>OX276351.1:21245769-26229065 GCA_946251885.1 Cosmia pyralina
AACACGCAGGCGTACATACGGCTATACATCAAACTATACATTTCCAGTTTACACTGATCTCTCATTGTAAGGAAATCCTATAGGTACAATGCGAGATCAGCTTACACTGGAAATGATCTGCTTGATCTGTAGCCATGCGTACCACACAAGACTAAGCGACTTTTGACCACTAGGATATAATGTATCGGATTATGATTTTGTCTGCTATGTCCCGTTTATTGTTAAGTTATATACCTACCTAATTATTACTCTGCCATTACCTAAACAACGGTAATTTCGAGTTTTGATCTAGGTATATTTTTGATTTTTAATTAGACTGTTTTTTTTATTAAATATGTTAGTAATATGTCCATATGTATTCTGATAACTTATTCATGTGAAGATAAGGATTTTCTCTTTTTATTTACAATCTTAAACAATTTATATCTCTTTTTTACGCAGTTGGTTAACGTACGACATCACGTCGTCTGGCTACAACACCAAAACGTACTGTTCCTTCTATCAGAATTGGTGTATATCAAAATAAGCTTAATTATATCAAATAATTGTACATCAGCAAATGTGCAAACCAAAACACGATTGACTTAGGTATACCAAATTAGGTAATTATACATTTTTTCTTCATAATTGGCTGAAATACATTTCGTGCAATTCTTCGTGCAATCCGGCCCGTTGTGACGACACAGTATACGTCAATTCTGCGTCATCACATCGTGAACTACGCTCAAACGGGGAGGACGTGGGATGAAAGTGTGTGCAGTGCTTCATTAGAAACATTATTATTTTGTTCAAATGTTTCTAATATCGGAATTATAAAGTACAAAGTTTAGGATAGGTAAATATTGATCGGTTATGTTATACGTTGTTATTCAGTGAATGATCTTTGTGCCCACGATATTTATATTTGCATTTGCTTCTTGTTTCAGGTTCCTTTCGGGGTCGCCGCCATCATGGCGTCGGACGAACAATTTTCACTATGTTGGAACAATTTCCACGCAAACATGTCAGCAGGCTTTCACGGCCTGCTGTCGCGTGGAGATCTAGTAGATGTTACGCTGGCTGCAGAAGGCAGATTATTACAAGCACACAAATTAGTCTTATCAGTATGTTCTCCTTATTTTCAAGAGATGTTCAAATTGAACCCCACTCAACATCCCATAGGTAAGAGATAATCTTATGGAATTTGTACATACCTACTTATTTATTTTATTGATTTCAGTCGACTAACTAGTGGTTTTCTTTGTTTCAGTATTTTTAAAAGATGTTAGTCATTCAGCGTTAAGAGACTTATTACAGTTTATGTACCAAGGTGAAGTTAATGTTAAGCAAGAAGAATTAGCATCGTTTATAAGTACCGCGGAACAGCTTCAAGTGAAAGGTCTAACCGGAAATCAAAATGAAGAAAGTTCCACGCCATCCAAACCAAAGCCGACCTCCAGGCCAGGCCCGAGGTCGTCACAACAAAGGCAATCATCCGTTATGACTAAGTTAGAGACTGATTTAGATTCTAAGCCCTCCTCCACTCCAGTAGCGGTTAAGCGACCAAATAGGCCATCAATAGCGTCAAATAATTCGTCGTCTTCACAAAGTGGACCTGCGAAACGAAAATGTGTGGACCCATTAGAAGCCGGACCGTCAGGATCGGCAAAAGAAGAATTTGTGACGATACCTGATGAGGACGAAAACAACGCCGTGGCACCCAAAATGGAACCTGAATTTGTAAACGAAAGTATGTGGGACGACGACGATGATGGCGCTAACAATGAGGAAACCAACTTCGGCGAAGATGACTCTAATATGGAAATGACTGGTAAATATTTCTCTTTTCAAAATTAATCATTATTCACTTTGTCTGTGCTATGCTAATTGTGTTTTCTTTACAGGCTTTGATGGCTCAACGACTGGTGATGGTAATATAACTGGAGGCGGTGAAGGTGGAGCAGTTGGAGATGCACAAGGTAGGTTTGCAACTTCCTTTTGTAAAGACAGCTCGTCCAAGTCCTACTCTTGGACAAGCTGTCTCGTAAATACGGCTTATGTGATCAGGTTCTAAGTAAATGCAATGATTACATAAGTCCTTAGTCGTAGAATGAAATTTGTAAGTTAGCTGTAAGTAGTTTAGATTAGTATTTTGTAATTGAGATGTGTTACAGGTAACAAGGTCGGTTAAAGGTTTTGAGGTTGGTTTAAGGTTGGGTAACTGTTCAAAATAATCCAGTATAAAGGTAAATTGGTAATAACGGTGCATCAAAGGTAAAGATGATTGGTAATGGTACACCAAAGGTAATTGGTAATATGGTACCTGGAAGGTATAGGTAAAAGTTTAATTTGGTAATATGGTACAAGTTTTAATAAGGTAATTGGTAATATGGTACCTCGAAGGTAATAAGGTAAGGTAAAACATTGTAGAAATAAGGTAAGATTCGGTAAGAAGGAATGGTAGGTAAACAGTTATTGGCTTGCCGGGTATGGCCTACAGTTCGCCATTTTAGACAGAGGTCTGTGACAATCTTATGGCACATCCTTCGATTCTTAGATCTAGTAGGTACTAAGGTGGGTTCCTACATCGGTACGTAACCATTGTGCGTCATAGTATGCGACGTGCAGTGGGTCGTCCCTGATCCTCCTGTGTGTGTGATGGTATGCTACGTACGTGCAGGAAGGAGGTAGTTGTGACGGTATACTACCTGCATGTTAACGTTACTCCAGCAGGAAAGTGGCTCCTAGAGTGATATGAGTGGAACCACAGAACATCGTGTTCTGTGAATGGAACGTATAATTAGTGCGTTATCTGCTGTAAAACTGAATAAACGATTCCTGCTGGAGTAACGTTCCAGTAGGAAAATTCTGAACGAATGATAGAACGAACGAGAGACAATATTGTGCATGGGCAGAGAGCTTATACCTATTTGTCCAAAAATGTGATGGTGTGTGAACTGAGGGAGGTCACTGGAATTCGCAAAATATTAATCCTAGGATTTAGTATATTGCAGAACGAATCTGGGAATTTGTAAACATATTAAATCAAAATATCATTGTGGTCCCTCAGTCCTCGCAGACCATCAGCCGGATCTCGGATGCTGCGGCCACATTAACGGGATATGCCGTTGATTATCGCGTTAGCCGTAGGTGTAGCCACCACTTATACCGCGATAATTTGACCGAATTTAACTACCGCGATGTCTATAGCGTTTGGGACGTTAATGTGGCCCGGGTATTACCGCGATAATTTAACCGAATCTTGACGTTAATGTGGTCGCGGCAGGAGAGTATGTCCGTAAGGATTGAGGAGCCACATCAGATTTTTAAAATCTGATCTCACCATTATTTAACAGCAATGTAGCTGATTTTGCAGCACGAATTCTAGATTTAGCAGCAATATCACTAGTTATATTTAATGCAAAAGTAGCTCCTTAATCTAAACGTCTGAATTGAGGAGCCACCTGGAAATCGTTAAGTAATAGATGAATATTTTTGAAAATTTTGTATCATTTAGTAGCAATTGTGCATATTACCGTCTAAAAATTTTGCTTCTGTAGCGCTAAAATGAAAGAAAATACAGCTTGGCAAAAAAGAGTGTGGAATAAATGAGGTCGCCAGTATCGTACCTGTGGCAACCCGAAATACTGCGACTCAACAGGTTTTCATACTTGTTATTTTTGGGGATATGATCCCAATCCCAAGTGGGTGGTTCAGTCCCTCGGAAGCTACGCAAACAGGAAGGCTTCAATGTCCATTATTAACCATGTTAATAGTGGGCTCTGAAGTCATGCACGAAAGTGGTGCGGCGGTGTACGTACCCACAAACAGACAATCATGGCCCCGAGGGAAGTCTTAACAGAGGGATTGTTAGAAATTGACGATAATAGCACAGTATAAATATTAAATAATAGTTTGGTTACAGGGATAATGAAAGAACACGTTTTGTTTGAAGTTTTATATATATAAAATACAAAAAATTCAATCAGACGAATCGAAAACACTTTCATCTATCTCTTCGGGCGACCTTTGCGATGTTTTCCCGGTGTAGAAAAAATACCATTATTTTTTTCACCTTCCTCAACAATTTTTCTTACTGTGTTGACTGATTTACCTAAAACAAAATAAAAATTAACAGTATTTTATTATTCATTCCATGTTCAGTACCTTCAAGTATCAATTTGTAGAGGTTAGGGTATACGAGACTTGTCAAACTACAAAACATAACCTCAATTTTCAATTTTTGTAAACAAGACTAAAAGTTACTTATATCTGGATATCAACAAAACTACGCATTGAAAACATTTATAAATACTTATATAAGGTACAATGAGTTATTTAGGGTACATAAATACCTCTCATGTCGGCAGTTCTTTGATAAACATTCTCGATATCGGACAAAACTTGTCCCGCTTGAGATTCGGCCAAACACCGCGAAAAGACGTGGTAAATCACTTCTCTGCCACTACTACGAATAGTTTTATTCATTTTAAATAGTTAATTATGCAACGAAAGTTGATAATTTTTAGAAATCTCTAAGAAACGACTAGGATATATGCACTGTTGACACAGAATGTACTAGCAGTTGACAAGTAAAGCAATGTTGCCACAATCATCGATTTTTAGTTCCAACTGTCACCGCGTCAGACTCTTTTTTGCCAAGCTGTACAATACTTTTAGTATGGCGGCTCAATCTACACTCAATAGGTGAATTTCTATTGGATGTGAGCTATCAATTAATATAGGTATTCGACATAATGATCATTTAGCAGGTGTTGTGTTTGTTTTTGCAATATAGGAATAAAATAGTAAAAAAGAGTAAATTTTGTAGATGAACGCATTTTCTTTGGCTCCTCAATCCTAACGTTCTAATGAATGAAACCAGGTTAAGTAGGAATCAGAATCCAAAATATATAGGTACATTGCTGAACTGTGCAGATATACAGGGTGAAATTTTAATCGTTTTAATCCTCTTAAGGGGTCATTGTACTCATCATTATGAACAACTTTTACTATGGGACCAAACCTGAAATCGCAAAAACAAAATCAGCTGCTCCCTACATATTGAAGAGTTAAATGTAGATAAATGTACTGAATAGCTGATTTTGGATTCTGAAAAAACAATACTTAACTATTTTCTTGTAAATTCAGTGTGAAGGGTGACCACATTTTGGGGGTACCTACAAATTAATATTTCACTTACCTACCCACAATAATATTTATTTAGTAACAAAACATTAATCAGCGGTGAAGTATTCTCGTTTGTACATGAATATGTTCATGTACGAAATAAATAATTAACAATATAGGTACTCTATCAAACACAGTTTCATATGAACTGAATGGTTGTGAAAAGTTTACGAGTGAGAGAAATACCAGAATTTGTAATGTTTTCGAATAAATCTTATAAATTTATTAGGTGGTATAGAATTTATTCCTGCAATTATCGTAACTGGCACAGGCCACTACAAATGTCACTATCTTACACCGAAAGATGAGATGTTCTGTTACGATGGTTACGATTCTAAAATTCGTATAAGCACTGATCAGCCAATATTCATTCATTCTATAACTTATAGCGAAATTGATTGCTAAATAACTAAATCGTAGGTACGATAGATGTAACCTGTTATGAAAATATAAATTTTATAAATTACTACTACATTACTACACACTACACACACACTACACATTACTACATTACTATTATTTTTTTTGGTTTCATTAATTAGAACGTTAGGATTGAGGAGCCAAAGAGAATGCAAAATCTACAAAATTTACTCTGTCTTACTATTTTATTCCTATATTGCAAAAACAAACATAACACCTGCTAAATGACCATTATGTCGAATGTATTAATTGATAGCTCACATCCAATAGAAATTCACCTATTGATTGTAGATTGAGGAGCCATACTAAAAGTATTGTATTTTCTTTCATTTTAGCGCTACAGAAGCAAAATTTTTAGACAATAGCTACTAAATGATACAAAATTTTCAAAAATATTCATCTATTACTTAACGATTTCCAGGTGGCTCCTCAATTCAGACGTTTAGATTGAGGAGCTACTTTTGCATTAAATATAACTTGATATATTGCTGCTAAATCTAGAATTCGTGCTGCAAAATCAGCTACATTGCTGTTAAATAAGTGTGAGATCAGATTTTAAAAATCTGATGTGGCTCCTCAATCCTTACGGATGTACTCTCCTGCCGCGGCCACATTAACGTCAAGATTCGGTTAAATTATCGCGGTAATACCCGGGCCACATTAACGTCAACGTTAATGCCCAAACGCCATAAACATCGCGGTAGTTAAATTCGGTCAAGATTCGGTTTTTTTTTTTTTTTTTGGAATGGCATCTCGTAGTGTGACCATGAGGTCTCGACTACTTAACCGGACTTTCCTGTGGGTGCCTTTAAGCGAGCTCAAAAGCTTCCAGCCAGGGGCATAAAATACTAACCAAACCTATAAGCTAAACGACTGCGCACTAAGGGCACCCCCTGTGGGGTACGGACCTCGGCTTAGGGAGTCGTTGTCATTGACCATTGATAAACAAGGCAAAGCAATAGGCTGGATCAAGTTAGGGGAATTATTATTGTCAGGGGAGTTTAAAGCTACAGGCTCAGCTACGCCACCAGCCGGCTCGATTAAACCGATCAAGGGACATGAATTTACATTTACATTTACGTTAGATGGTCTTAAACGCGGTGGGCCTCGGCGGCGAGGCAGGAATGTAGATCTGTGTTTGTGTTTATGGACGGTGCTAGTTTCCCTACTACTTTCCTGGAGGAGGGTGATAGGGTCATCGGGTTCAGTGAGGGCCATGTCGCGGACGGCGGATACTACTGATTCTACTGGGGACATAGCTAGCGGACTCGACAACCAAGGGGTTGCGATGTTTCACGGCGGAATCAAAGAAACGCTTGGAAAGGCGTTTCAAGTACTGACGGATGGTCGGGACTTTAAGGTCAAGGTGGAGGTCCGCGTTCCGAACGAACCAAGGGGCTCCCGTTACCTTTCGGAGGAAACGGTTCTGAAGGGTCTGCATCCTATGGATGAGGTGGGGCTTTGCATGCGCAAAGACTGGGCCCGCATAGGTCATGATAGGTCGAATGCACGCTGTGTAAATACGCAACTTGCACTTAAGGGACAATTTGCTGCGTGCATTCAGAACGGAGTGTAAACGGCTGAGAGCAAAGTAGGCCCGCGAACGAACCTGCTTTATGTGCTCTGAAAATGTTAAATGACTATCGAGCGTCACACCTAAATATTTGGCTCGCTTTTCCCAAGGGATCTGCTTGCCAAACATGGTGACCGGCCGAGGAGGGGCGGTGAGCCGATTACGCCGTCTCGTAAAGAGAATGGCTTGGCTTTTATCGGGATTGACTTCGATTCTCCACTTTCGAAACCGCTTGCCGAGGGCATCGACTGCGGTTTGGAGGGTGCGAGCGATCGAGTCAGGGCGAATTCCCTTGGAGAAAATGGCGGTATCGTCTGCGAACAGCGCCAACTGCGCCTTTTTACTCTTCGGGATATCGCTGGCGAAGAGGATGAAGATAAGGGGGGAAAGCACAGAGCCCTGAGGGACTCCTGCGCGAATAGGGTGGGGGGAGGAAAGTGCACCTTCAATGCGATAGCGAAAGGTGCGGTTTGACAAAAAGTCTCGTAAGATGAGCACGAAGCGATCTGGCACACCGAGTTGGTACAGCTTGTATAATAAGCCGTTGTGCCAGACTTTGTCAAAGGCTTTCGCAATATCAAAGAAGACAGCACCAGTCATCGCACCGCGTTGGAACCCAACGCTGATGTGCTCGACAATACGGTGGACCTGTTGCATGCAATAGTGCTGGGTTCGAAAACCGAATTGCTCGTCGGGAATGAGACCCTTTGTCTCGGCATAATCTCCGAGACGCTTATAAATAAGCCTCTCATAGATTTTGTCGAAGACGTTGAGCAGGCTGATAGGCCGGTAGCTAGAGGGCTCGCCCTTAGGCTTGCCGGGCTTAGGGATACCAATAACGGTAGCCTGTTTCCAGGCGTGAGGAAAGATATTATTACTCATGGCACCATTGAATATGATGGTCATGAGCATAATCAAACGGGCAGGGAAAAGTTGGAACACCCTATTGGTGATGCCATCTGAGCCGGGGGCTTCAAGATTCGTCAAATTATCGCGGTATAAGTGGTGGCTACACCTACGGCTAACGCGATAATCAACGGCATATCCCGTTAATGTAGCCGCAGCATCCGAGATCCGGCTGATGGTCTGCGAGGACTGAGGGACCACAATGATATTTTGATTTAATATGTTTACAAATTCCCAGATTCGTTCTGCAATATACTAAATCCTAGGATTAATATTTTGCGAATTCCAGTGACCTCCCTCAGTTCACACACCATCACATTTTTGGACAAATAGGTATAAGCTCTCTGCCCATGCACAATATTGTCTCTCGTTCGTTCTATCATTCGTTCAGAATTTTCCTACTGGAACGTTACTCCAGCAGGAATCGTTTATTCAGTTTTACAGCAGATAACGCACTAATTATACGTTCCATTCACAGAACACGATGTTCTGTGGTTCCACTCATATCACTCTAGGAGCCACTTTCCTGCTGGAGTAACGTTAACATGCAGGTAGTATACCGTCACAACTACCTCCTTCCTGCACGTACGTAGCATACCATCACACACACAGGAGGATCAGGGACGACCCACTGCACGTCGCATACTATGACGCACAATGGTTACGTACCGATGTAGGAACCCACCTTAGTACCTACTAGATCTAAGAATCGAAGGATGTGCCATAAGATTGTCACAGACCTCTGTCTAAAATGGCGAACTGTAGGCCATACCCGGCAAGCCAATAACTGTTTACCTACCATTCCTTCTTACCGAATCTTACCTTATTTCTACAATGTTTTACCTTACCTTATTACCTTCGAGGTACCATATTACCAATTACCTTATTAAAACTTGTACCATATTACCAAATTAAACTTTTACCTATACCTTCCAGGTACCATATTACCAATTACCTTTGGTGTACCATTACCAATCATCTTTACCTTTGATGCACCGTTATTACCAATTTACCTTTATACTGGATTATTTTGAACAGTTACCCAACCTTAAACCAACCTCAAAACCTTTAACCGACCTTGTTACCTGTAACACATCTCAATTACAAAATACTAATCTAAACTACTTACAGCTAACTTACAAATTTCATTCTACGACTAAGGACTTATGTAATCATTGCATTTACTTAGAACCTGATCACATAAGCCGTATTTACGAGACAGCTTGTCCAAGAGTAGGACTTGGACGAGCTGTCTTTACAAAAGGAAGTTGCAAACCTACCTTGTGCATCTCCAACTGCTCCACCTTCACCGCCTCCAGTTATATTACCATCACCAGTCGTTGAGCCATCAAAGCCTGTAAAGAAAACACAATTAGCATAGCACAGACAAAGTGAATAATGATTAATTTTGAAAAGAGAAATATTTACCAGTCATTTCCATATTAGAGTCATCTTCGCCGAAGTTGGTTTCCTCATTGTTAGCGCCATCATCGTCGTCGTCCCACATACTTTCGTTTACAAATTCAGGTTCCATTTTGGGTGCCACGGCGTTGTTTTCGTCCTCATCAGGTATCGTCACAAATTCTTCTTTTGCCGATCCTGACGGTCCGGCTTCTAATGGGTCCACACATTTTCGTTTCGCAGGTCCACTTTGTGAAGACGACGAATTATTTGACGCTATTGATGGCCTATTTGGTCGCTTAACCGCTACTGGAGTGGAGGAGGGCTTAGAATCTAAATCAGTCTCTAACTTAGTCATAACGGATGATTGCCTTTGTTGTGACGACCTCGGGCCTGGCCTGGAGGTCGGCTTTGGTTTGGATGGCGTGGAACTTTCTTCATTTTGATTTCCGGTTAGACCTTTCACTTGAAGCTGTTCCGCGGTACTTATAAACGATGCTAATTCTTCTTGCTTAACATTAACTTCACCTTGGTACATAAACTGTAATAAGTCTCTTAACGCTGAATGACTAACATCTTTTAAAAATACTGAAACAAAGAAAACCACTAGTTAGTCGACTGAAATCAATAAAATAAATAAGTAGGTATGTACAAATTCCATAAGATTATCTCTTACCTATGGGATGTTGAGTGGGGTTCAATTTGAACATCTCTTGAAAATAAGGAGAACATACTGATAAGACTAATTTGTGTGCTTGTAATAATCTGCCTTCTGCAGCCAGCGTAACATCTACTAGATCTCCACGCGACAGCAGGCCGTGAAAGCCTGCTGACATGTTTGCGTGGAAATTGTTCCAACATAGTGAAAATTGTTCGTCCGACGCCATGATGGCGGCGACCCCGAAAGGAACCTGAAACAAGAAGCAAATGCAAATATAAATATCGTGGGCACAAAGATCATTCACTGAATAACAACGTATAACATAACCGATCAATATTTACCTATCCTAAACTTTGTACTTTATAATTCCGATATTAGAAACATTTGAACAAAATAATAATGTTTCTAATGAAGCACTGCACACACTTTCATCCCACGTCCTCCCCGTTTGAGCGTAGTTCACGATGTGACGCAATGATATTATGAGTAAAAAGAGGTAGATAGGTTATACGCGCTCCGCAATTCATCAATCTGCCTAGCCTTTTCCCAACTATGTTGGGGTCGGCTTCCAGTCCGGATGCAGCTGAATACCAGTATTTTACATGGAGTTGTCACTCCAGTTGTTGTTGGCTGTCGCCTATCTGACCTCCACAACCCAGTTACTGGGTTTTAAGATACCCCTTGGTAAGACTGGTTGTCAGACTTTCCGGCTTCTAACGACCCGACGACTGTCAAAGATCCACGAATGACAGCCGGGACCAAAACGGCTTAACGAGCTTTCCGAGGCACGGAGGAGTCTCGGTATGTAAAGATGGTTACCCATCCACGGACCAACCCCGGCAAGCGTAGCTTAACCTGATGGATCAACCCGTGCGGCTGTTATTACTTAGCCACGAGCTCCTCAAGTGGCTCCGCAAGTGGCACGTCAAAAGCTGGCTAATTAGCCACATTTTCATCGTCTTGTCTCTTTTTCGCTCCCGATAATTACGACATGCCGTCCTACTTTCACGTGTCATCTTATAGTCCGGCATTGTGCTGTTTTTCAGGGGTATTCCTAAAAGCGCTACTATTTTTAAGTGCTTCCAACTAAGCGCAACAAAATTATTCTTCAAATCGCAACCATCAGTTGGGTTGGACTGTACGTAAGCCTTCGGGACCCGGTAGGATGTGGCAGTAATAGGGTGGGGGAACACTATGGGACACCTCAAAGGCATTGACCTTGACCTCAGGGTCATTGACCAAAACTCAAGGTCAAGGTCAAAACTCCAAAAGTCAAGATCCGCGATTCTCCTAAGGTCAGGTCGGGCCATAAGTTCTGTCATATAGTATAGGTAAAATTTCGAATTTAGAATGCAAGTCGAGGAAAATATTATGAGCATTCGAAATTTGAATATTTAGTGAAAATAAAAACAAAGGGTTTCTGGAATTTTGTTCATTTTCTAAAATGGAGTGGACGCGCAAAGAAGACAGAGTCGCAGTAATTGCATTGCATCGTTGCGGTCACGCGCCATCTGTGATTTTCAAACTGCTAAAAAATTTTAAAATTCCACTGAGAATTATTTATCGTACGGTCAGCAACAGAAGTCGGTTAACACTGCTACTTTTTGACATCATCTAAATTAACACAAAATGATATGATAAACTGCTTTTTAGCATTTCATTTATTAGATTACAGTTAATTTTCTTTAAAACTTACATCTGTTCCGATTTTAATGAAATATTTTTTTCAATAATTAAGATTTAGAAAACTCAACTGTTCATCGACTTTTGTTGCTGACTGTACTATCAAAGGATTCAGAGAAGATTCAAGATTAGAAGATAAACAAAGGAGCGGTCGACCCCGTACTGTTCGTACTCCAGCGGTCATCAAACCAGTGATGGCGCGAATCCAACGAAATCCTGTCCGCAAGCAAAAAATGTTGGCTCTGCGGATGGGACTAAGCAGAACTACTGTTAAAAGAGTGTTAAATGAAGACCTAGGACTGCGTGCTTATAGAAAAAAAAAACAGCACATCTTCTTAACGCGCGGCTGAAGAAAATCAGACTCGAAAGAAGCCGGGCGGTACGCGGGAAAAAAATACCGTGAAATACTTTTTTCGGACGAAAAAAATTTTAATGTTGAGGAGAGTTTCAACAAACAAAATGATAAAGTGTATGCACACTCTAGTGAAGAAGCGAGCAGACGTGTGCCACGTGTTCAGCGTGGTCATCACCCTTCGGCATTCATGGTTTGGCTTGGGGTGTCCTATTTGGGTCCAACGGAGGTGTTTTTTTGTGAAAAAGGTATGAAAACCAGTGCCCTCGTATATCAAAACAAAGCGAAAGGTCACTCATTTAGAGTGACCTTTCGCTTTTATATACATATACTCGTACCTATAGATATGCATAATTTTTTGCCTACCTCATACGAAACCTTGTCATGATGACCTTACGTTTTGATAATATAATAATATACTCTTATTATGTAGTTTTTCACAAAAATGCATTCATACCTGCAGGTCATTGAAAATGCTTTTATTTTGTGTACCTACTACTTGCGTATACTAAGGAAGAAAGGGTCCCGCTGGAGCTGGATAGAAAAAACTTTCGAATGTAAAGGCCAGCGCACATCGGCGGACAGCGGGGCACGGTATTTTCAAGAAGAGCAGATAAGAGTTTTTTTTTGTATGTAAAAATGAGAATGCGGGCAGTACCAGTAGTGGACGCAGTGCTATTTGAATTCATCATACAAAGCAAACCGAAATCCGTTGTTTGCCGTGCGTGCGTTGTGGCCGGCGGCGGCGTGGAGCTGTGGATGCTCACTTTTAATTTACTAACGTAAATTCATAAGTACGTATGTAATGGTAACGAGATATAGATTCCATTCATTCAGAGACCACCCACGGAGTATCAAAGGTGGTTTGTCTCTGCGGTATTGAAGAGCGCGCTGGAGGATACCGCGGCGGGATGCGACGAAATGCGGCGGAACGCGACAGCATGCGGCGGGACGCGACAACATGCGGCGTGAGGTAAGGCAGGTTGCGACGGCATGCGGCGGGATGCGAAGGCATGCGTCGGTATGCGCCGGAGTCCACAAGCATATGATCACTGGGGGAGAGCCCGTGCAAGCGGGGGTGCACTCCGTAAGTATTTCCCCCGTGGTATACCGTGGAATGCTGCCGGCATGCCGCATCCAGCCAGTAGTGCGCTGGCCGCTGGCGGTATCGCAAATTATCGTTTTGCGCTGGCCAGCGCAGGGCGTGGCGAAAAATCCTCTACGATGTCGTCCGCCGGTGTGTGCTGGCTTTAAATTCTGCTGTACTATCCAACGGTTTTACAATATCATCATGCCTAGCCTTATCCAACTATTTTGGCTTCCAATCTAATCTGATGCAGCTGAATACCAGTATTTTACATGGAGTGACTGCCTATCTGACCTCCACAACCCAGTTACTGGGTTTTAAGATACCCCTTGGTAAGACTGGTCGTCTGACTTTCGGTCTTCTGACGACCCGTAACGACTGACAAAGATCCACGAATGACAGCCGGGACCAACGGCTTAACGTGCTTTCCGAGGCACGGAGGGGTCTCGCTCGGTATGTAAAGATGGTCACCCATCCATGGATCAACCGCGGCAAGCGTAGCTTAACCTGATCGACCGACCCTTGCGGCTGTTATTACTTAGCCACGAGCCCCTCAAGGATTTTTCAATATAATTTAATAAAATCGTAGCGAAGCCAAAACTATATGTTGAATATTTTTGAAATAAATTATTTACTTATTTCTTTTAGGAGGACTTACAGACAAATAATAAAAATAATTACAATTTAGGTAACTATTTAGCTAATTACAAGTCCACACATGTAACTTAGTGCAATATCTATTATTTGTATACAAACCAACGGGAGTGCTAAAAGACTACAAAAAATAAAATTATTAAAAAAAAAAAAACAAAGAACAAAGAAACAAATAATGAAATATATTTCACACCCGTGCGCTTTTTCATTTTCCAACACTTGTGCGGGAATAAAAGTTGCCACAGGTAACTTATACCTATACTTAGTCCAAATTGGTTCAATGCTTCACACCGTCTCTATTCGGAGGTGAATGTTTTTTTTTAATCTCGGCAAAGAGATATGCGTCTTTACGGCGTTAATATTTTTTGAATATTTAAATAATGTTTATAAATAGAATATCATCAAAAACTATGATTATTACAATAAAAAAAACGTTTATGAACAAATTTAACATTTATTTGTGTTCTAAACTCAAAAATATTCGAATTTTCTATTTTTCATATTAGGCTGTTAATCGGCTTTATACCTACCTTTGCTTCTCCTTCAACCTGGCGAAAGCAAAGCGCATAAAAAAAAAGAAAATTTAAATCATAGTTTCTAATTCATGACAAAAATATTTTTCGTTATTTTATTTTATTTCTTCAAAAGTGTTTTGAAAAACGTCGTTTGATACGTGGACATTTGTTATTGCATTTCTCGGCTCAAAAACAACCTCGCCTACGGCTCGGGTGTTAATTCCGCCTCAAATGCAATAACAAAAATTTTCTACTTGTATCAAAATGTACAAGTATTCTTATATTGAAAAAAATATTTTTTACTTTTTAGTTCAGTTTAATGGTATTAAAGCGTGTTTTTAACACGTTTTTATTAGCTTTAACTGTATGTATATATGTTTGTATGTATGTAACGGATTCTTTGAACTCGATTTTTACCCACTTTAAATGGTCAGATTAATTCGAAATTTTGCACACATAACAGGGCCCGATGACAATACAATAATTTAAAAAAAAATGTCCCATTATCGTGATCAGGATGATCAGGATTAACGATTTATCTCTAAAAAATAAAAATATAAATTATAGTTTAATAAACTAAAAAACACGCTTTAATATCATTAAACTGAACTATAAGGAATAAATTTTTTAATATAAGAATAAAGTGATTAACGAGAAAATTAACGTCATTGAAAAAAAAGCGTGGGGTGCTTTGTACGACATTCTTACACTAACTCTGTAATTCGAAAGCACCCCATGCTTTTTTTTACAATGACATTAATTTTCTCGTAAATCACTTTATTCTTATATTGAAAATTTTATTTCTTTCTTTATTGTTATATAATGTTGTAATTATTTTGAAAGTTATTGTAATAATAGGTCACTAAGGTAATACGAATTTATGATTTTTCAACCATTTTATGTGGGTTACATCAAAAACAAGCAATGTACAAATTTAACAAACTGTGATTAAAAACTTTAAAAAAGCTTACCTGCTTATGTTTTTTTATTTAAATCTGGCTCGGGTCCATAATAAATAAATAAATATATTTTTTATTAGCCTATACTGTGTCCCACTGCAGGGCAAAGGCCTCCCCTTTTTCCTTCCAAACCTCCCTGTCTTGTGCGATCTCTGGCCATGTTGGCCCTGCAAACCTTATCAGATCGTCACACCACCTTGCCCATCTCTCCGGGTGCATTCGTGCGATGTGTCCGGCGCACTCCCACTTCAGCCTGGCTGTTTTTTCTCCAACATCTTCTACTTGAGTTATGGAGCGCAGGGTGGTGTTTCTAACTCGGTCTGTACGCTTGACGCCTATTATGCTGCACTCCATTGCCCACTGGCAAATCTTGAGCTTGGACTTATGTTGTTCACTAAGTGACCAACTTTGTGCACCATAGGTTAGAACGGGCAGGATGCACATGTCGATGAGTGTACTTAATTTTAAAATATTTTTTTTTTTGAAGTTATTTAAGAAAATTGACGAAAATTGACCATTGGGCGGGGAGGGGGTTCCATAACTCCGAAACTACTGAGCCTAAAATTTTGAAAAAAATACAAAAAATAGTTTTTTACCTATAGATTACAGGAAAACCTATAAGAAGTCTATGGTCTTAAAATAACATGGTAAATCTATATATATACAAAATTAAAAGTCCTGACTGAGTCACTGACTAATATATCAACGCACAGCCCAAACCGCTGGACCCAGAGACTTGAAATTTTGCACATAGACGCAGTGTAAACATCCACTAAGGAAGGATTTTTGGAAATTCCATCCCACAATCTGCCTAACCTTTCCCCAACTATGTTGGGGTCGGCATCCAGTCTAACCGGATGCAGCTGAATACCAGTATTTTATATGGAGCGTTTTAGGCAGTCGCCTATCTGACCTCCACAACCCAATTACTGGGTAATATGATACCCGTTGGTAAGACTGGTTGTCAGATTTTTAGGCTTCTGACGACCCGTAACGACTGTCCACTGAACCACGAATGACAGCCGGGACCAACGGCTTAACGTGCTTTCCGAGGCACGGAGGAGTTTCGGTATGTAAAGATGGTCACCCATCCACAGACCAACCCCGGCAAGCGTAGACCGACCCAGGTGATGGATCGACCCGTACGGCTGTTATTACTTAGCCACGAGCCTGGGATGAGAAATTCCATCAATAAGGCGGTAAAATAGGGGATGAAAGTTTGTAAGAAAAATCTTATTCCTTGAGCTAATAGACTTGAAACTTAGCACGAATATTCATTTAAGTAAATTATAAAGTTCATCATTTTTAGTTTTCCTAAACAACTCTAACTCTGACTAACGTGTATCAGGGTTTTCCAAAAATCTACCCCTGAGGGGTGAAAAGGGGTAGTCAAGTTTACAGCGGAGGTTTTTATTGGGGGCTTGATTAACTCGAAAATAAATGTAAATAATGTTTGAGTCAAGTAGAAACATCCCAGACGATTTTTGAAATTCTACACCTGTGGGCGTGAAAACAGGGATACAGTAGTTTATATGAAAAATCTTTTTAATTTGGTTAATGAACTTAGCACAAATACTTGCTTAAGTAAGTAATAAAGTACAAACTTTATTACTTACTTAAGCAAGTATTTGTGCTAAGTTCATTAACCAACTACTAACTGATAATGACAACATTATCAGTTTTTCAAAACTACCCCTCAAAAGGGGTTTAGGGATGTTAAAGTTTATATGGAAGAATTTTATAGCGCAGTCCGATTAACTTGAAACTCAGTATTTATACTTTTGATATATAATAAAATAAACAATAATAAGTTTTTAGGTTTTTCGAAAGTCGATTCCTGAAGGACCAAAAAGGGATAATTAAATGTTTAAGGGGAAGATTTTACTGCGTGACTTGATTAACTCAAAAAATGGTATATGTAATCTTTGAGTCAAGTTATGGAAACTTCCCAAACGAATTTTCACCGATTTTGACGGCAGATAGCTGATGTTATAAGGAGTAACTTAGGCTATTTTTATTTTAGAAAAATAATTAGGCTTCCGCGTAAGAAAATTAAAACCCAAGAAATTAGACATCCACGCGAGCGAAGCCGCGGGCAGTCTAGCTAGTCTCTCAATATTGTGCGTACAACCTTACTAAACCTCTGCCTGCTGTCCGTCCGTCCGTCTGCTACAGGGCTATATCTTATGAACCGTAGGTAATAGGCAGACAGTTGAAATTTTCACAGATTGTGTGTTTCTATTACGGCTATAACAACAAATAAAAAAATAAAGTTAAAAATAAAAGGGGGTGGTCCATATACAATAAACTTTTCATTATGAAAAAAAAAAATGTTTTTAACCTAGCATGTGGGGTGTCATTGTCTAGAACTTATCGAATAGAGTTCAAACATATTTTTTATTTTGTTTTATCTTCTAAAATTAATAAATAGGGGGCCGTAAAAGTTGTCAATTTTAGACCATTTTTGTACGAGCTCTATCGCAACAATTTAACAAATTAGGAATTTGAAACTTCTTTAAATCATGTACCATTGTATTTAATCAACAAATACTAAAAACTCATAAGGTAGTTTGTTTAATTATGGGCAATTTTCTGCAACTGCAAAAAATAACCTTGTAATTCAGAGTAGTTAAACATATATGGTACGGAACCCTTCGTGTAAGAGTCCGACTCGCACTTGGCCGGTTTTTTCACTTCAATCTCCTACATACACTACAGCACCACTGCATCATACCATCCTGCTAAGAATTGGATTGGCTGAACTAATGGTGCAGACGGTTAAGGACAAGTTACGCAAAATGGATAATGTATCATGGGATGTGAAGATACCTAACATGTTACTGGGACTGCATGTAACACCATGTTCAGGAACAGACAAGAACCCTTCAGAACTGTTAATGAACATAGCAGACGGTTATGGACTTTATTGGACATAATTCATCCCATAGAAATATAAATCTATGATTCATCCAGTCAATAGAAGCGCATGAGAGTCGAGCAACAAATTTCCAATAACGCACAAAGGAAGCACAGAAATCAATTGGTCAATGCGTGATATAAATACATTATGGATAAAAATGGCCATCTTTGACTAGCTGTATCTTCACAACTACATAGACCCGGAGTGCTTGGGTTGGGTTAGCACAGATTGTAGCAACTTTGCTTCATAAAAACATAACACATAGATACTTAAAAATGCGTCCGTAAGGTTTAAAAATTCAAAAAAACTAAAACAAGTGCCAGAATTTCGCAGTTTTTCGAGCACCATGGGAGTAACACAAGATTTTCAGTTGCAAACTTGGTATAAACTAGGTACCTACCTACACTCAGGGGACCTCAATCAATCTGCCTAGCGTTTTTCCAACTATGTTGGGGTCGGCTTGCAATATAACCGGATGCGGCTGAATACCAGTATTTTACATGAAGCAACTGCCTATCTGACCTCCACAACCTAGGAACTGGGTAATACAATACCCCTTGGTAAGACTGGTTGTCAAATTTTCGGGCTTCTGACGACCCGTAACGACTGTCAAAGATCCACGAATGATAGCCGTGCTTTCCGAGGCACGGAGGAGTCTCTGTATGTAAAGATAATCACCCATCCATGGACCAACCCCGGAAAGCGTAGCTTAACCTGATGGATCGACCCGTGCAGCTGTTATTATTTAGCCACGAGCTCCTCAGGGGACCTAACAACATATTAAAAAATAATAATTAAGTACCTACATGCGCGTTTGCGATATTTGATGTTGTTATTGACTGGGCTATAATAATTAGACGCTTTAAAATTTGTAATGCCTGGATAATCTAATTAATAGGTACCGATAACAGCCCCTAGATGTCGCACGAAGTCTTCCGTAGTCTTCATCATTGTAAAATAACTTTGTTGTGGCCTTACGAGGCAGTTTTTGAAGAAAAGCTATAAATGGATGAAGTTATATGAACTGTAAATGTGCCAAAATAACAACAATATACAATACAATATTATATTATTAAGAAGTAGCAATAGCATTCCTTTGCTTGCTAGATGGCGCTACTGATAACAACTGGTACCTAATTTATGTTACAAGAACAGTCGGTAATAGCCGTATTCACAGTAAAATTAATTTATACTAGGAACACTTAATACAGAGTTATTCATACACAGTTTATACAATTACCTGATTTTTGTCTACGAAGCCGATACAAGTCGTGTTGAAGTTGAGGAAATAGGTTAGTACTAGTTCACCACTAGATGTCGCTTGGGGTGCTATCACAGGATTTCTAGTCCACTCCTATTTAACTATGTACCGACCTACATACAATTGGTTCTGGTTTGTTAATTAATTTGAACGACAAATCTACAAAACTTAGTCAACTTAGTCAAAATCAGCTTTTACTTTAACTTTAATTATTATTCTACTTACTAAATAATAAATTTTTTTACTCTATTTTTTTATTTAAATCAAGTACTTATTTATTAAGTTAGCTCTTTGGAGTACTATAGATTACATCAACCAAGAGGTACTCCACGAGAATGTAACAGGTGAACATTATGCAGGTTTAGATCGGTATTCCAATTTTATATAATTTTAAGGTACTTATAATTGGATCCAGCGCACTCTAACGTCACGTTAACGTACCAACATGACGTTTATTTTTAGACCTAGCAATACAACGAGCATCATTAAATGATTTCCCCTAGATTAGGATTTTTTTAGATGATTTTTGAGGATGAAATAATTTTAACAAAATGGCAGAGATATTCTTCTCACGAAGTAAAATAAATTACGTTCCAAATCATTGACACGGACAAGTTTTTACCTTTTGGAAATGCAACGTTATAACGTATAAAACCTACAATAATACCTGTAACTTTCATATCTGAAATACATAACCATTTGAATAGTAATTTTAAGATATAGATAATCGAAATCTATGAATTGATTCAAACTTGTTGTTGTTAGACAAAATCTTTAAAAAAAAATATTCGTTTGAGCATCATAGGACATCATAAAGATAAAGAGATAGAAGAATACTGATCTAATAGAATTTGTATATGCCCAAAAGCAGATAAAAATATCTAGTTGATTAGCAACTCGATATTTTTATCATACGATTTTGTGCGTACCTTGGAACGCGATTCCGTTATTTGTGGTTGCCCGTCTTAACGCCGTGGAATCTATGGTTGCAATTGTGTCACTCGAGGATTGTTTACTATTTTGGGAAATAATAAAAGTTTGTTGTGTTTTTTATTAATTATATAGGTGCATTAACAACGGACTACTACCAGTGGACTGCAGTGTTAATGTTCTGGATTATAATCGCGTGTTAGTGGACACATGTTCTATTATCGCATCAGGAGGTGTTTACGTGATGATACAAAATGTTTGGTGCAATTGTATGTGGTAAAATATAGTGAATATGTGTTAAATAGTGTTTTATAAGCTGAATATTAATGTGGTATGTACAAATTTATTATTCCGATAACCGAGCACTAGGGAAAGTAACACGACGTAAACGAATGCAGGTTGTCAACTAGAGTACCAGGTATTACGTTGTTATTTAAAGTCAAATAAATACGAATACATAACTGTTGTTTTGTATGTAAATGGTAATTATTACGTTTCCAATATAGCTTTTACTAAAATAAACATGTTTTCCACGCACTATTTGGCAGCTTGTAAACATAACCTACAAATTGAAACCAATGTTTAGATCAAACTTATTGCGCTTGTTTGTTGATTAAAAATTGGTTAATACATTATGTAAGAGGCATCAATGATTTAAAATATTGTAAAGATGTATCAAAACTATTCTAGCTAGAATGTTTCTGTAAATTTTGTGTGTCTTTAGGTATCTCATCAGAAAAGTAAGCATGTACAACTTAAAAACTTATCATAGAGGTAAGTACTAATATATGCATTCTGTGAAAATTAATGATAATTAAATTTCGTTTATTAATCATGAGCATGATTGGAATAACTTCTTCTGTCATTTCTACAGGAACCATTAATTTGATGACACAAAACCCTTGTACTTTAAATTTTAATACAAATTACTTAGATTTATGCAGTCCCTAACAAGAATATTTCATTAATTATTATTTATTATGCCAAGTAATCACCTACCCACAACTAAGTACACTATGGCCAAAATATTTTGGCGAATCCGAACTTTACGAAGGATGCACAGTAAATTTTTTTAGGAACCAATAATATATCGGCCCTAGTGTACATGTACTTACTATAGAAAAAAAACAAAATACCAACATGTGTTTGAAAAAGCACAGATTCTATGTTTTATGTTAGAGGATTTGGTTTCCGCTCTTAGTCCTTCATGTGGATCATTGTGTGTGGGCCATGTCGGCAGTCGGGGGTTACTCTAACCAGACTCTCCAGAAGTTAATCAAGTCTTCTGGTCTGTTAAGAAAATCTGTGAATGATCCAGGTGTTCCAAGGGTTTCTGTTCTAATCTGGGTGACGCCTGTGCATTCAAAGAGCATGTGCATAATGGTTTCCTCAGCCTACATGCAAGCCCTGCACAGAGAACTGTCCGTTATTCCTATAGTGTGGAAGAGTTTGTTTAGTAAGCAGTGTCCTGTGATGATCCCCATTACCAGGTGCAGGCCGTTCCTGTCCAGGTGTAATAAACGTCTGGTTAGCCTACCATCTAGAGATGGCGTAGCCTCCCTAGACTGCCTGCAGCCCGGTGTCGAGGAACACCAACTCTCCGCTTGTGTATGGGTGAAATATTGTAGCCGCCTGCATAGTTGGTTGAAGGGGATGGGTACTATTGGTTCAGGTCCACAGACTGACGTGCTGGATGCTTTCCTAGCTAGTTCGTCAGCTGAGTGATCCGCAGTGCCCTTTTATCCACTGCTGTGTCACTGTGTTGTGGTTAGATACCGTTACTTGTTCTAGTGCATTGTAACATTCTAGTGTTAGTCTCGAGGCAATGTACTGAGAGTATATTACGTATATGAGTATTCGAAACTCCCCTGGCTTCTATGGCGTAAGCCACTTATATGATGCCCACACATCCTGCCTGGTAGACATGTTGCGGGCTTGATATGTTTATATTGAGGTAGTGTGAGAAGACTCCGACTCTGGTTCCGGAGTGGGTCTTTGATCCGTCAGTGTATACTCTCAACTCTTGTGGACCTGAGTAGTCACACCGTCCTTCTGTGAGTATTATGTTGTAATGCTTTTGAAAGTAGTTTTGTTTCGGGGCTCTGTTGCATGGTGATGCCATCATTGGTTATCATTTGATCGCATCCTCCTTTATGCGTATGTGCTTGACTCTAGTCTTTGCTCTTTGCTTTGTTATATTGAGCCTAAAGGCGGCCAGGGCGGCCTCTTCTCGCATGATGAGGTGTAGAGGCGGCAGTCGAAGCATTGCCTGTAGAGTGGCCGTGGGTGTAGTTCTCATGCAGCTAGTAATTGTTACACAAGCGAACCGCTGCAGCTTTTTGAGATCTCTTCGGGCTGTGCTCAGGTCAGTCCTCGGCCACCGGACTAGTGAGCCGTATGTGATGATTGGTCGGATGACTGTGGTGTATAGCCAGTAAATGACCTTGGGGCTAATACCCCAAACCCCAATTCCTGCCAAGCAGTCGTTTGCAGGGATAAGCTGGCTTTTGTGGTGATGTAATTAGTATGTTTTACCCAATTCAGCTGTTTGTCCAAAAAGATGCCCAGGTTTCACTTGATAGGCTTAGGGTAGTTCCAAAGAAACATGGTAGTTGTAGTGTTGTCAGCTTCCTCTTTTTTGTAAATAGAATCAGCTCGGTTTTTGTGGGGTTCACTGATAGTTGCTGTTTATTGCACCAGTAAAAACAGTGTGTGTGTGTGTGTGTATATAAACAGTTTTTCTTTCTTTTCTTTCAGTCCTCTACTATTTTCAAAGCTTGGCGCATGAGGTTGCGTAGGATATTTTTTGTGGGTGCCATTTATTATGGATATGTCATCGGCGTAGCCTACGGTAAGTATCCTTTGTCATTGAGGGTTTTGATGAGGCTGTCTACGACCAGGTTCCATAGCAGCGGAGAGAGGACGCCCCCTTGCGGGCACCATGGCCGTTGTGGTGTCGTTCACTGTCACTTGCAAAGCTTGCAAAGTCAGGTTGAGCATTGTGGTGATCCAGCCTCTCAGTGTTTAGTCTATGCTATGTCTGTCGAGGGCCATGTTGATGCTGATGAACATGGTTAGTCGAAGGCGCCCTCTATATCAATGAAGGCGGCCAATGTTGAGCATTTGTGATCCACTGCGCATTAAATTTTGGAAACTACACTGTGCAGTGCGGATTCCGTCGATCTGCCAGTGGAGTACGCGTGCTGTTATTTGTGAAGTGGTTTTACCGGAAGAGGTCCGTCTCGGATGTGCCTATCACAGAGTTTCTCGATGGTTTTCAGTAGAAAAGAAGTGAGGCTTATAGGCCTGTAAGCCTTGGGTTGTGTATAGTCGGGTTTGCCAGGTTTGGGTATAAAAATGACTTTCACTTTGCGCCATGCGAGAGGTATGCTTCTGAGTGCTATGCAGGCTCGATAGATATCCACCAGCCATGGTGTCAGGTGATCTACCCCACACTGCAGTAGGGCTGGGAAGATGCCATCCAGTCCTGCGGACTTTATGGCTGGAAGGAGTTGATAGCCCACTTTATCCGGTCTTTTGTTACTATATTGCAGGCTCTAGACCAGTCTTGATCCGTTGGGGTCCATTCTGGTTCAGCCTCCCACATCCTGTCCTCTAGGAGTTTATAGTCTGGGAAGTGAGTCTCGAGAAAGCACTGATTTATTTAAAAACACTCAGAAAATTATAAACATTATTATATCATGTATGTTGGCAGTTGGTAGTTCGTACATTCATTACTTCATGGTCTTAAGAAGGACAAAACTGAATTAAATTTAAACAATTCACAGAGCAATATGAAGGAACACAACTACTGAATAAATGCTTTCTTAAAACTTGCATAGGTTCTAGGCATAAAATAAATGCGACAACAATTCCACGAACAATCAATAATAGCATTAATATTGGGATTTTTTAGTCAATTTATTTAGATAGATGTTCTGATGGCTCAGTGGTTAAAGATACACATACACAGGTGAATTGTGCATTTCTTGGCAAATGTGGTTAACTATGACTTCTCGGCTATACCAAGCAATTTAAGGCTATACCAATATAATAAAATACAATATAAAAATATTGTATAGAATTTGCCAACAATTGATTAAATATTTTTGTCCAGGCGAAATGTGACTTTTTCAAATTAATTTATTCATTCAATACTTTCTTTTTTAAGTTTAGATTGAACATAACTGTCATACTTCTAATGTACAGTGGAACAGGAAAATATTCGGAGAATACCTGAACACAAAATAATACCTACTAACCTTTAGGTTACAAATTCTCTTAAAGCAACACAAAAAACTTATTGTTGTTATTATAACTGCAATTTAAATGAATTTGTATACCATACTAAGCACTAACCTACACACTACTACCAATGATATTATATTAAAATATCATTGACTACTACACACATTCGACACTCTCTCTCTACACTTTGTATACTACTATGTTTGTGTGTGTTTTGTACTTGACATTAACCTAGGTCTACTTCCATTTTGCTGTATTTTGAATCCACATTAATTCATGTAACATACAAAATATTTTTTACATTTCATTCATTTGCATAATTTAAGCAAATAAAATCATTAGGTACATTATATTGGCTTAGCATTATGTATGATGCACTAACCTTGTGAACAAAAATGATGTCCTGAAAGGATTAGTCCTAATGAGCAGAAGACAGAAAAAGGGTTTAATAATATACAAATTGAGCTATTTGTAAACCTTCACACAAATTATAACAAATTCCACAAAATATGTTTTAGTTATTCTGAGCCAAGATGTCATGTCTAACCCAAACCTGTATACATTTTGTATGAACTTTCATACATACCTGGACTCTGGACTACCATGAGAGTTATGTTACAGAGCATGCTCTGATGCACATTAT
The DNA here is from genome assembly GCA_946251885.1 of Cosmia pyralina. Lineage (NCBI taxonomy): Eukaryota > Metazoa > Arthropoda > Insecta > Lepidoptera > Noctuidae > Cosmia > Cosmia pyralina. Next base: position 21,271,152 of record OX276351.1, read on the forward strand.
AATATAAACTCAAACTCAAAGCATTTATTTCAATTAAACCAATTACAGGCACTTTTGAATTGTCAAGGGGTCGGTCAGTCAAAAAGATGAAGCTAGGCGCCCATTACAAAGCATAGTAGGTACCTATGGAGAAGAACGGGCAAGAAACTCCACGGACACTCTTTTAAATCAAGATATGGTTACAAAATAATGGTTACATCATTCATGTTGAAATTTCACATGTGAGAATGATGCAGAATGTTAAAAGCGTCCTTAAAAAAAAAAAAACAATTCAAATATTTAAATTAAATTAAAATAAGCCGTGGCCGCTAAGGTATGACCAGCCTTCACTGACAGCGCTTGTTCACGAACCTGACGCATGGATTAGCTAAATGATCATTATACATGCTAAGCCTGGATAACCCAAAGGCCTGACGACTCTGACCCACAAACGTGCAGTCTATTTTAAATTAGTTAACCTTATTTTAAAATTAAAAAAAATCTTAACCTATTTATATTTATTACATAATCTTATTAAGATTAACTGTAGAATCCGCTTATAATGGCATCCAAGGGAAGTGACAAACACGTCATACAAAGCGGACGACATACAAAGCATAGTCTTAGAAAGTATGTAACTTCCTATTTTCATTAGGTTGTTCGAAACATGAGCTGACAACAACATAGACATTAAAAACATAGAAAAAAATTGTAATTTTAGATACATTACATATTTTTTTTTTTTCGTAGTGTGACAGATCACTTAATATGATCTATTTCTTAAAAACAGGTAAATTAATAAGCGACATATTATGTCACTATGCAAAGTCATTATATCCGAACTTTATTATAAAGAATTTTATATGAAAACCAAACTTCGCACTGCAATTACTTCTTATTAAGCAATTTCATCAATGGAATAATTTATGAAAAACACAATGAAAAGTGATCGCATTTTTCAGTGCCTATCAAAAAGGTGGAGATTTGGCAGATGTTATTTTACCGTACCTATATTATATAGTTGTCAAAAATATCTGGTAATTTTCGTTTAATATAAAAATAATCTTAATTTAAAGTTGTATACTTCCAAGTTGGTGATATCCAGCTGGCACCCATATAGACTGGAAGCCGACTCCAACATAGTTGGGAAAAGGTTAGGCAGATTGATGTGACCAAGTTGGCCACCCTATATTATTATTTAAGACAATATTATAGCCCACATACATTGTACTAAATGCATTATAAGTTCACCTAGGTACATTATATTTTAAGGATTGGTACCCTTTTATTCATTTTGTTTTGGGACATAATATTATTTGGAAAATATTTTTCATCCCTGGATTGATTATTATTATTTGTAAAAATGAGGGCCGCTGTAGCAAACTTAATGTATGTTTCCTTGTTTCTAGATTGACTAATATTTATAAACGTTTGCTCACATTCGCTTACAAACAACAATAGGAACATTACCTCCATGAGAATAAGATCCATATTTCAAGTATGAAACTCTTACATAGCAAAATATAGTCAAAGTGCGATTTGTGAATCTTGCCCTAAGGCACGTTTATTCAACTTGAAAGTTTTCGCACCATATAACTGTAAGATGGTTCTGATGATGACGATGGTTCATTCGATGTTCACCAACAATAAACAAAATTATTTGAGCATTGAGTCGAACCTATAGACAAATAGTGTTCACACTTGTAGAACCCTTTTATATTTATGACTGAGTTATCATCGTAACTCGTGAGATTCTAATTTATTACTATTATTTTGTTTATCTTTTTTTATGTCAAAGAAAAATGTCTGAAATACAATGTTAAACATGAAATTGGATTTTACTACCCAGTAATAACACCTACACGAAAATAAACAAAAAAAAAAAAATACCACAGCCTTAAACTAACAAAACAATTTTTTTTCAGTAATGGGTGCAATAATCAGCAACATAAAGAGTGATCTACATTTTATTCAAACGAAAAGTGGTCATCTACAGTTGATCTATGAACCTTACATATTTGTGACAGACAGTGTACGTAGTGGCCGGACTTTTTGGAGGTGTATGGATTACGGAAAACGCTGTCGAGCCCGAATAACGTCTAAAAATAATGTTTTAAGAATAACTAACCCAGTACACAACCATGTAGAAAATCACATGTCGAAAATATCGCGAAAATATGAGTTAGGCGAAGTAGTTACCTGTCCTACAGTATAAGGAATTTTCATCAGTTTTAAAAAAACAAGCAATAAATTTCTTATTATTACTTATTGTGTCATTCAGCGTGAGCGTTAGTATTGTAGGCTAATTTGGACTTACTGCCATATTTCATAATTTACTGTTCTATTACGTTCTTATTTATATTTTTTGTATCTGGGTTAGATACAAAATACCTTTTTAAAACTTGGAGTAAAGTTATGTCGTACTTACACCTCAAAAATGGTAACAACTTACACTGTTTCTTGTTGGCGTAACTTTATTCCGCGTTTTATCCTTTGCTGAAATTACCAGAACCTAACGAATTTTTACACGTACAATGAAAAATGTATGTCATGTATATGTATTTTAAGTAACAACCAATTACAAAATATTTTCTTTTAAGTTTTCCAAACATACTGCAAAGTTTTTTTGTTGTAATAACTTATGCCTACGATTTTAATATTTTTTGCCGTAGTTCGATCGTAAATGCATCATGGGCGAATGTGATTCTAGTTTGCGTTGATGAAATCGTCATCTAGTATTGCATTTGTAATCGATATTGACAATTATCTAGTTTTGTCTGAACATTGTGATCAAATAATGTAAGTGCGCTAGCGTTTAAGATTTTAATAAATATTTCAGATTTGATCTTTGGTTCCTTTCTTTTCAAACGTCGTTAAAGACAGCGGTACTTACTTACTCAACCTTTAAAAGGGCGTAGTAAATAAGAAAAGAAATGCGTTACATCGCGGTGCATCTTAGTAAAAACTTGAGTACCGATTGATGATCGCTGATTTAGGCTGTTGGTAACGATGGATGCGACAGGGTCTGGCGAGGCACAGGTGTGCTACACGGTGACGCGGCGCGGGGCTCCCTCGCTGCTGGTGGACGGCTTCGGGTACGTGGCGCGTAAGCGTCGTGGGCCGCGCGTCTACTGGACCTGCCGAAGCCGCGCGCAGGGCTGCCCCGCGCGGGCGCTTACCGCTCACGGAGTGCTCGTCGCGCGCGCTGGCAGCCACACGCATGCGCAACACGCTCCGGTCATCGACGAACATGCGCGTATCGAGAGTCTTATTGAAACTATCGCTGCAAACAACTAACATGACTACAGCTATTAATTGAAATAAATGATATTAATAATGTTGTAATTTTCTTTCGTACGCGTCCTGTCATGATTATGATGTAAACTTATGTTTGTAATTCAAAACTGATCTAAACGCAATTGCATAGGTCCCGTACTCCCTTCACGAGTTTCCTGTTACAACTAGCTAGCTATCCACTAGGCAGAGAGCTATGTGAAGATGATGTGCTATGATAGATGAAGCGAAAACTAAAGAATAATCCACCAGCGATGTGATGTACACATGTTGTGGTGTTATCACGTTACATCTTCAAGTGAGAACTCGAAGTGAGTTTGGAATATAAACAGCTAGATGCTAGTGATTCATGTAGATCTGGTACTTACTCGCTGGACAACTCTAGCATCGTCTGGCTGCTTCCCCGTACAGCTGAACTGCAACTCTTTCTGGTTAGGCTACTAATTCGCTCTCTTTCGCACCACTCGTCTTGCCTAGCTCTACAAGTCTACAGTCCGGCCGTCGAGAGAATGGGTTCTCGACACCTGTCAGTTTCATACTAACGAAAATGTGTTTTGCGAATTTGATCCTTATTTCTATTACATATTGTCCAACTGACAGGTGTCAGAAACGTATTCTCTCGACGGCTGGACTGTAGGTAGTAACTAGTGGACAGGTAGCCTAATTTATGCGATGGTTAATTTAATTATAGCTGTTGAAAGATGGAGTTTTATTGAACTTGTAGCATGCATGATTTACGCGTTATGGGGTTACGGATAGTCATGGTGGTGGTGTTTTACAGTTGAATTCGTCATATCGAACCGAGGGCGGCGGCATATGCGGCTTGATGGGTTCTCCTTTTATGCGGAGAAAGTCTTTCCGGAGAAGAATAAGGTGCGATGGCGGTGTACCAGACGGACCTGTCGCGCTTACGCACACACGCTGCACGACAAAATTTTCGCCATCAGCAACGTACATTCACACGAACCTCCAGGCGGGGGCCAGGGCGGGGTCCCTGCTTCCGAGAGGGGCCCGAACAGAGGCTTCACGAATGCGAACCTCGCCGCTCAAGCCAAGGCTATCCTCGACGAGTAATACTCATTTATCTTCCACTAACGAGTCTAACCTATTGCTAGTAAAAAATACTTTGCATTATATAACACGATAATTTGGTGTATGATTAACTTATGTTCGAATCTAACGTAAGTTTAGCTCGCAATCAGGATGTATTAATTATTAGATTCGATCATTACTAACGTTAGGTAGGTATTAATGTTCAGTACAGGGCATGTTGGAAGTAATAAGGGCATGAAGGCGGGTGTTACGTTGGACTGATAGTAATTAAGTAGTTGGCTTGTCATATGTTCGAGCGATGTGCACAAATCGGCCATTGTGAAATGATCTAATTTTCATCTGTTGTAAGTAGGAGTCAATCTAGTCACTGTAATGTTATAATGATCTCATTGTGCGTAACAGTACAAATATAATTAAATTGATATTAAGAAAGTAATCTACACTTTTAAATAAATTTTAAAGTAAAGTTGTGACCGATAGCAATAATTTTGTTGGTTTCAAATAACTAAGCAATAAGTGTGCTTATAATTTTACTGTTACATAAATTGTTTTTTATAACTAAACTTGGCTGCAATAGGCATGAGAAACCTAACATATTACTAAACCGACGTTGAGTATGTATATAGCCATTATTTCAGTTCATAATAATATTATATTTCACCATAAATAATGAACATTAATTTTTGTGCTTTAAAAATTTACAATATAACATTTTCACATTTTTCACTGTTAATGTTTTTATTAATGCTTACGAGGGAAACTAACACTAGCTTGTTGCATGTTGCTTACAATATCACCTTCAATTTCTTCTACACAAAATTGATGATCTGTCGTGTGGTTGTTTTACTAGACAACAAGTACGTGCGGTTGTGCGTGGGTCCGGGTGGGCGGCCGCGGCTGTGGGTGCGCGGGCGCAGCTTCTACGCGGCGCACACGATGCGCTCCGGCGTCGTGCGCTGGCGCTGCACCATGGGCGGCTGCGGCTGCAAGGCCTACACCCAAAAAGGAACCCTACACAAACTGGTCGGCGAACACAACCACGCTGGTCGCTGTGGACGGCGACCACCGAACATCAATCCTCAATCTACACAGCTGATTACCTCTATTTCAGCGCCACCATCAGGCTCCTCATCCCCCCCTACTCCCTTGCTAGTCCCTCGTCTGCCAAATTTTGACCCCAACGCTTGGATAGTACGTTATTAGTACTTTCAAGTTACGTCTATTAGATAATCGTTGGTAGCCTCATATCAAGAAAGTAGTAATCACTTCCGACTCGCGGAACCCGTATTAGTTTTCATTTGCATTCTGGTGTTAGAGAGGTGATGATTTTTTTTTATAAGATTTTACTACGTAAAGAAAAATGTAGGACAAGACTCAATTCATTAGAATTGATAATATTTATGTAGTGGTCTTGAATAGTAAATGTGATCTCCTTATTTGAGTTCGAATGTGCCATAGAAGTAATTCTAGTGAAAACAAGTACAATGATTTACTTACCAAAAATTGTGATAATAAGCTCATACAAATACTTAAACATAAACTATGGTCTCAGTTTGTTGTTAGGATAGGCTATGTTGACTTTTATTATTGTGTGTAGGTCGTTATTCATAAAATCAAACAGGTTCTTTTCAGAGTATCAATTACCTCAAAGAAAATAAATTATGATAAGTTTAGATAAGAATTAGAAGGTTAAGAAAAATTAAATTCTAGTCTTCCCTGTTTTTAATTTTTTGGTGTTATTGTTTGTAAATATTTCGGTCTTACGAAATTTGCTCATCGTAAACAGAACTAATGCCAAAGATCTGTGCCAAATTTTCTTGCTCATGAAATTATCGTTTCTCCAAGAGAAATATAAAACATTAATTTATTCGTGAACTGTGGTTTATTTTAAAAATATATACAAAAATAATTCAAGAGCTGTGTAATGTATAGTATCTGTAAATGTGCTAAATAAAAATATTGACACAATCAGGTTTTTTATTTTGTGTAGAATAAACTAATAAACACCTTGACTTTGGTTTTATTGCGATCTCCTATTTTTTTCTTTGACAAATCTGCAAAAAGTTATATCGAGTAGGAACACTTTTTCAATCTCTGGTAAACGATTTATCTATAAGTGAATGCATGCTTAGTTTTATGTGTTATTCCACCTGAAATGAAATGTGTGCTAAACAGCACACATTCCATTACCTAATAGCAATTTGTTATAGGCAAACATTTTACGTGGGATAGCTATATAAGGATAAGGCTTCGGTGGTGTATTCGAATTAATTACTAACAGTTATGTTTTTTTGTTCAGCGCGCTTCATCCGCGCAGGCAAGGGTCGTCTACTTCTCCACCGCGGTTACACTTTCCGTCTGAAGAACAACTTGGCCCATGGAAGGAAGCAATGGTACTGCTCTTCGCGGCTCACATCTCGCTGTCTAGCTGACGTTAATACCGAGGGCCCAGAAGGTCATGAGCGCATTGTACGTTCTCGTTATGCGCATAACCACGCTCCGCCGAACGTGCGTCGCTTCGCGGACGGGCGTTACGTGGTGCGCACGCCGCACCAGTCGGGGCACCGCGCGCCCGCGCCGCTCGACCCGCACCACCAGCTGCTGCAGCTACAGCACGCGCTCGCGCTGTACGCTGCCACCGCGCACGCTACCGCCACCGCCAACGCGACCGCTGCCGGGACCGCGGCGCCCGGCGGCCCGCCCGCGCAGTCCTCACCCAACGCGCTGCCGCCGTCTGCGCAGCACAACAACTCTGCGAAACCGCTCCTCGTCGACACCCCGTGCAAGGAGGAGGATTAAATAATACAAGAGGCATCACACGAACATCGATCGATTTTAATACGAGTTCACGATTAATTTATAAGCGATTTGATAATGATAATCGAGTATTCGATATTTTCTAACCGCCTTTTGGCGAATGTAGCATAATGGATGTAGATTTAAATATGATTAGGTAAGTTATGAGGGGATAAGGTGTCGTTTACTTAGGATTCAGCGAAGGTTATTGTTGGTTATTCAGTATCGGTAATGTGAATGTATGTCAGCATATAAGTAGGTGTTGTGGTGTAATGGATGTTACGACGACCAGTGACGGGAACACAGGAGACAACCAGTAATACGAGTGAACACGTCGTGTCGTAATAGGTTAGGCGGTGTCGTCGAGATCCATAAAGTTATCCGTATAGGTGTGGGCTATTTATCGAATTGAATAGGGCTAGTAAGGATGTTATATATGTAAGAACTTCTGAATGTATAACGGTGTCAGCTCGTATTGATGTCAGGTTTAGGCAGGTGGTTATTATCCGGAACACGGCCGCTTTAGCGTTTAACCTGCACTACACAACTCGAGAAGTTGAACGAAGTTAAGCGAATACGAGAGTAGAAGGGCACTTCGGTTCGCTTCGTGCACCTCGGCTCGTCTCGGGCGACTTCCGATCGTTGACGGTTTTTGAGCCAGAGTCAAAGGACTCGAAGCGTCCCGTAGTTCTTAGCATGAGTGATAGTCACGTACTTCGGACTTTGGTCAATTTCGACCAGTACTTCGTCGAAGCAACTTCGCGAGTAGTGCAGTGCAGGTTTTTGATTTAATGTTTACGACCCGTGCAGTATGCAGTATCATCCAGTAGCGTTAGGCGGACATTGCGCGATATTCACAGCTGGTCATGTCAGGCAGGATAGGTTGGTGCGCCATGCGAACGCAGCCGAGTCAGCTGTCGACACGAGTGTAAGGTAAGGTCGGCGACCGCGCGCTGCGGTCGCTGACGACGCGTCGGTGACTGATTTAGAGAAAACTCGTTCGAAATTAAGCAATATGACGTCCCCTGGACTGTACTTAGAATTACTTAATTTATTTTGAGAATTATACAATTTACACTTTTCAGATACTTATTGCTACTGAGGCATTTAGATGTCCGCCTCTTTAATCTATAAGAATTGTGCAGTAGATATTCGAAAGGCATTTGTCTTGAGCAATCAGTGTGTTGCTCTTTAGGATTGATTTAAAAAGTACTTAAGCTCAATCATCTACCTCTTCACTTTTATACGGGTTTTACATGTTAGTTTAAATTTTAAATTATACAATTTTATACAAGAATGAATACTCAGAAGCTTTACTCGAGTAAGGTGTCGTAGCGTAAGGTTAGGTTAGCGTTAGCCTAGGAACTGGCGCGCCGGGGCGGTCCGCCGCGCAGGGTCCGGCGCGCCTCACTACCTCTAGTTATTATCGAAACTCAACTACCTCTTTACTTAGTTTACACGATCGTTCACTGTTAACGACTTTTAAATTAATTAAAATTTAATAGGCTCTTTTTGAGACTTGTCTGAATATATTTTATGAATTGTTTTTTAACTACTTTGTTGCTCGTCGAATGATAACAAATTCAAGAACGAAGGCGATGAGAATGAGGATCCGCTTTGTATGTATGACTCTGATTTAAGTACAAATTTTTACTAATTTTAATTGTTATTTAGATGACTTAGTTCTACGGAGGTCTAATGTGTGCGAATTTACTTAATATTGACCATTTTATATAAGCGTTATTATAGACCGTGTCAAATTTTTAACAGTGATGAAATAACGAAATTCATAAGTATTCGGATTTATTTCCGAGTGAGATAAATCGCGCGGCGACATTTTGCAGTGCGTGCTTATGCTTACCTGGGTAACAATAGAAATTTAATTGTGTCTCAAACATGACAGTTGGAGGTTGGTTTTATTTAATATCAGATAGTAATTTGACAGGTGCAAATGTCAAACTACCAAATGAAAAAATATACATGGATCGTTTGAAATGTCAAATTACTATCTGGGATTATTAAACGAACTTTATAAGACTGGCTTCAGATAAAACGATGTCACAGTGTGTACTGTATCTGTGTGGTTTTGTGAATGGGAATGCTGCTGTGCCCGTTTCTTCTGAAGCTTTCTTGTCAGTTGTCATCAATGTTGTCATTGAGCACTGTCCGTTAGTGTTGATCGTTTGGCACGCTCTATCGTACCTGATTACTGTCACTAAGCCAAATAATATGGGCGAAATACGTTATTATGAAACCGTGGCGATAGTTAGTAGGTAAATGTAATTATAAATGTAATAATTGTAAGTTTAATATGTGTAATATATTTTAGAGCAATGACAATATACGTCAATTATATAAGATACGATTTATGAGTTGATATATGTATATGTATAATGGCTATCGTGAGGAGTTTTACATCTTTTGCTGTAAATATTGTTTATTATATTCACGCAATATTTACCTCGCATTTATTGTCTCTCCTTAACTTTTGCGAATTTTTCGATGTTTGTATGTCTCGAGGATGGAGTCACGTGCTGTTTCTATGTTTGCTCATGTTGTTAATATTATGAATCTCGTAGGTAGTGCATGATAACCGTGTGTTGATTGTTGACCCTAGCGCCACGGCTTCGTCTTATGTACCGCACATCGAACACTCTGCTCCTATTTTAACTATCTACCTCAAAAACTAAAGTGTTAACTACTCATATACAAGTCTTATATAATTATTAGTGTAATTTTATACTTATACCATTATATCATAGGATTTTTTAGTTCATGTACGGGGTATGTTTTTGTGAAATCATATTAAATTGTACTTATAAATAACCGCTAGTTTTATTTTACCCTGAACTTTCCTTATCCTGAGCATCCGTTACGGTCTGTTTGGTCGGGTCACATCACAATGTTGGTCTACCTCAGTTATCTGACGTATGCTTCTCCCACAGGTATTAAGTTTCTGAAGTCGCGGCGCGGCAAAGTGATCATGATGGTGAACACGTTCCCCTTCTGTGAGGAGTCCAAGTTGAGAGACAAGGTCATATGGCGGTGTACTTCCAAGAAGACTAACTGTAAGGCGAGGATACACATGCTGGGGTCCAACGTGGTCGCTGTGAAGGGGATGCACAACCACCCGCCGCGCGCCCTCTGTCTGCCTTCTCGGCGGCCAAACGCGCGCAAAGGAATTGACACCATCTCAACTGCTGTTGCTGCAGCTACTCCAGTAACAACCCTCGACGCCCTCGCGCTACAGTCTCCAGGAATTGAATGACCTCTTTTGTTAACTGGCGTAAAGAAAAGAGACAGCATTACTTTTTTTGCTATAGTACTGAGTGTAAACTATGTTTAAGTATATTCAAGCAATTTAGACAATAATTTACATAGCTCTTGTATTGTATTGTATTGTATTGATGTGAGTTACGTAAGTTTAAGAGGTAAGATTTGTTGACTACTGTTTAGGAAACGTCGATTTCCGCGATGATTCCATTTCATATCATATACTGCCGCCTCGATCGCTTACTCTGGTGCTTTAGAATTCATAGATTGTATAATGTGATTTATAAAAATGAACTGAACTATTCATTATTTCACCGTTAATGTTAAAATGGAATGTATAGATTTTTAATTATGCACTATCATTTTAATTGATACGTTCAGATGCGCCTAGCGGTAAAAAGTCGATCACGCAATCAAGTGATGATTCTATCGACGCTGTTCTAAAGGTCTCTGGAAACGTTAAAAGACATTAAATAAGTAGGTACTTTACATGCACTGTCAATGCCAACTTGTGATAAGATGCGATCATTAGCTAGAATTAGTTTTTATATTAATTAAATTTTTATGTACTTATGGTAAGGTTATAAACTCAAATAGGTATTTATTACACGTTGATATTTGGCGTATGTTAAACCCTAAATTTAAGTAAAAGTGCCTTGTGTAACAACGGGACCATATTATCAATTACAATAATTGATGTACTGAACATTCCCTATTGAAAATTTTTGCTGTGCTTTATTATTGTAGGTACTGTAATTTTGATATTATGTTTATAAATATCGATTTGAAAGACATCGTTACTTTTATCGAGAGTATTACTCCTTAAGATTTAAATAATTAAAGTTTATATTTATACATACATCGTCTTTGTTTATTTAAATAAAACCCTTATTTTATGCGGTATTTTAAAGATTCTAAAAAATAGATTTATCTTAAAAGTAATGCTATGCTTTTAAATTTTCATCAAGTCTATGCGCTATGTTGTTAATAATGTCCATGTCGTGACAGATCTTAGAAATGATCATTTCATGAAGTGGTCGACCATTTCATTTAATGGATGTACTCGTATTTCATGAAATATAACGTCGACCGCGGGTTAGTTCATGATGTGGTCTGGCCAGATCATTGAATTCTCAACGTTTGAAGATATGAACAGTTAACCGCACGACTTCTTCATGATATGTCCAAACATTAGTGATCATTATCGTAAAATAGTTAGATTATCCACCGATATAGGTGTTGATCCCGCTTTATTTTTGTTGGGTATTTCTTCCTACTCGAAAAATTCCTTTTTAAGGGTCCTAAAAATACTAAATAGCCAAGTAACTGCGACCACCTTGGATGTAGCGCTTGCAGGCTCAGCACCGCTCGCTTCGCTCGCTCGGATCGCGTGCGGTTGGTCACAGTTCTAACCTAACCACACCCAATTGGGTGAGGGTGCCACTAGCGGCGTGAAATGAAACTACTTTGCGATATATATCGTGGTCAGCTGGGAATGTCGATAAATAGGTTGCTTTCGTCACGATATGGCCATTTCTACGATCGGACCACGACAGGTACTGGCCAAACGTCGACTGACATAATCTATCTATATAAATAAACAGAGAAGTCCTGAATGACTGACTGACTCATCAACGCCCAGCCCAAACCCTTGGACCTAGACAGCTGAAATTTTGCACAGAGGTTCCCATAACGTAAACGAGGAATAAGGCAGGAATTCCCGGTAGCACGTTCCCGTGGGATATATCCGACATCCAACAGCCGACAGCCGCGCGGGGAGTGCTAGTAGGATATATATAAAATATAAATATAAAATAAGTTTATTGACACAAAATACCTTTGTATAAAATACTAATAAGTATCTACATTTCACATAGGTACATTGGATTTTGGGAAAATGCTGCACAAATAGTGAAAAAACTTGCCTCATAAACTAGACCCTATGACCTAGGAGTCAGTGTTCTACTGTAACTTCGTGTACAAAAGAAACCTTTATTTATGTGTGATAATAATAAACCCATAACGACCTGATTTAACTATGAACCATATCATTAAACCTTGACCTTTAAACGATATGGTCTATTTTAGCTGATGGCCTGCACCCTAATTGCGTAACAGATTATCGATCGGAGTTGGTTTCATTTTCAATCAAATTGCTAATCCATTGCTTCATATGTTCGAAAAATTTGTCTGCTCGACAACGTGAATAACGCAATGAATGTTGTTGAACTGTCAAAATGAAACCAACTCCGATTGATAATGTGTTACGCAATTAGGGTGCAGGATGAAGTGACCGAACACTTCATGATATCAATTCTAAGATCTGGCCACGATATCCATACCGTGTCGTACTCGGCTATGCAACAGCAATATTCTACAACCTGTCGTCTGTGAGTCAGGTACAAGTTTAAAGTAGCATGATTGTTGTTGTGTCGTGTCATGTTGTTAATGGAGCCCTTTGTCAGGTCCCAAATCGGAGTCGCAGTTCAAATTTGGAAAGACATCACGACAACAAGGTCCAGTGATTTCAACAGGAAAATTCACGTTCGAAAAGGATAGACAATTCCCTAATGGAAAGACTAGATGGAAGTGTTCTCACTCTGAAAAGTGCTCAGCTAATATATACACCATTGATGCTGATGTGGTACTATTCTATGATAAGCATGATCACGAGTAACCTGATGACTAGGGCTTCAATCTCAACTTTATTTGACGTAGATTATGTTTCTGTGCTTAAACTGACTGGTCCCAAGACGAAGTTCTTTGAATCATCAAAAAAAAAACAGGGATTCTTTCTGGACCTTTAAATCTGGCCCTGGGTATGGCTTACATACCCAGGGCCAGATTTAAAGGTCCAGAAAGAATCCCTGAAATTTTTTTGGAACATGATTTTTTTTTCTATTTTCAATAATTCTCTGGGCATACCTATATATGCACTTTGCACACTACTAGTCTCTCCCAAACTTACAAAATAATACGTGCCATCTTCAGGTGAATCTAATCTTATTGTAAAGTTTAACCTCGAAAAATATTATGGTTAATCTAAAGTTAAGGTGAGTAGTGCCGCTGACTAGAGCTACATCATAAGTCTGGAGATATGGAACACTTTGAAATTTTGTATGCTCACATTTTTAGTCAGATGAGGTAATATTTTTTGACCTCACCTGACCTACCTCATCTGACTACAAATGTCAGCATAGAAAATTTCAAAATGTTCCATATCTTCAGATTTATGATTTTTTTCTCAATGGTGGCGCTAGTTGGCGGCACTACTCGCCTTAATACTGGTGTAACTTTTCTTTGCATTTATTAATAAGGGGTTAACTTATGTTTAACTTTTTTTGAATTGGCGTTTTTTTTCGTCGTTCCGACGTCATGCCGGTTGTTAAACAAGTGGGATGACGTCCGTAGCGCGGCCCTGACTAGAAGTAGGCTTGCCTTACCAAATAATGTGTTTATTCTTCATAGCTACGCTTCAGTAGCAAGAATTGAATCTATTTTTGTATCCGTGTAGAGTTTATTTACACGATTTCTTTAGTTTAGTTAGATGCTTAGAGCTTAAATACTTATTTGAATAGATCTTTTATATTCTAAGATACTTAAATAAAAATACTAAAATTATTTCATTACATTTATTTCTAACTTTGGCTTTCAGCGCGTATAATATAATATACTTATTACACGTTAAATAAGAAACCGGTTGCTTCTTAATTTCGTTGTTATTGTAGGCAAGGTAAACGCAGCATACATACCGACGGGGCGGGGTAAGAAGAACTTGGTTCTCGACGGGTTCTCGTTTTCGGAGACACTACCTGGTTACTGGGTGTGCGCTCGCAAGAAGAACCTGAATTGCCGGGCGACTGCCCGTACCAACAAGCGCGGGGAAGTTATCCGGTTCGACAACACGCATAACCATCCGAAACCCAAGTTCTACAGTAAAACTGCAAAAAAAATGATCACTCTTTAATTATTATGATTATGTTGTCCGAAGAAAACTAGACTATTTAATTTTAATTTTTCGATTGAAATTTTTTTTTTTTTTGCATTGTTGATTTTGCTCGTATGTTTTTGTTAAAAAAAATCGTTAGTTTAGTGGCAATAATAATTTCTCTAAAACGCTTTTGTATTATTATTCATTATTTTAATATAAAAATCTTCATATTTTGGTGTTTCATTTGTAATGATGATTTTAACATAAGTATTTTACAATTTCGTTGAATTTAGTCTAGTAATAAATATACCTTGTTTATTGAACGACACAAAACTTTTGTTTACGAGTGAAGTTTTTACAAGTTCCTTTCGTTCCTTTACGCGATTCCGCGTCCTGCGCTCATTGTGCTTTGTTACGTAGTGTGTTATGTGGGCTGTAGCATAATCGCAAATTAATATCTTATGGGCCTCTAGGTAAAGGCAGGCCAGGCGCACTCCGCATTTTAGGTATGAAGCTACAAGTATGCGGCGGGCTCGACTTGTCGAGCTAATTCAGTTTGGGCTGCCGTGCACCGGCTGGCTCGCACGTTAGTTTGATACTCACTCACGCGCCGTTTCGTAAAAGAAGACAGCCCTAACGAGTCAGAAGGTATAAGAGTTACGCGATAGAAAGAGAGGCAACTTCTAGGTGAATATAACTAGCTTAATAACGCTGTGCGACCTGAATTGCACTTTATTGTCTCGTAGCAAGAGTGGCTATTTGTTTAAATGATTTTGCGGAGTGCATCTTCTGTTCTTGTAATATTATGTATTCTGTGGTAAAGGATTTAATTATCGGTAAGGCGGCGTGGTTTTTTTAGATTGGTTAGTCCGCGCACTAATACTGACGCCGTTTAGAGTGCTCGACTTTCTAGTTGTTTTTATTTAGTTTTGCTTAAATATATCGTTGTTTTTAGTAAAGTATCGTTGTAAAATACGTTGATCTTCATCAGGAGATCGACATCAGCAAAGTCACAAGTTGACTAAAATAGTCAAAATTACGGAGCGCACAATAAAAACCGTGGCAGAAAGGAAAGTGCAGGCTACTGCTAGAAAAGATTGCAGGAATTGCTACCGTAATAAAAAACGAGTACAGACGACAATGGAATGTAAGGATTGTTCTGATAGTCCGCCCATGTGCATGGATTGTTTTTTTATTTTACATACTTGCATCAAAAACTGAATTGCCAAATGCTGTTTTCAAGGTAGGGAGTTATCGTTTTAAGTGTCGATTGTTTTATAAAGATTATTTTTGATGTCTATTGATTAGCTACAAGTTTCTTTATTACCAAAATTTGTTGTTGATTATATGTATAGATGTGTTGCCTACAGTGTGGTCTACTCTGTACCAATACCTAAATCTAAGTAGGTACATAATTATACTTATTTTGCTAATTTTGATGTTTTTTTATGTCAATAAAAATGAATAATATATTTATGGTTTTATTATATTATGTTAAGAACACCTAATCGCGCAAAACGCGTGATGGGCCTCCAAAGAAAAATGTGCACTCCACATGTCGCTTCACGCGACGTCGCGTGGTGGTGTATAACGATATAATATAAAATATTATATCACGCTGTTTTTTTACTGGCTATGGAGCTGCTACGATAGTGTTGTACTCGTTATTATGAACAACTTTTACTATGGGACCAAACCTGAAATTGTGAAAAAAAAAACCAGCTGTTGTGTTATTTATGTTCGCATAACTCGTTAAAATGTAGGGAGAAGCTGGCTTTTTTTGGGATTTTAGGTTTGGTCCCATAGTAAAAGTGGTTCGTAATGATGAGTACAACACTATTGTGGCAGCTCCCTAGCCAATAAAAAAGAAGATTGATGTACTAAAAGCATAGTAGGTAAACACATCTGGAAATAGTACCTACCTGCTATGCTACACTTGGAAGTAAATTGACAAAAATAAACCGTATGGGCCACCCGCAGAAAACTCATATTTTGGTTTGGCAATGAAGACGACTTGTTAAAAGGGCAGAGTTAAAAACGATACCCACGATGAAAAATTTGTAAATTTTCGCAGCCGCCATTTTGAATTTTCATTTATACCAAATTCACACTTTCTATGAGAGTGAGTGAAAATCGTATGGAGGGGCGTAATGCTTTTCATTATGTTACGATTTCTACCACTTCACTCCGCAAGCCGCGTTAAAGAACTTCGTTCCAAAAAGAAATAGGGGACGATTGGGGCTCGGAATTATAGAAGGAAAAGTAATCGTTTTTGAAGGCGGCGATTATTGTACCTACATAATTTTATTGGTGATTATTGCTTAATGAAACTACAAGAAAGGGTTGTCAGGAAAAATAAGTACACAAAAAACATAATACCTATATTTTTATTTATATTATTATTTAGTGATGGAAATAAACTATTCTATTCTATTCTATTAATATCACTTCATGAGCAATTGCCGCTTTGCCAACATCCTCAACCCGGCTAAGCTATTTCGTAGGACGAATTCTTGGGACATCTTTTGTTACCTTGAATCGGTGCTGCAAATACAAACGATGATAAGTAAATGCTCTGAAACTGGCAATAACATTGTCAATATTGAGAACTATCGCTAACTTTTGGAGTCCAGTGGTAAAAGCCCCGACTAAAGGTACCTAGAGTTTGAGGTCGTGGATATGAAGTGTTCGAACCCAGGCAGGTGCATGTACTACCTAGTTTATATCATCATCACGGTTCTCAAAACGATGAAAGAAAACATTGTGAAGAAAGTAGCATATCCTAGAACCAAAAATTCAAGGGTGGGTGATATCCGTCAATCAGCACCACTTGCTTGATGGATTACGAGTACTGTCACGGCAATGGGAGCATTATGGGCCGATAATGCTAATGATGATTTTACCTCCTATGCACTTATTTTTTATGTTGCCAAAAACCTTGCATCAGTAAAGATGAAACATATATCCCAGGTAACTGGGATGTATTATTTTTGAACTGTAACACAGATTTTTTTTTTTTTTTTTTTTGTGGATGGGAAATCATCAAATGACTTCTCCCGCGCTGGGCAGAGCGGGAGGGCGTGTCAGACTTTTACTGACTAAAACCCACCCATGTTCCTTCAGTTGCCCGTGCCAGGGCCACGGTATCTCTTTCGAACTACCCGCGACCTCGGCGGCATAGGCCCAATTGACCCCGTCACTGCTGACATCTCTTTGAGGCGCGCGTGGAACACAACGCGCCGTCGACCCGGGCCTGGTCCTTACCGAACGGCGAGCTGCCCATTACTCGTCGTCCGCAAGCCCGCGCCTACGGTGGCCGGGAATCGGCGATCGATTCCCGCCGCCCAGGGCGTCTCCTACGGCGGCTAGGGGCGCGAGGGCGCGGCTGTTGCCTCTCCCTCACGCGTTCCGCTTCCTCCTTCGCGAGCATTACTGCTTCGCAGAAGGAGGTGACGGCCTCCCATGCACTCTCGCTCCGCACCATGGCCTGGACCAGGTTTGGACGCGAGAGATCGCCGCCACCGATCGCCTCCGTGAGAACACGGCGGTGCTCCGCCCAAGCCGGGCAGACCTCCACTGTATGCTCCACCGTGTCCTCCGGGCGATCCACACAATGGTGACACCCGGGGAAACACAGATCCTGAAGTTATTTTGTAATTTTTGGTAGATAATACAAATACTAGTTTTAAAGATTAGGTGTAAAATAATTTACCTGCCCGTGTGTGTAGTTCTGTTTTCATGAAATGTCAGTAATTGTGGTAAAGTTGCTATTTGAAGGTAACTACTTCAATCCGATTTCTATATTAATGTTACGTAAATTTTTGCAGAGGCCTTCTTCTTACCGTCCAGGGCTGGGAAAATGGTTCTGATATTCCGAAACAATAAATTTTGGGTGAATAATCAGTATCGCGACAAGTTGAACTGGGCATGCCGTGATAAGGACTCCAAAGGTTGTCTCTGCAGAGTCCAGACTACAATGGAAGGCCGTTTCGTTCGCGTGAAGGGACACCATACACACACACCAAATTTTACCCCTGATAATTTTAATGCCGCTAGTCTAGTCGAAAGTAAGTTTAAGGAATGGAGTGCTCCTTTGGTGAGCAAAGTTCGCCACAACCTGAATGCTTTTGAATGACGAAGTAGTAACTGAATGAAAGTATCCAAGAATTTTTATATCAAGTTAAGAAAATTAATGATAGGAGAATAAAGTTCAATACGTTTTTGAAGATGTTATAATATACATATAAGCACCGTTGATCCCTAAATGTCTACAAAGAAAGGGCATTGGAAAACCCATCCCTGTATGCTGTTATGTGGCATATTTTGGCCATATTTGTTCACCCAGTGGCTTCAGTGGCTGTGAAAAACCATGACGTAGGAATCGTGATATTTACAAAATGCATTCCTTTAGAATATGTAATAAGTGTTTTGTCAGCTTGTTATTATTATAATTTCAGGAACCATTTAGTAGTTAAGTCACTGACTGAGTGTATTTCATATTACGTTTGAATTAATGCGGTACAAGATGAAGAGGAAGTCAAATAGATACTTCATGTTTTTGACATATATAATTTGTAATATCATTTCTATTGTGTAAAGTGTTAATAAATAATAAGCTCGTAGCGAAAAGAAATAATTTTCAATACACTTGTTCGAAAACTGGCTCTTATTACACCGCTTTTAGACACTCGTAGTTCAGTAATTTGGTAATCATGTGTACAATTGCCGATTTTGGTTTTAAGAATCTTACAAGGATAACTTGTTTTGTAGACTTTGTGGTTATTTGGATAGATTAAAAATTTTAAACTGAAAGAGCCGATTGACCAGAGCAATTCGACTTTCTCCAACAATGATTTTTGATTCTATATATTCAACTGCATTTTAGAAATTTTATTTTGGTAGCATTGTATTTGGAAGTGGTCTACACAGTCGCTTTTTAATCGGTTATCTTATATCCCAGCTGATAGTATGCATGACTTACTCCTTACCATCCTTATTAGAAACATTAGTTAGGTTACTTCCGCTCGCGCGCAATATTATATTCCAAAATGGTTTTGATTTCTTGTGTGAATCGTAAAGTTTAGACGTTATGTATGCCCCTAAATCACACTATGTAGTGTAATGGATAAAAATATTAAATCAATTAATACATCTTTATAAGATTATTTAAAAGAAGACAGTATTATGAATTTAGCAACGCTGCACTATTTATTCTATTACTTTTATTCTTTTGTTTTGTATTTAACAACTATTAATGCACCATTCATTGTAATTTTAACCTTTCCTAGTCTAAATAATTAGCTTCAAAATCATTACGTTAGTACGGGACCATTCAATCAAACACTTGTTTTTTTTTTTGTCAAACAAGTAGCTACTTAGTTGGCCAGTAGAATATGGGCATTAACTAATTCATGTATCTATTTCTTTTAGCTTTTTCCTTATGCTATTGAATTAGGATCTAATAGATAAGGCCCTAAATATTATAATTAATTGTGACATCTTATGTAATTTGAATAACCTGTTCTTGTTATTGTGGAATTTGGTTCGATTCGGAAAAACCGTTCAAGATATAATAGTAAGATCTCAAGCAGTATTTTTAAGTGTGTGTTTACGATACAATAATTTTAATTTATACTCATTTAGTTATAAAGTATTAGATGGTAACAATATTTTGAAAATGTGGTGTAAGTAAATATAAGATATTTTTGTACTCGGTCGTTTTATTTGAGCGAGAAATCCTACCATCTCGATATGATCCGATTAGAGTGGTAGCGAAAATATGCTTTCAGCGCAATGGAGTGTGTCTCGATATGGGAACCCAGTGCTGGTGGTGAATGGCTGGCGGTTCAGAAGGAACGGAAAAGTGTTCGGCGGCAGAACCTCCTGGCTCTGCATCAAGTCCGACCACGGCTGCAAATGCTACGCCGTCACCAGCAACAACTGCATCATCGCCATGGGCCACCACCACGAACACGACACCATCAAGAAGCGCAAGCGCTTTAAACACATCAATAACAAAAGTAACTCTACCGAAGTCAAAATTAAACCTTACTTCACGTGATAAGCTAGTCATTAAAACTTATGTCTTTCGAATGTTTGTATTTCCAAGTGATCGTAACTTCGTGGGTACACCCCAGTTTGGTGCCAGTCGAAATTACAAAATTAACTTTGAGGAGCTAGAGGTTGTTAAAGGTTCGTGCAATATTAAATTGTGATTTGAACTACATAAAGTAAAATAATTTAGTGCTTGTCATCTTTATGGAAATAAATATATATATTTTTTTAAAGACGTCATTATTTTTTAATTTTGTTTTATTTGTCGTTATACCTGTTGGATGTCACGCTGCGTACTTAGTTTAGATTTGTCGGAATAGTAGGTATGAAACAGATGTGATAATTTATTATTTTATTGTCATTTTTGTTTACAAAATGTAGTTGGAAGCTGTTCAACACAGGCAGACATTAACAGTAAGGTGATTAGTTGCAGGCACACCACCCGCCCCGGAGGCGCCGCCGACGCTGGGTCTGCCGTTTCCGTTCCCCTGCTTCCCTGGACAGTTCCGCTACTGCTTGAGCAAGAGGGGCAAGCCTGCCATCGAGGTGGGAGCGCACAGGTTCTGCTTTAACGGTCGCGCGGCGAGCGGCAAGGTGTGGTGGCGGTGCTCGCGCAACCCGCGCTGCCGCGCCGCCGTGCACACGTTCGGGTTGCGCGTCGTGCAGATGAACAGCGCGCACACGTGCGGCGTGCGCGCCACGCCGCTCACGCCTATGTTCTGAGCACCACTGCTAACGTAAACGGCGGGCAGATCTGATTAGTCAATTTGTCTGTCACCGAAACGACCACTGGCGAACTAAACGAGGTAGGATACGGCACAGATTTTGATCTCAACGCTAGTACGAACGGAGAACGTAGGTTAGGAGTAATTATTGATATATTTGGAGTTTGAAATATTGAATGTCATTTAGCTGGACTTGACTATTGTTTCGAGGGGAAAGTCAAATTGCTCTTGTGCCTTTCCGCCGGTGGTCTAGACTTGAACATTGTATACGCCTTGTGTCGATTACATACACGTAGCTACCTACATGTATATGCAATTGAGATTTTGCAAACTATAGTTTGCACGTTTACTCTCTTAACTTATTCTCCAAAGAGATTATTATGATGTATAACCTATATTATACTGTATTCAGTAGACACATTTAATTGGTAGATATTTTTGCGCTGTGTAAAGTATACGAATATATAATAAGTTCTAGTGAAGACCGTCTGGGTTCAAATTATTTGAGACTGAATTTTTCTGGTTTTGGTGTTTGTGGCCTCTATAAACAAAGGAAGCTTTTAGTGAGTTATAAGAACAAGATTTGGAAAGTTTCCACAGCCACTAACCGCAAGATGCTCTCTCACAGTTGATCGTTGGGAGCCAGCACTGGCTAGCAGAGCCCGTCTGTCTCAGCTCCGCTCTTCCGCACCGGACGGTCTAGTTGTAGTGTACTGTACAAAGTGATAGTTCTCTTATGATATCCTAAGTATTTTTATACATTATTTTTACATTTATTTTTTTACAATTTTATTCGTGAATTTGTACATAAAATTTACGATTGTTGGCATCGGAGCATGGTCTCCGAAGAGGATGGATTAGGTTTGACTATACGAATGTCAGGTTATGTTGTCAGCGGGCGCTTAGGTCATAGAGGGAATGTTACGAAGTCATGTCATGTATACGATTAGGAAAGTAATGTGTAACAACTTGTTAAAGTAGGAACTGCATTTATTGAACAATTGACTAAATAATAATACTCATGTATACGTTGTAGTTGTAAGTTTGTTCTTTAGTGAGATCTAAATATTTTAAGATTTATTTTACATCTTTTTATTTTACACTTTTTTTATATATATTTTTTTTTTTTTGAGTACTTAAGCGTTTATTAAACCGTTGGTTGTACTTACGGGGAGTGTTGTCACAACAATTTAGTTAACCACACCAGTTATGTTAAGTACCATACGAAATGTATACGATTATAAAATATGTTAACCTTGAAGTATTATTTCTAAAGTATTATTTTTATTGTGATAAGATATTTTATTGCTATTATTATGTTTAGTCGTGAAAGTATTATGGAATTATGGTAGCTATAAGCGGCAGTTGTCGATCAGAGAATGTTTATGCTGTGTAGCTGGTAGTAGAGACACGTCTCTTGTGTATAGGTACAAAGAAACGATTATATTGCGCTGCAGTAACATTGGACTTTCATTTTGACACCTAACTTCCAATAATAATACAGTTTTTATTAGGAGTCTGTCAGCATGAGCAAGCATCGTACTCATCGCATAACATTACTTATTATTATTATTTACGAAACAAAGACTTTCTTTAGTTCACCTTTTCTTCAACAACATGATGATTTAATTAGGCCAGTACATAATGGTGATTTTCCTTCGACAAAAACACCACTTTCTTTTTGGTAAAATGAAATATATTTTTTCAATAATTTCTGGCGCAAGAGTGATAATAGGGTTGTTCCCACTATTCCTACCACCATTAATTATATTATAATATGTATATTAATATATATTCATAATTTTAATATCTATAGGATGACTGGTAATTAGTGACCGATACAAACACATGATTGAACTTATGACAACAAACACCAAAATGGGACCAAACCTGAAATCGCAAAAATAAAATCAGCTGTTCCCTAGACTTTGACGTGTTATGCGAACATAATATGCAGGGAACAGCTGATTTTTTTTAGCGATTTCTGGTTTGGTCCCATATAGTAAAAGTTGTTTGTTATCATGAGTAATCATGTGTTAGTATTTTGGGTAATTCAAAGAAAAAACTAAAAAAACCATATCTCATTACCGTCACACTTAGAACATGGGGTCTTTGGGTGAAACCTAGCAAATAACCCTCGAATCCCCCAAAAAATTGTATCGGTCCATGCACCGAACACCCTATATAATTAATGAATTAATAATTAATAATATTATAATAGTTCTAAATAGAATATAAACTGTGAAGAAAATTCACACTATACCTACTGGTAGGAATTCATTCATGGGACATTATAGTCTATGGAAGACAAAACATCTTCTTATATACTTATAAAAAATTATTGCTTTCCGTTTGTGGAGGTCAGATAGGCAGTCGCTCCATGTAAAATACTGGTATTCAGCTGCATCCGGTTAGACTGGA
Organism: Cosmia pyralina; assembly: GCA_946251885.1. Taxonomy (NCBI): domain Eukaryota; kingdom Metazoa; phylum Arthropoda; class Insecta; order Lepidoptera; family Noctuidae; genus Cosmia; species Cosmia pyralina. The sequence continues at coordinate 21,294,678 of OX276351.1, forward strand.
AGCCGACCCCAACATAGTTGGGAAAAGGGTAGCCAGATATATTGCTGTTCGTTTGTCTCGCTAAAACTCAAAAATGGCTTGACCGTTTACATTTTTTTTTGTTTTGTTTTGTTTTATTCTCTTCTACCTACTGCGGTGGTTTAAAAGAAAAAAAAAATATTGAAATTTTGACAAGAACAACGTCTGGCGGGTCAGCTAGTTCCTAAATATAAATAAAAGCACATGGCATAGTGATGGTTGCACAGTTCTGTTGTACCTATGTAAAGGATGTTTATTTCAGAGGCGGAGAACTTTAAATTGAAATAAAACACAGAAAAATGTTTTTAATATCCATGAAATTGGCTTTATTTGACAGATAATTTTATGGCATTCATGTATGATTTCGAGCATGTGGCCGCCGCGACTAGCGCTACGCGCCAGCAACGGCGGCCTACGTGGCGTAATCTGGAGGTCAAATTTTTACACTTAACAATAAATCAGGCTATATGTCGGCAATAATGTGTCGAATGTTGGCATCAAGTGCTTAACTGTTACTGGTTTATCGACATAGAAATGCTACTTTACACGTCCCTAGAGAATTATTTTCTCTGGGGATGTGTAAAGTAGAGAAAATAATGTCATCATCTGCCTACCCTTTTCTCAACTATCTTGGGGTCGGCTTCCAGTCTAACCGGATGCAGCTGAATATCAGTATTTTACATGGAGCGATTGCCTATCTGACCTCCACAACCCAGTTACTGGATAATACGATACCCCTTGGTAAGACTGGTTGTCAGACTTTCGGGCTTCTGACGACCCGTAACGACTGTCAAAGATCCACGAATGACAGTCGGGACCAACGGCTTAACGTGCTTTCCGAGGCACGTAGGGGTCTTGGTATGTAAAGATGGTCGGTCACCCATCGACGGACCAACCGCGGCAAGCGTAGCTTAACCTGATCGATCGACCCGTGCGGCTGATAATAATGTAATGGCGTCAAATCGCACGAGCGAGGTGGCCAGATTTCGTGAAATTAGTCGTTCATTGATTGTTTCCTTTCGTAAATTAAGCTAATAAAAAAGTTAAGTTTTCAGTAAGCCATACATACAATTATTGTTTTATTTCAATTTAAAGTTCTCCGTCTCTAAAATAAACACCCGATATAATAAAGCACATTCTAAAAGGATATCATCAAACTGAACAACTTTCTCCATGGAACCAAAATCGTAATCGCGAAAAAATTATCAACTGTCCCATACCCTACTGAACCCAAATGTCCCATACATTTGGGTTCAGTAGATATTGAAGTTTGACGGCTCGTTATTTTTTAGCGATTACGATGTTGGTCCCATGGAGAAGGTTGTTCAGTTTGATGGTCTGTACCACAGCATTATACTTGACCACACCTTTCTGGTACTTACATCCTATCTATCTATAAAAGCTGTCTGTGAAGTTGTACTTCTTTGTTATCACTGATGTACCTATTAGGTGAAACTTTGTTCAGCTTGTCACGTATTTAAGTGAGAAGCTTTAAAATCTGGCGCTATTTGACGTCGGACATGAGTTGATAGGATATACACAACAACAACAACTACAACAACAACACACAACAACTTAAAATGTACGTTTTTATTGCTGTCATTTGCTTGTTTCCTTTCAGATATTAAGGACGAAAAGAAAAGAAGATACAGAAAGTACTCGGAGTTTGATCTCAAAAGCGCCGTTGAAAGTGTTTTGAGTTCGTCAATGACGGTTTACAGAGCTTCTAACTTCTATAAGATTCCATGGACCACATTACAACAGAATGTAAGCAAGTACAGAACTCTACGAGAGACCAATCACGATGCACAGATCGTGATGTCCAAGAGGGGACGGCCGTTTGCGTTACCTGTGGAACTAGAACACAAGTTATTGGCCTACATTATTGAGATACAAGAAATTGGTTTTGTTCTGTCAGTAACACAAATAAAGCAAATTGCATTATCTTTGGCAAAAGCTGCGAATATAAGCTGCTCATTCAATGATAAAAAGGGATCTGCAGGCAAGAACTGGTGGACAAAGTATAAAAAACGGTACGGGTTGGAAATACCGGAAAAATTATCAGATGGCAGAGCAATTTATTCAAACCCGGTTGTTAAGGAAGATTTTTACGAAAAATTAAAAAAAACGTTATTGGAACAAGACATTTCTCCAGATAGAATATGGAACTGCGATGAAACCGGTCTGATGATTGTCAACAAACCCGGCAAAATAGTGACAAAGGTTGGAAAACAAATTGTCTGCAATAGAACACACGCAGAAAAAGGTACGACAACAACGTTACTGGCGTGCATAAATGCGGAAGGATGTTTCGTCCCGCCGTTTATTATATTCGAAGGTGTAAGATTAATACCAGAACTTACACGGGGATTTATGCCAAACACTCTAGTCAGATTTTCTTCAAAAGGATGGATCAATGGTGATCTATTCTTAGATTGGATCAAATTCTTTGTTCAATGTATACCACCAGCAAGACCCGTTCTACTGATAATGGATTCACACGCCAGTTACATTGTGCCATCTGTGCTGGAATACGCTCAATCACAACAAATAATACTGCTCCCAATACCTTCACACGCGAGCGCTATTCTTCAGCCAAGCATTCATCAACCACTAAAAGTGGCCTTGAAAACTGGAATAAAAACATTCAAACTGAAGACTCCTTGCGCTGTTCCCACGCTCTATGATTTCCACATCTTTTTTACTCCTGCTTTTGAAAAAAGTTTTACACCATCTAACATACGTGCAGGTTTCGAAAAATCAGGTATCTATCCATTTAACAGAACAGCTGTAAATACTCTTGTACCCTCAAAGTTAAAAGACAAACGCTTTCTGACATCGATAGAAGAGGTCTTATTTCATGAAGATAAACAAACTGAGTAATACAGCAGATCTTTAAAACGTTTTTTTTTTTAAAAGGAGTACGTATAGTATACAACACCCGTTTCCCAGAAAATCACTGACCCGTTTGCCGCGAATCCAAAAAACTATATATTCGAAAAGGACTGCCCATAAAGACAAGAATTTGAGGTAAGGGCCTATTTCACGATGTCCGAATAGCCACTCGGACATAGCCACTACTCACAAAATAAATTCAAAAATGGAACAGAATTTGTATGAAATTATCTGCCAAGTAAGTTAGGTAATAGGAACTTTATTGTAGGTGGTGAAACAAGCCCTATGGCCACCATTTTTAATTGTGGAAATTAACTGTTGCTTCGAAGAGGAAAACTGATAGGTGGGGATTGGGTGGGGATTTTAGATTTAGTACGTCATGAATCAAAACGGTCACGCAAGTATAAAAAAAAAAAAATTATACCTACTTGGGTGCTTTTCACAAAAATAATAAATAAGTACCATAGAAGACAAATATTTTTAAAGTTGTAAGAAAAGTATGCAAAGACGAGAAGAATTAATCAGAAATTAAAGAAGAAAAATGAATTTCGGTGCTAATATTATGCAGAAATATTATTTGAATTGATAATTTTATGCTATTTTGATTACCTACTGATGCTTGGGAGGTGACCACGGAATTGCCCAAGTGGACTAGTTTTTGTACAACGGGTATTTAGAGCTTGTCTACTTTGAAATGACGCGCCCCACTACTTAAATTAGTGTACGTACACTACGGTAAATGCGGTAGGGGTCGTTTCAGAGTAGACAAGCTCTAAGTATAACTCTTACTAAGCAGATTAAAAAGCTGTGATTGTTTGTGCCTATGTTCCTCACAAGAATCTGGTCAATACTTAAGCTAAGGCTTCATAAAAAATAAAAAAAAATATTGTATTGGTAATTTATTATTAATCATTTTGTCACGAAGTTAAGTGAGTTCACCCTACCGACTATCAACTAAACAGATAAGAGGTCGAGACAAATTGCTTTAAGTTCGTGTTCTAACACAATCAACAGCCATCTAGAAATTACTACCATTTTATGCTGAGCCATCTAGATTACAAATAAAAGAATGTCAATTAGAAAATTCCAAGAAATTATAAGCTACGCACACTTGAGATTCCACAATCAGAAAGAAAATTTGCTAAACGATTGTGGAGAAGGAAAATGGACGTCAATTCAAGGTATTTCTTGTAAAATGAATGTTTACGCTGTATTGTTTTTTCCCGCACTCCACAATAATTTGGTAAAAATAAGTAGTGAATGTGGGTTTGACGCAACAAGGTCTAACCGTGCCGTCGTTTCAGGATGGTTCTACATCCGCTCAGCGCGCGGAGGACTACATTTAGTGGCCGACGGACATATATTCTACGAGGACGGAGGGTCGCACCCTCGCCGGGTCACCTGGCGGTGTGCGAGGTCCTACCAGAAAGCAGAGCGTTGTCAAGTTGCCTTATGTTTGAGAGACGGACGTTTGGTATACTTTCGGGGCTCACACAATCATCCGGCGACGTACAATCCTGCTAAGCATGAGTCGAGGCGGTTCCAAGTGGATCCGATGGGCAAGTACAAGATAGTAGCGAGCCCGGCGCCGCGCGTTATGGCCGCGGTGGCGGCGCCGGCGCCGCTGGTGCCCCCGGCGCCACACGCCGCGCTGCTGCTCTAGGCCTGGCGCGACCTCCTCGTGCGCGGCCTGCTGGACGGCAGGCACTGACGCGCACCTGGAGCGTCGCACCACCTACATGTCGTCACATTAGTGACCACTATTTGTTATTTAGTGTTCTTGTGTTATGAAGGAACAAAATTGGCTCATACGCTACAAGTACCCAAATCAGGAATTGAAGCTGAGATTTGTTTCTTTGTAATTTCGGAAGCCTTATTATTTTTACGTAGTTATGCCAAAGGTAAATGTAATTCCTTTATCTATGTATACTATTAATGTTCTAGGTTTAGTTCGGTAATTGCCGGATACTTCGCCGGATGATTGAGTTCGAATAATTAAAGTAGAGTGGGTCGTTCTCGCTCTTTCAACCATTAGCTCCGTATGGATCTCGAATACACGTTGCGTGGTGTCGAACGCAATATATTGGTTGGGATGTCTCTTGACTTTCATCAATCTTCCATTAAACATAGACAGTACGTTGTGTGATATCAAACTGAAGGTTGATATAGATTTTTGAGCGTATTTATACTTTACTATTTGGGAACTATTGGAATCAATAAGACAGGTGGCTGTAGACGCTTTAACGTCGCCTTGTTATGCCTTAGCGGCTATTTATTAGGAAACTACACAATAGTATATAACAAACAATGTATAACGTGAATGTGCAATATTCTCTTACCAAAATATTTAGAAATTATGTATACAAACTGTATAGCTTTAATGATAGCGTAGCCGTCTTGTTGAAGCTTTTTTATAAAAATTCTATTTATTGACCGCCTTGTAGTGTGCGGAACGACTGATAGACGATGTTACGAAATACTCCAATATTTATGATTTGTATTGTATTTAGCCGTAGAGGTAGACTGTGTAGACATAATATACCAGCTTATGAATAAAATAATACGAGCATAGTTTTTATATTAGAAACTTATACGACCATATATTATTGTAGATATGTACAGTAGGGTGGGAAATCGTAGGTCACTGTAACAGGTTTTCCGTAGTAACGTACGTACTTATATAGTATTTACGAGACATAATTAGGTAAGAATTTATTATTATTTAAATACTCGACTGGAATTTATTAATTAATACTCATACTCAGTACCTTTCAAAGATCTTATTTCTTATGCCAAAGTATGTTATAGACTTATTAGTTATAGTTGTTATTTTTTTTTTTGTTGAATTAAGAGTATTATTGTACTGATTATACATTTATTTATTATCTAAGTTAATTATTGTGAAATTATTTAGTTTTTGTTCATATTTATAAAAGACGTATACTGATCAATACGTTTTTTTATTTCTGCTCACGAGAAGTTCCTTATGGCCACGTTTCTCGCATCTATTCAGGGTATCATAATCGATTTTGTTATCAGCGCTTATAGGCAGCGGGTTCGTATTTGAATCGACGCCAATGCGTGCATTTGGGATTCTATATATTGGAATATGGTGCCAAGTTATGTTAGTACCTTGTAGAATCAAATATTTGACTCTGTAACTTGTGTACAAATTCTTGGGCAGTTTTACCGTCGACGCCGATGTCGGAGGGCTCAGTGTCAGAGTTACTCAAGATGGGCGGGTACTGGTACAAGTTGGATGGTTGCTACAGGAGGAAGCGGCGCTGGATGTGCGCACGCGGCTGCGGCGCGCGCCTGCACACCAGCGGCAAGAGAGTTGTGTTCACAGAACTGAGACATTTCTGCAGGAACAATAACTACACCATATGATGTACAGCCAGCGTCAAAAATATCGGCACTAACAGACTGTTCAAAATAATCTCAACAACTAAGAAAATTAAACTTTATCTCAATTGGATAAAGTTCTTGTCAGAATTACAGTTGGCGTGTACTGTCTTCATTCTAAAACATTCCTTGTATCATTGAGTTAATATTTGATTTTCATTGTTGTTTAGATCATTTTGAACAGTCTGTTCGTCCCGATATTATTGACGCTGACTGTAGTCACTCTTGCTATGCTCACATTTGGACTGATGAATTTATGAAAATGAAATATTTCTCTGCTGATTATATGAATGCGATTAAACAAAAGGAATCATATTAGCCCTAAGATATTAAATTATGTTTTTATTAGCTCAATATTATTAATATTATAATCAAAATCAAATCATTTTTAATTCCGGAATACACCCATATAAAATTTAAATATTATAAATTACTTGTAATTTACTAGATAAGAGTTAGAATAGCAATTAATTTTAGCTGGAATATTAATTGCCATATACGAAGAAATAGTTTACCTCGTATATGGCCCTCAATATTCCATAGTAGGTAGTGTATTTCTGTTATGGAAAAACAAGTACCTACATTACCCACCGAAGTAACTATATTAGCCCTAAGATATTAAATTATGTTTTTATTAGCTCAATATTATTAATATTATAATCAAAATCAAATCATTTTTAATTCCGGAATACACCCATATAAAATTTAAAAATTATAAATTACGCGTACATTACTAGATAAGAGTTAGATAAGAATTAATTTTAGCTGGAATATTAATTGCCATATACGAAGAAATAGTTTACCTCGTATATGGCCCTCAATATTCCATAGTAGTGTATTTCTGTTATGGAAAAATAAGTACCTACATCACCCACCGAAGTAACTGTCATGTATATTTTAGTGATTAATTTTAAGAAAAACGTTATAAGTGAATTACTTCGTTTTATTTTTTTTACAAATTTTTGGTGTGCGCTGATTTTAAGGTAATTGTTTCTAACTGAAAAGATATGTAGTTAGTATGACTGTCGAGTTAACTAACAATATTACCATATTCCAGTGAAAGTCATACTCACGCACGCTGGTTACCCGAAACTGTCGTTGAACGGTTACGTGTACCGTCCGCATAACGCGTATAGAAACCAGCCGAGGGTGCTGTGGTACTGCGCAGCCAGGAACAAGTTCCAATGTCCGGCCATCCTGCGGACGTACAACAACGAGGTGATCGCCGTGTCCGGGGTACACAACCACGAGCGCTGACAGCAGCTGGTGCGGGCGCCGAGACGTCCGCGCATGCACGACGTCACGGCGCACCTCCTCAGGATCTTCAGACTGTACGGCGAACGTCTCGGCTTAAGTAGCAATCTAAATGCTGTATAGAATACAATTTTACAGCCAATGGGACTTACAAAGGGGCCTGAGGCGCGCTCCCAGAACTCTGCGTATGATTATGAATATGACGCCCGCCCTTGATGCAATTCTTTGCACAATTTTTTTTATGGAGCGCCTGAAACGTAGCCCGCTGGGAACGCACCTCGGGCGTGTTATTATTCCGTATCATCCGTTTGTCCTATGAATTTCAATGAAGTTTGGGGTCTATTTATGACTTACCTTTTAAATATTTTTGTTAGTTACAAAAAAATACTACTGATTAAGCTAGGAGACTACAGTTATCATTATTGTGAAAGAGAAAATTATGTATCTATGTGGATTACAAAAAGCTTATAATGACAGTAGATAATGATTTATTGATTTTATACCGTATTATAAAGATTATGATAAGTAGAAAAATAAAGAAAGAAAGTCATTTCAGATCTCGGGATTATTCAATTTGAGTTTATTTTTGTATTTAAATTGTGAAATCGATAAATACGTCTGTTTTTCAGAAGTAGAATTTTTCATAATTACATATATAAGCCTAATATAATAATAATTTTGTTTATAGACCTAACAAGTTTTTTTTTTAATGAAGTTACAATACTACATAACTAGGTAGGTATCCAGATCTTAATTTTAGGTCATCTATACAGTAAGTATGTTCCTAAATGCCATGTTGTTTCTTGTCACGTTAAGTATTATGTAAGTTAATTAGTTGCTGTGTAAGAGGCAGTCGTAGAACCAGCTAATAATAATGTAAGGTGTTGAGTTGCCAGCCAACGCGCGTGCCATCACCTCACAGCTCGAGGCTGCCTCGCTGAAAGCAATAAATCTAGGTATAATATTAACATAAAATAATAGACATTTTGATTATTTACACGTTAAGTTTAAATCATATTACTACTACTATAAATTAAATGTAATAATATAGACAGTCTGCTAAATTTAATTTATAGTGTATCTTGTGTATGTGATCTTTGTATTTTTGTCAATATATATATAAAATGTAGAGCTAAAAGCAATTTTGAATAATTCCTCAAAGGAATGATCAACTAATTTATCAAAATAATAATATTTAATATTTTTAAAATGTACCTAATTAATATGAATGTAATCGTAGCATAATATAATGTCAAAGTAACAAAATGATAGAATACATAAAATATTTAACCATATTAATACTGAGATAGGTTTTGAGACATTTTTTTCTGTTAGAAATTCTAAATAATCAAATCAAAATGATTACTTTTCTATTTTGTACAGCTTTACTCTCTTTAAGTAACGATTATGTGCAAATATTGATTAAATCTTATACATATTCGCGACTATTATTCAACTCTAGCAGGATTTTAACGTATGATTAACAAAGTAGATTAACACTTGATTTAGTCGAAGAAAGTTTGATGAGCAATTAGAATCGCCATGTATGTGTGAGCCTTCGAACGTTCATGCAGCACTGGGTGCGGCATGTTCAGTCGGAAGTTCATCGGTACATTCTGTTGGCGGTGTTCTGAACGCCGTCAACCGAATGTCGGTGGTGACATGTTGGGTTTTGACGCAGTGCCAGCAGTGTACGTGCCTTCGCGGACGGGCAAGTCGCTGCTGCTGCACGACGGCTACACGTTCTACCTGAAGAACTTGCAAGCGCACGGCAGGAAGCAGTGGTATTGCTCCTCAAGAGACATGGCCGGCTGCCGCGCTGACGTCATCACGGCTCCGGCGCGCACCGCTACCGGGGACGTCTTGTTCCTGGTGCGCGGGCGCCACATACACGCCCCCCCCAGCTACTACTTCACGTCCGATGGCAAGTACGTAAGAAAGAAGGACGTCTACCACAGGTATAGGTAGCGCATATACGCGATATGATTTAACAAAATTTCATGATTATTTTTTTTACGAAATCAGTGTTTACTTATTATTCTTTTTTTTTGGTCAAATCTTTTTTTTTTAATCCTTTATTCTGTATTTTTCTTTTTATTGTATTATGGTAAGCTTTTTGTATAGTTTGTAAAAGTGTTGTAAATTGAAGTTCCTAAAGTTTAGATCACGAGATTTTTTTTAAATCTGTATTTTTTTTGTACTTATATCGTACATGTTAAAATTTTGATATTTTTGCTAGCATAGATTGTTTCATTGTCGTTGTATACGAGTATTATAAGGGTGAATCAACTTTTTTGCTCGTTTGTCATACTCGTGGCTAAGTAATAAAATAACAGCCGCACGGGTCGATCGATCAGGTTAGACTAAACTTGTCGCGGTCGGTCCGTGGATGGGTGACCATCTTTACATACAGAGACGGAAAAGCAGTTGGTCCCGGCTGTCATTCTTGGATCTTTGGCTGTCGTTACGGGTCGTCAGAAGCCCGAAAGTCGGACAACCAGTCTTACCAAGGGGTTTCGAATTACTCAGTAACTGGGTTGTGGAGCTCAGACAGGCAGTCGCTCCATGTAAAATATTGGTATTCATTTGCATCCGGTTAGACTGGAAGCCGACCCCAACATAGTTGGGAATAGGCTAGGCAGTTGTGATGGTCATGGAGTCATGAGCAATGCTCCCAAGAGGAAATTATTCATGGCAGGTATACTTTAGTTAGGTCATATGACCGTCTTATATTTTTTACTAGCGACCCGCCCCTGCTTCGCACGGTTTAAATATATCTAATGCGTTGTACAATTTTAACAAAAAAAGAACAAAAATGTAACATAATGTATGATGTATATACATGCATCAATAAAAATCTAGTACCTAATTGAAAAATTGTTTTTGTTAGGTATATAGAAGTACCGTACCTACTTACTTTAATATGCATTTAGTAAAAAGCTGTTATTTTGTTTTAGATTTGGCCCGCCTTTACAAAAAAAAAGTTGATTTACCCATAAATTGTATATTGAAAGTCAATTTTATATTGAAGTTTTAGGAAAAAAAATTCAATGATTTATTTTAAAGCATTTTTTACGCGATGAGTAAGTACTTACTATAAATTTGCCTAGGTTTTATTTTTTTGCATCATATTTTACTAAAAAAAACTTTTATCCAGGATTATTCTTGTACTATCTATACTGACAGTATGCTAAGTTTGTTGTAGAGAATGTCCAAGCAGTAGGTTTACGTTAGTATCGATAATATGATGATATGATGTTGTTGTGCTGTGAAGAGCATTTTTTTTATGAAATAATAAAAAATTCAAAATGGTGATTCAGAACCATTGGCAGGTGTTCTTCAATGTATTCTAACTCTCTATGTAAACGTACTTATTGTACAGTCTATATGCCCGTAGTTGGGTATTTTTAACAGAGTTAACTTGTCTAACAATGTTCGTTATCCTGGGTTGAGCCAGGCTTGTATTTTCTTGTTTCAATGCAATGTTACTGTGACTGAGCGCCACTCTATATGACTGACGTCAAATACGTTACTTTGCGATTGGTAGTTTTTGAGCCAACGTAACTATTCTATACTATTTAGGCATAATGTGAACACGTGGCAGCTTAGTATTACAATATAACTTTATACTGTGGTAGTACCTATGTAAGAGATAAACTGATGACTCAGTCATTCATTGTTTACCTAAACGTTAATAATTCGATTCACAGCTTGTCATTAGTGAAACCTTCATGGTTGCAATATTATTTATGTTGGTTTACGGGGGGTTTCACCACCTACATTATAAGCATATTTTTGGATTAATCAATTAAAGAATAAAATATATATAATATATTTTATTATGAATACCTAATATATTTTATTCAAATTGAATTAATTATTCAGAATGAAGAATAAGAAAACGCTTATTCTTCATTCTTGTTGCTCTTTTTAGAACAGAATAAAAATATGGTGGAGTAACTAAAACTTTGAGCAAAACAATATTTCACTTCAAAGTAGCGAACTGTCAGATACAGCGATGCGTAGAGTCGAGCATATGGAGCGGAGCTCACATTAAAATGCCTATTAATTTGCGTTTTGACAATATAATTTACTAAAGTTAGTATTCTTAAGTGACGGCGAAATACTCTGTAATAGACTAGGAAGTTTTATTAAAGGGTATGAATGAATGAACAGTGTTTCCCTTAGGCCCACGCAATGGAACGTGATCGGGGGTGGAGTGGGCGGCTGACGTAGTAAGGCTGCGTATTACGCAAGGAACATGGCTCGTTTTGTTTGTATACAATGCTCGGAAATTGAGAAATGTTTTATGTACCTTTTCAGGTGGGACTTGGATTAAGATGGGTAATTAAGAACGGTGATCAGTGGGGGTTGAGATGTTGCTTTAATTGTCTTTTTTTCTTAGTTTTTGCAATGAATTTAGAAAACGTATAAGTTTTGTTTTGTTAGAGAAATAATAAGTTAATTTAAAGACAAGCTCGTTCTCAGTAAAAGAAGTTTTAAATGATTGAATAGTTCATACAGTCTATTAAATTCATTAGTAGGTATTAAGTAATGATAAATGATTTTATTTCTCTAAGTAGATTTGAGCAAACAATTACACGTCAATCATATTTTAAAAACCAGATGAGGTCGGCGATTCCTATCTGACTAATAACTATGAACTTATGAAGTTATCAAATCTAAATAAGTAAGTGTATTTTTTGTACCCATTATCTTCACAAATAAAGTTTCAAAACAAGTGGTATAATATAATACGCGCGGGCCGTTACTATCGTTGCAATATCGGATGTATTCGAAAGGACATGAATTGCGCAGTTGTGACGGATCAATACCTACAAAGTTATGAAAGAAGAAAGTTCCGCAGGGCTCGGGGAATCGCATGGGCGTGCCCTCCATCTCCCGCGCTATAGCCTAGTTACGCCCTGTATGCCCTAATTTGACGTACTACCCCACACCCACCCCACGTGCGCGCCCGCTGCGTGCGGCTGCGGGGTGCGCGAGTAAACAGCGCTGCGTAGTAACTCGTGACGTCGCGTGTTTTGATACATATTGCTACTATGATTTATTTATAGATTGCCGCTCTCTACTACCGACTGATGTTTACGCTTATTAGTTCTGTTGTGGGAAAGTAACAGCTCATTCTTAATTAATGAAACATTCTAATGAGCATCTAACGGTGCTGCGACCTTTCCGGACTGCATTCGTCCGGCCTACGAGTTTTAGGTTTATCTGGTTACATGAGCGGGTTTTTGAAATTTATGATAGTTATTTACATTAATGCTAAGTAGTCATGGCATGGGCGCGGTAAGTAGGGTAGCGGCACACACAATCAGGGCTGGGGTCGCAGGCTAGCTCACAAATTACTGGCTATGCAGATTTGAATTGCTACTCGTAGCGTGGCACGCTGCCAAAGGCAACAACAGAAGTTGGTCCCCTTGCTTGGTTGTGCGTGGCGCATGTGTGCGTGCGCTGGGCGAGGAATGTAGGGTAGTTAGATCTGCGGCTAGGTCCCGGGAGCACGCAGCGCCCCACGCCGCCACGCGGCCCCGCGCCACCACGCGGTGTCGCGCCACGGGCCAGACATGCGCGCGGCGCCACTCGCATCCTGGTGATGGTGCCCCAATCGATAATGCCCCAGAATCTTACTCCGAGTGCCCCTTCCCGCTCCTCTCCCAGGCCTAGCTCACCATACCCGTCAAATTATAACATCCCATTGTAGCAATAAGGTCGTTTTTACATCCCCGCTTCTGCTAATGTTTCCGTTATGGTTAATAGTCGCTATAAAGAATCTTTTGAAGAAAACGTTGTTTCAGTATTCTTAGAACAGAAAACGGCCTATGTTCGTTTTATATGTGCGTATGAATTATTAATGTAATGTTTACTTTTGTAGATTTTCAAAGGAAATGTTGAGTTTATGTCTGTATAATGCAGAATTATAAGTTTTGGAACGGAGTTGTTTTTGTTTTTCCTTGTTATATATTTAATTCGTTTATTGCACTATGGCACGATGATGGTTGGCGTGAAGAGTTTAGTGGAGTTGTATTGGTTGGATTCTAGCGTGGGAGTCCTCGTCGTGGTGCGTGCGGGTGCGGGTGCCGGCGTGGCGGCACCGGAGCGTGTCCATCTTGCACGCGCCCTCCTGCTACGTCACTGTCCACAACAGACACCTGTGCGATTGTCTCCTGCGACGACTTTGATCCTCATTGTGAACACGTTTTTTTTTTACTAATAATGTGAGCAATTTGAATCATTTGAATTTTTTTTTATCTTGAAGTTAATAATTACGAGTATGTAGTACCTACTTAATGAATTATTTTGTTTACATTATTGGAAAAGAAAAAAGTGTAAGTATTTGCAGCTTTTTATAGTACAATTATTTCCTCGTATACCGGATGACTTTTTTTACCGTCTTGAAAAAAATAGGGTGTATTAGGTGAACGGAGTAGAAGCGTATGGCATAACTAGTTTTCTTTTTTTTATTAGCTTCGTCAGAAAAAAATATCGAAGTATCAATAAATACTACGATGTAAACTTTTCATTTTAGAACAATAAAAACATACATTTTGAAAAAAAAAAAAAAAATCTTTTAAAAATATCGAAATTCAAATCATATGCAACCTGCATTATGATCTAGTTATGCCATAGGCTTCTACTCCGTTCACCGAATATACCCTATTTTTTTCGAGACGGTAAAAAAAGTCACCGGTATCGGTATAATATAGACTATCGTTATGTTTAAGGTAGGACCTATTACTAGGAAAAACACGAGTAATCGAACACGCACATTAGATTAATGAAGGTGGTGTAGGTATGCAAGTACTTCGGTTTCATGATTACTTCGCTCATATTAATTTTTAATTGAAACAACGCAAGTCCCTAGTTGCCTAAGTAAAAAAACAAGTTTTTGTTGTTTTCAAATCAAACATTTAGGAACGCACGTAACTTATGTAGGTATGTAGGACGTTATGCTCAGGCGCGGATCTAGGTTTTCGCTCAAGGGTGGGCAAATATTTCTCTTTGGGAGAACAGGGGGAGAGGAATTTCTCGTACATGCACTTTAAAAAAAAAAAACTTCCGCACCTATTTTCTGTAAACTCAACAATGAGCTCTTTTCAAGGATGACAACGACTTATCTAAATACATATATCTTAACTAATAAATATGGGTGTAATCTACGGATGAATCTGAAATAAATGATTTATTTATTTATTATTATTAACATCGACGCGCAAACTGTAACCATGAATTCAGCACATGATTTTAGACCCCCAAGCGTAGGTAGAAATATTTCGTCGGTTATCAAAAAAAAATCTGCTATTTCATTGAAAAGTTCAATACCTAAGCGGTCAAAATGCACAGATGAACAGCAAATTTTTTTTTTAAATAACCGGCGAACCCAGGGCGATGGGGCAACTGCACCTGTTGAACAGGCCCCCCCCTCCCCCGTATCCACGCCTGGTTATTCTATAGTAGGTACCTTCAAGTTTCCGCATTTAGGAGTTCCTCATGTTTAGGTTAGTTACATAGTTGTTATGTTATTATTTTATTAAAACAATGTTTTTAATAGATACTCCAGTAACTTAATTATCAATTTATATATAATAGGAAGGAAATGTTCAAAAATGTTGTAACAAGTATTACTAGTATACCCCTCGAGGGCGTCCCACATTTTCAAATGGCTCTTTAATTAATTTCATAAGTATCAACAAAAAGTACTTACTTAAATAAAATAAAAATTTGGGACGAATTATTCCATAATACTTACCACGTTGTACAAAGTATCAAAAAGTGTTCGGTTTAAAAATAAGACCACCGAGCTCGCCACGTGGCGTTAAACGTAGCTACAACAATATGCCTACGTGACGTAACGATTGTACCCACGATAGGTACCTACCGACTACGGGTACATACCGCAAACCTAATAGATTCTACGATGCCGCCCATATAGATACCTCTATAAAGGTTAAAAACAATTGAATTGTGTGAATGTTAAATTAATATGTATTTAGTTGTTAAATATAGATTTTTGTTGCTCTACATAGCTAGTATTTTGTATAGTTTTGTTAAATATATTAATTAAGTTAGTAATCTGCCACAAATACAAGTTCAAATTAAAATAATGAATACTTAAGTTTAATTTAGTAAGAAACCAGTGCTGTGCATTCACAAAACGAACTCTGAGAGTTAGCTCATCATTCAACATAAAATATTTGGGGAACCAGCGCGCTAATCACAAGTAAGATACGGCGAGAGGTCACAGCTCAGTCCCTAGTACACGCCCTTAGTTCAACGTTCTATTTTTAGTACAACTGAGGACGTACAGTCGTACAACCGACTGAGTACCTACGCACTGCGCATGTCTCGCTGTCAATGAAATTATTTCTGAACATTTTTATAGTACTACGCAGGGCTCCGGACCTGTTTTTCTATTCGTTACGTAATCCATGACTAGCTTGTTTGTTACTATACAGATGTGTTTTGTAATATTTAAACATATTTTTCTAACCTTAGGTTGGAGTTCTATCAAACCGGATCTCAGTTTAACTGTAGGTTTGATAAAGCCGTGACATACTCAGTCGCATTCCTCAGGTATGTTTCTAGAATTTTGATATTAGGTAGCTGCACACATACTTGCTTAGGTCTAGCTCGTACGGCCGTGCGTTTTTTTTACCGCAAAATCTGTGAATACCTATGGAATTTCATAGAAGTGAGCGCATTGCGATGAAAAAAAAAAAACGCATGCGGTTAATTCACAGTGGGCCTCCCGCTACAAACCGGTGAGTCCACCGCACGTATTTAGTATCGCAAAGAGATATATGAAGTACCGCGCACTGCAGTGAAAAAAACGCACCGAGACACCGACCAAGCAGTAGATAATAAATATCCTTTCGGTTTTTGGATACGCCCGTAAATCTGTATATATTACGAAAAAATTGGTCCTTATGAGGCCGTACACGAAATTTTGCCGATTTCGCTGATTTACGTGATTTTACAGACGTGACTTTACAGTTACAAATTATAATACAGTATTTCTATAAGTTTTAATGCACAACATGAAAGATCATTTTAATTATGATCTAATGTATGAGCTACTTTTCTATTTTTATTATTTAATTTTGATTAATCGATCTAAACCGGCGACTGTTTCGTGAATTTTTGCTGTAAGAGGTTTAGAATATCACATATTTACGAATCGTTTTGACGATTAAAGGGTATGAAAAAATTACAATGGATTCTTGTGAAAGTTGTTTATACTACAATGTATAAATCACTTTTTACCACTTTCATATACAATTGTCGAGTAAAAACATATTTATCTTAGTCAAATTTTTGAGAAAATTGGAAAAGAATTGCTTTTGATTTCGGCTAATTAGAACTCTCGTTTATAAAATTAAAACAACAGAAATAAACTTCAGTTCAAAATCAATCCATTTCCTGAAAAAAAAAATTAAAAACATTTGCTATTAAAACGTCTTTTAAAACAACCTAATTCTCTCATAATAAATTCGACGCAAAATAAAATTCATTAGATCATAATTGAAATGATCTTTTATGTTGTGCATTAAAAGTTATAGAAATACAGTATTTTGACTGTAAAATTACGTTTGTAAAATCATGCAAATCAGCGAAATCGGCAAAGTTTCGTGTACTGGTTCTTAAGGCCGTCAAGGGATGCACCCAAAACTGGGTACGAAAAACGTGTAATTTGTTACCGCCAACTCGCGGACCCGTGACTGCGTTTGATAACCTTACGGCAGAAATAACGCATCACACCACATTGCACCGCACCGCAGTGTGCGCTAGCCGTTAGGTTTGCTTTGTTTATTAAATTCTGTAAGCACAATCATATCAACTTTCAAAATATAGGTATATCATAGGCGTACATTCTGCTTCATCGCTAAATTAAAACAGGGTGACGATGAATATTCCTAATTTATATTCTAAGTATAGGCACAATGATGCTTTCATAAACAAAAGAACAGGATAAACACGATGGTATTGCCTAAACACACATCATTACCTACTATTATTAATATTGTGATAGAAATAAATCTATAGATAACACTGTTACCAAAAAACAACCATGCTTGATTCTCTACCAACGGGTGATTCACCAGATATCGACGATCTATAGTTTTTATAGCGCTGCTTCCAATCAAAACAATTTTATTTTCACACGAAGTTTTCCGCACCTTGACTCATATTGTGTGGTAGAAGAATAAACATATGATTTTGTTAAACTAAGTTGACTTTTATTTCACCATTGATGTTCTTTCTTCATTGAACTGTAGTCTAACGACTAATTTGTTATTGTAAGGTACTCGATACTGGATAACATCGAGAGGAGGCCGACTGTTGTACCACATGGGGAATACGTACTTCGTAAATAGTAAAAAAATGCAAGACAAACCCCGTATCCTGTGGTACTGTTCGAGTAGAAGGTCCAAGAACTGTTTCGCCTCAGTGTTGACATACAACGACAGAGTCGTTGGACAGCCGCCCAAACACACACATCCTCCGAAAATGGTTCAGTTACCATTTTATTAGAGCTACTATTATGATCAGCATGTTGATGCGATTTGGCCGAAAGGTTCTGGAGTGGCGACCGCGTACCGGAAGACGAAGCGTTGGAAGGCCTGCCACAAGGTGGACCGATGACCTTGTGTAGGTCGCAGGAATCCGCTGGGTGCGGGAAGCACAGAACCGATCGAAGTAGCGGTGCTTGGGGAGTCTTATGTCCAGCAGTGGACGTCTTCCGGCTGAAATGATGATGTGGGAGCATGTTTGTAAGATTTACAAGTTTCTAGAAATGCCTCGTAGCATCTTTATCCTAGCGCGTTTGAATATCAAATCAGCGTACTTAAACAATCGATAAAGACATTTTATGGGCATGTGAAGTCGGGAAAATGTGATAAAATTTAAGCGGGGTACCCTGATACACCCCCGCACCCCTCCGGTCATCAATATCTTCTTATCTCAAATCTTTTTACCAATTATCTCTCATTAGGGGGAGGAATAAGTCGAGGACATTCTGTAAATAAATTAATATCAATATTGAATAATTCTTCTGTTAGGTAGATCAAATTATTAGTCTCTTGTGCCAACGTTTATATCAAATACATTTTGTCGTTAAAATTATCAATTTAGATTTAAGGGATTTATTTATTTAGGGAGCTAATATTGTTGATTCTCTCGGCTTGTCCCGTTAGGTCAGGCGATGACCTGCTTCGATGATAAAATGCAAGATAAGTATATTCAGTCTCATAATGTTAATGTCTATTAATGTTGTTAAAAATGTTAATTCTAACTCATAAAAATATGTAGCGTAGACCGAGAGTATAATGTGTTCCGACTGCTACAACAAAATTAAATCGCATATCGAATTCTGCAACAACTCGTAAGTAACTAAAGCGTGACAGCCCAAGGAAGTCAATTTTACGTTAGTGAACCAAAATGTACCTATTGTGCCATATTTGTAACTAAATATACCAATAAAAGTTTTAAATCTGAGCCGCATTTCTAGTCCGTAATAATACTATCTCGACGCATCGGTCCGCACGTCTTTGTATAGATCTCTACCTGCCCGTTCTGGGAACTAAAAAAAAAGGAACGTCTAGACGTCCTGCCTTTTGATGCTTTTTCTATTTAAAACATGTTTTTATGGAATACTTTGATTTCTTTCAATGTTCTAGCGCCAGGTGCAGGTAGAGGAACCGGCTTCCAACGCTTTTATTTGGATGTAAAGATATCTTTCGTTAGTTTTACGTGCCTAAAGAATTATAAAGCGTTACTTTTTATGCTAGTCCTTAAACCAGTCCCTTGCTTTTGTATTGTTAGAATTCAACGGACAGAATATTTAGACAGATAATTTTAAGTTAGTGTATTGTTGGGGCACAGTGAGGGGTTCATACCAATTTAACACTATGATTAGCATATTAGGTTAGGTTTAAAGATATTTATTCTCAAAAAAGACACAAGTCATTTACATGAGAACAATGCTTAAAATAAATAATAAATATAAAGTTCGTCACAGACGTCACGGTAACATTATAATACACCTATCCAATGCATTCAGCTTTTAGAAAATTGATTGATTGCAAATGGTATATTAAATGGTATATTCGTATGCTCTTTGAGATTTAAAATAAAAGAAAAGGCGTTCAGATCAGTCAACACAAAGAAATGGAAACGTACCGCGCAAAACATAATAAGAAAATGGTGTGCTTAGATAACGGAAGTTAAACATTTGTCTAGCTAACAGTTTGTTATTGAAGGAGATATTGTATGTGCCGCAGTTTTCCTCCTCGACCCGGCAGAGCTTCAAACGACGCAAACAATCAAGAACGAACTGTTTACACTTTGATTAGTGCAAGTGATTACTTGAAGTGAGAAGATAGTCAATAGTAGTGTGAACCATTTTTAACACACTCTTGCTAAAATTCACTCGCCTTGTTTTAACCCAAATCTGTTTGCAGTCGTTTTGTAGTTCAAGCAAGTATCTATTCTAACATCTGTTCTCTCACACAATAAAACTGTTTGAGATAGTAAGCAGCTGATGCATTCTATGTTTTACTTACATTCTCAGCTTGTATTCAAACATCAAGATAATCGCTATTCGCTGAGAATTTTTAGAAAGCGCTCCGTAATGTACTAGAAGAGTATTATTGTGATAAGGGCAGACAGTATTCAATTATAAGTACAGTTGTGAAGCTTAATAGCGTAGCTTCTCGAAGTAGTCGTGGAGTGCCTCAGAACGATTTCGTCATGACCCTATTGCCCGTCCAACTAGTAAACACCTGAAGAAGTACCACAGGCATTCTCCGTCCGTACCGTTACGGTGAACAAACTGGACAGCCGACCACTTGTTTAGTTCAATTGAAATGTTAACTTGATTACATTTTTTCTCAACGGCAACATTGATGACTTGCTACCAAAGAAAAATTCGATTTTGAGCTCTATGTAACGAGTGTTACCGCCTATCCGCCTCCGCAACATATTTTTAGCTTGCTGATTCGAATTTAATGTAGGTACTAAAAGTTGTTTACTAAGGTTAATATATATCTAGAGTACGGCCGAATCTTGGCTTCTCTAGATGTAGCAATGACCATAATGGTTTTCATTACTACTATAGCAGATTGTTTTTTTTTTCCGAATGATTATTTTGTATGTCGATTTTTAGCACTTTCAATTTTAACGAGCTTATATTGTGTGTGTTGTCTATTGAATGTAATGTAATGGTCTCTTGATATTCATAAGTAGATGTTTGAAGTATTTCTGCTTATTCTAGATGGATGTTATTTTTTAGAAGAGACGAAAGGCGAATTGTTTCCATACATTATCTGCAGTGCAAAAGGACGGCGAAAGCGTGGGCGGCTGCAAGCGACATTAATTGGTAGGTACTCAAGATATGTGAATAAGTTATTGCTTATTACTGCACTGATAAATGTAAGACCGTCTTGAAAGTTGATAATCAAATATTGTGTCTCGCTCAAATGTCTCGCTGATGGTGGCGTGTGTGTTGGATCATTAAGTTCCCTTCAAAATGGTTGAGCTAAATGGTGCTGATCCATGCGTCATGTTCGTGAACGGGCGCCGTCAGTTGGGACTGGTCGTCTCTTAGCTGCCATGGCTTATTTTTAATTTTAATATTTAATTTAGTTGTTTTAGTTATTATCTTTTTATTACGGACGCTTTTTAACGTGCACGTCTTTCTACATTGTTCTCACATGTATATTTTCAACTTGAACGATGTAACCAATATTTTGTAAAAATATTATGATTTAAAAGAGTGTCCGTGGAGTTTCTTGCCCGTTCTTCTCCATAGGGATCTACTACGCTTTGGAATGGGCAACTAGCTTCATCTTTCTGACTGACCGACCCATTGACAATTCAAAAGTGCCTGTAATTGGTTTATTTGAAATAAATGCTTTGAGTTTGAGTTTGAGTTTGAGTTTGAGTTTAAGAGCTAAATTTACATCAGTCTTTATATGGATTGTCTCTGATAGTATCGTTGTTTCTTCTAGGTCTAGGGGGAAGCAGATGTGCGTATCGATATTATACGGATGTAGATAGATATACCTACAGTTAGCTACTATCATTCGAGTGGCGTTGTTGGTTGCTAGGCATGCCTCCGCCCTAATATTTTTGTTCACATTAGGGAGCGTGGGGGCACCATGCCAACCGTCTGCATTTAATAATGCCATACATCATAAATACAAATAGTAGCGAGCTTTAAAAGGATCTTGGTTTAGAATTGATGATGAATGACTGCTATAGAAAAAAGTTGGAGCAAAAAGATGGAAGTAGCTGCTGATTTATTTCGCAAGGAATTTTGTAAATTTTATAACAGTTTGTTTCTCATGCAAGTATTTGTAAATATGCCCTTTTTGCCCATAAGTTACTCAATCACAATATTGCTCTAAAAACCCTTATTTCCTAACTAATACGGAAGTCGGATGGAACTGATTTACATAGTTATAATTTCTGAAAATACTCGACTCTATAGAGCTCCATTTTGTAGATGTTGTGGCCCCTAATTATTCTGTTTTACTAACCAACGTAGGTAAGTACTTACTTTGGAATTAAGACGGATGTGAGTTGACTATATTATGTAGTTTATTTTTTGCCTCGTGTTTTTTGACACCAGCCTTAATTGTAGGTTACTGTGCTGGCTAGTTAATATGCAGAACGGCTAATTGCATTGACGTCAATAAAGTAGCGTTAGATTTACATGTGCTAACGACCTTTTATGTAGAAAAATGACTCATAATACTTTTATTCTTTATCTGGTAGCTCTACTGCGGAGACAGGCTTCTGATAATCAATATCCGGCCTTTCCCATTGTATTATATCCCATCAAAGTTCGCTATCTTCGTCTTTATTTAATGTCTCCATGTGTACGATGACTGATGTTACCCCAACGTTAATTGATGGTTGATTCTATCTGCTTTGATAGTCTTTTTGTACCATAATATGGTACAAAGAATGCTGAAGTATGGCTTACATGGAATTACGTACGAGAAGCATGAAATATTTATTAAAACCTAAAAATATCGATTAAAACATGAAGAAACAGATATGGACTCAAACATTTCCCTAAATAGAAAGCAATGATTTTCGTTCAATAACAGATAACCTTTAACTACCACATGATTTGTCGTTTGGTCACATTTAATAATCCAGTAATGACAGATTTTTATAAAGCTAATGATCTGTATTATTCTGTATACAGAAATGGCCGCTTTCCTGGTTCCGATGTAACGGGATAACAGAATTAAGTCTCATATTATTCTGACATTGTACAGACAGAAGAAAACAATAAATTATTTATCATGGAAACAGTGAAGACGTGTGTATCGTTCCGTGAGAATGGTCGTGTGCCATTAAAGCCAGGTAGCCGCCCCGTTACTTATTGTTCTGCCTGGGTATCATCTAATAGTGCTTGCCTACATTGTCTTTCATAATTGCATGGCTGAGCTAGGTACTTGGCCGGGGAAGTAGGTTTTTTGTCGTCGGATTCAAAGGTAAATTGGTTGGTTTGAACAATATGCTCTTGTTTTGCTTAGAAGTTCAAAGAGATACGATTCAGTTAGGGTGAGGGGAGAAAAGTGGAATAATGATTCTGTTAATGTTCTTAAATTTAACGTCTTGTAGGTTTGACATTATATGATGACTAACTCAGTTGTGAAATACTTATTCCAGGGCTTTTTTAGGATCAAAGTGTAAAACATTTCTTAACCAACAATCTCCGCAAGCATTTTGGCAAAATTACACCGGCCGGCAATTACGACACCGCATCACAGTAAAAATGTTTTAATATGAACCTAAAACATCGAATCTACAAAAGAAAGAAAAATTTCCTCAAGCTAAGAACTAAAAAAACAGGTCAGCTAAAGTCGCGGTTCACCAAATTCCATTAAAGAAACTAAAGAGCTGCATCTGTGACGGTCGTTAAGTGAAGCATTAAGGTATGATGGTAATCTCTCTAACGGTAAAACTGCATTTTTTCAACTTGTTTCTCATTTACTACAATCCGCATGTCGGTCACGTAATTCAAGTAATTATAAATACACTGTCATGCAGGCATGTTACATTCAGTATGAATAGGAAATCTTGATATTAAATACAGATACCGATATAGGACATAGTTGGAATATTAAGGAATATGCGACACTGGCGCCCTCGGACGCCGCGGTGTTATTGTCTCGAAACTGAACGGAAGAGTCTTCTAAGTGTCTTAGTATTTCTCATGGTTCCAGTGTAGATGGCGTTGGGCGTCCGTGAACCCTGCGTGCGTTTCCGTTTCAAGTTACAAAAGGCGTTTTGAAGATGCGTGGCGACATTTTGGCGCTGATTTACTACAGCTTTTATTTTTTTTTTTATTCTGAAAGATTGGTTGATAGTAGGTATGGATATTTTCCTGCAAGTAAACAATGTTAAATCAGTTACAACGTTGATAATGAAGATAGAAAAGAGTCGCAAGAGAAAGCTGTCGAAATGAAAGTAGGTGTACTTACCTGAAAGCGTCGATAGATGGCAGTACTAGTTCTGAAATTACTTGTTTTTGTTTAATGTAGTACCTAGCTATATTAACAACTCACATAGATGGGAAGTGTTGACATATACAACAACAAGTTTGTTGGGGTCGGCTTCCAGTCTAACAGGATGCAGCTGAATACCAGTACTTATTTTTAGTACTTATTTTACATGGAGCGATTGCATATCTGATCTCCACATCCCAGCTACTAGGTAATTAATACGATACCCCTTGGTAAAACTGGTTGTTAGACTTTCGGGCTTCTGACGGCCCGTAACGACTAAAAGATCCACGAATAAAGCCGGGACCAACAACGGCTTAACGTGCTTTCCGAGGCACGGAGGGGTCTCGGTATGTAAAAATATCACCCATCCACGGACCAACCGCGGCAAGTGTAGCTTAATCTAATCGAACAGCCGCACGGCGGTTATTACTTAGCCACAAGCCCCTAAAAATAAGAAAATAAATGAGTAACATAAAAATAAGTAAACAAGTTTTAATAATCTTATGGTGTGTATTGAATGAATAAGTGAGCAAGTACCAGTTACTTGCTACTACTTAGGTACTTCATAAAAAATCATCGGTCAATCTTTGTCCACTGCTGGAAGACTATGGAAGCAGGTATGTTGGGTAATCGGTCCTTTAATATCTTCATTTATGCAGAGAATAAAGTAAACGATAAAAGGTGTTTCTCTATAGGTACTGGGCGCCCCCTTTCAACTCTCCAATTCACACATGTGAAAAAAAAACACTATATATAGGAGTAACAACATCATCTTTTCTTCAGCTTACTAGATGGTGCCTCCATTGGTACTAGTATTTGTTGGTACT
Source organism: Cosmia pyralina (assembly GCA_946251885.1). Lineage (NCBI taxonomy): Eukaryota > Metazoa > Arthropoda > Insecta > Lepidoptera > Noctuidae > Cosmia > Cosmia pyralina. Next base: position 21,319,621 of record OX276351.1, read on the forward strand.
AGTATTTGTTGTTACTAGTATTTGTTACGAAATCTGTTACGGTACGCTAGAAAAAACGAATTCGACACGTTTCTTGGGGGAATGATCAAAGATGTTTGATTGTTTGATATCAAGAGCACATACACACCCTTAAAGTCTTTAAGTTAAAGGATATCACGTATTTGTGTAAATGTCTGTATTCTAATGGCTTTAAGAGTTAACTCAAAACTCAATGCAGTTGAGACAGAAGAGACGGGAAACCAATCATGAAGGAGTGCGGTGACCGCGCTCTGCTCTATCGCCGCTCTTGGGTGTGATGGTATGTTATGATTACTACACATGAACTCTCCATTCCCCTCACCATTGCAGGTACACTCTTCGTCATGTCCCGTCGAGGTAACCCCATGATCATTTACGAGGGTCAGAATTTCATCAGGGAGAGGTCGCGGGGCCTGCGCACACGGTGGGTGTGCGGCAAGAAACGACGTCTCCAGTGCATAGCGACCCTGACGACCTTCGACGGAGCTGTCATCAAGGAGTATGGTTACCATAACCACAGTTAGCAGTGCCTTCTAAAAGTTTTTCACCCGGTTTCTGAAAAGGAATACAAAATATAGCAGACAGACTTTTAAATTCATGTTACAGTTGTACAAGGATCTTTTGGTGCGTGGCCAAAATTGGAACTGCCGCCGCCATCTTTTCTTAGGGTTCCGTTACCGAAAGATGCCAAACGGAACCCTATTACTAAGCCTCCGCTGTCGTCCGTCTGTCAGCGGGCTGTATCTCATGAACCGTAATAGGTAGACAGTTTAATTTTCACAGATTGTGTATTTCTATTGCCGCTCACTGTAACAACAAATAATAAAAATAAAATAAAGTTAAAATTTACAAGGGATGCCCAAACAAGAAACGCGTTTTTTAAAACTAAAACTTCTTTAAAATTTGTAGTCAATTTCTGTGGCAATTTAATAAATGTTTACCAACAACGGCCGCCGTCAATGTCACTCAGGCGCCTAAAGATCGTTGTAGCACTAGCTGCTGTGATTAGTTGGCTGAATTAACGACAGCCAATCAAATCATTTGACATGAGTTTGACTGTGTGTTAAGGTGAGTACAGACGGCGCGAGCTATGCGCCGCAAATGATTTAAAAAAAAAAAATGGTGGCTCGCGTGCCTCTCGACATGCTTCCGAGAGCGAACGAGGGCCGCGATATGCGACGCGACGATGGCACCATGCATAGTTGTACACACTCGTACTCGGCCTGTCTCGTGGTGGTTCGACGAGCGCGTACAGCCATTACATATAAAAAATGCGTTCGGGGCGCAGGCCTCGCACTGTCTGTTCTCACCTTTAGCAAATTGTATCGATTAGCCTAAAGGTGCATCCACACCGAAGTTACATTTTGCAACAACTTTCTATAACTTTTAGAAGGTTTACAAAATAATTTTCTGTTATCCGTTGTTGCCCACTGACACTTGGAAATTGGAAATCTTGTTCGATAAAAAGTAACTTCGGTATAGATGCACCTTTACAGAAATCGAGTGTTGAGAATCTCTGTCGATATTAGGATAGAGGAATATTAATAAATAATAAGTGACAGTATTTTTCTAAGAATTAGATATACTGACGGAAAGCTGTTAAGTCAGCCTTCAGGTACAGGTATAGGTAAAAAAATGTTAACACATACCTAGATATTATTTACAACTAGCTGTTGCCAGTGGCTTCGCCCGCGTGAATATCAATACTTCCCTATTTGAATCGGAGTTTGTTCACAATTTCATGGGTTTATTTTTTTTGCGCAGAATCCTATATCTTTTTCTAAAATAAAAGTCGTTTCGGTGATTAGCCGAAACAGACATACAGATAGACACACAGACAGAATTAAAAAAAAAATTGTTTTATGTACCTACCGTATATACTTTCATATGCATTTACAAAAAAAAAAAAAAACTGTTATTTTGACATTACAAACAGACATTTTAAATTTTTTTTTTTTTGTATATATACACTATAATTTGTAAATACTGTTAATTATATAAGAATTTTGTTATTAGAAACTGGTTAAAATGTGTTACAGCTCATGGATAATATAGGGATAATTCTACATATAAAATTGGTGCTTGTTTTAGTAACCATTAAGAGATTAAGGAAAAAAACAATTAATCGCTATAGGATGAGGATAATCTCTCTTGTTGTTGAAAAGTTTGATAATTACAGGAATGTGGTCAATTATAAAACAACAAATACAGTTGATATAAAAACTATAGGAGTGAACCTTTGAACGTAGGTACTGCAGGTACCTACTTTGTCTGATAGAAGATTGATATTAATTATTAGATCAAAGTGTTTTATTTTGTAAATATACTTACTTCGGGCCAAGTGTTTTTTTAGTTTTTTAAGTCAGTTTTACCGAGTAATTTCTAACGGTGCTTAATCTTCAACGAAAGTAGTCTTATTTTAATTAAGTACCTACCTAAAATACTTATTTAGTTTCTTATGTAGATACGTGAAGTCTACTGTTAATTGATGAGATATTAATTTCATTAATATCAGCATTTTAAATTAAATAACCAGCTGGCTATGATTAATTAGGAACCAATCTAAAATATGGATTCGATTTCTCGATTGTAAAATATTTGGTGCTTTGATTTTTAAAGTATTTAGATACAAGACATACATAAACTCACGTTTTCTTTCTATAGGAGTAAGCAGATACCTACTCCAGAAAGGCATATAAAGTGACACATAGCCATGATTAGAAGTTAGAAATCTTTCTACAATCTGTCATTTTGTCTATTCTTCCGTCGACAAAATTCGTTTCTATGGTGGTTATACTGCGCGTGCTGCTACGATCCTTACATACTCCTTTTCTTTCGTTTATGTTCTACATCTGAACATACACGCACGCCGGTTGCGGGTACTACGCACCTGACCTTTCTGAAGAGCATCACCAACAAGTTCACTATATGTCCTCCTAGGGCGTCCCATGCCGGCGTTTCCACTCACATCTGCCTTATACCCCTTATAACCTTTGGTTAGTCGCCTTTCATTCATGCTCTCATGACCATGACCAAACCATTTTAGCATCTTACCCTTCAATTTATTCTTGTCCTATGATAACTTTATCTAAACCACAGTCTATACCCTCCTTACCAGAGGTATTATATGCAATCTAGAATAGGTAACTTAGATGTTCAAGAAGTCAAGTTTTTGTTAAATATGTCCCTTGATCCTTAGATAGGTACTTACCCTTTTTATTTATGTTCAACATTTAAATAATTATCATAATTACTACGTATTTAAAAAAAATATATTGACCCACTGATCTAATACCGCTTAATCAAAACTAGTTTTAATACATATGTGTTTACACATTCACATGTCCTTCAAAACGGCTCTATAAAAAACTTGTTTAGGCTTAAGGCTCCCACAGACACGCTCGATGACGCGGCGCGACGCGACTGGTGGATCAATTTCTATGAAAACTTCATTGAAATCGTTCTACCGGAGTCGCGTCGTCGCGCTGTTGCGTCGCGCCTTGCTGCGGTAGCCTTTAAATATTTATTACCTGTGTTTTGCAGCGTGTATCAAAAATGTGTGGTCATATTTATGGGTCTGGTACAAACCATCAAACGTGATTAGCCTATGTTGGTCCTATGGTGAAAGTTGTTCAGTTTGATGATATGTATACCAAACCCTTAAATATGACACGTTTCTGATACACGCTGCTTAGTTCCGTTTTTAAATTCTAAATTTTAAGCTAGGGATTTTTATAAAAAAAAAAGATGTTGTAAACTAAGACTAATTGTATAAAGAAGACAATTCGGGAGAGGCTTAAGTCCAGCGGCGAACTGGTTGACTGAAGGTACCTATACCATCATGCACAATAGTGAACAAGTACTTAGTGTTTGTAGGTAGGTACTATTCACTTATTCAACTATGTTGGTGAACACAGATTTTGAGTATTTTAATACTTTATTAGAAACAATCAAAATGGGAAATATCAAATTATCGGGTAGTAATAGATAAATTTTTATTTAAATTGCACAATTGGCAACCCTAACTTAAGTAGGTACTTACTCATTAAGATGTACTAGGCCAGTCTGGTTATTAAACGTGAACGTAATGAGTTATGCATCAAAGTGCCTTATAAAGACTTTACCTGATGATAGCTTTGTAAAATGTGTGCTAACCCAAATCTCTCTCTGCAAGTGACATTTACTTGCAATTTATTGTTATCTGAAAATAGGACCCTTATTCCATAATGAAGTCGCATGAAATGTTATTATAGTTGCCGATTGCCAGTTAAAAACTGGCGTCTTACACTAGAACTGTTTTATATATTTTTTCAAAAATTTAGGCTCAGGAGTTTCGGAGATAGGGACGGGGATAGTAAATTTTCATGAATTTTCTTAAATAACTTTGAAACTATTTATTTTAAAACTATAAAACAAAATATTTTTAAGACCCGCACAGTATAAGCCCATTTAATGTGTCAAACGGTACAGTTTGTAAAACTTGCTTTTTCTTCATTTTCTAATTTGTACCCCAAAAGTGACCCCTATATTCAAAAATCACTTATTTACGTTACACGTTCGTGTTTGCGTCACGAAAATTCATATGTATACCAAATTTCAACGTAATCGGCCCATTAGATTCGGAGTATATTGGCTGTGACAGACGGGCAGACAGACACACGAGTGTTCCTACAGGATTCCGGTTGGACGTACGGAACCCTAAAAAGTATAATTTATCCCATTTAGTCAGCAATCACGCCGAATATAAATTAGAATTAACAACAACTACACAACAACTAGTTGGGGTCGGCTTCCAGTCTAACTGGATGCTGCTGAATACCAGTATTTTACATGGAGCGACTGCATATCTGACCTGCACAACCCAGTTACTGGGTAATACGATACCTCTGGGTAAGATTGGTTGTCAGACTCGGGCTTCTGACGACCCGTAACGACTGTCAAAGATTTACTAATGACACAGCCAGGGAGGCATGGGGCATGGTCCCGGTATGTAAAGATGGTCACCCATCCACGGACCAACCGCGGCAAGCGTAGCTTAACCTGATCGATCGACCCGTGCGGCTGTTATTACTTAGCCACGAGCTGATTACTTATAAAAATTAGAATAGCATGTGAATTTAAGCTTGACTTTTCGGTCCAATTAGGGTTAGGCAATTTTAGATAATTTGAAAACAAACCTGTTGTTGGAATTAAAGACTGAATGAACATAGAACGAACTTAAATATTTTATTAAATTAGACATAACTAATGTGTTTCCGTGTATTTTTTTAACCGACTTCTTAACCTACTTTAGTAAAAACCGACTTCAAAATCCAAAAACGAATAAAATAATTTTCATAAAAAAACTTAAATTAATAGTATAAGTTCGATTCAATCTTAATGGCGGCTCGGAAGCTATAGCTGCGAGTGCAGAACTTGCAGTTACAGTCAAGTCGACAATAATTTAGGCTCCATTTAGTTAAGCTCCATGAAGTTTTTTTTATTTAAGATTTTTTAAAGATTTAGCTCAATTAAGTTTGAATCGTAAAATACCTACACTCGCGGCTAACTTACGAGCCGCCATTAAGTTTGAATCGTTTATTAAGTTTGAATATTTGTGTTTTACCAAAATTGGAAAACATTATTTTGGAATTAACATTCGTAACATAACATCACGCCTGTATTCCCCGAAGTGTCACACACACATTTCGACAGTTATGCAGGCATAAAAAGTTATCAAGTCAAGTAGTGCTGCCAACTAGCGCCATCTGGAGAACGTCTGGAGATATAGAGATCCAAAAACGGCCGTTTGTGGCGTTAACTGCTAAGGCCTCGAACCTAGGAGGTATAGTGTTGATTTTTTTGATACAAAAAATTCTACCTCATCTGACAAAAAATTTGAGCATAGGAAATTTCAAAATGTTCCATATCTCCAGACTTATGATTATTTCCAATGGTGGCGCTAGTTGGCAGCACTACTCGCCATAAGAGTATTGCTTGCTCATCTTTTAAATAGGACGCATACATAATAACAATAGTAGAAAAACACTTTAAAAGTGCTTTTCTACTATTGTTATTAAGTGTGGTTTTAATTATTTTTCAGAAGAAATTTATGAATAGAACTTATTAATTATTGCTTGTTTGTTGGGAATGATGTTATTGAAGAGTGGTTTAAGGACCAGTATAATTTAAAGTTAATATCTATGGGAATTACTACCGTAGATGAGAAATATCTGTAAATAAATCGCTCAGTACCTAATTGTTTATTTAATTGAGGAAGAGAGTTTTTAATATTGTTTTTATAACAATAATAATTATTCTTTATTAATAAAATGTACAAATGATTTATCTTTACTTGTTAACGAATAAAATAAACCAAGCTTGTGTTGAACAAAATGTACTTACCTATATTTTATTGTAAATACTCAAATGTTGTTATACAGGGTGTTTGGTGCATCGTTTGCCAAATTGAATTGGCCGAAAGAAGAGGTCATTTGCTATCGCTTCAGGCTCAAGTACTCATTTTTGGCCACACCGGTTTTTTTATTACAACTTTCTAATTTTTATTTTGAAAAAATCCAAAACTCAGCATTAAAGCTTAAATTAAAAAAAAGTTTTAAGTGTAGTCGTCAAATTTCATTTTTATTTACATATGTACTGTTGTATGGCTCTATCAAATTTAAAATTACTTGCCAGTTACATCTAGTTTTTTTTTAATAAATCACAAAGTTTTTGGAAAAATAAAAAATGAACTTAAAACTCAACTTTAAATAGCTATAAAAAAAAACTAAAAGCGATCGGGATCTTCGAATTATTTTAAAAAGTTCTCTAGTCTATCCCCTTTCCAACGGTATGTAATGTGTTAAAAAACTCTTTTAATATCTTTAATAATTAGCTAAATGTGTAGTCGAGACACATCAGGCTGATATTGGATATTACGTTTAAAACACTAGTTTTCGCATAAATTACATGCTATTAGTAGATAGATACTGTTATCTCACGTCTTACGTAGTCTCTTATCTCGTTCTTACATAGGGAACTTTCCTCGAAATTGAAAAAAAAATACATTATTACAAAAATAATCATTTATTAATAAGTAATTTAATTACATACTAATCTTACAAGAATTAGAATTTCTGCAAACAGAGTTGCCCTTATTATTAGCTGATTTGCCAATTTTCAGTGAAGACAGGTCTTTTGTTTTCCAACATGACGGTTGTCCCGCTCATTGGAGAATAACCGTCAGGGAGTACTTGAATGATGCATTCCCGGACTCATGGATTGGGAGGGATGGCCCTATTCCTTGGCCTCCACGTTCTCCAGACTTAACTCCGTTGGATTTTTACGTCTGGGGACGGGCCAAAGAACTCGTCTACGCCACGGAAGTTGAGACAAGAGATGATTTAGTCCAACGCATTGAGGCGGCTTTCATGACGATCAAAGCAGAAATGCGTTTACGCACCACTACAGTTGAGATAAGACGAAGATGTCGCGCGTGCATACGCAATAGTGGTAGACAGTTTGAACAAGACTTGTAAGATTAGTATGTAATTAAATTACTTATTAATAAATCATTATTTTTGTAATAATGTATTTTTTTTTCAATTTCGAGGAAAGTTCCCTATGTAAGAACGAGATAAGAGACTACGTAAGACGTGAGATAACAGTATCTATCTACTAATAGCATGTAATTTATGCGAAAACTAGTGTTTTAAACGTAATATCCAATATCAGCCTGATGTGTCTCGACTACACATTTAGCTAATTATTAAAGATATTAAAAGAGTTTTTTAACACATTACATACCGTTGGAAAGGGGATAGACTAGAGAACTTTTTAAAATAATTCGAAGATCCCGATCGCTTTTAGTTTTTTTTTATAGCTATTTAAAGTTGAGTTTTAAGTTCATTTTTTATTTTTCCAAAAACTTTGTGATTTATTAAAAAAAAACTAGATGTAACTGGCAAGTAATTTTAAATTTGATAGAGCCATACAACAGTACATATGTAAATAAAAATGAAATTTGACGACTACACTTAAAACTTTTTTTTAATTTAAGCTTTAATGCTGAGTTTTGGATTTTTTCAAAATAAAAATTAGAAAGTTGTAATAAAAAAACCGGTGTGGCCAAAAATGAGTACTTGAGCCTGAAGCGATAGCAAATGACCTCTTCTTTCGGCCAATTCAATTTGGCAAACGATGCACCAAACACCCTGTATAAGTTTTTAAGTTTAAATCGTAAAGTTTAAAATGATTACTTAATTTCTTGTCAAAATCTGTTCTGGCCAAGTTGTAATACCCGAATAACCCGTAATTAGTTAAGTTTATATATTATATATTACTCAGAAGTAATATATCATACCTTAACTCTCAACTCAGCCTCTGCTGGACATGGCCTCTTATCATAACTAACTGTATCTAATTCGGACTATTATAAATTGCTAAATTTTAACAATAATTAAATGTAAGTACGAAAATATAGACTTGATTACCGTAACTGTGAACGCTTCACGGAAAGGGGAAAAAATATTGTAAGTATTTTAACTTGTTATTGTTTTAATTTAATTGCGAAATAATATACCTACCTAATTTTGTAAAAATATAGGCAAATAATAATAATAATTATGATTATTTAAAACTTTTTGTTGTTTTTTTTTTTTACTTTTTCTTATGTGGGTGAAGCTTTTTTTTTAAATGTAAAAAATGTTTTTATTTATTTTTCTTACAGATGAATTTCAAGAAAGGCCATTCCGCGGCAGATTGTACTCATTCTATGATCTAGAAATTGCATTACATCACTGTTCAAATGATTAGCATTGAGATCTTGGACGAAGTCATAGCAGGTTCCCGGTATCTTGCATATTGAAAATAATAAGTTACACGTAAGATACCATTACAATATAATATTTGAATTATGCAGCTTACGTTCAAGAAGTTTGCAGAAACGCCGCTTAGCTTGCATTGGATTGCGGCCTACAATTTGGTAACATTAAAGCATTCTGTAAGTCCTCATAGTGGTCAACAAAAAGTATTTATGTATGCAATAATTAGGTATAATAAGGTACTCGTAGACATTATTTTTAATTTAGTGTTCCAAAGAAAATTCCTCGACAATAGTAGGTTTTAATTCGTTCTAAGTAGAACGAATGATAATTAATTGGTCACTGCTATATTAGTGATCGATATTATGAACAATTACCTATAAGGATTGTTGTCTTAATAACAAAGTTTTTGCTAAGATATACTTCTTGGAGGCAACGAAATGTAAACCTATTTAATTCAATGTATGTACCTATTTATAAGTGAAATCATTGACAATAATTATGTGCTCAAGCACCCGAATCCTAATCGCGTAACAAACTCCTAATGACAAACGTTTTTAGTTTAACAAATAAATGTACCCATTTATGGTGCCTTAAGATGGCCGATGAAGCCTGAAAGTTCAGGAGTGGCGATTGCGTACCGGAAGGCCGGAAGGCCTCCCACAAGGTAGAGCGATGACCTGATGAAGACAGCAAGAATCCGCTGGATGCGGGAAGCACAGAACCGGTCGAAGTGGCTGTGCTTGGGCTCCCCCATGTCCAGCAGTGGACATCTTTCGGTTGAAATGATGATGATGATGGCGACGGTGCCTTATGTTTCATACTTAGTGTTCACAATAGTAAACTCCAAGGCTACGTTATATTGTCAAACTGTCAAAATGAAAGCTATTGTCATTTTGAGTGTGTTAGGCAATTACCGTCTTTCCTATAACCACAGAATAATATAGCTAAAGTAGTTTATCTGGGCAGTGACCTTAAATAATGACCTACACAGCCGCTCGGTAGATAGATACGCGTCCGTCCGTGCGTAACTGTCGCGCGCTCGAACTGTTGCCTACTGGTCTAAAGGTACTGAGATTTCGAAGCGCGTCGTTTCGGCCGTTTTCTATGAGGATAAATTACTGTAACATTATTATCCTGTGCTATTACAAAATTACTTCTATAGTTAGGTACTTTAGTCCAAGCCTGCCTTTGCGCTCGTTATTGTGTTATAAACTTTATTAAGAGCACGGTAAAGTTCTGACTTCAAAATTGATGTCTTAGACTCCTGTATGACGTGATTTTTGTTTGAGTTCGAAATTCAAAAATGGCTCTGGATAAACCTTGTTTTGTAATAAGCTCGCCGTTAGAGTTTAGACTGCAGTTTAGTCCTGTCCAGAAAATTAGCCAGGTTACCTACGTATGTATTTTGCGATAAGATTTTCTGTACTTTGGTAATAATCCTTGCCACCGGGCGTCAAAAGTTAATTAAGTAAGTATTATGTTAATCGATATTTACAAACCTAGTGACATCACATTTATTTTACGTTGTTAAGCTTATAAAGCTATATTTATCGTTTTATAAAATTAATCATGAAAAAGACAGTGCCTATATAAATTATATTACATCTTAATATTTTGTTCTGTATTTTTATCTAGTCGTCTCGCAATTTGTAACTGTATTTTTGATTTTTCAAATGTAATGGTAGTTTGATTACCTACTCATTATAATATTGTGCCTAAAATGTATTAAACAGTAATATTTGAAGTCTTTGGTAGACTTAAAATTTCACTAAAATTAAAAAATAATTAAATGTATACAATATCTAAGTAGAATCTAAATCAAATATAATATTAATTATGGTTTCAGAAATATTATTGCATTGTAATTTAAATATTGTTGAAATCGTTATTTCCTTTTAAGGTTGTGAGTTAAACGAACCTATAATTGTATAAATATAATTATTAATAAAAATAATTAAGTAAGCTATAAGATCATAGTACATTTTAAAATGCCATCGATATGCCTCAACTATTCAATATACAACGATTCTTGTAAGTGAGAGATAGACAGTATACAAATAAATTAGGTTAGTTAACTAATATTTATGATGAGGGTGACTACTGAGATGACGACTAAGAAAAATACATGTTACGCCGACCCTATATAAATTGGGATAAGGGCAGGAATGATGAAGATGACAATGACAGTTAACAAATAAGTATTATAAAAGATAGTTTGCCCCGAACAAATAAAAAACGATTATTGTCATATTATTAATTATTTGCTAAAATGTATAAAATATAACTGAGACCAAAAGAACAAACTACCTAATAGCTAAGTATGAAATTATTTACTTATTTATGTAATGTAGTTACTCAATGTTGGTTATTTCAGTAGGTAGGTTGTATGTATGATTAAAGGGCTTCATAGAGATAGGAAAAAGTGCTTCCATTAATTGCACAATAAATACTATCTAATAGACCAGTTTCTCGAACGAAAATTATGGCAAACTTAAACTACTTGATCGCTTAACTTAACTTAAGCGCTAATAAACGACTTTTAATAATTAATTTTAAACAGACGATCACGTCTAAACGAGTTGTGGTAATTGATTTATAAAATATTGTATACGTTAAATTAAAGCATTTTCTTAATAACTTAATATATGAATATTTTAGAATATGTTTATATTACATAAATTATGTTATGTCTTACGCAGGTAAAAAACTCAGAATCACGCTAAAACTATCAAGCGTATTGTTATGAAACCTTAACCATTTTAAAGATAATTTAATTATTTATCTTTTAGTGTACGTGTTTTAATTTTTAACCTTTTGTTTTATATATAAATGAATAATGCGTCTAATTTGAGACAGCCGTTCTTGATGGGCGAGTCCTATTACTGGGTGGACATACGACGTATTGCGTGAGCTCAGCACAGAACACCCAAGCTAAGCCGCCCCAACTACTCAAGGCCGTTGGTGTATATCTGCGTCTTAGTGTGATTTTTTTTTTGCTGACAGCTGGATGAATTATCAACAGCCAGTCGCAGCTGTTTACGCGCGATTGACAATTTTGTCACATTATTTTTGCGATCATTTTCGTTCAACAAACTGGCCCAATATGTACGGTCAGCAACAGAAGTCGGTTAATACTGCTACTTTTTGACATCGTCTAAATTAACACAAAATGATTTGATAAACTGCTTTTTTTTCGTTTAACTGTTAAGAGTAATGTTCTTAAAATTTTAAGTACTTCTGTTCCGATTTGAATAAAATATTTCGCTTAATAATTAAGATTAAAAAACTGCAAGTGTTAATCGACTTTTGCTGCTGACTGTACGAGTGGTTTAAGCCGGATTTACATTACGAAATTACTAATTTCAAAATTAGAAGTTTAATTTGAAATTAGTGACATAAAATTATTTTCTTGACATTAATTTAATTTACAATTTCACGTTTAAATTTCTAATTTCATGATGCATGCATTAATTTTATGAAAGTTTGTAAATACCTACTTTTGTGCCAAGCGCGATTTTTGATAAAATTAATGTCGCGCAACTAGTTTTACTATCAAATGCGACGTGAAACGAGTATCACGAAAAATAATTTTTGTACGATAATAATGTACAGTCAACAAAAGAGGTATCTAGGCAGGGTATACTAACATATTTGTATGTCAATTGCTTCATGTTCAATTTCGTGACAATATACAATTTTGTGTTGGTGTGTTGGTGTGTTACGATGTAAGAGTATTGCAAAAACAAAGTAATATATATATAATTGAACATGAAGCAATTCACATACACATATAATATGTTACTCTACCCTGCCTAGATATCTCTTTTGTTGACTGTACATGGCAAAATAAATCTTTGATGCTGACAGCAAGTCCATGATTTCGGTGATACTGTAGATTTCAGGCTCTGCCTAGTGTGGTTTCACTGTTATTTTTGTAAATTGTAAGTTGAGTTGCTAATAAAGTTATTAAGTTAAGTTATTTCACGACTCTCAATTTATTATACAAAACAAGTTGTACTGTATTGAAACTAGTTTTGTGAAATTAATTTTACCATGCATGATATTAATGTTGTTAATGTAAATCCCGCTGTGTTCCTAGTTGTAGGTTACATACCTTTCGTGATATAAAACATTATTGTTCCTTTCTATATATTTAATTGTACTATTTATGTTTTACCTCATGTTGTGTGATTTTAATAAACGCTTGCCATAAAACATTTTTTTTTGTCTACACCTTTCATTTTATTGTTTTCAGTGTAGACTTGGACCGAAGTATTCAAAGTAACCGATCAATCGTCTCACTGGTCGCAGGCTGTTGCTAAAACAATCGTTGAGTTCGATTCTCATCTTAGAAAATGTGTAAGTTATGAAAAAAAAAAAAAAACAAACTAAGTCGTGAACCATGGATCTGCGTGCCAATACTTACTCTTGGCAGTGTGGTAAGAAGAAGGAGATAAAGAAAATTGTAAGAGGAAAGTTTTTCATAAATCCATGGGACATAGAGGTCATTGATATTATAAAGCAGTGGATCTATAGGCTACCGACTTCAAATGAATGATGATCCGGTCGACGTCATCGCGTCAACGCCGGCTATCGCTGAAAACCAGCGCTGGGGCTCCGTTTCGCATGGGGTCGCGGCATTATGCTGAGCGGTAGCCGTTTTGCGTAGATGTGACGCATATTTTCCCCAAAACTTGCTTTTTACATTGTTTATTTTATTTTGTTGTCCTTTGCGTCATGTTTACCGCAAATAAACTTATTTTCTTTCTTTCTTTCTTATGATAAATGGTGGACAATGAATTTCGCCTTACAAGTTCTGTAATGATATAACGCATCAATTAATTATCGCGTTAACATAACGAGCCTCAACAAACATTCAACAGACATTACAAACTTTTGGTAAGATACATTGGGCAAGCTCTATAAGAGCTCATAAAAGAACTAATAGAGGCAAAAGCGGAGGCTGAGCCGTGAGTGATACCACTGCAACGAGCATAGAGATTTCACGTGGAGAAGGAACGAGCTTTTCCAACCACGCTTTTATGTGTGTGTGTGCTACAGGCCATTTAGTGTAGATGTCGTGGTCCCCTACATTAAAGTGATGAAGATTCAATAAAATCATAATTGACGTAACAAATGAGCATTTACGTAATGATACTTTTTATTATTATTTATACCAAGCCACAGCATAACTTTTAAATGTAAAATTTAGCATTATACAGGTGTATCAGAAAGGTGTGGTCAGATTTAAGGATGTGGTTCAGACCATTAAACTGAACAACTTTCTTTATGGGACCAACATTGAGAAAAAAATATCAGCTTCCCATATATTTGGGTCGAGTAAATTATTTTTGATGTTTTGTACGGGACGGCTGATAATTTTTTCACGATTACGATGTTGGTCCCATGGAGAAAGTTGTTCAGTTTGATGGTCTGTACCACACCCGTGAATTAGACCACACCTTTCTGTTACACCCTGTAGGTGTTTCAGCTCCAGGGAAATATGAGTACCAACGTCAATTTTCATTTTATTTCGAACTCGTACAAGCATGCAGACATATTTCAGAGATTCATAAAGATTCTATCTATAGTTTTATTGCATGATCTGGTTCTGGTTTAAGAGCTTTGTCGGATTATATTAGCAATACTAACCGCCTTCTAGGCTGATCTAATGCAAATTAATTCTGACACAATCGAGGTCTTCCGGAATTAGATTCTAAATGTAGCCCTGTTACAGACGTCCAGTTCATACCCACGGAGAAGGGGAAATATATCCTCGTGCTTCGCGGCTACACATACTCGCAAGTTGGGGGCCGGTTCTTTTACTGCTCGTCGAAGCACATGGGGTGCCGAGCGCGGGTTCGGCTGCTGTCGGGGAAACTCGTAGCGTCTGCTGACGCACACAACCACGCGCCCCCGTCCCATGCGCGTTGCGGTAACGGCGCCTTCGTGCAACTCCGTCCCAGAGGCCTGTCCAACTTCTCGGGACTATCCTCAGCCATCCTCCCTTCCCCTATTTCTTCCCCAACTGTAGCAGCTCTAGCCCTTCATGCCCTGAACTTTCCCAGAATACTTCCCAAAACAGATCTGTGGTCGCGACTTCCTAATCCTGAAGATAAAAAGGATCCTTAATAAGCTAAGAATAAATATATTGAGCAATAAATCGTATGACATAGTGTTGATGTTCACTGATGTGTCTCGGGCCGGACTGTTATGTGTTGATGATAAGGAACTTTTATGATAGTTACTTAATGTTGATGACGCTAAAGGCCTTAAAATATGTGAAGAATATTATTGTGCAGCTAATTTTTTTGTATTATACAGTGTTTTGTTTTCTACACTGTGATAGTCCTTGAAAGTTCTTTATTACTTTTTAACCAACTTCAAAAAAGGAGGAGGTTATAATTATGTTTGCCTGTATGTACGTCTTTTTAACCGATTTCAAAAAGGAGGAGGTTCTCAATTCCTCGGAACCTTTTTTTTTTTAAATTTTTTTTTTATGTATGTTCCCCGATTACTCGAAGATGGCTGGACCGATTTGGATTTTTTTTGTTTTATTCGAGAGGGTATACATCACAGTTGGTCCCATATAAAATTGATTAACTTTGCTTCGGTAGTTTTTGAGTTAGCTTCAATAATACGTATTTTTTCCCACTTTTATATGGATGATGTTCTAGTTTGTTTTGCAGATAGTGGTATTAGAATTTGTGTGGGGTAGGTACACAACTAAAAAGTGAAAAATAAAAACTTTTTTACAAAAAAATACAACCGACTTCCAAAAACAACACTACAAAGTGAAAAATAACTTTAATTTCGGAAGTCGGTGGCAAAAAACGAAAATACATTTAACTAGATACCGACTTCCGAAATTAAAGTTATTTTTCACTTTGTAGTGTTGTTTTTGGAAGACTGTTGTATTTTTTTGTAAAAAAGTTTTTTATGTATGTTAATCGATTTTTGAAAATTATTGTTTTCTTTTCTATTTACCTAGCCTAGGCTTTTTTTTTTGGGGTCGGCTTCTAGTCTAACCGGATGCAGCTGAATACTAGTATTACCATCCATACCATGGAGCGACTGCCTATCCGACCTCCACAACTCAGTTACTGGGTAACACGATATCCCTTGGTAAAACTGGTTGTCAGACATTCTGGCTTCTGACGACCCGTGACGACTGTCAAAGATCAAGAATGACAGCCAGGACCAACGGCTTAACGTGCTTTTCGAGGCACGGACCCCTCCGTGCCTCGAAAAGCACGTTAAGCCGTCTCAGTATGTAAAAATGGTTACCCATCCACGGATCGACCGCGGCAAGCGTAGCTTAACCTGATCGATCGACCCGTGCGGCTGTTATTACTTAGCCACGAGTCCCTCTCTTCCCCCCCTCTTTTCTGCTCTTTTCTGTTTACATAGTAGGAATATTATTCAATGTCCTGTTCTTAATTTAATTTCTACGATTATTTTAGTGCTTTGATTATTTATTACGGTGCTCATATCAGTTTGTAAAGCCCGACTACGTGATGGTTGTATAGGGTAGGTACCTACGTCTATTAAAATTTTCTCCTATGTAAATAGGCGTTAGAATGAGCTGTGAATTATTTATGTTGCCGCGATACGCATCAGTGCACAGCGACGTTTACATATTACTAGACTAGATCGTTATTGAAATCGAATGTTTCTTGAATTTGTTGATCTCTAAAATTTATGTATATTTCGAAAATTTAATGTTATACCTAAGCTTTGCTTTCAGTGATAATTCAACGCGATACGTAATTTGGTGATATTTTCTGAGTAATAATTATAGTTATATGAGCCTTATTATATCTACGTTGATTCTACTTATAGGTAGTTATCTACATGTTAATACTTAATATTTCGTTTGTATATAAAAACTTATTTTTTAAATATAAACTGCTCCTTTATGAGTTATTATATTGTGCTTCAATAATTTTGGAATTTTTATTTGTAATTCTGTATGGTGTATAACAAAGAGTATTCGTATTTTCGTACTAGACTAATAATATTCGTGGGTGATTAAAGTGGGTAAACACTTAACATCGGAGATTTTGTTAGGAGTCATCATTCTCCTACCCCTATTCCAGTCTATTTGGGGTCGGCGCAATATGTCCATTTTTCCCATATCTTCTCTATTAGTCGTCATCTCGGTACCGTAAGGGCGGGTTACTTTGACTCTAGGGCATAACTTTGGCCCAAATAGAGACAACTGTATAAACTGCCCGAAGTGTCATGACCACACAACCGAACGTCGTATGTCCTTCGGTAACTATTAGATGGTGATATAGATGCGTACTGGCGGAACCTTGTGTGGATTTAATGACAGTAAACATCTGTCTCGATTTGGGCCAAAGTTATGCCCTAGAGTCAAAGTAACCCGCACTTAAGTCTCTCCCTTTCTAGCCATGTCATCTTTCACACAGTCCATCCATCGTTTCTTTGGTCTTCCCCTACTCATGTAGCCACCCACAATCATACTCAAAACTTTCCTCATGACATTTTCCTCATAACCACATCATCATCATTTTTCATTTTATTCATACACTTTCTTTTACCTCATTTTTTTCCTTTTTAGGATTAAACCAAGTAGCTTGAAACCTAATCGTTCGTTGCTTGAAATAAAAAAAGTGCCCCTAACTACACTACTACGGTTTAGCTTACCCAAAATATAAAACTAAGTAATTGAGTAGCTACCTAAACATCCTATCCTACTTCCTACTGATATTGTAAATGTGAAAGTTTGTGAAGATGTTTGTTACTCAATCACGCAAAAATGGCTGAACAGATTTGGATGAAATTTGGCACATAGATAGTTTATAACCTGGGTTAACACATAGGATACTTTTTATCCCGGTAGTAGGTTCCCGTAGGATAATTTCCGACATCCACGCGGGCGAAGCCGCGGGCAACGGCTAGTCCTAATATTGTAAATGCGTAAGTGAGTTTGTTTGTTTGTTACGCTTTCACGCTAAAACGGCTGAACGGATTTGGATGAAATTTGGCACATGGGTAGACCATGACCTGGATTAGGACATAGGTTACTGTTATCCCGGTAGTACGTTCCCGTAGGATAATTTCCGACCTCCACGCGAGCGACGCCGCGGGCAAAAGCTAGTAAGCTATAAAAAAGGACGTCTTTTAAAAACTCATTTAATTGTCCACTGAATTTGCTGGAAGCTGTTTGAAGAAGGAGCAACATCGTCATTTGTAAATCAAAATAGCTTCACTCACAATATTTATGATCCTATGAATGACAAAACTGGTGTTTGAAGAAGACTTGGTTATCATCAATCTATTTAGAGACTGAAGCAGGTGACTGTAGGCACAAGGTTACCGCAAGTCGAAGGTCTAGCAACAATGACGTCGATGCTCACCAATGGTCGGAGAAAACTACTTCACTGTGTTAACATTAACATCAAAATACATATTCGTTTATGCCATAGGTGTACGGTACTCAACGAACCGACTGGGTTCCAAGAACTTGCTCGTCGAAGGCTACAGCTTCAGGAAGGAATACTCCTCAGGAGCCAGGGTCTCGTGGAGGTGTTCCAAGAGAGGTTGCCCAGCGACCGCGGTCACTCTTAACAATGAACTGCTGTGCACCAGATACTGGCACAAGCACTGACTTACGCAGGGATTGAAAGGATCACGATAGAAGTTTGTTTTATTACGGCTATAGCCGTTCAGTGTCTGGCAAGGTTCTCCTAACAGGTCATTTATTTACGATTTTGGGACCTTCCGCACTATGACTGGTCGTAGTCATGGCTGCAGAAGCTCCGGCCAAGATGCTTTTGTTTGAAGTTAGGCCGCAACTGGTCATACGGACAGTCGTGCGACTTTTGGTCGGTGCGGTCAAGTACGCTATGCGCATTTTAATTCTATAGTTTAAGCTGGTCGCTGTGGCCACCGGCAGTGTGTAGCGCGCCAGTTCCCGTAATTTAAATTTGGAATGGATGATTTAAAAAGGTTGTATGTAATGAAGAACTCTGTCAGACAGAAGGATGCTCTTATCCGTCTTCTGCTTCCTAATCGTGAAATCACTAAAGATTGTCATTTTTTACTATTAGATATGAATACCTACTGAGTTGTACATTGATGTTTTATTATTTTATATTATATTTTATCAGTATTATTACGTGCTTTTTATTGTAGTTGCCCTTTGCAATTCATCTGTATCTTTTTAGTTAAGCCTTCTTATTTAGTTTTGGACGTTATTGGAATTGGAATTACAAAATAGTGTTGTGCTTTTAGAAACGGTGGAGTTTTACACTACGGGTCGAGGTCAGATTGGGGCCGTGTTCAATGGTCAGAAATTCTACAAGAACTACCAGGGAAGTGACGGAACGGTGTCATGGATTTGCCGCAACAAGCATGTTTGTAACCGTCGAATCAAAACCCAAGGTCGTAATATTATCTCCATGTCTGATAAGGGGCATTCACTTGAATGTATTGAGTTGGATTTAGAAGCCTATGAGGAGACTCAACGTGAGATGTAACTTCCACGGTACGAATAAGGTTGCTCACTCATGCACAGGTAAATTAAGTGTTATTTTGTTTTGTGTTGTAGGTATATGCAGAGAATTATATTTGCAAGCCCCTCTCAACGGGCTTTCCGAAACACCCCACGCATGATCAGCAATTATTTATAGTAAAGACGTTTTTTTTTAATTTTTGTGAAATTCCCACCAGATTTTGCTATTTTTCTCTTTCAAAAACGTCTATGAATTGAATGAATGAAATGCACCGACCCCAGCGTGGTTTGACCAGATTCGATTACACGAATGAGCCCGAAGATTCACACTTTGCTTGTTCCTACACTATAAATAATCGCCGAACATACATGGGGGTGAAACAAAGAAAAACGATTATGTGGACACAGTTCGTGAAAAACAAAACACAAACAACAAAAAAGAAAAAGTGAAAATAATGTTTTACCAACAAAGTGTGTGCCTCACGGTTGCGTCAGAAAGGAGGGTGCTTCAGAGAGCCCTTAGAGAGAGGATTCGAATTTTTTTTTGGATGTCGTTTCGTGGGCCATCCAGTATTTGATGATATGCTCAAGATACGGGTATACGTTGAGCATATCATCATCGGCATCATCCACAGTCCGGCTTCACCCACTGCTGAGTTGAGCATATAGTTCAATACTATTTCACCGATTACTGACAAAACTATTCATCACAAGGGCCGGACCGGCTCTTATAAAATTTCTTATTTTTTTAGATATATTTTAAAGATTTTTGTATTCAAGTATCTTATAGGATTGTGTAAATGATTTTTTCTTTCTTTATTAAAAAGAACTAAAGTTCTTAATAATTGATTACAATCTAGCCTAATAGACTAATAAGCAATTTAACTCTAACTTATTATTTTACGTGATAGATTTTGTTATAACTAAGAATAGTGTCAATTTGCACTTTTACACAATTCCGTAGCACTTTCTTAGAGTCTGTTATTATTGATAAAAACACTTTGTTCATGAGTCACATATATAACACAGCATTACTATTATTCATTCACACATTACACTAACTCAAATGGTTTAGTTCTCTTTAGCCTGCGCACTATGTTCGTGTGATCTAGCAGCTGAATTGCCTCGACATTTACATGTCGGTGAAGTCTGTGTTCGTGGGCTTCAGCAAATTTTTGGATGATGGTGGTGACGAGTTCCATTTTAAGGTCGCGGTGGAGGTCGTCGTTTCTAATGTACCATGGTGCATTAACAGCATCCCTGAGTACGTTATTTTGGAATTGTTGGATTATTTTAACGTTGCTTCGTTTAGTACAGCCCCAAAGTTGGAACCATACGTCCAAATTAGCATAAGATTAAGCTTGTATAATATAATTTTATTATTTATTGATACACAGGATTTCCTTCCGAATAACTAATACATACTTTTATAACGTATGTCGAGTTCCTGTCTTTTCTTTTTGACGTGAGATTTCCAACGGAACTTGGCGTCCAGAGTTATGCCAAGGTATTGTTAGCATAAGGCACTTGCATGCCATTTATATAGATTGGGTTGTAATCGCAGTGTTTGTTAGTGAAGCCAATATTGATTGATTGAGATGTATTGATTGAGTGCAAATGAATTACTCAATCAATACATCTCAGCTTGTTACGTTAATAACAAGCTGAATGTGGATTTAACGTGATCAAATTCCTCTTTCTTAATTAATTTTTATTACATTCGTCGATAGAGAGTTGAATCATACTTTAAATCAACTCAGCCAATCGCAGTCCACTGCTGGACATAGGCCTCTCCAAGGCTGCGCCGCAACACCCTGTCCTCCGCCTTCCGCATCCAGTCTGCCCCAGCCACTTTCTTCAGGTCATCGGTCCATCTAGCTGGGGGGCGTCCCACACTACGCTTACCGATACGCGGTCTCCACTCTAGGACTCGTCTGCTCCACCGGTCATCGGTCCTTCGACAAACATGGCCAGCCCACTGCCACTTCAGTTTGCTTACTTTGAAAGCTATGTCAGTTACTCCGGTTCTTTTCCGGATAACTACACACTTAACTACACTTTACTAACTACATACTTTAAACCATTGTCATTTTATTATTATGTTGTAGCGTTAATGTTTTAAACATTTAACATCACGCCTTGTTTCCCCGAAGGGTTGGGCAGGTTTGTACCTATCTAGTACACCCACATTTCGTCAGTTATGTTTTAAATTCCATGTAATAGGGGGCGAGCCTGTTGCCATCAACCGGGCACAAATCCAGACTCCGGGCTGCTACCGAGAATTTCCAGATAGAAACACCCAATAACACCTTGCCCGACCCGGGAATCCTGCAGGAATAAACATTTGGGCAAGTCGTTAATACCTTGTTACTTAGTTAAGAAATCTATATAATACCTAATAAATAAAAGATATCCAATTGTAACCAGATCTGTTTAGCCATTGTATCTAGTTTTTTTTCTATTATCTTAATTATATACCACAAATTAAATATAAAGCCGTAATTGTAATCAAATTATTTAAGTACTTATGTATTGTTTGTGTGATATAGTTTATAAATAATATCTGTGTTACGTTATAGAGGAATATTTATGTAAAAACCGAAATAAATAATTCAATTGGGCTTAATCTTTTTTAGCGAAGAACCAGTAACAAACCTAGACAACAAAGTAAAAAGAAAAAAAAAAAGATAAGAAAAGAATTCGACCCAGATTAAAACGCTCAATATGAGAACACAAAAAAAATACAACAAAACATTATGCCAGTAGTCCCTAAAGGGATAGGCAGAGGTGCGCCTATAATACACCCACATTTCGCCACAGTTGGCCTATTGCCATCAACCGGGCATAAATCCCAACTCCAGAATGCTACTGAGAAATTCTAGATGGAAAAACCCAATAACACTGCCCGACCCGGGAATCGAACCCAGCACGTAATGCTCAGCAGTAGCGCTTGCGCCCAACGAGGCATTTAACAAAATAAAACTTAATTATAATAACAGTCATGGTGCCGATTCTCTTGTGAACGCACTAAACTAAAATTAGAGAATCGCTATCTTTTACTAACAGGCAGCGCTAGAAAAGGACGGCTATAGCTATGAACTAAGTTGGAGATGTCAAACTAGTTCACGCCTTACGCTACACCGTGTTTTTTAGTCGACATGTTTTTACGTGTCGTCTAAATGTCTATGGCAAAATTAGTTCTAACTAATTTGACAGCTCTAATTTACTTCCGTCCCTTTCTTGTCATAATAGAGAGAAAAAGTTAGCAATAGCCTAAATTAAGTTTAGTTTGTGCACAACAGAATCGGCACCATTGTGTAACTTACTAAACATTTACCATGAAGTAAAGTTTTAGGTATTGTTGAATTCTTCACGACGAACAAAGGGCAAATTGGGGCCGAGTTCGAGGGTAGAAGGTTCCACAAGAACTACCAGGGGAAGAGCGACGTAGTCTCCTGGATCTGTCAGTTCAAGACCTGCAATCGGAGGATCAGGACGCGGGGGCAGTACGTCATCGAAGTCTCGAAGAAGGAACATACAGAAGAATGCCTGGGGAGTGTGAATGAAGAAGAGAGATTTTCTTATGCGGTGTGATAAATACCTGATCTGATTTTTCTGCAGTGAATGAGATTTTACAAGTGTGCAAAAATATAGGTACCTACAGTACATTATAAACGTAACAAAATTCAGATATTGTAATATGTTTAGATTTGTATATCTCTGTTACTAATAGAAAGCAATGCTTAAATTCAGTATTTTACTACGTGTGCCTATATTTTTGCTCAAGTGATAAAGTATTACTTTGCAGTTAATTTTATTTTAGGTAACCTAGTCAATTACTACTAGTTACTAGTCCAAATTCCAAATACTAGCTAGATGATTTTGTTTTTTTTTTTTTCACCCAAAGGATTAGTGTTCAGTAAAACGATTTTATTGTGTGTGATATGAGCATTTATATCAGCATTATAATATTAGGTATAGTGATATAGTTTAATTCGTAAATATAATATGTAAATACCTGGATAATCCGGGTAAAATTATTCATCATCATTTTTCAGGCAATTTTTGCTTTAAAACTTTAAATGATACGCAGAAGTAATAAGCACCTTATTACTTATCTAGTAGTGGTAAGAGCCATGCCTGTCTAATTTAATTGATTGATGTGATTTCAAATAAACTTTTGTTTAGATATGCAGACTTGTGTTGTTTGAATTGATATTATGATGTGACTCTTGGCATTTAAATTAAGCAATTTTTTTCAATCGGAGATGTAACAAATTTTCGTTTTCTATTTTCCAGTTAATAAAGCCTAAGGCATCGCTTGAACATCTACTATGTGACTTCCGCTATTAAGATTAGAACTTTGCTCTCTTTGCTAAAACCGCTAAACATAGATATGAAATAATGAGATTTTCCTGCTCACACTCCAAGCACACTGCTGGGTAGACGGTGTCGGTGTCCACCCGGTGGTAAAACGTATGGGCAAGTATGAAAGCTTGGGCGCGTACCGGCACAAACCAGTATCACAGGCTTCATCTACCCATTTTTTCAGTGGATCTAGATCGCTTTCATGGTTAAGCTTCATTCACCCACACAACTACATACATTTTCTAAAAGTAAATTGTATAAATATTTTTCCAGCTTTATTTGTAAAGACGACAAAAGGGACAACCATGCTTGTGTACAACGGAATGCGTTTCTCAAAAAACTATCAGCATCAAGCAAGCGGCAAGGTGTCTTATCGATGCAACAAGCTAGGCTGCTTGGCCCGGATCAGCACCGTCGAAAACGAGATCGTTATGGTGAAGAATGAACATAATCATACTGATTAGAATTTTAGTGAGGATAAGGAATAAAGAGCAAGTTGAAGAGAAGAAGGTGAAGGGAGGGATAAAGCAACTGTCTTTTACTGGACAGTTCTCTCCAAAAGTGTGCCAAAACAAATATTTTCTTGCTTTTTTTTTTTTTTTTTTTTTTTTTTGTGGATGGGAAATCATCAAATGACTTCTCCCGCTCCGGGCAGAGCGGGAGGGCGTGTCAGACTTTTACTGACTAAAACCCACCCGTGTTCCTTCAGTTGCCCGTGCCAGGGCCACGGTATCTCTTTCGAACTACCCGCGACCCCGGCGGCTTCGGCCCTATTGGACCCCGTCACTGCTGACATCTCTTTGAGGCGCGCGCGCGCCCGCGCCTACGGTGGCCGGGAATCGGCGATAGATTCCCGCCGCCCAGGGCGTCTCCTGCGCCCATCTTCCTTCTTTCTTCATCTTCTTGCCTTTCACCATGTTCAATAATGCCGGTGTACCATCTATCTTTGTACCTTTGTATTTTCTGTGTACCATTTAATCATAGTATTATTAACATAGTGGCAGAAGATGGCGGCATCCTGTATCAGCATAGCATATGTTGTTGTTAGGTATGTGTTAAGATTATTGACTGTATGAACCACCTTAGAGAATTGAGAATTTTGTGACTTACACAAGGTACTTATGTTAATAGAATTGGCACGTGTAAGTTGTATCTCGTTTGTAAGAAAATATTAAACAATATCACACATAAATGATACAGTGAAAATTATAATAATAGAATACCTTGGAGTTATAAGATACTATAAACTTTGTATTGATACAAGTTATTTATAGGCCCCTAAAGCAAAAATACACTTTCCTGATTTTTCTATCCTGACTAATCCTGACTTCGAATTTCATTTGAAAATATGAAATGTTGTCAATCACGTACCTATGAATAATATGACTACGCTCATTTTTAGTGAAGTCTGTATTATGATACATATTTTCCGAGTGTATTAGATCTTCTACCTATATAAGCCAAAGTACAGTAGGTTAATTAGATATATGATGAAAGTATTTTTAGGCTGGCTCTTGTGTGACCTTTTACAATTCAAGATTGTAGGGCTCTTCAAATATCATTCGATAAAATCACTTTACGTACTAATCAGATATTTTACTTTTGTAGTAGATTTGCATTCTTCTTTTAACTAATTAACAAAATAAAATAAATAATATAAATAAATATGTTTGGACATATCACACAACGCCATCTAGCCCCAAGCTAAGCAACCTAATGCTTGTGTTATGGTAACGAGATGGCTGATAAACTACTTATATACATTTTTTTTTTTTTGTAAATACATACATATTATAGATAGAAAAACACCCAGACTCGGAACAAATACTTGTAGGTCGTACAAATATTTGTTCCGTGCGGGAATCGAACCCGCGACATGCTGCGCAGCAGTCAATCGCTCAACCACTGCGCCAACCGTGTCGTCAAAGACAAGAAAGTATTACGTAAGTATCTCCAAACTAGAAAAATAAATGTTTACTATCAACATATTTTCCAATATCAGTTAATATCGCGATTTTGTTTACAGATATAATAATATAATAATAATAATAATATAATAATAGTTTATTTTCCAAAAACTTAGTACTAATTTACAATGGCAATGTGGCAACAATTTCAATTAATGTAATGAGTTTAGCGTCTGTAGCCGAACTAGGCATGGCCTGTATTTCGGCTATCAGCACCATTTCCCTCGAGTATTATAATACAAGAATAGGTGCCAAGCAATCTAGACAATTATAACCAGCACAAAAGTAATCAAGGTAAGTAATTTACAAATAGGTAAGATTTTTTTTTCTTTTTTTTAAACCTAATTAATAAAATGGATTGAGTATAATGTGTGTGTGTTGTGTGTATTCGCGAGTGAGTGTGAGGGAGTGTGTGTGAGGGTGTGCTTGTGGTGCGTGTGCGTGTGTGCGCGCTTGTGTGTGTGTGTGTGGTGTTTGTCTATGAGAATGTGTGGGTGGGTATGTAGTGTAAATGTATGTAGGTATGCATGTGAGAATAAATATGCAGTGAGTGTTTGGGTGTGAGTATGCATGAGTGTATGTGTGTGTAGGTGAGCTATTTTGTGAGTGTATCTTAGTTTTCTGTGCTATTAGCGGTACTCTTAAAGTGGTTAAAAATAAATTAGTTGTTCCGTCTCCACGTAGCTTAATTTCTGCAAATATTGGTATACTTTTAATTTGCATTGATTTCTTGTCAAGGTGTATATATTTATTGATTTGTTAAGCTTATTATAAAGGTACGGTCCCAGGAAACTTACAAATTTTTTAACAAAAGTTGTTTTAAATGTATTTAAATTGTCACATACATGATGCTTACGGCGTCTCTGTAATAACGCTGGGTTGTAGCGTTGTTTTTTATGTTCTTGCAATATAACATTAAGTATAAATAACTGTCTCACTGTCAAAACCTCGCACAACTGGAACAGTGTAATAGTAGGAAAGCGCATCGGTTTAAACGTACTAACCTTCAGTATAGCTCTCTGGGCGACCTCAACCGCCTTTAGCGTGGTTTTGCAGATACCTCCCCAGGATGTAAGGCAGTAGGTAAGAAGTGATTGACAAAGGGCCTGATATATTCGCTTCAGCAATGCACGGTCTGCGACATGACGTAGATTTTTAAATACATAAATTAATTTTCTTACTCTACTACAAAGAATTTTGACATGTTCTTTAAAGTTAAGGTTTTTGTCTAAAGTAACACCAAGGTACTTCAGAGTATTGACGCGTTCCAGAGGTGAACAAACGCAACTATCCGCAGAACTGCACTCATGTGAAACAAATATACTTAGTTTTTTCTACGTTTAAAGTAAGTATGTTCTCCTGCAGCCATCCTCTAGTCCTATCAAACCCATTTTGTGCGATAGCGAAGACCTCCTCCCAACTATCACCCTCAAACACCAACGCGGTGTCATCCGCGAAAGAGATAATTTCACCTTTGGTAAGGTTAATACGAGTAAGCTCATTTATGTACACGAGGAAAAGAGTGGGCCCTAGTATGCTACCCTGAGGCACACCGTGTGTAATTGGAAGGTGCGTACTTTTGTTTTTATCCACTCGAACACACTGAGTTCGCCCAGAGAGGTAGCTTTTGAAAAGTTCAAGCTGGGTACCCCTGATACCCAGCGCCTCTAATTTGTTGAGTAAGAGAGAGACAGAAATCGTATCAAATGCCTTTGCCAGGTCCAGAAAAACAGAAATACACTTTTTTCCCTTGTCTAAATTAGCGCTAATAAATCCAATAAGTTTATTCACTGCCTGCTCTGTAGATTTACCGTGCCTAAACCCGTATTGGTTCACTGAGAGCAGATTATTTTTTTCGAGATATTTTACTAGACGTATGTTTATAATTTTTTCCAGAATTTTGGAAATTGCGGGTAGTATAGATATCGGTCTATAGTTGTTTATACGACTTCTGTCTCCGTTTTTATAGATTGGGCACACTTCTGATCGTTTTAGGGAACAGGGAAACACTCCAGCTTTTAAGCAATCGTTAAAAATTTTTTCCAACGGATGTACAAGAATATTTTTATGTTGTTTTAAGAATCTACTGCTGATATTATCACATCCTGGTGCACTATCTGTTTTTAGACCCATGATAAGATGTCCAATCTCGTACTTGTCTGTCTCCAGTAAGACGAAAGAATTGGGGACATTTAATACTTCGTTTTGGGTATTGCTTAGAAATTGTTGGTTCCGGAGATTAATATTTTGTTGACTGATATTATCCGCCATTGAGCTACCTACATTTATAAAATATCTGTTTGCTTCGTGAAGGGATTGGTCTGGAGAAGATGATAGAGTTAGTAGATCTTTATGGTGTTGTTTTGTTTTGGTTGTGTGGGTGATGTGTTTGATGACTTTCCATAATCTTTTATTGTCGTTCTGTGCTTCCAGGATTTGGTTTTTTTCGTATGTTCTTTTTAACCTTCGTAAAAGAGAGTTACAGAAATTTCTGTATCGTTTGTAGGTAATTTTCAAGACTTCGTTATCCGGATCAATGCTTGCCTTTTTATGTAGTTGGTCTCTGTTACGCATGCAACGTAGTAGTCCGGGAGTTATCCAGGGCTTAATGATTTTTTGGCGTCTAGAAAGTGTTACAATTTTTGTGTTCTTTTCTATTACTTTTTGTAATGATTGTGTCAGGTAATTTAGGCTTATGTTAGGGTTGTCTGTTTGATATATGGGATCAAAATTAATCTGTGAAATGTCTTGTGCTAGTGTTTTATCGTTAATGATGGTCTTTGTTGGAGTTGCATGTTGCCGTGGTTTTTTTAAATTTAAACCAAGCAAAACGGGATGGTGATCTGTTAATGTTGCATTTAGGACTATGGTGTTAGAAGGGGCTTTAGTTTTTATAAGAACATGGTCTATGCATGTTTGGTGGGCGCTGCGTGTAACTAAAGTGTGAGCTGGCAGTAGGCCGTGCGAAGCAGCTAAGGTCAGATAGCGTTCCCCGTCGGATTTAATTTTATTGGAGTTTATTTCTATATTCATGTCGCCTATAACAACGATGTGCTTGAAAAAGGACACTGATTGCAACGTATTATCCAGCGACAAGAGGAATGGCTCTAATTTAATGTAGGAAGGCGATCTGTACAGGGCCATTATGGCAACTTGTTTTCCAATGGTGGCTAGGAGGCAATTACTATCATGAAATTCAGGTTCAATAATCGTTAGGTTAAAGTTTTCTTTGTAATAGATAACTACTCCGTCATTTTGTATGGGATTCATATTTGTTGCTACGTGAGAGTAGCCAGATAGGTGAGGGATTACTGTTTCACTTTTTATCCAACACTCTGTTAAAATTAGTATATCGCATTTAAGTTTAAGTCTTTGTAGTAAAACCTCTAAGCCGGGCAGATTTCGATTTATGCTTCGTATGTTTTGTGTCAAAATAATTAGGTTGTCCGAAGTAGAAGTAATAATATTTTGACAATCCTCAAGGTCCGCGGATTGTGAATGAGATACGGATAACTGGTCAATATTTTCAGATAAATTAGTTACGTCATCGAATGATAAAAAAGAGAGTAGAGATAGACAAGATTAGTGGTCAAGGTAGGTACGCTGATTATGGAAAGAGTTTGTATGTAGATAGTTAAATAGTGTTTGTGAGTATGTTTTAGGTAAAGAGTGTTTGAGAGTGTAATTTGATGAGTAAGTGAGTGTAAACGAAGTGTGTTTGAAAAATAGGTTGTGTGTGTTTCTAAAACAGTGTTCACTTGGGCTAAGGTTATGATTAAGGAGCTTTTAAAATGATTATGGTTTTCCATGAGTAAATGTGAATGGTAAGTGTGGGCGTTGCGTTTCACTTTGTTCGTGTAGAAATAATCCGTAGATTTAAACTTAAAATTATCATGCAAACTTAAAATTAGTATAATATAGAGACAAAATTTATATACTAGAACAACAATTAGTCACAGCGGTTCCACGATAGTTCGTAATTTTTCTAAGTCAGCATCGTTGTTTATCCGGATATGTGATGAGTCTTCGTTGTTTTTTAGATAAACAATACCGTTTGCTGTCCAGCAGAAGCTGTAGCCATGACTTTTCCGGAATTGACGGGCCAAGTAATACAGTCTCTGGGTTTTATAAGTAAGGGCTTCTGATATGTAAATCGGTTTGTGACTATAACTTGGGTTTAAGTGGGTGGTGTTTAATTTGTTGCCTTTTTGCTTAATTTTGTTGAAAGTTTTTACAGATTTGAGGACCTTCTCCTTCAAGAGAACAGTGGTGAAATCGACTACAATGGGGTCTGAAGAATCTTTTGATTTTAACCTGTATATATCTTTTATATTACTGTTGTTAATCTCTACGTTTAATAATTCTCCCAATTTAGAGATAACGCTAACAAGAGAATCCTTAGTTTCTCCATTTTGTTTTGGTATGTTTCGAAATTCTATCCCAACCCCACGAGTTTTCCGTTCTAATGTTTCCAGTCTGTCCTCCAGTTCTTTAATAATTAATTTGTCTGACTGTCTTTCTTTCTCAAGATAACTTATTTTCGATAAAAACTCGTCGTATTTATTTGACAATAGGTCCATACTTGCTTGTAAGTCTTGAAACCGTTTTTCTTGTTCGTTGGAGAAAGAAGAGAACATTTTTTTAATTGTTTCTAAAAGATCAGAATCTTCCCCATCATTTTTACGTTTTATTTTTTTTCTTTCCGTTACGTTTGCCACTAAGGTATGAAGATCGGGTTCTGACTCGCAGTGTAGTAAGGATGACGCACTTTGCTCTTTTATCGACGCAATCATTCTTCCACGAGTACTTTCCGTAGGTGTTAACGGGTTCGGTGAATCTGGTGGAGTGCGCTTTAGCGGCATGACTTCTCTTGTATAGTACTAGGACAACAAGCTGAGGCAGGAGTATAACCTTTACTGTATTTAGTGTGAAGTTTACAGTAATTGCGGATCCGAATACTCTCACGACACTGTTATATTATTATTTATTCATATCTAAGATACATGAGACTGATGATTGACGATCCGGTTATGTGTTGCAATGATCTCAAAGTACTAGGCGCCCAGACAATGGAGTTGGTAATTGTTCTTTCCAGTGCACACATAAAGTAGTTGTGAACAGTGCGCACGCGCCGATGCGATGTCCTACGATAGCGAGTACTAGGAGCGCAGACAGAGAGCGGAGTGATCGGAACGTTGCTAGCGACTCGGAGCGTCACGTGTGTACGAAAGAGATAGTACTATACCTCTGGGTTTCACTGCAGATGGGTGGGGCTTCTGTGTTTACGCGTCCACGCAAGTACTTGTTCGATGTATTTGAATCCGCTCCTCGCTGACTCCTCGAAAATATGCACTCCTATTTTCTTGATAGATATTTAATTTAGAATTTTGAATTTAAATGGTAGTTAAAATAATACTGCGTAGATCTATGGCACGTCTGCTCATGTTCGAGGTCCAAGGGGAAGGGAATAAAGATACAACCCCAGTATTCTGTCTCTCAAGGCTTGGGAGGCCTCAGCTGTGTGTCGGATCTTACCGGTACTGCACGACTTGCGTGAAAGGGGCTGTGACCAAGTGGAGGTGCACGAGGCAACCTCGCGGCTGCAGGGCTAAGATTATCACCTCCGATAACGTCATCATTTGGCACCTGAATGTACATAACCATTAGAGTACCAGACACTCCATTAGCTATATCTACACTTTCTAGTTACAGGTTAATTCCTTGACGCATGTTTAATGTGCGTACGTGGCTCAAATCATGGTCTCTAGTCTTTATTAAAACAAGCCTTATTTAAAATTAGAAGTTACCAAATTGTTTGTACAAAAATAAAACTAATCATAGGTACTTATATTTATTTTTATATGAAAAATTAACAATATTGAAACTAGTCAAGTCTGAGTAGAAATAAAGAATTTAATAGAGGATTTAAGTTTACTGTAAATATTTAAATGTAAATAGTGGTGTCTTGTGACTAAGTAATAACAGCCGCACGGGTCGATCGATCAGGTTAAGCTACGCTTGCCGCGGTTGGTCCGTGGATGGGCGACTATCTTTACATACCAAGACCCCTCTGTGCCTTGGAAAGCACGATAAGCCGTTGGTCCCAGCTGTTATTTGTAGATCTTTG
The DNA here is from genome assembly GCA_946251885.1 of Cosmia pyralina. Classification (NCBI taxonomy): domain Eukaryota; kingdom Metazoa; phylum Arthropoda; class Insecta; order Lepidoptera; family Noctuidae; genus Cosmia; species Cosmia pyralina. The sequence continues at coordinate 21,351,388 of OX276351.1, forward strand.
ACAGTTGTTACGGGTCATCAGAAGCCCGAAAGTCTGACAACCAGTCTTACTAAGGGGTATCGTGTTACCCAGTAACTGGGTTGTGGAGGTTAGATAGCCAGTCGCTCCATGTAAAATACTGGTATTCAGCAGCATCCGGTTAGACTGGAAGCCGACCCCAACATAGTTGGGAAGAAGGCTAGGCAGATGAAGATGATGAGTGGTGTCTCAAAACGGTGAGGAAACCAGCATGTCCTAGAACCAAAGTTTCGAGGACATGTGATATCCACCAAACCACACTGGGCCCGCGTGGTGGATTACGGCCCACTCCCTCTCACCGTGAGGATACTTGTGTACTAGGAGGGGGAACATTATAGGCTGATTATGTTGATTATGATGAGTGGTGTCTCAGAAGACAAGTCTACCTAACTATGGGAATAAAATCATTCGTTTGTTGTAGATTGTAAGGCAGAATTCCACTGGTCTGGTCGTGGTAGTCAAAGAAATAGAATACTTACAATAGGGCGAAATCGTTATAAACGGGAGAGACATCATGGTGATAAAACAAGATGGATTTGCTGTAGGGTTCATAGGGGGTGTCGAGCTTCCGTCATAACTGTTGAGGATAAAATTGAAAAAGTTTTCAGAGACCACAACCATTCATAGCATTTATTTTTGATATTGAGAAAGTAATACCGTTGTTAACGTGTTTAAATTCTGTGAGTAATATAGACTTAATTTATTTTGTCTTCTAGAAGTTTTATTTACAAACTAGCTTTAGCCCGCGGCTTCGTCCATGTGGAGCTCCGAATGGGAACGTACTACCAGAACTAAAAGTCGTATATCCTTATCTAGGTCCTCGGTTATCTGAGTATCTCATATATGAAATTTCATCGAAATCCATTAGTCGTTAAGGCGTGAAAAGGTACCTTTGGATGGATATCGAGGTAACTGCGTAACACACAGTAAGAATCGGTTTCATTTTGACAGTTCAACAACATTCATTGCGTTATTTACGTTGGTGAGCAGAATTTTTTTTCGAACATATAAAAAATAAAATAAATCATTTATTTGGACCAAACACTTTTAAAATTGTATAAACCTGCCATACTGCAGTTTGTCGGTAGGATTACTCCTCTTAAAACATTTGATATTTGGAACTGACAACACTGAACCGCTCAGCGCCCACACACACGAGCGGCACAAGACACAAACAAATGCATATGAAGCAATGAATTAGCAATAAGCTTCAAAATGATTAATATTCTGGTTAATAGTGTGTTACGCAATTAGGGTGCAGGTATGGAAGGAGTTTACTTAAAATTATCTAGTAGTACCCACAATTATCTAGTACCAGGTATTTTTATTGAGTTTTCAACAGGTCAGTGCTGTCTGGATAAAGTACTCTGTGATCTGGATTCGTGGCCGGGTGATGACAGAAGGCACACCCTCTATTTCATTGGAACTTAAACATATCTGGTGAATACGGGCGTACTTTGCAACTCCGCAAAATCATTTGAAATCATTTTACGCCTGCATCAATACAATCGTGAAGTTCTGTTTTAAAATGACTCCATTTGCCTGAAAACAAAGTTTATGACGTTCCACCTTTTTGTTTCAGATTCAGAAGTAGAAACAGAAGAATATTATTTTGCCACAAGCACACGTGGGAATCCAATACTGGTATTATCTGGCCACCGTTTTAAACTGATGAAGGACAGGGGAAAATACAAACGATGGATTTGTATCAAGACCAGGGAGCGATGCAACTCTTTCATAGTCACTGAGGATGAAAATATTATTAAAATGAATATTCGACATACTCATGATTTAAAAAAGAAACTGGTAAAGTGCGAGTCGGACTCGCACGCCGAGGATTCCGTACCCTGGTAGGAAAAACACTTGACCATCGATATGCTATGTTATTGATAGCAAACTACATTTAAGTTGATTTACTACAGGTGTGGTTGTTTGTTGAAAGTGAATTGTTTTCAAGAAATAAGTAAATTGTTTTTATAATTTTTTTGTCGTTTTAGTGCGTTTTCCATTTATGATTTTGTAAAAAGAAATAAATCAAAATACCTATTGACGGCCGACACTTTTGCCATCCCAACCTATGTGATATTGTGAGACCATTTTCATAGTAGTTCCATATTACTTCAGATATACTGTTCCTGTCATTAATTAATATTAGGTACATGCTCGTCTTAAACATAGATTAAACTATGTTTTCTGTATTACAGCGGCATCTGTGAATCCTCTTGTATTCGGGACTACGAAGTTCGGCAACCCTATCATAACTTGGGGCAACTATCGTTTTATTAAGAAGCTGGCTCGACGAGTGAAGACTTGGTGGGAGTGTACCGCGAGGAAGAGCAGTGGCTGCCGATGCGTCGCTGTCACTGTCAACGACCGACTGGTCAAACTCAACGGTTGGCACAACCACTAGACTACCACCGTTCTGAACTGAAGTTGGATACCTGACAGTGTGAATTGATAAATGTTTTAGAACAGACTGTATATTCTGTAAAAGTTTTACCGTGGAAACTTAGGTGAAGTGAGCTGTCATTCCACTTGATGATTGCTAGGGATTGACATTATTGACAGCTCACTTCACCAAAGTTTTTACGGTGAAATTATTACAGAAAGATTATGGTTGAAATTTGAATATCATGATGGGTTCAAAAGTGACGTTTTATATTATCGTTTTCTACTGTTATAGTTTTTCATAACTCTTGTATAGAAAGGTCTTCGGTGGTCAAACAATGTCTTTCATAGAAGATTTCCTGAGTGTTATACGGCCGCATTCTATAATGTATCTCAATCTCAATCTTGATCCCGAATTCCCGATCCTTGTCTGTAAGCTGTAACCAATCAGTGGCCGAGTTTTCAATCGTGAGTCTTTATGAGGGCGAACCACAAGCAGCTGTCAAAGTCTGCGGATCAAGATTGGGATTGAGATATATTATTGATTTCAGGCGTTTGTGGACCATTCCGATATTGTTATTTGGACACCGGGATTGCCAAGCCTCCTTTTTTGTCTAGTAGTAGGTTCTAAGCCTTCATGGTTATGGTGGCTGCTTAACGCAGGTTGGGTTAGTTGGAATATTTTTTCAATAGAAAATTCCTTGTTTTTTGTCATATTCCCAAGACAAATGAGTAGATGCTACCACTAGTCAAATAACGCGGTTTGTAATTGTAAGTTGTATTGTAATAAATGTTTAACTATTACTGATATTATCTAAAAAAATATAACATGCGCATAGTATTTAGTTGTAGGATAATAAATAATTGAAATTTAATTTTGACATTTTATCGATGATTACTAAATATATTTTTACATGAATATTACTTGTTATTTTATTTATTTAATTGTGCACAAATAAATTAAAAAAAAAAAGTAAATTCATGTAAAAATATATTTAGTAATCATCGATAAAATGTCAAAATTAAATTTCATCTGAATAAATCTATAAAAAATATGTACCTCTCGATACAAAAAAATCGTATAATTAATAGTTATCTATATCTTTAGATAAATTTCGCTGTAAGATAGCAGTCTTTACTAATTCAGGGATTTCCCAGTATTGTTGAACTTACTGCGACCCTACTAGTTGTAGTAGTATATATGTATATTATAACGTAGTACATACGAGGTTTAAGTAAAAATGTAGAATAATTGTGGTTTTGGTAGTTTTGAAAATTTCCGGTGATTCACTTATTTTTCCTCTCTGTTCACGGACACATTAACTAGTCTATGTAATGAAGTAAATACAAAGTTCCAACAATTATCAAATGAAAATGTGTAAAGTGGGCACAGTTTTCATTTAAAACCATAAGTATTTATATTTTGAGGAAAATTATATTGGCTAGATATAAAAATCAAAGTTTTATTTAATATAATTAATAATATAATTTTATGTGATCTGTATTTTACGTTAGGTATATTGGACAAAAAAAAATGTTTAAGTTGTAATCCTTATTATTAAAGTTATTTAGACAATTTTGCATTGCATTTTTTTTCTTATTATCTCTGTATTATGCCTAGTGCAGGCAGCATATTCTAAATGAATAAAGGTTTCTAAGAATTTGAAACTTTCTTTGCATGAAAATGATCGGAGATTTAAATCACAATGAAAACTTAAAATGTTATAAAAGATGGTAACACATTTTTTTTTTGTATATTTCAGAGCCAAAATTTGACTTATCACAACGCGGGAACCTTGTGGTACAAATAGGTCCATGGCGGTTTAACAAACATGCTTGTTGGGGGTCCAAAGTTCGCTGGACTTGTATCAAGAAGAAGAATGGATGTACTGCAGCCATTACTACTGTTGACAATGTTATCGTCAAGACCCTTGGCAAACACAATCATTAAGTTTTAATTTGAAGGTTGTAATAAGGTTTTCTTTCAGGCGGTCAGTACAGTTGCTAGATAAACTGTATTCTGGTTTCGACTAAGGAATTTGCCCACCTGAGCGCCTAGACAAAGTAACATGCGATTAGCGATGACGCTGGTAGAAAAGCCATAAAATGTATGGGGTTGACATAAGCTATCGTAATGTCACGTGATCATGTCAATGTCACTTTGAAGCTGTAAGCATTCGACAGGATATCGTATCGAAAATGACACATTTCTAAGTACTGATTTCCCTTGCAGCAAATAGCTGTCGGAAGAATGGCAGTCGTCAGTTTGATTTAAACTGACAAAATATTCGGGTTTTGGATTTATCAACAGCCTTTATAGGACGACTCCTTTGATAACATTGATTGATGTTTGATTCAGGGTTGTGAATAACAATGCTGTTTCATTAAAGTCAATTATTTTGTTTCTGATTTCTTCTATTGGTTGGTTGGTTGGTTGGGTCAGTTTACTTCCATTTCCACGACTTCCTTCAACAGCAGACTGTTCAGTTTTGAAAGTGATTCTTATTAAAACCTTAATGTATAGCATAGTTTCCATGACGTAGAGTACAACGTAAAGCAAGTAAAAGCTTATTTTTTATAAGATCTCAAAAGGGGAAATGTAACCTGTGAATTTTTTTTATAAAATTATGATAATAGTTTCTAGTTTAATCTTTAGCTATACTAATAATAAAGCTGAAGAGTTTGTTTTTTTGTTTGTTTGTATTTTTGAACGCGCTAATCTCTGGAACTGCCAGTCGGTTTTGAAAAATTATTTTTACCTTTGATAGCCCAATTCTTGAGGAAGGCTTTTTATCATCACGTTAGGACGCTTAGGAGCCGAGTAAAAAGAAAAAAAGTCCGAAAGAACGCTCTAAGCGAAAACGAAGTAATAGCGCGGGTGACGGGCTGGGTCGGACAAGAAATTTCACGCGGACGAAGTCGCGGGCAGAAGCTAGTATTATAGATGTAGAAATGTTTAGTAGGTACTTACGGTAAAACTTGAGGACTTTTTACTTCTTTTGAAACTCATAAATATCGACATTTCTTAGAAATTAGCATAATCGGCCTATAACGTTCCCACTGCTGGGACACAGGCCTCCTCTCTACGAGAGGGTGTGGGCTGTAATCTACCACGCGGGCCCAATGCGGGTTGGTAGAAGTCACATGTCTTCGAATTTTTGGTTCTAGGACATGCCGGTTTCCTCACGATGATTTCCTTCACAGTTTTGAGAGCAGTGGTGATGAAATTATTTATACCAAGTAAAGCGCCTGCTTGGGTTCGAACTCACGACCTACAAACTAGTAAGTCGGGGCCGTTACCACTGGGCCACCACTACTTTCTTAGAAATTATGACGTACTCGTATATAGATTGTGTTCTTTTTGATGATCTGTGCTCGCTGTAAATTATCATACTAGGAGCTAAAACATTTTAAACCAAGACTACGGTTAGACTTGCAAAAAAGACGTTATATAGCAATAAAAGACTAAATTTTGACATGTTATGAGAGGAACTTATTAACATGTTTATAATAGAATAAGTACGTCTAAAAGTTATGACTGTGAGTGGATGGTTGAGAGGAAACGTGGTCACTTGGTCGTTGGCATTCACTCCATACTAACGCATTCCTCTGTGTTCTCCCTGGTTAATGATACTAGAGCAATTATTTTTTTACACTATATTAATTTTAGAAAAATGGTTGTTCTAAGGTTGTTCTGATACAGCATGTATCAGAAAAGTGTGGTCTAAGAGCTGCAATGACACCGTGACCACGTTTCCTCTTAAGGAGGATGCGCTAAGGTAGCCTGCGAAATTCAAATTTTCTTACGTTTTTTGCAATTTGCAGTTGTATGTTGATTAAAATATGAGACGCGGCCGTAGCTAATATGGTTTTACAGAATTATAATCATTAGAATCAACAATACAACTTCATAAGTTAGATTTGACCTTAAATCTAGCGATTTCATGAAATCATGAGGTTTGAGGTCAATTCTAACTTATGGAGTTGTATTGTTGATTCTAATGATTATAATTCTGTAAAACCATATTAGCTACGGCCGCGTCTCATATTTTAATCAACATACAACTGCAAATTGCAAAAACGTAAGAAAATTTGAAGTTCGCGGGCTACCTTGGCGCATCCCCCTTAATCATTTGACTTAGCCAATAACGTATGGATATGACCTGTATTAAAAACTGCCATGTAGCAATTTTAGGGCCAATATATTCGTATAAATTAATAATAATTATTGTCTTCTCAAACTTCAACAATTATGTTTAATTTTGAAATGAGTGTTGTGTACTAGTACTTACTTAAATAATTATGAAGTAGGTACCTATTTCTTAGACTACGTTGAGATTTCCTTGAATATTATCTATTTTTACTGTATTCTGTAGGTTTACTAGCGCCGAATTAGTTCCAAAAATGTCCTAAATTGATTAATTTGTTATTGACTATCATAATCTGCTTAGCTTATTCCCAACTATGTTGGGGTCGGCTTCCAGTATAACCGAATGCAGCTGAATACCAATACCAGTATTAAAAAAAAAAAAAAATTGGCAGAAATCTGTTTAGTGATTTTGTATTGTTTTCATTAATTAATTAATCTAGTGTTATTTATAAAATTTTGGTTAGTGTTTATATTATTAATTCTCATTTAATTTTAAGCAGGTCAGTGACATAGCTTCGGTAGATAGGTACTGTGAAGATCTGAGGGACCCCGACCGATATTATCTTATGAATCTGTCTTAAATATAGATACATAAAAACAACGAATAATAATTAAACACATCATAACTTCTCTTCCGTTTAACACAATAGATTCCGTTTATACTCGTACTTGCAGTTGTCATTATTATTGTGAACAAATCAATAAAAAATCGGTTTTCCCAGTTTCTTCGGTCCCTCATTTTATTGTTTGGCTACGTCACAAATAACATAGGTACGTAATGTAAGATTTAGAGTCTTAGATTATGTAGAGATTTACATAATCATAGAGTTTACGCTTTATTACATATAATTGCTAATAAATATTTCATTTTCAAATTGTTGTGTTTTATTTCTTACGGTATTCCCAGTTTCAGCTCTAGATTTCTCAGAGTTCTCAGGTTTTCTTTTAATCCAATATTAATGGTTTGATACATTAGTATTGCACAAGGAGATTTAATCATTCATTCATTATTATTTCATTTGTCATTTCCATCTCAATCCAACAGGTATCAAGCTGATAATCCATCATGAGCAACAGCAACCGTCTGTCAGCTTTGACAGCTGTTAAACGTAATCGCTTGTCCACTAGGAGTATGTCAATTCCTGACATCGGCTAGGTACACTCCTGCTACCGTCTTCAGGTAATTGGTGCACATGGCTTAGGATGTGCCCAAGGCAGCGTTTTTTCATTTGCATGTGAATGATGAATGTATTTTTATTATTCATTTCTGCATTTATTTGTATAAAGTTCTTAATTTATATATTTACGACCAGGTACTAAAACATTAATTATTTTCAGATCTGAATCCTGTTTTTGCGCAATCTCAGCGAGGTAACCCGGTCATCATGATCGGTCAGTACCGATTTAACCGAGTTAATAAATACGGCAGCAGAACACGATGGGTGTGCGTCAAAGCTAAGGCAGGCTGTAGAGCGTCCCTGCACACCATGGACAACGCCATCGTCCGGGTATGGGGGTTCCATGACCCACTAGCCCACACAAGCGCAAATAGATTCTAAATTGTTGAAGAGAATCTGGATCGAACGCTGTCTGGGCTACCGTCCCCAGTCTATTAAGACATGTCTCGTTTTTGCAATAAATATGCAACAACTCTTAGAGCGTAAGGCATTGTATCTCTACGTAGAGATAGGCGTTTTTCGTATTCTGATACTGTGCACATTCCAGTTTCGGATATTAAAATTGACGGTTTGGTAGCTCCAATAAAGAAATCGGCCGTGACTTAGCAAAATTAATTTAATGCTATCTTGACTTGATTGACTCGTAAGACGTTCTAGTTAGTTTGCATAATTTGAGCCTTAAATCTAATTTATTTTTTAAAGCTCGCACTGACACTGCCAGTCTGTGAAGTCCAAACTAAGCTATATTTATCATTAATCGTTCCTATGAACTGGGAACAAAGTTAGAAATGAAATGAAATGAAATTGAAATGAAATGAAATTGAAATGAAATGAAATTGAAATGAAATTGTTTATTCTGTAAATAGTATATCGGAATCTTAGATCTTGGATCTCAGATAATATTCGAAAATAAAGATATCTGTCTTAACTAAGAGTTTTTACCCCAAAGGTTTCTAACTTAGTAAAAGTTAATCGTTTGTTAATATAATTACGATCAAAGTCGAGACATGACTTATCCTGCATTCCCAGAAGTTGCATAGACAGCAATACTTCTCGAATCAATGGAAATACATGACAAAAGGTGCTTCCGAATAGATATTGCTTGTTGCAAAAGTTTACATATTGAGGCTTATAATTTTTTCTCGGTGGATGAAATCAAATGGATTATGATTGAAGTTATATTGTAAGCAGTATTTTTTATTAAGTTTTAGGGTGGGTTTTAGTAGATAAGTGTTACAATGTAGTTTTAAGATGAAATTGTAGCATCGACTAACTACATCAGTATAAGCTCTCGCACTACAAATACTAACATAAATATTACTTAGGTTTTGGTGGTGGATAAAATAGAGAAACTTTTATTCAGTATTTAATCATGAGTAATGTTTATCTTCAATAGTTTACTACTTAAGATAAGATTACACGTGTATAATTTATGATTTTTTACTTTGTCGTTTTATTCAGTCCTCGGTCCAACTTTCTACTAGAAATCTACTAGAATTGAAAAACACATAGTTCTCAATCAGATTCAAAGGTCCTTTCAAGGGTCTTTTAAGGTTCCTTTGAATCTGATTGAGAACTATGTGTTTTTTCGGTTAACGGTTTCTTTTTCAGGGTACAGAACCCTGAAAAAGATACCGTTTAAAAGAAAATTCTTCATGGAAAACATAAAACAACTTGTGTCTTTCGACATAATTTATGTATTCAACCTTCTCTTATTGCAGTCATCATCTGCCTAGCCTTTTCCCAACTGTGTTGGGGTCAGCTTCCAGTCTAACCGGATGCTGATGAATACCAGTATTGTAGTATCGACGGTAAATAATTTTGAAATGTTTAATTTTGTGTTTCAGTCCGGAGGGTGTACACTAATAGAGGTACTGTCATGCTCAAGGTTGGTAACTACAACTTTACTAGAGGTAGGACTACAGGTGTCAAAACTAGATGGCAATGTGCTACCAAAACTACGACCAAATGCAAAGCTACTATTATTACCACTGTTGACGATGTAATAGCAAAAATGTATTTGGGGCACAACCATTGAATTTTGGCTTAAACTGGATTCCCAGGGCGCGTAACGTCTCGATAAGCGCAACGCGTACGCATCGTGTTTTTATATGTGGCGCAACATGTCGTGTATTAACGAGTCCGATCAGCTTGGAGTCGGTAATTGATTACGCACCGTGGATACCAGCTACAGTGCCAAAATTGCGAAAAGAAAATTGCGGATTTTTTTTTTTTTTAACTTTTGTACTGCTAGTTCCCTCTATTGAAAGAAATAAATGATAATTATGCTTTTATAAATGGGTTTTATTTTATTCTTAGAAATGAGTTAGTTGAGCAATTTTAATTTTTTACCGCTGAACGAGAGACTAAGATCACTGGAATCTTTTTTGCAACCGCTTCAACGCTTCTTTTGTTAAAACTTGTTTTAGCTACGGTTTCCTAAAAGAGCGGTGGCCGCACTTAATGGCCGCAGTGACGGCTGTCATCAAAATGATGACAGTGACAAAGATTTAAATCATTAGATTGGTCCAACTGCGTTATAAGATAGTCTTGTTTCTGTTTCGTTTTGACACCTCTGCCACGCAATGATGACTTGATGCCATGAAAACGCTATTTAATAATGTATGAGCTTATTCTTCTCAGTATGGACACTTTTTTTCGCGTGGCTTGGTACAGTTAGGGCAAATCTAGCGATTTAAATCTTTGTGCGGGGAGGTTTGACTTTACGGTGTCAAAACGCTCTCTAAGAAAACACACCAACTTACTTTCATAAATAAATTTTCAGTGAAGTCATTCGCCCGTAAATTGCGGACGCAATGTGGCGGCCACCGCTCTTCTAGAAAAACATAGCTTTAGTAACATACCTTTTTACAAGCTTTGTCTATAAAATCTCTTATCTCGTACTGCTGACGAGTTTTTGGCAGTTAGTCTATATAGGTATCAGCCCCGGTCTCCCCTACTATGAGAAGCCCAGAAATACTTTATGTGGGTGCTAATAAATTCACGAAGTACCTTTCAAGCGGTCTGAAAACGAGTTGGCAATGTTCTACCAAAACTTAAACAAAATGCTAAGCTACACTTACAACTATTCACAAAAATATTGTCAATCTTCATCTGGAATACAACAACTACGATTAAACTCATACACAACCCCCTTTTTTAAACACCCGGAGTAAAGGTATGCCAAACTTAAAACTTGAAAAATTAATGGAAGTTAATACTGGTTTAATATTTTGTTTTATTTTCCTAAAAAAGGCCTTTGCCCAGAATTGGACAGCGCAGGCTAGAGAAACCAATACTTAAGATAAAAAATGTGAAATATTATTATGGTCTTTGTTCTGACTTCCCGGGGTAATTCTGTGACGTTTTCAGTTTCAGTGGAAAAAATCTTTACGAAGAGAGGCGCTACTATATTGGCGACTGGTGGTGAACAGTTCTACAAGCATAAAGAGTGGGGCTCCAAGATACGTTGGAATTGCGGCAAAAAGAAAAGCCTGAAGTGTAAAGCCGCGATCACAACTGTGGGGGACACCGTGGTCAAAACTTATCTGGAACACAACCACCAGAAGTTTGACAAAGATATTGTACAAAAACGTCCCTTGAAAAATTTGGTTAAACTTTGAATTCAGACTTGATATGGAACGATAAAATACTCAGTGTTCTGTACAATCCCCCAATTTTTGCTATTAAAAGACGGCAGGTTGTCAAACTTTACTTCAGTATTACTTACGGAGAAAGTCCGCTAAATCCAAAAATGTGCAAAAAACGGAAGGATTTCTTGGGCTACATTGAAGTAGTCACCTTAGGTAGAGTTTGACAAGTTCTCAACTTCAAATTGTACCCGGTGTACCGAGTATAATTTTCTTTTAACGTGGCTTGCAGAAGGAGTAAACTGGCAGAAATTGTGACGTAACGAAAAAGCGTTATGTTGTCAGTTTAAAGTGCCAAAAGTTTTTGTAATAGTTTTTTAAGACAGAGCAAGCTGCAGAACAAGCAAGACGGCTGGATGGATGGATGAACAAAAACTTTTGACACTTTTAACTTGAGACTATACCTACTAGATGGCTCTGTATTAATACATAATTACAGCGAAAGAAACTTCGTTTCAACCGGGGGACCCACGACACCTTCCGACTTTTTTTGTTTGATTTAGTTTGATAATATTATCTACCTTGACTGGATAGTTTCAAACGTTGTGCATTTTACTCACAAATGTCTATTGCTGATAATGGAATAATGCTTCATCGTGCTTAGCAGACGAAACGGTGGTTGCAGTTTAAAGTAGGTATCAGTGTTACCTACCGCTCCCTGATGCTTAAATATTAAATGATTTTTAGCTGCAATTTGTAAGGAAAGCCCTTGTAAACGATAAGAAAATCTGACGTGTCTGCTACAGAAAAAACAAATGTGAGCATTGCAAGATAATAATTGTGGCGAATAGAGGCACGAAGATCCAAAACTTTGCCGGCCGTACGTACTGTTCACAAGCAACTCGTCTTACCGTGCATTGTACTTAAACTTGAGATCGTTGCAGAAGAAACTTCCAGAAAATTGGAAGTTATGTAAAATAATTGTTGTGTGCACTCGTTAGTTTAATGATTTTTTAACAATATTGTTTGTTTGTAGTGCAAATGATTACCTCAAGCAGGGGCACTCCTATGCTTGTGGCTGGTGGCATTCGTTTCTACAAAGAGAAGACTTTCGGGCCAAAAGTTCGATGGCAGTGCGCCTTCAGAAAACCTTACAAGTGCAAAGCTTTTATAAGGACTATTGACAGACACGTTGTCTGCTCCAATCTTATACATAATCACCGCGAACTATTACCGTAATAATTACCCTTCTTTTCGTAAAATTTAGACATTTTTTTAGTTCTTTCTTTGATATCGTTACCTGCAAGCACAAGTCAAATTAAGTATGGTTTTAATAACTCATTATGAAATTATTATGATATTAATAACAAAAAAATATCTTGTAATTAATTAATAAAAAAATAAAAAGTTTTTTTTTTATAAATCTGTCTGCTAAATAATAGGGATGATGATTGATGACTTAACATTTTTTTTGTCCGTCTTGTACATTATTAAAAAATATTGGTCACGTATATTTTCTTTTTAGGGTTCCGTACCTCAAAAGCAAAAAACGGAACCCTTACAGGATCACTTCGTTGTCCGTCTGTCTGTCAGTACAGACTGACTGGACAGCAAGACCCTTTTTTTCAGAAATGCGTGGATGTATCAAGTTTAAATTAATATCAAATACGTAGTTCTATGGTATCTTGGAGTTAAAAAAAAATCAAGCTTCTAAGTCAACGCAATAAAAAAATACGGCCTTTATGTGACATATTTTGATACTCGCAAGTAAATTAAAACCTATAGCGTATTTTCCCGTTGTCCTAGAATCATGAAATTTGGCAAAAAGCAAGGTCTCACAGCACAAGTAAAGGAAAAGTCCGAAAACTGTTAATTGTAATTTTATCACATAAAAAAAAATTTTTTTTGGGATTACTATGCTAAGTTTGTTTTTGAGATAAATTATTTTCAACTACGGAACCCTTCATTGTGCGTTGTCCGACACGCACTTGGCTAGTTTTTTACATAATCAAAAGATTACAGCGCTACATTGAGTTAAAATATGGTATGACATGGCGCCTAGCTAGATTTTATACAAAGAAGTGACGTAGCGAGCTTCCACTCCCCAACTTTAAAGTAATTATCCAAGTAATTTTTTATTAATATTATAAAGCAAAAAATACATGTCTAATATTTTTTATTAGCTAACTGACGGACTAAACAGAATTCCTTTTTTTTACCCAGGCATCGTCCAACCAACCAACCAAAAAATACTAAATAATACTATATATATTTTTTTGTTTTGGTAACCAAAAAATACTCTAGACGTGGTGAAACAGGTCTGACAACCAGTCTTACCAAGGGGTATTGTATTACCCAGTTAATGGGTTGTGGAGGTCAGATAGGCAGTCGCTCCATGTAAAATACTGGTATTCAGCTGCATCCTGTTAGACTGGAAGCCGACCCCAACATAGTTGGGAAAAGGCTAGGCAGATTGATTGAGGTGGTGAAACAGGACAAAGAAAGTCTAAGGCGACGATGCATTTTCTTAATAACTTAATATATTTTAGATTATGTTTATATTAAATAGTGTAATTAATTTGTAATGTTATGCCTAACGCGTCTAAAAAACTGAGAATCACGCAAAAACTATCAATCGTACTTTTATGAAACCATCACCATTTTAAAGATAATTTTATTATTTATCTTTTAGTGTACTTGTTTTAATATCTAATACCTTTTGTTTTATGTATAATAAATTAATAATGCGTCTAATTTGGGACAGCGCTCCTTGATGGGCGAGTCCTATTACTGGGTGGTCATACGACGCGTTGCGTGAGCTCAGCACAGAACAGGCAAGCTAAGCCGCCCCAACCACACAAGGTCATTGGCAAATTGGCATATTGGCATATATTTGCGTTTTAATACAAAAATAAAGGAAGGCTAAAATGCTCTCTAGCTAGCACCTGGCTAGCACACTAACGCATGTATTCGTTGAAATCCCTTCGATAAATTTTTAGACAGCCACGTTGGCAGAAGTATTCTCAGTTATGTCCAATGTAAGAGAGGAATTTTTAAGTCATCTAAAATGTTAATAAAAAAATCCTACAACGAAATTCAACCGAATCATGCTTGTTGCGAAACTTTCTTCTGTGTGGTATATTAATAATTTTAACGCTATGGTCCCCCATAGCGTTAAAATTATTAATATACCACACAGAAGAAAGTTTAGGGGTAATTGAATTCATTAATTGTCCCCAGTTAATGAATTCAATTACCCCTATAACATGGAAAAAAAGAAATAGCTTAGTTGATCTAGACGTGTCAAGAAAAATTGTTTGATGTTTATTATTGTACTTACTGACAAAATATCCTTTGTGGAATGTACAGTATTTTATAACTTTCAATATACAACAATTCGTTTTTATCAGCACTTTTTATTTCTATAAATTGATAATAACTCCTAGAACCGAAAATGCGATGACATGTGACTTCTACCCACCCGCACTGGGCCCGCGTGGTAGATTACAGCCTACTCCCTCTAGAAGAAATGAGGCCTGTATCCCAGCAGTGGGAACATTATAGACTGATTATGCTATGCTATGATAATAACCCCACTTAACACCGATGAAGTCCTACCTAATTAACACATGCGGGACAAAACACTAAACGCCCCCAGACGTAATAACAATAAATCTTCTAAGTATTGTCTTGTTCAGTGCTTCAATCTGACCGCGAAGCAGACACAATAGTCAACCAGTCTTCAAGTAATATACTCGTACAGGCTGACACTGAATTCACAGGCAGTCCAGGGGTGACAGTGCACTTGAATGTGAACAACTTTTAGTAGGTACAGTACTTACGGGACAAACTCTAAAAAGCGAAAAAAAAGCATCTGTTTTATACATTTTGATAATTATTTTTAGCCTGTGTTGTCTCACTGCAGGGCGAAAGCCTGCCTTTCTCCTTTCCACTCGTCTCTGTCTTGAGCTTGTGTGGACCAATCCTGTCTGTAGGCGTCAAGCTCGTCTCACCATCGTCTCCTGGGTCTGCCTCATTTTGATATGGTAAGTTTAGTTATTGTATGAAATATAAAGTAGCAGATATTATATATTTTTATTTTACATATTTCAGATTTGTTTAGGTAAATATCAAAAATTGTTCTTATCCTTGAATACTTTCTCTGCTTGAAAGGATACTAATTGCAGATGAATTTGAAGTCAGCTTGTAAGTAGGTTGAAGTTTATATGCATTTTTAGGTAAGACATGCAGGTTTCTTCCTTCCTTGATTAATTAACCAATTCAATCATCATCTGCCTAGCCTTTTCCCAACTATGTTGGGGTTGGCTTCCGGTCTAACCGAATGCAGCTGAATACCAGTATTTTATATGGTGTGACTGCCTATCAAAATAATAATAATAAATAAATATAAATATGTTTTGGACATATCACACAACGCCATCTAGCCCCAAGCTAAGCAACCTAATGCTTGTGTTATGGTAACGAGATGGCTGATATAATAATAATATTTCTATTCCTTCCAGTGTTATGTTTCATATCGACTAGAGGCAAACCAATGTTGGTGGCGGAAGGCTTCCGTTTTCACAAGGAGAAGGCTATTGGACTAAAGGCAAGATGGCAATGTGGTTACAGGAAGCGCTTCAAATGTAAGGCCTTCATCACAACCATCGACGGAAAAGTTGTTAAGAAGAGTTTTGGTCATAATCATTCTTAAATATAGGTAACTACTCATTATCATTCATGTACAGTCAAGTCTTTTATATCTTCGTCAGTTTTGAAATTCTTTCTTTTATCAAGTCAGGACACACAATACCTTTTAAAGTTACGTCACTGAGCAGAGCGGGGCAGTTGCGTAACACACTATCAATCAGAATCGGTTTCATTTGGACAGTTCAACAACATTCATTGCGTTATTTACGTTGTCGAGCAGATAAATTTTTGGAACATAGGAAGCAATGAGATGTGGATGTGGCGGAGGTGTACCTACTATAGGTACACCTCCGCTAACCCTTCAGGGAAGCAAGGCATGATGTTATAGTATGTTGTTTGCTATGTTATAGAAGGTACAGTCTTACTACGAGCATTTGGAACAGTACTCCCTCTAAACGTATCCATGTCAAGGTAGGTAATTGATTAACGTTTTCAAGAACAAAACTGAAAACATCTTGTAGAAAACGTATCTATGCACTTAGTAAGTTAGGTAATTCGCTTTTGTGTAATTAGGTACATTATTACCATTAGTCAAGACAAAATACTCAAAAAATCGATATTCAGACTGACTTTGCATTCTAGCCTTCTAGGTGTGAAAGTGCACTCTTCCAGGGGTGAAAGTGATCTCTTCCAGGGGTGAAAGTGCTCTCTTCTTGTGGTGAAAGTGCACTCTTCCAGGGATGAGTAACTAACTAATTGAGTAACTTATAATACAGTACAGTTTTTTTTCCGAGATGGTCCCATCTCGAAAAAAAAAAAACAAAAAAGCATCGGGTTTATACATTTTGAAAGGGTTAGGGCCTGTTTCACCACGTACGATTAAGTTCCTATTAACTTACTTGGCAGATAATTTCATACAAATTCTGGTCCGTTTTTAAATTTATTCGGTGAGTAATACTCGTAGTGGCTATTCGGACATCGTGAAATAGGCCCTAACTATAATTATTGTTTATAATAAGGTAGGTAATATTACTGAAGGACGCCAATAAATTCATAGACAGTCTGTATGTGGGTATGTAAGCAGTTTATGGACCTTGATTGGGCTCTTCCAATCAATCAATCAATCTTTTCCCAACTATGTTGGGGTCCGCTTCCAGTCTAACCGGATGCAGCTGAATACCATTATTTTACATGGAGCGATTGCCTATCTGACCTCCACAACCCAGTAACTGGGTAATACGATACCCCTTGGTAAGACTGATTGTCAGACTTTCGGGCTTCTGACGACCCGTAACGACTGTCAAAGATCCACGAATGACAGCCGGGACCAACGGCTTAACGTGCTTTCCGAGGCACGGAGGAGTCTCGGTGTGGTCACCAATCCACGGACCAACCCCGGCAAGCGTAACTTAACCTGATGGATCGACCCGTGCGGCTGTTATTACTTAGCCACGAGCTCCTCTTACTTAGCCACGAGCTCTTCCCTCTGGAATTTTTCAGTAGCAGCCCGGAGTCTGGATTTGTGCTCGGTTGATGGCAAGAGGCTCGCCCCCTGTTACATGGGATTTAAACATATAAGTGGCGAAATGTGAGCTATGCGTACATCTCTGCCTAAACCTTCGGGAAACACTGGCATGATGTTGTTATGTTTTATGTTAGTAACCTACTTTATGATAATATTCCTTTTCATTCCTTCCAGTGTCAAGTTACACATCAAATAGAGGCAATCCAATGTTGGTGGCGAATGGCTTCCGTTTTCACAAAGAGAAGGCGGTCGGAGCAAAGATAAGATGGAATTGTGGATACAGGAAGCGTTTCAAATGCAAGGCCTTCATGACAACCATCGACGGAGAAGTTGTTAAGAATTGCTTAAGTCATAATCATAACTAAGAATGTGTAGCTTATTGTAATCGTTTACAATCACGAGCATTAATATGTATATTAATACTATTAGTAACTTTTAAAAGCGTTTTTTTTAGGGTTCCGTACCTCAAAAGGAAAAAACGGAACCCTTATAGGATCACTCGTGTGTCTGTCTGTCTGTCCGTCTGTCACAGCCAATTTGCTCCGAATCTAATGGACCGATTAAGTTGAAATTTGGTACACATATTAATTTCTGTGACCCAAACACGGCCGGATAAAGTAAATAAATGAATTTTGAAGATAGAGGTCACTTTTGGGGGGCAAATAAGAAAATTAAAAAAAAAAGTTTTCCAAACTACACCATGTGGCATGTCAAATGAAAGGGCTTACTATGAGAGTCTCAAATATATTTTTTTATAATTTTAAAATAAATAGTTTTAAAGTTATTTAAGAAAATAGACGAAAATTGACCATTCCCCCCCCTATCTCGGAAAGTGCTGAGCCTAAAATTTGGAAAAAAATACAGAAAATAGATCTTTACCTGTAGATTACAGGAAAACCTATAAGAAGTCTGTGGTCTTAAAATAACATGGTAAATCTATCAATATTGTGAGTACAACTTACATTTACAGTTGGAATGTATGGGAGAACATGTTTTTCAACTACAATGTTAAGTTTGTTCTTAAGATAAATTCATTCCAACTACGGAACCCTTCATTGTGCGTGGTCCGACACGCACTTGGCCGGTTTGTTGTTGTTCTGTACCCGAAGGGCGCCAAACGGAACCCTGTTCGCCCGTCCGTCGGTCCGTCCCTCTGTCTGTTAGCGGGCTGTATCTCATGAACCGTAATAGTTAGGCAGTTGAAATTTTCACATATTGTGTATTTCTATTGCCGCTATAACAGCAAATAATAAAAATAAAATTTAGTTAAAAATTAAAAGAAACGTTTTTTAAAACTGAAGTATTATTTAAAATATATTTAGGGTCTGTGCTCGTGGTTGTATGCGAATTATTGTTATTAAGTTTTAATTGTTTCTTGCAAATCTTCTGCTCAAGCACAATCGCCTTTATTTACAATCGTTGCTTAAAATTAAGTAATCATTAAACGTCAGTGTAACCATGTAACTGTACTTTTTTTGACGTTTAATCTTTCCTTAACTTTAATATAAGCAATGTTTATAAATAAAGTCGTATATGTTCAAACATTTACGCATCGGTCTATCAATTTAGGCTTGTTCTTGTATCAGTACCGTATCTAGAGGCTGGCAAACGAAAGCGTGACCTGAGAAAATGTGGCAATTTCAAATAAACTTTACTCACTTCCATGGCTCTGTACACCAAACGGAGCCATTAAAATAAAAAAAATAAATCACAATAAATACAAAAAATATCCAAGTATCAAAACATTTAACTAGAGGTATACTTAGTAATACCACAGATTTTTTAAATTTGTCGCGTTTTCTCAGGTCACGCTTTCGTTTGCCATACTTTATCTATATCTCAATTCGTTTGTCTCGCTAAAACTTGAGAACGGCTGGGCTGATTTGAATATATTTTTTTTTGTTTTATTTTCCACTTTACTGGAGTGGTTTAAAAGAAAAAAAAGGAAAAAAAAATTGTAAGTTTGACAAGACAACGTCTGGGGCGGGTCAGCTAGTATTAGATAAAGAATTATGGGTGAGGTTTTTAATAGTATCACACACTACTATATCTAACCTCATGCAATTTCATCAAAAACACAATCAATCTCGTAAATATGGCGCCCAAATCTAACATTCCACCGCGGTTGTACACGCCATTCGATCAGCTGTTGCGATGACGCGCCGCTATTTTACATAGAGTGCACCATAAGTCCGTCACAGATAATTTAGAAACAGCGGTTGGGCTAGTCTAATTTGCACATTATTCACTAAGGGGTTGACCATACTCATGTAGAAATAAATATTTTTTATTGTTGTTATCGTTTTTAAACCCGCAATTTATATACATTATAAAACAACATTGAGAACGGGTCTTCTCGCGATATTCCTTTTTGAAGTAAACAGGTACCTGCTTGAAAAATAAAATAATATAGGAAATGAGGAATGTAGGAATATCGCGAGAAGACCCGTTCTCAATGTTGTTTTATAATGTTATTATCTTTTTTGTTTTATCTATCTAATTTCTTTAATTTGTTGTTACCTATTATTCAATTATAATATCATTATTAAGTTCGCTGGCGATTCCAGAATCTCACGTTCACACACAGGTTTTTACATCGCTAGCGACAAAACGGCTGTAAATCTGTGTATGGACAAGAGATTTATTTTTATTAAATCGCCACCGTGTTGCTGCGTGTGTACCTACCTTTTTTTTTTTTTTTGTTGCCGGGGTGGAAAATCCTCATGGATGTCCCCCGCCCTGGGGTGAGCGGAGGGGTCTGTCAGACTCTTACTGACTAAAAACCACCCCGGTGTTCCCTTCCCACACCTGGACCGGGGATCATGGGAACTTGGGCGCCTTCCACGATCCCCGGCTAGTGCCGGCCCGCCTTTGCGGGCCTCCTCAGGCCTGCGAGGGGAGTGAGGTGTAGGACTCCCCCCGCAACGTCCAATAGGGGCGCGCGCGGAACACTACGCGCCGCCGCCTCGGGTCCAGCTGGATGGGGGCCGGCGGACGTCCCCGAGTCCGCCTTCTGCGGGTCGGGAGAGTCGTCTCGATCTCCCTCTCCCTTTCCGCAGCCTCCTTCCGCGCCCCTAACCCCCTAACCTAACCTAACCTAGCTTAAGGAATGTATGTTTTCTAAAAACTATTTAAATTTTATAAGTGTTGCATGTGGGTAAAGTCTGTCAGTAAGATACTTAAAAAATATATTTTCATCTTGGCGATGGGAGAGTAGATAAAATGCTGTTGAAGATCTAATTTTACATTGATTACATAAACAATACGAAATAACTTACAATTCCATTAATTTTAGGAACGTCAATAACAATGTTAAATTAAATAATTTCTTTGATAATGTCCGATGTGTCTACTTATTTATATAATAAAAAGACAGAGTTTTGTAAAATGTTTTTTATTCACAAAAATACAAAATATGGACACCACTGATAGGATTAATAAAAGGAATGTATAACCAAAAACAAAAAATTGGTTATGCTTTCAGTAATGCTGAAAAGAACAAGAAGAGGTACTTTGGCAATGGAAGCTGGCGGCCATCGTTTTTACAAGAACTGTATCATTGGTTGCAAAACAAGATGGCAGTGTTCCACGAGATACCATACAAAATGTAAAGCTTACATCATAACTGTGGAAGGTCAGCCGGTGAAGACTTTTCTCGAACATAACCATCCTCTACCCACATAATATGTGATATATTTAGGGTTCCGTACCTTTTTTATGTTGTTTGTTGGCAAAGAAAACAAACACGACAACGACAAGACGTATTGCCGGGTACCATCCGCACTTGGTTGACATCCCGATCAGTCGTAATCAGCGCTTCTCCTTCACATTTATTATGCGCACAGCCAAAGTGAACAACTCTCTGCCAGCGTCTGTGTTTCCTTCCACATATATCCAATCTGCCTTAAGCAAGAGTGAACAGGCATCTTCTGGGCACGCTCGTTCCATCATAAACCTCATCCATTGCTTTCCATCAGGCGTGATCGAGGTCAAGAGCAGGTGAATTCAGCAATAATAATAATAATAAGAGCCTGGAGCCCTGACCGCCGGTAGCTTGGACCCTGTTCCCGATACCGGTGGGCTACTATGTTTTATATTTTTAAATGTTTTTTTTTTTTATTTCATGTTTTTATAAAAAAATATTTAAAAATGTGAAATATATGTATATAAATGGAATAAAGGAAATAATAATAAAAAAAACAAGTTAGCGGCCTACCTGATGGTAATTGATCACCGCCTCTCGCAACTTATGGACATCTTCAATACGTAAGGCATGTGCGTTGCCATCCCGGACAGATAGAAGTGTTTCATTTGCCCGTAGATTGTGCGTCGCCATCCCAGGCAGATAAGAGTGTCTTATTTGCCCGTAGTTTGTGCGTTGCCATCTCAGGCCGATAGAAGTGTCTCATTTGACCGTAGTTTGTGCGTTGCCATCCCAGACAGATAAAAGTATCTCATTTGCCCGTAGCCTGTGCGTTGCCATCCCAGACAGATAGGACTGTCGCATTTGCCCGTAGTTTGTGTGTTGCCATCCCAGGCAGATTGGAGTGTCTCATTTGCCCGTAATTTGTGCGTCGCCGTCCCAGGCAGATAGGAGTGCCTCATTTGCCCGTAGTTTGTGCGTTGCCATCCCAGAAAGATATAAATGTCTCATTTGCCCGTAGTTGAGCAGTGGTGGCCCAGAGGTAACGGCCCCGATTTACGAGTTGTAGGTCCGGGGTTCGAGCCCAGGCAGGCGCTTTACTTTGTGTAAATAATTTCAGCACCAATGCTGTCAAATACGGTGAAGGATAACATCGTGAAGAAATCGGCATGTCTTTGAATAGGTTAGTGAAGTTGACATACTATTTCTAAACCGTAATGCTTTTAAAAATAACATGGTTAAAATTGTGAGGGATCAACAGTAGATTCCGTATGCTTAAGCAGAACCCGTAGGATGCAATACACAACCAAGTCTTGTTTTGTTTTTTATTTAATTTCTTTTGTTCATTTAATTGATTTTGCCTTGACTACAGTTAACGTTTGCCATCACTTTGTATAATATTTTAGTTGTAATCTGTAGAAAATCTAGTGAGGTATATTTGTTAATTTAAATGTTAAGTTATTTCTGTTTATTTTTAATATACTACTGTTTATTTTCCCTTATGAAATAAAACAAAACCAAAAATTCGAAGACATGTGAAATCTACCAACCCGCACTGGGCCCGCGTGGTAGACCCATTTCCTCTCAAAGATTTAATATAATCAATCGTAGATAGGTATATACAATATAATCGGTTTGACAGGGGAAAATGGAACGAGAAAACATGTTGCGCTGACCCCAAGTAATATGCGACAAGAGCAGGAAGATGATGAATATATTCAATAGTAGATTTTAAGTTTCTACTCATTTTGTATTTTGTACTCACAAGAACATTATGTATCTCGTATAATAATAAATAGTGGATGTCTGTTATAAATACAATCAATTGATTTGAAAAAAAATTTATTTGCATCTAGAATTCTTGTGGCACGCAGAATTTAAAAACTAGTCAGGAATTATCAGAAGATTACAGACAATTGTTATACACACATCAAAAGTGTCTAGGGATCAACATATATTTTTGCAATAACTTTTCTCCTGATTGATATTAATTAAAATTTTCTTTAAGGATTCATCAAATAAAGTGTTTTCGTTTGTCACAGTAACGATAAACCAAGTCACCTTTGCATTAATAAAGAAATTTGCCATTTTCCTAATAAAGGGATTTTTGACATTTGAACCACTAACATTAAAGTTCGAAAAAAAGACTGAAATAACAGTTTTCTTTAAAATTTTATTGGGTAACTTAAACAATTAATAATCCGTGTTTCTACCGCGAACACTAACAACACAAGAACATCGGTTTGGCATACTCAAAATGAGTTCATCCAAATCACGCTGTGGAATGGCCGCCCATGTTCGTTGCAACAACAAAAAAAGGTCTTCTTGCGACTGGATACCCTCCATATTCGGCAGAGCTCTTCTCTGTAGCATATCCCATGCATGCTCAATCGGGTTCAAGTCTGGCGACTGAGCAGGCCAGGGCAGGACATTGATGTTAGCTGCGGCGAGAGTCTGTCTTACAACTCTTGCGGTGTGCAGTCGTGCATTATCATGCATTAACTGAAATAAGGGACCGATTTGCACTTGTAGAGGAACGATGACGTCTGATACAATCGTCTCAGCATAAATTTGAGCGATGAGGTTGCCTCTGATCCAAATCAACTCAGTTCTTCCGCCGATCCAAATACCCGCCCATACCATGATGGTTCCACCACTATAAGGATGGACTTCCTGGCAGGATTTTAATCGCTGTTGGCGTCCAGGGGTTCTCCAGTGTCGTATACGTCTTGTATCCGGTCTCATACCAAAACGAGACTCATCAGAAAAGCACACGAAACGCCATTGTTCTTCTGCCCAATTTCTGTGTTCAAGAGCCCATTGATATCGAATCCTACGATTGTGCATTGCTATAGGTGGTACCCGTAGCGGTCTTCGGGAATGAAGGTTCACTTCATGCAAGCGGTTTCTGACTGTTTGGTCGCTAATTAAGTTCCCTGAAGAGTGATGAAGCCTCACGGCTAACATCATGGCGGTTATAGTTGGAGCTCTTCGAGTTAAGATTTGAATGTATCGGTCTTGTCTCCGTGTGGTGCAGCGATACCGTCCTCCATGGCGCTCAGCCACGGTACCAGTGCTTCGGTAACGTGTCCAAAGTCGACTGATAACACTCTGACTTGTATTCAGAGCTAAAGCCACAGTACGTTGCCGGGAACCAGCTTCTATCATTCCCACGGCTCTGAGCATTTCTTCCCTGCTTAAATGACGTCGCCGCTCCATAATAACGTTGGTTTTAATCAGTAGTAGGGAAACAGTAGCACTAATAATGTCTTCAATGCGTTGTATGTTTTTATAGGGAAAATATTGACAGCTGATTTTCATCTTTTACTCGAATTTGATTCACAGTTCCTGATTCAAATTATGAAATGCACCAAAAAGGATCCATATAAATTTATAAAATCATAAATTTATTACAAAGCCACATCTCAATCTCAAGAAATCCGCATAAAAATGCTTGATCCCTAGACACTTTTGATGTGTGTATCTTTGACCAATCTGTTTTTCAACAGTTATTGATGATCATGGCAACAATACTTACAAAACATAATTTTGGCTTTGTCCGGAAATGGGTATTTATTGATTTATTGATATGAGGTTAATGTCGAAAACCTAACCAACACGTGAAAAGGATTAAAATTAAATATTTGACTATAAAATATCTACTCTTTGATTAAAGAGCAAACCGCAAAAGGTAACGTACGAGTACAATGATATTTTTGCATTTTTATTTTGTAAAGAGAAAATTAATAGAGTCTGGCCACGCTAACTCTGCGGAAGTAAAAAAATGGTGGGATTTGAAAAAACTAGAATCAAAGTCTTTTTTCCGTAGTATAGACGGTGTTGCCGTCTATACTACGGAAAAAAGGCTTTGATACTAGTTTTTTTTTGATAGGGTATTTTGTTCATATGTATTTAGCTTGGAGATTATGTTTTAATTCTATACATATTCCACCTGGAATTTATAAATAATAAGTACTTGTTATATTAATTTACTGTCTATAGTAGTTTCACAGTGAGTGTTTACCACATAACTACAAAGTTTGTTGATTTGCTTCATTATGTTGTAATTTCACACGATCTACTTCAAAACAACATGAAAGGCGTATGAGTATTCAAAATAATGTTTTTGGATAAATAATCTAAGCAAAAATCAAAAGGCAAAATATCAAAATCATTAGATCTACTTACACGTCAACTTTCTAGTAAGTATACCATATTATGTAAAACTTTTTGGGGTTGCCCATTTATTCCATGACAGAGTTAGCGTGGCCAGACTCTAGAAAATTGAAATCTAATTTGGAATTTAAGTAAACTTAAATTGTTTATGATTTTAGTAAAATCGTTAGTGACAAATAGAGGAAGTGTAATGCTAGAAGTTGGTGGCTATCACTTTTATAAGAAAAGCAAAGCAGCTGAAAAACAAAATGGACTTGTTCCACCTACACGCAGACGAAATGCAAAGCTTTTGTCTTTACCGTCGAAGGGACTCTTAAAACAATGACCGCTATTCAATCTTGATGTGGTTAAGGGAAGAAACAGGTGGTTCTGATAATTATTAGAAACTACCTTATAAGTTTGAAAATCTAGCCGGACATTTGTTACGAATGAGTTTTTTACATTTTATTTTTGTTGTCTATGGTAATAGATTGATATAGAATCTGTCATTTTGTGGAAGTAGTGTTGGAGCATCGTTATGATAAAAAATATTAACTATTTGATTTATTAAGAAAATATTTTGTATTTTTTAATGATTTTATGTGAATATTCTGTTATTAAAAAAGTTATGATATCGTAGCACACAGGTTCGTAATTTCTGCCTATCCCCCGACAAAATGACATGATGCATAAAAGAGAAGGACTAAATCGAGATTTCTTTGTATTGTTATAATTATTCTTGGTTTTTTACTTTTCAGTAACTAAATACAGAACAAGTAGAGGTACAGTGATGTTGCTGGTTGGAGGTTACAGATTTTCAAAAGAAAAAACCATGGGGGTGAAAATTAGATGGCAATGTTCCGTGCGATCCCGAACAAAGTGTAAAGCATTTCTCACCACTATCGACGACCAGATCCTGAAGAGTTGTTTGAAACACAATCACTACGAATAACTAAGATAAAGCTCGGCAATATACAGGCTGACTTAGAAATTATTGGTAAACTTTTGAGTGGTAAAAGAGGTACTTACTCATGAATATGATTAAGAACAACTTTAAGTATGGGGCCAATTCAGGAATAGCCAAAAAGAGCACCAGTTTCGGGCAAGTGTTGCCTTTTTTGTGTGAAAGAGCAGATATTTTTTTCTGAGTTTTCATATAGTCCCTCCGCCGACGAGGAAAAGACTAGCTATCAATTCTCGCTCAAGAGATATCAAAAGGTCCCGTGTAAGAAAAAAGAAATACATATTTATTAATAGTTCATAGTTGACTGTTCACAGTACTCGTTTGTCGCAGTGAGAAGAGCTATCAAAGAGAGTTCTCGCTCAGCGGTGCTCGCTTGGCGGGCATACCACTCGCTGTGTGGCTCACGCTTGATACATACGCACACCATACCAGCGAGTAATAGCTCGTCTCCGTCGTGCACTCGCTGCTCGTTGCTCGCCAACTCGTTTTTAGTTGCTAGCTCTACTCGCTTCTCGTTTATGGCTAGCGGTGGGACAGGTGCCTAAGTGCGTTTGTCCACCGCAGCCGTCGCAGGGACTTGACCGAGAACGAGATGACGATGCCAAAGTAGCGATACATACATTTACTGCGGTGGATAAACGCCTTAAATGTGTATCTTACTCTCTGAAAGATAGTCGGTGATGTAAGTCAGCCTGTATAGAAACGTACCTATGTGACAGCACATATGTATCTGCCAAGTCTTATTGACTCCCCGAGACCGTCCTTCCACTGTGATTCTTATCGCCAATGTTGCCAATATTTGTGATAAATCGTAGTAATTGCCAAGGTTCATTGAAATTATGGCAACTGCTTGATGTTAATACCGATAATAATTAGTGAGGATCACCAATGTGCATTATTATGATTTATTTAGTCTCTCGCCCTGATGATAAGAGGCGAGAAACTATGTCCGTATACATGGGCTGTAAAATGTTAGCAAATTATAGTACAATAATCGCCTGGCGAGAATCACGAGTTGCGGTCTGTTCTGTAAAAATCTCACCGTGAAAACTTAGGTGAAGTGAGTTTGAAGTGAGCTGTTTCATTTTATGCTAGGAATTGACATTCACCTGAAGCTACATTTACACGTTTTAAGTTTATTGCCTGTGGCATACCATAAAATTGAAGGCCAATTAACTGGCACCGTAAAATCAACATGTACAATATGGTTGCACGATACGGGAAAGTAGGTGCCGTTGAAAACTGGTACAGGTATAAATAGCACGTACAACAAAAATTGCATTTACAATAAATTCGCATGTACTATAAAATCGCATTCAATTGTGGTATATTTTTTTTTATAATTCAATCATGAGCGAACGAAACAAGTCGTTCAATAAAATTGAACGTAATAGTTGGCAGTGCAAATACAGATAATACTTGAATCAATTGTGCAAGGACGTGCAACTCTGTGTTTAGACGAGGCAAAACTTGCATGAAACAATCGCTTTGTAATTGTATTATAATTCAAACATGAGCGAACTAAAACAGGTCGTTCAATAAAATTGAACGAAATATTTGGCAGTGCAAATACAGATATTACTTGAATCAATTTTACAAGGACGTGCAACTCTGTGTTTAGACGAGGCAAAACTTGCTGGTAATAATCGATTTGCAATTTTATTGCCTTGATGTAAGTCGAATGCGATTTTATTGAATGGCAACAATTTCATTCAATTTATTGTATGCCATTTTATGGAAATCACGTAAACTCTCGCGTATGATTATTGCTCTTGAACATTCCAGAAACTTGCACTATATGTACGAGTAAATTAAACTGAGATTTTTACAGAATACATCGGCTGGCCTCTGCACATTCTCGTAACGAAATGGGTCAGAAGCTTTCCTTTTAGAAGTGCCTTTATGAGTGTTGACGCACAATGGGAATGCTCTAGTTTAGGGATATTACGTAGTCATCATCTGTCTAGCCTCTTTCAGTCTAATCAGATGCAGCTGAACACCAGTATTTTACATAGAGCGACTGTCTATCTGACCTCCATAACCCGGTAACTGGTTAATATTATACGATACCCCTTTCTAAGACTGGTTGTCAGACTTTCGGGTTTCTGACGACCCGAACGACGGTCAAAGATCCACGAATGACAGCTGGGACCAACGGCTTACCGTGCTTTCAGAGGCACGGGGAGACCCCCGTGTATGTAAAGATGGTCACCCATCCACGGACCGACCGCGGCAAGCGTAGCTTAATCTTATCGATTGACCCGTACAGCTGTTATTACTTAGCCACGAGCTCCTCAGGGATATTACGTTGTAACTAGATATTATTAACTAGTTGCGACGTAATATCCCTGATATAGTTATCTAAAATGTATAAAAGGGTACTTGGCGCCCTCTTTATGGGCTACCTACGCAAATGTTAATGAATTGTTGTCTTTAGATTCCAACGTGATATTAATAAAGGATCATGAGTTAAGAACAATGAATGAACTAAATAAATTATATTTTTTTGGTAAGAGGTAGGTTAAGAAAGTTATAGTATTTGATTTTGATATGAAATAAATTGTTTAGTATAAGCATTGATTTTTGTACGTACCTATTTGTACATTTGCATTCCTTAGGTAAATGAAGGAAATAAAATGTTTTCATTAATGTATATTTTTTTAATACTAGCTTTTGTTAGTTAGTCAATACTTCCCTATTTGAATCGGATTTTGTTCACAATTTCATGGGTTTTTTTTTGCGTGGACCCTTAATTCTTTTTCTAAAATAAAACTAGCGTAAGTTACTTCTTATAACATCAGCTATCTGCCAGTGAAATTCCGTCAAAATCGATCGAGCCGTTTCGGAGATTAGTTGGAACAAACAGTCAGACACCGACCGACAAAATTAAAAAAAAATATGTTTTTTTTTTTTGTTATAAGTACCGTACAAACTTTCTCAATTCTTTATTGCATTCCATATGTATTACATAGATGGTATAACAAAGTAAAAGATCAATGTGGACCCTATCGGGCACAGCAAAATTAGGTGAAATTTCATATGTATTTAGTAAAAAGCTGTTATTTTGACATTACAAACAGACTTCAATTTAATTTATTTGTATTGAGTATAGATAAAAATTGTTTATAAAACGTATACAGAATAATAGAGAACCACTTGTGCCACTTACGAGGAGGAAAAAATCTAGTAATAAAGCAAAGCTCATTTAACAATACCTATTTGGCTATGTTATCCGTAGAACTTATTCGAACAATATTTTATAGAATCCATAAAAAATTAATAACCTAACCTAAATTGCTGGCTTTCTTTCGGTGTATGATATATAAACAAAAAACAAACAAGCGCAAACAAAACAAAACAAAAAACGCTAAACAATGGTGCGTGGTGGGTGTGTGGTGGTGGTGTGGTGGTCGCGTGGTGTGGCTAAACAATTATTATTTCCTCCACTACATTCTGTATTTAAATCTTGTTTTAATTCAGTGTTTCAGACAGAAAGGGGAACTTTGTTGATGTATCTGGGCGGGTTCCGCTTCTCGAAAGACAGTATTGTTGGCTGCAAAACAAGATGGCGGTGCTCTGTGAGGCACCGGACCAGCTGCAAGGCCTTCGTCATCACGGTAGAAGACCACGTCATTGTCAAGTCTTGTCTCGACCACAATCATGAAAAGACTTTCTTTAGGAAAATCTGATTCGAAAAGCGAATGCAGACTCTCTTTGTTGACATAAAAACGCTTTTGTCTCTGGATTCAAACCATGAAGATTACAGAAAAATCAAATGTTGGTTTAGCAAAATCAGATCTTTTATATAATGTTTTTATTTCACGAGAAATCATTATTTTAAGTAACTATCAGGTTATCTATTAAACTAGGTATATTTTTTAATACTTTGGTCAACTTAGTACGTTAGGGACTCAGACTAAATAAAAAGCCCAAACCTAGCGCTGCGAACTACAGTGAATCATGCGCAACACTACACCTCGCTCTGTGCATACACGCTCACACGCACACATTTACACCAAACTACAATTAAACTACACTTCAGTACGTGTTTACCTGAAACCTGAAACGTGCGGCCTCATGTCACTGTTGACAGCGCTATGCCTTGATTTTTTATTTAATCTGAGTTTAGGGAAGGCCATTTTGTACACTTGTGTAATTTCTCGAATAATATTTTAAAAATGTAATGATGTAAGTTTGTATTATTAATAAAAGATATTTTGAGGTATTCAGGGTTTATTAAAATTTTTAAATAATGATAATTACAACCGTAGTTGTACCCGTCAGGGAAGTCGGCGGAAAGGGGAGTGCCAGTGTGGCAAGCTTTATATTAGTGTTGGCAGACTACAACTAGTGTTGCTATTACAAAAAATAGTTTAAAAAATTAATTGTAAATATTTTTGTGTCATAGTTTGTCGCAGGTAAATTAAATACCTACCTAGGTTTTTTTAAATATTTCGATTAATTTACAGTTAAGAGGAGCTCGTGGCTAACTAATAACAGCCGCACGGGTCGATCCATCAGGTTAAGCTACGCTTGCCGGGGTTGTCCGTGGATGGGTGACCATCTTTACATACCGAGACTCCTCCGTGCCTCGGAAAGCACGTTAAGCCGTTGGTCCCGGCTGTCATTCGTGGATCTTTGACAGTCGTTACGGGTCGTCAGAAGCCCGAAAGTCTGACTGACCAGTCTTACCAAGGGGTATCGTATTACCCAGTTACTGGGTTGTGGAGGTCAGATAGGCAGTCGCTCCATGTAAAATACTGGTATTCAGCTGCATCCGGTTAGACTGGAAGCCGACCCCAACATAGTTGGGAAAAGGCTAGGCAGATTTTTTACAGTTAAGAGGATTAGCCTCTGAATTTTAGTGTAAGTTTGTAGAATATTACCTTAGATCATGATGCTTACCTATACTTTATCCTAGTTATCCATCAATATACGTATCCGAGATTGTAAATCCTAAGTAATATTTTAAATGCGAAAGTGAGTTTGTTTATTACGCTTTCAAGCTGAAACGGCTGAATGGATTTGAATGAAATTTTGCACATAGGTAGACCATGACCTGGCTTAGGACATATGATACTTTTTATCTCTGTAGTACGTTCCCGTGGGATATTTTCCGACATCCTCGCAGGCAAAAGCTAGTTTTTCACATTTTAATGTTAAAGCTCAAACTATAATTTTTTCTCTTCTATAGTTTCATCATCATTCATCATTCTCCTGCCCTTATCCCAATCTATTTGGGGTCGGCGCAACATGTCCTTGTCCTTCCTCTTCTATATTTTATCTAGTGGCAATAAAAAATGCGATTGTGCAATGTGATTTACAAAAGCGTCCCGCCTCTGCTTCGAATGGTTTTTACGACTTGCCAAAATATCGATATTTCTTTATTCAATGCGAGTATTATACACATAAACCTTTGCTTGGAGTTTCGCAGGAGAACCACGGTAATCGCAACAACCCGAAGAATTGCCAAACTTAAGGCGACGATAAGAGACTTTTAATGATTTTAAACTAAAGATCACGTCTAAACGAGTAGCGTTAATGATTTGGAAAAAATATGTGTTAAATTAAAGCATTTACTCAATAACTTAATAAGTAAATATTTTAGATTATATTTATAATAGGTCTTTACCTATGAAATTGCCGTTTTGTATGAAAAAATTTAAACGAATTTTTTTCATGCATTTTTTATTTGTATAAATCGAAGTAATCACCCATGCAATCAATGCATCTTTGCCAACGCAGTGGCAGTTTATTGATGCCCTTCTTAAAGAAATCAGCTGGACGGGAGGCAACAAATTCTTCAAAGGCATTTTGTACTGCCTCTCGGGTATTGAATTTTTTTCTCGCCAAAAAATTATCCAAATTCTAGAAAAAGTAGTAGTCTGTAGGCGCAAGGTCTGGTGAGTAGGGCGGATGACGGAGAGCTTCCAACCCCAGTTCTTGCAACTTGGAGACCGTCTGCTGTGCAGTATGAGGTCGCGCGTTGTCGTGCAGGAGCAGCGGAGACGAGCGATTGACCAATGCTGGTTGGAGATGTGCCAGCTTCTCCATCATTGTGTTCAGTTCTTCACAGTACACATCTGAAGTAATGCTCACCCCGTTTGGTAAGAAGCTGTGATGAATCACACCGGCGCTAGACCACCAAACAGTGACCATCACTTTTCTAGGGGTAAGTTTTCGTTTAGGGCATTGTTTAGGTGCTGAACCAGGATCCAACCAACTTGCTGAGCGCTTGCGGTTATCAAACAGAATCCATTTTTCATCGCAGGTAACAATGCGGTTCAAAATTCCTTCATTTGTGTGTCTGTTGAGCAGTGCAAGGCACGTCTCGACGCATGCTTCGCGCTGGCGATCATTGAGTTCGTGGGGCACCCATTGTCAAGCTTTTTTACCTTGCCAATTTGACGCAAATGGACCAATATTGTTTTGACGCTAACGTCGAAAGCTGCTGCTAATTCAGCCGTAGATTGTGTATCATCAGCTTCCACAATCGCCTTTAATTCGTCATTGTCGACCAAAGTCTTCGGACGACCGCGAGGTTAATTTTTCAGGTCGAAATTTCCAGAACGGAAGCGAGCAAACCAATAACAAGTGGTGCGTTGGTTTGTAGTGTTAGCTCCGTAAACGTCGTTGATGTTGCGTGCCGCTTGTGCCGCGTTGCTGCCACGACGGTACTCATATTCCATAATTACTCGAATTTTTAACGTATCCATGATGACGAAAAAGATTGAAATGCGATGAAAATGTAACATTAATCAATAAACAAATGACTATTTTTGGAAAAAAAAATCCATGTTTTTAAAATAAAATTAATTTGAAATTAGAATTCTTAGCCAAACAAAAATTATTTTGATTTGAAATGGCCAGTACTGCAGAACGGCAATTTCATAGGTAAAGACCTAATATTACATAGTGTAATTCATTTGTGAAGTTATGTCTAACGCGGATAAGAAACTGAGAATCACGCAAAAATTAGCAAGCGTATTTTTATGAAATCTGCACCATTTAGAAGATAATTTAATTATTTATTTGTTAATATACATGTTTTAATAGAATACCTTTTGTTTTATGTATAATAAATTAATAATGCGTCTAATTTGGGACAGCGCAGCGCTCCTTGATAGGCGAGTCCTATTACTGGCTGGTCGTACGACGCGTTGCGTGAGCTCAGCACAGAACACGCAAGCTAACCAGTGAAGGCATTGGCATATATATGAGTCTTGAATGATTTGTTTTGCTCAAAAGTTAACACAATACTTCGATGAAAAAAAAAACCCAATTAAATCCGTTATTTTACAGTCAAAGAAGTATTGTCAAGAAGAGGTCGGGTACAGTTGCAAGTACGGGGGTTCCGGTTTTCCCAGCAGAAGATCTTAGGCTACGGCAAGGTTAGGTGGCAATGCTCTTTCAGGTACAGGACTAGATGTACAGCTTTCATCACCACCTACAACAAACATATTTTGAAAAGCAGCTTAAAACATAACCACGAGGAAACAAATTTAAGTTATATATAAGAGTTTGATACTTTCAAGTAAATATAGATCTCGCATAGTAATGGTTTTTATTTATCGTTCTCTTGCCCTTATCCCACTAACAATAGATCCTAATTACTTTTATATTGTTATATTTATTTAAAATTCATGTACCTACAGTATCTAGTGGTAAGTACACAGACGGACCTAATGCCACAAGGCATTTTCTACCAGTTACTTTTGGGTTAGGTTGAAGATGACAACACTGAGAAACGCTTAAAAAATATATATATACAGGGTATCCCGTAAATAATCGATAACCTTAAAATAGCATATAATAGACCATAGAGCAGTTCTAAACAGGAAAAAAGAAATCCCAAGTAGTACCTAAGTAACGATTTTTTTGAAAAAAATATTGTGCAATTTCTAGTCACTATTTACCGCCTCTCTGTCGGTGTAGTCAACGTACAATATTATAAAAAAAACTTATTTACAAAAAAATACAACGGACTTCCAAAAACAACACTACAAAGTGAAAAATAACTTTAATTTCGGAAGTCGGTGTCTAGTTAAATGTATTTTCGTTTTTTGCCACCGACTTCCGAAATTAAAGTTATTTTTCACTTTGTAGTGTTGTTTTTGGAAGTCGGTTGTATTTTTTTGTAAAAAAGTTTTTATTTTTTCTTTTTAGTTGTGCCCACACAAATTCAAATACCACTACCTGTAAAACAAACTAGAACATCATCCATATAAAAGTGGGGAAAAAATACGTATTATTGAAGCTTACTCAAAAACTACCGAAGCAAAGTTAATCAATTTTATATGGGACCAACTGTGATATATATACCCTTTCGAACAAAACAAAAAAAAAATCCAAATCGGTCCAGCCATCTTCGAGTAGTCGGGGAACAACAAAAAAAAAAAAGGTTCCGACGAATTGAGAACCTCCTCCTTTTTGAAGTCGGTTAACAACAAATAACCGATGCCATTAATTCAATTGTGGTAGTGGTGAAGAAGAATGTAATAAAAAAGGTTAGTATTTTTTCTAAAAAAATCATAGGTAAGTACTACGATACTACGGTACTACGGTACTTGCGATATACTTAATTCTATATTTTTTTTAGAACGACCATAAAACCACCACCACCGGCCACCGAATATGCTATTTCAAGGTTATCCATTAATCACGGGACACTATATTGAACCAAAAAATACTTCCAAAACCAAAAAATAGTTAAAAAAAAAATACTTCAACAATTTATTGTAATTGTTAATTGTTGTAAGTTGTTTTAATTTTAATTTTAATCTTTTGATTTTTACTATTAATTTAATTTTGTTTAATTCCATTTTTGCAATTTTATGATGAGTTTTGATTTTGATTTTTTAAATGCTACTACAACTTTGTTAGCTTAGTTATAACTCCTGTTATGCATGCTGTGGTCTCCTGTAAGTGAAGGAGTACACCTACGAGATACTTTTGTCGTTAATACTTATTTCTTTTGTTTGTGTACATCCTTTGTTGGAGATCCTAAATAAATAAATAAATAAACCACTTTGATAAATAAATTGTGTAACAACAGCATTAATACGATGCATCAAATAAACCCACGTTATTTTACAGTCAAAGAAGTATTGTCAAACAGAGGTAAGGTAATGTTGCAAGTAGGAGGGTTCCGGTTTTCCCAGCAGAAGAGCAAAGCCAAACACGGCAAGGTCAGGTGGGAATGTTCTGTCAGGTACAGGACTAGATGTAAAGCTTTCATCACTACCTACAACAAACAAATTCTGAAAAGCATCTTAAAACATACCATTCGGAAACATGTTTAACTTATTACGTATAAATAAATAAACTTAAATACAAACACTTAGTTTGAAATTCTCATGTAAATGTAGTTTTATTAGGAACTTAAAATATATTAACTTTTATTATTTCAATTAATCTGTGTAGCTCCAAAGCTCAACAGCCATATTACTATAAAAAAGAACCAAATAAATCCATATTATTTTACAGTAAAAGAAGTATGGTCAAGCAGAGGTACGATAATGTTGCAAGTAGGTGGTTACCGATTTTCCCAGCAGAAGAAGGTTTTAGGCCATGGCAAGGTCAGGTGGCAATGTTCTGCCAAGACCAGGACTAGATGTACAGCATACATTATCACATACGGAAAAATTATCTTGAGAAGCAGCTTAGAACATAACCATGAGATTATTTTATGAATGAGAATGGCTGGTTTCAGTTACAGGAATAAGAAGGCTGGTTTTGACAATGTATCTGTTGCAGTAAGATGGTAGTAGCCGTGATATATATAGGTATATGAAAGCAGTTCATAACTGTAGGAGTGCCCTAATTTTGTTACTGCGACCAATTTCGACGAAGCGCTCGTCGGACCTATGTCGCGGCACCGCTCGCTTCGTTCGCCCGGCTCGCGCGTAGTTGGTCACAGTTGTAACCTAACCTATTAGGTTGGAGTGCCCTAATACCTTCTTATATTGCTAGATCATGCTCGTATCATAGTTACAATCCTAGTAAGATAGTTATGAACCGCTTTCATATAACTATATTATGGTATATATAGCTATATCCCTAGGGATATAACTATATCACGGCTACAATCATCTTACTGCGACATATCTAAAGTATAATATTTTTTTAAATGATTAGACGAACTTAGCGGTAAGTGAAGTTCTACCTCGTCCTAAGATATTATCCATATTATGTAAGTATTGTATTTTTATGTTAACTCTTGTGTATTTTTGTCTAGTGGAAATAGTAGTAATAGTGGTAATTGTAGTTTATAGTTTATATACTTTTAATTACGAACAATTTAAAAGTTTAATCTTAAAAGTTAACAAAAGTCATTGTTAATGTTCCGATGCAAAAACAAATTAAATCCATGTTGTTTTACAGTTATGGAAATATTGTCAGACAGAGGTAGGGTAATGCTGCAAGTGGGTGGGTTCCGATTCTCCCAGAACGCAGCACGCCACGGCAAGGTCAGGTGGCGATGCTCTGTAAAGTCCAGGACTAAATGTACAGCTTTCATTACCACCTACGGACAACACATATTGAAAAGCAGCTTAGAACTTATGTTCTAAACAACAACAACATCAAACAACAGTTCAACAGTTAAACATAATTGTTTTAAATTCATAATAAAATGTATATGTATTTCACATAATTGTTTTAATGTGAAATAAATTTGCAAGACATGGTGACTGTAATAGATGAAGCATATAAGATGAAAGGGATGAATATAAATGTAAATAAGACTAAGGTCATGGTGTTTGAAAGAGAAGAGGATGTATTGGTGTGTAATGACAAAATATTAGGGGTTAAAGTATGAAATTGCCGATTTGTACTGAAAAATTGAAATTCGTTTTTTTTTTAATTTAACATATTTATTTAATCAAAAAATTACCATTATTATCTATACATTGCTGCCATCTAATAGGAAGGTCATATAAGTCTTTGCGATAGAACTCTCGTGATCTAGATTCGACAAACTGTGTGAATGCATTTTGTACTGCCGCCTGAGAAGAAAACTTTTTATCACGTAGAAAATTGTCCAAATCACGAAAAAAATAGTAGTCTTTTGGAGCAAGCTCTGGCGAATACGGAGGGTGACGAATGGTTTCTAATTGCAGTTCCTGTAGAGTTAAAACGGTTTATCGTGCTGTATGAGGTCTCGCGTTATCATGGAGCAATAATGGTGAAGATCGATTCATGAGTCGGGGCTGTTTCACTGATAGTTTTGCTATCATTGTTCGGATTTCGGCACAGTAGACATCTGCCGTTATTGCTTGACCAGATCGGGGAAAGCTATTGTGAATAACACCATGCTGAGACCACCAAACAGTTACCATTACCTTTTTATTGGTAAGCTTTGCTTTAGGACACTGATGCGGCGTTTGACCTGGGGTCAGCCATTGCATTTTTCGCTTATGGTTATCGTAAAGAATCCGCTTTTCATCACATTCACAATTCGATCCAATATTCCTTCATTTCTGTATCGATTCAACAAGACAACACAAGTTTCAACACGCGTTTCTTTCTGCAGATCAGTCAAATCATGATGCATGCACCCATTTCTCATATTTTTTTATTTTATTGATTTGACGCAAATGAATCAATATTGTTGGTAAGGTAACGTTAAACCATGCCGCTAATTCCTGGGTAGTTTGGCTCGGATCGACTTCCACCATCTCTTTCAATTCATTGTTATTCACCTGTGTGGGCGGTCATCCACGTGGTTCGTTCTTCAAATCAAAGTTTCCATCACGAAAGCGTTTAAACCAAAATCGCACGATGCGTTCATTAGCAGTCCCCTCTCCAAACGCAACATTGATATTGCGAGCTGTTTCTGCCGCGTTAGTTCCGCGTCGGAACTCGTATTCAAAAATAACTCTAATTTTCGAAGTATCCATCTTTCTTGTCTAAGCTGAATAAAAAAAAAAACAACTGAAAGTCGATAATCAAATGTTGCACATTTTTTAAAAGAAGAACTTCATAGGTACCATGTGAAAAAAGTTTCACTCAAAAATCTCAAACCATGAAGGTTCTATGTCAATTCGAAGTTCCTAATACAATAAACGGCAATTTCATACTTTAACCCCTATTAAATGATAAGAGTGTGAAGCAAGTAAGTGAGTTTGTATATTTGGTGAGTTTGATGAAGATGTGGAAATTGGAGTTTTGGGAAATAAAGTAAATGGTGCTATAAATTCGGTTGTGATCAACCATTTGATGTCCAAAATGGCTAGACTGGCTGTTCACAATGGTGTGGTACTTAAGCTTATGTATAGAAGTGAATGTGTGACAAAAGAAGCATGAAAGTAGAATAAATGCTGTGGAAATGCGTTTCCAGCGAAGCATGTGTGATGTGACTATGACTGATAGTCGGTTTAAAAGAAGAGGTAGTGACAAAAATTTAAAAGAGTATGCTTAGATAGTTTGGTCATGTTGAGAGGATGATTGAAAGGCGACTAACAAAATGTATCAAGACAGATGTGAGTGGAAACTCCGGGAGGGGACGCCCTAGGAAAACATATAGTGACCTTATTGGTGATGTTCTTCGGAAAGGTCAGTTGCGTAGTACTCGCAACCGGTGTGCGTGTATTACCAGATCTAAGAATGAAAACAAGGCATAAGGAATATGTAAGGATCGTAGCAGGTGGCGTTCTGTACTTTCTGCCTAATCATTGGGAAGACGGCGTGAGTTTATGTGTATATGTGTGTTAAAAATAAATGCGTATGAATATTTTACAATGAAACAGTACGAAACATGAACTATTTTTTACAGCTGAAAAAATTCAGGGTTAAAATGTCTTGACATATATTAGCCGTGCTCTGAAGAATCTATTATTATTAGAACTGCCTGTATCGCTGCTGGGCACTAGCCTCCCACCATTCTTTCCATCGGTCCTGGTTCTGCGGCCACCTAATTCGTAAGGAAATAAAAAAGAAAGAAAATACACTTTTTTTTTTTTTGGTAGGCATCCAAGTCTCATGAATCTACATAACTTTCTTTTCCACCATATTAAACCTGTCCTAAATAGTTTCAGTGATGGAAACGGTAACGCATAGAGGGACACAGATGCTGGTAGCGGATGGCTTTCGTTTTTCCAAGTCATATAGGAATGGTAAGAAGACTAGATGGCAGTGTACCACAAGGAGTCGTACAAAATGCTCGGCATTTCTGATAACCTTCGAGGGCATAATTTTAAGAAGCAATTTAACACACAATCATACGGATTAAGGGAAGTTAATATATTTTTAGAAATAAAACATTAACATGAATGTAGCGATGTTTTATTTAATGCTGAGTCCACTTAGGAATGATATGACCCCGATTTCTTTAAAATAGAAATTTTATTGTTATCTGCACACATGGTGTGCAATCGATATTTTAAGCCATTTTAAGCTTCCAGCGGTTACGGGTT
Organism: Cosmia pyralina; assembly: GCA_946251885.1. NCBI lineage: Eukaryota > Metazoa > Arthropoda > Insecta > Lepidoptera > Noctuidae > Cosmia > Cosmia pyralina. The sequence continues at coordinate 21,391,064 of OX276351.1, forward strand.
TATTACCTATCATGTTATTAAGGCCCAGATTCCGTGATAAAATCTCATGTTCTGGACAGTTTATGTCTCATCTAAAGAACAAGTTTATGTAAAGCGTGCTAATACGCCTTGAATGCGAACTAGGCCTAATACTAGGACATGTGTGGTAATCATTTGCCGTGCCTTCTCTGTGTGAGAAGGGGTATTTGTTCTTTTGTTCTGCACTGGCTTCTGGTATGGTTATGCTACACAACTCTTCCTGTTGTATCTCATTTCAGGGCCACGCTTTTCTTCTAGAGTTCCTGACTGTTCCTGGTATTTTTCGATCTTGTAGGTATCTGACTTTACAGTAACAATACGACGCACTCATTGTCTCAATGAATGTATCTTTCTCAAGTTTAATTACTTTAATATGTATTTATGTTTCAGCGCAATGGCTACGAACGAGAGGGGGTTACATGTTGAGAGTAGGAGACCACAAGTTTAGTAAAGCTAAATGCTGGAGTAATAAGACTCGCTGGGCATGTTCTAGAAAGACTCGAACTAGATGCAAAGCGGCTATCACAACCGTCGAAAATTATATAGTAAAGAGTTTTTTGAAACATAGTCATTGAATTATGTAACTGAATAACTATATATTGAATTAAAATAATTTAAATATTTAGTAGCCTTTTTTTAAGCAGCTGTCCCCATATAAAAGTTTTTTGGTTACTTTTTCTTTATTCAATGCGCGTAGAGATATACGTGTAAATCACTGAATATACGTGTAAATCACTGAATACCAATTAGTAGTAATTTTACTGCTCTCTCTTTCCATTAAATCAACGCTCCACAACGGATTGTTACTGAAGAAATGGAGATTGCCGATGATGAGCTGGAGCTCATCATCGGCAATCTCCATTTCTTCAGTAACTCCCTTAAGAGCGGGTTTGGTACTGATTGTCTGCCACACATTAACAGAATTTTTTACATTTCAGTTGAATGGATACAGAACATAAGAGGCTACCCAATGTTGAAAGTAGGAAAATATAAGTTTAGTAAGTCTAAGACTTGTACTAATAGGGTTCGTTGGGCATGTTCTAGGAAGACCCGAACTAGATGCAAAGCTTCGGTCACGACAGTCGACAATTTTGTAGTAAGGAGTTATTTGAAGCATAATCATTGAATTAAATATAATATTTCTATCCTCATGATGCTCGTTATTTATTTCTTTACCAACCTTTAACATATAGTTCATAATGTAAAGATAAGTTTGCTTTAACTCCATGTTTATTCTATCAGTCCACAGGGTGCTGACTGAGAGAAGAACGGAGCTCCTGGTCGTGAACGGATTTCGGTTTGCTCGCTCCGGGGTCATTGGACGGAATGGCCATGTTCGATGGCAGTGCACCACGAAGACGAGAACCAAGTGCAAAGCTCGGATCACTACCCTAGGGGAACTGATGGTTAAGTCTAATTTGGACCACAACCACTTTTACTAGCCAAGTGTTATAAACTTACAATAACCCAGAGGTTGGGCCAAGTGTTGGTGAATCTATCAGCCGAACAATTTGGTGTTGGATTGACTTAGGTCTACTTTTCAAAACGATTTAAATAAAACCGTCTTAAGGTTCGTACTTACCAGTTTATGTAGTTTTAAAAGTGTAAAAGTTATTTTTCTGTAACTGCTTTTATTGTTTTAGTTTTAATCTTATGCTTTCTATTAGATATTGCCTATACGAGTATATGTTATATTCCATAACCAGCGGCGTAGGCTTAGTAATAATGTTCTGTTGGCACTATTTGCGTATACTGAACCCTTAAAATGGCTAGATGGGTCACGTCGATTATAAAGAAGAAGATCAATCAGTGTCAATTAATGAAACGATTTATACAAAGGAATGTTACCTGCTTACTATTCGGTTTGTAATATCCAAGTGATTGATTTCATTCGATTGAATGTTATTATGATGTTTGATTTAAGACATATTTTGCAGCAGTAATCAATTTAATATTATGTAGTGTTATTTAAGCATTATTTAGCGGCTAAGGACTATTGTTGACACTGATAACTACTCCAATTTTGTGATTATTAAAAATCTCATTTCTATCCACTATTTTATTTTCCTAATTAAATTTATTCTAACTGTCCCAATATGCTATTCGTCATTATCATCATTCACAGCCCGATGTCACCCACTACTGCGCTTAAACCTCTCTTTTATTGTGCTGATCCCCACGCTCCTGTGCCAGTCTCATCCCATATGCTATTAATATCTAGATGTAAGATACTAAAAATAGCTGATCTCATACAATGGATGCGATTTCTTTTGTTCCCTATTTTTTTTAAATACTGCTACTACTCAGGTAGGTAGGTATTGACTCAAAGTTATTTATATTCGCAGTGCCTGTGTTCATTGAAAGTCGATATGGGAATCCTGTCATAGAGCTGGGACCTTATCGATTTTTGCGATCATCCGGAACAACGCGCGGCCGTCGGCGCCGCTGGACGTGTTCTAAAACATTATCATCCGGCTGTCGGGCCGCCATCGTTACTGTCGATGACGTCATCGTCAAGACAACCAATGAACACCAGCATTAGATGTAATATTCAAGTTTTATATTTTAGTTCGTAAGCGCATTCTACTTTGCCTGCAGTGAACGTTTTTTGTTACTATTTTTTGTATTTTGATTTTAGAAAACGTCATTTTTTGTGTATTTTATTTTTATTTGTTCAGTAGCATGGCAGCAGCATGTTCGATGTTTTATTTTTAATTCTTATTGTAGAGGTTCTTAAAATAAGTAAGATTAGTTATGTAATGCACCTCAAAGCACTAATTTATGCGTGTGCAAATTCAATTCAATGAGATATTTTTTACCGTTACCGTACAAAAAATATCTCATTGAATTGAATTTGCTATTTTGTCAAAGAGTCAAAGAATTTAATTTTATTATTGTATGAAGTTCATTACATTTTAAATAATATGTTTTTATTTAACGATGTTTTATTTTTATTTGCTGGAGAATGTACATAGATACTCGTACATAATAGTTTTCCGTATCTAGGTACATTCACCTTGCGGCTGTTTTCTTTAAAAAAAAAACCAGCCGCTTCAAAACTTTTTATCTTTTCTTGACTCATCCTTGGATTTTAGAAATTTAAATTTAAATTCTAAGCTTCTAGAAATCTTGCAAGTCATTAATTTCATCAGTCATGTCTTTTTTTTAGTTTTCCTCCCCTAACTGGAGGTTTTTGCTTGCCATTTTTTTCAGTGCCGGTGTTCGGCATGAGCCGGTTCGGAAACCCGGTGATCCTCGTGGGCACACACAAGTTCAGGGCGCACGGGAAATCCAAAAGAACTGGACAGCGCTGGTACTGCAGCTGGAAGAAATGCAAAGCCAGCCTCGTCACCAATCAGGACATCATCGTCCAAACTTCTGGGGAACATAATCATCCCTGATGTTTCGAAGACGGTATTTTTCACGTCAAGGTTACCGAGAAATTTTACCTTTGTACGAGTAATGTCCGATTCCTGTGGTCTTACTAACAGTTTTTAACCGACTTCTAGAAAAGGAGGAGGTTCTCAATTCGGATGTTTGTATTTTTTTTTTTTTTATGTTTGTTCGCGCATAACTCCGTCGCTTGCCAACCGATTTGAAAAAATATTTTTTTGTTGGAAAGGGTATACTTCCCAAATGGTCCCATTTTTGTCAAAATCCAGTTCTGATGATGGGATCTGGAGAAATCGAAGGAAATCTTCAAATATTATAGGCACACCTATAGCGATTTGGGTATTTTTTATAGTAGCTCGTGCATTTGCTCTCGGAAAGCACTTGGTGAAGTGGAACTGATGATGAAGACCACAGATGGCTACCGGAACTACTCAATGATAAATATTTCACGGGTTGCGATTCGATTACTTTATTATGGTTGCTAAGCAATTTCCGCTCGTCACACAATGCGTGTGGTGAGTGGTTGTTGAGGAGCTCTCCTGGTTCTTACCAGCAGAATTCTTCAACAATTAACGTCCCAGCATCGGGAAAAGCAATATTTTGTAACATGTGATGAGCAATTGACATTCTGCTATTGTAACTTATACAAATTATAAACAGACCCACTAAAAAGTGAAAAATAAAAACTTTTTTACAAAAAAATACAACCGACTTCCAAAAACAACACTACAAAGTGAAAAATAACTTTAATTTCGGAAGTCGGTGGCAAAAACGAAAATACATTTAATCAGACACCGACTTCCGAAATTAAAGTTATTTTTCACTTTGTAGTGTTGTTTTTGGAAGTCGGTTGTATTTTTTTGTAAAAAAGTTTTTTATATTAATTAAATAAATAAATAATAAATAAATATGTTTGGACATATCACACAAATTGTCAAAGACTAAGTCGTATCTTCGTCAAACTGATTCTGAGCAATAACTACGTTTTTATTAATAAATATGGCTAGGACCGTGCATCATTATATTTGTCTAACTAAGTTAAGGCGAAAGCGCCAGGGTATCTCGCGAAATTCAAATTTTCTTTCGTTTTCAGCAATTTGCAAGGTTGTATGTCGATCTAAATATGATTCGCAACCGTACCAAGTATGTATTTAGAGAATTATAATCATTAAAGTCATCAATACAACTCTTTAACACTAAGTAATCCTACTAAATGACTATTTCATGAAATCTTGACATTTGAGGATTATAGATAATAACCTAAAGACCTAAAGATTACTGATTATATTGATTATAATTCTGTAAATTCACATTTGTTCCGGTCGCGAATCAACTTGCAAACTGCAAAAAAACGTAAAAAAAATTGAATTTTGCAGGCTACCCTGGTGCTTCCCCCTTAATAGAACTTGTAGACTTAAAAACTTACAGACTTAAGCTGCTTAAGTCTACAAGTTCTGAGTAAAAGACTTTTATTTAAGGCAAAATGATTGTGCTTAAAAGTTAGTACAACCATTTTGTGAATTTCTCCAATAGGTATGTAGGTACGTACCATAAAATGGTGCACCATCCGCACAAAAAATATAATTATCTTAATTTTCATCTATTTTACCCGTTTACTTGAGGAGTGGGGTCTCGCTACGTATAAAATCTAGCTAGGTGTGACGTCATTCCATATTTTAATTCAATTTAACGCCGCAATCTTTTGGTTACGTAATAAAAGAGAAAATACGTGTCCAATTTTTTTAAATAATTAAATGACGGAGAAAAAAAAAATATCATCGTCCCTATTAACAGTGGAATATCTGTTTACACCTGGACCCATAGATTGCGGCTGACTGATGTAGCTACACATGGATACGGTGTTATGGAACACAAATTGTAGACAATCTAATGAATTCTTGTCGATGTATAGGTACATTTTTGTGAGGCTGACTGTACAGGTACACGATACTTGTGTTACATGATTTGTAGAAGCTCGACGAAGCATGACGTTTATTTCTTTCTTTTAGATTTGTAATTTGGCTTTTTTTCATTTCATGTGGTGACATTCCAATAATTAATTAATTATTACAGTTTGTTTTATTGTTATGTTTAATTATTAAGTGCATTTGTAACTTCTGAAATATTCTTAAATAATATTGCGTGATTTCTGGTCTATGTTGATTTGTGTTTTAAATATAGACTGTTGTGGTCTTAAATAACTTTTATACCTAATAGGTTTAGTTTACATGACCAAAAAGTATTAATTATAAAAACTGCGGTGCCTTATAGTACGTAACACCTACCGTACCTATATGTTATACAATTTTACAACTATCGTAAATATAGGTATAATTAGCTTTTGTCAATACAGGGTCAAGTGAAATTAGCAAGTAAAACCCCGCAGACGTAATGACTACCTATATATATCTACAAAAACAAAAAAAGAGGAGCTTGTGGCTAAGTAATAACAGCCGCACGGGTCGATCGATGAGGTTTAGCTACGCTTGCCGCGGTTGGCCCGTGGATGGGTGATTATCTCTACATGCCAAGACACCTCCGCGTCTCGAAAAGCACGTTAAGCCGTTGGTCCCGGCTGTCATTTGTGGCTATGATAGTCGTTACGGGTCGTCAGAAGCCAGAAAGTCTGACAACCAGTCATACCAAGGGGTATCGTATTACCCAGTAATTGGGTTGTGGAGGTCAGATTGGCATTCGCTCCATGTAAAATACTGGTATTCATCTGCATCCGGATAGACTGGAAGCCGACCACAACATAGTTGGGAAAAGGCAATCCAGATGATAAAAAAAAAATTATTTGATCATTTTTATTGATTTATTTAAACTTGTCCCATGTACAAAGGTACAAAAGCGGACTTAATGCCTTAGGCATTTTCTACCAGCCAACCAAGGGTGGTGAATAGATAAGATGGCAGGTAGGTACTCAGATTATTTTTTTATTTTATCATATTTAGATTACAATTCCCATCAGTTTCGCTAACTAATTTAATTTTACATGGTTCACGGTTAATACAATCGTTACGGGTCGGCAGAAGCCCGGAAGTCTGACAACTAGTCTTACCAAGTTGTATTACCTAGTAAATGGGTTGTGGAGGTCAGATAGGCAGTAATTGTTCCACGTAAAATACAGGTATTCAGCTGCATCCGGTTAGACTGGAAGCCGACCCCAACATAGTTGGGGAAAAGGCTAGACAGTTGAGGCAGATGATGATGTAATACACGGCTCAACTGGATTGATTCGCTAACACACGTAAGGTATACCTCACTGAATGTATGTTTATATAATTTGGTTGCTTCAAATTGAAAGCCATACCAAATTGAACTGTGTATTGTTGCCATTAAATCTAATTTAAGGTTTTAGGTTTTATTTAAGGTTTGTATTATTGAGAATTGACATTATTTTTCAGTTATAAGGACATATATTTTTTTAAATATCGTTGCTTTTGAGTTATTGTTTATACATATATTAATATCGTCGTTAGTTATAGTTGTTAACCAACAGTTTTGTGAATTTGCTTGATATACACTTCTGGACACATCTTTTGGCCCACCTTGTATTTTCAGTTTCGTTTGGTCCTAGCTAAAATTTTATATTAGGTCGAGCAAAAAGTTTTTATGCAGTTTTGAACCTGGCACATTCACAATTTCATTCAATAGTCTTTTTTTGAATTTCGAACACAGAATTTAAAGAAACAAAAGACAATTTGGAGCCTGTTTGTTGATATCAAACAATCGAATACTAAGAAAACTTGGTTTTATTGGTTTACTTGGATTTAATTCTTGAAAAAGTGATTGATATCTTTGGTTTTGCAACAAACATTACTTATTCTTAACATTAAGGTGAGGTTCTATCAATAATCTATGGATACTTCACCAGAAGTCGCCGCCCAAGCTGTGGCACTTATTCAGGCCGGACACAGCCAAAGAAACGTGAGTGCTCAACTTAATTTAAGTCGATCTGCGGTCCGAAATGTTTATCGGAGGTACCTAGAGACTGGCGGCTTTGTTCGTCGCCAAGGAAGGCCACGATCTCGGGTCACAACTGAAAGGCAGGATCGATTCATCGTGACGACCAGCTTGAGAAATCGTCACCTTACCTCCATTGAGATACAAAACCAACTTCGCGACTTCCACGGAGTATCTGTGAGCGCTCGAACTATTCGGAGAAGGTTAAAAGAACACGATATGGTACCACACAAGCCAGCTAATGGCCCCAAACTAACGCGAGCCCACCGAACAGCGCGCCTTCATTTCGCACGTAGTCATTTAAATTGGACACAGCAAGATTGGAGCCGTGTACTCTTTTCTGATGAGTCTAAAATTGTGTTACATGGCAATGATGGAAGGAAGAAGGTCTACCGACGTAAGGGAGAGCGTTTCGCACAATGCTGCTTTGAAGAGAGGGTTGCTTATGGCGGTGGCTCATGGACTGTCTGGGGCGGTATATCCGCGAGCGGCAAAACTCAACTTGAGGTTGTTACAGGACCACGGCTGCCAACATTAAATGCTGAAAGGTACATTCGTGAGTGCTTAGAACCTCACGTGATACCATACGCGGACTATGTGGGCCCAAATTTCCTTTTGATGCATAATAATGCAAGAGCCCATGCGGCCGGCATCGTTAGGGAATATCTTCGGGATGTGAACATCACAGTTATGGACTGGCCAGCCAGAAACCCAGACATGAATCCCATTGAGCACATGTGGGACGAGCTAAAAAGACGTGTTAGGGCTCGTCAGCCAGTTGCCCAGACGATGCAGGAGTTGAAAACTGCCATAGAAGAGGAATGGGAGATGATCCCTCAAAATTTCATAGAGCGGTTGATAAACTCTATGCCTAATCGTATGAGAGCTGTGGTAGATGCCCATGGAGGCAACACGCGTTATTAAATTAAACCTTTATTTGATAAAACATGTTTTTTATTCAAAAATCAATTGCCTTTAACAAGGCGCATATCCGACTTGTTAGGCATAGCTCCATGTCGTATGGTATTCTGAATTCAAATTTAAAACAATACGATCGAAAAAGATGGTGAAATGTATCAGGTTTAAAACTGCATCAACAGTTTTTGTTCAATCTAGCAATCATATTTCGGTAGGGGCCATCGAAACCTAAACTCTAGGTGGGCCAATAGATGTGTCCAGAAGTGTATTTTATATGTAGCGACGAAGGGGTATTTAAGTTTAGGCAATTTTGCGTTTTGGTTTTTTTTTGGCATTGTTTTAGAGTATACCCATGTCTATTTGCCTCTTTATATCTACTGTCTTCAAAATAAGACGGTCTGCAATTTATTTGTCTTTTGCTTTAGGTTCGGTACCATGTTTCCAATGTTTTTTTCGTTAATAACCTTAGATTCTATAACAAATATTTTTTCTACTTCATAATTTCTCTGTAATTTTAATTTTCTTTGCCTGCCATTACTTTGCTTCATGGTGTGACAATTTAAGGCGAAAGTTTCAGGTAGCCCGCAAAATTCATATTTCTTACGTTTTTTGCAATTTGCAGGTCAGTATCAGGTTGTATGTTGGCCTGAGTATGATTCGCGATCGTAACAAATCTGTATTTATAGAATTAAAATCATTAATACAACTCGGTAAGTTCATATAAATAATCTTAATGAATGACTATTTTATGAAATCTTAACATTTAGGATTATACTAACTTAATATGAATTGTGAATGTGTTACCAATTCTTATGAATATAATTTTGTAAATACATATATGTTACGGTCGCGAATCATACTTTAATCAACAAACAAACTAATACTGACTTACAAATTGCAAAAACGTAAGAAAATTTGAATTTCGCGGGTTACCTAGACCTGGAGTATCTGTTACTGTTACCGACTGTCGTGAACGTTGTCTTTAAATATATTAATTAAAGACCAATGGGAAGGTATGAATGTAGGTATATTGTTTAAACTAGATAATGTGAACGCATAGTCAATACAGGTCATTTAAAATAAAGTATGTTTTATTAATCAGTAGTTTTCTTTATGGATAGTACCTATTAGGGATGTAAGGTGAGCCATTTCAGTGGAGGCGAGGTTCTGTTGCAGCCCCAAAACATGCAGCCAAAGTGGCCTCTGCGCTGCTACAACAACAACAAAGCAAACAACAAAATTTGAATTACTGTCGTGCCAGTGACACGAAGAGGAAGAAGACCATAGTGGACCTACTGGAGTTGTCGCTGAATTCTTTTTAATTTAATACATGAATAAAGTGGTTTTAATTGTTAGAGACATTTATTAAAATAATTGCCAATCAACGTGGCAATGCTGCCAGTCTTCTGGGCACTTTTCCGGATGACATCGATGCGGACGAGTACTTCGACGCCAAGTGTCCTTTTGTGTTTGTATTTATTTGTATAGTTAGTTAGTTAGTCATTTACTTTAGTACCAAGTGAAAATAGTGTCAACTTGTATATCCTACTAATATTATAAATGTGAAAGTTTGTATGTTTGGATGTTTGTTACTCAATTACGCAAATACGGCTGAACGGATTTGGATGAAATTTGGTATAGGTACAGATAGTTTATAACCTGGATTAAGAAATAGAATACTTTTCATCCCGGTAGAAGGTTCCAGTGGGATAATTCCGACATTCACGCGGGCGAAGCCGCGGGCAACAGCTAGTTGTTTATAAACCACTAAAATATACCCCAATGGTATGTTCTTTTACACCTAAAAAAAAATTAAAATAATCGATAATTTTGTTAATATATTTTTAAAAAAATTTACATATTATTTCAAGAACTGCACTACAGCAAGTCTCAGCGTGGTGGAAAAATTCTTTGTTGGCGTGGTCACCGCTACGTAAAGCATAGTGCTAGCAACCCTCCAATGTCTAGGTGGATTTGTGTCAAGTTTAAAACTGGCTGCAGGGCTACGTTAATACTAATTGGCGACGTGTTAGTGAGGGTTTTAAATGAACATAACCACTGATTTATCGGTTTATAATTGGATTATTTCTGATTTCGTTTTCATGATGTGTTTTCAAATAAAAGGAGAATGAGCATCTTGTATTTGAGTATTTAATTTTGTCTTAAATAAATACATATATACTTATATCCGTATAATATTATACATATAATCTCAATAAGAAGTTGTCTATGTGTTAATCATACACAGACAACTTATCCATTTACTTAAAGTATTTCGCCTTAGATGCAAGTGAATCCTCGGGCAACAGCTAGTTATAATGTGATGATCATTCTTTTCTTTTTTGGGAATGGGAAATCATCAAATGACTTCTCCCGCTCTGGGCGGAGCGGGAGGGCGTGTCAGACTTTTACTGAGTAAAACCACAGTATATTTATACTGTGCTAAAACCCTCCCGTGTTCCTTCAGTTGCCTGTGCCAGGGCCACGGTATCTCTTTCGAAATACCCGCGACCCCGGCGGCGTGATGATTATTCTAGCTTATTAGTTTCGATATGTTATTTAGTATAATGTTATTTTCACTTAACTTTTAAGATCTGCATTACGAGACGAATCAGCGTGGTGGAAAAACTCTTTGTTGGCGTGGTTACCGCTATGCAATGCATAGTGCTAGTAACCCTCCAAAGACTAGGTGGATTTGTATCAAGTATCAGTATCCAGTTCGCTGCAGGGCTACCATCATCATAGAAAACGACGAAGTTACGAGGGTTTTTAATGAACATACCCACTGATTAATTAATTTATTTTCATTAACTGTTTTGTGCTCCGAACTAAAAGGAGAAGTATGAACTTCGTATGGTTCAATTTTGTGTAAAAGAAATATGTTCATATCCAGCTAATATTTTAAATGTGAGTGTTTAGTTGTTTGTTGTGAGGTTGGACGGATTTGAATAGAATTAATGAAACTGAGCACTGAGGTAAACTATGTCTTGGATTTACATAGAATACTGTTTCTGGGTAGGTACATGCAGTAATTGTTCTATGATGCGAGTAAAACCTCGGCTACAGCGGGTTATTTATGATTTTGATTTCGCTTTTGTCTCCTAAGGTCTATCTTTCACCACGTCCCAACGGGGAGCGACGTTGCTCTGCTATAAGTCTTACCGCTTCTCGAGGCACAAGTCCAGCAAGCCTCCGATGACCAGATGGTACTGTGTAAGGTCTCCCTCGGGGTGTAAGTGTACCATCGTACTTTATTATGATCAGGTCATCAAGATCTTGCATCACCATAATCATACTTAGGCACGATATCAATGAGATACAAAGAATATAATTAAACGCTCGTCAATGAAGTTTAACTTTTTACGCTCGACTCAAAGAGCGTAATTTAAGCAATATTAATGTACAGTCAACAAAAGAGATATCTAGGCAGGGTATACTAACATATTTGTATGTGAATTGCTTCATGTTTAATTTCGTGAAAATATACAATTTTGTGTTGGTGTGTTATAATGTAGTATTGCAAAAACAAAGTAAACATATAAAATTGAACATGAAGCAATTCACATACAAATATGTTAGTATACCCTGCCTAGATATCTCTTTTGTTGACTGTACCAATGACAAAATTTCGGGATATTTGTGAAACTGGAAAAATAACTGAGCAATAAATAATATTTTCTTATTTATAATGTTTGTATTCATTCCAAAAGTTAATAAGCAATATTCAATTACAGTACTTAGTTGTTATGAACTAAAATTGAATGGATAATTATAATCCTGTAATTTTGTTCTATCTTCAAAGGTCTCATGTACACGATGTCTCAGCAAGGACAACCAGTACTGTGGTATGAAGGACATAAGTACAGGAAGCACAGCTCTAGTAAACCTCCTAAGATCCGATGGAATTGCTCAAAGAGTAAGGGAGGATGTAAGAAGACCGTTATAGTTTTCATGAATGAAATCATTAGAATCTTACACGAGCATAACCATACTTAGTTGATTGTTCATAGTTCATGGCTTAACCACCATTTGTCTCTGCGTGTCACGGCTGTACCACATCAGATGAGATGCAAAGAATACCAAACGTATATGTCCATGAAGTTTAACTTTTTACACTCATCAAGGTATTAAGTATAAATTAAGAGCTTTGTTGCGCGAGGGCTGGCAACGTCGCATTTCTAGAGGTTTTTCGTGACTATTTCATTAAATTTAATTCAAAGGACAATCGGACAAATTCTTAGATCGTTGGTGTTTATAAGTGTGAATGCTATTTCTTGACAGTTATTTTGGAATTTACTCTTAATAAATGATATATTGTGAATATTTTCTATTTTGTAAGAGTAATTACCAAAATAACTGGCTAAAAATAGTAAAAATAGCAAACATACTTATAAATACCAACGATCTAAGAATTTGTCAGAGAAAATTGACCTATGATTTAAATTTAAGGAAATAATCACGAAAAACCTCTAGAAATGCGACGTTGCCAGCCCGCGCGCGATCTATGCTCTTAAGCAATAATATGAATTTAATTACTAAATTTCGGGATATTTGTGAAACTGAAACAAATAACTGAGCAATAAATAACATTTTTTATATAGAATCTTTGTATTAATTTTAAAAATTTTTGATGCAATATTAAATTACAGTTCTTAGTTTTTAAGAACTAATGTATAAGGATATTAAAATCTTATTGACTTGCTTCTGTCTTCAAAGGTCTCGTCTACGGGATGTCTCGGCAAGGAAAAGCAGTACTATGGTATGGAGGACATAAGTACAGGAAACACAGCTCTAGTAAACCTCCTAAGACCCGATGGATGTGCTCGAAGCTATTGGGCGGATGTAAGAAAACCCTTGTAGTTCTTAATAACGAAATTGTTAGGATCTTACACGAGCATAACCATAGTTAATTTTTTAAACATCAAGGCTTTCAAGCTACACTGAGATTACACATTGACCACCCTTTGTCTGTCCGTGTCACGGCTTTGTCAGTCAGTTAATTTTTTTTAGTTCTCAATTTCGCCACGATCTCGTATAAGTGTGTTACCTCAGACTAAATAAAAACCCAAGACATCGCGCTGTCAACTTTTCGTAAACATGATTGTGTGCACTTAGTGAGATGTAGTTAGGTTGTAGTTTGGTGTAAATGTTTGTGTGAGTGTGCATGCACAGAACGAGGTGTAGCTTTGCGCATGCTTCACTGTATTGTTCGCAGCGCTATGTCTTGGTTTTTTATTTGGTCTGAGTGTGTAACTAACTTACTACGTACGTGTACATTTAATTAGTTTTTTTAATTCATTAATTCATTTAACAGTATACGTAGATACCTACACATGTTATCATAATATGTGTATAGGTACCTACTTAAACTAAGCTGTCATTTTGACTGATTAATGACGTTTGACATGTTTATTTCTGTTGAAAGTTACTGAAGTGATACTGCTGTGACAGCTGACAATTGTCTTTCTATGATCAACGGTCGATCTATAGTTTACTAACATTGTTTTTAAGCACAGAGTAACTAAATCGGTGAGACGCCATGTTGAAAGTCGATAAAAATAATTGATAAATATCAATTCACTACCACAACAGTATACATTTATATCAATTATCTGCACTTTCCCCGAATTCTACGCATTATTCTCTTTTTTTTTTGAGGTACTGTACACAGACCTGGCCCATTTTGAAACATTTCCTTTATTTGTAAGTTTATATGTAGATAAGGGGTTATCTTCGGAAGTTCTGATCCAATTCCGAAAATTCTTTCACTAATGGAAATCTACAGTATTGCCAAGTGTCCTATGATATTATATTGTATGTTACAATAATAAATTTCACGCGGACGAAGTCGCAGGTTGAAGCTACTGTAGTATGTATATAAAAATGAATTCCTATTTCCCTTGGTCACAACATAACTTGAGAATAACTTGATCGATTAGATTTTTTTTTTGTTTTATTCTTTTCTTTACTGTGTGGTTTAAAAGAAAAAAAAATAGAAATTGAAATTTTGATAGGACAACGTCTGGTGGGTCAACTAATCACACTAATATTTTAAAGGCGAAAGTTTGTTAGTGTGTATGTTTGTTACTTCTTCACGCTCAAATGACTGGACCGATTTGGATGAAATTTGGTATGTAGATACTTAGCTTATACTCTGGATTAACACATAGGCTACTTTTATCCCGGTCTACGCGGGTGATACCGCGGGGCACAGCTAGTAAATTAATAAATGCAACTATGACGAAGTGGAAAGATAGTGTTATTTCACTCTTCTTTTAAAAACTGCAATAGTTTGGCAGTCCCTAACGTCAGGCGGAAGTGACTTCCACAACCGAACCGCGTGCACAGGGAAGCAGTAGGAGTAAAAGCCGGTTTAATGGGGAGGGGATTTAAGGAGATTTCTAAGATGCGTTGCAGGTGCAAGGAGCATCAGAAGGACGGGTGTAGGAAAACCGTTCCCGCAGATAGGATCGCGTTTTAGGGTTGTTAAATAGCAGACATATTATCCGAGAGTTCCTACACAATATAAATATGAACAGTACGGAAACTACGTACAAAAATGTTCGAAACAGCACACTCAAACAGTCGCGCTGTTTTATTTGAAACGTTTAAGTGAAAACGAAACCCAACACGAAAAATTTTAAAATTTTCGCAGCCGCCATGTTGGATTTACATTTTGACCTCACTATTGGCTTTAGCGCCCTCGGAAACTATGAAAACGACATCCGTGACGAAATATTCGAAAATTTTTGCAGTCGCCGTCTTGGATTTACATTTTAACACCGCTTCGGCTTTAACACCCTCGAAAACCATGAAAATGACACATGATGAAAAATTTGACCATTTATGCAGCCGCCATCTTGGATTTACTTTTAGACCACATTGTCGGTTTCAGCACCCTCGAAAACTATGACCACGATACCTACCCATGACGAAACATTTAAAAATTAATGCAGCCGCCATCTTGGTTTTACATTTTGACTTCACTAACGGTATTAGCACCCTCGAAAACCATGAAAACGACACCCATGACGAAACATTTAAAAAGTTTCGCCGCCGCGGTCTTTGGATTCGTGGATTTACATTTTGACCAAAGAAGAAAGTCGAATGGAGGGGGCATAAACATGTGTGAACGCTTTTTCGGGTGATAATTTTTACCAGTCAACTCCTACCGCAAGCCGCGTCACTGATGTTATTGGTGTTTTGATGTTTTATTGGAACTCGGTTCCAATAAATTCAATTTTACAAATTTTAAGAGTGACAACCCTAACGCATTATTTCCACAAAAGGGCCTAGATTCCATACTATCCATATTTATATTGTGGTTCCTGTGAAGTCGAATAGGGAGCCACTTGAGAATCTTGCGAAAGTTAAAAACGTGATTATACATTTTAAGGTTAAAAAAAACAAAACGAATACAGATTTTTTGAAAACGCTCATGTTTATTTAGAAGCTCCTCAGTGGCATTCAGGCGTCAGCGTAGTCTATGATGGGCTGTATGAGAGTTTGAGCAAGGGAGATTTTGGTATTCAAGGGCAAGAAGCTCTGGAGGCATTTCAACGAATGGAACGTGTAGTGCACTTTGCGACTGACTTGAGCAGCATGGGCAGTCCACGATAGGTAAGAGTCCACGGTCAGCTCCAGGATTTTAACCGTATTTAAGTTATTTTTTAATTTTGTTGTTGGAAGGTTTTTCTTATTTTGTTTGTAAGAGAATAAAATGTCGATGACTGTGACGAGATTGTTTTATTCTTGTTATGACTTTTATAGTAAAACAATAATAGAGAAACTTGGATAAGACTGTGAAGGACCGCATGATTAAATCGAGCAAAATTTCGCAGTATGTGAAAGAGGATTAATTTACGTTAGAAATCTAATATATAGTTATAAATTACGAGTAAGTAATTTGAACATTCATGAAAACCATGAGTTCAACATTTAATTAAAACAGTATTTTTATCCAATATTCTTACTTTTCCTGACCTAGGTCCTTATTTTGGGACGTCACGGTTTGGAGCTAAGGTGCTGTGCTACCAGGGCTACAGATTCAGAAGGCACAGCTGCAGTAGGCCTCCCATGTCCAGGTGGATATGCATTAAAGAATATCAAGGTTGTAAAACTACCATAGTTCTGATGCACAACGTTGTACACAGAATATTGCACGAACATAATCATTGATTTATTCAATGTATGCAGGGCAAGTGTGGTTTAAGAATGTGATTATTTAGTTTTTTCTAATTTTATTTCTAATTTGACCGCATTAAATGTTATGTTTAATATATCTTTCTATCCATTGAAGCCTGAGGCCTTAGCACATCTCTGCCGCGAAATTGCGAAACCGCACAATGTTTCGCTGAACATCAGCGAAACATTGTCGCATAATGTTCCGCTACTCGAGTTGCGGAACATTATGCGAGTCAGTTGAAATAAACTACTGCGGTTTCGCTGCTATGGTTTCACGGTCTAAAACTGCATTATGTAAAAAACGGCAGTGTTTCTTTCAGTTCTAAGACTTTTTCTCTCATATTTATCTGCTCCCTATGACTTTAATTGGTCTTGTCACTTTCAGGGATAGTGTTTTCGCAATCAAGATTTGGGAATCCCGTCATGGAGTACGATGGTTATCGATACAACAAGCGAAGTACTAGTAAGGGTCCGAAAGCATGCTGGGTGTGTGTGAAGGTGTCCCTGGGCTGCAAGGCTAGGATCTTCACAATCGACAACAATATTTATAAAATTAATCATGAACATAATCATGGTCATACTGCTATGAACTTTTAACGACTTTCCATGTTTCTTTGTTGTAGTATGATGTAGGTGCATAAACAATGATTGTTATTTAAGTTTTGTTTTATTTCAAACTGGCTGACCCGACAAACGTTGTCCTGTCAAAATTTCAAGCATTCACACAAAATTCCCATAGAAAATGCACTTTTAGTTTTCCACAATTTTCCAATTTTCCCGGCAACTTATCAAACATTTTATTTCATACAAACCTTGTCCTGACAATTACAAACACAAAAAAAATGAATTAGCCAAATTGGTGCAACCGTTCTCAAGTGATACGCTTACTTATGTATATTCGGCAATTGATTTTTATTTATACAGGTTGAAATTTTACTCAATACTCAAACTCAATATTCAATTCTTTATTGCGTTCCATATGTATTAAATAGATGGTGTAATAAAGCAAAATATCAATATGGACCCACATCAAAAATTAAAAAAAAATACAGTAATTAAAAAAAAATGTAAGGAAAATGGAATTCTGTCGGGCACAGCAAAATTAGGAGAGAGGAAGAGGGCATGTAGTAGTAGTAGTAATCGTCTAATCAAATAATCGTCGTTTAATCGTCTTTATCCTTTTAAGGGGTCACTGTACTCATCATTATGAACAACTTTTACTATGGGACCAAACCTTCAATAGAGAAAAAAAAAATCAGCTGTTCAGTACATTTATCTACATCAAACTCGTCAATATGTGTCAGGCTTGGTCTCATAGTAAAAGTTGTTCATAATATGAGTACAATGACCCCTTAAGAGGTTGCTGATGCAGATTAAAATTACACTCTGTAAAGATAGTACCTATAGTTAGGCAGAGCGAGCCAATAACGAGAAAAGAGAGAATAGAGAGTATTTGTTATATGACATTATTTTAGAAAATGTTTGGTACACTTGTTTTATAGAATTTCGTAAGTTGTAGTTAACTGCTAAATTATATTGTTGTGTTTTATCCTTCCTAGTATTTCTTCAGTTACGAAAACAAAATAAAGGTAACTTTAAATTATATTTTACAGGCTGCAAGTTCGAGAGGACACGTTACGGTAATCCTGTGATAGTGGTTGGGAAGTATCGATACAATAAGTGGAGTGGCAGCAAAGGTGCTCAGGTTCGGTGGACCTGCATCAAGAACCAGCAAGGTTGCCGGGCAACCATCACAACCATTGATAATATCATAGTTAGGACTAAGAACTATCATACACATTTGTGATTTGATAGCTGAAAGACGTATCTGCATGTATTCTTTCGACAATTGTTAATCCAAGTTTATTCGTGTGCTCGTGTTTAGATCATGGGCCGTTACGCATTTTGTTTTGTTACTTCAGATTAAAGGCTCCTACAAACACCCTGCGCGTCGCGTGTCGTGCCTGTTTGAAGGAGTCTTAACAAGTCGCCCAGTCACCGATGACCCGGCGAACAATTAATTTTCTATTGTGTCTATTGTCTAGCAACTGACTTGTTAAGATCACATGTGTATGTCTCATGTAGGTATTGGATCGGAATTATTGTAGTCGTAGATGGTCAGAAAGTCTGCAGTTGTGATGTTTGTCGCTTAAATCAATGTTCATCGTATTTAGCATAGGTGACAAGTATTTTTCTATCATGTAGGCACGAACTTACACTAGCATGTGTCGTGGTATAAATGTTGGCGAGTCAGCTAAGTTGAAGTGGGGCTAACTGGTATTTAGGTATCGTAATTCATAAAGGCTATTTTAAATCTTTGCGTGTCGTATGAACCCCATAGGTTCAGACACAAATGCTTTTTAATTGTTTCTGTAATTACGATATGCGACGGGTTAATGCACCCCAAAGTGTAATGGTGAAAACGTGTGCGTTTTTGGTTAGCTTGCATGCAGTGTGCCATAACAACTTCTGATTGGGCATTGTCTCAATGACATGCCAGCTACTTGCACAGTTTTGTACCAGCTACATCATTTCAGCCGAAAGACGTCCAATGCTGGACATAGGCGTCCCCCAAGCACCGCCACTTCTATCGGTTCTGTGATTCCCGCATCATGTACCAGCTACAGGCAAGAGTATTTTCGCCCTTAGTTAACCAATTAGAAAAGGTGCCTATAGAAGAAGCAATAGATGTTTTGTCAGCCTTTAAAGCAAGAAAGTGTATGAGGTATAAGCAGGACGCGTAAAACAGCTACAAATATCAGGCAGAAGCCTAAAAAGGTGGTGTTACGATAGTGCTGAATTGACTAGGTCGCAAGAAATAATTATATGAAGGTACTGAAGTATTCAGTGCCATACTTAAGGAGACCTAGGTGAACAAGGGTTGTAATGCCAAATTAGATTTTTTAAATGCAATGTACTTCGTACACAGAAAAAGTATATTAAAAATATAATATACTTAGATATAATTACTGAAGCATCTTCCTCCAGAAACTTCGCTTTGTGTTGTTAGCGTTTCTTCCTTTGGGTATATGAGACTTATCTTTCTAGTGATGTAGGGTTTTGTGCAATTTTATTTTAAACGAGAGCCGCTTTATTTTAACTTTGTTTAGTTTTCTCAGTATTAAAATGTGATCTTATTATTTAAACATTATTAATAATTATAGTTTAGACTTGATTGCGGCAGTACTGTAGAGTCAATGATATTATAAGTAAAAAGACGTAGATAGACCTACCCGACATTCGATGTTCAAAAACGGCACAATGTGAACTATTAGATGTCATGTGGAAGTAAGACGGCATGTCGTAATTATCGGAAGCGAAAAAGAGGCAAGACGATGAAAATGTGGCTAATTAGCCAGATTCTGACGTGCCACTCGCGGAGCGTTTATAATATAACATATCTACCTCTTTTTACTTATAATATAATTGTGTAGAGTGTAATATGTGAATATGATAAATGATATTTATTTCTGTATATTGATTTAAAAAAAAAACATTTTTACACGTTAAAAATAAATTATGTTTTAAAACTAGGTGAGACAAGGTGTTTCCTGTCTGACTATTCTGAGAAGAAAAACCGAAACAAACTCAGAGGTATTGTTGAATGTTTCTGACATAATAATAAAGTATTTATTGAAAATTTGCTTCGATTTTATTGTTAATTGCTCGAGGCGTCGCCCGCGTGGATGTCGGAAAATATCCCACGGGAACGTACTACCGGGATTAAAAGTACCATATATGTATGTTAATCCAGGTTATAAACTATCTGTGTGCCAAATTCTATCTAAATCCATTGAGCCGTTATTGCGCCAATCCAGAACATAAAATATATATCCATACTAACGAAAAAAAAAAACTATATTTTCGGCATCAGACTCGTTCCCACACCTCGGCAATTACTTTTTTCAAAAAGATTCAATGGACAGTTTTGATTTCGATACTATTTAATATAATATCATAGAAGATATGAAAACTGAATTGAAAACCGATTTAAGAATAGCTTCACAGAAACCCTTAGTAGCCTCCATTTAAGTGCCACTCATACTTAAATTATATCCTAATACATGAACATGTATAGTCTTATTTATAAACGTCTCTTAAATTTTAATCAATTACTAAGCACCTTATTAGCCAAATTCTTATTCATAAACGCTATTTAGCGCTAAGATGTCGCTAAGCAATTGATTAGTAGCTGTCAAAATTAAACACCACCGCCATTGATTAGGAGCTAATTAATTTGTAAGCAAAACAGTGGCTAATGAGTGATTAGCGAGATTTTTATAAATATGGCTGGTAATTTATAATCATCATTGATTTTCAGAAATAAGATTCGCGACATCTCAACGAGGTTTTCCGCTGCTCCTCATGGGTGGCCATCGGTTCAACAAGTGGGCTGGTAGCAAGGAGCCGAAGATCCACTGGGTTTGTGCTCGGAGCATTCCGAACAAGTGTCGAGCAAAGGTTACCACTATCGACTACAAGGTTGTCAAGGCCATGACTGAACATAACCACAATTGAAGTGTTTTGTAGAATGAAGACCTAAGTATAAAATATGTCAAGATTTCAACGAACTAACTTTTAGTATTTCGAACTCTTTCTTTCTTTTCAATTTTTTTTTTTTTTTGCTTTTAGTACTTATTGTGAAAGCGGCCGCAGCGCGGGTGTAGCGCTGCAGTCGTGTGTTTTTGTATTTATATGGATTTGCAAAGCAGCGCGGCCGCAGCGTTGCAGTCGCGCTGGCACTTTGCGGCAAATTTGAAGGCGCCCTTAGATCTGACTAAAAGCTATAGTGCATTTATTTTATCTCAGTTGTATGAGGCCGGTATGTTTGGCATCTACAAAGAACATCTGAGTTCGATGTGAAGTGTAGATTAGGAGTAATTTAAAAAGTAAGTATTATAGCGCTCCGCCCCGACCCTTGCTCGAACCAGCCTACACTGCTGTAGCTTTAAATTCTTCTCTTAATAATAATCAATCCAGCCTGTTGCCTTGCTGTCCTTCCCCCAGCAACGCCCTAAGCAGTGCTTGTAGCGAGTAGTCGGTTAGTTTATAAGTTTCATGCCCTGGCTTTTTTTTTTGTGGATGGGAAATCATCAAATGACTTCTCCCGCTCCGGGCAGAGCGGGAGGGCGTGTCAGACTTTTACTGACTAAAACCCACCCGTGTTCCTTCAGTTGCCCGTGCCAGGGCCACGGTATCTCTTTCGAACTACCCGCGACCCCGGCGGCATCGGCCCTATTGGACCCCGTCACTGCTGACATCTCTTTGAGGCGCGCGTGGAACACAACGCGCCGTCGACCCGGGCCTGGTCCTTACCGGACGGCGAGCTGCCCATTACTCGTCGTCCGCAAGCCCGCGCCTACGGTGGCCGGGAATCGGCGATAGATTCCCGGCGCCCAGGGCGTCTCCTGCGGCGGCTAGGGGCGCGAGGGCGCGGCTGTTGCCTCTCCCTCTCGCATTCCGCCTCCTCCTTTGCGAGCATTACTGCTTCGCAGAAGGAGGTGACGGCCTCCCATGCACTCTCGCTCCGCACCATGGCCTGGACCAAGTTTGGACGCGAGAGATCGCCGCCGCCGATCGCCTCCGTGAGAACACGGCGGTGCTCCGCCCAAGCCGGGCAGACCTCCACTGTATGCTCCACCGTGTCCTCCGGGCGATCTACACAATGGTGACACCCGGGCGTTTCCTCCCGCCTTATCCGAAACAGGAACCTCCCGAAACAACCGTGTCCGGTGAGGACCTGCGTCAGGCGGAAGGTGAGGACGCCGTGGCGCCTCTCCAACCACTCCTCAAAGAGGGGACTTATCGCCGCAATTGTGGCGTGCCCAGCGCTGGGTTGCAACAATCGCACTCTCCATGTCGCCATGAGATCCCGCCGGAGCTCTGTCCGCTGTACCGTGATTTCTCGCGGCAGCGAAGTTACGCCCCGGCGTTTCGCCTCCTCGCGCCACTCCCACACGTGCGCGAGGACTTTTGCCTCCAGATCCCATGGCGGTAATCCGGCAAGGAGGCACGCCGCCTCACAGGAGACCGTGCGGTATCCCCGGACTAGCCGGATGGCCTTCATGCCCTGGCTGGAGGCCTTAATTTATTGAGACACCCACAGGAAAGTCCGGTTAAGCAGCCGACAACCTCCTAGGTTGACCAACTAGATGCCATTACAATAAAAAAAAAAAAAAATTAAAGCGCTACGCGCGTTTTTGCATACATTTTTGTGTAACATAATTTTTGATTCTGTTTTGTAAAATTGATTGTTTTGAATTGATTTTTGAAGTAAATATTGTGTTTTAGCAAGCAGCCAGAAGTTGGTATTTATTATTGTGACACCTGTGCTTAGTCAATTAATTTTTCAATAATTATGAAACTTGGAACAATTCTTACAATTATGTCCTTTTGCTGTAAAAACATGCAATTTATAAATAAATATACCGACTTACAGAAATTAGGTTGACGAAGTCCCAACAGGGTTTCCCGCTACTTGTCATGGGTCCCTATCGGTTCAACAAATGGGCTGGCAGCAAGGGGCCGAAGATCCACTGGGTTTGTGCTAAGAGCAGGTGCCGGGCTAAGTGCAGAGCAAGAATCACCACTCTCGACAACCGAATTGTCAAGTCCGTGACCGAACATAATCATTAAACATTGTACAGTAGATGAATCCATAAAAACACTACCAACATTTGCATGAATAAATATTTAGTATTAACTGACCCTTAGTTGACCCGACAGACGCTGTCCTGTCCAAATTTAACTGTCATACTCAAACTGTATAGCTATCGTAGAAAGAGAAAGTGTCAATTCTACGGAAGCATTCAAGTAGTTTAATTATTACACCAGATTGCCATCCCTAAAATTTACAGTTAGGAAAAGTTTGTATGGGAAAAGAAAAACGTGGTTTTTACGTTTTTCCGTGCAATTTTCCCAATTTTTCTCTTCATAAAAACCTTCATCGGACTACAACGTATATTTGAAAAACAAAATTAGCCGAATTGGTCCAGCCGTTCTCGAGTTTTGCGCTTACTTACACATTTAGCCATTCATTTTAATTTATATAGATAGATTTAGAAGCGCTTGTCATATTAAGATAAAATGTATTTATTAAATAAATATTGTGATAAACCTACATTCATTTTTATTTACTGCCAATAAAATAAGTGCTTTTTTAAGAAATTAATGTGTCCTTAAGCTGTTTACACTTGCAATTTGTAATTATAATACTTAATTTACAGAGATGAGGTTCACGAGAAATCAAACGGGCGGCACGTGCCTTCTCTTAGGTCCGCATCGGTTTTACCGATGGTCTGGAAGCAAAGAGCCGAAAATCCACTGGGTGTGTGTTAAAAGCAATCGGGAAAAATGCCGAGCAAAGATTACCACTGTCAAAAACCAAATTATCAAGTCTATTAACGAGCACAATCATTCTTAGTTATTAATGCACGTAAGCCTCTCGAGGATAGGGCATCAGTTGACAACAATGAATTGTTTAATTAGTCTTGGTCTTGATAGTTTTTAACACTGCTGGTGGAGTTCAGACTAAAGCAAAGAAATAAAAAAAATCTTTCGAATCAATTTTGCAATATGTTTTAGAGTGAATTTTGAAGAGAACTATCATCATTCTCCTGCCCTTATCCCAATCTATTTGGGGTCGGCGCAACATGTCCTTTTTTTCCATACTTCTCTATTATTCGTCATCTCGGTAGTCACCCCCTTTCTAGCCATGTCATCTTTCACACAATCCATCCATCGTTTCTTTGGTCTTCCCCTACTAGCCATCGACATTCATACTTAAAACTTTCCTCACGAAATTTTCCTCTTTTTGAATTTTGAAGAGAACTACTTATAAGTAAATCGTATTTTATTTAGCACGCAGTAGTTGATATTAATTTTTGCGATTGCTGTTTTCGTCAATTAGTTTTTCAATAATTATGAAACGTGGAACAATTCATACAAAATTATGTCCTTGTGCTGTAAAAACATGCAATTATTATATGTATAATTATTACATTATGCATGCTGTAAATATAATATTTAATATGACTTAGAGAAATTAGGTTGACGACGTCCCAAAAGGGTTTCCCGCTCCTTGTGATGGGTCCCTATCGGTTCAACAAATGGGCTGGCAGCAAGGGGCTGAAGAACCACTGGGTTTGTGCTGAGAGTAAGTGCCGGTCCAAGTGCCGAGCAAGAATCACCACCCTCGACAACCAAATTGTCAAATTCATGACCAAATATAATCATTAAACACTGTACGGTAGATGAATTAGAACCCATAAAAAGTCTAACTACCAACATTTTCATCAATAAATATTAGTATTTAGAAGCGCTTATCATAATAAGATAAAATGTATTGATTAAATAAATATGTGACAAAACCTACATTAATTTTTATTTACTGCCAATAAAATATATATTTTTTGAATGGCAGAGTCGAATTTATCCGAACTGCCTGTTAGGAAACTTTTTCTCAAGTATTCTAACCACTTTTAAGAGATTAATATGTCCTAAAGCTGTTTACACTTGCAATTTTTAATTTTAATACATAATTGACAGAGATAAGGTTCACGAAAAATCAAACGGGCGGTACGTGCCTTCTCATTGCTCCGCATCGGTTTTACCGATAGTCTGGAAGCAAAGAGCCGAATATCCACTGGGTGTGTGTTAAAAGCAATCAGGAAAAATGCTGAGCAAATATAACCACTGTCAACAACCAAATTATCAAGTCTATTACCGAGCACAATCATTAACTTAGTTATTAATGCGCGCCGAGGGTAGGGCAACAATTGACAATAATTAATTGTTTAGTCTTGATAGTTTAAACATTGCTGGTGGAGTTCGGACTAAAAAAAAATACTTCAGACCTTGGTCCATTATGATGTTAGTAATACCACACTACCACTTATACGCTATTTTAGTAAGTTAGTAACAAATATAATTTGTAGGTATATTTTTTAATTCGTGCATCTGTTGCACTCACCTGACGCTCCAGGTGATCACATGTACAAACTCAAACTCAAATTCAAAGCATTTATTTCAAATAAACCAATTACAGGCACTTTAGAATTGTCAAAGGATCGGTCAGTCAGAAAGATGAAGCTAGTTGCCCATTCCAAAGCGTGATAGGTACCTATGGAGAAGAACGGGTATTAAATTAAAATATTGTTACAAAATATTGGTTACATCATTCATGTTGAAATTATACCTATATGTGAGAACGATGCAGAACGTTAAAAGCGTCCGTAATAAAAAGATTGAATATAACAATTTAAAAATTAAATTAAATTCAAATAAACCGTGGCAGCTAAGAGATGACCAGGCCCTACTGACAGCGCCCGTTCTACTGACAGCGCCCGTTCACGAACCTGACGCATGGATTAGCACTGTTCAGCTCAAACATTTTTAAGGGAGCTAAATGATCCAACACACGTGCCACCATCAGCAAGACATTAGAGTTAGCATTACATACACTCAACCGCCAGGGTACATGAACACAATGCGCCGTAATGGCGCATCATGGCATCGACCTTTGGAATGCCGTTGATGCTCTCACGCACTCTGCACATCATGGATGCAATCCTTTTTCGCAGGATGGCATTAAAACCCAGTATGTGCTTCGGCAAACATTCCTGATGCACTGCAGTAACGTGGAAGCCCCAACAACATTCTGAAGGCGTTATTATATTGAACTCTAAGGGCGTTGTATGCCCTTTGCGTATATCGAACCCACAGAGTGCACGTGTACAAAGATTGGCAAAAAGTTTTAAGAAGACTAACATTCATTTCTGGTGTACAACATGCAAATCTGCGGGCCAACATATTGCCAGCCAACGCCCTCCGTTCTCTTTCCATGTCAGCATCATCTGTCAAGTCCTCAGTAACAATGCCCTAAGAACTTAAAATCTAGCACCCTAGTGGGATATGTGCTGGTTATTTACCCTAAATACAAGTAGTTTATTTTTCTGTAGGTTATAAACAAGTCTATGAGCTTCTGCATAAGTCTCGCAGACCGCCAACAACTTCCTGAGTGCGCTAATTGACAGACTCAGCAGCACTAGTTCGTCCGCATAACTAATACTACTTATTAACAAACAGACCGTTAATAGAACAGCCAACATGTGTGCTACTGAGCTCGACCATCAGCTGATTTACAGCTGATATACAGGTTGAAAAGCGCTGGCGAGGTCAATCCACCCTGTCTCACCCCGCATTCCAACCTGTATCCTAAGACAACTTATTGGCCCGTCTAACAAAAACAAAAAATAAGCAGAGATAAAAAAATCTATGAAATCAATTTTGAGTCATATTTTGGAGAGAATTTGAAGAAAATTACGAGTACTCATAAGTAAATTATATTTTGTTACCACCCAGAAGTTGATATTTATTTTTGTGACTGCTTTTATCCGTCTTTTTGTTTTTCAATAATTATGAAACTTGTAACAATTCATACAAAATTATGCCTTTGTGCTAAAAACATCAATTTGTAAACAAATATACCGACTTACAGAAATTAGGTTGACGACGTCCCAAAAGGGTTTCCCGCTCCTTGTGATGGGTCGCTATCGGTTCAACAAATGGGCTGGCAGCAAGGGGCCGAAGATCCACTGGGTTTGTGCTGAGAGCAAGTGCCGGTCCAAGTGCCGAGCAAGAGTCACCACTGTCGACAACCAAATTGTCAAATCCGTGACCAAACATAATCATTAAACACTATACGATAGATGAATTAGAACCCATAAAAAAACTACCTACCAACATTTTCATCAAGAAATATTTAGTATTTAGAAGCGCTTATCATAATTAGATAAAATGTATAGATTAAATAAATATTGTGATAGACATACATTCATTTTTATTTACTGCCAATAAAATAAATGCTTTTTCGAATAGCAGAGTCGAATTTATCCGAACTGCCTGTTAAGAAACTTTTCTCAACTATTCTATCCACTTACATAGAGAAAATTAATATGTCCTAATGCTGTTTACACTTGCAATTTATAATTTCAATACTTAGTTTATAAAAATATGGTTCACGTCATCTATAAGGGGCGGCACGTGCCTTCTCATAGCTCCGCATCGGTTTTACTGATGGTCTGGAAGCAAAGAGCCGTAAATCCACTGGGTGTGTGTTAAAAGCAATCGGGAAAAATGCCGAGAAAGACCACTGTCAACAACCAAATTATCGAGTAAGTTACCGAGCACAATCATTATGTTAGGTATTATGCGCGTTAGCGTCCCGAGGTTAAGGCATCAATTGACAATAATTGATTGTTTATTTTGTCGTGATTATTTAAACACTGCTGGTGGAGTTCAGACTAAGGCTGTCACTGGAGTGGAGAAAAGAGGAGAGGAGCGGAGCTGTGCTAATGTTAGCCAATAGAATCTTAACACCGCTCCAGAGTTTAGATTCTATTGGTTAATATTTCTCCGTTTCTCCGCTCCGCAGCCTCGCTCCGCTTCAATGGACAGGCAGCTTTAAGCAAATAAATAAAAAAATATGCCGAGTCAATTTTGCAATATGTTTTGGAGTGAATTTTTGGGGCTTGTAGCTAAGTTATAATAGCCGCATGGGTCGATCGATCAGGTTAAGCTACGCTTGCCGCGGTTGGTCCGTGGATGGGTGACCATCTTTACTTACCAAGACCCTTCTGTGACTTGGAAAGCAGGTTAAGTTGTTGGTCCCGGCTGTCATTCGTGGACTTTGATAGTCGTTACGGGTCGCCAGAAGCCCGAACGTCTGACAACCAATATTACCAAGGGGTATCGTATTACCCATTAACTAGGTTGTGGAGGTCAAAAAGGCAGTCGCTCCATGTAAAATACTGGTATTCAGCTGTATCTGGATAGACTGGAAGCCGACCCCAACATAGTTGGGAAAAAGGCTAGGCAGATGATGATAATGTTTTGGAATGAATTTTGAAGTAAACTACTTAAATAAGTTAATTGTATAAGTAAATTGTATTTTAGTTACCACCCAAAAGTTGATTATTATTGATTTATTTTTGTGACTGCTTTTTTCCGTCAGTTAGTTTTTTAAACATGCGATTTGTAAATAAATATACTATTATAGTTACTGACTTACAGAAATTAGGTTGACGAAGTCCCAAAAGGGTTTCCCGCTACTTGTCATGGGTCCCTATCGGTTCAACAAATGGGCTGGTAGCAAGGGGCCGAAGGTCCACTGGGTTTGTGCTAGGAGCGGCCGGACCAAGTGCAGAGCAAGAATCACCACTCTCGACAACCAAATTGTCAAGTCCATGACCGAACATAATCATTGAACACTGTACGGTAGATGAATTAGAACCCATAAGAAAAAACTACCAACTTCACATCAATAAATATTTAGTAATTAGAAGTGCTTGTCATAATAGGTACGATAAAACTGTATTATAATAAATATTTTGATAAATCTACATTCATTTTTATTTACTGCCAATAAAGTATTTTTTTTTTTAATAGCAGCTTTGATTTTTTCCGAACTGCCCGATAGGAAACTTTTGCTTCCACTGTTTTAACCACATAAAGGAAATTAATATTGTCCTAAAGTTGGGTTACACTTGCAATTTATCACTAAATATACTCGTACTTAATTTACAGAGATAAGGTTCACGAAAAATCAAACGGGTGGCCCGTGCCTTCTCCTAGGTCCGCATCGGTTCAACAAATGGGCTGGCAGCAAGGGGCCGAAGATCCACTGGGTTTGTGCTAGAAGCGGCCGGAACAAGTGCCGAGCAAGAATCACCACTATCAACAACCAAATTGTCAAGTCCATGACCGAACATAATCATTGAACATTGTACGGTAGAGGGATTAGAACCCATAGAAAAATACCAACATGTTCATCAATAAATATTAGGTCTTTACCTATGAAATTGCCGTTCTGCAGTACTGGCCATTTCAAATCAAAATAATTTTTGTTTGGCTAAGAATTCTAATTTCAAATTAATTTTATTTTAAAAACATGGATTTTTTTTTCCAAAAGTAGTCATTTGTTTATTGATTAGTGTTACATTTTCATCGCATTTCAATCTTTTTCGTCATCATGGATACGTTAAAAATTCGAGTAATTATGGAATATGAGTACCGTCGTGGCAGCAACGCGGCACAAGCGGCACGCAACATCAACGACGTTTACGGAGCTAACACTACAAACCAACGCACCACTTGTTATTGGTTTGCTCGCTTCCGTTCTGGAAATTTCGACCTGAAAAATGAACCTCGCGGTCGTCCGAAGACTTTGGTCGACAATGACGAATTAAAGGCGATTGTGGAAGCTGATGATACACAATCTACGGCTGAATTAGCAGCAGCTTTCGACGTTAGCGTCAAAACAATATTGGTCCATTTGCGTCAAATTGGCAAGGTAAAAAAGCTTGACAAATGGGTGCCCCACGAACTCAATGATCGCCAGCGCGAAGTACGCGTCGAGACGTGCCTTACACTGCTCAACAGACACACAAATGAAGGAATTTTGAACCGCATTGTTACCTGCGATGAAAAATGGATTCTGTTTGATAACCGCAAGCGCTCAGCAAGTTGGTTGGATCCTGGTTCAGCACCTAAACAATGCCCTAAACGAAAACTTACCCCTAGAAAAGTGATGGTCACTGTTTGGTGGTCTAGCGCCGGTGTGATTCATCACAGCTTCTTACCAAACGGGGTGAGCATTACTTCAGATGTGTACTGTGAAGAACTGAACACAATGATGGAGAAACTGGCACATCTCCAACCAGCATTGGTCAATCGCTCGTCTCCGCTGCTCCTGCACGACAACGCGCGACCTCATACTGCACAGCATACGGTCTCCAAGTTGCAAGAACTGGGGTTGGAAGCTCTCCGTCATCCGCCCTACTCACCAGACCTTGCGCCTACAGACTACTACTTTTTCCAGAATTTGGATAACTTCTTGGCGGAAAAAAATTCAATACCCGAGAGGCAGTACAAAATGCCTATGAAGAATTTGTTGCCTCCCGTCCAGCTGATTTCTTTAAGAAGGACATCAATAAACTGCCACTGCGTTGGCAAAGATGCATTGATTGCATGGGTGATTACTTCGATTAATACAAATAAAAAATGCATGAAAAAAATTCGTTTAAATTTTTTCATACAAAACGGCAATTTCATAGGTAAAGACCTATTATTTGGTATTTAGTAGCGCTTACACAATAAAATGTATTTTGTAACGGCTAGGGCTTTGCAGGTAGACTGTGCAGACCGTTAACTAACTAATTGTAGTGAGATAAAGGATACTATCAGTTTAAGTGACTATCTATAATTTCATACGTATACAGGAGTACAGGGTCAGGTCGTAGAAAAGTCACTGACTGTTCTGACCACTCACATACACTAGGATGAGATTAGAGAGGTACCGTCCTTGACAGCACTTGGCAGAAGTGATGGCCTGTCCGCACAGGCTCCGCAGAGTAGGTCTTGTAGATCAGGCAGTGGGACCGCAGGTAGCGTTCGGTTCAGTGCAGCATGCTTTTCAGTACAGCATGTGGTTCAGCACAGCGTGTGGTTCAGTTATGTTGGGGTCGGCTTCCAGTCTAGCCGGATGCAGCTGAAGAAAGGAAGCTTATAACTTGTATGAAATAAATAAACAAAAATAAAAAATGCATTTCTAATTAGAAAAGTAAGATATTTTGGTAATAGATATATAAATAAATAAAAATACAGCAATTAATATCGAGCACCCCACTCTTTTTTACAATGACACTAATTTTCTCGTTAATCACTTTATTCTTATATTGAAAAAAATATTTTTTACTTTTTAGTTCAGTTTAAAGCGTGTTTTTTAGTTTTTTAAACTATAACTTATTTTACAATTTTTTAGACATAATAGTTAATCTTGATGATCGTCATCAGGATAATGGGACAAAAGTTTAATCAGTTTAACAAATGGGCTGGAAGCAAAGGTCTGAAAGATCAATGGGTGTTTGCTAAAAACGGTCGCAACAAGTGTCGAGCAAAAATCACCATTATCAACAACCAAATTGTGAAGTCCATGACCGAATATAACCATTGAACTCTACTAATGACTAAAGGTAGGACATACTGTCGACATTCGTTTATAAATACATAGATAGATGCTTTAGATTTGTTGCTTTAGATGAAGGAGCTCGTGGCTAAGTAATAACAGCCGCACAGGTCGATCCATCAGGTTAAGCTACGCTTGCCGGGGTTGGTTGGTGGATGGGTGATCATCTTTACATTCTGAGACTCCTCCGTGCCTTGGAAAGCACGTTATACCGCTGGTCCCGTCTGTCATTCGAGGATCTTTGACAGTCGTTACGGGTCGTCAGAAGCCCGAAAGTCTGACAACCAGTCTTACCAAGGGGTATCATATTACCCAGTTACTGGGTTGTGGAGGTCGGATAGGCAGTCGCTCTATGTAAAATTCTGGGATTCAGCTGCATCCGGTTATACTGGAAGCCGAACCCAACATAAGTAGTTGGGGAATGGCTAGGCAGATTGATTTAGTGTTATGATATCTGTGTTCTGTGTACCTACATTTAATTTAAAACAACATAATGCTAATTAAATAAATTCGTAGCAATATATTCTAGAGTTGTTTATTAAATGCAAGTCTACCTACTCACAATAAACAACCGATTCTGAACGTAATATTTAGTGGTATAATTATCTTTTTCCAGTTTCGGAATAGCTTGATGTGGTAAGCTGAGCATCACTCATTGAGAGGTAGTAAAGTACGTCACGTGTCGTGTTGCCGGTCACAATATTTCAGTTCTTTCTTTCATGCATGACTAGCTTTTGCCCGCGACTTCGCCCGTGTGGATGTCGAAAAATATTCCGCGGGAACGTACTACCGGGAAATCCTTATTCCTTGTGTACATTATAAAGGGAACCTCTGTGCAAAATTCCAGCTTTCCAAGGGTTTGAGCTGGGCGTTGATGAGTGAGTCAGTCAGGATTTCTCTTTTTATTTGTATAGATAGATAATGCAATGCGTAACAGCCAATGATGATGATCATGTAGATGTGATTGTGTATCAAGTTAATACTCGCAGCATTTATTTGTATGCAGAAGTAAAAAAAACTGCGTCCGACGGGGGGCGGTAACAATTATCCACCCAAGTCCTCCAAGTCAAGTGTCCTGCGAAAACTACTACCATCAACAATGAAATTGTCAAGTTCTTGCACAAGCACAATCATTAAATGAAAGAGAGATAAGACTTATCACAAACAGACATAAATAATGTGATAAACCTACATAAAAATTAATGTAGGTTTATCACATTATTTACTTTATTTTTATTTATTTACTTTTTTGAATAGCAGAGAGAGAGAGAGAGAGAGAGAATTTATCCGAACTGCCTCTTAGGAAACTTTTTTCAAATATTCTGACCACTTTATAGGAAATAAATATGTCCTAAAGCTGTTTATACTTGCAATTTATAATTTTAATACTTATTTTACAGAATTAAGGTTCACGTCATCTAAAAGAGGCAGCACGTGCCTTCTCATAGGTCCGCATCAGTTTGACCGATATCGTTCGACGGGGGGCCGTAACAAGCACCCACCCAAGACTCATTGGCGTTGTTTCCGCAGTATTTCAAATAAGTGTCCTGCGAGAACTACTACCATCAACAATAAAATTGTTAACTTCTTCCACAAGCACAATCATTAAATGAGAGAGAGAAGACTTTATCACAAACAGACATAAAAAAAAAACTTCGTTGGTTGTTTTTTTTTAGTAAAAAAGTTTTAATTTTTCGCTTTTTAGTTGTGGTACCTATCCCACACAAATTCGAATATCACTACCTGTAGAGTAAATTACAGTGACAGGAAATTATTATAACATCGTCCACATAGACTAAGTGGGAAAAATACGTACTATTGAAGCTAAGTCAAAAACTATAAAGCAAGGTTAATCAGTTGTATATGGCACCAACTTCAAAGTGTACTCTCCTGAATAAAACAAGAACTATTCAAATCGGACTACTCTGTAAAAAGTTATGCGTGTCATAAACAAAAAAAATTAAAATAAAAAAATGTACGCGTTGACTTGAGAACCTCCTCCTGTTTTTTTCGTCGGCTAAAAATTATTTTGAACGCTTGATAAAGTCTAGCCTGTCTTTATTTTTACATGTCAATGTCAATTTCGTCTTGTAAGAAGGACAGTTGATTTGAATATATTATTTTTATAAACGTTTATGAATATAGGTCGTTAGTTTAAAAGTATGACTGATGTAGTGAAAATACCTATATTATTAAATCTGTTGGCTAATGTGGCTGTGTTCAGTAAATATGTCAATAATAAATATTTTATGTTTAATATGTAAGTACATAGTTAACACGATACAAGATGAAAAGTTAAAGAAAATACATTTGTTTTATCGGTAAAGTATTTTAGTTATTTACCACCCATTAATTTTTGAATTGAATAAGTTGTAGATGCATAGAATATAAATGCACATTTATATGTGTTCTTCTATACTCGTATAGTTTAAATTAAAAAAAAATAACGAAGTTCCTTAACGCGGCTTGCGGTAGGAGTTGACTGGTAGAAATCATCACGTAAGGAAAAAGCGTTATGCCCCCTCCATGAGACCTTCTCTCTCTGTCTCTTTCTATTATATATGGGCATGTGTGTGTGTGCGAGTATCGCGTAAGGAACTTCGTCCCTGTCGAGGGTTCCCCGACCGCATACGTGTTATTTTCAAAAATCATTTTGAGATAGTCGTAGAAGGCTAGCTGGCTTACCCGAGTAGCTAAGAATTCCAGTCGCTTACAAAATACACTCACATAATTTTATTGATGAGTAAAGTATACTCTTATGCAATGACAGCTTATAGTAGAGCATTGGTAATTTTAAGACAGCGAACCTATTGATGTCTTTTTTTCTAATAGGAATATTTTTCACGACACGATGTGGGTTTCCCCTGCCTTCAGATTAGAAAATGACGCTTTTATAGACGTACCCAAAGTAAGACAAACTAAAAGAGTATTGGATTTGTTCTCAAAATTATTATAAAAAGTGTCGAGTAAAAGTCGTAGTGACTTTACTCAACACTGTTGCATTATTGTCACGAGTATTCACGAACACAATCATTGATGATACAGGAGAATGAAGGAGCATGACAATGTGGGTATGTTACATAGTCGTGCTCCTTTTGCGTGAATTTTAATATTTTGTAATAATTTTTAGCCAAGTAAGTTGTATCTAAATTGTTTACTCGTGTTTACTTAATTTACGTGAAATATATGATCGTTAAATGTCATTTAAATGTTAATTGTCATTTTTTCACTTGTATTGGAAATGGTAATTTAAAAAAAAAATATATATCTATTGCAGATGTCAGTAACCCAGTTTTTTCAACATCTCGATTCGGAAAGCCAGTTATATTGGTAGGAAGATATCGTTTCAACAAATGGAGTGGCAGTAAGGGTGCTCGCGCTAGATGGCCTTGTGTCAAGGCTTGTTACGGCTGCAAAGCCACCATCTTCACCATGGATGATGTTATTGTCAGATATGGTCATGAACATAATCATTAAATCATCTATCTAAACACGTTACTATGTTAATTTGTGGTATTTTTTAGGATTCTGAAAGTGTACATGAAAGAACACATGATGCGTGATTTGTTTAAAATGAAAGGAATATAGCAACAAGCCTTAAATATTTGGAGGATATTGTATTTTCCATTTTGATACAGGCAGCCATGGTATTGCCATCTGATAAAAACCTTTAGCGTAATCAAGTGCCCTAAAGTTAACTGTGAAGTTATATTCTTTACTTTATTGTGGGAATATTTTTTGATTTATTTTCAATTTAGTTATTGAATAAGTTTCTGATCATGCCAATATTGAATACGCCTATTAATGCTTAGGTACATTTTTCACAGTTTTTCTAATAAAGTGGTTTCAGATAATTATAATTTTATGTAATTCACACGGTAGAAGTATGAGAGTAATTTAGAGGGAACTTTACATCTAATTTGGCTGAATGTAAAGTTGACGTGCCCGTTGCGCATCATCATCTGCCTAGCCTTTTCCCTTCCCAACTATGCTGAGGTCGGCTTCCATTCTAACCGGATATATCTGAATACCAGTATTTTACATGAAGGGACTGTCTATCTAACCTTCACAATCTAGTTACTAGGTAACACGATAGCCCTTGCTAAGACTGGTTGTCAGACTTTCGGGCTTCTGACTAACCGTAACGATGTTCCAGATGCAATGTTCGCAATATCTGCCCGTGGGAACCCGGTTATTCAATTAGGTCCATATAGGTTCAATAAATGGAGTCAATGTAGCGGTCCTAAAGCTCGGTGGATCGTGTGTCAACGGATGTCGAGCGGAGATTATCACCATCAACGAAATGATCATCTAGTGCTATAATGTGCATAATCATTGAAAATAGATGCTATCACAGGTGTATTGTATTGTATTGTTGTGTGTTTATTTTATCCAATTGTACAACAGTGTGCAATCTTGCAGTATTGTGACGATTCCTAAAATACTTTCAAGGCATCCGGGTGACGCTGATACTCAACTGATCATTAGTAATATCATGTAGGTATGTATTTATATAACTTATTTTTCACGTTTCAGGCCCTTTGTTTACAAGCTCTCGGTATGGGAAACCCGTTATTGAATGGAAAGGTTACCGTTACAATCAAAAGTTTTGTAAGCATCCAAATGCTCCTGCGCGTTGGGCTTGCGTCAAAACACGACTAGGGTGCCCCGCTACACTCCTAACTGTTAATGATGAAATTGTTCTCGAAAAATATATGCATAATCATTAAATTGATTACGTGACAAAGTGCTGACAATGCATGAATATAAAAGGATAACAAAAATGCCATTTAGACAAAGAGTAGAAATAATACTGCAGCCGTTAATCAATTAGCGAATATGTAGGTATGATATTAGAAACATACAAAATGGTATGTAGAACAACTGATCTATACCTACGTACTAATAAGTGCGAAATGTGCGCTTTGTTAAATGTTTGTTATTAAATCACGCATAACGTGTGAGTCGCTAAACGGACGTGGATCCGAACAGATTTATTATATCCTGAACTAACAATTAATATATTTTCAGTGTATCTGTATTATAAATGTATGAAGCACTTTCACTACGTTACGAGTGAAAATGCTTCCAATAGAATGATGTTTTTTTTTGCGCTTAATAATTTTATTTGCTTTCATAATAAGTTCAAATTAATTAAATATCTGTCTTAATCCAGTTAATCATTTAATTAAAAGTATATTGTAAACTGTGTATACAAATTATATTTAGTTTGTTTATACTTTGTCATGTTTCAGAGCCAATATTTTCAACGTCTCAGCGTGGTAAACCGGTTATAATAATGGGAAAGTACCGGTACAATAAGTGGGTAGGCAGCAAAGGAGACCGCGCCCGCTGGATTTGTGGCAAAGTTAACGCTTTGAAGTGTTCTGCATCCCTAGTCACGATTCAGAACGTTATCATAAAACAGACGCCTCACAATCATTAGTCACTGGCTTTATTTAAGTCATATCCTGGTATGATACTCCACTAACGCAATTCGAACAGATCGACTCCGACTCGATTACTGGAAGTGTGGAAGAAACTGTCAACTTCGTGGTAGGTACCTACGTCAAAGGTCTACACTACATATTATTATCTTGAGGTATGAATCAAGTGAAATTTTAGCAAATGAGTTAGACACACGCGGGTTTAGACTCTTGGTATTCAGCTCTTTATAGACATTGTAATCGTAAAACACTATTTAAAATGTATATAGTAGATCTAGATGTGAACATTAATGCAATTCTAGATGGCAAAAATCAATATTGGTAATCCTAAGCGCCAAACCGCGTGCGCGCTGTGCTTCTAGGATATATCAATACCGGGGCACGGTATCGATATGTAATCTTGAAAAATTATGCACAATAGTTAGCATTCAGCAAACAGAAGTGAAGTAATAAGGCAGTATTATAAACATGCTAATTAAAGGCTTAAGCTTGTTTTACGATTTTATTTATACTTCATCATCTGCCTAGCCTTTTCCCAACTATGTTGGGGTCGGCTTCCAGTCTAACCGGATGCAGCTGAATACCAGTATTTTACATGGAGCGACTGCCTATCTGACCTCCACAATCCATTAACTGGGTAATACGATACCTCTTGGTAAGACTGGTTGTCAGACTTTCGGGCTTCTGACGACCCGTAACGACTATCAAAGATCCATGAATGACAGCCGGGACCAACGGCTTAACGTACCTACTTTCCGAGGCACGGAGGAGTCTCGATATGTAAAGATGGTCTTATGTGTATTTAATGTAAAATTATATTAGAAAGTTGTGATCCATTGTGTAGATGAGAAAAAAACAACTCCTATCGTGATAATAAATATGATGAAAGTGAGTGATGTTTTTTTTTAAACCATATTATCAAAAAAAAAAA
This sequence comes from Cosmia pyralina, assembly GCA_946251885.1. Taxonomy (NCBI): domain Eukaryota; kingdom Metazoa; phylum Arthropoda; class Insecta; order Lepidoptera; family Noctuidae; genus Cosmia; species Cosmia pyralina. The sequence continues at coordinate 21,428,946 of OX276351.1, forward strand.
AAGAAACGTGGTATGTCTAAGGAATAGGATTATTTGATGAAGTGTCAATACAAAAGCCTGTATAAAAATGTAATTTCAGCTCCTCACTATACTGTGTCGCGCTGCGGAAACCCCGTATTACAAATCGGCCAGTATCGCTTCAACAAATACTATCGAAGTAAAGGACCAAAGGCGCATTGGTCTTGTGTAAAAGCAAGCATAGGTTGCCGAGCCAGAATCACGACATACCAGGACTGTATCATTAAGAGCAATAATTTCCATCAGCATTGAAAACCAGAGAAATTTCTAATAGTGCAGTAGAAAAATGGAAAAATGAACAAAAACAGAACGCGAGATCCATCTTCCTTCTTGTTCCTTGCAGCAGAATACAATTACTATCATGTGTTTTTGTTTTGAATATTGAAGACTGGCATAGTCTTTTTGATAGGTTGGTTTCGGATCCTAAACATAGGCTTGCTCGTAAAGAACGATCGTCAGAGTCTTCATTAGGTTACTAAAAATAATGGACACTTTTTTTACGTAATCAAAGATACGATGGTATAAATACATTGAGTTAAAATGTGACATGACGTCACTCCTAGCTAGATTTTGTACGTAGTTTGTAATAGTTGTAACTTAGCAAGCCCCCACTCGCCAACTTTAATGCGTTTTATTTAAGTAATTTTTTATTAATATGATAAAGCTAAAAATACGTGTCTAATATTTTTTTATTATCTGACTGACGAATTATAGAATTTCTTTTTTATTACCCAGGCATCATCCCTATTGCAAGCCACCGTGTTGAGGTATTACTAGTCCTCCCTTGCAAGAGTAATTATTAGTTAAATTTTACTTTTTAATAATTATTAAATTAATTATTAATAATTAATTATTATTATTATTTATAATTAATTATTAATTTAGTAATTATTAGTTAAATTGAATAATTATGGACAATATACAACTTTACCTATAATTTGTTGAATAGTGTTGTTATAAAGGCGTATATATTTTTGGTTTAAATAAATCTATCGGTGAAGGAGTATAGTTGTATTTCTTTTTATTTATGACTGCTGTGTTTGTAAATTGCGATGAAATCTGATATATTAAATTGGCTTCTAGTTATTATATTTTTACGTAGGCACTGTTTCAGGATATGTTTACTCAACATCAAGGAAGGGCAGACCTGTCATACAAATTGGGCACCATAGGTTTAACAAGTACAGTAAATATAGAGGATCTACAGCATCTTGGAAATGCGTCAAATGTACGAAAGGGTGTAAAGCATCCCTCTATACCGTGGAAAACATCATCGTTAGATCCAACAATACACATAATCATGACTGACAGCACGATTGCACATTTCTGACAGAAAAATAAAGATAAATAACAAATGAAAAACAACAGAGTACCGGGACGTTTGTACTACACGACGAACTTGACAGGCTAGACAAGCTCGTCGTGTCGTGCAAACACTCGGGTGCTGTACAAAGTTTTATGACTGAACCAACTGGATGCCTTTTTAATATCATGTAGAGTAGGTATGTGATTAAAAATCATCTCTCAGCAGCTTTGCTGCGAACGGACAATACATAACTTTTTTGTCTACATATGAGATCTTGGACCAATAAATGTTATAATTAAGAAAATTTGCGGCGTAATTTACTATATTGTACCTATAATCTGAAATTTTATATTGTGGTTTACCTAATTATTAAGACATTGACGGAGACCAAATAGTTATACTTCTTGACGTTTTAATAAATGAGTTTTAATTTATTTTCCAATTACCTCTATTATTAATGTCTTAACATTTAGTTTTTATTATCATTTATTTAGTACTAGCTGTTGCGATCCAGGTTGAAAAGTATCTTGTGTCCTACTCCAGGTCATGTTGCACCCATGTGCCAAGTTTCATCAAACTCCGTTCAACCGTTTTAGCGTGAAAGCGTAACAAACAAACAAACAAATTCACTTTCGCATTCTTGATATTAGTTAGGATTTGAAACAATAAATTACTGTAGCAAGTAAGCAGCTACACATTATTTTTGATGTTATTTTTATTTAATTACCTATTGTCTCAATTATTTTATATAAACAACTTTTTTTATCAAAATCAGTATTGAATATTAATTGATATTGTATTAATATTGAAAATTATGTTTCAGTTCCTTTGTTTACCACGTCCAGGACTGGACGACCAGTTATTCTGCTAGGAGAGTATAGATTTAATAAGCTCAGTCGCTGCAAAGGAATCAAGGCAAGGTGGAAATGCGTCAGAAGCACTTACGGGTGCAGAGCAGCTCTCACTACCGTTGGGGATGCCATCGTAATAATCAATAATCAACATCAGCATGACAATCAAACATACAACATGCCAAAATATTAGTTAAACCTACTTCCTTTGCTTGCACATTTTCTATTTTATTGAGTTAGATAAATCTTATTAATTTTATTTCAGCTAACCTAAGAAGTAAGAGAGAACATCTAATTTCAATAATGTTACAATAACTTTCCAATACTTAATTATTATATTTAAAAGAATTTGCGACGTATTTTGATTAATCTGACATTTTAAACTGTGTTTTATCTAGTTATAAAAGAAGCGAAGTTGACGGAGACGATAATAAATAAGTTTTACTTTTACGTTATTTTACAATAAAATTGTTTCATTCTTTACATTAATTTAGTTATTATTATATAATAGAACTAGCTGAGCGGTCAGACGTTATTCTGTTTCCTAGAACTCGATCGCAGTGCCACCTACCGGGTCCAATTGTGAATCGGTTAGATTCATCCAAGGACCCACTCAAAAAAAAAAAACATCAAAATCTGTCCAGCCGTTTTGGAGTAGTTCAGTGAGATACACGTAGGTACAGATGAATTATACAATTGTGACTTAAATAACGCAAATCACGGAAAAAAATCAGCTGTTCCCTACATTTTGACGTGCTAGGCGAACATAATATAGGGAACAGCTGTTTTTTTGTTCGCGATTTCAGGTTTGGTTTCTATGGGACCAAACCTGTTGTTCATAACGATGAGTACAATGACCCTTTAAGATGTTTTGCGTTATTGAAGTTACACCTTGTTTATATAAAAATAAAGAGCCGTTTATTTCTTGCAATGCTAAAAAATTATAATATGGAACATATTGTTTCAGGTCCTCTGTTTACCACGTCCAGGACTGGACGACCAGTGATACTTCTAGGGGAGTATAGATTTAACAAGGACAGTCGCTGCAAAGGAATCAGGGCAAGGTGGAAATGCGTCAGAAACAGCTACGGGTGCAGAGCAACCCTCACTACCGTTGGGAATGTCATTGTGATATTCAATAATCAACATCAGCATGATAATCAAGTATACAACAGGCCAACATATTAGGTCATCATCTCATCGGCCTAGCCTTTTCCCAACTAAGTTGGGGTCAGCTTCCAGTCTAATCGGATGCAACTGAATAGGTACCAGTATTTTACATGGAGCGACTGCCTATCTCACCTGCACAACCCAGTTACTGGGTAACACGTTACCCCTTGGTAAGACTAGTTGTTAGACTTTCGGGCTTCTGACGACCCGTAACAACTGTCAAAGATCTACATATGGCAGCAGGGACCAACGGCTTAACGTGCTTTCCGAGGCACGGGGAGGTCTTCGTATATAAAGATGGTCACCCATCCACGGACCAACCTCGGCAAGATTAGGTTAACTTAGATCCATTTGTTAAATCAATGTCTTCACTGTGCAGCAGCTATTCAGCTGGTTGCTGTTCATATACAGCGTGTATCAGAAAGGTGTGGTCAAATTTAAGGGTGTGGTACAGACTATCAAACTGAACAACTTTCACCGTGAGACCAACATTGTAATCGAGAAAAAATAATCATCAGCTATATCTGTTTGATATAGGTAATCTTGTTAATTTGCTTTGAGCTACGCACGCACCGTCTTTTGTGAACCGTAGGAGTAAGAAACGTTAACATCTAATCACAGAAGTAGACATACATACATACAACGTAATGAAGCGCTGAAATAAAAATGTTAATGAGATTTCATTTATCAATCTTTTAATTTAATTTCTTTACATATTTTGGTACACCAGCATTTTTTTATATGTACTGCTCATGCAAAAAAATAAAACTGAATAATAACTTATTAAAATTACTGGTATGTATGCCTATTATAGGTACACACAGCATTCACCACAAAACAACATCGTAATTAACTAAAAAAAAAAAAACATATTTGTATTATACTAAATAAAATATAAAATAGCATATTGACACACTACGTTAATCCACCGTGTGTTATCCATTTAATACGAATGACAGTAAGGTACGATTTAAACTTTCGCGATTTGCACACATTATAAACAAAACTGAGAACGGGTCTTCTCGCGATATTCCTTTTTACCCGTTCTCAGTTTTGTTTATACGAGTAATGTAAGTTATGATTTGTGTAACTTGATGGTCAATTTGCTAAACAATAAATCCTTTGTGATGAACATGAGTAATTCCTCCGTCTCCTGGTAATGCAGGCTTTGAAGCCACTCTGTAACTTATTTTTTTATTTTAGCAATGTTTAATTTTTTATATATGGCTTGGCTTTTTTCTTTTTCATTTTATTTTTATAGAATTTGCTGCTCAAGCTGCTGTACTGGCGTTTAGCAAAGTCCAGCAGGGTACAGCATGGCCGGGCAGAGGAACCGTACGTCAGTTGTCTTCTAAGGATGGATTTGAGCACTGTAAGGACTTTACATTCAGTAAATAGTTGCGACGTGGGAAATCTATATGGTTTTTTGGTTAAGACCTTAAGCACAGCTCTCTGCGCTCTTTCCCACCCGAGAAGAAGAGTCTTAGCTGCACCTTCCCACACAGTTATGCAGTACTGGTTAATCGACTAGCTATTTAAACTAGTTTCAGTTTTTCTAGCGTTGCAGAATCTCTAAGGGTTATAAAGACATAAATTAGCTGCCTAACTCTGGAAATAATTGTATCAATCTGCTTGTCCCGTCTCAGTTCATCATCCATCCGCACTCCCAAGTACTTATCGCTGTCCACCCGAGAAATTACCTGGCAATTACATCCATCATGGCAATCGAAAATATGTGCTTTTATTGAGAAATCAAGATGGTTTAGTGTTAGGTCTCAGAGCGAAGGGTAGGAAATTGGTTTTTGGTAAGGTTTAGTGTGAGCAAATTTTGTCTCAGACAAGGCATTATTTTGGAAAGGGAAAATTTTGCACTCTCCTTGATCGCTTACCAGTTTGGTCTCCACACAAGGCCAGCGGTATCATCTGCATATATGTGAATTACAGTGTTTGGGAAGGACATTGTGAAGAGATCATTAAACCTGGAATAAATGAGGGCGCAAAATGCTCCATTGTGGGACTCCAAAGAAGATTGAGCGTTCATCGCTGAGATACTCACCTATTCTGATACGTTGTTTTCGCTGGCAAAGATATTGTTAGGCGTTATACCTCGAACGCCTGTCCTTTCCAGCTTGGACAAGAGAATGGGAATAGAAACCGCGTCAAACGCTTTAGTCCAGAAATATACAAAGACATCAATTTTTGTCGTCTAATCAAACTAATTTATTAGACTTTATAATATTTTGACCACCATCCATCCATTTTAGCACGTACTCGCTTTAATTGATAGGTATGTATTAAAATAATGACTGTAAGAGCGAGTTTATTTGATGCGAAAACGTTTTAACGTTTTCGCGGCGAATAGCTAAAACTTTAACCTATTAAGACTTTACTTCGCATTTACTTTCGCGTTTTTAGGGTTCCGTACCTCAAAAGGAAAAAACGGAACCCTTATAGTATCACTTGTTGTTGGTTGTCCGTCTATCTGTCCGTATGTCATTCTATCAAGACTCTTTTTCTCAGGAATACGTGTCTCAAGATTCTAAGTCAGCGCAAAAAAAATACGGCCATTTATGCGACATATTTTGATACTCGCAAGTAAATCAAAACCTATAGGGTACTTCTCGTTGACCTAGAATCATGAAATTTGATAAGAAGCAAGGTCTTACAGCACAAGTTAAGGAAAAAGTCAATTTGTAATTTTATCACGTAAAATTTTTTTTTTTGGGATTTCTCACTTAAATTTGACTTTTTGCAGTTGGAAAATTCGTGACGTATATCAATGTATGTATACATTTTTGTATGGGAGAACATGTTTTTCAACTACATTGTTAAGTTTGTATTTGGGATAAATTATTTTCAACTACGGAACCCTTCATTGTGCGTGGTCCGACACGAACTTGGTCAGTTTTTTTTAAATATATATGGATATTCGTGTCATAATTATCTATGATTATTATACGTTCCTACTTTACAATAGGTTTTCACTTGATTCTGTTTTTTTTCAGAAAGGATAGAGTTTGGTATTTCAAGGTATGGAAAACCAGTTATTAATATGGGACGACATAGATACAACAAGCATCCCAAAACTATTGGTTCTAGAGCACGATGGTATTGTGTTAAGGCGAGGTCTGGCGGCTGCCCTGCGTCTCTAGTCACCATTGATGACGTCATCGTAGCAGTTAAGAATTACCACACACATTGAATTATATAAACTTGCAACCAGCCCCTGCTTCGCACGGTTTTTACAACTTGACAAAACATTGAGATTTCTTTGTTATATTATGTTACTTTAATATTAAATACACACAAAAATCCTTCTGGAATAAATTATTTAAATGATGGTGAAAACCGCATCTAAATTCGTTGCGTAGTTCAGAAGAACAACTTGGTCACAGAGACAGACACGAAAATGTATAAATAGATAATGACCGACTAAGATAGTTAAGACACCTGAGTGGTATGTGGCAGGCTAATGTTCGTCTCAGTACCGTTTAGATCCGTCAAATAATTATGAATGACTTCACGACTGACAGTTGCCTAATTCATTTGGTCGGATATTATTAAGATTTTTGTGCAGTATAAAATAATACCTATTATTGTCAACGATTGTAAAAGATTATACAGTCGACCACGTTACGTCAGACTCAGTGGTAATAAAACCAGTATAAGCTGGCCTCGTATTCTATAGAAACTCCGTAATACGCTAGCCCAGCTTAAGGTCAAAGTTACCACTGACTTGATGTGCCGTGGACAGTATCTACTCGGTAAACAAAAAAAAGTTCTCAAGAGAGTACTTGTGAATTTCATTTGTTATCGACGTGGGTTGCTACGTGACGTCACGCAGCCCATTCCAGCACCGCAGCAACCCACGTCGATAACACATTTGACAAGGATTTGCCATTTCCCGAAGCGTTGAGCAAAAAATCTATACTAATGTTATAAATGTGACGAAAGTGTCTGTCAGTCATGTCTTTTTCAGTTTTCGATGAAATTTGGCACTCCGGTAGACCATGACCATGACCGGCTAGGACATAGAATACTTTTTATCCCGGTAGTAGGTTACCGTAGAAAAAATTCCGACCACGAGAAAAGCTTAGTGTTATTATACATATAGTGCAGATGATGAGATTACCGGGATCAGCTCGTCAAGTAGGTCAGACATGCCGCCGGGGTCGCGGGTAGTTCGAAAGAGATACCGTGGCCCTGGCACGGGCAACTGAAGGAACATAGGTGGGTTTTAGTCAGTAAAAGTCTGGCACGCCCTCCCGCTCATTTGATGATTTCCCATCCACAAAAAAAAAAAAAAACGTAGGTCAGACATTGCTGAATTCAAATAGACTCGATTTTGTGTTTGTCAAACGATTCTGGAAAAGTGAAGTGTAAGTGTTTCTTTTTCTAGGACTAGTTTTCTCAACGTCGCGATTTGGGAAACCAGTGGTGATTATTGGTCATCACCGCTTCAATAAATACCATCGTTGCAAAGGTCCGAGGGCGAGATGGACCTGTACGAGAGGAAACGGATGTAAGGCGACGGTCCTTACTATGGGGACCCAGTTTGTTGCTTATAAGAACTGGCATAATCACGATTGATGTTACAGCGAAAGAAACAGATGGAGCTATACAAGACTTCACATTCCTTTTTTGCAATGAAACAATGGGGAATATGCATGTATTTTTTAAATATTTTTATTGGATAGTTACATGGCGATATACGCCATGTAACAATAAAAAAAACCCGCCATGTGCGTGTCAGACCACGCACAATAAAGGGTAGTTGAAAAAAAATTATCCCTAAAACAAACTTAACATTGTAATCCCAATAAAATATTTTGTGAAGTGATAAAATTACAAATTAATAATTTTCGGACCTTTTCCTTTACTTGTGCTGTGCGACTAATATGCTTCTTGCCAAATTTCATTATTCTAGATCAACGAGAAGTACCCTATAGATTTTGATTTATTTGCGAGCATCAAAATATGTCGCATAAATTACCGTATTTTTTATTGCGTTGACTGAGAAGTTTGTTTTTTTAAGGACTCCAAGGAACCATAGACCTACGTATTTGATATTAATTTCAACTTGATACCACCACGCGGTTCCTGAGAAAAAGGGTCTTGACAGACGGATAACGAAGTGATCCTATAAGGGTTCCGTTTTTCCTTTTGAGGTACGGAACTCTAAAAATATTCCACACCAAAAAAGCAATAATTGAAAGTACATCATATTACTAATAGCCTACAGACACGGGCGGGACTTTCAACGCCCTCCATTTTGCGCGCTTGGTGTGACGTCTTAGTCTATGACAACAAACAAACAAGAAATCGCAAGCACATTGACATTAATTTATGTGAATTTATTGTTGTCATCATAGACTTTTACGTCTCATTCTCTCTGAAGAATGGCGTCGTTTTTCACATATTTGAATTTCCCACAGTTTTTTTGCACTTTTTAAAAATGAATTTCTTGCTGAAAAAGAAATTATAATAAAAATAAAAGATAGAGGCGTAATTCTTAAATAATAGTTTATTAAAAAAATATTTGACACTTATTTGAATCACATGCATATTCACTATTATTGATTTGACTCTTGTCTCGTAATACAGCCTACGACTCATGTCTGAGTTTTCAGCGATTGGAGTAGTACAGTCAACCGCACATCTGTGGTAACTGGTAACACTCGAAAATAGCCCTTACTGCTGCGACATAAAGGCTGTCAATATCAAATTTTTACCGCTGTTATGGGGTTGGTTGTAGCTCGAAAAAAAAACTCGGTTTTAAATGTTTGTTTTTCTTATTCGTTTGTTTAAGTATTTTCAAACAAACGAAAAAAGAAAAGAAGAAAATAAGAGTACTCTTATTTTCTTGTTTGTGTGTGTTATATGAAAAATCATAGAAAAGCTTTTGTGACAAAATATTCGTATTCTCATCCTTATTCATTGTAATAGATCTTTGAAGAAATTTTTTACATAAATGTATAAATTTCATTATTTCTTTTTATTTTGAGATAACCATTACTTTTATCATAAAATTTGTATAAAAAGTTTAATCTTGGAGATGTGTGAGGTACCTGGTAAGTACTGGAAAGCAAAGAAACAGTGCTTTTTTAGTTTTATGAATAAAAAGAAATAGGTACAGTGGGCTGCATCAATTGGGTACCCCAGTTGTATTAAAATTTTAATACAACTGGGGTACCCCACATTGATGCAATTGATGCAGCAGCCCACGGTACATTGTTTTTAGTTATTATTAGTACGAGTTAGTCACAATATCAGTCTCTTCTAGATCATGGTCAGTTTATAATGTCAGCTCGAGGCAAACGGATGCTCCTGTACAGAAACATCAGATTTAGTCTCAACAAGGGTAAGCCTGGCTCCCCGAAACAAAGATGGCTGTGCACTAAATGGTCATATGGCTGCAGGGCCTCCATCATAACGTATGAAGAAACTATCATCAAACTCAATGGTACACATACTTGTCACCAGTAACCGACCTGAATAGTATATTATTGTAACAGTAATTTAAATGGTGTGCATAATAAAGAGTATTCTATTCTATTCTATTCTATTCTATTCTATTCTATATTATCATCATCTATATAACTAATTCTGCCCTAAATAGTTTTGGTCCTTTACCTAAATCCACCTCCGTGGCTTAGCATCGAGAGTCGTAAACCTGAACGGAAAAAAACTGATTAATTATTATGTTTGTGTTAGTTTATTTAATTATTTCTAGATTTTTTAAATAATATAAACTGAGAATTGTTAATTTAGTAAAATATTTTACCTGAGTAATTTTTGTTTATCTTCTCGAGTTTCTTTATTAGGCTTCTAATGCAATTCAGTACCATCATCTGCTTAGTCTTTTCTCGGCTGTATTGCGGTCGGCTTCCATTCTAACCGGATGCAGCTGAGTACCAGTATTTTACATGGAGCGACTGCCAATCTGACCTCCACAACCCAGTCACTGTGTACCACGATACCCCTTTGTAAGACTGGTTACAAATCACCACCACCACCACCACCACCTGGTCTGGTTTGGACTTTAGGGCTTCTGACGACCCGTAACGACTGTCAAAGATCTACAAATAGCAATTGGGACGTGCTTTCCGAGGCACGGAGGGGTCTCTGTATGTAAAGATGGTCACCCATCTACGGACCAACTGCGGCAAGCGTAGCTTATACTGACCGATCGGCCCGTGCGGCTATAATTACTTAGCCACAAGCCCTTCAATGCAATTCAGTACCAAGGCGGACAAAATGCCTTAGTCATTATTGACCAGTCAACCAAGGGTGGTGCAGAGATAGCATGACAGGTGCATTTGTTTTATTTACCTACAGTATAAACTACACGTATTTACTAAGAAAAAATAATTCTTCATTTGTTTTTTAGATAAGCTAGTGTTCATAACATCGAAGCGGGGGAACCAGATGATTCAGTACAATGACCACAACTTTAGCTTTAACAAGGCCACGATAGGAGACAAGCCGAGAAAAAGATGGGTGTGCACGAGATGGGCTTACGGCTGCAGGGCCGCCATCACTACCTACGAAAACTAAAAACGAACATACTCATTAAGGACCACAATACACACAAACCTGAAAAGGTGCATTGAAATAATTAAATATTTGTATGTCCCCTTTTAATTTTAGGATTGAAATTTTCTTAAAAAATTTAGTACCTATGTAAACTAGCTCTGAGTGAAAGTTAGATTAGCAGATGTTCTCCAACATTACATTTAGGTTACTTTATTATCCAAAGAACACGGTGCAGTGGAAGGGTTTTTTTATTAAAATTTTATTTCTGTGTTTTCTTTCCTTTTCTTTTTTTCAATTCGTTAATAGTGGTGCTTTGACCAGTATTTGTAATAACAATAATAAATTCACTCGTCAATTTCTTTGCTTTGCTGATCAATACACAAAATGGTAACGAGATTTTGTCTAAAGATTTTAGACTATCTTCTACCGCGCCGGCCAATCAATCAATCTGCCTAGCCTTTTCCCAACTATGTTGGGGTCGGCTTCCAGTCTAACCAGATGCAGCTGAATACCAGAATTTTACATGGAGCGATTGCCTATCTGACCTCCACAACCCATTAACTGGGTAATACGATACCCCTTGGTAAGACTGGTTGTCAGACTTTCGGGCTTCTGACGACCCGTAACGACAGTCAAAGATCCACGAATCTACCGCAGATCCACGAATCTACCGCGCCGTCCATGGGCGTCGAATACTTATACAAAATGACGTCCAAAGAAACTGTTATATATGTTTAAATAAAAGACAACATATTGTATGTACATAAACAACATACTAGAAAACACTTCAAAAGCCAATTCCAAATTGCCATTTCTTGCCAATTCTTCTCCATACGAAACTGCCTCTTAGAAGGGACAACAAGAGTCAATGCTATAATGCTCTTTTAAATTGTGACATTGTGAAGTGTCTTTTATTAGCCCAATTAAAAAAAAAAGTCAGGAGGTGTCGTTGGTCCCCCGGTTGAAACGAAGTTACTTTTGCTGTATATTATGTATCAAAACAAAGCCATCTAGTATGGTCTTAAGTTTTAAGTATCAAAAGCTTTTGTTTTTTAATACACAGCTATCTAGTATAGTATCACTTTTAAACTGACGGCATAACGCTTTTTTGTTTTATGTGCTTTTTTCGTGACGTCACAATTTCTGTCAGTTTACTCCTACCACAAGCCGCGTTAAAGAACTTCGTTTCAAAAACCGACGTGAAGGACGTGGTAATCATCGCTATTAAAAAATCTAGGTATTTCTTTAGTTCCAGTTTTTACAACATCATGTCATGGCAACCCAGTGGTCGAGTTGGGCCGGTACAGATATTTGCGGAAGACCACAGGAAACGCTGAAGCGAAGAATTTGTTCAGGTGCAACCACTGGGGCCGCGGCTGTCGGGCCTTCATCACCATCATCGACAAGAAAATTGACAAGATCAGGGATGTTCATAATCATTAAACATTGTTTAAGTTTTTCCTATTGTAAACCTATTTACCTACGTGTTATCAAAGCTAATTTAAAAAATCATATTATAAATGATCAATGAGCCTTTTAAAAGGCTTGCCCTACGCCACGCTAAGTATTTTTTTTCGGGTGGATTGAAAAGTTTTAAGGTTTTCGTCGCTAATATTATTTGCGTACGAAATTAAAATTAATTATTTAGTAAATAACAGTTAGTGTCAGTTTTAGTTTATAGTTATGTTATTGTTTTGTTGGGGCAGACTGGATGCGGAAGGCGGAGGACAGGTTGTTGTGGCGCAACCTTGGAGAGGCCTATGTCCAGCAGTGGACTGCGATTGGCTGAGTTGATTTAGTAAATGGTTTGGTATAAAGAAAAACAATACCTACCTGCTTAAAAGTTCTAAAAATGGTCTCAAGTAAGTGAAATCCTCTTAATTTCATAACTATACTATCAGTACTAATATTATAAAGAGAAATAATATAAATCTTCTATATTAATCTTCGAAACTACTGATCCGATTCCGAAAATTGTTTCACTAATAGCAAGCTACAATATTGCCGAGTGTATAATATTTTGATGTTAAAACAGAAAATTTCTCGCTGACGAATCGTGGGCAGGAAGCTAATTGAGAAAAACATTTCTTTAACTATAACTTACAATAGGAAAACTTTAGACCATGTTTAATGATTACCTAACCAGATGCCACCGGTAGCTTGACCCTACTCTGCCGGTGCTGATATTTTATACAATTATAGATATTTTACTGTATTTAATAATGTTGATTAATTATATAAAAAGATAAAAAATGAAATAACAAATTTTACTAATTTTAACAACATTCGTTTTACTTGAAGGAATATAGCTCAAACCTTGCTCACTATAGGTAAAAATTGAGTAGGTTCAAGCTCCTGATAACAAACACAATAAAGGCTTTTTTTTTTTTTTTTTTTTGTGGATGGGAAATCATCAAATGACTTCTCCCGCTCCGAGCAGAGCGGGAGGGTGTGTCAGACTTTTACTGACTAAAACCCACCCGTGTTCCTTCAGTTGCCCGTGCCAGGGCCACGGTATCTCTTTCGAACTACCCGCGACCCCGGCGGCTTCGGCCCTATTGGACCCCGTCACTGCTGACATCTCTTTGAGGCGCGCGTGGAACACAACGCGCCGTCGACCCGGGCCTGGTCCTTACCGGACGGCGAGCTGCCCATTACTCGTCGTCTGCAAGCCCGCGCCTACGGTGGCCGGGAATCGGCGATAGATTCCCGCCGCCCAGGGCGTCTCCTGCGGCGGCTAGGGGCGCGAGGGCGCGGCTGTTGCCTCTCCCTCTCGCGTCCCGCCTCCTCCTTTGCGAGCATTACTGCTTCGCAGAAGGAGGTGACGGCCTCCCATGCACTCTCGCTCCGCACCATGGCCTGGACCAAGTTTGGACGCGAGAGATCGCCGCCGCCGATCGCCTCCGTGAGAACACGGCTGTGCTCCGCCCAAGCCGGGCAAACCTCCACTGTATGCTCCACCGTGTCCTCCGGGCGATCTACACAATGGTGACACCCGGGCGTTTCCTCCCGCCTTATCCGAAACAGGAACCTCCCGAAACAACCGTGTCCGGTGAGGACCTGCGTCAGGCGGAAGGTGAGGACGCCGTGGCGCCTCTCCAACCACTCCTCAAAGAGGGGACTTATCGCCGCAATTGTGGCGTGCCCAGCGCTGGGTTGCGACAATCGCACTCTCCATGTCGCCATGAGATCCCGCCGGAGCCCTGTCCGCTGTACCGTGATTTCTCGCGGCAGCGGAGTTACGCCCCGGCGTTTTGCCTCCTCGCGCCACTCCCACACGTGTGCGAGGACTTTTGCCTCCAGATCCCATGGCGGTAAAAGGCTCATACAGGCGCAGCGCGACTCTAGTAGAACAATTTCCATGAAGTTTTCATATAAATTGTTCTACTAGAGTCGCTTCGCTCCTGTGAGCGGAAAGCCTTATAAACAGATTTTAAAGCTGAACATAAATTAGGGGCAATAATTTCACACGATAAGAACTTATCTAACTAATAACTTATTATTCAAGATCGTTCTTATCGTGTAGGTAAGCCTACTTGCAAATAGTACGGGCACAAGGAACCTGGTAGGTATATCCGATTAAATTTTTCCTATTTTAATTTTATTTTTTTTTATTTTTTTTTTAATGTTTTTTTGTGGTTGTGCCTTCGCTGTATGAGAAGAGGCCTTTGCCCTGCAGTGGGACAGTAATAGGCTGGTGTTCTGTATTAAAAAACAAAGACTTTTGACATTTGAAACTTGAGACCATACTACATAAATGGCTCCGTATTAATCTATCTAATCTATATTCTATATATATCTATATACTAATCATAAAGCTGAAGAGTTTGTTTATTTGTTTGAACGCGCAAATTTCTGGAACCACCAGTCGGATTTGAAAAATTATTTTTGCATTTGATAGCCCAATTCTCGAGGAAGGCCATTTAACATCACGCTAGGATCCTTAGGATCGAGCAAAGAAAAAAAAAAGCAAGAACGATAAGCCAAAAAGAGGTAATAGCGCGGGCAGTCGGCGATGCGATGCGACGGGGTAAAAGAAAATTCATGCAGACAAACTCGCGGGCAGAAGCTAGTACATAATATACAGCGAAAGGAACTTCCAACTGGGTTTCCTCGACACCTGTATTTTTTTTTTAGTTACCAATTTCAGATATTTTATTTTTTCTGTTATTTCCAGAGCTGGTTTTTATTTTATCGCAGAGAGGGAAAAAAATGGTATACTACGAACGTAACAGATTCAGTTTGAAGGATACAAGATCTGACGTCAGACAAGTATGGAGATGCATTAAATGGAACAAAGGCTGCAGGGCCAGGATCATCACTGTTTGTGGAGAACCGCAATCTATTAAAGTTAAACATATTAACCATTAAATGATATATTATTGTGTTAAAAATAAGAGTGCCTTATTTTGTTAAATGTTTAAGTGCCTTATATTAAAGTTTACATTTTATTAGTAAAGTTGCCAGTTTTTCTTAAATAACTAAAATCACGATTAATTACTGGTACTTACCACTTAACTTAGTTTTGTGTTGAAGAATGCTAAACTGTCTATACAGGCAGATGCATCAGCAGTGTGCCTTTCATACACAATGCCAACCACATGAGATAAGAGGCTTAGACTAACCTGAAATAGCAATTCACTTAAAACAAACATAAAATCAGGATTCAACTGTTTGTTTTCCAGCTCTATTTTTGACGTCATCAAGATACGGGAAACCGAAACTGTTATATAAAGGACAAGAATACAACCTGTCGAATCCGAACGCCGGTGCGAAGAAGGTGTGGCGTTGTGTGAAATGGTCCTCAAACTATCACTGTCGCGGCATGGTTGGGACCATCAATAATGACGTTGTTAAAACCAGAGAACACACACATGACTAGAAATTAAGAAGTAATTATGGCCATTTATTTCATTTAATTCAAGTATATTGTGTCCCATAAGTTTTATTAAAGGCTGATGTTATACCATAAATGAATATATGTTCTAATATTAATATTAATCAAGATTCTTTTTAGAATCTTAGTCAACCCTTGTCTTGAATTTAAAAAATTGGTTACAAAAGTTTTACAAAACGCAAGAATAGATGATGATGATGATGCAGATGTGGCTAAAAAGCAGCGGCTGTAAGGCCTGCCCTCATATCTTAGAGTGTCTATGTTTATAATCATCAGAAGACTTAGGGCGTTTGAGGAGGCAAGCTTGGCTCATCCGGGGACGATTTCATGATTTGGACTTGCGGGCCAAGAAACTAGCGCGGCGATCAAGTCGGTAATAAAGGCATTGGGTACGCATGCGTTGGTATTGATGAGATAAACATGGGATTGTGTCTGCAATGCTGTGTACAGTGTTGGAATATTTCCGTAATTTCTAGTTGTTTCTATAATTACAGCTATAATTTATAGGCAACTCAAACTAAAAACATTATCATGATACAGTAAATATAGTGTGGTAGGTATATTTGCATTTCCTAAGATTTCACTGATGGTTGTTAGTATCAGAAATTCCGAAAATAGTTAGACCCTCTGTACACGCAGGTTTTTCTTGCCGTGAAAAACTACGGTTTATTCGCCGTGTGTAGGCATAGTTGTCAGTGTTGTATGAATTATTATGATCTTTTCTATTAAAAATAAATCTAAATTAAAATCGAAAATTTTAACTAACCGGAACATTCCGTTTTGTGACCGCCCTTTTTGCAAAAATGCTTTTAACTGTGGAACTATCCGGCATGAAATGGCAATGCAACATATTCTCCTTTCATTGAGAGACACCGTTTTGCTTCCATAGTCAAACTAATTTGTGGCCAGCGCGGACCCATTGTTGAAGTGTTCATTTGGAACATCGCTCTCTTTTATCAGAAACTACTTTAATCAAACTGTTTAATATTCAAATTATTATCATTAAAATAATGTGTTATTTCATGACGTACCTAGTAGGTATTATAGTCGTTATGATGTTCCTCACTTCCAAGCAAAAAAATATTTTTGTAAATGTAAGGCCCGAAGCATTTCGACAATTTATCAGTTACAACTACTATTCTGAAATAAAGACTAGATAGGATGGGACTTCATGATGCCTGAAGAAGACTGACAGATAGTAGTAATATTTATTTTAACCCTTTTAGGTATTGAAATGCCCCTTACTGGCGCAGAGAAAACTAGAAGATACAGAAAGAGATTAAAAAATTAACGCCCGGATGAATATGCTGCCCAATGTAAAAGAAACTTAGATCGACTGAAATCAAAAAGAAAGAATAACGGAGATGTCATCAGAAGAAGCTGAACAACAAAGAAAGAAATGGCGAGAAGAAAAAAGCAAAAGTAGTGCTAAGAAAAAAAAGAAGAAAAACAAAAACTAAGAAAAAACAGAAGAAGAAGTGTATACATGTTTCATCTACGGCGCGGTTTATACGTCGTACCGTAAAGAAATCGTGCAGTTTACAGAGGCCTTACAGTGATAAATCAATCCATTTAAGAATTTTTGTTTTATTTATTTATTTCATTTGAGAAAACAAACAGTAGTATACTAATCATAAACAGCGTTGTCAGCGTTGTTGTTGTGTTGTGTTTTCTTTCATTTTCCATTATGTGGTCATTGGAGTTGCGGCAATGGCAATGAAGCTTGCGTGAAAGGAAAAAGTTCTTTCAACAAAATCGTTTCTAGGTTACCTACTTTAGTTTGTCAATCTATATAGGTTGATATAAATTCAAAATATATGTTTAAATGTTCATGTAATAATCATATATAATGCTTTTCAGGAGAAATACAATTTGAGACATCCAGACAAGGCCGGCCTATTGCATTATACTGTGGATATCGATTCAACAGGCAGATTACTTACAATAAGAAGACGTGGTGGAAATGTAGCAAGAGGAACTATGGATGCAAGGCCACTCTCGTTCTTGTTCATAATCAGATCATTAAGGAACTCAATGTCCATAATCACCTGAAGAATGAGTTCGAATAAAGCCACCATTTTGCCAATAATCTACATATATCTATCATCAGCCTATAGCAGTCCACTGCTGGAAATAAGCCTCTCTAATTGCACGCCATTAAGCTCGATTCTCGGCAACTCTCATCCAGCTGCCACTAGCCACCCTGCGAAAATCGTCGCTCCATCTAGCCTGAGGGCGTCCTACCTTACGTTTGCCGATTTGCGGTCTCTACTCAAGAACACGTCTATCCCGTCGGTCATCGGTTCTACGGGTAATATGGCCAGCCCATTGCCACTCTGCCGGATCACGTCCTTCCGGATTCGATACCTCAGAGTGACTCCAAGCATAGCCCGTTCCATAGCTCGCTGAGCATCCTTGAATTTACTTAAGTCATAACAGGCAGGACGCACTGATTGAAGACCTCCGTCTTCAAGCTCTGTGGAATACGCGACGAGAAGACTCAATGAAGCTTCCCAAATCACATCACACTTATCACACTAATCACACTAATATTATAAAGGCGAAAGATTGTGAGTGTGTGTGTGCGTGCGTGTGCATGTTTGTTACTTCTTCACGCTCGAAACGGCTAGACCGATTTGGATGAAATTTGGTATGTAGATAGCTTATTCCCTGGATTAACACTCAGGCTACTTTTTATTCTGGTCTACGCGGGTGAAACCGCGGGGCGCAGCTAGTAATATTATAAAGGCGAAAGTTTGTGAGTGTGTGTATGTGTTTGTATGTTTGTTACTTCTTCACGCTCAAACGGCTAGACCGATTTGGATGAAATTTGATGTGTAGATAGCTTATACCCTGGATTAACACATAGGCTATTTTTCATCCCGGTCTACGCGGGTGAAACCGCGGGGCGCAGGTAGTATAAATCACACATACCTTTCATAAAATGAAGTTGGTTTTATGTGACGGTCTGTGTGACCGCGTTGTTCTTCTAACCACGCAAGGTTTTTTAATGCGGCTTTCAACATCATTTAGATAATTTATTCAGGAAGATTTATGTGTAAAAAAAAAATAATGCTACACTTACATACGAGTATCATAAAGAAATCTCGATGTTTTGCCATGTCGTAAAAACCGCGCGAGGCAGGGGTGGGTCGCTAGTAATTTACATGTTACATTTAAGAACTTAAACGATGACTTTTTTTTAAATGATTTGATAGATTTAAAGAGTTCTTGTTATTATATTATTAAGTCACTTGAACAAAGCATCGTTATCATTATTACTAAACCGTAGGGGGTAGGTACTGAGTAGTGGCAGTAGTGGGCACTTACTCGTATCAGCGTTAATAATAATAAAAGATACATTAGTCGTATTATGGGGGTATTCCTCAAAGCGCAACCATCTAAGTGCAACTAAATTATTCCTCTAAGCGCAGCCATCAGTTGGGTTGGACTGTACTTACGTAAGCCTTCGAGACCCGGTGAGATGTGGGAGTAATAGGGTGGGGGAACACCATGGGACACCTCAAGGGCATTGACTTTGACCTCAGGGTCATTGACCTTAAGGTCAAGGTAAAAATTCCGAAAGTTAATATCCGCGATTCTCCTAAGGTCACTGACCTTGACCGCAGGGTCATTGATCTTGAGGTCAAAGTCAAAATTCCGAAAGTCAATATCCGTGATTCTCCTAAGGTCACTGACCTTGACCACAGGGTCATTGACCTTGAGGTCAAGGTCAAAATTCCGAAAGTCAAGATCCGTGATTCTCCAAAGGTTACTGGCCTTGAGGTGTCTCATGGTGTTTCCCACCCTATTACTCTCACATCCCACCGGGTCTCGAAGTTATGTAAGTATAGTCCAACCCAACTCATGGTTGCGCTTAGAGGAATAATTTAGTTGCGCTTAGATGGTTGCGCTTTGAGGAATAATTTAGTTGCGCTTAGATGGTTGCGCTTAGAGGAATACCTCGTATTATGGTTTCAATATTTATATGGTGCATAATAAAGTGTAGGTATTCTCAATATGTGCATAAGTTGTTTGTTAGCTTAATGAGTCTATGTTAGGTACCTACTTATTTAAATAAATACACTTCTGGACACATCTACTGGCCCACCTTAGAGTTTAGGTTTCGATGGCCCCTACCGAAATATGATTGCTAGATTGAACAAAAACTGTTGATGCAGTTTTAAACCTGATACATTTTACCATCTTTTTCGATCGTATTGTTTTAAATTTTAATTCAGAATACCATACGACATGGAGCTACGCCTAACAAGTCGGATATGCGCCTTGTTAAAGGCAATTGATTTTTGAATAAAAAACATGTTTTATCAAATAAAGGTTTAATTTAATAACGCGTGTTGCCTCCATGGGCATCTACCACAGCTCTCATATGATTAGGCATAGAGTTTATCAACCGCTCTATGAAATTTTGAGGGATCATCTCCCATTCCTCTTCTATGGCAGTTTTCAACTCCTGCATCGTCTGGGCAACTGGCTGACGAGCCCTAACACGTCTTTTTAGCTCGTCCCACATGTGCTCAATGGGGTTCATGTCCGGGCTTCTGGCTGGCCAGTCCATAACTGTGATGTTCACATCCCGAAGATATTCCCTGACGATGCCGGCCGCATGGGCTCTTGCATTATCATGCATAAAAAGGAAATTTGGGCCCACATAGTCCGCGTATGGTATCACGTGAGGTTCTAAGCACTCACGAATGTACCTTTCAGCATTTAATGTTGGCAGCCGTGGTCCTGTAACAACCTCAAGTTGAGTTTTGCCGCTCGCGGATATACCGCCCCAGACAGTCCATGAGCCACCGCCATAAGCAACCCTCTCTTCAAAGCAGCATTGTGCGAAACGCTCTCCCTTACGTCGGTAGACCTTCTTCCTTCCATCATTGCCATGTAACACAATTTTAGACTCATCAGAAAAGAGTACACGGCTCCAATCTTGCTGTGTCCAATTTAAATGACTGCGTGCGAAATGAAGGCGCGCTGTTCGGTGGGCTCGCGTTAGTTTGGGGCCATTAGCTGGCTTGTGTGGTACCATATCGCGTTCTTTTAACCTTCTCCGAACAGTTCGAGCGCTCACAGATACTCCGTGGAAATCGCGAAGTTGGTTTTGTATCTCAATGGAGGTAAGGTGACGATTTCTCAAGCTGGTCGTCACGATGAATCGATCCTGCCTTTCAGTTGTGACCCGAGATCGTGGCCTTCCTTGGCGACGAACAAAGCCGCCAGTCTCTAGGTACCTCCGATAAACATTTCGGACCGCAGATCGACTTAAATTAAGTTGAGCACTCCCGTTTCTTTGGCTGTGTCCGGCCTGAATAAGTGCCACAGCTTGGGCGGCGACTTCAGGTGAAGTATCCATAGATTATTGATAGAACCTCACCTTAATGTTAAGAATAAGTAATGTTTGTTGCAAAACCAAAGATATCAATCACTTTTTCAAGAATTAAATCCAAGTAAACCAATAAAACCAAGTTTTCTTAGTATTCGATTGTTTGATATCAACAAACAGGCTCCAAATTGTCTTTTATTTCTTTAAATTCTGTGTTCGAAATTCAAAAAAAGACTATTGAATGAAATTGTGAATGTGCCAGGTTCAAAACTGCATAAAAACTTTTTGCTCGACCTAATATAAAATTTTAGCTAGGACCAAACGAAACTGAAAATACAAGGTGGGCCAAAAGATGTGTCCAGAAGTGTATATAAGGCTTGTTTCACTGTAGAAATGTATGACTTAAATAATAAATGAAATCTTATTACGAGATGAAACGATTTTTAATTTACTTTTTATTTTCCTGTACGGGAAATACGTAAAAATGTCAATAGGACAAAACAGAACCAGTCATCGCGTGACGTCGGCCATGTTGGCAAACAGAGAAGAGAAGTCCTGACTGACTGACTCATCAACGCCCAGCCCAAACCCTTGAACCTAGAAAGCTGAAATTTTGCACAGAGGTTCCCTTTATAATGTAGACAAGGAATAAGGAAGGATTTCCCGGTAACACGTTCCCGTGGGATATTATCCGACATCCACGCAGGCGAAGCCGCGTGGGAAGTGCTAGTTAAATTAAATATCTTGGGGTTTACAAATAAATATACGTGTCGGTATTCTTTGAGGCAAAATTACATACTAGGTGAGTACTGGTTGTTTACAGGCTGATTGCGTAACACACACACGTGTATCCATCTACCACTATTTTCTTAATGTCCCTCGGCAAACTTCGTGTTTCGTCAGTTGACTGACAAAACACGAAATTTGCCGAGGGACATTAAGAAAACAGTTGTACTGTACACTGATTTCGCCTTATTCATGGTGCTTGACACCTGTCACATGTGATATGAGAGTGTTTTCAAACCAACCGAGCTGTTGGGAATCGAACCCAACAACTCGCGCGCGGTCGTCACGAGCAAGCTGCGTGATCAACGCACCACCGCCCTCCGGCAAGCAGAGGCGCGGCGCAGCGGGGGGACACGGCTCAACACTCGCTTCCACGGACTCCGCCGCGACGGACGACGCTCCTCTCTAAAGTTTAAAATTAGTATTGTTTTGTTCGGGAACTGTTTGTATTGTTAGACGACAATATACCAGTCTTAATTTTGATACAGTCCGCTCTTTCATTGCTCCCCGCGCTAACATTGGTCCTTCAAGGATCTCGCCGTCTAATTAACAAGAAGTAACTCTCGAAAACAATATTCAAAGTCGAAGATCTTCAATAGCGGTCATCAGCGGCGACAGTTCCGGCAGGAGTAACAATATCCAGATCAAGGAACTTCGCGAGCCAAGCACCCGCACACACCTAGGGAAAAGGTCATCTAGAGGTCGACCGCCGTCGGACTTCGGACCCGTCGAATGTACGAGTCATCGTATAGGATAAACAAGGACGAAGACTTGCAGATTATCGTGTATCCATTGGATGATGGTTTAGACATTTTGTGAGTCCGTTCCAATTAATCCTGTATTCATTTCTTTTCACTGTCATTTCTTATGTTTAAAATAGCAATTAATAAGTGAGTGCTTACATTCAACATCAATTAAAGTCGTTAATTGACAAACATCCATATTCATAGCCTTATGTTTCTCTAAAATCCCATTTCAGCTTAAAAAGCCATTATAATAACATATAAAATCCCAACTGTTTGCGTAAATCCATCGCTTCTTATCAGCTGATTGCTCGGCGACATACCTACTTGTTACCTTTGCATCAGCCGTTCTTTTGTTCGCACCGACGCGTCATTCATAGCTCATTAGGAAGGAACATTTTATTGCTCTAACAAAATACCAGCTTCGAAATCACATTAGCTAATTTACTAGCAAGCAACTGGTGTTTCTATCGCTATGGCTGACGAAAAACTTATTAGGAAGCGCAGCTGTATGAAGTCCAAGCTCACTATTTTCAGCAACCACCTTCACAAGCTGCATAGTTGCGCCGAACATAGCAACATTCAACTATTAGATTTGCAGGCCCGACTCAGAAAGTTTGAAGGCTTATATGTGGATTTCGACAGATTGCAGTGCGACATCGAGGTGACATCGGACAAACCCGAGGACGAGAGCGAGGAGCGTGAGCATTTCGAGAATCAGTATTATAAGCTGGTGGCGACGGCGCAGAGTATGCTCGGTGCTCGTCCCCCCCAAGCTTGTAATCTTCGAGATGGTGCCGTGACGGGTGACGAGGATGTACAGGCAGGTGGCTTAAATTATAATTGTGTGAGGTTGCCAAAAATTGATTTACCTGTTTTCCGAGGTCACTACCAACACTGGCTAGAATTTAGAGATACCTATATATCACTGATACATTCAAGGACAGACATTGACAACATTAATAAGTTGCACTACCTGCGTGCTTCTTTGAAAGACAGTGCGCTATTAGTAATAGACAATTTAGATTTTAGAGCCCAGAATTATGAGTCTGCTTGGAATTTATTATGCAGTAGGTACGACAACAAAAGATTGCTCGTAAATAATCATGTACATGCACTATTTAACATTAACCATACAGACACAGAATCAAGTTCAGCCATTCGAAATATTATCGACGTCACGAACAAAAATTTACGCGCATTACAGACTTTAGGACAGCCAACTGAATATTGGGATACCCTCATAATACATTTGCTGGCAGAAAAACTCGACAAGGTCACACGTAGGGAATGGGAGGAACATAGAAACATGCTCAGCGATCCACCCACATTAGAGATTATAATTAAATTTCTTAGCAACAGAGCTGACTTGTTGGAAACTTTGGAAGAACATCAAACACAAAACAATAATAAACAAAAAACAGACACTAGCAGACACGACACTAATCTACATACAATTACGAAATCAAACGAAAATAAAAATGACAACACCACTACAAATAAAAAAAACAATAATACAATTAAAAAACTATTTACATGTGCAATGTGCAATCAGCCTCATTACTTATTCCATTGTGAAGCTTTTAGAGCCCTGACTGTTGAAGATCGTCAACAAAAGGCCAAAGAAGCGAAGGTTTGTCTTAATTGTCTTCGACCAGGGCACGTAGAAACAAGATGCAATCTTACTCCCTGCAAATATTGCAGGAAAAAGCATAATACTCTGCTTCATTTAGAAGAGGCAGAAACAACTCCCGCTCCAGAGCCACTTGTCCCCGTCAACAATTTTGCCGGCTCGACTAATGTACAGCAGCATACTACTCCTCCGAATGTTTTGCTTTCCACAGCGGTCGTGAGGGTGGCTGACAGCAAGGGCAACGTGCACACTGCCCGAATACTGCTTGACAACGGCAGCACGGGTAACTTTGTTGCGGAGTCATTTTGCGGTAAGCTGGGTTTGTTGCGACGCAGTGCGAGCGCCACCGTGACGTATAAACAATAATACGACTAACAGTACACAGTCTTGCAGCCTTACTATTATGTCCACCTATGATGAACATTACAGAATAACTATAGACTGCCATATTTTACCACAAATTACCAAAGCGTTACCATCAGCATATATTAATATTAATAACATTCCTCTTCCATTGGGAATAAGTTTAGCAGACCCATCCTTTAATGTGCCGTCAGCTATAGACATCTTGGTTGGGGCCGAAGTATTTTGGTCCGTCTTAAGCAACAATACTATCGACTTGGGTAAAAATCAACCCAAGTTATACGAAACAAAACTGGGTTGGTTAGTGTCAGGGTACGTAGCCCGTCATAAGACACACACTTCTACTCCCATTTGCCATTTTTTAAACGAAACAGCCGAACCAGACTTATCTCGTTTCTGGGAACTAGATACCATTGCTGCCAAGCATACCCTATCACCAGAGGAGCGTGCCTGTGAGCGGAGCTTTGAAAAACATACCACTCGTAACGACGACGGGCGCTTTGTCGTAACAATGCCGCTGAAGAAAGATCCTTCAGTCTTAGGCGATTCCTTTCAAAAGGCAAAGTGTCGGTTCATGTCACTAGAGCGTAGGTTTCTTAAAGATCCTGTCTTCAAAAACAGGTATGTAGAATTTATGACCGAGTATGAACAACTAGGTCACATGACTGAAAACAGGGAATCTACGTCTGGCTGCAGTTATTTTTTACCACATCATGGCGTCATCCGTGAATCAAGTACAACCACCAAACTACGTACAGTGTTCGACGCGTCGGCGACCACAAATACAGGTGTGTCACTAAATGACATACAAATGATCGGACCAACTGTACAAGAAGACATAGTCTCAATTCTACTACGTTTTCGCCAGCACAAATATGTTGTAACTGGTGACGTGGAGAAAATGTACAGAGCAATCGAACTTCATCCATCTCAACGTTCTCTGCAACAAATCATCTTCCGCTCTGATCCAACAGAGCCTTTAAAGACGTACACACTCAACACAGTGACTTATGGCACGGCAAGTGCTCCTTATTTAGCTACAAAATGTTTGGTCAGTCTAGCTACAAGCGCTCCAAATGATGACGTCGAACAATCAATTACAAGAGATTTTTATGTAGACGATTATCTAGGCGGTTCTCATTCTATACATAAAACAATTGATATCGCCAATGGAGTTATAGCAACATTAAAAACAGCACAATTAAATTTAAGAAAATTAAAATCAAATAGCCAATTAATTTTAAAACAAATAAATCACACCAGTAGCAGTACAGACAACAATATACAAAACCTGTCTGAAACAAATCAAGATATATCATCCAAGACTCTTGGTCTGAGCTGGATTTGTGATTCAGACACCCTGTCATTTTCAATTAATATTAATTTGAACAAAAAGGTAACAAAGCGACACGTACTTTCGGTAATAAGTCAGATTTTCGATCCACTGGGACTCGTAGGCCCGTGTATTGTAGAAGCCAAAATCGTAATGCAGAGATTGTGAATCGATCAATATACATGGGATGATGAGGTCTCAGAGGATATCAAAAATTTATGGTTAGCATTCGCAGATACTTTACCACTTCTGAATCTCGTAAGAATTCCACGCTGGGTACTCAGTGATAACTCAGAAATCCATGAAATTCATATTTTTTCAGACGCTTCAGAGCAAGCGTACGGCGCTTGCTTGTACATTCGTTCTGTGGATCAATTAGGTTTAGTAAAGGTACACCTTTTTACTTCTAAAAGCAGAGTAGCGCCGATAAAGCCAACGACGATGCCTCGTCTAGAGCTTTGCGGAGCCTTGTTGGCTGCAAGGTTGTGTACTAAAGTATTAACCTCTCTTACTCTAAAAGTAAGCAAATGTAAATTTTGGTGTGACTCGACCATAGTGTTGGGGTGGTTAAAAACACCTCCAATGCAACTGAAAAATTTCGTTCGCAATCGTGTTCACGAAATACAAGAGAGCACAGAGGGTCACGCGTGGAGCTACGTACCGTCGAAAGACAATCCGGCGGATCTTGTTTCCCGCGGGCTGAAGGCTGATTCCATCAGTGGTTCATCCTTGTGGTGGTCTGGTCCCACTTTCTTAGAGAAAGATGAACGTGAATGGCCAAAAACGCCCAATCATAACGAGAAACACGATCTACCAGAAATGGTTTCTTGTTCTGTGGTAGTTACTGACGATAATTCTAATGTAGACTCTATTAGTAGTGTTATTAACAATAAATCCAATTTAAAACGTATACAAAAAACAATAGCATATGTACTGAGGTTTGCTCACAACTGTCGGAACAAAACCAACAAATTATCTGGTCATCTTTCAGTTGTCGAACTTAGAAACTCATTAAACCTAATCTTATTTAAAGTTCAGTTGGAAATGTTTCCAGATGAATATGCTATTCTTAAAACAGGAAAGGTATTGTATAAAAAGAATAAACTTATTTCCTTGTCCCCATTTCTAGACCCCACTAACTTATTACGTGTTGGTGGTAGATTAGACAATTCCCCATACACTTTCGCTACAAAACATCCTATCTTGCTGTGTAGTAAACATCATTTCACCAAGATTCTTTTTGAGCAACTTCATTTAACCTATTTACATGCTGGTCCCCAGCTCTTACTAGCGAACGTTAGGCAGACTTATTGGCCCTTGGGTGGCAGAAACCTAGCCAAAGTCATTGTTAATAAATGCGTTCGATGTTGTAGGTACAAAGCGGAATCTGTGCAACCAATTATGGGACAATTACCGTCAACTCGAACTGAACTGGAGTATCCATTCTTACATTGCAGTGTTGACTACGCAGGGCCAGTGATGATAGCGGACAGGAAAGGCAGAGGTTGCAGACTTATTAAATGTTTTTTGGCGATTTTCATATGCAATTCGACAAAGGCCTGCCATATCGAACTCGTCACTGCGCTATCTAGTGAGGCTTATTTAGCAGCTCTTAATCGTTTTGTGTCACGTCGGGGTAAACCTCAATGTATCACGTCCGATAATGGCACAAACTTTGTCGGAACTTACAATGAGCTTTCAAAATTTCTCGTGCAATCGGACCTTGAGGGTCATATAGCCCAAGAAGGTATCGAATTTAAATTCGTACCTGCTTATAGCCCCCACTTCAACGGCCTAGCTGAAGCAGCTGTCCGTTCCACCAAGCATCATCTTAAAAGGTTATTGCAAACTACTCATCTTACTTATGAGGAAATGGCTACTTGCCTCACACAAATCGAAGCTGTTTTAAACTCCCGTCCTCTTACTCCTTTATCCTCAGAACCCCACGATTTTTCCGCTCTCACACCTTCCCACTTTTTAATTGGACGACCACTTAATGCTATTCCTCATCCACAGGTCACTGATGGCAATATTACGCGTTTGGAGCGCTTCAAGAGAATAGAGCACATCAAGCAGCACTTTTGGCAGCGTTTCTCTTTAGAGTATATATCTCTACTGCAACAGAAGGTGAAGTGGCGGGCTTCGAAGACAGAGCTGAAATTTGGCTCTCTTGTCGTCATCAAGGATAGAGCTCTTCCACCGCTACTCTGGTCCTTAGGAAGGGTCATAAAGGTCCACCCTGGCAGCGACGGAATCATAAGAGTGGCCGAGGTGAAGACAAAAAGGGGCACCATAAGGAGGGCTTTCAATAATATTTGCCCCCTTCCAGATCTTTGATGCCTACGCTTCAACCCGGGCAGCATGTTGGGAATCGAACCCAACAACTCGCGCGCGGTCGTCACGAGCAAGCTGCGTGATCAACGCACCACCGCCCTCCGGCAAGCAGAGGCGCGGCGCAGCGGGGGGACACGGCTCAACACTCGCTTCCACGGACTCCGCCGCGACGGACGACGCTCCTCTCTAAAGTTTAAAATTAGTATTGTTTTGTTCGGGAACTGTTTGTATTGTTAGACGACAATATACCAGTCTTAATTTTGATACAGTCCGCTCTTTCATTGCTCCCCGCGCTAACACGAGCAATGCATTTTTCACTGCCAAAAACTAGTTGCGATTGCGATTACGAGTCTGTTACGCGATTTGCTTGGATTATGTTTAGATTTGCTTGAAACGGAGCTGTTTGCCTCCACGCAAGCTGCTGTTGCTCAACTATTTGACCTCAACACACTTTTTTCAGACTTCATTTTCTCGCTTTCGAAGTATGGTAAGCCAGTGATCCTGTACGATGGGTTCCGCTTCAACAAGCACAGTAACAGTAAAGGAGAGAAGGGCTACTTCGTCTGCGTCAAGTGGGGGACGGGCTGTAGAGCTGTCATACGGACCAATAACAATGTAGTTATCAATATCAGGAACTTGCATAATCACCCGCACTTCTAATAAAAAGCAGAAGGAACAAATGAGGAGCCTTTCACAAAATTCACACACTGCAATCGATCAGAATTGGTATAATAAGTTAACCTGAGCTGAAGAAGCTGAGAAGAAAGTGGTGAAACGGGCCAATAGCCTTTACATCCATGACATTACCGAGGTGAAGGGACTTTCATGTACCTATATTTTAGTTCGGAGAAAATATACTCGGTGTAATTTTAATCACCGTTATCCTCTTAAGGGGTCATTGCACTCATCATTATGAACAACTTTTACTATGGGACCAATCCTGAAGTTGCGAAACAAAAATCAGCTGTTCCCTACATTTTGACGGGTTGTACGAACGTAAATGTAGAAAATAGAAGATTTTTTTCGCGATTTCAGGTTTGGTCAAGAGGATAACGGTGATTAAAACTCCACCCTGTATTAGGAACTGTGATTGTATGTGCATTAGAAGTTTTGGTTAGGTAGTTACTTTAAGGCCGACTAAACGTTTGTTTTCTTTTGATATTTCTGTTAAGTCTATTATTAGTTTTCAAAAATTTTATACTTAGCTCTAAGAATTTTATATTTATACAATAAAATTAAAGGTAGATGTTAGCAGCTATTTTATTTTAAAACTACAATAGTTATTGAATAACCCAAGTGGAATAATGCAACGAAACCGTTTTTTTCTAAATGTAATTTCAGTTGTATTACGCTTCAATTAGTACCTAAAAAGCACAACAGATAATATTACGTCTGTTTGCCTCATAGGGTTTGGCAGAGGTGTAAGTACCTAAATAATTATATCATTAACACTGAAAACAGTGTACGCGGTGCTGGAAGTGTTTCCATCTGTTATTTTTAATGTTCAAATTGTGTTGAGCGGTTTTCGTACGTCTTTTATCGATGTTATTCTTTTAGGTACAGAGATAACGTTAACCGAATCAAGAAGAGGCAAGCCAATGCTACAGATGGGTGAGAACCGTTATTACAAGCACAGCTCGAACCGTGAAGGTAATCCGAAGGTGTTGTGGGTCTGTGTCAAGTGGTGTTCCGGCTGCAGATCTTCGATCAAGACCTACAACACTGAGGTCATCAACATCAATGGCAAGCATAACCATAAGCGTCAGCGAAATGCTTCCGATTATAATTATTACAACTCTTAGGCCCTTAGCACACCTCCACCACGAAGCTATAGCAGCGAAACTGCAGTAGTTCAATTCAACTGATTCGAGTTGTGATCTTAAGAGATGACAAGCATGCATAGAGTACCTAGTGTAGTTTACTGTTACTTATTTATATGTTATACCAATCAGTATATTATTGAACGGGTTGCCTTTAGGTGTTAAAAGCACGATCCACACAAGTTCTTTTTAAACAAATCTTTTATACGAAACAAACATATGAGGTTTTGTGATACTTAAGTTACACCTTGTACTCAGATACAAATTATTGCAATATAATAAATGAATATGACTATTGACATATAATGGTTACCTATGTATAGGTTTCTATTGAATAAATCACTTTATTTAAGAGGATTTTTTATACCTATTATGTCTTATTTAAGAACATGTTGTAGATCTTCATTTGTTGCTGAGAGTAACAAAAAATAAACCACGGTGTGTCCTTAAGGGGGATGCGCTGTGGTAGCCCGCGAAATTCAATTTTTTTTGTTTTTTTTTTTGTAATTCTCAGGTCGGTTTCAGGTTGTATCTTGATCAAAATATGATACGCGGGAATAAAACATATGTATTTACTTAATTTTAATCATAAAAAACAATCAATACATCTCTCTCAGTTAGATTTCGTGCAGAGTCGTTAGATTTCGTTCGTTCGACGAATCTACACGTAATCTAACTTCGCGGGCTACCACAGCGCATCCTCCTTAAACTTAATCGTTGTATAGTTTCGGGGTTGGACGCCAGTTACGGAAAAATCTAAGTTATTATACTAAACTTTATTTGTAAACCTATTTAGGTATCTAATATAATGTGATAAATGTATTTGTTGCAGATGATGTATTGTACAGGTGCTATTAATAAAATCCATAATGAAATTAAAATTGTTTTATTAGAGACAATAATAAAGTACCTTTCGTTTCTATTCATAGGCATCACCCTAATGTCTAAAATCAATTTAGTACAATTTTTTTAAATTTACATTCAACCTTATGCCTGAAATATAATTGATTTTTGATTAAAAGTGCAAAGGACGGACTCGTGGCTAAGTTATAACAACTGCACGGGTCGATGGTTAAGCAACGCTTGCCGCAGTTGGTCCGTGGATGGGTGACCATCTTTACATACCGAGACCCCCGTGCTTTGGAGAGCACGTTAAGCCGTTGTTTCCGGCTGTTATTCTTGAATTTTTGACAGTAGTTAAGGGTCGTCAGAAGCCCTAAAGTATGACAATCAGTCTTACCAAGGGGTAGGTAGAGGTAATCGTATTACCCAGTTGCTGGGATGTGGAGGTCAGATAGGTAGTCGCTCTATGTAAAATACTGGTATTCAGCTGCATCCGATTAGACTGGAAGCCGACCCCAATATGGTTGGGAAAAGGCTAAGCAGATTGAGGTACGTACATACTCTTGAAAAGGTTACCCTCCTTCAATAATGTCTCCATTATCATTTAAACTTTATTGCACTTGGCGTTCTGTAGTTTCTGCCTACTCCCATGGGAAGAATGCTTTTACTGTTAGAAACAGTAAAACCCTTCTTCCCATGATACCTAAATAATTTTAACGATAACCCTCGTTGTTACAGATATAATACGGACAGTATCCAGACATGGGACGCCGATGTTACAAAAGGGTCCCTATCGATACTACCAACATAACTGCTACAGAACTGGGCCTAAAGGGCTTTGGCTCTGTCTCAAGAAGGGACATGGCTGCCCGTCCATCATCAAGACTTATGACAACCAGGTTGTTCAGTTCATTGATCAACATAATCATTAGATTCCGTGTTGGATTATCATCTGTAGCCTATAGCTGTCCACTGGTGGAATTAGGTAGGACATTCATGATCGACATAAAACCATTAGTAAGTCATTGCAATGTAACTCTTACTTCTGTAAAGTTTATCAAATGCAATTATTCTAAATTTTACTTTATTACAATGAGATAAGAATTACATTACTATGACTTACTAATGGTTTTACGGTGGTCGTGAATGTGCTGCTTTTGGGCTCTGAGTTCTTAGGCCATCTAGCTCGATCCTTGGTTACTGGCATCCAGCTGCCAGCCTGCAGAGATCGTTGTTCAACCTAGCCTGAGTTTTCTACATAATTTTGATGCGGACGAATTTTTTGCTGCCCAATGAGCTCTCATTTTTTTTTGATGTGTAACTTTTTTCCTCTCGCTTTCCTGCATTGATTTCGTGAAAGGGACAGAAGTGTGTAACAGGAAGTGAAAATATTTTTCTAAAAGTTTGAGTGACATAATAGTGTAACGTTGCCGTACCTTTGAATGTTGCTTATTTGGTATGGAACTAGAAAGTACTTTTATCAAGGTGAGATGTCATGTGTTACACATCATATGCGACAACTGTAAAGCTCGCTTGTTTTTTTAAATATATTTTTTTCCCTTAGTATACTTGTAAATATTTATGTATATTTTAGTGTTAAATTGTATGGTGTATTTAAGATTTGATAAGTATTAAAAATATTAAAATTGAAGGCTCGTTAAGGTAAAAAAAACATAAGTAATTTCATTTATATCTAATAGGTAGCGTCGAGGTCAAATGGAAAATGTATGAGTTAATGGAGCCTTTTATGAGATTGTGGCCAGTTGGAGAGCTAATCTATCACCATCCTAGATATTACTTTGTATCACTCAATGTGTACCTACTTTTAGTCAGAAGATCTGTAAGCTTTGTGGTCGCCTAGTACTTAGTTAACGTTCTGTAAATGTCCAAAATTTGTATTAATGAGTCATGATTAAAATTAGAAGTCTCAAATATTTTTTTTTTTACTCTCAATTAACATTATATAGGTACATCATAGTTACAGTAAAAAGTGATTATACATATAAGTATCAGACGGAAGAATTTAGCAGAAGTAAGTGTAAGGCTGAGATCTTTAGAGCGAACTTAGACTTTTCTCAAGCTAAGTTACAGTTACGTTTCATACAAAAATGAACCTTACTGGTATGAAGTTGCGGCAGTAATCTATGAAAAGCTACTATAGGTACGTAGCTTTAGTAAAGTAAAAATTCGCTCTATACAGGGTCAAATTAAATTATCTAGCGAAACTCCGCAGACGTGATGGGTATCGATATCTAAATACGACAACATAAAAAATTCTGATGATTTTTTTGGGGACCGCTGGTATTCTTGTTACTTGAAGTCTGAGTTGATAAAATCTGTTTTATCGTGTTGAGATATCGATATACCCATCACGTCTGTGACGTTTACTAAAAAAAAAACCGAATGTACTGAACTGATATTTTAAGTGACTACATACCGGCTGTTGATGACTCAAAAAAAAAAATCATCAAATGAATTCCTTTTTTGTTTTGTAATGTTTAGATATCGATATCGATGGATACAGACGTGATGACGTCTGTGATGTTCACTCAAAAAAAAAACTAATGTTTAAACCGATGTTTTAAGTGACTTTGTGAGTGTTGATGACTCAAAAAAAAAACATCATCAAATTAATTTCTTTTTTGTTTTGTAATGTTTAGATATCGATATTCATCACGTCAGTGATGTTCATTAAAAGAAAAAACGAATGTTTAGACCGATATTTTAAGTGACTACATACCGGCTGTTGATGACTCTAAAAAAAAAACATCATTAAATTAATCTATTTTTTGTTTAATCATCTTTAGATATAGATATCCACCACGTCTGCAGAGTCTCACTAGCTAATTTAATTTGACCCTATAGATCTCAGCCTCAGCAACAAAACTATGTGACAGTATTTTGTACAATCTACAAACTTCCTACTGGCTTCTAACAAAACCATACCATTCCAGAAGTATGGTATTCCGAATCTCGTTGCGGCAAGCCGGTTCTGAACGTCGGCCACCACAGGTTCAACAGGCACAGTCGCAGCAAAGGTCTGCGAGCCCTGTGGACATGTGTGAAGTGGTCCTCAATGCACAACTGCCGAGCCACCGTCACTACTTACGATAATGTTATCATCAGCACTTCTGGGAAAGGACATACTCACCCGTAATTTAAATTAAGATGAAGTGTCTTTAAGTCTTCTCGTATCAAACTCAAAAAACTCAAAGCATTTATTTCAATTAATCCAGGCTCTTTTGAATTGTCAAAAAGTCGGTCAGTTAGTCAGAAAGTAGAAGCTAGATACCCATTTCAAAAGGTAGATCTCTATGGAGAAGAACGGGCAAGAAACTCCACGGCCACTCTTTTAAATCAAGATAAGTAATACAACATCATGGGTACATTATTTTTGTTGCTTCTACATGTGAGAACAATCTAAAAAAAATAAAAATACTTAAAAACAAGTCAAATATAAAACTAAAAATATATCAGCGTCATCAGCTCTTAAGGACACGTTAGTCGGTCATTCTTCCATAAAAACGTAGTATGGTGATTACCCGTCTGTTTGATGGTATACGTTCAAAACTAATATTTATTTTAATTTGTTTCGTCATTATCTAGCCCTGTGTGGAAGCAGAATCGGAAAAAAAATAGTGTGGAAGTTATGAGCGTCGAAACTTACGAGTATATTTGAACGTAACGTCGTTACGTATTTTAGCGTATCTTTGAGCGTAAATAAATAGCTCCTGGAGTATGAACATGGAAAAATTGTTATCGTACAGAAATAAATAATTTATTCAATAATTCAAATAACTTTATTTTTAATAAATACATCTAGTAGTTTTTTCATAATATCTATACGACCAAAGGTCTGTTCATGAAAGTTTACGCACTCGTTTTCGTTATAGATCATCGTCTATTTCACTAAAGACATGAAAACTAAATAAATAAAACTAAAGACGAGGAAGCTAATAAAGATATTTGTGGCTTTGTGAGAAGACTGAGTGAAGTAGGTAGCTGTTCTTATTTTTAAGGTAAATTGTTTAAAATAAAATTATGTGATAAATTACTCTTTAATTACAAAATAACGTGCGGATATATCGGTTAAGCTATTTATAATGTTAATTAATACAAGGACTGTCTTATATTTCGAAGGCAGAACATTGATATTGTAATAAAGAATTTAAAGATATTGGCAAGCTTTTCTTTACACTCCTTTTACTGGTTACTGTCAATTGTTTTTTTTTAAATTAAATATATATATTTTCTTGTATTCTATACATTTTTCAGTTCCAAAATACTCAAAGTCACCTCGAGGGAATCCAGTGATACAGATTGGAGAGCATCGTTACTCCATCGCCAACAAAAGATACAAAGGGCCAAAAAAGCAGTGGCGCTGTTCCAAGGTGGCAAGCCATAAATGTCCAGCCTATATTATTACTTTCAACGGAAAAGTGATCCATTCGGCTAATGAACACATACATCTAAAAAAGAACAAGACTAAAGTTCAGAACATTCTAGAAGCCAATATTCTAGAAGTTCAATGATTTTGTTTGAAGCTATCATCTAAAAATTTTCGTTTACATTTTGTTCAAATAAAAAAAAGGAACTAGCACTGTATAAGTAAGTGGTTATAATTTTGTGCTTCACAATTTTTGTCATTACAATATTATTTCTGGTTATTTAATTCTTAAATTATTTACAATATTTATATCAGTTCTAACATATATTATGTACAAGACGACCCGTAGAGGCAATCCCGTCATTCAGATCGGCATCATCGGTATATCGGACACCACGATAGTGTCAAGAGTCCCCAGCAGTGGTGGCGGTGTTATAAGTAGAGCCAGGGTTGCAGAGCTTCTATGTTCATGTTGAATATAGCTATATATCTAGCCACAATTCTAAGTTCTTCACATGGCTTCAAGGGCTGTGTTCACCAAGTTTTAAAACGGCTGTTTAGACAGTTATTTCCTTAGGAAGTTTGACATAAACCCACTGTTTAAATAACTAACCGGAGGTTTGAATGTTTGTGAACGCATCCCTTACTCTAATAAAGTGCCGTTTAAACCGACATCTATAACTGGCGGAAAACCTCTATTTTATTTTTAGCAGGAGAAATGTCTAAGCTTACATACTGTTGATTAGATTAGAATTCTATGTTAAATGAGCTCAAATATTTCAGCTATAATACCCACAATTTCGAAATGTGGTAGGCCAGCTATGCTGTTTAATAACCACCGGTACAACTTATATGTGCCTTATTATACGCCTAAGCAGTCAAGGTGCAAGCAGCAATGGCGGTGCGTCAAGTGGAGTTCTAAAAAATGTCGAGCGCTGGTCACCACCGTGGACAACATCATCATCGGCGTGCGACAACAGCACAACCATTACTAGGCGAGCATGAAGAAGAGCTGGTTACAATTCTGGAGCTAGAAATTGTGATTTGAATCATCATCATCATTATCTTGCCCTTATCCCAATTTGTTTGGGGATGGCGTGTCTTTTTCTTCCATACTTCTTTATTAGTCGTCATCTCGGTAGTGACCCCCTTCCTAGTCATATCATCTTCCAACAGTCCATTTCTTTGGTCTTATAAATTGTGATTTTAATCTCATCATCATTATCTTGCCCTTGCTAATTTGTTTGGGGATGGCGTGTCTTTTTCTTCCATACTTCTTTATTAGTCGTCATCTCGGTAGTGACACCCTTCCTAGTCATATCATCTTCCAACAGTCCATTTCTTTGGTCTTATAAATTGTGATTTTAATCGAAGTACAATTATGTATTTGATGATTTCAGTTTTTTATTTATGTACTAGTCAACAAAATGGGAGTCACTGAAAATAAAAATAATTCTATGCTGTCTTGAAACACGTTTGATTGTTAAAGGTGAATGCGTAAAGGTAGCCCGCGAAATTATTTTTTTGCGTATTTTTTTTTTCAAAATAAGATTTGTTTTAAATTACACTTTAGAACAAATCTAACTTAGAGAGATGTATTAATAATTCTCATGGTTATAATTATGTAAATATATACCTATTTGTTATAGTCGCGAATCATATTTTGACCTGCAAATTGCAAATAATGCATGGGAATTTTAATTTCGTGGGCTACCTTTGCGCATATCCCGTTCGTTGACGCCCGTAACTCACATCAATCGAACAAAAAAAGTTCAGTTGTCGGAAGTCAATTTATTTCTACGACTACATATTAGAGTGGTTTGACGTAAACACTGCAGCTAGCCTGCTGCTCTTCACGTAGGTATTGTACGAGTCAAACTTTATGGCGGCTCTGAAATGCGCTACTCGCTGCGCTACCTTGGTTGACATCAATATTGCGTCTCTTGTCTCGTCTGTGATTGGTCGATTCCTGCCCGTTTCCGCTCCGCTCGTCTTCTCCTCAGTGGAAACACACTCTTGGATTTTGTTTTTGAGGAATGGCATCTCGCAGGTCAGCCATCATCAGGAGCATCAGGAGGTTGTTGGCTGCTTAACCGGACTTACTTGTGGGTGCCTCAAGCCAAGGCCTCCAGCCAGGGCATAAAACTTATAAACTAAGCAACTACATGCTAAGGGCACCCTCTGTGGGGTACGGACCTTGGCTTAGGGCGTAAGGAAACGTACTCTTACTTTGTAATACATTTCATTTTTGTTTTCCAGCACCAATACTCACAAAATCTAAATTTGGCAAACCCTTGATACAGATCGGCCAGTATCGTTATTATAAACGGACTAATAATCATTCAACAGGACCCGTTCATTGGGTCTGTTCAAAATGGCAGACGAAGAACTGCAGGGTGACAGTTACTACGCTAGACCAACAAATTATTAACACCAGGAATGAACACACGCATTGATTTTTATCAAGCACAAGTTTTATTAAGTTTAAGGAACTTATTTTAGTAGGGTTTTAAGATTTTCTTTAACTTATTTTGTATTGTTTTGTTTTGTATACTAATAATAAAGAGCTGAATAGTTTGTTTGTTTGTACGCGCTATTCTCTGGAACTGCCATTCGGATTAATTAAAAAACCTTTTGCATTTGATAACTCAATTATTTAGTAAGGTTTAACATCACGCTACGACCCTAAGGAGCCGAGCAAAAAGAAAAACAAAGAACGCTAAGCAAAAACGAAGTAGGTAATTGCGCGGACGGGCGATGCGATGCGACGCTGAGTGTTGGAGGTATACTAAATTTTACGCGGACGAAATCGCGGGCGGAAGCTAGTTAAGTATTGGCTGTATTTTTGATTTAAGACACCTACATATTTGTATTTTCACAACAAAATAATATTTTTATCCTGTTTAAAGATGGGTAATCTTTTCTCTTTAAAAAGATCATTGTGAATCCAAGCACAATCAATCTGTTTACACTGTAGCGATAAGTGATAAGTGTGATAACCGAATTGATTAATTTCATATTATTTCTGTCCAATGTCTTTTTTTCTTTAAATGTTATGTACACCTATAATTTGTGTACCTATACTAAATACTGTTGTGTATATGCTGTTAGTGTTCTTTAATAAATAAATAAATATTAAATCATCTTAATTTAATTTTTTACAATTTTTTCTTTCTTTTCACCATATTGGTACTTGTTCTTTTTGATTTCATTGGTATAGAAAATATATCAATCAATCTGCCTAGCCTTTTCCCAACTATGTTGGGGTCGGCTTCCAGTCTAACCGGATGCAGCTGTATACCAGTATTTTACATGGAGCGATTGCCTATCTGACCTCCACAAACCAGTAACTGGGTAATACGATACCCCTTGGTAAGACTGGTTGTCAGACTTTCGGGCTTGTGACGACCCGTAACGGCTGCCAAAGATCCACGAATGACAGCCAGGACCAACGGCATAACGTGCTTTCCGAGGCACGGAGGAGTCTTGGTATGTAAAGATGGACCAATCCACGGACAACCCCGGCAAGCGTAGCTTAACCTGATTGATCGACCCGTGCGGCTGTTATTACTTAGCCACAAGCTGGTATAGAAAATACTAGTGTAATCCAAGTATTAAACATTTTCTATTTTTCAGACGACGTAAGATTCGGTACTTCGAAGTACGGGAAGCCTGTTATGATGATCGGTAGACATAGGTTCTACACTCGCTGTGACAAAAAAGGCCCCAAATTGCGGTGGGTCTGTAACAAACAAACTTTAACGGCTTGCAGAGCCACGGCTACGACCATTTGTGAACATGTGATGAAACTTAAGAATGTGCACAATCATTGTTAAACAATCATCTTGTATTTGTTTCGTGTTTGTCTTTCACCAAATTTCTTTGGATTGAACTTTAAAGGCAAGCGCACATTATAGCCGCATCGCATTTCAATACAAAGTGCGGTGCGCCCCTACTGTAGTGTGTGACGGTTCATACAATATGGACGAATAATGTAAAGGCGCCCGCAGACAGGCGAATAATGTCCATGAAGTTTTCATAGAAATTGTTCCACCAGAGTCGCGTCGCGCCTGTTTGTGGGAGCCTTAATATGCTTTGTGGTGCTGCCCGCCCTATTGTGCGTCAGCCTTAAAACGTCATTTTCTCAGTTATTAGCGCTCTTTGTTAATTCTGTAATCCGTATAAGTAACAGGTATCCAGCAAGAAAAATCTGATGTTTATTTTAATATAATGTAGCTATTTTAGCCTTATGGATTAAACTGAGGTTCGGTAAGCGGTGGTGGCCTACTATTAGGT
Organism: Cosmia pyralina; assembly: GCA_946251885.1. NCBI lineage: Eukaryota > Metazoa > Arthropoda > Insecta > Lepidoptera > Noctuidae > Cosmia > Cosmia pyralina. Next base: position 21,468,606 of record OX276351.1, read on the forward strand.
GGGACCACAGTTTGCTTGCTCCTTATAATAGCGGGTAAATGTTGCCATGCTGTACCCCGTAACCTAACCAAAGACGGTCATGAGTCTGCGCGATCGTTGGGCTTATATTGTCACCCATTTGTTCGGGTAACTGGAAAACGCCCTCTGCCGGCGTGACTACGCGTTCTTATTTGTTGCACAAAATGAACACGACAGTCGCATTTGCGTGGGACGATCGCTTTGGTTATGACGCGCCCTTAGTTTATCTTGTACATATTAAAAATGATATGCTGTTCGTTGGTAAGTGCATCACTTACTGGACCGATTTGGCAAATTTTTGTGTTAAACTGTTCGTAATATTCCGAATCAGGCCACTTGCATGACAAAGCTACTACAGTAGCCTCGCTGACTTTATTAAAACAACGTTAAAAAAATATTATTGCCTATTATGATTGATTAATGAATTAACGAAAAAATTAAAAAATGGTTCTTTCTTCCGGAAAGAACAATTTGAAAAGTTGTCGGAGAATTTCGGAAAAACTGAAAGTGCATTTTCTATGGGAATTGTGTAGGTATGTATTATTGAAATTTAGACAGGACAACGTCTGTCGGGTCAGCTATAGTGTATAATAAATATAAATATAAGTATTAATAGCCCAGTCATATAAGCCGAATGATTTAAGTGAATGTGTTTGTGTATCCAAACATTCTATTTAATGTATCTCAAGTGTCTGAAGGAACACGGGTGGGTTTTAGTCAGTAAAAGTCTGACACGCCCTCCCGCTCCGCTCAGAGCGGGAGAAGTCATTTGATGATTTCCCATCCACAAAAAAAAAAAAAAGTTGCTATACACTTCGGGTCGGCATGATCCGGCGCAGGCGGGCGGCATAATCGTATATACAATCGTAAGCTGGGTGGAAGCCTTAAGGCGGTGATAGTTGACATCATTTTGGAGCATTTTGAGCCATGCATGTCTTAAAACGAAGTATTTTTTATTATTTTTAACTGAAAACTGTTAGCTTTTTCTAGATTTGTTTTTCTGTAACACAGACATTTAGAAATTGGTTTGACGAATCCTGTACTATTAACATTAATTATATTTGTGAGAAAATTATGTTACTGTGGTTAGGTACAAAAAATGTAATTCCGTAACAAATTAAAACTAAAATTATAAACATGCGTGTAATCGGTACCTACTTATGTAACTAGGTGTTATTATACCTGCTCGTATTTCTCGGCTTGACCGATCAATGATTTCACAGATGTGAGTGCATGCACGATAATGATAAGCTGTCAAGACATAATGTACTAGTGTCACTCTATTTTGTAATACCTACCTAGTAATTTTATTGTTGGAACATGCAATCCTTTCATTCTGTATTCGATGTTGCATGAATCTAAACGCTTCAAGTATTATTACAAAAAAAAAAAACCGGCCAAGTGCGTATCAGACCACGCGCAAAAAAGGGTTCCGTAGCTGGGATGAGTTTATCCCAAAAAACAAACTAAGTTTTTAATCGTAAATTTTTTTTTGATAAAACTACAAATTTACAGTTTTCTGACTTTTTCCTTTACTTGTGTTGTGCGATCTTGCTTCTTGCCAAATTTCATAATTCTAGGTCAACGGTAAGTAGGTATTGATTTACTTGCGAGTATCAAAACGTGTTCCATTCATGGCTATATTTTTTTATTGCGTTGACTTAGAAGCTTGATTTTTTTAGAGCTCCAAGGGACCGTAGACCTACGTATTTGATATTAATTTCAACTTGATACCTCTACGCGTTCCTGAGAAAAAGGGTCTTGACAGACTGACAGACAGACAGACAGACGGACAACGAAGTGATCCTATAAGGGTTCCGTTTGTTTTCTTTTGAAGTACGGAACCCTAAAATACATATTATTTGTAACGAATTATAAATTACTAGACCGTCAGACGTTGTTCTGTCAAAATTTCAATTTCTATTTTCGGTTATTCCTTTTGGTTTTTCCTAATTTTCTTTTTCCTAAACCACCAAGTGAATTGACGGGAACAAAACAAAAAACAAATATTCAAATCGATGGAGCCATTTTCAAGTTTTAGCGAGACCAATGAACGGTAATTGGTTTTTGTATATGTAGATAATACCTAAGGATTTTATTAGGCATTCGAGACCAGTCAAGTTTTTAGTCAAATTCATAATTTATATTCCTCAGAAATCAATATATTTGGTATATTCCAAGAAGTATTAAATTGAAATCATTATTAAGTTGTTTTTAAAAATCATTATTAGGTACCTTTCATTTACGCGTCTAGTATTCACTTGGTTTTTGGCTGATTGTCTAAGCAGGCGCAGATCTACGTTTTCGCACAAGGGGGGCAAACTTTTCTTTCTGGGGGAGAATTTTTCAATTGCAACCAAACGGTTGCAATTGAGAAATTGAGGAATTGGGATTGGGATTGAGGGGGGAAACCCCCCCCTAACTGTTTTCGCGCCTGTGCTTAAGTACTAGAAGTAGACACCTAATCTCTTACAGGAGACATTAATTTGCTCTTGCGCAAAAGTAGGTACCTTCCTATAATTTCAGTAATTAACGTTTGTTACAGGTCCAACATTTACATCGTCCAGATTTGGCAAGCCTGTTATACAAATGGGACAGTATCGATTCTACCAGCGGTACAAGGGTCCCAAAACACAGTGGGTCTGCTCTAAATACCGTTCTGCTGGATGCGGTGCAAAAGTTTCCACATTTCGTCAGGAGATTATAGCATTGCAAAATACTCATAATCATTAAACTAAGTCATTTGTGTGCCAATCATTGAAGTTAGTAATTCTTATGTCTACTTATATGTGTACAATAATCATTGATCTTAGTAATTCATATGTCTACTTATGTGTGTATCATAATCATTGATCTCAGTAATTCTTATGTCTATTTATATGTGTACCATAATCATTGATCTTAGTTATTCTTATGTCTACTTATGTGTGTATCATAAACATTGATCTTAGTAATTCTTATGTCTACTTTTTTTTTTTTTTTTTTTTTTTGTGGATGGGAAATCATCAAATGACTTCTCCCGCTCCGGGCAGAGCGGGAGGGTGTGTCAGACTTTTACTGACTAAAACCCACCCGTGTTCCTTCAGTTGCCCGTGCCAGGGCCACGGTATCTCTTTCGAACTACCCGCGACCCCGGCGGCTTCGGCCCTATTGGACCCCGTCACTGCTGACATCTCTTTGAGGCGCGCGTGGAACACAACGCGCCGTCGACCCGGGCCTGGTCCTTACCGGACGGCGAGCTGGCCCATTACTCGTCGTCCGCAAGCCCGCGCCTACGGTGGCCGGGAATCGGCAATCGATTCCCGCCGCCCAGGGCGTCTCCTGCGGCGGCTAGGGGCGCGAGGGCGCGGCTGTTGCCTCTCCCTCTCGCGTCCCGCCTCCTCCTTTGCGAGCATTACTGCTTCGCAGAAGGAGGTGACGGCCTCCCATGCACTCTCGCTCCGCACCATGGCCTGGACCAAGTTTGGACGCGAGAGATCGCCGCCGCCGATCGCCTCCGTGAGAACACGGCGGTGCTCCGCCCAAGCCGGGCAGACCTCCACTGTATGCTCCACCGTGTCCTCCGGGCGATCTACACAATGGTGACACCCGGGCGTTTCCTCCCGCCTTATCCGAAACAGGAACCTCCCGAAACAACCGTGTCCGGTGAGGACCTGCGTCAGGCGGAAGGTGAGGACGCCATGGCGCCTCTCCAACCACTCCTCAAAGAGGGGACTTATCGCCGCAATTGTGGCGTGCCCAGCGCTGGGTTGCGACAATCGCACTCTCCATGTCGCCATGAGATCCCGCCGGAGCTCTGTCCGCTGTACCGTGATTTCTCGCGGCAGCGGAGTTACGCCCCGGCGTTTTGCCTCCTCGCGCCACTCCCACACGTGCGCGAGGACTTCTTATGTCTACTTATGTGTGTATCATAATCATTGATCTTAGTAATTCTTATGCCTACTTATGTGTGTATCATAATCATTGATCTCAGTAATTCTTATGTCTACTTACGTGTACCAAATAATTGATCTCAGTAATTCTTACGTCTACTTATATGTGTACCATAATCATTGATATTAGTAATTCTTATGTCTACTTACGTGGAACAAATAATTGATCTCAGTAATTCTTATGTCTATTTATATGTGTACCATAATCATTGATCTTAGTTATTCTTATGTCTACTTATGTGTGTGGCGGAATATACATCGTCACATACGAACTACGCGTCACACTGACGTCACGCAATCCTGCATCGCGCAATCAGAGTTTACCGCAAGAATAGCATATATACAACGTCCAGACATCAACCGCTGGGCAGTTGCCCTCCAGACACGACACCCGTCTGGTCGGAGGATCCTCCCTTTTCTATGGAGGATGAGTGAACTTTACACCCTGTTCCTCATGCCTCTATACTGGTGACTCCGAGTATGAGCGTCAGCGCAGCCTTCGTGCAACTCCTTCAGCGTGACGTCATCAGCATCACTTCCTCAAGCTTTCGAGCGGCGAGTCACACAGCCAGCCAGCATCCACGGCTTCAACGGGTATCCTGACCACCAGCATGCAACGAACGCGCATTCCTGGTCATCACCGTCAGCCTCAACCTCAACCCAGCGCTATACACTCCGACTCACTGGAGCATAACGCAGCGCCACCCCGACTCACTGGGGTATAACCGCAGACAGTTCCGACTCACCGTGAACTATGCGGCACCCGGTTCCGACTCACTGGAACTGGCACTGGCAAGCATCGCAAGATACACGACTCAGCCTACTATCGACCTCCGGTCTCCGGAGGGGAGTGATGTGGCGGAATCTACATCACCACATACGAACTACGCGTCACACTGACGTCACGCAATCCTGCATCGCGCAATCAGAGTTTACCGCGCGAATAGCATATATACAACGTCCCGACATCAACCGTTGGGCAGTTGCTCCACCAGACACGACACCCATCTGGTCGGAGGATCCTCCCTTTTCTATGGAGGATACTTGAACTTTACACCATGCCTCTATAATGCGTGTATCATAACCATTGATCTCAGTAATTCTTATGTCTACTTACATGTGTACCATAATCATTGATCTAACCAAGTAATTCTTATATCTACTGAATTAGGTAGGTAAAGAAGTTAACGTGCTTTTTTGACTGTTACCAAAATTGTTGTAGTCTTTATATTCAAATTAGCGACTTACCCCTGTTTCACACGGTTTTTACGACTTGGACAAAAATCGAGATTTTATAATTATGTCTAAGTTTATTATTAATGTTTTAGTCACATAAAGTTTCCGGAATAAATTCTCTGCATCCGCAGAACCGAACCGAAAAACCGCATCAAAATCCGTTGCATAGTTTAGAAAAACTATATAGGCGGTTACACAGCCACTTTATAAAGAGCGACTTTAATTTATAATATCTTATTATTATAACAATCAATTGCTGTTCGTTAGTAGTTAGTAAAAAAAATAGAAAAAAGAAAGAAAGAAAACACATTTATTTAGCACAGACTAAATTAAAGAGGCAAAACAAAAAAATAACAATAAATTTAAAAAATCTACATTTGCGAAAAAAAAAAAACAAAGAAACACTGATAGAAATACTGATATTCAGCTGCTTCTGATTAGACTGGAAGCCGACCCCAACATAATTGTGAAAAGGCTATGCAGATTGATTGAATTGCTGTTCGTTAGTCTCGTTAAAACTCAATAACGGCTTACCTAACCGATTTGAATATTTTTTTTCTGTTTTGTTTGCTATATTGCAGGGGTCGTAAAATCGGACAAAAAAGAAATTGAAATTTTGACAGGACAACGTCTGGCGGGTCAGCTAGTTATGTGTGTGTGTGTATCCTTGATCTGAGTAATCCTTATGACTACTAACTGGCACACAGGCGCGACGCGACTCAAGTAGAACAATTTCTGTGAATACTTTATGGAAATTATTCTACGAGAATCGCGTCGCGCCTGTCTGCGGGATCCTTAACTGTACTTACTGTACTTCCCATAATTGCTAGTGTCGTCTTTATATTAAAATTGGCGACCCGCTTCTGCTTTGCAAGGGTGCAATAGCGACATGCAAAGTCATCGAGATTTCTGTGCTAGGTATATCTAAGTTAAAAAAACTTTTTTACAAAAAAATACAACCGACTTCCAAAAACAACACTACAAAGTGAAAAATAACTTTAATTTCGGAAGTCGGTGTCTAGTTAAATGTATTTTCGTTTTTTGCCACCGACTTCCGAAATTAAAGTTATTTTTCACTTTGTAGTGTTGTTTTTGGAAGTCGGTTGTATTTTTTTGTAAAAAAGTTTTTATTTTTCACTTTTTAGTTGTGTACCTACCCCACACAAATTCTAATACCACAATCTGCAAAACAAACTAGATCATCATCCATATAAAAGTGGGGAAAAAATACGTATTATTGAAGCTAACTCAAAAACTACCCAAGCAAAGTTAATCAATTTTATATGGGACCAACTGTGACCTCTCGAATAAAACAAAAAAAAAATCCAAATCGGTCCAGCCATCTTCGAGTAATCGGGGAACATACATAAAAAAAAAATAAAAAAAAAAGGTTCCGACGAATTGAGAACCTCCTCCTTTTTGAAGTCGGTAATGTATGTACATCTATCTTTAAAATCTATATAAATAAAAAGAGAAGTCCTGATTGACTGTCTGACTGACTAATCAACGCCCAGCGCAAACCCTTGAACCTAGAAAGCTGAAAATTTGCACAGAGGCTCCCTTTATAATGTAGAGAAGGAACAAGGAAGGATTTGCCGGTGGTACCTACGTTCCCGTGGGATATTTTTCGATATCCACGCGGGCGATGCCGCGGGTAAAAGCTACTGTACATACAATACACATAAACCTTTCGGAATAAATGCTCTGTAAAGTAATATATATTATAAATGGTGGTGACAGCATCAAAATCCATTGTTTAGTTTAAAAGATCTGAGCGGTCAGAGACATACGAAGACAGTCACGAAACGTGACTTTATTTCTTAAAATGTATAAATAGACCCCAACCCCCCCCCCCCCCCCAACCCCCCACCCCCTCACAACCCCCAGCCACCCCAGTGTGAATACTCGTCAATGTCTAGTCGTTTATTTTTGGGATGAAACCAATTCTGTGAAGTATCCAATCATAAATTAATGTTCATACACTTTATATACTAGCTAGCATTATATTTATCATGTCTAAGTATGTCCTTTTTAATTAATTTATTAAACGTGAGTTTACAAACCTGCCTTTCAGAATATTTCTTTAATGCATGTAGGTTTGAATATCCTCCTAAATGCGAGAGGGACCAGTTTCATGTCTGTTTTATGTTGCTTCAATTTATTTATTTCATTTTATTCACTTTGAATGTATGAATTGAAATTGTTTAAATTTTGACTTTGTTACAGCTGCAGTATTGTCAACATCTAAGTGATGTTGCAATCCATCTTTATTTCTGTTTTATGTTGCTTTAATTTAATTCACTATGAAAGATTTTTTTTGTGGATTGTTCCGATCTGAATTTTGACTTGGTTACAGGTGCAGTGTTCTCAATATCTAGGTTTGGCAAGCCGGTGATCCTGTTCAACAACTATCGCTACAACTGGCACAAGCCGCCTCGTTCGGATGACGTTCACCAGTTCAATATTAAGAAGCAATGGCGGTGCTGCAAGTGGAGTAAGGGCTGTAGAGGACGGCTCGTCACCGTTGATGGCGTTATAGTCCAATGCATGCACGAACATAACCATGGAAAGACAGCGGATGAAGGGAATTGGTGACATGGAATTTTTTGAAGTGAAATAGAATAGTTAGTGTCTAGCTAGTCGTTTAGCTATGATTATACCAATATTATATCAAGAATTAAAATTATCATTACACTTTCTATACTATCTAGATTTTTTGTTTTGTTTAAAAAAAAAAATACTAGCTAATCGTTTTTATTACCACCAGCAGATTATTTCGATGTTTACGCGTGTTCTTTTTAATTAATTTATTAAACGTCAGTTAACGAATCTTCCATTCAAAATGTTTATTTAATGCACGTAGGTATGAAGATTGTAACCAGTTTTATTTCTTTGTTTATTGTTTACTAGCCGTTGCCCGCGGCTTCGCCCGCGTAGGTGTCGGAGATTATCCCACGGGAACCTACTACAGGGATAAAAAGTATCCTATGTGTTAATCCAGGTTCTAAACTATATATGTGCCAAATTTCATCCAAATCCGTTGAGCCGTTTTTGCGTGATTGAGTAACAAACATCCAAACATCATCACAAACTTTCACATTTATACTATTAGTAGGATTTAATTTTTACTTTCATGACTTTGAATGTTTTTTTGTGGATTTTTCCGTTCTGAATTTCGACTTCTTTACAGCTGCAGTGTTCTCAACATCTAGGTATGGCAAGCCAGTGATCCTGTTGAACAGCTTTCGGTACAACTGGTACAAGCCTCATCGTGCTCAGAATGTTGACCAGTTCAGCAGTAGGAAGCAATGGCGGTGCTGCAAGTGGACCAGTAACCGCTGTCGAGCTGGTCTCGTCACCATCGATGACATCATAGTCAGATTCTTAAACGAACATAATCATGGAATGACTGCAGAAGATGAGAATTATTGAAGAAATCGTTTTTTTTAAGTGAAATGGAACACTAGTCTTTTTGAAATAGAATACTGAAATATGGTAAAAACCGTTTATAACGACTTCGAAGAGACCGTCGAATTACAGTTTTTATAGCCGATAGTCGTTATTATGCGGCTACTAGAATCATTTCTATTTTTATGTTATTTCCTGACGTTCAAAAGTGTCTTTTATGTGCCTATTTGAAATAAACGATTTGACTGACGTTGACCTCAAAATTTCATTGTAATAACCGGTATGTCGTTTTAAGGCACCTTCAAACAGGCGCGACACACGATATAATTGCGTGCGACACAAAGGCACGGCGTGTCGCGCGACGTGCGGAGCCTTTGTGTTGCGCGGGATTATATCGCGTGTCGCGCCTGTTTGTAGGAGCCTTTAAGCGATGTCGTTATTAACGGTTTTGACTGTACTCTATATTGCATACCTACCGTATAAAATAAATATTCATACATTAATGAACTTATAATTTTTAATAGATCATGTTCAAATTCTCATTGTTTATATCATATTTTATTTGTTGAATCGTAATAGAATTATATTTTACCTTTTAATTTGACAAAAAAACATGTATTTCTTAAATGTGCCGTCCTTAAAGTCATCTTGATTTTATGCTATCCTCGTCACCCACTCTTGTCTTAGGTTCCTCTTCCCAATAATTAAAATCATTAAAACTCAATCCATGTGGTACACCGGCAGCCCGAATGTTCTAGCGTAATTACACTAAGTTCGCTGCGAAATGTTTGTTTATTGTTACGTCGGCGTCGCTATTCAATCAGTACACGTCAATCACTGTAATGTTATAGTTGACGGCCGACATGGCATGATGTTACGGTGATCTATCCTCGAACCGTCCCAAAGTGAAAATTTACAACTAGTTGACCAGCGAAATAGAATAATCAGACGTAGATGCATTCACTGTTATGAAAAAAATAGAAGTGTTTAACTTAAATCCTTTTAAAATTGAGGTATTCACTCGGTTATTATTTATTTAAATAGCTTATGTATAGCAGCAAGCCGAAATGCGTATGGACATGTGATGCGGAGGAATGAGGAAAATGTTGTGAGGAAAGTTTTGAGTACCTATGAATGTATAAGAGTAGGGGAAGACCAAGCAAATGATGGATGAACTGTGTGAAAGATATGGCTAGAGAGTGGGTGACTACCGAGATGACGACTAATAAAGAAGTATCGAAGAAAAAGGCGTGTTGCGCCGACCCAAATAATTTGGGATGATTGAGAATGATGATGTATAGCAACAATCCACGTATATAGTTTAATTGGTTTGTATTTATATACTTATTATTATACGACCAGAGTGGACCACATGACCTAGACGTAAAAAATATTTTGTGACCGCCAGCAGTCCACGTGATATGCCACATAAGTTACAGCTTTTTAAATGTGACTTGTATACTATAGAGGGACTTGCCGGCGGCACACATGATGAGGTCTACTAGAGTTTCAATTGTATTCATGGTGGTGGGAGTGTTAAAGACATGCTTCATGGATCTTCCATGGACAATATCAAAGACCAAATAGTGTTTTCAGGGTTCGGCGTAATCACAACTTCGACATTTGGAAGATCAGAGATCTGGTTCGACAACTATCGTTACCGAAGGTATGGGAGAAAACCCCAACCAGACCAGGCGATGATTTGGTACTGTGTTGATAATATCTGTCCTGCGACGCTTTACACTTCAGGATCTCGTGTCGGTGACCTACGTGGAGAACACAACCATGAGAAAGAGGCTGCTGGTTAAAACACAAGGAGTATGTATTTGTACCTAAATAAACTTTGTACCAAAGCAGATGAATGTTATTACCACATATTGGCCATCAATAACTTCTTAAACTAAAGTTACTAATACTGCATGACTTGAATTATTAAAGGATCCGTAATGCTTTAAATGAATGACATCTTGAATCCTGTCAATAAGGTAAGGCGTCTTAGATTCTCACTTTTTTACCATTAGAAGAACTGCTAGGTTTACCTAATGCCTTACTTCATAAAGTCATCATCATCATTATTTCAGCCAAAAGACGTCCACTACTGGACATAGGCTGCCTCCAAACTCATTCATGTTACTCACAAAATTTATTATTATAGCTTATCTTTGAAGGAAATAAATACTTATGCAACAATATAGTTTCCTTTGCCATTTTTAGAATTTGACTTTCTTTCCATTCCAGCTATTTTCTCGACATCTCGTTGCGGTAGACCAGTCATCATAATAGGGATCTATAGGTTTAACAGGAACAATAGGTGCCGAGGCCTCAATGGTTGGTGGACCTGTAGCAGGGCTAGGAGTAGTGGCTGCAAGGCTACCATCACCACTTATGATAACGTCATCATCAAGTGCAAAGGAAACCACAATCATTAGTTCAAATACCGGAAGTCTGAAATCATTGTTAATAATTTACCTTTCAAATTTTGATCCGATGGGATCTTGATCCCATCTCCATCTCTCTTGAGACATATGCTCGTATACAGGATGTGGCGTAAATAGTGGTCCAACGTTAAGGGGTCGATACTCTGTATATACAGCTATCACATACCACAATTTGAACCTTTTTTTTCCTAGGTCTCGGAATACAATTTTTTTTTAAATTTATAACTTGCTTTAATACACTTTTTTACATAAGCATGTGATAGCACATGTATTTCACAGTTATAAACAAAAAACAAAATTAAAAAATTATGTCATTTATAGAAATTATAGCCAAATTAGTAAAACAAGGTGTCAATTTTTCAAATAATAATATAAAAATATTTTATTCTGAGACTGGAAAAAAATAGTCCAAATTGTGGTATGTGATAGCTGAATATACGGTGTAACGCCCCCTTAAAGTTGGACCACTATTTACGCCACACCCTGTATATGTTTCATGGAGATAATTTAGTAATTATTATGTCTGCTTTACAAGCAGTTATTATATTGTTAATATAATTATGTGTTTAATTGTCTTGCACGCTAACAATATCAGTGTTATTAGGCATGGTTACAGTTGTGTAGTTTATTGTTCAGCAAGTATTTGTACAGTTTATGTTTATGCAGTATTAGATAAAATAATTGTTTTAAGAAAAAAGGAATTATTATTGCTCCACCATTTTGAATCTTATGTCATTTTCGTGACTCTGAAAAGAGGTAAATGTCTTTGTAATGACTATTTTTAAATTCTGAATTTCAATTGAAACGGGATTAAGAAAAACCTTTGATATTGTCAAATTTCTGTTCAGGTTTATTATCTTTAGAAGTCCTGGAGCCAAGGTTCGCGCAGTCAAGAAACGGTAATCCTGTGCTGGATATAGGCAACTGTCGCTACTACAGGAACAACAGAAGTAGAGGAATCAAAGCCGCGTGGTTCTGCAGCAAGAGAAGCATTGGTTGTCGAGCGTCCCTCATCGTAGCTGATGGAACCATCATACATGTTAAGAATACGCATAATCATGATTTATGAGTAGGTACCTAATTGATCTACTTATCAGTCTTAGCACCCAGTTCTTTATTTTTGGACGATCAACTTAAGTAGGTAAGTTATTTTAAATCGCTATGGCAGTTAACAGAACAGAGATTTTTTAAAGATTTTTTGAAGATTTTTTTGAAGATTTTTAAATATTTTTTTAAGATTTGTGACAAAACATTGTAGATTATAGCTGACTAATGCTGAGAACAAATTTCAGTAGTTTAAAAGGCATTCCAATCAAAAATCGATCTACTTAGAGGTAATCGGTATGTCAGAAGTATTTTTTTTAGGTTATGATAAAACATATAATATTAACTTTATTGTACACCAGAAAATACATAACAGAAAAAAAAAATACTACAAAACATACAATGGGCGGCCATAGCGCTTTCTGCGGTGTCTTCCTTTATTTCTGTCTTAATTTGAGATGGATGCATAAAAGTGTAGTAGCATTGTTTTATTAAAAATAGAGTTGTTATTTTTAATGATCTATATCTTATTGTTATACTCGTACGAGTAATGGTAAGATAAATAGCAGGTATTAAATTAGCTAACACATTATAGTAAATGTAAGTTCTTTTCATTAAATAAAGGTAAAATTTTGTTTTCATTTAAGAAAATTGAAAAGTAAGTAATCCCATTCTTTATTACAGTGGTTTTTACGACTTCCCGCTTTGGCAGGCCTGTCATGTTGCATGGGGAGCATCGTTTTAATCTCACCAGAAGTAACAATGGAGGTCACATCGGTTGGTGGACCTGTAGTAGAGCCAGGAGCAGTAGCTGTAAGGCTACCATCTCCACATACGACAACGTTATCTACAGGGTTAAAGGATCCCATAGTCATCTAACTATGTAAAAAATAAATACACAGGGTTATTTAAACATTGCAAAGTATTACCTGTTCTAGCGCGAGCTGAATATCTGTTCCTCATAGAACATTTTGATAACAGTGATATTCAAATTCCAGTTAAATTTGAGGTGAATACGCGACAAGCGAAATCAAAATCATTCCAAGTGCCACGCAAAAATAACTTTTATGGCAGGCGTACCGCTTCTTTTCTAATACCCAGTTTACTGAACCAAATACCTGTAGACATTAGAGACTCAATGAATATTAAAAATATAAAGCGTAAGCTTAAAGAACATTGCATCGACTCGATTATAACTTAACTAGTTGAGTTGTAGGCGAGTTGATGTAGTGCTGTTAAACAGCTGTTAATAGCGCGTTGATCAATCTCAGGCCATGGCATGCTAGGACAGACCCCAGAGGTCTAATTGTGTGCTTTGCTATTACACCTAGTTAAGGAACTTGTAATTTATAAAATAAATAATAATAATAATCTAAGAGAAAAATAAATGAGAGTTTAGTAATAATGCGTTCTGAATTTTACCTTTCATACCCTAATCTATACCTATCTACTTAAGAATACACATTTGGTTAGTAAATAATCCAATCTCACTAGAAGTAATGGTCACATTGAGTGGTGCTGCTGTGCCAGGTGCAGTAGCTGCAAGTCTACCATCTCCACAAACGTCAACGGTTTCTAAAGGATCAAAGAATCGCATAATCATATGAAAGAAAAATAAATAAAAGTTTAGTAATAATACATTCTGAATTTTACCATTCATACACTAATAATCTTGTCCTATCTCTACTTAACAATACACATTTTAGATGTCGTCTTTTTTACAGACATCCTGTTTTCGCACACAAAGACAGGTCGACCGATTTTATTTATAGGCAATTATCGTTACTATAAGAATAATAGATGTCGAGGACCCAAAGCTACGTGGTTCTGCATGCGTAGCAGCAGACGATACGGGAACAATGTGGCGTGTAAAGCATCCGTCACTACTGTGAATGAGACTATTGTTCATTATAAACATGTTCATAATCATTTGTAGAAGAACTTAGATTTTGATAGACCATTGTTTGTAGTCGTAAAAGCTTAATTAAGCTGGAGACGTATACCATACCCACTGTTACGTATAAATACAAGTTTCTTTTTTCTAGCCAGTATTTTCAGTTCTAAACTACAGAGCACATGGTTCCTTGCAGTGTTTTTCTCTAGGAACTCAAATTGAATCAGAATGAGCCCAAACTGGCTTGAAAAAAAATCACCCTCTGTATCTATTACTATATTATTATGGTATGTATTATCTTGATTCATGGTCTTAAACAGAAAAAAAAATTCTTTATAATTAAATCAATAGAAGTGGCAACAAAAAGAATGTGCCGGTAATTTGGTTATTACATTTAATTGTATGTTTTTAACACACTTTGCTCTTGAAGTCGGTATTAAAACGCCTCTTTTATAGTCTGTTTTTTTAACAAATTAGTACCGAAAATTTTGACTGCGTTGCTATTGGTCCACGTAATCAACATAAAGTCCGTTCCACACAAACCAAACGCTGTAGTTACATGCACATTCAGTTGAGTCATCGACTACCTGCGCGGCGCACGTGTTTTAGTGAGTGAACCAGACGATATTGTTTGTGAGTGAGTCATGGCGGACATGTCTCCTGTACAGTAAATTTTAGAAGTATTCAATATGAACGGGCCTTAACAATTTCAAAACAAAACAAAGGCGTTGGCCCCACCCCCACCAATGACCCATCTCACTCTGTCAATATCGGAAATGTGCCAGAGACATAACTCAGTACTCGTTTGTTAAAAAAAACAGACTATAGTTCATAATGCATCGTATTAAACATGCGTGTTTGTTACTTTATACTATCGCATTCCTAATGTGCGCTTATTTTTAAATCTCGGCTAAGAGCCTGTATGTTTTTTCATGCGTCCACATTTTGTGAACTATTAAAACACTCATCAGTAATTTTATTAACTGTGTTAATAAATAAAATGTGATAAATAAACATAATCTTACTGCTATTATAAATGAGAAGTTTGTGAAGATGTTTGGATGTTTGTTACTCAATCACGCCAGAACGGCTCAACGGATCTGGATGAAATTTGGCACAGAGTTAGATTATAGTCTGGAATAGCACATAGTATATTTTTTATTCCGGAAAAATGTACGGTTCCCGTGGGATAATTTCCGACATCCACGCGGGCGGAGCTGCTGACAAAAGCTAGTATTTCATTATTACGTTTTATCACCAAATTAACATTACGAGTAATTTGTGTTCTACCTAAATACAACAATTTTCATTTTTTATGTCTTATAAGACTACTAGCTGTTGCCCGCTACTTCGTCTGCGATCCAGGATGAAAAGTAACCTATATCCTTTTCCATGGCATGGTCTACCCATGTACCAAATTTCATCCAAATCCACTCAGCCGTTTTAGTGTGAAAGCGTAATAAATAAACAAACAAACTAACTCGTATTTATAATATTTGTTATGATTACGCTGTTTTATCAGTGACTCTTATTGTGCAAATTAAACCACAGATTCATATATTATTTTGTCTATGCAAGCTCGGTGATTAAGTGGGCACTCTACATATAATAGTGACGCTAAAACCGCTATAATCCATTTACAATAAGATTAGACAACAAAGAACAAACATACCTTTTTTACAGTCCGTTCAACCGATTTTGACTTCTATTCCATAGGTTTAAGGATGACATTGAAGGCATAAAAGTGGTTACAATACCAACTGTTTACTGGAGCTGCTATTTATTTTGTTATGCCACCAACGCAATAGAAGTCAAAATCGATTGAACGGACTGTAAAAAACGTTTGTTAAAATATCTAATCTTATTGTAAATGGAGTATAGGTTAATTTTATATTATACCTTGACCTTGATTTTGGAAAATGGTGATCATATTTGTTTATTAGTTTTGTGATTACCTATTTCTTAGAATATTTTAGAAAATGTCGATATCAAGTCCGTCCCTAATTTTTTTGTTTTTTTTTTTTAGATTTGATTCTGCCCGATCCACTTATGGAGACACAATACACAAGTGAAAATCTGTTACCGAAATCAAAGGATAAATACTTCGTGGCGTATGACAACTTCAACCAGTGGAAAAACAGCCAAAATGACAACTCATTTAGTGAGAATGTATTTCTGGCTTATTTCAATGAACTGGCACAAAAATACAAGCCTACCACGCTGTGGTGTATTTATTCGACGTTAAAAAACATTGTTTGGATAAAAGATGGTGTTGACATCAGATCGTATAACAACCTGACTGAATTTTTAAAGAGACGCTCAGCCGTTTTTAAAAGTCAGAACTTTTCATTTTCAGCAAATGACGTTGAAAAGTTTTTGAAAGAAGCTCCGGACAGTCAGTACTTGGCCATAAAGGTTAGTTGAACTACTCAAGGTCAACGCACACTTATAAGCACTGCATGAGATCAGCATCACCTCAATTCGAACCGCTCAGGATTCTTTTTATTAAACTATACTGTTACGCAAGCTTATCAGCATCGTAACAACTACGCCTCAGCACGGGATTAGCTAGTAAACTGTAGTCACCGAGTTTGCGGCGGGACAGTGGTGCCGCTACGGCTCGACCTACTTCGTAGCTATGCTTATGTCAAAAACTAGTACGGTCCCATAAATCGAGAAACAAATCCCAGGTCAGACTGCCCCCTATTATATAGGACTTAAACCACCGTCAACCAACTGCCACCGAGTGGTACGCGAGGCTCGCTCGCACGAGCTAACGTTCGGTTGACGCCTGGTTGACGACGAGCTGATGAGCCGAGGTGACGCTGATCCCGTGCAGTGCTTATACATATGTGTGCGGTGACCTTTATCTAAACCCGCTATATTATGTGTATATTACATTGTTACCTAATAAGTGTGTGTTATCTCTTTCCAGGTTGCGTTAATATTCGCAATTGCTGGCGGATGTAGTCACCATGATCTACATAATGTTACTGCTAACGATGTAGAAGATCATGGCGAAATGCTTCTAGTCAGAGTCACTGATTCTAAAATAACAAGACCAGGAGCATACTGTACAACTAAAACACGATCATTTCAAATTCAGGGTCCGTTTTATGAAATAGTAAAGAAATACGAAGCTCTACGATCGACAAAAGAAAAACAACATCGTTTTTTTCAAAATTATCAAAATGGTAAATGTACGGTACAACCTATTGGTATGAAAAAATTTGGTTCCATGCCGAAGGAAATCGCTAAGTTTTTAGGATTACCAGATGCTATCTCTTACACCGGACATTGCTTTAGAAAAACTTCAGCTACATTGCGGGCTGATTCTGGAGCGATATAATTGTCTTTTAAGCGTCATGGCAGGTGGCGATCTAACATAATCGAAGAATCATATGTCGAAAACTCGATGTTCTATCGAGAATTCGAGACCAGCAAACAATTTGTTGCCTGACTCTCTAGTCTTCTAAGAAGTTTTACCTTGAACCATGCCCTTCTACTTCTTATATTAATAGTGTTTTAGTGCCTCCTTCTACTAAAGAGGAATTAGAACACCCTTCCACCTCCAATAAAACTATTTCACCATCTCTGGCAACTCAAAACAGTGAAAACAATAAATCTTTCTATCTATCTATATAAATAAAAAGAAAAGTCCTGACTGACTGACTCATCAACGCCCAGCCCAAACCTTTAGACCTAGAAAGCTGAAATTTTGCACAGAGGTTTCCTTTATAATGTAGACAAGGGATAAGGAAGGATTTTTTGAAATTCCCTAAGGGAGGAAAATAGGGGATGAAAGTTGGTATGTGAAATCGTCATTTTTGTAGTTTAAACCATGAAAATTGGTATTTAGCAGTCAGCTTAAAAATTAAAAACCATTGTGTTTCAGCATTTTTGAAAAATCATCCCCAAAGGGGCAATAAAACGGGATGAAAGTTTGTGAGGAAAAAAAATTTTAACCGACTTCTAAAAAAGGAGGAGGTTCTCAATTCGGATGTTTCTATTATTATTATTTTTTTTTTTATGTTTGTTCGCGCATAACTCCGTCGCTTGCCAAACGATTTGAAAAAATATTTTTTTGTTGGAAAGGGTATACTTCCCAAATGGTCCCATTTTTGTCAAAATCCAGTTCTGATGATGGGATCCTGGAGAAATCGAAGGAACTCTTCAAATATTATAGGTACACCTATAGCGATTTGGGTATTTTTTATAGTAGCTCGTGCATTTGCTCTCGGAAAGCACCACATGGTGAATTGGAACTGATGATGAAGACCACAGATGGCTACCAGAACTACTCAATGATAAATATTTCACGGGTTGCGATTCGATTACTTTAATATGGTTGCTAAGCAATTTCCGCTCGTCACACAATGCGTGTGATGAGTGGTTGTTGAGGAGTTCTCCTGATTCTTACCAGCAGAACTCCTCAACAATTAACGTCCCAGCATCGGGAAAAGCAATATTTTGTAACATGTGATGAGCAATTGACATTAGACTATTGTAACTTATACAAATTATAAACAGACCCACTAAAAAGTGAAAAATAAAAACTTTTTTACAAAAAAATACAACCGACTTCCAAAAACAACACTACAAAGTGAAAAATAACTTTAATTTCGGAAGTCGGTGGCAAAAACGAAAATACATTTAATCAGACACCGACTTCCCAAATTAAAGTTATTTTTCACTTTGTAGTGTTGTTTTTGGAAGTCGGTTGTATTTTTTTGTAAAAAAGTTTTTGTTTAGAAATTACGAATGACGTGTTTTGGCGTCCGTAAGGGTTATGTGTATACATACCTACATATTTAAATTAGGATTTAGCACAGAAATTTCGATGTTTTGAGATTGTCGCCGTTACACCCGTGCGAACTTCGAACAAGAAATCGAAGTTGGGGCGGGAGGCTAGTTTATAATAATATAATATTCACCTATAAAAGCCAAAGCCCGAAAGTCTGACAACCAGTCTTACTAAGGGGTATCGTATTACCCAGTAACTGGGTTCTGGAAGTCAAATAGGCAGTCGCTCCATGTAAAATACTGGTATTCAGCTACATCCAGTTAGACTAGAAATCGACCCCAACATAGTTGGGAAAAGGCTAGGCAAATGATAACTATTCACATTAATAAATATAATATAAAATATATACGTTGGACTAGTAGGAAGTGGGTTACGATATGATAATATTTGAATGACTGTGGAAATGCCAACAAAAACTGTTGCGCATTATTTAAATAATTAGTGCACTTTCAGTTATTATTGTTTCGTTTCAGTAATTAATATCTCATTAACGATATAAGTATCATATTTTATTATTTCATAAATAAGCACCTAACTCTGCTCTGTTAAACAGGCACTGAACTAGTGACACAGACTAAACATTATTTTTGTTTTGTATTAAAGCATTATTAGTTAAATTAAATTGTTACTTCTTTAAGAATTGATTGTGCTGATATTTCTGATGAGATACAAGTTTGTAATAAATGAGCTTGAAAAACTTATGAAACCTTTTACTTTCCTGACGCAGATACAGTTTCGGGGGAAAAAAATCCGTACAAGTTCTAACACTATTAATTTAACCTTTTTAGTTCTGATATATACTAAGACGCGCTATGGTAAGCCTGCGATCCAAGTGGGGAAGTACAGGTTTAACCGGAACAACCGCAGTTCTGGAGCCAGGTCTTTGTGGATCTGTTGTAGGAACAGCATGGGATGCAGAGCCACAATCACTACCTTCAATGACGTCGTGATTAAACAGAAATGTGTGCATAACCATTGATTAAGGGCAGAAGCATATCTCGATTGCTATACGTTGCGTTTGAGCGGCGGCTAATCAAATAATCGGCATTTCGCCTGAACGCGTGCCGTGAAGGGTCATGCGCTAAGGTAGCCCGCGTTTTTTGTAATTGACAGGTACCGTACCATATGTATTTACAGAATAATCAATTAGAAATAGGAATTCAGTAGCGTAATTTGAACTTAGACCGTCTTATTACAAAACAAGGTTCATCTTCAAACCCAGGTGTAAACCATGGACACTTTTTTGAATTTCGAACTTTATTCCGACACAGTTTTCAGTTTTACAGAACTGACAACTTAGTACCTGACTAAGTTGTCAGTTTTGTATAAAGAACTGTATTTCTATCACAGCTAGGTTCTTATTACAAAAACAGGCTCGATGGTTTACACCATGACAGAAGAAAAACCTCGTTTTGTAGTAAGATCGCATGAGTTGTAATCATGGTTCTAATGGTTATGATTCTGTAAATACATATTTGGTACGGTCGTATTTAAATCACATTTTGATCAACATACAACCTGTTACTGACCTGCAAATTGCAAAAAGAACGTAGGAATATTTGAATACCGCGAGGTACCCTGGCGCTTTCGCCTTAAAGTTGGGTATATATGTTCGCGCACCAAATGTGCTCCGCGCACGTTTCTGTTTTTAACCAATCACGAGGCAGGTGTGCGGAGCACAGCTGGTGCGTCAAAAAAGTGGATACCAAGCTTCGTTCGGGCGAAAACGCCGATGGTGGATACCCAGCTGAACAGCCTAGGTGTACAGGGGAGATTCGAAGGTTTTTTGGACCATCATTTTAATTGGTCGTCAAACTGTGCTTATGTCTGCTCTGATGAATTGCTTATTACCATAGATTATATTATTAAATTTTAGACAGAGTAGTCTCATATTTTACGTAGGTAATGTTTACACTCTAGTTGCATGGTTTTGTTTATTCCTTAAAATAAACCGTCCTCAAAGTGCGGAAATTGTTGCTTCCATAAGTAAAATTATATTTACTATAAATTAACCTTTTAAAGTTATTGAGTAATTAAACATCGTAGATACTTATTTTTAGAAATTAGCTAATAATTATAACGTTCTCCCTTTTATTCATCTTTTGAAATTAATATTTCTTTACATTTATTTTTATCAGCTAAGCTT
The DNA here is from genome assembly GCA_946251885.1 of Cosmia pyralina. Lineage (NCBI taxonomy): Eukaryota > Metazoa > Arthropoda > Insecta > Lepidoptera > Noctuidae > Cosmia > Cosmia pyralina. Next base: position 21,489,526 of record OX276351.1, read on the forward strand.
TTTTTATATTTTGTGTACATATGTAGGAAGTCACTTCTGTCATAATTGTTGGTCCCAGCTTCTCTGTTCTATCAGCTTATTGGTTTTAAAGATAATTATAAATTTTTAGTTTGAAATGTGTTTTTTATTTGTATTCAATTTAACTATAGGTATACATAATATATTTTGATCATTTAGTTTTAATGAAATAATTTAGAACAATACTAATCGCATCTCGCGTTTTCTAAACGGAGAACACAATTTTAAAACCTGATTCGTGTAATGGCTTGGACAATTTGCTAGCTGAAGTTAATTTATGAAATAATTTCAACGTACTAAATATTATCTACTCGCATCGGAAAGCCACTAATGGAGGTTGACAAGAACATAACCTTTCCTCGCGATGCTAAGGTATGTATTACAAACCTCAAGACTCAAATATTACTTAAAACTAGTTTCAATTAATCAAATGGCTTTAAAATAGTTATATATATATAATGCGTGAGTCTAGATTGAGTGTTTGAGATACGGGCCTAATAGACGTCCCAGGATGTTAATAGCGTAGGAGGGTCCGGTGACGGACAGTCGCGGCAGGTTCACGGATGAGTGCTATTGCATGCCCGTGTTCCCGCCATAAGCGGCAGAGGAGGACACCGTGGAGCTTTAGTGGGTTAGGGTCCCACGTAACTGCACTATCTCCCCGTGGTAGTACAGTATGCATGAACGATTCTCCACGATAAAAAAAGGAAGTTATTAGCGTGCAACAAACTTAACTGTTTACTCAGATCCAGACCAACACTATAGATAAAATTAAAGTTTAGTAAGAAAAATTTTGTTATTTCCATGTCTTTTCTTTCTGCATAATTAGTCTAAAAAGTATTGATTGGAAAATAACTGCTGCAATTTGTCAAAATCAAAAATCTAAATTTTACATTTCACATGGGCACTTATGAAACGTCAGAAGCTAGGTGCACGGTTCCAATAGGTCATTTCCTATGGTCATTTCCATACCGTAGAATGCCACGGTTACTATTATAAAAATAATTAGCTTTTGCAATATTTTCAAATAATAGTGGTAATAGGTATGGGAGGACAGTGTAGGCCTTTCAACAAGTACCAGGTAATTAACAAATTAGAAAATGTTAACAAATATACAGTCTACTAGGCCTACAACGTTCTCACAATCACAAAATAGAACAGAATCTAGAGCTACATAAAAAATAAAAATTTAAACTAAATGACATAATTGCCATTACAAATACAGTAACATAGCTGAATAAAATAAAACCTTGTCTATAAAAGCCAATAAAGAGTTGAAATTAGAATTATTGTAGGTATATAATGTCAAATAATGAGATGGAAACGTCATGACTTTAATTACTCATGTTCTTTTATTGGGTAATTTGGTGAATGTTATCATGAGTTTTCTTTTTGCTATTCAGGTGCTAGAATCATGCAGACGAATAGAGGTACTCCGCTTCTTGAGATCAAAGGGCACAGGTACAATTGTAAGCGGAAATTGGGCGGGAGGATCTACTGGGTTTGCAATAAAGCCCCACAAGGATGCAGGGTCTCGATCGTCACTTATGATGACGTCATCATCAGAGTCAAGAATGAGCACAACCACCCATAAGGACTCAAGTTTTTGTCTATTAAAATACCATTTTTTTATTGTAAATTTAAGTAATTTTTTGGATGGAATGTGATTTTGACTAAGTAGTCACTATTTTGCTTGTATATTAACTAAGTGTGCAATTTATAGTTTTTAAAGCTTTAGAGAATAATTATATAGACGAGGAATTATCATGCAATAGCAATTGCATTGCATAAAAAATCATGGGTGTGGATGAAAAAGAGGCAGCTCGATCGTAGCAACCGTAGCGCAAAGTGAGCTACGACGTAGCACGAAGCGTAGCGAGACTCCTCTACGAGAATAAAAAATAATAATATATTTTTAGCTAAGTCCTTGTTTATATTAGTAATTTTCAAATCGAATAAAAGTAAGGATCACTTATTATATAATAATAATTAAAGAAATAGGATCTAAGCAATTTATTAAGTAAACAATGAAATTTCATTGAATTTTCATTTGCTGCCTCTTTTTCATCCACACCCATGATTTTAAATGCTTTTTAATTAGGAATCTATACTTTTATATTTATACTTATTATAAAATAAAGTCACTTTTCGTGTCTGTTTGTGTGGCCGCGTTGTTGTTCTAAACTACGAAACGGATTTTGATGCAGTTTTAACTATCATTTAGAGAATTTATTCCGGAAGATTTATATGTATAACACGTGAATATTTAACTTATATATAATATAGAAACCTTCATGTTTTGTCAAAGTCGTAACAACCGTGCGTAGCAGGAGCGGGCCGCTAGTGTATGATAATTGTATGAGTTGTAGAGTACCTAGCGAATCTTCCTTCGGAAACTTGTTCAGGGCTAGGAAGTGAACATACTAAACGACCTGACGTGTAGGAGATGAGCCGGAGTGGGGCGGAGGCAAAGTTCCCACTTTTGGGTTGATCGCTTATTTCTCACAAAAGGTATGTTGCCGTCGTCGGGAAAAAAATTCTTATACCAAATGAAAGTTCATAAAATTTTTCTACAACTTTTATTCTATATACTTTTTCCGAATTTCTAGCAGTTTTCGAGCTACACGCTCCGGAAAAGAGAAAATTTTCGAAAAAAAAGTTTTTTACCAAATGTTTTTTCCTATTGTCTAAACTATTATCTATATTATAAACATATTATATGCCAATTACATTTCATCCTCTTAGTTCGTGAGGGTCTTGGCAAGGGTTCTTCCTCGATGCACCCCCATCCTCAGTGGTGGGTGCACCCTGACCATGTTTCTGAAGAAATCGCTTAAGGACCCAGCTCATGCACTCTACACCCCCTTTTGGGCTGTGGCGGAATCCACATCGCCACATACGAAATACGCGTCACACTGACGTCACGCAATCCTGCATCGTGCAATCAGAGTTACCGCGCGACTAGCATATAGGTACACATCGTCCCGACATCAACAGTCGGGCAGTAGCCCACCAGCCACAACACCCGTCTGGTCGGAGGAGCCTCCCTTTTCTGTAGAGGATGAGTGGACTTTACACCTGTCCCTCACGCCTCTATAGGGCCATTCGTTGACTGAACTATAAGATGTCCTATTGCTATGTTTGGCTATTAGGTATAATCTTGTTGTAAAAGTCAATGTTATATTGTGGGTGTTCTCTGTTATATTATGCCTTCTTTTATCTTGGCTGTCGTATTATCTATCTATCTATACAAAGAAGCTGAAGAGTTAGTTTGTTTTTTTGTTTGAACGCACTAATTTCTGGAACGTTGAATTTGAAAAACTATTTTTGCATTTGATAGTCCAATTCTTGACATAGGTTATAGGCTATTTAACGTCACGCTACGTACGAACCTTAGGAGCCGAGTAAAAATAAAAAAGTCGGAAAGAATGCTAAGCGAAAACAAAGTAATAGCTCGGGAGGGTGATGTGATGCGACGCGGTGGGTCGGGGGACGAGGGAGTTTTATAAAATTTTGGCTGTTATTTTAGTATATTGTATCTTACGACTTCCACGCGAAAGAAATCGCGGGCAGAAGCTAGTATGGAATATTATTAATATTAATTTATTAATATGTAAATACAATATCATAGTATTTCTTATTTTAAATTTCAGGAATTCCGTTTACTTAAAATAGTGTAAACCAAAGTACATTGAAAATAAAATCTTTAAATAAAAATTATATGTCTTGCCTTTCCTTCCTTCTTTCCTATCGCTACGACATACACAAGAATAGCTCTCATGTTGTGAAAAAATATTAATTATAAGTAAGATGAGGCTTATTGTGTATGCATGCATGCATCAGCATAATCAGGCTATAATGTTCCCACTGCTGGGACACAGGCCTCCTCTTTTTGTGAGAGGGAGTGATGGGCCATAAATTATGGTCCACTCCCACTACTACCCGCACTGAGCCCGCGTGGTGGATTATGGTCCATAATCCACCACGCGGGCTCAGTGTGAGTATGCAATTATGCATGCATAATTATAAAGTTTTTTTTAATTTTTATAAATTAGGTTGATAGAATCAGATTACAAACCGAAAGCAGCACTCAAAAAAAAAATGATACACTCCAAAATTGTTCATACATGTTATGTGCGATATACATTAAAACAATACGAAAAAAAAAATCATAGTAAAATTTAAAAAGCAGTTAACTTAGTGAACTAGGTATGGTATTATCTTGTAATAGTGATAGTCCATTTATTAGTTAGAATATTGTTACTATTTGGGGTTTCGCATATACTAAAACTGATGTTGTATAGTTTTAAAAGTTCATAATATATTCTGCCGTTTCCGGCATACAAATACGTTTGCAGGGTTTTGGTTAGTTTGCTAAGTAGATATAAAATTTAATTAAATAAATAAGGTTAACATTCAAATTGCAAATTAGTCATTTAATAGTTTTGGAGATGCCAAAAACATTAAATTAAGTGAAAGAGATAATAAGAAGAGAATATAATTATTTCCTAATTTTTAAGTCAACTTTTCATTCATAAAATTATTAGTCGAGTAGTAGCATTTACATAAGAAATAATTTACATTTAAATGTCTTAAAGTTAAGTGTTTTAAAACTGGTTGTTTATTATAAACTTTGGTCGTCATTCAAAATAAATTAGTAGAAAATAGTTTATAATTTCGTGTAGGTACACGAAGCATGTGAACTTTGTGGCTAGGTCTGTCAGTTAGTTGAAATTGTATGTATGCTCTGGAATGTATTATATTTTTAAAACTGTACCAGACTGACGCAGTTGAAGTCATAAAACGTATCGTCTCGCTCCGTTTTCCACAAACGTTGCCGTTTAGTATAACAATACAAAACCCTTCGGTAACATTGTATTTATTAAGTGACCGTACAAATAGAAATCATCTTGTTTTCTACAGTGACCGCAGGTCCTTCACGTGTGCCAACACAGTCCGTGCCGGGGGAATGGACCGGTCAGCTGAAATGGACGACGCCAAGCTGCCCTACGTGCTCTCCTGAATTACAACACCTCTGGTTATCCTGCAAGGCAACTAAAGTAATAAAACCAAACGACCCAAAGATAAATTGGCCGAAGACCTTGACTTTACACTTGATTACATTGAGATTAATCAGAAAGTTTCACAAAGGTCCCATGTCTGATAAACAAGAATTTCAGTTCCGAATCGAGCCATCTAAGATATACGACAAACTAGAAAAGCTGTGGGTGGGTGGAGTGATACCAATAGTGGAAATTCCCCCCCCGCCTGGTGGAAAATTGAAGCTAATGCTGTTAATTAAGTTGCGGGGATGTGCCCTTGGAATTATACCCAAAAATCAGACTCTGGTCAATATACTTTGGGCGCAGATTGAAAAACAATCACCTGGCAAAGTGGTAGACTTGCCTTGAAAACAAAATAAACTTACTGATTTTAATGTTTTTTTTTTCCATTTATGTAACACTAAGAAAGTCATTGAAGACTGGTTTATGTTCTTGTAAACAACCAAAACTGACTGGTTGATTGCAAAATAAATAAAAGCAACAATAAATTATATTTTTATTCTCATCACGATCAAGAATACCAATTAACTTCATTAAGAGCGTTATTGTCAGTAATAATAAAGCTAAAGGTATTGTACAGATTTAGAGTTTGCTCATAGATACCTCATTCATAATACATAAGGTTAATTTGCCTTAACAAATAAATTTTGTTGCAGAGATCGCAGGAACTTCACCGGCTCCTCCGGGAAAGTCATGGCTGACCAAAGTATGGACAGGAGCAATACAGTGGAAACGGCATAATAGGGAACCCGGTCACAACGTGTCACTGGTGTGTTGCGACATATTAGCGGCCGTAAGTACAATAGCAGAGCTGAATGTGGACGCTTGGCCGCATTCGTTAGAACTACTTTTGTTGCCGAAGGAAGCTATTGATAGTATTGGAGGAAGACATTTGCTAGAGTATACACAGTCTGTGTTGTTTAAAATGCAGCCGTCACTCGAACTCGATGAGCTTACTAACGCTTTGGCGAGTGGAATGGTCGGCTGCGTGAAGTTCAACCCATCGCCTGGCTGCTTCATCAAAATGCTAGTGCTTATGTACACGCCTAACTCAAACATGTATCTAGGCCTTGTACCCCACGATCAGAACCGTTTTATTGGTAGACTTCACGAACTGATAAGAACAAAATTAAGCAGGTTGCAAAATAGGAATAAAAAAACAGCGTCAAAATAAAAAAAAAAATGCTACTTTAATTAAATATTAAGTGGTTCTGTACTAACCTACCACCGTATTTTAAAATGTTTTAATTTGACATTTGACATTGTTTTAATTAAAACATTTTAAAATACGGTGGTAGGTTAGTACAGAACCACTTAATATTTAGCCATCCAAATTCATACTCAAAAATTTTCCTAACTACTTTAGACTGTCTTTAAAGATTTGTGGAAAATATATATATATATATATGTATATATATATATATATATATATATATATATATATATATATATATATATATATATATATATATATATATTTTACACAAATCTTTAATATTCTTAATACAGTCTAAAGTAGTTAGGAAAATTTTTGAGTGGTTATACGAGTAGGGGAAGACTAATGAAACGATGGATGGACTGTGTGAAAGATGATAATACTAAAATATATATATAAATATATATATATTATGCATAAGTATATAAATGAAAAAAAAGGGAGAGCTCATTGGGCATCAAAGTATTCGTCCGCATCGCTGTCAGTGGGAAAAGTGCCCAAAAGGCTGACAGCGTTGCCACGTTGGATGGCAATGCTGATTCTTTGTCCTAAAAATTGGCCAGCCCTCTGGTCACGTGAATAGTCGACCAACCGCTTGGCGATGTATCGAAATACTCGATGAACACTCGGACCCCACCCCTACCCACACACGGCCCTAGTGTTTCAACCACAAATGATGTGGTTTTCTTAGGTACTTGAAATGTATTCAAATAGGTACGTACCTACATATTGCCCTATATGCGCACCGTACTTGCTTTTAAATGTAATTTACCCATTCTCTGATACTCTAGTCATCTCTGTAATATTTACAATAGGTAGAGCGCTTTCAGAGGTTACATTCGAGTATCCGTTTGAATTCTTGTCTCAATCTCAATCTTTCAAAAACCCTTTCATTTACTTACATTTTTTGACAGTACAGTACAGAGTGTTGCAGAGGTCGTCTCTGCGACACTCATTATCAAAAACTTGTAAAAAATGTGACTCTTTGAACGTTTTTAAAATACGACAATTGGCATTCTGTTCTAGTCATAATTCGGATACAATTTATTTATTTATATGGAACGACATCAACTACACAGACACGGGAGTTTTATTTGATTTTCACAGTTCAGTCTAAAAAAAAAGTTTTCTTAAGCTCTATTATAGTGAATTAGTACCTACTCTTATTAAAATAATGAATCTCAAACAGTAGAAAAAAAACAGTATTAAAATAAGAACTGTCTTTACTGAATAATAAATAACTTTAATATATTATTGTTAAATTATCTGAAGAAATCAAAAAAAAAAAAAAATACAAATCTTATTATTGATAGTATTATAGAATGGTTCCAATATAATAGATGTACTAACAAATTCAAACAAAAGCTATGAAAAAAATATGTTGTAATACATAATATTTAATCCAGTTAATATTGTATGATTATTACCTACGTAAGAACTAATTTTAAATCAATACTTTAAGACAATGTCGGCCTCTGCTCTGTTACAAAAGAAAAAACAAAATATGTTATGTGTAAAAAAAAAGAAAATATACGTGTCCAATCGGACAAAAAATTTTTAGTCGTCATCCCTAATATGCATGTAATCAACTCATGTTCACATTTACTCATCAAATAATTACATTTATAATATGTATTTTATTACAATCAAACTAGTAAAAAAAAATACGTTTTAGTTGTGGAATGGTCCAGGTCTCATCCACAGTATCTACTCGTATTTCTGTCGCTAAGGAGCGAACCAAGTTCATTTCTGTTAATACCATCAAATACCATGTCCTTTTTAGTGAAAAAAAAACCCTTACCGTCTTATTACAAAATAAGGTTCATCTTTAAACCATGGACCCTTTTTTGAATTTCGAACTTTATTCCGACACATTAAGATGTCAATTGTACAAAACTGACAACTTAGTACCGGACTAAGTTGTCAGTTTTGTATAAAGAACTGTATTTCTATCACAGCTAGGTTCTTATTACAAAAACTGGCTCGATGGTTTAAACCATGACAGAAGAAAAACCTCGTTTTGTAATAAGACCGTTATAGTTTCGCCAAGTCCGACTGTCTGTCTGTCTGTCCGTCTTTCCGCGCCTTAGCTCAGGGACTCTTAGAGTCTTATTACTAGAAAGCTGTAATTTGACATGGGTATATTCACACCGAAGAAGTGGAAATATAAAATCTTGAAAAAAAAATATTTTCTAGAGTAAAAAATATCATCAAAAATATCGTGCAGGTACCCTTGCACTTAAAGCGGGGATGATTTTTTTTTTCTCGTCGATCCCATGGTGTGTGGTATCGTTGGATAGGCCGTTCAAAATTATTGCGGGTCTGTGAAAACTATTTTTCGATTCAGGGATACGTTAAATAGTATAGTAGTTTGGATATGTGAAAAAATTCACCTCAGTAGTATTTCTATAACGAAGTTAAAAGGAAAACTATCACAGCTAAGTAGGCCTTACAAGTTAACGAGTATTAGTCGACTAACTTACATTTGCAGTTGGAATGTATGGGAAAACATGTTTTTCAACTACAATGTTAAGTTTGTTCTTGGGATAAATTGATCCCAACTACGGAACCCTTCATTGTGCGTGGTTCGACACGCACTTGGCCGTTTTTTTGTTTTTGTTATACTTATCAATTCAGTAATACAAGTATAGATAGATTTTATTATAGGGCATGAACATTAGTTTGTCTTGATAAATAATACATTTTGTTGCAGTGACCGCAGGACTTTAGAGGGACATTCGGGACAAACTGTACTACAAAATATGGTCAGGCATAATAGAGTGGAAACGGCATGACAGGACTAACGTGTCACTACTACCTTGCGACATCTTAGCCGCCCTTTCTGCGCTGCAAAATCTAAAGGGGGACACTTGGCCAGATTTGTTACAGCTTCACTTGATTTCGAAAGAAACATTCCTAAGTGTAGGACATGAAATGGGCATGCATACAGTATGGTTCATAATCGAGCCGTGCATCGAACGCACCGAACTCACGAAAGCCTTGCAGCAAGGAATGGTCGCCAGCGTGAAGTTCGCTCCCTCGCCGGGCTGCGACATAAAAGTGTTGATGTTAATGTACGAACACCCCAGCAAGTATTATGGCTATATACCTCACGAACAGGACAAGTTTATAAGCGAACTTCACGCCAGGATCCAGAACAAAATTGAACAGATATTAAAGTTAAAAGGTTAGAGTTCAACTAATAATTCATTTAGCAACCAACTTTAAGGGTCGTTTTTTAAAGAAAGATTAAATTTAATTTTAACTAAACTAAACCAATTTAAAATGATCAAATCGGGTTAAAGACCAGAAGTGTATTTAGGCGTACTTTATGAAATTTCGTCAACTGTATCACACATTGCAATACATTTGACGACATTTCATAAAAAGTGTGTAGATCATACTCTAGTCATTTTTAATAGAATCTTCATCATAGTGCGCAAATATTTATTTGATGTAGGTACCTAGATAGCAATTCCGATATAATATGTAATCTCAAACAGTTGATATTGAAGTTGTTTCTCTTTATTATTAAATTAAATCACTAGTACTATATAAACATTCTGTTGAGTGCCCAGAGCTTAAATAAATGAGAGCGGCAAATAATAAATATTTTCATCCTCATAGCGATCTAGTTACTAAAAGATTATTACACGACTGCCCAAAAAGGAGTGTAATGTTTTTTTTATACAACGGTAATTGTTTCATCGAACATATGAACTACTTACTAGTATTTTTATCTCACGACACGCAGCTTAGTTGTGTTTGCCAAGTGTACAAACACGCTGTGAATGTGTGCGTGAAAACGAGTAGCGCCAGCACAACACACACACATTCTTCCGAATTCGCCACTGTCTCGAATGGTACCGAGAGCTCCTGCGCCTACACACACATTCACACTTGGTAAGCACAAGTAAAGCGCGTGTCGCTTCGTAAAATAAAAATACTGTACTAATATTAAACATAAGCTGATTTTATTAGAAGCTACGTGAACATTTTTTTGATGCAGTGACCGCAATACCTGTAAGGGCCAGTCTGGTCAAGCCTTTACAGGTTAACAAAGTATAGGAAGGATTAGTACAGTGGATACGGTATGATAGGGCGTCAGTTATAAACGTGTCACTACTGACTTATGTCCTAGTAGCTGGCAAAACTTCGCTGCCAGATCTGAGCGGGTCAACACTGGATCTGTTTCGTAAAAGTTTTACTTGATGCCGAGGAAAGCAGTCAATTAAGATTGGAGGATGGTTCTTTAGAGAGTCTGTGATGGTTGTTCATAGCCTACCTAAGGAGCAAAACAAGTTTGTTAGTAATTTACAATACTTGGTAGAATCAGTACCTACTTAACCATCAGCTAATGGGGTAAAAGGTTTATGATCCAAATTTCCACATATTTGTCTGTTTATTTCTTTATGATTGACATGGCACCCAACTCGCATTCGTTTTCAATCAGTTTTATTGTAACAAGATTCTAAATTATAAATTAATGACTGTACAATGGTAATTATTGCAGGTTTTAATAAAAATCAACACTGTGATTTTATAATAATTATGTCCTAATTTATTTTGAGTGTAGCTTTGCCTAGAAGTGGGACAACACAGGTCGATGAAATCTGCAGATTGATCAAATATTATTGTGTACTGTCTAGAAAATAACGTTAACGTCGTGAGATCATTTAAATATACATATTTAAATGATCTCAAGTCATTACTAGTTCATACATATTTGCTAGCTGTACGAGTATTATACATATTGTAGTTTTTAGAGTAAAATCTTTCTAATCTATGTATTATATCAATCAATCTGCCTAGCCTTTTCCCAACTATGTTGGGGTCGGCTTCCAGTCTATCTGGATGCAGTTGAATCCCAGTATTTTATATGGAGCGAGCTTATGGAGCTTATGGAGCTTATTTGACCTCCACAACTCAATTACTGGGTAATACATACGATACCCCTTGGTAAGACTGGTTGTCAGACTTACGGGCTTCTGACGACCAGTAACGACTGTCAAAAATCCACGAATGACAGCCGGAACCATCGCCATAACGTGTTTTCCGAGGCCGGGAGGAGTCTCGGTGTGTAAAGATGGTCACCCATCCATGGACCAACCCCGGCAAGCGTAGCTTAACCTGATGGATTGACACGTGCAGCTGTTATTACTTAGCCCCGAGCTCCTCTAATTAATCTAATCTATAATGATCTATTATTGTCACCAGACCCACGCCTAAACTCACGCCTTCTTCCCATGGGGGTGGGCAGACACTACAGAACGCCACCTGCTACGATCCTTACATACTCCTTTTGCTTCCTTTTGACTGTTTATTTGTTAAAAAAATTCAATTCCCCCGACAGTATGGGGTAAAATACCAAAAACTAATTTTGTGTTAAATTAAGTAGGTACCTACATATATTCAATGTTATTAATTAACTTATTGGTCTCTATTAAAAAAATCATATGAACAAGATCTCAATATTCAACAATTTTATTCCAGTCTAGATAATTAGGGCTTCATAGTTTGATTAAAAAGTTGTTAGCATAGTGTTTTGGTGATGCTTAATTTACTAGTAAGTTTCAATCGCTCTTCTTAGTAACAATGTGACACTAAGTACGCCTTTATATTGTAGCAGTAAGGGCGATTTTCGTGGTTGAAATGCTACTACTGACTTAAGGTTGACTGTACAAAATTCTAGAAAATTACTTTCTCAAACAGTTATCTTTCTATGATTTCCCCATATTGTCTTAGAATAACATCATAAATATATGTATGTTTCTCACAGGTCCCATATTCACCCAAACATGGAAAGGTAACCGAGTCCTGCACTTTGGTGGCAAGCGTTTCAACTTTGTCAACAGCAACGGTCCTAAGACTTACTGGTACTGCAACCAAGCAACTAAGGGCTGCCGAGCGTCTGCGGTCACCCTAGATGACGTTATTATCAAGATGAAGGAACATAACCATTATTAACCACTGGTATTTTATTGAAGACACGGCTACATAACAAGGCTATACATTTCCAGTATTAGCTGATATCGCATGGATTAGGTCTGAAATATAAAGTTTTTTTTTATTTCTTAGTAGCTGACCCGCCAGACGTTGTCCTGTCAAAATTTCAGTTTTTTTTTTCCTATTTTTTTTTTCTTTTAAACCACCCCAGTAAAGAGGAGAATAAAACAAAAAAAAAATGTTCAAATCGACCCCGCCGTTCTCGAGTTTCGAGAGACAAATGAACAGCAATTGATTTTTATATACTCGTATATAAATTGTATAAGATTTATGTACAATGAGAGGTCAGCTGTTTATGTAGCCGTGTGTACGAGTGGCAGTTTTAGATGCACACGACGACATATCAAGCTAATGTTTAGCTCTGGACTTTCCGGACAATGAGAGGTCAGTTTAAACTAGAAATGCATCTATATTATAGGTAAAAATAAGTAGATAGGTTACCTATCCAACATTAAATCTTCGAAAACGGCACAATGTTACACTATTAGATGACACGTGGAAGTAAGACGGCATATCGTAATTATCGCTAGCGAAAAAGAGACAAGACGATATGTAACTTGGCTAACTGGCTAGTTAGCCAAGTTACGCGCTCCGCAAGTGGCACGTCAAAATTTGGCTAAATTTTGACGTGCCACTTGCGGAGCGCGTATAACATAATGCACCTCTTTTTACTTAAAATTATACATATATCATTGTTTATACGTCCGGGGAACCCCAGGCAGAAAGCGCCGCCTGCTGCCACCTGGTGGATTGGCAAATGCATGATGTATGGGTTCTCATACAGTTCCTGGCGACATTATAACAAGAAAAGAGACATTACGATAATTTTAAGTTTTGTTAAACGAGTATTATTTTGTGTTAACGAAAATCTTATTATAGTTTAATGTTTTCAGTAGTCTAGTGATTCAGTAGTGTGTATTGTCACAAATGTGTTCATTAATATTTTGAAATAATAAATGTTTGTGTGCTATGTTATTAAAGAGAATAATTTTAATACTCGTTTCTCTGTAGTTGCATAGTTTTTGTGTCAAGAAAATTAAGACAAAAGTATTGGGTCTGGAGCTAATCATTAAACATAACACAGATGTTAATAAGTAGAAATTAATAACTAAATTCATTCTAATTATTAATTGAACAACAACAAAGATGATAACATCATAACACAAGACGCTCCATCAACAAACAAAATTGAATTAAAACAAATCTGTTAGAAAATGGAATTAAAGGGTTGTTTATTTAAGAGTAGCAGCATTTTTTTCGTGCTATTAACAAACACTGATTCAACCTCAAACGCATGTCCGGCGAGCGACGCTACTGGATCTGCAACAAATCCTGGCGTGGCTGCAAGATCTTTGTCATTACGCTCTGCCAGAGGATCATCCGGACTAGAATCTTCCATTCTCATGTTTAGATTTTTGTCATTAAGGTCCAACGTTGTATTTCGTCGATTCCTAGTTGGTCTAACCAAATTATAAGCGCTTGGATTTTCCGGGTCTTTATGAATCGTAGTAACAACAAAGAAATAATGAGTCTTATGACTTAAAATTACTTTATGTGCTTTCAGCGGATCAGTTTTATGTGTTTCTGAAGCAGGCCGTGTCTTTCGATGATGAATAAGGACCAACTCTTTTTGGCAATACCAGCTGGTTTAGATAATCTGCTTCTACGAAAATGTAACATTATACTTGGAAATGTCGCATATTATTATCCAAACTATATATAGATATTGGAAATGAAAATGTTACTTTTCATTAATTTCTATCGGACTAGTTGTATACACCGTTCAGTTTCATATAAGTATATTTGTCTTTTTCCTTTCAGTGTCCCCAGTCTTCTCGCAGACGAAGCATGGAAAGCCATTGCTACATATAAGCCATTACCGGTTTAATTTCAAGCACATGTTTGGTGATCGGGGGTACTGGGTTTGTAACCAAGCTTGGAAAGGTTGCCGGGTTGCCATCAGCACTAAAGGCCGTGTCATCATCCAAATAAAAAATCTGCATAATCATCCTTGAATAGGTAATCACTTGAATAGGTACTTGACGATACTATCCGAGGCAATCATTTTGTTACTAGCAGTACATTAAGTATTTGACATTTTTCTCTTAACGAACATAATAAGGGAACAAGAGCAAAATCATTATTTTACAAAAATTATTTGGTAGAGTGGGGATAGAATGTGCATTCGCTCGTTTTTGGTTTAAACTGATCTTTTGATATCATTTTGTCCTTTTAATTTATACGATTTTGTTTGTGTCATGGACACAATAGGTTGGTAGCAGAAACAACATAATTATAAAGTTGAGGCATCTGCATACTATAACGATACGGTTTGGAAGCAATCTTCAAAATTTTCTTTTTTCTTATAATTCAGAAAGGTTTCTCATGGTCTTGCATCTTCTATGTCAATTGGCTTATCTTGATAAATCTTATTAGGTAGTCAAATAATGCTTCTAATCACAATAAAAAACCTTTGATGACGTAATGACATTTCAAAATGACGGGTTTTCTTTATTACCTAGGCTTATCACTCGTGACAGTAGAACACAACATTTATGTTACAGCGGTTATTATTATAGAAAAAAATCTGGACTGATACGGAAAATGTTTTTGGGTTTGCAAGTGGTGAAAATCTAAAAATTGTAAAGCTTCTGCTGTTACTGAGCAGTAACCTACTGTTCAGAAATTGTGCACAACAGTATGCAAAGTACTGCCAGGATAAAAAGTGTCCTTTGCGTTAAATCCAGGATATAAACTATCTATGCCAAATTTCATCCAAATCCTGTTATTGGGATAATAAACATTGAAATATTAACTTGAATTCATGCAAGCCTAGTACTTTTTGTTAAGTTTCTGCTCAGAAATTGTGCACAACGTGTCGTTTTATTTATAGTCCAGTCATTTGGTAATTGAATTCGAAGTGCTCTCTTCGAATTTTCACTTTGCCCCCTCGTATCTTTGTTGGTCGCGCCGCCATATTAGAAAAATGGCGTCTAATAGCAATTTTTTGACAATCTCTACTTTCGGTCTCATTTACGATAAATCATTATTATAAAAAATTAAACTAGATAAAATTTCCTTAAATTTTTATTATCACAATATTTTGTAAAATCAATAGTTTTGGCGTACGAGCGCCGCAATACTGTTATTCATCTACGAGAACAAGGTTTTTCGTATATTTACGAAACATATTTTACTATGCGTTGCAGGTATAAGGGAATGCGTCCCCGTTGTGTCGGCCCCCCCCTCTCTCCCTTCTACAAAACATCTGCCGGCAGAACTCAATAGGAAAATATTACGGTATATGAATGTGCCGTTTCATACTGAAATTTTCAAACTAGATTTTTTTCTAAGGTAAAATATATTTATTTAATCAAAGTATTCACCCTCATTGTCTGTACATCTCTGCCATCTCATGGGAAGGTTATTTACACAGAACAGATGAAGAGATAGAGACCTCTTTACTTTTCTGTGGTCATTTATGCCTTTGCGGTAAAACTCTGGGGACCTGGATGCAACATAACTCAACTATGTATTATATAGATAGATAGAGTAGATAAGTCCAGGTTTCATATATCAGTCACTTGGGAAAGTACATATGAAAAAGTCACATTGGTACTTATCCTGATTTGAGACCCAAAACCTCGAGCATTAGACTGTTATTGCTATTAAAATTAAAATACTGAAATTAAACACTTCGACTTTTTCTAGAACCCTGCGTGATAATATCCTTTGCTATATAACTCGGACGAATATTTCAATAAGGAAGCAGACGTGTCAATCAATGTATGTATTGTACCTACATATGATAGATTCATTTTTCAACAGAATGGTTTATTCCTATTTTACATGTAACTGAATACACATAGAAAGTAGAACTTCAGAAGTAGACTAGTAATCTTTTTTCCTCCAATTCATCAATATTTTTCATTCTTTACAGTTTTTTACGAAAACTGCTGCGGTAGGACTTATCTTTGGTACAGAGGTTTCTGGTACCGAAAGTACAAAGAGTCAGGAACTACCATCTGGTGGGTCTGCTACAAGAGATCCTCGTTGAGATGCACCGGCTCCATCATCACTGATGCGGGGGAACTGGTGAAGACTATCCCGCGTCATTCTCACGAGCAGAACATATGGCAGAAAGCGTTCGATGGACTCCTTAGCTGAAGTTTAGAAAACATGATGTTTTATGCTAATTTGTTAGTATTCAAATAGTTTTGCGGATTATTATACTGTTCAACGTGTATGTTTAGGGATTACTCCACTAGTTTTGGGCTCAATGGAAACTTTTGTTTCGGTCGAGTCGATTACGCTGCCGAATTCGCTCATGAATTATATTATTTTTCCGATTGGTTCCGATGGAATCCGAACTAGTCTGATGAAATTGCGCAGGACCGTTTTTGGGATAATCTAACACGACATACATAATATGCAGAACAGTCTAATATTCAGATTTTTCTAGTGAAACCGCGGTAATAGAACGTTTCAAAAAATTGTCTTTGGGTTATTTTCAGGAATTGATGCAACCGAAATAATTCGTAAAACTGTTTTTATATCTATTGAAGTAGCTCTTAAATATTTAGTTTAGCTACAATTACAATTTTGTATATCTCGTTAGTACAGTACCTAAGACCTGTTTCTGAATATTTTTTATAATATGCGAATAAATTTGGAGTTGAATGACAGTTAACGCTAGTTATGATTTTACCATAATTTTAAAGAATATTATACCTTAGGAATAGCGTTAACTGCCAGTAACATAAAATTATTATAAATTTTTACATCACTTAGGCCCACTTGCACAAGATATATCACTAAATACATTTAGTGTTAAAATAATTCAAAACATCGTTCTATTTATGTCAATTGTTTGAAGTTGACAGAGACAGAATGATGTTTTAACACAATTAGTGATTTGTTGTGCAAGCGGGCCTTAATTTTTGTTTGGGCGCTTGTTCTTGCAGCTAGATTTATTCTCAAAAACTCCTTGTTGACACGAAGTCAGTTTACTGTCACAAGGACTATATTTTTTAATGTTTTAAATTAGAAATGTGGACCCTTAATGTTTTCAAGGACACTGAACGAGACACAACAGAAGTTTTATTGCTATGACGTCTTTGGCCGTTTAGTGTCCTTGAAAGCGTTAAAGTGGTTCTTATATCATTAAGGTTATTAAAAATAACCTAATGGTATGGCTGTAATTTAGATGTAAATTTTGTTTTTTTTTTGTGCTTATTTACAAGCGCTGAAACAGAAACACATGAACTTATTTCGTTATATACCTACGCAGAATACTGTCAATAGAGCGCCTTGTCCACTATAGAGCAAAATAACTGAGGTTGATCTAGCATAGACTTCTTCTATCTCTTTCTGTTGTACTATGCAGACTGTTCTTAGATTTGTGCTCTATGATATACAGCGTGTATCAGAAAGGTGTGGTCAAACATCAAACTGTACAATTTTCTCCATGGGATCAACATCGTAATCGAGAAAAAAATAATCAGCCGTCCCATAAATTTGGGTCGAGTAAGTTTTGAAGTTTAGTATGGGACAGATGATATTTTTTTTACGATTGCGATGTTGGTCCCCAGGAGAAACTTGTTCAATCTGATGGTATGTATGTAGATATAAGATTTATAGAAATCTGACATAGGTATGTTCACACCCTTAAATTTGATCACACCTTTCGGTTGAATAAAGACGTTGACCGTTGGCAATTTAGATATAAATAATATGTTAAAAGTAATAAAATGGTTTTAAGAAGCCTAATCTAATGTTAAAATCGTTATTTAATGCAATTTATTATATTTTAAAAAAAGGGACGTTACATGATACATGCTGTATACATTTTTATGGATGGGGTGCTAAACAATAACCTCCTTATTCATAAACAACTAAAAAGCTCTATAGACCTATTTTAGTTATAGAAGTGTTTTGTCAATTTCTTTCGAATTATGATTTGAATTTGAAAGAAGAAGACAAAACACTTCTAGAACTAAAATAGGTTTATAGAACATTTTAATTTTTTTAATTAATAAGGGGGTTAGGGTCGTAGGTATCCTAAAACAATGCCCAAGCGTGAATTTCGATTCAAAATTGACAGTAGGTAATTTAATCTAGTTTTAAATCGTTTTCCATGCTAGAGAGTTGTTCTAGAATACATACCAACAAGTCTGTGGAATAGAAAGTATACAAAGTCAATCTTTCTCTTCTCTAGTCTCATCCAACAAATAGTCAACCAATACTTTGCACTGTAGCAATGATTTTATTATGTATGTTATGAATTTCTGTCAATAAATGTGTTCCAATCAATTGTCTGTAAATATCAAATGTGTGAGAATTAATAAACTGTTCAGTGTTTTCCACTGTTTTTAAACTTTAGATATACACG
The DNA here is from genome assembly GCA_946251885.1 of Cosmia pyralina. NCBI lineage: Eukaryota > Metazoa > Arthropoda > Insecta > Lepidoptera > Noctuidae > Cosmia > Cosmia pyralina. The sequence continues at coordinate 21,508,220 of OX276351.1, forward strand.
ATGTCTTTGAATTTGTTGGCAAGGTTTGAAAGTATTCATCCTTTAAACTATTAAATAGGTAACAATACTATTACTAGTAATCACGTTCTCGAAAACAGCAATAGTTTACAGGGACGAAAAATCGATCTAGCTGGGTCTGATTCCTGGGAAAATTCTTTCCTCAATTTTTACCCGAGCACAGCTCGGTCGCCCAGGTACTAGATATTATTTAACTACCTTTTTCTATAAGATCAAATTTTTTTAGAGAGTCGAGAGATTTAAGAAGATCAAACCTTAAATCTCTCGACTCTCTTAAAAAATTCTCTTGTTTCATGAAAAATTATAAAGAGAAAGAGATTCTCTTTTTTGTACAAGAAAAACCCTCGTTCATTTTGGTAATGCTCTGGTTTAACATTACGAAAACAGAATCTTTTTGGTAATTTTAATAAATTTAGAACGATTAATATTTAAAAAAATCATATAGTTTCATATGTTGAATGTATTTTGCAGGTCTTCAAGCAACATATGTGGAGGAGAACGGTCGATCGTACTTATATTGTGAAGGTTACAAATACAGAATTAACAACCGTTCAGGTGATAAAGTTTGGTGGATATGCACTCAAAGAGTCGCTAAGACCTGCTGTGGGTCCGCAGTCTCACATAAAGGTCACGTTTTCAAAAAATCTGGGCACACGCATTGATGATGTAGGCAGTAGGTACTCTTCTAGAAAAATTCACTACATGATTTACATCAGAGTGGCAATTCTCGATTCATGAATGTTCGCATTCTAATCTGTCTGCAATTTTCCTATCTTTCTGACTAGATTATGAACGTTTTTAATAACGGGAACCGGCCTTCAGTACAATGTCATGTACAAGTGTGAGTGAGAGATAGAGCTATACAGGACGAATAGCGTCATCTCTTTCATGCAACATAACAATGATGACTTTAACACGTCGGCCTGTTTTCACTCCGGACTCAAGCGAACTGATACTAAGTTTTATCAGAATGGTAAGTAGGTACTGCTTAAATCTCTGGCTAATGTAAAGGGTGTTTTTTTTAGTATTGTCTTAAAGCAAATCAAATGTCATTTATTCAAACTAAGCTGAGAATTAGCAATTTTCGAACGTCAAAATTGCATAAGACCGTCCCCCAAAACGCCCACCCTTCACCACTTCCTAGTGCTTTAGCTGAGAAGAAGTGGCGCAACGAACTCCTCAGCAGCACAGTCTTTGTTATTTTTTTTTAATTTAAATTAAATCATAGTTTACTTTAAATTCAATTAAAAAGTGGAAATACATGCAAATGTTTATGTCTAATAAATCGTTAAACTAAAAAAAACGTTTTTTTACATCGATCCCGAGACAAGTGAATATTCCTTTTCTTTGAAAGATGTTTTCATTTTGGTATTTTACAGTATTTTTATGACGCAAACGAATGGCAAAATCTACCTATAATATTATGATGGCTACTCTTACAGAAGAAACAGGGTTACTAATGGTTCTGGTTCTGGGTCTGCAAAACTAGAATCTCGAAGATGTGCTGTGGGTCCGGACGTACAGGGTGAACCGGGACCAAGCCTGAAATCGCAAAAAAAATTGCTGTTCCCTATTTTTGTCGAGTTAATGCGAACATAAATGTAGGAAACAGCTGTTTTTTTTTTCGCGATTTCAGGTTTGGTTCCGTAGTAAAAGTTGTTCTTAATGATGAGTACAAAACTTCTTAAGATATTATCCATTAATTACGGGAAAATAATAAGGATAATCCTATATAAAGGAGTCTTCGCAAAGGAATCGCATTGAAATTAAATGGCAAAATGTTTGCATGGAAATGTAATAAATCTGTGAAAAAGGGATTATTTTGTTTTAACTACCAACGGGAAGTAGCCAATTTTACCGCAAAATACAAGTGAAATTATTTTTTTTAATTTTTCCTAAAGGGGCTCTGACTAAATAATAATAGCGGCGCGGGTCGGTCGGCGGTTAAGCTAAGCTTGCCGAGGTCGATCTGTGGATAGATGACCATCCATTACCTACATATCGAGGCCTCTCCGTACCTCGGCAAGCACGTTAAGCCGTTGGTCCCGGCTGTCGTTTCTAGATCTATGACAGTCGCTACGGGTAGTCAGAAGCCCGAAAGTCTGACAACTAGTCTTATCAATGGACATCGTAATCCCAGTAACTGGGTTGTAGAGATCAGATAGGCGGTCGCTCCATGTAAAGGTCCGGTTAGACTGGAAGCTGATTCGAACATAATTGGGGAAAGGCTAGGCAGCTCATCATCATCATTCTCTTGCCCTTATTCCTATTTATTTGGGGTCGGCGCGGCGCAACGGCGCGGTTTCTACCATACTTCTCTATTAGTCGTCATCTCGGTAGTCACTCCCTTTCCAGCCATATCATCTTTCACACAGTCCATCCATCGTTTCTTTGGTCTTCTCCTACTCTTATAGCTATCCACATTCATACTCAAAACTGAAAATGAAAACTTTTTATTCTATTGAAATCACTCTTTTCTTATTTAGAAAAGAGCGAGTTTAAATACTGACCACTTTTTAAATGTTCGTTCTATTTTTACAGAAGCGATATACATTACCACAGAAACTGGTAGAACGTATCTCGAATGCGATGGCTATCGTTACAGAAAGAACAGAGCGAGAAATAAAAAAGTCTGGTGGATCTGCACTAAGAGAGACTCGGAGAATTGTTGTGGATCCGGTGTGTCTATCGGCGAGCAGTTTTTGAGGAAAAAAGGACATACACATTGACAATTTCAAGCAATTTAATTTTTGTTGTCATTAAATGAAGTTGGAGTTTCTAGCCTATTAAGAAAACGGTGTTTCAGTAATCTTCTACGGTAATTTTGTACAAATAGGTGCTACATGCTTGCGGATTCATCTTATTGCGGATACATCTTACAAGTACATCCATTTCCTTCTTTGTCAGCTTCTTATTTTGGCACCCTCAGATTATGATCTAAAAAGTTCTTCCTAAATGTAATAAAAACGAAAGTAATTGAATAACAATCTACTTTTATTTTAATAATTAAATACATGCTACCAAATCGACTCAACTCCTACTTAATCATGCATTTCGACTCAGATAGCAGGTACAGGGACCCCCCCTTACCCCACCCCCCCCATGCAACACGTTCGTTCGTTCGTGTTCTCGTTGGCAGCTATTACAGCGCCTATCACAGAGCTTTTGGCGCACTTGGCAAAGGGACTATTTGCATACCTTACAATAGCGAATGAAATGGTTTAAACACGGCAACCGTCAGCCAAAACTGAACGATCTTGTAACCGTTTATGAACCCAACTTACCTGCTAACGAATGGAGCTTGGGTCGCGTTGTACAGCTTCATCCGGGTAAAGACGACATTACTCGTGTTGTGTCAATCAAAACATCTAAAGGCTTACTTGTAAGACCTGCTGTCAAAATTTGTCCTCTTCCAATTGAACAAATAATTAACTTATATATATATAATATTTACATACTTATAACTTAACGCACTATAACACTTAAACATTTTCAAGTATTTATAATAGTTATAATATATCAGAATTATATATCTCCTTTAAACTTATTTTGTTCTTATCAGCAACTTTAAACTTAAAATCTTATCAGCACGTTGACAAATGGCCGTAACATAGGCCGTACGTCTCGAACTTCATCTATCATAGCTTATGAAATCCCTGGTTGATTTCAAGTGGGAGGATATAAACAGACTTCGGGATGCTTTCCTCAGTCTTTCCTTTTCCTCTCTGGTTTAAATTCGGCGCCTCTTGTGCTCGTTCATCACTGTGAGTGCGACAAGGACAACGCATCGCTCCCGCCATCTGACGGCGTGAAGAAAACCAACTCACTAAAAAGACCGGCCGGTCTAGCCGACGCGCGCGGTGAAAAAACACTAAAATTGGTGAAATACGACTGCTACTGATACAGTGTGGTGATTGAGTATCGCGTTCAGCCAAGGACGCTTTTTGAAGTTTCCTACTCAGAAATAGGCTAGAGAATGTGAAAATTGAAAGAGGTCCGGTACGCACGGGATACTGGGACCCAGGGGATCACCACACTGTATCAGTAGCAGTCGTATTTCACCATATTTTAGTGTTTTTTCACCGCGCGTGTCGGCTAGACCGTCCGGTCTTTTTTTGGTTGGTCTTTTGGCTGGTAGGTGTTGTGGGTTTGGTTGGGCACAAGTTCGTTCGTTAGTTGGTTCGTTTTTTTTCGTTCGTTCGTTCACGTGTGTTTTATTTTTATTTTTGTGTCCCCCCTGGGTTAATTCTGATATTTATTTATTTTGTTTTATTTTTATTATTCTTAGGAAGGCTTACAGGCTAATTACAAATAATAGTTTACCACAACATGTTATCAAGTTGCTAATAACAAGCCTCCACAGATATATAACACGATTAATTTAAGCTGAACAGAGAAGAGTTTAAGTAGGTTGGGCAATGATATTTTATTAAAAATATCATTGAGGATGGGTTTCATTTATTAGTAGGTAGGTTAGTTTTATTTATTAATAATAAATAAAACTAACCTACCTACTAATAAATGAAACCCATCCTCAATGATATTTTTGTTTGTTTTATTATTAGCAGGTTATTTTTATTTATTAGTAGGTTGGGTTTTAAGTTATTTGGTTTTATTTATCCATGTTGCTACTTATGAGTTTAAAAGTTTAAGAACCACTAGCCGGTGCATCATCGACAAAAAATTACTTGGCTAAGAGCGTCCTTGCCGTGCTTATCTTAGTGCAAAATAAGTCAACATCATGTTCAGAAGATACCTCATTGAAGCCTCGAGCGCCTCTTATAAGAATAGCATTACGCCTATAATTCGTAGTGGCAGAAGGCACACCTAGAAGTGGCCTTTTACGCAATCCCATAGTGTTAGTACGAAATGATAACTTTGCTAATAGTTCAGGGCAGTCAACCGAGCCATTCGCTATGTTCATCAAAAAACATATATCATTTATGAATCACCTACGATCCAGTGGGAGAAAATGGTATCTCTTACAACGGTGACTGTAATCAATAGATATTTGGTGCGCCTTATAATCGAGATATCTCAGAAACTTTTTCTGGATACCCTCAATGCGCGAATTGTAGATCGCATATTGAGGGTTACAGACTTGCGATGCATACTCCAAGTGACTGCGTACGAACGTACAATACAAAACCTTGATATATACTAAATACTTGTAAATGTTTTTTTTTTAAGCGTTATAGTGCGTTGACAAAGCAACCAAACCAAAAACAACCACCCACCACCACTCGAAAACAATTAAACCGATTTTAATACTTATAGTACCATCTTAAATCTGAAACGTCAGGCTTTAAAAAAAAGTAACTTTTTCATAAACGGGTTAAGAAGTTTTTGAAAAAAAAAAACTACTTTGTGTGCATGTTGAGTCGATTTGGTTGCTCGCTAGTGTAGAAGATATTCATAAAGACCCAGTCAAACATTTCCAGGTTGTAATGATTTATTTGTGGCCTTAATAGAAAAATAAACTACTTACGCAAATTAAAACAAAAAAAAAGTGACAATGTTACCTTTTTTCTGCAGCTGGTAGCGTGGTTATGCAAGATTGTGGTGGGACCCAATACTTATGGTTTCACGGATACCGATACTCAAAGAGTACCATATCTGGAGACAGGACCTGGTGGGTTTGCAGTAGACGCAAGTCTTTGAGATGCCCTGCATCTATCGTCACGTTCAACGGACATCCCATAGAGATCAGTGTCAAGAAACATACACATAAGAATTATTGAGACCTAGATGTGCAAGAACTTTGTCCTATGTGTATTTTGGAATGAAGTTCCTTGCCGCACGTAATACTGAACTTAGCGAATGAGAGTTACACTGAAAAAAGTGTTTAGAGCTCTCATTTGCCAAGTGCGCAAAAGAGAAACGGTTGTCTCGCGACACCTTCCGACTGTTTTTTTGTAATTTTTTTATTCCGACGTGATGATTATTTTTTTAATATTTGGGTGTTATATTATATACCTCATGAAGGAGCTCGTGGCTGCACGGGTCGATCCATCAGCTTAAGCTACGCTTGCCATGGTTGGTCCATGGGTGACCATCTTTATACCGAGATTCCTCCGTGCCTTGGAAAGCACGTTAAGCCTTTGATTCCGGCTGTCAATCGTGGATCTTTCACAGTCGTTACGGAACGTCAGAAGCCAGAAAGGTCTTACCAAGGGATATTGTATTACCCAGTTACTGGGTTGTGGAGGTCAGATAGGCAGTCGCTCAATATAAAATACTGGTATTCAGCTATTGAGTTAGACTGGAAGCCGACCCCATCATAGTTAGGAAAAGGCTAGGCAGATTGATTTATTGTTATATTATATGTATATACCTGTCGCAGTAAGATGGTTGTAGCCGTGATATAGTTACTATTACTAGGAATATAGCTATCTACCATAATATAGTTACATAATAACTGTCGGAGTGCCCTAATTTTGTTACTGCGACCAGTTTTGACGTAGCGCTCGCCGGCCGCTGCTCCGCTCGCTTCGCTCGCTCGGCTCGCGCGATGTTGTTCACGGTTCTAATCTAACCTGTTTGGTCGGAGTGCCCTAATATTTATACTCGTAATATAGTTATATTCCTAGTAAGATAGATATGAACCACTTTCATATTTCTATATCCCGGTAGATACCTATATCCCTAGGGATATAACTATATCACGGCTACAACCATCTTACTGCAACATACCTACATAAATGTATCTACTGCAAAAATTTAAAATTAATTAAATAATAAGTAGTATTTCCTTTAAAAATAATACTAACTTTACTAGTCATTGAATTTCTATTATTGTTGTGAGTGTGTTGTGTGCATTTTTAATAATCAAAAGCATGTCTGTTGTGACTTTTACCCAATGTTTTTATATTCTATATATTGTTATTGTTGAGTGTTGTTATAGAATAAAGCTATACAGAGATTTATTTTATTTTATTTAGGAAAATAAGACTTCCTTTCGTTTCATCGGTAGATACATCTAAGTTTCCTTTATTGTGCAGGCCGAGTCTTCGAATAAATTCTAGTGAAGATTTCTAGCCGGGATTAACTTTATGCAAGCATTAGAACTGTGTGAAAAGGTTAGGTATAGCTAAATACAAAAAAAAAAACCAGCCAAGTTTGTGTCCGACCACGCACAAAGAAGGGTTCCGTAGTTGGGATGAAGTTATCCCAAAAAAGAACCTAACTTTGTAGTTGAAAAAATGTTCTCCCATACATCGATATAGGTACCGTCACCGTCGGTATTCTCCAACTGCAAATGTAAGTTTGTAATAGAAAAATATTTTTATGTCATTAAACTACAAATTAACGATTTTCGGATATTTTCCTTTACTTGTGCTGTGAGATCATGCTTTTTGCCAAATTTTATGATTCTAGGTTAGCGGGAAGTAACTGTAAAGGTTTCGATTTATTTGCTAGTATCAAAATATATTGCATAATTAATGGCCGTATTTTTTATTGCGTTGATTTAGAAGCTTGATTTTTTTAGAGCTCCAAGGGGCCGTAGTCCTACGTATTAGATGTTAATAACAACTTGATACTTCCATGTGTTCCTGAGGAAAATGGTCTTGACGGAAAGACAGACGGACCAGCGGACGGACGGACAACGAAGTGATCGTATAAGGGTTCCGTTTTTTTCTTTTGAGGTATGGAACCCTAACAACATTGTAAAAGGTCCTGCAAAGTAGTTTTTTTGCTTTTTAGAAGATTGATGATTTGATACTCAAAATAATTGTTTTGAACCATTGTGTATTAAAGTTAAGTAAAACAATGTTGCCTACAAAAACCACGCAACATTACGTTACTCACAGTTGCATTACAGTTAATTAGGAAAGCTATTAGGAGCTATTTGGTAGCTATTAGGTAAGTCTGAGGAGTAAGTTGCGCACACAAGAACCCACAATTTTATTACAATTCCAGAACCTCGTTTCGGGAAATCTTCAAGGGGGAATCCAGTCATCCTGGTCGGCCATTTTCGGTTTATCAAGGAGCGCTCAAATGGCGTAAAGATCCGGTGGTCCTGTGTCAAGAAGAGAACTCTTAGATGCACGGCATCCCTGATGACTATTGATAGACTTATCATCAGGACTAATGGAGTACATAATCATCAATGATGAATTGTAAACTAGACCTTATTATAACTAATAGATGACGGGAGTTACATATTACACAAGGTATAATTATTATTTTGATTTTTATATTAATTGATAGTTACTTGAATTTGTTAGTGAAGGTGCTTAAATGAAATTATTATGTATTTTTTATTATTAGTGTTAGGCGATAATCATAAAATGTGAGAAGATATAAATATACATCTATTATGAGACTCAATATCTGGTGGAGGATTCCAGAACACGTATATTTTTGTATTGTGTACCTACAGTACTTTTTAATCTACGCTTGTAACCCTTGTAAATACAAAGAAGCCGGGTTACAGTTGGCCCATGTTGGGTGCCAATTGTGACCCTTTGGTTATTGGCGCTCAACGTTTGATTTTGGTTCTTTGTAGTTTACAGAAATTAAAGAAACACAAGATGTTAATGGTTTATTGTGCTATACTACTCTCAACCGTGCTAAAGTAAATTTATAGGGTATATTTTGATAGGGAAAGAATGAATTGAACAAGTACCTCATCACACATTACAAAGTTTATTGTAATATAACAAATACTATACGTACACAATTTCAAATGTGGCGAGCCACAAAACTTATAGCACTTTCCTTATCTTGTTACAATTATGTATTTTTCTCTAACACACCCCGCTTCTGTAACAAGGTGTGTTAAGGAAAATACAGGCATGAGACCGAATCTACAAACTCAAGATATCGCTTGAAAGGGTTTGTGAGGTGAACGCTTAATAACTTACAGCTCAATCGAACAAGTTCTGACCTATTATGGTTGTGCTCATAAAAGAAACATAACATTTGGGCAAAACGACCCGAGACAACCAAACGCATTAAATTATAACAACTGGTCTCATACCTAGTTCTTTACAAAAGGCTGCCTGAAAGGGAACGCAGAAAGAGACAAGGCCGCCCATTGTATATATTGTACTGTTTGATTTGATTTTCTGTTATGTATATTTGTGGTGTACAATAAAGAATATATAAATAAATATATGGCCTAACTCTCTGAAATTACCGTATTAAAATTTTCCGTAGAAACTATGGTCATATAAGTCTCACTCTCTCATAGGATATAACCACAACTTAACTCCGTTATCACTCAGTTACTATCTCAGTTGGTCTCAGTTGGCGGAAACAAGTCCCTTGGCATGGAATACAGGGAAACCCCTGGGTTCCCACTAATAAACGCGACCTACTGGAGGAATCCGGAAGAGTACGTTGACACTCGTTACTTGAAGTGGTGACGACTACCTCGCACGAGGTTTTGGATAGGTAAAGCCTTCCTGCAAAGGGGGCCAACCGACTTTTAGTAAAGGACCCCGACGTACCTAGGTGTGCATTAAGATGAAACGTGTAAGGCAACTGCCATAACCTTTGATAATCAGCTCATCTTGCTTAGAAATAATCATAACCGTTGAAGATTTTCATATGGTCGCTCATATCCAAGTAGTAGGTAGGTAGCTGTTAGGTAAGCCTTATAAGATCTGGGGAGTAAGTTGCGCATCTAAGAACCCACAATTTTATTACAATTCCAGAACCTCGTTTCGGGAAGTCTTCAAGAGGGAATCCAGTCATCCTGGTCGGCCCTTTTCGGTTTATCAAGGAGCGCTCAAATGGCGTCAAGATCCGGTGGTCCTGTGTCAAGAAGAGAACTCTTAGATGCACGGCATCCCTGATGACTGTTGACGGACTCATCATCAGGACTAATGGAGTACATAATCATCAATGATGAATTGTAAACTAGACCTTATTATAACTAATAGTTATCGGGAGTTACATAATATATTACACAAGATATTATTATTGTTTATATTTTTTTATTCATTGATAGTTATTTGAATTTGTTAGTGAAGCTGGCTATATGAAATCTTTATGTATTTTTTATTATTAATGTTAGTTAGGCGATATTTTGGAATGATTTGTGACAAAATGATAAAATCAGAGAAGCTATAAAAATATTGTAGAATCCGCTTATAATGACATCGAAGGGAAGTGACAAAGCATTGTTTTAGAAAATAAGCAACTTCCTATTTTTGTTAGGTATTTAGTTTAATAGAGAGAAAAACAATAACAATAAAAAAAGAAACATGAGCGGACATAAAACATATTAAAAACATAGAATAAAAATTGTAATACATACATTATAAATGTCTTCATTTTTTACACAAGAAATCAATCATTTTTTCACTATAACCACTTGTTCACTTTTGTTGTTCACTTTGTCACTATAACCGGATATAATTTCTTTAAAATAGGTAATAAGCGACATGTCACTATAAGCGAAGTCATTATATCCGAACTTTGTTATATAGAATTTTATATGAAAACCAAACTTCCCACTGCAATTACTTCATAATAAGCTCCGAATCCGTTTATTAAGACTAATGTAATAATTAAATATAGGCTGTCGTAATAAACGGATTCCACTGTATTATGACAATCACTATCTGGTGTGGGTATTCCAGAACTTATTCTTTGTATTGTGCTACCTACGGTACTTTTTAAGCTACAATTATAGTTTTGTGTTAAAAAAGGCAAAATATTTGTTGAAATTGAAAAAAATATTTACCAAACGTAGTTTGAGTTTGATTTGAGTGCTGTTATAAATGAATATTGACATAATTATCTGTATCGTATAATAACTGATAATAAGTAGGTACTGTAGGTAGATACCTGTATGCTAATGTTTCGCCTTAAGAATTGTATTTTTATCTTACTGAAATATAACGTTACATTTTATCGAGTAAGTACTTGCATTTGATTAATACCCTCACCGAAGTACACTCCGTCTAGTGTTTGTTTTTAGATCCAATTGAAAAGTAAAGCTATTATTAAATTCTGTAATATTAACAATAATATTGTAGCTACTTAGGACGGACTTAATACCATAGGAATTTATGAGTGCATCATAAATATTTTTTTTTCAAAAAAAAAATAAAATAAAACCGACTTCCAAAAAAAAGTTGTGAAAAAAAGTTTTTTATTTTTCACTTTTTAGTTATGTACCCCACACCAATTCGTACACCACTACTTGCTATGTAAACAACAGTGACAGGAGTCAGGAAGTACTAGTATTATAACATCATCAAGATACACAAAGTGGATTAAATACGTGTTATCGAAGCTAACTCAAAAACTACTCAAGCAAAGTTAATAAAATTTATTTAAGACCACCGCGTAAGCTTCCTCTACCAAAATGAAAAAAGAATTCAAAATCGGTCTACAATTGCTAAAAATATCGATTAAAACAAGCACTTAAAAAAATGGCAGTCATGGGGACTGCCGACAGACGTGAAAACTTAAACGTAAAACTATGCACAGCATGTCACGGTGTCGCGGTGACGCGTTGACGCGAACCCGTAAGATTTCTCCCTACCAAAAATTGTTCAACGCGCCTGAAGAAGTTTTCATTTCAAAAAACATACAGACGAACATAATAACTTCCTCCTTTTTTGAAGTTAGCCGACTTCAAAAGAGGAGGAAATTGCAAGCATCCATCAGTATTCTTTTATCTTCGTCTAATTTCGTTTGTTTCAAATTCCAGGTTTCCCACAGCCTGTATTCTCAACGACCCGGGCCGGAAATCCCTTGATGGAGATAGGTTGTTATCGTTATAATAAAAGAAGTTATAGTAAGGGACCCCGACGTACCTGGGTGTGCGTTAAGAAGGAAACATGTAAGGCAACTGCCATAACATATGAGAATCAGATCATCTTGCTTAAAAATAATCATAACCATTGAAGATTTTTGAAGACAGCAGTGGTGGCCCGGTGGTGACGGCCCCAACTTACGATTTGTAGGTTGTAGGTTAAACGCAGACCAGCTTTACTTGGTGTAAATAATTTCATCACCACTGCTCTCAAAACGGTGCATGAAAACATCGTGAGGAAACGGGCATGTCCTAGAACCAAAAATTCGAAGACATGTGACATCTACCAACGGAGGAGGCCTGTGTCTCAGCAGTGGCAATATTATAGGCTAATTTTGCTTATTGATGATTTTCGTATGGTCGGTGTGTATATTTAGGTTCGCCCGTTAGATATGACGTACCTATATCCTATTTACTAGCAGTCTAAAGTCAGTGTCAAAATCATTTATGTCATTGGGAAAATGACTTACGTGTGTTTTTTACCCCATAGTAAAAATAATAATAACCTCTCTAATTTCATCGTTTGCATTTATTTCGGCCATATTCAAAATAAATTCAAATATTTTTCGAAATAGTTTCTGTATTTTTCTCCAACCTATATATTAAGAGGCCGTAAGTACCTGCATAAAAAGGAAAAAAGATTCTCTGTGGTAGTTCATTAAAGATTTTCATTCTATTTTTCAGATGAGTCAGAACTACTTCCAGTGTTTCTGACATCTAAGTTCGGGAGACCGGTCATAGAACTAGGTGGTTACAGATACAACAAGCGGTCAGACAGACCAGGTCCTCGTGCGAGCTGGCGGTGTGTCAAGAAGCGGAGACTACTCTGTCCAGCATTCATTGTAACTATGGATAAAGAAGTCATTGATATTAGGAATCGACACAACCATAACTGACATGTCCTTTCACTAAACGCATAAGTGTCGCAGGATAATTATTAGAAAAAACCGGCCAAGTGCGTGTCACACCACGCACAATGAAAGGTTCCGTAGTTGAAAAGAATTTATTCCAAAAACAAACTTAACATTGTAATCCCCATAAAAAAACATTTTTTATGTGATAAAATTACAAATTAACAATTTTCGGACTTTTTCCTTTACTTGTGCTAAGACCTTGCTTCTTGCCAAATTTCATGATTCTAGGTCAACGGGAAGTGTACCCTATAGGTTTTGATTTACTTGCGAGTATCAAAATATGTCTCATAAATGCCTTACATAGACCTACGTATTTGATAATAATTTCAACTTGATACCTCTACGCGTTCCTGAGAAAAAGGGTCTTGACAGACGGACAGACGGACAACGAAGTGGTCCTATAACATTTTAGGATAAGGATAATTTTTAGGGTTCCGGACCTCAAAAGGAAAAACTGAACCCTAAAAATTACCCTTATCCTAAAATGTTTTTGCGAAAACCCTAGGATTTTTGCAAAAGACTGGACTAAGCAAGATTTTTGTAATAATACGAGCTAATATCAGGATTTTTGCAAGAAACCGGTTTATCTTTGGTAAATCATTTACAACGACAATCAGTATGAACGCTTATATTATTAACATTAGGCACTGACGGATTTTCGTCAAAATAAATTTTCCAATTATCCTGCGACACATAAACGTTAAAGTGCTAATATACGTGAGCATTCTCTTTCAACAGAACAGCGAGCATTTATTATATTTATAAAAGTTTTAATTTTTACTCGTTATTTTAACTTGATTGTTAACCTTACATTTTGAAAGATTCGCGGACAGTCGTTTTAAAATACCCACTACTAATTAGATAGGTACTAGATTTTTCATATTTACACGTTAAAGTACTTATATTGTTAACATGGAATTCTTGTTAAAAATATTTATTTTCAAATTCTGCTAGATAAGATAGGTAGGTACCTAATACAAAGATTAAAAGTCACGTAACTTTTTGATTTTAATAATTCAAGACCTCATCTTAAGCGGTTTCAGCACAAACATCAGAAGTATGTGGTTGATAAGGATAACATGCAATTCATAATTTATTATAACTTATTTACTAATTAATGTCATTTTCATCATCTTTTTGAGTATTTCTCAAAGAATGTTTAGAAATACATACCTATAAGTTGTTACTTGCCCTAGCGAAGACGGGCAAGCTTGTTATTAATAAACTAGATAGAAAAAATTATATTGCCAAGCAAAATATTGTCTATCATTGTCAAGCTGACGACCCCACTGCTAACTCAGAGAGATAAAAATTCACTAACCTCCTTATTCATAAAAAAACTAAAAGCCTCTATACACATATTTTAGATAAAGAAGTGTTTTGTCAATTTCTTTCGAATTATGATTTGAGTTTGAAAGAATGAGATAAAATTATATAACTGAAATAGGTTTAGTTTTAGTTTTTTTATGGATAAGGGGGTTAGTTACACACTGATAAAATTGACCAGAATATCGAAATTGCTAAACCCCGGTAAATCCCGTGATATTCTAGTAAAACCCATAGGTAATATTTATATACACAACTGTTTGTTAAATGTGTTTAAAAAAATTGTAAATTTGCCTTGGCTGTTGAATCGAGTTTTATTAAAACCACCCAATTAGTCATAAATGGAAAATCTGTAGGTACGGTATTTTATTCTCGAATCGTCACGAACTATATGAGTATATGCCGGACGTTTTATAGTAGATTATTCACTAAAGGGTAAAACAGTGTCTTTTGTCACGGGCGCTATATATCGCCGGTGCGCTCAAGAGTTATCTCTGGACTCTCGCACTAGAATCCTTCGTTATGCTCAAGACGAAGACACCTTTATCGCTGAGAAGAATATTCCTATTTTTCACACCTTCTTCCAAGTAATAAAGTCATTTTAATTTCGAATATTTTTTTGTACAAGTTTTCATGCGAATTTTTGTTGAGGTTCCAATCACATTATTGACCAGCGGGATATAATAAAATTCAGTACAATATTATTGCCCGGTAGGTTATGTTTCCATGACATAATTTGATATACGAGCTGGTTGTGTGAGAAAAATATTAAATGTGCGGCAAGGTGGTATTAGAACTGACAGCCAGGTATACTGGACTCAACTGTCGATCGGCCTCCTAGACCGGTAACAACAGAAAATTTTGTCTCACTTAACATGACAGTTGAAGGTTTGTGTCTCATAAAATTATAGTTGACGGTATATACATAAGTATCGGGTTTCGTGGAGGCTATTTAATTCGATATTTGTTATTTACACACATTATAATTTTATTAAATTTCAGATGCTTTAATGATTCCTACTACTAGAGGAGCCATGAGACTGTTACTGGACAATGCTGTGTTTATCAGAAACAAGAAATGGGGTGACAGTGCCTACTGGGTGTGTCGCCGAAGAGCCCACGGCTGTAAAATGACGGTACTTACAAATGGCACCAACGTCATCAAAGTTAGGGGAGAACATTCACACAACTGATCACTACGTATAGTGCTGGAATCTTATTTGGACCGATGGCTTTAATTGGAACTACTGAAATCACTATGAAAATTGACAAGATCTGTAATTTTCTGTTCCTCGATACGCACGCAATGCATGAGGAATAGCAATTAATGAATTTGTATAAAAGTAGTACCTATTGGAAATCATAAGTGATTATGTGGCAACATTGCGGATGAAATCTGGAAACAATAATGGTTTCTGAGCATATGCGAAATACTCAGTAAAAAAAAAAAAAACTGATAGATATTTAAACAATTATTTTATAGTTATTTTTTTTTTTTACTAAAGTTTAGTAAACAGTTGTGTAAATATTTAAGTTTTAAATGGAATGTTTGTTAGTTAGGTACATACATAGAACTGCGGCTTCCTTTTGATCCACATTTGCATTAATTATGTAGGTAAGTAAGTAGGTACCTTCAATAAACAACGTTTTTTGAGCACAGATTTTTATTAATATTTACCTACCTATATATATTTATTTATGTTATATTTCACAATATAACTTAAATATATGCAATAAAAATCATACAAAACATTTAAGCATAAATTAATGTCTTTTATCAAAATAGAAAATATACACAGAAATATTCGGTTTTGAAACATGGTACCTAAACCTACGTAGTACTTGCAACCGGCGCCGGCGTGCGTGTATGACCAGATATATGAACATAAACGAAGCAAAAGAACAATGTAAGGATCGTAGTAGGTGACGTTCTGTAGTTTCTGCCTACCCCATTGGAAAAAGGCGTGAATTTATGTATGTGTATATGTATGTATGTACCTAAACCTCGTAACCACTACTAACAGGTAATACTAGTTTTATTTATTTCTAGAACATGTATTAATAAAAACACCCCGAGGAAGTATGAAGCTTTTGATTGAAAATGAAGTTTACTTCAGAAATAAGACGTTGGGAGAGAACTCTTACTGGGTGTGTCGAAGAAAGGCTCATGGCTGCAGGGTTACCGTTCATACTAATGGACTGAAAATCACCAAAATTAAGGGCCAGCATAGTAACCACTGAGATACAAAATACCTTCGAAAATATGACGTCTTTGAGGCTAACGGATCGCGTACACCTTATCCGTCATCGGACGAATTGTGCTCGTGCGTCGTCGCCCTAACTCGGCCGATCGAATCAAAAATATTTATAAGAAAGTGAGTGATGAGAGGCTTATGCCGCGGTCCCACGGATTGTCGAGGCCTGTCGAGCGTTCATGCCTGTCGAGGCCTGCGCGGCCCGTGCCAAGCATTCCCACCACAGGCCTCATTGGATCGACGATTCCCACGGCCTGTCGGCGTGTCCTAGCGCGACTTGGCCTGTGAGAAAGCGGGCCGTGGGACCGCAGCATTGTACCTACCCTATGACGGATAGGTACTCTATCTACGATACTATATCGGACCGAAATGTCGTTTTTGTCGCGCGTGATCCGCAATCAGGGTGCAGAATATGTGTTTGATGTATCCAGCGTCACGACACAACACGACACATTAATGTGCCGGTGGCTTAACAAATATCTTTGTAGTGATTGTGTCGTAGTTAGAACAATCAAAGAACAATTCTAGTTAATTTTATTGTAATGTTGTTAAATTTAACACCGCTCTGCGGTGTATTTAATAATTGTGTAACACACATGAACTGGAAATCAATCGCAATGCCTTTAATTTTAAGGTGAAAACCTATAGCTAGTAACAGCGCCACCATTGAGTAAAAAAACCGATCAAGTACGTGTCGGACCACGCACAATCAACGTTTCCGTAGTTGAAAAGAATTTATCCCATAAACAAACTTAACATTTCTAATCCCAAAAAAAAAAATATATGTGATAAAATTACTAATTAACAATTTTTGGATTAATCCTTTACTTGTGTTGTGAGACCTTCCTTCTTGCTAAATTTCATGATTCTATGACAGTGGGAAGTAGGTTAGGTAGGTTGGTAGGTTGGTGGGTATAGGTTTTGATCTTGCGAGTATCAAAATATGTCGCATAATGGCCGTATTTTTTTATTGCATTGACTTAGAAGCTTGTTTTTTGTAGAACTCCAAGGGACTATTGACTTACGTATTTGATATTAATTTCAATTTGATACCTCCACGCGTTCCTGAGAAAAAGGGTCTTGACAGACTGACAGACAGACAGACGGACAACGAAGTGATCCTATAAGGGTTCCGTTTTTTCCTTTTGAGGTACGGAACCCTAAAAATTAAGTATGGAGATATGGAACATTTTGAAATTTCTTATGCTCACATTTTTAGTCAGATGTAGTAGAATTTTTAGTATCAAAAATTCTACCTCATTTTACTATGAAATTTCAAACTTTTCGATATCTCCAGACTTATTAATTTTTCAATGGTGGCGCTGCCGGTTATCAGCTCTACTTGCCTTAGCAGTTCAGCAAAGTTCGTAGCCAGTTATTAACCTTATTGAGTAGACGAATTCAAACCTATGAAGCATTTCAAAATGAAAGGCATTGCGATCGATTGCCATTCATTTTATTTGTGTTACGCAATTACACCACTAGTTTGAAATGAATTGGTTCTCAATTTTAGTAAATTTTTTGTTAAAATTAAAGCTTTTCTTTTCTGACCAATTTCCTTATTACAGTTCATCATAATCAGCATATAATGTTCCCACTGCCGGGACACAGACCTCCTCTCGGTGAGAGGGAATGGGCTATAATCTACCACGCGGGCCCAGTGCGGGTTGGTAGATGTCACATGTCTTCGAATTTTTGGTTCTAAGACATTCACAATGTTTTCCTTCACCGTTTTGCGAGCAGTGGTAATGAAATTCTTTTACACAAAGTAAAGCGCCTGCCTGGGTTCGAAACCACGACCTACAACTCGTAAGTCGGGACCTTTACCACAGGGCCACCAATGCTCTTACAGTTAGTATCAACCTAACTATATTTAAACTTTTGTATCATAATTACTTATTATAATCTTTTTACACTGTTTTTTAGTCAAAGTCACTTGCCTTTATTTATTAATTACCTATTTCAATTCGTGTGTGTGTTCCAAAAGAACTGGCCAGTACTTAAGTGAAAAAAAGAGTAGGGTCACTAATTTTATGATTGATTCATATGTGCTTGGTTCAGGTGGCATTCTGATTACAATGCCTACTTATAAAATTTGTTTTATAGTTTTACTACATCAATCTACGTTTCGTGTGATGCTTTTGAGTTATAGTTTCGTGTAGAAAAGTGACAATACTGAAGTCTGTACTGCCGTCCACTAACTAAAAGGCAGCTAAGTGCAAAAAGTAGTTTTCGAGAAAACGCAAAAATAAGTGGGAATTGATGTCTCTTGAAAAGCATGCTACCTAGGAACAAGGTTGCAAGTTATATACGTAGGCATAGTCTTTTTGCACAATATGTGATATATTTCATTCGTTTATATTAATCACATTTTATTTAAATTCATTTTCTAACTTTTAGCTAAGCAATTTATTTCATTTTTAGATAAAATACTGCACTATAAGGCCGCTAACCATACCTTAACTGCTTTATAGTAAAGCAATTTCTTGTAGCTGCCACGTCTTGTACTTCTAGTAAAAGTTATCAAAATATACTTAGTTATAAAGCAGTTAAAGGATTTTAACATACTTATAGCCTAGTAACTAACACTTGGAAGACTAACTTTGCTTACTTAGAAAGCAGTTATGGGATTTTAAACGCTTTTAAGTTCGGTATTGTAAAACATATTTTTATACTGGTTCTCCTATTGCTCAACTAGAAGGCAGTTAAAGACATCTCGCTCGCAATTAACTGCCTTTTAAATAAGCACTTGCGGATAAAACGTTGAGAAGTTAAAAACTATTTTATGAAAATCAGAACTTTATTTATTAATAAAAAAGAATAGACAATCTAATTAAATTGTATAGGAACTTAACAAATAGCTTATTATTAATTAAACAATATGAAATAAAAAAACCAAGTTAACTTTTTACAAATCCTATTCAGTAATGAGATCACAATTACATCTTTAATAATAATCAGTATTCGCGAAACCGAAAAATTATATTATAATTATTTTATTAAAATACCCAACACATGTAAGTATCGTTTTTGAAAGCTTTATGGCACATGACACACATTGGTTTCAAATTCTTATGCACTTATGAAATAAACATATCACAATTAGAGATCAATAATTGCAAAGTTGAAATAATATAATTGTGCGTAACACATAACGTCATAATCAATTAAATATTAGACTTTATATAAAAAAATATAAATTCAGCCATTTTTTATGCTTAAATAATAATTAAAAACTTTAACAAAATGAGTAAATCAGATTAGGTAAATAAGCAACTAAACCTAGTAACACTCGTGTAGTATTATCAAAATTAAGTAATAAAGTAACCAAAATTATTTAATAAAATTTAAAAAACAACATTATTCTAAAGGCACTTTGTCAGTCTTTATGTTTACTGCATATCCTAGTTTACAAAGTTACGTTCCTTTTGTTTTTCTTCTGGTTCAATTCAGATATATTATTTCCTTCAATGATCGGTAAATTTTGCCAAAATAACATCTTATGTTTAGATATAATTGGCGATAACTTTGTTAAAAGATTAATCTTTCTCTCCTCTTCTATTCCTTTCGGTTGCGTACGAAATGTTAAAACAAAATGCGGGTTCTTCAAGTATTTATCTTAATTTATGTGTCTCTTAAATTTAAAAAAAATTAAGAGACACATATTCCTCATCAAAAGCTTCCTTATAATGGAGATCAAAACTTCCTCGTTTAAAACACACTTGAGTCATATTTTTAAGATACGCTCTGGGACTTGAATTATGTATGCGTCGATCTGATACGTTACCTACGTAGTTTACAAAATCTTGAGGCTGCATGGATTTAACCAGAACTTTACCATTATTTGCTGAGCCCACTGCATTTTCAAAGTCTGTGAAATCATATAATAGTCTTTTTCCGCTTCATCGATAATTCGACTTGATGGTGAAATTGATCACAGCTCATAAATGTGTGACCCGGTTCGAAATAAAATAGAGTGATAGTTTTTGTGGCTATTAAGTCACTATTGATGAGGTCGATTAGCATAGAAAACAATAACCAGTTTTTATTTTGAGATGTACAATTATCAAGCCACAAAGTGATTGATTGGATATCTCGAAATTTAAGTAAAAAGCTGTAATAAGCACTCATGATATCATCCTGTTTACGGCCTGCTATACCATCATGCCATATGGCGGCTAAAGGTTTCACACATCTTGTGATTTTTCCTATTGGTGCGAATGTCTGGTTATATACTGTAAGTCTAGGACAAAAAATTACGGATTTAAACGTATCTAGTCGTGATAACATAATTACTTTTTCTATGTCGCTACTAAAATATATCTGTTGAGTATTCTGTTCCAAAGTTTTGTGTAAATCATATAATTCTCTTGCCTTTTTATACTTGTCATGGTGTTTTGCCCATGTCGAACATGCATTACAATCAGGTATAGCTTGCGTGCGAACATTATGGTTTGTATCAAGACTATGCAATCTATAAGATTCGCATATTTCGCATTCCTCATTTCTTAGTCGAGCGAACGATATGTTTAGACTCTTTAGATGTAATCGGTATGAGCACCCGAAGTGAAAAGGAAGGTATTATAGCCTGAACTGGTCAAATGCAAATGCAAATCAGGAGCGTTTAACTGCTTTTTAGTATAGTATTGTCGTTTAGCTGCTCTCTAACGATTGATATTTAGCTAATACTAATTTCAATACATAACTTAAAAGCCGCTATTGGCGTATAACTGCTTTCTAGTGTAGTTTTTCTTTATAACTGCTTTATAGTTAAGGCACGATGTTCAGATGGTTATTTGTAAGACACAATACATGACGGTAGTTAAAGACGCTTAGCTGCTTTTTAGTCAAGCATGACTAGATAACGTACTTTTAGATAAGTAAATTTAGAAAAAAATTATACATCAATTTGCTGTTAAAGTATGTTAACGTCTTTCTAGAGAAGTATTGTGGCTTAGCCGCTTTTTAATTAAGGGAGTAACGAAATTTATGTGGTTTAACTGCTCAGCAATGTTCTGTATCTCTAAAACTATAAATCATAGAAAAATGATTCTTACACCAAAAGATAGAGCATCGAAAGTTGTGTAAGACTACATTACAAAGTGAAAAACGACCAACTGTGGCTTAACGGCCTTTTAGTTAGTGGACGGCAGTGTATGTATGATGATTGTAGACAAAATCCCGATTCATCTGTGCATGATTCATATGGTCAAAACACCACATGAATCATAAAATTCAGTAGTTCTTGTCTTATTTATTAATTTACTTAACTATAAATAGTTAAATAAACTTTAAACGTAATAATAAAGAAACCTTTTAAATAGTTCAAAAATCACAGGAGTATAGGTACACTTATTCTTCATATGACCCTTTTGGTATGTCTTAGTCTTGGTTAAAAATTAGGTAATTATATTGGCTATTATTTAGAATTAATAATCTTATCAGTGTATTTATTACTAACAAAAATGCAATGAAATTG
The DNA here is from genome assembly GCA_946251885.1 of Cosmia pyralina. NCBI lineage: Eukaryota > Metazoa > Arthropoda > Insecta > Lepidoptera > Noctuidae > Cosmia > Cosmia pyralina. The sequence goes on from OX276351.1 coordinate 21,529,988, forward strand.
AGATCGGTATTAATTAAATGGCACTTTTGACATTAATCTTCCTTATTAACAATCATAAAAACCTATTTATTTATAAGTCAAAATCTCTCTCTAATTTCTGTTATTTTAATATTGCAGTTCACAACAATGCACAAACCAAAGATGAAAAGAAAGAGAAAAAGAGACTCGCAGAACGCAGAAGGATGGAAAACATAAGAAAAGATCCAGTCAAGTATGCCCTGTGGAAATTAAAAACGAAAGAAAGGTATTTGAAAAAAAAGAGAGAAGGTAAAATCGTATCAGTTCAGAATTTGACACCCAAACAACAAAAATTAGCTAGGAAGAAAAGCAGAGAAAGTTCTCGAAGATGGCTTGCTAAACAGAAATTAAAGGAACGTGATCTGTTTTAGTTTCAAAAATGTTTTATAAGAATTGTTGTAGGGTTCACCTGATTTTTTTTTCCGTTATATGATATGTGATTGATTACTGATAATTGTTTTCATAAAAACAGATTATTGTAGTTATTAAAATATGATTATTTTCTTAATACAGACATCTAAATAAAGTTCTTCATTTTTATTTCTGTTTCATCTATAACAAATTCTGCTTATTCTGAGCACAATATTATTTGAACGTCGATATCTTGAAAACTACTTTATAAAAAGGAGTCCCTCATTCAAATATATGTTCTCTGGTATACCTATTTTCAAGAATATGTGTTACAGAGCTGAAGGTGAAATTCAATTCAGGCCAGATGAATCAGTCGAAAAATGAAATTTCGAAGAACTAGCCTTAAAGCATTTTTAGGGTTCCGTACCTAAAGGGTAAAACGAGACCCTATTACTAAGACTTCGCTGTCCGCCCGTCTGTCCAACCGTCTGTCTGTCCGTCTGTCACCAGGCTCATGAACCGTTATAGTTAGACAGTTGAAATTTTCACAGATGATATATATTTCTGTTGCTGCTATAACAACAAATACTAAAAAACAGAATAAAATAAATATTTAAGGGGGCTCCCATACATTTTTGCTCGATATTAATAACGGCAACAGGTAGACGCTTGAAATAATCAAAGAATATTTAGTTAAATATTCACTTTAAAAATAAATAATTAAATTAAAATAAAACAAATATTTAAGGGGGGCTCCCATACAAAAAACGTGATTTTTTTGCTGTTTTTATAGATAATGGTACGGAACCCTTCGTGCGCGAGTCCGACTCGCACTTGGCCGGTTTTTTTTCTATCTGATGTTAGTTTGTAGGCAGACAAGTTAATCTGCCTAGCCTTTCCCTCACTAACTTTGCTTCGGCTTCCAGTTTAACCGAAAGCAGCTAAATACCAGTATTTTACATGGAGCGACTATATACTATCTGACCTCCACAACCCAGTAACAGGGTAATACGATACCCCTTGTAAGACTGGTTGTCAGACTTTCGGGATGACAGCCGGGACCAACGGCTTAACGTGCTTTCCGAGGCACGGCGGAGGAGTCTCTTAAGTAAAGATGGTCACCTATCTACGGACTAACCCCGGCAAGCGTAGCTTAACCTGATGGATCGATGCGTGCGGCTGTTATTACTTAGCGACGAGTTCTAAACAGACAAGTCTTATGTCACGACATTATCACCACTCACCATCAGGTGGGCCGCCAGCTTTTTGGACACTCAATGGCATAAAAAAACCTCAACATTTTTTTTTTTCAAGTTTGATTTCGAGAGGTTCTTTTGACGCGTGGCCACAGAATACTGTTTGAATGTTTTTAATGAATTTTCGTTTTAAGGTGTTTACATAATCCTTTTTTTGCAGCAAGTGCTGTTGATTTCATGATAACTAAGCGTGGTGGATGTTCTCTCTTACACGATGGTAGCCAGTACTACAGAAATAAAGTGCGAGGTAGCAAAGAGTACTGGACTTGTAAGAGAAGGCCTGAGGGTTGTAAAGTGACCCTTATTTCTATGAAGAATATTATTTTAAATATTAGGGGTGAACACAATCACTGAGAAAAGTGTTTCATGAAATTAAAGAGTTGAAATTGTAGGTAGGCATTATCATCCCTGCCTACCCCTTCTGCAAATTCAAACAGGATGTTGTATTAAGTTGTAAGTAATACTGTTGTGTTTTATCTAATTTCAAGTGTATTTATGTTATATTGTGCTTTACAATAAAACACTGTTTCGTTGAAAAATAGAACGTTTTATTAAAAAAAAAAAATAACAGCTTTTACAAAATTATACTTCTTACGTGAATTCTTATAAAAAATGTATATAAAGGAGAAAAATTGTTTTTTTTTAGGTGCATTTTTTGTAACAAGTAAACAAGGGAAACCTGTTATCATGGTCGGAAGACATCGGTACAACATGCGCAATGACCGGAAAGGTAGGCGGGTGACGTGGCGGTGTGTGAAGAAGATCATCAATTGTCCAGCACACGTCGTCACTATGGATAACACCATTTTAGGCATAGTAAACAAACACAATCACGATTAAAATGTTATCAGCTTATCAAATTATTTTCATTTAAGCTACGGTTAAAGTTAAAGATCATTGGCCGCCACATAGCGCCTGTAATTTACCGGCGAATGATGTCATTGAAACGTTATTTATTAAAGTAAGTTGATGTGTTTTCCTGCAGAGCGTTTTCGACACCGTAAAGTCCCCGCTGCTTGGGCAGCGGGGACTTTACGGTGTCGACATTTAAATCGCTAGATTTGTCCTCACCGTACTTAGTCACGCGAAAAAGTGTCCATACTGCGAAGACACACTCACACATTATTAAATACCGTTTCCATGGCAATCGAGTCAAGTCAGTGCGTCATGTCAGGGGTGTCAAAATGAAGCATACGCGATTATCTTTTGATGCGGTAGGGCGAATCTATCGAATTAAATCTTTGCCGCTGCCATCATTTTCATGAGAGCCGTCACTGCGGCTATCACTGGCGGCCACCGCTCTTCTAGGAAACCGTAGTTTAATGCTCGTACATAGAAAACACGCACGTTTCGCACAGTATATCTTGTCCACTCTGAAATGACAAGTCCCACTTTCGCATTTACCGTAGTCTACGTATACAAACTTAGGTAATTCAATTTAATTTAATTTATTTATATAAGTAACCATGACTCATTTGTTACTAAAAAAAAATATTCTATGTAATTTTCATCTACAAATTCCTGTTTAATATACACGGCGGCAGTACTGCCCGACGCTTCACCGCGGCTTTACCATTCCATGGGAAATGGCGCAGTAGCGATTCACGTACGGACAGTCCAGCCTGCTCGAATTTAGAGACAGGATACTATTGCTGCTGCCCCATACCCCACGCACCAGGGACGCACCGCGATTACGCATTGTGGCAAAGAAACAATCCACATGTGCATCCGCATACACCCCTGATGCGCTACAGTAGCGGGGCGTCCTCAACAGTACCCTGAACGCATTGTTGTATTGCACGCGGAGGGCACTGTAAGATTTTTGAGTATCTAGTCGTGTAAGTGCCTAGGCTGCTCGTGTAAAACGTAGTGCAGTACGCTCTGAAAAGAGTAATTTTAACGCTTACTGAGCAACGAGCAAACCTGCGAGCCAGCCCTCCGCGCCCGCTCAATGTCGTCATCGTCCCTGAGATCAGGGGTAAGTATGTGGCCAAGATATTTCAACTGGTGGTAAATAAACAGAATACCTAACCCTGGCCCCAAAGACCATGAATTCACTTTTTTTACAATTTTAAATTAAACCATGTGAGTCGGCATACTCCTTACAAATGGCCACCAGCTTTCTGAGGCCACAGACTGACACACTCAGCAGCACCATGTCGTCTGCGTAGCTGATATTATTAGGGCAAACTCCATCGATATGACAACCGATCTTGATGCTGCTGAGCCTGCCAATCAGCCCGTCGACATATGTATAGGTTAAAGAGCGTTGGTGAGCTCAAAACCCCTGTCTCACTCCGCACTCCAACCCATACGGATCAGACAAAACCCCCGCCCATCGCACATTGTTGACCTCGTTTCTGTACCAAAATTTAAAGATGTTGATTATTACAGGTGGAACTAGAGCTTTTTCAAGTTTATCCCATAGAATATCATAAGAAACCAGGTCAAAAACTTTGGGAAGGTCCAGGAAGCAGCCGTAAATAGGAGTGCTGCGGTCGGTGTAGTATGTGACAGCATGCTTAAAAGACAACACTGCGCTTTCCGTTGACAGTCCAGGTCTGAACCCGAACTGGTTATCATGAGGTGTTATATACTCATTTAATTGTCTATTAAGCATGCTGTCAAATACCTTAGATATAACAGCTGCTAATGAGACAGTCCTATAGTTATTTCTATCAGTAAGATCACCAGACTTATTTTTCGCTACGGGCACTACCACAGTCCGCAATATCCGTAATGGGGCGCGTCATTTCAGAGTGGACAAGATCTACCTATGTTATTTTAAACCAATAGTGTATGTTTGATGTGAGTGGAAACGTGGAAGGGGACGCCCTAGGAGGACATAATGTGACCTTATTGGTGATGTTCTTCAGAAAAGTCAGGTGCGTAGTACTCGCAACCGGCGCGGCGTGCGTGTATGACCAGATGCATGGACGTAAACGAGGCAAAAGGAGTATGTAAGGATCGTAGCAAGTAGCGTTCTGTAGTTTCTGCCGGGGAAGAAAACATGAGCTTATGTATGTATGTATGTGTAAATAATAATTATTGGATTATTGACTAAAATAAAGTTATTAATTACCTATTATAATCTCCTACATTCATTAAATATATTTATAAATATAATTTTTAAATATTGAAACATGAATTGAATTGGACATTTAAAAATATAAAATAGTAGTCCACCTGTATCGGGAACCGGGTCTAAGCTACCGGCGCCGGCGCCGCGGTCAGGGCTCCAGAGAGAGGAACCTCCTAACAATACGAGCCGTGTCTAGCACTACCGCTTTCTGAATGAAGCCCTCTTGATCCAGCTACCTAACGAGAGCCTCCTCAGCTGTTGCTCGAGGCTCTTATTACTTATGGACTGTTAATTCACTGATTTCTGACACAGTGACGTAAGAACGACTTTCATTTCTTGATTTGTTTGTACACAAAATCATATTAGTTTATTTCAATAACCAAAATAATTATAATTGCAGCCTTTTTCGGGACAACAACCTACGGTAAGCGTTGCTTATACGTCGGGGCAAATAGGTATACTGTACATCAGAACGAGGGCCCGAAGACCAGGTGGCGGTGTGTGAAGAAGAACAACGGCTGTCAGGCGTTCGTGATGACCATCAACAACATCATTATCAGACAACGAGAGGATCATAATCACCAGTAAATCGTCATCACTAGACTTATTGTAATTAATGAATATTGTAGAAACGCCAATGACTCTCGTGTCGGCACGAACAATGAGGATAACTCGTGTCATGTCAAGCCGTAGTACAATACGCGGCACCACAAATTTAGAGTAGGCTAAATACCGCATGTTCATTAGATAGTATGAAAACCGAGTGTGTTATCTTTTTATACCTACGAGGACTTACCCCTAGCCATTTAGTGATGTGCTCAACGTAAACAGAATCGTTTCAATCGCTAAGCGTCAGTGAGTTAACAGACTTTTTTTATATCCTCGACGACACAACTCGCCACTGGCGCGATCGAACACGAACTAAAGAGTAGTTTGTGCACAGCACAAACTTGACGGGCACGCTTGGTCGGATGGCTTGTGGTATCTAGCCTACTCTAAATCTGTGCGCGGCACTAAAGGTGAGAATTGACACACCACGTGGTTTGACTTAGACGATTTGATGTCTCTTTAGCGGTATGAGATCAGAGGGGCAATTCCCGTATTTTTATAACAACGTTCGCAATCTCATCTCAGTCTCAATCTGTCAAAATTGTATAGAGTTTGCCTACATTTTTGACATTTTGATTGTCGCTGGCTGACATTGTGACTTGAATTTGAACGTTTTTAATTACGAGAATTGGCCCTCTGAGCTCGGGAAGGGACCGGGCGTCATCAGGGCGGCGGAAAGAGTGCGGGAGGCGCGGTCAATCTCATCTTTCGTGGCGCGTATTGTAACAATACGAGTATTTACCAGTCTGCAAGGTGACAGCGGGGCTCTGTACTTTTAGGTTTTATTGACCGGTTCCTTTTAATGGCCTTTTATTTATTGATGTAGGTAGGTACTGAAATTATTGCACAACTAATAGAATAATATATTAATAAAATTGGCCAAGTGCAAGTCGGACTTGCAAACGAGGGGTTTAGTACCACCGTTCAATATTTAACATTAATTTATTTTAATTTAGTTAACACGTTTCTTGTATGGGGAAATTTGTGAAAATTTCAACTGTCTGTTTCTATTACTGTTCATGAGACAGTCCGCTGACAGACAGGACAGGACAGATCGAATAGACAGCGGAGGCTTAGTAATAGGTTTCCATTTGGCACCCTTCGGGTACTGAACCCTAACAATCAGGTCTGATTATTTCTATCAATTTTATATATTTTTTAATCAATTTATTTATTTTATAAAAGATTCTAAGAAACCCTAGAAATTATTTGAAACAAACCATCGTTCCTAAACTTTTTTGATTTAATGTTTCCAATTTAATTGGTAATAACATCGCTCATTTTGGCTCTAACTAAATTATTAAATACTGAAATTTTAAATTGTAAAAAAGCTTGTAAAATTCATTTTGGTAATAAAAGTAAAGTGTATATTGGATTTTATTTATGCATATTTGAACTCTTAGTAGTTCAGTTTATGATAACTTCACTATGCTGGGGAGTTTGTTGCGCCACTTCTTCTTTTCAGCTAAAGCACTATGAAGTGGTGAAGGGCGGGCGTTTTAGGGCACTGTCTTATGTAATTTTGACGTTAGAAAAGTGCTGATTTTAAGCCTAGTTTAAATAAATGACTTTTGATTTGACTATCAAGTAGTCTGTCGGACTCACATGTGCAGACTGTCCCTGTTGTGAGGTGGAGATAGTGCGTGAAAGCATCCAAATTACTGACAATTCAACACGTTGTTATAGAGTTGCTGCAGCCACAATGGGAAGTTCCATTGTATCGTTCTGACACAGAATCGGGGTCTGAGAATGAAGTGGTACCTAAGAAAAAACGAGGACCCGCCAAAATCTGGGTTTTTGTGTCAAAGTTTTCTAATTCGAAGGAAGCAATGGATTTTGTGGAAGCAGAAAATACTTGGTCTCGTTTGACTACACGGAAGACTTCAGAAGGCGAAAAACGAGTTTATAGATGTAACAAAGTTAAGACTAGAGGACCTCAGTGTGCCGCAGTACTTACCTTGTTATATGCAAATGATAGTGATGACGTTTATGTATATCGTAACGATGCTGAACATGATCACGATAAGATTGGGACTGCGAGTAACTACGGTATCGATGAACTAACCAAGATAGAAATTAATAAACTGTTAGAAATGCATCTAAAACCCAAAGCCATTTTAACTGCTTTAGCAAAGATTGATGGAGTTAAAATGCCTTCGAAAACGCAACTTGCTAATTACTTAAGTGACAGAAAAAAAGGGCTTCATAATAAAAAACGTAAATCTGTGAAATCTCTAGAAACCTCAGAATAAAAAAATCGTTATTATTCTTTTTTATTCCGTTTTTAAAAAGTTCTGATTAAATATTAATTAAATCAAGTTAAATATTCTCAACGAACTGAACGAATTGTGAATAGTGTACATTGGAAAATGCTCATTAAAATGCTATGGATAATCTAACTAAGTACTTCTCTTACCTTTTAATTATTAATGACTATGCCAAAACTACTGCTTTTCTGTTGAAATGATTTGGTTTTGGTAATGATTATAATGTACAAAAACTTTTCAGTGTTTTAATGATGAAATATTAACAAACGACGAACATCTTAGCCTGCCTTTCAGTGTCTGATACAAGACTGATCCTTATCTTGTTTTGTTACAGAAAAAGGTAAACAAAATGATGTGACACAAAATGAAATAATACACAAGCAAAAGAAAACTGAGAATGAAATGGAAAACAAGAAACAAATACAAAGAGAAACCTTGAGAGGAATAGAAATTATAAAAGAAATAGCAAAAAAGAGAGAAATAGAAAAAAGAGAAATAGCAAAAAATCGAGAAAAAATGAGAGAAATAGAAGAAATGATGGAATCAGAAAAAAATAGACAAATAGAAAAAAAAATAGAAATAGAAAAAAGAGAAAAAAAAAGAGAACAAAGTAGAAAATGGGAAAAAAAGAGACAGCTAGCAAAAAATCGAGAAAAAGTGAGAGAAATGGAAAAAGTTTTAGAATCGGAAAAAAATAGAGACATAGAAAAAAATAGGGAAAGAGAAGAAATTAGAGAAAGAGAAAAAAATAGAGAAGTAGAAAACAAAAATAATGAAGCAGAACAAAGAATCGACGAAAACAAAGAAGAATTAAATGAAGAAGTCGACGACGAAGATATAGAAGTTCAAGAAGGAACAATTTTGCACAGTAGATTCGGAAGACAAATAATTGTTGTCAATGGCAACAAGTACTTCAACGAGAGGGAACGTGGCTGGAAGATTGAATGGAGATGCTCCAAACGATCCTCACTTGGCTGTAAAGCCAATATTGTGACTATAAGGGAGAGAATCGTTCGTCACCAAGACATACACAATCATAGTAGCGATTCTGAATTTATGACATATTATGGTAATAATAAAAAATAATATCTGTAAGTTTTGTAGATCGCTGTAACGTGGCATTAGGAATATGATTGTTTTTTTTTTTTTTTTACGTATAAATACGTAAAACCGTACGTATAAACCTAAAGGTTCTTCGGGCAGCTCGGGTTATCTTTTATTGGATACTGAAAATTTGATCTCCTTTTTTATTTTTTTTTTCAACATTGTGACTAACCTTGTATAAGCTATAAAATAAATGTGACATCTGGAAACTCAAATTATTGTAGTAGGTATTTATTCGTTATAGTCATGTATTTCTACTAAATGTTTTAGCGTCGATGTTTGCGTTTTGTATTTTAAAAAGCAAATCAGTGTATTGCATAATATAATTATGGTAAACGTAGTATTAACGTACGATAGTATTTTTATCTACCCTCATATCGTAAAATTCGAATATAAACATCAAAACGAGATTTTAATAACATACTTTATAAACAATACCGAAATTTAAAAATAGAATAGTATTATAACACTTTATCTATAATAAAATAATGTTAGAAAACAATTTTTTTACCATTACCTACTATAAAGGGCAAATCCAAGAAGTTAATTATGACCAAGGAGTTTCCATCAATTTTTTTTTAATGGAGCGAACTTGAGAGGCGCGCCATTTTTATAGCATTACAAAAAAGTTTTGATTTCAATTTTACTTAAGGCGAGTAGTGCTGCCCACTAGCACCACCATTGAAAAAAAAATAAGTCTGGAGATATGGAACATTTTGAAATTTCCAATGGTTTTAACGTGAGCATAGGAAAATGTTCCATATCTCCAGACTTATTAGGTTTTTCTCAATGCTGGCGATAGTTGGCAGCACTACTCGCCTTAAATTGTCTGTGGCAGCGCCCGCTTTAGCGCATGTGCGGTGATGTGCTAGGTTTTGGTGCCATTCATACGTTTTTTTGTACTGAATTTAGTGGGAAAAATTTTATTTAGGTTCAATCTCAATGTATGAGAGTAGATAGTGTATGAAACTATACATAACTAGGTATTAAAACACTCGTATGATACTATTAAAAACCTCGCCTATTAATACCCCTCATTATGCAATAGAATCATAAACTACTACTACTTATATCACTTAAATCCGCCTGATTATTTACTATTATGTTACTTTGCAGGTTTTTTGAAACCAAACGAAACCAAAGATCATTGCTATTATCTACTTTATTAATTATAGTCACGTTCTCATAAATACAATATAAAAATAACACACTGAACTTTTCATTATTAGTTGATCACATCACATTTATTTGTGATCCCTCACATTCTCATTTACTTACCTGGAAATACCTAACACAAGGCATCACTTGGTATTTCCACGTGTTATGTATGTCACATGTGTCACTGTCAACTAATATTGTTATATTGTTTTGTCTTTGACATTTCGCGGAACCCTGGGGTCCCGCACCTTTGCAGGGGCCGGAGCCAACTCGCACAGGCCCATAGTTCGCAAGAACATTATTATATTTGTATTGTATTGTATTTTTTCTTTCAGATGTCGTAGTCAAGACGTCCCGCGGCTATTTTCTGTTGGTGAACAACCACAAGTTCCATAAGAAAAGGGAGAGAGAACACAGAGTTGAGTGGAGGTGCTCGAAGCGCAAGTCCCTTGGTTGCCGGGCTGCTGTCACCACGATCTATCAGGACATCGTGAAGAGAGCTAATGAGCATAATCATGAATAGTTTACTTAAGAGGAAACATGGTCACGTGTTTGTTGGCGTATATAATTACGCCATAAACAAAACAAGGGGACGTGTTAGTGGTAGATATACCTACATTTAATTATCGAAGAAAAATATTTGGACTTGTGTCATTAACCAGGTAAAGAATAGAGGAATACGTTTGTATGGAATGTACGAGTACGCCAACGACCACGTCACTGCGTTTCCTTTTAAGGGCGCTATTACATTTTGACCGTGATTTTTTCATAAATTGAAATTGTACACTATAAACAAAAAAATAATTATTATATGACTCAAAATAAACGTAATCACAACTGCTAAATTGCTGCATAATGCGATGCGTCGGCGTCTAAAGCTAAAGACTGCGTGTCCCGAGATTTACATTGATTTTTAGCACTGCATACAATAATTAATTAAACATATTATTTTACTTTTAAATAGACTAATTTTTTTTATCAAGAAAGGTAACATAGTAACCTTATTTATTAAATACATTTTGTATGAATTTGGATTATACATTCGTAGATAAAAAATATAATTTCGGACGAAAAATTGTCAGTAACTCTCTGGTTTACGGAATTATTTTTGGTGTATTACTGTAAGAAACATAAAAAACTGAATTGAGCACTCCAAAGTTGAAGATACAGTTGTTCCAAGGACATTTTTTTAAATGATTAAATTATTATATCTTCGATGTAACAAAGCATCAAAACATGTCCAAAAGTAAAATTTTATGAAACATCCTTTGCAGAGACAAGGTTTTTACTGATTTTTGTAAACAAATTGAAATATTTATTTAGAACACTCCCAAGAGAAATAATCAAGCTTTCTTGGGCATATGTTTTTTTTTTAATTTTGTGGCTCTAACAAAACCACAATCACATATCAAAACTCGAGTCAAACGCTCAAATACAAGAGAAATTGTGATAGCGCTCTTAAGGAGGATGCGCTAAGGTAGCCTGAAATTTTCTTACGTTTTTCCAATTTGCAGGTCAGTGTCAGGTTGTATGTTGATCAAAATATGATTCACGACCGATACAAATATATTTACAGAATAATTATAATTATTAAAATCATCAATGCTACTGTTTATGTAAGTACAAATTGTGTGAAACTCTTGAAGTACTGTTTCATGAAATCATGACATTTGAGCCCAATTCTCCCTTAGACAGTATCCTTCGCTTTCGCCTTATGTTTATAACGAATAATTTAGACGATGATAGCGAATAGAGTCTTCCACATTGTGTGAACTCTGCTCTACACACTGATTTGGAATTGCATCTATTTGTACCTATATTTATAATGCTACAAAGAACTTTTGACGCTCGACTTACGTTAAAGCGGGACGAGCGCTGTTGGTAAAAATCTGTGCTTTACAAAAAAAATTAAAATCTTTTCTTTCAGCCCCGTAGATATATTCCATTTGGTTAGTATACACACGACATAGAAACTAGTGTTAATGCTTACATCTACCACAAAAATAACACAACCTATTAATTACTACTGCACGGTAGCATGTAGGCGTATCCAATATATCAGTTATAGATTTAGTTTTGTTTTATGAAATGTATTGAAGAAACAAAATGGCGGCATTAGTTCCGATTTTGACTTCGCGCTAAAAGAACCTTGAAGCGCTATAGTCTCGCCGAGCCGAAAATTTTAAAAGATCATGTCGGTATTGTATTAGCTTATTCTTGGTTTTTGAAACTTATCAGTTGCCTAATTGATACGCAAACATGTTGGTATCTACTTTTAAATCAATGTTAGCTGGTTAGCTTTTTTTTTGTTTCAAAACTCCACTTCTTAGGATTTGATATAAGATAAAATGGGTTTTTAGACACAAGGAGTAACTACCAAATCGAATAAATTGTTTTCCTTTGACTGGGCGCTGATGAGTTTAAAAAAATCATCGTTTTACGTTTATAGTTTTAACTTTAATATTGTAATGATTTTGAATTATAAATAAGTGCACCTTTAAAAAATTATTATCAGTGTAACATTGCATTGCATTAGGTTATTCTTGGTTTTTGAAAGACTTACCTATCTATTACCTAATTGGTACCATATGGTCACATTGGCTACCTACTTTTAAATCAATGTTAGCTGTTTTGCTTTTTTGAAGCATTCCCGTTCGAGCACCTATTTTAAGAGCACCAAAGGAGTTCCCATCTGAACACCAATCAATATTTTAACGTGGTGCTCAAAAGGGAACAATAAAAAATATTCAACTTTATTCCCTTTTGAGCATCTACGGTAGCTTCTAGTGATGGGGTGTTTAATAAAACATATCGATACAAATTGGCAGTGCTTTTGGACATCATGGGATACAGATGGGAACACCTTTGGTGCTCTTAAAATAGGTGCTCAAAAAATAGGTGCTCGAACGGGAATGCTTCGCTTTTTTGTTTCAAAATCACATCTTGGGCCTAAGATAACAAATGAAATAGATTTTTAGATACAAGGAGCAACTACCAGATTCATTTCACTACCAAGTGAATAAATTGTTTTCTTTTGACTGGGCGCTGATGAATATTTAAAAAAAATCAAAATTAAGTGCACCATTATAAAATTATTATTAGTAATCTATACTATTATAAAATAAAGTCGGTTTTTGTGTCTGTCCGTGTGTTCGCGTTGTTCTTCTAAACTACGCAATGGATTTTGATGCGGCTTTCACTATTATTTAAAGAATTTATTCCGGAAGGAATCATGTATACTTAATATTTAACTTAGATATAATATAGAAACCTTCATGTTTTGTCATGTCGTAAAAACCGTGCAAGGCAGGGCCGGGTCGCTAGTAGTACCTGTATTTATACAAATAAATAAAATTGAAGTGTCTGTTTGTAATGTCAAAATAACAGCTTTTTACTACATACATATGAAAGTAATAAAACTCCATCGCCCGCCCGTGCTATTATTTCGTTTGCGCTCAGGGTTCTTTCAGACTTTTTCTTTTAGATCGGCTCCTAAGTGTCTGTCTGTCTGTCTGTTTGTTGCAGCTGATCTCTGAAACGGCTACACCGATTTTGACAGGACTTCCTTGGCAAGTAGCTGATGTTATAAGGAGTAACTTAGGCCACCTTTATTTTTGGTAAAATAATTATGGTTCCGAGCAAAAAAAAACCCATGAAATTATGAACAAAAAGTCAGATTTGAAAGATTCTTATTGCATTTGGTAGCCCAATTCTCGAGGATAAGGCTATTTAGCATCATGCTACGACTCTTAGGAGCCGAGCAAAAAGAAAAAAAAGTCTGAAAGAAGCTAAGCGAAAACGACGTACCTAATAGCGCGGGCGGGCGATGCAACGCGGCGGGTCGGGGACGAGCGAGTTTTATTAAAATGTGGTTGTTATTATGTATGTGTATACTGTGTATCTTACGACTTCCACGCGAACGAAGTTGCGAGGCACAGCGAGTAAGTAATAATGATGAAATGTAGAATTTCTTTCTATCTCATTTGTGCAGCTGGCTATACTATCTGCTTGGCTATAAAGTTTTCTAAAGTGCATTTTTAAATCTCGGAGCTTGACAAGTGCAAATGTCATACTAGCTTACATTACATTCTCATAAAGGACCTTTATGATGTAATGTAGGTAATGTAAGTCAGTTTTCTTATTAACATTTTCACTTGTCAATTTAGTCTCCGAGATTAATAAACAGACCATAGAATATAGAAAAAACAAATGAAGTAAGTATTATAAATTGACATACTTATAATATTATTGAAGTTAAGTTAAACAATCGAAAATTTTGTATTCTCAATTTAAGAAAATATTTTGTCATTATTTCAAATTAATTTTTCTCGCTTTTTATTTAATGACTCTTGGTGATTTTAACAAATTAAATAAATGTATTAACATAAGTGTTTTTTCTAAGAGAATAGTTTTAGCAGAAGTTACGGAAATGTAAGTAATAATTAATAACAGATGAATGAAACTTATTGATTTGATGATTGATTGAATGAAACTACGCGTCAATCAATCTGCCTAGCCTTTTCCCAACTATGTTGGGGTCGGCTTTCAGTCTAACCGGATGCAGCTGAATACCAGTATTTTACATGGAGCGACTGCCTATCTGACCTCCACAACCCAGTAACTGGGTAATACGATACCCCTTGGTAAGACTGGTTGTCAGACTTTCGGGCTTCTGACGACCCGTAACGACTGTCAAAGATCCACGAATGTCAGCCGGGGCCAACGGCTTAACATGCTTTCCGAGGCACGGAGGAGTCTCGGTATGTAAAGATGGTCACCCATCCACTGACCAACCCCGGCAAGCGTAGCTTAACCTGATGGATCGACCCGTGCGGCTGTTATTAGTAAGCCACGAGCCCCTCCTTAGCCACGAGCTCCTTAGAATGCAACTACGCGTACCTGTAAGCTATTTGATTGTAGACATTTACTTCATTATGTCTTATGTCACGGTAATGATAGTTAATTTTCATGTATTTCCATTTCAGGCAAGCATCATTTCTTCATAAAATCTGGGCAAGAAAACATTCTCGTCTTAGGTGAAGTCAGATACACGAGATATAAAAAAATTAAAGAAAGGACGTTCTGGAAGTGTGCAATGAAAGGATGCAAAGCGTCTGTTATTACCGCGAAGAATGAAGTTTTACAGTTTAAGAATTTTCATAATCATTAATGTTACAATTATCTCGATTATCGCTGTCGTTAATTGTAATAATCGCTCTCATTAATTATAATTATCGCTCTCATTAATTATAATTATCATTCTCATTAATTATAATTATCGCCATCATTAATAATAATTATTGATCTCGTCTCCTACTTTATTTTGGAAACAAATGATTGTGTTACTAGCGGAGCAGCATCTTAAGTACCTATCTAAAAGTGATCTAAGCTGTTTTCTCATAGCCCCTAAGACGACCCACTGACCGTCAGGCCTTTTTATCTACCCTGTGTATTGAGCAAGATCAGATTTCTAAAAGGGATTTTAGGTACAGCACTTTTCACCAATGATTTTCGGTCCTTCGATTTAAATTTTTACCAAGCGTCCTTATTCAGACTCCACACATATAAAGGCGCTCCCACTCCAGGAGCATTCTCCTATAATATAGTTTTAACCCGCGACCTAGCCGTGTTACTTCCACCTATTCAATTATATTTGTTAACCTATCCTGCTGGTTTCAACTATCTCTCTACACTATCTAGCAGTTGACGGCCTGCATTGTCTACTTGCAAAGCCCTAACCGTAATGCCTAGACAAAAAAATAAATTCTATTTAGTCTGTCCGTCACTCAGATATTAAAAAAATATTAGACACGTATTTTTTACTTTATATTATTAAGTAATAAAAATGAGTTAGATAATACGCATTAAAGTTGGGGAGTGGGGGCTCGCTACGTCACTCTTACGTATAAAATTTAGCTAGGAGTGACGTCATGCCATATTTTAACTCAATGTATCGCCGATCTTTAGATTACGAAAATAAATAAAAAATACGTGTCCAATATTTTTTAATAATTTACATGACGGACACGAAATGTTTGGATATCATCCCTATTGTTACATTACAGGCGTTCGCCCCCGGTGCGGGAACGCCTCATACGTCTAATTTATAAGAATTTTGATTCCTAGAGATCTCAATAAAGTGGTGTGAATTAATTTGGGAGCATTTGTAATTAGAACTATTTATTATTAAGTTTTTGTGTGTCCTAAGTCCAAGTGTGGCCTACAGTGATCGTGATGATACTAAGTATATAAATCTAGTCTAAACTTTATTGTATTAATGTTTTTGCCCTTGGCAGCATTCCGTGACTCGGTTGTATTTTTAATATTAAATCAAGATGTATTTATTTGCCTACGGTCTTTATTTTTATATTTTAAATACCTAGTACCTACCTTGTTTTCAATAAATACTACTATTCCATTACTGTTATGTCAACAGAGCGTGACCTTAATAGTTTCTTATTTATTAAACTCTTTGTTTAACGTTTAATTCCACAACATAATCAATAATTTTGGGTGCCATCATAAAACATGTATTTAATATACAAAATTTTATTTTCTAGACATATATTTCGTGAATAATCGTTTCGGTAACAAGACCCTGGTATTTCGCGACCAACGTTACAATAAGAGCCACGATCGGGAAGGACGGGCGTCATGGCGGTGTGTCAAGAGAAACAATGGCTGCAGGGGAGTGGTCGTCACTTATTTGAACAGTGTCATACAGTTTACAGAACACAATCACGATACTCAAATTGTAAAGAAAAAAAGTAAGGAAAAACCTTGCTAAAGGCTTTAATTCAGGATTAGTCAGATCGGTGTACTCCGATGAGCCACAATGTGGCTGTAGACGTAGAGCAAAAGAGCCACTACTATGAAGCAAATCTTTAAAACCAAGGTTTTCCCGTTTCGTGCATGCACACGCATCCCGTCAGGCAACACTGACGCAGTTTCGCCTGCTCAGATTGGCTTCTCGTTAAATGGTTTTTAACATCCTATTTTATAAGTACACAGTGTACTTCAGCCATTTCTTGTCTTCGAAGTTTATTTTACTTTAGTGATTTACTTTGAGTTTATAAATGAATGTGTGTAGCATTATTGTGCAAACTTTTTTAGGGTTTATTTTTTATTATTTTTTTATATAATATGAAGTATGGCTTCAGTGCTTATTCACTCATTACTTTAAAGCTTTTAAATGGGGTACCTATGCTGGTGTCCTAACTAATATTGTAAATGCGAAAGTGAGTTTGTTTGTTTGTTACGCTTTCACGCTAAAACGGCTGAACGGATTTGGATGAAATTTGGCACATGGGACATAGACTACTTTTCATCCTGGATCGCCGACGAAGTCGCTGGCAACAGCTAGTTATGTTATAAATCTCATAATTATTCAAATTAATTTTAGGAACTTGGGTTGGTATACTAATGTATAAATGATATAAGTAGATACGTGAATAGGTGTGTTATATGACGTGTTGAAATATACGTTAATATGTAGAAGAAAAAAAAAATATGAATCATAATTTATAGGCATTTTACATTTGTTTGCAAAAATAAAATTAATTCATAAAATGTTGTGATTAGGTGTTAAATATAAGTCTCAGTAATGTGTATGTAGTAGTAGTATCTTTGTATTAATATGTGTATGTTGCAGAAACAAAAAATAAAATGTATTTAATGTACCTACACTTTTTTTTTAAATTAATGTTGTGATCATTTTTTTGCCTTATCTACTGGATAAGAAATTAGCTTAAACCGGTATGAAAAATCATCAAGATTGATATCCACATATTGGGCTGATTGCCCAGGGTGCGGCCGATCATGGTGGCTCTTTTAAAGAAACTACAGGACTTAAACGCAAGTTTTATAATGCCTGCAAAAAATATATGATCCACTGCATTAAACAAAATCAGAAAAATAGGTATATGATATTCTTCAGGGTTTAAGTGAGTTACAGTATACAAATAATTTAATATGATAGAAAAAAATCACGAAATACTAAAATAAAAAATACTAATAATATACATTAAGTACATGAAATCATTCTGATTTTTCGTCAGATTATTCTAAGTAACATACTAACGTAAGTAATTAGTTTGATTTTTTAGTCCAATCAATAGATTTTTTTGTAAATAGATAATTGCTTCATATTTTGCAATAAATTAACAGCGTTGTGTCATCGCGCTTCTCTTTCTTTTCTATGCAGTCCGACAGTGACCGCGCTTTAGCCGTTGTCAACCTCTTAAAGGACTTCAAGCTCCTGAAAACAAAATTAAAACAAGGTTTCTAACTCAATTTATCTTAGTTATGACTTATGTATTTTAAACTTGGCTACGCTAGTGACGTTGGTCGATGCAGTGTTATGTGCGATTTAAGTTCACCGAATCAGCCAGAGGATAAGACTTTCGATGTGCTCATTATCCTGGTGAAAGATTATTTGAAATCCGACAGATCAGAAATAGCCGAAAGTATTTTCAGGCAGAGGAGTCAGCAGCAGGATGAGAGCATTCGTTCGTGCCTATTACAAGGTTAATTGAAACATTTGCCAAAAAACTGCAATTTCTGTGCATCACTGGAGGTAAACCTTCGCGACTAGCTCGTATCAGGCCTGTACAGCGAGGTGATGCATTGAGTCTTCAGGGAATGTTCAAGAAATGCCTTTACTGTTATACGGCATGAACTTTTCGTTTTTCTTTTTTATTTTTTTTTATGTGATATTCCTCAACCTAGTAACATCAATAATTTTGGGCGCCATCACAAAAATGTATTTAATTTTTAGGGAATATATTTTTTATTTTTTATAGGAGTATATTTCGTGGAAAATTGTTCCGGTAACAAGACCCTGGTGTTTCTTGACCAACGTTACAATAGGAGCCACGAACGAAGGAAGGACGGGCATACGTCATGGCGATGTGTCAAAAGGAACAGTGGCTGCAGGGCAGTGGTCGTCACTTATTTGAACAGTGTCATACAGTTTACAGAACACAATCATCTTCCAAAAAAAACTAAGGAAAAACTGGGTAAATGCTAAAATTCCTTTTAGTTCGTGTATGGATTATCATGACCGAAGCGCATACGGCGGCGCGGCAACAAGAACACAAGGTACTTGAAGCAAATCTTTATAACAGTTACCGTTTTGCGCGTGTGCATGGCTCGCGTCAGACGAAACTGATGCAGTTTCGCCTGTACAGATTAAACTCTCGTTAAGGGATTTTTAACATCCTGTATATTAACTAGTACACAACTGTGACTTAAGTCATTTCTTGTCTTCGAAGATTATTTTACTTTAGTGATGTATGTACCATAAGTTTTTAAATAAGAGTCCGTAGCAATAATTGTATTTATAGAGCAAACTTTAGTTGGGTTTTTATTTATATTTATTTTTTTGTACAAATGATAATAAGTATGGAAACAATCTTTATTATTATCATTATTTTAAAAGATTTTTTGAGCATTTACAGTGTTTTTTGCCTATGCTGGTAATTATGTAATATATCTCGTAATTATTAAAAATAATTTTATGAACTTGGGTAGGTACATATTTATAAATATTAAGGTAACGATTATTCTAAGATAGGTTTTGAAATATTTTATTTTTTGTTTAAAAAATGTAACAACTCCCACATAAAATATCATAGTTATATTACAGTACTAATAAACTGTTTTCAATCATGTTTATTTTATAATATAGGTACTAGCTGACCCGCCAGACATTGGCCTGTCAATTTTTTTTTCAATTTTGTTTTCTTTTATACCTCCCCAGCAAAGAGGAATATAAAACAAAACAAAAAATATTCAAATTGGTCAAGCCGTTCTCAAGTTATGGCGTGATCAAAGGAAATAGGGATTTTTTTTTATATATTATTATAGATTGATATTATTCTTCTTTTGTATCGACACGGGTTATAAGAAATTAGCCCAAAAGCGTGTGAAAAATCATAAAGGTTTCTGAGCTCTCTGCCCTGGGTGCGGTCGATTGCGGTGGCTCCAAGCTCCTGAAAAGATAATTATAATAAGGCCTCTACCTCTCTATCCATCAATTTATGACTAACTTATTTTAAACTTTTATAGGTGGTTCAGAAAGCATACAAATCTAAATGAAATGTGTAATTACTTACAGGTCCAACATTTCTAGAAACCACTCGTGGAAATCTTGTACTACACTATAAAGGATATAAATTCAACCAGGCCTATAAAAATAAAAACAACATCGTATTATGGCGCTGCAACCAGAAGCATTTAGGATGCAAAGCGACTGTCCGCACTCAAGACGATGATGTCGTTGTTACGTATACGAATAAACATTCTCATACTTAATGTATTTTATATTTACATACATACTGAGGAAACCGGCATGTCCTAGAACCAAAAATTTGAAGACATGTAACATCCACACTGGGCCCGCATGGTGATTTACGGCACTTCCTCTCACAGAGAGGAGGCCTGTGTCCCAGCAGTGGGAACATTATAGACTGATTATGTCTCATATTTAATGTATTTTATTTTACATACGAATAAACATACTCATACTTCATGTGTTTTATTTTAATTCTGCATCTAAAGCCATGATTTCTTTTATATTCGATAGGCAACGGAAATGTAGACTTCCTTCTAAAATGTTGTATTTTCTTTTCACTTCTTCAACTTGCAAAGAACAATTCTCTTTCTCTAAACTGTTAAATACCAAAGAGTATTCTTATCAGAGTGTCATTGTTCCTGCACCTACTAGTCGCAGAATTTGTCACTGTTGTCAATGACTTTGAAGACGTAGTTTAAAATGGTAGAAATCGTCGTTACCACAAATATTTTCCATTACGACATTTTCTTTCGTATTTTGATCTTTGCTGGTCCTGACACACCTGTCAAAAGACGTTTGTCATATGATCAGAACGGTTTTATT
The DNA here is from genome assembly GCA_946251885.1 of Cosmia pyralina. Classification (NCBI taxonomy): domain Eukaryota; kingdom Metazoa; phylum Arthropoda; class Insecta; order Lepidoptera; family Noctuidae; genus Cosmia; species Cosmia pyralina. Next base: position 21,550,730 of record OX276351.1, read on the forward strand.
CTGACGATTTATGTTCTTATTTATTTTCGAAACGAGCTGATTAAGTTTATTTAATCGTCCGATTAAAGCTAATTGTGGAACAAAATCATGTTCGTTTACTTTTTCGGACCATACAAAAAGAAGAATTTGCTCATGTGGATGGATGGCTTCTACCTTCTTAAAATAATATGCTTCTTTATTTTTATACGTAGCTTAGGTAACGGTTTTCGGATGTATATACTACATTCCTTCAAATAAGTGTAAGTAGTTCTAATTACTTTGTGTGTTGTGATCCGTCATTTATTCCGATATTACACTTACAGATTTCGTATCATCGCTACTTCGGGCCCGATTCTGTACGAGAGAGACCACAAACATATTCATTGGAGGGCAGAAATTCTTCAGACATTCTCGATCTCTCGTTGGCAACAGGATAAGATGGACGTGTGCTAAGAAACACAAGCACAAATGTAAAGCCTCCGCTGTTACTATCGATGGAATTGTGGTATCAACTACAGGCTTGCACTCACATACTTAAAGTGTACTGAAAATATATTGCCTGCTTATCGAAGCGATGCGAATCGATCAATCTCTTCGTTATAGGACTCAAGTGCTTGATGCACTACTTTTGTTGTTATGTATCCTTTTTTGTTATTACCTAATTTAATCAATGGTAATGATGTTGAATCTATTTTGAGCTTATGTCGTTTAAATTATATATATTAAAAATGAAATGCTTTTCGTTGGTAAGCACATCACTTGAGAACGGCTGGACCAATTTGGCAATTTTTTGATAAAATGCTGTTCGTTGGTAAGCGGATCACTTAAGAACGGCTGGACCGATTTGACTATTTTTTGTTTTAAAATGTTTTTAGTAGTCCGAATTCTAATTCGGACTACTAAAATCATTTTTCTTACGGAAAAAAAATTGTAAAAGTTTCACGGAAAATTTCGAAATCGGGCAAAACAACGTCCTTTTTTCTATGGGATTTATGTAGTACAGGACAATGTCTGTCGGTTCAGCTAGACTTAAATAAAATTAACTGCATTAAACTCAGTTGAAGCTGATTAAAGAAAATATAACTGGCTATACCAAAATCATTGTTCGAGAACCATGTAGAATTGTAGATGTTATATTTAAGAGAATAAGGACTACGTGAAATTATAATTTCACCCCTCGGTGCGTGTTGCGGTCGTAGAGACTTTGTTAAGAATTTTGACGTGCCTTGAAAGTTCTGAACTATTTATGAAGAAATATCAAAATTACATTATTTATCATTAAACGTAGAATTTGTCAAATAATTAAGATATAATTACAACTGGGATCTAATGGAACTTTATAAATATTTACAAAAAACTTAGAAGGGGTGTCAAGGAGATACAATTGTAGCACCTACCTATCAAAATGGTAGAATTTCGAATGATTTCGATGCAGGCAATTTAAACTTATTACGTCATCACATAAGAATCACAGTGATTTGATCTAAATGTAATATATTTTTATAATATTTAATGTATTGAATTGCACATTCCAATTGCGAAGTACATAATCTATAATGTAAGTTTCGTTAAATGTTTGAGATAATTCGTAATCGTTGTTATTAAAATGATAAAGAAATGTTACCAAAGGAGCTTTGAAATTTACTGGTCAACAGACTCATCATAAAATAGTTTATTTTTATTTTCTGTTAAATATTTAACAGTGTAATATTAATGACAATGTAGTATTATTTATAATTATTATCTTGTAATGTTGGATATTCCGGAATGTATTGTTTGATTAAATTATTAACTTTTGGTATAATTTAGTGATAATAAATAATTATAAGTAGGTCGTGTATTTGTATGAAATATGTTTACAGTTTGTCTTTGCATTTTTGTTTTTATATTTTGCACTTTTGTTTTTTGTTATGAACGGTGCTTTTGTTTTATTATAAGGTCACATAATGTGTTATATGTTTCGATGACATTATTGTTTTTACAAAATGCTCTGAGTATTTTAAAAATAAATCTTTTAAATCGTCAGTATTTTAATTTATAATCGGTGTTATTTTTTTATTTCTTTAAGTATACCTGCCTACAATAAATCATAGAACTAAATGATGTTGATGATGAAAAAAGTAAGGTCCAGATTTGCCTTGTCACCTTTACATATTTACATTTGACCCTGTCTGATTCAGCATAGCTTACTATTTCTGCCTCTTTCAGGCATGCTAATAAAAATGACTAGAGGAGCACACTTCCTGTATGCTCTCGGACACATTTACAATCGAAAGCACAGTGCGAAGGACAACAAGCTACGATGGTACTGCACGCGCTACCATCAGGGGTGCAGGGCGGCGGTACTGACTACTTCCACCTATTTCGTCACGGATCCTATTGGCGAACACCGACACGACCCTCCGAAGTTAATGCGTTCGGCCGCCGGGATTTATCACATCATAGGAGAGAATTATTTTTAAGCACAGTTGAGAGAATATGGGTATATTGGATGATTTAGATGACGTGTGGAATTAAGACGAACAGGTTTTGTGATCTCAGTTCCAGAAATATTATAATTCAAAGTCGTGATATTCGTGGGGCTAGGTTAAGTTAGATATCTACCAACTGAAACATAGCCTTAAATATTATATGTAAAATAAATAATTTAAACATAATATAGGAATATAAACATTTAGTCCTATGGATAGAAAATGCCTCATGCTTAATAATATTGCATATCAATGGAGAAAGCAGTAATAGGTAACTATTATATTCAAACATAAAGTAGGTATAGTTGTTAGAGCGTTTGCGCACTGCATTCGATTCGAATCCAGGAACAAAGTACCAAGGGTTGCGCACTAGATCCGAATTCCATCCGTCCGGATTTAGAATATTTTCAATTCGGATGGAACTCGGGATCTCGAAATCGGATTCGGATTGGATGCAGTGCGGAAACGTTCTGACGCATATAACAGAGTTTACGCTTTAATAAAACATTTGTAAGATTAAATATTCTTACAAATCTCATCTCTTATTTTTATAAAGCGCACTATTTAATCGGATGGATTTTAGACTTTAAGAATGAATAGCAAAATGTGATTATTGATAATCTGCAATATTAAAAAAAAAATTAAACATAATATTATTTAGGGATCTTATTAGGTCGTATTCTGGACATAATACTCAATTGATAAAGTATATTAAATCTCTCAAATGTACTCTACATTTAAGACACAGGTAGGTAGCTAATTAACATTATAATTCAAACAACAAGAGTAGCGATAAAAAGTTTTTGTAATTAATAATTAAATAATTAAACGTATTGTGCACTGTTTGTTGTCATTATTACATTAGCGCTTTCGAGCAGGGCTAGGTGGCAGGCACACACACTTACCTACATACAAACCTGTGACGACTGTCATAACAGAAGAATCGGCCTTTTAATGTTCTCACTGCTGCTGGGACACAGGCCTCCTCTCTGTGAGAGGTAGTGGGCCATAACGCACCACGTGGGCCCAGTGCGTGTTGTTGGATGTCACATGTCCTAAAATTTTTGATTGTATGACATACCGGTTTCCTTTACCGTTGTGAGACCAACATCAACTGCTGTACAGTACGACACAACGTAGATGTAGCATAAATTTGAAAATTTGCATTCATTCATTTCAATTTTACTCCATGTAAAATAATGGCATTCAGCTGCATCCGGTTAGACTGGAAGCCGACCCCAACATAGTTGGGAAAAGGCTAGGCAGATTGGATTGGATTCATTTCAATTTTACGAATGTGTGGTTATATGACTTTACAAGTTATTGCGTTTGCGTAAAGATAATTTTCGCCTAAAGCAGTAATAAAGATTCGTGATTTTGAAGGCGCACTCAGTTCGGATGGTGACCAGTTGTACGAATTTTGCCGATGCCACATCTAAGTTGTGGTTTACTGTACCTACCTCAAAAGTCAAAGGAAGTCTTTTTTTATGAAGGATATAGAAAGCACTTGCGATGCCTTTGGGATTGCTGATGTCCTCAGACGGCGTTGACTACCATCAGGTAGACCTCCTGATAGTTTGTTAGTTTGCCTTTAGCTGTCAAAATACACTAACTTGATAATTCCTTTTACACAGTGTCACAAGGAAGAACTAAGCATCAACTGGAAAAATTAGAAGGTCACAGAGCAACACGACAGAGATGCCGCTTTTGCTATCAACGGCTCTCTTTGGAGGACCCACCTCGCGCTGCCAGAAGAAAAGCTGAACGCACCAACACATGTTGTAGTGGATGTAAAGATAAACCAGTTATGTGCTTGAAATGTTTTAATCAACATCAACATCATCTTCATTAGTGGCCCTGTTCCATCAACTGCTGAGTATAGACCTGTTAAATGTTTTAATGATACCCATTAATTAAAAACCTGTGATGATGATGGAAACGAAATAACCCATTTTGTCACTTCCACGTTCTTTTATTGAAAATATTGCTCCAGGACAGCAATTTTTTTTTTTTATTTCTTGATTTATCATTAAATCTTTTCGGTTCAGTGCCTCAGGACAGTTTTTGTACAATTTTGAAATTATTTCATGTTACACTCTCAGAACCTGTGCTTCATTCACCTCCACTTTTCTGGAAACTAACACTTTAATACTTCTTCCAGCTTTTTCTGAAAACTAACACGTTAATCCTTCTTCCAGCTAAGTTAATTAAAACTGGGAAATATACATCTCTGCTTGCTCATGGGTACTTGTACAATCGCAAGCATAACGCCAGGGACGGAAAGTGGGGCTGGTATTGCACTCGGTACCATCACGGATGCAGGGCTTCTGTGGTCACCAATGAGGACCTGGTCATTAACGCTTTGCATGGGGAACACGATCACACATCTCCGCAGTTACTCTCTAAGTTTTTTTTTAAGCTGTAAGCTTGCTGATTTTTGTATCTTGGTTGTAGAATTTATTTCCAGTAGGTACACGCGGCAGTTCTTTAGGAAATACTCTCGAATTTAACAGTAGTAACATGACCTTTTTCTTTATAACGTATTCATAAAATTTTGATAAAACTATTAATAAATAGTTTAACCTAGTGGTTCAACTATTTATCGATTTCTTTAAGAATAACTAATGATCTCAAACGCTTACTGCGTTTGTCTGCAACTGTTCGTCCAAATATGGCGGTTTTTTTTTTCTTATAATACCTATACCTATAAGAAAAGTGAGACACTCGTGCGTACAATAACAATCAATCTGCCATGCGTACAATAACATGAAGTGTAAATGAATATGATATTACGTACGTTACATTTTACGTGTTGGTGGTACTATTGGAGTACCAACTCCAATAGTACAACCAACAAGTAAAACCGAAAAAATGCTTTATGATTTGTTTACGCATCAGAGATTCATAAAATATTAGGTCTTTACCTATGAAATTGCCGTTCTGCAGTACTGGCCATTTCAAATCAAAATAATTTTTGTTTGGCTAAGAATTCTAATTTCAAATTAATTTTATTTTAAAAACATGGATTTTTTTTTCCAAAAGTAGTCATTTGTTTATTGATTAGTGTTACATTTTCATCGCATTTCAATCTTTTTCGTCATCATGGATACGTTAAAAAATCGAGTAATTATGGAATATGAGTACCGTCGTGGCAGCAACGCGGCACAAGCGGCACGCAACATCAACGACGTTTACGGAGCTAACACTACAAACCAACGCACCACTTGTTATTGGTTTGCTCGCTTCCGTTCTGGAAATTTCGACCTGAAAAATGAACCTCGCGGTCGTCCGAAGACTTTGGTCGACAATGACGAATTAAAGGCGATTGTGGAAGCTGATGATACACAATCTTTATTATTTTTTTTTTTTTTTGTGGATGGGAAATCATCAAATGACTTCTCCCGCTCTGGGCAGAGGCGGGAGGGCGTGTCAGACTTTTACTGACTAAAACCCACCCATGTTCCTTCAGCTGCCCGTGCCAGGGCCACGGTATCTCTTTCGAACTACCCGCGACCCCGGCGGCATGATACACAATCTACGGCTGAATTAGCAGCAGCTTTCGACGTTAGCGTCAAAACAATATTGGTCCATTTGCGTCAAATTGGCAAGGTAAAAAAGCTTGACAAATGGGTGCCCCACGAACTCAATGATCGCCAGCGCGAAGTACGCGTCGAGACGTGCCTTGCACTGCTCAACAGACACACAAATGAAGGAATTTTGAACCGCATTGTTACCTGCGATGAAAAATGGATTCTGTTTGATAACCGCAAGCACTCAGCAAGTTGGTTGGATCCTGGTTCAGCACCTAAACAATGCCCTAAACGAAAACTTACCCCTAGACAAGTGATGGTCACTGTTTAGTGGTCTAGCGCCGGTGTGATTCATCACAGCTTCTTACCAAACGGGGTGAGCATTACTTCAGATGTGTACTGTGAAGAACTGAACACAATGATGGAGAAGCTGGCACATCTCCAACCAGCATTGGTCAATCGCTCGTCTCCGCTGCTCCTGCACGACAACGCGCGACCTCATACTGCACAGCAGACGGTCTCCAAGTTGCAAGAACTGGGGTTGGAAGCTCTCCGTCATCCGCCCTACTCACCAGACCTTGCGCCTAGAGACTATTACTTTTTCCAGAATTTGGATAACTTCTTGGCGGGAAAAAAATTCAATACCCGAGAGGCAGTACAAAATGCCTTTGAAGAATTTGTTGCCTCCCGTCCAGCTGATTTCTTTAAGAAGGGCATCAATAAATTGCCACTGCGTTGGCAAAGATGCATTGATTGCATGGGTGATTACTTCGATTAATACAAATAAAAAATGCATGAAAAAAATTCGTTTAAATTTTTTCATACAAAACGGCAATTTCATAGGTAAAGACCTACATTTAGATTTTAAAAAAGGATGAATGAACTGCAATCGTATGCAGCTGAGATGAGAATGCTAAGAGGGATGTGTGTTGTTACGCGAATGGATAGAATAAGAAATGAGTACATAAGAGGAAGTCTGAAAGTGGCACCGGTGACTGAAAAGTTGTGCGGAAATCGGTTGTCATGGTATGGGCATGTGATGCAGAGGAACGAGGAAGATGTCGTGAGGAAAGTGTTGAGTATGAATGCAGTTATAGACTGTACGAGTAGGGGAAGACCAAAGAAACGATGGATGGACTGTGTAAAAGATGATATGGCTGGAAAGGGAGCGACTACCGAGATGACGACTAATAGAGAAGTATGGAAGAAAAAGATACGTTGCACCGACCCCAAATAAATTGGGATAAGGGCAGGAGAATGATGATGATGATTTAGATTTTAAAAAGATTGCTTGCGATTAAGTTGACATAGGGGGATGTAGACATTTGAAAATTAGATCTAACCGTAAGATTTTTTTGGATTAGATAAGCTCAAATTAATGAAACTTATAGAACATAAGATCATGCATGTCGTATTTATTTCTTAAATAGATATTAGTTTAATAATATAACTGAATGTGTGCCATCTGTTTGTTTGTAATTTAAATCAACCTATTTTACATACATAACATACATAATCAGCCTATAACGTTCCCACTGCTGGGACATAGGCCTCCTCTCTTCGAAAGGGACTGGGCTGTAATCCACCACGCGGGCCCAGTGCGGGTTGGTAGATGTCACATGTCTTTATTTTTTGTTGTTCTAGGATATTTCAGTTTTTTCACGATGTTTTCCTTCACCGTTTTTGAGAGCAGTGGTGATGAAATTATTTACACAAAGTAAAGCGCCTGAATTCGAACCCACGACCTACAACTCGTAAGTCAAGGCCGTTACCACTGGGCCACCACAGCTCTCCTATTTTATTTACATCATTATTTTGTTTCTGTTTATCAGTTTATTTCGTACTTTTGACTGTCTCGCTGACGGTGACTCTTCATAAATGGTGTCATGATTCGTCCAGACGTTGAGCTTCCTAATATAGTTGAGCTACGCGCTCCACCTTAATGATTTATTAACCCATCCAGGTACACTGAACGAGACAGAAAGTTTTATTGTATAACGCCTATGGGCGTTTATGGTCCCGCAAAGGGTTAAGCTCTGTCCAAACATATTTGATTCTTATATACATTGTATACGTAACAAAATATATTTTCAGACGAGCCCATATTCATCACTCCTACTTATGGTCAAACAAAATTACAAATTGGACGCTACAGATTCGTTAAGGACCGTGACAGGGACAACGGGAAAACTAGATGGCGCTGTTCTAAGAAAAATAACTGTCTCGCATCAATCACTACAATAGAAAATGTTATAGTCAAGTTTGGGCGTGAACATAATCATTTTTAATTAAAACTGAATTTGTATCATCTCAATTCGCGTGTACATATTGTATTTTACTTATTGTTGTAATCATGTTAAATTATTTCAATAAAAACGTTACGAGTTAAAAACTAAGATAAGTAATCTTTCAGTTTTCATTTATTTTCTTTCGTGTGGTTAGTTTTTTTGATGTGTAACATCTTTCATCTCGCTTTCCTGCAATTTGTACGAGTGATTTCGTGAAAAGGGACGGAAGTGTGTAACAGGAAGCCGGGGAAACGCTATTTGATTTGACCAAGGAGCGCGCGCGATGCTAGAGTTGGATTTAATGTTAATGTTGCTTATTGCCAAGGTGAGATGTCAGATGTTACACATCATATGCGACTATTGTAAGGCACGCTCGTTTTTTTCCTTAGTTATCAATAATGTAAAGCAGCAAAAGAAAATAGTAGAACAAAGTAGCGGCATTAAAGGTATTAGAAAAGAGTGTTATTTGCATGGACTCTAATAAAACTAGGACTTGAGACTACATACATAAATGTGTTCTTTATTAGAACGAGCTATCAACGCCCCTGGCCTATCACACGGCGATTACCTGATTTGACGCCCCAAAGTATGTAATATTAATAAAAATTATCATTATTAACTATCTATCTATATCCCCTCACACGAGTGCGGTGTGAATCGGGTCCGTGAGTCATTTTACCTAATATTGTACGTGGTATGAGTTCTATACCAAGAAAATATTTTTTTGTTATTAACGTTGTTCCATCACTATTAAGTAATAATAAAAAAATATTTTCTTGGTATAGAACTCATACCACGTACAATTTTAGGTAAAATGAGATTCACACCGCGCTCGTGTGAAGGGATATAAATAAAAAGAGAAGTCCTGACTGACTGACTCATCAACGCCAGCCCAAACACTTGACCTTAGAAAGCTGAAATTTTGCACAGAGGTTCCCTTTATAATGTAGCCAAGGAATAAGGAAGGATTTTCTGGTAGTACGTTCCCGTGGGATATTTTCTAACATCCACGCGGGCGATGCCGCGGGCAAAAGCTAGTGTGTAATATTGTATCTTCTTGTTCTTAACGTGTCGATGGCAAACTAGGTACAGTCAGTCCAGAATTAGGATACTAGTTTGGCACCTTCTTCGGCCAACCTGGGTCCGGGGTCTATTTAAAGACTTCCAGATAAGCCAAGGCAACTCATGTCCAGGCGGGAGATTTTCAGCAGGATATTGTATTGTACGTACTGTTAATGTTTATTATGTTATCTTTTCGTTACTATTTATGCATTTATTTATTGTAAGTAGGATGTATGTTATATCTGGACAATAAACGATTTCATTTCACTTTTATTACAGGCCAGATTATAAAACTGGGCAGAGCTGAATCCCTTCTCGCCCTCGGGTACACTTACAATCGCAAGCAGAGTGCGAGGGGCAACAAGTGGCGATGGTACTGCTCCCAGTACCACCACGGATGCAAGGCAGCTGTCATGACCTCCTCAGACCTAATCGTCACTGACTGTTTGGGTGAACACGCCCATGAGCCTCCAAAATTATTCCGTATCTCGGAGGGCCATTATACAAAGTAATTTTAAATTATCTGGTGTTACAGACATGATGGGTGACGATTTTTTTTTAATAGATATGACTTTTTAAATCCTTAATGTTTTCTGATGCCACGCCATTAAAAAGAAATAGTCTTATGGTTTTGAAAATAGTTTAAACATGCAGTAAACGCACAAAAGACCACTAAAGTTCGTTCGATGTTGATCTTGTAATCAGTTGCCATTTTTTATTATTTTGTTTTTTAACTTAAGTTTAGATAATTAATCTCTAACTAGTTTTGCCAACGAATTCAAAATAATTTTGTATGAATATGCCAAACTGTTCTTGAATGAGTGTATGTGATGACATTATTTTATTGCAATCTGATTTCCTCTGAACATTATGTTTAGGCTAAAATTCTTTCATCACACAGTACATAAAAAAAATGTAAATATACATATTTTTATTACGGTGGCGCCGACAAAGCGTTGAGGTTTAATATAAGTATTTTTTATTTATGTAAAAGTATTTTTTACTATAATATAGGTATTTTGTTTTGATTAAAATAATAAAATACTGCAGCTTGACAACAAGTTCTGTGGTTATTACAATTCTTGTTTTTCGCTTTAGTACATGGTTCTTTTCTTTAAGTAGGTACCTACTTTTATTAAGTAATTTGTATGTTTTGTAACAAATAATAATTATCATGCTGTGCTTTCCTGAGCAGGAGAGAATTAATACCTATATATAAATAATAAAAAAACTCATGTTTCAGACGTGCCAAAATTTACTACGAATCGGCGAGGACAACTTCAGCTACAGTTAGGACTTCATCGATATGGCATTCACTACGTTGCGGGCCCAAAAACTAGATGGCGCTGTGTTAAGAAACACAATAATTGTCACGCGGCTTTATATACTATTGAAAATAGTATAGTTAAGTTTTTGGCGGACCATAATCATGACTAACTGACCTTATTGGTTACGGTATTTTATAAGTAAAATACTTCCTTCTCAATCAGAAGAGGTAGTAACCTTGTATAACAACATAACCGTCTTAAAATCATCGGTAATAGCCACAGAAAAGATAAAGAGGTAATAGCCATAGCTATTTTTGATTGAAACACTGATGTTACCTAGGCTAAGTTTTTGGTAAATAAATGATTACTTACTAACTTACATTATTTTTTTAAAAATATAGAAGATGTAAAATAATACGTGTATTCCAAATGAATTAAAGAAATTAAAATAAATATTTTAAGTAAATAAGTAAAATGAAAACTCGTGTTTCAGAAATGCCAAAATTTATTGTGAATCGGCGAGGACAAGTTCAGTTACAGTTAGGATCTCACCGATATGGCAGAGCTGGCGACGCTGTCGGCGCAAGAACTAGATGGCGCTGTGTTAAGAAACACAATAAATGCCGCGCGGCATTATATACAATTGAAGATAATATAGTTAGTTTTGCGTCGAACCATAATCATGATTGACTGACATTATTTTTAGATAAGTAAACAAATTTAGATACTAGTCTGAATAGGTCGTAGCTTTGTGGGTATTGTGTAGAATTATTTATATATGTTACTTTTGTTTGATTATTAGAATAAATTAAAGCAGTTTGACAAGTTTTAGCGTTATTAGAAATCTCTTATATTCTTTTTGTAGAAGGTACTTTTCTTTAATTACTACAGGTACGTACATACAAACGACGGCATTGTGTTGACTCAGTCCATTAACTAAATCCACTCGTAGAGGTTATTCTAACATACAGCTTTGTAACTAACTAATGATGGATTGGAGGTAAGAATTAATATGTATAAATTAAATGAAAACTCATGTTTCAGACGTGCCAATATTTACTACGAATCAGCGAGGACAGCTTAATTTGCAGTTAGGGCCTCACCGATATGGCAGGGACTACGTTGCGGGCACAAAAACTAGATGGCGCTGTGTTAAGAAACACAATAAATGCCGCGCGGCTTTATATACCATTGAAGATATTATAGTTAAATTTGCGTCACACCATAACCATGACTGACTGAATTTATTACTAATTAAGTAAAATAGGGTAGTAGATCCCAATCGGAGCTCGGTAATTTGTTGAATTATTTGAAAGAAATACTTTGTAAGTCAATAATAAGCAAATTAGTCTGCAGCAAAAGTTATTTGTAGATATTAATGTGCTTTCAAGGAAAAATCATTTCTTTTTAAATATAAATAAGTAGAAAGTCTTGGAACACCGTTAAAATTTGTTAAAAATAAAAACTAATAAAGCATTTCAACAATTTTTTCTTTCCATAATTTGTAATTTCTTCCCCTGGGTTAAATGATAACCGATTTTTTTTAAACCCGAATTTTATTTTGTCGTTATTTCCTTGGTTCCTCAGTGGAGTACGTGCACAACGCTGCCGGTAAGGAGCTGGCCTTGCTTCATGGTTATTCGTTCTACTCCGCCTGCACAAGTGCCTCCACCAATCAATGGCGCTGCACCCGGTGGGCAAACTGCCGGGCTAGGTTCATCACCAATTTCGTCGGAGGGATTGTATCAGCTCAGCTAAATCATAACCATGGAGCTCCAAAGTTTGTGTTACATCAGCGTGTGCTTTATAGGGTGTAGTAAAAAACCGAGACCCACGCACGAACGCGCGACGTAAAGGTCACGAAACTACCACTATCCTATTAAATCATTTTAGTTAATTTTATTGCGACACAAGCACAGTTAGTATCAAGTCTTAAAACTAAGTAAATATGTACGAAACGAGTCATCATCATCTGCCTAGCCTTTTCCCAACTATGTATGTTACGGTCGGCTTCCAGTCTAACCGGATGCAGCTGAAGTATTTTACATGGAGCGACTGCCTATCTGACCTCCACAACCCAGTTACTGGGTAATACGATACCCCTTGGTAAGACTGGTTGTCAGGTTTTCGGGCTTCTGACGACCCGTAACGACTGTTATAGGTCCACGAATGACAGCTGGGACCAACGGCTTAACGTGCTTTCCGAAGCACGGTATATAAAGATGGTCACTAATCCACGAACCGACCGCGGCAAGCGTAGTTTAACCTGATTGAAATGTACGAAACTAGTAGTTCCAATTTTGAAATCGGTCGAATTTACGTTTACACCGTGCTAGGCCCACCGGAGTTGGGATGTTTGTGTAGATGGCAGATGTGTGGTGCAATCAATGTTAAAACATTTGGATGATCAGACTGAAACAAAATTATCTGAATAGATGAGTATTTTTTAAACGTTGAAAATGTTGCGTTTTATTTTGGAGAAATTTTCGTTAAAACAAAACTTATCAATTAAAACACAATAAAAGCCATGGTTTTTTTTTATTAAATACTTTTACTATAACAACTTATCACAATTTGCATCTAGTTTTAAGTTTTGCACAATAATAAAACACGAGTTTTTTTACAGTTAACTGGTACCTAAAGCCGAATGGGAAAGAAATAGCCGTAATTCATGGGTACACGTTCTGCCTAAAAAATGGACCTAGTAAGAAAACCGATGTGTATGTATGCTCCCTAGGAAGCAAATGCAAAGCTCGCTTTGTCATCTCTAAGGACAGGAATTTTATGAAATTCTCGCATTTAGTACACCATCATCCGGCTCATAACTATATTATACGTAACGGTCTATATGTAAAAATGTAAGAACCATATAAATTTTTAGTAGATACTCGTAATAATATTCAGTTTTATAATAATAATAATGTAGGTTGCCAAGAGCCTCAACCAACACCTAAAGAGGCTCTCTAAGTGGGCTACTATTTTTTAACCGACGAAAAAAAAAGGAGGAGGTTCTCAATTTGACACGTATACTTTTTTTTTTTTTTTTTATGTATGACCACGCATAACTTTTTACACAGTCGTCCGAAATCAAAATTTTTTGTTTAATTCGAGAGGGTATACATCAAAGTTGGTCCCATATAAAATTTATTAACTTTGCGTGGGTAGTTTATGAGTTAGCTTCAATAATACGTATTTTTCCGTACTTTTATATGGATGATGTTCTAGTTTGTTTTGCAGGTAGGTGATATTAGAATTTGTGTGGGGTAGGTACCACAACTAAAAAGTGAAAAATAAAAACTTAAAAAAAAATACAACCGACATCCAAAAACAACACTAAAAAGTGAAAAATAACTTTAATTTCGGCAGTCGGCGGCAAACAATGAAAATACATTTAACCAGACACCGACTTCCGAAATTAAAGTTATTTTTCACTTTGTAGTGTTGTTTTTGGAAGTCGGTTGTATATTTTTTTGTAAAAAAGTTTTTTTATATTTTTAAATGTGTTTATATTCTTTTTATTATTCTAATATTTAAAAATGTAACTTATATGTGTAAATGATATAAAGGAAATAATGTAGGTATCACTATTACTACACTACCATCACCTAAATAACTCGCAGTGATATTTTATTTTTCAAAATCGTTAAAGTCAATAAAGTTTTTTTTTCTTTAGGTTGTTTTACTTGCAATGCCAAAGGTTGTTTTTTAGCCCGGTGCCAACACTAATCGGTATAATAAATGTAAAATTATTACTTAAGTATTTATATACAGGGTCAAATCAAATTAGCTAGTTAAACTCCGTAGACTTAATATCTAAACACGACAAAATAAAAAAGTTTTGATGATTTTTTTGGGGTCGACGACCGCTGGTAGGTATTAGTTAAGAAATCTGTTTTTTTTTTGTTTTATTGTGTTTAGATATCGATACCATCACGTCTGTGAAGTTTACACATAAAAACTGATTTTTTAAACTGATATTTCAAGTAACTACACTAACTGCGGTCGATGACCCCACAAAAAAACATCATACTAATTTATTTTTTGTTTTATCATGTTTAGATATCGACCGATCACGTCCGCGGAGTTTCGCTAGCTAAGTTAACTTGACCCGTATATATTTATTATGTAACTCGAAGACTTGTGTCAACCACCAACCCGCACTGGCCCATTTCCTGAGCTGCCCTCATACAGAGCGCAGACTCGTGTCCCACCCATGGGGACGTCATAGGCTGATTATGAAGTGCCTATCAGTTTTTTTTTTATGTTGAACAAGTTCAGGTTATTTTTCAGTGGTCATTTTGATTCATATTTTATTGTTCTACAGTCGAATGGTATCGAAAGCAGAATGGGCATGAGATAGCGGTGCTTCAAGGACACACATTTTGTCGTCATTGTCGTAATAAGTCAACTGATTCGTATGTATGCTCTTTTGGGAGAAAATGCAAAGGTCGCTTCGTCGTGAGAGAGGACAGAAAATTTATGAAATCCAGTTTCTGGAACACGGTCATCCACCCCCTACTTTTGTTATAAGTAACGGTGTTTATATCAGAACGTAACCTGTTACTTTTTATGTACTATATTTTTTTAAGAACGTTTTAAATGTTTATTTAAGTACGAGATACACGGTCGTCCAGTACAACAACGCATACAGGGCGCTGTTGGGGTTGCCACGACACTGTAGCGCATCAGGGATGTTCGTTCGTTCGTAGTTCGTTCGTAGTATTTTAGACGACATTACGCAATCATGCGTGCGCGTGTCGCCTCCCTGATGCGGCGGGTGCGGGGCAGCGCCATCAGCCTCTTGGTCACCGTGGCCGATAGGGCGGCAGGTGTAATACTCAGGCACTGGACCAGGACACGAGTAGGTATTTGCCTTCAAAACGTGCCGTGAAAATAACGCTGTTATTGTGTTAATCACACTAATATCACACATCACATCACACTAATATTATAAAGGCGAAAGTTTGTGAGTGTGTGTGTGTGTTTGTTACTTCTTCACGCTTAAACGGCTGGACCGATTTGGATTAATTGCTGCATGTATGTACTAATACCCGTTTTGTAGTTGTTTATATAATTACTAACTATTTGGAATGAGTTTCTATAAAATAAATTATTATTATTACTTATGTTATTAATTTTCTGCAGTCAAATGGTACCGAAAACAAAATGGGAAAGAGATAGCCGTGATACAGGGATACACTTTCGGTGCTGGCGCTCGAACTCAGTCAACCAATGAGTACAGGTGCTCTATAAGCAGGAAATGTAAAGCTCGCTTCATCACCACAAAGGACAGAGAGTTCATCAAATCAAGTAATCTGGAACACAATCATCCACCTCCTAAGTTTATAATAAGTAAAGGTGTTTATATTAAAATTTAACAACCATTTCACAAGTTTACTTATAAGAACCAATTGTATTATCTTTGTCAGTTCATTATGTTTACAGTATACTTAAAAAATATATAATATATATATATATATGAAATGAATGAATTTTTGTTTTTGTGGTTTTTCAAATTCAATTATATGGCATAATAATCTATTGTCCTAACCTAGTTATTATTGCACTTTAAAAATAACAAAAACTAAACGTAAAATTAATTAAAATGTTAAATTACATTTTAAAGTTATTTTAATTCGAACAGGGTCAGGTTATTTTTTAGCAATGTTATTTTTTTACTTTGTCCAAGGTTTTCATGGCTTTTCCAATTCCACTTTATATGAATTCTATTTTGTAAAAATAACAGCTTTTTTTACAGTCAAGTGGTACCGAAAACAGAATGGGCTCGAGATAGCTGTACTACAAGGATACACTTTTAGTATTGCCAGTCGATATAAGTCAACTGATAAGTATAAGTGCTCTATCAGCAGGAAATGTGGAGCTCGCTTCGTCGTCACAAAAGACAGGGGTTTTATGAAATCAAGTTATCTGGAACACAATCACCCACCTCCTAAGTTTATAATATGCAATGGTCATTATGTTAAAATTTAAGAACCAGTTCAAAGGTTTATTAGTGAAGAACAACATACCAGTTTTATTACCTTCGTTTTGGTTTCCATCAACGTTCGATTATAGAAATAAGTATAAGGGAATACTTTTGTGACACTTGAGATATTGAGATTGTAATTATAAACAAAGTATTTAATTGCACGCAATCTACATGGACACCTATGGAACGTCAGAAACTAGAGCGCACGGTTCTAATTGGTCGTTTCCTGTGGAGAAGAGCCGGTTATTTTTTTTTAAATAATTTATTTTTACAATGTTTTCGTAATAATAAGAAAGTTTTCTAGTATTTTTTTTTCTTTTTGCATGGTTTTTGTGGATTTTCAAATTCAATTAGGTGGCATAATGATCTAGCCAAGCCTAATATTTAGTATAAAAAGAATAAGAATTAAGTGTAAAATAATAGTAGTTTATGATACTGTTACATATTACACGACGACTGTTACACGAGTGTTTTAACACCTAGTTATGTGCAGTTTCATACTCTGCTTTATCTACACTCATGCAATAGGTAGTTACCTATTTATAAATTAAAAACCAAAGCTAGCTAAAAATAAACAAACATAATAATGGCTCCGAAACCACCACAGACTATGAGAGAATAGAATAGAGATATGAAAAGGGAAAGAAAACCATCGTGACGTGGATTACGTTACTATGGTTATGGAGCTATCCTCGGTCAACCGCGCATGCGATCCAGCGAAGTCCACATAAACAATGATAAAAATCGAATTGAAAATGGTCGATCCGAAGTGCACTTTAATAGAAAAAAAGTTATTTTATAGCATTGTATCTTGTTAAGGCGAAAGCGCCAGGGTAGCCCGCGAAAATCAAAATTTCTTACGTTTTTTGCAATTTGCAAGTCATTATTAGGTTTTAATTTGATCAAAATTTGATTCGCGACCGTAACAAGTATGTATTTACAGAATTATAATCATTAAAGTCATCAATACAACTCTTTAAGACCAGGTAATCCTTTTGAATGACTATTTCATGAAATCTTGACATTTGAGGATTGTACTAACTTAAGGAGTTAGTTGTATTACTGATTCTAATGATTATAATTCTGTAAATACATATTTGTTACGGACGTATTTGTTACGGTAGCGAATCATTCTTTAATCAACATACAACCTAAGACTGACTTACGCAAAAAACGTAAGAAAATTTGAATTTCGCGGGCTGTCCTGGCGCTTCCCCCTTAAGAAATCTATATCATAATAAAACTATTTAAATTTTATTTTAGTTGTACACGCATAAAGTAGGTACTTTTTTGTATTCATAATCAGAACGTTACGATATGAGTGTAAAAATATATTTTTTTAACTATAATATTTAAAAGTTATTTCATTTCGACCATCTGCAACCAACCCGCACTGGGCCCGCGTGGTCGACTACAGCCCATTCCCTCTCGAAGAGAGGAGGCCTGTGTCCCAGCAGTGGGAATATTATAGGCTGATTATGCTATTTCATTTCGAACAAGGTTATATTTTTAGCAATGTTATTTTTTGTCTCCATGGGTTTTGAAATTTATGTCATTCGTGGATCTTTGACAGTCGTTACGGGTCGTCAGAAGCCCGAAAGTCTGACAACCAGTCTTACCAAGGGGTATCGTATTACCCAGTTACTGGGTTGTGGAGGTCAGATAGGCAGTCGCTCCATGTAAAATACTGGTATTCAGCTGCATCCGGTTAGACTGGAAGCCGACTCCAACATAGTTGGGAAAAGGCTAAGCAGATTTTGGGTTTTGAAATTTATCTCATTCTCATGAATCCCCAAAATGAAGGAATTCTAATGAATTCTTTTTTGTAGAAGTTCTGGTTTTTCATTATGCACAAATTGCCTTGTTTTTCATTGCTAAAGAATATTGATTTAATTTTTACAGTTAAATGGTACCGAAAACCGAATGGGAACGAGATAGCCGTGATACAAGGATACACTTTCGGTGTTATATGTCGAAATAAGTCAACCGTCATGTATAGGTGCACTATAAACAGGAAGTGCAGAGCTCGCTTCGTCATCACATTTGACAAGGGTTTCATCAAATCAAGTTATCTGGAACACAATCATCCACCCCTTAACTTTGTAATACGTAGTGGGGTTTGTATTAAAGTCTAAAAACCACTTCACAAGTCTATTTAAAAGAATGACATAAGTACCAATTTTACTATCTTTGTCAGTTCAAAATATTTATAGAATACTGTTTTGGCTTTTATCAACCTTCGATTAGTTTCGATCACAGTAAAATGTATAAGATATTTTTATGACATTTTCTAAATTGGGTCTAGATTAATTGGTACTATAATTTGTACATGTTTGATGTTTAATTTGGTGGCCTTACTCCGAAGCTTATTTAATATACATGATGGTATGAAAGTTGTTTTATTTTGAACAAGGTCAATAATTTTTTTTGTTGTATGTATTTATCGTTGCTCTAAATTAATTGTTTAATTTTCTACAGTCGAATGGTATCGAAAACAGAATGGGAACGAGATAGCCGTGATACAAGGATACACTTTCGGTGTTTTACGTCAAAATAAGTCAACCGTTAAATATAGGTGCACTATAAGCAGGAAATGTAGAGCACGCTTCGTCATCACAATGGACAGGCATTTCATCAAATCAAGTAATCTGGAACACAATCATCCACCCCCTAACTTTATAATAAGTAATGGTGTTTATATTAAAATCTAAGAACCAATTTACATGTTTAATTAAAAGAACGACATAACAATTTTCATTTGTCAGTTCAAAATGTTTACATAAAACTGTTTTGGCATTTATCAACTTTCGATTACTTTCGATCACAGTAATATGTATAGGAGAATACATTTTTATGATATTTGTGAAATTGGTATTAGATTAGTAGTATAATTTGTACATGTTATTGGTGTTTCATTTGGTGGATTAATGAGCTTATGCCAAAGTCTATTTAATATACAGGGTGGCTGGGACTTCGACGCGCAACCTGTTACCATGGATTCAGTACTTATTAGAAGAAGAAAAAAATAGCTGTACCATACATTTTGATCGCGTAGGTATTGCACTTTTGTAGGAAACTTAATAACCGACGACAAATTTCATCGCAGGGCGATCCAGAATCATGTACTGTATCCATGGTAACAGGTTGCGCGTCGATGTCCTTGTATAGTTAACAAGAAAAATTATTAAATGTAAAATAACTTAAAATAAAAACTGTATGAAAAGATGTTTTATTTTGAACAAGGTCAACAATTTTTTTTGTTTCTTTGTGTGTGTTTTCGCTACTTTAGATTAAATGTTTAATTTTCTACAGTCGAATGGTATCGAAAACAGAGTGGGAACGAGATAGCCGTGGTACAAGGATACACTTTCGGTGTTGAAGGTCGAAATAAGTCAACCGTTAAATATAGGTGCACTATAAGCAGGAAATGTAGAGCACGCTTCGTCATCCCAAAGGATAGGGGTTTCATCAAATCTAGTAATCTCGAACACAATCATCCACCCCCTAACTTTATAATACGTAATGGTGTTTATTTTAAAGTCTAAGAACCACTTGACAAGTTTATTTAAAGGGACGACATACCAATTTAATTATTTTTTTCAGTTCAATAACTTTACATAGTACTGTTTTGGCTTTTATCAACCATTGATTACTTTCTATTACAGTAACAAGTATAGGAGAATACATTTTTATGACATTCCCAATTTCGCAATGTCAACAAAATGTAAAAAAAAATAAATGTAATAATAATAATGTGTGTATGTGTGTGTGTGTGTATGTGTGTGTGTATGTGTGTGTGTGTGTGTGTAATGTGTAATAATAATGTAAATGTATTCTCCTATACTTGTTACTGTGATCGAAAGTAATCGAAGGTTGGTAAAAGCCAAAACAGTATTCTGGTAACATGTACAGTCCACAAAAGAGATATCTAGGCAGGGTATACTAACATATTTGTATGTGAATTGCTTCATGTTCAATTTTGTGTTGGTGTGATACAAAGTAGGAGTATTGCAAAACAAAGTAATATATATAAAATTGAACATGAAGCAATTCATATACAAATATGTTACTCTACCCTGCCTAGATATCTCTTTTGTTGACTGTACATACTGTATTTTTCTTTCATTTGGTGGCATGATGATCTTATGCCAAAACCTATTTAATATATTTGTAACAAAAAAAAAAAAAAAAAAAAAAAATAAACAATCTAAAATGACCTAAAATAAAGACTTTACGAAAAGTTGTTTTATTTTTAAACAAGTTCAACAATTGTTTTGTTGTGTGTGTTTTTATCTGATTTAGATTAATTGTTTAATTTTCTACAGTGGAATGGTACCGAAGACAGAATGGGAATGAGGTAGCCGTGATACAGGGGTACACATTCTGTCTTGACGGTCGAAATTTGTCAACCGATAAGTATAAATGCTCCCTAAATGCGAAGTGTAGAGCTCGCTTCGCCATCACGAAGGACAGGAGATTTATCAATCGATGTAACCTGGAACACACTCATCCACCTCCTACGTTTATAATACGTAATGGTATTTATATCAAAATTTCGAAGTCAAATTATAATAAAAGGCACTTTTGAATGTCAAAATTTACAAGAAAATAGTTATTGATTTTAGTTGCCAAAACCCAAAAGTGTTTGTTTCGTATGGAGAAGAATTTGCAAGAATCTCCATTGTTACTCTTTTAAAATGATTTACATTATTTGACCTGGAATAAAATTACTATAATGCAATAGGTGCTAAAATTAAAAATGAAGCATTAACAGATAAATTAATTAAGTAATAAATTAGTGTTTGATTTTGTCTAGACTCTAGATTGTCGTATGGAGCAGGACCAGCTTGTTTTTTTTTATCTTGGATTATAATTCTCTTATTTGTATTATGCTTGTTTACAAAGTGTACTTTTAAGAAGTTAAAAAAATCCATTTAATTGTAATATATTACAAGATATTTTATTGTAACATTTGACAAGTGCTCCATAAAAGATGAATGTAATTTAGATAATCTGAAAAATGCTTGAGCTATTTTATATTTATTTCAAGTATTAAATTATGACTTACTTATTTTTAAAAAGATGTAGATTGTTTTTTATTTTAATTTTAACTTGTGTTTCTCACTGCAGGGTGAAAGCCTCCCTTTCTCCTTTCCAGTCCTCTCTGTCTTGAGCTAGTGTGGACCAATCCGGTCTGATAGGCATCAAGCCATTTTCTCCTGGGTCTGCCTCGTGTCGATGGACGTTTTCTGGGACCCACATGGTGGTAGATTTGGCCCATGAGTCGTTCGACATACGGCAAACGTATCCGGCCCAGTCCCACTTCAGCTTGGCTGCTTTTTGGGTGACATTGGCGATTTGTCTTTTAGAGCGCAGCAGTGTGTTCCTAACACGGTCCGTTAATCTGACTCTATGAATGCTGCGCTCCATTGCTCGCTGCCAAACCTCAAGCTTGAACTTCTGCTAAATCAACCAAGGCAAATTCTCACCATTCCCGATGACGCTATAGCCCTCCTCCAGCAGAGTAGTAGGGCTACTAGTACAGTTCGCAAATACAAAAACAGACCGCTTTCCTTCCGTTCTCGCTGCCGAAGCCCGCCCCGACGTCCCCGTCCATCTCCGCCCCGACCCTTGCTTGAGCCAGCCCGCGCCGCTGAGCCTGTAGCTTTAAATTCCTCTCAAAATAATTTTGATCCGGCCCAGCCTGTCCCTTGCTGCCCTACCCCAGCGACGCCCTAAGCCGGGATACTTATCCCACAGGAGCCTGCCTTTAGCGTGTAGTAGCTTAGTTTATAAGTTTTATGCCCTGGTTGGAGGCCTTAATTTATTAAGTCATTCACAGGAAAGTCCGGTTAAGTTTACAGAATACTGTTTTGGCTTCGATTATTTTCGATCACAGTGTATAGGAGTACATTTTTTATGATAGTTACGAAATTGGTACTAAAAAAAAATTAAATATCCCCTTATGTATTGTTCCGTGTGTACATAAACAATAAAAATTAAAATAAACAAATAAATAATTTGTACATGTTATTGGTGCATTTGGTGAGCAAAAGTTGTTTTATTTTTGAAAAGGACAGGTATTTTTAAGAGAGTGTATATTTTGTATTTGCTTTTCAATGCTTAAGAGTAATTGTTTAATTTTCTACAGTCGAATGGTACCGAAAGCCGAATGGGAAAGAGATAGCTGTGATACAGGGGTACACATTCTGCTTTGATGGTCAAAATAAGACAACGGATAAGTATAAGTGCTCCCTAAGTACTAGTGTCTCTAGTAAATGTAGAGCTCGGTTCGTCATCTCAAAAGACAGGGGATTTATCAAATCAAGTAATCTGGAACACAGTCATCCACCTTCTAAGTATGTGATACGTAATGGTCTATACATTAAAATCTAAGAACCAATTCACATAACAAGTTGACTTACGGTTTACGGTGCTGTTACGTAAATTAAATTATATCTAAACATAATAAATAAGGAAAAATGGCCAGATGATTTTTGTTTGGGGGTCAACGACTGCTGCTAGTGTAGTTACTTGAAGTATAAGTTAAGAAAGTCGTTTAAGTATCGATACTTACTCATCACGTCTGTGAAATTTACAAAAAGAAAAGAAAGATTTTAAACTAATATTTCAAGTAAGTACCTACCTAACTACACTACGTACGGTCGTTGACCTCGAATATAAATTATGATCTAATCAATGATTGTATTATTTTGTGACGTATACGACTTTGTTTTTTTTTTTATTGAATTTATTGTGTTTTCTACTACAATATTAGATACCTACTGTTCATGCATGTTACTTCTGAGTTTAACACTTTTGATTAAAGTTTATTTTTCGCTTGACACAATTTATTTATCTGGAACCTTACGGTCTCTGCTAACAACAAAGAAATCTACGTTTTTGTTAATTCCTGGTCAAATAAGATTGGGAACCACCTAAACATAATAATTATTCATATATTTTTAAGATCAAGATTAATTCCTTATTCTTTTCCAGTCGAATGGAACCGAAATCAGATGGGGAAAGAGGTAGCCATAGTACAAGGATACAACACTCTGTTTTGACTCTCAAACTCAGATGACCGATGTATATTGTGCTCTAAAGGAAGAAAATGCAATGCTAGCTTCATCACTACAAAGGACAAAAAGTTAGTAAAATCCTCCCATTTTACTAAATGGGAGGATTTTACTAACTTCTTGTTGAATTCTTCTTCTTCTTGTTGTTGGATTTTACCATGGCACCATCTACCCTATAGATATATTATAAGTGTGTTTATTTGGTGGTTTGGTGGTTATAATAATCATTAGCTTTTTTTTTATTTGTTCACAATTTATTACTTTAAGTATACTGTTGACATTGCCATGTAGGCCGCCTGTAACAGTCACAATACCCCTCGTGCTATTGTATTACAGTGGGATATTATTCCTCACTGATGTAACCCGTAGAGTAACATACGAGTGTGAACTTAAGATACAAAGGCCCCTTTAAGTGGCCTCTTAGGAAAATAATTTGAAACAAATGAAAAATTTACAATAATTTAGCAATGATATTGAGACTTTACTAAATGTTTTAACACAAGAAAATCTGTTTTAGTACCAGAATAAGTTCGATATGTCACCAGAACACTGTTTCGGTCACAGTAATAGGAATATATATTTTGTGACATTTACTACCAAAATTGGGAATAAGTTTAGTGAAATTATAATTTGTATTTTTTATTGCAGCAATTTATTGGTATTTAATTTGGTAGCTAAATACTAGCTTCGGCGTAATAAACCCCCGAAGCCTATTTACTATTCTAATATAAAAAAAATAAGAATTTAAATTTAAAGTCAATAAAAATAAAAAACTGTAAAAATAAGTTGTTTTATTTTTGAAAAGGTATCTGCGCTTTTCAATGCTTAAGATTAATTGTTTAACTTTCTACAGTTGAATGGTACCGAAAATTGAGTGGGAAAGAGATAGCCGTGATACAGGGATACACATTCTCTATGGCTCGTATAAATATGACAAGCGATATGTACAAGTGCAGCTTAAGTAGAAAATGTAAAGCTCGCTTCGTCGTCACAAAGAACAGACAATGTATCACATCAAGTAATTTGGAACACAATCATCAAGCTCCTAAGTTTATAATACGAAATGGTGTTTATTTGAAACTTTAAGAACTACTTTATATATTTAATTAAGGCCGTCGTCAATCAAATACACCTACTTACATGTATATCAATTTTATATTAACAGAATACAATCTGTTTTGGCTTTGATCATCACCATCTTCCTACCACTGTACCATGTTACTTGGGGTCGGCGCAACACGTTTTCTTCATCCATTCTCCTGTCAACCGTCACGCTATCACTCACTCCCTTTTCTTTCATTCCTCACACAATCCATCCATTTTTTCTTTGGCCTTCATTCCCTTCTCTATCCATCAACATTTATATTCATCACTCTTTTAGTCACATTCATGTTGCGCTGTTTTGGGTTTAATCAAGTTTCGATTATTTTCGTCACAGTAATAAGTATAGGAGAATACGCTTTGTGACGTTTTGCTTGCGTTAGCTTATTGGTCTTATGATTTGCAAATGATCTACTTATTGTTTATTCTATTATAAAAGAGAATAAGATTTTTTTTTTTCACGTCATAAGTTATATATATAATAGATTAATCATTTACATTATATTATATTAAATACAATGAAATCATTTAAAAAAAAAAAAAAAAATAAGAATTAAATGTAAAATGAAACAAAATGTTTTAACTTTAAAAGTTATTTTATTCGAACAAGGTCAGGTAATTTTTTTAACACACGTTTTTTTTACGGTCGATAAGGTTTTTGTTGCCTTTACAAATTCATCATGAAAAAAAAAATGAATTTTAATTTTAAACTAAGTAAGGAATTCGTGAAAATTCATTCAGTTCTGATTATTCACGATCGAGAATATTATTTGATGTGTTTTTCATTACTATAAGTTAATTGTTTAATTTTCTACAGTCGAATGGTACCGAAAACCGTGTGGGAAAGAGATAGCCGTGTTACAAGGATACAGTTTCGGTCCTGATGGTCGAAATAAAAACACCGATATGTATAAGTGCACCCTAAACAGGAAGTGTAGAGCTCGCTTTGTCATCACAAAGAACAGAGAATTTATCAAATCAAGTAACCTGCAACACATTCATCCACCTCCTAACTTTATAATACGTAATGGTGTTTATTTGAAAGTTTAAGAACCACTTCACATTTTTGCTTAAGGCCGTTGTCAATAACATATACCAACGTTTAATTACCTGTAGTATACCAATATGATTATCTGTGTCAGTTCTAAATGTATACAGAATTCTATTTTGGCTTTGATCCACTTTCAATTGTTTTCGACCACAGTATTAAGTAGAGTAGAATACATTTGTGACATTTATGACATTGGGACTATACTCTATTTACAATAAGATTAGACATTTAAGCAAATCTTTTTTACAGTCCGTTCAACCGATTTTGACTTCTATTCCGTAGGCTTAAGGATGGCATTAAAGGCAAAAAAGTGGTTACAATACCAACTGTTTACTGCAGCTGCCATTTGTCATGCCACCAATGCAATAGAAGTCAAAATCGGTTGAACGGACTGTAAAAATGGTTTGTTTAAATGTCTAACCTTATTATAAATGGAGTATAGATTGAAACTATTATTTGAACATTTTGATTGCGACTGCTTATTGGTCTTTTGGTGGCGTAATGATCGTATTATTTAATTATAAAAAAGAATATTAATGTTAAAATTAAATAAAATGTTTAACTGACTACCTTAAAAAGTTATTTTATTCGAACAACGTCAGGTTATTTTTTTTACAATTTTTTTTTACAGTTCATTATTTTTTTTTTACTTTTAAAATAATATACATGTTCTTATAACTTTCTCATAATGCATTGAACCCAATTTTATTAAAGATCTGTTTTTACGATCTAAAAATGCCTTGTTTCTCTCCCATCAATATTATTTTATTTCTTTTACATTGCTATAAATAAATAATTGTTGATTTTCTACAGTCCAATGGTACCGAAGAGAGTCTGGGAAAGAGATAGCCGTGATACAAGGATACAGTTTCGGTATTGACGGTCGAAATAAATCCACCGATATGTATAAGTGTTCTATAAGGAAATGTAAAGCTCGATTCGCCATCACAAAGGACAGACAGTTTATCAAATCTTGTCATCTGGAACACAACCATCCACCTCCTAGTTATGTAATACGTAATGGTGTTTATTTGAAAATTTAAAAATCACTGCAGAAGGCAATGGCAATTTCGAAGAACAATATACTTGCCAAGCCATGTTTTTAGAAAAAAATGTCGATAGAAATGAACTATAATCTAACCTCTAAACTTGATATTTAAAAAAAAATATCGGTATGACTTGGTAAAATTAATAGCAATTACGTATAATATCTTATTTGAATGTAGAAGGTGTTTGTTTTCTATTTTCGATTACTCAACTAACTTTTAAGTAAATAGATGCTTCTTAATTGTTGAAAATCTTAAATTTATTAATCTTACAGACAACGCACATCTTAAACAGCCTGAACAGTTCCACAGTATACCTAAAGAAAGTAAAAAAAAAAAAAAAAAAATATTTCGTAACCAGAATAAATAAAAAACACAATTAGTAATTGGAGCCTCCTTGTAAGCAAACAATGCCTGTATTAGGAGACTCCGCTCTTTCACAGCAAGGTAATCATACAAAATAAAATAAAAGACTAACTAATTATTTGTGTGTGTGTGGGGGGGGGGGGGGGGGTGCGTGTGTGTGCGTATGTATGTATGCAAAGTGAGCGCTAAGAGAGAATTTATGAAAATTCACCGCTTATAGGGGATAAATTTGACCGTTTGTATAGCAGCAATAGGAAATTCCATCGAGCACATCACACGGCTTGTTTGAACAGAACACTGGTTTGGCTTCGAACATCTTTTTATCACAGTTATAGGTTTTGCCAGTGGCTTCACCCGCGTGGACTCGGAAATTCACGAATTCGGAATTTCACGTTCCCACGGGAACCATACATTTTTTCGGGATAAAAAGTAGCCAGTGTGCTATTCCAGAGTATAATCCACAGAAACGATAAACTGTTCTGTGGTGTAATCTATCTCTGTGCCAAACTTCATCTAGATCTGTTCAGCCGTTCTGCCGTGATTGAGTAACAAACATCCATCCATCCATCCAAACTTTCGCATTTATACTAGTAGTGAGATACCTAAGTTTAGGAGAATCCATTTTCGTGACTTGCGACATTAGAACTAGATTGAAACAAACAAATTTTAACATTTTTGCGACAGTTATTGGTCTTTTATTTGGTGGTGTAATGATTTAACGCTAATATATTTAATTAAAATTAGTAAAAGTTGTTTTATTTTGAACAGTTAAAGGTCAGGCATTTTTTATTTATGACGTTTTGTTTTTGTTGTCAATTCCTCAGATGAATTATCTTTTTTTTTCTTTTTTTTTAAGTTTTTTTTTCTGAATATATGTTTTTTTAATTCAGATACTACGATCAAATGGTACCGAAAGCCGAGTGGGAAAGAGATAGCCATGCTACAAGGATACACGTTCTGTGTTAACAAGTCAAGTAAGACAACCGATTTGTATAAGTGCTCCATGGGAAGAAAGTGCACAGCTCGCTTCAGCGTCACAAAGGACAGAATAATCATGAAATCCTGTCATCTGGAACACAGTCACCCACCCCCTCAGTTTATAATACGTAATGGTATTTATATTCGAGCATAAGAAACATTTGAAATGTTTATCTATACAGTGTGTCCGGACATGGACTAGCGAAAATTAAGGGGGTGGTACAGACGATCAAACTGAACAACTTTCTCCCGGGGACCAACATCGTAATCGTGAAAAAAAAATCAGTCATCCCATACAAAACTTCAATACCTACTCGGCCAAATGTATGGGACGACTGATTTTTTTTTCACGATTACGATGTTGGTCCCCGGGAGAAAGTTGTTCAGTTTGATCGTCTGTACCACCCCCTTAATTTTCGCTAGTCCATGTCCGGACACACTGTATACAAACATGCAAAAACTCACGTCTTTTTCACATGGGGGTAGGCAAACTACAGCATCCTAATTGCGTGACACACTATAAATCAGAATAGTGATATTTTGATAGTTCAACAACATTCATTACTTTATTTACGGTGTTGGAAAGACAAATTTTTCGAACATATTATGGACTAGCTTGTTCCCGCGGCTTCGCCCGCGTGGTTGTCGGAAAATATCCCACGGGAACAAAAAGTCGTCTACATTATAAAGGGAACTCTATGCAAAATTTCAGCTTTATAGGTCCAAGTGTTTTTGCTGGGCGTTGATGAGTCAGTCAGTCAGTCAGGACTTTTCTTATTATGTATTGAGATTGAGATAGCTTCTGCCAAAATTCTGATATTCCTTGCTGCTGAAATTTCTTGTTCCCCCGACCCACCCCGTCGCATCGCATTGCCTGCCGACGCTATTATTTCGTTTTGCCTTAGCGTTCTTTCTGACTTTTTTTCTTTTTGCTCGGTCCTAGAGTGAAGTTAAATACGCCTATAGCCTTCCTTAAGAATTGGACTATCAAATGCAAAAATATTTATTAAAGTCCGCCTGGTAGTTCAAGAGATTTGGGCGTTTAAGCAAACAAAAAAAAGTGTGTGTGTCAGCTCCAACGCACGACTGGAATTTACTCCTGTTTTTTGTGCCGTTCCGAGTTTCCGACTTTATATTTTTCGGTCATTTATTTCGGGCAGGGTTTCTTCAACGAATCAATGCTATACAAAAATATATTTAAAAAAAAGTAAAAACAGACTTGAAAACCAAAAACGAATAAAATAACTTTCATAAAACACTTCAATAGCTTCTGAAGTCGGTGTTAAGCTAAAGTGCATTAAAGAATTGATGACACCGACTTCAGAAGCTGTTGAAGTGTTTTATGAAAGTTATTTCATTCGTTTTTGAAGTCGGTTTTTACTTTTTTTAAAGTAAATTTATTTTAAATTTTTGGTTGAATATACAATTACATAATTAGGTAAGCCCAAGTCGAACGAAAAGAAGAATCTTCAAAATCTGTTTAGAAATGCCAGAGGTACAGTGCATTTATGCATATAACTTCGTATATAAAAATAATTACATAATGTATTATATACTAAAACCTTCCTGAAAGTTTGTAGATTACGGTACTGAAATAATCATCAAAATTGGTTCATCAGTTTTTGAGAAAATCGCGGACAAACATACGTACAAACATACATACATACACATACGGATCTAATACAGAACCTCATTTTTTGAAGTCGTTTAAAAAGCATCTTTAAGGTGTAAAGGTACTCGTCGCCTCCCCCTCTCACCTCTGCCCCTCTCCCTCTAACCCCCCTCTCACATCCACCCCTTCCCACCCGTCTCACCTCCCCTATCATCCCCCTCACTGACCCCTATCACCCCACTCCCCCTCCCCATCTCCCTCATCACATCCTTTTCCCGCTAACTTCCCCCTCCCCCTTTCACCTCCTCACACCTCCTTCTACGTCTTCCCCTCCCACACTACCCTCGCCAACGCGACCCTCCCTCTCACCCCCTCTCCATACCCTCTCCACTCCCTACACCCTACTATTCCTTTCCACCTCTCCCCGCTCTCCAATCAATCAGTCAAAAGTCTCAAGTCCATCTCTAGTCTCAGTCCAGTGCTATACAAAAAGCAACTTTAAGGTGTAAAGGTACTCGTATCCCCCCCAATCATCCCCATCTCACCCCTCCTCCTCCTCTCCCTCTAACCCCTCTCTCCTTCCCACCCCGTCTCACCCCTCTCATCCCCTACACCACCCCCTTACCCTCCCAATCCCCCTCTCCCTCTTACCCCCCTCATCCCCTTCCCGCTAACCTCCCCCTCCCCCTCACACCCCCTTCAACCGGTTTCCCCTCCCTCTCTACCCTCGCCAACTTCTCCCGTCCCCCAAGCCCCCTCTTCACCTACATCCCCCTCATTACACCCACCTATCCCTCTCTCCCTCCCTCCATCATCCTCCCCTTCTTCCTCACCACCCCTCCTCTCCCTCTCCCCTTACCACATCCTCCCCTTTCCCCTTTCCCTCCTCAATACCCCCATCCTTTTCCCTCTTCACCACCCTCTCCCCTTCGCCCCCTTCCCCTCTACCCTTCCCTCTGGGGGAAAAACTATTAATGACAAACTTTATTACTTGTTTAGGCAAGTATTTGTGCCAAGTTTTAAGTAAATTAACCAAATGAATAAGATTTTTCATATAAACTATATTCCCTGTTTTCACCCCCACAGAGGTGGAATTAAAAAAAAAACCGTTTAGGATATTTCCTTAACTTGACTGAAAGATTATTTACACCAATTTTCGAGTTAATCAAGCCCTACAGAAAAACCTGTCCTATAAAATTGACTATCCCTCTTCACCCCCTTAGGGGTTGATTTTCGAAAACACCCTGATACACGTTATTCTTCATTTTTGGTCTAATGTATAAATCCTGAATTTCGAGTTAATCGTAAAGCGCGTTAAAATTACTCCATACAAACATTGACACCCTCCAATCTCTCTTTAGGGGGTAGTTTATGAAAACCAAAAATGAAAAACTTTATAATTTACTTAGATAAATATTGGTGCCAAGTCTCAACTCTATTAACTCAAGGAATAAGATTTTTCATACAAACTTTGGACCCCCGTTTCAACCCCTTAGGGGGTGAATTTTGTAAAATCCTTTCTTAGTGCACCCCTAGACATTATAAGGAATCTACGTGCCAAATTTGGAATCTCTAGACCCAGCGGTTTGGGCTGTGCGTTGCTATGTCAGTCAGTCAGTCAATCAGTCAGTCAGTCAGTCAGTTTCTTCGTTTACGTTCATTCACCCTAATTGTCTTTCAATCACAATCTGGATGATCTAAAAACGGTAGTTTTTGTCGTTAACTAACTTTAACTTCATTCTATGGATAATTACAAAATGTTCCGTATTACTAACACTACATATAGATCGTTGTTGTCCGCATTAATAAAATTTTGATAATTTGATTTTGATATCTCCAGACTTATTATTTTTTCACAATGGTGGCGCTAGTTAACAGCTCTACTCGCCTTAGGAGGCTCCCGCAGGTGGAACAATTTCTATTAAAACTTCATTAAAATTGTTATACCGGAGTCGCGTCGCGCCTGTCTGCGGGAGCCTTAATGGTGTTTTTTACCTACTGACATAGTTACAGGATGTTTTTACTTAAAAAAACCCTTTTTCTTTTTTTGTGGATGGGAAATCATCACATTACTTCTCCCGCTCTGGGCGGAGCGGGGGGCGTGTCAGATTTTTACTGACTAAAACCCACCCATGTTCCTTCAGTTGCCGGTGCCAGGGCCACGGTATCTCTTTCGAACTACCCGCGACCCCGGCGACACTGATAAGTACCCTACTTATGCATTGCTTGTATAATCCGAAATAAATAATATATTCCATTTATTCATTTCATTCAGTCGTGTAAGTATTCTGTATAATTTCCGATTTTAATTACAGACCCAAAAAAAACACTTCAAGGTACAAAAATAGGGATCAGCCGGTGCTTGGACAAGAATGGTGATTAGGGCTTCAAGACGGGAACCTCACAATTTAGTGACGTATCAAGGCACTGCCTTTTGAATCAGGTCCTTAGATCAAGGACCTGATTCAAGAGGCAGCTGACGCCATTAGGCCATGATTATTATCAAATTTCAGGCTTTTCATTATTTTGATGAATATTGCCTTGTTTCTTAATCCCCTGAACATTGTTATTTTAAAAATAAATAATCATTCTTTAATTTTCTACAGTAAAATGGTACCGAAAGCAGAATGGGAAAGACATAGCTATATTACAAGGATACACGTTCTGGTGTGACGGTCGAAGTAAGACAACCGATTTGTACTCATGCACCGTTGGAAAAAATTGCAAAGCCCGGTTCATCATCACAAAAGACAGGAAAAATATGAAAGCCTCTCATCTGGAACACTTTCATCCACCCCCTAGTTATATAATACGTAATGGCGTTTATTTTAAAATTTAGAAACACTTTCCTTTTTTTTTCTTTCCTCTCGATTGCCTGAAGTTCATTTATCCGACGAAGATCGTTTGCCTAAAAGATCATTTGACCGTTTAAGTTCGTGTGAAGTAATGATACCATCTGATAAATAATTTGATGTAGCCTTAAAATACAAAAACTCGATATGAGGCGTCCCACGCATTGCTGCCGTTTGTAGCGTTGTATACAAGAAGCTCAGTGTTTAAATTATGTAATTATCTCTGGAAGTTCAGAATGTTATGCCAGCTCTGGTGCTTAAGATAGCATTAAACTTTTGACACTTGCGTGAAGAATAAAAACATGAAAAGTAAAAGTTCTTTCATTTCGAACAACATAACGGGTTTTTAGAACGAAGTTCCTTAACGCGATTTGCAGTAGGAGTTGACTGGTAGAAATCGTCACGTAAGGAAAAAGTGTTCCTCCTGTACCTCTCCATGCGACTTTCTCTCTCTTTCCGTCCCTTTCTATTAGATGCAAGTGAGTGTGTGTACGTGCGTGTATCGCGTAAGGATCTTCGTTCCTGACGGGGCCGCGGGGGTGTCCCGACCGCACGTATTTATTTTGTATTAACGATTCTATTATCCTTTTAAATATAAATTCGCTTACCTGCTACCCAATGTTAAGACATCATGTTCTTGATATAATGCCTTGTTTGTCAATCCCCTACACAATGTTTTTTGTTTCTTTATCTAAATAATGATTGTTAAATTTTCTACAGTCAAATGGTTCCAAAAGGAGAATGGGAAAGAGATAGCCATACTACAAGGATACACGTTCTGGTGTGACAGTCGAAGAAAGACAACCAATTTGTACTCATGCACCGCAGGAAAAAAATGTAAAGCTCGGTTCATCATCACAAAAGACAGGAAAAATATGAAATCCTGTCATCTGGAACACGGTCATCCACCACCTCGTTACATAATACGTAATGGTTTTTATTTAAAAGTTTAGGAACAATTTCCCTTTTTTTTGGGTGCGTATCTATTATTCAAAGTTCACTGGTCGGAATACTCAAATGATCGTTTGCCAGGTTGGTCGAAAGGATGATAGCCCTAAGAATGTTCGCCCGAAACATCAAAAATTAATAAGCCTGAAGATATGGAACATTTTGATAACTTCGAACCTAGGAGGTTTAGTGAGCAGTGGTGGCCCAGTGGTGACGGCCCTGACTTACGAGTTGTAGGTCGTGGGTTCAAAACCTCGAACCCAGGCAGGCGCTTTACTTTATGTAAATCATTTCATCACCACTGCTCTCAAAACGGTGAAGGAAAACATCGTGAGGAAACCGGCATGCCATAGAACCAAAAATTCGAAGACATGTGACATTTACCAACCCGCACTGGGCCCGCGTGGTGGATTACAGCCCACTCCCTCTCACATAGAGGAGCGCCTGTGTCCCAGCAGTGGGAACATTATAGGCTGATTATGTATGATTATTTAATTTTCAGCAGTTAAATGGTACCGAAAACAGAACGGGAAAGAGATAGCCATACTACAAGGATACACGTTCTGATGTGACGGTTGAAGGACACATTTTGTACTCATGCACCGTAGGAAATAAATGTAAAGCTCGGTTC
Organism: Cosmia pyralina; assembly: GCA_946251885.1. Classification (NCBI taxonomy): domain Eukaryota; kingdom Metazoa; phylum Arthropoda; class Insecta; order Lepidoptera; family Noctuidae; genus Cosmia; species Cosmia pyralina. Next base: position 21,584,981 of record OX276351.1, read on the forward strand.
ATCATCACAAAAGACAGGAAAAATATGAAAACCTGTCATCTGGAGCATAGCCGTCCACGCACAAGTTTATATCATACGTAATGGTGTGTTTTTTAAAAATTTAGGAAAAATTTCACTTTTTTTGGGTGCGTATCGATCACAGAAATCTAATTAGATTTCTGTGGTATCGATTATCCAAAGTTCACAGGTCCGAAGAAAGTTCTCTCAAATAATCATTTGCCAGGCGAACTGTTGGCCGAAAGGTCGATTGCCCGAAGAATGTTCGCCCGAAAGATCATTTGACCGTTAGATCGAGTGAAGTAAATACTACGTGATAATTACTTTGATTTAGCTTAAAAATTGATATGAGGCGTTTTAAATTATGTAATTATCTTACACAGATAGTTTAAATTTTGTTATTATCTGCGTAACGTCAGAATATTAAGCCATTTCTGCCGCTAAACATAGCTGCATTGAACTTTTCAAACTTGTGCGAAGAATAAAAACATGAAAATCAAAAGTTTTTTTTTTATTTCGAACAACGTAACGCCTTTTTTATTTAAAATCATTCGCTGCCAATGTTAAGAATTCGTGTTCTTAAAATAATGTCTTATTTGTCAATCGCCTGAATAATGTTTCTTTAATTCTTAATTTAAATAATGATTATGTAATTTTCAGTAATTAAATGGTACCAAAAGCAAAACGGGAAAGAGATAGCCATGCTACAAGGATACACGTTCTGGTGTGACGGTCGAAAAAAGACAACCGATTTGTATATATGCTCCGTTGGAAAAAAATGTAAAGCTCGTTTCATCATCACAAAAGACAGGCAAAATATGAAATCCTGTCATCTGGAGCACAGTCATCCACCCAATAGTTATGTAATACGTAATGGTGTTTATTTTAAAATTTAGGAACAATTTGACTTTTTTCTTTGGGTGCGTATCGATTGCCCGATTTTCACTGGCCCGAAGAACGTTCGCCCGAAAAACATTTGGCTGATGTACTGTCGGTCGAAAGAACGGTTGACCAAAGAAATTTTGCTCGAAAGATTGTTTGACCGTTTAAGACCGAGTGAAGTAATAATACTACATGCTGATTAATTTAGTTATAGCTTTAATTTACGAAAAATCGATATTAGGCGTTTTAAAATATGTAATAATCTGCATAAGTTTAGGATTTTAAGCCAGCGCTGGCGCTAAACATAGCTGCACTTGACTTTGCACACTTTTGCAAAGAATAAAACATAAAAATAAAACTTGCTTATTTGAACAACTTAACGAGTTTTTCTGAACAATTCTGTATTTTTAAATATGAATTCTGTTTCCCGCTGCCAATATTAATACAACATGACGTTCTTGATATAATCTCTTGTTTGTCAATCGCCTGAACAATGGTTTTGTTTCTTAAATTAATTAATGATTTTTTAATCTTTTGCAGTTAAATGGTACCGAAAGCAGAATGGGAAAGAGATAGCCATGCTACAAGGATACACGTTCTGTTGTGACGGTCGAAAAAAGACAACCGATCTGTATATATGCTCTTTAGGAAACAAATGCAAAGCTCGCTTCATCCTCACAAAAAACAGGAGTGAAATGAAATCCTGTCATCTGGAACACAGTCATCCACCCCCTAGTTATATAATACGTAATGGCGTTTATTTTAAAATTTAGGAACTATTTCCTCGATTGCCTGGCCCGAATAACGTTCGCCTGAAAGATCGTTTTACCGATGAACTGTCAATCGAAAGAACGACTGACCGAAGAACCATTGCCCGGACGGACGATCGTATGACCAATAAAGATCGATTGAACTAATAATGCCTACTTAATTTTTATTTATACAAGTTTTTATTTAATTTGCAATGTTCGTTGTCCTTTTCAAAATTTGCAAGTTTTTGACCCCGGGAAGTGGGTCTTTAACTTGCTTGCAATGTTTGTATGTAAGTTGTCCTTTTCAAAATTTGCAAGATTTGACCCACTTCATATACGACGGCATACGTATGTAAAATCGGTGACTATACAATATTTTGGTATCATCGAACTGACCTACTGATAGAGTCAGAAGGTGGCCACAGGAACTCAGTAATAAAACGACGCAACCCTATCGAGTTTGGGCTCGTTTGATTCGTCTTGACAAGGACTTTGATCCTAGATGATATACAGAATAATAAAAGCAGCTTATTTAAAAAAATATTAATAATACATTTGTTTTTGTTGTAAGTGTGACATCATTTTGTTATAAAACTTTAGATACTAACTTAGTTTATCAGATGTTATTACCTACTGCATTTATGCATTGTATGTATAGTACAAAATAAAGAATTAACCTTTTATCATTTCTGGTTATTTACCGCTCTCAGGTTTTCCAAATTTAGCTGTTGCTTTGTTTCTCAATACCTTAAACATTTCAGGGATTATTTATATAATCGTTGGAGACGTTGAAACGTCAAAACATTTATAATTTACTAAGCAATTTTTAATTATTAGATATTAACTTTAAGCAAATTACATCAACCTTTTTTCTTTTCAGTGAAATGGTTCCGCAAGAAGGGTGGGAAAGAGATAGCCATGCTACAAGGATACACGTTCTGGTGTGACGGTCAAAGTAAGACAACCGATTTGTATATATGCTCGTTTGGAAGACACTGCATGGCTCGCTTCAGCATCACAAAAGACAAGAGACAAATGAAATCGTATCATCTGGATCACTGTCATGGACCCCCTAGTTATAGGTACCGAAAGCAGAATGGGAAAGAGATAGCCATACTACAAGGATACACGTTCTGGTGTGACGGTCGAAATAAGACAACGGATTTTTACTCATATTCCGCAGGTAATACATGCACAGCTAGCTTCATCATCACAAAAGATAGGAAAAATATGAAATCCTGTCATCTGGAACACTTTCATCCACCCCATAGTTATGTAATACGTGATGGTGTTAATTTTAAAATTTAGAAATCATTTGTCTTTTTTTCTTTGGGTACGTATCAGTTCGCAACTTCTCAAACGTCGAGTTTTTAAGTGTGCTTCGATAAGGATGCGGACAAGCTTCGCACAACACATGCAAGAATCCATGCTCAGTCACATATACAAAAAAGTAGCAAGGATGTGTGACATCTGTAACTGTAGAACTAGCCTCTTGCGCGACCGCGGGAACTTTGTTCCCCAACAGTAGGTTGTCCGTGGGAACAAAGTTCCCAAGACAATCTTTTTAACTTTTAAATTTGTTCCAGCACTATTAAGTAGGAATATCCAATTCCATGCATTTACTGTGATAGATTATCTGTGTCCGAACCTTCTGAGATACGACAACACTCACTGAACTACTCTATGACATTAGAAAAATATTATTTTCGCTGTAATAAAATCTAAAGTAAACAATAACAAGTTTTTGTCTCAACTTCGGAAGCTTGTAAATAATGAATATTGTACTGTGGTAAGTGGTTTTATTTATGTTTCGCGTTAAGAGTTAACACATCATGCATTTTAAATCATAAAAAATATAGGTCATCGCTTGTTTTTTCTTTGTAGAAAATCTAGAAATCTAGAATCTAGAAACTAACTGTGTTTGCTCTTTACATACCTATTTTTGTGAATTTTATACGATCATACATTCAAATAGAGTCCAGTTCTCTGGCACCCATAAAAACATTCAAACGTTACAAGATTCCAAGAATCTTTGTCGCTTCGGCATTGTTTGTAGACACGTGTGAAGTGCCGGCTGACGTCACGGTGCGCGTACGCATGACAGTATGATGGACTGTTTTTTTGTGTAGAGCCGCTTTCGTTCTAGTGGCTAGCCTAGTCAAAAAGATTGTTCGCAAATAGCTGCTAGCCCAATCCAATAGAGAATCCGAATCTGTCTTAGGTAAGGTAATTTCGTAACACATAACTCTATTTCATTTGTCTCGATTGTAGCAATAACAAACCTTTAATGTAATGCGCATTTCCATCTGGTAATACCACCCAAGGACTCCACGAGACAGGCTTGCCTAGTGTGTAGTTCATAAGAAAGCATTTCCCTTCCGTCTTATTAAATTTAAACAATGTAAACCTAGCTATTAATGTAGAACGTAAGGAATTGTAAAGCACAGTTTTGGCAAAAATAAACATATTATTATTTCCTTTATTTCATTAACTTAATACATACAAATTACATTTTTAAATATTAGAATATAAAAACATTTAAAATTATAAAACATAGTAGCCCACCGGTATCGGGAACAGGGTCCAAGCTACCGGCGGTCAGGGCCCCAGAGAGAGGAACCTCCTAACAATGCGCGCCGTGTCTAGAAGTACCGCTTTCTGAATCAGGCCCTTAATCCAGCCGCCCAACGAGAGCCTCCTTAGATGTTGGTCGAGGCTCTTGGCAATTAAGCCTTTGGCTGATACGACTATCGGCACAATGATTGCTGAGTCCACATCCCACATGTCGACAACCTCGCGAGCCAAGTCAAGATATTTGATTTATTTATCTTTCTCGGCTTTCACGCGAGGTTCCCGTCATGTGGGACCGTTATGTCAATAATAATTGTGCGCCGCTCTATTCGATCCACCACCACTATATCAGGCTTATTGGCAACAATAGTCCTGTCAGTGATGATGGATCGATCCCAGTACAATGTGATATTTCCATTTTTGAGAACTGGGTCGGGCACATACCTAGTACGGCACTTCCGATTCCGCAAGGTTGTATTTCAGTGCAAGTTGCTGATGGATAATCCTGGCTACAAGGTTGTGTCTATGCAAGTACTCTTCGTTAGCAAGACGAGAACACCCGGAGATAATGTGTCGGATTGATTCTCCCGGACGGTGGCATGCCCGACAGATGTCAACCGTGTCGTCTTTCACAATATATTTCCGGTAGTTGTTCGTCATCATAACTTCGTCCATAATTGCACAGACAAAACCTTCGGTTTCCCCAAAGAGGTCACCGGAACGCAGCCAGTCTACGGACGCTAACAAATCTACATCAGGTCCATGTAGGGCCCGGAAAAAGCGTCCATGAAGCTCCTTACTCTGCCATACCTCCATGCGACCGTTAGTGTCAAGCACTACAGGTTTGCGCCAGTTCTCTTTAGCCAAGGAGAGCGGAGTGAGGCCCTTGTCCACCGCGACCACTTCTCGATGTATCCCCACGTCGGCTTCTAGGAAATATTCCCTGAGACTGCATATCTCGCGGTTGTGGAGAGTCTTAGCGTTTAAAAAGCCTCGGCCTCCACACTTTCGCGGGATATACAGTCTCATTAGTCGAATATTATTATTATTATTAATTCCCCAAATTTCACTGACCCGAAAAACGTTCGCCGGAACGATCGCTTGACCGATGAACTGTCAATCGAAAGAACAATTCACCGAAGAAAGTTCGCTAGAACGATCGAATGACCGGTAAAGACCGAGTGAACTTATAATACTACACTTCTGGACACATCTTTTGGCCCACCTTGTATTTTCAGTTTCGTTTGGTCCTAGCTAAAATTTTATATTAGGTCGAGCAAAAAGTTTTTATGCAGTTTTGAACCTGGCACATTCACAATTTCATTCAATAGTCTTTTTTTGAATTTCGAACACAGATTTTAAAGAAACAAAAGACAATTTGGAGCCTGTTTGTTGATATCAAACAATCGAATACTAAGAAAACTTGGTTTTATTGGTTTACTTGGATTTAATTCTTGAAAAAGTGATTGATATTTTTGGTTTTGCAACAAACATTACTTATTCTTAACATTAAGGTGAGGTTCTATCAATAATCTATGGATACTTCACCTGAAGTCGCCGCCCAAGCTGTGGCACTTATTCAGGCCGGACACAGCCAAAGAAACGTGAGTGCTCAACTTAATTTAAGTCAATCTGCGGTCCGAAATGTTTATCGGAGGTACCTAGAGACTGGCGGCTTTGTTCGTCGCCAAGGAAGGCCACGATCTCGGGTCACAACTGAAAGGCAGGATCGATTCATCGTGACGACCAGCTTGAGAAATCGTCACCTTACCTCCATTGAGATACAAAACCAACTTCGCGACTTCCACGGAGTATCTGTGAGCGCTCGAACTGTTCGGAGAAGGTTAAAAGAACGCGATATGGTACCACACAAGCCAGCTAATGGCCCCAAACTAACGCGAGCCCACCGAACAGCGCGCCTTCATTTCGCACGCAGTCATTTAAATTGGACACAGCAAGTTTGGAGCCGTGTACTCTTTTCTGATGAGTCTAAAATTGTGTTACATGGCAATGATGGAAGGAAGAAGGTCTACCGACGTAAGGGAGAGCGTTTCGCACAATGCTGCTTTGAAGAGAGGGTTGCTTATGGCGGTGGCTCATGGACTGTCTGGGGCGGTATATCCGCGAGCGGCAAAACTCAACTTGAGGTTGTTACAGGACCACGGCTGCCAACATTAAATGCTGAAAGGTACATTCGTGAGTGCTTAGAACCTCACGTGATACCATACGCGGACTATGTGGGCCCAAATTTCCTTTTTATGCATGATAATGCAAGAGCCCATGCGGCCGGCATCGTCAGGGAATATCTTCGGGATGTGAACATCACAGTTATGGACTGGCCAGCCAGAAGCCCAGACATGAACCCCATTGAGCACATGTGGGACGAGCTAAAAAGACGTGTTAGGGCTCGTCAGCCAGTTGCCCAGACGATGCAGGAGTTGAAAACTGCCATAGAAGAGGAATGGGAGATGATCCCTCAAAATTTCATAGAGCGGTTGATAAACTCTATGCCTAATCGTATGAGAGCTGTGGTAGATGCCCATGGAGGCAACACGCGTTATTAAATTAAACCTTTATTTGATAAAACATGTTTTTTATTCAAAAATCAATTGCCTTTAACAAGGCGCATATCCGACTTGTTAGGCGTAGCTCCATGTCGTATGGTAATCTGAATTCAAATTTAAAACAATACGATCGAAAAAGATGGTAAAATGTATCAGGTTTAAAACTGCATCAACAGTTTTTGTTCAATCTAGCAATCATATTTCGGTAGGGGACATCGAAACCTAAACTCTAAGGTGGGCCAATAGATGTGTCCAGAAGTGTATATATACCCTAAGTCATCAATTCAGATAATTTATGTAAACAAAGGTGATAACAGATCAAAAAAATATCGTCATAATGGTAATTCACATAAAATGGCGGAAAACAAGGCTATATTGGCTTTTATGTACTTATTTTAGAAATAATAATTAAACAATTATCATACCGTGTTAATTTTTATAAGTTTTCGGTTTTAAACAAAGTTATTAAAAAAAGAAAATTTTGTGGTATAAAAAATATTATGATACTGGTAACACTACAGGAGTTCCCAACATTCTCAAATTTCATTTGACATAATTTGCAAACTCGCGTCTTTTCAATACGTTCGTGTTCTTTTCTCCGATCATATTATTCGCTGCGTGTTTGTTAATTGTGCTTTGTTATCATCGTGTTAAGTGTTTCATTTTGTTGTTAGTTGTTATATTTCCTTGTTTTTGTATTTCCTTGTTTTTGATAAATTGTTTTGCAGCACTGTCCTGTCATTTTGACAGTGACATTTCTTTGTTTACTAAAATTATCTGAATTGATGACTTAGGGTTTAATACCTAATTAATTTGACTTAGTTTTAAAATACGAAAAATCGGTATGAGGCATTTTAAATTGTATAATTTTATTATCTGCGTAAGATCAGAATGTTAAGCTAGCTCTGCCGCTAAACGTAGCTGCATTCAACTTTTCACACTTGTGCGAAGAATAAAAACATAAAAAGTTCTTTTTTTCGAACAACAAAACGAGTTTTTTTTGTGTAATGTCTTGTTTGTCAACTCCCTGAACAATGTTTTTTTATTTCTTCTAAATAATGATTGTTTAATCTTCTGCAGTTAGATGGTACCGAAAGCAGAATGGGAAAGAGATAGCCATACTACAAGGATATACGTTCCGGGGTGACGTTCGAAATAAGACAACTGATTTTTACTCATGCACCGTAGGTAATAAATGCAAAGCCCGGTTCATCATCACAAAAGACAGGAAAAATACATCAACCCCCTAGTTATATAATACGTAATGGTGTTTATTTAAATATTTAGGAACATTTTCTCATGTTTATATAAGGCCGAGATTTTCAATAAAATTTTGTAATTATCTGTGTTATTTCAGAATGTTAAGTCGGCGCTATGGCCAGACATACAGTCCTTTAAGGATTATTAAGTTCCTTCAGACTCATTCGGACTGTGACTGTAAGTGTACCAGTTACCCAAGGCTACAGGTTGTCAGAATACCGTTCATCATCATCAGCCTAGCCTTTTCCCAACTATGTTGGGGTCGGCTTTCAGTCTAACAGGATGCAGCTGAATACCAGTATTTTACATGAAGCAACAGCCTATCTGACCCCCATAACCCAGTTACTGGGTAATACTATACCTCTTATCAGAATACCGTTCTGGCTTAGAATATATGTTCACGTTTGTCATTTGTTAGTATCTTTTGAAGAGTTTACAGGGTGTAATTTTATTCACCGTTAACATCTTAAGAGGGTTGTCGCATTTTGTCACCTCTCTCTCTCTCACACGGGACAAAAATTTTATTATTAATAAATTAAAAGAAGTTTTTTTGAAAAATTTTATCAATTGGCGAACTAGTAAATAATATTAATTGAATAGGTACCTACATATTTATTAAAAACACATTTCTAATATCTGTTTTTGTGAGATATATAAATGCCACAATAAAAATGTGTTTTTAATAATTACCTATTAAATTAATATTATTCACTAGTTTGCTAATTGATTACATTTTTCATAAGAACATCTTTTCATTTTACATTCTTAAAAATTTGGTCCCGTGTGAGCGAGAGCTGTGAGAAAACGCAAAAGCCCTCTTAAGAGGTCATTGTACTCATCTTTATGAACAACTTTTACTATGGGACCAAACCTGACATCGCGAAAAAAACTCTGCTGTTCCCTGTATTTACGTTCGCATAACTCGTCAAAATGTAGGGAACAGCTGGTTTTTTTTCGCGATTAAGAGTTTAACGGTGATTAAAATGCAGTGATGACCCAGTGGTAACTGCCGCGACTTACGAGTTGTAGGTCGTAGGTTCGAACCCCGACAGGCACTATGTAAATTATTTCATCACCACTGCTCTCAAAACGGTGAAAAAAAACATCGTGAGGAAACCGGCATGTCCTAGAACCAAAAATTCGAAGACATGTGACATCTGCCAACCCGCACTGGGCCCGCGTGGTGGATTTCGGCCCACTCCCTCTCACCGAGAAGAGGCCTTTGTCCCAGCAGTGGGAACATTATAGGCTGATTATGGTGATTAAAATTACACCTGTATATGTTATTTACGACATCGAGACTTCATTCGAGCATTATTGCGAACAATTATATTACGATCTTTTATTGGCCTTCTGGTGAGATACTTACCAAACGCCAAAGCTTTTGTAGTGTGAAAACAACGAAAATAAAAAAATCATCATCTATTAAAAGTGACTTTGTTTCGAATAAGGTATTGCCGTGTTTAAATTCTGCTAGTGTTTTTTGTTTGCTAAATATTTGCTTGGTTTTTTAGCTTTTTCTAATAACAACATTTTCTTCTTCTTCGGCCACGCGAGTATTAAGTTTTTTTAATTTTAATTTACAATGTTTGTATGTAAGTTGTCCTTTTCAAAGTTAAATTTGACCCACTTCCCCGTGTTCTATTGAGCTGAAATTTGGCATACACATGTAAAATTGGTGACAATGCAATATTTTGGTATCATCGAGCTGATCTGATGATGGAGCCGGAAGGTAGCCACAGGAACTCAGTTAGATAATATCCAGGATAATAAAAGCTGTTAAAAAAAAGAGTTTTTTTATTGTGTGACATCATTTTCTTATAAAAGTTTAGGTACTAACTTAGTTTACAAGATATTTTTACCTACTGCATTTAAGCATTGCAATATATGTATAGTACAAAATAAAGAATTAACCTTCTATCATTTCTGTTTATTTCATCGCGGTCAGGTTTTTCCAGATTTAGATGTTTTTTTTGTTTCTCAATACCTTAAACATTTTAGAGATTATTTATATAATCGTTTCCTAAAGTTGAGAGACGTTTAAACGTCAAAACATTTATAATTTATTTAGCACACTTTAATCATTAGATATTAACTCTAAGCAACTTTTATGCCCTTTTTTTTTTTTTTTTTTTTGTGGATGGGAAATCATCAAATGACTTCTCCCGCTCCGGGCAGAGCGGGAGGGTGTGTCAGACTTTTACTGACTAAAACCCACCCGTGTTCCTTCAGTTGCCCGTGCCAGGGCCACGGTATCTCTTTCGAACTACCCGCGACCCCGGCGGCTTCGGCCCTATTGGACCCCGTCACTGCTGACATCTCTTTGAGGCGCGCGTGGAACACAACGCGCCGTCGACCCGGGCCTGGTCCTTACCGGACGGCGAGTTGCCCATTACTCGTCGTCCGCAAGCCCGCGCCTACGGTGGCCGGGAATCGGCAATCGATTCCCGCCGCCCAGGGCGTCTCCTGCGGCGGCTAGGGGCGCGAGGGCGCGGCTGTTGCCTCTCCCTCTCGCGTCCCGCCTCCTCCTTTGCGAGCATTACTGCTTCGCAGAAGGAGGTGACGGCCTCCCATGCACTCTCGCTCCGCACCATGGCCTGGACCAAGTTTGGACGCGAGAGATCGCCGCCGCCGATCGCCTCCGTGAGAACACGGCGGTGCTCCGCCCAAGCCGGGCAGACCTCCACTGTATGCTCCACCGTGTCCTCCGGGCGATCTACACAATGGTGACACCCGGGCGTTTCCTCCCGCCTTATCCGAAACAGGAACCTCCCGAAACAACCGTGTCCGGTGAGGACCTGCGTCAGGCGGAAGGTGAGGACGCCATGGCGCCTCTCCAACCACTCCTCAAAGAGGGGACTTATCGCCGCAATTGTGGCGTGCCCAGCGCTGGGTTGCGACAATCGCACTCTCCATGTCGCCATGAGATCCCGCCGGAGCTCTGTCCGCTGTACCGTGATTTCTCGCGGCAGCGGAGTTACGCCCCGGCGTTTTGCCTCCTCGCGCCACTCCCACACGTGCGCGAGGACTTTTGCCTCCAGATCCCATGGCGGTAATCCGGCAAGGAGGCTCGCCGCCTCACAGGAGACCGTGCGGTATCCCCGGACTAGCCGGATGGCCATGACCCTCTGGGACGCGTTCAACCGGCGGGCTGGTCGCAGCCTCAGGGAACGCGCCCACACCGGTGCCCCGTAAAGGGCCATGGACCGCACGACCCCCGCGTAAAGCCTCCGGCAGGAGGCGTTTGGACCCCCCAGATTGGGCAGGAGCCGCTTCAAGGCAGCCCCGGCCCGCTCCAGTCTGGGAGCCAAACGTCGGAAGTGCTCCACGAAGTTCCACCGGCTGTCGAGGACGAGTCCCAGGTACTTCATCGTCGACTCGACTGCGATGTGAACCCCTCCTACCGTTATTTGGGAACCCGACGGTGGCGCGTTCCGAGGACCATGAAAACACATGACCTCGGACTTGTGCAGGGCCACCTCGAGTCCCAACTGCCGGATCCTCTCTACGATTGTCGCAACCCCGCGTGTCGCTAGTTCGGCCGCCGCCTGGTGCGACCTCCCTTGCGCCAGGACCAGCGTGTCGTCAGCGTAACATACAACGCTGACGCCGCTAGGGAGGTCGGCGCGCAGCACCCAGTCGTACCCGATGTCCCACAGATGTGGCCCCAGGACAGATCCCTGTGGGACACCGCACGACATCTCTCGCCGGTTCCACTCTCCCTGATGACCGGGGTAGATGACGGTCCTGTCCGTCAAATAGGCCTCGACCACTCGACGGAGGTAGGTTGGCACCCGGTGATACCGGAGTGCCTCCCTGATGCAACTCCAGGGCAGGGTATTGAAGGCATTGGCGATGTCTAGAGACACCGCCAAGACGACCCCACCCCGGGCCACAGCATCCCCCGTCGTGAGGGCTTGCACGCGCATGATGGCGTCCACCGTAGAGCGCCCCCTGCGGAAACCAAACTGGCTCTCCGTCAAATCCGGCCCCTCCTGCGCCAGCCACCCGACGAGGCGGTCTGCAATGACTCTTTCAAAGAGCTTGCCCACCTCGTCGAGCAGCACGATGGGCCGGTAAGCGGACGGAGAGTCCGCAGGGCGCCCCGGCTTCTTAATGAGGACCAGTTTCCCTGTCTTCCAACGAAGTGGGAACTGGCCCCTCTCCAAGCATGCGCTTAGGAGCCCCCCTAGTCGAGGCCCGAGAGCCCCAAAGGCCAGAACCCAGGCTCTTCCTGGCAAGCCGTCGGGTCCTGGGGCGGTATTTTTGGCACTCAGCCTACGTACCGCCACTCTCAGCTCTACTTCGGTCACTTCCGGAGCATCGTCGTCGTCGTCGGTGATGTGGTCCGCATCGGGCACCGCAGGAGGCGGAGCCATGGGCGGGGGAGTATGTTCCCCTCGCGAAGGGAACAGAGCGCTCACCACGTCCTCCACGAGCTGCGGCCGGAGACTCTGCGTCAGCGGGGGAGCCCATGGGCGGAGTTTATCCCGCACCATTTTGTAGGGGCGTCCCCACGGATCTCTGTTCAGAGTCCCCAGCGACTCCTCGCGAGCCAGGCCTCTGGCCCGCGAGATCTCCGCTCGGAGGGCAGTCTTCGCCGCTCTGTACCCCTCATACAGCTCCGCCTGAATGGCTTCCGTATCCGGAGGGCGGATACGGAGCCTGCGGTGCCTGGTGTACCGGTGCCGCGCAGCAACGCATGCCTCGCGCAGAGCCGTCAGCTCCGGCGACCACCAGTACACCTGGCGCCAGGCGCATCCGGGCTGGACCCGGGGCATTGCCACGTCACATATTTCGGACATGGCCTCCCGGAACCACTCCGTCTCGTCATTGACGTCAGCAGGCCTGTCCGGTGGCGACACCCAGGCCTGCACGATTGAGGCTTCCAGGAAGAGCTCCCGGTCCAGCTGCTTCAGCGCCCACCGCGGACCACTCGGGGCCTGTCGGACCGGCGCGCTCGAGGTCTGGGCGGAGACATCAAACCGGATGTACCGGTGGTCGGAATAGGTCTCCACCCCCTCCATGACGCGCCAGTCAAGAACATGCGGCAACAGAGCGGGGCTGGCAAACGAAATGTCCACCACTGATTCGCCCCGCATCCGCACACACGTGGGGACAGAACCCCGATTTAGGACGACCAGGCCTGTCTCTAGAGCCCAGTCCTCCACCATCCTACCCCGTGTGTCCGTATACCGGGAACCCCAAGCCACATTCTTGGCGTTGAAGTCCCCGAGGACGAGCACGGGAAGGGAACGGAACCCGACGACGACGGTTTTCAATTCCGCAAGGGAGTTGTGGAACTCGGAACTTTTATGCCCTAGCTACCTTTCTAATGGTTTATTTTTTACAGTGAAATGGTTCCGAAAGAAGGGTGGAAAAGAGATAGCCATGCTACAAGGATACACGTTCTGGTGTGACGGTCGAAGTAAGACAACCGATTTGTATATATGCTCGTTTGGAAGACACTGCAAGGCTCGCTTCAGCATCACAAAAGACAGGAGACAAATGAAATCCTATCATCTGGATCACTGCCATGGACCCCCTAGTTATATAATACGTAATGGTTTTTATGTAAAAATGTAGTCTGGAAGAATTTCCACTTATGAGATATGAGATTACAAATTATTTAGTTACTAACGACCCGCCTCGGCTTCGCACGGTTTATAGGGTTTCGTAGTCAACAAGGAACTATTGCCATGTCCGTCTGTCTGTCCACGGTTTAGCTCAAAGACCCTTTGCACTAGGAAGCTGTAATTTGGCATGGGTATATATTAATCACGCCGACAAATGGTAAAATAAAAACATGGAAAAAAAACTTTTGTAAGATATCACCTCCCTTGATTTAGGGATCCGTTTGCGTAATATTAAGCTTTAAAGTGCTAGTTTTTGTGAGAGTCAAGTGTGTCGCCCTCCCTTTCCAGCTAAGTGGTTGTTTTCGGATATGTGAAAAAAAATCACGGCAGTAGTATAAATAATGAAGTGGACTTTATAAGTTAATGAGTAATAGTCGACCAACTTACATTTGCAGTTGGAATGTATGGGAGACCATGTTTTTCAGCTACAGTGTTAAGTTGTTCTTGGGATAAATTCATCCGAACTATGGAACCCTTCATTGTGCGTGGTCTGACACGCACTTGGCCGGTTTTTTTGCTTGACAAATCATTAAGATTTTTAATCTATTGGCGCGCCTTAGTGGTAAGATCGACTTGTATGCCGTGACGGCAAACGGCACGAAGCTCTCTGATGTCGTGTCCGCCATGTTTCACATCTGCCGGGCGGGCGTCCCGTGATGGCCAATTTTTTTTTAATATGTAAGTATGTTTAATGTTAATGTATGTGCACTTAAACCTTCCGAATAAACTCTCTAAATGATGGTGAAAACCGCATAAAAATCCGTTACGTAGTTAAGAATACTTTAGTGTAGAATAACAATGCGGTCACACAAACCACAGTATAATAATGAGTACAGTATGTTATCTGGGTAGTGACCTTGAATTAATTACATACGGCCGCTCGGTAGGTAAATATGTGTCCGTTTGTGCGTAAATGCCGCTACTCGAACTAACGTAACTGAGACTGACTGAGATTTCGAAGCGCGTCATTTCGGCTGTTTTCTCCCCTTACGTGTCGACTGTACACATGGGTGTGCATAAGGAAAATCCTAATAGGTATATAAGCTTATATCATATAAACGTAAAAAAATCATCATCAGTAGTTGCGAACCCCATAGGTTCACAACTACTGATGATGATTTTTTAACCCCCCCCCCCCCCTCGTCCCCCTGTCCCCCTGGGGTCTTGGGTTCATAAATTAGTACATAATTTACATCTAAAGGGTTCTATGAAGATAAAGTATTGTATCACTATTATACTGTGCACAAACAGACAAGAAAAGTGACTTTAATTATAATTATATTATAAGACGCAGATATAAGTTAATACTGCCTCGTTGGTCTAGTGGTCGCATGTGCTACTGCTTAGCTGGAGGTCTTGGGTTCGATTCCCAGGTCGGGGAAAGTGTTATTGGGGTTTTCCATCAGGAATTTCTCAGCAGCCCGGAGTCTGGATTTGTTGCCCGCTTGTAGGAAATAAGCTCGCCCCGTATTAAGTAGGTACTCGTACATACATGGGCCTCAACATAACGGGCGAATTGTGGCTGTAGCAACTAAGTTTTGTGTTATGTCTTTTATTTTTACTAGTGACATGTGTATGTATTTTTAATTTTATTTGATTTGAATGTTATAGTATTGCCTATTTCATTGTGTAAAACCATTACATTACAATTAATTTAATTTAATTAAAACAATAAATTAAATTGACATAAAATCACACATACTTAATGTGTGATTTTTATGGCAATTAAATTTTTAATTAAGCAATTGTAATATTTAATTAAGTATAATGTAATGGTTTTTGTCTGAAACTAAATGAATAATAATTATTATTATAGGTACTCCTCTGCCCAACCCTTCGGGGAAACAGGCGTGATGTTATATTATGTTATTATAATTTAATACATTAGCAGCTACGTTAGTTTTTTTTTTGTATTGTACACATATCATACTCGTAATAAAGCGTTGTATTGTGTGGCATCATTTTCGTACATAAGTTTACTAACATTGGTAATAGGGTTTTTACTGATATTAGGTAAGGATTGTTTATGTAGTCGGAAATAAATAAATAATTACTATTCCGTCTATTAATTTCCTAATTTGATTATGGTTGCCTAATTTCGGATATCTCAATATCTCCTATACAAATTCAGTTTTTTAGAGATAAATCTTTAATCCTGATGATCCTGATCAGGATAATGGGACAACATTTTTAAATTATTGTATTGTCATCGGGCCCTGATAAGTGTGCAAAATTTCGAATTAATTTGACCATTTAAAGTGGGTAAAAATCGAGTTCAAAGATTCCTTTACATATAAACATACAGGTGAAGCTAAAAAAGCGTATTAATAACGTCATTTATCGAGCAGCACTTACATTAATATGAAACTGGGTGGAATACTGCAGTGTTTTATATTTTTTTTACTTACTTAAAAGAAATCGTTTAATTTTCTACAGTCAAATGGTGCCGAAAGCAGAATGGTAAAGAGATAGCCGTAATACGAGGATACACATTCTATCGCGAAGGTCAAAGTCACACAACTGACTTCTTTAAGTGCACCGGAGGTAGAAACTGCAAAGCCCGCTTCGTCATCACAAAAGACAGGGAATATATGAAATCCTGTCATCTTGAACACTGTCATTCACCCCCTAGTTATGTAATACGTAATGGTGTTTTAATTAAAGTTTAATTAATAACTTTTTAAGGCGAAAACACCTGGGTAGCCCGCGAAATTTAAATTTTTATTGTTCATAATACCCGATTGAATGACTGTTTCATGTGAGGTCAATTCTAACTTAAGGAGTTTTATTACTGATTCTAATTCTGTAAATACATATGTGCTACGGTTGAGAATCGTATTTTAGTCAACCTGGAAAATTGCGAAAAACTAAGAAAATTTTAAATTCGCGGGCCACCTTAGCTCATCCCCCTTAACGGCCCGGCCACGACTTTGCGCGGCGGCGGCAGCGGCAGCGGTTTTCCTAATTCATTGCGTGTTAGCCCAACTAGCCACTCTGCGTTGCGCGTCTTGACCACGCAATAAACAGATAAAACGCTTGCTGCGCCGCAATTCGCGCAAGAGCGTGAACGGGCCGCAAGACTGTTAAGATCATCGCAGATTTACTACTAAATGATACTAAAAATGTGGTTTAATCGGCTGATTACTTTATAATAAACAACATTAGATTTTTATGACAAATCAACGTCAAATTCAGCGGTACGAAACCCATTTTTCTTGTGCAGATTATGCATAAATACTACGAAATCATACTACATCAAAAAAAATCTAGTGTCTAGTTTTCGAGTTCTAATATGGCGCCTCAATTCAGACGTTTGAATTAAGGAGCCACCTTAAACGTAATGTAACTTTCTAAGGGTTTTACTATAAATTATAGGATTGGGCCAATAAAATCGGCTAGCCTTTCCCCAACTACGTTGGGGTCGGCTTCCAGTCTAACCGGATGCAGCTGAAATAAAGTATTTTACATGGAGTGACTGCCTATTTGACCTCCACAACTCAGTTACTGGGTAATACGATACCACTTGGTAAGACTGGTTGCCAGACTTTCGGGCTTCTGACCACCCTTAACGAATGTCAAAAATCCACGAATGACAGCCGGGACCAACGGCTTAACGTGCTTTCTGAGGCAGTCGAGCAGTGGTGATGAAATTATGTACACAAAGTAAAGCGCCTGTCTAGGTTCGAACCTATAAATTCCAGAATTAGGCCAATACAATCGGCTAATTTAGGTTCTAATAAATATTGGTAATACCCGCGTTTAAATGAGTCATGGCTCGTCAATTCGTACGAAGCCCGTATGAATTGATTTGTTGTGTCCGTATTACAGACTCCTATAGTGACTACTGGTGAATATGTTAATTTATTCAGGAGGAATCTAGTCAAGATATTAGTACTAGAATAGTATCCCATATTATAGGTACCTATATAGTTTCTTATTAAGACGAAATTCGTTGGTGATGTTAATATTTTCAACATACATGCTCGAAAAGTGGCTCATAATCTACTGCTTTTGGTTTACAATGCAGTTTATTGAACACGCGTGCGTAAGTTTGCATTCCTGCACTAGTGCGGGAAAGTACCTACGCAACAGATTACTGTACATTATTACTATTCAGAGATGTGCGCAAAAACGTTCCCGATTTTTGTTGTCTTAAAATATTGTGGATATATTATATTTAACTGTGTATATAAATAAAATATGATAAAAAAAAACATTATATTTAATTAAGTTATTTATTTTTGTTAAAAAATTTACTTTGGTTTCTTACATACACGTAAACTCACACTTTTCCCCATGGGGATAAATAGAAACTACAGAACGCCACTTGCTACGATCCTTACATGCTCCTTTCTTCCTCCCTCTTTTGCATTTTTTTGCCTCCTTTTCTTCTTTTACTTTTTTTTTTAATTTTATGTTGTTTAATTTTTAACAGTTCAATGGTACCGAAAGCAGAATGGAAAAGAGATAGCCGTAATACGAGGATACACATTCTATCGCGAAGGTCAAAGTCACTCAACTGATTTCTTTAGGTGCACCGTAGGAAGAAACTGCAAAGCCCGCTTCGTCATCACAAAAGACAGGGAACATATGAAATCCGGTCATCTTGAACACGGTCATCTACCCCCTAGTTATGTAATACGTAATGGTATTTTTATTAAAGTTTGATTAATAACCTTTAAAGGCGAAACCACCAGGGTAGCCTGCGAAATTCAAATTTTATCATTCATAATAAAACCAATTGAATGACTGTTTCAGGTGAGGTTAATTCTAACTTGGGATATAGCTGATTCTCATGATTTTAATTTTATAAATATATATTTGTTATGGTCGCGAATCATATTTTAGTCAACATACAACCTGGTAAATTGCAAAAAACGTAAGAAAATTCGAGTTTCGCGGCCTACTTTAACGCATCCTTCTTAAGACTAAAGATCATCGCAGATTTACTACTGAATGATACTAAAAATGTGTTTTAATCAGCTGGTTACTATACAACACGGTGTCATGTATAGATTTTTGTGACAAACTAGCTGCTGCCCGCGGCTTCGTCCGCGTGGATGTTAGTACTTCCCTATTTGAATCGGATTTTGTTTACAATTTCATGGGTTTCAATTTTATTTCGTGGAACCCTAATTCTTTTTCTAAAATAAAATAAGAGTAGCCTAAGCTACTCTTTATAACACCAAATATCTACCAGTGAAAGTCCCGTCAAAATCGTTTCAGCTGTTTCGGAGATTAGCAGGAACAAACAGATAGACAGAAATACAGAAAGACAAAAATTTTAAAAAAATTGAATACCGTGTATACTTTCATATGCATTTAGTAAAAAGCTATTATTTTGACATTACAAACAGACGCTTCAATTTTATTAATTGTTTAGAATAGAATAGATGTAAAAGTAATTTTTTTTTGTGTAGATTATGCATAAATTCTACGAAATCATACAACATTTTTAAAAATATAGGTACATGTCGGAACGTCAGAATTTACTCAGTTAGATTTAGACAGACACGTGGGCAGAAGATGGGTTTCGTGCAATGAAAACACACTGGGTGCGATACACGGTGTTTAAAATCACAATCTAACACAATCACTAAGCACAACGAATCGAATACAGTTCCGTGGCGTAGTAACCCCGATGTTATTCCGATGCGATCCAACACTAGACTGTTCTTCTCGCCATCAGGTTATAACATGACGACTCTGTAGAAGTGGTGATATTAATATTTTCAACACACTTGCTCGAAAAGTGGTAGAATCACATTGCAGTGTGTTGAACCTTTATGATTTTTTTTGCCAAATAAATTGTGGATATAATATTTAACTGTGTAAATTAATAAACTATGATATATAAACATTGTATTTCATTAAATGATTTATTTTTATATTTCAGTAAATTATTTATTTTAGTCAAAAGAGTAACATAAACCTCACACCTTTTCCCCATGGGGGTGGGCAGAAACTACAGAATGACACCTACTACGATCCCTGTACGTATACTCCTTTCTCCCTTCCTCTTTTACTTTTTTTTATTTATTATATAATTTTCGACAGTTCAGTGGTACCGAAAGCAGAATGGAAAAGAGATAGCCATAATACAAGGATACACATTCTATCGTGAAGGGCAAAGTAATACAACTGATGTGTTCAGGTGCACTGGAGGAAGACCCTGCAGAGCTCGCTTCGTCATCACCAAGAACAGAGAGTTTTTCAAATCAAGTAATCTGGAACACAATCATTCTCCCCCTAGTTATGTAATACGTAATGGTGTTTATATTAGAATTTAATAAATTACAATTTAAAGATTGTTAAGATCATCGCAGTCTTATATGATACTACGGAGATACCGACATGGCTTGCAGTGTAAACAAGCTGCAGTGGCAGTAAACTAGCCTTGTTCGTCGAACGACCGATAGCCGAAGGAGCAGATGAGTCCTGGAGTGGAGACCGCGTATCGGCAAGCGTAGTAGGGGTCGCCCTTCAGCAAGAAAGATCGACTACCTCAAAAAGGTGGCTGGGACAGATTGCATGTGAAAGTAGTTGACTGCGATAGGCTGAGTTGATTGATTGTTGATAAAAGTAATCAGCATTAACACATTTTCATTATCATAAAAATGGGTTAATCGGGGGATTACTTTCTAAAAAAACAACGCGGTATCATGTATAGATTTTATGACAAATCCAAGTATTGTACCTATTTCAAATTCAGGAGTACAAAACCCAATTCAGACGTTTGAATTGAGGAGCCACCTTAAATGTCCTGTAACTTTTTAAGGGTTTTACAACAAATTCAGTAACATTGGCTAATTTAGGTATGTACAAATAAATATTGGTAGTACCCGCCTTTCAATATGAAGCATGGCTCCTCAATTCATACGAAGCCTATATGAATTGAATTAAAGTGTCCGTGCAGAGAAAGTATAGCTAAGGACCTTGCTAATAAGATGTATGCAACCAAGACCTACAAGCGGTGCGGTGGTTAGAAAGATCCACGTAAATGTTTGAATTTTAATGTGCAGAGATGAGAGGCGTGAGCTCATTTTTGTGTGTATATGTATGCCATTTTATTGTATTTTTTTAATGTGTTACTTAACTTATTATTTTTTAAATTGGTTTTTCGTGGATTATGTTGTGTGGTCTGCAACAAATATTTTATATTTTATTTATATTATATTATATTTATTTTTTATGGACACCTGTACTGGCGAATATGTTAATTTATTGCAATCAGGATATTAGTACCAGATTAGTATCCAATATTATAGGTAGGTATGGTTTCTTACTAGGGCGAAATTCGTTTGGTGATATTAATATTTACAACACACTTGCTCGGAAAGTAGCTGTTATTGTACCGCGTTTAAATGAACAACCCGTGGATGGGTGACCATCTTTATATAGCGAGACTCCTTCATGCCTCGGAAAGCACGTTAAGCCGTTGGTCCCGGCTGTCATTCGTGGATCTTTGACAGCCGTTACGGGTCGTCAGAAGCCCGAAAGTCTGACAACCAGTCTTACTAAGGGGAATCGTATTACCCAGTTACTGGGTTAGTGGAGGTCAGATAGGCAGTCGCTCCATGTAAAATACTGGTATTCATCTGCATCCGGTTAGACTGGAAGCCGACCCCAACATAGTTGGAAAAAGGCTAGGCAGATTGATTGTTTAAATTCACAATGAGTGTATTGAACACACGTGCTTTTTACTTACATTCCCGCACTAGTGCGGAAAAATACGCCATGTCAGAGATGTGCTATTTGTTTTAATCTCAGCATAGAACCTTAAGGCCTATGAAAATTGTGGATATATATTTAACTGTGTAAATAAATAAAGTATGTATGATAAATAAACATTATATTTCACTATCTTCCGCCCGCAGCTTCGCCCGCGTTTTATGTCCATAAAAAGTAGCCTATATCCTTTTCCATGTCATGGTCTATCCGTGTGTCAAATTTTATCCAAATCCGTTCGTTCCGTCCGTGTAGTTTCAGTCGTTTTAGCGTGAAAGCGTTACAAACAAACAAACTCACTTTTGCATTTATAATATTAACTTAGGATTAAGTTATTTATTTTTGTTAAAAAAATTACTTTAATTTCTTACATATAACATACCGACATATTATAAACTCACACCTTTTACCCATGGACCCATGGGGGTTGGCAGATACTACAGAACGCCTCCTATTACGATCGTTACACACTCCTTTCCCCTTCCTTTCTTAACTTTTCCCTCCCTCAGCAGTTTTTCACTACACTCACTACAGGGCATATTATATAATGTCTTGTTTAATTTTTTACAGTCCAATGGTACCGAAAGCAGAATGGAAAAGAGATAGCCGTAATACAAGGATACACATTCTATCGCGAAGGGCAAAGCAAGACAACTGATGTGTACAGGTGCACCGTAGGAAGTCCCTGCAAAGCTCGCTTCGTTATCTCTAAGAACAGAGAGTTTTTCAAATCAAGTTGTCTGGAACACAATCATCCTGCCCCTAGTTATGTAATAAGCAATGGTGTTTTTGTTAGACTTTAATAAATTACCATTTAAGACAGATATAGTCGTCGCAAGTCATCGCATACCTGCAGCAAATACTGGTACCAACGACAACCTTACCAAATACCTACCTTTCCAAATTCGAAATAATTTTGCTTGTAAGCTGCAATTGTACTTATGACAAAGTAAAACAAAAGACAATGGGCAGGGTTTTTTCAATGAATCAGTGTATATAAAAAGGAAACTGAAGATGTAAAGGCGTCCGTTTTGTCGATAGTAACCTATCTGTTAATCTAGCGCAATAAAGATATTATTATTGAGGATATTATTTTGGACGGCCACGTCTATAAAATTTATGGAGATACGTGCACGTTAATAACGCGAAACGTGGACGGAAATTTAAAAGCGTCTTCATATATTTCCATACATTTCACTTCCTTGTGTTATTAGGGCCTGTCCACATCTCCGCGTCATGATGTCGTCAACGTGGAACTGTGCGGTGTCGGTGCGGTCGTCAGATAACTTTTATTTATGGGATAATTAGGGCGCTTTGACGGCTTTTGTATAGAAAATATGTCAAACTGTCATAAAAAAGATAAAGAATAAAGGAATCAGAGATTACAGAGAGATTAGTTCATCAGATAAAAGTTGTCTGACTATTGAAAAATCAGCCCTGAAACAGTTACGTGCAGTGTTTAAAATATAAAATAGTGCAATTGGTGTCTGCCGTTTCATTTCATTGTTCAATAAATGCAAACTATGACATTTGGTGGTGAAATCTGTATGTCATATCTACAGGTATTAATTGAGGTACCACTAGTGCTGGTAAATGAAAGGAGCCTATGGCCATACCTATACGATGCTTAGCAATAAAGCTGCGTTATGCTTATATGTTATTTCTATTTGTTTAACTAGGTACACGCGATGACGGAATAGCGGATTATTTAGAAATATCTTTGACCTCGTCAACTACTTCTACTAGGCGTCGTGTTAGAACCCGGAGTGGACCAAGAACACGCGGAGGAAGACCAAGAGGCCGTGTCAGAACGAGGGGTGGACATGGACAAATTTATAGACTGTCGCTGCCAGCAGGAAACAGTTGGATTGAAAATTTCTCTCCCTGGGACAAGCCACATTTTCAGCCAAGATTTTATTTTATTGACACTGATGCAAGGACTGACGAAGACTATAAATTTCAACCAATACATAGTGAGGACATTTTGGAACAGATGGTGGACCCGATTTGGTCGCCTGCTGTACCGTGCAAACCAGATGTAGAAAATCGAAGTGCACAATGACCACTACATAATGTAACGCATAACACTGTTTGTCCAGCGCGCAACGTCAACGCGACGTCTACGAGAAGCGAGATTATTCGAACCGAATATGACGTTCCGGTGACGGTGTGCGGTGGACACGTGGCCATAGTAAATATATGTGTCGCTACTTCGGCACCGTCATCTCGTTCTCGTTGACGTCCCGTTAACATGGCGGTGAACAAACGGCCCTATCAAATGCCCAAAAAATCTAGGTTGCTAGTGCAATTTTGATAGAAGAATTTTAGATTTGAAAAGTCTTATAAATTTTTTATCTTATGTTTAGTTTGACGTGGAGGAGCTCGTGGCTAAGTAATCACAGCCGCACGGATCGATCCATCAGGTTAAGCTGTGTTTGCCGGGGTTGTTCCGTGGATGGGTGACCATCTTTACATACCGAGACTCCTCCGTGCCTCGGAAAGCACGTTAAACCGTTGGTCCCGGCTGTCATTTGTGGATCTTTGACAGTCGTTAAGGGTCGTCAGAAGCCCGAAAGTCTGACAATCAGTCTTACCAAGGGATATCGTACTACCCAGTTACTGGGTCGTGGAGGTCAGATAGGGAGTCGCTCCATGTAAAATACCGGTATTTAGATGCATCCGGTTAGACTGAAATCCGACCCCAACAAAGTTGGGAAAAGGCTACGCAGATTAATTGATTGATTGTTTAGTGCGACGTGGTTGTGCCATAAGATTAAGTTTTTTTAAAGTATTTTTGAAGTAAGAAAAATGTCTAAGCTAATTTGCTGACTGTGATAAAGTACAAACATTTAGTTTGTAAGTAAAACTAAGCTGATCTGCTGACTGTGATTTACTTAATTAGACTGACCTTACCAATAATTAATAGAAGCATGTTATTGACGATCCCGATGGTAGTTTTCTTCATAAATTACTTAGTAATTATTAAACATATCCTATGTCATATATGACATAGAACAACGTAGGCATATTGAACTTAAATCGTATGTATAGTGTACTAGTTTTGTTCCCGCGGCTTTGCCCGCGTGGAGGCCGGAAATTATCCCACGGGAACGTACTACCGGTATAAAAAGTATCCTATCTCCTAATCCAAGTTATGGTCTACCCATGTGCCAAATTTCATCAAAATCCGTTCAAACGTTTTAGCGTGAAAGCATAACAAACAAACTCACTTTCGCATGTTTCACCCGCGTAGACCGGGATAAAATGTTGCCTATGTGGTAATCCAGGGCAAGCTATCATACCAAACATCCAAATCGGTCCAGCGGTTTGATCGTGAAGAATTATCAAACTTACAAACATACACACACACTCACAAGCTTTCGCCTTTGTAATATTAGTGTGATATATTAGCTTCCGCATGTGGCTTTGTCCGCGTGGTATGTCGATAAAAAGTAGCCTCTGTCTTATTCCGAGTCATGGTCTACACGGGTGCCTCATCCAATTCCGTTCAGCCGTTTTAGCGTGAACCAACTCACTTTCGCATTTATGATATTAGTTGGATTAGAATAGGATTATAGTTAGGATATGACGTTGAAGTTCCCAATTAGATATTTTTCGGTTTACCGCCTAATTAGTCGATAAGTATAGTTTTAATTTGAATTCCTGAATATAAATACTCCTGGGCCCCAGGCGGTTAAACCCAAAGAAATATACAAATAATATAGGTACCTAAGTATATTTTGACTTCTGTTTGCTATGTAAGTATATCATAAGTTAGCTAGCATCATCATCAGGCTACAGCAGTCCACTGCTGAACATAAGCCTCTCCAATTGCGCGCCATTCAACTTGATTCCCGGCAACTCTCATCCAGCTGCTACCAGCTAGCCAGCGAAAATAAACTGAACCTATAGAATAATTAAATTCCTATAACATAAACGATGCGGAATTCCAACCAGGTACCTCAAAAGATGATAACAATAGGGAACTAATAATAATACCGGTACGGTCACCTTTTGTTAACCGTGGGGCTGGGGCTGATGTTTCACCCTAAGCCCTAAGGTGTACGTGCAACTGTTGTGATTGGTGAATGTCGTGCAGCTGTCACTCGTATTACAAAGTGATGCTTAGTCGTCTCGAGGCCATTAGCAATGGATAGCGCTTGCTATAAAAATAGTTAAATGTATATAATAAAAACTGTGTATTTATCGTTTTTCCTCAAAAAACTACTCTCTCTCGGTTATTAATGTTTCATTTGTTTTTCTTACACCATTTTAGGTAAGTTTTTTTTTGTTTTTCTTTTTTGGCGCAACTTGCCTGTTTTTGTGCCTTTTATAAACTAAATATTAAATTCGATAATACTATTATTTTTACGTAGTCACCATTTTGGTAAGTGTAGTTATGAACCAACGATTACACTCAATTTATTTTCAGGATACATCGGATTCAAAAGACTCAAAAACATGACAATTCTTAGGGTCTTAAGAGAAGAACATGTACTTAGGCTGTTACAAAAAACTATGGACGACGTTGACTAGAAGGCAGGTGGATCAAAAAACAGAGGATTAAATCCTAATGTTTTATGAATGCCAAAAAACTATTTGCTTTTGTTTTGTTGCGTGTTTTTTACCTATCTAGTACTTATCTAGCTAATTTATTAATCAACGCAACGTGAACATCTGTACATCCGCACATATCCGTGAAAGAAGACTGTTAACTATTAAAATCAATGTTTTATTCTTAAAAATATTTAAATAATCCAAATGTATTATATTAGTTGCAGTATCATAAATGTTGCAAACAAAAAATACATTATTTTAATGCTGTTTAAATCTTTCAGTAATAACAATTGCATGCATTTTTAACTTATATTACGTTGTCAGGTGTACAGAAACGGATGCAGAGTACCTTTTATCCCGAAAAAAAGTACTGTTCTCGAGGAAAATAACAATAACGTTCTTAAAATAATAGATGGCGCCACGTGTCTTTCGAATCACGATAGAATTCCATTATTACAAGCAGAGAACAACATGAATTGATTGTCGAATTTTAAATTAACGCGAGCGAAGCCGCGGGCAAAAGCTAGTAATTCATATTGAAAAAAAAAGTTAATTCTGATACGCACGCCATTCAACTCGATTCTCGGCAACTCTCATTCAACATCCTCTCATGCCAAATTACGCCTTAACTATGGCGTTAAAAAAATAAATATTTAACGAGTGGCTACGTTATTTTTGTTCAGCTACAAAGAAAATGCGTTACCCACGTTCAAAATGGAGGTGGAAGCTACTGCTGTACTTTTTTATCTTAACTATGAGACTAATGGTAGCGCTATGTGCCATTTGATGCGTCGCAAAAACCCCCACCCAAATTATCGATTGATGTCTAACGTCACTAACAATGCCACATCTCAATTCGTGAACGGGTGCCGTCAGTAGGGACTGATCATGTCTTGCTGCCACGGTTTATTTTTAATTTATTTAAATTTTTTAATTGATTTTTTTTTTAATCTTTTTATTACGGACGCTTTTAACGTGCACGTCTTTCTACATCGTTCTCACATGGATAATTTAGAACGATATTTTAAACTCATTAGGCGTTATAGTGTTGAGTGATTTGTGCGAATATTCCCAGTCGCCCCCACATGGATTGCCACCAGGTGGCAATCGGGAATAAATTCCCAGTTGCTACCGGGTGGCCGAATATTCACAGTCGCTCCCACATGGATTGCCATCAGGTGGCAATCCGGAATAAAATTCCCAGTTGCCACCGGGTGGCGACTGGAAAGTTATTGCCCCCACTTCAAATCGCTGTACACTGCGGCGTGGATCGCCAATCCCCTAACCACACTGGAAAAGTCTGACCGCCAACCCATTCACTGCGGCCGCGATGAGTGGGGTTGACGGTCGATGCCACAGTGTACAGCGATTTCAAGTGGGGGCAATAACTTCCCAGTCGCTACCCGGTGGCAACTGGGAATCTTATTCCCGATTGCCACTGGTGGCAATCCATGTGGACTGGGAATATTCGGATTTGTGTTGCAAGCGGGCCTTAGACTTTTTTCTAGCTAAGCGGGTACAGTAAGCGTTTCAAACGAATATGAACCTTATCAATATGAATTTAATGTGCATATTTAAAACGCCTTGTCTGAAATCATTATGCAAGAATTTCTCAGATCAACAATCTGAGCAAGAATTGTTGTACTTTTGGTAATTCAAGAAACTTAGGATTATTTTTGTAAAACAAACCATTTATTTGATCACTATGTTTTGCTCGCGGCTTCACCCGCGTGGGTGTCGGACAATATCCCACGGGAACGTATTACCGGGATTAAAAGTACCTATCATATGTGTTAATCCAGGTTAAACTACATATCTGTTGCCAAATGTCATCCAAATACGTTCAGTCGTTTTTGCGTGATTGAGTAAAAAGCATCCAAACTTTCACATTTCTATTAAGTACTAGCTTCTGCCCGCGGTTTCGCCCGCTTGGTACCTATGTCGTTAAAAAGTAGCCTATGTCCTTTTCCAGGTCATGGTCTACCCGTGTGTCAAATTTCATCCAAATCCGTTCAGCTGTTTTAGTGTGAAAGCTTTGCATTTAAAGACTGTGATATTAGTTAGGATTAGTAGGATAAATAAATGAGCAATTGTTTAAATTTTTTTTTTTTGTTTAAAAAATAGTGAATGCGCGGTTATCAGTTATTTCAATTAGCAATTCGGCCTGATTAAATGCGAAATGACGAAATGACTGGCGAATTGTGGGTTACTGTTGTTATCGACGTCGGTTGTGGTGGGTTGCATGACGTCACGTCTGTCTGTGGCGGCCCGCCGCATGGCGCGTGGCGCCGCCGGGCGGGAGTTTAGAAAAAGGCATTTCACGAGTGGATCGCCCCCAGACGGCGTACAGTTCTCAGCGAGTACACAACTGTCTACAAGTATACACCTTCAGTCTGTGCAGAAGAGTAAAAACTGTATCAAGGTGTGGTGCATAAGTCTTAACTATTTTGTAAAAGAAATATGATTTTTGGCTGTGCTGGAGAGGCTGCTGCAGGTGCGGAAAACCTCAAACGGCGAAAATATTCAAATATTTTTGGGAGTTATTTATTCGAGCTGTTAGGTTAGCCGCATACGCCGTCAGGAAAATAAGACAATACACTGACGTTGATACAGCTCGGCTAGTCTATTTTAGTTATTTCCATAGCGTTATGTCCTACGGTATTCTGCTGTGGGGCAAAGCGGCTGCCATTCAAAATAATTTTTTTTTCTTCAAAAACGAGCTGTTCGAGCAATTTACCAGCTAGGTGCTAGAGTTTCTCTGAGAGATTTTTTTAAAGATATTGGTATTCTCACAGTGGCATCACAGTTCATCTTCGCCAACATCTTATACATTAGGAAAAATATACATTTAAACAGTAAAAACAGTGATATTCACAATATTAACACCAGAAATAAGAACAAATTACGTGCTCCATTTCACCGGTTCATAACTCATTTTTTGGGCTGGGTATAACTTTTTGTAACAAGTTACCCTCTTCTTTGCTAGATTTGCCTTTTAATGCGTTTAAAATTAAAGTAAACTCCTATTGTATCAACGATTACTTAATCGATAAGAATAGTTGGTCGTTGTGATTAACTCAAGATTTATGTTCTTTCTGCTTACATAATGACAGGTTATAAGAGTTCTTAAAATTGTTTATTTTATTTGACAAATAATATAATTTAATGTTTTGTGTTGCGTAAATTATTTTGCATACTATTGTATACAATCAAGTTCTTCTAACTGAACAGACAGCTGTGCTGCTGGGGAGTTTGTTGCGCCACTTTTCCCAGCTAAAGCACTAGGAAGTGGTGAAGAGCGGGCTTTTTGTGGGGACTGTCTTATGTAATTTTGACTTTCAGAAAGTGCTGATTCTGAGCCTAATTTGAATAAATGACTTTAATTTTTTTTTATTTTAGGGGTTGAAACACTAAGGCCATGGGGTCCGAGTGCCTACTTGGTTTTCCAAGACATCGCTTAGCGGTTGATCGACTCTTCACGTAACCAGAGGGCTGCCCTATTTTTGGCCAAAGAATCAGGATTGCCATACAAGTGTGGCAATGCTGCCAGCCTTTTGAAGTCCTTTTTTCCTTTCTTCCTTCCTTTTCCTGCTGACAGCGATGCGGACGAATTTTTTGATGCCCTATGATTCTTTCCCCTCCTTTTTATATACCTACCATGTACATATTAGGTATTATTTTAAACCTGTTAGTTTATATATTACGTAAATAAAAATAAAATAATAGCGAATTCACATGTGATTCTTGATGTATTTTAACAACATTTAATACAAATGGGGTACCCAATTGATGCAGCCTACTGTAACTAAGTGCTTATATTAAATGAATTTTATACTAATCTGTGTTATTTCTCTCACTATACGTACACCTCTGCCCAACCATTCAGGGCAACAAGCCGTGATATTATGTTACGTAGTTTAGATGCTAAGAAAAATAATATATTATTCGAAGAATATGTAAACAAGTAAAAACAAAGACATTAACCAAACGATTTAATTTTCAGTGGTATGGGTGACAAATACGAAGGGCAATGTTGTCGCCATCGTTGACAATTACACATATTACTGCAACAAGATGAAGAGTGCTGCAAGCGTGTGGCGATGCACCAAAGGGTCCGGCTGTAAAGCTAGGTTCACACTCAAGGACAATAGGATCTACAGACCTAACCTTGTCCACGACCATGATCCGATAAACTACGTCATACAAAATGGTGTTCTTTATAAGCATTAGTTTTTTAAATAGCATGTAAGTACAGTCAGGGAAATAATTTTATCAAATTTACCCACTCTACGGTAATATGCTATTTCATATCTCTGTCAAAGAATTATGTACATCTTATACATTTTTATTTAAAAGAGTTTCCATGTAGTTTCTTCCCGTTCTTCTCAATAGAAACCTATGTGGTATTTCGCTATTTAACCTTTTGACTGGTAGAGGAAATGAGCATATATACTGAAATAAAACTTCGCTACATGGAATCATAAAGTACTTATATTATTTATTATTTTTTATACCTTTATTATTTATGCCTTTGACTGGTAAAGGAAATGAGCATATACAGGATGGAATTTTTTAACCTCACCTGGAGGAAAAGTACTCTAAATACTGGAGATAGCAAATCTTACACAATGGAAATATTCCTTTATTTTTAAAAAGAAGCAAATCTGCATTCAGAGATTTTAGAAAATTTACTTGCTATACTAGGGAAACGAACCGGCTAATATCCGGAAAAATAACACCAGGTCAATCATAAGGATCAAATCTCTCTAACAAACGTGATACATTAAAGGAAAGGAAAATCATAAAATCTTAAATTATTTTAATTGAACAAAAAAAAGGGTAAACTAACTAATTACATGCTCGAAATGAGCTCCATTTTGTTGGATACATACGAATTTATAATTCAAACATAATTTTTAATTAGGTACTAACTTATGTAATCTGATGGACCTTTGAGTAAAAGTGCTTTATCTTGTCCCATTGAATTATATGTTTAGATTTCAAGGTTTTCCTTTCATTTAATGTATCATGTTTGTTAGAGAGATTTGGTCCTTATGAATGAGCCTAACAATTGATTTCATAAAAGTACAGGCTGTTATTTTTTCGGATTTTAGCCGGTTCGATTTCCGAGCGTGGCAAGCAAATTTTCGAAAATCTTTGAATGCAGATTTGTTTCTTTTTAAAAATAAAATAATTTTACCTTTGAGTAAAATTTGCTATATCCAGTATTTAGAGTACAGTCCCTCCAGGTGAGGTTAAAAATTCCACGCTGTATACTGAAATAAAACTTCACTACAGAGTGAGAGAGTCACATGTTTTTTATTTTTTTTAAACCTTTAATTTTACTGGGAAATTATTAATCGCACACCAGAAAAATATTCCTACATCAAAATCTACATGTACACCGAATCAATGATTGCACCACTAATTAATTAATTGAATGGGCATTTTCACTAAAACGTGCACCCTTCACTTTTACGCTGTCCCACGTTTTCGAAGTTGTATTGTATTTTAATATGAGAGTCTATATATATATATATATTTAATAAATCGATCCCAAATGTATTAAATTTGTTTTTGATCAACCATCGTTGCGTATATACTAAATTAATTTAATTATGAACAATTCGAATACTAAAAGAAGCCATTTTTTACTTGTCCCAGTGCTTAACCGCTTTGAGTAAACCTACATAACCGGAAATTTTCCTACAAAAACGTTGTCAAATTTTTGTTCCAAATATAGTAGATTCCTTTTTACAACTCACTAATAAAAATTAATAGTAAAACCCTAATATTACAGACGTAAATTACATTTTTGTAAAGGACCTCAAAACTCGATCTGACCGGACATGTCAGCACAGTGACGGTCCAAATGCAAATATTTTTCTACTAAACTCGTTATAATTATAAAAACTTGCAACACTATCCACTAAGGATCATCTAGACTTTTTTAAACCTGTCAGTTTGCTAATTCGTGAAGTAAAGAGGGTGTTTTATTGGTGTTGGTGGTTGGTCACAATTTGGTAAGTCATGTTTGAAGCGTTTTTTCTTATTACGTGTTTGTGTCACAGTATTGAACTACTTTCCATTGATTTTTGGTTTTATTTAAGAAACGGTTTTATTAGAAAAATATAATTTTATTTGGTGCGAAAGGATTTTTTTTTCGTTTCACTTGGATAATGTGACAGTCAGTTCAGTGACGTTTTGTGTTGTCACATATAGGGCGGACCACTAAAGTCACCAAACTGACTCATAAGGCTGGTTCTACATCATTTAATTTTTTTTAGGCACTTTAAAAAACATCAAAATGCCACTAAGTGGTGCTGAAAGAACTCAACGATATAGAGAAAGGCTTAAACAAAATCGTCCTGACGAGTTTGAACCACAGAAAAAACAGAATTTAGCTAAAGTTAAGTCGAAAAAGAAAAAAGTATCAGAACTCACACTAGAGAAAGCCGAAATTAGACGAGAAAGGTGGAGAAAAGAAAAAAGGAAAAGCCGGCAAAAGCAAGGGAAAGCCAAGAAACACGACTTTTCTCAAGATAACATTAGTTAGTCAAAACTTGTACTATAATCATTATTTATACATTAATTTTTGTGCAAAGTCACAACAAAAATATTAATTATATATCAAAAAGTACTAACTGTTCGTCAAAAATAACAAATGCGCATATAATAAACTTATTATTGCACTACTAGTTAACTAATTGAATATCAAAATTTATACAAATTATAATTATTGGGCACCCCGAGGTTCGGTTTGTGGTTAGGTTTCTTTAAACCCTGCAGACAGAAATAGGAGCCCCGCACAGCGGGGCTCCGTCGACCTGACATTAAGTTTAATTTATTTAGAATGCAAATTATGATGTGCAAACAGTATTTTTGATGTACGTATTGGTGTTGGGAAAAATTGGTAATTTTTGATGTGCGTTTGAATACTACCCGATTTTATTTATATTAAAAAAAGACATGATGGCAGCTTAAAAGTCATATAAATTACGTAAATAATATTTATTGTTTTCAAAAATATTCAATGATTTGTCAAGAATAATAATCAACTCATAAAATTAATGTAAGTACTTACAAAAAGGTACTCCAAATTTCGAGATAAATCGAGATGTAACTACAAACCGAAAAATACGTACTTCGTCACGAAAGTCTTTCTCTGACAAGTGACAAATGTCAATGAGGTTGAATGTCATATTTCTTTGTATTTACTACTTTGTTCTTTGTTGCTAAAAATCAAGTAACCACAATCTATTTGTCTTTACTGTCGAAAATGTAAAAATGAGAACATGTTATCATATGAATTGACACTGTGAAGTGAAAGGGTTAAACACATGTTTTAGTGTTGCTGGCTGGTGGTAGTCATACTAAACTTTCGCTTAGTTCGCATGATTTTACCAACACATTTCGCTTTCCCACATTCCTGAAAGACCCACCCAACCCAACCCACCTTGAATGGAAACCACACCGTTTCATTGGTATTTCATTCTTTTAACACAAATTGTCTCATTTTGTAAGAACCTTTGAATATTTTTAAAATTCATCATTGTCATGTCATTTGTCAGATTTTATTATTTTTAACCGATTTCTAAAAAAGGAGGAGGTTCTCAATTCGGATGTTTGTATTTTTTTTTTTTTTTTATGTTTGTTCGCGCATAACTCCGTCGCTTGCCAACCGATTTGAAAAAATATTTTTTTGTTGGAAAGGGTATACTTCCCAAATGGTCCCATTTTTGTCAAAATCCAGTTCTGATGATGGGATCCTGGAGAAATCGAAGGAACTCTTCAAATATTATACCTATAGCGATTTGGGTATTTTTTATAGTAGCTCGTGTATTTGCTCTCGGAAAGCACTACTTGGTGAAGTGGAACTGATGATGAAGACCACATATGGCTACCGGAACTACTCAATGATAAATATTTCACGGGATGCGATTCGATTACTTTAATATGGTTGCTAAGCAATTTCCGCTCGTCACACAATGCGTGTGGTGAGTGGTTGTTGAGGAGTTCTCCTGGTTCTTACCAGCAGAACTCCTCAACAATTAACGTCCCAGCATCGGAAAAAGCAATATTTTGTAACATGTGATGAGCAATTGACATTAGACTATTGTAACTTATACAAATTATAAACAGACCCACTAAAAAGTGAAAAATAAAAACCTTTTTACAAAAAAATACAACCGACTTCCAAAAACAACACTACAAAGTGAAAAATTACTTTAATTTCGGAAGTCGGTGGCAAAAACGAAAATACATTTAATCAGACACCGACTTCCGAAATTAAAGTTATTTTTCACTTTGTAGTGTTGTTTTTGGAAGTCGGTTGTATTTTTTTGTAAAAAGGTTTTTATTATATTATAGAGCTAGAATAATAAGGCTAAGTCTCCATTGTAAGCTATGTGTTTAAAGCCAAGTTCTCATTGTAGTAATTTTAAATGTAATTGGTAATCTTAAATATTCTTGGCCGTCATCTAATCTGAGACGTATGTTTAAAATGTTTATTAAGTGTATTTCTAGAATATTTGACAGGTGTCTTTAAAAACTGCCATCACTCATTGTAAATGGTCATTCTATTACCAGTTCTCTTTGAAGCTTCATTGTGTATCTATTAAACTAACTGTGAACTAACAACCAGCAGTATTATTTCCAAGTAAAAGTACTAGTTCGCAGGTGATGCATACATCACCACAGGGGCATTTTCCGTATTTTTAATAAATTTACTTTAAAAAAGTAAACACCGACTTCAATACCAAAAACAAATAAAATAACTTTCCTAAAACACTTAACAGCTTCTGAAGTCGGTGTCAAGCTAAAGTGCATTGAAGAATTAAAGACAGCGACTTCAGAAGCTGTTACGTGTTTTATGAAAGTTATTTTATTTGTTTTTGGTTTTGAAGTCGGTTTTTACTTTTTTTAAGTAAATTTATTTTTCCATTTTCAGTTGAATATACAATTACATAAGTAGGTAAGCCCAAGTCGAACTAAAAGAAGAATCATCAATATCCGCTTAGAAATGCCGGAGATACAGTGCATTTATGCATATAATTTCGTACTTAAGAATAATTACGTAATGTATTAAACCTTCCTGAAAGTATGTAGATCACGTTAGTGAAAGAATCATCAAAATTGGTCAATTAGCTTTTGAGAAAATCGCGGACAAACAAACATACATACATACATACGGGTCGAATACAGAACCTCCTTTTATAAAGTCTGTTAAAAACGTTCGCAATCTCATCTGTCTCAATTTGTCAAAAATTGTAAAGCATTTACCTGCATTTTTGACATTTGATTGTCGCTAGCATGAGGTTGCGATTTGAATTTGAACGTTTTTTGGTACAAGAAATGGCCTTCAGATCCTGTTCCTCCAAGGACTCTGTCGGAAGGTCTTCGACGTAGATAGCCCGTCTAGTGGCGTGGTTTGAGACGCTGCCTCCTACACTGTCCACTCTTGGACAGAGGGACCTCTGAAGGCCCTCTGGTGGCGAGGAGCGAAACAACGCCGTCCTCTTCTTACTTTTGGACGGAACCGCTTCTCTCATCACGTGCAACGTGCGGCGAGCGTGAGGTGCCGTAAAGCCCCTCTCTCGTTTCGCGCTGCAGACCTGTATTCTGTTGCACGTTCGAGACTCCGAGCGTCCTGTGCTGCAGAACCTTTTACTGCGCGCGTCTTTTACTGCGGACTAACTAATAACTCCGGCTATTCGTTACGTTACACTCTTTGGAATGGGCAACTAGCTTCATCTTTCCGGCTGTCCTTGACAATTCAAAAGTGCCTGTAATTGATTTAATTGAAATAAATGCTTTTATTTTGAGTTTGACAGTTGTGATTTGAACATATGGTCAGTTTCAGTTGGTACTCAAATTTTGAGCAAATGCTCAATATCTCTGACTTTACAATGTCTTCCATCACACTCCCGCCCGCCACTGGGCCCGCGTGGTAGGTTAGAGCCCACTCCCTCTCACAGAGAGGAGACCTGAGTCCCAGCAGTGGGAACATTATAGGCTGATTATGCATTATTAAACATATGCTTATTGTGTGTCTGCCAATGCCTATGTACCGAATAAACAGTTAAAATAAACACATTTCATTATTTCTGTTTTTCTTTCTATCAATATTCGAAACGAAATCCTATTTATCTACTTTAGTTTTATAGTAATACACATGAATTTAAAATATATTTTTTTATTGATGAATATACCATATTTTTCGTCTTTAATTTTCGCAAAAATGGAGATTTTGCCTAAATCAACATTGCTTTTTCAGCACCGATTTTTAGTACGACGAGGAATGGCAATCCTGTCATCAATGTTGGTCCCTATCGGTATAACCGATCCAGTGGATACAGAGGGACCAAACTACGATGGGTCTGCACGAGATACACCTTGGGATGCCGATCGACGATCATAACTGTCGAAAATGAAATCGTTCACCATAAGAAGGAGCATAACCATTAAAAAGAGATAACATACATGACATAAAAGTACCTACGAGTACATAGTTTTGTAACAAATTATTTTTCTGATATTAAGTACAATATTATGAATTTATGATACACTGAAATATTATTTTCCTTTTTTTTTTGTAAATCTAGATGGGACCAAACGAACCAAGTGCTCCTGGCAAAACCAACTTCATAAGTTACTAAACAAAATAAGTCAATTCCTTTATTTCAGAGCCAGTTTTCAGCACCACGAAACTGGGGAATCCTGTAATCAACCTAGGTATCTATCGGTACAATAGGGCCAGTGGTTGCAGGGGGCCCAAAGTGCGATGGTACTGCACTAGGTACACGTTAGGTTGTCGGTCGGCAATCTTCACAATCGACAATGTTATAGTTACCCATAGAGCCGAGCATAACCATTAGGATGCTTGTCCACCGCCACGTCAACGGGACGTCAACGAGAACGAGATGACGGTGCCGAAGCAGCGATACATACATTTACCATGGCCACGTGTCCACCGTACGCCGTCACTGGGACGTCACGTTTGGTTCGAATAATCTTGTTTCTGATGACGTTGTGCGGTGGAATAACACTGTTAGTACCTACCTACAGATATCCCACGAAAAATATGCGCTTCGGAAATCATTCTCCGTCTTCTGAAATACTAACGCGCGATGATGAGATGTAATATAAAGCTGTTACAAGCACCTTTTTTATACTACCATGATTATAAAATTATAGATTAATAAGGCTTTACAAATTCAAAAGAACTTTTCAAAACTTTTGAGTGACAGATGACGATCTGCGACCGGGGACGGTTAAGGCTCCTACAAGCAGGCGCGACATGCGACGCGAATCACACGCTACACAAAGGCACCGCGTGTTGCGCGACGAGCGGTGCCTTTGTGTCGCGTGCAATTTGCGTAGCGTATTGCGCCTGTTTGAAGGAGCTTTTACCCGACAGAGAAAACTGCATAAAAACTCTCAATGATAGGTACACTACTACAAATTGCGGCAGTAAAATACTTAGAAACTTTGCCTCTGTGGGGGGTTGATGACGTTAACGCTAGTGCTAATTCGGGAATACGAAGATTACCGAAGCGCATACCTTTTTTGGTTTACCTGTAGATAAGTACTTTTAATTGATTAATTTTAAGATGTGTTTTTGTTCATGCTATGATAGACATTTGGAAGTGTCAAATTTTGGTGTTTGACATAACAGTATTTTATTTTTGCAAAATGAAATCCTGTTTATTGTTTTACCTAGGCACATGTTTATATTTGGCCCTGATGATGCAATCCTATAAAGCGTATGTTTCAGTTTTTTTTCGTTCACTAATTGAATTAATGAATATAATTATAATTTAAATTTGCTGAAACTTATAGCTTCTGTCTGTGTGTAAAGTATCAAGTATGCAAGGTGTATCTTGTGTGTCACGGACACAAGATACACCTTCTCTGCACGAGATACACCATACACCTTGAGAAGCCGATCGACGATTAGTCGAAAATGTCATCGTTCACCATAAGGATCATAACCTTTAAAAAGAGATAATTATATGTCATAAAAGTATCTATATATACTCGTATTATAGTTTTGTTACCGTTTCTTTTTACTGATATTTAGTACAATACACTGAAATAATCTTTTCCTTTTTTTGTTTAAATCTGGATTGGAGCAAACTTGTGGTAAAACTAACTCCATAAATTACTAAACAAAATAAGTCAATTCCTTTATTTCAGAGCCAGTTTTCAGCACCACGAAACTGGGGAATCCTGTAATCAACCTAGGCATCTACCGGTACAATAGGGCCAGTGCTTGCAGGGGGCCCAAAGTGCGATGGTACTGCACTAGGTACCCGTTAGGTTGTCGGTCGGCAATCTTCACAATCGACAATGTTATAGTTACCCATAGAGCCGAGCATAACCATTAGGACGCTTGTCCACCGCCACGTCAACGAGACGTCAACGAGAACGAGATGACGGTGCCGAAGTAGCGATACATACATTTACCATGTCCACGTGTCCACCATACGCCGTCACTGGGACGTCACGTTTGGTTCGAATAATCTTGTTTCTGATGACGTTGTGCGGTGGAGTAACACTGTTAGTACCTACCTACAGATATCCCACGAAAAATATGCGCTTCGGAAATCATTCTCCATCTTCTGAAATACTAACGCGCGATGATAAGATGTAATATAAAGCTGTTACAAGCACCTGTTTTTAACCGACTTCAAAAAGGAGGAGGTTCTCAATTCGTCGGAACCTTTTTTTTTAATAATTTTTTTAAATTTTTTTTTTATGTATGTTCCCCGATTACTCGAAGATGGCTAGACCGATTTGGATTATTTTTTTTTTGTTTGAAAGGGTATACTTCCCAGGTGGTCCCATGATCATGAAGTCAGGATCTGATGATGGAATCCTGGAGAAATAGAGAGAACTCTTCCAATTTTATAGGCACACTTGAAGCGATTTGGATAGTTTTTGGAAGAGTACTTTCTTGGAGTGGTGCCATTTCAATTTGGTGAAGATCTGATGAAGAACTTCTGAGATAGGCAACGGAACTCCTCAATAAATGATAGCAAATGGACTGGATTGCTGAAATCTCATGTCTGTTTGTTGTTCACACCAGTTCATAACATAACATCACGCCAGTACGCTGTGAAGGGGCAAGCACATGTGAACCACTAAAAAGTGAAAAATAAAAACTTTTTTACAAAAAAATACAACCGACTTCCAAAAACAACACTACAAAGTGAAAAATAACTTTAATTTCGGAAGTCGGTGTCTAGTTAAATGTATTTTCGTTTTTTGCCACCGACTTCCGAAATTAAAGTTATTTTTCACTTTGTAGTGTTGTTACTGGAAGTCGGTTGTATTTTTTTGTAAAAAAGTTTTTATTTTTAACTTTTTAGGTGTGGTACCTACCCCACACAAATTCTAATACCACTACCTGCAAAACAAACTAGAACATCATCCATATAAAAGTGGGGGAAAAATACGTATTATTGAAGCTAACTCAAAAACTACCGAAGCAAAGTTAATCAAATTCATATGGGACCAACTGTGATGTATACCCTCTCGAATAAAACAAAAAAAATCCAAATCGGTCCAGCCATCTTCGAGTAATCGGGGAACATACATAAAAAAAAAAAAAAGTTACGACGAATTGAGAACCTCCTCCTTTTTGGAGTCGGTTAAAAATTATAGATTAATAAGGCTTTACAAATTCAAAAGAACTTTTCAAAACTTTTGAGTGACAGATAATGATCTGCGACCGGGGACGGTTAAGGCAGCAGGCGCGACTTGCGACACGAATCGCACGCTACACAAAGGCACCGCGTGTTGCGCGACGAGCGGTGCCTTTGTGTCGCGTGCAATTTGCGTAGCGTATTGCGCCTGTTTGAAGGAGCTTTTACCCGACAGAGAAAACTGCATAAAAACTCAATGATAGGTACACTACTACAAATTGCGGCAGTAAAATACTTAGAAACTTTGCCTCTGTGGGGGGTTGATGACGTTAACGCTAGTGCT
The DNA here is from genome assembly GCA_946251885.1 of Cosmia pyralina. Taxonomy (NCBI): domain Eukaryota; kingdom Metazoa; phylum Arthropoda; class Insecta; order Lepidoptera; family Noctuidae; genus Cosmia; species Cosmia pyralina. Next base: position 21,624,920 of record OX276351.1, read on the forward strand.
AATTCGGGAACACGAAGATTACCGAAGCGCATACCTTTTTTGGTTTACCTGTAGATAAGTACTTTTAATTGATTAATTTTAAGATGTGTTTTTGTTCATGCTATGATAGACATTTGGAAGTGTCAAATTTTGGTGTTTGACATAACAGTATTTTATTTTTGCAAAGTGAAATCCTATTTATTGTTTTACCTAGGAATGCGTTTATTTTTGGCCCTGATGCTGTAAAAATATAAAGCGTGTGTTTTAGTTTTTTTTCGTTTACTAATTGAATTAATGAATATAATTATAATTTATATTTGCTGAAACTTACAGCGTCTGTGTGTGTACACTGCACTGCACTAGGTACCCGTTAGGTTGTCGGTCGGCAATCTTCACAATCGACAATGTTATAGTTACCCATAGAGCCGAGCATAACCATTAGGACGCTTTTCCATCTCCACGTCAACGGGACGTCAACGAGAACGAGATGACGGCGCCGAAGTAGCGATACATACATTTACTATGGCCGCGTGTCCACCCTACGCCGTCACCGGGACGTCACGTTTGGTTCGAATAATCTCATTTCTAATGACGTTGTGCGATGGAAAAACACTGTTAGTAACCTTAGGTAGGTTACAGATATCGCACGAAAAATATGCGCTTCGGAAATCATTGTCTATCTTCGGAAATACGAACGCTCGATGATGAAGTGTTATAATCACCTATTTTATATTACCATGATTATAAAATTATAATTAAAAAAGTTTTGAGTGACAGATGACGATCTGCGACCGGGGAAGGTAGTCGTGTCGCGCGACGAGCGGTGCCTCTGTGTCGCGTGCGATTCGCGTCGCGTGTTGCGCCTGTTTAAAGTAGCTTTTACCCGACAGAGAGAAAACTGCATAAAAACTCCCAATGATACACTACTACAATGCGTGGTAGTACAAAACTTAGAAACTTTGCCTGTGTGGTCTAATAACGTTAACGTTAGTGCTAATTCGGAAACACAAAAAAGATTACCGAAGCGCATACCTTTTTTGGTTTACCTGTACGTACGAGTTCTTTTGTATAATTAATTTTAAGATCTGTTTTTGTTTATGCTAGGATGTTTATATAATTTGGAAGTGTCAAGTTGGAAGGCCTTCCACAAGGTGGACCGATGACCTTGTAAGGCCGCAGGAATCCGCTGGATGTGGGAAGCACAGAACCGGTCAAAGTGGCGGTGCTTGGGGATGCCTATGTGGACGTTTTTCGGCTGAAATGATGATGATAATGGTGTTTGACATGACAGTATTTTATTTTTGCAAAATTAAATCCTATTTATTGAGTACCTACATTACCAGTCGACAGCGATGCGGATAAATTTTTCGACGCCATGTTTTAGTTTGTGAATAGTTAGTTGAGTTAGGAATTAATTTTGTTATTTTTAATAATTAATTAGGTACTTAGAAGTTATTATTTACGTAAATATTATTGTAAATAAATAAACAAGGTAATTTATTGTTTTACCTAGGTATGTGTTTATTTTGACCCTGAAAGAAAGAAAGAAAGAAAAATATTTTATTTGGGACACGCACAGGAAATACAGTTAAAAAAGAGCATATAAAAGTAACAAAATAAACATTAAAAAGCAAAAAAACAAAAAAAAGAAATCAGAATAAAAAAAAAAAAGAGACCTGTGCGAGGCCAAAAAGGCTCCCATCTCAGCATAAAGCTGCGATATTTAAAAAATAAATACCGCAACGCTGGTATTCTGATAGGGCCTGTGTGATGCCACGGACATACCCACGGATATCAATTAAAAATAGCAAGGGGAATAAAATCAAATAAAATAAAATACAAATACTAGAATACTTGAAAAGAAAAAAACAAAAACCGTCAATAAGGTGTAAAGATCGACTCACGCTTGACGCCCGACGGTCCAACCTCACTTGTCTATGCTATAGACTATTGTCTATATTTATGACAAGCGATGAGACCATGCATGAGACGCGGGCGCAGGCGACTGGCTGTCAATGTGCATTAATGTAAAAAAGGAAGTAAAGTCACACAAATAAACAAAGAGTGAATAATAACCCTGATGTTGCAAGCCTATAAAGCATGTTTTTTTTTTCATTAATTGTGTTAATTAATATGAGTATAATTAAATGTGCTGCAGTTTACAGCTTCTGTGTGTGTTTGTTGTACGTAATGTACATGCATCTAATAATCATGTATAATAAGAAAGGAAGAAAATTAGTTTTATTTCTATTTCGCCCCAAGACAACTAAATAATTTCGCCTTTTCCTATTTTCTAGTCTTTTATAATCAATTTCCTTTAATTCGCGTTCAGTAAAGGCTCGTCCAATGCAGTCAAAGCTCGATTGATAAAAAATGCATTATTAAACACGTTACAAACTGTTTAAACAATTTTTTTTTTTTAATTTCAGGGCCTATTTTTAGCACCACGAAAGCTGGCAACCCTGTTCTCATTATAGGTTCTTGTCGATACAACCTGACCGCAGGCTACAAAGGACCTAAACTTCGCTGGGCCTGCACTAAAAAGCAGAATGGATGTAAAGCGATCATTTTCACAGTCGACAATGTTATCATGTTCCAAAATAATGTTCACAACCATTGAATTCAATGTCAGTAAAAAAAAAAAATGTTGTGTAAACCATTTTGATTTTCTATCGAGAGTGGAATTTTCAAGTGTGAATTTTTGTTTTGACCCGGCGAACATCACAACTTTCAATAATTTATAAACCCATGCATACCTAGTTATGTTTTTATATTCTGTGCTGATGCCTGAACCAGGGTCTATAATGCGTGTTTTTGTTTTTATTTTATTTTTGTACATTCATTGAATTAATTAATATAATTCCAAGTAAATATGTTGCATTTTACAGCTGATATGCGTCTGTGTTGTACAAGTAATAATTAAGTAAGAATAGTTAATGAAAATTAGTTTTATTTCTATTTCACTGACTGACTCTGAAACACTAATAATTTCGTCTTCACCTATTTCCCAGTCCTATAAAATTTATTTAATTGGATTTGTGTTCTGTACCTCTAGGCTTGTCTAACGCAGTCAAACTTGATTCTATTTCAGAACCTATTTTTAGCACCACGAAAGCTGGCAACCCTGTTCTGATTATGGGTTCTTGTCGATACAACCTGACCGCAGGCTATAGAGGGCCCAAACTGCGCTGGGCCTGCACTCAAAAGATGAATGGATGTAAAGCAATCATCTTCACATTCGAAAACGTTATCATAAGGCAAAATAAGCAACACAACCATTGGATCCAATGATCATTTTTCCAGATTGATGAAAATTCTTACTACCATTTTGGTTTTCTGTCATGTGCTGGAATTGTCAAGTCTGGAATTTTCTTTTGAACTGGCAAACGTGGCGACTTGAAATAATTTTATTTAAAGTTGCCATTTTATAAATTCATATGACCTAGGTATGTTTTTATATTTTGCGCTGATGCCAGGACCAGGGCCGTTAAAGAATAATTTTATTTTATTTTTGTACATTCATTGAATAAATGAATATAATTACAAGTAAATATGCTGCAATTTACAGCTGGTATGTGTCTATTTTGATCAAGTAATAATTAAGTAAGAATAGTTAATGAAAATTAGTTTTATTTTATTTCTATTTCACTGACTGACTCTGAAACACTAATAATTTCGCTTTCTCCTATTTCCCAGTCCTATAAAATTAATTTAATTGGATTTGCGTTCTGTACCTCTAGGCTTGTTCTAACGTAGTCAAAACTTGATTCTATTTCAGAGCCTATTTTTAGCACCACGAAAGCTGGCAACCCTGTTCTGATCATGGGTTCTTGTCGATACAACCTGAACACTAGCTATAAAGGGCCCAAACTGCGCTGGGCCTGCACTCAAAAGATGAATGGATGTAAAGCGATCATCTTCACATTCAACAACGTCATTATTAGGCAAAATAAGGAACACAACCATTGGATCCTATGACCGCTTTTCCAGATTGATGAAAATTCTTGCTACCATTTTGCTTTTCTGTCGTGTGCTGGGATTGTCAAGTCTGGACTTTTATTTTGAAACAGCAAACATGGCGACTTTAAATAATTTTATTTAAAGTTGCCATTTTGTAACACATATACCTAGGAATATTTTTATTTTCGGCGCTAATGGTTGGACCAGCACCCCAATTGCGTAACACACTATCGATCGGAATTAAACCAAACAAAACACACAAACAAATTGCTAATCCATTGCTTCATATGTTCGAAAAATTTGTCTGCTCGACAACGTAAATAACGCAATGAATGTTGTTGAACTGTCAAAATGAAACCAACTCCGATTGATAATGTGTTACGCTATTAGGTTACTGAGCCTATAAATCGTGTGACTTCGTTTTTGTTTTATTGAATTAATTAATATAATTACACCTGCTGCTTTTGCAATTCACAGCTTATATGTGTCTATGTATTGTACGAGTAATAATTAAGTTTAAGAAGAATGAATGAAAAATGTTTTATTTCTATTGCGCTTACTCACTAATTCAATAATTTCGTCTTTTCCTATTTGCCAGTGTTTTATAATTATTGTAATTTACCTAATTTTAAAAAAAACCTTGTGTAGTTTCTGCCTGCCCATGGGAAAAAGGTGTCAGTTTATGTATGTACGTGTAAACACCTTTTTCTATTTCAGAGCCTATTTTTAGCACCACGAAAGCTGGCAACCCTGTTCTGATCATGGGTTCTTGTCGATTCAACCTGACCGCAGGCTATAGAGGGCCCAAACTGCGCTGGGCCTGCACTAAAAAGAAGTATGGATGTAAAGCGATCATCTTCACATTCAACAATGTCATCATTAGGCAAAATAAGGAACACAACCATGATTGAATCCAACTGACCACCATTTTGATTTGATTTGACCCGGCAAACATGGCAGCTTTGAATAAATTTATCTACTTTATCGTAAAATTTGAATTATAAACTTCAAAACGAGTGCATACTTGACATACTTTAAAAACACAATAAATACCGAAATTTAAAATTTTTATCATATTATTATTATAACACTTTTTCTCTAACAAAAGAATGTTATAAAATATTTTTTACCAGTACGATACAGGGTAAATCCAGAAGTTAGTATCACCAAGGAGTTTCCATCAATTATTTTTTTCTAATGGAACGCATGATATGCGGGGCGTGCCATTGTTGTAGCATTACAAAAGAGTTTTGACTCCAACTTTAACTTGTGTGTGGCAGCTCCCGCTTTAGCTCATGCGCGGTGTATTGTCTTGGGTTTTGGCGCCATTCATACGTTTTGATGTACTGAATTTCAAATGTATGAGAGTAGCTGTATGAAATTGCACTTAACTAGGTACTAAAACACTCATGTGATACTATTAAAAACCTCGCCCTCGTGTTTTAATACCCCTCATTATGAAAGAGTTTCATAAACTACTATTATACTTTTAAAAACTGTGCGATTGCCCGGGAAGGTTTTTGTACTTTAGGTCTGACTACATTTAGGTGACAAATCTAAACACACTATGCCGAAGATACGCGACCGAAGTTCGTCATGATTACGCCTGCAATGCTATTTGATTTACTGACGACACATTACGTCCGAAATTACGTTGCCAAATTCCGTTGTTGTTGAATCAGCCGCGGAACTTCGGTCGCATGCCTTCGGCTTATTGTGCTTGGACACTAAGGCTCCAGCAGACAGGCGTGCCGCGACTATATGACGCGATTCTGGTAGGACAATTCCCATGAAGTTTTCATAGAAATTGTTCTATTAGAGTCGCGTCGCGCTTGTCTGCCTGGACCCTTTACCTATCTAGAACTAAATTGTGAAACATCTACTGTCTACGGCTTTTAAGGTTCCATACTCTAACTCTGTTCGTCCACCGCACCGGGAGCGGGACGTCAACGAGAATCTGTTTTCTATTGACGTCTCGTTCCCGGTGCGGTGGAAAACAGTGTTAGGGTGCCAAGCGGAACCCTATTATTACTAAGCCTCCCATGCAAGAAAAGTATTTTTTTAAAGTGAAGTATTTTTTTTAAATAATGTAGTGTTAAATATCGTATGGTGGTACGGAACCCTTCGTGTGTAAGTCCCACTCACACTTGGCCGGTTTTTTTCTGACTTTATCTGTTGTTTTGAATTCAACAATTTATCCATATAAAATTGTCTTCAGAAATATACTCAGGCATCAAAATACTGAAGACAATTTTAGCCTTCTTGTTTATACTGGCTGAGTTTTTGGTTGATATTTGACGGAACCCTATTCAAAGACTCATCCTGTTTACTTTGTAATAGCTTCTGCCCGCGACTTTGTTCGTGGAAGTCGTAAAATACATAATATACTTACTAAAAATAACAGACACGCATCGCATCGCCCGCCCGTGCTATTACTTGGTTTTCGCTTAGCGACTTTTTTTCTTTTTGATCGGCTACTAAGGATCAGAATAGCCTTCCTCAAGAATTGGGCTATCAAATGCAAAAATAATTTGACAAATGCGACTGGTAGTTCCAGTGCTTAGCGCGTTCAAACAAACAAACTCTTCATCTTAATATTTAAAAAAAATACAACCGACTCCCAAAAACAACACTACGAAGTGAAAAATAACTTTAAATTCGGAAGTCGGTGTCTAGTTAAATATATTTTCGTTTTTTGGCACCGACTTCCGAAATTAAAGTTATTTTTCACTTTGTAGTGTTGTTTTTGGAAGTCGGTTGTATTTTTTTGTAAAAAGTTTTTATTTTTCACTTTTTAGTTGTGTACCTATCCCACACAAATTCTAATACCACTACCTACAAAACAAACTAGAACATCATCCATATAAAAGTGGGAAAAAAATACGTATTATTGAAGCTAACTCAAAAACTACCAAAGCAAAGTTAATCAATTTTATATGGGACCAACTGACCCTCTCGAATAAAACAAAAAAAAAAATCCAAATCGGTCTAGCCATCTTCGAATAATCGGGGAACATACATAAAATAAAAGGTTCCGACGAATTGAGAACCTCCTCCTTTTTTAAGTCGGTTAAAAAAGAAAATTCCTGACTGACTGACTGACTGACTCATCAACACCCAGCCCGAACCATTGGACTGCTGAAAGCTGATATTTTGTACAGAGGTTCAAGGATTAAGGAAGGATTCCCCGAAAGAAGGAAAGTTTTCCCGAGGAAGGTTTTCCCGTGGGATATTTTCTGACATCCACGCAGGCGAAGCCGCACGGGAAGTGCTAGTACTTAATATTATAGTATAGAATGATTATGACTTCGTTTTTAATTTTTTTTTTGTGTATATGTACGATTATAAGGATGTAGTTGTAGTTTGTAGTAAAAGTTTATAAATAAAAAATAGCCTTAAAAAGGTCTTTCCAGATCTGTGAATGATATAAGAAGGTACCTACGTATCAAATTCAATTTGTTAATAAATTATACAATTTTTGTATTGTGTTTGTTTCATTTATAGCTGTACCTTATGTAAAACAGAATAGAAAAAAATAATGTACTTAGGTAACATTTTTTTTTGCAGAACTGGTTTTTGGAGAAACAAGATGTGGCAACCCTGTTATCTTCACAGGTAACTATCGATACAATCTGACGGCGAGTTATAAGGGGCCGAAAAAACGCTGGGCCTGCACCAGACGGAATTACGGGTGTAAAGCGAGCATCTACACAATCGGTAATGAATTCATTAGCCAAGGTTATGAACACAACCATTGAATTAATTACACTTTTTACTTTCAAATAAAATTTAAAGTTTAATGAAAATCTCTGAATTTAATATGCTTGAAAATAGTGTAAGACTGTACCAAGATTTATTTGTATCATTTTATTAAAATAATCCAGTCTTTTGGTTCGTCCACAAATACCACTGATCGGTGGCATTCTAATTGCGTATCATACTGTGAAAGTACATAGTCACAATCTGTATGATTTTGAAGGCTAATCCATTGCTTCATGTTCAACGCAGTAAATGCTGTTGAACTTTCAAAATGAAAGCCATTTTACGCAGTTTCCCCGCTAGTTTTATAATTATAGTCTGTTTTTTTTAACAAACGAGTACTGAGTTATGTCTCTCGCACATTTCCGATATTGACAGAGTGATATGGGTCATTGGTCGGGGTGGGGCCAACGCCTTTGTTCTTGTTTTGAAATTGTTAAGGCCCGTTCATATTGAATACTTTTAAAATTTACTGTACAGGAGACATTGACTCACGCACAAACAATATCGTCTAGTGCGATGCGCAGGTAGTCGATGACTTAACGGAATTACATGTAACTATAGCGTTTAGTTTGTGTGGAACGGACTTTATGTTGACTACGTGGACAACGCAGTCAAAATTTTCGGTACTCGTTTGTCAGAAAAACATACTATAGAAGAAAAATTCTTGTAGGTAATTAAAAACGTTCAAAAACCAGTCGCTATCTCGCTTCAGCGACCATCAAATGTCAAAAACATGGATAAACGCTATGCAATTTCCAACGTTCTTAAACTTACGGGAATTGCCCCCCTCTGGTCTTTCTGTATCGTGTAGTTGCATGCAGGGATTAAGAAAATCGATGAAAATGTGTTATCTATTCAATGATATATTAAATTGAATGTACTTTAAATATGTATTTGTTTTATTATATATCACAAGTAAGTACTTACCTACTCACATTACGTATGGTTAAAAAAGTATTATCTTGATTTTTTTTTTGCTAATCTTCCTTGGGGAGTACCGAAAGGAAATTTTTAAAAACCTGTGAAGAGAACATGATTGCCGGATCTTGTAGCAACAACATTCGGCTAACCGTACTCAGGTAACATAATTTTTTTTTGCAGAACTGGTTTTCGGAAAAACAAGAAGTGGCAACCCTGTTGTCTACACAGCATACTATCGATACAATCTGATGTCACGCTATAAGGGGCCGCAAAAACGCTGGGCCTGCACTAGACGGAATTACGGATGCAGGGCGACCATCTACACAATCGATAATGAGTTGATTAGCCAAGGTAAAAGACACAACCATTGAATTAATTGCACTGTCAAGATTGCACAATTTAAGAAGACAAGCTAAAATGTAAAGTTTAATGAAAATTTTTGAATTTAATTTTCATGAAAATCGTGTAACCTGTGCCAAGATTTATTTGTATCATGTCATTCAATTAATCCGTTCATCCACAAATACCATTGATTGGCACCCTAATTGCGTAGCATACTTTCAATCACAATCTTGATTGATTTGAAGGATATTGCTAATCCATTGCTTCATATTCAACGCAGTAAATGTTGAACGTTCAAAATGAAAGCCATTGCTATTGTGTGTTACGCAATTACCCCTCTGTTTTTATAATTAGAAGGATAATTCCTGTAGGTAATTAAAAACGTTAAAAAGCCAGTCGTTATCTCATTTCAGTGACCATAAAATAATAGGTCTTTACCTATGAAATTGCCGTTTTGTATGAAAAAATTTAAACGAATTTTTTTCATGCATTTTTTATTTGTATTAATCGAAGTAATCACCCATGCAATCAATGCATCTTTGCCAACGCAGTGGCTGTTTATTGATGCCCTTCTTAAAGAAATCAGCTGGACGGGAGGCAACAAATTTTTCAAAGGCATTTTGTACTGCCTCTCGGGTATTGAATTTTTTTCCCGCCAAGAAGTTATCCAAATTCTGGAAAAAGTAGTAGTCTGTAGGCGCAAGGTCTGGTGAGTAGGGCGGATGACGGAGAGCTTCCAACCCCAGTTCTTGCAACTTGGAGACCGTCTGCTGTGCAGTATGAGGTCGCGCGTTGTCGTGCAGGAGCAGCGGAGACGAGCGATTGACCAATGCTGGTTGGAGATGTGCCAGCTTCTCCATCACTGTGTTCAGTTCTTCACAGTACACATCTGAAGTAATGCTCACCCCGTTTGGTAAGAAGCTGTGATGAATCACACCGGCGCTAGACCACCAAACAGTGACCATCACTTTTCTAGGGGTAAGTTTTCGTTTAGGGCATTGTTTAGGTGCTGAACCAGGATCCAACCAACTTGCTGAGCGCTTGCGGTTATCAAACAGAATCCTTTTTTCATTGCAGGTAACAATGCGGTTCAAAATTCCTTCATTTGTGTGTCTGTTGAGCAGTGCAAGGCACGTCTCGACGCGTACTTCGCGCTAGCGATCATTGAGTTCGTGGGGCACCCATTTGTCAAGCTTTTTTACCTTGCCAATTTGACGCAAATGGACCAATATTGTTTTGACGCTAACGTCGAAAGCTGCTGCTAATTCAGCCGTAGATTGTGTATCATCAGCTTCCACAATCGCCTTTAATTCGTCATTGTCAACCAGTCTTCGGACGACCGCGAGGTTCATTTTTCAGGTCGAAATTTCCAGAACGGAAGCGAGCAAACCAATAACAAGTGGTGCGTTGGTTTGTAGTGTTAGCTCCGTAAACGTCGTTGATGTTGCGTGCCGCTTGTGCCGCGTTGCTGCCACGACGGTACTCATATTCCATAATTACTCGAATTTTTAACGTATCCATGATGACGAAAAAGATTGAAATGCGATGAAAATGTTACACTAATCAATAAACAAATGACTACTTTTGGAAAAAAAAAATCCATGTTTTTAAAATAAAATTAATTTGAAATTAGAATTCTTAGCCAAACAAAAATTATTTTGATTTGAAATGGCCAGTACTGCAGAACGGCAATTTCATAGGTAAAGACCTAATATCAAAAACGTAAGTAACCGCTATGCAAATTTTGACAGATTGTGACGGATTAGAATACAAACATTCTTAAAATTACGGGATTTGCCTCCCACTGGTTTTTCTGTATCGTGTAGTTACGTGCAGGGATCAAAATAAACTATAAAAATGTAGTATCAATTAAATGATTTAATAAATTGAATGTACTTTAAATATGTATTTGTTTTTATTATCTATCGCAAGTAAGTACTTACCTACTTACATTACGTATCATTATAAAAGTATTATCTTGATTTTGTCAAATCGTCTTTCGGGGGTACCAAAAGGAAAATTTGAAAAACCTGTGAAGAGAGCATGTTTGCCGGCCGGATCTTGTAGCAACAACATCCGGCTAACCGTACTCAGGTAACATAATTTTTTTTTTGCAGAACTGGTTTTCGGAAAAACAAGATGTGGCAACCCTGTTGTCTACACAGCATACTATCGATACAATCTGATGTCACGCTATAAGGGGCCGCAAAAACGCTGGGCCTGCACTAGACGGAATTACGGATGCAGGGCGACCATCTACACAATCGATAATGAGTTGATTAGCCAAGGTAAAAGACACAACCATTGAATTAATTGCACTGTCAAGATGGCACAATTTAAGAAGAGAAGCTAAAATGTAAAGTTTAATGAAAATCTTTGAATTTAATTTTCATGAAAATCGTGTAACCTGTGAATCGTGTAACCTGTGCCAAGATTTATTTCTATCATGTCATTCAATTAATCCGTTCATCCAAAAATACCATTGATTGGCACCCTAATTGCGTAGCATACTTTCAATCACAATCTTGATTGATTTGAAGGATATTGCTAATCCATTGCTTCACATTCAACGCAGTAAATGTTGAACGTTCAAAATGAAAGCCATTGCTATTGTGTGTTACGCAATTACCCGTCTGTTTTTATAATTAGAAGGATAATTCCTGTAGGTAATTAAAAAAGTTAAAAAGCCAGTCGTTATCTCATTTCAGTGACCATAAAATGTAAAAAACGTAAGTAAAAGATGGAAATTTTGACAGATTGTGACAGATTATAATATAAACATTCTTAAAATTACGGGATTTGCCTCCTTCTGGTTGTTCTGTATCGTGTAGTTGCGTAAAGGGATCAAAATAAACTATGAACATGTATCAATTCAATGATTTAATAAATTGCATGTACTTTAATTATTTATTTGTTTTTATTATCTATACATTACGTATAATTAAAAAAGAATTAAGTATCATGTTTTTTTTTTCAAATCTTTTGGGTGTACCAAATGGAAAATTTGAAAAACCTATGAAGATAACAGGATTTGCAGGTATCTAAATAAACTATAAAAATGTAGTACTTATCAATTCAATGATTTAATAAATTGAATATACTTTTAAATATGTTTTTTTATTATATATCGTAAGTAAGTACCTACCTACTTACATTGCGTAGGTATAATTAAAAAAGTATTAGGCATCTTGATTTTTTTTCAAATCTTTTGGTGATACCGAAAGGGAAATTTGAAAATCCTGTTCTTTTCACAGGTTTTTTTTTTGTTTCTATACAAACAGGCGCGACACGCGATATAATCGCGCGTGATTATATCGCGTGTCGCGCCTTTAAGATATGTATAAAATAATAAAACAACTACATAGCATCTTTATTTTTTTGCAGATGTATTCTTTGGTAAATCAAAATCCGGCAATCCTGTTCTCTTCGTAGGTTCTTATCGGTACCACCAGACCTCGGGCTTTAAAGGACGCAAACTTCGTTGGGCCTGCTCTCGGAAGAATTCGTGTCGAGCGACTATATTCACAATCGATAATGTCATAATTAGCCTAACTAATCAACACAACCATTAAATGTAACTGCACTTTATAGATTGCATGTCGCAAAAAAGTGAGAAGAGAAGTTATAAGTAAATAATACAAGTGTCTTGATTAAAGTGTTTTTGGTTAAACTGTTCTTGAATGTCCCGTTAGTTTATACCGAGATTATTTGTATTATTTTATTTAGTGGCTTTTTTGTTCATACGCATTACGATGTGTATAAAATAATAAAATATATAATCTCGATTTTTTGCAGATGTATGTTTTGGTGAAACGAAATCCGGCAATCCTGTTCTCTTCGTAGGTTCTTACCGGTATCACCTGACCTGTGGCTATAAAGGGCGCAAACTGCGTTGGGCCTGCTCTCGGAAGAATTCGTGCCGAGCGTGTATATACACAGTCGATAATGTTATCACTAGCCAAACTAATCAACATAACCATTGAAATAATTTGCACTTACAGCGTTATGAGGTAGTTTGGCGCATGGCAAAAATCGGAAATAGCGCCGCCATCTTGTTTTTTTATACATTTCAAAAACAATTGCACAAATGTTTACCAACAGCGCCTCCCTGTCAACTTCATTCGAGCGCCAAAATATCCTTGTAGCTGCAGCATGGATGATTGTTAGCCGCAAAAAATAAGAAGAGAAAATCTTTTTATATTAGGCATATCCTAATAAAAAAGACATAAGACATGGTATAGTTTTTTTTTAATCCTACCAGATTGTGCCTATGTACACATGGCTACATTTCAAGCTATACATTTACAGTATAAGCTGGCCTCTCATTGTACGGAAATCCTATGCAATGCGAGATCAACTTATACTGGAAAATTATAGCTTGATATGTAGCCGTGTGTACCAAAATTTATTTCTATCATTTTATTCAATGGACTTAGTCCTTGTTTGTTCACGCATTATAATAGGTTGGGGGAAAAGTTTCTTCGCATTTTTTAAGAAAATTCAAAGCATTTTTTAATATACATTATTTACATTTATCTAAAGTATGTAGGTACCATTTTGTTCGATATTTTTTGCCATCTTGTAGGTAGGAAAATGATCCCATTGCTATAGAAATTTTGGGACTTCTGATCAAAATACCGCGACAAGTGGTTTTGGCAGTCCTCTCATGATGTTAACCTGACACTGCCTACAGAATTCTGAAGAGACCGAAACATGTGGAAATCTGAAAGACTATACGGCGGATGCATTAACACCTTCCAGCCAAACTCTCTTAATTTTTGCTGAGTGGCTAAAGGTGTGTGAGGTCTAGCGTTATCATGATGAAAAACCACACCTCTTCTGTTGACTAATTCCGGCCGTTTTCTCTCAACTTCTTGCTTTAATCTCATCAGTTGTTCGCAGTAGAGTTCAGAATCGATGGTCCTGCCTGGTGTTAACAGCTCATAATGAATAATGCCCTTCCAATCCCACCACACACACAGCATCACCTTGTTGCGAGTTAACCCGGGTTTCGCCACAGTCTATGAAGCCTGACCAGCCTTTGACCACGACCTTTTTCGCACGTTCTTGTCGTACGTGATCCACTTTTCATCACCAGTTATCAGCTTCTTCAAAAATGGTTCGATTTCATTACGTCGTAATAAAGAATCACAAATGAGTACACGGTTCATTAGGTTTCTTTCAGTGAGCTCGTGAGGTACCCGAATATCGAGCTTTTTTGTGTACCCAGTTTTTTTCAAATGCTCCAAAACTGTTTTGTGGTCAATTCCCAGTTCTTCAGCTACGTTGTAACTACTGATATGCCGATCTTGCTCCACTTTTTCAAAAATGGCATCCATTTTATCCGTAATAGTGCGACCAGAGCGAGTGCATCTTTGACATCAAAATTTCCGGATTGAAAACGCATAAACCAATTTTGTGCTACTCTCACAGACACTGCACTGGGTCCATAAACATCGCAAATTTTTTTCGCGGCTTGCGTTGCATTTTTACCTTTTTTGTAGTAACATTTTAAAATGTATCGAATTTCTTCATTAGATTCACTCATCTTCACAGTACGAAAAACAAATGAAAATCACACATTTTCCTAATTTGAATTTGGAATTATGTTCTTTAAAATTTAAACTTTCAATGATACCAAAACCAGCCAGATACAAATAGTATAGCCAAAGAGATTTTATTTTAAGTTCATACATACTATAATGCGAAAAGACTTTTCCCCAACCTAATATTTATGTATTAAATAATTTAAAAAATCTACCTAAAAAACTTCTAGGTTTTTGCAGATGTGTTTTTGTGAATCGAAATCCGGCAATCCTGTCACTGGGTGAATCAACTTTTTAGACCCTCCTTTTATGTCCTCACTAATAATGTTTTAAAAACTCCTTAGATAACTTAACTAAAAAGAACTTATGATATTTAAATAAAAACCGGTCAAGAGCGACTCGGACTCGCGCACTGAGGGTTCCGTACCATCATTTATATGTAATTTTTGTTGATGATTTCTGAAAAACTGTGCTATTTAGAGACATCGTTTTATTTTTCCTGTAATCTATACAAAAACTTCTATCACATAAAATAATTTTAGATTTTTCTCTACGCAAACTTCGGAGATAAGAGGGAACTGTATTTTTTAACATTTTTCAACAAAAGTCGAAAACTATGCGGCTTAAAAAAAAGAAAAAAATGTTTGAGAATGTGCAAATAACGCTCTTTTATATTATACCCCGCATGCCATAGTAGCCCCACTTCGAATTTTTAAGACCCCCTTTCAGTCCCTGTTGCAAAAAAACCATATATATTTTTATATCTTTCTTATTTGCAAAATAGTCGGGCAAACGTCATCTAAAACTGTTCTAATTTTCAAGTTGATAGCATTAGTAGTTCTTGAGATATCCAGCTGTGACAGACAGACAGACTGAGTCACACCATAAGGGTTCCTTTTTACCATTTTTGTACAGAACCCTAAAAATCGATCAAGTGCGAGTCGCACTCGCACACGGAGGGTTGGCGTGGGATAAAAAACTTTTTTACAAAAAAAAAAAAAACAACCGACTTCCAAAAAAATACTACAAAGTGAAAAATAATTTTAATTTCGGAAGTCGGTGTCTTTGGATCTGTATTTTAGCTTTTAGCCACCGACTTCCAAAATTAAAGTTATTTTTCACTGTAGTATTTTTTTTGGGTCTGTTGTTTTTTTTTTTGTAAAAAAGTTTTTTATTTTTCACTTTTTAGTGGGTCAGTCTGTAATTCCTCTAAGCTACTAAGAAAATTATACATTCTGACGACTTAGAATTTTATTTGACATTGGTATTACCATAGATATATGAAAGAAGGAGATATGCCCGGTAGTTGAAAATGTATCAGAACCCGATGTCGCTAGGTTGGCCCCACCACCGCGCCACTACTACACATGTAGTTCAATAAAAGCAATAGATACAAAGTCGCGCACACACTTGCAATTCATAAATCAGAACATACTACACAATCAATTATAAACCTTAACTCGTCACACACAGCGTGCATTTACCATGCACCGTACAACTTACTCACACAAAAACATCTGTCGCTATTATTGTGTTGTGCAAAAAGCAATTTATTTTACATATACGCTAGTGATTGACTAAAACGGAAAGTTATCGATACTTCCATTTATTACTGTACAAGAAAAATTTGGGGTCCTGAAAATAAAATAAAAAATGATATGTCCAGAAAGTATTATACATTTTAAATAAAAAAAAAATGTATATTAAAAAAAAAAACACGAATCAATAAATTAAAACAATCCGGTTAAGTTGGTTTAGGCTGTGAAACCATAGGAATTGTTGAACCCTGTTATGATGTGTTTACTCACTGACCTGTAAAGTGGAGGTATTTGTTCAGTACTTGACGTACTCTTAATTTTGGGATGGGAAGGTAGTGGTCAAAAAGCCTGCGAGTTTTCTTTAGAGGCTGGAACATTTCTGCCTTAAAGTGAATTGAGCATATGGTGCTATATTTTGTTGGGAACCAGTTAGGTGGCCTTACTGTGGCATCAATCCATTCTTATTTTGTATTTGTATCTTTTGGGAAGCTAAAAAGGTACTATAAGAACTTATTTATCATTTACATAATAAGTATCTTAAGCTATAGTCTATAGTCTAGGAACTAGTTGGCCGCTGAGACAGGGGTGAGGCGGCGGTTCGCAACGCACATACTGAGTAATGCGCCCCTGCTCCTCCATCCCACCGCTCACATACCTAAGGCGTGGTCTATACTTCTTAACCTCACGATGAGTAAGCAGGTAGCAGGCAACAGGCGAATAGGCTTTTGTTGTTAAAAAAAACCCTTAGTTAAGAAATAGTTAAATATATGAAAACAAACACATACCATACTCATGCATAACAAATAAATAGCATGAATATGTTGACTTATTTTAAGCTAAAATCACTAATATTTTATCTGAACCATACCGATTACTACAACGCATTTGAATCTTGTGGTGCATAGTTAAAGGTGGTGTGGTGTTACCTGCCCTTCGTCATGGAGGAAGACTTTTGGCCGCAGGACGTGGTGTTCCGTCGCTTCCGCGGACAAGTTCCACAGGGCAGCACTTAAAGTCAAGCTAGTGCAAAGAGGAGTGCTACTAACATAGTCTTAAGCCTATTTTATTAACACAAGTTTTTGTTTATATTCAAATATGTATTTTTAGGTTAAGGTATTTATCTATGGGCCGTGTCGCCTGAAATAAATGGTTTATTATTATTATCTTTTTTGCCTTTGACTTATCTCGGGACCTTGGGGTCCCGGACCTTTGGAAGGCGTACGAGGGGCCGAAGCCAACTCGCAGAGGCCCCTTAGGCAATTTCAAATGACGAGGAGGCACCAGCCGACGATTATCCCTGTATGCTCTATGCAAGTGCACCCAAGGACAACCCCCGGTTGGTGCAGGACTATTGCAGAACATGGAAACAAAACACATTGGGCCTATGGGTTTGGGTGGCTACATGGATTGGGTACCTTGAACTATGGAAGAACTATGTCCCCTGCCTGACCAATGTTATATAATATACACAGATAAATTGGCAGGGGGTGACTTGCGCACTCAATAATGGGCCCCCGGAAACGGTCGCTAGCACATAGTGACGTAGCGACAAGGGGCAACATGTCCTGAGGTGCTTGAGGAGTGGAGAGGTATTCCACGGCTCTCAGAACAATCCCAGAGCCCGGAAGATGGTCAAGATCCCTACAAGCACTTACTGGAATACTTCCTTCCTCCGAGCACGTTTGCTCTTGCGAATCTCCACTCAAGCCGGCCAATAAAGGCAAGAATGAGGTGGGAGCTCTGTTCCCGTCAGTGTTCACTCCAGCCGGCCAATAAAGGCAAGCCAGAGGTGAAGAACAAGACTTCTCCCGGGAAATAGGGTCCGTGGGGTCGCTACTGCCCAACAGCTCGCCACATGCTGCCCTGCGGGTTCACGTATCTCTCTTGGTCTGGCTCCTCACCCTAGACCTGTTTCGGCAAAGTAAACTCCACCGGCACAGACCCAAAGTTCGGAGCGCGCAAGCCCCACCACGACGTCAACGTAGAGATACGGCGGTGGGGTTATTATTATTATTATTATTATTATTATTAAAGACTTTAGCGGAAGTAAAATACCAAAACCAAAAAAACGTAAGGAAATAGCACGAAGATGCGATAATTTAAACCCAAAAACACTCCACCTAAACATTAATAAACTTACTTTACGACCGTTGGTTATGCATTTCTCTACTAGGTACGCTGTAAAATAATCAAAAACAGTAAAAAAGATTATTTTACATTCTCAAAGGTTTCCCAACCGTACTTAAACGTCATCTTTTCAAGTGTTCCAACCGGGCTAAAACGGTTGACAAATTGAAAAATAAACTATAATAGCAATATAATATTCGTTGGGCAATCGACATTATTATCGATAGCCTACTTTAGTGGATCTTAACCTCATCACTATCTCGCCGCAAGACACAGCGGCTGTACTATGCGACGCTCCGCGTAAATAAAGTATCGTTTTGTTATTTTTACATTGCTTGTCCAGTCGCTTAGCGACATACTTAAGGTAGTGGTTAAGGAGCAATGTATTTGCTGCAAAAATAGTACAGCCGCTGCGATATTTGAAAACAAAAATAACGTAGTAAAAGCAAGAAATATTTTACGATTTGTTGTTTTTTATGATTTTAAAGATAAATACAGTAAAATACTTTTACTTACATATGGTAAGTGATCCCGTGAGATACGAAGTTTTTAATATCACTTCGGTTTTTGCAGGAAACCACTGAACAACACGGCATTTTTATAATTTATCGTGACCACGGTCGAAAGCGTACTAGTTCGCGGAGACGGCCATTTGGCGAGTAAAGGCACAGCGTGCGCATAACGCGTGGACACAGGCGCGCCCCCATGCCACTTCTCCTGTTTTTTATATTTCTATGGGTATTACTATGACATGTAACATACTCGTAATCTATTTGACATTTTTACTGAATTTAATTCTATTTTCTATTTGTATTGATATTGCACGTTTATTGTATTCTGTTAATGTACCAATAAATACTAATGTGAAGTGTTAAAAGTAAAAATTCGACAATGTTATTTAAATGTATTTGTACGCCTCTGGGCAAAATATAGAGGATCTACCTGCCTATAACATCTCGCACACTATTGTAATTTAACCTATGTTTACAAATAAAGAATTCTGATTCTGATTCTGATTCTACAATAGCCTAATGTCAACTGCTCATCACCTTTTACAAAATATTGCTTTTCCTGATACAAGGACGTGAATTGTTGAGGAGTTCTCAGTAAGGAACCAGGAGAACTGGAACTGATGGTGAAGTCACCATCAGCCCCATTTCAACATATGTATTGTGGCGAGCATAAATTGCTTAGCAATAATCGAATCGCAACCCGTGAAATACGTATTATTGAGTAGTTCCGATGGCCATCTCTGGTCTTCCTCATCAGTTCCATTTCTCTAAATGGTGCTTTCCGGGAGCAAATGCACGAGTTACAATAAAAAATACCCAAATCGCTATAGGTGTGCCTATAAAACTTGAAGGTTCCCCCCGCTTTCTCTGAGATAAAAAAAAAATTAAATAAAAAAAAAACCTTTAATTTTTAACATTATTTTATTTTTATTATTTGTTGTTATAGCGGCAATAGAAATACTCTGTGAAAAATTGAACTGTATACCTTTACGGTTCATGAGATACACAGATGCTCGCTGACAGACAGACGGCCGGACCAGCGGAGGCTTAGTAATAGGATTCCGTTTGGCACACTTCGGGCACGGAACCCTATAAATTAGAGGTAGAAAAATATTGTTCTTGTAATCTTATAAACTGATTAAATTGAATGCAAAGCAGTTCCCATAGTAGAGCAGTGAATGAAAAATGCCTTCCCTGTTGGCAGCTCATGATATTTCATTTGCAATAACTTAAAAAAAATATATAAAAGAAGCCTGTTTCTCCAATATATTCTCTTATTTGGAGCGTCCAACCATACAATTTTATTAATAAATCTATTTTAAACAAATATTTGTTTGCTCGGCCCAAACACTGCTCGTAAAACCATATCTAGATACTGCTTTACCGTTATGACTTATTTAAAAAAGAGATGGCACTTTAAACACATCGGCAACACTAGCTCGTGAGTGACACTTTGTATTCATCGTTCGACACGGTCTAGCTCGCTCCGATTCGCCAGTGTGGGCTGAGCTCTCGAGAGATGCGCGAGGGTTTATTACTTCGGTTACCAAACAAATCGCGGCAAGTTTTATTACTTGTTCGACGTTATTATTAAAAAGCAATATTAATCTGATTACAAAATCAATTCCATAAAAGTACTGTTAATTAAAGTGTTTTTATTAATATTATCAAACTAAGAAACTGATACGGAATTGTGAAAAAGTGCAAATTGTCACTATTCTTAGTTATAACAAAATCTATCACGTAAAATAATAAGTTAGAGTAAAATTGCTTATTTAACTTAGTTAAGAACTCTAGTTCTTTTTAATAAAGAAAAAAAAATTAAATGTTAATTCAAAAAGGTAGGCGCTTCCCTTGGCTCGTCTTGGCGGAGGCACTACCGTGCCCCCAGATAATATTGATAGAATCCTAAAATCTTCTACTGCGTTTCTTCTTTTTATTTTATTTATTCCAATTATCACATGCATGGACTTGCTGACAGTGGGCTTGTAGCTAAGAAATAACAGCCGCACGGGTCTATCGATCAGGTTAAGCTACGCTTGCCGCGTTTGGTCCGTAGATGGGTGACCATCTTTACGTACCAAGACCGAGGGGTCTTAATTATATAATAATAATATCTCCTCCTTGCCTCGGAAAACACGTTAAGCCGTTGGTCCCGGCTGTCATTCGTTGATCTTTGACAGTCGTTACGGCTCGTCAGAAGCCCGAACGTCTGACAATCAGTCTTACAAAAGGGGTATTGTATTACCCAGTAACTGGGTTGTGAAGGTCAAATAGGCAGTCGCTCCATGTAAAATACTGGTATTCAGCTGCATCCGGTCAGACTAGAAGCTGACCCCAACATAGTTGGGAAATGGCTAGGCAGATGATGATGACATGCATGGACTTGCTCATACATTCTCGGGCGTTGTTTTATTTTACTAGTCACGCTGTAAACGTCTAATTTGAAAGATAATTTAAAGTTATTACCTTTTTCAATTAAATACAATAAGCTACTTCGAATCTTCGCCTGTTGCGATATGTTAATAGGTCACGTAATAGCCTCTCTGAGCTACGATTAAGGGGATTTTTATTACTTTTTCAGAAATGGTTTGCAAAAAAAAAAAAAAGCCTCTTAGTGCTGCTGAAAAGCAAAGACTATATAGAGAACGTCTCAAGAAGAAAAACCCGGACAAGTACGAAGAGGCCAAGAAGAAAAATAGAGAGAGGTATCATAGGACTAAAAAAAAAAGGTAAAAAATCTCACTCTACTTCTCAGGTTTACCATAATTCTTTTAATATATTAATAATGCCTGCTTGATTAAATGTATCCAAATTTATCAATTAACGTAAAACACTATAAATCTTAGGATGTAATAAATCCTAAGATTTATAGTGTTTTAAATTAATTGAGACATTTTATAAGATTACTAGCTGCGCCCCGCGGTTTCACCTGCATAAGTCTCAATCCCATGGGAATATCGGAATAAAAAGTATCTAATGTCGTAATAAAGGTTATGGTCTACCCATGTGCCAAATTTCATTCAAATCCATTCAGACGTTTTAGCGTGAAAGCGTAACACACAAACAAACTTACTTTCACATATATCTAATAGTTATGATATATGTAAGGATCATTTAAGTGTTGAAATATGTTCAAAGTAACGCAGTGGAATTCAAGTTTAAATATTTGTTATTGTAACTTTTATTAAAATATCGCTGATTATACAAAAATACTTCATCTATGTTCTAATAAATGATTATTTTCTGATACTTATACATAAAATTGTGTCTATCAGAGGAGTGTATCAGAGGAGCTCGTGGCTAAGTAATAACAGCCACAAGGATCGATCCATCTGGTTAAGCTACGCTTACCGGGGTTGGTCCGTGGATGGGTGACCATCTTTACATACCGAGACTTCTCCGTGCCTCGGAAAGTATGTTAAGCCGTTGGTCCCGGCTGTCATTCGTGGATCTTTGACAGTCGTTACGGGTCCTCAGAAGGCCGAAAGTCTGACAACCAGTCTTACCAAGGGGTATCATATTACTCAGTAACTGGGTTGTGGAGGTTAGATAGGTAATCGCTCCACGTAAAATACTGGTATTCAGCTGCATCCGGTTAGACTGGAAGCCGACCCCAACATGGTTGGGAGAAGGCTAGGCAGATGATGATGCATACAATTGTGGATTAATTTCTCGATGCATAGTTTTTAAGTAGTCAAAGTCAAGTCAAATACCGCGGCACGTACTTATAATAATTAAGGAAAATGTAATAAATATATAAAAATCATTTGTTGTGCATTAGTCTCGCAAAAACTGGAAAATGGCTCGACCGATTATTTTTTAATACGGAGGTGATTTAGGAAAAAGAAAATTATGAAAAAACTGAAAGGAACAGCCGAACACTCGAAAAAATCTAAATTTTGTCTGACGTGGTAAAATACGAAATTTACCGGGTCATCTACTAAAATATAAAAATGCTACAATTTTTCACATATTAGTCTAAAATATTTTTATCTTTTGCTTTAAAATTTTTTTCCACAAAGAAGTGCCTAAAAAGTTGATTCAATCCTCTGCGTAGGTTCTCATCAATTTAAGTTTATCTAAAACTGCGGTGGCACTACACTAAGGGCATATTTCATGATGTCCGAATAGCCACTACTTACCGAATAAATTCAAAAATGGAACAGAATTTGTATGAAATTATTTAGGAACTTAATTGGTGGTGAAACAGGCCCTAAAAAGAATTGTGCATGTAATTGTACACATCAATAATGTCATTGTAGCCATAAATAATGAACAGAACCATTGAATCTGACAACAATTTCTTGCTGACTGTAGAAATTAAGAAGAGCTTATTAACAGAGTTGTTGGTTTTTGGCATTCATTGTTTTCATTTTAATATAGCTCGTAAAACCTAGATTTGTTATTAATTAACACATAAATGTTATGTAATTAATAAAATTCGATCTGTTTTTTCTATGAAGTCTTTGATGATCTTTTATGAAGTCTTTCTATGAATAAGTTTTATTTTAAATCTAAGAAATATTATTATTTTAATAAATCAAATCTGTTTCTATACACTCGTTTTAATTAATAAATAATAAGTAAATATCCATCTGTTAGCCTCATAGAAAAAAATGCTTAAAATTGTACCTTGATTTCTTTGCAGATCCGATTTTCAGTAAAACTAAATCAGGAAATCCTGTCCTCATCATGGGCTGCTACCGGTACAACCTGTGTTCTGGCTACAAAGGGCCCAAATTGCGTTGGGCCTGTGCTAGAAAAACTTCAAAATGTCGAGCTTTTGTCTTCACTGTCGAAAACGCCATTATTACATATAGGAATGAACATAACCACTAAACAATCATGTATAAAAAGTTATTTTTTCTTCAACGTGGATTCGCAGTGGTAGCCCGTGAAATCAAAATTTTCTTGCGTTTTTTGCAGTTTGCAGGTCAGTGTCAGGTTGATCTCTCTAAGTTAGATTTGTTCTCTTTTAATCTGATTTCGGAAATCAGATCCAAAGAGAACAAATCTAACTTAGATAGAAAGATCAACCTGACCTGACCTGAGTTAGATGTGTTCTTTTAATCTGATTTCGGAAATCAGATTAAAAGAGAGCAAATCTATCTTAGAGAGATCAACCTGACACTGACCTACAAATTGCAATAAACGCAAGGAAATTAGAATTTCGCGGGACACTACTGCGCATCCACATTAAAAAAAAATATGCTTGGTGTTTTGTTTCTGTTTTTTTTTTTATTTGGTGTACACAATTATCCATTGAGTTAAAATATTTCTTTATAATCCCATTGTTTCACTCGAGCTAGACCATATTCCTACTGCATTTTTTTTGTGTTTATTATGTTTTTTGTATGTTTATCATAAAAATTATTACTGAAAAACAAGAAAAAAGGACGAATGAATGCGATGATGCGGTCTCCCGTTAGAGTATTATTTGTCTGTGTGTGAAGGCGCAACCCTCAGTTAGTTAGTTTTTAATACTGGGTTTTTGGCTTCAATATGTAGATAGTGCGTTTTGTTTGTGCAGAATAAACAATTTTTCTTTCTTTCTCAAACGACGGCAAAAAAGACTGGATGTAAAATAAGCTAACGCTGACTCGTTTCTATTACAGAGGTAGTATTCAGCACGACGAAGCATGGCAACCCTGCTCTCAACTTAGGTCGGTACCGTTACAACCGGCACTCTAAGTACAAAGGAGTCAAGGCTCGCTGGACTTGCACCCGGTACGTGTTAGGATGTAAATCTGTGATTATGACAGTCGACAACAATATTGTTAGTATTAAGAATGACCATAATCATTAGAACACTTTTTAACGACAAGTAAAAATGGTAAATGGCTGATTTTTACAACGCCAGATGACTTTATCCGAGAAATAATTTTGATTTTTTGACAGTTTTATTTAAAAAGGTCTCAATTTAATTGCGCGAATAAAATAAATCTGACGTTGGAAAAATCAACCCTTGATCTAATTTAAGTGAACTCATTGTATTCTAGGGAGTAGTTTTTTTTTATTATATTGTATTACTATATTATGTTGTTTTATTAACGCATTGGAAATGCGTCCTACTTGTGTCCGCTCTCAGCTTGAAATTCCTCCATAACAATAAGTACCAATCCTAACACCTAAATAAACGACCACGTTTTATTTCAGTTCCAAAGCCAGTTTTTGGCTACACTTCCAGTGGTAACCCTGTAATCACACTGGGACACTACCGTTATAATCGGGCAGCTAGCTGCAGAGGGCCCAAAGTCAGGTGGTATTGTACCAGACGCACTAAGGGATGCCGATCAAGTGTCTTTACTATAGAAAATGTCATCGTTAACCATAAGTCGGAGCATACCCATTAAAATGCATCCGATCGCCACAGGAGAACCAAGGTTGACATAATCCCAAGCATTGCCAAACTTAAGTGGCAGTAGGCAGGCACATTGTTCATAGAACAGATGGCCGATGGGGCTAAGAGGCGGTCGTGCGGTTGTGAAAGCAGAAATCCGCTGGAGGCGAGAAGCAGAGAACCGGTCGATGTGGCGATGCTCGGGGAGGCCTTTGTCCAGCAGTGGACGTTTTTCGGCTGAAATGATGATGATGAAGTTACTGACCGAAAGAGAGCTGAGACCAGCGCAGGTACATCTGCACAGGTACACCTCACCGGTAGAGGTAGCGGAGACAGAGCAAACTACAAGTCACGGAATCTCTGGTGCCCGCTATTTTGAACTCTATTGTAAACTGCTTGAGCAATTTGGTGTGCGGTATGTAAATGTATGTATGTATGTGTGTGTATTTGGTGTGTAAATAAGTAGATGCAAAAATAATATTGAAATTTCTACATTGATATCTGTAATTTATATGGTGTAAGTACATAATAAAAATTATTGTACGGAAAAGGAATGCATTATTTCAGAAATCATATTAAGAAATATACCTACCTAAATCGGTCATTTATACAGGGTGGAATTTTCGAAGCGTACCTGGAGGGAAAGTACACTAAATACTGAAGACAGCAAATTTTACTTAAAAAAATATTCCTTTATTTTTAAAAAGAAACAAATCTGCATTCAAAGATTTTGGAAAATTCGCTTACCACACTCGGGAATCGAACCGGCTAAAATCCGAAAAAATAACACCCTGTACTTTTATGACATCAATCGATAGGGCCAATCATACGGTTCAAACTCTCTAACAAAAATGATACAATAAATGAAAGGAAAACCATGAAATCTTAACTTATTATAATTGAACGAAAAAAAAGGGTAAACTAACTATAGTTAGTTGCTCGAAATGAGCTCTATTTTGTTGAATACACTAATTTATTCTTTTAAAGAATTCATTTGCAGTAACTTTTAAAAAAAAGCAGCAAATTGCAATCTTCTTGTAGAGATAGTTCTTCGTCATTATAAATAAATAACGTCAAACTAACTAGTCTACCTTATGTTATCTGATGGACCTTTTAGTAAAAGTGCTATATCTTGTCCCATTGAATTATATGTTTAGATTTCAAGGTTTTCCTTTCAGTTAATGTATCATGTTTGTTAGAGAGATTTGGTCGTTATGAATGAGCCTATCAATTGATTTCATAAAAGGACAGGGTGTTATTTTTTCGGATTTTAGTAAGTTCGATTCCCGGAAATCTTTAAAGGAAGTTTTGCTTCTTTTTTAAAAAAAAGGATGTTTCCTTTGAGCAAAATTTGCTGTCTTCAGTATTTAGAGTACTTTTCCTCCAAGTACGCTTCGAAAATTCCACTCTGTAAATAGCTTGCATCCTTTTTTGTAAGAGAAACATGCTAAAGCCTATTTCCTATTTCCTATTAAAAATTATTTTGTGTTCGCAGCAGCGACGGCGACGTGCCCCGGCGTAAGTTTTTCTATTGTCTGTTTAGTGCATTCAGTTCTCGGTTCAAATACTCGTACGAACGAAACTGATGTCAATGAAACTCGCTGATGTACCTAAGTACCTTGGCACTTGAAATATAACCAGATGTTACTTTCTTTCACGGCCTGAGCCATCAGTTGGCTCAGGCCGTGTTAGAAGTACTGTAGCCTGGTTGCCTCCACGGATACTTCGTAATTTGATAATGATGTGTTTGTTATAAAAGATAAACACTCTTTTATCTTTAGAAGAATAGAGTCAGCTTGGAAAGCTAACAGCAGATATAAAGTATACTGTAGTTTCATTGATATAAATAATTATCCTGTAACAATCAGCCTATAATATTCCTACTGTTGGGACACAGGCCTCCTCTCTTCGAGAGGGAGTGGGCTGTAATCTACCACGCTGGACCAGTGCGGGTTGGTAGATGTCACTCTTCGAATTTTTGGTTCTAAGACATGCCGATTTCCTCACGATGTTTTCCTTCACCGTTTTGAGAGCAGTGGTGATGAAATAATTTACACAAAGTAAAGCGTCTGTCAGGGCTCGAAACTACGACCTATTCATAAGTTGCGGCCGTTATCACTGGGCCACCACTGCTCAGTAATATCCTATAACGCCTTTTATTGATCCTGGTACCTACTGCAAGAGTGCTCTTCCTGTACCCACCCCCTCCCCCTCCCTTCCCCCCCTCCCTGTGCTGTTCCTGTTTCTACTTCTACCCACAAAAACCACCTTACTACTACGAAATAACGGCACCACGCCGAAGTCGTAACAATCATGACTGAACAAATACATATTTGAAAACATATATAATAAATATACAGTTTGTAAGGCACAGCTCTCCGCAGACTGATGGGGTAAATTCAGTATAATAATATCATACAAAGATGACCGGTACATGAAATTATTTCAGGATCGTAATGGGAATCCAATAAACCTGATTAGTTTTTATTACCTCACACGCAATACATTGCGTAGCAAACGGCAGCGCAGCGCGTCGTTCGTTAGATTATTTCAACATCCATTGCTGATTTTTGATTTTAACTGTTTTATTTACATAAATGGAGTGCTCCGTACAAAAAGTGCAATTTTACGTTTAATAAATAAAAATTAAATACATTTAATAATATAGTAACTGAAAACCGATAAAAAAATGAAAATTTACCTGAGAAATTTTCCGGTGAAATATGATTCAAAAGAACAAAATAAGGAAGCTGAATGCACCCCATTAGTTTGCGGAGGGCTGTTCCTTACACCCTGATATACATATATCTCACACAGATTTTTTTTTATAGATACAACGCTGATTTTTAGCACAACAAAGTTTGGCAATCCTGTGGTCAACTTAGGTCAGTATCGATTCAACCTAGGTTCTCGGCGAATAGGAACCAGGATGCGATGGACTTGTATTATGGCCAAGAAGGGATGCAGAGTAGTCATCACCACAATCAATAATAACTTGATTAGCATAAAGAACGAGCATAACCATTATTAATAACAAAATTGCAAACAATACAAAAAATGGATGAATGATGATGATGAATGGATGAATGAATGGGTGCTTATTGATATTTAAATATGATAAAAAAAAAACTGGTTTTCTTAACTCACATTTTAATTTACATCGGAGTCACAGTGTTACCCAGTAAACTGGGTTGTAGAGGTCAGATAGGTAGTCGGTCCATGTAAACTACTACTACTACTACATAATTATGATGGGGTCGGCTTCCAGTTGAAGCATCTGGTTCAACTGGAAGCCGACCCCATCATAATTATGTAGTTTGGAAATAGCTAGGCTGATTGATTGGGACAATGACCGCAGGTAATATATATAAATACCTTCACATCTGTCAAGTTAAAACAAAACAACTGATTTTCAAAAATCAACTTTTTTGCAGTTGCTAATTTAATTTGACCATAGAAACTCCTCTGGAACGAGAAACCATTATGTATAAATAAATAAATAATAAATAATAAATATGTTTGGACATATCACACAACGCCATCTAGCCCCAAGCTAAGCAACCTAATGCTTGTGTTATGGTAACGAGATGGCTGATAAACTACTTATATACATTTTTTTTTTTTTGTAAATACATACATATTATAGATAGAAAAACACCCAGACTCGGAACAAATACTTGTAGGTCGTACAAATATTTGTTCCGTGCGGGAATCGAACCCGCGACGTGCTGCGCAGCAGTCAATCGCTCAACCACTGCGCCAACCGTGTCGTATGTACACTAAGTACCTATTTTTTTTTGTAATTTATAATATTCCCGTGAATGAAACGCTTGAATATTTTTAAAGATACTATGTAGTAATTTTTTAAAGGTATATCAATAATAATGTGATAATTTAAAATAAATAAATATTATTATTTATTTAATGTTGTATGAATTGACTTGGCCTACCCGTATTGCTCGCTCTATTAGCTAAAATGAGAAAGATAATCTTATCGCTAAATTATGCTCACCTACTTAAATTATACCTTTTTATTTTAGATCTGGGGCCCAAGAATATCAGCAATTACATGAATTCTTCCTGGAGTGGTGTCAAGGTCACTATAGGAAAAAGCAAGCGAAAGAAAAGAAAGAGGAGATATTGCAAATTGTCCGGGTATGAATGTGGATCAAGTACCAGTGTGTGCCGACAGTGGCATTAAGTCATACGGTCGAGCATAGACACTCATTCCTTGCTTTATCCATTCTCGATATTCAAAAGTGATTTCTATTATGTTATAACCAATTGTCTACTACACAATCCATGTACTTATACTATTTTTCTTCCTTAAATAATTAGTATTAAATGTCTAATATTTAATATGTACGTAGCTATTAAATGTTTGGTGATGTGGAGGAAAACTCTTTGAAACTCTTAAATTCGCACCATAGAGTCAGACGTAGAATCTTGGATTTGTGAGTATTAATGTTTTTTTTTTTATGTTAACTTTTATGACACAATTCATAAACATTGTGCATATGTACCTACGTCAAACGAAATCACGACGGAGCTTACAAACAAAAAACACTTATTAGAGTTCCGTACCAAAATGGTAAAAGGAACCCTTATGCTGTGATTCAATCTGTCTGTCCGTCTGTCACAGCTGGATATCTCAAGAACTACTAATGCTATCAACTTGAAATTTGGAATAGTTTTAGATGATGTTTGCCCGACTATTTTGCAAATAGGAAAGAAATAAAAGTATGTTATGGTTTTGTTTGCAACAAGGACTGAAAGGGGGTCTTAAAAATTCGAAGTGGGGCTACTATGGAATGTGGGGTATCATATGAAAGAACGCTGTTTGCACATTCTCAAACATTTTTTTTCTTTTTTTAGGCAGCATAGTTTTCAACTTTTGATGAAAAAAAAAATACCGTTCCCCCCTCATCTCCGAAGCTTGCATAAAGAAAAATCTGAAATTATTCTATGTGATAGAAGTTTTTGTATAGATTGCAGGAAAAATAAAACGATGTCTCTAAATAGCACAGTTTTTCAGAAATCATCAATAAAAATGACATATAAGTTATGGTACGGAACCATTAGTGCGCAAGTCCGACTCGCTCGTGACCGGTTTTTTCAAACAGGGTATCACCTATATAAGTTTACTTGCCTAAAACTAAGGTCCGTATTACAGAACGTCACTCAATGCTCAAGCATTACTTAAAACTAGATTCAAGCCATTTGATTGGTTGAAACTAGTTTTATGTAATGCTTGAGTAGGTATTGAGAGACGTTCTGTAATACGAGACTAAGTATCTTATTGCCAATATGTACTGATTTTAAAACTGTTTTATTTGAACATTGAGGAATCATTACCTTAGATATGTAATTTATGATATATTCCTGTCATTCCCATTTATACTTGACTAGTGTAGTGGCTCTTTCAATATAAATACATAATACTTTTTGCATATTTCTTGTTGTATCAATCACAGACGTGTTTCCACCTGTTTCGCTTGCTCAATTAAGATGAAAGGAGAATCTTATCGCTAAATTCTACTCACCTACTTACCTTTTTATTTTAGATCTGGGGTTCAAGGACAGTAGTAATTACATGAATCATTCCCGCAGTGGTCACAAGATCACTCCATGTATAAATGCATTCATGTCAATCCCATTTTTACTTGTATTTAAGTGGTTCTTTCAAAATAAGTAATATTTTTTACATATTTATTGTTGTATCAATCACAGACGTCTTCCATCTGTTTTGCTTGCTGAATTAAGTGTGTATGGAGAATCTTATCGCTAACCTGGTACTCATAGATTTTTATTTTAGATCTGATTTTATTTTATCCATTCTTACAATTTAAAAGTGTTCTACGTTTTTGTTAACTTTCTTCTGACATGATTCATAAGAATTTGCATCTGTACATCAAAACAACGTGGTTTTTTAATAATTAAAAAGAAAAAACAATTTTTGTAACAAGGTTTACATTTGTTTTAAGTGCCTAAAAATAAGTATTTCATAACTAAATTTTATTTCAGATCAATCTCCAGTTTTCAGTAAGACAAAGAATGGGATTCCTGTTATCATAATGGGATACTACCGGTATAATCGAGCAAGTGCTTGCAAAGGGTCCAAAGTGCGTTGGTATTGTAACAGATACGCCAGTGGATGTCGATCGAGTATTGTTACTTTCGATAATGTCATAATTAACCATAAGTTTAATCATAACCATTAAAATACCTGACATATAATTAAAAGGTGTCTGTTTATCGGTGTCTGTTTCATTTTTGTCATAAATCTACAAAATAAGCAACTAAGAACATTTTTATTTTTGCAATGTAGACCTACATTGCAAGAAATATGTTGTGACTTCTTGAAATCTGTTCTCTATGGACAAAAGTTGAATTGAGCTGAATAAGTATGGTTAGTCCCTTACTAATCTATTGTAATCATTTATTTGTTTGTTTTGTTAAATAAAATCTAAATATTGTGTGGATTTTTAATATAGACATGAACATGTTTCGTGTCATAGTCAAGAAGCATCGTTTTATTTATTTATAATCAACACGATACTGTGTAACACGATACCCCTTGACAAAGTCTTGTCAAGACCAGCCGTCAGACTCGACACGAGACGTCGTGTCAGACTTTTGGGCTTCTGACTACCCGCGATGACTTCATCTACCTATCTATCTCCTTAAAATAAGTATCTTATCACCAAAATGTTCTAACACTAAAGTTTTATTGCAGATCTATTGCCAGTTTTCAGCACGACAAGTCGTGGGAATCCTGTGATGACTCTAGGACCTTATCGATATAATCGGAATAATAGATGTAGACCGCCTAAAGTACGGTGGTATTGCAACAAGTACCCCAATGGGTGCCGATCGAATGCCGTTACTCTTGGTCATGTTATAATTAGCCGTAAGTATGACCATAACCATTAAAATATTTATAAAGAATTTTATCTTTGTTTTACTTTTTTATTGTTTTTCATGGGATGTCATTACTTATTGTAAAGTTTTTGTGAATATTATCCTTTGTATCTTGCCTGCAGGCATCTAGATCTGTTGCTTTCGTAAAAATGGTGATTAATTAATTTAATACCATAAAAAATTGTCGTAATGCCCAGTGGTTAAGGCCTCGCCTCTCATGTACATCAACATGTATGTGTGTGTGTCATGTATTTCAACATTGTAAAATTGTAACAGTAATTTAAATGGTGTGCATAATAAAGAGTATTCTATTGTACGAGGTTGTGGGTTCAAACCCAAGCAAGTACAATGTGACTTTTTCAGTTCATACGTACTTTTTGAGTCCATCTTCGACGTTACTGACGTCGGTGAAAGAAAACATGTGCGGAAACCTGGACTTTTAGTTAATATAAGTCTAAAATTGTCAACCCGCCTTGAGCAAGCATGGTGACCAATGCTCGCGCCTTCTTTGTATGAGAAGAGTCTTTTGCCCTGCAGTGGGACAATAATAAGCTGGTATTATTATTGTTATAAAAAAAAGCATTTAAAGGCTTCTAAGAAGCTTTTCGTGACGGGGAAAGCTGAACGAATCTCCATACAAAACGGGTGTTTTGTATGGACGAAAGGTTAATTAAGCTGAATAAGTGTGATGGTGTGGTTGTCCTATTGTAATCATTTATTTATTTGTTTTATTAAATCAAATCTAAATATTGTGTGAATTTTCAATATAATCATGAACATGTTTTGTGTCTTACTCAAGAAACACGGTTTTATTTAATTATCACCAACACGATACCACTTGACAAGACTGGGTGTCAGAGTTTTAGGCTTCTGACTGCCCGTGACGACTACATCTACCTATCTATCTCCTTAAGGTGGAACTAGTCGATATTTTTTCCATACAAATGTCGGGAGGGTATTACTCCACTGTTTGACATTGTGCATCCAAAGTTAAACATGATATCGTTCTGTCTTATTATTAATGTTGTCTATCCGGAAACAGAATAGTAAAATAAAAAGCAGTTAAAGCGTTATGAGCCAACAAAGATTCGTATTTCTTGCTAATTTATCGCAACTTTGGGCGTAAATAAGTAACAAAAGAAGTGTAAAATCTCCAAAACAAAGTCGGTACCGACAAAGTTCAATTATCGAAGAGTTCTATAAACCTTATTTGTAATTGATTTTTGCAGTAGTTTTTTCATAAAACTCGATCTTCCAAAGGACTTTTCAAATTTTTTTTTTTTTTTAAAAAAAAGAAAAAAAAAAAAGAAAAAGTGTTTATTCACAGAAATATTTTTTCAAATACATATCTATTACTTCTGCCAAACTGCAAAGCAGTTTGTTGGCAGACGTAGCCCCCTTTTCCTTTGTACATTTAATATTTTTTATAATAGTGACACTTTTTCACATAAACTACTATTCAGTGAGACTGACAAAAAATATTAAGGAGGTAATTATGAATTTTATTTTTACATGTAGTTTTTGTGATACAACTGTTTCACTCACACTCGCGCACTCGTTTCACTATTACTAGTTTTACTTTACTACTACTTACTATTTATTATTTTACTAGCGTCTAACTGCTCATCAATGATACTATCTCCGTCGGACCCCACTAGTGAGTTCGAGCCCGCGACTAGTTCAACCTTAAAATAAGTATCTTATCGCCAAAATGTTCTAACATTACAGTTTTATTGCAGATCTATTACCAGTTTTCAGTACGACAAGTCGTGGAAACCCTGTGATGACTCTAGGACCTTACCGGTATAATCGGAATAATAGATATAAACCGCCTAAAATACGGTGGTATTGCAACAAGTACCGCAATGGGTGCCGATCGAATGCCGTTACTTTTGGCGGTGTTATAATTAGCCGTAAGCATGACCATAACCATTAAAATATATATAAATAATTTTATCTTTATTTCATTTTTTTATTGCTTTTCATATAGTATTAGTTATTCTTAAAATTTATGTCGGTACGTCATAGCGACGTAGATTTTCAGCGAAAAAGCACGGATCAAAAAAGGGCCTTTTAAACTACCTTTATTACTTGAGGTATTTTTTGCTTTGTTTTCATTTGTCCTGTTTTACTTTAACAAAAGAGGGGCAGATCACTGAGGATTGTACCCGTAAAATCCTTTAGTGCCTACTCTTTGCTCTGTCTATGCACTATCGACCATAACACAGGATTTTTTGTATCACCAGTTAAAATTTCACAGGCTGTTCTACCAATGAATATGAACAACTTTGACTATCGGACAAACTCTGAAATAACGAAAAAAAATCAGCTGTTTTATACAAAAGTTCAATACCTACTCGACCAAAATGTATGAAACAGCTGAATTTTTTTTCACGAGGGGCATTAGTTCAGAGAACCGAACCCGAGTTGTGTTCGGTCTTTTGAACTATCTAGAAGATTGTTATTAAATTATCAGAATCCTGTATTTTTAGGGTTCCGTACCTCAAAAGGAAAAAACGGAACCCTTATAGGATCACTCGTGTGTCTGTCTGTCTGTCTGTACGTCTGTCACAGCCAATTTGCTCCGAATCTAATGGACCGATTAAGTTGAAATTTAGTACACATATGAATTTCTGTGACCCAAACACGGACGGGTAAAGTAAATATACAAAAAATAGATCTTTACCTGTAGATTACAGGAAAACCTATAAGAAGTCTGTGGTCTTAAAATAACATGGTAAATCTATCAATATTGTGAGTACAAACTGAGTACAAACTTACATTTACAGTTGGAATGTATGGGAGAACATGTTTTTCAACTACAATGTTAAGTTTGTTCTTAAGATAAATTCATCCCAACTACGGAACCCTTCTTTGTGCGTGGTCCGACACGCACTTGGCCGTTTTTTAAGGTGAAAACGGCCTAGAAATCCCACGAAATAAAAGGATCTTATTTCCAACACTAAACTTTTTTTCAGATCCAGTGCCAGTTATCAGCACGACAATGCATGGAAACCCTGTGATGACTCTAGGATCCTACCGGTATAATGGAGCAACTAATTGTAAAGGTCCCAAAATGCGTTGGTATTGTAATAGATATACCAGTGGATGTCGATCGAGTATCGTTACATTCTATAGTAAAATAATTAAACATAACTCTGAGCATAACCATTGAGCATAAGCATTGAGCATAAACATTGAGCATAAGCATTGAGCATAAGCAATGATCATATGCTTTGAGCATAATCATTGAGCATAAACATTGAGCATAAGCATTGAGCATAAGCAATGAACATAAGAATTTAGTATAAGTAATGAGCATAAGCATTGAGCATAAGCATTGAACATGCATTGAGCATAAGTATTAAGCATTAGCAATGAGCATATGTTTTGAGCATAAGCATTAAAATACAGGGTGTAACAAGACCTTTCACGAAGCCTTTATCTACGCGTTCTGTACATAGTAACTTTGTCCAAAAATATTTGCTGGGAAATGACTTTTATTTGTTGTGTGATTTGTTGTTTACGGTAGTGCGAACCATGGGTGCCTGCAAAGGTACAGGGATCGGGGGAGTATTCAAAGTTAAGTTATAACATTCACAACCTGTTTTCGTTAAAAAAAAAAAAACAAAAAAGTTGGAACTTTGACCTTCAATATGGTCTCCGTAACCAAAAGATTCCCAGGTATAGCCCAGTACAAAAAAAATATCATATCAACGGGTCAACCAAGTGACTCTCGGCTTCGTTAAAGTTATTTTTACACCTAAGTTTTTTTATCTATAAAGTGTTCAAATCTTGACACTTGAAAACGGAATTTTGTTGTATTTCAAAAGTATAATGCCCGGTTTCTGAGGCTTTTAAACGGACTTTATCCATTCAATCGTGATTATTGGTTCGATATCGTGTTTCTGAACACTTGGTTAAGGAAGAATTTAGGTTAAAAGTCGAGTGAAATTAATATCGAGGGTTTATCTGAGGAGAACCTCAAAAACCGAGCATAGGGAAGGAATTCGCTTATACAGAATTTTATCGAATCAACAGCTATTAAAAGTTTAAACTCCGTTTAAGAATTCTTCAGAAATCGGGCATTAGAGCAGTGTAGTTATTTTTTGAGTCAAATTAATATTAGAGTTTGCATCTTCATTTGTTTATTTCAAAATTTATAGGCTTTTGTTTACTTTCACTTGTTACCATGACAACAGAATTATTTGGAAGCAAATGTTATACAAATTCCTCTCGTTTTGATACGATGCCAATAATATGTATATTTACCTACTTTAAAAAAAATGTTTTATACTAATGTTACTTTTAAGTAAACAATAAAGTATGTTCTATTCATCTGCCCATGTCAATCTGCCTAGCCCCTTTTTCCCAACTATGTTGGGGTCGGCTTCCAGTCTATCCGGATGCAGCTGATTACCAGTATTTTACATGGAGCGACTGTCTATCCGACCTCCACAACCCAGTTACTGTGTGTTATAGTTGAGCATGACAATAATCATTGAAATACAAAGAATTTTGTCTTTGTTTCAAATTTTTATTGTTTTTCATGGGATATCATTACTTCTTGTAAAGTTTTGTGAATATCATCCTTTCCATCCAGACTGCTGGCATCTGTTGCTATTGCAGTCCATAGCTGTCTATGAATGTCGTTCGGGTATTGTTACCATCGATAATGTCATAAGCAAAGTTTTTCCTAATCGTACATTTCTTATGTTTTATACTTGTGAGTATCTATAGTCATAAACAATCACAACCTTGTCTGCATCTATACGTTAAAATGACGTGTCTCTTTAATATTTTTATGTTCTGCATTTTTTTCGAAAAGTCGTCCTGTCTTATTACCAAAATGTATTGACACATAAGTTATATTCCAGATCGACCAATATTCAGTACAATGGCGTTTGGAAATCCTGTGATAATTCTAGGATCCTACCTGTATTTTCAGGCACCTGATTGTAAAGGGCAAAACGTTCGATGGCAATGCACCGCTTACCGCAGTGGATGTCGATCGAGTATTCTTACCATTAATAAAGTCGTATTAAGCCATATGAACTTGCATAACCATTAAAATATTTTTAACTGTTTTTTCCGCAGAAATCTATAAACGTTACTTAGCATTTATTTTAAATAAACCAATTACAGGCATTTTTGAATTGTCAATGGGTTGGTCAGTCAGAAAGATGAAGCTAGTTGCCCATTCCAAAGCGTAGTAGGTCCCTATAGAGAAGAACGGGCAAGAAACTCCACGGACACTCTTTTAAATCAAAATATTTTTACAAAATATTAGTTACATCGTTCATGTTGAAAATATACATGTCAATATCACGTATCTCTTTAATTTTATATTCTGGTCGTACCTACAAGGATTCGCATAAATTAAATATCTTATTAGCAAAATGTACTGACACTTAAGTTATATTTCAGATCTACCAGTATTCAGTACGACCACGCATGGGAATCCTGTGATCATTGTAGGATCCTACCGGTATAATCGGGCATCTGATTGTAAAGGGCATAAAGTTCGGTGGTATTGCACCGGTTACCGCAAGGGATGTCGATCGAGTATTGTTACCATTGATAATGTCATAATAAGCCATAAGAACTTGCATAACCATTAAAATATTTTTAAATGTTTTTCCCGTCGAAATCTATAAACGTTACTTAGCACGTAATTTGGCTAAGCGTTATTCCTGTCACTTTTGCACAGCTGTTGAACTACAACTGCAAGATAGATACGGGGACATGTCTATGCCAAAGCACGTGCTAAGTGACGTTTATAGATCTCGGCCTTAGAAGTAACACGGTGTCGGTAAATGGTACATTTGAAATTATTAAAATATACACGTTTTTAGATGATCTAAGCATTAGGTTGTCAAGCATTGTCGAACAGGAAACCAGTGTGTATACTTGTTTTCTTGATCTTAGTCGCGCTTTAGACACCATAAATCATAACTTGTTGTGGCGGAAGCTAGAAAGTAATAATGTGCCAGCTGGGATAACGGGCTTATCAGATTGTGGTATTGTAATCAATCCAACAATGTCAGATGGGGTTGTTCTGTTTCCGAAGACTGTAAGCTGTCATATGGTGTTAGGCAGGGGGTTTAACATTTCCTCATC
This sequence comes from Cosmia pyralina, assembly GCA_946251885.1. Classification (NCBI taxonomy): domain Eukaryota; kingdom Metazoa; phylum Arthropoda; class Insecta; order Lepidoptera; family Noctuidae; genus Cosmia; species Cosmia pyralina. Next base: position 21,662,991 of record OX276351.1, read on the forward strand.
TGTTTAATCCCTACGTAAAAGACCTGATTGTGAAGTTCAGCGGGGCACTGGTAGGGCTCAGTTCGGGTGATCGTGATGTGAACAACCTGAGTTATGCTGATGGTATGGTTCTGCTCAGCCCCTCAATTAAGGGCTTAAAAAAGTCGCTGGTTATTTATGATCAGTATGCTGAAAACCATGACGCAGTTTACAATGACGTTGTTGAGATTCAGGTCGGGAAAGGGGCCTTGAAATGATTCGCCAGTGTGCATTGGGGTTAGACGGTCAAGGTTGTGGAGAGGTTCAAGTACCTTGGTCATATAATGACATACGACATGGTCATATAATGCAATTCAGAGAAGCAGAATTGCATCATTCATGTCCAGGGTTGGTATGTGTAGAAACAGTATAGTTAAGGACCTTTCTGATAGGATGTATGCAACCAAGACCTACAAGCAGTGGTTGGAAATAGCCGCGTAAATGTATATGTAATTGTTTGTATTTTTTTTTTAATGTGCATGAGAAGTAAGGCACGAGTTTATGTTTTTGTGTCTATGCCATTTTATTGTATTTTGTTTTGTATTTTTTATTTATTTTTTTATAAACTGAGGAACAAAACTGCATTTAATGCACAAAGCGGTGTTGTAAAATTTGTTCCCTGCTAGAATTTAACATTTTGAAAACAAACTTTTGTTGTCACTTATTTTGAAGGGTTTTTTTTTTAATAAATCAGACCATTGACATGTGCATTTTATAAATTAGTATGAAAGCTTATAATTGGTTACGCTTGTACCGTAGGTTAATGAATAGAACATTTTTAAATCATCAAGACGAAATTTTTCTTAATCATTGCTTCCGATGATTTATTTGTGAGAGTCGTAAAAAATCATAATCATACGTCAAAATTATGTATCTCTTTATTTTTATATTCTTTTCGCTCCTACAAGAATTCGCTTAAATTAAAAATCTTATTACCATACCGTACTGACACTTAAGTTATATTTCAGATCCATCACCGGTATTCAGTAAGACCACGTATGGGAATCCTGTGATCATTCTGGGATCCTACCGGTATAATAGGGCAAATGATTGTAAAGGGCCCAAAGTTCGGTGGTACTGTAACAGATATAATTATGGATGTCGATCGAGTATCTTTACTTACAACAATGTCGTAATTAGCCATAAGCCCGAGCATAATCATTAATTTATGACCTAATAAAAAAGTTTGATATTTTTAATTACCAATGGTTTATGCATTATACAGGGCGTAATTTTAATCACTGTTATTCTCTTATGGGGTCATTGTACTCATCATTATGAACAACTTTTACTATGGGATCACACCAAAAATCGCGAAAAAAAATCAGCTGTTGCCTTTCACATTTATGTTCGCATAACTCTTCAAAATTTATGAAACAGATCATTTTTTTTTCGCGATTTCAGGTTTGGTCCCATAGCAAAAGTTGCTCATAATAATGAGTACAATGACCTCTTAAGAGGGCTGACGCATTTTGTCACCTCTCGCTCACACGGGACCAATTTTTTAAGAATAATAGGCTTTTTGAAAAATGTAATCAATTGGCGAACTAATAAATAATATTAATTTAATAGGTTATTTATTGTGGCATTTATTTATCTCATCTCAAAAAGAGATCATAATACTTATTAGACAACTGTTGCTATATGTTCAAATCTTAGGCGAGGACGCTGGCACCCTAAACACAAGTTAAATCTTACTTTGGGTGCCAGAGTTCATCGAAAACACTCTTTTCCATTGTTGAAACGTTGCATAGTTTTAAGATAAGTGTTAGTGTACAACTGAAGTTAATAAAATTATTATTATTATTTTTTTTTATTATTGAGCTGAGTAGGTACCTGTATAAACTGATTTAACCCGGTCCGGACTAATTATTATGATTAAACGTAATACAATATTTCGTTATTAATGTTATACTATACCTCGGAGGAGGGAGGAGCTCGTGGCTAAGTAATAATAGCTGCACGGGTCGATCCATCAAGTTAAGCTACGCTTGCCGGGGAAGGTCAGTGGATGGGTGACCATCTATACATACCGAGATTCCTCCGTGCCTCGGAAAGCACGTTAAGCCGTTGGTCCCGGCTGTCATTCGTGGATCTTTGACAGTAGTTACGGGTCGTCAGAAGCCCGAAAGTTTGACAACCAGTCTTACCAAGGGGTATCGTATTACCCAGTTAATGGGTTGTGGAGGTCAGATAGGCAGTCGCTCCATGTAAAATACTGGTATTCAGCTGCATCCGGTCAGACTGGAAGCCGACCCTAACATAGTTGGGAAAAGGCTAGGCAGATTGATTGAACTATACCTAGATGTTGAAGTTTTGTTAATGGTTGGCAAGAAAAAGAAGGCACCCCTGCTCCATACATTTTTGTCATTAGGACGTAGTTATGGCCTTGAGCGGTTAGCTTGCGAGTTCTGCGCTGAGCTCACGCAACGCGTCGTATGTCCAGCCCGTAATAAGACTCGCCCATCAAGGAGCACTCTCTCAAATTAGACGCATTATTAATTTATTGTATATAAAACAAAAGGAAGCACGTATACTAAAAGATAAATATTTTTTTTTTAAGTGGTAAAGGTTTCATAAAAATACTCTTGATAGTTTTTGCGTTTCTTAGTTATTTATCCGCGTTAGACATAACTTAACAAATTAATTACAATATGTAATACAAACATAATCTAAATATTCACATATTTAGTTCTTAAGAAAATACTCTAATTTAATTTTTTTTTCCAAATCATTAACACTACCTACTCGTTTAGACGTGATCTTCAGTTTAAAATCATTAAAAGTCGGTTATCGTCGCGTCGCTTTAACTTTACATGAACGAAACTCAAGTGGTTATTTTATACCATTGCTCGTTGGAATGTCGTCCTTGCGACCTATCCTCCAATGTCGGCTCTAAAATTATTAACATCACCGATCATAATTATTATTGAGACTACGCTAAAAAGACTTCGATAGAATCTATGGAACTTAAAAAAATATTAATTAACATAATTTATGTAAAACTACATTGTTATAAATAAACTAGCTTCTGCTCGCGACTTTGCCCGCGTGAAATTTTTCGTTCCCCCGAGCCACCCCGTCGCATCGTATCGCCTGCCCGCGCCATTACTTCGTTTTCGCTTAGCGTTACATATAGCTAAAGCCTTCCTCAAGAATTTGGCTATCAAATGCAAAAATATTTTTTCAAATCCGAGTGGTAATTCCAGAGATTAGCTCGTTCAAACAAACAAACAAAAAACTCTTGAGCTTTAGTATTAGTGTTAGTATATTAGTATAGATAAATTCTGATTACGATACTGATTCTTACACGAGACTTATATTTTCAGGTCCAAAGCCAGTTTTCGGTACGACTATGCATGGAAATCCTGTGATCTTTCTAGGACGTTACCGGTATAATCGGACAAATAATTGCAGAGGGTCCAAAATGCGGTGGTATTGTAATAAGTACCCAAGTGGATGCCGATCGAGTATCGTTACTTTTGATAACGTTGTCGTTAATCACAAGTCGCAGCATAACCATTAATAAATTACCTGCACACCTACACCTGCGTAATAGCGAAATAAGCATTGCCATGCAACGTGGCAATGCCGCCAGTCTGTTGGGTCTTTGGTTCGCCAGTCGACAGTGATGCGGAGGAATTTCTCTACGCCGTATTTTAGTTTGTTAATAATTTTAGTGTAGGATACTTCGTGTATTTTTATTTTATTAATGAATTAGGTATAAGTGGTTTGTTATCAAGCATTTATTTCAGGTCTATTAAAAATCCGTAAATTGTTAGTAATGACTTAAAACTATGTTAGTAAAACTTATCTAAAATTATAAACTGTTGGCCTGGAGCCGGTGTGCACACTGTTCCAGTACCGCACAAGAGGGCAATCAAACCTATCTATAATGATGTTTAAGATTCTGCTGGCAATGTTGCGTACTCGTAGCACCAGGGAGGCTATACGTTTGCGTACAAAATAAATTATTGTTTTAAAACAATCAGTTCTAGCCTCTGCAAACATTCCTGGTGCGCTACAGAAGCGAGGCAGCCGCAGCAGTATCCTAAAACCATTATTATACTGAACACGTAGGGCGTCTAGCGATCTACGTGTAAATTTCGCCCACAGGCTGTAGGCATAAAAAGTCTGGCGGTACGCTTTGAATAAAGTAACCATAACTTCCTTTGTACACCTAGCAAACTTAGCAATTTATGTTCAGTTCGTTTTAATTCTGAACAAGTAGTCGTTTAAATTATATTAACAGTTATTTAAAAAAAAAAAAAAAAAAAAGCATAATTCTTATGCCAATTTGGACGTATGGTATTCAACTTTGGGGCTGTACTAAACGAAGCAACGTAAAGTACTCAGGGATGCTGTAAATGCACCATGGTATATTAGAAATGACGACCTCCACCGCGACCTTAAAATGGAACTCGTCACCACCATCATCCAAAAATTTGCTGAAGCCCACGAACACAGACTTCACCGACATGTAAATGTCGAGGTAATTCAGCTGCTAGACAACACGGACATAGTGCGCAGGCTAAAGGGAACTAAACCATTTGAGTTAGTGTAGTGTGAATGAATAATAGTAATGCTGTGCTATACATATGAATATGACACATGAACAAAGTGTTTTTATTAATATTATCAAACTCTAAGAAACTGCTACGGAATTGTGAAAAAGTGCAAATTGTCACTATTCTTAGTTATAACAACATCTATCACGTAAAATAATAAGTTAGAGTTAAATTGCTTATTAGTCTATTAGGCTAGACTTATAAGCATATTATTTTACGTAATTATACTAGTAGTACTTATTAGGCTAGATTGTAATCAGTTATTAAGAACTTTAGTTATTTTTAATAAAGAAAAAATAAAATGTATTGCGTATATCTTTTGTTGGTGATCCTTAATAAATAAATAATAATCATAATAATAATCTGTGACTCATTCAAAATTGTTTAATATCTTTTACCAATTTCTCAAAAAGCAGTCAATTTATTATACCATTAATTGTTTTTTTATGATATAAACATTTATTTTATAATAAAAAAATCTAGCATTGTTGCTCGACATGGAAAAGGAATCCTGTGATCACTCTTACTAGGGACCAAAATGATCTCAGAAAGATGTTTCATAAAGGAAACTAAACCGTTACTTGTTAGGTTGTCGCCTTGTCGATTTCCCTCTCCAATATCGTCAGATATTCATAACACTGAACATAATTATCGAGATAGGAGACTACGCCAAAAGGACTCACACTTGACTTAATTATGCTTCAGATTCAATACCAGTTTATGGGACGACTAAACATGGGAATCCTGTGATTTTTGAGGGATCCTACCGGTATAATTTGAAAAATCATGGTTGGAAAGGGCCCAGAATGCGGTGGTATTGTACAAGGCACAACAGCGGGTGCCGATCTAGTATCGTTACATTTAATGGTGTCGTCGTTACTCGTACGTCCAATCATAACCATTAAAATATCTGCGTTTTATTCAAGTATTTTATTTGTAAATGTATAAAAGGTGTATGAATACTTGAGAAAAGTTTCATGAAGGAAGTGAAGTGTTTATATACCTACCCATTACCTGTTGAAATGTCGGTTTTTCGAGCTTTCCTCTCCACTATTGGCAATATAATCATTCATGACACCGTCATAATCATTGCACTCTCCAAAAGGACTCACACTTGACTTATGTTTCAGATCAAATGCCACTTTTCAGTACGACTAAGCATGGGAATCCTGTGATCTTTCTAGGATCGTACCGGTACAATCGAAAAAAATGTTGTAAAGGGCGTAGAGTCCACTGGTACTGCACCAGGCACAACAGCGGGTGCCGATCTAGTATCGTTACTTTTAAAGATGTCATCGTTAAACGCATGACCAATCATAACCATTAAAATTGTCTGCGTTTCAATTAAAAGTGTTTTATTTGTAATGTATAAAACTTTTTTACAAAAAAATACAACCGACTTCCAGAAACAACACTACAAAGTGAAAAATAACTTTAATTTCGGAAGTCGGTGTCGGTGTCGGTGTTAAATGTATTTTCGTTTTTTGCCACCGGCTTCCGAAATTAAAGTTATTTTTCACTTTGTAGTGTTGTTTTTGAAAGTCGGTTGTATTTTTTTGTAAAAAAGTTTTTATTTGTCACTTTTTAGTTGTGTACCTACCCCACACAAATTCTAATACCACTATCTGCAAAACAAACTAGAACATCATCCATATAAAAGTGGGGAAAAAATACGTATTATTGAAGCTAACTCAAAAACTACCAAAGCAAAGTTAATCAATTTTATATGGGACTAACTGTGATGTATACCCTCTCGAATAAAACAAAAAAAAATCCAAATCGGTCCAGCCATCTTCGAGTAATCGGGGACCGACGAATTGAGAACCACCTCCTTTTTGAAGTCGGTTAAAAAGGTGTATGAGTACTTGAGAAAAGTTTCATGAACGAAACTGAAGTGATTATATACCTACCCATTACCCGTTGAAATGTCGGTTTTTCGAGCTTTCCTCTCCACTATTGGCAATATAATCATTCATGACACCGTCATAATCATTGCACTCTCCAAAAGGACTCACACTTGACTTATGTTTCAGATCAAATGCCACTTTTCAGTACGACTAAGCATGGGAATCCTGTGATCTTTCTAGGATCGTATCGGTACAATCGAAAAAATTGTTGTAAAGGGCCTAGAGTCCACTGGTACTGCACCAGGCACAACAGCGGGTGCCGATCTAGTATCGTTACTTTTAAAGATGTCATCGTTAAACGTATGACCAACCATAACCATTAAAATTATCTGCGTTTCATTCAAAAGTGTTTTATTTTTAATGTATAAAAGGTGTATGAGTACTTGAGAAAAGTTTCATGAACGAAACTGAAGTGGTTATATACCTACCCATTACCTGTTGAAATGTCAGTTTTCCTCTCCACTATTGGCAATATAATCATTCATGACACCGTCATAATCATTGCACTACGCCAAAAGGACTCACACTTGACTTATGTTTCAGATCAAATGCCACTTTTCAGTACGACTAAGCATGGGAATCCTGTGATCTTTCTAGGATCCTACCGGTACAATCGAAAAAATGGTTCTAAAGGACCTAGAATCCGGTGGTACTGCACCAGGCACAACAGCGGGTGCCGATCTAGTATCGTTACTTTTAAAGATGTCATCGTTAAACGTATGACCAACCATAACCATTAAAATTATCTGCGTTTCATTCAAAAGTGTTTTATTTTTAATGTATAAAAGGTGTATGAGTACTTGAGAAAAGTTTCATGAACGAAACTGAAGTGGTTATATACCTACCCATTACCTGTTGAAATGTCAGTTTTCCTCTCCACTATTGGCAATATAATCATTCATGACACCGTCATAATCATTGCACTACGCCAAAAGGACTCACACTTGACTTATGTTTCAGATCAAATGCCACTTTTCAGTACGACTAAGCATGGGAATCCTGTGATCTTTCTAGGATCCTACCGGTACAATCGAAAAAATGGTTCTAAAGGACCTAGAATCCGGTGGTACTGCACCAGGCACAACAGCGGGTGCCGATCTAGTATCGTTACTTTTAAAGATGTCATCATTAAACGTATGACCAATCATAACCATTAAAAATATCTGCGTTTCATTCAAAAGTGTTTTATTTGTAATGTATAAAAGGTGTACGAGTACTTGAGAAAAGTTTCATGAACGAAACTGAAGTGGTTATATACCTACCCATTACCTGTTGAAATGTCAGTTTTCCTCTCCACTATTGGCAATATAATCATTCATGACACCGTCATAATCATTGCACTACGCCAAAAGGACTCACACTTGACTTATGTTTCAGATCAAATGCCACTTTTCAGTACGACTAAGCATGGGAATCCTGTGATCTTTCTAGGATCCTACCGGTACAATCGAAAAAATGGTTCTAAAGGGCCTAGAATCCGGTGGTACTGCACCAGGCACAACAGCGGGTGCCGATCTAGTATCGTTACTTTTAAAGATGTCATCATTAAACGTATGACCAATCATAACCATTAAAAATATCTGCGTTTCATTCAAAAGTGTTTTATTTGTAATGTATAAAAGGTGTATGAGTACTTGAGAAAAGTTTCATGAACGAAACTGAAGTGGTTATATACCTACCCATTACCTGTTGAAATGTCAGTTTTCCTGTCCACTATTGGCAATATAATCATTCATGATACAGTTTACTAGTATAATCATTGCACTACGCCAAAAGGACTAACACTTGACTTACTCGTATATTTCAGATCAAAAGCCAATTTTCGGTATAACTAGGCATGGGAATCCTGTGATCTTTCTAGGATCCTACCGGTACAATCGAAAAAATGGTTCTAAAGGGCCTAGAATCCGGTGGTACTGCACCAGACACAACAGCGGGTGCCGATCCAGTATCGTTACTATCGATAATTTCGTCGTTTGCCGTATGTCCCAACATAACCATTGAATTATCTTTGATAAGTCAAAAGTCGCTAATGTTAGTTCTTGTAACATTTTTATTTTTGATGATCTCATTTTATTATGTAATAAAAATATGGCCAGGTGGTGCGGATGATTATAAATTTGATCCCTAAAATTATGAGATTCACAATCAGTCCGAAATGAAAGTCTGTTGTATTTCAAACCTAGTTATTAAAAATGAAGTGTGTTTTTTGTGAATTTTGTAATAAATGATTAAACGATAAATGATTTTATTTAAATAGGTGCAATCGTTCTGAAGTGATACATAGGTACCTTCGGCAATTGATTTTTATTTATAAAGATAAACTGTCATATAGTTTAATTTTGAAGTCGATATGTTAAGATGAGACGCCGAAACTTGCTTACGAGTGTAATACCTAAACATGAACATTCAGGTACTGTCCGACAAAACGACGCTTTGTAGCAAAAAATTAACATCGCTTACAAATTAAGAGTCTGATTAAACTTCTTTCATTAAGATTATCTTTTCTTTCATATTTTATTTTATACTTTCAGAACCTATTTTCGGCACAACCATTAAGGGGAATCCTGTGATCACTCTAGGACCCTACCGGTATAACCAGGCGTATAAGTACACGAGACAAGTTACTCGGAGCAAACTGAAGTGGAAATGTACTCGGTACTCGTTGGGCTGTCGAGCTTCCCTTGCCACGATAGGAAACGAGATTGTTCATAAAACCGAACATAACCATTGAAATTACGGCCCTTAGTATTTGGAAAATGTTTACTTTAACTTATCTATCGACCTATCTAAAAACTGCAGCGCTAGGAACGTAAACATTTTCCAAATACCTAATATAATATTTGGAAAATGTTTACCTTCCTAGCGCTGGATTTTTTCATTCTTACCCATTATAAATTAAATTAAAAGCCGTTGGTCCTGCGCCTGATCTCTCCTCGGTCGTGTTGGATTGCCGGCCCATCGAAATATGAGAGTAAGAAGGAGTGCACTTTTGTTTGCGCACACAGTTGTGCACAATGATATTATAAGTAAAAAGAGGACCTAGATAGGTTATACACGCTCCGCAAGCGGCACGTCAAAATTTGGCTAATTAGCCACATTTTCGTCGTCTTGTCTCTTTTCGCTCCCGATAATTACGACATATCGTCCTACTTCCACGTGTCATCTTGAACATTGAATATTGGGTAGGTAAACTATCTACGTCTTTTTTACTTATAAAATCATTGGCTCAGGCCAAATAATAAGCCATCATTGGTACTCCAGCATACGTACGGTCAGCAACAGAAGTCGGTTAACACTGCTACTTTTTGACATCATCTAATAAACACAAAATGATTCGATAAACTGCTTTTTTTTTCTTTTAACTGTTAAAAGTTAATGTTCTTAAAATTGTAAGTACTTCTGTTCCGACTTGAATTAAATATTTCGCTTAATATTAAGATTAAAAAACTGCAAGTGTTAATCGACATTTGTTGCTGTCTGTAGATGGCTAATCTCCGTTGAGATTGGCCGCCGTGACCGAAATTCTGTCGGGGGATATGTGTAATAATATAAATCGTGTATAAACCTCCTTTTTTGAAGTCGGTTAATAAATGTATTTATGTTATTAGTTTTAAATAAAATATGAGTATATTTTCCAGTTATTATCTATTATTTGAATAATACATTCAGTCGCTCCGGTTGACTGTCAGTGAGTGAGAGTCATGCTTGACCTTGTTCTTTGCTGTCAAGCTTTGAATGAAAATATGCGCCAACACACGCAATCATCTCTTGCACGGTATTTTAAACTCTATTTTGGTTATGATTGAACTAATTATGAACTTCTCAATGAAAAACTACGAGAGATATTTGGTAGAATATCTCGACCAAAATAATCTTACATGGAAGTTTTATTTTTCAGTGGCAGTTTTTAGTACTACAAGTAAAGGGAATCCTGTGCTCATTCTAGGATCGTACCGGTATAATCAGACGAATATAAATAGTGGTGGTGTATCACTCAAACGGCGGTGGTATTGTAATAGGAACTCCTATGGATGTAAATCGAATGTCGTCACTATTGACAATGTTATAATTAAACATAAGCCTGAGCATAACCATTAACATACTAGCGAAGTAATAGGGATGATTGCTAAACATTTTTTTTAGTCCGTCATTTAGATTTAAAAAAAATATTGGACACGTATTTTTTTCTTTTTTTACGTAATCAAAAGATTACGACGATACATTGAGTTAAAATATGGCATAACGTCACGCCTAGCTAGATTTTAGATGTAGAAGTGACGTAGCGAGCCCCAACACTCTAACTTTAATACGAGTTATCCAAGTCATTTTTTAAACATATGATAAAGCAAAAAAATACGTATATAATATTTTTTTATTGTGTGACTGACTGACCAAAGAATTTCTTTTTTTTGTTACCCTGGCATCATCCCTATTGCGAAACACCGCTCAGCCACGACCTTACTAGCGGCACAGATTACTAAATAGTTACTACGTAACAGATACTTCACTCAGTAGAAAATTTCCAATACCTACTGCTATAATAGCCTACTCTGTCGCGTCAGCAACTGCTGCATGCTAAAATGTGCCTAAATGCTCAAGCACACAGTTGTGATTGCTTCGCACCGCGCGATTCCACAGCAATCGCAGGGCTGCCTCTTCGATAAAATTAAATTGACATAACTACCTGTGTCTATTTTATTGAAAACTGTGAATATGTTCTGACTTTATGTGGTTGTTTAAAATTGTATCGTTTATAAAATATTTTTTGTATAAATTGGTGCTGACTGTGCAATACATCTTAAACATAATAGAGGTCAGTGTGTAGGTAAAATAAAAAAAATCTTTAAAAAGATTGTGACTCTTGTGATTGAACTTCTTGCTTTATTTTGTCCAAATTATTATGAAGTTTTCTTCTTTTTAGTTCCGACACTTTCAATTCTTTACTAAGTCTTCTTTTCCCTGGTGTATTAGATGAAAGTGCAGTTGACGTCTGAGTTTGTTCAGTTTGACTATTATGAGATGTCTGTCTGTATAGACTCCGGTTTTGTATCAGCGCCGGTAATGGCTGATAGTTTACCAATACTCGAATATTTGGTTTGTGTCGATATTTCCTTAGATTCTGGTTCAGTACTGGCACTTGAAGTAGTTGGTAGAGATGGCAGCAGTTTTGTAGGCAAAGCGTCTGGTCGTAATTGTGGTTTATGAATAATCACCGACTTTTCAAAATGAAGACAACACACATAATGACTTCTTGGCTTGGTTTCTGGCCTTGCTAAATCGGGCCTGCCAATCAATTCAGCTCATGTTTTACGCCTGAAAAAAATAAAAATATTAAAATAGGACATGTCTACGGAAGGAGATCGGTACCTAGATAAGACAGACCGACAGACACACAGATATGACGAATTTATAACAGTTCCCAAACTAGACAATCCCAAAAATTTATAATTATGAATAAACAATACCAATATTATGAATAAATACATTGAATGATTATTAACATTTATCAATTTATTATTAACTATAACACGGGGCGAGCTCAAGAATTCTTTGACGATATCATGGAAAATGAACCTTTGCAATATAATATTTTTTTTTATAATTTCAAACTCTTATTTAATTTTTCTGTACATATACATTTACTTATATATTTTTTACAAATCGCATAAAACCGAATCACCCGTGTTTGTTTGTTTACGCTAACAGCACGACGAGTAGTGCTATTCTGTAAACATCTCACCGTGATAACTCAGGTGAAGTGAGCCGTCATTTCACCTGACGCTAGGGGTTGACACTATTGACAGCTCACTTTAAGATCACTTCACTCATGTTTTCACGGTGAGATATTCACAGAATAGCACTACAGTTGAGACAGGTCGCCGCGCCGCGCCGCCCGACTTGTGTTGGAAGTTTCGTAGGTAGGTATTTGCGCGACTATCCGTCAAATATTATCACAATTTTATTCTAATAAAAATAGCTTTTTATACGTTGTTAAAATAGTGTTTAAGGTTAGTATGACGCTTCTATGTAACAAAAATATGTAAATCTGTGTCTGAAAGGCAAACTAATGCTTAGTATACCTATTAAAATTAATTTTGAAACGACAAAAATAGTAATAGTTTATCACTTACCATTCATCATTGACAGGTAAATGGAAAAATGTTAGGTGTTTATCCCTTCTTTTACTTGATTTGCACCCATCTACTGCACATAAGGCACCAGACGGCATCGTAGGTACGCGTACAAACGAAATTGAACAACGTGCATGCGCTTCGCTTGCGGAAACCGCACTGAATTTGGTCCGCAAACGGCCCGAGACCGCTCGGCCGGGCGGTAGGTAATTATAGCGCGCAAGGACATGGAGTGACGGATGCCTGCTAGCGGTAGCTTAGTGAGGGGCGGCGAGCGATAAGAACAATTACTAAAATGTATGAAGCACGCCACGAGGTAAAGCATGCAGCGGCTTCATACACTTGTTCCCATCGCTCGCCGCCCCACGCCGAACCACTGCTGGTAGCAGCAAGATTGTGGCCGAGCGGTTACAGTGGCCTTTGTCAGTTCTAGCAATGACATTCTTTGCTTTATATTACGTTGTCGAGCAGACGAATTTTACTAACATGAATTAGGAATTTTCTTCAAAATCTTTCGGATTGTGATTTAAAGTGTTACATGGTCAAAGATTTTTGAGCTTTAAAGATTACCATTCAGTATTCACCAGCTTGAGAGCGGTAGTGGCCCAGTCGTAACGGCCCGGACTTGTAGTAGGGCGTGAGTTCGAATCAAGGCAGGCGCTTTGTGTAAATATTTACTACTTTCAAAACGGTGAAGGAAAACATCGTGAGGAAACCGGCATGTCCTAGAGCCAAACATTCGAAGACATGTGACATCTACCAACCCGCACTGAGCCCGCGTGGTAGATTTTAGCTCACTCCCTTTCGAAGAGAGGAGGCCTGTGTCCCAGCAGTGGGAACATTATTGGCTGATTATGGTATTCACCAGCTTTATTTGAGACCTACATATAACTTATATTATTATGTCGATGTATGATCGATATAACGTAGTAATATGTAAGTAAATGTGTATGAACTATGTTTTTTATGCTACTTATTAAACTTTTTATGCTATTAATCTTCCTATTAGGTATATTAGCTGTGTGTATTATCAATAAATACAATTGTTTTAATAACCAAACTAAATATGTGTAGTTAACAGCAATAATGTATGATTTCTTAACAGTTTTATTGCCCTTGCGACAAAATTTCTGGTGAATTACTTTTCGACCTAATTACTAACGCAATAAGGTTGAAAAGTGGTTCACCGGAAATTTTGCCGATGGTACAATAGTTCACGGGGCAGGAAAAGGTTTAAGAAAAAGTGTGTTTTTAGAAAAACTTTTTTTTGTATTACGTATTTTTCCAGCGTGTATGCAAGTATATTATTGGAAATGTAACGACATGATTTTTACGATCTGGGTCATAATACATAGTGCTAGGAGGTTGCAGTTATACATCATCCGCCTTATATTCCCCGTCCCATGGTTTTTCAAAAAACCCTTTTTCCTTGTCTGCATCATAAAGGGGACCTCTGTGCAAAATTTAACTTTCTAGTCAGTGAGCGAGTGAGTCAGGACTGTTCTTTTTAAATGTATTGACTATCCTATATAATACTTTGTCACTGTGAATAATACAAATAATGAACCAAAGAAACGTAGTTTAACAAAGAACCTACTGGATTAAAAGTACAATACGCGCCACTAAATATGAAACTTGACAGCACGCGGTTTGACTTGCGCAGTAGACGATTTTAGGTCTCTTTATAATAGAGGTCTGAGGCACGGGAAGGGACCGGGCGTCATTGGAATGGCGGAAGGAGCGCGGGAGGCGCGGTCAAGTCTCATCTTTCGTGGCTCGTATTGTACAGTCTCTACCACATTAACATCATCACAAAACCTTACGTAAATCTTGTATTTTTCAGGGCCGGTTTTCGGTACAACAAAGAATGGCAATCCTGTGATCAAGTTCGGTCCGTATCGGTATAATCGGTCCAGTGGGTACAGAGGGGCCAAACTTCGGTGGACCTGTACGCGGTACCCGATGGGATGCCGGTCTACTATCATAACTGTTGACAGTATCATAGTGCATCATAAGGCTGAACATAATCATTGAAGAATGAAAGAGAAAGAACAGCTACGATTGCTTTAAACCTAAACTTTAGCCTAATTATTAAGATAGACACAGATAGAATAATATGTTATAGTTGTAACTTTTGTAAGGTATTTTTTACAATAATGAACAAATAAAATTCTAGCCTACGATCACACGTCGTCGAACTGTATCCAATACAGTTAGGTAGTATCCTATAGGCACTTACAATGTGTGTTGGTGTACTATGGGCCAAAGTTCCGCATGATCACCTCAAAGGCGATAATCGCATAGCACGGCTCACGTCTCGATCGCACAATGTTCGTTTGTCACTAGCTGCGCTCTCACAGGAATATTTTCTTAAGTGAGCATGCTTAAGTTTTGTCCATAGTACATAGTAACTTACCTAACTTTATTGGATACTATTCGACGACGTGTGATCGTAGGCTAGAACTGATAATTGTTATTTATTGTGTTTATTTTTTTATAATCGTGTGACTGTCTATCAATTGCGTTTATTTAATGACAAAAAATATTATGTTTATTTTTAAACCAGCACATGTTTCGGGTCGCTTCGAAACACATAAATTGTCTATTTAATGGGAGGCAAACTACTAGGAACAATGGACTGACTAACTGCAGGATATTTTGCATTGTACTTGATGTACGCACACTTCTCGGGATAGGCTTCGCCAAGTTCCCCCAAACTAGATTGATAGTTCATTCGAAGGAACGCTAGGAATCGTGTATCGTTAAACCACATTCGGCTTTCGGGCCTCTCATAAATTAATGCAAGACATGTCATTTGAATACCGAGATAGAGGCAGGACCGTCACATGGCTGCCGATTACATTGCAAGCATCTTCTAAATGGGGAAGATTAAGGAAGTGAGAAGTGACGATTTGGAATCACCATTTCGGCGTATATCAGGAGCAATCGTAAAGGATTCATCCGACTGATTATGCGGTATACTTGTGCTAGTTTTGTATTGTTTTAATAAAGGGTGATTAGGCCAGTACGCTTTACTTAACGTACTGGAACGTGTCAGTCGAACTTCGCAGTACTGCCTTAGGATTGAGTAAGACATGACTGTAGAGCTTAGAGGACGTGGCTTATTAGAATCGTAGCAGTGTCCTTTGTGGGCGTTCAAGTCTAGCCATAGATATAAGATTTTTTATATTTCTATGTGTCTAGCAATACATGCTCGACACTGTCAGCTGCTCTAAAGCAGCACCACGTCGCTTGGAGTGGGGGGGAAATTTATCAGTATAGGGTAATTTAGGAACAGTACAATTGGTAGCTTACTTAAATAAATTTTAAAATAAGTTAATATTTAATCAAAGACAAGTACATAATTATATATAAATACTTAAGTAAACATTTTTAATAATTTGAAATATCTTTATTTTTGTGCTTCCTCCACCTGCGAGTGTCAACACTAAGCGATTACTTATACTTTTATTATTAAAGAAGATTCTGTGTGATGATATGACCAATTTCCGCGATTGTTCATTTTTAGCAACTTTTACAAAGCCGAGCGCAGATGTTAATGGATTATTAATAAACTGTTTCTCGAAAGCAGTGGCGGCCCAGTGGTAACGGCCGCGACTTACGAGCTGTAGGTCGTAAGTTCGAACACAGCCAGGCGCTTTACTTTGTGTAAATTGTTTCATCACCACACTGCTCTCAAGACGGTGAAGGAAAACGTCTTAAGGAAACCCGCATGTCCTAGAACCAACAATTCGAAGATATTTGACATCTACCAACCCGCATTGGGCCCGCGTGGTGGATTACGGCCCACTTCCTCTCACTCTCACCGAGAGGAGGCCTGTGCCCCAGCAGTGGGAACATTATAGGCTGATTATGCTATTATGTTTCTCGTTTGAAGACAAGTAAAGTACTCAAATACACAGTTTATTTATTAAAATTATAAAATACATTTAATGTTTTACAGATGTGGAGCTAGTATTTAGCACGACAAGGCATGGCAACCCTGTGATCATTTATGGTCCCTATCGATATAATCGAATTAATACATGCAAAGGGGCCAAAGTGCGATGGACTTGCACCCGGTACGCAACAAGATGCCGATCTTCTATCGTAACTTACAACAACGTGATCATTAGCCATACCACTGAACATAACCACTGAGACAAATCTTTAATATTTTGATAATTTTCCGTTATTTCAACTCCTTACGACTGCAACCCATGTGTGCATAAGGAAAAATAATTTATATAATAGATTTATAGCCTAAGGGCTGTAAATCATGTACTAATTCATAAAAACTAATTGAGTCTCAAAAAATCACAAAGAATGTGCGCAGTATGGATGGAGTTATGGAAATATATAGGTGTCTTGACGCTGCGTAAGCGTGCGTGATCCTTGGCCGCCCGTTCGATGTGCACCACGCACACGAGGGGTGGCAAGCAGTGGATGACGTAATTTTTTGCTGCGTTGGTGTAATTGCTGTATGGCGTTCCAGTGGGAGGATACTTGCTTTTCAAAATCTTCAGTGATAACTGATAAGTCAATTATTAATACAATACTGTTGGTTGTGTTTACATAGTTTTAGTAGGTTAAGAATAAATATTTTCTAAATTAAATGTCTTCATTTACTCTTTCTGTACCCATGGGTATCACAATAAATATTACTGGATTACTTCAAGCATTTACTGTGTGATGTATAACTGCTAATTTTCGCAGCTGTTCATAGCAGTAGTTATTCAAAGGTAGCAGCGTCCACAAGGTAGTAAAAAAACACAGTATGGCTTTAGTCAGTAAGAGACAGACAGACTCCTCTTCCCCACCTGGGCAAATGACATCTATGGGGATTTCCAATGGCAAAAAATATAACACACTCACAACTATGCTAGGATCGGCTTCCAGTCTAACCGGATGCAGCTGAATATCTGTAGTTTACATGGAGCGACTACCTATCTGACCTCCACAACCCAGTTACTGGGTAGAGCTTGTCCACTCTGAAATGTCGCGCCCCATTACCTCGTTCCTCGTACCTCGGGGCGCGTCATTACAGAGTGGACAAGCTCTAATACGATATAGTGGCCGGCTTTTAACTTCAACTCTCGGCGGATTGGTGAGGGTTTGTGTGCGCGTCGTATTGTCTGAGGAGTAAGGTCCAAAATCGCTTAAAGTAATTAAGGACCAGTGCTCAAGATAAATGGCGGCAACTGTACCCCTTGGTGAGACTGGTCGTCAGACTTTCGGGCTTCTGACGATCCATAATGACTGTCAAAGATCCACGAATGACAGCCAGGACCAACGGCTTAACGTGCTAAATAAAACCAATACGTAGTACAAAAAAAATCTTAATTTATATCCGTAATTCATATTATGGTGTACATAATAAAGAGTATTCTATTCTGTTTTTTTTATTTTTATTTCAGAAACAGAACCTGTGTTCAGTACTTCAAGGTGTGGCAACCCTGTGATCATCGTTGGTCCCTATCGATATAATCGGGTTAATACTTGTAAAGGGGCCAAAGTGCGATGGACTTGTACCCGGGTCGGTTCGGGATGCCGATCTCTTATCGTAACTGTCGACAGTGTGATTGTCAGTCATAGGACTGAACATAACCACTAGGATATTAGGGCGGGAATGCACATGCCTTTAGCATGTACAAAACTATGCAAGTAGCTGGCATGCCATTGTGACATTCACCAATCAGAAGTTGTTATGGCACATGGCATGCAAGCTACTTGCATACTTTTGTGCAAGTTACAGGCATGTGTATTTTCGCCCTTACATAGACTTAAGTTTTTGGTAAATAAATTACTACTTACATAGTTGGGATTATAAAGCTCTTATCCTAGTGGTTAGTTAGTCTTATGTATAATATGAGTTTATTAATTCTCAGTACCTAAGAATAATTTTATGTATTGATCGCATTCATTCTTTTGTCGTAGGTTAGGTAATAATACCTGTGGTCTAAGGTTTGCTTGCAGGTTGTGACGAAATAATAATATATTTTTTAATGAATTATTGGCTTTTTGTTTTTAAAGTTTGTCTACCCATAGGTATCAGAATAAAAACTAAAGAATCAGTTCAAGCAGTTTATGTGTGGTGGTCACTGTCAATGTTCGCGACTGTTAAGGGGGATGCGCTGTGGCAGCCTGCGAAATTCATTTTTTTTTAGTTTTTTTGCAATTTGCAGGCCTGTGTCAGGTTGTATCTTGATCAAAATATTATATGCTTCGTTAGATTTCGTTCGATGTATTGATGATTTTTATGGTTAAAATTATGTAAATGCATATGTTTTATTGTCGCGTATCATATATTGATCAAGATACAATCTGACACGGACCTGCAAATTGCATAAAACGCAAGAAAATTTGAATTTCGCGGGCTACCACAGCGCATCTTCCTTAATTGAAATGCCGTAGGCAACAATGTTAGTATCATTATATAGCGTCGTCCCCTCTTTCTGGTTTGTTGACGAATCAAAATTTGATTAAACGAAATTAATAAAAAATAAAATTAAAATTTGTTTGATACCTACAAATATAGTGATACCAAATTATACAACACTATTGTGTTCTATTACAGATTCCGTGCCATTTTTTAGCACGACAAGGAGTGGTAATGATGTCATCATCGTTGGTCCCTATCGGTATAATCGGGTTAATAGTTGTAAAGGGGCCAAAGTGCGATGGACCTGTACTCGGTACCCGCTAGGATGCCGATCTGTTATCATAACTGTCAACAGTGAGATTGTTCAGCATAAGACCGAGCATAGCCATTGAGATGATTTCCAGAAACTTTTAATTGTATAAGAATTTAGAAAATTATAAAATGTTTTCCGTGTCTTTTTTGTTTGCATAAGTAAATATTTGTTTAAAATACATGGTTTTAATTTTTCTCTTTTTTACAATATCAAAGAATACAATATTTTTCAAGCAATCTATATATTTATAAATAAAAGAGAAGTCCTGACTGACTGACTGACTCATCAACGCCCAGTCTAAACCCTTGGACCTAGATAACTGAAATTTTGCACAGAGGTTCCCTATATAATGTAGACAAGGAATAAAGAAGGAATTCTCGGTAGTACGTTCCCGTGGGATATTTTGCGACATCCAAGCGGGCGAAGCCGCTGGCAAAAGCTAGTTTCTAATAATATCAGTGACTGTAATTGCTGCAGTTACTGAAAAGACAATGGCAGCCTGCAATGGTACGTATGCTTTGATATCACTTTTTTTTTTAGTCATAGGCCTAATGTTTTAATAATATGCTCATAATTATCAAGCCTGGATTCCAAAGCCAAGTTATGCAATAGTATTGTGTTTTGTTACAGATTTCGTGCCAGTTTTTAGCACAACAAGGAGTGGTAATGATGTCATCATCGTTGGTCCCTATCGATATAATCGGGTTAATAGCTATAAAGGGGCCAAAGTGCGATGGGTCTGTACGAGGTACCCGGTGGGATGCCGATCTGTTATCGTAACGGTCAACAGTGAGATTGTTCACCATCAGACCGAACATAACCATTGAGATGATTTCTGCACATCTGAATTTTTATAATAATAAAACAGTGTTTCGTGTCTTTTTTGTTGGCATCAATAAATATTTCTCTAAAATATATTTTTTTAATTTTTCTCTGTTTCACTTTACCAAGGAATATAAAATTTTTCAAGCAATTTCTAATAATATCAATATCAGTGACTGTTCATTGCAGCAGGTACTGAAAAGCCGAGGACAGCATTAGTACGTATACGTTGATATATTTTTTTATTAATCATAGGCTTTATGTTTTATTAATATGCTCATAATTATAAAACCTGGATTCTAACGCCAAGTTATGTTTTATTACAGATTACGTGCCAGTTTTTAGCACTTCAAGGTGTGGTAATGATGTCATCATCGTTGGTCCCTATCGATATAATCGGGTTAATAGTTGTAAAGGGGCCAAAGTGCGATGGACTTGTACTAGGTACCCGGTAGGATGCCGATCTGTTATTATAACTTTCAACAGTGAGATTGTTCAGCATAAGACCGAACATAGCCACTGAGACGATTTCCTTAAATCTGTATGCGTATAAGTATTTAGAAAATTATAAAAATGTGATTCGTGTCTTTTTTATTTGCATCAGTAAATATTAGTCTAAACTAAATGGTTTTGATTTTTCTCAGTTTCTACCAAAGAATAGAAGATTTTTTTCAAGCAATTTCTAATAATATATTATTAGAAATTGCTTGAAAAAATCTGATACTGATCTGATTGATATTGAGCAGTGACTGCTCATTGCAGAACTGATAAACCGAGGGCAGCAATAGTACGTATGCGTTGAAATATTTTTTTGTTAATAATATGCTCATAATTATCAAGCCTAGATTGCAATGCCAAGTTATGCAAAACTACTATTTTATTTCAGATTTCATGCCAGTTTTTAGCACGACAAAAAGTGGTAATGATGTCATCATCGTTGGTCCCTATCGGTATAATCGGATTAATAGTTGCAGAGGGGCGAAAGTGCGATGGACCTGTACTAGGAACTCGTCAAAATGCCGATCTGTTATTGTAACTGTCAACGATGTGATTGTTAGCCATAAAAATGAACACAACCATTAATTTCCTTATTATACCAGTTTGAGTAACATAAATATTGAAATCCTAATCCTAACTAATATTATAAATGCGAAAGTGAGTTTGTTTGTTTGTTACGCTTTCACGCTAAAACGGCTGAACGGATTTGGATGAAATTTGGCACACAGGTAGACCATAACGTGGATTAGGACATAGGATACTTTTTATCCCTGTAGTACATTTCCGTAGGATAATTTCCGACCTCCACGCGGGCGAAGCCGCAGGCAAAAGCTAGTTTCTCAATAAATGTTCCATGTTTATTTGTTTGTAACAAATAATGTTTTTCTAAAATAAATGTTTTTAATTTGTCTCTGTGTTTCAATACGAAAACTACAAGATTTTATCAAGCAATTTCTAATAATATCAATAAATGGATATTGATATTGATTTTATTTGTATTATATCAGTAATTGTTTATTGCAACATTTACTGAAAAGCCGATGGCAACACTAGTAACTTTCCGTTGATATATTTGTCTAGTTAATCATAGGCTTGTCAAAAGAATTTTAATAATTATGTTCTTAAAATAATATTTTTCATACAATAAAATACTTTTCGTGTTTTATTACAGATTTGGAGCCAGTTTTTAGTACGACTTATAATGGCAATCCGGTTATCAACCTTGGTCCCTATCGATACAATCGGGTTTTATCTTGCAAAGGGGCCAAAGTGAGATGGACTTGTACCCGGTACCCATTGGGGTGCCGATCTACTATCTTTACTATAAACAGTGTCATTGTTAGCCATAAGACTGAACATAACCACTGAGAATTTGAGAGAGTAGATGGATATTTATTTCTAGGTGTTTGGTTTGCTTGTGAGCATTAGTAAATATTTCGTTTAAATTCGTAAATGGTTTTTTTATTCATCCTTTGGTGTCTCAATTAAAATGTTCGATCGAAACCTATCCGTATAGTTATTTCGTCATGCCGATGGCAGCAAGACATGTATCCAGGTTGCTTTTTTTTTTTGTTTTGTATCGTCTGTTACTGGTTTATTGCCTATAACGATTCCTTTGCTGGGACTCAGGGCGCCTATCTGCAATCCATTATATGCGGGCAGGTTGGTGCACACAGCAGAACAATAAACTGTCTTTAAAGTTTTGGTACTTAGTCACGCCTGCTCCTGATATTGACAAAATTATACATTGTATTTATGTTTTATTACAGATACAGATTTGCGGCCAGTGTTCAGCACGTCGAGGACTGGAAACTCTGTGATCATCTTGGGTTCCTATCGGTATAATCGAATAAGAAAACGGCGTGAAGGGGCCAAGGTTCGGTGGACCTGTACTCGGACCGACTTGCAATGCAAATCGGTTATTGTAACAGTCGATGATATCATAGTCCTACATAAAAATGTACATACTCATTGAAATGAAATGATATTTATTTCTGTAATTGTTTTGGCCAATATTTTAAAACTAGATGGCGCCGGCATTTCCTAGATGATTGATCTCTGGGAAGAAATGTCGAAACAAACTCTTATGTCATGGATATTTTTAAAGTCCAGACATTATATTAGGAGTCTTACAATGCAGGTCAATGTTTGGAAAGGTCATTTGAAGAAAGAGCCATTGCAGCTTTGAGTTGACCAGTCCCAACACGCATGCTCAGTTATCGTGTACCTTTATTACTTTAGTACTTTATTTCCCGTTGTAACCTTTATAATTGAACCACTATGGGATCGCGTTAATAACATTGTATTAATTTAAAAAAAAATCTTTTGAGCTCCGGACACGAGGCCGGGGGGGGGGTCAAGTCTAGAGATATCAGCAGTGATGGGGTCCGATAGGGCCGATACCGCCGGGGTCGCGGGTTGTTCGAAAGAGATACCGTGGCCCTGGCACAGGCAACTGAAGGAACATAGGAACACAGGTGGGTTTTAGTCAGTAAAAGTCTGACATGCCCTCCCAGACCGGGAGAAGTCACTTGATGATTTCCCACCCACAAAAAAAAAATGTGGGGCCAAGTCTGCTATTTTCAATCATTATGAAAACTATATTAAGGCAGCGCCATTACCACTGTGCTAAAAGTTCGTGAATATTTTATTATTGTCAACACTTTAATCACGAGATTACCAAATATGATATGTTTTTCCAATGGAGTGTCACTAGCACGCCATCAGAAAATCATATCAATTAGGAGATTTCCAAAACTGTCTAAATTGATAATGATTCGGCCATTCTGACACAGTTGCGTTAGCAGACTGGTGCCGTATTATGATGATCTAATGCCATCATGATTCCAGAGCGCGAGAGAGACCTTTTTTTTTGTTTTCGGGGGGAAACCTTCAAAAGGCGTCCGGGGCTTAGGGGAAAAGACCGGGGAGTGTGGGATTTTTATCTCACTAAAACCACCCCGGTGGTCATCATCTGCACATGGAAGGGGCACCGTTACCTCTCAAAAGACCAATCCTGAACCCCCTCTGTGCAACGCCTGATAGGGCACATCTCTGGGGAGACTGTAAAGGGATCTCCCCGAAACCTAACTGTGCAAGGCAGCACGGCGTGAGAGAGACCTAGCTATACATGACCGATAACACCTCCCTTTTTCGGATTGGAATAATGATGGAATGAATATTACATAATACGGCCCCTGGTCCCCGTTGGTCAGTTCAGTTGACAGTTCAGTCACTGGCCTTTCGCTGGCCTCGTGTACCGCCGAATACATTCGAAGACAGTCCAGCGCTGGCTCGCAAACTGGCCTCGTGTCCGGAGCCCATAATATATCTAGTCTAGTGTAGCCATGTATTTCTTTCCGTGTGAAAATAAATGTAGGTTTTGCCCCGTTTAGTGTTTTAATCCAACGTGTTTTTATACATATTTTAAATCAGAACACCTGAAATAGGTAGGATCTCGTGGCTAAGTTATAACAGCCCCACGGGTCAATCGATCAGGTTAAGCTACGCTTGCCCGAGTTGGTGCCTGGATGGGTGACCATCTTTACAATCCGTACCTCGGAAAGCACGTTAAGCCGCTGGTTCCGGCTGTCATTCGTGGATCTTTGACGTAGTTACGGGTCGTCAGAAGCCCGAAAGTGTGACAACCAGTCTTACCAAGGGGTATCGTATTACCCAGTAACTGGGTTGTGGAGGTCAGATAGGCAGTCGCTCTATATAAAATACTGGTATTCAGCTGCATCCGGTTAGATTGAAAACCGACTCCAACATCGTTGGGAAATGGCTAGGCAGATGTTAATGATTGCCTAAAATTGGTAGAAAGAAACATAAAGTGTAACTATGTTTTTTTCTACCAATTTTAGGCAAAAAAAACTATTAATACTTAACCTACATATCCTACTAATATTATAAATGTGAAAGTTTGTATGTTGATGTTTGGATGTTTGTTACTCAACGGCTGAACAGATTTGGATGAAATTTGGCACACAGATAGTTTATAACCTGGATAAACACAGGATACATTTTTATCCCGGTAGTAGGTTCCCGTGGGATAATTTCCGACATCGACGCGGGCGAAGCCGCGGGCAAAAGCTAGTTTACCATAATGATTGTAACTAAATAGTTTTATGAGCTTCCGATATTCTAACACTGTTCAAGTCTACTGTTCTTGTTACTTCAGTCCATAATTAACTCACGTTCTTTTTACAGTTGAGCAAGTTATGTTTACAAAGACAAAGAGTGGCAACCCGGTGCTCATCCTAGGTCGATACCGGTATAACCGAAGGAGTGCTGCTAAAAATCATATAACAAGATGGCGGTGCACCCGAACAGATATTTGTTGTAAATCCGTTATATCAACAGTTGGCGGTGTTGTAGTTGTCATGAAAAATGAACATAACCATTAATTAATGTTATTTTTATGTTAACTTTAATCAAAATTTGAAAATACATTCATTTGTGATTTCGTGGACTTATTTTGATCAGCTAATTATTTATTAGTATGAATCTTCCTTTGATCCCAGCATACGGTTGTCAAACAACTTTTTAAACTTCTTTGTTGAAAATGAAGCTGAGAATCAGCTCCCTTTGAATGTCAAAAGTGACAGAAATAGTCGTCAAAACGCCTAACCTTCACAACTGGAGCTGGATATTAAAAGGGTCGCAACAATGTACCCAGAAATAAAAATATTAGTTTTATTTCTTAGTAAACATACTTATAGAGAAGAGTAATAACTATTACTTTGTAAAGAAGCGACTTCCATCCCTACTCCCCCTCCCGCCAATTTATTGTGCCCCGGAACGCAGCAGTAGGCCTGGCAGAATTGTCGTGCCGTGATTGGCGTAGCTCAGCCCAGACTATGGACATGGACAGGCTGGTGTTCCTGTAGTCATCATCATCATCATCATAGGGAGCCTTGTACCACACACTGCTGAGTATAGGCCTTCTCTCTTTTGTGCCACGCTTCCCTGGTATTTGCGGGTCTCAACCAAGTCTTACCTGCCTTAGTCAGTTAGTCTTAGTCAGTTAGTCTTAGTTAGTTAGTTAGTTAGTTGCCTGTCTTATCTTCTGAGTAGCATAAGCATAATTAGCCTATAATGTTGCTGATAATGCTACTGGGACACACGCCTCCTCTCGGTGAGAGGGAATGGGCCGTAATCCACCACGCATGCCCAGTGCGGGTTGGTAGATGTCACATGTCTTCGAATTTTTAGTTCTAGGACATGCCGTTTCCTTACGACGTTCTCCTTCACCGTATTCAGAGCAGTGGTGATAAAATAATTTATACGAAGTAAAGCGCCTGTCAGGGTTCGAACCTATGACCTACAACTCGGTAAGTCGCGGCCATTACCACTGGACCACCACTGCTCTGAGTAATAATACTCTTATTGCTATTCTATTTCTACGGTGACATATAGGAGGGGCATTATATTGTGGGAGACTGGTGCCTAAACTAGGCTCAAGGCCTGTATTTCAGGTCACCAAAATAGGCAACTATGAGTTCGTTTATGTGGAGTGTGACTAATAAGGGTTTTTTTACTTATAGAGACAAGTTTCACGACGACGAAGAGTGGTAATTATGTGCTGAATCTTAATGGATATCGATATCATCAGGCCGCGGCTGGTGCCCTGGGGAACAGAATGCGATGGACATGTGCTAGAAAAAAGTATGGATGTAGATCTGTTGCCATAACAGTCTGCGGAATTGTGGCTGTAACTAAAAATGAACATAACCATTAAAATTAAATAATTTCTCATATTTAAATAGGTCGTTAAAATTTCTTACTAATTTTTTCTTTATCTTCTTATTTTTCTTTACTTATTGTATGATTGCAATGGCAGTTGCGCAGCTGTATTTGTGTGAATTAGTAATAATATATTTTATTTCATAATAGTTTTTAATAATAGACAACTTTAGTGCGGCATATAGTACCGGCTGACTCACTATCAATGAATAACTAAGTTTTCGCAACTAGTTTCGTAATGTAAATCCGGCTTTATGTCTGCCACCGGCGGGATGATTGCGAGACTAACAGTTGTAATGCATTTAATTTTGTCAATTCGACAACATTCATTGCGTTATTTAAACTGTCGAGCAGATGGATTAGGAATTTCATTCAAAATCCTTAGGATTGTGAAAGAAAGTGAATTACGCAATAGGGGTGCTTTTCTCATTCGTTTCCACACTAAGTTGTGACGAAGATTGAGATGCGGGAAACCCGCATTATTTGTTTACATTACATTGTAATGTAATTATACTTTTTTATAAAAAAGTATAGTTTTGTGAAATTTTTGGAGTTCAATAAAGAATGTTACTAAAAACTTAAAAAGATTTTTTAAACTACCTACATAAATGGGGAAATGTGGGTGCAAGTACATATAAACCTCTGATTATCCCCTCGTGAAATACACGTGTTAAGGCTCCCGCAGATAGGCACCGGTAGAACAATTTCCAGAAATTGTTCCACCAGAGTCGCGTTGCGCCTTTCTGCGGGAGCCTTTATGTTATTTACATTCAAAAACTTTACACTTACATTACAGAGGCAATTTTCACAACAACTATGCATGGCAATCCTTTAATCATCATTGGTTCATATCGGTACAATCAGGCTTTTAACGGCAGTAGACACAGGAGTCGATGGCGATGTACCAGAAGATCAACGGGATGCAAATCAATTCTGATCACAGTAAAAAATGTAATAGTTAGTTTCAAATATGAGCATAACCATTAAAGAGTGTTGTTGGAACGAAGTTCTTTAACGCGACCTGCGGCAGCAGTCGACTGGTAGGAAGTGTAACGCTCGCATTGATTATAGTGAGTTTTAAATCTGTTATTACGCCTACGAATAATACAACATGATAATAAAATATATAAGTTTTGTAGTATAAAATAAATTCAGGGACCTAAAAAAATAAAAACGTTCTAACTAACTTTCATACTACTTAAGATAGTTTCATGATTTTTTATTTTTTTGTATGAACAGACTAATTTATTACCTATATTTTTTTAAATAAATGTTCCTACCTACCTAATTGATTTTTTTGTAAAAAGAAAGAAAGAAAGAATATTCGTTTCATAACAAAATACCTCAAAGATCAAAAACTAGAAAATCAGAAAATAAATAATTATGCTCAGTTCAGCATACTACGCTTCTTCGTCTTTTCTTGTTGTTGACAATCTATAAGGTATCAATTTATACACGAAATCTCTTAAGGGGTCATTGTACTCACCATTATGAACAACATTTACTATGGAACCACACCAGAAATCGCGAAAAAAAATCAGCGGTTCCCTACAATTATGTTCGCATTTATAACTCGTCAAAATGACGGGATCAGCTGATTTTTTTCGCGATTTCAGTTTTGGTTCCATAGTTAAAGTTGTTCATAATGATGAGTACAATGACCCCTTAAGAGGCCTCTAGAGAGGAATCTAGGAAGAACCCTGACCTTATAATAGGTTCTTGCTAACGTGTAACATATGCGAGCAAAAAATAGGTGAGGTATAGACGACGCGTAGAGCCCACGTAGGCGATGCGTAGAGCCCGCGTAGCCGCTGGAACAACGCTCATTGTGAAAGCACGCCAAACATAGTGAAAAAAACGAGAGACTGTGAGAGAGTGAGGCTTTTTTATTGTGTATTTTTTTTTAACTAGGTACATACTTTTTGTTGGTGGCAATAAAGTTTACTTAAATTTTTTCGTGTTTTTTCTTCTTTCTTAACGATCTAGTTTTGTTACAGACTCCGAGCCAGTCTTCAGTACGACAAAGAGTGGCAATGACGTTATCATCTATGGTCCATATCGGTACAATCGGGTGACCAGATACAAAGGGTCCAAACAAAGATGGCACTGTACTCGGACGGCATTGGGATGTAAATCAGTTATCGTCACAGTTGACAATGTGATAGTTTCACATAAAAGAGAACATTCACATCTTTAGAAACTGCAAACATATATAGTTTTGTTTCTGATTGTAAAACAAATTATTCCCGTACATAATTTAGTTTGTACGCTTATAATTGCAAAAACTAATTATGGAAATATTTGAAGACGCTTTTAAATTTCCATCCACGATAACGTTACAACGTATACATATTTCTATAATTATATTTTATCGACGTGAACATGGAGGACCACAATAATATCGTCACGTTAAAAATGATAAAAGTGCACACTCGTATGAGCTGAGCTAGCCATAGTAATAATAACAAACATTAAACATATTGCCAGATTGCTGAATGTTTTTTTGCTGAAAATTGCACTCACTCACACTCATTTTTATTAGGTAGGTACATAATATATTTTATAAATAACCATGTAATAATGTAGAGTAAGCGAACTATTTTTACAATATTTAAAAAATGTGTGCGTATACATTTTCATTAAGCATTTAGTTTTTTTAATATTGCAATATAGGTAGTTTGGTAAAATAATGTATGTACTAAGTGTTTTTTAGGGTTCCGTACCTAAAAAGGAAAACACGGAACCCTTATGAGTTCACTTTGTTGTCCGTCTGTCTATCATTCTGTCAAGATCCTTTTTTCTCAGGAACGCGTGGAGGTATCAAGATGAAATTAATATAAAATACGTAGGTCTATCGTCCCTGTTTTTTTTTTTATAATTTAAGATAAGTAATAATGATTCAATAAACTGTTTTTTTATAATTAACGTTTTCTTTCATAAAATATGACACTAAGTGCTCACTTAGTGCCATACATCTTTTTTTACATCTTCAAAATGATTTGAAGATTTAAAAAAGACGTGCGTACTCGTAACTACAGCTTCCTCATGAGTGATAGAATAATTTTACTTATGACAATATTTAACGCATAATAGCTGCAATCAATGTTCCCATCAGTTTTAATTCAGCTGCCACAAAAACATCGTTAATATGAGCCGTTTAGTGTGTGTTAGCTGGAGTGACGTCACCCCAGCTTCCTTATTCAGTACCTACAGGCTAACCAGTGAGGATACGGTTTTGGACTGTAGTCAGAAAAATAAGGCATAATAGCTGCACAAGGAAGGAAATACTGAAATCAAAAAACTTGTATTTTTTACAGATTTTATTTATTGTAGTACTTAATACTTTTTTTACATACTTTTTGTTGGGGGTAATAAAGTTTACTTTCTTCCTGGGCACTTTTCCTATTGACAGCCATGCGGACGGATTTCTGATGCCCTATGATTATTTCCCCTCCTTTTTATATTCTTGTACACACGGCTTTACACTGACCTCTCACTGTAAGGAAATTCTATATAATGCGAGATCAGCTTATACTGGAAATGTATTGCTTGATCTATAGCCGTGCATACATGTTATACGTACATACGTATGTTATGTGCATACGTGTTACATGTTATTTTAAGGCTCTTAGCTTTCTCCCTGTTTTTCTTATTTCTTAACGATCTAGTTTTGTTACAGATTCCGAACCAGTTTTCAGTACGACAAAGAGTGGAAATGACGTTATCATCTATGGTCCATATCGATATAATCGGGTTAATAGGTACAAAGGGTCTAAACAAAGATGGCACTGTACTCGGACGCCATTGGGATGTAAATCAGTTATTGTCACAGTCGACAGTGTGATAGTTTCACATAAAAAAGAACATTCACATCTTTAGAAACTGGAAACACGTGTGTACAGTTTTGTTTCTGACTAATGGATTTTTCATTTAATTTGTTGATTATAAGCGTAAAAACTAAATTACGTACGGGGTTTTACTGAGCGTTTTTGTAAATTTTTAACGTGACCATATTATCGCGGACGTCCACGGCATCGCGATAACACAGAGAAGTAAAATGTATGGAAATATATGAAGACGCTTTTAGATTTCCATCCACGATAACGTTATAACGGCACGTATTTCCATAGTCACGTTAGAAGTTATAAAAGCGAACACTCAATTGGAGTATGAGCTAAGCTGAGCCATTAATAATAACAAACATATTCCCAGATTGCTGAAAATCGCACTCACCCTCCATATTATTAGGTACAACTTTGAAATCGCGAAAAAAATCTGCTGTTCCATACTAAAGTTTAATACCTACAGTTCTCTGTATGTTTCTGTGTTTCTGTTCTGTTCAGTTGGACAGCTGTTTTTTTTTTCGCAATTTCAAAGTTGGCCCCATAGTAAAAGTTATTCAGTTCAATGGTCTAAAGCAAAGCTCTTAAAGTTAATTTTTTAACACCTTACATGTTTTTGAAATAACTTCTGTCAACGTAGAATTTTACAATATTTGGAAAATGTGTGCGTATACATTTTCATTAAGCATTTAGTTTATTAATATTGCAATGTAGGTAGCTATTATAGGTAGTTTAGTAAAATAATGTGTTAATAAAGTGTTTTATTTTGTAATTTAAGATAAATACTAATGATTTATTAAACTGTTTCTTTGTGATTAACGTTTTCTTTCATTAAAGATGACACTAAATAAATGAGCATCTTTCGGGTGTGTCCTGGATCACTTTTAAGATTTAAAAGCAGATGTACGTAGCTACAGCTTCCTCATGAGTGATAGATTAATTCTTCCTATGCCAATATTTAAGGCATAGCTGCAATGAAAGCTCCCAGTCTTGATATAGCTGCCACAAAAACTTCGTTAATATGAGCCGTTTACTATGTGTTAGCTGGAGAGACGTCACCACAGCTTCCTCAAGCAGTACAAAGAAACCAGTGAGGTTAGGGATTTGGACTATAGTTAGAAAAATAAGGCATAATAGCTGCACAAGGAAGGAAATAACTGAACGATGATACTAAAATAATTGAAAATATGGTCAAAAACCTGTGTGTAAGCTGCAGTTATGCCAACTCAGCTGATCATCTTCCGAACGAAAGAAGGTATGATTACGTATTATAGCTCAAATATTAAAGCATAATAGCTGCCATTGGCAGTAAACTTTACAATTTAATTTCTGGTCAAAATTATGTGTAAGCTGGAGTGACGTAACCCCAGCTTACACATCATTTTGTATCAATGAAACTAGCAAACGTAAAGTTTCGATTTAAAGGTCAAAAATTAAGGCATAATAGCTGCCATAGGTAGCAAAATTTTCAAATCTCAAGGCCTCGTAGTTTCCACGATATAAACAAAAAACAGATTTCGCGTCAAAAATCCAAAAAAATTGAATTGCTTTTACTGTACCCACTGCCCGCCACACCGCTACAAGCCCCGCGTGCCATTTACTTATTTTGCTTATTTGGAAACTATTAAAAAAAACTTTATTTCGGATATTGATTCATATGATATTAGTAATACACACTACTTATAAGCTACTCAAGATTAGATAATAGATTAGATTTTTAGGGTTCCGTACCTCAAAAGGAAAAAACGGAACCTTTAGAGGATCACTTCGTTGTCAGTCTGTCCATCTGTCTGTCAGACAGACAGACAGGGTCTCAAGTTAAAATTAATATCAAATACGTAGGTTTATGGTCCCTTGGAGTTCTAAAAAAATCAAGCATCTAAGTCGTCGCAATAAAAAAATACGGCCATTTATGCCACATATTTTGATATTCGCAAGTAAATCAAAACCTATGGGGTACTTCCCGTTGACCTAGAATTATGAAATTTAGCAAGAAGCAAGGCCTCACAGCACAAGTAAAGGAACAAGTCCAAAAAATTGTTAATTTGTAATTTAATCACATAATTTTTTTTTGGCATTGCAATTTTAGGTATGTTTTTGGAATAAATTCTTTTCAACCACGGAACCCTTCATTGTGCGTGGTCCGACAGGCACTTGGCCGGGTTTTTTTGATTAGATTAGATTAGATTTGTTTTTTTTTATTAGTTAAGATTATTTATTTTAGTTAAGATTTACATTTTGGCGGTGTAACTGTGTTGATATGTGAGCGAGAGCGAGGCTCCGCATTAATAATGTAAGTAGACCATACTTATTTTTCTATAAATGCAGCAATATTTATGTTACTCTAAATTCTTTAAAACAAAGTCGCTTTTGGTGTCTGTCTGTGTGACCGCGTGGTTCTTCTAAAGTACTCAGCGGATTTTGATGCGGTTTTCACTATCATTTAGAGAATTTATTCCGGAAGATTTTAGTTTCAACACTTTTTACATATTATCGTTTAGTTATTTCCTAGCTTGTGCAGCTACATAAGCCTGATTTTTCTGATATAGTCCAAAACCATAACCTCACTAGTTTGCCTGTACTGAATGCGAAAGCTGGGGTGACTTCAGTTTAGCAAACAAACACTAAACGGCTCATATTACCGAAGTTTTTGTGGCAGCTAAATTAAGACTGGGAACTTTAATTGCAGCTATTATACCTTAAATATTGGCATTGGTAGAATTATTTTATCACCCATGAGGAACCTATAGTTACGCACATGGAAAAAAAAAGTACCGACGCATAAAATATCTACACTGGTCAGAGTAATTTTCTTGCTATAAAGTCAAAGTCAAAATGACAAACACAAATCATTTATTTCAATTGGTTCATTAAAAGGCACTTTAGAATGTCATTCTTTGCACGAAAAAATTGGTAATTAGTACCACTCACATCATTTTCTGTTTCAGTTACTCAGGATCAAATTTTTGGTCTCACGAGGAATGGCAATCCTGTGTTGGTTCTAGGTACCTATCGGTATAACCTGGCGCGGAGGTGCAAGGACACCAAAATGGCATGGTCATGTACCCGCAGAGGGCTCGGGTGTAAATGTGTGGTCATAACTGTCAAAGATGAAGTTGTTAAACAACAACACGAACATAATCATTAAATGATTTTTTAATAATAATTTTAATTTTTAACCGACTTAAAAAAAACAGTAGATTCACAATGCGACCAGTACCTACAATTACACTTATTCCTACCACGTGTTTTGCTTTACACGTTCTCCTTGCTGCGATATACTCAGAAGATGAGCGAGAAGTGCCGCGTGTTCATAAAACTGGGCAAATGTAGCAATATTGTGACGAACCACACGCATCTCCCCCCAAGATGTGAGAGGACCATGGATGGCACATACATGTTTACGAAGCTGAGAAAGATATATGGGATGATAAGAAAATCGGTGTTGAATATTTTAAATGAAAGTGTTTTGATATTAGACTAATAACATTATAGAAAGTGATACTACTGGATGCGGCACGTGAACCAAATAAACAGCTTTGAAATTATTATGAAGAAATAAACACTTGTTTAAAAAATATAATTCACGGAAAACATAAAATATTAAAACTAGTTCAGATTTTAACAATGTTGGAAATTGTCCTGTGAGAAATATCTCTTAAATGCAGTATTGAAGCTTCTTACTTTGTTTTTTTTTAATTAAAATATATTTATTCTTGTTGAAAGCAATTTAATTGTACCGAAACTTGTTCCCACAGAGTTAATAATTGTTAGGTTAGGTAAGCTAATATAATTTATTTTACTAATAATGTTATTAATGCAAAAGTGATGTCTTTCATTTTGTTGCATTCAAGTATTCAATAAATCTTAGGTATTACCTGAAACTGATTATTTTGCTCTGCGAGTTGGTGGCGAAGCACAATCATCTGCTTAGCCTTTTCCAATTCAATAACATCCAATATTAATTCGTTTATTAAATCTATTTTATAAATTAATTGATTCCTCAATTTACAGGTAAGCCATACGAAGTAGTGAATTTGAACGGGAAAACAGTTCTTCTCTACCAGAATTATACCTTTTCGAAGCAAGGTCCTTCGTTTCGTTACCAGGCCTGCTCCAAGAAAA
Source organism: Cosmia pyralina (assembly GCA_946251885.1). Taxonomy (NCBI): domain Eukaryota; kingdom Metazoa; phylum Arthropoda; class Insecta; order Lepidoptera; family Noctuidae; genus Cosmia; species Cosmia pyralina. The sequence goes on from OX276351.1 coordinate 21,697,345, forward strand.
GCAAGAATTGTCGCGCCAAGCTCACTCTGAACGTTGATGGGACGCTAAAGAGTGCGGTGACAGAACATAATCATCCCCCTCCGAAAATCATTAAAACTTCTGATGGAAATTACGTTAGAATATAGAAATAGAGAAGGTACTAGAAACTAGGGATGTCACGAATATTGGCCTACCTACTATATTATTTAGTATTCGGCCTATCCGGCTTCTTTTTTTTATTTTATATATATTTTATTCTTTTTTTGTTTGGCATTCGGCGAATGTTGCGTACCATTCGGCCGAACACCAAACACCAAATACTGAAAAATAAACGCACATATGCACTAAGTACTCAAAAGTGTATTTACTTTAATCACATTTTTTACATTTCATTCTTAAAATCTCTCAGTGAAAGAAAGAAAATACGTTTATTTAGTACAGACTAAAAGGAACACATTATAATAAACAGCAGATAAAAAATACAAGACAAATTTATTATTATTATTAAGCCTTTTATTTCCCAAAAAAATAAAAATTACATTAAAAAAAAAAAATTCATTATATAAAAATATTAATTTGTATATCAATAATTCATTCTAGTTTAAACATGCATTTTAACAACAATTAGGTAAATAAAAATAGATTTTTAAATAAATTAATTAATTAGATTGAATAAAATAGAATAAAATAAATAATCTCTTTTTCAATTAATATTATGTATTGGGTGCCCATTTAAGGGCGAAGGCCTCCTCCATCTTTCGCCATACCTCTCTGTCTTGGGCTATTCTAGTCCAGGTGGGGCCAGTCACGGCCACAATATCGTCGCACCACCGGCGCCTGGGTCTACCACGAGAGCGTGGTGCATCGCGAGGGTACCAATGGAGGACCCTCTCACTCCAGCGTCCATCTGTGGCTCTAGCTACATGTCCAGCCCATCGCCATTTCAACTTGCAAGCTAATTCCACAGCATCTATTATTTTAGTGCATAGTCGTATGTCTTTATTTCTTTTACGGTCTCGGAGTTTAATTCCTAACATACTCCTCTCCATTGCTCGTTGGAAGGCTTGAAGTTTGTTTGTAACTGCCTGTGTTAGTGTCCAACTTTGACAACCGTAGAGTAGAGTAGGTAATATAATAGTGTCCATAGCTTTTTTTTTCAAGCGAATCGGGATGCGTGATTTAAACACTTCTTTCAACGACCAATATCTTCTCCATGCACTCTTTATTCTGCGATCTACTTCATTTTCTGTCGGTCTGCTAAATGAAATGCTTTGCCCAAGGTAAACACAGTTATCCACGTACGCGATTGGCATGCTTTGTATCACTGTTGGTACTCTTGTGCTGTTGGTTAACAGGCATGTTTTTTCAGCGTTCATGTGAAGACCACACTTTCGGCTCTCTTTGTCTAGAGACTTCAGCATGCGCTCGAGATCTGCATGTGTTTCGCTCATCAAAACAATATCATCTGCGAAGCGGAGATGGCTGAGAAACTCGCCGTTTATTTTGATACCGACATCGCGCCAATTTAGCCTTCTGAAGATATGCTCCAAAACTGCGTTGAATAGGTTTGGTGAGATGGGGTCACCCTGCCTAACTCCTTTTTGAATGTTAAATGGCTCTCCCTTTTTCTCTAGTTTAATTATTGCTCTACTGTTCTTGTAAATTTCTTTTAAAATATTTATGTATTTTGTGTGGACTCCTTGTTCACGAAGAGAGCACCATAGAGATTCATGGGAGATAGAGTCAAATGCTTTGGAGTAGTCTACAAAGGCCACGTAGAGCTCTTTATTGTGTTCATTGTACTTCTCGATTATCTGTGTTAGCGTGAAAATGTGGTCGCTAGTAGAGAAGCCCGATCTGAATCCTGCTTGCTCTCTAGGTTGGTTTTCGTCTAAGGTCTTAGAGATTCTTTTTAATATTAGGCTGGTAAATAATTTGTAAAGTGTCTGTAGCATACTCAGTGGTCTGTAGTTGTCCATTTTGCCTGGATCCCCTTTTTTATAGAGTAAGGTTATAATCGCAGTATTCCAGTCAGGTGGTATCGACTCTTGTTTCATGATTTCATTGAATATTGTGGTTAAAATAGGTGTTAATGGCTCTCTGATGGCTTTTAATATGTCATTTGTTATACCATCTTCTCCAGGGCTTTTCTTCGTTTTCAGTTGATAAATGGAATTGCTAATTTCATACTCCAGAAATTTCGGTACACTGTCTGCATCAAGTAACTCCATATCTCGTAGTGAGTCTTCGTATGAGGCCGAATGACTATATAGTCTAGTATAAAATTCTGTCGCAACTTTCAATATTTGCTTTCTGTCCGTTACTTGGTGTCTGTGTTTTGTAAGTTGTGTGATCCATTTTTTGCTGCAATCTATTCTTTTGTAAGCTCTTTTTACTGATGCAAATTTCTCCAATTCATATTCAATAATAGTATATCTATGTTCTTTTGATTTCCTTTGTATTTTCTTTCTAATTAATTTGTACAATGCCGATAAATGTTTCCTTTCAATGTTAGTTTTGTTTTTCTTTTCTTTTAACAGAGTCCTTTCCTTTATTAGTCTTGCTAGGTTTTCGTGAATAATAGGTTCATAACACTTTTTGTGGTTTTTTAGTTTGTCTTTACTGTTTCTAATTTTTGTGACTAAGGTAGAGTAGGTGCGCTGTATGTTTATAAATTCCATGTTTCTTATTTCTTGCGAAAATTCATCTTTCAAGTGCTCTTGTTCAGGAGGCGCAATAACGGTAAAGTTTTTTTCTCCAAAATGTTTTCTTGACGTAACTCGCTTGTTGTGAAGTATCAGTGACGCACGCACCAGTCTATGATCCGTAGGATATGTAGTAGGTATGACATTGACGTTATGTATACTGTTATTGTATTTTGTTATGATGTAGTCGATTTCATTCCGTGTAACGCTATTAGGGTGAGTCCAAGTCCATCGCCGATTCGGGTTCTTCTTGAAGTAAGTATTTGAAATATGCAGTTGATGTTCAAAGCAAAAATTTATTAGTATCTGACCTCTTGGACTCCGTTTCCCGTATCCCCACGATCCCATAACATTTTTATCATCATTAGTGGGCAGACCAATCTGTGCATTGAAATCACCTATGATCAATGTGTCTCTGTTCGTGTTTTCCATCGCTTTTCTGAGATCGTCGTAAAATCGATCTATGTCCTCCAACGGCGATTGTTCTGTTGGCGCGTACACTTGGATAATATGAATTGTTTTAGATTCTATGTATAAGCTTAACTTTGCTACTCTGTCGGATACTGGTACAAAGTCTGTGATGTTTTCCTTTAATTCTTTTTTTATTAAAAATCCAATACCGTTCCTGTTATGAGTTTGTCCGTAGTACATAAATATAAAATCTTGATGTTCTATAATTTCCTTGCCTTCAAGTTTTATTTCAGAGAGTCCAATTACATGCCAGTTTAGCTTAGCAATAGCGTATTTCAATTCAGTAAATCTCGACGTAGCAATCAGCGATCTCACATTCAATGTGCCAATGTAGAGGTATTTGCTTTTTCTATTGTTTATATTGACTTTGTTTTTGAAGGTAAGCCATACGAAGTAGTGAATTTGAACGGGAAAACAGTTCTTCTCTACCAGAATTATACCTTTTCGAAGCAAGGTCCTTCGTTTCGTTACCAGGCCTGCTCCAAGAAAAGCAAGAATTGTCGCGCCAAGCTCACTCTGAACGTTGATGGGACGCTAAAGAGTGCGGTGACAGAACATAATCATCCCCCTCCGAAAATCATTAAAACTTCTGATGGAAATTACGTTAGAATATAGAAATAGAGAAGGTACTAGAAACTAGGGATGTCACGAATATTGGCCTACCTACTATATTATTTAGTATTCGGCCTATCCGGCTTCTTTTTTTTATTTTATATATATTTTATTCTTTTTTTGTTTGGCATTCGGCGAATGTTGCGTACCATTCGGCCGAACACCAAACACCAAATACTGAAAAATAAACGCACATATGCACTAAGTACTCAAAAGTGTATTTACTTTAATCACATTTTTTACATTTCATTCTTAAAATCTCTCAGTGAAAGAAAGAAAATACGTTTATTTAGTACAGACTAAAAGGAACACATTATAATAAACAGCAGATAAAAAATACAAGACAAATAAAGAGTGTAAATTGCGATGTTCGAAATTAGCAGTGGTAAGTTGTGATGAATGAAAACAATTTTTTCAGCATTGGTTGATAGTAAACATTCGGCCGCCGAATATTCGGCGCTTCGGCCAATAGCGTGACCGAATATTCGGTATTCGGCAAAATCACTATTCGTGGCATCTCTACTAGAAACTAGCTTCATTATTAGGATCTTAACAAACCTTTATTGCGATTTCGCTAACTTAAGCAGGCAACAAAATAAAGCTTGTAATAAAAAAACCTAGTTTTTTTTTGTCATATATTCAGATTTTTTTTTAAATTTTATAAAGTTTTATGAGTTTCGTGACAATACATTTTTCCAATAAAAGTACCTATACATTATATCAGCAGATATCTTCCACCTCTAATACTCTGATGAAAAGTAGGTATATTGTTTGCACACTGTGGGCCATTTCAACGTGTCTGGATAGGATCTAACTCAGGCCTAGTAAGACTGTGTACATGGTGCCCTCGTCGCGTCGCATCGCATCTCGCGGCCCTCGTTCGCTTTTGGAAGCGTGACGAGAGGCACGCGACGTGATGAGACGAGCGCAGCCGCCATTAGACACATTCAAGTATCGAAGAGTTTTTTTTTCCAGCCTGCTTTGTCACTTCTTCTATCCACTCCTGTTAGCTAAGATCAGCGTATAAATTATGATAAATGCTAGATGAGGTGTCTGAAACTTTTAAGGACGTGATAAAACAGACCATAAACGTACCACAAAGTCTCTATGGATTGTCATATATAGTCATAATCTGTACGTTTTATTCAAGTTGTTAAATGGCATTTCCTGAGACTTACTAGGGTGAAGGTATAAATTTATTATTACAAATGAAAATTATTTGAACAATACTTCCTAATCAAGTAATCATAGATGAAAAAACATTTTCACATTATATTAAATTAATAAACACCAAGTCTGTTAAAAAAATATGCAAATATTCGTACTTATGTAACCATGATTTTTGTATGTAGCCAATAATCCAATAGTACTTATATGTTCAACAGTTATGTAGGTAGGTACACCTACTTTTCAGAGATAATAAAGGCTTTAGCACATCTCCGCCGCGAAACCGCGAAACAGCGAAACCGCATGATGTTTCGCTGATGTTCCGCTACTAGTTGAAATAAACTACTGCGGTTTCGCTGCTATGGTTTCGCGGCGAAGGTGTGCTAAGAGCCTTGGATGTTATTTTCACGACCGGTCGACTGAAGGTAAAGCTGCGCTTGTCGAGACTTGTCTGTGGATGGGTACCACCCAAGACCCTCTGCGCCTCGGAAAGCACGATAAACCGTTGGTCCCGGCTATCATTTGTAGTTCTTTGATAGTCGTTAAGGATCGTCAGAAGCCCGAAAGTCTGATAATCAGTCTTACCAAGGGGTATCGTATTACCCAGTAACTGGGTTGTGGAGGTCAGATAGGCAGTCGCTCCATGTAAAATACTGGTATTCAGCTGCATTCGGTTAGACTGGAAGCCGACCCTAACATAGTTGGAAAAAGGCTAGGCAGATGATGACCATGCTTAATTATTCACTTGGAAGATATTTTAGGAATACCGACAGTACGTGTTTACACGGCAACCTACCGGTGTTCATACGGTTAAAATAAAGTAATGATACTGAGCTGCAAATTGCAAAAAGCGTAAGAAAATAATGTCTCGGGCTCAATAAACATATCCCCCTTAAAAAATCAATTCTATTTCAGTAAAATGGATGATGAAGAGGAATAAAAAAGAACTGGCGATGGTGAACGGTTACACGTTCTATTGCCACAAGAACAACGCGAAGACAAAGATATGGACGTGCACCAATGGATGGCTCTGTAAGGCTAGACTGATTACCTGCAGTGATCCTGAACCTCTGAAGCGGAACGTTATATCTGCTAGGCTGGAGCACAGACATCCACCGCCAACTTTCATGATTGTCGATGGGTTTTATGTTAGGATATGATAATAATATAGACACGGCCGCTTGGGTAGCCTAAAGGTAGACTGACGAAAAGAAATAAAGAAAGAAAAAACGTTTATTTGCGGCAAACATGATTGACGACTTGATTAGGTTCGCTTGAATCCGCTAGAAGCGGGCAATGTAGGACCAGTCGTTTATACCTAATAGCATGCTCCAATGCCTGAATCGGAATCTTTTGTGTTTGCGAACGAAGTATTGTTTTGACTATAGATGGATGTGCGAAGCCCCATTAATCATCATCATTATATTAACATCTTTCTCCAGATACATATGGCGGTTGTAAAAACACAATTTTTGTACCTATAGGTTTTTTATGGTAGCAATAACTGAGGCATAAAAAATCGAAAAAAAAATACTTCCGATGCTAATAAACGGTAAAATTAATTGAAAAGTAATAAAATTACTGTTAATGGTAAAGCCTCATGTTTTTGGTGCTTTATGATATCACTTACCAATGTTAAAACATTGAGATCAATTTGTAATTTTTACAACAAATAAATATATTTTTTAATTCTTTTGTATTTTTTTTTTTTTTTTTGGGTGCCTTAATTATCATGATCCAATCAAGTTCTTACGCATAATATTTTACTGTAAAAACGAGTTGTATTCGATTGGAGTGGTTATGGTGTTCATTGCTTGATCACTATCTTAAGCCATAAGCCTTTATAGTGGCCACAATGTAATCATAGAACTGGCATATAATATTCCTGCCAAATAACACTTTTTCTAAAATATTGTTTTCTTTTTCAGTGACATACGTATTGAAAGGTGACGGAAAGGAGCTCGCCATTGTGAATCGCTACACCTTCTACTGTCACAGACGTAAGCATAACAACACCTGGAATTGTACCAACGGAAAAAGCTGCAAAGCAAAGCTGATCATCACAAAGGATCAGAAACCTTCAGAACGTAAGGTCATATCGTCGTACCTCGCACATACTCATGCTCCTCCAGTATATATGATTTGTAACGGGGTATATAGGAAGCTGATTTAATGTTATAATTTTCTCTTGTTAGTAGTCTTGTGCTATAATAATCCGGTACTATAATAACTGCCCGTTCTTATAGTACCGAATCTTAAATTAAGCAGTTGTTTGTAAAATAACTTGCATAGTTATTTAGAATATAAGTATATTTTTTATATTTTCTTTTTCATGACATAATATGCGCTTGTCAGTTTGGGGAGCCGACTGTCTAAATGTTTCTCCTTCTTTATACAAATCATGCTTGTCACATATTCATGCCATTTATTTATAATAAACCCGCGGAGGTTTCGTAATAAACCATGCTATTTTACATCCTCTGCATCAGCTACGCATGATGATGAGAGGCTGTAACATAGCATAGTTTAGTATGAAACCTCCTTTTATTCAATTTTGTAAATTGATACTATAGTAAAATAGGAAACTTCTATATAAAATGTTTACTGGCTTTCCCAAACCTTCTTTTTAATTTAATTAGTTTTAGAATGAAGCTTCTAATTTAAGTTTTCCATACATATGAATTCTTTTTATTTACTAATGCATTTTTTAAATTCATTGTTCCCCCGAAATGATTTCACATTTTAGTGTGCCTAATAAAATAATAAACAACACGACACACACATCACACCCACACACACACATACACACACACCCTTACTAACCATAGAATTACAAATAATCATTAGTATAATGTTTTTTCTGGTTTTATATAACTTGCCGCATTTGTGTACGAGTGCATAATTCTATTTAAATGTCCTCCGAAGGGGTGGAGATCTGGTGTCCTGAAATACAGGCCTTACGCCTAGCTTAGGCACCAGTCTCCCACAGTATAATTAAAAATATTATTATGTGTTCTTAATCATATTTTGAAAATGTTGATTTATATTGTAGTGAGAAATAAACCTTTATCTTAATGGTATTTAAATTAATTTAAATTTTTAGTAAAGCTGTTATAGCAACATTTTGAAATATTAAGTGGGGTTTGTCTTTATCTTTTTGTGTATCTGTGGACAAAGTTGTTGGTTGCACATTTGTATAAGCCCTTATGTTTTATTTTTTTGTAATATATAATGTGTAATTTTTAGTTTTTCCGAGTAAATAAACACAAATAAAAATAATTTTATATTTTGTTTTTCTTTAATTATTCATGAGCGAAACTTGTGATACTGTGGATCTTGAACATCTGAGTGGGCGATATTGTATCTACAATAAAATTTATTCATAACTAGCTGACCCGACAGACGTTGTCCTGTCCAAATTTCAATAAATACAAAAATCCCAGAGAAAAGAGCACTTTCAGTTGTTCCCGAATTTTATATAAATAAATAAACAATATTATTAAATAATAATTAATAATATTTATATACAGGATGTCTGGTAATTATAATAGATAACCTTGAAATAGACCTCAAAATGGCCGTTATAAAAAAAAAAAATACAAAATAAAATATATCCCAAGTAGTACCTAAGAAACGATTTTTTTGCTTTACAATTTCTAGTCACACTATTTACTGCCTCTGTGTCAGCATAGTCAACGTACAATATTGTAACAACAAAAAAAAAAACCTCATTTATGGTCGTGGTGAATTTTTAATTATTCATTCATGCGAAACTTTGTGAAATGGATCTTGAACATCTGATTGAGCGAGATTACAATAAAATTTGTTTATAACTAGCTGACCCGACAGACGTTGTCCTGTCGAAAAATTCCATAGAAAAGAGGGCTTTCAGTTGATCCCGAACTTCATAATAATAATATGTCACCGTATAATAATTATGAACTTTTTTAGTTTATAATCTATCGATATTATTTTCGTTAGGTTGTAAACTGTCGAAAAATTGTGAGCTTCTACTACAACCATTTACAATTTAACGCATTATTTTTCGAAAGTTTATAAATTATAATTTATCAATGGGAAACCTACAAATTGTGAACTGGTATCAGAAAACCTGAAATTGCGAAAAAAAATCAGCTGTTTCCTACATTCTGACGAATTAGGCGAACATAAATGATAGCTGATTTATTTTTCGCGATTTCAGGTTTGGTCTGTTTGTTAATGAGTACCTACAATCATGTGTTAAGTAAATAAGCACTATTTACCAGTCACCCTATACAGGATGTAATTTTAATCAGCATTATCCTTTTAAGGGGTCACTGTACTCATCAATATGAACAACTTTAACTATGGTGCCAAACCTGAAATCGCGAAAAGATAATCAGCTGTTCCCTACATTTTGACGAAATACGCGAATATAAATGTACGGAACAGCTGATACTGAACTATAGGATAGTGCCTTTACTATAGAAAGGCAAGATCTGCCTAAACAGTCAGTAAATAGAAGTTGCTTCGGAAGCTCGAAGCTTGAAAAGTTATTCAATTACCTACTTTTGATGGTAAAACATTTGATGGTGCATAATGATGATATTACCAATGTCAAAACATTAAGACCAATTTGTAATTTCGACAATAACTAAATATATTTCCAATTTTTTTTGGTCCCGCAATTAAGTAAATTCCAGCAAGTTCTAGCGCATAATGTTTTAGTGTAAAAACGATTTGTATTCTGTGGATATGGTTGTGGCGTTTATTGCTCGATCTTTATTATAATTTAGGGGTGACCACGAAGTAATCATAGAACCGGCCGACATATAATACTCCTTCCAAATAACACTTTTTCTAAAACAAAGTTTTCTTTTTCAGTGGCATACGTATTGAAAGGTGACGGAAAGGAGCTCGCCATTGTGAATCGCTACACCTTCTACTGTCACAGGCGTAAGCATAACAACACCTGGAATTGTACCAACGGAAAAAGCTGCATAGCAAAGCTGATCATCACAAAGGATCAGAAACCTTCAGAACGTAAGGTCATATCGTCGTACCTCGCACATACTCATGCTCCTCCAGTATATATGATTTGTAACGGGGTATATAGGAAGCTGATTTAATGTTATAATTTTATTATTCTCTTGAGTATTGTGCTTAGTACTGGCCAAGTACCTAATACCTGTACCTATGTTAAAATAAAAAACCGGCCCAGTGCGTGTCGGACCACGCACAATGAAGGGTTCCGTAGTTGGGATGAATTTATCTTAAGAACAAACTTAACATTGTAGTTGAAAAACATGTTCTCCCATACATTCCAACTGTAAATGTAAGTTTGTACTCACAATATTGATAGATTTACCATGTTAAGACCACAGACTTCTTATAGGTTTTCCTTTTAAAATTATAAAAATATATATTTCTGAGACCCTCATAGTAAGCTCTTTCACTTGATATGTCACATGGTGTAGTTTGCAAAACTTTTTTTTTTTTAATTTTCTTATTTGCCCCCCAAAAGTGACCTCTATAATCAAATTTAATTTATTTACTTTAACCGTCCGTGTTTGGGTCACAGAAATTCATATGTGTACCAAATTTCAACTTAATCGGTCCATTAGATTCGGAGCAAACTGGCTGTGACAGACGGACAGACATACAGAACAGACAGACAGACAGACAGACAGATAGACAGACAGACCGACGGACACACAAACAGACAGACAGACATACGAGTGATCCTATAAGGGTTCCGTTTTTTCCTTTTGAGGTACGGAACCCTAAAAATGAGACCAATTTTGTGTTTTCACATCAATTATGTAAATATATTTTTAATATATAAATATATTCTCTCATTTTATTTGTTTTTTTTTGTTCCCATAAGTGATTATGAGTTCTTAGGCATATATATATAGAATTGGTTGTGGTGTCCATTGCTTGTGATCGATCTTCATATAAATTGTTTGGAGTCTTTGGGGTAACTGACATGTCATTCCTGCCAAATTATACTTTATCTACAACACAGCTTTCTTTTTCAGTGAGATACGTAAAGAAAATTAACGGAAAGGAGCTTGCCATTGTGAATGGCTACACCTTCTTCTGTTATAGACGTAATATGAATAACAACAGCTGGACGTGTACCTCCCGACATACCTGCAGAGCAAGGTTGCTCTTGACGAAGGGTCTTACACCTTCAGAACGTAGGGTCGTATCGTCAAGGCTAGAACATAACCATGATCCTCCAGCATTTATAATTTCTAAAGGATTCTTTAGAAGGTTGTATTAATGATACCTATATTTAAGTTTTTTTCTTCTTTTATTATTTCGTGAGCGAAACTTTGTGAATCTGTGGATCTTGAAAATCAGCCGTTCTATTCTGAAAAAATCTCACCGTGAAAATTTTGCTGCAGTGAGTATAAAGTGAGATGTCAATCCCTAGATTTCCTAGCGTCAGGTAGAATGACAGTTCACTTCAAGCTCACTTCACCTAAGTTTTTGCGGTGAATTTTTTACAGAATAGCACTACTGATTAGCGAGATTCCATTAAAAATACGACGTTGTCCTTTTCCAATAAATACAAGAATCCCATAAAAAAGTTCTTCTAGTTTTTAATTACATGTTATGATTCAACAATTTCTATTAAATTACTTTCTAAGAAATAGTATTTTATTTCTAATACTGTCCTCAAAAAAATATATTAGGTTCATAAAAATAATAAGGGCCTTAGCACATCTCCTCCGTGAAACAGCGAAGCCACGCGATGTTTTGCTGATGTTCTGCTGCTCGAGTAGCGGAAAATAATGCGTGTCAGTTGAATTGTACTACTGCTGTTTTGCGGTGGAAGTTTGCTAAGGGCCTTAAGATTTGCCTGTAACACATAGTAACCACGCATGTTATCCGTGAACCTACGCATGCCCGATAAGCATGAAAGTAACCCAAATGCATGTTATGACCATAGAACTACATTTACACTACTAACACTTCTTGCAGTAAAATTCGTGCAGAGAGTGAACGGGAAAGAGGTAGCGTTAGTTAACGGCTATACTTACTACTGTCGCAAGCAGAGTTTAAAGAAGACTACAAAGGTCTGGAATTGTACCTATGGAGGGACGTGTCATGCCAGGATGGAGATCACCAATCACGTAAAGCCATCACGTCGAATCGTACTGTCAGCTAAACTGGAACACAAGCACGAACCCTCTGAGTACTGTATCAGTAATGGGTTCTACGTTAAGTTGTAATTTTTAGGGTAGGTAGTTAAGATGTTACTGGCGTTTCAATTAAAGGAGCACATTCAGGATAATTTTCTTTTACGTAGGTAATCCTTTATGTAAGTACTTGCAATATAACTCTTACCTCGTCGAAATAAAGCATAAATTAGAATGATTGCCGTGAGTTGCATAAAAACATATCGTGAATGTACTCCTTTAGAAGTATTTGAGCTACGATTCCGCAGGCGATGGCAGATCTCAGACGCAGGTGGCATCTGCATTGCCGCCTAACCAATGGATGGTCGCAGTGATGCTAATGTTTTCATGGATACCTATGAAAATACTTTCGTAAATGGCGACCCTAGTGTTTCAGCTCAAAGACTACTTATTCTATACGCTTCAGACAGAGATGTTAGATTGTAAAATAATGTACTTAGATAAGACACTCGTGCGCTTCACTTTTAATCATGTTCAAGAATGAAGATGGAGGTTTGTGGAAGTTAGCTGCACCCGAATATACGAAATAAAACTAAATTACTGATCATTCAGGTGGACGATGTGTCAATCGCCACAGGTTATGTATATATATTTTAAAATTAAAAAAAAAAATATTTTTTAATAATTTAATCAGGTTGTACACTCGCAAATTGGACAGTGACCCCTAAACTAGGCATTTGCCTGAATCTTGGAGGGCCGAATTGCGACATTTTCAAAGTTAAGGATAGTACAAAGGATAGTAAAGATGGTAGTTCTGTACGATCGCACATTCCGTTGAAAATTCCTCGATCCAATGCCTCGCTTGTCCGGATAGGGTATTATTACACACAAAAACAGTGGCGTGGCTATAAAGAATAAATATTATGATGTGTCGCGAGTGTCAGTTCTGTAGAGTAACTTAAATTCTGTTAGATAGTTATGAGCTTATCTCTGTAGTAAGTAGTTGTCTTGAACTTCTGTTAACCAAGCTCTCCCAGGTGTAAAATAGCGACGTTAGTATCTATCTAGACCTTTTTAAGTGCCGGACCAAACGAGCGTGATCCGTATAATATAGCATCGCTCAAATTGAGGCCAGTTTAATACTCTTGTGATTGAAACGATATCATTGAAGGCAAAGCAATGCCGAGCGAATTAAATTACGCTTAGTTTACGCTCATCTGGCCTATCCCTAAATCTTTAATTTGTAGACAAATTTAGGGATAGGCCAGATGAGCGTAAAAATTAGGCGTTTTAATTTTTAAACCCAGAAATCGAATTCGAGATCAAAAATGTAAACAAAGAAATGTCATTACCAAAGTGACAGCTCAGGGGTAGCCAACATTTCCCTAGTCATTCTAATTATTTGATTTTGAAATCGGATGACAGTACTATTACTTTCCTATATTACCAGGTTGGGACGCTCAACTTGAATCGATTATTAGGATAACGCAATATTATTTACGATTTTTTTAACGATTCACTTATTTAGAAGGAAAAACATTTTATAAATAGAAAATAATTGATGAAAGTCCAAATGTTTAGAGCTTCTGCCTTATTGCCAGTATTATAAAAATAATTGCTCGATTTTATTTCAAACAGTTATATTTGATTCTTGGATCGTAGTTTACGTCACTTTATAGCTGAAAACTGTGTGCAATATTATTATTTACCTGTTTAAGATATGCCTACAATTTTAGCTCTATATAACATATTATAGTACTTTTCAGCAAACTACACAATTGAGGTTATTATTTAAAATTGGCAACACCTTTATTTACATTTTTGATCTCGAATTCGATTTCTGAGATTAGTGACTTACTTCATCCTTTATTTATGTATTAGTGTATTTAATCAACAAGCAACATAGACTCAATATGCTAGTAACAATACTTCTTAACAACTATGTTAGTAAACTTAATCAACACAATTAACCTAACATTGCCATAATAGTTATGATAATCCCTGCTACAAGCTCAACACCGAGGTGGAAAGCTTGCAGCAGTGATTCACACACAAGCAGTCTTGTCTGCTCGCGATATACAGCATGATACTGTTCAAATTCAAATTGATTGAATTGATTTTGATTTGTTTGAATTGAAATGTTAGGACTGGCCTGCACCCGACGCACCAGGGAGGCGCATCTTTTTCGTCTTATAGCGTAGAAGCAATCGAGACGAGCTTCATCAAACATCTCTAATGCGTTACAGAAGCGCTGCTCATTTGTTTGTTAATTTTGAAAATGACCACATGCGTAGGTATTCGACCTAAGAAAGTGGCTGGGACAGACTGGATGCGGAAGGCGGAGGACAGGGTGTTGTGGCGCAGCCTGGGAGAGGCCTGTCCAGCAGTGGACTGCGATAGGCTGAGTTGATTGATTGTAGGTATTCGTATATTCATTAGTGGAAAATCAGTTAATCTTTAATTAGAAATAAAGTGGAAAAAAATTCTAGTCGTATTTTTAAAAACTATTTTAGCTTTATTCGAGTACAATGTATGTTAAATGTTTTCAAATATCTATTTTAGTTACATGTAGAGTGCAAAATCTAGTCATATTTTTAAATTAATTTAGTTATTTAGGCAATATGTTAGATTAAATGAAGGACATGGAGTGTAGTAGGTACTTATGAAAATTATCAAGCTTATGTAAGCTTATGAGATGTATGTCTGATATATGAAAAGAAAAAAATTTAAACACGACCAAAATGTATGAAATAGTTTATTTCAGAGTTGGTCTCATAGTAAGTGCCAGCGCAAATTGTACAACGTTGCACAACGTGTGTGTGCCATGTCTAAACGTTGTTCATTTTCACGAGTACTTCACTCTCTTTAAGGGCTTTAGCGCACCTCCGCCGCGAAACCGCAGTAGTTCAATTCAATCGACTCGCATGATGTTCCGCTACTAGAATAGCAATTCGAGTTGCGGAACATCATGCGGTTTTGTCGTTTCACGGCGGAGGTGTGCTAAGGTTCTTATGTGTGTCCTTTGTTTAACCGGACACTGTTTATTAAAGTATGTTAAATGTTTGCAAAATACTATTTTAATGATCTCACATTTGTATGTTATGGTGTGTTGTGTTCGTGTGCATGTTTTATGGATTACAAATAAATATTTAAAAAATTGGTACAAAAGGTTGTATTAATTTTGCACAAATTAGTAGATAGCAGAACTGCCAAACTTAAGTGGCAGTGGGCATTGCACATTGCTTGCAGTCTGGATGGCCGAGGGGGATGAAAGGTTTTGTAGTGGCCACCGCGTACCGGAAGACAATGCGTTGGAAAGCCTCCTACAAGATGAACGGAAGACATTGTGGAGACCGCAGAAATCCGCTGGATGCGAGAAGCACAGAACCGGTCGAAGTGGCGATGCTTCGGGGAGGCCTACGTCCAGAAATGGACGTCTTTCAGTTGAAATGATGATGAATAGATACCTAATAATAAGTTTTTAAGCACCGTATTAATCTTACACGGTTTAATAAAATTAATTTTGATTGAAAGGCGCTGATTTAAGTGCCTTAGCACACCTCCACCGCGAAACCGCATGATGTTCCGCTACTCGAGTAGCGGAACTTCATGCGAGTCAGTTGAATTGAACTACTGCGGTTTCGCTGCTATGGTTTTGCGGTGGAGGTGTGATAAGGTCCTTAAACGTAAATGTTCAAAGTAAGCCGTGTGTATGTCCGTGTGTTCAGCTAATTTTCCTACTTACTAAAATGTAATCTTTGTTCCAGATTGTGCTCCAGTGAGATGGGCGACCAAAATGGACGGCAAGGAACTTGCTATTGTAAATGGATATACTTTCACTTGCCGCAAAAAAAAACCCTTGAACAATTGGGTTTGGGAGTGCAGTTTGGGCAAGTCCTGCAAAGCGAAGCTAGTTACGACACGTCATATGATACCTATGGAAAGATTCGTGATATCAGCCGCATTGAATCACTCGCATCCACCTCCAGCATTGAAATATCAGCTCCGATGAATATGTGACAGTTCTTAAATTACTCAAGGATGATGAAGTTTTTGTTTTTCCCACAGACTAAATAAAAAATCAAGACTCAGTGCTGCAAACAATACAGTGAAGCATGCGCAAAATTACACCTCGCTCTGTGCATACACGCTCACACGCACACATTTACACCAAATTACAACTTAACTACACCTCAGTAAGTGGACGTTTGCATGGACGAAAAAATATCGCGGCTGGATTTTATCGCATACTGGATTTTCAACTCTCGTTGTTGAGCCGACCGTTGAGAATCCAGTGCGCGAAATAAAAGCGCCGCGATATTTTTACGTCCGTGCAAACGTCGACTAAGTGCGCCCACGTTTACGTAACTCCCTCACGTCATTGTTGACAGCGCTATGTCTTGATTTTTAGGGTTCCGTACCTCAAAAGGAAAAAACGGAACCCTTATAGGATCACTCGTGTGTCTGTCTGTCTGTCTGTCCGTCTGTCTGTCTGTCTGTCTGTCTGTCTGTCCGTCTGTCACAGCCAATTTGCTCCGAATCTAATGGACCGATTAAGTTGAAATTTGGTCCACATATGAATTTCTGTGACCCAAACATGGACGGGTAAAGTAAATAAATGAATTTTTAATATAGAGGTCACTTTTGGGGGCAAATAAGAAAATTAAAAAAAAAAAGATTTGCGAACTACACCATGTGGCATGTCAAATGAAACGGCTTACTATGAGGGTCTAAAATAAATTGTTTTAAAGTTATTTAAGAAAATAGACGAAAATTGACCATTCCCCCCCCCCCTTATCTCCGAAACTACAGAGCCTAAAATTTTGAAAAAAATACAGAAAATAGATCTTTACCTGTAGATTACAGGAAAACCTATAAGAAGTCTGTGGTCTTAAAATAATATGATAAATCTATCAATATTGTGAGTACAAACTTACATTTACAGTTGGAATGTATGGGAGAACATGTTTATCAATACAATGTTAAGTTTGTTCTTAACATAAATTCATCCCAACTAAACCCTTCATTGTGAGTGGTCCGACACGCACTTGGCACCGGCCAAGTTTTTTATTGAGGTTTTTCCTAAATTATGATAATATTATTGTTTAGTTTGGTTTCCCCATAATTACGTGGTCTGTTGAAAACGTAAGCAAATAAATGGATCAGAACACGTACCTGTGGACGACAATATGTGGTGCCGTTTAAAAATCAGTGCTTTGATTTGATTACTTAAATACTTTTTCCCGAAATTCTAATTTTAAATCACCTTAATGTTTTTTTTTTGACAAGTAATTTTAATTTTGTAATTTGAATTTTCGTCAATGAATTTTCTATTTCAATTTGATAATGTTATTGTAAAAACAATGGTTGGAAGATTGTTGCAGCTCTGCACAGTAATTGTGTAACATAGTGTCAATCATAATCTGAATGATTTTAAAGCATATTGCTAATCCTTTGCTTCATATGTTCGAAAATTTTGTCTGCTCAACAACGTAAATAACGCAATGAATGTGGCTGAACTGTCAAAATGAAACCGATTCCTACTGCAAGTGTGTTACGCAATTACCCCGCAGGACAGAGAGCGCGGAAAAGACAGTAGGAAGGCCTTTGCCCAGCAGTGGGAAAATAACGGTTAATAAAATTTAAATTTAAAACATTGTTGGAAAAAGTGGTGGGATATTATAAAGTTGAAACCTTTTAAATACAGATGAATGTGTTACCAATTCCCTTTAGTGAGTTTGTTACAGAGGGTATGTTTATACTTTCATCAGATAATTTTGGAACAGACATCTTGTTTGTTTAATGTTGTAGATAATTTAGGAATAGGAAAAAGAAAACAAAGTTTTCGTTGTTTGTTCGAATTTTTGACAGAATTAAAATATCTAAATACCTGCATTTTATTGCCTGTGAATAAACTTTAATTTTTCATTGTAGCCTGTGTTTAATTCTACACTTTCCATGCCCTTATTACCAATCAATTTATTCACTGCATTAAAGGTGAATAAAACAAAATCATTCCTATATTTTTTCGCTGTCCTCTAACCATCTTTTTTGAAGGAACTTTATAAGAAACTATTTTGAGGCCCTTAGCACACCTCCGCTGCGAAACCAGCGAAACCGCAGTAGTTCAATTCAATTGACTCGCATGATGAACATTAGCGGAACATCAGCGAAATATCATGCGGTTTCGCTGTTTCGCGGATTGCAAATTGAAAAACGTTCTTCTAATTAAGGTGGATCCGCAGTGGTAGCTCGAGAAATTCGAATTTTCTTCTCTTTTGATCTGATTTCCGAAATCAGATTAAAAGAGAACTAACTTAGAGAGACGTATTGAGGATTCTTATGTTCTTATTCTCTTCATATTTTCTTCAAAATACAACCTGACACTGACCTGCAAATTGCAAAAAACGCAAGAAAATTTGAATTTCGCGGGATACTACTTTCTATTTCAATGCTATCTGATACTAATAGAACCACACCATCCATTTCAGTAACCTGGGTGAAAAAACAAAATGGAAAAGACGTTGCTATCGTGAACGGATACACATTCTATTGTCATACTCATAACACGAAGACCAACAGTTGGATTTGCACCCATGGCTGCAAATCCAGGGTGGTCATCACCAATGACGTTGACACTGCTGATCGACAGATCGTGTCAATGAAACTTCACCACGACCATGCTCCACCAGCTTTTGTCATTAGGGATGGCGTTTTTTTTAAAGGGCGCAAATGTTAATAAGTTGACTAGCGTATTGTTAAATCTTGTTTTTATTTTGATTGTATAACATAACATGACGGCTGTTACCGCCAAAGGATTACGCAGAGGTGAACCTAATAGTATATCGCATATTTCGTTGTTAGTTGCTATTTTTCTTATGGCTTTCATTATGCATAATATTGTTGAGCATATGTAATAATTAGTGTTATATAAGTTGGGCACTTATTACTGTTATTCTAAGTAATCTACATATTTAATCTAAAATAAAAAGTAAGTTCAAAAATATGACATGTATACATATTTGTAATGTGCTCGTCAAGACCTTTCTTTTGACATCAAACATGTTATTATTATCTCAATTTAATTTTATTCGTGGTCAGAAATTTACGTGTAAAGTCCACCATATTAAATTTACGGAGAATTCATATAGTCTATGTCACCCGGACCGTTATTACGAATCTATTGATACCTCATTTATTAAAATCGGTTCAGTAATTTAGGCGCTACGGTGGAACACACGTAAATACATACTTATATACATACATACTTATATAAACTGCTAAAATCATAACCCTTTTGGCTTTGCCTTAGTCGGGTAAAAATAATCAAGTACTTCAATAACTATCTTATTTTCTATTAAATCGTAGTAGGTATTTATGTAAAGTGATGTTTTGTTGACAAAGCCATTGGTTTTGGCAGCTTTTTTCAGTATCAGCAACTAATGGTCTAAATTGACGAGTTTTTTTTTTTTTTTTGTGGCACAATATATTGTCTTGGGGTTTTAAATTCAGCACTATAGTGCTGGACAAAGACGTCGCTCAAGTTCTGTCTGAAATCCAGGTAATCAATGTTGCGCATCGAGTTTGTCACGATACTCTTGGCTATAAAATTTGCTCTATTAATACCCGTCTTGCAAAAGCCTGCATGAGCCTTGTTAGAGTTCTATCTGCAGTCAAGTATTAAGCTACTACATTGAGACTATTGCATAGAAAACTATATTTAAATACTTGATAACACAGATCAAAATAGCATACACCTTTGACCAATGTCGAGTTGACATCAACATCAAACTTTTTAAATGGCCTGGCCATTTTGTAATTTTATACTGAGTCGGTAAAGCAGATTCTATCGTGCAATGAGCAGATAAAAATAGGGCTAAGGTGACGAACGTATTTTGGCACTTGAGCAGACAGCCCCACTGCCCTGCTGACTGGCTAAAGGAGAAGACTGAGTTCATCGAATAAGTACTCTTTGCAGGAGAAAATAAAGATTGATCAGTACGATATTACATGTATTTTCAGTAAGCTGGGTGACAAAAGGCAATGGAAAGATACTAGCTGTAGTGAATGGATACACATTCTATTGCCGCAGATATCATGCGATCAAAAGTACCTGGAGCTGTACCCAGGCTGGAAAGTGCAGAGCAAGGCTGTTGGTTACTAGTGAAGATTTGGTTTCGGAGCGTACTGTAGTGGCGGCTAGACTCGACCACAACCACCCACCACCGTCATTTGTTATCTGCGAAGGAGTCTATGTAAAGACTTAAACCTGTTTTTAGAAAGACGTAAAAAAAATAAAGGCCCTTTAAGTTTAATATAAGTTGTAGGCAATTTTGATCCAAGCGGTCGGGGGACGGCTAATGAACGACAATCCGTCGGGGGCAATAAATTGGTGTTTTTTTTAGATACTTTATCTGTTCTGTAAGAAACACTATCGTGAAATTATAAGGATAAGTGTGTTATTTAATAATTATAAATTATTGTTACCTTTTTTTTTTTTTTTTGTGGATGGGAAATCATCAAATGACTTCTCCCGCTCTGGACAGAGCGGGAGGGCGTGTCAGACTTTTACTGACTAAAACCCACCCATGCTCCTTCAACTGCCCGTGCCAGGGCCATGGTATCTCTTTCGAACTACCCGCGACCCCGGCGGCGATAATCGATACCTCAAATGTTATTCCGTTTGTCAAATTTTTCGAGCACAAAAACTTGCTCCTGATATCAATTAAATGGTTATTTTCTATTATCTGGGAAACTTACATAATACAAAATATTCAGGTAATAAAAAGCCAACTTTCAATTCGAAATCGAGTCAAACGGCCTATAAGGGCCATTTACGAAATAAACTCAATCTAAAGCAATTTTATTTCTAACAACAGAAGGGACGATTGTCGTAAAAACGTTTGACGTACGATTTCGGTTACGAATACGGATGGCAGTAAACCGCATGAACTTTGTTACCTGAATTGCGTAATTAGTTTTATTACAGATGCTTCCAAGAGAAAATGTATTATTTTATGATTTGAATTTTATGCATCGCAGGTTGTAGCTTTTATCCAGCTTGTTTATATTCTTCAACTTCCTTGTAATGCTCCTTAATATTTGAGTAATTACAGGTTTAAAGATTCTCGACGCTATGTAAAATTGCATCTAGAAACGCCAATCCATTTAATTCATAAAAGTTGACATGGACACTATCATAACAATAGCGCTCAATCATGGATATAAAAAAAAGATTATGTTCACTATTAACTTATTGTAGAGTTTGCTCACTTAAATAATAATAATAAAGTTAATAATTGTAAATAATAGTTGTTAATTGTTTTTTTGTTTTTAGTAAAGTGGGTAAAAAAATCCAACGGTAAGGAACTGGCTATTGTAAACGGATATACCTTCTACTGCCACAAACAGAATATGAACAAGAGCACCTGGACATGCACCAACGCAATGAGGTGCAAAGCTCGGATGATGATCACAAACAGAGCCGACCCAACACATCGAATGGTTTTGACATCTAAGTTAGACCATAATCATAAGCCGCCATCTTTTAAAATAACTGACGGGTTTTATATGAAGACAACTTCTTTTTTTTATTGATCACTTTGACTCATTATTATGATGCTTGTAGTCCTTGAAGGCTAGGTAGAGATGCTCAGGACAACCACATTGCACCCATGTATAGTCATTCCAACCATTTACAGTACAACTAGTTTCTTAATGTCCCTCGGCAACACTTGCTGCAGACCGGACGCTCTCAATCGACTTGGAATATACTTTCTAGTCGAGCGGCCGGTGAGAGCGTCCCGTCTGCACCACATGCAACGGGCAACTGATAGAAATCCGATGACTGACGAAACTCGAAGTTTGCCGAGGGACATTAAGAAAATAGTTGTACTGTACTTTACTTTTGACAGCTCGAGTACCAATCAATTAGTGGTGTCCTAATGCGTTACCGATTTGATTTCTTATAACAATCGAATTTATTTATGACGAAGTTTTAATCGATTTAACACATTGATATTTTATTTTAAAGAAAAATGTAAAGAAAAAACAGCGCCCATGGAGTATTGCACCTTTTCGTCTATGGTTGCCTGTCAATAAATAAGAAACTTCATAGGCGTGCTTATGTCTAAAGTAAAATAAATGGTTGGACAGATTATAGGTAAGTGGCGAACATAATCAGGACACAAATCTAACCTCCAGGTTGCTACTGAGAAATATAATAATAAAATAGTTAATTAAATTAATACTTGTTGATAACCATCTTGCTCAGTGGCTAATGTATTTTGCAACGGAATGTATTTGTTCATTGTATTGTATTTTTTTTGCATTTTTGTATTTTTTTTTTGTTTTTTTTGTTGATCCGTTGTCCTGCCTGAACCGATCGCAGCGCCAACTACCAAATTCTAATCCACATACACATAATTTTTTTAATCAAAATCGGTTGGAGAAAATCAGCCGCTCCCTACATTTTGGCTAGTTATGCGAACAAAAATGCAGGGAATAGCAGATTTTCGGTTTTCGCGATTTCAGGTTTGATCCCATAGTAAAAGTTGTTCATTGAATAAAAATTATGAGTACAATGACCCCTTAAGGGGTTGTGCGTTATCTATGTTACAACTTGTTTAATAAAGATAGTTCGTGCCGTTTCAAGAGAAGGAGGTTAAAGAATTAGTGAAGTAGACATCTTTAACGTTAGATTTTAATTCAATTATCTAGTCACTGTATTGTAGGAGTATAATATAATAAAACTTGTTATAGTTTCACCGATACCGCTGTACCGCACCTTAGGTACTTACGAGTATATGCGCGGCGAGACGGGGCGGCAGTGCAGGGCGCTCATTCGTCAAAGCTAACGACGCGGCGTCCCGCGTAATGCGCGGTACAGCGGTATCGGTGGTCAAACTATAGTTGGTCTATCTAGTCCCAATTTTGGACAAAGAGGAATTCCATTTCTTACTTAATTTTATTTTTTGATGTAGGTACAGTCAACAAAAGAGATATCTAGGCAGGGTAGAGTAACATATTTGTATGTGAATTGCTTCTTGTTCAATTTTATATATATTACTTTGTTTTTGCAATACTCACACCAACAAAAAATTGTATATTGTCACGAAATTGAACATGAAGCAATTCACATACAAATATGTTAGTATACCCTGCCTAGATATCTCTTTTGTTGAATGTACCTTCTTAAATAATTAGTAGTTTGTGATTTTTCGTATTCTGCCAATGTATTTATTCAGACAATTATAGAGTATTAGGTAACAATGCGTTTTTTTTATTAACTTGATACTGACGTCTCATATATGTTTCAGGTAGCATTGAAAATGCCCTATCCATAGCTAAAGCAAAAAAAAGATAAAAATAAACTTTATAAAAGCTTTGCACAATGCAAAGCGATTTACAAAAACAAAGAATTAAATTCTACAAAAGATTTGCACGATAGTGTTGGTAACAGAAACTTCGTCGTAAGTAACTTGCATCTTTTCTCTATTTTCAGTGACATTTGTAAAAAAACATAATGGCAAAGAGCTTGCTATCGTAAATGGCTACTCATTCTATTGCCACTGGCGAAATCTTTCAACCAACACCTGGAGCTGTTCTGCGGGTCATAGCTGCAAAGCTCAGCTGATAACCACCAATAATGATGAAAGGTTCCTGGTAAAAGCTAAATTGAAACACAACCATGCACCTCCAAAATTTGTAATTTCTAAAGGATGTTATGTCAAGGTTGGCAAATGATAGTTTACCGTCGTGCACTGATACACACGGCTACATATCAAGTTATACAGTTCCAGTTTAATCCGACCTCTCATTGTACGGAAATCCTATACAATGCGAGATCAGCTTATACTGGAAATGTGTAGGTTCATATTATGTAGCCCTGTGTACAAAACGAGGTTTGTAAAAAAGGTTATATCGGAATCTAAAAAGAGGCATATTTATTTTATTAGAGTGTCCACTAAAATTTTTAGGACATAAAATTGCGAATTATTTTGAGGAGCTCGTGGCTAAGTAATAACAGCCGCACGGGTCGATCGACCAGGTTAAGCTACGCTTGCCGGCGTTGGTCCGTGGATGGGTGATGATCTTTACATACCGAGACTCCTCCGTGCCTCGGAAAGCACGTTAAGCCGTTGGTCCCGGCTGTCATTCGTGGATCTTTGACAGTCGTTACGGGTCGTCAGAAGCCCGAAAGTCTGACAACCAGTCGTACCAAGGGGTATCGTATTACCCAGTTACTGGGTTATGGAGGTCAGATAGGCAGTCGCTCCATGTAAAATACTGGTATTCAGCTGCATCCGGTTACACTGGAAGCCGACCCCAACATAGTTGGGAAAAGGCTAGG
Source organism: Cosmia pyralina (assembly GCA_946251885.1). Taxonomy (NCBI): domain Eukaryota; kingdom Metazoa; phylum Arthropoda; class Insecta; order Lepidoptera; family Noctuidae; genus Cosmia; species Cosmia pyralina. Next base: position 21,721,761 of record OX276351.1, read on the forward strand.
CAGAAGATGATGATGAAAATTGCGAATTATTTGGAGTTCGATTAAATTCTAACAAGGAAATATGCCTCGTTTGTCTTGTAGTCCTGGGTTCGATTCCCAGGTCGGGCAAGGTGTTATTAGGTTTTACTATCTGGACTTTCTCAGTAGCAGTAGTTTACTATGGGGACGGGCTGCAGACATAGAGTCTATTTTTATTCTGCAGAAAAGAGCCATCAGAGCAATATATGGCCTCCGCAGGCGCGATTCTCTAAGGGAACTGTTTAAAGATATTAACATCATGACGGTACCTTGTCAATATATCTACGAAAACATCATGTACGTAAGGAAAAATCTAAATCTTTTCGGTAAAAGAGGTGAAGGACACAATTATAGGACTAGAAATAGGGACCAATTAGTTCAACCAGGTTTCAGACTGGCTAAAGTAGACTCATCCTTCATGGGGTACTGTTTAAAATGTTATAATAAAATACCTCCCCACATACTCCAGCTGAATGAAAGGAAATTTAAATCTTGTATAAAACGCACACTATGCAGCCAGGCATATTATAAGTTGGGGGATTACATCGCTGACAAAAATGCTTGGCTGAATGCTTGTCCTGCTCCACAAGGACGCATTAATTAATTGATTAGCATTCGGATATATTGTTGGACCTGCTGAAGATTAAGATGAGAGAAAACTTTCTTTGCATTGTTTAGATTCAATCTCTTAGTATTATATAATTGCATAGCACGTGTGAGCACTATGTAGCTACTATTAAGCTACCTTTTACTGGGTACGTCTTTCACTGACTTGAGTGTGCCCTGGCGGTTGAGAGTATGTCATGCTCACTCAAATGTCTCGCTGATGGTGGCGTGTGTGTTGGATCATTAAGTTCCCTTCAAAATGGTTGAGCTAAATGGTGCTGATCCATGCGTCATGTTCGTGAACGGGCGCCGTCAGTTGGGACTGGTCGTCTCTTAGCTGCCATGGCTTATTTTTAATTTTAATATTTAATTTAGTTGTTTTAGTTATTATCTTTTTATTACGGACGCTTTTTAACGTGCACGTCTTTCTACATTGTTCTCACATGTATATTTTCAACTTGAACGATGTAACCAATATTTTGTAAAAATATTATGATTTAAAAGAGTGTCCGTGGAGTTTCTTGCCCGTTCTTCTCCATAGGGATCTACTACGCTTTGGAATGGGCAACTAGCTTCATCTTTCTGACTGACCGACCCATTGACAATTCAAAAGTGCCTGTAATTGGTTTATTTGAAATAAATGCTTTGAGTTTGAGTTTGAGTTTGAGTAGCAGCCCGGAGTCTGGATTTGTGCCCGGTTGATGACAATAGGCGCGCCCCCTATTACATGGGACTTAAAACATAAGTGGCGAAATGTGGGTGTACCAGGTACATCTTTGCGTAACCCATCGGGGAATCAAGGCGTTATGTTAAGTTAAGAAAAAATGCCAAAAAGAACGACTGCTTGAAAAGTGATCTTCTTGTTTAAATTTTTTTAGTAGTACCGTCAACTGTGGCATTTTTAGTTTCCATGAGCAACTTTACCCATGGGTACTGACGCATATCGAAAGTGAAGCACAGTAAGGAAGCCGGGACCGTTTGTACTAAATAATAACTTAACTAAATAAACACTTATCATCAATCGGAATTAGCCCATTATCGTAATTACCCCAATGCAGTACTCGTGGGTAAAGTTGCTCATGGAAAGTAAACATGCCACAGTTGACCGTATGTAGTTTTTTTGTGGTTGGGTTTTTTGTAAGTATGTTTCATATCATTGATATGTGAAACATTGGGTTATTGTTTCGCAAAATTGAAACTAAAGACCAAGCATCAAATATTAATTTGACTAAATTTCTATATTTTCATGGGGATAGGCAGAAACTACTCCTATTGATTCTTTTACGTTCATTATCTGGTCATACACGCACGCCAGTTGCGAGTGGTTTATATTTTTATGTGAATAAATTTGTATGATTGCACAATTTATTTGTTTTTTTTTTTGTTTCTGTGAACCAATTAAAGTGGAATTTGAGTAGCAATATTCCCACGGTGTAATATGCTCATTTTAATATAATAACGGTTCGTACGAGAGAAGGACACTTAGAATGAATATTTTCTCTTTTCCAGTGATATGGGCAAAGAAATCGAACGGAAAAGAGCTTGCTATTTTAAATGGCTACACATTCTATTGTCACGCGCGATGTCGGAGCACAAACACTTGGAGGTGCTCATTCGGAAGGCCCTGCAAAGCTCAGCTGATCATCACCAATGACCATACTCCAACGTCAAGGGTCTTGGTAAAATCTAGAATAGATCACACCGGCCATGTGCCTACAAGATATGTCATTTCCAAAGGAACTTATATTAAGCTGTAATGAGCAAGTGTACACTCCATGCCGATTTCAGCTATTTCTGTTTCGTTTTGAAATAATATATAAACTACTCAAAACTAAATAGGGCCCACCGTGTTTTTTTGCTTCAACTTAAAATTGAACCGAAATATTCAGTTTTTATGAATGTACAAGTTTAAAGTGAGCATTCAGGAATAGTGTAAACAGAAACAATAGAAACATTGGTTTATTTTGTTTAATCAAAACCCAAAATAACACTGTTTAGGTAAATTTACACAAAATAAAAGAAAAACATAATCTTGTAAAACACAACTATTCTGGAAAAAAATATGGGGCTTGTTGTTTTTTAATAACGAGTGGGTCCTCCTCTGCTCCGTATGCACTCTCTGAGCCTATCTGGGACACTTTCAATCAAGTGGATCACGTTTACTTCCGGTATTTGTTCCCAACAGACTTTCAGGGCGTTAATGAGTTCCTGCTGGCTATTCACATCACTGTAATTTTCTTTCAGGCGTCTTTTGAGCTGATCCCATAAATGTTCGATGGGGTTGAGGTCGGGACTCATGGCTGGCCATGGTAAGATGGTGATATTGGCTTCAGAGAGTGCTCTTTGTGTAACGCGCGCTGTGTGTGCGCGAGCATTGTCATGCATAAAGACAAAGTTATTGCCCACTCTTTGTGAAAATGGGATGACATGAGGCCGGATTACTTGCTCGATGTAACTGGCGGCGGTTACAGTACCTTCATTTAAAATTACCAGCTCTGTTTTGCCATATAAGCTAATTCCACCCCATACCATAACACTGGGACCCCCAAATCGGTCTGTTCCATGGATGCACGGTTCAAAAAACGTTCCCCTTCTATTCTCCACACGCGTATCCGCCTGTCGTCACTATAAAACTTCACTTTACACTCGTCCGTAAAAAGCACGTTCCTCCAGTTATCCATGGTCCATTCCAAATGCTCGCGGGCGTATCTTAAGCGTGCCGCACGATGAGCCCTCGTCAGTTTCAGTCGAATAGCACGTACTCTGGAGCGTTGTCCATCTTCGTGAAGCCGATTCCAAATGGTTTGATCGCTGACTCTAGTTCCTGTGGATTGCCGTAGTCGAGTTTGTAAGGTCCGAGCGGTTACAGTACGCTCCCGACGTGCAGTTAACCTCAGGTATCGGTCTTCCTGGGCAGTTGTAGCCCTAACTCTTCCTGTGCCCGGTCTCCTAGCTACACTTCCGGTCTCCTGATACCGTTCCCAAACGTTTCGGATGGCTCGTCGTGATACACCGAGGTGCATAGCCACAGATCTCTGAGACTGTCCCTCCTGAAGCAAAGCTACTGCTCTTGCAGCGGTTTCCATGTCCATATGTCGGCGAGAACCAGGCATATTGATCACAATGAATACAGGAATGAAACAAAATCGTTAAAAACGTGAGTGTTCCACAACAGCGTTTAGTGTAGACTGGAAACATAAGTGACTGAGAATTTGTGCAATCGATGTTTTTTCGAGTACTTCAGTTTTTTAGCTACCCTCATGAAAACAATATGAAAGCTGTCGGAATAAACATTGATAAACGCTCCTAAACATGTCAGCTTGACGGTTAAATGCATAACTTTGTCAACAACTACTTAAATAATTATATTTAGAACAAAATAGGGACTAATTTGAGGTGGGCCCTATTTTGTTTTGAGTAGTATATATGTAGTGTATGTCAGTATGCACCTAATAATGGTTTTTGTGTTTTGTACTTGGTGAAATGTTACGTTACGTTATTTAATTTTATATTTTTGCTATAATAAATTTACCTGCACAAATAATTTGTAATTTTTTTCGGTAATCCAACTTAAGTGCAATATGAGTGGCATTACTTAAATGTACGCGGACACTAGCGGTGAACCACTTATCAACCATATTACCTTAGTAATAAGGTAGAAAAGTGGTTCACCGCCAGTGACGCTGCACTTTCGCTACCACCACGATGACTGGGCATAATTTTAGTATTAATTCTTTCCCTTTTTCAGTGCACTGGGTAATGAAAAAGGATGGGAAACAGCTTGCTATTGTGAATGGATACTCATTCTACTGTCACTGGCGACGTCAGGCCACTACCACCTGGAGCTGCTCTTCCGGACATATCTGCAAAGCTCAGCTGATCATCACTAATAATGATGCAAAGCTCTTAGTAAGAGCTAAATTGGAACACAATCATAAACCCCCAGAATTTGTTATTTGTAATGGGTATTTTGTCAAGCTATAATGATGAGCCGGTCCCTTGGTAGATTTACAATCTGTTTCTCCAAGCGATTCTTTTGTTTTCTAGAAAGGCAACCTCTATAATAAAAAAAAAAAATAAAGTTCACAACACTTGTGTAAAAAAAAACGTAATGGATGGCTAATTCCAGGGCCGTATCTAGAAAATTTATTAATCAATTGAATAGAATTTTCAATTAAATTGAATCCTACTATAATTTTTTAACCAGGTTGGTAGTTTTAATCTATAAGAAAATATTTCGTACCAAAAGATACGCAAACGGACAACTAAGTAATCATATTATGTAGGTATTTTATTGGTTAAGGGCCGTAACTGTTTCTCCGGCACAGGACCAGCGATATAGGTCAAATATAGCGTTGTACTCGCAATAACATTTGCTGGCATAAAACATATTAATTTGTCGTGGATAATTATTTTCTTCCGGTTTCTATAAAATTCGTAGCAGCTCGGGTGCGACTCATCCATATTCTTAATTTACAATTTTAAAAAATATTGAAAAGTTAAAATTTTTGAATACCATAAATGAATACCAAAAAATATTTCAAGTTCGGACCTGTAATGACCACCGATATTCTGATCCCTGAGTATGACACAACCGAAAATCTACTTTCTATCCCAAAAACATACACACCCACACACTCACACTTCCACACACTCGCACCACACGAACACTCCTTCCTATAAGTCAAATGTAAATTATTTACTAGTTTTAGTTTACGGGAGACCTGGTGGCCTGAAATACAGGCTTAGGCACCAGTCTCTCACGATATTTTTCTTTGAGCCCATGACTGGACAATATTGTTCTTCGTTACTATTTCATAAAGATATTGTGCTGAGAAAATAAATAAATAATTATAATTTTTTTGAGTATTTAACATATCTCGGGACTCTTGAACTTTGGAAGGCGTACGAGGAGCCGAAGCCAACTCGCAGAGGCCTTTGGACGTTTTCAATTAAATGAGGCACCAAGCAACGATTATCCCCGTACGCACTGCAAGTGCACCTAAGAACAACCCCCGGTTGGTGTAGAACTATTGCAGGAATTAGAAACAAAGATATTGGACTAAGGATTTGGTTAGCTAAAGTGTACTGGTTACCTAAAACTATGGAAGAACTATGGGCCCCGGCCTACTACAATACACGGATAAAATGGCAGGTTATACGGTCAAGACCCCTACCAGCATCTTACTGGAATACTTCCTTCCTCCGGGCACATTCGTTCTTGCGAATCTCCACTCGAGCCGGCCGATAAAGGGAAGAATAAGGTAGGAGCTCTATTCCTCGTCAGTGTTCAGTCCAGCCGGTCAATGAAGGCAAGCAACAACAACAAGGCCAAAACAGGAACAAGTCTTCTCCCGGGAGATAGGATCCGTGGGGTCACCACTGCCCAACAGCCAGCCACATGCTGCCCTGTGAGTTCCTGTATCTCTCTTGGTCTGGCTCCTCATCCTAGACCTGCAGGGCAATTGCGTAACACACTATCAATTGGAATCGGTTTCATTTTGACAGTTCAACAACATTCATTGCGTTATTGTTGTCGAGCAGACAAATTTTTCGAACATATGAAGCTTTTTAATAAGCCATCAAATAAATATATTCTTATTTCCAGTACAATGGGTGAGAAAAGTGAACGGCAAGGAACTTGGCATTGTGAATAGTTACACTTTCTATTGCCGGAAACAATTTTCGAACAAGAACACCTGGTGCTGCACCAATTCTCAGAGGTGCAAAGCTAGAATGGTGGTCACCAATAACTTGAATCCTTCGCTACGTTGCGTGGTATCAGCAATGCTCGAACATACGCATCCACCGCCAAAATATCTGGTTACTAATGGTATTTATATCAAGGTATGATCGGAAGCGGTGTGCCTCAATCCCCCACAGAATGCGTACCAGTTCTCGCAGGCTTCCTGAGCACGATGTGCGGTAGGTAGGATTTTCCAAAGCTGCGTCGTCACTGGGTCGAAGTCGGACTTCATACGTCTGCGAGTACGTACTACATAGACTACGTGGATAGTGTGAAGTTCGGCTCCAGATTTTACCTAGCATAATATTATTTTAGATACTAACACTATTTTTAAGTTTTCTTTACTAACACTACTGTATAAATAAAAATAAATAAAAAATATTTTACTGACGTAAAAAATGGAGTAATATTTTCAATTGAAGCCCTAACTCCTGAGCTAGTTGGTACCTGTGTTACAGGAGTCAGTGTCTTCACCCGATTTTGGAACATTAACAATTTTGCAACAAAATTAAAATACAGGGTGGGCCAGAAAGGCGTACGATTTTAAAAACACTCTTGCGTTTGAAGCTTTAGAGAGGGGACTGCGCGGGTGGTGGGGTTAAGTAGCTCGGTTCTCGGAAATTTAGTCGCGATGGATCACTTCACTGGAACGCAACGTGCATTCTGCGTTAAACATTATTACAAAAATCGCGATTCGTGCGCTATTGTTCGGCGTTTATTTCGGCGTGAGTTTGGATTACATGACCTAAATCAGTGTCCGAAGGAAAGTGTGATTCGCTCGTGGGTCAGAAAGTTCGAAGCTACTGGTTCGACTCTCAAACAGAAGCCTGCGGGACGCCCAAGATCAACAAGAACGGAAGATACAATTGAACAAGTTAGAGCTTCAGTTCAACGTAATCCTGCTCAATCGACTCGAAAGCGTTCAGCCGAACTTGTGGTATCCAGAACATCTTTGCGTCGCATTTTGTTGAAAGATCTGAAATTGCACCCGTATAAAATTCAACTTGTGCAGGAATTACAGCCAAATGATCCAATTTTACGACGAGCTTTTGTTGAAACAATGTTGGAACGCTTTCGGAGTTTCAACAATATTCTGTTCTCCGACGAAGCCCATTTTCACATAAATGGGCATGTGAATAAACAGAATTGCCGTTACTGGGCTGCAGAGAACCCACGTGCAAAACATCAAAAGCCTCTGCATTCGCCGAAAGTAACCGTTTGGGCGGCCATGTCAGCGCACGGAATTATCGGACCCTAATTCTTCGAAAATCGACAAGGCCAATCTATCACTGTAAATTCTGACCGATACATAGCCATGTTAAGGAATTTTTTCTTTCCACAACTGCAACAATTTGAAGCCTATAATCGTGCGACATGGTTTCAACAAGATGGCGCGACATGCCATACAGCTAATGCCTCTTTGGCGGTCGTAAACGAGATGTTTGCTGGGAAACTGATATCGCGACGAGGTGACATTGCATGGCCTCCTAGAAGTCCGGATCTAACGCCACTGGACTTTTTTTTGTGGGGATACCTAAAAAGTAGAGTCTACTCCAATAACCCAGACACGATTAACCAGTTGAAGACCAATATCCGGGAAGAAATGGCAGCTATTCCCCGTGCAATGTGCCAGCGAGTTTTTACCAATTTGAGGTTCAGATTCGAAGAATGTTTGCAGCGCGATGGTGCACACCTGGATGACGTTATTTTTAAGAAATGAATTTCCCAGATGTCAATTTTAATAGAAATAAAAATTTGTATGTGAATTGTACTTTTTTTTTTTAATGGTTTTTTCAAATTCGCAATTCTTTCTGGCCCACCCTGTATATCTAAAACGAAGGGAATTTAGTGTATGCATGGTCTTGAGTGGTGTGTATGTGTGTGTGTATGGATGCATTGTGGTCTGATAACATCTAGATTATTCTTTTCTCGCCTAGCAAATGCAATAAGCATAGTGTTATAAATGAAAATCGTATTGTAAATGATGTATGTTTAAGCATTTTTGTAGTATAAGCAAATCTTATGTTAGTTTTTAGCAATTAATCATGTATATAATATAGATATTTACCTATTGGTTTTGTTTTTAGTTCATCATTTGTTTTTGTAATAAATTATCATTGCTCGTTTAAATGTTACTAGTTTTTTTTTATTCCTTGTTTGTAAGTTTTAAGGTGGTCACGGAAAACGCGTTTTGTTTATGTTCAAAGTTGTCTAATATTTGAAATCATCAATCATCAATCATCATCATCATCTTTATCATCAATTAGCAGGTTTTCCATTTTCTATTTTTTATCAATCAATCTGCGTAGCCTTTTCTAAACTATGTGAATTATGGAGAAGGATGTTTGCAATGCGTTGCGTTGCGGTGTGGCCCGCCCCAATCTGCTTTAGCTTTAATAAGTCATTCCTTAAATTTCAGTGCGATGGGTAAAGAAAAGCAACGGGAAGGAGCTCGCTATCATGAACCGCTACACGTTTTATTGCAATAAGAAATTTTTGCGGACGAGTATCTGGTATTGCACCCACGGAAATGGATGTCAAGCCAGGGTGATCTTTACCAATGGTGCCACACCCTCGGAGCGTGAAATATGGTCATTTAAAGAGAACCATACACATGCACCTCCAACGTTTGTGATATCTAATGGATTTTATGTTAAAGTTTAAGGTTTATTGGCTCAGCGAAGGCAAATGAGTGATAAAGTAAGTGTAATATTGCGTTAATTGGCGTTGCATTTAAATATATATATTTTTAATACGAGTGTTAAATCTAATGGTACTTAATTATAAAAATAATATCGTAAATAAATAAATTATACTATATTGTAACTTTATTTGGCGGTTAATTAACTGCTCCTTATTCATGTGCCTAGCCTTTTCCTAATTATATTGGGGTCGGCTTCCATTCTAAACAGATCCAGCTGAATATCGGTATTTTTCATGGAGCGACTGCCTATCTGACCGCTACAATCCAGTAACTGGGAAACTAGATACCCCTTGGTAAGGATGTCATACTTTTGGGCTTTGACTGCCCGTAGCGACTGTTAAAGATCCACGAATGACAGCCGGGACCAACGGCTTAACGTGCTTTCCGACCCACGAAGGGGTCTTGGTATGTAAAGATGGTCACCCATCCACGGACTAACCGCGTCAAGCGTAGCTTATATTGATCGATCGACCCGTGACGCTGTTATTACTTAGCCACGAGCCCCTCCAGGTGTGACTCTTATTGTGATATCACCTGTTGGTGAAATCCCGTTTAATTAAAAACGTTTAAAATTTTGACGCAATTTGAACGCAGCGGCAATCAATGTCAAAAACTTGTCGAAAATGTAGCAAAATTATAGGTATTTTTGACAAATTGAGCCAGATAAGCATGCAAACGGAAAAATAAAAATAAAAACAAAAATACGGAAATTGCCCCTCAGATAATAAGTTAGAAGCAGAACATCAGCTTTTAACCCATCGTGAATAATGAGTAAAGCCTAGTGCACATTACAGCCGCAACGGGCCGCAGCGCAACGCATTTCCATACAATAAAGTGCGGTGCGAACCGCCTCGTTTGTGTAGTGTACGTTGGTTCATGGAAAATGTACGATAGTGATGAAGGAGGATATTTGCAATGCGTTGCGTTGTGGTGTGACCCGCCCCAATCTGCTTTAGCTTTAATAAGTCATTCAATAAATTTCAGTGCGATGGGTAAAGAAAAGCAACGGGAAGGAGCTCGCTATCATGAACCGCTACACGTTCTATTGCAATAAGAAATGTTTGCGGACGAGTATCTGGTATTGCACTCAAGGAAAAGGATGTCAAGCCAGGGTGATCTTTACCAATGGTGCCACACCCTCGGAGCGCCAAATATGGTCAGTTAAGGAAAACCATACACATGCACCTCCGTCGTTTGTGATATCTAATGGATTTTATGTTAAAATTTAAGGTTTATTGGCCCAGCGAAGGCAAATGAGTGATAAATTGAGTGTAATATGGCGTTGCGTTTAAATATCTATTTGTAATACGAGTGTTAGGTCTAATGGTACTTAATTATAATAATAAAATATCGTACATAAATAAATGTACTTATTTGGCGGTTAATTAACTGCTCCTCATTCATCTGCCTAGCTTTTTCCCAACTGTGTTGGGGTCGGCTTCCAGTCTAACCGGGTGCAGCTGAATACCAATGTTTTACATGGAGCGACTACCTATCTGACCTCCACAACCCAGTTACTGGGTAATACGATACCCCTTGGTAAGACTGATTGTCAGACTATTGGGCTTCGCACGACCCGTAACGACTGTCATACATCCACGAATGACAGCCGGGACCAACGGCTTAACATGCTTTCCAAGCCACGAAGGGGTCTTGGTATGTAAAGACTCCCCATCCACGGACTAAACTCGTCTAGCATAGCTTATCTTGATCGATCGACCCGTGAGGCTGTTATTACTTAGCCACGAGCCCCTCCAGGTTAATTTACTGCTTCTCATATGAATGAAATTCTTTTTTTTTCGACTCATTTCGAAGCTATGATTTTACTTAACGAGTTTATTTATTTACAGTTCAATGGGTAAAAAAAAGTGACGGGAAGGAGCTGGCTATTATGAACCGCTACACATATTTCTGCAAAAAGACATTTTTGCGGTCAAGTGTCTGGTACTGCACCAAAGGAAATTCGTGTAAATCCAGGCTGTCTTTTTTTAATGGCGCCACACCCTCGGAGCGCCAAATATTGTCAGTTAAGGAGAACCACACGCATGCACCTCCGTCATTTGTGATATCTAATGGATTTTATATTAAAATTTAAGGTGTGTCGTTGCGAAGGCAAAGGAGTGATAAAAACAATCAAAATAAAATCACTTTAATCAGTGTTTTTTTTTTGCTTGGATATCTTTGGTTAGACTTACTGAAATTTTTCCATCTATTTTAATGGGACCTTATACTGGGTGTCCCAGAATAATGTGTACAAACTTAAGGATGTGGTACAGACCATCAAACTGAACAACTTTTTCCCGGGGACCAACATCGTAATCGTGAAAAAGAAACAGTCGTCCCTTACAAAATTTCAATACCTTCTTGACCAAATGTATGAGGTCGACTGTTTTTTTTTTACGATTACGATGTTGGTCACCGGGAAAAAGATGTTCAATTTGATGGTCTGTACCACATCCTTAACTTTGTACACATTATTCTGGGACACCCTGTATATATACATTTTAATGTATATAGGGATGTGTTCAAATAAATCACGTGTGTGTTTTAGGGCGATAGTACAAAAAATCTACATAAATTGTTTTATAGTTCCGTTTATGGAAATGGATAATTTACAAAACGAATTTTAAAATTTATTTAAAACATACCTACCTACTTACTATTCAATCTTTTAGCAATTGTCATTTCGCGTGGTGACGACATTAACTGGACACCGTGATCGTATAACTTTACACCGCTCGACAACTTTCTGTGGGGCTACGTGAAACATCAGGTCTACGAGTATGTAGGTAGACAACCACAGACAAAGTTGGCCCTGAAGGCCAACATAACTCGCTTGCTTCATGAATTGAGCCTCATTTATGCGAAGATGTCGTCCACAATTGGTCCACCAGGATACGCCACCTACAACGGAACCGCGGCAGCCGTTTGGCCGAAATTATATCCCATACATAATGTCATCGAATGTCCTGTAAAATAAAAATAATAAAAAGTAAGTTCAAAAACTAAAACCCGTCTACTGAAATATCACGCTCGCCGCGGTCGCTCTGTAACCAATTAAATTAATATTATTTACCTCCACTTTTACTTATTTTTAACAATTTTAACATACTTATTTACTTAAATAATATTATATGACATACTCGTTTATACATATTTGTAATGTGTTCGTCAAGACCTTTCTTTTGACACCAAACCTGTCATTATTATCTCAATTTAATTTTTTTCGTGGTCAGAAATTTACGTGTAAAGTCCACCAACTCGTATTAAATTTAGGGACAATTTATATAGCCTGTGTCACCCGGACCATTATTACGAATCTATTGATACCTCATTCATTAAAATCGGTTCAGTAATTTAGGCGCTACGGTGGAACACACGTGAGTATGTATATAAGTATGTACTTATATACATACTTACATACATAGATTGCTAAAATCGTAATCCTTCTTTTTGGCTTTGTAATCTGTAATCGGGTAAAAATGAGGCAATATTACTTTGACAAGTTGTTTCTTTCATTTCAAAGCTCGAGCGCTCTTAATGAAAAACCATGGATCTCTGATCTAAATCTGATTTAAATAACTTCTGCACATACCTATTAAAATACCGTTTTTCAGCCTTCTGCAGGCTATGATTATAATGATTAAGAGCGTTAATCGCGCGGGCTGGCAACGTCGCATTTCTAAAGATTTTTCGTGATTATTTTAATAAATTTAAATCAAAAGACAATTTACTCTCCCAAATTCTTAGATCGTTGGTATGTATGCTATTTTTTAACAGTTATTTTGGTATTTACTTTTAGAAAATGACATAATATAATATTGTCCAATTATTCTCTATTTATGTAAATACCAACGATCTATGAATTTGTGAGAGGAAACTGTCCATTGATTTACTCGTAAATTTATTAAAATAATCACGAAAAATCTTTAGAAATGCGATGTTCCAACCCGCGCGCGATTATCGCTCTTAAACTTTTTGGTTCGAGGTATTTAGACTAATATTGGTGTTAGTAATAATTATTCTATTTTCAGTTCAATGGGTAAAAAAAATTAACGGAAAGGAACTGGTTATTGTAAACGGATACACTTTCTACTGCAGAAGATTAAGGCCGCGGATGAATACCTGGTACTGCACCTACGGAAAGTGTAAAGCTAGTGTTGTCTTCATAAATGACGTCAACCCCTCGAAACGAGGGTACGCATAACCCTCAGTCTTTTGAGATATGTAATGGATTTTTTTATTTTAAAAGAAGGAAGTCAGGCGGTGTGTACTGCTAATATCCTCTTCTCTCCATTTTGGTGTATTATAAATATATTAATGTTATATTTTATATCGATGACTGTCGATGAAACGAATTAGGTTTTATAGCGATAAATAGTTTATATTAAATTTAAGGTTTTCTGTAAACAGATACACTTTCTACTGCAGAATATTAAATCCTCGGCTGAATACTTGGAATTGCACCTACGTACGGTTCGTGTAAATGTAGTGTTGTATTCATAAATGACGTCAATCCCTCAAAACGCCAAATACTGTCCACTAAGATGCAGATAAGTGCCAGTGGTTAGCTTGGGTGTTCTGTGCTGAGCTTACGCAACGCGTCATACGTTCAGCCAGTAATAGGACTCACACATCAAGGAGCGCTGTCCAAAATTAGACGCATTATTAATTTATTACACATAAAACAAAAGGTAATATATTTATATTAAAACTCGTATACTAAAACATAAATAAGGAGCTCGTGGCTAAGTAATAACAGCCGCACGGGTCGATCCATCAGCTTAAGCTACGCTTGTCGGGGTTGGTCCGTAGATGGGTGACCATCATTACATACCGAGACTCCTCCGTGCCTCGGAAAGCACGTTAGCCGTTGGTCCCGGCTGTCATTCGTGGACCTTTGACAGTCGTTACGGGTCTTCAGAAGCCAGAAAGTCTGACAACCAGTCTTACCAAGGGGTATCGTTTTCAAATATTTTGCTGTCATCATCCCTTCCTGCCCTTATCCCAATTCATTTGCGGTCGGCGCAGCCATGTGTTCTTCTTCCGCGCTCTTCTATTAGTCGTCATCTCTGCCGCCGCCATTTTTTGGTCGTCAATTGATACAATTTTTATTTTGATATAATTAATTATAGCACATACCTATAATGTTTTTTTGCTGTCTTGTAAAGTATGATAAAAACGAGTTTATTATTTATAGTTCAATTGGTGAAAAAACGGAATGGAAAGGAACTTGCTGTAGTAAACGGATACACTTTCAACTGTAAAAGAATTGGTCCTCGACAGAATACCTGGTATTGCACCTTCGGAAGAACGTGTAGAGCCAGAATTATCTTCATGCTTGATGACATACCCTCGAAACGCGAAATACTATCAATTAAGGAGAACCATACACATGAACCTCCAACATTCGTGGTTTCTAATGGAATTTGTATTAAAAAGAGAATTGGAAAAATGCAAGGAAGCTGGTTTAGCACATTCCGTGCCGGGAGCCAACCTGGTGGGTTCACTTGAGTCGCATATGGGATGCCGGGAGCCAACCTGGTGGGTTCACTTAAGTCGCATATGGGATGCCGGGAGCCAACCTGGAGGGTTCATTTTTAACCGACTTCAAAAAGGAGGAGGTTATCAATTCGTCGGAACCTTTTTTTAAATGTACGTTTTTCTTAGCGAATACAACATTTATAAATTGTGAAAATAAAATTGTATATTTTAACAAGATTTATTAATATACTTGTTGGTTTTCAAATACAAGTAATTTTATTTTCAAATAAATTTGTAGGGTGTTGTAAATATGGTACCTCGAGCTGGTTTGATGATGGACCTGGACGCTAGATAACGAAACTCTTGAATAGCTACTAAATAAATTATAATAATATTTTTTTCAATGAAATCTCCAAACGGCTGGTTGACACTTCCCGTGACCCAAGGGCTGGCTTTTACCTTGGCCAGAGACTAAGCATTGCCATACAACATGGCAATGCCGCCAGTATCTTGGGTACTTTAGCAGTCGACAGCGATGCGGAGGAATTTTTCGACGCCATATTTTAGTTTTTTAATAGTTTTAGTTATGTTAGGATATAATTTTGTTATTTTTAGGTTATGTTTATAAATAAATAAATAAACGATTTATTTCAGGCAACACAGGCCCCTAAAAAAATACCTTAATCTAAACATACATATTATTTGATTATAAACAAAATTTGTGAATAAGGCTTAAGACTATGTTAGTAACCACTGACTGACTGTGTAGTATGTAGTGTGTTAGTGACTTTGGTAGTATGTTAGTATGTGACTAATAGTAGGTAAACCCATCGAGTGTATGCTCATTGGATGTGTCATAAAGAGTACAACAAAAAAATGTCTTGTCTTAAAGAAGAAATAAGTACCTCAGTAATACTGTTTACTATTCGTAAACAAGTGTTATAATTACTTTACATCATCCAGAATAATCGCCATAAACATATTTTTATGTGCCAAATGTAAAAAAGAACAATAAACGGGAAAAGTACGAACGAGGCCGCACCAACAAGAAGAAAAAGTAAAAAAATCAAAAGATCTTTGGTCAAAACCAAATAAAATGTTACTTTTTTTTGGTTGTACGAGGCCTGTAACATAATATTTATAATATTTAATCGAACCCCATATAATTCCAATGTTGATGTCCTAAAGTATTAATGTACACTGTAAGATACCTAATGAATGTGCCTCTATTTGTGAGCCTCAAATAATTCCCATTTTGTTGTCCTAAAATACTAAAATAGCCAAATAACTGCGACCAACTTGGATGTAGCGCTCGCTGGTCGATGCAGTAGCACCGCACATTACGCTCGCTCGGCTCACGCACGGCTGGTCACAGTTGTAACCTAACCTAACCTAACCTATTTGGTCGGAGTGCCCTATCTCAGCTCGCGCGTTGACGCTTTGGTACGCGTGGTTGTCAAGGTGGTCCTTGCGACCAATTGTGAGAAAAGGCCTGAAAGTTAAAAAGAGGCACTTTATTAAAAAAAGTGTACATCATTAGAAGGTTATACATATCCCCGTTATACAAACCCACAAAACACCAAACAAGACCATAAAACGAATAAGTAGCCCGCTATTGGGGTTCATCGTCAATGTTCATCGAAAATAGCATTGAACTTCCTGTTATTTCTTGAGTATTTGTATTAATATGGAAGAACATCACAGTAATTTTATTATATGTTGGTTTACATGGTGTATCTGTTTACTCGATTACCTAAAATACTACTTACCAGAAAAGAACAAAATAACCTAATCTACGGAACTTACCCATGACTTATTTCAAGACTAATCTCGATGGGTTTAGATACTAGTAGCCATTCAAAGGTTCCGTTATAGTTAGCTTCCAATTACTAGTTCTGTTTTAAAGTTTAAGATAAGTATTTTTAGTAAATATTAATGTTTTTTCTCTGTAATTGTCAAAATAGACGTGTTTTGGGACGCGTAAGTTTAGACTGGATGCAATACAGGGTCTGAATTCTGGCAGTCTCCTTTGCGGTTTATTGGAAATAAAGGCAACCAAGGAGAACCATACGCATAGAATCATATGCATAAAACTCCGTCGTTTGTGATTTTATCGGATTTTCTGACAATAAAAAAAACTGTCTTCTACCACTCTTTCATGAATAATTTAATTTATTACTTATTATCAACCAGTACTTAGCATTTTCATATTAATTCTTCGATTCATGGTTAATGTTTTTAGAGTTCTAATTGGTGTAACAATATCTGATAAACCACGCTTCTTTAATTTTATAATATTTTGCTGTCGTCTTCATCCTCCTGATCATATCCCAATTTATCTGCGGTCGGGTTCAAATTAAATTAGCTAGCGAAACTACGTGGGGGTATCGATATCAAACACGACAAAATAAAAATTAAGATTTGATAATGATTTTTTGGGGTCAACTTGGGGTTACTTGAAATACTTACGAGTTGATAAATCTTTTTTTTTTTTATCGTGTTTAGATATCGATACCCCTTACGTTTCAAAAGACGTGATGGGAACTTCCATAAGTTTACCCAAAAAAAAAACTGATATTTCAACTACACTGCGGTTGATGGCCCCAAAAAAAAAAAAATTTTTTTTTTTTTGGTTTGTCATGTTTGGATATCGACACCCATCACGTCGTTTTGCTAGCTAATTTAATTTGGCCTTGTATTAGTCTTCATCTCTACAGCCGTCATATTTTGGCTGTCAGTTTAAATTTTATTTTGATATAATTAATTGGAGCACATGCCAATTATGTTTTTTTGATGTCTTGTAAATTGTGATAAAAATGAATTTATTATTTATAGTTCAATGGGTGAAAAAAGGTAATGGAAAGGAACTCGCTGTTGTAAATGGATACACTTTCAGCTGTAAAAGAATTGGTCCTCGACAGAATACCTGGTATTGTACCTTCGGAAGAACGTGTAGAGCCAGAATTATGTTCATTTATGATGACATACCTTCAAACCGCGAAATACTTTCAATTACGGAGAACCATACACATGATCCCCCGTCGTTCCTGATATCTAATGGATTTTTAGTAAAAATTTAAGGTCTGTTTTCCCAGCGAACAAATGATTGACAAAACCAGTTGTAATAATCATAAGTCACTGTGTATGAATACTTTATCAAAGTGTTATAGTAATAATTTGTGCAATTAATGGAAGACGTAATACTTACCTATGTATTACGTCTTCCACTAATTGCATACAAATACACAACTGCTATCTTGTCAATGATGTTTTATGTAAAAAGAGGACAGGTTACCTACCCAACATTCGATGTTCAAAAACGGCACAATCTCGAACTATTAAATGACACTTGGCAGTAGGATGGCATGTCCTAATTATCGGAAACGAAAAAGAGACAAAACAACTAAAACTTGGCTGATCAGCCACGTTTTGACGTGCCACTTGAGCGTGTTCATAGCTACCTCTTTATACTTATAATATCATTGTATCTTGTAATATTTGTGTTAGTTAGTCTCGTTTGCAGATATTTCAAGGATTGTTATTGATATGTTATAATTACACTCGCGAGAAGCCAAATCAACTCAACCCCGTACAACCCGTGAATACAAAGTAGTTTTTTTTTAAAGTTCTTATCTCATTTATAAAAAAGCAAATTTTTTTTGAAGCCTGTTTCAGTTATAAGATGGTACCACCATAATTATTAAAATCGGTTTAGTTGTTTTCGAGCTATTTGAGTCGAAATGCATAATTAGGAGTTGAGTCGATTTGGTTACTCACAAGTATTTATGTTGTTTATATCGGAAGCATTGCTATTATACAAGCATAAAATGTTACGGTTTTGTGATGTGTAATATGTTTTTTTTTTATGAACAGATGAATTTAATTTTGTTCTGACTGATAAAATTGAAGTATTTACCAATATTGTAATGTTTTCTATCCTTATTACAATAAAGATTTTATTTATTTTCAAACTCTTCTAATGTTATTTTATTGTAAGCACCTCGGTTCTCGGTGACAGCAATATTTTTAGGGTTCCGTATCTCAAAAGGAAAAACCGGGACCCTTATAGGATCACTTCGTTGTCCGCCTGTCTGTCTGTCAGTTTGTCAAGACCCTTTTTCTCAAGAACGCGTGGAGGTATAAATTTGAAATTAATATCAAATACGTAGGTCTATGGTCCCTTGGAGTACCTAAAAAAATCAAGCTTCTAAGTCAACGCAATAAATAAATGCGACATATTTTGATAGTCGCAAGTAAATTTAAACCTGTAGGGTACTTCCCGTTGACCTAGAATCATGAAATTTGGCAAGAAGCAAAGTCTCACAGCACAAATAAAGGAAAAAGTCTGAAAATTATTCATTTGTAATTTTTACACATTCATTTTTTTTGGGATTTACAATGTTAAGTTTGTTTTTGGGATAAATTCTTTTCAACTTCGGAACCCTTCATTGTGCGTGGTCCGACACGCACTTGACCGGTTTTTTTTAATTAATAATAATTTATTTATTTACTCAGACAAAGTTCATAGTTTGTTAGTCACAATTTTCTTACAACCTACGAGTATGATAGTACAGACATTACAAAAAGGTAAATAGATACATATAAAAGGTGTGAAGTCATAAAACCCCTTGCTCCAGTTCAGGATAGATAGCCACGCTATCTGACCAGAATCCGAACGAAAGCCTTCATGAGTGCCGAGTCATACTTCTCAGCAATTACTTCAAGAATACTGTTAGTGCTGGCCCGAACTCTGTTTAGTAGGGAGGCGATTCGCTTACGCCTTATAGCGTGGAAGAGTGGAAGCCATCATCCCGAGCCTCCACAAACGTACCCGAAGTGCTTCAAAAGTGGGGTAGCCCAGCAGCATCCTAAATCCATTATTATACTGGACACGCAAGGCTTAACTTTGATACAACTGATCTACAGGCTACTCGTGTAAAAAGTTTGGCAGTAAGCTTTAAAAAGGGTAACCTTTACCTGTTTACTGCATTGAGCGAACCTACTTGCCAGCATATTGCCTACTTTTAACCGCCAATGCCCTGCGCTCCCTTTCAATGTCAACTTCGTCATCAAGATCCTAAGTGATATAGTGCCCTAGTTATTTGAACTGGTCGACCCGTTTTAACTAAACACCATTCAGTTTTAAGGCGGGCACACTAGGCGGACACCGGCCAGAGGCCTTGAAGACCAAGAACTGACTTTCATTGCAGTTATACAAAATACCATGTTTAAGGGCATACTTTTCACAGACCAGTAAGTGCTACCTTATTGCACAGACAGCTGGGCGCAAATAAATATTGCGTTTTGAATAATTGGTAATTCTTGCTGTCGTCGTCCGAAATACGTTTTATTAACATGTTTATTTATTTTTTCAGCTATATGGGTAAAAAAAACAAATGGAAAGGAACTTGCTATTGTAAACGGATACACTTTCTTTTTTAAAATGAATTTGAGTCATACGATTGTCTGGTATTGCACCTCTGGAGGTTCTTGCAGAGCTAAGGTGATCACTACCAACGAAGTCACACCAGCGATGCGCCAAATAGTGTCTGTTAAGGAGAACCATACATATGCACCTCCAAAGTTTGTGATTTTTAGTGGTGTTTATGTTAAAATTTAAGGTTTTTTGGCCCAGCGAAAACAAATTCGTGAGAAAGTGATTTAGAATAAAATGTCACTGTTTCAAAATATAATTTTTGTGATTTATAATGGAGTTCAATTTAAGGTTTCTTGGCCCAGCGAAACAAATTCATGAGAAAGTGATTTAAAATTAAAAAAAAAATGTCACTGTTTAAATATAAAAATGTAACACGAATTCAACTATAACACAAATAGTAAAGCTTATGTCGTAAGTAAAACAAATTAACAACAATATCTTCTAATATTATTTTATCGTAATTCTAATCAAAAACTAAAACACGTCTAAACTAAAACACTTCGGCTTTTCGGCGACAGCAATATTTTAATAAAATATTTCCTTATCAAATTGTCATTATTTCTGTCGCGGCTTATTACTCGCTTTATTTATTATAATAAAATTAAATCAAAATTAATTTATTTAGGAACCAGTCCATATTACCCATGCATGTGAAATTAAAATAAATAACATTATGAATTCATTTTTTTTTTACATACCCGATGCACTACAGTACCGAGGCAGCTTCATCAGCGCCCTAAAGTCATTATTGTAGAGAACACGCAGGGCGTCGTATAATGATCGTATTATAATGATTTAATTTTTTTCAGTTAAATGGGTAATTAAAACTAACGGAAAGGAACTTGCTATTGTAAACGGATACAAATTCTTTTTCAAAAAGAAATCTTCTCACACGTTTGTCTGGTATTGCACCGCTGGTGGTTCGTGCAGAGCTAGGCTGATCACTACTAACGAAATCACACCCTCGGAGCGCCAAATAGTGTCTGTTAAGGAAAACCACACACATGCACCTCCAGCGTTTGTGATTTCTAATGGATTTTATGTTAAAATTTGATTGGCCCAGCGAAAAAGTGATTCGAAATTTTAAAATGTCAGTGTTTAAATATAAAAGTGTAATACGAATACTTGAATCTCGAGAAAATCTCGTGGTTTGAGGCGCTAAGGCCATGTTCTGGCGTAGGTACGCTATGGCCGATGAATCATTGCCGGTCTGAACATAAGCTCTCTGAACTTTCGCGCCATGTCACCATTTGGTTCCTAAAAATTGTAATTGCACAGCCTTCTGCGCAAAGTTCGGACCGGCTATCGGCCGTATTGTATTAGAATTATAATTTTATGAAACCAAATGGGTTTTGAAGTTTAAGATAAGTAATTTTGGTACCTAAATATTAATGTTTATTCAACTATAACTGTCAAAACACGTCTTATTATTTTTTGGGACGCGTAATTTTAGACTGGATGCAAAACATGGCCTGAATTCTGGTTTATTGGGTAACGGCAATCAAGAAGCATACACTCATCTCCGTCGTTTGAGATTTTTAATGGATTTTCTGACAATGAAAAAAAAAACAACTTTCTACCAATGTCTTTCATGAATAAATAACACAATATCTTGTAATTGTATTATTATTTACGAGTATTATTAACCAGTAGGTAAGTCTTATTTTTACCGAGCATTTTCAAATGAATTCTTCAATTCAAGTCAATTGATTGAAATTTTATTTTGATATAACTAATTGTAGCATATACCGAATATATTTCTTGCTGTCTTGTAAAGTATTGAAACGAATTTATTATTTATAGTTCAATGGGTGAAAAAATGCAATGGAAAGGAACTTGCTGTAGTAAACGGATACACTTTCAACAGTAAAGGAATTGGTCCTCGACAGAATACCTGGTATTGCACCTTCGGAAGAACGTGTAGAGCCAGAATTAAGTTCATTTATGATGACATACCTTCAAACCGTGAAATACTATTAATTACGGAGAACCATACACATGAACCCCCATCGTTCATAATATGTAATGGAATTTTTGTAAAAAATTAAGGTGTCAACACACCTTAATTTTTTACAACAATTCATTCAAAAAAAAAAAAAAAATAAAATTCATTTCATTTGTTCGCTAGGACAACTCCTAGCGAACAAATGATTGACAGAGTCAGTTGTAATAATCATAGGTCAGTGTGTATGAATACTATATTAAAGTGTTATAAGTACGCATAGTATTACGGCTTCAACTAATTGCACACAATTGTTATCTTGTCAATGATATTATAAATAAAAAGAGGTAGATACGTATAATATGTTACCTACCCAAAATTCGATGTTCAAAAATGGCACAATGTCGAACTATTAGATGACACTTGGCAGTAGGACGGCATGTCGTAATTATTGGGAGTGTAAAAGATACAAAACTACGAAATCCTGGCTAATCAGCCAACTTTTAACGTGCCGCTTGCGGAGCGTGTTCATATCTACCTCTTTTTACTTAAAATATCATTGTATCTTATAATATTTGAGTTAGTTGGTCCTATTTCTGTTTTATTTGCAGAGATTTCAAATATATGATTGTAAGGATGTTATAATTACATTCGCGAGCAACCAAATCGACTCAACCCCATACAACCCGTGAATACAAAGTAGTTTTTTATTCAAAAGTTCTTTTCGCTTTTATG
Organism: Cosmia pyralina; assembly: GCA_946251885.1. Lineage (NCBI taxonomy): Eukaryota > Metazoa > Arthropoda > Insecta > Lepidoptera > Noctuidae > Cosmia > Cosmia pyralina. The sequence continues at coordinate 21,744,433 of OX276351.1, forward strand.
AAAAAGTTATTTTTTTTTCAAAGCCTGACGTTTTAGCTTTAAAATGGTACCATGAGTATTAAAATCGGCTTAGTTGTTTTCGAGTCAGTGCTATTTGAGTCGAAATGTATGAATAACCACTCACGCGACAATTGCACGAATGTGCCCCTGAACGAACGATGACAGCGCGCGCGTTACTTTTTTATATTTTGTAATTTTGTGTGCGGACCCACCCTTTGCGTTCTAGGTTCTTTGGAAAGGTGGTTAGGTACGGTAAAAATTTTTGATGATCAGATGGATTTCATTTTATTCTGACTGATATATTTGAAGCACTTACATTGTAATGTTTTCTGCTCTTATAATAATAAAAAAAAAAATTCAAACTTCTAATAGGTAGGTGTTATTTTATTGTAAGCGACTAAGTTCTCGGTGACAGCAATATTTTTATAAATATTACGTTTTGAATAATTTGTCAGTCTTTCTGTTTAGGTCGTTAATTTTAGTAACAAGTTTATTTATTTTTTCAGCTATATGGGTAACAAAAACGAATGGAAAGGAACTTGCTATTGTAAACGGATACACTTTCTTTTTTAAAATGAAATCGAGTCATACGATTGTCTGGTATTGCACCTCTGGAGGTTCGTGCAGAGCTAAGGTGATCACTACCAACGAAGTCACACCAGCGATGCGCCAAATAGTGTCTGTTAAGGAGAACCATACACATGCACCTCCAACGTTTGTGATTACTAATGGAGTTTATGTTAAAATTTAAGGTTTTTTGGCCCAGCGAAAACAAATTCGTGAGAAAGTGATTTAGAATAAAATGTCACTGTTTCAAAATATAATTTTTGTGATTTATAATGGAGTTTATGTTAAAATTTAAGGTTTCTTGGCCCAGCGAAACAAATTCATGAGAAAGTGATTTAAAATTAAAAAAAAAAGTCACTGTTTAAATATAATATAAAAATGTAACACGAATTCAACTATAACACAAATGGTAAAGCTTAAGTCGTAAGTATAACAAATTAACAACAATATCTTCTACTATTATTTTATCGTAATTCTAAACAAAAACTAAAACACGTCTAAACTAAAAGACTTTGGATTTTCGGCGACAGCAATATTTTAATAAAATATTTCCTTATCAAATTGTCATTATTTCTGTCGCGGCTTATTACTCGCTTTATTTATTATAATAAAATTAAATTAAAATTCATTTATTTAGGAACCAGTCCATATTATCCATGCATGTAAAATTAAAATAAATAACATTAAGATTTTTTTTTTTTTTACATACCCGATGCACTACAGTACCGAAAGATTTTTTATTAAAATGAAATCTTGTCACACGATTGTCTGGTATTGCACCTCACGTTCATGCAAGGCTAGGCTGTGATCACTACGAACGAAGTCCCACCCGCGGAGCTCCAAATAGTGTCTGTTAATGGATTTTATGTTAAAATTTGAAGTTTATTGGCCCAGCGAAAAAGTGATACCTTTAAAAATGCTACTGTTTAAATATAAAAGTGTGATACGAATGCTCGAATCTCGAGAAAATCTCGCGGTTTGTGGCGCTAAGGCCATGTTGTGGCGTAGGTACACTATGGCCGACGAATCTTGGCCGGTCTGAATATAAGCTCTCCGAACTTTCGCGCATTTTCTCTCACTCACACATGTCTCATCTCACCATTTGGTTGCTAAAAAATGTAACTGTACAGCCTTCTGCGCAAAGTTCGGACCGGCGATGATTCATCGGCAGTATTGTATTATAATTATAAGTCGATGAAACCAAATGGGTTTTAAAGTTTAAGTTAAGTAATTTTGGTACCTAAATATTAATGTTTATATGTATGAAAAAATAGTCGTGTTATTTTTAGGACGCATAAGTTTACACAGGATACAAAACAGGGCCTGAATTCTGGCAGTCTGCTTTGCGGCTTATTGGACTATAGTAAAGGCAACCAAGGAGCACCATACACTTAAAACTCCATCGTCTGAGATTTTTATTGGATTTTCTGACAGTGAAAAAAAAATCAGCTTTCTACTAATGTCTTTGATGAATAAATAACACAATATCTTGTAATTGTATTATTTTTTTACCGAACATTTTCAAATGGATACTTCAATTCAAGTCAATCGATTGAAATTTTATTTTGATATAATTATTTCTAGTATGTACTAATTATGTTTTTTGCTGTCTTGTAAAGTATTATAAAATCGAATTTATTATTTGTAGTTCAGTGGGTAAAAAAATGCAATGGAAAGGAACTTGCTGTAGTAAACGGATACACTTTCAACAGTAAAGGAATTGGTCCTCGACAGAATACCTGGTATTGCACCTTCGGAAGAACGTGTAGAGCCAGAATTATGTTCATTTATGACGACATACCCTCGAACCGAGAAATACTTTTAATTACGGAGAACCATACACATGCGCCCCCATCGTTCCTTATATCTAATGGAATTTTTGTAAAAAATTAAGAGTTATGACAAAGTCAGTTGTATTAATCATAAGTCACTGTGTATGAATACTATATCAAAGTGTTATAAGTACTCATAGATATTACTGTTTCCACTAATTGCATACATTTATTATCTTGTCAATGATAGATGCGACCAACATGCGATGTTCAACAACGGCACAATGTCACTTGGCAGTAGGACGGCATGTCGTAATTATTGGGAGTGAAAAAGAGAGAGAAACTACGAAAACTTGGCTAATCAGCCAACTTTTGACGTGCCGCTTGCGGAGCGTGTTCATATTTACCTCTTTTTACTTAAAATATCATTGTATCTTATAATATTTGGGTTAGTTAGTCTTAAAATATCATTGTATCTTATAATATTTGGGTTAGTTAGTCCCATTTCTGTTCTTTTTGCAGATATTTCAAAGATATGATTGATATGATGTTATAACTACATATTATGTATCAATATCGGAAGCATCGCTGGTATATAAGCATAAGCTATTACGGTTTTGTGATGTGTAATAAAATGTTTGATGATCAAATCAATTTAATTGTATTCTGACTGATATACAGGGTGTCCCGTAAATAATGGATAACCTCTTAAAGAGTCATTGTACTCATCATTATGAACAACTTTTACTATGGGACCAAACCTGAAATCACGAAAAAAAATCAGTTGTTCCCTACATTTATTTTCGCATAACTCGTCAAAATGTAGGGAACTGCTGAATTTTTTTTCGTGATTTCAGGTTTGTCCTAAAGTAAAAGTTGTTTATAATGATGAGTACAACAACCCCTTAAAAGGTTATCCTTTATTTACGGGACACCCTGTATATAAAGCATTTACATTGTAATGTTTTCTGCTCCTATTATAATAAACAATTTATTTTCAAACTCTTATAACAGGTATTATTTTATTGTAAGCGGCTAGGTTCTCGGTAACAACAATATTATTATAAATATTGCGTTTTGAATAATTTGTCATTCTTTTTGTTGAGGCGGTATTCGCATTTTATTTATTCTAACAAATTTATTTATTTTTGCAGTTAATTGGGTATCAAAAACGAATGGAAAGGAACTTGCTATTGTCAACGGTTACACTTTCTTTTTTAAAAAGAAGTCTTGTCACACGTTTGTCTGGTATTGCACCTCTGGACGAACTTGCAGAGCTAAACTGATCACTACCAGCGAAGTCACACCCGCAGAGCGCCAACTAGTGTCTGTAAAGGAGAACCATACACATGCACCTCCAACGTTTGTGATTTCTAATGGAGTTTATGTTAAAATTTGAGTTTTATTGGCACAGCGAAAACAAATTCGTGACAAAGTGATTTATAATTTAAAAAATGTCACTGTTTAAAATAAAAGTGTAACCGAATTCAGCTATAACACAAATAGTAAAGCTTCTGTCATAAATAAATAAATGAACTACAATATTTTCTAGTATTATTTTAACGTAAGCACCTCAGTTATTCATCGACAGCAACATTTTAATAAAATATTTCCTTATCAATTTGTCATTCTATCTGTCACGGCTTGTTACTCACTTTATTTACTATAACGATTTTATTTTTTTCAGTTAAATGGGTTAATAAAACTAACGGAAAGGAACTTGCTATTGTAAACGGATACAAATTCTTTTTTAAAAAGAAATCTTCTCACACGTTTGTTTGGTATTGCACCGCTGGTGGTTCGTGCAGAGCTAGGCTGATCACTACTAACGAAATCACACCCTCGGAGCGCCAAATAGTGTCTGTAAAGGAGAACCACACACATGCACCTCCAGCGTTTGTGATTAATAATGGATTTTACGTTAAAATTTGAAGTTTATTGACCCCGAGGAAAAGTGATTCGAAATTTGAAAATGTCAGTGTTTAAATATAAAAGTTTAATACGAATTCAGCTATAACACAAATATTAAAGCTTGTGACTTAAATAAATAAATAAATATACAACAATATCTTGTAATATTATTTTATGGTATTGCACATTTGGAGGTTCTTGCAGAGCTAAGCTGATTACTATCACTGAAGTCACACCCTCGGAGCGCCAAATAGTATCCGTTAAGGAGAACCTTAAACATGCACCTCTAACGTTTGCAATTTCTAATGATTTATCCATTAGAAAGCGCAGCACAAGTGCAGTGCATCAGGATTCTAAATGAAATGATTAAAATAATAATTACAGAAATCATCATCTGCCTAACCTTTCCCCAACTATATTGGGGTCGGCTTCCAGTCTAACCGGATGCAGCTGAATACCAATTATAGAAAAAATATTCAACATATTTTGTTTTATTTGCAGATAATCCGAATTTTGTTCTGAAGATAAACCACACTCACCAAAAGGGCAACAAACGCAGGAAGTGTGTAGGGTGCTACCAAAAGTTGCGAACAACTCTAAGCAGCGTTGTTGCAAATAATAAAGTGAAAAAAGTCAAAACTTTCTGTATTGAATGCGAAAAAGGAATTTGCACCGAATGTTTTTATGAAGCCCATATGTAATATTTTACCTTAAGTATTTGAAATAAAAAATGTGTCGGCTAAATGTGTATAATGATTTATGTCCCATCAATGTTTTTACCCGACTATGGCAAAGCAAAATGAGGGTGATGTTTGTAATGTATATGCACTCAGTGCGGCAAAAGGTCGAAGTGCCCTTTAAATATTCAACACATTCAACTTTAAGAACGTGGTCATACCAAACAACAATTTTTTTTTTAAATTTAATACATATTTTATTTATTTGCCTTTTAAGATTATTGCATATTCGACATGAGTAGACTGTTGATCCTAGAAATATTATGTTTAAAATAAGAACTGATATAGGTACAGTCAACAAAAGAGATATCTAAGATAAGACAAAGATAAAACAAAGATAAGATAAAAGTTTATTTCTCACCACAATATAAATCAACATTTTCAAAATATGATTAAGAACACATAATAATATTTTTAATTATACTGTGAGAGACTGGTGCCTAAGCTAGGCCTTACGGCCTGTATTTCAGGACACCAGGTCTCCACCCCTTCGGAGGACATTTAAATAGAATTATGCACTCGTACACAAATGCGGCAAGTTATATAAAACCAGAAAAAACATTATGCTAATGATTATTTGTAATTCTATGGTTAGTAAGGGTGTGTGTGCATGTGTGTGTGTGTGTGTGTGTGGGTGTGATGTGTGTGTCGTGTTGTGAGTGTAAATAGGGAAATGTGATAGAAAATGTAAGGGGCTAAATTCACAGAAAGGTGGTATAGGTATTATTTTTCTGTTTGTCAAGTTAGTGCTTTTGGTAACTAAGTGTGCATACTCAATCGCATATGAATAGTAGTTCAATAAAAACTAAAATAATACAAAATAAGTTTAGTTTTCAAACAAGCAAGTTATACAGTTGTAGTTAGAATTTTATGCGTTGTCGCTTAGAAATAGTATTTTAAGTCACCAATGCCATACAAGGTCTTCAAACCTCGAACGAGAAAAGTATTCAGGTTCAGTGCTCATCGGCCTTATATAGCACATAATGAAAGTTTTTGATAGTCCGCAGAGAACCATACTCATGCACCTCCAAAGTTTATGATTTTTAATGGATTTTATATTAAAATAAACTTAAGGTTTATTGACACGAACACTACTTGTAATTATTGTAGGAATTATAAATTTTGTCTTTCGCGACGATTTTATAAACTAATGCCTACACAATAAAATTATACACATTTTTTTTACTTAGTTTTTTTTTTTTCGCCACAGCAATCTTGCACTTCATAATTATTATAATCAGTTTATTAATTTGCAGTTCAATGGGTGAAGAAAACTGACGGAAAGGAATATGCTATTGTAAACGGATACACTTTCTTCTGTAAAAAGAAATTTGCTAGGACAAATATTTGGAATTGCACCTACGGGAATTTGTGTAAAGCCAGGTTGATCTTCACAAATGAAGCAACACCCTCGGAGCGTCAAATAGTGTCCGTTAAGGAGAATCATTCACATGCACCACCGGCATTTGTGATTTCTAACGGATTTTATTTTAAAATTTAGTTTAGCAAAATAGTACCTTTCTTCTTAACTGAGCGTAAATATGTTTAAATACTTAAGAATTATTTATGTATTTAAATATATTTTATATTTCAGTTTAAGACGTCACATAGTCGTGTTTTTCTCTTCCTGCAGGCTTAGCACGACGCTTTCTATTTCTACTCTACTATAGAATAGAAATCGCTTGTCTACCCTTCTCAAAATCTCTCCTTCCCGAGCACGAGGTCACACCTAGACTTAGGTTTCTTCATAGACAGTGACTTTTCCAAAGCAACGGGGTAGTCGCTAGTGACGTGTATTACTAGCCAATTTTATCATATTTCTGCGTTTCGTTCTCAAAGAAGCATTGTTTTGAGCGGACCTTTCTTCAATAACATAACGCAAATTCTGAATGTTTGACATATTTAGAATTATCTGTGATTTGTTTTGTTGTCATAAACATGGGCTGGTGCTCAGTGCGTGCTAAATTAAATATTAAAACGGATTTGTGTGTTGCGATTTTATCTCTAGTAAATTGTGATGGCGTCACGCAAAAAGTAAGCACATATTATCGTTTCTAATAAGTATGTGCATTGCTATTAATGTTGTATCATGTATCCATAAAATAAGTAAAATACTAATATTTGATCTTAAATATTTTATGTAATAGGTACTTTCTCCAGTTTTAACTGAATGTAGTCAGTGCTACCTACCTAAAAATACGTAACCACAATACAAAATAGAACTTTTTTTTACAACCACTGGTAGACCCTGTGAAGTTTTGGGCGATAGATCTTGGCGGAGTTCCTCGCATAAATATTGCACCATCTCCTTGTTTACTTTATAATTCTGCAGGAACTCACTTTCTGGGAGATCGAAGGCTCCCACGAGCTCTCTAACAGCATCTCTTTCCCATCTACGCTCAAGTTTACCCATATAAAAACTTAAATAATATCGTCGATGTTAGTAAACAGTCTAGAAATAGATAAATTTACTCAAATTCAAATTCAAAAATAGAAGTACATAAACTACTACTAAGGAAAACAACAAAGCACCTATTACTTTATATAGTGTATTATCTATGAAAGCACCGCCTAAAATTATTAGATTTGACGAAAAAATAACTAAAGAAACTCTGTCTAGGTCCTTTTTAATGTAGACTATTTCGGAAGAAAGTTCTCTAATCCAAACTGTCAAAATCGGAGAAAAATGGTACGTCATGCTTGACATTATAGACAGTTGTCGAGGGTAGTGAAGACACTTCTCTTCACATTTGATTTTATAATCGCCATGCTACAGACTGTAGAAATCTTTCTACTGTCTACACGGAAACGTCATTTTTGTCTTTTCTTCCGTCGACAAAACCCTTCTCTACGGTTCTCGTGCTAAGCCTGCTGTTCTCACACAATATTGTCTACATTTATTTTTATTTTTTCCTTTCGTACGTCTGCGGGAAGAATTTTTTTGAGAAATAAGCAGTACCTTTGTACTCAAACGTTATATGTCGTATCTCTATGTATTTTACTGTCTGTACATAAATCGGTGCACATCCCTGGTGCGCAGGGTGCGGGTCAGCCCGAACAGTATCCTGAGCACCTTCGCCCAGCGATTCGACTGTCAGTACATGTATCACTGTGACATGGTACATGTACGGGCTAATGTGGAAATATTGTTTTAGTTGTATTGACCTGTAATTGAATTGTATTGTATTGTATTTTGTATTGAAATTGTATTTGTATTAGATTATTTTTATAATTGGTCCGTGTTGGCCTTTAAATTCAATAAAATAATAATAATAAATAATAAAATACTTATAAATTTCTTATTTCCTTCTAATTAATTAGTATCATTACCTTCATCAAGATTATTTTATTATAACAAAACTTATTTACCGGTTACACTTAACGTATGGTCGGTTTGGAAACCAGCGTCAGGCAATAGTTGTCTGGCATTTTGTTGAACGGGGCCTATGGCAGCAGCCGCAGCCGAGAAGCACATAATATTTTTATTTAGAATTAAGATTCTCGTAAACGAAGCGAAAGGAGTCTGTAAGAATCGTAGCCGGTGGCGTTCTATAGTTTCTGCCTAGCCCATAGGAAGAAGAAGCGTGCGTTTATGTAATTACGTTTTTCTTTGTTTTTTATATTGTGTTTTTGTGTACTATAAGAACTCTATGTCCTTATATTACCAATAGGGATTAGCAATGAAAAGCTTATTTAGTGTTAACGCGTAATTACATTTTATATGATGACGCGCACTGTCAGCTCCCCGAACTGGGTCTCTGTTATTTTCTAATCTTCTGAATATATAATACAAAAAAAAAAAAATTGTGCCATCAATTCATGAAGGTTGCATGGTAACAAGCAGGCTAAATGCTCTACCTACAGTTCTATGTTTGTCTACTGTGTAATATAAGGATTGCGAAGCAACACAACAACATATTACGGTGTAATATGTAGGTACTAGGATCGGCGACTTCGTGATACCATTAGCATCTTAAGGCGCTTACAAGTGGTTTTTTTATTTTATTTAACACGCTCGCAGTGCGGGAGTAAAAGGAGATGCCCGCTTTTTGTATGGACGTTGGTTTTTTATTCCGAGCGAAATCTAACAACCTTCAAACTACACATAAATAAAAAAGACAAAAATATGAAACTTGGAATCACTGAAATAATATTTTTAAATCCTCCCATAAACTAGAAAACTTATAAACTGTTTAAATAGTTTATTTATTGATCATCTGATCTGATTGATCATCTATTCATCTAACAAATTTTAATATGACATAAAGTGTTGACTGACAGGCGACATGCCTGATGAGGCCTTATCCTATCATCAGCTTATCAAATATTAACTGACAGTACCTACCGTATGTCAATTTTGACAAGTGTACTATTTTTTTTTTTTTTGGTGTGTTCACTTCATCATCGTAGATCATTAAAAAGGTTTGTTCATTTCAGGAGCAAATTCACACTAAAATAAAAAAAGATTTTTCTCAAAATTGGAGACCTTTAAAATGTATGATATAGTTAGAACCACTAGTTCTTGGGATGTCTATCCAATTATATTTAACTTATGCATGTTAGAATTATTGAATAAAACCTTTTTCGGACATATCCTTTACCGTATTTGTTCTAGTGCTAAGAGCGTAACGCCGATGTTTAGTGATGTGTGACGGAGATAAACATAGGTTTAAGTTCGACTTTAAAAAGAGGTCTCTAGTAGGTTAAAAAAAAAATGAATAAGGCCTTTCGACACGTAATCGCATTGACCGGCAAAACTTACAACTCTGTGCGATGACCGGTCTATAGACCAGTCATAAAGTGCGAGGCTTTTCCACTACTCGAGCGCCAAGTTACGCAGCTGCATTATTTACATGATGACCCGTGTTGTGATTACGCAATTATAAAATAATAAAAATAAATAAATAAATAAATATGTTTGGACATATCACACAACGCCATCTAGCCCCAAGCTAAGCAACCTAATGCTTGTGTTATGGTAACGAGATGGCTGATAAACTACTTATATACATTTTTTTTTTTTTTTTTTTGTAAATACATACATATTATAGATAGAAAAACACCCAGACTCGGAACAAATACTTGTAGGTCGTACAAATATTTGTTCCGTGCGGGAATCGAACCCGCGACATGCTGCGCAGCAGTCAATCGCTCAACCACTGCGCCAACCGTGTCGTCGAATTACTTAACGTATGCACGTTTGTAATTTTTTTTTGTGAGGATTATTAGGCAGTTCACATCACAATGCAAGGTATAAATAAACGCTGTCGGAGAATGCTCGAGTTATCATGTCAAGATAAGGATTTCGATCCCAGCGCAGTGACTGATTCTAATAGAAATAATTAAAATTATTATTCAACATAATTTTGTTTTTTTTTTTTTTTGCAGATAACACAAGTTTAGTTCTGAAGAAAAACCACACTCACCAAAAGGGCAACAAACGCAGGAAGTGTGTAGGGTGCTACCAAAAGTTGCGAACAACCCTAAGCAGCGTTGATGCAAATAAAAAAGTGAAAAAAGTCAAAACTTTCTGCATTGAATGCGAAAAAGGAATTTGCACCGAATGTTTTTATGAAGCCCATATGTAATATTTTACCTTAAGATAAGTAGGTACTATTTGAAATAAAAATGTGTCGGCTAAATGTGTCGATGATTTGTGTCCCATCACTATTTTTGCCTTGTAATGTATATGCATTAGTGCGGCAAAAGGTCGAAGTGCCCTTAAAATATTTTCTTGATTTTCTCCCAATCTAACAAAACCCGGGGCGAAGCTTGATAAACAAATTCAACTTTATCAATGCCATACAGGGTCTTCGAACCTTATGACGCACGTGAAAAATATTCAAGTTCAGTGCTCATCGGCCTTATACAGGGTCAAATTAAATTAGCTAGCGAAACTCAAACTATTTAATATAAACTAAAAATATTTGATGATTTTTTTGGGGTCAATGACCGTTGGTAGTTTTGTTACTTTAAGAGTGAGTTAATAAAATCTGTTTTATCGGTACCCATCATGTCTGTGAAATTTATACAAAAAAAAAACTGATTTTAAACTGACATTTTAAGTGAATAAAGAAGACCCCAAAAAAAAATCATCATACCTATAATTAATTTATTTTTGTTTTATCATTTTTAGATGATCTCTCTTTAGATACTCATCACTTCTGTGGAGTTTCTCTAGCTAATTTAATTTGACCTTGTATAGTACATAGCGAAAGTTTTTGAAAAAAATGTCCGCAGGGAGCATGTGGGTAAAAACACATCTCATCTAACCGGTAAACTCTCATATTATTTTTGTTTTGAATTGCATGTGAATAAAATCTGTTTATTAAATTATTTTTTTTTATTATTTTGCGTGTCCATTCAATTCATTTATTTACAAATCTTAAATTCATTCACTGACACACAATGTAACACCTAAATGACTTGGTCTAGAATAATGAAATTTTGCACAACCATTTCTTAATTAGCGAAAATGAGCACGGAAGAATTTTAGATAGTTCATGATACGACCTATTTAATTGCTTAACTGCAGTCAGATATTATACTGTTTACAGTGAAATGGGCAAAAAAGAATACCGAGAAAGAACTAGCCATTGTGGATGGCTACACGTTTTACTGCAGAGTACAAAGTATGACGACTCTCCTCTGGACTTGCACCTTCGGGAAGAATTGCAAAGCGAGGTTGATAACGACCAATAAGACCGATCCTTCGAAGCGGGTACTGAAGTCAGCCAAGTTGGAACACGTTCACTCACCCCCAAAATTTGTTATTTCGAAGGGGATTATTATCAAGGTTTAGTGATGTTTAAGAAACATTTCCATTTAATATACAATGTTGAGACGTTAATACGACAGTAAATAAATTAAAAGCAAAAAACCTTTTTAAAAAAAGCTTTTATTTCAATCTGCCTAGCCTTTTCCCAACTATGTTGGGGTCGGCTTCCAGTCTAACCGGATGCAGCTGAATACCAGTAGTTTACATGGAGCGACTGCCTATCTGACCTCCACAACCCAGTAACTGGGTTATACGTTACCCCTTGGTAAGACTGGTTGTCAGACTTCGCATTTGGTGCGGCCAACGCGCCTGCGCGTTGTTCGAACTTATACCATGTGCTGGCACCGCGTATGCGCGTTCATACAATTTAGATGACTTTCTTCGAGTGCGGTGCGCCGCACCTGTGCGTTCATTGTGTATCTCTATTGTTTCGGAAACATCGTAAAACAAGGGTCGGTAAGGGTGTTTACACATAAGTTAAGTATTTCGATTGTTACAAACTTACGTTATTCGGTTACAACGTAAGTACCTACCTATGTAACATGTTACGAGTATCAGGGTGGAATATTCGTTGGTGCTTTACCCACCACAACTCGTTTTCCGTCTCTAACTACGCAGCTATTATTGGTATTTATTTGTGAGCGTTCAATAAAAAATTAAGCTTAATTTTAAATTTTGTTTTTTTCCCACGCGTTTGCCTTTGGGCGTGGGTAAGTCTGCCCGGAGGCACGGGCGTTTTGCGGGCCGGTCATCAATTATGACGGCTTTTTTCGCCGCCCGCAGCAAAGCCGTCACATTTGTCTAACCCGCACCGCTGTCCTCGGCACCGCCGCTGGTCCCGGCGCCGCCGCTGCCCGCGGTGCCACTTCCCCCGCGCCCGCCGCTGCCGTAATCAGCGGCAGTCGGAGGCAGGGACTCCGCCGGGACCCAGTCGCTGGGATTAGTATCCTCGTCTTGCCTAACAAAAGAGTCAAAAAGATGTATTAGGACCTATTGGTTCGATAATTATCTATGACAATAATAACTTCAAAGAAAACTACTCAAATACACATATTACAGCTACGCTCCTACCAACTTATCTGTGAAATGGCGAAAATTTGAACTACGGCCGTCATGTTGAAATGTCTTCGATTGTGCCGACGCATGTCATTCGTTTGTGTCGACGCATCGACGGTGCCGCCTCTTTCTGTTCACAGATAAGTTGGTAGGACTGTAAACCTTTGTAATTGTAGAAAAAAAAAAAAATTGTAAATAAAAATTATGCATACTTACAGATATTCCTCCATAACTTTATAACCTCTTTTACAATCACTGAATTTCCTTTGCAAATGACAACATATGTACTTACTTAATATTTTTTTAGTTTATGGCCACATGCCCAAAGAAATAGACAGAAATGCCAATGGGTGTCTTAAAAGGCGCAGATGTGTCAGGTGCTGGACAAGAGAAAAAAAAAGGAAAGACACTAAAATAATTTGCACGGATTGTGATGTCGGTCTTTGTTTTCCCTGCTACGGTCCACACCACGACGAAATCCACATGCCCAAAGAAATAGACAGAAATGACAATGGGTGTCTTAAAAGGCGCAGATGTGTCAGGTGCTGGACAAGAGAAAAAAAAAGGAAAGACACTAAAATAATTTGCACGGATTGTGATGTCGGTCTTTGTATTTCCTGCTACGGTCCACACCACGACGAAATCCCTAGCTCATAACCCTTTGCCTATGTGTGTTTGTAACTATGAATGTGTGTTTTTTGTAAATTTTATTAATCTCTTAAGGGGGATGCCCTAAGGTAGCCCGCGAAATTTTTTTTTTACGGTTTTTGCAATTTGAAGGTCAGTGTCAGGTTCAGGTATTGCAGATTCTAATAATTATAATTCTGTAAAGCCTTAATTACTGGCGCGAATCATATTTTAATAAACATACAACCTGACACTGACCTGAAAATTGCAAAAAAGTAAGAAAATTTGAATTTCGCGGCTACCTTAGCGCATCCTCCTTAAGGACGCTGTTACAAATGGGTAGTCAAATCATTACTTTTTTACACAAAAGTATGTTTATTAAATAAGATGATTTAAATTCTTATAATGTTTTTGGCCAAATTGTTGACACATGTGCATGGTACGATTCTGAATTATAAATATAATTTTAATTATGTACATTTTCTCAATAAATGTACCGAAGTAAAAATTTTCACTCCGGTACATTTATAAAAAAAAAAAAAAAAAAAAAAAAAAAAAACGACGGTAAAATTATATTTATAATTCAGAATCGTACCATGCACATCTATCAACAATTTGGCCAAAAACATTATAAGAATTTAAATCAACTTATTTAATAAACATACTTTTGTGTAAAAAAGTAATGATTTGACTACCCATTTGTAACAGCGTCCTTAAATACAATAATTGCAAACTATTGTTTTGTATAATTTAGAAGCATTTTTTTTTTCAATTTTGTGAATGTGAGTACAATGGAGCTGTTTATTATGTTATGATGTAAGTATGTTGACTTAGAAGAGCATGGCAGTTGCGAGTACGTCATGCTCACACAAATGTCTCGCTGATGGTGGCGCGTGTGTTGGATCATTCGGTTCCCTACAAAATGGTTGAGCTGGATGGTGCTGATCCACGCGTCATGTTCGTGAACGGACGCCGTCAGTTGAGACAAGTTATCTCTTAACTGCCAGAGCTTATTTTCAAACTTATTGAATTGTTTTTAATTTATTTTTTTACATTGTTCTCACATATAGAGGCAACAATAATAATGTACCCGGGATTTTGTAACAATCTTGATCAACTAACTTGTAAATAAATGTTTTGACTGTATATATTTAGTAGTTTTATTCTGTGACTTACCTGCCACCAAAATAATTCATAAAATCGTATACTTAAACCACTAAATGGCAACACTCAAGTGTTCAATTTCATTAATTCATTCACTCATTCCCAATGTTTACGTACAAACAACAAAATAATGATGAACAAAAGCAAATTTCAAAGAGAAAAAAATACCACAGATAACGCTTGATCCGTGAGGTTACATTACGGAGGTTACATTACTTGTAACTTGAGCAAAACTTGTTACAAAAAGTACTGTTGTGTGTAGTGGTATTAGTTTTTGGTGTTAGAACGGAATATCATCTAGTTTAAAAAAAATATGATTGACGTGTAAAAGTGTTTGTACAAACCTATTAACATAAATAAAATAATTTATCTTTTTTATATAATTTAGCTATAGGATCTACGAGTATAATATTAGGTCTTTTCCTATGAAATTGCCGTTCTGCAGTACTGGTCATTTCAAATCAAAATAATTTTTGTTTGGCTAAGAATTCTAATTTCAAATTAATTTTATTTTAAAAACATGGATTTTTTTTCCAAAAGTAGTCATTTGTTTATTGATTAGTGTTACATTTTCATCGCATTTCAATCTTTTTCGTCATCATGGATACGTTAAAAATTCGAGTAATTATGGAATATGAGTACCGTCGTGGCAGCAACGCGGCACAAGCGGCACGCAACATCAACGACGTTTACGGAGCTAACACTACAAACCAACGCACCACTTGTTACTGGTTTGCTCGCTTCCGTTCTGGAAATTTCGACCTGAAAAATTAACCTCGCGGTCGTCCGAAGACTTTGGTCGACAATGACAAATTAAAGGCGATTGTGGAAGCTGATGATACACAATCTACGGCTAAATTAGCAGCAGCTTTCGACGTTAGCGTCAAAACAATATTGGTCCATTTGCGTCAAATTGGCAAGGTAAAAAAGCTTGACAAATGGGTGCCCCACGAACTCAATGATCGCCAGCGCGAAGTACGCGTCGAGACGTGCCTTGCACTGCTCAACAGACACACAAATGAAGGAATTTTGAACCGCATTGTTACCTGCGATGAAAAATGGATTCTGTTTGATAACCGCAAGCGCTCAGCAAGTTGGTTGGATCCTGGTTCAGCACCTAAACAATGCCCTAAACGAAAACTTACCCCTAGAAAAGTGATGGTCACTGTTTGGTGGTCTAGCGCCGGTGTGAATTATCACAGCTTCTTACCAAACGGGGTGAGCATTACTTCAGATGTGTACTGTGAAGAACTGAACACAATGATGGAGAAGCTGGCACATCTCCAACCAGCATTGGCCAATCGCTCGTCTCCGCTGCTCCTGCACGACAACGCGCGACCTCATACTGCACAGCAGACGGTCTCCAAGTTGCAAAAACTGGGGTTGGAAGCTCTCCGTCATCCGCCCTACTCACCAGACCGTGCGCCTACAGACTACTACTTTTTCCAGAATTTGGATAACTCCTTGGCGGGAAAAAAAATCAATACCCGAGAGGCAGTACAAAATGCCTTTGAAGAATTTGTTGCCTCCCGTCCAGCTGATTTCTTTAAGAAGGGCATCAATAAACTGCCACTGCGTTGGCAAAGATGCATTGATTGCATGGGTGATTACTTCGATTAATACAAATAAAAAATGCATGAAAAAAATTCGTTTAAATTTTTTCATACAAAACGGCAATTTCATAGGTAAAGACCTATTACACTCCGTTTAAAATGATGAACGGTGGAGATTTGTGATTGTGGACCAGTTTGGATGATACAACGTTGCGAGTACCACCGCTGACAGCAAATCTAGCAGAGCATCTTCCACTTCCACTGTTGGTACAATTCCAAGTATTACAAAGCGGATGGGGATGGATGATAAAGACCGGGTTTGTTTAAGAAGGAGTATCCGTTTACATAGCGACCTCCTTCCCGTTTACTTTTTTCACCCATTGCACTGAGAATGTTGAGATGGATGTGTGGAGTGACGAGAATGGATAAAGTATGAAATGAGTATATAAGAGGAAGTTTGAAAGTGCAAAAAACATCATGCGTGAAATATTTTTACTGTTTAAAAAAAATACTGACTAAAACACCAATAATTTCATATGTTTAATCCAAACTCATCAGCAAACGTTTACAACAATACTCTTTATAAGATAAAAAACCGGCCAAGTGCATGTTGGACCACGCATAATGAAGGGTTCCGTAGTTGGGATGAATTTATCCCAAGAACAAACTTAACATTGTAGTTGAAAAACATGTTCTCCCATACACTCCAACTCTAAATGTAAGTTTGTACTCACAATATTGAGAGATTTACCATGTTATTTTAATACCACAGACTTCTTATAGGTTTTCCTGTAATCTAGAGGTAAAGAACTATTTTCTGTTTTTTTTTTTTCAAAATTTTAGGCTCGGTAGTTTCGGAGATAAGATTATCGTCTATTTTTTTAACTATCTTTAAAACAATTTATTTTAAAATTATAAAAAAAAATATATTTGAGACCCTCATAGTAAGCCCTTTCATTTGATATGTCACACACGGTACCAACAGTTTACATTTTTTTTTAATTTTCTTATTTGCCCCCAAAAGTGACCCCCATATTCAGAATTCATTTACTTACTTTACCCGTCCGTGTTGAGGTAACAGAAATTCGTATGTGTATCAAGTTTCAACTTAATCGATCTATTAGATTCGAAGCAAATTGTCTGTGACAGACGGACAGACAGAGAGACAGATACACGAGTGATCCAATACCACCACTCTCCTCCTCCTCCACCACTTTTTGTTTTAAAGACGGTCAGATCGGTCACCGATGTTCGCTCGTTTGTTAGTATTAGATAAATGTTTCACTTAATACCCTCATTTTTATTTTAGTTGTTTCATTTTAACTATGATTATAAGTTGGTTTTAGTTATCTAAATTATATGGTCGATGATTTTGGTGCACGGTAAAACTCTAATGAGTTTATGCTTGCGCCAACATAAAGATGTATAAGATGTAAGTGTACTACTGAATAAATAAAATAAAATAAATAAATAAATAATAAGGGTTCCGTTTTTTCCTTTTGAGGTACGGAACCCTAAAAATAAAGAACAACCAATTAATCGCAATATTATGTATATTTCATGACATTTTCCATTATATAACAATCACATTCGATTAGGTAAGTAGAGATCTTAAACTTCTACTTTTATCTTTGAAGCTCTGGCCAAGCAGACAGGCGCAATGCGCCTCTGGTGGAACCATTTCTATAGAAACTATATAACAATTTTCTACTAGAGTCGCATGGCACCTGTCTGCGGGAGCCTTCAAGCGAGCAAGCGAGCGGGATGCGGGACGCGACTGTGCACGTCGATTGTTTTAAGGCCTAGGAAGTTAAGCGACTGTCTCGTCAGTTTGAAGCAAGTTGACACAATAGGCGCGAGGAAATTTCGTCCCGCATCCCGCTCGCTAGCTCACTTCAGTTTGGCCAAAGCTTAAGGTTAGTTAGTTAGTTAAAGGGTAAGGTTTCCGCACTTAGTCCTTCATGTGGACCATTGTGCGTGCAACTTAGCACGCTTACTTTGCAAAGTTTAAGGTATGCAAACTAACGACTATCCCTCTGCAGCAACCATCTATATGCAGCGGACGTCAGTTCCCATAATTACAAGATGAAGATAACAATCACCATCTTTCTACTTATGTCCCATGTTTCTTGGGATCGGCGCAACACGTTTTCTCTTTTCATTCACCCCTGTCAACCACCACCTACCATCCACTCCCTTCTCTTTCATATCATTCCTCACACACACAATCCATCCATCTTTTATTTGGCCTTCCTCTCCCTCTCCATCCATGAACATTAATAATAGGTCTTTACCTATGAAATTGCCGTTTTGTATGAAAAAATTTAAACGAATTTTTTTCATGCATTTTTTATTTGTATTAATCGAAGTAATCACCCATGCAATCAATGCATCTTTGCCAACGCAGTGGCAGTTTATTGATGCCCTTCTTAAAGAAATCAGCTGGACGGGAGGCAACAAATTCTTCAAAGGCATTTTGTACTGCCTCTCGGGTATTGAATTTTTTTCCCGCCAAGAAGTTTTCCAAATTTTGGAAAAAGTAGTAGTCTGTAGGCGCAAGGTCTGGTGAGTAGGGCGGATGACGGAGAGCTTCCAACCCCAGTTCTTGCAACTTGGAGACCGTCTGCTGTGCAGTATGAGGTCGCGCGTTGTCGTGCAAGAGCAGCGGAGACGAGCGATTGACCAATGCTGGTTGGATAATATTCATCACTCTTATAGTCACAAGCGTTTCTTCCTTCCTCATCACATACCAAGCCAAACGATTTCCTTTCAACTTTCAAGGTGAAGACAACAATACGACAATAAATGAAACTGTGTATGAAATGATATTCCCAGTCTGCATACAAAAATTCAATCAAATATATCCAATTGTTTAATTATTATATAAAGTACTGGTTGCTTACAAGCAAAAATCATAGTATGCCTACCACCACTATTTACTTTGTATGAAAAAAACATACATATATTAGTTTAAGACGTCACAGCATCATATAGAGCAAGATCTAAGGGACGCCAGACCTTACTAATTTTCTGATTAATAAAATGTATGGGATAGAGTAGTGTTAGTATGTACTTTGAACGTACGCATACCTGCTAGCTTGGGCCAACGCCCAATTTTCAGGTATCAGGTACGTAAATACCTATATTTCAGGTTTGGTCTCATAGTAAAAGTTGTTTATACAAATATTGCATGTCCCAGCCAGACTATGATAGCTTTTCTAACGTGTCAGTAATATGTACAGTCGACAAAAGAGATATCTAGGCAGGGTATACTAACATATTTGTATGTGAATTGCTTCATGTTCAATTTTATACACCACACCAACACAAAACACACCGACACAAAACACACCAACACAAAATTGTATATTTTCACGAAATTAAACATGAAGCATTTCACATACAAATATGTCAGTACGAGTATACCCTGTCTAGATATCTCTTTTGTTGACTGAACATTATGATTGGCTAACGCAGCCCGACTGTCATACTTAGCTGGTAACCATAAATTCCAGAGCAGCATAAAATGCCTTCTTTATTTCCAGTGCTGCAATGGGTGAGAAAGAAAGATGGGAAGGAATTGGCTGTTGTGAACGGCTACACTTTCTATTGTCACAAGAGCAACGTTAAGACGAAGACATGGAGCTGCACCAAAGGGGGGTTTTGCAAAGCAAGGCTTATCATCACCAATGAAGACAGAGCTTCGTATAGGACCGTGGTATCAGCTAAGCTGGAACACGTCCATGCACCACCAGCTTTTATCATATCCAATGGATTTTATGTCAAAATATAATAGCGTGCTATTTTTGAAACTCATACCAATAAATTTTATCCTCTGTGTATAGTACCGGTAGGTATATTTATTGTACTTAATAATGAAATTTTAGAGACGTCAAATATAGCGTGATGGTTCATTTATATCGAGCAATTTAATTGCCTGATAGCAGTAAAGATAAGCAATAATAAGAGGCAATTAAATTGCTCAGTATAAATGAAGTGTAAGTGCCACTTGCATAATAACATCAATAGATTGAAAATTAGCCCCTGATCACCAAACCTGATCAAGAATGTGATCAATAGTGGCATGGATATACGGTTCAACCAAATTGATTCATTTTGGTTGAAAGGTTTAAAAATTAAAGGAATAGCCAATATTGAATAAATTATTTTTATGTTAATACTATTTAATTTGGTTGATTCATCCAAATTGACAGGCAGTGAGCTGTCCAATCCTAACTAATATTATAAATGTTAAAGTGAGTTTGTTTGTTTGTTACGCTTTTACGTTAAAACGGCATGTAATTGGGCACATGAGTAGATCATGACCTGGATTAGGACATAGGATACTTTTTATCCCGGTAGTGCTTTCCCGTGGGATAATTCCGACCTCCACGCGGGTGAAACCGCAGGTAAAAGCTAGTATTGCCATAAATGTATGTTTTTTTTTTTATTCTTAATTTTAAGGGCTTTATCGCTGAGCGATAATGTCGCCCTGAAATAACAGTAACTTAAATCAAAAACAATGAACACCTACTTTAAAACAAAAGAAGCTAGTTTATATAGTACCCTAGCTTGTTCCGATAAATGACAAGCCAGGATAGCATTACACTTTCAAATATCGAGTTTATTTGTTGCACCAAGTAAAACACATCGCAAGGCCTCCACACACTCCATCAAATCGTGTTGTACATCTTCAATTACTTCACATTCTACACAATTGGGTGACGTAACCTTTTTCATAAGAAAACCAAACTTTCTTGATGGAATGTGACCGGAACGAAGTCTTAGTGCCATAACTAAATCACTTCGGGTTAGCAGACTTTGCTCAGTCCAATTATACACTGGAAGCTGTGGTTGGATGGTCTTGTACCAAATTCCCTTTTCCGTGGACCTCTGGTTAAAGTATTCACTCCACACATCTGTACATTGTTGTTTTATTAATCTTATATAAACTGTATATAAAGGAAGAACATTTACAGAAATTCCATTTGATACGGCTTGGTTGGCCAAAAGATCCACTCTT
Organism: Cosmia pyralina; assembly: GCA_946251885.1. Taxonomy (NCBI): domain Eukaryota; kingdom Metazoa; phylum Arthropoda; class Insecta; order Lepidoptera; family Noctuidae; genus Cosmia; species Cosmia pyralina. The sequence goes on from OX276351.1 coordinate 21,765,621, forward strand.
TCGTTATCCTGAATCTGTACGTGAGAAGGGATCCACTGTAAAACTACTGAAATTGACTTTTGACTTAACTTGAATATAGACTCCAAAATCGTGTAGGCTATCGGTACTCCTCGCACGGATGAAGTGCACCGAGCCAAGTGTTGCAGCGAACTCTTCGAGTCTGTTAGAATGACAAATTTATCATGATTAATTGAGTTAATATAAGAAAGAGCCTCTGCTATTGCAATCAACTCGACATGCATAATGGATATTTCCGAGTCTACAGCAAGTTTGCAATTGCTTATGTTTTAGTGATACTAGAAACTTAATATTAATTTTGTAGTGGCACTTACACTTATTATTGTAGTTTAGTCATGCGTCTAATATATTCTTGTACACTTATACCTATAACTTAAAAGCCTGTTGTGGATATTTCCAGATCAGTCTCTAATAAATCATTTGCTTTTATTGTGCTTGAGCATTGATCATTATAAATTATTTATTTATTTTAGTGTGTATAGCGTGCTTAATTTATATCGTAGGTTTTTATTTATTTAAATCTAGAAATTAAACTGTTGTACTTATCAGGCATCGAATCCTTTCATAAACTAAAATCTTTTATTTACGGTAGAAAAACCGTTTAAAAGATTTTAGTTTCAAGACTAATTTATTAAGCTAATTACACAACTAGAAAAGTTGCCAAAGATTTAAAATAAGGAGCCCGGGACATGGGTGTTGTAAAAGTATATTATATCTTTTACTGCGATCTCTAACGCGTTTGCTAGTCGCGATGATAATGGCAGCAGTCCTATAAGAATGTTGATTTTGTGCCTATAGTACAGGTTTCAACTAAATTGATTCACTGCGGTGGAAAGGCACAAAATGAAAGTTATGGATTTATGCTAACACGATTCATTTGGTTGTGTCATCCAAATTGAACCGCATACCTGAGTGAACTGTGTATAGTTGTTAATTATGTACGTATTAGAAAACTCTTAAATCATAACTAAATGCGAAAGTGAGTTTGTTTGTTTGTTACGCTTTCACGCTAAAACGGCTGAACGGATTTGGATGAAATTTGGTACATAGGTAGACCATGGCCTGGTTTAGGACATAGGGTACTTTTTATCCCGGTGATACGTTCCCGTGGGTAAAGGCGCGGGCAAAAGCTAGTAACTTTTATATAAATGTAAGTTAAACGTTGCCAAAAACTTAATATGTAGTGAATAATCTATATGCAATTAAAATTACGTAGAAAGTAGAAATAAAAAAGATTAAATAATATTTTAAAACATTTTAAAGTATGTAGTTTAGTGTGAAAGCTTCAAATGTGCTTTTTTACAGTATATGTATACATAAAAGTATTTAAGAATTGAAATTAACTTTACTTAAGGGCAAACATACAGGTATGCATAATGTAGGAAATAAACTTGTGGTGATCATTGTTTTTGTTTTCTTTTTAGCCTACTATCAGGTTTAATCGCCAATCTTCGTTTAAGGCTCCCGCAGACAAGCGAGACGCGACGGTGCGACGCGATTCTGGTAGCACAATGTCCATGAAATTTTTATAGAAAATTTTCTAGTAGAGTCGCGTTGTAAGGTCGCATCGCTCCTGTTTGCCTGGGAGCCTTTAACCCATTAAATAAAGGTGATGAAAAGGTTCATAGTTTGACAACACTTTCTTCACAGTATTGTATTGGATTGATGTGCAATAAAAAGGGAGTCATGACATTAAACAGTTACCAAAGTCCGAAGTTTTAGTTTCAGTCAAAAAGTTAGGGACTTACTACACTTATTCAAACCAATTCAGCTCAGTTGAACTTTTGCCCATAGAAAATACCAGTTTTATAAGGACATGCGTGCGCATCCGTTTAGCTTTCCGCGTCTGAACGGATGCATACGCATCACCATAGAAAACTGCTGTTTCTTTTTATGGAGAAAACCTGAATTGAGCACAATAAGCGAGTTAGTCCCTTAATCTGTCGCATTTGGGCAGACTTCAAACCTCATTCTAGCAAAATGGCTAAGAAAATAAAGTGCCCAAAATTCAATACTCACCAGTTTCTCTTTTCAGTGATTCTGCTGGCGAAATCACGGTACTCTGGGAAACATCTGGTCATGTTCAATGACTACACCTACTACTGTAAGAAACAATGCAAGAAGACCAAGTACTTCCACTGGTATTGCTCCACACATAACTGTAGGGGCTGCAATGCTAAGCTGAAGCTGGATGAGAAATTCGCCATTGTAGGCCTTGAAAATGAACACACACATCCTCCAGCTAAGTACTGTATACACCGTGGGCAGTACGTAAAGATTTAACACTACAGACAACGTCTTTTGACGTTGCAAGTTCATATAACTGTAAAGACAGCTACATACGTCACTACTTGCTTGACAAACAAACATGAACCATTGTTTTGTGAAAACTCACATGGGTACTTAGATTTAGAGCCATCGATAGCATTGACAATCTCTTCGCTTCTATTGCTAATTACATACTTCTTCTCTACATCACAATTATCCATTATGATGTGCATGAACAGCCTTCATGAAGACGTCGGGTGCACACTGGGATATCATATCCGCCATCGCCTTGCTAAATGGCTGATATTCTATTATAGCATGAGCTAGTTCCTGCATATGAATGAAGAAGATTTTGGTGCATTATGTGCCTTCTCTTTCTAAATCGCTTTCATATTTGACTAATCTTCTTCTTTGACGACACGGTTGGCGCAGTGGTTGAGCGATTGACTGCTGCGCAGCATGTCGCGGGTTCGATTCCCGCACGGAACAAATATTTGTACGACCTACAAGTATTTGTTCCGAGTCTGGGTGTTTTTCTATCTATAATATGTATGTATTTACAAAAAAAAATAATGTATATAAGTAGTTTATCAGCCATCTCGTTACCATAACACAAGCATTAGGTTGCTTAGCTTGGGGCTAGATGGCGTTGTGTGATATGTCCAAAAACATATTTATTATTTATTTATTTATTTATTTATTATTTATTTAAAAGTTATTAATTTCACTTCGTCACTATCATTTAATTTTATGCTACTCACTCTCATTAGAGTTTGTACAAATTGTTCATTTTGTTCGTTTATAGCCGGAGTTGTCACAAAAGCACCCAAATATATTATTTGTTTTATTTGCATGTCATTTTTATTAATAATTAGTTTTAAGCTCTAGATAATATTTTTTGCAATAAACGGAGATGGTTTTTGATCTTACATTAAGAAATGATGAGAGAATAATATCTATTATAAAATGCGATTTGTAAATCCACTAAGGATCGTAAAACATATTATTGGAATTAAATTTAGTTTCTACTAATATGTATAATATTTTCTGCCTGCATCGCTTTTATCAAAGATTTGAATTTTTTAATCCAAAGGTTACGTCAACGGGAGGTATTAACTTTATTATGGTCGACTCCGAATAAAGGCTCCCGCAGGCAGGCGCGACGTGACTGGTGGAACAATTTCTGTGAAAACTTCATAGAAATTGTTGTACCGGAGTCGCGTTGCGCCTGTCTGCGGGAGCTTTAAACGTAAAGAATAAAGCGTAGCTGCTTTAAAAAGTTATTTCTTTTCCAGAAACTGTAGTATTTGCAATTAAAGTAAGAATAAGGTTTGCCTCCTGCCCAAGACGATCAGATAGAATATTGTTGATCTATATTTTGTAATTTTATTTTAAAATAAAGAGAATCATAATGTTGTAGTGTTGTTTTATGGATAGTCATCTGTCATAAATATGAATTATTATTAACTATACTGTTTGTTTTGTGCTTATCTGTAATAAGGTATCTGAAGTAGGTATAGGTTACAAAAAAAGCAATCGCCTATCTTCAAGGCATGAGAAATAAGGTAAAAATGTATGGTACTTTTACCTAGCTTTTATTAACCTAGTACGTTTGAGATTATCATCGAATAAGGTTGCAAAGGTGGAGTCATAAATTTGGCAAAGTGAGATTTTTTTACAGGAAAAAAATCTTAAGATCAAGGCAGTACACGTATAGAATGTATCACAAAGAAACCACAGAGAAAAGCAGTGTTCCCGGTACTCGGCAAGTAGTTGTATCATCCGCGTTGTAGTCTCCTGTAACATGAAAGTGCTTCAAGAATCATCACATAATCACGGCCTTGAAAACTCCAAGAAAATTGGGATTAGCTATAATAAAAAAATATAAGAAGGCAACTTTACAAAATATGGTATAATTCTTTTTCCCTCTGTCTCCCAAGTCGTGTAAGCTTTATTTCCATTTAATAAATTGATTTATCTCTAACTGCGCAAATTTAGCAACCTTATTGGAAGATATTATGTTTGAGCCATTTGGGGTAGAAACACGGCCTTGGTGTCCGAGTGCTCATCAAGTATTTCGGGACATCGTCCAGCGGTTGGTAGACTCTTCACGTGACCAGAGGGCTGGCCTGTTTTTAGCATTGCCATCCAACGTGGCAATGCTGCCAGCCTTTTGGGCACTTTTCCCATTGACAGCGATGCGGACGAATTTTTTGACGCCCAACGAGCTCTTCCCTTTTTTATTTTATTATAATTATATTTGTTCAAAATATGTATATATATTCTAGTGTTAGCTTGTATACTGTAATTAAGATTTATAACTGAATAAATAAATAAATGTATATACATTAAAAAAATATGATTGAAATAAACATAAAAAAATTAATAAATTCTTCCAACATTGTTATCACCCACTATTCCCACCAAGCACGTAATATAGATTTGGTACATCTTAAGTAGGTATACTGGTTTTCTTTATCAGTATTGATACTGTACAGTTATTTGGTTACAGGTGTCCAGTACGTAAAGTCCAGAACAGGAACAAATATGATTCTACTAAACCACTACACATACTGCCTCGTATGGCGCTCTCCGACCAAAGGCACGACTCACTGGCGATGTTCCTCTCATAATGGCAAGAAGTGCAAGGCAAAACTGATCACGGATGTCACTGGAAATATAAGCGGGAATTCGGTACATACACATGTTCCTTACAAATATGCTGTGGTTAAAGGAGTTTATATCAGAATTGGGTAATGTGATAAGAAATAAGGTAATAAGTAAAATAAATAAGTTAATAAGAAAATTGACGCGACCAATCACGCAACAGGATTCCGTACTGTGCATCCCCACTTTTTTGCCAACTTACGTGGCGAAGACTGTGGTTAAGCTACGCTTGCCGCGGTTGTTCCGTGGATGGGTGACCATCTTTACATACCAAAACCTCTCCGTACCTCTGAAAACACGTTATGCCGTTGGTCCCGGCTTTCATTTGTGGATCTTTAACAGTCGTTACGGGTCGTCAGAAGCGCGAAAGTCTGACAACTAGTCTTACCAAGGGGTACCTATTGTATTCCCCAGTAACTAGGTTGTGGAGGTCAGATAAGCAGTCGCTCCATGTAAAATACTGGTATTCAGCTGGTTGTACTGGATGCCGACCTCAACATTGTTGGGAAAAAGGCTAGTCTAATAGACTATGCGAAAGCGGGCTTCACAGTAGGAATATAAGGTTTTGCTTTTCAATTTGGTTGAAACAACCAAATTGAATCGTGTAAACATGAAAGTGAATTATTCAATGTTGGCCATAAAATTTAGGTGTTGTCGTGACTTCTACAACTTTCAACCAAAGTAAATTAATTTGGTTGAACCGTGTAATAAGGTCTTTAGTAGGAACTTTAACTGTTGTCTCTTGAATTTATCTTACTGCAGTAAATATTTAACAGCGTTTTATTTTAATCTCTTACGGTTTTACTACAAAAGATTTGGACACAACATGTTCTACGCGTGTCTTACGTCAAACTCCATACATAAAAAACGTAAAACACGCGTTGAACATAGTTTAAATCTTTTCTAGTAAGACTAAATTAGGTAAATATGAGTAGTACTTGTTCTCTTTTTACAAATAAAAATGTAAATAAAAATGTATAATCTAAATAAAAATGTATAATCAAAGCTTTATTAATTCAATAATATTATATTTATTTACATAATTTATAAGCTAACAAGCAACAAGATCTGAAATACTGTCGTGCCAGCGACACGAAGAAGAAGAAGCTAACAATAGCTTAAGTTATTTACATAGTAGTTGAGAAATAAATAGTAGAATTTTTTAAGCATTATTATATTCTCCTTTTTGTAGTTAGTATAGTAGCGTAGCATTACGATATCTCACCTCGCACCTAACCAAAGCGATCAGTCGCCGAATACGCGATCGTCGCGTTTGTAAGGTATTGTGTCTACTTTTACTAATTAGTAACGTGGGTATGCGTAAAATATGAATAAAGCAGTCAGCTATCCAATTCCTTGTTCGATTGACGTCCCATTTGGCGACAAGGAAATCGAATTCTACTTGCGTGTTAAATTGTTATTAATAATGCCGATCGGTCGACTAGAACCATTTGACATTAATTCGAAGCTGTGGCCGTCGTATATTCGCCGTGTCAAACAGTACATATTATTAAATGAGATAAAGGGTAACTTGTGTGTGCCGCTGTTAATTACGGTTGTGGGTGAAACTACATACTCGTTAATGTGCGATCTATGTGCTCCGGTGAATCCAGAAACGAAGACATTTGACGAATTGGTACGTTTGGTGACCGATCATCTAGAACCACAGAGATCGGAGATTGCCGAGCGTCACATGTTTCGCTTACGAAGACAGCGTGTTGGGGAATCCATGACGGACTATCTCCAAGATTTAAAACATCTCGCGACCACGTGTAACTTTGGTACAATGCTCGAAGGAAATCTTCGCGACGAATTTGTTTCGGGACTATCCAACAGCGCGATGCGATCACGTATTTTCGCAGACAAAAAATATTGGTCAGTGGGTCGTCTTAGGGGCGCGGAGGTGAGCGCGGCGACCAACGCCGCAGCCACGACCTCAGGTGCAGGAGGCGACGCGGGCGAAGGCCTGTACAAGACCAACACGGGCCGAGCACGTGGCGAAGGCGCGCGCCGGCCGGGGCGCAACTCAGGCGCTAGGGCTGACGGAGCGGCGGCGAGAGGGGGCACCCCTTCGGCATCGGCGCAAGCGCCGTCGACTCAACAGTGCTGGCGGTGTGGAAAGCCGCATCGGCCGAAAAGATGTCGTTACATCAATTACAACTGTGATGAGTGTAATCAGCGTGGGCATTTGAAAGTGATGTGCAAAGAGGCGCGTAGTAGTGGTCGGTCTGGTTGGCTAAACTACGTAAGTGATCGGACAAGGATTTGCATAGCATCGAACTGGCGTCTAAAGGTAACAAACCTTACTTTATGAACGTGAACATTGACAGTTACGAAATTAAATGTGAAGTCGACACTGGATGTCGCATTTCGGCGATTAGTGAAGACTTTTTAAGCAGATGTTCCCAAACAAAACAATTCAATCGGATAATCTAATGTTACGGTATAATGGTAAATGTTAAACTTGGTAATGTTACGGCAATTGTTGGGCAGGGGTTAAAGTCCCTCAATGTCAAACAAATAAATTTAAATGATATTATTGCTGTTCCATGTGTTATTAAGTTAGCTACAGAATTTCCTGAGGTTTTTACTGAAAAATTAGGAAAATGTAAAAAATTGCTCCAATTGCAACTGACAAATAATGAGCCCACGACGAATAACAGAAGACTCGAAGGACCATTGTTCAGGGTGTCGGCGGTATGCTGCTGGCGTAAATACTGTTCAACAATCCCTGAACGACACCTCGCGAACTAATTTATGTACGAGTACCTATATAGGGTGACTGGTAATTAGTGACCGATACTTAAACACATGATTGTACTCATGATAACTAACAACTTTTACTATGGGACCAAACCTGAAATCGCGAAAAAAAAAATCAGCTGTTCCCTACATAACTCGTCAAAATGTGTCGTGGAGCAGCTGATTTATTTTTGAACACATGATTGTACTCATGATAACAAACAACTTTCCCAAAGAAACATTTTTTTTAATTTACTAAGTGCATTACCTACCCCAATCATTCCAATAAGATATTGAGTACCGAACAAGAATACCAGTTCTATCAGCTGTTAGTCGCTTGACCCCGTTATTTTACACACGGCTACACATCATACAGAGTTAATACGACAGAGGGGCTTTCCTTTAAACTGCCTATACTAGGTACCATTTTCAAGCTCTGTACCAAAAATCAATTAAATAGGAGCAGTAGTTTAGTCGCAAATGATTTTTTAAGTTTTTGCCCCGTTTGAACACGATGTATCTTTCTTAACAGCTGATTGTGTCTATACGCATAGGTCATGCCCTTAGAATCTGAGTATAACCTACGATGCGTTGTTGCCGCTCTGACGCAAGTCACAAGTACAACCAAATATTTCGCCAAAAAGATGGCAATGCAAACAAGGAAGCAATAAATACACACACACTTGCACTTTCATTACGAGAGTGACAACAATAGCAAAAGATCCCGCGCGTAAAAGAAATAGAAATAGGTCAGTATGTTGCTATTGCATCCTAGATCCTTGCGATCGGTAAGTGGGGCTCCTAAAAAACTTGTTTTTTCAATGCGCCGACGCTATCCTTTCGGAGCGTATGTTACGTAAAACGGAAGCTCCTGCGTCGCTTTTGTTTTGTCGAACTCGCGCGCTGAAAATTGTGATTTTGTTTTGTTATTGTGATAGGACACTAAATAAGTTTAAGACAGTATTTTTTTTTTTTTTTATTGTGACAGGACACGTAATTTGGGATTATTACTATTTACCTCACTCCCATGGATCTCTTTATGTGGGGGTACATTAAGGATGAAGTGTATGCCTCAGAGGTATACAATTGTTGAACTAAAAAATAGGATTATTTTAGTTTTTCACAAATTAAAGTGCTATTAATGTGAATGGAGGACACATCGAGAATTTAAAAATTTGTGTTTTTGTTGTGATTGTTCTTGTGCGCGTACTTCAAAACCTTACCTAACATAAAAGCCAGCACGAGCGGAGGCCTAAGCCGTCGGCCGCCTGCTTTGACTACACACGACACACCGCACGCCGGCGCGCGCGCTACGTTGCCGCTTTGTTACCTAGGTAGCTGCTAAGGTCAGTTTTTATTTACAAAGGGTGGTTGCGTTTTACTCTGATTTGTAAGCTATTTAGTTTGTTTGAAAAAGAAAAATTCTCATTTTTGGTCAAAATAAAAATATTTTTAGACCGTATCGAATTAATACTAAACACGTATAGTATACGTAGTGTAATTTAATGCCTCTCTATCATATCAACTCTGTATACTCGAGCGCTTATTTTTCAAGCAATTCCAAGTTTCTCATCCACTTTTCTAGGCTTTGGACTAGCAGTCTGCGATATTTGAGTTTAAATCAGAAGTACCTATTCGGCAAAATTTATTTTATAACGTAGCTAGTCGCGTTGCTATAGGCACAGTTTACTTACTACTCTACAGTTACGGCTCCTACAAAGAGGCATGATGCGCGATGCGCGATGCGTCATTACGGCACTGCGTGTCGTGCAACGAGCGCTGCCTTTGTATCGTGTGTGATTCGCGTCGCGTGTCGCGCCTGTTTGGAAGGAACCTTATATTGCACTTCTTTTAAAATCTTGCATGCTGCTATAATTGCCTACTCGTTCACGTCGCCGCCGACCGCTGCGTGCGAAAATTGTACGAAACGTTCAAGAGGCCATGTGGCCCAAGATAGCTACCTCTTTCTATACAAAACGGATTGTCTGAGGTCCGGCGGCGGTGGCCGGTAGGCATTTAGCGCGCGCAAGTAGGTATGTGGAGTGCAATATCTGTATAGGTACGAGTAAAAATAAAACTTGAAAGTTATGCGGCATCTTAAAAGTGTAGTACTTCTTTGCAAAGCGTTTTTGTAAGTTAAATTTTTTGTTAAGTTAGCAACAACTTACGTACATGGATGTAAAGTGTGTGGCTGCCCTACGTACTATTACACAGTACGGTAGTACCTTCATGTAACATGTGATAGACTAACGGGGTCAAGCGACTAACAGCTGATAACGCGCGCATTGTAAGTACGGTTGTTAAATAAATGAAAAAAGGATAATGCATGGTAAAAGTGGATAGTTTTGTTTGTAAAAGAGATAAGTAGGTAACTAAATTAACTAACAGCTGACGGTGTATTATTCTTGTTAGGTACTCAATATCTTATTGGAATGATGGGGGTCATGCATGTGCTTAGTAAATTAAAAAAATTGTTTCTTTGGGAAAATTGTTTATTACCATAAGTACAATCATGTGTTTAAAAATAAATCAGCTGCTCCAAGACACATTTTGACGAGTTATTTAGGGAACAGCAGATTTTTTTTTCGCGATTTCAGGTTTGGTCCCATAGTAAAAGTTGTTTGTTATCATGAGTACAATCATGTGTTTAGGTATCGGTCACTAATTACCAGTCACCCTATATATAGTGGACTGTATTTGTTAGGAACTCGGATTTTAAGGAAGTGAGGCATGGTAAAAACAAAATATCACATGAACACGGATTTCATAGAAGTACGTTATTTTATCAGCATATAGGATGACAATTGAGATGATAGAGAAAACATTGCCATGATTATGAACTGTCAAGTGTCACTATGACAGTAAAACAATGTTACCATGCTAAAATATTAAATTAAATGTTGAAAGTTAGGTACAACAGTGACCGAGTTATTCTTCTAAACTACGCAACGGATTGTGATAAGGTTTTCATCATCCTATAGATAATTTATTCTGGAAGGTTTATGTGTATTAATTACATACCTACCATAAAGAAATCTTGATGATTTGTGATGCGAAACAGTGGTGGGTCGCTAGTATTTTATAAAAAAGAAAATTACAGCAATAAGGCCCGCTTGCACCTCAAGTCACTTAACGCGATTAGCACTAAACATAATTAAAACATAATTTTGTCTCTGTCATCTTCAAACGATTGACAGAAACACAACGAAGTTTTAAGTACGTTTAACATTAAACGCATTTAGATGTTTGTGGTGTAAGCAGGCCTTAATCTAGCGCCGTAAAAATTTGAAAAGCAAAGAAAACTAAAAAACATATATATATATATATATTTAGAAGAGTAAACTCTTTTACAAGTACGACAACGTTCAAAGGTTCCATCGTTTAACTTCGGAAAAACCGAACTTTGCCGATATAAATGTGACTGGTCCAATAAAGTGACTGAATTAGTTAATATAGGTGGGAACTTAAATCGATCTCTGTTGGTCTACAGTCATATTATGTTCTTCGCTATATTTCGGTTTTTCCGAAGGTAAATGATGGAAACCTCAGTACGTTGCCGTACTGTACCTGTGAGTACCTACTAATCATTTTTCTATGTAGCTTTGAACACAATTATCATATTAAAATAAAAGTAATGTTTTAAAAAAATAATAAATACACCATTTATATTGGAATGGTGAGTTATTTTATAACCTAAGACTAATAATTTATTCCTTTCCTTTGTCTTTTTTTTTTCTTTATGTTTTAATCGACTTCTAAGAAGGAGAAAATTGACTAATATACAAATGTTTTATTTTTCAGAGAACTTCAAATACGTAACATCCCGGTCAGGCTCACAACTAATTCTTATAAACGACTACACCTATGCTCGCGGTCTTCAGCCTAAAAACAAGAATACTACACGTTGGTACTGTTCTACTCATATCAGCAAACGGTGCAAGGCTAAATTCGTCACCAATGTAAAAAATAAAATTATTTCGGCTAATTATGAACATAATCATCCTCCATTAAAATATCTTTTATGTAATGGGAAATATATCCGGATATAACTACTAACTACTCTACTTGTATAGCATATATCTGTATATCTATTATAGTATTATTGTAGGTACTTATATACTGTATATTTGCACCAAAGACAACCCCATTTTATGTCCAAAAAATCACTGTCCATTCCAAGGTTGCATGGAAAAGATCGCAGTATAAGGTATATGGCCGCCTATTTTATATTTTGTAGTGTATATATATTTTTTTTGTAATGTATAATCTAGTGTGCAATAAAGTAACATATAAATAATATTAATAAACAAATAACTACTTTTATATGTTTTTTAACTGACTTCAAAATGGAGGAGGTTCTCAATTCGACTGAATGTTGATTTTTTTTTGTATGTATGTTCAGCGATTTCTCCGTGATACGGGGCTGTTTAAGTACCAAATTCTTTTCCATTTGGTACAGAAAGCTCGCGGGGTGGTCCCATATAAATTATATTAACTTTGCTTGGGCAGTTTTTAAGTGGCTTCAATAATACATTTTATATTTAATCTACTTTGTGTATGTTGACAATATTAATGTAAGTTCCTGTCACTGTTTAAGGGCAAGTAATGGTATTCGAATTTAGGTGGGGTAGGTACCAGAATTATAAAGGCAATAATTAAAAACTTTTTATACCACCGATTCCCGAAATGAAGGTTATTGTTTTCACTCCATAGTGTTTTTTGAAAGTCGATTGTTATTTTTGTAAAAAAATATCTTTTATTTCTTCTTATTTTCACCGATTTCAAAAAAGGAGAAGGTTCTCAATTTTGTCTTATTTTTCAGTAGACCTCAAATACGTAGAGTCCCGGACAGGGGCCCAATTAATACTTATTGACGACTACACCTATGGTCGATATCGTCGGGCAATGAAAAAAAATACTACTCGTTGGAACTGCTCTACTCACAACAGTAAGAAGTGCAAGGCGAAACTAGTCACCAATGCTGAAAATAAAATTATTTCGGCTGATTATGAGCATAATCATCTTCCATATAAATACATATTATGTAATGGGAAATATATTCGGATCTAACTACTAACTAATATCTGTTATTTGTTTTTTTTTCCTTTTCTTAGTATTATAATTTATAACCCACTTTAAAAAAGAAGAAGGTTCTCAATGTTGTCTTATTTTTCAGTAGACTTCAAATACGCCGAAAGGTCACAACTAATCGGATATAACTACTAACTACTGTCTTATTTTTCAGTAGACTTAAAATACGTAGAGTCCCGGACAGGGTCACATCTAATTCTTATTGACGACTACACCTATGGTAGATATCGTCAGGCAAAGAGAAAAAAAACTACACGCTGGAACTGTTCTACTCACCACAGTAAGGAGTGCAAGGCGAAACTCGTCACCAATGCTGAAAATAAAATTATTTGGGCTGATTATGAGCATAATCATCCGCCATATAAATACATGTTGTGTAATGGGAAATATATTCGGATCTAACTACTAACTACAACTAATCAGTTGTGACCCTTTCTGCTTCTTTTTGGATATAACTACTAACTATTTGTATTTTCTTTTGTTTTTTCGTATTTTAACAGATTTTAAACGAAACAAAAACCGGCCAAGTGTGTGTCGGACCACGCACTAAGAAGAATTCCGTAGTTGAAAAGAATTTATCCCAAAAACAAACTTAATATTGTAATCCCATGAACTTTTTTTATGTGATAAACTACAAATTAAGAATTTTCGGACTTTTTCCTTTACTTGTGCTGTGAGACCTTGCTTCTTGCCAAATTTCATGATTCTAGGTCAACGGGAAGCAACCTGTAGGTTTTGATTTACTTGCTAGTATCAAAACATGTCGCATAAATCCGTATTTTTTATTGCGTTGGCTTAGAAGCTTGATTTTTTTAGAGCTCCAAGGGACCATAGATCTACGTATTTGATATTAATTTCAACTTAATATATACCTCTACGCGTTCCTGAGAAATAGGGTCTTGACAGACTGACAGACAGAGAAACAGACAGACGGACAAAGAAGTGATCCTATAAGGGTTCCATTTTTTTCTTTTGAGGTACGGAACCCTAAAAAGGAGAAGGTGCTTAATGTTGCCTTATTTTTCAGTAGACTTCAAGTACGTCGAATCCCAGAAAGGGTCACAACTAATTCTTATTAACGACTACACCTATGGCCGTCAGACAAAGAACAAAACTACTACTCGTTGGAACTGTTCTACTCACAACAATAGGAAGTGCAAGGCGAAACTCGTCACCAATGCTGAAAATAAAATTATTTCGAGTAATTACGAACATAATCATCCTCCATGTAAATACATCTTATGTGATGGGAAATATTTTCGGATATAACTCTAAAGAGGAAAGCACAAAAAATGTGGAACGGAAACTTCGATCAGAGGTCACTGCGGGTCAAAACACATACACAAGATATGACGTCGTTTGTTGATCACTGATTGTGACTGATGGTGAAAATAAAATTATTTCGGCTAAATATTAACATAATCGTCCTCCATGCAAATATGTTCGGAAATGTGTTCGGAAATCTTGTATCTAAGTCAAGGGCTTGACTTGGATATATTTTTTTGTTGTTTTTTTCTTTAATTTGAATTACAATTTGTTTATAATTTTTTCTGTAACTGCATTTTTAATATGAAAAAAAAAATGAAAATTGAATTACGTTATTTTTTTTTATAACATCAGTAAGAATTATTTTTTGTTATCTTAACAATCCTTCATCTTTGTGTTGTTAAGTTTTTCTATACAAACACCTATTTTATCGCAGGGCTCTTCAAGACTAAGAATCATGCTCTTGAGCGAGGTGGCAAAAAAAGACGTTGCTGTAGCTGTTACAAAAAACATAGAAAAACATTGGATAGTAAACAGGCTTCCAAGAAGACCAAAAGAATACATTCTTATTGCGCCCAATGTAATCAAAATATGTGTTTGTTATGCTTTAACGAAATACATTTTTGTCAACGAGTGTCCTGACAACTGATGTTTTATTATAATCCTCTCAAATGCAAGCAAGAAAAATTAGTAAATGAGTGCAACAGGATCAAACGAAAATTATTGTGTTATAAAATTATCCAGGTGCTATTTTAATGTAAATGTTTAAACTAGAAAAAAAAAATAATAAACTGTAAAGGATTCTGTGCTTGATCTCAATTTTTATTTTTCAGATTATGACATAAGATTCGTTGAATCCGAAAGAGGCCAGCCTTTGCTTCTGTGTCAAGACTACACCTTCTCATTCCGTCGCCAACTATCTCGAAAACAAGGCGCTCATCAATGGGTGTGCACGTCTTACAACAAACTTAATTGTAAAGCGGAATTTCAATTAGATAATGACAAGAAAATTTTATCCAGACGTGGATATCATAATCATCCGCCAGCCATGTATTATGTTTGTGGTGGTATTTTTAAGAGGATGTAAATACAGCATGTATCAACAATTGGTGGTCCAATTTAAGGGTGTCAAAATGAAAGTGGTTCAGTGTGATGGTCTGTACCACAACCTTACATTTGATCACACCTTTCTGATACACCCTGTATAAGGATTTTTAAATTACCAGCTTGTAAATGACCCATTACAGTTGCGTAAATCTCCTTTATCCACGCTTAATTTTAGGGTTATTTAGGTAAGCAGTTTAATTCACAAAAAACCTAGTTAACTGTCAGAGTTGAATAAAATAATATAGCGATGGTTATATGGTGTGTTAGAAAAAATAAAATGAATATAAAAATAATTTTGCATTTTTTGGTCTATTAAAATCATTGACGCCCTTTATAATTAATTTTATTTTTAAGATTGGTAGGGGTACCAAGTATGGAAGAAAAGACATGTTGTGCCGACACCAGATAAATTGGGATATGGGCAAGATGATAAGTAGGGTACCAATGTTCTCTTGACAAAAACTGAGGTGTCAAGCTATTTAGGAATATTATGTGCTATGCAAATATTACTCTGCCTGTTATTTTATTTTAGTGCCTGGGCGACCGAGCTCAACTCGGGTGAAAATAGAGAATACGAATTTTCCCAGAAATAAGACTAGCTAGATCGATTTTTCGCCGCCGTAAATCCCTATATTGCAATTTTCATCGAAATTTTAGAGCCGTTTTCGAGTATGGGTGTGGTCAAATTTAAGGGCGTGGTACAGGCCATCAAACTGAACAACTTTCTCCATGGGACCAACATCGTAATCGCGAAAAAATTATCAACTGTCCCATAGAATACCTACTTCAATACCTACTCGACGCAAATGTATGGGGCGGGTGATTATTTTTTCACTATTGCGATGTTTATCCCACGGAGAAAATTGTTCAGTTTGATGGTTTGTACCACACCCTTAAATTTTACCACATATTTCTGGGTACACCCTATACTTACTATACTCATATAATAGTATAGGATTTATTTAAGAAAAAAAAAAACAGTTAAAAGCAGTAAAATTAATGCTGTAACGTATACATCATTTTTAGATAATATAGTGGCATAATGGAATTGTCGCTCCATGTAAAATACTGGTATTTAGCTGCATCCGGTTAGACTGGAAACCTACCCCAACATAGCTTGGAAAAGGCTAGGCAGATGAGTAGTATAATAGAAGTAAGAACGCATAACTCATACCACGCCACGATATGATATCGAAAATAAGATAAGTTATGATACGGAACCAGTTGCATAATTTGTTTTTGTTTTTTTTTCAGCCATCAAGTTCATACTGTGATTCAAAAGGGCAGGCCATTGATAATGCTGAACGAGTTTACATACACGTTCGCGACTCGATCAGAAAAGAAAGGTACGTTCCGATGGATCTGCACGTCTCATTTTCACAGTAAATGCAAAGCTAGAATCGTATTGGACACTAAGCAAAGAATCGTGTCGTCAGTTTTTGATCATAGTCATTCTCCGCCTAAGTATTATATTCATAATGGGGAATATATTAAGTATCGATAGGTAGGTAGGTAGGTAGGTACCTAGTGACATAGCTTTAATAAAAAGAGTCCAGAACAACACGCTTTTGCACACTTGGCAAATGAGAGCTAGAACGGTAAAGCCAGCCAAGTGCGTGCACGCCCAATGAAAGGTTCCGTAGTTGGGACGAATTTATCCGAAAAACAAACTTAAAATTGTAGATGAAAAACATATTCTCCCATACATCGATTTATGTTACGGTCAATTCTCCTACTGCAAATGTAGTTTTACTTAACAGAAAAGAAAGTATGTGATAAAACTACAAATAATTTTTTTTTCGGATTTTTGCCTTTATTTGTGCTGTGAAACCTTGCTTATTGCCAAATTTCATGATTCTAGGTCAAAGGGAACTTGGAATAGATTTTGATTTATTTACGAGTATCAAAATATATGTCACTTAATGACCGTATTTTTTTATTGCGTTGACTTAGAAGCTTGAATGTTTATAGCTCCAAAGGAATGTAGACCTACGTATTTGATATTAATTTCAACTTGATACCTCCACGCGGTCCTTAAAAAAGGGTCTTGACAGACTGACTGACAGACAGTCAGACAGACAGAGAGACACAACGAAGTGATCCTATAAGGGTTCCGTTTTTCCTTTTGAGGTACGGAACCCTAAAAAGGAGAAGGTGCTTAATGTTGCCTTTTTTTTAGTAGACTTCCAGTACATCAAATCCCAGAAAGGGACACAAATAATTCTTCATAACAACTACACATATGGTCGTCAGACAAAGAACAAAACTTCTACTCGTTGGAACTGTTCTACTCACAACAATAAGAAGTGCAAGGCGAAACTCATCACCAATGCTGAAAATAAAATTACTTCGAGTAATTATGAACATAATCATCCTCCATGTAAACACATTTTATGTGATGGGACTTATTTTCGGGTATAACTACTAACTCTAAAGACGGACAACGAAGTGATCCTATAAGGGTTCCATTTTTCCTTTTGAGGTACGGAACCCTAAATAGTGTAATATTTTGACTTTATTAGGTATAGCTCTCAATTGCCATGCGTGCAAAGTAGGTATAATGTGAAATAGGGAACTTCGTTCAAAAAGTTTGAACGAAGTTCCTTATTCTCATTACTTCATCTCTGAGTAATAAATGTGGGTTAAAACGTTGTTTGAACCACTCAGAAGTTTGAGTAATTATTAATTTAGTGCATGCGCAATTGCTAGTCATTGACTGAGGTATGTGAGCAGTGAGACGGAGGGAGGGCGCGATTGACACGATAGTAGACTGAGTTAGTTTCGCCTTTGTCTACCTCCCCCGTCTCACCGCTCACATACCTCAGGCGGTGACTAGCACTTGCGCGCATAGTAAGTACACCATTTGGGCCAGCAGAATACGAATATCTATCGTGCCAGCGACACGAAGAAGAAGTACACCATTAGAGAACTTATTTTTTGTATCTTCAATGGTTTTTGTAGGGTAACTTAAGTACATATACCTAAATATGTACTTAAGTTACCCTACAAAAACCTAAAGACCGTGTGAATGAATAATAGTCTATAAGCCAATGTCACTATGTTTTTAGAAAACTATAAGTATACGAATAAAAGGTTGCTATCTACTATCAATTACTGTTTTATAACCTAGTGTTACTTTAGTATCTAAGTCACACACACAACACAATACACGCCTTACTAAAATAGCCTTAAACTTGTAAACCGACATTTTTCTCTCTGCTCAATCGCACTCCGACCCACAAGATACAAGCCCTGCTTAGTTTGTGGGTGTTGACCCACAAACCAAATGGCCAAACCATGCATTGTTGTGATGTACAAAGTTATATTTGTGTTTATGTAGACTCATTACCTTTTCTTTTGCCAATAAAACTTATTGTATTTTTTTTTTTTGTATTTTTTTGTAAGTCACTAAAAAGTCAAGAACCCCGAGACAAAATACACAAAATAGTAAAAATATACATCGATAAGATTCCTTCAAAAGTTGGGTCATACATCTATAAGTATGTTTTTGCCCATAGTCCTTTGTTATAGATAATTTACCATAATAGTGGATATTATAACGACTAAAGTAAGTATGTGTGTAAAATACAACAGTTTACGTTTTTTTAGGTATTAATTCAAGAATAAAAACATATTTTTTTTATTTCAGATTACAAGTACATAAAATCAAGATCAGGAAAACCTTTGATATTATACAAAGACTATACTTTTTGGCATCAAAGACATTTTCCTATAAAAGGCACCCATCATTGGCTGTGTACGGCTAGTAGCAGAAAACATTGTAACGCAAAACTAACACTGGACCGCCACAATAATATATTATGTGGCAATGGATATCACAATCATGTACCACCCCAATATTATATATCCAATGGAGAATATTTCAGGATTTAATAATGTCGTTCAATCCTAGAACTATGGACTACTTACTATTCAGGGCCTTAACACACCTCCGCCGCGAACCTGCATGATGCTCCGCTGATATTTCGCTGATCCGAGTCAGTTGAATTGAACTACTGCGGTTTCCTAAGGCCCTAAATGCATTTAACGCTAAACGTATTAAAAAGTGCACCCCACAGCGTCCTGCCCGTTATGACATTTAAATTTATGAAATTTAGTCACAACACAATCTCATCTCAGTGACATTCAATGTGAAAACTTGATAAAGTTAGAGGTATTTTTGATAGATTGAGACTCAGATTGGAATGCGACCGTTCTTAAAAATATGGGTATTGCCCGTCTGTTGTATTTATACTTTAAAAACAATCTTTCCAACCATTTATTTTACTTTAGCATCCATGAAGTATGGTATCTTTTTTCTCTGCCTGTCAAATAAATAAGGAACTTCATAGCGTCCATGAGGTGTTGCATTTTTTCGTCTTTGGTTGCCTGTCAATAAATAATAAACTTCATAGGCGTGCTTATGTCAAAAGTAAAATAAATGCTTGGAAAGAGTTTAAACAATGTTTCCATCATTATAAATGTAGTAAATTGGTACACACTTCAATTTTATACTAGAGATGTGAAGCAAAGACGTTACCTCTACAGCTGTTTTGGGTGATAATCCAGTAAATACATTTTTAGTTGAAAACGATATTTTAATTTTAAAAATCCTTTTGTTTACCTACATCTTTACTCCTTGGATGAACATCCAGACCTAAATCAAGCATGAACACTTAGTAAGAAAACAACATTTTAGACTCATGAAAACCTACAATTGCACTAATTGAACGCTCCTACAAAGAGGCGCGACACGCGATATAATCGCACGCGACACAGTCACCGCTCGTCGCGCGACACGCGATGCCTTAGTGTCGCGAGCGATTATATCGCGTATCGCGCCTGTTTGAAGGAGCCTTGAGTCATTGGAATGGTTCAAATCAGATAGTAAATGAATGAATGAAATGTACCGATCCCAGCGTGGTTTAACCAGACTCGATTACTCGAATGAACCCAAAGATTCACACTAGCCCCTGTTGCCTCATGTTACATGGTGCAACAGAGACCATTGCATATCAAGGAGTAGACCGAGGGGCGCGGTAATGGTAGGGAAGACTTGCCTTTAGGATTAAGATAAAAAAGTCAGATAATAACGTGGTCTTTACATGCCTTTCATAGGGCAGAAACGAGATTTGTAGAGCGCCATGTAACCACCCGACTAGGTCGATTTTTAATTGATAAAATCGACCTTAAAGTCTACTGTAAATTTCGTTTCTGCCTTATAAAGGATTAAATAGGTTGCTATATTAAAATTGCTTCCGAGTCTTGACCGTATTCTACAGGCTGATTTTGAATTAATTTATATCTCAGTGGATGCAACTACTCAAGAATTCGTTTTTTTTTTTTTTAAGTAACTATGTATTGAATTATTGTAGTATTCTTGAAAGAATGACAATGAATTTAAAATCAGCCTGTATAGAACATATCCAGGTTGAATGCACAACCGCTTAAGGCATTCCTTAAGCCGCTGTGCATTCAATTTGTTGGGCATTGTACAGAAATTACACAATTGTATTCATCATTATGAACAACTTTTACTATGGGACCAAACCTGAAATTGCGAAAGAAAAAACAGCTGTTCTGTACATTAGTAGACATCATAGCTCGTCAAAATGTAGGGAGCAGCAGATACTGTTTTCGCGATTTCAGGTTTGGTCCCATAGTAAAAATTGTTCATAATGATGAATACAGCGGTTGTGCATTCAATACTGGGACATGTTGTAAGCAAGAATAACCTTAGCATTTATCGATATATTTGTGAGCTTTTCAAATCGATTGATTTTATAAGTACCTGCTGTTTGCAAGAAATCCTTAGACCGATACAGTTTTGTCTTGTTGTAACGGTTTCTCTTGTCTTAAAATAAATTAAAATTGTTTATTTACACCTTCAAGTAACAAAATACAACGTGTGGTTTTGCATCCTCGTCAAATTTCAAGGTGTGATACAGAACATCAAACCGAACAACCTTCTCCATGGGACCAACTTCGTAATCACGAAAAAATTTTCAACTGTCCCATAGAAAACTTCAATACCTACTCGACGCAAATGTATGGGAAGGCTGATTAATTTTTCGTGATTACGATGTTGGTGCCATGGAAGAATTTGTTCGATTTGATGGTCTATACCACACCTTTAAATTTGACGAGGATGCAAAACGACACATTGTATAGAAACAGGCCTTAAGGTAAGTAAAGGTTGCATGTTCGAGTTGAAGGCAATATGTAAGGTTAAATACTTAAAAATTGTAGTTGTAGGTAGTACTTAGCGCTCACCGCGCGTCATGTGTCGAAGCAGTAACTGTTTTGTTGCAACAGTGGGCGCCATCTTCTTTTCATAGAACGATACTAGGATAGTCTAATGCAAAACAACATTAGCACAAGTCTACGCCTAACTGTCTGTGTTTAGTTTCAGATAATATCAAGTACATCTCGTCAAGACTAGGAAACCAGTTGATACTTCTTGATGAATACACGTATTTTCATTTCAAATCCTGCAGGAGTAAATTCACGAATCATTGGTTGTGTACTTCAAGAACTAGCAAGAAGTGCAAAGGAAAACTTACTCTGGGCATTGACAATAGCGTCATTGCATATAATAATGAACACAACCATCCGCCACCGGGATATTTCTGTGGTCATGGAAAATTTATTAAGACTACAAAAACTTCTGTGTACCTATCATAAAGATCATGTACTTAAATCGGCACAATACGGCCGATGAATTAAGGCCGGTCTGTACTTTGCGCAGAAGGATGTGCAATTACATTTTTTAGGAACCAAATGGTGACATGATGTTTCGCTCGGTAGATTTTGTCATAGGCAGCGCAAGTCGGAGTGAAGAATTACGAGTTGTGCGAGTCTTCCTCTAGCTATCTTTGTAAGTTTTTTATATATGCTGGAAAAGGCAATAAAATAAGGCCTTAATATGTTTAAATACGTAGAGAGAGACAGCTTGCCTAAGAAAACAAATGATTATGTGTAAGGTTTTTTAGAGTCGAGTATTCTATTCTAGTCGATCATATTATATGTACATTATATAACGAAGTAAGTAGGTTGTATGTAACTCTGAAACAATGATCTCGTATGATAATTATCAAGCTTGTAATACGTTTTCAATAGTTTTAGATAGATTTGAATTTCTTTATTGTTTGTGGGTTTATTTGATTGTATGCTAATAACCTGCAACATATACAATTATATATATGTGCATCTATTGTCAGAAGGTCTTTAAATTTAAATAACCAATAAATTTTACCTTTTTAGTATTATCACATTTACTACCCTTAGCAATTTTTAAGCCGACGTTCGTATCACGGACGTAATAAAATAGCGGCGGGATTTTCTCGCACACTTTTTTTTTTTTTTTTTTTTTTTGTGGATGGGAAATCATCAAATGACTTCTCCCGCTCTGGGCAGAGGCGGGAGGGCGTGTCAGACTTTTACTGACTAAAACCCACCCATGTTCCTTCAGCTGCCCGTGCCTGGGCCACGGTATCTCTTTCGAACTACCCGCGACCCCGGCGGCATCGGCCCAATTGACCCCGTCACTGCTGACATCTCTTTGAGGCGCGCGTGGAACACAACGCGCCGTCGACCCGGGCCTGGTCCTTACCGGACGGCGAGCTGCCCATTACTCGTCTTCCGCAAGCCCGCGCCTACGGTGGCCGGGAATCGGCAATCGATTCCCGCCGCTCAGGGCGTCTCCTACGGCGGCTAGGGGCGCGAGGGCGCGGCTGTTGCCTCTCCCTCACGCGTTCCGCTTCCTCCTTCGCGAGCATTACTGCTTCGCAGAAGGAGGTGACGGCTTCCCATGCACTCTCGCTCCGCACCATGGCCTGGACCAGGTTTTTTTATCGCACACTGGATTTTCAACTCTCGTTGTTGAGCCGAGCATTGAGAATCTAGCTTAACAAAAACAGAGTGCATTCTAGCGCGTCGAAAAAACACACTGTTGGATTTTCAACTCTCGGCGCTAAGCTGAGCGTTGAAAATCCAGTGCGCGAAATAAAATCGCCGCGATATTTTTACGTCCGTGCGAACATCGACTTACACAAAACGCCTCATGGTAAAACTGATTTTCAACCACAGACGTTTGTTCGTAATGCCGACACAACCTTCACGGCTTTTGGTAAAAGTATACTACACCTAATCACCTTTCCAAAGAACCACGAACGCAAGGAATGGGTCCGCACACAAAATTAAAAAAAATACTCGTAAATAAAAATAAGAGCCGGAACACGAGTTTCACCGTTCGTTCCGGCCAACTTTGGTGCACTTGTATAATCGAGGTTTTTCGTTCCGGGCAATTTTGGGACGTTTAACGCGTGAGTGGATAATAAACGGTTCAACTAAATTTTTTTATTAACACGATTGTATTTGGCTGCTTCAACCAAATTAAAAGGTACACAAGTGAACAGTATGTTTTGTCCTTACCTACATGATTTTTACAGCTTTATTCATTTTTTTGATTAGGTTTTTAGAAACCATTGGTACATATTGCTGCTAACACAATATGACGAGTAAAATAATTTAGTTAGTACTAGTTTTTCACGCGACTTCGCCCGTGTGGATGTCGATAAATATCCCACGGGAACGTACTACAACGTTTAAAAGTACCTTTATTTATGTGTACATCCGGGTTTTAAACTATCTGTGTGCCATCCAAATCCGTTTAGCCGTATTTGCACCAATCTGGAACATACATCCAGACAAACGGAACAAAGACAAAAATTCTAAAAATTCTATTTTCGGCATCAGCACCCTAATTGCGTAACACACTATCAATCGGAGTTGGTTTCATTTTGACAGTTCAACAACATTCATTGCGTTATTTACGTTGTCGAGCAAGCAAAATTTTGGAACATTTCATATGTTCGAAAAATTTGTTTGCTCGACAACGCAATGGATTAGCAATTTGTTTCAAAATGAAACCAACTCCGATCGATAATGTGTTATGCAATTAGGGTGCAGGTTTGTTCCCACCACCTCGTAGCAAATACTTTATTTCAAAAATATTCAATGTACACATGGCTACACATCAAGCTATATTTTCCAGTTTACGCTGATCTCTCATTGTAAGGTAATCCTATACAATGCGAGATCAGCTTATACTGGAACTGTATAGCTTGATCTGTAGCCGCGCGTACAGTGTTGACTTCATTACAATTTTATTAATGTATAGATTTGTTTCAGATTTCATGTTTATAAAATCAATGAAAGGCAAGCCGATGATATTGTGGAGACAGTACACTTACTCCCTTCAGGCGAAAGTAATGTCGAAAGCCGAAGAACATTGGGTGTGCACATCGATTTTTCGTTATAAATGCAAAGGGAAACTGGTATTAGATGCTGACAAAAACATAGTCCGAGCTATTTATGGGCATTACCATGAACCGCCGGTTGAAGGAGTGAATTTTATATTCTAATATAAGAAAAATAGCTTAGTATTGACGTCCCTAGTTAGGAAGCTCAGTTTTATTTTCCAATAATTATTTGTATTTTTACGCCAAATACAGTTTCGAACAACAAAAAGAATTTGAGTTTGACTGTCGCTGAAAATCAGAGCTGTGGCTCTGCCTTGAGGGTTACAGCATTATGCTGCACTTTGGCCGTTTTGCGTGGATGTGACGTATATTTGCCCCCAACCTGTTCGTTTTTTTGGGTTTGTATTTTTTCTTTGCGTCATGTTTACCGCAAATAAACGTATTTTCTTTTTTTTTTCTTTTCTTTCAGATATTTTATTTATTTCAATTTCATCTTGTAGGTATCAGTTTCTGAAATCAAAGAAAATGCTCTTTGAAATATCATGACAACGTATGTGATACGTGGTGGTGTGTGGTGTGTGTACGTATGTGAACGGATGTGTGTGTGTGATTATTGTTATTTTATTCAAACAATCACTATAGCTTACTTACTACTATTATAAATGTGAAAATTTGGATGGATGGATGTATATGTGTATTTGTTACTCAATCACGCCAGAACGGCTGAACGGATCTGGATGAAATTTGGCACAGAATAGATTATAGTCTGGAACAGCACATAGGCTGCTTTTTTATCCCGGATAAATGTAGGTACGGTTCCCGTGGGATAATTTCTGACATCCACGCGGGTGAAGCTGCTGGCAATAGCTAGTCTGCAACCACTTATATGTTAATATGATGTTTCATCCAAACTTGATTGACAGCTTAACTAATTTGCTTGATCAGGTTTGCAGAAACATTTCAATACAATGTTCCATGCCGTCCAATTCTGAAGGATTTTTTTCTATGTTAGATTTCAGGTATATAAAATCAAGGCGGCAGGGCAAGGATTTAATTTTGTTCGGAAAGTACACTTACTTCTGGCAGCGGACTCTCTTGTCACAACCCATTGATCACTGGATATGCACCTCGAACCGCAGTAAAAATTGCAAAGCAAAATTAGTCATAGACACTAGCAATAACGTTATAATCACTGCAATATTGGACCATAACCATCAACCACCTGTAATTAAATGATCAATAAAAAACAAAAGGTTAAAAAAAAATCATCTTTTACCTTGGCCAGAGGCTAATTATTGCTATATAACGGCAACGTGGCAATGCCGCCAGTCTCTTGGGTACATTACCAGTCGACAGCGATGCGGAGGAATTTTTCGACGCCATATTTTAGTTTCTGAATAGTTTTAGTTAGAGGAGCTCGTGCCTAAGTAATAACAGCCGCACGGGTCGATCCATCAGGTTAAGCTACGCTTGCCGGGGTCGGTCCGTGGATGGGTGACCACCTTTACATACCGAGACTCCTCCGTGCCTCGGAAAGCACGTTAAACCGTTGGTCCCGGCTGTCATTCGTGGATCTTTGACAGTCGTTACGGGTCGTCAGAAGCCCGAAAGTCTGACAACCAGTCTTATCAAGGGGTATCGTATTACTCAGTTAATGGGTTGTGGAGGTCAGATAGGCAGTCGCTCTATGTAAAATACTGGTATTCAGCTGCATCTGGTTAGACTGGAAGCCGATCCCAACATAGTTGGGAAAAGGCTAGGCAGATTGATTAAATATAATTTTGTTATTTTGTTTAATTAGTTAGGTATGTGTTGTTAATTGATTGAAATAAGTTAAATATTATTGTATTATACACATATACTATAGTTATAGCTAATTATAGTAGGTATTACGGAGACCATTTTTCTTGACCCTAAGAATTTACCCTGGGTAAACCTAGGTTTGTTTTTTTTTCGCCTTGCCTGTCACATAGTACCTACTGTTTAATTTGGTAACGTCATCTGTATAAATAAAAAAGAAAAGTCCTGACTGACTGATTGACTGATTAACTGACTCATCAACGCCCAGCCACAACCCTTGGACCTAGAAAGCTGAAATTTTGCACAGGGGTTCCATTTATAATGAAGACAAGGAATAAGGAAGGAATTCCCGGTAGTACGTTTCTGTAGGATATTTTCCGACATCCACGCGGGTGAAGCCGCTGGCAAAAGCTATTTCACAATAAAAGGCATAATTAAAACGTGTTTTATTGTCATAATTATCGACAGCTTTACTGATTTTCTCGGTCAAGATTTCACAAACTGGTTGTACTTACTTCCATTCCTAATAGCATTCTGAAGATGTTAGTGGATAAGTTTATCTCACTGATAATGAATCACTTCATGCGGGTGTTGGTTAGGCAGGAGTGATTTCGGTGAAATGTGATACATCCACATTATTACGTATACGTAAATATTGTTATTTTTTCTGTGAGCTGAGTACCTGGTTATAATTTTTGTACTAACGGATCATTGTCTAAGCAAATAAATGAATTTAATTTATAACATACAATGTCAAAATAAAACAATGTTTTATTTTTCAGAAACATAAACACGAAACGTCAGAAGTTAGGTGCATGTTGTTATGATATTCAACATTAAGCTGGGTACTCACGGTCAGTTCATCGCGCCAAATGCCGTAATGTACATCCAAAATTTGATCGTGAGTGTCGATTTTTCAATCCATATTTTGGCGCGACGTCAATCCACGGATTTTCCGTGCGCACCGTAATCTATAGCCTCACGCCGTTTGACGTCGCGCCATTTGTCCGTGAGTGTGAAAACCGTGAGCCGTAGCATCACGATACGTGGCATATGATTATGCTCCTTATTTTCAAGGTAACACGAATCAATTTCCTATGCAAATATTTTAGTATTTTGGCGTACCATGAGTGCCCAGCTTTACTACTATCTTTGATCGTTGTCTATTTATAAACAAATATGAAGTGTCTTTATTATATTTGTTTCAGATATTATCAAGTACATAAAATCCACGAAGGGCAAGCAGTTAATACTGTACAATGATTACATTTACGGCCATCAGCGTAGACTTCAAACGATAGCCTCTGACTATTGGTTCTGCACGTCGGCTAGAACTAAAAAGTGTAAGGGGAAACTAGTGTTAGACTCTGAAAAAAATATAATAACTGTCACGAAGAAGCATAATCATCGACCACCAAAATTTTATGTTTCTGACGGAATGTATTTTAGGTTGTAAGGCTAATATTGGCTTAGTTCAATGTAGCTTAGAAGTCAGGGAATTTCTTTCCTATAGCGTTTTAGCGTGACCATAGATATAAGAAAGAACCCCCCCTCCTATCTCTCCGTAGGAACCCAAACAAAAAACTATGTTTGGTTTTTCGTTATTTAAACATGTTGAAGATCACGATAGATGTTGATTAGGATGTTAAGGGGATACATCGATAAATTTTGTGTTCTTAAAATTCCTATAAAACCAAATGTATATGGTTAAATCATTTGGATTTTCCATATGTGTTTTTCTATATACTACTACTGCTGTACTAAAACCGATACATGATTATTGATTAGGTACTTAACCAAAGTAGCACCGTCTATTTTCTGTTTTATACGATTATACGTAAACAGTTCCATAATGTTCGGTAGAAATTTGCTTTAAATCGAAGATATTTAATTTAAATATGTTAAGAACTTACTAAGCTGAAATTGATTTAAGTATTATTTTCATTTTGTCATAAATCTACATTTAAACGAAGCGCGTTTAGTTCCGGTGCGCACGAGTCTTCTATCTGGCGCGTCAAACCGCCATTCCACTTACACACCGAGATAAACCACGCATCGATGTATCCTCTCAACGAGCTTCTCTTCAGTTTTTTAAACAAAATATGTGCTAGAAAGTGTAGATGAGTCAATGATCGCTATTGCCATGCTAAAAAGTGACAACTTATCAATTAGTGTGTAATTCACGTCAAGTACAGATTAAAGTTACAACTGACAAAAAGTTTTTAAATATCTCATCGTTTTTTAAAATATGAAATAGTTATATTGCGAAGTTTCATTACAAGCTATAAATTATGATAACCACCAAAATTGTATGTAAAACAGCTAACAGTAGCTTCACTTATTATAAATTTTTGTCTTTCATTGGCATCTTTCACACGAAATTAATCAAAAAAAGTGAAAAATTAATGCATTAATGAACCGATCCACCGTTTTTGGATTTCGGAACTCGGCGTCTTTTACTCATAATCATAGATAATGATTGAAAAATAAAATGAAAGGAGCAGAACGGAATTAACAGTCATTCCTATATGTATTTTTGTTGGCATCGTGTGAACGTGGAATGAACATTATCTGGAGTGAACTACACTTTAGAGAATCGTTTGATATCAGCTTATGGAAAAATTAGTGCACGTTAAAATACAATTTATTAGAATAAACCTATAAATATTTAGTTTAAATGTAAGTGAAAATTTATTGTAGAATCTCCGAATGTAGAATCAAATAAACATCATTACCAAGAGCTTTGATTTCTTATCTTTTTTTCAATTTATTTTTCAATTTTCTCAATCAATTTTCAATATCCTTGATTTTGAAAGCCACGCGGGAATTTATTCCATCCAGGGCGGGAATTTATCTTACCATTTATTTTAGGGGCTCGTGACTAAGTAATAATAGGCCGCACGGGTCGATCGATCAGGTTAAGCTACGCTTACCGTGGATGGGTGACCATCTTTACATACCGATACCCCTCCGTGCCTCGGAAAGCATGTTAAACCGTTGGTCTCAGCTGTCATTCTTGGATCTCCTCTTTTTTTATATACGATGTACATATTATTATTTTAAATCTTTCAGTTTAATACCTACTGTTCTAAACTGTATGGGACAGATGTTTTTTTCTGAATTTCAAAGTTGGTCCCTCAGTAAAAGTTATTCAGTTCGATGGTCCAAAGTACCTTAATGTTTGTAAAGTTAATTTTAAAACACCTTATACAGAGTGGCTTCATTGAAACCACGTATTCAGTACATGACTCTGGACCCCCTGCGCCGAAATTTTTCGTCGGTTATTAAAAAAAAATTGCTGCTTCCTACAAAAGTGACCTACGTGGTCAAAATGTATGGAACAGCTGTTTTTTTTTTACCTATACATTTAAATTGACCGCTACAATGAAGACTGGCTGAAAATAAACTAAGCAAGCATACATAATTATATATATACATGATTTTAATGGGAAAGGCGCGCAAGGTAATTGCGCAAAAAAACGTAACGCTTTTGAGTTAACACTTGTTCTTAAAGAGTAAACTCCAAAAAATAATAATTAAATTTTTCAAATTATTTAATTTTCACTAACAATGAGTATTGTTTTCTGAAAATGAAAAACAAAACAGGAATACTCTTAAATTCCATGACATTTGCACTGATTGATTGTTGTTACTATGGTCAACTAAATTCAATACACGGTTCACCCAAATTGATTCACTTTTTCAATTAGGTTGCTTCATTTAAATTGAACAAAAACGTGAAGTATGTGTGCATGTGTGTGTGTGTAGCGTGTGTGTGTGATTTGGATGCTTTTCATGATTTTCTTAGCTGTCAGAAACTCTTGGTATGCCTACTAATACAATGTGCCATGTTGTCCAACACCAATGAGAGTTAATTTTGTTTCAGATATGACATACATAAAATCACTGAAGGGCAACCAGTTAATACTGCTCAGAGAGCACACTTACTACCGGCAGCGGATTTTTCAAAAATCAGGCAAACAACACTGGCTTTGTACCTCAAATCGCAGTAAAAAATGCAAAGGGAAATTAATATTAGACTCTGGCAAAAACATTATCAAAGCAATTTATCAACATAATCACGAACCATCACAATTTCATTTTAAAGGGATACATCGATAATTTTGTTTTTAAAATTCCTATAAAACCAAATGTATATGTTTAAATCATTTGGATTTTCCATATTTGTTATTTGACTACATTGCTGTATCGAAACTTGAAATTTTTTAGATAGAAAAAAATTCCAAAGTAACACCGTCTATTTTCTGTTTTATACTACTAAACGTAAACAGTTCCTTACTGTGCAGTAAAATTTGCTTTAAATCGAAGATATTTAAATATGTTAAGAAGTTACTAAGCTAAACATTGGTTTAATTATGTCATTTTGTCATAAATCTACATTTAAACGAAGCGCGGTTAAATTCCGATGCGCGTGAGTCTTCTATCGCGCAAACTAGACAGACATAACGCCATTTCACTTACACATCGATCTAAACCACGTTTCGATGTAGGGCCTTAATATGGAAGGAGAGCATGTTAGAACAGGCCACACAAAACGCTGATACTCGCCAGCTCGCCACAGACGCGCCGGTCCGCCCTCTCTCACCCTCCATCGTGAGATTGCACATCCATCACATCACACATCACAGATCCATCGTGAGATTGCACAGCAAAGATAATAAATATAAATAAATTATACTTTCACATCAAATAAAGATCAAATTAAGTACTAGGAAAGAGTTTTGTTATTTTATGTAACATTTAGTATCTTTTCTGAGAAACACAAAACAGGTTTATACGTCTACCTAAATCACATGACAATTTCTGTGTATTTTGGTCAAGTTATCGCAACAGCTACTGCAAAAATACATTTGAATAGTTACACATTTCGTTGCTTCATTTAATTGAAAGGCATATGTGAAACGAGTAGGTACAACATGAGATTTAAACACTTTACCAATTTTCTTGATCCGATGTCTAAAACTATGGGCTTACGGTCCCCAACGCAACTTAAAAGCTGAGCTCCAAACCATACATGGACCGATGCCAAGTGAATTCACACTACCAATCACTAATTTAGACACTAATCTTCAGTATCTTTACAAACTACTGAAGGTCAAAGCCAGAACGACGCAAAAATCTATATAAATAAAAACAGAAATCCTGACTGATTGACTGGCTGACTAACTGACTGACTGACTGACTCATCAACGCCCTTGAACCTATAAAGCTGAAATTTTACACAGAGTTTCCCTTTATCAACAAGGAATAAGGAAGGATTTCCCGGTAGTAGGTTCCGGTAGTATATTTTCCGATAACCACGCGGGTGAAGCCGCGGAAAAAAGCTAGTTTGTTATAATTGAAGTTACTTTTTCACTAGTATCCAGAGAAAGTTTCAAACTGCACTAGATAATACCTGTACCGCACCAAACAGACACCATTATGACCAAAATAATACCAATCTCCGAATATGTGGCAGTCAGCCTAAAGAATGATTCCTTCTTCAGCATGTTCAGAACTAATGGCATGTCTACACCATTTTTTTTTTGTCGGGGTGGAAATCCTCTTGGATTTCCTCCGCCCTGGGGCGGGTGGAGGGGTCTGTCAGACTCTTACTGACTAAAACCATCCCTGTGTTCCCTCGTACACCTGCGTCGGGGGCTGCGGGTGCGAATGTGACTGGTGATGGCCTGCCCCATGCGGGCCACGTCCCATGGGGGGGAGTGAGTGGCATGTCTACACCATGGACTAACTTACATGTTTGAGCTGCTAAAACCAAATATAGACCTGCAAAATGACGAAAGTAATATAGAAATATTCACGATAAATTGTCTACTAATCAAATGTGGTTTTTGTTTCAGAAATCAAGTACATAAAATCGATGAGGGGCAATAAGTTAATACTGTTCAGAGAGTACACTTACTTCTTGCAGCGGACTCTTCAAGCATCAGGCATTGAACACTGGCTTTGCACCTCAAGTCGCAGTAAAAAATGCAGAGGAAAATTAAAATTAGACTCTGACAAAAACATTATCAGTGTAACTTATGAACATAATCATCAAAAACCACAATATGAAGTTAATTTGGTAGGAGAGTACGTTAGAATTTAATCGTAATTATTGAAAATAGCCCAGGTAATACCCTATACTAATAAATGAGCAATATTTGTAATGACGTTCTTGAAAATGGCTCTAACGATTTCGATGAAACTTGCAATATAGGGTACAAATCGATCTAGCTAGGTCCCATATATAAGAAAATTTAAAAAAAACGTTTTAAATTCTCTATTTTCACCCGAGCAGAGCTCGGTCGCCCAAGTACGCAGACTATTAAATGAGCAATATTTGTATTTAAATTTATTTGTAATCACATTCTCAAAAATGGTTTTAACGATTTCGATGAAAGTTGCAATATAGGGGTTTAGGGAGGCGAAAAATCGATCTAGCTAGGTTTCATATCTGGGAAAATTCGTTTCCTCTATTTTCTCCCGAGCAGAGCGCGGTCAACCAGATACTTAAGTTTAAATGCAACATAAACATAACGTCATACCTGTAATCCCCGAAGGGTTGGGCAGAGGTATACCAGTTTTGATTGTTGTGTTATTAGTTTATAAGTTAATACCTATTATTAAGAAAGTTTTGTGTTAAATACATCAAATAAATGCTAACAAAGAGCTTTAATTTCATGTCACAATCAATCAACTCAGCCTATCGCAGTCCACTGCTGGACATAGGCCTCTCCCAGGCTACGCCACAACACCTTGTCCTCCGCCTTCCGCAGCCAGTCTGTCCCAGCCAACTTTTTAAGGTCGTCGGTCCATCTAGCTGAGGGGCACCCCACACTACGTTTGCCGATACGAGGTCTCCACTCCAGAACCCGTCTACTCCACCGGCCTTTGGTCCTTCGAGAAACATGGCCAGCCCACCTCCACTTTAGCTTGCTTACTCTGTAGGCTATGTCGGTAACAACGGTTCTTTTCCTTCATTTCTGATCTTATCCTTCTAAGAAACTCCGAGCATAGCCCGCTTTATGGCGCGCTGAGCGAACTTAAATTTATGGACCAGCCCGACTGTCAGTGTCCACGTTTTGGCTCCGTATGTCATGACGGGCAGGACGCACTAGTTGAAGATATTTGGTCTTCAAACACTGCGGGATTGGCAACGAGAAGGCTTGACAAAGTTTTCAAAAAGCTGCCCAACCCAACTGGATACTCCTGTCGGCTTCTTTCTCAATGTTGTGCCTACTAAGGTGGATGATTTGCCCTAGGCAGACGTACTTCTTCGAGAAGCACCCCTTTGGTGTGGACTGGACTCGGCAAGACGCGCGAAGTGTACATGACTTTGGTCTTGTCCAAATTCATGCCGAGTCCCATGTCCCAGTATCGAAAGCCAAGAGAATGTACCTACTCTAGCATCTTATGTCAACTTCTTTAATTGTTTATTGTTGTTCTTATGTTTCAATTTATTTGCTTCATACTTGTCTACTAAAAAGATATTGTTTTTTTTTTTTTTCAGTAATCAAGTACATAAAATCCATGAGGGGCAATCAGTTAATTCTGCTCAGAGAGTACACTTACTTCTGGCAGCGGACCATTCAGTCGAAAGCCATTGAACATTGGATTTGCACCTCGAGTCGCAGTAAAAATTGCAAAGGAAAAATTGTATTGGACTGCCACAAAAATATAATCCGTGCAAATTATGAACATAATCATCAACCACCACAATTTAATATTATGGATGGAGTGCACGTTAGAAAAGCAAAATAATACTGTAAAGGTTAATTAAAGCAATGTTGTTATTTTAAAAACGTTTTGTGTTGAAACTTCAAATACAGAGTCAAATAACTGCTAACTGAGAGGTTTTCCTGCAGATTTACCCCACAGATTACCCCAGGGGGCGTACCACCAGGATAAAAAGTATTTTATGTCCTAACCCAGGTCATGGTCTACCCATGTGCCAATTTTCACCCAAGAACGTTCAGCCGTTTTAGCGTCAAAGCGTAACAAACAAACTTATTTCGCAATAATATTAGTTAGGATTCCAGATTTTATATTATTCATATGTGAATCGTGTTATATCATCCTGTCAAGTTTTACTAATTTTCTTGGCTTTCAAAAACAGTGTTTAGCTTTACTAATACAGCGTGCCATGTTATCAAATACCAATAAGAGTTAGTTGTTTCAGATTTAACATACATAAGATCATTGAAGGGCAGACAGTTAATACTGGTAAGAGAGTATACTTATTACTGGCAGCGGACTCATAAATCAAAAGGCATTGAACATTGGATTTGCACTTCGAGTCGCAGCAAAAATTGCAAAGGCAAATTAGTATTAGACTCTGGCAAACATATTATCGGTGCAAATTATGAACATAATCATCAACCGCCGAAATTTTCTGTCATTGACGGAGTGCATTACAGATTATAATTTAAAAAAAAAACTATTGCACTTTTAAACTTCGAATACAGAGTTAAATAAATGCTAACAAAGGTTTTTTATATCTCCCGGTTTCGAAAAGTCAGTAAATAAATTCCGTAATCTCGCGGGTACTTGTACGAGTAATACACATCCAACCTTCTTGGCATACCTAACCGTCCGCCATTTTGAAAAAAAACGGTTTTGGCGGCCAGCTATGAAACGTGTCAATCGATAGAGTAAGTGATCATAAACAAAAATATTCAGAGATGAATCTCGTAGGTAAGTGATATACTTTCTGAGATATTTGAGTTCAAAAAGGTAAAAATAAAACATGAAAATTTATAATTTTATGAATTTAGTTGATATTGACAAATAATATTATGCTAATGTATGCTGCATAGTCAATTTAGTAATTACAGATAGGTATTTGAAATAAAATCAAATAAGTTATTTTTGGTGAATACAGTGTATTTCAAATCAAATCAAAATTCTTTATTTGGCGGTGGCGCAGCGAACCGGATTCATACAGCACGGACGAACTTCGCTGACTCATTTGTGTACCACTAAATAAAAAAAAAAATGCTTTATTTTTTCACGTTTTTAAACTCAAATATCTCAGAAAGTATATGACTTACGAGATTCATTATTGCATATTTTTTGTCTGCAATCACTTATTATATTGATTGACACTTGTTTCATCACTGGCCGCCAGTAACGGTCGGTAGCTACTTACAGTCCTACCAACTTATACAAAGATGTTGGAACCTCTTTGTTGTTGATATTTTGTTAACCAATCATAACAGTTCACATGAGAGTTAGCTTTCTCTTATTTATTGCTTGTAGAATATTATGTTGTTATAGGGATGATGACTAAAAAAAATTTTTTTAACCGTCATGTAGGTTATTAAAAAATATTGGACACGTATTTTTTCTTTTTTTTTATGTAATCAAAAGATTACGGCGATACATTGAGTTAAAATATGGCATGACGTCACGCCTAGCTAGATTTTGTACGTAGAAGTGACGTAGCGAGCCCCCACTCTCCTACTTTAATGCGTGTTATGTAAGTATTTTTAACCTACTTCAAAAAGGAGGAGGTTCTCAATTCGTCGGAACCTTTTTTTTTTTATTTTATGTATGTTCCCCGATTACTCGAAGATGGCTGCACCGATTTGGATTTTTTTTGTTTTATTCGAAAGGGTATACATCACAGTTGGTCCCATATAAAATTGATTAACTTTGCTTGGGTAGTTTTTGAGTTAGCTTCAATAATACGTATTTTTTCCACACTTTTATATGGATGATGTTCTAGTTTGTTTTGCAGATAGTGGTATTAGAATTTGTGTGGGGTAGGTACACAACTAAAAAGTGAAAAATAAAAACTTTTTTACAAAAAAATACAACCGACTTCCAAAAACAACACTACAAAGTGAAAAATAACTTTAATTTCGGAAGTCGGTGGCAAAAAACGAAAATACATTTATCTAGACACCGACTTCCGAAATTAAAGTTATTTTTCACTTTGTAGTGTTGTTTTTGGAAGTCGGTTGTATTTTTTTGTAAAAAAGTTTTTTATATAAAGCAAAAAATACGCGTCTATATTTTTTAAATTATCTAACTGACGGACTAAATAGAATTTCTTTTTTTTTGCCCAAGCATCATCCCTATTAGAAAACATATATTAAGCATATATTTAAATGGCAATTAATTATACACAGTTTAACTAAATAGATTACTATGATTTTTACACTTTTCAATTTAGTTGGTTCAAACAAATTTCAAAAGCAATGTGAACCGTGTATGAACCCTAAGTTTTTCATAGTATGAATTTAGAAGAGAACTGAGATTGGTAAAATGTCTTATGTCTTTACAGAATACAAGTACATAAAATCATTGAAGGGCAAGCCGATAATCCTGTACAAAGATTACACGTTTTCTCATCGACGGCTGGTCCCAACTAAGGGCACTGACCACTGGGCGTGTACTTCAGCTCGAAGTAAACAGTGTAAGGCCGCAATAGTGTTGGACAGTGACCATAACGTTATAGCAAGTGATGATCACCACAGCCATCCACCACCACAGTTTTATGTCCTAAATGGAGAATATATTAGAACTTATGATAAAACTGTCCGCAACAAAAATTGTTGAATGCTGTTTTTAGGCTCGCGCATGCCGCGTCGCATCGCACCGCATTGCAAAAATTCTCCTACATCACTAGTAATTTTGTGTGGACCATCGCACACTACAGGCGAGTCGCATCGCAGCGCAAAACAGTAGCCGCAAAAATACGACTGGTAAGGGATCCGCCAGTTCGTTGCGTTGCGGCTCGGTGCAGCCTGCCAAAATGTGCGTGAGCCTTATTGCACTGGAGTGGAAACAGTTCAAATACAAATTCGAAATTTGAATATTTCTGAAATAATGTGCTTTGGCGTGTCCACCGCGCCGCGGCTATAGTGTGCGCTTAGCTTTAGTACCTACTTGCTTTGGATCATTGAGCATTTGAATCTAGAATGGAATGTCAATGTAAATTTTGATGTGATTACTTTTTTCCTCAAATCTCTGTATGGTTGTATTCACAATTTTTACAAATGTTTATATCAGATATACTCGTATGTAGTCTGCTAAAGATGAAATTACAATTTATGTAAGTCCTTTTTATTTATTTATGGAATTTAATATAGTTTTGTTTATAACATGTCATAATTATAACATCATGCCTGACAGCAAAGTTGTATATACTTACATTATAAAAAGTCTAGGAGTAGGTTGCCACTAAATTAACTATCTACTTTAGCTTTAGGTAGGCAAAGTTGATTTTTGATTAACCGTTTGTAATTAAAAAATGTACTAAATGAATTTATAACATCGTTCTATTTCTGTCAAATGTTTGAAGTTGGCGGAGAAAGAACGATGATTCAAGTAGGTGTAGCGCTAAAAATGTACCTATTCAATGATTTGTGGTATAAACGAGCCTGAGTTTGTGTACTCAAAAGATCTGAGGGGCAATTCCCGTATTTTTATAACAACGTTCGCAATCTCATCTCAGTCTCAATCTGTCAAAATTGTATAGAGTTTGCCTACATTTTTGACATTTTGATTGTCGCTGGCTGACATTGTGACTTGAATTTGAACGTTTTTAATTACGAGAATTGGCCCTCAGAATCCAGTATCTGAGATTCTGAATTCAAATAATTGTAAGTTAATATTTTTGATAGTAGTTTAGTAGTAGGTAGTTTGATCAAAATGGCGGCAATTTGACGCTAATTCGACGTCCTCCTCCTCCGCCGCTGCACCTGCAGTCGTCGCTCCTGCTCCAGTCGACATGATGTCTCCATCAGGCTTCTGTGATCACGTCAGGGTATCCAATGAAGTTTTCGACTTTGCTCTAAAATCTAGTCTCCTTAGACGGCCTAGACCATTCCACATTAGCTCCATTCGTTTTGTATTATATCCGATCAGCTGTTCGTACAAATTGTCTTTAGTTCTTATCGTTCTTTTGTACCTGTATAAGGTCCCATTAATAGATGGACAAACTTTTAGAAATAATTGAAACTACCAAAATAAGGACAATGGTAAAAAAAATAATATGAAAAACGCATTAGATACTTAACCCGTCGCGCGCTAATTAGCAGACACAATTGAAATTCTATTGTTATCTGTACACATGGTGTACAATCGACATTTTAAGAGAAAAAAAAAACAGCTAACGAAAGTACACTAAAAATGTTGGTTACCAAATGCATAAACACATCCATGTCTTTGTTATCTCATAATTCTGATACTACAAATGTGCAGGCGCACGTGACTACGTCACCGCCTGCGCCCGCCGCGTTTTTTTTATGATTTTAGGTCAAAATAAAATCACTTGTCATCGTTTTTTTTTTCAGTGGATATCTTTGGTTAGATGTACTGAACGCTGGGTTAAAATTTGTCCATCTATTTTTAATGGGACCTAATAATTTGAGGAAGTGCAGAGGTAGGCAGTAATATATTATAAATAGTTTTGCCAAGAATCACGCTTTTATTTGTTTTACCCCGTAACCCTTTAATATAATATTATACTCTTGTAGTTTTATTACATTTTGACTTGCGTTTTCGCACATAACAAAATCAGAATAGTCCTTCTTATAAAATATAGAAGAGAACTTATATTGGTATAATTTATTTAATAAACTCATTTATTTTCAGATTACAGGTTCATAAAATCAGTGAAAGGAAAACCGTTAGTTCTTCACCAGGGCTACACTTACTGCCATCATAACAAGTTTGAGAAGAAGGGCACTGACCATTGGAAATGCTCATCTCGACGAAGTAAAAAATGTCAGGCGAAAATAGTGATCGACAGTAGCGGTATCATTACGTCAGGCATTCATGCCCACACGCACCCACCGCCGACTTTTAATATATTCAATGGAGAATATATTAGAAAGTACGATAAACTTGGAAAGAGGAAAAAAAAAGAAGTTCCTTTGTTCTTTTGATCGCTCGCACTAAAGGAGAATATAAGATTTGCTATTTCTTATGACTTGTGATTTTTCGAATTAATGCGGGTATCACACCTCCACCGCGAAACTATAGCAGCAAAATCGCAGTAGTTCCGCCATGACTTGTCCGTTGTACGACAAGCGAAACTGCCTGTTCTAACGCACAGATTTGATTATGATTCTATCTCTTTCCCACGTGATTTCGCTGATCTGCTCAGAAGTTGGTTACACTTTTGCGCTCAGCCCGCTATTTAGTTGCGGCGCGGCGCCGCGTTTTTTTCGCACGCACGTAACTGTGGCAGTCGACAAGTTTAAAAGCAAAACTTCCGCTGTTCCGATGTTCCGCTACTTGAATTGCGACATAATGTAGTAATGTTTCTTAGCGGAATTCGTTAAGCATTTTCCCATAATTATTTTCGCGTCTGAGGTGTGGTAAGGCCCTAAGTTTTGGCCACACGAGGTGAATCCCGCGCAGAACGCGGGACGCGACAACGCGCGTCGATTGTTTTAATGATTAGGCAGTCAACAACTATTTGCACCAGACTGAACAACAATACAAGTTACACTGTTTGTCCACCGTACCAGGAACGGGATGTCAATCAGAAAAAAGATTACGGCCCCATAGTAAATGTATTGTCGCTACTTCGGCGCCGTCATTTGTTTTCTCGTTGACTTCCCGTTCCCGGTGCGGTGGACAAGCAGTCTTATTTGACACAATCGGCGCGAGCGCATTTCGTCCCGCATACTCGTACCACGCGGAATTCAACTCAGTTTTAATTTGAATTAATTGAGTCGCTATTTTATTAGTTTCAAACATCGGTTTAATAAAACCGAGTTTTTAAGTATTAAGCACTCAATTTCGCTTGTCAATATTAGTAGGTATCACGCTTGTAAATGTCTATAAATAATGTTGACGTGTATTGCTTATTTTAAAGAGATAATAGTAAATAAATGATTAAGAGTTATTATTGTATTTTTATTTTACTTTTACTATCTTACGGCAATCTTATTATTTAATACTTACGATGTTCAAATATCTGCGGTTTTACACAAAAATCCCAGTATATAAAACACAATGGTAGGTACATACATACTTTCTTTTCTATATTTCAGCGTTGGTTCCATAGTTAAAGTTGTTCCTACTCAGCACCCTAATTGCGTAACACATTATCAATCGGAGTTGGTTTAAATTTGACAGTTCAACAATATTCATTGCGTTATTTACGTTGTCGATCAGACAAATTTTTCGAACATATGAAGCAATGGATTAGCAATTTGTTTCGAAATTATTCATATTCCGGTCGATAGTGTGTTACGCAATTAGGGTGCTGGAGTACTTTCAGCCTCTGAAAGATTGCCAATGATGTTAAATTCAGCCTGTACAATATTATCACAAATTTTGCAGACGAAGCGCATCTCTTACTAAAATACTATTCTTTTTACAGATTACAAGTACATAAAATCAAAAAAAGGACACCCTTTGGTGTTATACGCCGGCTACACCTACTCCCATCATCAAACGACAAAGGACAATGTCCACTGGAAATGTTCCTCACGCCGCAGTAAGAGCTGCAAGGCTAGGATGACACTGGACACAAGCGGCTATATTGTGAACATTGCTCATGACCATAGCCATCCGAAACCAACATTTCATTACTGTGACGGAGAATATATTAGAATGTTACATTATAATAAAAGTCCTGCCAAATAAAACCTGCATATAAAAACCGCAGCCTGAACTCGTTTTTTTGTATGCCAGCCTGAACTCGTGCCGCCGGGGTCGCGGGTAGTTCGAAAGAGATACCGTGGCCCTGGCACGGGCAACTGAAGGAACATGGGTGGGTTTTACTCAGTAAAAGTCTGACACGCCCTCCCGCTCTACCCAGAGCGGGAGAAGTCATTTGATGATTTCCCATCCACCTGAACTCGTGATAATTTTTTTTTTTTTTTTTTGTTATCTTTATTTAAAGAGCTTTTTCGCTAAATGCGAATATGACACTCTATAGGTATACAAAAGGTTAACATTCATTGAAATTAGTACCTACATTTTACAGCTAAGTTCTGGGTCTGTTCTTCAAGGCGAACTTAACCATATTTATTATAGGGATTATATTATCTGATAACGGGTTTGATAGGTTTATGTTATGCGCGCCAATTTGTGTTCTGAGCGATTGATTCCGGACACATCAATCGCTCAGAACACAAATTCGTGATAAATTAAAGTACCAACATCGCCCACTTTCAGACGGCGTTGATCAGAAGTTCAAACCTGCTATTTCCAATACCTATAACATCACGCCTGTAATCTCCAAAGAATTGGCAGAGGTGTAGCTATAGTACACCCACATTTCGCCAGTTATGTTTAAGTCCCATGTAATAGGGGGCGCGCCTATTGTCATCAACCGAGAACAAATCCAGACTCCGGGCTGCTACTGAGAAATTCCAGATAGAAAAACCCAATAACAGTGCCTGAACTGGGAACCGAGTCCAGGACCTCATGCTCAGTAATAACCCTTGCGACTACTAGACCAACGAGGCAGTTCGTAATAAAAAAAAAAGACCATAGATAGAAGTGAAAACTTGATAGCGCAACACGTCACACCGCAAGTCGTGTGACGCGTGTGCGTGATGCGTGACGTGAACTCATAAGATTTTCCCCTACCAAAAAATCGCTCAACGCGCCTAAAGAAGTTTCACTTCAATAGTGCCAAAACCATCGTACTTTCACACGACGTTGATCAGAAGGCCAACTCCACTATTTTCAATGATTGGTCATTGTTCGGACATGCAACGAAATCTTGGCGCGATCAATAATAACTCGATAAGTGTTCAGAGATGTCCCTGTGCTCGATAGATGGCGTTGGTGTCGAGTTAGATCTCGCTATGGTTTCGTTACCGGTATTTACCTTGGTAGGATAGGTCTTCTTTTTTTTTTAGTGGAGTCTCTGAAATTTGCAGTATTGTAAAATACGCATATACACCGATTATAGTGTTATATTATTTACTCTTCGCTAATATACGGACGGTCGGACGGTAAAAAATCGGTCGGGAGTGTTTGTGGTAGTCGCCCTCGCCAGTGAATAACCAGTCTTCGCGTCGATACTGGGCAGTGGATCGCTGTTCAGAGCAGCCCCTTCAGCGGGCACCAAGTGAGGTGTAGTGTGAGGTGAGGTGAGCTGCAGGTGGAGCCGATTGAAGCGAGAGGA
The DNA here is from genome assembly GCA_946251885.1 of Cosmia pyralina. Lineage (NCBI taxonomy): Eukaryota > Metazoa > Arthropoda > Insecta > Lepidoptera > Noctuidae > Cosmia > Cosmia pyralina. Next base: position 21,807,951 of record OX276351.1, read on the forward strand.
GCAGCCATAGCCACAGCGACGCAAGGGAGGTGAAGTGCGGCAGAACGTGGACAAGCAGAGGGCGCCACTTGTACGGTGCAGTTCAGCGAGCCACTTTTGTGGTGCAGTACAGCGCGATATCATTCATCAGTTTCAGTAACTTCATGGAAAAAAATTGTGAGTACATTTTTCATCTTAATTGGGAAGAATAAATATTATTTTGAAAATCTCAGAAAAAAGTACATTTGTAGTGGTCGCTTGGTTTTTAAGTTTTATGCCTTAAGGCGGAGATTTCTTGAAAACTGTCAAAAAGGTGGTTTTTTAAAGCAGCGTATCTCATAAACCGTAAATATTTTTGATAAATAAAAAAAATATGATATTTTCAAGTCCATTTCGCATACAGTGATGGAACTCAAAACATAATTAAACATACTTTAATGCATCAACAAAATCTTATAATCTTTCTCTTTTTTTTTCTTTCTTTCTTTTCTTTTCTTTAATATTTTTATCCGTTCATTAACAATATATAATTAAAAATATATAATTAAATTTCAAATACCAAACCATCCATTCATGGATTATTATATTTACTATTAAATAGTTAATTTCTAATTATAAACGATTTTATTTGCAACTTTTACGACGTAATTCCGGTGCGCGTGAGAGTCTTCTATCTCGTGCGTCAAACTAGACAGCCATACCCATAACGCCATTTCACTTACACACCGAGCTAAACCACGCTTGGATACATCCAAGCGTCCAAGCATCCGGGCCTTAATTTATTGAGGCACCCCCAGGAAAGTCCAGCAACCTCCTAGGTTGATCTGCGAGATACCATTCAAAAAAAATATTTTTAGTAGGAGCCTATGTAATTTGCAATATTTTAATATACGCTATAAACACCGATAATAGTGTTCTATTATTTACTCCTGGCCAATATACGGACCCTCAGTAAAAAAAATACAGCCATTATGACAACTATACCAAGGCAAAGCCATTACCACTGATAAAAGTTCGTAATTTCCATAGATATAAGATTTTTTTATATTTCTATGGTAATTTCCTAATTTTATAATGACTTGTCAATAAGTACAAAAACGAAATGAAAAAAAAAACGAACTATATTTTCAATGGAGTGCCAGTGACACGCCCGCGCCATCGAGAATATTTTTTCTCTTTATTTAACTACTATGTAAAGAAATACTTTGTACCAATGAGTTACAAATATTGGCTTGTGACTTTGCTGCGGAGGGACACTGATCTCTAAGATACAGGGATACCCCTAGTTTGGAGATCAGGGTTTCAATGTATTGTGCATAGCATAGCCACCTAGTTATAAATATAACATTGTTTTAGTGAGTACTTCGGCTTTTCTTTAATAAACATTATTTATTTTTTATTTTTTTTTTTAAATCATAATGACGTCTTTCAAGTAAGAATAGAATAGAATAGAATGCATTTATTTGTCAGAATATTGTACAAAGCTGTTATGTGCATTATGTATTCAATCTGCTTAGCCTTTTTACCAACTATGTTGGGGTCGGCTTTCAGTCTAACCGGATGCAGCTGAATACCAGTATTTTACATGGAGCGACTGCCTATTTGACCTCCACAACCCAGTAACTGGGTAATGCGATACCTCTTGGTAAGACTGGTTGTCAGACTTTCGGGCTTCTGACGACCCGTAACGATGGTCAAAGATCCACGAATGACAGCCGGGACCAACAGCTTAACGTGCTTTCCGAGGCACGGAGGAGTCTCGGTATGTAAAGATGGTCACCCATCCACGACCAACCCCGGCAAGCGTAGCATGTATGTATGTCGACTTGCGGCTGTTATTACTTAGCCATCGCAATGACGAGCATAAATAAAAGAAACATTATGGTGTTATGAACATAATATCATCAAAATCCATTCTAATAAGAAATAAGTATTTTTTCCAAGTTGCAACCGTTATTTCCCGACAAAATAGTATGCGTTAGTTCAAGGTATTTGTCCTCGTAACTCGTACTACTTCAGTTAGTTCTAAAAGAAACAGAAGGAAAGTGTGTGGGAAGCGAACCCAGAGTCCGTGCAGCATGCCATTAATGAACGATCAAGCCTTGAAATAATCAACCACGTTTTCTTAAAAGCCTATGGGGATTAAACAACTAGTTTGTTGGAATGAATCGGAACATTACAAATATTTTAAAATATATTTTTTTTGTTGGTCACTTACTGAACAACGGAAGTCCAACCTCAAGATTTCCCAACGGGCAATGGAATGCAGCATAATAGGCGCCAAGCGTACAGACCGAGTTAGAAACACCACCCTGCGCTCCATAACTCAAGTAGCAAATGTTGGAGAAAAAACAGCCAGGCTGAAGTGGGAGTAGACCAGACACGTCGCGCAAATGCACCCGGAGAGATGGACAAAGGTCGTCACTCACTGGGCGCCTGATTTGGACATTGCCGTTGAGGCAGGCCACGGCGAAGGAAGTTTGACGATCTGATAAAGGTTTGTAGGGCCAACTTGGCCAGAAATCGCACAAGATAGGGAGGTTTGGAAGGAAAAAGGGGAGCGCTTTGCGAAGCGGTGGGACACAGTGTAACCTAATAAAAATAAAAAAAATAAAATTCAGTAATCACCAATTTATCTTGAAAAATCATGGGAGTAAAGAATAGGCGGGTATTATTTATTTTAATTTTATTTTATTTGCTTTGTTTCAGAACTACTCACACCAATAAAATCAACGAAAGGGAAACCCATAATAGTATACAAAGGCTACTCTTTCTCGCACCGCAAACATTATCTAATAGCTCGTACTGACTTATGGCGCTGCAAAGCTTACAGAAAAGGATGCAAGGCGATGATCATCTCGGATAAGGATAGCAAGATAACGGGAAATAGTAACCATAATCACCCACCACCAGCATTTAGTGTTCATGATGGAGTATATGTAATCAATGATAGGTGAAAGTGGAGAATGGCAAATCAAAATAAAAAAAAAAACACTTATTTTTACTCAATGGATATTATTTATCTGATTTTGTTTTTTTGTTTATCTGAATTAAATGAATCATATTTTTGAAAAATTAAATTATATTATTTGAACGACAAAATTAGCAGTCCCTCAAAACGCCCGCCCTTCTCCAGTTCCTAGTGCTATAATTATCTGGGCATAAGTGAATTCCTCAGCACAGCAACACATCTGTTGAAGACACAGATCTTGACATCTTGTTGTCAAAATAGAAGAACTTTTCCAATTTTTCTCTTCATAAGGAGTCTTCTTCAGGCTTCAACGAATATGTGAAAAAAAATTGCTTAATTGGTCCAGCCGTTCTTGAGTTGAAACCTTGTCAAAGTTTTTTTGTTTTGTGGACTATCAATGATTTACATATCAATAAAATAAATATATTAATATAAAAAAAATATTTGTTATTTTATTTACAATTAATTCAATTATTTATTGGTCTATCTACAATTTATTGTTACACTGTTCAACCAATTAACACAACCCAACAGAATTATAAGCAAAGTGCACAATATTAAGCGATAGAAACGGTATGCAAATACATTATTACATCAAAGAAAAGAAAAAATCAATATAAGTATAGAAATGACACAATTTTAACACGACAATACAATTACTGTCGTGGCTAAGTAATAACAGCCGCACGGGTCGATCCATCAGGTTAAGCTACGCTTGCTGGGGTTGGTCAGTGGATGGGTGACCATCTTTACATACCGGGACTCCTCCGTGCCTCGGAAAGCACGTTAAACCGTTGGTCCCGGCTGTCATTCGTGGATCTGTGACAGTTGTTACGGGTTGTCAAAAGCCCGAAAGTCTGACAATCAGTCTTACCAAGGGGTATAGTATTACCCAGTTAATGGGTTGTGGAGGTCAGATAGGCAGTCGCTCCATGTAAAATAATGGTATTCAGCTGCATCCGGTTAGACTGGAAGCCGACCCCAATAGTTGGGAAAAGGCTAGGCAGATTGATTGAATAATTGGCAACAGTTGGGGTAATTCATTTACATACCAAGAGATGGGTCACTTGTCTACTTGATAATAACTTTAAAACTTAAAAATTATGTCGCATTGTTTCAGATTATAGGTACATCAATTCAAAGCAAGGCAAACGGATAGTTTTACATAAAGAGTACACATACTGCTTCAACAATTACTCTGCTACCAAAGGCACAACACTTTGGAAATGCTCAGGACGCATCAGAAAAAACTGCAAAGCGAAATTAGTAGTAGATGATCTTGGTAACCTTGTATTTGTGTACAGAGACCACACCCATCCACCGCCCCAATATTACTTCAGTAATGGACGGTACATCATTATTTAAAATAGAAGAACTCTTCTTTCGTATGGAAACCCTCATAGATATCCTCTTCTCTGGGTCAGGCTCTGGGAGCGTAGGATTACCTTAGTTGGCCGACTAAGGAGCTTGTGGCTAAGTAATAACAGCCGAACGTGACGATCGATCAGATTAAGCTACACTTGCCGCGGTTGGTCCGTGGATGGGTGAACATCTTTACATACCAAGACCCCTCCATCTCGCTTTGGAAAGCACGTGAAACCGTTGGGTCCCGGCTGTCATTCGTGGATCTTTGACAGTCGTTACGAGAACCCCGAAAGTCTGACAATCAGTCTACCAAGGGGTATCGTATTACCCAATAACTGGGTTGTGGAGGTCATATAGGCAAACGCTCCATGTAAAATACTAATATTCAACTGCAACCCAACATTGTTGGGAAAAGGCTAGACAGCCACGCACAATGGTCCAGATGAAGAACTAAGTGCGGAAACCAAATCCTCTAACATAGATCATAGAAGGCTAGGCAGATGACCTTATGCTTAAAATTATAAATACAAAAATTTGCAGCAAGGTTAAAGCTTGGATTAAAGTTGGAAGTCGTTTTTTACGGAGACGGAAGTCTGACTAAAATCACACGGTGTTCCTCTTAACCTACGGTTTCCTAAAAGAGCCGCCGCAAAGAGCGTGGCCGCCACATAACGACCGCATCTTTACGGTGTCAAATAATGCTCTTTAGAGAAACATACCAACTTATTTATGTTAAATAACTTTTCAGTGACGTCATTTGCCGGTAAATTGTGGACGCTATTTGGCTATGTATCGTAGTCTTAAGATAGGTACTCTGGCTTAACCGCCTTTGCTCGGGGGCTGGAGACGAGAAGTTGTTTATTTTATTTCTTCACTTTTAAAATTTAACGGTTTTCGCGTTGTTTTTCTTTTTTAATAAAATCCTTTAACTTTATGCGTCTTTCAATTACAATCTGATCTTCTCAACTTAGTCAGACACATACGACCAGAACCTGGTGCACGTCCTTGTTGTCACATTCACTAGATACTTATGAGATGGAATTAACTGAAATTATCAAATTATCAGAAACAGAGCCTTAGCACGTAAATCTATGTTATATTGACTCCCAATCATTCAAAATAATTATAAAACAAAATCAAAAGTTATTTATCCAAATTAGGCTGAGAATCAACACTTTGTGAACGTCAAAATTACATAAGACGCCCTAAAACGCCCTAAAACGCCCGCCTTTTACCACTTCCTAGTGCTTGCTAGGAAGAAGTGGCGCAACAATTTCTCCAGCAGCACAGCTATCTGTTGAGTTAGAAGAACTTGATTTACTTCATGGTTTGATTTTGTTGCTATCTTTGCCGAGTTGAAAGTGTCTTTTTACAAGCTTTTTATTAACTTGCAATGTTCGTATGTAAGATGTCCTCAAAATTTGCAAGTTAAATGTGACCCACTTCCCGGTGTTCGATTGAGTTGATACATGGCATCCGTATGTAAAATCGGTGACAATGCAATATTTTGGTATCAACGAGCTGATCTAATGATGAAGCCGGAACAGGAACATAGGAACTCAGTAAAAAATGAGTTTGGGCTCGTTTGGTTCGTCTTGACAAGGACTCTGGTCCTATATGATATTCAGACTAATAAAAGCTTGTTTTGAAAAGTTTTTTTTAATAATAATACACTTGTTATCTATCTATTAAGCCCATAATGCCCCAAATAACTATATCCAAATAAATATGCTCTATTTTAGATATCAAGTACATAAACTCGAGGCAAGGCAACCGGATGATTCTTCACAAAGGATTCACATACAACTACAAACATAGCTCTTCTACCAAAGGAACTGTTTATTGGCTTTGCCCGAAACGGACCGCAAAAAATTGCCAAGGGAAAATAGTAGTAGATGCTCATGGTAAAATTATATCTGGTCATTTAGACCATAGCCATCCACCACCTAAATTTGTCATCAGTAATGGACGGTATATCAGAATTTAAAATAGAAATACATACCTATTTAATATTTCACTGACTTTATTTTAAGATTGTCTATGAAAGGAATAAATAACAGTGATGGCCAGTGGTAATGGCCGCGAGTTACGAGTTGTAGGTCGTAGGTTCAAAACCAGACAAGCGCTTTACTTTGAGTAAACTATTTCATCACTATATTTCTCTCCAGACGGTGAAGGACAACATCGTGAGGAAACCGGCATGTCCTAGAACCAAAAATTCGAAGACATGTGACATCTACCAACCCGCACTGGGCCCGCGTGGTGGATTACGGCCCGCTCCTTCTCACAGAGAGGAGGCCTGTATCCCAACAGTGGGATTATTATAGGCTGATTGTGATGAAAGGAATCCAAGAATGCCTAAGCTTAGCAGTGTATTTAGTGTTTTCTTTTTGTGTGTGTGTAGTGTATTTTATTTATTAGCTCTTCCACTTTTGTGTATGTGGATGGCTGTACAAATGGGGAAGACCCAAGAAACGATGGATGGACTGTGTGAAAGATGATAAGGCTAGAAGGGGAGGAACTATCGAGATGACCAATAGTAGAGAAGTATGGAAGAAAAAGACTCCGAGTAAATTGGGATAAGGGCAGGAGAATGATTAGCATTTCCAGTTTTGTGTTTCAATAATTTTATATTTTGTATATTTATGCTAAATTACTCTACTTTTATGTTAAAACTTTTGTAGCGCTTTGTTTTAACATAATTAATAAAATATGTTAAGCCTAAAAAGTGTTTGAATTTGTTTGAAGTTTTATTTTTATACTCAAAAGTCAGCCACTTTTCAATTTTACGATTACATTTCAGATAATAGGATCAAGATGATAAAGTCGGAGAAAGACAAGCAGCTAATTTTGCACAAACAGTACACATATAACTTCACTAGATACTATTCAACAAAAAAATCTACCCTCTGGCAATGCACGGAGCAAAGAACTTTAAAGAATTGCAGGGCGGAAATGGTTGTAGATGGATATGGTAAAATTTTATCTAGTAACTTATACCATACACATTCACCACCACAATTCTTCATGAGTAATGGAACATATTTTAGAATTTATAAAGAGGGCTGTCGCATTTTATCACCTCTCTGGCTCTCACGGGACCAAATTTTTAAGATTGTTAAATGAAAACATGCTCTTTTAAAAATGTAATCAATTAGCGATTTAGTAAATAACATTAATTTAATGGGTACGGTCAGCAACAGAGTCGGTTAACACTGCTACTTTTTGACATCATCTCATAAACACTAAATGATTCGATAGACTGCTTTTTTTTTCGTTTAACTGAAAAGAGGTGCTTCTGTTCCGATTTGAATTAAATATTTCGCTTAATAATTAAGATTAAAAAACTTCAAGCGTTAATCGACTTTTGTTGCTGACTGTATCTAATTATTAAAAACAAATTTCTATTGTGTTATCAATAAAGTCGGCTCAAAAATTATTATCTGTTTTTGAGATGAGATAGATAAATGACATAGTAAAATTGTGTTTTTAATAATTAGGTATTAAATTAATATTATTTACTAGTCCGCTAATTGATTACATTTTTCAAAAAAGCATATTTTCATTTTACATTCTTAAAAATTTGGTCCTGTGTGAACGAGAGTGGTGATAAGACGCAACATCCCTCTTAAAGAAACACTTGAGTTGAGGTGGCGTTGTAGTTATTGTAATCTTCATTCATATTATTAATAAATAAATAATAAGCATATTAAAATAATGTCATACGCGTTGCGGTTATCAAAGACCCTAATTAAATAAATAAAACAATGTACGTACTGGGATTAGTTTTTGTAAATGTAATCCTAATATTATTAAATGCGTAAAGTGAGTTTGTTTGTTTGTTACCTTTTCACGCTAAAACAGCTGAACGGATTTGGATGACATTTAACAGATAGGTAGTCTGAGTCCTAGGCTACTTTTTATCCTGGATGGCAGACGAAGTGGCTGGCAAGACGCGCTAGTTATATTTACCTATATGTAAACTTTTGTGGTTAATTTAACATCTTTTTCAGATGTTTATTTTCGAGCATTTTACAATGTTTTTAGATAATTTTGTGTAAGTTTTATGTTAATTACTTCAAATCGAGTTCTTAGGTTTTGTACACACAGCAGCAGATCAAGCTACTTCAAACTGTCAAATTTTCTCATTCGATTTTAAACTTAATTAAACATTCTAAGGTATAAAATCATTTGGAGAAATTTGACAGTTTGGTATAACCTGATTGATGTGTGGTTGTCTGTACTTTTAACCCAATAAAATCCTTTAAAATGTTTTCCTCTTTTAAAACTTCTTTTTCCTTAAATTGTGTACTCGGTACACAATTTGTGCAACCTTACAAAAAGTCTATGCTGGAGTATTTTAATGAGTAGATAATTGGATGTTATCGAGGGTTTATTTAAGGCCCATCATCCACGATGCTACTCAAAGGTAACGTGTTACAAACTCAAATCGGGGAAATCACAAACTATAGTTTGAACGCTACCTCAGTACCACGCCTTAGGATGTGCGCGGCGAGACGCGGGGGCAGTGCAGGCCGCTCATTCGTCAACGCTCACGGCCGGCGTCCCGCCTCCCGCTGTACAGTGGTAGCGGTCAAACTATAGTTATATAGTGAACTCGTTAGTAAGTCGTGTCATGTGCGGATCACCATTGAAATACTAGCACAGTCTATACCTACATCTTACAGTCGTCCGACGAGAGTTCGCCGAACTTCGTATGCAGCTCGGGCTTCGTCGGACGACTGTATGATGTAATAGACTGTGATACTAGTGTTGTGCTGAGACGTTCTGGCTACTCATTGTTCATTTAAGTAATTGGTTACTTGGATGACGAGCCTTATCTACTTAGAAAAAAAAATTGACAATTACTTTCATTTCAGATAATATCAAGTACATAAGTTCGAATAGAGGCAAGCAGTTAATTCTGCTGAAAGAGTACACGTACTGCTTCAGTAAATACTATTTAACAAAAAAAAGTACCTACTGGCAATGCACAGCGCGGACTTCAAAGGATTGCAAGGCGAAACTAGAAGTAGATGCTTATGACAAAATTATTTGTGGTAACCAAGACCATACACATCCGCCACCCAAATTTTTAATAAGTGAAGGAAGATATTTTAGAATTTAGAATAAAAACACTTGAAATGTCATTGTATTTATTAAAATATGCATTTAATTTTGTTGCACTGTGTATTGTTATAATTGTGTTTTAGTTTTATGTCTAAACTTATGTACAGTCAACAACAAAAGTCGATTAACACTTGCAGTTTTATAATCTTAATTACTAAGCGAAATATTTAATTTAAATCCTCTTAACAGTTAAATGAAAAAAAAGCAGTTTATCAATTCATTTTGTATTAATTTAGTTTAGATGATGTCAAAAAGTAGCAGTATTAACCGACTTCTGTTGCTGACCGTACCTAGTCAATTTTGATAAAATAATAACAAAATTGAAGATGTAAGAAAAAAAAATTAAAGAAAATAAGTACAGTGCAACTATTTTCTTAATGTCCCTCGGCAAACTTCGTGTTTCGTCAGTCGTCGGATTTCTATCAGGTGCCCTTTACACTTGGTGCAGACCGGACGCTCTCAATCGACTTGGAAGTCAATTGAGAGCTCAGAAATCCGACGACAGACGAAACACGAAGTTTGCCGAGGGACATTAAGAAAATAAAGATAAATAACGCAAAGAAAAACAAAACCAAAAAATAAATAGTTGGGGGAACATATGCGTCACATCCTCGCAAAACGGACATCGCTTAGCATAATGTAACGTTTGGATATGTGTGTGTATGTGTGCTGTGTATTTAATATTAATAAAAAACTTTATTACAAAAAAATACAACCGACTACCAAAAACATCACTACAAAGTGAAAAATAACTTTAATTTCGGAAGTCGGTGTCTAGTTAATAGTTAGTGTCGGTGTTAGTGTATTTTCGTTTTTTGCCACCGACTTCCGAAATTAAAGTTATTTTTCACTTTGTAGTGCTGTTTTTGGAAGTCGGTTGTATTTTTTTGTAATAAAGTTTTTATTTTTCACTTTTTAGTTGTGTACCTACCCCACACAAATTCTAATACCACTATCTGCAAAACAAACTAGAACATCATCCATATAAAAGTCGGGAAAAAATACGTATTATTGAAGCTAACTCAAAAACTACCGAAGCAAAGTTAATCGATTTTATATGGGACCAACTGTGATGTATATACCCTCTCGAATAAAATAAATAAAAATCCAAATCGGTCTAGCCATCTTCAAGTAATCGGGGAACATACATAAAAAAAAAAAATTAAGTCGGTTAAAAATACTTCATATCGAGCTCTTTATGTTTTACCCTTATCAATCAATCAATCAACTCAGCCTATCGCAGTCCACTGCTGACATAGGCCTCTCCCAGGCTGCGCCACAACACCCTGTCCTCCGCCTTCCGCATCCAGTCTGTCCCAGCCACTTTTTTCAGGTCGTCGGTCCATCTAGCTGGGGGGCGTCCCACTCTACGCTTACCGATACGCGGTCTCCACTCCAGGACTCGTCTGCTCCACCGGCCATCGGCCCTTCGACAAACATAGCCAGCCCACTGCCAATTTAATTTGCTTACTCTGCAAGCGGTTACTCCGGTTCTTTTCCGGATAACTTCATTCCTGATTTTATCCTTCAAAGAAACTCCGACCATAGCCTGCTCATAGCACGCTCAGCGAGCTTGATTTTGTGGACCAGCGCAGACTGTCAGTGTCCACGTTTCGGCACCCTTATATCATAATTAAATCTTTTAAACTTTACAAGTTTTTAAACGTGTAGTGAATTTGCTAGATTTGATTTTTGACTTCAAAATCAGATAATTTTTATTTGACACTACATATTTTCAGAATCCATATTTATTTATATTCTATATAATAAAAACTGTTCGTTGGTAAGCGCATCACTTGAGAACGGCAGGACCAGTTAAAATGTTCGTAATAGTCCGAATTATTGCGGCAATTGCGTAACACTATCAATCGGAATGTTTCATTTTGACAGTTCAACAACAATCATTGCGTTATTTACGTTGTCGAGCAGACAAGTTCAAACATATTTATGAAGCAATGGATTAGCAATTTGCTTCAAAATGATTCAGATTTCGATTGCAGTGTGTTACGTAATTAGGATGCAGGTTCTTACGGAAAGAAAAATTTTAAAAAATGCCGGGTAAAATGGAAACATTTTTTTTATTTTTTTTTTCTTTTTTTTTTTTTTTATTCGGGGGGAAAACTGAACACTAACTGTTGTATCTATTCTACAATGTTTAACTTATTTCAGATATTTATCTTGTTCATAAGTATTCTTAACGACTCTCATCTTTAAAAAATTGGTTCGATTAACTTGATGTAGCATTTTTAACCGATTTCAAAAAAAAAAGGATGTTATCAATTCGACACTTATGTATATAATAATATTGGAACTGCGATATATTCACATAAGATAATTTATTAGGGCTTCCAAACAAACATACAATTTTTTTATAGGTTTATGTATGTATGTTTGTCTACGCATTTCTCCGAAAGTACCTATTAATCAGATCGTGACCATTTTTTTAATGGCTTACATTTACTTCATCTTAATGTAAGCTATTACAGTGCAAGTTTTATCAAAATCAGTTTAGTAATTTTCAAGATATGGACTAATACGTGTCAATTTGACGGCCTGGCTTATTGATACGAGCTACCGGAGTGGTGTCGAAGGAAAAAATCTCAAAACTTTGGTTAAATTCTAGTGAATGCAGGTGTTCCTGACGTCACATCGGGCCACACACCACACCGCGATCGCGGGTTTCCCCCGCCTCTGACCTTGAGCGTGAGCACATTATATCGGTCGTCTCCTATTGCAATCAGTACACAGTAAACACATACACAACACACAACACATACACAATAATAAAACACATGACTCAGATGAGTCATGTGTTTTATTATATAGTCAAGACCACCAGCAGCACATCTGGAGCTTGATATTCACCAGTAGGAAAAATCAAAATGGTCGAAACCAAACTGGCCTCACGGTACAAATCGGCAGCGTGAACTAAAAATTAATTAGTTTTCCAGGCCATCCAATACGAGCTGCATTATTACCCAATAGCAAAGTAGATGCAGTTGTAGCAGTAAGATGGCTATGACATTAGCTTCGATAATGATAAATTCTATTATATGATAACACGTATTTAATTCACTTTGTGTATGTTGATGTTGTTACAAATATGTAGGTAGATACTCTAGTCACTGTTGTTTACATAGCAAGTAGTGGTGTACGAATTAGTGTGGGGTAGGTTACCTAAAAAGTAAAAAATAAAAACTTTTACAAAAAAAAAAAAAAAAAAACAACCGACTTCCAAAAAAAAACATTAATAAAAAGTGAAAAATAACATTAATTTCGGAAGTTGCTGCCAAAAACTAAAATAGATCCAAAGACAACAATCTGCCTAGCCAACTATGTTGGGGTCGGCTTCCAGTCTAACCGGATGCAGCTGAACACCATTATTTTACATGGAGCGACTGCCTATCTGACCTCCACAACCCATTAACTGGGTAATACGATACCCCTTGGTAAGACTGATTGTCAGACTTTCGGGCTTCTGACGACCCGTAACGACTGTCAAAGATCCACGAATGACAGCCGGGACCAACGGCTTAACGTGCTTTCCGAGGCACGGAGGAGTCTCGGTATGTAAAGATGGTCACCCATCCACGGACCAACCCCGGCAAGCGTAGCTTAACCTAATGGATCGACCCGTGCGGCTGTTATTACTTAGCCACGAGCTCCCCAATAGATCCAAAGACAACGACTTCCGAAATTAAAGTAATTTTTCACTTTTTAATGTTTTTTTTTTAAGTTTTTTTTGAAAAAATGTTTTTTAGTCTAAGAAATCGTCCATCTTTTCACTTGTCAAAAACTTTGCTTTGTTTTAGATTTTAAGTACATTACTTTGAAGAGAGGCAAGCAGTTAATTCTGCACAAAGAGTACACATACAACTTCACTAACTACTGTTCTAGAAAGAAATCTACCTACTGGCAATGTACAGGGCGAAATCGAAACTCAAATTGCAAGGGGAAAATAATGGTGGATGATCATGGTAAAGTTATATCTGCTAACCTAGACCATAGCCATCCACCACCTAAATTTGTCATAACTAATGGAAAATATTTCAGAATTTAGAATAGGAACACTTGAGATGTCAGTGTATTTATTAAAATACCCATTTTATTTGGATTTATAGTATATTTCTAGCGAAATATACTATAAAACCAAATAAAATTATGTGTAATTTTTTTGTGATCAATTTAAAAATAAAAAAAAAGATATGAAAAAGATATGAAATTAGTTATTATTAATTAAATACTTCGATCGAGTTCTTTATGTTTTACCCTTATATCGTAAATCTTTTAAACTTTATAATTTTTTAACCGTGTGGTTGAATTTGCTCGAGTTTGTTATTGTACTTCGAAATCACATCCTCTTTTATTTTGAGAACTACATTTTTTCAGATAAATTATTTACACAAAGTAAAGATCGTTATTTCTCCTTACAAAGTTTATTCCGTTTATATATATATAGGTATATATATGTATGTATTTATGTAATTATATAATATCTATGTATTTATTCTTATATTTTATAGTTATTTTCTTGTTATCTATCCTTTATGTTGCACCTGCCATGTCTTCTCTCTGCACCTCCCTAAGGTTGACTGGTAGAAAATGCCTCAGGCATTAAGTCCGCCTTTGTACGGTATTTTTTTACTTGTGCATAAAGTTTTAATAAATAAATAAATAAATAAATAAATAAAGCACTTGCCTGGAGTCGAACCCACGACCTACAACTCGTAAGTCAGGGCCGTTCCACTGGGCCACTACTGCTATCATCTCATTCACATAAGCCACAAGTAAACTTAGCATACTTAAATATAAACTGCCTTACAAACCGCTTATAACCGCTTACCGCTATGGCCGTAGCAGACTCTGTTATCTACTACGGAGTCAGCAGCTATTGGAGTACTCATCATATACATACCTTTTTTTTTTTTTTTTGTGGATGGGAAATCATCAAATGACTTCTCCCGCTCTGGGCAGAGCGGGAGGGCGTGTCAGACTTTTACTGACTAAAACCCACCCATGTTCCTTCAGTTGCCCGTGCCAGGGCCACGGTATCTCTTTCGAACTACCCGCGACCCCGGCGGCATATGCCCAATTGACCCCGTCACTGCTGACATCTCTTTGAGGCGCGCGTGGAACACAACGCGCCGTCGACCCGGGCCTGGTCCTTACCGAACGGCGAGCTGCCCATTACTCGTCGTCCGCAAGCCCGCGCCTACGGTGGCCGGGAATCGGCGATCGATTCCCACCGCCCAGGGCGTCTCCTACGGCGGCTAGGGGCGCGAGGGCGCGGCTGTTGCCTCTCCCTCACGCGTTCCGCTTCCTCCTTCGCGAGCATTACTGCTTCGCAGAAGGAGGTGACGGCTTCCCATGCACTCTCGCTCCGCACCATGGCCTGGACCAGGTTTGGACGCGAGAGATCGCCGCCGCCGATCGCCTCCGTGAGAACACGGCGGTGCTCCGCCCAAGCCGGGCAGACCTCCACTGTATGCTCCACCGTGTCCTCCGGGCGATCCACACAATGGTGACACCCGGGCGTTTCCTCCCGCCTTATCCGAAACAGGAACCTCCCGAAACAACCGTGTCCGGTGAGGACCTGCGTCAGGCGGAAGGTGAGGACGCCGTGGCGCCTCTCCAACCACTCCTCAAAGAGGGGACTTATCGCCGCAATTGTGGCGTGCCCAGCGCTGGGTTGCGACAATCGCACTCTCCATGCCGCCATGAGATCCAGCCGGAGCTCTGTCCGCTGTACCGTGATTTCTCGCGGCAGCGGAGTTACGCCCCGGCGTTTCGTCTCCTCGCGCCACTCCCACACGTGCGCGAGGACTTTTGCCTCCAGATCCCATGGCGATCATATACATACCTGGCATATATTTATAAGTTACAACTAATAATGCTATGAATGTGTTCAATAAAGTTGAACTTTTTAGTCTTGCGGAAGTCAATAGACCTGAGCTGCTAAACGAAAAAACAACACCTGACTTTATGAGACCTGAATTTTGGTAGGATGTATTTATTTTTAACTGGTATCGTTATGAGAACGATACCAGTTAAAAATAAATAAATCCTACCAAAATTCAATAATGTGTACGGGATGAGAGCTGCAGAATATTTAGTAACTTTTGTCTTAATAAACTTCCTGAAGACTTGCTAACGCTAAACAAAACAGTTTGAAAAGTTACCAGCACAAATCAAAACATTTCCTTACACAAAATTTCTCGTAAAGTATGTATGTATTAATATGCATGTTCCTATTAATTATTATCATCATTAAAAAGTATTATAATATTATGTATCATTGAACCAATTAACATTTTGTAAAACTTAAATGAACGGCTCGCCAGCACACAAATAATCCGTGAGGTTTTCGTTGTGTGCCTAAAATCAAATTGTAATAGGCAAAGGCCCGGTTTCTGAAGTATCCTTAAACGGAGTTTAAATTCTCAATATCTATTGATTCGACAATATTATTTATTCCTTAAGCTCGGTTTTTGAGGTCCTCAGATAAACACTCGATAGTAATTCCCTCGACTTTTAAGCTAAATTCTTCCTTAGCGTACTGTTCAGAAACACGATATTGAACCAATAATTACTATTGAATAGATAAACTCAGTTTAAGCACCTCAAAAACCGGGCATAAATGATTTATAAATAAATAAATAGTAATAATAACATATTAAATATGTCACTATTTTCAGATTTCAAGTACATAAATTCTAAGAGAGGCAAGCCGTTAATTCTGTACAAAGAGTACACGTACTGCTTCAATAAATACTATTCCAAAAAGAAATCTACTTACTGGCAATGTTCAGGACGAACCTCAAAGAACTGCAAGGGGACAATAGTAGTAGATGCTCATGGTAAAATTACATCTGGTCATTTAGACCATAGCCATCCACCACCTAAATTTGTCATCAGTAATGGAAAATATATCAGAATTTAGACCAGAAACACTTGAGATTTCATCATATTTATTAAAAAATGCATTTTATTTGGTTTTACAGTGTATTTCGGTATTTAATATTAATTAAATACTTCAGAGCAAGTTTTTTATTATTATTTATTTATTTATTACTTCAAGCTATTAGAATTAAATTAGAAGCGGACTCAATGCATGTAAAAGATTTTTTAAGTTTTACCCTATCGTAATGAAATCTCTTTTAAACTTTACAATTTTTTAAATGTGTGGTTGAATTGGCTCGTGTGCGTTTTTATATTTAGAAATCAGATACTTTTTTTTTACTATTACATTTTTTTCAGAATACTTAAATATTAAAAAAAAAATAAACAACTAACTATTTACACATAGGTACCTACTTCATACTATATATGCGACTATTTTCAGATATCAAGTTCATAACTTCGAATAGAGGTAAGCAGTTAATTCTGCACAAAGAGTACACATACAACTTCAATAAATACTATGCCACAAAGAAATCTACCTACTGGCAATGTTCAGGGCGAACGCGAACCATAAATTGCAAGGGGAACATAGTGGTGGATGATCATGGTAAAGTTATATCTGGTAACCTAGACCATACACATCCACCACCAAAATTTTTCATCAGTAATGGAAAATATATCAGAATTTAGAATAGAAACACTTGAGATGTCATTGTATTTATTTAAAAAAAAGCATTTTATTTGGTTTTACAGTGTATTTATATAATTATGTGTTAGTTTTATGTGTAAACTTTTGTGATCAATTCATATTATTATTGACAAAAAATAAACTGAAGAAATTTCGTAATCTATTATAAATTATATACTTCAAATCGAGTTATTTTTGTTTTACCCTTATATCGTAATGATATTTTTTAGACTTTACAAGTTTTTAACGTGGGTTGAATTTGCTCGAGTTCGTTTTTACACTTCGAAATCAGAAACTTTTTTATTTGGACAACTACATTTTTTCAGAATTCTTAGATATTTATAATAAATAAATGATACAACTAAGTAACTATTTAACCTACACTAAATATGCAACTTTTTTCAGATTTCAAGTTCATAAATTCGAAGAGAGGCAAGCAGTTGATTCTGCACAAAGAGTACACATACTGCTTCACTAAATACTATTCCAAAACAAAATCTAGCTACTGGCAATGTTCAGTGCGAACTTCAAAAAACTGCAAAGCAAAAATAGTAGTGGATGTTCACGGTAAAATTATATCTGGTTACTTAGACCATAGCCATCCAGCATCGAAATTTGTCATCAGTAATGGACAATATTTCAGAATTTAAAATACATCGAAGTAAAGTACTTCGGTCTAATGGTGTCGTTTTTATTTAACTAGGTGAAAGTGCTTCAAAACAGTACCAACTTGAAAATTACGTCTAACGTTTTATTTTTAAGTTTTACTTGTACATTTTTTTCTACTTTAATTGTGTGTTTTTCAGATCGAATTTTATGTTTTGTACTATCTCAATAAAAGGTTTTAACGAACCTCGTCTTTTAAAAATTGGTTCGATTAATTTGTAGCATTTTTAGACATAGTATCGTCCACGTTTTCACGATGAACACGTTGCTTTGTTTCAGATTTTAAGTACATTACTTCGAATAGAGGCAAGCAGTTAATTCTGCACAAAATGTACACATACAGTTTCACCAATTACTCTACTACCAAAAATACTACATACTGGCAATGCACAGGATGCTCGAGAAAAAAGTGCAAAGCGAAGATAGTCATAGATGCTCAAGAAACAATAATATCTGGTTACTTAGACCATAACCATCCACCCCCACGATATTTCATAAAAGATGGCAATTATATTAGAATTTAAAATAGAAGCACTTGAGATTTCATTGTCCGTATTTTAATAATTTTAATTGATTATTATAGTATTAATTTTAATGGCTATATTTAATATAACTATTATTAATATATTCGGATCTGATTAATTTACTAATTGAATTGAATAGTTCCATCCACCCCCACGATATTTCAAAAAAAAAAAGATGGCAATTATATTAGAATTTAAAATAGAAGCACTTGAGATTTCATTGTCCGTATTTTAATAATTTTAATTGATTATTATAGTATTAATTTTAATGGCTATACTTAATATAACTATTATTAATATATTCGGATCTGATTAATTTACTAATTGAATTGAATTGTTTATAGGCACCGCTCGTCGCGCGACACGCGGTGCCTTTGTGTCCCGCGCGATTATGTTGCGTTTCGCGCCTGTTTGAAGGAGCCTTTAAAAAAATTTAATTATAAATAATTATTATTATTTAATAATAATTTATTAATAATTTAATTTCATTATACCTACACAAAGTGAAAATATTAATTGATAATAGAGTACGTAATTTTATTTGTATTATTAATATCGTTTATATTACTTATTCAATTCACCATTTCAAATGCATATTGCAGCATATTTATTGTTATACAATTTGTACGTTTAAAAAAACGTACAAATTGTATAACAATAAATATGCTCCTTATCCTAAAACATGAAATATGAACATATAGGTAACATTACATTTCTAGTTTGGGGGTCACCGTCCAATCTGTTCTTGTACAACCTGATTGTTGATAAATAAAATTTGAATTCGAAATTTGAAATAATTACTGCGTAGTATATTGTTTGCATGAAATAAAGAAGCTTTTTAATTTTTATTTAATTTTATTTATTTTCATAATCATTATTACTTGAGCTTTTCACAAAGTATTTTTACAATTATGCGTACGTTCTATGTACAATAGATTTATTAAGTTTATTAATTACTCGTAATTAAGTACTCGTATGTCTAAATATAGTTTGTTACATATCATAATAAAACCTTTAAACTTAAACATTTTATTGGGTTGTATTTACTTGATGTTGCATTTTCCTACAAAAGTTTTACTCTTTTAATTTTTATTGACGATGCTTGATTTCAGATTATAAGTACATCAATTCAAATAATGGTAAGGGCAAACTTCTGTACAAAGAGTACTGCTTCAACAATTACTCTGCTACCAAAGGCACAACCCTTTGGAAATGCTCAGGACGCATCAGAAAAAACTGCAAAGCAAAATTAGTAATAGATGATTATGGTAAACTTATATTTGTGAACGCAGACCACACCCATCCACCGCGCCCATGTTATATCAATAATAGGACTTTACTGCAGCAGCCTACAAAAGGGGCGAGTGTGAAGTGAACATTTTGGCACAGTCGTGAGCACACACTATTGTTTAAAAACATTATTTTCACTTTTTCATTTGTTACAAGCTTTTGCTCGCGGGTTCGCCCCAGTAAATGTCGGTAAATATCCTACGGGAACGTGCTACCGGGAAATCCTTCTTTATTTCTTGTCTACATTATAAAGGGAACCTCGTGCAAAATTTCAGCTTTCTAGGTTCAGGGGTTCAATAGGCCCGAAGCCGCCGGGGTCGCGGGTAGTTCGAGAGAGATACCGTGGCCCTGGCACGGGCAACTGAAGGAACACGGGTGGGTTTTAGTTAGTAAAAGTCTGACACGCCCTCCCGCTCTGCCCGGAGCGGGAGAAGTCATTTGATGATTTCCCATCCACAAAAAAAAAAATAAAAGGGTTTGGGCTGGGCGTTGATGATAAATGATAAATGACTTATTTCTGTCAGTAGGTTTTTACAAACATTTTTACACGTCAATCATGTTTTTAAAAACTCGATGAGGTTGGCGTTTCCTATCTGACTACTCTGAGAAGAAAGGCCAGAACAAACTCAGAGGTCAAACTCTCTTTTAAAGTCCAGACATAATCTTGGTCAGATCATGTGAACACCATGTAGATTGGTGTCTGAAATTGTCTTTTGAGGAAAGAACCACAGTTGAGTGGACCAGCCGGTCGATTCTGTAAACATCTCACCGTGAAAACTTAGGTGAAGTGAGTTTGTTTTTGCTAGGAATTGACACTATTTGACAGCTCACTTCACCTAAGTTTTCACGGTGAGATAGTTACAGAATCGCACTGCTGAACAGTCAGTGCACGCATTTGTCAGTAATCGTGCAGCTCAACTCAAAACAGGAGCTCAACGATTCGACGAACAGTACCAAAGAAAAGACATTTGGGTAGGCCCCATAAATTACTCAAACTGCCACCAGACCAGACTGCTGCCAGACTATGATTAAAAATTAACTGAGAATTTTCTCAGTTAATTTTTATCATTTGATAAAAAAAACCAATGACCCACGATGAGTCAATCAGTCAGTCAATCAGTCAGGACTCCTATTTTTATTTATATGGATTTGTATTTTGTGTTTCACGAACTGTGTCAAATAAACTTTATTCTTTCTTTTCTTTTTCTTTAATTTAAAAACAGCGGTTTCGGTTCGTTTAGGGTCAGATTTTAATGCCCCTTTGCATAAGGATATAGATGAGGTATCCCTCCGCGCCTCGGAAAGGACGTTAATGCGTTGGTCCCGGCTGTCATTCATGGATCTTTGACAGTCGTTAAGTACGGGTCGTCAGAAGCCCGAAAGTCTGAAAACCAATCTTACCAAGGGGTTGTTCGAGGTATCTTTCGGGCTTCTGACGACCCGTAACGACTGTCAAAGATCCACGAATGACAGCCGGGACCAAACAACCAAAATTTTTATAACAAAATTCCAACATCATTCAAAGAGTTAAATTTAAATGGATTTAAAAAGAAACGTATAGACTTGTTATGTAATAAATGTTATTACAATTTAAACGACTATTTGAATGATATTTTAACATCCTAATTGAATTGTAATCTTTTATAATTTGACATTTTACTCTTTGATACCCTGACATTAAATAATTCTTTGACATCTTAAATAAATTGTGTGTGTTTATGATATTATTTTTAACTCACATACTTCAAATTGAAATTTTAATTCGTAATTATGCAATCAATAATGTTCTATGTTGGAGGGTTCAGTTTCCGCACTTAGTCCTTCAGGTCCAATGTGCGTGTTATCACAAATTTTAATACTAACCTAATCTCTGTCCTGTAATAAATGTATGTAGGCACCTAATATTTGCACGCCACGCCACAATAGGCAGAATGTGATAATACCATTGACTAATCTTTTGTACCATTTTCTAACAAATAAATTATTATGTTTATGACCGATAACTTCACGTACTTTCCGAGGCACGGAAGGGTCTCGCTGGCCACGGACCAACCGCGGCAAGCGTAGCTTAACCTGATCGATCGACCCGTGCGACTTTTATTACTTAGTCACGAGCCCCTCAACCCTTTTAGGAGTAAACTTATGTAACTTACCACAGTATTTAGGCGTAAATTTAGAATTTATAAACCCTCTTTTGGACAATATAAGTACCTATCAGAGTTGAACAGTTCAGAAGCACATGAAATATTTTTGGTAGGAAAACTTAATTATACCAAATGTATGTTCTTATTCTCATGTTTTTAGTGCTTCATTTATTTTTTTCTTAAATCAAATTAATCTTGTTTTTTTTTTATTTGAACGGCTTTTACCATTTATTATTTTCTTCACATCGAGTTCATGTTTTGTACTTTTATTGCAATAATATGTGTATTTAAAATGTTTATTGATGTGATTGGATCGGTGTGACCTTTCATCCTAATGAATCAGCCATTTTATTTTAGTAAAAGCCTTCTTTTTTTATTTCAGATATTAAGTACATCATTTCAAACAAAGGCAAGCGGTTAGTTTTGCACAAAAAATACGCTTACGGCCTCACCAATACCGCTTCTACCAAAAAAACGACCTACTGGCAATGTACAGGGCGTACAGCTAGCAAGTGCAAAGCAAAAATAGTAGTAGATGATCATGGTACAATTATATCTGGTAACTTAGACCACACCCATCCTCCCCCACGATATTTTATAAAAGATGGCAATTATATAAGAATTTAAAATGGAAACACTTGAGATGTCACACTTCATTGTCCTTATTTTCATAATCATAATCTCGCGCAACGTAAAGGCACCGCGTGTCGCGCGACAAGCGGTGCCTTGTGTCTCGCGCGCTTATATCGCGTGTCGCGCCTGTTTGTAGGAGCCTTATTGCGATGCAGCGGTGGTTGAAAATAGTATTTTAATGTGCAAGAGAAGGGATATGGATAATGCACCGAATGCACCGCAAAAAAGTGCAAGGCGAAACTAGAAGTAGATCGATGCTATTTACGTAAAACTACGCCAAGAGAAAAACATATCGTAAGACGCTATGACCCGACAATGGCCGCGCTTACTATTTTTGGAATCCATGGGAAACATAAAAAACAGTGTTATAAAATTAAAAAAAAAAGATATATCTTAGAAATGGATCTGGCGGACATGCAATTGCTTTTAATAACACGATTAGATTAACTTTGCTGGATGAAAAAAATTCGAAGGTTACCCCTTTTCGTAATGGTTAATCAATCTCATAGCTACACAACAGATGGTTTTTTTTATTATTATTTTTTTATAAATGAAAAGGTAATAAGATTGTTTAGAACAGTTCGCTGAGGTTGTCGTGATAAAATTATTAAAATAATTACTATGTTTAAATACCCACCAAATGCGCGAGGCAACCACTCGTGAGTCGCGACATACTTCAGTTCAGTACGCGGCTCGAGCACCGGATCATAGCGCCGTAACTCCTAAAATGTCGATTGCACACCATGTGTACAGATAACAATAGAATTTCTATTGTGTCTGCTAATTAGCGCGCGACGAGTTAATAGGAGAACCCCCTTTAGGACCAAATTTGTGTAATTCCGCTGTTTCTAAACATTACATCGTAGGTATACACGGCTACACATCAAGCTATACTTTTCCAGTTTACATTGACCTCTCATTGTAAGGAAATCCTATCCAATACGAGATCAGCTTATACTGGAAATGTATAGCTTGATCTGTAGCTGTGCGTACTATTGTATCTTGTAAATTCACAACTTATAAACTTTCTTTAATAAATAATAATCTAATTTCTCTCGGGCAATTTGGCTCTTTAATATTAGATCTAATTGCGTGGATGTGACGCATATTTTTTCCCAACTTGTTTCTTTAATTATTTTATTTTGTGTGTACTTTGCGTCATGTTAACCGCAAATAAACGTATTTTCTTTCTTCTTTTTTCTTTCTTCTTCTTCTAATTTATACATTTTCATTATATATATCGGAACGACAGGATTTACTCAGTTAGATTTAGACAGACATGTAAGCAGAAGATGGGTTTCGTGCTATGAATAACACACTGGGTAACACACGGTGTTTAAAATCACAATCTAACACAATCACTAAGCACAACGAATCGAATACAGTTCCGTGGCGTACCAACCTCGATGTTGCCCCGATGTGATCCAACACTAGACTGTCCTGCTCGCCATGAGGTTAAAACATCACGACTCTGTAGAAGCGCGCTGTAGGCGTGGGCACCTCACGTGATGTCGCCTGTGGTGCGCTTGCGATTCGTTACGCGTCCGTACTATTGACCGGATCCGACATATATATTTTTTGAAATTACTCTTTTTTAAATAAGTGATTGGATCAGTTTTATGTGTCAGTTTATAATATACTAATAAATCTGCCATCTTCCATTTAAACTAAAGCGTTTTTTTTTATTTCAGATGTTCAGTTCGTCATTTCAAACAAAGGCAAGCGGTTAGTTTTGCACAAAAAGTACACATACAGCTTCACCAATTCCGCTTCTACCAAAAGAACTTCCTACTGGCAATGTACAGGGCGAACAGCAAACAAGTGCAAAGCAAAAATAGTTGTAAATGATCATTGTAAAGTTATATCTGGTAACCCAGACCACACTCATTTACCACCCACGTTCTTCATTAAAAATGGACAATATGTCAGAATATATACGCAAAAAGCGAAATTTTGTTGATTTTGAAACCCTTAACACCAGAGACCATTTTGATTACCTATTGAAAGTCTAAGCAGTTAATTAAAAACCCATACGACGTGGGTAACCCTTGTGAACAGCTTAAATTAAGTCGTTCAAAAGGGTTACACTTCAATTCTCTTAAAAAACGATAACAGGGTAAGATTACGACTCGGAGCAATGTAATAATGATCTCTCGATGATGGGCATACTCGTAAGTTGCAAATAGCTAATATGGTAAAAGGGTTACCCCTTCATTAAGATAACCTTTCTTATAGATAGATAATTGTATATTTTATATCTGTAATTTTTATGGTGTGCATAGTAAAGAGTAATCTGTTAAGTAATATGTTTTAATTTCTTTATTAAGGTAAAGTTATTTTCAGATCAAGTTCTGTGTTTTGTGTTTTTATCCAAATAAAAACTTTTAAACTTTTCGCGTCTTTCAATAGTTGGTTTTTCATAGAAATTGTTTTAAGTACCTACCAGAGTCGCGTCGCGTCGCAGACTTTATCAATCGCCTTTCAATTTGATAATGGCGTTGTTTCATTTCAGATTTCCAGTACATCAAATCGAAGAAAGGCAAGCAGCTAATTTTGTATAGAGAGTATTCACACTGCTTTAATAAATATTCTTCTACCAAAAAAACGACCTACTGGGTATGCACAAGCCGCTCCGCAAAAAACTGTAAAGCTACAATATTCCTTAATGATTATGGTAAAATTATAGCTGGTAATCAAGACCACACTCATCCACCCCCCAAATTCGTCGTCAACAATGGCCAATACATCAGAATTTAAATAAAATAGAAAGAAAAAGAAAGAAGAAAAGAAAAATATTTTAATTGGGACACGCACAGGAAATACAGTTAAAAAGGAGCATATAAAAGTAACAAAATAAACATTAAAAAACAAAAAAAAAAAGAAATCAGACTAAAAAAAAAAGAGACCTGTGCGAGGCCAAAAAGGCCCCATCTCAGCATAAAGCTGCGATATTTAAAAAATAAATACCGCAACGCTGGTATTCTGATAGGGCCTGTGTGATGCCACGGACATACCCACGGATATCAATTAAAAATAGCAAGGGGAATAAAATCAAATAAAATAAAATACAAACACTAGAATACTTGAAAAGAAAAAACAAAAACCGTCAATAACGTGTAAAGTTCGACTCACGCTTGACGCCCGACGGTCCAACCAAATAGAATTCTCTGATGTATTTACTCAAGATGTGTGTCATTACGTCACAATGTATATATATATATAAGTAGATAATGATGTATAAGTTTAACGTTAATTACTTTTTAACCGACGAAAAATAAGGAGGAGGTTCTCAATTCGACACGTATGTTTTTTTTAATATTTTTTTTTTATGTATGACCACGTATAACTTTTTACAGAGTCGTCCGATTTGAAAAATTTTTGTTTTACTCGAGAGGGTATACGTCAAAGTTGGTCCCATATAAAATTGATTAAGTTTGCTTGGGTAGTTTTTTAGTTAGCTTCAATAATACGTATTTTTTCCTCACTTTTATATGGATGATGTTCTAGTTTGTTTTGCAGTTATGGTATTAGAATTTGTGTGGGGTAGGTACCACGGTGTACTGTACGGCACTGTTTTAGCTGTGGTACCTCCACAGCTAAAAAGTGAAAAATAAAACCTTTTTCACAAAAAATACAACCGACTTCCAAAAACAACACTACAAAGTGAAATATAACTTTAATTTCGGAAGTCGGTGGCAAAAAACGAAAATACATTTAACCAGACACCGACTTCCGAAATTAAAGTTATTTTTCACTTTGTAGTGTGGTTTTTGGAAGTCGGTTATATTTTTTGTAGAAAAATTGTTTACACCACAGCGAGCAGGTGCTCGCTAATGTCAAATTATATATCACTAGCGACCCGCCCCTGCTTCGCACGGTTTTTACGACTTGACCAAACATCGAAATTTATTTACTATCTGTAAGTTTAATGTGTTATACACATAAACCTTCTTTATAAAATATTTAAATAATTATGTAGTTAAGAAGAACAACGCGGTCAAAGAAACAGACGACAAGCGACTTTAATTAATACTGTTTAAGCAAGTCTTAATAGCCATGGCTTCTAGCCGGGCAATAATGTTGTAGATGCTGAATTTCATTATAACCCGCTGGTCAATAATGTGATATAAATATAGAACCTCAACTAAAACATTCGTAAGTTGTACACGTCTAAACTACCATTTCGAAAATCGAATCGGTATTTATTACCTCGCAGTAGGTGCGAAAAATAGAGTATTCTCCTCGGGGATAACGGTGTCTTCATCTTGGACAAGCTTGAATCTCACGCTGTATTCAGCATTCTACTCTTAACTCCTTCGTTTTGCTCAGGAGCTAACTTATAGTTCGCTCAAGAACCGTAGAATCTTTCGTTACATTTGGTAATCAAAATAGTGCCCGTGACAAAAGACACTGCTTTATTCTCCTAGTGAATAATCTACATATTAGTTTTATGTTGAAACGTTATTTGTAATTTCTAAATTTGTGTTCAATGTTTTGCGTTTTTATTCTAATAAAATCTTCTTAACTTTTTGCGTCTCTTAATAACTGGTTAGATTGGCTTGACGTGGCATTTTCAAATCAGGTTATTTTTAACCTAAAACCTACCTTTTAAGTAATTTGATAATGACGTTGCTTTATTTCAGTTTTCTAGTACAAACAAATCGAAAAACGGCAAGCATTTAATTCTGTAATAAAACACATTGAAGACAAAAGTGGTTCACTGCGAATCTCTGCGATGGTACACACGCACCCACCCTCACACATACACCCCCTCTCACACAAACACATACACACACACATAGCACAGCACACACACAGCACATAGCTTTAATAAGTATTCTGCCAAAAAAACAAACTGCAAGGTATGCAAAAGCCTCACTGCACATAACTGCAATGCGAGAATATTCCTAAATAATTATAAATGATTATATCTGGTACCTACTGGACTGCCTCGTGAGTCTAGTGGTCGCAAGTGCTACTCCTGAGCAAGAGGTCCTGGGTTCGATTTCGGGACGGGCAAAGTGATGTTGGATTTTTCTATCTGGAATTTCTCTGTAAGAGCCCTTTTTTTTCTGGATGGGAAATAATCAAATCACTTCTCCCGCTCTGGGCGGAGTGAGAGGGCGTGTCAGACTTTTACTGACTAAAACCCACCCGTGTTCCTTCAGTTACCTGTGCCAGGGCCACGGTATCTCTTTCGAACCCGCGACCCCGGCGGCATCGGCCCTATCGGACCCCGTTACTGCTGACATCTCTTTGAGGCGCGCGTGGAAAACAACAGGCCGCCGTCGACCCACCCGGACCTGGTTCTTACCGGACGGCGAGCTACCCATTGCATTGCAAAAGGCATGACGGACGAACGAGAAAATGTGGGACGAGGCGAAGCCGAGGTCCATCAAAGCCTGGTTGCTGCCAAGGCATGTCTGTTTATCTTTTCTCAAATAATGAGCGGAAATTCAAACTAAGTACGTAAATTATTTATAAATTCCAGAATGAATGACGAACAACGATAATTTTTCACGCGCCAATATGTATATTTGTTTCTTTTTTACTTTGAACAGCTCTATTTGTAAGCCAAATCGAAATTTAAATAAAATCTTTGATAAGTTACTTCCTTGGTTGCAATGTGTTGAAGTTAAAACTAATAAAAAGTTCGTTCCATTTTTAAATTACACGACCTAATATGAGTTTTATTGGAATCTATTCGGCAACTAAATATGACAGATTCTAATATGGATTTTCATACTAACATTGCCGGCCGTCTGTTCGCATGTATTTGACCAGTAGGTACAGCATTTTCGATTTATCTCGAAGAAGGTTGTTAAAATAAAGAGAATTTCCAAGCAAGTTTGACAAAAGCATTTTTATTTGAACTGTATATTTGACGTTCTGTAGTTTCTGCCTATCCCCATGGGAAGAAGGCGTGAGTTTATATAGAAAGAAAAAAGAAAGAAAGAAAATACGTTTATTTGCGGTAAACATATATAGGTATCTATGTAAGTTACGTTTAAACCGTTGTGGTTAATTCCTTAATTATATTGTTCAGATCGATCTCTTATCATCATCTGCCTAGCCTTTTCCCAACTATGTTGGGGTCGGCTTCCAGTATAACCCCCACAGCCCAGTTACTGGGTAATACGATACCCCTTGACAAGACTGGCTGTCATACTTTCGGGCTTCTGACAACCCGTCACGATTGTCATTATCCACTAACGACATCCGGGCCCAACGTCTTAACGTGCTTTCCGAGGTCACTCATCCACGGACCAATCACGGCAAGCGTAGCTTATCCTGATCGATCGACCAGAGTGGCTGCATGTTTTGTGTAAATTCCTAATAACTTTTACACATAACATAACATCTCGCATCTAAACTTTACAACATTTTAATGACTGACTAACGTTTGATGAAGTGTTTATATACTAATAATACACTAGATACTTTTAAATGACATTATTAACTGACTTTATTTCAGATTTCAAGTACATCAAATCAAATAAAGGCAAGCGGCAAATTCTGTACAACGAGTACACATACTGCCACAACAACTACTCTGCTACCAAAAAAACTAGCTACTGGCGATGCACAGGTCGGAGCGCAAAGAAGTGCAAAGCGACAATATTAGTAGATGAACATGGTAAAATTATATCTGGTAACCCAAACCACACTCATCAACCACCCAAATTCTTCATCTCTAATGGACAATATATCAGAATCTGAATATAAATAATATAACATTGAGACTTGGAAGATCACCCATTTTATACGGCGATTTGGGATAAAAAAAAAGTCGTTGGTCAGGAATTATTTAGATTTTATTTGAATGGCGGCAGTAGTAGAAATATTTCATTGTACAGTGACAACACTGTAATGAATTTCTAATTTCTTACTACAGTACGTTTTCCGTCGCCGACTTTCTAATTCTTACCTCCAAAATTTTGTCGACTTTGACGCCTTAGTAAAAAATATTGCGTTCTATGTGTACTATAAAATATGTTATTATTATTGATGTCCGCCAAAAAAAAAAAATCCCAGAATGGGCGATCCCCTTTTGTTATTGTAAATTTGCGAAACTTTATACTTGGATATGATATATGAGGGGATAGTTGTTTTTTTTTTTATTTGTCTTCTTGAGGCCAAATCTTTGTGTGCTCTAATTCTTCTTATCTCATTAACTTTTCATGTTTTTTAATAAATGGTTCGATTTGGTCGATGTTGCATCTCTCAAGCTAAGAAATTAGATACTTTTATCTTATTAATAACTTTGCTTGATTTCATATTTCAAGTATATCAATTCAATGAAAGGCAAGCTTTAATCATAACTCTTATAACAAAGAAACTACCCTTTGGCAATTCTGTACAAGATGCAACATAAAAAAGTGCAAAACTTCATTGTTTGTGGGATCACAGTAAAATATCTGGTTACCACAACTACACCCATCCACCACCCGAATTCATCATCAGTAATGGACAATTCACCAGAATCATATTTATAGAAAATTAAAGAAAAATGATTATTGTCTTTATTTAGATTATGTTTAAATTGTACATTTTATCATTCAAAATGTGTACAGATAAATATGTAAGATTGTAAGTTTAACTTTATTATTAATTTGAAACTTTTTTGATTAATTAAATATCTTTTTCAGATCGAGTTCTATGTTGTTCGTTTTTATCCTAATAAAGTCCTTTAAAGTCTTTGCGTCTTTTAAAAACTAGTTCGATTGGTTAGGCTTGATGTAACATCTTCATATTTTGATGCCAACCACATTTCACATTTCATGGCGTTGCTTTATTTCAGATTTCCGCTACATCAAAACTAAGGAAGGCTTGATTTTAGTTTTGTATAAAAAGTATTTACACAGCTTTAATAAAAGCTCTTCTTCCATGAAAACAACCCACTATGTATGCACAAGCCGCTCCACAAAAAACTGCAAGGCGACAATATTACTAAATGATTATGGTAAAATTAAAATTGGTTACCAGAATCATAACCATCCACCACCCAAACTCATATTCGAGTCGAATCTCGGCTCGAGCTCAATCTCCTCTCCCTCGCACACTCGCTGTGCTCAAAGTTCTCTTGGAGGCGAAACCAGACTGACATGTGTTGGCGGACGGATAGAAGAAGATCTTGTCAGTATGTCCAGACATTCCGAGAAGACCTGACGTATAGCTGTCGAGTATAGGTACTTTATATTATTTTATTTGTCTTGTGTAATTGGCCTTAGCCGTTTTATCTATGTATCTATTATATATACAAAAAAACGTGGTAAATATTAATCCCTATTTCCCTTGGTTACGCCATAACCTGAGAAAGGCTTGACCGATTTGAATTATTTTTTTTTTGTTTTATTTTCTTCTTTACAAACC
This sequence comes from Cosmia pyralina, assembly GCA_946251885.1. Lineage (NCBI taxonomy): Eukaryota > Metazoa > Arthropoda > Insecta > Lepidoptera > Noctuidae > Cosmia > Cosmia pyralina. The sequence goes on from OX276351.1 coordinate 21,838,614, forward strand.
ACCCCGTTTATCATTAAAAAAAAATGGAAAACAAAAAAAAATTAAATTTTGATAGGACGTCTGCCCGGTCAGCATAAATAAATCGTTAGAAACCGCAAGTACCTACATTAGGGTTTAAAATAGAAATACTCAAATGTTTTATTAATTCTATTAATTTTAGTTTTGATATATAATACGCGTAAAATAATAATTATGAAGATAATTATTATGTGTAAGTTTACGTTCCTTATTTGTTCAACCTGCATGTTTACTAACAATTTAAGGATGTTCTTCTTAAATAAAATGATTATTATTATCCTTTATTTCATTATATAACATATAAATTACATTTTTAAATATTAGAATATAACATGTGCGTGGAAACGCCGGGAGGGAACGCCATAGGAAGACATATAGTGACCTTATTGGTGATATTCTTCAGAAAGGTCAGGTGCGAAGTACTCGCAACCGGCGGCGGCGTGCGTGTATGACCAGATGTATGAACGTAAACAAGGCAAAAGGAAGGATCTTAGCAAGTGGCGTTCTGTAGTTTCTGTCTACCCCCATGGGAAGAAGGCGTGAGTTTATGAATGTATGTATCTAGAATATAAAAACATTTGAAAACATAAAAAAATAAAAGCCCACCGGTATCGGAAACAGGGTCCTAGCTACTAGATCAAGGCTCCAGAGAAAGGAACCTTCTAACAATGCGAGCAATGTCCAGAAGTACCACGCTTTCTGAATCAAGCCCTTAATCCAACTGCCCTACGAGAGCCTCCTCAGGTGTTGGTTGAGGCTCTTGGCTTGGGGGGACCAAGGGTGCCCAGGCACGGGGTCGTCTGGCGTCCATGTGCTGGTTTGGTCCCACGGGTGGTCTCGGCGTGCAAGGTGTTCTGGTGCGCCGGTGATGGGGAGTAGGTACTCCCCAGAGGAGGGTCCGGTGACGGACAGCCGTGGCGGGCTCGCGGATGAGTGCTAACGCGTGCCCGTGTTCCCGCCATTAAGCGGCAGAGGAGGACACCGTGGAGTTTTAGTGGGTTAGAGTCCCACATAACTGCACTATGTCCCCGTGGTAGTGCAGTATGCATGAGCATTTCTCCACGATAAAAAAAAAAAAAAGAAAAGGCTCTTGGCTATTAAGCCATTGGCTGTTCTGCCATTTGCTGTGCTGTGACGTTGATTGGCACAATGATCGCTGAGTCCACATCCCACATGTCGACAACCTCACGAGCCAACTCAAGATACTTGATTTGTTTATCTTTCTCGGTTTTCACGAGGTTCCCGTCATGCGGGACCGGCGGCAACAAAGGCTACCCTTGCGCAAATATCGAAGTTTAAATTAAATTAAACTGTCATCACCGTGAATTCTATCGTCATTTGAACTAAGCTGCGTGAGACAACCAATCCCGTTCAACATTCAAACGCTTCGCTGAAAGCAGATCCGTCGGTTCAATGATCAACTTTTTCCAAACTACCATTACGTTTGGTCCTTGATTTAGAAGATTATTGATCATTAATATACCCTTTTCTACTTTGTTTCAGGAGCCGGCCTGAGAAGACGAGGAAGACAACCGTATAGTAGATATCAAACACTACAGTTAGAGAAAGAGTTCCACACGAATCAATGCCTTAAGCGGAGGAGACGCATAGAACTAGCGCAAATTCTCTATTTGACGGAGAGACAAATCAAAATATGGTTCCAAAATAGAAGGATGAAATTAAAGAAACAGAAATTAAACAAAGAAGAATTAAAAAAAGAGATGCTGGTTATAAAGGAGTTGAACGAGCAGGAGAAGCAGATGCAAGCACAGAAAGTGGCTGCTACGCAAGGCCATCCCGAATACTAAGCACATCCTTAGCCGTAGTGATACCTGATACTATCGCAGTCCACCGAACACTCCTGAGCTTTGTGTGTGTTTTTTTTTTTTTTTTTTGTGAGTTGTTTGTAATTATTTTCTCGTTATTTAAGTGTTGTTCGGTTGTTATGATTATTTTAAAATTAATTATTAACTAGAGTTTTCTTAAATTAGTGATGGAACAATAAACTGTTGAATGTTAGACTAGAAACGGATCGTATTATTTTGTATTTCGGGTTTAGTTTTTGTTGAGTTATTGATTTTTATATACATTTATATTTTAATCCGCGTAATCGTCGAAGATGTTCGCGTTTGGAAACCAGTGCAATTTGTATACATCTCTTTCGTGTAACATAGTGTAGGTGTATAGTAGTGCGTTTTACTTTATACGCGATCGTAGCGCTCCTTGCTCGGCAGCGTCGGCGTCACGAACGAATTACATTGTACTTTAATATGTACAATGTAATTAGTTCGTGAGGCCGATGCTGCCGAGCAGGGAGCGCTACGATCTACTGTATGGGTTGTAGTAGTTAACTCCGTACAGTCTCTATATATAAATTAATTATTCGCTATCGTAATACGGACTGTGTGAACAGAATAACCTTCCGCGCCATGTAATCCTTCTAAACTCTCATAATTATAGTGTAAAACGTGATGGTATTCCTGCAGCTTTAATAGTCGGTGAAGTTAAACAAATTGACATAAATATAAGTAGTTACTATTTAGCCAGTAGCGGTGTAAATAGTTAGGGTAACGTCTGTAATGATGGAAGTGAACGGTTCGCGACTGCGCCGACGCCGTGGAATTGGCAGAAAAAGCTTCTGGGCGACTGCGGGGTGAGGATGCGTTGTGTGCGAGGCGAGCGGGGCAAGTGCGGGGAGCGCGCGCCACGGCCACCGAACAGTCTTGCCTTTCCATTATTTATCAAGTGGAGACGGTCGCGAAAAACTTACTCGCTGTCATCAGTCACCAGGCGACGGCGACGTGCAATGCCATTTTTGAAGTCACCCAAGCGCGAGTTCTGCGGTAAGATAGCTGTTTTGCAACATTTTAATTTACTAAGTCTATTGCACCTATTGATGTTCCCGACTGCCTCCACGCCGAGCAAGTAGAATATCGTGATAACACCTGCTTTAAGTATGTATACCAACGATCGTTACAATTAAAGATAATTTACTGGTCCCCGTAATTAATTTAATGGCATCCTACATGTTGACTTATTAACACTAAAATCATCATCTCGAACGCTGAATATGGCGACTGAAAAGACAGGCGGACGCTAAAACTTAAATTCCATACTCGCTTCACTTACGTGGAGTTCGTGTAGTTCAGAACCCTCCTCACATTCTATACTTATCTTCTTCAGATCGAATTGTATGTTTTGCGCTTTTATCCTAATAAAATCCTATAAACTTTTCACGTCTTTCAGTAACTGGTTATATTGGCATTTTTATACTTAAATATCTACCACCTTTCAATTTGATAATAACGTTGCTTTATTTCAGATGCCAAGTACATAAATTCGAAGAGAGGAAAGAAGTTAATTCTGTACAAAGAGTACACATACTTCTTTAGTAAATACTCTTATAACAAAGGAACGGCCTACTGGCGATGCTCAAGCCGGACCACAAATAACTGCAAGGCAACAATATTCGTAGATGATCAAGGTAACATTATATCTGGTAACCAAGACCACACACATCTACCACCCAAATTCTTCATTCAAAATGGAGAATATATCAGAATCTATAAATAAAAAACGTGAAATTTGGTTTCGCCTTAGGCCTTTGCCCAAAAGTGGAACAGTATTGGATAACTGAAAAAATAAAGTCTTTGTCTGGCTCTTCAATTTTGTCATTTCTCGTGTTTCCACGATTCTTTCACGATTTAAGTTATCCATCAACTGCGTCTAGATTTCGTCAAGAGTTTTGGTTAACATTTTCGTAGACAGCCGGTTTGCCCGGTTTTGCTCTTTTCTCTATTTAAAATGTTGAATCTGTATAGTTGAAACGAGTTGTTATTTCTAGTTAAATTTTAGTCTTCACGAATTGTAGGATTTAGTTTCTAATGTTAAGTGCTTGAACAATTATATTTTTAGCTCTTTTAATAGTTTTACGGTTGTGGTTAATTCTATAATTATCTTGTTCAGATCGATCTCTTATGTTTCGCACTTGTATCTTAGTAAATACCTGAACACTGTACACGTTTTTTGATGGCTGATTTACGTTTGATGTTTTTTTTTAACAAAAAAAAAAAAACTTGCTTCTGGAGACAAAGTGCGCGGAGCAAAAAAGTGCAAATCGGCAATATTTGTAGACGATCGTGGTAAAATTGTATTTGGTCGCCTAGACTACAGTCATCCACCAGCACCACCCAAAATAAAAAAGACTTGATTTTCCGTTTTTAGTTTCAAAACGAATGTCTGTAGTTTCTAGTTAAGAGAGCTCATAACAGAAAATTTGCAAATTTTACATGTTAGTTTGTTCACTTGCAAATTAAAGATTTGTTTAATCTAATTCTATATGTGTTTCACGTTGTGTTTTTTTATGTTTTTGTACTTTTATTCCAATAAAATCCTATTAACTTTTTGCGCGTTTAAATAAGTGGTTGGATTGGCTCGATGTTATAGATATCAGGTACTTTTTGAATGATAATGACGTTTGTTTATTTCAGTTGCCAAATACATAAATTCGAAGAGAGGCAAGAAGTTAATTCTGTACAAAAAGTACACATACTTCTTTGGTAGATACTCTTATAACAAAGGAACGGCGCACTGGCGATGCTCAAGCCACACCACATATAACTGCAAGGCGGCAATATTCGTAGATGATCAAGGTAACATTCAGTCTGGTAACCAAGACCACACACATCTACCACCCAAATTCATCATTCAAAATGGAGAATATTCAAGAATCTATGAATAAAAAGCGTGAAATTTGGTTTCGCCTTAAGCCTTTGCCCAAAAGTGGAACAGTATTGGATAACTGAAAAAATAAAGTCTTTGGCTGGTCGTGTTTCCACGATTCTTTCACGATTTATGTTATCCATCAACTGCGTCTAGATTTCTTCAAGAGTTTTGGTAAACATTTTAGTAGACAGCCGGTTTGCCCTGTTTTGCTCTTTTCTCTATTTAAAATGTTGAATCTGTATAGTCGAAACGAGTTGTTATTTCTAGTTAAATTTTAGTCTTCACGAATTGTAGGATTTAGTTTCCAATGTTAAGTGCTTGTTTTTAGCTCTTTTAATAGTTTTACGGATGTGGTTAATTCTATAATTATTTCGTTCAGATCGATCTCTTATGTTTCGCACTTGTATCTTAGTAAATACCTGAACACTGTACTCGTTTTTTTAATGGCTGATTTACGTTTGATGTTTTTTTTTTACCAAAAAAAACTTGCTTCTGGAGACAAAGTGCGCGGAGCAAAAAAGTGCAAATCGGCAATATTTGTAGACGATAGTAGTAAAATTGTATTTGGTCGCCTAGACTACAGTCATCCACCAGCACCACCCAAAGTAAAAAAGACTTGATTTTCCGTTTTTAGTTTCAAAATGAATCTACATACTCGTAGTTAGTTTCTTATTGTAAGGAGTGCTCAGAAATTTGTATATTTAACTTTTTACTTTGTTCACTTGCAAATTAAAGATGTTTAATCTAAGTTCTATGTGTTTCACGTCGTGTTTTTATGTTTTTGCGCTTTTAGTCAATAAAATCCTACTACCTATTTGCGCGTTATAGATATCAGGTACTTTTTAACTTGATAATAACTTTACTTCATTTCAGATTTCAAGTACATAAATTCAAAGAGAGGCAAAAAGTTAATTCTGCACAAACAGTACACATACTTCTTTGCAAGATACTCTAGTAACAAAAGAATGGCCCACTGGCGATGCTCAAGCCAACACAACTGCAAGGCGACAATATTCGTAGATGATCAAGGTAACATTGAAAAAGTGAACCAAGACCACACCCATCTACCACCCAAATTCTTCATTAAAAATGGAGAATATATAAGAATATAGGATCAATTAAAAGCGTGAAATGTGGTTTCGTCTTAGGCCTTTGCACTGAAGTGGGCCAGTATAGGATAACTAAAAACAAAACGTAGCTCACTTTGTCTGGCTCTAAAATTTTTGTCATTTCTCGTGTTTCCATGATTCTTTCACGATTTAAGTAATCCATCTACTGTGTCAACATTTCTTCGAGAGTTTTGGTTACATTATAATAAACAGCCGTTTGCCCTGTTTTGCTCTTTTCTCTGTTTAAAATGTTGAATTTGTATAATTTAATCGAGTTGTTATTTCTAGTTAAATTTTTAGTCTTCACTAATTGAAGGATGTAGTTTCTAATGTTAAGTGCTTGAAAAAAAATTGTTTTTAACTCTTTAATACTTACACCGTTGTGGCAAAATTTTTTCATTTGTCCATCATGTAGAGTATTAAAAAATATTGGACACGTATTTTTGCTTTTATTGCTGAATCAAAAGAATACGACGATACAATTATTTAAAATATGGCATGACCTCACATCTAGCTAGATTTTATACGTAGAAGTGACGTAGTGAACCCCTATTCCCCAACTTCAATGCGTGTTATCTAAATCATTTTTTATTAATATGATAAAGCAAAAAATACGTGTCTAATATTTTTTTATCAACTGACTGATGGACTAAATAGAATTTCTTTATTTTTACTCATGCGTCATCCCTATTATTATCTTGTTCAGATCAATCTCTTATGTTTTGCAATTATAACTTAATAAATACTATATCACTGCAAGTACTCGTTTTTAATGGTCAACTAAGGTTTGATGTTTCTTTTACAAAATTAACTAAGTACTGGTGACTCACAGCGTGCGGCGCAAATCCGTGCAAATCGGCAATATTTGTAGACGATCATGGTAAAATAATTGTATTTGGTCACCTATATATACCTAGTCATCCACCAGTACCACCCAAAATAAAACTGAACTTGATTTTCCGTTTTTAGTTTCAAAACGAATTTCTATAGTTTCTAGTTAAGAGAGCTCATAACAGAAAATTTGCAAATTTTACATTTTAGTTTGTTCACTTGCAAATTAAAGATCTGTTTAATCTAATTCTATATGTGTTTCACGTTGTGTTTTTTTATGTTTTTGAACTTTTATTCCAATAAAATCCTATTAACTTTTTGCGCGTTTTAACAAGTGGTTGGATTGGCTCGATGTTATAGATATCAGGTATTTTTTGACTTGATAATGACGTTTGTTTATTTCAGTTGCCAAATACATAAATTCGAAGAGAGGCAAGAAGTTAATTCTGTACAAAAAGTACACATACTTCTTTGTTAGATACTCTTATAACAAAGGAACGGCGCACTGGCGATGCTCAAGCCAGACCACATATAACTGCAAGGCGGCAATATTCGTCGATGATCAAGGTAACATTCAGTCTGGTTACCAAGACCACACACATCTACCACCCAAATTTATCATTCAAGATGGAGAATATTCAAGAATTTATGAATAAAAAGCGTGAAATTTGGTTTCGCCTAAGGCCTTTGCCCAAAAGTGGAACAGTATAGGATAACTAAAAAAACTTTTTGACAAAAAAATACAACCGACTTCCAAAAACAACACTTCAAAGTGAAAAATAACTTTAATTTCGGAAGTCGGTGTCTAGTTAAATGTATTTTCGTTTTTTGCCACCGATTTCCGAAATTAAAGTTATTTTTCACTTTGTAGAATAGAATAGAATAGAATAGAATACTCTTTATTATGCACACCATTAGTTTTTCCGTTTTTTGTAGTGTTGTTTTTGGAAGTCGGTTGTATTTTTTTGTCAAAAAGTTTTTATTTTTCACTTTTTAGTTGTGTACCTACCCCACACAAATTCTAATACCACTATCTGCAAAACAAACTAGAACATCATCCATATAAAAGTGGGGAAAAAATACGTATTATTGAAGCTAACTCAAAAATTACTGAAGCAAAGTTAATCAATTTTATATGGGACCAACTGTGATGTATACCCTCTCGAATAAAATAAAAAAAATCCAAATCGGTCCAGCCATCTTCGAGTAATCGGGGAACATACATTTCCGACGAATTGAGAACCTCCTCCTTTTTGAAGTCGTTTAAAAATAAAGTCTCTGTCTGGCTCTTCAATTTTGTCATTTCTCGTGTTTCCACGATTCTTTCACGATTAATAAGTAATCCATCAACTGCGTTAGGATTTCTTCGTGTTTTGATAAACATTTTAGGAGACAGTCAGTTGCCCTGTTTTGCTCTTTCTTTTGACGGTTGAATCTGTGTAGTTCAAATGAATTGTTATTTCCAGTTAAGTTTTTAGTCTTCACGAATTGAAGGATGAAGTTTCTAATGTTAAGTGCTTGAAAAATAATTATTTATTAGCTCTTTAATATTTTTTAATATGTGTACGTTTGTGGTTAATTCTGTAATTATCTTGTTCAGATCGATCTCTTATGTTTTGCAATTGTATCTTAATAGATACCTGAACAATGTACTCGTTTTTTAATGGCTGATTTAAGTTTGATGTTTTTTTTTTTTTACCAAACAAAAACTAACTACTGGAGACACACAGCGCGTGGAGCAAAAAAGTGCAAATCGGCAATATTTGTAGACGATCATGTTAAAATTGTATTTGGTCGCCTAGATCACAGTCATCCACCAGGCACCACTCAAAATAAAAAAGACTTGATTTTCCGTTTTTAGTTTCAAAACAAATTTATATAGTTACTTTCTTATTGTAGAAGAGCTCATAATAGAAAATTTGATTTTTTTACTTTCTAGATTGTTCACTTGCAAATTAAAGATCTGTTTGGACTAATTCTAAGTGTGTTTCACGTCGTGTTTTTATGTTGTTGTACTCTTATTCCAATAAAATCCTATTACCTTTTTGCACGTTTTAATCAGTGGTTAGATTGGCTCGATGATAATTATAAATATCAGCTACTTTTCAACTTGATAATAACTTTATTTCATTTCAGATTTCAAGTACATAAATTCAAAGAGAGGCAAAAAGTTAATTCTGCACAAAGAGTACACGTACAGCTTTAATAACTATTCAACTACCAAAAAAACTACTTTTTGGCGATGTAGCACAAGCCGCATCAAAAAGTGCAAGGCTTCCATGTTTGTTGATGATCATGGTACAATTGTATTTCGTCGCCTAGACCACAGTCATCCACCACCTAAAACAACAAAAGGCTCTTGAAATTTCGCTGTTTTTCGTTTGTATCTAAATTGTGTAGTTTGTTATTGTGACGATAAAAAGAAAATTACGTTTTAGTTTGCTTTATAATTATTTGATCTGCTGAAGCTAATTCTATGAGTTATTTCAGATTGTGTTCTAATGTTTCACACTATTATTCGAATAAAATCCTATTAACTTTTCCGTGTTTTAATAAGTGGTTGGATTGGCTCAATGTTACATTTTCATATTGAGATAGTCTCGATTTCAGGTACTTTTCAACTTGATAATAACTTTACTGTATTTCAGATGTCAAATACATAATTTCAAAGAGAGGCAAGAAGTTAATTCTGCACAAAGAGTACACGTACAGCTATAATAATTACTCTGCTGTCAAAAAAACTACTTTTTGGCGCTGCAGCACAGGTCGCATCACAAACAAGTGCAAGGCTTCAATGTTTGTTGATGATCAAGATAAAATTGTATTTGGTCGCCTAGACCACAGTCATCCACCACCCAAATCAACAAAAGGCTCTTGAAATTTCGCTGTTTTTCGTTTGTACTAACCAAAATAAAAAAGAGCACTTGAAAATTTTCCATTGTACTCGTAATATCAAAACTAATCTACTCGTATTAACTTTCTTATTGTAACTCCTTTGGCTCATAACAGAAAGCTTTAGGGCGAAGACTGACTTGTAACGTTTGTTTGTACTTAGTGTATCAATCGAGGCAAGCTTGGTTACAAAACGGCGATACACAAGACGCGACGAACGCTCGCTTCGAGCACATGGGCTCAGGCGCGTTCCATTTCTTGTTAGAAAACGGTGATAGTACTAAACGTGGTGAACCTTCGCTTCGAACACTTGGCTCAAGCGTGCTCCACTTTTAGGATTCCGTACCAGAATGGTAAAAAGGAACCCTTAATGTGCGATTCAGTCTTTCTGTCTGTCTATCCGTCTGTCACAACTGGAAAAATATACTGATAAAATATAGAACAGTTTTAGATGATGTTTGCCTAACTATTTTGCAAATGAGAAATAATATTTTTTTTTGCAACAGGGACCGAAAGGGGTCTTAAAAATTCGAAGTGGGGTTACTAGGGCATGTGGGGTATCATATGAAAGAGCGATGTTTGCACATTCTCAATTTTTTTTTTCTTTTTTTAAGCCGTATAGTTTTCGACTTTTCATGAAAAATGTAAAAAATATACCGTTTCCCCCCTTATCTTATCTCCGAAGTTTGCATAGAAAAAAATCTGAAATGATTATATGTGATATATTAGGTCTTTACCTATGAAATTGCCGTTCTGCAGTACTGGCCATTTCAAATCAAAATAATTTTTGTTTGGCTAAGAATTCTAATTTAAAATTAATTTTATTTTAAAAACATGGATTTTTTTTCCAAAAGTAGTCATTTGTTTATTGATTAGTGTTACATTTTCATCGCATTTCAATCTTTTTCGTCATCATGGATACGTTAAAAATTCGAGTAATTATGGAATATGAGTAGGTACCGTCGTGGCAGCAACGCGGCACAAGCGGCACGCAACATCAACGACGTTTACGGAGCTAACACTACAAACCAACGCACCACTTGTTATTGGTTTTCTCGCTTCCGTTCTGGAAATTTCGACCTGAAAAATGAACCTCGCGGTCGTCCGAAGACTGGTCGACAATGACGAATTAAATGCGATTGTGGAAGCTGATGATACACAATCTACGGCTGAATTAGCAGCAGCTTTCGACGTTAGCGTCAAAACAATATTGGTCCATTTGCGTCAAATTGGCAAGGTAAAAAAGCTTGACAAATGGGTGCCCCACGAACTCAATGATCGCCAGCGCGAAGTACGCGTCGAGACGTGCCTTGCACTGCTCAACAGACACACAAATGAAGGAATTTTGAACCGCATTGTTACCTGCGATGAAAAATGGATTCTGTTTGATAACCGTAAGCGCTCAGCAAGTTGGTTGGATCCTGGTTCAGCACCTAAACAATGCCCTAAACGAAAACTTACCCCTAGAAAAGTGATGGTCACTGTTTGGTGGTCTAGCGCCGGTGTGATTCATCACAGCTTCTTACCAAACGGGGTGAGCATTACTTCAGATGTGTACTGTGAAGAACTGAACACAATGATGGAGAAGCTGGCACATCTCCAACCAGCATTGGTCAATCGCTCGTCTCCGCTGCTCCTGCACGACAACGCGCGACCTCATACTGCACAGCAGACGGTCTCCAAGTTGCAAGAACTGGGGTTGGAAGCTCTCCGTCATCCGATCTACTTACCAGACCTTGCGCCTACAGACTACTACTTTTTCCAGAATTTGGATAACTTCTTGGCGACAAAAAAATTCAATACCCGAGAGGCAGTACAAAATGCCTTTGAAGAATTTGTTGCCTCCCGCCCAGCTGATTTCTTTAAGAAGGGCATCAATAAACTGCCACTGCGTTGGCAAAGATGCATTAATTGCATGGGTGATTACTTCGATTAATACAAATAAAAAATGCATGAAAAAAATTCGTTTAAATTTTTTCATACAAAACGGCAATTTCATAGGTAAAGACCTATTATGTAAAGATTACAGGAAAAATGAAACGATGTCTCTAAATAGCACACTTTTTCAGAAATCATCAACAAATATAATTACATTTATGATTTTACGGAACTCTCGGTGCGCGAGTCCGACTCGCTCTTGACCGGTTTTTTACTTTTTAGTTTGTTCCGTTATAAATTAAAGATCTGTAGAAGTTAATTCCACGAGTTCTTCAGACCGTGTTTTAATGTTTCGAACTTTTATTATTATAAAATCCTTTAAAAATTCGGTAACTGTGTTTTAATGTTTCGAACTTTTATTCTTATAAAATCCTTAAAAATTTGTTCTTTAAGTGGTTGTATAACCTCGATGTTAAATTTTCATAATGAAATCAGGTATTTTTTAGCTTGAATAACTTTGCTTTATTTCAGATTTCAAGTACATAAATTCCAGGAGAGGCAAGAAGTTAATACTGTACAAAGAGCACACGTACAGCTTTAATAATTACTCTTCTACAAAAGGAACTTCCTACTGGCAATGTACAAGACTTACTACAAATAAATGCAAGGTGAAACTAGTAGTAGATGATAATGGAAAAATTATACCTGGAAAGCGAGACCAGCACACACACCCGCCTCCGGTATACGTCATGAGTAACGGACAATATATTAGAATCTAGATGAATATATAGGGTGACTGGTAATTAGTGCCCAAAACTTAAACACTTGATTGTACTCATGATAACAAACAACTTGTACTATGAGACCAAACCTAAAATCGCGAAAAAATATCATCTGCTCCCTACATTTTGACGAGTTATGCGAACATGCATATATGTTATGGGATAGCTGATTTTTTTTTTGCGACTTCGGGTTTGATCCCATAGTAAAAGTTGTTTGTTATTATGAGTATGATCATGTGTTTGAGTATTGGTCACTAATTACCAGTCACCCTGTAGAGTATTAAGGAAATGTTTTCAGTTAAATGTGCTAAGAATCGAGGAAGGACTGTATTGTATATTGAAAATAAGCATGCAGTACAAGCCGCATCACAAAAGAAGTGCAAAGCTTCAATATTTGTAGACGACCATGGTAAAATTCTATTTGGCCGCCTAAACCTGGCATCCACTTATGTACTTGAAAATTTTCCATTGTAATTTCAGAACTAATTTATGTAGTTTCTTACTGTAAGGCTGCTCATAACAGAAAGCTTTTGATTTGTTTACTTTGTAAGTAGTTTGTTTACTTTTAAATTATATCTGTTGAAGCCACAGAGCACCACGGAATCGACGCGCCGATACGACAGTTGCTAGATACGTCTTTAAAAGCGGGGAAGCGCTAAGATAGCCCACGAAATTAAAATTTTCTTACGATTTTTGCAATTTGCAGGTCAGTGTCTGGATATGTGTTGATTAAAGTATGATTCGCGACCGTAACAAATATGTATTTAAAATTATAATCACTAGAATCAGTAATACAACTCTGTTATATAGTCTAATCCTCAAATGTCAAGATTTCATGAAATAGTCATTCATTAGGATTATGTAATATGAACTTAGAGAGTTGTATTGATGATTTTAATGATTATTATTCTGTAGATACAGGTTTGTTACGATCGCGTATCATATTCAGATCAATATACAACCTGATATTGACCTGCAAGTTGCAAATAACTTAATAAAAAAAAATATTTCACGGGCTGCCCTGGCGCTTTCGGCTTAAGTCTTTGCGTGTCGTATGACCCCATAGGTTCAGAGTCAGACACGATGGATTTTTAATTGTTTTTGTCAGTACGATATGCGACGGGTTAATATTGACCGAGCGAGCGTAGCGAGCTAAGCGTCTCTGCTTCAAGTCTGGCAAAATTTGCTTTCGTCTGTCAGTTTGTTGCTACTCCTCTACAGGTCGTATTTTACAACCGATCAGGACGAAACTTGGTATACAGGTTCAACGACTTTATAGAATTTTTTATCGTCGGGGATATTTGCGACGGGTACTTCCTCCAATAAGGGGCAAAAATGGGGCTACTGGATATCTCCGCTTTTATGAGATCCGATTTGATGATTCTTTTTTTATTTGAAAGACAGTTACTTCAAGTTGGTCTCATAAAAAATTGATGAAGATCTGATGTAAAAAAAACAGGGTAAATATCCCGTTTTAAATAACTTTAGTGTTGCGAAAAAGTTTGTGCTCGCGAGGTCTACTGTTCGCAGAACTGCTAGTAATATTCAGGTCCTAATTTGGTGCAACTGCTCGCAATTAGCATTCACTGGCATTGGCAAAATTGCCATGGGCCGTCAAATTCTAAGAGTAAACGGTGACGCTCGCGAACATGCTTGGTTTGTATGGAAAATTTTGACAATATCGCCTCCAGCAGCGGCCTCCGAGGCGTTTCCGTGCTCTGTGCTTGAAGCTAATTTTATTGTATATCAAAGTCAAATCATTTATTTCAAGTAGGCCATCAAAAGGCACTTTTGAAAGTCAATACTTACAAGAAAATATGTATAACTGATTCTAGGTTACTCTTTTTAAATGTTTTACATTATCTTGTATACATTATAATATATGTGAAGGCGATGCACCTAGTAAAAAATTATATACTCAATTGATACAAAGTGTCAAAAATTAAGCAATGACAGATAAATTAGTTATGTAGATAGATATTAATTTACAAATATTGCAACCGTAGACGATTATACCTAACATAATACGAGTAAATCAGTGCGTTAGTTATGGTTCTCCCAGAATGTAGAATAGATGGCATAAAAATAATAAATTATCTAATTAAATTAGCAACCAGTTTGATTTTATCGAGACTTTAGACTGTCCTACGAGTGTATAGCAGGACCAGCATGCTTCCGAACATTCTTTTTCATTTCAAGTTTACAATCATCTTGAATATATGTGTGCTTCACATCATGTTCTTATGTTTTGTACTTTGTTTCCAATAGAATTGTAGTTACGTTTCGCGTCTAATAGTAAGTGGTTAGATTGGCTTGATGTTACATTTTCATATTAAGTAAGACACTTTGAGTTCCATAAGTTCTGAGTTGAGCTGCACGATTACTGACAAATGCGTGCACTGACTGGACAGGTCCACTCAATCTGTGTGTCTCAATCACTCAATTTCAGACACCATTTCTCACATGATCTGACCAAGTTTATGTCTGGACTTTAAAAGAGACTTCTGAGTTTGTTTTGGCCTTTCTTCTTAGAGTACTCAGATAGGAAACGCCGACCTCATCTAGTTTTTAAAAATAATTATGATTGACGTGTAAAAGACGTGTTAGTACAAACCTTCTCACATAAACAAAATAATTTATCTTATCTTCTTATACAGGGTGTCCCGTAAATAATGGATCAAACGTAACGGGTAGGTAGCTTACCTAATTTCCAACAACTAATTTGAATATTAAAAAAAAACCGTTACAGTAACCAGGATATTAATTTTTTTTCGAATTTTACGATTTTGTCTTCCAGAATTAAGCTTTTTTAATGCTGTCGCTGCAAATGATGACATTTTTAGGTATGATTTTTATTTAACATTTCTGAATAGCTTACTAATGTTATAAGATACCATTTTTTTGAATACCGTTTTATTTGCCTTAGAAAAAAAATCTTGAGTTGAAAAGTTTTTTCTTTACGATGTTAGGACCAAAATTGAAAAAATTCTCCTGTAAAAAAAATGTATGACACCGAAAACCACCATTATTTTAAAAACTTGTACATTTAATAAGGTTTGCAAATTGGTGTAAAACTTACGTCTAGTCTTTATCGTTACAAAGATATTGCTATGAATGTGATGAAGACAGAAAATAAATTAAATTGGTACTATTCCATTTTTTCATTTTCGTAATGGCTTATGCTTGAATGCTTGTAATCGAAGCAGGTAGTTAAGCGGCTAGCATATTCCGACCCGATGACGTCATCTGTCCGGAATTTGGGACCGCTACCTGTGGCGGAGTTGCACCTCAGTCAGCGTGAAGGGGATAGATAGCGCCGCTTTTGTATTTTTGGTAAATTGGTATGAAGTTGTACATTCTAGTCCTTGTCGTTACAAAGATAATTGCTATGAATCTGAGAGGTGCTCCAAATCAACGTTAATAAAAAAAATAAAAAAGTGTGTACATTTAAACTTTTTCTTTAAAATGTGTAACTGTAGTATTTCAGAGGTAATGTTCATTGAATTATTGAGGCGTATGAAAAGAATTAGGAGGCCGTACTAAAAAAAACAGTTAGTTCAAATAAATCGTTTTATTTGGTTTTTACAATAAATGTTCGAATTGCCTTCCCTCTACAAGAATGCAAAGTCTGCATCTCCTAATAAAGGAAGCTCTTATCCGACGGACAAAACGGCTTTGGTTTATTTCTGATACAGCAGATTGGATGCGCTGTCGTAATTCTTCTTCCGACGTTATTGGATTCTTGTAGACCCTGTCTTTTAAACATCCCCAGTAAAAAAAATCTAGGGGATTTAAATCCGGAGATCGCGGAGGCCACAAAATTGGTCCTAATCGGCCGATCCATCTGTCCGGATAACTTTCATCAAGGTGCGCCCTTACTGCCGTCGCATAGTGAGCGGGGCACCCATCATTTTGCAACCACATTGCTTGCCGTACGTCTTCTGGAACGTTTTCTAATAACCTTGGCAACTCATTCCTTAAAAAATGGAGATAATATTCGGCGTTTAGAGTAGCTGGTAGTTCAAAGGGCCCTATTATTTGCCCATTGATTATTCCCGCCCATAAATTTATTTTAAATTGATGTTGGCTCCTGTCCTCTCGCATCAAATATGGGTTTATCAGCTGCCAACTGTGCAAATTATGCAAATTTAAATATCCATCTCGGCGGCATGAAGACTCGTCACTCCATAAAATCTTGTTAAAAAACTGCGGGTCCGCCCGAATCATTCTAAGCATCCTTTGGCAAAATTCTATTCTTGGCTGGTAATCACGCGACGTCAGCGTTTGAACACGTTGCACGTGATATGGGTGCAATCGGCACCGTTGTAGCACTCGATGCACCGTCGATCTAGAAATTCCTACGCGTCGCGCTATGACGCGAACGGAGACTGACGGATCTTCCTCGATTTCTCGAAGAATGACTTCGTCATTAACTTGTCGCGGTCGTCCTTCACGGGTACCACCAACACCGGTGCCAAGAATTCTTCCCTCAAGAAGCGCGTTATGCACTCTAATAAAGACGCGATAATCGGGATAACGAACCAGGTTCGGGTATCTTTCACGGTACAATCTTGCAGCCGCCCTGGCATTACCTCTTGCTTATCCGTAGATAAAATGCATTTCGGCGTACTGCCGTGGCGTGTACTCATAACGAGGCATTGGGCTGAATAAGGTTTCAGCGCTACTGCACACACGTACAAGCACACGCAAACGAATGTTTTCGGAGTCCGTAGGATCGCCAAGTCGTTTGTCCAATACGCAAAGAGTTCCAAATCGATAGGCAAAGCAAAGTCCAAAAACACAGCACAAGTCAAATTTTACAGAAGAAAACACCGAGCCACTGACCGGGAGCGAAAGTTGTCTGACGTAGCAACTCAAAGAGAGACTAGTTACAACTAAACTAATAAAATCAAGCAACAATGAAGCCTGTACGAGTGAAGGGCGCAGGAAAGAACAAAAGAACCTGCGCAACTTCATACCGATTTAACCGATTTACCAAAAAGCGGCGCTATCTATCCCTTTCACACTGACTGAGGTGCAACTCCGCCACAGGTAGCGGTCCCAAATTCCGGACAGATGACGTCATCGGGTCGGAATTATGGTATCCGCTTAACTACCTGCTTCGATTACAAGCATTCAAGCATAAGCCATTACGAAAAGGAAAAAATGGAATAGTACCAATTTAATTTATTTTCTGTCTTCTTCATCACATTCATAGCAATATCTTTGTAACGATAAGGACTAGACGTAAGTTTTATACCAATTTGCAAACCTTATTAAATGTACAAGTTTTTAAAATAATGGTGGTCTTCGGTGTCATACATTTTTTTTACAGGAGAATTTTTTCAATTTTGGTCCTAACATCGTAAAGAAAAAACTTTTCAACTCAAGATTTTTTTTCTAAGGCAAATAAAACGGTATTCAAAAAAAATGGTATCTTATAACATTAGTAAGCTATTCAGAAATGTTAAATAAAAATCATACCTAAAAATGTCATCATTTGCAGCGACAGCATTAAAAAAGCTTAATTCTGGAAGACAAAATCGTAAAATTCGAAAAAAAATTAATATCCTGGTTACTGTAACGGTTTTTTTTTTAATATTCAAATTAGTTGTTGGAAATTAGGTAAGCTACCTACCCGTTACGTTTGATCCATTATTTACGGGACACCCTGTATATAAAATTCTCGTGTCACAATGTTCGTTCCCGTACTCCTACGAAACGGATTGACCGATTCTCATGAAATTTTGTGAGCATATTGAGTAGGTCTGAGAATTGGTTAACATCTATTTTTCATACCGCTACTTTTTATCCCGGTCTACGCGGGTGAAACCGCGGGGCGCAGCTAGTAATGTATAAAAAAGTCCTGACTGACTGACTGACTCAGACCGTTGGACTTAGAAAACTGAAATTTTGTACAGAGGTTTCCTTTGTAATGAAGACAAGGAATAAGGAAGAATTTTTGTTCCCGTGGGATATTTACTGACATCCACGTGGGCGAAGCCGCATGGGAAGTGCTATTATTTATATGTCAGGTACTTTTCAATTTGATAATAACTTTGCTTTTATTCCAGATTTCAAGTACATAAATTCTAGGAGAGGCAAGAAATTAATACTATATAAAGAGCATACGTACAGTTTTAACAATTTCTCGTCTACCAAAGGAACTTCCTACTGGCAATGCACGAGAGCCACCTCAAATAAATGTAAAGTAAAACTTGTAGTAGGTGGTGATGATAAAATTATACCTGGAAAGCGAGACCAGCACACACACCCGCCTCCAGCATATTTCATTAGTGGTGGACAATATATCAGAATCTAGATGAAACTTAATATTATAAGGAAGTGTTTTTAATTGAATGTGTAAGAATCGAACAAGGATTGTGGGAGATATAGCATGTTTTGAATGTCATAATGGTTAATGATTATTTTCTGTATAAGAAAGTTCCTATCACTATGATATGTAGGGAAAGGATTTTGTGAAGAAAAGCACAGAAATACAAGTCAATGCATTTATTTCAAACTAGCTGAACCGACAGACAAATTTCTTGTATGAGAAAATGAAATTTCTTCATTAATTTATTTTTCGTAAATTTTTCCGATGTTAATTAATAATTATTCTGCTATTCGGGGCGGAGACAAATCCAACAAATCAAAGTTCGTAAATATCGGTACAGCCATTCTTAAGTTATAAATGGTGTAACTAACCCGACTTTGTTTTATATATACCTACCAGTACCCACCCAGACCTTATCAGTTAATTCATCATTATCACCTGCCCTTCTCCCATGTTACTTGGGGTTGCCGCAACACATTTTCTCTTTCCAATCTTCCCTGTCAACCATCATGCTATCATTCACTCCCTTCTCTTTCATATCATTCCTAACACAATCTATCCATCTTTTCTTTTGCCTTCCTCTCTCTCTCCATCCATCAACATTGAGTTAATAATATGAGTCATTTTAATGAGTATAATTCTGTAAATACACATTTGTTACAATCGCGAATCATATTTTGATCAACATTAAATTTTTCTTAAGTACTCTGCAATTTGCAGGTCAGTGTCCTGACACTTACCTGCAAAACCTACCTACCTTACCTTACTTGAGAAAAATTTAATTTCGCGGGCTACCTTTACGCATTAAGCAATGTTTATAAATAAACCGCAACTTGCTTGGTTAACTTATTTTTTTGGATGCAAGTGTTTCTGTGAGAAATAACCCTATTTTCTTTTTTGCTTTATAATCCCAAAAAAATGCATTAAATATTATGCGTTTTTTTCTAAGTGGTTGAATTTCAATCTGATTAAAGCTCAAGGGCTGATTGCAGATGGAAGAAAAAAGAAAGAAAAAAAAGAAGAAAAAAGTGGTTGAATGGGCAACTTTATACTTAAACGTGACTTTATTTCAGATGAAGTCAAGTACATAAATACAATGCATGGCAAGCAATTAGTTCTACATAGAGAGTACACATATTCTTTCAATCATAAGTCGTCTATCAAGCAGACTGTCCAGTGGCTGTGTTCAGGAAGATCCAGAAAAAATTGCAAGGCAAAGATATTGGTAGATGCTCATGGTAAAATTATATCTGGTAACCTAGACCATAGCCATCCACCACCTAAATTTTTCATCAGTAATGGTAAATATTTCAAGATTTAAAACACCTTATGTTTTAAATCTTGAAATATTTGCGGTTGCATAAAAGTTAACACTTTAAAGGACACTAAACGGCTGTAGCAGTCATAACAATGAAACTTCTATTTTGTCTCGTTCAGTGTTCTTGAAAGCGTTAAGATACGTTTAAAATTGAAAAAATGTTATGATTAAGGAGGTTCATCATTACTTAACTGTAAGCAATGTTTAGAAATAAAGCCTAAAGTATTTGCTAGTTTGAAAACATAACTTGTTGTTCATTTTGATGAGTACTTGAAGTTTCTTTTATCTATTTATGGCATAATTGATTCCATGTCTTCTTCATATCTAGTTCTTAAGGTGTATAATTTCATCGCAATAAAATCCTTTAAAAAATTCTCTTCTTTTTTTAAGTGGTTGAAAGGGCCTGATTTTGTATTGACATGCTAAACTTTCAACTTGATAAAATTAACATTATTTCAGTTTTCAAGTACATCAATTGAAAGAAGGGCAAAAGGTTTGTTCTATATAAAAGTACACGTACTGCTTTAATCATCAGTCTGCTATCAAAGGCACTACGTACTGGGAATGCACAAAGAGCACAGCGCGAAAATGCAATGCGACACTTGTAGTTGATGATTATGGTAAAATAAAGTATACCTTGTAATCGAGACAAGCACACCTAACCGAATCCACAATTTTTCACCAGAAATGGAAAATGTATCGAATTAGTCAGCATATAATGTTCCTACTGTGGGAAACAGGCCTCCTCTCTCTGTTAGAGGGAATGTGCCGTAATTCACCACGCGGGCCCAATGCGGGTTGGTGGATGTCACATGCCTTCGAATTTTTGGGTATAAGATATGCCGGTTTCCTCACTATGTCTTCGTTCACCGTTTTGAGAGTAGTGGTGATGAAATACTTACAAATCTTATCTTGCGAAACTATGACCTACAACTCGTATTTCAGAATTTAATAAACATGCGTTTTCTTTAGTTTGTATGTGAAGCCATTAAGGTCGTTTTTGTTTTTTGTTATGTGCAAGACAAAAGTACGTTTTACCTTACTCTTATTGATTGATTTACTCGTATTTTTGTAATTTCATCTCTTCTGTCTATTTTCCTATGCGTTCTTCTCATCCAGTTCTTAAGTATTGCGTCTTTTATGTCTATCTAACGTTTGAGGTTGAATATCTATACGTTGATATAAGCCACGTTGTATTGCATTAAAAGTTTTTATTTTAATTATTTGTTTTTTTTTTTAGATTTCATGTACATCAATTCGAGGATGGGAAAGCGGTTGATTCTGTACAAAGGGCACACATTCTGCTTCAATCACCGCACTTTCATCAGAAGAACTACTTACTGGCAATGTACTGTAAAAAAGTGTAAGGCGAAAGTAGTTGTAGATGATCATGGTAAAATTATATCTGGTAACCAAGACCACTGCCATCTCGCGCCTAAATTTTGTATCAGTAATGGACAATATATCAGAATATAATATAGAAGGGCGCTGGTAAAGAGTTCCTGGAAGGACTTGGGGGAAGCTTTTGCTCAGCAGTGGAGTAAAGGATAAATCATAAAAATATTTAGATGGGAAGGGCATGCAATTTTGATGTCACTAGTTTGAAAACTCAATTTATTTTTTTCTTTTATTAAGAGACCGTATACGAAATTTTGACCATTTCGCTGATTTGCGTGATTTTACAGACGTAATTTTACAGTTAATAATACTGTATTTCTATAAGTTTTAATGCACAACATGAAATATCATTTCAATTATGATCTAATGAATAAGCTAGTTTTTTATTTTGCGTCGAGTTTATAATGCGAGAATTAGGTTGTTTTTAAAGATTTTTGAATGCCAAATGTTTTTAATTTTTTGTATTTTTTTTTCAGGAAATGGATTGATTTGGAATTGAAGTTTGTGTCTGTTGTTTTAATTTTATGAACGAGAGTTCTAACTTCTAAGTAGCCGAAATCAAAAGGAATTTTTTGCCAATTTTCTCTAAAATTTTACTAAGTTGAATATTTTTTTAATCGAAAATTTTATATAAAAGTGGTAAAAAGTGATTCATACATCATACAGACAACTTTCTCAAAAATACTTTGTAATTTTTCCATACCCTTTAGACGTCAAAACAATTCGTAAATATGTGATATTCTAAACATCTTACAGCTAAAATTCACAAAACAGTCGCCGATTTCAATCAAACTTAAATAATAAAAATAAAAAAGTAGCTCATACATTAGATCATAATTAAAATAATCTTTCATGTTGTGCAATAAAACTTATAGAAATACTTTATTATAACTGTAAAATCACGTAGATCATCGAAATCGGCAAAATTTCGTTTACGGTGTCTTAAGTATTTTGAGATAATTTTATCGAGTATTCCCGTTCGTCCGGGCCTGGCTTCGTACACCTAGTGGGACGAACGGATAATACTCATACTTACTAATAATAATAATAATATCCCCACCGCCGTATCTCTACGTTGACGTCGTGGTGGGGCTTGCGCGCTCCGAACTCTGGGTCTGTGCCGATGGAGTTTACTTTGCCGAAACAGGTCTAGGGTGAGGAGCCAGACCAAGAGAGATACGTGAACCCGCAGGGCAGCATGTGGCGAGCTGTTGGGCATTAGCGACCCCACGGACCCTATTTCCCGGGAGAAGTCTTGTTCTTCACCTCTGGCTTGCCTTTATTGGCCGGCTGGAGTGAACACTGACGGGAACAGAGCTCCCACCTCATTCTTGCCTTTATTGGCTGGCTTGAGTGGAGATTCGCAAGAGTAAACGTGCTCGGAGGAAGGAAGTATTCCAGTAAGTGCTTGTAGGGATCTTGACCATCTTCCGGGCTCTGGGATTGTTCTGAGAGCCGTGGAATACCTCTCCACTCCTCAAGCACCTCAGGACATGTTGCCCCTTGTCGCTACGTCACTATGTGCTAGCGACCGTTTCCGGGGGCCCACTATTGAGTGTACAAGTCACCCCCTGCCAATTTTTCCGTGTAGATAAACATTGGTCAGGCAGGGGCCATAGTCCTTTCATAGTTCTAGGTAACCAATCCACTTTAGCCACCCAAATCCATAGTCCAAAATCTTTGTTTCCATATCCTGCAATAGTCCTACACCAACCGGGGGTTGTCCTTGGGTGCACTTGCATAGAGCGTATAGGGATAATCGTCGGTTGGTGCCTCATTTCATTGAAAGCGCCTGACGGGCCTCTGCGAGTTGGCTTCGGCCCCTCGTACGCCTTCCAAAGGTCCGGGACCCCAGAGTCCCGAGATATGTAAACTTAAAAAAAAAAAAAAATAATAATATTATAATAATTTCCTCTTTATAATATTATAATAATATTATAAAGAGTTCCTCAATATTTTAAGAATTTTTAAAGATTTTTTTGTTTGTTTGTTTGTTTGTGTGTTTGTTTGTTTGTTTGTTTGTTTGTACCGAATAGGCTCCGACACTACTGGACCGATTGTAACCATTTTTTCACCAGTAGAAAGCTAATTTATCAGGAAGTAACATAGGTAATAGTTTATTTTTTTTTAAATTAGAGATTCTTAAGAAAATTGCAATAATGTAACCCAAAGTAGCAAAATTTTGCCTATAAAATTCATTATTTGGCGTGCACTGAGAAAACTATTGATGTTAAGTCACAATAGCAGCTTTTGTGTTCTAAAATTTAATTAGATCGCCGGTAGAAACAAAAGTTGGTTACATTCGTATCGTAGTATTAATTCTTACTCAAATAAATAGTTTTATCATCAAGGGTATTTATGTAGCAGTAAAATACTTTTTAATTCATTCGAATCGGACATTTAATTTCGAAGTTATCACGATTATAAAAATGCCATACGCGTTCTGTTCGACGACGCGCTGCCGCGATTAACTCGAAACTCAGTATTTTTATTCCAGAGATCATAAATGAAGAATAACGTGTATCAGGGTTTTTCGAAAATATACCCATAAGGGGGTGAAAAGTGGTAGTAAATTTTTCAGGGGTAGATTTTACTGCGGGGCTTGATTAACTCGAAAATTGGTAAAAATAATCTTTCAGTCAAGTTACGGAAACATCCGAAACGATTTTTTAAAATTCCACTCCATGTGGGCATGAAAACAGGGCATACAGTTTATATGAAAAATCCTATTTATTTGAATAATTAACTTGAATCTTGGCACAAATACTTGCCTAAGCAATTAATAAAGTTTGTCCCCCGAGGGAAGGGAAGAGGGGCAAGGGAGGGGGTGGTAAGGGGGAGAGGGAGGGGTTGGGTGGTGAGGAGGGAGAGGGGAAGGGGAGAGGGTGGTGAGGTAGAGAGGGGGAAGGGGATGTGGTGAAGGGGGTGTGAGAGGGGGAGGGAGAGGTTAGCGGGAAGAGGATGCGGTGAACGATAACGTGCTAATCTCTGGAACTACCAGTCAGACTATAAAAAATCTTTCTGCATTTTATAGCCCAAATCTAAAAGAAGGCTATAGGCATATTTAACATCACTCTAGGACCTTTACGTGGCGAGCTAAAAGCAAAAAAGGCAGAAAGAACACTAAGCGAAAACGAAGTAATAGCGCGGGCAGACAATGCGATGCGACGGGGTGGGTCGGGGAACAAGAAATTTCACGCGGACGAAGTCGCGGGCAGCAGCTGGTTGTTTATATTACCATTTAATTTTATAATTATGTTTTTCAGATCTTTGTAATTTTATTCCAATAAAATGTTTTGAATTTCTCACGGCTTTTAATACTTGATCGAATTGACTTGTTTTTGTATTTTCGTGCTAAGAAATCATCCGTCTGTCAACTTGATAAATAATTATAAATAAAGATATAAATCTATTTCAGATTTGAAGCACATTAATTCAAAGCAAGGCAAGCCGTTCATGGTTCATATACTCGTATATAAGCATAAGAAGTATATATACTGCTTCCATCGTGCCATGCAGTTTTGTCTGGAGCGTACCGTACTGCGTGCGTGCTGTCAGTATCTTTGGATAAGCAGCAATGGAAGCAGTACACATAGTTGTGGATGGTCATGATAAAATTGTGGACCATAACCATCCACCACCATCTGTCTGACCACAATATTAAACGGTCACCGCCATGATTCATTATGGGATTCGATGGCCAATATTTCAAAATCATAAATTCAAGTATCTACAGTCCCAAGTATAATACATATATTACTGTGGACAACTCGGTAATAATATCTGATAACGGATAAATCATGAAATCAGATAATATTACCGAGTTAGCCATACTTATGCTTATTTATTTATGCGAGTTAGCCATATTTATGCTCGTAGTCGTGACTGTTTTAAAATAATGTCGTAGCCAGCGGGGCAATTGCGTAGCACACTATCAATCGGAATCGATTTTATTTTGACAACAACATTCATTGTTGAGCGATGGCCGTTTTGCTTGAATGTGACGCATGTTTTCCGCATCTTGTTTTTTTTTTGTGTTTTTGATCTAGCGCAATCAAATATATTTTCTTTCTTTTTTTCATTTCATTTTCTTTCCCTTTGATTTTGCTAGTTTATTCGTCTGTATCAATCCTGAACAAAGGCCTCCTTTTATTTCATACTTTTCAAGGACTTGAGATGTCACTGTCTTTAACTAGTTTAATTTATCATGAAGTAGCGAGCCGTCTCTGCTTTGCATGGATGTTAACAACGTCGGGATTTCTGTGATATAATTATCTAAGCTAAATATGAATGTGTTATTCAGATAACTTGTTTTTTACGCTTCCGTACCCGAAGGGTACCAAACGGAACCCTATTACTAAGCCTCCGCTGTGCGTCCGTCCGTCCGTCAGTCCATCTGTCTGTCTGACACAGGGCCGTATCTCATGAACCGTTATATATATATATATATGTCGTGGATTCTGTACGGAACGTCAAATTGTACCGATTTGGGTGTGTTCGGAAGTGGGGTTGGCATCACTGTGCGAGCTGTCAATGTCATTTTGAGTTTGCGGGGGAAAATAACGGAGACAGATGACGGCTGTCATTCAAGGTTCCTGTACTTGACGAGGACTTCGTGATTAGACACCGAACTGAACGGACATGCGCTACCAAGCTCGCCCCGACCTCGCCGCGTTCCGATACTAATCCAGTTCCATCCGATTCGTGTGTGCTACTTTTTAACTGATTGTTTGTTAAATCGATCTAATTAAAACTGTAGAGTGCATATTGAGTCTTATTTCGGCTACAACAATGGATGACGACCAGTCCGGCAACGTACGCTGACGTTCTCCTCCGACATATATATATATGTTGGGGTGCAGCTGAATACCTATCAGTATAACTTGACAACCAGTTTTACCAAGGGCTATCGTGTTACTCAGTTGGTGGTTGTGGAGGTCAGATAGGCAGTCGCTCCATGTAAAATACTGGTAGGTATTTAGCTGCTTCCGGTTAGACTGGAAGCCGACCCCAAACTAGTTGGGAAAAGGCTAGGCAGATGATGTGTTATCGTGATGCCGTGACGTGGACGTCCACGATAATGTCGTCACGATACAAATTATAAAAGCGCACATTGTGAAATAATATAAATTATTTTATCTGTGGACATCTTATCGTTCAATATACTAAATTTTAATAGTGTCACATACTAAAGTGATGGTGAGGTATTTTATTTGTATTATTTATTTAATTTTTTTGGGTTTTTTATTGTATTTTATTTGGATAACGAACAACACAGTTAGTCATAGTGGAGTAACTCGCCATTTATTGACATTGTGGTTTTGTTTTTTTTTTTTTTTTTTTTTTTTTAAAGTTTTTTTTGCTTTTTTTTTTTTGTTTATAATCTTCTAGATTATGTAGATTGTTGATAGCCTATTAAATTGCCATACGATTAAATAAATTCTGTTGTTCCAGGACCCTACCAGTTTATAAATACAAGTCATGGTTCGAAGTTAATTTTGGCCTATGGCTACACTTTTTGCCATCAGCGAAAGTACGCGAGGGCATGTACCAGCCACTGGCGATGCTCATCGAAACAGAGCAAGAAATGCAGAGCAACAATAATATTATTTGATGATAATACAATCAAGATTGAGAATCATCATCACAATCATCCACCGCCTGAGTTTATTATTCGCAACGGGAAATATTTTAAAATTAAATAGTTTTAAATGCAACAGCAATCGTTTCGCTCCTTATTACATGGGACTTACACGTAACTGGTGACTGAACTGGTATTCAGCTGCATCCGGTTAGACTGGAAGCCGACCCCAACATAGTTGGGAAAAAGCTAGGCAGATAGATTTACGCGTAACTGCTGACACGTGGGTGTTACTACAAGTACACCTCTGCCTTACCTTTCATAACAATAGCCGTGATGTTAAAAAAGTTTATTTAATACAACTCCACTGAGAAAACTAGACAACAGTCTGTCGTGAAATTATTATTAGAAAATTTATATTTTTAGCAAAAAAATTAAAGTTTATGAAATGTTATTTACAGTCAGCTGTCTATACATATTTTTTGTTCGAGTAGTACAGTCAGCAATTAAAGTTCATTGACACTTAGTTTTTTAACAATAATTTTGGAATAAAAAAAATAAAGATTAATTTTTATTTGCCAACAGCTCGTGAAACACAAAATACAAATAAAAAGCTGGGAGGTGTCGTGGGACACCCTTTCGGTACGAAGTTCCTTTCTCTGAGTATATTTTTCGAGTTGTAGAATCAAAGTGAAATACAACTTAACGAGGTTCGAGTCATCGAGATTCAACTCTAAAGTATGAACGCTTTTTCGTTAGTGTCGTTTTCTACCAGTCAACTCATACCGCAAGCCAAAAAAAAAAAAAAAGGAATGTTTTAACACAACTGCATGTGCGTCACGGCTGCGCCAAAAAAGGTCCAACCAAAGAGTATTAACATACTCTTTATTTTTTAAACCTGCACGGATTTTTAATTCAAATAACGATAATTTTTAATTGAATTATTTTGTAGCAATTACTATTTTTTTTTTAAATATCGGTGTTATCCACTTTCGTTGCTGACAGTACACAACCGCACGTCGGCAGCAACAATTTGACACTGACAGTAAGAACAGTTTTTCAGTTCAATTGTCCATTGTTGACTGTAGTTTGATTTTTGATAATATTTACCTTAACTTTTGATAAAATTATATTAATGGTTGATTAAATGAAATCAACCAACATATTTTATTTTAGTTAAATTAGAGTAAGAGCCAAATTAATGGTTGTGAAATAAATCCATTTATAAGAGACAAGAAGTGTTTATTTGATTAACCAAAAATACTAAAAAATACCTACGCTAAAACTACAAACTATTAAAATAAGTACATTTAATTTTTTAGGTTTTGATGTTGTCCTTTTTCCTTGTCTTTACATACCGAGACTCCTCCGTGCCTTGGAAAGCACGTTAAGCCGTTGGTCCCGGCTGTCATTCGTGGAACTTTGACAGTCGTATCGGGTCGTCAGAAGCCCGAATTTCTGACAACCAGTCTTACCAAGGGGTATCGAATTACCCAGTTACTGGGTTGTGGAAGTCAGATAGGCAGTCGCTCCATGTAAAATACTGGTATTCAGCTGCATCCGGTTAGACTGGAAGCCGACCCCAACATAGTTGGGAAAAGGCTAGGCAGATTGGATGTTGTCCTTATAAACTAATTCAAAAAAGAGAAGGTAAGTAAAGTTGTACGGTCTCATCAACCGTTCATACACTTTGCAAGTATTCAGTTCGTCTCTTTTTTCTTCATACACTTTGTGAACGTGTATGTCTGCCGGCGGACTGTGTAATAACGGGAAGTACCTTAAAGGTTTTGATTTAAGGGCCCCACTTAAAAACCCTGGGCCCACCTTAAACCCCTTTTAAATCTGGAAGGTACTTCCCGTTGAATAATGAAATTTGACAAAAAGCAAGGTCTCACAGCACAAGGAAAGGAAAAAGTTCAAAAATTGTTAATTTGTAATTTTACCACATATTTTTTTTATGGGATAAATTCTTTTCAACTACGGAACCCTTCATTGGGCGTGGTCTGACACGCACTTGGCCTGTTTTTAGGGTTCCATACCTCAAAAGGAAAAAACGGAACCTTTATAGGATCACTTCATTGTCCGTCTGTCTGTCAGTCTGTCAAGGCCCTTTTTCTCAGGAACGCGTGGAGATATCAAGTCGAAATTAATATCAAATACGTAAGTCTATGGTTCCTTAGAGTTCCAAAAAAATCAAGCTTCTAAGTCAACGAAATAAAAAAATACGGCCATATAATAGGTTGGGGAAAAAGTTTCTTCGCATTTTTTAAGAAAATTCAAAACATTTTTTAATATACATTATTTACATTTATCTAAAATATTTAGGTACCATTTTGTTCGATAACTTTTTGCCATCTTGTAGGTAGGGACATGATCCCATTGCTATAGAAGTTTTGGGACTTCTGATCAAAATACCGCGACAAGTGGTTTTGGCAGTCCTCTCGTGATGTTAACCTGACACTGCCTAAAGAATTCTGAAGAAATCGAAACAGGTGGAAATCTCAAGGTGCAAGGTCAGGACTATACGGCGGATGCATTAACACCTCCCAGCCAAACTCTCTTAATTTTTGCTGAGTGGCTAAAGATGTGTGAGGTCTAGCGTTATCATGATGAAAAACCACACCCTTTCTGTTGGTTAATTCCGGCCGCTTTCTCTCAACTTCTTGCTTTTATCTCATCAGTTGTTCGCAGTAGAGTTCAGAATTGATGGTCCTGCGTGGTGGTAACAGCTCATAATGAATAATGCCCTTCCAATCCCGCCACACACACAGCATCACCTTGTTGTGAGTTAACTCGGGTTTCGCCACAGTCTGTGAAGCCTGACCGGCCTTTGACCACGACCTTTTTTCGTACGTTCTTGTCGTACGTGATCCACTTTTCATCACCAGTTATCAGTTTCTTCAAAATTGGTTCGGTTTCATTAAGTCGTAATAAAGAATCACAAATGAGTACACGGTTCATTAGGTTTCTTTCAGTGAGCTCGTGAGGTACCCAAATATCGAGCTTTTTTGTGTACCCAGTTTTTTTCAAATGCGCCAAAACTGTTTTGTGGTCAATTCCCAGTTCTTCAGCTACGTCGTAACTACTGATATGCCGATCTTGCTCCACTTTTTCAAAAATGGCATCCATTTTATCCGTAATAGGGCGACCAGAGCGACGTGCATCTTTGACATCAAAATTTCCGGATTGAAAACGCTTAAACCAAATTTGTGCTACTCTCACAGACACTTCACTGGGTCAATAAAGATCACAATTTTTTTTCGCGGCTTGCGTTGCATTTTTACCTTTTTTGTAGTAAAATTTTAAAATATATCGAATTTCTTCATTACATTCACTCATCTTGACAGTACGAAAAACAAATGAAAATCACACATTTTCCTAATTTGAATTTGGAATTATGTTCTTTAAAATTTAAACTTTCAATGATACCAAAACCAGCCAGATACAAATAGTATAGCCAAAGAGATTTTATTTTAAGTTCATACATACTATAATGCGAAAAGACTTTTTCCCCAACCTAATATGTGACATATTTTGATACTCGCAAGTAAATCAAAACCTATAGGGTAATTCCCGTTGACCTAGAATTATGAAATTTGGCAACAAGCAAGGTCTCACAGCACAAGTAAAGGAAAAAGTCCGAAAATTGTTAATTCGTAATTTTATCACATAAAAAAAATTGATTTTGGGATTACAATGTTAAGTTTGTTTTTGGGATAAATTCTTTTCAACTACGGAATCCTTCATTGTGCGTGGTCCGACACGCACTTGGCTTTTTTTTTCCATTTACATATTATTATAATAATCATGCTTGTTATGGTATGTTTCGGAAGTTTTACTCTTCTTATTTTTGATTGAAATTGGTATATCTGGTAGAAACGGTGATGGTTCCCTAACATATTAAAATTTATTTGTTTCAGAATTCATGTTCGTAAAGTCGCGAAAGGGAAAGGATTTAATCCTGCACAATGGTTTCACTTACTGCCACCATGTGCGGATGAAAATGAAAGGCACTGACCATTGGCGGTGTACCTGTCATAACAACAAGAAATGTCGAGCAAGAATAGTGTTTGATGCTGACCATAGAGTTGTCTACTCTCAACTTAACCACAGCCATCCCGCACTCACTCCCGGGCAGATTAATTATAAACTAATGACTTTTCAATATGCAATGAATGTGGTTCCATTTGAATATTCTTAGGGATGACTTAGTTACGGCCGTCTATTAACATACTATATGCCGTAATTACAGAGGAGCTCGTGGCTAAGTAATAACAGCCACAAGGGTCGACCCATCAGGTTAAGCTACGCTTGCCGGGGTTGGTCCGTGGATGCGTGACCATTTTTACATACCGAGACTCCTCCGTACGTCGGAAAGCACGCTAAGCCGTTGGTCCAGGCTGTCATTCGTGGATCTTTGACAGTCGTTACGGGTCGTCAGAAACCCGGGGTGGTCGGGTTGTTCGAAAGAGATACCGTGGCACTGGCACGATCAACTGAAGGAACACGGGTGGGTTTTAGTTAGTAAAAGTCTGACACGCCCTCCCGCTCCGCCCAGAGCGGGGGATTGTCATTTGATAATTTCCCATCCACAAAAAAAAGGCTGTCATTCGTGGATCTTTGACAGTTGTTACGGGTCGACGGAAGCCCGAAAATCTGACAACCAAGGTACCATCGAGGGTTTTACCAAGGGATCGTATTACCCAGTTACTAGGTTGTGGAAATTAGATAGGCAGTCGCTTCATGTAAAATACTGGTACTCAGCTGCATCCGGTTAGACGGGAAGCCGACCCCAACATAGTTGGGAAAAGGCTAGGCAGATTGATTGATGCCGTAATTACAGAAACAATTAAAAAGCCGTTGTGTCTCGCGTAGATCTGCGTTCTGAAGGGTTAAGTGAGCGATAGACTCAGTGCGGATTTCACCAATGAAACTGAACGCGATCTACAGCACGTAAACCACGTTCACAAAACACATTCGGCCCAGCGCCGTTCTCATGAGGTGCGCACGTTATGGCACAATATTTTCTTATACAAAATGGACATACGTTCTGCTCTTAAGTATCCTATTCTCCATTTACAATAAGATTAGACATTTAAATAAACCTTTTTTACAGTCCTTTCAACCGATTTTGACTTCTATTGCGTTGGTGGCATGACAAATGGCAGCTGCAGTAAACAGTTGGTATGTAACCACTTTTTTGCCTTTAATGCCATCCTTAAGCCTACGGAATAGAAGTCAAAATCAATTGAAAGGACTGTAAAAAAGGTTTGTTTAAATGTCTAATCTTATTGTAAATGGAGTATGGAGTGTTATAAGATTTAAAAGATAACGTCCATATACTCGTACGTCAATTCAACTGCATACCTACAATTTGTACGCAACGTCTAATCCCGTCAACGTTCGTCTTGCGCGACGTGTTCAGACGTTGCGCACGTGTGCGTACGCGCTTGCGAGTGTGTAGTAGACGACAACAATAAGCCGCCAAAATTCGACTTATTGTGGCTCAAGGTGTTTGACACTTGCAAGTGTTGCGGCGCAAAAGTTCAACTAATGGAATTCACTATGGCTTCCTGACGTTGTGAGACGTAGTGCAAGTAATGTCACATTTTTTTAGACGTAATGAGACGTTGTTTTAATAATAAATTGTACAAATTTGACGTTAAAAGACGTCGCGGGCCCGAACGTGTTAAGAGCTGTCGGTGTCATTATTTTCTTTGGAATAGTGACACTGACAGCTTTTGAACTCAAAATGAGTTTAAAAATCCAGAATTGCGTTTAAAAATCATAACTTTTATTAAGAACTAGCTGTTGCCCGCAGCTTCGCCAGCGTGGATGTCAATACTTCCCTATTTGAATCGGATTTTGCTCACAATTTCATGGGTTTTAATTCTTTTGCGTGGTTCCCTAATTGTTTTTCTAAAATAAAAGTAGCCTAAGTTACTCCTTATAACATCAGCTATCTGCCAGTGAAGTCCGTCAAAATCATTCTAGCCGTTTCGGAGATTAGCCGGAACAAACGGACAGACACTTCAATTTTGTTTATTTGTATGTAAATGTATAGAATAGATGTATGGGTAGATTTTCTCCTAGTCACCTATGATATTAAAATTTTTCAAGACGTAATAACTCTTTCATTTTATCTAATTCAAGTGAATTGAATAATAAAAAAAAAACATTCTATAAAACACTATTATTATATTAATTTGTCACATTTAATAAAAAAGCCACATGGACTAAAACTCTTTTAAATTAAATTGCGCTACAGTATTAGAATGCATGGGTTTTGATGAATGCATGCATTTTATGTACAGTCAACAAAAGGCAGGGCAGGCAGGGTATACTAACATATTTGTATGTGAATTGCTTCATGTTCAATTTTATATACATTACTTTGTTTTTGCAATACTCCTACATTGTAACACACCAACACAAAATTGTATATTAACACGAAATTGAACATGAAGCAATTCACATACAAATATGTTAGTTCTCGTATAACTGCCCAGATATGTCTTTTGTTGACTGTACCTAATCTCTAAATTATGTAGTTAGTATCAAGTATACTAATTTATTTGCAGAAAAAAAAAACAGGTATAAACAGTACTGTTGTAGAAGTTTATGTAGTACAGTCCATATTTTGCCTGTTTAAGGCATGCACATTAATTTAAAAATAGATAATAATAGTTATGATCTAATTAGTTTATAAACTACCCACCTATTATATCTGTTTCAGGTTACCACGTAATAAAGTCGACAGGAGGCACCATGAAGCTCATCATGTACAACGAATATACATTCTGTCATGCTCGCGTGGTCAAAAACAAAGGGCTTCA
Organism: Cosmia pyralina; assembly: GCA_946251885.1. Taxonomy (NCBI): domain Eukaryota; kingdom Metazoa; phylum Arthropoda; class Insecta; order Lepidoptera; family Noctuidae; genus Cosmia; species Cosmia pyralina. The sequence continues at coordinate 21,872,319 of OX276351.1, forward strand.
TCACTGGAGATGTTCAGCCTGTGCTCACAGAAACTGCAAAGCAAAATTAGTCTTAGACTTAGACGGAAAGATTCTATTCGTACACGATTACCACAATCATGCACCTCCCAAATATTATTATCATAAAGGTGAATATTTTAAAACGAAGTGAATTTTTCAAAATAATGTTTTTTTTTATTAAAAATATTATTTTGAAAAAATTAGGTAATTAGGTAAAATTAGGTAATCTATGTGATTTTATGATTTTTTTTTTATAATAATTATGTTCTGTATATTCGGTGTGTTTAATAACATAAAAATACATAAATATTTTTAAGAAATAAAAATTGATGTTTTAAAATTATTCTCTAAGTAAATACGCTTATCTGATAGATAAATAATATTTCTTATTAAATAATAATTATTTAAAAATATTAATTAAACATCAGAATCAGTTCCGAATGCATTTTTATTAATTTGATAACAAAATTTACTTAGCTATAGCTGTGAAACTTACAATCATAGAATCATCAATCTTATGCTATGATTGTAAGTTTTGCAAGTCGATATGTCATTGTAACCACGTACTCCTTTATAACCGACTTTTTTAGTAGCATAGTCTGACCAGACTCGATTACTCAATGAACCCAAAGATTCACACTACCCCTGTTGCCTCATGTTACTTGATGCAACGGAGACCATTGCTTATCAAGGAGTAGACCGAGGGGTGCGATAATGCTAGGGAAGATGTGCCCATAAGATATGGAAGGATTTTAGAGCCGTACCGGATACGCATCCTATAGTAAGCAATGGAATTGTGGAGACACTGGTGTTATACAACGTATAATATAAGATAGCCTTCTTGTTAATAACAAAATATTTTTAAATAGTTACTGGGTTGTGGAGGTCAGATGGGCAGTCGCTCCATGTAAAATACTGGTATTCAGATGCATCCGGTTAGACTGAAAGCCGACCTCAACATATTAGGTTGGGGAAAAAGTCTTTTCGCATTTATAGTATGTATGAACTTAAAATAAAATCTCTTTGGCTATACTATTTGTATCTGGCTGGTTTTGGTATCATTGAAAGTTTAAATTTTAAAGAACATAATTCCAAATTCAAATTAGGAAAATGTGTGATTTTCATTTGTTTTTCGTACTGTCAAGATGAGTGAATCTAATGAAGAAATTCGATACATTTTAAAATTTTACTACAAAAAAGGTAAAAATGCAACGCAAGCCGCGAAAAAAATTTGCGATATTTATAGACCCTATGCAGTGTCTGTGAGAGTAGCACAAATTTGGTTTAAGCGTTTTCAATCCGGAAATTTTGATGTCAAAGATGCACGTCGCTCTGGTCGTCCTATTACGGATAAAATGGATGCCATTTTTGAAAAAGTGGAGCAAGATCGGCATATCAGTAGTTACGACGTAGCTGAAGAACTGGAAATTGACCACAAACCGGTTTTGGCGCATTTGAAAAAAACTGGGTACACAAAAAAGCTCGATATTTGGGTACCTCACGAGCTCACTGAAAGAAACCTAATGAACCGTGTACTCATTTGTGATTCTTTATTACGACGTAATGAAACCGAACCATTTTTGAAGACTCTGATAACTGGTGATGAAAAGTGGATCACGTACGACAAGAACGTGCGAAAAAGGTCGTGGTCAAAGGCCGGTCAGGCTTCACAGACTGTGGCGAAACCCGGGTTAACTCGCAACAAGGTGATGCTGTGTGTGTGGTGGGATTGGAAGGGCATTATTCATTATGAGCTGTTACCACCAGGCACTACCATCGATTCTGAACTCTACTGCAAACAACTGATGAGATTAAAGCAAGAAGTTGAGAGAAAGCGGCCGGAATTAATCAACAGAAGGGGTGTGGTTTTTCATCATAATAACGCTAGACCTCACACAACTTTAGCCACTCAGCAAAAATTAAGAGAGTTTGGCTGGGAGGTGTTAATGCATCCGCCGTATAGTCCTTGACCTTGCACCTTCAGATTTCCACCTGTTTCGGTCTCTTCAGAATTCTTTAGGCAGTGTCAGGTTAACATCACGAGAGGACTGCCAAAACCACTTGTCGCGGTATTTTGATTAGAAGTCCCAAAATGTCTATAGCAATGGGATCTTGTCCCTACTTACAAGATGGCAAAAAGTTATCGAACAAAATGGTACCTACATACTTTAGATAAATGTAAATAATGTATATTAAAAAATGTTTTGAATTTTCTTAAAAAATGCGAAGAAACTTTTTCCCCACCTATTAGCTGGGAAAAGGCTAGGCAGATTGATAGGCTAAAGCCTAGATTAGAGTAAATTAGTATTTAACGTATTGTGTTTGTTGATGAACGACTGGGTAAGTCATTCATTGTAATAATTATCCTAGGCTTGTAGTGTAGTTAACCACGCTTAACAGACGGATTGATGATGTCAACATAGTTTGAGTTAAAAAAAGAACAACTTTTTCAGATGAGTAAGTTAGATAAGAAAACATAACTTCTTTCAGAAATCGTGTACGTCGATTCACAACGGGGCACGCAGTTCATACAACACCAAGAGTTTGCACATAACAGCTGGGAGAACCAGTCACAATGCTCAAATAAACCGCCAAAATGGTCGACAAATCGACGGAAGAGAGTGGGAGTCACTGATGAGGTCCGCCTGGGTAACGTGGGCACCCACCGACTTGAGCGACTCAGCTCGTGGAGACGCTGTCGTGTGTGCAGTTCAAAAACTCACGATAAGAGATCGAAAATACAGTGCTCATCATGTAAAGTGCCGCTTTGCTTACTTCCTTGTTTTGATTTATTTCATAGTGACAAATTCTAAGAGCTATGAAACATCAAAACTCTCGGTACTAGCAGATTATTCCGTAAATATCTACATTTGTTTCATGTATTTTCCGTAATAAAAGGATTTTTTCAGTAATAAAAGTGTTGTTTTGTTGATAGGCAGTGGCAACTATATTGCCACTATATTTTCACAGACAGACACAGATTTTTTTTTACAAAACCTCTTAAGGGATCATTGTACACATCATTATGAACAACTTTTACTATGGGACCAAACCTACAATTGCGAAAAAAATCAGCTGTTCACTTTGGCGAATTATGCGAACCCTAAAAATCAACTGTTCAAAAGTTGTTCATAATAATGAGTACAATGACCCCTTAAGAGGTTTTGCGCATTTAGCGTTACACGTTGTATAACTTTTATAAGGCAGCCTTCTTGATCTTATCTCGTATCTACTCCTATTTAATAACAAAATATTTTTAAATAGTTACTGGGTTGTGGAGTGGACAGTCGCTCCATGTAAAATACTGGTATTCAGATGCATCCGGTTAGACTGGAAGCCAACCTCAACATAGTTGGGAAAAGGCTAGGCAGACTGATTTTGATTGATAGTTAGGCTAAAGCTTAGATTATAGCAAACTTAAAACAAACAGACGGATTGATGATGTCAATATAGTTTGAGTTAAAAAAAGAACAACTTTTTCAGTTGAGTAAATAAGATAAGAAAACATAACTTCTTTCAGAAATCGTGTCCATCGATTCACAACGGGGCACGCTGCTCATACAACACCAAGAGTTTGCACATTACAGCTTGGAGAGCCAGTCACAATGCTCAAAGAAACCGCTACGGTCGACAAATCGACAGAAGAGAGTGGGAGTCACTGATGAGATCCGCCTGGCTAACGTGGGCACCCACCGACTTGAGCGACTCAGCTCATGGAGACGCTGTCGTGTGTGCAGTTCAAAAACTCACGATAAGAGATCGAAAATACAGTGCTCATCATGTAAAGTGCCGCTTTGCGCACTTCCTTGTTTTGATTTATTTCATAGTGAAAAATTCTAACAGCTATGAAATATACATAGAACGTCAAAATTCTCGGTAGTAGCAGATTATTCCGTAAATATCTACATTTATTTCATGTATCCTTTTATTACGGAAAAATAAAAGGATTTTTTCAGTAATAAAAGTGTTGTTTTGTTGACAGGCGGTGGCAACCATATTGCCAATACATTTTGGTTAAGACCGCTATTTTTGTCCTTCAAGGCAGTTGATCCACAACTCTATTAATTTGTTGTTTTTGTTTGTTTGTTGAGTTTTGATTCTGAACTCTATCTAGATATTCTTGCTTTTTGTATTATTTATCTCCCACCTCTGATTCGGCCAGACTAACATGAACAAACTTGATGGTATTACGGAGCGCGGCACCTTCACCTTCAGGGGAAATCTATTTTAACTATAATTAGGAAAAACGACAATCTTATCAGCTTATGGTAGTTTAGAAACAGTCACAATACTAATGATTACATAGATAATTTACAGGCTATATAACTTTTGATTGTTTAATTAAATTTACTTTTGAATATAATCACATATTGAACAGCTAACTGCACACCCATAGTTCGCTGTTTATTATGTGATTATATTCTATTTGAAGTTCAAAAAAGTGCTTTGGCTTCTTATTATTTGATTTATGATATATGAGATATTACTAAGGCCATTACTGAATGGCCTTAGTAATATCTTAACCATGCTTGACAAACGAATTGATGATGTCAACATAGTTTGAGAAAAAATAACCTGTTGATTGAATAAGAAAACTTTTTCTAGGAATCATGTGCATCGGTTCACAACGGGACACGCACATCATATTACACCAAGAGTTTGCACAGAACAGCTTGGAGAGTCAGTCACAATACCAAGAGTTTGCACAGAACAGCTTGGAGAGCCAGTCACAATTTTCAAAGAAATCGCCAAAATGGTCGACAAATCGGCGGAAGGTAGTGGGAGTCACTGATGAGATCCGCCTGGCTAACGTAGGCATCCACCGACTTGAGCGACTCGACTCATGGAGACGCTGTCGTATGTGCAGCTCAAAAACTCGCAATAAGAGATCGAAAATACAGTGCTCAACATGTAAAGTACCGCTTTGCGTAGTTCCTTGTTTTGATTTATTTCACAGTGAAAAATTCTAACAGCTATGGAATATACATAGAACATCAAAACGAGGAACTAACAGATTATTCTGTAAGTAACTATCTACATTTATTACACGTTTTTTCCGCAATAAAAGGATTTGTTCAGTAATAAAAGAGTTGTTTTGTTGACAGGCGGTGGCAAACATATTGCCACAACGTCTTCGTTAAGACCGCTTTTATTTTAAGTTGCACTTCTTCGCCAATGAGAAAATTAAAAAGTAACACTTTTTCAGATATCAAATACATCAGTTCACAACGAGGGACCCGGTTAATACTACACAAGGATTTCACTTACTTTCACCTCCGTCACGTCAACAAAAAATGCATCCATTATTGGCTTTGCACGGAAAGCAAACGCACTCGCTGCAATGTCACCTTAGTTATCGACTATGACGACAAAATCCAACGTGTATCTGGAACTGAACACAACCATCCTCCTCGGAAATATATAGTTACCAAAGAAGGGTGTTACATAAGGGTCTGATAACTGAAAACGAGTCTATATTAAACCTGCTTATTATTGCATTTGTACAACAGTAGTATTTGTTTATCTACCCTAAGCCACTATCCTAACCACACTTTAATTTAAAGGTGAATATTTCAAGCGCGCGTGGATTGCCATATCCAAAACTTTAGGAAATAGCGAAAAATACTAAGTAGGGAGGTAGTAGTTTATGTCATAGATTTGTGATTTTTTTGCGTAATCATGATCTCCGTAGGAGCGTTAACGACTTACGGTATTTCATACAAAATTACAAGCCCTTGTTTTTCGAAATGAATGTTGTGAAACTTCATACGCATAAGCAGGACAGGACAACGTCTGTCGGGTCAGATAGTTTAAATTAAATGATATGTAGTTTGTTATTAAATATTGGTTCTAAATACTTTAATTGTGTCGTTGACTCCTTTTTATTTATACTAGCTTCTGCCAGCGGCTTCGCCCGCGTGGTGTTCTGAAATTAGCCCACGGAAATGTACTACCGGGATAAAAAGAAGAATGTGCTATTCCACACTATAATCTACTTATCTCTGTGTCAAATTTCATCTAGATGCACTCAGCCGCTGTGGCGTGATTGAGTACCTAACAAACATCCATCCATCCATCCAAACTTTCGCATTTATAACATTAAATATAAAATAATAATAAATATATATACGTTGTCAGTTGAATATAATATTGTAGTACTAAGGTGAGGGTAAACGCCGTGACGCGCTCGCTAGAGGGGGGGCAGAGTCGTGTCAAGGGAAATGGACTGAGCGACGAGTCAGTCTTGTGAGGGCAATGAACGGGTGCAATCCTTCTCCTTCTTCTACACGAACCTGTCGGTTTGCCTGAACTTAGAAATAGTGCGTGAACGTTATTAGTATTGTACCTACTGTGGTAATTATTCTGAAAGTGAAATACTAACTGAATTCTTGTATCATCGGTGCTGTTTTATTGTAAACCTGTACTATGGATCCTATACCACCGAATCGAGATAATGACAGCTCTATCGCTCAGCCATCACTGACGCCGTCATATAGTAGGATGTAACAAACATTACAAGAATTAAAGTAACATCGCTTCAAAAACGGAAATAGTTAAAACTATACTTTTTTTCAGGAATCATGTACATCAATTCTCAACGGGGGACGCAGTTAATATTACACAAGGAGTTCACATATTTCCACTATCGTTACGGCAAAAATAAAGGCATACACCATTGGCGTTGTACGGAGAGTAAAAGCAAGCGTTGCTATGCGACAATAGTACTAGATTCGTATGGGAAATATGTATGCAGCACTAATAATCACAACCACGCACCCCGGAAATATATTTATCGTAAGGGGATATACTATCGAGCATAGACTGAATGAAAACTTTCTTATAATTATATAACGTGGTCATAAATAATGGCTACCTACTGTCCGGCCGTCGAGACAATGCGGTCTTGACACCTGTCAGTTTAATTTTATTTGGGAACCTAGATATTCTCTAATCCAATCGGAATATATACGCACTACCTTAAAAATAGAATACGAATAAAATAGAATATGAATATAAAAAAAATATATATATTCATATGTGAATATGATATGAATAGAACAACATTTACAAATTATTTCGTCTTTCATTTGTATGAACTACGCATGCTCCGGGGGCCTCTTAAGCATTAAGCATTATATTGATGTGTTTTAATTCAACTTTTTTTAATAAAACCCTACATTTTGTTGGTAGTCTTGACCCAATATTTTCTCATCTCAAACCTGGAATCGATGTAATTTACTATATTATTAATAGGTACAAAATCTACAACGATGAATGATGCCTACTTGAATATGAACTGTCAGATTTCATACAAATTTTATGTACCAAAAAAAAAAATCATTCACCCCGCGTCAGAGAGCTCCAACCCGTCATCAGGATTACGTTCTCTGACGTGGGGTGAATGTACTGTAAATACTTATTGCTATTGTTTATGTAAACTCTATAGTAAACATAAACAATAGCAATAAGTATTTACACTACATTCACCCCGCGTCAGAGACAGTGGCGTGCACAGAGATTTCAGACAGGGTATGCACGTCTAAAATAAAAAAAAAACTTGAACAAGCTGAAACTAGTACCTAAGTTTTTTTTTCCCGACCGTTTGTTTTATCCGACCTCACCTACCCTAACCCTAATCTTACACTGACTCTTACCGCACGGCGCCATTGGCTTCGCATGATGTTTGTTTGCGACCACAACGAATATCTAAAATATTTTAATCTGAATATCCGATAAAGGTCCAAACATTATTTTTATTTTGATTTGTAAACAAAAAGCAAGGGATAAAATACAATGTGTTTGTGTTATACACAACATGTTTGCCAGTAGGTAATAATTAGGTATCACAAAACTTTTCTATGAAAATAACGAGAGGCATTACCTTTTTTTTGAATTAAATAAAACCCGGGTTTACACCTTCCGTTTACAATGAATTTAACTTTTTCCTCAAAATATAACGTCGAAAAGCGGCAGATTTTAATTTATTTAACACACTTCGGCAGCACAGATCTCACAGGTATAATTTTCAATTTTTTACAAATGATTAATTAAATTACATAATAATATACAGTCAATCACTTGCGCCAAGAAAAACAATCAAATCAAAACAATATGGCGAAAAAACAAACAAACATTGCAAGTTGAATAAAAGCGTGTAAAAACTTTACAATTACAAAATAATACGAACTAATCTTGGTCAATCCGACTAAAAAAGTCAACCCTCTGTAATCAAAAACTAAGCGGTGCTTTTACGGCTTCTCATTTTAGACGGGTTGCAAAATAAGCTGTGCTTCCAGAACTTAAACACACGCATACATTTTCACGCACACAGTCACACTATTGCTGTGTACTACACGGGTTGCGTTGTATGAAGAATAAGCACGGCGTTGTTCTGCTTATGCTCACCGGGAGCGCTGCCTGCGCGGTTGTCGCCGCTCGCTTCAAGAAATTAGTTTTAAATAAAAATAATAGATGGCGCGTAAATCGCGTTATGAACAGTGAGATAGCGAATAAGTTAGATTAATACAGTTATTACCATGATTTTTCTTGAGTTAAAGTTATTTATCATTTCGAGGGGCATGTATGTATGGGACTACAGGGTATGCAGAGCTTATTTGCATGTATGGAGTGCACGCCACTGGTCAGAGAACGTAATCCTGAAGACGGGTTGGAGCTCTCTTCTCTCTTGAGGAGCGCCGAGTTGCTGTAGTTTCGAGTTGCTGAGAGTTCTCCGCTGTTGTCAATTCTTGAACCTGAGCAGCAGGTATCTCCGCTTCACCTTCAGCATCTAAAAATAGTTTAGTTTAGTATTCCTGGAGCAAAACTATTTAAATTCACCGTGTCTTTGTTTCAGAGTTCCAGTTTGTAAAGACGCAAAACGGTTCACACATAATATTGCATAATAGGTACTCGTATTCCTACTATAGTGCTAAAGTGTCCACGGATGCACACCTTTGGCGATGTAGTGCTCGCAACAGTCAAAAGTGCAATGCCAAGTTATTAGTAGATGCCAACAATCATGTTATCTCCTGCGAGGATGACCATACACATCCACCCCCGAAATTTCAAATAAAGAAAGGTAAATATACCAGACATAAAAACTACGACCACAGTAGGATGCTTCGGTTTTCTTCGGAAAAGCCGAAGTTTGATGGATATGACTGGTGACGTCAACCTATTATGATTCTACTGGGCAATAGTCACATTTTATTTGTAGAAAGTCGGCTTGTCACCGTTTGGAACCTTTGACCGTGGTCGTACTTATGCATAGGCACTGTCCGTGCGCATAAAGCTGCAACGAATTGAAATCTTTTGTGTCAGTGGGTTTGTGTAAGTGACAGCGAGAGATGTGCGGGCGAGAGGTGAATAGAGACATAGCCATTTTTAATTACATTCGGAATTGTTAAACCAACGTAGTAGCGCGTAGCTCTCACGTAGTTTGCTACAACAGTGCTACGGCGTAGCACGAACTGTACTCGAAGTCTGCGCGGGTTTGCTACTACAGTTCGCGTCACGTGTTTGCCGCTCTGAAATTAGGCTTTCCGATGCGCATGGCAAGGCGCGCTATTATTTTAGTATATAGATATTGACTACTGCGCAGTCATTTGTAGCCTACTTCAGAGCGGCAAACTTCCATGACGCGAACTATAGAGGGACTAATTAAATTAGCTAGCGAAACTCCGCAGACATCATTATGTCCATACATGGTACATGTACCATTGTATCGATATCTAAACACGACTAAATCGATATCTAAAACTAAAAATATTTGATGATTTTTTTTTGGCATCAACGACCGTGCAGTGTTGTCACTTGAAGTATGAGTTGAGAAGTTCGTTTTTTTTTTGTTTTTATCATGTTTAAATATCGATAATTCGATACTCATCATGTCCGTGAAGTTTACACAAACAAAACAGATTTTTTAAACTGATATTTCTACTACACTGCCGTTGATGATCCAAAAAAGAATCATCAAATAATTGATTTTTTGCTTCATCATGTTTGGATATCGACACCATCACGTCTGCGGAGTTTCTCTAGCTAATTTAATTTGGCCCTGTATACTTTGATAGGCAAAAATAATGTGATTCTTCTAAGTAGCACCTCGGAGACTGGATTCGTGCCCGGTTGAACGCAATAAGCTCTCCCCCTATTATTTGGCAAAATATGGGTTTAAAGAAGGTCACCCTGGAAGGATTAGGCCCTTCGGAAAAAAAGGCCTGATGTGATGTGATTATGGTTTTTTTTTAGGTTTCCGCTATTTGAAGTCGACATCTGGAACAAAGATGATCTTCTACAATAAGAACACTTTCATTCGAAATCCAAAACACGCATCACTCGACGACTGCTGGCAATGCACCGCCCACTCTACCAGTGGCTGCAAGGCGAAAATTTTAATAAGCCCCGACGATAAAATTATAGCTTTCAGTTACAATCATAATCATCCATCATATGAAACAGTTCGTATAGGACGGAGCTTAAAGTATATTTAAAAATCGAGTTAAATATTCTTCCGAACATTATTCACATTATCTATCTATATCTTTCCTTTTATAATATAAAAATCAATTGTTGTTAGTTAGTCTCGCTAAAACTCATAAACGGCTTGACCGATATGAATATTATTATTTTTTTTTGTTTTATTTTCATCTTTACTGGGATGGTTTAAAAAAAAAAAATAAAATTGAAATGTTGACAGGACAGCGTCTGGCGGGTCAGCCAGCCATCTTTAAATATAAAATCAATTGCCGTGCATTAGTCTCGCAAAAACTCGAAAATGGCTCGACCGATTTGATTTTTTTTTTTTAGTTTTTGCTCTAACACAGGGGTGGTATAAAAAAAGAAGAAAAAAGCAACGTCTGGCGGAACAGCTAGTTTTTGTAAATTTTTGGAAGAAGCTCAACTAAGCAGAACACTTAAAGGGATTAAGGTATTGAAATCTTTTTCAACTCTCATTTCAAGGTTAATTTTCAAGGTTATTAGCACCATAATTATTCAAACAAATAGTATCTATAAAAAAAAGTCGATTTTCGTGTTTGTCTGTGTGCGCTTAGTTCTTTTCAACTACAAAATTTTTGATGCGGTTTTGACCATCATTTGGAGAATTTATTCTGGTAGGTGTATGTCTATAAAACATTGATATTTCACTTGGATACAGTACATAAATCACAATGTTTTGTCATGACGCCGTGGCGGAATCTACATCGCCACATACGAACTACGCGTCACACTGACGTCACGCAATCCTGCATCGTGCAATCAGAGTTTACCCTGCGACTAGCATATATACAACGTCCCGACATCAACCGTCGGGCAGTTGCCCACCAGACACAATACCCGTTTGGTCGGAGGATCCTCCCTTTTCTATGGAGGATGAGTGAACTTTACACCCTGTTCCTCATGCCTCTAAACTGGTGACCCCGACGTGATGACATCAGCATCACTTCCTCAAGCTTTCGAGCGGCGAGTCACACAGCCAGCCAGCATCCACGGCTTCAACGGGTATCCTGACCACCAGCATGCAGCGGACGCACATTCCTGGTCATCAGCTTCAGCCTCAACCTCAACCCAGCGCTGTACACTCCGACTCACTGGAGCATAACGCAGCGCCACCCTGACTCACTGGGGTATCACCGCAGACAGTTCCGACTCACCGTGAACTACGCGGCACCCGGTTCCGACTCACTGGAACCACAACTGGCACTGGCAAGCATCGCAAGATACACGACTCAGGCTACTATCGACCTCCAGTCTCCGGAGGGGAGTGATGTGGCGGAATCTACATCGCCACATACGAACTACGTGTCACACTGACGTCACGCAATCCTGCATCGCGCAATCAGAGTTTACCGCGCGACTTGCATATATACAACGTCCCGACATCAACCGTCGGGCAGTTGCCCACCAGACATAGCACCCGTCTAGTTGGAGGATCCTCCCTTTTCTATGGAGGATGAGTGAACTTTACACCCTATTCCTCATGCCTCTAAATCGCCTTATTAAATTGCACCCATGCGGAGCAAGGCCCCCGCATCTAGTTATGTCTAAATTGAATAGAATAGAATAGAATACTTACTCTTTTCTTTTTTCTTTTTCTTTTTTTTTTTTCTTTCTTTTTTTCTTTTCTATTTTGAGCTACATTTTTTTTGTTTTGTTTGCCTCATAAATGTGTATCTACCTTTATTCTATACTAGCTGTCGCCCGCGGCTTCGCCCGCGTGAATGTCGGTAAATTATCCCACGGGAACCTTCTACCGGGATGAAAAGTATCCTATGTCTTAATCCAGGTTATAAACTATCTGTATACCAAATTTCATCCAAATCCGTTCAGCCGTTTTTGCGTGATTGAGTAACAAACATCCAAACTTTCACATTTATAATATTAGTAGGATAAGAGGAATAAAGTATATTATTCGTTGTATCCGGGCGTTTTTTGCACTATGAGAAGTATATCTTATGACAATTAAACTAAATATAAATTCTACCTTCCGGTATTTTTTTTATTTATTATACAGTTAATATTACTTGTGAATTGTGCTATGTTATGTCACCGGACCCTCCAGCCGCGGCGGGTTCACGGATGAGTGCTATCGCGTGCCCGTGTTCCCGCTATAAGCGGCAGAGGAGGACACCGTGGAGTATTAGTGGGTTAGAGTCCCACGTAACTGCACTATCTCCCCGTGGTAGTGCAGTATGCATGAGCATTTCTCCACGATAAAAAAAGGCGATGCGAAGCGTCGGGGTGGGTTGGGGGGTACAAGTTTCACGTGACATTAGTCGCGGGCAGAAGGTCACTACCTTTTGCCCGCGACTGAGTTGAGTTGAGACACACTTGTAAATAAATTTAAAAAATTACAGAATTACGATACATTTAGTCCAAAATCCATTTGTATTGATTAAAAATATTCCTCTATACAGGTGGTTTTTTTGTGTTGCAATATTGTATGTAGATAAACAAGTTTTGGTGGTTTGGATTAATTATTGTTGATTTACATACTGTAACAGTATTTTTATTGCAGGTTTTCGTTCATTTATTATCTATTAGGTCTTTACCTATGAAATTGCCGTTCTGCAGTACTGGCCATTTCAAATCAAAATAATTTTTGTTTGGCTAAGAATTCTAATTTCAAATTAATTTTATTTTAAAAACATGGATTTTTTTTCCAAAAGTAGTCATTTGTTTATTGATTAGTGTTACATTTTCATCGCATTTCAATCTTTTTCGTCATCATGGATACGTTAAAAATTCGAGTAATTATGGAATATGAGTACCGTCGTGGCAGCAACGCGGCACAAGCGGCACGCAACATCAACGACGTTTACGGAGCTGACACTACAAACCAACGCACCACTTGTTATTGGTTTGCTCGCTTCCGTTCTAGAAATTTCGACCTGAAAAATGAACCTCGCGGTCGTCCGAAGACTGGTCGACAATGACGAAATAAAGGCGATTGTGGAAGCTGATGATACACAATCTACGGCTGAATTAGCAGCAGCTTTCGACGTTAGCGTCAAAACAATATTGGTCCATTTGCGTCAAATTGGCAAGGTAAAAAAGCTTGACAAATGGGTGCCCCACGAACTCAATGATCGCCAGCGCGAAGTACGCGTCGAGACGTGCCTTGCACTGCTCAACAGACACACAAATGAAGGAATTTTGAACCGCATTGCTACCTGCGATGAAAAATGGATTCTGTTTGATAACCGCAAGCGCTCAGCAAGTTAGTTGGATCCTGGTTCAGCACCTAAACAATGCCCTAAACGAAAACTTACCCCTAGAAAAGTGAATGTCACTGCTTGGTGGTCTGGCGCCGGTGTGATTCATCACAGTTTCTTACCAAACGGGGTGAGCATTACTTCAGATGTGTACTGTGAAGAACTGAACACAATGATGGAGAAGCTGGCACATCTCCAACCAGCATTGGTCAATCGCTCGTCTCCGCTGCTCCTGCACGACAACGCGCGACCTCATACTGCACAGCAGACGGTCTCCAAGTTGCAAGAACTGGGGTTGGAAGCTCTCCGTCATCCGCCCTACTCACCAGACCTTGCGCCTACAGACTACTACTTTTTCCAGAATTTGGATAACTTCTTGGCGGGAAAAAAATTCAATACCCGAGAGGCAGTACAAAATGCCTTTGAAGAATTTGTTGCCTCCCGTCCAGCTGATTTCTTTAAGAAGGGCATCAATAAACTGCCACTGCGTTGGCAAAGATGCATTGATTGCATGGGTGATTACTTCGATTAATACAAATAAAAAATGCATGAAAAAAATTCGTTTAAATTTTTTCATACAAAACGGCAATTTCATAGGTAAAGACCTATTATAAGGACTACTCTTACTACCAATATTTAAAGAAGAATCGGTGGTTCTGCCGGAATTATACACGTAAAGAAAAATGCAGGGCCACATTAATTGTAGACTCCACCAACACAGTCGTAGGTACTAGCTTTACGCATAACCATAAACCCGAAAATGTTTTAATTCCTAAGGGAAACTATCGAATACTTTCTCTTGAGAAAAAAACGTTTTATATAGGAATGAAATTATGAATTAGATGGGCTGTATTTTATTCGAACATAATATGCCTTGACAGAATACCAGCGTTGCAGTAAGTATTTATCTTTTAAATATCGCAGCATTATGCTGAGATAGGAGCCTTTTTCGCCTCGCACAGGGTTATTTTTTTTTTTTGTTTTGTTAATTTAAAAAAATATGTTTAATGTTGTTAGTTTTAAATGCTCCTTTTTACTGTTGGTGTTTCCTGTGCGTGGTGCGTGTAACAAATAAAATATATTTCTTTATTCTTTTATTTACGTATAGAAGGTTAAGTCCATGTTATGATATTTGCATGTAATTACATTATTATTATTTTATGACATAATAACCAATCTATAATTAAACCAAAATTAGACCAAACATGACCCCATTAGGATGCGAAGTGAAATACGGTTACGTTCAACCTAATTTCACTTCGCATCAATGGGGTCATGTTTGGTCTAATTTTAGCCTGTCACTGTTTACATATTAAGCAAAAACAAATAAATAAAAAAAGAGTGTTTGTAAATAATTTTAAACCAACAGATACTAGAACCAAAAATTCGAAGACATGTGTGACATCTACCAACCCACACTGAGCCCGTGCCCGTGCTAGATTACAGCCTCCCTCTCACAGAGAGTAGGCCTTATCGTCATAAACAGAAGAGGCCTACATCTCAGCAGTGGGAACGTTATAGACTGATTATGTAACTATAAATATTTACGTCATGACATTCACTTTGACACGATCTCCTTGTAATGCTCCACGTTTGAGAACTGATTCCCAAAATACCCCCTGCCCTGCTCTGTAGCCCTGGCTTAGTTTGGGTACCTATGTCATGGGTACCAAGTACCAAATTCTTGTGAATGCTTTCTTTTTTTACTTACCAGCTAATCGTGTAATAAAACTAAACCAATCAGGGTGATCCATTTCAATGGGTCAGTAATTCAGTATGGACAAATCAGAAACTGATTGAAGTAGAGAATATCGTTCTTAAGAACCACTTTGTCAATTTTAAAGTTGGGAAAAAACTGCAGGATTGGCAGATATAAACATGGCGCCGAGCCTGAGTAACATGGGACCAGAGCAGACGAGGGATTGTCGTGCTAGGATTGTATTCATGTCATAAGTACAGAGGCCAGCACATCAAGCTTGCAAGCATTTCTTTGATAAATTTTCAACTTTATCACAAAGGAATAAGGTTCATATTCAATTGGGAAAATTTGACAGATTGGGGTAGCTTGATGTGCTGGCGTCTATACAATGTTAGTACATTTTAAACGGAAGGCCCTTGATACAGTTCTTCAACTAGTATAGGATACAGGTGATCTTTTCCACTAAAGTTAAGTACTGTATTGTATATCTGTAACACTGTTTTTGGAACAATAAATAAATTATTATTAAAAAAAATTATTGGACTCAGTCCCCACCTAATGCCTACCTAATATTATTTATTGATATTACAGCAACGAAATCCAGATCAGAGGATCAGGCAAATGTGAGTGGAAACCGAGAGGGGACGCCTTATTGGTGATATTCTTCAGAAAAGTCAGGTGTGTACTCGCAACCGGCGTGCGTGTATGACCAAATGTATGAACGTAGACGAAGCAAAAGGATTATCGGGGAAAAAGTTTTTTCGGATTTTTTATATAAAGATTCAAGACATTTTTTTTCATAGTTTTACATTTGATTACAATATATGTATATAAATTTGCCAAATTGGCCAAAACTGTAACAGGGCGACCGGAGGCGACCTGAGCGAGCTGCATCTTTGACATCAAAATTCCCGGACATAAAACCCTTGAACTTTGAACAACTTTGTGCTACTCTTACTGACACTGCGTTAAGTCCATAAAGGTCAAAAAAATTTCGCGGCTTGTGTCTCACTTTTCCCTTTTTTGTAATAAAGCTTCAAAATGTATCGAATATCTTCGATAAGCCTGCCTCGCAAAGTTGCTTCGACGAAGTACTGGTCAAGGTTAAAATGGTTACACGAAGCGAACCGAAGTACCCTTCTGCACTCTCGTATTTACATAGGCTGCACTAAAAGTATCGGGAATGGAATATTTCCATTGTCCCTGTCATATTAAAATCTTTTTAATTGAAAACTCCTTGGTTTTAAAAATCGAATACCATTTATTTATTTAAAAAAAGATTCTCGATCTTGTCACAAGGTTTTGTCAAACTTGTTTAGTCGTTGAGAAAATGGAATTGACTCGAGACAATTCAAGAGCGATGATTTATTATGACTTCCGAAGTGGTTTAACACAAAAACAGTGTGTTGACCGGATGATGATGAGGATGTTGAAAAAAAATTGCGGGAAATCGTTTTTATTTTTCTTATTTAAAATGTCATCTATCTAATGGTATAAAAACCACATAAAGTACAGCCAAAGATATTTCACTACAACTTTATACCTCTAAAATACGAAAAAACTTTTTCCCCGACCTATTATGTATGTGTGAAATCCCAATGTCAATGTCATGTCACCCATTATCAATATTATAAACGTAAGCTCATACTAAATAAAAAAAACCAAGACATACCGCTGTCAAAAGTGACGTTAGGCCGGTTTTGTAAACATGTGTCCACATAGTAAGGTGTAGTTTAGTTCCAGTTTGTTGTAAATGGGTGCGTGTGAGCGTGTACGCACAAAGCGAGGTGTAGTGTTGCGCATGCTTCAAAATATACAAAAAATAAAAAGAATAAAAGATATAAAAATGAATGTCATACATAAATCAATTCATAAAACCCAATAAAATTTACATTTCAAATCAATAAAATTATGTTACTTTCGACTTTTTTATTAATTTATAATTCATCAATAGAATGTAGACACTTATTTAACAAGAACCGTTTAAGTTTATTCTGAAACCCCCTTGTACATATATTATTCATCATCATAATCCATTGTTTCATATACTATGAATTCATAATTATTGTTGAACTGTCAAAATGAAAGACATTTCATCTTACAATGTGTATTACGAAACTACCCCGCTGGTCAATTTACAATTAATTTTGTTTTAACATACATGTCATTTTTACAGATTTTGAGTTCATCATTTCGCAACGAGGCAGTAAGCTGATACTATACCAGGGTCACACCTACTGCTATGCTCGTTTAGGCAAGGATGCTCACCATTGGAGATGCACGTTATGTGCTCACAAGAACTGCAGGGCAAAACTAGTGCTAGACTTAAATAATCAATTTGTATCTGCGGATAATGAGCACAGTCATTCAGCTCGGAAGTACATCATTTCTCAGGGAACTTACATTAAACTTTAATAAGTTAAAATTAGAGCAGGCCGTGGGTTTGAACCCAGGCAGGCGCTTTACTTCTTGTAAATAATTTATCTCAAAACGGTGAAGGAAAACATCGTGAGGAAACCGGCATGTCCTAAAACCAAAAATTCGAAAACATCTACCAACCCCCACTGGATACACGTGGTAAATTACAGCCCACTCCCTCTCGAAAAGAGGAGGCCTATGTCTCAGCAGTTGGAACATTATAGTCTGATCATGTTATGTAAGTTAAAATTTGACAATTTTTTTTTTTTGTTATTTTTGTTTATTATTAGTTTTTTAAATATTTTTTTTTTTTTAATTCTTGGATGTCGACATAAATGTCGACATTGTTGTCGTCAATGTCAGTTACAAACTGAAATGGTACAAACCAGGTAAAGAATTGTAATGTATTATTAGTTTTAACTAATATTATTAATAATACTGTGTTTTCTGCGTTTGAAAGTTTGTTTAATTACTGCGGTCTTTGTTTATGTACTTTACCTACTATTAAAGATAGTGAATGTGAATCTGTCATATTCATACAATGACTTTCATTTCTAAAAATCTTCAAAAAAGTCAGTATGTTTAAATAAATGCATGTTAAATGTTTGAATATTGTGATAACGGTCTCAAAATCCGTAGTACCTAACCCTTTTTCTCTATGTCTATTTTTCCATTTTCCACCTAACTACCTCCTAACTGTGAAAGGGACCACGAAGGTCCGATGTGAAAATCGATCCTGTCTGTGAATCGGACCCCAGCAGTTGTCCTACCGGCTCCTGACGTTATTTTAACTGTTTTTATATTCATAAACTGTATCTTTACTGCTCTCACTTGCACAAAGTGTAGGGAAAAAACAAGGATGGCATACCGCAACACGTCAAGCCTCTAAAACAAACCAACAGCGATAACACCCAGAAATACTCTCACACAAAAAGCCCACAAAAACAAAATGGCCGTCACAGTGCATAGAACAGAACAATTCACAAACACAAGATTTTTCTTTCAGGTTACACGTTCATAAAATCACAGCAGAGCAGCAAATTGATACTCCACAAGGACTATACATACTGGTATGTGCGAAGAAATATTAAAAGAAGAACAACTTCTTGGAAATGCTCCTCTCACAATAGTAAAAAATGCAAAGCTACATTGGAACTGGATTATAGGAACCAAATCGTGGATCCGGACATAGAACATACTCATCCGCCACCCAAACTGAATCCGTTGCATTATCAACCGATTTCAGTACCTAGTGATCATTTATGTATAACTTATGGGGATTGAAATAAGGCATGTATTTAATTGAACCTCTAATCATTTCCATTTTGCGCTCCTAAAAATACTAAATAGCTAAATAACTGCGACTAACTTGAATGTAGCGCTCGCCGGCCGCTACCGCGGCATCGCTCGCTTTGCTCGAACGGCTCACGCGCGGTTGGTCACAGTTCTAACCTAAAACCAGGTCCTGCTGTGTGTAATTTGTAATGTAATGTATGAACAAGGATTGATGCATTTGAGATGTGGTGCTGGAGACTAATGTTGAGAATACCGTGGACTGCCAAACGCACTAATGCATCGATCTTAGCCCTTCGAATAAAAATCCGCTTGTCGACCATAAATGTCAAAAACGCATTCTCTCCTATTTCGGCCACATAGTACGCAGAGGCGATGAAAGCTTGGAAAAACTAATTGTGGTTGGGAACACCGAAGGCAAACGATCGCGCGGTCGTTCACCGGCACGATGGACCGATCAGGTGGAGGAATCATCGTTCTCTAAACTCTACATGGTGGTAAGGGATGCGCTGGACAGAAACCGGTGGAGGCGGATCATCCGCTCCAGATGCAACTCCGAAGCTGGTTACGATCCTCAAACATGAGGGACCGACTAGAGAGAGAGAGAGAGTAGGTATGACGACAAAGGCTTTCGCAGTCGAACGTATAGGATTCGCGTCGAGTTTGTATGCCGTCCACACTATACGCATTATATTACACGATACATTACATTAAATATTACACACGTCTGCACCCGGTTTAACCTAACCCATTTGGTCGCGGTGCCCTGGCTTAAATACTGCGACCAAATGGGGAAAAAAACCCAAAAAGTTAAAAAGAGGTTCAATTAAATATTTTCTTTGAAATAAGAATACTGGCCTAAACGTCCCACCTTTTTTAATTATAAAAATGTTTATTATTAGTATTATTGGTAGGTATACATACACTTCTGGACACATCTATTGGCCCACCTTAGAGTTTAGGTTTCGATGGCCCCTACCGAAATATGATTGCTAGATTGAACAAAAACTGTTGATGCAGTTTTAAACCTGATACATTTTACCATCTTTTTCGATCGTATTGTTTTAAATTTGAATTCAGAATACCATACGACATGGAGCTACGCCTAACAAGTCGGATATGCGCCTTGTTAAAGGCAATTGATTTTTGAATAAAAAACATGTTTTATCAAATAAAGGTTTAATTTAATAACGCGTGTTGCCTCCATGGGCATCTACCACAGCTCTCATACGATTAGGCATAGAGTTTATCAACCGCTCTATGAAATTTTGAGGGATCATCTCCCATTCCTCTTCTGTGGCAGTTTTCAACTCCTGCATCGTCTGGGCAACTGGCTGACGAGCCCTAACACGTATTTTTAGCTCGTCCCACATGTGCTCAATGGGGTTCATGTCTGGGCTTCTGGCTGGCCAGTCCATAACTGTGATGTTCACATCCCGAAGATATTCCCTGACGATGCCGGCCGCATGGGCTCTTGCATTATCATGCATAAAAAGGAAATTTGGGCCCACATAGTCCGCGTATGGTATCACGTGAGGTTCTAAGCACTCACGAATGTACCTTTCAGCATTTAATGTTGGCAGCCGTGGTCCTGTAACAACCTCAAGTTGAGTTTTGCCGCTCGCGGATATACCGCCCCAGACAGTCCATGAGCCACCGCCATAAGCAACCCTCTCTTCAAAGCAGCATTGTGCGAAACGCTCTCCCTTACGTCGGTAGACCTTCTTCATTCCATCATTGCCATGTAACACAATTTTAGACTCATCAGAAAAGAGTACACGGCTCCAATCTTGCTGTGTCCAATTTAAATGACTGCGTGCGAAATGAAGGCGCGCTGTTCGGTGGGCTCGCGTTAGTTTGGGGCCATTAGCTGGCTTGTGTGGTACCATATCGCGTTCTTTTAACCTTCTCCGAACAGTTCGAGCGCTCACAGATACTCCGTGGAAGTCGCGAAGTTGGTTTTGTATCTCAATGGAGGTAAGGTGACGATTTCTCAAGCTGGTCGTCACGATGAATCCATCCTGCCTTTCAGTTGTGACCCGAGATCGTGGCCTTCCTTGGCGACGAACAAAGCCGCCAGTCTCTAGGTACCTCCGATAAACATTTCGGACCGCAGATCGACTTAAATTAAGTTGAGCACTCACGTTTCTTTGGCTGTGTCCGGCCTGAATAAGTGCCACAGCTTGGGCGGCGACTTCAGGTGAAGTATCCATAGATTATTGATAGAACCTCACCTTAATGTTAAGAATAAGTAATGTTTGTTGCAAAACCAAAGATATCAATCACTTTTTCAAGAATTAAATCCAAGTAAACCAATAAAACCAAGTTTTCTTAGTATTCGATTGTTTGATATCAACAAACAGGCTCCAAATTGTCTTTTGTTTCTTTGAATTCTGTGTTCGAAATTCAAAAAAAGACTATTGAATGAAATTGTGAATGTGCCAGGTTCAAAACTGCATAAAAACTTTTTGCTCGACCTAATATAAAATTTTAGCTAGGACCAAACGAAACTGAAAATACAAGGTGGGCCAAAAGATGTGTCCAGAAGTGTATTTATGTAAGGTATCCTTGTAGTGCCTTCAATTTTTTGACCAGTTTTGGGAGAAATTATATACTTACCTATTAAATAGCAGCAGCCATTTTTTATTAATTTATTTTAATAAAAGTATATGATTATTATTGTAGTTAGTTGTAATAAAGTAAATCTATTTAGCAGATATAGATAGATAGAGCAGTGGTAGGTCGTAGGTTCGAACCCAGACAGGCGCTTTACATTGTGTAAATTATTTCATCACCACTGCTCTCAAAACGGTGAAGGAAAACATCGTGAGGAAACCAGCATGTCCTAGAACCGAAAATTCGAAGACATGTGACATCTACCAACCCGCACTGGGCCCGCGTGGTGGATTACGGCCCACTCCCTCTCACAGAGAGGAGGCCTGTGTCCCAGCAGTGGGAACGTTATAGGCTGATTGTGACTTATTGTGAAATCCATTTAGTATAAAAAAAAAATAATTAGAATTTAAGCAATTTTTTTATTGTGTTTGTGTTTTAACTTTTTTTATGACTGTTATTAAAAT
Source organism: Cosmia pyralina (assembly GCA_946251885.1). Taxonomy (NCBI): domain Eukaryota; kingdom Metazoa; phylum Arthropoda; class Insecta; order Lepidoptera; family Noctuidae; genus Cosmia; species Cosmia pyralina. The sequence goes on from OX276351.1 coordinate 21,894,524, forward strand.
AAAAACATTAAAAATGCTTGTAAACTAAGGCAATAATCGAAAATAATCGTTTGTAATCTAGACGTGTATTAGATAAATGTAGTGGTTAGATGGCATAATGAAATATGACGCCAAAGAAACACTGATGTTTTGGCAGAAAATCTTTGAGTCCTGATACTTATAAAGTGTCTAGTTTCTTGACAAAAGCTTAATAATGTTAATTTCAATGATATTGAAGCAATAATTTTTAAAAATTATTAAAATTAATTATCGACATTTTGCATCCCACTTGAAAAATAATTAATTAACATTCAAACCGAAATAATTTTAATTAAAGCCATACAATCAACAGAATTTAGTTTGTTTTATTTAGCCTGTACTCAATTTTAACTGGTTTAAATAATATCCTCTTTGTATTAGAGCGAAGAATCTGTTCACCAAAGAGAAAGAAGAAATTGTATTCATGGGCATCCTCATAAGAAGTAATTGTACTCATCATTAAGAAAAAATTTTACTATGGGACCAAACCTGAAATCGCGACAAAAAAATCAGCTTTAGACGAATTATGCGAAAATTACAGGTATCTACTTGTTTCCCGACGTTTCGACCGCCTTGCAGCGATCGTGGTCGGTGGTCGTGGTAACGTCGGGAAACAAGTAGGCCGGTTTACCTCGTAAAAAGGAATATCGCGAGAAGACCCATTCTCAATTTTGTGTATAATGTGTACAAATCGCGAAAGTTTAAAAACTATAAATGTATATAACTGATTTCTTTGTCGCGACCCCTAAAAAATATGCCCATGAATACAATTTCATCCTGTAGAATAGAATAATTAGAAAATAATACTCTTTATTATGTACACTGGTACACCAAACAAATTGCAGATAATTAATTATAGAGTCTGGGTATAATTCCCAAGATTTATCATCTTTTTAACCGACTTCAAAAAGGAGGAGGTTCTCAATTCGTCGGAACCTTTTTGTTTTTGGTCCCATATAAAATAGATTAACTTTGCTTCGGTAGCTTCAATAATACGTATTTTTTCCCCACTTATATGGATGATGTTCTAGTTTGTTTTGCAGGTACGAGTAGTGGTATTAGAATTTGTGTGGGGTAGGTACTCAACTAAAAAGTGAAAAATAAAAACTTTTTAAAAAAAAAATACAACCGACATCCAAAAACAACACTACAAAGTGAAAAATAACTTTAATTTCGGAAGTCGGTGGCAGAAAGCGAAAATACATTTAAACATTTAACTAGACACCGACTTCCGAAATTAAAGTTATTTTTCACTTTGTAGTGTTGTTTTTGGATGTCGGTTATATTTTTTTGTAAAAAAAGTTTTTAATCTATTGTATTTGTGACATTCTGGCTACTCATTAGTGATTCGAGTTTGAAACACGTTATTTTTGCGTAGCGTCATGAACGATGGGCCTTAGTTTTAAATATGGAGAGGAAGTGTAACAGCAAATTTGAAATTCTGCAGGTAATTTGGAATACTCGGATAAGTAAATTAATGTAAACGCCATCTTTGTTTTTTTTTTGCCGTAAACGTAACGTCCCATGACATTAGGAAGTCAATGAGTACAAAATAGAGCGTCATCTCGACATTCCTGGTAACACACGGGAAAGAAACGGTCTACTTTGACAACTTTGCCGGTAAGAATGCAATCCTTGATCATCATTTACTGTGATACCCAAAATTTGTGTTGTAGTAATTGTTTGACCTTATTAGTTTATGATTTTACTTTGATTTTGTGAATATTTCTAAAATTCAAAATGTCACATGAAATTTAAAATTACGATGGCATGTTGTTAATTTGGAACACGGAAAATAACATAATTTGGTATATTCCAAATTTTATGTACATTTGCATGAGTATTACTTAATTATATTGTGTTTTTTTTTTTCAAGAAATGGCAACATTCCACATATATAAGAAGAGTAAATGGTGGGAGAGGGAGGAAATGTACGCTGCTATAATCGCTGTTCGAGAAAAGAGAATGGGATACTTAAAGGCAGCTAAACACTTCAACGTTCCCAAGACAACACTCTTTCGATTTGTTAATGATAATGACAGCCCGATTGAATCCATAATGAATAAAGTTATTGGTCGACGGCCAGGAGCCGATATCTTATAAAGTAAAAGAGATGCAGCAAAAAATTATGATGCTCTATGACATGATAATATAAATAGACATAATATAAATATATGAGGAATAAAAACAAAAGCAACAATGTTTTGAAATACCCGTGCTAGCGAGATGTCACCACGTGAACGAAAAAAAATCCGCGCGTCCGAAACTGCACAATTTTTTAGCGTGTTGATGTCTTCCAGTAAAACTTACTTCACAAAATATTACACTGCGCCAACGACTCGAGGTGTGTTGCTTTTGCACGACAACGCGCCAGTTCACAAGAGCCACATTGCGATGGCTGCCCTACACAACTTTGGCTTCGGATCTTTAAACCCTAAAGTCCAGATTTAGCCCCGTCAAATTATTATTTGTTCCTGAAAATGAAAAAAGGACTTCGAGGAAAAAAGTTTACTAACGATAAAGAAAAGAAGTCGGCGATTTCGGCCTATTTTGAAGGCGTCGACAAAATATTTTTTTCGATGGACGATTATTTGATAGATCGGAAAAATGTTTTACAGTTAAGGGAGAGTATATTGAAAAGAAAAAATAATTTTGGGTTTAATAATTAAACCCAAAATTATTTTTTATTTTTAATTATTTTTTAGGAATTAAACTTTAATTCCTTGCATATAATGATATTTTGAACCTTGAGGAAGGACATATGCTACGTTTTATCAACATACAATGAGGGCGAAGCCGCCGGCGGAAGCTAGTCATAATAAAACTTGATTACATAAAGTTGTACAAACCTATGAAATCTTTTAACTGTTTAAAAGCTCCCGAATACCAAGGACTTTCTTTCGGCTGATAGTGTAGAGGGCTCAAAAGGAAAAAGAAAGATTGTAATCATTTATTTTCTTTCAGGTTTCAAGTTCATCAGATCTCAAAAAGGAACCTCGTTGATACTACTGAATGGGTACACATATTACAACACTCGACAGTCAAAGCTTGGGTACAGCCGCTGGAGATGTTCCTCTATGAAAAGCAAGTTCTGTAAAGCTTCATTATTGCTGGATGCTTACGCTACGACCATCTTAGACGGGAATTATGAGCATACACATTCGCCGCCTATGTATCTTAATTATAATCAAAGGCAGTTTATTGTACAGACAACAGCACATCAGGTTAAACCAAACTGTCAAAATTCTCCAAATGATTTTAAACCTTAAAATGTTGAATTTTAAGTTCAAAATCAAATGAGAAAATTTGACAGTTTGTTTTATAGTAATTTGACCTGAGGAGGAGGAGCTCGTGGTAAAGAGCAGCTCGTGGCTAAGTAATATCAGCCGCATGGGTCGATCCATCAGGTTAAGCTACGCTTGGTCTACGCAGGTTGGTCAGTGGATGGGTGACCATCTTTACACACCGAGAGTCCTCCGTGCCTCGGAAAGCACGTTAAGGCGTTGGTCCCGGCTATCATTCGTGGATCTTTGACAGTCGTTACGGGTCGTCAGAAGCCCGAAAGTCTGACAACCAGCCTTACCAAGGGGTATCGTGTTGCCCCGTTACTGGGTTGTGGAGGTCAGTTAGGCAGTGGCTCCATGTGAAATACTATTTAGCTGCATCCGGTTAGACTAGAAGCCGATCCCAACGTATTTGGGAAAAGGCTAGGCAGATTAATTATAGTAATTTGACCTGCTGCTGTGTGTACAAAGAAAGTAGATATTATTACACACATACATTATCAGCTGCAGCAGTCTAACCGGATGCAGCTGAATACCAGTATTTTACAGAGCGACTGCCTATCTGAGGGGTAATTCCCGTATTTTTAACTCTTAAAATGTCGATTGCACACCATGTGTACAGATAACAATAGAATTTCAATTCTGTCTGCTAATTAGCGCGCGACGGGTTAACAACGTTCGCAATGTCATGTCAGTCTCAATCTGTCAAAAATTGTATAGCGATTACCTACATTTTTGACATTTGTTTGTCGCTGGCATGAGATTGCGACTTCAATTTGAACGTTTTTAAGTACGAGAATTGGCTTTCTGACCTCTACAACCCAGTTACTGACTGGTTGTCAGACTTTCGGGCTTCTGACGACCTGTAATGTCTGTCAAAGATCCACGAATGACAGCCGGGACTAACGGCTTAACATACTTTCTGAGGTACGGAGGGGTCTTGATTTTTAAAGTTGGTCACCCAACCACGGACCGACCGTGGCAAGCGTAGCGTAGCTATAACCTTATCGATCGACAAGTGCACATGTTATTACTTAGCCACAGGCTCCTCACACATACCTACGTACTCACGCCTTCCTCCCAAGGGGGTTGGCAGAACCTACAGAACACCACTTGCTACGATTCGTAAATACTCCATTTACATCGTTCATGCATCTGGTCATACATGCGGTCGTTAGCGAGTAGATAATACGCACCTGACCTGTTGAAGAACTCTTCGCCACCTACGATTAAGTTCCTATTAACTTACTTGGCAGATAATTTCATTCAAATTCTGTTCCATTTTTGAATTTATTCGGTGAGTAGCAGCTATTCGGATATCCTGAAATAGACCCTAATTAAATCCACGTATTCAGTACATGGTTCTGGATCCCCATGGAAAATTTTCTGGTCAGTTATAAAAAAAAAAAAACAGCTGTTCCATACATTTTGACCGCGTAGGTATTGCACGTTTATAGGAAACAGCTGATTTCTTTTTTATAACTGACGAAACATTTCGACGCAGGGGGTTCAGAATCATGTAGACTGAATACGTAGTTTCAATTAAGGCGAGTAGTTATGTCAACTAGCGCCACCACTGAGAAAAAAATCATAAGTCTGGAGATAGGTAGGTACCTATGGAACATTTTGAAATTTTCTTTGCTCACATTTTTAGCCAGATGATGTATAATGTTTTGTATCAAAAAAATCAACACTAAACCTCCTAGGTTTGGTTTCTAGCTTAGTGTTGATTTTTTGACCTCCTCATCTGACTAAAAATGTGAACATAGGAAATTTCAAAATGTTCCATATCTCCAGACTTATGATTTGTTAACCGACTTCAAAAAAGGAGGTTCTGTATTCGACCCCTATGTATGTATGTATGTATATATGTATGTATGTATGTATGTTTGTTTGTCCGCGATTTTCTCAAAACCAATTTTGATGATTCTTTCACTAGTGTGATTTACATACTTTCAGGAAGGTTTTAGCATATAATACATTATGTAATTATTCTTATATACAAAGTTATATGCATAAATGCACTGTATCTCCGGCATTTCTAAGCGGATTTTGATGATTCTTCTTTTCGTTCGACTTGGGCTTACCTACTTATGTAATTGTATATTCAACTAAAAATGGAAAGATAAATTTACTTTAAAAAAAGTAAAAACCGACTCCAAAACAAAAAGCGAATGAAATAACTTTCTTACAACACTTACAGCTTCTGAAGTCGGTGTCTTCAATTCTACAATGCACTTTAGCTTGACACCGACATCAGAAGCTGTTAAGTGTTGTAAGAAAGTTATTTTATTCGTTTTTGGTTTTGAAGTCGGTTTTTACTTTTTTTAAAGTAATTTTTTTCTCAATGTTGGCGCTTGTTGGCATTACTACTCGCCTTAATGCGGTAACTTAATCGCCATAGTTTGTTATACATATTCGAATAAGAAAGTATTAAAATAAATGTGAATGTCGTGTACACCTGTAATTAGTATATACATAAGAACTTACACCTGTTAAGTTTAGTTAATTAATGTATAATGTATGCTGTTGGTACTTAAAAAATAAATAACTGAAACCAGAATGTAATATATTAATATATTTAAGACTCTCACACATAACAATCAATCACTCAAATATTATAAAGGCGAAAGTGTGTGTGTGTGTGTGTGTTTGTGTTTGTTACTTCTTCACGCTCAAACGGCTGGACCGATTTGGATGAAATTTAGTACATAGATAGCTTATACCCTGGATTAACACATTATGTAGTAGAAAGCCAAGCGCACATTACAGCCACAACGGGCCGCCCAAAAACATTTACGTAAGGTCGGGGCGGCCCATCTGTAGCGTGTGAAAGTGATGCTGGAGGATTTTTGCAACGCATTGCGATGTGGTCCGGCCCACCTAAGTGTGCGCGAACCTTTAATATTATTTATATGTATAGACGAGCAGCCTCCCGTACACACGGCTACACATCAAGCTATACATTTACAGTTTACACTGACCTCTCATTGTAATGAAATCCTATACAATGCGAGATTAGCTTATACTGGAAATGTATAGCTTGATCTGTAGCCGTGCGTACCTGGAACATTGAATAAAAAAATATTATTCCATTTCAGACTTCAAGTACATAAAATGTATAAAAACAGGTAAAGTTTTAATACTTCGTTATGGCTACACATACTATCGTGAACCGAAGAAACAAAAACAGGGTTTTCGTTGGACTTGCACTATGAGAAGAAAAGGCTGCAGGGCATATCTGAGGCTTAATTTTGAAAACGAAATTTTAAAAACCAATTATGGTCACACACATGCACCTCTCACTTACATCTTTAAAAAAGTATTTTAGTACGCCCGTGTTCGGCCGGCACATACGATGCAGCAGTATTTGTTAAACAACACGAACCCGAAGCAATTACTGCACATATTCGGCTTTCATTCGGCTCAAGGCAATCGGCAAACTCCGTTCGGCATATACCGTGACTTACACCGGCACAATTTGAGCTAAGCCAAGCGGCTTTTTCGTACATTGTATTCGATTTTGTCAACCACGCAATTTTGCCAATTATGCCGGCGACAAAGCCCCTTATCAATGGAAGACATCTCTTTACTTCGCTAATCTTGTCTATATAAGGCGATTTACGCGCGTAAATAAACGTGTGTGGCTGAGGGAGCTACTGTTATAGTCCATCTCTTTATGCGCGAGGCCAAATACTCAGGCTCCTGCTTGTGCGATAATTGTGTATGCGCGTAATTACGCGCGTAAAATGCCAAACATATTTCGATTTGCATTAAATATCTTTTTGTTTTACAAATATTTCAATGGTTACATCCATTGTCCTATTTTACTAGGTATGTACTTAATATTTTCTTAGACTTTTAAAGGCTCAGAAACTGATTCGTAAGGCCCGCTTGCACATCAAATCACTAAATACATTTAATACTAATATGATTCGTGACAATAAGAGCTATGTATTTACTTAATTTTAACCATAAAAATCATCAATACATCTTTCTAAGTTTCTTTTTCTTTTCTTTTCAAGATTTCCTCCGGATTCGTCTGAATTCTGAAATCTAACTTAGAGATAGTTATTGACGATTTTTATGGTTAAAATTATGTAAATACATAGTTCTTATTGTCGCGAATCATACTTTGATTAAGATACAATCTTACATTGACCTGCAAATTGCAAAAGACGCAAGGAAATTTGAATTTCGCGGTCTACCACAGCGCAATCACCTTAAAACTTTATTCTGTAATCTACAAATGATTGATTGAAATGGAATGACGTTTTGAATACGTTTAGCGTTAAATGTATTTAGTTGTAGTGTTGTTCTTTTTGTTGTTGTTGTCGTTGTATGTTGTGTAAGCGGGCCTAAATTATAAACCTATCTAATCTTATTGTCTAGTGTTAGAACAGAGAATATTCGTACAATAAACAAAGAAAAGTTCTATTTTGTTGAACAGGAAAGTACCTGTCTATTCATTAAAAATATAGATAACAATTGTCTTGTTATTACATATTGATCTATTTAGATCGTAACTTGCATTGATTTGATAAATAAATATGGTTAAAAAAATATTAATAAATACTTATTTATTAATTAGGGCTCTTATAAATCTTTGTTTCTCTCTTTGGTCTACATTTTTCACAACATCATCTGCCTAGCCCTTTCCCAATTTTGCTGTGGTATATTATTTTACAAGGAGTGTCTGCTTGCCTAACCTCCACAACCCAGTTACTGGGTAACACGATACCCCTTGACAAGAGGTTGCCAGACTTGTCGGGGTTCTGCGACCAACGGCTTAACGTGCTTACCGAGGCACAGAGTCTCGGTATGTAATGGATGATCACCTATCCATGGACCGACCTCGGCTAGCGTTGCTTAACCTTGAAGACGCAACTGTTATTATTAAGCCACGAAGAACCCCTCAGGTGGGGGCCGGTTCTACACTTTCCGCATGATGTGAACATTTCTAATTTATGACTAATAACTCATAATATTACTAATAAACAATCTATTATATAAAACAATGTCGGGTTTTTTCGAACACGGACTCGAGAACGGCTGGACCATGGCTGGACCGATTTTCATGGTTTTTGATTTGTTGTATTTGTCTCCGACCCGAATAGCAGACTAACTATTAAAAACATTGGAAGATTGACGAAAAAAAAAAAAAAAAATCATTTTCTCAGGACAGGGCAACCACGTCTGTCGGAAATCTTTCATTCTATTTAGAATTTCAAATTCAAATTAATTTTATAATCAGTTGTTCATTTGTTTTCAGGATAGGCAGTCGCTCCATGTAAAATACTGGTATTCAGCTGCATCCGGTTAGACTGGTAGCCGACCCCAACATAGTTGGGAAAAGGCTAGGGGGATTGATTTGTTCATTTGTTTTCCCGCCGTTCGATTTATTGAAATTTTGTCATGACAACGTCAGGTGGGTCAACTATGTAGTATTATATAAATAAAAATAAATAAAAATCAATTGCCGAATGTATGTATACGCGCATCACTTCAGAACGGATACACCTATTTGGCTAATTCTTTTTTTGCTGTATTTGTAATTATCAGGACAAGGTTTGTATGAAAGCAACTTCTAAGTATTATACACAGTTATTACAGAGTCAATTTACTTAAACTATTGTACTAAATATGTGGAGATTTGATACAAGTAACCCAATTTATTTGGGGTCAGCGCAACATGTCCCTTTCTTCCATACTTCTCTATTAAGAAAGAAAGAAAGAAAAACGTTTATTTGAACACAGGTCGTGAAACAAAAAAAAAAAAAACAAAACAAAAAAAAGTTAAAATAATATTTTAACAGCAATAGTGTGTGCCTCACGGCTGCGCCAAAAAGGTTCATTTCAGCCAGACAGATGCTGCCTGACGCTTTATTAGTCGTCATCTCGGTAGTCATTCCCTTTGTAGCCATATAATCTTTCACACAGTCCATCCATCGTTTCTTTGGCCTTCCCCTACTCTTATAGCCATCGACATTCATACTCAAAACAATTTTATTTTTCAAATTAATTGGTTCCAATTAATCTTTTTCATATTTTTGCCTTTTTTACTTTAAATTTATTCCGGTATTTTATTTTTGAGCAAAAAATCGTAGTTCAATTCTTAAAATATAAATTAATTTTTCTTACACAATTCAAAATGTTCTCAACTTGCGCCTTCGGGAACTTCGCGCGTTTACATTAGAATATTCATGGTTAAGACAGATCTTTGATTTGTTGGATTTCTCTCCGCTCCAAATAGTATATCAACTATTAAAACATCGGAAGAATTCACGAATAAAAAAAAAATATGAAGAAAGTTAACTGGCATCATACATGAAATTTGAACAGGACAACGTATGTCGGGTCAGATAGTAAATTTATAAAATAAATGTAAGTTTGGTAGTTTGATGAGGATTAGGTTTCCGTTCAGGTGCTTCTGTAAACCATGTATCTGTTTATTTAATTATTGTAATTAAAAGTTTAACAATAATTTATTTTCATTGCAGAAATATCCTATTTGGGAAAACCGAAAAGAAAGTTTAAAAAAATAAAAGAATTTACTGAAAAAGACAGGGAAAGAAAAAGAAAACAATGGAGGGAATCTTCTGCGCGTTATCGTCATAGTAAAAAAAGAAGGCGTTAAAACCAAGACCAATATTTTTAAGTTGTATTTTTTTGTTGCAGATAAATGTAGTAAGCGTCATCATCGTATTTTTAAATTGCCTACATCCACCTTAAAAATACCACGTTTAAAATAGCCCACTAACACATATGGCAAGGCAATATAATGAAAACAAAACAAAAACAAAACTTATGGAGAAAATAACAATAATATTGATATTTTCTCCATAAGTTTTGCTTCTTATAGACATTCACTATTTAAACAGTGTGAAGAGTGCACGTCAATATAGCTCAAATTGGTATGTTTTGTAGTGTTCTAGATTTAGATCTACTATAGACAAACTTTTTATTGTTCTCCGTTGTCTCTAATATTTCATATGTGAAAGTCATGCATACCTATTATTGGCATGTTTACAAAAAAAATTTATGCCATTTTTTATGTTATTTAATTTGAATTGTGACTGTGCCGTTGGTATGCTTATTATAAATAAATGAATAATGTATAATAATAACTAGCTTCGAACGATTTTTACATCTAGATTTCTTCATTTATTTAGGTAAGTTTAATTTAATTTTATATTATTCATATAAACCTTCCGGAATAAATTTTCTAAATGATGCCGAAAACCGCATCAGAATCCGTTGCGTAGTTTAGACGTACAACGCGGTCACACAGACAGACACGAAAAGCGACTTTAATTTATAATAATACAATAGGTAGCGATACAGGTGGCTGATTATAAAATACATTTTGCCATTTTTATCGGGGCGTACAGCTGCAAACCATTTTACAGTCTTATGTCCGCTTGCATCACAAATCGCTGAATACGTTATCATACTAACAAGCCAAAATCCGTTGCGTACCGTGTGTGCGTTGCGGCCGGCGCATACTAATGGACGCTCAGCTTTATTTTATATAGGATGCTTACTTACGCAATATTGCGTATACGCAAAATTACCTACCCTTGGCACCGCGATCAAACAGCTTGTTAGCTATCCTGCTCACTCCTGTACATTCAACACCATGCCCCTTTCGCCAATATGTGATTGACGTTTGATATGGGTAGTTTTTGCGATGCAGCGCGGACGCCGATCGAATCGTCGTATATTACGCGGCAATCGTTACGACGACCATTGAATGAAAATGAAGTAGCTGGAGTTCTCTATGAAGAAGACTCGTCAGACGATCGGGATTTCTCTTTAGGGTCAGACAACAATTACGTTCGTCTTCTATCACATCAGCATCTGACGATCTGACGATGAAGCGCCACCACCACCTGTAGCCGAGGCATCGTCATGCGATTCAGAGTTCCAGTGGAATATAGGCACTGCCAGACCCCAGCGATTCGCACTTACAGGTGAGCCGGCTTTAAAAAATATTCTTACAACTTCACCTGCTGCATTGGCTGACATATTTTTATCATACGGTTTTTTAAATTCCTTGTTGCAAGCAACAAATAACATCCTATGTTTGGTCTCTCTTTAAGTATTGGAAATACACTAATATTAAAGAAATCAATCAATTACCCTCCGGCCTGACCACGACTTTGCCGCTACCGGCGCGGCGGTAGCTTAGCGCGGGGTGGCAAGCGGTTGGAACAAATGTATGAAGCCGCTGCGTGCGGCACCTCGTGGCGTGCTTCATACATTTTGGTATATTTGTTCCTTGCCGCTCGCTGCCCTGCGCTAAGCTGCCACTGGTAGTGGCAAGGTCGTGGCTGAGCGGTAAGTCATTACTGGAGATTAGACCAACTGTACAATTTGCCTTAGGTGCACAAGAAGTTAGTGCTACATATTTTTGAAGTGTTGTATACAAAATGCACATCGATTAATTCGCCTACATGATCAGACCTCTAAAATGCGACTGCTACAGTTTCGTGAAGATTTTGTAAGACATCTTTTAGGACTGAATTGTATTATAATTTTACTCCTGCAGTGACATCGTTACACACATCGCCAGTACAGCCACGAGAAGCCCAAGCAAGCCCATCTCTGTTCTCACCATCGCCATTGATACAAGGACCTTCTGAACCAACTTCATCACCAGTTTCTGTTGTGAGTCGCTCAACAGCCAACACAAATACCTGTGTACCAATTATAGATAATTTTCACTATTTAGAAAGGCTTCCACCCACCGCTAAGAAAGCTGTTCCAACCAAACCTTGTCGAGTTTGCACCAAAAATAAAAAGCGGAAGGAGTCATCTTTTGTGTGTGCTAGTTGTCCTAAAAAGCCCGCTTTATGTGTAGTCAGTTGTTTTAAAATTTACCACACTGATCCTCGTTTTGTTTGATTTTTTAAATATCTATATTAGAAGTACTTACATACATACATAAACTTACGCCTTCTTCCATGGGTGCAGGCAGAAACTACAGAACGCCACCTGCTATGATCCTTACATACTCCTTTTGCCTTGTTTACGTTCATACATCTGGTTATACACGCACGCCGGTTGCGCGTACATCACCAATAAGGACACTATATGTCTTTCTATGGCGTCCCCTCCCGGCGTTTCCACTCACACCTGCCTTGTAAATACCTTTTGTTAGTTGCCTTTCATTCATCCTCTCAATATGACCAAGCACACTCTTTTCAATTTTTTTCACTACATCTTCTTCTTCTTCTTTTAAACCGCACCATTGCCATATCACATAATTTCTCAGCCTATTATATATCATTCATGGTCACACATCACATGTGCTTCGCAAGAAACGTATTTCCATAACATGTATTCTAATTTCATGCTTCTTTTGCCACACCCAACATTCACTTCCATACATAAGCGTAGGTACCAGCACACCATTGTGAACAACCAGTCCAGCCTTTTTGGACATCAACTGGCTGGTCACAATCGAATGTGTAGCATCATTGACTTTATTTCTCGCATTTACTCTCCTGTCTAGAAGTACTGCTCTTATATTTCTTTTTAGGAGTAAGTGTTTTATTTTTTATATTTTTGTTTTTGATTTGGTAAAAGTATTACTGTTTTCGTTGAAAATAAAAGAAGTATATTGAACTCATTAGTAGCCTTTATTTTTAACCGAAAAGTACCCTTGAAATTTTGTGATTTTAGATATTTAGGAATAATAAAGTTACTACTTTTTTGTGTCGTGTTACAGCTGAGATGCCAATGAGTATAAAAATGTCCATTCAAGGAGGCCAAATAATACAGATTATCATACAGCGAAGACCTGCGTAATAATCGTAGTCGGCCTCTGTCATTATTACCAGCTACGTAATATTGCGTAGTAGGCATTCAATAGGTCAATAATATGTTTAGCGTTAAACGCACTTAGTGATTTGTGCTGCAAGCGAGCCTTGCCTATCTATAAAATGCTGCTTAAAGTTAAGTAAAGATTAAGGTCAGGTTATGGATGTAAAATTTTTGGCGTTTATATTTAGGCAACGCTAATAAGTAAGGGGTTAATGTTTCCGATAAGTATCTAAAACTGTTTATTCGTAAAATAGAACATGTATTTAAATAATCAATAAGTATTAAAACAAATGAATAGGCCTAACTAATATTTTAAATGCAAAAGTAAGTTTGTTTGTTTGTTTGTTACCTTTTCACGCCTAAACCACTGAACCGATTATCCTGAAATTTTGCATATACGTTGTCAGGTGTACAGAAACGGACATAGAGTACCTTTCATCCCGAAAAAAGGACAGTTCTTGAGGAAAACAACAATTAAGTTCTTATGATAATAGATGGCGCCACGTGACTTTCGTCGAATCATGATTGAATTATATTATTACACAAGCAGAGTACAACCCGAATTGAACGTCAAATTCTAAATTAACGCGAGCGAAGCCGCGGCCAAAAGCTAGTAATCTATATGTCACTGTCATTTCTTGTCACGCTGTCATTTCTTTTTACGATTTGCCAAATAAGGGTCAGTCGTCACCTGGTGTCGACTGCCCTGGCTGCTAGAGCGTGAGGAAAAATACTTATTTATAAAACATTTTTTCCAGATCTTAAGTTGATCAAATCTCAGAGTGGAAGAACGTTGATCTTACATAAAGACTACACTTTCTGTTACCTCCGGAGCGCGCGATCCAAAGGCATCAATCATTGGCGCTGCACTGCCCATAGTCGCAAGCACTGTCTGGCAAGACTATCGCTAAATCAGGACAAAAAAATTATCTCAGCAAATTATGGGCATAATCATCTACCGCCGAAGTATGCCTGTAGTAATGGTACATATGTCAGAATTAGGTAAACATTTATGCGAATATTCCCAGTTGCCCCCACATGGATTGCCACCAGGTGGAGATCCACGTCCGCAGTGTACAGCGATTTGAAGTGGGGGAAATAACTTCACAGTCGCCACCCGGTGGCAACAGAGAATTTTATTCCCGATTACCACCTGCTCGCAATGCATGTTGGGGGGCCTAGGAATATTCGATTTCATTACGTTTGGTGATGATAGTATATATGTCTGTAAATTGATTCATAAAAAAAAAAACTTTTATACGTCAAAATTAAATTATGTTTTTTTAAAACGAGATTTGTTCGGTGTTTGAGAAAAACTATTCTCGAACTAAACTCGGGAGTCTCAGTCTCTTTTAAAGTCCAGACACAATCTTGGTCAGATCATGCTAGGACCATGAAAAATAGTGTCTGAACTGGAATGAGTAAATCCTCCAAGGTGGTACGAGGACTAGAACGCCGGTAGCTTGACAATAGTGGACTGCATTGTAATTTCCCAAGGGTAAAAAGAAATTAAAAAAAAGCGTGACATTCTTGACAGTGTCTAAGATGGTCTTTTGAGGAAAGAACCACACAGATTTGAGTGGACCTGTGTACTGAATGCAGTGCACTCATTTGTCAGTAATCGTATAGCTCAAATCAGAACTTAGAGAACTGAACGCGAGAATAACCTTTTAATCTTCCTTCTAACGAGTCCGCAAAAGACTGGAAGCCGACTCCAACATAGTTGGGAAAAGGCTAGGCAGATGATGAGATGACACTAAGGCCCACTTGCACCAAAAATCACTAAATGAGTTTAGCGCTAAACCAATTTAAATTGCTAAAAGATGATAGAGACAGAATGTTTATTCATCTTCAAACGATTAATAGACATAGAGCGATGGTTTCAATGAATTTAACGTTAGTTAAACGTATTATATGCTTTAGTTTAACGTAGTGATTTTTGGTGAAAGCGGGTCCTATTCAATACTTTGTAATAATCTCTTTCTCAATTAATGTAATTTCTTATTAACTAATGGAAGATTTAATGAATTATTTAATTTCTTATCCTGATAAACTTGAAGTTGATAAATCGAATAAAATTCTGAAAATAAAAATCATGAATATTTCTGTGACACGACTTTATTTTTCAGACGATTTTTTCAGCTTATTATAGCTGCATTATCCTAAAAACGTTCCTACTGCTAGGACACAGGCCTTCTCTCTATGAGAGTGAGTGGGCCCTAATCCACCCCACAGGCCCAGTGCGGGTTGAACTCAAGGTGACCAAAACCCTAAAAAATGCTATATGATCCTTAAACTGTTTTAAACATAATAGTAATAATGATAAAAAAAAAATCTGATGTTAAGTTCTTAAAACTCCTAATGCTTTTTAGGATTGGAGTTTATACAAACAACTAAGGGCCGTACAATATTGCTGTTTCGAAATTACAAATTCTACCATCTCCGTCACACTGTGAAAGAAGGGCACGACACCTGGCGATGTACTTCCAACAAGAGCAAACATTGCAAGACGATGCTGGTACTGGACCAATATAGAAATATAATATCACTGAGCTGTGAACATAGCCATCCACCACCGTATTGTTTCTAAATCATCATCATCATTTCAGTTGAAAGACGTCCACTGACAGATCTCTGAGACTACTGAGATGTAGACAGATCTCCTCTCTTGTTTTTAGATAGAATTCTACCTATTTGGGAGAACGTGGTAGTTTTGAAATTAAATAAAACAACTTGTGTAAGTGATAATTGCCTCATTTTTCTTAGTATAAATAATACCTACATAGCTGTTTCATGATCTCGATTATATTTTAAGTCTACCATTAAGTGTATATACATATAATGTATAAAGAATATTAATATATATAAAATACGTACATAATCTACAATAATCCTTAAAAATAAAGATTCGTAATAGTTATTATGTTTTTCTTTTACTTCACATAACATGTGGGTGTGTGTACTGACTGTATACCTCTTCCTAACAAAACTGTGACCAAGCTTAATAACCAAGAGCCTTGACCAACACGTGAGGAGGATCTCGTTGGGCTACTATTTTTATAAATATTTTAATTAATTTAAAAATGTGTTTTATTTGTATTTATGAAATTAAGGAAATAACAATAATCTTTTAATCTTCGTTTATTTTGATTGCATTGAATGAATGAAATGCACTGACCCCAGCGTGGTGTCACCAGACTCCATTACTCGAATGAACTCAAAAATTCACACAGTCTCCTGTTGCCTCATGTTACATGGTGCAACAGAGACCATTGCATGTCAAGGAGTAGACCGGGGGGCGCGATAATGGTAGAGAAGACGTGCCTTTAGGATATGGATAAGGATTTGGGCGCGTTTCCACTGACGCGGAGCGTAGCGGAGACGTGCAGAATCGACCAATCATAATGGTTGAAATCCTCATCGTGTCTCTTGTCTCGTCTGTGATTGGTCGATTCCTGCACGTCTCCGCTCCGCTTTGCCCAACTCCAAGTCAGTGGAAACGCAGCCTTATGGAGCCTACCGCTCGGTAGGCTCCATAAGCACCCTATAGTTAGCTATGATATTGTGGACAGACGAGTGATATACCTACATTATATAAATGGGCTCTTTTAATGACGTCGCCGCCAGGTTCTTTCAAGTCCAGCTTCACCGGTGAATATTTTGGCAGGGCATTCTTGACTCTTTTTATGTCACTGCTATGCTGTGTTGTTCCAAAGTCTTCATATCAGGTCTCGCTACTATTCGTTTCAGGTTTATTGTAAATCTCGCTAGCCGCCTACTTAATCCTAACTCGTTATTCAGCCGTGTCCATCCAAAAATTGATTTCGTTGTAAGGCATGTCCTGTTTTGTCATTACAAGTGTGAAGATTTAAAATATAATTGGAATTCACCGAACCAATCTGACCCCACAACATGACCCTTTTTTGCAGAGGGTTGGGTACCTGCTACCCTAGACATTTTATTTTAATTTTAATTATATTCCCTTTTTATTTGTATTTATTCGTTTATTTTAGTTGTATTGAAATTTTATTCAGTATTGTGAATTTTTTATTTTATTTTATGTAATAAGGGTCTTGCCTGAATTAAATTCATTTAATATTCTTTTTTATTTTATCAATTATTAATTGTATATACGGTTCTGTAATCCACATATATGCAATAAATTAAACCTCAAGGAATACTAGTCCATAGAAGTACAGCAAAATTCAATATTAAATTATAAACCGTAAATTAAAAAGTAAAATTTTCTGACGAAATAAATATCAATATAATTTCAGTAATAATACACTCTGTTTAGACAACCAATCTGGCCACCTGCAGTGCACCATAGCGCCCAATCCATTGTTCGACGAAAATGGTGTCAAGTTCATTGAATCATTGACTTAGGGTTCCAATTCAACAGTGTTCAAATTTGCTCAAAATTAAAACTCTACTTTTTGATCTAATTACTGGATCACTTTTGTATTTTTTTGTATTTCGACAGCAAAGGCGACAAATAGGTGGTATAATTTATTGTATATATGCGAGTTCCATAACATATATTTATTCTTAAATATTTCGTAATTGCACTTACCACTGTTTGTCATTACCCAAAGGTTGACTGGTAGAAAATGCCTATGGCGTTAAGTCCGCCTGTGTACATTTGTGCACTTAAAGAATTAAATAATTAATGCATTAAGACATCGACCGGTAACCAATTGGTACTTTCATGCAGCTAGTCCTACTATCTTGAGTACTTATGAATGATTGTCTTTTTATAAATTTTGTTTCAGAATACAGGTTAGTAAAAACCCAATCCGGTAAGGAATGTTTGCTGTACAAGGGTTACAATTTTACTCTTTATCACAGCGGGAAGAAAAGAGGCACTCAAAATTGGAGGTGCCCAGCGCACCATAGAAAGAAATGCAAAGCAAGACTAGTACTAGATAGTTTTAAAAACATTTTTTCTGTTAATAATCGTCATAGTCACCCAGCACCAGAGCATTTCATTCTTAACGGGAAATATGTTAAATTGAAGTAAAATGTGCGCTTTTTAAAAATTGATTTGTTTTTGTCAATTATTCGAATTAAAATATACATCTTGTTTTTTTTTTATTTTATTTATAAAATATTTCTACCGTCACCACAGATATAACAATTTAGTTTAAAAACCAAATTAAAACGATCACTACTAAACGGGGCTTTCGGCCCGTGTTCACCAACATATAAGTGGATTCACGTCGTGTGCATATGACGTTCGAACAAATTGTCAACAATGTCACTGTGTGATTTATAATATTTTTATGCTTTCAGAATGTACCTTAGTAAAATCGTGTTCTGGAAAACATTTGATTCTCCTGAAACGCTACACGTACAGCCATTGGTATAGGTCTCAGAAGAAAGGGACAGAGCATTGGCGCTGCTCTTCACACAATAGTAAAGGCTGCAAGGCAAGGCTGGTATTTAACAGCCAAAATACTATCGAATTTGCGCATTATGAACACATTCATCCCCCATTAAATTATTGCATAGTTGATGGGAAGTATATCCGAGTATAAGTCAACTTCTGATTGGAGAATGTCCCGCTCAGCGAGTACTCTCTTTGATAGCTTTTGTCGCTGCAACAAACGAGTACTCGCCGGCGGTGTGAACAGTCAGCGATTATCTATTAATATATCTATCACTTTTACTTACACGAAACCTACAATCTTTTGTAAGTTTCTTGAGCGAGAAAATAGTTGCTAGTCGCTTCCTGGTCGGCGGTGGGACAAGTGCCTTAGGCATTTTGAAGCAAAAGAAAAACGTTGGTAATTCACTGTATGATAGTAGGGTGCCATGCTGCAGCAGTCAGGTTACTGCAGGCTACTGCTGGCTACCTTTTCAACCAAAGGCATGGGGGTATGGCCCATGCCTTTGGTATTGATTATTTAAATTTGATTTGTTTAGTTAAGAGGTAAGGAGACTTTAAGTAAATATCATGACGTGTGTAAATTTTATATTTTTAATACACTAATAAAAAATAAACGTATTTTCATTTACATTTCAAACGAATGTTTTACGGAAATCCGGTTACTGAATTGAAAATTAGAAGGTTAAGTTTTTTGCAAATAAATTTTGCATTTCGCGGGCTACAAGTTCCTAAACTTTATATAATTATGTGATAATACCTACTAGATAATAATAGATTACAGATTATAATTAAACTATAAATGTAATACCTAGTAATAACAGAATATAATGATAATATAATACAATACAATTTAGTTTAAATATTTAATAATGTAATAAAATTACACAACAATATTCTAGTTATAAGTTATCTTGCTGCGCCCCAACGGGGTTATGTACTCATTAGTTGTAAGCAAAGCCTGTAACTGTGTGTACATTGTGCAATAAATAAAATAAATAAATAAATACATTGAAGGAATCACCTTAAGTAATGTTAAAGTGAAGAAAGAAAATAGAACAGAGAGTTGAAGTAGAGTTTGACAAGTTCTCAACTTCAAATTCTTAACTAAGAAACCGGGTGCTAGAGTACAATAGGTTAACATTAAGTTAAGATTAAGTTAAGATTAGCTTGAAGAACAGCTGGCTTGTAATGGTTTCAAAATCGGTTGATCGATTGTCCGAAATCTATATCTATACATTTAGTAAAAATCTTGATTATGTCAATGTAGGATATGGAGGAGCTCTTGTCTAAGTAATAACCGCAGCAAGGGTCGATCCAGCAGGTTAAGCTACGCTTTCCGGGTTGGTCCGTGGATGGGTGACCATCTTTACATACCGAGTCTCCTCCGTGCCTCGGAAAGCACGTTAAGCCGTTGGTCCCGGCTGTCATTCGTGGATCTTTGACAGTCGTTACGGGTCGTCAGAAGCCCGAAAGTTTAACTACCAGTCTTACACAATTTACTGGATTGTGGAGGTTAGGCAGCCGCTCCATGTAAAATAGTGGTATTCAGCTGCATTCGGTCAGACTGGAAGCCGACCCCAACATATTTGGGAAAAGGCTAGGCAGATTGATTGATTATGTCAAAAATAGTAACGAAATCAAAACTGTACATTGAATATTAAAAAAAAAAGTATTTGCTACGAAGTATGCAAACGAGTCAGATGCCGAAAATATAGTTATTAGAATTTTTGTCCGACTGTCTGTTTGTGTAAATGAATGTTCCGGATTGGCGCAAAAAAGGGTTATACGGATTTGGATGAAATTTGCCACACAGAAAGTTTATAACCTGTATTAACACATACGGTATTTTTCATCCCGGTAGTACCTTTCCGTGGGATATTTTCCGACGTCCACGCGTTTGAAGCCACGGTCAAAAGCAAGTTCTAAATACTTACGACATGAAATTGTATTTTTTTTTTTTGACAGAATTTTGAAGAATATATCAATACTTTGCTTTACATAATCAGCCTATAATGTTCCCACTCCTGGGACACAGGCCACCTCTCTGTGAGAGGGAATGGACCATAATCCACCACGCGGGCCCAGTGCGGGTTGGCAGATGTCACACGTTTTCGAATTTTTGGTTCTAGGACAAGCCGGTTTCCTCACGATGTTTTTCTTCACCGTTTTGAGAGCAGTGGTGATGAAATTATTTACTCAAAGTAAAATGCCTGCCTGGGTTCGAACCGACGACCTACAACTCGTAAGTCACTTGCTTACTACTACTTTATACTTTGCTTTACTAGGAATATATCACAGAACCTGACTTGATGGCTTTTCTGTAAATTACTGTCCCACTGCAGGGCAAAAGCTTCTTCTCATACAGAGAAAATACGATCATTGATCACCACGCTTGCTCAAGACAGGTTGGCGATTTCAGACTTATCTTACATACATACAAATAAATAAAATTGAAGTGTCTGTTTGTAATGTCAAAATAACGGCTTTTTACTACAAGCATATGAAAGTATATACCTAGGTAGAGTAATTAATCACAAAAAAAAATGTCTGTCTGTCTGTTTGTTCTGGCTAATATCCGAAATGGTTGGACTGATTTTGATGGGACTTTCACTAGCAGATAGCTGATTTTATAAACAGTAACTTAGGCTTACTTTTATTTTATAAAAGAAATAGGGTTCCGTGCAAAAAAATTTAAACCCATGTAATCTGACATACACGCGGGCGCAGCCACGGGCAGAAGCTAGTCTTAACTATAAGTCCAGGTTTTCCTTTACCGATATCAGTAATTTCCAAGGTAAAAACTCAGAAAGTGCAAATGAATAAAAAAAATCACATTGGTACTTGTATACTACTTATGTACTTATTATTCTTTTGTTTAAGGTTATACTATCACAAAGTCACGCTCAGGCAAGAACTTGATTGAAATCGATCAATATACATATAGCTATCTCAAGAAATCGTTGAAGACTGGCCTTAATTACTGGCGATGTTCCTCTCATAATGGCAAAGGTTGCAATGCAAAAGTTTTACTCGACAGCAAAGGCGATATTGTATTTGTAAACCATAGACACAACCATACCCCTAAGGGGCAACGGCAAATACGAACTCAAATTTTCTAAACGGCTTGGTCAGCAGGAATCAAAATCAAAAGTGATTTGGTTAAACTAGGCTGAGAATAAACACTTTTTGAACGTCAAAATTACATAAAACGGTCTCCTTTCTAGTAACTAGAAAGTGGTCACCACTTTCTAGTTACTAGAAAGTGGTCACTTCTTCCCAGCTAAAGAAGAAGAAGAAAAAAGAAGAAGAAGCGCAAAAAGAAACGTAAAAAGTGACGAAGCAAACACCCTAACTAAAGTAACATAATTCATGTTTACTTAAGTATTTAAGAAAATTAAAAAATATGAACATAATATTACGCTTTTTTTTATGAACATAGTTTTTTACAATTTCATCTTTTTTACTCGCATTTCTATGGTAAATTTTATTTCAGTGTATGCTTTTTATTACTTGCTTTTTTAGCTGAGCTTTGCTTTGTGTAAGTAATCACCAAAGAAGCGGAGTTGCGTCGCGCGAGGGACGCATCGCGCCTCAGGCCGATTGCCTAAAAGCAGTATAAACTGGTTTTAAACCAAGCAAAGGACGCGTCGCGCTCTAGGCCGGACGTCACACCTACACTATTGTGGCGGCATCTACATCGCCACATACGAACTACGTTACTACACGTCACACTGACGTCACGCAATCCTGGATCGCGCAGTTAGAGTTTACCGCGCAACTAGCATATATACAACGTCCCGACATCAACCGTCGGGCAGTTGCCCACCAGACACGACACCCGTCTGGTCGGAGGATCCTCCCTTTTCAATGGAGGATGAGGAACTTTACACCCTGTTCCTCATGCCTCTAAACTATCTATGTGCACTCACACAAATGCCAAGCTCAGCCTAGGCCTCGTGGACTGTGTACGTCTTTATATAACTATCTTAAATAAGATTGTTTACAGCTTCATTTATAACGGTTCTGAAGTAGGCTACTCGCTGCGCAGTACTGCACCCCTGTCTCCCGCGGTCACATGAATTTGTTACTGCGCAGCTACTCGCCTCGTGTTCAGACATCCGCTATAAACTTTGCATAGGGCTGATGTACCATACGTTACGAACAACATTAAAAACATTTATTTTTCAGTGAAATTCATACATTCACGGTATGGAAAGGTGCTAGCTCTTTACAAGGACTACACTTATAGCTTTATCAAGCATTTTATGACGAAAGGAACCAGTCACTGGCGTTGCTCCACACACCACAGCAAGGGATGCAGATCCAGATTAATATTAAACAGCGCAAACGCACTGGAATTTGGGAATTTAGATCACACACATCCCCCTTATAAATATTATATTTATCAAAATAAATTTGTAAAAGTAGAATAATAAATTATAATCAACAAACAATATTACATTATGGATACTCATTGTGAATATTTATGTATAAAATTAGGGGAAGTTTTTGAGACGGAATCATAATGCTAAAAGCTGTAAGACTGAGAAAATTGCCAAAGAAATCAGTCCGATTTAGGAATAAAACTAAGTATTTTGATTATTTAAATAATAATATTCAAATTGTAGGTATACTGTAAGTAATAACAGCCGCACGGGTCGATCCATCAGGTTATGCTACGCTTGCTGGGGTTGTCCGTGAATGGGTGACCATCGTTCCATACCGAGACTCCTGCGTGCCTCGGAAAGCACGTTAGGTCGTTGGTCCCGGCTTTCATTCGTGGATCTTTGACAGTCATTACGGGTCATCAGAAGCTCGAAAGTCTGACAACCAGTCTTACCAAGGGGTATCTTAGGGATATAGTTGGGAAAAGGCTAGGCAGATTGATTTTTTGTAAGTTGAATAAGACTGCCTCGTTGGAATAGTTGTTGTAAGCGCTACTGCCAAGCATGAGGTTGATTCGATTCCCGGGTCGAACAAAGTGTAATTGGATGTCTCCATCAGGAATTTCTCCGTAGCAGCCCGGAGTCTGGATTCGTGCCCGTTTGATGGCAATAGGCTCGCCCCCTATAATATGGTACTTTCACACACTAACGACATATGCCGTTGATTATCGCGATGATGGACGCAGGCCGTAGATGTAACCACAACTTATTGCGACAATTTTACAACGGCATTCACATTGCCGATTGACGTGGCGATAACTCGGTGGCGTTGTTCAAATGTGGCCAAAATTAATTCGCGATAAATTAATTAATTAATTTATCGCGATAGTTATCGGAATAATTACCGCGATGTTTATGGCGATGATGGGCATTACCGTTTAACTGGCGAAATGTGGGTGTACTATAGGTAGGTACTCGTCTGCTTAACCCTTCGTGCATTACAGGCGTGATGTTAGTTTATCTTATAATACGTTTAAAGTCGAGGTTCTGCTTAATATTAATACCTGGATAGGATCGAATACTTATTTGTTTGTCATTTTACCATAGACAGGATGAAATGTATAAACATGCACCAAATCGAAATGGGAGATTGTACTCATCATTATGAACAACTTTTACTATGGGATCAAACCTGAAATCGCGAAAAAAAAATTTGCTGTTCAGTACATTTAGCTACATCATACTCGTCAAAATGTAGGGAGCAGCGGATTTTTTTTTTCACGATTTCAGGTTTGGTCCCATAGTAAAAGTTGTTCATAATGATGAGTACAATGAACCCTTAAGAGGTTTTGCGCATTTAACGTTACACGTTGTATATCTCTTTCTCTCTCTGATCTCTGCCCAGATCGTGACATAAGTATAACTATTAATCTTAAGCCTGAACATTATCTAACAGTAGTGTCAATTATGACTTAACAAATTATAAATGAAACATTTTATCAATTAAATTCAATAAGTAGACGATGTTGTTGCATTTTGTTTTATCGTGGAGAAGGAGGATGAGCTACTTAGCCACTACTACACTACTTAGCCACGCTAAGTAAAAACAGCCGCACGGGTCGATCCATCAGGTTAAGCTACGGTTGCCGGGGTTGGTCCGTGGATGTGTGACCATCTTTACATACCGAGACTCCTCCGTGCCTCGGAAAGCACGTTAAGCCGTTGGTCCCCATTGTCATTCGTGGATCTTTGATAGTCGTTACGGGTCGTCAGAAGCCCGAAAGTCTGACAACCAGTCTTACCAAGGGGTATCGTATTACCGAGTTACTGAGTTGTGGAGGTCAGATAGGCAGTTGCTCCGTGTAAAATACTGGTAATCAGCTGCATCCGGTTAGACTGAAAGCCGA
This sequence comes from Cosmia pyralina, assembly GCA_946251885.1. NCBI lineage: Eukaryota > Metazoa > Arthropoda > Insecta > Lepidoptera > Noctuidae > Cosmia > Cosmia pyralina. The sequence continues at coordinate 21,919,335 of OX276351.1, forward strand.
CCTTAACATATTTGGGAAAAGGCTAGGCAGCAGTATTTGTTGCATTTTTGTTTAAAAAGAACTACTTCCATGACAGCATCTATAATACCAGATTGTTATTGTCCTGCTGCAGAGCAAAGCCTCTTCTCATATAGAGAAGGCACAAGCTTTGATCACCGCACTTGCTCAAGACGAGTTGGTGATTTCACACTTATATTACGACGTCCATAATGATTGAGTATAACTCACTGTTTCGTCTTTTTACAGGGAGCAAATGGATTTTAGAAAGAGATGGGTTCGAGTATTACTGTAAAAGGAACACCGGCCCGCGCGTGCGCTGGTATTGCAAGCATAGGAAACGGAGGAATGCTGCTTGTGCAGTCTCTCTGGTCACATATAATAACGCAACCGTGCTTTTATATGGTGAACATAACCATTAAAAAAAGTTTTTTACAAGAAATAACAACCGACTTCCAAAAAAAAACAAAGTGAAAAATAACTTTAATTTCGGAAGTCGGTGTCTTTGACTTTGACTTCCGAAATTAAAATTATTTTTCACTTTGTAGTGTTTTTTTTTTTGGAACTCGGTTGTTATTTTTTGAAAAAAAGTTTTTATTTTACACTTTTTAGTTGTGGTACTACCCTACACAAATTCGAATACCCGCAAAAGAAATTAGAACATCATCCGCATAAACAGTGGGAAAAAAATACGTATTATTGAAGCTAACTCAAAAACTACCCAAGCAAAGTGAATATATTTTACATGCGACCATCTTCGAGTCTCTCCCGAATAAAACAAGAATCTTTCAAATCGGACAATTCTGTAAAAAGTTATGCGTGGTCATGCATAAAAAAAAAATAGACGTCGATTTGAGAACCACCTCCTTTTCTTTCGTCGGTTAAAAAGCACGGTTAAAGCAAGCTTTTAGACACATGCAGCCCAAAGCTGCGTCCATGTGACATTTCAACGAACATACTCCGTATGTACAAAGCGACAGTGTCTGTGTGTTATCTCAGGAGGCCGCGACATGGATCACTTTGTGACACTAGTTTTTGCCACGCGAAGGTACTTGTCATAGTCGTGGTGTCCACTTGGTGGAATCTGCTTAGTTAATATTAAATCCTATCCAGATAAGGATCGAATACTTATTTGTTTGCCATTTTACCTACAGGGTTATTGGTAAAACACCAACAACCTCTTAAGGGGTCATTGTACTCATCATTATGAACAACTTTTACTATGGGACCAAAACGGAAATCGCAAAAAAAAAATTAACTGCTCCCTACATTTTGACGAGTTAATATAGATAAATGTACTGAACGCCTGATTTTTTTCGCGATTTCAGGTTTGGTCCCATATTAAAAATTGTTCATAATTATGAGTACAATAACCCCTTAAGAGATTGCTGGTGTTTCACCAATAACCCTGTATATATCTCTCGCTGTGTGAGATCTCAGATCGGAAAATAAATTTAAATATTAATCTTAGGGGAACCGCAGTAGTAGCCCGTAAAATTAAAATTTTCTTGCGTTGTTTGCAGTTTGCAGGTCAGTGTCAGGTTGTATCTTGATCAACATATGATTCGCGACTATAACAAATATGTATTTATATAATTATAACCATAAGAATCATCAACACATCTATCTAAGTTAGATTTGATCTCTTTTGATCTGTTTTCCGAAAACATATCTAACTTAAATTTCAACTGAAAATTTTAATTTTACGATCTACCACTGGTGCAGATCCACATTAAGCCTGAGCATTGTCTAACAGTAGTGTCAATTATGACTTAACAAATTATAAATTAAACATTTGATCAATTAAATTCAATAAATTTATGATGTTGTTGCATTTTTGTTTAAAAATAACTACTTCCATGACAGCGTCTACAGGGTTATTGGTAAAATACCAGCAACCTCTTAAGGGGTCATTGTACTCATCATTATGAACAACATTTACTGTGAGACCAAACCTGAAATCGGCAAAAAAAATCAGCTGTAGAGTAAGTAGGTACATTTATCTATATCAAACTCGTCAAAATGTAGGAAGCGAGCAGTTGATTTTTTTTTGCGATTTCAGGTTTGGTTCCATAGTAAAACTTGTTCATAATGATGAAAAGAATGGCCCCTTAAGAGGTAGCTGGTGTTTTAACAATATCCCTGTATAATACCATCCTATTATTGTCCCACTGCAGAGCAAAGGCCTCTGCTCACACAGAGAAGTCACGAGCATTGATCACAACGCTTGCTGAAGACTGATCAGATATTTCACACTTATATTACGACGTTCATAATGATTAATGTCAAGTCACTTTTTTCAGACAGCAAATGGATTTTAGAAAGGGATGGGTTCGTGTATTATTGTAAAAGGAACAACGGCCCGCGCGTGCGCTGGTATTGCAAGTACAGGAAGCACACAGCTTGCACAGTCTCCCTAGTCACATATGATAACGTTATCGTGCTATTAAATGGTGAACATAACCATTAAAAAGCACGGTTAAAGCTAGCTTTTAGGCACATGCATGCCTTGTGTCATTTCAACGAACATTAGGGTGTGAATCCACTGACGCGGAGCGGAGCGGAGACGTACAGGAATCGTCTAATCACAGATGAGTCAAGAGACGCGATGAGGATTTCAACCATTATGATTGGCCGATTCCTGCAGTGGAATCGCCCCTTACTCCGTACTTACAAAGCGACGGTGTGACATTGTCTGTGTGTTATTTCAGGAGGCCGCGACATGTTTTGCTGTGTGACACTAGTTTTTGGCACGTGTACTTGTCACAATCACACACACATACATATACATAAAATACAACACATACACACAAGATACAACAAACACACACACACCACACAAGAGCATGCATGCACTAATTTATCTTAATTTTACTTTATTTTAATATTATGCTAAGTATACACTATTAATATTCGAAAATCGGGTGAAGACACTGACTCCTGTATAATAGGTACCAACCAGCTCAGGAGTTAGGGCTTCAATTGAAAATGTAACAAATTTTTATGTCAATTTTTTTTTTAAATTATTCTTAAGTTTTTAATTATTATTAAGGAGCTCATGGCTAAGTCGCACAGGTCGAATCCATCAGGTTAAGCTACACTTGCCGGGGTTGGTCCGTGGATGGGTGACCATCTTTACATACCGAGACTCCTCCGTGCCTCGGAAAGTAACTGGTATTCAGCTGCATCCGGTTAGACTGGAAGCCGACCCCAACATAGTTGGGAAAGACTAGGCAGATTGATTTTTTAAAATTATTATTATTATATAATTGTGGACACAGATTTATTGGAAACATCGGGTGTTTTAATTATTTACATTTATTTTTAAATAGGTACTTACAAAAAAATACATTGCATCAAACTGTTTGAAGGATACTGCTCGGTAATTAAGGGCGAATTTCCCCAATGAAACTAAACGCGATCAGCAAATTTAAACCATGTTCAAGAGCTGTCAATGTCACATTGTTGGGGATTATTGACACTGATAGCTCTTGAACGCGGTTTAGATGTGCTGATCGCGTTTAGTTTCATTGATGGAATCAGCCCAAAATAAATTGACGCAAGGTAATAGAGAATTGATAACAATTCTCGATTACCATTGCGTCAATTTATTTTGATGAAAGCGATAATTAAATATTGACATTAGGATTATATGTCCAGCATTGAAATGCGTACTTAATAAAACTTGAATCTTGTGTGAAGGTATCTCTTATGAGTACCGTTTAAGAGTAATAGTGTTAATATTCCTCAGCAATTTTGACACTGACAGCTCTTAAACGCGGTTTAGACCGCCCATTGTGTCACCCTATGTAAAATTTCTAGATTTATAGTCTGTAATTTCTATGGTGTACATATTAAAGAGTTTTTTATATCTATGTGTGTTTTATACCTACTCGTGAAAGTACTTTTGTGATGTTTAATAATTGTAAAATGACCACAGCTGTTTTTAAATAAAGATGAAAGTAATATTGTTACATTAAATGTTTTTTTAAACGTCAGAACAATACTATTTTATTCTTTTTATCTTAAAATTTTAATAACTATTGTAATTTGTATTCTTATAAGCACTTCAACTAGTACCCACCTAAAGTGTTGGATGAAATTATAGGTACCTATTTATACATAGCAAGTACCTAATAAAAAAAAAACACTGTTAATATCTCTCTCTCTCTGTTTCTCTCTCTCTCTGTCTCTAAGCCTATTAATTTTTAGTATTATTTTCAGAATTCAAGCTGATCCCATTACCTACTGGAAGCTACTTGCTTCAAATTGGTCACCACACTTACTCTACCAACCGGGTCAATTTCTCCGGGCATTGTACGTGGTACTGCTCAAAGAGGATCAGCAAAAAGTGCCAAGTTCGAGTGAAGATGATTAATAAAGAGGTCGTAGCCTGGACAGGAGAACATACCCATGACCCTACAGATTGGCAAAATAAAATGAAAACCAAAGTTGAAGACCAATATCTTGCAAACGCTTTAAGAAAATCGATTTAGTATTTGCATTATTATTTTCTACTAGTTGACCCGACAGTATCTTGCCCTGTTTATTCTGTAGTTCCTACAAAAATCCCAAACAATAAGACGTTCAGTTTTTCCCGGATTTGAAAAATTTCCGCGAAGCTTTTCCAATTGTTCTTTCCAGAAAAACCAGAGATTTCCAGTATGACAAATCATAAATTAAATAAAACTGTATAACAATCTTCATACTCCTAGCAAAGGACGTATTGTATGTAAAGCCTTAGTATTAATAAAATGTGCATTTAATAATTAAGTAGGTACTTACGTAATTATAAAATTAATTATAAACTAATATAATATTCGCCGGGAGGGGACGCCCTAGGAAGACATAATAGTGACGTTATTGGTGATGTACTTCTGAAAGGTCAGGTGCGTAGTATCCCAACCGTCTTGTGTTTATGACCAGATTTATGAACGCAAACGAGGTACAAGGAGTACATGTTACATACGTAAGGTACGTACTTCCCATAATAAGAAGGCGCGAGTTTATCTAAGTATGTATGAAAAATATTCAAACTAGTCGAGAATTAAGGATAAGTAACTACTTAGTTTCGTGTAGTGTTTTAGCAACAATTTTTTTAAGTAATTGATATTATTATTTTTTTTTTACTTCGCTAATGCTTTTTCGTTTTTTTTTTTATTATTATAATGGTCAGTACCTACCTACCACCTAAATAAAATTATTGTATTAAACAAATTAATCTATTAATCTTGTTTTTAATTATACAAAAGCATTGCTCGTTTTAATTTTTCGTTTCGTTTCGATTATGTTTACTTAACACCCAAGCAAGCATTGTGGAATGCAATAAATGATTGAGTATTGAGTAACTCAACATTTAAATATTAGTTACTGCATTAAAATGAAGTGTACAGTGTAGGTATAATTATTTTTTTCTAATTTCAGAAGTACAATATATAATATCAAGATGCGGTAAAAGACAAGTTTTATTCAACAATTTCACATATTCTTTCGTGAGAACCTGTGAAGCAAAGAACTTAGTTCATTGGCGTTGCTCATCATATGTACATAGGAACTGTAGGAGCCGCTTAGTTATCAACAATAAAACCAAAAAGGTAATAGTTAAGGGAAATCATAGTCACGAGGCTCCGCAATTTGTTGTGCATAACGGAAAATATGTTCGTCTATGATAGACGGTATCGTCATCAAAATTACCAAGGTAACAAAGAGTAGACGAGAATTATGAAAAAAAAAAGTTATGTATGTTTTCTGTTTTTTTGTGTGTATATTTTGTGCTTTAATCTGGGTCAAATAAATTCTGTATCCTTGGAACATTGAATAAACAACATTGTTTTTAGTATATGCGAAACCTGAATATAGTTTGTTCAGAATAAATAACTGAATCGATTCCAATAACTTTTATACCGTGTTATATTTTGCCCCAAAAATCTTTAAAAAGGTTACAATATGGACACCGCGCGACCAACACAAGTCACTGCAGGCATAGTGGCACTAGGCACGGGCGCACAGCGGGCGCCGCGTGGTGATCATGTTTTTGTACTGACAACAATACCTGGTTACATGACAAGCTTATAACTTTGTGATTCTTCATGATACAGTTTTGAAATTTTGTAGATAGATTCTTTACATAAAAATACTAGACACGTGTTTCGGGTTTCGCATATATGAAAACTGATGTTGTATGAAATGCTTGTATTAAACCGAATCACTTTGATTTGCATAGTTTCAATTATAATTTAATTTAAGAAAAACTGTTGTGTGTTAATTGGTAATTAAGTGATTGCTTTTATGGCCGTGGTTTGTTTGTTAGATTAATAATATTATGTATAATTAAAATTAATGTTTTTATTTTGCATGTATTATTGTTTAGAATCGAGTTCTTTTATTTTAACTTAATATTCTGTTGAGTGTTGCTGGGGAGGTTGTTACGCCTCTTCTTTTGATTTTGATTAGTATACCTATATAATACGGTAATATATAGCTAACTCGCTCTTGGCGTGCTATCTATCTTATTCGCTCACTTTACGTACTCCATATTCTAGTGTAGCAATTAACACTGTTAGTTTGATATTGTATCTTCATTAAAAACTAAACTAACACTATGCACACACCAAATTAAGCCGTGTCTGATGGCACGTATTCCTCGTCGGAATTCATTACGACATCTACATAAAATGTGTAACTAAAAATATTTGAATACGCAGGAGAATGCTTGTTTATGAAAACAAATGTTTTTGTTTAAGATTTTTTGTGTAATGTTTCGCAAAAACACACGCAGGAGACACAGCTTTACATAATCTTACATAATTTCTGGTTTGACATGTCAGCTGTCACCTGAACGCTTCGTGCGTCTTAGGCAACAAACGAGGAATAACAATTATCTACTACTTCCCAACTAACATAAATTATTTACTTTATTTACAACACATACAATATCTACACTTAACATCAGTAAAACAAAACATGTAAGTACTTATGTGAGAAAAACCGAAGGAGTATCCGTGCCGTGAAATGGATTACACAGAGTGATGATCTACAATATATTCCATTCCGAAGTTTAACAACCTAGTGTTCGACCTTGCCTCAAGGCTAATGGACGCTCGGTTTAGCTTTAACATCTAGACTCCTAGAACGCCCTAGAATGTTCTAAAGTAGCTCAATTAATTTCGTGTAATATCTGTTCTGTCTTAATATTTGTCCTTCGCCCTGATTTTTTTTTAAATTTTGATTGTTTTTTCATTTGTTTTTTTGTTTGTTTAAAGTGTCGAGGTAGGCAGTCATACAAGTAGTTTTGACAAAACTCACGTTTTCTTTTTTTTAATATTCTTCAATATACAACTGTTTTATCAATGACCTCGTTTTATTTAACTCTTTCAGTGTACAAGTCGGAATTGTCTAAAAATAATTTAATTACTTTATAATAACTGTTAATATTTATATTATTCTTAATTAATTTTCTTATTATTCCAGGCATACAATACATAAAATCAAGAGCTGGCAAAGAACAAGTTTTATACGAAAACTTCACTTATTCATGCAAGAGAACCTGTGAGGCAAAGAGCTTAATTCATTGGCGTTGCTCATCATTCGAGAGTAAGAACTGTAAAGTCCGCTTAGTTATTAACAGTAAAACTAAAGAGGTAATAATTAAAGGATACCACACTCATGAGCCTCCGCAATTTACTGTACGGAACGGAGAATATGTTCGTCTTTGTCGGACACAACCGAAACCGAAACTCTTTTAGTTTCGGCAAAACAAAATATGAATTTAAGTAAAAGTTAGTTCAAGTAGGTAATCACTTAAGTCGGTGACAAAAAACTAAAATACAGATCCAATAAGACACCGACTTCGGAAATTAAAGTTATTTTTCACTTTGTAGTTTTTTTTTATCCACGTATTCTGCCCGACGACGCCGAATTAAAACCTTTTTAACTGCTGCGCGTTTCAGTTTCTGAAAATTAAGGATTGAAGCGGCACCTAATCAATTTCCAATCTTTAATAGGATCCTTTGCTACGTAGTTCAAAAAAGCAGTCTTAGTCTTGTCTTACCGTATATTTCTTCTAAGATTGTAGTAAATATGTATTATGATTATTTGATTATGTTTACACCGACATCGTCCTCTGCTCGGGTGAAAATAGATAAAACAAATAGCTACCGAACGCAGAGTCGCTATAATGCATATGCTGTTACGCTTAGAGCTTGCAACAATCTTGTGGACAGCGAATTAATCCCTACACGCTGATGCTGAAAGTATCAGCTCTGTTAAGACCCTAAATAATTTAAAAGTAAACACTTCTTTTTTCGGGTTTTGTACAAAAAGAAAACTGAACTCCATTACTAAGTCTGCTCCATCTATCTATCAGTCGTTCGTATCAAACGTGGTTTTTGTATTGTATTGTATTGTAATGTTATTGTATTGTTAGTTGTAGGTATGAGTAATGTATTGAATATTGTCTATGAGTCATTGTAACTTGAATAATAAATTAATAATAGAATCAACAGCACACTAACGCCAGGTTTTGGTCGAAACTGGCCTTAACTGAACCCTTCGGTCGGATACCAGTTCGTCTTACGTGAACTAAACCATCATTGTCTCATAACAATCATTAAGATGACGTATTAGTGGTTCGAATATAAATAAATAAGAAACCCCCCCCCCCCCCCCCCTATAGTCCTATAGTCCCTATAGTCTATATCCCTATAGTTGAGAATTAGAGGTAATAAATAATTTAGCCTTGTAAGTACATAAAGTGTAATTTTGTAGTTTCTTTTTATATTAGTTAGGTAACCTTATACCAAATCTTATAAGAAAATACTTTAAATTTTATTTCCTTCACTTCGAACTGTATTCTGTATGAAAATATTGGTCAGTAAATAAAAACTGTGTTTAGATTTTCTGGTTTCAATTATGATGAAAAAATACTTTTTTTCCTCATTACTGAAGTAAATAAATGAACCTGCAGCTGAAACTTAATCTTTTAACAGAAGTTAAAAGTATTGACGATGCCTACTTTCTGTTTGCAGAAACAAATTAACCAAATAGTAATTATATCCATGTAATCATTTTTCTGATTGTTCCAGGAATACAATACATAACATCGAGATTCGGTAAAGAGCAAGCTATTTTCAACAATTTCACTTATTCCTTCTCAAGAGAGGAGGATAGCTTAGTTTATTGGCGTTGCTCGTTTGCAAGTAGAAAATGTAAAGTCCGCTTAGCTGTTGACAGTAGAACCACCTTGGTAACAGTTGTGGGGGGATATCATAACCATGATGCTCCTCGATTTAGTATGTGCAACGGCGGTTATATTCGTCTGAACAATACTCAAGTAAATAAAAAACAAAAAAAAAGTAGACTATACGCTCGGCCACACTGCTGTTGCACGGTGTGCAGACCAGGGACCGTACAACCCCGGTTAAAAGTAAAGTTTTTCGAAGAGGTAAGCCGTTTTTAAGGTTACCTTTATCATGTGAAACTCCTTGAAAGTGTTTTAGGCTTGAAACCCAGTAAAAGGGTTATCATTTAAATATGGATAACTCATTTAATGGGTACTATACTTGAAACCCAGTGAAAGGGTTACCCCTTCATTAAGATAACCTATATAGTACATATATGGGTTTTGTTGGGGTTAAAATATTAGCTATTTGCAAAGTATGCCCATAATCGATAGATTACATTGCTCCGAGTCGGAATGTTACGCTGTTTAGAGTTTTTAAGAGAGTTGACGTAAAACCCTTTTGAATCGTATGGATTTTTATTTAAAACCCTTTCGATGGATAACCAAAATGGTCCCTTGAAGCCATTCAAAAGGGTTACTCGTACCCGCGTACATGGGTTTTTGAATAACTGCTAAGAAAAACCTTATCGAAAACCCTTTCAATGGGTAACCAAAATGGTCTCTGCTGCAGACACTAGAATTTGTGATGAGATGATGATGATGATTCCAATTGTACTGTCAGAAACCTTGAACTTATGCATTAGAAATAACGAAACACGTTACTATCTCAATTTAATAGATTTTTGACATATGGGTCGAGTAGGTATTGAAGTTTTATAAGGCAGCTGATAATTTTTTCGCGCTTAAGACGTTGGTACAATGGAGAAAGTTGTTCAGTTTGTTGGTTTGTACCACATCTTTAAATATGACCACACATTTCTGATATACGCTGTATAGTTTTTGAATGTTAAATAGAATTTAATTAATGATTTTATTTAACCACTAGTACGAAAGCGGCTCTACACAAAAAACAGTCCATCATACAGTCATGCGTACGCGCACCGTGACGTCAGCCGGCACTTCGCACGTGTTTACAAACAATGCCGAAGCGACGAAGGTTCTTGGAATCTTGTAACGCTCGAATGGTTTTATGGATGCCAGAGAACTGGACTCTATCGTAGTGTATGTTTCGTTTGAATGTATGATCGTATAAAATTCACAAACATAGGTATGTAAAGAGCAAACACAGTTAGTTTCAGATTTCTAGATTTTCTACAGTGAAAAAACAAGCGATGACCTATATTTTTTATGGTTTAAAATGCATGCTGTGTTAACTGTAATTGTAGCTCTTACTAAATAATATACAGAACTTTGGTAAATCAACCATTGTAATCACAATAAAAAACCACTTCAAACCCAACTGTCTTTCATATTTTTCTTTTTTCTTTCTGTCTGTCATCTCTAAATAAATAAAAAGAGAAGTCCTGACTGACTGACTGACTCATTCATCAACGCCCAACCCAAACCCTTGAACCTAGAAAGCTGAAATTTTGCACAGAGGTTCCCTTTATACTGTACACAAGGAATAAGGAAGTATATCCCGGTAGTACGTTCCCGTGGGATATTTCCCGACAACCACGCGGGCGAAGCCGCTGGCAAAAGCTAAAATTCATCAATATACATATACATACATTAGGTAATGTCACGCCTTCTTCCCAGGGAGCAGGCAGAAACTACAGAAGGCCACCTACTAGGATCCTTACGTACTCCATTTGCCTCGTTTACGTTCATATACATTACGTTCATGCACGCGAAGCATGACTACCATAGAAACGGGTTTTGTCGACAGAAGATGAGACAAAATCATAGATTGTAGAAATATTTATATGCATTCTACGCGTCTAAGCATGGCCATGTGTCATTTTGTCTATTCTTTCGTCGAAAAAACGACGTCGTGCTACACGTGCTTTTATACACGCACGCCAGTTGCGAGTACTACGCACCTGACCTTTCTGAAGAACATCATCAATAAGGTTACTATATGTCATCCTAGGGCGTCCCCTCCCGGCGTTTCCACTCACATCTGCTTTGTAAATACCTTTTGTTAGTCGCCTTTCATTCATCCTGCCAACATGACCAAACCATCTAAGCATACTCTTTTTAATTTTTGTCACTACATCTTCATCTTTTTTTCACCAATTTACTCCTTAAAATTTGACGCAAAATCTTATAGAACTTTTTGCAGATGCAGTTCTCATGCCAACAAAGAAAGGAAATTTTACTTTGCACTTTGGATCCTACAGCTATTGGTGTAACTCATACAACAGAGCAGACAGGCTGATCAGAAGGTGGTATTGCTCTAAAAGGAAGGTAGAACAGTGTAAAGCAAGCGTAAAGACAGTTGAAGCAAGAGTAGTTGCAGTATATGGTAAACACACTCACTAGAACCATGTATAGTCCTCTTTATCGATTTCAATAACGGCGACCCTTTGAAATTCTTATTTCCTAGCGTGTGCATTAATATGACTCGACAGACCGAATTCTGTTTTAAATACCCGGTCACAACTAATACAATTGAGTTGGCCGGCAGACTTAAAGGTATAGGAGGGCTTAGATTTCTCTTTACGATTTGGCGTTTTTCGGTTAGTGTATCAAGTTCTTTTTTCCAAGGAGCTCGTGGCTAAGTAATAACAGCCGCACGGGTCGATCCATCAACTTAAGCTACGCTTGCCGGGGTTGGTCCGTGGATGGGTGATCATCTTTACATACCGAGACTCCTCCGTGCCTCGGAAAGCACGTTAAGCCGTTGGTCCCGGCTGTCATTCGTCACACAGTCGTTACGGGTCGTCAGAAGCCCGAAAGTCTGACAACCAACCTTGCCAAAGGGTATCGTATTACCTAGTTAATGGGTTGTGGAGGTCAGATAGGCAGTCGCTCCATGTAAAATACTGATATTCAGCTGCATCTGGTTAGACTGGAAGCCGACCCCAACATAATTGGGAAAAGGCTAGGCAGATTGATTATCAAGTCCTTTTTTTTCGAAAGTTTTAATATTTTTGTAGACAAGACGACCTATGTGAAGTGAGCCTCTCCCAACCTGTTGGATCAATAGCGCAAGCGCTTACTTGTCTCTTGAACGCATCCTTATAGCGGAGATGTTGACTACCATGCTTCCGTTTACTTTCCGCCATCTCAAAGAAGACCACTTTGGCTAAACGACCACCGTTTAGCCATGCGGAGGTCATGTCCACACCACCTGAGTGGCATGTAGAGGTTAAAGAAGAGAATATAATAGAAAGTGGTGCCAAAATATATCCTACGGTTGATGTACTTTAAGATACAGAAACACATAAAATGCTGGAACAAAACAAGACGCCAAAATACGAAGTGAAGTGACTTATTAAAGTTAATAGATCAGAAAATTTGGAAAATATTTACTCGATTAAAGATGCAGGTGTCATAATAGGTTGGGGAAAAAGTTTCTTCGCATTTTTTAAGAAAATTCAAAACATTTTTTAATATACATTATTTACATTTATCTAAAGTATGTAGGTACCAATTTGTTCGATGACTTTTTGCCATCTTGTAGGTAGGGACATGATCCCATTGCTATAGAAATTTTGGGACTTTTGATCAAAATACCGCGACAAGTGGTTTTGGCAGTCCTGTCGTGATGTTAACCTGACACTGCCTAAAGAATTCTGAAGAGACCGAAACAGGTGAAAATCTGCAGGTGCAAGGTCAGGACTATACGGCGGATGCAATAACACCTCCCAGCCAAACTCTCTTAATTTTTGCTGTGTGGCTAAAGCTGTGAGAGGTCTAGCGTTATCATGATGAAAAATCACACCCCTTCTGTTGATTAATTCCGGCCGCTTTCTCTCAACTTCTTGCTTTAATCTCATCAGTTGTTCGCAGTAGAGTTCAGAATCGATGGTTCTGCCTGGTGGTAACAGCTCATAATGAATAATGCCGTTCCAATCCCACCATACACACAGCATCACCTTGTTGCGAGTTAACCCTGGTTTCGCCACAGTCTGTGAAGCCTGACCGGCCTTTGACCACGACCTTTTTCGCACGTTCTTGTCGTACGTCATCCACTTTTCATCACCAGTTATCAGCTTCTTCAAAAATGGTTCGGTTTCATTACGTCGTAATAAAGAATCACAAATGAATACACGGTTCATTAGGTTTCTTTCAGTGAGCTCGTGAGGTACCCAAATATCGAGCTTTTTTGTGTACCCAGTTTTCTTCAAATGCGCCAAAACTGTTTTGTGGTCAAATCCCAGTTCTTCAGCTACGTTGTAACTACTTATATGCCGATCTTGCTCCACTTTTTCAAAAATGGCATCCATTTTATCCGTAATAGGGCGACCAGAGCGACGTGCATCTTTGGCATCAAAATTTCCGGATTGAAAACGCTTAAACCAAATTTGTGCTACTCTCACAGACACTGCACTGGGTCCATAGACATCGCAAATTTTTTTCGCAGCTTGCGTTGCATTTTTACCTTTTTTGTAGTAAAATTTTAAAATGTATCGAATTTCTTCATTAGATTCACTCATCTTGACAGTACGAAAAACAAATGAAAATCACACATTTTCCTAATTTGAATTTGGAATAATGTTCTTTAAAATTTAAACTTGCAATGATACCAAAACCAGCCAGATACAAATAGTATAGCCAAAGAGATTTTATTTTAAGTTCATACATACTATAATGCGAAAAGACTTTTTCCCCAACCTGATATTATGGAGTCTCGTTATTTGAGGAATCAGAGATAAATGTATTCTTAGATCTGTCAAGCATTTTAATATATTTACCGATATATATATAAGTCCGCTTTATGTGCCAAATAGAGTTCTTGTCAAAATTTCTTGTGATCTGTACGTGTATTTTGAAGGCTTACTTTTATATAAACATCATGATTATTTTGTTTTATAGATATACTTACCATATCTGATCTAGTTTTTAAATTGTATTTAATTGTTATACTAAATTAAATAGTTAAACTGTAACGTGTTTTTATGCTTGCTTTGATTCTTAAATCATTGCTTAATTAGGTAACATCATCTATTTTTTGACAATTTTATAACCGATTTTCTTTCATTTCATTTGGTTGATTTTTTATACGGTAAAAATTCATTATAATAAAATTGTGCATGTTTTCTTTAGATGTTGTTAAATTCATGCGGTCCATTCGTGGAATCTACATTACGTACTACTCTGACGTGCCCACAAAAACTTTGGTTAAAAAGAGACAGCGATGGTACCACTCTAAAAAAAAGAGTTCACAATGCCAAATCATTGTTACGTCTTACGGGAAAATTCTAGTTAGAGTTTTTGGGTGTCATACGCATCGAGGAGAACACTACAAATGACTCATAAAACAATGAGGTTTTACCAGACTAGAAGAGAGAAGAAATGGGAGATCTTTTCCTTGCAGTGGGACAGTACAGGCTAATTATTATTATTACCAGACTAGATGTCTTGATACATTAATATGTAAAATAATAAGTAAAATTGTTTATAATTAATAATTATGGCAAATCTTTTCTCGCCCCAATTTTTGTTTGGTATAACAATGAATACAACGCTCAATAATAATAGTTTATTTTTTTAGTTAAAATTACCTCTCTATAATTGACTGGCATTTTTTATTTTATTAAATGATCCTATAACAATATTTCAGTGTTTTTCTTAACCGCAAGAGGGAAGCACGGGATGTTATATAAGAATGCGAAGTACTACCAACAGATAGAGAGTTTTGGCATAAGATGGAGGTGTACCAAGAGAGGATGCAAGGCCTTCTACTTCGAAACAGATGGAGTTTTAACGAGAATGCACGAGGAGCACTCCCATCCATCAAGTGACTATGGAAACTCATAGAACTGTGTCATTTTAAGCTACAGCCCTACCTACTTACCTGTGAACTGAAAAAGGACAGCACCGTCGATGCGTAGACACAATCGAATGACATATCAACGTGACGGCCGTAGTTCCAATTTTCGCTATTTCACAGATAAGTTGGTAGGAGTGTACGTCCACACTTGTGACATTTCATCAGATATTACTCATTCTAGAGTAATGGTTCCAATCACGCTATTTAGGGTCCCATTAAAATAGATGGAAACATTTTAATACAGCGTTCAGTACATCTAACCAAAGATATCCAAGCAAAAAAAAAACACTGATTAAAGTGATTTTATTTTGACCTAAAATATTTAAAAAAAAAACGCGAGAGGCACGGGCGGTGACGTGATCACGTATGCCTGCACATTTGTAGTATCATAATCATCATAATTATGATATAACAAAGACATGGATGTGTTTATGCAATTGGGTAATCAACATTTGTGTACTTTCGTTAGCAGATTTTTTATCTTGTAAGTATCTAATGCGTTTTTCTTATTATTTTTTTTTACCATTGTTCTTATTTTGGTGATCTGAATGATTTCTAAAAGTTTGACCATCTATTTTAATGGGACCTTATATCTGTGGTCGTGTCATTGTCTGTGTATTATGTCACGAGGCCTCGAAATGGATCACTATGTGACATTAGGCCATGCGTACTGGTCACGATCTCGGAGTCTGTTCCGTTGAAATTACACTAATATGGACGTACCTTATATCATACTCGTAGGGAGCTGAAGGATAGTGATTTTTGATCGGTATTATTGTGATATTTAATAGAAGTTTAGAAATCTATTTATTTAATAAGAATTAACATAGCATTTAAGGTTACATTTATATCTTGCATTGATTTAGTTGACTATTTAGCCCTAATTCAGAGTCTGATTGAAGCAATATACATTCTAGTAGATAATAAGCTTGAACCTCATAGCATAGTGGTCTCTTCAAGGCTCACTGGCACATTCATCAAACACAAGTTCATTTGAAGAATGTACCAGTGATCATTGTCAGCAATGCATGAATCCAGTGAATATTATAATAAAATTAAATTTAGTAATCAATAAAAAAGTTAAATAAAAATATACAATATTATTTTATACTAGTTTTGCAATAGTGTGATGTTGCCCAGTTTATTGAGTTTGTTAACTGAAATAAAATAGCTTTATTAACTAGTTTTCTTTTCTTCTTATTCTTAAAATTGATTGAGTTGGTGGATAGAGTCAACTTTTGTTTATATTTGGTTGCCACTCTCACATCTGATGGTTTAATGGAGGAAACACTCATTTTGTGTCAATAATTAGTTTCAACATTTATTTTCATCTTTCCACTCTCTTTACTGATTTGTGTCATTGGTTTTTACATTCCAGGGCAGATTATTTTCACGAAAAGAGGGAAGTTGCTGCTTCTGAATGGATACACATATAATCGAAATTGTGTGTCTGAAACCAAGATCAGGTGGCGATGTTCAATCAGGCCATGTTCAGCTAGGATCCATACCATTGATGGCAACATCGTATACGCTCTTGAAGACCACAATCATCCACCGAGAGACGTACACAAACTTGTATTACAAGAAAACTTTTTTGATTCATAATTTATTCCATTTGTTACCTAAACACGTATATATTCATGTTATATAAATATAGGTATATCTTTATTTTATTATTCTATGGTTATTATTTTGTAAAACAAATAAATATATCGTTTTCCTTTTTAATGCCATTTCATTTCCTTAAACATGTTGATGTCTTTTAATTGAATTGTTGATGTGCTAAATTATGAATATTATATTGTATTCCAGCAAAATTTATTACGTCAACAAGAGGTCATAAGTTGCTACTCCGGAATGGGTACACGTATAATCGACGTTATGGGTCTGAATACAAGATCAGGTGGCGATGCTCAATCAGGACATGTTCAGCTAGGATACATACCATTGAGGACGTCATTGTGTACGCACTTGAAGACCACAACCATCCACCGAGAGATGTCCACAAACAGTTTTCTAAGACAGTTTATTTTGATTAATAATTTATTTCATTTGTTATATAATCATGTATACCTACTATATCATGTATAAAATACTGGTATTCAGCTGCATCCGTTTAGACTGAAAGCCGACCCAAACATGGTTGGGAAAAGGCTAGGCAGATAGATATAATCATGTATGTTTATGATAAATCATCATTCTATTGCCCCTAACCCAATCTATTTGGGGTCGGCGCAAACCGTCTTCTTCGTTCATTCTTTCTTAATTGTCGTAATTTCTACAGTCATGACCTGTCTAGCCATATCATCTTTCACACAGTCCATCCGTCGTTCATTTGTTCTAAATAAACATAGATAATTAAATATTTAATTTAATTAAACCTGTTTGATATTTTAATTTATTGGTTCCTTTCAATAAAAATGGTTACATAATTTATGGATAAAATTTTGTTTTCTAGTGAATTTGATTACGTCTGCAAAAGGGCGTAAGTTACTACTCTTGAATGGATACACATATACTCATCATTATCGATCTCAACACAAGATCAGGTGGAGATGTTCAGATAGGTCTTGTTATGCTAAAATTGTTACCATTGATGACGTCATAGTGAATGCTCTTGGAGACCACAAACATCCACCGAGAGACCTCAAGAGACTCCTTCAAAAAGGCTGTTGTGATTCATAATTTATTTAATTTGTTACCAGTTGTGCTATTCTGTAAACATCTCACCGTGATAACTAAAGGGAAGTGAGCGTGAAGTGAGCCGTCATTCCACCTGATGCTAGGGGTTGACACTATTGACAGCTCACTTTAAAATCACTTCACCTAAGTTTCACGGTGAGATTTTTACAGAATAGACCGGCAGATCATGTCTATCTTTGTTTATGATACTCGTAAATCATCATTTACTTGCTGTTATCCCAATCCCAGTTGTTGGGGTAGGCGCAACATGTTTTCTTCTTCCATTATTTTTTAATTAGTCGTAAATTCGGTAGTCATCTTTCACAGAAACCGTCCATCGTTGCTTTGGTTTAAATAAACGTAGATATTCTATTTCAATGAAATTTCATTTACATAATAAACCTGTTTGGTATTTTTAATTGATTTGATGTCTTTAAATCAAAATGTTTATATAATTTATGCATACAATTTTGGTTTCCAGTGAATTTTATTACGTCGTCAAAAGGACGGAAGTTACTACTCCTGAACGGATACACATATAGTCAACATTGTCGGTCTGAACACAAGATCAGGTGGAGATGTTCAGATAGGTCTTGTTGTGCTAAAATTGTTACCATTGATGACGTCATAGTGAATGCTCTTGAAGACCACAAGCATCCACCGAGAGACCTCAAAAAGCTAATTTACTTAAGTATTGCAACTCTTTAATTACCCAAAAAAAATGCTACAGTAATTATGAATCCATAATACTTCAGCATTTTTTTTTGTTAATTATTATTTTACAACTAGCAGCGCCCCGCGGTTGCACCCGCGTAAGTCTCGAACCCGTAAGAATATCAGGATAAAAGAGATTCTCTGTGTTAATCCAGTTTATAAATTATTTGTGTGCCATATTTCATCAAAATCCATTCAGTAGTTTTTGCGTGAAAGAGTAACAAACATCCACCCATCCATACATTCATCCTCACAAACTTTCGCATTTATAATATTGAGTAGGATCTCTATTATACTAGCTTTTGCCCGCGGCTTTGCCCGCGTGGAGGTATGGAAATTATCCCACGGGAATAGTGGATAAAAAGTATCCTATGTCGTAATCCAGGTCATGGTCTACCCATGTACCAAATTTCATCCAAATCATCGTTTTAGCGTGAAAGCGTAACAAACAAACTCACTTTCGCATTTATAATATTAGTTAGAATTACTAGCTTCTGCCCGCGACTTCGTTCGCGTAAATATCGTTAGAAACCACAATATACTAAAATAACAGCCACATTTTAATAAAACTTCCCTGTATACACGTAGCATACAGGGAAGTTTTATAGCTTAGCGTTCTTTCTGACTTTTTTCTTGCTGCTCGGCTCCCTATGGGTTATAGCGTGACGGCTTATAACCTTCTTTGTACAATCAAAATATGCAAAAATAATTTTTCAAATTCGATTGGTAGTTTCAGAGATTAGCGCGTTCAAACAAACGAACTCTTATTACTAAATTTTGCCCGCGACTTCGCCTGTGTGGAGGTCGGAAATTAAGCCACGGAAACGTACTACATGGATAAAGTATCCTAGTGTTAATCCATGCTATGAACTATGTTTGCCAAACGTCCAAATCCTAAGCATAATACTACATACTAGGTTTTTTTTTAGGCTTAAATGAATTTATTTCGGAATATAATATTTACATAAAATATAATCTAACAGACTCAAAATATTAATAATAATAATATGGACATGTAATTATACAGGGTGTCCAGTAAATAGCACGACATACTGCAGGAGGTGATAGCTTGGGTCAATACCTATCAAAACAACACAATATATGTTCAGCAAAATCTTATGGATTTTTTTTCACCACTGTAGGTTAAAGTTATGCAAAAAGAAAATCGTTATGTGAAAATTTAAACAAAAAATACTATTTCTTGAAAACATTCTTGTTTTTGATAGAAAAAAGACTTATCAATGAGTAAAGTAACTATTCACGAATAATTTGATGTAAAAAAATTAATAGAAAAGGAATGTTTCATTACGAGATGCTTAAAAATCTGTTTCAAGGTAGAGATTTTTAGATATTTCGGAAAATTTTGTAAAACTGTAAATCCGTAAGATTTTGCTGAACATATATTGTGTTGTTTTGGTAGGTACTGACCCAAGCTATCACCCCCTGCAGTATGTCGTGCTATTTACTGGACACCCTGTATAAAATAGAGTACCAAAAATCAAAGGACATCAAAAAATTCGTCCGCATCGCTGTCAACAGGAAAAGTGCCCAATAGGCTGGCGCATAGCCACGTTGAGATAATGATTTTCCTAATGATTCAAACATTATCGTTAATTCATGCAAGCCTAGTACTTTTTGTTAGGTTTACTGCTCAGAAATGGAACACAACGTGTCATGTCGTGAATTGAAAAACTATCTTGAATTCATGCAATCCTACTACGAGTACCTCTATAATCTAACAAAAATCGTACTTTTTGTTAGGTTACAGAGGTATTTCTTTCCGACTTGCTAGGTATTTTTATTTTATAAGATTTTTTTTTAATTTTTCCAAACTGACTTAACTTTCTTATTTATGAACCGATTACAAACACAAACACAAACACACACAACACAAACACAACACACACACAACACACACACACACCAAGACAAACACTAAGACCCCCACCACCACCACCACCACCACCACCACCACCACCACCACCTACGATTAAGTTCCTATTAACTTACTTAGCAGATAATTTCATACAAATTCTGTTCCATTTTTGAATGTATTCGGTAAGTCGTGGCTATTCGGATAACGTGAAATAGGCCTTAAATGTTAAGTGAAGCTTAGTGAAAACCGATACTGACAAACAGACAAGCATTCTAAAAATCATTGTTTTGGGTTCTGTTGCGTTAATAAAGACCCTCCAATAATAGTTTTTTTCAAATATCTTCCATGTACAAACAGCGATCAGTCACTTTTATCATATATTTTATATAGATAGATATTAAGTATAGATTATTTTCAGATTTCTGTGTTAGCTTATAATGACAACGATGCGGACGAGTACTAAGCGTTCAAGCGTTGACGCTTAAATGTAATTTTATTTTGTATTTATTTGTTTAGTGTATTTAGTAGTTAGTCATTTAATTAGTACCTCGTGTAAATAATTAGCTGTGTTTTGTTGTTATATTGTATTTTAAGCATTTTAATGTGTATTTAATATGATAGTGAATTGATTTTAATGATTATGATTCTATGAAGGGATCTACCCTTAATAAATAAAAACACAAGAAAAGTATTCTTTTATCATAAAGATCCTATAAGACATTTAATATAGCATTTGTAAGCTGTCTGTAATTGTCACCATTTTTAACCGACTTCAAAAAGGAGGAGGTTCTCAATTCGTCGGAACCTTCCCCAATCGGGGAAAGAAAAATCCAAATCGGTCTAGCCATCTTCGAGTAATCACTCGAAGATGGCTAGACGATTTGGATTTTTTTTTGTTTTATTCGAGAGGGTTATCACAGTTGGTCCCATATAAAATTGATTAACTTTGCTTGGGTAGTTTTTGAGTTAGCTTCAATAATACGTATTTTTTCCCCACTTTTATATGGATGATGTTCTAGTGTGTTTTGCAGGTAGTGGTATTAGAATTTGTGTGGGGTAGGAACTACAACTAAAAAGTCAAAAATAAAAACTTTTTTACAAAAAAATACAACCGACTTCCAAAAACACTACAAAGTGAAAAATAAGTTTAATTTCGAAAGTCGGTGGAAAAAAATCAAAATACATTTAACTAGACACCGACTTCCGAAATTAAAGTTATTTTTCACTTTGTCGTGTTGTTTTTGGAAGTCGATTGTATTTTTTTGTAAAAAAGTTTTTTAGATTTTAAAAATGAATTTATTAATACAATTTGCATTCCAGTGACTTTTATTAACTCCAATAGAGGACCTATGTTGCTATTCCTGAATAAGTAGACGTATACTCGACGTGCTGAGTCTTCAATCAAGACCAGCAGCGATGTTCAAATATGTCATGTTCAGCTGGGGTCCATACTATTGATGACGTCATCGTATACGCTCTTGAAACCCACAACCATCCACCGAAAGGTCAAGAAACTTTTCTTTTTTTTTCAAAACAGCTCTTGTGTTTCATAATTACTGTAATTTAATAATTACCATGAGATTTTTTTATATTATTGTAACTTTTTCTGTAAGCTCCCTGTAGTCGTGACCATTTATGGCATTTGAAATTTAATTTTTTGTAGCCCGTTTTGGTGTTTTATATAGTGGTGTCATAAAATCAAAATATTTTTATATCTGATGAATAAAATTTGAATTTCAGGAAAATTTATTATCTCGAAAAGAGGACGAAAGTTGCTTTTTCTGAATGGGTATACGTTTAGTCAAAATGGTATGTCGCATGGGCAAAAGTTCAGGTGGCGATGTTCGACCAGGTCATGTTCAGCTAAGATCCATACCATTGATGACGGCGTCGTCGTGTACGCTCGTGACCACAACCATAACCATGCACCAAGAGATGTCAACCGACTCGTTTTTCAAGAAAACTCTTGATTCATAATTTATTCCATTTGTTACCTAAACAATTCTTTACCTATGTTCATGTTACATAAATATAGATATTTTTGATATTGTATAAGTATATGGTTAATATTTTGTAAAACATAATTATAAATCTTAGCTTTCTTTCAATGCAATTTTATTTATTTGTACACATGTTGGAATCTTTTAATCCAAATGTTGATGAGCTATTTATGAAACTTACTAACTTTTGCTTGCGGCTTCGCTCGCATTAATTTAGAATTTGACAATCAATCCGTATTGTACTCTGCTTGTAATAATATAATGCAAACATGATTCGAAATTCACGTGGCGCCATCTATTATCATAAGAACGTTATTGTTGTTTTCCTCGGGAACAGTACTTTTTATCGGGATAAAAGGTACCCTATGTCCGTTTTTGTACACTTGAAAACGTAAATGCAAAATTTCAAGATGATCGGTTCAGTGTTTTAGGCGTGAAAAGGTAAAAAACCATAGAAATATAAAAAACAGGAGAAGTGGCATGGGGGCGTGTTTGTGTCCACGCGTTATGCGCACGCTGTGCCTTTACTCGCCAAATGGCCGTCTCCGCGAACTAGTACGCTTTCGACCGTGGTCACGATAAATTATAAAAATGCCGTGTTCTTCAGTGGTTTCCTGCAAAAACCGAAGTGATATTAAAAACTTCGTATCTCACGGAATCACTTACCATATGTAATTAAAAGTATTTTACTGTATTTATCTTTAAAATCATAAAAAACAACAAATCGTAAAATATTTCTTGCTTTTACTACGTTATTTTTGTTTTCAAATATCGCAGCGGCTGTACTATTTTTGCAGCAAATACATTGCTCCTTAACCACTACCTTAAGTATGTCGCTAAGCGACTGGACAAGCAATGTAAAAATAACAAAACGATACTTTATTTACGCGGAGCGTCGCATAGTACAGCCGCTGTGTCTTGCGGCGAGATAGTGATGAGGTTAAGATCCACTAAAGTAGGCTATCGATAATAATGTCGATTGCCCAGCGAATATTATATTGCTATTATAGTTTATTTTTCAATTTGTCAACCGTTTTAGCCCGGTTGGAACACTTGAAAAGATGACGTTTAAGTACGGTTGGAAAACCTTTGAGAATGTAAAATAATCTTTTTTACTGTTTTTGATTATTTTACCTAGTTGAGAAATGCATTACCAACGGTCGTAAAGTAAGTTTATTAATGTTTAGGTGGAGTGTTTTAGGGTTTAAATTATCGCATCTTCGTGCTATTTCCTTACTTTTTTTTGGTTTTGGTATTTTACTTCCGCTAAAGTCTTTAACTATGCACCACAAGATTCGAATGCGTTGTAGTAATCGGTATGGTTCAGATAAAATATTAGTGATTTTTGCTTAAAATAAGTCAACATATTCATGCTATTTATTTGTTATGCATGAGTATGGCATGTGTTTGTTTTCATATATTTAACTATTTCTTAACTAAGGGTTTTTTTTAAATAACAAAAGCCTATTCGCCTGTTGCCTGCTACCTGCTTACTCATCGTGAGGTTAAGAAGTATAGACCGCGCGGAACTAGTTGATCGCGCCTTAGGTATGTGAGCGGTGGGATGGAGGAGCGGGGGCGCATTACTCAGTACGTGCGTTGCGAACCGCCGCCTCACCCCTGTCTCAGCGGCCAACTAGTTCCTATAGACTATATAGACTATAGCTTAAGATACTTATTATGTAAATGATAAATAAGTTCATAAAGTACCTTTTTAGCTTCCCAAAAGATACAAATACAAAAAAATAATGGATTGATGCCACAGGAAGGCCACCTAACTGGTTCCCAACAAAATGTAGCACCATATGCTCAATTCACTTTAAGGCAGAAATGTTCCAGCCTCTAAAGAAAACTCGCAGGCTTTTTGAATGGGCAATCCCAAAATTAAGAGTACGTCAAGTACTGAACAAATACCTCCACTTTACAGGTCAGTGAGTAAACACATCATAACAGGGTTCAACAATTCCTATGGTTTCACAGCCTAAACCAACTTAACCGGATTGTTTTAATTTATTGATTCGTTTTTTTTTTTTAATATACATTTTTTTAAATTTAAAATATATAATACTTTCTGGACATATCATTTTTTATTTTATTTTCAGGACCCAAAATTTTTCTTGTACAGTAATAAATGGAAGTATCGATAACTTTCCGATTTAGTCAATCACTAGCGTATATGTAAAATAAATTGCTTTTTGCACAACACAATAATAGCGCCAGATGTTTTTGTGTGAGTAAGTTGTACGGTGCATGGTAAATGCACGCTGTGTGTGACGAGTTAAGGTTTATAATTGATTGTGTAGTATGTTCTGATTTATGAATTGCAAGTGTGTGCGCGACTTTGTATCTATTGCTTTTAGTGAACTACATGTGTAGTAGTGGCGCGGTGGTGGGGCCAACCTAGCGACATCGGATTTTGATACATTTTCAACTACCGGGCATATCTCCTTCTTTCATATATCTATGTAAAAAACAAACAAACTTATATTCGTATATATGATATTAGTTAGGATTAGGATATTGTATTCCAGTGAATTATTACGTCAACAAGAGGACATAAGTTGCTATTCCGGAATGGATATACGTATAATCGACTCGATCGAAGAAGAGATTTATAATGTGTTCTATGCTAATGGACTTAGTCCTTCACTTAGTCCTTCAAATGGACGTGCACCATGCACACGTGTCACGTGTGTTGCACGTGAGCCATAGCGGCTGGCGGTGGTTATTCCAACCACCTCCCTCCAGAAGTTGATCACATCTCCTGGTCTGTCCAGAACATCCGTGAAAAATCTGGGTGCCCCGAGGGTTTCAATCTGTTCAAATCTGGGTAACGCATGTGCATTCAAAGAGCACATGGGCAACGGATTTTTCAACCCTTCATGCAAATCCTGCAGTTTATAATTATTAAAAGTGTGAAGGGGAAGACCAAAAAAACGGTGGATGGATTGTGCTACTGTTGTTCGGTACCTTCCGGTTTCTTTACATATCAAAAAGAGGTACAATTTTATTAAAGTATCAAAATTAAACGTTGGTATTGCTCTAGTCACTATTAGAAAGAGTTTTTAGCAATGGGACATCACTTTATACCCATAAGAAAGAAAGAAAGAAGAAAGAAAATACGTTTATTTGCGGTAAACATGACGCAAAGGACAACAAAATAAAATAAACAAAGTAAAAAGCAAGTTTTGGGAAAAATATGCGTCACATCTACGCAAAACGGCTACCGCTCAGCATAATGCCGCGACCCCATGCGAAACGGAGCCCCTGGTTTTCAGCGATAGCCGGCGTTGACGCGATGACGTCGAAAAAAAAAAAAAAACGTAGCCATTAATTTCCCCTAAGTATTATAGTAATGTACGTTGTGATATTCTCTTGTAGGTATGCAATATACATACAAGTTAACGTTATGTACTATATACTAGCTATAAGTTAAATGTCTTAAATACTTGCTGCGCCCTACCACTGTCATGTACTCTTAAGTTTTAGCCTATTCATAGCATGTAACTGTGTGCAAATAAATATATAATAATTATATAATAAAGTTATACGTAATACTATAGTTACCAAAAAATTATAAATTGTTAACTTAAAAAAATATTCAATAAATTTTTTGTTTCAAGTGTCGTGGCGTATTATTAATTTTTGAGCTGCAAAGAATTATTTATTTTACCATTTATGTACAAAGAAAAATGTATAGAAATACATCATAATTTATAATTGGAGTACCTACAAAGGTACTGCTTATTTCTCATGAAATTTCTTCCAGTAGACCTGCGAAAGGAGAAATGAAAAAGCAATGTAGACAAATAGTGTGTGAGAACAAGAAGAGATAAAAACTTTTTTACAAAAAAATACACCGACTTCCAAAAACAACACTACAAAGTGAAAAATAATTTTAATTTCGGAAGTCGGTGTCTAGTTAAATGTATTTTCGTTTTTTGCCACCGACTTCCGAAATTAAAGTTATTTTTCACTTTGTAGTGTTGTTTTTGGAAGTCGGTTGTATTTTTTTGTAAAAAAGTTTTTATTTTTCACTTTTTACTTATGTACCTACCCCACACAAATTCTAATACCACTATCTGCAAAACAAACTAGAACATCATCCATATGATCATATAGGATATGACCTGATAGGACCAACTGTGATGTATACCCTCTCGAATAAAACAAAAAAAATCCAAATCGGTCCAGCCATCTTCGAGTAATCGGGGAACATACATAAAAAAAAAAATAAAAAAAAAAAAAGGTTCCGACGAATTGAGTACCTCCTCCTTTTTGAAGTCGGTTAATAAATATGAAATGTGAAGTCTTAAACTAAAATATTAAATATACTACACATATAACGCAAAACTTAACATATACTTAAATAATTTATTATATAATTATTTTCCTGCCTTTTCCCAACTGTGTTGGGGTCGGCTTCCAGTCTAACCGGATGCAGCTGAATACCAGTGTTTTAATTAATAATAATGACTATTTATTCGCTTTGCAATTTCATTTACTTGATTTCCTTCAGCGCCGCACTCCACCAGGCCACCGATCGATCTTAACAGATGGAGAAAGTCCGTTGATACTTGAAACGGAGTCACAATTCTCAGCAGTGAGATAAGATTGAGAAGAGAGAATTCCTTTCACATAAAACCTTTCTGTTTTATTTATTTTTTGTGATATCATTATGTTTGATGAATTTTCTCCCAATCATGCTGAAAGAAAGAAATTTGATAAAATCAAATTGATAAATTTATTTTTAGTTAGTTTTTAATGTAAAAAAATACATTTGACTGATTATTGTAAATATGTTATTTTTTTTATTTCAGGTCTCAAGCTCACACCATATTTTTTTCGAAGCAGCCGAGGCAAAAACATGCTTATGATTGGTGACATAAAGTACAGAATCAATAGAATTTGTTCGGATAAAATAAGATGGCGGTGTGCGTCGCACGAGCGTTTCGGATGCCCAGCAAGACTACACACTGTTGATAACGATGTTGTTTACTTTGTGAATAAGCACAAATTAAGTTAAATTACAATACGGCCGATGAATCATGGCCGGTCCGAACTTTGCGCAGAAGGCTGCGCAATAACATTTTTTAGGAACAAAACTATGCCAAAAGGGCGAGTGAAAAAACATGCGTGAAGTTCGGAGAGACTATGTTCAGACCGGGCGGCGATGATTCATCGGCCATATTGTAAGTTGTAGTTTTTTTTTTTTGTTTTTTATTACGATATATGGGCCAGCTCTTGACCTCAATCTCGTCTGATGGAAGGCGATGGATGAGGTCTATGATGGTACGAGTGTGCCCAGAAGATGTAGATAGGTATTTCAATATGTTCTTATGCTTTTTATGCTGGGGTTGAGATATCTACGCTACTTAACGTGCTTTGCCTGTTTTCACAAAACAATACCTAGTTAGGCGATGCCTTAAGTAAACATTTTTCTACGCAACGTCACGTTTCACTGTTCATTTCTCAGTGGGCAACTCGTAGGCTTCGAAATCCACATTTTTTGTCACTTGTCTGTGGTTATTTAAGTTAAGATGTCTGCCAATATTGTTAAGTAACCTGTAAGAGTTGTTTATTAAAGACTTCAAGCACACTTATCTCACTTGTATTCAGTTATCGTCTAGTATTATTGAAAACGGGCATAAGAAGCAGTATGCCTGTCAGTTTCTTGCGACTGTCAAACTTGTAGTGCAAGATAGAGACGGGAACAATTATCTTGGTCACACGTTAAGTAATATTGATTAATCTCGGCTTTAGTACCTTTGCGTTTTTAATATTTTTTAATGAAATTTCCCCTGTATTGATTGCACTTTGCGCCCATTGGAATACTCAAAGTTAGGCATATTTAATTAGGTTAAAATTTTGTTTCGATTTCTTTGCTTTCATTTATTTGATTTTAGACTAAGGTTAACGGTCCACGACGCTGCTCAAACGTAACGTATTTGAATCGAAAATCACCAATGAGTAGCCAGAATGTCACAGCACTAGTGTTTCTTTGGTAGTCCGTACACGATGCGACTTACCATAGTCCGGCCGTTGACAGAATGCGTTTCTAATACCTGTCAGTTGGAAAATTTCTAGTACTTATAAGGATCAAATTAGCAAAACACATATTGTATGTAAATAAATATTCGTTAGTATGAAACAGACAGATGTCTAGAACGCATTCTTTCAACGGACGGACTGTAACGACTAAATAATAGTTTTCATTAGGTATTTTAACTAACGTGTGAATTCATATTTTTTTTTTTTATCTTTTGGACATTGCATGTTTTTATTTTTTTAATGTATGTCTTACATCATATGTATTATTTTGTTATGTAGGTAATCTACCTAATACCTTTTGTAAATTAGTTACTGCGTCCAAAATGTGATGAAGGTACCCATGAAATTAGATAGATGCTTTTCTTATGAGCCTATACCACTTTCACGGACTAGAAAAAAAAGAAGGACTCCGCGCCACGCATATTGAAAGTGAAGCACAGTGAGTATTAGTAGTACACGTTTGTACAAACCTGCGCCTAACGCACACATTTACATCATAGTATGCCGACCGGCCAGGCGGCCGCCATTACGTGACATGACGGCGTCTTTGTCAAATCACGCACACATAGATCGGTGAGGTGCTTCACTTTCGATACGGGTGGCGCGGAGTACTTTTTTTTGTAGTCCGTGACGACTTCAAATGGCTTAGCATGATCCTCCGTTATGTCGAAAATACTGCATCATTAATTTTGAAATAAAAATATAAATGGTAATATTGAGGATTAATGTGTACTATGTTTGACGAAAACACGATTCCATAAAATTTTCTCGATGGAAAAAAAATCGCAAAGTTACCTCCAAACCGAACAATAAACCGCTGGTATCAAAAAAATACTTCAAATTAGATCATGAAACTTTGCATAGGTACTAACTGAACTAACTTTATAGCAGGTCTTATGTTTTTTTTTTTCAAATTACCATTCACCGCACTCAGTCTTGCTCTCACTCAGTCCGCGAGCAGTATCATGGGAGTGAGATAAAAAGCTGAGGTAGTATGGGCTCTTAATCGATTAATCGGAGGGGCAGTTCCCATATTTTTAACAACGTTCGCAATCTCATCTCAGTCTCAATCTGGTCAAAAATTGTATTTACCTACATTTTTGACATTTGATTGTCACTGGCATGAGGTTGCGACTTAAATTTGAACGTTTTTAGGTACGAGAATTGGGCTTTATTTTTAAGTTTTATTGTTATTACGTCTGGGGGCGTTGTGTCCCGCAAAGTGATTACAGTCCGACCGTCTCGTCGAGAAAATGCGTTCTGACACCTGTCAGTTTCATACTAACGAATATGTGTTTTGCGAATTTGATATCTATAGTTACTAGAAATTGTCAAAATGACAGATGTCAGGAACGCATTCTCTCGACGGCTGGACTGTAATTTGACAAACTGACGTAGGATGTCAATTTGGTTAACAATTACTATGCTGGCTGTTTAAATATTTGATGTTCTTGTGTCCGGAATAATAATAATTGTTGTGTTCATTTTATGGTGAGGGTAAGACGAAGGGTGGACGTAGTAGCCAGGGCCCCAATTCTGTATGATTCCCTGCTTATATCTTACCACGTGCACTTCAATATTATGTCTTGTAGAAACCCCTTTTTATATAAAGGCGGTATCGTTCATTGTCAATCAATCTGCCTAGCCTTTTCCCAACTATATTGGGGTCGGCTTGCAGTCTAACCGGATGCAGCTGAATACCATTATTTTACATGGAGCGACTGCCTATCTGACCTCCACAACCCATTAACTGGCTAATACGATACCCCTTGGTAATACTGATTGTCAGACTTTCGGGCTTCTGACGACCCGTAACGACTGTCCACGAATCCACGAATGACAGCCGGGACCAACGGCTTAACGTGCTTTCCGAGGAACGGAGGAGTCTCGGTATGTAAAGATGGTCATCCATCCACGGACCAACCCCGGCAAGCGTAGCTTAACCTGATGGGTCGACCCGTGCGGCTGTTATTACTTAGCCACGAGCTCCTTCGTCATTGTGTCCTAGAGAATACATTATTAGCAGATGTCGTGATTAGCTCAAGGAATTGACGTGGTTTCGAAGTAAGGAATTGTTAAGTGGTCATAGTGAATTAGGGCCCAGGTGTAAGATGTTTCAGTTTAAGTCGTCGTGTCGACGAAATGTCTATTTTTCAGTGAATATCTGTGTCAGTCCATGTTGTTAGCGCGCACTTGTGGTTTTTAATCTGGCAATATTTTTATCGTTCTGGGAATCAGTATGGAGTTAAATGGCAGCGCGCGCATGTGTGCGTGTATTTTACGTGTGTACTTAACTAGCCGTCGGCCGACTAAAAATCACAAGTGCGCGCTGGCCTTAACAGCTCGAATACACCTAGGACAAGTTTCTCAAACTAAAATTATCGCAAAAGAATGATATGCAACCTGCCGCTGCAGTGGCGATATTAATTCATTACACGCAACGGTTCCGCGTTTTCGTTTTATAAATATATTTTTATTTCATTAAACGCTATTATTTATTGATTTATTTACAATTTTCTAAAGTAGCATCTTGGAGCAACCTGTAGCACAGAGATGAAATTGAAACGAACGAGAAAAAAAGGCCACGCCGTTCGAGTTTTTTTCCATTAACTCTTAAAATGTCGATTGCACACCATGTGTACAGATAACAATAGAATTTCAATTGTGTCTGCTAATTAGCGCGCGACGGGTTAAGCTACTTAACAACTGGGACAGAACAATAGACAAACAATGAACAAAAAAAATAGTTTTGGTCAACGACCTTTAATCAGCTGGCATAGAACAATAGCTTCATGAATGAATCTTTTGCGTAGAGTGATCCTAAATTTTAGTAATTATTTTATTATTGAATTTGTTTGAAATTGTTTTTTTTTTTTTAATTTACGAATTATTATTATTTTTATGATTACTGGCCTCTAGCCCTACCGTGTGTTGAAAAAATGTCGCTACTGTGGCGGCAAGTTGTAGAATTGACCCCGTACCCAATCTTTTTTTTAATTCAACAAACTTTTTTGTCTCATAATTTTCGTTACGGGCTACAAAATAACAAACCCTTTGTTCCACGTCTTAAGTATATGGGGTTTCCTGAAAAAAACATATTTTAGTTATCATTTTTTTTTCTAGCCTACTCTGTCCTACTCCTAGGCATAGGCCTCCCTCCACTCCTTCCATCTACCGCGAGCCCGCGCGTCCTCTTTCAGTTTCATGTATCGAATGAAAATAAGATGTTTGTTTTCAATTTTTCGTCACAATTACGAGTAAAACGATTGTTGATAAATCATTCAAGCAATCACAGCAGTTTACGCGCGCTTGACAATTTCTCTCAATAATTTTGCGATAATTTTCGTTCGAGAAATTGACCCGTCATCCGAAACGAATTATGCTCGTACGTTATCGGCTGAACTCGGCCGATCAAACCAGATAGTGTGTGCGTACATTACTTAACCAACATCGTCCGATGACCTCCGATTACTAGTTGTACGCCTCGCGTTAGGCTGACCAAGACCTATGTTTGGAACATTTGTAACTAAATTAATATTGTGACATTTCATGGCGAGTTGTTTAAATAAAACACGAATATATGTTATTGTTTTTTTTTATGCTTTTGAATACAAATTAAAGCAGTGTTTTTTTGCTAAAAATACTCCAATTATTTTTCATTGTACCTAAGTTGCACTTGTTATAAATTGTTTATCAAAACTTTACAAGGTGTCCATTGTTAAAAAATGGGTTCTTTAAATTTCGGGATTACGTTGTTACAAATTCAATTCTATGGGTGAGTTTTAATAATTCCCGTTTGCCTATTATTTTATCAACAGTATACAATAATATTACCACCTATTTTCAGACTTCGACCCTGTATTCTTCACCAATGGTAATGGATCCAGAATTCTCATGCTTGGTGGACATAGATACAGAAGAAATGGCGCAGGAGTCTCTCTCAAGACCCGATGGAGATGTACGAGTCATGCCAAATACGGATGCAAGGCAGTTGTCCACACAGTCAACGACGAAATAGTTTATTTTTTAGATGTCCATACTACTACTTATAATGATGATCTATAAATAAAATTACTCAAAACATAACCGCCCACGCGCCCATTGCCCGAAACGAACCACTTGAAATGCCCCGATGGATGAAGTCATTAGTTTATTATCAATTCGTTGAAATATTTTGCATAGAAGCCGTGTATAGGTGCGCATTTGCACCCGTTGCGCGCCGACAAAAAATGTTCGGAAGCGTGGTAAGGGAAGTAGCGTGGGGGAGCCGGGTGCGGGAGTGGCATAATAATCATCTGCTTGCGACTACCGTCGGCATGGAAGACAACTGTACCATCAAACATATCCTATGGCACTCGGCACTACACAATACGACAACGTTCAAAGGTTCCATCGTTTATTTTCGGAAAAACTGAACTGTGACTGGTCCAATAAGAGAGTGACGAAATTAGTTCCTCAATCTTTACATTATAAAAATCAATTGCTGTTCGTTAGTGTCGCTAAAACCACAGAATACATAATCTAAAACTTAAAAACGGCTCGATCGATATGGATTTTTTTTTTATTTTGTTTGCTCTATATCTATAGAGCAAAAAAAACAAAAAAAAAAAATACAGGATGACATCTGGCGGTTCAGCTAGTCTATAATAATTTAGTTGGGAATTTAAATCAGTTTCTAGTTTAGTATTTGGTCGATTCAAATTTTATTCGCTATATTTCGGTTTTTCCGAAGATAAACGATGGAACCTTTGATTGTTGTCGTAGTGTACTTAATATCAGTGAAAGAATTTGTGTAACCGGGGTGGGGCAATTGCGTTACACACATTCATTGCGTTATTTACGTTGTTGAGCGGACAAATTTTTCGAACATATGAAGCAATGGATTAGCAATATGCTTCAATATCATTCAGATTGTGATTGATAGTGTATTACGCAATTAGGGTACTGATTAGTATTTCTAGAACAAACAAACAGTTTGCCTCTTTGTAATATTAGTTTAGAATTTAGATGATGGTCCGACATCGACATTAAAATCAAATTACAAAAGGTATTATTTTACCTTCAATTTAGACTAATTTAGAGAATCAATACATTCTTGGCAACAAGAGAAACAATTTACTGGATGTTATGAGAAATTAGAAAAAGAACTGACAAGTAGAGAAAAAAAAATAAAGATATTTGAAGAGTACCTAACCGTGGGGTTTCTTGCCAGCTCTTCTCCGTAGGAAATGACCAAGTTGGAAATATGCATCTAGCTTCTGACGTTTAAAAAGTGTCTATGTAAGTTTATGTGAAAGAAATATTTTGAATTTGAAAGGTATCTGGAAAAAATGTAATCATGTTTCAATAGAAAATATTATAATTATGTACATACGGCAGCATACTTGACTTTATATAAAGCTTGCTTTAGTAAGAGATTTTTATTTTTGTAAGTAGTAAATTCGAATTAGATTTGGAGTGGTTGTAGTTAGGTTAATGTGTTATTATAAAATATAAAAGTTATTGGTCTTTTATTTTGTCAGTCTTTGTTCATGAGTTTTAGCTTGCACTAAACAAAATTATCAAAATTTTCTTACCTAGGGACTGATAATATTATTATGGTTAATTAGAGTAAAGAAGAGAAAGAAAAAATAAAGAAAGAAAGAAAGAAAAAATAAAGAAAGAAATAGAGAAAAAATCAGCCAAGTGCGTGTCGGACCACACACAATGAAGGGTTCCGTAGTTGAAAAGAATTTATTCCGAAAACAAACTTAACATGATAATCGTAAAAAAACTAAAAAAATTGTGTTATAATTAAAAATTTACAAAGGATCATGGGCAAAAATATATGAAGCCTGGTACTCGGTCCAATAGCCATAATATATATATCATTGGAAAGGTCTTTTTACAAGGATTAATGATAACCGAGTCGCTTGTCTCCATTTGCTGTCGGAACGGAGTTATTTTGTGTTAAGTATTTTTTTTGTTTTTGTTTGATTTTGTTAAGATAATGGTGCCCATCTTCAAGAATAAAGGTGATGTACAGGACTGCAACAACTATCGAGGAATAAAGCTCATGTCACATAGTATGAAGGTATGGGAGAAAGTAATAGAGAAAAGACTGCGAGAGGAGAGTGAAATTACCCCGAACCAGTTTGGGTTTATGCCAGGTCGAGGAACAACGGACGCCACTTTTGCACTCCGCCAATTGTGCGAGAAGTACAGACGTGCACACAAGAACTTGCACATGGTGTTCATTGATCTGGAGAAAGCGTATGATAGGGTACCTCGGGATGTGTTGTGGTGGGCCTTGAAAGAGAAAGGTTTGCCCGGGAAGTATGTAGAGTTAATTCGTGCTATGTACAGTCAATCTCGTACCTACGTCCGGTCGGCTGCAGGGAATACCAACGAGTTCAATGTGCCTGTTGGCTTGCACCAAGGGTCGGCTTTAAGTCCTTACCTCTTCCTGTTGATTATGGATGCTCTGACGTCGAATCTACAGGAAGAGGCACCCTGGTGCATGCTGTTTGCCGATGACATTGTTCTTGTCGGTGAAGATTTACCTGAGATTCGGAGCAGATTGGAGAAATGGCAACAGAAACTGGAGAATGTTGGCTTGAAAATCAGCAGAACCAAAACTGAATATATGTTCTGCGATTTCGGCGGTATCTCCAGTTCTGGAGGCATAGCGCTTGATGGCGCGCTTCTCCCAGTCTGCTCCGACTTTCGGTATCTCGGTTCACTCGTGCAAAGCGATGGCGAAGTAGATCGGACGGTTAAGCATAGGATTAACACTGGATGGATGAAATGGCGGCAGGTCACGGGGACAATCTGCGACTCCCGCATTCCCCTTAAACTTAAGGGGAAGATATATAAAACAATGGTTAGACCTGCTGTCTTGTATGGATCAGAATGTTGGGCCACAAAAGGGATAAATGAAAAGCAGTTGCATGCAGCTGAGATGAGAATGCTAAGAGGGATGTGTGGCGTTACACGAATGGATAGAATAAGAAATGAGTACATAAGAGGAAGTCTAAAAGTGGCACCGGTGACTGAAAAGCTGTGCGGAAATCGGCTGTCATGGTATGGGCATGTGATGCGGAGGAGTGAGGAAAATGTCGTAAGGAAAGTTTTGGGTATGAATGTCGATGGCTATAAGGGTAGGGGAAGACCAAAGAAACGATGGATGGATTGTGTGAAAGATGACATGGCTAGAAAGGGGGTCACTACCGAGATGACGAATAATAGAGAAGTATGGAAAAAAAGGACATGTTGCGCCGACCCCAAATAGATTGGGATAAGGGCAGGAGAATGAATGGTGATATTATATAATTTTCTTCTATAGAATCCTGTGTTTGTTGATTAATAGATACTAAAATGAATAAACACTCGGGAATAAAAAAAAAATAGAAAAAGTAAGAAACGTTATTTATTTTTTTAAACATTATTATCAACAATAATGACATCGTTGAGGAACGCTGCAGGAGCAGTGAAGCCTACATGTCTGGCATATCCTAGATACCACACGATTGAAACTATATGAGCACAAGTGCCGATTGTTCGTCGTCCGGTCAAACACGTGCAGTAATAATTGCATAAAATGTTATGGATATTGGTTTCGTTTTCATTAACATTGTTTTTTACTAATACATAACAATAATAAGTTCTTGACCGTACGTGACGCGACTGTATGCGTCCCCGTAAAAGCCAGGCATCTTCGTTTATACCATATTCATTTAAATCTTGGAGTGCGCTTTCTCTATATACTTGTAGAATGTACAGTCCATTTGATAAATGCTCGCTGCATTAGGATCGGGCTAGCTTCAGTTGATAGGTGCCCAATGAAAGTAAAATAATCTGTTCTTCCGTCAGTTGTGGGAAGTTCTGTATTTCGTGACTTTCTATTCTTTGAAAATCCGCTCTTCGGATATTCAAATGTTTTCTTTCAACATAATCATAAAGTAGATTCGGGGAATCTATTTTCTCCCTGATTATGTTTAGGAAGGCCTCTGCATGAATGTTGTCATCGATGGGTATGTGGAAGTTATTAAACATAGCTGCGGCGATTTTAAAATCAATGAACATTTTTGGTAGTGTTTTATTAAAATATTTTTGCCGCAAAAGCTTGAAATCTCGTTTGAACCTCCCGTTCACCACTTCCACTACCCACCGGCATAGTGTAACTGATCGAGCTTCATTACCTTGCTCAGTAGTTAGCTGTGTCACCCATCTGTCTTTAGATGGTGGAACGTAGGATTCATATCCCCATGCTTCGATAGCATCTAAGCTGTCCCGGAAGCCGCGATCTAATATGAAGACAACGTTCGGTTGAAGAAAGCAATGCAATGGGTTTTCTCCATCATTCATTATATCGCTCATGATGTTCGCATCGCTCTTAGTGGCAGCGTATGGTCCCAAAACATCGATTATATAGCCATTGGAACACACAATTAAAAACGGCTTCAGCAAGTTAACTTATGCAGGCTATAAGATAGACGCTGGAACAAAAAGTTCGAGCTTTTATTTTTTATTGATATATATATAAGTCCCATCGCATATAACGATAGCTTTATTGTTTTCTTCATTGCCAAATAACCCTCTTGGTATAATGAGGTTCTTTTCTAAAACGTCGTTTCTATTCATATGGTCCACTCCCAAGTGTAATATTACATATTCATTCATGAGGCATTCGCACACAATAGTTAGTAAACGTTCCAGCTTTCTTCGTGACATATTAAATAACGTCGCTAGTCTTTCATCTGAGTCTCCGGTACGTAGTTTCGTCAGATATATGCCTAACGCAGTTCGAGGCTCCTTGCACCTCCCACTTAGTGAGGGTGTTTGTTCTAATATGGAATCAAACTGTTCGCATTTGCGTCCTGTCCAAAAGTACATGTCCTCGTTGCTTAAAGCACCTCTTGTGTTGAAATCTAGCCTAGGTCCACGATTTAAAGCCATTCTCAACATGTCACAAACGTCCCTAAACTGTCGCGCATTGAAGTTATGTGTGACATTGCAGAATTGAGGCAGCTCTTCCCAAGCATTGCTCTCAAGGTGTTGTCCACATACTCTAGCACCGTCAGGAATATATAACTTATATTCACAGAAAATGTGAATCTTGATCGTCTCTGGTATTCGATGGTGGGTTGCGTTTTGGCAAGTGTTAAAGATACAATGCCCTGGAGTGTTTGGAGCTCGAGTGTAGTCTGGAACCTGAAGCTCTCGTACATTCTGTTCTACTTCTGGTATGACAGGTGGTCTTCCTACAACGTTGTCAATTCTCTGCCAACATCGGTGACACACACGTCGTGTGTTGTCGAACTCTACCTGAAAATGGTAGAATACGATCTTGCTGATGTTATGTTGTATTTTTATGAAAACATTTAAAACAATGCGGTATGTAGGTATTCAGGTCTAAAGTCATGGCATACTTGTATTGTTTTCATATTTTAAGTAATGCAAGTAAAAATATATCTTATGTGTAGCCGATGTGACGGCTTAGTGAATAGATAACAATAGCAAACACACAATAGGTGGTCAGAGAAGTGTTTTAATAAGAAGAACTATAAACGTGCGAACTGAGTCATAAAAGGATTAAAGGATTGTGAGAAAGCTGCACAAGTCATTACTGATATAAAGGGATGCCGCTCGGAAGCAGGTAGCTAGTACTGCACGTGTTTTTTTTTCTATGAAGCGAACACCCTTAGCTACGTACCATACAGCCGCGCTACATAGAAAATAAACACGTGCACTTGGTAGTTTGCAGCTCGGTTCGGAAACGCACTTTTACACACAACACTAGAATAGTTCAATAAGTCCTGTAAGTGCGAGCAAGAGGTCCGATTAAAATGATTTAGGGTTCAATTCGCACGTTTGTAATGGCTCTGGTATAAAAACATAACAGACAATAATAATATAAACAAACCGCTTCTAAAAAGAAAAACTGAAGCTGGTGAAGTTCGAAATAGTTTAGTTAGTTAGTTAGTTTGGTTAGTTTTAGTTTAGTTTGAGTAAGTATGTACTAACCTCCAAAACGGCATGTTTTCGTATATAAGCCACAAACTCGGGGTGCATTCTTGGAAGATCATCAGTTAAAACATGCTGTTGGTATCTAGCATGATGTAGGCCTCGCCGACACATCACACAGTTGCGATTTTCTTCCATAACGATGTTCCAAATCGATAAGCACAACAATATTCCACAACACTAGCCAAGATAAACGTTTGTAGCGGGTAACAATGTCCAAAAGAAGCGCCGGCGCCGGGGTCAGTGATGAAAACGGTATAACAAAGTACTAGGTAGAATAAACAGCTGCGGAACGTCGTTTCACGCACAGAACGATACAACGACTAGTGAATGTCGCGACACAAAAGGCTGTCCACTGGCACAGCGCACCACCTACCCCACCCCGCGGCAGGTTCCCTATCCCCGAGGTCTATAGTCACCGTTGTAACAAACAACTGAAATGTTAAAGATACTACTCGTACTTTTTTTATGTAAAAAAACATATTTTCAAAAGTCTTCACCATTATCTTATCATATCACGATATAATGTATGAATAGTAACACAATAAACGTATAAAAAAAGAAGGACTCCGCGCCACGCATATCGAAAGTGAAGCACCGTACCGATCTATGTGTGCGTGATATGAGTACCTGCAAAGACGCCGTCGCTTGTGTCACGTAATGGCGTCCGGTTGGCATACTATGATGTAAATGTGTGCGTGAGGCGTGTTTGTACAAACGGTCCTGGCATACTTACTGTGCTTCACTTTCGATATGCGTGGCGCGGAGTCCTCCCTTTTTTTATGAGTCTATGAGTAACACAATACATTTCTCGTTTTAAATAATGTTGTTTTACATTGTTTTTTTCGTATTTCAACCATGATCCTCCTCCTCCTCCTTAGTCGTTCACTCTTGACAGAGTGGTCGTGGTTGATGACTCTGCATTTTCTTTGGCCAAAGCAGCCCTCGCGATGCTCCTCCACTTATTCCGGTCTGCCGCGTCTCGAAAGTTCTGAACTATGGAGGTTTGTGTTGACGCTTTGATAAGGTCTGTCCAACGCGTAGGTGACCGACCGCGTGACCGCTTGCCCTCCACTTGTCCCTGGACAATGAGTCGTTCCATGGAGTGTTCGTTACGAACCACGTGGCCGAAATATTTGATAATTCGTGTTTGCACAGTCGACGATAATCTCTCTTTGACCTTTAGTTCCTCCAGGATCGAAACATTGGTCCGAAACGCTGTCCAGGGAATCCGCAGCAGTCGCCGCCAGCACCACATCTCCAGTGCATCGATTTTGCGTCGGTCTTTGAGGCGAACCGTCCAACCGACCATGATAGGTATGTAATATTATCGTACTTGCAATTATGATATTAACTAAAACTGGAACTTTTGGGGGCTTGCCGTGGTTTTCAGACAAGGATTTGGGACATGTCGCCATAGTAAATATTTTTCCTGATTAAAAGACCTATCCAATGACACCACAATGATTGCTATTGGAGCGAGTACCAAAATGCCCATTCTCCTTTTCGGACTTTTTCCTTTAGTTGTGCTGTGAAACTTTGCTTCTTACCAAATTTCGTGAATCTAGGACCAACGGGAAGACCTTAAAGGCTTTGGTTTACTTGCAAGTATCAAAATATGTCGCATAAATGGCCGTATTTTTTTATTAGGTTGACTTAGAAGCTTGATTTTGTTAGAATTCCAAGGTACCATAGACATACGTATCTGATATGAACTTCAACTTGATACTTTCACGCGTTCCTGAGAAAAAAGGTCTTGACAGACTGATATATGAACAGACAGTCAGACGGATAACGAAGTGATCCCATAGGGGTTTCGTTTTTTCCTTTTGAGGTACGGAATCCTAAAAAAAAGAAGAAGAAATAGAGATTGTGAAAGCAAAAATGACAAGATTCAGGAGCTTGTGGCTCAGTAATAACGCTCAGGTTAAGCTACGCTTACCGCGATTGGTCCATGGATAGGTGACCATGTTTACATACCAAGACCCCTCCGTGTCTCGGAAAGCACTAGTTAAGCTATTGGTCCCGGATGTCATTCGTGGATCTTTGACAGTCGTTATGGGTCAGGAGCCCGAAAGTTTGACAACCAATCTAACCAAGGGGTATCGTATTACCCAGTAACTGGGTTGTGGAGGTCAGATTTGCAGTCGCTTCATATAAAGTACTGGTATTCAGCTACATCTGGTTAGACTGGAGGCCGATCCTAACATAACTGGGACAAGGCTAGGTAGATGATGAAGTACAGGTATTGCTAAGAAATGTTATTTTCAGAATAAGTATAGGTAAGGCTGCTAAGCAGGAGGTCCTAGGTTCGATTATCAGGTCGGGCAAAGTGTTATTGGGTTTTCCTATCAGTAATTTCACAGTAGCAGCCTGGAGTCTGGATTTGTGCCCTGTTGATGCCAATCGGCTCGCCCTCATGGGACTTATTGAATGTGATGTTGTGTTATGATAAGTAAGTATATTTTACTAAAATTCTTTTCTGCTATCATGCATGCATGCATTATCCTACGTAAAGATCCTAACATAGTTTTATTCTTACAGGTATTCTCCTCTTACGATCTCAGAAAGGAAAACCTTTGATAGGGATTGGCCCCTACACTTACTATATGAAAGCGTCCCATAAGAATAAAATCAGATGGGTTTGTTCGACACACCATAACAGAGGCTGTGGTGCTTCTATTTATACTGTTAACGGAACAGTGGTTAAAATGATCAACGAGCACATTCATTAATTACTTACATACTATATTTACGCCTTTCTCCATGGATGTAGGCAGAAACTATAGAATGCCACTTTCTGCGATCTATAAGTTATTTTATGATAATATCGTCTATGTAAATAAAATATCAGTATTGTCATCAGATTGTGAAAACAAAATAAGAATAATTTTAAAAGATTGTCCAACTATTAGTGCTGGACATTGATTGTGCTATAACAGCAGGTTCTGAGCTTTTCTCCAGTATAGCTATTGTCTACTTGACTCTGATTATAAGCGTGCTTCGGTTCTTGAAACTATAGAAAACATTCAAAAGAATACACTTTTAATCATTATTCAAAGTTGATTGTTCAGGAGTACCTGTATTATTGACTGGTTTATGGTCTTTTGCTATAAAAATAAAAAATATTTCAGTATGTGTGAAAATTGATACTTATGCGTTTGTAATAAGTGCAACTCTTTGTTCTTTTATAAATGAATATTTGGTTAATTCATGAGAAAATGATTCCTAATGTATAAAACTCACACTTACATAAAAATGGATTGAACTAATTCTAACCCGGTAAACGTAGACGGCTTATCATTATATCAGACTGGTTAAAAATGTGGTTTTTGTATGTTATGGTTATGTTTATAATACCTAAGTTCAACTGATGAATTGGTACTTAATTCAAGTTATTTAAAATTGAAAATAGTTCTTATTAAAAAAATATGCCATATCTTTTATAAGGTTTAAGTACTATATTTAAAGTTAATTTTGCATTTAAATGAAAATGAATAGGTACTTAATCTTTATTTATCGTTATGGTATAAGGCTGAAATATTAACTTATAACTTGGGAATTGACTGAATTGACTTGAAATTATTAATACTTAAATATATGTGCTTAAGAGATTATTATTAATTAGGCATGCCAAATTTTTTTTCGTTTTCAGAGAAAAGTCTGTTCCTTAGGATCATAATCTAGATTTTTACCACTGCGACCAATTACACGCCCCGATATTGATGGATAAACGAAATCCTGTTGCGTGATTGGCCGCGTCATTGTTTGCCATAATTTATAACACATAATTTTATCTGCCTTAATTCTAGAAGAATTACTGTTAATTAAATCTTTAGACTCTAAAGATAATTATTTTAGTCCTGAGATTATTCCTTACAGCTTGACGAATATTCGTAACTTCGGTAGATATTTGGTCTAGTCCATCAGTTCAAATATTTGTAGGACCTGCAGATATTTCTATAACATCTACTCTGTTAGCACCTACGGTACGAGAATCCTAGTGTGGAGCTATTAATATTAAGAATTTAATAAAAACATTTACTTATTTTACATATTTTACTAATCAATCAAAACTCCCGCAGACAGACTCGACGCGATAACGCGACGCGATTCTAGTAGAACAACTTCCATGAAGTTTTTAAATATTTTTTTCTACTAGAGTCGAGTCGCGCCTGCCTGCGAACAACCTTAATAGCGTATTTTATTATTTTAACTTGGGTTTTTTTAAGTACGGATCTAAAACAAAGTAAGGAGGTAAAGAAAGAGAACTGATTGTGTTGTAATTATTAACTTTTTTAATAAAAACTTTCTATTATAAACATTTGATTGTGTCGTCTTATTTTATATATGTCATTATCATCACAAGGTAAT
The DNA here is from genome assembly GCA_946251885.1 of Cosmia pyralina. NCBI lineage: Eukaryota > Metazoa > Arthropoda > Insecta > Lepidoptera > Noctuidae > Cosmia > Cosmia pyralina. The sequence continues at coordinate 21,962,156 of OX276351.1, forward strand.
GGTCAAAAAATGTATTGTAAGTTGTGTCTGGTCCTACTGGATTGAACAACTGCACCAATACCGACTGCACTATTTCTGTCTTAAGCCAGGAATAACCATGCTAGTAACTTGCACAAAAGTAGTAGGTATTCATTAGTTTTAGTGTAGTAGTATTTGTATTTTGTGGTTCATTCTGTTATTATTTCTTTATTTATGTAAGTAACGTGCACTTCATTGCACCAGAACAACTTTTAATTGGACACAGGAAAGTCGCAATGGCATGTAAGCTAATTTTTACAATAAGATAATGGCATTTGTCTAGAGTCCATGGGTTCAAATATTTTGTAGGACGTACAGGTATTGTTAAATCATTTACCTATTTTGTTAGCACCCACGCGCCACGGTACGAGATCGCACTAGCGCGCGCAAATTGTTGCAGACAAATTCAGACAATTGTTGTAATTTGATTTAGTCGGCTAATAGTTAGCGAGCGAAACAAAGCGTGCCCGTAGCGTAACAATAATACATCTAAAATGCCAAGCTATCTCTTTCTGTATCATACGTTCCGTATTATCTATCGCAGTCGTAGTTGAAAACTACTATACACCTATAAGTAAGTACATTTGTAATAACAACGCAACGATATCTGAACGCCGCACAGTATAATATTTTGAGAATCTAGACGGACAAAATCAATTTAGAGACATGTCTTATAAGATCCTTTTAACGGAATAAATTCAAAGCTAACAAGTTATACTACAATCTAGTACATTTTCTGGGAATCCACGCGAAACAATAGCAGGAATAAACAGGTCGGGACGGCCGGCTACCTGAGCCATACCGACCGACCGCTCGCTGCTATCGTTTCATTCGTCTGAGTTCGCTCGATGAATACGCTGTGTTTCTGTGTGCTAGTGGTGATTTTGTGTTGTTATCATTTTTGTGGGGCTTTCAAGGTAAATTTTCACATATTGTTTTGTTAGTATGCATATTAGTTTAATCATAAATATTAAATTAACAGAGTGAGGTTTTTATTTAATCACTAGCTGCGCCCCGCGGTGTTACCCGCGGTTTATGAGATACACTAAAACGTGTAATATTTAATCGGTGAGAAAAGTATTCACAAAAAAATTGCTCATCCCACGGGAACACCACATTTTTTCAGGATGTAAAGTAGCCTATGTGTGCTATGTGAATACAGGATGTCTGCTACATCCACACCTAATGTTATCAAAATCGGTCGAGCCGTTTGAGTTTGAAACAGTAACAAATATATTTGAATTCCTTGCTCATCCCACGGGAGCACTACATTTTTTCGTGATAAAAATTAGCCTATGTGTTAATCCAGGGTATAAATTGTCTACATACCGAATTTCATCCAAATCGGTCTGGCCGTTTGAGCGTGAAGAAGTAACAAACATACACACACACACACACTCTCAAACTTTCGCCTTTATAATATTAGTGTGATTACAGTGTGATGTGATAGTGTGATTATTTATTTTTGTTTTTTTGTTTTCAAACTTTTATTATTGTGTTTTTTGTTTAGTTGGTGATCTTCCTGTGCTAGTCACAATAAATACTTTTTCTTTTCTTTCTCTATTTTTTCGGGATAAAAAGTAGCCTTTGTGTTTATCCAGAGTGTCAGCTACTTCCACACCAAATTTCATCAAAATCGGTCGAGGCGTTTGAGTTTGAAAGAGTAGCAAATATGTTTAAATTTCTTGCTCATCCCACGGGAGCACTACATTTTTCCGGGATAAAAAGTAGCCTATGTGTTAATCCAGGTTATAAGCTGTCTACATACCGAATTTCATCCAAATCGGTCTGGCCGTTTGAGCGTGAAGAAGTAACAAACATACACACACACACACTCACAAACTTTCGCCTTTATAATATTAGTGTGATTATAGTGTGATGTGATAGTGTGATTATTTATTTTTGTTTTCAAACTTTTATTATTGTGTTTTTTGTTTAGTTGGTGATCTTCCTATGCTAGTCACAATAAATACTTTTTTTTTTTTTTTTTTTTACTTTTTCTTTCTTTCTCTATTTTTTCGGGATAAAAAGTAGCCTATGTGTTTATCCAGAGTGTCAGCTACTTTCACACCAAATTTCATCAAAATCGGTCGAGGCGTTTGAGTTTGAAAGAGTAGCAAATATGTTTGAATTTCTTGCTCATCCCACGGGAGCACTACATTTTTCCGGGATAAAAAGTAGCCTATGTGTTAATCCAGGTTATAAGCTGTCTACATACCGAATTTCATCCAAATCGGTCTGGCCGTTTGAGCGTGAAGAAGTAACAAACATACACACACACTCACAAACTTTCGCCTTTATAATATTAGTGTGATGATGTGATGTGATTATTTATTTTTGTTTTTTTGTTTTCAAACTTTTATTATTGTGTTTTTTGTTAAGTTAGTTATCTTCCTGTGCTAGTCACAATAAATACTTTTTCTTTCTCTATTTTTTCGGGATAAAAAGTAGCCTATGTGTTTATGCAGAGTGTCAGCTACTTTCACACCAAATTTCATGAAAATCGGTCGAGGCGTTTGAGTTTGAAACAGTAGCAAATATATTTGAATTTCTTGCTCATCCCACGGGAGCACTACATTTTTCCGGGATAAAAGGTAGCCTATGTGTTAATCCAGGTTATAAGCTGTCTACATACCGAATTTCATCCAAATCGGTCTGGCCGTTTGAGCGTGAAGAAGTAACAAACATACACACACACACACACACACTCACAAACTTTCGCCTTTATAATATTAGTGTGATAAACAGTACTTCTTTAGTTTCATCTAGAGTTTTAGTTGGTTTCCCTGCATTTCCCTGTGCTTTGGGTATATTTTTCTGAAAGGTATATTTATATACTACAAGGAAAATGTTCATTTGCTTGCGAAAGTTTGCGACACTCATACAACATTTTCTTGTTTTCAGAATGACTTCTCAAATTTCTCGTCGTTCGTTTTTTGACGTTTGGTTTGCTAATGCCAAAGAATCAAGACAGGATGCTTTGTTACATTATATTTTAAAAGAACTTGATGTCCAGTCCGTTACGGATGATATTTTGAAGAGTTTGAAAGCAACAATCAGTAGACTTAGTCAAAAAATTGACGAAAAATGGTCGAAATCAGGAAGGCATCGAGAACGCTTTCTGAAAACGAATTCTTCATGGTTAGAAGCTAACATATCATTTACGGGTGATGTCAGTGAAACTATCGTTGATGTTTCACTACCTGCAATAAGTAACCGCGCCGGAAGACCACCGAAAGACTTTGAGTTTACCAGTGAAAAAACAAAGAAACGGCGAATTCGTCATCTTCTTGAAACTACGTGTCCAGAAGAGATATCGATGGCAAACGAAATACAGCTTCGCCAGTCAGGAAAACAGGATTCAGCAGCTATTGTTAAGGAGCTTAGCCTTTTTTCACCCAGAAGAGGTACAGAAATAAAAAAAGCACGCAGGTGTTTAATCAACCCAAAGCAAGGTGGGCTTTCAAATGACCAAGCTCTATCATTAATGGTTGATGCAAATCTGTCGACACACCAATACGGTATCATACGCGAGCAATCAAAATTAATTTTTAAAAATCTGTATCCACCATACTACAAAGTGAAAGCGGCAAAACATTTATGTTATCCAAGTGAAATTAATGTTTCAGAAACACATGCCGAAGTTAAACTTCAATCTTTAATGGATCACACTATATTAAGATTATGCAAAGTGCAAGAAGAGGTCCTGAAAACGATAAAAGACTTAAGAAACCTAGATATTATTGTTAAATGGGGTTGTGATGGAGCAGAACAAAATCGGTACAAACAAAAATTTTCCGAGTCACACTCTAGTGATGAAAGTTTGTTCAGTATTTCAATGGTGCCAATACAAATGTATGCAATGAATGACCAAGGTAGTAAACAAATTGTTTGGCAAAACCCTTCGACATCATCAGTTAGATATTGTCGACCTATAAAGTTTGTGTTTGCCAAAGAAACTCCAAATTTGATTGTGACCGAAGTTGACAAAATCAAAGAACAAGCTAAATCACTGGTGCCTACTAAAATTATTGTAAATGACATGGAAGTATTAATTAAGTCAACACTGATATTCTGTATGATAGACGGCAAAATATGTAATGCAGTATCTTCATGTACATCCACACAAACATGCTACATATGTGGTGCCAAACCCAGTGAAATGAATAATGATGAACTCATTTTACAAAAGACGATAAGAAGTGAATCTCTATCTCTGGGCATGTCACCTCTTCATTCTTGGATTAGATTATTTGAATGTATTTTGCACATATCATACCGTCTGGATATAAAAACATGGCAGGCTAGGGGAGCCGAAAATAAAACTAAAGTAGCTGAAAAAAAGAAATACTTGCAGGAAAAGTTTAGAAGCGAATTAGGTATGTTAGTAGATATGCCAAAACAACAAACCGGAAACACTAATGACGGAAATACAGCTCGTAAGTTTTTCCAAAATGCTGAAAAGTCAGCAGAAATAACTGGTGTCAACGTTGAGCTTATCAAACGCTTCCATGTGATATTAGAGACCATAAACAGCGGGTATTTCATAAATATTGACAAATTCCATGAATTCTCCAAGGCAACAAGGGAATTGTATTTTAAGGAATATTCGTGGTACCCAATGCCAGTAAGCGTACATAAAATTTTATTTCACGGGAAAGATATAATTTCTGCATGTGTTTTACCAATAGGTCAAATGTCTGAAGAAGCTCAAGAGGCACGTAACAAAGACAATAGAAAATTCAGGGAACTTTTTACGAGAAAATCTTCGAGAATTAATACGAATCGAGATTTACTGAATAGATTATTAATTTCATCGGATCCGTATATTGCTAGTTTGCGAGCGGCTCCAAAAACAAAGCGTGGTAAAATTAAACCCGAAGTAAACGAGCTGTTAGAAATAAGAATTCCAACTATTGAACGTGAGATACCAGTAGACGAAACAGATAGAGATTCTGATGAATCTGAATCAGTCACTGAATCTGAAGATTCGGATGAAAGTATTAAAGAATCTGACGAAGATTCTGAAGAATCTCTATCTGTTTAGTCTACTGGTAATTAATCTTAATCGTACTAAACTTCGTATAGCTTTTTTAATATTTACTTTTATATTCATTTTGATGTATAGTTGTGAAAATGTTTTATTGCTAAATTATACGTTTAAAATTATATATTTTTTATTTTTATTTATTCATTTATATTTTACCACCTAATAACACATAAATATGGGACAAAATAATTTTGTCCCGCTAGATTTTCATTATACCACACTGTGCGCCGCTCAGTATGAACGTAGCATATATTTCCTTTATATCATTGCAACTTGACATGTGAATTCCTGGCTTAATACTGAAAAATAACCGCCATATTTAATGAATGTCTAACAAAACCGTTACTTCTACAGATCAAGCTGCTCATTTTCAATACACTTCTCGAGGCAAAAGAATATTGGTGCTGAACGACATAAAGTTTAGATACAACGGAGTTGCAGGCAGCAAAACAAGATGGCGCTGTGCAACCCACGAGAGATTAAAATGTAAAGCTATAGTGCACACTGTCGACGATGTTATAGTGTATTACGCCGATATACACGCTCCTTATGACTGGCTACGAAATAAATGAAGCAATAATGGTTTACTGAAATTCTAGGAAAACTGGATGATAAATAAGACAAATATGAATATTTGTATTATAAAATAGACTTAGAACACTGAAAAAATAAAATGGTTTTATTGACCTAATTAACAAAACGCACCACCGTTTCCCTTATTCTATTTTGTTACGCTGAGTGAAATCTATAGAATCCCCAAATTATTATAAAATAATTACCTATATGTAATCCGATGTGGTATTTTTGTACAAATAGTAAACACAAATGTATCTTCTATATAATTATCTTTACTACTATATTTTTGTAATGAAATAAACAAAAAGTTGGCGTCAAGAAAGATAGAACGTATTTGATCCAGACTAAAAAAAAAAGTACCGTAGTTTTTAATACGTACCTACTAAACTCATTAGCTCCTATTCCCCAATTTTCCTTTCCTATTTGATTTTTTTTTTCATTTTACCCTTTATTGTTCCAACTCTGGACAAAGTTCTCCTGTTTGAACTACTACTATACACCTACACCTATAAGTAAGTACATTTGTAATAACAACGCAACGATATCTGAACGCCGGCCGCTCAGTATGAACGTAGCATATATTTCCTTTATATCATTGCAACTTGACATGTGAATTCCTGGCTTAATACTGAAAAATAACCGCCATATTTAATGAATGTCTAACAAAACCGTTACTTCTACAGATCAAGCTGCTCATTTTCAATACACTTCTCGAGGCAAAAGAATATTGGTGCTGAACGACATAAAGTTTAGATACAACGGAGTTGCAGGCAGCAAAACAAGATGGCGCTGTGCAACCCACGAGAGATTAAAATGTAAAGCTATAGTGCACACTGTCGACGATGTTATAGTGTATTACGCCGATATACACGCTCCTTATGACTGGCTACGAAATAAATGAAGCAATAATGGTTTACTGAAATTCTAGGAAAACTGGATGATAAATAAGACAAATATGAATATTTGTATTATAAAAAAGACTTAGAACACTGAAAAAATAAAATGGTTTTATTGACCTAATTAACAAAACGCACCACCGTTTCCCTTATTCTATTTTGTTACGCTGAGTGAAATCTATAGAATCCCCAAATTATTATAAAATAATTACCTATATGTAATCCGATGTGGTATTTTTGTACAAATAGTAAACACAAATGTATCTTCTATATAATTATCTTTACTACTATATTTTTGTAATGAAATAAACAAAAAGTTGGCGTCAAGAAAGATAGAACGTATTTGATCCAGACTAAAAAAAATAAGTACCGTAGTTTTTAATACGTACCTACTAAACTCATTAGCTCCTATTCCCCAATTTTCCTTTCCTATTTGATTTTTTTTTTCATTTTACCCTTTATTGTTCCAACTCTGGACAAAGTTCTCCTGTTTGAACTACTTCTCAAATAATTATGTCTGTTTTTGGATATTTTTTAGCGACATTCGTGATGTCACGACGTGGTAGGACGCTCCTACGCATCGAAGGCTTTACATTTTGCAAGCAACACGCATCGGGGCCAAAAGCCAGATGGGTGTGCTCAACACACAACCACAAACGATGCCGAGCTACTGTTCACACTATTTATAATGAAATTATTAGAGTTAATAATAATCATATGCATTCGTAAATTCTATTGGGCTGGTAATTTGGATATCTAGTGAACATTTCTGTCTACAGGATCAATAGTTTTTTTTTAAGAAACTTGCATTTAAGTTATACGGCTGTAATAGTGTGTTTGGAAACTAACTAATTTAGATTAATGTTATTTATGTTTTAATGTGCCTTGGTGTGGGCAAGGCCTTACATTTGTTGTTTAGTGGGAGGCTTAGGAATTTCAATAATGTGCAATATCACACAATGTATTCTTATTTTATTATCAAACCTAACAATTGCAATCAAAAGTCGAATGGTAACGATTTAGATCTAAACTTATTATTTTTTCTGGGTTGAGAATTGATTTCGGTTGATTTTTAATTGATATCTTTGTTATGTTTAACTCTTACAGCATATTACGAAAAATTTGGCTAATTTATGAGCAATGTTTATTTTAGAAAATTAGGGTATACTATTTTTTTGGCGCGTTAAGATTGTATGAAAATTCCAATTGTGTTGTTAATACTTACATAACAACATCACGCCTGTATTCCCTGAAGAGTTAGGCAGAGGTCTACAGTCAGCGTCAAAAATATTGGGACGAACAGACCGTTCAAAATGATCTCAACAACTAAGAAAATGAAACTTTATCTCAATTAGATAAAGTTCTTGTCAGAATGACAGTTGTCCGTGTACTGTCTTCAATTTGAAACATTCCTTGTGTCATTGAGATAATATTTCATTTTTATAGTTGTTTAGATCTTTTTTAATAGTCTGTTCGTCCCGATATTATTGACGCTGACTGAACCTATAGTCCACCCACATTTCGCCAAGTTAAGTTCTATGTTATAGGAGATGAGCCTATTGCAATCAACCAAGCACAAATCTAGACTCCGGGCTGCGAGAAATTCCAGATGGAAATCCCAATAACACTGTCCGACCGGGATTCTAAACCAGGACCTCATGCTCAGCAGTAGCGCTTGCGACCACTAGACCAACGAGGCAGCTTGTTAATAATTTGCAGTATATTTATCTATTAGCACTTATGTGAAATATTAACAATAGTTCAGTTAGTTATGCAGCTTAATTAAAATATTCTAAATTACATAATATTTAATTTATTATGTTGTTTGTTATTTTGTACTCCCAGTTTTTGAAAATAACTATCCTAGAATTTTGTATAGCGACAAGTGTGACGACTCAAGCTCATTCCTTCGTCCGCGTGGAAGACAGGAGATCATTCATTTTGTGCTAAATTATATGCAAGTTATACTATATACCGGCCAAACAAAAAAAAAAGTTAAATTCCGTTAGAACATGTTATTCTCTTCACTTTTCACTATTGGACCAAATCTGTAGGACCATTTTGTTACACGAGTTTGAAAAAATTTCAGTATATAATATATTAGTTAAAGGAACCATAGTAAAAAAACAAGAGAAAAACGTATTCTTTCGGTTCGTATTCTTGTTTGGTAAGCAAAAAAACTACAGAACGCCACTTGCTACGATCATTACATACTCCTTTCGCTTCATTTACGTTCTTATGCCTGGTTATACACACACGCCGATTGCGAGTACTACGCACCTGAACTTTCTTAATGCAACGGCCACATAGTCGCACAAAGATTATTTTCGCGTTGTCGCAATAAAACTTCGTGTTCGATCCACGAGGATATTGGCCACATTGTTAAAAAACTTCGCAGTTTTGCATTCGAGTTCGCCTGAATGATTCATGATGTGACGAATTGCTTGTCCAGACGTGTTGCGACAACGCAAATCTTCGGTTTATCGCGACAATGTAGCCGTAGCAGAAGAACATCATAAATAAAGTCACTATAAGTATGTTTTTCTAGGCCATCCCCTGCAGGGTTACAACTCGCATTTGTCTTGTAAATTCCTTTTTTTAGTCGCCATTCATTCATCCTCTCAACATGACCAAATCATCTAAGCATACAATTATGGTCTCAATCTGTCATCATATTTGACTGATTAAGAATATAATTTATTTGTTAGTAACCATTCTGAGTACAAGGTAAATATTAAAATCCTAATTCTTTTTCAGTGACCATGTCGACATCTCAAAAAGGGAAACCAATTTTAAAATGTAACGGTTACACGTTCTTCAAGAAGTACAGTTGTGGGGTCAAGGACCATTGGAAGTGTTCCACTCATCATTCTAAAGGATGTAAGGCTACCATCCTGGTTGTCGCGGATACTATAATTAATGTGACTGGTGAACATAATCACTGAGGAGACATAGCTGGTATAGAAACTGGCACTGAACAGATGAAAGAAGATGACAAGAGATGAAAGGAACTTCAAGGAGATTCAAGGGCCACAATTAATACGAAGGAGGAGGAATTTCTCTATACTCCCTAACTAATATTATAAAGAGGTAAAATTTGTTTGTAAGTTTGTATATAGGGGGTAATCTGCGGAACTCCTGATCCGATTCCGAAAATTCTTTCGCTAATGGGTTGCTACGGTTTCAGAGACATGAGTGTCATAGGATATATTTTATGCTAATACAAGAAACAGCAGCAGCTAACAAGTCTGTATATACCTGATTTACCCACCACTTGTATAAACATGTTTGGAGGAGCTTGTGGCTAAGTAATAACAGCCGCACGGGTCGATCCATCAGGATAAGCTACGCTTGCCGGGGTTGGTCAGTGGATGGGTGACCATCTTTACTTAACGAGACTCCTCAGTGCCTCGGAAAGCACGTTAAGCCGTTGGTCCCGGCTGTCATTCGTGGATCTTTGACAGTCGTTACGAGTCGTCAGAAGCCCGAAAGTCTGACAACCAGTCTTACCTAGGAATATCGAATTACCCAGTTACTGGGTTGTGGAAGTCAGATAGGCAGTCGCTCCATGTAAAATACTGGTACGCAGCTGCATCCGGTTAGACTGGAAGCCGACCCCAACATAGTTGGGAAAAGGCTAGGCAGATTGAATGTATAAACATGTTTAGTGTATAACTAACTTTTATGTGTTTCTCTTTGTGCAATAAACTTATTATTTATTTATTTTTAATACATGTTGTTCTTTAATAAAATAGAAGCATGGTAGTGGAGGTACTCCATAATGTGTAGTATAATAATGTGTGAAGAATTAATATGATAGGACATTAATATTATTACTGTTATATCATATTAGTCCCTATCTGGGTACCCACATGCCATATATTTATGAATATGTTTAATAACACTATGTGCATTCAAGAATAAATAAATAAAATACATATTTTAGTAAAAATTGTTTTTTTTTCAATCCACAAATATGTTTTTAACTACGTACTACCTTTTGAAAATATTTTGCTTTAATCATTGCATCCACCTAAGTACATATTCAAAATAGTTAAAAAACAATCAAGTCACGAATAACTAACTATATGTAACTTTTTTTTTTAAATTTCAGATTATTTCTTCACAGAATCAAAACGTGGAAACCATATTCTATGGGTCGGGCGTTACAGTTACTGTTTGAAAAAGAATTCAACAGGATCTCGGAAACGCTTATGGCGATGTTCAACCCACTGCAATAAAGGATGCAAGGCGAGAATCCATACGATAGATCAAGAAATTGTGTACTGTATTCGTGATCATAATCATTGATGATAACTTAGGTTTTAGTGATCAGGGCCGTGTTATGAAGTGTTAAATACAGACATGCATACATATAAACTCACGCCTTCCCATGGAGTAGGCAGAAACTACAGAACGGCGCCTGCTACGATCCTTAAAATACTCCTTCTGCTTCGTTTACTTCATCATCTAATCATACACGCACGTCGCTTGCCAGTACTACGCACCTGACCTTTCTAAAGAATATCACCAATAAGGTCACTATTATGTCCTCCTTGGGCGTTTCCATTCACCTCTGCCTTGTAAATTCCTTTTGTTAGTCGCCTTTCATTAACATGATCAACAATAATGCCCTAATTTTTTCAGTGCGAGAGAGAGACGGGGCTATACATGGTCAGTAAGTACCGTCTCTTTTTCGCAACGGAACAATGATGGCATTAATTCATATTTCTTAATTCGGCCCCAGGATTTTATTGTACGAGTACTTATAACCACTAGAGAACCCCGAATAACTCCAGCACAAAATAACGAAAAAATTATAATTGTGACTTTTTGTTTTGTAGTGTGGATTTTATTGTTTGTTGTTTTAATAATTTATTAAAAATCAATATACAGTTTACTTTTGTTTTTTTATATACCAACTACCAAATAAATGTAGGTATTCCGCTCAGAGAACTGATTTGACTGGCACTTGACCGAACCGCACCTAAGCTGTTCCACTCCGAAAGGGCCAATGCCTGCCAGGGTCGCGGATTGTTCGAAAGAGCTACCGTGGCCACAGGCAACTGAAGGAACACGGGTGGGTTTTAGTCAGTAAAAGTCTGACACGCCCTTCCGCTCCACGCAGAGCTGGAGAAGTCATTTGATGATTCCCAAAGCAAAAAAAAAAAAAATAAAGTCCACTAACCGCACTGAAACAAAATTTTTGTTAGTGCGGTTTGGTGGAACATTTGATTAATATTATTTTCATTCCACGAACGGCACTTACTTGGCTATAATTAACCGGCCAGTGACAGCACAGTTTTTTTTTAAAGTAAAACATCTTAGGCGGCGATTCGATAACTGGACCAGAATTAATTGGAGTGAAATTTCAAGGACGCGTCAAGTTAAGGCACATTTCGTTACATGAGAGAGAAGAAAGATATAATTCTCTTTGTCTCTCACAATACATCTCTCTTATTATCTATATTTTAAGAAGTTTCACTTCTATCATATACTACGATGCTGTGATTATGATTGTGATAGAAAATTATTGAATTATCTCCAAAACGTATTACTTTTTTCAGTGTGTTTTACGACGTCCCAAAAAGGCAACTGTTTATTGATTTACGAAGGCTATTCGTACTTCAAAAAGTATCGCCGGAAAGCTGGAGACTGGTGGATGTGCTCAACACATCACAATAAAAAATGTAAAGCTGCTGTATTTTACAGGAGTGGGCATTTAGTGCCTTTAGATGTCCAGGGTCAACATAACCATCTTAATCGATAGACTTAAGATAGTAAATTGAGTCTCATTTTTGTTAAGACTTCATAGGTTAAAGCAAAAAATTGTATTTAAAGCAGCGTATCCTTTTAAAAAAGATTTTACTCTTTTAATTTAAATAATAAAACTGTAAGTATAAAAATGTTTTTTTTATTAACGTGTTTTTTTTTTAGTTTTTTGCGGCTCCTATACAGGGTATATCAAAAAGGTGTGGTCAAACTTAAGAGTGCTATACAGACCATCAAACTGAACAACTTTCTCCATGGGACCAACATCGTAATCGAGAAAAAATAATCAGCTATTCAATGCATTTGGGTCGAGTAGGTATTGAAGTTTTGTACGGGACATCAGATATTTTGTTCTCGATTACGATGTTGGTCCAATTGAGAAAGTTGTTCAGTTTGATGGTCTTTACCACACCCTTAAATTTGACCTTACCTTTCTCATACATCCTGTAGTGTAAATCCGTCAAACACCTACCAGCAAGGAATTACCCTTAAGTATATATATATCTCGTATATAATAGGTTGGGGAAAAAGTTTCTTCGCATTTTTTAAGAAAATTCAAAACATTTTTTAATATACATTATTTACATTTATCTAAATTATGTAGGTACCATTTTGTTCGATAACTTTTTGCCATCTTGTAGGTAGGGACATGATCCCGTTGCTATAGAAATTTTGGGACTTCTGATCAAAATACCGCGACAAGTGGTTTTGGCAGTCCTCTCATGATGTTAACCTGACACTGCCTAAAGAATTCTGAAGAGACCGAAACAGGTGGAAATCTGAAGGTGCAAGGTCAGGACTATACGGCGGATGCATTAACACCTCCCAGCCAAACTCTCTTAATTTTTGCTGAGTGGCTAAAGATGTGTGAGGTCTAGCGTTATCATGATGAAAAACCACACCCCTTCTGTTGATTAATTCCGGCCGCTTTCTCTCAACTTCTTGCTTTAATCTCATCAGTTGTTCGCAGTAGAGTTCAGAATCGATGGTCCTGCCTGGTGGTAACAGCTCATAATGAATAATGCCCTTCCAATCCCACCACACACACAGCATCACCTTGTTGCGAGTTAACCCGGGTTTCGCCACAGTCTGTGAAGCCTGACCGGCCTTTGACCACGACCTTTTTCGCACGTTCTTGTCGTACGTGATCCACTTTTCATCACCAGTTATCAGCTTCTTCAAAAATGGTTTGGTTTCATTACGTCGTAATAAAGAATCACAAATGAGTACACGGTTCATTAGGTTTCTTTCAGTGAGCTCGTGAGGTACCCAAATATCGAGCTTTTTCGTGTACCCAGTTTTTTCAAATGCGCCAAAACTGTTTTGTGGTCAATTCCCAGTTCTTCAGCTACGTCGTAACTACTGATATGCCGATCTTGCTCCACTTTTTCAAAAATGGCATCCATTTTATCCGTAATAGGGCGACCAGAGCGAAGTGCATCTTTGACATCAAAATTTCCGGATTGAAAACGCTAAAACCAAATTTGTGCTACTCTCACAGATACTGCACTGGGTCCATAAACAGCGCAAATTTTTTTCACGGCTTGCGTTGCATTTTTACCTTTTTTGTAGTAAAATTTTAAAATGTATCGAATTTCTTCATTAGATTCACTCATCTTGACAGTACGAAAAACAAATGAAAATCACACATTTTCCTAATTTGAATTTGGAATTATGTTCTTTAAAATTTAAACTTTCAATGATACTAAAACCAGCCAGATACAAATAGTATAGCCAAAGAGATTTTATTTTAAGTTCATACATAATAAAATGCGAAAAGACTTTTTCCCCAACCTAATATTTTAATGGCCGCCAGAAAGATGAACTAACGACCAAAACTCCAACGACTACCGCCAGATGGTGGTATGACCAAATCTTGTAATTTTTCTAACTCAGCATTTTCTTTTCAGTTACTTTCACAACATCTATAAGAGGGAATCGAATTTTGAACTACAAGGGCTACACATTTTTCAAGAAGCGCAGCAATGGTATCAAGGACTTATGGAAATGTTCGACTCATCACAGCAAGAAGTGCACAGCGACTATCATGTCCATCTGTGATCACATAATTACTGTAAGAGATAAACATAACCATGCTAGAAAATTCATGACACACAATTTGAAATTAAACTAAAAAAGTGGAATAAAGAACAATGGGTATTTTTATCAACAGCTGATGCTCCCCGTAGAAATTGTAAAATGCATAAATAAGTGTCCGAGTGGCCACTACTTACCGAATAAATTCAAAAATGGAACAGAATTTGTATGAAATTAGCTGCCAAGTAAGTTAATAGGAACTTAATCCTAGCTGGTGAAACAGTCCTTAGAGTAATGAAAGGTGGCCAATTCAGATGTATAGAACTTTTTTAGTCTCCATTTTGATTTGACGCCAAATTGTGCAATTCATCATCGTCATCACCATAATCAGCCTGCAAGATTCCCACTGCTGGGACACGGTCGTAATCCACGCGGGCCCACTGCGGGTTGGTAGATGTCATTGTCTTCGAAGTTTTGGTTCCAGGACATGCCGGTTTCCTCACCATGTTTTCCTTCACCGGTTTGAGAGAAGTGGTGATGAAATAATTTTACACGAAGTAACCACTACTCCCACTGTGCCACCTTTGCAAATTTTGCAATTAAATATCTTATATTTATTTCAAATGTGGCAAATTTTTTGTGTAAAGACTAAAGACCATGACCGCCACGATACCTTTAGTAATTTTATCCTGAAGTTCGTAAACGGATTGAAAAACGACCCAATTTTTCTAACAAATCGTTACGAGTAACGAATACATTTTTATCACTGCGGATGTCGCGACAGGTCCTGACTATTTTTCTTAGGGGTTATCTAAAGTGACGTGTCTTGGTCAATCTTGAAGACGAAAAGCAGAATATTTGTGACATGTTAGTGGGATACCTAAAAAGTATGCAAAAAATTGATGAAAAACACCATGAAAAGCGATCGCATTTTAAGTATCAAAATGTATGTGACATGTCATTGTGAAATTACTTTCATGTAGTGCAGTGATGCCCAAATGTAAGTAAAAATTGTATATCTTTTTAAAAGAATAAAAAATAAAATTTCAATATTCTAGTCACTTACTAGAATAGTCACAAATAACTACCTATTATTTAGTTATATAGAGAAGCATTGATGTTTCATGTGTAGATTAGTGCAGTCAATCTTATTTGACACTATAACAACACTATTTGTTATGTTTTTGGATAAATAAAGATTTTTATTATTATTATTTGTTATTTTCGTCTGTGAACCCATTACCATTTTTATCATTAACTATTAAATGCCCTACCAATAGTTAAAAAACAATCTAGTCACAAATTATTTTAGGTAACTGTATAAAATAGTATTAATATTATCTGTTGTGTAGTTTGTGAATGTTATTTAACAATTTATAAGGACTGTCAGTCCATTAGCATGTTTTTCTTACTACCCATTGGCCGCGGTTTCACTCGCATGCTAAAGAAACTACTACATGTAAACGGTTAAAAATGACCCTGTAATTATGTTAATTAAGATAATAGTCTGCCTATGTGCTAAAAATCCAAATCTGTTGAGTCTATATACAGTATGTAAACCACATTTTTATGCAATAAATGAAACCACATAATTGTTATCGCCTTTGCTGACAATATACAAAAAATTAATGAAATCGGTCCAGTAATTAGGCACAAAAGTAGTTTTAATTTTGAGCAAATTTGAACACTGTAGAATTGGATCACTAGGTCAATGATTTAATGAACTTGAATCTTTGAAAATCTGTGCAAACTAAAAATTCTATGTTTGGCGAACAATGGATTAAGCGCTACGGTGCACCGCAGGTGGCCAGCTAGTTGTCTAAACAGATTATATATTTTTACTGAATTAATTTTGATATTTATTTTGTTTGAAAATGTAACTTTTCTAATTTACGGTTTTTAAATAAATATTTAATTTTGCCATATTTCTTTGGCCTAGTGTTACTTTTGATTTCATTTATTGCATACATGTGTTTTCCATACTGTATAAATTATAATTCTGTAACAAACATTCAAACTTCTTACTTTCCTTATAATATTAAGTAGAAATTAATTGAGATTGCATCTATCCTTGTATAACATTGGTGTGTATTAGCTCTCATAATTATAATGATAGTATTAAACTTATTAACTAACTAATTAACTAACCAACCTAACCTACCTACCAGTCCTACCTAGTACCTTCCTACCTAGTTACCTACTAACTGTATTAACTTTTATCATTGTGTTTTTTTGTTTTAGTTAGTGATCTTTCTGTGCGAGTCACAATAAATACTTTTTCTTTCGTAATTATTAATTGAATTATTAAATATATTATTTGATTCATAATCTATTTATGCTTAATTCGTCCAGTAGACCGAATTAATCAGATAGGATAGTAATAATTTGACTTCCATTGTAACAAGTTAGTTTACCTAACCATGTTGGAAAATTATTTTTCTGTCATCCGAAAAATGCGTCTCTTTGCAAAATATTGTTCACTAGCTGTTGCCCGCGAGAGTAGAGAGTAGAGCAGTGGTGGCCCAGTGTTAAGGCCGTGACGTATGAGTTGTAGGTCGTAGGTTCGAACCCTGATAGGCGCTTTACTTTCTGTAACTTATTTCATCACCACTGCTCTCAAAACGGTGAAGGAAAACATCGTGAGGAAACCAGCATGTCCGAGAACCAAAAATTCGAAGACATGTAACATCTACCAACCCGCACTGGGCCCGCGTTGTGAATTATGGCCACTCCCTCTCACAGAGAGTAGACCTGTGTCCCAGCAGTGGGAACATTATAAGCTAATTATGATTATGATTTTGCCCGCCACTTCGTCTGCAATTCAGAATGAAAAGTAGCCTATGTTCTGACCTAGATCATGGTTTATCTATGTCTCAAATTTCATCCAAATCCGTTCAGTCATTTTGCCGTGAAAGCGTAACAAACAAGCAAACTCTCTTCCGCATTTATAATATTAGTTAGGATTGTTTACTTTAAGTACTTTAACTTAAATGCAAGAGGTACTTAGGACTAGGACTTTCAATAATAACCGGTATGGTATCTACAAAGTCTTTTTGTCTTTTTTTTTTAGATTTTTGCGAATTCACGGAATCAAGCACTACTGGAAGGACGATGCTAAGAGTCGGTGATTACCTGTTCACCCAAAAATCTTCAAGAGGGATGAAGGTCCGATGGGTCTGCTCCAGCCACTGTTTTCGAGGATGTAAAGCTCAAATCTACACAGTGGAGAATAACATCATCAAATTGAATAACTTTCACAATCACCCAAAGAAGAAACCTCTTCTTTAAATTTTTTTGTAGCTAAATATAATATTGTTATTCCATAAGAAGGTCTTCCGCTTAATGTCGCATGATATCGCATAGGTTCATAATAGAAATCGGTCGAAATGTCAACCGAACCTCTTTCGCAACTAGGTCTACTGTCAGCGTGCGGTCGCCATTGGACGATGGTATTTTACGTTTATATGCACTTGTAGCACGATATCTGTTGACTTCGAGGGCGTTCTCTTATGAGCCTATGCGGTATCAAGCGACACTCGACCTAATTACACCACAAATCACTAATGCCCGATTTCTGAGGTATTTAAACGGAGTTTATTCATTCGATAGTGATTATTAGTTCGATATCGTTTTTCTGAACTATATGTTAAGGAAGAATTTACCTAAAAAATCGAATGAATTACTATCGAGGGTTTATCTGAGGACCTCAAAAACCGAGCTAATGGAAGGAAATCGCTTAAATAGATAATTTTGTCGAATTGAGAGTTTAAACTCCATTTAAGAATTGTTCAGAAACCGGACTTAAATATGTTTAACGCTAAACGAATTCAAAACAATAGTATCTAAGTAGTATGTAATGTATATAATATGTTTCTTTCAATTGACAGAGACGGACTGATGTTATTTACCAATTATGTTTAGCGCTAAAGGCGTTTAGTGATTTGTGGTGTAAGTGGGCTGTAGTAAGTCTTCATTTTTGCTAGTGAAAAATAAAAGTAGATTTACTTAGCAAATTGTGTACTGATAAAAAACCCGTTTTAAAGAAAATACTTAAATAAAAATATTTGTGAGTCTTAACTTTGGGAACAATCTTCAAAAAGTAGATAAGCAAATGATTAATAATAATGTTAAACTAAGTATCTTTTTTTCTCAACTTCTTCAAAACTTTTAATTTTTTAATAATAATAATTATACAATTTTAAACTTATCCTAAGACAAATAGATAACATAAGTAGGTAACATTAGAATTGAGTAAATACATACTCGTACAATAATGTAGGTACTATTCCACTGATTTTGAAGTAAAATAAGTTAAGTGCGTAGAGATAACTATTTATTTTATTGTTATTTGCAAGCTTTAAATATTGTCGTGAATAGTTAAAATGAGGATGGGCTTTAAACTAAACGCCAACACTCATGGCTGTGATACGAGTTGTCAACTCTCATTACACCAATAACATAACATTTACAATGAGTCAAAAGCAGTTCAGCAGTAGGTTATATGTTCGATTTTATAACAGGATGACCTACTGATCAACTAAGTTGAGCAAAAAATAGTTGAGCTATAGAGCATAAAATGTTCGGAAATACAAACTATGTCCTACAGCTCAACTGCTCAACTAGTTGAGCAATCTAGTTGAGCAGTGGGGAAGGAGTGGTCATCTCGCTCCCACATTTTATGACCGTGGCTACAAACATTAGCGTTGGCGTATATTGGAGACATCATCCTTTTACTCTTATATTTTAACAATATTTTTTTATTCGTCGTGTCCAGTGTATGTGGTTATGGTGTACCAAGAATAAGAGTCTATTTCACGATGTCCAAATAGTCACTACTTACCGAATAAATTCATAAATGGAACAGTATTTGTATGAAATTATCTGCCAAGTCCGGGCACATAACATAAGGCACTTAATCGTACGTGGCGAAATAGGCCCTAAGTGCTTACACGCTCCGACTGCCGGTTAGTTGACGATTGAACGTGTGAAAAGGCACTAACGCTAAACGCAGCTTTGGTCATTACCATTTTATTATGTTTAGAGCCGATTTTACCAACGTGAGATATCTTTAAACGACGTCTGACAGTTTTTTATGGAATTATGCAAGTCATTTGCAAGCTTTAATTATTGTCTTGGATAGTTAGAAAAAGGAAGATCTTTATAGTTTTTCATAGGTCCTAAACTAAACGCCAACACTCAGGGCAATTACGGTCATAAAACGTGCGAGTAGCGAGTCTCGTGTCATCACGCTCCCATGTCTTGTCACCGCGGCTGCCACGAGCGTTAGCGTTGGGGTATCCTATAGACTCCTTTTTATTATAATCTTTGAACAATATATTTTTATTCGTCATGTCCAGCATATGTGGATGTAGTGTACCGGTATTATGTGCTTCTTTCACACACCCCAGCTTCCGGCTACCCTGGCAGCTACGCGGAAGCTGGAATGTGTGAAAGCGCACTAACGCATAAGGCAGCTTTTATTATAAGTATAATTATTGATAAGTATTTCTATTGTACAGAGACATTCTGAGATGGTGCCTGAGGTTGCTGCCCGATGCGGGAGAGGTATGGATAAGGCGAAAGCGCCAGGGTAGCCCGCGAAATAATTTTTTTCACGTTTTTTGCTATTTGCAAGTCAGTTTCAGGTTGTATGTTGATCAAAATGGAATTCACGATCGTAACAAATATGAAATTACAGAATTATAGTCATCAAAATTATCAATACAACTCTCCAAGTTCATATTACCCTATTGAATGACTACTTAATGAAATCTTGACATTTGAGGCCAATTCTAACTTTTTTTATGTTGTATCGATGATCAAAATTTGAATGTCGCGGGTTATTTAAGCGCCTGTAGTCAATGCTTTAAGGACGCTGTTACAAATGGGTAGTGAAATCATTACATTTTTAAACAAAAGCATGTTTATTAAATAAAATGCTTTACATTCTTAAAATGTTTTTTGGCCAAATTGTTGATAGATATGCGTGGTACGATTCTGAACTATAAATATAATTTTAGATAGGTACAGTTTCTCAATAAATGTACCGGACTGAAAAATTTTATTACGGTACATTTATTGAGAAAATATACCTATTTAAAATTATATTTATAGTTCAGAATCGTACCATGCACATCTATCAAAAATTTGTCCAAAAAACATTTTTAGAATGCAAAATAATTTATTTAATAAACATACTTTTGTGTAAAAAAGTAATGATTTCACTACCCATTTGTAATAGCATCCATGCATCTTTTCCTAAATTCGAATGAAAGTCTCACTGTGTTTTGTGCTGTGTATACGTTATTCGTTCGTGTTAGGGCGCTTTTCCACCAGAGATGTGCTATGCAGCTATGCTGCGAGGATGTGAAAGCTAAGCTACGAAACTATGTGACCGCTTCCACTAATGCTAAGCTGTGTAGCGGAGCGAGTAAGATGTGCTATGAAGATGCGCCGCCGCGAGGTAGCTGTGCAAGGAAGATGCACATAGCTACACCACTCGTACATCCATAGCACACATCCATAGCACGCATCCATAGCACGCATTCAAAGCACGCATCCTTCAATAAAAAAAGCATAGCTTAGTTTCCACCAGTGCTGATTATGATATGACCAGACCAATGAATATGATTGGTGGATATCAAATGCATCCATAGCAACGTAGCATAGCACATCTTTGGTGGAAAACCACCCTAAAGGTGTTATGATATTAGAGAATATGGTGTTCCTCAATGTATTAAAATATTAATTTATAATTCTACATTTAAATTAACATAGCATCCGATTCCATAAATAAAAATATTCTAGTCGTTATATAGCTGTTTTTGTAATCAAGGGTTTGAATTCAACCATATTTTTAGTATTATGTTATTGATAGGTACAGACAACAAAAGAGATATCTAGGCAGGACACACTAACATATTTGTATGTGTATTGCTTCATGTTTAATTTTATATATAAGGTGCTATAAAAATATCTGCCACGGCTGCAATGCGAGACAGTATTGTGTATATAGATAGTGTAGTGAAGATAAATTATTGATCTTATGTCATAATTTTTTTCTTATAAAAAAATGTGTGTATAAATTTGAATTCAGTCATTTGTATGAAACCGTCCCGTAGTAATAAGTATTCATTCCCAGAACAGTTAGAAAGAGGTAGCGATTGTTTTCAATGACGAAGCGACACATCGCGTGTAGTTTGTGAACCACGTTATGCAGAATAAAGTAAATGTTTATTTAATTACTATAATTTCTCAAATAGATTTAACTATTCCGGGGTACGAAATTTATTCACTATTGCAATCTATATACTCAATACTACCTCCCATTGAAGCCGTGGCAGATATTTTCATAGCACCTTATATATTACTTTGTTTTTGCAATACAGGACTTTGTAACACACTAACACAAAATTGTATAGTGTCACGAAATTGAACATGATGCAATACACATACAAATATGTTGGTATACCCTGCCTAGATATCTCTTTTGCTGTCTGTACAAGATAAATAATAATAAAGGAGTGAGATAACCTAATGTTAGATATGTTTACCAATCGTATTTTCTCTATTGGTTATTTTATTTAGCCTCATTGTAAGATATTTTACGTATTAAGTCGCTTGTGTTTTAGAGATTGTGATAATTCTATTTATCTATCAGTTAAATAATGAAAAGACTTAACCTTAAGGCCCACTTACACTACAAATTACTTAATATATTCAGCGCTATACATAGTTAAAACATCAGTCTGTCCCTGTCAACTTCGAACAATTTGACAGAAGTTAAACGATGTTTTAAATTATTTAGTGTTAAATGTATTTGTGGTTAATTAATAACAGCCGCACGGGTCGATCGATCAGGTTTTAAGCTATGCTTGCCGCGGTTGGTCCGTGAATGGGTAACCATCTTTACATACAAAGACCCCTCCGTGCCTCGGAAAGCACGTTAAGCTGTTGGCCCCGGCTGTCATTCGTGGATTTTTGACTGCGTTACGGGTTGTCAGAAGCCCGATAGTCTGACAAGCAGTCTTACCAAGGGGTATCGTATTACCAGTAACTGGGTTGTGGAGGTCAGATAGGCAGTCGCTCCATGTAAAGTACTGGTATTCAGCTGCATTCAGTTAGACTGGAAGCCGACCCCAATATAGTTGGGAAAAGGCTAGGCATATGATGAGTATTAAATGTACCTATTAAGTATTTTGTGGGGCAAGTGGGCCTTAATAAATGACAAATCATGATTATACGTTAAGGTGATATGTAAAAAGTTAAGCTATTTGGGTGGGAATAAGAAAGTGACAGAGTCAATTACTTCCACATGCGAAAAGAAGAGAGCGCAACAATGCGCTGGAAACAAAATAAAAGCGCCAAATCAAATGAAAAATTGTTTAAAAATAAATTATGTTATCATCAAAAATATTTTCAACCAGATTTACGCACACGCACAAGAACGAATACGCACATTTTGAATGCAATTTTGCAAAGAAATTATTTAGGATTTTATAATTACAGAAAAAAATTTAAAAAGTAGAGGTTTTTTCGGAATTAAATTCTATGGAGGAAATTTTACCCAATTGTGTTTTCCTTTAGTCAGAGTATTAATCAAGTAGTCAATAAACATATATCCAAAAATTTAATCCATACATACTGCATGCTGGTTACGAAAAAGCTCCCAATTCATTATGGTATCGCCTTAATAAGAAAAGGCTGTAGCAATTATTTGAAGAAAGAAATAAAGAAAAATTGGTTTATTGTCTCGGTGACATGTACTTACATCATTTTGTAGCAGAGTAAAAAAAAATCACACTACTTTCATAACATTATTATTAACACAAACGGGATATTTACCATGACATACACTTGACAGTGGTAGTGGTACTGAGTGCAAAAAACGAACAAGAAAGAGGGTAGACCGATTTGTCCGCTCATAAAACACCCTCCCGCAAAAACTTCAGTTTATCCGTGATCATGGTGCTTGCAACAGTGCCGAAATATCGGGAACTCGAATTTAACAGTAAACATGGTAAATATACCGTTTGTGTTAATATATTAATAATGTTAGTGACCATGACAGTTTAAAAACTTATACTTTCATGACGTTTATTTTTATTGTGTCGTGCATATAAAAAAATATAAATTAACTCAAATAAATTCTGCTATTTGCGATTGATCTGTGTTTAGTACAAAATTATTCATTTGCTAAACTTATATTTTTAACTGGTTTAGAAAAAAGCCTGGTTCAAATTCTTAGACAATTATTTCAATTTGGTTGGGGAAGTAGGTACCTAATTTTGATCCTTTTTTTATTGTAAATATTTTTTTAGACATAAAGCGAAGGTATTATTATTCTAGTTAAATAAGTATGTATTGTATACATAGAAAATCTCTAGCTTCAGTTTTATTATTGTCTTAAATGTTGTTGTTTAGCTTGTAAGACGTGATCATGTTATTGTGGTACCTGCCTATAATTATAATTATTATGAATGATAAAGAACAATTTCCAACCAATATAATATTTTCTTTTTCTTTTAAAAAAACAAAAATATTAAATAAATTATTTAATTTTTTATTTTTTATTTTATTAATTTAAAGAAATAAAAATATTTCTTTTTTTTTGTTTTAATTTTGAGCCTTTTGTAGACATGATAGTTGCCGGTAAAGTAGAATCCTTGGTCCACATTTGAGACATAGGTATACGTATATTTACCTAGTGTTCATAGAATTAGGTAAATAATTAGGTAAGTCCCGAATCGTCTAAGTTTTATTAAAATAGAACATATATTTACGGCTAAGTACTAACAGCCGCACGGGTCGATTTATCAGGTTAAGCTACGCTTGCCGCGGTTGGTCCATGGGTGGGTACCCATCTTAACATACCCCTCCGTGCTTCGGAAATCACGTTAAGCCGTTGGTCTCGGCTGTCATTCGTGGATCTTTGACAGTCGTTACGGGTCGTCAGATGCCCGAAAAACTGACAACCAGTCTTACCAAGGGGTATCGTATTACCCGGTACCTCTCCATGTAAAATACTGGTATTCAGCTGCATCCGGTTAGACTGGAAACCGACCCCAACATAGTTGAGAAAAGGCTAGGCAAATGGTGGAGATGTTTACGGAGGAGATTAAAGACTGAGTGTGGAGACACGTTAAAAAAAAATCCTTGCAGACTTAGGCGACACAAAATAAGAAGCGCAAATTTAACCAATGTACTCAAGTCAAGTCAAATCTCAATATTCCACAGCAATGATGGCACTGACAGCTCTTGAACGCGGTATGCAGGTGCTTAATCGCGTTCAGTTTAACGAAACTGAAATAATTAAGCCGATTTTCAGCAATGGGTGAAAATTGGCTTAAGTATTTCGAGAGATAATGAAGAGCTTTGAACTCTTTTTTTCTGGTTTTGCTTTTAAAATGACTTACCTATCTATTTATTTCAGTGACCCTAATCAGAACGAAGAAAGGAAAGACAAATATAAAAGTGGGTGATAACACATTTTACTTGAAACCTGGCAACTACAAGACAGACAAGAAGAGATGGTGTTGCACACAAAATAAATATTGCAGGGCTTGCATTCACATTGTGGATGATAAAATTATTGCCATTTATAACGAACATAATCATGAAAAGAAATAAATGTTTAATTGGTTTTTTCTTTTTTATTTAATTCTCTTTTATAGACTTTAATCGGTGTACAAAGTAAGATTTGCTGTATTTTGTTTAAAAATATATTCAACAGGTAATATGCTAAAATAATATGATAATATATAAGATGCTATATAAATATCTGCCACGGCTGCAATGGGAAACAGTATTGTGTATATAGATTATAATAGAGAAGATAAAGTATTGCTCTTATGTCATAAAATTTTTCTTACAAAAAAATGTGTGTATAAATTTGAATTCAGTTATTTGTATGAAACCGTCCCGTAGTAATAAGTGTTCATTCCCAGAACAGTTAGAAAGAGGTAGCGATTGTTTTCATTGACGACGACACATCGCGCGTAATTTGTGAACCACGTTATGCAGAATAAAGTAAATGTTTATTTAATTACTATAATTTCTCTTCCGGGGTACGAAATTTATTCACTATTGTAATCTTTATACTCAATACTACCTCCCATTGAAGCCATGGCAGATATATTTATAGCACCTTATATAATGTAATAGGATTTATCAAAATTGACGAAATGTGAATAGACATGGCAGCTTCCTTTTAAATAAAAAAACATACTCTCGAAGTTAACATTAAAAATTTGCAGATCTATCAGGCTAAATCGAACCATTAGGTACCAATAATAATAATTGGCGTAGTAAACGATTTGTTCAAACTCTATACATACGTCATACATAAAAACACGCCATCTTCCCATGGGTTAGGCAAAACTATCCTCTATGTTCGAGTACACATTGAATTTTACATTATTGTTTTTTATTTCAGAACCCGCGGTTTTTGGACATACACGAACTGGAAATAAAATGATACTATACAGAAACAATAGATTCATAATGATCAGCAATAAAAAAGAACAAGAAAGCTCTCATAAAACGAGGTGGGCTTGTTCTAAGCGTATGACAAGACGTTGCAGAGCTAGACTGACTACGGTCGATGATATTATTATTTCAGTCTACAATATACATTCTCATTCGCATTGAATCAGCGACCTTATGATTGCTCAGCCCCCAATCTACATCTCTTTTATTCCGTCCAATAAACCATTGTAACGAGTATTTTCACCAGTAAACGTCTTTCTACTATAAAATTAAATAAATTTATTGAAGTACAAACCGAATCCAAAACACGAACACGAAAGGAGACAGCGGTCCTCATCCTGACCCAAGTATCGGAAATCAACATTGGCACAACCACGATAAATCTAACTTCAGCCATTTTAAAACTATCATGAAACGGCACTGATGCTTTGCATATACATCACTAACTCACCGCCACACCTATCTACTGACTAACACATACCCACACTAACTCACTAATACAGCTCCACACCCACTCAATGACACACCCCCACCCACACGAAACAACAAACGAACGAAAACCATTAATATTTTCATAAGATTTGTTTTAGTTTACTTATGTCTCTTCTAAAATATACGTATTTTCCTTTCTTTCTTGCTTTTCTTTCTTTAACTGGAAGTAAACCAAATACACTTGTAAAATTCGCAAAAAACTAAAACGTTAATGTTGACTTCGGTGCTGTCAGCTGTTATTATTATTATTTTTTTAAATATAATTTCTTTAAAAGAAGTCACTATAAAAGTTTACTTTTGTAGAAGATCTTTAGGTACACTCCTACCAACTTATCTGTGAAATGGCGAAAATTGGAACTACGGCCGTCATGTTGAAATGTCTTCGATTGTGCCGACGCATGTCATTCGATTGTGTCGACGCATCGACGGTGGCGTCCTCTTTCAGTTCACAGATAAGTTGGTAGAACTGTACGTTTAATCTGACATTTCCTTCTATATCTTATGTCACACTTTCTGTAAGTAGATCATTTTTGGAAAGTGTTTCATTTTCATTATATCTAATTCCTGTTTCAAGACTGAAAATTTTTCGCAAAAACAACCTCGATTCTAAATTATATCCTATACATTTGCAGGCACAAAAGCACAATTCGTTGTATCAAAAAAAGGAAACTTGAACGTGGTTGTCGGTGAATATAGATTTTACAAAAAAAAGGATTCTCGAAAGAAGACTGAAAACTTTGGAAAGAGCAGATGGGTTTGCACAAAGGGTATACATATGGGCTGCAGAGCAAAACTGGTGATAGTTAATGACGATACTATTATTGCTTGTAATAATATTCATTGTCATGAGCCTTAAGTTGTTGATGTTCTAGTGTCAGCACGAATGGGCGTTTTGCCACTGGTCGGCACCGTCAAGACGCTGATAAGTACCCGCGGCCTTGAGTGGTTAGCTTGCGTGTTTTGTGTTGAGCTCACGCAACGAGTCGTCGTACGTCCGCCCAGTAACAGGACTCGCTCATCAAGGAGCGCAGTCCCAAATTAGACGCAGTATTAAATTTATTACAAACTAGCTGCGGCCCCGCGGTTTCACCCACGTAGACCGGGATAACAAGTAACCTTTGTGTTAATCCAGGATATAAGCTATCTACATACCAAATTTCATCCAAATCGGTCCAGCCGTTTGAGCGTGAAGAAGTAACAAACAGACAAACACACACACTCGCAAATTTTCGCCTTTATAATATTAGTGTGATAGTGTGATGTGATAAAAAAAGGTATTCTATTAAAAGGTTAAAAAAAATTAAATGGTAGAAGGTATCATAAAAATACGCTTCATAGTTTTTGCGTGATTCTTAGTTTTTATCCGCGTTAGACATACCTTTGCAAAATTAATTCTCTTTTTGTAATATAAAAATAATCTTAAATATTCACTTAGTAAGTTATTAAGAAAATGCTCTAATTTAATATTTTTTCCAAATCACACACACACACACACACACACACACACACACACTACTCGTTTAGACGTTATCTTTAGTTTAAAATCATTTAAAGTTGGCACCGGCCCGGCAGCCGGGGGAAGCAACTTTTTTCATCCCCCGGCTGCATTTGATATCTTTATATCAAAAATATTGTGGCCCGTCTTTCCGTTTGCCAACGACGACAACTACAATTCATACGTTTTGCCTCCATCTTTACCGGGCCGTCGCGCGTCCTCGTGCCTCGCCGTGCTGGCCAATGGAAAAAACGCCTTATAGTTTAATCATGAATGGTAAATTATTTAGCCGGCGCGTAGCAGCAGAGCTGACATCATGTGCGCCAGACGAACAGTACACGAGTAGGCACATTATAAATAATGAGCTGGACACAGGCGTGAGGTACAATTATAGGCGTGATAAGTTGTGTATAAGTTAATAATTTATTATCAAAAACTCCACATAAATAGGTCATCATGCAAAAAACAACCAAAAAAAAATGTTTTACGGCTGTGTTTATAATTATTATGGATTCTTGCTTATGATAAACGACCACACGTACGAGACTGTTTTCAGTTTATTTTATTTTGTTCAAATAGGCTTATAACTATTATTCGTTGATCTCAAGGAAAAAGTACCTACTTGTTTATTTTTTGGGGACTCCTTTGTAGAAGAGAGTACCTATTAGATTAAATTTAGACTTTGTAAGACGTTTAGCCCAGGCGACTTTTTTTCGCGTTTTGCTAGAATTTCAACACACTGCTTAGCGCCGAGAGTTTAAAATCCAACAGTGTGTTTTTTTGACGCACTGTGGTGCACTCTGTTGCATTCTTAATGCTCGGCTGACTACCGAGAGCTCAAAATTCAGTGTTAAAAAATCGTCCATTCCTGTTACCTGGGCAAAATGCCATGGGCCCATGGGTCTTAACTATTCGTGTTAATAACATTTCGTATGTCTGAAAAATAAATGTGTTAATATTGTGTTTCTGTTATTTTGGTTCATCAAGCATAATTTTAATGTCTTGTTTTTGGCCAAACGAAATTATATACGAGCTTTTAGGGCCTAGACAAAGTAACATGTAAATAGCGATGACGCTGCTAGAAAAGTCAAAAAATGTATGGGGTTGACATAAGCTATCGAAATGTCACGTGATCATGTCAATGTCACTTTGAAGCTGTAGCCATTGTAGAAATAGAATCGCTCCGAAGCGAATGTCATTTGTCTAGGTCCTTTGGTGTATACTGCAAGAAAATATACCAGAACAGACTATAAAATTAATAGTTAATTTCAGCTTCTGCATTGGAGTTACCGAGTGGCTTTTTGAGTCTAGAACTTTCTGTTGCCCCAAATCACAAAAACAAACTAAAATCATTAATGAAATCGACTCACGTAATCGCCCGAAAAGATGGAAAATTACATAAAATAAGAAGAGTCTGCCAAGGATGCTACAAAAGTAAAATGGTGGAATACGGCTATAATATCGCCAGAAATTGCACTAAAAAAGTAGCCACTTATTGTCCCGACTGTCCAAAACAACCACACTATTGCGTGCCATGTTTTAATAAAGAACATCGACGTTAGTACATACACTACATATTATCTACACATTATAAATTAAAGTCGCTTTTCGTGTCAGTCATTGTGACTGCGTTGTTCTTCTAAACTACGCAGCGGATATTGATGCTGCTTTCACAATCATTTAAAGAATTTATCCCGAAAGGATTATGTGTACACAGGATTGTGTGTATTTAAAATTACATGTAATATAAAAATCTCGATGTTTTTTCAAGTCGAAAAAACGGAGCGAAGCAGGGGCGGGTCGCTAGCGAGTTATAAAAGGCAATTTAACACCACTCACTTGTGCCTCTCAATTTATATTAAGTACAAAATGTATAGTAATGTAATAAACATAAAAGTGTTTCATTAAATGTCGGCCATATCTTTCAATGTGAATCAATTTGATTGAACCGTGAAATATTACCTAATTTGTGAAATATTTTATGAAATCCACATTATTTTTTCTACATAAATGAAATAAAGTTATGTTGTTCACGTATTCAATGATTAATCTTTGGAAGAAAATACTACCCAATAAGGATGACAAAGATCGTTTTAAAAACAGACAAACTCTTAATGAGCGTAAATCCTATTTTAGACAAGATCAATACGAACGTTAACTTAGAGAACAGATGCAAATACTTAATTTAGTCCTATTTAATTTTTAGTTCTCAGAACTCAGTTTTATAGCAGAGGAAGCATCATAATGCTCGACGTAGAGCGTATAAAAACGAGAAAATTCACAACTCGACATAAACAGGAATCGATATACAGGGAATCGACGAATCGATGTAATGGAAATCAACTTATAAGGAATTCAATTTTGTTTTTTTCAGCAATCTTCGTAACATCGCAAAGAGGTAACACTATGATCAGACTGAATGGTTACAACTTCTATTACAAGAAGGTTGGTGATGGATCCTGCATCAAAAAGCGATGGGTTTGTTCCACCCATTTCTGTAGAGGATGCAAGGCTGTTATCTACACGATCGATGATGTCATTGTTTCGATAAAGAATGATCATAATCATCTACCTATGCCCAGCGCTTGCGTTGGCAATATAACTGTGAGAGATGTTATTCATTTTAAACCAACACTCATAAAGCACTAACTCAACATTGAAATATTTATGGTGGTCACGACAATACAACAATAAAATAAACTTCGTACATATAATGTCATTCGTATGGGATGTGATGAGGACGGAGGAAACGCATGGAATATACATGTTGATGAATGGAGATGGAGAGGAAGGCCAAAGAAAAGATGGATGGATTGTGTGAGGAATGATATGAAAGAGAAGGGATTGAATGATAGCATGACGGTTGACAGGGGAGAATGGAAGAAGAAAACGTGTTGCGCCGACCCCAAGTAACATGGGATAAGAGCAGGAAGATGATGATGATTTTGGTAGTCTGCATACAAAAATTCAAACAAGTATATCGAATAGTTATGTCACTATAGCTAGTTAAAGATTAACAAAACCCATATAATCGATCCATAACTATATTTAATTTGTTTAAAAAAATCACGTTTTCAATTTCTATGTCAGGATTTATTTGATAGTTTCTAAATACGTTTTTTTTATTGTGTGTTCATGTATTGTCGTATTGTCGTCTCCATATTGTATACGCTATAAAAAAAAAAGTAATATCCCTATTATAAAAAAAATATTGCTTTATTTCGTTACATATGTCTTCTATGACTCCGCAATCTAAAATTACTAATATATTTTTAATAATTATTAATGTATTTTTGAAAATATTATGTTTATAAGAATTACTTAAAAGAATATATTTTGTAAATAAAATGTATCTATCGTCTTGTTACATTTTTGTGTATTTTTATTAAATTTATATTTTTTTTATATCAGTAATTTTTCACGGTTCGTGAGCGTGTAAATACTTTCGTAGAGAGCGAATAAATAAAACAACAATGAATGGTCAGAAACCACTATGCGGAAAAATATGTGTGTGAATGTGTGAATATTTCAGTTTTTCTTGATTTGCAGAAAATATCAGGTGGAATGGAAGTACGAAAAAAGCCACACCACGACGGCGACGAGCAAGATTGTGCGGCTACTGTAGGCAGCCAGGCCATGTTTGCAGTACCTGTCCCTATCGAACAGATGAAGATAAAGACATGAATATAAAGTGGGTTTAGACCAAATGAAATTGTCATCACCGAAAGAAAGGAAAGGGATAGGCAGATGCCTATGACTATGTTAGAGTCGACTTCCAGTGTAACCGGATGCAACTGAATTCCATTATTTAAGCGATCGACCGCCTATATGATCTCCACAAACCAGTTACTAGGCAATATGGTACCACTTAGTAAGGCTGATTGTCAGACTTTCGGGCTTCTGACTACCCGTAACGATTGACAAAGATCTACAAATGACAGCCAAATGATTTACAAGGTGTCATTGAAATAACTGCAAACCTCTTAATCATCATTATATTCAAGTTTAACCTCGGGACAAACCCTAAAATCACGAAAAAAATCAGCAAAGTATTCCCTTTTTTGTCGAGTTATGCGAACATACGAGAAAAAAAGTACTGTTCTCGTGGAAAACATCAACAACGTTCAATTATGATAAGAGATGGCGCCACGTGTCTTTCGAATCATGATAGAATTATATTATTACAAGGTATAAGGAAGGATTTTCCAGTAGGACGTTCCCTTGGGATATTTTCTGACATTCACGCGGGCTAAAGCTAGTTGCTCATAATAATGAGTACTTCTATGAGGTTTTCAGTTATTTTAATTACACCTTGTAGGATTTGTGGCTTGGAATGGTAGTATATTAAGAAGTATCTACTTATCCTATTTTTCAATCATCAATCAAGTAAGTTTCGTCTGGTCAGTGCCTTAATGCAGTCGTATGTCAAAGAGGTTAAGAGTATACAGGATTTAAGTGTAAACAGTGGCAACCTTTTAAGGGGTCATTGTACTCATCATTATGAACAACTTTTAGTATGGGACCAAACCTGAAATCGCGAATAAAAATCAGCTGTTCAGTACATTTATGTTCGCATAGTTCGTCTAAATGTAGGGAACAGCAGATTTTTTTTCCGTCTTGATTTTGGCACCTCCTTTTTGATTTAATATTTTTTTAACTTAACAATCCTTCTTGTCTCATAAATAAAAATAAATTCTGTTACTTAAGCAAATACAGTTAAGTTTTTAACAATGTTTACAATGTTACTGTTAGTTTAAACAAAAGAAAAATATAAAGTTGTTTTATTCACAAGAAATACATAGATTAAAATAATAAAATGTGTCTCAAGACATTGGCCGTTTTGGTTAGTTTTTTTCAAACTTCTTCTCTCACGTACCTATCTAAATGTTTCAAACATTGATCTATAAATTAGGAAGATATGGTTCGCGCTCCTCGACGTGGACCGCATAAATTGTGCTTACGGACACAATTGACCTTAGTCACAATCGAACTGGCGTTTGTGTAGCACATGTGTAGCACGTTAACTAAAATTACCGTAATCGTCTAAATAAGCAGCCACAATGCCTTCCTGTGTTTTCAAAATGTGCACAAATAGTTCAAAAACCAAAAACAAGTTCCATGGGATTACTTTTCACTCGTAAATACAGCCAATAATGTTAATTTGTTGAAAATTATAATAATACTAGCTTTTGCCCGCGGCGTCGCTCGCGTTAATTTATAATTTGACAATCACATCGAGTTGTACTCTGCTTGTAAAAATGTAATTCAATCATGATTCGAAAGACACGTGGCGCCATTTATTATCATAAGAACGTTATTGCTGTTTTCTTCGGGAACAGTACTCTTTTTCGGGATGAAAGGTATGTTCGTTTCGGTATACCTGACAACGTATATGCAAATTTTTCAGGATGACCGGTTCAGTGGTGTAGGCGTAAAAAGGTAGCAAACAAACTTACTTTCGCATTTGTAATATTAGTTAGGATTTAATGTTTGCTTCGCTATGTTTGTGAGTGCGAGATAGACATGCAATATCATTCATAATCGTAAACATTCGGCCAACATTCAGCGGCTAACGCGATTTCGCTTGCACTACAGCGCCGGCTCCTATCTCGGTCCTTGTCTAGCGGTAACTGTAGGTTTGCAACTGTGATCACAGATGTGTGAGTTTCAGTGCATGTAGTTGTGCGCCGAGACTAGGTTTAGTGATTGCAATGTTAGCGCGTAACATATCTTCCTCTAATATTATCAACGGTTTCAAATGATTTATTTTCTTTTCAGTTACATTTGTGATATCAAACAGGGGTAACCAAATGGTTCTATATAACGGATTCACGTATACTGAAATGAAGGACAAACGAAGCAAAGGTCTGGTCGTCAGGTGGACTTGTTCGAAAAGGATGCGGTACCGCTGTTTAGCTAAGTTACGAACTCTTGACAATAAAATCATTGCCATACACGATGTTCATAACCATGACTGAGTTTTGGAGTACTTACCTTAAGCGAGGCTTACACCTAATCCGTCATCAGCCGACCGACAACGCTACAAGGTTATTGTCGCGCGTGGCCAAAATTGGAACTAAAGTCGCCATCTTGTTTTGCCAATTCAATGTCTGTGACACAATTTCTATTTTATAAGTCTTATGCTCTAACTGGTACCTTTAATTTATTAAGGCATCCACAGGATAGCCCGGTTAAGCAGCCAACAACCTCCTAGGCTGATCTGTGAAATGCCATACAAATAAAAACTTTTTTACAAAAAAATACAACCGACTTCCAAAAACAACACTACAAAGTGAAAAATAACTTTAATTTCTGAAGTCGGTGTCTGGTTAAATGTATTTTCGTTTTTTGCCACCGACTTCTGAAATTAAAGTTATTTTTCACTTTGTAGTGTTGTTTTTGGAAGACGGTTGTATTTTTTTGTAAAAAAAAAAATATTTTTCACTTTTTAGTTGTGGTACCTACCCCACACAAATTCTAACACACTACCTGCAAAACAAACTAGAACATCATCCATATAAAAGTGGGAAAAAATACGTATTATGGAAGCTAACTCAAAAACTACCCAAGCAAAGTTAATCATTTATTATATGGGACCAACTTTGATGTATACCCTCTCGAATAAAACAAAAAAAAATTCAAATGGACGACTCTGTAAAAAGTTATGCGTGGTCATACATAAAAAAAATATATATACGTGTCGAATTGAGAACATCCTCCCTTTTTTCGTCGGTTAAAAAAGGAACACATGTTTACAATTGTCAATGTCATTCAGGCGCCAAAATATTCTTGTAGCACTCTGTTTTCATCGTCGACCTTTGTCGATCAAATCAAACAATATGTAAAAGAAAGTGAGTGCATAAATCTAGTTATCGGACGTCATCGGACGATGTCGGTTAGAGTAGTGTTGACGGATTAGATGTATCCGAGCCGTAATCATTTTGACGGTCAATTTAATTGGTTGAATGAAACTGAGCGAGACACAATAGAAGTTTTAAAAAGCTAGCTGATAGAAAACTGGACTTTTCGGTCTGATGGAAAATGGCGCACCATCTTTTTTCGTGTTCGTTGTAGTTAATTCACTGATTGGTGCCGATTCTCTTGTGAACGCACTAAACTAAAATTAGAGAATCGCTATCTTTTACTAACAGGCAACACGAGAAAAGGACGGCTATAGCTATGAACTAAGTTGGAGATGTCAAACT
Organism: Cosmia pyralina; assembly: GCA_946251885.1. NCBI lineage: Eukaryota > Metazoa > Arthropoda > Insecta > Lepidoptera > Noctuidae > Cosmia > Cosmia pyralina. The sequence continues at coordinate 21,997,184 of OX276351.1, forward strand.
AGTTCACGCCTTACGCTTCACCGTGTTTTTTAGTCGACATGTTTTTACGTGTCGTCTAAATGTCTATGGAAAAATTATTTATAACTAATTTGACAGCTCTAATTTACTTCCGTCCCTTTCTTGTCATAATAGAGAGAAAAAGTTAGCAATAGCCTAAATTAAGTTTAGTTTGTGCACAACAGAATCGGCACCATTGACAATTTTTTGGGGAAACTGCAGTCTTTCTACTTTTTACTGTAAATTCACTGTTAATAAAATATTAAATAACTAACTTACTTTTTTTTTTGTACTTTATTCATTATTCGACTGCCCCAGAAGGAGTGTAATGTCGTTTTTACAGTTTATTGGGGCAAGCACAATAGTGAGTATGCAATGTAGTGTGTGTAGCAGTGTAATGCAATAAACGTATTGAGTATTGAGTATTGAGTACATTCCGTTTCATGATAATTTCTACCAAACGAAGCGGCATTTTTATACAGCGACAGCGAAAGACGACGGCCAATAAAGTGGCTTCTAATCATTATGTTGCCAATATAAAAATGTCGCTGCCTTTGGTAGAAATTATCATCAATCGGAATATACCCAATATCAAAATTAATCCAGTGCAGCTTTATACATTTTTATATTTTCCTTATATTACGTCATTATTTATACGTAGAAAAAGCTTAATTTTTTGTTTTAGTGTAATTTGCTTGGTCGCATGTTTGCATAATGTAACATCTCTGCTGGTATACATATTTCTTCGGCAAAAAAAAGTAAAACCCGTGCACTCGTTAACTAGGCACCTGACATTGTGACGTCACTCCTAAGTACTGTCCAGTGCAGTACCGAACCGCATTCCAGCGAGGCGTCTAGTTGATTCGCACGGGTTGTAGGATGTAGCAGTATGTTCATCCAAACGCATTTTTTTTTTTTGTTTGCCAAATTAATTTTATATTTCATACAAAAAAAATTATTAACTTATGGATTTGCGTTTTGTTTCAGTTGTCACACACAACTTTTACTTCGAGAAATCTAATATGGGGAATCAAATGTTGGTTATTGATGGGTACCGATACTCCCTCATCCGAAGTAATACCAGCAGGGTTTCTAAAAAGCGTTGGAGGTGTGGTCGCCATAGTCTTGGTTGTAAGGCCACTGCAGTTACTGTCAATCAAAATTTGGTGGTTATACATCGATGGCATGATCATGCCCGACAGCCCAAAGGCAGGCTTAATAAGTATTTAAATAGTTTTTGAACTATACTTTCTAATAAGAATTTTAACTACTCACTAACCGTTTTTTTCATTCTACTTGGTGAAAATCTTAAATTCACTGACAGAACGCATAGCCTAAACCGTTGGGCCTAGACGCGTGGAATTATGCACTAGAATTCTTTTTACAAGCTTTGATGTAACAACTTGCAATGTTCGTATGTAAGTTGTCTTCAAAATTTGCAAGTTAAATTTGACCCATTTCCCGGTGTTCGATTGAGCTGAAATTTGGCATACGTATGTAAAATCGGTGCCAATGCAATATTTTGGTAACATCGTGCTGATCTGACGATGGAGCCGGAAGGTGGCTACAGGAACTCAGTACTAAACCGATGCAACCCTATGGAGTTTGGGTTCGTTTGATTCGTCTTGATAAGGACTCTGGTCCTACAGTCTGTTTTTTTTTAACAAACGAGTACTGAGTATGTGTCTCGCACATTTCATTGGTCGGGGTAGGGCCATTGGTCGGGCTGGGTGGAATGGACTTTATGTTGATTACGTGGACCAATAGCAACGCAGTCAAAATTTTCGGTACTCGTTTGTTAAAAAAAAAACAGAGTATAGATGATATCCAGAATAATAAAAGATTGTTCAAAAACAAAAAAAAAACACTTTGTTACATATAACAAAAGTGAGCGCTAAGGAAAGAATTTTGAAAATTCATCCCAAAACGGGCTAAATATGGAATTAAAGTTTGTATGGAAGCTCGTAATTTTTGCTAATGAGAAATCCCATTGGCCACATGGCTTGTGTTTTTATGAAAATGAAGGTACTGTATTGTTAAAACACAGCTTGACCCACACCACACACACACACACACACATACCCCACATGACAATGACATGACATGGTATTATAATAATAAATTAAACATACAACACATAAACAATGACAAGACACACACACATAGAAAGACATTCATACACAGACAGACATGACATGACACGATATGATACTCACAATCTCCCCCACCATACTTTGTCACACTGGCAAAACAAACTACACCCTGAACACGAACTGCATTGGCGTATATGGAAAATACAACCGAATTGAGAACTTCCTCCTTTTTTTAAAGTCGGTTAAAAACTGTGAACCGACTTCGGGTTCCAGTTGGCCGCTGATCCAAGATCCAATCTGGCTAGATGAGGTATAACCGACCCATCCCAAACACAGTGAGTGTGGGGGGTCCCGACACAGGCTATGCTGCACCTTCCCTCCTGCCCGTCGTGCACGACTACCTGCTCACTCCAGAACTTAGTATGCTTTTCCACTGACGCGGAGCTGGGTGAAGTAGAGAGGAGCGGACCGTGAATTGACCAATCACAGTGCTCGACATCTCCACTCCGCGTCAGTGGAAAAAACGTGATTGATCGAATCACGGTCCGCTCCTCTCCACTCCAACCAGCTCCGCGTCAGTGGAAACACACCCTTAAATAAGGCAAACGACAGAGCTATCCAGAACCACAATTGCTTAACACACTTTTAATCACAAAACGATGGATTTTGAAGGAAATTGCTAATCAATTGCTTCATATTTGAAAATAGAACATCTACTCGACAACGTAAATGACGCAATGAATGTTGTTGAATTGTCAAAATGAAAGCCATTTCCACTGTAGGTAATTGTGTTTCGCAATTACCAGGGTGCTACGCACTGGTTGGACAAGATATATGTCATCGACAGGTGTAAAAAAAGAAACTTGTACCTACACAAATTGGGAATTTTTCCACAACTTGGCGAGGTTTTTGTGAACAGAGGTAGTATTTATTTAATTGATATGAAATGAAATGAAATTGTATAATCACTTTTACACGTCATATTAAAAAAAATAAAAAAAATCCGAGTAGATGGAGTCGATTTGATATCACTTGGCGATAATCCGTCGGGCTTTTTTATGTCATTGTATCAAAATGTTTGTTATGAACATGATACCTAATTCACAATAATAGTATTTACTAAACTTTACCTTTTCTAACTCAATAATATGCTTACCTGTATTCCGTAATATATCTCTTTAAAAACATAACATTACGAATAAAACCAAAGAACCTTTGTAACGTTGTTTTTTTATTAATTAAATTTATACTTCTCTATTTTCCTAACTAGGTAACCAACTATAATTTATATAATTAAAAAATTACGTAAATATTTTATTTTATTTACGATAGTTGTAACTAACCATTTTTTTCATTTCTGAAGCGTCACGATGCCGTTACGAGCGGTCCAATCTGGGTAACCCAATGTTGGTGGTAGATGGATACCGATTCTGTCTGCAGAAGAAACGCAGTGATGCAGTAAAGAAGCGATGGAGATGCAGTAGCCAACATGCACGTTGCAAAGCCACTGCAATGACTGTGAACGATACTGTTGTCATACTGGGGTCAGATCATAATCATTAGAAGAATCTTACCAGTAACAGCCATGGACTATACTAAACTTATTATAAGAAACTTAAAGACGTTCTTAAAATTCTTTCTGCATCTATAAGTGGCAAGTCTGTATGAGACTTAAAATTAAGTTGCGTTTCAGAATTTCGCTGTAAAAAAAATAAGTGATACGGATGCGGTCTGACATTAATTAAAATAGTTTAATAGACATTTAATATGGAAACAGAAACCATGTCAAAAATAAATATAAAGGCTATAAATATGGTAACGTTTGGTTTAGCCAATTTTTTGAAAACGTGCCAGGTCATGCTTTATTAAATTTTGTGTACTATTATTAGTCAAGCAACATTGAATCTAGTCACTAATTTTAAGGCTTAAATCATATCTTTTAAGATAAATGAATAAATGTTAACATTCCAAATTATTTGTGATGTTTATATAGGTAGGTACAGTCATCATCATTCTCTTGCCTTTATCCCAATTCATTTGGGGTCGGCGCAACATGTCTTCATCCATACTTCTCTGTTAGTCGTCATATCGGTAGTCTCCCTTTCTAGCCATGTCATCTTTCACACAGTCCATCCATCGTTTCTTTGGTCTTCCCCTACTCTTGCAGTCATCTATGCATTCATAGGTACTCAAAACTTTCCTCCCGACATTGATTTTTATATACTTACAGTAAGTGTCGATTTATTGTAACCAAATAAGTTTCATCGTGGAAGTAATTTATTATTTGATTATAAATATGTGTTTTTAAAACGTTAGTCACTAGATTAAATTGTCCTTAGAAAAATTTATGCAGCTTTTTTGCGACTCTAATAATAATAACAAGAGGCACAATAGCCGTAAACACTCATTTAGTGCGTATAAACATTTGTGTTCAACCACTGTTCAACTATGTATGATTGGGAGTGTGGGTGAGAGTATGAAAACATTTATGTATAAATGTTCGCAGAGAACATCAGCTAAACTGAAATATTTTTTGCAAACGTGCATATATTGTATTAATGTATCTTATATGCCATTTCAAACAAAAAACACATTGGAGTTCAAAGCATCATATTATTACTACTACCTATGTATTTTAAAATTTCAGGGTGTTTTGTTAATAATTAATTAGTGATCAATGTACCTACTTAGTATCTTATATTTACAAATAAGTACTTAGTTAAAATTAAAGTCACATAGCCTTTGCATTTAATGCATGTTTTTATTAGGAATAGTATTGTTAATAATTAAATATTCTAGTCACTTCCATAGTATAAAAAAATGTATTCTCAAAAATCGTATATTTTAATTGACACCAGTCAATGAATAAATTATTTGTGGTATCACAGATTTTTCTTTGCTATTTTCAGCTAAGTTGAAATGTTAAATCTGTTTTTAATTGTTACGGTGAGTTGTGCAAAACCAACATTAGTTTAAATGGAGACTTTAAATTGATGCTGTCACTTTCTTTTTGATACATAATATAAGGGATAGCATGAATTTAATGTCTCCATTAATCGAATGTTGGTTTTGTGCAACTCAACGATCTTTTTAACCGACTTCAAAAAGGAGGAGGTCCTCAATTCGTCGGAAGCTTTTTTTTTTATGTATGTTCCCCGATTACTCGAAGATGGCTGGACCGATTTGGATTTTTTTTTTTTTTGTTTGAAAGGGTAGGTATACTTCCCAGGTGGTCCCATGATCATCAAGTCAGGATCTGATTATGGAATCCTGGAGAAATAGAGAGAACTCTTCCAATTTTATAGGCACACTTGAAGCGATTTGGATAGTTTTTGGAAGAGTACTTTCTCGGAGTGGTCCCATTTCAATTTGGTGAAGATCTGATGAACTTCTGAGATAGGCAACGGCCTCAATAAATGATAGCAAATGAACTGGGATTGCTGAAATCTCATGTCTGTTTATTGTTTACAGCAGTTCATAACATAAAATCACGCCGGTACGCTGTGAAGGGGTAAGCACATGTGAACCACTAAAAAGTGAAAAATAAAAACTTTTTTACAAAAAAACAACCGACTTCCAAAAACAACACTACAAAGTGAAAAATAACTTTAATTTCGGAAGTCGGTGGCAAAAACGAAAATTCATTTAATCAGACACCGACTTCCGAAATTAAAGTTATTTTTCACTTTGTAGTGTTGTTTTTGGAAGTCGGTTGTATTTTTTTTGATACATAATATAAGGGATGGCATGAATTTAAAGTCTCTATTAATCTAATGTTGGTTTTGTGCAACTCAACGATCTTTTATTTTTGACGTATCACGCCTGTATTCTCCAACGGGTTAGGCAAAGATGTACTATGGACAAAACTTAAGCATGCTCACTTAAGAAAATATTCCTGTGAGAGCGTAGCTTGTGACAAACGAACATTGTGCGATTGAGACGTGAGCCGTGCTATGCGATTGTCGCCTTTAAGGTGATCATGCGGTACTTTGGCCCATAGTACATAGTACACCCATATTTCGTATCACTTAGTTTTAAAAATGAGATCCAGATTATCTTCACAATATTGTGTATCTAAATTGCTGTTTCCCTACAGGCACTAAAACTGAGACGTTTAATTTCAGAATATCCGATATGCCAATATACTCATTCTAACGTGGGGAATCCAATGTTGGTGATAGATGGATACCGGTTCAACCTACAGAAAAAACGGAGTGATTTGACCAAACAACGTTGGAGATGCAGCAGCCAACATTTACGTTGTAAAGCCACTGCTATTAGTATGAACGACCGAGTGGTTTCCCAAGGTGGAAAGCATAACCATTGAGTATTTGGACAGTATTATTTATTGATACTTGTATACGATGCATGTTATAGCGGCCATACACGTTCTATCGGAGAGGTCTGTGCTTTCTGTGCTGCAAAGCAATTCACAACCATTCAATTGGCTGTCGATTTTCAACTACTAATTTGCCCCCGACAGCTAATAGCTGTCGGAAGAATGTCGGTCTTCTATTTGATTTAAACTGACAAAATTTTCGGGTTTTCGATTTATGAACGCCTTTAGAGGTCTCTTTTGATAACATTGATTATTGTTCGAATCAGCACGGAAGCGTATCGAACGGTTGTGAATGGCTGAGCAAGTTGCGCAGCGCAAGTAGACGGAGCGATTACTGACCTGTGCAGTTTTCTGAACCTGTACAGGCGACCGGAGCAGAATCGAAATCAATTCTTTTGAGTGACATCTTACGATGAATATTGCGTAGTGAACCGTGACCATCCCATATACACGCTTCAACATGTAGGTCGACCTGCACAGGTAGACCGCATGCGTTCTCATTTCCTCCAGGTGTAATAACTTGTAGATTACAAATAAAAACGCAAATCACTTTGCTAATGATGAATTTAATAATCAACTTAAGGCGCGGTATTAGCTCAATATTCACAAAAATTGGTTTCTTGGATTGTCGAGTATGACGTAACGCAATGAAACTATCCGACGCAAAAAATACAGTGAACAGGAAGGATTCAAAGAAAAATTTTAACCGAATAGAATAGTAAAAAATAGTTTGATATTCCCAATAAAAAATTTGGAAGTTGCTCCACAAAAATAAACTTTGGCGTCGAACATCTCTGTATTTTCAGCGATAGCGACATTTTTTTTTATTAAGAATTTAATAGAATTAGCATTTGTTTAAAACTTTAACCGGATCATTATTTAATTTATTGTGTATATTCTTAATAATATAAAGAAAACCCGGAAAATAAATGCACATTCGCAGCTTAGTCACATCTCGGCAACACAAATTTTATTTTCAATTTTCAACATTATTTCAAGCCAGTTAATGGTGACAATGGATTACGTGGTTGTGGGCCGTTTAAAACCTAGTCAGTCCGCGCTTTAAGCTAATATTTTACACTTGTACACGTAGGTATACATCAGTAATCATCAATCTCATAAACCGGTCCAGGCGATATCGTTCGCTCCTGCGACAATTTCTGAAGAAGGTGGCTCTCTGAGAACCGGAAGTCATCAGTTCAGTAGATATTTATTACAGATAATATTAAAACGTTATGTTAACAGGAAGTCAATGTACGCTAACACATGTATGGCTTACATAATATGCGCAGGCGCACGTTTAGGCGCCTCCACCAAAAATGGGTCCATTGACGTCTCGCATACATCTTGCACCTTTACGAGTACAAGCTCAAGTTACATTCACCGTGTACAAGTGCAATGTATTATATAAAACAATGTATTTACTTCGTGTTAAGTGGTGTAACAATGTCTAGTCATTGATGTTAAAAAAAAACTATTTATTGGTGTGAAAACATTCCATAATAATCGTGATATTTATAGATGAGCTAAGCATTATGCTGAGGTGGAGGTAACACAATAATATAGAATATGTATTAATCAGGTAGAAACAGCCAATGAATCTATAAGTAGTTTATTTATTCTCCTGTTACATGGAACTTATAACTGGCGAAATGTGTTTGTACTATTGTTGTCCTCTGCCTAGCCCTTCGCGGAATACAGGTGTGATGTTAGGTGTGTAGTTGTTGATATGCACAATAATTTACACCTGCCTTATCCAACATTGCGCTATCTACACCTCAGTCTGATTATGCTCAGGGCCTGTTTCACCACCTACGATTAAGTTCCTATTAACTTACTTGGCAGATAAGTTCATACAAATTTTGTTCCATTTTTGGATTTATTCGGTGAGTAGTGGCTATTCGGACATCGTGAAATAGGCCCTAAGTCACCTTATAATACTTTCTAGTCATAGTAAGTATAAATTAATCATGTTCAATTATCTGATTGTTCGCAATAGTCTGTTGCCATTGATTATTGATAATTTTATCAATGATTTTTAACTGTTCTTGATGTGAATATTAAAATGGCAGTACTTAGTAAATGATTGTCAAGTTCAGCGTCTTGATTTTATTCATCATCAAATATCAGCTGATGTGATGATGGAAAAACTCATTAAAATCAGATTATAGAAGAGAATGTAATTTTCAATAAAAGTCATTATCATATTATTATTAGCTTAAAAAGTTCCACCAACGAATATGGTTCCGCGATAGAGCAGGTCTTATTATTAGACATGTAGTGTGTAGGTTATTGTTTCTGTGTTGTGTGTGCGTGTGTGTGTGTGGTGTGTGTTGGGATAGGGAAGTGAGTATGTGGGTGTATGCGAGTGTGTGTAGTGATAATACACAAAAATAGTGGTGTGTTAATGTCGAAATAAGATTTATTTACATTATATATTAATAATATAAATTATTTATCACATAGAACATTGATGGTTATGAGTAAAATTAGTGAAAACGTTAATAAATATTAAAAAGTTTTAATTGAACCTTATTGATGTATTTTCGCTGTTGTGTAATAAATTAAGAAATACATTCTAGTCATTTTAAGAATGAGAACATTAGTCATCTTAATGTCTAGTCAATGAATAAATTGTTTGATGTGTATTTTATGTGTTTTTCGTTTGGTTTTAGTTTCTCTACTATACTATACAGGTATTACTAGTGCAGACACCAGTCTCTCACAAACTTTGTCACGTAGTTTTTAAGCTTGTCTTAATTAATTTATCATTTCATTATTTGTGAAGAAAGTGTAAATTATTTTGAATTGAGTTACAGTTCATGTGCATTAAAAATACTACATAATAAATATTAAGTAGGTAACTACGAAAAACCATATTCGTTGTTTTTCCAAATAATCAGGGAATTATTTTTTCCCAGCATTATTTTATAAATTATTGCAAGAAATGGGTATCATGATTTTAGTTTCAAGACTGTGGCGGAATCTACATTGCCACATACGAACTACGCGTCACACTGACGTCACGCAATCCTGCATCGCGCAAAGAGTTTACCGCGCGACTAGCATATATACAACGTCCCGACATCAACCGTCGGGCAGTTGCCCACCAGACACAACACCCGGAGGATCTGGTCGGAGGATCTTCCCTTTTCAGTAGAGGATGAATGAACTTTACACCCTGTTCCTCATGCCTCTAAAAGACTATCAAAGTTTTCTCGGTACGAAAAGTCTAAAGCAGGAAACCAAATATTGGTGATAGATGGGTAGGTACATTAGATACTTCTACAGCTTGCTAAAAATGCGCAGTGGTGACATAAAAAGGTGGAGATACAGGCATCAGTTCCGCTGCGAAGCTGTTGCCATTCCTGTGGTGATGAAGTGATTTAACAAGCTGGAGAATATGACCATAATCGTTAAAGAAAAAAATCAAAATCGGTGCATTTATGAATAAATTTGCCGTTGTCATGATGATACTATTTTCCTCATCATCTGCCTAGCCTTTTCTCAACTATGTTAGGGTCGGCTTCCAGTCTAACCGGATGCAGCTGAATACCATTATTTTACTTGGAGCGACTGCCTAGCTAATTTCCACAACTAAATTAATGGATAATGCGATACCCCTTGTGCAGAAATCGGTTGTCATGGTATGGGCATGTGATGCGGAGGAGTGAGGAAAATGTCGTGAGGGAAGTTTTGAGTATGAATATCAATGGCTATAAGAGTAGGGGAAGACCAAAGAAACGATGGATGGATTGTGTGAAAGATAACATGGCTTTCTAGCCCCCCTTCCCCTTTCTAGGGGGTGACTACCGAGATGACGTAGTCGTCATCTCGGTAGTCGGAAGTATGGAAAAAAAGAACATGTTGCGCCGACCCCAAATAGATTGGGATAAGAGCAGGAGAATGATGATGATGACGATACCCCTTGGTAAGACTGGTTGTCAGACATTCGGGCCTCTGACGACCCGTAACGACTGTCAAAAATCCACGAATGACAGCCGGGACCAACTGCTTAGCGTGTTATCGAGGATTGAATAGTATTGTCTAATGGTAATACTATTCAATTAATAAAAATATTTGGTGTTTTTTCGGGAACTTTTTGTTCTTACCATAATATTGACTATTTAATTATCACTAAATAACCTGTATATATAACTTTTAATACTATTGTCGATGCATGTTTATTATTACATTTACTGGCATAGAAAACTACACCTTTCGTACCAGAACGGTACTAACAAAACCCTTTTGTTTCAGAAAATACTTGGAGTATCGTGAAGTCGAATGTGGGGAATCCGATATTGCAGATTGGCAAGTACCGCTACTGTTTGCAGAAATCTCGCAGTGATGCCAGGAAACAAAGATGGCGCTGCAGCAGTCAGCATATACGGTGCAAAGCTACTGCCATCACAGTTGACGAGACATTGCTGACTCGTCTTGGAGACCACAATCATTAAAATTTGTAATTTTTATCATCCACGTTTTAACCATTTCATGACAATCTTAAATAAGGGTAGAGACAAATCCAACCAAAATTGCGCGTGCGTTTGTTACGCGATTTCTCCGTCAATTGTTGACCGATGTTGAAAATGATTTTTTTGTTTGAAAGGGTGTACTCTCGTGATGGTCCCATTGTCACCAAGTTAGAATCTGATGAGGGGATCCCATGGAAATAGAGGGAAACCCTCAAATTTTATAGGAACACCTATAGCATTTTTTTATAGTAATTCGTGCATTTGCTCTCGAAAAGCACCATTTGGTGAAGTGGAACTGATGATGAAGACCACAGATGGCCATCGGAACTACTGAATTATACCTTATTATTTCAGGGGTTGCTATTTAATTACTTTAATATGGTTGCTAAGTAATTTATGCTCGTCACAATACATAATAATATGGTGGTGGTGACTTCACCATCAACTCCAGTGGTCCTGGTTCTTACTAGCAGAACTTCTCAATAATTAATGTTCCTGCATCGGGAAAAGCAATATTTTGTAAAAAGTGATGGGTTAGTTAATTGACTGACCCACTAAAACGTGAAAAATAAAAAACTTTTTTACAAAAAAGTACAACCGCCTTCAAAAAGAAACACTACAAAGTGAATAATAACTTTAATTTCGGAAATCGGTGGCAAAAAACTAAAATACAGATCCTAAGACACCGACTTCCGGAATCACAGTTATTTTTCACTCTGTAGTGTTTTTTTGGAAGTCGGTTGTATTTTTTTGTAAAAAAGTTTATTTTAGTTTTTAAGAGTGTGTTAGTGTGTTTGTGTGTGTATGTGTTTGTGTAGAAGTGGATATTTTTTGAATCAAAATAGTAATTATGAGTAAGAAAAGAATTTTGGTGATACAGGTGCAAGCAAGTGACCGTTAGTGTCAGGAAAATAGGTATATTTATAATAAGTAGCTTCTGTCCGCTTCTGCGCGTCGCCCGCGCTCTCGCTTCGTTTTCGCTTAGCTTTCTGATTTTTTTATTTTTGCTCGGCTCCTAAGGGCCGTAGCGTGATGTTAAATAGCCTATAACCTTCCTCAAGAATATCTATCAAATGAAAAAAGATTTTTTCAAATTTGACTGATAGAGAGTACACGCAGCCCCGTCCAAGCACTCCAGCAACCGCCGATGATAACATAACTTTAAATACTCCCACGATCCCTGTATCCTTATATGCACCAATAAGCATGCGTTATTTTGCGTTCTACTGTAAACAGCGAATTTTCATACCAAAATTAAAGGTATTTTCCCAGTTACCTAGTTTGTAAGAATGCGTAGATGACGATGTCTGTCATCTGTGTTTGGTGACTTCTGATGCGTCTTTTTACACCCTATATTATTTAAGTTAACGCACATTAAGCAACATGTGAACGGGGCAGACGTAACATTGACATTTGCAAGGGCGATTTGACAACCATGTGACTTGCAACATTTGTTACATCGGTGGTCGAGATACGTTAAAAAAAAGTGTGTGTGTGCTCCGATGTACGACTGGAGTTCACTACTGTTTTTTGTGTCGTTCTGACTTTCTATTGTCGGGCAGTGTTTCAATGAATCAGTGCTATGAAAAAAGCAACTTTAAGGTAAAGGAGTTCGTTTTATTTTACGCTGCGCACAAAAACGTAACAACGCTTTGAGTTAACGCTTGTAATTCACTCCTCATAAAATTTCCATACTAGAGGCCTTATATTAAAATCAATTCTTAAGGAGTAAACTCCAAAAAAATATCCCTTAACCTGTCACACCAAAATTCCTTTCTTTAGGTTACGGTATGTGTACACACTAGTATCTTTAATATACCACAGTGGCTATATAATTTATATTTTGTAACTTCACCAACCTAGTACCTACCTTCCTAGTAGGAGTGTGTGTAGACAGTCGTTTTTGCTTAAATAATTAGGGAGACATTTATAATCCTCGTCTAGTCACTTAATTAATAACTATTTTAGTATAATTAGTTTAAATTAATTTATTTACCACATAATAGAAAACATTCCTTACTATTATGATAATATTATATTCTAGTCCACTTTCTAGTCTGATTATTAGTTTACCTCATACCTGCTGCGTTGTACCTGAAAGTATTCTTTATGGATCTCATAGATTTAAAAGCTGTTATAAAAATAAAATGTATAACTATATTAAAATAACACACATTAAATTAATTTAATAGATTAAAGAAACAAACATAATTCAAATTAAACGTACATACATCATGATTATATTCATTTCATTTATTTGCATTTTACAAGGTAAAACAAGATGTTAACAAAAAGGTGTGTTCCCGTTCGTCCCCTCCACTTCGTCCCCCTATGGGGACGAACGGGAATTCCTTATTTTTTTTTTCCGATTGTTCCCTGATTTTGTTGGGGGGACGAACGGGAATAATTTTTTTTTTCTTGTATTCCCGTTCGTCCCCCTAGGGGGACGTAGTCGAGTAAGTAAGTAAGTAAGTAATTTTTTTATTTGCGTAAAACATGGTATACATAGGTGTTATTACATAATATGAGATCATACATGTTTTGCTTTTAAAATTAAAGCATGCAAACTGTTTCTATTAGAATTTACTTTTACTATAATGTCAACTTCAAAATAAATCAAAAAACTATAATGTCAATCAAATACAAGAATAATGTCAAAGTTACTATATATATGTCAAATTTAAAATATTTATGTTAAATTTACTGGATTGATGTCAAAATTACAAGATTAATGTCAAAAATTACACGATTTATGTCAAAAATTACAACTTTACAACAAAATTACAACAAAATTATCTCATAAAAATTATATAATAATATTAGTGTCAAGAAAAAGATAAAATTATTCAATCAAAATCTTTTTCACCTAGAAATTCGGAGATACTATAGTAAGCCTTTTGCGAAAGAAACATTTTTAATTGACGCTTGAATGCATTACTATTATTATTATTTTTTGTCTTTGGCTTATCTCGGGACCCTGGGGTCCCGGACCTTTGGAAGGCGTACGAGGGGCCGAAGCCAACTCGCAGAGGCCCCTTAGACAATTTTAAATGACGAGGAGGCACCAGCCGACGATTATCCCTGTATGCACTATGAAAGTGCACCCAAGGACAACCCCCGGTTGGTGCAGGACTATTGCAGAACATGGAAACAAAACACATTGGGCCTATGGGTTTGGGTGGCTACATGGATTGGGTACCTTGAACTATGGAAGAACTATGTCCCCTGCCTGACCAATGTTATATAATATACACAGATAAATTGGCAGGGGGTGACTTGCACACTCAATAATGGGCCCCCGGAAACGGTCGCTAGCACATAGTGACTTAGCGACAAGGGGCAACATGTCCTGAGGAGCTTGAGGAGTGGAGAGGTATTCCACGGCTCTCAGAGCCCCAGAGCCCGGAAGATGGTCAAGATCCCTACAAGCACTTACTGGAATACTTCCTTCCTCCGAGCACGTTTGCTCTTGCGAATCTCCACTCAAGCCGGCCAATAAAGGCAAGAATGAGGTGGGAGCTCTGTTCCCGTCATTGTTCACTCCAGCCGGCCAATAAAGGCAAGCCAGAGGTGAAGAACAAGACTTCTCCCGGGAAATAGGGTCCGTGGGGTCGCTACTGCCCAACAGCTCGCCACATGCTGCCCTGCGGGTTCACGTATCTCTCTTGGTCTGGCTCCTCACCCTAGACCTGTTTCGGCAAAGTAAACTCCACCGGCACAGACCCAGAGTTCGGAGCGCGCAAGCCCCACCACGACGTCAACGTAGAGATACGGCGGTGGGGTTATTATTATTATTATTGCTATTTAGCTCCTTCCAACGTTTAGGCAATACGTTAAATATAGTAGGCGCCATGCAGACGATACTTTTGCGCATAAGTGCCGTTTTTGCTGGATAGACGCGAAGAATGGTCATATCCCGTCTGTTACGCGGTACAACGTCCTGTAGACGTGGAAACAGCTTGGGGTTTGTTTTAACAAACATTGCGGTCTCGAGGATATACATACAAGGAAGAGTTAATATCTTGTACCTCTTAAAATATGGTTTACATGTATCAACCGTTTTTAGCCCAAACATAGATCTAATGCATCTCTTTTGGGCTTTGAATGCCGTGTTAAAGTCGGTAGAATTTCCCCAAAATATGATGCCGTATCTTAGGTGAGACGCAGCTAAGCCATGGTAGGCCGCAATCAATGTATCTACATTTACAACTGCAGCTAGAGAGTGCAATGCAAATGCAGAACTACAGACTTTTTTGCAAAGGTTCTCGATTTGTGATTTCCAATCAAGTCTTTTGTCAATTATTAGTCCAAGGAATTTAGTAGTATTTACGATTTCAACAATTTTATTATCTATATTTATGTCCATATTTTTTAAAGTCAATCGTTGGCTAAAATGAATGATTTTTGTTTTATCTAGATTAATCTTTAAAGTATTATTGTTTAACCACTTTATTATAGATGTCATGGTATTGTGAATGTCAAGTTTATATTGGATCATGTCGTTATTAATACTAGAAATTATCACCGTGCTATCATCTGCAAATAAAGTCATAGGGTGTGAAACTGATTTTGGCAAGTCATTAATGTAGAGCGTAAAAAGTGGAGGTCCTAATACACTCCCTTGTAAGTATATCTCTTCCTTTTTAGTAGTTATATTAATTCTAGTGATTTCTGTCTTTTGCTTTCTTTTGTCTAAATAGGATTTAATTTAATTAAGAACATTACCTCTTATACCATATGCTTCAAGTTTTTTTATTAAAATGTCATGATTTACGTAGTCAAATGCTTAAGTCATATCGCAGAAGATAGCACATACAGGGGTTTTTTTGTCCACTATTGTCAATACAGTGTATAAAAAGTCGTAGATTGCCATATTTATAGTCTTATTTTCGCGAAATCCCTTCTGCTCATTACATAAAATATTATTTTTTTCTATGAAACCGTTTAATTCCTTTTGAATAAATTTCTCAACTATTTTCGAGAAGATAGGAATTAAAGAAATAGGCCTGTAGAATTCCATGAGCTCTCTACCCTCTTTCTTAAATAATGGCTTAATCGCTATTTTTAGTGCATCTGGAAACGTGCCAGCTACAATACACAGATTTATAATATGAGACAAATGGTCGCATATTTCCGATGCTACAGCTTTTATTACTTTGGCTGATATGCCATCGTACCCCACGCTATTTGTGTTTTTTAAGGCCAGAATAATTTTCTGTATCTGTTGTGGTGTACAAGGTGCCATAAACATCGAGTTTTTATTGTTTAAGATGGACTGTGTACCTTTATAACTAGACTGGATGGGTTGTACTTTATTAATAAAATAGTCATTAAATTGATTAGCAATTTGTTTCGCGTCTGTAATTATGTCATTATTGATTTTAATTTTCAAAATATAATTTTTAGGTACATTAAACTTGCCTTGATTTATTATTTGCCAGGCGGTTTTACATTTATTTTGTGGTTTTGATTTTATAGCTATTTTGTGAACGCTGTGTCAGAGTCATGATTTTTCTAAAAAGCTTAGAGTAGTCTTTAAAGCGAGTTCTATTAAATTCATTTGATTTTAATCTGTAAGTGTGGTAAGTTGCCGTTTTTTCTTACTACAAGATTTAATACCTTTAGATATCCACCTTGGCTTATTTATTACATTTATTGTAATCATAATCTTAGGAAAACAGAGGTTGTAGAATAAAGAAAATATTTCATAGAATTTGTTGTAGGCAATGTTGGGGTCATCAGTTTCATATATTTCGGAGAAATACATTTTGCTCATGCAATATTTAAATTTAGATGTATTTTCCTTGCTGTAATTGCGCCTAATAGCACGGTACTTGTCGATCATACTGATTTTATTTACCGGGCATTTTAAAATCTGGGCTGTGTGGTCTGAAAGGGCAAACTCTAAGACTTCTGATTTACATCGTTTGTTATAATTATGCGCAAAATACAAGTCTGACTTTCCATTCGAGTAGGTTGATTTATTGCTAGTTTTAGGTTGAAGCTAAGTAGAAGGCACTCAAACTCTTTCGACTGATAATTCCTTTTTAATATGTCTATATTGAAATCGCCGGCTATGACAATATTTTTATAGGCATTCTTTGATAGTTCACTTAAGACTGTTTCAAACTGATAAAAGAAACTATTGAGATTGTTCATATTTGGAATTCGATATACACATACAAAGGCAGTATTGTACTTGGTGAGCTCAATGGCACAACATTCAAATGTCCCTGTTATTGACATTTTTGAGATTTTTAATATGTCTTTCCATTCGTGTCCATTTCTAATGAGGATACATGATCCACCTCTCTTTACTTCTTTTCTACTATAGTGAGCGGCTAAGCAGTAGTTTGGTATGTTCAATTGGTTTTCGTAGCCTTCCATCATAAAATGTTCTGTAACGCATATTACATCCACTTGTATATTTTTTTCTGTAAGTTCAGTCAGACAAACTGTGAGCGCATTCGCCTTTTTCAATAAACCCGCTATGTTCTGGTGCATTACATGGAGATATTTAGTGACGAAAAAGTTCACCGTGTGACAGATTATCCATACTATCGTTCATGTCAGTCGATATCATCTGGTTATTATATTTTATGTCATCAATTAAATTAATTATATCCTTAAAAATTATGTGAATTCCAGTATTATTTATTGCGCCAGTCCATCTGTTATACTCAGTGTAGTCGTGCGTCAGTATGTCCAAGAAAAGTAAATTATTAAATGTCTCCACCTTTGAATTGTATAAATTAGTGTAATTCTCGCATTTATATGTTGGAGCGCACAAAATAAAGTTAGTATGGTTGATTTCCTGTAGTACTTGTCTGATATGCATAATAATGTCAAAGTAACTATTTGTTGTTCTGAAGTCTTCTTCACCTAACATGATTATACAGTAGTCCTCTAACGTAAAGTCGGCTACTTTATCTTTTAACCCTTTTAACAATACGCTTGCATTTCCATGAGGTGTTATGTGGTGATAGATTTCCGAACGAGTAAGACAGTCTTCTGCAATGCTCAGAATTTTATTAATGTTATCTGTACTCAAAATACATATTTTGCATCTTTGCTTATTATTAGGGTTTGGACATGCGGATTGGTTATTATTAATATTAGAACAATTTTTGTTTATTTCTGTAGTCTCGTGACTTTTTTTTATTATCTGGTGTTTCGGTTTGGCTTTTTTTATTGCTAATTAATTGTTTGTTTTTCTGTTTTTTGACACTAGATGGTCCTAATTTAGCTGGACTGTTTGTCACTTTTTTATATAAATCTTTTTTTTTTGTCAAGTTATCATTTAATTGTTTGAGTTTACTGTTTTCTAATGACAATGTGTCGATTTCTGAATGTGCACTTTGAAGCTCTATCGTAAGCTTTATAACCATTTCTCGCATCTTTTTTAGTTCGTCATCCTCATCGTCTGACATCTCAGGTACACTAGTGACTGTATTATTCAGATTATGTGTCATATTATCACTGTTGTTTAGGATCGAGTCAGAGTTTCGTCTATTACGGCGAAATGTAATATTTTCTAGGAAAGAATTCATTTTACTGTTATAAGTGTTTCTTTGCCTTTATTTATTATTGTACTTTTATTTATATTACTTTTTTATTTCCGATAGATTGATAATAATCACAAAAAATGCAATCTCAAATTGGATTAGAACCCGCACCCAACGTTACGACAGGTGAGCTCTAAACCGTTCAGATACCGTGTCAGTTAAGTAAGCATGTAAAATGTGGTACTTACATTACTCAGACTACGCTGCGAATAGTATGGCCGCGTTTATGTCTTCATAGATGTCGCTGTTTACAATATTAAATTATAATCCAATGATGTTGTCAATTTATCATAGATGTTGCTATTTCCATCGATACAGTACACAGGTATTACAGGTAGGTAGGTAGGTATTTACAGTCACATAATCGAAGTCGTTTGTTGTTGTCAAGTCTCCAGTGTCAATCGTTGACCGTTTAAAGTTCAAAATATGCGTGTCATCACTGCTTGAAAAAAGTAAACAAAGAAAAATATTCACCCATTGTTACTTTTTAGTAAAATATGTGGTAGGGCTGATCATTGTTACTGATCTGTTATTATCACAACGCACTTGAACTAGTATAATTTTGTTTAATTTTGCACTTTCGTAGTCACACTTCACACTTGTTCACTATTTGGTTTTTCTCGAGTTTTTCTTGTTAGAATTTTACACCCACATGTGTCCGCACTAATTACACTTATAACAGAAGACTGAGTAATATTTTGTCACGTAAATCGTCCTTAAACAATTTTTATTAATTAAAATACGTGGAGCACTCGAAGGGACGGTCGAAAGGCTTAGAGCTAAGAGCCGTTGTAGACCCTGTTAGGGCACAGCAAAAATTATTGTTTGATACATAGCAATTACATAAAGTTAAGTCTAAATCGTATAATTTTATAATTATTATTAAAATTATAAACACTCCTATATTAAATAGTACCTAAACTTGATTAAGATGTTATTTTAACTGTAATTTTATCGGAACAATATAATTGCAGTAAAACCTTTAGTTTCTGTAACAAATATATAACCTTAATCAGTGTATAAGTTTACGTGTGTGTGTGTGTGTTTATTATGTGCACTTAATAACTTAATGTTCGGCTAAATGCACAAACCGTGTGAAGCCAAAAGAAAAAAAAAAAAAAAAAAACTTAATGTTCTGGTTAGTTTTGAATGATTTAGGTTTAAGTAAATAAATAAATTTATTTGTGATTGATTTGTCTTTAGCTTTCGTAAAATACTCACCGGATTATTCATAAAAAAAACTCAAACGCTTAATAAACCTATTTTAGTTAAAAACTGTCAATTTCTTTCGAAATATGATTTGAGTTTGAAAGAAGATACCTAAAAAAATAGGTTTATAGAGCTTTTTAGTTTTTTTTTTACGAATAAAGGGGTACATATTTTATTTTTGTTATAGAAAACATTCCGCAAAACCTTTTTAATTAATAATAATTAACGATAAAATATTAAGTACAATGCGTGCCATGAAAGATGAGACTTGACAAGCGCAGTATCGCGCCTCCCGCGCTCTTTCCGATGACGCCCCGGCCCTTCCCGTCTCAGACCTCATACTGTTAAAGAGAATTATAATCTACTGCGCAAATCAAACTACGTGGTGTGTGAAGTCTCATCTTTCGTGGTACGCATTGTACCTAATTATTAAAATTTTATTTTTGTTTTAGGAATACGGTACAGCTTTGTGCAATCTTTTAAGGGTAACACAATGCTAATGATTAATGGGTACCGGTTCTGTAAGCAGAAATCCCGTGATCATCTCAGGAGGAAACGGTGGAGATGCAGCTACCAAGCAAAAGGCTGCAAGGCAACTGCTCTAACCGTTGACGAAGAACTGATGCAACATTTTGGATATCACAACCATACTGAAGTTTCCGCAGTCGGAGTTCGTTATTATGCACACACTCTCGACACTCGTCTCTCTCGAACTAAACCAGAATAGTTTAGACATGTTTATGTAGTAAGCAATAAAGTAGTAGTTTCGCACAGAGATTCAATAAGACCGTTGTGGCTGTGCTTGAAAGTTGGCAACGTCGTTTATAGCTGACAAATACTTACTTATTTTGATAAAGTTGTCAATATTACTGAATTGCATTATGAAATATTGCTATATATTGCACTAAAATATTTATTATGAAATACATTAATTAATAAATTTAAATTAAATAAAACTTTATTTCAGACCAAGGTCCATAATTTTCTTAGTATTTTGGTGTTAGTAAGTGCTTAGGCTTAGGTTACTATTGTTAGTTTTCTCAAATAAATCTTATATATAATATAAAGTTCTCGTGTCACAATGTTCGTTCCCGTACTCCTCCGAAACGGCTTGACCGATTCTCATGAAATTTTGTGAGCATATTGAGTAGGTCTGAGAATCGGCTAACATCTATTTTTCATACCGCTACTTTTTATCCCGGTCTACGCGGGTGAAACCGCGGGGCGCAGCTAGTTATTTATATTATTTATTCAAGCCTATGATATATTATTTATGAATATCGTAACACTGATCATAAGCTTTTAGATGTACAATAAAGTATTTTGAAACTTTTGAAATTCCTTTTTTACTCCTAAAACTGTTACAACAACTAATTCAGTTTTATTTTTGCTTCTTTTGCACTAATATTGTAACCATATTTTGATTTAAAAGAGTGTCAGTGTGCCGTGGAGTTTCTTGCCCGTTCTTCTCCATAGGTACCTACTACGTCTTGGAATGGGCGAGTAGCTTCATCTTTCTGACTGGAAAAAAAAAGTGTCCAAAAAAACCTAATATTAAGGTTAATAAGAAGAATAAAAAAAGAGTTTTTCCTGTTACAAAAAATATTCAGATACGTCTTTTAGTCGTTAATAATGAAAATTTTATTGTTTTCCAGGATTACCAGACATACGATTAAAATTTTTGAAATCCCATGGGGGTAACTCAATGTTAGAGATTAATGGCTATCGGTTCTGTTTGCGGAAATCCGGTGATCATATCACGAGAAAACGCTGGAGATGCAGCCACCAAAGTCGAGGCTGCAAGGCAAATGTTCTGACCGTTGACGGAGAACTGGTTGCTTATTTTCTAAAACACAGCCATAAAAATATCTTTAAGAAAAAATGGATATAATACGTATTAAGAAATCAGTAAAAGAACAGCTTTGCACAGAGATTCAATAAGACCGTATATAGGCTGTCCATGAAAGTTGGCAAAGTCGCAAATAGCTGACAAATACTTACTTATTTTGTTGTCAATATTATTGAATAGAAATACGAAATATCGCTCTATAATGCACTAAAATATTGAACTTAAAATACAAAATTAATACCGTAACATTGAACAATAAGTTTTAGATGTAAAATAAAGTATTTTGAAACTTGTCAAATTCCCTTTTACTCTTAAAACTGTTACAACACCTAATTCAGTTATAGTTATTTCATCACCACTGCTCTCAAAACGGTGAAGGAAAACATCCTGAGGAAACCGGCATGTCCTAAAACCAAAAATTCGAAGACATGTGACATCTACCAACCCGCACTGAGAGTCCCTACTCTCAGTGCGGGTTGGTAGATGTCACATGGACACAACCCTTTGTGTCCCAGCAGTGGGAACGTTATAGGCTGATTATGATTATGATGACGTCTTTTAGTTGATAATAATGAAAATTTTATTGTTTCCAGGATTACCAGACATACGATTCAAATTTGTGGAATCCCCTACGGGTAATACAATGCTAGTTATTAATGGGTATCGGTTCTGTAAGCGGAAATCTCGTGATCATCTCATGAGAAAACGTTGGAGATGCAGCCACCAAAGTCGAGGCTGCAAGGCAAATGTTCTGACCGTTGACGGAGAACTGGTTGATTATTTTTTAAACCACAACCATGAAAATATATTTATGAAAAATGGATATAATGTTTATTAAGAAATAAGTAAAGGAACAGTTTTGCACAGAGATTCAATAAGACCGTACTTATAGGCTGTCCATGAAAGTTGGCAACGTCGCAAATAGCTGACCAATACTTACTTATTTTGATTAAGTTGTCAATATTATTGAATATAAATATGAAATATCGCTCTATAATGCACTAAAATACTGATTATGAAATACAATAATTAATATCGTAACATTGAACATTAAGTTTTAGATGTACAATAAAGTATTTTGAAACTTGTCAAATTCCTTTTTACTCCTAAAACACCTAATTCAGTTTTAGTTATTTCATCACCACTGCTCTCAAAATGGTGAAGGAAAACATCGTGCGGAAACCGGCATGTCCTAGAACCAAAAATTCGAAGACGTGACATCTACCAACCCGCACTGAGAGTAGGGTTGTATCCCAGCAGGTGGAACGTTATAGGCTGATTATGATTATGATGACGTCTTTTAGTTGATAATAATGAAAATTTTATTGTTTCCAGGATTACCAGACATACGATTCAAATTTGTGGAATCCCCTATGGGTAACACAATGCTAGTTATTAATGGGTATCGGTTCTGTAAGCGGAAATCTCGTGATCATCTCATGAGAAAACGTTGGAGATGCAGCCACCAAAGTCGAGGCTGCAAGGCAAATGTTCTGACCGTTGACGGAGAACTGGTTGATTATTTTTTAAACCACAACCATGAAAATATCTTTATGAAAAATGGATATAATATGTATTAAGAAATAAGTAAAGGAACAGTTTTGCACAGAGATTCAATAAGACCGTACTTATAGGCTGTCCATGAATGTTGGCAACGTCGCAAATAGCTGACAAATACTTACTTATTTTGATTAAGTTGTCAATATTATTGAATAGAAATATGTAATATCGCTCTATAATGCACTAAAATACTGATTATGAAATACAATAATTAATATCGTAACATTGAACATTAAGTTTTAGATGTACAATAAAGTATTTTGAAACTTGTCAAATTCCTTTTTACTCCTAAAACACCTAATTCAGTTATAGTTATTTCATCACCACTGCTCTCAAAATGGTGAAGGAAAACATCGTGCGGAAATCGGCATGTCCTAGAACCAAAAATTCGAAGACATGTGACATCTACCAACCCGCACTGAGAGTAGGGCTGTGTCCCAGCAGTGGGAACGTTATAGGATGATTATGATTATGATGACGTCTTTTAGTTGATAATAATGAAAATTTTATTGTTTCCAGGATTACCAGACGTACGATTCAAATTTGTGGAATCCCCTACGGGTAACACCATGCTAGTTATTAATGGGTATCGGTTCTGTAAGCGGAAATCTCGTGATCATCTCATGAGAAAACGTTGGAGATGCAGCCACCAAAGTCGAGGCTGCAAGGCAAATGTTCTGACCGTTGACGGACAACTGGTTGATTATTTTTTAAACCACAACCATGAAAATATCTTTATGAAAAATGGATATAATGTTTATTAAGAAATAAGTAAAGGAACAGTTTTGCACAGAGATTCAATAAGACCGTACTTATAGGCTGTCCATGAAATTGGCAACGTCGCAAATAGCTGATAAATACTTACTTATTTTGATTAAGTTGTCAATATTATTGAATATAAATATGAAATATCGCTCTATAATGCACTAAAATACTGATTATGAAATACAATAATTAATATCGTAACATTGAACATTAAGTTTTAGATGTACAATAAAGTATTTTGAAACTTGTCAAATTCCTTTTTACTCCTAAAACACCTAATTCAGTTTTAGTTATTTCATCACCACTGCTCTCAAAATGGTGAAGGAAAAATTCGCGCGGAAACCGACATGTCCTAGAACCAAAAATTCGAAGACATGTGACATCTACCAACCCGCACTGAGAGTAGGGTTGTGTCCCAGCAGGTGGAACGTTATAGGCTGATTATGATTATGATGACGTCTTTTAGTTGATAATAATGAAAATTTTATTGTTTCCAGGATTACCAGACATACGATTAAAATTTGTGGAATCCCCTACGGGTAATACAATGCTAGTTATTAATGGGTATCGGTTCTGTAAGCGGAAATCTCGTGATCATCTCATGAGAAAACGTTGGAGATGCAGCCACCAAAGTCGAGGCTGCAAGGCAAATGTTCTGACCGTTGACGGACAACTGGTTGATTATTTTTTAAACCACAACCATGAAAATATCTTTATGAAAAATGGATATAATGTTTATTAAGAAATAAGTAAAGGAACAGTTTTGCACAGAGATTCAATAAGACCGTACTTATAGGCTGTCCATGAAAGTTGGCAACGTCGCAAATAGCTGACCAATACTTACTAATTTTGATTAAGTTGTCAATATTATTGAATAGAAATATGAAATATCGCTCTATAATGCACTAAAATACTGATTATGAAATACAATAATTAATATCGTAACATTGAACATTAAGTTTTAGATGTACAATAAAGTATTTTGAAACTTGTCAAATTCCTTTTTACTCCTAAAACACCTAATTCAGTTATAGTTATTTCATCAACACTGCTCTCAAAATGATGAAGGAAAACATCGTGCGGAAACCGGCATGTCCTAGAACCAAAAATTCGAAGACATGTGACATCTACCAACCCGCACTGAGAGTAGGGCTGTGTCCCAGCAGTGGGAACGTTATAGGCTGATTATGATTATGATGACGTCTTTTGATTGATAATAATGAAAATTTTATTGTTTCCAGGATTACCAGACATACGATTAAAATTTGTGGAATCCCCTATGGGTAACACAATGCTAGTTATTAATGGGTATCGGTTCTGTAAGCGGAAATCTCGTGATCATCTCCTGCGAAAACGTTGGAGATGCAGCTACCAAAGTCGAGGCTGCAAGGCAAATGTTCTGACCGTTGACGGTGAGCTGATCGCTTATTTTTTAAAACACAACCATGAAAATATCTACAAGAAAAATGGATGCATCTATAGCTGAATGAATGCAGTAAAGTAACAGTTTTGCAGAGAAATTTATAAGGACATAATATTACTCGTAGCAGTAAGTAGGTTATTTTATTATTTAAATTAATTGTTATTGAAAAGCGCCAATTTTTTTTTGCTTTAAATATGAACGCATAATGTCTCTACAACTTTTTGTGTTTTACGTGAATTAGATTTAAATAATAAATATAATAATTTAACATTCACATAACTCTTTTTTTTATCGTAACCACAGAATATAATTATAATAGTACAAATACAGAAGATTCACTCCGCAAAATCATTTAAATAAATAGCGACTCTTGCTACGACAGAATAAAGTGTAATTCAGGTCGCACTGCGTTAATTACCTTCAGTTATATTCACCTAGAAGTAGCCTCTCTTTCTATCGCGTAACTCTTGTACCTTCTGACTCGTTAGGTTTGTGTTCTTATACGACGCGGCGCGTGAGTAAGTATTGAACTAACGTGGAAGCCGGCGGGTGCGCGGCAGCCCACACCGAGCCCGCCGCGTACTTGTAGCTTCGTGCCTAAAATGCGGAGTGTGTCTGGCCCACAGAAAAGATAAAGAGATCTCTTTATCTGTTCTGTGGTCTGGCCTGTCGTAACTTAAAGTGGAAAGCAGTTTTTCGTGTCACAACATTTATATTCAGAGATGTCTTTTAAAAATGTCCGTGGCATCACAGCAAGCCATATCAGAAAACCAGCGCTGCAGTACCTTTTTATTTTTTAAATATCGCAGCATTAAGGCTGATTTACACAGGGTCAGCAGCTGACTCCAAACTCAAACCAAGTCAGCACTGACCTGTCTTCATGTAAATTGATTTGAAGCCAGTACTCAGTAGTATGACTGCTGACGTGCTATTGACTGCATGTAAACAGTGAGAGCCAGTTCTCGGCGCCAGATTTGACTTCATTTGGAGTCAGCTACTGACCCTGTGTAAATGCTGAGATAGGAGCCTCTTTGGCCTCGCACATGTCTCTTTTTTGTTTTCATGATTTTGTTAGTTTTATGTTCTTTTTTTTAAATATTTTTCTTTCGTTCTTTCATTCAAAATGATAATAAACGATTAGTAATTAAGCTCATTTGTTTTTCAGGAGTACGATACAATTTTATGAAATCAGCTTTTGGTAATACAATGTTAGTAATTAATAATTTCCGGTTCTGTTTGCGAAAGTCCAGTGAACATGTTATAAAGAAGCGCTGGAGATGCAGCAACCAAGGTCGAGGCTGCAAGGCATTTGCGGTGACCGTTGATGGTGTACTCATTAGTCATTTTGGACAGCACAACCACAACCCCAAAATAAATAGGCACAGTGTGTACTACAAGAGCGTGTCAGCTAATTATTTTAATATTTTGACTAATATATTGAAAAACACACAGAAATACAAGAAAACACAAGTTGGACCGATGACCTTGTGAAAGCTGCAGTAATCCGCTGGATGCGGGAAGCGCAGAACCGGTCGAAGTGGCGGTGCTTGGGGGAGGCCTATGTCCAGCAGTGGACGTCTTTCGGTTGAAATGATGAACTCTTTGCCAAGAATGCTTCAAGAAAATAAAATCCTTTCATACTAGGTTTCAGAAAAAGCACTTCTCCCACCATAAGTGCCGCGTACGCAGCGCGCCACGAGCTGGTGTCCCTGTACTCGCATCCAAAAGAAGTAGATAAAGTGACATATAGGAACTGCAAACGACGATGAACGACCATAAACTTGAACACATTGTGGCCTCAGGTCTTGGAGAACCAACTGGTGGCAACATACAAGGTGTAACTTATATAACGCACAACCTCTTAATGGGTCATTGTATCATTTTGAATAACTTTTACTATGTGACCAAACCTGAAATCTGCGAAAAATATCAGCTATTCCCTACATTTATGTTCGCATAAGTCGTCAAAATGTGGGAAACAGCTGATTTTTTTTCGCGATTTCATGTTGGTCCCATAATAAAAGTTGTTCTAATGAGTACAATGATCTCTTAAGAGGTTATGCGTTATTTAAGTTACATCTTGTATATTAAAATATTGTGGTAAAGATTTATAATGACTTACATATGTGCTTATTAGTGTAATCATTAAAATATAAATATATGTTTTACTGTTGCATTTTGTCTTAAATGACCTTCGTGTACCTATCTCCCTGTGTGACCATTAAAATAAAATGTAACTCCTGGTCGCGGCTTGGTACATACCTTCCTACATATTTGCATTTCAATTACTTAATATTTTATAATATACTTACTAGCTGAACCGACAAACGTTGTCCTGTCAAAATTCCAATAATTCATACAAAATTCCCATATAAAATGCACTTTCAGTTTTCCCGGCAGCTATTCAAACATTTTCTTTCATACAAACCTTGTCCTGACAATTACAAACACAACAAAAAAGAATTAGCCAAATAGGTGCATCCGTTTTGAAGTGATGCGCGTACATACATACATTCGGCAATTGATTTTTGTTTATATAGATACTAGCAACCCGCCACTGCTTCGCACGGTTTTTACGAGTTGACAAAACAT
Source organism: Cosmia pyralina (assembly GCA_946251885.1). NCBI lineage: Eukaryota > Metazoa > Arthropoda > Insecta > Lepidoptera > Noctuidae > Cosmia > Cosmia pyralina. The sequence goes on from OX276351.1 coordinate 22,025,054, forward strand.
CAAGATTTCTTTAATAATGTGAGTTTGATATTGATATTTTATAGACATAAACCTTTCGGAATAAATTCTCTAAATAATAGTGAAAACCGCATTAAAATCTGTTGCGTAGTTTAGAAGAAAATTAAAGTTGCTTTTCGTGACTGTCTGTGTGGCTGCGTTACCACACAGTCACGAGTCAACTTTAATTTATAAAATGTATAGATTTACATATTTAGTTTAGATGCAATATTTGTTTTTTTCTCTTAATATTATAGAATTAACTTATATCATATAATTCACTAATAGCAACAATTATATCCTTTTTTTCTTGGCCTCTACGTTTTCGTAGGCCATATCATAGCACCACGTAGCACTTCGTAGCATTGTCTACGGAGTAGGTACCTACTTGATTAATATTTTATTCTGCTATCTCTTTAAACTTTAAAGTTTTATACTCATTAATACGACAAGTTTAATTAACTAGGAAAAATTTTATAAAAAAAAGAAAATTATTAATAAAATAATTTTTATATACATATCATTATTTAGCCATTTTATTTCCATTTCGTATGATGTTGGCTGCCTTTGCTCAACGGAGCAAGCACGAAGTATCATGCGCTTTTTAGACTCACTCTGAAGTTGAGCTTGGAATCACCCTTTCTTTCATATTTTTTTCCTTTTTCTTTATTCCCACTCCACACCACTCCTGAAAGGTTTTTAATGCACCATTAAATAAAATCTATAAAATGCATTAAAATCTCTAATATTGAAATAAAATTAATGTTTAAGTTGATCTTTTAAGACATTTGGTCAATAGCTAGATGGCGCCGGCATTTCCTAGCTGACTCTGAGAATAAATGCAGAAACGAACTCAGAGATTATGGTCTCTTTTAAATTCCAGAGATATTATGTGAGTCACTAGGTACTGTAGCGCAATAAGAGAGCAGTTGTATTTATCAGTTTATCTCAAAGAAACGTGCACACTTCTACGCGTCTACTTTTCAATTGTCGTTTTATTCGAAACAAAATCCTTTTAATCACACTATCACACTTCACACTAATATTATAAAGGCGAAAGTTTGTGAGTGTGTGTGTGTGTATGTTTGTTACTTCTTCACGCTCAAACAGCTAGACCGATTTGGATGAAATTCGGTATGTCGACAGCTTATACCTTGGATTAACACATAGGCTACTTTTTATCCCGAGAAAATGTAGTGCTCCCGTGGGATGAGCAAGAAATTCAAATATATTTGTTACTCTTTCAAACTCAAACGGCTCGACCGATTTTGATATAATTTGATGTGGAAATAGCAAACATCCTGTTTACACATAGCACACATAGGCTACTTTACATCCTGAAAAAATGTAGTGTTCCCGTGGGATGAGCAATTTTTTTGTGAATACTTTTCTCACCGATTAAATAATACACGTTTTAGTGTATCTCATAAACCGCGGGTAACACCGCGGGGCACAGCTAGTTCGTAATATAATTTAAAATTAATTCCAAATTCGCTTTAATGATCGAATGCAACCAGAGTAATTTTCCTATCAACTTATACGACATAAGGTCGTCTTTTGCATGTAACCTTTACAGTACCTATGCCATAATCTTCCCGTCGTTCTTAATATTCCAAGTGACTATTTTTTTTTTTTGTTTTTAGAGCTTTTAGATAGCTCGCAGTTTTCATACGGCACGACGCTCAGAGGCAATCCATTGATAATATATAACGGTTATCGATATTGCAAGATTCGAGACAAAAGATCAGAGTCATCGAGGAAGCGGTGGCGATGCTCAACACATCACAACCATGGATGTAAAGCAGTGTTGTATACCGTCGAACAGAGTGTTGTAGCTTTAAAAAATGATCATAATCATTGAATTTATAGAAGAGAATCAAGTAAGGTTAGCAAGCGCAGCGAAATTTTGTCGTCATGTTAAGCTGGGCACAGATTATTTGCATCGCAACATGCAATGCAACACGAGAGCCTCCGCTCACGCTGCGCGCTTCAACTGCGCACGTCTGTTCCCGGCAGTCTAGCGTGCACGCCATGAAGCTGCTTGATTTTGAAGTGTTATGACTATTATTGGTGTTTCAATTATTTTATTACACCAGTCTACAAAAAAAGGCCGCAGACCCCGTCGTTGGTGGTTAACTGGACTATGTAAAAGATAAATGGTGCTTGTTCGCGGCGTACAGAACCGTCGCGAATGAGCGTCCAAATTACACTGCGCGCACTCAAAGCGTTCGTCGAAAAAACCGACAATCAGCGGGAACCAACGAGCGCGCTACGAATGCGCACGCAGCGTGCACATTAAAATGTATGGAAAATTTAGCATTGCATGTAACCTTACATGTTGTGTTGCAAATAATCTGTACCCAACTTTATATCGCGCTGAAACGAGTTAAGGCTAAGTTTACGTATAGCCTTGATTTGCACGAATACATTTGGAAAGCGGTATATTTGTTTGCAAGCGCTTTTTTAACGCCGCGTTTTAATAGCGGCATTTTTGTATTTTCAACGCAGAAACTTCAAAATTGGTTGGATTTTCGTTGAAAAAGCGCCCGTACCTATCAAAGCTAAGTCATGTTTTGTTTTGTTTAATAGTGAGATTTTTATTTACTGTAGGTACCTAATAGTTTTTTTTTTTTTGTTATTGATTGGGGATATTTTTTTTTCTACCTAAGATATGTTTAATAATATAAGAAACTAGCTCTACTTTAATAAAGAATTATTCATGTCATGAAGTACAAAATTATATATTTTTTTTTCTATACGGATTGTCCTGTTTGTTAGAAAAATTACGTTGTAATACGAGTAGTAGAGATAATTCATTTTAAAAATGAACGCCCCTTCACAATGGTTACGCTCACATACAAAGAAGTCTATAGACGCAATACACATAATTGGTCTTTGTCATTGGCCGCTCAGTCACCGGCGAGTACGGTCAACAACTAAACTAAATAAATACCTTACAGACTATAAAAATATACACAATAACACTATTTTTTTTATGCAAACGGTACCTACCCGACTTGCCCAAACGTCAAACAGTCAGATTTTCCGGCCAACTAGTGTATAAATGACACGAACGCGCGACAGAGCGTACGTGTCGTTCCATATAAAGCACATGCTCCCCGCCGTACAATTTTATTACCTGGACTGATCGCACGATAAGTTGACCTCTAAGTGCGGTGACGAGCCCATGTTGACAGTAAAGTCGCCGCAAGCAAACAAGTAAAGTGTTGCAATAAGTATTTCCTCTCACACATTGAAATAATCACGTTTTGTGGAGGGGCGTTCATTTTTAGAATGGTTCATCTCTACCTACTTATCTATACGTCTTTTGTTTTTTTTATGTAGGCACTAGATGATTCCTAAAATATGACCTATGACCCTGGTGACCCTAGGGTCATAGGTCATGTAAATATAGTACATGTAAATCATTAAAAAGCAACCAGACGTCTAGATGCTACGAGAGAATAAAGAATCCTACAAAGCGCATAACTACCATACAAAGACATGCGCCAAAAACATAACCCTTCTTGTCAGTCGGGTAATAAGCTCTGACGATTTCTATTTTATTTATAACTCTGTGGTGCAGCGTGTGACAGCATCATGAATGTTTTGTTGTGATTTCTTGTGATTTTTTATAAAATATAATTGGCTGTGTTTCTGGTTATCTTTTTTGCATTTCTGAGTGACTTCACCTTTGTTAGATTATGGATCTTCGCATTACAGTTTACCTCGCCTACAATGGTAACTCGAATCTCGAAACACTCTGATTTTGCCTGGTTCCCAACAAAGATCCAACGTTCTATAAACTGGGGCATAGCAAATTAATCATTTGGGATGCAGCCGCTAGATTTGAGCGAAATTCAATCTGCTGGAAGACAGTGAATTACATCGCCATCGACAGGTTTGAATTAATTTTTTGAAGTTATCAGATTTGGGGAGAGTCTTATGGCCCTTCACACAGTTTTAAGATGCATAAACATATACAGGGCTATGAAACACTATTAGAGCTTCTTAATAAATTTTGTTTTATTTGTGTTCGTTTCTGGGCCGAGCTTGTATGAGACCGTTATCCATCTCCTCTGATTTATTGAATTAAAATTAATTATCCTAAATTAACTAAAACTATTAACACACTAAAATATGGCGTTGAAAATTTCCACCGCATCACTGTCGACTGGTAATGTATCCAAGAGACTGGTGGCATTGCCATAGCAATTCTTAGCATCTGGCCAAGGTAAAAGCCATTCCTTGGATTACAGAAATTGTCAACCAGACGTTTGGAGATTTCGTTATTAACATTTTTATTTCTTTGACTGTACATGCTTTGGTACGGTCTGTATATGGTGATGTTATTTTGTTTCAGTCTCGATTTCCATTCGTCGGACAAGATTCTTCCAACTTTCTGAAAATGATAAAAGAGTACGGCGTCGTGAACAAAAGAAACTTAGTGCTCGTAGAGCTCGAGCACAATTAGATCAAGAAGCTATTGAAGAAAGAAAAAGAAAAGACAGGGAAAAGTATCAAAGAAAGAAAGCAAAAGGAGAAATCAAGAGAATATCTGACTACAGCCCTACGCGACAAAGTCATATTAGGAAAATTTGGCAAGAGAGAGCAAAACAAAGACGTGAAAGATTGAAAGAGAATTCTTAAACATGTGTTTAAGTAAATTAAGCTTCAAAATGCTTCAAAAATTCATGATTTTATATTTTTGTAGTATATTGTGGGTAATTATGGTCTAAATTATATAGCTACTGTGTGTTTTTTTATGGTTTTTAGTCTACCAGAAACCCCTCACTCCCTGATTTAAGGAGCTTTGTGTTGTAAATTTTATCTTTCAATCTGCCCGCTCTTATCATTGTTAGACTGGGCAGATTGTGGCGACAATGTGGCATTATAATGAGGTGCTCTGAAGCACTATTATAACTTACCTGATTACTTAAAATAAAACGTAGTGCGGTTGAATAGCCCCCTCAAACATTCGGTTTAAGCAAGTATAACAAACTAATTTGAGTAGGATTAATTAAATGTATGAATGAATGAAATCGCTTTATATTACGTTATACGTTAGTAAAAAATAATTTGAAAAAGTCCTTTGCATTTAAGAGTTTTAATCCTTAAAATAACACTATCTCTGATACCAAATGCATAGGAAATTTTCTTAATAGATACATAGACTTCAAAAATGAAGTAAATTTTGTCATAGCTTATTTTTTTTTTCTGTTGTTTTTTTTTTTTGGTAATTTCTTTTTTTTTTTTCTCATTTATTTCAGTGTACCAAAGGCTAACCTTCACGACACGACGCGGTGCAAAAGTATTGAATTTCAAAGGACACACATTTAGCTTAAAAAAACTTGTAAATTACAAAAAAACATGGAGATGCTCAAAATAAAGTGCTTTAAGATGCAGCGCTTCTGTTATTACGATTGATGACAGTATAATTAGTGAAAAAAATAAGCATAATCATAATTGATACATTCCCAGACGTTGCACCGTGTAAAAGTACAGTCAAAAAGTTTTTATGCAGTTCTGAAGCCGACATGCTGGCCATCACTTTGATGTCATCATTGTTCCACACCTGAAATCATGAACATCTAAAAAATTACATACACACGTTATACACGTTTAAGTTTTCACTTCTGTCGGCAGTTCCCGTAACTGCCAACTTTTTTTTTCACTTAATTCCATTTTTTTTTAGAAGTAAGTGTTGTTTGTTAATTATAGTGAGGACCTCGTGGCTAAGTAATAATAGCCCCACGGGTCGATCCATCAGGCTAAGCTACGCTTGCCGGGTCAGTGGCTGGGTGACCATCTTTACATACCGAGACTCCTCCGTGCCTCGGAAAGCACGTTAAGCCGTTGGTCCCAGCTGTCATTCGTGGATCTTTGACAGTCGTTACGGGTCGTCAGAAGCCCGAAAGTCTGACAACCAGTCTTACCAAGGGGTATCATATTACCCAGTTACTGGGAGGCAGTCGCTCCATGTAAAATAATGGTATTCAGCTGCATCCGGATAGCCTGGAAGCCGACCCCAACATAGTTGGGAAAAGGCTAGGCAGATTGATTGTTGTTTGTTAATTTTGTTATTTTCTCGTATTAACATTTTTTTTAAATTTTTTTTTTGCCTAACCTATTTATGTAGGTATGTCACATTTATAGTCCATTTTAGTTTGTAAATAGCGATGTACAACGTCTTGCGATTAATTATTCTGTAAAGCTACACACTACACTTAAAAATTTACACAATATAAATTACTACCGGGTCTTGGAGTGTGCTATGTTTCATTAATTTTTTAAATATATAAAAGTGTTTTTTTTTTAAGTCAAACAATTTATTTTTTGTTTCCATTAATATTTAAAGCAATACCTATGTATGTATGCAAAATTCAATTGCGCTATTCTACCTGTATAGCTCTGTCTCTCTTGCCATTTGACTCTGGACATTTGTATAACATTAAAAAAAAACAGCTTTACGTGTTACAGGTTTACAATTTGTGATGTCACAATATGGAAACCGGCTCCTACTACATCGAAATCACACTTATTCCTACAAATCTCGGAATGGAGCAAGAGTTATATGGCGCTGCACAAGATATTGTTCACGAAAATGCAGAATTGCTATCTACACTCATGAATATGAACACATTATTTATATTCGAGGAGAACATAACCACGACCCACCTCGACAGAGTGAGAGGAATTGGAAGATGGTGACACCTTAACCCCTACGAAAGGGACATTAAGGGCCAGTTTCTTGACCGCTTTTAAAACGAAAGGGGCATTATGGGCCAGTTTTTTGACACCTTTACGAAAATTATTGCAAAATGAATGTGACGAATTGTCAAGCGCGCGTTAGCTGCTTTACTAATTTAGCGATAGTTTTCGTTCGAGTAACTGGCACATAATTATTGTGACTAATGGGACAATTTGTCCTATGCTTTGATGGACCGAAATTTAGTCGCATCGTCGTCATTCGGACAATTGAACACAAACGCTTCTGACATGTCATAAAAACAGAAAACCAATATTGTAAGACATTGGAGTTTAGCTAAAGTCTGAAAGTAATAGATCTTATAATTGACCAACTTTTTGTCTTCCCACTAATACGAGGCGCACACGGAATTAAAACGTTCCAGCACTTTATTTTTGTCAAGCATACGGCAAGAGACAATTTTTCTTGACTATGACTCAAGCATTGTGATTGTACGGGTATTAAAGTTCTATGTATTTTTTTTTTCAATTAAAATGTAATGTACCTACTTACTGAAATTATTTTTTCCATCATACACACTAATTTATACCTGTAACATCGGTTGGTCGCATAATTGTATGGTGGTGGGTAGTTAGTTTTCTAATATGAATATACCAGTCTGTCGTTGACCTACGTGTTTCATTGACGTTACATTGGCGACGAGAACGGGATTTTTTGTAATTTCTTTTAAATTAGCGTGGTTTTGCGTGTGTCAAGATGCCAATTGGTAAAATTAAACCGTTTAATTTAAGCTCGAAGCAGTGGCCAGCGTATATTCGTCGAGTAAATCAGTATGTACAGCTTAACAAAATCGACGATGAATTGAAAGTGCCAATGTTAATTACGGTCGTGGGGGAGGAAACGTATGCGCTTATGTGCGATCTGTGTTCACCTAGTTTCCCGGAAAACAAAACATATGACAAACTAGTGAAATTGGTGACGGAACATTTAGAACCACAACGATCGGAGATCGCCGAGCGCCACGTGTTCAGGTTGCGCCGACAGCGGGCGGGCGAGTCCCTTACGGAATACCTGCAGGCATTGAAACACCTGGCGTCTACGTGCAGTTTCGGGAAGTGCAAGTCATGCTCGACGCTTGAAGAAAATTTGCGTGATCAGTTCGTGTCAGGACTGACAAGTGACGTAATGCGATCGAGAATCTTCGCAGAAAAGAAAGTACAGTACAAAGAGGCAGTGGAGCTCGCGCTGGCTCTAGAGGCAGCGGAGAAGCATGCCGAGGTGAGCGGTACCACTACCACGGCGGCGGCATACTCAGCAAAGCCGGCAGGTGGCGGCGAGGCGGGCGAAGGCCTGCATTATGCGCGCGGCGGAAGAGCGCGCCCGCGGCTCGCAGCGGGCGCTCGGCGGCGGTGGCGGCGGCGGTGCAGGCCACGGAGCGGTGGCGGCAGCAGCAAGCGCGGCAGGCGCTAACGGCGCGCGCGCGGACGCGGCTGACGGGGGCGCGCGGGCCTGCTGGCGCTGCGGCAAGGCGCACCCGGCCGAGAGGTGTCGGTTTAAAAATTATAGTTGTGATGAGTGCGGTAAAAAAGGGCACCTAAAAGTGATGTGCAAACAAGTGCGCGGTAGTGGCGGCCGGCATAATTACGTGAGTGACAAATCACAGGATGATATGTTTAACTTGACCGTGGAAGCTCGAGGTAACAAACCTTATTATATTAAACTGTCTGTTGATAACATTAATATTGAATGTGAAGTGGACACAGGTAGTCGTATATCAGCAATAAGTGAGGTTATGTACCAAGGCTTGTTTTCGCATAAAAATATTAAACCGGATAACTTAGTTTTACGCTGTTACTCGGGTTCTAGAATAGAATCATGTGGTTACATTGAGGTAGACGTTTGTCTGGGCGAATTTAAAGCTAAATCATTACGATTATACATTATTAAAGGTGGGGCGCGGCCATTGTTAGGACGAGAGTGGATGCGCGCTTTAAAGGTAACGCAATTAAACCTCAATGCAATCATAGATGATGAATTCGTAAACAAATTATGTAAGGAATTCCCAGAAGTATTTAGCGATAAGTTAGGTACATGCAAACAGCCCATACGGCTACAGCTGTCTGATAAGGAACCGGTTTACGTGCGAGCGAGAACCATGCCGCTGGCACTGCGCGCACGCGTCGAACGGGAGTTGGAGCGTCTCGAGGCTGACGGCTCCATTTACCGCGTTGACTACTCAGACTATGGAACTCCAATAGTACCAGTTGTAAAACAAAACGGAGATATACGCATTTGTGGGGATTATAAGATAACCATAAATCCAAAGTTAAAACGAGATTATTATCCGTTGCCTCGTATCGAAGAGTTGTTTGCAAATCTTAGTGGGGGAGATAAATACACAAAAATTGATCTGAAACAGGCCTATGAACAGTGTCTGTTGTCGGACGATTCGCAACCCTACACGGCTATAACTACGCATATGGGTACTTTTGTGTATAGACGTACTCCCTATGGGTTGTCTGTTATACCGGAAAAGTTTCAAAAAATCATGGAGGAGACGCTGCGCGGGGTGCCAGGGTGTGTAGTATTTTTAGACGATATTTGTGTGACGGGTTCCAACACACTTGATCACATGAAGAATCTGAGAGCTGTACTAGAAAGGTTACGTCACATGGGACTTGTGAAATATCTAGGTTTTATTATTAGTAAATACGGTTTGCGACCGGATACAGAGAAACTGGAGGCCATTTCCAGCGCGCCTAGACCAGATAACGTATCACAACTAAAAAGTTTCTTGGGGATGGTTAATTACTACGGGCGATTTATTCCTAGTTTGAGCACTTTACAACCATTACACAATTTGTTAAAAAAAGATAGCGGCTGGGAATGGGACTCTAAGTGTGATAAAGCTTTCGTGGAGGCTAAGCGATCTCTCCTGAGCGAACGCGTATTAGCACACTACGAGGAGGGGCGCGACCTAGTGTTGGCAGTGGACAGCAGCGCGTACGGACTGGGTGCCGTGCTGGCGCACCGGTACGCGGACGGTAGTGAGCGGCCCGTCAGCTGCGTATCTCGCACACTTAGTGCGCCCGAGCGCAACTACAGCCAGCTCGATAAAGAGGCGCTGGCTATTCTGTTCGGAGTCACGAAGCATCACCAATATTTATTCGGAAGGCGTTTTACGCTACGCACTGACCACCAGCCTCTGACTCATATTTTTGGTGCCAAGGGGGGAATCCCACAGACGGCTGCCAGTCGTCTACAAAGATGGGCGGCACGCCTGGCTGCATATGATTTCGACATAGAATTTGTGCGATCGGTGGACAACGGTCCGGCTGATGCTTTGTCGCGATTACCGTTACCTCGGGAGGGTCGCTTTGTGGACACGGTAGATTATCTAAATCTTATAGAGGAGTCGCTGCCTATTAGCTTTAAAGATATCGCAAAAGAGACGGAGCGCGATCCGTTGTTAAGTAAAATTAAAGGATATGTACTATTCGGTTGGCCGACAAGCCCGAGCTGCGATGCGGAAAAACCATTTTTTGCAAGAAAAAATGATTTTTTACTAGATCAAGGATGTGTTATTTATAAATATAGGATAGTGGTCCCTCACGTTCTGCAAAAGAAAATTTTAGATGAAATTCATGAGGGTCACCTAGGTATGAACAAAATGAAAACTTTATCGCGGAGCTACATCTACTGGGCGAGTATAGATCAGGATATTGAAGAAGTGTGTAGGGCATGCGCTGCGTGCCGCACCGTGCAGGACGCGCCCCCGCGGGCGCAGCTGCATCCCTGGGAGTTCCCACTGCACCCGTGGCAACGCGTACAGGCTGACTTCGCAGACTGCGGGGGCGTGCGATATCTTATCATAGTAGACGCGCATTCCAAATGGATAGAGGCCCTGCCTATGCGCGGCACGAATGCAGCGTCTACTATTAAAGTTTTTAGAAGTACATTTGCACGTTTTGGATTACCATCGCAGCTCGTGACTGACAACGGCCCGCCGTTCTCTTCTCGAGAGTTTAAAGTTTATTGCGACAATAATTGTATCAAGCATACATCTTCGGCACCGTATAGGCCCCAGGGGAATGGCGCGGCTGAGAACGAGGTTAAAACCGTAAAAAAAGCAATAAAGAGAGCGATGTACGAAGGCGAGGACGTGAATGTCGCCCTAAGCAGATTTCTTTTCCAGTACCGTAATTGTGAACACGCAACGACAGGGGTCTCGCCATCAGTGGCGCTCCAAGGGCGGCGCTTGCGTAGCCGACTGGATGCGCTGCGGCCGGACGTAGCCGCAGCGGTACGCGCGAAGCAAGAGCGTCAGGTCATCCGCGCTTCGGGGGCCGATAGGGAATTCCACGTCGGGGATGCGGTCATTGCTCGCGATTACACGGCGAGGGGGGACAAGTGGACCGAAGCTACAGTTATTAAAAAGACAGGGCCAGTGTCATATAAAGTTAGTTTAGGTAACGGGGTTGAGTGGCGTAGACATGCTGACCAAATTATTTCAGCAAGTAGCAAAAATAGGTACTCATTAACACGCGTGAGTGACGTGGCCGTAGCCGAGACTACGGGCTCCGGGGCAGCCAAACCAGGGGTCGATAGCGAGGCCGAAGGTGAGATGTTTGAGGATGCATCCAGTGGTGATAGTGATACTAAGGACCCGCCGCCGGAAGGGTCAAACTCGACGCAGGTTCAACCCGAACGTCTTCCGTCGTCGGTATCACCGCCACCGCTGGGCGCGTCAGCTCGTGCACTGCGTGCGTTCAACCGAGCTAGACGAGCTGCCATTAATTTGCCACAATAGTTGGATAAGTAGTTATATAAATTTGTTAGTTGTAAGATGTATCTGTTGTGATTAGTGGACTTGAGGAGGAGAGATGTAACATCGGTTGGTCGCATAATTGTATGGTGGTGGGTAGTTAGTAGGTGGTGTGTTTTTTTTCCTGTATAATGTTTGGTTCTGAGTTCAAAAGAGTTTAAGAGGCATGAGGAACAGGGTGTAACGTTCAATCATCCTCCATAGAAAAGGGAGGATCCTCCTACCAGACGGGTGTTGTGTCTGGTGGGCAACTGCCCAACGGTTGATGTCGGGACGTTGTATATATGCTAATCGCGCGGTAACTCTGATTGCGCGATGCGGGATTGCGTGACGTCGCGATGTAGATTCCGCTACAGATGTAGATTTCTTAACCTATGCACTGTGACGGCCATTTTGTTTTCTGTGGACTTTTTGTGTAAGAGTATTCCTGGATGGTCTTGCTTTCGCTCGCTTATTTCTGGGTGTTATAGTTGTTGGTTTGTTTTAGAGACTTGACATGTGACGGTATGCCACATCCTTGTTTTTTCCCTACACTTTTAAAGCAAATAAATACGTTACTTATTATAATTATTCTGCGGCCACTCAGACTCACGTTAGTTTATAATTTAACTCGCGAGATTGTAAACTGTCGATTTATTGTGAACTGTACCAAACTGCTCACAATGTAACGCATTAATTTTCGATAGTTTATAATCTATCCATGTCAAACCGTCAAATTGCGAACGAACCTGCATTTACCGACAGGTAAGTGCAGGAAAATCGGACAGATTGTGAAATCTGTCCGCATTTATCACTCGTAGAATTGTGAACCGTCCCTGATTGGTAGGTTTTTCTGGTAGCCGAATTGGTCGCAGTAACTAAGCCAGGGCACCCCGACCAAATGTGTTAGGTTAGAACTGAGAAAACTTGGTCACAGTTACTTGGCTATTAAGTATTAGTGAAACGTGCGTTCGTCGCTTGCAAGTTTGTCAATTTTACAGTTGGTCGGTTTGCCATGGATAGATTATAAACTATCGAAAAATAATGCGTTAAATTTTAAATGGTTTGTTGCATCTCGTGAGATAGATTATAAACTAACGAAGTTCATAATCATACACATATGTCAATCGTAGGTTTGATAGAGTGTCGTAAAAATGTCGATATAAGCCTTATTGATACGTGGCGTTATAATCTTTTTCGCTTGTGTGTTTTAAAAATATTAATGTAGTTCGACCCAATTTAATGATCTATGTCTCCTGGTTTTTTTTTTTGTATTGTTTAAATTATAACATCTCTACACATACAATGTATTTAAAAAGACTCCTATATGTTTTTTAATCTGGGTCTTTATTCCGGTGAGCTCTGATGTGGCTAGCAAAACCGAACTTCGTCTTAAAGACTCGGTTGCATGAAGCACAGTACAGCTGGCCAGCTGAGTTGGTAGTGTAAGTGTAGGAGGGTTTTAGCTTCGTCTTCCGTACTTGGCGTTTTGCGTCAAGATCTTCTAGACGCCTGGTTTCAAAACTTTCCACGCAACATTAACATTTTAACATATAGGAGTCGCCATCGCCGGATACGGTGTGGACGACATGATGTGATGATTTAAAAAGAAAACTCATCAATTAACAATATAGTTATAAAAGTTGCTAGGCACGCACTGGGAGTAGGATGTTGTCTCTGGCTAGGACTCCAAACATTGCCATAACATAACATTGCCATATCTAGATTAAGGACACAGGTACTTAGATTAAATTACTTTTATACCCTTAAAGGGTGCATTCTGAAAGTTGGCAAAGTCACAATATTATCAATAGGTGAAATAATACATTAAAACATTGATTATGTCGGTATTCCTAATATAGGATGCCAAAGCTAGGTACCTTCTTATATTCAATGGAAAATTGTACCGCGAGAATAACCAACAACCAACCAAAAACCACATCCTGAACAACCTGATTGCCGTTTACCTTTACCTTTTAAGGTTTTGAATACGAGGCTTTTGGTTACTTGTGTTAGTGTGTGTATTTTGTCTATTTTTATAATGTGCGCCTTGTTTGTGCAGAATAAACATTTTTTATAATTTTTATGTACACGGTTATTTTTGAATTTCGATTAGGTAAAATTGTTGATGATCAATTTTGTTACAGTTCCATCTAGATTTGAGAAAAACAGAGTAGGAAGACAGAATTTGATTGTTGCTGGTTATTCGTATAGCATCCATACGCGGAACGTAGTTGATAAAGGAAGAATTAAAACAAGATGGCGTTGTTCTAAGCATAAAAAGGGATGCAACGCCGTTGTTCGTGCCATCAACGAGGAAATATGCAGTGATTTGCCGGACCATAACCATCCTCCTGAACATTGTGATTAGCTGAAATCGCTGCAATGGCATGCCTAGAACTTGTCCTGAGGGACAATAGTAATCTGTCTCAATTAAAAAAAATAATACCTCTATATTTCCAACCATTTATGTTACTTTTGACATAAGCACTACTATGAAGTGCTTTATTTATTGACAGGCAACCAACCATAGACGACAAAATGCAATATTTCATGGACGCAATTTTTACAAATCGATTAAAACTTCGTCACAAATAAAATCGATTGTTTTATTAAATCGAATCGGTAACGCATTAGGACATCACTAATTGATTAGTAATCGAGCTATCTTAAGTAAAATAAATGGTTGGAAAGATTTAATTTTCCTACAATTTTGACAAGTTTTTGACATTAATTGTCGCTGAGATGACATTGCGACTACAGTCCATTCACAGTAATTTTAAATCTGATCGTGCATCACTGTCAAAATGACAGTGGTCATTAGTGTCATTACATTAAAGATGCTGTTGGATTGCTGTCACTGACAAGTATGCCAAAATCAAAGTGATCTTTAGCTTCGTTACAATAAGGTTATAATTAGATTGCTGCTGTCAGAGGTAAACTAAATCTGAACGGACTGTAACTTCAGGTCTAAGGAAATTGGACGGTGTTAATGATACAAAATAATTGAGGATTGTTATTTTATCGAAATAATAAACATGTCGTTTCGTTGTTAAATAATAATGGAATTATGGTTGATTTTTTTATAAATTATTTAGCTGGACTTTTGAGTAAAGTGTCTGTGGCGCGGGCGCTGCGTCAGTTCGATAGAGCGGCAGATTTATGTAATAACGATCGGTGTCTTTGGAACTGTATACTTCCAAAATAAAAGTTATTTTTCACTTTGTAGTATTTTTTGGAAATCGTAGGTTTTTTATTTTCCACTTTGTATTATGATACCTACCCCCCCCCCATTTTGTATACCACTACTTGATATGTAAACAACAGGAAGTATTATAACATCATCAAAATAATTATACAAAGTGTGTATATGTGACCATCGCGCAAGCTTCCTCTATCAAATGAAATTTGGTCCACAAAATTATACCTCCTCCTTTTTTGAAGTCAGTTAAAAACGTAAGGAACGGAAAAAGGTAGCGGCGTCAGTGTACAAAAAAAAAATTTCAAAGCCATTTCGAATTACAATAGTGAAATTAAAAAAAAAATTGGTGTTTGTCTAATTTTTAGGCGTTTGGTTACGGAACAGAAGAGTTGGGGAGCAAAAGCAAACGCTAACCCTTCTAAAGCTAAAAGACTCACTAAACCCAGAAGAATCTAAAGTAGGCAAAAGTCTTGGGCCATCGATAAACAAGAACTGTGATGGTAGACCATCACGTTTACTTGATGACAAGAAAGAAGCCTATTAGGGTAGTCCTACCACCTCCTAATGTCAGAAGTGACGGATTTGGACATTTTCCTGTTTGGAATCCAAGACGGCAACGCTGTAAATATCCTGGTTGCAAAGGAAAAACCTTTATATCATGCATAAAATGTCGAGTTGACCTTTGCCTGAATAAAGATCATAATTGCTTCTGAATTTTTAACGACGTTATTAAAAAAAAAAATAACATATTAAATATTTTGTAGTAAAGTACCTATTTGGTTTTGATTTTTGGTAATTTTTTCCCTAACTACCTTTTCACTAACTAAATCACATTTTTTTTGCTCTTCGGTACAGACAAAAAAAAAAATTGTCTTTTGCAGGGACTTACTTTTTATTTGCACTATTGGTAGGTGTACATAATTTATACTAAACAAGTTCATGCCAATAGTGCAATGAGTATTATCCGAACTCAATACTCCTCCTTAATCGTCAGCGTATTGGGAGACAATATGCGCTTTTATAATTTCTAACGTGACGATTTTATTGTGGACGTCTACGTCTCAGCATCACGATAATACAGGGAAGTAGTATATAGTAGAAGTGTATGGAAATATATGAAACTTTTAAATTTTCGTCCACGTTATCTTTATAACATGCACGTATTTTCACACATTTTATGGATGTGGACGTCCACGATAATATCGTCACGTTAGAACGCACATTCTCATGGTGATGACGGACGTGACGACGACTCAGCAAAAATGGACGCAAAATTTTATTGTATGAAATGTTAAACGTCCATTGTCGGTTACTAAACTAATCAGTTCCTTGTTATTTCCGTTCGAAATTAAACCTTATTTCTTTATTACAGAGATGATATTTAAAATACCAAGATACGAAGCAAATAGAAGAGGAAAACCGCAAATGATACTGGCTGGCTTCTCGTACAACGTTCATGTGCGGAGACACATTGAGTACGGAATGGAAAAAACAAGATGGCGCTGTACTAAACATAAGAAAGGATGTAATAGCGTTGTTTACATGGTTAATGGTGAGGTGTGCAGCCCACTGCCGACTCACAATCATCATCCTGAGTATGAAGAATAAAAGAAATCGCGAAAAAAAAATCTGCTGTTCCCTAGATTTAATATATGGAACAGCAGATTTTTTTTTCGCAATTTCTGGGTTGGTTCCATAATAAAAGTTGTTCTTAATGAGAGGTTGTGCGTTATTTAAAATACTTACACCTTATATATATAATATTTTCCATGATTCAGTAACCCTTACGTATTTTTATAAAATGATAAAATGTACAAAACTATTTTTATTATGTAAGTTTCTTAGCAACTAACTTCTAGCTTGGTATTCTTGTTAATTCTAGGCATTTTATTATTAAAATTTTATTTTTAATTTCATTGATTTTACTTGCAAGAAATTGTAAAGACAGATAGAGAAAAAATTTAATTAAAATAGGAATGTTAATAAGTTAAGTGTTTCTCTTACATAATTATGGCAAATGGTTATTAAAATAATTATGGTGTTGTAGCTTCATAGGTAAAGAGGCTGATTGTGGTTTTTCTTTCAGGTTTTAAACCTCATTCGCACTCCAGTAAGCATCGGAGAAAATGCAGTCAAGAAGACGTAGGTAGAGAGAGGCAAAGAAAGGTATTTACTATAAAGACATAATAATGCAGGTACATCACGATTATTAATGACTAGCTTCTGCCCGCGGCTTCGTCCGCGTGAAATTTCTAGTTCCCCCGACCCACCGCGTCAAATTGCATCCCAAAAGCTATTACCCACCACCACCACCACCACCACCCCCCACCAACCACTGGGTGGGTGGGTGGTGGGTGTTAACCACTTTTTTTTTTATTTTTGCTCGGCTCCTAAGGGTCAAAGCGTGATGTTAAATAGCCTATAACCTTCCTGAAGAATTGGGCTATCGAATGCAAAAATATTTTTTTAAATCCGACTGGTAGTTCCAGAGATTACCCCCTAAATACAAACAAATTTTACCTTTTTACAATATTAGTATAGTTAGCTAGTTTAAATGAGCTTTATATTTTTTTTTGAATAGCATGAACACGAGGTTGTGGGTTCAATCCGGGCAAGTAAGTACATAATTGACCGAGCGAGCGTAGCAAGCGTCTCTGCTTCAAGTCTGGCAAAAGCTTTCGTCTGTCAGTTTGTTGCTACTCCTCTACAGGTGGTATTTTACAACCGGTCTGGACGAAACTTGGTTTACAGGTTTTACGAATTTATAGAATTTTTTGTCATTAGGGATTTTTGATTGGATACTTCCTCCAAAAAGGGGGCTACTGGATATCTACGCCTTATGAGATCTGAGTTCGATGGTTCTTTTTTTATTTGAAAGGTAGTAACTTTAAGTTAGTCTCATATAAATTTGGTGAAGATCTTATGATAAAAAAAAAAACATGGTAAAAATCCCGTTTTAAATAAAGTTTGTGCTAACGAGGTCTACTGTTCCTCAGAACTACTAGTGTACCTATGAGACATTTTCAGTTCAAAGATAGGTTTCTGGGCTGTCTGAGTTTATCTTGGACATTACTGACATCGGTGGAGGAAAATATCGTGAGAAAACGAGGGACTGCAGTTTCGACATACATAGCGATCGCTTTACGACCAAATTCGGTCGCAAAGTATTAAGTCTTAGACTGTCAAAACTGCTAGATAAGCACGTGATTTTTTTCGTGCCTGTCAAGCAATTTTGACTGTCTAGGGACCCCATTAGCAATTTGCGATCGAATTTGGCCGTAAAGCGATTGCTACATATGTCGAGACTGCAGGGCCTGGACTTATCTTATCTGTCCTAACCAAATATTATAAATGCGAAAGTGAGTTTGTTACGCTTTCATGCTAAAACGACTCAACGGATTTGGATGAAATTTGGCACATGGGCAGACTATGACCTGGGTTCGGACATAGGATATTTTTTACGGTCCTGTGGGATAACTGACCTTCACGCGGGCGATGCCGCTGGAAAAAGCTAGTAGTTAATATAATTCCTGAACAAGCATGGTGATCAATTCTCGTGCCTTCTCTGGATGAGAAGAGGCCTTTTTCCCTTCAGTGGGACAATAATAGGTTGGTATTATTATTATATTAAATAGGACGGCTATACCTTCATGTTTTAAACGCCAAGAGAGCCGATTAAGAAAAGTCCACCGTCTTTTTTAAATGAAATTATTTTAAAATTAAAAATAGTTTTATTTTTACTGTTGTTTACCTCTAACAGCTTGAGTATATTAAGTACTAGAGCTTATTATCGAAGAGAATATCTAGCAATAGAAAGACGAATATCGGTAAACGAAGTCCAAAACATAATATTTTTGCATATCCACAGATCTGAAATTCCTGGTGTCAGCTCGAGGAAAACCCATGATCAGCTATCGTGGGTTCAGATACTCTGGAGTCATGAGTAATAATTCCAGGGGCCGATGGTACTGTTCTTCACACCATGCTAAGGGATGTAAAGCATACATTAGGACTATAGATAATGTTATAATAGCTTCTTCAGAATGTCATAATCATGAAGTATCACAAAATTATTATTATTCGTCTGCGCCTGTATAAGTAGTATTCAATCTGCCTAGCCTTTTCCCAACTATGTTGGGGTCGGATTCCAGTCTAACCGGATGCAGCTGCAGCAGTAGTATTAAAACTGTTAAATTGAAAAAAAAAATATCTATGTAGTTTATTTGAAATATGACAAACTTATTTTCTACAAAAGAAGGTATTATTGTGTAAAAAAAATATAGTCCTATTTAATATGCTTTTTTTTAGTAAAATTTTAAGCAATTTTTAGGTCGTTATGATTTTAAAATATATAATTATATAAATTATGTCAGAGTTTTATTCAATAAAAAAGTGATACTATGTATTAATAAAAAGTCATATCATAATATTTTGATTTTCAATTAAATAAACCAATAGGCTGAATTAAGTATTGTACAACACATAAAAGGTTCAAGTGATTTAAAAAATCAAACTGAAACTAGATGTACATTAAAAGACTGTTGACTCGGTAAAATATTGTTACCTGTATTGATATGTTGTAGTTGCCAATATTCTAGATTTTTTCGATTAGTATGTAGACAGCACGAATAAAGTACAACTTGTAAGGCAACAATAAATTATTTAAACAAAAAAAATCCTTTCTTCGCAGGACCACTAGAGGAGCCGACAGGAGTGGAAGATGACGAAGCTAGTTTCGTTGCAGAAACACCTAAGGAACCAACAATAGAGGAAGATGACGACGTTATTTTCGTCCCAATACCACCACAGGAACCGATAATAGTGGAAGATGACGAGGATATGACTGAAGAAACAAATCAAAACAAAGAAACGTGCTGCTACACCGGAGCGGCTTGTACAAAGGCCAGGCTAGGTACAATAAACAAAGTTGAGGCTTCTGCTGAAGAACCAACCACAGCGGCTTACGCAGGAGAAGTGATGAATACAGTTACCGTCGGACCAATGATCGAATGGGGTTCCATGAGAGTATGGCCTAAAGAGAATTCCACCATCATAGGGAACAGTGAGACTAAAACGGCTTCCGCTTGCACTCATACTAGCGCTGCTTCCAATGACGCAGGAAATACTGCTGGTTCCACTGCAGTAGAAATCAGTGCAACTTTGGATGGTAAAGGGATCTGTGTAAATTCCACCATAGCAGAAAACAGTTCGTCTACTGACGGCTTGAGAACCACTGAAGAAAAGATCGTTGTAGGTTACGCAATAACCTGTGCATGTTCCGCTGGAGCAGAAACCAATGCGGCTTCTGCAATGACCGGTGCGGCTTTAAACAGACCGATAAACAGTGCGGAAACCGCTGTAGCAGAGACCAATGCGGGATCTGCTATGACCAGCCCGACTTTCAACAGAGTAGAAAATAATGCGGGTTCCGCAATAACCAGTGTGACTTTCAACAGAGCAGAGAACAGTGCGGGTTCTACAATAACCGGTGTAACTTTCAACAGAGCAGAGAACAGTGCGAGTTCCACAATAACCGGTGTGACTTTCAACACAGCAGAGAATAGTGCGGATTCTGCAATAACCAGTGCGACTTTCAACGGACCGGGGAACAACACTGTTACTACACTTTATCTGGTGCCGGCTAATAAGGTCAAAGTCATACCCAAAGAAACGTAAATAAAAACAAAACATTAAACAAATCATTTAAAAAAAAAACATTAAATAATTATATTGGTGTTGTATTAGTCGATTAAATATGAAAACATAGTCATTTTAATATACTCATGCTTGATCTACATCAAATTGTTTTAATGTAAGAGAAGGCTCCGTGGATGCCAAAAAGCATACCAACCTTTTTAGATATATACATTTAGATACTATGTATATTTATTTATTTTATTTTATTTTGTTTGGGTGGCTTACAGCTATCAACACAAAAGTAACAGTGAGGTTATTCACGACAAGCCATTTACAAGCCTCCACATCACACATGCATGCATGTATGTTATTGCATGTTGTCACTATATGCACATCCTCTTTCAGTCCGCAGCTTTGTATTATCAAAATATCATTCAGATTCACACCGTACATACTTAGAACAATAATATCTTCTACGTTCATGTCACATTCATAGTCGTAGATACTACCAAAATTGTGCCTTTTTGTTCACCCACCGTTTAACACAAGTAATGATGTTATGTGGCATTGTTCTCTTTCATTTTCTGATTCACTCTATTTACATCTGCACTTTTTTTTTTACTAACTTTTGTAGACATATCCTATACTATTAAATGAGCAATATCTGTATATAAGTATATTTGTAATGACGTTCTCGAAAACAGCTCTAACGATTTCGACGAAAGTTGCAATATTAAGGATTTGCGGGAGCGAAAAATTGATCTAGCTAGGTCTTACAACTGGAAAATTCGTTTTCTCTATTTTCACTCGAGCTGAGCTCGGTCGCCCAGGTATTTCCCTTTAAATGAAAAACGCTTTGTAATAGTTTACCTATTCCCTCACAGTTGTAGTCGTGGCATATCGAGTATTCCTTTCAAGAATCAAATTTTTATTAATTACTTCTTCTTTCAAGGGCCGATGGTCTTCACGACACCTCGCGGCAAGCGCCAGCTATATTACAACGGCTTCAAATATTCTTGTCGTAATCGCTACGAAGGAAAGTCAGACATCCGTTGGTACTGCTCATCACACCACTCCAAAGGCTGCAGGGCATCTGTGAGGACCATAGAATATAAAATAGTTAGCCTGTCAGAAATACACAATCACGAACCTACCCTACAATGGTTCGACAAAAATAATATATGACCAGAAATATTATCTCGAAATCTGAGGCTGATTTTGCAGATGGTATCTGGATATCTAATATTATAAATGCGAGAGTAACTCTGCCTGTCTATCTGTTACCTTTTCACTCCTTAACGACTAAATGGATTTCGATGAAATTTTGCACACAGCTACACCATGACCTGGGTTAAGACGTAGAATACTTTTACCTCGGTAGTGTAATTATTCCCGTGGCATAATTTCCGACATAGACGCGGATGAAGCAGCGGGCAAAAGCTAGTCTTAAATAAAATCAAGTGCTGTCCATCTAGTGTGCATGCAGTGAAATAGTTTATTGTTATTCATTGATATATAAATAAGGGAAGATAGTGTACTCTCTAATGTCACGTAAACATTATTGGACTAAACAATTACATGTAGACACACCCACACAACTACATTTCCCGATGTCGAGCGTCATGTGCTCAACAACCGAAATAGAGAGATTTATTACGCGGGCTGTAGCGGGAACGAGATAGTTATAATTGTCACTGTTACGTACCCGTAACAAGTCTACTAGACGCCGCTTGCGCTGCCGCTTGTCTCTTCACACTCTTACGAATCATACATTTCTATCCCTTTCTACAAATGGCGACCCAACGGCAATATTAATCAGGAGAATTTTAAAGAAAATTAAGTTTTGATGTACTGACGAGTAAAAAGTAATCCAGTGGAACTTGATTTTGGTTTGTTAACTATTTGTTGAAATTTTGAAAACACAGGAAGGCATTGTTGCTGCTTATTTAGATGATTACGGTAATTTTACTTAACGTGCTACACATGTGCTGCACAAACGCCAGTTCGGTTGTGACTAAGGTAAATTAGGCCCGTGAGCACAATTTATGCGGTCCACGTCGAGGAGAGCGAACCATATCTTCCGTTATTTATACATCAAAGTTGTTATTAGGCATAATTAAAAAATAAGAGGCTATCATCCATGCAGCTATAATATTTATAAATCATATTTTTTTAAATAAAATCTCGTCCTGAGTTTGGATGGACTTGAAATTACTATTGTTTAGTAGCGACACCAAATTGTAATTCTTGTACATACACACATCAAAAGTGTCTAGGGATCAACATATATTTTTGCAATAACTTTTCTCCTGATTGATATTAATTAAAATTTTCTTTAAGGATTCATCAAATAAAGTGTTTTCGTTTGTCACAGTAACGATAAACCAAGTCACCTTTGCATTAATAAAGAAATTTGCTATTTTCCTAATAAAGGGATTTTTGACATTTGAACCACTAACATTAAAGTTCGAAAAAAAGACTGAAATAACAGTTTTCTTTAAAATTTTATTGGGTAACTTAAACAATTAATAATCCGTGTTTCTACCGCGAACACTAACAACACAAGAACATCGGTTTGGCATACTCAAAATGAGTTCATCCAAATCACGCTGTGGAATGGCCGCCCATGTTCGTTGCAACAACAAAAAAAGGTCTTCTTGCGACTGGATACCCTCCATATTCGGCAGAGCTCTTCTCTGTAGCATATCCCATGCATGCTCAATCGGGTTCAAGTCTGGCGACTGAGCAGGCCAGGGCAGGACATTGATGTTAGCTGCGGCGAGAGTCTGTCTTACAACTCTTGCGGTGTGCGGTCGTGCATTATCATGCATTAACTGAAATAAGGGACCGATTTGCACTTGTAGAGGAACGATGACGTCTGATACAATCGTCTCAGCATAAATTTGAGCGTTGAGGTTGCCTCTGATCCAAATCAACTCAGTTCTTCCGCCGATCCAAATACCCGCCCATACCATGATGGTTCCACCACTATAAGGATGGACTTCCTGGCAGGATTTTAATCGCTGTTGGCGTCCAGGGGTTCTCCAGTGTCGTATACGTCTTGTATCCGGTCTCATACCAAAACGAGACTCATCAGAAAAGCACACGAAACGCCATTGTTCTTCTGCCCAATTTCTGTGTTCAAGAGCCCATTGATATCGAATCCTACGATTGTGCATTGCTATAGGTGGTACCCGTAGCGGTCTTCGGGAATGAAGGTTCACTTCATGCAAGCGGTTTCTGACTGTTTGGTCGCTAATTAAGTTCCCTGAAGAGTGATGAAGCCTCACGGCTAACATCATGGCGGTTATAGTTGGAGCTCTTCGACTTAAGATTTGAATGTATCGGTCTTGTCTCCGTGTGGTGCAGCGATACCGTCCTCCATGGCGCTCAGCCACGGTACCAGTGCTTCGGTAACGTGTCCAAAGTCGACTGATAACACTCTGACTTGTATTCAGAGCTAAAGCCACAGTACGTTGCCGGGAACCAGCTTCTATCATTCCCACGGCTCTGAGCATTTCTTCCCTGCTTAAATGACGTCGCCGCTCCATAATAACGTTGGTTTTAATCAGTAGTAGGGAAACAGTAGCACTAATAATGTCTTCAATGCGTTGTATGTTTTTATAGGGAAAATATTGACAGCTGATTTTCATCTTTTACTCGAATTTGATTCACAGTTCCTGATTCAAATTATGAAATGCACCAAAAAGGATCCATATAAATTTATAAAATCATAAATTTATTACAAAGCCACATCTCAATCTCAAGAAATCCGCATAAAAATGCTTTATCCCTAGACACTTTTGATGTGTGTATTTAGATAATAAATGGTGATGATAGAAATATATATAGTCAAATAACATAACTAGGTGCGAGACGTAAAACGTCAACTTTTTATATTAGTTGAACTTTTGAATGCCAAGCATTCAGTAAGTAGGGTTTATAACTACTTACATAATTTAGATCCTTATTTGCACGAACGCTTTAAACTGTGTAAGGTTCAGTTTCCACTAAACGGAAAATTCTCATATTCACTTCTTCAAATTTCACTGAATAAGAAACTGTATCAATATTGTCTTTAAGTACAAAATTAGACGCAGACATCAAGCGTTTATCAAGTGTGATATCTGCATTGCATTTTGTACCATCGTCAGTATTGATACAGTTACTTATACAGAGAAATTTACTTAGTACTCGAGCATGCGCGAGGATTTCTGAGTTTTTCCGTTATCTGACTCTAACAAATAACTGAATAGAGGACTCCTATGGACTCATGGGAAAATCAAAATTCCCATGCATATCTCACAGTTGCGATTTTGTATAATTTATTTTTCAAAGTTTTATTTTGAGATATTATTTAACACTGCGTTAAACTTTGTTAATGTTTTCTATTGCTGCTGTAAAATTGTAGAATTGAGCAAACAGTAACAGTTATGGGTTCTTTCTTGTTTTTCTTTTTAAATGTTTAAAACAAACGTTTGTTAAACAAATGTTTTGTTAAGTTTGTTAGTTAGTAGGTACTTAATTTATGTTAACTTTGTGTTATATTTAACAATGATAATTAAAATGGGTTTTATATGTTTTTTTGTTTATTATATATTTAATGAACTCTTTTTGTGAGTGAAAAAATAAAAACAAACAGGCTATTTAAAAAACTTCTGAGGGAAAAATTAACTTACCTGTCTAATTAGAGGAGGCTACTTGGCTGCTACTCACCGGTCTATCGAGTTGCAGCACTGCATCTCGATAGGCCGAAAAATTTGTTGAAGTTACTCGGCTGCGAGCTACTGTCTAACTTGCAAGTACGAGTAACTCGTATGTTACGTTCACACAGTGTGAGTTGTTGCACTACAGCTACTCGGTAGGCCGACTTGCACGCTAGCTTGCACTGTGTAAACTAGCCACGCTGGTGAAATGTATGCAGATTATCGAAAACCTTGAAAAAATAAAAAACCGTTTGAAATCCCCAAAACACAAAGCTCAAATGCTTCAAATCTTTCATTATTTTTTCTAAGGTGGTAGAAAATGCCAGAGGCATCTTAAATGTCGTATGAACCGCACCGGTTCAGACACAATAGCTTTTTAATTGTTTCTGTAATTACGACATACAAAAGGTTAAATCCGCCCCTGGTTCACACACGGCTTCACATCAAGCTATACATTTCCAGTTTACACTGACATCTCATTTAAGGAAATCCTATAGAATGCGAGATCAGCTTATACTGGAAATGTATAGCTTGATCTATAGCCGTGCGTACCTATTTTTTTTAATTCTGCGTAAAGATTTCATAAATCAATAATTAATATAACCTTCTCTTTCTAGCAACTTTCATCACCTCACGTCGTGGCAAGAGGATGATAAGACTGAAAGGACATAACTTCTACCAGGTTCGGGCCCAAGGAACCAAGATCCGGTGGGCCTGTTCCACTCACCATCGGCATGGCTGCAGAGCCGCCATCAGAACTATTGATGATGTCATAGTATCTGTCAATGACCACCATCAACATGAGTTACTGAAGGACGTAAAACTGAATTATACGTTTTAAAATGATGATCTGCTGTTGTAGCAGTCGCGAGGACGAAATCTACAAATGACAGAAATAAAAAACCAGCCATGAAAATATCATCTTTGTACGGTCAGCAACAGAAGTCGGTTAACACTGCTACTTTTTGATATCATCTAAATTAACACAAAATGATTCATTTAACAGTTAATAGTTGATGTTCTTAAAATTTTAACTACTTCTGTTCCGATTTGAATTAAATATTTCGCTATTAAGCGAAATATTTAATTCAATCGAATCGATTCAAATTATTAAATTAAGATGAAAAAACCGCAAGTGTTAATCGACTTGTGTTGCTGACTGTACGAAGATGATACCTATTGTACACACGATGACATCAAGCATCATTTCCAGTATTAGCTGATCTCGAACTTTATAAGCTTTACGTAGATTGAGAGGTCAGCTTATAGAATCTATCTGCCTAGTAGAGCATTTTTTCAACTATGTTGGGATCGGTTTCCAGTCAGTTCACTATACCCTTTATTACAGAAGTTTTCAGACTTTCGGGCTTCTGACTACCCGTAACGATTGTCAAAGATCTACAAATGACAGCCGGGACCAACAGCTTAACGTGCTTTCCGACATACGGTGGGCTCTCGCTATGTTATTTATTTATGGTCACCCATTCACAACAAGCCTGGCTTGACTTTAGATCGACCCATGCGGCTGTTATTATTAAGCACCGAGGTCAGCTTATAATGGAAAATACGAGATATATAGCTTGATTATATCGTCGTGCGTAGATTATTATTACGAGTGAAGTTGAGTGTATCGTTTTAAATGTAAGACGTAGGTACTCAGACGAACATTCAAAGATGCATAGCATGGTTTAAAAAGAAGTTGTAATAAACTACCTGGTTACATATCTTGTTTGTTCAGTTTACACTGATAAAGATTTTTCACATCAAACTGCTAGTGATACTTTTTTTATGCATAAATATCTTTATATTCTGACTGTAGATTTAAATTACATTAAAATCTATCGTTTTTTGGGCTTCCTTTAAAAAAATTGTGATAGAAAAAATTTACTGTTTTAGTAAGTCATTCCTTTAAATTTCGTACTTTCGCCGAATGGAGAATAAATGTATATAATAATTTCATAACTTACTTTTTATGCCATTTTATTCATCGTGTGATTTAAGTAGTTCCTTATTTGTGTATTTTGTTAATTTAATTTAAATAAAAATACCTTTATATACAAGAGTCTTAAGTACCTCAAGTGAGTTTTTTTTTTCGCCATTATCCTTTATTTTATCGCAGTTCTCTACATGCACATTCACAATGATAATATTTAACCTCTAATAGACAGCTAGAAATGCATAGTATTGAATAAATAATTTATAAGAAAAGATAGATTGTTTATAAATAGACATGCACAAAAGCTAGTACAAAACTTGCACAAAAGCATGCAAGTAGAACTAACAAAAAAACCAAGAACTTGGCTTCTACAAAATATTTTTTATTGCAGATAAAGAATTTTTTGATTATAAAATTTTATAAATGTGGTTATCGTTGTGTTTTTATTTTAGATATATTGTACAATAGAGTATAAATATGTATGTCTAAGAGTGAATTCGACCAAACATTTATACCCAGCATAAGTCTTATTCTTCGATTAAATTTTGAATTTTTGACAGTTTCTCCAAACAAAAACTGTCAGTCGTCAATTTTATTCCACGAATAAAAGATATCCGACTTTGGTCAAATTAGCCCTTAGTTGTATTGTTTATTAAAGTTTAAATGTAGTATAAGTTAGGTTTTATAAATACATTGTAAATATTCTTATGCCGCTTTTAGCGGCGGATGGGTCCTACCTATTTATCCATGTTGTACCATATCCTACGAATAAATTCTTTGTCTTTACCACTGTGTCAAGTTGTTTATGGCACAATGGCATTCAAGCTATGTACTTGCATACTTTTGTACAAGGTTCAGGCATGTGTTGCGGCTTAAGGCGAAAGCGCCAGGGTAGCCCGCAAAATTCAAATTATCTTACGTTTTTTTGCAATTTTTAGTTCAGTATCAGACTATATGTTGATCTGAATATGAGTCGCGACCGTAACAAATCTGTAGGTACCTATTTATAAAATTATAATCATTAAAGTCATCAACACAACTCTCTAAGTTCATATTATCGTAATGAATGACTATTTCATGAAATCTTGACATTTGAGGATTAGACTAACTTTAAGGAGTTGTATTACTGATTGTAATGATTATAATTCTGTAAATACATATTTGTGACGGTCGCAAGTCATACTTTATACAACATACACCCAGACACTGAGCTGCAAATGTGAAAAATCGTAAAAAAAAAATAATTTCACAGGCTACCTTAGTGCTTCCCTTAAAGGGGGAGGTATTTGGGACATTACTATGCTGTTGTATGAACAATTTTTACTTACTTATGGGAAGTATTTAAATGATCCTCTAAAAACGTTCTTAACTTTCTGGCCTTATCGAACTTGGTGGCAGTATCTAAGCTAAGGTACCCCGACCATATGCGTTAGGTTAACTGTGATCGACCACGCGCTAGCCGAGCGAGCGAAGCGAGTGGTGCCTCGGCAGCTGCTGGAGAGCGCTACATCCAAGTTGGTCGCAGTACAATTTAGTATTTTGGGGTCCTAAAAACACTCCTAATCATTATAATTAGAGTTCAATATTTTTTTTTTAAGAGCGCAAAATGGGAATAATTAGAGGTACACATGCCTTTACTTATCACCTTGTTTTAACCTATTCTTTTAATTTTCAGCACGATTCGTACTTTCTCAGAGAGGCAGGCGAATGATCCAAGTAAATGGATTCACGTATTCATCACTGCCTTCAAAGTCAAAGAGAAAAAGATGGCGGTGCTCAACTCATTCACCAATGGGATGCCAAGCTCATGTCTTTACCTTGGATGACCTTGTGATCGCCGTGAATGGGCAACACCAGCATCCTCCGCAGAATATGAGGAAAGTTGATGTACATTTCTTTGATAATTCAAGGATTATTCGGCAATAGTTTTTGTTCGGATTTATGTGCCATGAAATAAATTATATTTAATTATAGAATATGATCAGTTTTCTTACTTAATATTTTTTTTACCTCTGCCTGTTTGATCTAGTGGTTGCAAGCTCTACTGCTGAGCATGAGGTCCTGGGTTCGATTCCCACGTCGGGCAAAGTATTATTGGGTTTTTTTCCATCTGGGATTACTCAGTAGTAGCTCGGAGTCCGGATTGTCTTATTATAATACGAAAGTCGCTGTTGTTTGTTCGAGTTCGTCGAAAAAAATGATCATTACCGCTTCCCTTCAAGATGCCAACTATAAGTCAACGCCAACGGCCAACGGCCTTGAGTGGTTACTTTGCGTGTTCTGTGCTGAGCTCAGGTAACGCATCGTACCCGTACGTCTACCTAGTAGTAGGACTCACCCATCAATTCACATATTAATTTATTTAAAAAAAAAATGCTTTGATTTAACATATATTTTTCCAAAAATTAATAACACTACTCATTTAGACGTGACATTCAGTTTAAAATTATTAAAAGTCGGTTATCGTCGCCTTAATGCTTTCGCGCACAATAGTAGTTATTGTTATGACGTCTATAGACGTCTAACCGCGCGAGAAATTGTTAAATTAGTACACTTCCAATATTATTTTATTATTTTGTATTTTATCTGAATAAATAAAAAGAGAAGTCCTGACTGACTGATTGACTGACTCATCAACGCCCAGCCCATATCCTTGGACCTGCGAGTAGAAAGCTGAAATTTTGCACAAAGGTTCCCTTTACAATGTAGACAAGGAATAAGGAAGGATTTCCCGGTAGTATGTTCCCGTGCGATATTTTCCAACTCCACGCAGGCGAAGCCGCTGGC
Source organism: Cosmia pyralina (assembly GCA_946251885.1). Taxonomy (NCBI): domain Eukaryota; kingdom Metazoa; phylum Arthropoda; class Insecta; order Lepidoptera; family Noctuidae; genus Cosmia; species Cosmia pyralina. Next base: position 22,054,832 of record OX276351.1, read on the forward strand.
AAAAGCTAGTGTAGTATAAATTAGGTTTTATAAATATATTGTAGGTAAATATTCTTATGCACTTTCAGCGGCGGATGGGTCATAAATACGAGTATAACTCTACTTACCAATGTTGTACCATATCCTATGACTATATATCTTTGTCTTTATTTACCACTGTGACATGTGACAAGTGGTTATAACACAATGGCATTCAAGCTATGTACTTGCATACTTTTGTGCAAGGTTCAGGCATGTGTATGGCTTAAGTTATGTACTTGCATACTTTTGTGCAAGGTTCAGGCATGTGTATGGCTTAAGTTATGTACTTGCATACTTTTGTGCAAGGTTCAGGCATGTGTATGGCTTAAGTTATGTACTTGCATACTTTTGTGCAAGGTTCAGGCATGTGTATGGCTTAAGTTATGTACTTGCATACTTTTGTGCAAGGTTCAGGCATGTGTATGGCTTAAGGCGAAAGCGCTAGGGTAGCCAGCAAATTTTCTTACGTTTGTTTTTGCAATTTTTAGGCCAGTAACAGGTTGTATGTTGATCTGAATATGGACTATACTAAATTTTAGGAGTTGTATTACTGATTCTAATGATTATAATTCTGTAGTTACGGTCGCAAACATTAACCAATTCATACTTAATTTTCAGCACGATTCGTACTTTCTCAGAGAGGCAGGCGAATGATCCAAGTAAATGGATTCACGTACTTCGCCTTCTAAGTCGAAGAAAAAAAGATGGTGGTGCTCGACTCATTCACCAATAGGATGCCAAGCTCATGTATTTACCTTGGATGACCTTGTGATCGCCGTGAATGGGCAACACGAGCATCCCCCGCTGAATATGAGGAAAGTTGATATACATTTCTTTGATAATTCAAGGATTATTCAGAAATAGAATCAGAAGTCGGCAAGAACCACTATTGGGCAACTTTATGATGGCTGTTGCCTTACTGCAAAATTGTTCTTGCAAACCTAATCCTCATCTGCCTAGCCTTTTCCCAACTATCTTGGGGTAGGCTTCCAGTCAAACCAAATGCAGCTAAATACCAGTATTTTACATGGAGCGGCTGCCTGTCTTACCTCCACAACCCAGTTACTTTGTAATACGATACCCCTTGGTAAGACTGGTTGCCAGACTTTCGGGCTTCTGACGACCCTAACTATTATCAAAGATCCACGAATGACAGCAGGGACCAACGGCTTAACGTGCTTTCCGAGGCTCGGAGGGGTCTTAGTATGTGAAGATGGTCAACCATTCACAGACCAACCGCGATAAGTGTAGCTTAACATGGTCGATCGACTCTTGCGGCTGTTTTTACCTAGTCGCAAGCCTCTTCTTGCAAACCTACTACAGCGTTATAATAAATCTTTGGTATAGATTTTTTTGCCATAACATTAACTTTTGGTTTCCTTTGCGTTTGCTAGTTTTAACCGACTTAAAAAAAAAGTAGGACCGCGGGTTTTTTTTTCATGTATTGAAACCGATTTTTCCGTGGTTAATGGGCCGATTTACGTGATTTTTATTTTTATTTGGTATAGAAAGCGTTTGAGAGGTTAAGTAGGTATATTATATACCTACTGTTTTTAAGTCTGTTTTGTTTTGATATGTACATAAATCATGAACACAAAAGTTAGTTATTATTAGTTATTTACTGTAAGTTTTACAAGATTTGCAAGAAGTATAGAATTAGAATAAATATTTTTAAATTTATAGTTAAGGTAGGTACCTAAGTATTTTCACTGGACAAAAATGGACAGGCCCGATTTTTGTATAAAAATATATAATTATTTTCAGACACCGCCAAATAAGTCATCTGTATCCATAGCCTATTATTATCCTATAATCATTTCCATTTACCTATACCATAGGATCTACCTCGTGTTTTTGTTCGTATTATTAATGTGCCATGAAATAAATTATATTCAAATATATAATAAATAATCAGTATTTTTATACTTATTATTTTTTTAACCTCTGCCTGTTTGATCTAGTGGTTGCAAGCTCTATTGCTGAGCATGAGGTACTGGGTTCGATTCCCGGGTCGGGCAAAGTGTTATTGGGTTTTTTCCATCTGGGATTTCTCAGTAGTAGCTCGGAGTCTGGGTTGTCTTATAATAATACGAAAGTCGGTATTGTTTTTTCGGGTTCGCCGAAAAAAATATCATTAGCGCTTACCTTCCGTTAAGACGCAGAAATATGCCAACGGCCTCGAGTGGTTAGTTTGCGTGTTCTGTGCTGAGCTCAGGTTACGCATCGTACCCGTTCGTCTACCTAGTAATAGGACTCACCCGTCAATTCACATATTAAGTTATTAAGAAAATGCTCTGATTTAACATATTATATATTTTTCCAAAAATTAATAACACTACTCGTTTAAACGTGATATTCAGTTTAAAATCATTAAAAATCGGTTATCATCGCCTTAATGCTTTCGAGCACGAAAAACGAGACACAATAGTAGTTATTGTTATGACGTCTTTATACGTCTAACCGCGCGTAAAATTGTTAAATGAATACACTACCAATTTTATTTTTAACCGACTTCAAAAAGGAGGAGGTTCTCAATTCGTCGGAACCTTTTTTTTTTTTTTTTATCACAGTTGGTCCCATATAAAATTGATTAACTTTGCTTCGGTAGTTTTTGAGTTAGCTTCAATAATACGTATTATTTCCCCACTTTTATATGGATGATGTTCTAGTTTGTTTTGCAGATAGTGGTATTAGAATTTGTGTGGGGTAGGTACCACAACTAAAAAGTGAAAAATAAAAACTTTTTTACAAAAAAATACAACCGACTTCCAAAAACAACACTAAAAAGTGAAAAATAACTTTAATTTCGGAAGTCGGTGGCAAAAAACGAAAATACATTTAACTAGACACCGACTTCCGAAATTAAAGTTATTTTTCACTTTGTAGTGTTGTTTTTGGAAGTCGGTTGTATTTTTTTGTAAAAAAGTTTTAATATTTTGTATTTTAACTTAATTAAATTTTTGTCCTAAATGTTTGCTCTGTCCTCTGTCTGAAGTCTATGTTGTAAAGCTTTACTTCTTGAAACTTTTTATCAATTGACTGGTACGAGCACCCGGGCCCGGACCCGGTACCTTATTCAATCTGTGTTATTGGTACATGCCTATTGCCTGTTCAATAAAAGAAAAATATGTTTGATTTCAGTGACTCAACCAAAATACTTTAATTGGACCAAGAAACCTTTAGATAAAAGCAAGGAGGCCGAAGAACGTCACCATCTTTTTGAAGAACTTACCTACATCTGTGTTATCGGTACATGCCTATTGCCAGTTTAATCAAAGAAAAATATGTTTGATTTCAGTAACTCAACAAAATAGCTTAAATTGGACCAAGAAACCTTTAGTTAAAAACAAGGAGGCCGAAGAACGTCACCATCTTTTTGAAGAACTCACCTAAATCTGTGTTATCGGTGTTATCGGCCTATTGCCTGTTTAATCAAAGAAAAATTGTTTGATTTCAGTGACTCAACCAAAATACTTTAATTGGACCAAGAAATCTTTAGATAAAAGCAAGGAGGCCGAAGAACGTCACCATCTTTTTGAAGAACTTACCTACATCTGTGTTATCGGTACATGCCTATTGCCTGTTCAATAAAAGAAAAATATGTTTGATTTCAGTGACTCAACCAAAATACTTTAATTGGACCAAGAAACCTTTAGATAAAAGCAAGGAGGCCGAAGAACGTCACCATCTTTTTGAAGAACTCACCTAAATCTGTGTTATCGGTGTTATCGGCCTATTGTCTGTTTAATCAAAGAAAAATTGTTTGATTTCAGTGACTCAACCAAAATACTTTAATTGGACCAAGAAATCTTTAGTTAAAAGCAAGGAAGCCGAAGAACGTCGCCATCTTTTTGAAGAACTCATGAAAACTTTATCGATAGAAAATATTAACTTTTCTGAGTTAGAAAATCGTATTGATGCTATTTGTAGGACGATTTACATGAATTGAGAATTTTTGTACAATTATTATTAAGTATTTAGAGTTCTTCTTTATATTCTCTATTCTTCTTTATATTGTATGTATTGAGAAAAAAAAAAACGATGTACTTTTTGCCGTGTAGTGCTTGTCCACTCTAAAATGACGCGCCCCTCTACCGCGTTTACCGTTGTGCACGTATACAAAAAGTAGTGGGGAGCATCATTTCAGAGTGGACAAGCTCTACTGTACTGACACACATTAGGCCCTTTTCACACGTTCAGCTGCCGGCTACCAGGCGAATGTACCCGAGTAAAAAGTAAAAGTCTGGCACAGACGCAGTAAGGATTAAATTGCTGTTTGTAACAGATTTTTTTAATAATGACTTGGTTTTGGTATTCATTTATATTTAATTTATGTATAAAATAAAATAAAGTAATTATTGTATCCATTAAAATTACACTGTTTCGATATTTGACACCGGATATTCCATTTGATAACGGTAACCTTAAGGTTATTCCAATTTTATGAGATTAGTAAGTACTTACCTATAAAGCACCCACAAAATATGGTAGTAATCCTTGTCTGTCTTTTTCCTCTTTCCTCTTACTAAAGAAGTGACTATTAGGTACCTATTATTATTATCATTACCTAGTAGGCTTAATTTACAGTAACTTTTCAATTATTTCAATGACCTGTCAAACGCCTATTTATATACTTATGAACCCCGTAGGTTCATGTCAATAATGTGCTCGTATGTCAACCGAACCAATTAACTCAGTCTGGGCGATGTTTGACCGCTTTGATTGATCTAGCTGCTTACAAATAGTATTGAAATATTTCCCCGTATATCATTATATAAAAAAACTTTTTTACAAAAAAATACAACCGACTTCCAAAAACAACACTACAAAGTGAAAAATAACTTTAATTTCGGAAGTCGGTGTCGGTGTCGGTGTTAAATGTATTTTCGTTTTTTGCCACCGACTTCCGAAATTAAAGTTATTTTTCACTGTGTAGTGTTGTTTTTGGAAGTCGGTTGTATTTTTTTGTAAAAAAGTTTTTATTTTTCACTTTTTAGTTGTGTACCTACCCCACACAAATTCTAATACCACTATCTGCAAAACAAACTAGAACATCATTCATATAAAAGTGGGGAAAAAATACGTATTATTGAAGCTAACTCAAAAACTACCGAAGCAAAGTTAATCAATTTTATAAGGGACCCTTTCGAATAAAACAAAAAAAAAACCAAATCGGTCCAGCCATCTTCGAGTAATCGGGTAACATACATAAAAAAAAAAAAAAAAGAAAAAAAGGTTCCGACGAATTGAGAGCCTCCTCCTTTTTGAAGTCGGTTAAAAATTAGGATTCAAACTATAAGTAAGATGACGTCATTTTTTGTGAGCTTTAAAGCGTCTGGCGGAAAAACCGCCGACGGGAAGTGTCTGACAGTATTGATTATTAATTATTAACAATATTCTGTAAAACATACATAAAAATTAGCAGTCAGACTAAGAAAAGTGAGTAATGTTTAAAAGTAACTTTATTATCTGATACCTGGAAATTGGCCGTCGGCCTAGCAGATATGCGTACGTTCAAAGAACATACTAACACTACTCTATCCCATACATTTTGTTAATCAGAAAATAAGTAAGGTCTGGCGTCCCTGGGATCTTGCTCTATTATACATATTATATAAAGTTATCACCTTAAGTTTACACTTGGTGTACGTCCGACGTTTTAAGTACAGAATTAACACATTATAGATGAAATGGCGGCAGGACACGGGAATAATCTGCGACTTCGGCATTAATGTTCCAACCAATTTAAAAAAAAATCTGATCCCTATTTTAATTATATTTCTGGATTTATTATTACAGCAGAATTCATAAGATCAAGAGAAGGGAAGCGTTTGATACGTCTAAGAGGGTACACGTACTATCAGAGGCCTTCTAAAACAAGCAAGCGGCAATGGCGATGTTCTACCCACTTATCGCGAGGCTGCCGAGCGAACATCATCACATACCATGAAGAAATTATAAGTGTACATGAAGAACACAGACATCCACCAAGTTTGAGTGCAATGAGGAAGCAAAAATTCAATTTTTGAAAAACGTCAACGTTCTGGCAAACGATAAATGAAGTCTTATTACAGACATTATTTAATTTTTTACTGTAACTATCAATGTTTTCAAAGCGTGCTTCACGCGTGTTAGATTTTATTTTTGTGATGTTTGTTACCTACGTGAAACTAAATTAAATATTGTTTTATTACTATATAAGTATTTCAATAAAAAGATATGATGACCTACTATAAAACTTCCATTTTGTATATTCGAGATTTTATTGCTAAATACCAGTGATGGGCCGACTAGTCGCCGACGGAAAGCCGACTATTCGGCATCGTTTGTAGTCGGCGACTAGTCGGCAACTACTCGGCAAAATATGCCGATTATAATCGGTGCACAACAAATTAAATTAAAAAAATAATTTGTACTTGTTTTATAATTTCTAAACATTACTTAGGGTAGGTTTCTAAAGTTACAGTCTTTACAATATAGGAACGTATTAATCAGTCAGTAATTAAGCAAACTTAACATCATACTTGTCGTATTCGCTTTTCTGCCTTGACCGCTACGTGAAATAATTTCCTGGCACTGGTTACATTTCACTATTGACGGTTCCCCTTCAATATCATCAAGGAATGTCCACACGCGCGATTTCTTTTTCGACATTTCGTTACACTATACACAGCACTGTTTTATTTATTTCAAGTAGGTGTTAGAATGATCGGCATTGCCGATTAGTCGGCCGACTAATCGGCAAATTGAAAACCGATTATAGTATAGTTAAAATCTCGCTGCAGACTTGGTCATAAATCATAATCGGAGTAGGGATGTGCGCAAGTTGCGCGCGCTCAAGGCCATTATCGATAAAATTGGCAAAAATGTGTGGAACATGCAGAATTGCTGCAAGATGAAGACTTAAGAAAAGCACATTTATGCGAACAGTTCATCATTCATGTGGATGATGATGACGAGGACTCAGACGAAGAATTTTAATTTTCTATTTTCAGTTTTATATATACGTTCTTTTGTTTATATATTTAATATGCTTTGTAGTAAATTTGGTAATAAAATAAAAAAAAATGTGTATTTATTTCTATCACCCATTTATAAATATATAAAACTATCGATATCACTCATCGACTGCAGTAATGCACAGGACTACGTGTGGGCGTGGCCTGCCCATAAGGCCCGTGAGTGGGAAAGAGAGCGAAACACTCGAATGATTTATGACCGAGTCTGCAGCGAGATTTGAACTATACTATAGTCGGCTAGTTGGTTAGTCGGCAAATACTATAGTCGGCCCATCACTACTAAATACCTATAGGAGCAATCTATAACTTTAGGTACTAATAATAAAGCTGAAGAGTTTGTTTTTTTGTTTGTATGTTTGAACGCGCTAATCTGTGGAACTGCCAATCGGATTTGAAAAAATATTTTTGCATTTGATAGCCCAATTCTTTAGGAAGGCTACAGGTTATTTAACATCACGGTAGGACCCTTAGATGCCCAGCAAAAATAAAAAAGTAAGAAAGATCGCTAAGCGAAAACGAAGTAATAGCACGGGCAGGCTATGCAATGCGACGGGGTGGGAGGGGGGACTAGAAATTTCGAGCGGACGAAGTCGCGGGCAGAAGCTAGTCTCTTATAAGCTTCAGCAGCGTATTATGGTGGTTATGTGGGCTTTGCTTAGTTTATCTTTAGGGTGGTCTAAAATGACTAACTACAATATAATATAATCTATTATTACAGCGGAATTCATACAATCCAGGAAAGGGAAGCGTCTCATACGTTTTAAAGGATACACGTACTTTGAAAAACCCTCAAAAACATCCAGGCGGCAGTGGCGATGTTCCACCCACTTAGCGCGAGGATGCCGAGCGGACATCATCACAGAAAATGAACAAATTACAAGAATACGAGAACAACACAATCATGCACCTAGTTTAAAGAAGCAAAATTTTTAACTTCTGAAGCCCAGCATCCCCTAGCAAAAACTGATGTAAACGTCATGTAGGTATTATCGCGAAACTTTACGGTGAACCACTTTTCGACCTTATTACTAACGCAATAAGGTTGAAAAGTGGTTCACCGGAAAGTTTGGCGATGGTACATAAAACTAAAAATAATTGTTTTAATAGTGCCGTGCTTTCCTATAATTTAGAACTATAACTATGAATAAAAAACTGTAACCAAGTCTACGGAAAAATAAAAGTGATCTAAAAAGTACGAAACATGAAAATGTTTCAGACAGAAATTAAGACGTAGGTACAAAAATGGTCAAGGTAAACTCAAACTCAAAGCATTTATTTCAAATAAACCAATTACAGGCACTTTTGAATTGTCAATGGGTCGGTCAGTCAGAAAGATGAAGCTAGTTGCCCATTCCAAAGCGTAGTAGATCCCTATGGAGAAGAACGGGCAAGAAACTCCACGGACACTCTTTTAAATCATAATATTTTTACAAAATATTGGTTACATCGTTCATGTTGAAAACATACATGTGTGAACAATGTAGAAAGACGTGCACGTTAAAAAGCGTCCGTAATAAAAAGATAAAAACTAAAACAACTAAATTAAATATTAAAATTAAAAATAAGCCATGGCAGCTAAGAGACGACCAGTCCCAACTGACGGCGCCCGTTCACGAACATGACGCATGGATCAGCACCAATTAGCTCAACCATTTTGAAGGGAACTTAATCATCCAACACACACGCCACCACCGGCGAGACATTTGAGTGAGCATGACATACTCTCAACCGCCAGGGCACACTCAAGTCAGTGAAAGACGTACCCAGTAAAAGGTAGCTTAATAGTAGCTACATAGTGCTCACACATGTGCTATGCAATTATATAATACTAAGAGATTGAATCTAAACAATGCAAAGAAAGTTTTCTCTCATCTTAATCTTCCATCTTTATCATTTTAAACCGTGGTCGCATGTCTTATACCATGTGGGTGCCAGAAACACCTACACAATTATAATGACATGCGATGACGGGTTTACATTGACCATTTTTGTACCTACGTCTTGATTTCTGTCTGAAACATTTTCATGTTTCGTACTTTTTAGATCACTTTTATTTTTCCGTAGACTCGGTTACAGTTTTTTAAACTTAATTTTTATTTTATACTTTTTCGTTTTAACATTTTTTGATAGACGTTACGACAACGTAAATAAATGTAATACAATAATCGTTACTATTTATTAAGATTTGAATACTGCGCGTTGGTATCATTTTATTTTATTTTAATCATGATTTTGTTTTTACTCTAGGTATTAATAATTGTACCTACAGCCGCGCTCGTACGTAGCGCAATCTCACTTTTGCTGGTTTTAACATATTTATTTACTTAGACAATATTATATATTATTTGTAATTTGCTCATCAAGACCTTTCTTTTTATATGTCATGATTATCTCAATTTAATTTTTTTCGAGGTCAGAAATCTACGTATAAAGTCTACCATATTAAAAGGGAGACTTTATAGCCCATGTCACCCGGCCCATTATTACGAATCAAACCTCATTCATCAAAATCGGTTCAGTAATTTAGGGGCTACGGTGGAACACACGTAAATAAATATACTTACAACATGCATAGACTGCTGAAATCATTACCCTTTTGGCTTTGCCGTAGTCGGATAAAAGAAAAATCAGCTGTTCCCTACATTTTGACGAATTATGCTAGCATAAATGTACTGAACAGCTGATTTTTTTTTCGTGATTTCAGGTTTGGTCCCATAGTAAAAGTTGTTAATTATGATGAGTACACTGACCCCTTAAAAAATGCCACTGTTTACACTTACACCCTGTATAGGGTGACTGGTAAGTAATCGATACTTAAATTAAACACATGATTGTCATGATTACAAACCCCTTTTACTAAGGGACCAAACCTGAAATCACGAAAACAAAATCAGCTGTTCCCTACATTTTCACGAGTTATGCGAACATAAATGTAGGGAACAGCTGATTTTATTTTCGCGATTTCAGGTTTGGTCCCATAGGAAAAGTTGTTTGTAATCATGAGTACAACCATGTGTTTAAGTATCGGTCACTACTAGTCAAGTAGTCACCCTATATAAATAAACTAAAAATTGCTTTGTGAAGTCTTTCAATAAAAAGGTTCGACCTACAGTAACACATCTGTTTTATTTTGGAATCTAATTAACTAATCGATATTTTATTGCTAAACGTAGAACCAATCTCTTTTACATTTCAGCATCGTTGTTGTGATCCATTTTCAAGAATATGGTGTAGATACTCGGTCAATCAACTCAGCCAATTGCAGCCTTCTTTATCCAGTCTGTCCCAGCCACCTTTAAAGTCGTTGGTCCATCTAGCTAGGGAGCATCCCAAATGTTTGGGGGGGCGTTTGAAAAACTTGGACTTGGACTTATACCGCAATGTTTGAAGACTAGGGCCTTCAACCAGTGCATCTTGCTAGGTACGATACGGTGCTAAAACGTGGATACTGACAGTCGGGCTAGTCCATAAATTCAAAGTCGCTCAGCGCGTTGTGGAGCTTGGCTAGGAGTTTCTTTGAAAGCCATAATCAGAATTGAAGTTATCCGGAAAAGAATTGGAATAACCGCCATAGCTTGCAGAGTAAGCAAGCTGAAGTGGCAGTGGGCTGGTCATGTTTCTCGAAGGACCGGATGCCATGGAGCAGACGAGTTCTGGAGCCGAGACCGAGAATTGGCAATCGTAGTGTGGGATGGCCCCCAGCTAGATACCTATACCATATCCTTCGAAAACCACCATATCCTTCCTTAACTGAATGTCGCATATGGTCTGTTCACATGTGACATTTCAGTTAGGTTGTCTTTAGTAAGGTGCAAAAATACTAACTTGAATTCAACCTTTAATGCTGGATTTATTATTACAGCACTATTTATAAAATCACAGAGAGGGAATCGTCTTATACGCCTTAGAGGATTCACGTACTCTGAACAGCCTTCTAAAACTACCAAGCGACAATGGCGATGTTCTACCCACTTGTCGCGAGGATGCCGAGCGAACGTCGTTACAATCGATGAAGTGATTATAAAAGTACGTGAAGAACATAATCACCCACCTAGTTTAAGTGCAATGAAAAAGCAAAAATTCTAACTTCATATTTCATTATGTTTTTCATAAAGACTTTCAATAAAAACGTAAGAATAACATTTTCAAAATCTAGAAAACTTCACTCGTCTTTCGTCTATTTGAGCCTTTCCTGCTACACGTAGGACCAATTCCATAAGGAATTGTATGTACTCATATAAACACACCAGCAGCTTTGCTGAGATCCTGTTTTTGGGGCATTATATGGATACTCGGTATTTATGTTTAACATAAAGACTTACAATGTTCTTCTCAGCGTGTCGATGGCAATCTAAATGGTCTCGGCTCAGAATTCAGCTACGTGTCTGGCGCCATCATTAGCTTACTTACTTGCTCCTGTAACGTGCAGCTGACAGGACACGCAGGATATGATATTAAGTGTCCCATTGTTTATGGACAGCACCATATTTACACTCCAAGGCGGAGTCATGTATGAATTTCCACCTGAACAGGTTTTCCTAACTTTGGCCAACCTGGGTCCGGAGTCTGTTTAAAGACTTCCAGGTTATCCAAAGCAACTCATGTCCAGGTGGGAGATCTTCAGCAGGTAGAACGAATGGTTTGGATAAGGATGGCAACCACGATGGCCATCCAAAGACTTTCAATAAAAACTTACGACCTACAATATAGGTTGTAAGTTTTTATTGAAAGTCTTTGGATTGACGAGTTATATATAACTCGTTTAATTTTCGAACTCTGCAATACCTTCACCAGTATTTTGATCACCAACAAAACGTAGAACAAACGTAGGTAGAACCACAGACACATGAGGCAAACAAAAAAAAGAATCTTTGGAAAAACAAAAAAATGAAAATAAAATACAAACAAAAAAAAATACTAACTTGACTACAACCTTTAACCCTGAATTTATTTTTACAGCAGTATTCATACAATCTCAGAAAGGGAATCGTCTAATAAGATTTAGAGGGTACACGTATTATGGAAGACCTTCAAAGTCTAGGAAGCAGCAATGGCGATGTTCCACCCACGGGGCACGAGGATGCCGAGCTAACATCGTTACAGTTGATGAAGAAATTATATTATTATGTGATGAACATAATCATGCACCCAATTCAAAAGCTCACTTCTAATGTCTGAATCCCATGACATGAATCTGATTGATGTGAACGGTATACCTATACGGATATTATCAAATTTTCATCGTGAATTACGATGGCTCTGAACATTGGTCCCAACGTTGGCCCGTCGTCATTGGCCAACGTAGTGGCCACTGCTATTTTCGGGGAGGTAGATTATTGTATAATATAGCAAAAAGCAAAGTTCTATTTTTAAGGTAAATTTTGTGTATCCGTGCCAGTTTGTGTTCCTCCAATTAAATTTTATGGTGAGGAACTGCAGAGAGTGACCAGTTTTAGGTAGTTAGGGCACATTGTGACGGAGGATTTGTCCGATGATGCGGATCTGGAGCTCCAGCGCAGGGCATTGGCGGTCCGAGGGAACACGATTGCCCGTAGATTCGCTAGCTGCTCCATTCCTGTTAAAATCACTTTTTTCAAGGCATACGTCAATCGTTTTACGCGAGCAGTCTTTGGGTCAGTCATACCCGTCGGGCTGCCAGTGTCTTGCGCGTTCAGTATAACAATATCTTTAGGATGCTAATGCGGCTGCCTCCCTATTGCAGTGCGTCGCTAATGTTTGCAGAAGCTCGAACGGATGGCTATCAAGCTATAATACGGAAAAAGGTTGCTTCTTTAGTGAGACGAGTGAGAGACAGTAGCAATGGCATCCTCAAGATGATTGAGAAGCAATCATCTTTGGTTTATTTTTAGGCATTTTCGTACGTAGAGACAACAGCATATCAGGTTAAACCAAACTGTCAAATTTCTCCAAATGATTTTAAACCTTAAAATGTACACGGTTAAGTTCAAAATCGAATGAGAAAATTTGACAGTTTGGAGTAACTTGACATGCTACTGAGTATACATTTCCCGTGTCCTTCATTAGATATTATAAATAAATAAATAGAATACTTTGTGTGTTTGTTTGTATCTTTGTCTTTGTTTATATTTGTGTTTTGATACTTTGTCCTTCTTTACATGATTAAAAAACTATATAGGGTGATTGGTAATTAGTGACAATGTGACTGTCTGTCGCTTACCCCAACTTAATATTATATTATTGTTTTAAAACCAGCGCATCTCTCGAGTCACTTGGAGACATAAATTAATTATTTAATGAGAAGAAAGTAACGGCTGACAGGTCGGATGCAATAATTCAACTAATTTCCAAAGAATTTTTAAAATATCCTCTTTCAAATTCTAAGAACAATGCAACAGTTCAGGCTATACATCTGTTTACGATTAGTTGGGTTGAGATGGTCCGAATGGCCCTTGAAACAATTGAGGATTTGGACAAAGGAGCGTTTGAGGTATGGTCGCGCCAGGAGGCTGAAGAAAGGTTCGCTGAGTGAAGCTGGGGATTTTAGGATAATTATGAGATATATTAGGGGAGTTGGTTTAGACCTCTATTAGGTGATGGACGTCCGTCCGTATCTAGACTGGTTAAGTTCGAAGACTTGGTGAATACCAAGGGACCATTGGTGGGCTGTCGCTAGACAGCGAGTATTAGTTATTAAGTTTATTTAAACAGATTAGATTAATTTAGCACTTAGTGTAGTATGTGTGTGTGTGTTTGTTGGAGCCACTGGGTGAGTGTTTCACTATAATAATTATCCTGAGCTGATAGTGAAGTTGAGTTTCGTGTAAGTAAAAAGACAGAGTCGTGTTGCTGGGGAATTTGTTGCGCCTTCTTCTCCCCAGCCCAAATACTAGGAAGTGGTGAAGGGTGGGTGGTTTTTGACTGTCTAGAAACCTTCAAGAGTTGATCTACAACTCTATTAAATAGTGACCATCTAGGTTTGATTCTCTATAACTATATTGTCTAATACCTAATTCTTAAATTGTGTAATACTTTGCCTCCGGCCAATAGTAGGCTTTTAAGAGAGCTTTACCAAACTATATTAAATAATGATTCTCGAGTTTCGATTCTCATCTCTATTATCAAGGAAATCTTGATATGCTATATTGTATAACTTAGACCAATAATTCGGTCAGACTTACATGAAGACGGTGTCTTGCAGATATGCTTGTTGTGCAAGGGGTGAACTTCGAGGGGTTTGAGTGACCACATTTATCTAATATCCAGTCCAAGAACTGATAGGAACCGTGTTACTGATAGGGACCAGGTCTCCTTGAGAGCATGATGTTGACGCAATGCCGCTGAAACTGGCCGCCCCGTTGCTACACAAGGACGGTCGCACGGTTACCGCAGGGAAAGCCGCTTCGTCGCGATTATCAGTTCGATAGAACTGCTAGGGAACATGTCTCCAAAAGAGCATGTGATGACTCAATGCCGCTGAACAGCCGCTTGGGTCACTTTATGGAAGTTTTGCTCTGAGTACTCCGAGCGTAGATGTGAGGTATCGTGTGAGTAATGGCTGACCAATTGCCTGTTACGCCAGCGTAAGGGATACTCACAAGTTTATACATATAACAATGTAGTTTGCAACCCTTTATTATTTATTATCTTTCTAAAAACCACATCCAATGTATTTTCATAACTATAAATTCCTAAGTTATATTCACGATTTCTTTCAATTTTTTCCTTGCCTTATTAATGGGACAAGGCAGTTTAGTTTACGGAAATTCATTCATTACCAATCGGTGGGGGAGTGTCGCATCTGGAGACGAGCTCTACAGGGTAGTGCGAGGTGGAGCACTACCTTTTCCCCTTAGGGGAAACCGACCCAAAAACTACCTAATATTAACATAGGAAAAACGAAATGTTTATCAGCTTAGGATAATTTAGGTTCAGTCACAACATTAAACAACTTTCCCAAAGAAACAATTTTTTTTTAATGTACGAAGCCAGTACCCCAACCACCACAATAGAATATTGAGTACGTAACGAGAATAATACACCATCAGCTGTTATTTAATTTAGTAACTTATCCCTTTTTACAAACAAAACTACTTCACTTTTACTATGCATTATTCTTTTTGAACGCGCGCGCGCATCAACTGTTAGTCGCTTGACCCATTCTGTCTCATGTTAGGTACATTACATAGAGCGCGTGCGGTCCGTAGGTCTTTACAGTTGTTAAATGAACGAAAAAAGAATAATGCATTGTAAAAGTTCAATAGTTTTGCTTGTAAAAAGGTATAAGTAACTAAATTAAATAACATCTGATAGTGTATTATTCTTGTTAGGTATTCTATATTCTATTATATCCGATAATATAACTATTATTACTAGTTAATCTCAATGTATCCGGCCATGCGCTTAGTAAATTAAAAAAAAAATTACTAAGCGCATGTTTCTATGGGAGTGTTGTTTGTTATCATGAGTACAATCATGTTTGTATTTTTTTAAGTATCGGTCACTAATTACCAGTCACCCAGTCATAAGGTGCTATAAAAATAATATATCTGCCACGGCTGCAATGCGAGACAGTATTGTGTATATAGATTACAATAGTGAAGATAATTATTGATCGTTTGTCATAAATTTTTTCATACAAAAAAATGTGCATATGAATTTAATCGATTTATTTGTATAAAACCGTCCCATAATAATTAGTGTTCATTCACAGAAAAGTTAGAAAGAGGTAGCAATTTTCGAAGACGAAGCGACACACCGCGCGTAGTTCGTGAACCACTTTTGCAGAATAAAGTACCTAAATGTTTATTTAATTACCTTATTTTCTCAAAGTGATTTAACTAATCCGGGGTACGAAATTTCATCACTAGTGTAATGTATATACACAATATTATCTCCCATTGAAGCCGGGGCAGATATTTTTATAGTACCTTATATATTTCCGGGGAAAACAAAATACCCAAAACTTTAAAACATCTGCAACTTTTGCCCCCATATTTCGCATGTTACTGAGCATTTCTGGGTCCTTAGGATAATTTCAAAAAACATAATCGTCTTACATGTATATCTTTCAAGATCTATTTATTCATCAAAGTCTATGCGTTTTGCTGTGTCAGTCAGTCAGACAATGATGGCTTCTAATAGATTTTCTATTGTTCCAGAGATTGGGAGCTTCGGTATACCGTTTTTCTAAAAGTGATTTTGGTTATTTTTACAGCACCCGATTACATTTTATCAATGAGCGACAAAAAAGTGATGAAGTTCAAAGGACATACGTAGGTACTTTACTACTATGAATCATTCATACAAGATTTGGTGGAAATGTTCCACGCAGAGGAACTGCAAAACTATGGTTTATACTTTGGGGAATAAAGTGTATGGGGGGAAAGGGGAACATAGGCATTCATAATAAAAGGCATTCATTTAAGTTAGAGATTTGTAATGCTAAATACCGATAGCATAATGCACAAATTTAGACAATGATAAGTTTCCTTATTCTATAGGATTTGGAGCATTTACTTAATGGAAAACGGATCTAATGCATGGAAACTAAATTTCCGTTTTCACGAAATGCTTGGCTAAATAAAAGCGTACTTTTATATGGTATAAAGGTGTCGCCTAGTGTTAATGAAAACGGGAATTAGTGTATATTAGTGTGTGTTGTATGTTAGTGTGTGTGTTAGTGTCGTAACAGTTTCTGAGTACTCTAATAGTGTCGAAATCAATTAGTTTCCCCTGTCATGTGTTTAGTTCTACGTAAGTAGCATTTAAAATAACACTACCTACCTAACTGTAACTAGTAGGTACCTCAAAAGTCTTGCCCTGTTATATTTATGTGGTAAGGCATTGTTCAGACCAAACGTATTGTCGCCTACTGACTGTGAGTGTCTAGTTCAAAATTCATGAAAAAACAACTTCAGCTGCCGATTGACTAGCTTTTACTTTTCATACAATCTCACAGTCAGCGGCCACACTTGAACCACTTAAGTTGGAGGAATTCTCTGAATTATTTGAAATGTGCTCTCTTTTCTTAGATTTTTCTTGTAATTACTATACTTAGGTAATTTTATCTCAGTAAGGTAAAGTAAGTAATAAGTAATATGTAAATATACATATAACGCCATTAGTTATTGAAGATATGTTTGTTTTGTGATATTCAGTATATCACTCAAAACTCTTAAAAAAAATATTACAAACTCCGATTTGTTTAAATAATTGCAAACAGTGTTTTCTTTATAATAAAACATTCTAAAAGCAATCAATTCAGTCTATATAATAATAATAACTTATTATTATCTCTACATTCTTTCCTGTTATGTCAATATTTGAGTTTTGTAATAAATAAACTTATCAATATTAAAACGGTGGCGGCGTAATCATGAAAGTGATCAACTGTACGTCGATTTTACCTATATTAAAAAACGTTTTTACAAAAAAATACAACCGACTTCCAAAAACAACACTACAAAGTGAAAAATAACTTTAATTTCGGAAGTCAGTATCTAGTTAAATGTATTTTCGTTTTTTGCCACCGACTTCCGAAATTAAAGTTATTTTTCACTTTGTAGTGTTGTTTTTGGAAGTCGGTTGTATTTTTTTGTAAAAAAGTTTTTATTTTTCACTTTTTAGTTGTGTACCTACCCCACACAAATTCTAATACCACTACCTGAAAAACAAATTATAACATCATCCATATAAAAGTGGGGAAAAAATACGTATTATTGAAGCTAACTCAAAAACTACCGAAGCAAAGTTGATCAATTTTATATGGGACCAATTGTGACGTATACCCTCTCGATTAAAACAAAAAAATCCAAATCGGTCCAGCCATCTTCGAGTAATCGGGGAACATACATAAGAAAAAAAAATTAAAAAAAAAAGGTTCGGACGAATTGAGAACCTCCTCCTTTTTGAAGTCGGTTAAAAATTAGAAATTAAACGTAACCAAGAAAGTATTGTCCTTGGTCCTAACACATAATATACTTTTTCAGGTACAGACGACGAAATAGGACCAGTATTCGTCCTATCAATGAAAGGCAAGCGTATGTTGAAATTCAATCACTATACGTACTACGCTACATCAGTGGGACCAAAAATTCGATGGCGTTGTTCAAGCCAGAATGGATGCAAGGCCACAGTACATACTTACGAAGACCATGTCATTAGTGTCAATGAGAATCATACGCATCCTCCGAAGTATATTCGTAAGTCTCGAAAACATCCACATAAATTTATGTGTTAAGTCATAAATTGTTACAATTTAAAAGATAATTATTTTTATTTGTGATCTTTGCGAATTAAGGGCCGGTTCCTTGACCCGTAATTAACTCAACCTAATGGTTGAATTTTGGCTAAATGTGTTTGTCAAAATGCCATTATTTACTATTTTTTAACATTAAATGAGCTAACATGAATACATTCATGTTAAATCATCCCTATTTAGCCTTTCACATTTACATCATCACACACACCCTCACATACACACACCCTCACATACACACATTTACATTATTCGTTTTTTTTTAATGCTTTCTATTCCATTCTATTCGATTCTATTCTATTCTATTTAGCCAAAATTCAACTAAGTATTAGTTACTATTTTTAACCATTGGTTGAGTTAACTACGGATCAAGAAACCGGCCATAAGCCATATAGAAGTGGATAGCCAAGGATCAACCTACGGTTTCCTAGAAGAGCGGTGGCCGTCACAAACTCCCGTCCGCAATTTACCGGCGAATGACGTCACTGAAACGTTATATATGAATACTTTCATATATAACGTTTCAGTGACGTCTTTCGCCGGCAAATTGTAAAAAGTAATAAAACAGTCATACTTGACTGCTCAGAATTTACAGAATTCTTAGCTTGACTGTTTGTCCGCCGCACCAGGAACGGGTTGTCAACGAGAAACGAGATTTGTCGGCCATAGTGAATGTACTGTCGCTACTGCGGCGTCGTCATCTTTTTCTCATTGACGTCCCGTTCCCAGTGCGGTGGACATGTTGGTGTGTTTTCCTGGAGAGCATTTTTTGACACCGTAAAGTCAAACCCCGCTGCCATCATTTCCATGACAGCTGTCACTGCAGCCGTTATGTGGCGGCCACCGCTCTTCTAGAATACCCTAGTTTTAATGTGCTCGTAATAATTAACCACATGAATGACAACAGTTGCGGATATGCTTGTATACAAAAGATATTTGAAAACAAATTTATGACGACATTAAATGAAAAAGCTTAAGACCAAATGCAGGTCCATCTTCATCTTGCGTTCGATTTTTTTTATATTAAAAATGTTATAATTATTTGTGAAATTATAATAGTTATTAAGTAGAAGTAAGAAGAAGGGATTGCCTAATAGGAAATAAAAATATTGTAAAATGACTGTACTGACAAGCGCACATCAGTATATCAATTCGACATAGACAGCTGTAGTGTAGGTGTAACCATTGATATGCATTTGACTGTATGAAATTAAACAGTTTTTTATTTGCCTGTTATGACCCTGGCTCGTGACTGAATCATAACTGCCGCAGGGATCGATCGAAGGATCCATTATAAATATCAAGACCCCTCCGTGCCTCGGAAAGCCGTTGGTCCCGGCTGTCATTCGTAGATCTTTGACAGTTGTCACGGGTAGTCAGAATCCCTAAAGTCTGAGTACCAGTCTTACCAAGGGTAGTAATACCCAGTAACTGGGTTATAGAGGTCAGAAAGGAAGTTCCATGTAAAATACTGGTATTTAGTTGCATCCGGTTAGCTGGAAGCGGACCCCAACATAGTTGGGATAAGTCTAGGCGGACTGACCCAGGGTTTTTATGAAACGACATGTTAATGTCAAGGGTAAGTAATTATTATGCAAGCTTTAGGCTTGGCGATATGTCTCGACGATCCGCGGTCAGTTAGGGGACAACCCTAACCGGGTGATATCTATATTTTACAAATATTATTGTTAAACATAAAAAAAATATATACCTGTGTCATAATTTTTCTCGTCTATGCTATTATAGTAGGTAGTAAGTTGTTAATTATTTTAGCAATTAGACATTATTATATGTTATTCTCTCTTCATCAAATACATACCGTCAAACGGGGCTACTTTGCACATGTTTCGGTAGTTTTTTGGTAGTTACTTTTTTTTTAACACCCAAAATTAATGTTGTTTTTGCTCCAACAGAACAATGTGTTCTTTGGCTATCAAACTCATACCAATATCAAGGCCACACACAATTTTTTTTTTTTTTTGTGTCGAGTTACCCCGAATATGGGGTTTCTCTGACAAGGCATTAAAATGCAAATTATGTCAAAGATCTAAAGAGTAAGGGTTACTTTAAAATCATTGACGGATTGATTGCGCCTTTATTACACATGCCACAAAACTAATTTTTTCAAGTGATGCAACAAATTTAGTCAGCAAAATGGTAATAGTAGAACTGGAAGTACATTTACAAATGCTCCGGACACGTTTATTTTATTTATTTATTTTATTTTATTTGATAGGAATAACAAACCTTAAACCATTCCATAAACCATAAACCATATTTTGGCGCGCTGTTAAAGTAGCCCCGTTCTACCGGTAATTAATAGGTATTATTGTAGACGTAAATCGTGTCTCGTATTTCTATAAAATATAAACTTTTATTGTATTTCTCTCGGCCAAAGGTATAACTATTATTAACTATGTGATTACATTCGCTTGCTTGACAGTTTTTGTGTTTTTTTTTTATCCTTTCATGGGCTTGTGGCTAAATAATAACAGCCGCACGGGTCGATCGAAGGTTTTAAGCTACTCTTGGCGCGGTCGGTTAGTGGATGGGTGACCATCTATACAGGGTGTTAAGTTAAACGAGGGACATACTTTAACGGAGTGTAGTACTCATGAAAAAGAACAACTTTTACCATGGAACTAACCCTGAAATATGAAAAAAAAATCAGCTGTCTCGTACATTTTGAGCGTAGTTTTTGCACTTTGTAGACAACAGCTGGTTTTCTTTTTCATGTTTCAAGGTTAGTTCCATGGTAAAAGTTGTTAATTTTCATGAGTACTACACTCCGTTAAAGTATGTCCCTCGTTTAACCTAACACCCTGTATATCGAGAGCACTCCGTGCCTCGGAAAGCATGGTAAAAGTTAAAAATTCTGACAACCATTCTTACCAAGGGGTATCGTGTTACCCCAGTGACTGGGTTGTGGAAGTTAGACAGGCAGTCGCTCCATCAGGGGCGCTCTCGTGGCTGCTGCCCAACTCGGGCGGGCCCAGCGCGCGATGCCGGCAGCTCTACGCCGGCATCTTGAGGAGCATGGCCCTCTACGGTGCCCCCATCTGGGAAGACTCCCTCCAAAGGAGGGAGAACGCCGCCGCATTGCGGGCGCCTCAGAGGGCCATAGCCCAGCGGGTCGCGCGGGCCTACCGGACGGTGGGTTTTGCGGCGGCCTGTGCTCTGGCCGGCACCCCCCCTTGGGAACTCGAGGCGTGGGTGCTCGCCAGAGTATACGAGTGGACGGCGGGGCGGAGGGCGAGAGGAGAACGCCCGGCCCCGGAAGAGCGCGAGGCCCTCCGACGGGAGTCGCGAGACGCCATCGTCGTCCACTGGACGGGAGAACTCGCCACTGCAGTCTTTGGCCGCCGGACCCTCGATGCGCTCGGGCCAGTGCTGCGAGACTGGCTCGAGCGGTCGCACGGGTTCCTCTCCTTCCGTCTGACGCAGGTGCTGTCCGGACACGGCTGTTTCGGGTCGTACCTGCACCGAATCGGACGGGAGGAGACGCCGTCGTGCCACGGTTGCGGCGCGGCGGAGGACACGGCGCAGCACACCCTCGGGTCGTGCCCGTCGTGGTCCGAGACGCGCCGCGATCTGGTCGCGGTGATAGGACCGGACCTCTCGCTCCCCGGCGTGGTTAACGCCATGCTGGCGGATGAGAGGTCCTGGGCGGCGGTCGCCTCCTTCTGCGAACACGTCATGTCCCAGAAGGAGGCGGCGGAGCGGGCGCGGGAGGATGATCCTCACGCGGCGCCGCTCCGAAGGCGGAGGAGGGGTCGAAGAAGACGTGAGTTTGATACTCATCTCCGACTCCTCCCAGGTGGAGGCCAGCAGGCAACGGGTGCGGGGGCACCCTTGCCTGTATCGCACGGACCTCCACCAGTGCCGGACGGGAATGGTCAGGTGCTCCCGGCCATTCCCGTAGCCCCTCAACCTGCTGGGGGGCAAGCGGGGCCCGCCAGCTAGGCGGGCATGCGCCGGGAGGGTTGTGGATGTAAAGGCTGAGCCAGTTTCCCATGACCCTCCCGTCACGGCGATGCGGGAGCGCCGCTGGGTCGTTTAGTGGGTATACCGGATTTACCGGGGAGTCCCACATACCCCACCCGTCCCCCGACGGGTGGGCATGCGTAATGCATTTTTCCCAGCGTCAACAAAAAAAAAAAAAAAGGCAGTCGCTCCATGTAAAATACTGGTATCAGCTGCTTCCGGTTATACTGGAAGCCGACCTCAACATAGTTGGGAAAAGGCTAGACAGACTGACTATTAGAGACATCAATTTATTTATAGAAAACCGTAAGTTACAGTATCACATGAAAGCATTGCCTGTAGCTCAGGGGACAATAAATTCCCTTCTCATTACAACTGCTTATGTAATCAGGAAGGGAAATTATTGTCCAGTATATAAGTACACTAGAAAAGGTGTAACTTAAATAACGCTCAATCTCTTAAAAGTTCATTGTACTCATCATTATGAACAATTTTTACTATGGGACCAAACTTGAAATTGCGAAAAAAATCAGCTGTTCCCTATGTTCGAATAACTAGTCATAATGTAGGGAACATCAGATTTTTTTATCGCGCCTGTTTGAAGGAGCCTTTAGTCTGGTAGACAAATAAAAATTTTGTAAAAAAATCCTTCGAAAATTTAATTATAATATGGATTATTAAATAAAATGATTTCATGTTTTGCAGGGTTAGAGTTCGCGTATTCAAAGCGAGGAAACAAAGTTCTTGTCGTCAACGATTATACCTTCTACCCTCAGATATCTGCCAATAATAGAGTAAGATGGCTGTGTACTTACTACGGAAAAGGATGCCGATCCACCATACATACTATAGAACAGACTATTATTAAAACAAAAATTGATCATAACCATGACAAGCCACCGAAAACGAATAGATATTCATTTAAAATTTAAATGCAGTCATGATTTAAAGGAAATTGTCAACTTAAAAATTTTATGTTGTAAAAACAATTTTACTAAGCTTCTTTCTTTTAGTAAAAAGAAAGAAGCTTAGTAAAATTGTTTTTACTACATTAAGTATAATGTAGTAAAAACAATTTTACTAAGCTTCTTTCTTTTTACTTAATGTTGTAAAAACAATTTTACTAAGCTTCTTTTTTTTACTAATATTAGATAGAGCTACCATTTACTGAGTAATATTATTATGTCTTGAATGTGTGACTTGACTTGAAATTAATGCTCTATGAAACAGGCGCGACACGCGACGCGACATAAAGTCACCGCATGTCGCGCGCGATTCGCGACGCGTGTTGCGCCTGTTTGTCGCCTTTATGGTGTGACAAAATTATTAAATTGTTTGCACCATAATTAGGTAAGTTTTTTTATCTATTTTGCTGTCTTTTATGTTCTAATAGTTGTCTAATTCAGGAAACATTTTTTTATTTTGCTATTATTAAATTGTGTTTGTTCAAATAAGGCCCTTTTTCTTAATATGTTTATGTATAATCAGCCTATAACGTTCCCACTGCTGGGACAGAGGCATCCACTCTGTGAGAGGGGGTTGGTAGATGCCACATGTCTTCGAATTTTTGGTTCTAGGACATGCCGGTTTCCTCACGATGTTTTCCTTCTCCGTTTAGAGAGCAGAGTTGATGAAATTATTTACACAAAGTAAAGCGCCTGCTTGGGTTCGAACCCACGACCTACAACTCGTAAGTCGGGGCCGTTACCACTGCGCCACCACTGCTCTGTTCTTTCTTAATAAACCTACCAATATTTTTAAGCCGGTAAAATAGTAAAGAACCACCGACCAGATATAATTCCTTGAGGTATCTCAATGGTCTTCTACAGAACGTGCAGAACTACAAAAAATATGATATGATAAGGCACTGGAGTGTAACCATTTATAAAATTATGGGCCTGTTTCACCTCCTACGATTAAGTTGATAATTTCATACAAAATCTGTTCCATTTTTGAATTTATTCGGTAAATAGTGGCTATTCGGACATCGTGAAAAGGCCCTAAATATTATAAATTTTTACGTGTTCCCCCCTGGTGGTAGGCACTTAGGGACCGGCACGGGGCAGGTCTTATATTGGGATAAATCCCAACTCGGGCCGGCACTCTGTGCGATCCTATAATGTTCCCAGTTACTATGTAAATAGAAAACACACTGGTTACAAAATCTTAAAATACAGGGTTATTGGACCAATATCCTCTTAAGGGGTCACTGTAGTCATCGTTATGAACAACTTTTATTGTGGGAACAAACCTGAAATCGCGAAAAACGCTGTTCAATACTCTCATCTACATCAAACTCGTCAAAATGTAGGGAGCAGTAGTGCTATTCTGTAAACATCTCACCGTGATAACTCAGGTGAAGTGAGCGTGAAGTGAGCCGTCATGCCACCTGATGCTAGGGGTTGACCACTATTGACAGCTCACTTTAAGATCACTTCACTCATGTTTTCACGGTGAGATATTTACAGAATAGCACTACAGCTGATTTGATTTTTTTTTCGCAATTTCAGGTTTGGTCCCATAGTAAAAGTTGTTCATTATGATGAGTACAATGACCCCTTAAGAGGATAATGGTCAATAACCAGTAACCCTGTATAAAGAGAAAAGCCCTGACTGACTGACTCATCAACGCCCAGCCCAAACCCTTGGACCCAGAAAGCTGAAATTTTGCACAGAGATTTCCTTTATAATGTGATGAAGGATTTTTGTTTCCGTGGGATATTTTTCGACAAGCGTTAGTATATTATATTAATTAATATCAACTTTTACAGGTCGCCTAACGTACATATATTCCAGACGAGGTAACAAGCTTATTGTACGGGATGGGTATACCTTTTACCATCAGAAGACTTACCCTAATACCAAAACTAGATGGGCCTGCACACATTACCCGAGGAAGGGATGTCGATCCTACTTACATACAGTTCAAGAAACTATTATTAAAGTGTATAACAATCATAACCATGCTGTGTAAAAAACTTTTAAAAATTGGTTTTCAAGGTAATAATTGACCAAAACATTTCAATATGGATTTTAATAAAACTGAAGCATTTAAGTGTACCTAGTCAGGCTACTGGGACCGCTGTCAAACTGGGACCTGGTCCCAGTTGCCTGAGCCATTTTTTAATATTTTTCTTCAGACGACTGGGACCACTCGCTTCACGTTCTTTTGTAAAGTATTTATACCTACTACATAACGTGCTGCTGCAATGACGACATTAATGTGACACGTGTATACAGTTCCGCTTTTTTGTATTTAATTAAACGTTATTATTTATTGATTTATTTACAACTAGCTGCGCCCCGCGGTGTTACCCGGTTTATGAGATACACTAAAACGTGTATTATTTAATCGGTGAGAAAAGTATTCACAAAAAAATTGCTCATCCCACGGGATTACTACATTTTTTCAGGATGTAAAGTAGGCTATGTGTGCTATGTGTATACAGGATGTCTGCTACTTCCACACCAAATTTCATCAAAATCGGTCGAGGCGTTTGAGTTTGAAAGAGTAGCAAATATATTTGAATTTCTTGCTCATCCCACGGGAGCACTACATTTTTCCGGGATAAAAAGTAGCCTATGTGTTAATCCAGGTTATAAGCTGTGTACATACCGAATTTCATCCAAATCGGTCCAGCCGTTTGAGCGTGAAGAAGTAACAAACATACACACGCACACACACACTCACAAACTTTCGCCTTTATAATATTAGTGTGAGTGTGATTTTCTAAAATATCATCTTGGAGCAGCCTGTAGCGCAGAGATAAATTTAAAACGAACGAGAAAAAATGGTCACGCCACTCTAGTTCTTTTCTGTGGGTTTTGCAAAAAAAATCATTCACGAAGCTACTCACAGCTGTGTCAGAACAATAAACAAAAGATGAACAAACAAAAATTTGTCGGTCAACGAACTTTTACAAACTGACTTTATTATTTAGTTTGTTTGATTTTTTTTTTCAATGTATTAATTTTTTTATCTTATTATTGTCGCTATAGTGGCGGCACGTTGTATATGTATATGTATAGGACTATACAATAATGTCTACACTAGAACGTTAGAACAGTGACTAATCACGCGCGAGCTGTATTGTTCGCAGTAATCGTATGGCGTATATTAAATATTTATCATTAATCAATCGTTTCAATTAATCATGAATTACATATGACTGATGGACTGATAGCTACGTAGTCGTAACTAGCAATCATTACATTAGACGGTAAGTTATCCATTAATCACAGCTGTGCCTGTGGCAAACTGACAGCAAAACTTATCATCTAATGGACCCCTTATCCTAGATTACGTAAATGCTACCTTCGGCGCCATATTGTGTATCTTTTATGTCATACATTGTCTGTACATTGTGTATCCAAAAGTATACAAATGTTACTACTTGGTAAAAGCGCTGTGTATCTTTAAGGCACACGTTTTCTATACATTTATTATATGCAAAAAAATTAAAGCCCTACCCTGTCGCATTTTTTCGGTAAAAGGTCTGGGAATCGGTTCTGGCGCTGAGGGTGTTAAGCTACACATATGTAGTTATAAAGAATACAATAATATGATAATTTATGAAATTTATGGTCGTTTTTATTTCTGTAAGGAGGTTTATATAAACACTTTTACTAAATGACGTCGATGTTTCCTATCCGACAACTCTAGAAAGAAACTCGAAAGGTCACAGTCTCTTTTAAAATCCAGACATAGTATATGTGAAGTTTTTTTCAGTTGGTGCCCCGGTGACGTTTGTTTACTCAAAACGAGGATGTGAAATGTTATTACTATCAGGATACACATTTTGCAGACAAAAGATCTACCCTAGCGGTAAAACAAGGTGGAGGTGTGCGATATATAATAAAAAAAGTAAATGCAGCGCAGTCATCCATACATACCAAGACTGCATACTGAGAGCTTCGAATGTGCACAATCACGAACCTCAAAATAACTGGGTCCCTTGAGACACTGTTGAGCCAAAATAACGGTTTTTATTCAAACTGTGGCAAATAATTATGCAATCCTATAATATATAATATTAAATTATTCACCAAGGGGATAAAGCAGTGTCTTTTGTCACAGGAGCCACCTTTATCCCCGAGAAGATTACTTTTCACACCTTCTGCGAGGTAATAATAAGCCCGGCTAAACCCAAAGGCTATAAAGACTTACTTTGGTTAGGTTTGCATGACATATAATTTGACATACCTAATAGAACAGGTGTTGTTAAAAACTTTTATCAGTCACTAATGAACCGAAATAAATGTTGTTAATCAATCTGTTGCAATTAATTACGCAATCCTATTATATGTAAATACTATTATACTTTAAGTAGTTGGAAATAATATAATAATATGTTTTATTTTTCAGATTGTTTCCCAGCGACATTTGTTTACTCTTGCCGAGGATCTAAAATGATATTACTCTCAGGATACACATTTCAACGACAATTGGCTCTTAAAAAGAAGATAAGGTGGCACTGTGCGACACATCAGAAAAGTGGATGCAAGGCAGTCATCCATACATACCAAGACGTCATACTGAGAGCAACGAATGTACACAATCACGAACCTCAAAAGAACTGGGTCCCTTGAGACGCTTGAAACTTTATCAGTCACTATTGAACCGAAATAAATGTTTTGATCAAACTGGAATTTAATAATCCTAAAATCAATCTTAAAATATACAGGGTGTCCGGTAAATAATAGATAACCTTGAAATAGCATATAAAACACCATATGGCCGTTCTAAAAAAAATACAATAAAAAATATCCCAAGTAGTACCTAAGATTTTTTTGAAAAAAATACTAATTTATTCACTTTGTTTTACATCCTTCTTCACCACGACCACAAATCAATGAATTCTATCGGTTATTTGTTGTTCCAATATTGTGCGTTGACTATGCTGACAGAGAGGCAGTTAATAGTATGACTAGAAACTGTAACTGAACTATAAAGCAGGTCTTATGTTTTTTATTTTTTTCAAATTACCATTATTTTCGCCCAGCACCGCACTCAGCCTCGCTCTCACTCAGTCCGCGAGCAGTATCGTGCAAGCGAGATAAAAAGCTGAGGTACTATGGGCTCTTAAGCGTACGTATGTGTAGTCTACCTAGCATTTGCTTGATCACCCTAAGGTTGCGTGTCACTTGCACATCTAAAACGACAAGGTCTATTTGTCTGGTAGATAGTTGGTTGTAGTTGGTTGATTGATTGATTGGTGGTTGGTTAGTACCAGCTTTAAACAAACTACACACATTGAGAAAGAGGAGCTTATGGCTTAGTAAATAACAGCCGCACGGGTGCATTGATCAGGTTAAGCTACGCTTGCCGCGGACTTGCAAATTGCAAAAAACTCACAAAAATTTGAATTTCGCGGGCTGCCTTTGCGTAAGAGTTATTCTATTGTATACTCAAAGTTATATTTAAGGTCAGATACACTATTATAGATTTTCATCTCTAACTATTGTTTATTATAAATTAAAGTCGCTTTTCGTGTCTGTCTGTGTGGCCGCGTTGTTCTTCTAAACTGCGCAACAGATTTTGATGCGGTTTTCACTATTATTTAGGGAATTTATTCCGGAAGGTTTATATCTATAAAAGATCAATATCAAATTTACATTTATTAAAGGAATCTTGATGTTTTGTCAAGCCGTAAAAACCGTGCGAAGCAGGGACATATCGCTAGTACAAAAATAAATTAAACTGCATTATTTCTTTTACAGAATCATTTAGCTTCGTAGAAACTCGACGTGGACAGAAAATGATTGTGATGTCAGGATATCATTTCCACCGGCAGAATTTATTTCCGAACCAAAGAGCTAGATGGCACTGCGCAACACATAAAAAGATGGGATGCAAAGCTTCAGCACATACTTACAAGGATGTCTTAATAAAAGCAAATAACGAACATAATCATCTGCCAAAACAATCTGAATGACATTGGCATGTCAAGTCTGACTGACATAAACAGAGTAAAATGTTTTTATTGGGTTATTATATTATATGCGCCAACGTTTATGAAAACGGTAAAACTTTAGTATCCAGGAGTACGAAAACGAAGGGGGAGGGTGCCCCCTCCCTCTTGGTATGAAAAGAAAACGCACCATTCCTGAGAAAAATAAATTATTGTAACCTAACCTCAAAACACTTGTTGTCACTTGTTGTCAAAAAAAAAGTTGCTTATACGCAACGCGCTACGGCTCGCACAGGTGCCTATGCTTTGTTACAGCGGGCGGCGGCTGCCCTCCCTCCGCGCCTCCGGATTTTTAAATACACTTTAAGGAAAGCAGCCAAAAGACTGCGTGGATTCGGGGTGCCCCCATTCGGTTTTGGGACAGATTCGACCTATTTTAACCATAATGTGGGGGGTACACCAACTTCCTTCTGAACACAATTTCTAGGTTCATAAAAAAACAAATAAAACAACAAAAACACTACGAAGCTCAGAAAACACATTCACGCAACTCGGGAAAATGGAATCAACGAAAACAAATGATACTAACACACAGTTCTTTTTTACGTTCCGTTTCATCAATTTTACACGACATTTTGAGATTTGGTTGTCAATCGCCTATTTTAACGTTTCGTTACATTATTTATCTGATTTGAGGTTAGAAACAATTATTATAAATTTCACGAAAAATATGCATTATCTTTTTATAAGAGTGATAACGTTCTAATCAGAGACCCAAACCCTACCACCTTCAACCACTGTCACCCCTCATATCTTGCTCCCGGATACTAAAGTCAACCCCTAATTTTAACTTGACTCTTGTTTCGTGTTTTTACCACAACAATAATCATAAATCACAGTAAAAACAATGCAAACTAAATAACTCGGAGTACTTTGAATACAGCAATTGAATTTTGAATTGAAATTTGAATTTGAATTTGAATTTGAACTCACAACAACAATACAACATAACCAAACTTATCTTCTAATGTCAAAATTGACAATTGTCAAACATGTTATTTTTTCATCGAGTGTTGCTAGATTAAAGAAAAATAAATGGAAACCTTCACTCATGTTCATTCTTTTCACTCAATACTACTAGCAACATTGTTTTAAGACGACTTTAGGTAATGGAACATTAACTTATGCTAAAGTTGTTTTATGTAGCATCATTAGATTAATGAAATCATTAGCGTTAATGATCCATTACATTGATTTTATTTTAATGATGAATTAATTGTTTGTGTTTGCGATGTGTATTATGGGGCTTGGTGCCTTATTAAATAAATAAATAATAGGGCATTAATGTTTATCTTAGTACAACTGGCTGTTAGTCAGGTTGTATGTTGATTAAAATATGATTCGCGCCCGTAACTAATAAGGTTTTACAGAATTATAATCATTAGAATCAGCAATACAACTCTATAAGTTAGAACTGACCTCAAATCTCATATTTCATGAAATAATTAAACTGAACAGCCTGTTCAGTTTCATGGTCACATTTTGGTCCCATGGAGAAAGTTGTCAGCAAAAAATGTTCTGAATCGGTCATATTTTTGACTGACAGCATTCCAATATAGGGAAATACACATGGCTACATATCAAGCTATGCAACCTCCTCTCCTCTTAAGGGTGTCGCGAAAATCGCGAAAAAAAATCAGCTGCTCCCTACATTTTGACGAGTTATGCGAACATAAATGTAGGGAGCATCAGATTTTTTTTACAAGAACTTTGTTTCTTCGCTTTGAATACGCGAACTCTAACCCTGCAAAACATGAAATCATTTTATTTAATAATCCGTATTATAATTTCATTTTCGAAGGATTTTTTTACAAAATTTTAATTTGTCTACCAGACTAAAGACTCCGTCAAACAGGTGCGATAAAAAAAATCTGCTGTTCCCTACATTTAGACTAGTTATGCGAACATAGGGAACAGCTGATTTTTTTCGCAATTTCAGGTTTGGTCCCATAGTAAAAGTTGTTCATAATGATGAGTACAATGACCCCTTAAGAGGTCCAGAACTATTTAAATTTAACCTTGTATACATATTTCAGTACAAGCGGATCTCGCATTGTATAGGATTTCCACACAGTGAGAGGTAAGCTTATACTGGAAATGTATAGCTTGATATGTATCCGTACTGGTCAATTATCTTTTCAATTCATCAATTATCTTAGGTAATCACTCTAAATGCGTCAGTGTCTACGAGTGTTTCAATATATGGCATACTTGGACCAATTGCAGGTACACACACACATACATACACACACACACACACACACACACACACACACACACACACACACACACACACACACACACACACAGACATAGATGATACAGGGCACAGGGATACAGGTATTTCCTAGTACAGGCTCCAGTCTCCACAACATCAATGTATTTTTGTATACACAAATTATGTATTTTGTAGTAAATTTTCATTATGTGGTGGAGAAAATAAACGTTTTTATTATTATTATTCTTCTTTGTCTTTGGCTTATCTCGGGACCCTGGTGTCCCGGACCTTTGGAAGGCGTACGAGGGGCCCAAGCCAACTCGCAGAGGCCCCTTAGACAATTTCAAATGACGAGGAGGCACCAGCCGACGATTATCCCTGTATGTTCTATGCAAGTGCACCCAAGGACAACCCCCGGTTGGTGCAGGACTATTGCAGAACATGGAAACAAAACTTTTAAAAAAACGTTAAACGTTAAACGTTTGGGTGGCTACATGGATTGGGTACCTTGAAATATGGAAGAACTATGTCCCCTGCCTGACCAATGTTATATAATATCCACAGATAAATTGGCAGGGGGTGACTTGCACACTCAATAATGGGCCCCCGGAAACGGTCGCTAGCACATAGTGACGTAGCGACAAGGGGCAACATGTCCTGAGTTGCTTGAGGAGTGGAGAGGTATTCCACGGCTCTCAGAACAATCCCAGAGCCCGGAAGTCTGAATGGTCAAGATCCCTACAAGCACTTACTGGAATACTTCCTTCCTCCGAGCACGTTTGCTCTTGCGAATCTCCACTCAAGCCGGCCAATAAAGGCAAGAATGAGGTGGGAGATCTGTTCCTGTCAGTGTTCACTCCAGCCGGCCAATAAAGGCAAGCCAGAGGTGAAGAACAAGACTTCTCCCGGGAAATAGAGTCCGTGGGGTCGCTACTGCCCAACAACTCGCCACATGCTGCCCTGCGGGTTCACGTATCTCTCTTGGTCTGGCTCCTCACCCTGGACCTGTTTCGGCAAAGTAAACTCCACCGGCACAGACCCAGAGTTCGGAGCGCGCAAGCCCCACCACGACGTCAACGTAGAGATACGGCGGTGGGGTTATTATTATTATTAATTGCGTGGATGTGACGCATATTTTCCCCCAGCTTGTTCCTTTATTTTGTGTGTTATTTCTTTGCATCATGTTAACCGCAAATAAACGTATTTTCTTTCTTTCGTACCGCTAATTGCTGATTTAAACAAATCTATATAAAATGTATTCTTCTTTGCAGGCGCTAGTCCTACATACGTCTACTCAAAGTACGGAAACGAGCTGATTTTATTAGAAGGATATTCTTTCTACCCTCATAACCGTCAACAAAGGGAGAAAAAGATATGGGTATGTTCAACTGGCCATCACAATAGATGCAAAGCTCGCATTCAAATACATAACAATAACATAGTTTCGCAAAAGCTGGACCACAACCACCCGCCTAAGAAAAACTGGTTTCTTGAAAAACCTATTCCCTATGAACTGACTTAAAAAAATTGTGGAGATTTTCAATTCGTCAGAACTTCTTATTTTTGTTTGGTATGTTTGTTCAGCTATAATTATTTACTCTATGGGGAAAATAATAATAAGTTTATTTTCTCCACAATATTACTCTTAATTGCTAGCCTATTTCTACGGTGACATATAGGAGGGGCATTATATTGTGGGAGACTGGTGCCTAAACTAGGCTCAAGGCCTGTATTTCAGGTCACCAAAATGTCTTAAATTGTAAAAAAAAAAAATGTTAATTAAATATGACGGCAACCTGAAATCTAGGTTTAAGGTTTTTTGTATACGAATAAATAAACGACACTTTTAAAGTAATAGTTTGTTTTTGACTAATATATTATATCACTGTTGCTACAATAATAAATAATCATCATTATGTGTGAATGAGGAGCTCGTGGCTAAGTAATAACAGCCGCAAGGGTCGATCCGTCAGGTTAAGCTACGCTTGCCGGGGTTGCTTGGTCCGTGGATGGTATCTTTACATACCGAGGCTCCTCCGTGCCTGGGAAAGCACGTTAAGCCGTTGGTCCCGGCTGTCATCCGTCAGACAGTCGACAGTCGTCGACGTCTGTCAGTTGACAGTCGTTACGGGTCGTCAGAAGCCCGAAAGTCTGACAACTATAGTATAGTTAAAATCTCGCTGCAGACTCGGTCATAAATCATAATCGGAGTAGGGATGTGCGCTAGTTGCGCGCGCTCAAGGCCATTATCGATAACGATTATGTTAGTCGATGAAGGCATTTCCAATGTCTCCATTGAAAATTGGCAAAAATGTGTGGAACATGCAGAATTGCTGCAAGATGAAGACTTAAGAAAAGCACATTTATGCGAAGAGTTCATCATTCATGTGGATGATGATGACGATGACTCAGACGAAGAATTTTAATTTTCTATTTTTAGTTTTATATATACGTTTTTTTGTTTATATATTTAATATGCTTTGTAGTAAATTTGGTAATAAAATAAAAGTGTATTTATTTCTATCACCCATTTATAAATATATAAAACTATCGATATCACTCATCGACTGCAGTAATGCACAGGACTACGTGTAGGCGTGGCCTGCCCATAAGGCCCGTGAGTGAGAAAGAGAGCGAAACACTCGAATGATTTATGACCGAGTCTGCAGCGAGATTTTAACTATACTATCTTACCAAGGGTTTTCGTATTACCCAGTAACTGAGTTGTGGAGGGCCCATAGGCAGTCG
This sequence comes from Cosmia pyralina, assembly GCA_946251885.1. Lineage (NCBI taxonomy): Eukaryota > Metazoa > Arthropoda > Insecta > Lepidoptera > Noctuidae > Cosmia > Cosmia pyralina. The sequence continues at coordinate 22,089,032 of OX276351.1, forward strand.
CTCCATGTAGTATACTGGTATTCAGCTGCATCCGGTTAGTCTGGAAGTCGACCCCAACATAGTTGGGAAAAGGCTAGGCAGATTGATTTTATTATGTGTGAATATTACGTCGAAGGCATTTGATTATATTGGAAAGCTCAATATTTGTTAACAACTCGACTTTTGAGTTTTCTAGCTTTTATTACCTCTATTTCGAGTACACATAGAAGATAATCCATCCTGTTTCACCTTGACATCGGCTGCCAAGAGTACAGTCAGAAATAAAAATATTTCAATTCCAACGTCCAACGGCTTCGCAGCCATTACGCTGCCACTTATTATGTACTGTTTCATACGATTTAATATAAATATATTATTTTAAACAATATTTGGCCGCGTCGCCGGTGCTCGGAAGCATAGCAATTTAAGTGTGGTTTTACCTTCGCTATACTTCTTAGGGTAACTTTCACCAATGAAACCGTACGCGATCAGGATAATATCTAAACCGCGTTCAAGAGCTGTCAGTGTCAATATTCCACAACAATGATGACACTGACAGCTCTTGAACGCGGTTTAGATGTGCTAATCACGTTCATTTTCAATAGTGAAATTCGCTCTTACTATCGAATGAATGTGCAATGATTAGGTATTACAAATCACATAGGTAATAAATTATTAAAGGTAGGGGGGGGGGGGTTATTATTTAAGGTATTATTTTTACTGAAAACAGATGATAATCATTTAATTGAAGAAGAATATGTTTAGAGTGCCACTAGGCAGCATGTTTGGGCCATAACATATTTATTTATTAATAAACAACTTATATTTACTAACATAAGTGAACCTTTATAAAATCCATTCTTCTTTTCAGACCCACTTACATACGTCTACTCAAAACGAGGTACAAAGCTACTCTTATTAGAAGGATATTCTTTCTACCGCCAAGAAACGTATTCCAGTAAGAAATCAAGATGGCTGTGTTCAACTGACCATAGAAATGGATGCAAAGCTCTCATTCATACACTTAACGATAAGATTATATTGCAGAAGTTACACCATAGTCACACACCTAAAAGAAACTGGTTTTCAAAAAATCCCTGTTCTTAAGCTTTTGATTGGTTCAGAGAATACAGACACAGACAATACATGCATATTACCGAACTATCCACAACACGTTTTTTTTTTTTCAATTTTAGCTTATTTTTTTGGTTGATCTTTCGTGAAGAAAGTAAACGATGCGTGCGAATAAATAAAAATATATATTTAAGCAAAAAAAAAAATTAAAAAAAATGGCTCAGCATGATCTTCCGTTATGTCGAAAATTATAGTAGCATTAATTTTGAAATAAATATATGGTAAAGTTAAGCATTAATGTTAAGTACTATGTTTGACGAAAATACGATTTCATAAAATTTTCTCTATAGACAAAAAATCCAAAGTTACCTGCAAACCGAACAATAAACCACTGGTATTCAAAAAATATTTCAAATTAGTTCATGAAACTTTGCATACTCACTGAACTAACTATAAAGCAGGTCTTATGTTTTAATTTTTTTCAAATTACCATTATTGTCACCGTAAAAAGCAATTACCTGAACTATCGGCACCCATCACCGCATTCAGTCTGCGAGCAGTATCGTACGAGCGAGATAAAAAGCGAGGTAGTATGGGCTCTTAAGGGTAAATATTTCTGAATACCTATGAGAATTTATCAGTTTTGCGGTTTGCTTTTTAAAATGAAGGCACAGCTTCATCAACTAGATACCCCAGGAAAAGACACGCAAGTTCAAATCCGACATACGAGTAGCTAGATAACAGCTTTTTGTATTTTTACAAAGAAGTTTTGTATAATAAGTATATCGACAAGCAACTATACAGAACAACTTTTAGCTGACGTAAGATACGTGCGAATAAATAAAAGTTTAAGTTTATGGGAAAATATTTCTATACTGATTAATAACATTGGCGCATAATGTAGCTTGACTTTTGTTGCGCGGCGAAGGGTCGCATGCGACAGGTGACAAAAAACGACCGTAAAATTATCAGTCGTTGCGGATCCCTCGCCGAAATACCACGTGTTGTGTGACTTAGTTGTACCCCAAGTATACAAAACTGTAAAAGTTGCGAAATATAAGTGGGTGACATCAAAAATTTTGCTGAAAACCTGTGGCTATAATAATATATGGGATCTTCTCGTATCAAAAATTTTGATATTGAACCTAAAAATATTAGGTTAGTAATTTTGTATTCCTAAATTATTCATATTAACTCTTAAAATGTCGATTGTACACCATGTGTACAGATAACAATAGAATTTCAATTGTGTCTGCTAATTAGCGCGCGACGGGACAAATAATACTTGCCGACATGGTATCTTAATCCTTATCCTAACTGATATTAAAAATGTGAAAGTGAATTCGTTTGTTTGTTACGCTTTCACGCTAAAACGGCTGAACGGATTTGGATGAAATTTGGCAAATAGGTAGACTATGACCTGGTTTAGAACATTTGGTCTGAGAATGAAAGAATGGAAGGAAGGAGAATTAAAAGAGATCAGTTTATAAAAAAAATTGTGTTCCATAGTGCCATAAAAATAGGGTGGCAAGGCAATGCATGTAAGGGTCTAAAACGTGGTAAAAAAAACAGGTACTTTACTACAATTGACTCAGTTCTTAGAACTAAAGGATTAATTCCGTTACATTTTATCACCTCTCTCATTCACACGGTACCGAATTTTTAAGAAAGTTAAATGAAAAGATGTTTTTTTGAAAAATGTAATCTATTATAATTGTTATTAAATGATATTCATTTAATTGCTGATTATTAAAAACATATTATTATCTCATAAAATCAGCTCATTAAGTATTATGATCTGTTTTTATTAGGTAACACAATATAAATGTGTTATTAATAATCACCCATTAATTAATATTATTTATTAACAAATAGATTACATTCTTCAAAAAAGCATCATTTCATTCAACTTTCTTAAAAAATCGGTCCCGTGTGAGCGAGAGAGGTAATAAAATGTGAAACAAAAAAACAAAGGCTTTTTTTAAAGAACGCAGGCCATCTGCCCGTCCTTGTGTGGAAGGTAAGATAATAAATTAAGTACACGTTTTGTTCAATAAAGTGTTTAATTATGTTACTACACAAACTGTATTATGAATTCATGTTGTTTATATGAATTATGTAATTTAATCTTAAATTAAATTTAAAAAAAATGTAAAAATGTGCGGCAAAAAACATTCCCTAAATATCTTATACGTAGGCACCGTGTTTTGAAAAGGATTTGCGTCCTTTTTTCTTAGCTTTGTAATTTTAAGGTTATTTGACGTTGACTATCTTCTAAAATTCTAAATAAAGAAGAGAACATAATGTGTTATGTTAAAAATATTGTCTCAAACTTATGCCAGACTTTCGACAATCCACTTTCTTTTCTTTCTTTTTTTTCGTCTATTATAGCACACACCTTAATTAAAAATAAATTAAAAAACTGCATTTATATTTTTTTAGAGTTATTTTTGCCATCGACACGCTAAGAAGATAGCACACAAAAACTTTTTTAAAATTTAGGATATAGGGGAGCCATTTCTGTGATTTCGGGCCGCGAGCTCTAATCTAATCACACTGTAGTCGGGAGCTTGTCGCCAACAGTGTAGCCGATACTCCCGACGCGACGGTGTTGTCAACCGACCCTCCGACAAGGTCACTTCTGCAGATAGGCTTGTTGACAATCGTATGGCACCAGCTTTATGTACTAAACTGCTTTACAAAAAAGACCCTAACCGTCTCATAAAGAGTTCTAACCTTCGAGCCAGATTTTGTAGATAGGTAGTGGTTTTCTTAATGCAAAATTGAATACCTAAACACAGATTAGAAGTCAGTTTTAAATTAGAAATTTAACTTTGTTTAAGCTGGTACACACGGCTACAAATCAAGCTATACTATGCTAGTAAGCTGACCTCTCACTGTACGGAAATATAGCTTGACAACTGATATGTAGTGTGTACTCACTAAAGTCAGAACAGGTTTTGTAATGGGTCGGTAAAAGACGATGTTCAAGGATGTTATCCCCACTCCATAACAGTCTCGTGAGCCGGTCTTTCAACGAGGTCGAGACTCGAAAGAGAAGTCAGTGTATGGTCAACTACGGGCAATGGACAGAGTTCTTTCATTTTTTTTTCGATTTTGTTACAAACATTTTGAAATCCCGGTAATTTTATGGTGGTGCAATAAACGGCAAATACTGTTTTATTTTAATAATGTGTTTAATAGAATTTATGACAGAACCAGTGTGTGTAAGTAACTTACAGAAAAAATAATAAGCCGATGAAGAAAAAGGCACCAAATATTAAGTACAAGTGAGTTTTATTTAGTTTTTCAGATATCAAAAAAAAAAGCAGCGCGATGATAACTGGATACATGACTGGAAATAGCAGTACGATTTTTTCTAATAAAAATCACACCTCGAAAACCCCTTTAGCACTTGCCCTTAATAAAAGTTTAGTAGAAATAGCTTGGTGTTTTATTTAACCTGACAAAAAACAGAAAGAAAACTTTCTCAAGTCAGTCATAGTCAAATTAAATTTGCTAGCGAAACTCCGCAGACGTGATGGGTACACGACAAAATAAAAAAATATTTGATGATTTTTTGAGGTAGCCTGCTGGTATGTACTCTGGTAGTGTTGTTACTGAAGTGTGAGTTGATAAAATCTATTTTATCGTATTGAATACCCACCCACAATACTGTGACACAAAAAAACTGATTTTAAGTGACTACATTACTGGCGGTTGATGACCCAAAAAAAAAAATCATATTTATTTATTTTTTGTTTTATCATATTTAAATATCAGCATCACGTTTGCGGAGTTTCGCTAGCTAATTTAATTTGTGTCATTTAAATACACGGTGTATTTAAATTATAAAAACAAACATTTGTAAATAAGTCACAGCTAAGCTTGAAAATCGGACCGAATTATTTATTCCTTACCAAACTGGTTTCATAAACAAGTTATTCGGGATAAATAGTTCGCCTCATGCAAAAAAAAAAACATGAATTGAAATCAGGTTTAGCCGGTAACGTGCCATATCTAAGTAAATGACTCATTTTAGCAATAATAAAATGTTGTAATTTTCTTTTACTTATGATAGTTCATTTTTTAGGTACGGATACTGCCGTCGCTGTAAAATACGTCTACTCGGGACGAGGAGAGCAATATATTCTTGTAGCTGGTTATTCTTTCCAACGTTTGAGGACTTACAGCACCAGGGTGACTTCCTGGGCTTGTTCCACTCACTACAAAGAAGGGTGCAAGGCTAAGGTCCATACATCCGGGAACCGCATAGTCTATAGGAAGTTCGATCATCACCATCAGCCAACAAAAAATTGGACTGAAGAAAACCCGCAATCAGGGTGTTATAACAAATATCTCTCAACTGACAACATCCCCGTGGTGTTGGAGTGACACATTTATTAAAAATAGGTACATTTTGCTGACAATCTTATAGCCATTTGAAACATCAAACCATTCGAGCACATATTGACTTGAACGTATGGGGTTCATAAGGTTATACATTGCTACCTACATGTGACGGGTTAAGGGCGAAATTCACCAATAAAACTAAACGCGATTATCACATCTAAGCCGCGTTCTAGAGTAGCACTAGTATATTGACACTGATATCTCAGTTTCATTGGTGAAATTCGCCAATAGACATAAAGAATGGACTCTCAAGAAAGAAACAAAGTGACTTTACGGCCAATACCTGTCTCTTTTCTGCAAGCCACAGGCAAGGCGTAGAAAGAGACAACTACAGGCCGCAAATTCGCTTTGTCTCTCGTATTTTCCCGTCTGTATTCAATGCACAACTGAATACGGAACGCACAATCTATTCTCTATGTCTAAGTACATTTTAGCTAACAAATGTATGAAATGTATCCAAAAGCTTTATGAATTGATTAATAAATGTATCTATTCATGTACGTTTTTGCTGACAAATGTACGAAATTAAATTGTTATTAAAATGTGAAAATTAAAAAAAAAATTAAATTAAATTAAAAATTAAAATGAAATTAAAGTGGATTTTTCTTGCGTATTTTAACTTTTTGTCTAGATGTAGTAATTTTTACGTATAATCATGGTAATTGTAATAGTGTTAAGAAAAAGTAGTAAAATTTTGTGTTTGTATTAATTTGTTGTATTTATTTTTATAATAAGCAACCCCCTTTGAGATTCTGTAACTAGCAAAATTGTCGATTCCGTTTGCCCTACTTTACTATCAGCCCATTAACATTTTAGAATGTGTATAAGTATGTGTTTTTTTAAATTACTTAATTAAATTTTCACAGGGTTTTTTTTATTTTTTTCGGGGGTTTTTTTAAGCCTTCAAATGTAAGGAAGTAGGCTACTCTAGGTATCGGAATATTCTTTTAATCAAGATTGGAATTGCAATAATTGCTTAATCAGATGAGTATATGAGGGGCTCACAATAACAGGCGCACGGTTGATCTTTAAGGTTAAGCAACGCTTATCGAGGTCGATCCGTGGATGGGTGACCCATTACATACCGAGACTGAAAAGCACGTTAAGCCGTCGGACCCAGCTGTCATTCGTGGATCTTTGACTGTCGTTACGGGTAGTCAGAAGCCCGAATGTTCGACAAACAGTCTTGCCAGTAACTGAGTTGTGGAGGTCTGATAGGCAGTCACTCCATGTGAAATACAGGTATTCAGCTGCATCCGGTCAGACTCAAAACTGACTCCAACCTACTTGGGTATAGGCTAGGCAGGTGAGATGGGTATGTCTCACACATCATAGGAAAGAGTGCAAAGCTACTGTCTGTACATTAAAGGATTAAATAGTTGACACTTATACATCGTGTCGTTTTGCATCCTCTTCAAATTTCAGGGTGTGATACAGAACATCAAACCGAACAACTTTCTTCATGGCACCAACATCGTAATCGCGAAAAAATGTTCAATTGTCCCATAGAAAACTTCAATACCTTTTCGACGCAAATGTATGGGACGGCTGATTATTTTTTCGCGATTACGATGTTGGTGCCATGGAAAAAGTTGTTCGGTTTGATTGTCTATACCACATACTTAAATTTGACGAGGATGCAAAACGACACGTTGTATTTCACTATAGAAGCTAGTATATTAATAAATTACTACTTCTTTGTTGATTTTTTGTTTCATTTTCTGCCCTTCTCTATAGTTCTGTATCGTTTGGTATATATTATATATTATATGTGGTTTGTTCAATTGTATGAGTCCATGTTTGTGACCTTCTATTATGGACTATGGATCACTGGCGAGTGAGATGTGGTCTGACTATATTCACACTTCGTTGGGAATTGTTTTTTGCGGCCCAAATATATTTTAGATCATAGTACTGAATAATTAAAGCTTAATTTAGGTAATTTTTCACAGGCACTGTAACTTACGCATTCTCAAAAAAAGGTAAACAGCTAATCCTGGTTTCGGGTTACTCTTTCTATCGTCATCGGACTTCTGTCAACAAAAAAACAAGATGGCTGTGTTCTACACATCAAAGGAGAGGATGCAAAGCTGTTGTTTATACAGTAGAGGATCACATAGTATCTATGAATATAGATCATAATCATTAAAGGATACAACGATAATTTTGTGTTTTTAAAATTCCTTTAAAACCAAATATATATGGTTAAATCATTTGGATTTTTTATATTTGTTATTTGGCTAATGTTGTGCTAATACCGAAACATGATTACTTGAAATATTTTCGATAGAAAAAAATCCAAAGTAGCATCGTCTATTTTCTGTTGTAGACAGTTGTGTGTTTTTTGTTGTTGTTGTTGTCGTATACCTAAACAGTTCCTTATTGTACAGTAAAATTTGCTTTGAATGGAAGGTATTTAAATATTTGTATAAGATAACATTTTGTCATAAATGTACATTTAAATAATAACGTATTTTTAAACAAGAAAGTGTCATCTATAATATACACCTTTACCTTATAATATTTTTTTACCTTATAATATATATATGTGTAATATTTTTATATGTATGTATACGAGTATATGTATGTATAATATTTTTTTACCTTATAATATCAATCTGCCTAGCCTTTTCCCAACTATGTTGGGGTCGGCTTCCAGTCTAACCGGATGCAGCTGAATAACAGTATTTTACATGGAGCGACTGCCTAGCTGACCTCCACAACCCATTAAACTGGGTAATACGATACCCATTGGTAAGACTGGTTGTCAGACTTTCGGGCTTCTGACGACCCGTAACGACTGTCAAAGATCCACGAATGACAGCCGGGACCAACGGCTTAACGTGCTTTCCGAGGCACGGAGGAGTCTCGGTACGTAAAGATGGTCACCCATCCACGGACCGACCCCGGCAAGCGTAGCTTAACCTAAAGGATCGACCCGTGCGGCTGTTATTACTTAGCCACGAGCTCCTTTTTTACCTTACCTTATAATATATACCTTTTTATACGATTTGTTTACCTTTATTTAGTTACCTAAACCGATGTAGTATAGACAAATATTCCGTCCCGCTAATTTCCCCACACATAATATTTCACGCATTTTTCCGCTTCTCTATTGTTTTGTTTTGAATTTTACTTTGATTTGGTTTTTATTTAGGTATATGTTTTATATTCTTATGCTCAACTCGTTCACATTTACTGTATAAAATTATGCGAACATTCCGTGTGGTGAGACCCTGGTAATCTGCTATACAGGTATTCCTAGTGCAGACACCAGTCGTCATAAGCTTTGTCACGTAGTTTTTATGCTTGTTTTAAATAATTTATCATTTCATTGTTTGTGAAGAGAAAAAAAAAATGAAAAAAATATATATTGAAACCCATCACAGGACTAGTTTGACACAGGCTTTTTTCCAAAAAAGCTAACTTAATTATTTTAATTATTTTACAGGCCATGCAGATTACGTTTACTCAAAGCGAGGAAATAAGCTAATCCTAATATCAGGCTACTCTTTCTACCGCCAACGGACTTCCAGCTGCAAAAAATCGAGATGGCTGTGTTCCACGCATCACACACACGGATGCAGAGCTGTTGTGTACACAGTATATGATGAAATAGTATCCTACAATTTACAACATAATCATTTGCCTAAAGTCAATTGGGTGAATGAGAAACCCGAACATTGTGTGTGAGATTTTTGTACAACTTAATAATTTTTAAGCTTTTATATAATTAATAAATACTAATTTAAAACACCTTTTATGTGATTTTTATTTCATGTATTTAAAATACAATTAACGACTTTTCTACTATAAAAAGCTATTATTGTCCAAATGTCGAACAGACAAAGTATTGATATACTGGAAGACATTTTTTACAGTCTTGAAAAATATAGGCTATAATAGGTGAACGCAATGGCATAACTAGCTTTTTTTTTAAAAAAATAAATAAATTCAAATCATATGCTGGATGCAAATGATTTGAATTTCGATATTTTTTAACAATTTATTGTTTTTTTCAAAATTTCTGTTTTTGTTGTTCTAGTATGAACATTTTACTTCGAATTTGTAATATTTATTGATACTTAGATCAATTTCTGTCTAATTTATTTAAAAAAAAAACTAGATATGTCATAGGCTTCTTCTCCGTTCACCTATTATACCCTATTTTTTTCAAGACGGTAAAAAAAGTCATCCGGTATATATATTTTTGTTTTAGTTACATTTCTTATTTACATTTTATTTAATTTAATTTTTAGACTTTTTTTAGTTCATTATTGATGTTATGTTATAAATTTTTTATAAAAACTACTCTTGTAATTTTATCTTTGAATTTTTTTTATTTAAGCGCAATCAAGATTTGCCTACCTACCTGGTAGAATATGTTGGAAAACTGTACCTTTATATTTGTCATCGTATTCCTACAAATAATATTCGCAATAATCTACATGTTGTTGTTGTTGTCTGCATGTGTGTTGTGTGTGTTGTTGTGTGTTGTATCTATACTAGTTTCGTTTATAGTTTACACCTAAAACAAACTAAAAATAACAATAAAATCTTCTGTAAACGAGGTTTGCAAAAGAATAGTCTTAATATTAATATTTTTTACAGGCTTTGCAGATTATGTCTACTCAAAGCGAGGCAATAAGCAAATCCTAATATCAGGCTACTCTTTCTACCGCCAAAGGACTTCCAACTCCAAAAAAACGAGATGGCTGTGTTCCACGCATCAAAAACACGGTTGCAGAGCTGTTGTGTACACAGTATATGATGAAATAGTATCTTGCAATTTACAACATAATCATTTGCCTAAAGCCAATTGGGTGAATGAGAAACCCGAACATTGTGTGGATTTTTGTACAACTTAATAATTGTTAAGCATTTTTAAAATTAATAATAATTTAAAATACCTTTTAAGTGATTGTTATTTCATGTATTTAAAAAACAATAGATGACTTTTCTACTACAAAATTCGATTACTATACTTTCGAGTGTCCAACAGACAAAGTATTACATTTTATTGTAACATTTCATTTAATTTTTAGATTTTTTAAATGTATTATTGATGTTATGTTTTTGATTTATTATATAACTACTCTACTCTCCCTCTCTCTCTCTATTACTCTTGTCTTTGAAATTTTTGTGTTTAAGTGTTTAACATTCAATCAATATTTGCCCACTAGATACTTGGTAGAATATGATGAAAATTTATATGCATTTGTCATCGTTTTCCTACAAACAAATAATATTCTTATTCTATTCTTAATAATATTATACATGTTGTATCTACTAGTTTCGGTTATAGTTTACACTTAAACAAGCAAAAATTACAATAATATCGTCTGTAAACGAGGTTCGCAAAAGAATAGTCTAAATATTAATTCGCTTTTTTACAGGCTTTGCAAATTATGTCTACTCGAAGCGAGGAAATAAGCTAATCCTAATATCAGGCTACTCTTTCTACCGCGGACGGACTTCCAGCTGCAAAAAAACGAGATGGCGGTGTTCCACGCATCAACAACACGGATGTAAAGCAGTTGTATACACAGCATTTGATGAAATAGTATCCTGCAATTTAGAACATAATCATTTGCCAAAAGTCAATTGGGTGAATGAGAAACCCGAACATTGTGTGTGAGATTTTTGTATAACTTAATAATTTTTAAGCTGTAAGCATGAGATAAAAAAAAAAGGTAGCAATAATCTATAATAGGCGAATAAGTGTATGTGCCAAAGAAATTTTAGTCTTCAAATTCAGGAGACTGAAGGCTTTTCAGCAAATTAGAAGAGATATGTACCTTTCGTCTAACCTCATTGACCTGAGCACGCCACGAATAATTGGAGTCAATAGTTACACAAAGATCTTTAGCGGTTTCGGTATAGTCAATCAAAGTAAGTAAGTCAGAGTCAATGCGAACACCATCGAGATATAGTATAAAGGAATCAGAAATGTAACATCAGCCGCACTACGAACGAATCTGCTGCCTATGATCATAGACTGAGATTTAGTTGGATTAATTTGCAAACCAAACGACTTAGCCCAAACGCTGATGCAAGCCAGGTCATGATTTATAGCAGCAATTGCAGAACCCGCGTCAGCTACAGTAAAATGTCGGTAAAGCTGTCTTTTAACCTACTAATATTATAAATGTGTTAGTTTGTGAAGATGTTTGGATGTTTGTTACTCAATCACGCAAAAACGGCTGAATGGATTTGGATGAAATTTGGCATACAGATAGTTTATAACCTGGATTAACACATAGGATACCTTTTATCCCGGCAGTCAGTTCCCGTGAGATGATTTCTGACATCCACGCGGGCGAAGCCGCGGGTTGCGGATAGAAATTAATAAATAACCATTTAAAATACCTTACAGGTGATTATTATTTCATGTAACCTCTTTTTTATAATATTTTTGTTTTATTCATCTATATTATTACGTTGCGTGGAGCAGCGCATAGAGGTCTATTTTCCACATATTGTCTTGTAACTATTTACATATTGGTTTGTTCTCAAAACTTTTACAAACAATCTTCTGTAACAAGTTTTTTATAAGTTACAGTCTTAATATTAATTCAATTTTTACAGGCATTGCAGATTATGTCTACTCAAAGCGAGGCAATAAAATAATTCTAATATCAGACTACACTTTTTAATGCCAACGAGCTTTGCACAGCAGAAAAACGAGTGATAAATAATTTTTCAGCTATTATTTAATTAATAACTTTTTTACCACATGAGGTCAAAAAACATTTTTGAATTTGAATTAATAAATAATAACTAAGCATACCTTTTATGTGATTGTTATTTCATGAAACCTCTTATTTTTATTTCATTCGTCATAATAAGTAAGATAGAGCTGGCATATATGTCTATTTTTCACATACGGGCCTATTATGTGGACGTCTTTCGGCTGAAACGATAATATAAACTCGCGCCTTCTCATGCGGGTAAGCTGAAACTATAGAACGCCACCTGCTACGATCCCTGCATATGCCTTTTGCCTCGATTATGTTCATACATTTGTTGTTGGCAGTTGCAAATACTACGCAACCGGCGTTTCCACTCACATCTGCCTTGTAAATACCTTTTATTAGTCGCCTTTCATTCATCCTCTCAACATGACCAAACAATCTGACCATAGTCTTTTTAATTTTTGTCTTAACATTAATTATTTTTTTACAGGCATTGCAGATTACGTCTACTCAAAGCGAGGAAATAAGTTAATCCTAATATCAGGCTACTCTTTTTATCGCCACCGGACTTCCAATAGTAAAAAAACAAGATGGCTGTGTTCCACGCATCAACGACATGGATGCAAAGCAGTTGTCTATACAGTATATGATATAATTGTATCCTGCAATTTAGGACATAATCATTCCCCTAAAGTCAATTGGGTGAATGAGAAACCCGAACATTGTATGCGAGATTTTTCGTAATATTACAATTTTTAAGCTTTACTTTAATTAATAAATTACCTTAAATAATTTATTTGTGTTTGTTATTTCAGCCTTGCCTACAATACTTACCCTTTTATGTAATAATTGCTTTTTAACCAACGAAACAAAAAAGGAGGAGGAGGTTGTTTTTTTTTTTTCGTTCTATTTTCTTTTCGTGTCAACTACCTACTATTGCTAGATAGATAGATAGAATACTCTTTATATTTCTGTCTTCTTCTTCGTCTTTTCTTCTTCTTCTCTCCCTCTTCTTTCTTCCTTTTTAGGGTTCCGTACCAAAATGGTAAAAAGGAACCCTTATGGTGTGACTCAGTCTGTCTGTCTGTCTGTCACAGCTAGATATCTGAAGAACTACTAATGCTATCAACTTGAAATTTGGAATAGTTTTAGATGACGTTTGCCCAACTATTTTGCAAATAAGAAAGAAATAAAAATACATATGTTTTTTTTTTGCAACAGGGACTGAAAGGGGGTTTTAAAAATTCGAAGTCGGGTTATTATGGCATGTGGGATATCATATCAAAGAGCACTGTTTGCACATTCTCAAACATTTTGTTTTCTTTTTTTTTATGAAATGTGTTACGTCCCCCCCCCCCCCCCCCCCCCCTTATCTTCGAAGTTTGCTTAGAGAAAATCTGAAATTATTCTATGTGATAGAAGTTTATGTATACATTACAGGAAAAATAAAACGATGTCTCTAAATAGCACAATTTTTCAGAAATCATCATCAAAAATTACATATAACTGATGGTACGGAAAACGGAACCCTCGGTTCAAGAGTCCGACTCGCTCTTGACCGGTTTTTTTTTATGTTATATGTTGATACTATTTTGTTTGGGCCCAGGAATATTTTGTAAAGTGAAATTAACTATTTTAGGACAACCTAGCTTATGAGTTATGCATCCGGATTCTAAAAACTAATCAACAAATAAATTACTGCTTTGAAGTAAAGTGATTTTTTTTTAATTATTACTTTTTTTGTGTGATAGGCTGTTGTTATTTCAGTCAGCCAATAAAAACACTATCACGAGATTGACTGTCTCTTTTAGGCAGTACAATGCATGAGAAAACAATGACTTTAATACTAATTTAATTTGCTTGCAGATATTGCAAATTATGTCTACTCAACGCGAGGCTGTAAGCAACTCTTGATATCGGGTTACACGTTCTACCGCCACAGCTTGAACTCCAGCAGTCAGAAGACAAGATAGTTATGTTCCACGCACCACGGGAAGAGATGCAGAGCAACGGCGCACACTGTAGGTGATTGGATAGTCTACTCGAAGTTAAATCACAACACATGCATCGAGCAGAGAATAATATCAAACTTAACTAGATATTATAACTCTAGAAGTTTAAAAAAAAAAGCTTTATTCAGTTCGAAGAAAAACACGGTACAATAATTACAAATATAATAGTTTTTTTTTTTACACCTAATTAAATTTACGTTTTACCTTAGTTGCCTGAAAATAAATAAAATGTATTTAAATGAAATAAAGGAAATAATAATTATGTTCAGAAAATATAATAGAAAAATATAATACTTATTATAGTTAATTTTATCAGTGTTCTTTTGTCTCAGAATTATTCGTTCGAGATAACGTGTTTCGAGCTTTCTGCTAAAATAGACCTACCTATTTGGCTCAGCCCCGAGGCACATAATGTTTTTTATTACTTTTTCACGTAAGTTCAAATTTTGTTCCTGTAGATACCTGCTTTGGTCAAATAAACGTATTTTTTGTCATTCTTTTTTAATACCTAGATATGGAGTTGGGCATCTGAATGGGAATGTTTTCGTCATAAACATAACACACTTAAGGGTTGGATAGTTGGTAAGATTGAAAAATAATTTAGTTTATTGTTACTAATAAGACCTTAACAAAAGCATAATTATTAATTACTCACATCTCATCTTTTTTTTTAGCCTATGTTGTGTCAAAAGCCTCCCAGTTTTCCTTCCAAACTCTGTCTTTTGCGATCTCAGATCATGTTGGCCGTGCAAACCTTATCCGATCGTCACGCAACCTTCGCCGTGCTTGACGGCGGCGGCGATGTCCTCCCTCAGGCGTCCAGTGAGTGACGATCTTTGCCCATCTCCGGGAACGAATGCATTTGCCGTATCCAGCCCACTCCAACTTCAGCCTGGCTGCATTTTCTCCAATATCTAATTGAGTTATGGAGCGCAGAGTGATGTTTGTCACTATCTTAACAAGCAGTTTATTTGGGCGGTGGTCCCCAACTGAGTACAGTACAGCCGAAATATCTCGGCGAGTCTGAACATAAACCCTTCTCTTAAACTTTCCCGTTCTCCTTTTCTGCTTTTTTTTTTCATCTCTTTCTTTTTTCTGGACCTTCACGCGTGTTCTCTCACTCACGCTCGCCTAATATCACCATTTGGTTCCTAAAGACTGTTACTCCGTAGCCCTCTGCACGACGTTCGGACTCGCCAAGATTTTGCGACGATAGTGTAGTTATCTGTATCTTGTAGACTGTACAGATTAGATAGTTTTGTCCGTGCATGTGCATGCATCCGATCAGGCCAAACTGACGTAGGTCCACTGGTCCAGTTTGGCCTCTCTGGGTATGGACTTTATATTTATTATTTTTACAGGCTTTGCAAGTTACGTCTTCTCGAAGCGAGGTAATAAGCTACTTTTAGTAGCAGGGTATTCCTTTTATCGCCAAACGACTACCAATACAAAGACAAGATGGGCGTGTTCTACGCATTCAAGTAAGGGATGTAAAGCTGCTTTTTATACTATAGGAAATTTTATAGTACCAGGTACCGTTAAATTGGACCATAAACATTTGCCAAGAGTTAATTGGTTGTACGAGGATCCTAATGTGTTTGATAGGTTTTTAAAGATTGATAATGTATGTTCCGTACGACATCTAATTGATTAAAGCATACATTTTTGTCTCTGTGTTTGTTTTCTACCTAAAAGTTTTTTCTTTTGTTATTGCTTGCCCACGTAGCCGGCTTAGTTCGTTTTTTTTTTTTGTTAGCACTAACAGTTTGGGTCAAGAAAATAGGTCAAAGCAGCTTAGTACCTAAATATTGCAAGGTTTTGCAGCATCGTGCTGAAATAGGAGCCTTTTGCCCTCGTACAGGACTTTCATTTTATCTTCATATTTGATTGTGTTTTGTGCGAGTCCCAATAAAAATGTTTCCTTTTTTCTTTGTACAAAATAGTAATGACTTTTTATTTTTGCTGACTGCTCCTCCGGAATTGGGGCACCCCGACCTGGGGTAGGTTAAAATAGTAGATTGATGATAGTAGATGGAATAACGGGGGCGAACCGACCCCCCGCGCCCCGAACGACCGAACTTAGCCCTTGTCAATTTAACCCTTATCTACGGGTTTGTTTTTTCTGAACTTAGTACAGATAATTCAGAAGTGGGGTTTTATCAACTCCCTCAAAAACTTTTACAAAATAGAAATAATATTTATTTGCGTAAAACATGACGTATAAACATAATAACACATTATAGAGTATACATGCATGAGAAAACTCCTAATTTTTTACTCCTAAAACATTGCAACACCTGTACTTATCAATCGCCATTAGTAAAACCTAGCTTGTGTCAAATTCTAATGTAAAAAACCTCAAAAACTTACATTCACCCTCTAATGTTGGTAAATCTTAAGATTTGCATGTAAAACCTAACCTTACTACCACGAAACCGAAAGATTACTTTTCAACTGTCAAGCAATCAGTTGTGCAGTGGCAGCCCAGTGGTAACGGCTCCGACTTACGAGTTAGGTCGTGGGTTCGAACCCAGGCAGGCGCTTTACTTTGTGTAAATATTTTCAGCACCACTGCTCTCAAAATGGTGAAGGAAAACATCGTGAGGAATCTGGCAATTCCTAGAACCGAAAATTCGAAGACTTGTGACATCTACCAACCGTACTGGGCCCGCGTGGTGGATTACAGCCCACTCCATCTTGAAGAGAGGAGGCCTGTGTCCCAGCAGTGGGAACAATGAAATTATGCAAGTGAAAATTTTTTTTCTCTCTTTTTTATTTACATAAATACTGAAACATTATCTGCGGCATTTCTTATTTTTTTCCTATCTTAAGCCATTATTAGATTTACTTTTCTGATTCTCATGCTGAGGGGTAGTCAGATAGGATAGGATATCATCATCCGTATTCTTTCGGCATTATCTTCGTGATTTTTTTATATCCGACTGCGGCGGAAAATGATGTGTTTGACCTGTATGTATGTATGTCCGTTCCTATGCCCCCTCATAACTACTCAGCAGCTCAACCTATTTTGATGAATGATGAATCGTCTTTATTGCGCGAGTGTCACATATTATTATATTAAAACTAGCTGCGCCCCGCGGTTTCACCCGCGTAGACCGGGATAAAAAGTAGCGGTATGAAAAATAGATGTTAGCCGATTCTCAGACCTACTCAATATGCTCACAAAATTTCATGAGAATCGGTCAAGCCGTTTCGGAGGAGTACGGGAACGAACATTGTGACACGAGAATTTTATATATTATAAGATAATAAAAATCAAAGTGGCGGATTTTTGGCGCCAAAATGTTTTTTCCGTAGTCGGCTTACAGTCTTTTAAACTTAACTCGTGTTCTTGTTTAAAGTTTACTGATCACAATGCCCAATTTTCTGCTTTAATAAACCCTGTCATGTTCGAGTTAACTTATCTCTTTAAAAGCACTTGTTTCTGTGATAAATACTTACCTTAACCCATTATTCCTTTTTTTTCATGAATGTGTGTCAATTTTGTATTTTTTTGACAAAAATGGCGCATTCCCATTAATATAATATAACCATATTAAATATACTTACTAGTCACACACAGGGTGAGGTTTTAATGATTGTCTTCCTCAGGGTCATTGTACTCATCATTATGAACAACTTTTACTATGGGACCAAACCTGAAATCGCGAAAAAGAAAATCAGCTAAAAATGATTTTGACGAGTTTGATGTAGATAAATGTACTGAACATCAGATTTTTTTTCGCGATATCAGGTTTGGTCCCATAGTAAAAGTTATTCAAAATGATGAGTACAATGACCCTTTAAGAGGAAAACAACCATTAAAATTTCACCTTGTATAGTTTCTGATTAACGAGGAGAGACGAAACGCATGTGACTAAAATGCATGTGACTAAAAGGGACTAAAAGAGACGAAACGCATGTGACTAAAAGAGTGATGAATATACATGTTGATGGATGGAGAGGCAGAGGAAGGCCAAAGAAAAGACGGATGGATTGTGTGAGGAATGATATGAAAGAGAAGGGAGTGAATGATAGCGTGCCGGTTGACAGGGGAGAATGGAAGAAGTAAACGTGTTGCGTCGCCCCAAGTAATATGGGATAAGGGCAGGAAGATGATGATATTTTCTGATTAACATAGAATAAAATTGATATTTCATAAGGAAAAATGGACAATTCAGAGAAAAACTCAGTAGGTTGTTTGACATACAAAGATCGTAAAATTGTTTGAATATTTACAGCCATTGCAAACTACGTCTGGTCAAGGCGAGGCAAGAAGCTAATCCTATTGTCAGGATACACCTATTATCGGCACTTCAAGAACAACTATCAAAAGACGAGATGGATGTGTTCCACAAACCGCATGAGGGGATGCAAGGCCGTTATCCATACAATAGAAGATCGCTTAGTCTTCCTGAAGACAGTTCACAATCATCCTCCTAATGATGGGCAGTACCAATACCATGCTAAGCCATAGATTAAGAAAATAGGGATGATGCCTGGGTAAAAAAAAAATCTATTTGGTTCGTCAGTCAGATAATAAAAAATATTAGGCACGTATTTTTTGGTATATCATATTAAAAATAAAAAAATTACTTAGACAAAACGCATTAAAGTTGGGGAGTGGGAGCTCGCCTAGCAAGGCGTGACGTGATGCCCCATTTTAACTCAATATATCGCCGTAATCTTTTGATTTCCAACGTAAGAAAAGAAAAAATACGTGTCCAATATTTTTTAATTTAAAGTTTTGGGTCATCATCCCTATTTATTTTTGTACGAGTAGAAACAAAACTCATGGTATGTCCTAGACCCGGCTAGCCCTAACATAAATAAATATAGTAGACAGACCCCAAAAAATTTTTCTTTAATAAATTTTACAACATTATACCTGAGGTATTGTTTCGTTACCTTCCAATTCCCAAATCATTACCAGATTTACTTTTCTCTCAATCATTATCCTATCTTTCATACAAATAAATTACTTTAAAACTTCATTAATAGTTTAGTTTCGGATTAACATAAATTAAAACAAATATTTTCAAAATAGTTGTGGTAATTTTTTTTTTTTTTACAGAAATGGCTCATTACGTCTACTCAAAGCGGGGCAGCAGGCTAATCCTTTACTGTGGATACACCTATTGTTTGCACAAGACGTCCATCAGTCAGAAGTCAAGATGGATGTGTTCCACGCACCATAGGAAGGGGTGCAAGGGTGTTGTCCATACACAAGACGATCGCATTGTTTACGCGAAGACAGCCCACACTCATCCTTCCAACGGGCACTACCGATTTCATGAGCAAATTGCCAACCCATAGAATAAGACATTCGTGCAGAAGCGAAAATCTTGTTCTGTCCTAGACAGTGACGGATTTGTAAGCAACGTGTGAGTCGTGATCGTGAGTTATAGCGCGAAAGTGCTAGTCACTGCCTGAGGTTTGTGACCGGAGAGACGGGAGAGGTAGACAATGGTCAAGCTAACTCAGTCAGCAAACCTTGTCAATCGCGCTCTCTCCCGTCTCACCGCTCACATACTTCAGGCGGTGACTAGCAGTTGCGCGCAGTACACACGGAATAGAAAGGAGGGAGAGTATCGATTTCGGTCATTCTGCGCTCCCCGACACCGCCCGGCCTCGACGCAAACTCAAGGTCAGAAGCCGACGTTGGCACGGACCTTATCGCGCACACGGACTAGAAAAAAAATAAGGATTCCGCGCCACGCGTATCGAAAGTGAAGCACCGTACCGATCTATGTGTGCGCGATTTGACAAAGACGCCGTCGTGTCACGTAATGGCGGCCGGTCGGCATACTATGATGTAAATGTGTACGTGAGGCATGTTTGTACAAACGGTCCCGGCACTTACTGTGCTTCACTTTCGATATGCGTGGCTAGGAATCCTTCTTTTTTTTCTAGTCCGTGATCGCGCATTGGATTTTCAACTCTCGTTGTTGAGCCGAGCATTGAGAATCCAACTTAACAACAACAGTGTGCATTCTAGCGCGTCGAAAAAACACACTGTTGGATTTTCAACTCTTGGCGCTAAGCAGAGCGTTGAAAATCCAGTGCGCGAAATAAAATCGCCGCGATATTTTTACGTCCGTGCGAACGTCGACTTACAGTGAGCTGACTATATTTTAAGCTAAATAATGACAATTAATGTGTTTATGTTTCTAAGACTAATAGTTTTGTAGACTTAATAGGGTATGTAGACCATTTTCTATTTTGTTTGACGCTTTGAAGGACACTTATACGGCCATAGCAGTAATAACAATAAAACTTCTATTATCTCTCCTTAGTGTCCTTCGAAGCGTTTAGTAACAGGTACTTGTTGACGGGCCTACACTGTCCTCCCATAACTTTTAAGGCGAGTATAGCTGCTGGCAGGCAGCGCAGCGCCACCATTGAAAAATTTTTTTCAATGGTAGCGCTGTTAGCGGCTATACTCGCCTTAACACTGTAATTTGAAAATATTATAATATAAGCTAATTATTTTTATTAAAACAGTAACCATGGAGTTTCTTGCCGGCTCTTCTCCATAGGAAACGACTATTTGGAACCGTGCAACTTGCATGCATATAGGTTTAAGTAAAATAAAATATTTAGATTTTTTTTTATTTTTTAGTTATTAAGGTAAGACGTAAGGCCGTGTCTTGTCCGTAAGGTCATGCCTCTCCCGTGCCTGTTCCACGTGGCATGACTCAGACCCGACTCGCTCCTTATTTCTTCTTGCTTTTTCTATTTTTAATTTGAATAAATATGTAAAAAACATTACCTGCAGTAGTATTCTTTACTTTTTATAACTGAAGTCATTGCAAGATTTACTTACCTCATTATCCTCATCCACATTATGAAGGCAGATAACAAAATTCACAGTAAATATTTTCAAATAAATAACATCGCATTAAAAGTTAACCTTATCTAGTTTAACCTTAACACAGACTAAGCTAAGAGTAGAGAATAAATTATGAGCAGTGGTGGCCCAGTGGTAACGGCCCCGACTTACGTCGTGGGTTCGAACCTGGGCAGGCGTATTACGTGTAAATAATTTCATCACCACTGCTCTCAAAACGGTGAAGAAAAACATGTCCTAGAACCAAAATTTCGAAGACATGTGACATCTAATGTCTCGCTGATGGTGGCGCGTGTTGGATCATTTAGCTAATCCATGCGTCAGGTTCGTGAACAAGCGCTGTCAGTGAAGGCTGGGCATACCTTAGCGGCCACGGCTTATTTTAATTTAATTTAAATATTTGAATTGTTTTTTTTTTTAAGGACGCTTTTAACGTTCTGCATCGTTCTCACATGTAAAATTTCAACATGAATGATGTAACCATTATTTTGTAACCATATCTTGATTTAAAAGAGTGTCCGTGGAGTTTCTTGCCCGTTCTTCTCCATAGGTACCTACTATGCTTTGGAATGGGCGCCTAGCTTCATCTTTCTGACTGACCGACCCCTTGAAAATTCAAAAGTGCCTGTAATTGGTTTAATTGAAATAAATGCTTTGAGTTTGAGTTTGAGTTCTACCAACTCCCACTGGGCCCGCGTCTTAGATTACAGCCCACTTCCTCTCAAAGCCTGTGTCCCAGCAGTGGGGACATTATAGTCTGATTATGCCATTTAATTTATCTGCCCAGTCTCAAAATCAGAGGAATACCCAATACCTGAGAAACAAGAATCGGAAAATTTATTAAATTTTTTAAGGCATTGCAAATTACGTCTACTCAAAGCGAGGCAGTTAGCTAATCTTAATAGCGGGATACACTTATTACCGTCACCGGATACGGCAAACAGAAGACATTGTGGATGTGTTCCACGAATCGCATGAAGGGCTGCAAGGCTGTTGTCCACACAGTAGACGATCACATTGTCTTCCTGAAGGAACAACATAATCATCCTACAAACGGACAGTACCAATAGGGCAGCGGTAGCTATTGGTTCTTATTTTTCTGTTTTTATTATTTAAATAAATAATACAACATTTCCGGTACGTTTTTTCTTTGCCTTTTGTATGTCAGATTCACTTATTTTCAATTACTTTATCCGTATTTTAACCAACTTCTTATAGGTACTTACTAGAAGAGCTCGTGTCTAAGTAATAATAGCTATACGAATCGATCCATCAGGTTAAGTTACGCTTGCTGGGATTGGTCCGTGGATGGGTGACCATCTTTACATACCGAGGCGTCTCCGTGCCTCGGAAAGGACGTTATGCCGTTGGTCCCGGCCGTCATTCGTGGATCTTTGACAGTCGTTACGGGTCGTCAGAAGCCCGAAAGTCTGACAAGCAGTCTTATCAAGGGGTATCGTATTACCCAGTAATTGGGTTGTGGAAGTCAGATAGGCAGTCGGTGCATATAAAATACTGGTATTCAGCTGCATCGGGTTAGACTGGAAGCCGACCCCAACATAGTTGGGAAAAGGCTAGGCAGATTGATTGGTTGATTTTTTTTTTTAGGTGCTTACTGTTTTTATTTGGAATTTTTATGAGTTTTGCGTAGTCTTTATAAATTAACTCTTCATAATAATACAACTAGATTTTAATTAACATAGAAGGAATTAAAAAAAAATTTCAAAATCAGAAAAATTGTCCACAGGAACTTGAGATATAAAAAAAAATACAACCGACTTCCAAAAACAACACTACAAAGTGAAAAATAACTTTAATTTCGGAAGTCGGGTCGGAAGTTACCAAACAAAGTTCAAATACATAAAACTTTGAGATTCTGGAGGCTACTTACTATGAAGTAAAATTTTTTGAAATTATTAATAGCAATAACTTTTCCAACGAAAAAACTTTTTTACAAAAAAAATACAACCGACTTCCAATAACAAAACTACAAAGTGAAAAATAACTTTATTTTCGGAAGTCGGTGTCTAGTTAAATGTATTTTCGTTTTTTGCCACCGACTTCCGAAATTAAAGTTATTTTTCACTTTGTAGTGTTGTTTTTGGAAGTCGGTTGTATTTTTTTGTAAAAAAGTTTTTATTTTTCACTTTTTAGTTGTGTACCTACCCCACACAAATTCTAATACCACTATCTGCACAACAAACTAGAACATCAACCATATAAAAGTGGGGAAAAAATACGTATTATTTTGAAGCTAACTCAAAAACTACCCAAGCAAAGTTAATCAATTTTATAGGGGACCAACTGTGATGTATACCCTCTCGAATAAAACAAAAAAAAAAAATCCAAATCGGTCCAGCCATCTTCAAGTAATCGGGGAACATAAATAAATAAAAAAAATGGTTCCGACGAATTGAGAACCTCCTCCTTTTTGAAGTCGGTTAAATGACACAAGTATCATTAAACTATTGTTTGTTTAATTTACAGCCATTAGCGACATTGCTAATTTCGTCCAATCAAGGCAAGGTAAGAAGCTTATCCTAGTATCCGGATACACCTATTATAAAAACAAGACTTCCAAGATGCAAAAAACGAGATGGATATGTTCCGCACACCACAGGAAAGATTGCAAGGCTGTTGTACATACAGTAGCTGATCACATTGTCTTCTTGAGGACAGACCACACTCATATTTCTAATGGGCTATACCAATAAAAAAACCTAATAATATTAATGGTTGCTGCTGCAGCTGTCGCTGAAAACTAGCGCTGTGGCTCTGTCTCGAGGGTCACAGCAATATGCTGAGCGATGGCCGTTTGTGACGCATATTTTTCCACAACTTGTTCTTTTATCGCTGTGCACCTTATTATGACCACCACAAAAAAGTTTTACTACTTCTCATGTACACACGGCTACACATCAAGCTATACATTTCCAGTTTACACTGACCTCGCACTGTAAGGATTTCCTTACAATGCGAGATCAGTTTATACTGGAAATGTATAGCTTGATAAAAATGTATATACATATATATTAATAAATGTATAGCTTGAGCCGTGCGTACCTGTTGTAATTGTAACTTTTAATGGTGAGAAATATACATTTTTTTTAAAAATATTTGTTTATTTTATTTACGTCATGTTTTACTGTAAATAAACGTATTTTCTTACTTTCTACCGTTGCGTTGTTTTAAAAATATCTAACAGCATTGTTAATAGATTTTTTACCATACAACGTAAGATTTTTTAGCGGAGGAAACTTAATCGAAAAACGATTTCAGTTTATTTTATTTTTTATTTATTTTAATATGCGATAGAATGGATTCTTCATAAAACTCTGGATTTTTTTTACCTAAATTTATTGAAAATAATTATTTATATTCTATTTAATATTGCCAAGCCATAGAATAAGAAAACAGTAGGCACGAAAATCATGTTCTTTCCTGGGACCGTTACGACAAAAGCCGCTTCCGAATCGGCACGACTTGTAAGCAACGTGGTAAGGCTGTGCTTCGTTCGTGCCGTGACTCGAACCCAGCTCGACTTTGCAAAAATAATCATAATCATAGGAAGGGTGGGGAATGGTAGCTACCGCTCTTAATTTTACAAGCTTTTATTGTTATTATTACTTTTAATTCCACCTGTCTCGGTGTCGCTTCTAATCAAATCTTGCAAGTTAAATTTGACCCACTTCCCGGTTTCTGATTGAGCGGAAATTTTACACGCATATGTAAATGAATGACAATGCAATATTATTATGACATGGAGCTGATCAGATGATGGAGCCGGAAGGCTGCCATGGGAACTCAGTAATAAAATGACGCAACCCTATCGAGTTTGGTCTCGTTTGATTTGTCTTGACGAGGACTCTGTCCTAGATGATATCCAGATTAATAAAAGCTTGTTTTTTTTTCAATAATTCGTTGTTTTTATCTGAAAAAATTGTACACCATTTCTTGCAGTAATCAAATTTACTTTTCTCATTAATACAGCTGTGTTATAAAATACTTCTTTTAGGCAATATTTTCAGGAAATTTGTAATTTTTGTAAGCTTCGCGTACCTATGATTTCTAATAAATGCATTTGAAAGTTAACTGGTCGTAGTTTCTGTTTAACATAATATAATAAAATAACATGTGATATTTCACTGAGAAAAAAAAGCGCCATATCAGAGAATTACTCGGTAGTATATGAGATAAAATTATCATAAAATTGTTTGTATTATTTGCAGCCATTGCAAAATTCATCACATCAAGGCGAGGCAATCAGCTAATCCTGTTATCCGGATACACTTTTTACAAATTCAAGACATCCGGAAATCAAAAGACGTTGTGGATGTGTTCCACGCACCGTGGGAAGGGGTGCAAGGCTGTTGTACATACAATAGACGATCAAATTGTCTCCTTGAAGGAAGTACACAATCATCCTCCTAATAACAGTACCAATATGAGTAGAATGTATTACCAAGCCATGGAATAAGAAATCCATAAAGAACTGAAACTCATGATGTTTCCTAGACAGTGACGGGCACGAGCCGAGTCCGTGTCGGCGCGATTCGTAGACATCGTGGCCATGCCAGAAATAATCATAGCAGGGAGCTACCGCTCCTTAATACGAATCGAATGTCATTATTAGATTTACTGTTCTCATTAATACCTATTAGGCAATATTTTGTGAATTATGTAATCTTAAAATGTTGTGTATAATTTAAAATAATTAAAAATTTTAAAATAAATTTCAAAAAGTATAAAGTTTTTGATTACTTAATGTAGAACAAAATATAATGTGATATTTCACTCATAAAAAGTACCAAATCAGAAAATACTCAGTTGCTACTTGAGATAAAATTAATCGTAAAATTTTCTCAATTATTTTCAGCCATTGCAAATTTCATCACATCAAGGAAAGGTGCGCAGCTAATCCTATTATCGGGATACACCTATTATCGGCACTTCAAGACAACCAGCAATCAAAAGTCAAGATGGATGTGTTCCACGCACCGTGGGAAGGGATGCAAGGCTGTTTTACATACGATAAACGATTGCATTGTCTCCATGAAGGAATTACATAATCATCCTCCTAATGACAGTACCAATATGAATGTAATTTGTTAAGAAATGTGGAATTAAATATGCCATTGAATAAGAAATCCATAAAGAACTGAAACTCATTATCTTTCCTAGACCGTGACGGGCACGAGCCGCGTCCGCGTCGGCATGATTCGTAGACATCATGACCGTGTCAAAAATAATCATAGCGGGGAGCTGCCGCTCCACATTACCTGCAGCATTTATTCTTGGCCTTTGGAATTGAATGTCATTATCAGATTTACTTTTCTAATTAACATCTATTAGGCAATATTTTAAGAATTATGTAATCTTATAATGTTGTTTATAATATTAAATAATATTTTTTTTTTATTATAAATTTCAAATAGTAAACTGCATAAGTTTTTCATTAATGTAGAATAGAATAAAATGTGATACCTAATACAATCATAAAAAAGTACCAAATCAGAAAAATACTCAGTTGGTACCTACTTGAAATAAATTGATCGTAAAATTGTTTGTACGTACTTATTATTTTCAGGCATTGCAAATTTCATCACATCGAAGCGAGGTAACCAGCTAATTCTTTTATCTGGGTACACCTTTTTCAAGCTCAAGACATCCAGCAGACAAAACATGCTGTGGATGTGTTCCACGCACCGTGCGAGGGGATGCAAGGCTGTTGTCCATACAGTAAACGATCGCATTGTTACCTTGAAGAGAAAACACAATCATCCTCCTTTAGACAGAACCAATATAAATCGAAGGTATGATATGAATGAAGTATAAATTGACAAGTTATGAAATAAGAAATCCATAGAGAAGTGAAACTTATGATCTTTCCTAGACCGTGATGGGCAAGTCGCGTCCGTGTCGGCACTGTGTGGTAGACATCGCGGCCGTGGCAGACATAATCAAAATCATAGAAGGAGGACCCAGCTACCGCTTTTTAATTTAATTTTTATATAAATTTTGATTATATACAATGTCTCCTGCAGCATTTTTTATTTACCTTTCGTATCTGATTATCAGATTTATTTTTCTCTTTAAAATCATACGTTCGTGAACCGACTTCTATTAGGCAATTTTTTTGAGAATTTTGTGTTTGTAAAATGTTGTGTATAATTTCAAATAATTAACGTTATTACAAATAAATTTCAAAAATTAAACTGCATTTAGCTTCTGTTTAACATATAATAACTCTTAAACAAGTTAGTGATATTTCACTGTGTAAAAAACACCAAAGCGGAGAAATACTCAGTAAGTACTTGAGATTGTTCGTAAAGTTATTTGTTTTGTATTATTTTCAGTCATTGCAAATTTCGTCAAATCAAGACAAAGTAAGAAGAAGATATTACTATTATCCGGATATACCTATTATAAGCACAAGATATCCAGCAGTCAAAAGACATTGTGGATGTGTTCTACGCACCGTGGGAAGGGATGCAAGGCTGTGGTACACACAATATTCGATCAAATTGTCTCCTTGAAAGAAGTACACAATCATCCTCCCATTGACAGTATCAATATAAATCGAATGTACAGCCAAGTCATGGAATAAGAAATCCAAAAAGAAATTAAACTTAATATGATCTTTCCTAGACCACAGATTAATACAAATGGGACACTCCGCAAAAACATTTAATTTAAAAAGTGACTCTTGCTACGTCACAATGAAGTGCAATTCAGATCGCACAACGCTTCATTACCTACAGTTATATTCACCTATAAGTTGCCTCTCTTTCTATCGCGTAACTCTTATACCTTCTGACTCGTTAGGGTTGTCTTCTTTTACGACGCGGCGCGTGAATGAGTATCGAACTAACGTGCGAGCCGGCCGGTGCGCGGCAGCCCACACTGAATTGACCAATGAGATAAGCTCGCCGCGTACTTGTAGCTTCATACCTAAACTTCGGAGAGTCCCATCTGTATTAATCTGTGCCTAGACCATGACGGGCACGAGTCACGTGCGCGTGAGCACAATTCGTAGACATCGTGGCCTTGCCAGAAATAATTAAAATCATAGCAGGAAGCTACCACTCCTTAATACAACATTATCTGAAGTATTTTTTCTTTGATTTTCGAATCTAATGTCATTATTAGATTTACTTTTCTCATTAGCATCATACGTATTTTAACTGACTTCTATTAGGCAAATTTTAAGAATTATGTAATCTTAAAAATAATTTTAAAAAATTAAATAAAATTCAAAAAGTTAACTGCTTAAAGTTTTTGATTGATGTAGAATAAAAGAAAATTGCATATTTCACTACTTTAGATCAAATATTCTTAAAATTGTTTTTATAATTTTCAGCCATCGTAAAATTCGTCGAATCAAGACAAGGTAAGCCGCTTATCCTATTATCCGGATACACCTATAATAAGATCAAGACAACCATGAATCAAACGAAGATATTGTGGATGTGTTCCTCGCACCGTTGGAAGGGATGCAAGGCTGTTGTACATACCATAAATAATCGTTTTGTATTTATGAAAGAAGTACACAACCATCCTCCCATTGACAGTTCCAATCTAAGAAGATTAAATTGCGAAGCCTTGGAATAAGGAATCTAAAAAATAATGGTACTCATGATCTTTTCTACGAGTATACCCCGGGTCTCGCCCGTGCCTCATGGTAGGCATACCTCGGACTCTGCTCGTCTTAGCATAAATAATACTTTATCCGGGCGCTAATGCATGAATTACCAAATAACACCACCAATTGTAATCCTACTTAATATTATACATGTGAAAGTTTGTATGTTTGGATGTTACTTAATCACGCAAAAACGGCTGAACGGCACACAGATAGTTTATAACCTGGATTTACACATAGGATACTTTTCATCCCGGTAGTAGGTTCCCGTGGGATAATTTCCGACACATACACGGGCACAGCAGCTGGCAAAAGTTACTTTCGAATAAATCTATCCGATTTGATTAATGATTGAGTGTCTTTATAGGTAGAATAGGAGCCTTCAGGAAAACCAGGAAGACCTATGGTAAATCATGCCATGTTTCCCGGTCTATTCTTAATTCAAATACTATTATATTTATTACTAGCTTTTGCCCGCGGCTTCGCCCGCGTGGATGTCGGAAAATACCCCACGGGAACGAAAATCCTTCCTTATTCCTCGTTTACGTTATAAAGGGAACCTCTTCGCAAAATTTCAGCTTTCTAGGTCCAATGGTTTGGGCTGGGCGTTGATGAGTCAGTCAATCAGTTACGTCAGTCAGTCAGGACTTCTCATTTTATTTATATATATGAGCACCTACATCAAACACACATAATATTCTAACATTATATTAAGGGCTGATTGTTCAATAGGCAGATAGCTTTTACCAGAAGAATAAATGTGACAGTTTGACATATTTTCAATACAAAAGCTGTCAAACCGCCATATTTAATCCTCAAATATAAATTATCTGACTATTGAACAATCAACCCTTAGTCGAGGTAATAATATGAATTACAAATTGAAACAAAAGATACCTGAAGATACATACGAATACGAGATAATACTCATTAGAATTGACATTACAAAGATAAGTAATTAGTTATGAAGATAAGTAGTTAGTTTTATGCGAAATTAACTCGGCCTACCTTTTCACGCTGTACGGGTAAGGTACATTTAAATGATAGACTGATATAGGAGTTCAACTTGTGTATTGATAGTCACACAGAAAAACACCCAAAACTGATAACTGATCGACCCGCGGCGAATGAGTCCTTTTGATGATAGCCCGAACGATGCTATGCATCTACTGATTGCTTACTCCAATACATGCATTTTATTCATTCGCTGCGCGTCGATGTCAGCATAAAAGTAATACTATTGATATGTACGGGTTTGCTCGTACACACGCCTTACCGGCTGAACGGATTTGGATGACCATAGAACATGACCTGGATTAGGAAATAAGACACTTTTTATTCCGGTAATACGTTCCCTTGAGATAATTTCCAACATACACGCGGGCGAAGCCGCAGGCAATAGTTAGTTATGTATAAACAGAATAAGAGGCAGTCACATTAGTATCCTGAAGGCTGTGGTGGCAGATACTTCCTCCGCCATAAGAAGGCAATTCGTAAGAAGACTTATACTCTAGTTTCCATTTCTCGTTGTGGCTGGTTAATGGGTGGTCGTCTCATTAATTCGTCTTTAGTTTAAGTTACTAACAATAGTGGTTTAAGTGCACGCTTATTACTAACAATTTATGAATCTCTTATGGTTTCTGAGGAATTCTTAAACGGAGTTTAAACTCCCAATAGCTATTGATTCGACAAAATTATCTATTTAAGCGAATTCCTCCCTTATGCCACAGATTAATACATATGGGACACTCCGCAAAATCATTTAAATAAAAAGCGACTCTTGCTACGACACAATAAAGTGCAATTCAGATCACCTATAAGTTATATTCACCTATAAGTTGCCTCTCGTTCTATCGTGTAACTTTTATACCTTGTGACTCGTTAGGGTTGTCTTCTTTTACGACGCGGCGTGTGAGTGAGTATCGAACTATCGTGCGAGCCGGCCGGTGCGCGGCATCCCACACTGGATTGACCGAGTGAGATGAGCCCGCCGCGTACTTGTAGCTTCATACCTCAACTGCGGAGTGTCACATCTATATTAATCTGTGCATAAGCACAGAAACCGAGCATAAGCTCGGTTTTTGAGGTCCTCAGATAAGCCCTCGATAGTAATTCATTCGACTTATAAGTTAAATTCTTGCTAACGAAGTCTTGTTGAACCAATAATTACTATCGAATGGATAAACTCCTTTTGAAAGCCTCAGAAACCAGGCATTAGTTATCCGAAAAAAAAAACGTTTTTTATTTATTTTTTATTTATGTTGTAGCTGTACGAGTATCTTTTGGCGCGTAGCTAAAATTGGAACTAACGTCGCCATCTTGCTTTTTCAATTCATTTCACTACAATTGTACAAAAACTTTTACCCACAGCAGCGCCCGCCCGTCGATCATCCGAGTGCCAAAAGATCCTTGTAGCAGTAGGTACCTTAGAATACTAATCTTATTTTATCACTAGTTATTAGGGCGAGTATAGCTGCTAACCGGCACCGCCACCATTGAAAAAATATTAAGTCTGGAGTTATGGAACATTTTGAAATTATTTTTTTTTCCCAATAGCGGCGCTGTTAGCAGATATACTCGCCTTAAGTACTAATCATCTCCTGGGAGGCTATTTTATAAATAAATGAAAATTTTATTTTAAAACTTTTACTTAAATTTAAGAATTTTTAAACTGAAATAACAGCCAAGCATTATTATTCTCATAAATTGAAAACGGTTTTTTTTTCAGTTAATCTCTGACTTTTTCTATAAATCTATAAATTAACCTTTATTATTGTGTTACACCTTCTGATACAGCCTTAAGGAAACCTCTTATGAAAAATAACGATAAGTCTGAGAGTGTTGATTTTGATATAAGCTATAATATAATTTATGAACTACCAAATACATAGCAAATAGTAGGTAATTATTGCACAAAAAAAAAAATCTACAATTGTTCAGTCAAAAATTTACCTTATAATATACTTCTAATGATCGCCTCCCAGGCGATGGCATAGTCAATAGATATCTCGGTACAATAACGGCTTATACTCATAGAGCAACACGGACCCAGGCGGGTCCGCCGGGGGCCCTGTTGCTCTATGGCATAAACTAGCCGTAAGCCACCGACCTCAGGCGGCCGGCCTCTCAGGTGATGATTAGTAGTTACTCTATGATTAAGAATATAAATGTGAGTTTCATAGCCTATTGGGTAGATTTTTGTGCACATAAATATTTTATGAGACATAGTAACTGTGCTTATTACCAAAAATCACACTAATAAATTATTTATTTGAAGAAAAAATGTCACGGAAATAAATACAATCCATGCATGGGTCTCCTTATTTTTCATTAATTTATGTTTCTATTTGAAATTTGAATAAATAATACAACAGTACCAATAGCTTTTTAATTTGCCTTTCATAACTGATGTCATTAATACATTGTTAGAAATCAGCGAAATTATACTCTATACCTGAGAGTTATCGTAAAAATTATTTATATACCTACTTATACTTCACTGTACACCAGAAAAACCTAACAAAAAAAAAATACACAACAAAACATACAATGGCCGGCCTTATCGCATTCTACGATCTCTTCCAGGCAACCTTGGAAAGGACAGTGATTGCGTGGACATAAAGATATAAAGTAAATAATATAATAATAATACGAGTATCATCATCATCATTCTCCTGCCCTTATCCCAATTTATTCGGGGTCGGCGCAACATGTCTTTTTCTTCCATACTTCTCTATTAGTCGTCATCACGGTAGTCACTCACTTTCTAGTCATACAATCTTTCACACAGTCCATCCATCGGATCTTTGGTCTTCCCCTTTGGTTTTAGCCATCCACATTCATACTCAAAACTTTCCTGATGACATTATGCTCATTCCTCCTCCGCATCACTTGCCCATACCATGACAATATATTTTTTTTTTCAGGCATTGCAAATTACGTCCGCTCATTGCGTGGCGGTAAGCTAATCTTATTATCGGGATACACCTTTTACCGGGACAAGACTTCCCGCAGTCAGAAGACAGGATGGAGGTGTTCTACGCATCACAGGAAAGGCTGCAAGGCTGTTGTCCATACAGTGGGCGAACAGATTGTCTTCTCTAGGCAAGATCATAATCATCCTGCAAGTGGGCACTACCAATAAGCCAAGTCATGTCATAAGAAATCCACAAACGATAGGACACTTAATATCCTGTCCTGCATGTCCTGGCACGGTACAGGAACTGCGGGACGCTAATGAAGGCGCCAAAACCGTAGCCAAATTCTGCGGGGTAGTTGTGAAACACACTTACGAGTATAATGACAATTGATCGCAATGGGTTTCATTTTGACAGTTCATACGTTATTTACGTTGTTGAGCAGACGAAGTTTTCAAATATAGAAGCAATGTACTGGCAATATCCTTCAAAACTCTCGGATTGTGATTAAAAGTGTGTTACGCAATTAGGGTGCTTTTTTTTTCTTTTTTTTTTTTGGATGGGAAATCATATAATGACTTCTCTCGCTCTGGGCAGAGCGGGAGGGCGTGTTAGACTTTTACTGACTTAAACCCACCCGTGTTCCTTCAGTTGCCCGTGCCAGGGCCACGGTATCTCTTTCGAACTACCCGCGACCCCGGCGGCATCGGCCCAATTGACCCCGTCACTGCTGACATCTCTTTGAGGCGCGCGTGGGATACAACGTGCCGTCGACCCGGGCCTGGTCCTTATCGGACGGCGAGCTGCCCATTACTCGTCGTCCGCAAGCTGTTACTCTGTATCTGTGTTACTCTGTAAAGAAGCGAAACTCGTGTACTTTCTTTTTAGGAATAGTACAATTATACTAGACTATGATGGGTGCGAGCCGCGTCTAGTCGGTTCGATGGGTAGGCGTCGTACAGTAGGCCGCACATTAGTGGTAACAAAACCACTATTACGCTGGCCTGGCATTTTATTGTAACTCCGTACTTACGCTAGCCACTCGTCTATCGACCGACCTCTAGGAGGTCAGTCTCAAAAAAATTCGCTCTTGATTTCAAATTGGAATTAATATATATAACAAGTCAAAACTGTACTATTCCATGTTTAAATGTGTTAGCTTATTTCATAACGATTCCAACGACATAATATTATTACGACATATTAAGGTTTATTATGCAGCTCCCATACAAAACTTTAGAGATATCGTCATTTTAATCACAAGTGCCGATGCGCTAATTCGCGCAGAATGGCCGCGATAAGAGAGGGACTAGGCCAGCTCCAGGAGAAAGTTCTCACCGATGACATTTAGACAGAGAACTAATCCTAATATTCTTGACATTCATTATGACCAAAATAAGATCATTAAAACGGAACGTATCAAATTTCTAGGTATTTGGCTAGACGAAAATATGACATGGAATACACACATGGAGACTATGATAAAAAAAATTCATCAATTTTGCTATGCTTTACACAATTTGAATAAGGTTGCAAATCGTAATACTGTCCTTACTGCATATCATGCATATGTCTCCACAACTCTTCGTTACGGCATAATATTTTGGGGCAACTCTACCAATAGAGAAATGGCATTTAAGGCCCAAAAACAATGTCTTCGAGCCATATGTATGTTAAAAACCACCGAAAGTTGCAAACCACTTTTCGTTAGTTTAAAAATACTTACGCTTCCATCTCTCTATATTTATGAAATTATAATATTTGTTAGGGAGAATCTGTCTAAATTTGAAAAACTTAATACTAAACGTCACCAAAGCACACTAAAATCAAAAAAACACAATACTGCGCTTTTCTCAAAGAGTTGTGTCGGCATGGGTCCAAAGATTTATAATAAACTACCAAAAACTTTAAAAAGCATGACCAATATAAACCATTTTAGATCGCAACTTAAAAAAATATTGATTGAAAAGGCTTACTACTCTATCAATGAGTTTTTAGATGATAGAAGCATAAAATAAAAAAAATAAATAAAAAAAGTCCGATCTACTTGTTTTTCTATCTTGTTTACGACGTTACTTGTTTGAAACAGTTTTATTTAGTTTGTAGTTTTTTTTTTTTACGCCTAATTTGTACGCCTTGCAAGGCAGAACATAGTGACACAACGCAAATTTTATACCATGTACCATATTACCTATGTTCAACAAATAAAATACTTTGACTTTGACTTTGACTTTGACGTTGACGCTGCGATGTGTGGTCTATTGTATGTTGAAGCATAAACTACTTCTTATAAAATATTCGTAGTATTTTTAAATACGTGCCCCGCACCTCATGACACGTCTCGGACCCGACTAAAAAAGAAAGCCAAAAAGACGTCATATTAGTTTTGTACATTATAGTTAGATTTCAATTAGATATAAATTATGTCATCGTACAAATACTTTTTTTTTTTTGGTAGCCTTATTTGTTCCTACTCCTGGTCAAAGGCATCCTTCCATGTTTTCCATCGCCCGCGAACCCGCGCTTCCTTTTCCGATCCTTTAGACTTCCTTCCGAGGATTGCCGCGACGCCAAGCAGCACAAAAGCGCAGGTTCAAATAAAATACGTAGAAAACAGTCAATTATCTTTTCTTTTGTTTACAGATATGGAGTTTTTAGAAATGGTATATAAACGTCAAGGGCTCAAGAATTCCGCAGTCTGGAAAAATTTCCTCAGAAGCAGAGATGAAAGTTGTGCCAGATGTAAATTGTGTCTCAAAATATTAAAATGCCAGTCTGGTTCTACAACAGCATTACAGAGACACTTGATAACCGTACACAACACAAAATAAGAATAAGGAACCTATTAAAAAAGAAAATCCTCTGCCTAGTTAAAAATTGAAGGTGACCTGCCTAAACAAATAATTAATAAACATTCCGCCCATAGTGCGCTTTTATAATTATTTCTAACGTGACGATAATAGTATCGTAGACGTCCACGGTATCACGATAGCACAGGGGAGTAAAATGTATAGAGATATAAATATGAACACGCTTTTTTTCCGTCCTCAATTACGTTATAACTTTTTCAATGTTCAATTCAATCATTTATTTCGGAAAACATCCATATCGTACCTATTAGTATTAGCACTTACAAAACCTGCGTTAGCTCAAAAATCACAAATCAAAAATCAACATCAAAATTTAAAATTAAAATACAAAAATTTTAGTTAAAATCAAATGCAAAATTACATTAAAAAACAAAATTAAAATTAAAATCAAGATTAAAATCAAATTCAAAATCAAAATTAGAATCAGAAACAAAAATTAAATTAAAAATAAGATCAAAATTAACTTCAATCACAATCGATGTATTAAACAGAATCAAAACAAAATTAAATTAACATTAAAATTAGATCAAATCAAAGTTATAACGTGCATGTATTTCCATACATTTCATGGACGTGGACGACCACGATAATATCGTCACGTTAGGAATTATAACAGCGCATTGGGTAGATACTTGCATATAGCATCGATTTTTCTGGTACAGATCGGTGCAGGTTGATGTATGGAAAGAAACTGTTAGAATGTTTTACCTTTTTCTTTATGTGTAAGTGCATAAGTTAACATATTTCCTTCGTGCTTCCCATTTATGGAAGCACACTCACCTTTTAGATAAAATTGACAAAATTATCCGACAAACTTTAACTTCGATCTTAAATGTGGCCTTGGACGACCGCGCTTGGGCACAAGCTACTCTCCCCATTCGTATGGGAGGCCTCGGCGTCCGCAAAATTTCTAGTATTAGTTTACCGGCATTCATATCCTCGGTCCACGGCACAGATAAATTAATCAGGAAAATCCTAGCCTCCACACTGGTTAATTTTGATGTGCCTTGTTTCACCGAGGCTATAGATGCCTGGAGACTCGCTTGCCCGAATTCAGACCCACCCGACAATCCATTTTCCCAGAGACGGTGGGATGAGCCGCTCTGCAGAGTAGTACAGAACAATTTACTTGACACGTCTGCTACTACTGCGGAGCGTGCGCGTCTGCTGGCTGTGGGTAAGTGGGAGTCGGGTCTGTGGCTTCATGCACTACCGTCGTCGAACATAGGCACTTTGTTCGACGACACTACTTTCCGCCTCGCTGCTTCCCTGCGACTAGGAGCTCCTTCTTGTTCTCCTCATCGCTGTCACTGTGGCGAAGTTGTCAACAGCCTCGGACACCACGGCCTGTCTTGCAGCCGAAGTGCGGGTCGCTTAGCACGGCACGCGAACATCAATGACATCATCCGACGAGCCCTTGTCACCGTCGGCGTTCCAGCTGTATTAGAACCCAATGGCTTGGCACGCGACGATGGCAAGAGACCGGACGGCATGTCTTTATTTCCATGGAAGTTGGGAAGGCCTTTAGTGTGGGACGCAACGTGTGTCGATACTCTTGCGCCATCCCATCTTCCTGGCTCTGCGTGCTGTGCTGGCACTGCTGCTGCCGCTGCGGAAAACCTCAAGCGGCGGAAGTATAATAACTTTATCGGTAATTATATTTTCGAGCCGTTTGGGGTTGAAACCCTTGGGCCGTGGGGTCCGAGTGCTCATAGTTTGTTCAACGAAATCTCCAAACGGCTGGTTGACACTTCCCGTGACCCAAGGGCT
Organism: Cosmia pyralina; assembly: GCA_946251885.1. Classification (NCBI taxonomy): domain Eukaryota; kingdom Metazoa; phylum Arthropoda; class Insecta; order Lepidoptera; family Noctuidae; genus Cosmia; species Cosmia pyralina. Next base: position 22,126,254 of record OX276351.1, read on the forward strand.
GGCTTTTATCTTGGCCAGCGGCTTAGCATTGCCATACAACGTGGCAATGCCGCCAGTCTCTTGGGTACTTTACCAGTCGACAGCGATGCGGAGGAATTTTTCGACGCCATATTTTAGTTTTTTTTTTTTTTTTTTTTAATAGTTTTAGTTATGTTAGTATATAATTTTGTTATTTTTAGGTTATGTTTACAGTTAAAATAAAGTAATGAGTGCATAAGTTAATACAGGGCTATTTTACCGACTTGTCTTAAGGCACCTGTCCCACCTCCGGCAATCAACGAGCAACTAAACGGCGACGAGCTATTAGGTACTCGCTGGTATGCGTATGTATAATTCGCGTCATGTAAGTTTGTCGCTCTTAAGAGCGTTGGCTCCGTAGCTCCGTACGGCATTTCATACAAACTTTCAAGTCGTTTTTTATCGAAATGAATGAACCGATTTTAATGAAACTTCATACGCTTAAACAGGATACATAGGTCTAAAAAGTTAGTTAGAAACATTTTCGAAATGTCTTATTAAAAAAAATAATTGGAAATCTCTGTTTCTATGGCATATTTAAAATCGGTCGAATTTAGCTTGCTTGAAATGCCGTACGGAGCCTACGCCCTTAAGTAAGCTGCAAATGACTGCGCAGTAGTCAATATCTATACGAAAGCAACAGCGCGCCCTGCCATGAGCATTGGAAAGACTGGTTCCAAACCGGCAAACTTAGGTGACGCGAATTATTAATACTAAGTGTAAGTTTCTCAGTAAATGTTCTGCTCAAACGAGTCGGCGAGGTGTGGACAATCAGCGATCAACTATTAATATAAGTATATCTTTCACTAACACAGGACCTACAATCTTTTGTACGTGTCTTGATCGAGAAAATCGTTGATAGCTAGTGGCTTCCTCGTCGGCGGTGAGACAGGTGCCTCACCGCTCGGCCATGACCTTGCCGCTGCCAGGAACAAATATACTAGAACTAGAATATAAGAAGCACGCCACGAGGCGCCGCATGCATTTTGGTATTTTTGTTCCTAAGGCCTCTGCCTCGAATTTCGCGGGCAGCGGGGCGGCAGCGGCGGCGGCGCGGGAGCGCCAGGATTTTATGCATACAAACAAATGGACCGGACCTCGAAAACAGCAGCGCGGAAGCGGGGCGGGACAATGCGAGACGCGCCGCCGCCGCCGCCGCCCCGCTGCCCGCGAAATTCGAGGCAGAGGCCTAACGCTCGCCGCCCCGCGCTAAGCTGCCGCTGGTCTGGCCAAGCGGTTACCGGAAACCCGCGTTTTTATGCAAGCACCCATAAATAAGTACTAGTTATGACTATTTGGATCTCGACTGAAATTAAATATTTATTATTGACCGATTTGTCTTGACTGTTTTTATGTTCACATTGAAGAGAATTGTCACTCCAAATGTAAATTATAATAATGTCACAAAGTTTTAACATGCCTCATAAGTTCTTCTTCGGGATTATCTTTACATTTATGTTCTTTTGTCGTTCTGATAATGTATCTGGTAATATTGAAAAACTCTTAGTAGATAATAAAATAAAAAAAGAAATAGAACAATTGCCTTTTTCTTTTAAATTAAGTTGTTAATGGGTACAATAGAACAATGGTGGCCCAGTGGTGTCGGCACCGACTTACGAGTCGAGTCGAGGCGAGGTCGTGGGCTCGAACCCAAGCAGGCGCATTACTTTGAGTTATTTATTTCATCAACAATGCACCAACCCGCACTGGGTCCGCGTGGTGGAGTACGGCCCACTCCCTCTCACAGAGAAGAGGCCTGTGTCCCAGCAGTAAGAACATGATAGGGTATTATACTATAATTCATAGACACAAACTAATAATATTTAAATAGTATTAACAATAAGCATGTATATTTTATCTTCTCTTTTTTTCACAGAAAAGGACACACATTGCGTTATTATTGATATAAAGAACAAAGAAACTTCAGCAGTTTGGGAGCATTTTCTTAGAAACGAAGATAAATCAAATGCAGAATGTAAATTATGCCATGAAGAAGTTAAATACGACGCTGATTCTACATCGGAATTGGAAAACCACTGGGCAACAAGACATGAAAAACAATTCAAAAATGATTATATTGTTGAGGTTAAAGTTGAAGGTTGGTAGAGATTTCAATTTTTTTTTAAAGAACAACATTTTTTTTTTTCTAGCTCATAGCTAAATAATAACAACCACATGGGTCGATCTTCAAGGTTAAGCAACACTTGCCGAGGTCTGTCCGTGGATGGGTGAGCATCCATTACATATCGAGACCCCTCCGCCTTTGGTTCCGGCTGTCATTTTTAGATCTTTAACAGTCGTTGCGGGTAGATTTTCGATGATATAGACTATGTATTTCTTTTATTTACAGAAGATGCAGAAGGAGAAGAGGAAATTAAAGAATTAACTAAAGAAATGGAGTTTTCAGAATTCAAGCCTGATAGAAAGGCATTTTCAGCAGTTTGGCAGCATTTTCTTGTAAGCGAAGACAAATCTTACGCAAAATGTAAATTATGCCTGAAAGTACTCAAACGCTACGCAGGCTCTACTTCAGGATTACAGAATCATTGGGCAGCAAAACACACAAAAGAAGGAATTATCAAAAAAAAAAAACCAGTCGAGTTAAAATTTAAAGGTGAACTATAGAATTCATATAAGGCTTATCACAAAATTGCGTTTTGACAGTTATTGTATAGTAGCATGGCGACACATCACATTATGTAGCAATTTGGCAGTTATAATTACGTTTATTTTTAGTCTTATTTTTTTCTTTGTTTTATTTAAGTAATTTTAATTTCTTATGAACTAATCGTTAGTTCATAAGAAGTTATTATTTATTTTTATATTGTGGTATAAATTATTAATTCTGAGCGTTTTTAGTAGTTTTATGGTTTTAAATGGGTTTTTTTATAGATAATCCATACATATTTTAAAATTCTAAGGCCGCTATGGACTAAACCAAAATTTAAGAGATACTATTACATATTTTTTTCATTTCATTTTCTTATATAAGTAGTTCATCCACGAGCGAAAAACTTGCTTCAGAATTTTGGCTTTATTTAAATACTGATTGTTACAAGAAAAAATTGCAAAGAGCGAGGCCGCTGTGTACAATACTAAATAACTATTCTCCACAACTCAATAAGCCAAATTTGTCGAAGTCTTTCAATTTCTTAGAATAAGAACACCAAAGTTGGCCATTTAGATTACGGTATCATATATTTTGCACAACATTAACTTTATTTGTTAATAGAAATTTATATTTTTTTAATACTATACTTGCTAGTAAACAAAGTTGAAAGGAAATCGTTTGTCTTAGTATGCATGGCATGTAATGAGGAGAGACGAAACGCATGTAACTAAAAGAGTGATGCATATACATGTTGATGGATGGAGAGGTAGAGGAAGGCCAAAGAAAAGATGGATGGATTGTGTGAGGAATGATATGAAAGAAAGGGGAGTGAATGATAGCGTGACGGTTGACAGGGGAGAATGGTAGAAGAAAACGTGTTGCGCCGACCCCAAGTAATATGGGATAAGGGCAGGAAGATGATGATGACTTGATAGTAAACAAAATGGTTTTTGTGATTGTAAAAACCTTTCGTTGATTAGAAAACTTACAAAACACAAAGCAGTGAAATGTTTAAATGATAAAATCTACCATTGAATTTTTGTTCAATGGTAGATTTTATCATTTAAACATATAATTTAAACATATAATAAAGCTACAAATTTTACTTTTATTTGCAGACGGCGAAGAGGTACCCGACGGCGAACTACCGAGTACCCGGAGGTATACTTCTGCAGTCTGGAAAAGTTTTGTCAGAAGTGAAGACAAAGGTCACGCTAAATGTAAAATATGTGGTAGAGTGATAACATGCCACAAAAGTTCCACTTCAGGATTATCGTCCCATTTAATGAGGCATCATAATATAAACAACTAAAACCATGTTCTTTTTATTTCCTAGTTCTAGTCATGTAAACGTAAATAATTTATTTAGAAAGGTCAGGTGCGTAGTACTCGCAACTGGCGTGTGTGTATGACCAGATGTATGAACGTAAACGAAGCAAAAGCATTCTGTAGTTTCTGCCTACCCCCGTGGGAAAAAGGCGGGAGTTTCTATGTATTGTAGTCAAGTAACTTCCTCTCACCTACTATTTTGCTGTGCCCGACAGGGCCCATAATGATCTCATTAAATTTTAAGGTACCGCCTAAGTATGCATTGTGGAATGCAATAAATGATTGAGCATTGAGTAACTGGTAATAATTAATAACGATATGTGGATAGCAAATTAAAAATGGAACAGAACATTTGCGTTTTACTTCTAAAACATGTTTTGGGCTCTAAGCTATAATTCATAGACAGGATCTGATAATAATCCTTAATAGATAAGGACCAAAATTTTGTTTATTTATCTAGACAATTTTCTTCTTTTTTTTTTATTGAAAACTAGATCAGACAGATCTCAGATTTTGCAGTTTGGCAGTATTGTCTTATAAACGAAAATACATTAATTTCAAAATGTAAATTATGTCATGAAGAGTTTTAAAACATAAGCTAATTCTACATCAGAATTGAAGAACCACTTGGCAACAAAACACACAATAAAATATGTATGATACTACCAAAATATGTATGATACTACCAAAATATTTATGATACTACCAAAAAAATTTATTTTGTTAATGTTGAGGTTGAAAGTTAATATGTATATTTCTAAAATTTTACTATCCAATATTTAGAACTGTTTTGTTTCTTGATCAAGGTGATAACAAAGATACAAATAAATAACAGCAAATAACAGCAAATATTACCTACTGCAATAGGTACAGTATATTAGTGATATTTTTCGGTGGCAGAGTGTCGTTTACCTTTTATTTACTAAAGACGCAGAAGGAGGAAAGAAAATGTTAGATTTAACTAAAGAATTGGAGATTTCAGAATTCAATCCTGATGGTGTGGTATTTTGCTTTACAAAATCGCATCTTTTAGTTTATTTACGTAAAATTACTAAACACACCAGCTCCTTTATTGCCATGCATGATAGGAGCTGGTGTGTTCAGTAATTTTTGTTATTATTCGTTTAGAACTTTATACCTTAACCACGGACTAGAAAAAAAGAAGAACTCCGCGCCACGCATATCGAAAGTGAAGCACAGTATGTATGCCAGGACCGTTTGTATAAACACGCCTCACGCTTCACGCACACATTTACATCATAGTATGCCGACCGGCCGCCATTACGTGACACGACGGCGTTTTTGTCAAATCACGCACACATAGATTGGTACGGTGCTTCACTTTCGATACGCGTGGAGAGGAGTCCTTTTTTTTTCTAGTCCGTGACCTTAACCTATGTTTTCAGGTCATTAAATTTTATGACATCCATCTAAGCCATATTTTACACTTTTATGAATACTGCCAACTCTGGAAAGCATAGTTATTTCTTTTTTAGTGATATTTTCATAATTAATTTCTAATACTTTGACGTATCTATCATAAAAAATTGTCGCACGCGCAATTCAAGAAGTTTTATTTTAATTCGACCTTACTGGTGGACCCCGGGGACCCGTGCCCTTTTTGTCTCAATTACACTATGTTTGGACTCTAAGCAATAATTCATAGCCATGAACTAATGATAAAATATTAATTACCAACATTAAGGATGTTTATCAAAATAATCTTTTGTTTTTCACAGAAAAGGAGATTTCAGATTTCGTAAATGATTTAAAGAAAAAAGAATCGTCAAAAGTTTGGCAGTATTTTCTTAGAGCCGATGACAAATCGAATGCAGAATGTAAATTATGTCATGAAGAGTTCAAAAACAAAGCTTCTACATCTCAACTAAGGAAACACTTGGCAACAGTACACAAAATAAAATTGGAGTCTATCAAAAATTTTTATTTTGTCGAGGTGGACATTGAAGGTTAGTCTTAATTTTCTAATTTATTTTTAATTGCAAATGTTGAATTGAGCAAATAATATTACAGTACCGCATAGCTATCCACTACTATTCGATACGCTTCCGTGCTGAATCAAATAGCAATCAATGTCATCGAAGGAGTCCTCTAAATGCTGTTCACAAATCAAAAACTCGAAAATTTTGATTGTTTAAATCAAAGAGACAACAGCTATATTCTTTCGACACCTATTTTCTGTCAGGTAACCGAAAATGTGTCATTTTTGACAAGGTAGCCTGTCGAATGTATTTAGTTTGTTGTTGGTGTGTTTTGTGTGATATTAGTGTTTGTCAATGGCGAAGTAAATATTGTATTCCTTTTATTTACAGAAGAAGAAAATGGAGGGGTAGGAGAGCAGAGGGGTGAGTCAACTGACGCCATACCTACTAGTACCCGGAAAAATGCCTCTGTAGTTTGGGATTATTTTGTCAAAAGCAAAGACAAGCGTTATGCCAATTGTAAAATATGTCTCAGACAGTTGACATGCAGGGCTGGTTGTACATCAGCATTACGGAATCACTTAAAATTCATACATAACATAACTATTAAATGATTACTGGAGACAACAACAAAAATAAAAATAAATAAAATTTTAAAAATATACTTATATATTGTAACATTTTTATTTCACCTAAGTTTTATCTAATAATTAGCATCAAAACACAAAATAAGGTGAAAAACCATGTTTAATTTCATTATGTAGCATGTAATAAAATTATTTTAAATGATTAACTGGCCTTTTCCTAAGTTACTATTATAAAAATCATGTGTAAACTTTAATAGTGTTAAATATTTTATTTTTAATTATGTATTATCTAATTAATTATGTTTTTATAACAGAGAAGAAGATTTCGGATTTCGTCAATGATTTAAAAAGAAAAGAATCTTCGGGAGTTTGGGAGTTCTTTCTTATAAACGAAGATAAATCGAAGGCAGAATGTAAATTATGTCACGAAGAGTTTAAATACAACGCTGCTTCTACATCAGAATTGAAGAAGCACTTGGCTACAAAACACAATATAAAATTGAATACCATCAAAAGTGTTTATTTTGTCGACGTTGATGTTCAAGGTTAGTACATATTACGTATATAATAATACCAGCCTATTATTGTCCCACTGCAGGGCAAAGGCCTCTTCTCATACAGAGAAGGCACGAAAAAAAAAATAAAAAAAAAATAAAATAAAAATCATTTATTTCAGACAAAGTCCATAGGCAAGGCAAGGTTGTTAGTATCAAGAATTTTGCTTATAACTAATGTTAGTAAAAAAATTAAAAAGAACAAACTAAACTAAACTAAACTACACACACCGTCTACCCCTGCACAGCAGGCTCACCAGTCTCGCAACACATGGAGTTCAGTGAACCTACTGAGCAGAACAGTATCGGTTCTCTCGCCAATCATCCTTAGGACGCTATTCGGGCTCCTCCGTACTCGTCGCACCACCCGACGCAACTTTTTTATGCATAATTGCATTAGAAGTCATCTACGCTGGCGTCAGTAAACATGCCGGATGCACTGCAATATCGAGGGAGCCGAAACAGAGCCCTGAACACATTATTATAATATATTGGACGCGCAAGGCATTGTAGGCTTTTTGTGTAAAGTTAGCCTACAAGCATTGATCACCACGCTTGCTCAACACGGGTTGGCGATTTCAGACTTAGGTATATTAACTATAAGTTCAGGTTTCCTCACGATGTTTTCTTCACAGATGTCAGTGACATCCAAGATAAATATAGAAAGTACGAATTGAATAAAAATATGAATTGAAAAGTCACATTGTTACTTGCCTGGATTAGAACCTCGTGCATAAGAGGCAACGAACATTTCTAAAATTTGTATTTCGTATTCCTTTTATTTACAGAAGATGGAGGAGAAGGAGAGGTCAGGCAGGAGTCGAAAGGCAATGAGCCTACTACTCGTAGAACCCGTAAAAACGCTTCTAAAGTGTGGAAATATTTTGTCAAAGAAGGCATGTCTCATGCTAAATGTAAATTATGTACCAGAGTGTTAAAATGTGATAGCGGTTCTACTTCATCATTAAATTCACATTTACGGTTAAAACACAAAAATTAAATTCATATTTTGTAATGGGTGTTGGAAAACAATAAATATTTTGGAATAAACAAGTCACTTCCTCCTATGATTATTTCACCCTTTTTTGAAGTCGGTTAAAAAAGATCCGTGCTGACAAAACAGGTTTCTTTACATTTTTATCAAATTAGATTGGATTACGGTTTACATTACTTACGTAAGTAAATTCATTGTTCACAGAAATGATGTTTTTAAAGCTTCAAACAAGCTTTTACGGGGAATTTCAGTAGTCTGGCAGGATTCTGTGAGGGGATAAATTTAATCTTATGCAAAATGTATACTGACTCAAAGTGTTTCAATGCCACACCGGTTGTACTTACATCAGGATTGTGAAATCATATTATCTTTAAAACATAAATAACTTTGTAACTTATCATGGAAATGAAAATAAGTAAATATTTCAAATAATTTAAAAAAATACCGCTGTTTTCCTCGGTCTATTTATTATTTGATGAAAAACATGAAACCCTATTGATCTTTTATTATATTATATTTTTTTAACGGCACAAGACCGTGTTTATTTTAATACAAACCTACATATTTTTGGACATGTATATATTAAAGTATCGCTCGATCTTATTTTATTTTTATTTTTTATTAACCTATGTTAAGGACGCTCTTACAAATGGGTGTCAAATCATTACTTTTTTACACAAAAGTATGTTTATTAAATAAAATGCTTTGCATTCTTAAAATGTTTTATGGCCGAATTGTTGATAGATGTGCATGGTACGATTCTGAACTATAAATATAATTTTAGATAGGTACAGTTTGTCAATAACGGTACCGAAGTGAAAATTTTCATTTCGGTACCTTTTTTGAAAAACTGTGCTTATTTAAAATTATATTGATAGTTCAGAATCGTACCACGCACATCTATCAACAATTCGGCCATAAAACATTTTAAGAATGCAAAGCATTTTATTTAATAAACATACTTTTGTGTAAAAAAGTGTTCCGTATGTGTTGCCTTCTCCAGCCAATCTGCGATGTCGCCTGTCTTCTGGCACCCACTGCGTGACAATTCTGGGCCATCTGTGTCGATGCATCCCACATTAAATAACTAGGAAAATTTTAATTTACAGAAAAGGAGTTTTCAGACGTCCCAAAATTTTGTAGAGAAAATGTCTCCGCAGTCTGGAAGACCTTTCTTAGAAGCAAAGACAAACTCTATGCGAAATGTAAACTGTGTTGCAAGGTGTTAAAATTACACGGTACTTCGTCACTAAGACGTCATTATGAAGCAAAACACAAGCAACGAGGAGCTACCGACAATATTGTGTATTTTGTTGAGGTCGATAAGGAAGATACAGAAAATGAAGGTATGTATCCTTTCAGTGTTGTGTGTTCTTACAATAGGAAACATGCAAGTCATTTGCAAACAATTTGTTTGCATTATCATATTTTATATGGCGAATACATCACTCACCTGCGGTTTGCCGACAATATAGTAGTCATGGCTGAAACTATGGAGAACTTCGGTACAATGCTCGATGAACTCAGTAGAGCTTCCGAAAGTGTGGATCTTAAAATTATGCCCATATAACACCCACTGTCATGAGGATCGGAGACGCTACACTTGAAGTTGTGGACGAGTATGTTTACCTAGGACAAACTGTCCAGCTAGGTGGGTCCAACTTCGAGAAAGAGGTCAATCGTCGAATTTGACTCGGCTGGGTAGTGTTCGGGAAGCTTTGCAATATCTTCTCGTCCCACATACCGCAGTGTCGTAAGACGAAAGTCTTTGGCCAGTGCGTGTTGCCAGTGATGACCGACGGCACTGAAACGTGGTCGCTTACGATGGGCCTTGTTAGAATCCTACAAGTCACTCAGGCTATGCTTGGAGTTTTCCTACGTGATCGAATCAGAAATAAAGAAGGTAACCGACATATCCCGAAAAATTGCCAAACTTCAGCGGCAGTAGCAGGGCACATTGCTCGCAGAACAGGTTACCGATGGGGCCGAAAGGTTCTGGAGTGGCGACCGTGTACCGGAAGACGTAGCGTTGGAAGGCACGGCACAAGGTGGACCGATGACTTGTGAAGGCCACGGTAATCCGCTGGATGAGGGAATCACGGAACTAGTCGAAGTAGAGGTGCTTGGTGGAGGCCTATTCCAGCAGTGGACGTCTTTCGGCTGAAGTGATGAGGATGATCATATTTTCAACACAAAAACGGATACTTATAGAATGTTAGCAATATATTTCATTAGTCAAAAAATCTCTAAGCGGTGATCTAGTACCTACCTGCATAAAAACCAAAATAACAACTAGGTACTAACTAGCCACCTATTTATTTCACATATTTTGCCTTTTATTTACAGCAGATAAGGAGTCAGCTGACGAAGAACATACTACCCGGAAGAAAACTTCCAAAGCCAGGCAAAAAAAAATCAAAATCGACGGCAAACGCCATGTTGAGGTCGAGTTTGATGATGTTGTAAATAAAGGTATGTATAGAATTCAAAGGTCTGGCTAAGCTGAAATGAATTCCGCGCAGGATTCGCTCGCGCCGATTGTATCAATTAATTTGTGCTCAAACGGGCGCGAATAGTCGCGTGACATCCTAATCATTAACAAATGTATGTACTCTGTGTTTAGCAAATAAATATTCATTCATTTATTCATCCATCCATTCATTCACTCATTCCCTCTTATTTAAAAACGTTGCTTAAAGTGATGAGACTTAAACGTCAAAATGTTGTAATGTGGCATCAGTGAAAGAAAAGTTAAGGTGCTACCCCGACCAAAACCTTGCGATAATGCGTTATTCAGAGTCTATTAGCTAATTAATTAAGAATAATAAACAACATCTAAAAGCACATTATTAATGTTCGATATCTTATCATCACATTGCACGTTCCTATTTCTTTTTTTTTATGAAATACATTTAAATCTCCTTGTAAAAAAAGTGACTAAAATTATTGATTGAATGCATCTTTTGCTAAAGGTGACGTTATAATTATTTGAGGATACTAATGGATAGATAATTTAAAAATCTAAATAATTCACTTTTTATTTTATTTCAAAAGATCGCTATTCTTTTTTTAATAAAATAATTCCAAAAATTTTGTGAAAGGTATGATAAAGCGGGGTGTACAAGGAGCGGGACAGAGCGAGACTGAGCGGTGGGACAAAGAAGGACTAAACGCTCAAGGTGGTTTAGTCGGGGTAGCGCCTTAAATGGGAATTGTTTGTCCTCCTTAGGACAAACAATTCCCATTTAAGGCGCTACCCCCACTATTGCCACTTCCGTACCACTCTAAGCCCTTGCTTAGAGTGGTACGGAAGTGGCAATAGCTTTCAAAGCGTTTCGTATGTCTACAACGACTTTCAATGGGATTAACCATAGATATATGAAATAAGTTTTTTATATCTATCTATATCTGTTTTTTATATTTCTATGGGATTAACATAAGCTTTTGAGGAGCTCGTGGCTAAGTAATAACAGCCGCACTGCGCCGATTAATCCATCAGGTTAAGCTACGCTTGCCGGGGTTGGTCCGTGGATGGGTAACCATCTTTACATACCGAGACTCCTTAATGCTTCGGATAGCACGTTATACCGTTGGTCCCGGCTGTAACATTCGAAGATCATTGACAGTCTTTACGGGTCGTCGGAAGCCCGAAAGTCTGACAACCAGTCTTACCAAGCGGTATCGTATTACCCAATTACTGGGTTGTGGAAATCAGATAGGCAGGTGCTCCATGTAAAATACTGTTTCGTACTGACGGTTGACAGGGGAGAATGGAAAGAAAAACGTGTTGCGCCAACCCCACGTACTCGTAACATGGGACAAGGTCAAGGAGATGCTACTCATCTAATCGCCTTTTCCTTTCTCTATGATTTATTGCTTGTTACTAAGCCTAAGTTAAGTATCTAATTATTTCCCTTCTTTCGCAGCAAATACGTTTTCAAAATGGAAGGGAATTTCAACAGTCTGGCAGTACTTTCTTAGGAGCGAAGACACATTTAGATCTAACGCAAAATGTAAATTATGTAACAAAGTGCTTAAATGCGAAGGTGGTTCAACTTCGGCATTAAAAAAACATTTATCAGCAATTCACAGCATTTTTTAAATTACATAATAAGTACAAGTTTTGTAAAATTATGAAAAACTCGTTGTGATAAATTCGACCATATAAACTTATTTTTGTAATTTTATAAATCTGTTTTTTATTAGACTTGGTAAGTATCTTAGTACCGAAATGCACATTGCATATTGCAATACATGCGCATTTTGGGTACCAAAGGAGATCATTCAACCGTCCACACATTTTTGGGCTAAAAATTAAAGTAAGAAAGCCAAACAAAAAAAAAAGCTATATTCCGAAACAACACGTTTTCCTCTTTTATTTCTGTTTTTCTTTTATCTAATTATTCTTTTAACTAATTTATACAGAAAAAAGTATTTTTCAAACTCGTTTGTCAGCGCAGGGAATGGCCCTACAGATTTGGTCCCATAGCGAAAAGTAAAGAGAACAACGTGTTCTAACGGAACTTAACGTTTTTTTTCTGTTTGGTCGGCACTTTCATAATTTAGCCCAAAATGAATGATCTCCTTTTAGTACCTACAAAAATGCGTAGCACATGAAAAGTACCAAAATGTGTTTTTTTGCGGTACTACATTCAGAAACTCTAGGTTTTTCTTAACATGCATGTACTTGACACGTTTTTTCCATGCTTTAAATAAGTATGTATAAGTACGAAAATAATGATCAATGCATACTCAAGTGACAACATAATTTTGTTATATTACATTGTTCAAACGTAATTTGATTTAAGTAATAAAAGGTTTATCGATTTATATTTATCTTTATTATTTCATCTCTAATGTTCAATCCTATATAAAATATACGAGTATACAGGGTGTTTGGTGCATCGTTAGCCAAATGAAAATGACGGATAGGAGGGGTGATGTGCTATATCCTCAGACCCCAAAAAAAATTCTTGGCCTCACGGGATTTTTTATGCCAATTTTTATTATTATTTTAGAAAAATCCCAAAAGTCAGCCTTGCAATTTGAATTTAAAAAAAGTTATTGGTATAACCTCCAAATTTTTTTATTGTAATGTGTAATGTAATAACCCAACAACCAAGTTAGAATCACTTGGCGCAGGAAAGTGAGGAGACCCGACCCCAAATAAAGGGACCAGGGACAGAAGAAGAATGTGTAATGTAAGTAATGTTGTACGATTCTATCAAAATCAAAATTACTTGCAAGTACCTACATCTAGTTTTTTTTTTATTGACTCATAAAGGATTTTCAAGAAGTATAAATAAAGGGTCAACTGTGAATTGTAATTAAAAAAAAAACTAAAAGAGACCATGTTCTTCGTACTCTTTTAAAAAATTATATTTAAAAGTTCCAGTCTATCTTCTTTCTTTTACTAACTTCACTAATGTGCTAATTTGTGTATAGGGACGCATAGCCTGATATTCGGTCTGCAGGATAAAAACTTATTTTTTTTATAAATAACGCGCACAGAGCTTATAAAACCCACACACACAGTAGAAGTGCATCATCAGTCTCTATATTTCATCCGTTTTTCAGTCGAGATTTAACGGTCTCTGGTGATTAGCGCATTTGTTACACCATCACAGCGCCGGGAATCTTTAAATTCAGATATTATTTGTTTTCTATGAACCATGAGGGATTGTGATGCTACACAATGTTGATGTTGATCAGCAGACATTGTGTCGCATCACAATCCCTCTTGGTTCATACAAACAAATAACAGAAAATCCTACGTAAGCGCTTCACCGAACATACCAGAGGCTAGGCACTACCTCGGCGTTTCGGATAAGGCGGGAGGAAACGCCCGGGTGTCACCATTGTGTGGATCGCCCGGAGGACACGGTGGAGCATACAGTGGAGGTGGTGGGTGTTCTCACGGAGGCGATCGACGGCGGCGATCTCTCGCGTCCAAACCTGGTCCAGGCCATGGTGCGGAGCGAGAGTGCATGGGAGGCCGGCAACTCCTTCTGCGAAGCAGTAATGCTCGCGAAGGAGGAGGCGGAACGCGTGAGGGAGAGGCAACAGCCGCGCCCTCGCACCCCTAGCCGCCGCAGGAGATGCCCTGGGCGGCGGGAATCTATCGCCGATTCCCGGCCACCGTAGGCGCGGGCTTGCGGACGACGAGTAATGGGCAGCTGGCCTCCCTTTAAGGACGAGGCCTGGGTCGACGGCGCGTTGTGTTCCACGCGCGCCTCAAAGAGATGTCAGCAGTGATGTCAATAGGGCCGATGCCGCCTGGGTCGCAGGTTGTTCGAAAGATACCGTGGCCCTGGCACGGGCAACTGAAGGAACACGGGTGGGTTTTAGTCAGTAAAAGTCTGACACGCCCTCCCGCTCCGCCCAGAGCGGGAGAAGTCATTTGATGACTTCCCATCCACAAAAAAAAAGGCACCGCCACGGCAGCCCCAACAGCAACCTAAAAGCAATTCGGTAAGCCAGGGCTCTTCAGGTTCGCTGCTTATGTTTCTCCCACAGGCCTCTTGAGTAGACCGACTGGCAGAACGCCTTAAACAGTGTTATTTTGTGTCACCCTATGTAAAATTTCAACATTAATATCTGTAATTTCAATGGTGTGCATATTATAGAGTATTCTCTTCTATTCTATTTTATTATATTTTCACCTTGTTGGTGCAACGTGAGAACCTGCGAGCGAGCATATCTATTGCCTCTCACCGCCAAAGCCCTGTGGTCTCTATGTCCTCGTCATTCTTGAGTTCACCTGTTACTCTATAACCCAGATACTTATACTGATATACTACTAAGGTTTATCATGTTAGTTTTATTGATTTTATTTGATTTTGGTAAAGATAAACTAATGAGTTCCCACAGAATAGACACGAAATAACACTGTGTGAGAGCAGTGGTGGCCCAGAGGTAACGGCCGCGACTTACGAGTTGTAGGTTGTAGGTTCGAACCCTGGCAGGCGTTTTACATTGTGTAAATTATTTCATTACCACTGCTCTCAAAAACGGTGAAGGAATACATCTTGAGGAAACCGGTATGTCCTAGAACCAAAAATTCGAAGATTCGAGACATCTACCAACCCGCATTGGGCCCGCGTGGTGGATTACAGCCCGCTCACTCTCACCGAGAGGGAGCCTGCCTAGCAGTGGGAACATTATAGGCTGGTTATGTAAAGTACAGGAAGGAGTGTCAGTGTACATGAAATTTAAAACCCCAGAACTAGACGAAAATATGCTAGGAAGATTTCCTCTGCGTGATTCACTTTGGATGTTCTTCAAAAATGATACAGTTTACCAAATCCCGCTTGTTCCTTATTTTCTCTCTTCAATGTGAACCAATTGTTTTTATTTATGTTTGTGTTTTTCTTTGCGTCATGTTTTACCGCAAATTAACGTATTTTCTTCTTTTTTTTTCCTTTAGAAATACGGCATGGGACTGAAACAAATGGAGCGAAAGTTGGTATTGATAGGGATTCCAAAAGTTTCATCATTTGTCTTTTTTGTGTATATTTTGGATGAAACAAAAATTAAAGGCTATAAAAGCCAGCTAGGCTATTTAAGGCTACCTAACCTAACTGTAGGTAAATGAGCCTCAAGATCCGACGAGAAGCAACATTTAATTAAATAATGTGTTAATTTTACTGTGTTTTTATTTATCTTAGTACCAACATTTCCATAAAAAATATCCCGCAGTATTTCTAGACAGCCAAAATTTTATGAATGATGTATTTTCAGACGAGGAGGAGTTTTCACACCCAAAACTTAATCGTTCGAATACTGAGCCGTCTCCAGTTTGGAAATATTTTCTCAGAAGTAAAGACAAACTCCGGGCAAAATGTGAAATTTGTCGCAAAGTGATAAAATGCGGCAACGGCTCCACTTCAGGATTACTCAGGCATTTATCAAAACATTTAAACAATCAAAGATCTATGAGAAAACGCCCTGTAATGGAGAAATACATCAAAAAAGACGTCGAAGGTAAACACAAACAACATAACAGACAACACAACACAACACAACACAACAACACACAACAACACCACAAACAACACAATACATAACAAACAACAACACAATAACAACAACAAGCAAACAACAACACACAACAACAACAGGGTAACATACCACACAACACCAAAACCCAACACAACAACAAACACAACAACACACAATAACAACACAACACACAACAAACAACACAACAACAACAACAACACACAACAACAACAACAACAGCACAGGTAACATTAACAAAACAACAACAACAGGGGGGGGGGGGTAACATTTGATAGTAATAAAATGCAAATGGCTCTAAATATTAGGGGTTAAAGTATGAAATTGCCGATTTGTACTGAAAAATTGAAATTCGTTTTTTTGTTAATTTAACATAGTTATTTAATCAAAATAATTACCATTATTATCTATACATTGCTGCCATCTAATAGGAAGGTCATATAAGCCTTTGCGATAGAACTCTCGTGATCTAGATTCAACAAACTGTGTGAAAGCATTTTGTACTGCGTCCTCAGAAGAAAACTTTTTATCACGTAGAAAATTGTCCAAATCACGAAAAAAATGGTAGTCCGTTGGAGCAAGGTCTAGCGAATACGGAGGGTGACGAATGGTTTCTAATTGCAGTTCCTGTAGAGTTAAAACGGTTTCTCGTGCTGTATGAGGTCTCGCGTTATCATGGAGCAATAATGGTGAAGATCGATTCATGAGTTGGGGCTGTTTCACTGCTAGTTTTGCTATCATTGTTCGGAGTTCGGCACATTAGACATCTGCCGTTATTTCTTGACCAGATCGGAGAAAGCTATAGGGAATAACACCATGCTGAGACCACCAAACAGTTACCATTACCTTTTTATTTGTAAGCTTTGCTTTAGGACACTGTTGCGGCGTTTGACCTGGGGTCAGCCATTGCATTTTTCGCTTACGGTTATCGTAAAGAATCCACTTTTCATCACATGTCACAATTCGATCCAATATTCCTTCATTTCTGTATCGATTCAACAAGGCAACACAAGTTTCAACACGCGTTCTTCATTTCTCATATTTTTTTATTTTATTGATTTGACGCAAATGAGTCAATATTGTTGGTAAGGTAACGTTAAACCATGTCGCTAATTCCTGGGTAGTTTGGCTCGGATCGGCTTCCACCATCTCTTTCAATTCATTGTTATTTACTTGTGTAGGCGGTCTTCCACGTGGTTCGTTCTTCAAATCAAAGTTTCCATCACGATAGCGTTTAAACCAAAATCGCACGGTGCGTTCATTAGCAGTCCCTTCTCCAAACGCAACATTGACATTGCGAGCTGTTTTTGCCGCGTTAGTTCCGCGTCGGAACTCGTATTCAAAAATAACTCCAATTTTCGAAGTATCCATCTTTCTTGTCTAAGCTGAATAAAAAAAACAATTGAAATTCGATAATCGAATATTGCACATTTTTTAAAAGAAAAACTTCACAGGTACCATGTGAAAAAAGTTTCACTCAAAAATCTCAAACCATGAAGGTTCTATGTCAATTCGAAGTTCCTAATACAATAAACGGCAATATCATACTTTAACCCCTATTATCACTTTAATAACTATATTGATAAAATATGCACTAATTGAAATAACTGAAAATCTCTTAAGAGATCAATGGAGGAGGAGAAGGTTATCAGTTACTGCAATTACGCCTTGTATATAAAAAGAATGGCTGATACAATGATATTGATTCAGCGCTGAAATTACCAAATAAATGGTAGATAATTGTGGCTCTGCTGATGCATGGTAGCACTTTTCCTGTTCCACTACTTAGCATCATCTTGGGCATTAATGGTGACGGCATATATTTCAAATACGTACATAATAAAAATTATTTACTACACCTTTCACTTTCAGATGACCAAGAGGAGGAGTTTTCAGATGCGACACCTGATCGACTGAGACTGATCGACCCAGAGACGGAGATTTCTTCAGTTTGGAAATATTGTCTCATAAGCAAATACAAATGCCGAGCAAAATGTAAAATTTGTCGCAAAGTGTTAAAATGCGAAAATGGTTCCACTACAGGATTACGAAGACATTTGGTATCAGAACATTGCTTATATAACTAACATTCAAAATAGGTAAAAAAAAAAAAAAATATGAAAACTGTTTTTGTAACAAATACGATACATAAATAAATAATTTGAAATAACACGTTTAATTGTGTTATTATTTAACTTAGTACCAAACCAATGTAGTACCAAAGTACTAGAAATTATCCGTATTTCCGGTACCAAATTACTATTTTTTAATTATAATATTGCTATTTAAAATCCTAGTACCAACATTACCAAAATGAACTTTCTTCAGTATTACAGATAGTATTTTGTGGCATATATAATATGTCTTTTTGCATTGTGGAGTGATATAACATTTTTTACAGAGCAATGCATTAAGTTTGGTTCGTCTAAACGAGGCTCTCCGAATAAAGCTTAGCAGCAGCGGTTTAAAAAATTTCTTAAGTCTTTAGAAAAATCAACAAAAAACTGAACGAGATCAGGAAAAAAGGACACCACCCATTTCGACAATTTATGTTGCTATGCTTTAAAATACTTTAAATTGTGCCAACAGTAACATTACGGAGACATTTGTCATTATTACACTGCAAATATAACTATTATTAAAAAATAACCACTTCTTGTAAAAATTTATCCACCTATAGCTGTTTCGGAAATAAATACGACGCACATGAACAATTGCAAAAAACGTGCAAATGCGTTTTTATAGAACTGGAAATTATCCGCAGTTTTGGTACAGATACTGCTAGGGTTTCTCATAGTACATACTCATAAACGATTTTTTTTATTGAATATAATATAAGTTTTGGTGTATCTTTCACAAATTGCAACATTTCCGATGTCTACCACGTCACGAATGTTTCACAAAATGAAACATGGTCTCCTTTTTTCAGTACAGCTCAAGCAATCGCATAACGCAATACTTACCTAGCACAGCTACAAAGATAATCCAAGGCGAAGCGGCTAAAATCCAAGAGCTCTTTAGAAAGATTGTTCTACGAAGAACGCCAGAGTGTAAACGATGAGCATATGGATTTTTCAAAGATTCGGTGTCTAACACCGGCTTGCTCAGCCAGAATACATAGATTTAGAGAACAGATTTTGACTATTTTTTTTTTTATTTTGATTTTTTTTTTTTTTGATTTGGACAGTTTTTGGCAGCTCACACAACCATCACTCATTCCAATAGGAAAAGCTACGTTCTTGATGGATCACTCGAGTTGCAGATTTTGTCAAGTTTTTTTTATTATCAGGTTTTACCCGCGGCTTTGCCCGCATTAAGTTCTGATTATCTACAGGATCGTACTACCGAAATAAAAAATATGTCCCACACTCGGCCAGTTAGAAACTTTCTCTTATTGTTATTTCTATTGATTTTATTCAGTTTTGGTAAAGATAAACTAATGAGCTTCTATAGAATAGACACGAAATAAGGAACAGTGTCAGTGTGCATGAAATTAAAAACTCCAGAATTGGACGAAACTATGTAAGCAAGGACGATTTCACTTTGCGTGATTCACTTTGGGTGTTCTTCAAAAGTGACACAGTATAAATCCCGTTTGTTCCGTTTTTTGTTTCTCATCAGTATGAATTCAATGAAATAAATGGACCGAAAGTTAGTCTTAGTGTATATTTAGGATGAAACAAAAATGACAGGCTATGACCATGGAAATTGCTTAAGGCTCTTTATTATGAACACCATAAAAATACAGATATAAATGTAGTTTTTTTTTTTCATCTTTAGGTAGCTTCAAGATCCTGCGAGAAGCGACATTTGATTAAACAGTGTATTGATTATTTTGTGTTTTTATTTATCTTAGTAGGTACCAACATTTCCAAAATAAATCTCGCAGTATTTCTAGACAGCTAAGATTTTAAGAATTATGAAATATTTATTACTGCTTTTATTTTCAGACGAGGAGGAATTTTCAGACCCAAACCTTAATCATCCGAACACTAAGCCGTCTCCAGCCTGGAAATATTTTCTCAGAAGTAAAGACAAACTTCGGGCGAAATGTAAAATTTGTCGCAAAGTGATAAAATGCGCCAGCGGATCCACTTCAGGATTACTGAGCCATTTACCAAAACATTTAAATAATCAAGGATCTTTAAGTAAATGCTCTGTATTCGTCAAACACAGAAAAACGGCTAATGTGGAAGGTAATAACATTTTTTAATAAAAACAAATGGCTAAATATAACTTTTATTACTATGTTTATACAAGATGTAATTGAAATAACTGAAAACCTCTTAGAAGGTCAACGGAGGAGGAGGAAGTTTTACAGTTATTTCAATCAGGTACACCTTGTGTATATAAAGAGTTGTTAATATCAATGATATTGATTAAGCGCTGAAATGACCAAATAAATTGTAGATATTTGTGGCTCTGCTTCTGATGCATGACAGCACTTTTTCTCTTCCACTAATTAGCATCATTTTGTGCATCAATGGTAACGGCATAGATTATAAATTAATTTTATTAATAGCCTTTTTGCTAAGACAAGCATAAAATGAATGTAGTCGTCAGTCTCTTAATTGTAGTTTGTTTATGGGTTTGTATGCCTGTTTGCCAGTTGGCAAAGCCAGGAGGGCTTTGCCAAGTGGCAAACAGGCAATCTTTTCCATTTCTGTCTCTCTCTGGCCAGTCTGCCCCATGTTGTTCTAGCGATCTGCCTGATGTAATCATACCACATTTTTTGTGGTCTACCTCTCTTTCTCTGGCCGTTCTTTGGGTACCACTTAGTAACTATTTTGCTTCATTTGTTTTTCCTTCTTTTCATGTGTCTAGCCTATTTCCACTTTAGTCTTCTGATTTTTATTAGAGTTATATCCTGAACCTTGGTCGTGTGCTTGATGGTTTTGTTTCTCATTCTGTCAGATTTCTTGACTCCTAGCATGCTTCTCTCCATCGTGTATATTTCTTGTGTTGTAGCAAGTTTATTTGTTGAGTTTATTGTTAGAGCCCATGTTTTACTTCCATACAATACTACCGGTAGTATGCAGGTTTTAATGATTTACTCTTTGTTTACATATTATGGTTTCTATCTTTTATCACCTTTCTCAGGCCCCAGTATTTCCTCCAGCTTATTGCTATTCTTCTCTCAATTTCTTTATTTACGGCGTCTTTTGGTGCCGTCAGCTATCCCAGATATAAGTATGCTTGCATATAATTAAAATTTATTTGTGTTTCGCTTAGACTGATGTTAGGAAAATAGTCGTCGTTGGTCATTAATGAAAGACACGTTTGTCATCACTGCACTGCTTAGTAATGATTATTTAAAACAACCACATGTTGTAAAAAAAAAGTATCTGTCTAATTTTAAATATTTCTGTAATCCACGTGGTGTACATAATAAACAGTATTCTATTCTATAACTATTTTGTGAATAAATACGACCCACATAAATAATTGCACAAAGAAAAATTATTTACTCTGCACAAATAAAACGCACATTAAAAAAAAATACATAAAGTACACACATGTAATGCATCCAAGTTGTCAAAAAGTGTGCAATTTCGTTATTATTCAACTTGATGCCAAAGTACCGGAAATTATCACATAGACCCGTAAATGATATTTTTATTTATTATAATTTATTATGTACACCATGAAAAATACAGATATATATGTAGATTATTTTTCCTTTTTTGAATGAGCCTCTACGATCAGACGAGAAGCGACATTCAATTAACTAATGTATTAATTTTATTGTTTTTTTATTTATCTTAGTAGGTACCAACATTTCTAAAATAAATCTCGCAGTATTTCTAGACAACTAAGATGTTATGAATGATGAAATATTTATTACTGCTTTTATTTTCAGGCGAGGAGGAGTTTTCAGACCCAAAACTTAACCATCCGAATACTGAGCCATCTCCAGTCTGGAAATATTTTCTCAGAAGTAAAGACAAACTCCGAGCAAAATGTAAAACTTGTCGCAAAGTGATAAAATGCGCCTACGGCTCCACTTCAGGATTACTGAGGCATTTCCCAAGACATTTAAATAATCAAGAGTCTACGAGCAAATGCCCCGTATACATAAAAAAAGTCGACGAGGAAGGTAATGACATTTTTTTAGTGAAAATCAAATGGTTAAATGTCACTTTTATTACTATATTGATACAAGATGTAGGTAATTAAAATAACTGAAAATCTCTTAAGAGCTCAATGGAGGAGGAGGAGGAGGTTTTCAGTTATTTCAATTACACCTTGTATGTAAAAAGAATTGTGAAAGAATTGTTGATATCAATGACATTGATTTAGCGCTGAAATTACCAAAAATATGGTAGATATTTGTGGCTCTGCTTATGATGCATGATAGCACTTTTCCTGCTCCACTATTTAGCGTCATCTCGGGCATCAATGGTGACGGCATAGATTTCAAATATACTATTATAAAATATTGATTACACCTCTTACTTTCAGATGACGAAGACGAAGAGTTTTCAGACGCGACACTTAATCACCCGGAGACGGAGATTTCTTCAGTCTGGAAATATTGTCTCATAAACAAAGACAAATGCCGAGCAAAGTGTAAAATTTGTCGCAAAGTGTTAAAATGCGAAAATGGTTCCACTACAGGATTACGAAGGCATTTAGCATCAACACATTGCTTATATAACTAACACTAAAACTAAGATTAAAAGTACAATTTAAAACAACAATGTTATCAAAACTGTTTTTGTAATAAATACGATACATAAATAAATAATTTTAAATAACGTGTTTAATTGCGCTATTATTTAACTTGGTACCAAAGTACCAGCTATCCGTATTTCCTGTACCAAATGAAAGGTATCTACCTAGTAACTTTTCTTCATTCGTGTTATTATTTATCCTTGTACCAACAAAACTAAAATGAACTTTCTTTCTTATTTCTAAACAGCTTAGATGTTAAGAATTTACTATTCAAATGATTATTTCGTTCATTTCATTTACATACCTACACAAATCGTTTACATTTTTAAATATTTTATAAAAAATAGTATGTACCCCATCGGCATCAGGAACAGGGTCCAAGCTGCCGGCCAAGGCTCTAGAGAGGTAATTATTCAAATATTTATTATATTTTTTATTTTCTTATTATAAAATATTTAGTACACCTTTGATTTTCAGATGACGAAGAGGAGAGTTTTTAGACACGAAACTTATTAAAAAAAATAAAATAAAGAAGAATGGTCGATTTTTCTTCCGTTTTTTTTTTCATTTTTGCAATCTACACTTAACTGTAAGTAAATGAGCCTCAAGATCCGACGAGAAACGACATTTAATTAAATAATGTGTTAATTTTATTGAGTTTTTATTTATCTTAGTAGGTACCAACATTTCCAAAATAAATATCGCAGTATTTATAGATAACTAAGATTCTAATAATGATGAAATATTTATTATTCCTTTTATTTTCAGAGGAGGAGGAGTTTTCAGACCCAAAAATTTATCGTCCGAATACTGAGCCGTCTCCAGCCTGGAAGTATTTTCTCAGAAGTAAAGACAAACTCCGGGCAAAATGTAAAATTTGTCGCAAAGTGATATTCGCCAAACGCTCTACTTCAGGATTACTGAGGCATTTACCAAGACATTTCAATAATCAAGAATCTATATAAGAAAATGCCCTGTAATCGTGAAATACATAAAAAAGGTCGACATGGAAGGTAATGTGACTTTCTTTTAACAAAAAGCAAATGCCTAAATATCACTTTTACTACATAATATCGATAAGAGATGTAATTGAAATAACTGAAAATCTCTTAGGGGTCAATGGAGGAAAGAATTGTTGATATCAAAGATATTGATTCAGCGTTAAAATTACCAAAAATATGGTAGGTAAGTTTGTGTCTCTGCTTCTGATGCATGATATCACTTATCCTATTCCAATATTTAGCGTCACGGGTAACTAGTATTAAATCATTTTAAATAACACGTTCAATTGCGTTAATATTTAGCTTAGTACCAAAGTACTAGAAGTTATCCGTATTTCCGGTACCAAATGAAAAGTACCTACCGAGTAACTTTTTCTTCATTTGTATTATTATTTATCCTAGTACCAACATGACCAAAATTAACTTTCTTCAGTATTTCTAGGCAGCTTATATTTTAAGATTTTATTATTGAAAAGGATTATATTATTTCTTGAAAAGGATGCTTAGATGGATTTGGGAGAGGCCTTTGCCCTGCAGCGGGACAGTGTAGGCTAAAATAGGAAATAATATAAAAAAATATTCAAATTATTATTTCGTTTATTTCATGGACAGTCACCAGCATATCCAGCCACCCGAAACTGTAAAATTTTCCTATCAACCTTGAACCTAATGCTTTAGCAATAAAGATGAAAATCTATTAAAGACATTTGACAGATTGTAGTAGCTTGATGTGCTGGCGTCTGTAAGTAAACAAATCATTTACATTTTCAAATATTTTTATAATAACATTTAAAAATATTTAAAAAATACAATGTAAGCCCATCGGCATCAGGAACCAAGCTGTTGGCGATCAAGGCTCCAGAGAGAGGAAATATTATTCAAATATTTATTATAATACCTTTTATTTACTTATTATAAAATATTTATTACACCTTTCACTTTCAGATGAAGAGGAGGAGGTTTTAGACGCGAAACTTATTCAGGATAAGGAGCCTTCTCTGGCGATATTTACTCATAAGCAGAAACACAATGTAAATTATGATAATGCGTTAAATGGTGTCAACAGTATTGCGGGATTACGGACTCATTTGTCATCACTACACTACACTTCTTATAATTATAACTATTATTTAAAAATAACCATTTGTTGTAAAAAAAAGTTGTCCACCAATGATAGTGTCTATATAATTTTCAACATTTATATCTCTAATCCACATGGTGTACATAATAAACAGTACTCTTTCCTATCTACTTTGTTAATAAATACGACCTATATAAATAAATGCCAAAAGCGTGCAATTGCGTTATTATTGAACTTGATGCCAAAGTACCGGAAATTTTAGTATTTCCGGTACGGATAGGCACTGCTACAGTTTCTCATAGACTCGTAAAAGTATTTTTTTTTTATTGATTTTATCTAGTTTTGGTATATCTTTCACAAACGACAATATTTCCGATTTGTCTACAATCCACACGAATGTTTCACAAAACACCTACTCTCCTTTTTTCAGCCCAGCTCAAGGAATCAGATAACGCAGAACCTTACACAACTACAAAAATGATGCTCAGATCCGAGGCGAAGCGGCTTACATCCAAGGACGCTCTAGATAGATTGTTCTACCAAGAACGCCAGAGTGTGAAGGATATGCGTAGGGGTTTTTCAAAGTTTCGGTGTCGAACACCGGGTTGCCCAGCTAGAATACATATGTATAGAGGCTGGCCAGTTTTTGCAAGCT
Organism: Cosmia pyralina; assembly: GCA_946251885.1. Lineage (NCBI taxonomy): Eukaryota > Metazoa > Arthropoda > Insecta > Lepidoptera > Noctuidae > Cosmia > Cosmia pyralina. The sequence goes on from OX276351.1 coordinate 22,151,718, forward strand.
CACACAACTTCCATCTCCAAAAGGAATGAGCTACATTCTTGTTGGATGACTCGAACAGCAGATTTTGTCATGCTTTTTTATTTTTAGGTTTTTTCCGCGGCTTCGCCTGCGTTAAGTTCGGATTATCCTACAGGATCGTACTACCGAGATAAAATGTATGTCCCACATTCGGCCAGATACAGACTTTCACATTAATGAAGATAGTAGGAAGTAAGATGGGATAGTAGAATAGCATCGGATAGTAGGATAAGATATGATTTTTTAAATTCTTTACTTTTTGTTTTAAAATCAAAATGTTAATACAACTCTTGCCCCTAAGATTCAAGAGCGCTTTTAGTTTGCAAGGCACAGTAATTTTATCAAGAGAAATATTTTTTTATAATATTGTACAGGGCTGAATCGAACAAAATTATGTGGATTTACTACTGTTTTAAGGTGTTTAATTGTGTATTTTTCATTTATTTTTATCATGTGAAAATTTAAGTCATTTTCGAATGATAATGAATGTCTTATATATTCTTAATGGGATTCAGTGAACCATTGGTATGCACTGCTCTTCTACTTTTAAATATTATAATTATAACTGATTTGTAATATCTACATAATAATATGTGAATTTCTCTTATGGTATACGATAAATATGTCTTTCTATTTAATTACCTATTGTTTCTTTTATTTTTGTTTGGGTGTTATTTAGTATTTACCTCACAATGCTGTTATATTTGTGAACATGTTTATATATGTTAGTATAATTTGTTAATAATTACTCAAGTGTTTCAACGTCCAGACAAACTTATTAATGTTATTGTGATATTTATGTTTTATTTTTGTTCTTTACTAGTTGTTGCCCGCGACTTCGTCTGCAGTCCGGGATGAAAAGTAGCCTATGTCCTTTTCCAGGTCATGGTCTACCCATATGCTAAATTTCATCCAAATTCGTTCAGCCGCTGTAGCGTGAAAGCGTAACAAACAAAGTCACTTTCGCATTTATAATAATGGTTAGGATTTATATTACTACCTACCCTTCTGAAATATAGAAATTCTTTGCTTGTCTTACATAAAAACAAAATCGTGGCATATTTTTGCAAGAGCGTCAACTTTTGCATTAAGAAAAGGTTTGTTTTTTTTGCAAATGTGTCTTTTTGGATTGTAAAGTGATATTATATATTACAGAGCAATGTACTAAGTCTGGTCCATCTTTACGAAGTTCGTCGTCGTGGTCCCAAGAAAGCTTAGCAGCAGCGATCCATACTGTGATTAGTGGTCAGTTGTCAGCGTATAAAGCTTCTGAGCGATATGGCATTCCATGATCGACCCTCAGAAGTCATGTGGGACTTGTTGGGGGAAAATCAGCAAAAAACTGAAAGAGATCAGGAATAAATTTACTTTAAAAAAGTGAAAACCGACTTCAAAACCAAAAACGTATAAAATAACTTTCATAAAACACTTAACAGCTTCTGAAGTCGGTGTCAAGCTAAAGTGCATTGAAGAATTGAAGACACCGACTTCAGAAGCTGGTAAGTGTTTTATGAAAGTTATTTTATTCGTTTTTGGTTTTGAAGTCGGTTTTTACTTTTTTAAAGTAAATTTATTTTTCCATTTTTAGTTGAATATTTAATTACAAGACAAACGAAAAGAAGAATCATCAACAAATCGGCTTAGAAATACAGTACATTTATGCATATAACTTCGTACATAAGAATAATTACATAATGTATTATATACTAAAACCATCCTGAAAGCATGTAGATCACGATAGTGAAAGAAACATCAAAATTGGTTCATTAGTTTTTGTGAAATCGCGGACAAACAAACATACATACGTCGAATACTGAATCCGTTAAAAAAGGTCACCATCCATTTCGGAGTGAAGAAAATTTTCGGTAACTTTGAAATGTTAGGTTTTATTGTGATCTCAAAGCTACAATTTAGTTTGAACAGGAATTTTAATGTCATTTGTGTCTACAGAATATTAAATTTGATTGTAAATTATTAACAATAACATCACGCCTGTAATTCCCGAGGGATAAGGCAGAGGTGTGTGTGGAGTGTGTTGTAAATTAGTATTAAAAGGAATATTTGCATATTAACATGATAATTGTCTGAATGTGTCTGCACTAAAATATTATATACAATCTTTTGAAAAACATTTAACGCAAATAAACGATTTTATTTTATTTCCCATATCTTTTTCGTACGGTAAAAGAAGACCAAGGTTTTATGTCAGGAGAATGGGCAATAGCATCATTCCTTCGGCTTCTACTAGATTAATTGCGTTATAATGTACAGTCAATTTGCTTTGCCATGTTACAGCCATTTCATACATAGATCACAGAATGACAGTTGTATGATTTGAAAATAATTAAACAACAAAATAACATGCATAACTGGATAACGCCCGCGCGAGACGCGGTTATGGGTTATGTTTGTGATTTGAAAATATGGACAATTTAAATGGGTATTCAATTTATTTAACAAATAATTTTCCTTACTTTACTTATCTACTCAAACCTAGCGCTACAAGGTTTTTTTGGCGGGTTTTGCGCCAATGCCCCCATCTTGTTGTGCGTGTTGCGCAAACGCCGCCATCTTGTTGCGCATGTTGCGCCGACGCCGCCATCTTGTTGCGCGTGTTCTTTGCTGCAATGCATTCATAGTTTTTAGTTCTTTTTTCTAATGTCATTTTAGTTTCTTAAACAAATACTCTTTCTATCAATTTATTTTTCTTTTCAGCCAATGAGCTAATGTTTATGATGTCAAAGAAAGGGAACGTGATGCTAACGTACCGTGGCTACTCATACCATCTAAAGTACACAAGAAATACGAAGAAAACTTGGAGGTGTTCAAGACATTGCTCCTTCCATTGTCGAGCAACTCTGACCACTATAGACAACAGAGTTTGTAAGTCTAAAAACGAGCATAATCATCCGAGTGCATACCTTTAGGGATTCTTGGTTTGGAATGGAAGGCCTTACAATCTCCATGCTAGTTAAACAACATGATCAGACAACTGACAGTCAAGTTCTAGGAGCCAAGTCTGCTATTTTCAATGATTGGCCCACGGACTAGAAAAAAAAGAAGGACTCCGCGCCACGCATATCGAAAGTGAAATAAGTATGGACCGTTTGTACAAACATGCGCCTCACGCACACATTTACATCATAGTATGCCGACCGGCCAGGCGGCCGCCATTACGTGATACGACGGCGTCTTTGTCAAATCACGCACACATAGATGCGTAAGGTGCTTCACTTTCGATACGCATGGCGCGGAATCCTTCTTTTTTTCTAGTCCGTGGATTGGCCATTATTACCATACCAAGGCAACGCCATTACCATTGTACTAAAAGATTGTAATCTCCTTAATTCATAATGACGTGTTAGTGGTTAAAAGAAATGTCAAAATAAAAGGAGAATACGACATGTCATTAAGTACGAGATACTTACGAACAATGTTTAGTGGCGCGCCATCTTTAAACTTTTTTACGTTTTTTAAAGTCTGACTGCTGATTAAGCAGCCAAATGGATGATGAGCCAGATGTATCTGAGGGATGTTTGACCACTAAAAGTGATATGGCTGCTTACAAATAGTACTGATCATTAAATAAAAATTAGGACGTCGTCTTGTCTCGCTTTAAAAAGCGTCTGGCGGAAAAAATCGCCGACAAGAAGTGTCTGACAGTATTGATTATTAATTATTAACAATATTCTGTAAAACATACATCAAAATCAGCAGTCAGACTTTAAGAAAAGTGAGTAATATTTTTACGTAACTTGGGTTCCTGCTACCTGAAAATTGGCCGCCAAGCTAGCAGGTATGCGTACGTTCAAAGTACACAATTACACAAATCTATCGCATACATTTTGTTAATCAGAAAATAAGTAAGTTCTGGCGACCCTGGGATCTTGCTCCATTAATGCTTAGAAAGTTATAATTGCCGGCACGAGTCGTGAGCACAAATTCCATCTTAACCTTAGCCGCCCTCGTCAGCTTGCTCTTGTATTCAGTTTTCTATATGTATATATTATATGTCGTGGATTCTGAACGGAACGTCAAGTTGTATCGACTTGGGTATGTTCGGAAACAGGGGTTGGCATCACTGTGCAAGCTGTCAATGTCATTTTGAGTTTGCGGGGGAAAATAACAGTGACAGATGACGTATGTCATTCAAGGTTCCTGTACCTGACGAGGACTTCGTGATTAGACACCGAACTGAACGGACATGCGCTACCAAGCTCGCCCCGACCTCGCCGCGTTCCGATACGAATCCAGTTCCATCCGATTCGTGTTTGCTACTTTCTAACCGATTGTTTGTTAAATCGATCTAATTAAAACTGTAGAGTGCATATTGAGTCTTATTTCGTCTACAACAATGGACGACGACTAGTCCGGCAACGAACGCCGACATTCTCCTCCGACATATATATAAATATGCTTGATAAATTTAATTGCTCCCACCCGTGTCTACTCAGCCGTGATAGGAAATAAGATTCGTTAGGTTTAAGATTAAAGTTTATGCTCACGACTCGTAACAACTGCAACTATAAGCGACTAATCGCGTCAGTTTGAACAACATACAAGTCGGCGCAAGCTGATTTCGTCCCGATCCCGCGCAGGATTTGATTCAGTTTGGCCAGGACATTTGTAGAGTTTTGATACGACTAGATTTTTAAGGTGACAAATAGTTTATCCTGGTATTACCTACCTACTTACATTGTGTACGTACCATGATCTTCCTGCCCTAATCCCATGTTACTTGGGGTCGGCGCAACACGTTTTCTCTTTCCATTCTCCCCTGTCAACCGTCACGCTATCATTCACTCCCTTCTCTTTCATATCATTATTCCTCACACAATCCATCCATCTTTTCCTCGGCCTTCCTCTCCCTCTTTATCCATAAACATTTATATTCATCACTCTTTTAGTCACATGCGTTTCCTCACTCATTGTGTAGGTATTGAAATTTAAATATTCGGAGTATTCAAATATAATTAATTACATAGGTTATGTAGTTACTAAGAATATGATAACGTGTTGGGTAATCATTAATTAGTTTAAATTATTTGGACTATTTTCGTTAAGTAGGTATAGTTTGATTTAGCTTAAATATTGTGTAAAACACAAATACTTAAATTATCATGAATGCCTTAAAATACTTATAGGTATCATAGCTAATAAAATAATATAGAAAATTTAATATATTTTAAAATCTACTATTGTAGCATACTTAAGTTAATAACTAAGGCGGGCCCTAAATGATCAATTATATTACAGAATATTACGAATTGCGCAATATTTTTGACCGTTTAGGGTTAGTATTGAAGACTGCCCAATGAATGAACAAAAGTTTGACCGAGTTTAATTTTGATTGCACCATATTTTAATTGCGCCGTGCAGGACAAAGTATGGCGCAGATCTTGCTCACGCAAAAACATTGAAGATTTTGGGCCGTCATGTTATTACGTGAAAATAATGGATCGTTTAAGTACAAGAGCTGATTCAATCATATTTCGCAAACTTAGCCGACGTACGCACGGACTTAAAAATATTGCGGCGGGATTTTATCGCACACTGAATTTTCAACTCTCGTTGTTGAGCCGAGCATTGAAAATCCAACCTAACAACAACAGAATGCATTCTAGCGCGACGAAAACAAATTCACTGTTGGATTTTCAACTCTCGGCGCTAAGCAGAGCGTTGAAAATCCAGTACGCGAAAAAAATCGCCGCGATATTTTTTACGTCCGTGCGTACGTCGGCTTATGCAGGTGTAGGCGCCGCCTAATGAAGTATTGCCTTAGATTGGGGGCCTGTAGAATAAAATTCATAGATACCTCTTGTATACGTACCATTATTTTGGGTCCCAGCGATTTTAACATTATGGTTCGAGTTATGTTTAAATACATTTTTTCTCAATAATAAATTGCAAGGATTTCACTTACCTACTTGAGAACATTTTTAGAACTTAAAATATTATAAGAAGTTTGATATTAAAAACTAAGTTGGTATTGTTTTTCTCATTTCAATAATTTACTAAATAACATTTTTATTTCGTACGCAAATAACATTAAATAACTCAAATCTTCTTCAATCCACCCATAAAAGAAATAATTAGCGTGGTCGCAAATATTCATAATAGTAAGGAATGCCAACCCGGTGCCACAGTAAAGCTACGCAGAGCAGTAGGGCAAGTCTGTTTAAGGTAGTAATGTTTCCTAATGTAATAAGAGGAGCTCGTGATCGATCAATCAGATTAAGCTACGCTTGCAGGGGTTGGACCGTGGATGGATGACCATCTTTACATAGCGTGACTTTTCCGTGCCTCGGAAAGCACGTTAAACCGCTGGTCCCGGCTATCATTCGTGGATCTTTGACAGTCATTAAGGGTTGTCAGAAACCCGAATGTCTGACAACCAGTCTTACCAAGGGGTATCGTGGAGGTCAGATAGACAGTCGCTCCATATAAAATACTTGTATTCAGCTGCATCCGGTTAGACTGGAAGCCGACCCCTACATAGTTGGGAAAAGGCTAGGCAGATTGATTTATTTTGTTTCCTAATGTAATACTCATAAGTGTGCTAGACCGTATTCGTGATTCTTGCAACCGTTATTGCTATTTGCTGTTCACTTTTTTGGAGCGATAGTTTGAGTGAAGTCAAGAAAATTAATTGCTAAGCAAATTGCTTACAGTCCGGCGTTGAGAAAGTGCGTACTTGACACGTCAGTTTTATACTAACGAATATGTGTTTTGTGAATTTGATCCTTATTACTACTAGAAATTGTCCAACTGACAGGTGTCAGAAACGCATTCTCTCGACGGCCGGACTGTACAAACTTAAATTGTGCGTAGGTTATTCAAATAAAAAAAGAAAAAGAAAGAAAACCTGTTTATTCTGCACAAATAAAACGCACATTATAAAAAAATAAATAAAAAATTACAAATTACACAAAAACAATGTGAGCAAAAGCCTCGTATTCAATTTTAATTGATTGACCAGAGAGAATTTCAATTTAAAAATAATAATTAATAATTTTTATTTTTATTTTTTATTTACTTTTTTATTCAAATCACAACTGTCAATCTTTGACAGTTGTATGGAATGGCTATAATATGGTAAATTGACAGGGTGTTTAATTGCTTCAAAATGAATTTCCCTGACTGCACATGTAAAATAATATACAATATTTTTTTTTTTGTTATACGAGTATTTGTACATACAGGATTTTACGGTGACTGTCGAGAATTTTGAACTTTATCTATAATTAAATCTATGTATATAATTAATATAATTAACACATGTATAAAAGTGCCTCTTATTTATATAAAATAAATTATATTTTTTTGAAGAATTGTGTTTATTTAAGCGTCTTTAAAATATTTGCACTTGGCGGATAGTATGCTTACCGGGAGCAGCAAACACTGCGTTCGGGTGACAGATCTCGGTGATCAGCGTAAGTCCAGGGATGCCAGGTGCCAAACTCGTTACAATTTCTGGGCTGACTCACACGGTCTTATTAAGACAGTAAGTGTTTGAAGGAGCCTTAAATCGCCATCAACACCAAGAACAAGAAGAATAACGACTACGTTTGTTTGTACGTAAAAATGTAGCATAAGCTTTTAATGCTACATTTTTTCAGTTTCTCATTACTAACAGACTTTGACTTCTGACAAATTCAATCCTTCTGTCATGGTCTGCTTTTCTATATTTGCTACATTTAAAACCACATCAATTCTATGTCACAAATCAAATCTTACAACGTTTCTTCACTGCACCGGGGACGGCTCGTCAACGAGAAAATAGATGACGGCGCCATAGTAAATTTACCGTCGCTACTTCGGCGCCGTCATCTTTTTTATTGTTGACGTCCCGTTCCCGTTGCGGTTGACAAACAGCCTATGTCTTGTCAGTAATTTAGCCAAAGCTGCGGATCAACTTTTTAGCTGTGGTATCTAATAAAAACTTTTTTACAAAAAAATACAACCGACTTCCAAAAACAACACTACAAAGTGAAAAATAACTTTAATTTCGGAAGTCGGTGTCTGGTTAAATGTATTTTCGGTTTTTGCCACCGACTTCCGAAATTAATGTTATTTTTCACTTTGTAGTGTTGTTTTTGGAAGTCGGTTGTATTTTTTTTGTAAAGAAGATTTTATTTTTCATTTTGTACTTGTGGTACCTACCCCACACAAATTCTAATACCACTACCTGCAAAAGAAATGAACATCATCCATATAAAAGTGGGGAAAAAATACGTATTATTGAAGCTAACTTAAAAATTACCCAAGAAAAGTCCCGAATAAAACAAAAAGTTTTCAAATCGGACGACTGTAAAAAATTATGCGTGGTCATACATAAAAAAAAAACCATACGTGTCGAATTGAGAACCTTCTCCTTTTTTTTCGTCGGTTAAAACTACAGTTAGTACCAACGCAAGGTAATCACCCTGCCTAGTTATTTACTGTTTTTTTGATATAGGTAAGAGAGAAGGGCTAAAAATATATCTTTATCTTTGGATCAACCTGATTAAAGTGCAAACTCTAATGTCCGGTTTCTGAGTTATTGCAATAGAATCAAGTACTAACTTGACCACCTGTACTGCTGGGGAGTTTGTTGCGCCACTTCTTTTCCCCATCTAAAGCACTATAGGAAGTGGTGAACAACGGGCGTTTTGGGAGACTGTTTTATGTAATTATGACGATTAAAAAGTGCTGACACTCAACTTAGTTTCAATGAATTACTTTTGATATTGATTCTAAATTTTTATCTTACGAGTACCTGTTCGATAGTGCTATTGGTTCAACATATTTCTTGCCAAATTACGTTTCAGATCACCCGATTGCGAAACAATTTTTCATATACAGGATTATTGGTAAAACACCAGCAAACTCTTAAGGGGTCATTGTACTCATCATTATAAACAACTTTTACTTTGACTCTAAACCTGAAATCGCGAAAAAAAATCATATGTTACCTACATTAATTTAATTATTAATTAATTACATTTATTTTTACATCAAACTCGTCAAAGATTTTGATGTAAAAATAAATGTACTGAACAACTAATTTTTTTTTCGCGATTTCAGGTTTGGTCCCATAGTAGAAGTTATTCATAATGATAAGTGCAATGACTCCTTAAAGGTTGCTAGTATTTTACCAATAACTCTGTTTAGAAATAACTTCGTCGAACCAATACCTTATGTTCGCTTTTATAATTTTTTAAATGGCAATATTACGACGACGTGACGTCCACGTATATAGTCGCCGGCACGTAACTTGGCAAGGTTTTGGCGTAGTGGGAGTAAGTTTGCGGATGTACAGTTAGTGCTACAAGTTTTTTTTTACTATTGTTGCTTGCCTTTATTCTATGGTTATTGATATAATTTATTTTTAAACATGTCTGATAAGAAGAAAGTTAAAGAAACCAAATTCTTATCTAACGATTCTTGCCAGTCAAAAGTTATGTGCCGGCCGGTATACGTCCATGTAATGTATAGAAATACGTTTAAATAACGGTATCGTTGAAATAAATTTAAGATCGCTTTCATTGATATTTCCTTCAAATTTTATTGTTACTTCCCTGGATTAACGTGATGCCATGACATGGACGTGATCGTCCACGATAATATCGTTACATTAGAAAGTATAAAAGCGCACATTGAGTCCTAGAATAACGTCTTTAATATTTATTCCAGGACAAATATTCTTCACACGTTCAAGCAGAGGTGCCCGTATAATAAATGCAAATGGTTACAAGTTCCTGAAACACAGGGAGTATGGTCGTAAAGTGAGATGGTTCTGTGCTCAGCAGCAAAATGGGTGTAAAGCAGTCATATATACGATTGCAGATACAGATGAAGTGATTTCTGTTAAAAATTTGCATGATCATCAGCCGCCAACTTTTTTTTAACGAGATTGGCTTTTTGGGATTTTACAGACATGTTCGGTTGGATGAATCGGCACAGCTGGGTGGTAAAATCGAATAAATTTGTGTAGTTAAATATATAACATCACGCTGATAATCTCCGAAGGGTTATGCAGAGTTTTAGGTATCTTAGTTCACACACGTTTCGATAGTTAGAACGAAGTTCTTGCGGTAGGAGCAAACAGGCAGAAATCGTCACGTAACGAAAAATCGTTATGCCGTCAGTTTCAAGTGTCAAAAGTTTTTTATTTTTTTTAGGGTTCTGAAACCTCAAAAGGAAAAAGCGGAACCCTTATAGGGTCACTTCGTTGTCCGACTGTCTGTCTGTCAGTCTGTCAAGACCCTTTTTCTCAGGAACGCGTGGAGGTATCAAGTTAAAATTAATGTCAAATACGAAGGTCTATAGTCCCTTAGAGTTCTAAAAATTCAAGCTTCTAAGTCAACGCAATAAAAAGATACGGTAATTTATGCGACATATTTTGATACTCGCACGTAAATCAAAACCTATAGGGTACTTCCCGTTGACCTAGAATCATGAAATTTGGCAAGAAGCAAGGTCTCACAGCACAAGTAAAGGGAAAGTCCAAAAATTATTAATTTGTAAATTTATCACAAAAAAGAAAATTTTTTTTGGGATTACATTGTTAAGTTTGTTTTTGGGATAAATTCTTTTCAACTACGGAACCTCTCATTGTGCGTGGTCCGACACGCACTTGGCTGGTTTTTTTTAATAAAGAGTCTGTCTCTGTGGCTCTGTAAAAACGAAAACCAAAACTTTTGATACTTGAAACCTAAGACTATACTAGATGGTTCTGTATTAATACATAATGGTGCCGATTCTCTTGTGAACGCACTAAACTAAAATTAGAGAATCGCTATCTTTTACTAACAGGCAGCGCGAGAAAAGGACAGCTATAGCTATGAACTAAGTTGGAGATGTCAAACTAGTTCACGCCTTGTGCTTCACCGTGTTTTTAGTCGACATGTTTTTACGTGTCGTCTAAATGTCTATGGAAAAATTAGTTGTAACTAATTTGACAGATCTAATTTACTTCCGTCCGTTTCTTGTCATAATAGAGAGAAAAAGTTAGCAATAGCATAAATTAAGTTTAGTTTGTGCACAACAGAATCGGCACCAATATAAAGGAACTTCGTTCCAACGGGTGTCTGACGACCCTCCTGTCTTTTTATGTTGAAGTTCCATGTATTAGAGGGCGAGCCTATTGCCATCAAGGCACAAATCCAAACTTCGGGCTACTACTGAGAAATTCCCGAAGGAACAGCCCAATAACACTGCCCGAACAGGGAATCGAACCCAGGACATCATACTCAGCAGTAGCGCTTGCGACCACAGAATACATTATAGTACAAGCACCACTACCCCAACGAGGTGCAGGTTCTAAAAAATGTAATATGTACTAAAAAAAAACCGCTTGGCGTAGCTCGAATTGTGCCGAGCTTAGATGAATGCCAAACGGAGTTTGCCTACATCGGTACGAATTGAATGGAAGCCAAATATGTGTAGTATTTGATTACTTCGGATCGGCTTGGCTGTTGAACATAACTGGCGACCTCTTTATTTTTTGTGTTAATTTGCATTTTAATTTTCTTGAAAGTACATAGAGAGTTTATTTTAAAAGACCAGTTGTTTTTTTTTTTTTTAACAATGTACCTATTTTCACTTCTACTAAAGAATGTACAGTAGGAAAATGTACCGAATTACCTAAAGATATTTTTGTAAATGGTAAAATGGTCTACATTCCGGTTGTCATTGTAATTGTAATATTAGACATTCATAATAAAACCGACCTTAACATCCTTCCTGTAGGTATGGATTTTTTAGAGATGAGACGAAGCCTTTTGAGCTGAAAAAGTATGGTATCCCTGAAACCAAACAATCGTATCATCTTCATCATTTCAGCCGAAAGACGTCCACTGCTGGACATAGGCCTCCCCCAAGCACCGCCATTATGACCGGGTCTGAGCTTCTCGCATCCAGCGGATTCCTGTGGCCTTCACAAGGTTATCAGTCCACCTTGTGGGAGCCCTTCCAACGCTTCCGGTACACAGTTACCACTTCAGAACCTTTCGGCCTCATCATCCACTTAAGTTTATCTTCATTTTTGATTTGGTCACGTAGGGAAACTTCAACAATTGTATACTTACATTTTATAGTTGTACGGAGCCTAGCCTAGGAACCGGCCTTGGAACATTTTTTTCTTGCATTAACCTAATTTCTTCTCCATTTTCAGATTATTCTGTAATATATGAAGATGGCAGATTTCTGTCGTACAGAGGATATAAGTTCACACGGCATAAAGTAAAGGGTCCCAAGATCAGATGGCAATGTTCCAAACAGAGGCACGCTCGGTGTAGCGCGTCGGTATATACTATTGGTCAAATTATTATTAAGGGGAATACCGAGCATAATCATCCACCGCCTGATAAATGGTGAAGAATGGAGAAATAAGGGAGAGTGTGAAGAAGATAGTTCTGATGATCTATAGCCTGATATTACTCTTAATATCAGGATAAAGATCATCAGCACTATCTTTTTCACATTACAACACACACACCTTGAAATTAACCCAGAACTCTTCCTTGGTTATTTTCAAGGCGTTTTTACAAGTTTAGTATAAGTAAGTACTTAGATATTGTTAAAACTGGACTGTTTTCTTAAAACACTTTTGGACAAATGTTGCTCATGATGGCGATGAATATTAGGTAAATAAAAATATAAAATACCGGTCGAAGTCTCGGTTAATTATACAGGAAAACTTTTTAAGCAATGCGCAAATTATCATAGGGTGTTCTACCCATGAATATGAACAACTTCATAGGATGTTCCACCCATGAATATGAACAACTTCATAGGATGTTCCACCCATGAATATGAACAACTTCATAGGATGTTCCACCCATGAATATGAACAACTTCATAGGATGTTCCACCCATGAATATGAACAACTTCATAGGATGTTCTACCCATGAATATGAACAACTTCATAGGATGTTCTACCCATAAATATGAACAACTTCATAGGATGTTCCACCCATGAATATGAACAACTTCATAGGATGTTCCACCCATGAATAGGAACAACTTCATAGGATGTTCCACCCATGAATATGAACAACTTCATAGGATGTTCCACCCATGAATATGAACAACTTCATAGGATGTTCCACCCATGAATATGAACAACTTCATAGGATGTTCCACCCATAAATATGAACAACTTCATAGGATGTTCCACCCATGAATATGATCAACTTCATAGGATGTTCCACCCATGAATATGAACAACTTCATAGGATGTTCCACCCATGAATATGAACAACTTCATAGGATGTTCCACCCATGAATATGAACAACTTCATAGGATGTTCCACCCATGAATATGAACAACTTCATAGGATGTTCCACCCATGAATATGAACAACTTCACAGGATGTTCCACCCATGAATATGAACAACCTCACAGGATGTTCTACCCATGAATATGAACAACTTCATAGGATGTTCCACCCATGAATATGAACAACTTCATAGGATGTTCTACCCATGAATATGAACAACTTCATAGGATGTTCCACCCATGAATATGAACAACTTCATAGGATGTTCCACCCATGAATATGAACAACTTCACAGGATGTTCTACCCATGAATATGAACAACTTCATAGGATGTTCCACCCATGAATATGAACAACTTCATAGGATGTTCTACCCATGAATATGAACAACTTCATAGGATGTTCCACCCATGAATATGAACAACTTCATAGGATGTTCCACCCATGAATATGAACAACTTCATAGGATGTTCCACCCATGAATATGAACAACTTCATAGGATGTTCTACCCATGAATATGAACAACTTCATAGGATGTTCCACCCATGAATATGAACAAATTTGACTACAGGACCAACTCTGATATCACGAAAAAAAATCTGCTGTTTCATACAAAAGTTAAATACATACTCGACCAAAATATATGAAACAACTGATTTCAGAGTTGGTCCCATAGTGAAAGTTCATATTAGAGTAGAAATATTCATGGGTAGAACACCAGCTTGTGAAAATTTGCGCACTGATAAAAACTTTTTCTGTATAAATACCATGCTGTCGTTTATATTTTCATGAAAATATATCACATTTATATTTTCTTATATGTTTCCACCGAATCCTAGTTAATGTTTCAGGTAAACAAACTACCAGATTGTCAAATAAATAGTTTAATATTTTATTGAACGAAGTTCCTTATCCCACGCTTATACTCTGCACACTCGGCGAATGAGAACTATAGACTGTAAAAAGTGCAAAGGAGTGTACGCACGAGCGAACAAAAACATGGTGAACATGAACATCGCACACTTTAAATATTCAACAGGGACCTGAGTTTCTTCAGATGATCTGTGTTCGATAGTCGTGTTCACCATGTTTTGTTCGCTCGTGCGTACACGGCTTTACATGTTGACCGTTAAGGCGTGTCCGCACGAGCGAACAAAAACAAGGTGAACACGAACATCGAACACTTGAAATATTCAACAGGGTCCTGAGTTTGTTCAGATGATCCATGTTCGATGGTCGTGTTCACCATGTTTTGTTCGCTCGTGCGTACTTACATGACTATACGATACTTTTGTTACGTAACAACGTATGTAAAGCCGTGTACGCAGGAACGAACAAAACATGGTGAACACGAATATCGATCACGGAATATTTGAAGAAACTCAGGACCTTTTGAACATTTAAAGTGTTCGATGTTCGTGTTCATCATGTTTTTGTTTGTTCGTGCGTACACGGCTTAACGCGTTTTGCCAAGTGTGCAAAAGCGAAAGGAACTTCGTTCCAACCGGATGTCCCACGGCTCCTCTGACACCTCTCGACTATATTTTTTTTTAATATTTATAAAGAGTTCTGACGAATAGATGTAAGTTTTTTTTTGCGTTTAAAAAGACGCAAATGGTTTTTTAATTTTGGTTTAGGTATGCATGGTTTATTTTTTTATACTTTATTCGTAATTATTTAAATAAGTTACTAGTTAGATTAACTCTTAAAATGTCGATTGTACACCATGTGTACAGATAACAATAGAATTTCAATTGTGTCTGCTAATTGGCGCGCGACGGGTTAATTAGATATAGGTATCGGAATACTCATAGTTTTTTTTTTTAATAATAATTTGCTTTACGAAACGTTTAATAAAATAAATGTGCCTAAATAATAAAATAATAAGACTTATTGTACTCGTAGTAACACTACGTTCCTACCCTATTTCACCCGCCTTCCCTATTCCAAACTATCACAGCATTTAGTCACAAGTTGAATAATAAAATAATATCTACTTGAGACCAAGGTCTCAACCTTTTCCTATAAATTTTTTATTATAAGAAAAATATAAAATAGTGAATACTACCCTCAGTTTTTTCAATGAATTCAAAATTAATCTGATCCCTAATGATTTTCCTCCCTTTCAGGCTGTATCGTCAACTTCCAAGGTCGAAGATTTCTCTCCTATCAAGGTTACAAGTTTACCCGCCACAGAGTGACGGCAACTAACACGAGGTGGCAGTGTTCAAAACGAAGCAAGGGAACTTGCCGCGCCGCCATTTATACTAACAAAGAAGATGTCATTATTAAGGCATTTGTTGAACATAATCATCTACCACCTTATAACGTATGGAATAATAAATATGAAAAATTTTAAAGTAGTTTAATAATAAAATAAAAAACTAGAAGTAGGTATAGTTGTCGCGTTTTAGCATGGCATTACTGGTCATTGACCCAGAGCTACATTTTCTAGCATTTTTTATTTCTATATCTGAAAAAAGTCCGTTAACGTCCTGAATCAATATCTATCGCGATCATCAACATGTTCCAAAAACAAAAAATCATTCATACTCGTAGTTTATTGTTCGAGTTCCTGAGGAGAGACATTAGGGAAAGGGCAATGACCGCTATTGCCATGCTAAAACGTATTATACGTCTAAGAAGTATTCTATTTCTAGGAAAACGCCTGTTAATGCGAGTTTCCTAGACCTTTCCAAAGCGTTTGATCTGGTATCGTACGAATTGCTGTGGCAGAAACTGTTGAATGATAATTCAATGGATAGAGAAGTTATATCAATTCTACGATTTTAGTATAGCAATCAGACAATTGTTTAAGGTGGGTAGGCAGGGCGGCCTGACCTCCCCTCGCATCTTCAGTTTGTACATAAACCGGTTGATCTTCGCGTTCAGCAACACCTATCACGGTTGTTATGTAGACGGAGTATGCGTCAACACTATTAGTTATGCTGATGATATGGTGTTGCTAAGCCCTTCGATTAACGCAATGATAAGCCTGCGATACGATACGATATGTGAGAGGTACACGGAGGCTCATGGGCTCAGATACAATGATAAGAAAAGTGAGGTAGGTACTAGTCTTTAAAGCAGACTCTAAAACCTACCCGATTGAACCATAGTTGAAACTTTGCGGTAGTTCTTTAAAGTAAATCACTAATTTCAAGTATCTGGGCCACATGGTTTCCGATGACCTGAAAGACAGTCTGGATAATGAAAGTGAGCGCAGGCTGTCCACTGCAATATGTTGGCTTGCAGATTTGCTAAATATTCTACTGAAGTAAAGGCTACGTTATTAACAGCGTACAATACGCGCCACGAAAGATGAGTCTTAACCGCGCCTCCCGCGCTCATTCCGCGGCCCGATGTTTCCCGGTCCCTTCCTGCGCCGCAGACCTCATACCGCTAAAGAGACCTAAAATCGTCTACTGCGCAAGTCAAACCACGTGGTGTGTCAAGTCTCATCTTTCGTGGCGCGTATTGTACTATCAGTCGTTCTCATATAGTCTGTGGGTCAACTACACGCAGAGGGCATACAGTGCTCTGCGCGTATAATACAATAATGCTTTCATTTTGCTTTTTTGATGGGGTTGCCGCGCTACTGAAGTGCTTCCGGTATATTCGCAGAGGCGTGAAAACATGGTTATCACGCCATCATGCGCAAACGTTACGCTTCCATGCGCAGGGTACGCGCTAGCCAGCATCCTGAAAACTTTTGCTAATGGGTGGGACAGCCCATACTGTGGGACATTGGATACACCTGCCTACACTGTGGCGTAGTAATGAATAGTTTGTGTTGTTTTTCTGGTAGATGTAAGTACTAACACTAGTTTCTTAAGTTGTATGTAGGTATACTAATCAAAGGGATGGGGTCCGAAACAAAAGTTTTTATTTTTTTTAATTTAAAACGCGACAATTAAGTGCAGTTATTAAAAAAAAAAAAAAACATTAATTAAGGTTTTATTTCGAGAGTGCTTAATCTTTTTGAGTTAAGATTATGTACTATGGGCCAAAGTTCCGCATGATCACCTCAAAGGCGATAATCGCATGCACGGCTCACGACTCGATCGCACAATGTTCGTTTGTCACTAGCTGCGCTCTCACAGGAATATTTTCTTAAGTGAGCATGCTTAAGTTTTGTACATAGTACGCTATCAATTTAATTCCAAATTCAGTTCTTAAATCAAAAAAATCGAAAAAAACGTTTAAATGTATTTATAAATCCTAATCCTAACTTATATTATAAAAGCGAAAGTGACTTTGTTTGTTTGTTTGGGTTGGATGAAATTTGACACACCACCTGTAGACCATGACCTGGATTAGTACTCAGGATACTTTTTATCCCGGTAGTACGTTCCTGTGGGATAATTTCCGACATCCACGCGGGCGAAGACGCGGGTAAAAGCTCGTATTACAATATGTGTGATGTGGCTGTACTTTTCTTAAAAATAAATAAATGTAAAAAAAAATGTTACTGAAGGTATTTTTATTTGCTCTGTGTCTGGATTTATTTGTATTCAGTTGACGGAACAAACTTCCCTAATAATAGGTCTTTACCTATGAAATTGCCGTTTTGTATGAAAAAATTTAAACGAATTTTTTTCATGCATTTTTTATTTGTATTAATCGAAGTAATCACCCATGCAATCAATGCATCTTTGCCAACGCAGTGGCAGTTTATTGATACCCTTCTTAAAGAAATCAGCTGGACGGGAGGCAACAAATTCTTCAAAGGCATTTTGTACTGCCTCTCGGGTATTGAATTTTATTCCCGCCAAGAAGTTATCCAAATTCTGGAAAAAGTAGTAGTCTGTAGGCGCAAGGTCTGGTGAGTAGGGCGGATGACGGAGAGCTTCCAACCCCAGTTCTTGCAACTTGGAGACCGTCTGCTGTGCAGTATGAGGTCGCGCGTTGTCGTGCAGGAGCAGCGGAGACGAGCGATTGACCAATGCTGGTTGGAGATGTGCCAGCTTCTCCATCATTGTGTTCAGTTCTTCACAGTACACATCTGAAGTAATGCTCACCTCGTTTGGTAAGAAGCTGTGATGAATCACACCGGCGCTAGACCACCAAACAGTGACCATCACTTTTCTAGGGGTAAGTTTTCGTTTAGGGCATTGTTTAGGTGCTGAACCAGGATCCAACCAACTTGCTGAGCGCTTGCGGTTATCAAACAGAATCCATTTTTCATCGCAGGTAACAATGCGGTTCAAAATTCCTTCATTTGTGTGTCTGTTGAGCAGTGCAAGGCACGTCTCGACGCGTACTTCGCGCTGGCGATCATTGAGTTCGTGGGACACCCATTTGTCAAGCTTTTTTACCTTGCCAATTTGACGCAAATAGACCAATATTGTTTTGACGCTAACGTCGAAAGCTGCTGCTAATTCAGCCGTAGATTGTGTATCATCAGCTTCCACAATCGCCTTTAATTCGTCATTGTCGACCAAAGTCTTCGGACGACCGCGAGGTTCATTTTTCAGGTCGAAATTTCCAGAACGGAAGCGAGCAAACCAATAACAAGTGGTGCGTTGGTTTGTAGTGTTAGCTCCGTAAATGTTGTTGATGTTGCGTGCCGCTTGTGCCGCGTTGCTGCCACGACGGTACTCATATTCCATAATTACTCGAATTTTTAACGTATCCATGATGACGAAAAAGATTGAAATGCGATGAAAATGTAACACTAATCAATAAACAAATGACTACTTATGGAAAAAAAATCCATGTTTTTAAAATAAAATTAATTTGAAATTAGAATTCATAGCCAAACAAAAATTATTTTGATTTGAAATGGCCAGTACTGCAGAACGGCAATTTCATAGGTAAAGACCTAATATTATAAGGGACTTATAACATAATTGGTAGAATGAGGATGTGAAGCACTGCAGACTGCTTTCTAGGAAAACAAACGTGATCTTTTAATTTGTTTCCAAAATCCATTTTATATTTCATATTTGAATTTTCCCCAGATCCTTTAGTGTTTCTCTCAAAGCAAGGAGGTCTTCTGTTGACGTTGTCAGGTCACAGGTACAGTGTACACCGGAAGAACAAACTGACCATCAGATGGAGATGTCTAAACCGAAGATGTAAAGCATCAATTTTTACCAATAGCTTTGGAGACTATGAAGTTGTAAAAGGAAAAGGATGGGAACAACATAATCATCCACCTCCGGATTTATGATGGAACTGCTATAATTTCTATGAAAAATATTTAAAAAAATCTTTTAAACGCATACCTACTTCATTGTAAATTAACTAATAAAATAATAAGTGATCACTGATTAACATTTTAATAATAAAATTCATATAATTTATCCGGTAACTAGGTTGTCCAGGAGGTCAGATAAGCAGCCGCTCCATGTAAAATATTGGTATTCAGCTGCATCCGGATAGGCTGGAAGCCGACCCCAACATAGTTGGGAAAAGGGTAGGCAAATGATAATGATCGTACGATGTTTGCTGATTTTGTAGTTTTAATGATCTACTAAGCATTAAAATTATTATTTTCTATTATCTATGAATAATAGAGAAGTATGGAAAAAAGGACATGTTGCGCCGACCCCAAATAGATTGGGATAAGGGCAGGAGAATGATGAATGATCTACTAAGCGGCTTTTTGTAACTTTCAATGAACCGTCTTATTTAAAAAATCATAGTGCTTAACGAAGTTACGAAGAATGCTTTGCTTGCACGTATGAAGATAGGTTATACATATAAATAAAAACAAAATAAATTTATATTTGTTTATTTATATACCCTAATAACTAATAACATGTGTATTCTTCCCGTCTTAACCTATGGTGCACTGGCATGGTCTTTGGCTAACATCCAAGGTCTGCCAACGAGCAATGGAGCATAGAACAAAAGGTGTTAAATTAACAGATCGTGATCGAAACACAATAGGTACTGCGCTCCAAAACAAAGATAGATAATCGTGATGTGGCTCAAAAAGCTGCCCAACTTAAATGGGACAGTAGTTGGTTCAGATAGCACAGAACTGGTGCCCTGAGACCGTGAGGCGGGTGCGCGGCAGGGCACGTAGGAAATGCCGGAACTGAACAGATTCCGCCAAAACTGGAAGGAGGACGCGTGGGCTCGCGAACTTTAGAAGCAGTAGAGGGAGGCCTTTGCACAGGAGTGGGATAGCGCAAGCAAACAAAAAAAAAATTATTTTGTTAATAATTATTATTAATCTCTATACACAGTTAATTTTAGGTCGTTATGGAACCGAAAGCCATGAACTCGATCATCGAAACCGAATCGATTGGGACTATTATTTTCAAAAAGTAACAATAAAAAAAATCACGAAAAATTAAACTTATTGTTTTTTTTTTTGTGATATGAGAACTCGAAGTAACGCTTCCTTGCGATCAATGCATAGGTGTGTGTAAAACGTATCGACAAACGGCAACACATGCGAACGGTACCCATTGAAAAATCCATTCATAGATCAGACAGCATGATTCGTAAGTCACGCCCCCGACCCCTTACCCCCCCCCCCCCCCCCACGCTTACAGTCTAGCCGACGCTCGCTCTTCCTTGTTCCGTACGATAGTGCGTTTATGAATGAAATAGTGGCAGCGCTACTAAAATTTAACTCGAAGGACAGAAAAAAGAAACTTCTTTATTAGATGTCTTAAAAAAACAATGCCAATAGTAGTAACTATTACTCGTCTGGAGTTACTGTGTTTCGGCTCCAGAACCGCCCATTGGCGGTCTTATCGCATATTTTACAGACAACCATTGGATGGATTAAAGTGAGAAGGAAGAATCTTAGGTGTTAAAAAATTGACTCTAAAACTTTAACGAGTGCTTTAGACCATCAAACTGAATAACTTTTACTATGGGACCAACATTGAAATCGCGAAAAAAAAATCTGCTGTTCTGTACATTTTCACGACTTATGCGAACATAAAACAGCTGATTTTTTTCAGCACTCTTTAAAGTTTTTAGAGTAAACTGTTTAACACCTTATATGTATATAAGAATATACATATGTTATTTTACTTTATGTTAATTGACTGTAATTTCGTATTGATTATTATCAATACGAAATTATAGTTTATTAAATTTGAAAATATTAATTGGGTCATTTTCATAACCCTGATCTATCAAAAAAAAAACGACTATACTCGACAGAGACATCCAGAGAAACTAGTGGACACACTAGCTTATTCACTTTTTGATGCATATCAGTTGGACAATTTCTAGTTTCAATATGGATCAAAATTCGCAAAACACATATTCGTTATTATGAAACTGACAGGTGGACAGACGTACCTATAGTCTGTTCACTAGGTTATTCACTTTTATATAGATTTTTTTTTATTATATAGTCGTTTTTTTATTATATAGTCGTTTTTACGTTAGGTTCAGGCCTGAAACCCAGCGCAATTTGCGTCGCTGAAATTGAGTCAAGAAACGTAAGACCCTTCTGCTCATTTTGCATCGTTTTCAGGGAAAAAAGGATGCAGGGGCATCGTTTACCTACATCCTATACGATGATATAATCGTCAAAATCAAGCATTTACATAACCATTCGCCTATAAAAAATATGGACGATTGAGTGAATGTGAGGACTCTGTGGGTAATTTTTTTTTCTTTGTGATTCTTTGTCAGATGGAGCTGATGGTGCTGCTGGGCCATCCCGTGATCCACATCCCACTTGGAAGTCTACCAGGTTGCTGGATAGACACTTCCATAGG
The DNA here is from genome assembly GCA_946251885.1 of Cosmia pyralina. Classification (NCBI taxonomy): domain Eukaryota; kingdom Metazoa; phylum Arthropoda; class Insecta; order Lepidoptera; family Noctuidae; genus Cosmia; species Cosmia pyralina. Next base: position 22,173,701 of record OX276351.1, read on the forward strand.
AAAATACCACCGACTGCAAAAAACACAAAACCCACACGAGTCTGCAAGGTTTGCTCGGACACTATAAAAAAACAGACAGGCATACGGGGAAGGAAGGAAACTACGTTTTACTGTCAAGAATGTAATATTCCACTCTGCCACTTTCCCTGCTTTGAAAAGTATCATACGCAGAAAGATTACACGGTGTAAGACAGAAAAAACCACATAATCGCGGAGTTGTGTTTGTTAGTTTTTTTTTTTTTGTCGAAAATGGGTATTTTTGTTTTGATGTTTTAAACTTATAAAATATTTAATATTTAACATACATTGTTTTATTTTTATTTTAAAAATAATTTAGTTGGTCTGACATTTGTGAGGACTTGTTATATCTGGACTGAGACTTTGACCCCCGAGTTCTTTTCGACATTTCTAAGGTAAAGGCAGGAAATGTTGACTCCATCTATCTATACTTAACACACAACTTAACACAACAACAGAACTTGAACTTTAGACAAACAATATTTATCACCCGTTTCGTTATTTCGTTATAAACGTATAATAAACTCCATTTCACGATAAATACAGAGCTTAATTTAATTTACCATTTACCTTAAAAAAGTAACTCTACAGTACAGTAATTTCAACAATATTTCACAATAACTGCCTGCCTTCATTGGTCTAATAATATTAGGTCTTTACCTATGAAATTGCCGTTCTGCAGTACTGGCCATTTCAAATCAAAATAAGTTTTGTTTGGCTAAGAATTCTAATTTCAAATTAATTTTATTTTAAAAACATGGATTTTTTTTCCAAAAGTAGTCATTTGTTTATTGATTAGTGTTACATTTTCATCGCATTTCAATCTTTTTCGTCATCATGGACACGTTAAAAATTCGAGTAATTATGGAATATGAGTACCGTCGTGGCAGCAACGCGGCACAAGCGGCACGCAACATCAATGACGTTTACGGAGCTAACATTACAAACCAACGCACCACTTGTTATTGGTTTGCTCGCTTCCGTTCTGGAAATTTCGACCTGAAAATGAATCTCGCGGTCGTCCGAAGACTTTGGTCGACAATGACGAATTAAAGGCGATTGTGGAAGCTGATGATACACAATCTACGGCTGAATTAGCAGCAGCTTTCGACGTTAGCTTCAAAACAATATTGGTTCATTTGCGTCAAATTGGCAAGGTAAAAAAGCTTGACAAATGGGTGCCCCACGAACTCAATGATCGCCAGCGCGAAGTACGCGTCGAGACGTGCCTTGCACTGCTCAACAGACACACAAATGAAGGAATTTTGAACTGCATTGTTACCTGCGATGAAAAATGGATTCTGTTTGATAACCGCAAGCGCTCAGCAAGTTGGTTGGATCCTGGTTCAGCACCTAAACAATGCCCTAAACGAAAACTTACCCCTAGAAAAGTGATGATCACTGTTTGGTGGTCTAGCGTCGGTGTGATTCATCACAGCTTCTTACCAAACGGGGTGAGCATTACTTCAGATGTGTACTGTGAAGAACTGAACACAATGATGGAGAAGCTGGCACATCTCCAACCAGCATTGGTCAATCGCTCGTCTCCGCTGCTCCTGCACGACAACGCGCGACCTCATACTGCACAGCAGACGGTCTCCAAGTTGCAAGAACTGGGGTTGGAAGCTCTCCGTCATCCGCCTTACTCACCAGACCTTGCGCCTACAGACTACTACTTTTTCCAGAATTTGGATAACTTCTTGGCGGGAAAAAAATTCAATACCCGAGAGGCAGTACAAAATGCCTTTGAAGAATTTGTTGCCTCCCGTCCAGCTGATTTCTTTAAGAAGGGCATCAATAAACTGCCACTGCGTTGGCAAAGATGCATTGATTGCATGGGTGATTACTTTGATTAATACAAATAAAAAATGCATGAAAAAAATTCGTTTAAATTTTTTCATACAAAACGGCAATTTCATAGGTAAAGACCTATTATTCATATATTATTATTTTTATAGTGTAATAGGCATATGTTTTTGAAATAAATATTTATTCCACAATTTTTTGTGGCAGCACCTACCACTCTTGGTCTCTGCATCACCCAAATGTTGACTGGTAGACAATGCCTAATTGGCATTGAGTCCGCCTCTGTACATCTGTGCTTCACGTGTTAAATAAATGAACAAATACGAAAGACTAATAAACATTGATGAATGAAGTACCTACTTGAGCTAGAAGTGATTCCGTTATCTTATTTACAGGATAAACAATTTTATTTTATCTTATTACATTTTTGACACATCTAAACTTCCCACTATTGGACCTGCTAAAGTAGTTTATCATGTTTTCTCTTTACTATGTACTTATTAGTCTAGTTGTTTGAGCGCGTTTCGTTTCGTTTCGTTTTCGTTCGACGTTTCGTTTGCGGCTTTTAAGCCGCGAAAGAAGTAAGATCGATGCTTTCGAGATGTGATGTTGGCGAAGGCTACTTCATATTCTTGGACCGCCATGATCACATCACCATCACCAGGCGGCTACCTACAGTATGCCAGGAGCGTGTCCTTAGCTTTTTCGGACATATGCGTCCACGTAAGCATAGCTTGTAAGGAAAACGCGCTCAAGGCAGAGGACGTGCAAGCGTCAAGAAGGGCCGTTGTGATGAGATAACATTTACCCTGCGGTCCACGCTGTAGAAGACCGCATAGCTTGGACACGCGTCGTATGTGGTCACGATCCTCAGCATTGAGGGAACGCTACTTTTAATATTAACTATGAAGCAAATCTTATAAATCATGTTGATCTAAGACCAAACGAGTGAAACTCATCGCAATTTGCGTCACTGAAATTTAATGATTTGAAGACCCTTGAATTTGAGTTTGCTCATTTTGCGTCATTTTTAGGGCCAACGTTCACAGCGTCTTCCCGAGGGGGTCGGATTCTTCGATTGTCAGGCCACAGACTCAGAAAGGACTATTCAAGGAACGGTATAACTAGATGGCGGTGCTCGGCAATGAATAAAGGATGCAAGGCCAACGTCTTCACCCTTGACGATGACGATACGATCGTCCATAACAAGAATTCACATAACCATTCGCCCATAAAATATTTGGACGATGTTTGATATATCTAAACTTCTCCTATTGTACCTTTTAAAGTAAATAATAATGTTTTCTTTTTACTATGTAAGTAATAAAAAATCTATTTGTGTACATTTGTGTTGTAATTTCATTGATGTAAAGCCCTTTTTAGGGTTCCGTACCTAAAAGGAAAAACGGAACCCTTATAGGATCACTCGTGTGTCTGTCTGTCCGTCTGTCACAGCCAATTTACTCCGAATCTAATGGACCGATTACGTTGAAATTTGGTACACATATGAACATTTGAGACTCAAACACGGACGGGTAAAGTAATTTTGAATATGGGGGTCACTTTTGGGGGGCAAATAAGAAAAAAAAAAGTTTTGCAAACTGCACCATGTGACATATCAAATGAAAGGGCTTACTATGAGAGTCTCAAATATATATTTTGTATACTTTAAAAATAAACTTTTTTAAAGTTATTTAAGAAAATGACTATTCCCCCCTTATCTCCGAAACTCCTGAGCCTAAAATTTAAAAAAAAAATACAGAAAATAGTTCCTGTAGATTACAGAAAAACCTATAAAAAGTCTGTGGTCTTAAATTATCATGGTAAATCTCTCAATATTGTGAGTACAAACTTACATTTATAGTTGGAACGTAAAGTATAAAGTATGTAAGTATTTGAGTATTTTTTATAAGTATTTAAAGTGTTTAACGTATGCGACAACATGTATTTCAACTACAATGTTGAGGTTGTTCTTGGGATAAATTCATCGCAACTATGGAACCCTTAATTGTGCGTGGTCCGACACGCACCTGGCCGGTTTTTTATAAGTAATACAATTTCTTGTTTATAACATCATTTGACTGAGATAAACACCTTCAAAGTGCAGGTACGTACGCGCCCCTATTTGGTGCTAGTGCTCCTACGAGGCGAGCACTAGCGTATCAAGCAGGGATGCGTGCACTAATATTAATATTAACTTTAAAGCACATATTATAAATCAAGTTGATTAAAGTGAAACCCAGCGCAATTTGCGTCGCTAAAATTGAATTGAATAACATAAGACACTTGAATTTGAGTTTGCTCATTTGGCGTCGTTTTCAGGGCCAACGTTCACAACGTCCTCCCGAGGGGGTCGAATTCTTCGATTATCAGGTCACAGATACAGACAGCAGTACACAATCCACGGTAAAACTAGATGGCGGTGCTCGACCCACATGAATAAAGGTTGCAAGGCCATCGTCTTCACTTTTGACGACGATACGATCATCCATAACAAGAATACGCATAACCATTCACCTGTAAATAAATTTGACAATTTTTGAGATATTTATACTTCTCACTATTTTACCTTCTAAAGTAGAATAATGTTTTCTTTTTACTGTGTAATATAAAATCTAGTTATGTGCAAACTTATTGTGTTGTAATTTCATTGATGTAGTCCTTTTTTATAAGTAATTACAAATACTTGCTTATCACATCATTTGACTGAGATAAACAGCCTCAAAGTGCAGGTACGTACGCGCTCTTGTTTACTGCTAGTGCTCATACGAGGCGAGCACTAGCGTATCGAGTAGCGCCGCGTATTAACTTTAAAACACATATTAAAATTCACGTTGATTTAAATGAAACCCAAAGCAATTTGCATCGCTAAAAATTAAGTTGAGAAACATAAGACATTTGAATTTGAGTTTGCTCATTTGGCGTCGTTTTCAGGGCTAACGTTCACAACGTCCACCCGAGGGGGTCGAATCCTTCTATTATCAGGTCACAGATACAGACAGCAGTACACAAACCACGGTAAAACTAGATGGCAGTGCTCGACCCACATGAATAAAGGATGCAAGGCCATTGTCTTCACTCTTGACAACGATACGATCGTCCATAACAAGAATACGCATAACCATTCGCCTGTAAAATATTTAGACAATTTTTGAGATATCTAAACTTCTCACTATTTTACCTTCTAAAGTAGAATAATGTTTTCTTTTTACTGTGTAATATAAAATCTAGTTGTGTGCAAACTTATTGTGTTGTAATTTCATTGATGTAAGTCCTTTTTAGGGTTCCGTAGTCAATAAGGAAACCTTATAGTTTCGCTATGTCCGTCCGTCTGTCCGTCCGCAGATTAGCTCAGGGACTCTTAGTACTAGAAAACTATAATTTGGTATGGATACATATTCATCACGCCGACAAAGCAGTAAAATAAAATCATGAAAAAAAAATATTCTATGGTACCTTCTGTACACGTAAAGTGGGGATGTTTTTTTTTTCTCGTCTACCCCATGGTGTGGGCTATTGTTGGATAGGTCTTTCAAAAATATTGCGGGATTGTACAAAAAAAAAATTCGATTTAGGGATCCGTTTCTGAAATATTAAGCTTTAAAGTGCTAATTTTTGAGAGTCAAGTGTCGTCGTCTTCCCCCCCTGCTAGCTAAACGGTTAGTTTTGGATGGGTGAAAAAATTCACGGTAGTTGTATATATAACGAAGTTAAATGGAAAACTATCACAGCTAAGTAGGCTTTTCAAGTTTACGAGTAATAGTCAACCAACTTGTAAAATATACTTGGAACAGTAAAAATTTCGTACAAATTCCATAAAAAAATACTTATATAACGTTGTTAGTTGTGTAAAACAGGTGGTAAATACACCATGCACCATGGCACCATGTGAAAGAATTTAATCTACTAGCAATACTAGTCCACAGAAGTATAGCAAAATTAAATGTTAAATTAAAAACCGTAAATTAAAAAAGTTAATTTTTCAAACAAAATAAATATCAAAATAAATTCAGTAAAAGTAATCACTCTGTTTAGACAACCGAGCTGGCCACATGCGGTGCACCACAGTGCCCATTCCATTGTTCACCAAACAGGGATTTTTTGTTTGCACACATAATCAAGGATTCAAGTTCATTGACTCATAGACCTAGTGATCGAATCTACAGAGTGTTCAAATTTACTCAAAATTAAAACTCTACTTTTTGACCTAATTACTGGACCGATTTTGTTAATTTTTTGTATATCGTCAGCAAAGGTGATATCAAGTATGTGGTTGGATTTATTGCATATATGTGAGCTCCATACTGTATAAGTTTACAAACCACGTAAAAATATACAAAAATAAAATCATAACATTCTTATTAATAATTATTTCTAAATTAATAATATTTACGCTCGAATAATGACGGGTGGCGGCGTGCACTACGGAACTATATTACTGCGCGTGGCCCGACACGCACTTGGCCGGTTTTTTTATAAGTAATAATTTAGAAATAAGTAATTACTTGTTTATCACATCATTTGACGGAGATAAACACCTTCAAAGTGCAGGTACGTGCGCGCCCCTATTTGGTGCTCATGCGAGGCGAGCACTAGCGTATCAAGTAGGGACGCGGGCACTAATTATAATATGAGCTTTAAAGCACATATTATAAATCACGTTGATTTCAGACCAAACGAGTGAAACCCAGCGTAATTTGGGTCACTGAAATTGAATCACGAAACGTTAGATACTTGAATTTGAGGTTGCTCATGTTATGTCGTTTTCAGGACCAATTTTCACAACGTCCGCCCGAGGTGGTCGTATTCTTCGATTGTCGGGCCACAGACTCAGAAAGCACTACTCAAGGAACGGTAAAACTAGATGGCAGTGCTCGACTCACATGAATAAAGGATGCAAGGCCATTGTCTTCACCCTTGACGACGATACGATCGTCTATAACAAGAATTCACATAACCATTTGCCTGTAAAAAATTTGGACGATTATTATAACTTCTAAAGTAGTAATATATAAGAGCTCAGAAAAGCAAAGTAAAAGATTGATAAAATATTTAATTAAAAAATACACATAATGTAGTACAGCAAAATGTAAGGAAGATGTTAAGCCGTCGTCGGTGTCCGCGAGGAAAAGGAACGATCGCCTCGGCGCTGTCCCAGCGAGGCGCGCCGCCCCCGCGCGTTGCTATCTTCGCAGTTGTCAACTTCATGACCGTTCTCAAGCTCCATCTACCTTACAGTAGTTAATAATGTATTTTGTTTACTATGTAATATAAATATCAAAGTTGTGTGCAAACTTATAGTGTTCATTGAAGTCCTGTTTTTATAAGTAATAACAACTACTTTTATTTATCACATCATTTTCATCTTAACTTATGATGAGACAGAAAATTTATTGGCTATACAATCATAACTTTATCAAACCTACCTTGTAAGAAAGCTTATCAAACAATCACACTTCACATACACACCTCCCTACACACACACTACACTCATAAACACATCCCTATTTACACAAACACAATCTTTCACTCCATGTGCTGTGTTAAGAACCACTGTAAACTAACAGTAAAGTCACGGTTGTATTTTATAAATTGAAACCGTAAAATCTCCGACTCCTAAGATACAGGTCTGCGTACCTAGTTTAGGAGCACGGAAAGCTGACTATAATTTTAAACTTGGTAGTACAACCTACTGTTTCCATATGCCATGTACTGTGTTGTTGTTTAAAAATATATCATTTATTATTTTTTTTATATTTTTATTATTTGGCTGATGCCATCAAAGTTGAGGTACGTACGTTTAATTGGTACGCTAGTGCTCGCGTTAGATGAGCACTAGCGTATCAAATAGGGGCGCATGCTCTAATTTTAATATTAACTTTTAAAGTACATAAAAATCACGTTCAGTTGATGCCAGACTAGAGAAATCCTTGAATTGAGTTTACTAAAATGTTTGTCGTTTTCAGGGCCAACGTTCGCGATGTCCTCCAGAGGGAAGCGAATTCTTCGTTTGTCAGGTCATCGCTTCAGTAAGCACTACTCAAAGAGCGGTAAAACAAGATGGCAGTGTTCCACCCACGTCAATAAAGGATGCAGAGCTATCCTCTTCACTCTTGATGATGACACGATCATCAAACGCAGGAATATGCATAATCATTCGCCAGTCGAAAATATGAACGACTACTGCTATTTTTAAATTAAGTAAACAAAAATTAAAATGAGCTTTATTAAAAGCATAATGTAAATTACGTTATGTTGAGGCCAGACGAGCAAAACCCAGCGTAATATTCTTCGCTGAAACAGAGTCGAGAAATGGATGACAATAAAATTTTGAGTTTACCTAGGTACTCATTTTGCAGCGAGAGCAAAACACAACATTTACGCTTGTTTTATGCTCAAGTAAAAATTAATCGTACAAAGGTAGACTTAATACCTTAGGCAATATTTTATGACAACGTAAGCAAGGAGTTGCGAAAATTATGCTTGGTTACGCTCGTTTGGACTTGTTTAGGGCCTTAGTACACCTCCGCCGCAAAACCATAGCAACGAAATCGCAGTTGTTCAAGGAGGTCTGCTAAGTCCCTCAGTGGTTTAAAACAGTGCCATTGTTTTACTACCAAAAACATTAATCTGGAAGAAAATTCGGTGGTCAAATTAAGGATGATCTAAAACTTCCAAAACTAGTTAAACAGTATCTCAGATATGATTCTTAAAAACATTAAATTAATAGTACTTAACAAACTTCACAGACGTTAAGAAAAAAAAAACATTTTCACATTTTAGTATTTTTTCGTTTACGACGCTTTACAGTTTCATCGGTCGGAATTGTATTCGTCATAGCAGTAAAAATATATAAATGTGTGCGTTTTATTTATTTAGTAATATAGTAAGATTTTCAAAATTATTTGTTTATTTGATTTAAGTTGTAAATAAGACTAGGTTATAAAATATTCGAAAGGTGTTCTAGGACACCCGGTTGGAACGAAGTTCCTATCGTTTTTGTACACTTGGCGAACGAGAGACCGGAAAAAATGTAACATTTTTACATTTTGCAGAGAATAACACGTGTTTGTGTAACTTCGTTCCAATAAACCCGCTCGGGAGTGTACTCTGAGCAATGTGCCCCTGCACAAGTGTTATTTTGCTACTGCTTATTGTATGTGCTCAGGGCACCAAAAAGGAAAAAATTGTAAAGAAGATGAATCTAGTCTGAAGGCTGTTAGACACCTGTCCCAACGCCGGCGATTAACTCCTTGAAGGCTTTCTGCACCCCATGTGTGCACAAGGAAAAACCCTTTACATAATAGGTACCTATATAAGCTTATATATTATATATATAAACGTAAAAAAACATCCGATGGAAAAAGAAATCATCCTAAGCCTATCCTAATCATCCTATGGGGTTCGCATCTAACCCCCCCCCCTCCCCCTGAGGGTTTTGGGTTTATAAATTAGTATATTGTATCACCTGAAGAGTTCGAGAAGCGAGTAGAGCTAGTAACTAAAAATCGAGTTGGCGAGCAACGAGCAACGAGCGATTACTTTACTCGCGTATGTTCTGCCTGCCGAGCGAGCGGCGCTGAGCGAGTACCTACTCTATTTCATAGCTCTTGTCGCTGCGACAAACGAGCACAGTCAGTTTTTTTTCTTCTTTCTTTCGGCGGAGTGAACAGTCAGTTTTCAAATCAATATATTTCCATTTCTATAAACAACTAGCTGACCCGACAGACGTTGGCCTGTCCAAATTTCATGTATCAGAAAATCATACATTAAATTTTTTTTCTTGTGAATTTTTCCTTTGTTTTATAATAGTTATTTTGCTATTTGGGGCGTAGAAAAATCCAACAAATCAAACATCGTAAAAATCGGTCTAGCCGTTCTTGAATTATAAATGGTGTAAATAACCCGACTTTGTGTTATAATTACATAGATTTGGTTAACCTCACCTATATATATTTTTTAAACTTCATTCATTTACTTTTTCCACGTTCATTAGAAAGATTGCATGTTTTTTTGTAGGACTGTATTTTTAAGTAAAAAATCGTAAATTTTGAGTTAATACCCTGTTCATCAAATTAACTATATGTATCTCTTTTTTTACTTACAATCTTTTGTACAATGTTGAGTGAGCAAATTGTTAATAGTTATTCGCTTCCTCGTCGTCGTCGGTGGGAAAGGTGCTTCAATCACTCTTTGTCTAATTTTATGTATTGTAAGTTTATTGTATAGTTCTGGATTGATAAGATAAAATAAATTAAACAAAATAAACCCGTGGAGGATTATTTAAAAACATTGATTTACTTACTAGTGCCCGGATTCTGAAGAATTCTTAAACGGAGTTTAAACTCTTCGACAAAATTATCTATTTAAGTGAATTCCATCCTTATGCTCGATTTTTGAGGTCCTCAGATAAACCCTCAATAGTAGGTCACTCGACTTTTTAGCCAAATTCTTCCTTAACGAAGTGTTTAGAAATACGATATCGAACCAATAATCACTATCGAATGGGTAAACTCCGTTTAAAAACTTCAGAAACCGGAAATAGGTCGGCCATAATATTAATAAAACTCTCGTTTATACTCGCAGCCTAATTGCGTAACACACTCATAATGACAATCGCTTTCAGTTTAACACTTAAATTCTATGCCAGAACAAACAGATAGATCGAACAGATCAATATTTCAAACATGAAATGAAGCAACGGATTTTGTTGTACTTAAATTGTTAAAAAAAACCAGTGTGTTTTGCAAATATTCTATGTTACCATTTTGTTCACACACATACATCGCGCGTCGTATCAACGAGCAACGCGGGACGGCGCACTATGTGGAGGTGCCTAAGAAAGCCTGGCCATAAATACATTTTGTAAAAATCAGCGCAAAGAAATCAGCTGGACGGGAGGCAACAAATTCTTCAAAGGCATTTTGTACTGCCTCTCGGGTATTGAATTTTTTTCCCGCCAAGAAGTTATCCAAATTCTGGAAAAAGTAGTAGTCTACAGGCGCAGGGTGAGTAGGGCGGATGACGGAGAGCTTCCAACCCCAGTTCTTGCAACTTGGAGACCGTCTGCTGTGCAGTATGAGGTCGCGCGTTGTCGTGCAGAAGCAGCGGAGACGAGCGATTGACCAATGCTGGTTGGAGATGTGCCAGCTTCTCCATCATTGTGTTCAGTTCTTCACAGTACACATCTGAAGTAATGCTCACCCCGTTTGGTAAGAAGCTGTGATGAATCACACCGGCGCTAGACCACCAAACAGTGACCATCACTTTTCTAGGGGTAAGTTTTCGTTTAGGGCATTGCTTAGGTGCTGAACCAGGATCCAACCAACTTGCTGAGCGCTTGCGGTTATCAAACAGAATCCATTTTTCATCGCAGGTAACAATGCGGTTCAAAATTCCTTCATTTGTGTGTCTGTTGAGCAGTGCAAGGCACGTCTCGACGCGTACTTCGCGCTGGCGATCATTGAGTTCGTGGGGCACCCATTTGTCAAGCTTTTTTACCTTGCCAATTTGACGCAAATGGACCAATATTGTTTTGACGCTAACGTCGAAAGCTGTTGCTAATTCAGCCGTAGATTGTGTATCATCAGCTTCCATAATCGCCTTTAATTCATCATTGTCGACCAAAGTCTTCGGACGACCGCGAGGTTCATTTTTCAGGTCGAAATTTCCAGAACGGAAGCGAGCAAACCAATAACAAGTGGTGCGTTGGTTTGTAGTGTTAGCTCCGTAAACGTCGTCGATGTTGCGTGCCGCTTGTGCCGCGTTACTGCCACGACGGTACTCATATTCCATAATTACTCGAATTTTTAACGTATCCATGATGACGAAAAAGATTGAAATGCGATGAAAATGTTACACTAATCAATAAACAAATGACTACTTTTGGAAAAAAAAATCCATGTTTTTAAAATAAAATTAATTTGAAATTAGAATTCTTAGCCAAACAAAAAATATTTTGATTTGAAATGGCCAGTACTGCAGAACGGCAATTTCATAGGTAAAGACCTAATATTTCCCAGTTGCACCAAAGGACGCAATGGCAACGCTCACACGGCGCACTCACAGAGGGCTCGCTGGTCATCGTGACGGACGAGGCACTACCTGCAGCACCCTGGCCACTGGGACGAATTCTGAAGCTTTATCCGGGACCTGACGGAGAAGCTCGTGTAGCGGACATTAAAGTACAGACAGGCATAATCAGAAGGGCATTCCACAGAATTTGCCCGTTATTAGATGGACCGCAAAATTGATCATTCATTCTTCAATTAACCTATCTAGACCGATCATCATTCATACCTCAATCAATCAACATGGACCAACCAGCATAAACTTCATGCATTCATCAACCAACCAATCAATCAATCTGGCTGGACTTGTCAACTCATCATCCATTGCTGGCCCGGGAATATGTTCACACACATACATCGCGCGTCGTATCAACGAGCAACGCGGGACGGCGGCGGCGTGGCGTGGCGCGGGGACCGGGCAGCGGGACGCAACATGATCGCGCGGCACTGCATCGTCCGCCACGACCGCGCTTAGACATATCTACCTTTTGCCATACTTAGTTGCTATATTATTAAACCTTTATACCTTTATACAGTCCGCTTTCTTTCCAACTGGGCCTAGACACATTTGAATATATTAGTTTAAAAGTTTTCTTGTAACAATAATATTTGTTCTTTATTTACAGGTGTATTCTGTGAAACGAAGCGAGGGGCTCGTGTTTTAATAATAGGTGGATATATGTTCTATCGCCATCGAGACACGGGAGAGAAAACACGATGGTACTGCGCAACGCACTACAGAGGCGGTTGCAAAGCTAAGATATTCACCATCGTAGACGACATCATTAAAATTCATAATGTTCATAATCATGCCGCTGTCGTAGAATAGTGTACAGTAAACAAAAGAGATATCTAGGCAGGGTATACTAACATATTTGTATGTGAATTACTTCATGTTCAATTTCGTGACAATATACAATTTTGTGGTGGTGTGTTACAATGTAGGAGTATTGCAAACACAAAGCAATGTATATAAAATTGAACATGAAGCAATTCACATACAAATATGTTACTCTACCCTGCGTAAATATCTCTTTTGTTGACTGTACATATGTTTCTCTGGCCACACTGAGGCGAATCCCGAGAAGCAAGACGCGACTGCGCGCGTCGTTTGTTTTAGGGCCTTAACACACCTCCGCCGCGAAATCATAGCAGCGAAACCGCATTAGTTCAATTCAACTGACTCGCTTGGTGTTCCGCTAGCCGAGTAGTGCGGTTTCGTGGTTTCGCGGTGGAGGTGTGCCAAGGCCGTAATGCTTAAAAATTTACGTGACGATTCGGGACAGATTGAACACCTCAATGCAAGTTAGTTGACACAATCGCCGCGAGCAAACTCGTCCCACAAACCGCGCGGATTCGCCTCACTATGGCCAAAGCTAAAGGTTGCTCTATACTCGTGCCGCGATCGGCCGCGAAAGCCATGAAACGCGACTGTAGATGGTTTCGCGTATTTTCTCGCCTTCCGTTCACGCCTCGCGTCGATCTCCGATCGGTGTCAGTTTTTTGTTCCGCGAAAAAGGGTTCGCGCTTGGTTCACGGCGCGCGAACGCGAACGCATCTATACTCGCAGCTCTTCGAAATGCGGTACTTAGGGAGTGGTCGTGCATATTTTCTTAATAAGCTTTTTTGAAAAATTGGGTACGATGTCGTGGTATAATGAACTTGAGCTAACACTGATTGCAAGTTACCAAGCTGGCGAAGCGAATTCTAGCTGGGAAGGATTGTCTTAATTGAGTATCTTGTTTAGCAATCATTGGTGAAACATTGTACAATAGGTACTTAAAATCCGATTGACACATTCTCGTAAACTTTTGGAATTCTCCTAATGATTCAGCTACTAATTCGCTCAACTGACTATCCATAGTAACACTGTAAAAAGAGTAGTAGTATACATAATAAAAAAATAGTCCAAACACCCGATTATTTTTGATACAAAGCTAATTGTAGTACGCTTCAGCACATAGCGTCACAGCTGCATCAGCAACATAATAGGCGTCCATTAGAAAATGGACGCTTTGAGATCGCGAACGAAACTGCGAAACTGTGCGCGGCGTGAATTCACAACAAGATTCGCGCGCGAGTGTAGAGCGGGCCTTTCTTGTAATTTGTTTTTTGTTTAGTTTCTTTTTGCATATAAAAATGGATTTTCCAATTGAATTTATGCACGCCAAAAAACAAATCATAGTGACATAGCGTTGGTAGATATACATTTTTTGATGATGTAAAATCGTAAAAAAATATCTGCTTTTAACATTAACCAGGGAGAAAACAGAGGAATGCGTTTGTATGGAATGAACGCCAAAAACCTCGTGACCACCATGGTATGACCTACATGCGTAGTTCATAGAAACGAAATACCAAAATCAATCATTATTCTTATGGTAGCGTGTATTTATTCCGATTGGATTTCAGAATATCTAGGTTCCCAAATATATACTCGTATTTTGAAAGGACACTGATTTAAATTCAAATGTCTATAAAATACTTATTTTTCTCATATGTGATGTTTAAATCAGTGTTCTTATTTAACATACATTTGGGAACCTAGATATTCTGTAATCCAATCGGAATAAATACACGCTACCTTAAGAATATGTTTGATTTACAAATTAAGTATTTTGGTATTTCGTTTGTACTGACACTTGGATTGACGTTTGGAACTTGCTACTTGTAGGTACTAAACGCTGCTTAACTAATGCAAATGTAAATCAACCATTTAATAGATTAAGACAGCGACCGAAATTTTGTTTTAATTTTGTTTTTAACGTATTTACGTGAGGACTAAATTACGATTAGATAACCCTCTTTTTTTGTAATTCGATAAAATTGAAGTAAGCAATACGTATGTTACAAAGTAATTTAATTTTGATCAGTTTAGTAGTGTCATACTGTATTTATAATACAACGTGTCGTTTTGCATCCTCGTCAAATTTGAGGGTGTGATACAGAACATCAAACCGAACAACTTTCTCCATGGGACCAACATCGTAATCGCGAAAATTTTTTCAGCTGTCCCATAGAAAACTTTAATACCTACTCGACGCAAATGTATGGGACGGCTGATTATTTTTTCGAGATTACGATGTTGGTGCCATGAAAAAAGTTGTTCGGTTTGATTATCTACTCCACATCCTTAAATTTGACGAGGATGCAAAACGACACGTTGTATAGTTTGAGTTGAAAATAAAAAAAAATGTGAAACCATTTAATTTATGTTTCATTATTTAAACTTCAACGCGGTACCGGTGCATTGAGCAAGAACACACACACACGCGCACACGCACTAAGAGCTTAAACCTCTTTTCCCATTTTTCTTCCAAGTGGCAAGGATGGCTTAGACATGGCGCACACTAAGTATGCGCATGCGACACTTTGGCGACTACACGCAACGACAGGCTGCTGCCGACAATTTTCATATATTTTACTCAAAGCTCCGCACACTACTTGGCGTCGAGTTGCAGAGTCGCAACGATAGGCTAGGGGAGTCGTACACTCTCATTACTTGTCGCAGCGACTAGATGCGCGGTGTACGCGCATACCCGATGACTGACACTTGCGACAGGTCAGCGTCAGCCGTCAGCCGTCAGTCTGGCTGTGAGCGCTAAGAAAGATGCACGTCTATTTGTATTGCGCCTTCGCATTCCCAAGGCAAATGCAACTAGAGACTCCATAATTATTCACTCACAATATGAACTAAACGACCATCTCCCTCGAATACTCCAAGAAAATTATCGCTTTCTGCACGACGCGACGTTTGTCGTAACAACTAGCCGCGGACGCAAACGATTTCAATATAGCCCGTGAAATTCAAAATTTCTTAAGTTGTTTGCAAATTTCGGAGCTCTGTTTTACGTTGTATGTTGAAAAAGATTTATTACGCGGCCATTGTGTTAAACTCATTAATAAATGATTTAAAACATCAATAAAGCTCTCGATATCATAATTGCTGTAAATCGTCTTTTCACTAAATAGTCTTATTTCCATCAAATATGATTTCGAGAGCGATCTAAGCATCATACCAAATATACAAATAAATGGTTACTTAAATTCCCCCAGCCCCCATCATCCTACAACCCCCTCTTATCTGAAAGAGCGTTTCAAGTTCCTTCATGACACACATAATAGATATCTGAGGTCATCGGAAAACTTGAGACTTGAGATGCCGATGCATTCCACCAGCTTTTATGACAAGTCTTTTACAGTTCAAGCAGTACGATTATGGAATGCCTTGCCCGTGTCGATAAGGCGTGCTCAAACTTTGTCCACTTTTAAAATTCTGGTAAAAAAACACTTCTCTCTTTAAACATTATTATTACATGTATAGTTCCTTGCTCTTGTTTCATGTTTATTATTGTATATTAGGTCTTTACCTATGAAATTGCCGTTCTGCAGTACTGGCCATTTCAAATCAAAATAATTTTTGTTTGGCTAAGAATTCTAATTTCAAATTAATTTTATTTTAAAAACATGGATTTTTTTTTCCAAAAGTAGTCATTTGTTTATTGATAAGTGTTACAATTTCATCGCATTTCAATCTTTTTCGTCATCATGGATACGTTAAAAATTCGAGTAATTATGGAATATGAGTACCGTCGTGGCAGCAACGCGGCACAAGCGGCACGCAACATCAACGACGTTTACGGAGCTAACATTACAAACCAATGCACCACTTGTTATTGGTTTGCTCGCTTCCATTCTGGAAATTTCGACCTGAAAAATGAACCTCGCGGTCGTCCGAAGACTTTGGTCGACAATGACGAATTAAAGGCGATTGTGGAAGCTGATGATACACAATCTACGGCTGAATTAGCAGCAGCTTTCGACGTTAGCGTCAAAACAATATTGGTCCATTTGCGTCAAATTGTCAAGGTAAAAAAGCTTGACAAATGGGTGTTCCACGAACTCAATGATCGCCAGCGCGAAGTACGCGTCGAGACGTGCCTTGCACTGCTCAACAGACACAAATGAAGGAATTTTGAACCGCATTGTTACCTGCGATGAAAAATGGATTCTG
This sequence comes from Cosmia pyralina, assembly GCA_946251885.1. NCBI lineage: Eukaryota > Metazoa > Arthropoda > Insecta > Lepidoptera > Noctuidae > Cosmia > Cosmia pyralina. The sequence goes on from OX276351.1 coordinate 22,190,609, forward strand.
TTTGATAACCGCAAGCGCTCAGCAAGTTGGTTGGATCCTGGTTCAGCACCTAAACAATGCCCTAAACGAAAACTTACCCCTAGAAAAATGATAGTCACTGTTTGGTGGTCTAGCGCCGGTGTGATTCATCACAGCTTCTTACCAAACGGGGTGAGCATTACTTCAGATGTGTACTGTGAAGAACTGAACACAATGATGGAGAAGCTGGCACATCTCCAACCAGCATTGGTCAATCGCTCGTCTCCGCTGCTCCTGCACGACAACGCGCGACCTCATACTGCATAGCAGACGGTCTCCAAGTTGCAAGAACTGGGGTTGGAAGCTCTCCGTCATCCGCCCTACTCACCAGACCTTGCGCCTACAGACTACTACTTTTTCCAGAATTTGGATAACTTCTTGGCGGGAAAAAAAATTCAATACCCGAGAGGCAGTACAAAATGCCTTTGAAGAATTTGTTGCCTCCCGTCCAGCTGATTTCTTTAAGAAGGGCATCAATAAACTGCCACTGCGTTGGCAAAGATGCATTGATTGCATGGGTGATTACTTCGATTAATACAAATAAAAAATGCATGAAAAAAATTCGTTTAAATTTTTTCATAAAAAACGGCAATTTTATAGGTAAAGACCTATTATATGGCACACCACGGACTACCTGCAGAATTGTCTCTCCTTGTCCCCATACTCCATCCAAAGGTTGTCTGTAAAACATCGCTTTTAGCGATAAGACCGCCCATTGTGTCACCCTATGTAAAATTTCAACATTCATACGGGTATTTTAAATGGTGTGCATAATAAAGAGTATTCTATTCTATTCTATTAAATTGTTTTCCTTTTTCACCGACTGCAAAAAGGAGGAGGTTATGTACTTGCCGAGCCGAGTTTTTTTAAATGTATTTACTTGGGAATCGAGTAGGTATTCCACAGCGAGCTTGAATCTCTTCCCTGTTCTCCAAATTGCACGCACAACACGCAACACGCAAGCACGGCTTAACAATTTTTGTTTTTTTTTCAGCCAATGCGGTCTTCACAATATCGGAGAGAGGCGCCCGTTTAATCATTTTAAATGGGCATAAATTCTCACGCCATTTGGAATCGGGAGTCAAGACTCGTTGGCATTGCTCAAATTATAAAAGCAGGTGCCGCGCAGTGATATTCACTGTTGAAAACATGATCATAAAAATCAACAATGAGCATAACCATCACCCAAAATATGCATGATACATATAAATAGCCATCATGCGCAAAAAAGCAAACTCCTTGCTGCACCGTCTACGAAGCAGCAGGAACAGCATCCTAATAGCTATTTCTGCCCGCTTTGATTGTCCTTTCCAAAATAAGTGGATTAGGACAGCCATAGGCATCAGCTAGGTACTAACAATACTAGCATAATATTTTAGGTACAGTTTTGTTACTAACACACTACATTTTATGATTTTATGTTCTTTTGTTCTGATAATTTTTATGTAATCAATATGGAGTTTGCTCTGAAATAAATTAAATATAATAAATAGTTTTTTTGTTTTTTTTTTTAAACAAAAAAAACATTCATTCATTTTCAACATTTAATTTTTTTGTTGTGATTTTTTTTTCAGTAATAGGTATGGTAAAAACAAGAAAAAATAGACCCGAAAATTTAGTTTTTTTTTTCTCTTTTGTTCTATAACCTAAAATAGATTTCAGGACAAATGAAATCACTTGTATATTGTAGATTACTGTGTATTTTTTCCTATCACTTAGTTTCGCCGTATTTTACGGAGGACAAGCCTTAATCATTTTGATTATTTGTTAACTCCAATAGTCTTAATTTTTGTATAATGATACTCGGGAACCAATTTAATACCATTTGTAAGCAGCCAGATCAATCGTAGCGGTCAATCATCCCCCAGACACAGTTAATTGTGTCAGGGGGATGTTTGTTTCATATAAATATTAGGACTCAAACTTTAAGTAAGATGACGTAATTTGTTGCGAACGACTTGCTTGTCAAATTATATTTTGATGTGTGCTTTGTATAAATAAATGAGTCAATTCTTTTTGTCTGTAGTTTTCCTCCCAAATACAGGGCATTCTTGATTTAGTAAAAAATAAAAAAAAAAATAAGACCAGGAGGCCAATTGTCATACCTAAAAACGTTCAAATTCCAGTCGCAATCTCATGCCAGCGACAATCAAATGTCAAAAATGTATGTAAACGCTATACAATTTTTGACAGATTGAGACTGAGATGAGATTGTGAACGTTGTTAAAATACGGGAATTGCCCCTCTGATGAGTAGCGGCATCTAAATCTTTTTTAAATTATTCTTTCTTTACACAATTTGACTCCGCGCATAACACTTTGTTGCAACAGCATTTATTTATCTCGTCTGCTCGACTGCAGGGATCCAGCAGAATATCAGCGTCAAGTATAGGTATTTGCTGACTCATGCTGAGCTGGACTCCCATTTGGTGCAACCTTGAGACGCACACCGATGTCGATGTCGCGATTCGATGTCAATTTGTTTTTAATTAATTACGTCATAGTGTAAATTTTTTCTTTTTATTTTTTTTTTTGTATATGTCGGAACGTCAGTATTTACTCAGATTTAGACAGACACGTGGGCAGAAGATGGGTTTCGTGCAATGAAAACACACTGGGTGCGATACACGGTGTTTAAAATCACAATCTAACACAATCACTAAGCACAACGAATCGAATACAGTTCCGTCGCGTAGTAACCCCGATGTTGCCCCGATGCGATCCGACACTAGACTGTTCACCTCGCCATGAGTTTAAAACATCACGACTCTGTAGAAGCGCGCTGTAGGCATGGGTACCACACGTGATGTCCCCTGTGGCGCGCTTGCGATTCGTTACGCGTCCGTACTATTGACCGGATCTGACATATATGTACGTTTTTCTTCTCTTTTTTGTTTTTTTTGTTTTCATTATTGGCATCTTGTTTTTATATTGTACTTTTTCACCAAAATTACATGTTTTATCTATCTATCTATCTTTCAGCTAATGCGGTCTTCACAACATCAAAGAGAGGAGCCCGTATAATAATTTTGAATGGGTATACATTCACGCGCCATTTGGACTCAGGGATTAAAACTCGCTGGCATTGCTCAAATTATCAAAGCAGGTACCCGTGCCGAGCAGTAATATTCACTGTTGAAAATATGATCGTCAAAGTCAGCAATGAACACAACCATGACCCTAAATATGCATGATACAAATAAATTGTTAAATTAAATTGTTTGTCTTCGTAATCGACTTTAAAAAAGGAGGAGGTGATGTTTTTTTTTCATATTATATTTTCACCGTTTTCTATTGATCACATTGCGAAGTTTCGCTAGCTAATTTAATTTGTCCCTGTATAACAAAGTCGCTTTTCGTGACTGTCTATGTGTGATCGCTTAGATCTTCTAAACTACAAAATGGGTTTTGATGTGATTTTTCAATCATTTAGAGCATTTATACTTTATTCCGGAAGGTTTATGATTTAGCTTAGATATATCACAGAAATGTCGATGTCACCGTTGCATCAGTGTGAAGGTGCGAATCGCTTGTCAAAATTTATTTTGATGTACCATATTGGTTCACCGCAAATGTCCGCGATGGTACGTGCAGTGTATAAATAAATAAGTAAACTAATTATGTCAGTAGTTTTCTTCCTAAATACTAATAATATTTATTTTTATTAATTACCGAAACTTCAGAAACATAGGCACTGTGAGGATTCGAACCTCACAGGAGGATAGCTACGCTATAAATCAAAGAGGTAGAGTGGTAAATCAGGAACTTTTCCAACAACCACCTCACCGACTTCTTGTCACTTATTTTTAAAATCATAGTTTGTCTCTTTTTTTTTCTATTTAAACATCCACGGAGGTTTCATGCTAAAACGCATAAGGCACAAAGCCTCTACGGTACCTAATGAAAAAACTAAAACATTTTAAATTATTCTTTCAGCTAATGCGGTCTTCACAACATCTAAGAAAGGTGCTCCTAGAATATTTTTATATGGGAATACGTTCACACGGCATACGGTCACGGGGGTCAAAACTCGTTGGACTTGCAGTCAAAGGAACGGGTGCAAAGCTGTATTATTCACTATTGGAAATGCGATCATCAAAGTCAATAATGAACATAATCATTCCCCAAAATAATCATGTGAATAGGTAATCTTAACTTTACCGTTATGTATTTAGTTTGACTGACCATATTTACATATGGTCAATCAAAAATCAACTTAGACTACATAACGGTAAAATATACAAAAAAAAATCAGTTATGTCTTTACTTTTTATTTTTATTTCATTTTATTTTCTTTATTTAGGCAACCAACAACGATACGTTATTTTTTTTTTCTTTTTCAGTAATGTTCAAAATGTATATCGCAGAGTTTAAATCTTACGCTAAAAACCACAGAAGCCTTTGAAGTCTTATATGTGGCTAGTGAGTTCGGAAATATATATATCTAATTTAGGTAAATACTAAGAGACAAATTTAGACGTAAGTTTACGTTTAAAGAGTATTTTAAGTCTTACTTCTTATCTAATACAATAATAGCACAACTAAAGATGGCAGCAAGTGCATCCAACTGATAATAGCACAATTAAAGATGGTAGTAAGTGTATCTAACTAAAGTACATATTCATAGTTTGTAATTTGCAGAAAATGCTTTTTTAACAAACATTTTACTTTTTTAGGGTTACAGAGGTATTTACTTTGTATGTCCGCAGGGAGTTCGTTTACTATTTTTGGTAGTATGTATGTATGTGTTTGGTTTTTGGTATATGTTCTCATACCATATGTATTGTTATATCTAGGCAAGATAAAGGTTTTCAAATTAGCTAAAGTTCTTAATTTAGGATGACGTGTTCTCCTAATTAAATTATTTATATTGATATATTCGTCTTTTAGAATTGAAAGTCTGGTCATGTTTTGTATTGCAATAATGAAATAGTTTAGAGTAATCATTTTGGTGTTTTGTTTTAATTTTAAGTGGTACAATATTTTTGAGGATAATATAGTATGTTATATATAATATAGTATGTTATTGATTATGTGTAATAATAGGTTTCCCTGTATAACTAGGATAAGTATAAAACTGCTAATAAATATTTTTAAATTCAAACGATGCATTTTTAGGTCTTTTTTTTACTTATAGTTATTTTTAAGAAAAAAAAAAAAGTTGAGTCCGTATTCCCATGAGGTACAAAATGCTAGAAAAAAGTGTGTGTTGTTGTTGTGAATTTGAGTTGTGCCTGTGCCTGTGTGTAAATTTAATTTATTTTTTCTTCTTTCTTTCACTTTACTATAAGTACTATTATGAATAACCCTAATGTATTTTTAGTGTATAGAATATAAATGACGTATTTCAAAACTGTATTTTTATTCCTTTAAACTAAATCAAAACTCTTATGAGACTGTTTGTATATCTTCATTTATACCCAAGATCACACGCTCTTAAAAGTTTGAGTTTGACAAAAACAGATTAAAAATTACAGTGACATACGCATGTAATAAATTAGGTATAGTAGCTAACTATCCCCATTGACGATGCGTACTAATTCATTGGTGCCCAATTTTTACATATTTGTACAAAAGAATATCAATAAAATGTTTTTGTTTCAGCGGTATTTACAACATCAGTGAAGGGAGCCCCGATAATAATGCTACAGGGGTACAGATTTAGCCGTCATTGCTTCTTGGGTGAAAAAACTCGTTGGTACTGCACCACACATCACAGTAAAGGGTGCAAAGCTGTTATAATGACCATAGGATATGTCATCGTTAAAGTAAACAGTGTTCATAGTCATGATATTGTAAAAGAAAAAAAATGTAAATCTATGTTTTGACAAAATAAAGTTACTTGTCATGTGGAATGATTTTATTTACTATTATAATTTCAACTCACAATTTCGGTGCTATAAGTGGAATATCTTAGGTGCCGTTCGTTCAAGAACGGTTGAAATCGGTGCTCTAAGTGGAATACCTCATCTCCTTTCATACCTCTTTTTTACGAGCTTTAAACACTTGTTAGTTTATTTTAAGATTAATTTTTGCTGCCAATTTTTTTTACAAACGATCTGATGGGGCAGTAAAAATCGTCTTGACACATTGAGATTGAATAGCAACACATAGGTACTATCAAGGAAACTTACAGCTGACCGATTTGAAAAGAAAATCCAGTGCACACGATGACAATATCTGGCAGCAAGCTTTACTATAGCGGCCGAGAGCTGCAAGCAAGAGTAGACCTTAGTCCGTAAGGTTTAAACATGTAAGTTTTCTCGACAGTACCTATAGCTAAATAATTTTTGTAATTATTGTAATTTTACGTTATTCTTACAGGTGCAGTGTACGCGAGATCTAAAAGGGGGGCTCGAGTCATCATACTACAAGGGTTTTCTTTTTACCATCATCGTACCATAGGACTGAAGACTCGTTGGTTCTGTGCCAGCCATCATAACAAGGGTTGCAAAGCAGTCATCTTTACTGTGTGCGACCAAATCATTAAAGCCAATAATGTACATTATCATCCGGCTTACGATGTGTAGTAGATGATTTCAAAAACCTACAAACTTTATAAAAAAAAAACTTGTTTGTAATCGATTACACTGCTTTTTTTTTAGGTTATTTCTTCAGCATCATATAATTTTATATGATAAGTAAGTTCTATTAGACCAAGTATAATAGGTATTGAATAATATTATGTATCTCGTAATGTACTTTGCTTTTAGTGCAGGTATGGGTTTTACTCGTAAATTACCTCAAAAACAGCATTGTATAATAAAATAAAAATAGCTTAATATTATAAAATTGGTAAACGTAACAATTCTTTTTTTATTAGGTCTTTACCTATGAAATTGCCGTTCTGCAGTACTGGCCATTTCAAATCAAAATAATTTTTGTTTGGCTAAGAATTCTAATTTCAAATTAATTTTATTTTAAAAACATGGATTTTTTTTTCCAAAAGTAGTCATGTGTTTATTGATTAGTGTTACATTTTCATCGCATTTCAATCTTTTTCGTCATCAGGGATACGTTAAAAATTCGAGTAATTATGGAATATGAGTACCGTCGTGGCAGCAACGCGGCATAAGCGGCACGCAACATCAACGACGTTTACGGAGCTAACACTACAAACCAACGCACCACTTGTTATTGGTTTGCTCGCTTCCGTTCTGGAAATTTCGACCTGAAAAATGAACCTCGCGGTCGTCCGAAGACTTTGGTCGACAATGACGAATTAAAGGCGATTGTGGAAGCTGATGATACACAATCTACAGCTGAATTAGCAGCAGCTTTCGACGTTAGCGTCAAAACAATATTGGTCCGTTTGCGTCAAATTGGCAAGGTAAAAAAGCTTGACAAATGGGTGCCCCACGAACTCAATGATCGCCAGCGCGAAGTACGCGTCGAGGCGTGCCTTGCACTGCTCAACAGACACACAAATGAAGGAATTTTGAACCGCATTGTTACCTGCGATGAAAAATGGATTCTGTTTGATAACCGCAAGCGCTCAGCAAGTTGGTTGGATCCTGGTTCAGCACCTAAATAATGCCCTAAACGAAAACTTACCCCTAGAAAAGTGATGGTCACTGTTTGGTGGTCTAGCGCCGGTGTGATTCATCACAGCTTCTTACCAAACGGGGTGAGCATTACTTCAGATGTGTACTGTGAAGAACTGAACACAATGATGGAGAAGCTGGCACATCTCCAACCAGCATTGGTCAATCGCTCGTCTCCGCTGCTCCTGCACGACAACGCGCGACCTCATACTGCACAGCAGACGGTCTCCAAGTTGCAAGAACTGGGGTTGGAAGCTCTCCGTCATCCGCCCTACTCACCAGACCTTGCGCCTACAGACTACTACTTTTTCCAGAATTATAATAACTTCTTGGCGGGAAAAAAATTCAATACCCGAGAGGCAGTACAAAATGCCTTTGAAGAATTTGTTGCCTCCCGTCCAGCTGATTTCTTTAAGAAGGGCATCAATAAACTGCCACTGCGTTGGCAAAGATGCATTGATTGCATGGGTGATTACTTCGATTAATACAAATAAAAAATGCATGAAAAAAATTCGTTTAAATTTTTTCATACAAAACGGCAATTTCATAGGTAAAGACCTATTATTATTCATGTCATAATTATATATTACTGCATCGCCTGGAATCTGGATAGTAGTATACATACGTTAGAAAACAGAAAAACATCTTCATCATCATCATCTTCATCACCATCACCATCATTCATCATCATCATCATCATTTTTTTTTCGCAACAGGCGCAAGAGGGAGTCACTTTTGAGAGAATTTGACTTAAATAGGCTTAACGTGGGATTAATACAATCAATTTTATCCCAACCAACTTCAGAAGGTGCCAAAAAGTTAGATCACAGCCCTTCATCGGTGACTTTTATCTCTATAAAAAGTGTTTTATATATTGTTCAACTGTTTAGTATAGTTTGTGTGTAAAGTTACAGATATAGTTACAGTTTCTGTGTGTGTGTGTGTATGTTATAATGAGAAAAAAGGCACAATAGGGTTGACATATCTGTAAACTCCAAATCAAATAAAGAGAAAAAAAATAAAAAATAAAATTTTCTCGACATTTGAATGCTCTTTTTGATAACAGCGCATATAAGAAAGGTGTGGTCAAAAGGATGTGGTATAGACCATCAAATTGAACAACTTTCTCCATGGCACCAACATCGTAATCGAGAAAAAATAATCAGCTGTCCCACACATTTGGGTCAAGTAGGTGTTGAAGTTTTGTACGTAATAGGAATTGATAATTTGTTTTCGCGATTACAATGTTGGTCCCATGGAGAAAGTTGTTCAGTTTGATGTTCTGTAAATTTTACCACACATTTCCGATACATTATGTATATTAAAAGTTATGCACAATGAAGATTAAAATGACGCCCTATAGCTCCCTATTGGACCTAAAAACAACTAGCGAAAGGGAGGCGCTGGACCTCAAACCATGTTCAAAATTGTTTTAGTAAAGATTTAAGGTATGAATTTGGCATAGGACTAGTCTACAGACACATTCTTAGGGCCTGTTTCACCACCTACGATTAAGTTCCTATTAACTTACTTGGCAGATAATTTCATACAAATTCTGTTCCATTTTAGAATTTATTCGGTAAGTAGTGGCTATTCGGACATCGTGAAATAGGCCACAAGGCCGGTTGTTTCAGACAGTTGGTTAACGTAACATACGTACTATGGGCCAAAGTTCCGCAAGTTCACCTCAAAGACGATAATCGCTTAGCACGGCTCACGACTCGATCGCACAATGTTCGTTTGTCACTAGCTGCGCTCTCACAGGAATATTTCCTTAAGTGAGCATGCTTAAGTTTTGTCCATAGTACGTCAAATAATGACGACGAAAGATGTTTAACGTTTCGATTGTCTGTCAACCAACGCTTTTTTTAGTTTGACGATTTAACGCTATTTTGACGAGTGGACGTGAAACAATCCGCCCTTGCACGGGCTGTAACTGCTGTAAAAGATGGATACACCTTCTATTGGCGCATCCGGTTAGACTGGAAGCCGACCCCAACATGGTTGGGAAACAGACGATCGACATAGTATTTTTGTCGATTTATAACGTAACCTTGATATTTATCGATCGGTAACAGGCGATAGCAATCGTCTATCTATCTATATAAATAAAAAAGAGAAGTCCTGACTGACTGACTGACTGATTGCAGTCAATCAGTCAGTCAGTCAGTCAGGACTCATCAACGCCCAGCCCAAACCCTTGGACCTAGAAAGCTGAAATTTTGTACGGAGGTTCCGTGGGATATTTCCCGACATCCACGCGGGCGAAGCCGCGGGCAAAAGCTAGTAATCGATAAAATTGAGCAAATCTGTAAGATGCTGACAGATTTTATTGATGTTTTTTCTTTTTATTTTCTTTCGAATAAAATATTTTTTTTAACATTTCTGAATTTTTCATTAATTAAGTTACAAAGTGGACTGTTCCACCGTACCATACCTAGTAGAATCAAGTGTAAAAAAAATTGTCGTTCTTGTGAGTGATTTCAAATACACGTTGTTTCTAAATTTTATTTTGTTATCTGCCTAGGTACGGAAGCTGTATTCGCACGAACTAAGAGAGGGGCTCTAGTAATAGTGTTTGATGGGCACAATTACTCCCGCCATTTCGTCTATGGATTGAAGACCCGATGGTTCTGTTCTACTCATCATTCTAAAGGCTGTAAGGCTGTAATTTTTACACTGGAGAACACAATAGTAAAAGTTAACAATTATCATAATCATTAGGTATTAGGTAGGAAAACATTTAAAAAAATGGACCCGCGTGGTTGATCATGGCCCAGTCCGTCTCACAGAGAGGAGGCCTGTGTCCCAGCAATTTAGCATTTCCCACCTCTATTGGTTGCTTATTCTTTTTCTTATTTTCGTGTAGCCATTGTGTTTTTTTTTTTTTTGTATTAATTACCTACTTTTTTGTTTTGTAAAATAATTTTCTTTATGTTAATAATTTTACAGGTAAATCCCAGTATCCCATGATACTGAGATTACAACAAGTAATTAGATTTTTAAGTTTATTTTCTATTTTTGTGTCTGTAGTTTCGTGCATTGTATTCTTTGTAAGAATAATAATGTTCTTTTTTCTCTGTGTCAATGCATCGAATAAAAACACGTAACAACGTGTTTCGATGTTACCAGACTCTTGACTGTGGGATGAATATTAGTTTGGGTTAAAGCTACTTGTAAGGATTATAGGCTAGATTGTGATATTTTTTTATGCACATGGCTTTCTATAAAAACATAAACAAATTGAAATTATTGTTTTTTTTAAATTTAAACCCTATTTGATGCCCACATAATTGTAGTCAGTAGTTCTCCAGACCGAATTTCGGCCACGGCAGCCAATCTCAGCTGAGACACGGCAGATATTATAGTTCGCAAGCGTGTGCGCTGACACAGGTGCAATCTCTCTCTCACACGCACTCACACGATTAATCGTTGGTCCTGCGGCTGATCCCTTTCCGGCCGTTTCGGATAGACTTTGAGAGTTAGGGAAGAGAGAGACTAAATTTTCTTTTCTTTTTTGTATAGGTGTTCCTTTCTGAAGAGTATACTTAAGCCTTGCTGTACACAGGCCACACGCCACAGCCACTAAACGCCGCCGCTGAGCTGCGGACTACAGTTTTCGTACATTTTTAACTGACTTCAAAAAGGAGGAGGTTCTCAATTCGTCGGAACTTTTTTTTTTTATCACAGTTGGTCCCATATAAAATTGATTAACTTTGCTTCGGTAGTTTTTGAGTTAGCTTCAATAATACGTATTTTTTCCCCACTTTTATATGGATGATGTTCTAGTTTGTTTTGCAGATAGTGGTATTAGAATTTGTGTGGGGTAGGTACACAACTAAAAAGTGAAAAGTAAAAACTTTTTTACAAAAAAATACAACCGACTTCCAAAAACAACACTACAAAGTGAAAAATAACTTTAATTTCGGAAGTCGGTGGCAAAAAACGAAAATACATTTAACACCGACACCGACACCGACTTCCGAAATTAAAGTTATTTTTCACTTTGTAGTGTTGTTTTTGGAAGTCGGTTGTTTTTTTTTTTGTGAAAAAGTTTTATAAATGTGAACTCGCGCACTCGGATAATGTCTGTAGTCACTAAGTTCGAAGCTCTGTGGCGGCGTTTTGTGGGTATAGCGCGTGACCCGTGTAAGGCATGGCTTAGTCAAATGAGACATATTGGATTTGTGCTTGCGATGGCAACGTATCTGCGATGCTTCTTGTCTGCAGATGGCCTTATGCTTATTTGCTATAAAGGCCAAGCGAAAATTTTATTTCTAACAAAAAATTAAAAGGTACACGGCTACACATTCCAATATAAGTTGATCTTGCGTTGTATAGGATTTACGTATAGAGAAGTCAGCTTATACTGGAAATGTATAACTAGATATTATTATATAGCCGTGTCTATCTAAACTTCTAAACTAATATTATAAAGAGGTAAAATTATTAGTTTGTTTGTAAGAGGTTATCTCTGGAAGAACTACCGATTACAATTGCTGAGGTGCCAAAGGATATGTTTTATGGTAGGCACGTATAGTTGACTTCTACGCCGACGAAGTTGCGGGCAGAAGCACAGAATACATAAGAGTATAAGTACAGAAGATTCTCTCCGCAAAATCATTTAAATAAATAGCGACTTGCGACGACACAATAAATAATAGTACAAGTACAGAAGATTCTCTCCGCAAAATCATTTAAATAAATAGCGACTTGCGACGACACAATAAATAATAGTACAAGTACAGAAGATTCTCTCCGCAAAATCATTTAAATAAATAGCGACTTGCGACGACACAATAAATAATAGTACAAGTACAGAAGATTCTCTCCGCAAAATCATTTAAATAAATAGCGACTTGCGACGACACAATAAATAATAGTACAAGTACAGAAGATTCTCTCCGCAAAATCATTTAAATAAATAGCGACTTGCGACGACACAATAAATAATAGTACAAGTACAGAAGATTCTCTCCGCAAAATCATTTAAATAAATAGCGACTTGCGACGACACAATAAAGTGCAATTCAGGTCGCACAGCGTTAATTACCTACAGATATATTCGCCTAGAAGTTGCCTCTCTTTCTATCGCGTAGCTCTTATACCTTCTGACTCGTTAGGGTTGTCTTTTTTCACGACGCGGCGCGTGAGCGAGTATCGAACTAACGTGCGAGCCGGCCGGTGCGCGGTAGCGCACACTGAATTAGCTCGACAAGTCGAGCCCGCCGCGAGCTTCATACATAAAATTCGGAGTGCGCCTGGCCTGGCTTTTATTTTATATTCACAACTCATTTTTCATTTCCATTTTTTCCCATTTTTTCCATATTTTCCATTTTTTCCATTCACACTTCCATTTTATTTCCAGAAGCTGTATTCACATATTCTAAGAGAGGCGCCCCTATGATCCTTTTGGCTGGGTACAGATTCTCTCGCCATTGCTTCTTGGGGGTCAAGACAAGGTGGCATTGTGGAACTCACCATAATAAGGGCTGTCGAGCGAAGATATTGACTATCTGTGACGAAATAGTCAGAATAGATAATCTACATAACCATCCAGTTGTGAGTTAATGTGTTATTTCCCTAATAACTTTCGTTTTGTGCGTAGTCTATGACCAAAAACCTTATGGCTATAGTTGTCGCGCTTTAGGGCCGCTATACACGGACTGCTTGAAGCTGTCAGATGGACTGCTTCAAGCTGCGACTACATAGTGAACTACAGTTTTCTACGTACACACATACACGAAACCGCTCGAGTAGTTGCAACTGCTTCGGGCGGTCGTGCGGTCAAGCAGTCGCCAGGCATACGCTGACACAACAACAACAAGAGCAACACACAGACTCTGCTCTTGCTGACTATGACAACAAGAGCAGTACGTGTATGTTGATCAATGGCGAACTGCTCGAGCAGTCCGTGTATGGCGGCCCTTAGCATGCCAATAGCGGTCATTGCCCTTTCCCTAACATAATCTCAGTAGGAACCCAAACAATAAATTATTTATGGTTTTTCGTTATCGGAACATGTTGAAGATCACGATAGATTCAGGACTTTAACGCACTTTATTTCAGTTCTTGAAATAAAAAATGCTAGAAAATTTAGGTGGGTCAATGTCTGTTATTGCCATGCTAAAACACGACAATTTTAGCTTACTAGCTTGCATGATTGTGAATTTGTGTTCTGTTTGATGAAGAAAATTTTAATATAGATCTCTTGAAAAAGGATACTTGCTTTTTATTGACAACCTACTCTACACACATCACTAACATTGTTAACACAACTTTAAAGTTGTCAAAAACTCAGTTTTATCTAATATTTTCGATCACATGTTCTGTAGGTAGTCTAAATAATAACAACCGCACGGGCTGATTGAAGGTTAAGCTACGCTTGCCGCGGTTGGTACGTGGATGGGTGATACGTATCGAGATCCCTTCGTGCCTCGGAAAGCACGTTAAACCATTGGTGCCGACTGCCATTCGTTCTTAGATAGGCGTTACGGGTAGTCAGAAGCCCAATACTCAGACAACCAGTCTTACCATGGATTATCGTGTTACCCGTGGAGGTCAGATAGGCAGTGGTATTCAGCTACATCCGGTTAGACTGGAAGCTGAATAGAGATTTTGCAAATATGGGTAGTATAAATGTGTTAAGATACATTAAAGCACAGCCATATTTCACTATTCGGCAAGCAAACATTTATAATATAAAATAATAAGATTAATTAATTATTAACAGGACAACCCAACCCCAACATAGTTGGGAAAAGGCTAGGCAGAATGATGTTCAGTAGGCATTACTATAGGAATTATAACCTTTGTTTTCTTACAGACCCAGTGTTCGCTCGATCCAGGCACGGAGGCCGTATTATCATAGTTGCTGGGTACACGTTCATCCGGCACCGCAGCAATGGAGTCAAGACAAGATGGTACTGTAACATGCACACCAGGTCCTGCAGAGCAGCCCTCTACACTATTGATGACGAGATTGTTAAAATTAATAATGAGCATAATCACTGATTCTGCTACCCTTCTCATCTGTGATGTTTCGCTAATTAATTTAAAGTACTCTGTACCAAAAATCTTTTTGCTGTTTGAATATTTCTCAGAGCACTTTTCAAGGTCATATATGGCGCCCTAAAATAGTATGCAAATAAAAACAATTGAGTTTCTACAAAAGAAATATTGTAATATAGTTTCGACCGAGACCGCTGTACCGCGCCTTAGGCCTCGGTCACGAAGTCAGCGGGAGCGAGGCGACGGCGGCGGCGGCGCGAAGAGCGGTGCGTTTTAATCATAGATATATGAAAGAAGGAGATATGCCCGGTAGTTGAAAATGTATCAGAACCCGATGTCGCTAGGTAGGCCCCACCACCGCGCCACTACTAAACATGTAGTTCAATAAAAGCAATAGATACAAAGTCGCGCACACACTTGCAATTCATAAATCAGAACATACTACACAATCAATTATAAACCTTAACTCGTCACACACAGCGTGCATTTACCATGCACCGTACAACTTACTCACACAAAAATATCTGTCGCTGTTATTGTGTTGTGCAAAAAGCAATTTATTTTACATATACGCTAGTGATTGACTAAAACGGAAAGTTATCAATACTTCCATTTATTACTGTACAAGAAAAATTTGGGGTCCTGAAAATAAAATAAAAAATGTATATTAAAAAAAAAACACGAATCAATAAATTAAAACAATCCGGTTAAGTTGGTTTAGGCTGTGAAATCATAGGAATTGTTGAACCCTGTTATGATGTGTTTACTCACTGACCTGTAAAGTGGAGGTATTTGTTCAGTACTTGACGTACTCTTAATTTTGGGATTGCCCATTCAAAAAGCCTGCGAGTTTTCTTTAGAGGCTGGAACATTTCTGCCTTAAAGTGAATTGAGCATATGGTGCTATATTTTGTTGGGAACCAGTTAGGTGGCCTTACTGTGGCATCAATCCATTCTTATTTTGTATTTGTATCTTTTGGGAAGCTAAAAAGGTACTATAAGAACTTATTTATCATTTACATAATAAGTATCTTAAGCTATAGTCTATAGTCTAGGAACTAGTTGGCCGCTGAGACAGGGGTGAGGCGGCGGTTCGCAACGCACGTACTGAGTAATGCGCCCTTGCTCCTCCATCCCACCGCACACATACCTAAGGCGTGGTCTATACTTCTTAACCTCACGATGAGTAAGCAGGTAGCAGGCAACAGGCGAATAGGCTTTTGTTGTTAAAAAAAAACCCTTAGTTAAGAAATAGTTAAATATATGAAAACAAACACATACCATACTCATGCATAACAAATAAATAGCATGAATATGTTGACTTATTTTAAGCTAAAATCACTAATATTTTATCTGAACCATACCGATTACTACAACGCATTTGAATCTTGTGGTGCATAGTTAAAGACTTTAGCGGAAGTAAAATACCAAAACCAAAAAAACGTAAGGAAATAGCACGAAGATGCGATAATTTAAACCCAAAAACACTCCACCTAAACATTAATAAACTTACTTTACGACCGTTGGTTATGCATTTCTCTACTAGGTACGCTGTAAAATAATCAAAAACAGTAAAAAAGATTATTTTACATTCTCAAAGGTTTCCCAACCGTACTTAAACGTCATCTTTTCAAGTGTTCCAACCGGGCTAAAACGGTTGACAAATTGAAAAATAAACTATAATAGCAATATAATATTCGTTGGGCAATCGACATTATTATCGATAGCCTACTTTAGTGGATCTTAACCTCATCACTATCTCGCCGCAAGACACAGCGGCTGTACTATGCGACGCTCCGCGTAAATAAAGTATCGTTTTGTTATTTTTACATTGCTTGTCCAGTCGCTTAGCGACATACTTAAGGTAGTGGTTAAGGAGCAATGTATTTGCTGCAAAAATAGTACAGCCGCTGCGATATTTGAAAACAAAAATAACGTAGTAAAAGCAAGAAATATTTTACGATTTGTTGTTTTTTATGATTTTAAAGATAAATACAGTAAAATACTTTTACTTACATATGGTAAGTGATCCCGTGAGATACGAAGTTTTTAATATCACTTCGGTTTTTGCAGGAAACCACTGAACAACACGGCATTTTTATAATTTATCGTGACCACGGTCGACAGCGTACTAGTTCGCGGAGACGGCCATTTGGCGAGTAAAGGCACAGCGTGCGCATAACGCGTGGACACAGGCACGCCCCCATGCCACTTCTCCTGTTTTTTATATTTCTGTGGTTTTAATGCATACATTTATATGGAACTGGCCTTGAAGATAGCGGCGCGGGGAGCAGGCGGCGGCGGCGTACCGCGTCCGTTCCCGCGCCGCCGCCGCCGCCGCCCCGCTCCCTCTGACTTCGTGACCGAAGCCTTAGACAGGGGGCAGTGCAGGATGCTCATTCGTTAACGATCACGGCGACGGCATGCCGCTGCACATTCGTCAAGGTTCCCCCCCAACTCGCAGCACATTTGTCAAGGTTCTCCCCCGACTCGCAGCACATTCGTCAAGGTTCCTCCCCGATTCGCCGCACATTCGCCAAGGTTCCCCCCCCGACTCACCGCACATTCCCGTGGTACAGCGGTCTCGATCGAACTAAAATAAGAGTTTGATTGTGTACTTATTGATTACAATAAAATGATGAATTTCCTATTTTGTCGCTCCTTATTTATTTACCTGTAAAGTATTGTTACATTACATACATCAGTAAAGAACCTATTTATTAAATTGAAACTTGTTATCGTAATTTTTCTACAAAATTATTTAGCTGAACATAAAAAGCCCCAGTTCATCATCTGCCTAGCATTTTACCAACTATGTTGGGGTCGAGTTCCAGTCTTACCAGATGCAGCTGAATACCAGTATTTTATAGGGAGCGACTACCTATCTGACATCCACAACCCAGTTACTGGGTAACACGATATCCCTTGGTAAGACTGGAAAGCCTTCTCCAACATTAACAGTTCAATTCAGTTTCAGTATCCAAAATTTTCGTTTCAGGACCTGTATTCACTCTATCTAAAAAAGGGTCACGTATTATATTATATGCTGGGTACCGATTCTCCCGTCACCGTGACACAGGATGCAAGACTCGTTGGTATTGCTCGACCAACCATCATAAAGGGTGCAGGGCAGTTATATTTACTGTTGGCAATGAAATTATTCGCATAAATAATGATCATAACCATCATACTGTTGTAGAAAAATTTGGCCAAGTTTTAAGTGTAGCATAGCATTTTGTGTTTTTAAACTTTTATTTCAAAATTTACATATTGATGTATCATTTTATATAATGCGAAAAGTTAACCACAGCACCGAAAAGTTAACCACAAGAATCTTAGCCTCTTCTCAGGTTGACTCTGAAGTGCCGTGTTTGACCGATACGGTAAACGCCTGGAAAGTGGCTTGCCCGGATAAGGTTCAGCCCGAGAACCCGTCTTCCCAGAGACAGTGAGATGAGCCGCTCTGTAGGTTGGTACGGAATAATCTTATTAATACGTCCACCAATACTGCAGAACGTGCCTGCCTGCTGGCTGTGGGTGAATGGGAATCAGGCCTCTGGCTTCTGGCGCTACCATCACCCAACATAGGCACTATGCTGAGTGACACCACATTCCGGCTCGCTACATGTTTGCGTCTGAGGGCTCCTTGCGGGGCTCCACATCGCTGTCAGTGCGGTGAAGGAGTCGACTGCCTCGGACACCATGGCCTATCCTGCAGCAAAAGCGCTGGTCGGATGGCACGACACACCAGCATTAACGACATCATCCGTCGGGCTCTTGTCACCGCCGGGGTGCCAGCTGTTTTAGAACCCAATGGCTTGGCACGCGACGATGGGAAGAAACCAGACGGAATTACCATAATGCCTTGAAAGTTGGGTAGGCCTTTGGTGTGGGATGCAACCTGTGTTGACACCCTCGCGCCATCCCATCTTCCTAGCACGGCGTGCTGTGTTGGAGCGGCTGCTGCAGGTGCAAAAAACCTCAAACGGCGCAAATATAACAACCTTATTGGGAGCTATATGTTTGAGCCGTTTGGGGTTGAAACACTAGGCCTTGGGGTCCGAGTGCTCATCGAGTATTTCGGGACATCGCCAAGCGGTTAGTCGACTCCACACGGGACCAGAGGGCTCACCTATTTTTAGCTCAAAAAATTAGCATTGCCATCCAACGTGGCAATGCTGCCAGCCTTTTGGGCACTGTTCTCACTGACAGCGATGCGGATGAATATTTTGATGCCCTATGAGCTCTTCCCCTTTTTATTATTATTATTATATACTTGTACATAGTTTAAATAATTTAGTGTTAACTTGTATATTTTAATTAAGTTTTGTTTATAGTAGAGAAATAAAAACTATAATGTGTAAAAAACTTTGTGTAATCCGTGAAGTTAGATTAAAACAAGGAATTATATTTTTTGGAAATAAACTTGATGATTTTAATGGAAAGACGTTGCTATTCAGTACCCTATGTATGCTGGAATGTAGATCTATGCGATGTAGAAGTTTTCTTTATTGCGGCATACGAGTTCAATACTCGTATGCCGCAATAAAAAGCTTTCACGATTTCGTTCTGTCTACTCGTATGTCACCTTCAAACGATTGCTAAAAACAGAGCGATGTTTTAAACAAAATTATTTACCACTGTTTTCCATCACTATAGATTCAAATAAGTTCAGTTCAGTACCTACATTATTTGTTTTGTTTTCTGAAAAAAAAAAAAAACATGTTGGGGTCGGGTTCCAGTCTTACCAGATGCAGCTGAATGCCGAGTATTTTAAAAGCAGTGACTTTTTTATCTGACCTTCACAACCCAGTTACTGGGTAATACGATACCCTTTGGTAAGACTAGAAAGCCTTGGTTCGCCATCATTAACGGTTCAAATCAGTTTCAGCATTTAAGATTTTCTTTTCAGGACCTGTATTCACTCTATCTAAAAGAGGATCCCGTATTATAATATATGCTGGCTACCGATTCTACCGTCACGGTGGCTCAGGATGCAAGACTCGTTGGTATTGCTCGACACACCATAAGAAAGGGTGCAGGGCAGTTATATATACGATTGGCAATGAAATTGTTAGCGTAAATAATGAGCATAACCATCATACTGTTGTAGAAAAATTTGGCCAAGTTTTAAGTGTAGTATAGCATTTTTTTTCATCGTTATAAAATTTTATTTCAATTTTTACATAATGATGTATAATTTTATACAATGTATAAAAAAAAAATCTATGCAATCCGTGAAGTTAGATTAAAACAAGGAATTATATTTGTAGGAAGTAAACTTGGTAATTTTAATGGATAGACGATGCTATTGAGAACCCTATGTTTGCAGGAATGTAGATCTACGCGAGACAAAAGTTTTTTTATTCCGACATACGAGTTAAATACTCGTATGCTGGAATAAAAACAAGGAATTATATTTGTAGGAAGTAAACTTGGTGATTTTAATGGATAGACGATGCTATTGAGAACCCTATGTTTGAAGGAATGTAGATCTCCGCGAGACAAAAGTTTTTTTATTCCGACATACGAGTTAAATACTCGTATGCTGGAATAAAAACAAGGAATTATATTTGTAGGAAGTAAACTTGGTGATTTTAATGGATAGACGATGCTATTGAGAACCCTATGTTTGCAGGAATGTAGATCTACGCAAGACAAAAGTTTTTTATTCCGACATACGAGTTCAATACTCGTATGTCGGAATAAAAAAAACTTTCACACCATCATTCTGCTATGTCACCTTCAAACGATTGACAGAAACAGAGTGATATTTTAAACAAAGCCATTTAAATTATTTACCTCTGTTTTCCATCAATAAAGATTCAAATCGGTTCAGTTCAGTACTTTAGTTTTTTTTTCATAACCTGTGTTCACTCTATCTCAATGACGCGGATTCCTTTTTGAGATAGAGTGAAGACAGGTTCTGAAAAAAAAAAAACTATGTTGGGGTCGGATTCCAGTCTTACCAGCAGCAGCTGAATAGTATTTTATATGGAACGACTACATAACTGACCTCCACAACCCAGGTACTGGGTAATACGATACCCCTTGGTAAGACTGGAAAGCCTTGGTTCTCCATCATTAACGGTTCAAATCAGTTTCAGCATTTATAATTTTCTTTTCAGGACCAGTTTTCACTCTATCTAAAAAAGGGTCCCGTATTATAATATATGCTGGCTACCGATTCTACCGTCACGGTGGCTCAGGATGCAAGTCTCGTTGGTATTGCTCGACACATCATACGAAAGGGTGCAGGGCAGTTATATATACGGTTGGCGATGAAATTATTCGCATAAATAATGAGCATAACCATCATACTGTTGGCCAAGTTTTAAATGCAGTATAGCATTTTGTGTGATCGTTACGAGTTACTTTTGGTTCAATTTTTAAATATTGATGTATCATTTTATACAATATATAAAAAAAACTGTGCGATCCGTGAAGTTAGATTAAAACAAGGAATTACATGTTTTGGAAATAAACTTGGTTATTTTAATGGATAGACGTTGCTATTTAGAACCTTATACGAGTATACGCTGGAATGTAGATCTACCCGAGACAAAAGTTTTTTTATTGTGGCATACGAGTTCAATACTCGTATGCCGCAATAAAAAGCTTTCACGATTTCATTCTGTCTATGTCACCTTCAAACTATTGCTAAAAACGATGTTTTAAACAAAATTATTTACATATTTGTTTTCCATCACTATAGATTCAAATAAGTTCAGTTCAGTACCTACATAATTTGTTTTGTTTTCTGAAAAAAAAAAACTATGTTGGGGTCGGGTTCCAGTCTTACCAGATGCAGCTGAATGCCGAGTATTTTAATAGCAGTGACTTTTTTATCTGACCTTCACAACCCAAAAAGTGTGAAAGTTTTTTATTGCGGCATACGAGTATTTAACTCGTATGCCGCAATAAAAAACTTTCACATCATCTCTCTGTCTATGTCACCTTCAAACGATTGACAGAAACAGAGTGATGTTTTAAACAAAATTATTTAAATTATTTACCACTGTTTTCCATCATTTAAGATTCAAATCAGTTCAGTTCAGTACCTAAGTTTTTTTTCAGAGCCTATGTTCACTCTATCTCAAAAAGGCGCCCTTTTTCGAGGTAGAGTGAACACAGGTTCTAAAAAAAAAAACTATGTTGGGGTCGGATTCCAGTCTTACCAGATGCAGCTGAATACTAGTATTTTATATGGAACGACTACATAACTGACCTCCACAACCCAGTTACTGGGTAATACGATACACCTTGGTAAGACTGGAAAGCCTTGGTTCTCCATCATTACCTAACGGTTCAAATCAGTTTCAGCATTTAAGATTTTCTTTTCAGGAGCTGTATTCACTCTGTCTAGAAAAGGGTCTCGTATTATAATATATGCTGGCTACCGATTCTACCGTCACGGTGGCTCAGGATGCAAGACTCGTTGGTATTGCTCGACACACCATAACAAAGGATGCAGGGCAGTTATATATACGGTTGGCAATGAAATTGTTAGCGTAAATAATGAGCATAACCATCATACTGTTGTAGAAAAACTTGGCCAAGTTTTAAGTGTAGTATAGCATTTTGTGTGATGTTATTGATGTAGACCTTTGCACCCCTTTCGGAACTTTTAGGGTGTTTTTAATTATTGTATGTAGGTAGGGAAGAGACCGGGGCTAGTTTCATAGAGGGTTAGTTAGACTAACTGCCAAAAACTCGACAGTTTTGGGTCATCGAATCACACTCGAGGACGCATTTTGGCACCCTCGACATTCTTTTTCTTAGCGTCTTTTTTTTTGCACACATCTATGCAGGGCATCTCAGTCTCGCGCCATTTAGTAAGAAAGAAAGAAAGAAAATACATTTATTTAGCACAGACTAAAAGACACACATAATAATATAACAATAATAAAAAAAATTAAAAAAAAGAATTAAAAAAAAACAAGGGTGACAACAATAACAGATCGATGCAGGAATGTGTGCATCACGGCTGCGTCAAAAAAGGCCAGTTCAGGCCCAGTAGTGGTAGTAACATATTTTTGATATTATACTCGAAAGTAAAATTTTACTATCGCATAGGTAATTTTTCAGTTAGTAAAATCAGCGTTGAGAGTTAGCCAAGTAATCAAAGACAAAAAGGCATGGGTTTGTTGACTAACTTTTTGCGGGGCAGGTTGACTGATAAGAGATGTTCTAGAAAAAGTTTGTCACTTAGTTATTTTTGACAAAAAAAGCTTTAAAGCGGTGGCAAAAGCATTTGACATTAAAATGCAACTTTTAAGTAAAAAAACTTTTTTACAAAAAAATATAACCGACTTCCAAAAACAACACTACAAAGTGAAAAATAACTTTAATTTCGGAAGTCGGTGTCTGATTAAATGTATTTTCGTTTTTGCCACCGACTTCCGAAATTAAAGTTATTTTTCACTTTGGAGTGGTGGTTTTGGAAGTCGGTTGTATTTTTTTGTAAAAAAGTTTTTATTTTTCACTTTTTACTGGTTCACATGTGCTTACCCCTAGTACAGTGTACTGGAGTGATGTTATGTTATGAACTGGTGTGAACAACAAACAGACATGAGATTTCAGCAATCCCAGTCCATTTGCTACCATTTATTGAGGAGTTCCGTTGCCTATCTCAGAAGTTCTTCATCAGATCTTCACCAAATTGAAATGGGACCACTCCAAGAAAGTACTCTTCCAAAAACTATCCAAATCGCTTCAAGTGTGCCTATAAAATTGGAAGAGTTCTCTCTATTTCTCCAGGATCCCATCATCAGATCCTGACTTGATGATCATGGGACCACCTGGGAAGTATGCCCTTTCAAACAAAAAAAAATTAATCCAAATCGGTCCAGCCATCTTCGAGTAATCGGGGAACATACATAAAAAAAAAAAAAACAAAAAAAAAAAGGTTCCGACGAATTGATAGCTTTTTGAAGTCGGTTAAATAGATACTTACGTGATGAAATTAAAAGAAAATCGAGTCTTAAAATGAGAAAATCAGTCTGTCAATAAATGAAAAAGTAATTTTTTGTCTTGAAAGTTCTAACTTTTGGATATGTTTAAGTTTTTTTGGGTATATTGAAAGGAAATATACACACATCAAAAGTGTCTAGGGATCAAGCATTTTTATGCGGATTTCTTGAGATTGAGATGTGGCTTTGTAATAAATTTATGATTTTATAAATTTATATGGATCCTTTTTGGTGCATTTCATAATTTGAATCAGGAACTGTGAATCAAATTCGAGTAAAAGATGAAAATCAGCTGTCAATATTTTCCCTATAAAAACATACAACGCATTGAAGACATTATTAGTGCTACTGTTTCCCTACTACTGATTAAAACCAACGTTATTATGGAGCGGCGACGTCATTTAAGCAGGGAAGAAATGCTCAGAGCCGTGGGAATGATAGAAGCTGGTTCCCGGCAACGTACTGTGGCTTTAGCTCTGAATACAAGTCAGAGTGTTATCAGTCGACTTTGGACACGTTACCGAAGCACTGGTACCGTGGCTGAGCGCCATGGAGGACGGTATCGCTGCACCACACGGAGACAAGACCGATACATTCAAATCTTAACTCGAAGAGCTCCAACTATAACCGCCATGATGTTAGCCGTGAGGCTTCATCACTCTTCAGGGAACTTAATTAGCGACCAAACAGTCAGAAACCGCTTGCATGAAGTGAACCTTCATTCCCGAAGACCGCTACGGGTACCACCTATAGCAATGCACAATCGTAGGATTCGATATCAATGGGCTCTTGAACACAGAAATTGGGCAGAAGAACAATGGCGTTTCGTGTGCTTTTCTGATGAGTCTCGTTTTGGTATGAGACCGGATACAAGACGTATACGACACTAGAGAACCCCTGGACGCCAACAGCGATTAAAATCCTGCCAGGAAGTCCATCCTTATAGTGGTGGAACCATCATGGTATGGGCGGGTATTTGGATCGGCGGAAGAACTGAGTTGATTTGGATCAGAGGCAACCTCAACGCTCAAATTTATGCTGAGACGATTGTATCAGACGTCATCGTTCCTCTACAAGTGCAAATCGGTCCCTTATTTCAGTTAATGCATGATAATGCACGACCGCACACCGCAAGAGTTGTAAGACAGACTCTCGCCGCAGCTAACATCAATGTCCTGCCCTGGCCTGCTCAGTCGCCAGACTTGAACCCGATTGAGCATGCATGGGATATGCTACAGAGAAGAGCTCTGCCGAATATGGAGGGTATCCAGTCGCAAGAAGACCTTTTTTTGTTGTTGCAACGAACATGGGCGGCCATTCCACAGCGTGATTTGGATGAACTCATTTTGAGTATGCCAAACCGATGTTCTTGTGTTGTTAGTGTTCGCGGTAGAAACACGGATTATTAATTGTTTAAGTTACCCAATAAAATTTTAAAGAAAACTGTTATTTCAGTCTTTTTTTCGAACTTTAATGTTAGTGGTTCAAATGTCAAAAATCCCTTTATTAGGAAAATGGCAAATTTCTTTATTAATGCAAAGGTGACTTGGTTTATCGTTACTGTGACAAACGAAAACACTTTATTTGATGAATCCTTAAAGAAAATTTTAATTAATATCAATCAGGAGAAAAGTTATTGCAAAAATATATGTTGATCCCTAGACACTTTTGATGTGTGTAGTTTAGTACTCATCCTTTCTTATCATTTAACACTTTACTACTGCTTACTTAATTACTGCATTAGTCGGCCTTACCAGATCTCCAGGACTGATTTCTTGTTCTGCGAGAACCAGAAATAACAAAAACTGCGATGAATTTATGACATCAGTGTTAATTATTTTATTAGGCTAATAGTGTCACTAGCATTTAAAGTCATTATTATACGTGTAAATTATTAAAACACAATAAATATGTCAATATTTCTTGTGTTTCAATTGTTTCAATAAGAGAAAGTTAGTCAACCACCCTCGGTCTACCCTAGGTAAAAGTCACCACCGCTCAGACCCAGCTGGTACCACGTGTTACCAGACAAGAGTCAATGTGTTTTGTTTAGTTTAACTGCTCAAAAGGTCTCGGTCCTATTTTTCCAGTTCTCTTTATGTGTTGCTTTCTCCGGTCAATCTGGCAAGAACGGGTCTATGAAAGTGAATGTATGTAAACTTCTAAAAACTATTTAAAACAAGGAAATATATTTTTCGGAAATAAACTTGGTGATTTTAATGGACATACTTATCTATAGACGTTGCTATTCAGAACTACGCGATCTAACTAGATCTACGCGAGACAAAGTTTTTTTTTTATTGCGGCATACGAGTATTTAAAAAATAATAATAATTAATTGTATTTTTGTGTGTTGTGCTATGTATTTTGTGTGCACCAAATAAAGGTTTTATCTATCTATCTATCTATTTAAAACATCATTACATCATTCTGTCTTTGTCACCTTCAAACGATTGATAGAAACAGCGATGTTTTATTAACCACTGTTTTCCACCATTAAAGTTTAAAATCAGTTCAGTATCTAAGTGTTTTTTTTTTTCAGAACCTGTGTTCGCTTTGTCTCAAAAAGGAACCCGTATTATACTATATGCTGGCTACCGATTCTCCCGTCACTGTGACTCAGGATGCAAGACTCGTTGGTATTGCTCGACACACCATAGGAAAGGATGCAGGGCAGTTATATTTACTGTTGGCAATGAAATTGTCAGCGTAAATAATAAGCATAACCATCATATTGTTGAAAAAAAACTTGGCTCAGTTCTTACAATCACACAAAATGCTCTATTATACGCATAGCATTTTCTGTGATTCAGGCCTAATCATTTGATAAGTATAGTTTTATTTAAATTTTAACATTTTGATGTATCATTTTATACAATGTGTAAAAAAACTCTGTCGAAATCATGAGGGTGTTGTTAAGTATCGTGCTAAGAGTCTATTCATAATGGTCACTATCTGAAACAAAGAAATAAATACCCCACAATTTCTTATTGGGGAATTTCACCTGGCAATACAGCGATCCTCGGAAAGCGGTTCAAGTCATAGTAAAAACATTTTTTTGGCTTGAACACGTCGGCGGAAGAATAATATTAAAATTAAATGGATCCCCGGCATCTGGGACCGCGGCTCCAGTCAATTGCGATCCCAGTTGCCGGAAACCTCTTCTCTTTATATCTCCAGCCAATCTGGCAAGAATTTATCTATGTTTAGTATATGAAAATTTCTAAATATTATTTCTAAGGAAATATATACCTATTTTTTCGGAAATAAACTTGGCGATTTTAATGGACATGCCTAAGTATGTATAGACGATGCTATACAGCACTCAATGTACGCTGGAATGTGGATCTGCGCGAGATGTTTTTTTTATTGCGGCATACTAGTATTTAAATCTACCGCTGGCAATGTTTAAAAAAATACTCAAACTATTACTATTTAAAAGATATTATACCATTAAGGACTATTTAGAAGACCAGTCAATAGAATCTGTATTTTTTAAGTTGGATTAATTAACATCGCTGATTGCAAATACTCGCCATGCTCGCCATGCTCGCCATGTTATGGCAGGATATGCTGAAACAAATTTTCTGTAACATCTTAAGTGACATATTCTAGCGAATAAATATTTTGATTTGATTAATTCATTCTGTCTCGTGTCACCTGCAACCGATTGAAAGAAACAGAGCGATGTTTTAAACAATATTATATACCACTGTTTTCCATCAGTAAAGGTTCAAATCAGTTTAGTACCTGCGTTCTTTTATTTCAGGTCCAGTGTTCACTGTATCTCAAAGAGGGACCCGTATTATA
This sequence comes from Cosmia pyralina, assembly GCA_946251885.1. NCBI lineage: Eukaryota > Metazoa > Arthropoda > Insecta > Lepidoptera > Noctuidae > Cosmia > Cosmia pyralina. The sequence continues at coordinate 22,217,963 of OX276351.1, forward strand.
TTATATGCTGGGTACCGATTCTCTCGTCACCGTGACAGAGGTTGCAAGACTCGTTGGTATTGCTCGACAAACCAGAATAAAGGGTGCAGGGCAGTTATATATACGGTTGGTAATGAAATTGTTAGCGTAAATAATAAGCATAACCATAATTCTGGTGTAAAAACACTGGGCCCAGTTCTTACGATCACACAAAATGCTTTACTAAACGCATAGCATTTTGTGTGATCATTCAGGCCTGATCATTTGTTAAATGTACTTTTATTTATTTTTTTACATTTTGATGTATCATTTTTAACCGTTATATAAAAAAAAAAACTGTAAATAATAAGCGTAACCAAATTAAAAATATAGCGTGCTGTTGTAAAAAAACTTGGCCAAGTTCCTAGAATAGTATAGTAGATATTTAGACCACCATACTCATCACGCACGTGTTTTATACGAACGGCTTCCGCATCCTATTTTGCCGTAAAGACACTCATGCAATTGACTGATGAAGAAGGTGACAAATATCTCAAAGCTGCAAAGATATTGCGTGAAGACTTTTACGTCGACGACGTTATGTCCGGACACGATGATCTCGATGGAACAAGCTATAAGAATCAGTCAAGATCTCAAAAAGCTACTGCGTCTAGGTGGCTTCGAACTAAAAAAAATGGTCTTCTAACAACCGTGATTTCATAGAAACTATTTGAACCAAGCAAAAGATCATTCAACGCACATCTAGAACTAAAGATTGATGGGCATACAGTGGAAATTGGGTATAGATCAATTCGAACTTACCTATTGCCGAAGATTCCTGCAACAAAATAAATTAAAAGAACACAGATCAATCACAGCTAAAGAACTCCAAGTCTTCCTGCGAACCTGTATAAAAAGAGTGCAAGAGTAAGACTTTAAAAAAAAGAGATAGAAAGCATATAAAGAAAGAAAAGAGTTAAAAAATCGAGCAAATTAAAATAGTTAAATCCTTATTTGACGAGAACGGTGTTCTCAAGAAATCTGCCTTCTTGAGCGGCCGGCGCAGGAACGCAGAGTTGAGTGATGTATGCAAGCATCCAATCATTCTAGGTACCGATACAGCAAACTTCTTACAATAGCAGAAGCCTATGAAGTCGAAGTCGTAGGTATACAGTTGATGCTTATTTACCTCAGATCCAAGTATTGGATACTGCGAACAAAAATGCTGGTCAAACAATAGAATCTCACGCCGGGAAAGTGGTCCATGGGACGCATCGCCGATAAGCCCCGATGGTTTCACCAGAGTGTATAGCGTAAAGAGCGACGACAATATAACTACCAATCGGTACAGTAGTAGATGGAGATGACATGATTGTTTAACTTTAGCGTATCAACTTTACATGTAACATAATAAATTATTGTTTTTAAAGGACTATCATAATCTTTTGGTAGGCGGCTTATGTTAACGCTAATTTAAGCTATGTGATGAGAGGCATGTAAATATTGATTTAGTTGCCAATAAACCTCATAAATTACAGACGCATTTCATTTTGCAAATCCATTGGCACAGTGCTAACAAAAGTCAACCTTACACCTAAAATAAGATGAAAATTGAAATTGAGGAATACGTTATTGAAAATCTATGTAGAAAAATTTTGTATACGCACTAAGAGAACTACGCAAAACAGCGAATGAAGAAGCTGCACTCAACGCCTATCACGGCGACTTAGCGTCTGTATTGAGGTAGGTACGGGTTACTCTTAGTAGGTAACTCGGTAACTTTTTATAACTCACATGTCAAAATGAAAAAAAAAAATCAAAATCAAAATGTCACGTGATCATATCAATTTGAAGCACTTCTATTGTAGAAATAAAGTCGCTACGATGCGAATGTCAATTGCCTAGGCCCTCTGGCTGATGACAACTGGAGCCGAGTATACCCGATTCAACGTAACCGACCCGAGCGTAACGGTTGAGTTTCGTTCACTGTTCAGGACTTACTGTTCTGTTTAGTTCAATACAGAAAATGTTACAAAACATTGGTTATGATGACGCAGAACAATTACCTACTCAGCCCAAACTACCTCAGCTTTTTATCTCGCTCGCACGACTAAGTGCGGTGCTGGGCGCCGATAGTTTATGTAATTGCTTTTTTCAGTGAAAATAACGGGAATTAGAAAAAAATAAATTAATTAAACCTGCTTTATAGTTAGTATGTAAAGTTTCATGATCTAATTTCAAGTATTTTTTGAATAGGTACCTACTAGCGGTTTATTGTTCGGTTTGGAGGTAACTTTGAATTTTTTTTCAATCGAGAAAATTTTATGGAATCGTGTTTTTGTCAAACATTAATCCTCAACTTTACCATATATTAATTTAAAAAATATTCCGCTGCAGTATTTTCGACATAACGGAGGATCATGCTAAGTTATTTGAGGTAGTATAGGCTTATAATGTAAAGACCTGACCCGTCTCTGTATCAAAGAAGTACAAGAGGAACAAGCACGCGCAGTTACAAACACACACACATGCACCACAAATACACTCCAAACCGGAAATTACCTTACTAGTAAATAAAAAATCCCTAAAAATCTTATCCCGAGCTCAAAGATACAGACTAACTTTAATTTGGGGATCACTGGAAAATAATACTTTATATCCTAGATATAGGTAATATTTTAAGCTACTCCTGTTGTCCTATTGCCACACGAGCTACACGTTCAAGCGACGCGCGTCTTGCGACAGCGACTGCGCAGAAAACAAATGAAACAATTTCTTTAGAGCGGCTCACCACGACGTAACTTGCGGAGCTACGGGCGGAAACAGGAGACGCGCGCGCGTCGCTGACGCAAGTCGCATAGGTCGAGGCGTGAACCGGGCCTTACTGTTTTACCTGGTTATTAGATAAATAGAATATTCTTTATTATGCAAACCATAAAAATTACAGATATAAATGTAGAAATTTTACATAGGGTGACACAATGGGCGGTCTTATTGCTAAAAGCGATCTTTTACAGACAACCTTTGGATGGATTATGGGGAAAAGGAGAGACAATACTCTAGGTAGTCAGTGGTGTACCATATACCTATACAATATATACATACATCTATAACCATGAAACAAGAGCACTATATGTAATGATGATGTTTAAAGAGAAAGGAAGTGCTTTTTACCAGAATTTTAAAAGTGGACATAGATTGAGCACTCCTTATCGACACGTGCAAGGCAAATCGTACTGCTTATTAAAATCTAAGTATTTCTTTTTTTCAGAGTTAAATTTGTTTGGATACGAGTACATAACGTCGAGGAATGGAAGGACAATGATCCTACGAAACGGGTACAGATATAGTCTGCAAAGGAACAAGGACTACAGATGTCGCTGGTACTGTTCCACGTATCGTAATAAGGGATGTACAGCGAACATACATACCGACCATGGTCGAATTATTAGTATAAATGAGAATCATAGTCATTGGCAAAAATGATTAAGGAAAAAATTACAATTGAGCGCAAAAAAATTTAAGATATTCATTACAATTTTGAGATATCGTCTCTCGCAAGTGCAAAACAGCAAGTGCGTAAGTGCTATTATCTGTGGTTTTGTCTACAAGCCGAAGAATGGCTACAAGGCTTATATGGCTGTGATAACTTGATTAAGGATATTTTTTTTAACTTTTTGTTTTGTAATATTTTGATAAAATGGTCATTTGCTCCTGAAAATCTTAACACTAAGTGTTCATTTGTACACTATAATTTCGTCGAAAGGTATGCGGTCCTTTTTATAGTTATGTAGTACGCGAATGGCATTTGTTTGACTAAGGGCAAAAATACACCTTGTAGCTGGTACAAAACTGTGCCAGTAGCTTGCATGCCGTGTGCCATAACAACTTTTGATTGGTCAATGTCACAATGGCATGCCAGCTACGATGAAATTGTGACTAGATATCGTTTTTAATTACGGGAATGGGTACCGCAAATTCGTAACTAAAATCAAGTAATTTTAATATTGTCCGACTAGGGAGTGGAAATCTTAACTAAAGCCGCATTTGCTACGAATCTAGACAAAAAAAAAAATGAAAAAGTTTATAATCACAGGAATAGTTTTTACAACAAATATTACCTCTGCCAAACTGCATAGCAGTTTGTTGGCAGACGTAGCTCCTTTTTTTTTAGATCATAGAGTACCTTATCTGATTTTTTTTTTTTGTAAAGATGTAAGGTAGCAGAAATTTTTTTGACAATAAATTCTTTGAGAAAAGAAACCTCTTTTACTCGCTTCTGATTGGCAGAATTAAATCGATAAAAACATTTGTTTTTATAATAACCTGTAACTTTTACCTATAATACACATTTTTTCTCAATCAATATTTTTTTCAGCTTCTTTATTCCTGGTCTTAGTCTGTATATAAAACTTACTTTCCAGGCTTCGAGTACACTACATCGAATCAAGGAAGAAGAATGATATCCCGTGGAGGCTATAAATATTGTCTGCAATTAAAAAAGGGCGATAGATGTCGCTGGTACTGCTCTACTAATCACACTAAGGGTTGCAGAGCAAACATACATACATATCATAACGATATTATCAAGATAAACGATACACATAACCATGCACCTAAGGAACCGTGTGGAACCGTTAATAAATATTATAAAATCATATAAAGTTAATAAAAACCGTTCTAGTGCGCGTGGGACACGCACACGAAGGGTTCCGTAACACAGTACAATTATATTTAAAACTACATATTTAAATAAAATATTGAGTTTAAAAAAAACGTGTTTCTTGTTTGATTTTTTTTAACTTTATTTTTTATTTTAAACTTTATTTTGTTTATATTACATATTGTTATAGCGGCAATAGAAATACACAATCCATGAAAATTTCAACTGTCTACCTATTACAGTTCATGAGATACAGCCCGCTGACAGACAGACGGACAGCTGAGGCTTAGTAGTAGGGTTCCATTTGGCAGCCTTCGGGTACGGAACCCTAAAAAGGCAATCTCCAAAACGGCCATGTTTGAACACTTCCTATTCTTAGGCAACTGTCCCACTGCCGGCAAAAAACAAGAAGCGAGTAGATCTCGCTTGTGTGTGTGTGTGTGTGTGTGTACTGTCTTCACGCACACATTCACAGCGTTGTAAACTTGGTAACAACAAAAAAAGTGCGCATCACTTCGTGAGATAAAAATACTGCCTGTACGATAGAACAAACGCATTCAAAAGATGCCTCGAAAATTACTCTTTTTTAGGGTTCCGTACCTCAAAAGGAAAAAATGGAACCCTTATAGGATCACTTCGTTCTCCGTCTGTCCCTCAGTCTGTCAAGACCCTTTTTCTCAGGAACTCGTGGAGGTATCACGTTGAAATTAATATCAAATACGTAGGTCTACGGCCTTGGAGCCCTAAAAAAATCAAGCTTCCAAGTCAACGCAATAAAAAATACGGCCATTTATGCGACATATTTTGAGACTCGCAAATAAATCAAAACCTATAGAGTACTTCCCGTTCGCCTAGAATCATGAATTTGGCTAAAAGCAAGGTCTCACAGCACAAGTAAATGAAATAGTTTCGAAAATCGTCAGTTTGTAGTTTTCTCACATATATTTTTTTTTTGTGATTACAAACATACATTTGCATTTGGAGAATTTTATTGACCGTGACGTATATCGATGTATGGGGGAACATGTTTTTCAACTACAATGTTAAGTTGGTTTGTAGAATAAATTCATCCCAACTACGGAACCCTTCATTGTGCGTGGTCAGACACGCACTTGACCGGTTATTTTTATCTTTAGACAAATCTACCTCGTGTTTAAAGCAACAAGATTACCTAATCTAGCTAGAAAATGAAAGTATGAGTTTCTAGCTGTTGTCCGTGACTTCGTCTGCGTATATTTTGAATTGTTTTTTTTTTTACAAATATTTCCAGGAAGAAAAGTAGCCTAGGTCCTTTCCCTGGTCCCAGGCTACATCTGTCAAATTTTATGACGATCAGTTTAGTGGTTTAAGCTCAGGCAACACTGGGAACGAAGCGAAGTTCGTTTAGCTTCGATCATGTAAATACCGCGTCTTTTCATACTTCGGTTCACACCGAGCACTATGAACCGAAGTATGAAAAGATGACCCAGTCTGGTCTGCGCTTTAGGCGTGAAAAGGTTACAGACAGACACAGTTACTTCCGCTATTATAATATAAAGTATGAATATGAATTGAGGCGCCTAAGGCTGTTCGTCCACCGCCACCGTCAACAGGTCGTCGACGAGAAATGAGATTATTCGAACCAAACGTGACGTCCCGTTGATGGCGATCGTTTACCGCGACCGAACTCGACGATTCGGTATGCTAGGATAGACAAAACAAAAGCCGGGCGAAAACGTCGGTGCAACGGCTATGTATGGACAAGAAAAAACGAACGAAGAAGATCAAACGTGTTTTGTACTGCCGGCACATCGACCCGTCACAATCTCGGGCTGAGTTCTAGCGGTTGCGCCGAACTAATCAAAAATTTGGGTGACGGACGAGCAGTGGTCACGCAGAAATATCAAAATCAAAAACATCAAAATAAAAATATTTTATTTAACATAAACATACACAACTTATTAAATGTCAGAAGCTAGGTGCACTGTTCCAAATTGGTCGTTTCCTATGGACAAGAGCCGGCAAGAAATTCCATGATTACTCTATTAAAACTAATTGGCTTTTACAATATTTTCAAATAATCGTGTTAATAGGTATGGGAGAACAATGTAGGTCTTTCAACAATTACCAGTTACTTAACAAAATAGAAAATAATCTATTTAGAAGATTAATAAAAAAATAAAAACCTATGACATGACACAAATGAATGATTGCCGATACAACTACAGTAACAAATCTGAAAATCATGTTCACAAATCCACTAATACAGAGTTAAAATTGGAATTGTAGTTATGTAATGTTAAATAATGAGATGATTAATAATAATCTATTAAGTCAAGGAACAATGTTAAAAATAATATATAAAAAATAAGCATCGTGATTTGGGAGCAGTTAATAGACATTTAAGTACATAATTATGCCGTTAATGAGGTACCTACCAGGGAAGCCACATAAACGCATGTATTGCTTGCTACATCGGCGGCGTCATTTTGTTCTCGGTGACGTCCCGTTGTCGGTGGCGGTGGACAAACGGCCTTACGCTTTTACTAATAGGTTCCTATATTGCTAAAGCTTTGTGTATATGCTGTGAAATCTTGAAATAAACTTTGTTTTTTAAAATAGTTAATATTAATCATTAGGTTTAGAATTTCTACTTTAGTCGGAATGTTATGTTATAGTTTTTTGAGGAGACAAATATAAAGGTTTCATTATAACTAACAAGTCAATTAACAGACACTGATCCCTGATCACTGATTTCTATCCTTGCAGAGATATCGTAAGTATTAAAATTAATTTGTTTGCAATATTTAAAAGGGGCCTTTATATTCAATATAACATGATAACGTATATATTATTTATACCATGTAATATTATAGCTGTATGGTTTTCAATAAAAGATTATGACATTTATGACGGCCAGTTTTCTATAAAACCTGTTCCAGAAAAAAAAATTACCTTCGAGGTCGTAAAAATGAGCTGGGCTGGCCTACATAATGAGCCCCACTCAATCAATCTGCTTAGCCTTTTCCCAACTATGTTGGGGTCTTTCCAGTCTAACCGGATGCAGTTGAATACCAGTATTTTTTTCATGAAGCGACTGCCTATCTGGCCTCCACAACCCAGTTACTGGGCAACACGATACCCCCTTGGTAAGACTGGTTGTCAGAGTTTTGGACTTCTGACTATCCGTTAATGACAATCAAAAATAACGAATGACAGCCGGGATCAACAGCTTAATGTGCTTTCCGAGACACGGAGAAGTCTCGATATGTAATGAATGGTCACCCATCACACAAACCGACCGCAGCAAACATAGCTTTACCTTCGATCGACTACCCTACTCTCTAAATTATTTACTAACAGCGGCTCGCGGCTTTTCCTGCTTGGATCCTACCTAATCATTTTTCTAAAGTTAAAGTTGCCTTAGTTATTCCTTATAACATCAGCTATATGCCAGTGAAAGTCCCGTCAAAATCGGTCCAGCCTTTTCGGAGATTAGCTAGAACAAATAGACTGACAGACAGATAAAAATTATAAAAATTGTTTTTGTAACGAAGTTCCTTATTTTTAAAAGTACGTACTTTTAGGGTTCCGTACCTCAAAAGGAAAAAAAACGGAACCCTTATAGGATCACTCGTGTGTCTGTCTGTCTGTCTGCCCGTCTGTCTGTCTGTCTGTCTGTCTGTCTGTCTGTCCGTCTGTCACAGCCAATTTGCTCCGAATCTAATGGACCGATTAAGTTGAAATTTGGTACACATATGTATTTCTGTGACCCAAACACGGACAGGTAAAGTAAGTAAATGAATTTTGAATATAGAGGTCACTTTTGGGGGCAAATAAGAAAATAAAAAAAAAACGTTTTGCAAACTACACCATGTGGCATGTCAAATGAAAAGGCTTACTACGAGGGTCTCAAATATATTTTTTTTATAATTTTATAATAAATTGTTTTTAAGTTATTTAAGAAAATAGACGAAAATTGACCGTTCCCCCCCCCTCCCCCCCCCCCCTTATCTCCGAAACTACTGAGCCTAAAATTTTGAAAAAATACAGAAAATAGATCTTTACCTGTAGATTACAGGAACACCTATAAGAAGTCTGTGGTCTTAAAATAACATGGTAAATCTATCAATATTGTGAGTACAAACTTACATTTACAGTTGGAATGTATGGGAGAATATGTTTTTCAACTACAATGTTAAGTTTGTTCTTAAGATAAATTCATCTCAACTACGGAACCCTTCATTGTACGTGGTCCGACACGCTCTTGGCCGGTTTTCGTAATTATGCATCTAGTAAAAAGCTGTTATATTGACATTACAAACAGGCACAGCCAACGGTAACGCTGCGTTTTTTTTTTTGTGAATGGCATCTCGCTGGTCTACCTAGGCGCTTGTTGGCTGCTTAACAGGACTTTCCTGTGGGTGTCTCCATAAATTAAAGGCTCCAGGGTATAAAAACTATTTGCTAAGGGCATCTCCTGTGGGGTACGGGCCTCGGCTTAGGGCATCGGGCTCGGCGACAGGCCGAGGAAAAACTTAAAGTGTATTTTCTATGGGAATTTTGTATTAATTAATGGGACAGGACAACGTCTGTCGGGTCAACTACAATTAATAAATTACAGTGAACTACGGGAATTTATTGCAACTGTTTACTTTATTTGTGGTTTACCTAGAAAACTAAAATCAAATCTATTTTTCTTCCCCCGCGATTTAGTCCGCGTGGAAGTCATCTAAAATACCATAAAACGTAATATCCTGTGAAAGCTACGAGTGTAGCTTTCAATCAAAGAAAGCATTTTTGAACCAGTAATACCAGAGAGTTCCTGTTACTAACAAACAAATGATTTTACTTATTATAATATTAGTTAAGGTAACAAAAAAAATCAATACACCGTATGACCCACATGACGAACGAAGACCACACCCTATTTTTTCGGTAGGATCTAAACTGGAATAAAACTGCTACCGCCACCTATGATTTTGTGTTGTAACCTTTTTGAACGAACGCCTCACGCTCTCTTACATTTAAAATACTACCGTGTTACAGTAATAGATGGCGCTTTTGCTACAACCCTTATTTGCAGACCCTCCTTACAACTTGGCAAGAAAAAATGGCGACTTATGGCGCTACTATCGCCAATTTAAACTCGAAAAGTGGCTTCTTTGGTAAAATTTCGCATGGTATTGTTCAGACGAGACGTTTTAAAGTTAGAAGCATGTTTCCAATTAGGTAAGAATAATATGTATTATACAGGTTGTATCAGAAAGGTGTGGTCAAATTTAAGGGTACAGACCATCAAACTGAAAAACTCTCCAGAGGACCAACATCGTAAGATATCGAGAAAAAATTAGCAGTCGTCCCTTAAATTTAGGTCGAGTAGGTATTGAAGCTTTGCACGGGACAGCTGATGTTGGTCCCATGGAGAAAGTTGTTCAGTTTGATGGTCTGTATCATATACTTAAATTTTACCGCACCGAAAGGTCACGGAAGGGATCGGAAACGATTCACCCTGTGGACTGCTTTAGCAAGACTTGCTTTGGGTTTTGACGTCTTACATCCGTTTTTTCAAAGACCAACCAACACAAAAAGCTAACAGGTTGTCAAACTCATGTTGTGATTAGTTGACGGTAATAACCACAGTCAATCAAATCTCTTGACATAAGTTTGGCAATCTGACAGCAATTTTTCCTATTCATTATCCTTTCGGATGGACTAGATCTGGTAAAAGCTGAGCGTCTACTAATGAAAATGCGGGCGGCACCGGTAGTGGATGCAGTGCTATATTAATTCATACAAAGCAAACCGAATTCCGTTGCGTGCCGTGCGAGCGTTGCGGCCAGCGCGGACTAATGGACTCAAGGTGAGTCTTCAATAAACACTTTCAAATCTTTGGAGTTTCTGAAATGGACCTCAATTGTTTTCCTACATTTGTTTTATAACATTTTGGAGCACATGGGAAGTGCCCAGGGCACCTACTTACTCAAGTTTTTTGTTTCAGGTGCAGTGGTCACTACAACCAGCAAAGGATCCAAGGTTGTCTTCCTAGATGGCTTCAAGTTCACCAAACACATAGAACAGGGCTCGAAGATCAGGTGGCGCTGTAGTCGCCACTACTCACACAAGTGTCCCGCTACTCTTTATACTTACTTAGATAAAGTTTATATGTGTAAAAATAATCATACTCATTTTCCAATTGTCACGTAGCGTTGTGTACGCATACCAGCCAATCTATTCTGTAAAAATCCCACCATGAAAACTTAGGTGAAGTGATATTGAAGTGATGCTAGGGATGTGAAGTGATGAAGTGAAGTGTGTGTGAAGTCAGCTGTCAATAGTGTCACTATTGACAGGTGACTTCACTTCAGTTTTCACGGTGAGATTTTTACTGAATACACCGGCTTTAATATTTGTATGTGAGTGTGATATGCACACTATAGTGCAATAAGGATGGGGTGTTGATTTAGTCACCTGCATAATTTTCAGGTGACTTAAGGTGAGCGTCCATTGGTCCGTGCCAGCCGCAACGCACGCACGGCACACAACGAATTTCGGTTTGCTTTGTATTAATTCATATAGCACTGCGTCCACTACCGGTACCGTCCGCATTTTCATTTCTTCACGCAAACAAACCAAAATCCGTTGCGTGCCGTGCGTGTGTTGCGGCCGGCGCGGGCCAGTGGACGCTCAGCTTAAATCAACAGCCTGTATAGTTCGGCAGTTAAGAGTTGTGCAGTGTACCGTAATAGTAATAAAGACTAATTAAGATAAGACAATTACAACTAAACCCAGAATAAAATTTAACTGTCAATGTGCACTTTTATAATTTCTAACGTGACGATTCTGTCGTGGACGTACAGAAAGAAAGAAATGTATGGATAAACGGGCACGAAATAACTTTTACCCACGATTTAATTTTATTTTTTTGATTATTTTAATGTGTTTTTAACTTTTTATAATTATACCTAATGTGTGGTCCGAAATCAATAATTTAATTAATTAAGGGCTGCTTGTTCAATAGTAAGATAATTTTTATCAGAGGAATACATATGGCGGTTTGACAGCTTTTGTATAGAAAATATGTCAGACTGTCACATTTATTCTTCAGATAAAAGTTTTCAACCTATTGAAAAATCAGCCCATAATTAAATAACGTTGTCGTGGATGAAAATTTAAAAGAATCTACTTAAATTTCCGTACTTTTTACTTCCCTGTGTTATCGTGATGCCGTGACGTGCACGTCCACTATAATATCGTAGCAACGTGTGCCTGTGTGTAATCTTACTTTTGAACTAGTTATGTCTGTTTATTCAGTAAATTATGTTATGTAGATTCTTTTTTAGATTTTTTTTTTTAATATTTCGAATTGTCTTTAAGATAAGTTTTGGTTACTTATCAGTAAAATGCTGATGGCTTAAAAACGATTTTTTCATTGGAATGTCTAATACGTAATAATAGTAGTTCCTGCTTTAGTTTTAAAACAATAATGGTACCATGGTTATATTGTAAACTGTTTCTCACCTGACGTTGTCTAGGTAAATACAACCCTTGATTCTTCAGAAATTTCTGATGGAAAAAGGTTATCTTGCTAAAAAAAAATCAGTGAAACAGAAAAAAAAAATGTATAAATTAAAAAAAAAAAGTATAATAAAAGAGGTTTATCTTTTACAGGTACTTCCACGTGACTGGATATTTTCATACGGGTTTGAATCATTGACTGTTTTAAACATTAAGGCGAAGCCAGGGTAGCCCGCGAAATTAAAATTTTCTTTTTTTTTCTTTTTTACTATTCAGTTCATGGTCTACTCTCATCCAAATTCGTTCAGCAGTTTTAGCGTGAAAGCGTAACAAAATAACTCACTTTCGCATCTATAATACTAGATAAGATAATAATTAAAATCATAAATTATCCAAATCTTTACTTTCATATTACCCTAATGAATTACTTTTTCATGAAATCTTGACATTTGAGGATTATACTAACTTATGGAGTTGTATTACTGATTCTAATTCTGTAAATACATATTTTGTTACGGTTGCAAATCATAGTTTAATCAACATACACCCAGACACTGAGCTGCAAATTGCAAAAATCGTAAAAAAAATTGAATTTTGCGGGCTAGCTTAGCGCATCCCTCTTAATATTATTTATGCACAGTGAATTTATAATTATTGTAGTAACGGAGTGGAAGGGATACCGAAGTGAAAACGGTTACCACGTATTCAGTACAGTCACGAGCACTAATATGTATACACTAAAAAACATTTAAAAGTGATTTTCTTCTACTGTGTTGATTGTAATTTTATGTTGTTACGAACAATAGTATTTTGGAACCCATAGTAATATGAAATAGGTCTTAGCTCAAAGTTCCAATCGCTATTACACGAGAAAATCGCTTTTGAATTTTGCTAAGTGTATACATATTAATGTTCGTGACTGTACATCATTCTGAGCTATATGTATAGAAATTTTTCATCGGTTATTGAATAAAAAAATCTGCTGTTCCATACATTTTGATCGTATAGGTATTGCACTATTCTAGGAAACTGCAGATTTTTGTTTGATAACCGATGAAAAATTTCTATGTAGGGGAGCTCAGAATGATATACTGAATACGTGGTAACCGTATTCGCGTCGTCCACCCCGTATATTCTACAGGGCGGCAGGGTTACCATAAATTCAGCTCATGATTCTAAACCCCCAGCGTAGATATTTATCGTCGCTTATTTAAAAAATATCGGCTGCTCCATACATTTTGACTGTGGGTATTGCAGTTTTGTAGGAAATAATTGTTTTTTTTTTTTGCTGGGGGGTCTAATATCATATGCTGAATTCATGGTAACAGTTTGCGCGTCGATGGCTGGTGAGTACGGTAACTCCATAGCTACCGTTCCAGTTTCTGAGTTTAGATACTTATTGCCAATAATTGCGTTCTTGTAGCCAGATTTAATAAAAAAATAAATAAACTTTTTTTTTCTTTATGCGGCTTAATAAAAAAAAAACTAATGCGTACAAAGTATAAAGCCCTGTAACTGTTTCATGTAATGAACATTTTAAATATTTTATCTTATTAACTATTATTACATTTTAATTTTTAACTACTAAATGAAAAGATGTTATGGAAATTATTAATTAATTACTATGAAATCGTTACTTTGTAAAAATGTAAAAAAAATATTCAATGCATGAAGTAAGGCTTTTTTATTTTTATTTTTTATTTTATTATACCCTAGTAAATGTATTAGCCATGTACCAAGGTGGTAGTGAGTACCTACGCTTTAACTAAAAACCTTTTATGACTAGAAAATGGAAAATCTTAGAAGCAACATCTAATAAGCAGCATCATCTATCATCTATTTTTGGATCTTCCTGTGCGAGTCACAATAAATACTTCTTCTTTCTTTCTTTCTTTCTTTCAACAGACATTACAATTTTAAGATGATTTTGGTGCACCGTAAAAATCTAGTGAGTTTATGTTTGCACCAACTTATACAGGGTGTCCTAGAAATCGACCGACGTACTATACGTGGTGATAGCTTTGGTCAAGCCCTCCCATAACAACAAAACATGTTCCGCAAAAACTTATAATTAAAAAAAAAAAATACCAAAAAAATATTTGGGGGTGAAAAATTCTAATAATAGTGAATTTATGTAGAATTTGTAAGTTTTTATCGAGAATCGAAGGTAATTACGGATAGAGTAACTATTTAATAATATTTTGATCGAAAAAGTTATTAATAAAAAGATTTTATTTACACATGAGAGTCTAAAGAATGACGCATGGCGGTTATTATTTTTTTTTTATCTAGTTTTAACTCGAAAACTATAAGATTTTGCGGTACATAAATGTTTTGTTATTTTGGAAGGGCTTGACCAAAGCTATCACCACCTACAGTATGTCGGTCAACTTTTGGGATACCCTGAATGAATAAAAATTTATGTGAACACAATGAATAAATAAATAGGTATTTATATTTTTCTATAGGCACACGTTTTACTTCAGATGAAGAAAAGATAGCTCGAATAAGGAAAATGAAAAAAACGTTACATGCAGCGATGCCGAGACAAGATTAAGCAAGATCCTGTAGCTCGAGAAAAAGTACGTAGGGAAGAGAGAGAAAGATACCGAAAGAAAAAAGAAAGAGGAATTGTTAAGCCCATACAGGATTATACACCTCAAGAACAGAAACAAATACGACTAAAATGGAAAATGTCGGCAAAAAGATATAGGAAAAGAAAAGCTACATGTAAAAAAAACGAAGCTAAAAATGATCAGCAAGTATGTTCCGACTCATCATCATCTGCCTAGCCTTTTCCCAACCATGTTGGGGTCGGCTTCCAGTCTTATCGGATGCAGCTGAATATATGAACATGTTATAAATAAATATGTTCCTACTAATATACCCCTCCGTGCCTCGGAAAGCACGCTAAGCCGTTGGTCCCGGCTGGGATTCGTGGATCTTTGACAGTCGTTACGGGTCGTCAGAAATCTGAAAGTTTGACAACCGGTCTTACCCAGTAACTGGGTTGTGGAGGTCAGATAGGCAGTCGCTCCATGTAAAATAATGGTATTCAGCTGCATCCGGAAAGATTGGAAGCCGACCGACTGGATGATGAAATGTTCCGACTTAACTCTAAGAATTATTCAGTTATGCATCAGTTTTGTTTACTTAGAGTACCTACTCTAGAGAGTGCTCTAGAGTTAGTTTAGTTCTAAAACTCCCGCAGACAGGCGCGACACGACTCTATTAGAACAATTTCTATGAAAACTTCAAGGAAATTGTTCTACCAAAATCGCATCGCACCGTCGATGTCGTGTCGCACCTTTCTACGGGAGCCTTTGTAATAAAAGTTGTTCATGTTTATGAATTGAATAATTATGAATCACTGCCGATTGATTCCGATAGTAATTACGATTCAAATTACGGAAATGACATTAATGGGTGAACTACAGATTTTTTTGTTAATTAAAGATTTTTGTTTATTTTTTTTTTAATTTTTATTAGTTTATTTATTTTAAAGGAATAATAGGTCCTTACCTATGAAATTGCCGTTTTGTATGAACAAATTTAAACGAATTTTTTTCATGCATATTTTATTTGTATTAATCGAAGTAATCACCCATGCAATCAATGCATCTTTGCCAACGCAGTGGCAGTTTATTGATGCCCTTGGAGGGCAGCATGGGAGGCAACAAATTCTTCAAAGGCATTTTGTACTGCCTCTCGGGTATTGAATTTTTTTCCCGCCAAGAAGTTATCCAAATTCTGGAAAAAGTAGTAGTCTGTAGGCGCAAGGTCTGGTGAGTAGGGCGGATGACGGAGAGCTTCCAACCCCAGTTCTTGCAACTTGGAGACCGTCTGCTGTGCAGTATGAGGTCGCGCGTTGTCGTGCAGGAGCAGCGGAGACGAGCGATTGACCAATGCTGGTTGGAGATGTGCCAGCTTCTCCATCATTGTGTTCAGTTCTTCACAGTACACATCTGAAGTAATGCTCACCCCGTTTGGTAAGAAGCTGTGATGAATCACACCGGCGCTAGACCACCAAAAAGTGACCATCACTTTTCTAGGGGTAAGTTTTCGTTTAGGGCATTGTTTAGGTGCTGAACCAGGATCCAACCAACTTGCTGAGCGCTTGCGGTTATCAAACAGAATCCATTTTTCATCGCAGGTAACAATGCGGTTCAAAATTCCTTCATTTGTGTGTCTGTTGAGCAGTGCAAGGCACGTCTCGACGCGTACTTCGCGCTGGCGTTCATTGAGTTCGTGGGGCACCCATTTGTCAACCTTTTTTACCTTGCCAATTTGACGCAAATGGACCAATATTGTTTTGACGCTAACGTCGAAAGCTGCTGCTAATTCAGCCGTAGATTGTGTATCATCAGCTTCCACAATCGCCTTTAATTCGTCATTGTCGACCAAAGTCTTCGGACGACCGCTAGGTTCATTTTTCCGGTCGAAATTTCCAGAACGGAAGCGAGCAAACCAATAACAAGTAGTGCGTTGGTTTGTAGTGTTAGCTCCGTAAACGTCGTTGATGTTGCGTGCCGCTTGTGCCGCGTTGCTGCCACGACGGTACTCATATTCCATAATTACTCGAATTTTTAACGTATCCATGATGACGAAAAAGATTGAAATGCGATGAAAATGTAACACTAATTAATAAACAAATGACTACTTTTGGAAAAAAAAATCCATGTTTTTAAAATAAAATTAATTTGAAATTAGAATTCTTAGCCAAACAAAAATTATTTTGATTGAAATGGCCAGTACTGCAGAACGGCAATTTCATAGGTAAAGACCTAATATTTATGTTTTGTTTTTATGTTGTGACTGTTACCGACATATTATTTAAGGGTGACTGGTAAATAGTGACCGATACTAAAACACATGATTGTACTCATCATAACAAACAACTTTTATTATGGGACTAAACCTGAAATCGTGAAAAAAAAATTAGCTGCTTCCTACATTTTGACGAGTAATGCCAACATAAATGTAGGGAACAGCTGATTTTTTTTCGCTATTTCAGGTTTGGTCCCTTAATAAAAGTTGTTTGTTATCATGAGCCAGTCATGACTATGTTTAAGTATCGGTCACTAATTACCAGGCAAAAATAATCATTCTGTAGCTTTATCATACCAATCGAAAGGCTTCATCATAAGGATTATTTTTTGCTAAATAACATAGTGTCACAAAATAAAAGGAAGACCATGAATTTTAACATTTGATGTGAAATTTTGTTCAGAAAAATGAAAAGCTGACATTGCCGTAAGGACATACAACTGACATTATCATAAGTATCTACCTATTACTAATAAATGTACCCACTTGAGAAGTACTTTCCGTCCATCACCATAATATGCATTGTGACGAGCATAAATTACTTAGCAACCATATTAAAGTAATTGAATCGCAACCCGTAAAAGACTAAGGTATAATTCAGAAGTTCCGAAAGCCATCTGTGGTCTTCATCATCAGTTCCACTTCACCAAATGGTGCTTTCCGACAGCAAATGCACGAATTACTATAAAAAGTACCCAAATCGCTATAGGTATGCCTATAAAATTTGAGGGTTTCCCTCCATTTCCATGGGATCCCCTCATCAGATCCTGACTTGGTGACAGTGGGACAACCTCGAGGGCACACCCTTTCAAACAAAAAAAGAATTTTCAAAAACGGTCAACAAATGACGGAGAAATCGCGTAACAAACACACAAAAAAATACAGTCGAATTGATAACCATTGATTATTATATTGATATTGATTGATTGATTGATAATTTGATACTTTTGGAAGTCGGTTAAAAAGTCTAATAAAATGTACACACGGCTACACATCAAGCTATAAATTTCCAGTTTACACTGACCTCTCATTGTAAGGAAATCCTATGCAATGCGAGATCAGATTATATTGGAAATGATATGTAGCCGTGTGTAGCTAACATTAAATCACCATCTAGTTTTATTTCAAACCTGTCGTCGAATGATTACAAAATTATTCAATTATTATTACTGGTTATGGCTATGCAAGACTGCGTGCTGCTCGTGCCAGCACCTTTCACGCAAGTATAACATAACTTACGTGTAGGCCCCAATGTTAACTTGCATGCAAGTTGCGTGCAAGCAACCTTGCATGCTGAGAATATTGTATTATTTTTTAGTAGAAGCACAAACTACTAAGAATGATGCCGTAGTGAACGTAAAATGTGAGCAGTGGTGGCCCAGTGGCAACGGCCCCGACTTATGAGTTAGGGCGTGGGTTCGGAGCCAGGCAGACGCTTTACTTTGTGTAAATAGTTTCATCATCATATTGCAGCCTATAATATTCCCACTGCTGGGACTGCTTCTCTTCGAGAAGGAGTGGATGTCACGTGTCGATTGCCTACCAGCACTGGAAACATTATAGGCTAATTATACTATGATTATGAACGTAAGGTAGGAAAGTTTAGAAACAGCAGTCATTATTGCTAGGTATTTCAGATGTGTATGTTTTTGTTGTACGTGGCAAGTAGATCAAATTATATAATAGGTACATTCTTAATTGACTAATAATGGCCCACAGGCCTCTCACGTCGAAAGCGCCAACGTCCTGCGAAAAACCTATCAGAGGAAGAAAAGATAGCTTGGAGAAGGGAACGGGAAAGACTTAGTGCGCAGAAAACTAGAGATAAACGCAAACAAAATCCTGCATATCTAGAAGAAGTACGAAGAAAAGATAGAGAAAGATACAAAAAGAAAAAAGAAAAAGGATTAGTTAAGTTCATAAACGATTATACACCTGAAGAACAAAAAAAAATACGAGAATATAATAACAAGAAGACAAGGAAATACAGGATAAGTATCCGTGAAAGAACTGAAGCTCTAAAAGCTAAACAAAAAACAAACATCTACTCATGAATAAAAACAACTTTTACTATGGGACTGATACTTAGGGTGGGTGGTGGGTGGGGTGGGCTGAAGGTGCGATGTTTGTTATAGTTAAAGTAAGATGGTGCAACCCATTGTTAAAGTACCTGTTAGACAAAAAATAAGTAGTTCCATTTGACAATTTGTTAGCTGACGTCATAACTTTAACTGTAACCTTAACCGCCCACGCTTCGCTGGTTAAAGTTATTATTAAATATCTGTCACTTCTATCAGCGCGTCGAATGTCATGTCCCTGCTCCGGACTTTATCTTTTACATTTGACATGAAGCTGCAACAGCAGGTAGTCATTCTTTGGTCATTTTAACTTTGACGGAAACTATAACCTAGCCCTTGCTGCAACCCACCCTTAAACATCGAAATAAATAAATCTGCTGTGCTGTCTGCAAAACCAGCTTTTGCCCGCGGCTTCGCACGGGTGGATCTCGGATAATATCCCATGGGAACAAAAATTCTTCCTTATTAATTGCCTACATTATAAAGGGAAGCTCTGTACAAAATTTCAGCTTTCTAGGTCTAAGGGTTTGGGCTGGGAGTTGATGAGTCAGTCAGTCAGTCAGGACTTTTCTTTTTAAATATTGAGATAGCTTTATCCGCGTGAAATTTCTTGTTCCCCCGACCCACCGCGTCGCATCGCATTGCCTGCCCGCGCTAATACTTCGTTTTCGCTTAGCGTTCTTTCAGACTTTTTTTCTTTTGCTCGGCACCTAAGAGTCCTAGAGTGATGTTAAATATGCCTATAGCCTTCCTTTAGAATTGGGCTATCAAATGCAAAAATAATTATTAAAGTCTGACTGGTAGTTCCAGAGATTAACGCGTTCAAATAAACAAAGAAGAGTATGTGTGTCAGCTCCGACGTACGACTGGAGTCGACCCCTGTTTTGTGTGCCCTTCCGAGCTTCTAACTTTCTATTTTTTTGTGATTTCTGTCGGGCTGGGTTTCTTCTTTCTTCACAGTAAAACCTGCCCTGCTCTGCCCTGCCCTGCCCAGCCTTTTTCACCCCCTTAGGGGTAGATTTTCGAAAAACCCTGATACACGTTATTCTTAATTTTTGGTCTCGAGTATAAATACTGAGTTTCGAATTAATCGGACCGCGCGTTAAAATTCCTCTTTACAAACTTTGACACCCCCAAATCCCTCTTTAAGGGGTAGTTTAGGAAAACTAAAAAGACAAATTTTATAATTTACTTAGATAAATATTCATGCTAAGTTTCAAGTCTATTAACTCAAGGAATAAGATTTTTCATACAAACTTTGGACCCCCGTTTCACCCCATTAGGGGTTGAATTTTGAAAAATCCTTTCTTAATGCACCCCTAGACCTCATAAAGAATCTATGTGCCAAATTTGGAATCTCTAGACGCAGCGGTTTGGGCTGTGCGTTGATATATCACCCAGTCAGTCAGTCCGTTTACCATCCTACGAGTATACATACAAAAATACTCGCTGCAACAGATGTTGTTTTTCTAGAATTAGTTCTAGGTACTGTAAACGTTGAATTTCGTGAGTATTTTCAGCCCCTGTTAGACTGCTAATTAATTAACATCAATCTGTATGTATAATGACTCCAGCTGCTGCAGTAATTTAGAGTATCATCAACATAGAGTATTATTGGCAACTTTGTTCTACCCACTGTTGAGTATAGGCGTCCTCCTTTTTGTACCATGACTCCTTGTTATGTGCGAAAATAAACTATCAATCACGATCTGAATGATTTTTTTCTACATTATGTTCGAAAAATTCTGCTCAGCAACGTAAATAACGAAAAATGAAACCCATTCCTACTGTTGTGTGTTACGCATTTCATTTCATTACGCCGCTGGTCTTCCCCGCGATCTCCTGTAGGTAATGTAATTTAGAGTAAGTTTTCGATTAAAATTTCAGGAATGACATTACTGCCCAAACTACTGTCATTTCTGTGAAAAAAGTTTATTTTGAAAGGTTTTTTTTTTTTTTGTATTTGTTTAACTGTTACCGATAGACTGTAAGTAGGTGATGCTGAAATGGTGGTTTTAGTTATTATTTACGATTATTAAATTTATTATACGATTCTGGTGATATTTTTTTTTAAACAATGAAGGAAAACATGTTCTTATTTGTGTTTAATGGCTAGTTGTATTTTTTTAATACGTTTATTAATAAATAAATCTTAAAAAATCCACAAAATCCAGATTTTTATTTTATACTAAAATAGTTGAAACAAAAATATCCAATAAAATGTTTTGACGATTTATTTCAAACCTTACCTACTGAAAGGAGAAGTACAAAATTATCGAACGATTACCAAACTATCGAGTTGTTACTATTAAGGTTGCGTGTTCATTTACCTGATAGTGAGCAGAAAATTGTACATTTGAATTTCGCGGGCAGCTATTGCGCATACGCCTTTAAATAGACATTTAATTTGCATTCATTTTTTGCTGAGTGAAAGCCTTCTTGTCACAGCCACGACGTGCAACAGCCATCTATTTTTGTTTTGTGCACGTGTAGGATTATTTTATTTATTTATTATTATTTTTCTTATTAATCGAATTATCTTTTTGCATGCATGTGTTTCTGTGACAAATAAACCTATTTTTCTTTCCTTCTAGTTAATTTAACAGCAACGTTTTTGTTACAGAAGCTCATCAATACACAATTTCTACCCGTGGTTCATTGCAATTATTGTTGAACCAATTCATGTATTATTGTCATCATGAAGCATGTCGGGGTCGCAGGCGGCGGTGGCGATGTATAGATTACAGAAAACTGCAATGTCCGGGAGTTATTGATACGGATGACGACAATATCATCTACAGGTCTGAATACACACAATCACCCATACCATGAGACAAAAATAATGAAGAAATTGAGAAGTAAGAAAGTATTTACTTTATTGTCAGAAGCTGAAGCCACTATTCCGAAAAAACATGCCAGAATTAGAAGGAATAAAGTATCTCCAACGCGACAGGCTAAATTAACCAACAACACTTGTAACATATCTATAGTCAAAGTTGCTTCCCTGTGTGGGCTGTCACCACACGGTACGACATAAGATCAGTAATGGTAAGACCGTTTCAATGGTCGAACCAGAACAACAGTATTATTTACACGCGGTCACGTGGTTGTGGGTTGTGGGGCATCTATATCGCAACATGCGAACTACCCACCAGACACGCCACCCGTCTGGTCGGAGGATCCTCCCTTTTCTATGGACGATGGGTGAACTTTACACCATGTTCCTCATGCTGCTTTATGGTATAACTTTAGAAAAATGTATGTCAACAAATATTCTGAAATTCGTTAGTTAGTAATCTAACTCACGAGATTGTAAACTGACGATAAATTGTGACTGTACCATACTGTAAATAGTATTACAATATAACGTATTAATTTTCGATAGCTTATAATCTATCCATGTCAAATCGTCAAATTGTGAACTGGCATCGTACTTGATTGTGACGGAACGCACCATGCGCGTTGATTGGTCGCTTCATGTGCCCCGCGCCGTTATCTCTGGCTGTTGTTTGGCTGACAGATATCATTCGCTGTCATTCGTTAGTCGCCGAACATAAACAAACAGATGTTTTTGTGGTTTTTAATAGTTTTCGTGTTGAAAATATTTAAAAGTTATAACAGAGTTAATAGTAAAATTAAACTACGTTTAAACAAACAAGTGAAGTTTCAGTGATAACTGTTAGTCGCCGAACATAACCTACGTTACACGCAAGACTCAGACAAGACCCAGTGGCCTTGTCGAGGTTCCCATTTTTTTTTTCATTTCATCCTCTTTTGCTATAGACGTTTAATACGCTTTACACTCTCCAACCACAGTTCGGCTTCAATTCGCGCCGTACTTTCTAGTAGTGGTTTTTTACTTCAGGCATTTTAAATGTTTTATTATGCCTCCCAATATCACCCTACATTTCTGCCCATGTCAATTTGATGGGGTAAAAGTTGCAATGGTAAGGAGGAAGGCGAAGTACGGTATGTCCTTTTGATTTTGCAAATTGGTCCACATATTTAGCGTTAAATTAGCCATAATCACACTGCCAAGAGCTGTCCTTTTATTTCAAATTCCTCGAAGGGGATTTGTTTTTTGCACAGCAAGACTTGTGATTCCGAAAAACACGATTGTTGTCAGTATAATAATTATAAACACATTAAATAGATTTTTTTTTCAATAAAGAAGTGTTAAAATAATACTCCTTGTACTAATACTCCTTGTAGTCGATAGTTATTATGGTCAATCACTAGCATTTCAATGACAAGATAAATTTAGACGAGTCAAAAAAGTATGTCGGCCGTTTGACGTTTGTAAAAATTCAAAATCCATACCAGTTTTCGCATCTATTGATAAATATAGTAATAGTATACTTACTTAAAAAAAAATTGGACTAGTATCATTAACCAGGGAGAAAACAGAGGAATTGATTTCGTGCACGACAGTAGCGACAGCGTATGCGCAACTATTCGGGATTATGTCAAAAATTGACATTCAAATATTTTATTGTTTAATATAAAGACGATAAGTCGTATTTTTAGAGAAATATATTAAAAACTTAACATAGAAATATGGATATTATTATAAAAATTGATTTATTAATATCGTAATTTAAGGTTATATCGCTTACTTTTTCATTTTTACAGCAGCTATCTATTTATTTCTTTGATCTAATTTCTAGGTCGCTGTAGGGAAAATATAGAATTTACACAGACTGTTTGTGCCGTTATTTTTGCAGTTCACAACACAACGACAATTATGACGCATTTCAAAATATAAAAAAATTTAAGAAATCCTATAGTAATTTTGTTTGACTTTGACAAACTGTCCCGAATTGTTGCGAATTTCTGCCACGGCATGCGCTGCGATCGCTTTACTATATACCCCCACCCACCATACACTTCGCACATAGCGAATACGTTAGTATGGAACGAACGCTAATGACCACGTGACCGTGTTTCCTCTTAATCTTTAATCAGCCACCAAATTCTTGATTATGAACTTACCGATATTAATAACTCTTTAGATATATCACTTGAGGCCTTATAGGTGGAGTACGATGATTTGATAACGTGAAAGCAGAAATGGAAGGAGCCATGGCAGAAAGTTATTAAGGCTTTTTTAAAAACACAGAAAAAAAAAATATTTTGCACAAATAAAATCCATAAATATGGATTATGGATTTTATTTGTGCAAAATAAAATTTAAAAAAAAATCATTGTAATCTATTTTACTGGTTTGAATAAAAAAACATTAAATGAGGATGTTTTTTTTTATAATGGTATGACTATTACCTACCGATAGATTTTAGGTCTATCACTAATGTATTTTTTATGTATCAATTTTCGTTCTATTATTTAAAAAATAGTAGGATATAGGTTTTTATTTCTGTGATATTGCTAACTGATAAGTGATAACCGTTTGAACTATTTGATGTAGGTACGCACGGCTACAGATCAAGCTAACCTAGCTAGCTTTCCAGTATAAGCTGAGCTCGCATTGTATAGGATTTCCTTACAATGAGAGGTCAGTGTAAACTGGAAATTTTTGTGTGTGTAGTATAATTCTATTCAATACTTATCTATAGTATCAGTTTCTAGCGAATTTCAATAATATGTACCCTAGATACCTACTATAATATATGTTTATACCTAAATACTTACAGAATTTATAAAAACAAAAACGTTAAAAAATTATTTAAAAAAAAAAACAAAAACCCGACTGCAGTAAAAATATCAACTGAAAAGCGAAAAACAAGCTCTATAATCTATAGAAAATTATAATAGCAATGTCCTTATAATTAATGCTCCATACAATTATTTTTTGTTTGACACCTCGTTAACAAATAATACAATTTATACTTTCATTTAAATATAACTTAAATATTGGAAAAGGTATTGTAAGGAGACAAGCAATGAACGACAAAACATATTTCTTGAAAAATAGTAACATTTGGACTAATTGGCTAATTCTGTGTTGTGTGGTTGTGGAGGTCAGATAATAGCTCCATGTAAAATACTGGTATGGAGCTGCTTCCGGTTAGACTGGAAGCCGACCCCGACATAGTTGGGAAAAGGCTAGGCAGATTGATTGAGTTTAGCAGAACTACGTAAGCGTGACCGCTTACGTAGTAAACAAAGTCACATTTCGTGACTGTCTGTGTGACCACAGACAGTCACGAAATGTGACTTTGTTTCAAATCAATCTGTCTAGCTTTTTCCCAACTACGCTGGGGTAGGTTTCCAGTCTAGCCAGTTGCAGCTGAATACTAGTTTTATACATGGAGTGACTGCCTATCCTGACCTCCACAACCCAGTTATCGGGTAACACGATACCTTTTGGCAAAACTGGTTGTCAGACTTTCGGGCTCCTGACTATCCCAATGATTGTCAAAGATGACTTTGTTTATATTATTTATTATAGATTTAAATATCGCTACTCATTTATTTTTACACTTCTCCAATATCCATCCACTAACCTTTGTAATTTTCTAGAGGCCCAGTTCATCACAACGACCCGCGGGGCTCTGACGATTTTGATAGGGGGTTACAAGTTTCTTCGCCATAGAACCACGGGGCTCAAGGTGCGGTGGTACTGCGGAACCCATGGGACTAAAGGGTGCAGAGCTTTTATGTACACCATCGTTGGAACGAATCAGATCATCAGCTGTTTCAACGAGCATTCTCATCCGACGCCGGTTTGGTTAAATTTGTAAATGATTTTTCATTATTTAAGGGTTATTTTTGCGATTTTTTTTGCGTACCTTAAAAGGTAAAAACGGAACCTTTATAAGATTACTTCGTTGTCCGTCTATCTGTCTGTTTGTATGTCAGTCTGTCAAGACCCTTTTTCTCAGAAACACATGGAGGTATCAAGTTGAAATTAATATCAAATACGTAAGTCTACGGTCCCTAATTATATCGTTTAAAAAATATTTTTTTTGGGATTACAATGTTATGTTTGTTTTTGGGATAAATTCTATTCAACTACGGAACCCATAATTGTGCGTGGTCCGACACGCACTCGGCCGGTTTTTTTAAATAAACTATGGTAGCTTCTAAAGTAGCGTGATGAAAAAAAATACCAGTCACTAAGGTCGATATTTAAACTGCCCAACTTCTTCTTTTCTTTTCTCCTTCGTTTTTTTCTTTCTTTTTTTAAAATGCTAGAGATCTCTAATCGATGACTGAATCTCGAAACTCGAGGTACCTTTATTAGAAGTCATTTTGAGTACAGCGACTATGAAATGTTTTTTTTTTTTGTTTAGTTCAGAAAAATTAAGGTGTAATGTAGTTGAATTCATTGTAATAATTATGTGTTTAATGATAAAGTTATCGATTCATGTACTTGCAAAAAATGTTACTAAAAAAGCGAAGAATAAATTTTATTTTCTATTATATAACATAATCTACACCCAGCAGGTAGTTTGTTCAGTTGATAGTGATTAGTATTTTTTAATTTAAATACCATGAAATTGTATTTTAAAGGAACTGTTGATGATGTTTTGTTTCTTCAACTTGGTGTGAGATATGCAACTGTTACTCCGAAGCTGAATATCAAGTTTTTCTAAATTATGGAAACGTTTGTTTTAAATTAAACGAAACGTATTTATACGTTTCTGTTTAAGAAACATTACACAAGAATTATACAAACCTTACAGAAGAAGTGATTCTTGTGTAAGGTTCAGCAATAAACGTAATAATTATTACCTACTATCTGTTGCCCGTGACTTCGTCTGCGATCGAGGATGTAAAGTACTTAGTTTATGTCCTTTCCAGGTCATGGTCTATCAATGTGCCAAATTTCATCCAAATATGTTCAGCCGTTTTAGCGTGAAAGCGTAACAAACAAACTCGCTTTCGCATTTATAATAGGTACATACCTATATTAGGATACAAGGTGGAACTTAAATAACGGACAACCTCTTACGGGGCATTGTACTCATCATTATAAACAACTTTTACTATGGGCCCAAACATGAAATCGCGAAAAAAAAAAATCTGCTGCACCATACATTTATATGTTCGCATTAATTTGTCAAAATGTAGGGAACAGCCGATTTTTTTTTTAGTGATTTCAGGTTTGATCCCATAATAAAAGTTGTTCATAATGATGAACAATTAAGAGGTTGTCCGTTATTTAAGTTACACCTTAGCTTTTGTTAAAAAAATAATGTAACTATAGACATAGTACGCGTCAATGTTTATGGCGTGGTTATGGTGGTGTTGGTGTGGTGTTTATGGGCTTCAGAAGAAGTGCACTATTCGTTGCGCAGTACCCCACCCTTCACCCCCGCAGTACATGAATTTCATACTACGCAGCGACACGCCTCATGTTTCAAGCCGCGCCTTATAGTTTGCATTGGACTGTACTAATCACTTAATTTCTCAGAATATTTAAGTGAAGCTACAATTTGCAATTTAAACAAATTACAAAATTCTATTGTGTGAAATTGTTGTGAATTGGTATTGGTATCTTTTTTTAATAATTCTGATAATATTATTTTAAGATTTTTGGCTATATTTTTGTTGATAGACATTTTTGTGATTAGATTTATCAATTAATGTAAAAAATCAATGTTATTTTAGCAACAATGTAACTTTCTTTCAGATTTTTATCAATTACACATTATTTTATGGAAAACATTTTTTATTGCGATTTTCATTTTAAAACCCATGTTTGCAACATCTAATTCCAAAGATAGATTTAAGTAGCACCAAGGCATATTTTTTGGAAAGATTGTAAGCAGAATCTACGAAAACCAGGTAAAATAAATAACTTGCTAAACATCATCATCACCATTCTTCTGTCCTTATCCCAATTTATTTGGGGTCAGCGCAACATGTCTGTTTCTTCCATAATACCCTCGTAACTTGCAAAGCAGTCAATTCTAAAAATGTTTATCAAAACACAAGATAACTAGGATAACTGTTTCGATGGTCGTCCGTTATCCGTACAGGATTTCTCAGTAGCCCCTGGATTTGGGCCCGGTTGATGGCAATACTAAGAGGTTGTCGGTTGCTTAACCGGATTTTCCTGTGGGTGCTCAATAAATTAAGGCCTCCAGTCAGGGCATAGAACTTATAAACTAAGAGCCTACTCGCTAAGGATACCCCCTGAGGTGTACGGGCCTCGGCTTAGGGCGTCGCTGGGGGGAGGCTGGATTGGATTATTGATGGCAATAGGGTCGCCCCCATGGGAATTATACATAACTGGCGAAATATGGGTGCACTACAGGTATACACTTGTGCCTTACACTTCGGGGATTACAGGCGTGATGTTATGTACTATTTTGTATAAAGAGTATCACTAAACAATGGTTTTACTTCCCAGGTCCAATATTTTCAACGACAGCCAGAGGAGCCAGGGTCCTCATCTTATCAGGTTTCAAGTTCTACCACCACCGTTTCTCAGGCTTCAAGACCAGGTGGGCTTGCGCTACCTCCAGCAAATGTAAGGCTGTGGTGTACACTTTTAAGGAGAATGAGATCCTCCGCTGTAATAATAACCACTGTCATCCACCACCTTATATCTACTAGCTGACCTGGCAGAAGTTATCCTGTCCTATACAAAATTCCAATAGAAAATGCACTTTTTGTTTTCCCGAATTTTCCAATTTTCTCGGCAACTTTTAATTTTTTTCTTTTCATAAGAACCTTCCTGGAACTTCTACGAATATTTGAAAAAAACAATTGGCCAAATTGGTCCAGCCGTTCTCGAGTTTTGTGCTTAGCAGTAGCCATTCATTTTTATTTATATAGGTTAGTTGTTTATTTATTTATGAAAGTTATTGTGAGAAAAAAAAATCTAGCTTCTGCCCGCGACTTTGTTCGCGTGGAAGTCGTAATACACCAGAATATCCAAAATAACAGTCACATTTTTATATAACTTTGTACTACATTTGTAGTTTTGGTCTCAGCAGCAATTTTTTCAAATATATTATTGAATAAAATCTTATCGAAATCAAAACCGTACATTGGTACGGTTTTGATTTCGATAAGATTTTATTATATGTATATAGAAAAAAATAAAAAAAATAAGTAAATATCTATTTCATTCACCTTCACTGCGACGTATTATTTTTGCATAAATCAGCTTGTTTTTTTTTTTCAATATTTCATTCAGTGTTTGTCTCATAGCAGAACTTGTTTATTTACATGAGTGATTTCAGCCCTGAAAGATTTTTCTCAAATACTTGCTCTCTGTATGACGTGGTGTGTGTTACGTATGTGATTAATTGTTGTTTTAAAATAGTAACGCTGTTGCAGTAGCGTTGTTTAAAATAATAAGTAGAAGTAAGTTTTAGTAAGAGAAGATATAGTATGCGCGCAAGTGCTAGTCACCGCCTGAGTGTATGTGTAGTATGAGTGGTGAGACGGGGGAGGTAGACAAACGTCAAGCATGTGCGTCTTGCCAATCGCGCCCTCCCCGTGTCGCCGCTCACATACCTCAGGCGGTGACTAGCACTTGCGCGCACACTAGAGTATGATTTAGGTACAGTCTACTGCACGTCACTGGTAACACTAGCAATATTAAATAATATAATTAGTAAACTTCATAACTCAGTAAAAAACTCAAGATGAAATAATTGAGCCAAGAACTTAAAAATAAATGAGACTAAACTAATCTTGTTTTTTTTTTATTTGACCAAGGCTGAAAACAAAAGAGAAATGATTTTTTACTGCCTGATTTTTTAACTTATTTTCCTCGACATTTTTTTTCTCCTAACTGAAATAAGAGGGGCTATTCTCGTATTTTTAACAACATTCGCAATCTCATCTCAGTCTCAATCTATCAATAAATTGTGTAGCGTTTATCTACATTTTTGACATTTGATTGTCACTGGCATGAGATTGTGACTTGAATTTGAACATTTTTGGGAACGAGAACAGGCTAGCACGTTCTTAATAAAAACTTAGATAATATAAAAAAAAAAAATCAGACGCAATCTTCGCTACGTCTTCAAAAGGAGCTCGCATGATAATTCTGAAAGGTTACAAGTTCCTAAAACAATGTCGGTCAGGTTGAGACGGCGTTAGATGGTGGGGTAGCAGCCATAGGAAGAGAGGTTTCAGAGCTTCGATAATTAATACAAAATATGGCAAGATTAAGATGGCCAAACATATACATGACCATGACCCCCCATTTTTCCTCTCTGGATCTTCTTATTTTATACTTAAGGGAGTTTAGAAAGTTGACGTTAACGTTTTTTATTAAAAAGAGGGACACTCTTTTCATGGAGTTTCTTGCCTGTTCTTCTCTATAGGAAGTAGGAACCTACTACGCTTTAGAATGGGCAAATAGCTTCTCTTTCTGACATGCACTTTTGAATTGTCAAGGGGTGGGTGAGCCCTTTACACTTCAAAAGTGCCTGTAATTGGTATATTTGAAATAAATTCTTTGAGTTTGAGTTGAGTTTTTGACGAAAAAGATCTACCGGAGCGGCTGCCTTGTTAGTCTAGTGGTCGCAAGCGCTACTGCTGAGGTCCTGAGTCCGATTCCCAGGAAGTGTTATTCGATTTTTCCATCAGGAGTTTCTTAGTAGCTGTCCGGAATTCTGGCTTTTGTGCCCGGTTGATGGCAAAATAGGCTCGCCCCGTATTACATGGGACTTAAACATAAAGCCCGTCACAGACGTAGCTATAATATATATTATAGCAAGACATATTACGATATATTTTCCTTAATAAACTTCGAGCGACCTCAGACATAGCTATAATATATATTGCACTAAGAAGGCCACAATATATTAATATATATTATAGCTACGTCTGTGACGGGCTTAACTGGTGAAATGTGGGTTTACTATAACTAAGTACACCTTCTTTTTACCGATTTTACCAATTTTTCAATATTCGCGCTTATTATAGGTACTTGCCTGACATAGCTTATTTCTCTAACTTATTGTTTTATGCATGTGGTGTCTTACCTATAAGTAACTGATGCACTGTTATTTTACTTTTAAAAATATTTTATGTGTTTGTTGTTATCTATAAATAAATACTTAAATAAATAAAATAAAACTGCCTAAACGTTCGAGGAATGCAGGAATGATATTATGTTATATTAAATCCTCACGGATACTCTCCACTTGCGAAGATTATGGGTTATGTAGGACTGATGATGATTTCAATAAACAAATAAAAATAATAAAAGGAAAATGTGTGCTTTACTGTCTTAAATATATTTTTAAACATGTACGACCACGTTCAAAAAAATTGTGCAACGTGCGTAATAAAGCTTCTATTGTTTTCAGCGGCAATATTTACAACCCAACGAGGTGGTCGAATGATTATTCTGAACGGTTACAAGTTCTTAAAGCACAGCCTAGTAGGGAAGAAAATACGGTGGTTCTGTGAGAGACATAGGAATGAGGGGTGCAATGCCGTTGTCTATACATACAAGGACAGGATCACGAAAGCCAGAAATGTACATGAACACGACCCTCCGCTTTTGAATGCTGATGTAGACCAATTTTAATAAAAACTTGATTAAATTCAGTCGTCGTTAGTGCCTGATTTTAATTTATAATATGAACTTGAACGTACGTAGATACTACTTGCGTACTTATTCCGTAAAAATATTTTTCAATCAATAAAAAATCGTGTATTATTGAAATTGTGTATTAATTTGTACCGTTTAAGAACCTCTGTTAAAATATAAAAACCTTCTTATTATATATCCTAAATTCTTTCATTCATTCAATTCAGTGAATGATCATTCACTGACGGACAACACACAGCAGCCTAAACCACTGGGTCTTTAGGCATAAAATTTTGCACAAGAGTTCCTCATACAGGATGATAAAAAACATACTTAGTCAGATATGTATGATATGTGACTCAAATACTTTAAATTGTGTCAACTATCACCCCCTTAAGGCTTTGCACTCAGCTTCCAAACACCTTGTAAGTATAACGAAAGTAGCACAATTTTTTTCGACCTGTTTTTTCCCACTGCTGCTCCCCATAGCTTTCCAATCTACCCTGTGTGTTGTCTTTTCCGGCCAATCTCAAAACGCCTTTATGTCATCACGCCAGAGTTTCCTAGGCCTCCTGCAGTGACGACGCCCGTCTTCTGGCTCCCACTGCGTGAGCACTAAGCCGTAATTTTTAAAAATTCATCCACTGAAGGAATTAAATAGAGGATGAGAATTTATATGGAACTTCGTAATATCTTAATCCCCGTTTACATTCAGCCATTGCCATTGCCATTCGCGCTGCCGGAAATATTTCCCCAAATATTGCTGTGGCAACGTCAAGGGAAATGAGTGTTTACATTGCCGCGTCACTTGTCTTTCCAATAATGGAGAACGTAGAAATTGGATAGCAATTAAGCGAGAGAGTAATTCCTACATAAACAGTCATTCGCGCTCGCGTTGCCGGCCCTTTGGTGTCCGCCAAAAACAGCCAATTTGGGGATCGCCAAGCGGCAACGTCAACGGCAAGGGAAGCGATCTGTTTACACATTCGCGTTGCCCATTTTATTTCCCATTTTCTTGCAAGTTGCCGTGGAAATGAGCTGAATGTAAACGGGATTTTACGATAAAAAATCAATGAAACTATGTACTGATTTGAACATTATATCAGGTACACCCGCCTACATATCAAGCTATACATTTTCAGTATAAGCTGATCTTTCATTGTACGGAAATCCTATACAATGCGGAATCAGCTTAATATATTGGAAATGTATAGCTTGATATGTAGGCGTGTGTACAAACTGATTTAAATATAACGGTCGGTAAATCCATGTACGGTCAAGGAAATTAATTGTTTACCAAATTCACACACCACGTCAATTGTCGCAATAGCAATTTCATACAACAGCTGTCAAATAATGACAGTTTGTTGAGATTCAAATGTGTGTAGTCAATTTGTCAAATAATTTGAGACCTGTCTTTACTTATACTGCTATCCTAATACTTATATATTATAGTTTATTAATATGTATTGCAGAGCCAGTATTCACAAAAACGTCTAGAGGAGCCACGATTATCTCAATAGGTGGTTATAGATTCTACAAACAAAGAACGTTTGGTGGTAAGTCGCGCTGGTGGTGCCGCAACGTCAACCGTGGATGCACGGCCGTCGTGTTCACCATAGGAGATGTTATTGTAAAGTGCAATAACAACCATAACCATCCACCTTAAGACTTTAATTTGAATGGTTATTAATGTATTACTTATATTTTGTACAAAGAAAGGCCATAAATAGTAAATTAAGAAAGTCAGTAGTTTGGATTTGTGCCCGGTAGATGGCAATAAGCTCGCCACCTATTACATTGAACTAACATAACTGGCGAAATGTCGGTGTACTGCTTATAGGTGCACCTCTGCCTAACCCTTCAAGGGATATAGGCGTTATATTATGTATGTATGTACAGACAACAGCACATCAGGTTATACCAAACTGTCAAATTTCTCCAAATGATTTTAAACCTTAACATGTTCATGGTTAAGTTCAAAATAGAATTAGAAAATTTGACAGTTTGTGATTTGTGCCTTGATATAAATAATGTATGCCTAGATAGACAGTCAAAGCTGTGAACTTGTCGAAAAAAATAGCGTCTAACTGTTCGCCGCAATTTGCACGCAAACTAGAAAAGCACAATGCAAGCACAATGACTGGCGCGAGTGTACGTAATGGCTGCTCTTCACAATCGGCGATGATCGTTAATCGTGTGACCGTATGTAATCGGCACGATCATCGTGCGAGCATCCACATGTTCGTTGTTGATCATCCGTAGTCATTTGTTTAAGATGGAAGTGGAGTGCTGTTGCTACCATTGATGTAATGTTGGAATACAACCATTACCTAAATCTCTTTATTTGACCACCCAGTAGACATTATTATATCTAGCTAAAGACGGCGCACGCACGTATTCACGGCTTCGCTGTCCTCCTGTGAATGAATGATCGACAATCGTTTGGGCGCGTGGACGCAACTAGCCCAAATTACCTTTGATGCGTGCCCGACAAAAACCGACAACTCACGGATCGCCACGATTATATGGCGAGCATATACGATGTTCTGCGACTACAACAGACGAGTAAGCCCTCCACACAGTCTTGCTTACGGGTAATCTTCTATGTTCGCCGATTGTGAAGAGGAGCCATAAGACGTCAGACACCAGCATAACAAAGTTGGCCAGTTTGTTTTAGTTCTTTTGCAGCGCGACACTATCTAGACATATAGCTATACAGAATGAATTTTTTAAGTGTGCGGGAAGGCCAAATTCGAAACTATGAGGAATATTAAAATGCTGAATGCAGTACAAACCTTGAGACGTCGAATTCAACTATGTATTGAAAACAATGGTTATCATTTTGAACAATTAATCATTTATGATTTATTAGGTACGTAACTTGTAATAAAAAATATTTTGTTAAAAAATAGCTCTTTTCTTTAATTTGCCGTAAGCCATTACTTCCCAGAATTCGATCCTTATTAGCGACACTATCGAATGGTGTAATAATAGTGTTTTTTTTTTCAAAATCAACGTTTTCCATTCCTGGCTAGAAATATTGGTTTTTCAAAAATCCAATGATGCAGTTTTAGTTTTCATCAAAATCGAGTCCGAGACTCCTTTGAGTACTTTTCGCTATTTCTCATAGTTTCGGATTTGGCCATCCACGACCACTTGAACAATTCACCCTGTATAATCAAAGCTGTACTACTGGACCATGTGGCTACTGCTGCAATTCAGTAGTAACTAAACCAGTGTAAGCTGGCCTCGTATTCTATTGGAACTTCGTACTACGCTAGGCCAGCTCAAGGTCAAACTGTTACCATTAAAGTGCGGTCGACTGTACTAACAATTTGGATACATGCCAGTAAATTAAATCGATTAATTTAAGACTTTTTAATTTGTAAAATGTTTGTTGCTTATAATGTGTGTATAACTATGTATTAAGTACCTAAATTAAGTAAGTATTATAAATTAAGTTAAGATTTATATTCATTATCACAATAATTTTAGAAGGTATATAAGGTCTATCTACTCATACACGAAATCTCTTAAGGGGTCATTATACTCATGATTGTGAACAACTTTTACTATGGGACCAAACCTGAAATCACGAAAAAAGAATCAACTGTACCCTACATTTATGTTCGCATAACCCGTCAAACTGTACGGAACAGCAATTTTGTCGGTCTTTTAGATTTGGTCCCATTGTAAAAGTTGTTCATAAAGATGAGTACAATGACCCCTTAAGAGATTTCGTGTATGAATAAAAAGACTTTATGTAGATCTACCCACTCATGTTACCGGGAGAAGTAAATTAAACCTATCATTATTTTCGAGAACTTCTATTTTTTCTTTAAACAAATTAATAGTAAATTTTAATTATAATAATTACGCAAGTTAACACTATTTACACTACCTACTAAATTAAATGACTAACTATACAAATACATACAAAAACAAAAGGACATTTAGGCGTCGAAGTACTCGTCGCATCGCTGTCATCCGGAAACGTGTCCAGAAGACTAACAGCATTGCCACGTTGAATGGCAATGCAAATTTTTCTTACGCTTTGGATTCTACGCTCTCTAAAGAAACACCAAGTTACTTTCAGTAACGTCATTCGACGGTAAATTGCGGACGCTATACGGTATTCACTACAGTTTCCTAGAACAGGGTGGCTGCCACATAGTGTCCGCATTTACCGGTGAATGCTGCTATCATTTTCATGACAACCGTCACTGCTGCAGTTATGTGACGACCTTCTAGAAAATAGTAGCTTTGGGAAATCCTAGCTTTAGGGTGCATTTCCACTGACGCGGAGCTAGGCGGAGTGGAGAAGAGCGGACCGTGAATTGACCAATCACAGTACTCGAAATCTCCACTCCACGTCAGTAGAAACAGTGTCAGTGGAGCGGAGCGGACTTCCAAATAAAATATATGAACACGCGGCCCCGAGCCGGACAGAACGGAGTTGAGCAGGGTGGTCCGACCCATCACAGTGCTCGAAATCTCCACTCCGCTCCGCTCTGCTTCAGTGGAAACACTTACCACTTTTCACTGCTCTTCTCCGCTCCGCGTGCAGGACGTGCAGGAATCGTCCATTGCGATGAGGATTTCAACCATTATGATTGGTTGATTCCTGCATGTCTCCGCTCCACTCCACCCAGCTCCGCGTCAGTGGAAACAGTAAAGACTGTTTCGTTGCTAAAATGAACATCGTCAATATGTTGACTTTGACCTTGTACTACCTACTATAAAATTATACGAACCAAGAAATGAAGTCTGTCATACTGCTTTAAACATGTATGTGCTTACTAATAAATTGGTAGAAAAATATTCTTCATATTTTTATTTTGCAGGTGTACTTAAAAAAAAGAAAAGGGTATATTTTAGTACAATTTTGATATTAAGAAATCTTTTGAAACCCCCTCAAAGTTCTAGATAGAACTTTGAGGGGTTTTCAAAAGATTTCCGAAACGGTTATTTAGATGATATGAATCAAGGAAATCTGTGCTTTAAGATAAGTTTATTTTTTTTTATTTCAGGTCCTGTATTCATAACTTCTTTACGAGGAACTCCAGGCATGTGTATTGGTGGTTATAAATTGTTTAAACATTTAAAATCACATGGTGGTAAAACGCGGTGGCGGTGTTTGAAACCAGGTTGTACCGCCGTTGTCTACACCATCGAGGATATTATGATTAAGTGCAATAATAATCACAACCATCCACCCCCAACATATTAAGATCCCACTACTGTGACTCAGGCTGACATCTACATATAAACATTCTTAGCACATATTTTGGCTTATCTATAAACGTTACTTACCACTTACCTTGGCTAAGCGTTATTCCTGTCACTGTTGCACAACTGTCAAACTATAAGTGTAAGATAGAGACAGGATCATGTCTAAAGCGCAGGCGCGTTTCTCTTAGTACGCGGTGTGAACCGAAGTATGAAAAGACGCGGAACGGAGCGAAACGAACTTAGCTTCGTTTCACTTCGTTCTCAATGTGGCCTGCGCTAGTCAAAGCACGAGCTAAGTAATGTTTATAGATCTCAGCCTCAGACCTTCTCTCTGTGAAAAGGAGTGGGTCATAATCAACCACGTAGTCCCAGTGTGGGTTAAGCAGAACAACATCTCAACAAGAACACCTCTCATCATTTTCAACAATTTTTTCTTAAGTAAATTATTTCATGTGAAGAAGGCCTTAAGGCCTTCTTCACATGAAATAACGGTCGGTTGACCGCCAAATTCAACGCAGCTAATGTTCGACGGCATATAGCTATGGCTATAGACGCAATGGACCAACTAAAACAATATAAAAAAAATATGGAGGAATCGCAACATAACTAAGGCGACTAAGATCAGGCTCGTATTCCCCATATTTCTGTAAGCAGCTGAGACGTGTACATTACGAGAACTGGAATAGAAAAAAGTAGATGCTCTAAAAATGTGGTACTGGAGAAGAATGCTTACCCCAAGCATTCTCATGGACCGAATTCCACACAAACCTCTCCGTACTCCAAGGACTCGGCATCAAACAGCGTCTATTACAGCATTAGTAGTCTCGAATATTGAAGTTCTTTGGGCATGTCTCCAGGCAGAATAATTACTCCATAGAGAATCTAGTGGTGCAGGGCAGAGTAGAAGGTAATAGGCCACGCGGGAGGTCACTGATGACCACCCTATGGTGATGATGATGATGATGGGTGGACTGATCAAGTAAAATCCGCGGTTGGAGGCCCTGTTAATGAATGCACCAGACTTATCTAACAGAGCCAGATGGAGAGAGATCTTGAGTCGGGCAACGACTACGACTTCTCTGTCAAGAGCGAAGCGAAGAAGAAGAAAAATAATTTTTGACCTTGACTTCAAAACGGTAATTTTTAGCAGAATTGTAAAAGATAAGTTATTTATATGATACGTTTTGCTGTTTTACCGAACTTCAAGAAGTAGTTTTACTGTCTCTGTATTGTTTAAGTACTTAATAAAGTATTGAATTCAAACCCAAAGCATTTATTTCAAATAAACTAATTACAAGCACATTTGAATTATCAAGAGGTCGGTCAGTCAGAAAGATGAAGTTAGTTGCTCATTCCAAAGCGTAGTAGGTTCCTAAGGAGAAGAATGGGCAAGAAACTCCACGGACACTCTTTTAAATCAAAATATTGGTTACATTTTTCATGTTGAAAATATAAATGTGAGAACAATGTGAGACGTGCACGTTAAAAGCGTCCGTAATAAACAGATAAAAACTAAAAACAACTAAATTAAAATTATCCGTGGCAGCTAGATAACGAGTCCCTACTGCCGTCAGTAGGGACTCGTTATCTAGCTGCCACGGATAATTTCACGAACACGAACATGACGCATAGATCAGCACCATTCAGCTCAACCATTTTGAAGGAAACTTAATGATCCAACACACACACCACCACCACCGAGACATTTGAGTGAGCTTAACATACTCTCAGCCGCCAGGGCATATTCAAATCAATGAAAGACGTACCTACCCAGTAAAATATAATATGCCTGGCTACATAGTGTGCGAATTATGTGAAAATAATGTTTTATTTTAAATTCTATAAGAATCTCATTCATTATGCTTGTTTGTATGTAACATTGGAAGCAGTTCATGTCCTCTGTCGACAACACTGAAAAGTTGACCGACAAAATTTTAGCCCTCTCCCTGGTCAACCAGCGGGAGGTAGGCTAAAATTTTCCCGGTCAACTGAAGTGACGTTTTTGACCGATGCGATGAACTCCTGGAAAGCGGATTGCACTGATACAGATGGGCCAGTAAACCCATCTTCTCAGAGACAGTGGGAGTTAATGGAGGTCGGGCCTCTGGCTTGAAGCACTACCGGCCAAAGAATCAGCATCGCCATTCAACGTGACAATCTGCCAGCCAGCCTTTTGGGCACTTTACCTGTTGACAGCGATGCGGACGAATTTTTGATGCTCTATGATTCTTTTCCCTCTTTTTTTATAAACTAAGTACATATTATTATTATTTTAAGTCTGTTAGCGTAGAATGAATGTAAATTATCTTATTTAAAAATAAACGTTAGTTTTAGAATTTAAAAAAAATATAATAACGTTTATGATAATTTTAGAATACATGTATTGCTAGTTTAACTTAGATCTATGTTGATTAAAAAATAAAGAAATGTTAGAAGCAGTTTTATTTTAGTTAAGCTGCGTTTATACTAAACGAATAGCGTCAAGTTCAAAATGTATGGAAAAATAACGTCAGCCGTCGACTGGTTGTCCGTTGTTTTTATACATTCTCATCCATCCATTCCATTACATGATTTCCGAAATCAGATCGAAACACAGCAAATCTAATTTAGAGATATGTATTGATGATTTTTATGGTTATAATTATGTAAATACTTATTTGTTATTGTCGCGAATCATATTTTGATTAATTTCGCGGGCTACCACTGCGGATCCACCTTAAAAGATAATTGGTTGGCAAATCTGAGGGGCAACTGTTGTATTTTTAAGAACATTCAAATTCTAATCTCAGTCTCAATCTATCAAAAAACCTTTAATTTAATTACATTTTTGACACATTTTTAACATTGTTTGTCGCTGAGATGAGATTGCAACTTGAATTTGAACGTTTTATAGATAATAGAATTGTCCTTCTGTATTTATCTATTGTTTTGAGTGTAGCTAACTTTGTTGTTATGTTTTATTTCAGTGCCAGTATTCGTAACGTCATCCCGAGGAGCCCCAAGGATTGCTATTGGTGGTTATCACTTGTATAGACAACGGTCAAATAATTGTGGTAAAACCCGGTGGTGGTGTTGGAAACCAGGTTGTACCGCATTTGCCTTTTCCATCCAAAATACGGTTGTTAAGTGCGATAACAATCATAACCATCCACCCCAAACATAATTTCATGAACAGTTAATGTTGCCACTGCTGGCAGCTGCATGGGCCGTAATCCACCACGCAACATTTCCACCATAAAAAATATGTATTTCTGCTAAAACTTACCTTGTTAGTGCTGATCGCACAATACAAAATGAATACAGTAAATGTTTGACTTTGACCTTGACCTCGTAAAATTATCAGAATTGTGAGACTAAGCCTGTTTTGTTGTTGTATTGCGTTATAGCCTGTCATCTTGTCGGTACGTCTAATAATAATTTGTAAATCATATTAAAACATGTTGACCTTGAGGAGTTTTTTTTAACCCGAAAACAAACCAGACGGTAAAAGGAATCGAATATTAAAAGAATTTTGATATTTATTTATTGCTTTCTTATTTCAGTGCCAGTATTTGTAACTACAACCCGAGGAGCCCCAGCAATTGCTATCGATGGGTATTACTTGTGTAGACATAGGTCCAATAATGGTAAAACAAGATGGCGCTGCCGGAGACCAGGTTGCACCGCCGCTGCTTATACCATTCATGATATTATTGTGAAGTGCAATAACAATCATAATCATCCATATTTTAGCAGGTTAAACTCGTAAAGGCTCATTGTCATTAATAATCTAAACTATTAGAATTATGTATCTTATAAAGAGAAAAGATTTTTTGCTTATTTGTTACGCTCTCACGGCTCAACAGCCGAACGGATTTTGAACCCTGGGATGCTTTGAACCCTGGAAAAGGACATAAGCTAGGTACTTTTTATCGACATACCACGCGAGCGAAACCATGGGCGGAAGCTTTTAATTTTTTTTTATTAATGTTAGTTGTTTCAATCTGACCGCTCGATACAAAATCAATTTCAATATTTGACCTTGACCTTGTACTAAGAAATTATCAACTCTGTGAAATTAAACCTGTCTTGACTCTTACTATCGGTCCTTTTACACGTGCATCCTGTGGGTCAACTTCACTCAGCGGGCATACAGCGATTTTTCAATATAATAAGGCACTGAGAGTACTGCTGCGGCTGCCATGGCGCCGCGCTGTAGTGTGTCAGGGATGTTTGATAATAATAACGATGTTTTTTTTTGAAATTATTAGCAAATAATGAACATCCCTGATGTCGCGTTTTCGCGGCAGCGTCTGCAGTATTCTCGGTGTTCGCAGACCGGTGGGAGTCCCCGATGCTGCGGAGGTGGATGCGCTCCACGCTGAATTTTATATGTATGTTAATCTGTACTTACTAATAATAGATATTAAGAAAAATTGTTGCTAACCCTATGGGACTCAGTCTAAAATAAAAACATAATAAAAATATTTATTTCTTTATTGTTCAAATAAATTGCAAAAAAAAAAAATTGTGAAGGAATAATACGTGTTGCTTAACTTTCCCGATTTACATGAATTTTCGTAAGTAATAAAAGTCTTTGGAAATAAAAACAAATAGGATTGAACTTTGAACAGTGTTTCTAACCTAAAGTTAGTTATTGGTAACGGGCATCCAATATGAATCAAGCAAATGTAAACCATAATAATGCTTTAACTAAAGTTAATTTTTCAATTTCAGTGCAATACACAACAACGGCTCGGGGTCGTCCAGCG
The DNA here is from genome assembly GCA_946251885.1 of Cosmia pyralina. Classification (NCBI taxonomy): domain Eukaryota; kingdom Metazoa; phylum Arthropoda; class Insecta; order Lepidoptera; family Noctuidae; genus Cosmia; species Cosmia pyralina. The sequence goes on from OX276351.1 coordinate 22,259,441, forward strand.
ATAACTATTGATGGTTACAGATTGTTAAAACAAAGCTCGAATAATGGAAAAACGCGATGGGTTTGCCGGAAACCAGCTTGTACTGCGGTTGCTGTCACCATCGAGGATTCTATCGTTAGGTACAAAAACGAGCATAACCATCCACCACCGTTTACATAATGTATTTATTTTAAGAATTAACAACGAGATACATACCAATTATCTTCTACAAAATAACATTTTCCTGTAAGGCGCACTCAATTACATGTAGCCACAGCTTACACATTATCGAGTATATAAATGCATGCTCTGAATATATCGGATGGCTTTTTTGCCGTCTTGAAAAAAATAGGGCATATTAGGTGAAAACGGAGAAAAGCCTATGACATATCTATTTTTTTTTTAATAGCTTAGTCAGAAAAAAATATCTAAGTAAGAAATACTACAGATTCGATGTAAACTTTTCATTTTAGAACAATAAAAACAGAAATTAAAAAATATATATATATCGAAATTTAAATCAGCAATGTGCATATGATTTAAACTTTGATACTTTTTTTTTTTTTTTAAAAAAAGAAGCCATCCATAGGCTTCTACTCCGTTCACCTATAATAGCATATTTTTTTCAAAACGGTAAAAAAAGTCATCCAGTATAAATAATTAGAAATGCATAAAACTAAACAAGTGACATGCTGTTATTGACGATTGAAATGACATGAATACCTCTTAGTTTACATTTCATATTAAGGCGAAAGCGCCAGGGTAAACAGCGTAATTCAAACTTACGTTTTTTCAATTTGCAAATCAGTATTAGGTTGTATGTTGATCAAAATATGGTTCGCGACCGTAACAGGTTTGTATTTATAGAATTACTAGCTGTGCCCCGCAGTTTCACCCGGTAGACCGAGATAAAAGGTAGCCTATGTGTTAATCCAGGGTATAAGCTATCTACATGCCAAATTTCATCCAAATCGGTTCAGCCGTTTGAGCGTGAAGAATTAACAAACATACAAACACACACACACAACACACTCACAAACTTTCGCCTTTATAATATTAGTGTGATGATGTGATAATCATTAAAGTCATCAATGCAAATTGCAAAAAAATGTACGAAAATTTAAATTTCGCGGGCTACCCAGGCGCTTCGCCTATAAGTTGTTCTTTTGTATTAGGTTCATGATGTAAAAGTAATGTAAATATATGAATATGCTTTTAATGTAAGTTTCTACTACGTTGGAAAAATATTATCTATGACTAGCTGCGCCCCGCGGTTCCACCCGCCTAGACCGGGATAAAAAGTAGCCTATGTGTTTACCCAGGGTATAAGCTGTCTACATACCAAATTTCATCTAAATCGGTCTAGCTTTTTGAGCGTGAAGAAGTAACAACATACACTCACAAACTTTCGCGTTTTTATTATTAGTGTGATATCAAGTCTTTATTTAACTCAATGAATGCCTAGTTTTTCAGGTTCTCAGATAAATGGCAAATATTTTCGTGGACTAGAAGCCCTACAATAATGTGATTCTACAGTTGGAAATGACATCATGTCTACTTCTTCAATATTTTCTGGTGCTGTCTGCTTTTTTATATATTTCCCTTTAGCGGGTGTTACTGCCAGAGAAAGTTTATTATTCATTTTTTTATCATGAAAATAGTATATGCGGCGTACTGATATGTCTAACGTATTACAAAAAAAAGTTTTACAAACTCGTTGTCTTTCCTTTTGTTTCGGTAAATAATACTCGAACGAAAACATTCTACGACTATCCTCTTTTTTTGTCCTTTTTCGAGTTTTGTTATTTCTCACGGTATATCTCTCATAAAATTTGGCTTTTTGACCATCTGATAAACTGTAAAAGTTTGTCTTTATTTCTTCTCTTTCAGCGATGCTTATACGATATGAGCATTTATAACTGCATGATGTTTCACAACTGCTTTTCACTGCTTTGGCTGGTTTTACGTTGCCTTTACTATCTTTAAACTCTTCGCCTGATTCTCTTTTTCTTTTTTTAATGTTTCTTTGCCATAGGTTAGGTCGTCTCATTCGTCTGCGAGACTTCGTTACTTCTTTTTTCTAAAATTAATAAAAAAAGTTTAATTTCTAACCGCCACCGAACTATGACTGCCACGCACACACACACCCTCTCGCACACGCATACACACTTACGCAAAATGAATACAATCCAATAAAACCAATCATTTACTTGATTTTCAATAATAAGTCAGAATAAATGAATATACAAATAGTAGTTATATAATAACTTATATACCTATACATAGTGTTCCCACTACTGGGACCCTCAGTGAGATACCATACTGACCTCAAGATATTATTTTTACCGACTTTGGTCCAGTGGTGATGAAACAAAATGCGCAAAGTAAGGTGCTTGTGAGTGGACACGCTGGGAGGGAACGCCCTAGAAAGATCTACAGTGACCTTATTGGCGATGTGCTTGAGCATGATCACCGGCGTATGAGCATGTGTGAACGTAAACGAAGCAAAAGAAGTATGTAAGGACGTCGCAGCTGGCGTTCTGCAGTTTCTATAAAGGCGTGTGTTTATGTATGTATGTAAATTGCGTGTCTGTCTGGATATGAACTCAATACCAATTCTTAAGGCGTACCACAGATCTTGTGTTGCTCCCACGCAATGTGTGTGTGCGTTTATGTTTGTGTACCAATAAATTAAAAGCAATTTTTTTTGTGAAATAATTAGTAAAATGTTATGTTAACTGTGAAAATAAAAACATTTAGAAAACCTTGTGTCTCTTTTAACCCAATACGCTTGTTGACAGTGGAGCTCGTGGCTAAGTCATAACAGCCGCACGGGTCGATCCATCAGGTTAAGCTACGCTTGCCGGGGTTGGTCAGTGGATGGGTGACCATCTTTACATAGCAAGACTCCTCCGTGCCTCGGAAAGCACGTTAAGCCGTTGGTCCCAGCTGTCATTCGTGGATCTTTGACAGTCGTTACGGGTCGTCAGAAGCCCGAAAGTCTGACAACCAGTCTTACCAAGGGGTATCATAATACACAGTTACTGGGTTATGGAGGTCAGATAGGCAGTCACTCCGTGTAAAATACTGGTATTCAGCTGCATCCGGTTAGACTGGCAGCCGACCCCAACATAGCTGGGAAAAGGCTAGCTAATCAACACTGAGTGTTGATTTTAATAATATTTTAATTATAATAGGGATAATTATTTCTTTTCTTACTATTGATTATTAAAAAACATTGGACACATATTTTTCTTTTTTTTACATAACCAAAAGATTACGGTGATACATTGAGTTAAAATATGGCATGACGTCACGCCCGCTAGATTTTATACGTAGAAGTGACGTAGCGAGCCTCCACTCCCCAACTTTAATGCGTATTATCTAAGTTATTTTTTAATAATATGATAAAGCAAAAAATACGTGTCTAATATTTTTGTATTATCTGATTGACTGACTAAATACCATTTCTTTTTTTGTTACCCAGACATCATCCCTATTCAAAGGTTTATTTCATTACAGTGCAATACATAACCACAACTCGAGGTCGACCAGCTATTACTATTGATGGTTACAGGTTGTCAAAACAGAGAGTAAGTAATGGTAAAACGCGATGGGTTTGCCGAAAAGCAGGTTGCTCAGTCGTTGTTTATACCGTTGAAGATTATGTAGTTGTGAGCAAAAACGTGCATAACCATCCACCGTCTAAATAACCAGCTGACCTAACTGTAAAAAAGCGCTCCGTGATAACGCTCCGTGATAAGGTGAAATGAGTAGTGTCGTTTCACCTAATGCCAAGGACCTGCCACCTAACACTGTTGACAGCTCACTTCACCTATGATTTCACGGTGCGATTTTTGCAACACACCGATTGCCCAAGGCCGTGTCTTAATCAAACGCAACGTCGCGTTCATTTGTCACTTTCTGATCGCTGAACCGGAAAGCGTGGTCGCGCCGACAGAGGACGCCTCCGAACAAAAATTGAGCTAGGAAAAACATGTAGACGCCGCGTTATTCTATAAATACATTTGCTTAAGTATAGAAATATGAGTGAAAAACGATACAGAATGTGAAATATCGTTTTGTTTCATTCTTTCTAATAAAATTATCGTATTTGATAAAAGAGACCACAATATTTAATAGGTACGTTGACTGCAAACTTACATACTGTTACTACGAGTATACTCGTATGGCAGTCAACGTGGTAAGTTGCTGTTTACTATGCAACATTGTCGTGACGTGGTGACAGTTGTAGGTAAGTGTCATAGCGCCGAGTTTCGTAATACTACTAACGGCCAGATTCTTCATCAAAAGCAACAGCCAAAGTAACGTCACAAAGTTATGGTTGTTTCTTCACAATTTTAGCTGTTGCTTTTAATGTTACTTTTGCCTCTAACTTTTGCTGCTCAATAAGCTGATGTGAAAGCTACATTTTGTCAAAGTTGTTGTGTTTTAGGTAGATTAGAATTATTCAACGCTTGTTTGAGCTAGCTAACATAAATCACTTCACATTTATGTGTGTAATAAATAATAGATCAGACGATGAACTTATCGTGCATTATTTAACGCATAGGCATAAGAGATTTAATATTCGCAAGGATCATTTTTTATGAGACGAGGCTAATTTTCGGTTGTGATACAGAAAACCAAAGGAAACAGTTACATATCTCAGTTTATTGTTGCAAGACAGACAACTGACGCCAACCACTTTAAAGAAAGTTTAAGATCACAGGTCCTAATAATACAAAAAAGTACTTAGTGTACTTCTAAATCGAAAAGAGTATGTTTAGATGGTTTAGCCATGTTGAGAGGATGAATGAAAGGAGACTAACAAAAGGTACCTATTTACAAGGCAGATGTGAGTGGAAACGCCGGGAGGAGACGCCCTAGGAAGACATAATTATGATGACCTTATTGGTGATATTCTTCAGAAAGGTCAGGTACGTAATACTCGCAACCAGCGTGCATGTGTGGCAAAATCTACATCGCCACATACGAACTACTCTTCACACTAACGTCACGCAAAACCCTGCATCGCGCAATCAAAGTTTACCGCGCGACTAGCATAGATACAACGTCCCGACATCAACCATCGGGCAGTTGCCACGACACCCGTCACCCGTCTGGTCGGAGGATCCTCCCTTTTCTATGCAGGATGAGTGAACTTTACTCCCTGTTCCTCATGCCTCTATACGTGTAAGGCCAGATGTATGAACGGAATCGAGGCAAAAGGAGTATGTATTTATGTAAGGATCGTAGGAGATGGCATTCGGTAGTTTCTGCTAACCCCCATGGGAAGAAGACGTGAGTTTATGTATATAGTACTTACTTTTTAAGCCAACTGTATGTATGTAGGTACCTATCGCATATGTATCCACCTTAATTATCTACAATTTTCTACAGAAATAAAGCTTTTAATAGAAACAGTACTGATAGACGTTCGAATTTAAAAAAGCTGTGTTAAATTGCGCCCATGATAAGTCTACGCGTGACTGGTAGCGTGCCTAACTTTGGAAAACGATACCGTAGGCGCGTTATTGTCTAGTTCTTCTACATATGCACGTTTAACCTTCAAGATAATATCCCTGCTATGTTACTTTCGGCATAATTGATGGCGATTACGACTAGAAGGTGGCATAGATTAGTTCCGATCTTGCGCGCACTCTGGGAAGAACTTTCACTTTGACATTTTGGCATCACTTGACAGTGAAATTGTGGTGCTGCCATTTGTAAAAAAAGCTCCCCATGCTTTTTTGGGGACATTGCGACGTTTGTGTAATGGCAACTCTTTTGACTTTTACTTTAGCTGTAACTTGAAATTCAAGAAACACATTTACCGTAGTATCAGTGAAGCTCAAGTAAAAGTCAATACTTTTACTGATTACTTTAGTTGTTGATGAAGAAACTGACTGTTAGTCTGTGAGTTTCGTGGTAGTTTTGCTGTCAAATGGTTGGTTATTGAGATTTGGGAGAAAATTACGACGAGTTTACTCTTAAAACTGCACGTAAAATAGCAATATAACTTTAGTTATGGTAACAAATATGTTTCTTGATTGACACAACCCTAGCAATGGCAGCCATTTTATGAGACATTATAACTTGTATGTCTGAAAAAGTGACATACGAACACGACGATCGCTTTGATTAGGACGCGGCCTAACAATGATTTCCTAATTCTAATAAACCTTTCGTATTATTTCGTAAGTTGTCCTTTTGTATTAGTTACTTAGAAAATAATGTATTTATGTTTTGAATGTTGGTTTCTACTACGTGGAAAAATATATCTATGATTAATTTTCGTATTTTTATTGCAACGCTTATTACTTTGACTTTTATAACTATGTACCAATTAGATAGATAAAGAATAAAAAATATTGACTTTATCAAGTCAACATACACAGCTAGATATGAGCGCTGCGCCGGCGCGCCGCCGTCGCCGTGAGTTCATGTTGACGCGTCGCCGCCGAGTGCAGCACGCGGCGCGCCGTCGCGGCTACTCACAACTTGCTTTCTCGCTCGCACGCGCGGCCCGACCGCGTTAGTTCGCCTAGTCGTTTCGGCACACTCGTCGCTTACGCAGTCGAGTTCAATATTTTACCGACACACACACACACACACACATTTTTCTGAGGTTTTCAGAAAAATGACAATATTTCAATAGCCATTCAACTAAGTTATAATAAATATATTTCGGTTTTGCACAATTAATGAGCTTTGCAAAAAATTTGGTGTACATTTTGTACGTAACAATGGTTTAGGAAAAACAAATAAGTATGTATCAAGGCATCGAACCAAAAGCACTATCGAATACATAACCTCCAGACAAGGCTTCTAGAGAAAACGACCATTAGTTGTTACAGCATCGAATATAAATCGAGCAAGTATGTGAACTTTCTTTTATTATTTCAGCACCTGTATACACATCATCATGCAGAGGAGGACCAGCCATATTTGTCGGTGGCTATCGATTGGTTAAACATAGAACGCTGAGCAGTAAAACAAGATGGCGCTGCTGGAGGGGCGGTTGTTCCGCGGTCACCTTCACAATCGATGGTATTGTGGTTAAAAGCAATAACCACCACAACCATCCACCGTCGCCCAACGTCTTCTATACTGTGAAGAATAGGGTGAAAAGAAGAAAAGTATCTTAAATAGATACTGATGTCGTCAGTCTTTATTTTCCACTTTCCGTGCTTCAGAGAGCACGTTAAGCCAGTCTTGGCTGTCATTCTTAGATCTTTAACAGTCGTTACAGGTAGTCAGAAGCCAACATAGGGCCAACAAAGTTACTCTAGCAGTTATGATACTGGGTTGGCAATCGCTCTATGTAAAATTGTGGTAGTCAGTTGCATCCGGTTACACTGGAAGCCGACCTAACATAGTTGGGAAAAGATGTTCTGTTTTCCTACCCTGTATTACTGGAGTGTACAAAACTCTAAGATTCCAGCAGCACAAAAAAATATCGATTCTGGGTTAGATTGCATAGAATTACTAGCTATGAGTAGGTAACAATAAAAATGATGGCCTATTAGTATCTAAAAATACCCAAGAAGTATGTAAGATGTGTAGTGTGATTCAACATTCTAAAGATCATAAATAGCTCTCATTGAAACAATTTAGAATGCTTAATAGATTTCTGTACTGATGTATGTAAGTTTGATAATTAAGTTAGTACTTACTTATGTGCATTAAATTTATATTATATCTATTACTAGGTGCGCCCCGCGGTTTCACCCGTGTAAACCGGTATAAAAAGTAGCCTTTGTGTTAATCCAAGGTGTCAGCTACCTCCATAACAAATTTTATCAAAATTGGTCTAGCCGTTTGAACGTGAAGAGGTAACAAACATACAAACACACACACTCACAAACTTTCGCCTTTATTAGTGTGCTTTATAGTTTTATACAGGGGTCTCCTGAAATTTCTTGAATCATATTTTGTAATAATAATATTACTAAGTTACGGTTTTACTCACGCATTTATATCGAATTAAGGTTATATTTGTCGAAAGACGTCCATTGGTAGACAGACCTTCCCCATTTTATTTTTTTTTTTTTTTTTTATATATACTTACTTCCCCATTAATAGCCTCAAGTATTTTCATGTACATAATTTGTAATGTTATATTTATTATGTATGTCAGATCCTCTACATGGAGCTCGTGGCTAAGTAATAACAGCCGCACGGGTCGATCCATCAGGTTAAGCTACGCTTGCCGGGGTCGGTCCGTGGATGGGTGACCATCTTTACATACCGAGACTCCTCCGTGCCTCGGAAAGCCCGTTAAGCCGTTGGTCCCAGCTGTCTTTCGTGGATCTCTAACAGTCGTTACGGGTCGTCAGAATCCCGAAAGTCTGACAACCAGTCTTACCAAGGGGTATCGTATTACCCAGTTAATGGGTTATGGAGGTCGGATAGGCAGTCGCTCCATGTAAAATACTGGTATTCAGCTGCGTCCGGTTAGACTGAAGTCGACCCCAACATAGTTGGAAAAAAACTTTTTTACAAAAAAATACAACCGACTTCCAAAAACAACACTACAAAGTGAAAAATAACTTTAATTACGGAAGTCGGTGTCTAGTAAAATGTATTTTCGTTTTTTGCCACCGACTTCCGAAATTAAAGTTATTTTTAACCGACTTCAAAAAGGAGGAGGTTCTCAATTCGTCGGAACCTTTTTTTATGTATGTTCCCCGCTTACTCGAAGATGGCTGGACTGATTTGGATTTTTTTTTGTTTTATTCGAAAGTGAAGTCGGTTGTATTTTTTTGTAAAAAAGTTTTCACTTTGTACTGTTGATTTTGGAAGTCGGTTGTATTTTTTTTTTAAAAAGTTTTTATTTTTCACTTTTTAGTTGTAGTAGCTACCCCACACAATTTCTGATACCACTACCTGCAAAACAAACTAGAACATCATCCATATAAAAGTGGGGAAAAAATACGTATTATTGAAGCTAACTTAAAAACTACCGAAGCAAAGTTAATAAATTTTATATGGGACCAACTGTGATGTATACCCTCTCGAATAAAACAAAAAAAAATCCAAATCGGTCTAGCCATCTTCGAGTAATCGGGGAACATACATAAAAAAAAAAAAAAAAGGTTCCGACGAATTGAGAACCTCCTCCTTTATGAAGTCGGTTAAAAAGGCTAGGCAGATTGATGTCAGATCCTCTACATAGGATCGTAATTCGACATATGTAGTGTCTGATATAGCCACTGTGAGCGTAGGATTGGGATACAGGTAAACTAGAGAAAAAACTGCTTAACTTAACTCCACACTGTTTAAATAATTGTAGTCAATTAAGGGATATATCTAATTCTCTGAACTTAAAGCAACACTGCAGTTACTAGGCAGTATGTGTCGACTTGCGACCACGATGCAAAGATCACTGTCACTCCTAGTCCTCGACACCATGCCGCTAGACTCTGCACAACGCCAATCAAAGGGTTTGTGTCTGGTTTGTAAGTGCATACTCATGAAAGATCCGATATGTATGAATATTTTATGCCTTTCTAGCTCAGGTCCTTCACATCTCCGACGCGAAACCGCGAAACAGCATGATGTTTCGCTACTCGACTAGCGGAACATCATGCGAGTCAGTTGAATTGAACAAGTGCGGTTTCGCTGCTATTGTTTCGCGGCGGAGGTGTGCTAAGGGCCTTAATGGTGTAAATAAAATCATTCCTAGACATCGCAATAGATGTTAATAGAATTGTAAAAAATATTTTGTCTTATGGCAATATTACATGGTTTACTTATGCATGCAATTTGGATGTAGCAAACAAATGTCAACCACACCATTATGTAATTTTTGAGCCTTTCAATTTGGTTGGACCGTGTAATGTCTTATGGTAATCATAAGACAGAACATTTTTAATCATAGCATAAGCATAACCAGCTTATAATGTTCCTACTGCTGAGACATAGTCCTCCTCTCTGTGAGAGGGAACGGGCCGTAATCCAACACGCGTGTGTGTGCATGTAAAGCATGATATGTTTTTCAAAATTTTTTGGAGATAAAATAAAAAGCATTTATTCAGAATACATGATTTTATTTTTTAAATGGTACCATGGTTAATACAATAATGACTAGATTGTTAAACTTAGTTCTGACTAGATAATATGCAATATTTTTAAAATAAATAACACATTGAGGTTGCCGTGTTACAAAATGGCGTAATAGAAATCAAGATGGTTAATTAATAAATCTTATTTTCTACAATAACATAGCTAAGACTAGAAGTTAAATCATTTATTTACTGCCTTTTTCACCATCTCCGGATAATTTCTAGTGAACTGTTTTTCGGTAGATAATTTCATAAAATTTCTGTGCCAATTTTAAATGACGACGTTTTGGAGACTGTGAATCAGGCCAGTTATGGTATAAATAACCTAATTATTTATATATTTTTTCCAGCGGATCGTCCAATTTTCTACACATCGGAGATTGGCGCGAAAATTATGAAAATTCGCGGGTACAGATATACGCGGCATTCGGTCTGCTCATCTCGAGTGAGATGGTTGTGTGCCGATAGCAGATCACGGGACTGCCACGCCATCGTGGTCACCATAGGACACACAATGGTGGACAAGCAGAATAAGCATACACATCCTCCTAGCTAAATTGTTCCTATGTAAAACCCGTATTCAGAAATTAAGATTAACGTACTTACGAGTACTATAGCCGATCGAGTAAATTAGAAATATTTGAAATACTTCTATCTAATTTAGTCGATCATCGTCATCCGGAAATATTAGACAGATTTGATCGGTACTTAGAGGAACGCGGGTCGCTATACACTTACTTAGTACAGTTAGCAACAAAAGTCGATTAACACGTGTTTTGTAAATCTTAATATTGAGAAAAATATTTTATTAAAATCGGAACAGATGTAAATTTTGAAGAAAATTAACTCTTGTCTAATAAATGAAATGCTAAAATGCAGGTTATCGTATCATTTGTGTTAAATTTAGATGATGTCAAAAAGTAGCAGTGTTAAACGACCTCTGTTGCTGACCGTACCTAACTTAGCCAGTTGCTCGTCTAGAAATACATATTACAGATAACAATTTATGTCTTTTTATTTCTTATGAATAGACCTTAAGCAAAGAAGCTGTTTACAATATATTTCCTTACGCGGAATTGCTTGTTGCTCAAGTTTACATTCGTGAAGTTGGTATATTGCCATATAATTTCAAAATAGAAAAACATAAACTATGTACGTTTGAAAGCAGGTAAAAGTTACTATTATATGTTCCTTAAATATTTTTATAATGGATGTATAATTTACATTTAAATATGAATGTATTTTTAATTAATTCAAGTACATACAAGTATCTAAACATTTCTCAGATCATAGAAAGATGGAATACATGAGTTGTTTAAGTGCCAATTTTCATAATTATAATTTATTATTTGAAAAAATTATAATTTAATAAAAGTAGAATATTATTCATGTTGTTTAATATAGTTTAAAAAAAAAAAAAATAATATCGCTCGTTAGTTAGGACAAAAGTTTAGTGAAAATAGGTTTTTTTTTTTTCAACCGGAGATATTTATTTATTTATTAGGTACACCAACAGCAGTACATACAGATTAAATAATACAGAGCAATAATATAATAAAATTACTGGTATGTATGCCTATTACAGGTGTACACAATATTGAAATATATATCAAATGAACTCATATGCAGCATTAACACAGTCTTTGTCATAATACAGTTCTCGCATGTATCTAAATTATAGTATTACATTGCATTGTATTGCATTGGATTTGCCTTTTGTTCAACTCATTATCCTGCGCTATTTTATGCATAGCTTTGATTGAGGGTTAAATATCGTTATTCGGGACAGCGTTCATTTAATTTAATTTTATACACATTTAATTTAATTTTATACACATTTAATTTAATTTAACGTCACGCCTATTTTCCCCAAAGGTTTAGGCAGAGGAGTATCTACTGTACTGTACTGGTCAAACCACACACACAGGTTTTATTTTAATATATAATTACATTACGCCTACATACAACAAGAAGCTCGATCGTTAAATACACGCTACAGGTACCATCGGCAAACTTTCCGGTGAACCACTTTTCAACCTTATTGCGTTAGTAATAAGGTCGAAAAGTGGTTCACCGGAAAGTTTGCCGATGGTACATTTATAAAAGGATAAGCTTATAGACAAATACTGTCAGCGGGAAAAGGATTTATTAAAATATTTATTCGTTTAATTATTATATTTATTGGTTAATACACAAACAAGTTTATATACACACACGGTAACACTAACAGTTAACACTACACCTACGGTTACACATATTATCAGGATTAAACATTTGTATAGAATACAAGAGAAGATGAATGATCAGCGGCCTTTAATCCTGTAATCAGTTGTGTTTAAGAATGTTTATGTTTTCTGTTATCATCATTAGATATCGTTATACATCAGCCGCTCTATTCTGTAAAAATCTCAGCGTCAAAACTAACGTGAAGTGACAGCTCACTAGTGCTAACACGCAAGTGCTAGTCACCGTCTGAGGTATGTGAGCGGTGATACGGGAGAGGTAGGCAAAGGCCAAGTTAACTCAGTCTGCCAATCTTGTCAATCGTCTCACCACTCACATACCTCAGGACGTAACTAGCACTTGCACGCGCACTATAATTAATGTAATTTGGTTTAAAATTATATTTACATCAGCGACATAACCTGCATAAACGGCAGCCACCTTTTCTGTAGTTGTTTTATTTTTGTTTGATTATTTTGATTTTTTAAAGTGCATATGTGTTGTTGTTCCTGGATAATTTTACCTTTGTTAGTAAATATTGTTGCGTTACATATGTCTTCTTTAACACATTGCCATACTATATTCCCGTTACTCAATTCAGACTTATATCTATATTGGTGGCCAGTCTGGCGGTCGGTAAGGTAGGAGTCTTTGTTAAACTTATTTTCATTTATATCTATAGGTATGTTATTTGGCCGATTAGTTAAGGAGACAGGAGAAGTATTCCGATTTTCATTTGCAGATCCGGAATTAGGTCGATTGGTTAACGATAGAGGAGACATATTCCGATTTTCATTTACAGGTCGATTGGTTAATGGTAGAGAAGACATATTCTGATTTTCATTAACAGGTCTGTAAATTGGCCGATTGGTTAAGGGCAGTGGAGTCGTGTTCCGATTTTCATTAACAGGTCGGTAAATAGGCCGGTTGGTTAAGGGTAGAGGAGTCATATTCTGATTTTCATTAACAGGTCGGTAAATGGGCCGATTAGTTAAGGGTAGTGGAGTCATGTTCCGATTTTCATTAATAGGTCGGTAAGTAGACCGATTGGTTAAGGGTAGAGGAGTCATATTACGATTTTCATTTACAAGTCTGTAAATAGGTCGAGTAGTTGAGGGTAGACGAGACATATTCCGATTTTCAATAACAGGTCGAGTGGTTAACGGTAGAGGAGACATATCCCGATTTTCATTTATAGGTCGGTAATTAGGTTGATTAATTAAGGGAACAGGAGACATATTCCGATGTTCAGTTACAGGTCGGTAAATAGGTGGATTGGTTAAGGGTAGAGGAGGCATACTCCGATTTTCATTTACTGGTCTGAAATTAGGTTGATTGGTTAAGGGGACAGGAGGTACATTCCGATGTTCATTTATAGGTCGGTAATCAGTCGGTCGGTCGGGACTGCAACTAGATCCACTATTTACGGAGATAGGAGACATATTGCGATTTCCATATAAAGGTCTGTCATTAGGTCTGCAAGTAGGTTCATTGTTTACGGGGACAGGAGATATATTCCGATGTTCAGTCATAGGTCGGTAATTAGGTCGATTGGTTAAGAGTGGAGGAGACATACTCCGATTTTGATTTGCAGATCTGGAATTGGGTCTGTAATTAGGTTCATTGTTTACGCGGACAGGACACATGTTCCGATCTTCATTAACAAGTTGGTAAGTAGGCCTGCAACTAAGTTCACTGTTTACGGGGACAAGAGACATATTTCGATTTTCATTTACAGTCCGGTAAGTAGGACTGCATGTAAGTCCCCTGTTTACGGGGACAGGAGACATATTTGCTCTGGAAATGGGTCTATTAGTGACGGAGACGTGAGATATATTCCGATTTTCATTGTTAGGCTGGTAATTAGGTCTATTATTTACGGGGACAGGAAGTATGTAATTAGGTTCATCAATTACGAGAAAAGGATTTAGCTGACTGTCAAATAAAACTTTGTAATTAGGCAAGAAATTAAATAACGGTGGCAATGGACCTCTACTGTTTACGGGGACAGATGATATTTCAGAGGTTTCCTCTTCTTCCTCCACACTGTCCTCCTCCTCGTCATTCTCGTCCCCCTCTTCCTCCTGCTCATTTTCCCCCTCTTCCTCGTTTCGGCCCTCTTTCTCATTCTCCCCCTCCTTCCTCACTTTTTCATTGTCCCCGTTTTTCCCATTTCTTCCCTCTTCCACATTTTCGCTCTCTTTTTTATTCTTCTCCTCATTTCCATCAGGAGGTGTTTCTGAAATCAACCATTATTTGTAGGACTTGTTGGATACCTTTTAATTCCATGCCTTATTCTACGTCCTTATAGGTACGAGGTACCTCGTCGACTAACAAAAACATTGCAGTACGACAACGTTCAAAGGTTCCATCGTTTATCTTTGGAAAAAGCGAAATATAACGAACAAAAAATATCTGTCGACCAATAGAAATTGATTCTTATTCCCATCTAAATTATTATAGATTGACGCACTAATTCCGTGACTCCCATAATGGACCACTCACATTTAGTTCGGCAAAATTCGTTTTTTCCGAAGATAAACGATGGAACCTTGTCGTACTGTAGCAACCATACTTAGAACCTTGTCATTTAGGTATACATTGACAAGTAACAAGTTAAATGTGACAAAGTCCAAAAGTGGTATACGTTTACGTAAGGTGGTTGTACAGTCGACTGCACGATGGTGGTAACACTTTAACGTAACGTATTAGGGGGTTTTTTCAATAAAATAAGAGGGTAGCTTTACTGCTTTTGTTACCACTAAAGTGTAGCCTATTGTACTTTAAAAGTAAAAAAAAAAAACTTGTCTTCCGGCTTTAATTTTTTATTGGGTTATAGGTATTGGGTTGGAGATTCACGTTTTATTAGACGAGTTGGCACTTAGACATATTTCATCATATGATAACCATGACAATCGTCATATTCTAGTTTCAACATCTTCCTTTTTTCTACGGTCCGAGATCTTTCATTAATTTCTTCAATATTTTATTCTTCGGTATAAGTAACTTATTTTTTTTTTTAAATCCAAGTAATAAAACTAACACATTCTTCAGCAGCCAGTTTGTTGGTCAGGTTGATTTTCGACATAGTTCCACTCGTCTCTTTAAAATTTATTTCAGTTTAAGTTAAAACTGTACTATATTTGGTCAGCGAATAAAGGCTTTTATTATTATTATATAAGTAACTTATGTTCCTATGATGTGAAATCTCAGTTTAAAAAATATATATGTATGGTATGAAAATCGATGCATAGGTATATAGGATGCATAGGTGTATAGAATTCATAATTATAAAATAAATGTACCTAATAATATAATCTGGCCTGTATTTATTGGTTGGCCAAAATGGCATCAATTTATAATTTTGAATTAGATACTGAAATAATTGTTGTGAAATTAATTAATAATTAGTTGTATTCCGATTTGTGAAACCTACCATTCCTTAAAGCCCAGCCCAATTTGTAAAAATGTCTAAACTAAGATCTTATGTCAGTTTTAATGTTGTCTCCGTTGCTAACGGACTTAAGCGCTGGTCACACTGAGGGGTATCAGTTTAAACACCTCAATGCAAGTGCGTTATCACAATCGGCGCGAGCGCATTAGGCGTGGGATTCGCTTCAATTTGCCCAATGCTTGCTTCAATTAGCTTCAATTTTTATTTATTTTTAGGTAACACGGCATAAATGTTATCATAAATGTATAAAACGTATATTAAATGTATAGATGTAAAATTGTAAATGTACAGGTTGGTTATTTAAAGGAACTTGTAAGCTTGAGAATAACTTAACTGTTACGCGGACTTAACGCGGTTACACTCTCAATTTGGCGTTCATTTGATCCGATTCAACTGTAATTTTTCTTTTATAATCGGATGTCGAAAAGGAATTCCTAAATTCTTTTTTTTATTTTTGGCTGCATTATAAAACTGAATATAGATAAAAATAATTTGGAACCACTATTTCGAGCTTCTTAATTTGTCTTGCAAGAGACAATATAGATTTACAAGCTCGGATTAATGTGCCCAAATACATCTTTTCCTAGCAGCGCCATCTCTACGATATATCCATTCATGGCATCCCACAGATTAATTATTTCAGGCTTACTTGTTTATAAAATAGACTTTGTACAAAATTATGTATGTAAGTAGTTAAATGGTTGTGGAAATTCAGGTCCAAATGTTAATATATCCTGACTACGTAATGTTAAAGGTTCAATATTTGGCTAGTGATTATATGAATAACTGTTAAGATCTCACTTTAATCTTAATTTGTATGTAAATATGTATACAGTACTTAAATTGTAAATGCTTATGAAATTCAATAAAGTCCATTTAATTTTACTTTCTTTTGTTTCTCAATGATTTATGGAATTATTGGATAGCTATGATTGGTTGCTAGTCCGGTTTTTATTCGTTTTTAATCAAAAAGTTTAGTTATAAAAGCGATCCCTGATTTAATTTTAATGATCGATTCAGGCATCCTAAAACCAAAAGCCAAAGCAATATTTTTTTTTGATAAGTTTCATCTGTCAATATTTTTTATTTATTTAATTATATACTTGCTGTACTTAAAGTTTACACCAAAGCGTGCAGCAAGCCAACAACATAACATTTAACTAAGTAAAACATTAGGTTTAATATGCGAGTCATGATAGATTCCTGATTGTCTATTCTTGATCCGTCACTATGACGACATTCGCTAACCGTCTAAGACCACGATATTTATTAGTATATAACCGTCAGGAGGTGTCAAGGTGTAAGAAGTTCCTTACGCTGTATATTATGCATCAATACAGAGCCAGAGGTAAAGGTCTCAAGTTTCAAGTATCAAAAGATTTAGTTTTTTTAATAGAGCCCTAGTATTAGCACTTGCTAAAATATTTTTTCGGGCATAACGCTTTTTCGTTACGTGACGATTTCTGTCAGTTACTCCTACCGCAAGGCGCGTTACAAAACTTCATTCCAAAAACGTTTCTTTTGCAGAAGAATCTTTATTTTTGATAAAAAAAAAGAAAAGTTAACCAGATCCTAAAAAGATACTCGTACAATCAAATACAAATCAAATTCAGGGATTGTAACGCATCTGTGTTTACAGTTGAAAATAAAATTGTTGTTATTAATCATTCTCATAATCACTCAATACTCAATCATTTATTGCATTCCACAACGTATTAGGTGATAACTTAAAATGTTATGAGATCATTATTTCACAGCAAATTAACAAGAGGCAGCTTTAAAAACTTTCTATCAACTATGTATATCTAATGTATGTTTTTTTTTTTGGAAAAAAGTTCCTTATCGCACATTATACTCTGCACACTCAGCGGTGGACAAAAAAAGTAAAATGAAGAAAGAAACATTATTAATCTGCGCAAATAAGTGTAACAATCTAAATGTTATCTTGTTACCGTCACGAAACGCAACAAGCGTCACGACGGTCAAAATGTTACACTTTTTTCGGTCCAGCGGGGCAATTGCGTAACACACTATCAATCGGAATCCGTTTCATTTTGACAGGTACTGTCAAAATACAACAATATTCAACAATATTCAACAATATTCATTGCATTATTTACGTTGTCGAGCAGACAAATTTTTCGAACATATGAAGTAATGGATTGGCAATTAAATTCAAAATAATTCAAATTCCGATTGACAGTGTGTTACGCAATTATGGTGCTGCTCTCATTCTTCAAGTGTGCAAAAGCGAAAGGAACTTCGTTCCAACCGGGTCTTCCACGATCTCGACTGCTTTCTATCCTCCTGATAGAAGATTGAATGAAAATGATAATGACAATGACGCATCCTAGTTTTAGAAATTGTTGACGAAGCTGATGTACTTAATCAAAACTGCGGGAATATCGAGCCCGAAGTACGCGATCAGCCAGTCTATTCTGTAAAACTCTCACCGAGGTGAAGTGATCTTGAAGTGAGCTGTCATTCCACCTGATGCTAGGGATTGACACTATTGACAGCTGACTTCTCATAAGTTTTCACGGTAAGATTTTTATAGAGTAGGTCGGCTGTGTCGAAAGTGTTTGTGCGTTTCCGTAACACATTTCTAACAATCCATACAACGTGTTTTTTTTATAAAAAAAAAAAACACGTTGAAGTTTGTACTTGGGTTTCGGAATCAAAGAACTAGAATAGCAATATGTAGTGTTTGTGTTGGATTATTGTTGACCTCTATTTAAAAAGTTAATTCTGTTGACTCCTAGGTAGTTTCAGTTTGTTTTTTTTTTTTCAATTTTCATTCTGACCACGTATCGTTAATTAGTCGGCGTGTCGAACTCGCTGGTGGCGTGGCTAATATGCATGCTATTTAGTTACTTTATTTATTTTTTATATATTTCGTGAAATAGATGATGATTTATAACGAAAACGAGCGCGTAAAAAAAATTCATGAACAGATCTATGGGCGTATAGATACTATGAAAAAACTACTAAAGATATTTATCCAAAATAAAGTTATTTGAATTCTTCAATAAATTATCTAACCCTGTACAGTAACAATTTTGCCATTTTCATACTCCGGGAGCTATTTATTTACGCCCAAAGAAGCGTTAAAATTAGTATTGAAATATATAAGTTTCGACTTCCAAACCAATATTATTTTTCCAATTCTGCTTCCATAAAGAGCTAGATAATGGCAAGAAA
Source organism: Cosmia pyralina (assembly GCA_946251885.1). NCBI lineage: Eukaryota > Metazoa > Arthropoda > Insecta > Lepidoptera > Noctuidae > Cosmia > Cosmia pyralina. The sequence goes on from OX276351.1 coordinate 22,278,368, forward strand.
AATTTATATAATTTTCAGTATTGAACGTACACCGTCAAACAGACGAGGAATCACCAAACTACGTGTGTATGGAAGCGACAAGCGTGCCCTTTATGGTTCAATATTTGGGCTAGTATTTATGACTACATAACAGTTACAGAACGAGTCTTTTTAAGGCCTCTTTTCCATTACACGGTTGTTCAAACGTACGGTGTGTAAGCCGTACGGTTGAAAAAACGTGCTAGCTTGTACATGATACGGCAAAATCACCGCGCGAGACATTGGTAAGTACTGGCTAGTAGCGCTTTTTACTCGGGCTGTGTAGGACGTGCTGCGTCATGAATTTTCTTACGAAAAAAAAGATTATAGTTGCTTATTACATATATAGGAAAAAGAAAATAGAAAAAAAAAGGGAAGTAAGGTTTTGGATACATCCGATTTTAGAAAAAAGGGAGGAATATGGCGCGTTTCATACACTTGTCAAGAATCAATTGAGAGAAGATGAAGACAAGTTTTACAATTATTTTAGAATGCAGAAAACTACATTCGACAACTTGCTCCAAAAATTATCCCAGGAACTAAAACATCAAGATACTTTTATGCGAGAGAGTATATCGCCCGCAGAAAGATTGGCTGTAACTCTGAGGTAAGTAGGTACAAAATTAAATGACATATTTTAGTTTAAAATTGTTTATTGCACACAAACAAAATTATTACATGTAATTGAATTTTAATAATTATTAATTTAAGAACAAGTAAATCAAAAAATACACTACGCTGAAAATGCTACTCAAGTGCGGTACTAAAATCGAATTAGTCTTCAATAGAAACTTGAGAATCTGCCGAGATACTTTCCGCATTTACACTATGTACAGATAATTGTGATTCGGGTCGGTAGTGGATTGGCTCTAAACCAGAACCGTGTCCAAAATCATGAGAAGACGTCTGTGGACGACTTATTCCATAGCCCGATCTAGCAGCTGTAGAATATCCATATGTTGACGATTGCGCATTTGAGGATGCTGTACCACTTAAATATCCTTGATGGCCTTGATCCCATTGGTTTCTTGATGTAGGTATATACTGAGTACACTGTCTTTGTTGAATATTTTTAATTATTGAAATTACTTGAAACTGAAAGTCTATCATATTTTCATCACTGAACTTGTCAACTGTATCAGCGATTCCCATAAAAAAGTTCATACTACGGCTTTTCTTTTTCTCATCTCGTTCTGCTGAATCCATAAACTTCATAAACCTAATGTCAACTTCACTTAGTTCATTTTTTCTTTTTTTTTTAGCCCTTTGCGTCTCATCATGAACATGTTCAGTCATGTTAGAATCGGTCTTGCGATGCTCAACATTTTTTTTTAGGAACATCATTTCATCATAGAACATATATTTTCTTATTTTTTTTGCTGAAGAACCAGACTTACATTCATTAATTTTTTTGTCATATTTTATCCAGCTATCTTTCATATTGGTCCACTTCTTCATCACCATTTGCCCTGAAAATAAATAAATAATAATTATTAAATTCAAAATTTATAAAAACCCCCGACCTAAACTGAATCGACCCCGACCTAAAATGGGGTTTTAGTATTTGAACCTGAACCGTTTTGTTTTATATTTCAGGTATCTAGCAACAGGAGATACCTTTACTGACCTATACTACAGCTATAGAATTGGAATAAAAACCATAAGTTGCATCGTACGTGAAGTATGCCACTACATTTGGTTAGAACTGTATAAAGAATATATGAAAATGCCATCTAAAGAAGACTGGCTACACATTGCAAGCAAATTTCAAGAATCTTCCAACTTCCCGCTGTGCTTAGGAGCGGTCGATGGAAAACACATCAGACTTATTAAGCCAATTGATAGTGGCTCGATGTTTTTAAATTACAAACATTTTTTTTCTATAGTTTTGATGGCAGTAGTAGATAGCGATTACAACTTTATATTTGTTGACGTTGGCGCCTACGGAAAGCAGTGTGATTCCAGTGTGTTTAAAGAGACCCCATTTTGGAAAAATTTAACAAACAACGGATTAAATCTACCCGATGCAACACGTTTGCCTGGAATTGACTACGATTTGCCATATGTGTTCGTTGCGGACGAAGCCTTTGCTTTGCATTATCACTTGCTTCGTCCATTTGGTGGTCATCAGCTTGATCAATTAAAACGTACATTTAACTACAGACTCACCAGAGCGCGAAGATTTGTTGAATGTGCGTTTGGCATTTTATCCAATAAATGGCGAATTTTTCACCGGCCAATGAATGTGTCCATCGATTTGGCAGTTGATATTGTGAAAACATGTTGTGTTTTGCAAAATTTTATACATAAGCAGGAAAACTTTCAGTTTCACAATGCGAGTGAAAATGAGTCCACCCTTGATTCAGAATCGGAACTAATCCAGTTACCTATCACGAATGCAGTTCGCGGAAGTTTGGCGGCTAATGAAGTTCGCAACAGATTTGCACAATATTTTGTATCTAACGAAGGTCGCCTCTCCTATCAAAACAACTATGCATAAGTAAAAAGTTAATAATTAAATATCTGTAACTTACCAAACTTGTTTTTCTCATCACCACTTAAATCTTCAAATGTGGGCTGGAAATGAATAAATATTTCTTTCCAGGAATCATATTTAAGCCGCTTATTTTTATAATCGTCGATGGTCTTATCCCATATTACAGGCCTTTCTTGAATCAACGTAATTAATAATTCTTGATTTATGTTCATTTTATAATAAAATCGCGAAACAGCGTATGTAAGCGGTCACGAATCCGTGCGTACGTCCGGCACCGTCGACACACCCCGATAGACTGCCATACAACACTGGTGAAAATCACGCCGTGCGTAGACGCGGCGCGCCGAGGGGCAGTCACGGCGCACGCGGCCGCGGCGCCGTGCCTTGGCGCCACCGTGCATGTCGACAAGCTCATATAGTGATCCATACCACACTGACGACCGTGCCTACACGCGGCGAATTAACCGTAGATTTTCACGGCGAGAAACCGTGTAATGGAAAAGAGGCCTAAAAACAATATACTACTGGCAGTAATATATTTTTATTTTATTTAAGTAGTCACCCCTCTTTTGTTTCCTTTGATCCGCAAAGATATTTACTTACATAATAACGCTCCTTTTGCAGACGGACCTATATTCTTGAAGACAGTGCAAGGAAAAGAGAACCTTATTCTTGACGGATACAAATACATTCTTGTCTGTAATAAAGGTCGAAACCCGATGCATAAAAAGAGGTGGCGATGTTCTAAACAAAGATACAGGAATTGTAACGCAACCGTGTTCACAGTAGAAAATGAGATTATTGGTTTTAAACATTCTCATAATCATCCTCCTGCGGGAATGGATATTAATAATTATGAAAGTGCAAACTATTAAATATACCTATATCTAGTATTATACATCTATACAAATATAAATAAAATTGAAATGTACCTATGTTTGTAATATGCATATGAAAATATATGCTGTAAGTAATTATAACAAAAAACTATTTTTAAAATGCTTGTCTGTCCGTTTGTTCCGGCTAATCTCCGAAACGGCTGAACCCATTTTGACGGGACTTTCACTACCAGACTGATGTTATAAGGAGTAGCTTAGGCTACTTTTATTTTAGAAAAAGAATTAGGGTGCCGCGCAAAAACTTAAAACCCATGAAATTGTGAACAAAATCCGATTCAAATATAAGTTGTTTTCTGACATCCATGCGAATGAAGTCGCGGGCACAGCTAGTATACAATATATGTATGTTAAATTTTTGTATGAATTCTAAAATTAAATAAACATTATACTTTTTATTCATTGCATTGTTCTGTGTTGTCTGTATATTTTTTTAAATCTATGTGCAAATTGTCAATTACCATAATTTTTAATAAATTGTTTAAACAATGTTTTTTTTTCTTTGCCCTTTGTTCAGTCACTTAAGCTAGCCGAATATCAGTAGTAATTATGACTAATATTATATCTGTTAAAAATACTGTAAATCAAAGGTAATAACAATCACTTACTTAAATTCCAGATCAACCGAGGATACTAAAAAGTGACAAAGGCGATTGGGATTTGATTCTGGGAGGTCATAAATATACATTAACAAGTGGAGAAGAATCTTCTACCAAGAAGTTGAAATGCACCGGGGGAGCAAAGGTAAACGCGGGTGAAGTCGACAATGACTCAGAAGTCGTCAAATTATCTAAACACGTTGTTACATTTTTCTACTAAACATTAAACTGGCCGATTTTTATGGTAACCTATTGCACAATTAAAATAGCAACATTTAGTTTCAATTGTAATGGCGTCCGACATATTCTATCAGAAAAGTGTCTACCAAAAAAAAAATAAGTTTAGCTGCTATATGTAAAACTCAGCACGTAGTTTTATGTTTTGATATGTGATACTTCAGTGGGGTCTACAGTGTCTGATTGTTTTATGAATTAGTTAATTAATTTGCTAACGATATAACATGTCATTTGGAACACTTTTATCATAAAAGTATTTTTTTTTTCGTACATGACATCTATTGGTACCTAAAAACTCCTACTTGACCCAGAACTCGTCATCTTACTATTGTGACTATTACTGGGACATGCTCAAAAATTTCCTCTAAACTTGTCACACGTAGATATTTTTGTATTTTATGCCACAAAATGCAAATAATAACTATTATCGGGACCGGTTAACTCTCTTATGCAATCATATACTCGTACATAATAAGGTTTGGACTTAATTTGACTATAAAATTGGGTTTGTCAAAAGCTGTTTATTATTACTTTATTGACGAGTTCTAGGTCGTGCACGTGTTTGTCAATTCAATGAGATCTGTAAATGATTTATTATAAGACTTTAAGGGAAAGCTTTCTACTTGTGTCATTTTGAGCCGCTGTTGGCTTCCAGCACTCGTAGAAGGACACGGGATAAGTGTCTACCGCTCGGGGTACGTTCCAACGGCCAGCAGGTACTAAATAGGACTACCGCACACCTAAGTGCTCGCACGACACAGTTATGCTTCCCGTAATTTTTAGGGTTCCGTACCCAAAGGGTAATACGGGACCCTATTACTAAGACTCCGCTGTCCGTCTGCCACCAGGCTGTATCTCATGAACCGTGATAGTTACGACAGTTGAAATTTTCACAGATGATGTATTTCTGTTGCCGCTATAACAGCAAATACTAAAAACAGAATAAAATAAATATTTAAGGGGGCTCCCATACAATAAACGTGATTTTTTTGCTCGATATTGATAACGGCAACAGGTAGACGCCTGAAATATTCACAGAATATTTAGTTATATATTCACTTTAAAAATAAATAATTAAATTAAAATAAAACAAATATTTACTCCCATACAACAAACGTGATTTTTTTGCCGTTTTTATAGATAATGGTACAGAAACCTTCGTGCGCGAGACCGACTCGCACTTGGCTGGTTTTAATTTTAGTTCTGTATCTGTGCCAGTGTTTATTTTCGGGTTCGTTTTGGGAGACGCGACGCGAAGTGACTAGTGTTACACTTTGCATTACCACGCGTATCGCATCACGTTTATAGTGCACTAAAGGTTATAGTGCTTGCATCAAAATTATATCATTCAACTAGTTTTGACGCATACACTATTAGGGCTGCGCATGCGCATGCCTCGAGCGCACGCCATCCTGCTAAACTAAAAATTGTCATAGGAGGTTGCGTTTTTAAAATATGCACTTGTAGCAAGATTAAGATGAAAGCATACAAGTGTTTTAAACGAAGATGACGCGTACTTACTGACACCTATTTACTTGTCGTATTCGATATTGATGCGGAAAGAGTAACGTTATGAAACAATTTTTTTTTAATTCTAGACACTAGTCTAGAATAAAAAAAAAATCAATCGGGTCAACTATGACCCGAGAGACGTTATCCTGTTCAAATTTGAATAATTCATAAAAAAATTCCATGGAAAATGCACTTTCAGTTTTCCCGATTTTCCAATTTTCTGACCACTTTTCATATTTTTCTTTCCAAGAACCTGATTCGGACTATTACGAACATTTTAAAACAAAAATTTGCCAAATCGGTCCAGCCGTATTAAAGTGATGCGCTTACCAACGAATAGCATTTCATTATTATTATACAGGGTTACTTGGAATTCAACGTATTCCTTGCAGGACGTCATAGTAGGGTTAAAATGCCAAATGTTCTACCGAAATTAATTTTTTTTTTTGTTATTGTTGTTAAAGAAAAATATAAATAACGAAAACTAAAATGTTTAATTAGTGTCTTTGGCAAAGATCACTAACTTTGCCAAAGTTTTAGGCATTTTGTAACTTTAAATTTTAAACAAAGATCTGCTACGGCATCAGCTATGATAATAATTTAAATTCAAGTAAAGTCGCGCCGTTTTTGAATTGTATTTTTCATTAAAAAAAAAAAAACTGAAAATGCTTAAATGCTGAAATGGCTTAATTTGTTGCATTTTAACCCTACTATGATATGAAGAAATACGTCGAATTACAAGTAACCCTGTAGGTATATATTGTAGTGATTGCATGAACATAATTTTTATTACAGAAAATCATGGCTGATAAAAAATACAAGCAAGAGGATATGTTAAAAGCTATAGAGGCTGTACATCAAGGGGCCACAACATCAGCTGCAGCAAGGAAATTTAAAGTGCCAAGGACAACCTTGGATGACAAAGTTAAAGGCCGTAGTTCGATCGGCTGTGCTAAAGGACCAATCTCCGTTTTAACTAAAGAAGAAGAAAATCAGTTAAAGAGTTGGTTAATTTGCATGACAGAAAGTGGTTTCCCTGTTACCAAAGATCAGTTGTTAGATAGTGTTAAATTATTAGTTCATAAACTCAACCGTAATACTCCATTCACAAACAATAGACCAGGTCGACATTGGTTTGAGTCATTCATAAAGCGCCATCCTGAAGTGGCTCAGAGGGTATCTCAAAATTTGACAAAATCTCGTGCTGTGGTTAAGGAAGAAAATATTCGTACCTGGTTTAAAGAAGTCCAGGACTATTTTAGCACTGCCCAACTACAAGCAGCTTCTGAAGACCCGCGTAGAATTTTTAACTGCGATGAGAGCGCCTTTATCTTGTCCCCGACAGATAACAGGGTCTTAGTGAAAAAACGTGGCTCCAAAAATGTTTACAACATACCTAGTGGTGAAAAAGAGTGCGTAACAGTTCTCGTAACCGCTAATGCGCTGGGTGAATTGGCACCGCCAATGGTTCTTTTTAAACTTAAGTCAATTCCACACAAAATATCAAAATCAGCACCCAATGATTGGGGATTAGGGCACACAAAAAAGGGCTGGATGACAGGCGAAGCCTTTTACGAATATATAACGAATGTTTTCTATCCTTGGGTTATAAGAAGTGGCATCCAGCTACCAATAATATTTTTCTTGAACGGGCATTGCTCACATACAACTCAACCATTGAGCAATTTTTGCCGAGAAAAAAAAATAGTTCTCATCGCGCTGTACCCAAATGCTACCGATATTCTTCAACCCTTGGATGTAGCAGTTTTGAGGCCTCTAAAAAGGATATGGAAAAAAACTGTATGTGACTGGCGAAATGAGAATGACTTTGTAAAACTAAAAATGGAAAATTTCTGCCCCCTGTTAGACAAGTCTCTCAAACAATTGGACCAAAACTCCATTGTAAATGGATTTCGTCAATGTGGGCTGTCACCATTTGACGCTAATAACGTCGATTACACTGAATGTGTCACAAGCCAATTAAGTCAGTCCACCCAGAAAACGACAACAGCTCCAATGTAAATGCAATGCAATATTTCTTAACCAAAGTCCAACAAACAGGCTCACTTAAAGTTTTATCGTTATGGTTTTTATTTATTGGATTATTCTGTGATGTCTGGATGTTTTTTTTTAATCTTTAAGCAAATATAGCATACCTACCATTTTTTTAAATAAATTGTTTACAATGTCCAGTTTTTGGCGTTATCTACTATAACTTTGAACCTAGGATGTTTAGTGTTGGTTTTCTTTGATACAAATGTGAGCATAGGAAATTTCAAAATGTTTCATATCTCCAGACTTATTAACTTTTTTCTCAATGGTGGCGCTGTTAGCAGCTATACTCAACTTAAGCTATGACTTCCTACAAGAGAGGTGGCCGCCACATAGCGTCTGAAATTTACCGGCGAATGACGTCACTGAAACTTTATGCTTTCCTAGAGATAATTTTTTGACTCCGTAAAGTCACCGCTGCCATCATTTTCATGACAGCTGTCACTGCGGCCGTTATGTGGCGGCCACCGCTCTTCTTGGACACCGTCGTTTTAACGCTTGTGTACTACCAGTTCTTACGAGACATATGTCTGTGGTATTGAGCAAACTAGTGTTTAAAAAAATTACATTCCATGTAAAATAGTTGTGGAAATCCACGTATTCAATATCTGTTTAGTCATTCTATGTAATACTCAACGTAACCGTAAGTAAACTGTACTTCAATGTTTGTATACAATTCAATAAACTCCATTTCAGCCATTGTCAGCCTTTTTTCTGACTGTTTTTTCCGTTACAAAAACCATATCTGATTTATACTTACCGGATTTCAGATATAATTTTCATACAGCGAAAACAGCTAAAGCCTTTACTACAATTTATTAATATATACGTAGACGATTTATCAATCAGGAATCTAGTGCATCCGTTAGTTAGTATGCTGGCATATGCAAACTTTTCAGCCTTAAGATAGCCTTAATTTTTTTTAGAATGTCCAGCCGATGAACTACAATTACATCTGTTTCTTTTCCAGTCATTGTGACGTACTTAGGAACTAAGCAGATCATCCTGAATGGGCAAAAATACAGCCTCCTGACCATGAACATGGGTCGTGGTAGATGGCGATGCGTCAAACAGAGGAAGGGGTGCAAAGCTATACTCATCACGTATGAAAACACTATTATAAACGTTAAGAACAGTCATAACCATGAGTAGGTAGCAAATGTACTGTAAAATAAGTTACATAGAGTCTATCTACACGGGTAAAGGCCATCTGAGGGGCAATTCTCGTATTTTTTAAAACATTCAATTCAATTTCAGTTTCAATTCGTCAAAAATACTTCTAAATCCCTACATTACATTGTCTACTAGATTTTGAACGTTTTTAAATACGGGAATTGGCTTTCTTGGCTCAGCGTCCGTGTACATTAAGTCAGAGCATGTAACAATGACTGTAGCCGGCATCTACAACGCCACATGCGAACTACGCATCACACTGACTTCACGCTAAATCCTACATCGCGCAAGCAAAGTTTACTGCGCGACTAGCATATATATACAACGTTGCGACATCTATCTTCGGGCGTCCGTATCTCTGCCGCTGGCCTTCCCTCATGTAGATGAGTGTCTCATCTGGTGCGGGTGGACCGCCAGAATACGGTGAAGAAAGAGGCGTTGTGCATCAACCCCGTGACGTGCTTACGGACACAGTTTCAGAAACCATTTTCATGGGCGTGTGTAAATGCAGTATGCCCAATCATCCGCACGCCAGTGGCGAACCCGACTAGGGGCCCGTAGTTACGGGCCACCGTGTAGCGTCCGTGGAAGGGGGCTATGCTCTGTGACCGCACGCTACACCGCCTTACGGGGGTGTAGCGACATCTCCATTGTATCGGACGATATGACGTGTAAACAAGTCAAGGTCGAAAATGTACACATTACCTATATTGTTTTACCGTTCTTGATAGAAAGCTGACGACCGCCCTGACCCTGTATCCACCGCCATGACCCTGTGTCCAGCGCCCTGACGATGATGTGGGGACGACCAGAGGATGATAGTCGTCAAAAATATGTTGCTTGTGACTTTAATTCCTTGGATGCATTCTACGTTAAATTCAATGCAACTTAATTAGCCTAAAACCAATATCGATCGTTCATTGTTTCCTGTGCTTTGATGTGAAATATACTTAGAAACTATAATGTAAGTAATTTATGTGTATTCAATTGTATTTGCGTAAAAACGTAATATACGAGTATGTATAAAAAGTTACTACTGTGTATTTCTTTACTTCCCTGACCATTAATTATCAAGGCCCCGTTTACACGGCGATGATCTACATGATATTTGTCTGTAAATTTTTGGGATAATGTGCCAGTTTAATACTGCATTTGTTTTTAATATAATGAGCTATGGGATGTTTACGTGGGATGCATTAAAAGAAAAACGTTATGACTGCAAGACATCAATCAGTTTTTCAATACAGCAGTTTAAAGTTTTATGCGATACTTGCTTCTTGCCCAGTACCTGCTAACATAATCTTAATATATATAATTCTTCTGTACGTGTGTTTTCCACCTAACTCCTCCTAAACGGCTGGACCGATTTGGATGAAATTTGGTGTGTATTATGGGTTCCTGGATGGTTTGAAAACACAATTGGACCCGGTAGGTAGCGCTGTAGATCGGGTTCTAGGATATTTCGATCGATCTCGCCTGGTGGAAAGCGATGGATGAGGTCTATAATAGAACGAGCGTGCCCAGAAGATGCCTGTTCACTTTTGCTTTGTAGGCTGACGGGTCAAAACTATTATACCTAGAAGGGAACACGGACGCTGGCAGAGAGTTCCACACTTTGGCCGTGCGCATAATAAATGTGGAGGAGACGCACTTAGTACGATTAGTCAGTATATCGACCAAGTGCGGATTTTTGCATTAAAAAACATAATCTTACATACCATTAACAGTTTTTGTTTGATTTTAATTTTGTATTTATTGGTATAGGAAGTAATACTTATAGGTGTGTGGCGGCAACTACATCGCCACATACGAACTACGCATCGTGTGATGCGTACGTCAGTGTTGACGTCACAAAAAATCCTGCATTGCGCAATCAGAGTTTACCGCGCGACTAGTATAATTATATACAACGTCTCGACAACAATCGTCGGGCAATAGCCCACCAGACAACACCCGTCTGGTCGCAGGATTCTCCCTTTGCTATGGAGGATGAGTGAACTTTACACCATGTTCCTCATACCTTTAAAGGTTGTTTTAGAGGCACCCGATTGTGCCTCTAAAACGACACCTGCCGATCGATTCTATAAAAATTTCACCGTAAAAACGTAGATGACGTAAGCTAGCAATGGTGTCAATCCATAGAATTAGGTGGAATGACAGCTCACTTGCAAGTCCACTTCACCTAAGTTTTCAAGGTGATATTTTTACAGAATAGACTGGCTATTGTTCTGCTTTTTAGTGTACTTTAACACTTCTAAATACTTCCATTGTTCCAGTTTATCCCCTAAACTTCTGAAAAAAGTCTAGTCGTTGCTCATGAGTTATTTTTTCGTAAGTTTTATACTTGCAGTTGCACACCGGGCCCCATAACCTTTTTATTTACGATTTTTGTTTCTGTTTATCACAATACTCTTTGTCTGAAGTTTTTTTTTTTGGCTTTTCGTAGCTGACGAATTATCACTAGCTTTTCAATTATCATCATCATTTTCAGCTTTTGAATGCCGTTTGGATTTTCGTAGTGTGGAGAGTTTTGTATCCGAACTTTTGAACATACATGAAAAGGAAGAAGAATCTCTTCGACTGTGTGCGTGAATGTGGGATTCTTTGACACTAAAATCTTGAGCAATCGCGAGAATTTCGTCACAGGAATCTCCATCATCCTAAAATAATGCACAATTCCACTACCCTCTAGACCTGTTAAAAATAAATAATTAAACCGAGCTTATTTATCATCATTATCTACCCTAGCCTTTCCATAAATACATACATTTGGGTCGGTTTCCAGTCTAACCGGATGCAGCTGAATACTAGTCTTTTCCATGGATCGTCTGCCTATCTAATCTCCACAACCCAATTACTACTACAGTCAAGTAATGCTTATTTTTTTTTTTAATAATAACATTATATTTATAAGCTAAGTACATTAATTCGAATGCTGCGAGTATCTCATTTTTGACATTTGTGACTATATAACATTACCATACCATATAATAAGATTAATATATACACTTCTGGACACATCTTTTGGCCCACCTTGTATTTTCAGTTTCGTTTGGTCCTAGCTAAAATTTTATATTAGGTCGAGCAAAAAGTTTTTATGCAGTTTTGAACCTGGCACATTCACAATTTCATTCAATAGTCTTTTTTTGAATTTCGAACACAGAATTTAAAGAAACAAAAGACAATTTGGAGCCTGTTTGTTGATATCAAACAATCGAATACTAAGAAAACTTGGTTATATTGGTTTACTTGGATTTAATTCTTGAAAAAGTGATTGATATCTTTGGTTTTCCAACAAACATTACTTATTCTTAACATTAAGGTGAGGTTCTATCAATAATCTATGGATACTTCACCTGAAGTCGCCGCCCAAGCTGTGGCACTTATTCAGGCCGGACACAGCCAAAGAAACGTGAGTGCTCAACTTAATTTAAGTCGATCTGCAGTCCGAAATGTTTATCGGAGGTACCTAGAGACTGGCGGCTTTGTTCGTCGCCAAGGAAGGCCACGATCTCGGGTCACAACTGAAAGGCAGGATCGATTCATCGTGACGACCAGCTTGAGAAATCGTCACCTTACCTCCATTGAGATACAAAACCAACTTCGCGACTTCCACGGAGTATCTGTGAGCGCTCGAACTGTTCGGAGAAGGTTAAAAGAACGCGATATGGTACCACACAAGCCAGCTAATGGCCCCAAACTAACGCGAGCCCACCGAACAGCGCGCCTTCATTTCGCACGCAGTCATTTAAATTGGACACAGCAAGATTGGAGCCGTGTACTCTTTTCTGATGAGTCTAAAATTGTGTTACATGGCAATGATGGAAGGAAGAAGGTCTACCGACGTAAGGGAGAGCGTTTCGCACAATGCTGCTTTGAAGAGAGGGTTGCTTATGGCGGTGGCTCATGGACTGTCTGGGGCGGTATATCCGCGAGCGGCAAAACTCAACTTGAGGTTGTTACAGGACCACGGCTGCCAACATTAAATGCTGAAAGGTACATTCGTGAGTGCTTAGAACCTCACGTGATACCATACGCGGACTATGTGGGCCCAAATTTCCTTTTTATGCATGATAATGCAAGAGCCCATGCGGCCGGCATCGTCAGGGAATATCTTCGGGATGTGAACATCACAGTTATGGACTGGCCAGCCAGAAGCCCAGACATGAACCCCATTGAGCACATGTGGGACGAGCTAAAAAGACGTGTTAGGGCTCGTCAGCCAGTTGCCCAGACGATGCAGGAGTTGAAAACTGCCATAGAAGAGGAATGGGAGATGATCCCTCAAAATTTCATAGAGCGGTTGATAAACTCTATGCCTAATCGTATGAGAGCTGTGGTAGATGCCCATGGAGGCAACACGCGTTATTAAATTAAACCTTTATTTGATAAAACATGTTTTTTATTCAAAAATCAATTGCCTTTAACAAGGCGCATATCCGACTTGTTAGGCGTAGCTCCATGTCGTATGGTATTCTGAATTCAAATTTAAAACAATACGATCGAAAAAGATGGTAAAATGTATCAGGTTTAAAACTGCATCAACAGTTTTTGTTCAATCTAGCAATCATATTTCGGTAGGGGCCATCGAAACCTAAACTCTAAGGTGGGCCAATAGATGTGTCCAGAAGTGTATATATATATATATTTAATGAAATAGGTAATGTCAAGTGGAATATGGCATTTTCAACTTGTTTAAATAAGTTATTTGAGTTTAAATGATACCAGCTATGTTTTTATTTTCAACTAGCATTTCCCGGTGGCTTCGCCCGCGTGGATGTCGGAAAATATCCCACATACATTATAAAAGGAACCTCTGTGCAAAATTTCAGCTTTCCAGGTCTAATGGTTTGGACTGGGCGTTGATGAGTCAGTCAGGCAGTCCGTTCTTTTTATATATTACGAAGATCAAAACACCAGGTAAATTTAAATAACGTCTATTGTAAAAAAAATATATAGTTGAGATTTGTCATGTGCGTTACCTTACCTATGGACATGGAACGATTCGGCCATAAATAAAGAAGCATTATTTTGTCAAGCAAAATATTTACTCAATAAGTATCAGTACCATCACAATATTTCACAAAAGAAGTAATAATTATGAAACATCATCATCAGCCTACAGCAGTCCACTGCTGGACATAAGCTTCACCAATTGCACGCCATTCAGCTCGATTCTCGGCAACTCTCATCCAGCTGCTACCAGCCACCCTGCGTAAATCGTCGCTCCACCTACCCTGAGGGCATCCTGCCTTACGTTTGCGAATTCGCGGTCTCCATTCAAGAACTCGTCTACCCTAACGGCCATCGGTTATATGGTTAATATGGCCGGCCCATTGCCACTTCAGCTTGTTTATTCTGTGAGCTATGTCGACAACTTTGGTTCTGTGCCGGATCGCCGCACTGTGTGGATGTGGTATATGGTGCTGTATCCTCCTCGAAACCCGGCCTGCTCCGGTGGCTGAAAATTATCGAGTCTTCGCGCTCGATTGTTGAAAACAATTTTATATACCTACGTGGCTTGGGAGCGAAATGGGTCAATAATTCCTTATCACTTTTATTCAAGAAAATAATGACCACGCTGCTTCGCCACGGTTCTGGTTCTCCCAGACAGGAGGACAGAGTTGAAAAGTTCCCGAAGTTCTTTTAAGACAAGACTTCTTCCCGCTTTCAGGATCTCGATCGTTATCCCATCCTCACCAGGGGCTTTTCCATTTTTACGCTGTTTAAAAGCCGTATCAATTTGGTACTGGCTGACTTCTGGCAAGCCTTCCGTGAAATGGGTTAAAATGGCACTGGAATCCTCATATTCGGGAGTCGAAAACGTAGTTAACTTTTTTTGGGACAGTGACATAACCCACACGTAAACCTTGCTACTCGTACACATGTTCGGGTTGGCACATTCATTACAGCAGTATTTGTTGAACAACAAAGCCGATCAAAAGCAATTACTACTCATATTTGGTTCTCATTCGTCTCGTATCGGTCGGCACACTCCGTTCGGCATCCTCGCCTCGTACTGGTTCGGCTTTTTCCCAAACATACATTCGATTTTGCCGCCTGGTTGTGCCGATTCATGGTGACCCGAACAAGCAGGGTAAGTCGAGGTCACGCTTTGACTTATTTTAGACGAACGTTTAGTTGTTGTCGGTTTACGTACAATGAATTGTACGTTTTTTATTTAAAATTTGAGTTTATAAGTAAATTTGAATCATTTTCCGGCGACGATACTTAAATACTATGTTCGTTTTGCCAACGTTCGTACACGTACGCCGGTAGCGAGTACTATGCACCTGACCTTTCTGAAGAATTACGAAAACACAATATTATTTACTACTATATTTATTATCAATCACTTTCACTATTTTTACACTGGTAGTCAACAAAGTGAAAATTGACATGACCATCAGTTTTCTCTCCTTTTTGTGAAGTTTTGGTTTGAACTTTCTTTTGTGTTGTAGTTCTGTTGCGTCGGCTTCGTTTCCGAATCCTCTGTCGGTCCCTTAGTTTCTCTAACTCCTTCTTTGTGGGATCTTCGCGTTGTTTTCGTTTGTTATTCCTCCATTTTTTCCTTAGTTTCTCTTTCTGTGCATCATCTAACTCTGCAAACTTCTTCTTCTTTGTAGGATCTTCACGTTGTTTTCGTTTGTTATTCCTCCATCGTTCTCTTAGTTTCTCTTTCTGTGCATCATCTAACGCTGCAAACTTCGCTGTTGTGTTTTCACGTTTATTTCTACTCTGAACCTTCTGTCGATGTCGTTCCCTTAGTTTCTCTAACTGTACATTATCTAACTCTGCAACCGCATTTGTGTTTCGTTTTCTACCCCCTTGGTCTTTTCTAGGTTGCCTTTCGTATTTTTCAGGTTCATTTTTTATTCGCCTCTCATGACGTTGATCGACATTGAGAGACCTCCTTCTCAACCCTAGAACCAGTAAATTATTTTAAAGTTCCGGTTTCAGGTCACCTACAGTTAGCTTAAAAGCGTGTGAAAGAAATAGGCTCAAGGAAATACAAAAAATATCCGAGGAGTGAAGTATTTAAAATACAGGAAAGGAACTAAGTATCGTGTATTGCTTTTATACTTAGGTATTGTTATTCTAAAAGATGTTCTTATCAGTGAGGTACCCGAACATTTTCTGTTGCTGAGCTGCGCAGTTACAATTTTGAGTTGTAACACTTACTTAGTTTATATTGGCATTGCATACAATTTATTAGATGAATATTATGGAGGGTTGTATTAATACTTAATGGTTCAGATTCTATAAATAGGAATTTTCACATCTTGTGCCATGTGATTGACGATGTAAAGAAAGGTGCACTCCCAGGAATAAGTGCATATCAGTTCGAAAATTCACTTCAATTCAGAGGAGCTCGTGGCTAAGTAATAACAGCCGCACGGGTCGATCCATCAGGTTAAGCTTCGCTTGCCGGGGTTGGTCCGTGGATGGGTGACCATATTTACATACCGAGACTCCTCCGTGCCTCGGAAAGCACGCTAAGCCGTTGGTCCCGGCTGTCATTCGTGGATCTTTGACAGTCGTTACGGGTCGTCAGAAGCCCGAAAGTCTGACAATCAGTCTTACCAAGGGATATCGTATTACCCAGTTAATGGTTGTGGAGGTCAGATAGGCAGTCGCTCCATGTAAAATAATGGTATTCAGCTGCATCCGGTTAGACTGGAAGCCGACCCCAACATAGTTGGGAAAAGGCTAGGCAGATTTTTAGTTCGAAAATTCACTTGGTCAATTAAAGTCACTTGTGCGATCAGGTAAACAACCGCTCACGCAAATAGCTCGTTGGATTTCAAGAATATAAAAACAGAAATCGCTCAAGAAAGAAGTCTATTTGAAAGGAAAACCAAGAGATGGATTTTACAAAAGGGTTTATTTCAAGGAGTTTATGACAGTGATGACAACAATTTTTGATTTTGTCAAAAAAATGATATAGGTACTCTAAGAAGTAAAGTTACAATACGTTTCTCAAAAAGCGGATAACAATTACATAACAGGAAATCCACTAGATAACAAGCAAGATTTTTTACTTCGCCATTCAAGTCTTCAAAACTAAATATATTTAGTGCTGACAGTCAAACTCAATCGCGAGAATTTCAACATACATTTCTTTCACAAAAGCGATACGATACGAGAGAAATCAAATGTAAGTTGTTTCATTTGATGTATCGGAATAAAACAATAATAAAATAATAATATATATGTTAATTTACAAAACAGTCGTGGATGTTTGTTTCCACTAGTTATTTTATGAAAAAAAAAATGCATTTTAATCAATCTTAAATAATAGTATGTTTCGTTTGGCGCAAAACGCAAATGTGTATGATAAACAATCTAAATATACAAGTTAATAACGGTAGTTTTTTATTTAACCTTTTATTATAAACATTGTTTATACGATGTTACTTAGTTTTAAAAATAGCTTAATTACTAAAAATAAAAGGTAGTTCTTATATTTTTTTTGTTCTTATAAAAGATATGTGCTTTCTTTCTGTCTTTGTACCGCAGAGACAATCACATATCTTTTAGAATTGAGAAAACTAAAAATTACAATAGAATCAGTTCTCTACTATTTTCATTTTTTTTCCGTACCTAATTATCATTCGAGTCTTGGCCAGTTTCATTCGGATCTCTTTTATTTTCATTTGAGTCTCCACCATTTTCCCCCGAGAATTCTGGTGATGCTATTTCGAATTCTGACACATACGTTTGTGATAGATTAGGGCTACTGATTAAACTGAAGTGGAATTAAGCTTTTAGCTCGATCCAAGGGTACATTTTGTTGACGTTGACTTTTTATTTTCAAGCTTTTTTTTTTCCGCCAGTGCCCTTTTTTTAGCATGTTTTAACAAAGCCATGCTAAAAAGTTTCTCATTTTTCTCATACGACCATCTTGAGTCTGCTTTAATCATTACTTTATAAAAAAGCTTCACGAGGTTTTCAAGAGTTTGGAATGCAAACTTCTTTTCACATCCAGCCGTTCTAGAAATTCCAGTCCAAGACATTTTTGTCATTAATTCTCGGGTCATTATTTGTTCTGCCATTTTTTTACCAAGAACATCTCCCCTTCCATGACCGTCAGTCCCAACAAAACTATTGAAATGTTTAAGCTGAAAAACAAAATTGCACATGTATAATCCAATTTCCATTATATTTTCTTATATAAGTATATTCAAACAACTGTAAACAAATGTTTATTATATTATCTGAATATATAGGTACATACCATGGCTGAGAAGTACTTATCATTGCTTAATTCTTTGTCCATATCTTTCAAAGTACTTAGGTCATTCACTGGAAGTATATATTTTGTCATGATATCGTTATCTTCCACATTTTCAGACAGCTCTCCTAAGTTTTGTTTAGACGCTACGGCGGTTTTACATTCCTTTAACATGTTATCTAATACTGTCATGATTTTAATTGTATCTATATGTTGCTGCTGGTGCAGAGTGGCAAACGGTTGTTTTATTTCTTCTACGTCAGCCTGCAGTTTTTCGAGCTTTATGTGCACAACTTCGACTTGAGCTGTCGAAAATAAACATGAAATTTATTTATTTTGTTAAAACACGTTCAAAAATAGCAATGGCGGAAAAGAAAAAGCTCGAAAATAAAAAAAGGCGACGTCCAAATATATATACGTATGTATATATTATATAAAGTTGACTTTTTTGAGCTTTTCCTTTTCCGTCAGTGTCCATAGCTAATAAATGCAAACATTCCACCAGAGCTGAAAAATGTTAATTTCTTTTAAATGAAAAAAATCAGAGATCTCGCGTATTACACGATCTTCGAGGTGCATTGAAAATGAACTCAGTTACAGCATTAGAAAGGAAATACACAACAAATATATAGTTTTTTTATTATACCAAAATACAAGAAATGTGAAATTTATAATTTTAAACTAACTAATCATAGAATACAAAAAGAACCTTATGCTAAACAAAACAAAAAATACTTAAATATTTATAAAAAAAAAAACATTTTTAAATTTTTAATAAAAAAAATTAAAATTAATATTCGCAATGGTATACTTGTAACGATTATTAGACCCGTAAAATATAAAAACATCTACTTCGAAAAAAAAATGTTTTTTTCGAAAAATATAAAAATAAATTACATTATCTTTGTATTTATAAACAGCTATTATTTAGTATACACGAGTATATTCACATTTAACGGCACGAGCGAAATAGTGAAACGGGCGATTTAAAAAAATTATATCTCAAAATATTTTCACTTTTTTCAAAAATGAGAAAAATGGAATTTGAGTGAATCTTCAATATAAAAATGTAAAAGTTTAAAAATGTAAAAGTTTAAAAATTGTATTTCGAAATATGTTTAAAATTGCCCTTTCAAACCCCCTAAAAACGGCTTTTTTTTCTCAAAAACTATCAAACTTTTTAATTTCTTTTTCATCATCTTGTAGCCCTTGTCAATACGCGTTTTTTGATACCCCAATCATTCACGTAGCTCTTAAACTCATGACACCAGGGCGAATTCGCACTTTCGCTGGAAATTACTCACACCATTATTATGCATATAATATGGAACGACTGTGGAAAACGCCGCTCCCCGCACCGCTGCCGTCGAGAACGGTTCCATATAAATCTCAAGTAGCGTGATAGATCAAGTGTCGTCACCCACCGCTCCGTCTGCCATTGTCGTCCAGTTCGCAACTTTATAGCAAGGTGCTTCTGTTTCATCACATCACACATTAGCGCGGCTTGTGGACCGACAGAAAACTAACCCTCAGAGGGCGTCAATAAAATTTATTTTTCCAAAATTTTACTTTGGGTAGATAATTAATTACAAATATTGTTTGTAAACCCAAACAGAGAAAGAAAAGAACCAAAACAATCCTTTAGAAATTTAAATACTTTATTTTAAGTTTGGATTATTATTTTTTGTCTTTATTCTGTATAAAAATTCTGTGCACGCAACTGCTAACTAGATATATAAACGTGGTCAGATAGCCACTTGGCATATCAATATCATTTAATTTACTAGTGGTTACACCTTCTGTATAGTTTTACATTTTTTGATCAATCTCTATTACACGTACGTACTTTAAACACACCAGCAAGCCCATCAGCATCTTTGCACGTAAAACCAACATAATGCACGAAACATTTTTCATCGCACAAGATTTCGAAACATTACGCGCGTAATCAACAAAATTTTTTTTGATTAATATTCACTTAAGAAATATTCTTGGCCGCCATAATTGTTAGAGTTAAATCTTTTTATCAAGTCAGATATTTTGTATAAAAGCAAAAAAGAAACTAATGTTTCCTTCACACTCGATCACAAATGAGATAGATAGGGACTACATAAATCGACCTTCATAATAACCTACGCGTTAACCTATTGGTTGAAATTACCAGAGTTACGTGGAACAAACGTCACGGCACGTGCTATTTTTAGATGGATTCAACGTTGATCCGACGTCGTTTCGAGGTATCATGTTTATGTCACCATAAAAATTGCGAGCTAGAATAGGTACTTTTATTATAATTTCAACCAAAAATGTTTGCTGGGTACACATAACACATTGGAAATTAAGTAATCGTCAGCAATTAGAATTTTACCGGTATATTGAAATATAATTTAATTATCAATTAACATAACATTCTTAAGTAAATACAATATAATAATATTGATAAAGAACATACAATTTATTTTACACTAATAAAATCTTACTATATTAGATAATTACTGACCTAATTTAGGATTAGTTTAGTAAATTCACAAGCAATATTTTGTTATTTTTTGTAGCGCCATCACCTGACGGCACACAGATCCTGCATCGCGCAAGCAAAGTTCCTTTTTCTATGGAGGATGAGGAACTTTACTCCTGTTCCTCATACCCCTATACAAGGTGAACTTAAATAACGCACAACCTCTTAAGGGGTCATTGTACTCTTCATTATGAACAACTTTTACTATGCGAAAAAAAACAGCTATTCCCTACATTTATCTTCGCATACTCCTCAAAATGTAGGAGACAGCTGACTTTTTTTCGCGATTTCTGGTTTGGTCCCATAATAAAAGTTGTTCATAATGATGAGTACAATGACCCCTTAAGTCCAAAATACCTACGCTACGTAGGTTTATTATTATTTTTATAGGCCCATATCTTAGACACGATATTTTGAGACAATTCTAAACCCCTGATAGGTGCGAAATCGTTGTGAATTATATTATTATAATAATTAAACAAGAGTTTACAAAAATGTCATCTACAGTAAAACATTTAATGTCTTTATTAATATAACTTAACCACAATATCTGAGTTTGTTATTTCAACAGGTAACAATCAGGAATGTAAGTAACAATATCTAATAATGTACAGTTACCCTACGAGTATGAAAATCTTAGCTATACAACTGACAAGTAACGAGATTATCGAGACAAACTGAAAATGTTATCAACGTTTTCATAAAGGCGAGTATAGAATAGAGCATATTCTCGAGCGTTTTCTCCATGTAACGTAACGTTTTTACGAATTTGTACAATACAAACAAAAGCAAAAGCATTTCCACGTACAGTCCTACCAACTTATCTGTGAACTGAAAGAGGACGCCACCGTCGATGCGTCGACACAATCGAATGACATACATGCGTCGGCACAATCGAATGACATTTCAACATGACGGCCGTAGTTCCAATTTTCGCCATTTCACAGATAAGTTGGTAATAGTGTAATGTATCGTACCTACGAAGGCTCAACACGGTGTGCGAAGGAATGAGTGCTCGAGCAGTCGCGAGTTTTTTTTCGTTTGGTGAAAACTGAACCTAACAAGTATTAAATACTCTATGTCTATAATCACCGACCGAACCGACCTGCTTTACATAATTTTGTTAGTAAAGAATAGTATTAAAAATGTCAGGTTTAAGAATTCATAAAAGAGTATTTTGTTCTTTGATAGTTTTAAGAGGCCTGTCGCATAATAAATAATTGATTACATTTTTCAAAAAAGGACCTTTTAATTTAATAGGTAATTATATGTATACACATTTCTATTGCGTTATCTAATAAACTCAGCTCAAAAACAGATTTTATAATCTGTAATAATTGTGTAATTGTGTGTGTAATAGTTTCTGCTCAATAAGTATTATTACTTATTGAGCAGAAATTATTAGATAACAAAACAGAAATGTGTTTTTAATAATTGCCTATTAAATTAGTATTATTTACTATCAATAATAATAGATTACATTTTTAAAAAAAGCTTCTTTTTAAATGAAAAGAAGCTTTTTTAAAAATGTAATATATTATTATTCCTAAATACCTCCTAACACCCTACATGGGACTAAATTTTTAAGAATGTTAAATGACATTCTTAAAAATTTAATCCCGTGTGAGCGAGACAGGTGATAAAATGCGACAGTCCTCTTTATACAAGCTAGTCATGAAATCAATAAAGGTATTTAATTTTTTTTTTTTTTTTTTTTTGTAATAAACACTCAAATTGGAGAGCCTACCCACGTAACCATGGGCGATTTTCGCGTACTTAATTTAAACGCACTGCTTAAAGTTCAAAATCCAACTGTATGTTTTTTGAAGATACAGAGCACATTTTTTTTTTATAATGTTTAAGAGACCTATTACCTACATTTCAACCGTGATTTTTGCGTTAAGGTCCTTAGCACATCTGCGCCGCAAAACCGCGAAACCACATGATATTTCGCTGTTGTTCCGCCACTCGAGTAGCGGAACATCATGCGAGTCAGTTGAAATAAGCTACTTCGGTTTCGCTGCTATAGTTTCGCGGCGGAGGTGTGCTAAGGGCCTAAATGGCCAACTTAGGCGTTCTTATTCTGAGAAACTGAAAGACTTCGACTTTGACTTATTGAGTGGTGTAGAATAGTTATTAACTACAGTTTATAGCGGCCTCGCTTTTCGCTATTTTTCATCTATTTATTTATAGCCAAAATTCGCGACTGCATTTTTTCGACCTCGTGGATTGAACTACTTAGGTATGTACAGTCAACAAAAGAGATATCTAGGCAAGGTATACTTAACATATTTGTATGTGAATTGCTTCATGCTCAATTTTATATATATTACGTTGTTTTTGCAATACTCCTACATTGTAACACACCAACACAAAATTGTATATTTTCACGAAATTGAACATGAAGCAATTCACATACAAATATGTTAGTATACCCTGCCTAGATATCTCTTTTACTGACTGTACATAAGCAAATGAAATGAAAAATTGATAATAATATCTCTTAAATGAGTGGTTTAGTTTATAGCGGCTTCAGAATTTTGAAATACCTATGTATGGAATATCTACGCAATATTTATACCAGAATAAACGTTAGTTCATAAAAAATTAAAATATCAAACTTAAAAAAAAGAAATAATACGACTCAAACAACTACCTCAATGCTACATAATGCGATGCGACGCCCTGCTTCAATGTACCTAATCTATCAAAACGCAATTTTGTGATAGGCCTCTTAAATACGGTTTAGAAGTTATTTATATTCTATTTAAGTGGTACAAAAAAAGCACCTCATCATTCGCCTAGACCTATAAATTAAAACTTTCAACAGGTCTTAATAATATAATAAATATCTAATCATGATTTTATAACTGTATATTTGGTCATTTTATATTTTAAAAACTACTTTACAAACAAGACACTGTAACATCCTTATTAAATAAACAAATAAATTGAAAATAAAAAATGTCTTTGATTTGAAAACATTTTAATTTAATTACTCGAGTCTGTCAAGTAAATATGAAGTATGTAGGTGTACGTACGATTTGCTCATAATTTGCCGGCCCAACAATACACACATGCAATGGATTGAGCTCGAACCTATTCTAGAGTGCATCAATCAAGATCAATGAAGTCAAACGACTTATCGCAGTCCACTCCTGGATATAGGCCTCTCCCAGGCTGCGCTACAACACTCTGTCCTCCACCTTCCGTATCCAGTCTGTTCCAGCCACCTTTAAGGCGGGCATCACACCTCCGCCGCGAAACCGCAGTAATTCAATTCAACTGACTCGCATGATGTTCCGCTACTCGAATCGCGATTCGAGAAGCCTGCTCTGTCTGCTCTGCTAGAGTCGGCATTGTCAACACTCCTTACAAACCAAGCGTGTCACAGTTCACTGGCACTGCAAGACGTCAACTATGTTGGGGTTGGCTTCCAGTCTAAACGGATGCAGCTGAATACCATTATTTTATTGGAGCGACTGCCTATCTGACGTCCACAACCCAGTTACTGGGTAATAGGATACCGCTTGGTAAGATTGGTTGTCAACTACAAGACAAATTAGGTACCTAAAAAAACTTAAACTAAACTGACGGCTTTGAATGGCGGTCATAACAGAAGTTGTGCGCTCAACGCACTCACTCGTCACAAATTTTACTGAAACTGTCGTTTCTGGTATTCCACATACCTAAACTCAAATCTATAATCGTGATTGATGCTTGAGCAACGTTCTAGAATATACCTCCATATTGGGTAAGCCGTAGATGAGTCGGTAGGTATAACTAAAGAATTATTCATAAATAAATTACTCAGGACAATAATTCTTTTAACTTACAACTATGAACAATTTCAAATAACAACATGGAAAATATTTAGAGCAGCCCACGCACAATGGTCCACATGAAGGACTAAGTGCGGAAACCAAACCCTCTAACATAAAACATAGATCTTTAGAGCTTCACAAAGGCTTGTGGTCATTTAAGGCACTAGGTTAAAGGCCTAATATAAATATAAATTCTCTAAAACGGTCAATTTGCTGAATTAAGTGCTTACATTTAGGGCCAGCACCCTAATTGCGTAATACATAATCAATCGGAGTTGGTTTCATTTTGTCACTTCAACAACATTCATTGCGTTATTTACGTTGTCGAGCAAACAAATTTTTCGAACATATAAAGCAATGGATTAGCAATTTGTTTCAAAATTATTCAAATTCCGATCGATAGTGTGTCACACAATTAGGGTGCAGTTCCTCGAACGAAAATTATCGCATTTATGTGACAAACTGCCTGGCGCGCGTAAACTGCTTCGATTGGGTGTTGATAATTAATTCAACCAATCACAGCAGTTTACGCGCGCTTGACAAATTGTCACATTAATTTTTCAAAATATTATTTTGTTCGAGAACCTGGCCCTATGACTCGCGAGCTCTTCATAATTAAGTTTTTAGAGTGCAACTCGATCCCCAAAGAACTCATAAAGCATAAAAAACTTTTCCAAGATTTTACATAAATAAAAAAAAAACAAAGCTAAATATCATTTAGCTTTTCCTCTGTGGTCATGTATATTGTACATTTTAATGATAGCGTCTTTTAAAGTAGTCAGTTTTGCCTTGCATCCTTTATCGCATTTGTTGCAGACCCAATGCGTTTCATGTTTCTGGTTTATATGTTTTGAGCGCTTCTTAAATCTATGCTCTCCTAGTATTATGATCGCGTTGCCATGCCTCGACCAGCTGTATCGTGGAGTAATTCCTTCTGAAAACATAAAATAGAATCGTATTAGAAAGTAATTAAGGACTAAGAAAGTATTGAAACAATATACCTACTTTTAAGTAGGTATAGATAGGTACCATCGCGGACATTTGCGGTGAACACTTTTGAACTTTATTACCATAATAATAAGGTCGAAAAGTGGTTCACCGCAAATGTAAGTAAAACTTTCGATTTCGACCCCGAAAATTACGCAGTCTATTTCCAACCTGCTGTGATAAGGAATAATTAGAAACATACGCTAATTATTTCAATGCGTTACTAGATTTCTGAGCACATTCATTTCATTGTTTTTTTTTTCGCATATTCACGGTTTCATCGTCATTCTTGAAGCATCTACCAAAATAAATTCTAACACCCTTTTAGGACTTGAATATGTTACATATAGGAACTATTTGGCATAGGAATTCATATTTAAGGAATACTGATAAATACTGGTACTATGCTGTATCTGGATAGTCTGGAAGCCAACCCCAACATAGTTGGGAAAAGGCAGGCAGATGATGATTCATATTTAGAGAACTTTATCTAAATAAAATAATTATATTCAGGTGTAAAGTTTTAATATTTAAGTACCTAATCAAAATATTATAAAAATACTGTACACTTAGGTATTTTTTGTAAATAAAATAGATTAGAAATAGGTAGATTGCACTAAATCAATTGCGTTTACGCCTTAAATAAGACCTACCACCAAATTACACAAATAAAATCTAAAAAAATGGATACAATTAGTAGGTATATATTATTATTCTGTATCTATTTAAAATAAGTTTAATGTATAAATATGTTGGCAACATAAACAAAGCATGGGTAGGTATGTTTTCAGTCAAATATTTTTTTCCTGGCAACTTTGACAAAGTAAACTTTACAGTGGATATGCTATAAATGTTTACGAATTGTAAAATTTAAAATTAAGTTCATTATTTGATTCAAAAAGTAATAATCGCTATTTCTCGCTTTTCGTAGAAGTCTATAAAACTTTTACATTACCATGACTGATTTAAATACAAGGATAGAAATATTCAAAATATTTTCAGCTAAATATAAACCAGTAGAAATATAGTTAATTGAACCATTGCACATCAATAATGTGCCTTTAGCGACACGATTCCCAAAAACCTTTGGATTTAATATCTACTAGCTGACCCGACAGACGTTGTCCTGTCCAAATTTCAATAATTCATACAAAAATCCCATTGAAGAAAGGACGTTCAGTTTTGCCCAAATTTGTAAATTTTCCGGGAAACTTTTAAATGTTTTCTTTCCATAAAAATCTAATTCGGACTATTACGTACATTTTAAAACAAAAATTTGCCAAATCGTTCTCAGGTCCATTTCATTTTTGTTTACATATATAATTATATAGATTAGTCAATTAGGCCGGCCTTAAGTATATCCACAATACAATTATTATTACTTACATATATTTTATTACAAAGTGTAAAAACCTTAAGAAAACATTTATTAAATATGATTCATCTAAGCTGCTAAAATATATTAAATTGCTATTTTCCCAGACGCTGCCTGCGTTACGATAATCGTAATTTCAACAAAAAAAAAAAAACTATCTCTGACAAGTAGTGTCTCCACTAATAAAATAAGATAACTGAAAAGTCGTGAAATCAAAAATATGAATCGCTTAAAGGAATTGAAAAAATAAAACATAAAAAAAATATTTTTGTTTATTTTTATCAATAACAACAATGCCCATAATCCTTTAAGCAATTAATATTTTTTCTGAGTTGTACTTTAAGTGCCACGGTGAGTGAACTAGTTTACATCGCACCAGACAAAATCTTTAAAAATTGGTCCTCACAGAGTGCACACAGAAACTTTTCCCGCGGCCAATTTACAATTACACAACGAACGTGCCGCTGCAATCACGACATTAACTTGACACGCATATTACGGTTCCGCGTTTTCGTTATATATAGATATTTTAATTTCATTAAACGTTATTATTTATTGATTTATTTACAATTTTCTAAAATAGCATCTTGGAGCAACCTGTAGCGCAGAGATGAAATTAAAACGAACGAAAAAAAAGGTCACGCCACTCGACTTTTTTTCTGGAGGTATTGCAAAAAATTCATTCATGAAGCTACTCACAGCTGGGTCAGAACAATAAACAAACGATGAACAAAAAAGGTGTCGGTCAACGACCTTTTACCAGCTGACATAGAGCAATAGCTTCATGAATGAGTCGTTTGGATAGAGTGATCCTAATTTTGGTTACTATTTTATTATTTAGATTGTTTGATTTTTTTTTTTCAATCTATTACTTAATTATTTTAGCTTATCATAATATTTATGATTACTGGCCACTAGCGCTACCTGTGTCTTTATTTAATGTCGCTATAGCGGCGGCACGTTGTATAAGGGTGGTATACGGTGTTTCACCATACCGACTTTCATACCTGAACTTAAACATTTATTAAATCTACACAATTTGCACCAGGCCCTGGTTTGAACGTTGACCATACATTGCATACGCCCCGAACAGATGTAACTGTTCTCTCTCTGCAGCTGGACGGTCCTCTTGAAGAACAGTTTACATGATTCGCAAGTCCTGGCTCCGTAGTGTAGGCCCGATGTTACATCGCCACAGACTGGACAATAGTGGTAAACTGAAAATTCAAAATAAGTTATAATTTATTGATTTTATTTTGCGCTAGCGTCGCGCCTCTGCGACTTATGGTTTTAATGATTTGAAAAACATTGATTTTTTTATAACAGTAAGGCCTCATTTACGGAGACGCGGGGCGTCGTGCGTTGCGTTGAGCGGCGCGGCCCGCACTGAATTCAAATATATGGCGTTGTATGAGTGCGTTTACGGAGAAGCGATTTTAGACGCGTTTGTTTGAATTAGGGCGTTTTTTGCGGCCGAACCCGCGGATGGCACCGACGCGTCCCACGCGGCGTTTATCGCGGCGGCGCACGCAGCGGCAATTCTCGATGAAGCTATGTCCGAGGCGGAATCTTCTGTCAGTCTTATTTAGAAATCGCGCAACACAGACGTAGTCACCGTCGCAATGGAGTATGATATGATCGACTTTTTTTTAGAAGAAAATTCAATGTTAAAAAGTGAATTATTTAATATAAGAAGTGGCCCAGTGTTTACATCAACGGAACATGAGAAGTTTGGGGAATATGCAACTCTTTATAAGTCAATAAGAGAAAGAGGTTATGATGTATTTCATGGTTATACACGGATGTCTAATACAACTTTTGATTATACTCGTATAGTAAACAAAATACTCGAAATCGATCGTCACAATCGTAATAGTCGATTTGATCGACGAGGCGAGCGTGCGCCGCCGCGATGCCCGCCGCGTGCTTCGCTACACGCTAGAGGATTCGCCGCGGGCGCCGCGGCGGGCACCGCCACGCTTCCCGTCTCGCTTCTCTATGAACATGGTCGTATATTGCTATAAGTTTGTGTTTACGCGTGCGATGATGCGTGCCGCTTCACGCGCCGCCCCACCGTAAACAGAAAAAACGTCCGACGCGCCGCGAGACGCCACGCCACACGCGACGCCAGACGCCCCGCGTCTCCGTAAATGAGGCCTAAGATATAACACTTAAACCTTCTGAAATCAATTCTTTAAATGATGGTTAAAAATCACATCAAAACCCGTTGCGCAGTTTAGAAGAAAAGCGACTTTAATTTTTAAAAATACTAGCGGCCAGGCCCTGCTTCGCACGGTTTTTACAACTTGACAAAACATTAAGGTTTCTATATTAAATATAAGTTAAATATTAATGTATTATTGATATACCTTCCGGAATAAATTCTCTAAATGATAGTGAAAACCGCATCAAAATCCGTTTCGTAGTTTAGAAGAACAAAGCGGCCACACAGACAGACACGAAAAGTGACTTTATTTTATGGACATGGATTAGCGATCCACGCCGCAGTGTACAGTGATTTGAAGTGGGGGGAATAATTTCCCAGTCACCACCCGGTGGCAACTGGGAATATTCAGCACAATCGAGACACCGGCCACAGCCACCGGTAGCCCTGCGATAAGCGGTTTACATGCTTTTTCATACGTTTTGTATGGGTCCGTCGCACACCCGAAAGTCTGACAACCAGTCTTACGTACTCATCGTGTTACCCTGTAACTGAGTTGTGGAAGTCAGATAGGCAGTCTCTCCATGTTAAATACTGGTATTCAGCTTCATCCGGTTAGACTGGAAGACGACTCTAAAATAGTTGGGTTGGGTGGACTATTATGAGCTCATTCTTTGCTACATAAGTACAGAAGATTCACTCCGTAATTAAAAAAAAAGCTTGCTACGACACAATAAAGTGCAATTCAGGTCGCACAGCGTTGATTACCTACAGTTATATTCACCTAGAAGTTGCCTCTCTTTCTATCGCGTAACTCTTATACCTTCTGACTCGTTAGGGTTGTGTAATTTTACGACGATGCAGCGCGTGAGTGAGTATGAAACCAACGTGCGCTGGCCGGTGCGCGGCAGCCCACATTGAATTAGCAGCGCGACAAGTCGAGTCCGACGCGTGCTTGTAGCTTCGTACCTAAAATGTGGAGTGCGCCTGGCCTGACATAAGTAAATTTCTAGCTTGAACACACCATCCGAAGTTAGGTACCTACAGATCTTTCCATACCAGACGGCGCCTGCGTTGAAGCTCTTGCTTTGCAACATATAACTAGACTTGGTAATATGTGCTATCGAGAAAACTTACGTATGACCAATTTAAAACAAAATTCCGTGCACACGATGGCCACATCTATTAGCAAGCGTTATTATAGCGGCCGAGCGCTGCAAGCAAGAATAGTCCCTACGGTGTATAGATGTTCGTTTCTCCGATAGTACCTAACCTTTGTCATGTCATTATGAAAATACCAAGCTCAAAGCTATTTAAGTATTATAAAGCTTATTTATCATTTTATACGGATTTTATGTAAAATCAAACTACATTTGCCATCTTAATTTGTGGTATGGTTAGAAAGGCAAAAAATCCTAACCGCTAACATTTACCAAGAAAGACTCATACAGATTAGGTGGCACAAAAGGGAGGCAGGCCTATACTCAGCAGTGGGTGGAACAAGGTTCCCGATGATGGTGATGATGATGTTGATGGACATTATTTGAATGATTTAAGTACCTACACACAAAAGCAGCATTTTATTTTACAAAGAGAAATATTTGGATCGTAAAACATTAACACAATTTTGGATCATAACCGTAGGTAAAGCCAGGGGAATTAATTGTTAAGCAACACAACTGTCATTCTTTGACAGTTGTATGAAATGGCACGGCAAATTGACGACCACTTTTCGACCTTATTGCTAAAACTAAAAAGTGGTTCAACGCAAATATCCGCGGTACCTAAAATTAAATGAAAAATACATTTGTATAACAGATCATTTATTTGAAATTAATACCTATACAACATTTTGTTATATTATAAGTTACTGTAAAAATTATATAACGCTAATAAAAATAAAATACAGACAACAAATTATCCCTTTACGTAAACAGTTATTAACACATTTTGTAATTAAAAAGTCGTTAATAAGCTGCAAATTAGTTTTAAAACATCTTTCATGCTTGTCTTTTGTAGGTGTACCTAATACGGGTACACCTCTGCCTAAGCCTTCGCGGAAATAAGGCGTGATGTACAGTATATACAGGCGTGATATACAGTAGAAATTGGCTATAAATTAACTAAAAATAATTATAAAAAAAAAAACACAATCACCATTTTTGTAAATCCTAATTCTATGAACACCATGGGTATTATAGACAATAAAGCTAATTGAAATATCCTTAAAAACATTATTCTTATAACTAAATACAAGATGTACTCGTAATTTTTTTTTAATAAAATATTGTTTCATTAAATCACAAATAAGCAAATTCGACGTTCTGTAAACAAGATTAACAAAATATAACTACGCTGCCAATAAACCAAACAGATGCCTAAAAATTCGGTTAACACATATTCGTTACGGTCGCGAATCATACTTTATTCAACATACACCTAGACACTGAACTGCAAATTGCAAGAATCAAAAGAAAATTTGAATTTCGCTACCTTACCTAGAGCTTCCCTATTAAGTATAACTTTATTTAGTATATGAATATTTTTATTTCTCATGTCATACATTTAGGTCAATAACCTAAGAAAAAAAAATCTAACAAAAGATTCAAAACTAATTATGTATTTGTATAACTAAAATAGGCCTTCTAAGGCTGCCTATCACCTGATTTCCGAGATTCGTTATACTACAATATCTTACAGCGATGGTCATAATCTTTTGTACATTACATTTCATATTTTACAAGAAACCACTGAACAACACGGCATTCATAAATGTTGTCATGATCGCGGTCGAAAACGCACTAGTTCGCGGAGACGGCCATATGCCTATGACATGAGCATTTCGATCATGACGCGCGGACACAGACACGCCCCGTTGCCACTTCTCCTGTTTTTTTTATATTTCTATGACGTCATGAGTTAAAAAGATAGTAAGCTGCACGCGTGTTTATCTATTAGTTGACTGTAGCTACATTTGTATAAATGTAGACATACAACAGTATTTAAGACTAAAAGCATCTCCACATTTTGCGGTACACTGGCACTTTCTTAGTCTCACGAAACTTTTAAATACAAGCACTAGCTTGCATGACCCTTCCTTTCCCTTTTTTTTATATTTATAAATTGGTTTAGCTATAATATTGACATGGCTATGTTATTATGTTTTGGTAATTTTTATTATTTGTTCAATTTTTATACCAACTTAGTAACCTAAAGAAAATTATATTTTGGGTCACCAACTGAAAGGTGTGTGAAAAAAGTTATGAAAATTAATTATCAAACTATTTAACAAACGAGCAGTATAATTAATTATCAAAATTATTACTTCATTTATTTAAATTAATGCCAGTAGGCAGTGAAATGCGATAATAAGTATGATAGTAGAATACGGCCGATGAATGATGGCGGCTCTCCGAACTTTCGCGCATATTCTCCCACTTACACTCATCTCAACAGACCATTTGGTTCCTAAAAAAAAATTATTGCACAGCCGTCAGCGCTAAGTTCGGGCCAACCATGAATCATCGGTCGTATTGTAAGAGGATCAACAATTTTTAAAGTACTTGGCTAATTATATAAAATCTCAAAAAGGTTTCAATAGTTCCTTTTTTAAATAAATTGAGGACCTGCCCCCGCGCTCCTTCTTTAGTCTCACCAAGGTTGGCAACATACCGACTTCTATACATTTGTGATACCTGCAAAACTTGCAGGATCTTTTATAAGGAGTTAAAGTACATCCACCGGTCCTCTTCACACAGTCAAAAGTTAAACCCTTGTCAAAACTGATAGCTCTCTTGAAGAATGACTTGCAGGATTCACAGGTATGGATGCCGTAGTGTATACCGCTGACGAAGTCGCCGCAAATTGGACACAACATCTGGATTGCTGCTATTTTGCCTGATAAAAATGAAAAAAATTACATTCATTCGTAGTTTTGGTGAATTGTTTAATTTAAAATAAAATGTGTTAGTTTCTCTGGTAGGTTTTGAGTTTTAAACATGAACAGATTTTTTTGTGACGTAAGTCCTGGAAGGTAAGGCGTGGCCTTCCATGAAATAAAACCTAAAAAATTGTAAAATATAGGTAGGAAATTATAAATTTACCTGGTTCGTTTTTCGTCCAGACATTTTAGAAAAAAAAAAACCAAAACGTGTTTTTATTATTATATTTAAAATTTTTCAATGATCAATAAATATAAGAGTGGGTGGGTAGCAGACGATAAAAAGTTTCTCACACTGGAGGTTACATACTAAAATAATGTTTCTCAAGTTTGTATTCACACGAGTAGGTACAGAGATTTCACGAACGCGCGGCAACCATTCCAATTGATACCTTATAACAATGACATAAGATTCATGTGACGCGCGCTCATGAATTGCATTATCTAATATCAATCGCATATCTGTGGTAACATTTTGCATGTTTGGCATTGCCAGCACCTTTATGTCGTACACACGGCTTCACATCAAGCTATACATTTCCAGTTAACACTGACCTCTCTCTGTAAGGAAATCCTATACAATGCGAGATCAGTTTATACTAGAAATGTATAGCTTGATCTGTAGCCGTGCGTACCAATAATGCAGGATAGATAAAATTTTGTTCGGTTGACCAGACTTACCTGATTAAAAACAACGGCCAAGTGCGTGTCGGACCACGCATAATGAAGGGTTCCGTAGTTGGGATGAATTTATCCCAAGAACAAATCACAGACTTCTTATAGGTTTTCCTGTAATCTAAAGGTAAAGAACTATTTTCTGTATTTTTTTTCAAAATTTTAGTCACAGTAGTTTCGGAGATAAAGGGTCAATTTTCGTCTATTTTCTTAAATAACTTTAAAACAGTTTATTTTAAAATTCTAAAAAAAATATTTGAGACCCTCATTTATTTATTTATTTATCACACACGTTTACAGATAAATCTAGTGTAATAAATCTCATAGTAAGAAGCCCTTTCATTTGATATGTCATACGGTACAGTTTGCAAAACTTTTTTTTTATTTTCTTATTTGCCCCCCAAAAGTGACCTCTATATTCAAAATTCATTAATTTACTTTACCGTTCGTGTTTGGGTCACAGAAATACATGTGTACCAAATTTCAACATAATCGGTCCTTTAGATTCGGAGCAAATTGGCTGTGACAGACGGACAGACAGACACACGAGTAATCCTATAAGGGTTCCGTTTTTTTCCTTTTGAGGTACGGAACCCTAAAAAGAACAAAACACCAAAAATAACAAGCCTGTACTCCCCGACGGGTTAGGCTGAGGTGTACCTTTAGTTCACCAGTAATGTTAAAGTCCCCGTGTAACAGGGGGCGAGCCTATTACCATCAACCGGGCCAAAACCAAAAATATTCATAAAAAAATTAATAAAACACTAAAAATTACAATTTTAAATCAAATTCAGATATGGTATTTTTTTTAAGTACCTAATAATATAATAATAGTATAATATAATACTATAATAGTGTAAGTACGTTGCACTTGCACAAGATTAGTGACGTCATGAAAAAGATGGCGTGCACTTTTCCTACATGTTCGCGCCAAATTTGCAGTCAACAATCCCAATGACGTCATTAATTTCTGATGCAGAGAATGTGACATAAGATGACGCAGTTTTATGAAACGCTTTATTAGGTTGGTGAAAGTGACTCAATATTCTATAAATTAAATAAAACATCTTATTCGTTGATTCCCAAAATCTTCAATCACAATTCGATAATGGCAAGTATTAGCTAGTTTTTTCTTTAAGTATCACGGCTCATGATTGTGAAAAGTATTGTGATAAGTTACAATGCCTTCTACCTTATGTAAGACTGCTTTGCACCCAAAATAGCTTCTTCTGCTGCACTGCCATCGTTCCTTGGAGTTTCTGGAGTAATGTAGTGAAAACTTGTATCCGTCTACGACCATCACCATTCTGTTGTTTTTTGACCATTCATATGAAACTGTAAAAATAAAATTAAATGTAACTGATTTTGATAGTCTAATTTATTTTTAGGGTTCCGTACCAAAATGGTAAAAAGGAACCCATACGGTGCGACTCAGTCTGTCTATCTGTCCGATGTCACAGCTGGATATCTCAAGAACTAATGCTATCAACTTGACTTGGCCACTAGGGCTTAAGAGGTATCATATGAAAGAGCGCTGTTTACACATTCTCCAAAAATTTTTTCTTTTTTTTAGGCCGCATGGTTTTCAATTTTTCATGAAAATGTAAAAAAAATACCATTCCCCCCTTATCTCCGAAGTTTGCAGAGACAAAAAATATGAAATTATTCTAAAATATGAAATTATTCTATGTGATAGAAGTTTATGTAAAGATTACAGGAAAAATAAAACGATGTCTCTAAATAGCACACTTTTTCAGAAATCATCAACAAAAGTGCGAGTCCGACTCGCTCTTGACCGGTTTTTTATTTTAAGTTGCACATAAAATTATACTTACTTGTCATAGATCTACTGAAGTAACATTGTGTAACAGTAAGTACAGAAGCCAGCACATCAAGCTACCTCAATCTGTCAAATTTTCCCAATTGAATATGAACCTTATTCCTTTGTTGTAAAGTTGAAAATCTATCAAAGAAATTTGACAGATTGGGGTAGCTTGATGTGCTGGCGTCTGTACCTACTGTAAAATTGCAGTAGGTATCCAAGGTACCTACTCCAATTTTACCGAGTCATTATTAATTTTATTCGTTAAGGGCCGGATCACACGAAACACAACCACATCAACCAAGAAGCTGCGGCGGCACTATTCACACTGACTACGTGTGAATAGTGGTCGCCGCAGCATCTTGCAGTTGCGTTGTGGTAACTACAAAATTTCCATGTGGTTGCGTTGTTTGCAGACAGACAGATCGACCGGCTGTGACAGTGTCGTTACGTCGCGTCGACGCAACGTTGTGTTTGCGATGTGGCCGGCCGCTGGTGTGCGGTCTCACTGGTAGTTGCGTTGTGGCTGTGACGTGGCCTTGGTGTGGCCGGTATCTCCCACACGGTTGATTTTTACGGCGAAATGTGGTCCGTGTGAATAAAATAATTATTTTAAAACATATTTGTGGTGTTGGTTGTGGTACGTGTGATCAGGCCCTAAGATATTAGATTTGAAGATTATTAATTTGTAATCGATTCGAGTAATTATCGATAGATTCTGAATTACCTCTTCATTTAATAAGTAGGCAGGAAAATTATGCATAGGTAAATAAAAATACAATTAAATTTCACTAAACTGTATTTAACCTAATGAATTCACTAATTCACATTTCAAGTAATAAAGTACTCGTTACCTCGGCAAAATTAAAATGAGATCTACATTTACATTCTATGTATCAGACTTTAAAAAAACTGAAGAAAATTAGCATACCTAACCTTAATAATGTAAGTTTTAATAAATGCTATTAATTAACTGCCGTTTCATTATAATTAGAAAAATATTATAACTAATAGTCAAAAATGAGTTCAGTAAAATAGCGATATTAATGTTATTATAAAATCTCACGTCACAATAAAAGGAAGAAAAACCGGAAGGTTTGCATATAACACATTAAGTACCAAGACTACTTACTCTTGCATATTTCACGACCATTCAATTGTACGGTTAGCTATCATTCGTAGATCTTTGACAGTAGTTAGGGGTAGTCAGAAGCCAAAACGCCAAGGGGTATTCTGTCACCCAGTACTGGGTTGTGGAGGTCAGATAGGCAGTGCCTCCATGTAGAATACTAGTACTCAGCTGCATCCTGTTAGTCTGGAAGCCGACTCCAACATACTTGGGAAAAGGCTAGGCAGATTTTTCTATTGTACGGTCAGGGGGCAATTATCTAATTCGTTTCCCACATAGCGGGGCATGTCATCTTTTTGAAATGTCATTCTTATTTAATTATTAGCAATGACGTAGTCGGTAATATAATAAAGTGCAAGTAAAAATAAAGCTTAACGTGCTTAACAAATTTGTTCCTTGACTGTACAAAAACTTTTGAGGAAAGAATAGAGCCTGGGAGCTACCTGAACCTAACCTATGACTGTGCCAGGCTTTGATAGTCTGACCAATCTCACATTTCCAAGCAAAGATGAAACTGCACCCTAATTGATGGCGCTATTCGCCTTGTATACCTCCATCTCGTTCTTGCACTAGAATAATGATAACTTTAACGCTTTAGTATACCGCTCATCAATGTAGTCTAAGATCAAGACCAGCAGAAGTTAACACTAAGAGTATATTTTAACAAATGCTCAAAAAACACAGAATACAATTTCACAACCAAAATATCATCTAAAATTATTTTACTTCTATAGGAAACACCTTTATTGCATAACTTACAATTTTATCTATTGACCTTTGACTTAAAACCAATAATATCTTATAATTTGACTAGTGACATCATTTCTTAGATCATGATAAGTTATTTATTTCAACTTTCTCGTCCATTTCACTGATTAATTTTTCAATACCTTAATTTTTTTTTTAAATTAGAAGTAAAGATCTTTTAGTGGAAGTATAATGACACCAACTGCTAGGGATACTAATTACTACTTCGCACTTCTTATAATGCGTTTAAAACTCGGCATTTTTGGACAACAATGAGCTACCAAATTACTTTTCTATGATCATGTCCATCCCAAGTATAAAGGTTTTGATCGATTAATCAGAAGTTCAGCTGCGTCGTGGTTGTGGACACCCTTAACTTCAATGATGCGTTTCCCTCGAGTCTTCAGAACACCCTTGCAGCATCTGTAGGAGTGGGTAGAGCAGGTCCATCTGACCACACCATTCCGAACAGAGTGCCGGCAGTAAGTATAATTTTGATACGAAATTAGAGGTTTTCCTCTAAGAGATGGGATGATGTATGCTGCTTCGTGACCATTGAGGATTTTTTCTGTAATTTCATAAAAATATTAGCATTATCCTCGCGAGTACATGACGTTTTGAGACTTGGGAGTTTAATAAGTGTCGTTTACCTATTTACAAAATTGCTTGCAGTCTTAGCTATTTTTTTTTAGAATAGGCATTGTTGTATGATTAGGAATGGACTATAGCCTGACCGATACTGCTGTACCGCGCCATAGGAATGCGTTTTGAGGCAGGGGGCGGAATTGACGAATGAGCGGTGGGGCGCCGTGAGCGTTGACGAATGACCGACTTGCACTGCCCCCCGCCTCGCCGCACACATGCCTAAGGCGCGGTACAGCGGTAGCGGTTAAACGTAAAGACTTGAACTGGTAAGAGAGAGCCCAGTATCCTGGATGAGTTTGATCTAAGACAGGGAATTCTTCTACAAGAGTGTTTTTACTTCAAGCTGCTCAAATCTTCGAGCCACACAACCAGCACCCTTATTGCGTACACACTATCAATCGGAGTTGGTGGTCGAACATGAAGCAATGGATTAGCAATTTGTTTCAAAATTATCAGATTCCGATCTATAGTGTGTTACGCAATTAGGGTGCTGGATTAAAGAAATAATAAAGCTCATATTATACTTTCAAATATATTTATATACAAAAATAGAGAGCAATGGAACACAAGTGCATTAATACTGAAAATACATCGAATATGCCACCACGTTTGTACTACAGCAACCGGTGAATACAGTAGGCAAGAATTTACAATAATACAGAGATCACAAAGTTTATATCACAAATTAGCACCTTACAGTACAAGATAGTTTTAGTTTTAAAAAATACTATACCTACTACGGAAACAAAAACGAACTGCCATTCACGGACGAAGACAAATAAACACATAAAAAACCATGAGACATAATGACAGTCCGTTAATATAGACTCTAGACTACATACCTATTATATTTGAGCACCTTGTCTAATCCAGTTAAATCTTTCCAAAGCCTCAAGAATATTACATAAAATAAAAGAAGAGCAATGGCTAGATTTGTTCTCTTTGGCTAACGCCTGACTGAAAATATGACATAGCGGTCGAAATATTCCATCTCTGTATTGAGCCATTCATTCAGTGGCATTGTCAGTCATTACACCCAATACAAGAAGGAATTGAATCTTATACAACACAATGAACTTTATTATAACACAAAATGAACAGGAGATAAATTACATAATATGACACTAGGAAAATGAGAGGTCATTACTACAATGCCACCGTCTTAACTAACTCGGTTATCAAAACAAACACAGCAACGAAGCTACCGAATCAGAAAAGCTGGCAACACTACACACGCTTCTTTTGTGTTGGCTAGGGAGCTGCCACTATAGTGTTGTACTCATCATTATGAACAACTTTTACTATGGGACCAAACCTGAAATCGTGAAAAAAATCAGCTGTTCCCTACATTTATGTTCGCATAACTCGTTAAAATGTAGGGAACATTTTTTTTTTCACGATTTCAGGTTTGGTCTCATAATAAAAGTTGTTCATAATGATAAGTACAACACTATCGTGGCAGCTCCCTAGCCAATAAAAAAGCAACCAGTATATTTAATTATGCTGATCCTAAAACGAAGACGACGTCAAACAAAAAACTCCGTAGGCGGATGATTATGAAGATTTTTCGCATACATCAATCTATTTCGTTCGGTATACACTTTGGCAGGACAACCGTGAGTATTGTGGGTGTAACAAGACCAATAGCAATGGTCTCCTTGGTATTGCATCCTGGTGAATGTGAAATCTCCCAGCTTCATCAGTCGGTCCCCGCCTCTTGAGATCATAAACTTTACTGGAAAATAAACGTAGTATGAGGTTATTTTATCAACAGTTACCTAAGTTTACCTATCGGACAGTTGGCTCCACAGCACAGCACTCAGTCAAATGCAAAAACTACGACTTCTTATGTCAGTGTTTTTTTTTTTTTGTATGTCATTAGATGACAAACAAGCATCAGGCAACGAAATGATTAGTGGTAAAACTTTGGTTTGCTAGGAAAGCGGTTCCGTCATATTATAACGGCCGTCATGAAAATCTGTAATTTTTAACAGTATTTGACATTAAGTCAAACCCGAGATTTAAATGCTGGATCTGCCCTCATGCTGGATCTGCCCTCACCGTAGGTACTTAGTCACAAGAAAAAGTGTCCATACTGACAAAAATGAGCTCACTGCGAGTTTAAATATTACCATTTAGGTACTCCATCCTAAATATTCTATCATTGATAAAATAAACAAATACCAATCATAAAAAAAAAACAAATTATGTAACTTAAGACTCATGTTTGATGAAACACTTTGAAGTAGTTTCTGTACTTCGTCAGGCTGGGAACCAATATCGCACGTAGGGGAGACTGGGTATAGTTGTCACAGCGGTCATAATAGAAAACTTAACGAACGAATAGGAACTTTGATCGGCGTAGAAGAATCGCGAAGGCAACACCTGGGGATGGAGGTGTTGCCGGTCTCCCCTACTACATTCAATGCGAGTCTTGTTGTAGGTACACACGGGCGACATCTCTTTTGTTTGTCCTCAAATGCAGGCAAATGCATTGCTTGCTGCTGGCGTTGTCTGTCATCGATGGCAATGCTTTTATGGGTAGATACCTCTTTTACGTTTTGTGTGAGCATCCAGTTCAGAATCAGTTGCGACTGTATCTTCATTAGTGTGATTTTCTTTTACTTTTTGATAATTTGTACCCCACAAAGGTCACGCTGGTACGTATGGATGCGTGGTTGGTGAACGAAGCAACCTGCGCAATTAAACCGCCCGATGGCAGGGCAAAGTACTTCGGTGTGGGTTACCGAAGTACTTTTTGTAAGATTGACAGCAACACCAGGGCGTAGCTGGCCTTCCTCGGGGAGCTGAGGTGGATTGCACCGGGTGGATTTTCCCACCCGTACGCAAAATACGTGCTTTCACGTAGAGTTGCGGTCACCAATCCGGTTTTTCTATTACCTGCGCAACATCTCTGTGTACGTCCTGAAATCCTGACGTTTGTCTCAGTAAAAGGCAGGACAATATAAAGTTTGAACTAATTAATTTATTCTCACATTTTACAACCTTAAAAATAATAACATAGGCACATAATAATTAAAGTTTGTCAGTTAGGTAGTCTTGTTTCGTTATTTAATAAAAAATAATAATAATATATAAATAAGGTTTTTATTTATGCTTCAGTTCACAAAAAAGGGTTTAGTAAATGGAGCCCCCTTTTTAACAAACAATGCCTGTGTTAGGAGACTCCACTCTTCCATTTCTTCCAGTACAGCATAATTCTTAATCTAGTAACAAAAGGGTACATAAAATAAGGTTACACATAGGTACCTATGTGAGAGCAAGCAAAATAAAACTCGATTGTTCCCTTAAAACAAAAAAATATATATTCCATAATATTATAAAAAGAAATTGATTACTCAAAATTATTTTATTATTAATTAATTTTAATTTTGAACCGTTAAAATCTTGTTTTATTTATTAATTATGAATGTTTTGTTGTATTTATTATAGTGATTAGAATATTTGTGTGTCATTGACAACAAAACAGCATTAATTTTATTAACATTGACATCTGAATTTTTTGTTTACCTATGTTATACAAATAAAAATATTTGAATTTGAAAATAGTTCAAGATCTACTTAAGTTACTGTAAAAACTTAAATCTCATTTACTTTTCTTACAAGTGTTACAACAAGTCAAATATATTTTAATAACTTCTTTGGAAACATTACAAAACTTAGTTTTCAATTCGGCGTCCATTTCATCTGTATCTGCATGTTTAAACAATAAATGTATGGTGTGTAATACACCAAATAGATCTTCCATAGGTACATAGAACTTAAAACTAGGATTAACTTCGGTCCTAGGCTGTATCAACCGCTCTCTACCATTCGTAGCTATGATGTCATAGCTCGCAAGCATTTTATAGTCTTCAAAGTTTTTATTCCATTTGGTTTTTATTTCCTTCACCTCTTTTATGAAGTCCTGGTACCTTGCTGTGTTGATGAAGTACAAGCTGTTGCTTTTCTTGCGACCAACAAGACATTTTAGTTTATTGTTGAATTCTTCTTTCATTGGGATGACATTGTTTGCAGCAAATTTGTCTAAAACTGCAATTAAGAGACATTTATTTTTATGACATTTGAAATTCTTTAAATATACAATATACATTTGGGATACAGGAAAGGTGACAAAGGCAATTACCATGAAAAATTTAATAAAAACAATAAAACTCGAAAGTATATTTTATTTAAACAACACAATACAACAATACATATTAATTAAGTATTAAATTTATTAAAAATCATTTTTGTCATCATTAGATAAAACAAAGTAGGTATGTAATTTCATTATTTTCAAAAAAAAAAAAAGAAAACAAGGTAAGCACCACTATTATTTCTTCAAAGATTTAAAGAATATTACATTTTATGGAAGGCACTTACAATTGCTCTTATCATTATTTATTACATACACACTTGATAATACCTACCTACCAATCAATCTATAAACATCATCATTAAAATTATTCTGCATTAAAATTATTGAGAAAGTTTGTTATTATCAGCTAATGTTTTATTGATTGAATTATTAATAGGGATAGGTTTTTTTTTTTTTAATTAAGTATATTTTATTAATAGAGTTTAATCACAAACTGATTATGCCACCCTCATTGATACAAACAATTGTTCCTCGTGATCTAAATGCTATTTTTGCTAACTTATAAAAGAGTCTAGCATCCTTTGACAATGGGGATGCAAGAATGCTATTAAACCAACTTACAGAATATGGATAGTTGCTTTAACAAAACAATACTAATCCAATATTCCTTCAAATATTCTGTTTAAATCTTTACAAAGAACAAACAAGTTACCATAGATAAAAAGTAGGTCATCGCTGCTCTCCTTAATAATTCATAATTAAAACAGTAAATTATAGTAAACAATTGTCCTATAGGAATATAAGTATTTAATAGGGCATGATACGTTGATTAAATTCCT
Source organism: Cosmia pyralina (assembly GCA_946251885.1). Taxonomy (NCBI): domain Eukaryota; kingdom Metazoa; phylum Arthropoda; class Insecta; order Lepidoptera; family Noctuidae; genus Cosmia; species Cosmia pyralina. The sequence goes on from OX276351.1 coordinate 22,321,354, forward strand.
TCTAAATATGAATAAAAACATAGAAAGTTTAAAAGTGAAACTTATTACTAATTCACTCACCAAAACATGTTGATACAGCAATGTTCCGTAAAACAATAAGTAAATCAAGTAAAGAGCATATACTAGCACACTTTAAATGTAACAAATCAGTATTATTGTGATTAAATAGGACTGTAAAACACATTACATTCTAAAACTTTTGAAACTCCGCGCACAATTTTAGGTTATGTTATATACACTGGCACTTTTATGTTGTTCCCGCTTATATAGACTAGAATTTTCACAAAAAATATACCAGTCACTAGAATTAGGTCCATTTGGGGAATTTACAATAAATCCCAGTGTTTATTTTTGTTATTTTAATTGCCCGTCATCCGTCAATCTGACACGACTGTCATTGCGCTACGTTTCGATTCACTCGAAATAAATTGATAGTTTTCTTCGGCGCATTGAAAGTGGCGCCACCCCAAATAAACGACGGCAAGTAACAAAACATTTAGGCATAATTAATGAAATTGACTGTGTAACTTGGGATTAGGTTTAGGTACACACGGCTACACATCACATTTCCAGTTTACACTGACCTCTGTAAGAAAATCCTATACAATACGAGATCAGCTTATACAGGTAGCTTGATCATTAGTACAAAGGAATCCAGTGCGAAAAAATTAATGTGTGTTGTTTCTTTAATGTACCGACAATCGACAATCGACATTGAGCATTATGTTTTATAACAAGTACTAAATTTATTTAAATGTAATATAAACATAACCTAAAAATATCAAAGAACTAACCTAACATAACTAAAACTATTCACAAACTAAAACATGGCGTCGTAAAATTCATCCATATTGCTGTCGACTGGTAATGTACCCAAGAGACTGGCGTCATTGCCACGTTGTATGCTTAGCCTCTGGCCAAGGTAAAAGGCCCTTGGGTCACGGGAAGTGTCAACCAGCCGTCTCGAGATATCCTTAAAGAGACCATGAGCACTCGGACCCCACGGCCAGAGGCTTTCAACCCCAAACGGCTCGAAAATATAGTTACATATATTTACGCCGCTTGAGGTTTTCCGCAGCCGCAGCAGCGGAGCCAGCAAGGCACGCCGAGCCAGCAAGATGGGATGGCGCAAGATTATCGACACACGTTGCATCCCACCTAAAGGCTTACCCACCTTCTATGGAAATAAAGACATGCTGTCTGGTCTCTTGCCATCATCGCTTGCCAAGCCATTGGGTTCTAGTACAGCTGGAACGGTCGGTAACAAGAGCTCGTTGGATGACGTCATTAATGTTCGCGTACTGCGCTAAGCGACCCGCTCTTCGGCTGCAAGACAGGCCGTGGTGTCCGAGGCCGTTAACAACTTCGCCACAGAGACAGCATTATGTTGACTTTTATCTACCACACACAACAGACAACACAACACAGACAGACAATTATCTGTTCTGTGATTAATTTAATAATTAATTCATTATACATAAAAAAACAATTGAAAATTCATAGAAATGCACTTACTGCCGCACTCACATAAATACGTCACTTGTCCGTTTGACGTGAGGTTGTCAGTGAAAATAATGGAGTAGTCTGCGCCACCACTCAAGTCCGATAGACGCGGCGCTACTGTCTATGTCATTGCATCACATTGCATACAGAAAAATGTAGTTCTACAATTTTACGAGGGCCTTCTTTCGAGGCGCGCGCTTTATTTCAATTTTGTTGTCTTTAACAATTTTAATATACCTGCCAGTGTGTGTATGCCCATCTAAAAGCTAAAGATTAAATATATATAAGTGTCGTGTCTGAGGGCGGCAGTAAGCCCGGCCGATTAACGATAAAATTTATAGTCTTCTGACTGAAATGAATTAATCTAATGATTATGATCAGTGTTATATTTCCTGATATTGCCATAAATGTCAATGATGACCCTTGCAGGACACTTGAGCGTCTTCCGTTTGGAGCAGTACCAGCACCTGGACTTCCAGCTGTTGGAGAAGGTGTAATCTTGGAAGATCATCACTGTTCTGCCGCCAGGCGTATGCACGATCTCATAATGTAAATCTGAAAGATTAAGGAGTTTAAGTAAGGACCTACTTTTTATTATAAGTATTTTTTTCTCAGAATTAAGGGTTAGGTACCAGGAAATGGAGCGGTGCCAGCGTAACATTCTTTTAGATATTTTTATGTATCAAATTCGCAGCATTATGCTCCAATACAGGTATGACTGAGAAGTGTGCAACGCTGAAGTGGGACTGAGTGGGACATGGTATAAGTCCATAAGTACAGGGTCAAATTAAAAATCGACATTTTTTTTTTGTTTTACCGCTCACGCTACCGCTGCCGCTCACGAGAGCGCGGTGTGAATCGGGTCCGTGGAGTCATTTTACCTAATATTGTACGTGGTGTGAGTTCTATACCAAGAAAATACTTTTTTATTATTAACGTTGTTCCATAACAACAACGTTAATAATAAAAAAATATTTTTAAAAATGACTCCACGGACCCGATTCACACCGCGCTCTCGTGAGCGGCTATGTTAAGATATCGATAAGTATATATATAGATATCGTCTGCGAAGCATCGCAAAATAATTTTATTTGACCTTATATTATGTCGATTGCAGCAACACAGTTGGATTGAAACTTAACCCGAGGCGACCGGCGGCGCGTAGTGTTCCTCACGCGCCCCTATTTGACGTCGCAGGGGGAGTCTTACACCTCACTCCCCCCGCGGGCCTGAGGATCCAGCCGAGGATCGTGGAAGGCGCACAAGTTCCTATGATCCCAGGTCCAAGTGTGGGAAGGGAACACCGGGATGGTTTCGCCAGTAAGTGTCTGGCAGACCCCCCGCCCCAGGGCGGAGGACAGCCATGAGGATTTTCCACCCGGGAACAAAAAAAAAAAAGGGAAAAACCTAGTGATATCTACTATTTGCCAGTTGGTACCAAAATGTTTAATACCTACCTACTTGCATAAGTAGATCTGTATACCTAATATTTGTACAAGTAGGTAAGTAGATATAATCAATTGTGGACATCTTTAGGCTGAAATGATGATGGTTATGAAGTAGGTAGATAGAATAGAATAGAATACTCTTTATTATGCACACCATCTAAATTACAGGATACCTACACAGGTACTTGTACTTTGTACTTGTATACCTCTCATTGTAAGGAAATCCTATACAATGCGAGATCAGCTTATACTGGAAAGGTATAGCTTGATCTGTAGCCGTGCGTACGTACCTACGTACTTAGGTTTTGTGGATAGGGATCCATACCAGACAAAAAAAAAAAAAAAAAATAATTAATAAAAAAAAAATTAATTTATTTAACATACAATACATGTTATAACCTCAACATCATGCACAGTAAAGACATAAGGTAAAGTCAGGGAAATTAATTGTTTATCAAATTATCAAATTAAATAGTCCTTAGGTTAGATATATTCAAATCCCAACTGCCATTTTTTGACAGTTGTTTGAAATGGTTTTATCATGACAAATCGACTTAGGATATCAATTTCCCTGACTGTATACAGCTACCAATAAATCGCAATTAAAATAATTTTGCCCCAACGGACAAGATTATAATTTTAACTTCGGACAATAAAGCGAAATTCATCAAAGGATACCATAACAATAGTTAATAATACACAAGAACTAAAAACAATAGGCGTACCGTTTATTGTTAAATATGAATATTTAGTAATTCTTAACTATTGTGAATACATGAATAGATCTATGGGTGGGTTTAAACCTAACTCGCTAATAAAATTTCATTCAAACTAATTTAAGTAAGATATTGCTAAGATCATCTATTTTCTTAGTTTAATGCATAACTAGACTAAGATTGCATTATTTGCATTGTATGAAAAACACGAAAACAAAATCCGAACCCCAAATACTCAAAAAATCCTCATTTGTCAATCATACAATGTTTTACCCGACTGACCCAGAAGGAGTGTATTGTTTTTCGCGCGCATGTATGTACCTACCTATGTAGGTATGTAAGTCCGTTCCATTGTGAACCCTAAACGGCTTGATGGATTTTAACATGTAATGTCGTTAGATTCGTCTTCAGTGTGGGAGTGACATTGGCTATAATATTTATATATTGCATCTGGAAATACAATAAAAGGGTGTGGAAGGTTTTTTTTTGTAAATAAATTGTAACAATATTGTTATCAAATAAAAGCTAGTAATGAGAGCTTACTATTAATAAAACTAAAAAGCTTGACAAAAACAAATTATAAAAAAAAAAAAAACCAGACTGTAAAACCACTGCCTGCAATTATAGGTACCAAAAATCTGTAGATAGATAATTATGCTCGTTTTTCTCTTTTCAGTCGTGTTTTTGTAGTCGAGTGTTTTGTTTTTTTTTTTTTTAATAATTTGTTTTAAATATTACCTATGCCTAGGACTAAGCTCAAAAAAAAAAATCTCTTACACTGTTTTACATAGAATAGGTAAAGTCAGGGAAATTAATTGTATAGCAAATTTACTACGTACCATTTAAATTTTCCGTACATTTTAATCTCAACAGAGTTACAGATATGCAAGAAATGACAAATTGGCGTGTGTCAATTTCATAAAATAAATAAATTATACTGAATAAAACATACATTTTCCTGACTTTACCTACCTAAAGTTCGTTTTTTAATCCCAGATAGTAATTTGACATTCCAAATGTTCGATGTATATTTTTTTTTATTAAAATTTAATATTTTGACATTTGCACCTATCAAAATTACTATCTGGGATTAAAAAACACGAACTATACAAAGCTAAATTGCGGAAAACAATAATAACAATTACAACAGCTATCACCGAAAACACTTGGGTGAAGTTAGCTTGAAGTGAGCTGTCAACAGTGTCAGTCAATCTCTAGCATCCAGGTGGAATGACAGCTCGCTTCACTCAAGTTTTCACAGTGAGATTTGTACAGAATAGACGCTGATACATATGTGGCCTTAGCACTAAATACAAATAATAATGCAGAGAATAAGAATTATACATTTTTTTTAAATCGTATGTTACTAGCTGACCCGCCAGACGTTGTCCTGTCAAAATTTAAATTTTTTTTTCCTGTTTTGTTCTTCTTTTAAACAGGACAATAAAACAAAAACAAAGTAAAAAAAACAATTCGGTCAAGCCGTTCTCAAGTTAAGGCGTGACCAAGGGAAATAAGGATTCATTTATACAGGGTGTCCAGTAAATAGCACGACATACTGCAGGAGGTGATAGCTTGGGTCAATACCTATCAAAACAACACAATATATGTTCTGCAAAATCTTATGGATTTTTTTTCACCACTGTAGGTTAAAGTTATGCGAAAAGAAAATCGTTCTGTGAAAATTTAAACAAAAAATACTATTTCTTCAAAACATTCTTGTTTTTGATAGAAAAAAGACTTATCAATGAGTAAAGTAACTATTCACGAATAATTTGATGTAAAAAAAATAAGAGAAAAGGAATTTTTCATTACGAGATGCTTAAAAATCTGTTTCAAGGCAAGGTAGAGATTTTTCGATATTTCGGAAAATTTTGTAAAACTGTAAATCCGTAAGATTTTGCTGAACATATATTGTGTTGTTTTGGTAGGTATTGACCCAAGCTACAAGCTATCACCCCCTGCAGTATGTCGTGCTATTTACTGGACACCCTGTATAATATCTATACATAATATAAATTAAAGTCGCTTTTCGTGTCTGTCTGTGTGGCCGCGTTATTCTTCTAAACTACGCAACGGGTTTTGAAGGGCATGGGCGCATGGGACGGGTCGCTAGTATAGATTATAAACATACTAAATACTACAGTTTCACGTAGCTTCCATCTTTAGTCCTAAAAAAAGCAGGCGCATCATGGTTGTGCTCCAGTTCATGGTAGATCAGCTTCCCAGAGTCGTTGAACCGCAGTTTCGCTGTACACTTGGCTGAATATTTACTACTGCAGTTCCAATATCTATGGTCACTCGTCGTTTGGGCAAAGGTATAGTCCTCGATCATAAGCAACGTTCTCTTTCGTTTACCAACTTGGATCCTTTCGATATGGAAGTTATGGAACCCTGGAAAATATGTGTGCTTAGAACTTGATTTTTATTTTATTTATTTTACTTTACGTACCTCCGTAGATGTCTGTAAACGCTGGGAGGGGACCGCCCTAGGAGGACATAATTATAGTGACCTTATTGGTGATGTTCTTCAGAAAGGTCAGGTACGTAGTACTCGCAACCGGCGTACGTGTGTAACCAGATTTATGAACGTAAACGAAGCAAAAGGAGTATGTAAGGTCGTATCAGGTCGTGTTCAGACGGCTTAGTGTGAGTTTTTTATACTTACTCGATCGCGTTTACGTTAACGTTACCTTACGTCAATTCGTATGGAATAATTGTGTTTCCCATTATAGTCACCAGACGGCGCTTATAGGGTTTCAGTACAAATTGATGTTTACGTAAACACGATCGAGTAAGTATAAAAACTCGCACTAAACCCTCTGTAGTTTCTGCCTATATGAAGAAGAATGGGAGGAAGGCGTGAGTTTATGAATGTAGGTATACGTATGTTATTTTAGTATAACATATAGGGTAACTGCTATAGTAATTGGCAACGCTTTAGTAACTGGCCACTCATAAAAAAAGAGGTAGAAACAAGGAGAAGAAGCAAGCTCGTGAATGAAAAGGACGAAAAATATTTTTTGGTCCTTTTCATTCATGAGCTTGCTTGCATTACCTTGTTTCTACCTCTTTTTTAATGAGTGGCAGTTACTGAATCGTGGCCAATTACTACAGTAGTTACCCTATTGGAAATAGTCAAATTACATTAAGTAGTTGATGACTTAATGGGAACGCTATTTTCAATTGATGGTGGTATTCCTTTCGCCTTAAGATGAATGTGCAAAGGTAGCCCGCGAAATTCAAATTTTCTTACGTTTTTTACTTTAGAAAAAATCTAACTAAGAGAGATGTATTGATGATTCTTATGGTTATAATATTGTAAATACATATTTGTTATAGTCGTGAATCATAATTTGATCAAGATACAACCTGCAAATTGCAAAAAACGTAAGAAATTTTGAATTTCGCGGGCTACTTTGCGCTTTCACCGGATTACCAAGGGTACCTGAGTCGCTTTTAAAAAGCCCATAAAATGGATGCATTTAATCAGAAAGTTAATCATTTTAATACTTTTTGGTAGTGGAATGAAAATATTGAATAGTTTCTTATTAGTATTTATTAAATTGTAACAAAAGATGCAACTTTTTAATAACTTAGACATAATATTTTTCCTAATATTAGAAATTTAGAATATATTATAGCACTTAATAGTAATTATTTTTGGCAGAATTTACAATTTGAATACCAAAATATAATTATCTGAATCTGTTAGGCAGAGGCGGATTTGCCCGAAGGCACATTAGGCCCGGGCCTAGGGCGGCCAGATATTAGGGGCGGCCAATCTGACAAAAAACTGATGTAACAAGAAATAACTGAAAGTACCTAAATATTCTAAAGACTCGCGCACATTATGGCGGGCCGCACTGCACCGCATCGTATACCAATAATCTTCCTAAACCACTCGTATATACGGGTTACTGGTTATTAACCAATATCCTCTTAAGGGGTCACTGTACTCATCATTATGAACAACTTTTACTATGGAACCAAACCTGAAATCGCGAAAAAAAAAATCAGAAAGTAACTCGATTTCGATAAAAGTTGGCAGTACAGTAAATTTAGTCTATAAGATGGGTGCTGAGAAAGGGGCGGCTGGTATCTATTTTTACTACATGGCCTGAGGCCTAGGGCTACTTACTCGTAGTATTATTATTTATTCTGTGCCTAGGGCGGCCAAGACTGCAAATCCGCCTCTGCTGTTAGGAATAACAAATAAAAAGCCTCAATACGTTTCTAACAGTGTACTTACAGACCTTCCCATTTCCATGCTAAAAGAGGGAAACAATTTTAATTTTTTCGACTTTTCCTCCATGTGGCGTGGCGACCGAACACCCTGTATAAAACTTCAAAGCTTCATGACTATTTTCTCATGTCGGGCCCACCCAACGTCAACGTCAATGGTCATCATCGCCATAAAACATCGCGGTAATTATTCCGGTAACTATTGCGACAAATTGAGTGGCCACACTTGAACGCCGCCACGGAGTTATCGCCACGTCAATCGGCAATGTGAATGCCGTTGTAAATTTATCGCGATAAGTTGTGGCTACACCTACGGCCTACGTGCATCATCGCGATAATCAACGGCATATCCCGTTGATGTGGCCCCGACAACAGAGAGCAAACAAATTGCACATAGTAAAATGGATGCCTGTCTGAGTTCAAACCACGACCTAATAAGTCACAGCCGTTTGTGGTACTGACCACTGGGCCACTGCTGCACTAATTAAGTACCTCCCGGACTCCTAAATCGAGCCACCCTACATTTTTTTTTTTTTTTGTATACAAGTCAATTTCCTTTATTGATTGATTGTGAATTCAAATTTGGAATAATCATGACACCAAAGTGATGGCCAGTATGTTGACTTATTGACTTGACGATATTTTTACCATCGCGTACTTAGAACCTGAATGAGGCTGCCACAGGAACATGGGAATCGGCAGAAGAAAAGAGAGGCATAGGCCTCTCTTTTCTGCTCAACAGTGGGTGAAGTCGTGGTGTGGATGATGATTATTATGATGTTGACTTCAGAACTGCAGTATAACTTTTTTTTGACTCATCATTTTTAGGGTTCCGTACCTCAAAAAGAAAAACGGAACCCTTGGAACGTGGAACGCGTGGTGGTATCAAATTGAAATTAATATCCCTTGGCCTTCCTTGTCTTGTAATAAGTCCCTTGAAGTTCTAAAAAAATCAAGCTTCTAAGTCAACGTAGTAAAAAAGTACGGCCATCTACGCAACATTTTGATACTTGCAAGTAAATCTAAACCTAGGGTACTTCCCGTTGACCTAGAATCATGAAATTTGGCAAAAACCAAGGTCTCACAGCACAAGTAAAGGAAAAAGTCCGAAAATTGTTAATTTGTTATTTAATCAAATATACCAATTTTATTTTTGGGATTACAATTTAAGTTTGTTTTTGGGATAAATCCTTTTCAACTACGGAACCGTCCAATGTGCGGGGTCCGACACGCACTTGGCCAGTTGTTTTTAATGCACACTGGCTCGATTTAGAAGTCCAGGAGCGTACTTACCTCATTCATGCAAATGGCGGAGGGTGATTGTGTTCAAAATCATGAGGAATTACTAAGTCTAGTTTATAAGTCACTTTGGCTGGACATCTCTTAGACAGTCGACTTGAACAATTCCAGACATATGAGGACTTGTTGGATCTTGAGAACGTGTGGTTGTGGAACAACAACAGTTGGGCTCCTCGGGAAGAATGTACTATTCTGGCTGAAAAAAAGGTAAGGAGAGATATTAATGGTCATCATCTATTTACTTATTAGACCCGCACCGCCCTGCCTCACGATAGTGTAAGAGAAAAATAGGTAATAAGCAGTGTAAGTTTTGGGGTTACGTAAGGCGATAATCGCATAGCACGGTTCACAACTCGATCGCCCGATGCATGCGTTTTGACCAATAGGATGCACGAAGCGTATTTATTTCACTAAGCGTAGTTATTTTTTGTTTCACGCCCTGTGCTCACACAAATGCATATTGTCACTAATTGGGCGAAACCGGGAAGGTGTGGCCTGTCACTAGCTGCGCTTCTGCAGAAAGGTTTTCTAAACTGAGCATGCTGAAGTTTTGTCGATAGTACGTAGATATCACCATAATGCGTGTCTGTCATGTTTGTCGGTCTTTCTGTCACAGGGCTGTTTCTTTCGAACCGTAATAAATAGTCAGTTGAAATTTTCACAGAATACTTCTTGTAACTATGGCCGCTATCTTATTAATCACACTAATATTATAAAGGCGAAAGTTTGTGAGTGTGTGTGTGTGTGTGTGCACGTGTGTGTGTATGTTTGTTACTTCTTCACGCTCAAACGGCTGGGCCGATTTTGATGAAATTTGGTATGTAGATAGCTTACACCCTGGATTAACACATAGGCTACTTTTTATTCCGGTCTACGCGGGTAAAACCGCGGGGCGCAGCTAGTCTAATAATAACAATGAAAACTCCTCCGAGACTAAGGCGGCCTAAACTATATTATTGCGCAGTATCACTAATTACGCAATGACCGTTCAGTGCTAGTATTGAAGATTGCGTAATGGCCGAATAAAAGTTTAAACAAGTTTTATTTAGGTACACTCGCGATGACTGAACTATTTTGAAGGCTGGAAACTCAAACTCAAACTCAAAGCATTTATTTCAAATAAACCAATTACAGGTACTTTTGAATTGTCAATGGGTCGGTCAGTCAGAAAGGTGAAGCTAGTTGCCCATTCCAAAGCGTAGTAGATCCCTATGGAGAAGAACGGGCAAGAAACTCCACGGAAAAAAACGGAAAAAGGTAAGAACCAGGAGTTAGGGTAACTACTATAGTAACTGGCCACTCATAACAAAAGAGGTAGAAACAAGGTAATGAAAGCAAGCTCATGCATGAATGAAGACAAAAAAAATACTTTGTCCTTTTTATTCTAGCTCTTTTTTTATGAGTTTCCAGTTACTATAGCGTGGCCAATTACTTTAGCAGTTACCCTATTATTCGCATAATTAACTACCGTTTCCTAAGAAAAGCGGTGGCCGCCACATAGCGCCTGCAGTTTATCGGTGAATGACGTCACTGAAACGTTATCTAAGAAAGTAAGTTGGTGTGTTTTCCTTGAGAGCGTTTTTGACACCGTAAAGTCAAACCCCAGTGCCATCATTTTCATGGCAACTGTCACTGTGGCCGTTATGTGGCGGCCACCGCTCTTCTAGGAAGCCGTAGGTTTACCTGAATTCACTTCAAAATAATGGTGCCGATTATGTTGTGCACAAACTAAACTTAATTTAGGCTATTGCTAACTTTTTCTGTCTAATAAAACAGGAAAGAGACGGACGTAAATTAGAGCTGTCAAATTTAGTTGAACTAATATTTCCATACAAATTTAGACAACACGTAAAATAAAAACATGTCGACACGGTGAAGCGCAAGGCGTAAACTAGTTTGACATCTCTAACTTAGTTCATACTTCATAGCTCTATAGCTATGAAGTATGAATTAAGTTAGAGATGTTTGACTATGATGTATAACTATGTGTTAGTAAAATATAGCAATTCGATAATTTAAGTTTAATTACTGAACAAGAGAATCGGAACCATTGCCTTGAAATTAATTATCAACAATCGTAAGGGCGCGCTCCTACTATGTCGTGACGATTAATTTATCGTTGTCAAAAATAATGAATTTAACATTAAAAAGTCGTGGACAATAGTTAATCGTGTCGTCCTATATGGGAACCTCCATTTTTTGCCATCTGTCGTCACAACATAGTGGGAACGCGCCCTTCCTATTTATTATTGCACGCCATAGTATGTGGCAAACATATCTGAACCTGTTTTTTTTTTATGCTATCCTGCATGCACGTTTTTATTCTTCTATGTATACACAACATGTTTGAGCAAATAAAATATCTTATCGTAGGTATCTTTCCATCTGGTGAGGCTGTGTTCACGTACTTTTTTTATTATTGATACGTTCTTGTCAATATTAAAAAAGTTAATAGGTAATAAATGAATAATACAAACTTACTTTTCCCCCGATGTCATAATAAACTTTTTTGTAAGAGATTGTTGTAGGTATCAAAAATACGTAACGCTTTTGAAGTACCTAGTGATTTATTTGCCATGTAGGTATATAAATAAATTGGGCAACCTCGATACCAATTTTAATATATAAAAAATCGTAAATACCTACATGTCGACTTGTCAACATATTCACGCCTGATAGGATATTAAGAACATTGTTATGTCATACACCATTTAATTAGTTATAATAGGTAAGTAGGTGTATTTACATCGATATTACACAAATGACTATACGTTCTTAATATTAGGTGGATCCATTATTATTTTTATTATTTCATTATAAAAGTGTTATATTATTATTATACGTATAGTTGTTTAGGTACCAACATTAAAATTTATAAAATATAGTGACTAGAGAAAAAATCTTAATGAATAATTATAAGGCCTCTGCCTCGAATTTAGCGGGCAGCGGGGCGGCAGCGGCGGCGGCGCGGAAGCGGCCGGATTTTATGCGTAAAAACAAATGGACCGGACCTCGAAAACAGCGGCGCGGAAGCGGGGGCGGGACAATGCGAGACGCGCCGCCGCCTCGCTGCCCGCGAAATTCGAGGCATAGGCCTTCAATCCTGCCGCTCCGGCGCCGCCGCCGCTGCCGCCCCGCTGCCCGCAAAATTCGAGGCAGAGGCCTAATACTGTCACAACATATTAAAAATGTTGTTGGCTATTAAGTTGTCCAAACGTGCATCTTATCACGACTTTTTAGCTCACAAATGCTTAGTTAAATCATGAATTAATGATTAATAGAAAGTTTCTTAATTTGGAATTTTTAAAAGAAACTAGGTCATTTAATTAATAACAATTTTAGAAAAGAAATTTAAACCTGTATAATAATTTTATTTTTATTGGTAATCATCAGTTACGACTTTATATTATTAAATTGTCTTATTTTTTATGTGTACCTACGTACAGTGCAACTATTTTCTTAATGTCCCTCGGCAAACTTTGTGTTTCGTCAGTCGTCGCAGCTTTTCTCCCATTTTTAAAATAAATTACATTAAATTAAAAGAGTATTAACAAATTTATATACTTCCAAGTCGATTGAGAGCGTCCGGTCTGCACCAAGTGCAAAGGGCAACTGATAGAAATCCGATGACTGACGAAACACGAAGTTTGCCGAGGGACATTAAGTAAATAGTTGTACAGTACATAAGTGTTTAAATTTATTAATTAAATGTTGCCACGGCTCAAAAAATATGAATAAAATCATATAGAGTTGAAACTACACACTACAATACATACAGACATACTGCACTAATGACTAGGGATAATTACTGCATGGTCAAGACAAGCTATTAACCATATTCTAGGTGACTACACCAATAGGATACAAAATATATTGAGAGCCTAGATTAATACTAAATTACCTGTGATATTACTAAATATTATTCATAAAACATGGTATTATAAACATAATAAAGATAAGTCATTTGTAGAATAATGGCGATGTGACACATGTCAAAAGACCATTTCAAACACTAATCTACATGGTCCTTACATCATGATCTGACCAAGATTACGACTGGACGTTAAGGACTGTGACCTCCGAGATTGTTTCGGTTTATCTTAGAGTAGTCAGATGGGCAACACCGAATGAAGCTAGTTTTAAAATATAATTTATTTTTGACGTGACGTCAAAGTGTTTGTACAAATCTACTTACAGAAATAGAATCTTTATCATTATCACTTGACTTTCAATTTGGATGAAGCAATCAAATTGCCTGTAATAAACCAGAAAGAAAATCATTGGGAAATCGCGTTAAATTAATTTTGGATTTACTTTTAATTTTAGTGTCTTTCAACCAAAGTGGATCAATTTGGTTGAACCGTGTAATATGACCATTATTAAAGTTACGTAACGAAATAATAAAAATAATAAAATGGCAATGGAAAAAGAATGGAATAAAAAATGGAAAAAAAAAGGAAGAATTAATCAATGGAAGAATGGAAATGGAATGGATGGATGGATGGATGGATGGATGGGTGGAATGGAATGGATGGATGGTTATGGTAATGTAATAATAATAATAATGTGTTTTTATGTTCAATTAAATATAGCCAAATATAGTAATATTTTTAAGAACTAGGATACAATTAATGTATAAATGATTAGGTAAATAGACTGCTAAAACTTTATGAACTCCTGAATTCCGAACTAGGTAAAACGGAAACGAACTTGGAAATCAGTGCGCTTCCGTGGTGATGGCATATATAGGGTGACTGGTAATTAGTGACCGATACTTATACACATGATTCTACCCATGATAACAAACAACTTTTACTATCGGACCAAACCTAAAATCGCGAAAAATAATCAGCTGTTCCCTACATTTATGTTCGCCTAACTCGTCAAATGTAGGGGGCAGCTGACTTTTATTTCACGAATTCAGGTTTGGTCCCATAGTAAAAGTTGTTTGTTATCATGAGTACAATCATGTGTTAAGGTATCAGTCACTAATTACCAGTCACCATATATACGTAGACATACTTACATAATTAAGTTTTCCGCCGGTCTGATCTAACCATAGGAATATAAAAAAGTTCTTATATCTATGGATCTAACCATACCATTTAGATTTGAATCCGAGTAGATTCCGTTTTTTATTTAAAAGCTCCGCTCACCGGTTTCATGTATTCATTCGCCCTGCCTCAGTGGCCGTCAGGGTATGGCTGGTGGACTGGTGCTTTTATCATTATGAGTTAAGCCTTCGTTTCCTAAAAACAGCAGGTTACACAGCTGTCCAAATACCTACAGGCACTAGTTGTCTGGCATTTTAGCTGAACTGGGCCTTTTTGGCGCAGCCGTGAGGCACACATTCCTGCATCGCACTTGTTGATTTTTTTAATTTGTTTTTTATTATTATTTTAATCTGCCGTGTATTATTTTGTGTGCCTTTTAGCTGTGCTAAATAAATATATTTTCTTTCTTTTCTTTTCTGTCTTTCTTTTACAGAGCGTTTTTGACACCACAATGTCAAATACTGGTGAAAATGGCAGATTTTCATGATGGTCGATATCATCTATGACGTAACCGATTTCCTAGGAAACCCAAGTTTTTGCGTAACACAATTTATTACGGCTTGTATTTAATAAAACCCCAAATAATTCCCAGTGCGATGTCCCAAAAGTATTAGTGGGTCTAATACAACAAGACGTGTGCCTCTTTTTGAGTGCCTCAAATAATTCCCATTTTTACTGACGAAAAAAAAGGAGGAGGTTCTCAAGTCGACAAGTATATTTCTTATTATTTTTTTTTAAGTATGACCACGCATAACTTTTTACAGAGTAGTCTGATTTAAAAAATTCTTCTTTTATTCGGGAGGGTATTATTTTGAAGTTGGTCCCATGTAAAATTGATTAAATTTGCTTGGGTAGTTTCTGAGTTAACTTCAATAATACGTATTTTTCCCACTTTTGATGTATATTAACTGCGATCAACTTGGTTGTAGTGCGGTTGGTCATAGTTCTAACCTAGCCCATTTCGCCGGGGTGCCCTAGCTTAATCAATGCGACCAACTTTGAGAAAAGACTAGAAAGTTAAAAAGAGGTACATTTATAAAAGCGAACATCATTAGAAGATCTATAAGTTTTTAGAGGAGCAAAACTTCCTATAGTACCTATATATATTTAAAAAATCTGGATAAACCTTATGTCACAGAAATATAAAACCTGGATTCATAGAAACCAAAAGTTGCAAGTTTCAGCAACATTATTAGTGTTACGAATATTGCTGGCAACATTTCATAAAGTTTCAGTGTGAAACAGTCAGCATTGTTGTGCAACTTTGATTTTCTATAAAAATGGGGTTGGGATAGTTGTTGGGAGCGTTGGGATAGTTGTTGGGAGAGTCGGGATAGTTGTTGGGAGAGTTGGGATAGTTGTTGGGAAAGCTGGGATAGTTTTTACTGGATATTATTACTCGGATTCGATAGCGTAGCAGCTAGCAGACTAACACTGTTAGTCTTTAACATTTTTTTTGAAACATCTGGAAAGGTTGGTAATGGCGACGGAGGGGGATGATTGTGAGTTAGGTCTACGGACACGACATAATTTTCTTTATTCAGACAAAGAGTTGCCTTACACCTACACCTGGCCCTCCCAGAACAGTAGTACGTAGAAGAGTCTCCAGTCTCTGCTGCAAATCTGAATTCGTCAACTTGGATTATTCTAATATTCTCTACTGGTAGAGGAAGCACAGGCGGACGCACAGGCGGACGCACAGGAGGACGCACAGGAGGATACACAGGAAACCGCACAGGAGGAAGCACAGGCAGACACGGCTTCGGAGCTGAAACTGAATAATTTTAATTAGATCGTGTCACTGCACTCGATAGTCTCTATGAAATTCAAACAAGTACTTGAGAGCAGGTACCTACTTGTACACATGCAAAATTATAGAATGTTATATTTATGAAATGATAACATTTAATAGGAATAAAATTTGTCCATTCTTACAAAGATGTCCATATAACTATTACATACTTATTTTGGTATTAATTTATAACCGTTGCTTAAAGTTAAGTGATACTTTTAGTCTTTTCCTAACTATGTTGGGGTCGGCTTCCAGTCTAACCGGATGCAGCTGAATACCAGTCCAGTATTTTTAGCTAACAACCATTCTACATAATAATATTCATAAAGTATTTTTCTTACTGTCAACTAGCCTATTCCCATTTAACAGAAACTTCATTATGGACGAAAATATAAATATCACATAGGCGAATAGACTTTGTCGTTTTATGACTTGCAAGTGACATTCTACCGGGATAAAGGCTCACGCAGACAGGCGCGACACGATAGAGCGACGCGACTATAGTAGAATAATTTATATGATAACTTCATTGAGATTGTTGATTCATTCATTTCATTGAGAGGAGCTCGTCGCTAAGTAATAACAGCCTCACGGCTCGATTCGTCGGTTAAGCTATGCTTGCCAGGGTTGGTCCTCCGTGCCTCGGAAAGCACATTAATCCGTTGGTCCCGGCTGTCATTCGTGGCTCTTTGACAGTTTTTACGGGTCGTCAGTTGCCCGAAAGTCTGACAACCAGTCTTACCAAGGGGTATCGTATTACCCAGTTACTGGGTTGTGGAGGTCAGATAGGCAGTCGCTCCATGTAAAATACTGGTATTCAGCTGCATCCGGTTAGACTGGAAGCCGACCCCTACATATTTGGGAAAAGGCTAGGCAGATTGATTGAACTTCATGGAGATTGTTCTACTAGAATCGCGTCGCATCGTCACGTCGCGCCTGTTTGCGGGAACCTTAAAGTAAGGTCGACTACACCTTCGAGTCTGTAAAACATAGGTTAGGTAGATACCTACAAGACCCGACTTTTCCAAGAATGGTTGATTTAACTCAACATTTATTAAGAGTTAAGACTACGTAGTAGGTGTGTAGAATCTCTACAAACATGAAAAGTTAAACTTACACAAACGGAACTGAGACTAAGGAACTTATGATTTACATGTTTATTATTAACTTACAATTAAGTTTACACTACTACACTAATTAAGTTTCCACTAATGAGGAAAATATCGTGAGAAAAGTTTGAGTATGAATGTGGTTGGCTAGAAGACAAAAAAAAAAACGATGGATGGACTGTGTGAAAGATGACATGGCTAGAAAGGAGGTGACTACCGAGATGACGACTAATAGAGAAGTATGGATGAAGACATGTTGCGCCGACCCCAAATAAATTGGGATAAGGGCAGGAGAAAAGCTAGCCACAAAACCACCGAAGCTTAAACCACTAAACAAAATTACTCAAAAAGAAATGGTATAAAATCAATATTAAAAGTTATAAAAAACCTGGTGATAAAATGATCTTAGGTATAAAGATTCAGTTTTTCCATTTCAGGCATCTACTGCGCCCTAAAAACATAATTACAACAGACCAGAAAGAAATTATGTTATACAATAAAAATAAAAACACAACATTAATTTAAAAAAATAACATTTTTAAGGCTCCTTCAAACAGGTGCGACACGCGATATAATCGCGCGCGGCACAAAGACACCACGTGTCGCGCGACGAGCGACGCCTTTGTGTGGCGCGCGATTATATAGCGTATCGCGTCTGTTTGTAGGAGCATTTATACTTAAATTCCAGAAGGGCTTCGGCTCAATATAAAGTCAGCTGATGGCAACATTAAGGCCGCATGCTAAATTACTCCTAGGGTTACATTCACTTCTAGATAAATAACATTTTAGTAAATGTCTTCTGTAAGAGTTAAATAAATAAAATAATCTAGCACATTGACTTCACAACAAAAGTCAACAAACTCATGGTCACTGTGTCTCAATTTGAAATGGTTTCTTTGAAATCCTATACAGTACAGTATCCTATACAGGGTGAATTTTTCAAGTGGGCGTGGATGGCCAAATTCAATCTATGAGGAATATTGTATTGCTGAATGCAGTACGAGACGAGACGTCGAATCCAGCTATGTATTTTGAACAATTAATCTGTTAAGGTTTAGTGAAATTCTTTCTTATGGGATCCGCTGCATGTTCTTTGTCTTAGTACTTCTACTGAAGACCCGGTGTTTTCGAATATACAAGGCTTTTCAAATGACCCCAAACATACAAATCTAGACGAGTAAAATCAGGCGAACTCGCAGAAACTAAGCGACGGAATGATAACATTTAATAAGAATAAGATTTTTCCATTGTTACAAAGATGTAATACTACTTATTTTGGTATTTATTTATAACCGTTGCATAAAGTTAAGTAATGATTAGCGACTGTTTAACCATACATCTCTTTACTTTATGCAACGTTTATAAATAAAGTGGTATATATGTATCTGTACATAATTATCTTGACAATCAGTTTGTTTCGAGTGTGGTCCCCAAACTTGTTAGTTACCTGTATCTTGGGGACTTGAGTTGTGATGACAATAAAATTATAATAATTTCAAACAATACATGATGAACTGATGATGTTTCAGTACAGACAGAGTCTACGGTGCGTGGCCGCCACATAGCGTCTGTAATTTACCGGCGAATGACGTCACTGAAACGTGATGTATGAAAGTAAGTTGGTGTGTCTTCCTAGAGAGCGTTTTTCAACACCGTAAAGTCAATCCCCGCTGCCATAATTTTCATGACGACTGTCACTGCGGCCGTTATGTGGCGGCCACCGCTCTTTTAGGAAACCGTAGCTTTAGTCGAAAATTATTATTCAAAGAATTAAAAAAAAAAACGCGGCTTTTCTGCCAACCTAAAAAATGTAATAAGTACCATCGGACTCCCTGAAAACTTTCGGCGCGGGATGATTGTGACAGTCCCGATAACTTGCAATGGTACCATCATCCCTTAAGGTCACTTTAGCTGGACAATCCATGGAGCCCTTTTTTGAACAATACTGATTGCGGCTAGACCTACCCTTTCTGGAATAAGTGAAACTTTGGTACAAAAGTATCGGTTTTCCCTTTACGCTGATGATTTCGTATCCATCTGAAATGTTAAAGAACAGTAGTCAGTTCAACCCGGCGCGGCGCGGTGGCAGGCGTGCGTGTATGACTAGATGTATGAACGCCGAATCAAAAGGAGTATTACTATGTAAGGATCGCAGCAGGTGGCGTTCTGTAGTCAAGAAAATAGTAGTGTTTGAAACTGCCCATAACTAAGTATTAACATACTCGTGTGATAATACCGAGGGGTATCACAGGCGAGGTATTTAATTGTATCACACGAGTGTTTTAATACCTAGTTATGTGCAGTTTAATACACTACTTTATCTACTCTCAACATTAGGATTGAATCTACTAAATAAAAGATCAAAGTTAAAAGAGTAAGAAATAGTTTATTTGGAATCAAAACTATTTTGTAATGCTATAAAAATGGCGCACCCCGCATATGCGTTCCATTAGAAAAAAATAATTGATGGGAACTCCTTGGTGATACTAACTTCTTGCATTTGCCCTGTGTCGTATTTAAAAAAAAAATGTTTAATAACATTATTATGTTAGAGAGTGTTACTCGTATAATATGATTCTATTTTTAAATTGCGTTACTAAATTTCTGCACAAATTAATTGTGAGAACCATATATAAAATAAAACATCCGTGGTCAATCTCAACCGACAGAGCCAGCGATGCAGGAGATATGATAGTGCACAAGTGTGTGTGCACATCCAGGTGCACTTTCTTCTAACTCACTTTCATGATCAGTAGCGTTATTATAAGGTAGCCACTAAACCACCGAAGCTTAAACCACTAAACAAAATTACACAAAAAAATACAAAAAATCAATATTAAAAGTAAAAAAAAAACCTGGTCATAAAAATGATCTTAGGTATAAAGATTCAGTTTTTCCATTTCAGGCACCTACTGAACCCTAAAAACATAATTACAACAGACCAAAAAGAAATTACGGTATACAAGAAAAAAATAAAAACATAACATTAATTTAAAAAAAGTACATTTTTAAGGCTCCTTCAAACAGGCGCGACATGCGATATAATCGCGCGCGACACAAAGGCACTGCGTATCGCGCGACGAGGGGTGCCTTTGTGTGGCGATTATATCGCGTGTCGCGCGTGTTTGTAGGAGCCTTCAAGCTTAAATGCCAGAAAGGCTTCGGCTCAGTATAAAGTCTGCTGATGGCAACATTAAGGCTGAGCGTGCTAAATTACTCCTAGGGTTACATTCACTTCTAGATAAATAACATTTTAGTAAATGTCTTCTGTAAGAGGTAAATAAATAAAAAGATCTATAGCACATTGACTTCACAACAAAAGTATTCAACGAACTCATGGTCACTGTGTTTCAATTTGAAATGGTTCCTTTGAAATATATTGTATCCTATATACTATCATGTATGAGCTGTATTTGTATACAAAATTACATTATTGTAATCACCTCGAAAACGGTTCTAACGATTTCGATGAAAGTTGCAATGTTTACGGGGCGAAAAACCGATATAGCTAGGTCTTATTTCTGGGAAAAATCGTTTTGTCTATTTTCACCCGAGCACAGACCGAGAGCTAGGGTCACCCAGGTACTGTTTACATAAAAAACAAACGACTATTATTGCAACAGCCAACCAACCAACCACTACCAACCAACCACCTACCAATTGTATAAACGAAAGACCAGGGAAAACTAGACTGCAAATACCATTGTTACAACATACAACTCAAATTAATCAATGCTTAAGGGCGCTATTACATTTTGACCGTGATTTTTTCATAAATTGAAATTGCACACTATAAACAAAAAAATAATTATTATATGACTCAAAATAAACGTAATCACAACTGCTAAATTGCTATATAATGCGATGCGTCGGCGTCTAAAGCTAAAGACCGCGTGTCCCGAGATTTACATTGATTTTTAGCACTGCATACAATCATTAATTAAACATATTATTTTACTTTTAAATAGACTATTTTTTTTTATCAAGCAAGGTAACATAGTAACCTTATTTATTAAATACATTTTGTATGAATTTGGATTATACATTCGTAGATAAAAAATATAATTTCGGACGAAAAATTGTCAGTAAGTCTCTGGTTTACGGAATTATTTTTGGTGTATTACTGTATGAAATATAAAAAACTGAATTGAGCACTCCAAAGTTGAAGATACAGTTGTTCCAAGGACATTTTTTTAAATGATTAAATTATTATATCTTCGATGTAACAAAGCATCAAAACATGTCCAAAAGTAAAATTTTATGAAACATCCTTTGCAGAGACAAGGTTTTTACTGATTTTTGTAAACAAATTGAAATATTTATTTAGAACACTCCCAAGAGAAATAATCAAGCTTTCTTGAGCATATGTTTTTTTTTAATT
Source organism: Cosmia pyralina (assembly GCA_946251885.1). Classification (NCBI taxonomy): domain Eukaryota; kingdom Metazoa; phylum Arthropoda; class Insecta; order Lepidoptera; family Noctuidae; genus Cosmia; species Cosmia pyralina. The sequence goes on from OX276351.1 coordinate 22,342,901, forward strand.
TTGTGGCTCTAACAAAACCACAATCACATATCAAAACTCGAGTCAAACGCTCAAATACAAGAGAAATTGTGATAGCGCTCTTAACTCGCCCAAAAGCGTAAGAGCGGATGTACAGGGCAGCTATCAAATTTAGTCTTGAATTTAAAAAAACGCACTTTGAATGAACATCCATGTGCCATGGCACTCAACTGGATACTTACAACCCATGTTATCTTGAAGTATAAACTTATTGCAGCCAATATGTTACAGACTGCATAAAACACTTCATTAATTGCAACTAAATATTTTGTGATATTGTCAAAAGATTCTCCTACAACGATTATGAATGGTTGCATAGTTAGCCCATACTCTTTAAATTTTTTTCGCTTACTTGTAACGGCGCCATAAATGTCAGAGTAATTTTTAACGTGGAGGATAAAACCAGCCGTTGCCTCCGCTTTTGAAGGACGTCGAATCTTTTTCACCGTATTCTTCAGGCGTACGTTTGTTACTGCTATGAGAGATGGTATAAGCATCAGAGCAGCTATGTTTGAAGTCTTCTCTGAATCTAAAATGGAAATTACAAGATTTTCAAGCAAATACCTAAAAAAGGCACAATTTCTTTTAGCAACAGTGTGCTGAAAAGTTACAGTCATATAAATATATTAATTAAAAAAATTACCATGCTCATAAGCTATGAGAATTTACAAATTTTTGTCTTTGGTGCTGGCCCTCCTCTTCTCCCCTCCTCCTCCTCTTCTTCTTTTTCTTCCTTTTAAACATGGGAAAGATTCTGTTATATCGGTATATTGAAGTCTATACAGGTGTTCAAAATCTTTTTGTAGCTGTGAACAAAAATGAAAGAATTAAGGTTAGGGAATCGAAGAACCAGATACTAAAAAACTTAATGTTATTATTGACATAAAAATTTTGATTATTCTATCTATAATAAAAGATTACAACAACCGACACACAATACTGTTTATCTATACCTACTAATATTGTAAAAGTGAAAGTGTATTTTGTTTTTAGTTTTTAGTTTAACCGACTATCCAAAAAGGAAGGCTTATGGTTTTAGAAGTCTATGAATGTGAATTCGTATGTGGATAGAAATGTTCTTTAGTAGACATCAAACAACTAAAATGATTTTCACAAATGAGGTAAAGGAATTTAAATAATTAGTAACTAACATAATTTATTTATTGAACTTACAAGAAGATATTCCTTGGGTTTTTTGAGAGCTGGATATTCATTGAAATATTGAGCAATGGTCCACTCTTTTGACGCAATACGCCTTGATTTTGTGGTCGCTATCCACTTTTGTTCCACAGCAGTCCAAGGCGCAGAAGCGTTCCAAAGCCACAATAGGTTCTCTTCTGCATCTTCCTCATCAGTAATACCATCTAGTAAACATAAGCTTGGGAGACGTCACGATCCCCTCCGAAGGTCTTGAAGCGCGATTCAATTATTTTATTGTGAAAATATACAGAAGGTTTTTCCAGGGGTTATACGCTAGTTATCGCTCGCACCCAATTGGCATAAACTGTAGATCTGACTGTTTGTTCCGGGTTTTGCTGTAGTATCGAATTTCCAATAATTCTCACTAAACTTAGACGTGCTGAATTATTTAGTGGAATAGTTTTGTCTAGATTTAACAGGCCTTTTCCTTCAAAAGAACTGTTCAATAACAGTTGCAAGTCCTAAAAATACATAACATATAAATTATAGTACTTAAAATGAAATACTTAGTTAAGTAGACAGTATAAGCAATGCATGCAGCAGCCAAGAAAAATACAAACATATATTTCTGAAGACGTTGTTTGGTCCTCAGATAAGACAGCTGGAGCATGGTTCTCCATTGGTTGAGGGTCTGCCGCAACGGTTCGAGTTGAGTTAAATAGCTTCGGATCATCATTATTATCTGCGTCATCGTCACTGTCATTTTCAATTAGTTTTGTCCCGCTGTCAATGGCCCCAACACAGCCCTGGTCTTCAACGTCTGAAAAATATCGTAATTATAAGTTTATTTATTAAATTAGCTTCAAATACAAAATTATATAGGTACCAATCAAATAATTCTGTCCACTTGTAGATGCCACCTCATCAACTTCTATCACATCAGTAATGGATGAATCGTCTTCTAGAACAAAATATAAAACCACTCTCAATATAAATTGTTATAATACCTAGAAACGATAAAACACATGAGGCTAAAAGAGTGATGAATATAAATTTTGATGGATAAAGAGGAAGAGGAAAGCCAAAGATAATATGGATGGATTGAATGAGGAATGATATGAAAGAGAAGGGAATGAATGATAGCGTGGCGGTTGATAGGGGAGAATGGAAAGAAGAAAACATGTTGCGCCGACCCCAAGTAAATGGGACAAGGACAGGAAGATGATTATGACCTTAAACAATATTAGAAAATCCTTAAGAAAAAAAAAAAAACGTTGGTATTTTAATATTTCAACAATTTTATTATAGTTTAAGGTTTTTTACACATAAATTTTCTCCATTTTTATGTAGGACTTTCAAAAAAGTCATAGACGAACGCTTAAGTATATAAGGACAGCGGGATACACAGATACTGCTGCGACTTACTTAGATACACAAGTTTGTGTTGTCACACTTACGACTAGGTGAAACACAGGAAAAATACGAAAAAAAATAATTTAAAACAAAACAAATACCTATTGATTAAAAGTGTAAGGTTCAATTTACATTGACGAAATGGAAGCGATTTTTTTTGCAAAAGCATAATGAACTTTTTGTCAATAGTGTAACTCACAATCTAGATACGAGACAAATAACAGGTCGTGTGTCTTCTGGAGAATTCTTGCGCATTCTCGGGAATTCCTGCAGTAATAGCTTGTACCTAGTTTGTGCGTTGGCAATTGATTCATTCGTTCATTTTTATATTAGGGGAGACTGGGTACACTTGATCCCTCTGGGACACATGGTACACTAACTTTATAAACCAACCACGCTTGCTAGATTATTAATAACTAGCAATCCTGTTTGTTTATGGTACGGTATGACTTTTAGGAAACAGCACAAATGTCAAAACTGACAGTTTGTGACATGGCGACCGGTGCGTGATTTTCGTGTAGTGAAACAATATTTTGGTAAGTTTACTTTTGTTTATAAAATAATCGGATAACATGTTTTAGAGTTGGAGTATTATTTATTAGAACTGCTATTTCATGTGAAATGATTGCGCTAAAAGTTCTAACTCTAAGGATATTAAGGTTAGGAAAGAGGTTATCTTTTTCATTTATTCGGTTACTGGGGAGAGATGATACAAAGCGTTGTGGGAGAGCGTTGCGGGATCAAGTCTCCCATAGAGGAATTGGGGTAATCATTATTAAAGTTTGTGAAAGATATAGCTTTCAAAGTTCTCAATTAATATTATTATTGCAGGTCAAAAAATGCCACGAATATATAAGGTGAAGCAGGGTGCTAAAAAAAGGGAAAAAATTGACCCCCAAACATTAAAAAACGCAGTCTATGATGTCGTATTTGCTAGCAAATCATTAAGAGGCGCGGCTAAAACTTATAAATTATCCCCTATGACATTAAAAAGATATGTCAAGAAAAAAACAGATGCTATTGCTGCTGGGGGTACCTCCCCCGAATACGAGCCTAATTATAGGCAGTCTACCATTTTTTCTAATGAAGAAGAAAAAGATTTAGCAGAGTATTACATCAAAGCAAGTAAAATGCATTATGGCCTTACCCCAAAAGCAGCACGAGAACTTGCCTTTGAATTTGCCGTAAATAACAATAAAACAATACCACCGAACTGGCAAGAAAACAAAATTGCCAGCTATGAGTGGTTGCATGGCTTTATGAGACGGCACAACGATCTATCCTTGCGAATTCCGGAAGCAACAAGTATGTCCCGGGCCACAAGTTTCAATAGACATAATGTGTCACAGTTCTTTTTAAAGTTGAGAAGCTTATATGAACGCTTCCATCTTGAAGCCAGGGACATTTGGAATGTCGACGAAACTGGTATTACGACAGTCCACAAACCTAAAAAGATAATAGCTAGCAAGGGTCTCAAACAGGTCTCAAAAGTTACATCTGCCGAGCGGGGTGAATTGGTCACCGTATGTGGTGCGATTAATGCAGCAGGAAACCATATACCACCATTTCTAATTTTTCCGAGGAAAAATTGGCAGGCAAGAATGATTGAAAATGCTCCTCCTGGCTCTGATGGAGCTCCTTATCCCACAGGCTGGATGACAGTGCCAAATTTTGTACGCTTTCTGGAACATTTCAAAAAAAATGTCAGGTGCTCAAAAGACAATCCATGCCTCATCATCTTAGACAATCATGAGAGTCATGTCAGTATTGAAACCATAAATTTTGCCAAAGATAATGGTATCCATGTCTTGACAATACCACCGCACACATCTCAAAAACTCCAGCCATTAGACAGAATCGTTTTCAGCTCTTTGAAGTCACATTACAACACAGCATGTGACGACTGGATGTTACGGCATCCAGCTCGCACTTTGAGCATTTATGATGTAGCTGGCTGCTTGGGAAAAGCTTACCCAAATGCAATGACCCCCAGAAACACCATAAAAAGTTTTGAAATTTCGGGTATATATCCATTCAACAGTGACATCTTCACTGATGATGAATTTTTATCATGTTTCGTTACTGACAGACCAGAAGATACAATTACTCACAGACTGGAAGAAACTGTTACTGACAGACCGGCGGCCGCATCTGGTAGCAACATTAGCGGGAGTCCAGAAGAATCTGTAGCACAAGGGCTGGATGAGCCTGATACATACGTCAGTGGTGCCGAAGAAGGTGAAGGTAACGTTAGTGACAGACCAGAATATACAATTATTAATAGACTGGAAGATTCTGTTACTGGCAGACTGGCGGCAGCACGCAGTAGCAACATTAGCAAGAGGTCAAAAGAATCTTTAACAAACGGTCCGGAAGAACTTGTTACAGATGCCAGTGGTGCAAAAGATGCTGCAGGTGATGATCCACAGCGAAACTCTTCTTCACATAGAGCATCACCATCACTACTTGATCAAACACCTGAGGTCAATTGCAACATTGCAAATGAACATAATAGTTTTCTCGTAGCAGCTTCCACTGGATCTACATTGGCTGTTTTTCCGACCCTTGCTCAACTAGCATACCAATCTTTTCATGAATCTCGTGTGATCAACTTCTCTGGTGATGAAACTTCTACAACTGCTAATATTTCTCGTGCGACTGTGACGAAAACTGACGGAAATACTTTGATTGTATCTGCTCCATCTAATAATGGTACTTGTGTGACTGTACAAACATCTGCAAGTACAACAACTTCGCTAACCTATGCTTTACCACATGGTGATGAAACATCTGCAATGAAAAAAACAACAGTCACAATGCAACTCGATTTTCCTAGAAATGACATTTCAGCAACTGCATCTAAACTGGTTGATACAACGTGGGCTTCAACACCCCAAAGAGTACTTTCACCTATAAAATTTACAAGTCTAACCAATGAGAATTTCAGAACACCATCCAAAATCACTAAATCTTCATTATATTCATCTACCTCTGCACCTTCAACGTCGAAGTACATAAGTCCGGAGATAATAAGACCGTATCCCAAAGCAGGACCACGAAAAACTGTGACCAAAGGAAGAAAGAAAGGATCAACAAAAATACTTACTGATACACCAGAAAAAATTGCCATACAAAATGAAGCTCGGGAAAGGGAAGAGAAGAAAATTAAAAAGTTAGCTGCCTCTGCAAAAAGGAAGTTAGACAAGGAACAAAAAAAGAAGCTTAAAACAAAAAAGAAAAGAAAAAAATATGAAATTTACAGCAGTAGTTCAGAAGACGAAGAATATGTTATACCTCCATCCCCAGAATCAGATTTTTGTATGTCAGATTTGGAAGATGAAAATGAAGAGTCCGAAAATGAGTACGGCGATGAAGAGGACATATTTGAAGGTGACTGGGTTGTGGTTAACTTTGTATCTGAGAAAACAAAGTTGCACCGTTATGTAGGTCAGATAACAAATGAGTCACTGGCAAGTTATGATGTGAAATTTGCTAAAAAACTAACAGATACAAAATTCAAATGGCCAGAGAAGCCAGATATTTGTATAATTGGGAAATACCAAGTAGTGAAAAAAATTTCTCCTCCAGTTTTCAAATCCTCATCCAAGCGGGTAGGAACTTTCCAATTTCCAAAGTCCTTAAAAAAGTTTAAAATTGATAAGTAAATCTATTCTGAGAGATTAATAAGTAGAGGTATACGTTAATTAACTAATTATAAGAGAGGTTTTTATTAATAGTTGTAAGAATAGTATTGATACTTTTTATGAGGAGATTCATATTTTTTTGGTTTTGTGATTTGAATCTGAGATTCTTAGTCTGCCATCCTATTTGAGACAATTTATTTGATAAGAAGATTTAGGAGACGTAAAAAGTTAGAAACTTATTAAGAATATAATTGATATTTTTTTTTATCATTACAGCATTAGATGTTGTTTTTGTACTTTATTACATTTTGAATCTGATGTTTTTTTTATTGTGATAATAAGTCTAGTTTTGTTAGTAAGTTTAGATATCTGAAGCTAAAATAGACTAATTATTTTTATTACCTAATTGAGACTGAGACTGCCTACACGAAGGCCTAAACAGTTCAAGACTGATTGTTATGTTTATTTCGTACTGGATTTTTCTTTATTAAAGAACTATATTTAAAGAAATTGAATTCGTTGTTTCATTTATTATTTTTACAAGTATGTAAAGTTTATTAATATGCTTGATTAAACTTGATCGCCTAGAATGTATCAAGTGTCCCTTAGATATGGGAGACTTGATTACCCAGAATGTATCAAATGTCCCCCAATATGGGAGACTTGATCCCCCCCGTATCAAGTCTCCCTTTGGGTGGGATCAAGTCTCCCATACACGGGGACACTTGGTGCAAACCTGAGTTTTTCGTTAAAGGCCTTTATTATTTACAAATATTGACCTAACTTCCTAACATTTTGGCTCAAACACATCTCCAATCTAGGACTTAAAACTGATTTTACAGACCAAAATCAAAAGGGGGGATCAAGTGTACCCAGTTTCCCCTACTGGCCGCTAGCCGTACCTGTGTCTTTAATTAATGTCGTCATTGAGGCCGCACGATGTATTCAAAACGCTCTCTGGGCTTCTGGGCCCATAACCGTTCGTAGTTAAAATATGGTTGAAAAAATTTTAATTAAAAGCACACATTACAGAAAAAAATCAATGACAGAATCACACATGTCATAATCAAATATATCGAATATAGCACTAACATATCAAATATAGAAAATCGCTTATGAAGTTTGCGTAATTGCAACGTACTATTTATGTTTGTATATGTAGTAACTGTAGTAAGCGTCAAACTTTATGGTGGCTCTGAAGTGCGCTACTCGCTGCGCAGTACCTCACCCCTCACCCCCGCTGACACGTGAATTTGTTACTGCGCAGCGACTCGCCTCATGTTCCGAGCCGCCACAAAATTTGCATCAGGCTGTACTTGACACTAGTTTCAGTTAGTCTTCTTTTGGCCGGTTTGCCCACAAGAACTCAATGAGTTTTCTTCTTGCCGCTTCACCTTGCTGCAGTTCCATATCCTCTTCTTTTTTTCTTGTTCTGAGATACCCTGTTGAGTCGCTGCTATCAGTGCTGTGTTCTTGGTGAGTGAAACTCGGACCTTAAAGCGCAATCTGAATTACAATCACGTCCCATTCAGTCTCTTTGAAGGTTAAATTTATAGAATAGCGCTTGCATAATTTCACACTATCCGTACTCGAAAGTAACTTTGTCTGTCCATCTGTTGCGTTTGCACGACTAAGCCGCTGACCGATTTTTATCCTTCACTAGCTTTTGCCAGCGGCTTCGCCCGCGTGGATGTCGGAAAATATCCCATGCAAAATTTCAGCGTTCTAGGTTCAAGGGTTTGGGCTGGGCGTTGATGAGTCAGTCGATTAGTCAGTCAGCCTCTTTTTATTTATCCCTCAAGATAGGTCGCCTGGGACCTGGATAAGAACATATTATAAACTATTTTTCATTCAAAAACCGGCCAAGTGCGTGTCGGACCACGCACAATGAAGGGTTTCGTAGTTGAAAAGAATTTATCCCAAAAACAAACATTGTAGTTGAAAACATGCTCTCCCGTACAACTCCCAACTTATTTTTCAGGAAGGGCAGCTTACTGACAAATGGGTGCACTGACTGGACAGGTCCACTCAAATCTATGTGGTCATTTCCTCAAACGACCATCGCAGACACTTATCTGCATAGGAGCGCATGCAGATAAGTGTCTGCGATGGTCGTATATAGCCTGACCAACATTATGTCTGGACGTTAAAGTTTCGATCTTTTTTCTCAGAGTAGGCAGATAAGAAACGCCAACCTCATCTAGTTTAAAAAAAATAATTATCTTATTTTTGATGCGTAACAGTGTTTTTTGAAGCAATTTACAGAAAAAAATATCATTTATCTCTACATTTATTAAAAATATTGATGGATAAAGAGGTAGAGGAAGGCCAAAGAAAATATGGATGGATTGTATGAGGAATGATGTGAAAGAGAAGGGAGTGAATGACAGCGTGACGTTTGACAGGGGAGAATGGAAGAGAAAATGTGTTGCACCGACCCCAAGTAACATGGGATAAGGGCAGGAAGATGACGATGACCTTAAAAAATATTGATAATCCTTAAGAAAAAGAAATTGGTATTTTAATATTTCAACAATTTTATTATATTTTAAGGTTTTTACACATTTTCTCCATTTATATTAAGGACTTTCAAAAAAGTCATAGACCGCTTAAGTATATAAGGACAGCGGGATTCACAGATACTGCTGCGACTTACTGAGTTAAAAAAGTTTGTGTTGTTACACTTACGACTAGGTGAAAAACAGGAAAAATACGAAAAAAAAAGAATTTAAAACAAAACAAATACCTATCGATTAAAAGCGTAAGGCTCATTTGACATTACCGCGGAACGAAATGGAAGCGAATTTTTTGGTACAAAACATAATGAACTTTGTATCAATAGTATAACGCACAAACTAGATACGAGCCAAATAATAGGTCGTGCGACTTCCGGAGAATTTTCGCGCATTCTCGGGAATTCCTGCAGTAATAGCTTGTACCTAGTTTGTGCGTTGGACAATAATAATAGACATAAAGTTCATTTTGATATTTTTTTTTTTTTTATGTGCTATATCGTTACAAAAATTCACTTCCACTCAGTTTCGCAGCAATGTAAATTGAGCCCTATACTCGTATCAGCAGTATTAAACATTATCTCGAAACCTTAGCGCAATAATAACAAAAATAGTAATAACAGCGCGATTTTAACGTATTCGAAAAATTAGACAATAGTCACAGAATAATTATGTTACAGTAGTACGTTCATAGAAAACGCCTGAAACGAGGCGCTTCGAAATCTCAGTTACCAGTAGGCAACAGTTCGAGTGTGCGGCAATTACGCACGGACGGACGTGGATTTATCTACCGCGACGCTGGTAATTAATTTCAAGGTCACTGCCCCGACGTACTATTATTTAACTTATCGATTAAGATCGCCTTTTTTCCTAAGGTCACTGACCTTGACCTCAAGGTCAATAATCCTGAGGTCAAGGTCAGTAACCTGAGGAGATTCACGAATCTTGACTTTCGGAATTTTGACCTTGACCTCAAGGTCAATGCCACTGAGGTCAATGTCCATGCCCTCGAGGTATCCCATGGTGGTCAAAAGTACTTACTGCCAATTTGTATCGATATGTTTTATTAAACACCCCATCACTAGAAGCCACCGCACCGTAGGTGCTCAAAAGGGAATAAAGTTGAATATTTTTTACTGTTCCCTTTTGAGCACCACGTTAAAATATTGACGACACGGTTGGCGCAGTGGTTGAGCGATTGACTGCTGCGCAGCATGTCGCGGGTTCGATTCCCGCACGGAACAAATATTTGTACGACCTACAAGTATTTGTTCCGAGTCTGGGTGTTTTTCTATCTATAATATGTATGTATTTACAAAAAAAAAAAATGTATATAAGTAGTTTATCAGCCATCTCGTTACCATAACACAAGCATTAGGTTGCTTAGCTTGGGGCTAGATGGCGTTGTGTGATATGTCCAAACAGATTTATTTAATTTATTTATTATTGATTGGTGCTCAGATGGGAACACCTTTGGTGCTCTTAAAATAGGTGCTCTCATGGGAATGCTTCGATTAACGACTTTCCTCGTCGTTATCGCTGATAGAATATAATTTTGTCTAGGCCCTCTATTCACAACCATTCGATATTCTTCCGTGCCGAATCGAACATCAATCCATGTTATCAAAGGAGTCCTCTAGTCTAAACGGTGTTCACAAATCAAAAACCCGAAAAGGACAATGCTCATGGATGTATGGAACCCCGTACCATGCTGCATCAAAAATCAAACTTTGTTTTTTATAGACTATCTTATCATATTAACTTCTACGACACTTAGTTTTGAAAACAAAACTCGGGTTTCATAATTATTTTATAAAATCGAAAATAACCTATAAACTAGGTTTATTTTGTTCGACGCTACCAATGACGTATTTTATGTATAGGCACGTCATACACGAACATTATTGCTCTAAAACACAGAAATAAGTTCACAAAATACAAGCAAGTTCTACTTCTCAACACACAAACACAATACAATATAATTAATCTCAACTCTCAAAAACACAGATGGACGTATTCGCTAGCGCTTTTTTTTGTGGATGGGAAATCATCAAATGACGGAGCGGGAGGGCGCGTCAGACTTTTACTGACTAAAACCCACCCGTATTCCTACAAAAGAAACGTTAAAAAAATTACTGGTTAGTCGATTCATCAAAAATCGATTCTATTGCATTCTACATCTCTATGACAAGCTGTGAACGGCCAATTAACTCTTTAAATACAAATTATACTCTATTCTAGTTGTTTTTAATTAATGTAGAATCGGCAAAGTATAGATATTTTCAAAAATCAAGGTTATATTAATCATAGCATGTGAAACGGAACGTCATGTCATCTAAAGGGAGTAAAACAAAATCCATACTTTTCTACTTAAAATTAAATTCCCTGTTCAAATATCAAATCCCTGACGCGTAATGTCGTAAAAAATTATGAAAATAATTACTATAAAGTTTTGGTCTTGATGCGTGAGACTTTTTGGTACCACTTTTGGTCATTCTCTGACAGTTTACACCAAGTAGAGAGATCACTAGTATTCCAACGGTTATTTGCGGTCACGAACTACAGTGCACGCGCAAGTGCTAGTCACCGCCTGAGGTATGTGAGCGGTGAGGCGGAGGAGGGCGCGGTTGTCAAGATTAGTAGACGGAGTTAGCTTGGCCATTGAGCTTTTCTACTGGGAAGCCTGTCGAATGGTTGTGAACAGCTATGCTGGTGTTTCTTCTTAAAGGAAGGAAGGTTTATTAAAGGACGTATTATTTCTCTTTCTATGCTAAAATCTAACTTATCTAAAACCATGGTGATGTTGTGCTACTGCGCTTCTATATTTAAATCTACTTATAACCTAAAATATTGCCCAAAAGCCCCTTCAAACAGTTTCGGTGGTGGGTGAGTATGAACGTTATAAGCGTGCGCAAGAGTTCCATCTTTGTTCAGCTTGAGTTTTGCTTTGCAATCCTTACTCAGCTTCTGTGAGCAATACTGGTTACAATGCGACGCTCCTTGCCGCGAGAATGTAAAGTTTTGATATAAAACCGTCCTTTTCCTATTTAATACAATGACTTTACATTGATCTGAAAATATAATTAAAATAAATAAATAATCGTTTATTTATAAAAAGCGCACATTTACAATAACTAACTTAACAATTAAAATACAGCACAGTTGCTTATTTGCCTACCTCTCTCTTTTAACTAGGTTGAAGCTGTGCTTCTGGTTAAGTGCTTATAAAATCAATCTGAATCCATTTTTCAGTTAAAATGGATCAGTTTCAGTCATCCGCGGTTTCATCAGTATGAAACATTACTTACACTTATATTTGCAGAAAATGTTCGTGCCTTTAATGCGTAAAAACCTTGGATAATATACATATAGATCGAGCCACCGCGTGGCCGCTCATGAGATAGCAATATAATACTTTTTCTAGGTTATGTGGTATGAGAAATAAGGTTTAACGTAAGAGATCTTTCACATTTTGGAATGAAACCCATGTCAATACATACGCACAATGCAAAAACTGTCCAAAAAAGTTAAATCAATCGACCAAGATAAATTTTGTAACAGTGAAAACACTTTGTTTGGCTAACATTCAAAAGTTCGCCAAGCAAAAATACGGCATGCCGTAAGAGACAGAAGATACGATGCTTTGTCTCAATTTTCCTACTAATCTTGTATATATGCATCTCACTTCCACACTTCACACTGTAATCATGGCTACGTCTAGAGGTAAATAGTCTAAGGTAAAAACAATGGAATCTGTTTACAATGACATCGAAGGGAAGTTACAAACACGTCATAATAAGCGGACGTCATACAAAGCATAGTCTTAGAAAATAAACAACTTTCTATTTTTGTTAGGTATTTTAATAGAAAGAAAAACTACAAAAATGTTTAGTCTAATAATAAAAATAATATCTATTAATAAAAAAAAGAAAAAGAAACGTGAACATAAAAAATATATTGAAAACATAGAATAAAAAAAACCGGCCAAGTGCGTTTCGGAACACGCACAATGAAGGGTTCCGTAGTTGAAAAGAATTTTTCCCAAAAACAAACTTAACAATGGATCCCAAAAAAAATTTTTTTATGTCGTAAATCTACAAATTAACTATATGTGGACTTTTTACTTTGCTGGTGCTGAGAGACCTTGCTTCTTGCCAAATTTCATTTATTCTAGGTCAACGGGAAGTACCCTATAGGTTTTGATTTAATGGCGACAGTTGCGAGTATCAAAATGTGTCGCAAAATGGCCGTATTTTTTTATTGCATTGACTTAGAAGCTTGATTTTTTTAGAACTCTAAGGGACCATAGACTTACTTATTTGATATTAGTTTCAACTTGATATCTCAACGCGTCCTTGAGAAAAAGGGTCTTGACAGACTGACAGACTTGAAATTTTTTATATGTGATAGAATTACAAATTAAAAATTTTCAGACTTTTTCCTTTACTTGTGCTGTGAGACCTTGCTTTTTGCCAAATTTCATTATTCTAGGTCAACGGGAAGTAACCTATAGGTTTTGATTTACTTGCGACAGTTGCAAGTATCAATATGTGTCGCAAAATGGCCGTATTTTATTTTATTGCGCTGACTTAAAAGCTTGATTTTTTTAGAACTCTAAGGGACCATAGACGTACGTATTCGATATTAATTTCAACTTAATATCTCCACGCGTCCCTTAGAAAAAGGGTCATGACAGACTGACAGAGTTGAAATTTTTTTGCCATTGCTGCACGGGGCAGATGATGTTCAACCAATCAGCGCGCAAGGTGAGTTCCGTCGAATTCATTTGTACAATGCCAGTTCACAATGTGACGGTTTGACATGGATAGATTATAAACTAGCGAAGTTCTTATATACGGTGACATAATTATACAACTATCAAGCGTCAGCATAAAACACAATAAAATTAATTACCTATTGTTTCGCGCCCCCCGGGGTCTCATACATAATCAGTGTAATCAGCCTATAATGTTCCCACTGCTGGGAGACAGGTCTTTTGTCTTCGAGAGGGAGTGGGCTGTTTTCTACCACGCGGGCCCAGTGCGGGTTGGTAGATGTCACAAGACTTTGAATTTTTCGTTCTAGGACAAGCCGGTTTCCTCACGATGTTTTCCTTCACCGTTTCTGATGAATTTCACGAATTTATATATCCTTTTTAGAATCTATCCTACTTTAAAGTATCTTCCATTGGACCATACTATTTTCGGAGGAGGGTGATTATGAGGAGTGGAGGGCACTGCAAGAGATCCATCTTCATTCAGGACCAGCTTGGCTCCACATCTCTGGCTCGCCCTTTGCGAACAGTACCTGTGTCGGGCAGATGAACTTTGTCTTGAAAATGTGTAGTTTTGATAAAGAAATAATGATTTTCCATTAATTTCTATGATTTTACCTGAAAATGAGAATGTGATATTAGAGAAATACATTATAATAGTTTGGTTTTCATTACATTTCTGCCAGTCAATTCCTTAAAATTGTTTATAAGCAATATGAAGAAAAGTGACCTAGTGATGATATAGTGAGTTTATTATTGGTGATGTTCTTCAGAAAGGTCGGGTGTATAGTAGCAAGCGCATGCGTGTATGAACGTAAACGAGGCAAAAGGAGTATGTAAGGATCGTAGCAGATGGCGTTCTGTAGTTTCTGCCTACCCCCATGGGAAGAAGGCGTGAGTTTGTGTAGACAAATGCATTCAGTTACTTTAAATAAGAGAAATGTTATATTATCGCAGGATATTCGTTCAAAATTATTTTGATATTTTTTTTTTACATAAAGGTGATCCCTCACCAGGAGCATTCGCGTGTAATGTAATGTTACAGATTCGAGCATTACATCAGTGAAGGCGGAGAACCGAGCATTACAATGCGCACCTTGTAATGATACAATGAGTAATACCTTGATACAACTTGTAACATCAATGCGCTACACTTGTAATTACTTATATGTTACATTACACGCGAATGCTCGTCAGTCAGGGAGGTAGTATTGTAAACTCAAAGTCGAATCTGTAATGTTAGGTTACACGCGAATGCTCCTGGTGAGGGAGCACCTTTACATAACACCACGCCTCTTTTCTCGGAGGGTTATACAGAGTTTTAAGAATAGTACACCCACATTACGCCAGTTATGTTTTAGACCCATGTAATAGGGGCGCGCCTATTACCATCAAACGGACACAACTCCAAACTCCGGACTGCTACTGAGAAATTCCAGACGGAAAAACAAGCTAATATTTTGTCCAACCTCGGAATCGAACACAGGGCTTCACACACTCAGCAGTTGCTCTTGCGACCACTAGATCAACGAGGCAGTAATAGCTTTACTTTAAGAAAAGACCAACAAAACCAAAATCGTTAAATATTGAAAATGTATATTAGAAAGAAAAAAACGTTAAGCCGTTGGTCCCGGCTGTCATTCGTGGATCTTTGACAGTCGTTACGGGTCGTCAGAAGCCCGAAAGTCTGACGATCAGACTTACCAAGGGGTATCGTATTACCCAGTTAATGGGTTGTGGAGGTCAGATAGGCAGTCGCTCCATGTAAAATACTGGTATTCAGCTGCATCCGGTTAGACTGGAAGCCGACCCCAACATTGTTGGGAAAAGGCTAGGCAGATTGATTGATATTAGAAAGAAAAGAAAAGAAAAAAACATTTATTAGCAGTAAACGTGACGCAAGAAAAACACATACACAAAAAAAAAAACAAGTTAAAATACACGTATAAATAACAAATAAAATAAATCAGTATTATATAAAAGTATCTACGAGTATATTTAAAATATAATTCGAATATATAAAAGCATTTATCTATCTCGTACTCGTATTTATATTTTAACTTTTTTTCTTGTTTATTTTTTGTTTTAATACCAATCAATTTCTTTTTAATTTATTGTTTTTTTGAATTTCATGAAAGTTTTAGAATGTTTTTACATTTGAATTATTATTGTATTTCTAACTGAAAATGTTAATGTATGTTGTTGTTTTTACGTTTTTTTTTTAAATTTATTAATAACATGCACCTACTTATTTTAGTCTATGATATTTTCCATCTGCTGACATGAATATTTTCGCGGGTGGATGCTTGTGTGACGCGGAGACGCTTGCAAGACTGCGATCTTTGTTGAGCTTCAGCTTTGCTCTGCAATCTTCGCTTATCTTCTGCGAACAGTAATAATTCCACCACGATCCGCCTTGTTGAGCAAACGTGTAATTTTCGTATAAAATTAACCTCTTTCCGTTTATTGTGATGGTTTTATATTGACCTGAAATATGTAGAATTGTAAATATATGCTTTTTAACAAGTTAGACGTCGTTCAGACGGTATAATATTGTCCTGGACATTTTTTTTCACAGCTAAATCCCAATTTCTTTGTGGCCATAGTTTTACAAACTTTAAAGGTTTAGCTTAGCCTCACTTACTCATTGCTTACCTCCCTGGGAGCCAAGTCTGCTAACGCAATTATGTCAGATTGGTCGATCATTGACACCGTAATAATAGATTTTGACAGTTTTGGTAAACTAATTGAAAGGCGTCTTAATGAGTTTCCTTTGGCGTATCACTGACACTCCATTGGAAAGATGTATCATATTTGGTAATCTCGTATTTACATAATGACAAGTCATAATCTCCTATTATTTTGACATTTAAATCACTGACACGCCATTACTGATTGGAAGTGTCAGTTCCATCAGTAGGTCTCTAGCAAAGTTGGCTAGTTTGCCACTAGTGGTGCCCTACTGCCCTATAGTATAACGAATTCGCTAGAATGTCACTAGCTCATTAGGTTTTTATGCATATTTAATTACATATTTATTTTTATATATTACACTGAACCTATTACACCATACACTACACACTAAAAACTAAGATGCAAGAGCGAGAGAAGCGAGCTCGGGCCTTGGGGCACCCCGACTCGGTTCGAAGGAGTCTAGTGAGCGAGCGAAGCAAACGAACATAGAGCCCGCCATATCATTCGTGGTTTTTTTTTTAATTGCGGGGCTACTACTAACTACTTTTTTAAAGAAGACCTACTTTCACACCTTTCGTCAATGTGGACCCATCATAATGAGCTCCATAGCTCACTGCCAAATCGCGATTCTTCTAGCTGTAGCCCCTAGTGAGACTGCTTGTCTGTTGTTAGCCAAATTTGCTAGTGTCACAAGTGGCATTCTAGCGAATTAAATATCTATATGGTACCACTAGAAATAAAATAAATAAAATACTACAAACTGTTGAAATAAGTATTTGTAATATACCTTCTTCTTAGTGTTTCGATGGCAAATATTTTTATGAAATGAAGTAATACATTTTTTATTTGGCCCGTCACTCAGCAACACCACTAACACCATCTGCTGGTGCAGACATTAGATCCTCACGTGTACAGGTGGAAGTCATGCGGAGGCAGATGAAAGGTGGATAATAGGGTTAGTAAAACAAAGATTCATCTTGCTTAGGTAATTATTTCAACTTGATTTTATTAATTTGTTAACAATTTGAACTCTTAAGGTCGATTAAGTCATTTTATTTTCTTAAGTTTACGTTCTAATCTAAAGCAATTGAAAATTCGCCACTATCCAAAGCTGATATCAGACGCTTAATTTTTTATTCATTTTTGTCTGTCATTCGGCATTTCACTCTAAGTAAAACATGAAATATAAAATTCATTCGTGAGCCGAGCCAACGATGTTGGGTTTCGATACTCAGCTTCTTTCACTTGAGCACCGAGTGATCTAAAAATTAAATGAAATGAGCAAAAGAAATGCTTAATTCGTAGAGATATGGCCGTAAATTGTATGTTTTGTAGTTCATAATTTATTTTTATGTAATGTATAATCTGGTGTACAATAAAGTAGGTATATAAAAATAAATAATTCATTTCTATGTAATTTTCTCGGTGTCGAGTGAACATGGAAATAAACAAACGAACATTCACTCGAGCGAACCATTCACCCGACTGACACGTCTGCTATCAGCTTTAACACAGCGAATTCAAATTTGTCGTTGTAAGCCACGTTTCAACAAAAAAAAAAAAAAAATAAAAAATAACTGCTTCACACTCTGCAATAGTTTCCATCAGAACCTATGTAAAGTTTTGGTGGCAGATGATTGTGGTCGGTAACAGCTTGACGAATACCGCCATCTTCATCCAAAATGAGCTTTGCTTTACATCCCGTAGTACTCTTCTTAGAGCAAAACCGATATCTAACGTTTGCACCCGATTTCGAATAAGTATGTTTTTGGTAAAGTATAAGATCCTTGTTGCGAAATTTTATTGTTTCATATGTATCTGGAAAAACAATTCGTGCATCATAATTGTGTTAAATTATCACATAGGCCTATGCCTATGTGATAATTGACATAAAAACTAAAGATAAGGTGGGCCGAACATTTGCCTGACGCGTTCGCCATACAGCAACACTAACGCCATCAATTAGAACCACTCTTAACTACGATGTCGATCGGCGTAGGCTGCTCGTAGACGTAACCTTGTAAGAGCGGCGTTATATTTTTCGAGGTATATAGAAATTAAGAAAACTTTTATTTTCCAAAAATTATATTTATTGCAGTTTGTTTGTATAAATAATAAAATTTTCATTGGCCTTCAAATAAAACATTTTGTTTAAATATTTGCCTTTTTGTTATTCTTGACATATTTTCCATTTTGGATTCGTAGTGTTTTCTGACATTGGTATATCTTTCAATTATTGACATAATTAAATGTAATCTATGATTAAGTGTCACAGGTTCTTCGATTGAGTGAGAGTTTGTTAATAATTAAATCTTATTGTAATATAATTAAATCTTTATTTCATCGGCTACAACGTACGCCGCTGCAAAGTTATGTCGCACAGCGGTATGGTCTTGTGGGCGTGGCCTCGCGTCTTCTAAGACAATGTAATAGGAAAGTAGGAAAGAAAATTGTTTTAAATAATGTTAGAAGTTGATTTATTGTTATATTTTTGACTTCGAGTGATATTAAATGTTATAATTTTTTTAACAAAAAATACAACAGTTTTTTGTCGTAGTTCACGCAACCCTTCAAGTCTTATTTTGGCATTTTTGCCTTTAAAATTTACGACCGCACCCAAGATAGCCGATCGCGAACTAGTTCATTTTGGTTTATGGAAGACCGTTCTCGGACCACGTTCGTGGCGTCATTTTAACATGCCGTCCGCAGAGTCCTTACGCAATAATATATAAGTCAATGCATAGGCATTAAGTATCCATCCACGCGACCATTTGGTTCTAGTGATATAGCTGTCAACAGCAAGTATACCCTATCATTTTCCTGTTCTTATCTTTTTCTTTCATACTTTTCTATTAGTCGTCATATCGGTAGTCACTCCCTTTCACACAGTCCGTCCATCGTTTCTTTGGTCTTCCCCTACTCGTATTGCCATCCACATTCATACTCAAAACTTTCCTGACGACATTTTCCTCATTCCTCCGCATCACATGCCCATGCCAGACAACCGATTTCCACATAACTTTTCAGTCACCGGTGCCACTTTCAAACTTCCTCTTATGTACTCATTTCTTATTCTATCTATTCGCGTAACACCACACGTCCCTCTTAGCATTATCATCTCAGCTGCAACACCGAGTATATATACCTCAAAATTTGAAAATATTTTTTGACAATCAATTTATTTATGAAATAAATAAATTACCATTTCATTAACTTTAAAATGTTTACATTACACAAACTAATAGTCTTAAATATTAATATGTAGGCTAGTAAGAAAAAGCTTGAAAAAGGACTTAATATTATCCACATAATTATCAAGTTATTGATTAGTTTCTAGGAGGCGGCGGTCGCTGACTCTTAGTTCATAATTTGACGTTTAATCTTTATAGGGTGACTGGTAATTAGTGATCGATACTTATACACATCGATTGTACTCATGATAACAAACAACTTTTACTACGGGATCAAACCTGAAATCGCGAAATACAATTAGCTGTTGCCTACATTTTGACGAGTTATGCGACCATAAATGAACAGCAGATTTTTTTTCGCGGACACATCCAGCGGAGGATGTGTCCGCGAAAAAAAATCTACGCTACTTAGACTGCTTCATCTCGATGGCTAATTAATGCTTGAACACCGCTTCCCACCGCAGATTCCACTTTCGACGGTTGTCAGGATGTTGCAGTCAGTAGCATGAATTCGGACATTTCCTAAAATGCCCAATTCCGGAATTCCAGGGTTCTTTCATTCCGGATTTAATTATAACACCGTCGCTTCGAGGGCTGTGACTGGACAACCCTACGAGATATCCTAGCTGCCGTTGGAAGACCGACCTACCTACCTGGCTGCCACCTGTCACCTACGTACCTACTGGAAACTTCCAGGATAGTAGTTTTCTTTTGCCGGGCTGGAATTTAACACGCGCTCGATATTAAGAACCCACGCCAGCTTACTACTGGAGCTAACCTAATTTTAAATAATATTTTTTTTATAAAATATATTATTGTACTAATCTTCTCTAAGTCCCGTATTACAGAACGTCACTCAAGCATTACTTAAAACTAGCTTCAACCAATCAAATGGCTTGAATCTAGTTTTGAGTAATGCTTGAGTATTGAGTGACGTTCTGTAATACGGACCTAAGACTTTAATTTTCCTGCCCTAGCAGGGACGTTCCAGCGACTATTAGCGAATAGCGGCTTACGAATATTTGCAATAAGATTGCACATGGGCATAAAACCTAACATATAAGGTCCCATTAAAATAGATGGAAAAATTTTAACACAGCGTTCAGTACGTCTAACCAAAGATCTCCAAGCAAAAAAAAAATGATTTAAGTGATTTTATTTTGACCAAAAATAATAAAAAAAAAAACGCGCTGACGAGTTCACGTGTGCTTGCACATTTGTAGTATCAGAATTATGAGATAACAAAGGCATGGATGTGTTTATGCATTTGGTAACCAACATTTTTAGTGTACTTTCGCTAGCAGATTTTTTTTCTTGTAAGTATCTAATGTGTTTTTCTTATTATTTTTTACCATTGTCCTTATTTTGGTGGTCTGAATGATTTCTAAAAGTTTGTCCATCTATTTTGGGCCTTATATACAGGGTGGCCCGTTTACAGTGGTCCAAAGATTTTTTTCAGCTTCAGAGCATCATGAGTGATCATTTAAAACATACTTTAGTTAAGCGAAAACTTATGGTTTAGAAATTATGTTTTTTTTTTTTAAATAGTCCGAAATTTCAATATTTTTGACACAAAACCTCTCTGTTATGAAAACTACTAGACCGAATCGAATGAAATTTGGTATAGGCATAGTGCAATAACCTACCTATCGGGTTATAGGCTCATCTAGTGTAAATAATTAGACTACATTTTTTTATTTTAACTTCTTTTATAGTTTTTTTTAACTTTTCGGCAAAATATTGTTTTTTGAAAAAATCCTGTGAAAAAAAAATGTACCGCCAAGGTTTTGCTGACACTGCTAAAAAGTACCTTAACATAGGGTTATTCTTTACACAAAAAATCACACTTGTCCTTCGATTGTAACATCTTCAAAAACAACATCATGTACATTAACACATAAAAATCGAAAAATTACGAGATGTACCAAAATGTTAATTTAAACCTATCCGTTCGTAATTCTTCAAAAATAACATTATTTGAATTCTAAATGATCTTGTAACTCGATTTGTTAATTCATCAGTGATACTTATGTGAATCATCACACAAGTATTCAAAAAAACAGGGTCTTAAAAAAGCAGGTAAATCGGGCCGGTATTCGACGACAGAGACCGTTAATTATGTGGTGCGTTTGTTAAAAAGAGATAGACGCTATTCGACGACAGAGAACGTTAATTATGTGGTGCGTTTGTTAAAAAGAGATAGACGCTACTCTATTGTTATTAAGTACGTACGATCTCCAGTTGTCGTTTGTCGCTTGCGCTCACTGCAGGTATTCTACAGTTTGGTGTATTTTAATTTAACGTTTTGGCTTCGTTTATTGACTCGTATCTGATCGCTCATCTGACTACTTGGCTTACGTGAACTGGACTTGTTGATTGTGCTTATTATTTGGACATTTTGTTGACAATGGATGGAAATCGTTCCAGACGTGCGCCCTACTCACCGCGTGAATACGCCATGATGCATTATTTTTATGGTTTCGCACAAGGAAACGCGCGAGAAGCGGCCAGGCTTTATCGGCAATTTGCTGAACGCCAGCCAGGCCCGGCTGTGCAACGCTTTCCGGACCATCGTGTTTTCGTGAGGCTGCATAATTCATTCTTAGAAGGAGTTATCCCTGGCTTCCGTGGTCGTGAACCTGGACGCGTAAACAGAGATGACGATGAAGATGTTATCCTAGAGGAGTTGCGTCGTCATCCAAATACAAGCCAAAGACAACTGGCAAGGCGTATGGGTATACCCAGGAATAGAGTTCAAAGAATTATTCGAGCTAACCACCTTCATCCCTACCACTATCAAAAAGTTCAAGCTTTGAAACCCGAAGATTACCCCAGAAGAATGGCATTCTGTAGAGAAATGTTGAGGAGAGATCGGGAGGACCCAAATTTTTTTGATAACATTTTATGGACCGATGAAAGTCGGTTTGAGCGAGTTGGACTATTTAATACACATAACACGCATTATTATGCAGTGACCAATCCCAACTTAGTGAGAGAGTCAAATTTTCAAGAACGCTACAGCGTTAATTTGTGGAGTGGAGTTATCAACAGAGAGTTTGTGGGCCCGTTTGAGTTGCCGTCAAGGTTGAATGCTGACATTTATTTAAATTTCATTGAAAATGAATTACCCGGTCTGTTGAGACATCTGCCAGAGAATTTAAGGGAGCGCATGTGGCTACAACACGACGGAGCTACCTGCCACTTTGCTCTGCGTGTAAGAAACCAATTAAACGCTACGTATCCGGGGAGGTGGATCGGTCGCGGTGGCACCATCCACTGGCCAGCCCGTTCACCCGACTTGAACCCCGTTGATTTTTTCATTTGGGGATACTTTAAGGAGATTGTGTACGCACGGGAGAGCACATCAGAGCGAGATTTAAGAAGGAAAATTCAAGAGGCTATAACAGTCATTAAACAAAACCGGCAGCCATTTAATAGGCTGCGAAGAAATTTCTTACGCAGATGCAGATTATGTTTAGCAAGCGGCGGACGGCATTTCGAAAACCTTTTGTAAAAAATAAACAATATGTTTATTATTTATGTTGTTTTATTACTTCTCCAAACCTTTTATTCTTAATTTAAACTTATAAACTAAATAACAACAACAAACTCAATTAATAAATTGACATTAGGACATTAGAATCAAGTTAAGTTATCTAGGCTGGCAGGTTAAAATTTTATTTCATTAATTTTTAGCCAAATGATTAAAATTAAAATTATGGTAAATTTCGTAATTTTTCGATTTTTATGTGTTAATGTACATGATGTTGTTTTTGAAGATGTTACAATCGAAGGACAAGTGTGATTTTTTGTGTAAAGAATAACCCTATGTTAAGGTACTTTTTAGCAGTGTCAGCAAAACCTTGGCGGTACATTTTTTTTTCACAGGATTTTTTCAAAAAACAATATTTTGCCGAAAAGTTAAAAAAAACTATAAAAGAAGTTAAAATAAAAAAATGTAGTCTAATTATTTACACTAGATGAGCCTATAACCCGATAGGTAGGTTATTGCACTATGCCTATACCAAATTTCATTCGATTCGGTCTAGTAGTTTTCATAACAGAGAGGTTTTGTGTCAAAAATATTGAAATTTCGGACTATTTAAAAAAAAAAAACATAATTTCTAAACCATAAGTTTTCGCTTAACTAAAGTATGTTTTAAATGATCACTCATGATGCTCTGAAGCTGAAAAAAATCTTTGGACCACTGTAAACGGGCCACCCTGTATTAGAGTATAGGTATGTAGTGTTTAATAAACAATAAACACCTCTAATCTAATAAACAATACAAATCACTTAGACTACAGACACAAAGATATATTTATAGGTACTCTATTAAACAATGTAAAAATTTCCATCAGGAGCTTTGTAAAGTTTTGGTGGCAGATGATTGTGGTCGGTAACAGCTTGAAGAATACTGCCATCTTCATCGAAAATGAGCTTTGCTTTACATCCTGTAGAAGACTTCTTAGAGCAATACCGATATCTTACGTTTGACCCCGATTTCGAATATGTATGTTTTTGGTAAAGTATAAGATCCTTGTTGCGAACTTTTATTGTTTCATATGTATCTGGAATAACAATTTATGCATCATATTTATATCATATATAGCTGATTTATCACATAAACAAAGAATAGACAAAGCACTACCAGGACCTAAAGAGAAAGAAAAGAAATATTGGTCAAAAAAGGGTTAAAAATTAATAGATATGAATTTGATAATAGCAAAACAATGTCAGATGCCGTCTCATATCGGGCGTAAAACTGCAGATAAATTAAAAAATCCCCAATCGAAGAAAGCTTAAATCTTTAGGAATGCAATGATGAGCCTAAAAAGTCTACTGCCGAGCAAACACAATAGCTATAGCAGTGTTGGAAACCGTAAGAAAATCTGCAGCGAGTAGCAAAAAAGTTTAGAATGCCGTCTCATATCGGCCGTAAATCTGCTTACAACTGAAAAATATCATAATCGGTGAAAGTTTACTTTCTAAGGAATGCAATGAGCTTGCAAAGACAATGGCTACGACAGTATCGGAAACCGTAGTAAAATTTCAATCTGTTTTTACGAATACAAACGGCGCGGACTCGAACTGCGCCAACTAAATTTTTACATTCAAACAAATATTAATATTCAAGGTCAACTGTTGTTGATTATTATCAATCGGCAGTGTTCGTTGACAAAAGATATGGGTAATAAATTGCTACATGACTTTTCCAGAAACGATACAGTAATAATTTTTATAAAAAAGAGCTAAAATAAAATATACCAAAAAAGTAATCAAAATGAATTTATTTCTAGAATTATCAGTACTTATCACATATCCTTTTGTCTATACCTTATAAATTCTTCCATAATATCTCTTCTATAACTTTTGTGCATATTTTTTGTCTACTTTTTTATACAAAGAGTTGTATTTTTGTTAAAGGTACTGAAAATAATAAACCGATTATAAAAATGTTTTCACTGCTTGACAGATACAACAGACACTAGTGACGTAGGATACTTTTTATGCCGGAGAAATGCACGGGGCACAGATAGCATTATTATTTACAGATTATCGTCACTCGTGTCACTTGCCAGCGGTTTGAACTGTAAATTATACTCGGTTTTCAAGATACGTCGGTATAGCCACTTCTTCGCAACGTTATTTTTTGGAATGTCCTCTTTGGCACAATATTCTAGATACAAGGAGTAAAATTTGGCTATTTTCAAGTGTTTACCGATGTGAAGTTCCCGCTCCAAATTATGCTCAGAACGAGTCACATTTTCAAACATAAAATCAATGTGTTTACGAACCGTATCTTTTATTTCTTTTGGTGTTTTGTTAGCCGCTGGCAATTTTCCCCGTCTGTCTCCAAGTGATATGCCCTTTCTAGCGTTTCTTAGTGCCGTGGATACTACATGTCCGGATATAGCTAGGGTGTTCACAAAGAAGGTTTTGCAAACTCTAACAGATTCTTTGTTCACCAAAAAAGTGTAGCTTAATGTAACCTCTCTTCTAAGTGGTTTTCCAAAAACCCGACGTCTACGAACTGGCCCTTCAGACACTCTTGATACAAGAAACTGCTTTTGTAAAGATCTGGTCATATCATAATATTTCTTAAAGATACTCCTCCGGGCTTCATCATTTACATTTTCATAGCACTTAAGCTTACAGGTGCAAATTGGTCTCATTGATTTTTGAAGGCTGGCTTTTCTTTTTTTTGAATACTTTGGTTTAGAAGCAGTCGATGATGCAAGGAGTTTAGGTTCCACTAAATTAGTTGTCTTTCTGTTAACTCTTTGCGATAAACCAGCATTAATAACGTCTTCATCGTCTAAACAGCTGTCTACAGGCACTTTATCAGAGTTTTTATTTTCATCAAAAACCTGTTCTGGTTCTACTATAATGAAAGTCAAATTATCATTGACTTGTTGAGACTCCGTTTTTCCTCTAATACCTGAGCTGCGCAAAGAAAACCGCTGATAAGATCTCGAAGAACCTAGAATTAAAACAAAGGAATAATCAGTTATGGTAAAAAGTAGCTAGTAGTATTAATATATTAAACAAATCAAATAAAGTTTATCGTATTAATGAACCCATTCGGAAAGGTCACAACTATATAAATGACTAGCTTTTGCCAGCGGCTTCGCCCGCGTGGATGTCGGAAAATATCCCACGAGAACGTACTACCGGGAATTCCTTCCTTATTCTGTGTCTATATTACAAAGGGAACATCTGTGCAAAATTTCAGCTTTTTAGGTCCAAGGGTTTGGGCTGGACGTTGATGAGTCAGTCAATCAGTCAGTCCGTCAGGACTTCTCTTTCTGTTTATATAGATAGATAGATAGATAAATTGATAAATAATTTATTTCTGTAAGTAGGTTTGTACAAACACTTTCACACGTCAAACATATTTTTAAAACTAGACGAGGTCGGTGTGTCCTATCCGACTTCTCTGAGAAGACAGGCCGAAACAAACTCAGAGGTCACAGTCTCTTTTAAAGTCTAGACATTAGCTTGGTCAGATCATGTGATGACTATGTAGATTGGTGTCTGAAATGGTCTTTTGAGGAACAAACCACACAGATTGAGTGGACCTGTTCAGACAATGCACGCATTTGTCAGTAATCGTGCAGCTCAATTCAGAACTTAAGGCGCTCAACGATTCGACATATAGGTAATCGATATTGCTTGCGCTTGTCGAACGGATATGTGGCCTCTTGTCATATTTAAACAGCAAGAAAAAGCTAAAAAGGCGTGAATGTATGCAGGTATGTATTTAATCAGCAGTCTCTGAAAACTGTATACAGAGTTAGACTTGTAAAATAATTTAAATGTTTTTATTTTTTTTATTCAAATATTTAAAAATTTAATTTTTATGTGTCCATACAATATTTAATTGTAAACGATATAATAATAATAACCATTTATTTCTGATCATACAATCAATTTTTGTTATTATACATGAACAATTATTTAATTTAAATCCATTGTTTAGTACGTACATTATTTTGACAGATTAATTGATTGTTAATAATATATTATTCAATATAATTGTTATTGCTAATAAGCTATGTGTTTGCATGTTAGTCGAAGCATTTTTGGTAAGTTTTCTTATTGTACCTATCGTCTTTGTAACCATCGTTTTCTCATTATTCTTTATTTCCGATAACTAATTACCTTTGTAAAAAAAAACTTGTGTGAGAGATAAAAAGTGTAAAATAACTTTAATTTTACGATTTTGTGGCAAAAACCTAAATATAAAAACTTCCTAAATTAAAGTTGTTTTTCACTTTGTAGGGTTATTTTTTTGGTAATAAGTTTTTTTTTTGTTTTTGTAAAAAAGTTTTTTATTTGTTTTTTACATTTTAGCTGTGATACCTACCCCCACACCAATTCATATAACACTAATTGCTATGTAAATAGCATTGACAGGGAGTTATAACATCATCAACATACACAAAATAGATTAAATTCGAACTATTAAAGCTCACTCTAAAACTACTCAAACAAAGTTAATAATAACCCCCGGTGGACTGTCTAGAGCTACCAAATGAAAAAATAATCACGCAAATCGGTCCAGTCAAAGAGTAATGGATAAACATGCCTACATGAAATAAAGACAACCTCCTCCGTTTTTTGAAGTCGGTAAAAAAAAACATGATATAAACTATAATATAAAAATCAGTATTTTATATAAACTTTCATAATAACGAACTACATACACATTCACAACAAATAAAATAAAACGAATAATGCAAAATTAAAAGTTGAAATAAAAAAAGTAATTTATTATCCTTTCAATAGCAATCAAATAAAAAACTATGTTTTGATACTTAATATGGACTCATAGTCTCAATATATTTTTGCAAATTACCTACTCGTACATCAAATAAAAATTAAAAAAAAAAACCTTTTATGTAGAGTGGATGTCTTTTATGTTGCGGCCACATTGTCGTGATAAGGCTAACTACATTTCGCGCACTCTCTCGCAAACCGCTCGACGACCGCTGGGTACCCCAGTTGTATTAAAATTTTAATGCAACTGGGGTACCCAATTGATGCAGCCCACTGTACCGACCTACCTGACACTACCTAATTCGTGTACCTACTTCTTTATATCGACACTCACCAACTTTTTTTCACATACCATAGGATAACCCATGTCACAATAGGAGGTTTAGGTACTGTTCGTCATTGAGGAGTTCAGTGACAGTAGGTTTTCTTCGCAGTCCATGATTAGTTGACCACTGCCACGAAATACGCGCCACGAAAGACGAGCTTCAAAGTGACATTGACATGATCACGTGACATTTCGATAGCTTATGTCAACCCCATACATTTTTTGGTTTTTCTACTAGCGTCGTCGGTAATCGAATGTTACTTTGTCTAGGGCCTCAGTATTTCTAATTCTAAGCGAATTGTATTATGTTTTTTAGAGAAAATAAAAAAACATGTCTTATATTGGTTTGGCCCGTTTTGAACAAATCTCTTAGGTTTTCTTTTCCTCGACGCTAAAAATAATAACACTGATAATTTATACCCTGCAGTATTTACCATCAGATGTACGAACAAGTCTGGGAGGAGGATGATTATGATCCGTTCTAGCGTATTCTATTTCTCCATCTACGTCAAGTACTAACTTAGCCTTGCACTTTTTGGTAACTTTCTTAGAACAAAAGTGGAGACGATATGGAGGCCCTCGCTTCGAAAATGTATGTTGCTTGTAAAGAACCACGGTCCTCCCATTGAGAATTATCATCTCATACGGTCGGTACGGTACTGCAAAAAAAAAATTGATTGTAATATTATGCTGATAACAATATGAAGGGAAAACATCGTGAGGAAGCCTGGACTTAGCCAACGTTCGCACAGACGTAAAAATATCTCAGCGGGATTTTATCGTGCACTGGATTTTCAACTCTCGTTGTTGAGCCGAGCACTGAGAATCCAACAGAGTACATTCTAGCGCGTCGAAAAAACACACTGTTGGATTTTCAACTCTCGGCGCTAAACAGAGCGTTGAAAATCTACTGCGCGAAACAAAATCTCCGCAATATTTTTACGTCCGTGCGAACTTCGACTTACAGTTAAAAAAATAATGTATAAAACTTGATAATCGACTTATTTATTGCAACACAGTACCTAATTAATTGTTTTTATTTATCGAAATAATCGATTCTATTACCCTATTTATAGTAGGTATTTATACACAATAAAGAGCGTAACAAAACAAGCGCAACAAACGCTATGGGCTCAGCAACACAAAAAATTAAGTAATCAAAAAAAATTTTTTTTGAATTCAACTTGTCGATACCTTTCATTACACAACCCTATTCGTCGTAAGCATTTATTTGTCGATTTATGAGTGGGCGCTTGGGGAACGGCAATAAATTGATATAAAACCAAGCTGTCAAAAGGATAGTAAATATGTGGCATTGATCACCACGCTTGTTCAAGGCGGGTTGGCGAAACCAGTCCATAGCAAGCATGTTGATAAATGCCTTCTTTGTCTGAGAAGAGGTCTTTGCTCAGCAGAGGGACAATAATAGGCTGGTATTATGTTTTATTTCTTAATATGAAAAGATAAATTAATTGGAAATGTATGATTGGTTTTAGTCACGTAGATTATAAAATATTGTGTTTATTGAAAAAAAAAACTACACCTTTTACAATTTAGTAAACCTTTATTTATAAACATTGCTTAAAGTTAATAAGAGACGTTTAAACGTCAAAAAAGTTGTGATTAAGCAGAAGTTAATCGTTAGTTCACATTTAAGGGCTTGCAGCTTTCTACCTCAATAATTTTTAAAACATGTTATATTTTTTATTGAAACATAGTTGAAACATTCACATCCAGCGTTTAACTGGTTTCATTAAGTGTTTTTAATAATAAACTAATATTAGAAAGAGAAATGATTTTTTTGTATGTTTGTTTGTAATGGTTATACTCAAAAATACTTAACGGATTTTAAAAATTCTTTCACCTATAGAAAGCTACATTATCAGTGAGTAACATGGGCTAGTTTTTAATAACATGGATTCTTGCACTTAAAATCTTTTTCTGCAGTTTGTACATATCAGTGAAGGTGGATGATATCTGGCCATATAAGTACTGTAGGTATTTAAAAAAAAAAAAAAAGTCCACACAATTCCTAATACATATTACACAATTATATAAACTCACACTTTCTTGCCATAGGGGTAGGCAGAAACTACAGAACGCCAACAGAATTCAGAACAAATTATTCAAAATTTAAAAATCAAAATATTTTACAAACATTTTTTTTTTACTAAACATAATACGTGCACTCACTAGTTTTTTTCATTACAAGCTTTTTATTTCACGAAATCGCAATATTTTTGCTAACCTATTAGTACCTACCTATACAACATTATGTTTAGTACGAGTATATGCGAAACCTGAATATAGTTTGTTCAGAATAAATAACTGAATCGATTCCTATTATTTTTTATACCGTGTTATATTTTGCCCCAAAAATCTTTAAAAAAAGGTTACAATATGGACACCGCGCGACGAACACAAGTCACTGCAGGTCATAGCACTACTAGGCACGTGCGCACAGCGGGCGCCGCGTGGTGATCATGTTTTTGTACGGACAACTAGGTAACATAACAAGCTTTTAGCTTTGTGATTTTTCATGATACAGTTTTGACATTTTGTACATAGATTCTTTACATAAAAATACTAGACACGTGTTTCGAGTTTCGCATATACTAAAACTGATGTTGTATATAGCTAGTTTTTAGTACCATCTCTATTTCTATATTCTAAAGTACTTTCCATCGGAAGATTGAATGAATTTCGGAGGGGGATGATTATGTTCTGTTACCGCACTCTTTATCGTCCCATCTTCGTTCAGAGTAAGCTTGGCGCGACAATTCTTCCCTTTCTTGGAGGAACAGGCCTGGTAACGAAACGAAGGACCACATATCGAAAACGAATAATTCTGGTAGAGAACAACTGTTTTCCCGTTCAGATTCACTGCGTGTGGTTTATCTGTAAATTGACAAATGAACTAAGATAAGTACAACATACTCGTAGATAAATTAAAATAATGAATATTGGGTGTTATGTTGCTTCGTCACCAACTCGCAAATAAAACAAAACATTTTTTTTTTGTGAATAGCATCTCGCAGATAAAAATTAGAGAGGTTGTCGGCTGCTTAACCGGACTTTCCTTTGGGTGCCTCAATAAATTAAGGCCTCCAGTCAGGGCATAAAACTTATAAACTAAGCGACTACTCGTCAAGGGCACCCCCTGAGGGGCGGGCCTCGGCTTAGGGCGTCGCTTGGGGGAGGACAGCAGGAGACAGGCTGGATCGGATTATTACAGCAAAACAATTAGTTTCAGTTCTTTTTAACTGCCCGTTGGTCTCGTAGTCGCAAGCGCGACTGCTGAGCGACGGGTCTGGGGATTTGCCATCAGAAATTTCAATGTAGCAGCCTGGAATTTGAAAGTTGGTGGAGTGAAGCCTCCGTGTCTCAGGTGGCAAGTAAAGCCTTGCGCCTGATCTCTCTCCGGTAGTGTCGGATTTCCGTCCCATCGGACTATGAGAGTAAAAGAACAGAGACCTGTGCTTGCGCGCACTTCTTCTTCTTCGCTTCGCTCTTACAGAGCGGTCGTGGTCACGATGAAGTGTGTCCAATCGCAGGTGAAGCTCGCCTCACGATCTCGTTCTGTTAGTTGATAGTCTGGTGCATTCATTACCAGAGCCTCCAACAGCAGATTTAATTTGGTAGGTCCACCTCATCAGTGAACTCCCGCGTGGCCTATTACCTACTACTCTGCCCTGCACCACTAGACGTTCTATGGAGTCATTATTACATCTCGAGATATGACCAAAGAACTTCGCAGTATTCGAGACTGTACTATTGCTGATAGACACTGTTTGATGTCGAGTTTTTGGAGTATGGAAATGTTGTACGGAATTCTGTCCCCTGTGCACTATAATATCTCCTGCGTGCTTGGCAAGTCTCCGTTGAGATAGGCCACCGTGGCCGAAATTCGGTTGGAAAGATTTATTTTTTATTCCTCTCAGATTAGTATTTTATGAGCACTTCGGTAAGTGCTCATAAAATACTAATCTGAGAGGAAGTATCGGTATACTTAATGGTAACCGGTACTGGCACCGGGGACGAATCAACATGCTGTACTTCTAATTATAACATTGTGAACTTTTAAAACTTTCAATGACGGCAAGTAGCAATTCATCCGTCAATTATGCAGTCAGTAAATTGTCAATGTATTAGAGATTGATACGCTGTCTCTTTCTTAGGTAACCTGTGTCATATTTTTTTTTTTTTTTTTTTGATATTGGTAAATAATTTTATAGGTGTACGACATATCTTTACTTAAAATGCTGTACCTTGTTTTTTCAGACCTAAATTATACCATTCACGAAGTAAAGGCAATAAAACGACTCAGCACGTAAAAATAATATCTATTTATCTCTCAAAAGTAGGTGTACTTATATAACTCATCATTCTCCTGCCCTTATCCCAATATATTTGAGGTCGGCGCAACATGACCTTTTTTTCCATACTTCTCTATTATTCGTCATCTCGGTAGTCACCCCCTTTCTAGCCATGTCATCTTTCACACAATCCATCCATCGTTTCTTTGGTCTTCCCCTACTCTTATAGCCATCGACATTCATACTCAAAACTTTCCTCACGACATTTTCCTCACTCCTCCGCATCACATGCTCATACCATGACAATCGATTTCCGCACAACTTTTCAGTCACCGGCGCCACTTTCAAACTTCCTCTTATGTACTCATTTCTTATTCTATCCATTCGTGTAACACCACACATCCCTTTTAGCATTGTCACCTCAGCTGCATGCATTTGCTTTTCATTCATCCCTTTTGTGGCCCAACATTCTGATCCATACAAGACAGCAGGTCTAACCATTGTTTTATATATCTTCCCCTTAAGGTTAAGGGGAATGCGGGAGTCGCAGATTGTTCCCACGACCTGCCGCCATTTCATCCATCCAGTGTTAATCCTATGCTTAACCGTCCGATCTACTTCGCCATCGCCTTGCACGATTGAACCGAGATACCGAAAGTAGATAGCGAGATACCGATTGTACTTTTAAAACTGTTGTTTATATAAGTAATATTAAATTACTGGCTACATACAAACATCATACGAATGGCTAGGTACAAATATTTGCATATTTTTTTACAGGCTTGGTTTCTTCAATGATTATATATAACATGAAATTATTTTTTCCTATGATAAGGTAGTATTGTGAATAATTATTTCCATTTATAAATACAACCTTCACCATTGAATATCATTGGAAACTAAAAATAAGTTTCAGATAATACTTGAAACTTATTTTTACATATCGAGCATACGATTGAGATTTTGTTTGCGCAGCAAATTTTTCTTTCGGAGCTTCAAACTAACCCTAGCATTATCTTTTTTCTTTGGTGTCAAATCCTTAACTAGTCTTTGTTTTTTATGATAAGCTTCTCTTCTCTTCTTTTTGTAGTTTTCGTACTTTTCGGGGTCTCGCTCCAATTTTTGCTTGAATCGCCTTTGCCTTTCTGCTGTTGTTAGCGGCTTTTTAGCTGAAATGTATAACTGAAAGTTAATTATAATTTTGTTTAAACTAGCTTTATGGCCTTAACTGCATATTAATTTCTGCATTCTAGTAAAAAAAATGTTTTTATCCAAAGATGTTCCATGTTTAGTTTGCAATTAATAATAACTACAACCTAATAACATACCCTCAAATGCCTAGGATAAGTGTTGCCGCAGCTAAATTTTCAATTGCAGTTTGATAAGTGAAATTGCCGTTTGCATGAAACTTGCGACTTTCGATTGAAGTAGCAATGGCAACACTGCCTAGGATACTAATTAAAAAAAAAACTACATTTGAATGGTGTGCATAATAAAGAGTATTCTATTCTATTCTATACATTTTATATCTATATTCGTGACATTTCAAAATAATTTAATGAAAAAGTCTCCTGGGTAACTATTTTATTGACCCGAGGGAACGGTCAACGAGGAGACATTTCACAGATAACCTTCAAGATATCAGTAAATTGACAAAATGATGTGTCAGTGAATAATCAGACTTAATTGCTTTGTAATAAGTAAGTATTAAACTGATAAGAAAATCCATTTAACTTACCGAGTTTTCGCAGTCACGCAACAGAACTAAAATAAACACACGTTGCCTCTCTCCCAGCTGCAGCCGAAATGGCCGAGCGAATAAAATGTCAAAACTAAATGAACCTTGCTCGCGTGATTTGCTGGCCTCTTTCGTATTGGCTACGGTAGCATTAGCGCTATCTCGTTTACTCCAAGCGACGTTTGATTTGTTAGGCCAGTGAAAGCTGATACTTTAGTAAAACCAGGAAGACACATTCAAAAAATTATAAAAAATAAACTAATGAACTATTTTTCGATTATTTATGTTATTTATGATAGTGAAACGTTCTAATATAATTATTATCAGTTTGTTAGAATTAACTTGCCGTGGAGATTTTTACGATCAAGTAACGAAATTCACAGCCATTTATTACAAGGGACAGCCCGAAGTTGTATGAGAGGCTAAAGGGTGAAACGTTTTACGTTTCCCCACACATTATACCTACAGTCCGCCGGCAAGCGGTCCACTCATAAAAACTGGCGGTCCATTTTTAATAAGTGGACCGCCTGTAGGCGGACTGTAAATGTGTGGGGCCCTTAACATTGTCTCCAGGCTAACCAAACATTTTTCAAAAATTCATTAAATTACCTAATATTGGACATATAAACCATGTTTCTAATATATCTAGCTAATTATCTTAGCTGATAAAATAACAAAACACTGACGGTTTCGATGTTAGAAAAATTGAAATGCCAGAGACCGGTTGATCCACCCATTTTACAACTTAGGGTACCTACAATAAAAGGTACAAATTATGACTATGTATGACAATTCTTAAAGAGATAAACTCTGTGCTACGAAATCTTATGGAGGGGAAGAAACTGGCAATGAAGCGTGTTTCATCACCACCATAAAAGTTCCGGATACCACATCTAGTAGATATTAATACCACAAAAACTCAGTTCGACACTTTAATGTACTTGATAGTAAGATCCTATCCAGACACAATGAAATTCAGAGTATTAGAGATATCTGCTGATATTTGCTCATAGTTATGTATAATGTATAGGTATTTATATTGGAAAAAGAATTGTCACAAAACCCATACAACTTTATATAAAAACAAAATGTTTTACAAAAAATCACCTAAACACAATAATTGCTGAAATCAACGAAGTCGCAATATTTTTGTTATTCTATTAGTACAGACCTACTCGTACCTATAGGTACAATCAACAAAAGAGATATCTAGGCAAAATATACTAACATATTTGTATTGCTTCAAGTTCAATTTCGTGACAATATACAATTTTGTGTTGGTGTGTTACAATGTTCATGGTTAAGAGCCTATACTACCTCAAATGGCTTAGCATGATCCTCCGTTACGTCGAAACTACTACAGCATTAATTTTGAAATAAATATATGTTAAAGTTGAAGACTAATGCTAGGTACTATGTTAGACGAAAACACGATTCCATAAAATTTTCTCGATAGAAAAAAAATCCAAAGTTACCTCTAAACCGAATTATAAACCGCTGTTATTCAAAAAATACGTCAAATTAGATCATGAAACTTTGCATACTAACTGAACTAACTATAAAGCAGGTCTTATGTTATATACTTTTTTTAAATTACGATTATTTTCACTGTAAAAAGAAATTACCTAAACTATTAGCGTCTTGAAGTTCGTTCCCTGCCGCCCGACACCTCCGCTCAGTCTCGCTTCGGCTTTCGGACGGGAGGGCTGTGTCGCATGCGCTCAGAGCACACATGTGCAACAGGGCGGCGAAAAATTAAAATATATTGAAGTATTTAGGTATAAATGTTGGCGCAACGGGAAATAACGTTAATAAAAATAAGAAGCGACTGGGTTGGCTTAAAGAAACAGGCAAACATATGATAAACGTAATGAAGTAAGTAGGGTAGTTGCGCCGGTTGGCGACCACTTAGTTGAGTTGCTAACTTTACACAAATCAAAGTTTACGTCGTTTTTATTTTATAATGTTTTTTTTTTATTTCTCTGGTTCATGTTCAATTTTATATTTGTTAAGGCTAGGTTGTTCGGGCCTGTAGGCCTTTGAAACGCTACCTCCGCCTCCCCCAAATGTAGCGCGACGTGTTTATTTACGACGCGCTGCCGACGATTTCACGGAAAATCTATGCTACAGTGTAAAATATTTGCAGTTGATCAACTTAATTAGTTTTTCTTAGGTCGACTTTTTTTTCCTTAGGTTTACATTTTATGGTGTCTACGGTGGAGTGAACTAAGATTATTACATAAAATGTCGTTTTGTTTTCACATTATCAGATAACTATACCAACACGATTCGAAAACAATAGGTACAATTATTATCAGCCCCATGATACTGGTGAATATCGATGACCATCGCGACACGACAAACAACCACACTACTTAGTCGGCGGCAGTTTGAAAAAGTTTGCTCAATTGAAAGAATGCCCGCTACTCTCACCCCGCACTGTCTTCGCCGGTAGATATCGTGCCGATATCGGTATCGGTGTGTGTGGAAATCGGTTATCATGGTATGGGCATGTGATGCGGAGAAATGCAGAAAATGTCGTCTGGAATGTTTTGATTATGAATTTGGATGACTATACGAGTAAGGGAATACCAAAGAAACGATGGATGATCTGTGTGAAAGATGATGTGGCTAGAAAGGGAATGACTATCGAGATGACGACTAATAGAGAAGTATGGAAGATAAAAACAAGTTGCATCGACCCCAAAAAAAATTGGGATAAGGGCAGGAGAATGCTGATAATCGGTATCGGTCGTTGTCTACGACGATATAAGTGACATTAAAACACAATGTAAAAGCGAATTATTCCATTACTTCATTGGGCTGAGTAGGAAACGAATATAGCAGATAGTTACAAATAGCTTAACGGTTCGACGACTGCTTTGCAAACCCGTGGTTAAAAGTTTGATTCTCAACTGTTATATTTTTTTCGATTCTTTTTTTTATATTTTGTTATATACCTACTGTTATTTAATAGTTCGCATAACGTACACAGAAAACATGAAGTTTAGGCCTCTTATACCATCTATATTTATAATAAAAATAAATATTAATGGTTAGCTGACAGTTAATGAGAAATCCCGTGTGTACAATCTACTGTTGTATTTTTTAGCGAGAGCCGGGTTCGTCAGAAATAATCTGTAAGAATCACTCAGTGTATTCGTGTTATGCCATTAGGTATTACGCCTGTTCGTGTCGTTCCTGCATAGGAACGACACGAACAGGCGTTTGTTTATTTATCCACTAAAAACGAAAAACTTCGCAAGCAGTGGGAAATTGCTACTGAAGGCTGCGCGTTTCGACCTCAGGACAAGCTGCTTCGTCGTCGGTCGCTTGCTCCCGCGTCACCAGTCCTAACTCTCTGTGTATTTTGGCTGCTGAGAGAGACCACAACTACAAACGTACTGTAAAGGAAAGTTTTATAAAATGTGGCTGTTGTTTTAGTATATTGTGTGTCTAACTTGCATCCTCTATAACCCCTTTAGTGACTGAATAAAAAATTTTTTTTTTTTAGAATGGGCTAAAAATGGTCGTACTGTTTTGCTTATGCTGCAAACATATTCTTTTGTTTTTGATGTTGACAACTGCTCATGAAGATCAGTAATTATTGACAACAACATATGAAGGAACAATTGCCGTACTTTATTATCAAGGGATGTTACCTACTGCTACAGCTATAATTTATCGAATCTACTATTCTAAGACATCAAAATTAATTTAGTATATATTGTCTAACCGGCCCCGCTGATGTGGGATTGCCGTCCCGTAGGACTATTTACCTAAACAAAAGTGCAAGTATGAATATGTTAAAAGTTACAAACCAACAGTAGGATACGTCATCGACGACCTTGCTTTAGAACATGGGCACTGAGTGATACGGTTACCGCCTAACCATGGCTACGTTCACAAAGCGCTATTTTTCGAATTTATAGAACACGATATTTTATCGTATACTGTGACTTTTTGTACTCAAAACTGATCATGGGGTGTCGTTTTTATGGTTTTCGAGGGAGCCAAAGCCAATACTGAAGTCAAAATGAAAATTCAAGATGGCGGATGTGAAAATTTTGTGTTTGTGTTTTAAATCATACGTTATAAGGAACTTCATTCCTGACGGTGGTCCCCGACCACACATTTTTATTTTTTTCTAATTTTCACTGTTGTTGCCAGAGTGAAAGTTGATTATTATTAGTATCCAACCGACAACCGGACACATTGTATTTATATTATGTGTAATTTATGTAGGATATGGTAGTAGACTAGTAGTGAAGACAGTTCGATGGAGAGTGAAAATACTAATGTGGATGAATCTGATGAAAAATCTTAGAAAAATGTGTTTTAAAACTTCTTCATAAAGGATCACGATAAAAAATTATAAACTACTCGCGCTTGACTATAATTTTATCGATAATAATTTGCAATGTGTCTTAACACTATCGTAAGATGACAATTGAACGTCATCATACCACATATAAATAATCACATTTTCGAAAACGATATTATGAATTGAAACTATAATATAATTACGAGATATTTTTTCTGAGCTGTCGCAATTTCATATCTAATGTGTTCATCTTTTGTTTGAATTTTTTTGAACAACAGCAGGGAGAGCGAATTTTTTAAAATTTTGACACAGGTCCAACCTCGATGACGTCCCGCAGGACTCTGAGCGCGAGCGGATTTAGCCAAATTTACTAATTTTGAGTTTATTTAAAAAAAATCTATTAAACTCAAAAATCCAACCGTTAAATTCCCTCTGAAATACGATTACCTCATGGTACATGCAATTTTCATATAATTTTATGCTGTAATTAGGAAATGAAACGGAAAATGGTTTTGAAATCGACTATGTTTCGGATTTTTTTTTCATCGAGGAAATTACAAGTAATCGTGTTTTGAACCGTTAATTTCCCTAAAAAAAGGATGTATCTATGGCATATATTTTTTTCAGGACCTTAATACAATAATTTGACCATTTAAAATTGATTCTAAAACAGGTAAAATTCGGATAACCTCCCGTTAATATATCATCATCTTCCTGCCCTTATCCCATATTACTTGGGGTCGGCGCAACACGTTTTCTTCTTCCATTCTCCCCTGTCAACCGTCACGCTATCATTCACTCCCTTCTCTTTCATATCATTCCTCACACAATCCATCCATCTTTTCTTTGGCCTTCCTCTGCCTCTCCATCCATCAACATGTATATTCATCACTCTTTTAGTCACAAGCGTTTCGTCTCTCCTCATTACATGCCCATACCAAGACAAACGATTTCCTTTCAACTTTTCTGTCACTGGCGCCACTTTCAAACTTCCTCTTATATACTCATTTCTCACTTTATCCATTCTCGTCACTCCACACATCCATCTCAACATTCTCATCTCCGCCACATGCAATTTTTTTTCATCCGTCTTCTTCACTGTCCAGCATTCCGATCCATAAAGTACGACAGGCCTTATCACGGACTTGTAAATTTTCCCCTTCAACTTGAGGGGCATCCGTGGGTCGCAAGTTGTTCCTGTAACCTGTAGCCATTTCATCCACCCTGAGTTGATCCGGTGCGTTATGTCTCGGTCTACTTCGCCATCCCCTTGGACAAGCGACCCGAGGTACCGAAAGTCGGAGCAGATCGGTAAGGGCGTTCCGGCAAGAGATATGGGCACAGGACCGGAGAGACCGCCAAAATCACAAAACAAATACTCTGTTTTGGTCCGACTTACTCTCAGGCCTATTTGTTAATATATATAAAATAATATATATAAAATTGAACATGAACCAATTCACATACAAATATGTTAGTATACCTTGCCTAGATATCTCTTTTGTTGACTGTACCTATAGCTAGATTCTGGAATCTAGATCAATGTCTATTTTTATATTCTTAAGTAATTTCCATCTGAAGTTTGAATTATTTTCGGAGGGGGATGATTATGTTCTGTCACCGCACTCTTTATCGTCCCATCCACTTTCAGAGTGAGCTTGGCCGGACAATTCTTCACTTTCTTGGAGGAGCAGTACTGGTAACGAAACGAAGGTCCTTGCTTCGAAAAGGTATAATTCTGGTAGAGAACAATTGCTTTCCCGTTCAGAGTCACTACTTGGTATGGTTTACCTGTAATTTGAAGAATTAATTAGGTATCGATAAAATAGATAACGATTAGAACTGAGACCGACAGCAGGTGCGACAAGGACAAGGAAAGCTCACGATCGAAAACTAGGGAAGGATAGCAAAACTAACTTACCGGTGTCTAATATAAGGTACAAAATTTATTGTAAAATAGTAAATAGCTTGTTAATAAAGGCTATTTGAATTTGAATTGAAAATATTGGATTTAATGGTGCTCCGCCACCAACTGGCAGTTTCAGGTACATACTTACCATTTATTCAATGCTTCAATGCAATAGAGGCGGGCCCCATTATGGGACACATTTTTTGTCGAACTGTAAAAGGAAGCTTTGATAATTTACTGCTTGAACTAAGCTCATTCTGTTTGGAATTTAGTATTGTTTTTATGTCCTATTATGGCTGCCTATCTTCCTAATACTGACACATTCAGCACCAGACAAAAAAGCAAGAAATCTTTTTTTTTAATGTAAAGTATATCATAATATGGTATGAGTTTAATATAAAAGAACAAGTATCAAGATACTTTATTTATTGAAATATTAAGGTCGGCTTTCGACCTCGACGATGGGTTTCGAGACGACCTGGCTTCCGACCCATTTTCTGAAAGTTTAGCTGTGCTAGTAAAGACTCACAGTAGAATCTTTGAGTTTTGCAGTAACGTTGTAATGTTGTTTTTGGAACCGAAAAAATTTTGGACGCTTTGAGATAGCCCATTTCTTTGTTTTTGACGGCATTATATGCACGAGCCATTTGATCGGCATCCCATTTCTTGTGTTTTTTCTTTTGCCGCCTCCGCTGGAACTCATCTGAAATAAAAAAAATAAAAAAAAAACATAAATAAACATATAGTTAGGTACCATCCTCATGCAGTCGCAAATAAAATAGGTAAGTACCTAAGTCATTGTAGGACAATTTGTGGTTTAACAATAAACAAATTACTAACTGCAGTAGTTAGATACAAGAGTAGAAAGAGTAAGCTATTTACAAATACAATACCTAGGTGCACCTCAATATCTGTTCCTCATAGAACATTTTGATAACAGTGATATTCAAATTCCAGTTAAATTTGACGTGAATACGCGACAAGCGAAATCAAAATCATTCCAAGTGCCACGCAAAAATAACTTTTATGGCAGGCGTACCGCTTCTTTTCTAATACCCAGTTTACTAAACCAAATACCTGTAGACATTAGAGACTCAATGAATATTAAAAATATAAAGCGTAAGCTGAAAGAACATTGCATCGACTCGATTATAACTTAACTATAGTATAGTTAAAATCTCGCTGCAGACTCGGTCATAAATCATAATCCGAGTAGGGATGTGCGCTAGTTGCGCGCGCTCAAAGCCATTATCGATAACAGAATCATTAAGGTTATCACGTATCTTGCCGCCTTACCACTGTCAGTACAATCCCATCGAGTTGGTGTGGGCTCAAGTAAAAAATGAAGAACAAAACCTTCAAGATAGTTGATGTCGAGAAGTTAGTCGATGAAGCCATTTCCAATGTCTCCATTGAAAATTGGCAAAAATGTGTGGAACATGCAGAATTGCTGCAAGATGAAGACTTAAGAAAAGCACATTTAATAAAATAAAAAAAAATGTGTATTTATTTCTATCACCCATTTATATATATATAAAACTATCGATATCACTCATCGACTGCAGTAATGCACAGGACTACGTGTGGGCGTGGCCTGCCCATAAGGCCCGTGAGTGGGAAAGAGAGCGAAACACTCGAATGATTTATGACCGAGTCTGCAGCGAGATTTTAACTATACTATAGTTGAGTTGTAGTCGAGTTGATGTAGTGCTGTTAAACAGCTGTTAATAGCGCGTTGATCAGTCTCAGGCCATGGCATGCTAAGACAGACCCCAGAGGTCTAATTGTGTGCTTTGCTATTACACCTAGTTAAGGAACTTGTATAAAATAAATAAATCTGATATCCTATATTCAACACCCCACACTATCCCATGTTGGGGCCCCTTATAATATTAAACAAATGATTCCGAGATAAGAATAAGTAAGTATAAGTATGAATTACAGTAAGATAGTTCATAATCTACATCAAAATAAACGTTGTTGGATCATGTAGAAATATATATTTAAACAAATTGACAAACTTACCTTACCAAAGTAAATACAAATACAAATATTCTTTATTGTGGTACATAGGTAAGCAATAAGTTGTTACATGTTTCCGAAATTGTACACAGCTATGACCCGCCATAATGGCATACAATAATTTTAAAGTGGGTAACATTTTAACAGCACAATCAAATAGAGAATTAAAATAATAACAATTTAAATATTTAAATATGCAGCACTTTAGAATTAACGAATATTTTTACATGTCTCAAGGCAACAATTAAAATAACGAGACATAAATTATAAATTCAGTTAGAATTAAATAATACAAATTAAGAAATATATACATTTTACTTATCAGGGGAACAATTAAAATTAAATAACATCATCGAGATAATCTTTTAAAGTATAGTAACATTTGTAAACTTCAGTAAACAAAAAAAAACTTCTAACACGTGCACACAAAATAAACTTTGCATATTGATGGCATAGCTCGTATATCGAGAAACCTTACTATCCCGAATTGGGGAACCATACCATACGATTTGTGTCGCGTGCGATATGCGTCGCCTGCTTCTAGGAGCCTTTAGCTCTAGCGCAATCTGTAATAACTTACTGCATTCCAATTTGGGGTGGAGCCACCAAACTTAATTCCTTGATCCGGAAAGAGTTCAGCGAGTACTTATCAAGGTGATGTACTTTAAGCCATTTAGGTTCCCTACAGCAGACTTCTATAAGTTAGCAACTTGCTCTCAATTATAAAAATTTATATTCTATATGTGTCCTTAACCCTGCATCAATGTCTTCCTATTGACTCAGCAACTCAGATCAGAAGGCGCAGAGATATAGTGGCTCACTCCCCAGGGATTCGCACTGTCTTTGCTAGACGTCGATATGTTACACAATCCACCTACTTCTATAATAAACTGAATCGTAAATCTATCTATATAAATAAAAAGAGAAGTCCTGCCTGACTGACTGACTCATCAATGCCCAGCCCAAACTCTTGAACCTAGGAAATGAAATTTTGTACAGACGTTCCCTTTATAATGTAGGCAAGGAATAAGGAAGGATTTTTGTTCCCGCGGGATATTTTTCGACATCTACGCTGGCGAAGCCGCGCGGGAAGTGCTAATTAGATATATTAGGTGAACGGAGTAGAAGCCTATGGCATACCCATTTTTTTCAAGATGGTAAAAAAGTCATCCAGTATATCCCCTGTTGAGCGATTGTAAAAAAAAAAAAAAAGAATAACTGAATGGTTGAGACCCCTAATATACGCAGAAACAGAAAACATTCTGACCAGGATAAGCTTAAAAATACTGTACACCCACACACACACACACACACACTTATCACCCCTACCCACCCTCACCCCTACACATACACACACGTGCAGTCATGTACTTCTCACACACCGATAGCTGCTAAATGAATGCTTTATTTCATTTAGTATATTATGTTTGTATTTTGTATCATGTCCCTACTACCTAGAACCCATCAACTTTCATGAACGTTTGCCATGGATGCCTGTGTTCCAGCTCCAGATATAACTTTCCATTCATAGAATTTAGGTAAGGTATTTTTAATGAAAAAAAGAATCGCCACTAAACTTATAAAACTTTGTTAAAATTTTAAAAAATCACAACGTATTACAAAAAAAAAACCTGCTAAGTGCGTGTCGGAACACGCACAATGAAGGGTTCCGTAGTTGGGATGAATTTTTCCCAAGAACAAACTTAATATAGAACATTGTATTTGAAAAACATGTTCTCCTATCCATACATTCCAACTGTAAATGTAAGTTTGTACTCACAATATTGAGAGATTTACTATGTTATTTTAAGACCACAGACTTCTTATAGGTTTTC
This sequence comes from Cosmia pyralina, assembly GCA_946251885.1. Classification (NCBI taxonomy): domain Eukaryota; kingdom Metazoa; phylum Arthropoda; class Insecta; order Lepidoptera; family Noctuidae; genus Cosmia; species Cosmia pyralina. Next base: position 22,387,041 of record OX276351.1, read on the forward strand.
CTGTAATCAACGGGTAAAGAACTAGTTTCCGTATTTTTTCAAAATTTTAAGCACAGTAGTTTCGGAGCTTTAGACCCTCATAGTAACTTAAGCCCTTTCATTTGATATGTCACACGGTATAGTTTGCAAACCTTTTTTTTTTAATTTTCTTATTTGCCCCTCAAAAGTGACCCCCATATTCAAAATTAATTAATTTACTTTACCCGTCCGTGTTTGGGTCACAGAAATTCATAGGTATTGTAACGAATCTATTGAAATAAAAGGGGAATAGATACGTAAATAAAATATAATTTAGAGAAAGATAAAAAATAAAAATTATAGTAAAAAACACTTCCCTACTTATCACACACTCTCAGATTTTTATAATAATAAACCCTCCTTTTGGGCTTCGCTGCAGTCGGTTGAAGAGGTGAAGTACGACCACCAGGGCAGGCCAGATATCAGGCCTCGTCAGCGCTGAGGCCTGATAAATCCCAAGAAGCACGCATGGGTCGGGTATCCTCAGCACGGAGACCCCGAGTCAAGCAGTAGGGTATAATAGTTTTGACTTCTTGTCACGGAGATGTTTCCCTCACGGAATTCAGGATCGAAAGAAGCCTCGGAATGTGGTGGTCTTTGCTTATAAAGCTCCGTCTCGTAACTAAATTTTCCACCACATTCTTTTTTAGAGATTTTCCAGTCATGAAGTCTTTCTTTCAAAAAATGCTACTTGTCAGTAATCGAATCGGCCATAAATATCAGTAATCATTCAAGAACCTCTTCGATGAATTCAGAGAGCGTGTCAATTATTTTTATAAATCTAATTTAGGACACAGTTATTCAGTAAACAATTAAATTTATCTATAAAATACAATATTTGGGCTAACATATTGATAAAAATAATTTAAATTATATAAATCAAAAGTAACCTTCATAGACTAAGCTAGTAATAAACTCTATGAGAGAAAATTTGGTATAAAAAGTAATGATAGTTTGACAGCCTGACATACGAGTAGGTGTCATAACAAAGAAAATTAAAGAAAAATCGTTTTAGACCGATTTGCAAAATATTATTGCAAAATCATAGAAGTATGATATATACATGTATTAATGAATGTAAAGTGTAAGTATGACGTAAAATGTCTGTAGTACGTAGATACTATAGTATGTGCATCAAATTTCAACTTAATCGGTCCATTAGATTCGGAACAAATTGGCTGTGACAGACGAACAGACAGACAGACACACGAGTAATCCTATATGGGTTCCATTTTTTCCTTTTGAGGTACGAAACCATAAAAAACATCAAGGTAACTAAAACACAATAATCACACTTCATTAGGTTTTTTATTAAAAGTTTTTAATTTTTCTTAATTGCTGAAATTAACGAAATCGCAATATTTTTGCTAAGATCCAAGTATACACGGTTTCTAGTACTATCTCTATTTCTATATTCTAAAGTAAATTCCATTAGAAGTTTGAAAGATTTTCGGAGGGGGATGATTATGTTCTGTCACCGCACTCTTTATCGTCTCATCCTTGTTCAGAATGAGCTTGGCCGGACAATTCTTCCCTTTCTTGGAGGAACAGTACTGGTAACGAAAGGAGGGACCTTTCTTCGAAAAGGTATAATTCTGGTAGAGAACAACTGTTTTCCCGTTCAGAGTCACTACTTGATATGGTTTACCTGTAATTTGAAGAATTAATTAGGTATCGATAAAATAGATAACGATTAGAACTGAGACCGACAGCAGGTGCGACAAGGACAAGGAAAGTTCACGATCGAAAAGTAGGGAAGGGTCTGGGGGAGGCCTATTGGCTGTAGAGCAAAACAAACTTACCGGTGTGTAATAATATATGAACAAAATATATAAAATAGTAAATTAATAAAGGCTATTTGGATAATAGATTAAATAAAATAATTAATATTGGGATTTATGGCGCTCCGCCATCAATTCGCAAATAATGCAAAACAATCAGTTTCAGATAAATACTATTATTCAATATTTCAATGCAATAACAACGAAGGAGAGATAATTTTTGCATTCATAAAATTGGTAATAAATAGTAGTTTATGAAACTGTTGCATAACTCGAGTGTGTGTTTAAAAATCGAACCGTAGACGAGGTAGTATCACACGAGTATGTGCAGTTTCATACACTACTTTATCTGCTTTCGTACTCGTACAATGGGATTGAACGTACTAAATAAAAGATCAAAGTTAAAAGAGTAAGAAATATTTAACTTGGAATCAAAACTTTTTGTTATGCTATAAAAACGGTGCGCCCCGCATATGCGTTCCATTAGATAACAATAATTGATAGAAACACCTTGGTGATTGGATGAACTTCTTGGATTTGCCCTGAATCGTATTGGTAAAAACAATAAATTAGTAATTAATTTAGGGAAGACTAACATATTACATTTTTATCAGCGGACATCAATACCAAATTTTAATATTGAATTGAATAAAACTAAAATAGACCAAGTTCAAAAAGCAAAATTTTTAGGCATAGTTATTGACAGTAAAATGACGTAGAAACCTCAAGTGGAAGAGGTATGTAAAAAATTGAGCATATCTGCTTATGTCCTATTCAATTTGGCTAAGAAAGTTAACATCAGCACAACTTTGATTGCATACCATGGTCTCGTAGCTTCCATTCTGAGATACGGTATAATTTTCTGGGGAAATTCTTGCCTGCGGGAACAAGTATTCAAAGCACAAAAACGTTGTTTGAGGTCTATGTTAAATATGAAAACGACTGATAGTTGTGTCCCAGTGTTTAAGTCATTGAAGCTGTTAACATTTCCAGCAATGTATATTTTAGAAATGGCATTATTTGTTAAACGTAACATGCATCTTTTTACTACAGTATCAAAGAGACCAATCAGAAGCCAGTACAAAAATCTTTTACGAGTTGAGAGTTGCAATACGGCTTTACATAAAAAAAAATATTATTAGTATGGGACCTACAATATATAATAAAATACCTGACATAATAAAAGATGACACAATACGCAATTTTAAAATGAAGTTGACAGCAGTTGATTGAAAAATGTTACTACTCGATTAACGATTTCCTAAATGACAATGACTTAAATAAATTCTAAAGTAAATTTCTAATTTAAGATAATTGTAATACTTATATGCAATTTAATGACATACCAACTTATTTAATTGTTTTATTTTGTTTAATTCATTGTTTGCTTTATTTAATGGCACCTGATTTGACCTGTAATTCGTAATTTTGTATTTTTTATTTTGACACTATTCTTTTTTATATTAGCTACGAATTTAATGTTTTAATTTTAATTAATTAATGTTTGCATGCCTAATTTAAGGTAGGTTGTACAGGGATCACAATTGTTTTTTTTAATACCTTATGTCATGTACCTACAATCAATGCAAATAAATAAACTTTACTTTACTTTACTTTACTTTTAAAAAAAAATGTTTTAAAACATTATTTTGTTCTAGACAAAGTGTTATAATATGATTCTATTTTTAAATTTCGGTATTTTGTTTATAAAGTATGTCAATATAAACTTTACTCGTTTTGAAGTTTATAATTCGAATTTTATTATACGAGAGTATATAAAATTTATTAACATAATTGTGGAAACACGTTTCAGTACAATTAAACTGCTTTCAACAAGAATAAAAATATTATATTAAAAAATAATACATTGTAAGAAGTTTCAATACTTATACAATATGTATAGATACAGTGGACAAAACTTAAGCATGCTCACTTAAAAAAAATATTTCTGCGGGGGCGCAGCTAGTAGACAAACCACACCCCTTCTTGGTTTCGCCCAATTAAAGACAATATGCATTTGTGTGAGTAAAGGGCGTGTATCAAAAGAAAAGTAAAAAGTATTGAACCAAATATAAGGTACAACTGCAAAACATTTGAGATAAGGTAATAAAACAATATACCCTTATTTTTAAAGTCACTTTCTTGTTTAGACTTATTCTAATAAACTCATTCTTTATTTTATCCATTCGCGTAACACCACACTTCCCTCCTAGCATTCTCATCTCAGCCGCATTCAATTGCCTTTCATTCATCACTTTTGTGGCGCAACATTCTGATCCATGCAAGACAGCAGGTACCTGTGCTGTTTCTAATGCTATTTATATTTCTATACTCTAAAGTACTTTCCATATGAAGTTTGAATGATTTTTGGAGGGGGATGATTATGTTTTGTTACCGCACTCTTTATTGTCCCATCCTTGTTCAGAATGAGCTTGGCCGGACAATTCTTCCCTTTCTTAGAACAGTATTGGTTACGAAACGAGGGACCTTTCTTCGAAAAGGTATAATTCTGGTAGAGAACAACTGTTTTCCCGTTCAGAGTCACTACTTGGTATGGTTTACCTGTAAATTGAAGAATTAATCAGGTGTCGATAAAATAGATAACGATTATAACTGAGACCGACAGCAGGTGCGACAAGAACAAGAAAAGCTCACGATCGAAAACTAGGGAAGGGTTTGGGGGAGGCCTATTGGCTGAAGAGCAAAACAAACTTACCGGTGTGTAATATATGCACAAAATATATAAAATAGTAAATTAATAAAGGCTATTTGGATAATAGATTAAATAAAATAATTAATATTGGGATTTATGGCGCTCCGCCACCAATTCGCAAATAATGCAAAACAATCAGTTTCAGGTAAATACCTACTATTATTCAATATTTCAATGCAATAACAACGAAGGAGAGATAATTTATGCATTCATAAAATTGGTAATAAATAGTAGTTTATGAAACTGTTGCATAACTCGAGTGTGTGTTTAAAAATCGAACCGTAGACGAGGTAGTATCACACGAGTATGTGCAGTTTCATACACTACTTTGTCTACTTTCGTACTCGTACCTACTAAATTACAAAATTATAGATACAGTGGACAAAACTTAAGCATGCTCACTTAAAAAAAATATTTCTGCGGAAGCGCAGCTAGTAGACAAACCACACCCCTTCTTGGTTTCGCCCAATTAAAGACAATATGCATTTGTGTAAGTAAAGGGCGTGCATCAAAAGAAAAAGTAAAAAGTATTGAACCAAATATAAGGTACAACTGCAAAACATTTGAGATAAGGTAATAAAACAATATACCCTTATTTTTAAAGTCACTTGCTTGTTTAGACTTATTCTAATAAACTCATTCTTTATTTTATCCATTCGCGTAACACCACACTTCGCTCTTAGCATTCTCATCTCAGCCGCATTCAATTGCCTTTCATTCATCACTTTTGTGGCGCAACATTCTGATCCATGCAAGACAGCAGGTACCTGTGCTGTAGCTGCCTTGCCCAGGGGCAAGGCAGCTAGTTTCTAATGCTATTTATATTTCTATACTAAAGTACTTTCCATATGAAGTTTGAATGATTTTTGGAGGGGGATGATTATGTTTTGTTACCGCACTCTTTATTGTCCCATCCTTGTTCAGAATGAGCTTGGCCGGACAATTCTTCCCTTTCTTAGAACAGTATTGGTTACGAAACGAGGGACCTTTCTTCGAAAAGGTATAATTCTGGTAGAGAACAACTGTTTTCCCGTTCAGAGTCACTACTTGGTATGGTTTACCTGTAAATTGAAGAATTAATCAGGTGTCGATAAAATAGATAACGATTAGAACTGAGAACGACAGCAGGTGCGACATGGACAAGGAAAGTTCACGATCGAAAACTAGGGAAGGGTCTGGGGGAGGCCTATTGGCTGAAGAGCAAAACAAACTTACCGGTGTCTAATATAATGTACAAAAATTTATTGTAAAATAGTAAATAGTTTATTATCAAAGGCTATTCGAATTAGAATTGAAAAAAAAAAGAATTAAGGATGTTATTATTCTTCACCACTACTCGTAAATAGGTAAAGCAAAACAATCAGTTTTACAATATGTATAATTTTGTTGGATAGCGTATTCAAATATTTGAATAGGTACTTAATTTAATTTAAAAAAAACCACTGTTAATATTATTGCTTGAAGTGCACATTAAACGCCGACTCAAGTTTAGTGACTGTTCCGTTTGGGCCGTGGGGCTCACCGGTGAGCGACAGCAGTACTACCCGTTCAGGCCGTGGGGCTCACCGGTGACCGCGCGACGGGCTCGTGTTTGAACTCAATTTTTTCGCTGGAGGACACAGTGCCGGTACAAAACTATATTGAGAGTGCCCGGCGCGGCCCTGGAGAACAGTTTACGCATACTAGCTCGTTTCGACACTAGGTATAAAAAAATACTGTTAGTTTTTTGGCTAAGTATACATTATGTGGTGTTAAAATAAAAGGAGGTTTACAAAATAATATGTTTTATTAGAAAATATTTAAAAAAGTATGTTTTATTAGAAATTAATTAATCTTTGTCATGAATATTTGCCGAATAAATGAAATCAGTCTTAACAACAAAATAAACACCTTTCCCTTCTTTGCGTCGTGCAAACGGGTAAAAGATTGATCAATGATGAAGCACATTGAAGCAAGATATGCAAAGAAAAGGCTTCTCCGGGCATTGTGGACAAAACGTTATCACCTTTTTAGTCTTGTTTTTAGCTAATTTTCTGCCGTAAGTAGCTGCGTTAATTTTGTAGCAGTTCACACATGCTCGCCTGCTTGTTCTGGCTTGCCCTTCTTTTTGTTGCAGTTTGTGTGTCATTCTTCTAGGTCGTGCAACTGGAACATCTTGTTGTCTGCAAAACGACTTCAGTAATTCCAGCCGGAAGTCTGCCATTTGTATTTTCTTGCCAGTGACGCTTTGATACAAGATCAGTGCATTGACCACTGCTGTGTTCAGGAGAAGGTTAATTGCATACTTCTTGTACCATTTTATCGATTTCCTCAGTGGAGTTGAGTAAGCAGCCATCTGATCGGACATATCTACAGCTCCTTTAGCGCCGTTATAGTCAATGACTATTTTCGGTTTGGAAATAGTTTTGTTGCGGTTTCGGACATTTTGGAATCGCACCGAGTGTTTTGTGGACAGCAAAAGTACGTCCCTTTTATCCTTCCACTTCATTACAGTTATGCCCTCACTGCTTTCCTTCGCCACGAATTGTCCTCGCTTCAGTTTAGCATTTACTACATCCTTTGGCAGATGCTTCCGGTTCTTCCGAATCGTGCCCACGAGATGAGTCTCTGCATCCAGAAGTTTTGGTAAGATCTATACTGGTGTACCAGTTGTCGGTCACTAGCGTATGTCCCTTGTATAGAAGATCGCTGCCTAAAGACATAACGACGTTCAATGGTGTAGTATTGATTTCATCGTTATTCTTTCCTGCGTATACATTTATTTTATATGTATATCCAGGAATGGTACATAACTTGAACTCCTTTATACCATATTTATGCCTTTTTTGTGTATTGTATTGTCGAAAAATGATTCGACCGCGAAAGGGCACCACGCTTTCATCTATGCAGATCTCTTCGGAAGGGGTGTAGTTTCTTTGGAAGTTCCTGTTCACAACTTCGAGTAATTTTTCAATTCTGTGTAATCTATTAGATTTATTGTCTTCGTCTTGCTGAGAAAAGTGCAGCATTTGCAACAGCAGCTCAAATCTGTTTCGACTCATTATTGTTCGTGGAAAATTCTGTCCAAGTACAAGATCTTTTGACCAGTAGTAGGATATTTTGGGTAATTTTACGATCCCCATGAAAATAATCAGTCCGAAAAATCGTTTCATCTCTGCTGCGGATGTAGGCTTCCACTGCCGAATCCGTGCAGCTTTAGATGCTGCGTCAGAGCCTGTGACTTTTTTGATAGCAAAGCTATTCGTATAATCGGCCATCATTTCAAATACTTCGTCTGGTACTAAAAAATGGTAGAAATCTGCCGGGGTCTTATCGATCATTTCTCTTACAACTCGTGAATCTAATCCTGGGAATTCAGTGTAGGGGATAATACGACGCTGATTACCTTTTGGTTGGTGCCACACGGTAGATGTTGCAGTTAGCGACGCGGTGTGACCAGAAGTAATTGGCACGGCATTTTCAAATTCAATGTCGCTCGTGTCACTAATGGACAGAACTCGTCGACGTCGCTTTCGTAAAGGTGGTTGTAAGTTATATTCTTCCTCAGACTCCGAACTTAGCTGAAAGCTACTATTGAGCAAGGAAATTTCTATATTTTCAATCTGCGTCAAATCGTCATCTGTAATTTCAAAGTCTTCAAACTCATCCATGATCACACCACACTTTTCCTTACAGTCAGGCAGGACACAGTTTATTCACTTATAACCAGGGTAAAACTGTCACTAAAACAATCCAAAATATGTAATATGATAAGTAAACAAAACATTTATTTCAGAAAACAATCCATAAAGCATAATAAATAGTAATAAAAATAGTCAGTATTCAGATATAAAAATTAACAAAACGAAATTATTTAAATTATCAAATACAATAGAAATCAAAATACAGAACAAATTAAAAGATTAAAATTATAAATTCAATGTCAAAGATACTACTAATAAGTCAGTCAGTCAAATAAATTAGAAATTATACATGAAAAATTCATTAACACAAAATAAAATGGTAAGTCAGTATTGTCCAGTAGATATACACATCCACTTATGCTGGATCGGACAGTCTGTGCGGGAAGCAATCATCCTAAGGATGCCATTGCTACTGACTCTCACTCGTCTCATCAAAGAAGCAACCTTTTTCCGTATTATAGCTTGATAGCCATCCGCTCGAGCTTCTGCAAACATTAGCGACGCACTGCAATAGGGAGGCAGCCGCATTAGCATCCTAAAGATATTGTTATACTGAACGCGCAAGACACTGGCAGCCCGACGGGTATGACTGACCCAAAGACTGCTCGCGTAAAACGATTGACAGTATGCTTTAAACAAAGTGATTTTAACAGGAATAAAGCAGCGAGCGAATCTACGGGCAATCGTGTTTTATGTGGCTGTTCAACACTTTAAAGACGGAATGATAAAATATTAAGAGAAAACCCTACTGAGATGCAATCTATAATTAATATCATAGAGAGCAAAGTAGCACCGCGAGATTTTTCTTGATGACATTGTGGTTAGGGATGATGAGGAATACGTATTAAAAAAATGTGTTTTGTGTTTTTTACCTATACCTACATATGACCTACCCCTACTATTTAATTAATCATTTAAATTTAACTGACCCGACCCTCACCTGGCCCCACCATCCGCTGGGCCTGGCCTGGCCTGACTCTCACCGAAAGGAAGTCTGTGTCCCAGCAGTGGGAATATTAAATGCTGTCTAAGATGATGGCTAAGATTATTAAATAAGTATTCTTCTGAACATTTATTTACTTATGCCGCATGTGGCACACCTATACGCACGTCTCAGTCGGCTAGACTTATGCGTAGTCCGTAGTTTATTTTACTGTAAAAATGCATTTCTATCAATGATATTTTATGTGGTAACTAGGTATTTCTATATTTCTTTTTCGATTATGGTCTATTGTTAACAAGACATAACCTCTAGAACTTCAAACTGGAATATCTTTAATTCAACACTTCCTATAAAAGTATAACTGAAGACAAAACTGTTCCGAAATTCAAACTTTGTATTTTAACATTTTTTTCAACACCAGCCGCACAAAAAAAATGTCAACAAAAATTTGTTTGGTTAGTTTCTTTCATGTCCAAAATATTTTTGTACCCGTGAGTGACTATCACTTTAGAGGGATCGTGACTTGTTTCCAATAACCTTGTATACTGATTCCTTATTTTATCCATTCGTGTACACCACACATCCCTGTTAGCATTCTCATCTCAGCCGCATTCAATTGCCTTTCATTCATCCCTTTTGTGGCCCAACATTCTGATCCATACAAGACAGCAGGTGTTGACCTGCTAGCTAGTTTCTAGTACTATCTCTTCTATATACTAAAGTAGTTTCCATCTGAAGTTTGAATGATTTTTGGAGGGGGATGGTTATGTTTTGTCACCGCACTCTTTATCGTCCCATCCTTGTTCAGAGTGAGCTTGGCCGGACAATTCTTCCCTTTCTTGGAACAGGACTGGTTACGAAACGAGGGACCATTTTTCGAAAAGGTATAATTTTGGTAGATAACAGCTGTTTTCCCGTTTAGAGTCACTACTTGGTATGGTTTACCTGTAAATTGAAAAATTAATTAGGTATCGATAAAATAGATAACGATTAGAACTGAGACCGACAGCAGGTGCGACAAGGACAAGGAAAGCTCACGATCGAAAACTGAACTGACGGATCTGGGTTCCCCAGACCCTTCCCTAGTTTTCGATCGTCCCCGTCGTCATTCGGTCGTCTGCCTTCCGGCTTATAAGCTGAAGAGCAAAACAAATTTACCGATGTCTAATATAATGTCCAAAATTTATTGTAAAATAGTAAATAGTTTAATAAACAAAAGCTATTTGAATTTGAATTGAAAAAAAAATTAAATAAATAGGATAAGGATGATAATTGTGCTTCCCCACCAAGTCGTAAGTAAAACAAAACAATCAGTTTCAGGTAAATACCTACTATTTATTCAATACTTCAATGCAATAAAATGGCGAAGATTTTTGCATTCAAAAATTGTTAGTATAATAAATTATAGTATACTAAATGTTTATCCTAACAATTTTTAACTTAATTGTGGAAACAAGTTTCAGTAAAATTAAACTGCTTCAACAAGAATAAATATATTTAAAAAAACATTTTAAGTGGTTTTAATATTGTATTTAAGAGAGATTGCTCGCAGAGCAAACGGCCGGTGGGGCGAATGGTTCTGGAGTGGCGGCCGCGTAACGTGGGAAGGCCTCCCACAAGGTGAACCGATGACCTTGTAAAGGCCGCAGGAATCTGCTGGATGTGGGAAGCACAGAACTGGTCGAAGTGGCGTTGCTTGGGGGAGGCCTATGTCCAGCAGTGGACGTCTTTCGGTTGAAATGATGATGATTTAAGAGACGTTTCCTACATGACATTGCAGAAATCTGAATTAATTATATTTTTTATTTAAACATGTGTTAGTTTCTTATTTCTATATATATTTTTTTTAATGAAAGGCGACTTACAAAAGGTATTTACAAGGCAGATGTGAGTGGAAACGCCGGGAGGGGGACGCCCGCCCTAGGAAGACATATTATAGTGACCTTATTGGTGATGCTCTTCAGAAAGGTGAGGTGCGTAGTATTCGCAACCGGGGCGTGCGTGTATGACCAAATGTATGAACGTAAACGAGGCAAAGTAGTATGTAAGGAACGTAGCAGGTGGCGTTCTGTAGTTTCTGCTTACCCCCGTGGGAAGAAGGCGCGAGTTCTTTAAAATAATTTTCAATCTGTTTATTTGTTAAGCTTAGGTACGAAATGTGCTAAAGCACTTTGAAAGAATTTAACATTTTAAATTGACACAGATTGGAGAATTCTTGTTATTGTAGTAATAATAACCTACTCTCATTAGATTACGTAGTTTGGCAAATATTTCTTTCAACACATACTACTACAATAATAAGTCAAATAACAACAATACTATTCGAAAGTACCTATACCTACCTACACCAAAATCAGTTTTTCCTTTTTGTAATAAATCTGAATATATTGTATTTTCTAGATATTCTTCACTTATGAGGGTTTTCATGAAAATTCACACCACCAGTTGGCGCCGCTCTGACAAGAGGTCTCCATTTCGACAATGAATCTATACTAATAATAAAGCTGAAGAGTTTGTTCTTTTGTTTGTTTGAACGCGCTAATCTCTGGAACCACTACTCGGATTTGAAAAATTCTTTATGCATTTGATAGCCCAATTCTTGAGGAAAGCTATAGTTATTTAACATCACGCTATATCCTTTAGGAGCTGAGCAAAAAGAAAAAAAGTCAGAAAGAACGCTAAGCTAAAACGAAGTTCCTAATAGAGCGGGGCAGGCGATGCGATGCGATGGGTCGGGGGAGCAAGAAATTTCACGCGAACGAAGTCGCGGGCAGAAACTAGTACAAAACATATGATGAAATTCATCATTCGTTTCATTCCACGACTACTATCAACTATTTAAAGAAAATATAGGCGCTTTGACACTTTTGATAGGTACCCGGACCTGACGTCTCAGTGCTGCCACCTAGTGAGCGTCATTTCAGAAAACCCTCATGAATACTAATATTCATAAGTAGATACAATCTTCTTGAAGTAACGTAATATCAAGTAAATAAACAGTTAAAAAGACTTCGAGTAAAGTTAGAGAAGTATTTTTCACATTGATGTATATTATACGAGTACAATGCGTGCCACGAAAGGTGAGACTTGAGGAGCGCAGTACCGCGCCTCCCGCGCTCTTTCCGCCGCCCCGATGACGCCCGGTCCCTTCGCGTCTCAGACCTCACACCGCTAAAGAGACCTATAAATCAGAATCAGAGAATTATAATCTACTGTGCAAGTAAAACTACATGGTGAGTCAAGACTCATCTTTCGTGGCACGCATGGTACATCAATGTGTTGGCACCATTTTAGCAGAGCCGTGAACTCTCTATTACGAGTACCAGCACCGTAATTGCGTAACACACTATCTATCGGAATAGGTTTAATTTTGAAGGTTCAACAACATTCATTGCGTTACGTTGTCGAGCAGACAAATTTTTCGAACATACGAGTATGAAGTAATGGATTAGCAATTTGCTTCAAAATTATTTAGCTTCCGATTGATAGAGTGCTACGCAATTAGGGTGCAGGTTTCTAAATTGAGAATTGAGTTGAGAACTTGTCGATCTCTACTTTAGCATTCCCTACTAAAAGTAAATTTAGAGGGGCCAAAGTAGATTTAGAGGGGTCGTGGCCAAATGATAACAGCCGCAAGGGTCAATTGAAGGATGGGTTACCACCCATTACATATCAAGACCCCTCCGTGCCTCAGAAAGCACGTTAAGCCGTTGGTCCCGGCTGTCATTCGTAGATCTTTGACAGTCGTGACGGGTAGTCAGAAGCACAAAAGTCTGACAACCAGTGGACCAACCAAGGGATATCCTGTTACCCAGTAACTGAGTTGTGAAGGTGAGATAGGCAGTCGCTCCATGTAAAATTCTGGTATTCAGCAGCATCCGGTTAGACTTGAAGCCGACCACAATAAACTGAAACTCTGATTTTTAATTTGCTAGACTAAAATGTGACTTATCATGACTAAAATGTCAAAATGACAACAAAAAGGTCGATCGCAGCTGTCATTTTGGTCTAGCAAATTAATAATCAGAATAAAGTTGGCCAAACGCTAGGCAGATTGATTAAGGCGAAAGCATCAGGGTAACCAGACAAATTGAAATTTTCTTGTTTTTTTGCAATTTGCAGGTCAGTATCAGGTTGTATTTTGATCTGAATGTGATTCGCAACCGCAACAAATCAGTATTTATAGAATTATTAAATCTTTATTTATAGAACAACAATCAATAAAATCATCAATACAACTCTCTAAAGTCATCCCAACTAGCAAAAACGTCGTATAATTCCAGTCTTACATGACTTCATGTTATAAAACGGTTATATATCGGTATTTAGTTAACTATTACGTTAAATAGACGTTCATCTTACGATGTTTCAGTCACCTGACTTTAATGTCTTATTATAAAGTTGAGTAAACGTTTTCAGGACTAACTTATACGACGTCGTATAATGAAAGCAGTGTATATGTTCAGTAAACGTTTTCAGGACTACCTTATACGACGTCGTACAATGGTGTCAGTGCATATGTTGAGTAAACGTTTTCAAGACTAACTTATACGACGTCATATAATGGTGTCAGCCGTTTAACTTTTATATAACTAAAACACCGCTTAAAAGTTTGTGCAGGACCTTTATATATTACAAAACTGTTTTAGTCATATGGAAGACTAATTAAGACTTGCATGAGACTAAAATGTTGAATTTCAACGGTAGTACATAACTTTAAGTAGACTTTTAAATCATCTATAGATCAAACCCACACTTTAATTAAACCATTTCTATTTTATTTTGTCATTCAAATTAAAAAGTAAGTAATGATGAGAGAAATCTAAAGTCAGCTGAAAATGGCCGGGGCGTCATGGTCTCAAGGAAAAGTATATGCGACCTTTTTGTTATATTAGTGTATTATAGAGGTCGCCATATAACTTAGACAAGATGGTTGGAGCTTTATTATGAAAACATATCTTGAATAATTAACTAAAACCCTTGAATTACAAAGAAATAGAGGAGGGCATTAAAAACTTGACAACAACACATATATACATTGTCATAAAACTAAAGTTCCCTGAAGAAATACCTATCACAATTAGTATTATATCACACTAACTTAAATAATGTAGATACAATAATAGTATTTTGAAATCATGGAAATTAACTTCATTTACTTTTTCTCTTATTCTTTCATACACGCACAATATTAAACACGCGAATCAAAACGGTTGTCGTTGATTCGTATTGTTTGACACTGTACAACGTCATTACAACTGCAATGTGACATACGCGGTCACATAAGGGTCTCATCACAACAAGTATTGGACCAAAAAGTCGGTCTTTGTACTTTTATTTAACTTTTATGTAACGTTCAACGGTCATTGGCTGACTTCTATATACCTACTAAACGATATTAATGTCGTATAATTTGGGCCCTTTTCGCGTTTTTTAGACGTTTATATGTACGTTTTTGCGACCAATCTTAAAAACGTAAATGAAAATGTAAAACGTTATCTTGACTATTATAAAACATTAATTTGTTAGTTGGGATATTATTCTATTGAATGACTATTTCATGAAATTATGACATTTGCGGCCAATTCTAACATAAGGAGTTGTATTGCTGATTCTAATGATTATAATTCTATAAAGCAATATTTGTTACGGTCGCGAATCAGGTTTTGACGAACATACAACCTGACACTGACTTACAAATTGCAAAAAACGTAAGAAAATTTTAATTTCGCGAGCTGCCTTAGCGCATCCTCCGTCATGCCAATGTAGAGTTTGACAAGATTTCAACTACAAATGCTCAAATCAGAAACCAGGTGTAAGTACAAGTCCAGTAATATAGCTTTCTATACTAATGCTAGTCTAATATCAAAACACTTTTATTTAGAATATTCAACACAGATTTTCTTCACATCATCCCGTATAACTTTCTCAGCTTCGTAAACTTGTATGTGCCATCCGTGGTCCTCTCACATCTTGGGGGGAGATGCGTGTGGTTCGTCACAGCAGTCACAATATTGCCACATTTGCCCAGTTTTATGAACGCGCGGCACTTCTCGCTCATCTTCTGAGAACATCGGAGTAAGGATTTGCCTTTCACGTGGTAGGAATAAGTGTAGTTATTGTAAAGTATCACTGACTTGCCTTTTGCTAGAGGGAGCACATGGTAGTTGGCTGAAAAAAAAACAGTTTTATAAGTAAGAAGGATTATTTGACTGGGTACTTGCAAAAAAGAGTTATGATGAAGACAATAAATTATGAATACGATGACGCTGACGTGTGTGAAGTTGGATATTAATTTGCTTCGAGATTAGGAGTACATAACATTAAAAAATTAAAAATGCTATCTCACAAAAACAAAATTAATGGTTTATTAAGAAAATTCAAAACGATTTCACAAAGACGGATAAAAACACACAATACAGTTTGACACACAGTACAATATTGACAAACAAAACCTTAGTTCATAATTTGTTACTACATCCTGTGTCTATCCCTTCGGAGGAAACAGGTGTACTGTTTAAAATTAAAAAAAAAAACTTCCAACATTTCATTCTTTATCAAACAGCAAACAAATAATATTTTATTAACTAATTAAAATTCTGCTAATACAAGGAGCTCGTGGCTAAGTAATAACACCTGCTCGGGTCGATCAATCAGGTTAAGCTACGCTTGCCGGGTTTGGTCTGTGGATGGGTGACGGGTGACGCATACTGACGATATGACAATTATTCAGAGATATCACCTATGCAATTATTTGCGTGATATTATGATCCTTTCATTACATTGAATTGCTCTCAAGTTTCTCCTAAATTTCTACAGTATATTGTTCATTGCTTTAGAAACGGCGTAGAAACCTCTTGATGTCAAAATACATCTCGGAGGTAGATGATTGTGGATTGCGTCATAGTAAACAATGTTCCCAAATTTGTCCATTCTCAAGAATGCACTGCACTTCTCACTTAGTTTCTGCGAACATTGTAGTCGGGGTTTGCCTCGCACATGATATGAAAACGTGTAGTTCTGGAATAAGATTACCTCTTTACCACCAGCTAGAGGTAGTATTTGGTAATTGGCTGCAAAAAATAATTTGTGATTAGATATTGATCAGCCATGCCTGGAATGGATATAGGCAGGTCTTCAAACACACATTAGAAAGAAAACAACGGTGTTATGCAAGGAGATAGAATTAAAATTATTAAGATAGGTACTGATTTTTAAAAGTATCTAACTTCAAATTACTCATGTCCTGAAGAGGTCCCAGTTATTACTGGCTACGATGGAAGAAGATGGTTTTACAACCGAATCACTTCGTGCCGCGGAGCCTATTTTGCTTCCCAACATCTGCAACTTATTATAAACATGTGCCTTCCAAGTTCATAAGACTGGCATTGACAATTACCGTCCCATCGGCCTTATCTTAAACATTTACAAAATTTTCATAAAGAGCCTTGAACACCATGTATCTGACCAAGTAGATCGTCACGATGGAATCCGGAGGTCGAATTCCATCGGTCGGAGGCCACGATGGAATCTGGAGGTCGGATTCCATCGTGGCCTCTCCACTACCGATCACCAACCCCTAAATCAGATTATAGAGAAACATTAGGAATTTAGCCTAGGACCTTTATACCTCGCAATCATTGACATAATTCGAAAGCATTCGATATTTTCAAATTTGATTACCTTAAAAACAAGATATCGTCATACATTAGTCTACTAGGAATCAATAGTGCAGCATCCTAGAAGTTAAAGTCAAGCAAGAGTTAAGATTTTCGAGTAGCATATACGATCAGTAACTTTCAACTCCTAGGACACTGTACTACTGATTTGTAGGAGACTAATGTTACATACATACTTTACTACAAATCAGTAGTCGAAAATCTTAAATGGAACTTGGATAACCATATCTGTCACATGCCGGTGGAGCTATAGGCTAAAATAACCACAGAGTTGGTCCCAAACAGGAGCTAACGGCAACGCGGCAGACCCAGGAGGATATAGCAGCACGAACTCGACTTTTTTCAGAAGGATTGGCCACAAAGAGCAGTAGATAGGAATAAGTGGAAGGAGGGAAGGGAATTGAAGGGATGCCTTTTTGTGGGACACAAACAGCTGATAACAATTTAAATTTAAAAAAAAATATAATAGGCCCGAAATATGTGATAGAATTTGTGCATGTTTCTTCTGTATGTATTCTGTTAGTATCAGGCACAGTTGGTAAAAAAAATTATAAGCAAACGTAGATCAACAATATATTATCTCAATTTTTAGACACAAATAAAACAAATAGGCACCTATTTAAAAAATAGTAGTCTTATTTTACTATGTATTAACAGTACAACACAAAAGTACGTATCAACCTTTTTAAATATATTTTTTTAACTTCTGACTCGGAGCCGGTAAGTACAAAAATACAAGATTTAGGGCGACTTTCACCAATGAAACTGATGGCTGACTGACGCGATCGGCACATCTAAACCTCGTTCGAGAGCTGTCAGTGTCAATATTCCACAACAACGATGACACTGGCTTCTCTTGAACGACACTCTTGACGTTATGATGTGCCGATTGTGGTCAGTTTCATTGGTGAAATTCGCACTTACTTTAAAACTTTGTTTAGTTTTACACTTAGGTTTTAACTATCTAACGCAGTCTTTGGAAAACATGTATCCACTAAGACAAATGTATTATCTAGCTTATTATTAACTTAATTGACATCATCATCGTCTTCTGCCCTTATTTATTTGGGGTCGACACAGCATGTCTTCTTCTTCCTTCCATCTCTTTCATTCGTCATCTCAGTATTAATCCACTTTCTAGTCATATTTTGTCTACATTTATTCTTTCATACCTAGGTTTCCATTTTTTAAATAAGACGCAAGGAAAGTACTTTGTTTGTAAAGTCCACACTACGTCAAGCCGTCTCGTGCAGTCCTTGGGTGGCATTGCCGTATGAAAATGCGCATTACAATAAAGGTGTGTTATTGCTACATGAAATAGTGTTATTATTTTATAGCAATTAATAATTTAAATTAAATTAAAAATTAAAACATCTTCTAGAATATGTACTGTTAAACTACTGTGTGTGTTAATTACTGTATGTGTGAGTATGTGTTGCGTGTTACGAAATTACCTTTAAGAGAGATTCTGATTCACTGTAGGATTGGGCTAGCAGCTATTTGCAAACAATATTTTTGATAGGCTAGTTCTAGAGTAATTGATGTCACACATCCTTACTCCTTTATTGTATATGTGACTGAGAATCATGATTCTTGCATGTGTTGTGCGATAGTTATACGCGTCCTTATCGAAGCTCACTTAAAAACTCGACGTTTGAAAAGTTGCGAGTATTCCGGAGTCTGTGTAACAATTTTATGTTGTTTGCGTTTGGCGTTTTATGTAACTGCGGCAACATTGAGTAATGCGGCTTCTTTATACAAAAGATCTGTCGGGAATCTGAAAGGTTCTTTGAGTATGAATTTCAAAACCTATCGTTGGGCTCGTTGGGATATTTCACACAAGCCAACTTTTTACATAGCTACTATAGGATCGCGTTTGGCCACTATTTCAATTGATGGTAAGCGATGCGCTCTTGACGATTGTGCAGCCTAGCTTTTAACCGAGAAATTATTTAAATATATATATATGTATGCAGTATGGCATGCAACGCAGAGGAGTGTGAAAAAGTCGTGAGGATAGCTTTAAGAATGAATGTTGGTTATAGAGGAAGATCAAAGAAACGATAGATGGGTTATGTGAAAGATGATTTAGCTAGAAAAAGGCTGACTACGGAGATAACTCCTGTTAGATATAAGGAAGATGAAGAAACGCTGTGGTAATCCCAAATAAATTACAATAAATTGCAAGAGGATGATGCGAAGGCAAGAAGATTAAATTATTTAATTAAAAGCTATTTATTCTTTAGTCGTCTTTTACTTCGTAACGCTTTAAGCCTATCATATAAAGTACTCTTTGGTATATCATACAAAATTGAAGCTTGTCTTAGGCTGATTTCTTTGAAAAATATTTTTTCCACAGCAATTTTCAAATTTTCTTGGTACCAAACGGTTTTCTTCCGATCTTTTCCGTAAACTGATGCAATGTATTCTGCGGGACATACAAGGATATTAAATTTAGTTAGTTAAGTAGCATAAACTTTGTAAATAAATAAAATGTCAACCGAATTTCGAAAAAATAGACAACTTAAAATTTTAATTCTCCACAAAAATATTTAATAAGAGGATAGTATAACAAATTATAATCATTTCTGTTGCGGTTTCATAAATAATTATAATATAAAAACAGCAGCCCCATTGCTTAAAGGCCGGTGTAGACAAAACGAGCAAATGCATGTTGCACATTCTACCAAATCATTTTGTGAACAGAGGGCCTAGACAAATGGCATTTGCTTCAGAGCGATTCTATTTGTACAATCGTTAGCTTCAAAGTGACATTGCCATGATCACGTGACATTTCGATAGCTTATGTCAACCCCATACATTTTTTGACTTTTCTAGCAGCGTCATCGCTAATCGAATGTTACTTTGTCTAAGCCCTCTGGAATAGATAGAGCATTCAATATTATTTATTTGTCAAAATGAAAGGGATTTTTATTAAGAATGTGTAACGCAATGAGGCCGCTGGCATTGAATGCCAACAATTAAAACTTTAAGACCAGACATTTTATAAAATTAAGTAGGTAACAAAATAAAATAAAAATACGAAAAATAAGTTACACATCAATCTGCCTAGCCTTTTCCCAACTATGTTGGGTCGGCTTCCAGTCTAACCGGATGCAGCTAAATACCAGTATTTTACAAGGAGCGACTGCCTATCTGATCCCCACAACCCAGTTACTGGGTAACA
This sequence comes from Cosmia pyralina, assembly GCA_946251885.1. Lineage (NCBI taxonomy): Eukaryota > Metazoa > Arthropoda > Insecta > Lepidoptera > Noctuidae > Cosmia > Cosmia pyralina. The sequence goes on from OX276351.1 coordinate 22,407,045, forward strand.
CGATATTCCTTGATAAGTAATGATGTTCAAAACAACAAGGTAGAACCTTTGGTAGGTAATAAATACTTAAAGGTTATGCACAATAGGTATATAGTTATAGGTCAATAGTTTATCTAATAATATTATGATAAGTACTTTTAATATTCCATTAAAAAGAGTCCTTTATATTTTCTACAACTTATTTTTAAAATAAATGTGAAATATAATATATTACGAGTACTTAATAATTATTTAAGGAATGGATAGAAGCCACAGATCTATCTATATAATGTGATAGAAGCATAATATTAAACAACACGTAAAATACACGCCACGAAAGATAAAACTTGACCGACCGACGTCCCACGCTCGCACAGTCCTTTCCCGCGCTCATACCGTTAAATATACTAATCGTCTACTGAGCAAGTCAAACCACTTGTTATGTCAAGTCTTAAGTCTCATCTTTAGTGGCACACATTGTATAATACGGCCGACAGTCATGGCCAGTCTGAAAATAGGCTCTCCGAACTATCGCGCATGTTCACATAGTCAAACTGAACTCATGTGTCCATTTGTTTCCTAAAAATGTTATTACGCAGCCTTCTGCGCAAAGTTCGGACCGGCCGTGATTCATTGGCCGTATTGTACGAGTAAGACAGAACTTCAGTTCCATCGTTTTTATGAAATCCAACTTATATGATCTCTATTTGTCTGTCTTGAACTTGTCCAATGAAGAAAATGTTGATGAATCCTTTTCTAATTTCTTCTTTATTTTACAACCTTCTAAAGGTTCATTTTGCTTTCCATTTTCGGGCCCGTTTTCAATTGCATTCGCTTTGCTGTTCTTTTTATGTTCTGGTATTCCTTGTCTTTTGCCCTTTTAATTTCATTCTGTTCAGAAGTCATTTTATTTTCTTTTTTTCTTTTAATAGAGTTTTCTCTGTGGTGTAAATAAGCCAAACTACATTTTTCCATATTCTCTTCATAAAATTTAATATTAGCTGTAATAAACCACCACGTTAGTTGTGCTTCTATCAATAATGATTTATAAGTTTAATTAGCCTGCGAAGCAAATACGAAAATATTTGCGTTTTTTTTCTGCCACATTACTGGTTTCCAATATAACTGATACGGAGATCATCAGAAAGAATTTCTAAATAAAACAATGGTTACACAAAAAATATTGAATTTTATTAACCGACAAAAAAAGGGGGAGGTTCTCAATTTGACACGAATATTTTTTAATAACCAACCCAAAAAATTAGAAATCTGTAGATCCGTAATAAGAATAAAAAGATATATACCAAACAGAAAGAAATAGCTTTATTATAAATGTTTAAGGATAGAACAAAATGCATAGACAAACTGAAACAACCTCCCTCTGAAATAATTATATACGACAAGAAACAGCTTTCCATACATTTTGATCATATCAGTGTTGCAATTTTGTTTGAAACTTTTTAATAGATATAATAATTATAATAAATCTGAAAATTTTGTTTATTAGAACACGCTAATTTCTGGAACTACACGGGTCGGGGGAACAAGAAATTTTATGGGCAGAAGATAGTTTACTATGAATATAAACGTGCCCGATGTCGACTTGATACCCTACTCTACTCTGATATATTCACCTGTAGCGGTCATATGGTACACGGGGGGAGGATGGTTGTGGTTTCCTTCTTCAAATAATACACTTCCATCGTCGTCCAACTTAATCCGAGCAGGGCATTTTCCTCTTCGTTTCTTGGAACAAGCCAGGTTGCCCTTTCCTGGGAGAGCTGAGAACGTATAGTTCTTATACATTACAGTCGTTTTTGAACGCGTAAGTGGTATTATATGAGGACGGTCTGAAAACGAGAAAAATAACTGTTCAAATTGTCTTCAAAAGAACTAAATCAAAGAGAAATAATGTAACACAAGAGAATAAAAGTAAAGACAAAGGTGGCTGGGACAGACTGGATGCGGAAGGAGGAGGACAGGGTGTTGTGGCGCAGACTAGGAGAGGCCTATGTCCAGCAGTGGACTGCGGTAGGCTAAGTTGATTAATTGAAAAGTATCGATATTTATGAATTTTATTTTTTAATTTCTTTGAAATAGAGGAATATTTTAATATACATGTATTAGCCAGCAATACACTTTTTTTACACTACGGTTAGCGATCACATGCCACAATAACAATGAAATCAAAAGGTCGTATTTTGTTTCACACAACGTTTAGAGATTATCCCCACTTCTTCACAAACGTTGCTTAACCACTGGAAAGGTTGAAATTAGCATAAGCATAATCAGCCTATAATGTTCCCACTGCTAGGACACAGGCCTCCTCTCTTCGAGAGGGAGTGGGCTGTAATCTATCACGCCGGCCCAGTACGAGTTGGTAGATGTCACATGTCTTCGAATTTTTAATTCTAGGACATGTCGGTTTTTTCACGATCTTTTCCTTCACCGTTTTGAGAGCAATGGTGATAAAATTATTTACACAAAATAAAGCACCTGCCTGGGTTCGAGCCCAGGACCTAAGTCGTACTTGTAAATCGGGGCCGTTACCACTGGGCCACCACTGCTCTTTCTGGGCCACCACTGCTCTTATTGGACTACCACTGCTCTTACTGGGCCACTACTGCTCTTAATGGGCCATCGCTGCTCTTTCTGGGCCACCACTGCTCTTATTAGACTACCATTGCTCTTACTGGGCCACTACTGCTCTTAATGGGCCATCACTGCTCTTTCTGGGCCACCACTGCTCTTATTGGACTACCATTGCTCTTACTGGGCCACTACTGCTCTTAATGGGCCATCAGTGCTCTTACTGGGCCACCACTGCTCTTCCGTTGAAAGAGGGTAGCTAGAAAATGTTAAAATATGTGGCTTTATTGAAAGAAACAGCGGTGTTCAACAAATTTTATTTCTACGTAACGGCGGCATATACAACGTGTCACGCACAATGGTCCACACGAAGGACTAGTCCTTTAACATAGAACATATACAACGTGTCGTTTTGCAACCTTGTCAAATTTAAAGGTGCGGTATAGACCATCAAACCGAACAACTTTTTCCATGGCACCAACATCGTAATCGCTAAAAATAATCAGCCGTCCTATACATTTGCGTCGAGTAGGTATTGAAGTTTTCTATGGGACAGTTGAAAATTTTTTCGCGATTACGATGTTGGTCCCATGAAGAAAGTTGTTCTGTTTGATATTCTGTACCACACCCTGAAATTTGACGAGACGACAATTATTACATTATTAAGTTACAAATGCACAACGTACTCGTAAAAGCGAATCTATAATAAGTAATCAATATCTACTGAAATAAAACTTTTCTAGGCTTAAGGCCGACATACACAGGCGCGACACGCCTTGGAAGCGATTTTACTATACATAAATACATATCCACTTGGCTGCCTGCTGGTTGGTCTAGCTAGTGGTTGCAAACGCTACTGCTGAGCATGAGACCCTGAGTTCGAATGCCAGGTCAGTTAAAGTATTATTGGGTTTACCATCAGGAATTTCTCAGTAGCAGCCCGGAGCCTGGATATTTTGCCCAGTTGATGGCAATAGGCTCGCTCCCTATTATATGGGCCTTACACATAACTGACGCAATGTGGATGTACTATTAGGTACCCTTCGGGGATTACAGGCGTAGCGACGTTACGTTATGTTATTACATATCTATCTCCAGGAAACTTACATCTGACCAATTTGAAAACAAAATCCCGTGGATTGACCACATCTGTTAGCAAGCGTTACTATAGCGGCCGAGCGCTGCAAGCAAGAATAGTCTTTACGGTGTATAGATTTAAGTTTCCTCGATAATACATTTTCTACGATGTCGCAAGTGACTTTACGCGATTCTGAAACACCACGAATCGTGGTCTTTCAGAATCGCAATACGAAATTTTGCAGCATCTTTTTCAAATATTTAAGTAGGTAAGAGATTTTTTTTTACAAATTTATATTTTACACTTAAAATAATGACATAGAAAACATGACTCATCTTTAAAATTATTATTCTACAAAAAAACTAACTCATGAATTCCTTAAACGTATTTCACAAAGATTTAAAAACAATTAATCCCCTGTAGCATCAATAAATTCTTAAGTACTTTCCATTATTTGTCCTTAGATACTTCGGAGGTGGATGATTGTGGGTAGTATCAGCTAATATGATGGCTCCGTCCTCATTCAGTTGTATCCTCGCTTCGCACTTCCCTCGAGTCCTTTTAGAACAACGCAAGTATTTCTTAGTTTTGTCGATGAACGAAAACGTGTAGTTTTGATACATCATCAAGCCATTGTTTTGGGTAGTTTCGATATAAGTCAGCGTTTCATATTCTGTAAATGTTCGTATACTAAATAAAGATTTTATAATGATATACCAATAAATAAATAAAAACTATAGACCAACACTCACATTATAGCAAATATCTTTAACGCCTATTTTTATCACTATTTTCCGGGTTTTTAGGATGGCGCGTGGAGAATGTGAACAGCACATACATAATTCATATACATTGTCATTTAAATGGGATCTCAACACAGGAAGGACACCACATCACACGAAATTAATTTTCACAACTGTACTTTAATTTCATTAAAAAAGCTTTTAAGCTATCTATAATTGGACAACATATTCGATTAAAATTGTTTTTTTTTTTCCATTTAGACAATCGTCACTTACATGAAAACAATAATTATAAGATATTAGTAATAATATCCCAATGCGGGAACCAAGAACATTGGTGTATAAATTAGGAAGATATGGTTCGCGCTCCTCGACGTGGACCGCATAAATTGTGCTCGAACTGGCGTTTGTGTAGCACATGGTAGCGCGTTAAGTAAAATTACTGTAATCGTCTAAATAAGCAGCAACAATGCCGTCCTGTGTTTTCAAAATGAAAACAAATAGTTTAAAAACCAAAAACAAGTTCCACGGGTTTATTTTTCACTCGTAAGCACAGCCAGAAATATTAATTTGTTGAAAATTATAACGATATTTAATGTTTGCTTCGCCATGTTTGTAAGAGCGAGATAGACATGCAACCAACATTCGGCGGCTAACGCGATATCGCTTACACGACAGCGCCGGCTCCTATCTCTGTCCTTGTCTATCGGTAACTGTAGGTTTGCGACTGTGATCACAGATGTGTGTTTCGGTGCATGTAGTCATGCGCAGCGTCCAGGTTTAGCGATTGCGATGTTAGCGCGTAACATATCTTCCTCTAACATTTCAATGAACAAGAAAAATAAAACGTTTAATTGTCACACTTGTCACCAAGTTGGAAGCGAATTCACTGCATTCTTGCGAATGAAAATATGTTGCGGTGTTGCCGCTTTATGCAAACAAATAATACAAAATTAATAACATAGCTAGAGATATAAAATTAAACAAAATAAAATCAATGTAGTGTTTCGCTACTGTAATTATGAGTGAATAATTTACTTTTAAAAATCTTTAGTGAAGTCGCTTCTTTTACATTTGTTGAAAGTTGATTATATTATCACTTATCAGTATCACACATGTTTTCAAGACCTATTTTCGCCTGGGAATAGCCACTTAAGCTTCGGCCAAAGCAACGCGTCCAATTGGCATCAACTTAAATTATCGTGGCTGCAGCCACAACCGTGCACGCCGATTGGACGCGATTGCCTACCCGTACATTCAGTCACAGTATAATATAGGTACGTAATGTTACAATAGTTTATCTTCATAGAAAACGGCCAAAACGACGCGCTTCGAAATCTCAGTATATACCATCACGCAACAGTTCCGAGTGCGCGACTGTTACGCACGGACGGACGAGTATTTACCTACCGAGCGGCCGTAGGTAATTAATTCAAGGTCACTGCCCAGATAAACTACTGTAGCTTTATTACTCTGTGTATCGGTGGAAAATAGATCTGCAGCCTAATTGCGTAACACACTTACCTACAATTGCAATTCCTTTCATTTGGACAATTCAACATTATTCATTGCGTTATTTATGTTGTTAAGCAGATTATATTTTTCAAACATATGATTGTGGATTTCCTTCAAAATCCTCTGGATTGTGATTATAAAGGTCAACATACACGTCTGTGGAGCTGTCGCAAGCGCGGCAACCTGCTTACGTTGGGTTGACAACGAGCTGATGAGGTGAGGTGATGCCGATCCCGTGCGTGTGCGTTGACCTTAACGGCCTTATCACAAAGTATTTAAACACATGTTCAACGAGTGTCCTACGTCAAATTGTATACATAAAAGCAGTTGTTTAGCTTATACAACTAATAACCACAGTTTTGTAACACAGCATACCACCAGCTGACAGCATTACCACAAAACTGTGTTTATCAGTTCTTTAGGCTAAACAATTGACTAAAACGACATAGTATGGAGTTTGACGTAAGACTGACATAAGATACGCATGTGTTTAAATATTTTGTAGTAAGACAGTACGACTGTTTGTCCACTGCACCGGGAATCGGACGTCAACGAGAAAAGAGGTTATTCGACCTTAGTAAATGTACTGTCGCTACTTCGGCGCCGTCATCTGTTTTCTCTTTGACGTCCCGTGCCCGGTGCGGTGGACAAACAATGTAAGGGCGGAGTTCACCGACATTTAAAACGGTTGTTTATATATTTAATCAGTTCTTTCCTTAGGAAGTTTGATACAAAGCGACTGTATAAATACCTAACCGGCGGTTTGAATGTTGGTGAACACAGCCCTAAGAGTTTTACGCAATTGAGGTGCTGGTTTTTACACACGATTCATGCCAAGCGAAAGAGGAGATATTATAGGCTTAAATTAGCTAAACACTACAATAAAATTAATATTAACCTTCTGATATCGCCTCACCTACTTACACAAAAATACATTCCACTTGCTTTTTGATACAATGGAGGTGCATGGTTATGATCAGTGTTCGCATGCAAGATATTTCCACTTTCATCAACCTTCAATTTTGCCCGACATTTGCCTCGCACATACTTCGAACAATATAGAACACTTGTACCATTCCGATATGAGAACGTATAGTTTTTGTACATAATAATTCGACCGTTGGGAGTAGGTAGATGTTCAATACAACCTGTAAGAAAAAAGATTTTTTCGGTTCAGTACTGAGCGAATTTTTTGTGAAACTGAATTTCTAGTAGGTAATAAGAGTTGGATTTTAGGGATTCGAGGATTAAGAGTCGATACTTCATTCTATCATTAAAAGCATACTACTACAAATAAAGAAAAAAAAGCGGATAGCATTTTCAACGAAAACCTTTAATGAGATTTTTGCTGTCAACTGCCTATGACACCATGGTCTATCCTGGAGTAAGAGCGCAGGCCGGGTAGCACGACACAACAGCATTTATAGCAGCTGCTTTAGAACCCATTGACCATAATACCTTGGAAGTTAGGTAGGCCTTTGGTGTGGGTAGCAACACGTGTCGACACATTTACGACATCCCATCTTCCTAGCGCGGCGGGCTTTGCTTGGGCGGATACTGCAGGTGCGAAAACCTCAAACGGCGCAAATATTCCAATCTTATTGGGTGTTACATGTTCTAGCCGTTTGGGGTTGAATCACTAGGGCCATAGGGTAGGGCCATTGACCAGAGGGCTGGCCTATTTTTTGGTCAAAGTATCAGCATTTTCATACAACGTGGCAATGCTGCCAGTATTTGGGCACTTTTTCAGTTTACAGTGATCCGCACGAATTTTTTAATGCCCTATGATTATTTTCCCTCCTTATGTATCTTTTTTCTTCGACAGATCATCTGCATTCAGTGAACCAACTCATGGAAAAATATCAAGAACAAAAAAACCCGCTTTACCTTGCTTTTATTGATTACTCCAAAGCTTTCGACAGCATTCCACACACATTCATTTTCGAAGTCTTAAGCAACCAAAACATTGATCCCACCTATATAAATCCATTACGCAACGTTTAGAAAAATAGAGAAAGGAGTCAAACAGAACGACCCGCTATCTCCTAAGCTGTTCACCAGTACCCTCGAAAATATCATCAGGAAGTTAGCAGCCGATGGAAGGAAAGAGGCATTATCCTTGGCGAAGCGACACTGACAAATCCACGCTTCGCCGACGACAATGTTCTCTTTCATCCTCAGCCACTGAACTTGAACGGATGCTCCAAGAACTTAGTAATTAGCAAGCTTGAGGTTGGACTGAAGATGAATATATTAAAGACCAAAGTTATGTGCAATGAAACACCTGGAAGCATAAAAGTAGACGGGGAGACAATACGACATGTCTAGGAATAACTTTGCATGGGCCAAGTAGTCTCTTTCCAGGCGAGGCAAGAAAAAGAATCACAAGACGAACGGAAAACGTCTGGAAGAGCTACTGATCCATGAAGGAACTATTCAAAGGTGAGTTGCCTATGGCACTTAAACGCACCAGGCTCCTAGACATGTGAATTGTAGACAAGACATGTGAAATCCCCGCCCGCCCCCCCCCCCCGCCTTAACTTATGGTGCTCAGACTTGATCTTTGAGTAACATCCAGAAGTCCAAACTCAAAGTCTGCCAACAAGCAATGGACCGCAGTATACTAGGCGTTAAATTAACGGATCGTGTTCGAAACACAATACTGCGCTCCAAAACAAAGATAGCTTACGTGGCTCAAAAGGCTGCCCAACTTAAATGAGACTGGGCAGGACATCTCTGCCACATGTTGGACAAACTTTAGGCCCAAATAGCACAGAACTGGTGCCCTGAGACAGTGAGGCGGGGTCGCGGCAGACCACGTAGAAAATGGCGGGACATACTGGATAGGTTCCGTCAAAACAGGAAGGACTGGAGGGAGGCCTTTGCCCAGAAGTGGGACGGCGTAGGTTAATAAAAAAAAACATATTAAAGAAAGAAAAACTGTTTATTCACATGAAAGTGATGCGCATTACATAAAATTGTTTCATAAACACAAAACATATGAGTATTTATTTATTCTATACACAAAAAAAAGAACAATATCCTAGACGGAAATTTGCGTCATTTCCGCGCGAAACGGCTAACGCTCAGCATAATGCCGTGGCCCATGCACGAAGCCACGAATCAACGGCGCTGGTTTTCAGCGTAAGCCGGCGTGCCACTGTCTCAGAACATGTAAAATTAGGTACTCATTGTACCGAGGCCAGAACAAAAATACTCTCACAAGTTCTGAGGTCGCTGTAGACACAAAACGACGCTGTATCGGCGCGCACAATGATGATTACAATTTGCTTTATAAAATAAAATAAATAATATTAGAATAGAATACAATAGAATAGAATATATTTATTGTAAAACATGAGTATACATCATAATAATATGCGCAAGGTCTTAAGATAACAGGTAGATCTGCATGTTTTGCCATTTATGGCGTACAAAACAACAATATAGTGACGTATAAAACGGCATAAAAAAATAAAATAATTGAGTCTAGACAGCAAACTATGAAATTATAAAACTTAATCCTAATGCTAATTAAAAAATTAAAGTATTGTTTTTACAGATTTGAGGGTCAAATTGTGTAAATGTCATAATTATAGGAAACTATTTAATCAACTGCGGTCATTTAAAAATTCTGATATCGTATAATAGCATTTGAATATGAGATATTTTTTTAAATGTATTTTAAACAGAGCAGTAGGCATTCGTCTAATAGGTTTTGGAATTATACTATGCATGATTGGTGCTAAACAAAAAATACTTTTACGCATCAATGCCGTGGTTGATCTTGGTACGCATAATTTATTACTATCTCGCCGATTACGATTAGAAACGTCTGATTGGTTTTTAAATAGGTTAGGATTGGTTTGTACAAAATTAACTATTTCATAAATACACAAGGTAGGCAGACTTAAAATGTTATATTTAATAAAATACTGTTAGTATTTTCAAACCAAACATAGCCCGAATATACCTTTTTTGTAAAAAATACGAATACGCTCCCTTGCAGGACTCCATATTTAACTATACGTTTTTTTGATGCAAATGTTTCTTCTTTTTTGGTATTAATGTTCATTGTAGAAATTTCTGTATATTGTTTACGATTTTTCAGATAAGATTCTATGAGATTTAGTACATTGCCTCTAATGCCATAAGCTTCCAGTTTACGGAGGAGAATGTCATGTTTAACACAATCGAAAGCCTGGGTATATCGCAGTAAATGGAACATACGGCGTCCTTTTATCCACATTACCCATGTCATTATTTATAAAATCAAAAATAGCCATGTTTATTGTTTTATTCTTGCGGAAACCTTTCTGATCTTCTGTAAGAATGTTGATTTTTTCTAAATAGTTATAAATATAGTTTCTAAATAGATTGTATAAGTATTTTTCAAAAAAAATCGAAATTATAGGAATAAGTGCGATAGGTCTGTAACAGTTCATACTCTGCTTGTTGTCTTTTTTGAAGATGGGTTTAACGATAGTAGTTTTTAGACTTTCCGGGTATGCTCCAGTGGTACATACTAATAACACATACACCCACACACACACATACATACACATAACATATAGTGTGTATATAGTCATATAGTGGTACATATTAATAATATGGCTTAGGTGGTCACAGATATCATATGCTATATGCTTTAGGACTCTTGTAGAGATCCCATCATATCCAACACTCGTAGTATTTTTAAGCGATCTTATAATTTGAAGTATTTCATATGGAGTACTTGGTGCCATGAACATAGATTGACTTGATTTGGAAATATTTAAGGTTACGTCCTTACCAGCGTCTGGAATTGGTTCTATCTTTTCTATAAAGAAATTGTTAAAAGCATTCGCAATCTCTCGTGGCCTGGTTATAGTTTTATGATTTGTTTCTATGGAAGTGATGCTACTCTTTGGAAGATTCAGTTTAGACCTATTTATAATAGCCCATGTGGCTTTGGATTTGTTAGTAGATGATTTTATTGTATGATTGTTTTGTGCTCGTTGCGTTAAATGTATTATATTTTTATATATTTTAGAGTATTTTTTAAATTTAGTTTTATTTACTTCATTACGATTTAGCATATAGTTCCACATAAGTACTCTCTTTTTTTTGCTACAGATTTTTATGCCACGTGATACCCACTGAGGTTTTACTTTGGTTCTTATTGTATTGTTTTGGAAAGGAAAACATAAATTATACAGCATCATGAAATCTTCCAAAAATGCATTATATGCTGTGCTAGGATTATTTGTATTATAGATTGCACAAAAAGAAAAAGTTTGTATATAATTTTTGAATTTTTGCATATTTTCTTTATTATAGTCTCGTCTATTTGTTCGCCAATAGTTTATTAAACATTTTTCGGCCTATTCGGCATATTTCGGCTTCGGCCTATCAGACCACACAGCACAAGTACTAAAATTACCGGTTAATAAAAAATGTTGACTACGGTCAATCACATCAGATTTACACTTCTTCCCCACATTATGTGCAAAATTGTCTATACAAGTGCCGCTCGCGAGTCGAGTTGGCTGATTTATTTCGAGCTTTAAATTATAACTTAAGAGCAAACATTCTAGATCTATCAAAGTATTATTACGCTTAAGGTAGTCAATATTATAGCCACCTGCAATTACGACATTTCTTTTTGAATTTTTGTTACAAATAGTACATAACACTTTCTCTAACTGTTCAAAAAATACAGGTAAGTTAATAGGCTTTGGTACTCTATAGACACAAACAATAATCGTATTATACTTTGTCAGATCAATAGCGCAGCATTCGAATATTCCATTTATGGAGAGTTTCGCTATATCTTGAAGCTCTTTAAACTGGTGACCTTTCTTTGCTAGGATACATGTACCACCTCTCTTACTGTCCTTTCTGGAGTAGCATGCCGCTAAAGTGTAATTAAGAATATACAATAATTGTTCATGTCCAGCCATCATGAAGTCTTCAGCTAAACATATTATGTCGATTTCGGTATTTTTCTCTGACATCTCTTCAAGACATAAAATAAGCTCACTGCTCTTATTCAGTAAACCCGCAATGTTTTGATGTATCACATTAAGGTGCTTATAATAGAAAAAACTGCATTGTTGATTGTTGTTCATCCATATTGTTAATTTTCTCGCCTTCTGTATTTACGAAGGTATTTTCACGTATATAGTTCATAAGTGCGGCGATATCTTGGAAAATTATTTGCATGCCATAATTATTTACTGATCCTGTGTTATAGCTGTACATTTTGTAGTCCCACGTAAGGTTCTTATTTGAGTCAATGAAGTACGCATGTTCTAGTGCTAAAATGTCTTGGTATAGCAGATTATTAAAATGTTCTACTCTAATGTTCAAAGTAACATTATTGATGCAATGACTATTGGTCGGCATACAGAGAATAACATTTGCGTGCTGAATTTTTTCGAGTATTTTTCTTATGTGTAGAATGATACTAGAATATTCCTTAGTAGATTTGAAGTCTGTTTCACCAATTAAAATAATACAGAAGTCATTCATAGTGAATTTCTTTAGCTTTGGTTCCAAGTCGCGAAACATATTATTTATTCCTGAGTATGATGTTAGGAAATGACATAATTCACAATTTTCAAATTTATTTTCTGCAATAGTACGTATTTTATTAAATTTATTTTCGCTTACAATACATATTTTAGTAACTTTTTTCTCCGGGTCTTCATTATGGTTTATTGTATGAACGATTGGTGGTGAAACCGCAGATTCTTCCTTAGATGACCCCTTAGGGCCAATTCTCGTAATTAAAAACGTTCAAATTCCAAGTCGCAATGTCAGCCAGCGACAATCAAATGTCAAAAATGTAGGCAAACTCTATACAATTTTGACAGATTGAGACTGAGATGAGATTGCGAACGTTGTTATAAAAATACGGGAATTGCCCCTCTTAGTATCCATTACAATTGTTTGAGTGCCCTTACTATTTTTCTTCTTGTCAGACGTATTTACTAGCTCCATTTGTGTAATTTTGCTAAGTAATGGTTCCATTTTTTTTTTGGAGTAGAAGATATTTGTCTGGTTTTCTTAGTAGGAGTGTTGGTGATTTTTTTGTAAAGTTCATTTTTATTTTCCAACTCCTGGTTTGACTGTTTAAGGTTACTATTTTCCAATGTACTCGTAATATGTTTCTCAATGTATCTCAATTTCTTCTTCTGCACTACTTAATTGAAGAGTTCGTTTCTCAACTTGTTTCTTTAGTTTAGATATTAATTCGTGGTCGTATGTCATCGTTGCACCTCTCGGGGAGACTGGTAGCGGTATCATCCAGTGTTTCGTTTTCAATTTAACTGATATTACTTTGTGAGTCTGACATTGAACGAGTACGAGTGCCTCGAACACGAAACGTAATGTTTTCCAGAAAATTCATGATGCAAGACTCAAATTATTAAATTCTGAGTTTATTTTCTCTTATTTAATTATGTTATACTCTGACATTACGTACTTATTAATTTGAATTTATGACATTGCATAACTTATTGATATGAATTCATGACATTATATCGAGAGAGTATTATTGATGATTTTTATGAATTTTTGGTATTAATTGGAATTTAGGACAGTATTTAATGATAATTTTGCATGCCTGTATTAGTGCAATACAGTGGTCTGCGCATTCACTTGCCATCTAGAAATGTATGATTATGTAATGTGTTGAGCAATAAAAATTTTAATTTGAATTTTGAATTTGTTGTCTTCTTATTTTGTGTTCAACAATTGTTTAACACTAATATGAAAACACAAAAAGTGATCGCTACTTGCGGAATTCGAATACGAGACACGTTGAACATAATCAACTACTTAAGCACTTAATTTTGACAGCGAAATAAGGATTCTTCTTTCAAGAGTTCGTTATTCTCTATTGTGGGTGGATGTAATTTGAATTTTGAACGTTGTCGTTATTTTCATTGAAGATCGTTTTATTTGTGTATTTTAGGTTTTTTCACAATATTAGTTTACAGAATATGATTAAATTAAGTTTTCAACATGTATGGTTATATTAATGAGCATAGTAAACACATAATAATGCACTAATATTCACCATTTGTTGCTGAATTGTTGTTGTGAGTCCAGATTCTATTTCACTTTAGAACTTCGTCGGATATTGTTTTTAGGCTTGGATATCACTTTTACAGCTATTACACAATGCACGCTTTGTTATTATCACTAGTCTGAATGGTTTCACTGCGTTTATTTATTTTTGAAGTAAAGTTATTACGGAGCTCAATGTTACCGTGGCATAGTGTAGCCATTAAAAAAAGAAAAGAGCATATTATAAAAACAAGTTACATTGAATTCCTAAAAATTAAACATATCATACATAAAATTATAGCTACCTTTTTTAGTATTGTGGCTAAGAGATAACTACTATCAAAGAGACATAATAATTAATAATGTGGCACCATTTCAATGCGTCCCAATAGCCAAAGACAAAAATCACAGACAGGAGAAGTTGGGAGTTGCGACTTGCATAATAATTTTCTGATTTATATATAGTTATCTGTGGTAATAATTTGACAAATGCTCAACCAACCACACGAGAAATTGCAAATTACATAAGCAACAATGGCGTAAGGAATTACGAAATGATGATGTAATGGGTGTAATAAGCTACAGTAATAATTGTGACAATGTTTATAGTGTTTTGAGTGAATGTGGAATTAGATGAACCTACTACACGACACCTCAGGAATTGGAGGGTGACCAGACCTGTTCAATCTGTGCAAAGCTTACTAAAACAATATGGTAAGAGAATAATAATTAAAAAGATAAACATCACATACGATTATTCATACTCAAATTGAATTCATAATAAATTGGTAATAAATTGATAATAAATTGTATACTCGTATTATATTGAATGGATAATTATAAGAATAGAAATACCGAATTTATAAAAAAAAAAAAAACTGTCCCATTGTGCAGGCCCACAACATAAAACAGAGACAGGGAAACGCTGCCAGCAATCCCAGTGCACAGGAGGCAGAAAGCCATGCCAGCGAATGGGTTGTTATGAGTACAATGCCAAACATTAAACTCACTAGATGAAGCTTTCGCCTGGCAGCCATTTTTTGTACCTTGAGTTGGTTTATGTATGGCGATACATGATGCCTACGAGGGACATGGACACAAAAACGAACACAGGCATTCTGAATTCGCTGAATTAACCTATCTGTCCTAGCTAGCAGGCAAGGCCCATAGACAGTGTCACAGTAGTTTAGCTTAGATAGGATCAGACTGTCTACCAGTCGTTTTCTGAGTGGTACGCTAAGGAAATTACGTATGCCATATAATACCTTTAGCCTGTAAAAACAAGTTCTCAGTATATTTTTTATATGAGCCTCGAAACGCAACTCTGGATCCAAGTTTAGACCCAGACTACATGCCTGTTCTGCTCGTTCAATTTTCTCCCCCTTAATCACAATCTCCGGTTTGGCAGACAATATTGCAGTAACTTGTTTCTTTGTACCCAATACCATGAGCTTGGTCTTCAGTGGGTTCAGAACCAAAGAGTTCTCTTCAGACCAGGTCACCACTCGATGCAGGTCCTCATTAACCCTTTGCACTGGCAATGCCGTATCATCCTCATTGAAAGATATGTACAACTGGATATCATCAGCCTACATGTGATATTTGCAGTTAATAAAGGATCCAATAACATCAGCACTGTAGAGGATGTACAGCAAAGGGCCCAAAATCGATCCCTGCGGGACTCCCCTAGACACATGGAGTGGAAGTGATGACACAGTTGATCCATCTTCCCAGTATCCACAAGGATCTGCACATACTGGGACCTATCGGTTAAATAACTATTAAACCAATCCACAGCGTCACGGTCAAAGCCATAGTATGCTAACTTGAACAACAGTAGATTGGTATTAATTGCGTCGAAAGCCCTTGAAAAATCCAGTAGGACCAGGATCGACCCCTCCCCGTGATCACGTTCCTCCAGGATATTGCCCACAACATCTATCAGAGCCGTTGCAGTGCCTCTACGTTTACGGAAACCCGACTGAAGGTCAGGGAGAATGGTATTAGCCTCCAAGTATTCAATTACCTTTAGATACACTACACGCTCCAGAATATACTTGAGGACTAATTGGTGTAAAATATATAATGTAAATATTATCTTTATTTAAACCCTTTATGGTGGTGCGCTCTAGAAATAATTAGTAATATAATTTAAATATAATTATAGCCACTAGCGTATGTAGTGACAGGTGATAACTGATATCATCTGCTTAGCCTTTTCCCAAGTATGTTGGGGTCGGCTGCCAGTCTTAACCAGATGCAGCTGTATTTTACATGAAGCGACTTTCTATCTGACCTCCACTACCCGGTTACTGGGTAATACGGTATCGCATGGTAAGACTGGTTGTCAGACTTTTGGGCTTCTGACGACCAGTAACGACTGTCAAAGATCCACGAATGACATAAGGAATCAACGGCTTAACGTGCTCTCTGAGGCACGGAGGGGTCTTGGTATGTAAAGATGGTCACCCATCCACGGACCAACCAAGGCAAGCGCAGCTTAACCTGATCGATCGACCCTTGCATCTGTTATTACTTAGCCACAAGCCCCACTCTAGATGATAAATGATAAATTAATTATGGTCTCTAATTCTGCATGGTAAATGTTTTTTTTTTTATTATATGGTCGTACTTCGACACTGCACCAATTTTATAATGAATACCTACAAGAAATTCAAGTTGATGTACTTTTTTATGATTAGTCGGTATTGAAAAAGATTTTTCGCTCTGTTTCTATATTTTTGAAGATCGCCCCATTCCGCGTATAAAGAGTACATTTTGGGAATACTTAAATTACTAAAGAGAAGTATTTTATTCCCGCCATCTTGTAAGATGTGTTCAAAAGTTAGCACGTGGTCGCGAACACTTTTTATCGCAGAAGAATCCATTTTGACTTGCTTACCTCTATTATCAGAAAACGTTTTCTGTAGGTCTCGTTTTGTGTACGCTGTCTGTATATAAGAATCCGAAATACTGAGAGTTTTCATAAATGTTCTCTTACAAACCCTTTGACGTCCCTCAGACGCGTGTTCCGAAGGGAAATAATACTGTATCGTATATTGTCGGCGGGAATGACCTTGAGTACAAAAACGCTTTTTTTTAAATTGCTCCGTGAACTCTATAATAAACTTCCATTGTTTACTTCGATCAGCAAGTCCCCAAAAAGTATTATGAATCAATTGACGCGCTTCGTTGTCAATCTTTGTGTAACATTTCAGTCTGCACGTCTTTGGACACATCGGGCCTAGTTTCCTAGCATCTCGGACAACGCCATTTCTACTAACGTATGTTTGTCCCGTAGTCATCAAGATTCTCCTCTCATAATCTTCACGGCTCTTAGAAGTAGAATTGTATTTACTTTTGTTACTATTTGAAGCATTTTGAGTAAAAAGTTCCGATGTGTCAGATGACTCGCAGTCTGCTTCCTGTGTAGAATCATTACAGCTATCTTCATCAGGTTCCTTCAGATTTAAAACATACAGAACATGCTCTGTGTTGAGCAGAGAGGCGTCATAGCCAAAAGAATCTTCTAAAGCATTCTTCCTTGAATCCACTAATTTCCGATTTTTCAGACGATATGATTCTACAAAGAAGAGAAAAAAGTGTGTAAGCAGGTTTTTCGATATAAAACACAAGGGCAAAGTTATCAGAAAAGAAATCTGTGTGTACCTACTTTTACAAAAGATAGTCCAAATTCAAAATCTGCTAATCTACCAACGAGTAATGGAGCGCAATATACGAGGCGTTAAATTAACGGATTGTGTTCGAAATGTGTTTGTGTGTGTGTGTGTGTGTGTTTGTTTTGGAGCGCAGTATTGTGATACTGCGCTCCAAAACATAGATAGCTTACGTGGCTCAAAAGGCTGTTCAACTTAAATGAGACTGGGCAGGACATGTCTGCCACATGACGGACAAACTTTCGGCCCAAATAGCACACAACTGGTGCTCTGAGACAGTGAGGCGGGGTCGTGGCAGACCACATAAAAAATGGCGGGACATACTGGATAGGTTCTGTCAAAACTGGAAGGAGTGGAGGGAGGCCTTCGCCCAGAAGTGGGACAGCATAGGTTAGTAAGAAAAAAAATATTAAGTAAATATTATCTTTATTAAACCCTGGTTTACACAGTTAGAAATACTTAGTAATATCTATAATTATGTTTAAACTACATATGATCTCTAATTTTGCATGGTAAATTATTACAAGAAATTCAAGTTGATGAACTTTTTTATGATTAGTTTGTACTGAAAAAGATTTCTCGCTCTGTTTCTATATTTTTGAAGATCGCCCCATTCAGCGTATAAAGAGTACATTTTGGGAATATTTAAATTACTAAAGACTAATATTTTTTCCCGCCATCTTCTAAAATGTGCTCAAAAGTTAGCACGTGGTCGCGAACACTTTTTATCGCAGAAGAATCCATTTTGATTGATCCATTCTGTATACGACTGTGTGTGCGTGCTGAATGTTCCTGACGAACGTTTACACGGCCCCGACTGTATACATTTTCTTTTTGTACTGTACCATACCTGGGAACCTTCTGGTTCCAGAGATATTGAATCAAATGAAATCAAATATTTATTTGCTAAGAAATACATTACATACTTAGGTCAAAGTTACAAAGTTAGTTAAATACTGGTATTCAGCTGAATCCGGTTAGACTGGAAGCCGACTCCAACATAGTTGGGAAAAGGCTAGGCAGATTGACTTATACTCCATTTATTATAACATTAGAAAAAAGAAGCTCGCAGAAGCAGGAGTACGAAACCTTTTATTTTCAAGTTAAGTTCAAATTTTTCCTATAAATAATGTATGTGCTTTTTTGTAAGTAACAATGTATGGCATACAAGAAAGCATGTTCTATCTATCTACTCGTCACGATGCTTGGATAGGTACATAAAATTAAACAATTTTTAGTAACAATCAGTTTATTGAAAACAACTTTATCATAATGACATGTCCATAATATGTTTTCAACAAACCAAATAAATACGACACAAAACACCACTTAACAATTTAGTCACTGCTACCATCAGTCATCATCACAAATGATAATAATTAATTGACATTGGTGGTAACAAAAGTCATAATTTTAACTACCTATAATAATTTAGAATGCCAGAGGATTAGCAAAAATACACTTTCGCAAGCTAAATACCAACTATAAAAACATTTTCCAGAGACAGAAGTGTGAGATGAGATTTATTGCAGGCCCGAGTGGCTTGCAAGCGCAACATGAGAAGTGAAGCGGTTTCTCCCTTCAGCACTCATAAGCATAACTGCAGAGAAATAACAATCTTGCATTGCTCATACAATTAAAGAAGAGAAAAGGTTTTGCCACCTTAATGATATAATGGAGATGATACTCGTAGATGTTTCAATCATAATTATTAATCATCCTCTGATGATGAGGATGAAGTTTCACCAACATTAATAATAAATCTTTCTACAACATTATCCATTATACCATCAAGTTGGCAAAGCCTTTTCTCTTCTTTAATTGTATGAGCAATGCAAGATTGTTATTTCTCTGCAGTTATGCTTATGAGTGCTGAAGGGAGAAACCGCTTCACTTCTCATGTTGCGCTTGCAAGCCACTCGGGCCTGCACCGGGATCGTCCCTGTCCATAGTTCAAAAAACGTACCGTTTTGTACAAACAAAACAAAACTAACACAAATAACGATAAAAAACAATAACAACAGAAAAACAGTAACAAATAACAACTAAACTAAACTATAGAAAAGGCGTAGCATTCAAAAGTATCCACAAGTGAATGACAATTGAAAAGTGCAGATTATTTACGCAATTTGACGGATGGATGACATCATAAACCGACAAAATAAAATAACACGTGCTGCCACAACTTATGAAGGGAATAGGTAACATTTTAGATTTGGTAGAGTTATAATAACATGAAAAACATTCCCAGTACTGACCGCCCCTGCTTCTTTTAGATTTTAAACATTGACACGACAATATTTTATGTAAAAAATAAATAATAGTAAATGAAAGCCTTGTAATTTCAGAAGGTAGATAGGTTAGATAAGTACAATTAAGTGTGAGAGCTGTTATTTAAATTGATTATATTTAACTCCACGTCATTCTTTACTGTAATAATGTTTGTTGTACTTTTATTACAAAGTGTGCCCCTAAAATAGCCTTTTTTAACTTCTGTCTAATGCTATAGTAAATGGAGTATAGGTCAAAGATCCAACTTAGTTTTTTTACGAAATACTCCAAGGCCTGTACCTTTGCATACATAAGCACAATTTTTTGAGTGTGTTACGTTGCACACTACCCTAAACAGTGAATTTTCACATCAAAAATAAAAGTCATTTCGCAGCAATTATTTTTGCAAAATATTAAGTACTTATGATGGGTCTTGTTATTATTAAACTATTTCACGAAGGCGTGTCAGTTATTGCAATTTAAACTTTATGATTAACGACAGTAAATGCTTCAAGATCCGGCTTCGTGAAATAGTTTAACTATACACCTTGTATTGTTTTGCACTAACATGGGTTAAGAGGGTACCGACCGCGCAATGGCGCCCTCATCGTTTGTTTGGTTATTTCTTTTTTTGCTTATTTTCTGCATTTTCATTCTCAAATAAAAGAATTAACCAAACAAACGATGAGGGCGCCATTGCGCGGTTGGTACCCTCTTAATGCGGTTATATAGCAGTTTCCTCCCCTTAATCAATTTTCAAATACATTCCATTACTCAATTTGGTATAATGCGGAGGTGGATGATTATGATCTGTATACGCTTTCACTAAATTCCCATCTTTATCCAGTTTCAGCCTTGCAGCGCACTTTGTAGAAGATCTCTTGGAGCAGTAAGGGTATAGTTTCACGTTTTTAGGTCCTTGGTATGAGAATGTGTAGTCTTGGTACATTATAAGTGATTTTCCGTTCACAAGATGTATTATTTCGTAACCTTGGTTCTGGCCTGAAAAAACTGACACGTTTTAGAGACGCATCTTCATACAAAACTGGTGTTTTTATGGTAAAAAGCTGAATTGAGCTGATCAGTAGGTACGCGGTAGATGATAAACATTGGAAAAAAAATATACATGGTATTAAATAGTTTATTTCTCCGAAACGATTTAGGATTCCATCAAGTTTAATTTGTATCAAGCTAAAACGTTGATCCATGTAGTCATGATATAAAGCAAAAACGGATGAACAATACTTAGTAACAGGATTAGTGTTATCTGTGGTCCTTTTTTCCAATCTGTAGGTACTACGGCAGATAGTTAAATCGAAATAAAAAAAAATTATAGCTCGGAAAAAATGTAATAGAGAGAGTACCTATCATAATATTATTGTACAATTTTAAGCAATTCTAATTATTGATTACATACATGAAGGCCACATGTGAAGTACGCATCACGCTTGACGTCACGCAAAATCCTGCATCGCGCAAGCATAGTTATCCGTGAGATTGACATATAATATACCTAGTAAACTACAATAGCCGTCGGGCTGTAGCCCATCAGACACAACATCCGTCTGGTCAGAGTTCCTCCCTTTCCTATAAAGTTATGAGGACCTTTCCACCCTGTTCCTCATACCTCTATAGGTCTATGGCCGTTAGAATGGCACATTGAGTTTAAGGAAAAGTTCAGCTATGTAGAGCGTTCCCTCTGCCACTATTAAGAGGAAACGTGCTAACGTGATCGTTGGCGTTCATTCCATACTAACGTATTACTCTGTTTTTTCCCTGGTTTATGATTAATCAACTCAGCCTATAGCAGTCCACTGCTGGACATTGGCTGCGCTACAACACCTTGTCCTCCGCCTTCCACAGCCTGACTGTATACCAGCCACGTGGTTTTATGGTCGTCGGTCCATCTAGCTGGGAAGTCCCACACTACGATCAGTCGGTGTCAGTTAATGATACCAGTATACAAATATTTTTTTACGATATAAAACCACGGGTCGATCCATCAGGTTAAGCTGCGCTGGTCCGTGGATGGGTAACCATCTTTACATACCGAGACTCTTCCGTGCCTCGGAAAGCAGAGCACGTTAAACCGTTTGTCCCGGCTGTCATTCGTGGAACTTTGACAGTCGTTCAGGGTCGTCAGAAGCCCGAGTCTGACAACCAGTCTTACCAAAGGGTATCGTAATACCCTGTTACTGGGTTGTGGAGGTCAGATAGGCAGTCACTCTTTGTAAAATACTGGTATTCAGCTGCCTCCGGTTAGACTGGAAGCCGACCCCAACATAGTTCGGAAAAGGCTAGGCAGATTGATAGTGTATAATCTACCGCTGCCATGTCCGTATGTTTTGTTTTGGCGTAATTTTTGGAACGAAGTTCTAAAATGCGGCTTGCGGTAGGAGTTGACTAGAAGAAATCGTCACGTAACCAAAAAGCGTTATGCCCAGGTCAGTTCAATGGTCTCAAGTGACAAAAATTTTGTTTTTTTAATATAGAGCCATTTAGTATAAGTTTTTAGGTTCTAAAAACTTATTACCTAGATGGTACTACTCTATATTAATACATAATATACAGTGTAAGGAACTTCGTTGCAACCGCGACACCTCCCAACTTTTTTTTTTGAACGCCAGACGTGACCGCTTTTCCACTTAAGGCGAAAACACCCGTCGTGTTTTATACGCGCCGGTTTTTTTTTTTTACTAAACTTGAGAAATCTGCACGGTATGCGTTGCAAACGCGTTATACGCGCGACGACGGCGTCTGAAAAAAACATGGTGTGTAAGAGCTCTAACTGTTTGACAGTCTCTGAATCTCGATGTGCCATAATAAATACCACCTCGCCCCCCTCCCCTAACTACCCCCCACCAAAAATACTCCCTTGTACTGGGACTATTGTCGAATATTTTTATTAATAATTGATTTCAGAATATCGCTGACTCTGCCAGCAGGATTCGGAGGCGATTCGCTCTTCTTCGGAAAACGGTCGGGATTCGCACATCGGTACCGTTGATAATATCGGAGAAACTCCGGTTCTTTATCTGAAAAAGAAATATTACGAACTTAACACCTTTATTAGAAAAAACAAGGGCTTTAGTTAAAAACTGGCGAAATGTGGGGGTACACGTCTGCCTAACCCTGCGGGGAATACAGGGATGATGTTACGTTGACCAAAAATACGTAGAAGAATGAATCCGCGGAAAGCTTTAGGTACTATTATAGTATTTTTTTTTTTCTTTATTGAAAATACATATATCACACTAAAATCTAAAATAGAATCTATACATTATGTAGACAGGGTTAGGTTAAACGAGGGGCATACTTTAACGGAGTGTAGTACTCATGTGAACAACTTTTGAAATGCAACTAACCCTGAAATATGAACAAGAAAATCAACCGTTCTCTACAAAGTGCAAATCCTACGCGACCGCGAGACAGCTGGTTTTTTTTTCACATTTCAGGGTTAGTTCCATGGTAAAAGTTATCCATTTTCATGAGTACTACACTCCGTTAAAGTATGTCCCTCGTTTCACCTAACAGCCTGTATATAAAAATTAATCCCTATTTCCCTTGGTCACGCCATAACTTGAGAACGGTTTGAACAATTTGAATATTTTTTTTTGTTTTTCTCCTCTTTAGTGAGGTATTTAAAAAAAAAATAGGAAAAAAAAGAAAGAAATTTACATTTTGACAGGACAACGTCTGGCAGGTCAGCTTGTAAAATTATAAAAGACAACACCCAACAAAGATAAGGCCAAAATAATCAGAAACCATAACAACTAGCTAAATTATTTATTGAAATATATAAAATAATAAAAACTTAATCCCAAAATACAAAACCCAACTTAATAAAGATATAGTCAACTAGCTTTACCCGCGGCTTCGCCCGCGTAGAGTTCGAAAATTATCCCACGGGAACGTACCATTAAGATAAAAAAAGTATCCTATGTCCTAAGTTAGGACATAGGATACTTTTAGGGTTAAGACTCCTAACCCAGGTCATGGTCTACCCATGAGCCAAATTTCATCGTAATCCGTTTTATTGTGAAAGCGTAACAAACTCACTTTCACATTTAACAATTAGTTAGGATATAATTAAGTATTTAAACAAACTTCAAAAATTAAAAAAATATAAAAAATAATACAATAACCCATTTGAACATAGGTACGAGTACAATAGGTTGCACGTCAGCGGTATCAAAACCAGTATAAGCTGGTCCTATACTATTGAAATTCCGTTACGCTAGGTCGGCTCAAGGACAAACTGTTACCACTGACTTGCTGCCTACTGTACTAACAAAAAGCCATTTTAAAATATACAGGGTTAAGATAAATGCGCAATGGTAGCTCGCGAAATTCAAATTTTCTTAGCGTTTTTACAATTTATAGGTCAGTGTCAGGTTGTATGTTGTTCAAAATATGATTCGCGACTATAACAAATATGTATTTACATAATTATTGTCATAAGAATCATGAATACATCTCTGCAAGTTAGACTTATTCTCTCTTAAGTTTGAATTCGGAAATCATGACATTTTGAAACAAATCTAACTTATAGAGATGTATTGATGATTCTTATCATTATAATTATGTAAATACATATTTGTTATAGTCGCGAATCATAGTTTGAACAACATACAACCTGACACTGACCTGCATAATGCAAAAAACCTAAGAAAATTTGGATTCGCGCGCTACCACTGCACATTCACCTTAAATTAAATTGATGATGACGTGATAGGTGTCGAACATTATGTAATTCGAATCACTGCAGGTTGGTGATTGTGATAACCTATTTCTGTGACAAACTCTCTATCTTCTGTTACAACTACACGTGACTTACAGCCCCGGAACTTCTTGGAGCAGTACCATCGAGTCTTGCTGACCATCTGGACGTAGGTGTTACTCTTGTAGATGAGTATCGTGCCTCCGCGTTTGCTGGGCACAAATCTCAGGGCCGGTACTTGAAACATAAGGAACAGTTGATGAGAGCAATTCTGTATTTGAAATAGTACAGCTGATCCAAAGGAGTAAAATCTAGATGGAAGATGGCGGTAAGTCCCTTGGGATTCCATGGTTTTATTTAATATTAAATAAGGTCCAAGTAAGGTGATACAGTTTGGGTTAATTTATTACTTAATTTATAAACTGACAATTCTCATTTTGAAAATTGATATAAAGTCTCAAAGAAATACATTATGAACGTTATTGGATAAAAAACTTACTACTGTCCGCGAGGCCTAAGCTGAGCTTTGCATTTGTGTGAGTGATCACCAAAGAAGCGGAGTTGCGTCGCGCGAGGGATGCACCGCGCCTCAGGCCGATTGCCAGAAAGCAGTATAAACCGGTTTTAAACCAAGCAAAGGACGCGTCGCGCTCTAGGCCGGACGTCACACCTACTCAATCTATGTGCACTCACACAATTGCAAAGCTCAGCTTAGGCCTCGTAGACTGTACTAATGTACTGATACTAGCCACCCACCCCTACTTCGTACGGGTGCGATTTACTGATGTTGTGCAATGTTAAAACATCGAGATTTCTGTGGTATACCTATCTAAGTTAATACTACTACTACTACCTGTAATTTACCGAGTCGATTTAACCTGATTGCATTTAAGTTAAATATTCAATGTTTATGAAGAACTTTGGCCCCTGAGATACAAGTATATTTTTACTTACTTACTTCTGGAGGCAGCTGCTGTTCAACCTGATTTTGACCATCACTTGTACAATCATGTTTAGTGTATGACTAATACGTGTTTTTCTTTGTACAATTAACTTATTATAATCATTTTGTTTTTATTTTTATTAATGTACTGCCGTTAAACACAAATTAATCTTGGGAATAAACTATCCAAATCCATGCAACTTTTGTTTTATTTGATTATAAAAATTTGTATTTTTATTATTGGTAAAAAAGAATATACATTTATGTGACCCAGAAATTCATCTTTGTCTTTATTCGAAGTATTTTGTCTATGCAATACTCATGTCTAATCTATCTACAAAAAATAAAAATACAAGTTGTTCATGTTCATAATTATTGATTACCACAACCCCTTAAAATTTGGACACCTTTAATTGTTAGCCCACTTATTTTTTTATTATACGACCACTCATTACAGTTTTTAGCCTTTGCCATACATTCGGGGGTTCATGGTTATGTTCACCAATTTCGTCGACAAATTCCCCATCTTCCGTGACTATCACTCTCGATTTGCAGCCCAAAGAACTCTTGGAGCAGTACCATCTTGTCTTGCTAGTCATTCGGACGTATTTATGTCTTTTATAGCATAGGATCGTACCTCCACGCTGACTGGGTAAGAACTGCAACACTGGCACATCTAAAAATAAATAACCACAATGTATTTACGTAATTTCGTGATAGGTTTAAGCTCAAAGCAAAAAGGCGGCAGCTTATGTGTGTGTGTATCCCGCGCCGAGGCGATGCCTTATAAGTGTGCGTGTAGTCGAGTTTCAAAGAAAGAATGGTAAAGGCTCGAAGTGAGGCGATGCTGATTCCGTGCAGTGCTTATACTCAATATTCAATAATCAGTGCTTTTATTGCATTCCACTTGTCTAACCTAACGTAACCCTTCGGGGATTTCAGGCGTTATATTATGTGACTTTAAATTCGGAACAGTAAAAAGCCATGCTTGTACATCTAAATTACATTTGGAAACATATTGTTACATTAGTTTTGTACGCGTAAGGTACAGCCAACGTCACTAATATCGGGACGAGCAGACTGTTCAAAATGATCTAAGCAACTATGAAAATGAAATATTAACTCAATGACACAAGGAATGTTTTAGAATGAAGACAGTACACCACAACTGTCATTCTGACAAGAACTTTATCCAATTGAGATTAAGTTTAATTTTATTAGTTGTCGAGATCATTTTGAACAGTCTGTTCGTCCCGATATTTTTGACGCTGACTGTACATTTAAAACATTTACATAAATGATAGACTGATATCATATGAGTTCAACTTATGTGTTGAAAGTCACACAGAAAACACCCAAGACTCCTTTTGCTGACAGCCCAAACGATGCCATGCGACCACTGTTAACTTATTCAAATATGCATATTTTATTAATTCATGATGTCAGCATAAAATTAATACTATTGATATTTACGGGTTTGCTCGTACAGGTTTCACTGGAGCCGAAATGGGTGGTTGAAATTTTAAAGTGGGATACCTAGGTCAAATGGGCTATCATTTATTTGTTTTGTTTAATTTGGGTCCTAGCTAGTGGGAATAACCAACGCCAGGTCTAAAAAAAAAGTTGAAAATATTTGCTCCTAGAAATGTGAGATATTTGTTATTTTTTGAGAATCTCAGGACCAATCTGATATAATTTAATTATGTATAATGGGACAGTTAGATGCAATCCATGAATTTGACAATCGAACTGAGAAATTTACTCATTTATTCCTTCATTTAAGAACTTACAACCAACCTTCATATTCAAAATTGACATAAGTAGGTAACCTCAAAAAAAAAAATATTGATAAAAATATATTTAAAGAAAAAAGCTATACAATAATCTTTTAAACAGGCTTATATTGTAAAACTATCACTGCTAATTAAACTCTAGCGCAAATCCTTCAGAAAATTGATGGTTGTGCTCTCCAACTTCGGTAACAAACTCCTCGTCTTCAGTAAGTATGACCCTCGATCTGCAGCCTTGGCCATTCTTGACGCAGTACCATCTAGTCTTGCTGCTCTTACGGTTGTATCTGATGCCTTTGTAGATTAGGATCTTACCTCCACGCTGGCTGCTTATAAACTGGAGCACTGGTACCTCTAAATAAAATATTAAGAAGCTTCAATTAAGCTTAAATATGGGTAACCACTAGCCACCGACGTATTGTAACACAAAGTTAGGATACACCAACTACACTGAACTGAAGCTAGTTTAGGCTCATGTAGGCAACGCCACAAATTCGCCGCAAATTCTTTTTATATTTATAGTCGACCTCGTAAATTTCTTTACTTACAAACCTTTGACAAAAACTGCAGAAAATTAAAACATCACCCGAATTGGAACTAAATATAGCTAGGGCCTGTTTTCACCATCTACGATTGAGTTTCTATTCAAGGCAGATAATTTCATATAAATTCTGTTCCATTTTTGAATTTATTCGGTAAGTAGGGTGGCTATTGACGTGGAGCACTTCCGACGTTTGGCTCCCAGACTGGAGCGGGCCGGGGCTGCCTTGAAGCGGCTCCTGCCCAATCTGGGGGGTCCAAACGCCTCCTGCCGGAGGCTTTACGCGGGGGTCGTGCGGTCCATGGCCCTTTACGGGGCACCGGTGTGGGCGCGTTCCCTGAGGCTGCGACCAGCCCGCCGGTTGAACGCGTCCCAGAGGGTCATGGCCATCCGGCTAGTCCGGGGATACCGCACGGTCTCCTGTGAGGCGGCGTGCCTCCTTGCCGGATTATCGCCATGGGATCTGGAGGCAAAAGTCCTCGCGCACGTGTGGGAGTGGCGCGAGGAGGTGAAACGCCGGGGCGTAACTCCGCTGCCGCGAGAAATCACGGTACAGCGGACAGAGCTCCGGCGGGATCTCATGGCGACATGGAGAGTGCGATTGTCGCAACCCAGCGCTGGGCACGCCACAATTGCGGCGATAAGTCCCCTCTTTGAGGAGTGGTTGGAGAGGCGCCACGGCGTCCTCACCTTCCGCCTGACGCAGGTCCTCACCGGACACGGTTGTTTCGGGAGGTTCCTGTTTCGGATAAGGCGGGAGGAAACGCCCGGGTGTCACCATTGTGTGGATCGCCCGGAGGACACGGTGGAGCATACAGTGGAGGTCTGCCCGGCTTGGGCGGAGCACCGCCGTGTTCTCACGGAGGCGATCGGCGGCGGCGATCTCTCGCGTCCAAACCTGGTCCAGGCCATGGTGCGGAGCGAGAGTGCATGGGAAGCCGTCACCTCCTTCTGCGAAGCAGTAATGCTCGCGAAGGAGGAAGCGGAACGCGTGAGGGAGAGGCAACAGCCGCGCCCTCGCGCTCCTAGCCGCCGTAGGAGACGCCCTGGGCGGCGGGAATCCATTGCCGATTCCCGGCCACCGTAGGCGCGGGCTTGCGGACGACGAGTAATGGGCAGCTCGCCGTCCGGTAAGGACCAGGCCCGGGTCGACGGCGCGTTGTGTACCACGCGCGCCTCAAAGAGATGTCAGCAGTGACGGGGTCAATTGGGCCGATGCCGCCGGGGTCGCGGGTAGTTCGAAAGAGATACCGTGGCCCTGGCACGGGCAGCTGAAGGAACATGGGTGGGTTTTAGTCAGTAAAAGTCTGACACGCCCTCCCGCCTCTGCCCAGAGCGGGAGAAGTCATTTGATGATTTCCCATCCACAAAAAAAAAAAAAAAAAAAAAAGGGTGGCTATTGACCCTTAGAGGTTTTATGACGTGCCAGTGACAAGCTTAACCAATTACGAGGTCGTCTGTAGATCAGAAAAATAAAATAAAAAATATTATTTTGATTCTAAGAAAAATATTTTAATTATGATACAATATTTTGCAAATAATCCTCTATTTTAATACTCTCCACCTTGAACTTTTCTGACTGTAACATACAAAAGCCCCAATATTACATAAAATATGAAATTAATTATATCTGTTGTTTATATTAAGTTTAATACAAAACAAAACAAATGATGATGAATACTTAGGGTGGGTTGCACCATCTTACTTTTACTAAAACAAACATCGCACCTTCAGTTCGGTGTTTTTATAATTAAAGTAAGATGGTGCAACCCACCCTTGTTAAAGTTCCAGTTAAAAAAAAATGGGTTGTTCCATTTGACAATTTGTTAGCTGACGTCATAACTTTAACTGTAACCTTAACCGCCCACGCTTCACTGGTTAAAGTTATTGTTAAATATCTGTCACTTCTGTCAGACGCATCGAATGTCATGTCACTGCTCCGAACTTTATAATTTACGTTAGACATGACGGTGCAACAGCAGGTAGTAATTCTATGGCCACTTTAACTTTGACGGAAACTATAACCTACCCCTTGGTGCAACCCACCCTTAATGTATTTAATCAAATAAAGGAAATTATTAACTAATAAAATTAATATGTAACATTTTAATTGAGAAGACTTACAATTAGTTAAATTGGTAAACAGACTTTATGAGATTTTATTAGTTTCACACACAACACGTTTATTTATAAATAATATGGTTAAGTAATAACAGCTGCACGGGTCAATCGACCATGCTAAGCTTGCCGCGGTTGGTCCGTGGATGGGGGACCACCTTTGTACACTCCTCCGTGCCTTGGAAACTCAAACTCAAACTCAAAGCATTTATTTCAATTAAACCAATTACAGGCACTTTTGAATTGTCAAGGGGTCGGTCAGTCAAAAAGATGAAGCTAGGCGCCCATTCCAAAGCATAGTAGGTACCTATGGAGAAGAACGGGCAAGAAACTCCACGGACACTCTTTTAAATCAAGATATGGTTACAAAATAATGGTTACATCATTCATGTTGAAATGTTACATGTGAGAACGATGCAGAACGTTAAAAGCGTCCTTAACAAAAAAAAAAACAATTCAAATATTTAAATTAAATTAAAATAAGCCGTGGCCGCTAAGGTATGCCCAGCCTTCACTGACAGCGCTTGTTCACGAACCTGACGCATGGATTAGCTAAATGATCCAACACGCGCCACCATCAGCGAGACATTAGAGTGAGCGTCACATACTCTCAGCCGCCAGGGCACATTCAAGTCAAACAAAGACGTACCCAGTAAATGGTAGCTTTAGAGTATGTACATAGTACTCACACATGTGCTATGCAATTATATAATACAAAGGAGAAGGAAATCACATTAAGCTTTTGGTCCAAGCTATCATTCGTGTATCTTTGACAGTCGTTATGGATCGTCAGAAGCCCGAAAGTCTGACAACCAGTCTTACGGGTCTTTGGATAACGTATTACCCAGTAACTGGGTTGTGGAGGTCAGATAGGCAGTCGCTCCACGTAAAATACTTGTATTCAGCTGCTTCTGGTTAGACTAGAAGCCGACCCCAACGGCAACGGAAAGGCTACGCAGATGATGATGGTATTAATTTCTCTCAAAACTGATAAGTCATAATTTTGATGAAATACATATAAAATGTTAAGGTAAACTTTTAAAATATGTATATTGACCACAATATCTATAATTGGTTCATGGAACACTACTAAGTGCCTAATGTACTTTAGGTCTTAAAACAAATATTTTAATTTTTCCATCGGGTAGCATGGCATAAATTATACAACGTGCCGCTGCAATCACGACATTAACTTGACACGCGTATACGGTTCCGCATTTTCGTTTTATAAAAATATTTTGAATGATTTAAACATTTATTGATTTATTTACAATTTTCTAAAATAGCATCTTGAAGCAACCTGTAGCGCAGAGATGAAATTAAAACGAACGAGAAAAAAAGGACACGCCACTCGAGTTGTTTTCTGGTGGTTTAGCAAAAAAATCATTCATGAAGCTACTCACAGCTGGGTCAGAACAATAGACAAACGATGAACAAAAAAAAGTGTCGGTCAACAACTTTTTACTAGATGAGATAGAACAATAGCTTCATGAATGAGTCGTTTGCAAAGAGTGATCCTAATTTTGGTTATTAGGTATTTAATTATTTTGTTTGAATTTTTTTTCAATTTATTAATTATTTTATCTTATTATAATTTTTATGATTACTGATGACTAGCCCTACCTGTGTATTTAATTAATGTTGCTCTAGCGGTAGCACGTTGTATATACGGGGCGGTTCATGTTGGTGGTATCCTATTTCCATCAGCAACTCTCCCGTTCGACTGGTGATGATTCGGGCATCACAACCAGCCAGTCTCTTGGAGCAATACCATCTGGTCTTGCTATGCATGTGAAAGTAAGTGAACCTCTTGTACAGCAGTATGATGCCTTTTCCCCGGCGGCTTGGTAAGTATTGTAAGATTCCATCCCCTGTGTAGCAAAACAATAAATGATGATGAATACTCAGTCTCAGTGTCCATACATCCATGAATATTTAGTAATAAAATACCATACAATTTAAATAAGAGATACTCCTTCCAATGTGCTCTTCAAATTATTCATTTATTTTCAAATACCTTGGATAATACGGCAGAGATTACATTCGAAGTCTTTTTCTATCCAGCGGGGCCCTTTTTATCATCCTTAATGTTTACAAGTGAAAATCGCATGCCAAATTTAAAGCATTATCAATGTGATTTCAGGGATTAATGCGATTTTAGGGTTCCGTACATCAAAAGAAAAAACGGAACCCTTATAGGATCACTTCGTTGTCCATCTGACTGTCTGTCAGTTTGTCAAGACCCTTTTTCTCAGGAACAAGTGGAGGTATCAAGTTGGAATTAATATCAAATACGTATGGTCCCTTGGGAGGCCTAAAAACATCAAGCTTCCAAGTCAACGCAATAAAAAAATACGGCCATTTATGCGACATATTTTGTTACTCGCAAATAAATCAAAACCTATATGGTACTTCTCGTTGACCTAGAATAATGAAATTTGGCAAGAAGCAAGGTCTCATAGCACAAGTAAAGGAAAAAGTTCAAAAATGGTTCATTTGTAATGTTAAGTTTGATTTTGGAATTAATTCTTTTCACGGAACCCTTCATTGTACGTGGTCCGACACGCACTTGACCGGTTTTTTGTGATAAACATCATAATTAACGGTGAAAAAGGATCTGTTAACTTTAGTTGTTGTGATAAAAAAACGTACGGTCAGCATGACAACCTTTCATTTAAGGTAAGTAGATAAATAATGCACACAGAATTTACCTATTTTGCCATAGTACCTGTATTTTTTAAAATGAATAATCACAAGTATTATTTCACATAAGTTATGCAATGCGGTATGACTTTTTTATTTATTTGATGAACTTTAAGTTTAGTATCCAGATCGTCATGACATTCCCAACTGTCATTTTGACGTAAACAGCGAGCTTTGTACTGACCAATGTCGTATATACCAGGACAGCATTGAATTACAGATATTAAGGTGTTCGCTGTGGGCCATAGGTGAACATTTATAATGCAGTTCTGTGGTACTTGGGCTGCAGTTGTTAAGGGAACGATTACCGACTTTTAATGATTTTAAACTGAAGATAACAAGTATATTGTTAGAACATTTTCTTAATAACTTAATATGGGAACATTTTAGATTATGTTTATATTATACAGGGTTTATTTCGCCACCTACGATTAAGTTCCTATTAACTTACTTGGCAGATAATTTCAAACAAATTCTGTTCCATTTTTGAATTTATTGGGTGAGTAGTGGCTATTCGGACTTTGTGAAATAAGCCCTTAGTGTAATTAATTTGAAAAGTTAAGTATGTCTAACGCGGATAAAAAACTGAGACACAAAAACTATCAGCATATTTTTATGAAACCAAGTATAAAAAAAAAAAAAAAAAAAAAAAAAAAAAAAAAAAAAAAAAAAAATGTTTATTGATACTAGATATATTCACAAAATTGCAGGCTAAAGCGGGAAACAATTGAAATGTACAATACATGCTGATATTGATTCCCAAACTAAGCTAGAGCTTGTATTTTGGGAAACAATGTTCAGCCATAGTGATGACATACAATATACAAACAATATACAAAGACAAGCAACAAGTAGTATGGGGACAAGCTGCAAAAACAAATCAACAACACCTACAACGAACACAAAATAAAATAATCAAAGTCCTCTTCAATCACAACTACTATACTTACTCCAACAGAATTACTCTTCAAAAAAACAAAATTATTTAACCTACAACAATAATTGTTGTAGGTTAAATAATTTTGTTGTTTATTATTGTATACATATCATACTTGCATGACTATCCGAAAGATCCTTAAGACCAACATACACACAAACATTTCATTTACACAACAGACTCATAGATAACACCCGTAATCAAGATGACCCAAAAGTACCAAGAGTGAGAACACTGTAGGGTAGGAATACTATACAGTATGAGGTTCGGCTATACAATAAATTACCAATAAAAGCAAAAATAATGTACAAGCATACCAACATTTAAAAAAGGACTAAGGAGTTATATATTAGACATAAAAACTTATGTGTCTAATATTTATTTCCTTGAACTGAACTGAACCTATGAATACAACATTGTTTCGAGTTCTTCGGGAGACATCTTTTCTAACAATCTTGCTAAGTTCAAACGTTTAATTCGAACACGATTTTCAGACCCTGTTTTATGTTGACGTATCGACAGGTCACACACATTTATCATATTATATTGTTAATAATTGCTCTTTATAGTTCCTATTCATTGTTGCCTCTTTCATTGTATTATCTGTGTTTTAGAATATCTTAATGTTTTAATTTTATTTATTTATTTATTTTAATTTTACTCTTCAATTGTTTACTATTTAACCCGTGTTTTAATTTCAAATGTTTAATTTAATTTTATGTTCATGTGTTGTTTAATTTAATATTGTTTAATTTTTCTTTGATTTAAATTTTATTGTGTTTAGCTACATAAACTCATACAATTCTAAACTATGTTTAAAATGATGATGTATGCATGATGTGTTCCTATAACTGAAGGAGCACAAATCTTCAATGTACTTTGTATAATAATGCATGTAATGTGTATCCTTTGTTGGAGTTCCATTCTGAATAAAATAAAATAAACTGTTTTGTATTTTATTTTATTTAATTTTAAGTACAGTATTACTACAATATTGTGTAAATGAAACTATGGTGTTCAGTTTCTTGGATGGCTTGAACGTCATAATGCAAACTGCAACCTAGTGTTACTTCAGTTAAGTTTCTCTTTAAGTGAAATGTTATTTGTTATTTGAGAAATAAATGTGTTTAAACCGAAACCTTCACCATTTTAAAGAATATTTAATTATTTATATTTTAGTATAAGGGCCAGGATCCAGGTCCAGTAGCATGTACTGAGTGTCTGAATCCATGGTAACAGGTTTGCGCGTCGATATCCCTGCCACCCTGTATACTTAATACATACTTACTTCTAAAATCAATATCACTAAAATAACTAACAACTATGATGAAGTGGAAAGATAGTGTTCTTTCACTCTTCTTCTAAATTCTGCCGCAGTGTCTATGTCTATAAGTATTAGATCTCATCATCGCGCGTTCTTCATTCCGAAGATAGACGAGGATTCCTGAAGCGCATACTTTTCTTGGGATATCTGTACATTGTTCTCTTAACTCAGCTTCATATATTGTCCACTAGTATGTTTGTAATACATGGGAGGAGGATGATTGTGCTCTGTATTAGCCCATATGATACAACCCTTTCTACTCATTTTGAGCCTTGCCAGGCACTTCAGATTCACGTATTTGGAACAATAGGCGTTAGTTTTTGTCATACCTTTAAAGGAATATGTGTAGTTTCGATACATGATCACACTTTTTCCAGTAGACAGTGTGATTATCTCGTAATCTGTAAGTAGGAAATTGTTAATTATGATAAGACAAAGAATAAAGAAGAGGTCTTTGAAAACGCTTTGTTATTTCTTTGCTAATAATAATGGTTAATGGTTATTCCCCACACTTATAACAATTATTTTCATATTATAGAAAAAAAAGGAAAGGTAATTTTGATCGACGATAGACAGCGATACGCTAAGACATACCTACTACTATCTACCTCCCCCTATCCGGTTTCCCCCTACATTCCCCTATATAACTATTATTATGTAACAGAAATAAAAGACAGGTGATTTTATTCAATGTATACTTTGTACTCCAATTATAAATTATGTTATATCTCTATATATTTTTCTGTACATAAATGGTAAAATAAATAAATAAATACATTCATTAAAAAAAAAATAAAAAAGCCTTTATTCTACTACTTTAAATTGTTTTTAAATTATTTGATATTACATAATAGTGTGGCTAGTCCATCGACCGTTTTCTAACCTGCAAACATGGCCAACCCAGTTCCACTTGAGTAACTTGATTCTTTCGACGACGTCAACTAGTTTTGTCTTTTGTTGAATAGTTTTATTATAAATTATTTCTTTCTGTTTTATCCCTAGCATACTTCGTTCCATTTTCCTTTGGCAAATGGGTAGTGCATTTTCGTCTTCTTTCTTTAGAGACCAGGTCTGGCAACCGTACGTTAAGCACGGAAGAATTGCTACTTCGCAGAGTTTTAGCTTCAGATGTATTTTTATTTGTTTATTTTTCATAATCCCTTTATAGCTCCAAAATCTCTTCCATGCCATAGATACGAGTATGCGTCTTCGAATTTCGTCATTTGCATTATTGTTGAAGGAAACCGTTTGTCCTAAGTGTATATACTCTTCCACGTACTCTATGACGTTACTCTCTACCTAAATGTTCTTTCTTTCACCGTTTTATAGAATCTTGGTTTTACCCGTATTAAATGTCAGGCCTACATTATTGGTTTCGCGTGTTAACTTATTTAACATGTTTTCCAGGTCGATAGCGTTTTCTGCAAAAATTACAACGTAGTGGCTGAGATAGATAGTCCCCATCAATTTTAATGCCTCTAAGATTGACTCTAAGACTGCAGAAAAAACTTTTGGCGAAAGTGGGTCGCCCTGTCTAACGCCCTTTTCGATGGGAAAAACGTTTCCTTCTATTTCTAGTCTCACCTTCGCACAGCTGTTTAAGTATATATTGTAGAGTAGAGTGATGAACTTCTTCTCCACGCCTTGTTGCAAAAGAGAATTCCAGATCGCCCCATGTTTTAGAGAATCGAAGACATTCATTAGGACTTATCATTATTTTTGCTCACGTACAAACACTCCAAACAAATATTAAATTGTGATCGAAGATGAATATTGAACTTTCATAATTTTGATAGCATTGTTCAAAATTTTAAGAAAGGCAACAAAGGCATCATTTTATAACAATTAACTGCTTAAATAACTAAATTAACTACTTGTTGTTGCGTTGTTTAGATCATAACAATAATTATGAATTTATATACCTACATAATACCTAGGTGTCCGCTTTTTCAGAAGAAATCAGGTGCAAGTTACAGAACAGAACGCTACGAAACAAATCTCCATTCATAATCTTTATACTTCACTGAAGATCTCGTGGCTAAATGATAACATTCACACGGTTCGATCGAAGGTTAAGCTACGCTTGCCGCGGTCGGTTATGGATGGTGACACATAAACAACGGTGGTAACATATCGAGACTTTTCCGTGCCTCGGAAAGCATGTAAAGCCGTAGGTCTCAGTTGTCATTTGTAGATCTTTAACAATAGTTATGGGTAGTCAGAAGCCCGAAAGTCTGACAACCAGTCTTACCAAGGGGTATCGTATTACCCAGTAACTGAGTTATGGAGGTCAGATAGGCAGTCGCTCCAGTAAAATACTGATATTTAGCTGCATTCGGTTAGACTGATAGCCGACCCCAATAGAGTTAGGAAAAGGCATTTCTTGATCCCTAAAACAACTTCAAGTAACTACAATACCAGGGGCCTAAAATAAAGTCACATTTTTGTTTGTTCATGTTTAGATATCCCATGACGGCAGCAGAGTATCGTTAACTAATATAAATATATATTATGATACAAGTGAGCTAAGTTTGTCATTACACTCGTGGCTGGCTAGATTGTAGCCCAAGCCGAAGGCGAGGGCGTAGTAGAGCCAAGATTGTAATGACAAATGCATACCCGTTGCACACGACCACTTGCGAGGAAGAAAATTATTAAAATATAAACTCATTTTATTCATAGAATATTTAATTGTTGAAACAATTTCTAAGACTATAATTACTTACAAATTAGTATACCACTACTTGCTATATAATATAAATGAAAGTGACAGGAAGTTACATACACAAAGCGGATTAAATACGTATTATTGAAGCTGATTCAAAAACTACTCAAGTTTATACATAAAATATACAACGAGTCGTTTTGCATCCTCGTCAAATTTCAGGGTGTGATACAGAACATCAAACCGAACAACTTTCTCCATGGGACCAACATCGTAATCGCGAAAAAATTTTCAACTGTCCCATAGATAACTTCAACACCTACTCGACGCAAATGTATGGGACGACTGATTATTTTTTCGCGATTACGATGTTGGTGCCATGGAAAAAGTTGTTCGGTTTGATTGTCTATACCACATTTTAAAATTTGACGAGGATGCAAAACGACACGTCGTATATATATGCGTAGTTCCTCTACAAAACAAAAGAATCACGTAAATCGCCCCAGTAATCACAATGAAATCGTCGTAAATTAATGTAGCTACTTAAATAAAAAAATGTCGTCGAATGCATAACCTCCTGATTTTTTTGAATTCGGTTAAAAATTATATGCAACATTTTTTGTTGGCATTTTCATAGTTTGTGAAATGGTATTATTAAGGAGCGTTTTGTCCACGACTTCGTACAAGTGGATTTCATATCCTACATCCAGCATCCCGCTGCCTTGCCTAGCGATCCTCAAATAAGCGGTTTTTTATTGGACATCAAAGGGCCGGCAACGCGAGCGCGAATGTGTTTATGTAGATATTGCTCTCTCGCTCACTTGCTATCGAATTTCTACGTTCCCCATAGTTGGAAAGACATATGACCAATGTAAAACTCATTTCCCTTGAGGTTGCCACAGCAATATTTAGGGAAATATTTCCGGCAGCGCGAATGACACTGGCAATGGATGAATGTAAACGGGGTATAGAAATTTCGGTGTCTTTCTTAGAAATTTCGGCATCTCAAAGATTTATTCGGAGTCTTTTCTAAACTGGTAACATAAACAGATGCGGATATATTTACTGAGGTTTAAATCTGAACGTATTTTCTTCGTAATAGAGAATGGTTGTTGCGCTATAAAGAGTGTATAAATGTATGGGGTTTAAAGTAAACCAACCAAATTGAACTAATTTCTACGCTAAAGGAAATTTTACGTTATATCGAGAGACGTTACAAAGAGTTTACAATGTAGTGTTATTATATATTTATTTATTGGTTTGTAACTGATAATACGAGATGCCAACACTCTTAGAGACAATGCAATCCAAGAGTAATGTCACAAGTGTGGCAATATTGAGTTATATCGAAAGACGTTATAAAGAGTTTACAATGTAGTTTCATAGGAAGTGGTAGTGTGTTCTAATTCCTCTTTAGTAGGAGGCACCAAAACATAATTGACGTAAGAAGTAGAAGGTTGCGGTTCAAGACGAATCTTCTTAAACTCAGTAAACTCAGGTTCCGAATTGATTGCCTGTGTTAAGTTGGCACTTATGTCTGTGTTGTTGTGAAGAGAGTCGTCGACTGAAGATTCTATGAATCTCTTAGATCGCCTCATGCGTGGACGCTTTAAAGTTACTTTATCGGCACTATAGTCAACCAGCATCGTAGTTGAAGTACTTCTAAAGCCATGTCCGGTGTAAGACTTAGCATCTGGTAAACCCAAAAACTTTGCGATTTGCTTTGGCATGGCACCAAATTTGTTTATACCAATAGGTTGACACGTACATTTACCCTTTTGATAGTTCTGAAAAAAGCGGGGATTTTTTGCTTTTTTTACACGTAAGGCTTCGTATTTCTTTACTATATCTAAAAACGGACCTTGAATAGTAAATGAGCGTGCCATATTGTTTTTGCGATCAGTTATTCGGACCAGAAGTGTTTTGCCGTGATTCTCTATATCTTTTGTAGTAATATTAACTAGTTCCTTAAGTCCACATTTACCAGTAATTGCTAATATTAACGCAACCTGGAAAGAGATAAAACACTTGTTAGGTATTATAGGTAGTTAGGCGTGCGGACGGAGGTTAAGTAAAAGAAAGTAATCGGAGTCTGGATTTGTGTCCGGTTGGTGGCAATAGGCTCGCCCATTGGATTAAACATAACTGGCGAAATATGAGTGTACTTTAGTTACACCTCTGCCTAACCCTTCGGGGATTACAGGCGTGATGTTTCGTTGTAATAATAGAATAAGCAGTAGGTAAAGACAAGACGTTCAACTGACCTTTGTTGCCAGATACTGAATATCCGGAGCTTCTTTTAAAAACTTTTCAACATCATTTGGTGACAGTGTTTTGGACTTATGTCTTTCAAAGCCGTCTGAGCGTCTCTTTAGAAACGCAATCAGGTTGGAATACTTTTTGATGTCAATACCTTGCTTGGTCCAAACAGTATTTCTTAACATGGAATATAAACACCACAGAGTGGTAGGCTTATATTTCTGTGACAGCTCATTGAAGTAAGCCAAAAATACATTCTCAGTAAATGAGGCGTCATTTTTCTTCCACTCGATGAAAGTTTCATAGGCTAGTAAGTATTTTTCCTTTGTGCTTGGTAACAGGCTATCGTTTGCAGTTTGTGCCTCAGCAAAAATATTCGGCACCGTAGAATCTAAAAAAAACTCTTCTTTATAATTTGAAGTCGACATTTTTAGTCGAAAATTATCTAATAATTTATCACAACTAGAACAAACACAACCAACAAACTACACACAAACGTATTTATTATTTACACACGGTTAGATATCAAGCTATACATTTGCAGTATAAGCTGACTTCTCATCGTACGGAAATCTTATACAATGCAAGATCAGCTTATACTGGAAATGTATACGAGTAGCTAGATATGTAGCCTTGTGTACACAGGAGGCTTTTACCAACTTGGCGTTTCTTTTATTGGAACTAATAAGTTAAATTAAAATTTTCATAAATAAAAACTACTAATATTAATTTAGGTATGTACGTACTGACAATAATAGTTGCTAATCTATTTCAATATAATAATTTATTCAATTTCATTATAAATTTATTTCTAACACAAATTTTGATTTATTTTGAAAAAAAAAATGTTTTATTGAACTGGTATGTCACATGTTAAGTTTACCTATATGTAATATAATGAAGCAATAAAATCTTTATTATTATTATTATGTACACCAAACTGTAATACACTACATTATTTAGAAATTACTAATAAAACAATATTCATAGATTAGATATGCATTTTAATAGTATACATACAAATGACGTCCAGTATTGGACGTCTCAAAATCAAAATATTTTATTTCACACAAACCTACATGGGCACTTATGAAACGTCAGAAGCTAGGTGCATGGTTCCAAATGGTCGTTTCCTACGGAGAAGAGCCGGCAAGAAACTCCATGGTTACTCTTTTAAAAATAATTGGCTTTTACAATATTTTCAAATAACAGTGTTAATAGGTAGGAGGGAGGACAATGTAGGCCTATCAACCAGGTACTTAACAAAATAAAAAATAGTCAACAAATGTACAGTCTACTAGTCCTGCAACGTTCTCACATTCACAAAGTAGAAAATAATCTATTTAGATGATTAATAAAAGAATAAAAATAAAAACCTATGACATGACACAAATAACATGATTGCCGTTACAACTACAGTAACAAATCTAAATATCATGTTCACAAATCCACTAATATTGAGTTAAAGTTGGAATTGTAATTATTTAATGTCAAATAATGAGATAATTAATGTCAAGGAAGAATGTAAAAAATAATATACAAAAATAAGCATCTTAATTTGGGAGCAGTTAATAGACACTTATGTACATAATTATGCCGTTATTGAGGTACCTACCAGGGAAGCCACATGTGCAGAAGGAATTATTGCCAAACTTTCTTGTCTTGAACGTAGTCTTTAATCTTAAGATATGTTTTTTTGATAAGGACACGTTTAATGTGGGTTTTGAACTTTCCATCGCTATGTTCTGTAACCGACTTTGGCAACTTGTTATAAAAGCGGGTACTGTTTATATAAAATGACTTGCTTGTTTTAGTTAATTTAAATTTGGGCATCACAATTTCATGTTTACTACGTGTATTTATGTTATGAAAATCGTTTCTTATTTTAATAAGTCCTAAGTTTTTGCGAACATATAAAATGCTTTCTAAGATGTAGAGAAGGCAGAGTTAGTATATCAATCCTGTTTGAATTTGTCTTTAAGGGACTCACGAGGACCCATTTTATAGATCGCGCGGATTGCCCTCTTTTGTAAAATGAAAATTGAACCTACGTCAGCTGCCGATCCCCACAGCAGAACGCCATAAGACATAATACTGTGGAAATAAGCAAAGTATACATCAGTCAACTGCCTTATTTTTCTAACTGCTTATGCAGCTGAACTTAATCTACCTGAACGAGCTCTAATGTGGGCACCCCATTGCAATTTCGAATCTAGGGTAATTCCCAAAAATTCAGTTTCCGTAATAGCATCTAGTTTCTTGCCATCAAGTTTTGAATTTAGATCCACTTGGGGTACATTTGGTAATGAGAACTTAAGACATTTAGTTTTGTTCGCATTAAGTAAAATATTATTAGCTGCGAACCATTTTGAAAGAACAGTCAGACTATCGTTGACATGTAAGACATCCTTATCTTTTCTATCTACTTTAAATATAAGAGAAGTGTCATCAATGAATAGAATTATATCCGATAAGTTAGCCATCATGTAAGAAATGTCATTAATAGGAAAGGGCAAAGAATTGGACCTTGAGGCACGCCCATCTTAACTAGAGACCCCGAGGACGTCGCCCCGTTAACGTTTACTTTTTGCTGCCTGTTTGATAGATAGGAAAGAACAAGATTAGCAGCTCGTCCATGAATTCCGTAGTGGTGTAATTTACAGATAAGTGTATTGTGGTCGACACAGTCAAATGCTTTTGAGAGGTCACAGAAAATGCCAATTACATCCTGGGACTTCTCCCAGGATTCCAAAATGTGACTGATGATTTTTACTCCTGCGTCAGTCGTCGACCTACCTTTCGTGAAACCAAACTGGTGACTATGTAAAATCCCATTGGAATTAAAATGTGATAAAATCTGGTGTGGCGTGATTTTTTTATATATTTTACTCAATGCTGGTAGCACAGATATAGGTCTATAATTTGAGGGATTACTCTTACTACCCGATTTGAAAATTGGTACTACTTTGCTATGTTTCATTATATCGGGAAACGTACCGCTGTCTAAGCATTGATTAAACATGCCTGTTAGGACAGGGGGGTGTCAATGATATCTCCAAGAACCTTAATGGAGATTCCCCATAAGTCTTCAGTGTTTTTTATGTTAAGACTTTTGAATGCTTTTTTAATTGTGACAATAGAAATCGGCTTGAATTCAAAACTAGGAATGTCCTTACTGATATTTTCTTTGAGAAGAAATTCAGCTAATATAGATGAGGGGAGAAATTTCGTAACCTCTATAGGGATGTTGGTTAAGAAATTTTGTAGTGTCTCAGCAACTTTTAACTTATCTAAGATTGTTTCAGTATTAATTTATAAAGACAATTAATTCTGATCTCGCTGTTTTGTGCTTGCAGTTTCTTTATTAATTACCTGCCACACAGCCTTTATTTTATTCTTAGAAATACTAATTTTATTACTTATTAATTTCGATTTAGCTTGAGCGCAGACTCTTTTGAATATCTTAGAATAGTTTCTGACATAATTATGAAGGGTTTGATCAGAAGTCAATGATTTCTCGTAGTACAAATTATATAAAATATCTCTGCTTTTTCTAATGCCAGCAGTGGCCCATTCGTTAAATTTTGGATTAGTATTGATGGTAACTTTTTTTACAGGACAAGTTTTATTAAATTCTTGGCTTACTGTAGGAAACAATGTACCGTAGTTTATATTGGGGTCTTGTGAATAAAAACTAGCTGTCGAAAGATTGCTAAGAACATTATTATTAAACCTTTTCAATTTACTTTTAGTGAGAGGTCTTAATTGAATGGTTTTATCAAAGTGTAACTTTTTATCTACGTCAAATGTCACAAGTTGACCAGTATGGTGAGACCTGACGCTACTAATTAAGAACGAGTCTTTTATTTTACAATTAGTAAATACATTGTCTTTGCATGAAGCCGAGGTTGCTGTTATTCTAGTGGATTCATTAAATATACATTTTAAATTGAATGATTTAAACAACGATGTAAGCTTGCATTTATCCGGTGAATTAAGTAATAGATCAATATTTAGTAATAGGTCACCACAAACAAAACTAATTTATTATCTTTAAAGTTTACTTAGTATTTCTTCCATAGTGATTAAAAATGATGCCAAGTTTGACGTTGGTGGTCGTTGGTGGTCTATAAACACATAAGAAAGTATGGCCTTCAACCTCCGCACAT
Organism: Cosmia pyralina; assembly: GCA_946251885.1. NCBI lineage: Eukaryota > Metazoa > Arthropoda > Insecta > Lepidoptera > Noctuidae > Cosmia > Cosmia pyralina. Next base: position 22,451,121 of record OX276351.1, read on the forward strand.
GCTACCTCACATAAGTAATCAACAGAGCAAACAGTGATATCCTTCCTTTCCTTATACTCGTATCTGAAACAACTATTACATAATATGAAGGTACCACCCCCTATTGCGGACCTGTTGTACGCACTGGCAACTGAAAAATTATTTACATTAAACAAATTCGATAGGATGCTATCTGATTTTAACCAGGTTTCACAAAAACATAAGACATCCATATGATATTTATCTATTAACATTTCCACATCTAGGATTTTACCAGAGAAGCGATTTATATTTTGGTGTTAGAATAAAATAGCCGTATTATCCTTCTCTTTTGTCGAGCCTAAAAGTTTAAAGAATCTATTACAGTATTATTAGAAGTACTAGATAATACTGTTTCGTCGTTATCATTAGAATCGGCAATACATCTCAATAAGTTAGAATTGACCTCAAATCTAGCGATGTCATGAAATCATGAGATTTGAGGTCAGTTCTGACTAATTTTTTGCAACGTTTTTTGCAACTTGCAGGTCAGTGTCAGGTACCAAGCAGCACGTCGAAGAGGTTATTGGTGTTGTCAAACTGTTCGCTGGTTCTCAAAGAATTGAAGGTGGTAATTGTGTTGTGTGCCTCGCACAATTCCACTTCGAGGCCTGATATGCGTCTCAGTGCCTGGTCATGAGTGTCACTGCACTGTTGGAAGTCTAACATTAGTTGACGTAGGTGGTGATGTTGGTCAAGTATGTCCATGTGCTGGGTGTGAAGTTCTGCCAACTGGCTCTTAAGTTGAGTGTTTCTATCATTTACCCTCTGGACTTCAATCTCGCTGTCCTCTCTTTCCTGCAGCAGCTGGCTGGAAAGATTTTTTGATGCCTCCAGCTCCTTAAGTGCAACATTCAGTTTGTCACTCAAATCACGAACTGCGGCTTCTGGAGTCATCATATTCACAAATTTCTCCAAATTGCACCTGGAATGTGACAAGAAACAGCTGAGTATATGAAACCTAAATGAGTTAAGAACTTGAAAAAAAAAAGATGAAGTTTTAGAAATATTATGAAAATATGGAGGTATTTAGAAAGTTAGAAGTTATTTTATTTATACAGAGACTTATCACAATTTTTGATGTCAATACGAAGACTATTAAGTACTTATTAAATTAGGATTTAGAATGGGCTATAGAATAATGACTGGGCTAGTTACAACACAGACTAGTAAATTATTAAGAACTTTAGTTCCTATGAATAAAAGAAAAAAAAAAGATTCTCAATTAGCACACTTACTCGTACCTCATAAAATTAGGTAGATTTGCACACTTTCTTTAAACTAATGCCTACATGGGTACTACATATTATTCATTTTATTATCATTCTATAATGACAATGTTCATATTATTATGTTAAATTTCCATAGTTAAGCTTAAAGCTAAGGTATAATAATTACGGACCCTGTAGGACACAGGAAATCGTATAAAATTAATTCTTAAAAAATTAAATTAAATTAAGAAACAATTAACAATTTTTAAATCTATATCTATACTACTCGTAATATTATAAAGCTGAACAGTTTGTTTTTTTGTTTAGTTGAACGCGCTAATCTCAGGAACTACTGGTTCAAATCGCTACGATCAATGAAAAATGTTGCAAAAGCGGGGAAAATTTATTCCTTTTGAGATCTTCTGTTGCGTGCGCTGCGTAAACGGTTAAAGTTACACAACAATCATGTATGACGGAATTGTTTCTCTTAAAACGTTCTAAGAAACAGTCCGTGATAGCATATGTCTATGTTTTAAAGTTGGCTCACTATAACTTTTTTTTTTATTGTAATCAAATTTGTTATAAAATAATGCATTATTTGCGAAGGTAAACACAAAGGTTGGGTTAGGCTTTCATAAACATGATATTAATCCTTATCCAAATAAATACGTTATTCATCACAAGTATTTAATTTTGAACAAAGTTACCCTTACATCATTTCATTTCAATAAATAGGCTATTTAACATCACGCTAGAATCCTTAGGAGACGAGCAAAACTAAAAAAAGTCAGAAAGAACGCTAAGCAAAAACCAAGTAATAGCGCGGGCAAGCGATGCAATGCGACGGGCGGGGTGAATCGGGGGAACAAGAAATTTCACGCGAACGAAGTCGCGGGCAGAAGCTAGTATGTAATAAACATGAATTAAGTAAATTATAACATTTATGAGAGCAGTGGTGACCCAGTGATAACCACAGCGACTTACGAGTTGCAGGTCGTAGGTTCGGTCCCTGACTGGCACTTTGTGTAAATTATTTCTTCGCCACTGCTCTCAAAATGGTAAAGGAAAACATCGTGAGGAAACCGCCATGTCCTAGAACCAACACATTCGATGACATGTGACACCAACCCGCACTGGGCCCGCGTGGTGGGTTATGGCCCACTTCTTCTCACAGAGTGGTGGCCATTGTCACAGCAGTGGGATCATTTTAGAGGCTGATTATGCTTCATATTTATTTATATTGAGATCAGTTATAAGTATAATTATACTAGTTATCTAGTAAGGTCAATTAAACATAATATTTATCTATGTAGGTATGTATGAATGTATCTAAACAACTACGGTATCTGTTGCGTTAAATATTATTGTTTTAATATAATTATCTCTTTGTCTGTACTTGTCTGCCCAGCACTGCTGGGTCAAACTTTATCCATGTCCTTTCGGCACCTCAAAGATTTAGACGAAGCCATTTGTAAACTGATAACATAAATAGTTAATGCTGATCAAATATATTTACTGACAAATAAATATGAACGTATTTCTTCGTAATTCAAAATGGTTGTTGCGCTATAAAGAATCCATCAATGTATGGCTTTTAAGTTAAATCAACCAAGTTTTACGTTATATCGAAAGACGTTATAAAGAGTTTACAATGTAGTTTCATAGGAGGTGCAAGTGTAATCTAATTCCTCTTCAGTAGGAAGAAGGAGGCACCAAAACATTATTGACAAAAGAACTAGAAGGTTGTGGTCAAGACGATTCTTCTTAAGCTCAGGCTCGGAATAGGGATGATGCCTGGGTAAAAAAAGAAATTCTATTTAGTCCGTCAGTCAAATAATAATAAACATATTAAAAACGTATTTTATCTTAATTATATTAATAAAAAATGACTTGATAAAACGCATTAAAGTTGGGTAGTGGAGGCTCGCTACGTCACTTCTACGTACTCGTATAAGATCTAGCTAGGCGTGACGTCATGCCATATTTTAAGTCAATGTATCGCCGTAATCTTTTGATTGCGTAAAAAAAGAAAAAAGAAGCGTACAATAATTTTTAATAATCTACAAGACGGACAGAACATTTTTAGTCATCATCTCTATTGATGGCCTGTGTTAACTTGTCACTTATGTCTGTGTTGGTGTAAGTGGAGTCATCGACTGAAGATTCTGTGAGTCTCTTAGATCGCCTCTCGCGTGGACGCTTTAAAGTCACTTTATCGGCCCTAGAATCAACTAGCATCTTAGCAGAAGTACTTCTTAAGCCATGTCCGGTGTAAGAGTTAGCATCGGGTAATCCCAAAAACCTTGCGATTTGCTTTGGCATGACACCAAAGGGAAACGCCTATTCTTGGCCATGTTTTGCCCATCAATGTGACAAATACAAAAAAAATACCCATTTAGTAACTAAAATATTGCTAGTACTTATTTGTATTGAAACCTCCGGAATTATAAGCCGATTTAATCAAGAAACTCAATCGTATTTACACTTCCGGTCGTTGGTCAAACCTGTCAAAGTAGGGATGACAACATTTACTGAAAAAACGATACACTAAAACCGGTTACCAAAAATACGTATTTAGGAAAATCTATTTTTGACATTATATAGTTGTTTCGCTTTTATTTTCTTTAGAGACAAAAAAAAATGTTTGTCTATTTTCGGGCTTCTAAATACGATCCATTTAACCGATTCCGTGTTTCAAGTTTTACAAAACTATAGATTTTTCGATAAATCGATTTCTTAAAGACATCCCTACGTCAATAATAATCGTAATTGACAACTGATTGACATTGACATTTCACATTTTGTTTGGTGCTGTTTTCTTGCGACGTGATTTTTTTCTCTACTGCGTTTTTCTATTTAATATTCCGACGACTTTGATTACGATTATGGACCCTGTAACCACTTCCGATGACGACCTTGGCTTTATATTGGATTCTGTACCCGCCTCTCTCGACGACACCGGCTTGCCAATGGATACCGTACCTGTTTCTCACGAAGGACCTGACGCGAATATGGAACCTGGGTTCTTGGGCTGGGCAAGGTTTCAATCAAATATAAATCCCCCAGCCCAATTTCTAGATGAAGTGCTCGTCATATATTTAAATGAGAACGATTAAAAAATCGGAAATCTTTAAGTATGTCTTTTATTAACCTTGAATTTTTATACTTTGATTTTTAAAAGTCCAACCGAGTTCTATGTAAAAAATAGTGTTTGTATCTTTATCTATGATGTCAACCCTAATGCCTCTAATTTGTTTCTTTCGTGGGCGTCACTTGGCCAAAACCTCTTTATCAAATGGGCATTTCCCTTTGTTCTTACCAATATGTTGACACGTACATTTACCATTTTGATAGTTTTGAAAAAAGCGGGGATTATTTGCTTTTTTCACACGTAAGCCTTCGTATTTCTTTACTATTTCTAAAAACGGACCTTGAATAGTAAATGAGCGTGCCATATTGTTTTTACGATCAGTGACTCGGACTAGAAGCGTTTTACCGTGATTCTCTATATCTTTTGTAGTAATATTAATTAGTTCCTTATGTCCACATTTACCAGTAATTGCGAATATTAACGCAACCTGGAAAGAGATAAAACACTTCTTAGGTATTATAGGTAGTTAGGAGTACGGACGTAGGTTAAGTAAAAAAAAAGTAATGGGAGTCTGGATTTGTGTCCGGTTGGTGGCAATAGGCTCGCCCATGGGATTAAACATAACCGGCGAAATGTGAGTGTACTTTAGTTACACCTCTGCCTAACCCTTCGGGGATTACAGGCGTGATGTTTTGTTGTAATAATAGAATAAGCAGTAGGTTAAGACAAGACGTTCAACTGACCTTTGTTGCCAGATACTGAATATCCGGAGCTTCTTTTAAAAACTTTTCAACGTCTTTTGGTGACAATATTTTGGACTTGCGTCCTTTAAAGCCGTCTGAGCGTCTCTTTAGAAACTCAATCAGGTTGGAATACTTTTTGAGGTCAATACCTTGCTTGGTCCAAACAGTGTTTTTTAACATGGAATATAAACACCAAAGCGTGCTAGGCTTATATTTCTGTGCCAGCTCATTGAAGTAAGCCAAAAATACATTCTCAGTAAATGAGGCGTCATTTTTCTTCCACTGAATGAAATTTTCATAGGCTAGTAAGTATTTTTCCTTTGAGGTTGGTAACAGACTATCGTTTGCAGTTTGAGCATCAGCAAAAATATTCGGCGGCGTAGAATCTAAAAAAAAAACATTATTTATAGCTTGAAGTCGACATTTTTCGCCGAAAAATAACTAATAAATTATCACAAAATTATCACAAAACTAGTACACAAATAATCTATTTACTATTCACCGACTAGGCGTTTCTTTTATTGGAACTAATAAGTTAAATTAAAATTCTCATAAATAAAAACTACTAATATGAATTTAGGTACCTACTGACAGTAATAATTGCTAATCTATTTCAATATATAATTTATATTCGATTTCATAATTTATTTATTTCTAACACTTAATATTGGTTTATTAAGAAAAACTTTCATTTATTTAATTGAATTGGAATGTGATATTATTTTGTAATGTCATGAATCAATAAAAGCTTTATTATTATTATTATGTACACCAAACAACAACAAACTACATTATTTAGAAATACTAATAAAACAATATTCATAGATCAGATATGCATTTTAATTGTCGTTCTGCATACAAAAACGTCCAGCAGTGGATGTCTTTCGGCTGCAATGAAGATGATGATACAAATGACATTAGGATTAAGATCCTGTCTCGATACATTTTTATTGATGATTGAGCTGCTGACAACACAATCACAGTCAATTATTAAGAACTTTAGTTAAGTTTCTATTAATAAAGGAAAAAAAACCGGCCAAGTGCGAGTCGGACTCGCACATCGAGGGTTCCGTACTTCAGTTTTTTTTTAGTTCAGACAAATGAAAATACTGAACTCCAGACTACTACTGAGGAGTTCCTGGTGGAAATAATAATGCTTGGCGTTCGCAGACGCGTCTATATTTTGATTACTTCAATTATGGTGATCTTAAAGGACCACTTTTCTAACGACAGTGCCAGGTAAGTAAAACCGACATGACACGGTACATAACGAGAATCGGTTCATATTTGAAGCACACCGCGGGCATTCAAAAGGCAAAGTTCACATAGATTGAGAAAATTCGATTGACTTTTTCTATTAGCACGATTCTGATTTTACCTTCCTACTAACTTAAAGCATTATTTAGATAAGAGATCGGCAACCTTTATGCAAAATAAAATAAAGGCTATACTAGTTCATAATTTTGTTGATAGGTCCCTATTCAGGATTATTTTAAATTGGCTAGATAAACTCCGCAAGCATGCGATGGATACACGAAAAAATAAATGGTTTGATGTTTTTTTTTTTGGAGGTCAATGACCGCTGTAAGTGTTGTTATTTGAAGTATGAGTTGAGAAAAACTGTTGTCTTATGTTTTATCCTGTTAAAATTAAGACCAAAAATATTCTTTGTTTAGTATTTTCATGAAATTAAAATAAAGTAAAATATTAAAGAAACCATACAAGTAACGTGTTTATTTATATTGAAGTATTTCCTTAAAATATGTAGTGTTAAATTAATATTGTACGGTGGTACGTAGTGTATGAGTCCGACTCGTATTTGTATTATACAAGGAAAGACTTGTACACTCAATAATGGGCCCCCGGAAACTGTCGCTAACACTCAGCACTTAGTGTTCTACCGGAGTCTCGTCGCGCCGCCACGTCACGCCTATCTGCGGGAGCCTTTATTATTCTTGGATTAGACGTTTCCTTTTTTTTTATTATAATACTGACGCACAGGACCTTCGCTCTGTATTTTTTTAGAATTTTCATTTCTTAAATCACTTTTTCTTTTTTTATAAGCTATCGCTCGTTCTAGGTTTTTTTTTCTAACATATTCATATTTGGTTGGATTCAATTTTAAACGCTCACGGTACAATTTTGATTTTTCTGCGTTAGACTGTCGTGGCCTTTCTGTAACTAAATAAACGTTTATTACTTTAACGATATAAACATTTTCTTGATCAACAGGAGGAGTCTGAATGTAAACACAAACTTACTTTCTTGTTTTGTAAAATCATGAACGGGTAACGTACATTTCACATACTTTCCGTTTGGCATTTTTTTATAAATTGGCGGAGGATGATTATGCTCATTCATGGAAGCGAGGAGTGCACCAGTACGGGCTAGTGTGAGTCGCGCTCGGCATTTATTCCGAACATATCTGGAACACCACGCCTGGGTCTTCAAATGACCTCGGAACGAAAATGTGTGTTGCTTGTACATTATTACTTGCTTGCCTGAAGATATTGTGATAAGCTTGTATCCTGAAAGAAGGAAAACGTGTTGGCTATTTATAAAACTCAAAGCATGTAATCCATTCGGAGACACGGGGGTAAATTCTAAAAACTTTTAAATAACGTTCAGAGTGTCTTATCTAAAGAAAGTCTGGTTTTTATTTCTCTTTTAAGTGTCATATGCTTGAGAAGTTATGAAACTCACAATAGAAATAAATACAACTTTACAAAGTTCTTTTGGCGCGTGACCATAATCGGAACTAATGACGACATCTTGTTTTTAATCCACTTCCAAAAAGGAAGAGGTTCTCACTCAATTCGACTGTATGTTTTTTATTTCTTATGTTTGTTCGATTTTGAAAATTCTTGTGTGATCCTGGTTTAGACAGTAGCCGAACATCAGTGATAACAAAATCACAAAATCAGTATAAGCTGGCTTCTAATTCTAGAAACTGCTCTAGTTTAAGTTTATACTTAAACTAAAAAAAAAACAAAGCAAATTTCTCAAGTCTCGGACTCTGGTAGGGAAAATTGCTTGTATTCTTCTAGTACCTAACATAATAATATCACCATTAATATTTTAAATGAAGTCTGTTCTACACAGTTAACTTTGCCCTTCAGTTTGGATGAATTAAGAAAATTTAATTAAGTTAACATAAAAGTGAATCAATTTGGTTGAATCGTGAAAAATGGCTATTCGTTCGTAAAAGAAAAAATAAATACCAAATATTATATTATGTCATTTTATATTTTCCTAAGGAACATCAGCACAAAAATAAAAAATAATTGATTAAATACTAGCAACCCGCTCCAGCTTCGCGCAGGTTTTGGCGACTTGATAGAACATCGAGATTTGTATGCTGTATCTAAGCTAAATATGAATGAATGAATACTCAAACCATGATGAAAATCGCATCAAAATCCATTTAGTAGTTTAGAAGATCAATTTGTCACACATACAGAAATGAAAAGCGTAAACCGCGTGAATGAAATTACAATTTCGTATACATTCCGTTTTGCATTTTTTTATACACTGGCGGAGGATGGTTATGATCCGATCTTACAATCACGATTTTACCATCTTGGTCCATATTTATTTGAGCGTCACATTTGCCTCTGAACCTTCTCGAACATCTCAATGTACGTCCGTTTGTCCTCACGAAAGAAAATGTGTATCCCTGGTACATGAGTAAAGTCTTCCCTTGGTCTGTTGTGAAGAAGTAAGCTTTTTCTATACCTAAACAGAAAATAAGACCTTAAGTTAGCTTACAATACAACAAACAATATAACAGCGACAATATAACAGCGAACAGAATACATAAAGTGTTATTACAACTAAAAAAATACAGAGCTGTACAATAGTACAGTACAACACAACTTAGGTAGCTTTCATTTCAATTTTACGAATGTGTTAGGTTATATGATTTTACAAGTTAATGCGTAAGCGTAAAGATCATTTTCGCTAAAAACAGTAATAAAGATTTGTGATGTTGACGGCGCACTCATTTCGGAACGTGATCGGTTTTACGAATTTTGCCGATGCTACATCTAAGTTGTGTCGTACTGTAACGCATATTATTTTGAGCATGCGGACCAAAGTTGGTAGGTTATCTAAAACAATTTATTTAAACATATTTTAATATAAATATCTATTTATATATAGGTATGAAACTTCATTTGCACAGTCTGTATGTTTTGTAGGAATAAAATTCACAATAAGGAAACTTTATTAAGGTAGATCCGTAGTGATGGCCCGCGAAATTCAAACCATAAGAATCAGATCTGACAGATCAAAAGAAAAAAGAGATTGATGATTCTTATGATTAGGTATAATTATTTATTTTACAATGTATGTACACACAGAAAAATACATAGACACAACATAATTTATAACTGAAGTACAAAGGTACTGCTTATGTCTAAAGAAATTTCTTCCAGCAGACCTGCGAAAGGAGAAGTGAAAAAGAAATGTAGACAATAGTGTGTGAGAATAAGAAGAGAAGAATATGAAAGTCTTAAACTAAAATATTAAATACACCTACACGTATAATGCAAAAAATAAACATATACTTAAATAAATACATAAAGCTAATTATATAAACATACCTACATATACTATATATAAATACTCACATTTGAGAGGAAATTATGTAAATAAATACATATTTTCTATAGTCGCGAATCATATTTTGATCCAGATACAACCACAGATACCACTGCGGATCCACCTTAAGTAAAACAACAAGTTCAATCAACTCAAGAGTTTAATCCAGTAACATCTAGGACGTCTATGTATCGAAACATACAATAATAGTAGATAAGTAGTTTTACACAAAGTGACTTCAACACCTAATACAAAGTCTTCTATAACCTTTTAAGAATATACACAGTCATAGCAGTTAACGCCAAAAACGGCCGTTATTAGCGTTAACTGCTATAGCTTCGAACCTAGGAGGTTTAGTGTTGATTTTTTTCATACAAAAAATTCTACCGCATCTGACTAAAAATGTGAGCATAGGAAATTTCAAAATGTTCCATATCTTTTTTTTTTTTTTTTTTTTAATTCAACAAAAATTACACAAGAGTACTTCACAAATCTTCTGCCAAACTGCAGGACAGTTTGTCGGCAGTGTTCTCGTGGACACAGCTCTTAAGTTTTCTTAACACTAATGCATCATTATAAAAGGTAAGGGGACACATAGTTTTATTACTTACATAGACGTACGCATCACACCACACCCAACTTCACACATACTCGAGCTGCTCAGTGTTTTATTGAAAAGAAACATAGGTACATAATTAAAATGATCTACAGCTCGAGTATCCGTACATTTGTAGTTTCTATACCTCGGCTTTAACGACTTGCCCGCCATCCCAGCACGCCCGGCGAAAGCACATGCTCCTAGCGTCCCGACCACCGCCACAGCCCCCCCCCCCCCCCCCCCAAGGTGGGAGACGAGCTACCCAGCTCGAGTGAGTCATCGCGGCGGCGGCCGCCCGATCGCCAGCAGCACGGCGCGCGCGCCTCCTAGCATGGCCGACAAGTTAGGTACATAATATGTACACTTCACCCGACGCACCCGCACAGACACTCGCGGCGCTGTCAGCAGCTATACCGTAATGAATGTTGCTGAAGATTCCGATTGATAATGTGTAACGCAATTACGGTATGAAAAGTACTAAATCTTTTACGGAGCTCGCAGACAACCTGCGCAGCCCCAAATATTACAATTTGATGAACCAAACAATAGCTAAATACAAAAAATAAATTACAATAATATAAATAAACAGAAAAAAAGTTTCATCCACATAATTTGTCCTCTTTTCTCTTTCAATATCCGATCTGAAAATAAATATTTATTACAGCCGGTATTTAGATCAACACATACATTTCAGCTCAGCACCGGATCGGTATCGCTAACTCGAGCCGTTCAGCATTCTTTTTATGAAACTCCATATTGCAATTATCCACACTTATCAGTTCTGTAACGACTTCACCTCGCATCGAGATCAGCTATTCACCGAGCTTACGTCGCGGCTTCCCGTCCCGTCGGCTATGGCGGCGCCTTGAAGGTTCCGAGGCGATCCAGTTCAATTCTTACGTTGTTTTGACGCCTAATTGACGATGACACAAGGTGATGCCGTTCCGGCGCCGAGCATGTTTGCGATGACTTTTATTTTAATTAAAAACATTTACCGTTTTGTCTCAATTCTGTCCAGTACATGTCTGTATTCGGCTTCTGTCCGCATGGGTGTATATCCTTTGAGTAGATCCTTATACTGACTCTCTCGTGCAGAGCTCAACGGAGTAGACTTATCCGATTGATGCAAGCAATCGAGATCCTTATGTCGTCTTCGTAGTGAGGGAACACAGTAATCTGGAACATAATCTTAGTTTTAGACAAGAAATTACCTTTGTTTGTTACCTAGGTCAATGGAAAAATCTTCATACCTGTTGAAGGTTTACCAAAACATTTTTTCTGCCTCTCTGACTTCCACAATCCAAATATTGGATAACACGATACCCATTTTCAAGTAGACCATTAGTCTTACTTGCCCAACTACGTTGGGGTCGGCTTCCAGTCTGACCGGATGAAGCTGAACCTGACCTCCATAACCCAGTTACTGGTTAACGCGATACCCATTTTCAAGTAGATCAGTATCTACCAACAGGTATGAGATCTAAATTTTTATGTGAATTTTACAAATAAAACCAAGACATTTAACAAAATTTAATTACATAATAAATTTACTTTTCAATTGCACATTAACTACGATTTTCATGAAGAAAATAGAAATATAAATAGAAACACGCTTACAAGAATATGAATAAGAAATTGCTACAGCATTTATTCTGTAAAAATATCATCGCGAAAACTTAGATGAAGTGAGCTGTCATTCTCCCGGTTGATACTATTGACAGCTCACTTCAAAATCACTTCACCTAATTTTTCACGGTGAGATTTTTTTAGTTTAAAACTTTTATCAGCTAGTGCTTTAGAGTTTAAAGAGTTAAGTATAATTTTCGTGCTGTAACAAGAAGTGAAGATGCTAAAGAAGATTCTACGCTCAAATTAGGTTCAATTAGTGATCAAAGCGCAAATAATGAGTATTTTATCAAGAATTATGACACAAATAATTTTCTATTAATACGAGAGATTTTATCTCGAATTTTTATTTTTGGTAGGATTTATTTATTTTGCAACAAGTGTGGCGCATATATTATACAGCGTGTATCAGAATGTGGTATATGGTCATATTTAAGGGAGTACAGACCATCAAACTGTACAACTTTCTCCTTGGGACCAACATCGTAATCGTATGAAAAAAATCTGACTAAATACATTTGGGGCGACTAGGTATCGAAGTTTTGTATGGGAATTATCAAATTAAGGTTCCATACCACAAAAGGAAAAAACGGAACCTTTATAGGATCACTCGTGTCTATCTGTCTGTCTGTCCGTCTGTCACAACCAATTTGCTCCGATCTAATGGACCGATTAAGTTGAAATTTGGTACACATATGAATTTATGTGACCCAAACACGAACGTGTAATGTAAATAAATGAATTTTGATTACGGAGGTCACTTTTGGGGGGCAAATAAGAAAATAAAAAGAAAAGTTTAGCAAACAGTACCGTGTTACATATCAAATGAAAGGGCTTACTGTGACCGTCTCAAACACATTTTTTTTTTAAATAAATTGTTTTAAAGTTATTTAAGAAAACAGATGAAAATTGACTATTCTCCCCCTTATCTCCGAAACTACTGAGCCTAAAATTTTGGAAAAATACAGAAAATAGTTCTGTACCTACTTATAGATTACAGGGTCTTAAAATAACACTGTAAATCTCTGAATATTGTGCGTACAAACTTACATTTGGAGTTGGAATGTATGTTAAGGGAGAACATGTTTTTCAACTACAATCTTATGTTTGTTCTTAGGATAAATAAATCCCAACTACAGGACCCTTCATTGTACGTGGTCCGACACACGCTGGGCCGATTTTTTTAACAATGTCCACCAGTTTGTATTTTGAAGGGAAATGGTGTCATTCTTACCCTAAAAAAAGTGTTTCAACAACAATATGTAAGACGGGGATCTAATTACTTACAATTAATTATAGTCAAAATACGATGCTCAGTAAAGTTCAGAATTTATTCTCTAATTAATTTATAATCATTGAACATTATCTACACTGTTGACATCATCATTTCTTAAGTGCTTAAAAATAATTAAATACTATAACAATATGGCGTATGGGTACCTACTTACGAGTTTTGAGAAATTGATAATTAAAACAAGGCAGTGTAAAGTACTTACATAGCTGTGAAGGAGACACTAGAGACACTATAAGTAGCCGTAAAGCAAAGACACATACACACGCTCACACACACACAACACACACAACTACAACCATACACACACCCAACATAGTTACGTTTCCTAAAGTTCAACTTTCTTAAATATAAAACTACTAGGTAAAGTACCGATGTATTATGAAAACGAAAAACATAGAATTGTATTGTCTTGAAGAAAAACAAATACTTTTTCAAGAATCATAAATAAAGCCTCCACGAGTGGTGACAGGTTGTGGTGGTGGTAAATTGGGTGTTTGACTGTACGAAAAATATACATGAATTAATACATATAGTAAAAATGTTACTTAAAAAGACGATTTGCGAAAAGAGAAATAAAATCAATGGAAACATGGAGAAGTTCACGCAAAACAATCATTTTACTGAATGGCGCGAAGTTACTATGGCGTTTCTGTGTTCTGACGTCAGTTCGCAGCAATGCCATTTCTGTCTGGTATAGTCTTTGGGGCGCATAGAACTTCGCCATTTTTTGAGATATATAACATTTTTTTATTGTAGCTTAATTTAGTTCTAGATTTAGAAAAATCAAATACCTATAAAAAAGCAGTCAAATACCCTATTACGCCTCGCGTATCCTGGGCAGACAGTCCGCCATGACCGTGTTAACTGGCTAAGTCATTTTAAACACAGCATGAGTATTCCAGTTTGTTCTTATCAGTGAAGATAAAAAAAAAAATAATAATAATAATTGGTTATCCTGATCCTATCATAAAGACAATATAAACAAAATACTGCGTCTTACTTCTTTTACAGTCTAAAGGCGGAGATGACTTGTAAAGTTTGTTGGTAATGTACCATTCACAGAATATCTTTTCTGTGGTACCATTCGAGGCGAGCTTGGTTACAAGACGGCGATACACAAGAAGCAGCGAACGCTCGCTTCGGGCACATAGTTAAAGCACGCTCCATTTCTTGTTACATAACGGCGATACACTAACCGTGGCAAACGCTCGCTTCGAGCCCTTGACTCAAGTGTGCTCCATTTTTATTCAGAACCAGCTGACCCGCCAGACGTTGTCCTGTCAAAATTTCAATTTCTTTTTTTTTCCTCTTTTATTTTTCTTTTTAACCACCTCAGTAAAGGGGAGAATAAAACAAAAAAAAAAAATTCAAAACAGTCAAGCCGTTCTCAAGTTACCAAAACAAATGGGGATTCATTTTTATATAATATATATTATAATATGTGCATAGATGGCGGTAAATATGCGTTCGCAATGCTCGCATCGAGCGGCTCGGCTCGCTGCACTGACTACTGTACCGCGTTACCAAAACTCGATACATTACAAACAAAAGTTACAAGTTAGTCTCCGCCTTTAAACAAACCTCAAATAAATGACTTGTACAATGTTCACATAAACACATACTTCCCAGCACTATTTATAAAGTACTTAGGTGGAGCATGACGATGTACCACTTGTTCGCCTGGCACCATTCGGTTATGGAAATCCAAACTAACTCGGGCTTTACATCCCTTTCTTCTCTGCAAACAGTACCATCGAAATCTATTATTCACTCGTGTAAATGCATATTTTTTATACAGAAGCATATCATTTTTCTGTCCAGTTTGTATGAATTTGTAATCTGAAAAATAAAGATATTTATAGATTTTGATCAGGGCAGTCCTTCCATGAAAAATGGAGTTAGATACATGAGTGGTTAAAAAGGGGTAAAAACCGAGATTACGGCAGAGATGAGATGTGGAAGAAGACGTGTTTCGGCTACCAAAAATTATGTACAATGTTCCTGGCTTCAAGGAAACGGGATATGGGTCTGTATCGGCTAGGTCTTTGCAGGTAGACTGCGACTGCGCAGGCCACTAACTTTTAGTTAGTATATAGAGATAAAAGAAACGAGTAAGTAAGGTTCATACATAAACTTTTTTTTAAAGGTGTTTTTTGCGTGCTGAAAAAAATAAGCAAAATATGTGGAAATATTTATATTTAAGACCTTTTATGTACCATATGTTATTCAAAATAAAGATATTTTGCACAAAGGGACACCAAATCGTTTACATGCAAATGAAAGAGAAATAAAAAGTTACTTATTGAGACAAGCTTAAAATAAGAGTCATATTATGTAGGCAGTAGGTTGTTGTACACAATACAGGTCAGTCCAAATAGTGACAACATCAAAAAAAATAGATTCCTCATGCCCAGGGGTATCCGAAAATACCCCATGTAAATATTCCGCGATTCTTGATAGTTTTTTTTGAGTTATAATTATTGTTTTTAATTTCTTTAAAATCTATCA
Source organism: Cosmia pyralina (assembly GCA_946251885.1). Taxonomy (NCBI): domain Eukaryota; kingdom Metazoa; phylum Arthropoda; class Insecta; order Lepidoptera; family Noctuidae; genus Cosmia; species Cosmia pyralina. The sequence continues at coordinate 22,466,812 of OX276351.1, forward strand.
TCACTGACAGTAAAAAAATAAAAAAAAAAATAATTAATAATAATAAAAAAAATATATATATATATATATATATATATATATATATATATATATATATATATATATATATATATATATATATATATATTATTAATATATAATTAATTTTTTAATTTATCGTCGCCTTACGGCCGACCCCAAACCTACTGTCAGTAAAAGACATCACCACGATGATAGACAATACAATTCTTCTGTTCTTACGTTCCTTTCGTTCGTTCTTATTCTTTTGTTTTATCTGTCTTAGATTATTGGGGCTTTAAAACCATATATAGATAGGGTTTTCTTTCTTCAGTATGCCAAAACTAGTGACAGATAGATTATTAGGTTCGGCCGTTACAAGATAATCTTAAAAGGATATTTATACATAGTTTTTATACAAGGTGTAGGTAATTTACAGTCGAAAAGTTATTTGGTGTACAGGCAGCTAATTTGCACTAATTTTGACAATTATACGAGTAGGAGTGTGCTGAGTAGTAATTTTTATTACATAACCTCTTAACCGGTTCGCGGACGGTAAACGAGACTCGATAGAAGTTTTATTGTTATGACGTCTACAGGATGTACGAGAAAGGAGTGGTCAAATTTCAAAGTGTGGAACAGGCCATCAAACTGAACAACTTTCTCCATGGGACCAACATCGTAATCGCAAAAAAAATATCAACTGTCCCATACAAAACTTCAATAACTACTCGACCCAAATGTATGGGACGACTGATTATTTTTTCGCGATTACGAAGTTAGTCCCGTGATGAAAGTTTTTCAGTTTGATGGTCTCTACCACACCCTTAAATTGGACCACACCTTTCTGGTACATCCTGTATAAACGTCAACTGCCCGCGAAAGCGTTAATTATTATACTTAGAAAGTTATTACGCACACAACAACAATGAATATTGGCAGTTTAGTGGAAAGTGTTCAGCATGTCACTCTGCCTGCACGTTACAGGAACTGAAAGCTACGCTACTGAAAGTGGCAAACTCGTCGCCAAATTCTAGCTAGCTAGATTTCCATGGACATGCTAAGAATAAGAAGTGGAAATATGAAATTTTTGCCTTTATATCAAATAGCTTGTTCGATTGTACTAATCCTCGTTTAAGATCCTTTTTATCTCTCATATCTTCTTAGATTTTAACATATTCTCCACCTTCCATTTGAATGTACTTTGGTGCTGGATGGTTGTGGTTGGTATCACTATCAATTACATCTCCATCTTTGTCTAGTTTCATTCTAGCACGGCATCCGGAGAGCCGCCCAGAGCACCGTAGGTACCGTCTTGTTCTATCACAGAAGGAAAACGTGTACTTTTGAAACATAACCAATGTCTTACCGTTGGCCAGTACCATCATTTTTAAACCTAGAAAAAAAAGAAAAGAAAATAAATTATGTAGACAGTAAGCGGATGTAATTTAATGCTGACGATACATTATCCTTTACCTCATATAAAAAAGTCTAATTAGACTAATCATTTATATTAGAACCCAAATAGTAGAAAGACAGTTAAAATAAAAGAGAAAGAAAGAGAGAGAGAATAAGGGAGCTATGGAATAAAATAAAATACGTATTAATAGTTATTTAATTATATTTTAATATGAATAAAGTTGTCTGTAATCTAAATGAATGGCATAAATTTCAATAATTATGAGTATTGCAAGAAATTCAGCAAACTCTGTTCTTTAGTTACAGACGAAGAAGCAATTAAGTGTGTCAAAAGTGCGTACATATCCATTCCAAAGGAAATCTACACACACGACATCCGATATACCTACATAGCAAGCAATATATCGATTGCAGTACAAGCCATAAGAGATACTAAAAAAAAAACCAAAGATATTAATACACATTGTTTGCAGCACCAAACAACATATCTTCTTTTATTGTGGATATAATTTGACATATATTTTCCACTACCACTTTTGTGATGATTAATAAACTATCAATAAAATTTTAAAGAGAGTCAGCAATAAATTACAGCTACATTAAATTTATGTTTGCTAATATACCTAGACATGACGAGGGAAAAGTTAAAAAGGATCAAATAATATATAATTTCAAGTACAAATTGAATCGCTTGTCTGGCCCATCCCCATAGGTACATCAATTGGGTGCCCCAGTTGTATTAAAATTTTAATACAACTGGGGTGCCCAATTATTGCAGCCCACTGTCCATGTAAACTAGTCCGTCACCTAATCTTTCTCGCCCTGCCTAATGAATTTTAAGAATTTCTTAACAAATTTTGTCACGTGTTTTTTAAATTGGAATATTCCAACGCGAATTTTGAATTTTGGACCATTATTCTATTTAGAAACTGTGAAAACTTAATTTTTGTAAGAATTTTCCCCATATGTTCTAAGAAGCACATATTCGCCATTTTTTGTCACATGATATTGTGGACGCTCATGAGTATGCACGTTGTCAGCTTCTACTATTGTAACTTCATCTACGTCCATTTTAATTTTCGCTTTGCAGCCGTATTTCCTCTTAGAACAGTACCAGTGGCGTTTGCTTTTGTTGTTCACCAGCGCGAATGTGAAACCACCAAGCATTAGCAGCTTACTTTTTTGACCACTTGGTATTAGAATGTAATCTGGGGAAAGAATATAATTTAATTTCAAATTCAAATTCAAATTCAAATTCTTTATTGCATTCATGTGTACATTCAGTTGTTACATATATGTAAGTAAGTTCCAACATGAAACCCGGTTAGGGCACGGCAACATAGTAGATTTTAACAAAACAAGCATCCAGTCAGTAGGTATACTGGATTGCGAGTTTGTTAAGCAAATATAATATAAGTAATATAATTAGTAAGGTTATTAAAATATTTTATTTACGTGTATTAATTATTATATTTTATTAATTTGTATCAGTTATTAAAATTAAATAAACAATATCGTTAATTTGTATGAATATTTATTAATTTATATTCTCTATTAAATTAGTTTATTAATATGTATGAATTACTATATTTTATTCATTTATATTCTCTATTTTGTTTACATTGTATTAATTTATATTCTCTATGTTATTAGCATTTTATTATTTTATTTATTTATAAGTTATGTGTAAGTGTATGTATATGTGTTTTTTTTTTTTTTTTTTTTATTGAATTATCTATCTATCATTTTCACTATTTTATTCTAAGTATTCTGCGACCGAGTAAAAGCATTTTTGTGTTAGATATTCTTTTAATTTTCTGTTAAATGTATTGAATTTGGGTTCTTCTTTAATTTGTTCCGGTAATTTGTTGAAAATTTTGACTGCCATGTAGTATGGGCTATGGTAAAGCATTTTAATCCGAGATTGTGGAAGATATAATCTATTTTTATGGCGTGTGTTTACGTTATGCAAGTGTTTAGTTTTGGGGAAAATGTTGCTATTTTTAAATACAAATATGCAAAGGTCCTTCATCATTATCATCATCATCATCATCATCATTCACTTGCTCATCATCTTGGTCATTTACTTGCTGTCAAAGTAGAATACAGTGCTCAAACCCTAACTCCAAAAAGTGAACTAATAAATATAGAAGGAAAAATTAGTCATTTATGCATTGATGTATAAAATAGGAAGATATGGTACTCGCTGATGTCACGTAAACATTTATGAGACTATAAATAATTACATGTAAACACGCCCACACAACTACATTTCCCGATGTCGTGCGATGTGCATCAACAACCGAAATAGATACATATTACGAGGGCTGTAGCGGGAGATAGCAATAATTGTCACAGTTACGTACTCATAACAACTCTTAATACGCCGCTTGCGCTGCCACATGTTTCTTCACACTCTTACGAACCATAAATTTCTATCCTTTTCTGCATATGTTAATCAGGAGAATTTTAAAGAAAATTAAGTTTTGAGATACTTACGAGTGAAAAGAAATCCCGTGCAACTTATTTTTGGTTTTTAAACCATTTGTACACATATTGAAAACACAGGAAGGCATTGTTAGTGCTTATTTAGACGATTACATTAATTTCAATTTACGCTAAATCATCCTACACAATATGTGCTACATAAACGCTAGTTCAATTGTGACTAAGGTCAATTAGGCCCGTGAGCCTAATTTATGCGGTCCACGTCGAGAAGCACGTACCTATTCTTCCTATTTTATACATCAATGCATGTATGTCAGTAATTTAGTCATGAACAAAATCATCACAAAAAGGTCTTCAAAAACAATGAACACCTTGAAACCACCACCTAAAATAAAGGAATAGTAATATGTTAATAATAATAAATAACATTGGCGATGATTTTATATTTATTGATGTATTTATTTATATATACTTCATTGTCTATCCGAAAATACAAAACAAAGAAAAAAAAATGGCAGTCATGGAGACTGCCGACAGAAATGAAAACTTCTAAAGAAGTTTTCACTTCAAAAATTATCTCTACAAAACATAAAATGGGCCTTATCGCTTTCGGCGATCTCTTCCAGGTCCCAGGCAACCTTTCTATTGCACCAACAAAACTTAAACTACTGCTCTCTTATACCTACTGACACCAAAACAAGAAAGAGACGGAAGATAATAAGAACTGCCAGCTAACGTTAAACAGCGAATTCCATATTTTGTTTAAACTTCTAGAACGGAACTTGCCACGTTCGAGTTTGACATATCTTTCAGATATTTTTTCACTCTGGCTGACTTTTCCAACGCCAAATATTTTAAATGTTGGACTGTTTTTCCATACAATAACTGTAAGAGTAAGCGAAGACCAATGAAACGATGGATGGAGTATGTGAGCGATGATATGACTAGAAAGGAGTGACTACCGAGGACGACTAATAGAGAAGTATGGAAAAAAGGGACATATTGCGCCGATTCCGAATAGAAACTGTCAGAGCTTAATTTTTGTAAGAATTTTCCCCATATGTTCTAAGAAACACATATTCGCCATTTTTTGTCACATGATATTGTGGAGGCTCATGAGTATGCACGTTATAAGCTTCTACTATTGTAACTTCATTTACGTCCATTTTAATTTTCGCTTTGCAGCCGTATTTCCTCTTAGAACAGTACCAGTGGCGTTTGCTGTTCATCTGACAGAATGTGAAACCTCCAAGCATTAGCAGCTTATTTTTTATACCACTTGGTATTAGAATGTAATCTGAAATAGAAATATTTAATATATTTCTGATTATTATACAAATATTGGATGCGAATTTTAGAGTTGGACTCATAATTTTTTTTCTTATAACGGATATATTTAATTTTATTTTATTTAGTTATTTGGTACATCAACAGCAGTACATACCTACAAGGAATTAATAGAGAACAAGACAAAATACAAGTGTTGGTATGTATGCCTATTACAGGTATACGCAGAATTCATAATAAAGACATCAACGTAATTATACATAAGAAAACATAATATAAAAGGAAAAAATTGGATTGAAATTAGAATATAAAATAAAATAGATATTTGCAATAAACTTAGTAAAATGATGGTAATGTGAATGTAAACGATAACTAAGGTTCATCAACATGGATTTGTAAGTTAACTAGTTTGAAGTGATTAACCTTTTCAGTGCGAATATTCTGTGTTTTATATTTTTACACACATACAAACTTGATAGCAATATTTAACAAACTATTTAAACACTCGATAAATAACAGTTTAAACTTTAGATTTCTTAAAGATAACCTTTAGGTTCCGGGGCTCGAAGCGAGCTGAACTAGAAAAACTAGGTGTAAACATCATATTTTTATTCCTTTCCGCTAAAAAAACCAGTACTTTTGACGGTAACTGTCAAATGAGATACATTTCAAACTTCATGAATACACAGACACAATTTGAGACAAATCACATAATACATTCAACTTTATATTTAGTATTAAACTTATTATTATTTGGACACCATGATAAGTTACTAACATTGGTGACAATTATCTATTAAATAAAAAGAGTCCTGACTGACTGACTGATTGACTGACCAACGCCCAGCCCAAACCCTTGGACTTAGAAAGCTGTAATTTTGCACAGAAGTTCCCTTTATAATGTAGACAAGGAATAAGGAAGTAACTCCCGGTGGTACGTTCCCGTGGGATATTTTTCAAAATCCACGCGGGCGAAGCCGCTTGCAAAAACTAGTTGGTGATAAAAATACACAGTACAAGACAAACACGATTTATATACCCACAGCTAAAAATTAATCTAAAACATTTTAACCTTTAGGAAAACAAACAGAGATAGGAGGTACTGCTTTATTTAATTTTGGTCTGCTACCGCTATATTCCCATGGCCGTAGTGTTAAAACCTTTCCTCTAAAATCATAGTAGACCTCGTCATTACACTTGCACTTCAAAAAACGACAAGGTATATTTGTCTGTGTTACCTCTGAACTGTCGATCACAGTGTGTCGGTAAGTTTTCAGCAGAGCCGGAGTTTCGAGGGAACCGTCAAAAGTGGTAAAGGAATTCCATTATACCTACTCAGTTATAAGTGTGTCTTTTAACTTTTAGCATAGCATCCATCGCCAATCGCGTAATATCTTGGCGCTGGGTGGTTGTGATTTGTCTCAGCTGGCACCACCCTCCCATCTTTATCCAGCGTCAGTTTTGCTCCACACCTTGCTGACTGTCGCCTAGAGCACCTTAGATACCGCTTCGTTTTATCACTAAACGAATACGTATAGTTTTTGTACATAGCAACCGACTTGCTGTCAGTCAATTTTATATATTGTATCTCTAGAACACAAAATATAGTCATTAAGAAGAAAATAAATTATTATGCACATGCATGAAAGTTATCTCATTAGTAAAATGTAGGAATAAAATAAAGTATATCTAAGCTTACTGTTTATTAATAAAGGAATATGATAGAAAGCAAATAGGAAAGAATAACCAAGTATAGTTGCCAGCACGAGTCGTGAGCACAACTCTACTCTTAAACCTAACGAATCTTATTTCACACAATGACATCAATCTATTATCAAGCATATTTAGATACAGATAGAAAACAGAATACAAGAGCACGCTGACGAGATTGGTCATGATCCTATAATTGTATTTCACCAACAAAACATAGCTTATACTATCTTATACTTGCATACAAAAAAAGAAAGAGACGGAAGATAATAAAAAAATACAACCGACTTCCAAAAACAACACTACAAAGTGAAAAATAACTTTAATTTCGGAAGTCGGTGTCTAGTTAAATGTATTTTGGTTTTTTTCCACCGACTTCCGAAATTAAAGTTATTTTTCACTTTGTAGTGTTGTTTTTGGAAGTCGGTTGTATTTTTTTGTAAAAAAGTTTTTATTTTTCACTTTTTAGTTGTAGTTCCTACCCCACACAACTTCTAATACCACTACCTGCAAAACACACTAGAACATCATCCATATAAAAGTGGGGAAAAAATACGTATTATTGAAGCTAACTCAAAAACTACCAAAGCAAAGTTGATCAATTTTATATGGGTCCAACTGTGATGTACACTCTCTCGAATAAAACAAAAAAAAATCAAATCGGTCTAGCCATCTTCAAGTAATCGGGGAACATACATAAAAAAATATATATATATAAAAACAAAAAAAAAGGTACCGACGAATTGAGAACCTCCTCCTTTTTGAAGTCGGTAAAAAGCTGTCAAATTAGGATACAAAAAAAATTTTTTTTTGGACTTCTAGGACGGAACATGCCGTTTGCCACTTTTTTTTACATCTAAACGTATTTGAGTACTTATATTCTAATCTTTCAACTACTTGTTCACTGGCTCATTTATCCAACGCCAAATAATTTTGAATTTTGGACTGCTTTACATATAAAAACTGTAAGGAGTCCATTTTAATTAAATAAACGATATCACGTTGGTGAAATCAGCACTAAGGCGATTTGTCCACCTGCACCGCTACGTCAACGGGACGTCAACGAGAACGAGATGACGGCGCCGAAGTAGCGATACATACATTTACTATGGCCGCGTGTCCACCGCACACCGTCACCGGGACGTCATATTCGGTTCGAATAATCTCGTTTCTCGTTGACATTCCGTTGACGATGGCAGTAGCTAAATAGTGTAAAGCTTTGGTTTCCTAAGAAAGCGGTGAATGATCACACAAATACGGCTGTCCAATACAGAGTTTTTAGGCACCTTAATGTCAAATACTGGTCAAAATAACAGATTTTCATGACAGAAACCCAAGGTTTAGTGAAATAAATTAAGAACTATTCCCACGTGATCTAAGAAACACATATTCGCCTTTTCCTGTCACATGATATTGTGGAGGCTCATGAGTATGCACGTTATAAGCTTCTACTATTGTAACTTCATCTACGTCCATTTTAATTCGGGCCTTACAACCAGTCTTCTTTCTAGAGCAGTACCAGCGTCTCTTGCTGTGGGCTTGGGCAAACGTGTACCCTCCAAGCATTAGAATCTTGTTCTTCAGACCAGATGGTATGAGGATGTAATCTGGAAGAGTAATTTTTAAACAATAACAAAGCAACGTTGATTTAAGATTTTTGTTAGTCAAAAAGAAATGACATTCTAGTATATTTGAGCTGGAAGAAAAAAAAAATAATCACCGTAATTCTCTTAAGAGTTCATTGTACTCATCATTATGAAAAACTTTTACTATGGGACAAAACATGAAATCGCGAAAAAAAATCAGCTGTTCCCTACATTTACGTTTGCTTAAGGCTCGGCGCAATCTCGCCACCGACCACAGCCACCGGTGGCCAGCGACAGCGACTTAACACACTTTTTCATATATATTACTGCTGTAGAGAGTGGCCGCCAGCGGCCACACGTGCGTGTGCGGTGCGTCAATACAAAATATATGACGGTGGCGCAAACGGCGCCGAGCCTAAGGCCTCTTTTCCATTACACGGTTGTTCAAACGTACGGTGTGTAAGCCGTACGGTTGAAAAAACGTGTTAGCTTGTACATGATACGGCAAAATCACCGCGCGAGACATTGGTAAGTACTGGCTAGTAGCGCTTTTTACTCGGGCTGTGTAGGACGTGCTGCGTCATGAATTTTCTTACGAAAAAAAAGATTATAGTTGCTTATTACATATATAGGAAAAAGAAAATAGAAAAAAAAGGGAAGTAAGGTTTTGGATACATCCGATTTTAGAAAAAAGGGAGGAATATGGCGCGTTTCATACACTTGTCAAGAATCAATTGAGAGAAGATGAAGACAAGTTTTACAATTATTTTAGAATGCAGAAAACTACATTCGACAACTTGCTCCAAAAATTATCCCAGGAACTAAAACATCAAGATACTTTTATGCGAGAGAGTATATCGCCCGCAGAAAGATTGGCTGTAACTCTGAGGTAAGTAGGTACAAAATTAAATGACATATTTTAGTTTAAAATTGTTTATTGCACACAAACAAAATTATTACATGTAATTGAATTTTAATAATTATTAATTTAAGAACAAGTAAATCAAAAAATACACTACGCTGAAAATGCTACTCAAGTGCGGTACTAAAATCGAATTAGTCTTCAATAGAAACTTGAGAATCTGCCGAGATACTTTCCGCATTTACACTATGTACAGATAATTGTGATTCGGGTCGGTAGTGGATTGGCTCTAAACCAGAACCGTGTCCAAAATCATGAGAAGACGTCTGTGGACGACTTATTCCATAGCCCGATCTAGCAGCTGTAGAATATCCATATGTTGACGATTGCGCATTTGAGGATGCTGTACCACTTAAATATCCTTGATGGCCTTGATCCCATTGGTTTCTTGATGTAGGTATATACTGAGTACACTGTCTTTGTTGAATATTTTTAATTATTGAAATTACTTGAAACTGAAAGTCTATCATATTTTCATCACTGAACTTGTCAACTGTATCAGCGATTCCCATAAAAAAGTTCATACTACGGCTTTTCTTTTTCTCATCTCGTTCTGCTGAATCCATAAACTTCATAAACCTAATGTCAACTTCACTTAGTTAATTTTTTCTTTTTTTTTTAGCCCTTTGCGTCTCATCATGAACATGTTCAGTCATGTTAGAATCGGTCTTGCGATGCTCAACATTTTTTTTTAGGAACATCATTTCATCATAGAACATATATTTTCTTATTTTTTTTGCTGAAGAACCAGACTTACATTCATTAATTTTTTTGTCATATTTTATCCAGCTATCTTTCATATTGGTCCACTTCTTCATCACCATTTGCCCTGAAAATAAATAAATAATAATTATTAAATTCAAAATTTATAAAAACCCCCGACCTAAACTGAATCGACCCCGACCTAAAATGGGGTTTTAGTATTTGAACCTGAACCGTTTTGTTTTATATTTCAGGTATCTAGCAACAGGAGATACCTTTACTGACCTATACTACAGCTATAGAATTGGAATAAAAACCATAAGTTGCATCGTACGTGAAGTATGCCACTACATTTGGTTAGAACTGTATAAAGAATATATGAAAATGCCATCTAAAGAAGACTGGCTACACATTGCAAGCAAATTTCAAGAATCTTCCAACTTCCCGCTGTGCTTAGGAGCGGTCGATGGAAAACACATCAGACTTATTAAGCCAATTGATAGTGGCTCGATGTTTTTAAATTACAAACATTTTTTTTCTATAGTTTTGATGGCAGTAGTAGATAGCGATTACAACTTTATATTTGTTGACGTTGGCGCCTACGGAAAGGAGTGTGATTCCAGTGTGTTTAAAGAGACCCCATTTTGGAAAAATTTAACAAACAACGGATTAAATCTACCCGATGCAACACGTTTGCCTGGAATTGACTACGATTTGCCATATGTGTTCGTTGCGGACGAAGCCTTTGCTTTGCATTATCACTTGCTTCGTCCATTTGGTGGTCATCAGCTTGATCAATTAAAACGTACATTTAACTACAGACTCACCAGAGCGCGAAGATTTGTTGAATGTGCGTTTGGCATTTTATCCAATAAATGGCGAATTTTTCACCGGCCAATGAATGTGTCCATCGATTTGGCAGTTGATATTGTGAAAACATGTTGTGTTTTGCAAAATTTTATACATAAGCAGGAAAACTTTCAGTTTCACAATGCGAGTGAAAATGAGTCCACCCTTGATTCAGAATCGGAACTAATCCAGTTACCTATCACGAATGCAGTTCGCGGAAGTTTGGCGGCTAATGAAGTTCGCAACAGATTTGCACAATATTTTGTATCTAACGAAGGTCGCCTCTCCTATCAAAACAACTATGCATAAGTAAAAAGTTAATAATTAAATATCTGTAACTTACCAAACTTGTTTTTCTCATCACCACTTAAATCTTCAAATGTGGGCTGGACATGAATAAATATTTCTTTCCAGGAATCATATTTAAGCCGCTTATTTTTATAATCGTCGATGGTCTTATCCCATATTACAGGCCTTTCTTGAATCAACGTAATTAATAATTCTTGATTTATGTTCATTTTATAATAAAATCGCGAAACAGCGTATATAAGCGGTCACGAATCCGTGCGTACGTCCGGCACCGTCGACACACCCCGATAGACTGCCATACAACACTGGTGAAAATCACGCCGTGCGTAGACGCGGCGCGCCGAGGGGCAGTCACGGCGCACGCGGCCGCGGCGCCGTGCCTTGGCGCCACCGTGCATGTCGACAAGCTCATATAGTGATCCATACCACACTGACGACCGTGCCTACACGCGGCGAATTAACCGTAGATTTTCACGGCGAGAAACCGTGTAATGGAAAAGAGGCCTAACTCGTCAAAATATAGGGAACAGCAGACTTTTCACGATGTCAGGTTTGGTCCCATAGTAAAAGTTGTTCAAAATGATGAGTTCAATGACCCTTTAGAGGATAATAATAGTGATTAAAATTACACCCAGTTTATTAGGGCAGTTCGAGCGAGACCACGCTGTTGGTATGAGTGAATAAATGGAAAAATATGGTAATAAAAGTACACAGTTCGTGACAGCAATGATTTAATTCCGCTTTATTACATTTTAAATACCATACATTTTTGGTAGGTACTCCTAATATTAGAATAGGTATATTTAATTTAGAAACTACTTAATTTAGTTGATAAAAAATAATACAAAAAAAAAAAAGACTGTACAGAAGTTATGCTTAATTACAAACAGCGGTTTTACGTAGATACATAGTAAGCACCTAATAAATTAAACATTTTTACTCGAATTATTTAAGATCTAAAAATATTTTGCATTCACTAACATGATTAAAATAATAAACACATATTTATAAAACAGCTTCAACATACTGACGGGCAACGCATAGCCAGCCACTGTAACGAACGGAAAACAATGTTCCTCCGAAGATGTTATAAAAAAACCACGAAGCAAAAGGAGTAATGTAAGGATCGTAGCAGGTGGCGTTCTGTAGTTTCTGCCTACCCCCATGGGAAGATGGCGTGAGTTTATGTCATCATGTCGTCTACACCTTATCCGGCGATGGCGACTCCTATATGTTTTTAATCTGGGTCTTTATTCCGGTGAGCTCTGATGTGGCTAGCAAAACCGAACTTCGTCTTAAAGACTCGGTCGGCCGGTCTCGGCGGGGGAGTTTATGTATGTGTGTTATAAAAACCTTTTTAAACAATTCAAGGGTTGAGACCCTTGAATTGTTCTAATGGGTTTATTGAAACCTAATAGTACAGTCAGCAACAAAAGTCGATTAACACTTGCAGTTTTTTAATCTTAATTACTAAGCGACATATTTAATTCAAATCGGAACAGAAGTACTTAAAATTTTAAGAACATTAACTCTTAACAGTTAAACGAAAAAAAAGCAGTTTATCGAATCATTTTGTGTTAATTTAGATGCTGTCAAAAAGTAGTAGTGTTAACCGACTTCTGTTGCTGAACGTACCTACTCAAATAATGTTAAATCTGTATTTTATTTTACAACAGTAATTTGTAACAACTTATTTCCACTCATAAGTCTGCTCTCTGGGAGAGGGAAAGGATGAGTTCACAGATTCCGTGATTCCATGCCCCCTGTTAAATCATACAGCATTTATTTCAATTAAAAAATTTACAGGCATTTTGAATTGTTCTGGACGACTCCTTCAGTTGGTCAGAAAGTTGAAGTTAGTTGCCCTTTCCAAAACTTCGATCTCTATGGATTATAACGGGCAATAAACTCCTAGGATACTCTTTTAAATCAAGATGTTACAAAATTCTGGGCACATTATTCTTGTTGCTTCTAAAAGTGAGAACAATTTAAAAAAAATAATAAAAACAATTTATAATATAAGATTAAAAATAAGCCCTGGCAGTTATGAGATGACAAGTTTCAACTGACCGCGCCCGTTCACGATCATGACGCATGGATCACCACCATCCAGCTCAACCATTTTGTAGGGAACCCATCAGCCTGGTACTCACATAATTACAAAATTGAAAAAATGCTCGTAAGTTACACAAAATTATAGTTTGCAATGTATTTGAAAGATTAATAAAATTTTACTACCAAAAGGAAAGAAAATAAGTATTCAGCAGCTGAGACTTGATGAAATAAAAATTATGCTCCTTGTTGTCTCGTCCTCTATGATGATTGAATACTACTTGTTAGTATCGAGTCGATGTACTCGCCGGCACCACATGTTTAAAGAATTTTTATAAAGTTTCCGAACGCACTCGATGTACTTCAGTCTTCCCGCGATTCGAACTGTCATTCGTTTCTTATGTCAAGAAACCGGCGCCACAAATTCCTTTTTCAGCTTGCACATTTTGCTAATAAATTAATAGAAACCATAGAAAAACGGTACTATGGGTAACAAAAGAAAGCTAGAAAGAAAAATGAAAAGATGGAGAGAAAAATACGACGTATGTACAAAAAACTTAGGAAATTGGATTCAGATTCAGACGGTGAGTCTTTTGAATTTTGTTAATTTCTAGCATAGGTACTTACCATGTTTTGTTATGAACACTCAGGCCCACCTGCAGGGTGAGGCGGTGTTAAAACATTTCAAAACCGTAATATAGTGCGATGATAGACGTGGTTCACTGTGGGTATGCAAAATGCATAACTGTCACGGCTTATTATAGTAGTTGCTATGCTGTAGAGCCTAGATCTACAAAATTATATCGGTTACACCGATTATAGAGCAAGTTACTTGCTTCAGATTCCACCACCTCCAGCCCCCACCTACCACCAGAAGGATTGGTTGATACAGGATCACCAATGCCTGAGACGCTGGCTGTCGAGGAGACAACCTCTCCAAATGAGGAGCTATCCGCCCCAGAAACAACCTTACCAACTGAAGGGCTGATTGTCCCAGACGAGGAAACACTTGACGCAGAATTGTTGTCTGCTCTGGGAGAAGTGGAACAAACAGCAGTTGGGCCTACAGCCCATCCTGAAATAGCGAATAGGTGGGCTGCCGTGTTGCAAAGGGATTATCAAAAGAAATTAGAAATGGACTTTATAATGCATACATTCCCTATGAAAACATACCAATAATGCCTCCTAAGCTAAACCCAGAAATAGCGGCAGCTGTATCAGAACCAGTCAAGAAAAGGGACTCTATTATTGCAGACAGACAGAAGCTGGTAGGTGCTGCCCTAACAGCACTTGGCAAGTCGTTACAACTTTTCCTGCGAAGGGGGGATAAGGTTGAAATTATCAAACATGTTAACGATGCAACAAATTATTGTGTGGCACAATACACTCCGATGCAATCAGCAGAAGGCACCTCATAGGAGCAGTCATAAACAAAGATATGAAAGATTGCCTTACTGAAGAGGCCGATACCTTCCTCTTTGGAAGTAACCTAGCTGATAAAATCAGAAGCACCAAAGCAGTTCAGAAATCTATTAAAGATTTAAAAAGCACCAATAATTATGTGCCCAACAAGGCCCCAAATAAAACAACCAAAACTTTAAACTGGCGGGGCCCGTCTCGTCCAAGCAACCGGTTAGCGACAGGAGGGAAGCCAAACAACCAGTCGCCCAAACAACGAGTGAAGGAGTACAAAGGGCAGCAGCAAATATCTCGGAAGTTGTTGTTATTGTTGTTGAACAATTACAATCGCAGGCGCTAGAACCACAGGTAGGCAGACTTCCATTATTTATTAACAATTGGAAAAGCATTACGGATGATGCTACGGTACTGAAATGGGTATCTGGATACCAAATATCTCTGGACGAGATACCATTTCAAACTCATCTACCATTGAATGACTCATTCTGTTCTCTTGAATTGGATCAAATTAGAACTGAAATTCATAAACTTATTCAGTTAAAAGTAATAAGTAACTGTAATGAAGCAGATGATCAATTCTGTTCATCAATATTTCTAGTCCAAAAGCCAAATGGGAATTTTAGATTCATCTTAAACTTAAAAAATCTAAACAATTATGTAACTACAGATCATTTTAAATTAGAAGACTACCGTACAGTTTGTAAAATATTAGAAAATAATGTATATATGGCAACTCTAGATAAAAAGGATGCATACTACATGTGTAGCATTGATGCTAATTAAAGGAAATATTTAAGATTTTTCTGTGAAGGAAAATTTTATGAATTTAATGGCTTATGTACTGCACCATATGTATTCACTAAGATACTAAAACCTATAATAGCAAAACTAAGGGGAAAAGGATACCAATCAGTTTAATACCTTGGCGACTGGCTTTGTATAGGAAAAACATATGATGAGTGCCTTGATAACGTAACCCAGACATCAACTCTTTTAACACAGTTGGGTTTCATTATTAATAAAAGTAAATGTCAATTAACTCCTTCCCAGGAGTGCAAGTTCCTGGGTTTTGTGTTTAATACAAGCACAATGTCTATATCCATTGATTCTGACAAAAGAGAAAAGTGTATTAAACTTGTTAAAAAGTTCCTTACAAAAACATCCTTTTCAATCAGGTTTTTAGCTCAGGTCCTTGGAACACGTGTCAGTCTGTCCAGCCATATAATATGGGTTACTTTATACAAAAGTGCTTGAAAGACACAATTACCTGTCTCTTTTAAAACAAAAAGATAATTATTACTATTTTTCTATTTCTATTATATTTCTATTATTTTTATTTTTTATATTTTTATTATTTTTCTATTTTTATTTTTCTATTTTTTTTTTTTTTTTTTTTTTTTCTATTTTTTTTTTTTTTTTTTATTTTTATTTTATTTATTATTTTTTATTGACGACACGGTTGGCGCAGTGGTTGAGCGATTGACTGCTGCGCAGCATGTCGCGGGTTCGATTCCCGCACGGAACAAATATTTGTACGACCTACAAGTATTTGTTCCGAGTCTGGGTGTTTTTCTATCTATAATATGTATGTATTTACAAAAAAAAAAAAATGTATATAAGTAGTTTATCAGCCATCTCGTTACCATAACACAAGCATTAGGTTGCTTAGCTTGGGGCTAGATGGCGTTGTGTGATATGTCCAAACATATTTATTTATTTATTTTATTTATTTATTTATTATGAGATGACAATATCGTTACCTGACCATTGCCACTCTGACCTGCAATGGTGGCTAAAGAATTTACCTAAATCTATGTCTTCCATCAGAAAGAAAAGGTTTGTGTAGGAAATAAACACAGTCGCATCTCTCTCAGGCTGGGGTGCTTCATGTAAAGAAGGAACAACCAGTGGTCCATGGACAGAACAAGAATCTCAGTTGCATATTAATACCCTAGAACTAAAAGCAGCTCTATTCGGTCTTAAAAGTTTTGCCAATGGGTTGTCACACTGTGAAATCCTTATGCGAACAGACAATACAACAGCTATCGCCTATATTAATCGTTATGGTGGAATACAATTTCCACATTTACACATGCTTGCAAAAACTATTTGGCAGTGGTCTGAGCAACGAAACATATTTCTATATGCATCTTAATTAATACAAAAGAAAATGTAGTAACAGACTACGAATCTAGAAGAGAGTTAGGCCATACTGAGTGGGAATTAAATGATATATTCTATAAAGAAATAGTAAAATCTTATGGTAATCCAGACATTGATTTATTTGCTTCAAGAACAAATACAAAATGTACCCAATATGTCTCATGGCATCCAGATCCTTCTGCATATAAAGTAGATGCATTTACAATATCTTGGCATATTTTCTTCTTCTATGCCTTTCCACCTTTTTCTGTTATATTGAAATGTATAGAAAAAATTGTGACAGACAAAGGAACAGGAATTCTTGTTGTGTTGGAAACCAAGGCTGAGTTTCCCAGTGGAAACTCAGCCTTGGTATAAAAAGCTACTGGTATCAGAACCAATAGTTTTTAAGCCAAGTAGTGATTTACTTACTTTGTGTAATTAGCTCACCGCATCCTCTTCACCGCAATCTTTCACTATTGGCAGGGAAGTTATCCGGCAGTCGTTCCTAGACTCTGGTGTCGAAGAACAGGCAGCAGAAATCATGCTGTCGTCAATATCAAGTAATACCTTAAAACAGTACTTGCCTTCAATAACGGAGTGGATCTCTTATTGTCACACAAAACAGCTAAACGCGACCGAAACACCTGTAACGGAAGTAATTACTTACCTTACAATTAAGTTTCATGAAGGTGCATCTTACGGCACACTCAACTGCATAAGATCTTCCCTGTCACTAGTAATAGGTCCGCATGTAGGAGCAGATCAGAGCAGAGTTAAAAGGCTTTTTAAAGGTTTCTTCCGTCTACGCCCAAACAAACCGAAATATCATTATACTTGGGACATTTCTACTGTACTTAATTTCTTAGAGGAAAATCGTACTGACCTAAACAACTTAAAGTCATGCTCTATTAAGACAGTTACACTGTTAGCCTTAGCTATAGGACAAAGAATGCAAACAATAAACTCAATTGTTACTGACCAAATAATTACAATGGATGATAAGATTGTCATTAAAATTGACAAACTAATTAAAACTTCTGCGCATAATAGGCATCAACCTATGTTAGTTCTACCTTTCTTCTCAGACAGGCCCAACATTTGTCCTGCAAAGTGCCTGATTAATTATTTGAGAATTACTTCTGATATTAGAGAATCTTCAAATCTATTTATATCTTTTAAAAAACCTCATTCAGCGGTATCAGTCAGTACACTCAGCCGCTGGATAAAAATAGTAATGGCTGTAAGTGGCATAGATACTTGTATGTCAATATTCTCCAGCCACAGCACCAAACATGCCTCAACATAAGCGCGTCAACATTGACGAGATACGCAGGACGGCTGGCTGGACTGACTCCTCTACAGCCTTTGACAGGTTCTATAACCGCCCACCTATAATAACTCTGCATTTGCAAGAGCCATTTTCACTGAAAGTTAATACAAGATTAATAATTAAATAATTGGAGATTAAACGAACTTACCTGAAGTGAAGTTCTATCCAAATTATACGAGTTGCTTCGTCCGAAGAGATTAGATAACATTGTAGTAATACGTCTAAGATATCGCCTTTCACCCACTAAGTTTGAGTTTTTTTTTTTTTTTTTTTTGTGGGTACTTCGTCTTCCTTCTCGTTATTCCTGTGGTGTCATTCATTTAGTTGAAAGCCTGGAACCTTTTAATATTTCACTTAAGATATTGGAAGTTATAGGGTTGGGAGGGAACTAATCTCTTCGGACGAAGCAACTCGTATAATTTGGATAGAACTTCACTTCAGGTAAGTTCGTTTAATCTCCAATTATACTTCGTTGCTTCGTCCTTCGAGATTAGATAACATTGTAGATTTTGAAAGATGGTGAAATATTAAAACTCATATTTAACTATTAAACGTATAATGGTCAAACAATATTTATTATTATTGTTTTCTAAAACTAAAATGAATTTCTCATTAATTAGCCGGGTAACTTATAAGTAATTAAATTTTAATAACATTCTAACATCAATCAGAGGTTAGGATTGATAAAGCAAATTGATCAGATTGTTCACATTGAATATCTCTATGATAATATCTAGCGAACGTACATCCATGATCCAGAGATCCATGATCCATTCGCCTCACTAAAATAGTATTTCCACATTAGCATTACTTACTATATTATATCAAGCTATACCTGAACCGCTTTGAACTGAGAAACATACTTGTCGGTTAGAAGAAAAAAAAAAACACAACATTTAATTAACAGAAAAAGTTGCGGTTGAAAAAGCCATGCTTTGATTCACTTTTGATTGATGGCTGTTTGCAAATGGCTGTTCATTTTTGTTTCTATAAGTTACGCATAGCTGAAGACATATAGGTATGTATGTTATTTATTTATTTTATTCTGTATGTTTATCTTTTTTTATTGGTAAATTATGTTCAGATAAACTCACACGTATCTCTGTGAATAAAGTTACTTACTCGAGATATTATGTTACACAGGGGTACGTCATTACGTCATTCGATAGGTAGTTGCTGAAAATCAGCGCTGTTGATGATAGGCTCGTCCGACGTCACGGCATTTTGCTGAGCAACGACCTTTCTTGCACAGATACGACGCACGGATTAATGTGTTTTAGTTAGTTTTGTTATAAAAGTATTATTTTTACACTATGCAATTCGGATCTGTTATTGTTTGTTTGCTGCTGTTATTGTTTGTTGCATGACATTACCTAGTGTCACAACACAGAGTAGAGGCAATATAGAGTTCATAGTCTAAGTAGTATTGTTGAATTACTGTTTTAAATTGTTGTCTTTGGTCTGAGATCGTAGACAACTTGGATACGAGGCTTTTGCTTACTTTGCATAACGTGTGTACTTTGTTATTTTTTAGTTACTAATGTGCGTTTTATTTGTGCAAAATAAACGATTTTTCTTTCTTTCTTTTCTTTCGAAGACATTGGAGGTGCCACTCCACCCAGCGGTCTTTCGTATCGTGTCAATATTGACACCAGCTCTATGAGCGGCTGAGGTGGCTGCGTGTCTTGTGGAGTGAGCAGAAAATATTGAGGTGTCAATTCCACTAATTGTTAACATATCTTTTATCCACCGGCTTATAGTATTTGTGGATACCGGTTTGTGTGGTTTTTTAATACTTAGGAATAGGTTATTGGCATTGTTTCTCAAAGACTTTGTCCTATCTATATAAGCTACCAACGCTTCAGCCGGACATATTTCCGGACGGTCGTTGTAAAATGGAATGTTAAGACAAGGTTGAGCTGCACCTGGGCGAGATGTTTTTATAAAATCGTTTATCTTGATTAATATAAACTGACCATGGATAGATATATTTTCGATTGTTATTTTGCCAATCGTCTGCACTCTGTGTGCAGTTATTAGCGTGAGCAAAGTAACGGTCTTTTTGGTCAATTGTTCTAAACTTAAATTACGGTTTGGGTACCATTTCGATAACGAATCTAAAACTACTGAGGGGTCCCAAGTGATATTATATTTAGGGACGGGAGGACGAAGTCTGTAAAAACCTTTAAATAGCCTAGTAACACGGTCATCAGACCCTACTCTCGATCCTAAGATCAAAGACAGAGCGGAGCGATGAGTATTTAAAGATCCGTATTGTAAACCAGAATTAAACAATTCAGTGAGAAAATAAATTATCATAGGAATTGACGCCTCGTGTATTTCAATATTCTGAGTTTCACAAAATCCTACCCAGCGTCGAATTGCAATATCATATTGTTTTATTGAATTTTCAGACAGGGAAGCTATCATAATATCTAAAGCTGACGGTGGTACTCTTCTGTTCCGTAGTGCCGTCCTGATAACTTCCCTGCAATCAACGTGAGTTTCGGGAGACTGTTGGAAATAGACAATAACACATTATCAGAGGGTGTAAACTGAATCAATTCGGAACAGAGGAGTTTTTGAAACAGTGGAAACCAGGGTTGCGTGGGCCAAAATGGGACCACAACAATACCTTCGGCCTGATCGGTTATTATTTTTCTCAAAACTTTTAGTATAACTGCAAAAGGAGGGAATGCGTAGAAAGAAAGATTTTTCCAACTTAAAGTAAAAGCGTTCACAGCGAATGCTCCAGGGTCTCTATTCCATGAGGTGTACTTAACACATTTATTATTTAACCTTGATGCGAAAAGATCAATTTTAGGTTGCCCGAAAGCCTGTACAATCTTTTCAAAAGCATTGTCTTTGATCTCCCATTCGGTGTCGGGGTGAGATTTTCTAGACTCCGCATCTGCTATTTCGTTATCTTCTGAACTTATGTATGAAGCGAACACAAATATACCGCGAGCTTCACACGACTGCCACAGAGATTTTGTGATTTCGGTTAGATGTGGAAATCTTACTCCACCCATACGGTTGATGTACGAAATAGCAGTTGTGTTGTCAATACGTAGTAAAACTTGACAATTTTTTAATCCCTTTGCGAATATTTGTAAACCCAAGAACGCTGCCAGGAGTTCTAGGTAATTTATATGTTTGACACATTCTGAATTACTCCATTGCCCACTGGCGGTCTCCTTACCGCATGCTGCCCCCCCACCCTTTTTTGCTAGCATCTGAAAATATTTCCAGCGAGTAGCTGTCTTGTCTAATGGGATTAACTGCGTCATCAATTGATTTTAACCACCAGGAGGAATCGTCCTGCAGGTACTGTGGTAATAACATGTGGCTATCGTAACTAGTCGTTTGACACAATGCAAGGTATTTACATCTTTCCATTTGCTTAGTATAAATCCAGCCGTACTGAATCGCGGGGCAAGATGAAGTGAGGAGGCCTACCAAGCGTGCAAAATGTCTTATTTTACAACGTGTTTTGACTTGTAACGATTGTAATTCTTGTTTAATTAAATTTCTTTTATCTTTAGGTAGGCTAACATGAAATTTTTTCGTATCTATCACGAACCCAAGGTATTTGCAAACGTTACTCGGAATCATACAGCTCTTTTCTATATTAATAATAAATCCTAAGGACTCTAAAATACTTCTTGTTTGTATTATATTGTCTAGGCAATCTTGATAATTGTTAGAAATAATACAAATGTCATCTAAATAAATAGATGACAAATATCCTAATGATCGCAATAAACAAAGCACCGGTTTTAATAATTTTGTAAAAACAAATGGGGCCGTGTTTAGGCCAAACGGTAAAACATTGAATTGGTAAATTTTACCCTCGTACTTAAATCGTAAGTACTTTCTGCAGTTAGGATGTATTGATACAAGAAAATACGCATCCTTCAAATCAAGGGTGGCCATGAAACTGTTTTTTGATACTAGTTTTAAAGTTGTTCTCAGATCTTCAATTTTAAAATGTTCTGTTATGATGTGCTTGTTTAAAGATTTTAAATTTAATATAAATCTGTTTTTACCATTATGTTTTTTAATCAGGAAATTACTAGAAAGAAACTGTCCTTCACATGGCTCGCAAATTGAAATAGCTCCACTGATTATAAGATCAGTGATGGCCACCCTGTATTGAAGGGATTCTGATGAAGATAATGTAGGGAGACTAGGTTCGTATGACTGGTAAACCGGTTTCGTAAACGGTATCTCGTAACCTCGTATCCATGATAATATAACAGGGTCATTGGTTATCAATTGCCAATGATCATAAAAATATGATAATCGTCCAGCGGAACGTACCAGGTCTAGCGCCGGGGGGCTGGGCGCTGCTGCAAGCGCGGCGGCTGTCGCGGTAGCTGCTGCGGCCGCGGGCGCTGCGCCGGCTCGGTCCTCCTCGCTGCTCCCGCTTGCCGCGCCGGCGGGAACGGAGGCCTCTGGTTTAAAGGCCGAATAGGGGCTTGTCTCGGTCTCTGTGCTGGTGTAGGTCTTCTGACTGGTGTGTTTATTTTAATCTCAGCGCCTGATTTGGATATGGCTTTTGCAGCTCTGATAGTATCGGTCAGCTGTTCACCGAATAAGAAATGATCGATTTCTGTGTTAAACAAATGATCTTTAATATCTTTTTTAATTGTTGAACATATAAAACTACGTCTTGTCATAGACTCATTGTGTTGTGAGTCACACATCAGTCGGCCCGCATCGATCAGCAATCTTATTACTGTCTGGTCTTTGTGATCTGAAGAAAACAACGTATTGAGAGCTTCACTGATACAAGATATACTGGCTGCGACCTGCGCCTGTTTATTCTCCAGTGCCTTGTCTTTTTTGATGAGCACATCTGATAAAGCGGCCTTTATTTCTGGATTTAATTTCGGCGCATCAATCTTTGTGCAGTTTCTTGGAACAAGGTGCTTTTCTAGCAGCTCCTTTCGAGCATCTTTTGTCAAGCCTCTCGTTGCAATGTGTTCCCAGCGAACAGATAATTCACCTCTAATATCCGGACCATATATTTTGTCCTTTGAAGGTGTTTCGCCCAAGAGATTCAGAATCTCTTCATCCAGTTCAGGGGGATCAAGAGCTGCTTCAACGGGCAGTTCCGATTGCACTGTCTGTACCGCCTCTGTAGCAGGGGCATGTGTAGTTGAGGTGGACGTACCCGGTTGGGGCTCTTCCGCATCCAAAATCGGTACTGGCTCGATTTCGGGCTGAACTTCCATTTCATCTAGAATATAATAAGTACCAGATGTAGGTAGGTATTGGAGAAAATAGCGTGGCGTTACACCCAGTTCATCGTCCATTCAGAAATATAAAGTCAAATTAATGAAAATTAATCAAATTTTGGCATATGAATGTGATCACATACCCATGTATAGGTAGGTAGGTACCTAGTAAGTTTTAGAGCGGCGATAGTCCTTAAAAACTATCCACAACACTATTAACTAAATTTATACCTGCGTACATAGGACATAATGTAGGTCACTAATGTGAAGGTAACATTCCTTTCAAATGTACACAATCACTAATAAAAGGTAGGCAGGCTAGTAGGTAGGTATATAATTTACCCAATAAATTGGGAATCCACAATTATGTGAAGGTAACATCCCCATAAGATGTACACAACACTAGTCCTTAAAAACTATCCACGACACTATTAAATATATTTAATCTATACCTGCGTACCTACAAAAGATTTAAGTAGGTCACTAATGTGAAGGTATCATTCCTTTCAAATGTACACAATCACTAATTATGTAGGTAGGTATAGGTACTTGTATAGTCTACCCGATGAATTGGGAATCCAAAATATGTGAAGGTAACATCCCCATAAGATGTACACAACATTATTTGGAATATGACATCATGTCAAATTATGATACGGATATAGCCCTAAAAACTATTCACAATATCTTTCATAGAACATTGGTAAGAAAACACTTTAGCTTACCTTCATGATCCGATAGCTCAGGCAATAGAATAATACTCGCCGATGAGCTACTGCTTTCAGAACAAATTCGAACTCGCGACCGTTTGGCACGTTTATTGATTTTCTGTAGAAGTTTTCGAATCTTTCTTCTCAAATAATCACTGTCGTCGTTTTTGTGACTACGTTTCGGCATCTTATTTTCAATTTTCAACGAAAAGTAGAAAGTACGTGGTGATCGGCGACGCACTAAAACGCGAATGAATGACACCACAGGAATAACGAGAAGGAAGACGAAGTACCCACAAAAAAAAAAAAAAAAAACTCAAACTTAGTGGGTGAAAGGCGATATCTTAGACGTATTACTACAATGTTATCTAATCTCGAAGGACGAAGCAACGAAGTATAATTATGTATAAGAATATTGTTGTACTTACTTAAAACTTTTTTATTTTAAGTAGTCGGTAAAGTTGACTGATAATAATATAAATTAATATGGTTGTGATTAGAAGTGTAATTATTATTGATGACTGATTAGAATTTAACTAATAATATAAATTAATAAGGTTATAATTAGAAGTGTAATTATTATTACCTAATAAAAAAGGTTCTGATTCTACAACAAGTAGTATTCAATCATTATAGAGGACGAGACAACAAGGAGCATAATTAAACAATCAAACAAATTTACCAAGTGTAGTTCGATTGGAATTATGCTCCTTGTTGTCTCGTCCGAAGATGATGAGTCCCACCCTCCCTAGCAGGTCGTATCAACCTACACCCTTGAGATGTAGAATCAGCCCCAGCAGAAACATCTTTAAACTAAATGACAGTTCGAATCGCGGGTAGACTGAAGTACATCGAGTGCGTTCGGAAACTTTATAAAAATTCTTTAAACATGTGGTGCCGGCGAGTACATCGACTCGATACTAACAAGTAGTATTCAATCATCATAGAGGACGAGACAACAAGGAGCATAATTCCAATCGAACTACACTTGGTAAGTTTGTTTGATTGTTTAATAACAAACATCAAGATCGTAATTTCAGAAAAAAAAAAAATGGAAGCATCAAGTGATTGTACAGCAGGACCTGCATTTCCTCTTATCTTTTTACTTATTAATATTTATTTACACAACTTAAATGTAATGTCACGTGCGTGACTAAATACTAACAGCTGCACGGGTCGAACGAAGGCAAACTACGCTTGCCGAGGTCGGTCCGAAAGCAAGTTAAACTGTTGGTCCCAGCGGTAACTTGTAGATCTTTGACAGTCATTACGGGTAGTCAGAAACCCGAAAGTCTAACAACCAGTCTTACCAAGGGGTATCATATTACCCAGTAACTGGGTTGTGGAGGTCGGATAGGCTGTCGCTTCATGTAAAATACTGGTATTCAGCTGCATCCTATTAGACTGGAAGCCGACCCCAACAAGGCTGGGAAAAGGCTAGGCAGATCAGATGATAATATATATAGTCACCTAAGTATAACTTTTCGTTCGTGTACAATTCTTTCTTGCAAACACATACTGTCCAGTTTCAGCTATATAATATCCGGGCGGTTCATGAGTGTGTGTCCTGTCAGCTTCAATTATGGTCACCAAGTCCGTGTGCATTTTGATCCTGGCCTTGCAACCAGCCTTCTTCCTAGAGCAGTACCAGTGACGTTTGCTGTGCATCTGAGCGTATGTGAAGTCATCAAGCATTAGCAAATGGTTCTTCTTCCCAGATGGAATGAGGATATAATCTGGAAGGTGTACCGGTATTATATGTTGGTATAAAGAATTTAAGTGAAGAGTCCTTATTTAATAGCCAAGGGTACACAGGTAAAATTAAAGACTAAATGGTATTTAACGTTGATTTAGTTCTTTATTACATTACGCAGTATTTACATTTCAAAAATATATATATATATTAAGAGTTTGCAGTTGCAAATTTAACCGATAACCTTACACATAGCTACAAAATACTATCCTAACTTAATATTATAAATTATGCGAAAGTAAGTTTTTTTTTTGTTACCTTTTCACGCCTAAACCACTGAACCGATCATCCTGAAATTGTGCATATACGTTGTCAGGTGTACAGAAACAGACATAGGATACTTTTTATCCGGAATAAAAGTACTGCTCCCGAGGAAAACAACAATACCGTTCTTATGATAATAGATGGCGCCACGTGTCTTTCGAATCATGATTGAATTATATTATTACAAGATTGATTGTTAAATTCTAAATTAACGCGAGCAAAACCGCGGGCAAACGCTAGTAATATTATAAATGCGAAATTGAGTTTGTTTATTTTCACACTAAAACGGCTGAACAGATTTGGATGAAATGCTGCATACGGGTAGAATGACCTGGAAAAGGACATAAGGCTACTTTTTATCGACATACCACGCGGGCGAAGCCGGGGGCGGAAGCTAGTCTAACTAATACAATAATCAAATAACTAATACAATAATAATGTGAAAGCACACTTTCATGTTTGTGCAGTTCTCATTAATTTTGTAACCCAAATAATTTTTTTTTGTGTTAATTGCAAAAGCGTTTATAGGCTTCTATTGGAATACTAGCTGGCCAGACAGATGTTGTCCTGTCTTAGCTATGAATATTCTAATGTAAACGCGCGAAGTTCCCGAAGGCGCCAGCTAAGAACATTTTGAATTGTGTAGAAAACCTTAATATATATTTTAAGAATTGAACTACAATTGTTTGTTCAAAAGTAAAATACCGGAATAAATTTACAGTAAAAAGTCAAAAATATGAAAAAGATTAATTGGAGCCAATTAATTAGAAACAAAAATGTTTTGAGTATGAATGTCGATGACTATAAGAGTAGGGGAAGACCAAAGAAACGGTGGATGGACTGTGTGAAAGATGACATGGCTAGAAAGGAAGTGACTACCGAGATGATGACTGATAGAGAAGTATGGAAGAAAGGAACATGTTGCGCAACAAGTAAGTTGGGATAATGGGTTGTTACTTTTATCAAATCTCCACATATTTAGTACAGTAGTGTTAGTGAATTGGCATTTTCTGTAACAATAAACTGTGTAGAAGTTTCTTTCATACAAACCTTGTCCTGACAATTACAAATACAACAAAAAAGAATTAGCCAAATAGGTGCATCTGTTCTGAAGTGGTGCGCGTACATACATTCGGAAATTGGTTTTTTATTTTAGAATACTACATAGCTGACCCGCCAGACGTCCTGTCAAAATTTCAATAAATCGAACGGCAGGAAAACAAATGAATTATAAAATTCATTTGAATTTGTCTCTAAGTTAGATTTCGTGCAGATTCGTTAGATTTCGTTCGTTAGACGAATGTGCACGTAATCTAACTTAGAGAGATGTATTGATGATTTTTATGGTTAAAATTATGTAAATACATATGTTTTATTATCGCGTATCATATTTTGATCAAGATACAACCTGACACGGACCTGCAAATTGCAAAAAAAAAAAACAACAAAAAAAATTAATTTTGAGGGCTACCACAGTGCATCCCCCTTAATCCCCCTTCCCATCCCTCTTCATCAAGTTTTGTTTAAAAGAAAAAAACTTGGGAAAAGTTAATTCATTTAAAATTAAAGTCAAGTCAGATCAATGTTGATACTACTTTTGGTAACCAAGGAAGAAGTAAGGACCCTTCATACTAGGTAGGTACTCCGTAATTTTTTATTTCTTTATTATTTCAGAAACGATTTTATTCTATTACAATCTAATAATAATAATAATCTATTATAAAAAATATTCCCTCAAAATATAGCTTGTTACATGGATTAATCGCGGTCACAAAATTTATTTTTAAAAATTCAGTTTTATCGGGGACAACAGATAATTAATTAATATTAATTAAATAATTTAAAAAAAAGTTATTCAAAGGCATATTACTAAACTCATAACAGCAACACAACAGTTCAAAATGAAAATATTCACTCTGAAAATAAACACTTTGAGAAAATGAGTTTTCAGGGAATTTGGGTTACGACATCAGAAACCACATACATTGAAATTATTCAACTTTCAGAAAAAAAATGCATTTCAATAATTCCTGTCCTTTTGGTGGTATTTATTAGCTGCCGCAGCTGCGTCGCAATATTTCAAATTAGTTTTTAAAATTAAACTATTTTGCTATGTTAAAAAAAAATGTGTTGGTAAATAATTGCATCTGATTTTGTCATAAAAAACAAGAAGTAGAAGGACATCCATATTTCAGATGGGGCCACTTTTTTTGAGAATTGCTCGTTTATGACCTTAGTCAGGATTTAAATTAGTTCTGTTCCTAATGAATACATACTGTCC
The DNA here is from genome assembly GCA_946251885.1 of Cosmia pyralina. NCBI lineage: Eukaryota > Metazoa > Arthropoda > Insecta > Lepidoptera > Noctuidae > Cosmia > Cosmia pyralina. The sequence continues at coordinate 22,495,238 of OX276351.1, forward strand.
ACTAGGAGTGACGTGGTATAATGGCGGAGCGTGCGTATGTACTCGGTATCCTCTCACAATAGTCTTCCCCTCAGCATCTATGTGGATCTTTGCTTTGCATCCGTTCTTCGTTTGGGAGCAGTACCAAATACGAAGACTACTCTTCTGTGAGAAAGTATACCCATCTAGCATGAGCAGCTTATTCTTCTTTTTATTTGCATTTGGTACAAATATGAATTCTGAAAATAAATAAACGATAATGTTAACCGTTGCTTAGTACAAAACAATAAACACGCGTGACGCATTGCGCCGGAACTGCAGTTCAGCTTGGTGCTTCAATTCGGTTGGAGCTACCAAAATGAACCGTGTAACTGTAAGGCTAAAACTGAATCAATCAATGTTGGCTGTTCCTATGTTTAATTTCTGGGTGTTTAAGCAAAAGTGAATTAATTTGGTTGAACCACACTACCTTTATAAATAGGTAACAGAAATAAAACAGCAATAACATGTAAAGTAACTAACTATATTTATTTTATGTCAAAAATTGACCTTTCGATCCAGACCGATGAAACTAAACACATGTCCCCCTTATTCATAAAAAACTAAAACGCTCTACAAACCTATTTTATTTAGTTAATAAACGTTTTTACAAAAAAATACAACCGACTTCCAAAAACAACACTACAAAGTGAAAAATAACTTTAATTTCGGAAGTCGGTGTCTGCTTTAATGTATTTTCGTTTTTTGCCACCGACTTCCGAAATTAAAGTTATTTTTCACGTTGTAGTGCTGTTGTTTGAAAGTCGGTTGTATTTTTTTGTAAAAAAAGTTTTTATTTTTCACTTTTTAGTTGTGGTACCTACCCCACACAAATTCTAATACTGCACTGCACTACCTGCAAAACAAACTAGAACATCATCCATATAAAAGTGAGGCAAAAATACGTATTATTGAAGCTAACTCAAAAACTTCCCAAGCAAAGTTTATCAATTTTATAGGGGACCAACTTTGATGTAAACTCTTTCAAATAAACCAAAACTTTTTCAAATCGGACGACTGTAAAAAATAATACATAAAAAAAACATACGTGTCGAATTGAGAACCTCCTCGTTTTTTTTTCGTCGGTTAAAAACAATGTTTTGTCTTCTTCTTTCAAATTCAAATCATAATTCGAAAGAAATTGACAAAACACTATTTTAACTAATCTAGGTTTGTAGAGCGTTATGGTTTATTTATGAATAAGGGGGTTAATCTTAAATAATATATTTTTTAATAACAAATAGCAGAACTAAAACAAACAAACATAACTGGCGAATTGTGGGTGTACTATAGCTGAGAGGTTTTTTTTTGTTTTTGTTCTCTCCGGAGTATTCTTTTTTTTATTTTCTCTTCCTCTTTGCGCTCTTTAATCTTCTTTCGGAGTAGTTTTTGTCTTTGCAATTTCTTTTCATATTTTTTCGGGTTGTTTTTAACTTTTTCTCGGTACCGTTTAGACTTTTCTGCAGCCGTCAAGGGCTTATATATTATATTTATAATATTTAAGCCTAAAAATAATAATCAGTTACTTATCGTATTCGTAATGCACCCTGTAGATGACGGTAAATGCCGAAAAATCTCAAATTTTTGTTATTAAACCTTATAGGAGCATACCTATACAATGGTTTATTAACAAAAATTTGAGATATTTCGTGCGTACAGTTCAGTACAGTTTTTGACGATAATTTCACACAAAAAAAAATATTATAAAAAATACTTCATTCAGGATAACATTAAAATTGAACACTAAAATGACATTTCAACAATATAACGTAACTGTCGTTATTTCACCGTTATTTTTATAATGTTATCCTTTTTTTTTTTTTTTTTTTGTGGATGGGAAATCATCAAATGACTTCTCCCGCTCTGGGCAGAGCGGGAGGGCGTGTCAGACTTTTACTGACTAAAACCCACCCATGTTCCTTCAGTTGCCCGTGCCAGGGCCACGGTATCTCTTTCGAACTACCCGCGACCCTGGCGGCATAGGCCCAATTGACCCCGTCACTGCTGACATCTCTTTGAGGCGCGCGTGGAACACAACGCGCCGTCGACCCGGGCCTGGTCCTTACCGAACGGCGAGCTGCCCATTACTCGTCGTCCGCAAGCCCGCGCCTACGGTGGCCGGGAATCGGCGATCGATTCCCGCCGCCCAGGGCGTCTCCTACGGCGGCTAGGGGCGCGAGGGCGCGGCTGTTGCCTCTCCCTCACGCGTTCCGCTTCCTCCTTCGCGAGCATTACTGCTTCGCAGAAGGAGGTGACGGCCTCCCATGCACTCTCGCTCCGCACCATGGCCTGGACCAGGTTTGGACGCGAGAGATTTCCGCCGCCGATCGCCTCCGTGAGAACACGGCGGTGCTCCGCCCAAGCCGGGCAGACCTCCACTGTATGCTCCACCGTGTCCTCCGGGCGATCCACACAATGGTGACACCCGGGCGTTTCCTCCCGCCTTATCCGAAACAGGAACCTCCCGAAACAACCGTGTCCGGTGAGGACCTGCGTCAGGCGGAAGGTGAGGACGCCGTGGCGCCTCTCCAACCACTCCTCAAAGAGGGGACTTATCGCCGCAATTGTGGCGTGCCCAGCGCTGGGTTGCGACAATCGCACTCTCCATGCCGCCATGAGATCCCGCCGGAGCTCTGTCCGCTGTACCGTGATTTCTCGCGGCAGCGGAGTTACGCCCCGGCGTTTCGTCTCCTCGCGCCACTCCCACACGTGCGCGAGGACTTTTGCCTCCAGATCCCATGGCGGTAATCCGGCAAGGAGGCTCGCCGCCTCACAGGAGACAGTGCGGTATCCCCGGACTAGCCGGATGGCCATGACCCTCTGGGACGCGTTCAACCGGCGGGCCGGTCGCAGCCTCAGGGAACGCGCCTACACCGGCGCTCCGTAAAGGGCCATGGACCGCACGACCCCCGTGTAAAGCCTCCGGTTATAATGTTATCCTGAATGGAGTATTTTGTGCCGAAATAAAATACTACGGTAGTAATAAAAGAAAGACTATCGTTTATTTGGACACAGTTCATGAAACAATATACAAAATACAAATAACAAAATAAAAAACTGCAAATAATGTTTTAAACAACAATAGTGTGTGCCTCACGGTTGCTCCAAAAAGCTTTTAAAGTAGTGGTGGTGTTTTTTTTTTATTTATAAAATATGTATTTTCCTCTTGGAGTAACGTGGTACTTTCGCGGCTCATGATTATGCTCATTATACGTATGCTCTGACAGTATAGAACCCCTAGTAGTGTCCATCTTTATCCGAGCCTTACAACCAGTTCTCTTCTGCGAGCAGTACCAATTTCTTCCGCCATTCATTTGCGAAAACGTGTATCCCCCTACCATTAACAAGTCGTTTTTCAAGCCATTTGGTATGAACTTGAAATCTGAAATTTTAAAGTGTTTAAATGACTTTTCATAACATACATGAAGATGGACCGACGACATTATCATCATCTCCCTATCCTTTTCCCAACTATGTTGGGGTCGGCTTCCAGTCTAACTGGATGCAGCTGAATACCAGTATTTTACATGGAGCGACTGCCTATCTGACCTCCACAACCCAGTAACTGGGTAATACGATACCCCTTGGTAAGACTTTCGGAGGTGGACCGACAACATTAAGGCGAAATATCTTAACGGGGCCGCGGGGTATGGAGCATGGTATTGCCAGACGGAGCATAAGAGAGAATTTATTATTATAAATTCTAATTCATAATCCCCTGTCTTTATTGGTGAACTTGTAGACGAAATTTTATTGAAATTGCTTTAACACAGATATTACCGTCCTAGGAAGGTATATGTAGGACAATGGAAATAAAAAAGATTTTTTTAAATATTTAAAACCAAATAATATTAATTTTTCCAAGTTTTCAGAAAAAAAAATAGTTTCAGGCTTATCTGGGTTAATTTCAAACGAATAAAACAGTATTTTCTCATAAGAAATGCTAATTTTGAGTAACCTTTGCAATTTTTTTATATCGAGCCGTTTTGTGTCAATTATGTTTTGGCCCTCACTTTAAAATGTTTATAATGATGAAAAAGAATGAGGCAAATTTGTAGTTTTTGAGGACAAAAATTAATATTGCGTGCAGCAGAAATGGGTCTAAATATCTTCTTTGGGACCCATTTCGCCTCATAAAGGTGGCTGGGACAGAATGGATGCGGAAGGCGGAGGACAAGGTGGTATGGCGCAGCCTGGGATAGGCCTATGACCAGCAGTGGCTGCTGCATAAGCTGAGTTGAGGACATAAGAAGGATTTAGTCTATAGAGCATAATGGTTTAGTTAACCATCTCTATGACATGAAGTTAAATAGGATAACTGTTTTTATCCTTCTTCGTGTCGCAAGCACGACAACATTGCCACGTTATTGGTAGCAGCGCAGATGTCTTATCATATTTCTTATTAACTTCTGACGGGCCAATTGCACCCCATGTGTGCATAAGGAAAATCCTTTAAAATCCTTTATATAATAGGTATATAAGTTTATATATATAAATGTAAAAAAACATCATCCAATGGGAAAAAAATCAGCATCAGTAGTTGTGAACCTATGGGGTTCGCAACTAAATCCCCCCCCCCTCCCTCCCCCTGAGGTTTTGGGTTCATACATAAGTACATTATGGTCCTCGAAGGTAATAAAAAAGAAGCCTTTGTTGTACAAAATTTATTTAAAATAACAATAATAATATTATGGAAGCGTTAAATTACATAATGAAACTTGATATGACACGTGTGGTTTACGTTGTTCCTATACTTCCGAATACTTTACTAAAATAATACAAAAAAAGCGGCCAAGTGCGAGTGGGACTCGCCCATGAAGGGTTCCGTAGCAGCAAGTAACATAATATAAAAGTTCTTGTAGTTCGTTTGATTGAATGAAAGGTAAATTGCGGTTTACGATTTATGACGTATTAAAAAAAAAACTACTTACTAGATCTCCTTCAAACCAATTTTCGGTGGAAGTTTACATGGTACAAATGTACATCATATATTTTTTTTTGTTTTATCATTCTCTTATTTTAGAAGTTACAGGGGGACACACATTTTACCACTTTGGAAGTGTCTCTCGGGCAAACTATTCAGTTTAGATAAAAATTATATTAGAAACCTCAATATCATTTTTGATGACCTAGCCATAGATACCCCACACGTATGGGTTTGATGAAAAAAAATTTTTGAGTGTCAGTTCTAAGTATGGGGAACCCCCAAAATTTATTGTTTTTTTTTTTCTATTTTTGTGTGCAAATCTTAATGCGGTTCACAGAATACAGCTACTTACCAAGTTTCAACAGTATAGTTCTTATAGTTTCGGAAAAAAGTGGCTGTGACATACGGACGGACAGACAGACAGACAGACATGACGAATCCATAAGGGTTCCGTTTCTTGCCAATTGGCTACGGAACCCTAAAAAAAAATGTCATGGCACACACTCGTCGCGCGCTAATTAGCAGACACAATAGAAATTTTATTGTTACATTTTAAGTTACCATTGCTAAGATAAAGCTTAAATCAAACCATCACAGGTTATTTCTCTAAAGAAAAAATACTCACACGACTTAGATATGCCCCTGTAACTGCACTACTGCATCTATTTTAGAACGTACAAATATCATTTATAAAATAACTTGAGGCTTTTGCACATCACAGCCGTTCTAAAAAAGCAGTATTTATACAAAAAAAAATATTTTTACCGATTTTTGAAAAAATCTTCGCGTCGGTATCTGTTCTGTAATTTACATAGAGTCGTCCGACGAGAGCCCGAGCTGCTTACGTAGTTTGCCGAACTTCGTATATGCAGCTCGGGCTTCGTCGGAAGACTGTATGATTTAAAGACTGTGCTTACACTGTAAATTTACTTCTGTAAACTATGCTGTTCTTCAATGTGTGACGCAAAGAAGAACAGCATAGTTTCATCACCAAAAAAATACTCTAAAAACCTGAAGGCCCTTTGTACACGGCACGGTATAAAAAACGTGTGAGCTTGTACGACACGGCAAACAACCGGACGTGGCAATGGTAGGTACGGCTCAGTTGAGTTTTTTCTGTGCCAAGCTGCAGACGTACGTATAATGAATCCATAGAAAAAGATTATCATTGCTGATTAAGTGCGTGTACAGAAACTCAAAAATTAAAAAAAGCAAAGTAGGTTTTGGATACAACCGATCTTAGGTCTTTCATGAATCAATGTAATTAATCATTTTTGATTTATCTCCATTTTAAAATAAAATCAGCGTAGCTGTGTGGTCAACACGCTTCCATAGTGATTCATACAATTACACGGCGAATAAACCGTAGTTTTTCACGGCAAGAAAAACGTGTGTGCACAAAGGGCCTTACTTTCCAATTTTAGAATATATAGGTCACCAAAGAGTGTTAAAAATGCAATAGAACTAACACCAACATTTTTGTATGTTGGTGTTAGTTCTAGTAGAGGGGGGGGGGGGTTACATTTTTTTCACCCTGCGTTACGACAATCATTCAACACACCTCCACCACCACCACCACCACCTCATTCATCCACTAATTTTGACATAATATCCATTATTAAATTTCTTATAAACTGGTGGTTTATGCTCGTGGTCGTTGTTGAAGAAGACCACTTCTGTTTCATCCTTATTCAAGAAGATGCTTGCCTTACATCCCTTTCCTTTCTTGGAGCAGTACCAATGTCGTGGTGTGGTTTGAGCGAAGGTAAACCCTTCTGCCATCAACAGTCTCTTGTTTTCTGATAGTTGAATGAACTTCACTTTGCCTGTGAAAAATAAGCAGTTTAATAAGTAGGTGCTGTAGAGGTTTCCTCTGGTTGAAAAAAAAGGAAGAAAAAGAAGGAAAATACATTTATTTGCGGAAAACATGACGGAAAGAACATAAACACAAAAAGGGGAAAATATGCGTCACTTTCACGCAAAACGGTCATCATCGCTCAGCATAATGCTGCGACCCTGTGCGAGACAAAGCCCCAACGCTCTCTCTCTTTCAACGACAGTTGGCGTTGCCGTGATGACGTCAACCGGTGCAGCATTTATAATGAGATAACAATAAAAAAAAATAAGAGTTTAGTTCTAAATGTTTATATGTCACCGTAAGATGGTTGTAGCCGTGATTTAGTTACATCCCTAGGGATATAGCTATCTACCGGGATATAGTTAGGGTAAAACCGGGATAGATGCCCCACTTTTCGAAACTGTTTCATTATTTGAATACCAAACATATTTGCTTAGATTGACCCTGTAATATAGTTAGTTTAATCATTCATAAAGCTTTAGAAACTGTATTTATTTACCTAACCATTACTGGTTTTGCAAAAATGTAATTCTTGCGAAACACATTTTTTGGGGATAGGTGCCTACCTATATGGATAGATGCCCCACTATGAAATCACTTAGGAGGAGAGATGCCTGTGATGCGGGATAGATGCCTTTTTAAATAATCAACAAGAATACGTAATCACAATGTAATATTTATTTATTATCTTCATGTGTAGGTAATATAAAATGCTTAACCATAATTATATTTATGCATGTCTTTAACAAAAAATACAAAAAAACTGTTTAAGCGATAACATATTAAAACTATCATATAGAATCATCTCAAACGAAACATTCCCGTTTTAACGTAGAAATAATTATTTAACATTAAAAAAAAATCAACATTCATATGAATCTCTAACAAAATAAAAATTAATAATTTCGTTTAACCTTAGTAATTATTTAAACATTCAAAAAAATCAACATATTCGTAAGGAACTATCATTCATTAAGTGGAACCGGACATTTTAAGTTTTCCACATCTTGAGCAATAGTTCTTAAAAAGTGTGCATGTTTCGTGCAGCCACGTCTGACACATAATACACTGGATCCAATCAGATTTAGACTTCGTGTTATTATAGGTATCGAAGCATTCTACGCAAACATTTTCATCTATAGCATTAGTCTCTTCTAATTTTTTTTTTTTAGTTTTTTTCACGGGTAGTCCTATGGTTTTTTTACCTTTTTCGGCATTAGGTGAGAGGTGATCTTCATTTTCACTGTTTGAGCTATAAATAGCTAGTCTTTTACGTAATCCACGATCCTTGTTTACTTTTAAATAATAATCATTTTCTTTATGACTGCAATCAGTCACGTCACCATCTGTTTCTTCACTTGAGTCATAGTTTTTCTTTGGTTTTCCTTTCTTATTTTTATTTTTTTGTATTTGTTCTTTGGCTTTTTTATTTGCTTTTTTTATTGTTCGTCTTTTTTTGGTAGCTTCAGTCTTGTTTATCTTAGATTCTATTTGTTTCTTTTTCCTGTCAGCAATATCCCTTTTTTCTTTTATTTTTTCTCTAGAATTGAGAATATCTGCCGATTGTTTAGCTCTCCTTGCTAAAGTCAGAGGAATTTGTGGTATTGGTGATGCTTCGACTAAAAATTTAGAAGGTGTTTCTTTTTCTTCGTTATTTAGAATCCGTATTAGTGAATCATCACCTATATCAACAATATCAATAATCGTATCTTCTAAAATCTGAGGGTCGATCAAAAGGCTAGGTGAGTTTCGGTTGAATGAAGTTGATGGCATATTGGGTGGTATAACACCACCCAATATGCCATCAACTTCATTCAGGTCTGCGACATACAAATATTCGTTTTCAAATGTAGTTGGACAATCAATTGAAGAAATCGGAGGTATAGTTGTTTGTGTTCTGTGTTCAACTTCAACATGCTCAAAAGGTTCTGCATTTTCGTTTAAAGAAGATGTTTGAAGAAGCGCTGTTGTAGTTTGATGTAGCACACAGGGTTGATCAGGATCATTGTCACTGCGATGTGCAATATCAGATATAGTGAAAACAGAATCGGGCAAAGCATTAGGATTTAGTGGATAAATCCCACTTCTTCGAAAGCCAGCAAGAGCATTTGCAGGTGTAGTAGCGCGTATCCATGCGTTGCGTATAAGGGTTCCAGCATTATAACGGCTTATCTTTTTATTTGGATTTGCGCGCATAAACTGATTAGTCTCATGATTAAAGTATGTTTTAAATGGCCCAAACACCGCTACGTCTAATGGTTGTAAAGCTGAGGTAGTGTGGCTGGGTAAACATAACAAAATAATATCGTTATCAGAAGCAACTTGCAGCATGTCTGGTGCGGATGAATGAGATGAGTGCCCGTCTAAAATAAGCAGAACCTTACCTTGCGGTTTCAAAGCTATGAAGTGTTCCGTAAGCCACTTATAGAAAAGATCGGTATTTATGTATGCCGACTTTTTGTTCATGTACACTTTTGAGCCCAGTGGTAGACCGTTCTCGAATTCTGGTTTCTTATTTACACCTTTAATTATTACTACTGGTGGGAGAAAATTACCAATGGCATTGCAACAGGCTACGATAGTCATTGTTTCACCTTTCTCCGCAGATGTAACTGAATTTACTACTTTTGCACCTTTCTTTGCAACAACTTTGCCAGGCTTATTGTTCAGCTGAACTCCTGATTCGTCCATATTATAAATCCTTTCAGGCTTATCCAAGAGATCATTATCGGCCAGGACTTTTGTCAGAAGTTCATGAAAATTATTCACTTCTTCTCTGCTAAGACCTTTAGCCCTAGCGACAGATAAACCTTCTGCTTGCCTAATAGACAACTCTGGATTTCGCTCAATAAAACTTTTGAACCATTCATTCCCAGCTATCTGGTTTCCATTATCAAAATTGTGTTGAATCTGTAGCTTTTCGGCAAATTGGTATGCTAACGTACGTATAGATCGTCTATCTGGGGGAAATCCCGCGTCGCTAAGCTTCAAAATGTGCGCTACCAACCTTTTTTCGTGTTCAAAACCCAGGACAGGATGTTTTCCCAAAGTCAACTTAGTTTGGTTTTTAATAGCGTAACGCCTTCGCAATGTTCTGGATGGAATCCCAAATTGTCTGGATATTTCATTGATCCCCAATTCTTTTTTTATCCAATTCATGAAAAGCTGACTGTAACTGCTCTGTTGTCCAAGAAACTACTCGAGCTCGTACGCCCTCCTTTCTTTTGTATTTCCTTGGCATGGCTCACCTACAATAAGCAAAGTAAGTATAAATAAAACACAGTATCTACACTCATTTCTTTACATTCGAATTATGAAATTAAAGTTGGATACATTTTTTTTTGGTGTTTTTTTAATATTCTACTATTAGGAAATACCAAAATATTCACGACTATGACTTTTAAATACTTTGATAAGGCTCTTGCAGTATAGAGGGATAGATGCCCCTAAAGTCAACTATCCCTTGTAAACTCGGGCCAACTATCCTTTTCACTAGGGATAGATGCCTCTCATTATTTTTTATATAAAATAAATGCAAACATCAGTGATTGACTCTTAAATGTATTCTTAAAGAACCAATGTATTAAAACCATTCAAATAAAATGTAATCATTTAACTGTTTATAAAGATATGGAATAGTGAATACTTACGTTTGAAATTTTGAAGCGTTCGTCGCGTCCGCTGCGAATGTAATTCGACACACAAGCGAGAAACGTCCGTCTAGCACAACAACTCGCGCGTCACTGAGGTGGGGGGTGCATGTGGCGCGTATGTAAACAACGAATTTGCTGTTTCGTTCTCTGGTAGTTGAGTTTTTAGAAACGAGGCATCTATCCCAGCGCGGCATCTATCCCGGTTTTACCCTACATTATTAGTTACTTCTATTCACATAAGCATCTGGGGTATCGTTGGATCCCACAATTAAAAAGATTATGATGTTACAACGTGACTTTTTATTTAAAACAATAGTTTCTCAGATAAGATATCAGATATTTTCGGTTACAAGTTTTTATGCCTACACACGCGGGCAAAGTTGCGGGCAGAAGCAAGATTCAAAAAAAAGAAAAACGAAACAAACAAAACATATCATGGTTTGTGATAATCTCTAAAACATTCTGAAATACAAAGGTTTACGTTGCACGCTTTGCATTTGTATCTAGTTCTGGTAGGCTTTTTATTTATATAGCATAACCAGCAACGGGTAAACCTCGATGAGCTGGTTATCGGGAAATGGTCGGTTTGAATGAAAGGTCTTGTCTGTCGTTTTGCCAATGTCGGCTTCAATAACATATCTGCAATAAAATGTTTTTTATATATTTTTTTATAAATATTTTGTAAATAACTCATTAGTATTTTAAAATGTTAATGTTAGGTATATTTTAAATAAAACACAGTGCAAACAAACCGCGCCGAATGACGTATTTATTATATTTTATTAATGTAAAGATTTTCTAACAAGCTCAAGGCTTGCATTGTATTTGTCGCAGCTAAATTGTATAACACGGCGTAATACAAAACATCTAGCTGAAATACATAAAGGCGCTGTTTTCTATTGCGGCTGATTGAAGTTCAGCCAAAATGTCGTAAACTTAAAAAAAAATTTGCGAGTCAGTATGTCACGGTATCGCTTGTTACTTAAGATTGTAGGAGGAAGGCGCCGGTGTCTGTCACACAGTTAATACTAGCACAGACATCGTCGTTTACTCTATCTTTTTAACCGACTTCAAAAAGGAGGAGGTTCTCAATTCGTCGGAACCTTTTTTTTTTATGTATGTTCCCCGATTACTCGAAGATGGCTGGACCGATTTGGATTATTTTTTTTTTTTGTTTGAAAGAGTATACTTCCCAGGTGGTCCCATGATCATCAAGTCAGGATCTGATGATGGGATCCTGGAGAAATAGAGAGAACTCTTCCAATTTTATAGGCACACTTGAAGCGATTTGGATAGTTTTTGGAAGAGTACTTTCTTGGAGTGGTCCCATTTCAATTTGGTGAAGATCTGATGAAGAACTTCTGAGATAGGCAACGGAACTCCTCAATAAATGATAGCAAATGGACTGGGATTGCTGAAATCTCATGTCTGTTTGTTGTTCACACCAGTTCATAACATAACATCACGCCAGTACGCTGTGAAGGGGTAAGCACATGTGAACCACTAAAAAGTGAAAAATAAAAACTTTTTTACAAAAAATACAACCGACTTCCAAAAACAACACTACAAAGTGAAAAATAACTTTAATTTCGGAAGTCGGTGGCAAAAACGAAAATACATTTAATCAGACACCGACTTCCGAAATTAAAGTTATTTTTCACTTTATAGTGTTGTTTTTGGAAGTCGGTTGTATTTTTAAATATTCAAAACTTTGTATATTTTGTTTTTGTTTAGGATAGACGAGTTGTACCTACCCACATTTGTTAATAAAAATTTATTGATTTATTTATTTAAACATATAGGGAACCCAAGCCAAACAACTGCGACCAACTTGGAAGTAGTGCTCGCCGGCCGCTGCTGCGGAACCACTCGCTTCGCTCGCTCGGCGCACGCGTGGTTGGTCACAGTTCTAACCTAACCCAAAAATTTTGAAACTAAAAACTGCAAAGCGTCGCGCCATATTGTATTATGGCGGAACGTTAATCAGCCTCATTGTAGAACGTGATGCGCTATCACAATGTGGCGTACGTTTATATTAGCCGTAATACATTTTGGCTGAACGTCAATCAGCCGTAGCAGAAAACAGCGCGTTTTGTATTACGGCGTATTATACAATCCGGCTGCGACATAGACACATCAACCTTCAGAACACACTACGTATACAAACGAACACACTACATTACTACGTATACACTACGTATATTATACGAATACAGCGTATAACAGAAATGTGTGGTAATATTATGATAATAAAAAAATTGTGCGGGAGTATTAAAAATCAGAGACAGAACTGCCCTTTTATTTTATAGGGTGTATCAGAAAGGTGTGATCAAATTTATTGGTGTGGTGTGGACCCTTCAAACTGAACAACTTTCTCCATGGGACCAACATCTTAATCACGAAAAATTAATCAGATGTACCATACAAAACTTCAATACCTACACGACCCAAATGTATGGGACGGCTGATCATTTTTACGCGATTACGATGTTGGTCCCATGGAGAAAGCGTTTCCGTTTGATTGTCTTACCACACCCCACACCTCCGCAAAGGGTCATTGTACTCATCACTATGATCAACTTTTACTACGGGATCAAACCTAAAATCGCGAAAAAAAAAATCTGCTGCTCCCTACATTTTGACGAGTTTGATGTAGATAAATGTACTGAGCTGCTGATGTTTTTTTAGCGATTTCAGGTTTGCTCCCATAGTAAAAGTTGTTCATAATGATGAGTACAATGAGGATCATTGTACTCATAAGAGGAAAACAACCATTAAAATTTCGTCCTGTATACTATTACTTGCCTGTACGTACAATATAAATTCATCAGAATTTAGAATACAAATTAGTTGGGGTGTCACAGATTTTGATTTATTTCAATTAAATCTTTTATAACAACTTTTGACATCACATCACAATCTTAGACAATTCATCTACTTAGTTTAATGTAAAGTCCATTTTCTAATTCTTGATACACCGGAGGGACGTGGTCGTGTTCATTTTCAATCAACACCATTGCAGATCTATCTTGGCTCAGCACGATTTTTGCTTTACACCCCTTTAAAATTTGCGAACAATAATAGTAGCGTGGTTTCTTTTGGGAAAACGTGTAATTTTTGAACATTAATAATTTGTTGTTGTTTACTAAAGTAATAAACTTCGCTTGATCTGCAATAATAAAATATTACGTCATTTATTTTTTCATAAATGTTGAACAAACTCATTGATATCATAAAATGTGTATGGTTAGGCCTAAAATACAGTATAAACAAACAGCGTTACATCACGACTTTATTAAATTTTAGTATATTTTAAAACATTTTCTGACATGCTCACGTTATCTTTGGTCCCTCTGTAGATACTCCTCCACATTCAGGACATACTCCGCTTATTTCAATAAAGACTCCACTTTATGAGCTCGATTGAGAATTTTAAGTACCTCCTTGAACATTTGTAAATTACATTACTCAGTTACAACATTGTCGTACAAAGTGCCAACATGCTTATTAAAAAACTTAAATGATTGAAAATATTACTTTTTAATATGGGCTGTCTTTACCGTAAATAACTTCAATCTTTTAGAATAACTTATTCATTCGTTTGTCAAAATAAAAAGAAAGAACATGACAATATATAATTCCAATCGATCAGTGCAATCAATAGCATGGATTATCAAGAGAATGTTATAACTAACAAAAAATATTAAATAGTCTGAAAAAAAAAACTTTTTTTATATAATCACAGCAAGTTTGAAAATGCAACACATCCAATCGTATACAGGGTGTAAACCACTACGAAGCCATCATCTACGCATTCTGTAAATTAAACTAAGTAATATTGTGCAAAAATAATTTCTGGGAAGTGACTTTTATTTTTGGTGTGAAAATTCGTTGTAGTGCGCAGTATAGCGCACGCGAAACAATGTGCTCATGGGTGCAGCAACGGTACAGGGATCGTGGTAGTATTTTTAAAGTTATGTTATAACATTTAAATTTAAAAAAAAAAGTCAAATAATGTTGGAACTTTGACCTTCAATGTAACTGTCATCAGATTACAATTTAACTTTATGTGTGTACTAGCTACGCCCCACGGGTTCACCCGCGTAGACCGAGATAAAAAGTAGCCTATATATTAATCCAGGGTATAAGCTATCTACATACCAAATTTCATCCAAATCGGTCCAGCTGTTTGAGCGTGAAGAAGTAACAAATATACAAACATACAAACACACACACACACTTACAAACTTTACGCCTTTATAATATTAGTGTGATTATAATAATGGGAATGACTATCGGCTTCGTTAAGGGTACTTTTAAACACCATATAATATATATATATATATAATATTCAATTCACTTTAGTTTAAGATATCGTCCATTTTGCATTAGTTGAAACATTGGGGGTTCATGGTCGTGATTACTTACAATCGACAGAATTTCAGATCCATCTCGATTCAGCACAAGTTTTGCTTGACACCCTTTTGATTTTTTTGAACAATAATAGTAGCGAAATTTGTACTGCGAAAACGTGAAATTGTTGACCATCAATAACTTTTGATTGTTATCTAAGGTTATAAACTTCACTATACCTGCAATTATAAAATATTTTATTGTCATTGTTTTTTTTTTATATAAATCTGTTGTTAAGAAGTCATTAGTCTCATAAAATGTAAATGGTATGTACAGTCAACAAAAGAGATATCTAGGCAGGGTATACTAACATATTTATATGTGAATTGCTTCATGTTCAATTTCGTGACAATATACAATTTTGTGGAGGTGTGTTACAATGTAATATATATAAAATTGAACATGAAGCAATTCACATACAAATATGTTAGTATACCCTGCCTAGATATCTCTTTTGTTGACTGTACCTATATAAAAAACAGCACTTATCAGAAAGGTGCGATCAAATTTAAGGGTGTGGTACAGTCCATCAAACTGAACAACTTTCTCCATGGGATCAACATTGTAATCGAGAAAAAATTATCAGCCGTCCAATACATTTGGGTCGTCCAGTACGTTTTGTAAGAGTTTTCTTGTTCAGTTTGATGGTTTGTGCCTTTAAATTTGGCCACATATTTTTGATACATAAAGAAAGAAAAGAAAGAAAGAAAAATATTTTATTAGGGACACGCACAAGACATACAATTAAAAAGGAGCATATAAAAGTAACAATATAAACATTAAAACACAAAAAAAAAAAAAGCACACGCACGCACGCTGTACTATACGGGGTATGGAGGTATGTATACAAGTACAGAGCAAACAAAGATTGTCAGAAAATGTGTATGAAACAGATTGTACTCTGTTTTATACATCATATTTAAAGTTATTTCCAGGACATCATAATCTTAAATAATTTATCTACTTATAGTTTAATGTAACGTCCATCTTGTAATCGCTTAAACACTGGAGGAGCATGGTCGTGTTCATTTTCGATCGACACCAATTCTGATCTATCTTGGCTCAGCACAATTTTTGCTTTACACCCCTTATCCTTTTTCGAACAACAGTAGTAGTTTGGTCTTTTTTGAGAAAAAGTGAAATTGTTGTACATTAATAGGGTTGTGTTATTTAATAAAGTTATAAATTTCGCTTGACCTGCAATAAAACATTACTTTTATAAATCTGTTAAAAAATAATTATAACGCTGCGAAGGCAACTAGCGAGGCATAATATAAGTTTTATTGTTATGACTGCTATGGCCGTATTATCCTTCAAAGCGTAAATATTGTTTTAGTTTCTGTTACAAATACAGTTGTCTGAAAATAAAATTATTCAATATTAGTCGCACTGCAAAAGACCTAAAACAAACAGGCCAACTTTGTTATGGTGGTGTACGTGACAGCTGATGTCATTGTGCTTGCATTGTGCTTTTCTAGTGTGTGTACAAATTGCGGCGAACCGTTAGACGCTATTTTTTCGATGACTTTACAGCTTGGACTGTCTATTTAGACATATTTATATCTTGCGGTGACAATTAGTATTGCCGATTAGCCAACTAGTAACAAAACTATTGGATATATTTGTTTGAATTTTTGTATACAAACTGAGAACGTCATTAGATATACGCAGTTTAATTTATTGTCGTATTGTCTTCTCCACCTTGTATTGTATATAATTTTTAAAGCCTCGCTAATGGCCGCCAAGGAAAAAAGGCACAACTGCTCCATATATTTCAGTCACTATCTATATTTTAACATAGAAACCATTTCCTACTGGTAAATAATTAGGCGGTTCATGGATATGTTCATTTCTGATCATCTGGATCCGAGATTCATCACGGTTTAGGACAACGCTGGCTTTGCACCCCTTACCATCCTTTTGGGAACAATAATAGTACCGTGGTTTGGACCGTTTAAACGTGAAATTGTTGACCATTAATAACTTTTTGTTGCCCATTAGGTTTATAAATTTCGCTGGACCTGAAAAAAGACATAGTGTTTAATCGAACCCAAATTATTCCTATTTTGGTGTCTTTAAATACTAAATAGCTAATTAACTGCGACTAACTTGGATGTAGCCTCGCCGGCCGCGGCCGCGGCATTGTTCGCTTCGCTCGCTCGGCTCGCGCACGGTTGATCACAGTTCTAACCTAACCCATTTGGTCGGGGTGCCTTATATAGTTTAGTTACAGCGACCAACTTTGAGAAAAGACCAAAAAGTTAAAAAGAGGTACGTTTATTTTTAAAAAAAGCTTACATGATTAGAAGCACAAAAAGCATTTAAAGAGCTCATTTATTTAAAAAGAAGCGTGCGTCATTAGAAGGGGAACAGTCTTTAGAGGGTCAATTAAAATATTTTTCAATAAAAATAAGCGATAAGTATTGTTTTTCATAAATAAACAAGGTTTATTAATATTCCTCAATACAACTTATACTCGTACGTTTGCAAATTGTTATTTGGGTTTCTACCGTCTGGGAAGGGCTTGTTGGCTTGTCTGAGCTCGTAACTTCACACGTCTCAAAAGAGATGTTTGGTTTAGACTGAATAACAATGGAAAATAAAAATGTATTCAAAATATTCTACAGCGCTATATCCCAATCCCGTCTCTAAATAACTGATACAAACAAGGTCATACAAGGACAACTCGGGTAAACCTCTTACTACCCTACACCACCAATCAACACAATGTTCAATAACATTATTATAAATGGTCTTCATCCGTCCCTAACATTATTTTAAATGGCATTATAGTTAACATTTTCTACTTGTTCACACACAAGCGGTTCATGATCATGTTAATTTTTGATCGTCACAAGACTCACAATATGAGATTCATCACGGTTCAGAAGCATTATTCTGCTTTGCAACCCTTACTCTTTTTGGGACAATAATAGTACCGTGGTTTGGACTGATGAAATATGAAATTGTTGAACATTAATAACTGTTTGTTGCCCGGTATAGTTATAAACTTCGCATTATCTGAAATGAAGGAATATTAGGCCATAGTTTTTCCGGTATATTATATTCCTTAATACAACTTTTTAATATGGAAATTATCACCTACTGTTTCCTTGTCTAAGCTCGTAACTTCATAAGTCTCAAGATATGTGTTTGGTTTGGATTAAAAAACTAAAACTACATTTAGAATAATAAAATTTATTCTAAATAATCTACAACGCTACATCCCGATCCTGACTCTATTATAATAAAAGATAAAACTGATCCAAACGGGGTCATACATGCCCTACTCGAGTAAACCTACTTACTACCACACACCACCACTCAACATAATCTTAAATAACATTAATTTAAATGGTCTTCATCCGTCCATAACATTATTTTAAATAAATAATAAAAACCTTATTGATAAACATCATTTAATTTTACATAGATGTCATTTTCTACTTGTTCATATACAGGCGGTGCATGATCATGTTCATTTTTGATCTTCACAATCCGAGATTCATCACGGCTCAGAATAACGCTAGCTTTGCACCCCTTACCTTTTTTGGAACAATAATAGTACCGTGGTTTGGACTGACCAAACGTGTAATTGTTGAACATTAATAATTTTTTGTTGCCCGGTATAGTTATAAACTTCGCAATACCTGAAAGTAAAGAATATTAGGTCAATGCTTTTCAGGTTTACTAAATTTCTTAATACAACTTTTTCATTTGCAAATGATCACCTACCTACTCCAAGGGAATGCCTGAGGGTCATCATGTTGACTTAACTGAGCTCGTAACTTCATAAGTCTCAAAAAATGTGTTTGGTTTGGAATGAAACACTACATTTAGAAGACCAGAAATTATTTAATAAATCCAAACACGGTCATACAAGACTCCCATACACTACCACTTAAAATAATCTTAAATAACGACAATTTGGAGGACTTCATCCGCTTAATTTAACATACAAACCATTTTCTGCTTGTTCATATACAGGCGGTTCATGGTTATGTTCATTTTTCATCATCACTATTCGAGATTCATCATGGTTCAGGATAACGCTAGCTCTGCACCCCACACCTTTTTTGGAACAATAATAGTACCGTGGTTTCAATTTTCTAAACGTGAATTTTTTGATCATTAATAACCGGCTGTTACCCTCTACGTCTATAAACTTCATTTGATCTGAAATAAAAACATATTGGGCAATCTTTTCATTTACACAAGGTTTAAGCTCTGATTTCACTGAGGCGAATCCCGAGTGGGACGCGGGCCGCGACTACGCGAGTCGTTTGTTTTAATTATTTGTTCTTAAGGTGGATGCGCTAAGGTAGCCCGCGAAATTCAAATTTTCTTGCGTTTTTTCCAATTTGCAGGTCATTGTAAGGTTGTATCTTGATCAAAATATGATTCACGACGTTAAGAAATATGTATTTAGACAAAATGAACAATACATCTCTCTATGTTAGATTTCCTCCGCATTCGTCTGATTTCCGAAATCAGGTCAATCCGGAGGACATATTTCTTACTGTCGCGAATTATTTTGACCAAGATACAAGTTGACCTGCAAATGGAAAAAAACGCAAGAAAATTTTAATTTCGCGGGCTACTACAGTGCAATCACCATAATTAAGTTCGTATAGAACCTCTATACCAGCTAAACTCAATCTGCGGCCCGCCAGGCTTTCGAAAGTGGCCCACCCGTTGTAGCTCCAAATTCAATTAACGAACTTACTAAGCCAATTACCTATCAATTAAGACTGTTAAAAAATGTGCCCAAATTCTGCGTACGCTATTTACATCGACATATCTTTGTGAATCATTCTATTCCAAAATTAAATAATTATGCAAAGACCGTATACAGTAGTGCTATTCTGTAAATATCTCACCGTGAAAACATGAGTGAAGTGATCTTAAAGTGAGCTGTCAATAGTGTCAACCCCTAGCATTAGGTGGAATGACGGCTCACTTCACGCTCACTTCACCTGAGTTATCACGGTGAGATGTGTACAGAATAGCACTACAGAAACCGGCATACAGATTCTCATCTCGGACGTATTACAAGTAGCGAGCAGCAATTACAAGCCAGATCTAGATGAAATACATATATCCCAATATCATCGTTCTCACTAAAATTTAAATAAACAATTAAACGTACTTAATAGGTTTTTTCATTAACACCTAAATAACAGATGTTGTGATTTATGTAGCGGCCCGCGGGACACAGATAAAATCTGAAAGTGGTCCAACAAAAAAAAAAGTTTGAGTATGGCTGCTCTATACGAACTGGCACGAATGTCACGTGACTTATTTGTGTGTACATCTGATAAATAAATGAAATGTGACATTGATACCTTTTCCTATTTGTCCACATACATGGTTATGCTCATTTACGATCGTCGCAATTTGAGATTCCTCACGGTTCAGGATAACCTTGGCTTTGCACCCCATACTTTCATGGTAACAGTTATAGTACCGTAGTTTAAACCTTTTATACGTAAAATTGTTGAACATTATTAATTTTTTGTTGCCCAGTACGTCCATAAACTTTACTCGATCTGAAATTTAAAAAAAAATAGCTTAGCTTTTCATTTACACTAGCTTTATTATATTCCTCAATACCTATAACTGCCGGTCGATTCTGTAAAAATCTCACCGTGAAAACTTAGGTGAAGTGAGTTTGTTTTTGCTAGGAATTGACACTATTGACAGCTCACTCCACGCTCACTTCACCTAAGTATTCACGGTGAGATGGTTATACAGAATCGCACTGCTGTTTCGATTGCGTCCGAGCGGTCGACGAGTGAACATCTCCTGAGGCCGCTTGTACACGTCTGTTTTTTCACCGTAAAACGGACCGTTTATTTTTACGGCACTTGCGTTGGTGTTAAGGTGACAATAGAAATGTAAAATAAAAAAACTAGATTTTTAATAACTTTTATTCATAATATTTTACAGCGATATAACCCAATCCCGACTAGATTAATAAAAGATAAGTGATACAAAAGGGTCATACTTGAGTAAACATACTAAAGCCGCAGATATATGCCAACGGCCTTAAATGGTTAGCTTGCGTGTTCTGTGCTGAGCTCACGCAGCACGTCCTACGTACTAAGTAGCGCCGTCCTAAATTAGATGCATTATTAACTTATTATACATAAAACCAAAGGTATTATATTAAAACGCGTAAACTAAAAGATAAATAATTAAATTATCATTAAAATGGTGAATGTTTCATAAAAATACGTTTGATAGTTTTTGCGTGATTCTTAGTTTTTTTTTTCCGTGTTAGACATAACATTACAAATTAATTACACTATGCAATTTAAACATAATCTAAAATATTAAAATATGAAGTTATTAAAACAATGCTCTAATTTAACATATACTTTTTCATACTACTCGCTTAGACGTGATCTTCAGTTTAAAATAATTAAAAGTCGGTTATGGTCATCTTAAATAGCATTATTTTGAGTAGTCTTCATCCGCTAAATTTAATATAGAGACCTTCTTCTATTTGTCCATATACAGGCGGTTTATGGTCATGTTCATGTTTGATCTTCCTAATTTCAGATCCATCATGGTTCAGGATAACGCTGGCTTTGCACCCCTTAGCTTTTTTTGAACAATAATAGTACCGTGGAGAATATTGACCGAAAGTGTACCCGTTCACCATCAGCAATTTTTTATTGCCTTGCAGATGTATAAACATTGGTTTACCTGTAAATATAAATCAATTATGCTCTTAGTTCACCTTGTAAGTAAGTCGAAATCAAGTTTTTGAAGTGAAGACCTTAGGCACGTTGAGCGATTTTTGGTAAGGGGATATGTTATGAGTTCGCGTCACGCGTCACGCGACACATGCTAATGTGACGTGTAGCGCTGTCAAGGTTTCACTTCTGTCGGCAGGCCCCATGACTGACTAGTATGTTTTTTTTTTTTTTTTTTTTAATAAAAACAAAGAACAGCTACTTAGTACGGATAACCGCACATCAGTGGTAATAATTTGACATTGAAAAAGCCTCAAAGTCGTAGCAGTATGGGTATTTTCTGCTGCTGCCATTGATTTGCAGTTGCCTGTACCTATGTACAGTTCTACTGTGTAATCATCAAGGTACCTACCTCATGATTTTCAGTGTGATCCTCTCCAGCACGACCATGGATGTTTACCTTAATTTTAATGCTGTACATATTCATGATTATTATGACAATTAGAACCCAGCCTTTGAGTCCGAAATTCGTCAAAAAATCATAATAAAATAATGAGCATTGGTGGCCCAGTGGTAACGGCACCGACTTTCGTATAAGGTCGTGGGTTCGAACCCAGGCAGGTACTTTACTTTTTGTAAAATATTTCACCACCACTGCTCCGCAAAACGGTAAACGAAAATTTCGAAAAGAAACCGACGAATATTCCCAGTCCCACATGGATTGCCACCGGCAATCGGGAATAAAATTCCCAGTTTCCACCGTGTGGCGACTGGAAAGTTATTGCCCCCACTTCAAATCGATGTACACTGCGGCGTGGATCGCCATTCCCCCTCATAGCTGTCTGTCTTATGGCCGTTATGAACGGGTTGGCAGTCAGATTTTTCCAATGTGGTTTTATTAGAACATAAGTGATATTAGTAGGGACAAACAAACATAATTTTCTTCATCGTAGGTGCTTTTAATCACTTATTATTATTAAACATAAAAACGGTTGTTTATGCGTAAAAAGTTTTTTGCTTTCACTAATTCTAATGCTCTTTACCTATCTACTGAACGGGATTCCTCAATAGCTTGTAAAAAGCTCATTTAACCCAAATAAAAGTAACATCGAGTAGGTACGGTCAGCAACAGAAGTCGGTTAACACTGCTACTTTTTGACATCATATAAATTAACACATCATCATTTTATTAATTTTTATTCGATAAACTGCTTTTTTTTCGTTTAACAGTTAAGAGTTAATGTTCTTAAAATTTTAAATACTTCTGTTCCGATTTGAATTAAATATTTCGCTTAATAATTAAGATTAAAAAACTGCAAGTGTTAATCGACTTTTGTTGCTGACCGTACAACTTGATTGTATGATAGCAATCAAGTCAGCTAGAGATAATGGGTTCCGGTTTTGAGTCTAAAAACTTGTCAGGAAACCTTGATTAAATATACGTGAGAAGAGCCTTAATTATTCTATCAATAAATAAAATAAATAAATAAAAAAGCCTTAAATTTCTTACAAAAATAAAAATACAGAACATACATTTTTCTAAAACAACTACAATTATAAAAATATTCATTAAACAGTTTTAAATCAAAACAAAACTTGTAGGTGTACTTGTAAGTAGGTACAGACGCCAGCACATTAAGCTACTACAATCTGTCAAATTTCTTTAATAGATTTTCATCTTTATCGCTAAGGAATGCCTTAGCGATAAAGATGAAAATCTATTAAAGAAATTTGACAGATTCCCAATTCAATTGAGATTTCAATTTGAAAGATTCCAAATTTTCCCAATCAACCTTGAACCTAATGAGGTTCAAGGTTGATTGGGAAAATTTGACAGTTTCGGGTGGCTTGACCTGCTGGCGTCTGTACTTTAGATTTATTTAAAACTACCTAACGACCCGACAGACGTTGTCCTGTCGAAACAATCATTCATATAAAATTCCCATAGAAAATGCACTTTCAGTTTTTCCAATTTTCCTCCCGAATTTTTCATTTTTTTTTTTTTCGTAAGAACCTGATTCGGACTATTACGAACAGTTTAAAATAAAAATAGACAAATCGTTCCTAGCCGTCCTCAAGTAATGCGCTTACCAACGAACAGCATTACACTTTTATATTATACTAGCTGTTGTACGAGGCTTCGCTCGCGTGGATGTCAATACTTCCGTTTGAATCAGATTTTGTTCACAATTTCATGGGTTTCGATTTTTTTGCGAGGAACCCTAGTTCTTTTTCTAAACTAAAAGTAAGTTACTCCTTATAGCATCAGCTATCTGCCACTGAAACTCGCTTCAAAATCGGTCCAGCCATTTCGGAGATTAGCCGGAACAGACAGGCTATGCAGACAGACTGAGACACAAAAATTTAAAAAAAAACATTTTTTACTATCAATACCGTACATACTTTCATATTATGCATTTAGTAAAAAGTTGTTATTTTGACATTACAAACAGACACATCAATTTTATTTATTTTTATAGATAAGGTACACACACCAAATACACTACTCACACACGAAACTACTACTACGGCTATTCAAACACGAAATCTCTTAAGGAGTCATTGTACTCATCATTATGAACAACTTTTACTATCAGACCAAACCTGAAATTGCGAAAAAAATCAGCTCTTCCCTACATTTTAACAAGTTATACGAATTTAAATGTAGGGGATTTTTTCGCGATATCAGGTTTTTTCCCATAGTAAATGTTGTTCGTAATGACGAGTACAATAACACCTTAATAGATTTCGAGTATGAATAGATAGACCTTAGGTATATGTAGATAATTTAAGTACTTTTTTTTTGGCAGAATTTACAAAAACAAACTGGAAACAGGCGCTGCACAGGTCCTTTCGCAGTTATTTAACCTCTAACAGTAAACTTATAGCAACGATAATAAAGATCACTATGACGTAAAATAATAGGTAAAAAACATTACCCTCCTTCTGGAGCAGTCGGATAATAACTATGAAAGGACCCATGTAACACATTCAACCAAAGATTTAAATCGTTAGATTCGCTCTACCTTGTCAAAGATAGTCGCGTTCCTGTTTCGTTTTGACACCTCTGACACACAATGATGCCAAAGAGGTATGAGGAACAGAGTGTAAAGTGCACTCATCCTCCATAGAACAGAGAGGATCCTCCGACCAGCCGGTGTTGGGTCTGGTGTGGCCTGACGATTAATCTCGGGACGTTGAATAACTTGTCGCCTGGTAAACTTCTTGAGTGATGCAGGATTTTGCGTGACGTCAGTGTGATGCTTAGTTCGCATGTGGCGATATAGATGCCACCAGAATGCAGTGATTTGACTTGATTGTCATGGAAACGCTATTTAACAATGTGTGAGCTCACTCTTTCGCGTGAGTAAGTACGGTAAGGGCAAATCCAGCGATTTAAATCTTTGCATTCAACCACTAATTTTCACATAATACCCATTTATCTTCTTATAAAATGGCGGAAGATGATTATGTTCATTATCTATGAAAACCACTCGATTTCCTTCAGGTGCCAAGTAGATTCTTGCTTTGCAGCCTTTTTGCTTCTTGGAGCAATACCAGTGCTTTGCATTAGCCTGAGCGAACGTGTACTTTTCGGCCATCAGCAATCTTTTCGTCTCGTTCAAGTTTATGAATCTCACATCGACTGTTAAAAAAAAAAACGTTTACAAATAAATGTAGACGTAAAGGGTGCAGTTACATACTTAATTAATTTTAGAATATAATAATAACTCTTTGTTAGGTATGTAGGTACACCATATGGATTCAAACAGGTCGTCGCGAAGCGACGCGACGGCGCGACGCGATTCTAGTACAACATTTTCCATGAAGTTTTCATACAAATTGTTTTACTAGAGTCGCGTCGCGCCTGCCGCGGGAGCCTTTACATAGGGTGATACAATAGGCGGTCTCATCTCTTTAAATATTTTTAAGTGCATGACTGTAAAATAAAAATGTAAGTAAAACAAAAAAAATTGTTTCAAAGTTTATTAAGGTAGGTATTTTATGTACATTTTATACAGTGTCATGTGCATAATGGAAGAAACTTTGGGCTGGATCATACTTTCCACAACCACACCACAACGGCAACACGCGGACGGGATTTTATAGTTTTTTTTTTTTTATTTTATTTTTTTATTTATTTTAATTTATTTCCCACCATACAATTATCTTTACAGGTTAAACACCTAATGCGATAATGTAGACAACTATTATTTTCAAACTACCGCTACATAGTTACAAACTAATAATATTGTAACTTACCACAACGCAACTACATGTTGTAGCGACTGTATTCACACTTAACCAGTGCATGCCCACATTTTGTCGCTGCGATGTGGTGTGATTGTGGTACGTGTGACCTTTAACTTCTTTCTTACGATAAAGAACGAAAACGTCCACACACGGTTTACTTTATTTTTTCTTTAAATTTGGATGAAGCAACCGAACTGAATGGAGGAAGAGAAAATGGCCATATCCTTACATACGTATAGTGTCTTTGGACGGTTACCGCTACGTTAAGGGGCTTATATTATCTCATTTTTATCGACAAATACACTTTTATAAATACTCCTACCTCAACACCCAGCGAATGGCAGCCATCTTATTTTTTTTAATCAGCTGAAATAGGGTATGTTCAATAAAATGCTAATATCTTTGAATCCGACCTACAGATGTGCAAATAAAATAATTTATAAACTACTAATTTAAAATAAAACGACAATATCCAGCAGTTAATCATCATTCTCCTGCCCTTATCCCAATCTATTTGGGGTCGGCGCAACATGTCCTTTTTTTCCATACTTCTCTATTATTCGTCATCTCGGTAGTCACCCCCTTTCTAGCCATGTCATCTTTCACACAATCCATCCATCGTTTCTTTGGTCTTCCCCTACCCTTATAGCCATCGACATTCATACCCAAAACTTTCCTTACGACATTTTCCTCACTCCTCCGCATCACATGCCCATACCATGAGTAGTTAATAAAGTTTATAAAATGAATTTTTATTTACAATCATTTTAAACAATTCAAAATATTTTTTATTTAACTTTCCTTTAGAGAGAGCTATGCTAAAATATACAATATATGAATATGCTTAAATATATATAATATTATAGTATAGGTAACCGTCTCCAAACACACTGTACTCGTATATGGAATATCTAAATTAGACTCTTATGTACTGTCCATTTTTTAATTTCATGTATTTTCTAGGTGGATGAGAGTGGTCATTAGTGATTTCGGTAATGTTTCCAGATTCGTCCAGTCTGAGCCTTGCTTTACAACCTCGAAGTTTTGATGAACATACCCAAACGTTGCTGTTAGCTGGTTTTGCGTATGTGTAATTGTCAACCAGAATGAGATCTTTGCCTCTTTGGGATTTCACCATCGGATAAGGTAGTTCCGAATGCTGGGTGGAAGATTCTGCCAAAATAAAACAATTGTTAGTCCAAGGTTTTAGAAGTAAATATCTTGAAGAGTAGATAGATAACTTGTTTTATTATTTTATTATATAACAAACATTTCGGGTTCAGAGGTACGATTTGTTCGATTTTGAACAGTTATTTTGAACCTTTGTAGGTCTCCTCAAAGCATAATTATGCTATGGCCAGACTTGCGTGACAAGTAGCGGGACGCGGGACGAGAGCCGGGAGCGTCTACAACGCGAAACATTTTCGTGTACAGCTGCGCGACTACAGCGCGAACCGCGAACCTCATTTTAAGGGTTCCGTACCTCAAAAGGAAAAAACGGAACCCTTATAGGATCACTCGTGAGTCTGTCTGTCTGTCCGTCTGTCACAGCCAATTTGCTCCGAATTAAATGGACCGATTAAGTTAAAATTTGGTACACATATGAATTTCTGTGACCCAAATACGGTCGGATAAAGTAAATAAGTGAATTTTGAATATGGGGGTCACTTTTGGGGGCAAATAAGATTTTTTTTTTTTAAGTTTTGGGAACTACATCGTGTGACATTTCAAATGAAAGGGCTTACTATAAGGGTCTTAAATATATATTATTTATAATTTTAAAATAAATTGTTTTAAGGTTATTTAAGAAAATAGACGAAAATTGACCATTCCCCCCACCTTATCTCCGAAACTACTGAGCCAAAAATTTTGAAAAAAATACAAAAATAGATCTTTACCTGTAGATTACAGGAAAACTTATAAGAAGTGTGTGGTTTTAAAATAACATGGTAAATATATCAATATTGTGAGTACAAACTTACACTTACAGTTGGAATGTATGGGAGAACATGTTTTTCAACTACAATGTTAAGTTTGTTCTTAAGATAGATTCATCCCAACTACGGAACCCTTCATTGTGCGTGGTCCGACACGCACTTGGCCGGTTTTTTTGTGAATAGTCACTGAAGCCGCACGTATAATGCTTAGTTTAACACCAAAATTGTTGTGTTATGTCAGTCTCATACTTCGTCTCAATCGTTTCGATTACGAGACATGAATGAAGTCTCTAGCATCTAACAAACTATTTTGTGTTAAATTT
This sequence comes from Cosmia pyralina, assembly GCA_946251885.1. Lineage (NCBI taxonomy): Eukaryota > Metazoa > Arthropoda > Insecta > Lepidoptera > Noctuidae > Cosmia > Cosmia pyralina. The sequence continues at coordinate 22,523,322 of OX276351.1, forward strand.
AATATACCTTCATATGAATTAATTTAAATTGTATTAAGTACACACAACTCAAGCAGATTTTCTTGTGGTCACTTTGCTATCAAAGTACTAAAATAGATTACAGAGATCTGCAGTGCTATTCTGTACAAACCTCACCGTGAAAACTTAGGTGAAGTGAGCGTGGAGTGAGCTGTCAATAGTGTCAATCCCTAGCATCGTGTAATGACAACTCACTTCACCTAGGTTTTCACGGTGAGATTTGTAGGTACAGAATAGCACTGCTGCTGCGGGACAAAACAATCACAGAAACGAAGACACATTACAATTTCATATTCGCCTTTTTTAAATTATTTAGAATATATTTTGACGGACGGACGGCGCCCGCCGCCCAGGCCGGCCCAGAAAGAGATGGCGAAATGACCTGAACGCATACCGTGAGGGATAGTTGGAGGTGGCGCGGGAAAAGAGTTCCTGGAAGGACTTGGTCGGCCTTTGCCCAGCAGTCGTATAGGTTAAGTAAAAACCAAAACATTAAGTAATCAGAATCAAAAAAATTTAACCGACTTCAAAAAAGGAGATTCTGTTTTCACCCGTATGTAGGTATGTATGTTTGTATGTCCGCGGATTTTCTCAAAAAATTATGAACCAGTTTTGATGATTCTTTCACTATCGTGATCTACATGCTTTCAGGAAGGTTTTTAGTATATAATACATTATGTAATTATTATTATGTACGAAGTTAAATGCTTAAATGTACTGTATCTCCGGCATTTCGAAGCGGATTTTGATAACTCTTCTTATTATTGGTCTTAATTGTATATTCAACTAAAAATGGAAAAATAAATTTACATTAAAAAAGTAAAAACCGACTTCAAAAACCAAAAACGAATAAAATAACTTTCATAAAAAACCTAATAGCTTCTGAAGTCGGTGTCTTCAATTCTTCAACGCACATTAGCTTGGCACCGACTTCAGAAGCTGTTAAGTTTTTTATTATGACATTTTTTTATTCGTTTTTGGTTAAGTCGGTTTTTTTAAATTTATTATTCTAAATATATTAAATCCCTTCAAAACACAAAAAAATATATGATCAAAAATCTGTATATTGGCTATGATATTTTTTAGGAGGATGACAATGTTCCTCCATGTCTTGGACAATGTATCCGTAATTGTCCAAAATTAGTTTCGCCTTGCATTTTAAACCCCGTACTGAACAGATCCACGAATTCTTTCCTGCAGTCTTCGTATATGTGTAGTTTTTATAAAAGATGAGATCTTTGCCTCTTTGGGACGGCACCATGGTATAAGGTAAATCCGAAGGCGGAATTAATAATTCTGTCAATTAAAAACGCTCGGGTTAATGATGTGTACGTATAGGGACTATCATACCTGTACCTGCATTCATGGCAAAATCACGTTAAGCCGTTGGTCCCGGCTTCATTCGTGGATCTTTGACAGTCGTTACGGGTCGTCAGAAGCCCGAAAGTCTGACAACCAGTCTTACCAAGGGGTATCGTATTACCCAGTTAATGGTTTGTGGAGGTCAGATAGGCAGTCGCTCCAAGTAAAATTCCATGCATTCAGCTGCATCGGGTGAGACTGGAAGCCGACCCCAACATAGTTGGGAAAAGGGTAGGCAGATTGATTGACCTGCATCCATGGCAAATAAAGTTCTGATCCTGATTCATAACGGCTATCCGGTCATTTTTGTTAGTGTTTGTTATCGGGCTGGATACCGGATACATATATCCTAATTATCTAATTATGCAAATAAAACGGAATTGTGATTTCAATGTCTTTTATATTTTCATATTATCGGTGCGCTATTCAAATAGCATTATAAATAATTTGTTGGTTTGTATTATCTGAAATTTTAACTGTCGAGAGTCGACAGGGTCATTTGACCACCTACTTACCGATAGTCTCCTTCTTCTTCTTCATGTGATTTCCGTGGCTTCCCTCTTCTTTTGTTCCTTCTCACATTTGGAGGATGCGTATGTTTACTGGTACTAATAAGGTTCCCTTGCAAGTCTAACTTGATCGTCGCTTTGCAGCCTCCCTGCCTTGTTGAGCAACGCCACGATTGATTTGTGACTGATTTCTTATGACTGGAGTACGAATACTTTTCAAGCATGATGAGATCTTTGCCCCTTTGTGATTTAATAAAAAAAATAGGGTCCACTTCGAAGCAGGGTGGAATGTTCTGTGAAATAAAAAAATACCTTGGATATTAAGATTATAAAAATGATAGTCTATATTTTTCACCCATGCATGAATACTTAACATATATATCTCGTATACTCAGAATCTTCCAGCCAGGAGAGAAGATCCAGACAAATACTATTGGTGACATCAAGAATCTCACATAGCAAAAGATATTGAAACCCCATATATGTTTAATAACATTATATATTTATAATACATATTTACATTTAAATACATGAAGCTACATAAACAAACCAAAGGCTTGAGATAACTGTACACATAACGAGAAAAGTATTGAGTTAAATTAATGTGGGCTATGTACTAGAAAAGAAGAAAACCAAGAAAATAATGGATGGACTGATTGGATAGTATGAACGATGATAATACATGGGTAGAAAGAAGATGAAGTCCGAGATTACAGCAGATAGAGATGAATGAAAGAAGACAGGTAATCCCAACCGCAAAAGAAAAATAGGATAGGGTAGATGTTGAGCTACATAAACGAAACTAATTTCTTAATCTAAACATCCTCGTGTACTCTCCATCTTTTAATATCATGTTTGGAGGATGAGTATGCTCATTATAGACGCTGATAATGTTTCCGTATATATCCAATTTGATCCTCGCTCTGCACTCTCGTGCCCTGGTTGAGCAAACCCAAGAAAATTTACTCGTTGAAGTCTTGGCAAATGTATAATCTCCATATACAATGAGATCTTTACCTCTTTGTGATTTAATGGTTCTATAGGAGTCTGGGTGCTCGACGGAGCCTGTTAAATGAATAGAATATTAAATCGGTTATTGATATTTTTTATGCGATCGTTCGGTAGGGATCTTTTGACTTGTGCATTAGTATGTAGGTAATAGTACCTATTGTGTTTTCTTCGATTTGTTAGTGTAGATATGTGTAACGCAATTGTTAATTTGTTATTTGCAACTACAAGGTGCTTGAGAAGTTTCAACAGGTTCTGCTGCGTCAGTCGATGCTGTCTCTTTTCAATAAGTCTTCGGACGTCATCATTTCAGCATGTAAACGATTGCTGCTTTCTTGATTTCGTTTGATGGTTCTTATTATAAAGGTATGTTAAAAAACTAATAACATTAATTTAGTGTAATATAATTCAAAATTTAATAATATAATACATTTTATAATACCTAATGCACAAGATTGACATGTAATTCCCGTACAAATTAGAAAAGCGTTAATTCATTGCGTTACTCTTAATGTCTGCTCAATCAAAACCTTAATATGCATCACTCACTTTGCCATGATTTGTCGAGCCAGTTTTCATCCAGATAAACAAACTCCGAAAGAGGACCAATTTTAGCAGCTATCTTCAATATCAAACGATACTTGGATATTTACAAAACATTTTTACAGATTACAATGCAGTCGGCTCTTCCATCATCATAATCTTTTTGTACTTCCAATTTATTTGGGTACCGAGCAACATATATCTTCTTCCATACATCTCTATCTGCCGTCATCGCGCTATTCATCCCCTTTCTGGCCATATCATCATTCACACAATCCATCTGTTGTTTCATTGATCTTCATCTACTCTTATTACAACTCTTATACATTTCGTCTTTGCGGTGCTCGGATCCGTTTTCCATTCTTCGTTTGAAAGAAGTCTCTAGGCGGATGGCTATGGACGTTGTAACAGTCCAAGATGTAGCCTTCAGAGTTGAGCCGGAGTTTCGCCTTGCAGTCATGGGCTCTCGAAGAGCATATCCAGTATTTCAGCCGCAGTTTTGTGAATGTGTAACCGTCTATCAATATGAGGTCCTTTCCTCTTTGTGACGTTACCACTTCATAGTTAAAACCTGTAAACGATGATGGGTTTTAGATTTCAACTTATTCTCTAGAATGATTACTGTTTATGTTACAGAAATATAATCAGATGAGAAGATTATCTGAGCACCTTATTATGATCGTTGATTCTTCTCGCAATTTCTGTAGTTTTGTAAGATTATTTGTGTTACTCTTCTCGTTCAGTTTTCATGAGAGCATTAAAATAAAACAATTTAGTTAACTCTTATGTCACTCACATTTTACTTCATTTTATCTAAAACAAGTCCACTAAGTAATATCAATTAATCACAAAAAATCAATTCAACCAATCAATCAATCATTCAAATCGTCCAAGGCATCATTCATTTCAAGGCAGTGCTCGAATCCGTTTTCCATTCTTCGTTTGAAAAAAGCCTCTGGCGGATGGCTATGGACGTTGTAACATTCCAAGATGTATCCTGCAGAGTTGAGCCGGAGTTTCGCCTTGCAGACACGGGCACTCGAATAGCATATCCAATAGTTCCGCCGCAGTTTAGTGAATGTGTAACCGTCTATCAATATGAGCTTCGGTCCTTTTAGTGACTTTATCACTTCATAGTTAAAACCTGTAAATCATGATTGGGTTTAGATTCCAACTTATTCTCTAGAACGATTACAGTTTATGTTACAGAAATAGAATTAGATGAGAAAATTATCTGAACCCCTTATTATGACCGTTGATTTTTCTCGAAATTTTTGTAATTTTATAATATTATTAGTGTTATTCTTGTAATTCAGTTTTCATAAGACCACTAAAATAAAACAATTTAGTTAACTCTTACGTCATTCACATTTTATTTAATGTTTTAACTACATTTTTTAACACTAAGTAATATGAGTAGTCCATTTTATCACAAATCTAATACCTACCGTTGTGATTAACAATAAATTCGAATACACATAAAGCTGACGACAATAATTAATACGTAAGGCTAGCCGCATATTGCCTACTATTACGTGAACACTACCATGGACATTCAAGTTTGTAGAGGCTCTGCACACTAAACAATTGCTCAGCGGCAGCCTAGTTCCTGCAGCACAGGCGCACCTGTGCGATCAATTTTGATTCTTCAGCAGCTGATATTTCGCAAGGAAATTAAACAGTAGGTAGATTGAGCAACATTTCGGTAGATTTATAATTTGCATAGGTGACCATACTATCTGGGTCAGCTATGCATTTACAAATAAAGTGTACGGGGATCGCATCAGCAAAAGATAAATAGCGCGAGCACCTTTACGCCAATGTGCGGCCAGCTTAAACATTAAAAAAACTTACATGGTCTCTCAAGTGCAAGCAGATAATACTAGTTTAGAAACATAAAACTAAGTACATTTAAAAAAATCTTGAGAACACATTGAATAACAAGACGTGTTAACTATCTAATCGAAAACATAGTTTTTAGTCCCGTACCAATAACTTCTTTTTTACTACTTTTAATAACGACTTCTCCAGTATTATTTTTAAAAAACTGCCTTGGTGGATGGATATGTTCGTTGATGACGTATGCGAGATGGACAGCGTGAGGGTCAACTCTCAGCTTAGCCCTGCATCGCGGCCTGTGGGTTGAGCAGCCCCAACCGTGGGGGCTCACTTGTGTGTACGTGTAACCATCAATGAGGATCAGGTTCTTCCCTCTTTGTGATTTTGTAATTTCATAGCCTTTAACTAACTTCATATAGACTGAAAGTAGAATAAGTATTAAAGGGAAGTTATTCTTCATATCTTCTGTAACGTAGATTAATTACTATTGATATATATTATTATAATGATCCGGAGAGCACATCTTGTACGCCTTTTTGACCTTTGTACCTTTGTAGCCATGTAAAGGTAAAAATGAAATGAAATGTGAAAAAGATTTATCATATGACAAACTACTTTAGGATATTTAAAATTACAAAACGAATTTTCTGGTGACTAGATTATTTGATGAAAACTTTTATTGAGATCAAAATCTATTAATTACACCACAGCATACGGTGACTACAATTATGAATTTAAATAAATAGATAATTAAATGTAACTTTAATATCAATAATTTAATATTGAAGGATTGCTTCTTTTGGCTAGATACCAGCCACACGATAAAATTGGTTTCCAAAATTCAGCTGTGTTGCATTTTCAGATACGTCGAGAAGCTTTAGTGCCTTGTAGAGACGCGCCAGACCGTGTGTCACATGCATAATTATGATGATACCCAGCTAGCCCAAGTCTAACAACTGACCTAACTTACGAACCTTCTCCAGCTTAGTCGAGGAACGGCTGTGGTCTAAATTTACTTCGCTTTTGTAATACAATGTGCCCATTATTGTTTTTGAAAAACTGTCGCGGTGGATGGCAATGTTCATTGTTGACAAATTCTAGGGCACCAGTGGCGCTTCTCTTGATTTTAGCTCTGCATTCTGACTTGTTAGAAGAACACCCCCAATAGTTTAAACTCATCTTTGTGTACGTAAACCCGTTGACTAGAATTAGGTCCTTTCCTCTTTGGGATTTTGTTATTTCATACCTTATACCTGGAAGCAAAGTTCTGGTATTAAGCGAAAGAAAAGAAACTCCGATTCTTAAAAACTTGACAGTTGTTTAAACTTTTTCTGATCTCATCTATGCTTTTCTTTTAAAAGCCAATGAAGTGAGAGAGAGAGAGCTCTCTTTCTCACATAAATTGTAAAAAAATAATTACGTACTTACAAATAACTTCTGAGATGGGAGGAGCTGTCGATTATTAGGAACAAGAATAGATAACGTGAGCGGGTCGTTGTTTTTTTTACATTTTGTATTTTTCTTCCTGAAGAATGATGTGTTTCAAGCTGGCCCACCTGTGCCACAGGAACTTAACCGATGTAGACTGTTAGCTTATTGAATGTACTTGTCTAATCGAACGAAAATATTCAATGTGGAGGCACACTATGACAAAAATGGTATGTAATTTCGGTTTCTATCCAGCGGGGCCCTTCGTTATTCTATTGCTTTGAGACTTGAAAATTTTATTAGAGATAAGTACTCCTTCCAATGTGTTTTTCAAATTATTGATTTATTTTCAAAAACCTTGAGCCATCTAGATGTATATTAAAAGTACTCTGTACGCTAACTAGGTAAGTAAAAAATAATTTTACTTATTGAATGTAAATTGCAAGTAGGGTCAGCAAGAAACTATTATCTCCATATAACGTGTTACGTGTTATTAAAACACAAGTGTGAAGTAGGTATCACACGAGTGTTTTAATAAAAAGAATAAAAAAAAAAAAAAAAAATATTTCAGGCGACACTGGCCCATAGACAAATACCTTAACCTAAACATACATATTTGAATATAAACAAAAACTTGTGTTAATAAAATAGGCTTAAGACTATGTGGTGTTGTTGTTGTTGTTGTTATGTTATGTGTTTGTTGTGTTAATACCTAGTTAAGTGCAGTTTCATATACCACTTTATCTAAACTCATGCAAATTCATCAAAAAAAACAATATTTATCATCGTGGACAGTGGATGGCGCCCAAATCCATCATTCTACCGCGGAGGTACAGGGGGCAAAACTTAAGCATGCTCACTTAAGGCGAGTAGTGCTGCCATGCACGCCAAAATCATGTCTTGAGATATGGAACATTTTGAATTTTCCTATGCTCACATTTTTAGTCAGATGAGGTAGAATTTAATGAGGAAAAGAAATCAACACTAAACCTCCTAGGTTCGAAGCCTTAGCAGTCAACGCTAAAAACGGCCGTTTTTGGTGTTAACTGCTAAGGCTTCGAACCTAGGAGGTTTAGTGTTGATTTTTTTTATACAGAAAATTTTACCTCATCTGACTAAAAAAAAAATGAACATTAAAAATTAATAAAAAAAGAAAAATAAAAATAATAAATGAATGAATGAAAATGTGAACATAGTAAATTTCAAAATGTTCCATATCTCCAGACTTATGATTTTTTAGATAGTCAACTTTTCTACATGAACTGAGTCGAAATGGAACTAGGAATGAATCGTTTGATCATGTCGACGAAACAGAGGGCAAGTGATTGATTTAGGTAGAAAAATCTTGCAATGTCATTGAAACAGAAAATTGTTTTGTGTCTCTACGAGTATTTATATTCAAAATGATATTAGATCCGACTTGGAACACTATGATGATTTGCAAGTTACAAGAACACGTTACAATTAAATCTTTTAACACCCCAGGTCCAAATAATATTTTTTTTTTAATATAATATAGAAAAAACTGTTGACTGGCTATTTTCGATATAATTTAAAAATTTTGAATTTTATTGAATAGATTACACCAGGACATTTCCTATTCAATAAAATTATCACTATTACTATTAATTGTCGCTGTGAGCCACAATATTATAATCCTGTACCATGAACACTTTTTCTTTTTTTCTGTCTGCTAGCTTGTTTTTCTTCGCGCCAAGCTTTTCTCCTTTTTTCAGCTTCTTCTTGTGTCATTTGTGAAATTTTTTTCTTCTTAGATTTTATTTTTTGCAAATTTTTCAGTCTCATGGCCTCTAACTGCTCAGGATTCTCTCGTTTCAATTTTTCTCTGTACCTTCGAGATCTTTCTGCAGCAGTTAGTGGCGTTTTGAAACCTAAAAATGTAAGTAGGACAGTCACTTAGGCGAAAAAAGGTCAACCTCGGAATGACTGTTAATAAGCTATCTTGTAAAAACCTTTATTTTGGCATTCTAAAAGTTGTCTCAAAATTCTCATACGATCTCGTGTCCGCGCCTTAAGATACTTGTTCAAGGTCACAAAAATCGTATTTTTTGGAAATATCTCGCTTTCTACGCACTTGTTAGATAAATGTAATTATTATGTGTCTAATATTTAAAAATAAATACTTGAGATTACCTTGATTCCGGAAGTTAGTGATTAAAATCATCGAATCATTGTAAAACAACCTTTAGATTATTAGAATAACTGTTTGTTGGATATTGACATCTGTCACATTTACGAAGCTTGAGACTAATGTAGAAGTATCTAATTTGATTAGTTATTGTGTTTACGAAATATACCACTCACTTGTTATAATCGTACAGATGTTACTACTATAAATAATTAAATAATATTTGATAGTAACTGTAGTATATCTTAGAATTTATATTGCTATTTTAATATAACAGGTTGTTTGAAACAATTGATACAATACTGTCAGTTGATGTTTGATGGGAAGGGATAAATAGAAGGGGTGGTAGGATATAAAAAGGATTGTAATGACATTCTCGAGGCAGTTGCTCAGTGGATGTTCAAGTGGCTAGTGCTAGTGCCGTTGTGATGTGAAATATATCTACCAGGTGTCATGTAAGTTATGTAATTTCATATTATACCTTAAATATTGTTATTATGTTGCTATTATTCTGAGTAATAGAATTAACTGTTTCGAGATAACTATAAATTGTGGAAATATAAGAAATGTGTTGATAGAATACTATAATACTGTTTCCATGGAGTTTCTTGTCCTTCTTCTCCATGAAGACCTAGTTTTGCGAACGGACAATAGCTTTCTCATTAAAGATGAATAATTATTGACAAGTCTAATTGAAATAATAAATATTTAGTCTTGTCTTTCTGTGCTTTTCTTTATGAAATCCTTCCCTTACACACCATATTCATATAACCAATGACCATTCTGACATGTAAGGTTTGCTATTTGCGAAGTAGCTATATATATGCTTAGTAATTATATTATATCAAATCTAACATCAGAAGTGGGATAGTGCTCAGTCTCACATAACATATTTCTAATGAATTTTATTTTGCTATTTTCATGATCAACGTTGGAGCAATCGTGTTCTGCTGGAAACCATTGATAACGGCGGGTCGTTGACTCAACCCTCGTCGTAACATGAAAACGTGCTGAGAATTGTATGGTCGAAAAAATAACGCAAGTGTTCACGGAAAGTTAATTTAAAATTGTTAATATTATTGTTCTGTTGATCACAAATTAATTTAAAAAATGACTTTGGAGGAAACTTTACAAAATTGAAGTTGGTAATGTCATAAAGTAAATGAAGCATAATTGTATTTTTATATTATGAAAGAAATAGCGAATATCACATAACTTGCTGATAAACAAATATGACAAGGTTGAAGGTTATTCATAATTAGCTTTATTTTATTATTTTTCACTTTCAAAATGCTTACTAATAGTATTGTTAAAATAAACTTATAGGTTTGTCGGAACTGATCTGTGTTTCTTGATAATTTTGATTTGGCTTATTATTATAACCTTTTACTAAAAAGTAAGGTACCAACAGAGTGACCATATTAAGTATTTGCAATTATTTTATAGAAAATGTAATAAGGATGATCAATACAATTTGCAATGATATTGTCAGGTTGACCGAGCGGTATATTGTTTTGATTACTTATTTAATTAATACAAAAAGAGCTTGTCTTGACTGTTGTCTGGCATTCACTGACTGCGGGTGATTGAGCTTCACCGACGGCGGGTGTTTGGCCACATACAGTAAGATGTGATTAAGTTTCACACTATTGTTTTTGTATAATGATGATTATCTTGTACTTCGAGATCGAAATACATGTTAGTATGGTCGTATTAGATAATTGTAATTAGCTGACTGTGACTATGACTGTGAGTGTTTCCGCTGGTCGGTCATTTGCTTGGTGCAAGTCTATCCCACTGGCAGCGGGTGGATGGGACTTGACACGTCTAGGCAATTGGCAAAACAAAAATGACAATGACAATGACGAATCCGGAGTTAATTACAATTGTAGAAAAACGGTATCTAATGTACTTCGAGAGCGAAGTACTTGTCAGTATGGCCGTGTTAGATAAATGTAATTATTATGTGTCTAATATTTAAAAATAAATACTTGAGATTACCTTGATTCCGGAAGTTAGTGATTAAAATCATCGAATCATTGTAAAACAACCTTTAGATTATTAGAATAACTGTTTGTTGGATATTGACATCTGTCACATTTACGAAGCTTGAGACTAATGTAGAAGTATCTAATTTGATTAGTTATTGTGTTTACGAAATATACCACTCACTTGTTATAATCGTACAGATGTTACTACTATAAATAATTAAATAATATTTGATAGTAACTGTAGTATATCTTAGAATTTATATTGCTATTTTAATATAACAGGTTGTTTGAAACAATTGATACAATACTGTCAGTTGATGTTTGATGGGAAGGGATAAATAGAAGGGGTGGTAGGATATAAAAAGGATTGTAATGACATTCTCGAGGCAGTTGCTCAGTGGATGTTCAAGTGGCTAGTGCTAGTGCCGTTGTGATGTGAAATATATCTACCAGGTGTCATGTAAGTTATGTAATTTCATATTATACCTTAAATATTGTTATTATGTTGCTATTATTCTGAGTAATAGAATTAACTGTTTCGAGATAACTATAAATTGTGGAAATATAAGAAATGTGTTGATAGAATACTATAATACTGTTTCCATGGAGTTTCTTGTCCTTCTTCTCCATGAAGACCTAGTTTTGCGAACGGACAATAGCTTTCTCATTAAAGATGAATAATTATTGACAAGTCTAATTGAAATAATAAATATTTAGTCTTGTCTTTCTGTGCTTTTCTTTATGAAATCCTTCCCTTACACACCATATTCATATAACCAATGACCATTCTGACATGTAAGGTTTGCTATTTGCGAAGTAGCTATATATATGCTTAGTAATTATATTATATCAAATCTAACATCAGAAGTGGGATAGTGCTCAGTCTCACATAACATATTTCTAATGAATTTTATTTTGCTATTTTCATGATCAACGTTGGAGCAATCGTGTTCTGCTGGAAACCATTGATAACGGCGGGTCGTTGACTCAACCCTCGTCGTAACATGAAAACGTGCTGAGAATTGTATGGTCGAAAAAATAACGCAAGTGTTCACGGAAAGTTAATTTAAAATTGTTAATATTATTGTTCTGTTGATCACAAATTAATTTAAAAAATGACTTTGGAGGAAACTTTACAAAATTGAAGTTGGTAATGTCATAAAGTAAATGAAGCATAATTGTATTTTTATATTATGAAAGAAATAGCGAATATCACATAACTTGCTGATAAACAAATATGACAAGGTTGAAGGTTATTCATAATTAGCTTTATTTTATTATTTTTCACTTTCAAAATGCTTACTAATAGTATTGTTAAAATAAACTTATAGGTTTGTCGGAACTGATCTGTGTTTCTTGATAATTTTGATTTGGCTTATTATTATAACCTTTTACTAAAAAGTAAGGTACCAACAGAGTGACCATATTAAGTATTTGCAATTATTTTATAGAAAATGTAATAAGGATGATCAATACAATTTGCAATGATATTGTCAGGTTGACCGAGCGGTATATTGTTTTGATTACTTATTTAATTAATACAAAAAGAGCTTGTCTTGACTGTTGTCTGGCATTCACTGACTGCGGGTGATTGAGCTTCACCGACGGCGGGTGTTTGGCCACATACAGTAAGATGTGATTAAGTTTCACACTATTGTTTTTGTATAATGATGATTATCTTGTACTTCGAGATCGAAATACATGTTAGTATGGTCGTATTAGATAATTGTAATTAGCTGACTGTGACTATGACTGTGAGTGTTTCCGCTGGTCGGTCATTTGCTTGGTGCAAGTCTATCCCACTGGCAGCGGGTGGATGGGACTTGACACGTCTAGGCAATTGGCAAAACAAAAATGACAATGACAATGACGAATCCGGAGTTAATTACAATTGTAGAAAAACGGTATCTAATGTACTTCGAGAGCGAAGTACTTGTCAGTATGGCCGTGTTAGATAAATGTAATTATTATGTGTCTAATATTTAAAAATAAATACTTGAGATTACCTTGATTCCGGAAGTTAGTGATTAAAATCATCGAATCATTGTAAAACAACCTTTAGATTATTAGAATAACTGTTTGTTGGATATTGACATCTGTCACATTTACGAAGCTTGAGACTAATGTAGAAGTATCTAATTTGATTAGTTATTGTGTTTACGAAATATACCACTCACTTGTTATAATCGTACAGATGTTACTACTATAAATAATTAAATAATATTTGATAGTAACTGTAGTATATCTTAGAATTTATATTGCTATTTTAATATAACAGGTTGTTTGAAACAATTGATACAATACTGTCAGTTGATGTTTGATGGGAAGGGATAAATAGAAGGGGTGGTAGGATATAAAAAGGATTGTAATGACATTCTCGAGGCAGTTGCTCAGTGGATGTTCAAGTGGCTAGTGCTAGTGCCGTTGTGATGTGAAATATATCTACCAGGTGTCATGTAAGTTATGTAATTTCATATTATACCTTAAATATTGTTATTATGTTGCTATTATTCTGAGTAATAGAATTAACTGTTTCGAGATAACTATAAATTGTGGAAATATAAGAAATGTGTTGATAGAATACTATAATACTGTTTCCATGGAGTTTCTTGTCCTTCTTCTCCATGAAGACCTAGTTTTGCGAACGGACAATAGCTTTCTCATTAAAGATGAATAATTATTGACAAGTCTAATTGAAATAATAAATATTTAGTCTTGTCTTTCTGTGCTTTTCTTTATGAAATCCTTCCCTTACACACCATATTCATATAACCAATGACCATTCTGACATGTAAGGTTTGCTATTTGCGAAGTAGCTATATATATGCTTAGTAATTATATTATATCAAATCTAACACACTCAATGATATTTGCTTATATAATAAAAGTTGTAGTGCATAAAATTCTCTACAAATTTAGCTTTCAACAATTTTTTATGCATTTAACCGCTTTTGATATAGAACGCCAAGAGTGCGCAGCGCTCAGCAATACATGGCGTATCACAAGGTCAACAGTGAATCTCAGCTTATAGTGCTTTTATTAATTATTCTCTAAAGAAAATTATAATTATGTATTAAAAACCTTAATTATTTACCATTTAATGCATTAAGTATATATACTTATATTTTTTTTTTCATACATTAAGTACTCGTTTGAGAATACTTACTTATTTCAAGGAAATAATAAAATAGTACCTACTTAAGTAGAAAAAGGTTTTTACAAGTTTATAGCTCATTATATTTAAATGAGCAAACGGCTTGAATTACAAACTACCGGCGACGATCGGCGACTCAGAGTATTTCAAACGATGACCAAAAACTCATGCTACGCTAGTACAAAAAGTTTTCAAAATCACTTCTATCATCGCCAAAAACTGACATCATGGTGTTAAAAAATTATATTTTATATTCATTACGATAAGAGAATCCAATCCCGCAACAAAATCTCAATCCTGCAAATCCGCGAGATTTACGGGACTGCAAATTAAATCATAATGTTTGATGTAGTTATGTTTATGAATTTATGAAGTGTTATGTTCATGAATTTATTTACCTACATACATTAGTTACAATTACAATACCAGAAATCACTAATTACCTACGGTATTGCATTGGAATAGTGACGAAATTGCTTTCACCACGAGATATCGTCCAAACATGGTGCATTTAATTTTTTCCTAAAGTTTACTTTATTTAACCGGGAAGTCCCTGAATTTGAGACAGATCAATTCGTGTAACGAACGAGTAAAGTGAACAGTATCGATACTTATCATAGTATCGAAACAAAAATATCGAGTACTTACAAAAATTCTCGGAATCGCGATCGTAACAAAAGTATGGAGTATACTCAACTTTACTCAAAACTGCTCAAGTATCGATTCTCTTTATGTATCCCAGTTGTCTCACTCAAGAGTACCTATACACTCGCGCGGTGTACCTAGCCCTGTACTTTTTTTGAAAACGCTCATATTCCGGAAAGTATGTAACTACAAAATAATGATATGGCAACTATTTCTATTGAAAAAAATCAAATTAAACGTTTACAGTCCGACATGGATTTTAATGAACGTGGCGAAATAGAGGTACATGGAACATTTAATATTAGATAGCTAAAGGGATCTTCTAGAGCATGAATAACATTGACAGTAGGGCGTTGTTATTGAACAGAAATTGTAAAATTATTTTGTGACTTATTCAGTCTCATCCAGTTTTATTTAGTAGCAATAATTTGGGTATCGAAATAATGTGTGTTAAATTATTAAATTGCAGAGACTTAGAACATATTGTATCACTGTATTGTCCTTCGTCCGATCAAACTCAATCTTCCGATTGGAATTATATTTTTGGTCACTTTTCTAGTAAAACTATAATAGCTGGGGATTTCAATGGTCATCACACTAATTGGTCAGTTAAATCGGATGTGAGAGGTACTCAAATTATGGATTCATCTCTGGAAAATGACTTTATATCGCTTAACAACGGCATCGCAACTCGAGTTAAGTTGGTAAACGGTAATTTGCAACAGACATCCCCGGATATATCATTTGTCTCATCTGACGTTGCAATAAAATTTGACTGGCAGGTTTTCAATGAAAATCTGGGTAGTGATCACCTGATTATTAAAATGACAGCTAACTTATCTTGTAATATACATATTGTTAAAAAACGTAATTTTAAAAATGCAAATTGGAAGGACTATGGTCAAACATTTTCGGAAAATATTAAAACGTTTAATGAAGGATCTTTTAATGGTAACGTGCAACAAATGTATAACTCTTTTATAGACTATGTTGAATATGCGGCTAGTAAACATATACCTTATTATAAGTTCAGTTTAAAACCAAACGAAAAGTTTAAACAAAAACATTACTGGTCTCCTAAATTGTCTGAAATAGTTGCTCAGCGAAGGTTGGCCTTGTCAAATTTCCGTAAAAAATCCCACCCCTGATAATTTAAATAAACTAGAATCCAAGACCTTAGAATCTCAAACATTAATTAAGAAAGCTAGGAACCATGGTTGGCAAACATTTTGTGATTCTATAGTTGATGCTACGTCGACACAGGAAATGTGGCGCCGTATGAAGTGGATGAAGGGTTTTAAACAACAAAGATGGTGCCCTCCTATTGACAAACAAGTTGAGCTTCTACGTTCTCTGACTCCAGACTATGTTCCCAGTTTGATGCCAAGTTTTAAGTCTCAAAATGAAATTTTAGAACCCGAATTTACACGTCAAGAACTTGAAAATTGTCTTAAGAGAAAGGATTCGGCCCCGGGGCAGGATGGTGTATCTTATTCAATGTTATATTATTTACCGGACTCGGGAAAGTTACTTCTACTAAAGATATACAATTATATATTTAAATTCGGTATTGTCCCTCACCAATGGAGAAATATTCATATTATTCCCATACCCAAATCTGCAAACAATGTTAATAGCGAGATTAAATTAAGGCCTATTTCACTGATGTCGTGTGTGTGTAAAACCTTTCATCTGATGATCTGTAAGCGGTTAGAATGGTTTGCAGAAAAGAACAAACTTCTGTCTCCATACACAGTAGGATTTCGAAAGCCTCAATCAAGTTTGGATGCACTATCCCGACTAGTTTCTTGCATTCAAGTTGGATTTACGAAAAACATCCCTACAGTTGCATGCTTTTTGGACATTGAAAGCGCGTATAACAATGTTTCAATTGACACTGTTACAAAAGTATTGGATGAAATTCAGGTTGGGTCTCGGTTTTGTAGTTATCTTTGGTCGTTTTTGAGCGAGAGGCAATTAAGAATTAAATCATTTAATAGTGAAGATTATGAAACAAGACTGACTAATAGAGGATTGGCTCAAGGTGACCCGTTGTCACCTTTATTATTTAATTTAGTGACGCATCAAATCTGTCGTCAAGTAAAAACCGTTATGGTATCGCAATACGCTGACGATTATGTTATATATTGTAGTGATAAGCAAATAAACAAATGCGAGCGATATTTACAGGATGCCATAAACTGTATAATCACATTGCTGGGTGAGATTGGATTGACTTTTTCCCCAACCAAATCTAATTGTTGTATATTTAGTAGGGGCCGAAGGCGAATATTACCTTCATTAGAAGTGTATGGTCAGCCGTTAGCAGTGCTGGATTGTGTAAAGTATTTAGGAGTTTGGTTGGATAGAAGTTTACGCTGGCGGAAACATATCAATGAGATTGTTAGTAAATGTGGGAAATATCTTAATGTATTAAAAGTACTGGCAGGCTCTTCTTGGGGAGTGCATACTAAACATATACGTAGATTATATATATCGCTAGTAAGAAGTCGACTTGATTATGCATGTTATTTGTATGATTCTAGTGCAAAAACACATACAAGCAAACTAGACAAATTACAAAACCAAGCACTTAGAATAGTAGGAGGTTTCATAAGAAGCTCACCAATCCATGTGATGGAGAGTGAACTGCACATACCACCATTATTTTTGAGGAGAAAATATCTCGCATACAAGATAATCCTAAAATCATTGTCATGGTCTAATAATATAATTATACACACAATTTCAGAATTGAACTCCCTAACTAATAGTAGTTATTGGACAAATAAAAGGAAACCCCTACTGGCCACTTGCTTTAAAGATTTAGAACAATTGCAAATGATTACCTTGGATAGTCTTAAAATGTTCTCTTTAGATATTTGGGTATCAGCTATACAAATTAAGGATATTATTAAAAGTGATTTGAAATGTGTAACGCACCCAAAAAAATGTTATAATCACAATGCTTTGGTACACGAAGTGGTATCTGAATTAGCTTCCAAATATAGTGAGTGGTGTAAAATTTACACAGATGGGTCAAAAAGTAAAGATGGGTGTGGAGCTGCTTTTTACTTTCAAAGTACAGGTTATAAGGCTATGTATAAAATTAATGAAAATATATGTATAATGTCTCTGGAACTCATTGCAATATACCAAGCGGTGTCATATTCAGTTACTCAAAATCTAAATAAAGTAGTTATATTTACAGATAGCAAGAGCGCTTTACAACATATGGCTCGATGCGCCTCTGGTTGCAGAGGTGCATCGATAGCCTATGACATTCTTAAACTAATTCATTGCTACAACAAAGATGACATTAGGATTATCTTGCAATGGGTTCCAGCGCACATAGGGTTACGGGGCAACGAGGAGGCTGACAGACTGTCAAAACTGGCAGTGGAGACGGGCAATGTTACCTCATTTATGTCTGATTACTGGGAATATTTCTCCAGATTTAAGAGTCTGTGTTTCGACAATTGGAAAGAATATTTTAATGAAATATCCAAAGAAAAAGGCATTTGGTATAAAGTCATTCAAAACGAGGTACCTCGTGAGCCCTGGTTTAATGATAAATGTTTAACTAGGAGTTACGTTAAGTTAGCGATAAGACTTCGTTCTGGCCACTTTCCATCGGCAAAGTTTGCTTTCTTAATGCGAAAGGCTACATCGCCTAATTGTGAGACATGCAATAAAATTGAAGATGTGCAACATTTGCTGATGGAATGTGCTAAGAACAAGGATGAAAGGGAATCTTTGGCTAGGGAATATAAACTGAACATGTGGGATGTTGGACTTATCCAAAATATTTTGGCATACCCTAAATCGGAAAAAACTAAACGCATAATTTGTGGTTTGATGCAGAAGTTTAGGCAGTAATTCTCTTTTCTATTTTCATTGTAGTGGTGGCGGGTAGTTATGTAATAAAATATAGTGTATTTACCAGTGTATAGTTGTGTGTAAATAGAATATAAGGTACAATGGGGTTGACGTATCCGTGTGGATAAAAACCCCTTATAATAAAAGAATAAAAAAAAAAAAAAAAAAAAAATATATTTTGTGACTTAGATTGAAAAAACAAGATGGCAGCGCTGATTCCTATTTTGGCCACGCGCCAAAACAACACACACACACACACACACACACACACACACACACACACACACACACACATACACACACACACCACCTCACACACGCACCACCTCACACACGCAAAATACAACAAAACACACACACATACACACCACTCAAGAGCATGCATGCACTAAATTCCCTTCGTTATATGGTATATTTTTATTTTTATTGCATAAATTGTTAATGTTCCAAAATCGGGTGAAGACTTCTGTAACACAGGTACCTAGCACAGGAGTTAGGGCTTCAATTGAAAATGTCTCTATTTTTTATGTCCATAAAATATTTTTTATTTATTTATTTATAACATGCGTCGGCACAATCGAAGACATTTCAACATGACGGCCGTAGTTCCAATTTTCGCCATTTCACAGATAAGTTGGTAGGAGTGTAATTTAGATCCATGTAGCAAGCACTGTTTACCAATACTTACGTTTTTTGGAAGTAAGTTCCATAACGCGGCTTGCGGTAGGAGTTGACTGGTAGAAACCACCCGACTTTCTCTCTCTCTGTCTACGTAGACACAAGTTTGGGTGTGCGTGAGAGTATCGCGTAAGATCTTCGTACCTGAGAGCAGGGTTTTTTTTTTAAACTTAAAATTGTTCTTGATTTCTATAGTTCTCCCCTTAATCATCCTATAACTTAGACAAAGAACATGACAAAGAGAGAAAAGATTTTGACGAACTTGATTTAAAATTATTTTATTCAAATTCTATTTAATAAATTACAAAAGTATATAATGCCCATCTGCAGCTTTAATATACTTCCTAGGCGGATGGCAATGTTCATTGTATATTTTAGTAATCTCGCCATTCTGGTTTAGAGTAAGTTTAGCTTTACATTTAGGATTTCTAGTAGAACAGGTCCAAGAGTATACACCTGTTTTACTAAACGTGTGACCCCCCACTAGAATTAGATCCTTGCTTTTTCGTGATGTCACCCAATCATAGTGAGGACCTGAAACAACTGATATTTGAATAAGTCAATTCTAGTCTACTCACAAAGGCATTTTAATGTAGCCCGACAAACACACACACACACACGACACACACATTATCACACATCACACATAATCTAATATTATACATGCCGAAAGTTTGTGAGTGTGGTGTATGCATGTCTGTTACTTCTTCACGCTCAAACGGCTGGACAGATTTGGATGAAATTTGGTATGTAGATAGCTTATACCCTGGATTAACACATAGGCTACTTTTTATCCCGGTCTACGCGGGTGAAACCGCGTGGCGCAGCTAGTCAGTCTATAAAGCCCATCACAGACGTAGCTATAATATGTATTAATACTAGCTGCGCCCCGCGGCTTCACCAGTTAATCCAGGGTATATGCTATCTACATACCAAATTTCATCCAAATCGGCCAAGCCGTTTGAGCGTGAAGAAGTAACAAACATACACACACACGCACACACACACACACTCACAAACTTTCGCCTTTATAATATTTGTGTGATTTTGTGAATAGAACAGTGTAATAGAAATGTATATTATAGCTACGTCTGTGATGGGCTTTATTTTTCTGACCTACTGAATATCTCTCACCTACAGTGAGAGCTGCCCAGTGTTGCCACTTCAGCCACTTCTTGGCTAAATCCAACAACATTTTCGAACTTGTTAGCTACAAAAAAATATTCGGTGGCTAAATATTTTAGCCCGTTTTTTGTTTATTTAATAATTAATTACAATTAAATTAAATTTATAAAAAACAGGTCAAAAAAAATAAAGTAATCAAAACGTAAGGTCTAGTGTCAGTGTAATGTACTAAAAAATATATTGTGTTGTCCTTACAGGCTACTCAATCAGATCCAGTTATAATTAAACCAAACTATAGGCTGTATAACCGGTCAACCTCGGCGAATACTCTTTGTTTCCTTCAACCTTCACATCATCTTCCTGCCCTTATCCCATATTACTTGGGGTCGGCGCAACACGTTTTCTTCTTCCATTCTCCCCTGTCAACCGTCACGCTATCATTCACTCCCTTCTCTTTCATATCATTCCTCACACAATCCATCCATCTTTTCTTTGGCCTTCCTCTGCCTCTCCATCCATCAACATGTATATTTCACATTGGCAGAATTATCAAAATTGAAATTGGAATTATATATTCTGTGGTTTATTTCTAAACGTATTTTGTATTTAATGGACTCGGGGATTTCCCTTGATGTAATGTTCTACGACATGTGTGACTCAGCTTTTAATTTTGCTTTACGTTTACTAAAAATAATGAGACATGTGCCACATACTCATTGTCGCCTAAAATTCTACAAGAGATTGGAAAAACAAAAAAAAACTAAAACCTGTCAATTTTTAAACTAACTCTCAAGATAAAATGACCACTACGTGTAAACCTTCGACATCCACATCAGCTTACATTATTAGAATAGAACATGATTATAAAGGCGAATAAATGTTATTAAAATCGACCTTATTTTTTCATCATATTGTACTGCTCTCAGCCATTTTTAGCCACTTTAAGGAGAATGCAATATCTCGAATCTAGCAACGTTTTAGGTATGGCTTTGCTACTTTTCTCCAAGGTAAGGTGACAACACTGGAGGTGGTTGTTACAGCAGGTTAGTTGTATGGCTAACCTAGAAGGCTACGTACGTGTACGTACACTGGTCTG
Organism: Cosmia pyralina; assembly: GCA_946251885.1. NCBI lineage: Eukaryota > Metazoa > Arthropoda > Insecta > Lepidoptera > Noctuidae > Cosmia > Cosmia pyralina. The sequence continues at coordinate 22,544,746 of OX276351.1, forward strand.
CACCGGCCGCAACGGACGCACGGCACGCGACGGATTTAGCCTTGCTTTGTATGATTTCATATATCACTGCGTCCACTATCGGTACCACCCGCACCGAGCGCGATATATGAAAAAAAATATACGTTGCGGGCCGGTGACGTCGCATGGATTAACCGCGTTCACCGCGTGCATCGCTCAGTGCCACGCGTTTTGTTTATAATTGAGGTGAGAACCGCCAAAACATTGTAAATCTTTCTACTAATAGAATTAAAAGTGAGTCACTTTTAATTCTAGTAAAAAGATGTGAAGCATTGTACTTATAATCTGCAAAGAAGAAAGGAGACCGTTCATGTTTCATACAAAGTCCGGCCCAAAAGTCAAGGTGCTAACCAAAAAAAAAATGTGTTAACCTTGTTTCGAATTTCAGCACCAACATTTTTTATTATGGCACCAAATCTCTACGAACATTCCTTGTGCATTGCTTTAAGTCCATAAATCTGGTATCCCATACATTATCAAAAAATTAAACTATCGAGGCGAAAAAAAAGTTATACGGGCTTGTTGGGAAGGTCAACTGAACAAGTATCAGTATGGTGCCGTTGCTTAAATACCATTCCTTCTGTTATTTTTACCACTAAAAGTAGCTCGCGCTGTGCTAAACAAGCAAGCCACGCGGTAAAATCTACTTGTGCGATGCAGGATTTGTGTAACGTCAAGTCTTGATACGTAGTTCACACGTGGCGTTGTAGATGCCGCCACAGGTACGTACTCTTACATATACACCAACAGCTAGACCCCGATGAACTAGCTTTATACAAAGTGTAATAATGCACTGTGCACCGTCTTATGTATTCATTCCATGGTTCCTTCATTTTATGTTCAAGTGAAAAAGGTTGATACGGATTAATTGAAAAAAAATACCATGTAATTATCGCGTGTATCTCCACAAGTGAACAAAAGATAAATATTTGTTCCTTCGCCGTATGAAAAGAGACCTTTGTTCAACAGTGGGACAATTATAGGCTAGTTTATTACAACAATAATTTAATAAGTCATACCACATTTCAATAATAAATTCGTACAAATAATCATTATTGTCAATAATTAAAATTAAGCTCCCTCGGCAAATGACAGTGATTATTATTAATAGTTTCAATGACACCATTCGGGCTAAGTTTTAACTTCGCCTTGCAGTAGGGGTTTCCAGAAGAACAACTCCAACCATATGTGCTTTTTTTTTTGAACGTATAACCATCAATTAGTATAAGATTCTTTCCTTTTTGAGATAGAACCCATTTATACTGAACACCTGCAAGAGAAAAAGATAGAATACAATTAGGTACTATTTCTAAAATTAGCCGTAGGTAGCGCAGTCAAATAAGCATTTATACAACTTCGGAATGAGAGTGAGCTGGATATTTGTATAACTACACCTTCCTTTTGACCTTCTGAACACTGTCTTACACTATGTGACAGTCACATTATTACATTTACCTTAAGATTTTCAACGTCAAAGGTCACGAATATTATGTTTTTTGCACATATCTCTTTTTCTAATGCGTATTCTTCAGCTTTTTCTTATTCCGAGGTTGCCCTATACGGTTCTGCTTACTTGACTGGGCTATTAGAATGTTCTGGAAGGAAAATGAGAGAAGAACCTTCACCGGGTACTAAAACAAAGAGTTACCTCTTCCGGAGTATCTCATCAACTAAGGACAAAATTTTATTGAGGGTGAGTGTGGCAATTGTAAAGTCTGGTAATTTGTCCTTGGATGTTGAGCTTCAGTCTGGCCTTACAATCAGGTCTTCTCGTAGAACAAGCCCAGTGGTTTCCTTGCTTCCTGGAAAACTTGTATCCTCCGATGCAAATTTGGCAATTCCCTCGACGTGACGTCATTAGTTCGTAACCCACATAATCTATGACAATAAGAATTCAATTGTTTTTATTTTGTACTAACATTACCTCATCCGAAACATAAACCCATATCAGATACTTCACTTTTCGTTACTTTTTGATTTTCATTCCCCATGTTTGACTAGAAGTGAAACGTCTGAACTCAAAGTGATTCAAAAGTGAAAAATGAATGCATTAGTGAACAGATCCGGCGATGTTGGATTTCGGCACTCGGCAATCGGCATCTTTCACTCGCCTACTGAATGATGAAAATGAAATTAAAGGTGTGGATGAACGTTCATTCTTATATAATTTTGGCGGTGCCGTGTGAATGTGGAATGAAACAAAAATGAACATTCACTTGAGTCAAGCGTCTGATATCGGCTTTGGTTTAAGTTTCCAAACCTTTAGATGATTCAGATATTATCGTCTTATGACATTTAAATACTAATAGGTAAGTGGAACGTGTAGAGACAGCTCAAAAGCAGGCGAATAAATAATGTTGAAGTGTTTTAGAGTATATTTTTTTAAATTGAACATTTCAGACTATCTGAATTTCATTACAGATGGGAATAACCCCAATGAGTGCATATATTTTACATAAGGGAATACTTGCTCAGTAGTAGGTGCATAGGTGCCCCTAAAAAATCTACAACTTAAGGACGCTGTTACAAATGGGTAGTCAAATCATTACTTTTTTTCACTTCAGTACATTTATTGAGAATCTGTACCTATCTAAAATTATATTTATAGTTCAGAATAGTACCACGCACATCTATCAACAATTCGGTCAAAAACATTTTAAGAATGCAAAGCATTTTATTTAATAAACATACTTTTGTGTAAAAAAGTAATGATTTGACTACCCATTTGTAATAGCGTCCTTAAATGGTTTTTTCTCTTTTCACAGGTCAACTTGTTGAATAATATTAACGCCTAAACTTTGCGTGCGGTTTGTCTAGGGAAAACCCACTTGCGACAGTGTTTTAAGACTATTCATAAAAAACTAATTTTCAAAACACCCATAACCAAAAAAAACAAAAATAATAATAAAAAAAAATTACAATAATAGACTGCAATTTTGCAATAAATTTATTACATGATTCAATCATCAAATATACAGTAAAAGAGTGATGAACTCAAACTCAAACTCAAAGCATTTATTTCAAATAAACCAATTACAGGCACTTTTGAATTGTCAAGGGGTCGGTCAGTCAGAAAGATGAAGCTAGGCGCCCATTCCAAAGCATAGTAGGTACCTATGGAGAAGAACGGGCAAGAAACTCCACGGACACTCTTTTAAATCAAGATATGGTTACAAAATAATGGTTACATCATTCATGTTGAAATTTCATATGTGAGAACGATGCGGAACGTTAAAAGCGTCCTTAAAAAAAAAACAATTCAAATATTTAAATTAAATTAAAATAAGCCCTGACCGCTAAGGTATGCCCAGCCTTCACTGACAGCGCTTATTCACGAACCTGACGCATGGATTGGCTAAATGATCCAATAATAATATGATCCAATGAATATAAATATTGATGGATGGAATGGGAAAGGGAGTCCGAAGAAAAGATGGATGGATTGTGTGAGGAATGATATGAAAGAGAAAGGAGTGAATGATAGCGTGACGGTTGACAGAGGACAATGGAAAGAGAAAACGTGTTGCGCCGACCCCGAGTAACGTGGGACTTGGGCAGGAAAATAATGATGATGATGATGATGATGACGAATCATCAAATATAAGTACCGGCTACACTTGATATAAAGAAATGACCCTTAAAGTAATGAAGACATTTAAATATACCTGACCTAGAATGTCAACTAGTGATTACCTACCACAGGATTTCGAATTCGTTCGATGGTCAGGCTAGCATAAACTCAAACTACGTATTACCACTTAATATGATGCCCTAGCTAGAATGATCTTACAACTTTGCAGGTAGGTGGAGGTGGACTGCTCAATGAGTGGCGCTCTACTTGAAAGGGCCGGCGCTGGGTTACATCCACATATACAAACTCACGCCCTTTTCCCGTGATGGTAGGAAGAAACTACAAAACGCCATTTGTCACGATCCTTACATAGGTCTCCTTTTGCTATGTTCACAATAATACATCTAGTCATACACGCACGTCGGCGTCGGTTGCGAGTACGCACTGACCTCTCTGAAGAACATCACCAATAAGGTCACTATATGTTCTTCTAGGGCATATACTCGTACACTATGCCTTGTAAATACGTTTTGTTAGTCGCTTTTCATTGATACTCCTAACAAGACCAAACTATCATAGCGTTGTCTTTTCAATTTTCATCACGACATCTTTTAAATCGTTGTGCGCCACCACCACTGGGCTGGCGGCACCTAGATTAATATTAAACAATTCTTTCCTATAACCCGAACGTTGACTAGTAGTAGTTATGTATTTACTAGTTTCTGTCCGCGACTACTTTCCGCGTGAAATTTCTTGTCATAACATAAAATATACATCCTATAGCATCGCATCGCCCGCCCGCGATATTACATCGTTTTCACTTAGCGTTCTTTCTGACTTTTTTTTTCTTTTTGTTTGGCTCCCCCAAGCCTTCCTCAAGAATTGGGCTGAGAAATGCAAAGAGAATTTGTGAAATCCGACAGGTGGTTCCAGAGATTAGCACGTTCAAGCAAACAAACTCTTCAGCATTATTACCTAATATTATTAAATAAGTATAGATTTAATACTTGAAGCACACAAATGCACAGGAGGCGGACTTAATGCCATAGGCATTTTCTACCAGTCAACCTTTGGGCGATGCAGAGACTAACAGTGGTAGGTGCAATTACGAAAAATATAGGAATAAATAATAATATATTAGGTCTTTACCTATGAAATTGCCGTTCTGCAGTACTGGCCATTTCAAATCAAAATAATTTTTGTTTGGCTAAGAATTCTAATTTCAAATTAATTTTATTATAAAAACATGGATTTTTTTTTCCAAAAGTAGTTATTTGTTTATTGATTAGTGTTACATTTTCATCGCATTTCAATCTTTTTCGTCATCATGGATACGTTAAAAATTCGAGTAATTATGGAATATGAGTACCGTCGTGGCAGCAACGCGGCACAAGCGGCACGCAACATCAACGACGTTTACGGAGCTAACACTACAAACCAACGCACCACTTGTTATTGGTTTGCTCGCTTCCGTTCTGGAAATTTCGACCTGAAAAATGAACCTCGCGGTCGTCCGAAGACTTTGGTCGACAATGACGAATTAAAGGCGATTGTGGAAGCTGATGATACACAATCTACGGCTGAATTAGCAGCAGCTTTCGACGTTAGCGTCAAAACAATATTGGTCCATTTGTGTCAAATTGGCAAGGTAAGAAAGCTTGACAAATGGGTGCCCCACGAACTCAATGATCGCCAGCGCGAAGTACGCGTCGAGACGTGCCTTGCACTGCTCAACAGACACACAAATGAAGGAATTTTGAACTGCATTGTTACCTGCGATGAAAAATGGATTCTGTTTGATAACCGCAAGCGCTCAGCAAGTTGGTTGGATCCTGGTTCAGCACCTAAACAATGCCCTAAACGAAAACTTACCCCTAGAAAAGTGATGGTCACTGTTTGGTGGTCTAGCGCCGGTGTGATTCATCACAGCTTCTTACCAAACGGGGTGAGCATTACTTCAGATGTGTACTGTGAAGAACTGAACACAATGATGGAGAAGCTGGCACATCTCCAACCAGCATTGGTCAATCGCTCGTCTCCGCTGCTCCTGCACGAGAACGCGCGACCTCATACTGCACAGCAGACGGTCTCCAAGTTGCAAGAACTGGGGTTGGAAGCTCTCCGTCATCCGCCCTACTCACCAGACCTTGCGCCTACAGACTACTACTTTTTCCAGAATTTGGATAACTTCTTGGCGGGATAAAAATTCAATACCCGAGAGGCAGTACAAAATGCCTTTGAAGAATTTGTTGCCTCCCGTCCAGCTGATTTCTTTAAGAAGGGCATCAATAAACTGCCACTGCGTTGGCAAAGATGCATTGATTGCATGGGTGATTACTTCGATTAATACAAATAAAAAATGCATGAAAAAAATTCGTTTAAATTTTTCATACAAAACGGCAATTTCATAGGTAAAGACCTATTATTATACTAGGATGCCATGGTGACGCAACCTTGGTCACGATGTCAACAAAATGTATGGTAGATTCCGCAACCATCGGACACCCGGTCAGATACTCAAAAAGCTGCTTTTGTTGGCAGCGCAACAAAATTTCGACATAATTTACAATAACTTCTCTTAAAGCCTAACATATTGTCCTTGACTTGTTATAACATATTTCCTCACTGGATGTATGTGATTAGTGACGTCACGGATTCTGCCGTCCTTTAACAGTCTGAGAGTTGCTTTGCAATCTGGATAATGCGTAGAACAGGTCCACCTGGAAGGAGTGGCTCTGGCAAATGTGTACCCTTGAAAAAGTATCAAATCTTTTCCTCGTTGCGATTTCACTATCTGATACTCTGTAAAAGAAACGTATTACTATTTTTATTTTTATTTCTACTTGTAACTTAAGACTAAATCAGGCAGCAATTTTGTATGCCCACAGCTTTCCATTGGCAATGTAAATAAAAAGATAACCAATCTGAAGGTCTACTATTAATTTGAACTGAGAAATAAATTTTGAAAAAAATATATAATTTCAGACTAGCTAATAGGAACGTACAAAATATTCATGCAACTCCCAATGTAGTAAAAGACTAACTTGAAGTTGAAGGAATATTTTGCAGTCAGCAGCCGCAGGCGACTATCTATAGAAGAATAATAATAATACCAGTTAATTATGTAACAGACTGTATTTAATTCCAAAACTTTTAATAATAAAATTTAAAAAAAATAATTATCGTATATGCGAGTGGAGCAAGAGGTATGGACTTATGGTCAACCCCATAAAGACGCAGGTTGTGGTGGTAGGCAGTTCTAGGACGGTCTCAAGGATCGACTGGATGACTCTTCCCCAGGTTTCTTTTGACAATTCAGTTGTTCCGTTCAGTGAGAAAGTTAAAAACTTGGGGATATTCATAGATAAGAATTTCTCTTGAACTGCGCAGCTGCGGGAAGTTAGCCGCAGGTTATTTGCATCTGCTGCATCTTTGAAGAGATTGCGTAATTTTCTACCGACTGCCACCAAGATTGCGCTTGCACAATCGCTTCTTCTTCCCATCCTTGACTATGCTGATGCCAGCTATCTTGACCTTACCCAAGACCAACTCGATAAACTTGAGCGGCTTCAAAATGTTTGTATAAGGTTCATATTCGGTTTGCGCAAATATGACCATGTTTCTGAATTTCGTGTGAAGCTCAAGTGGTTACCAATTCGCCATCGCCGGAATGCTCATATCCTTTCCCTTTTGTATAATGTGCTCTTTTCCCCTACCACCCCTCTCTATCTCAAGAAACGTTTCCAGTTTCTTTGCGACTCCCACACGAAATTTTTAAGGTCATCTGATAATTTAAAGCTCAAAATCCCTATGCATTCCACAACTTTCCTCGATAAATCCTTTACTGTCCAGGCTGCTCGTTTGTGGAATGCATTGCCAGTTCAAATAAACGCGCGCAGTCGTTACCTATGTATAAAAAGCTCGTAAAGGAACATTATTTGTGGTTGTGATCGTGTTCACGTAACTGTAAATATCTTTAGTCTTCATTTGTTTTCGTTGCTTATATTTATAGCTGTCAAAAAATAAGAGGCCCGTTTTGACATGAGGGTGTCCCTCTTTGTCCCGCTATGTTTGTCTCTCTTTGGCATATGAAACGATATGGGCTGTCAAAAGGGACCTATTATTTTGTGACGAGTATAGTATGTATGTATTTATGTATCTATTATTTAGGTTATGTATGTAGATACATACATAACCTAAATAATAGATACATAAATACATACAAAACACACATACATGCAAATAATAAGTGCCTACTTATACTAAAATAGATTTTTTTTTTTAATAATGTTCAAAATGTATATCGCAGAGTTTAAATCTTACGCTAAAAACCACAGAAGTCTTTGAAGGCTTATATGTGGCTAGTGAGTTCGGAAATATATAATATCTAATTTATGTAAATACTAAGAGACAAATTTAGACGGTAAGTTTACATTATAATATATTTTTATATTTTAATTATAAGATATTTTAGTATAAGTAGGCACTTATTAATTGCAACAAAGACAGCCCCATTTCATATCCAGGCAAATCACTGTCCATTCTAAGGTTGCCTGGAAGAGATTGCAGAAAGCGATAAGGCCGCCCATTGTATATTTTGTAGTGTTTGATTATGTCTTTTTTTGTTATGTATTTTTGTGGTGTACAATAAAGTATATATAAATAAATAAATAAATAAAATTACTTATTAAATTATTCACTTAATATTCTATTCGTTCTTTTCATATTATGTCGCTTCTATCCAATAACATATTTTAATTAAACATACTATAATAATACACATGCGGGACAGGAGACACTAATGAACCAGAATCGTAATTATGTCAAATATCTTATTTATAATCTTACACATTATAAAAATCAATTGCCGCCCATTTAGTTTCGCTAAAACTCAAAAACGGCTTGACCGATTAAATTTTTTTTTTTTGCTCTATGATACAAGTTCAAAAGAAAAAAAAAAACAGAAAACCCAAAGGAAACATTTTGACAGGACAACGTCTGCCGGGTCAACTAGTAAAGTATATAAATTCTTAATATTATAATTAATTTGAACGAAATACACGAACATTCTTCCCATCTTTTTTATAATATCTTGGTGGGTGAGGATGTTCGTTATTAATGCTGAAGATATTTTGTTCTAGATCCATCTTGATTTTCGCCTTGCACGCCGGAATCCTCGTAGAACAGACCCAAGTGGACGAATAAGCCCATTGACCAGCCTTTGAGAAGGTGTATCCTCCGACGAGAATCAACTGCTTGCCCATTTGTGACTTTACAAATTCATATTCGTAACCTGTAAGAATAAGAAATATAATTAGTTATAAAATATATTTTTACATTAAGACTGCCTCGTTGGTCTAGTGGCCACAAGTGCTACAGCTGGGCATGAGGTCTTGGCTTCGATTCCCATATCGGGCAAAGTGATATGGGGGTTTTCTATCAGAAATTTCTCAGTAGCAGCCTTGAGTCTTGTTTTGTACCCGATTGAGCCTACTGCCATCAATCGAGCACAACATGAGACTTAAACTGGCAAAATGTGAGTTTAGTAGGTAATACTCCTCTGCCTGACCCATCGGGGATTACAAGCGTGATGTTATATTGTATTATTTTTTCCCTTAGTGCCATCCGTAAGCTTTGTTTTTTTTAATCCTTGTATTTTTCAAAGGAGATCGCCCACTATTAGGCCCAGAAGGTTTCAGAAAAAAATTAGTGGAAAAAATAATTTATTTTATGATAAACAAAAATCATTAAAAAAAACAATTACAGTTGCTAAGTACAGAAAAGTATTTTTTGAAATGTTCGTGTTTTTGTTGAGATCATGCATTACGCCATTAAATTGCTAAAAAGGCAATGAGTCAAGTCTTTTTACCCGACTGCCCCAGAAGGAGGTAATATTTTTCGAGATTAAGTATCTAATCGGCATGATGCATTTTAATATATGTCGTTAGATTCGTCCTAATTGTGAGTGACATATGCTATAAATATTTATATATTGTATCTCTTTCGCTTTTTTGCTCGTGGCTAAGTAATAACAGCCGCACGGGCGAACCTTCAGGTTAAGCTACGCTTGCCGGGGTTGGTCCGTGGATGGGTGACCAACTTTACATACCGAGACTCCTCCGTGCCTTGGAAAGCACGATAAGCCGTTGGTCCCGGCTGTCATTCGTGGATCTTTGACAGTCGTTATGGGTCGTCACAAGCCCGAAAGTCTGACAACAACTCTTACCACGGTGTATCGTATTACCCAGTTACTGGGTTGTGGAAGTCAGATAGGCAGTCGCTCCATGTAAAATACTGGTGTTCAGCTGCATCCGAATAGACTGGAAGCCGACCCCAACATAGTTGGGAAAAGGCTAGGCAGATTGATTTATATATTGCATCTGCCAATACAAAAAAGGAGGGGAAGGTTTTCTTAAAATAAATTAAAACAATATTGGTAGATAATAGGTCTTTACCTATGAAATTGCCGTTTTGTATGAAAAAATTTAAACGAATTTCTTTCATGCATTTTTTATTTGTATTAATCGAAGTAATCACCCATGCAATCAATGCATCTTTGCCAACGCAGTGGCAGTTTATTGATGCCCTTCTTAAAGAAATCAGCTGGACGGGAGGCAACAAATTCTTCAAAGGCATTTTGTACTGCCTCTCGGGTATTGAATTTTTTTCCCGCCAATAAGTTATCCAAATTCTGGAAAAAGTAGTAGTCTGTAGGCGCAAGGTCTGGTGAGTAGGGCGGATGACGGAGAGCTTCCAACCCCAGTTCTTGCAACTTGGAGACCGTCTGCTGTGCAGTATGAGGTCGCGCGTTGTCGTGCAGGAGCAGCGGAGACGAGCGATTGACCAATGCTGGTTGGAGATGTGCCAGCTTCTCCATCATTGTGTTCAGTTCTTCACCGTACACATCTGAAGTAATGCTCACCCCGTTTGGTAAGAAGCTGTGATAAATCACACCGGCGCTAGACCACGAAACAGTGACCATCACTTTTCTAGGGGTAAGTTTTCGTTTAGGGCATTGTTTAGGTGCTGAACCAGGATCCAACCAACTTGCTGAGCGCTTGCGGTTATCAAACAGAATCCATTTTTCATCGCAGGTAACAATGCGGTTCAAAATTCCTTCATTTGTGTGTCTGTTGAGCAGTGCAAGGCACGTCTCGACGCGTACTTCGCGCTGGCGATCATTGAGTTCGTGGGGCACCCATTTGTCAAGCTTTTTTACCTAGCCAATTTGACGCAAATGGACCAATATTGTTTTGACGCTAACGTCGAAAGCTGCTGCTAATTCAGCCGTAGATTGTGTATCATCAGCTTCCACAATCGCCTTTAATTCGTCATTGCGAACCAAAGTGTTCGGACGACCGCGAGGTTCATTTTTCAGGTCGAAATTTCCAGAACGGAAGCGAGCAAACCAATAACAAGTGGTGCGTTGGTTTGTAGTGTTAGCTCCGTAAACGTCGTTGATGTTGCGTGCCGCTTGTGCCGCGTTGCTGCCACGACGGTACTCATATTCCATAATTACTCGAATTTTTAACGTATCCATGATGACGAAAAATATTGAAATGCGATGAAAATGTAACACTAATCAATAAACAAATGACTACTTTTGGAAAAAAAAATCCATGTTTTTAAAATAAAATTAATTTGAAATTAGAATTCTTAGCCAAACAAAAATTATTTTGATTTGAAATGGCCAGTACTGCAGAACGGCAATTTCATAGGTAAAGACCTAATATTAAATTAAAGCTAGAAATGAGTCCTATCTTAATATTATATATTAATAAAACTAAATTCGTGTTGATTTATGCCCTAACAAGACATGACTCCGGATTTTTAATTTGCCTGTCTTTTTTCTAATTTCAGATGAGAATATTTTCTTGTTTCATACTTTTTAGTGTGTTTTTTCAGTAGTCGGGTTTTAGTTTTTAAACCTACTTTTTATTTAAATTATTTTGGGGTTCCTTATAATTCCGTGATAAAGTATTTGCAGAGCCAATTTACATTTTTAAAGAATAATAATTATTATGTATGTATTTTGGGTAGATTTGGTGTGAAAATATGTTTGGCTAACATTTTGAGGCGTGATTTTAGAAATTATTCCCAACTATCGGATGCATGCAAGCAAAGCCACGAGCAATAGTTAACAACAATACATATATTTTTGAAATGTGCTAATTAAGCCCTTTCATTTGATACCCAACACGGCATGATTAAAAAAAAATTTTTTTTTAGTTCATCCCTTTTATGTCCTCTAGAGGGCGCCATATTCAATTTAATGTGACCTCACATAGCCTATAACCAGCGGACGATCAAGAAGCTTTCAACGTAACCTCATTTGTCAAATTCTGATAAGGAGTTTAGAAGTTATGAGGGAACATACATACATACATACCGGTCAAAATCATAACCCTCCTTTTTGCTTCGCCGTAGTCGGGTAACTAATGAACCACAAATATTATACTAAATATTGTAATTAAGAATTTATATACGAACATTAATTCCACCTATCTTACAATATCTTGGTAGGTGAGGGTGTTCGTTATAAAGGCTGATGATATTTTGTTCTAGATCCATCTTGAGTTTCGCCTTGCACTTTGGATTCTTCGTGGAGCAGACCCAAGAGGATGACCCTTGACCAGCCTTTGAGAAGGTGTATCCTCCGACGAGAACCAATTGCTTGCCCATTTGTGACTTGACAAACTCATATTCGTAATCTGTGCGATTAAATAACATTTTTTATTTGTGATATGGCCATTTTTACACAAAAATCTTTTTTTTTTATGAATCGGATTCGGGTCCAAAATATTTCGATCGGGGATTTTTCAGTGAAATTCAGTTTTATTTTTTAATTAATAGTTTTAATTATATTATGATTCACTACATCATTCAATACTTTTGTAAATTTCACATACGAAAATTCATTCCATCAATCTTACAATATCTTGATGGGTGAGGATGTTCGTTATACAGGCTGATAATATTTAGATCTCGATCCACCTTGAGTTTCGCCTTGCACTTCGGATTCCTCGTAGAACAGACCCAAATAGACGAAGCTTGACCTTTTCTTGAGAAGGTATATTCTCCGACGAGAATCAACTGCTTACCCATTTGTGACGGTACGAACTCATATTTATAATCTATGCGAATAAATAACAGATTGTTTAAATTGCGACTTTAACACAACTTTTACATCAAAGTTAGTTCGTTACGAATATATATATATATATATATATATATATATATATATATATATATATAATATATATATATATATATATATATATATATATATATATATATATGTATATATATATATATATATATATATATATATATATATATATATATATATATAAAAAATAAATAAAATAAATATAAAAAATAATATAATAATAAAAAATAATATATAATTAATATATATATTTTTGTATTCGGTTCCGAATATTTTATGTGAGAAATTTTACCCAAGTCTCAAAATTCACTGTTTCAACCCACTTACGGAATTAATCTTCGAAGTGATGGCGAAACCCGCTTCAAAAATCATTGTGTAGTTTAGAAGAACAAAAGGAACACACAAACAGGAAAAGCTACGTCGTTTTATATTACAATTTATTACATTAAATTTACTACAATTAGGTAAAATGTAATTTACATAAGTTCTTATGTAAATAATAATGTTCTTATGTAAGATAGGTGGGAAGAATGTTCATTCTTCCCACCTATCTTACTATATCTTGGTGGATGAGGGTGCTCATTATAAATGCTGACGATATTTTGTTCTAGATCGATCTTGAGTTTTGCCTTGCACTTCGGATTCTTCGTAGAGCAGATCCAAGTGGACGAATAATTTCCAACTCTGACCTTTGAGAAGGTGTATCCTCCGACGAGAATCAACTGCTTGCCCATTTGTGACGGTACGAACTCATATTTGTAATCTGTGTCAATAAATAACAGATTGTTTAAATTACGACTTTAACCACTTTTACATCATAGTTAGGTCGTTTTGAATAATAGGATTCGGTTCCGAATATTGTCTGTGAGAATTTTTACCCAAGTCTCAAAATTCACTGTTTCAATCCTCTTACGGTATGAATCTTCCAAGTGATGGCTAAAGTCGCTTCAAAAATATTGTGTAGTTTAGAAGAACAAAAGGAATACTCTCACAAACAGGAAAAGCTACGTCGTTTTAGGTATACAATTTATTACATTAAATTTACTACATCATTTAATAATTAGGTAAAATATAATTTACATAAGAACATTCCTCCCACCTATCTTACTATATCTTGGTGGGTGAGGGTGTTCATTATAAATGCTGACGATATTTTGTTCTAGATCGATCTTGAGTTTCGCCTTGCATTTCGGATTCCTCGTAGAGCAGATCCAAGTGGACGAATAATTTCCAACTCTGACCTTTGAGAAGGTGTATCCTCCGACGAGAATCAACTGCTTGCCCATTTGTGACGGTACGAACTCATATTTGTAATCTGTGTCAATAAATAACAGATTGTTTAAACTGCGACATTAACGATTTTTACATCAAAGTTAAGTCGTTATGAATAATAGGATTCGATTCTAAATATTTCCTGTGAGAATTTTTACCCAGGCTTCAAAATTCACTGTTTCAATCCTCTTACGGAATTAATCTTCGAAATGATGGCAAAAACCGCTTCAAAAATCATTGTGTAGTTAAGAACTACTAAGGAAACACACTCACAAAACAGGAAAGGCTATTTCGTTTTAGGTATACTATTTATTACATTAAATTCACATCATTTAAAAACTAAGTACAATATAATTTACGTAAGAGCATTCTTCCCACATCTTAAAATATCTTGGTGGGTGAGAGTTTGCATTCCTTCCTTTGAGATCCATCTTGAGCTTCGCCTTGCACTTCGGATTCTTCGTAGAGCAGATCCAAGTGGACGAATAAGTTCCTTGACCGACCTTTGAGAAGGTGTATCCTCGAACGAAAATCAACTGCTTGCTTTTTTGCGACTTTACGATCTCATATTCGTTATCAGTGCGAGTAACAAATATATGTACTCGTATATTTTCTCATTGTGATATTTTTACACAAAAAGATGGTTACGATTAGGATCCGACTCCGAAAAACTTTTGATCGAGAATGTTTACCCTGGCATCCTTTCCATCCATGGCATCCTTTCCATCCATCCTGGCATCCTTCTTTGTTTTTCAATCCTTGTTTTGTTTTTTTTTTTTTGTTTTGTTTGTTTTTCTTGTTTTTTTTTTGTTTTTTTTTTGTTTTTTTTTTTTGTTGATTTACATACGATAATTCATTCCAGCTATCTTGCAATATCTTGACGGGTGAGGATGTTCGTTGTATAGGCTGATGATATTTTGATCTCGATCCACCTTGAGTTTCGCCTTACACTTCGGATTCCTCGTAGAACAGTCCCAAGTAGACGAAGTTTGACATTTCTTTGAGAAGGTGTATCCTCCGACGAGAATCAACTGCTTGCCTTTTTGTGACTTTATAAACTCATATTCGTAATCTGTGCGAATAAATAACAGATTTTTTTAAATTGTGACAATAACAATTTTTACAACAAAGTTAAGTCGTTACGAACTGGATTCGGTTCTGAAAATTTTCGACAAGAATTTTAACCCGGACTTCAAAATTCACTATCTTATCCTCTTACGGAACATTTTTTTTAATTATGGTGAAACCCGCTTTAAAAAACGTTGTGCAGTTTAGAAGAACTAAGGTAGAACATTCACGATCGACGTAAAGCCATTAAAAAGGCAATGTAACTCTTATCTCAATAAGATAAGGTATAAATTAGAATGATTGCCGAGAGTTTAATCAAACTCACATAAATTATTCGAATTTATACTTTATTACAATGAGTAAAGAGCTACATTGCAATGACTTACTAATCAATTTTCGTCATTCAAATTTGATCGTGAATGCGCTGGTTTAGGGAATACACACAAAAACACGAAAAGCACTTCAGGTTAGATCTATGATTTATGCATCGATTTACCAACAAGGTAGTTACATACAATTTACTTCAGAACATTTTTCCCGCCTATCTTACAATATCTTCGTAGGTGAGGATGTTCGTTAAAAAGGCTGACGATATTTTGTTCTAGATCCAGCTTTGAGCTTCGCCTTGCACTTCATAGAGCAGATTTTTCGTATAGCAGACCCAAGTGGACGAATAAGACCCTTGACCAGCCTTTGAGAAGGGTATCCACCGACGAGAATCAACTGCTTGCCCTTTTGTGACTTTACTATCTCTTAGCCCCCGTTCCCACGGACGTAATAAAATCGCGGTGTATATTAAAAACGCCTAGCGCGATTTTTTCCCACCTTCAACAGTGTTCGAACGGTGGTTCAGGGGGCCAACCACCACTTCTTAAAGCAGTATTATTTTAATGTTACTTCAGTGTGAGAAAGAGATGGAGCTATACAGGACGTCTAGCTCCATCTCTTTCCCACACTCATGTAAGATTAAAATAATACTGCTTTAAGAGGTGGTGGTCTAGCTCCTGGTCTTATAGTTATCGCCGGGCTCGCGGGTTGTTCGAAAGAGATACCGTGACCAGGCACAGGCAACTAAAGGAACACGGATGGATTTTAGTCAGTAAAAGTCTGACACGCCCTTCCGCCCCGTCCAGAGCGCGAGAAGTCATTTGATGATTTCTCCCATCCACAAAAAAAAAAAAGAAAAAACAGGTCTTTCAGTTATTTAAATCAAATTGGGTACACCCTGTATCTCCCAAATTAAGGTCTTTCAGGCAACCTTTGGCAAGTTTACTGTTACTGTAACCCTGCATCATCCCACTGCTGGGCAAAGGCCCATGACTTCCGGCTCTTTAGCAATTAGAAATCAAGGTGCTTTTATTTATTTAGATGTTTGAAACAGCTGATTATTTATTCGCTTTATTTGGGTTGGTTTCATTGTGAAAAATGTTCATAATGATGAGTTAAATTATCCTTTTGGGTACAGATATATCAATTTCACCTTGTTTGCATTTGCAAACAAAACAAACAAACAACTTAAAAAAAGTAATAAATATTTTTTATACTTATTTAAGTATAAAAAATATTTATTACTTTTTTTAAGTTTATTTTTAACGTAAAACATTTGCATAATCTAAAGGTAGAAAATAGGTACTAAATATGAATACTTCGAAAACCAAAAAAAAAACTATCCATTGACCAAATTGTTGAATCATCAAGATGGAGGGACCAACGTTTATGGTTGATATTTCTCAAACGATTCATATTAGGGACAATCAAATTTCATTTTTCTAAAGTAGAATTAAGGTATTGAAATACTATATAGGTAGGATACTCCTCCGACCAGCGTATCCATTTGGTCCCTCCATCTTGACGTCAAGATGGAGGGACCAAGGATTTTATTGAATAACAACGTATATATTGAGGTTGCTAAAATTATTGCATAGGTAGCAAATAGTAGATTTATAGTATTAAACTTTTATGTAGGCTGATTTGCGATCCTAGACTTGGTCCCTTCATCTTGACGCTCACTTCGAACGAGCGTTAAAAATCCACTTCGAACTGATTCTTCGTACAGTGCGGACGTACGATGGGTTCCGTAAAATTATTAGCGGCAGCTATTTGTGAGATTAGGAGACCACAACAGAACCAAATAAAATTTGGGATGCATCCCTTGAATTTTATATAGGTAGTTAGGTACTTATTTAAAAGGCCAATTTTCGCAATGATTTAAGGAAATAATTATCCTGAATTTTTTTAATTATTATCAATTAAATAACATAATATATAGTATACTGTAGTTTTGTTGAGCTCGTGGCTAAGTAATAACAGCCGCACGAGTCGATCCATCAGGTTAAGCTACGCTTGCCGGGGTCGGTCCGTGTATGGGTGACCATCTTTACATACCGAGACTTCTCCGTGCCTCAGAAAGCACGTTAAGCCGTTGGTCCCGGCTGTCATTCGTGGATCTTTGCTGGCAGGCTGACATTCGTTACGGGTCAACAGAAGCCCGAAAGTCTGACAACCAGTCTTATCAAGGGGTATCGTATTACCCAGTTAATCGGTTGTGGAGGTCAGATAGGCAGTTGCTGCATGTAAAATACTAGTATTCAGCTGCATCCGGTTAGACTGGAAGCCGACCCCAACATAGTTGGGAAAAGGCTAGGCAGATTGATATAGTATACTGTATTTTCCCAAATAAAAGCCGTTTAGTGTTTACTTACTTTCTTTATGATAAACTCCACCCATCACTCCACAGTCTGGCCATAAATACTGTTACAATTAAAAATAACAAAGATATTACATTTGAATTTGGAATCTGTCATTTTTATAGATTGTTCCTTGAGTTTTCTAATTTTGGCGCCAATACATTTTACAATATTTTGCGATATTAAAATGGAGTCGGGTGATGAAGAGAACCGAATCGCTGTGATTGCATTACACAAAGTTGGTATGGAGCCAAATGCAATTTTTAAAACTCTCCATAGGCTTGGTATAAGTCAAATTTTTGTGTACCGGGCTATTAGTAGGCACAATGAGACCTCCTCTGTTTGTGACAGAAAAAGATCTGGCCGTCCACGTAGTGTTCGTACGAAAAAGGTGGTCAAAGCAGTAAGGGAAAGAATTCGAAGAAATCCTGTCCGAAAGTAAAAGATTTTATCTCGGGAGATGAAGATATTACCCAGAACCATGTCGCGTATTTTAAAAGATGACTTGGGACTTGCAGCCTATAAGAGACGCACTGGTCATTTTTTAACTGATAATTTAAAAGAGAATAGGGTGGTAAAATCGAAACAACTACTGAAGCGGTACGCAAACGGAGGTCACAGAAAAATTTTGTTTACGGATGAGAAAATCTTTAGAATTGAGCAACATTTTAACCAACAAAATGACCGTATTTATGCTCAAAGCTCTAAGGAAGCTTTCCAATTAGTCGACAGAGTGCAACGTGGGCATTATCTGACTTCAGTGATGGTTTGGTGGGGTGTTAGCTATGAAGGAGTGACTGAGCCATATTTTTGTGAAAAAGGTATCAAAACATCGGCACAAGTGTATCAAGATACCATTCTTGAGAAGATAGTTAAGCCACTTAACTGTTGTTAACATGGTGTTCCATGTTCAATAACCAAGTATGGTCCTTCCAACAAGACTCGGCGCCGGGTCATAAAGCTCGGACCACGCAGTCTTGGGTGGAAGTGAACGTTTCGGACTTCAGCAGAGCTGAAGATCAGGAGCTAGACCACCATCTCTTAAAGCAGTATTATTTTAATCTTACAGGAGTGTGGGAATGAGATGGAGC
Source organism: Cosmia pyralina (assembly GCA_946251885.1). Classification (NCBI taxonomy): domain Eukaryota; kingdom Metazoa; phylum Arthropoda; class Insecta; order Lepidoptera; family Noctuidae; genus Cosmia; species Cosmia pyralina. The sequence continues at coordinate 22,563,622 of OX276351.1, forward strand.
TAGAGGTCCTGTATAGCTCCATCTCTTTCTCACATGAAGTAACATTAAAATAATACTGCTTTAAGAAGTGGTGGTTGGCCCCCTGAGCTGGCCGTCGTCTAGTCCCGATCTTAATCCGCTGGATTATGATTTATGGTCAGCTTTAGAGAGTACGGTTTGCTCTAAACGCCATGATAATTTGGAGTCCATAAAACAATCCATACGATTGGTAGTGAAAAATTTTCCTATGGAAATAGTGCGTGCTTCTATTGATAACTGGCCTCAACGTTTGAAGGACTGTATTGCAGACAATGGAGACCACTTCGAATAAGCTTTTTATATTTTAAATTGTTTTATATTTATGTATTAAACTAACACACTGTAAAAGTAGGTAATAAATATTATTTGCAATAAAAAAAAAATTTTTTTTCTTCGTGACAATATTTATGGCAAGACTGTGTACATATGCACAGAACTGTTCTAGGATTCCATATTATAGGTAGGTAATATTGGAATTCGAAAGATCGGAGAAAAATAATAAGACAAAAACAACGGACAAATATCCGATATCGATATTAATAAAATATCGATATTTGTAAAATAAAGTGAGTGCGTACGAGTAGGTATACTGCGTACCTACCTATGCTACTTTAACCGATATCGTCCAATGAAGTCCGATAACTAACTTCAAATAAATTACTATCATTACGTCGGCAAATAAAACATTGTAATAATCAGGCATATGGTTTATTTACCTACGCATTCTTCGTCTCAGCACGCTGTGCGCCACGGCCTTGAGCACGCAGCACGTCCGCACTCTACTAGCCGGCGCGCCGTACTATATGTTCAATGTACTTACTCTGTGGCCGTACTGACCAACGAGGGCGATTATTTCGCGTCCGTGGGAACACAAGTACAGAACTTCGTAGGTCATATTTATTCAACACTCAACGCCGAGCGTTGAAAATCGAACACCGCGCGATTATAAATCGCGGTGGGAAAAAATCGCGGCCGTGTGAATAGAATAGAATAGAATAGAATAGAATACTCTTTATTATGCACACCATTTAAATTACTGCTACAACAGAACAGAAGAACACAGCTTTCTGTTTGTTCTATTCCAAGTGCGCCACTCAATTTTATCCCGCCGCGATTTTTTACGTCCGTCCTAACGTACAATTATTCGTAATCAGTGCAAATAACAAACATATGTATATTTTTTATTGTGATATATTTTTACACAAAAATTAAAAGGTTACGAATCGGATCCGACTCCGAAACAATTTCGATCGAGAATTTTTACCCTGGCATCCGTAATTCTCTGTTTTTCAATCATTGTATTTTTCAAATTCATTATTTGATTTACACACGCAAATTCATACCATCAATCTTACAATATCTTGACGGGTGAGGATGTTCGTTATACAGGCTGATGATCTTTTGACCTCGATCGACCTTGAGTTTCGCCTTGCACTTCGAATTCCTCGTAGAACAGACCCAAGTAGACGAAGCTTTACCTTTCCTTGAGAAGGTGTATCCTCCGACGAGAATCAACTGCTTACCCTTTTGTGACTGTACGAACTCATATTCATGATCTGTGCGAATAAATAACAGATTTTTTTAAATTGTGACAGTAAAAAATTTACATCAAAGTTTTTGATTTACACACGAAAATTCATACCATCAATCTTACAATATCTTGACGGGTGATGATGTTCGTTATACAGGCTGATGATATTTTGACCTCGATCGAGCTTGAGTTTCGCCTTGCACTTCGAATTCTTCGTAGAGCAGACCCAAGTAGACGAAGCTTTACCTTTCCTTGAGAAGGTGTATCCTCCGACGAGAATCAACTGCTTACCCTTTTGTGACTGTACGAACTCATATTCATAATCTGTGGGAATAAATAACAGACTTTTTTAAATTGTGAGAGTAAAAAATTTACATCAAAGTTAGGTCGTTACGAATAAGATCGGTTCTGATAGTTTTCTACGACAATTTTTACCCAGGCTTCAAAAGTCACCGTTTCAATCAACTTACTGAATTCATTTTCTAAGTGATGGCGAAAACTGCTTCGGAAATCCATTGTGTAGTTTAGAAGAATAAAGGGAACACACTCGCTAACACGAAAAGCCACTTCAATTTTGGTAAACTATTTATTACATTAGATTTACTACATCATTGTATAACTAGTTACATAAATTTTACATAAGAACATTCTTCCCACCTATCTTGCAATACCTTGGTGGGTGAGGATGTTCGTTATATATGCTGACGATATTTTGTTCGAGATCCATCTTGAGTTTCGCCTTGCACTTCGGATTCTTCGTGGAGCACACCCAAGCTGACGAATAAGACCCTTGACCGACCTTTGAGAAGGTGTATCCTCGGACGAGAATCAACTGCTTGCCTTTTTGTGACTTTACGACTTCATACGAGTCATCTGCACGTTAAAAATTAGGATTTTAGTATGGCGGTGTAATTGCGTAACATATCTACATAATATACAATAGCATTGCCTTTCATTTTTTCAGTTCAACAACCTTCAATTCGTTATTAACGTTTTTGAGCCGACGAATTTTTCAAACCTATGCAGCAATGGATTAGGAAATTGTTTCAAAATCTTTCGGATTGTGTGTGACAAAAATTTTACACATTAGTGTGCAGTTTTACATTAAAATTAGATTGTTATGATTCGGATTCGGAACGAAAAGGAGATAGGGCGATTCTGCCTTTAAGCCCAATAGCGTTAAGATATATACCAATGGAAAGATCTGATCAAGGAGGATATTTCTTATTCCGAAGACTTCTCTTGATTGTTAGTACATAAAGAGCTACAGCGAGCTCTAAATGTGAGTAATTAAGTACTATTGAAATTCTGGAATTTCGTCAATTAATTAACTTTCATTATTTCTGTACCTTGCAAACATCATGCCTATCACCATCCACTTTAAAACATGGCCTCCTATACTCATATAATGCCAACCTGCCGAAACTCCCAATACCGTTTAAGATATAATTCATTGAAAAGATCTCGTTTCGAAGAACTCGTATTATTTGATACGGCGTTAAATCGTCCTGAATATGACGTTAACTTAACATCCACACTTAACTCTCCTCATAAGTTAAATGAGTACCTAATAAACCGTAACTTGTAAACATCATCATTATTATATTAACACAAAAAGTGTGAAAACATTAGACCTGAATTCCCTAAAGGGTTGGCAGACATGTATTGTACGACTACATATTGGCTAAAGAGGTAAAAATACCTCTTTAGCCAAAATGTTCGCTTCTAAACAAGTTTAAAACAACGTCGTTTTTCGTGTCTCTCTGTGTGTGTTCGTTTATTTCTTCAAAACTACTTACATAATTAGTGTCTAGTTCTTCACCATAATATAAAGAACTTATTCCCGAAGGTTTATTTATGTGTATCATAGAAATATAAAAAACTTCTTATATTTTATAATGTGTATAACAGAGTAACATTTAACTTAAATATAGCTCAGGAATCGCAACACGAGATTGTCCCGACAACAAAATGGAAGCAGCTCATTTACTTGACAATTATTTTTTCCTGATCTCCAACTCTTATTGGATTGCCGTCCCATCCAAATTCGTTTTGGTAATAAATGTTTCTCTTAAAAAGCTCTATCCATTGATAGTTATACACTTTGGTGCACAAGTAATCACCTATTTAGGTCATTAACTCCGGATCGACTAATAATTGACAAAATTCGTGTTTGTAGCAAAGGTTCTCCTTGAAAAGCTCTTTCCATTGTTGTGTATCTTATGCCTATTGGGTGCCAAGAATTCCTTAACAACGGTGCCCAAATTGTCGCCTATTGAGGTCATTAACTCCAAACCGACTAACAATGGCAAAAGTCGTTTTAGTAGCAAAGGTTTGCCTTGAAAAGCTCTTTCCATTGATGTAGATTTATGGCTATTGGGCGCCAAAATTTCCGTAACTTCGCTGCCAAAGTTGGCCATTAACTCCGAACTGACTAACAATAACAAAACTAGCTTTTTTTTAGCAAAGGTTCTCCTTGAAAAGCTATTTCCATTGGTGTATATATTATGGCTATTGGGCATCTAGAATTCTTTAACTTCGGTGCCCAAGTTGTTGTCACCTATTTAGGTCATTAACTGCGAACTGTCTATCAATGGCAAAAGTCGTGTTAGTAGCAAAGGTTCTACTTGAAAAGCTCTTTCTTTTGGTATATATCTATGGCTATTGGGCTTCAGGGCAGGAAACCCACAGTTCGGTGCCCATTCTCCTTTGTTGGTCAAGAATTGCTCCCCTGCAGGGCTAACATGACAAGCGCGAGAACGCTCTTTTTCTCTATTTGTCGAAATTTGTCTACAATTTTGAATGCCTAACATAACCGTTAAGCTCAAGTAAACTCGAAAAAGACACTCTGACACTTCTGTGGCTCGCGACGAGATAGAATAGAATAGAATAGAATACTCTTTATTATGCACACCATTTAAATTACTGGAGATAACGATGTAGCAAGTTATTAAAAACAAATCACCTATATCATAGCAACATCGGCTTGAGGTTCCGTTTCATTCATTCGATATTTTATTTTTTGCATGGAATTAGTATGATTTACTATAATGATTTTGCGTGCACCTCTTTTATTTTATGTTTAGTTTTTGTGAAACCGAATTTAAAACTAAATGTTTGGGAATTGTAGGAAATGAACTGGAGATTTTAGTAATTATGTTACGAAGGTTTGATATTGCACAGCCATAAGTTCCTAGATTTCGTTAATCACCACAATTGGCAAAGTGACCGGTTATTATCTACTGAAAATGATGCTCATCTACGATGTAGTGTTCCCCTTCGCGACAGTTACTCTCGCGGTCGCCGAAAAGAACTTTATTCTAATATAAATATAGTTTAAAACTAAATATTTTCATTATTAGTCATGATCATTCTCCTGCCCAATTTATTTGTGGTCGACGCAACAATTTTCGTTATTAATATAATGTAAAATAAAATTATGACTAAAGTAAGTGTAATTATGAGACTGCCATGTCATTTTGGTTTTTTTTGGATCACAAGTTTGTCTACTCTTCTTGTCGTCAAAATCGAGGACTCTCAAACGAGAGAAGAATCGGAGATTATCTCGTGTTGAATTATCAAAATTCTGTCAAAATTCGAGATAGCTTATGTGTCATGTTAGGGATTATCGAGGAAACATTAAGTTTGATAGAACGAGTCGAAAACGAGAAAAGTGTTGAGCTGTCATAAAATTACTCACGCGAGAGAGAGTAATTGTCGCGTGTGTCAAGTTAGCCCAGCTGGCTTCCAAAATATTTTTTTTAGGAAGTATCCTTTATTTTCTTATTTATTTTATAATTTAATACAAAAGCACATTTTATTTACGCTCGTACATGCTTCCCATTTATGATACAATATTTTTTAGGTGGATGGGGATGTTTGTTGTTAAGGCTGATGATGTTTTGTCTGTGATCCAGCTTGAGTCTCGCTTTGCAGCCTGGTTTCTTAGTGGAACAAACCCAAGTACTATCTCGAGAGGTCTTTGTAAAGGTATAACCTCCGATGAGAATCAAATTTTTTCCCTTTTGCGACCTTGTAAACTCGTATTCGTAATCTGTGCGAATAAATAAATGTTCGTTTTAGTAATAATAACATATAAATGGTTATATGGTAATTTTTACACAAAAAATTGATATTTGCGAATGTGAATCGGTTCTGAAAAAAATCTGAGCGGAATTATAATTATGAATGTTTTTAATGCTTTTATTTTTCCTTATTTATATTAACATTTTACCACACATTTAATTTCAAATACAGGGTGTAATTTTAATCACCGTAAAAAAATCATGTTCCCAACATTTATGTTCGCATAACTCGTCAAATGTAAGATACCCTACATCTGATTTTTTCCGCGATTTTGGTTTGGTCCCATAGTAAAAGTTGTTCATAACATAATGATGAGTACAACGACCGAACGGTGATTAATATTACATCATGTTTTTAACTCATAAAAAATATACATTTCATTTACACAAGAAAATGTTTCCCATCTACAACACAAACATTTTTAGGCGGATGTGGATGTTCATTATAAAGGTTGATGATATTTTGTTGGTCATCAATCATGAGTTTCGCTTTGCAGCCTGGATACCTCAAAGAACAGTGCCAAGTACGTCCTGACCGATTTCTTGTAAAAGTGTACCCTCCGATGAGAATCAACTCCCTGCCTCTTCTTGACGTAACGACCTCATATTTGTAATCTATCAATCAAATATATGTTGAGATTTAGTATGGAAATTTTGAAATAAAGATAAGATCTATGATCAGATTTGTTAAAAAAAAAACAGCGAAATTAATAACGATAGAGTTTTTTTTTAAACTATTAATAATAACAACACAATACGTAAATTAATATCAAGTTTCTTTTACGCGAACATGTTTCCCATTAATAACACTATATTTTTTAGGTGGATGACGTCTGCCGTCAAACTTGGCTTTCGCTCAGCACTTCGGAATCCTCGTATAACAAACACAATTACGTCCACGATAGGTGTTTGTAAAGGTATTATGCATCAAGCTATACATTTCCAGTTTACACTGACCTCTCATTGTAAGGAAATCCTATACAATGCGATATCAGCTTATACTGGAAATTTATAGCAAGCTTTATACCTTCCCACGGCTACAGATCAAGATCGCGTGCGTACCCTCCGTTAAGAATCATTCGCTTGCCCTTTTGTGATTTCGTTAATTCATATTTTAAATCTGTGCCAATAATATACATAGATATTTGGAGTGATAATATTATGCCAATTCTCATTCATTCATTGAGATCATTAAACAGGAAAAGTTTTGAAAAGAAAAATTAAAGATATATTAAATCACACGAGAGATTATTTAATGTTCTTATTCTTCAAATTACTATTAATATTTTACTACACAATTAATGCCTAGGTAAAAAAATGTACCTACATTTATACAACAACATATTCCCCATTAATATAATAATATTTCTTAGGTGGATGAGTATGTACGTTATTAAGGCTGATAATTTTTTGATCGTCGTCCATCTTAAGTTTCGCTTTGCAGCGTGTAGACCCCGTAGAACAGTACCATGATGTACGATCTTTAACTTTTGAGAAGGTGTATCCTCCGATGAGAATCAACTGCTTGCCCTTTTGTGATCTCGTGAATCCATATTTGTAATCTGTACATACAAACAAGCCGTGGCTAAGTAATAACAGCCGCATGGGGCGATCAACCAGGTTAAGCTACACTTGCCGCGGTTGGTCCGTGGATGGGTGACCATCTTTACATACCGAGAATCCTCCGTGCCTCGGAAAGCACGTTAAGCCGTTGGTCCCGGCTGTCATTCGTGGGTCTTTGACAGTCGTTACGGGTCGTCAGAAGCCCGAAAGTCGACAATCAGTCCTTACTAAGGGGTATCATATTATTACCCGGTTACTGAGATGTGGAGGTCAGATAGGCAGTCGCTCCATGTAAAATACTGGTATTCAGTTGCATCCAGTTAGACTGAAAGCCGACCCCAACACAGTTGGGAAAAGGCTAGGCAGATTGATTTGGTAATAAAATGAATCAGAGTTTATAATAGTAGGAGCCTCTCTATTTTTTAAAAGGGCTGCGAGGACAAATTAATTAAAAGTTGAATGTTTTTTTTTTAAGTAATAAACAGGAGAATGCGATGAATTATTAAATTGGTTGAAGCATCATGAAGCAGCCAGAAAATGTGTCACTGAGTTTCAGTCATACTTTTCATTTCTACGTCAAGGTTTATAATTTTACTAGTATTTCTGCGAACAGTAGACCTCGCGAGCACAAACTTTTTTGCGACAATTACTAAACCACTAAAGTTATTTAACTCTTAAAATGTCGATTGTACACCATGTGTACAGATAACAATAGAATTTCAATTGTGTCTGCTAATTGGCGCGCGACGGGTTAAAACGGGATATTTTTTTGAAGCTACCGCGCTTAGCCAACACGACATTTTGACGACACGGTTGGCGCAGTGGTTGAGCGATTGACTGCTGCGCAGCATGTCGCGGGTTCGATTCCCGCACGGAACAAATATTTGTACGACCTACAAGTATTTGTTCCGAGTCTGGGTGTTTTTCTATCTATAATATGTATGTATTTACAAAAAAAAAAAATGTATATAAGTAGTTTATCAGCCATCTCGTTACCATAACACAAGCATTAGGTTGCTTAGCTTGGGGCTAGATGGCGTTGTGTGATATGTCCAAACATATTTATTATTTATTTATTTATTTATTATTAGCCAAACTATTCATAGCAAGTGGCAAGACGATATTTAAACAGAAATAAACTAACACACAACTATCCGACTACTATCTGTTAAACACGAGACTTTATTTTTGTAGCTAATTTGTATCTAACAAAACTCAGTGACATAAAATATTCAACGGGACCTTTGGCGAGCGCCAACGATCTAGCGGTGCACAATAGCGCCATCTAGTTAACTTATTGTAAAACTAACATTAATATTGGTTTTAGTATAGCGTCGTTTTAGTAGAGCATTCTGATAATTATTTTCAGATTTCTCTAGTTTTGTGATGAGAAGATGCTCCATCAATCCCTGCCTAGTTGTTAAAGGGCCAATTCCACTGGTAGAAATGTAAAAGTGAGCAATTTACTGCATTTTGAGGAGCTATTCTGCTCATCACGTCGAAGATCCACATCAGATCTTCACAAAATTTTTATAAGAACAACATAAAGTTATTACTTTTCAAATAAATAACATTTCTTCATTAACATTTCTGAATGATGCTAAGCAGAAGCGAATTAAATGTCGAGAGCGTCCTAGGCAAGCACCTCATCGTAGTTGAAACTCACTGATTTAAATAGTACTTACCTAGTTGTGACCAACATGAATATTTACTGATTCTACCAGTGAATTTCACTGGTTGACTTAGTGAAGTTCCACTGATTTATTTTAAGAGAGTACATCTCTATAGAATTAACTAATCTTTTATATTTTAATTTTATGTTAATTATTTTCTTGCTCTAAAAACTTACGTGCGCGCGCCCCCTTGTAACCTCGCGCCCCTGGCACATGCCTAGTTTGTCTTAGGGGTAATCCGCCTGCCGCCGGGGTCGCGGGTAGTTCGAAAGAGATACCGTGGCCCTGGCACGGGCAACTGAAGGAACACGGGTGGGTTTTAGTCAGTAAAAGTCTGACACGCCCTCCCGCTCTACCCGGAGCGGGAGAAGTCATTTGATGATTTCCCATCCACAAAAAAAAAAAAAAAAAAAAAGGGGTAATCCGCCTCTGATGCTAAGGGTTCGCACTCGAGTAAAATAAAATACAATACTCAAATCGAATAACCATTTATTGATTGTTCATTATTTTAAAAGACATTTATATGTACTAAAACAATTACTTACAATTACGAGTAAGTAGTGCGATTGTGAACAATAAGCAAAGTCGAGATCATTAATGTTTATTACAATGTATTTAATTAAAGAATATTTAAAATAAGTAACACTTATTAAAATCAACTATATAAATTTAAACGAACAATTACAAACAAAAGCTTTGATCAGATCAACATAAGAATGGGTACAGTCAAACGCCGGTAAAACTATATACTTGCAATACACTTTACTGTATACAGTATACATTGTAACCACGGATTAGGAAAAAAAGAAGGACTCCGCGCCACGCATATCGAAAGTGAAGCACAATAAGTATGCCGGGGACACACACGTACAAACACGCCTCACGCACACCGGATCATACATCATAGTATGCCGACCGGCAGCCATTACGTGACACGACGGCGTCTTTGTCAAATCACGCACACATAGACCGGTACGGTGCTTCACTTTCGATACGGGCGGTGCGGAGTCCCTCTTTTTTTCTAGTCCGTGATTGTAACATTTCAAATATTATAGATAATAAATCATCATCAATATCTGTGAAATGGTCGAAAACACTTAAGACATAAACCTGGCGATCTTGGACAATCAGGACAGAAATAAATAGTGTCTACTCTAATTTTATTTATGACACAATAACTACATTTCTTTCTTTTGGTGCGTTGCGATGGACCACGTGGCAAAACTAATGGCAAATGAATTTTATGTTGTTTTGGTGTGTCAAAACTTGGTGACGGCGTGGGTTCCATGTTATCTGCAAATGAAAGTATGATACCTGAGTACTGAGACACACAGACTCTTAGAGACTTTTTGCAAAGTCCCTTTCAACAAAAAAGTTTCAAAATTTGATCTTGATTGTACGGTCAGCAACAGAAGTCTGTTAACACTGCTACTTTTTGACATCATCTCAAATAACACAAAATGATACGATACTCTGCTTTTTAGCATTTAATTTATTAAATAAGAGTTAATTTTCTTTAAAATTTACATCTGTTCCGATTTTAATGAAGTATTTTTCTCAATAATTAAGATTTAGAAAACGTGTTAATAGACTTTTGTTACTGACTGTACAAGGTCAAAATCCCTAGTCTTTGCTTTTTATGTAAACACCTTTTCTTTCAAACTTAAAACAACAAGTTAACATGTAGATAGGTATAAAGAAAACTTTTACTTACCTTTTATATTTTAAAGTACACAACAATTATGAATTTCAGTATGCAAAATCAGAGTCCAAAATCACTAGCCGTTGTCGTCGTAAGTGCAAGAAACAGTCCAATAATACGTAAGCGGGTCGTTAGAAGAACAGGCAGTACTACAGCACGTCTGATCACCATGAAAGCAAAACAGAAGTGTTGGCGGTGAGAAAATGAATAACCGTCATTAAGGAGGATGCGCTGTGGTAGCCCGCGAAATTGATTTTAACCATGAAAATCATCAATACATCGTCGAGTCGTTAGATTTCGTTCGTTCGATGAATCTGCACGAATTCTAACTTATAAAGATGTATTGATAATTTTCATGGTTAAAATTATATAACTACATATATTTTACTCCCGCGTATCATATTTTGATCAAGATACAACCTGTCACAGACCTGCGAATTGCAAAAAAGCCAAAAAAAAATTGAATTTCGCGAGCTACCACAGCGCATCCCCCTTAAGTGCAAACTGTGCTTTTTCAAACTAAAGAGAACCTTAAAGTTAACACTATAAGTCCGAAAACGGTTCAACTCAAACCTGTCGGCCTGTGTAGCGACCGGTTCGAACTTAGCCGAGAAATATAGGAACCGCATTCCACAGCGATAACACTAGTATTGTTATTGAGTATTCGTTCAGTTTTAGTGAAATTTAACTTAAAATACTGGTGAAAATTACAGATTTCTATGGCGGCCATTATAATATGTGATGGAACCGCTTTCCTAGGAAACCAAAGCTTTAGTGAAGGTTTACTGACCAAATTACTGAAATGATGAAAAGTGGCTAAAGCAATTACGGGTCGACTAAAATAGAATAGAATACTCAATACGAGTAGGTACCATCGGCAAATTTTCCGGTGAACCACTTTTCCAGGTTGAAAAGTGGTTCACCGGAAAGTTTGCCGATGGTACACCATATGAATAACGGGATATAAAAGTAAAAATTTTACATAGGGTGACACAATGGTCACGCTAAAAGCGATCTTATAAAGACAACTTTGGGTGGATATAAAGGGAGAAGGAGACACAACACTGCAGGTAGTCTGTGGTGTACAATTTACATATATATTAGGTTGGGGAAAAAGTCTTTTCGCATTATAGTATGTATGAACTTAAAATAAAATCTCTTTGGCTCTTCGATCAATTATTGATCGAAGCTTTGGCTATACTATTTGTATCTGGCTGGTTTTGGCATCATTGAAAGTTTAAATTTTAAAGGACATAATTCCAAATTCAAATTAGGAAAATGTGTGATTTTCATTTGTTTTTCGTACTGTCAATATGAGTGAATCTAATGAAGAAATTCGAAACATTTTAAATTTTACTACAAAAAAGGTAAAAATGCAACGCAAGCCGCGAAAAAAATTTGCGATGCTTATGAACCCAGTGCAGTGTCTGTGAGAGTAGCACAAATTTGGTTTAAGCGTTTTCAATCCGGAAATTTTGATGTCAAAGATGCACGTCGCTCAGGTCGCCCTATTACGGATAAAATGGATGCCATTTTTGAAAAAGTGGAGCAAGATCGGCATATCAGTAGTTACGACGTAACTGAAGAACTGGGAATTGACCATAAAACAGTTTTGGCGCATTTGAAAAAAACTGGGTACACAAAAAAGCTCTATATTTGGGTACCTCACGAGCTCACTGAAAGAAACCCAATGAACTGTGTACTCATTTGTGGTTCTTTATTACGACGTAATGAAACCGAACCAATTTTGAAGAAGCTGATAACTGGTGATGAAAAGTGGATCACCTACGACAAGAACGTGCGAAAAAGGTCGTGCTCAAAGGCCGGTCACGCTTCACAGACTGTGGCGAAACCCGGGTTAACTCGCAACAAGGTGATGCTGTTTGTGTGGTGGGGTTGGAAAGGCATTATTCATTATGAGCTGTTACCACCAGGCAGGACCATCGATTCTGAACTCTACTGCGAATAACTGATGAGATTAAAGCAAGAAGTCGAGAGAAAGCGGCTGGAATTAATCAACAGAAGGGGTGTGGTTTTTCATCATGATAACGCTAGACCTCACACATCTTTAGCCACTCAGCAAAAATTAAGAGGGTTTGGCTGGGAGGTGTTAATGCATCCGCCGTATATTCCTGACCTTGCACCTTCAGATTTCCACCTGTTTCGGTCTCTTCAGAATTCTTTAGGCAGTGTCAGGTTAACATCACGAAAGGACTGCCAAAACCACTTGTCGCGGTATTTTCATCAGAAGTCCCAAAATTTCTATAGCAAACGGATCATATCCCTACCTACAAGATGGCAAAAAGTTATCGAACAAAATGGTACCTACATACTTTAGATAAATGTAAATAATGTATATTAAAAAATGTTTTGAATTTTCTTAAAAAATGCGAAGAAACTTTTTCCCCGACCTATTATACAATACATACCAATATACAGACAATTAAAAACATCATAAAATAAAATGTAAAACCATTTAATTCCTTATTATAAGCTTCTTACATTTTCATAACTTTATTTATTATTACTAAGTAGGTAGTTACTCTTGACTACCCACGTAAATTAATATTACAAAAAAAAAAAAACGTAAAACGTCTGCAATTTACCCGATTTGTATGGAGATCGCATCGTACGCATCTCCATATAAAAACTGGTGATTTCTATGAACAAAAGCTGAATTGAACTGAATAAGGCTGAACAAGTGTAGTTAATCCCTTAAACGCTACAGCTGACCTACAGTAGGTATATTATCCTTGACATGTTTGGTAAAAGAATATGGCGTCATTGGATTTCTATTCTGAGTTCAAGTTAAATCGAAGTAGATTTTGATGTAATTCGTATAGGATCTATTTTCTGCAGACTCAAGTTCTCAAGCTTCGGTTTCCTACAAGAACGGTGGACCCCAATAAATAGATTGGGATAAGGGCAGGAGAATGATGATGAGAATATCTAAGACAATTTAATATATTCTCCTTTTGGCAACACCATGTACTTTGGTGGTTGATGGAAATGTAAGGGAAACGAAGATGGCAGTATCTTCCCATTCCTGTCCAGTTTGATTCGAGCTTTGCATCCTGCATCTTTCTTGGAACAGTAGTAGTTTAAGGTCCGATGCTGTTGTGAGAAGGTGTATCCTCGGTACATCAGTAAATGCTTGCCCCTGTTCGTTGGAATCATTTTGTACGTATCTGGAAAAGTAATTTATATTCGATTTAAATTGAACAAAATAATAGGTCTTTACCTATGAAATTGCCGTTTTGTGTGAAAAAATTTAAACGATTTTTTTTCATGCAATTTTTATTTGTATTAATCGAAGTAATCACCCATGCAATCAATGCGTCTTTGCCAACGCAGTGGCAGTTTATTGATGCCCTTCTTAAAGAAATCAGCTGGACGGGAGGCAACAAATTCTTCAAAGGCATTTTGTACTGCCTCTCGGGTATTGAATTTTTTTCCCGCCAAGAAGTTATCCAAATTCTGGAAAAAGTAGTAGTCTGTAGGCGCAAGGTCTGGTGAGTAGGGCGGATGACGGAGAGCTTCCAACCCCAGTTCTTGCAACTTGGAGACCGTCTGCTGTGCAGTATGAGGTCGCGCGTTGTCGTGCAGGAGCAGCGGAGACGAGCGATTGACCAATGCTGGTTGGAGATGTGCCAGCTTCTTTATTTATTTATTCATATAACAATTCGCATTGTGTTTGAAATAGTACATTTATTAATTTATTACAGCTAAAAATAGTAAAATAAGAATTTCAAACAGTAAACGCTAAAAAAAAAATAATCAATAACTTACGATAAAATTATGTATAAAGATTGTAAATAGTTATTATATATAAGATTGTAAATATTATTATGTCAAATTATTATAAATGTCTAATAGTGTGTTGAATATATTTTTAATGTCATAAGTACAATCCTCTCCATCATTGTGTTCAGTTCTTCACAGTACACATCCGAAGTAATGCTCACCCCGTTTGGTATGAAGCTGTGATGAATCACACCGGCGCTAGACCACCAAACAGTGACCATCACTTTTCTAGGGGTAAGTTTTCGTTTAGGGCATTGTTTAGGTGCTGAACCAGGATCCAACCAACTTGCTGAGCGCTTGCGGTTATCAAACAGAATCCATTTTTCATCGCAGGTAACAATGCGGTTAAAAATTCCTTCATTTGTCTGTCTGTTGAGCAGTGCAAGGCACGTCTCGACGCGTACTTCGCGCTGGCGATCATTGAGTTCGTGGGGCACCCATTTGTCAAGCTTTTTTACCTTGCCAATTTGACGCAAATGGAGCAATATTGTTTTGACGCTAACGTCGAAAGCTGCTACTAATTCAGCCGTAGATTGTGTATCATCAGCTTCCGCAATCGCCTTTAATTCGTCATTGTCGACCAAAGTCTTCGGACGACCGCGAGGTTCATTTTTCAGGTCGAAATTTCCAGAACGGAAGCGAGCAAACCAATAACAAGTGGTGCGTTGGTTTGTAGTGTTAGCTCCGTAAACGTCGTTGATGTTGCGTGCCGCTTGTGCCGCGTTGCTGCCACGACGGTACTCATATTCCATTATTACTCGAATTTTTAACGTATCCATGATGACGAAAAAGATTGAAATGCGATGAAAATGTAACACTAATCAATAAACAAATGACTACTTTTGGAAAAAAAATCCATGTTTTTAAAATAAAATTAATTTGAAATTAGAATTCTTAGCCAAACAAAAAATATTTTGATTTGAAATGGCCAGTACTGCAGAACGGCAATTTCATAGGTAAAGACCTAATATTACCTGTGAATAAACACGTACATTTACGATGACGAACGACCATTTTTATCTTTGATGAAATCATCATCTGCGTAGCTATACTTTTTATCAAAGTTTAAGCTACAAATCATCATCTGCGTAGCTATACTTTTTATCAAAGCTTAAGCTACAAATTTTTACTGTTCTCGGTGGGTACGGTCATGATTGTGAGTTGTCACCGACGACGAAGATGTCTTCCCATATTTATCCTTTTTAACCGACTTCTAAAAAAGGAGGAGGTTCTCAATTCGGATGTTTCTATTTTTTTTTTTATGTTTGTTCGCGCATAACTCCGTCGCATGCCAACCGATTTGAAAAATTATTTTTTGTTGGAAAGGGTATACTTCCCAAATGGTCCCATTTTTGTCAAAATCCAGTTCTGATGATGGGATCCTGGAGAAATCGAAGGAACTCTTCAAATATTATAGGCACACCTATAGTGATTTGGGTATTTTTTATAGTAGCTCGTGTATTTGCTCTCGGAAAGCACCACTTGGTGAAGTGGAACTGATGATGAAGACCACAGATGGCTACCGGAATTACTCAATGATAAATATTTCACGGGTTGCGATTCGATTACTTTAATATGATTGCTAAGCAATTTCCGCTCGTCACACAATGCGTGTGGTGAGTTTGTTGAGGAGTTATCCTGGTTCTTACCAGCAGAACTCCTCAACAATTAACGTCCCAGCATCGGGAAAAGCAATATTTTGTAACATGTGATGAGCAATTGACATTGGACTATTGTAACTTATACAAATTATAAACAGACCCACTAAAAAGTGAAAAATAAAAACTTTTTTACAAAAAAATACAACCGACTTCCAAAAACAACACTACAAAGTGAAAAATAACTTTAATTTCGGAAGTCGGTGGCAAAAACAAAAATACATTTAATCAGACACCGACTTCCGAAATTAAAGTTATTTTTCACTTTGTAGTGTTGTTTTTGGAAGTCGGTTGTATTTTTTTGTAAAAAAGTTTTTATACTTTACATTTGCCAGAACCAGAACTAAAGTGTTTGCGATCAGACATTTTCCCTAAATTTTTTTTGTTCTTTTTTTTAATTATTTTTTCCAAACACAAGCGTTTAAACTCATATCTGCATGTCCTCGTTTTGTTGATATTAATTTGAATTCTGTAAAAGACTACGTTTAAGGATTATTAAAGAAGCTGCGCGGTACTATATGAATGTAACCCAGTTTAAGGCACCTGTCCCACCACGAGGAACCGACTAGATATCAAAAGATTGTAGGTCTGTGTAAGTAAAAGAGATACATTATTAGTAGATGATCACTGACTGCTCACACCGCCGGGGAGTACTCGTTTGTCGCAGCAACAAGAGCTATCAAAGAGAGTACTCGCTGAGCGGCGGTCGCTTAGCGGGCAGAACTCTCGCTGATGTGCTCGCTGAGATACTCACCCATAGTACACACAGCAGCAGGTCAACTTACTATAAACTGTCAAATTTTCTCATTCGATTTTGAACTTAACCATCAACATTTTAAGGTATAAAATCATTTGGAGAAATTTGACAGTTTGATATAACCTGATATGCTGTTGGTCTGTACATACGCATACCAGCGAGTAATCGCTTGTCGCTGCCACGACCACGCTGCTCGTTGCTCGCCAACTTGTACTTCGTTGCTAGCTCTACTCGCTTCTCGAAACGGACAGGTGCTAAGACTGGACTAGCATTCAAGGGCCTATACCTACTACAATGTGTCAGGCGTCTGGTACCAGCTAGATGAGTGAGAGAAGCCGAGGATGCCGTGCGATTGAAGAAGGCTATGTGGACTACTATAGGTTGACGATGACAATCCTAACTAATATTATAAATGCGAAAGTGAGCTTGTTTGTTTGTTGCGCTTTCACGCTAAAACGGCTGGATTTGGATTAAATTTGGCACATGGGTAGACCATGACCTGGAGAAGGATACATAAGCTACTTTTATCCTAAATCGTAAACGAAGTCGCGGGAAATAGTCACTTACAAATAAAAAACAATGAAATATTAATATCCAATATATTTGAACTAACATTAAAATCATTATAAAATGCTTTTAGCTACATAATTAAACATCATTTTATACAGATATATGAATGAGTAAACAATGGACATACGAGGGGACGTTTTTAAGTTCGCGGAATGGGGGAGGGGATAACAATAGGTCATTATCGGGATGGCCACAAGCCACAACTTCAGCCACTCAATATTAGTATAAATACCAGGTTTTATCTGAATTGGATCATTATCACCGACCCTGATGACCCCATAACCCTCCTTCAGGAGAGTAGCAAGGCCACCAGTACGGTTTACAAACGTAGACCACCCAGGAATACATTCCGACCTCGCCGCCGAGGTCGCAATCGTAACCGCCCCACAGCTGAGCCTGTAGCACTTATCCCCCCCATTATGATCCAGCCTGCCCCGTCTGGCTGTCTTATTATTAGCGACGCTCAGTCGACTAATATTTTACCCTAGTTTTAAGCCTGGCCGGGGGCTTTAAGTTCGCTTAAAGAACCCACAGGAAACGCCCGGTTGAGCAGTCTCGACCCTCAGTGGTCAATTGCGAGATGCCATACAAAACAAACAAATAATTGGATCATTAGTCTTTGAACTATCGTCATGCAAACAACTCAATTGGGAAGAAAGTGTGAATTATGGAAAAAATCGAGTACCGTGCCGTAATAAAGTTCCTTACCAAGCAAGGAAAGTCAGTTCAAAATATACTGGAAGAGATGGAATCCGTTTACGGGGACTCTTGACTTGAGTGTGCCCTGGCGGTTGAGAGTATGTCATGCTCACTCAAATGTCTCGCTGATGGTGGCGTGTGTGTTGGATCATTAAGTTCCCTTCAAAATGGTTGAGCTAAATGGTGCTGATCCATGCGTCATGTTCGTGAACGGGCGCCGTCAGTTGGGACTGGTCGTCTCTTAGCTGCCATGGCTTATTTTTAATTTTAATATTTAATTTAGTTGTTTTAGTTATTATCTTTTTATTACGGACGCTTTTTAACGTGCACGTCTTTCTACATTGTTCTCACATGTATATTTTCAACTTGAACGATGTAACCAATATTTTGTAAAAATATTATGATTTAAAAGAGTGTCCGTGGAGTTTCTTGCCCGTTCTTCTCCATAGGGATCTACTACGCTTTGGAATGGGCAACTAGCTTCATCTATCTGACTGACCGACCCATTGACAATTCAAAAGTGCCTGTAATTGGTTTATTTGAAATAAATGCTTTGAGTTTGAGTTTGAGTTTGCCCGGATAAAACCATCGGTCGATCGAGGTGACTATTCCGGAAATCATTAAAAAAGTCGAAAAAACAATTTTGGAAGATGCCAGACTAAAGAAGAAACAGCTTGCAGAAATGGTTGGAGTATCGGATACGACAATTTTCAAAATTCTACACGATCTTCTTGGTATGACAAAGGTCAGTGCAAGATGGGTGCCAAGAATGCTCACGCCGCCTCAAAAACAACACCGCGTGGAGTGTTCTCGCACGTTTTTGGACCTCTGTAACGAAGATAAGGATGGACTATTAAGTCGAATTTTTACTGGAGATGAAACTTGGGTTCATCATTATGAACCTGAGTTGAAACAAGACTATGCAGTGGCACAAAAAAGGCACACCACCACCCAAGAAGTTTAAAGTGTCACAATCGGCTGGAAAAATCATGGCAACAGTGTTTTGGGATTCAGAAGGGATCCTGTTGACCGATTATAAAGATAAAGGCGTTTCTATAACCGGAGAATACTATGCTTTTATCCTCGAGAGGTTGAAAGAAAGCATTAAAGAAAAAAGGAGGGGTAAATTGACCAAAGGTGTCCTTCTTCTTCGCGACAACGCGCCTGTTCACAAGAGCCGTGTTGCGTTGGCTGCCCTGCATAAGGTGGGCTTCGATATTTTAGACCATCCACCCTACAGCCCAGACCTGGCTCCCAGTGATTATTACCTCTTCCCAAAACTGAAAAAAGAACTTCGTGGGAAGAAATTTTCAACTGATGAAGAAGTGAAGGACGCGGTTTCAGCTTATTTTTCGGACAAAGACAAAGCATTTTTTTATGAAGGTATACATAAGCTAATTGAAAGATCTGAAAAATGTATAAGGGTAGCAGGTGAATATATTGAAAAAGAAAAATAATTTAGTATTTTTATTTTCACTTCTCACCCTCCATTCCGCGAACTTAAAAATGTACCTAGGTAATACTAAAAGACAAAGTAGGTAGACGTCTTTTTATTTTCGATGGATTTGCATTAAATGAGTTGAGCCCAGTAGGGCATTGTCACGTTAATCGCGGCGACAGTGGCGCTTTTTTGGTCCTCAAATGTGTTGGTGGATGGAAACTGGACACTCCCCCCGATGGTATATCTGGGTATCAGTAGGTACATTATACGCGGCCATTTATAAATGTGGGTAGTTCAACCTTTTGTAAATCATCGTTACTGGCAGTAATACTTGAGCGACAGTCTCAAATATTCCATTTGCCATAATTAACTGCCGCATTGCGCTTACATTTTTCTGAGTAATAAGATCCCATTTTTTCACATAATTTGGATCGCGAGTCGAATGCATCAGAAAGATGTGGTACAGACCATCAAATTGAACAACTTTCGCTATGGCACCAACATCGTAATCACGAAAAAATAATCAGATGACACATACAAAACTTCAATACCTCAATCAATCTGCCTAGCCTTTTCCCAACTATGTTGGGGTCGACTTCCAGTCTAACCGGATGCAGCTGAATACCAGTATTTTACATGGAGCGACTACCTATCTGACCTCCACAACCAAGTAACTGGGTAATACGATACCCCTTGGTAAGACTGGTTGCCAGACTTTCGGGCTTTTGACGACCCGTAACGACTGTCATCCACGATGGTCACCCATCCACGGACCAACTCCAGCAAGCGTAGCTTAGCCTGATGGATCGACCCGTACGGCTGTTATTACTTAGCCACGAGCTCCTCAGGGACAGGATAGCTGATTATTTTTACGCGATAACGATGTTGATGCCATGAAGAAAGTTGTTCAGTTTGATGGTCTGTGCCCACACCCATACTTTCAAATATTACCACACATTTCTGATACACGCTGTATATCCCTTGTTTAACCAACCTGTACAATAATAATTTACTACCAAAAACTATCTATTGGGCTTTTCGCAACGAGATATGAGCTTTGTCTTTAAAGCCAGGAACACGCCAGTAACTTGCATAAAACCGACGAAGCCCGAGCGGCATTCGAAGTTCGGCGAACTAAGTAAGCAACTCGGGCTCTCGTCGGACGACTGCATGATGTATACGACTGTGGTATTATTATATTTGGTAAGACATCATCAAATAGCTTGGAGATATTTAATCTGTCCAATCGGTTCTTGAAGCAGTTCAGTGTGGGAGCTGTCACAACATTTTCCGGGAGCCAATTCCATGCTGTTACAACTCGGTAAGGCAAGAATTGCTTCAAAGGCTTTTTCTTTGATGAATAAATTTTCCCATAGCTTTAGGGAATGTTCACACAGATGTTTGTTGGCATTCAGTTTGTTAAGGTCTTGTAGGCTGGGAATTTGTAGTGTTTCGTAAGTATTTTGTAAGTCTCAATGACCCTACCAGTTTGTCTGCAAGTATGCAAGTAGCTTGCATGCCATTGGACCATAACAACTTCTGATTGGTGATAACAATGGGTATGTCGTGTGCAAGTTACTTGCAGACCTTTGTGTAAGTTATATGGTATGTGTTCTTGACTTATGCGAGCGGACGGTCAATCGATCAGTCGAGCGGGCGAAAAGCCGTATAAACCATTCCTGCCCACCTCACACATAATAAATTTATCCCATATTTAATTGTGAGAAAGTATTGTACCAAAGTATATTTTCTTAATTTAAAAAAAAACATATTTACCTTTACCGTCCCAATAACTCCGAAGAGAAAAATTAAATTATTCCATGTGATAGAAGTTTACCTATGTAACGATTACATGAAAAATAAAACGATGTCTCTAAGTTGCACACTTCTTTAGAAATCGGATCTCGCCTCGCTCTTGACCGGTTTTTTTTTTGGTAGTATAATTATTATCTTACAGGTTTGTTAAACAAGGGACATACAGCGTATATAACATATCAATGATATTAGCCCTTAAAATTATAAACTATTGATATTACCATAGTTGTTTTTTATTGCCTATATTAAAATGATAATTGCCTTCAATATTCTTGTAAATAACAGTAAATCACAATAATTACTTAACGATAGTACAGTCATTAAAAAGTATTATTTAAAAAAATGGTAAAACTAATCTAATTATCGATGCTTAAATAAAAGTTATTATTACTTAATATTATGTTCCATATTTTTGTTTTAGGTAAAATTTCATTAAAACGATATATAACGTTTCCTAAGAAAGCGTTGAACGGTCACTTCTAAAAGGTCACACACTAAGTCGACGTTCGCACGGACGTAAAAATATCGCGGCGATTTTTTTTCGCGCACTAGATTTTCAACGCTCTGGTTAGCGCCGAGAGTTAAAAATCCAATAGTGTGTTTTTTCGACGCACTAGAATGCACTCTGTTGTTCTTAAGTTGGATTCTCAATGCTCTGCTCAACAACGAGAGTTGAAAATCCAGTGCGCGATAAAATCCCGCCGCTATGTTTTTACGTCCGTGCGTACGTCGGCTAACAGCTGTCCAAATACAGACCTTAATGTCAAATACGGGTGAAAGTGACAGATTTACATGACGGCCGTTATAATAAGACAGAACCGCTTTGCTAGGAAACCAAAACTTATGAGATCTTACAAAATTATTACAGGTTCCGTTTTGTAACTACTAATTTTTCAGCGCTACCAAGAAAATGTGGTATACCTATATTATGTGCAAGACCGTACATAGATACCTAACATGCTATTATTTCGATTTTACAACAGAGCTAAAGGAAGTTACACTTTTTTTTTCTTTTTTTTTTTAATCATACAAATGGGATCAATAATATAATTAAAATTAGAAAAAGTAAGGCCAGACTGGTACAGTACACAACAAATTTCCTTTACCACACTAATGAAAGACCTATGCACATAAATTACATTATGAAGTACTTTTTAATAGTGGCGAGGTGTACGACTATAACTATACAACGAAGGATTCTGATCAGTGCTGAATTTAACATAGAGTCCATTCTGGGTTGAACGGTAGATCGGCGGAGAGTGATTATGTTCCATTCTCACACTTGTTATTCTGCCGTTGTCATCAAATTTTACGCTTGACTTGCAGTTTTTATACTTTCTGGAACAGTATGTGTTCTTAGCTCGATTGTTTTCTGTATACGTGTATCCGTTGACCATCAACAAGGTTTTCCCGCGAATCGTCTGTATGAACTTGTAGTTTGAAATATCTGAAAATAAGTAACATATTAATTTGTGTCGCGCTCTTATGGATTTCTTTATGTTACAGTACTTTTTCGCCTTTTTACTATAAACTATTTTTGGATAATGAACATTTTTTTCGTTATTTTCTTACCCGACGATGCACTGCATGTATGGACAAGAACTAGGTATGTGTTTCAGCAGTATCCAATAAATAAAAACCATGATGTAATTTGGAATGATTTATTTTATTCTTTTCAGTTTTTTCTTACCAGAAAAACTATTTTTATTATTCTTACAGAAGTTTTATTAATAATTCAAAATCGGTGTCGTCTACGAAAACAAACAAGGCATATAGCGGGTGAACCAGGGCATTCGACACATGTAAAAATAGTGCTTGCTGCTTTCTTACCAAATTGATCGCAAACTCGGCACGATCTACTTTTGATACGTCCAGATTTATTCGGAATTATTCGAGGCAAATGTTTATTGATTCTCACTGGACACTCGTATTTTTGATGTGCATCATTTTCTTTTACTTCGCAGTGTGTAGTATTTTCTTTAACTACACAGGATGTAGTCTGTTTGTCTGCTCCACACAAGCTGGAGCTTGGCTTCATGTCATCTAGAATAACTTTTTTTATTTAATTTGTGTATTTACAATAACTGATGTTGCATTAAACTATCTTTTCTGAAAATAAGGTACTGAAACGGGCTTTTTAGCCGTCTCATTTTAAAAGCGGTAAAAGTTTTGAAGTTTTTGTCTTAGAAAATTACTTGCTATGTAATTACTGTAAAGGATTGATGCTAGTTCTCTATTTTAAATTATCTAAAACATTACCATACTTTTGGACTTCTCCAGCAGGTAAAAAGTAAAGAAAGTCTATAAGTACCTAACACATAAACTCAAGTTTTTGGTAACTCAAGAAATAAGTCGGGAAAAGTTTATCCACTGAGAAACTAAATGTTTGTTCACAATATTATTAAGGAAAAGCAATGTATTAACATTTTATGTTTATTACAAAAAGTTGAGGAACATTTTTATTTGTTAAGTACAAACTTAATATTATAAGAAAATAGAGAAAGTACCAGAGCTAGCTGAACATTTATACATACAGTAGCTTTCCTGAGTTACATTACTGATTCAATCAACACCCCTTTGACCCTTCTAAAAGTATAATATAAATAACTACGAGTAGCGACCCGGCCCTGCTTCGCACAGTTTTTACGTCTTGACAAAATATGAAGGTTTCTATATTATATATAAGTTAAATATTAAAGTATTACACACATAAACCTTCCGGAATAAATTCTCTAGATGATAGTGAAAACTGCATCAAAATCAGCTGTGTAGTTTAGAAGAACAACGCGGCCATACAGAGAGACATGAAAAGCGACTGTATTTTATAATAAGTATATACTGGAAATGTATAGCTTGATATGTAGCCGTGCGTACATTGTACATATGAATTGAAAAAGTCGCAACAACCTCGTGCATGAGAGGCGAGGCCTTACCCACTGGACCATCACGACTTCTAAAACTATAACTTTTTTTTTTTATTACGAAATGGGCCTGCTCTTGACTTAGATCTCGCCTGGAGAAAAGCGATGGATGAAGTCTACGATGGAACGAGTAAGCCCAGAAGATGCACTCTTGCAATAATTTAAGGAAGTTTAAATGCTAGAAATTGTTGTCAAAAGTGGTCAGGAAATTACGTGGTCGATTTTAATTATGTAATAATCAGCTATCAATGGTTATGTTTTTATGGCTATAAGGTAGGAGAAATCCAAAGAAACTATGGATGGACTGTGTTAAAGATGGTATGGCTAGCAAATGGGTGACTACCTCGAGATGGCGACTACTCGTATTAGAGAGGTATGGAAGAAAAATACATGTTTGCGCCAACCCCAAATAAATTGGGATGATCTTTTTTTTTTTAGATACAAAGAATTTTTGTCTGGATTCTGTTATAACTTTTTCTTTGTATTTTCTTACACGTTGTGCTGGTGTCATAACTACTTTTCGATATATTTTTATTTCTAAAACAAAATTGGCGCAACATCATTCACAAATAGTCCAGTCCTATGGGCATGTACCATTTTACCGTTTGCAGGACAGATGCGTCGCAAGAAAGGTCAAAGTGACAATAATAAGTGCACCGAATAT
Organism: Cosmia pyralina; assembly: GCA_946251885.1. Lineage (NCBI taxonomy): Eukaryota > Metazoa > Arthropoda > Insecta > Lepidoptera > Noctuidae > Cosmia > Cosmia pyralina. The sequence goes on from OX276351.1 coordinate 22,588,523, forward strand.
GGTTCAAAATCGATTGACACTTTACATGAAACCCAACTTTATGACACTTTTTGTTAAAATATTTGTCTGCATAAAAGTTGGAACAACAAGCGAATCCCAAAAATAAAAAATCTTTCGTGTCTTACCTTTAATTTTTCGACTTTCTAATTTTCAATTAGTTTAGTTAGTTTTTCAAACTAATTCTATGAGTAAACTATTCTTTTTAAAATTTATTTGACGTACTCTGCGTGTTTTTTAGGGTTCCGTACGTCTGAATGAAAATCGGAACCCTTCACTCGTGTGTCTGTCTGCCTGTCCGTCTGTCACAGCCGATTTGCTCCAAATCTACTGGACCGATTAAAATAACAATAAATCACTCAATATTGTGCAAACAAACTATTAGTTGCAGTTGGAAGGTATGGGGGAACACGTTTTTGAACTTCAATGCTATGTTTGTTCTTGGCATAAATTCATCCCAACTTCGTCATTGACTTATATATTCCTAGTTTTTTATATCAATGAACTACGTCTAACGCAAATGGATCAATTCGGTTGAAACGTGTATTATTGATAGGTCACGTTTTAAAACAAATAAACACTTACTTAATTATATTAATGAAAGATTTTGGTTACGAAAACTTTGTTTAATGCATCTCGTACAGACATCTTGTAAACAGATTTGTGCTCTAACAATTACTTACAGTTAGGTAGGTACGTAAGCATTAGTAACAAAATTAATATAACTTTATAAGATTTATTTAAATTACGATTTCTAGTTAATAATTGTATATTTTTTAAATACACATACCACTGTTTGTCTCTCTCTGCATCACCCAAAGGTTGACTGGTAGACAATGGTGCCGATTCTCTTGTGAACGCACTAAACTAAAATTAGAGAATCGCTATCTTTTACTAACAGGCAGCGCAAGAAAAGGACGGCTATAGCTATGAACTAAGTTGGAGATGTCAAACTAGTTCACGCCTTGCGCTTCAGCGTGTTTTTAGTCGACATGTTTTTACGTGTCGTCTAAATGTCTATGGAAAAATTAGTTCTAACCAATTTGACAGCTCTAATTTACTTCCGTCCCTTTCTTGTCATAATAGAGAGAAAAAGTTAGCAATAGCCTAAATTAAGTTTAGATAGTGCACAACAGAATCGGCACCAATGTCCACCTCTGTACATTAGTGTGTTTAAAGTATTAAATAAATAAATAAATAAAAATACACACGCCGTTAAACAAAATAAGTCAATCTGCCTAGCCTTTTTCCAACTATGCTGGGGTCGGCTTACCCAGTTAATGGGTTGCGGAGGTCAGATAGGCAGTCGCTCCATGTAAAATACTGGTATTCAGCTGCATCCGATTAGACTGGAAGCCGACCCCAACATAGTTGGGAAAAGGCTAGGCAGATTGCTGGGGTCGGCTACCAGTATTTTACATGGAGCGACTGCCTGTCTGACCTCCACAACCCAGTGACTGGGTAATACGATACCTCTTGGTAAGACTTTCGGGCTTCTGACGACCCGTAACGACTGCCAAAGATCCATGAATGACAGCCGGTACCAACGGTTTAACGTGCTTTCCTAGGCACAGAGGAGTCTCGGTATGTAAAGACGGTCACCCATCCACGAACCAACATCGGCAAGCGTAGCTTAACCTGATGGATCGACCTGTGCAGCTGTTATTACTTAGCCACGAGCTCCTCTTATAATCTTATAAACAAAATAAGTCTGCACTTAATTTACAAGTTTTATAACACTCACAGAGCACGTTATCCCCGCGCCGGCGCCGGCGTCAACTAGAGACTGGCAGAACTAATACCATAGAATAATAAAGCTACAGTAGTTCATCTAGACAATGACCTTGAAATAATTACTTACGGCCGCTCGGTAGATAAATACGCGTCTATCCGTGCGTAATGTCGAACCACACCAACGGGATATGCCGTTGATGATCGCGAAGATGCACGTAGGCCGTAGGAGTAGCCACAACTTATCGCGATAATTTGACAACGGCATTCCCATTGCCGACTGACGTGACGATAACTGGGGTGGCGGCGTTCAAGTGTGGCCACTCAATTTATCGTGATAATTATCGGAATAATTACCGCGATATTTAGGCGATAATGGGCATTGAAGCTGACTTTGTTGTGGCCCTGACATAACTGCCGCTCGCTCGAAATTTTGCGTAAGTACTGGTATATACTGAGATTTCGAAGCGCGTCGTTTCGGCCGTTCTCTATGAAGATGTAATGCTGCTTACTTTATTATACTGTGCTAATACTTTTTGTGCCCGCGCAATTAGCGCTGTATGTGCGCAAATTCGGCGGTCACAAGCATAGTCAGTATTGTCACGGGCCATCAGTTTCTATGAGTAAACGGTGACGTCCACTGACACGCTTGGTTTGTATAGAAAGTGATGACAATACCGTCTCTAGCAGCAGCCGGCGAGGCCTCTCCGTGCTTTGTGGTTAACACATAAAGGATCAGACAGGCGCGAAGTAGAACAATGAAAAGTTCATAGAAATTGTTCTAGCAGAGTCGCATCGCACCGTCGCGTCGCGCCTGTCTGGGGAGTCTTTATCCTTTTAATAAATTAACATGTAAATATATAACATTATGACCGGTTAAACGAGGGACTTACCACTACAATATTAGTTATGCTCAAATGAAACGAATACTTAACATAATACATAAAAAAAACAAGTATCTCAAAACTTTCATGATCCTATTGATATAAAATTCGCAAAGGTTTGATCACTCTGATCACACCTGCGCGGGCGACTGCACCAGACTAATGATCTTTGTCAGGCAGGAACGTATGATTAGCTTTACGTTCATACTTCAAATTAGGCTTAGAACTAGCAAAAAAGCAAGTGTTCACAATTTAAAAATTTCTTGGATAATTAAATCAATTAAGTAGGTATATTAAAGTTCCACTTTCGTTAGGTATTTGAATAGAGAGCGGAATACAGAATACCCTCGTCGATATGTCCCCAGCTTAACTAATTAGTATACAGGGTGAAATTTTAATCGTTTTTATCCCCTTAACAAACTTTTACTATGGGACCAAACCTGCAACCGCGAAAAAAAATCTGCTGCTCTCTCTCTCTCTGATTTTACTGAGCAGCTGATTTTTTTTCGCGATTTCAGTTTGGTCCCATAGTAAAAGTTGTTCATAACGATGAGTACAATGACCCCTAAGAGGATAAAAACGATTAAAATTTCAACCTGTATTTTTAAATCCTTGCAACATTATCCCTTTATTTTCACGTATTTCCCGTCTATCAGTTTCTTAAACAAAGGCGGTTGATGATTGTGTTCCTCTCTCAAATTTACTATTTCTCCGACTTCATTAAGGCGGACGCTGCTTTTACAATAACTATACGACTTTTTTGAACAATAGAAATTAAGTTTCGATCTGTTGTTCTGCCAAAATGTGAACCCATTGACCATCAACAACCTGTTTCCCTTGTGTGTTTCTATAAATTTGTATTTCACGCAAACTGTAATGAAATAAAAATAATAAATTATTAAAGGAGCTTATCGCCATAAGAGTGACCACACGTATCGACGCGGAATCGGCTTGAGCCGGTCAAAAAAACCTTTATGTCCATGCAATAGCGACGAAGACGTCATTCGGCTCGTTTCGGTTCGGACGACGCGACTAGACACCGCCACCTTCGAACTAAATGCGACAAGAGTGATGATACATGATCGGCTCAAGCGGATACCGCGTTGAGAAGACAGTGTGGTCACTCCTTAGATCTCTCATTTTGTTTTATCAATGTTTTAAGGATTGATAGCGTAGGGTAAGTTACCTTCAATTATTATAATTATGTGTAGGTAATTATAGTGTGAACTGATTAATTTCTTGCTCGTCCGGATCAAACCTGAAAAGGTTCAACTCTTCCGTAGCCTCAGAAAAAAAAATTGTAAGATATTAGGTCTTTACCTATGAAATTGCCGTTCTGCAGTACTGGCCATTTCAAATCAAAATAATTTTTGTTTGGCTAAGAATTATAATTTCAAATTAATTTTATTTTAAAAACATGGATTTTTTTTTGCCAAAAGTAGTCATTTGTTTATTGATTAGTGTTACATTTTCATCGCATTTCAATCTTTTTCGTCATCATGGATACGTTAAAAATTCGAGTAATTATGGAATATGAGTACCGTCGTGGCAGCAACGCGGCACAAGCGGCATGCAACATCAACGACGTTTACGGATCTAACACTACAAACCAACGCACCACTTGTTACTGGTTTGCTCGCTTCCGTTCTGGAAATTTCGACCTGAAAAATGAACCTCGCGGTCTTCCGAAGACTTTGGTCGACAATGACGAATTAAAGGCGATTGTGAAAGCTGATGATACACAATCTACGGCTGAATTAGCAGCAGCTTTCGACGTTAGCGTCAAAACAATATTGGTCCATTTGCGTCAAATTGGCAAGGTAAAAAAGCTTGACAAATGGGTGCTCCACGAACTCAATGATCGCCAGCGCGAAGTACGCGTCGAGACGTGCCTTGCACTGCTCAACAGACACACAAATGAAGGAATTTTGAACCGCATTGTTACCTGCGATGAGAAATGGATTCTGTTTGATAACCGCAAGCGCTCAGCAAGTTGGTTGGATCCTGGTTCAGCACCTAAACAATGCCCGAAACGAAAACTTACCCCTAGAAAAGTGATGGTCACTGTTTGGTGGTCTAGCGCCGGTGTGATTCATCACAGCTTCATACCAAACGGGGTGATCATTACTTCAGATGTGTACTGTGAAGAACTGAACACAATGATGGAGAAGCTGGCACATCTCCAACCAGCATTGGTCAATCGCTCGTCTCCGCTGCTCCTGCACGACAACGCGCGACCTCATACTGCACAGCAGACGGTCTCCAAGTTGCAAGAACTGGGGTTGGAAGCTCTCCGTCATCCGCCCTACTCAACAGACCTTGCGCCTACAGACTACTACTTTTTCCAGAATTTGGATAACTTCTTGGCGGGAAAAAAATTCAATACCCGAGAGGCAGTACAAAATGCCTTTGAAGAATTTGTTGCCTCCCGTCCAGCTGATTTCTTTAAGAAGGGCATCAATAAACTGCCACTGCGTTGGCAAAGATGCATTGATTGCATGGGTGATTACTTCGATTAATACAAATAAAAAATGCATGAAAAAAATTCCGTTTAAATTTTTTCATACAAAACGGCAATTTCATAGGTAAAGACCTATTAATTTAATTTTTATTCATATAATACTGACATGTCTCGCCGATCGCACATAAATGTTACTTCAAGTAATTTTTCATAATTTTTAGTACCTAACACAATGTAGGTAAGTAAGTCATTACTTATTAAGGCGAGTATAGCAGCTAACAGCGCCACCATTGAGAAAAAAGTTTATAAGTCTGGAGATATGGAACATTTTGAAATTTCCGTTATTGGCATTAACTGCTATAACTGCAAACCTAGGAGATTTAGTGTTGATTTTTTTGATACAAAAAATTCTACATCATCTGACAAAAAATGTGAGCATAGTAAATTTAATTTCAAAATGTTCCATATCTCCAGACTTGTTAATTTTTCAATGGTGGCACTGCCGGTTGGCAGCTCTACTCGCCTTAATAACGGGAAAGAACTTATTTTGACACTTTGAAGTATCGACCCCCATCAACGACCTGGTACACGGGGGGTGGATGATTATGTTTCTCAGTTATATAAACGATTGCTCCTTCCTTACTTAATCTAACCCTACTTTTACAGCTGCTTGCTTTTTTTGAGCAATAGTAACAACTTTTTAATCGGTTTTTACGCGAAAATGTGTATCCGTTGACCATCAATAGCTTGGCCCCTGTCAAAGTTTCTATGAATTTTGCACGTGCTGAAACGTAAAAGAAAATAAGATTGACTGAAAATACACCATAGTACATTGTGATACAAGGGTGGAAAGTAGGTTATTGCAATCGAGCTGTCATTAACAAGTCCGAGCCGAAGGCGAGGGTTTTTAATGACACGAGTTTGCAATAACCTACACACCAGTGTATCACACGACGTTTTTCAATACAGTTGTAGGAAATAGTAAAAAAAAAAATCAAAGAATTAAATACGTTTGAGAGTAGTTTTTAACATGGAATAAATTTACCACAATGTAAATGGTTTATATTTGCCACTCAATTCATGAAAATAAGCTAACAAAACATGTTCTGAAAATGACTTAGTTTTCTTTTGTTTTTTCCGTAAAATAAAATTATCGTAAGTCGCCATACCTACCTATATCTTTCTCTAGATTTTGGAGGCAAAATTTCATCTTGGGCAGTTTTCGCCTCAGATAAAAATCGGATGGAGTTAATTGGTTAATTCCATTTCATCACTCTTGTACTTGAATTCATATACAAAAAAAAAATATCGATTTATCACACAATAAATAAAAAAATTCAGATAATGGCGCGTTTTTGCAACTGAACATATTTTTTATACAACGAAAACAGCCTATACGATTTTTGAAAAATGTTGATGTGAAAATAATTAAATTAAAACTGGTAATTAAATATATTAAACAACCATTTAAAAGACTTGAAAAATCAATGATATGACGTACGGACACATTCATTTTTCCTCGTTTATAATCTATCCCATTTCGTTCTATGCATGAAAACTCCTTGCTACTAAACTTTTTAAATCGACTTATTTTAAAACAACTGCAAAACTAATGATCGAGCTCGTAAAATAAAGTCACGACCGCATAACAGAAAGATGCCTAAGCAAAAGATTTAACTTTCGAATCATAAATATAGCCTCTGAAAGTACGCCATGTTTAAAAACTGTATTGAAAAAACAAATAAACACAGGTGTAGGGCGGAGGAATACGAACGTGATGTTATGTGTTTGTGTGTTAAAGAAATTGAAACAACGCCAATATACACAATTGACTTGATTTACTTAATAATAGACAAGAGAAAATTATTTAAATACATTTTAATATCTAATTCATTGATTTTCATAAAAAGTATGAACATGATGACGTATTAAAAAAAAACGAGCGTGCCTTACAATAGTCGCATAGGATGTGTAACATCTGACATCTCACCTTGGCAATAAGCAACATTAACATTAAATCCAACTCAAGCACCGCGCGCGCTCATTGGTTAAATCAAGTAGCGCGCGCTTTCCCGGCTTCCTGTTACACACTTCCGTCCCTTTTCACGAAATCACTCTCACAGATTGCAAGAAAGCGAGGTGAAAGATGTTACAAATCAAAAAAAACAGTTAAATATAAAATGTATATTGAACTACTACTAGATACTACTACTATTACTAGATAGTAAGACAACTAATTTAAAAAGATGTTGAAAAAAAAATTAAGCTGTTTTGCAAACATTTTATTCATTTTTTATTTATTTATTTAAGAATTACCAACGAAATACATTACAATTATTATCTTTTATAATAATGATAATAAAACTTGTATAAATACGTTTATACTGTAATGCACACTCAATTACAGCTAACCACAGCTTACACTTTATCGAGTAAGCTCTGTAACACATGCTCTGAATACATTTAAATTAAGTACATTCAAAAAAAAACAATATACATGATATTATAAGAGATTAAAAATGCATCAATACAATTCAATAAAACCAAGCCTTAACTTAATATTCAATATTATGCCTAAATTAATTAATTAACATAAAAATAAATGTAGGAATACAAAATAATAGTTTAAAATTGATTTATAAATTAAATTAATTAATAAATAAAAAAATAAAAGTGATAAATTATTGGAATGATAACTCAAATCATCTAATGTCCTCTTAATGAAAGTGCTTACCTACATAATTTATTTTTAAAAGTGTCAATGAAAAAGTGACTGATATCAATTTTAGCTTTGCATTATACAATTTGGTAGCTCTAGTAAGGGGAGAGTTGTCACCAAAGTTCGTTTTGTGCAAAAGTTGTTTGAACATATTGTTGTAGGTATGTAACCGTGGTCTGCTAGGAACATTAATACATATTTTGGATAGTAGGTCAATACTTAGTTTAAATGTCACTAATTTGTGAAGAAAACAAAGACCTAGGTGCTTTTCTACGTTTGGTGAGGCTTTGGAGTCTAAAGAAATGAACACGGTCTTTATAAGATTTTAATTGTTTCGCAGTTTTGTTTTATAAGGATAGATGATACACGAACCTCCTTTGGACTCGCTCAATACGTTGCCTATGAACGCTACAACGACGGGATGACCATCACTTGGAACAGTATTTCAGATTTATGCGAACCAACGTCTTTTATACAATAATTTTGGTCTACTAATTGTTGAAATCGAATGTAGTAAACCTTTGCAATCTTAATTAGCAATAAAGTTTTATTATTGTATAATTATTTTATGCTCACATAATACTATTTATTTTACAAATAAATAATAATAATTAGACTTTTTCGAGTACAATCTCAACCCTAAATCCCCGTTCGCAACGGGCGTAATAAAATAGCGGCGGGATTTTATAGCGCACTGGATTTTCAACTCTCGTTGTTGAGCCGAGCGTTGAGAATCCAACTTAACAATAACAGAGTACATTCTAGCGCGTCGAAAAAACACACTGTTGGATTTTGCACTCTCGGCGCTAAGCAGAGCGTGGAAAATCCAGTGCGCTATAAAATCCCGCCGCGATTTTATTACGCCCGTGCGGACGGTGGTTTATGCCTACAATCCACGGTTCGACCGAATTGGTGGAATGATTCAATTTGGTGCTTTTCATCAAAGTGATTGGTTGAACCATGTGTACGAGTACAATGACCATAACGAAATCGAATGTTGTTTATCACCTAAGTATAGCTTGTCCACCGATACACTAAAATGGCGCGCCCCACTACCGCATTTACCGTAATGTACCATCGGCAAACTTTCCGGTGAACCACTTTTCAACCTTATTGCGTTAGTAATAAGGTCAAAAACTGGTTCACCGGAAAGTTTGCCGATGGTACGTACACAAATTTAGGTAGTGGGGCGCGTTATTTCAGAGTGGACAAGTTCTACCTACAATACTTCAGTCAAAAACCACCAATCAAAAATAAAGTTTCAGGATACCTATTATGATTATTATGAGGTAGATAAAAATAGAATTGGTCAATAGAAACCATTCATCACCATAACATAATTATTAAACTTATCATCATCATCATCCACAACCCGACTTCACCCACTGCTGGGCATAGGCCTCTCTTTTCTTGTGCCAACCCCCACGCTCCTGTGCCAGCCTCATCCAGGTTTTGCCCGCGATGACAACAATGCCGTCCGCCAATCTCGCGGCCGGACGACCGACATCTCGTCATCCAGCCCTTGGACGCCACTCTGTCACAGCCTTACTCCATCTGTTATCATTGCGCCTTGCCAGGTGTCCTGCCCAACTCCATTTGAGTTCCATAACTCGTTTCCCGATATCGAAAACCTTCGTACGTCTTCGGATCTCGATGTTTGGAACTCGGTCCTGATGCCAAGCATGGAACGCTCCATGGCTCTCTGTGCAACTCTCAGCCTGTACACAGCCTCCTGCGTGAGTATTCAATTCTCAGCACCGTACGTCATGGTGGGCAGAACACGCTGGTTATAGAGGCAGGACTTCAGACGTAGTGGAATTTTAATTGATCTCAGAATGTCGCCCAGTTTAATAAATGCGGCCCACACAAGCTGTATTCTTCTCGATACGATTAACCGTTGAACTGCTTCGAGCAGGTGACGAACCAGTTCAAATGGTCCTCGTGGAAATGTTTGATAGGGTTATACAAGGTGAGATTTAAGTAGTTCTGGACCTCTTAAGGGGTAATTGTACTCATCATTATGAACCACTTTTACTATGGGACCAAACCTGAAATCGCGAAAAAAAAATCAGCTGCTCCCTACATTTTGACGAGTTATGCGAACATAAATGTAGGGAACAGCAAATTTTTTTTTCGCGATTGCGGGTTTGGGCCCATAGTAAAAGTTGTTCATAATGATGAGTACAATGACCCCTTAAGAGGTCCAGAACGACTTAAATTTAACTTTGTATATGATGTCCGCACCCCAGAACAATGGAAGAACGCTAATGTCACCATCATTCACAATAAAAGTGACATTTCAAAACTAACCAAATACCGGCCCATTAGCCTCATCTGTCAGATATATTATGCTATTCGCTAAAATCCTTACAAATCGGCTTACCCGTGAACTTGGCTCATCGAGCAGGCCGGTTTCCGCAACGGATACTCGACCATCGACCATATCCATACGGTAAAGCAGCTGATGGGGAAGTGCCAGGAATATAACCAGCCCCTGTGCATGGCCTTCGTCGATTACGACAGTGTGGAGCATTGAGCAGTATTCCACGCTCCCCATCGTCGCCACATCGATTCCCTGTATTCTTCTCTAACTATTACATTATCATTATGTAAATGATTGCTAATACTAGACTTTTACTAATACGGAATCGTAGATAAAACAAACGCAATCATCATCATCATTCTTTCAGCTGATATTTTACTCTTTCTCAGTTGTTTACAGACACACTTTAGCATGCTTGCCAAATACTGATCCAAAATTAAATAAATCAGCATTTCAGTGACAGAATCTTAAATGAACATAATTAGTGCTACAAGTTTTTTTTTTTTTTAAATAAATAAATTATTCAATATTACCTACGTATAAAACAACAATTAGCCTAAAATGTTCCCACTGCCGGGACACAGGTTTCCTTTCATCGAGATACGCAGTAATCTACCACGCGGGCCCGGTGCGGGTTCTAAGACATGCCGGTTTCCTCTAGATATTTTCCTTCACCGTTTTGCCTGCCGTTCGAACCCACGACCTACAACTCGAAGTCGAGGCCGTTACCACTGCTCTCAATTTCTCATCTCTCATTTAAACAATGCGTGAATTGCATAGAACTCGAATCATCAACTCGTACCACAAAATTTAATATACAAATAATAGACAGCTTAAAGTCGCCACTGATTCGTGAGCGGATACACTTACCCTGCGCCCCAACCGAAGCGATCGGTTGCGCGAATATGCGATCGTCGCGTTTATTAAATGTCACACACTCATTCGGTAAACCGAGAGATGGCCTCTGCGGCGCTAGCGCGACCACAGGTTCTGTTTCGCTGATCAATATGAACGCTAAGAGCGCGTGTTCGCGCGACGATCGTTTTAATTAGGACGCAGGGTTAGGCGATGTAAGTATCTCTATATACCTAATACATAAGTTTTTATAATTCTAACCTACTCTAACGTACTCTCCGGTCGCCAATTGCATGTATCTTGGCGGTTCATGAGTATGCACGGTGTTCGCCTCTCTGATAGTCCCCGATTTGTTCAGTTTGACGGTAGCTCTGCATCCCGTGCTTTTCTTCGAACAGTAGTAGGTGGTACTATAGTGGTCTTGTGAATATGTATAATCGTTCAACATTAGTAGATTTTTGCCCTTTTGTGTGGGAATGAACTTATACAGAAAACCTGTGAAAGTGAGAAAATTTTTAATTACTGTAGAAAGTTATATGGTTCCAAGAAGTTAAGTAATTTTTAGCTTCAGGCCAACCCCGTGTCCTAACCAAAGCGATCGGCGCGCGATTACGCGATCTTCGCATTAATATGTCACTAATTTCACGTACGACAACGTGTTTGGTTACGTCGATCAAAATTATAATAATAATAAGCCATTTATTTTGGACAGAATCCGTAAGAATCCGTATTATATCTATGTTTAGTAGATCTAACACAAGAAAGTAACATTTTTTTTTTAATTATACAGGGTGTATCAGAAAGGTGTGGTCTTTAAGGATGTGGTACATACCATCAAACTGAACAACTTTCTTCATGGGACCAACATCGTAATCGAGAAAAAATTATCAGCCGTTCCATACATTTGCGTCGTTTGGTATTGAAGCTTTGTACTGGATAGCTGATATTTTTTTCTTGATAACGATGTTGGTACCATGCAGAAAGTTGTTCAGTTAGATGGTCTGTACCTTTTTGAGCACACCTTTCTGATACACTCTGTATATTCCCCTTAACTATTCCCACCCAGTGAGCCTGTATGGGACGGTCATTTCGGGATGCAATCTTTTTCATTCAAAATTCTGTTGGTGCTACAACGCACAAAAAAAATGAAGGCGACAGTCGCGTGTTCAGGCGACGATCACTTTGGTTAGGACACGATCTACGGCTGTTTAAGAAGCCCGGAGCGATATTACGCATTTGTAATACATTTTTGCCATACACATTTTATTTTTTAACCAAGCATATAGGTATACGTTTATTTGGCTACGCTATTCAGGGTCAAACCTTATGCATTTGATTGTATTCGAATAATTTTATGAAGCTTAAACGTCGTAATCTAGTGAGCAAGATAGTTCTCAATGATTAGGAAATAAACAAGAATGTCAACAAGAATGTCATGTAAACAAGAATGTCATCAAAATATTTATTAAAAATTTACTTATGATAAAGCTTATAATATATTGTCACAATTTACATTTGGCACGAAATTCAGCACAATGGTATCTACGCATAATATTATTAGGCATAAATGTAATGCCATAACGTTTATTGCCATAACTACCTACTGTTGGCATAATAATCATGATCATCATCATCATTTCAGCCGAAAGACGTCCACTGCTGGACATAGGCCTCCCTCAAGCACCGCCAGTGCCACCTGTTCTGTGCTTCCCGCATCCAGCGGATTCCTGCGGCCTTTACAAGGTCATCGGTCCACCTTGTGGGAGGCCTTCCAACGTTACGTAATAATAATGAAGCATAATTTTATAAAGCATATATAAATGCATAGTGATACATAAAATGTTGTTCAACAGAATACGCAAAAATACTGCACGTCTAAGAGCGGGTTGTTTCACGTCCTCTTAACGCACGCGTACACGTCAAAAATGGCGCTAACTATCGTCAAACAAATAAAAGCGTTGTTTCACAGACAATTGTTTTTTTTGCAGTGGAACAACGCTTTGTATTTAACGATCGTTAAACATCTTACGTCGTCATTATTTGACGTTATGTTACGTTAACCAACCGTTTGAAACAACCGGCCCTAATTAAATTAAACTTAACGTCAGGTCGACGAGGCTTCTAATTCTGTCTGCAGGGTTTAAAGGAACCTCTGGGCACGCCACAATTGCGGCGATAAGTCCCCTCTTTGAGTGGTTGGAGAGGCGCCACGGCGTCCTCACCTTCCGCCTAACGCAGGTCCTCACCGGACACGGTTGTTTCGGGAGGTTCCTGTTTCGGATAAGGCGGGAGGAAACGCCCGCGTGTCACCATTGTGTGGATCGCCCGGAGGACACGGTGGAGCATACAGTGGAGGTATGCCCGGCTTGGGCGGAGCACCGCCGTGTTCTCACGGAGGCGATCGGCGGCGGCGATCTCTCGCGTCCAAACCTGGTCCAGGCCATGGTGCGGAGCGCGAGTGCATGGGAGGCCGTCACCTCCTTCTGCGAAGCAGTAATGCTCGCGAAGGAGGAAGCGGAACGCGTGAGGGAGAGGCAGCGGCCGCGCCCTCGCGCCCCTAGCCGCCGTAGGAGACGCTCTGGGCGGCGGGAATCGATCGCCGATTCCCGGCCACCGTAGGCGCGGGCTTGCGGACGACGAGTAATGGGCAGCTCGCCGTCCGGTAAGGACCAGGCCCGGGTCGACGGCGCGTTGTCCCACGCGAGCCTCAAAGAGATGTCAGCAGTGACGGGGTCAATTGGGCCGATACCGCCGGGGTCACGGGTAGTTCGAAAGAGATACCGTGGCCCTGGCACGGGCAACTGAAGGAACATGGGTGGGTTTTAGTCAGTAAAAGTCTGACACGCTCTGCCCAGAGCGGGAGAAGTCATTTGAGGATTTCCCATCCACAAAAAAAAAAAAAAAAAAGGGTTTAAAGGAACCTTAACCAAACCTAACCTCAAGGTGCCCAATAATTATTATTTGTACAAGTTTTGATATTCAGTTAGTTAAATAGTAGTGCAATAATAGGTTTATTAGATGCGCATTTGTTATTTTTGATGTACAGATAGTATTTTTGATATGTAATTATTATTTTTGTTTTATTATAATTATTAATTGTTATAATTATTATTAATTATTAAAATATTATAGTTATTATAAAATGATTATTATTTGTACAAGTTTTGATATTATATTAATTCATTAGTAGTGCGATTGCACTACTAATGAATTAATATAATATCAAAACTTATAATCTACATGTGTACATGTGTACCGAATCAATGATTATTGATTCGGTACACATGTACACATGTAGATTATTAGATATAAAGTATTTGATGTAATATTTTTCTGGTGTGCAGTTAATAATTTCCTTAAAAAAATATCATTGACCACAACTGTATTTCATTACCTAATAAGTACTTAAAATTCAACTTTAATTAAATTGGCTACATACACCCAATTATGACTTTTTATATTTATGGCTCATGAAGTCATGATTATAAGACGAATAAATTAAATATTATGCCTTAGAAATTAATGCAATTCCAAATTATGCCAAAACAAATTAGATCAAATGATATTTATGCCAACCTTTGCATTATGCCAAAGTATTACTATGCCACAGTATTATTAAGCTAATAAAAGTTATGCGAAATCGTTATGCCAAACAATATTGTGCCTTAAAATTTTACTTATCACCTAAAAAAACAAAGGTTACTTATCAGCTAGCTTATATTATTATTATCATTTATAAATTCAGACAACACAACCACGCACAATGGTCCACATGACGGACTAAGTGCGGAAACCAAATCCTTTAACATAGAACATAGAAATTTAGACAACAAAGGTCCACTGTGACCTATAGTGACCTGTGACCTGTGTTATAGTTTAACATTACATCAGTGAGGAAGGAAAATCGAGCATTACATTACGCACCTTGTAATGATACAACTTGATACAACTTGTAACATCAATGCGCTCCACTTGTAATTAAATGTTACATTACACGCGAATGCTCGTCAGTCAGGGAGGTAGTATTGCAATGTAATGCTCAAAGTCGAATCCGTAATATTACATTACACGCAAATGCTCCTGGTGAAGAGAGCACCTTAAAAAATCTGAATATTGTTACAAAATATTGTTTAGATCATTCATGTTAAAATTATTATATGAAAACGTTGTAGAAAGACGTGAACGTTAAAGCGTCCGAAATACACAGTGTACATTTTTTTTTTTCATTTGTTTAGTAAGAACTAGTTGTTGCCCGCGACTGCGTCTGCGAACCAGGATGAAAAGTTGCCTATGTCCTTCTTCAGGTCATGGTGCCAAATTTCATCCAAATCCTTTTAGTCGTTTTAGCGTTTACTTTCGCATTTGTAATATTAGTGTTAGGATTGAGATTCTTCAAAGGTCGCAATTTCTCGATGATTCTATTGATACGGCTAATTACAAAGTTTTATATAGTCTCCAGAAGCCATTTTTACGTAGAATGGCGGTTCGTGCATGTGTACACCGTTGACTTCCTCGATATTTCCGAACTTATCAAGTGTCACCGAGGCTTTACATCCAGATAATATTTTCGAACAGTAGCAATTGTTACTCGAATTGTGTTGTGAATACGTATAATTGTTCAACATTAACAAACGGTTGCCCTTTGCGGTAGGTATCCACTCATATTCAAGGCCTGTAAAAGTGGAAACATAATAATATTATTCATAAAAAATTTTATTCATAAAAACATAATGGCATGTAGTATGTAATCGTACCCCAAATTACGGACAATTAATTATTAATTTACGGACAGCAAAAGTGTACTGCACCATGTAGCTCGATGCGCCTCTGGCCTCAGAGGTACATCGATAGCTTACGACATTTTAAAACATATTTTCAAGTTAATTGGAAATAGCATAGAGTTGAAGTTGCAATGGGTTCCAGCGCATGTTGGTTTACGGGGTAATGAGGAGGCTGATTGTTCTTCTAAATTGGCAGCGAAGGAAGGAGTCGAGCTGAATTTTGTACCAGATTACCTAGAATATGTTTCAAAATTCAAAATGAAAAGTTTTAATAACTGGAAACCACATTTTAACAGTAAGTCAGCAGACAAAGGAATAATGGTACAAAACAGTTCAAAATGAGCTCCCTCAAGTGCCCTGGTTCGACAGCAGCAGGTTAAGTAGAAGTTATGTGAAGTCAGCTCTAAGATTACGGTCTGGACACTATCCATCGGCAAAGTTTGCATTTCTCATGAAGAAAGTAAGTTCTCCCAACTGCAACACATGCAATGTACTTGAGGATGTACATCATTTGCTGATGGATTGCGTCAAGAACCAAGACGAAAGGAGAAATTTAATCAATGAGTTTAATTTAAATATATCACAGGTAGGTGTAATTCAATAAATTTTATCACAACCGAAGTCAGATGTGGCGCAAAGATTTAGTGAGTTGGTGTACTATATTGATTAAAATTGTCCTTATAATTTAATTTATATTTAAAGCATTGCATCGTAGTAGTCAGTATAAGGCACGATGGGGTTGGCGTATCCATTGGGATAAAAACCCCAATTGAATCAATAAAGATTAAAAAAATATATATATATTATTCATAAAAAAATTTATTCATAAAAAACATGATGGCATGTAGTATGTAATCGTACCCCAAATAAATCACATTTTAACTTCTTAAAAATAATAATAAAAGTGCCTGTTCTTGTGAGCCTCAACAAATTCCCATTTTGGTGCCTTAAAAATACTAAAAAAAGTTATATATCGCGATTGGCCACAATTCTAACCTAACCTAACCCATTTTGTTGGTCACAACTCGGCTCGCGCGTGTTGGTCACAGTTCTAACCTAACTCATTTGGTCGGGGTGTCCTAGCTTAGTTACTGTGACGAACTTTGAGAAAAGGCAAAACAGTTAAAAGGAGCTCATTTATTAAATGAAAAAATGCGAACATCATTAAAAGCCCAAAATGTTTTTAGAAGCTCATTTGTTTAAAAAAGCGTAAGTACAGCATTAGAAAGACAAGGGCAGCTGTGGCCCACCCACCAGACACAATACCCGTCTGGTCGGAGGATCCTCCCTTTTCTATGGAGGATGAGAAACTTTACACCCTCATCCCCTATATTTATAGGGGATGAGGGGATGTATAATAACTTTTCTGCAAACACAAACAAAACAATTAAATAGGGATGATGACAAAAAAAAATATTTGTCCGTCATTTACATTATTAGAAAATATTGGACACGTATTTTTTTCTTTTTTTTACGTAATTAAAGACTACGACGATACATTGAGTTAAAAAACTTTTTTACAAAAAAATACAACCGACTTCCAAAACCAACACTACAAAGTGAAAAATAACTTTAATTTCGGAAGTCGGTGTCTAGTTAAATGTATTTTCGTTCTTGACACCGACTTCCGAAATTAAAGCTATTTTTCACTTTGTAGTGTTGGTTTTGGAAGTCGGTTGTATTTTTTTGGTAAAAAGTTTTTATTTTTCACTTTTTAGTTGTGATACCTACCCCACACAAATTCTTATACCACTACCTGCAAAACAAACTAGAACATCATCCATATAAAAGTGGGGGAAAAATACGTATTATTGAAGCTAACTCAAAAACTACCCAAGCAAAGTTAATTAATTTTATATGGGACCAACTTTGATGTATACCCTCTCTAATAAAACAATTTTTTTTTCAAATTAAAAAAAAAAAAAAAAAAAAAAAAAAAACGTGTCGAATTGAGAACCTCCTCCTTTTTTTTTTCGTCGCTTAAAAATGTGGCATGACATTACGCCTTGCTAGATTTTATACGTGGTTGTAACGTAGCGAACCCCACTCCCCCTACTTTAATGCGTTTTATCTGAGTGTCAAGTAATTTTTTATTAATATGATAAAGCAAAAAATACGTTTTAATATTTTTTTATTATCTGACTGACGGACTAAATATTTTTTTTTTTTACCCAGGCATCATTCCTATTATACCTCCCGTGGGTATAAAGAGTAAAGACTCCAATCGAAATTTCAGTTCCAAGATTGGTATTAAATTTTTAGGAATTTGTGTCCTTAAAACGCCTAATGATACTTCAGCACCACCTGTTACTGTCATCTATGGGTCATGGAAATCTTTGTCATAAACATAGTCGTCGTAGTCGTTTTATTCATAATGGTAAATAACAAAAAAATATGGGTTGTAGTTTCTGGTGAGTTTTACATATCTCAGTAAATAATACAACAATAATGATATCAAATTATTTATTAAACCCAATAAAACTACTTTAATTTAAAAAAAATACATATCTTCTGAGTTTTATTGTCAGGCTAAGTTTTGTAGTTTTCGCACAGGAGATGTGAGTTTATTATTTTTGAATCACAACTCAACGTATTTATCTGCCATTTTTTTTAGAAAAGATTATTGAAGTTAGCAGTTTTTCGTCGGTTTTGTTGCTGTGGTTGTACTCTGAAATTTTAAAATACTCTCCAGAAACTGTTTTCATGTAGCGTGGCGGGTCGTGCAAGTGTACACTCTTGACTTTTTCGACTTTTCCAGACTTATCAAGTTTCACCGAGGCTTTACATCCCTTCATTCTACTCGAGCAGTAATAGGTGTTACTTAAACTGTTTTGCGAATATGTAAATTTGTTCAGCATCAATATACGGTTGCCCTTTGGAGTAGGAATCCACTCATATTCAAGCCCTGTAAAAAGTGCGGAGATAAAAATATTATATTACTCAATAATGCATAACTTTAGTGCTGCAAATACAACACAATTATACTCATATCTCGCATGGGTATGAAGAGGCTCCAATCGAGATTTCAAGGTCAAGGTCAGTCTATTATTTTTATTATGTCACTAGCTTTTGCCCGCGGCTTCGCCCGCGTCGGGAAATATCCCACGGGAACGTACTTACTACCGGGAATTCCTTCCTTATTCCTTGTCTACTTGTTAAAATTTCAGCTTTCTAGGTCCAAGGGTTAGGGCTGGGCGTTGATGAGTCAGTCAATCAGTCAGTCAGTCAGTCAGGACTTCTGTTTGTATTTATATAGATAGATAGCTTCTGCCAAAATTCTGAAATTCCTTGCTGCTGATGCATAGCCTGCCCACGCTATTATTTCGTTTTTGTTTAGGGTTCTTTCTGACTGTTATTCTTTTTGCTCGGCACCTAAGAGACCTAGATTGATGTTAAATATAGGATAGCCTTCCTTAAGAATTAGGCTATCAAATGCAAAAATAATTATTAAAGTCCGCCTGGTAGTTCCAGAGATTAGGGTGTTCAAACAAACAAAAAAAGTGTGTATGTCAGCTCCGACACAGACTGGAGTTTACTATTGTTTTTTGTGCCGACTTTCTATTTTTCGGTCATTTCTGTCGGGCAGGGTTTCTTCAATACATCAATGCTATACAAAAAGCAACTTTAAGGTATAAAGGCACTCGTCATCCCTCCCCGTCTCCCTCTAAGCCCCCTCTCACCCCTCCTCCTCTCCCTCTAATCCTCCTCTCACCCCCCTCCCCTTCCCTCCCGTCTCACCCTCCTCTATCATCCCCCTCACCGCCCCCCTCACCCACCTCATCCCCTCTCCCTCTCACCCCCTCACCACATCCCCTTCACGCTAACCTCTCCCCTCCCCTTTTAACCCCCTCTCACCCCACTTCTCCATCTAATCCTCCTCTCACCCCCCTCTCCTTCCCTCCCCTCTCACCCTCTATCATCCTTCTCACCCCCTCACCCACCCCATCCCCTCTCCATTTCACCCCCTCACTACTCCCTTATCGCTAATTTCCATTTCCCCCTTTTACACCATCTCACACCCCCTTCACCGCTTTTCCATCCCCCTCTACCCTCGCCAACTCCTTCCCCTCTCCCCCCTCTCCATACCCTCCCCCTCACTACAACCTCCTATCCCTCTCCAACTCTTCCCGCTCTCTAATCAATCAGTCAAAGTCTCAACTCAATCTCTCTTCAATGAATCAGTGCTATACAAAAAGCAACTTTAAGGTGTAAAGGCACTCGTCGCCCTCCCCCTCTAACCCCACCTCTCACCCCTCCCCCATCTCACCCATCATTCCTTCTCACCTCTCAACACCCCCTCTCACCCATTTCAACCCCCTCACCACCCCGTCTCACCCTCCCCATCCCCATCTCCCTCTCCGTCTTACCCCCCTTACCACATACCCTTCCCGCTAACCTCCCCCTTCACCGGTTTTCCCTCTCCTTCTACCCTCAACAACTCCTCTTCTCCCCCTCTTCACCTCCTTCCCCCTCCTATCCCTCTTCCCCCTCTCCACCTCCTTCCCCCTCACACCCTCCTAACCCTCTCCCCCTCCCTTGATCATCCTACCCTTCACCCTCCTCACCACACCCTCCTTCCTCCTTACCCTCCTCACCACCCCCTCCCTTGCTCACCTCACCCTTTACCCTTTCCTCTGGAGGGAAAACTATGAATGACAAATTTTATTACTTTTAAAAGTTTGTCATTTTTAGTTTTCCTAAACTACCCCCGTAGTGTAGGAAAACTAAAAATGACATAATTTTATAATTTACTTAGATAAATATTCATGCTAAGTTTTTAGTCTATTAACTCAAGGAATAAGATTTTTCATACAAACTTTGAACCCCCGTTTCACCCTCTTAGAGGGTGAATTTTGAAAAGTCCTTTCTTAGGGCACCCCTAGACCTCATAAGGAACTTACGTGGCAAATTTGGAATTTCTAGACCCAGCGGTTTGGGCTGTGCGTTGATATGTCAGTCAGTCAGTTTCTTCTTTTATTATATATTTAGATTAGTGTCCTTAAAAAAAAATTGGATTTATTTTATTATTTGCGCTTTGTCAAACTTACTGTACTTACCTAGATTATAAGAGAATGATGTGAACTCCTATAATTGGAAGCGCACACTAATATTTAGGTATCCCTGTGTAAACGTGCATGAAATTGTGTAGCTTCTGTTGGAGATCCAAATAAATAATTAAAAAAACACAACGCCATTGCAATAAACGGGTCCGATGATAAGTAATTGGTCTCCGATGGTAAGTACTTGGTATATGATGGTAAGTATTTAATATCCCATGGTAAGTAATTGGTCTCCGATGGTAAGTACTTGGTTTATGATGGTAAGTATTTAATATCCCATGTTAAGTATTTGGTCTCCGATGGTAAGTACTTGGTATATGACGGTACCTAAGTATTTAATATCCCATGGTAAGTAATTGGTATGCGATGGTAAGTACTTGGTATATGATGGTAAGTATTTAATATCCCATGGTAAGTAATTGGTCTCCGATGGTAAGTACTTGGTATATGATGATAAGTATTTAATATCCCATTGTAAGTAATTGGTCTCCGATGGTAAGTACTTGGTATATGATGATAAGTATTTAATATCCCATGGTAAGTAATTGGTAGCCAATGGTAAGTACTTACTTGATATCCAAAGGACTTACCCTTGGATATAAAGAAAGTAAGAAAAACGTTTATTACTTCCGTTACGTTACGTTTATTATTACAGAAACAAAGCTTACACCATTCGAATTAGTACATATTTGGGAAAAAATTCAGGCTGCCTAGTAATTTAACATCAGATGTGGAACCACTTTACAATCACGAAAGATACCCATTATAACTAAAGTATAGACTTCAGTTAAGTATCTCAAAAGGAAACAGGAGAAAATTTATTAAAAACAAAATTAATTAGAAAAATAAGATACGTTAAGAATATTAATCCAGTAATGTACCAATATTAAGCCAAATGATAAAGTATTAATTAAATAAGAAAACAAATAGGAATAAATTGACCAGACCCAGTCCCAGGTCCCCGTGTTGTTGTTATAGATTTAAAAGCCCGCATGTAGAGATTTTATAAAAATCTTTTTTACAAAAAAAAACAACCGACTTCCAAAAAATACTACAAGGTGAAAAATAACTTTAATTTCGGAGATCGGTGTCTTTGGATTTGTATTTTAGCTTTTAGCCACCGACTTCCGAAATTAGTTATTTTTCACATTGTAGTATCTTTTTGGAAGTCTGTGGTTTTTTTTTTTTTTTGTAAAAAAGTTTTTTATTTTTCACTTTTTAGTGGATCAGTCTCTAATTCATCTAAGTTACAATAGCCTAATGTCAACTGTTCATCACCTTTTACAAAATATTGCTTTTCCCGATACAAGGACGTTAATTGTTGAGGAGTTCTTCCAGTAAAGACCCAGGAGAACTGGAACTGATGGTGAAGTCACCATTAGCTCCATTTCAACATATGTATTGTGACGAGCATAAATTGCTTAGCAATAATCGAATCGCAACCCGTGAAATACGTATTATAGAGTAGTTCCAATGGCCATCTCTGGTCTTCCTCATAGTTCCACTTCACTAAATAGTGCTTTCCGGGAGCAAATGCACGAGTTACCATAAAAAATACCCAATTCGCTATAGGTGTACCTATAAAATTAGAAGGTTCCCCTCGATTTCTCTGGGATGCCATCATCAGATCCTGGTTTCCTTATCATGGTACCACCCTTGGGATATGTCCATTCCAACAAAAAAAGAATCATAAAAATCAATTCATAAACGACGAAGTTATCCGCGTACACACATAAAAAAAAAATATATATATATACCGTCGAATTGAGTAACCTCCTTTTTTTT
Source organism: Cosmia pyralina (assembly GCA_946251885.1). Classification (NCBI taxonomy): domain Eukaryota; kingdom Metazoa; phylum Arthropoda; class Insecta; order Lepidoptera; family Noctuidae; genus Cosmia; species Cosmia pyralina. Next base: position 22,611,119 of record OX276351.1, read on the forward strand.
AAAGTCGGTTAAAAATGGTAAAATACAAGTTGTACATAAAAATCAAACAAAAATGTATAAAGAATAAAGCAAAATAAACTAAACATGAAATTAAAAAATTGTCTTTTCCAACACATATTTTTTTTATGTAAGGAAGGTGGTGTACCTACTCGTAATAGGAATAGGACAAATATGGACATAGTAATAAGATACGAAAGTATTTAGATTGTCACATGGGACTATATTCATTATGATTTTAAATTGAATAAACATTCTCCTAAAACCACAATTATTGGTCATTAACCTTACAAGATGAATCATGTATTAATTTACTATGTAATATTTAGGGAACAAACTATTCCAATTAAACTAGTATTATTATTTTGTTTAATTTCTCGTCACCTCTCCCGATATCATACTACCATAAAAGTAATAGGCTAAAGTTTGCCTTACGGTACGCTCAGTAAACAGAACTACAAGAATGATATCCAATTATTTATTAAACCTTATAAAATTAATAACAACAATACATAATCTTCTGAGTTTTATTGTTGGGCTAAGATGTATAATTTTCTCGTCTTTAGGCTGCTAATTATACATCTTAGCCTCTTAGCATCTGAGTTGTGAGTTTATTAATTTTAAAATACACAATTCAACTTATATTTATCTGCCAATTGTTTAGTAGGGATCATTAAAAGATATCAGTTTTTCGCTAATTTAATTATTATGTTTGTATTCTTAAATTTTAATATACTCTCCAGAAGCTGTTTTCATGTAGCAAGGCGGTTCGTGCAAGTGCACACTTTTCAGACTTCCGACTTTTTCAGACTTATCAAGTTTCACCGAGGCTTTACATCCCTTCAATCTACTCGAACAGTAATAAGTGTTGCTTAAATTGTGTTGTGAATATGTAAATTTGTTCAGCATTAATATACGGTTGCCCTTTGGGGTAGGAATCCACTCATATTCAAGCCCTGTAAAAAAATATTAGATTACTCATAAAATATTATAAATTGAAGTCGCTATTCGTGTCTGTCTGTGTGACCGCGTTGTTCTTCTAAATGCCGCAACGGATTTTGACGAGTTTTTCACCATAGAAATATAAAAAAAAAACAGTTGAAATTAACACACGAGTAGCTACAAGTGATGCCGACTGTACAATTATAAGGAGTGCAATCAATACATCCGTATACTATCTTGTCGTTGCTATATTTGGAGAAGATGTGGATTTAGTAGTACTTTTAATGGCTCTGACACCACCGGAGATGCAAATATTCTTTGTCAAACCGGGAAGAGGGAAAGTTGAAACAGATCTTTTCCTCTCAAGAACTCCAAAAACTTTAATTTTGTTGTTCCATCCTTTTCCTACATAGTTTTAGCGGCTACGATACTACTTCAGCCATTTACAGAAAAGGCTGAACTAAAAACACTTTCTTCTGTTAAGCTTTTTGAACAAAAGCCCTCAATGAAGGATATACTCGTACAAGATAACCCAACATTAACTCCAGAAGCCATAGAAGAATCAGGAGAAAGGATGTTTCTGACAGTGTACCGGGCATCCTCCACAGACAAATCCATAGAATTTTGGTATTGCAGGCCCCCGCCTGCAATACCAAAATTCTATGGATTTTAAAGCTTGTTTTTCTCTTTTCAGTTATGTGTTTTTGCAGCCGGGTTTTTTGTTATTTTAAATAATTTGTTTTATTTCAAGCTTTTTAGTGTTATTAATATGTTTTGGTATTTGGACAGGACCCATTTCTTGCTTTTATTTGATACCAATATTGTTGTAATTTGTTTGTGTTTTTTACGATTTGTCACTTCAAATTACTTTTAACCATATAAGTTGCATATATTTTTTTAAACACCTTTTAAAACCCTTCATTTTGATATCCCACTCGATGGTATTTGAAGAACAAAAAAAATTTCGAACTCCACAATATGGCACCCCAAATCCGCCATTTTACTTTGTTTTTAATTTTAATGTAGCTAGTGACACTCGCGCTACCAAGACAAATCTAAAGACGTATAATTTATCCAAATCCGTTCATTCATTTAGGAGTTACGAGTGATCAGAGAAACGGACATACATACATACTTAAATACAGGTCAAACACATAACCCTCCTTTTGGGCTTCGCCGCAGTTGGGTAAAAATAGGGGTAAAAGTGGAATACATAATTCAAAATGAAAAGGGAATATCTGTTTTTTTTTTTTGGATTAGGATTAGTTTTCCTGATGGGGATTCTTTCAGGGGGAATAGCGGAATAAGCAGAATATCATTATGGAGGGGCCGCCACGCCCCCCCCCCCCCCCCCCCCCCTTTCGGTTACGCTACTCCACACAAAATGAGCGCGCCTTACCGGTTGGGAACCCATGATCTAAACTAAACGGTCACACAGAAAGACACGAAAAGTGACTTTGTTTTAAACTATAAGTTAATTGGTAAGCAAATTGTTTTCAATAATTGTTTTAAAGAAAGAAAAAACGTTTTTTGGCACAGTACTGTATACAAGGAACACATTTGAACAAATTAAAATTACTGTTACGATCTGGGGTTCGGGATAAATAAATTTATGCCAGTTTACACCAAAAACACACTATATTTAAATAATCACAAATACAGTAATCAGACGCTTAAGCAGAATCACTTGTAGCTCACTGTTAATTCACTGTTGTTGACTGTTTCGCATTCCTAGCTGAACTGCCATACACCGCTGGCAACCCTCTATTTATATGACGAGTGTAAGCTTCTAGAAAGTTCGAGGCCATAATTCGAGAACATTCTAGTACTTTCAGGAATGATCTAGAATGCTGCAAAACGACAACACTCTGGAAGGGTTTAGAATGTTCTAGAAAAATCTGTCACGAATCGACGTACCGTGTAGTTCTGCTACTCGATAACTTACTTACTAATGTGTGCCCTCAGTAAACATAACAACCAGAGTGATATCCAAGTTTAATAAACCTTATAAAATTAATTACAAAAATATTTTTTTGTCATCTTTTTAGTAGGAATTTTTAAATGACTGCATTTTGTCGACGATGTCATTAATGTAGTTATTCTTAATTTTAATATAGTCTCCAGAAGCCGTTTTCAAGTACCGTGGCGGTTGGTGTAAGTGTACTCCTTTAACTTTTTCGATATATCCAGACTTATCAAGTTTCACCGAGGCTTTGCATCCCTTCATTTTACTCGAACAGTAATAAGTGTTGCTTGAATTGTAGTGTGAATATGTAAAATTGTTCAACATTAACAAACGGTTGCCCTTTGGGGTAGGAATCCATTCATATTCAAGGCCTGTAAAAGTTCAGAGATAAATATATTACGAATAAAATAATGTTGCAAGTATGTATACATACAAACACAATACAATTTTATTGTTTCTCACATGGGTATAAAGAGTAAAAGCTCCAATAGATATTTCATGTCAAGATTGGTCTTAATTATTATTTTAAACGAGTCCGATGGTAAGTACTCGGTGTCCCATGGTAAGTACTTGGTGTCCCATGGTATGTACTCGGTGTCCCATGGTAAGTACTTGGTGTCCCATGATAAGTACTCGGTGTCCCATGGTAAGTACTCGGTGTCCCATGGTAAGTACTCGGTGTCCGATGATAAGTACTCGGTGTCCCATGGTAAGTACTCGGTGTCCGATGATAAGTACTTTCATATTCATATTCATTTATTTGCGTTCCACAAGGTAAAATAAGATGTTAATAAAAGGCTTAGAGCTAAGAGCCGTTGTAGACCCTGTCAGGGCACAGCCAAAATTATTGTTTGATAAATCTATTACTTAAACTTAAAGATCTAAATCGCAGAAACTAAAACTTGGTGTCCAAAGTAAGTACTTGGTGTCCGATGGTAAGAAGTATTTGGTGTCCAATGGTAAGTACTTGATATCTGATATCTGTCTCATAGACGATTAATAGCTTAAGAGCTGAATTTTTAATAGGTGGTCAGATAACTTGGATCTGAAAAGTACCTAAAATTACATTTCGACATATTTTCTGTGGGTACTACAGCTGACAAACCGCCATATTTATTATATTCTCAGATTATTGGAAAATCGGTCCTAATTCTATTAATGTTTACTTTATAAGTAAATAAACTAGCAACCCGCCCCCTGCTTCGCACGCGGGTGCAATAGCGATATGTCAAACCATCGAGATTTCTGTGCTAAATCTAAATTAAATAGTAGGTAATGTTACATTAAAGAAAAAAGTAATTTTAATAATTATTTGTACCTATCGTCTGTTATCTTAGAATAACTAATTAAACAATATAGGTATACCTAACATTAAAAAGACTTACTTACTTAAGCAGGTATTATTTATATCTTACTAGCAAAGAAATAAAGCCTAAACATTATTAAACTACTTAAATAAATTAAATAATAAAAGAAGCGCTCTTCCTCCTCTCTCCTACTATGCTGTGCCCGACAGGGTCCATAATTGTGTCATTAATTTTAAGCTTACCAACATTATGCTTACATACATTATGGAATGCAATAAAGAATTGAGAATAGAATAATAACGCGTTATTATTCTAAGGTACGTAGTGATAAGGTGGTGATTTATAAATAAATAAAAAAACTATAACGTTGGTTGAGCTTCTTTACATCGAGTGAGGTTGAGACGCCACTGGTAATGTAATTAATGCATAAACCAAAAATGCTCTAAATTCAATCAATCTGCCTAGCCTTTTCCCAACTATGTTGGGGTCAGCTTCCAGTCTAACCGGATGCAGCTGAATACCATTATTTTACATGGAGCGACTGCCTATCTGACCTCCACAACCCATTAACTGGGTAATACGATACCCCTTGGTAAGACTGATTGTCAGACTTTCGGGCTTCTGACGACCCGTAACGGCTGTCAAAGATCCACGAATGACAGCCGGGACCAACTGCTTAACGTGCTTTCCGAGGCACGGAGGAGTCTCGTTATTTACAGATGGTCACCCATCCACGGACCAACCCCGACAAGCGTAGCTTAACCTGATGGATCGACCCGTGCGGCTGTTATTACTTAGCCACGAGCTCTAAATTATGGTACCTAAAAACCACATCAAAATCTATTCGATACTATAGCCAATAAATTCAATTCATTTGGCACTTTGTCTCGCATTTTACCGTACTGGGCCTATTCGACTTAGCCGTGAGGCACACAGTGTATTTTTATTGGAATTAACTTTTTCTTTGTTTTATGGACTTATGACATGTGCAAATAAACATGTTTTATTTATTTTTTTTTTATTACGTAGTTTAGAGTTAGACGATTTAGGCAGTCACATAGACAGTCACGAAAAGCGACTTTGTTTTATACTATGTATGGAAAAGATACGCTCTGTAGTTTCTGGTAAGCAAATTGTTTTAAACCGTAAGAAGGCGCGCCTTATTTTCTTACACGGACAGGCGCGCGTGAGCAAAATTCTTACACTAATTCAAATGCTTATGTTTCCACAGTATTTATTAGCTAAAAATTAGTGTAAATGAAAAAAAAAAACAACATTAATTTAGTAAGAAAATAAGTCTTCATTAAAAAAAATTAAACATGGATGCATCTTCTAACGCAAATAACAAATCAACAAATTCTAGTTCTATAATATTTGGCAGTCTTAAAAAAAAATCAGTAAGTATAAAAAATCGAATGTAACAAAAACTTGAAAATTTCACTCTTCAATGAGTTAAGGACGAGTGTGCCTCTCGAAACACGTTGGACAAACATACGTGACGTGCTCGGTGCAAAGTAATTGCTTGCACCAAGTGCACGCTTTCTTCGACCGTCTATTCTTACGTCTCGGACATATTGCACAGAATCCGCTTGGCCTAGGCTCTGCAGTAGCTCTAGAAATCGGCACAAATCGCTTCATTGTAATATACATATTCTTGCGAATATATAACAATGAATCAAAAAAAAATAACTACAAAAATTGTATGATACAAAAAAAATACTTACGCGGATGGGCACGCGTTGAGCAAGTTGCCGCGCGATGGTAAACGGCCTCCACAAGCACTACCCTGCGTAGTCACTGCAGCTGTACTAAGCGGCACACCAATTGCGTCTAGGTAGAGGAGGTGAATAGTTAGTAAGGTACAAGACCTAGGCGCTTGAGACGCTACGACGCACGGCGACGCGACGTCAGTATCACCAAAACATCTTGCAATAAATTTTTGCGTAAGCAAATTGCTCATAGCGCGCCTTCTCACGGGTTAATTATCTTGGTAAATAATACAGCAAGAATGATATCCAATTATTTATTAAACCTAATAAAATCAATTTCAAAAATACGAGTTTTTGTAATTTACACACAGACGGTTTGACAGCAGCTGTGAGTTTATTATTTTTGAGTCACAAGTCACAACGTACATTTTTCTGCCATTTTTTCGTAGGATTTCTTAAAATATAGCAGTTTTTCGCCGATTTCATTATTAACGTTACCCATTAATTTTTATATAGTCTCCAGAAGGCGTTTTCCAGTAGCGTGGTGGTTCGTGCAAGTGTACACTTTTGACTTTTTCGACTTTTCCAAACTTATCAAGTTTCACCGAGGCTTTACATCCCTTCATTTTACTCGAGCAGTAATAGGTGTTGCTTGAACGGTGCTGAGAATATGTAAATTTGTCCAGCATCAATAAATGTTTGCCCATCGGAGTAGGAATCTTCTCATATTCAAGTCCTGTAAAAGTGCGGTGATAAAAATATTACATACTTAATCATAAAATAATTAATAACTTTAATGCCGCAATTACTAACACTGGTATCATTGTATTTTGCAGTGATGTGATTAGTTCAGGCTCCAGTCAAATTTTCTGGGCATAATTGGTCACAATTATTTATCTGTGTTCCTAAAATACCATATATAGCCGAGAATGCTAAATGATACTACATCACGAGGGTTTCCAGAAGAAGTTTAAGTCAATACCAGCCTATTACTGTCTCACTGCAGGGCAAAGGCCTCTTCTCATACAGAGAAGGCACGTGCATTGACCACCACGCTTGCTGAACACGCTTTGGCGATTACAGACTTATATGTATTCACTATAAAGTCCAGATTTCCTCACGATGTTTTTCGTTCACTAATGCCAGGAATAACCAACATATGAATTGAAAAGACACATTGGTACTTGCTTGGATTTGACAGCCTCGTGCATGAGAGTGGCAATTTAAAAAAATATATAAGCCCACAGTACTGAGCCCACACGTTGTTACAGTCTCTAGTAAGAAGGACAGTTCTAAATAATTATATCAGTATAATACAACAAAAATTATATCCAATGGTACTATATATTATTTATTAAACCTTAAACACCTAGCTAATTAATTTACTAAATAAAAAATCTATGAATTTTGAATTTGAGTGCTAAGATTTATACTTTTCGCACAGACGGACTTTCACTTTATTATTTTTTACACCACCATAATTTTTGTTTTAGCGCCTTGATTTCCATATTACAAGTCTTACTTAGTTTGGAAGTCAAGAGTTCCTTTCCATGTACTCTATTTTAATATGCAATAAACTTTTTTTTTTTTTTTAAGTTTTTATTTTTAGCAGGGATTTTAAAAAGATAGCAGTTTTAGATGATTTCATAATTATGTATGGCTAAATCTTAAACTTTAATATAGTCTCCAGAAGCCGTTTTCACGTAGCGTGGCGGTTCGTGCAAATGTACACCATTTATTTTTTCGACATTCCCATCCTTATCTAGTTTCACCGCAGCTTTACATCCAGCATTTTTTTGCGAACAACGATAATTATTACTTGAATAATTTTGTGAATACGTATATTTGTTCAGCAGTAATAAACTTTTGCCCTTTGAAGTAGGAATCCACTCACATTGAAGTGCTGTAAAAGTGCGGAAAAAAAATGTTATTCATAAAATAACGCATAACTGCCGCAATTACAAACACATTACTTGTAAATCTCGCAATGGATGTGAACAGTTAAGGCTCCAATCTGGCCGAAATTGGTCATAATTAATTATTGATTTTGTTTCCTTAAAAATACCATAACCGACAACGCTAAATGATACTACATTGCCAGGAATTCATGAATCCATAGACGACTATTAATTTAAGTCTAATGTATGTATAATATAAAAAAAAAATTATAACCGCTCCCGTCGCTATATTCTCTGGTAAGATGGGGAGTTAAATAAATCAGTGTAAGTAATCCAATTATACATTATTTATTAAACCTTAAACACTTAGTTAATTTATTCTAAAAAAAAACATTATATTTATATTATGAGTTTTGTTGTTGGGCTATAAGATTTATAATTTTTGACAACAGTGGTTTTTATTATTTTTTAATCACATGATCAACGTTTATTTTCGACCATTTCTTTAGTAGGAATTCATAAAACAGAGCAATATTTCCATGATTTCATTAATATTATACACTTATTATTATTATACTCTTAAATTTTAAAATATCTCCAGTGATACACTTATTATATTCTTAAATTTTAAAATAATCACCAGAACTCGTTCTCATGTAGCGTGGCGGTTCGTGGGAGTGTACACCTTTGACTTTCTCGACATTTCCATACTTATCAAGTGTCACAGAAGCAGTACATCCAGCATGATTTCGCGAACAGCGATAATTATTACTGGAATGATTTTGCGAATACGTATATTTATTCAGCAGTAATAAACTTTTGCCCTTTGAAGTAGGAATCCACTCATATTGAAGTCCTGTAAAAGTGCGAAGACAAAATATTACTTACTCATAAAATAATGCACAACTTAAATGCCGCAATTACAAACACGTCTTGTGAAATGTTAAGGCTCCATTCGAGTTTTTTGGATAAAATTGGTTTAATTATTTATTCGTTTGTGTCTTTAAAACACCATAGTCGACAACGCTTAATAATACTACAGGTACCAGGGTTTCATGACCCATAGACGATTTTGGTTTAAATCCAATGTATAATATTTAGAAAAAAATTATAAGCGCATACATTTTAAGTCTCTGGTAAGAAGGAAATTCCTAAATATATATGTAGTAAGTATAATAGAACAAGAATTATATCCAATTAATTATTTATTAAACCTTTAACACCTAGCTTAATTAAAAAAAAAACAAACATTATTTTCTTTGACAGTTATGAGTTTAAAGGGCGCACCCAATTGGATTTCCCATCAGCAAAATTATGACCATCTTTCTAAGAAAACTTTCATAGTGGATGAATTTTCAAAAATACTTGCTTCGTGCTAACTTCCGTTATAAAATGAATTTTATGTAAACCTACCGATTTAGGTTGCGCGTTTTCTGTCAGGGAGTGAATTTAAGATCCCACCAAAACATTTCATGTAAAGTTGTTTAAGTTTTAAAAGTGACAACTTTAGATCTTGACAACCTACTTTACGTGTAATGTGTGATGGGATTTCATTTCTTCCTAAGAAATACAGACTTGCACCTCCAGGGGTTGGAGGATGAAAGTCACCAATTTCTTAATGTTTTTGTTGTTTGTGCAAACCTAGTCTGCATACCAAATTTCAGCTTTCTAGGCTATGAGAGGTGCCCTAAGAGATTTTGGTGAGTGAGTGAGTGAATCAGTGACGAATTCAACGTATTTTAGGTATTAATAAAATCCAAAATATAAAAACTAGACAAATGAAACTTAGTGTGTTTTATAAGTCTGCTAACTACAACGTATCGTGAGAATTTGAGCTATCTAGCATTATCCAGGCCGAAGCTATGAGGGTTTGAAAACACGAAACGCTTCGAGAAAAGTTGTGCTTTTTATTTTTGGCTCGTCTTGGCCGGGGCAGTACCGTGCCCCCAGATTTTTATTAAGTACAAGAGTCACGGCTCGTATATGTTTTGCCATTTATTCAGCTGGAATTTTTGACAGATAGAATGTTTTCGAGGATTTCATAATAATGGCAAAATTTTACATTTTAATATAATCTCCAGAATTCGTTTTAATGTACCGTGGCGGTTCGTGCGAGTGTACACCTCTGACTTTTTCTACATTTCCATATTTATCAAGTTTCACCGCAGCTTTACATCCAGCATCTTTTCGAGAACAACGGTAACTATTACTGGAACGGAGCTGTGAATACGTATATTTGTTCAGCAGTAATAAATTTCTGCCTTTTAGAGTAGGAATCCACTCGCATTGAAATCCTGAAAAAGTGCAGAAATAAAACCATTACTCATAAAATAATGCATAACTTAAATGCCGCAATTACAAACATTACCATTGTAATTCGCATGAATGTGAAAAATTAAGGCTCAAGACGAGTTTTCAGGGCAAACTTGCTCTTAATTGTTAATTTGTGTTCTTAACCTACGATTTCCTAGAAGAGCGGTGGCTGCTACATAACGGCCGCAGTGACAGCTGTCATGAAAATAATGGCAGCAGGGTTTGACTTTACGTTGTTAACAACCGCTCTCTAGGAACACACACCCTTTTATTAAATAAATTTTCAGTGACGTCGTTCACCAGTTAATGGCAGACGCTATTTGGCGGACAACGCTCTTGTAACAAACCGTCGGACAATGCTAAATGATACTACATTACCAGGGATTCATGACCCAAACGGTGACTTGCACAAAACCAACATTAGTTTAAGGGAGACTAAATTGATGCTGTCACTTTCTTTTTGATACATAATATAAGGGATGGCATAAATTTAAAGTCTCCATTAAAGTAAAGTTCGTTTCTGCAACTGGCTATACTCCATTTACAATAAGATTAGACATTTAAACAAACCTTATTTACAGTCCGTTCAACCGATTTTGACTTCTATTGCGTTGGTGGCATGACAAATGGCAGCTGCAGTAAACAGTTGGTATCGTAACCACTTTTTTGCCTTTAATGCCATCCTTAAGCTTACGGAGTAGAAGTCAAAATTAGTTGAACGGACTGTAAAAAGGTTTGTTTAAATGTCTAATCTTATTGTAAATGGAATATAATAGACTATTATTACTTTAAGGGCCTTTTTCACCACCAGAGGGTCAGGCTAGGGGGGGGGGCAGGGTCTGTTTCATTAAGTTTCTATTAACTTACTTGGCAGATAATTTCATATAAATTCTGTTCCATTTTTTAATTTATTCGGTGAGTAGTGGCTATTCGGACATCGTGAAATGTCTTATGTATAATCTTATATATTTTATGAGCTGCAATACCTACCGTTATTCCAATTTCGATAAAACTTTGTCAACTTATTAATTGCACTTGCGCGAAGGTTACTGGCATAATTTCAAACGTTATTTCCAGAAATATGTCATCTGTGGCAGCAACGCGCCAGGTACCAGCTAGTATTAAGAAGGATGCACTAAGGTAGCCCGCGAAATTCAAACTTTCTTACGTTTTTTGCAATTTGCAGGTCAGTGTCAGGTTGTATGTTGATTTAAGTATGAGACGCGGCCGTAGCTAATATGGCTTTACAGAATTATAATCATTAGAATCAGCAATACAACTCCATAAGTTAGAATTGACCTCAAACCTCATGATTTCATGAAATCGCTAGACCCCGAAACCGGTTGAAGCCGCGGGCAAAAGCTGGTAGTAAAACCCCCGGCTTCGGGGTTTTTTCGGCGGACAATCATTTGTGTTGTACTCTGCTTGTAATAACATAATTCAATCATGATATGAAAGACACGTGGCGCCATCTATTATCATAAGAACGTTATTGTTGTTTTCCTCGGGAACAGTTTTACTTTTTTTCGGGATGAAAGGTACCCTATGTCCGTTTCTGTACATCTGACAAAGTAGGTATATGCAAAATTTCAGGATAATCAGTTCAGTGGTTTAGGCACGAAAAGGTAACAAACAAACAAACTTACTTTCGCATTTATAATATTACTAGCTGCGGCCCGCGGTTTCACCTGCGTAGACCGGGATAAAAAAGTAGCCTATATGTAGTCCCGAGTATAAGCTATCTACATACCAAATTTCATCCAAATCGGTCCAGCCGTTTGAGCGTGAAAAAGTAACAAACATACAAACACACTCACAAACTGTCGCCTTTATAAATATTAGTGTGATATATTTAGGATACCTTGAGGTACTGTGAGATCAACTTGGTTATATAAAAAGTATTTTTCTAATAATTTCGCTGCATCATGTGCTTGTTTAGGCTTGGTGAAGGCTCAGGGTCATCCGTCTCATCTTCTTCATTCCCTTGTTGTAGACAATGCATAATAAATGTAAACTCTTGCAAGATAATCACAACAAACAAAAGAACGATTTTTTTTATAATCTTCGGTACGTATGACGCCGACAGTCGAGGTAAATACGTGCTAGACAATAACCCATTGGTGCCACCCATTGTATATTTTGTAGTTTTTAATAAGGTTTTTTTTTGTGGTGTACAATAAAGTTTATATACTTAAATAAATAAATAGTAAATAAAGCAACAAAATAACAGTTCTTATCAATTTCAGCAACTTAGAAAGTAAGTAAAAGAAAGAAAGAAAGAAAACTTGTTTATTCTGCGCAAATAAAACGCATATTAGATAAAATAAAAATGACTAAATTCACTCAAAAGCAATGTAAGCAAAAGCCTCATATTCAAGTTAACAAATATTTTCTATTGGTTGATATGAGACCAAAGACAATTTACAGTTTACAACTCCACATTGCCTCTGCTCTGTGTTGTGACGCTAGGGAATTAAAACAAACATGCAACAAACAATCAAAACAAAAGTGGAAAAATAATGATTTTATAACAGAAATAACCAGAAAAAATTAATCAGTGCATCGTATCTGTGCAAGAAAAGGTAGTTGCTCAGCAAAATGCCGTGACGACGGACGAGCCTATCGTCAGCGGCGCTGATTTTCAGCAACTACCTATCAAATGACGCAATGACGACCCACCTGTGTGACCTAATAACTCGGGTAAGTTTTATTCACAGAGATACGTATGTGTGAGTCCAGCTGAACATAAATACTAAATTTAATATAAATAAATAGAAATATACAAACAAAAATAAAGTATATCTGTATCTGTGCCTAACTTATATAAATTAAAAAAAAAATATACTAAATAATTCCTTACTATAAACATTGTAGTGTGGTGTAAGTACTGTTTATTGCTTATTAATGACGTATTGTTGTCATTATTTAGAGTGGGTATCATGCTACATAATTGTTTCATTGTATGGACTAGACGGTAATCCAACCAAAGTCAAGTAATTTCGACTCTTTAAGCGCAGGCCACACCGCCAGCTAGCGGGCGGGCGGGCTAGGCGGCGTGGGCGAAGCGAACGAAGGAAACTATACAAACTACGCGAAATATTGGCGAGCTAAACTATGGGGTTCACACCGAAAACTACGGACAGACGAGCGACGGGCGGAGCGGGCGAAGCACAAACGTAAACGCTACACTGCTATTCGAAAGACGAGCGTCGACTAGTCTACTCGAAACGGGGAGGACGGGCGAACGAACCGGGCGAGCTAAGCTAGCGAAGCGCGGGCGCGCCAACGAGGTGAACGAGTAGATTCGCTGGAATCGTCGGATATTTCGTTAGCTTAGCTCGTTAGGTTAGTCGGCAGCTCGCGGTGTGAACCGAAGTATGTGAAGAGGTGAAACGATGTTCGCCCGCCTAGCCCGCCCGCCCGCTAGCTGGTGGTGTGGCCTGCGCTTTAGGGACTTCGTCGTTGAATCGAGTGGTAAATGGAGTTTACACTGTATATATTATTTATTAAACCTTAAACTTAAATGATAGAGTTTTCAATGATTTCATTAATATGGTTACTCTTAAAATTTAACATAGTTTCCTGAAGCCGTTTTCAAGTACCGTGGCGGTTCGTGCGAGTGTACACCTTTGACTTTTTCGATATTTCCATACTTATCAAGTTTCACCGCAGCTTTGCATCCCTTCATTTTTCTCGAACAGTTATAACTGTTACTGGAATGATGTTGTGAATATGTATAGTTGTTCAGCAGTAATAAATGTTTGCCCTTTAGAGTAGGAATCCACTCGTATTCAAGTCCTGCAAAAGTAAGGAGATAAATTTGCATATTATCATTAATAATACAGCAGGTAGAATCCGCTTACAATGGTAACATCGAAGGGAAGTTACAAACAAGTCATAATAAGCGGACGTCATACAAAGCATAGTCTTAGAAAATAAACAACTTTATATTTTAGTTTCTTTTTTCCAAATCAAGTTAGTTTATTACAAACATGTTGTAAGTACAGAGGTTGCAATAAGGCTGCTGCCGTGCCGTGCTCCAGCCTGCGCTCTAAAGCAGGAATTCTTAAATTTTAATATAGTCTCCAGAACTCGTTTTCATGTACAGTGGCGGTTCATGCAGGTGTACACCTTTGACATTTCTGACATTTCCATGCTTATCAAGTTTCACCGCAGCTTTACATCCAGCATCTTTTCGCGAACAGCGATAATGATTACTGGAATGATGAGAATACGTATATTTGTTCAGCAGTAATAAATTTCTGCCTTTTGGAGTAGGAATCCACTCATATTTAAGTCCTGTAAAAGTGCAAAGTCAAAATATTACTTACTCATAAAATTATGCAAAACATAAATGGCGCAATCACGATCACATTGTAAAACTCGCATGGATGTAAAAAGTAAAGACTTCAAACGAGTTTTCTGGACAAAATTGGTGAGTATTATGTATTCAAAAAATAAAATAATGTTAAGTACCAATAAATGAAGAAAAAATGTGTGAATTATCACACATTTTTTCAACAACATCATCATTCATCATCACATCCTTCATCATTCATCATCATCATTTTTCATTTTTTCATCATTTTTTTTTTCATTTTTCATTTCATTTTTTAAAATGAAAAATTTTCATTTAATTTTATGTGGTGGCCACCGCCCGTCTAGGAAACCATAACTTTAAACATCATAGCAGACAACGCTAAATGATACTACATTACTAGGGCTTTATGACCCATAGACGATTATTAGCTGTAAGTCTAATGCATAAAATTAAAAAAAAAATATCCAAGTATGTATTATTTATTAAACCTTAAAACATCTAGCTAATTAATTAAAATATTATGTTTACCTTTAACAGTTCTGAGTTTATTATTTACACCGATGGGATTTCTCATCGTCAAAAATTATGAACAAAACAATAATTCAATTAACCGCATTAGTGGATAAATTTTCGAAAATCCTTCCTTCGTGTGCTAACTTCCGTTATAAAGGAACTCTTGATCAAAATTTCGTACTGCGCGCTCCGGGCGCCGCGTTCCGTGCGCTCAGTCAAATTGTATAGAATTATTTTGACGAAGCATAGGAAGCGTCCGAGGCGCCGCCGCAATCTATATATATTATTTAAAATAAAAAGAGAAGTCTTAACTAACTGATTCATCAACGGCCAGCCCAAATCCTTGGACCTAGAAAGCTAAAATTTTGCACAGAGGTTCCCTTTATAATGTAGACAAGGAACAAGGAAGGAATTCCCGGTAGTACGTTCCCATGGGTTATTTTCTGACATCCACGAGGGCGAAGCCGCTGGCAAAAGCTAGTCTTAGAACGCGGCGCCCGGAGCACGCTCCTCGGGTGCTTGCTTTGTTTCGTGCCTAAATTAATTTAAGATTTTTATTAAGTAGAAAATGAGTCACGACTCACCGTATATTTTTTGCCATTTTTTAGCAGGAATTCTTAAAAGATAAAATTATTCGATGATTTTTTAATAGTGGCTAAATTTTAAATTTTAATATAGTCTCCAGAATTTGTTTTCACGTAGCGCGGCGGTTCGTGCAAGTGTACCCTTATGACTTTTTCGACATTTCCATACTTATCAAGCTTCACCGCAGCTTTACATCCTTTATTTTTTCGCGAACAGTAATAACTGTTACTGGAATGATGTTGTGAATATGTATAGTTGTTCAGCAGTAATAAATTTTTGCCCTTTGGAGTAGGAATCCACTCGTATTCAAGTCCTGCAAAAGTAAGGAGATAAATTTGCATACTGACATTAATATACAGTAGGTAGAATCCGTTTACAATGACATCGAAGGGAAGTTACAAACACGTCATAATAAGCGGACGTCATACAAAGCATAGTCTTAGAAAATAAACAACTTCCTATTTTTGTTAGGTTTTTTTTGTTCAAATCAAATTAGTTTATTTCAAACATGTTGTAAGTACAGAGGTTGGAATAAGGCTAAGAGCATCAAACATGCACCCTGTAAGGGCACTGCAAAACAAAACAAAATTAATACTTAAAGATAATACAGAAAATTTCATATCATGTCTTTACAAAAATAATAGAATATAATTAGTTATCACATACCACAATTTGAACCATTTTTCTACAGTCTCAGAAGAAAATATTTTATATTATTATTTGAAAAATTTACACCTTGCTTTACTAATTTGGCTGTATTTTCTATAAATGACATTATTTTTTAATTTTGTTTTTTGTTTATAACTGTAAAATGCTTGTGCTATCATATGCAAATGTAAAAAAATTGCTATTAAACAAACTGTCAATTTAAAAAAAAATTGTATTCCGAGACCTAGGAAAAATGTTGGTTCAAATTGTGATATGTGATAGCTGAATATACGGTGTATCGACTCCTTAACGTTGGACCACTAATTACGCCACACCTTGTGTACCATTACTACATATTTTTCATTTTTTATATAAGAAATCAATCATTTTCTGCATTTATTCATGTCAGTCACAATAACCGCAGACATTTCTTAAAAATAGGTCATAATTAACGACATGTCACTATAAGTGAAGTCATTATATCCGAACTTTGTTTTAAAAAATTTTATATGAAAACCAAACTGCGCACTGCAATTACTTCATATTAAGCGGTTGGTCAATATAGGCGGAGTCATAATAAACGGATTCCACTGTATATTATTATCAAGTAAAGACACATTTAAATAAATAAGGTTTTTATATCAACACTTTACCTACAGCCTCAAACGCTCCCTTTTCAACGCTTCCTTAAACTAGATGTCAAGACAAGATTGGCGGTACCACAGTGCATAGGTCCCTAAGGTTATTAAGGTTTTTATATATTTTGTATAAACCTAAAATACCCTTTGTAAAAATAATCTTCCTGATCCCTTAAACAATCGTGTACGGCGGCGACTACTGCGTCATCACCTTCAAATTTCTGTCCTCTGAGATGTTCCTTTAACCGTTGAAATAAGTAGAAATCACTAGGAGCAAGGTCCGGTGAATATGGAGGATGTTCCATCAATTCGAAGCCAGCTTCTTGAATGGCAGCCATCGCAACTCTGTACTTATGCGCAGGGGCGTTATCTTGGTGAAACAAAACAAGTTCAGCGAGGTTGCCACGCCGTTTCATGCGTATTTCCTCACGCAACTTTGTTATTTGTCCTGCGTACAAAGTCCCCGTAATAGTGGCTCCATGATTAAGGTATTCGATCATTACCAACCCTTGGCTGTCCCAGAAAAGAAAGCCCATGATCTTACCGGCGGATAGAATCGTCTTAATTTTCTTCGGAGTTGGAGATGACGGTCTCTTCAAAGTCATGGACTGTATTTTCGTTTCCGGGTCATAATGGTGATGCCATGTTCCGTCCATAGTTATGAATCGAGCCAAAAATCGGTCAGGATCTTACTGTAGCAAATCCAATCTATGTGAAATTCTGTCTCGTTTGTTTCTGCGCGTAAGAAAATATTCTGGACACCCAGCGCGCTGACACTTTTTTCATATCCAAATGGTCGTGTATTATGGATGCTTCCTATCGCAATATTTATTTCTTCAGCTATAAAACGAAAACTAACACGACGATCCGCCAAGACAATGTTTGCAACTTTTATAATCATTTGTTCAGTCACTACCGATGTAGGGCATCCCGTGCGTGGGTCGTCGTTAGTGGAAGTTCTTACTCGCTTGAACTCAACACACCAAGGCGCAACCGTAGAATATGGAATGTTGCTCTCAAGTCTTGCATTACCTGTTCCGTAGTAAATTTTTTCAAGCAGAGATATTTTATTACCGCGCGAACTTCACTTTTATCCATTTTGAAAAACACGTTCCGACGCAACGCAAACAAATGACTTTTATTTTTAAAAAACAAAAGAGAATTGATTTGCTTTTTTTACTATCATCATATCATATCTGATGTCTGGGCTATGCTCGGCAATATATATATATATATTTTCTTTCCAAGGAGAATGTATTGGATTATCACTATTTATTGAACACGCCTCGTACATTTTTACGACACGATAAGAATAAAAATCATATAATTACAGCCTATCGAATCAATAAATAATACTGTCGAGAGCTGATCTCAAGACCTCAGAAACTCGTACAGAAATTATTATTTTGAAACTTTAAGATAACGACCAGAAGAAGTCTTAATGTACTCAGGAGGAGGATGCGTGTGGTTGTAGTTGCCATCCACTATAGCGCCAGCGTCATCCAGCTTCACTTTAGCCTGACAATTGTCACTTGATTGCTTTTTTGAACAATAGTACAGATTTCTTTGACATTTTCGAGAGTATGTGTAGCCGTTTAGCAATAACAAAATATTGCCTCTTTTACCACGATTCGTTAGTATGAATTTGTATGGAAACTCTGAAAAATTTACGAAATAAGCAACAAATACTACTTATGCACTTAAGTAATAGAGCAAAAGTTAACAGGACTATTAAGCTTCGATAACACGAAGCCATTTTAGAGCTTGTACTCTTTCAAAAGCTGCAGACGAAATAAAGCAATTATAGATATATTTTACGCATTATCGGATGCGATATCGACAAATAGTGCGCTCGCGGTGACAAAAATTGAACATGCTGAATTCCATGCGCGGCGAGGATTTTTTGTCGCCAGACCAAGTAATTTTCTCGCGGCTGCTGGCGATTCAACGAGAATTCGCCTCGTCAAGAAAAAAGTAATAAATTTCTATTTAAAATCTTTA
This sequence comes from Cosmia pyralina, assembly GCA_946251885.1. Classification (NCBI taxonomy): domain Eukaryota; kingdom Metazoa; phylum Arthropoda; class Insecta; order Lepidoptera; family Noctuidae; genus Cosmia; species Cosmia pyralina. Next base: position 22,629,957 of record OX276351.1, read on the forward strand.
TTGTGTATTCTATTAAAAATTTTGCCACTGGACTAAATTAATTTACGAACAATTACTTAATTCTAAATAATAAAATTCTATAGACACATAAAGAAGAAAAAAACATAGAAATACAGTTTGTTGTAACAAAAGATGTTGGGACTTGGCAGTCGGAATCGGGGACCTCAGAAACCTTCTATATAAGTAGTAATAATTGTATTTTATTCTGAAACTTTAACGTATTCTCCAGAAGATGTCTTATAGAACTGAGGAGGAGGATGCGTGTGCTTGTAGTCAGCACTCACTATAGCGCCATTAGCACCCAGCTTCACCTTAGCCCGGCAACTGACACTTGATTGCTTTTTTGAACAATAGTAGCGATTGCTTTGTTGATCTCGAGAGTATGTATAGCCGTTCAGCAGTAACAAACGATTGCTTTTGCCTCTATTCGTTGGTATAAGTTCGTATTGATATTCTGGAAAATTACCGAAATAATACAAAAAATTATACTTTTGTAACACAAACCAGCTGCTGTAAGTTGAATATTATATCATTAGAAAAAAAAGTAAGTTCAAAAACTAAAACCCAACTACTGAAAAATCACGCTCGCCGCGGTCGGTTTGTAAACAATTAAGTTAATATTATTAACCTCCACTTTTACTTATTTTTAACAATTTTTTAAACATATTTATTGTGCTTCTCAAGACCTTTCTTTTGATACAAAACATGTCATTATTATCTAAATTTAGTTGTTTAAGTGGTCAGAAATTTACGTGTAAAGTTCACCATTTTAAATTTAGGGATAATTTATATAGCCTATGTCACCCGGACCATTATTACGAATCTATTGATACCTCATTCATTAAAATCGGTTCAGTAATTTAGGCGCTACGGTGGAACACACGTGAATACATACTTACATACATAGACTGCTAAAATCATAACCCTTCTTTTTGGCTTTGCCGCAGTCGGGTAAAAATAGCATAACGTTAAATACAATTTATATTTTAAATGATTATTGTATAATTTTAAAAACCGTGCGATGCCCTTTTTCGCATGGTTTTTATGACCAAACGTCGAGATTTGAAATTATGTTAAAGTTTAAAATCTTATTACTATTATAAATGCGAAAGTTTGGATGAATATCGATTAGCTGCAGAAGAACTAAGCGATTATAGAAATATTTTACGCATTATCGGATGCTATATCGACGAATAGTACTCTCGCGATGATAAAAATTGAACATCTGAATTCCATTCGCGGCGAGTGATTTTTTGTCGCAGCGGGTAGCTTGACCAAGCGAATTTTCTCGCAGCGATTCAGCGAGTATTCGCCTCGTGTGACCGAGGGTTTAGAAAAAAGTAATTAATTTATATTTAAAATCTTTATTGTGTATATATTATATTAAAAGCTTAGGCCACTGGACTACGAACTTAATTGTGACCTCAGAAACCGGCTACGAGTACCTAATATAGTACCTATATAATAGTAATAAGTATTATATTTTAAAATAATATGTTATTTTATAATAACATATTATTTTAAAACAAAAAAAATAAATTTTGTTTATACAAAATTTAAATTGAAATTGAAAAAAAAATTGAATTGAAATTGAATTGAAACAAAAAAGATTAAATAATGTTATTGTTTTTTTTTAAATATCATTGTTAAGTATGTACCTGTAGTATTTTTTTAGAAAAACTTTAATGTAATTAATTCTGAATTTGAAATGTTTTAGATTGCATGCAGTATTTAAATTATTTCAATTATTATTTTCTTGCAAGATTCGAACAACAAGAAATAAAAGGCCATTTTTTTTTATTTATTTAAGTATTTTATTCTGAAATTTTAACGTATTCTCCAGAAGATGTCTTATAGAACTGAGGAGGAGGATGCGTGTGCTTGTAGTCACCACTCACTATAGCGCCATTAGCACCCAGCTTCACCTTAGCCCGGCAACTGACACTTGATTGCTTTTTTGAACAATAGTAGCGATTAGTTTGTTGATGTCGAGAGTATGTGTAGCCGTTCAGCAGTAACAAACGATTGCTTTTGCCTCTATGCGTTGGTATAAATTCGTATTGATATTCTGGAAAATTACCGAAATATTAAAAAAATATATACTTACCTAAATTAACGTAACACAAACCATCTGCTGTAATTTGGATAAAGTATCATCAGAAAAAAAATAGCATAACCTTAAATACAATTATTTTAAATGATAATTGTAATATTTTAGCTGTATAATTGTATAAATTTTGATGATTGTATAAATTTACGAGGAGAACGTGGTTAAGTAATAAGTCACCCCTGTAAGAACATACACATCACAAAACTAAAATTAACTACATGTACAAATCATACAGTGATTTAACTTAAGGTGATCTACGAGTATTCTTAATACCTATATGTCAATCTGCCTAGCCTTTTCCCAACTATGTCGGCTATGGGTCGGCTTCCAGTCTAACCGGATGCAGCTGAATACCAGTATTTTACATGGAGCGACTGCCTATCTGACCTCCACAACCCAGTAACTGGGTAATACGATACCCCTTGGTAAGACTGGTTGTCAGACTTTCGGGCTTCTGACGACCCGTAACGACTGTCAAAGGTCCACGAACGACAGCCGGGACCAATGGCTTAACGTACTTTCCGAGGCACGGAGGAGTCTCGGTATGTAAAGATGGTCACCCAACCACGGACCAACCCCGGCAAGCGTAGCTTAACCTGATGGATCGACCCGTGCGACTGTTATTACTTAACCACGAGCTCGTCGTTAATACCTATATGTGTAAATCTATAAAGCAACTTGGCCTCCTCCGAAAGAGGAATAGACAAAATGCTATTACACCACCCAACATTGAAAGGAGACACCACGTTTTGAAGAACCTAACTATTTAAATGCTTCGTTACGAACACATTCCATCAAGATTTTTTTGAAACTAGATGAGGTCAGCGTTTCCGACTAGGTACTATAAGAAGCAAGGCCGAAACATAATAATAAAAAAGCTTTATTTCATGAAAACAGTACTTAGATTACATTAAGTTACAGTAAAGTGCTATAATAAAACAAAAGTACACAAAAGTTTTAGCATCTGGAGCCGAACTAGGAGGAACCTGTATTTCGGCTAACAGCCCCGGCGCCAATCCCCTCGAGTTACAAAATATAATATATAGTTCTTAATATCATCTCCGAGGTCACAGTCTCTTTTAAAGTCCAGTCCTAATCTTGGTCAGATTATGTGAAGACCATGCAGATGGGTGTCTGAAATAGTATTTTCAGGAAAGAACCACACAGATTGAGTAGCTTGTCCAGTCAGTGCATGCATTTGTCAGTTATCGTGCAACTCAACTCAGAACGTAAGGCGCTCAACGATTCAAACTCAAACTCAAACTCAAAGCATTTATTTCAAATAAACCAATTACAGGCACTTTTGAATTGTCAATGGGTCGGTCAGTCAGAAAGATGAAGCTAGTTGCCCATTCCAAAGCGTAGTAGATCCCTATGGAGAAGAACGGGCAAGAAACTCCACGGACACTCTTTTAAATCATAATATTTTTACAAAATATTGGTTACATCGTTCAAGTTGAAAATATACATGTGAGAACAATGTAGAAAGACGTGCACATTAAAAAGCGTCCGTAATAAAAAGATAATAACTAAAACAACTAAATTAAATATTAAAATTAAAAATAAGCCATGGCAGCTAAGAGACGACCAGTCCCAACTGACGGCGCCCGTTCACGAACATGACGCATGGATCAGCACCATTTAGCTCAACCATTTTGAAGGGAACTTAGGGATTCGACGAACCATACCAAAGAAGACATTTGGGTAACCCGCAACTGCCAGACCATGATTAAAACTAACTGAGTAAGGGCCTATTTCACGATGTCCGAATAGCCACTACTTACCGAATAAATTCATAAATGGAACAGAATTTGTATGAAATTACCTACCAAGTAAGTTAATAGGAATCGTAGGTGGTGAATCAATCCCTAAGTATTATACTGAACCAGTATTTTATTCTGAAAGTTTAACGTATTTTCCAGAAAATGTCTTATGGAACTGAGGAGGATGCGTGTGCTTGTAGTCACCACTCACTAAAGCGCCGTTAACACCCAGCTTCACCTTAGCCCGGCAACTGACAATTGATTGCTTTTTTGAACAATAGTAGCGATTGCTTTGTTTTTCTCGAGAGTATGTGTAGCCGTTTAGCAGTAACAAACGATTGCTTTTTCCTCTATTCGTTGGTATAAATTCGTATTGAAACTCTGGAAAATGACCGAAATAATCAAAAAATTATATTTATATTAACGTAATACAAACGTGGCACACAACCGCGTAATCTATTGTCACCATTGGCAGGCTTGAAATAAGGTTAAAAATTGAAAATAATATTTGTGTTGCCGAGATGTGACTAAGCTGCGAATGTGCATTTATTTTCCGGGTTTTCTTTAGATTATTCAGAATATACACAATAAATTAAATAATTGTCCGGGTAAAGTTTTAAAGAAATGCTAATTCTATTAAATTCTTAAAAAAAAGAATGTCGTTATCGCTGAAAATACAGAGATGTTCGACGCCAAAGTTTATTTTTGTGGAGCAACTTCCAAAAATTTTATTGGGAATATCAAACTATTTTTTACTATTCTACTCGGTTAAAATTTTCCTTTAAACCCTTCTTTGTCCACTGTATTTTTTGCATCGGATTGTTTGGGTTACGTCATACTCGACAATCCAAGAAACCAATGTTTGTAAATATTGAGCTAATACCGCGCCTTAATAAGGTAATTTTTGAACTTGAAGAGAGTGGAATATTTAAATTTTGCGGGATACCCTGGATACCGGAACGCGGGATTGCGGGATACCGGTTTCGCCTCGGTAGGCATGTAATCTAGTTATCCTAATCCCTAATTTAGCTTGATCAGGTTTCCGCTGTTCGATACTACATAGTTTTCTTTCAGATGATCGTGGGTGTACACCAGCCTCTCAACGTACTTCTCGTCTGCCGTGAGCTTAACCTTCGCTTTGCAGCCGCAGGAAACTCTTCGGGAACAGTACCAGTTCAGTCTGGTAGACTTGCTGTAGGTGTAACCATCTAGTAGCATTACAATCCCATGACGGTAGTTTACGAATGTTGGTCGAACTGGAAAAAAAACGAAATAAAAAAGACAATGTTAGGCAAAATGTGACGCATCTTTCTGGATCGATTATACCGAGTATTTTTTTTTTTTACTGGACAGTATAAGGAAATCCTAACACATAGGAGATATGGGGAAACTGTTTAGGAGCTATTCGTTTTTTTATTGATAAAAACAATTTTGGCATAATTCGTTTTCTGGTCAAGCGAGCATAAAAAATTGACAATTTTTATTTTTTATTTTAGTAGGTCATGGTCTTGGATCGGATAAATAAAATCTGGTCAGCAGATGTTAGGCAATTTTAATAAAATATTGTTTCATTTGTTTTATGTTGATCGACAGTGTTATGTAAGCATCATTTCATTGTATGAGAAGAAAAAAAAACAGTTTTACATATTTGTAAGGATAACTCGCACTCAACCAAAAAAATTAAGTAAGTACACAAAAATTATTTTATGAAAAATAGCTAGGATAGTTCCCATCTCCTACTTATTAGGATTAGGATTTCCTCATACTGTCCCAGTTAAAAAAAAGACTTATAGATCACTCATGTACTCATAAGGAATGTGGAAGTTAAAGGAAAGTGGTTTTGAAATCACAGCAAAAAGCACAATATTTCAAATGCATGGCGTTTTTTTTTTTGTTTTGATATAGAGTAGAAATTAAAGTGAATTGTTTTGGTTGGATCGTGAAATGTCACCATTAGAATAGCCGTCGCATTGCAATTAAGTTATTAAAAAATCTGCTGAATACGCACCTTTTTCAGCTGGGTAGAAAACAACAACTGCAATAAAAAATATCCTGTTTAGTAACCTTTACTCAGTTTACAGGTTTGGTCTAATGCTGGGGCCGTTAAAGCAGGTTCAGCGTCAGCATAAAAAAAATATGGTAGAAGTACACTGGGCTACATCACTTGGGTACCCCATTTGTATTAAAAATTTAATACAAATGGGTACCCCATTGATGCAGCCCACTGTCCATGACATATATAAGCAAAATAATAACGAATGGCCACAGCGTTGTACTGACGTTGCGGGGTCATCGTACGCCGCCAACTACACACAAGAGGAAGTCCTTTTGCTACTAAGTTACTTTATCAAATGTAATGTAAAGAAATCAAAATAAGTAAAACAAAAAAAATATACATATATATATCACAAATGCTTGTTTATTTTTGTGTTTCTTCGCTAGGTAAATAAGACGATAACAAAGATGTCGAACTTGTGATACAAAACTGAAGATAAGCATTGGCTTATCTTCAGTTTTGACAAAATTTTGTCACATTGTTTAAGCATCCTTCCAGATACTCGTAACTTTTTCGTCAGATGAGAACTCCTTATCTGCTGTAAATAGAAGGAAGAATTGTGCAAAGAAAATAATAGCGTGATGGTAATAGGCTCGCCTCGTCCTCTATTACCTACATGGTACAATCAGCATCAGAAATATTGATGCTGATTGTACCAATTTTCTTAGTTGTTCAGATCATTTTGAATAGAATAGAATATAATACTCTTTATTATGCATACCATTTAAAATACAGGTATGAATGTTGAAGTTTTACATAGGGTGACACAACACCCATCATTCATTTCATTCAGGGTGTTCATTTTGAACAGTCTTGTTCAAAATGATCTGAACAACTAAGAAAATTAAACTTTATCTCAATAGGACAAAGTTCTTGTCAGAATGACAGTTGTCGTGTACTGTCTTCATTCTGAATCATTCCTTGTGCCATTGAGTTAATATTTCATTTTCATAGTTGTTTAGATCATTTTGAACAGTATGTTTGTCCCAATATTATTGACGCTGACTGTACTTAAACATAACTAGCACAATGTGGGTATAGGTACACCTCTGTCTAACCTTTCAGGCAATATAGGCGTGATGTTATGTAGAGCAGCGTAGCGTAGCAGTAGTGATGTTATGAAGAGCAGCATCGCATAGCAGTTTCGTTAAGAAAGGCCAGAATTTCTTTTAAAAATCTTCAATATGGGAACAGGAATAATATAGATAAATGCAGACAACAACACACTTGTAAGTTGGCTTTTAAACAAATTTTGAAGTAAAAACTTCTTTAGGCATATTGAGTGATTTTTGGTAGGGGAAAATGTTATGGTATCACCGACATCAACATGCTAATAACAACAGTATATCTGTACTCATAGCTTATGAGTATGACATGTTACGCTTAGCCAGCAGTGAAAGCGTTTTAAGTTTTCACTTCTGTCAGCAGTCCCCATGATTTTTTTTAGTTCTTTTAGGCTCGACGCAAGGGGTAATGCTACTTAATGCAATAATAGATAAGTTACTGTTCAGTCACAGAGAAAAACATTATTTGATATTGCATTGATTGTAGTGTTGCTGAAATAATTAACGAGGTGTTAAGGAATGGGAAAAGGATTTAGAACTGCACCAAATAAAATATTCAGCCAAAATACTTGGCATATAAATATTTATTTATACATTTATAAGTAAATGGTGTACTTAACAAACATTTAAAAAAATCTATATACTAGAAGAAAATCAATCTGCCTAGCCTTTTCCCAACTATGTTGGGGTCGGCTTCCAGTCTAACCGGATGCAGCTGAATACCATTATTTTACATGGAGCGACTGCCTATCTGACCTCCACAACCCATTAACTGGGTAATACGATACCCCTTGGTAAGACTGATTGTCAGACTTTCGGGCTTCTGACGACCCGTAACGACTGTCAAAGATCCACAAATGACAGCCGGGACCAACGGCTTAACGTGCTTTCCGAGGCACGGAGGAGTCTCGGTATGTAAAGATGGTCACCCATCCACGGACCAACCCTGGCAAGCGTAGCTTAACCTGATGGATCGACCCGTGCGGCTGTTATTACTTAGCCACGAGCTCCTCCTATACTAGAAGAAAATAAAAATTAAATATGTATGTTATACTTGATTGCTTACATAATATTTCTTTAAATCATACATAATTGTCTAACTCACCTTTAAACTTGCTGTTAATATAAAATCCTGTTTAGAAATCGCAAAAAAAAAAAAAACAAAACAGCATATTACCGCAGCCAAAAATTATTGTAAAATCTTGCAAAATTAAAGATTGTAATCAAATAATAACGGGTTGCCTAGAGAAATATACACGTAAACACTTAACACAGGTATTAAACCATAAATAGGCAGTATCTTCCATCTTCAAACTAAAAGTAAATTGTGTCATAAACCAAAGATATTTATTTTTTATTTTAGGCACTATACCTAGAACATAAGCACTTATTCCCATAGCAAACCTTCATATAAGTTTGGAATCATTGTAAATACTGTTATTTTATAAGAGATCTATACCAAACAGATCATTTTTAAGAAGTATAAACTGGAAGGAGTTTTTTGACAACTTCCAAATCCTATTACTACGTACTCACCGCCTTCAGCAAACTCCGGTTCCCACCGACACATCACAATATCACTATCATCACTGCTTAAAAGCGACACTATCACATAACTCACTTGATTTCGAGTTAATACACAATTACCCAACACAAAACATTTTGAGGTTAGAATCTGACAAACAACGTTAATAACTCGTTTACGCACATACAGTCTTTATGGACAATAGTCTATATTATATTATTCACGATATAAAATATGTTTTGGGGTGTTTTAAAACAGCAAAATCGCGTTGAAAATAAACAATCTAATATTATTTGTTTTGACATTTGACAGTAGCAAAATGTTTACGAACGAACTATGGCGCCCGGCGCGTTCCATTTCAACTGTTCAACACTTCATCCTATACTTTGTTTCTTTGTTGGTTGTTTGTCATTAGTCGCTATTACGATAGTCGGTACAAACAAAAACGTTCATAGAATTTAGTTACTTCAACCTGAAGGTCTTGTATTTATATCCAGTTTGGGGACATAGTTGTGCAGTATTCTACCTATCTCCTCTTACGCGTAATTGGAGGTGAAGTTGTGTTCGAAGAGTAGAAGTTGTGGTATTTCTCTATTTTAAACCACATCTTTTTATTTATTTAGTACATTGCTCGAGTTGTAGTGTTAACACCTAATTTTCACCGAGGTCTCATAAAATTCACCTTACTTAAACTTTACAAACACTATTTCCACGGGAAGCCACTCATTCTATAGGCTTGTTATCCCCAATTATTTTTTGTTAAAAATCTTATACCGCCTATAAACATTCGCGCGAGTGACGAGGCGAGTGGCGAGTCGAGGCATGAGCACGAATAAGTAAATAGTAGTTCGTCATTCACATCGTGATTCGCATCACCGCTCGTGACGCTCGTGTCGGGAGCGGTTTTTGGGCAGGAGTCAAAGGGAAACGAGTGGCGAGACAAACTAGTGTTTACACATTCGCTTATTAGAAATTTAATTTCGTAGCAAACGGCCTATCAAGCAACATCAAAATGGACTATACCAAATAATATAGAATGGAATAAGATTATAGGTATATTCAATTCAATTCAATTCAATTCAATCTTTTATTTCAGAAATAATCCATATTGTATTTGGTTAGTAGTAGAACTTACAAACTATGTTAGTGTTAAAATAACAATCAAAGTTAAAATTAAAACTTAAAATCAATATTAAAATCAAAAAACACAATTAAAAATCAACCAAAATTAAATTTAAATCAAATCAAAAATCAAAATTAAAATCAATATTAAAATCAAAAACACAATAAAAACAATCAAAATTAAATTCAAATTAAATCAAAATTAAATCAAAATTAAATCAATATTAAAACCAAAATATCAATAAAAAATAAAATAAACAAAAACAACACAAACAAAATAAAAGGACACAGTAATACACCTTAGGACAGGGAGGAACTGTCCACTGCTCACAGCGCAGTATGCAAACGTATCCAGTGGCGCAGCAGTGGAGAGTCCCACCTGTCCGCGAACACGCTTATCAATCTGTTGCTACTGGACCTAACACGACTCAGCAGCGACGCACACTGCTTCCTTATAAGAGCTTGAAACCCATCAGTGTGCGCTTCTACGAACATAGTCGAAGCACTGCAGAATCGTGGCAGCCCCAGCAGCATCCTAAACGCGTTGTTGTACTGAATACGTAGGGCGTTGTATGCCCCGAGTGTGTAGTTAACCCACAGGCTGCACGTGTAAAGTGATTGGCAGTAAGACTTAAAAAGAGTCACTTTCACTTCATTACTGCTACGCGCGAACCTGCGAGCCAACATATTACACCGGACAGCCAACGCCCTACGTGCCCTTTCCACATCCGCGTTATCCTTAAGGTCCTCGGAAACCCAGTGGCCCAGATACTTGAACTGAGTGACTCTGTTTAAGGGGGTACCAGCTAAGGTGACTGTAGGTACAGTCACGTAATTTTTGTCCCGCCCCTTAAAAACTAGGAGTTCACTTTTCTTCGCGTTGTATCTGAGCCCATGGGCCTCCGCATAGGACTCACAAATCCGTACCAGCTTACGCAGACCCCCGATCGATGGACTCAGCAGCACCATATCATCTGCGTAACTAATATTGTTGAGACAAACTCCGTCTATGTAGCAGCCGACACTGGCGCTGCTGAGTTCACCGACAAGTCGGTTAATGTACAGGTTGAAGAGCTTCGGTGAAGTCAGTCCACCCTGTCTCACCCCGCACTGCAACCTGTACACATCCGAGAAAGAGCCTGCCCATCTGACACTATTTTTCTGGTTGTTGTACCAATACCTAAAAACAGATGTAACTTCCGGACTGCAATCTGTCTCTCCTTCGAGCTTACGCCATAGTTTGTCATATGACACCAGGTCGAAAGCTTTCGAGAGATCCAGAAAGCACGCAAAAACGGGAGTTTTCCGATCACTATAATACTGAACAGTCTGCTTTAGACACATGATAGCACTTTCCGTTGACAAACCAGATCGAAATCCAAATTGTGCATCATGGAGCTTAATATGCCTGCCCAGTTGGTGGTCAAGCAGACTGTCCAGCACTTTCGCAATAACCGTGGCTAATGAAATCGGTCTATAATTCAATAAATCCGAAATATCACCGGTTTTGTTTTTAGGAATTGGCACAACAACAGTGTACATCAGTCTATCAGGTAAGTACGAATGGCTAACGCATAGATTAAAAAACATGGCCAACACCCTTGGCAAGTGAACCCCTGCATTTTGCAGATGCTCGATGCTGAGGCCGTCGTGACCAGGCGATTTACCTCTTCTCATATTCCTAATAATGCCTGCCACATCCTTCGCTGAAAACCTAACTTTAAGATCTCCGACGGCTGACTCAACATCACGCATCTGCAGTGCCGCATCCAACGGCGGTTCAATTTTAAAAAGCTGCTGGAAACGATTGGCAATTTCCCGTGGTTCATGCACGCCAGCCACACTCACAGGGTGACCAGGCTTCGGATTTAACTGATTTATCTTTTTCCATAAACCCTTAAAATCCTTCTTGCAGTGGTGTTCTGCAATTATGTCCATTTTAATTTTTTGCTCGTTATCCTGACACCACTTCAATTGGGACTTAAAAAGTTTCCTGGATTCAGACATGTTTTCATAAATATATCCGACAGAGGGTTTTCCATTCAGCACCCACATCTGAAAGCAAAGCCTGGCCCTCACATGAGCATCCCTGACGTATCTGTTCCACCCGGTTATGCTACCTTTGTTACGTCTCTTTCCAAAAAACGCTGAACATTTAGACGCATCTGTTAATATACATACTATTTCATCATACAAGTTATCTAAACAATGTCTATGGTGTGTGTTAGAACACATTTTATCAGCACAATTACTCATTTCAGACGGAAAATCAACATTTTTCAAGTTAACATGACATAGCCTATTGTATTCATAAATTTGGTCACGGTCCCTGTCACCCCATGTCACTTGGTTAATACTAATGTCAGTTTTAGGCAGCACGCTTTTAGGTTTTATTAAACCTAGATCATACTCGAAATGTATAGGATAGTGGTCGGACCAGTAAATGTCATAAAGAACAGACGCACTAATAACAGCGTGCCGCGCGGCACTCGTCACGACACAGTGGTCAAGCCAGCGCCGTGATCCGTGTGCGTCACTCACAAAAGTGTATGTATCCGACGGCAATAGTTCCCTGTCAACGCTCGACCACAACTGTTCGGCACAAAAGTGTTTTAGTTCAGTATCAAAAAGCTCACCTGGATGTGCGTTGAAATCACCCAATATAAACACCGATTCTACATTATTACTTTCAATAATGGCATTTATTTCACATAAACATCCGGTAAATTCTACTAAGTTATCTGTTGAGTCTGTTGGCATATACACAGAAAAAATTATTATAGCACGATCAGTGAGTTCAAGTTTCACTGCAACCAGACGCACACTAGAGCACGGCAACACTGTCACTGTGGGAAACAAACTTTTCCTCCATAATATGGCCACGCCTCCATACGGTCTACCCCGAAGTATGCCGGCCGAGGTATCCACAGCTGAGTTACCGACGAAGCCAAAGTCGTTGTCTATGCTACCCAGATATGAGACGTCGTGAGGTAGCAACCAAGTTTCCTGTAAGGCAATTACATCTGCCGTCTTACAAATTCGGCGTATACATTCAACCGAACGCGTCACACTTTTACAGTTGTAACTTACTAACTTAGTTGAACTTATCATTATTTGAGTTAGCAACGCTTTTCAGAGTATCCTCTCTGGCTTTTACTTGCCGATCGAAGTTTATAAAACGACGAAAAGCTATTCCTTCTGGCCAAAAATTTGATTCCATAAACATGTCCAACTTATATTTTGGAACAAAAACCTTATAAGCATTATAATCTTTTGCTATTTTCATATTCATTTTTTCTAACGTGACGGTTACATTACATTTATCTCTAATGTAGTTTACTATGTCACACACGGTCACTTCCTTCGCCACATTATAAATGTACATCGTGGTTTGTATATCTGCTGCTTTGAATTTAACTTCAGGCGCTATAACAGCCTTCCCTCTGGTTCCAATAAAACGATTCCTATGTCTTTTTCTCTGTACCTCAATCCAGCCATTATCATTACGTTCCGTTTTCCATTGCCCATCGCGTACAATATCAGCAAAACATTTTTGGTTTTGTGTGACGACATGCTGTACAACCGGAACGCTCGTATGTCCCAACGCCTGCGTAGATAAGCGAGGTGCTTGTGTCAGCGCGCACTCGGCTACGATCGTGGATGATCGGCCCGGCTGCTGCCGCTGATTGGCCAACTCGTCGGCCTCGCGCGTCGCTTCGGATCGGCTGCTCTGTTTCGCACGTACCGGTTGAGGTGTTTTACAACTACCTCCCTTACTCGATAAATTTTCAAAAAACGGGGATTTGCACTGATTTTCATCTTCCAAACATATATGTGGCAAACCGACAGGGCCACTGTTGCTGTCTTCATGTGTATTAATCCCCAAGGCACCTTGTGTTGTGTTCACATTACACGGAAAATAATTAACCACTGACGTATTTTTTAACAATTCAAAATCCAACTTTATCTGGCGTAGCTGGTCAGCAGTGGCATACTCTTCCTTTATTTGCGTAATTTCACTCTGCATCTTTAGTATGTCTTTTAATAACCTTGTCACATCGACATGGTCGAACAGTACAGGCGGTAGTTTTTGCAGGTCTCGAGCTACAAATATCGGAATTTCTTCTGGGTCCGTTTCTTTTAATAAACAGAGAATATCATCAATATTACGAAGCGTTTTACCGTCCCTCTTTCTTATTTTCTTCCGCTTTGCCGTCGAAATAGAATGGAAAAGCAGATCCTTAGCATTCTCAATATCCGACTCCGAAAAAGCACTTTTACATATACGACTAATGCTTTCTTCATCCATAACGTCCATTTTATTGCATATAAATGCAAGCACCTCATTTATAACAACATTGCACGAGTTACACTTTACCACGTTAGAAGCCATTTTCAAGGACACGACACTACCGAACGGGAAGCGCGCGCGTCGCGGACTGGGATATGTATTTTGTTTTTGGAGCTCTATCAAAGTCAGCCAGTCATTTGCAACCCAAAGCATCCTCATCATAGTAATAAGCAGAAATTACACAATGCTTGGTCAATTTTATCGTAGGAGCTCGTGGCTAATAAAAGCTGCACGGGTCGATCGATCAGGTTAAGCTACGCTTGCCGCGGTTGATCTGTGGATGGGTGACCATCTATAAATACCGAGACCCCTCCGTGCCTCGGAAAGCACGATATGCAATTGGTCTCGGCTGTCATTCGTAGATCTTTTGACAGTCCTTTTCGGTCGTACCGGTACGACCAAGTCTGACAACTAGTCTTACCCAGTAACTGGGTTGTGGAGGTCAGATAGACAGTCGCTCCATGTAAAATACTGGTATTCAGCTACATCCGGTGAGACTGGAAGCCGACCCCAACGTAGTTGGGAAAAGGCTAGGCAGATGATAATGAATGGGGGTACAAACTGAAGAAATATTATTTGGTGACTACTTTTCGTACACATCGACGCGACGCAAGAAGCTGGCGTCAATAAAATCCGGTGCAGGAGAGGACGACATTTACCGACCAATAAAATCAGCCCTAAGGCCTGAAACTGCGTTAAGCGGGCGCCCGCGACGTGCAACCGTCGCGTGTCTACGCGCGTGGATACGCGGGTGGGCTCTGTGGGAACGCTACGGGCCCCGTCGCGGGTACCCGTCGCCGCGTTTTATTTACGCAGTGTCGCTAGTTCAATTTTAACGTTGTGCACATAGAAATATAAAAAACAGGAGAAGTGGCATGGGGGCGTGTTTGTGTCCACGCGTTATGCGCACGCTGTGCCTTTACTCGCCAAATGGCCGTCTCCGCGAACTAGTACGCTTTCGACCGTGGTCACGATAAATTATAAAAATGCCGTGTTCTTCAGTGGTTTCCTGCAAAAACCGAAGTGATATTAAAAACTTCGTATCTCACGGAATCACTTACCATATGTAATTAAAAGTATTTTACTGTATTTATCTTTAAAATCATAAAAAACAACAAATCGTAAAATATTTCTTGCTTTTACTACGTTATTTTTGTTTTCAAATATCGCAGCGGCTGTACTATTTTTGCAGCAAATACATTGCTCCTTAACCACTACCTTAAGTATGTCGCTAAGCGACTGGACAAGCAATGTAAAAATAACAAAACGATACTTTATTTACGCGGAGCGTCGCATAGTACAGCCGCTGTGTCTTGCGGCGAGATAGTGATGAGGTTAAGATCCACTAAAGTAGGCTATCGATAATAATGTCGATTGCCCAGCGAATATTATATTGCTATTATAGTTTATTTTTCAATTTGTCAACCGTTTTAGCCCGGTTGGAACACTTGAAAAGATGACGTTTAAGTACGGTTGGAAAACCTTTGAGAATGTAAAATAATCTTTTTTACTGTTTTTGATTATTTTACCTAGTTGAGAAATGCATAACCAACGGTCGTAAAGTAAGTTTATTAATGTTTAGGTGGAGTGTTTTAGGGTTTAAATTATCGCATCTTCGTGCTATTTCCTTACTTTTTTTTGGTTTTGGTATTTTACTTCCGCTAAAGTCTTTAACTATGCACCACAAGATTCGAATGCGTTGTAGTAATCGGTATGGTTCAGATAAAATATTAGTGATTTTTGCTTAAGGTCAGGATATTCGAGCGCAGTAGGCATTTAGCGTTACCTCCCCACCCCGCGTGGCAAGTCGCGCGAACGCGCAGTTCAAACGAACTCGCTGACCCCGCTCTGCAAAATAATTTTCCCATAATTTAAACTTAATTACCACTATAATTATAATACAACTTAAACTAAGATCTACAGTTTAATTATACACTACAACAATATTTACAGACTGATTTTTAAAACTAATAAACAAACACGGAAAATAACAATAATATGACAAATATTTCGATCGATTAGCGGAGGGACGCAGCGAGCCAGCAAAAACGACACAGGTCCTGCCTCGGAAACGCCTAGCGGGCAACTGAAGCGAAGCGCGTGCGCCGCTTAGTTATATAATCATTTGTTAAAATAATAAAAAACTGTTTTGAGAAAAAGTAACCAGAGAATGTTCTCCTAAACGTTATTGCCTATTTTTTGACATATTTTTTTTGAGTAAAAGTTTGGTCTACTTCAAGTACGACTTGAAAAACGATCACAAATATCTCTGTTTTCGCGATTTTTTATGATCGAGTGAAAATTTAAATATCGTGTTTTGAACCGGAGAATAATCAAGAATGTTTATTAAAGTACAACATATATTTTTACCAAATCAAAACTAAGAATATTTGATTGTTTAATGTTGAATCAAAAATAGGTCGATTTTGAGGAACCTGGCCTTAAAATAAGTCAACATATTCGTGCTATTTATTTGTTATGCATGAGTATGGCATGTGTTTGTTTTCATATATTTAACTATTTCTTAACTAAGGGTTTTTTTTTAATAACAAAAGCCTATTCGCCTGTTGCCTGCTACCTGCTTACTCATCGTGAGGTTAAGAAGTATAGACCGCGCGGAACTAGTTGATCGCGCCTTAGGTATGTGAGCGGTGGGATGGAGGAGCGGGGGCGCATTACAGCCTGGCCACGGGAAATTCGCCTTAGCGAAAAATCGCGCGGTGCGAGCGGCGGGGCGACCGGCGATATGTACCGAGCGAATCGCACCGGCGACTGGCGGGGCGACCGGCGAGTGAAACAAATACATGACAGTACGGCGCAGGCCACGGACTCGGGCGGCAGTCGCGGTGACTAGGGAAGTGAATAAACATTTTTAGTCGTTGTCGCCGCGATTCCGCGAATATAATATGAACACCGAGTTATTTATATCGGAAGTTTTAGCACGGCCACCTGTTTGGAAGTCTGGCCACCCATACCATAAATATAAACATGTGGTGAAGAGATTGTGGGAAGAAATTAAAATGAAATTTCCAGATTCTGAAGGTTAGCATTTTGGTACTTCTTGTGGAATTCTCCATCTATACCTCGATTCCTATTCAAGTAATGAACTCCACATTCTCTTCCAAATATTATGTCTTGTACCAAAAAACGATTACTTTCTAAGCAATATCGCGATAACTTTGATAAGGACATTTTTTAATCGCGGACTTCCTTACTGGTCGCGGCGGCGAACGTGTCTGCCCGTGGCCTGCATTCGCCGCCGCCACCGCCGTCGCCGCCGCCGCCCGCCCCCGCCACCGCCACCGCCGATCCCCGTGGCCAGGCCGTTACTCAGTACGTGCGTTGCGAACCGCCGCCTCACCCCTGTCTCAGCGGCCAACTAGTTCCTATGGACTATAGACTATAGCTTAAGATACTTATTATGTAAATGATAAATAAGTTCATAAAGTACCTTTTTAGCTTCCCAAAAGATACAAATACAAAAAAATAATGGATTGATGCCACAGGAAGGCCACCTAACTGGTTCCCAACAAAATGTAGCACCATATGCTCAATTCACTTTAAGGCAGAAATGTTCCAGCCTCTAAAGAAAACTCGCAGGCTTTTTGAATGGGCAATCCCAAAATTAAGAGTACGTCAAGTACTGAACAAATACCTCCACTTTACAGGTCAGTGAGTAAAAACATCATAACAGGGTTCAACAATTCCTATGGTTTCACAGCCTAAACCAACTTAACCGGATTGTTTTAATTTATTGATTCGTGTTTTTTTTTTTTTAATATACATTTTTTTTAATTTAAAATATATAATACTTTCTGGACATAATTATCATTTTTTATTTTATTTTCAGGACCCCAAATTTTTCTTGTACAGTAATAAATGGAAGTATCGATAACTTTCCGATTTAGCAATTTATTTTACATATACGCTAGTGATTGACTAGCGTATATGTAAAATAAATTGCTTTTTGCACAACACAATAATAGCGCCAGATGTTTTTGTGTGAGTAAGTTGTACGGTGCATGGTAAATGCACGCTGTGTGTGACGAGTTAAGGTTTATAATTGATTGTGTAGTATGTTCTGATTTATGAATTGCAAGTGTGTGTGTGTGTTGTGTGTGTGTGTTGTATCTATTGCTTTTAGTGAACTACATGTGTAGTAGTGGCGCGGTGGTGGGGCCAACCTAGCGACATCGGGTTCTGATACATTTTCAACTACCGGGCATATCTCCTTCTTTCATATATCTATGGTTGTGCATATACAGTCGTGTCGATGGAGAACTTAATATATTACTACGTAGCAAAACAACGACAAGCAAAAAAAAGACGACAACCAGTAAGCCCGTACATTGAATCTAGATTGCTATGCGGTGAATTTGTAGTAAAGTTCGGTAAATTAAGAGAAAATGAAAACTCATTTTATAAATATTTTATAGTTTCGGTACAAGTCTATGACGAATTATTTTCGAAACTGGAACCGTATTTGAGGATCAAAAATCTTAGAGTAAAATCTGTCAAACTCAAAGCATTTATTTCAAATAAACCAATTACAGGCACTTTTGAATTGTCAATGGGTCGGTCAGTCAGAAAGATGAAGCTAATTGCCCATTCCAAAGCGTAGTAGATCCCTATGGAGAAGAACGGGCATGAAACTCCACGGACACTCTTTTAAATCATAATATTTTTACAAAATATTGGTTACATCGTTCATGTTGAAAATATACATGTGAGAACAATGTAGAAAGACGTGCACGTTAAAAAGCGTCCGTAATAAAAAGATAAAAACTAAAACAACTAAATTCATTCATTCGTTTCGTAAGCGATTCTTAATTTCCTAAGTAAATCGTTACAGAAGTTGCGGTATCGAGTGTAGGTAGTATTTAAGATTATGTTATCAGGAGAACTATTGGCTTTAATGTGCATTCTATCTCGATTTTGTATACATCTTAACAGCCCTGGAGTGACCCAAGGTTTTATAACATGTTTTTTCCTAGGGACATTTACTTGAATTGAATGTTTAGAGACGATTGAAGTAACAGTGTCAATGAATATTGTTGTCGATGTGTTAATGTCGTCAGTGTTATACATTCCGGAGAAGTCGACATTTTCAAGATCAGCAATAATGGCTGAATAATTTAACCGAGTGACTTTGCGGGATGATTTGTGCGGAGGGTTGTAGTTAGCAATATTCAAGATAGTAGGCTTATGGTCTGTGATTTGCGATTCTAGAATGAGCGAGGTAGAAGGAAGGTTGGTCTTAAGGAAAATATGGTCTAAACATCGATCTAAGCGAGTGGGGATAAGATGGGTGGGCAAAGGTCCGTGAGAGGCATTTAGTGATAGGTAATCGAGCGTTCTGTCACTTCTGTTGGCTGGACTCAAATCCAAATTCATATCACCCATAAGAGCGATGTTAGAGTAGCAAGAGATACTACAATATAGACTGTCCAGACTAGATAAAAAGGAGTTAAAGTTACTACTAGAATTAAGTGATGGAGAACGATATACTGCAACTACTGCCAGTTCGTGGTTACCTATTTCACATACCAGGCAATTTCCCCCCTCAAATTTAGATTCCCGCACCGAACTTAGCAAACCCAATCTGGTGTAGGTATATAATAATGCCGTCATTTTGATTGCAGTTAGAGATGGTAGAGTGAGCCTGAAACCCGTCCAGAACAGGTAAACAGGTAACCTTACAAAGCCAGCATTCAGTGAGAATCACAACGTCATAATAGGTTGGGGAAAAAGTTTCTTCGCATTTTTTAAGAAAATTCAAAACATTTTTTTATATGCATTATTTACATTTATCTGAAGTATGTAGGTACCATTTTGTTCGATAACTTTTTGCCATCTTGTAGGTAGGGACATGATCCCATTGCTATAGAAATTTCGGGACTTCTGATCAAAATACCGCGACAAGTGGTTTTGGCAGTCCTCTCGTGATGTTAACCTGACACTGCCTAAAGAATTCTGAAGAGACCGAAACAGGTGGAAATCTGAAGGTGCAAGGTCAGGACTATACGGCGGATGCATTAACACCTCCCAGCCAAACTCTCTTAATTTTTGCTGAGTGGCTAAAGATGT
The DNA here is from genome assembly GCA_946251885.1 of Cosmia pyralina. Classification (NCBI taxonomy): domain Eukaryota; kingdom Metazoa; phylum Arthropoda; class Insecta; order Lepidoptera; family Noctuidae; genus Cosmia; species Cosmia pyralina. Next base: position 22,650,035 of record OX276351.1, read on the forward strand.
GTGAGGTCTAGCATTATCATGATGAAAAACCACACCCCTTCTGTTGATTGATTCCGGCCGCTTTCTCTCAACTTCTTGCTTTAATCTCATCAGTTGTTCGCAGTAGAGTTCAGAATTGATGGTCCTGCCTGGTGGTAACAGCTCATAATGAATAATGCCCTTCCAATCCCACCACACACACAGAATCACCTTGTTGCGAGTTAACCCGGGTTTCGCCACAGTCTGTGAAGCCTGACCGGCCTTTGACCACGACCTTTTTCGCACGTTCATGTCGTACGTGATCCACTTTTCATCACCAGATATCAGCTTCTTCAAAAATGGTTCGGTTTCATTACGTCGTAATAAAGAATCACAAATGAGTACACGATTCATTAGGTTTCTTTCAGTGAGCTCGTGAGGTACCCAAATATCGAGCTTTTTTGTGTACCCAGTTTTTTTCAAATGCGCCAAAACTGTTTTGTTTTCAATTCCCAGTTCTTCAGCTACGTCGTAACTACTGATATGCCGATCTTGCTCCACTTTTTCAAAAATGGCATCCATTTTATCCGTAATAGGGCGACCAGAGCGACGTGCATCTTTGACATCAAAATTTCCGAATTGAAAACGCTTAAACCAAATTTGTGCTACTCTCACAGACATTGCACTGGGTCCATAAATATCGCAAATTTTTTTCGCGGCTTGCGTTGCATTTTTACCTTTTTTGTAGTAAAATTTTAAAATGTATCGAATTTCTTCATTAGATTCACTCATCTTGACAGTACGAAAAACAAATGAAAATCACACATTTTCCTAATTTGAATTTGGAATTATGTTCTTTAAAATTTAAACTTTCAATGATACCAAAACCAGCCAGATACAAATAATATAGCCAAAGAGATTTTATTTTAAGTTCATACATACTATAATGCGAAAAGACTTTTTAATAAGTGGTTTTTGTTCGATTTATTAGAAGCTGGATATGGTCAAAGTTTTTGTAGACACTGCGGATATTTAAATGCAGCAGATTAAAGTTACCACGAGTTGAAGGGATAGCATACCGTGGTCTTTATAAAGGTCATTCGCCTGGTCCCATATGGCAGGGCGACACTGAACTTCTACAATTACTCTTTCCGTATCGAAAGACATGATTTTCTCCGAGCGTGCGTGCGGTCCGTATCACATAGCGTTATTAACTGAACAAGCCCGTGCGTGTTACCGCTGGCGGGTCCCGCGCGTGCCCCCGCGCGGGTATCCGTCGCACGGAAACGGGCACCGTTGCGCTGGCGCGGGGCCCGCCTCCCCGCAACGTACACCCGTGCGGGGCCCCGCGACGGTGCACTTTTGTATGGTACCGCGCGGGCGTCCGCTTAACGCAGTTTCAGGCCTAAGTCAATAAAGTTATTCAAAGGACAAAAGATAACTTAACATATCCGAGGTAAAGTGCAAATATTTTAAGGCTCGCTTTGTGGAGCTGAAGATGCACCTCCTGAAAATAATCATGCCGACGCCCATGCAAATACATACAAAGGTGTAAACGCGAGGTTACACTGTGAAAGCAGCAGCAAGTCCAGCAAGTGGCGACCGGCTACTATTACACGGCCTAGGGCTCCCGAGACTGCTAGTTCACCTCTGTATACAATCTCAAAATTATCTCGTAAAATAGATTAAGGTAGATGAAGTAGTTAAACTTAAAAATACGGTAATAAATTGGGTGGAAAATAATAATTATTGGTTTAACTGCGAATATTCTGCTACTTCAGCAATGATAAATAATATATCCGTATGCAGCAAGCAAACTATCAAATCAAATCGTTTATTGGCCCAATTAGCATTTTCTAAATTAAGACGTTTTTGGAGCCTCCCTTTAAGCAAAAAATGCCTGTATTAGGAGACTCCGCTCTTCCATAACATTGCAGTATTATACATACAGGGTGTGGCGTAAATAGTGGTCCAACGTGAAGGGGTCGATACACCGTATAATTAGTTATCACATACCACAATTTCAACCATTTTTCTCCAGTCTCAGAATAAAATATTTTATATTATTGGTTGAAAAATGTACACCTTGCTTTACTAATTTTGCTGTATTTTCCATAAATGACATTATTTTTTAATTTTACTTTTTGTTTATATAACTGTGAAATGCATGTGCTATCATATGCAAATGTAAAAATAATTACTATAAAGCAAGTTGTCAGTTAAAAAAAAAAAAATTGGTTCAAATTGTGATATGTGATAGCTGAATATACGGTGTATCGACCCCTTAACGTTGGACCACTAATTACGCTACATCCTGTATACTAACTGTGAGCTACTATAAAATAATTGATGAATTAAATATTTAAAAATAAAATTAAATTGATAAATTAAAATAATTACTAACACTAAATAACACAATTTCTTGTTGTTGTATGTGGAGTAATGTGTGGTGTGTTGTGGTGTGGTGTAGTGTAGTGTAGTGTAGTGTGTTGTGTGTGGTGTAGCGTAGTGTGGTGTGTGTGGGGTAGTGTAGTGTGGTTTGGTGTGCGTGTGTGGTGTGTTGGGTGTGGTGTATTAGATTATGGTATATTATATGTGATGAGTTTCGGCTACTAACCGTTTTCCAGAAGTGCCTCGGTTTCCTCGTAGGTTTTATCCAGTCTAATATACGTTTTTTACAGTCTCGGTAATTTTTATTATACAGGGCATACCACGGATATGCCACATGGAGGGAAAGTACCTTGAATATTGTAGTTGGAACATTTTACTGAAAGAAGACATTATTTGAATTTAAAAAAAACAATTCCAACTGCATTCATAGATATTTAAATAATTACATGGTTGAACCGGAAATCGAACCCGTTACATGAGAAAAATAATCAGCCTGTAGCTTTATCATACCGATCAAAATGCTTCATCGTAAGAATTATTTTTTGCTAAATAACATAGTGTCACAAATTTTTACATTTTTCATTTTTTCATTTCAACAAAAGAGTGCGACTATGTATTCAACAGGAAGGGACTCATTTTGAGCATTTGATAAATTGATTAATTTTGTATTAAAAATGTTAAAATTCATGGACTTCCTTTTATTTATGACACTATGTTATTTAGCAAAAAATAATCCTTATGATGAATGAAGCCTTTCGATCGGTATGATAAAGCTACAGGTGATTATTTTTCTCATGTAACGGGTTCGATTTCCGGTTCAACCATGTAATTATTTAAATATCTATGAATGCAGTTTAAATTGTTTTTTTTTTAATTCAAATAATGTCTTCTTTCAGTAAAATGTTCCATCTACAATATTCAAGGTACTTTCCCTCCATGTGGCATATCCGTGGGACGCCCTGTATACATACACATGTTTATCTGTTGTACAGTTGTGCCGAACATTTATTAAATTGCCTGCTTGCAAATCTAGTTTTAGTTTGAGGAATTTGGGAAAATAAAACTATTCTCCTTTTAGATTTTTAGCTAATATTATATGGTAAGGCTTTATGTTTTTTAAGAGCGTTTTGGATTGTACGAGTATACAGCTTTTTAACAGAGAATAAATCACATATTTGGTAAAGCTTTCAGTGGAGAATCTTATATTTTTAAAATACATACTTTTTATTAATGTACGTTGTGCTCGTTCTATGTCTATAAATTTTGTTTTAGCAGCATCGCCCCAAATTGGGATGCAATATAGTAGCACAGTCTGGGCCAGTGCTACATATACTTCATTGAGGAGATTTCTGAGACGGTCCTAACTGCTCACTATTTTACATGGAACAATATGCCTGAGGGTTTTAAAGATCCAACTGAGTTTCCTTATTCTCCCACAAGTTTGCTCAATATGGGGATACCAGGACAGTGCTTGGTCTACCACAACTCCCAGATATTTAGTCCTAGTGACCTTTTCAATGAATGGGCAGTTACAAATTGTAGTAGCCGCTCACACGAGCGCGGTGTGAATCTCATTTTACCTAAAATTGTACGTGGTATGAGTTCTATACCAAGAAAATATTTTTTTATTATTACAATTAAATGAATTTATTATTAAAAAAAATACTTAATAGTGATGGAACAACGTTAATAATAAAAAAATATTTTCTTGGTATAGAACTCATACCACGTACAATATTAGGTAAAATGACTCACGGACCCGATTCACACCGCGCTTGTGTGAGGGGGTAGTCAAGTCTCCACAGGTCTCCACCTTTAAATGTTCGTCATTAATAGGCTGTGTTCTGTTAGTGATACTGAAGCATATGTAGTTAGTTTTATTAGTGTTTAGTGAAAGTAAGTTGCTTTTTAGCCATTCAGCTACCCGAGCCATCCCTGCCTCTGCACTCAGATTAACCTCTTTCCAGGAAGAACCCGTGAACGCAATAGGTGTATCGTCAGCGAAAGAAACTACTTATGTATTTTTTATTTCCTTAATACAAAGATCATTAAAATATAAAGGAGAAAGAGGGTAGGCCCTAAGACACTACCCTGTAGGACGCCGTATGATACATCCTCATCGTCACTGGTATACTGTCCTATTTGTACTCTTTGCTTCCTGTTGGTAAGATAGTCTTTGGGTAAACTGAGCGCAGTCTCTCTTATTCCTGCTTTTTCCAGTTTATTCACAAGGATTGGGACAGAGACGGTGTCAAATGCTTTTTTGAAGCCTAAATATACAGACAGATATTTGTTTCCTTTGTCAAGGTGCTCGGTTACAAAAGAGCTTAACGAATTATGAATTTGCTTGCTGCACACGGATTCTTTGGAAACCTAAAGATGCATAAAGATTTCTATAGTATAAGCACAATCTATACATCATCTAACTTTTTATACTGTGGTATAAGCATAGCATAATCAGCCTTTTTAATGTTCCTGTCCCTGTATTGGGACACAAGCCTCCTCTCGGTTAGAGATGCCATGATTAGTGCCGGTTGGTAGATGCCATTCTAGGGCATGCCGGTTTCCTTACTATGTTTTCCTTCACCGTTTTGAGAGCAATGGTGATGAAATAATTTACACAAAGTAAAGAGCCTGTCTGGGTTCGAACCTACGAACCACTACCACCAATGGGCCACCACTGCTCTTCAGAAATTCTTATAGAAAATATGGTAACAACTTTTAATATGGTACCAACTCTACCAACACGGAAATTGCGAAAAAAAAAATTTTTTATGACGAGTTGGTTTTTATTGTAGGTGCACACAGCAGCAAGTAAAGTTACTAAAAACTGTCGAATTTTCTCATTACATTTTGAACTTAACTGTTATTATTTTAAGGTTTAAAATCATTTGGAGTTTGACAGTTTGGTATAACCTGATGTGCTGTTGTCTGTACAGTTACCCCTTCTCAGGTTCTCTGATAATTTAATTATTAGTCGCGGGGACTGCCTGTAGGTATATTATGTACTACAAGTATATAAAGAGAAAAGCTCATTGGGCATCAAAAAATTCTGAGAAAAAGTGCCCAAAAGGCTGGTTGCTTGCCATGTTTGATGGCAATGCTGATTCTTTTTTCTTTGACTTAAAAATTGGCCAGCTCTCTGGGTTACGTCAGGTCACGTGAAGAGACGACCAACCGTTTGGCGATGTCCAGAAATACTCGATGAGCATTCGGACCCCACATTTATATTATGACCACTCATTTTATTTTGTCTTCTAACAAAATAAATAAAACAATGTTACTTATAAATTATTTCATGTTCCTTGAATAGGACGCCGCGCCGCGCGCCGCCGTCACGTCTTTCCTTTTCTTGAACCAGTGACGTTTCACGTTTGACATTTCTTCGACGCTTCGACATAACCTATAAGATTCCTTGTTTATTTTGTTTTTTAATTAGTTTTCTATTTTATTTTGATGTTGTTTAACGAATTCAAAATGTTTGTGTACGTAAATGAATCAAATTCAGTGGTAAGGTATATGCCTTTAAGTGAATGTTTCTGTGAATTACCGTTACATAAAAATTTTAATTGAACCAAATTGTTGATTACACTTTTTTCAATTTTCTTGTTATTGTTATGTTAATGTTAGCTTCTATGTGATTTTACAACAAATATGAATGATGTGTAAGTGTGCAGTGTGGTTAATATATTCGGTTGAAGTGAATTAAGTGCGTTGTGAGTGTGATCATTTTCAGCGAGACATTGATAACAGGTACACGTTTCTTTATTTCACCATAGTTGTACATTGTAATATAATTCTTAGAAGACGTCGATTTTTATGGTTATAGTATATATGCATTCATTAAATCTTTATAGGATTTATAATGAAAAAGCCCTCCAAAAAGTAAAAGAACCATACAATGTTTATTTCTAGCCAACATTTACTCTCTACTATTATTATTACCCAAGCTCTACTCTAGTAATATTTATTACCCAAGCCTGGGTAATAGTCTAAATAAGATAAGATTATCAAGTTAAAATGCACCATTTGCCACATTTTTGTTAGAAGGTCATCATAAATTTCATGATAACTACAACACCACAAGCAAACTGCATATCAAAGACCTGACAGCTCTCAAATCCTGCATTGCGCAAGCAGATTTTAATGCATGGCTGGTATATATGCAACATCCCAACATCAACCATCGGGCAGTAGCCCACTAGACACAACACCCATCTGGTTGGAGGATCCTCCCTTTTCTATGGAGGATGAGTGAACTTTACACCCTGTTCCTGTATAACTATGGCTGACTAGCTTTTGTCAGCGGCTTACCCGCATGTATGTCAGAAATTATTCTACGGGCACCACACATTTTTCCGGGATAGAACAGTAGCCTATTACTATTCCAGAATGTAATCTACCTCTGTGCCACATTTTATCCATATCGGTTCAGTCATTCTGGTGTGATTCAATAACAAACATCAATCCATCCATCCTAAGTTTTGCATTTATAATAGTAATAAGATATAGTAAGCAGGGCTGTCTCCATTGAATAAATGCCCTGTCATAATATGATAGGCACATCTTTTATGGATAAACTTATGATACTTACATCTTGTTTATTTTAACATGTTACTACAGTCTGATTTTTAATTCGACTTAATTCTGACAGCTATAATTTTTTGACGCTTCAGATATCATGAACCTTTTCTGTCTTGACCTTTATATAAGTTATTTTATGACTAGTATTTTTTGGATATAAAATAACAAAAAATATGAAAGAGAATGAGATCAAGTAAACTATATGACAAAGTAAATAGTGTTTGTTCTGTGCATTCAATGCACACTAACTAAAATATTAATTTTATATTGCTAAATGGAAAAAAAGAATAAAAGAACATATTTTTTAAATTTAAATATTTATTTAGGCATCATTATCACTAATATCATCATCGTTGTCTGTTTGTAGTTACAAGAAGCAAAGATTTTACAAACAAAAAGGTATTCCTAAAAAAGGTTTGTAACCTATGGATTAGTGGACAGGGATTCCTGTGAAAGAAAAATAATTACCTTACTTATTATTGTAACTTCAATAATTTGATAATAAAAAATCTGATTACCATTTCAAAATTATCAGCCAATTTTTAAGTTTTAGTTTTTCTAATTGAATGAAACCTTAAATTCAAGAAAGATTTTTTTTAAAATTTCAGTTAAATGCGTTCCGTTTTTATTAGGACCGTTTTATTATTGGCAACACTTATAAAATGTCACAATTCTGTCGAATTAAAAATCGGACTGTAGTTTATTAACAAGTTGTTTCCATATTATATTTGAAATGGTGTGTACGCACAGGTACAGATCAAGCTATAATTCCAGTATAAGCTGATCTCGCATTGTATAGGATTTCCTTACAATGAGAGGTCAGTGTAAACTGGAAATGTAAGCTTGATGTGTAGCCGTGTGTACAAGAAAAAATTGTGTGGAAAGCCTTTAAAGTAATGAATGAATGTAATTAAAAATGTTTTTTATTTTCAGGTAAGTCTTGCATGGTTTAAAAAGCTGAATGAGAGTGGAATCGGTAAGTGCTTTATTATTTTCTGTATTGAGGGCCTTTGCCCAACAGTAATCAGTTTCCTCTTATAAAAGTACTTAGCAAACAGAGTAATTCATTTTGTGTTTTTTTTAAACTCGTTAATAAAAAACACAAAATTATGTAAGTACTCTGTTTACTAAGTATTTTGATTCAAGATTTACTTAGTTACTTAGGTTTTATTAATTTTTATTTAAAGTAAAAAACCCAATCGGACAAGGTACATTGAGGTACAATTAACAATCACAAAATAATTGAATACAGTTAAAGTTGTTTGACATATTATACTACACCACATAATAGTCTCTAATTTTAAATACATGTAAACTTTTGTTCAAACTTTCACTTGATTTTAATAAAATTAACTATAAAACTTATCCTGTGTTCTTTATTGTTAAGTTTATTTTGGAATTACCTATGAGATTAGGAATAAGGAATAAGAATTATCAAAGCGCAGCAACATTTTTTTAGTAATGACTAGGTATTCATCGAGAAACTCTTTTTTAATTATTTTTATAAATTATAAATCTATTATTTCATTTAACCCGTCGCGCGCCAATTAGCAGACACAATTGAAATTCTATTGTTATCTGTACACATGATGTACAATCGACATTTTAAGAGTTAATTAATGTCCTAAAATATTAAATGACCAAAACTGTTTTCATTTACATTGTTTTAAAAAAAAACCTAAGTATAAAAAACGTTTTTTTTTTTGCAAAAGAAAACTTCAAATGACAAATTCCTGCTCTACTACTTCAGTAGAGCAGGAATTTGTCATTTGAAGTTTTAATCTAAGCAAAGTGAAAAAAAACCTAAGTGTAAAACAAGTTTTGTTTTGCAAAAAAAAACTTGTTTTGTTTTTGTTTTGCTTGTTTTGTTTTGTTCTGATATGTTCATAACATAGCTTCCTATGTTATGAACATATCAGAACATCGACAATCTAAGCAAAGTGAATGAAGAATGAATTATTATTATTATAGCTGGATAAAAAACTACTCCACCAAAAGTAAATCAGCATAGGAAAGATGTCATCAGAAAGAATCATGAAAGAAAAAAAAAACAAAAGCGGTAGAAAGTGGGCCTTTTATAAGCAGTTGCTTGCTGTTCTGAATTTTACTGGACTGGACATTTGCGTAGTCAGTCAATAACGTTCCCAGTGTTGGGAGACAGGCCTCCTCTCTGTCTCTGTGTGGGTGAGTGGGCCATAAATATAATTCACCACGCGGGCAAATTGCGGGTTGGCGGATGCCACATGCCTTCGACTTTTTTGGTTCTGGTTTCCTCACGATGTTTTCCTTCACCGTTTTGGAGTTGACATTATCCAAGGCCGTCTTTAATAGCGACGATTAGGAACCCCAGCAGTCATTGTAAAATAATAAACGTCGGAACTTTCTAGTAATTCATGATAGGTCTTGGCAGTGCTTGCAAAAGTGAAAACTAACCAAAGTCAAGGTGCAACAGTAACCAGTAGCTATATGACCGAGTATTAATGTAGTTTCCTCCCTTAAGTAGAACTTGAGTTAGTACCAAGTCACCACTCTCAAACGCCGAATTTGGAACTGTTTTGTTTGAGAAGGCGGTTAAAAGTGGTGACTTACATATTATAATGAGTTTTAGTGAACTGATAATACTATTTAAAGCCGGGTATCTACTAAAGGCAACATCTGACGCGCAACAAGTTACATCCGACATGTTTGGGAACGTGACAAAAGTTCACAACAGCGCGATGTTGTCCAAATGGATCAATTTATTATGCGTTGTGCGTTGTTTCGTAACATCAATAGTAGCTTAGCGGATTCTCGGCTTTTATTCCTGTTGGAAAGATATTATCAGTCTGCTTTTATAAGAAAGAATCTTGGTATTAATTAGTTAAGTATTTACAGCTAAATACGTGAGAACAGCACGTGGCGCTCAACTGATATTCTTAAACGGCCTTTTATACCGTCAGCAGTGCAAAGCCAATAGGGACGGCGTTACGACTTGGTACTGTGTCATGTACGGAAGGAGCCAGTGCCCCTCTATCCTCACGACTGACGGCTCTCACAATATAACGCAAATCCGAGGCATCCACAACCATCCTAAACCGGTGATCATCCAAACTCCGATTGGCATAATTCATAAGCACCCCAAAAAAAGAGGGAGGCCTAGGATCAGTGCACGGAATGCAATTCTGCCTTAATTTTTTTATTAAATATTTTATTTGTGGTGTTGTTTTTTTAACTGTCATGCAAAACATTAAAAATGTGATATTTTGTATTGAAACTGCTGTTTCCTATTCCTACCGTGTCGTGTATCTTCTAGCTCTCAGCTAATTTGTCTAGTTTTGAATTATATGATTGTTTTGTTATTGTGTGTAAAGATAACATGATCCATTTGTATTGGGTGTGTGCAATAACGGTCTATAACAAATGTTGGTGGTTTAGCGAAATTTGATCTCGAGGCCGTAATTTTAAGATTGGCAGTTGTAAGATTTCTTTTTTGTTTTATTTATTTAATTTTATTATTATTTCACATTATATTTTCAAAGTATGAAGTACCTTCACTTGTACAGCCCGTAAGTAGGTACAGAATAAAAGCTTTTTAAGTAGTACAAAATATTTAATGTATCTAAAACATTTCGTAATTAATCGGACTGTAATAATACAATAAATGAGGGAGTTATTTTTTTTTAATGTGTTGTTATTATATTAGTCGTTTTAGAATGATCTTCCATTAACGTAGGTATGTGAAAGTTGTGCAATGTATGAAATGTATCTGTAACTACAATATTACGATTTAGACATTTAGAGCAGTTTTAATGAAGCTGATTGTGCCATTAAAATATTTTAAACTAACCAGCTCTTTCATTTAACCATAAATTCTTCTTAAAGGTAATTGCTCCTAATTTTATACCACAAGACGTCAAGGTGGTTTATATTATGCGAATGAGAAACCACATAATATACTTACCCATTTTAATAAGCGAAAAACGTTCTCTAAAGCTTAAATGTCTACTGCCACCTTTGGATCTACAAAAAAAAATAGGTCTTCCCTAATTGTCACCCCACAAGCCTAGAATAGGAAGGCGTAATTTTCGTCGTAGTTGACAGGCAAATGTACCTATGTGTAGCAGTATTAGTAATAAGGCAGCCAGAAACCTGGAAATCTGGTACTATAGTTTGTCTGATACTTACCGTTGGTACCGCGCCTTAGAAATGCACGGCGAGGCGAGGGGCGGGATACCGTGAGCGTTGACGAATGAGCGGCTTGCATTGCACTGCCGCCCCCCCCCCCCCCCCCCCCCCCGTCTCGAAGCGCACATGCCTAAGGCGCGGTACAGCAGTATAGGTCAAACTATAGGTAGGCCAATCTTAGGTTATAAACTTTGCCCTGCTGGGTTGTGGTGATCAGGAGTATTCACTTTGCGCGAAATTATGATATTCTGCCGCATCTATTTGCACTGGCATCTGACATATACGAAACTGCGAAAACGCTAAGGTGCGTGAATAAGACGTAATTGATTGATTGATTGACATCGGTGAAGGAAAACATCGTGAGGAAACCTAGACTTATAGTTAATATAAGTCTGAAATCGCCAACTCGTCTTGAGCAAGCGTGGTGAGCAATGCTCTTGCCTTCTCTGTATGAGAAGAGGCCTTTGCCCTGCAGTGGGACAATAAAAGTATTATAAGGTTCTTGTAGCAGAGGATGATTTGGCAGTAGTTCTTTTGGAGGTCATACACATATCTTCATAGCACACTTCAGAAGATAATATAAGTTCAGGGTATCTCATAACAGCCAACCGTCACGTTAAGCATATATTTTTAAATTTTTAGATGCTCTGATCATACCTTCAAGAAATCGAAGAGGCCAAGGTATGCTGTTTTTCCGCGGCTATACTTACTCCTGGCGGAACTATAAGAAATACGGTAATTACTGGACGTGTTCCAGTCACCACAAAAAGGGCTGCAAAGCAAACGTCTCCACGAATGAAGACAAACAACCTTTCAGGGTAACGAAATATAACGACAACCATACTCATCCTCCCCCTAAAATTAAACTGCCTACTGATATAGATTATATTTGATGTTATTCTATTTTTAACTTAGGATAATGGTGTTGCTTTTTTAAAATTAATTCTTTAATAAATTGTATAACAATGTTTTATAAAAGCCTTTTATTCAACTTTTGATTCCATCCAGAAATAAATGGAATTAAGCAATGAAAATTAATTGCATTGTTCCAGAAATACACTTTATAGCGTCGAAAAAGGGGAATGAATTATTGGTGTTCGAAAAGTACACTTTCGCTAGGAATTGTAAAAGCAAACACAGGGTTACTTGGGCTTGTTCCTCACGATGTTCTAAGAAGTGTAAAGCTCAAGTTACCCTTAGTAACACAGGAAAGTTTCGTGTACTGAAGGGTAAACATACTCATCCTCCTCCTGTGTTCTACGTGAATGAAAAGGGTGAATACCAGAGGCTGTCGAAAAGACAGTTAAGCAAAGCAACCGATTCGGATGAAGATGACGAAGAATATATTGAGAAGATAGATTAGCAGGGTTTCAGTTGTACCGTTTTGTTTTTGAAAAATTATACAGGGTCAAATTTAAATAGTTAGCGAAATTCCGCAGACATGGTAGGCATCGATATCTAAACACGGTGAAAGAAAAAACCGGTCACGTGCGTGTTGGGATGAATTTATCCCAAAATCAAACTTAACATTGTACAGACGCCAGCAGGTCAAGCCACCCGAAACTCAAATTTTCCCAGTCGACCTTGAACCTAATGCTTTAGTGGTAAAGATGCAAATCTATTAGAAATTTGACAGACTGTAGTAGTTTGACGTGCTGGCGTCTGTACATAGTTGAAAAACATGTTCTCGCATACATCTGTGCCATCTACGCCAGAGTTGACCGCGCGACTGGCATTACATACAACATCCCGACATCAACCATCGGGCAGTAGCCCACTAGCTAGACAAAACACCCGTCTGGTCGGAGGATCCTCCCTTTTCTATGGACGATGTGTGCGTCACGGTCAATTCTCCAACTGCAAATAAAATACCTATCCGGTTACCATAGTAGATTCATATTTTAGTAGGAATATGGTTGCTCGAGTAACTTTATGTTCACGATAAACCTTAGATTCCAACAATTCATCCCAACTACGGAACTCTTCATTGTGCATGGTCCGACATGCACTTGGCCGGTTTTTTTAAATATGTTTTTAGCTTGTTTGTGCCAAAGAAACGTAACATTTTGTATCTGTGCCAATATTGAAAAAATTATCGAGTCGTTACGATTTTTTAATTTATTTTTTTACGCCTGCTAGGAGTGGTAGGGCTGCTCGTTAAACGTTTCATTGTTTTAAAGCCAATTAAAGCAACTAAGTTCTTGTACCTAACTTTGGCACGTGATATTGAAAGATCTCATTTATGTATTTTTAATAGGTAGGTAATAATATAATAATAATAATTATAACCCCACCGCCGTATCTCTACGTTGACGTCGTGGTGGGGCTTGCGCGCTCCGAACTCTGGGTCTGTGCCGGACTGCCGGTGGAGTTTACTTTGCCGAAACAGGTCTAGGGTGAGGAGCCAGACCAAGAGAGATACGTGAACCCGCAGGGTAGCATGTGGCGAGCTGTTGGGCAGTAGCGACCCCACGGACCCTATTTCCCGAGAGAAGTCTTGTTCTTCACCTCTGGCTTGCCTTTATTGGCTGGCTGGAGTGAAAACTGACGGGAACAGAGCTCCCACCTCATTCTTGCCTTTATTGGCCGGCTTGAGTGGAGATTCGCAAGAGCAAACGTGCTCGGAGGAAGGAAGTATTCCAGTAAGTGCTTGTAGGGATCTTGACCATCTTCCGGGCTCTGGGATTGTTCTGAGAGCCGTGGAATACCTCTCCACTCCTCAAGCACCTCAGGACATGTTGCCCCTTGTCGCTACGTCACTATGTGCTAGCGCCCGTTTCCGGGGGCCCATTATTGAGTGTGCAAGTCACCCCCTGCCAATTTATCTGTGTATATTATATAACATTGGTCAGGCAGGGGACATAGTTCTTCCATAGTTCAAGGTACCCAATCCATGTAGCCACCCAAACCCATAGGCCCAATTTGTTTTGTTTCCATGTTCTGCAATAGTCCTGCACCAACCGGGGGTTGTCCATGGGTGCACTTGTATAGTGCATACAGGGATAATCGTCGGCTGGTGCCTCCTCGTCATTTAAAATTGTCTAAGGGGCCTCTGCGAGTTGGCTTCGGCCCCTCGTACGCCTTCCAAAGGTCTGGGACCCCAGGGTCCCGAGATAAGCCAAAGACAAAAAATAATAATAATAAATATTTATTTCCAAAGTAAGTACAACAATTTCTTAAACTAATAACAGTTTAAATCTTTGTGAGGTTGTACGCTGTCACATAGAAAATATGGAATTCTCTAACTATTCTACATAGGTATACCTAATACCTATGTAGATTCTTTTTTTTTTGTAATTTATCTAAGCAAAACGGAAATTAATAAAATTGGTCTGTCCATTTAATTGTTGCCAGAAACGGACTTGGATTATTTGTTTTGTAGTTGTGTTAAAAGTGTATTTAGGTAAAAAGTATCGCAATGGTGATGTGAATAACGCTGTGATTACAATTAGTAGAAATGTTTTAGAAGACTGTTGTTTATGTTAAAAATTTATTAAATATCTTGATTGCAATAAGACTACATAATCTTTATTTTTTTAACCTGGACCACTCACCGTGCAGTTTAACGCTTTCAAGGACACTAAACGGCCATAGACGTCATAACAATAACACTTCTATCATCAGATGTAGTAATTATAGGTATCTCAATAGCTGGGCAATTCTGGTGAATTAAGGTGTTTATTAGCAATTTGTGAACTATTCATAATAAAAATAGAGTCAAAATAAAGTTAAAACCAGGAAGCGATTAGCGGCTCTCGTTAAGGTAAAGTTTCGAGGTAGCTAAGCCCGCATGCAAAATTATAGTTTCGTAGCCATCGGCATGGTAACTTTTCTTCAATATTTCTTCAACTACTGATCCTGAAGAGTTACGCAAGTCGCTTCCTAAAATTTCATGAAGACTTCTGCTGTTATTATTTTTAACGTCAAGATACACAAATACGTCAAGATATAATGTCACATAGCCAGCGGCCGTTGTCCTGAAGATATCAAGAATTTATAGGTGCCGGTCAGCGCCGCTTGGATTGGGAGGCCTACCCTCACAAAGGAGAGTGTGTGCCTAACCTGGTGTATCCGTAACCGTACACCAGGTTAGGCACACTCTCCTTTCAACCCTTCGTGTCCAACGATCACGCCCAGCTCTAAAGTAGCAACCAACCCCTGCTGCCAAATGTGACACACCTGTATGTGCAAGATCTCTAAATACATTCCCGACAAGGTTAAGACTAAATGATGATCATCCAGCTTCCCCACACTATGATGTCAGATAGTTCCGAGTTTTTCGCAATCCTTAAGTACTAATTCAATCAATTCAAGCTGTACTTCTTCCGCATTAAGTAGTCCCACCGATTCGAAACGCGCTAAACAGTACGTGAAGAAAAATACTTACCTGCAATAGAAAATCTGAGGAAAAAAGAATTTTATCATATTTTGCTTGTAGTAGAAAATACGTCTGTAACTTTCGTGGCGTCTTTCGTAACTTTCAGGGCACCGAAAATTCAAAATATAATATCTCTGTAGTTAACGCACCGATTTACATAATATAATAAAAATTGTACTTATTATTTTTACAGCGTTTTAAATGTGTGTCCATTTATTTAAAGATTACTCTGAAAAAAATCGCCACGAAAGTTACCCGGAGAATACTTTATTTATGCAATTAACATGGTGTATTAATTTTGTTTATTTAAGGTCCTAAAATATTCATCAAGGATATAAAACAACTTTTAGGCTTAAAAAAGCCACTGAGTGCGGCGGAAAGAGTAAGGAGATACAGAGAAAGGCTAAAAACCGAACGCCCTGAAGTGTACGAAAATATGAGAAGAAGAAACAAAGAATTAACGAAATCAAGATACAAAAAGGTATCAGAACTGACGGACAAAGAAGTCTTAAAACAGCGAGCCAAATGGAGAAAACTGAAGAGAAACGAAAAGAAAAAAAAAAACAGGGAGACACGTCAGTAGCAGCATTAAAAAGACTAAAAGATTAGGGCATAAGTGTAAAAAAAAATCTACAAATACCTTAAATCAATTACGAAAATTATTAACATTTTGTTATTCCCTCTAAAATATTAAACTAAAAATTTAAATAGTTGTTTATGTGAAACCTCACATTTTCAATGTGCTACATTTAACTATAAGAACCCATATAATAAAAAAAAACGATTTTCCAGCATTTGTGGTCAAATCAACCCGACGACGTGAGCCAAAATGAGTTTACCGGAGTTACACCTCTAATTATAGTTATTTATCAAGAAAAGATACACAGATAAAATGGTACTGCTCCTCAAGAAACTCGAGGAAGTGCAAAGTCAACGATTTCACGGTTTTTTTAGGGTTCCGTGCTTTTAAAGGAAAACTCCGGCCAAGTGCGTCTCGGACCACGTACAATGAAGGGTTCCGTTATTCCGCAGCTGAAAAGAATTTATCCCAAAAACAAACGTAACGTCGTAGTTGAAAAACATGTTCTTCCAGACATTGATATACGTCACGATCAATATGGGCGGGTATTATGAAGAACAGACGAACTGAGCTCGTTTTTGTAGATGGCAATATGAACGCTGAAAGTTACGTTGAAGATGTCCTCGGGCCTTATGTGCACAAAGTCTAGCCTCAGATTTCACCTCACCACCAGATTTCCTCCAAAAAGAGGCAAAAAGGGGGCTACTGGATATCTCCGCGTTATTAGATCCGATCTCGATGGTTCTTTTTAATTTAAAAGGTAGTAAGTAACTTTAAGTTGGTCTCATAAAAATTTCGTGAAGATCTAATGAGGATCTTCGGCGTGATGAACAGAATAGCTCCTCAAAATGCAGTAAATTGCTCACTTTTAGATTTCTACCAGTGGAATCAGCCTTTTAACTGTTAGGTAGGGATTGATGGAGCACCTGGGACCACCTTCTCATCACAAAACTAGAGAATTCTGAAAATAATTATCATATTGTCCAAAACGAGGCTTTAAAACCAATATTAATGTTAGTTCTACAATAAGGTCACTAGATTTCATTACTGTGCACTTCTCTACGCGAGGTCTACTGTTCGCAGAACTACTAGTCAATAAAGTGCTTCATTTAATCATAAAATGCCCATATAATTTACAAAATACTTGATTTTCCAGCATTTGTGGTCAAATCATCCCGCGGTGAGCCAAAATTGGTTTACCGGAGTTACACCTATAACAAGAGTTATTTATCAAGAAAAGATACACAAATAAAATGGTACTGCTCTTCAAGAAACTCGAGGAAGTGCAAAGTTAACGTGGTTACTGATTTCGATAATAGAGTACTGCAAATATATGGCGATCACAATCACGGCTCCAAATATTTACGATTTCATGATGGACTTATGTAGACAAAGGTTATGAAAATATTTTTACTGGTTAATAACGATCTCAGTGTACCATGTCTAAGGGTGCTTGCATAAATTCCCGATTGGTGCGGTTGTAAAGAAACAGCTATAACATTGTAAATGCTTCTTTCTGTAGGAGCGTAGACCTGCAGCGATCTGTTCCGGAGAACCCATTGCTTTATACAAGCTCCCTAAGGCCAATATTACACCAGCACCGTAATTGCGTATACTATCAATCAGAATCTGAATCATTTTGAAGCAAATTGCTAATCCATTGCTTCATAATATGTTCGAAAAAGTCTGCTCAACAACGTAAATAATGCAATGAATGTTGTTGAACTGTCAAAAATCAAAATTAAACCTATTCCGATCGGTGCACGTTACGCAATTGCCCCGCAGGTCTGTAACCTACGTGTATTATACACTGTTTAGCATAGGTAGGTAGAGGTAGGTATCGATAATCTTATTTATAATTTCGCGCCCGTCCACTGCTTGTTATGTACGAATTTGATTGTATATAAAAAGTGGAGGGCTCGTAATTTTAAATTAAACGTTCAAGACTATATATACTCCATTTACAATAAGATTCGAAATTTAAACAAACCTTTTTTACATTCCGTTCAACCGATTTTGACTTCTATTCCGTAGGTTTAAGAATGGTATTAAAGGCAAAAAAGTGGTTACAATGCCAACTGTTTACTGCAGCCGTCATTTGTCATCCAACCAACGCAATAGAAGTCAAAATCGGTTGAACGGACTGTCAAAAAGGTTTGTAGAAATGTCTAATCTTATTGTATATGGAAAATAGTGATTTTCAATAAAATTTATAAATAAAATAGATACCTACATTAGTTAGCTATAGTAACATTGTTTGTCCACCGCACCGGGAACGGGACGTCAACGAGAAAACAGATGACGGCGCCATAGTAAATGTACTGTCGCTACTTCGGCGCCGCGCCGTCGTGTTTTCTCCTCGTTTACGTCCCGTTCCGGGTGCGGTGGACAAACAGGGTAACACACTTTGAGATGTGCTGTTGGTAATCGTGATTTTTTTAAAGTATTAATAACACTATAATTGACTATACCACAGATAATAATACTATACGAATGTTGTAAGTGCAGGTACATTCTACATTTTATTTCTAACTTGTCAATATTCGTGTAGGTACTCGTACTTGTAGGTAGGTATTCATCACTTTTTATACAGGGCGTACAAAGAGTGTGACCATCATCATTGTCATTTCAGCAGAAAGACGTCCACTGCTGGACTTAGGCCTCCCCAAAGCATCGTCTCTTCGACCGGTTCTGTGCTACCCACATCCAGTGTGACCATGTTATTTATTAATATCTTATGTTATCACTTTTATGCATCCAATGAATTCTCTGATATTTGTTATCCGGCAACTTCTATAGTGCGTTTACGCAGGTAGGTACTGTACAACTATTTACTTAATGTCCCTCGGCAAACTTCGTGTTTCGTCAGTCGTCGGATTTCTATCAGTTGCCCTTTGCACTTGGTGCAGACCGAACGCTCTCAATCAACTTGGAAGTATATAGAGTTGTTAATACTCTTTTAACATAATGTAAATTATTTAAAAAATGGGAGGAAAGCTGCTAAAATCTGACGGAACACGAAGTTTGCCGAGGGACATTAAGAAAATTGTTGTACTGTACATAGACTTACACGTATAGAGTAAAATACAATATATAAAGTCTAAACTTTTTATCGATGGTAATTTATCATCATTCATCAAGCAAAAGCGACATTAATATAATAAATTAAGTGCTATAAAGTTTTAAATTAACATTATATTTTAACCAATGTGATCGTACCATAAAAGATAATCTAAAAATCAAATTAGTTTTATTATTTGAATACTTACTATAATGATTTGTAAGAATCAGCAACTTGTCCACTTTAAAATGACGCGCCCCACTACCGCATTTACCGTAGTATACGTATACAAAAAGTAGTGGGGCGCGTCATTTCAGAGTAGACCAGCACCCTAATTGCGTAACACACTATCAATCGGAATCTGTATCATTTTGAAACAAATTGCTAATCCATTGCATCATATGTTCGGAAAATTTATCTGCTCAATAACGTAAATAACTCAATGAAGTTGTTGAACTGTCAAAATGAAACCGATTCCGTTCGATAGTGTGTTACGCAATTTAGGGTTCAGCTCTACTATATTATTTTTTAGTATTTTTTGTCTCGTGTTCGAAAGGACTATAGTCATTAGTTCGTAAGGCTGTTTATAATTGTAGTTTTATTTATAAATGTATTAATAGGATCTCAGATTCTCAGATTAAAGCCAGCTTTTGCAGTCATAAGTAGGTGTGTGTAGGACAAAAGTTACACTAATCTAAGGGCCTTAGAACACCACCGCCGCGAAGCCGCAGTAGTTCAATTTAACTGACTCGCATGATGTTCCGCTACCCGAGGAGCGGAACATCAGCCGAACATCATGCGGTTTCGTAGTTATGCGGCGGACGTGCGCTAAGGCCCGAAAAGTAGTCAATATTGCTTAATTACATATTACTTACTAAATTAATTAAATAATCATGTTTCCTAAGTTGGAAGTTTTATTGTACTTAGCCTGACACTTGGTGACGTGGTGTAGGTACCTAGTTACCTATAAAAATGGTCGTTAGCAATAAAGAAGTAGTCTTGGTAAAACCAAGGTTTTTAAGGTAAAAATATGCAACATGATGGTAATTTTCTTGCTGTATAAGGGTTAGGTTACTCGACCACTTCCTTGCAGGACGTCGTAGTAGGGTTAAAACGCAGCAAATTAAGCCACCAAATGTTCTACCGAAATTCAGTTTTTTTTCCGTAATTTTTATTTTTGTCAGACAAAAATTACGAAAAATAAAATTAGTGATCTTTGCAAAGTTTTAATCATTTTTGAACTTTTAATTATGAGCAAAGATCTGCTACGGTATCAGCTATATTACTAACTTAAATTCCAGTATAGTCGCGGCGTAAATCATTTTTAAATTGGATTTTTCATATAAAAACTAACAATCTAAGTAACTCAAAAACTCCTGAATTTCGGTAGAACATTTGGTGGCTTAATTTGTTGCATTTTAACCCTATGATGACGTCCTGCAAGGAAGTCGAGTTACCACTAATCTGTATATCTGAACATCTGAAAATAGGAACCGGTAGATAAAAAATCTTGCCGTTTCTTGAGCTTTATATTGCCTTATTATTTACGGTAAAAAAGAAAAAAACCAAGTCATTTATTGAAATTAGGCTGAGAATCAGCACTTTCTAAACGTCAAAATTACATAGACAGTCCCCACAAAACGCCCGCCCTTCACCACTTCCTAGTGCTTTAGCTGGGAAGAAGAAGTGGCGCAACAAACTCCCCAGCAGCACAGCTGTCTGTTCAGTTAGAAGAACTTGATTCTATACAATGGTAAAACAATCGAGTGGAATTACTAACTTCGTATACTTATCAAATACGTATTATTAATTTCCTTCTCTCTTTCAGGTCCCGTACTCATAAAGACAAAAAGAAAGGGACAGTATATTCTGCTGTACAAATCTTATACTTATTCACGTAGTGCAAAGTCAAAGAAAGGCACTGTCTGGAAGTGTACTTTGAGTAAGAGTGAAGAGTGTAAAGCACGTATGACCACGGATGATTACCTGAACGTAGTCGCTAGTAAGGACAAACACTCCCACAAACCCCCTGAGAATGACGAGAAACCGAAGCATGTTTATTTTAGTACATAAGTTGTATTTAGAGCGGTTGCTAAGCAAGCGGTGAATGGTCACACAATAAGGATGCTTTTCCACCAGCTATGCTGCCAGAATGTAAAAGCTAAGCTACGAAACTATGTGACCGTTTCCACTGATGCTAAGCTATGTAGCGCAGCGAGTAAGGCCTCTGCCTCGAATTTTGCGGGCAGCGGGGCGGCAGCGGCGGCGGAGCGGGAGCGGCAGGATTTTATGCGTAAAAACAAATGGACCGGACCTCCAAAACAGCGGCGCGGTAGCGGGGCGGGACAATGCGAGACGCGCCGCCGCCGCCGCCGCCCCGCTGCCCGCGAAATTCGAGGCAGAGGCCTAAGATGTGCTATGAAGATGCGCCGCCGCGAGGTAGCTGTGCGAGGAAGATGCGCAGTTCGAGCTAAGCGACGTATCAACAATAGGGAAGCTACACTACTCGCGACCATCCACAGCACACATCCTTCCATATAAAAAACGCTAGCTTAGTTGAATCAGTTTCCACCAATGCTATGCTATGTGGACCATTAAATTTGATTGGTAGATATCAAATGCAACGTTGCATAGCACATCTCTGGTGGAAAAGCACCCTTATGCCTGTTCAACTGCTGGTGAAAATGGCAGATTTTCACGTCGGCCGTTATAATATGACAGAACCGCTTTCCTAGGACACCTTTACTTTTGGCAACGCTATGATAAAGTCAAAATGTATCAAACTATGGACTGTTTGAAGGAGCCTCAGGCGTCGTCCTAATATAAAGCGATGGTCGCGCGAATACGCGATCGCGATCACTTTTTGTTCGGAAAACCGGAAGGCGCCCTCTGTCGGCGCGACCACGCGTTCCGGTTTACCGAATAAAAAGTTCAATTTTACCGAATAAAGGTTTACCGAAGAAATCGGGATCGTCGCTAGTGGAGCTCGTGGCTAAGTAATAACAGCCGCACGGGTCGATCCATCAGGTTAAGCTACGCTTGCCGGGGTTGGTCCGTGGTTGGGTGACCATCTTTACATACCGAGACTCCTCCGTGCCTCGGAAAGCACGTTAAGCCGTTGGTCCCGGCTGTCATTCGTGGATCTTTGACAGCGTTAAGGGTCGTCAGAAGCCCGAAAGTCTGACAATCAGTCTTACTAAGGGGTATCGTATTACCCAGTTAATGGGTTGTGGAGATCAGATAGGCAGTCGCTCCATGTAAAATAATGGTATTCAGCTGCATCCGGTTAGACTGGAAGCCGACCCCAACATAGTTGAGAAAAGGCTGTATGTCATTTTTTGTTCGGAAAACCTTTTATACTCAGGTGAACCGGAACGCGTGGTCGCGCCGACAGTGGGCGCGTTCCGGTTTTCCGAACAAAAAGTGACATTTTTATGTACGCGACAATCGCTCTATAGTAGGACGACGCGACGCCTGAAATTGGTGAGGGGACAGAGGCGGATTATCCCTAAGGCAAACTAGGCATGTGCCTGGGGGCGCGAGGTTACAAGGGGGCGCGCGCAAGTAAGTTTTAAGACCAAGAAAATAATTAACATAAAATTAAAATATAAAAGATTAGTTAATTCTATAGAGATGTACTCTCTTAAAATAAATCAGTGGAACTTCACTAAGTCAACCAGTAAAATTCACTGGTTGAATCAGTAAATATTCTTGGTGGTCACAACTACTGTATATAGCAGTGAGTTTCAACTACGATGAGGTGCTTGCCTAGGTCTCGACATATAATTCGCCTCTGTAAGGGGATCAACACATCACTAAATCTTCTTATACCTACCTTACCTTATCTTACCTACCTTTTTATACCTGATCTAAAACTAAAACAAGAAATACACAGTATTATAAGCTTATATAATAATAATTATGTTAATTCCATATTACTTTTGACTTAAAGTTAGCGCAGCTAATTGTAACATTTTCTATTAGTGTATTAGTGTTTAATAAAAATGTCCTATTAAAATTGAATAGCCATATTATGTAAAATAGGTGAATAGTTCTTAATTAATACAGATAATTAGGTAGTTGGTAGATATAAGTTCCTTATTGGAACTAAATTTTATTAGCGTGGTGAAAGTAAAAGGATGTTATGATATTTAAAGTATAGTCCGCGCGCGAGCTCCGAGGAATCGGAGGCTGAGGAAGCGAGCGGTTTTCAAGCACATATGTATATGCTATCCTCATAGAATTATAAAACATCTTTTTCCTACGTGCGCGCGCATTTGATTAATAAAATTATGAAATCATTCTATGAGGACACTATCCTTGAAAACCGCCCGCTGCCGCAGCCTCCGATTCCTCGGAGCTCGCGCGCGGACTATAGTTACTTAAAACTTTATTTTTTAAACAGATTATATAGCGTAAGTGCGTGTTTTAACTAAGTAGGTAAGTACTTATTTCCACAAGTTCGCTTTGTTAGTTAGTTTTTACTTATTTCGTGACGAAGTGACTTTTGATGACTAGATCTATATAGTTTACAAAATTGTGTTTTAAAGGCAATTATATAAAAGGTAGCTAAATATTTGTAGCTGTATGCAACTAAATAGAAGTATTTTATAAAGCACTAGCTGCGCCCCGCGGTTTCACCCACGTAGATCGGGATCAAAAGTAGCCTATGTGTTAATGCAGGATATAACCTATGTACATACCAAATTTCATCCAAATCGGTCCAGCCGTTTGAGCGTGAAGAAGTAACAAACATACACACACACACACACACACACTCACAAACTTTCGCCTTTATAATATTAGTGTGATAATCAGCCTATAACGTTCCCACTGTTGGGACGCAGGCCTCCTTTCAGTGAGAGGGAGTGGGCTGTAGTCCATCACGCGGATCCAGTGCGGGTTGGTAGACGTCACATATCTTCGAATTTTTGGTTCTAGGACATGGTGTTTCCTCACGATGTTTTCCTTCACCGTTTTGAGAGCAGTGGTGATGAAATAATTTACACAAGTAAAGCGCCTGTCTGGGTCCGAACCTGCGTCCTACTACTCGTAAGTCGCGGCCGTTACCACTGGGCCACCACTGCTCTCTGTTGAGTTCAAGTGTTTTATACTCATAAGATTTTTACATAACTACCTCAGAGCAGTTTTATTTAGAAGAAGTGTAGGTTTTTAAAAATAATTAATAATTAAGTTCAGATAGACGCGTTTATTTTTCCGCAGCCATAGTAATTAATATTTACATTTTATTAATAAAATGATCGTAGCTTATTTATTTACCTATACAGATATACATACCTAGTTAAACACATGTTATACAGACATAACCTAGTAATAAATTATTTAGGCGAAATCAACCGTCAATGTTTTAAAATAAATATTGACCGATCATTAAAATATCGATAGTTATGGATTTTTTTTTATCGTTTAATCTAGTTCTGTAAGCTTTTTTTAATACTTATAGTTTTGTTTTTTTTTTTGTAAATAATATTTAAAAACAAAGAAAAGAAAAAAAAAAAATTTAGTTGTGTCGTAGGTATTTTAGGTTAACATATTTTTTGTATAGTACCTATGGAGTTTCTTGCCGGTTCTTCTCCATAAAGGTCCCAGTTTACTACTTGGAACCGTGCGCTTTGTACTTGACTTTTCGTAATAGCACGAGAAGTCCTACAATTTATTTAAATTTGATTGTTTACCAACATTAACTTTAAAATGTATATAGCATAACATCACGCCTCTAATCCCCAAAGGGTTAGGCAAAGGTGTAGGTACCTTATTGTTTAGCCACAACGATAAACGTAAAGTTTTTGTAACTTAAAATATATTATTAAAAAGTTCTGGAGGCTTTGTCTTTACTAGGTTGGTAGATCAGACCACCTACCTACCACAATATTTTAGTTTTTTTTTTATAGTTCAGTCATATTTAACAAAATAATGTAACGGTGTGTAATTTTTAAAATGGAATGAAGAGCTACAATTTTCTTATATTTTTAATTGAATAAACTTAGTTTTGCGTGAGTATATTTGCATTTTTATTAATCCCATTGTACTGAGTAGGTATTATTTACCTTTAGAATACTTAGAATAGAATACTCCCCCCCCCCCCTCCCCCTCCCTCTCTCTGCTTTACGACTATTATTGAGTAGGTAGGTAGGTACTAGATACTGCAAAAAAAAAACAGTCTGGTCTTTTGAAATCCCTGTCCCCAATCATACTGTAGTTCAGTCAAGTTACTTTAAATCTCAGATAAATGTGATACTTATAAAAGACTTCACCCGTTACAAAGGGTGACATCCATTAACCAACCTGCAAGGCTGACAACAAAGGTCTTGCGTTTGACAGTAGAATAATGGAAAAAGGTTTGTTGTATAACAAAATTTTACCTGACTACCATGTTCCCTATTCAGTAAATTCAAAACCTCAATTGTGAAACACGCTCTTAATAACAACAACTTTCATTCGTCAATAACATTATAAAATTGTGGTAAGTCTTGGTTGAGTCGTGTAAACAAACCTCGACATTATAAATGTTCTTGAACTGTCAAAGTGACAGCGATTGTCATTTAGAAATGCTTTTCGCAGGGTGAAGCCTCAAAAGCATATCTTGTTGTTAACTTTCCACAATAAAATTCTAATACCGATTGACGAAAGCATCGGTTGATTGAACCTATCCAGTTTCTATTCAAGTTCCCATCACCTTCCAGTGGCAGTTGTCACAGCGGTAGATGGCGCAACCTTGCTAATGCTCAATGGATACTCCTTCACCAACCCTGCACCAATGACTGGAGGCGAACGGTGGTATTGTTCAGGACGAATCAGGTGGAAATGTAACGTCTGCCTATGCGTCAACGATGACTACGAACTCGTCTGCATATCCAACGAACATACGCACACACCCCCTGTGTATGAGAAGACCCCTGATGGACTTTATATGGAAGCTATTCCTTGAGTTACTGTGGCAAGGTTTAAATTCGGCTGGCAGTTAGTATTTGTAGCTTTGAACTAATAAGCTTTTTGTCTCAAACTCCGTTGTCAATGAATACGTCAGAAATAATTTTATATATGTATTTTGTATAAAAGTAATGTTCAGGGTATTTATGTATAAAAATATGTTAGTTAATGATGTATCAAAAATATTTTTGTGTGTTAGAATTTAAGTATACATACATAAAGTACCTATTGACTTAATATACTGTATGGCGGAAGTATTTTTGGTTATGCCAGCAAACCCTGGGTCCAAAGACATTTTCGCCAATTCATAGTTTTGTAAAATACTGATTATTACAAGCTTTTCAGTGTGTTGCGGATTTTTTTTCAAGAATAAATTTTGCATTTGTAAATAAAATAATTTCAACGTAATTAACTGTATCTGTTAAATAATAATTTAAACAAGTTTGCAGGATCTGAAAAACAAAAAACAACACGGGAGAGACTATATTTATTAAATTTTACATGAATTAATACTGTGTAAGTTTATTGTTATTTTTTATTATTTTGCGTTGCTTTTATAAAACTGCTTGGTATATGTATAAGTGGGTAGTAACCCATTTCTAATGACAACTAAGAGATTCTGCAAGCTAAGAGGGATGTGTGGTGTTACGCGAATGGGTAGAATAAGAAATGAGTATATAAGAGGAAGCCTGAAAATGACACCGGTGACTGGAAAGTTGTGTGGAAATCGGTTGTCATGGTATGGGCATGTGATGCGAAGGAATGAGGAAAATGTCGTCAGGAAAAGCAACGATGGAAGACCAAAGCAACGATGGATGGACTGTGTGAAAGATGATATGGCTAGAAAGAGAGTGACTACCGAGATGACGACTAATAGTGAAGTATGGAAGAAAAAGACATGTTGCGCCGACCCTGAATAAATTGGGATAAGGGCAGGAAATAATGATGATGATATGAGATTCTGCAAGAAAATTGCCACGGTCTCGCTAAAAAGCATAATGATAATCCAATATTAATCAAGATTTTCTAGACTAAGTATTGTTGACCCAACTGCTTATATATAATATTTTAAACCAACAGGTAGAAGACGGAAGAAACGTAAGGGACATAAATTGACAAATCTGATCGGATCAGGGTGCGGACGTCAGCCTTGCTAATGTGCTAAAATCATATCACCAATACTGTGCCACACTTTTAATTTATCTCTATTTGAAGGAATCTACCCAGATAAATTAAAAGTTTCAATAGTTAAGTCACTTTATAAAAGCAAGAGTACGCTAGATAAAACTAATTATAGACCTATCACTCTTATTTCAATATTCTCAAAAATTTACTAGAAAATAATGCATAGTCGTTTAGTTCAATTTATAAACAAGCATAAAATTATTAATGAAGAACAAAATGGGTTTCAAAAAGGTAAGTCAACAACTCTGGCAGCATTCTCTCTGGTCAGGTCCATAACAGATAGTGTAGATAAAAAACGCTCTGTTTCAGTTATCTTCCTAGACATGAGCAAGGCTTTTGATCTCGTTAACCACAATACCCTTCTTGATAAATGTGAGCGATACGGCATCAGAGGTCCAGCGTTAGAATGGCTGAAAAGTTATCTTAGCAATAGACAACAATGTGTTGAACTATCCCGTATTAATGATAAACTTGTTGCAATGTCATACAAATCTTTATTTAGACACCATTGTGTCTAAATAAAGATTTGATTTTTTTTTTTTTTGCTTCCTTGGGGTACTCCAGACCCATTGGTCTGGAGTACCCCAAGGAAGCATCCTTGGGCCTCTTCTTTTCCTTTTATATATCAACGACTTACCAAATGTAACAAACCATAAGTGCGTACTATTTGCAGATGATGTGTCAGTAATAATACCGGAAAATAATAAAACATTACATCAACAAGAAGTAAATCAAACTATCAACAATATAATAAATTGGCTAAACGAAAACAACTTAAAAGTAAATCTATCTAAAACAAAATTCATTCAATTTGCAAACTAAAAACAAAATCCCCCAGAAATTAATTTAGTCCACAATAACGAAATAATTACCAAAGAAAATAGTATTAAATTTTTAGGTCTAACACTAGATGAAAATTGTAACTGGGGAATACATATTGAAAACGTTTCTAAAAAAATAAACAGATTTGTATACGCGTTAAGAGAGCTACGCAAAACAGCGAATGAAGAAGCTGCACTCAATGCCTATCACGGCTACGTAGCGTCGGTATTGAGGTATGGCTTACTTCTATGGGGTAACGTCCCACATTCAAAGAGCTTTCATAGCGCAAAAAAAATGCTTGAGAGCAATAATTGGGACGCCTCCTGAGAGCTGTAGACCAATTTTTAAAAAGTTAAATGTTTTAACGCTAGCTTCTATTTACATTTTTGAAATAGCCATATTTGTTAGGAAAAATTCACACTTCTTCTCCACAGTAGCCGAAAACAATAGATTTACAAAAAGCGACCCCACCAAGTTAAAAAACCAATTTTGTAACAGCACTCTCCACTACAGAAACAGCTACCATATGTCCATAAATATTTACAACCACATTCCAAAATTAATAAGAGCACTGCCATTTAATTGTTACAAAAAAGAACTAAAAACATGGCTTAGTCAAAATAACTTTTATACTCTAAAAGATTTTTTTTTATTTTAAGGGTTAAATTAGATTTATTTAGATTTATAATTAGGTTGTTGTTAGGTTGTTTGTTTAAGTTATTGTTGTGTTTTTATTGTTTATTTTATATTGTAGGTTATATAACCTACCCCAAACCCGAGAATAATAATTAATGTGTCTCTGTGTATAGTTTTAAGTGTTCTATATTGTTTTGTAGAGTATAGGTATGTAGTTTATAAGTTAGGTTTTATGCCCATGTGCACATATTATTGTAAATATTCGTATGCCGCTTTTAGCGGCGGATGTGTCCTGAACACAATTATTTTATATACCAACTTTGTTGCTACCATATCCGACGAATAAATGTCTTTGTCTTTGCGTGAATTGTTTAAAGATATGGTCACAGTTCTGGGGTTCCGAACGTGTCAAACAAAGGGTTTCAAAAGTCACTACGTTTTGTGAACAGTGCCCAAAGAAACCATATCTTTGTTATTGCTGTTTTATACTGAAACATTCACGTTTGTAGATTTAATAAATTACGATAGCGGTCATTTAGGCCACAATGTTTTTACAGCGTCTAAGGTTTCCTAGAAGAGCGGTGGCTGCTACATAACGGCCGCAGTGACGGCTGTCATGAAAATGATGGCAGCGGGGTTTGACTTTACGGAGTCAAAAAACGCTCTCTAGGAAAACACACCAACTTACTTTCATACATAACGTTTCAGTGACGTCATTCGCCGGTAAATTGCGGACAGTATGTGGCAGCTTAGCTGTAGCTTTAGACCACGTATATTTTTACAGCAACTTTATATTAGTACTGTTAGGTTAAGAGATGTCTAATTTCATATTGTATGTATTTATCTACGAAGTAAGTCGTCTGTATTCGGTTGTATCTTCATTTGTTCTAGTCTGAAATCCATTCGATGTTAGCTTACCCTGCTTAACATCATCAATCGCTATAAGTCCTTCTAAGGCGTCTCCTCACATCTGCCTTGTAAATACCTTTTGTTAGTAGCCAAAATATTGCCAATATTTTCTCTATGGTACTGCAGATGAATTTGAAAGTGTGTGTGTTAACCTATCTCACGAAGGCGGGTTGGTCTTCATTTTAAAACTATGCCAGCGGCTCGATTTTTAAACACACTAGTCGACTGTTTGTCCTCCGCGCCGGGAAGGGGACGTCAGCAAGAAACATTATTCGGCTAGTACTCGTAAATGTACTGTCGAGTGTCGCTACGCGTCGGCGACGTCATCTGTTTTCTCGTTGACGTGCTGTGCCCGGTGCGATGGACAAAGACTGTTTAATTTATGTGTATACGAGAAGATATTATAACTATGTTATCCATGATTCCGTTCTAATGAATGAATAACTGTAGAAATTATTTGGATGTTCAATAAAAAGAATACGATTTACTGAAAAAAAAAAGGATAGTAGGTACTTTTTGAATGTTTACAGTAGAAAAAAATAAATGTCGTGAACTGTGCGTGACTTACTTGATGTTATGAGACTTGTGTTAGCTTTTTTTGGTTTATTTTACATTACTTTTTTTATTTGTACCCCAAAGCAGCAACTTATTTTTGTCACATTTGACAAGAGACGAAAATAATGTGTTATCTACACTGTTAAAGCATTTGCCCAATTATTTATTAATTATCCGCTACAAGCGGAAATTATTAAGAACAGACATTGAGTAGGTTCCGTCAACTTCCGTCCCTGTATCTACCTAACCGCACTTATATTTTTACAACGAAAATGTTTTCAGGATTAGACTACAAATTTATACCATCTGGACGCGGGAAGAATTTTCTTCTGATGATGGAGAACCATACGTTTAGCCAAGCTAAGAAAGACACTAGATACTGGAACTGCTCCAAAAGGACCACAAGGGGTTGCAGGGCTAAGGTCCAATTTGATAACTATCAAAACATCACTGCTTATGTCAGAGATCATAACCACAGCCCCCCTCCATATTTAGTGCAACTTGACGGGACTATAATGAAGTTACCTTATAATTATAGGAAACCATTTTAAGTAGATTTTAACCCTAGCCCCATAATGTCATGGTGCACTGTTCAGTCGGTACAACTTCAGTATCTACTTCATAGACGTAGTCAAGAACGAAATGAAATCATCAATTCCTATTTAAATATTCTGTAATTTATTACCAAGTAAAATAAAAGGTTATTCAGCGGGTAATTTCGTAACACACATAAATGCAATCGATCGCAATTGCCTTTCACTTTGTCAGTTCAGCCAGGCACAGGTTCTTGCAGTGCGTTATTTAGGTACTTTGTTAAGCATACCTACGAATTTTTCAAACCTATGAAGCAATGGATGTCAAAATGAAAGGCATTGCGATCGATTGCCAGTTTATGTGTGTTACCATTTTGTTTTCGATAATATAATTCCTATACTAATAATAAAGCTGAAAAGTTCATTTTTTGTTTGTTTGTATGTTTCAACGCGCTAATCTCTGGAACTACCAGTCGGATTTCGGAAAAAATCGTTTTGTATTTGATATCCCAATCCTTGAGGAAGGCTATAGGCTATATGACATCACGCTTCGACCCTAAGGAGCCGAGCAAATAGAAAAAAGTCACAAAGAACGCTTAGCGAAAACGAAGTAACAGCGCGGGCAGATGCGATGCGACGAGGTGTGTCGCCGCGTGAAATTTCTTGTCCCCCGGACAAGAAATTTCACGCGGGCAAAAGCCAGTAACATATATAAAATAGTTCCCCCCAGACAAATAAAAGCCAATACTGTAAGGAATAACTTTAAAAATAAAGACCCAGCTTGGGACAGCAGGTGTAAAACATTTCCGCCGGGGTCGCGGGTTGTTCGAAAGAGATACCGTGGCGAGAGCGGGAGAAGTCATTTGATGATTTCCCATCTAAAATAAAATAAAAAAAATAAAAAATAAAAATAAAAGGTGTAAAGCATTTGATCGTGAAGTACAGATTAGTTATTGCAAGTTGTAAGTTTCCGCAAATTCAAATTCCTACCTGTTGTCAAGAGTTTCCGGACCTTTTTCCCCGTGGGGTTGTCTCCATGAATACCCAAACTACGTAAATATAAAATCTGGCAAGGTGTGACGTCATGCCATAATTTATTTCAATGTATCGCCGTAATCTTTTGATTACGTAAGGAAACAAAAGTACGTGTCCAATATTGTTTTAATAACTTTTTTTAAAATTTTTATTTTTAGACGGACAAAAAAAAAATTTAGTCAACATCCCTATTGTCTCTATTGTAAGTCATACAATTTTTGTAAATAGATTTTTGGATGCCCAATATCATATGCTCCACGCTTTTCCTATTATTTTCGATTTAGTTGCGACATTATTTTTTGTTCAGTTTCAGTAGTCACATTGTCTACGGGTAGAACCTTGCTCATTATTAATGGATATGCTTTCAAAGAGGAGTATGGTGAGAAGAAAGATACAAGATGGCCAAGATGGGTGTGTAACGAGCCTAATAACAGCAAATGCGATGTTTACGTCCATGTCAATGAGAAGTACGAAGTTATCCTTAAGGCGAACGCTCACACTCACGAGCCTAATTTCTGCCGCGTATTTCAAGATAGAATTATATAACGTCGATGTGCATGCTTGTTAATTTCGTTAATCATATCAAGAACTCATTAAAGAAAGTACCAATTCATTTTGTTGTGAAATTAATAAAATATTGATTTTAATTTGTCGTTTTCCTCCAAATCCTTATCTGATTCGTAAGAACTACAGTGGAAGTTATGGTGGTTATAAACTTAGTCACACGGTTTTGTAAATAGATTTTTTGGATGCTCCAATATCATGTATGCTCCAAGCTTTTATTATTATTTTTGATTTAGTTGCGACATTATTTTTCTTCAGTTTCAGTAGTCACATTGTCTACGGGTAAAACCTTGCTCATTATTAATGGATATGCTTTTAAAGAGGAGTATGGTGAGAAGAAAGATACGAGATGGCCAAGATGGGTGTGTAACGAGCCTAATAACAGCAAATGCGACGTTTACGTCCATGTCAATGAGAAGTACGAAGTTATCCTTAAGGCGAACGCTCACACTCACGAGCCTAATTTCTGCCGCGTATTTCAAGATAGAATTATGTAACGTCGAAGTGCATTCTTGTTGATTTCGTAAATCATACCAAGATCTCATTAAAGAAAGTACCAATTCATTTTATTTCATTTTGTTGTGAAATTAATAAAATATTGATTTTAATTTGTCGTTTTCCTCCAAATCCTTATCTGATCCGTAAGAAATACAGTGAAAGTTCTGGTGGTTATAAAAACCGCATTGAATAATTTTCGTGTATGTATAATAAATACATCTAATTAGATACAATAAATTATTTACGAAATACACTAGTCTAATATGAGTCATCAGCACAGTTGATAAAGATTTATAATATTGATCTTACGTTCCAGTAACTACTCCCAATGAGAATCAAGAACTAGAAGAAGAAGAAGAAGAAGAACAACAAGAAGAGCAACAATACGAAGAACAGTTGGAGTATGAAGAAGAATTAACTGAGCAAACCAGTAATATAGCTCTATTTGTAGAGTCACGTAGAGGGAAAACAGTTCTCCAGTACAACGGCCATAGGTATCGCAAGACTTACAAATCCAGGAACGGAACCCGATGGAACTGCTCCCTTAACAAGCACTGTTCCGCATTCTTGTTCCTCAGTGATCAAGATGAAATACTGATGTCCCACGAAGAACATCATCATCCACAACCTACGAGACTTGAAAATATAGACACAGATCAAAATGGTAGGTCTTATTTTAAAGGCTTAGTGAACAATCTCACCTACGCCAGTGACATAGTCCAGAAACAAATATTTTATCTTTTTCACAGATACAGCAGTGGTCATTACATCTCGCAAAGGCAAAGAGATGCTCCTGTTTCGTAAGTTCACTTATCGCAAGCAGTACGACAAGGGGAACAAGTCTCGTTGGATTTGCTCCACACTCAAGAACTGCCGCGGCTGCGTCTTCACTGATAGTAATAACTACATCATCTCTGCCTTCGAGGAGCACTGCCATGACCCGCCGAAGTACTACCTTAAACCTGATCATGTACTCGGCGCTTTGAGGGAACCTCTCATCATTGAAACCGATTGATCTGGTTCATTATGTTATAGATAACTCTAATTCTAATAATTTAATGATAATTGTCTACCTTTTGGTTAGTTAATAAAATTGCGTGGTGTTGTGAGTATTATAGTGGTATCTATTTACTTTTCTTTAATTTCAAACTATTTATATAGATTTTTTTTAATAACTTAATGTACCTACTGTATATATTATAACTTTCAGCATACGAAATTAAATCGAGACGAGGCAAACCCCTGATACTTTACAAAAATTATACTTATTCGCGGTATCCGTATCCCCTTAGGAATGGCTGGCGGTGGTACTGTTCCAGAGTGAGGAACTGCAGAGCATACATTCTGACTACAGTTGACAATGTCATAATAACGGCTTTGGGTTACCATAACCATCAGCCGATGCTTTTAGAGTCTACATACGAGGGGGCATTTTTAAGTTCGCAGAATGGGGGTAAGAAGTAAAAATAAAAATAATCCTTTTCAATATATTCAATTGTTCAGTTGCTACCCTAATACATTTTTCTGATCCTTCTCAACTCATTTATATCTTCGAAAAAAAAATGGTTTGTGTTTGTCAGAAAAATACGCGGAAAGTGCATCCTTTACTTCTTCATCAGTTGAAAATTTCTTCCCACGAAGTTCTTTTGTCAAATTTGGGAATAGGTAATAATCGCTGAGAGCTGTGGTGGCCCAGCCCAGTGGTAACGGCCGTGACTCACGAGTGGTAGGTCGTAGCTTCGAACCCGAAGGCGCTTTACTTTGTATAAATTATTTCATCACTGCTGCTCTCGAAACGGTGAAGAAAAACATCGTGAGGAAACCGGCACGTCCTAGTAACAAAAATTCGAAGACATGTGACATCTACCAACAGTACCAACCCGCACTGGGCCCGCGTGGTGCATTACGAGCCCCTCCCATTCACTGAGTGGAGGCCTGTGTCAGCTGTATTCCAGCAGTGGGAACATTATAGGCTGATTATGCTATGCAGGAAGCCAGGTCAGAACAGGATCCCTTCTGAATACCTCGATCGGCGGTCCTGGCCGTGTGTCCTCTTCAGGTGGGTCCCTACCTTGCTTAAAGAGGGCATGCCACTTGTAAACCATAGTTTTACCCGGGCAAGAATCCCCGTAAACGGATGACATCTTTTCCAGTATGGTTTGAACTGATTTTCCTTGCTTGGTAAGGAACTTAATAACAGCGCAGCGCAGTACTCGATTTGTTCCTTATCACACATTTTATTCCCGATTGACTTGTTTGGTCGACGGTAGTTCAAGCTTCAAAGACTAATGATGATGACCTAATTACGATGAAACGACATAAGTAAGTACCCCCAATAATTACCTAACTACCCATTCCGCGAATTTAAATACGTACCCTCGTAAATATGTAGGTATTAAGTGGGTATTTGGAAAAATACCATTGTGCATCCACCTATCCCTATCCTCTTTTAGATATCTCTCTAAAAGGGGATAGGTAGGTAACAGATTTTTGAGAGCTGAGCCAGTTTTTAGCCCTTAACCCTTATCATCATCAGGATCACTCGTGTGTCTGTCTGTCTGTCCGTCTGTCACAGCCAATTTGCTCCGAATCTAATGGACCGATTAAGTTGAAATTTGGTACACATATGAATTTCTGTGACCCAAAAACGGACGGGTAAAGTAAATAAATGAATTTTGAATATAGACGTCACTTTTGGGGGGCAAATAAGAAAATTAAAAAGAAAAGGTTTGCAAACTACACCATGTGGCATGTCAAATGAAAGGGGTTAGTTACTATGAGGGTCTCAAATATATATTTTTTTTATAATTTTAAAATAAATCGTTTTAAAGTTATTTAAGAAAATAGACGAAAATTGACCATTCCCCCCCTTATCTCCGAAACTACTGAGCCTAAAATTTTGAAAAAAAAATACATAAAATAGATCTTTACCCGTAGATTACAGGAAAACCTATAAGAAGTCTTTGGTCTTAAAATAACATGGTAAATCTATCAATATTGTGAGTACATACTTACATTTACAGTTGGAATGTATGGGAGAACATGTTTTTCAACTACAATGTTAAGTTTGTTCTTAAGATAAATTCATCCCAACTACGGAACCCTTCATTGTGCGTGGTCCGACACTCACTTGGCCGGTTTTTTGACTGCTTTTATACTTAATAAGCGTGCCTTTCATTGATATATTAGAAAGTGCCTTTATATCAGTTTACTAGTAGAAAATAAGTTAGAACCTATACATAATATTATAATGATTATTTAAATAAAATTATTTAAAATATGCCTAATTGAATTAAATTTTTACCATCAACCCGTAAACGTCCTTGATTATTGACAATGGACGTTGAATTGATTAGAAAGGATTAGTGGCTTGGCGAAACTACTGTACTTTTACACTCGTGGCTTTTGTATAGTAGCTATTTATTTTAAGGGTAGAATATACCATATATATAATATGTATTTTTGAAAACCCTTAAGTGCGCAAAATAATAGGGGCCGAGAAAAAAAAAAAATGTTTTTCAAGGTCATTGTCAAACGACTCGTGGGTCAAGCACAAATAAATATAATGTTTTTGTAGTAAGGCGTGGCCGACGGAGCCCCCTTGGCGGGGCTCCTATTTCTGGGTGGTTTAAAAAAAAATAACCACTACCACTATAACCTAACCTGTCCGAGTCGGGGTGCCCCAAGTTCCGAGCTCGCTTCGCTCGCTCTTGCATCCTATTCCTAAGTATTTAGTGTGTAGCGTACCTACTGTGTAATAGGTTGATATAAATTTTAGTTTTTTTTTTTTTTATCTCAAAAACTAGTGTTTGCGCAGTGTAATGTTTTGCGAAAGTTTTTTTACAAAGACATACACGCTATAAAATTGTGAAGTTTCGAATGCGCAAGTTTTAAAGTACAGTGAAGCCGCAGTTCTTTAGAGAAAAATCTTCATGGTATTGTCCTTCGATAATCGTAGGTATGATTCTGCCACTGTGCCCTGTGGCTAAAGTGCAATGAAAACAAACTATGTACATGCAAAACCTTATTCCTCGTAGCGTAGCAGACGCACCGACCGCCATCGCCACGCCAAATCGACATCTGGGTATTATGGAGCTCCTTTGTATATGACTACTACCGGGAAACAGACTGATGGATGAGATTAGGGTTGCCATCTTTTTTTTTTGCAATTAAAGTACTTACATTGGTTATTATAGGTAAGAAAAAAAAGTACATAGTATCAAAATAAAGTACCTACAATTTATTTTTATTGCTTTTTGCAGTTTGTATTTCTACAAATAAAAAAATTGAGGTAAGGTTGCGTTCAGAAATTGTTAAAAACGAGTGCTTCTTTAAGTGATATGGCGCTGTATGGCGAGTCGCTTAACAAAAAGCAAAACAAAATATTAAATAAAATCAGTCTTTTTTTTTTTTTTTTTTTTGTTGCCGGGGTGGAAAATCCTCATGGATGTCCCCCGCCCTGGGGTGAGCGGAGGGGTCTGTCAGACTCTTACTGACTAAAAACCACCCCGGTGTTCCCTTCCCACACCTGGACCGGGGATCATGGGAACTTGGGCGCCTTCCACGATCCCCGGCTAGTGCCGGCCCGCATTTGCGGGCCTCCTCAGGCCTGCGAGGGGAGTGAGGTGCAGGACTCCCCCCGCAACGTCCAATAGGGGCGCGCGCGGAACACTACGCGCCGCCGCCTCGGGTCCAGCTGGATGGGGGCCGGCGGACGTCCCCGAGTCCACCGTCCCTCCGGACCTGTTTACGGGGGCTGGAAGAGGGCGTTGTCCGCCCTCCGCCGACGCCCGGGACGCCTTCTGCGGGTCGGGAGAGTCGTCTCGATCTCCCTCTCCCTTTCCGCAGCCTCCTTCCACGAAATGAGGGTTTCACAGAAGGAGATCACCGCATCCCACGACTCGGCGCTCCCGACCATCGAACGAGCGACAGGTCGGCTCCGACCTCTGCCACGAGGGCACGGCGCGGCCCCTCCCATGCGGGTTAGGCTCACCTAACCCAACAAAAGTACCTAAGTATCTGAGAAAAAAAAAAAATATGGTCCTTGGTAAAAGACAGGTTGTCTATCATAAACGAGAACAACAGTTAGGTTGCTACGTTCTATTCCTCTTAATTATAGGTACTCAGAAAATATACATAGGTACATACATAACCACACGCCTTCTTCCCATGGGGGTCGGCGGGAACTACAGAACGCCACCTATTACGATCCTTGCATACTCCTTTTGCTAGGTACATTTACGTAAAAAAAATATATATTCCAGGAAGATTCCACATGTAGGAGGAATATCGTCATAGTAAAAAAAAATCTAACCTCCAATGTCGTCATAGTAAAAAAACATCTAACCTACCAGACGCTTCGAATGACACCTGTTTCAAACTTGCTGGAGGTTGGGGACGTTTCTTCCCAATGTCCTTTCCATACCGAGTGCCTTAGGTATATGAAAATGAATTCCTAAGGAGTAAACTCTAATAAATAAAAATCATGTAATTAAGGGTTAATATTTTTTTTATTGAAGTTGGTTGTTTCTTTATTTAACTTGGCCGTTGCCGAAATACTTGAGATGGACACCTGGACAGATATTGAATTTTATATTTTTTGCATTATCTTCAAAAATACTTGGTATAACAATATGTAGGTACAGACAAAAGTACACCAGGTTATACCAAACTGTCTTTCTCCAAATGCTTTTAAACCTTAAAATGTTGACGGTTAAGTTCAAAATCGAATGAGAAAATTTGACAGTTTGTGGTAATTTGACCAGCTGCTGTGTACATTGTTGAACTGCCTCATTGGTCTCTAGTGGTCGGAAATACAACTGCTTATCATGGGGTCGTGGGTTCCCTAGTGGGACAAAGTGCAGTATAGTGTGCGTGCAAGTGCTAGACGCCGCCTGAGGTATGTGAGCGATGAGATAGACAAAGGTCAAGCTAACTCAGTCTCCTAATCTTGTCAATCACGCCCTCCCCCGTCTCACATACCTCAGGCGGTGATTAGCACTTGCCCGCACACTATAGTATTAGTTAAGTATATATATCTCTGGGTTCGTTTCCGGCTGATGGTATTAGGCTCGCCCCCTCTATCTGTTACATGGGATTTATAACACGACTTGCAAAATGAAAGTGAACCACGCTTCTGCCC
This sequence comes from Cosmia pyralina, assembly GCA_946251885.1. NCBI lineage: Eukaryota > Metazoa > Arthropoda > Insecta > Lepidoptera > Noctuidae > Cosmia > Cosmia pyralina. Next base: position 22,688,981 of record OX276351.1, read on the forward strand.
AACCCTTACAGGAATTAGGCGTTGTGTTATGTTCATAACGGACTACTATAGCATTCTTCATTTGTTATGGTGTAGTTATAGGTATAGTATATAGATATAAATAAAATCATCTTCGTACTTACAAATGCTTTTATTTAGATATAAATTATAAAAACATACAAAACACAGGTAGTGAGTATTACATTATAATCAGTCTTAATTTAGCGTTGATCAGTCAAAAAAAAGAATATTGAGTATATTTTATAATCTAAAACATAAAACTAAAAATACAATAAGTACCCAACAGCTTAAAGAATTTAAATTTTTGATTAACTTTAAACATAATTCTGATCATAAATTCTTAAAAAAAACTTTCATTACATTAACCCATGTGATAAAAATTTTAAATTAAGAGTAAAATTAACTTAATATACTTACAGATAAAACAATTATTTGTTTTGGTCCTGAATGTTGTACCATGGTTTATTGATAGAACTATCAGTCTTAAAAATATAGTTTTTATTTAATTTTAAAACTTAGCTTAAAATAGGTGGCAATTCATTTGAGGTAGATAATACATTATCAGACTTATATTATTTTGACAACTAGAGAACTAAGTAAAGAGTTTGCATGCACAATAAAAAGGGGTAAAAGGTAAATTTCAGTCTTTTTTTATTATGGTAAATGATTTGCGTAATGCCATGGATTCACTTAATTTCATGGATTCACTTAATTTAATATTGGAACAGTTCTTTATTTTTTCAGTCAATGTTTTACAAGTTTCTTATAAACTATCCCTCTTATTCATAAAAACTAAAACACTCTATATACCTATAGTTCTTTTGAATTATGATATGAGTTTGAAAGAAGAAGACATAACATTTCTTTATCTAAAATAGGTTTATAGAGCATTTTAGTTTTTTAATAATAAGGGGTGTATATTTAACAAAACAGTGTAGCATAAATTTGAGTATGGAATGTTAAACAACTTTAAATGATCCATCGTTACGACGGTAAAAACCATGTGGTGGGTGATTATGATTGTTACGCACCCTTTTAATGACCTGTCCCAGTCGATGCACCACCGTTGTTATGTCCACGTTGCACCCTGTCTTTGTGCGAGATGTACAGTACCATTGCTTCTTTCCGTAAGCCAGTTTGTTCTTCAGACGGAATGCGTAGCCTTTATTCACAAGAAGTAAGCTGCCTTTTCGTGTTGGAATGAAGTTTGCAACTGAAATTATTAGGTAAGTTTGTTAGTAAATGTTAAGTTGTATTAACATTGTAATTAATGAAGAACTTGAAATACATTATTGTAGGATTAGGATGATCTATGAATGAAACAGTTTTTTATGAAATATGTTGTATTTATTTGATAAATTATTTTACATACATCAAAACATTTGTTATAAACAGATATTTAATGAACCGTTTATGACTCTTATGTGTTACAGCAATATTAATAAATTAGTGCAAGTAAATATAAGGGACTATGTTTACTTTTGCTAAATCTACGTTTGTCGTCGATAAATCTGAGTTTGGTATCCAAACTCAAGTTAAGTAATTATAAATGTACAGTAATTAGGTAATTTAATCATGAATACTTTCAAATCAATCAATAAAACCTAAAACTACTTTATGAAGATATTCGCGCGCAATAACTTATCGAAGTAACAACTAAGACACAACTTTTAAATGACTACACACTTTCTTGAGTTTACTATAAAATTCGTAAATATAACACAAACCGTGATTTACAACAAAACTAAGCATACCTAAATTGAAAACACAAAAAGGTACGCATTAAGCAACGCTAAAATATAAATGACGCTGTCTTGTCTTGTCTCATGTCTGTCATTTTGTTTTTTTTTTTTAATTTTAGGAAAAATGTAGCCAGCTTAAAAATTAGGTCGATCTTGGGTGGAATAGCATATCTGATTGATTTTCTTTTTGTTTGACTTTGGTCTGGTAGTGCGTGCGTGTGTAGCATCACCAATTATAACGTACCGTTACAAGTACAGGTTGTTGGATCTTTCATCTTCATCCAAATGGAGACTTGAGAAGGAAGGTGTATCAGACTAGTATTAGATGATTTATAAAACTTTGTCGTGTTATCGTTTCATTTTCCTGTTATTTACAATAATTATGAATTGGTATTGTTTATTCACAATAATGATGAATGATACTTAAATTATTGGAAATAAGACTTAGACACTGGTCTGGGGCCGTACACTATGACGTGAAAAACATCATGGATCCGTGGAGAAAAAAAGGATGATGCTATAAGTCGTATATAGCTACGTCTCTCTCTCTCACACAGGAACAGTTCAACTTCTGCCCTGCTATTTAATAAGAAAGAGCTCATGTAAGTCCCCTGAGCGTATCCGATCGTTGCAAATGTAAATAAACATCAGCTAAAAAAATCATACGAAATGTCATTGTCAGTATTTGTCAAAGCGACAATTTGACAAACGTGTTTCGTTTCCTATAGCAAAGCAAAGAAAACATCGAATTAGCTTACTATGTTATCTGATTTTATTTAGTTAGAATATCGAATTATGTTTAGTTTGCGGAATGTATCTCCCATTCCTTGTACGGTGTGCTATCGGCCGAGCCTTCTCGGTGCATTAAAAAAGTTGTGAAGTTAGTGAACTTTAAAACAAAGTTTTGTGTTCAGTGATTATTATAGAATAGTGCTCTTGTGTAGTTATAAAAGGTGTTATGTTTAGTATTGAGTTTGTATTAAAAGTCTTTACCACTATTTGATCAGAAATGTGTAAGTTACCATTAGATTTTAACGTAATGTTTGTAATATGTTTCAGCCTGGATTTTACTTGGATTGTTTGAATTATGTTTATGTAAGTTCAATTTGAGCACCCCTCAATTACCCAACGATAACAATTTCACTGGAACTCTTCGAGTTGTTGAGTCAAACTTGATAATAACCTAGAAAAAATAAAATAAAAATGTTATATTCAGTCATGTTTCCAGTAGGTTATTACATAATACAGTTATTTATGTAAATACTTAATTTAACTAGTTTTTTCTGATCTAAGAAAAATAATTAATTAGATTAAGTTGACATAATGTTTTGTATTACAATTTAAATAGTAGTTTCAATTCTTATTTTAAACTAAAAAAGAGTAAAAACATCTTCTGAAAAACTTTATTTTTGCAGAAATATTTGTTGAAAAAACTTCCTTGATGTTTCTACTTATCATCCAGAAATGTCCTTGGCTTTTAGCCAATAATTAATGTGTTTATTAATGACTATTATCCCTCAGATTGTTGTCTAAGCATTAGATTTGCTTATCTATTTCATATTACTTTGCTATCAATGATTTACCATTCAGAAAAATATACCTAACACCTCAGAGTAAATAAAAGACAGCACTGCAAACAATACAGTGAAGCATGTGCAAAACTACACCTCACCGCCACCAAACTACAATTAAACTACACCTCAATATGTACACACACATTTTTACGAAACCCGAAATGTGAGGCAGGTCACTGTTGACAGCGCTATGTCTTGGTTTTTTATTTAGTCTGCGCCTAACACAAGATAAAATAAAATGTATTTGTTGATCTGTTCATTCTTTCTGAAAAAGATGGTAAGTATCTAAAAACATCATAATTGCATTTTCTTGTTGTCAGTAATGCAAAATAAATGTAATTTTTTAATGCGGAAAGTGTACAAAGGAAATTTATAAAGTTTTCCCTAAAATTTGAAATATTTTATTTTAAAGGAATTTTTTTCCTGAATTCACACATAATGTAACATTAGTAAATGTAGCAAACAGAATGACTTTTCTCTAAGACTTTAAAATAAAACTAGTTCCTCACTAAACTTTGGTTATATGCTATCTAGAGTTTCAGTCCAGTCAAACACCGGTAATTATAACATTTCCATTATATCAACTGTATGTTTTAATTAAATTTTATTGTTAACTGCCTCAAATTAACAAAAAAGACTATTATAAGCTACTTAAAAAGTACCTAATAATTAATGTATGTTTAAAACAAATTTTAATGAATAACATAAATGCAACAGCTGTTTGAATGATATATCACCACAATGCTTACATAATATGGACACTGTATTGTTTTTAGTGAAGGACACTGAAGTCATATTTTCAATCAGATTGTTTCTTACTGTATTCTGTTATAAAAATTAGGTACTAAATATACACACCCAGACTCATAAATCGAGCGATTGTGCATTTCCATGTACCTTATGACCTAAAACGTCAAAATGATCATGAGTCAAGTTGAGGAAGTTTTCATGTAGTTTTGAAGCCAACATACTGGCCATCATTGTTCCGAATTTGAATTCACTACCATTAAAAAGTTTTATATGTTATAAGTTGGTACTCCTATACAAAAAAGTACAGAGTGGCTCAATTTAAGCGTCTGGTAGTAATTTACCACTAGTAAGGTACCACTAATATAGGGAGTATAAAATATAAAATTCTAGTGTTAATAATGTTTTATGTTACACAAAGTTATACAAACTATGGCTAACTTTGTCCAGCATTGATTCATATTTCAGTCCAACTCGCCGCTATTGTATAACATTTCCATTTAACCATACTAAACATTATTTTAGACACAGAGCGTCTAGTACCTACTAAAAAAAAAGCCATTATTGTCAAAACAAATCATTTTAAAGATGAGTACTTAAACCTAAATAACCTAGGTGTAAGTAAACTTTTTAAACTTTCGCCATTTGTACACATTATAAACAAAAAATAAAATAATAAATAACCCCACCGCCGTATCTCTACGTTGACGTGGTGGTGGGGCTTGCGCGCTCCGAATCTCAGTCTGTGCCGGTGGAGTTTACTTTGCCGAAACAGGTCTAGGGTGCAGAGCCAGACCAAGACAGATACGTAACCCGCAGGGCAGCATGTGGCGAGATGTTGGGCAGTAGCGACCCCACGGGCCCTATTTCCCGGGTGAGGTCTTGTTCTTCACCTCTGGCTTACCTTTATTGGCTGGCTGGAGTGAACACTGACAGGAACAGAGCTCCCACCTCATTCTTGCCTGTATTGGCCGGCTTGAGTGGAGATTCACAAGAGCAAACATGCTCGGAGGAAGGAAGTATTCCAATAAGTGCTTGTAGGGCTCTGGGATTGTTCTGAGAGCCATGGAATACCTGTCCACTCTTCAAGCACCTCAGGACATGTTGCCCCTTGTCGCTACGTCACTATGTGCTAGCGACTGTTTCCGGGGGCCCATTATTGAGTGTGCAAGTCACCCCCTGCCAATTTATCTGTGTTTATTATATAACATTGCATTGGTCAGGCAGGGGACATAGTTCTTCCATAGTTCAAGGTACCCAATCCACTATAGCCACCCAAACCCATAGGCCCAATGTGTTTTGTTTCCATGTTCTGCAATAGTCCTGCACCAACCGGGGGTTGTCCTTGGGTGCACTTGCATAGTGCATACAGGGATAGTCATCGGCTGGTGTCTCCTCGTCGTTTAAAATTGTCTAAGGGGCCTGTGCGAGTTGGTTTTGGCCCCTCGTACGCCTTCCAAAGGTTCGAGATAAGCCAAAGACAAATAAAATAATATCGCGAGAAGAACCATTCTCAATTTTGTTTATAGGTGTTAGTATCCCAAGGTCTTATGTTAGGGCCCAGAATTGCAGTTATTGTCAATAGTCATTTGAATTACCTAGTTATTGGGATCATCAATCCTAACAAAAGACAACAGGTATATTTATGTTAAGTAATTAAATGTCTTTTCTGGAAAAGTTGTAAGAAACTTTTGTTTAAAATAAAAGTATTTGTATTTTAAATTGACTAACATTAGTCAGGTGTCGAAAAATTAGTGTGACTGCCACTGTCATGGTCGCCATCAGGGATTTTAATTTTGATAACATAAAAAATTAATCGAAATTTGCCGCCAAATATCAGAATTTGTCGGTCACTGGTTCAAAAGTTATAAGGGTTCATAGTTGGCCGATCTGAAGAGCATCTCCCCAGCTTCGCCACATTTATATCTCAAAAACTAAGCCACCTAGAGCTAGATCGCTAGATCTAGAGTTTATCGACTAAATCTGTGACTTGACGAAAAATTGCGACTAATTAGCGACTAAATTTGGGAGAAAACAGATCTTCGCTAGGTGGCCTAGTTTTTGAGATATAACTGTGGCCTAGCTGGGGAGATGCTCTCCAGATCGGCCACCTATGAACCCTTATAACTTTTCAACCAGTGACCGACAAACTCTAATATTTGGTAACAAATGTCGATTAATTAGCGACTAATATTTTGTGTTATCAAAATTAAAATCCCTAATCGTGGCCATGCCAGTGTCAGTTACACGAAAAATTAGTTTATCAGTAATTTAGGTGTAACTGAATTTTATAGCAAAATTCTTCATGAAAGTTTAATTTAAGTACTTACCTACTGGTGTTTTGAACTTTGTCAACTTGACTTAATTCTAAAGGCAAGCCACTGAGGTAATAATTTCTCATTTTATTTCTCAGAAAATTTCCACAAATGTTATCTACTTGTATATTTTGCAAATATATTAATTAACAACATTATTTGTTTCATTTACCTTCCTGTTAACGTAAGTAACTGAACCTTTATTTGTGTTACAATTCCGTTTTATATTTCAGGTATATTCATAAACACTAGAGGGAACTCCAAACTATTCATATATCAGAATCACACGTTCCGGTTTATGTATAAGAAGGCATATGGCAGTCAGCTGTGGTACTGTTGGTACTTCTTCAGCAGGTGTTGCCCTGCGAAGCTACGGATAAATAACAATGGGAAGGTGACGGAAAGCATCGGCAGACACAACCACGACCCTCCGACCTGTTGGATGACCCCTGACGGTAAATCCTACAGTCTCCCTCCCTTACCAGATAAGACACCTCCAAACACCCCAAACAATGTATGATTACAATAAAAGTATTTGCAAACAATTTGTTTTACTGCCTTTATTTTGTTGTGAAATGAACAAACTGCCTCTATTTCAAACAAGATGAGATTTTATTTTGTATTCTATGGAATGTTAAGTTTACGTCGAAAGTTTAGTCTGTAACTTGTTTAGGTATTAAGTACGTAGATATACTAATGTGTTTAAATTCAGTGTTTGGGTCAGGACAAGGACTGTTGTCTCCTCTCGTGCTTGTGTTGGGTTCTACTTCAATGAATTATTTTATTTTTAGTAGAAGACGTTTATTGCTGCGAATACACGATAAAACTATAACAAAAATGTAGATTTATTTTTACACAAAAAATGGCGGAGCGTGATATACAGAGAAAATCTATTAGAGTGAAGTTGGTGGGCGACGCTTCACGTTGATTGGCTGCCATGCTTGACACTGGTTGGTCAATCCCGTTCGCAATTACGCCGTGTCGGAGACCACTTCAGCTCACCATCTTGCTTGTGTGTTGGTAGCTGGCGCAGGCGTTAACATAGGCCCGGCCTTGGAAGTGGCAGGTTCCAACAGGATCAGCAGGACGGTACATCAGATATTGACAGCGGCACTGGCAACGGACATATTTTTGAGAATGCTCTACGTGTGACGCCTGAAGCCGTGAGTAGGTCAGCCACTCTTGAGATTCCGTCAGTACCTGGAAGAATTCGTATGATCCTTCCGAGTTTCCACCGGAGTGGAGGCAGGTTATCGTCTTTGATTAGGGCGAGTTGATTGAGCGTAATGGAATCTTGATGAGTCTTCCATCTAGTCCGAGTCTGCAGCTCCGACACATATTCAGTGGCCCATCGCTTCCAAAAACTTTGCCTCATCTGTTCGATTACGTCATAGCGTTGTAGGCGATGACTCGGTACAGCAGTCAAGTCTTCATAGGCTGGAGCGGTCAGTGGCCGGCCGATGAGGAAATGGGCAGGGGTAAGGGGTTGTAGGTCGTTAGGATCTGTGGACAGAGCTGTTAAGGGACGGGAATTCAGAATGGCTTCAGTTTGTGCTAACACCGTGCTGAATTCCTCGTAAGTAAGATTTGCGCCCCCCACTACTCGTCGCAGGTGGTGCTTACACGATTTCACCCCTGCTTCCCACAAGCCGCCAAAATGAGGAGCGTACGGAGGAATGAAGCTGAATTTAATACTGTTATTTGAAGCGAAATCACTAATGTCATTACTATTATTTTTAAGGAAAGAAACAAATTCCTTTTCAGCCCCCACAAAATTCCTACCGTTATCTGACATTATCTCGACAGGTTTACCCCTACGTGAGATGAAACGTTTCAATGCGAGTATGTAATCATTTGTTGAAAGACTTGTAACTAATTCGAGATGAATGGAACGTGTACATAAACAAACAAATAAACATATATAACCTTTAATGAGCTTAGCCCCCCTGCCCCTACGGCTCAAAATCATCACTGGCCCCGCGTAGTCTACGCCGCAACGCATAAAAGGGAAGCCGGGTTCCAGGCGTTCAGCCGGTAAGTTACCCATGAGAGGCTGTATGGTCTTCCCCTTGATGCGTGTGCACGTGACGCAGTCGTGTACCGTCTTCCTCGCCAGGTTCCGCCCTCCGAGCGGCCACCAAGCCTCACGCACACAAGCCAACAGGAGCTGAGGTCCACCATGCAACAATTGTTTATGTTCATGTGAAAACAATAACACTGTGAGTCTATGCTTACTACACAATAGCACTGGATGTTTTTTATTATTATCGAAATATGACGAGTTACTTAATCTTCCGCCGACGCGTATTACTTTAAATTCATCAAGAAAAACATTTAAACCCATTATCCTTCTAGATTTTACCACCGACCCTTTAGTTAAATCATTATATTCGTTGTGAAATGATTGCATTTGCGCGAGCCGTGCGAGCGTTGCAACTGAGGCGTCTAACTCATCGACAGATAACGAACCAGTTCTGCGATGTTGTTCACTCACACGCGTGTTACCTATAAAACGTAGTACATAGGCTGTCGCTCGCCGCAACCGATTAAATGAAGAGAATCTGTTAAAATCTATTAGACCAGTATTATCATTAGAATTACTACACATCATACTAACATGTTGGTCCTTTAATTCGGGTAATTGATCTTTATTTATAGAAATATCGCTTGAATAATCGAATTTATGTTGTCGCAAAAAGGCTGGCCCGTGCCACCACATATTATTGGTTTGAAGCTCGTTTAGAGAAAGACCTCTCGACACAATATCAGCTGGGTTATCTTTACCGTTAATATGCAACCAAATTGCATCACCTGTAAGTTCGTTTATTTGCGACACACGATTCTGAACAAACGTTTTCAAACTATGAGGTGACATTCTGATCCACCCCATGACTATGGTGGAATCAGTCCAGAAAAATACTTTAGCGAACGTCAGTCTTGACGAACTTATAATTTTGTGATATAACCGTGCGCCTAGTAAAGCGCCACATAATTCAAGTCGCGGAATAGTGCAAACAGTTTTGACTGGCGCGACCTTGCTCTTAGCACATAATAACTTCGTTTCTATAGATGAGTCATCCGTGTAAGTACGTACGTATGCGCAGGCACCGTACGCGTCTTGCGACGCATCAGTGAAAATATGTAACTCCATAATAGATGTACATTCACTCATTACATAACGAGGGACACGAATATTGCTTAGTGAGGACAAGTCTTGAAGGAATCGATTCCACAAGCATTCGATATCGTTAGGAACCGAATCATCCCAATCGATTTTACATAGCCACAATTTTTGAAGCAATATTTTTGCCATAATTACTGTCGGCGACAAAAGACCTAGCGGGTCATATATTTGTGAAATAACCGACATCATACTTCGCTTAGTAACTTTATTAGTATTATGTTCTAAGTTGGTAGTAAAATAAAGTTCATCTTTATCGACTTGCCAACCTAAGCCGAGAGTTTTATTTTGGCAATGTTCCCCGATAGCTAACTCTCTAGATGCTTCTATGTTTACGTCACAACTGAATGTCCACTTTCGCAAAGGAAAGCAGGCCGATTTTAGAACCTCCGAAGTTTTTTCGCATGTTTTTAATAAAACTTGGGGATCGTTATCACCAGTAATTAAATCATCGACAAAGAAATCTTCGTTTATGACCTTAGCAATGACTTTATCTTCCGTTTCCTGTGCGAGTTGACGTAAACAACGCATACTTAGGTATGGAGCCGATGAGGTTCCATACGTAACAGTGTTGAGTCGGTATATACCCAATTCGTCGGATGCATTTTCCCGCCATAATATTAACTGAAGGTTGCGCTGATCGTGGTGTACCAGTACTTGCCTGTACATCTTCTCTACGTCAGCGCAGGCGACATACTTATATTGCCGAAAACGAAGCAGAATAGAAAAAATATCGTTTTGAAGAGGAGGTCCTATCATCTGTATATCGTTCAATGACTTATTTGAAGTAGTTGTGGCACTAGCATCAAATACTACACGCAACTTTGTAGTTGTACTGTGTTCGCGGAATACTCCGTGATGCGGGAGAAAATGGTGTGGCCTTGCGTATTCGTTTATTCGCGACATGTGCCCTAGTGCAATGTATTCCCGTATAAAGTCACTGTACAACCTTTTATAAGAAGGAGACCGATCTAACTTGCGTTCTAATGATAAGAAACGAGATTTTGCGTTTTCATATGAATCACCGAGCGCGTCAGCTGATTCCTTCAATGGAATTCTCACTGAGAACCTACCACTACTATCTCGTGTAGTAGTGCTAACAAAGGATTCCTCACACTTACGATCTTCGTCGGTAAGAATAGGACCCGAATTTTCGAGTTCTTCTAGTTCCCAAAATTTACGTAATTGTGTATCGATATTCGACTGCTGTAGAAAATTACACTGAATATTAAATTTTGAGTTATTATGAATGGGTCCTGAAATTAACCACCCTACTTTCGTATTCTGTAGGTATGGACCATTGGATAATCGAATTCGATCCATATCTAATAAGTCCCAAAATACGTCCGCACCAATCAGTAAATCGATCTCTGACGGTATGTTGAACGTAGGGTCCGCAAGACATACGTTGTCCGGGATGTGGATTGTGTCATAGACAATGTGAGTTGCCGGCAAATTCGTTGTAATGCACGGCAAAACAAAACATCTAAGAGAAATATTAAAGGTACTCGTTTTTGATCGCATGTTAATATCGCATAATTTATTCGATTGTGAGACAGACTGTCCCACACCCGATATTCGTATAGTGGACTGTATTACTGATACGTTTAAACGTTTACAAAGCTTTTCTGAAATAAAGCAATTTTGGCTACCACTATCTATCAGCGCTCGAGCTGTATGGTATTCACTACTACTATCCATGACTTCGACTAGTGCAGTGGATAATAATACTTGTGGTAACGGTACGGAAGGAGCATTATCGATTAACAAATTATTTGCACATGATACTACAGAAACCGGTTTTTCATCAGCACTCGGCGCTGGCGATGCTGTTATGGTTGTCATAACATTATTATTCTCGTTATGCAATAACGTATTATGTTTTTCCTTGCACTGCTTGCACGGCCCGAATATGCAATCGGTAATTGGGTGACCTGTACGTAAACAATTTGGACACATTTCTTTGGCACTATCAATTAATTTAATTCTGTCCGGTACTGCCAAGTTTAGGAATTTAAAACAAATAAATAACGGGTGATTCTGCCCGCACATCAAACAAGGCTGTTTTGATGTTTCGGATGTACCGGTATGTTTACGCGTCGACACAAAGCTATGTGAGTGGGGTGCTGCAGCACTCGCGTGCCTTTTGTTATCAGACTTATTGTTAGGTTTATTGTCCTGTGTACTTCGAGTATGGTTACTATGAACCATATCTAACATATCGGCACGATTACGTAAAAAACATAACAAATCATCTAATTTTGTTTTGGTTTTATGAATACTAGTTGAAATCGAGCCTAAGTGATTCTCCCACTCACGCTCAGTAGAAGAATCTAGCTTCGACACTATGATGTAAATAACTAAAGTATCCCACGTTCCGGTGGGCTCGTCAAGGGATTCGAGCGCTCTTAAGTTACGTAACACTACATCGATTAATTGTCTGATTAACGAAGAGGATTCTTTGTTAATGGATTGTGCAGTAAACAAAGATTTCACATGATTGTGGATCAACAGACGATTATTGTGGTACCTATTCTCTAACAACTCCCATGCGTGGATATAATTAGCGGCAGTAAATTCCAAAGCACTTATAACCTGGAGTGCTGAACCAGTGAGCGAAGATTTCAGGTAATGGAACTTCTGAATTGCGTCTAAATCACTTCGTTTATGAATCATAGATAAATAGGAATTTTTATACTCGAGCCAGTGGTCATATGAACCGTCGAAAGAGGGAAGTGTAATCTGCGGTAATTTAATAGAACTAATATTATAATTACTACAATGCGCACTTGAGCATTTACCGCAATCACTTGTATCTCTTATTTTTACATCGGTTAAGCATTTTGCCATGGACATGATACTAAAATATTGATCCTCAAAAGTTGCCCTATACTCTAGTTGTATATCTAATTCACTGTCATCTAATGTTTGTTCGATTTTGTCTTGAATCTTGGTAAACGCTATTAGCACCTTGGAAACCGACTCCATGCGTAAAAGAAGTTCTGCTTGCTGTCGTTCAGACATCTTAACGTTTTCATATTTAGCAATATATTTTTCAAATAAAGTTAGTCGACCCTTTAGTGTACCCCTTTGCTTTTTAAGATCCCCTATATTCGAAACATGACCAGCTTCACTGTAATCGTCGTCACTCATCCTAGCGGCCTATGAAAGACAAAGGTTACTCACGGTTAAACACCACCTGCTGATCAAGATGGCAGGCGCCACGCGTTGCGAACTTTGCGCGATATACGTAAACTGGAATTTCAAAATCACAGCACTATATTAGATAATTGCAAACTGGGATGGGAAGAAACAGGAACGACTGGCCTGACCGTTCCTTGCTGATCCTCGATGCGATGCGATGATCCGGCTCGTAAGGTCCAATGTTTAAATTCAGTGTTTGGGTCAGGACAAGGACTGTTGTCTCCTCTCGTGCTTGTGTTGGGTTCTACTTCAATGAATTATTTTATTTTTAGTAGAAGACGTTTATTGCTGCGAATACACGATAAAACTATAACAAAAATGTAGATTTATTTTTACACAAAAAATGGCGGAGCGTGATATACAGAGAAAATCTATTAGAGTGAAGTTGGTGGGCGACGCTTCACGTTGATTGGCTGCCATGCTTGACACTGGTTGGTCAATCCCGTTCGCAATTACGCCGTGTCGGAGACCACTTCAGCTCACCATCTTGCTTGTGTGTTGGTAGCTGGCGCAGGCGTTAACAAATGTTTTACACTATGTACAAAAGTTGAGAGTTTATTGAAATGCAAACTAGAGTTTAATATATTTAATACGAAACAGTGTCGTACAATTTTTTTTTAATGGGCGTTTAGTTCTTTACGTTTGGATCAGCGTCATTTTAATGACACTATTTTAGCCCATCAGCCTTGAATTTGAACTTCCGAAACTGATATGCAAAATTATTAAAGAGTACCTAAAGGTGAACGTCCACTGGTCCGCAACGCACGCACGGCACGCAACGTATTGAATGGATTTGCCGATGGCATGCGTCTACTATATCCGTGGTTATTATCTCTGCAAATTTGAATGATATTGTAGGTGTTGTTTCATATCTTTCTAGTTTCTATTAATCGTGAGTCATTTGTTTTACAATGTTTTTGGCGGTTATCACCTCGGCAATGAGCGATGCACGGAATTAATCCATGTGACGTCACCGGCACGCAACTCGTTTTTGTTTATGTTCGTGCTCGGTGCGGGCGGTACCGATAATAAACGCAGTCCTATACGAATTTGTTACAAAGTAAAACAAAATCCGTTGCGTGCCGTGCGTGCGTTGCAGCCGGCGCGGACTAGTGGACGTTCACCTTTATTCGGTCGCTTCGTACAGATCAATCATAAAGATCGGTCATAAAGATTATGTCGCTAATCAAAAGATAAGAGGTCATACGCCAAAGTAATATTTGGATGCTAAATATTGCTAGGTACATTCTTTATTATGCATTTTCAGTCGCCGCAAAAGTGATGTTTTAATTGTAGTTATAAAATACTATGTAATATTGACACGTTTTTAGTGTATTGTCTGTCTGTCCTTCATGAAATCATGACCTACATAGATCCGCCCATAAAATATATCTATTGTTGCCCTTTCGCTGACTTGTTACGTCGTTAAGTCAAGGTGAAGCGGAGATTTCGCTTATTGTGATGTCCAACTGTTTTTTTTATTGTTCCTCTTTGTGGCAACCCTAGATATTTGGTGAGAGATAAAACTTAATTTACTCACCCCTAACTCGGTACTGACCGTAATATTATTTATAAGTATGTCCCTTTTTCAATTGTGACACTTTCATCTTCTGATTATTACCCTAAATGAGTTTGGAGTCCACTGTTTTGATAGATTAGTTTCGATTATCGCGTTTAAAGTGTAATCGGACAAAAGTTGGAGATAATTCGGCGAAAACTCACGCTATTATTTCATTATTGAACAAAATTATCAATAACATGACATTGCCAAATAAAATCAGCAGATAATATGGGTAATACCGTATTAAATTACCTTATCCTTATCTTAAATATTTCTGTGCAGAAATATTTGTCTGATAAGTTTATTCTGATAGAACACCCGAGTAAGTTCTACAACAGTACATAGGTACTTACCTAAACAATGAAAAAAGCTCCAGTGTGTTGACCGCTCAACGCTTGTTTTATTGACTTTTTTTATCGACAACACTCATCAAATATCTGTGCGGTGTTTTATTTAACTTGGACTGTACATACATATAGGGAAATCCAAAAAAAATCGACATATTATGTAGAGATAAACCATTCTAAAAATGAATGCCCCTCCACAGCGGTTACGCTCGCATGCAAAGAAGTGAACCTATAGACGCAATACACATAATTGGTCTTTGCCATTGGTTGTACAGTCACCGGCCAGTACGGTCAACAAACTACTTAAACTAAATAAATACCTTACAGACTAACATTAATAAAAATAGACACAATAACACGATTTTTTATGCCAATGGAACCTACCCGACTAGCCCAAACGTCAAAAAGTCGGATTTGTCGGCCAACTAGTATATAAATGACACGAACGCGCGACAGAGCGAATGTGTCGTTCCATAAAAAGCGCATGCTCCCCGCCGTACAATCGACTGATCGCACGATTAGTTGACCTCGAAGTGCGGCGACGAGTCCATGTTGACAGTAATGTCGCCGCACGCACACAAGTAAAGTGTTTCTTTAATTCCTCTCACACATTGAAATAATCACGTTTTGTGGAGGGGCTTTCATTTTTAGAATGGTTCATCTCTACTTACCTATTTAAATTGTTGATCAAGTTCGACTTTGAATATGACGGCGCGCGCAGTCGCGGTATGGATAACAGCTGCAGTAGAACTGTAGAAAAGATACAATCTTGCTGTTTTTGTGAAAAATCCCAGTAATATATGATTTTAGTGACTTAAATCTGTTCGCCTTCAAATAATGAAAGTAAGTTGCGAAAAAAAATGTATGTTAAACTAGAACACGTAGGTAGGTACACTTCAATTCTATATGTGAATATTTAAGTATTCTATAGTAAAATATTTTATGAAATAAGTTCAGGAAGTAATGTCTACCCAAAAAATAAAAACGATATTACTTTCAAACTACTTAAGATATTTTCATTTTTTTTTTGTATGAACAGACTGTTTTATTATCTATAATTATATCTGTGATTTTTTTCAAATATTCATATTTTCGTCTTACTAAAAAATAAATATTCCTTATCGAGCCGAACGGAACGGCATGCGGCGAAAACTCACCGCTCAGTCGCACAAGGTCACCAGCACATACCTTACAGCTCAAAATAAAAATAAGAAATCTAAGAATTGACTTTACTGAGGCACTGGCACTAGGTACTGGCCCACTTGAATAAAACACTACACATGCCACTCAACGAAAAAGATCATAATGTAATGAAAATAATAATGTTAAGAAATTAGTTTATAATAAAGATCAAAGTTCCATTCTGTATTATAATTATTGTGCCTTTCAACGAGTTTTATGTAAACCAAAAATAAATAAAATATATCAAATTGTATGACCGTCTTTTGTTTTCATAATTTCCACACCTCAGAAACTGGGACCTAACAAGCGAGAAAACAGGAAATAAACACGTCACTGATAATATAAAACTCGTGGCTAAGTTCTGGGCTGATACAATTTAGATTATCATCGACGCGCTGAGAAGAAGAGATACCATTTCCAGGTCAGAGGATCCAGGCTCTCCGACTAAATAAAAAACGAAGACAGCGCTGTCAACTATGGCGGTATCTTGCCCACCAGACACGACAAGACACCCGTCTGGTCGGAGGATCCTCCCTTTTCTATGAAGGATGAGTGAACTTTACCCTGTTCCTCGTGCATCTATATCAACAGTGACTTGAGGCCGGTTTTTTAAACATGTCGCACCTTTAAAGTTATAGAGACCTATCTAAAAAAAATAAGTTTTTGTAAAACGTTGAATAAAGATTCGTATGTTTAAACATTTTGTAGAAAAGGGAGATTATTCGGTTGCATTTTCAGGCCACTGTTTTAATAAGAGTCGACGAAGATGGTCGCATGCTAGGTCATTTTATGTGTCAAAGTTGAAATCTTAAAATTTCAAATTAGGTCTCTTTCTAAAGGTGCGATGTGTGCACTTAGTGAGGTGTAGTTTGGTGTAAATGTGTGCGTGCGAGCGTGTATGCACAGAGCGAGGTGTAATTTTGCGCATGCTTCACTGTATTGTTCGCAGCGCTATGTCTTGGTTTTTTATTTGGTCTGGGGCTAAAGTAGAGAATAGAAAAGAATCATTTCATTGGTTATCTACGCATTGCGAACGGATTAGTGATTACTGATGGCAATACGATTTAATTAGTAGATAGTGAGATCTGGTAGGAGCTATATTATCAAAGAAAAGATAGGCAGATATCGGAACTGACTCATATGCCCTAGGTAGGCATACTTAATTATTCGACAGATTTTTTGGGTAAATCGAGTCGTCTTTGCCTTTTAACCGCCCGACTTCATATCAGTTGTCGTGCCCCCAACGCCCGGCACAGTAACTTGTAAAATCTTTTTGATAGATTACAGCGTAATGATATAAAAAAGCAGATTATAGGAACTGTGGTATTTGGTCGTAAATATACAACCCTGGCGAAATGGACACGAGCAACCACGAAAGAGTGATTGCGCTGTGGTAGTTCGCAAAATTCAAAATTTGCGTTTTTTACAACTTGCTGGTCAGTGTCAGGTTGTATCTTGAGATTACCTCCGGATTGGCCTGATTTCGAGACGTATCCGGAGGAAATCTAACTTGGACGAGATGTAGGTATTGATGATTTTTATGGTTAAAATTTCTCCCACCTTCAGAATATAAATACGCAGCAGGTTACAACATAACTTTAATCATGGCAGCTCGGTTGAAATAAATTGAAATTCGAAACTTGTAGGGAATACCCCAAAATTAGTTTTGTTGTTTGTGCAGTGCTGCCAACTTGACGGCTTTGCCGTCAGATTTAGCGGGTACCTACTTAGTACATAATGCTTCTAATGGGATTTGGATGAAATCTGGCAGACTGATAGTTTATAACATGGATTAAAAGGGATACTTTTTATCCCGGTAGTAGGTTTCCGTGGGTTAATCTGTGACCTCCACGCGGGCGAAGCCACTGGCAATAGTTAGTGTACTAATATTTTTACTTGATAAAACCTAACCAGTTTAGATAGGGCCCCAATTTTTTTTTTGCACCAGCGCCTTTTTTCGTGTAGCTAGGTACGCCACTGACCCAATATGCCTATTTGTTGATCGGAATCTAGTAAATATTCAAAATGTCTTTCAATAAAGCCAGACGGGACAAACGATTGATTCATAAAAAGAGATCAATAGCAATTGATACCATATCGTCACGCTGCCGCAAATATAGGAGCAATTACAATCTTGGATCTTAACAAAAACCCAAGTTTAGGCCCTGAGTCTCAGGAATAAAGTTCAATGTTTAATGAAGTGGTGTCCAAAACTGTGACCACGTTTCGGACGATATTCAATGAGAATAAGGTCGTGATTCATGCAGATTTTGAACAGTTGATGACTAGGCAGTTCGTCATCAATGCGGTATATACCTACTGATCGATAAAAAATTAACGTAGGTACTTATAGGGTATATATACTTATATAGGCCATAAGCACAGCCATAAGTAACTCCTCGTGTCTATCAAGTTCGTGATAGGTATCTTTTATGGCCTGCCAGGTTAAGCTGCTAGATAGTACTTAATTCGAATTTTTGATAATGAATTTGAATTTTGGCAATGTTCGACAGTGTGCGTTACTACCTCGGCGAGACAATTTCGAATATCGTCATTTGAGTGGAATAGATTGGTAATTAGGACATCAGCTTCTGTAATTGTTGCATAGATTTTTAACAACGCTACTTCTGTTGATAAGGTTACCTACATAGAGGTACAGTGACGTTTTCTTATCTCCTTTTTGATAGTTTGACATACGTTCATTGTGGAGTTGTTTCAATGAATAGATTAGCGCTTCTATAATGAAGGATCTCACTCACTCCCTCTCAGCACTCTCAAACAGAACCGTCCTCACAAATACCTTACTATTTTCTATTATGGCAAGTATATTTTCAAAACGAATAACAATCAGAAGTTATGAAGCAAATTTAAAATCCTGCTAGTTTTTACAATACGCATCTAGCAGAAATAAAAGCGCCCAAAAGATAGTAGGTACGGTCCAGCGGGGCAATTGCGTAACACACTGTCAATCGGAATCGGTGTCATTTTGACAGTACAACAACATTCATTGCGTTAGTTACGTTATCGAGCAGTTACATTTTTCGAACATATGAAGCAATGGATTAGCAGTCTGTTTCAAAATGATTCAGATTTCGATTGATAGTGTGTTACGCTATTAAGGTACTGGTCAACCGGTTGTCTGAAGTACTTAACACTTCAACTAATAAAACACATTACTCACCTACGAAATAAATGCTCGGTCAAAGTTAAACTGTTGTGGTTGTTGCGGTTGACTTTGCAAAAACAACTTGAATTACCGGTCTATGTGGACTTTAATCCTACTAAACTTTGTATCAAAATTACTTCCTTAATAGGTACTTCGTAATCCAACGCCTTGTTTTTTCTGATGTGCCTGCTGAAACTTGCTGAAAATTGTTCGCGACAAATTGGAGATGCATTGTCATGCATGTAGGCCTACATCAGTAAAAAAGGTAAGATCAAGCAACCTACCTACTCGATGAGTGGTCTTATTTAGTACTACCACCATTGGGTAATGACTACCACAGAATAAATAATATTACTAAGGTAGTACTGCCTATATATACCTATAGCCTTATAACAATCTGCCTAGCCTTTTCCCAACTATGTTGGGGTCGGCTTCCAGTCTAACCGGATGCAGATGAATACCAGTATTTTACATGGAGCGACTGCCTATCTGACCTCCACAACCCAGTAAATGGTTAACACGATACCCCTTGGTAAGACTGGTTGAGACTTTCGGGCTTCTGACGACCCGTAACGACTGTCAAAGATACACGAATGACAGCCGGGACCAACGGCTTAACGTGCTTTCCGAGGCACGGTGGAGTCTCGTTATGTAAAGATGGTCACCCATCCACGGACCAACCCCGGCAAGCGTAACTTAACTTGATGGATCGACCCGTGCTGCTGTTATTACTTAGCCATGAGCTCCCTATAACTTTAGCTATATATAAGCCTTAATACTATCACTGCTGATAGGCTATGTAGGTTCGATGGGCCGTCAAGACGAAAACTGTTCTATTACTAAGGTATAAATTGAAAATTTTTAGTTTTAAAGATCGGGTTCAATATCAATTCCTGACACGACGAGAGGTATCTATTTGATCCACACCTAGAGTGGATCAACGATAAAAGGAAATTGCTTTGAATGAAATTGAATGAGCTCTGTTCTCAAAAAAATGCAGGCAAAGTGACCTACGCTGCTGCACCGACCGACAACGCCGCGCCGTGCGTGTGCCGAAGTTTTGGGCCAACAAAATTTAATAACACGACACAAAGAAGAAGAAGATCTAGAGTTGAGTAGTAATTTGAATTAAAAGTATTTTTCGTTTCCATGCTATGGGCGATGTGAAGGAGAATGCAAAAAAAGGAGGTGCCTTTTTGCCCAACTAGCAAAGATCTAAAGAGTAATATGCTCCTATTAATTCTATGGTAAAGATGGTGTGTTTTCAATGTAGTTGCCGAACTTGTGGGTGGAGAACGCAATATTGACCATAGGTACCTACTCTATATTTGTAACTACATTAAACAATTTCTACGTAAACTGATAGTGTTTATGTTGTTTTTAAAAATAACTTATAATTCGAGTTGTTTATAAAGTAACTACACAAGAATCTGAGGATAGGACGACCCGAAAACTGATTGAGATTAACTATACATACGTAGATACTACCTAGGAGTACCTACTACTTAGGATGATAAAGTGAAAAGGCTTGAAGATTATATCTTAATAAAAAAAGTAAAATAAAAAAACCCGACTGTAAAAAGTGAAAAAAAGATGGAAACAAGATGACCTAATCTGCCTTCGGAGGCATCTTATCAATAAAGACCTATTGCCTCCGACTACATGAGATTAGGTCATCTTGTTTCCATTTTTTTTAATGTTCACTTTTTACGCAGATGGGTATTTGGTTTTTTAAATTTACTTTTTTATTTTAGACCTTTTAGTTATGATTATTTTTCTCTCATAACGCTTCATGTAACGGTCGTTAAAATTATCTTTCAAAGCAGTAAAATTCTGGGTATATCACTCGATTTTAAGAGTTATATTGAATTAAGTATATTATAATAATTAGTAGGATAATTCAATATACCTAACTCTTAAAATCGAATGACAAACCCAGAATTTTACTGCTTTGAAGGATAATTTTAACGACCGTTATCTAAAGCGTGTAAAAGTTCTAGGATCTACTACGCTTTGGAATGGGCAACTAGCTTCATCTTTCTGACTGACTGACCCATTGACAATTCAAAAGTGCCTGTAATTGGTTTATTTGAAATAAATGCTTTGAGTTTGAGTTTGTGAAGCTGTTCGGATGTTCGTTACTCAATCACGCAAAAACGGCTTAACGGATTTACATGAAATTTGGCACACAGATAGTTCATAACCTGGATTAACACAAAGGATACTTTTTATCCCGGTAGTGGGTTCCCGTGGGATAATTTCCGACATCCACGCGGTAAAAGCCGCGGGCAACGGCTAATACCTATTATAATAATTATTTTTCACATTAATAAGACTCAAACTCAAACTCAAACTCAAAGCATTTATTTCAAATAAACCAATTACAGGCACTTTTGAATTGTCAATGGGTCGGTCAGTCAGAAAGATGAAGCTAGTTGCCCATTCCAAAGCGTAGTAGATCCCTATGGAGAAGAACGGGCAAGAAACTCCACGGACACTCTTTTAAATCATAATATTTTTACAAAATATTGGTTACATCGTTCAAGTTGAAAATATACATGTGAGAACAATGTAGAAAGACGTGCACGTTAAAAAGCGTCCGTAATAAAAAGATAATAACTAAAACAACTAAATTAAATATTAAAATTAAAAATAAGCCATGGCAGCTAAGAGACGACCAGTCCCAACTGACGGCGCCCGTTCACGAACATGACGCATGGATCAGCACCATTTAGCTCAACCATTTTGAAGGGAACTTAATGATCCAACACACACGCCACCATCAGCGAGACATTTGAGTGAGCATGACATACTCTCAACCGCCAGGGCACACTCAAGTCAGTGAAAGACGTACCCAGTAAAAGGTAGCTTAATAGTAGCTACATAGTGCTCACACGTGCTATGCAATTATATAATACTAAGAGATTGAATCTAAACAATGCAAAGAAAGTTTTCTCTCATCTTAATCTTCAGAAGACCACGATTATGTAAGAACTTTATCACAGCTTTATTATAAGTTTTGAAAATTTTAGTGAGACTAACCAACTTTAAATCTTCATAGATCATAAATGGTCATTCAATTCAAAATGAAAAATTATAGAGAAACCTAAAGATCAAGAGAAAAGAAGAGATATGTTGGATTTAATTTCTCTTAAAAGACTAGTAACAGGCTCTTTGAACTGTCCCGAGTTGCTTAGTAGAATATCCTTCCATGTGCCACGAAATCTGCCAAGAAAATCAAATAAGAAACTGTTTTGCATGCCAAAATGCAATACAAATTTAAGGCAACATTGCTCATTATATAGAATGTATGCTGTATACAATGAACATGATGAAGAAGTTGACTTATGTCATACATCTGTACCTACTATCAGAAAAATGTTTAAATATAACTCGCAGAATAATTAAGTTTAATTCTGTTTGGCCTAATTAACTTAATATTATCGCCAGTTAAGTTGTTTTCATTATTTAATTGTATTTTTATTTCATCTTTTTCATTGTTTAATTAGTTATAAGCGCATAATGTAGTGCATGCAGTGCTCTTCTTTAAGTAATGGGGCACTTAGACCTAAGTTTGAAATGTTTTACTATATACATGTAAGTGTACTCATTGTTGTAGAGCCAAATAAAATAAATAAATCAAAGACCTATTCAATGATACCCCACTTGTTATTTTGTTCGTCGACTTTCACTTTTTTCTTTTTCACGATATGGCGTCTGGTTTGAATTTTGATTCCTTAGGTAGGTACCTATCTACTGTCATTTCCTTAATGAGACTCATAAGATTAAGACAAATCGATTGACGTAAGAATCATTAAAATCGGCCCACGCATTTGGTCTCTAGAGCGCCACTAAGGAACAGACATACATACATTATAGGCTGATAAACACATTACCCTCCTTTGCGTCGCGCAGTCGGGATCCTTTTTTTTTTTTTTTTTTTTGTGGATGGGAAATCATCAAATGACTTCTCCCGCTCTGGGCAGAGGCGGGAAGGCGTGTCAGACTTTTACTGACTAAAACCCACCCATGCTCCTTCAACTGCCCGTGCCAGGGCCACGGTATCTCTTTCGAACTACCCGCGACCCCGGCGGCATCGGCCCAATTGACCCCGTCACTGCTGACATCTCTTTGAGGCACACGTGGAACACAACGCGCCGTCGACCCGGGCCTGGTCCTTACCGGACGGCGAGCTGCCCATTACTCGTCGTCCGCAAGCCCGCGCCTACGGTGGCCGGGAATCGGCAATCGATTCCCGCCGCCCAGGGTGTCTCCTACGGCGGCTAGGGGCGCGAGGGCGCGGCTGTTGCTGTCATCGAAATGTGCATTATGTTACGTTTAATGTAGTAGGTCTAGGTAAGTATAGAACCATCATAGCACAAATATAAGCCGTTCCATTTTTAACAGCATATTTTCATATCCCATCTAATGCTGCGGTACCACGGCCCTCTTTCTCAGAGGCCAGGCCAGATCGCGCAAGGCCAGGCCGACAGGCCGTGGGAATAGTCGTTCCGATGAGGCCTGTGGCGGAAACTAAAAAACCCAAGTGTCATTAAATAGGTGTTTTAAAAAAATCAAAATCGCGGATTTCTGGCGTTAAATTGTAAGTCGTTAATAATTTTTTTTTAACCAGTCAAAATGAAGGAAATTAAAAAGAGATTACAAAAATATTTTAGTTCATTTTAATTTTGTTTTCTATTCTCAATCTTGTTTCGGTCTTTTTAGTGCATTGCATATAATTTATGTTTCTATTATTTAAAGTAATTGGTGTTGTACCGTTTTAATTAACTATTAAAAAAAAACTTATGCTGACTGATTTGTGTGCCAACGGTCGAGGGCTCGAGGCCACTGCTGATTACTGAATACTAACAGCCTGCGTTATCCCATAGCTGTGCAGAGGCCTCTCCCCTTGATTTCCTTTCCAGCTGTTTCGATCCAGGGCTAATGTGACCATTTCCTTAGCCTTGGTCGTTTGACGGTATGTAAATCCCACTCGTTGATTTTAATGTTTCAGTACCACTTGCTTCGTGGCATGCCTTCCTATTGTCATCATCGAATCTCTAGCGTTTACAGTACCTTTCATCACCCCACTCCTTATTAGAAATAGAATAGAAAATAGTTTATTGTCCAGGTAAGCAGTAAGCAGGTTTACATGTTAATAACAAGTTGAGACGACATGAGTAGCTTAAAATCTTACTTATAACTAGGTTACAAAATATTATTTGCCAGTGAGCCCCAAACTAGACAGTCTGTATCTTGGGGCTCAGGGTACGGATTCCAGAGTGGAGACTAGAAAGGTGATTTCAGGTGTTGTATGGTATGTGTGTATCTATAAATGTGATGTGGGGGGTGTGTGTGTGTGCCTATTTGTTCCCATTGTGCGTCGTTTGACGTTTGATTCAGTGTCAGGTCAGGGTATTTATATTAGTTGTTCCGAGTCATCGTAACCAGAGTTTTGCAACATTTTCTTTATTATTACATTACATTTTAGTAGTTTAGTAAAAATAATAATGAATGACCTTCAAAAAACCGGTCAAGTGTGAGTCGGACTCGCGCACGAAGGGTTCCGTACCATTATCTATAAAAACGGCAAAAAAAATCACGTTTGTTGTATGGGAGCCCCCCTTTAATATTTGTTTTGTTTTAATTTAATTATTTATTTTTGAAGTGAATTCTGTGAATATTTCAAGCGTCTACCTGTTGCCGTTATCAATATCGAGCAAAAACGATAAAAAAAAATCACGTTTGTTGTATGGGAGTCCCCTTAAATATTTATTTTATTCTGTTTTTTAGTATTTGTTGTTATAGCGGCAACAGAAATACATCATTGTGAAAATTACAACTGTCTTAACTATCATGGTTCATGAGATACAGTCTGGTGACAGACGGACAGACAGACGGACGGACAGCGAAGTCTTAGTAATAGGGTCCCGTTTTACCCTTTGGGTACGGAACCCGAAAAACAAATGCTATCTGCGAACAACATGTAGAAATGACGTTTATTGTTGTACAAAGATCAAGGTAGTTTGACGTAAACATGCTAATGTCCTTGGTCTTGTGTTAGTGTCCGAAGTTCAACTATGACGTTACGTACGACAGAGGATTATTTTTATCGCTATCAGCACGCAACGATTGGATGTAAATTACTCAATGATAATAATATTTTATATCGACTAGCAGGTGTTCCCTGTCGTGAAAGTAAGTGGAGTATGTAATAACACAATAATGATTAAAATCCATTTAAAGACGAGCCTAGACCGAATATACTGGCACAGTTCCAAACTTCAGGCTGCGGTGTCCCACAAGGAACCCAGGACAACCACTCTTGCTCGTCTTTTGACCCAAACGTAGAAACCTTATAGTTAGCAGGTAGTCTTACAAACACTACTACTGCATATCAATGAAGCGTTGGTCCATGGAGTTTCTTGCCCGTTTTCTCCATAGGAACATACTACGCTTTGGGATGGGTTTGTTATGGCTCTGTGGTACCTTTCTGAATGACCTACTCCTTTGACAATTCAAAAGTACCTGGAAATGGATTGGGTATATAATTGAAATAAATGCTTTAAACTTAAGCCGACGTTCGCACGACCGTAATAATATCGCGGCTATTTTTTTTCGCGTACTGGATTTTCAACGCTCTGTTTAGCACCGAGAGTTGAAAATCTAACAGTGTGTTTTTTCGACGCGCTGGGATGCACTCTGGTTGGATTCTCATAACTCGGCTCAACACTGACAGTTGAAAATCCAGTGCGCGATAAAATCCCGCCGCGATATTATTACGTCCGTGCGAACGTCGGCTAAGTTTGCTTGAGAATAAAGAAAATAACAAACAAACTAGTCTTAAAAACTACAGCGTGTAACTCATCGTGTATGATACCACGAGTAGTAGGTACCTACTTACACAGACTGTATGACACAATTAATATGCTAATTTAGAACAAATAGGTCTATAGATATTAAATGCTGCGCCCACGCGTGACGGACGCAAAAGAACGAACGCTAGAGGCATAGTAGTCAGTGTCACGTCACCAAGTATTTAGGAATTATTGGCGCATAGTTATATTATAGCATAATGGCAGAATAATAATTATTTCAGAAGTAAAAATAAATGGTTGTCCTAGTCCTTATACCTACGCATTCAAATATTTGGTACCTCGCTTATAATAGGTAATTATGTACTTTCGATAGGTTTAATTTGTTAGATGGTCAGCTAGACAGTCAATCTTTTTTTTAGTAGCTTCTACCGCGACATCATTCGCGTGAAATTTCTTGTTCCCCCGACCCACCCCATCAGCGTCGCATTGCATCGCCCGCGAGCGCTATTACTTCGTTTTTGTTTAGAGTTCTTTATGAATTTTTCTTTTTTGCTCGGCTCCTAAGGGTCCTAGCGTGATGTTAAACAGCCTCTTCCTCTAGAATTGATCTAACAAATACAACAATCATTTTTAAATCTGACTGGAAGTTGCAGAGATTAGCACGTTCAAACATACAAAATAAAACAAAAAAACTATAAGCAGATAGTTTAATTATTTTGTAAAGATAATGATTAATCTGTTAATGTATTGTAATAACTTTAAAAAGGACATTCCATTAATTTTATGTTTAAAATATTTTTATCTAATTTTATATAATTCAATGATTTTGATAAACCATAATTGTATCTGTACATTTTGTATGCCTTTTTTTTTTTAGATGGAAAATCATCAATGACTTCTCCCGCTCCGGGCAGAGCGGGAGGGCGTGTCAGACTTTTACTGACTAAAACCCACCCGTGTTCCTTCAGTTGCCCGTGCCAGGGCCACGGTATCTCTTTCGAACTACCCGCGACACTGGCAGGCATCGGCCCTTACGGTAGAATCACTTGAATCATGTACATTTAGTAACACCATTGTGTTTTCTGCACAAATAAATAATTTGATTTAATTTGATTGTCTAACGCGGATTACCCAGTAACTGGGTTATGGAGGTCAGATAGGCACTCGCTCCATGTAAAATACTGGTATTCAGCTGCATCCGGTGAGACTGGAAGCCGACCCCAACGTTGGGAAAAGACTAGGCAGATGATGATGTCTATCGCGGATAAAAAACTGAGAATCACGCAAAAACTATCAAGCGTATTTTTATGAAACATTCACCATTTTCAAGATAATTTAATTATGTATCTTTTAGTATACACGTGTTTTAGTAAGCGTCTAATTTGGGAGCGCTCCTTGTTGGACATTACCGGCTGGACGTACGACGCGTTGCGTGAGCTCAGCACAACACACGCAAGCTAACCACTCAAGGCTGTTGGCATTATCTGCATCTTCTTGCATTCTCTCTATGCGGTTAAATATGTTACACCTTTCTGGCCTTCCACATCTTCCACAAAATACATTCCTCATTTCTCTGGTGTTCCCATATTCTTATTATTTCTAGCCAGGTAGCCATTGCAACCCCATTAAGTACTCAAAACTTGACTCGCCTATAATGTTTCTCATTTTTAGGTTCCCGTACCAAAATGGTAAAAAAGAACCCTTATGGTGAGATTCAGTCTGTCTGTCTGTCCGTCTATCTCAAGAACTTCTAATGCAATCAACTTGAAATTTGGAACAGTTTTGGATGATGTTTGCCCAACTATTTTGCAAATAAGAAAGAATTTTTTTTTTTTTTATTGCAACAGGGACTGAAAGGGGTCTTAAAAATTCGAAGTGGGGCTACAAGAGCATGTGGGTATAATATGAAAGAGCGCTGTTTGTACATTCTCAAAATTTTTTTTTCTTTTTTTTAGGCCGCATATTTTCAGACTTTTGATTAAAAATGTAAAAAAAACATACCGCTCCCCCCCTTTTTTTCTCCGAAGTTGCATAGAGAAATATCTGAAATTATTCTACGTGATAGAAGTTTATGTAAAGTTTACAGGAAAAATAAAACTTCTCTAAATAGCACACTTTTTCAGAAATCGGAATTGAACCCTCGGTGCGCGAGTCCGACTCGCTCTTGACCGGTTTTTTTATGTGCAAAAGATTATTAAAAATTAATGTAGGTAGGTAAGTATTTAATAAAAAAAAAAAGTGTTTATTGCATTTAAACAAATTGTTAACACACATGAGTTGCAGATCACCTTTTAAGCAAGGAAATGCTTGTGTTAGGTGACTCCGCATATCAATCTGCCTAGCCTTGTCCCAACTATGTTGGGGTCGGCTTCCAGTCTAACCGGATGCAGCTGAATACCAGTATTTTACATGGAGCGACTGCCTATCTGACCTCCATAACCCAGTAATTGGGTAATACGATACCCCTTGGTAAGATTGGTTGTCAGACTTTCGGGCTTCTGACGACCCGTAACGACTGTCAAAGATCCACGAATGACAGCCGGGACCAACGGCTTAACGTGCTTTCCGAGGCACGGAGGAGTCTCGGCGTGTAAAGATGGTCACCCATCCACGGACAACCCCGGCAAGCGTAGCTTAACCTGATGGATCGACCCGTGCAGCTGTTATTACTTAGCCACAAGCTCCTCATAACTACACATATACATACTACATAACTTAATACCTAATTTGAATGAAACAAAGATTTATCAGTATTACAAAGTTCGTGGGCGTTCACGTTGTTCCTACTTCCCTTACTATCTCGTACGATGGAGATAACTGCGTCACTGATAACGTATAGTCACTACAGACCAAAGTCCAACTAAATACGGCTCGGAGTAAATATAGATATCAGCGGAAATACTACAGTTACAAACCGTGTGAATACCTATACTTAGTCTGTTCCATAAGTATCAGATGAAAGCAATGATAAATATAAGTAAAAAGACGTAGATGGGTGAATTGCCCAAGCAAAAAAATACACGGCAAACCTGAGAACGGTAGTGCAATGTGCTGATTATTAATTTTATATATTTTTTCTCAACAACGTAAGTATTTCTCTACCTTGGCAAAAAAAATCATTGGTATTTACCCTCTAATATACCCAAAAAAAAAATTACAAAGTGTTATTTTATCATCACGGTGACCTGTCCTGAACCCAATTCCGCTCATAACATACCTTCTCCTGCAAATACATTCGTAATATGGATTTAAATTGATTTTGTTATCATTAAATTATAATATATTCGATCAAATAAAACAATTTTTGTTTGTTTATCTTCTTTCTCATGGATTTGACAGGCAGTCAACTTTTGTCTGGAAAAAAGTTATCATTTCAGAGGACAGTAAGTTTTAGTAGAATAGCCACATCAACATTGCGTTGTTACGCCCCTTTCACCTTTTCTCACTCCGGATCAGTCCGGCTTAAGCTCTCGGCGCGAACGCACCGGTCCCAACGTCTTGCGGTTTCCCGCCAAAAAAGTAAGTTTATCATTTCAGTAATATGGGGACAAAAATAGTTTCATTTCGGTGGCTGTTATAACTCGTGCTAGATTTGTTTAATTTGTTTCAAAATTGTGTATTAAATTCGCAGTAAGTACTGTTTTGTTTGAGTAGTGTTCATATTTTTTAAATAATTTTTTTTCGGAGTTAAATGTAGAACTAACCTCTATTTTATCATCTCAGTGTTATCATTTCAGTGGATTCGGTGGACTGTTATACCAATTACAGTCCACCGGAATTAAAAGTATCTCCGAAATGATAAAAACATAAAGTTTTAGAGATCCTGGTGTCAAATACAAAGTCATATCGGTTTATCATTTCGGTGGACACTTTTAATTTCAGTGGACTCTTAAAACTTTATCCTTAAATATTTATGTAAGTTTTGATAATATTTGATGTCCACTCACGCACAATGTTATAAAATAGACTAAAGTATTATTTGTCACTAAAAATATATAGATTGCATTGAAATAAAAAAATCCCACCGAAATGATACATAAAAATCTCTTGTTGAAATTCACCCAGATAGGCTACCTACCCAACGTTCGATGTTCAAAAACGGCCCAATGTCGTAATGGAAGTAGGACGGCATGTCGTAATTATCGGAAGCGAAAAAGAGACAAGACGACGAAAATGTAGCTAATGAGCCAGATTTTGACGAGCCGCTTGCGGAGCGTGTATAACCTATCTTCCACTTTTTTACTTACACTTTTGATACGAGTATCATTGTATGAAAGTAACACATTCATCTTTTGGTACTTATTTAGAAGGTTTCAACTTTATATCTCACTTCTTTTTCCAACAATTTTATTGTTTGAATAACATTGTTAAATTGTAAATGAAAAGTCATTGACGAAAGTGAGGTTTTAAAAAGAACCGAGAACCGGTCAAGAGCGAGTCGGACTGGCGCACTGAGGGTTGCGTATTACCGTCATTTATATGTAATTTTTGTTGATGATTTTTGAAAAAGTGTGCTATAAGCCATCGTTTTATTTTGCTTGTAATCTTTCTATAAACTTCTATCACATAGAATAACATCAGATTTTTCTCTATGCAAACTTTGGAGATAAGGGGGAACGGTATTTTTTTTAACATTTTTCATCAAAAGTCGATAACTATGCGGCCTATAAAAAAGAAAAAAAAAATGTTTGAGAATGTGCAAACAGCGCTCTTTAAGCTCACTTCGAATTTTTAAGTCCCCCTTTGAGTCCCTGTTGCAAAAAAAAAACAATATATATTTTTATTTCATTCTTATTTGCAAAATAGTTGGACAAACGTCATCTAAAACTGTTCCAAATTTCAAGTTTATAGCATTAGTAGTTCTTGAGATATCCAGCTGTGACAGACGGACAGACAGACAGACTCAGTCACATCATAAGATTGCCTTTGTACCATTTTGGTACGGAACCTTATTTAACATTATTTTTGTAATGAAAAATATCTTTATGATGATTTTAAATTAGAATTTTGGGTTTAAGTATTCAAATAAGTAATCAAATCAAAGCACTGAATTTGTAAACTGTGACACTACAAATTACAAGTACTGACGTTTTAAGATTTTTTTTGAAAAGTGACAACAGCTATAGCGCGGTCACTGTCGGGCTGCATAGACACAACGCTGGTATTTTTTTTATTTCAGATGAGCGGCAATAGAAAAGACGCAAGAAATGGGATGCCGATCAAATGGCTCGTGCATATAATGCCGTCAAAAACAAAGAAATGGGTTATCTCAAAGCGTCCAAATTTTTTTCGGTTCCAAAATCAACATTGGAACGTTACTGTAAAACTGAAGGACTCAAAATAGCACAGCTAAGCTCTCAGAAAGCCGACTTGGCTTTCGACCCAGTTTCGAGGCCTTAATATTTAAATATAGTAAATCTGCCTAGCCTTTTCCCAACTATGTTGGGGTCGGCTTCCAGTCTAACCGGATGCAGCTGAATACCAGTATTTTACATGGATCTACTGCCTATCTGAACTCCACAACCCATTAACTGGGTAATACGATACCCCTTGGTAAGACCGGTTGTCAGACTTGCGGGCTTCTGACGACCCGTAACGACTGTCAAAGATCCACGATTCACAGCCAGGACCATCGGCTTAACGTGTTGCCGAGGCACGGAGGAGTCTCAGTATATAAAGATGGTCACCCATCCACGGACCAACCCCGGCAAGCGTAGCTTAACCTGATGGATCGACCCGTGCGGCTGTTAGTACTTACCTATGAAATTGCCGTTCTGCAGTACTGGCCATTTCAAATCAAAATAATTTTTGTTTGGCTAAGAATTCTAATTTCAAATTAATTTTATTTTAAAAACATGGATTTTTTTTTCCAAAAGTAGTCATTTGTTTATTGATTAGTTTTACATTTTCATCGCATTTCAATCTTTTTCGTCATCATGGATACGTTAAAAATTCGAGTAATTATGGAATATGAGTACCGTCGTGGCAGCAACGCGGTACAAGCGGCACGCAACATCAACGACGTTTACGGAGCTAACACTACAAACCAACGCACCACTTGTTATTGGTTTGCTCGCTTCCGTTCTGGAAATTTCGACCTGAAAAATGAACCTCGCGGTCGTCCGAAGACTTTGGTCGATAATGACGAATTAAAGGCGATTGTGGAAGCTGATGATACACAATCTATGGCTGAATTAGCAGCAGCATTCGACGTTAGCGTCAAAACAATATTGGTCCATTTGCGTCAAATTGGCAAGGTAAAAAAGCTTGACAAATGGGTGCCCCACGAACTCAATGACCGCCAGCGCGAAGTACGCGTCGAGACGTGCCTTGCACTGCTCAACAGACACACAAATGAAGGAATTTTGAACCGCATTGTTACCTGCGATGAAAAATGGATTCTGTTTGATAACCGCAAGCGCTCAGCAAGTTGGTTGGATCCTGGTTCAGCACCTAAACAATGCCCTAAACGAAAACTTACCCCTAGAAAAGTGATGGTCACTGTTTGGTGATCTAGCGCCGGTGTGATTCATCACAGCTTCTTACCAAACGGGGTGAGCATTACTTCAGATGTGTACTGTGAAGAACTGAACACAATGATGGAGAAGCTGGCACATCTCCAACCAGCATTGGTCAATCGCTCGTCTCCGCTGCTCCTGCACGACAACGCGCGACCTCATACTGCACAACAGACGGTCTCCAAGTTGCAAGAACTGGGGTTGGAAGCTCTCCGTCATCCGCCCTACTCACCAGACCTTGCGCCTACAGACTACTACTTTTTCCAGAATTTGGATAACTTCTTGGCGGGAAAAAAACTCAATACCCGAGAGGCAGTACAAAATGCCTTTGAAGAATTTGTTGCCTCCCGTCCAGCTGATTTCTTTAAAAAGGGCATCAATAAACTGCCACTGCGTTGGCAAAGATGCGTTGATTGCATGGGTGATTACTTCGATTAATACAAATAAAAAATGCATGAAAAAAATTCGTTTAAATTTTTTCATACAAAACGGCAATTTCATAGGTAAAGACCTATTATTAATATTTAAATATAGTATCTTGAGAATAATATATTCTTTTATATTAAACTCTTACCATATTAGGCACCATATCCTAATATGAGATATCTCATATTAGGGCTATGTGCCATATTAGGATACACTTTACATTTTCCAAAAAAAAAAGAAGATTTTTTACTTTTTATCTGGTGGCGAAAGTGACATTATTAGGAAGATAGCCAAACATAATGAGCTTAGTTCAAGCAGTAAGTTATCAAAGCTGTTTCAATTACAGTTTGACAAAAAAAGTGTCCTATAATGGGGCCGGCTCCCCTAAAGTAGATGTAAGTAGATGGCTGAATGTCATTCTGGCTTCAAGGTAACATGTTTAATTCACAGGTGCTATGAAGTTGGGGTCGAAGCGTGCGCCGTATGTTACGTGGACAGAAGAAGACTTACGAGCTGCTATGATTGATGTTGCAGAAGGACACATGACAAGTGCAGAAGCCGCACGTCGTCATTGCATTCCAAAATGCCTCTTACCGTGAGATCGAGATTAATTCGCAAAGAAGCCTTTGATTTTTGTCTAGAAAATAATATTGAACATATTTTAAATATCACTACGGGCCTTGCAGGCGTAGGCTGGTATGAAGGGTTTATGAAACGACACATCGAGATTAATCCTACTATCATTAAAAACAGAAATCTAGACGTACGGTAAAGTTACGCTAATGTTATTTATTATGTACGTAAATATGCCATGACGCTGCTCGTGCCCGCAATACTGCTGAATGGCTTGCATTACGTGGTACATCAGCCTGTACGCGGCTTTAGGTTAAAATTTAGAATCAGGTAGATTTAAATAAATGTATTGTAAAAGCTTTTGCTTTAGTTTAGTCCTTTATAGTCACTTCAGCTGCTAAACGGTCACCTCTGACCAAATATTACTTACACTTCTCGGTATAATTTTAAATACTATCAAGAAACTATCTGCGCCCCGCGGTTTCACCCGCGTGGACCGGGATAAAAATTAGCCTATGTGTTAATCCAGGGTATAAGCTGTCTACATACCAAATTTCATCCTAATCGGTCCAGCCGTTTGAGCGTGAAGAAGTAACAAACATACACATACACCCCCACACCACCCTCACACACACACACACACACACACACACACACACACACACACACACACACACACATACACACACTCACAAACTTTCACCTTTATAATATTAGTGTGATAAAATCTTACTTGTGGTAAACTTAAAACTACATATTCATACGAGTATATTACGCTAGATTTGCCTAAAATAACAATGTGTAAATATTTCAACGGAGTAAATAAGTTATAAGATATAGTAAATAATAGAGAAAATCATTCAATGCCCACCATGGAGCAATTCATTCCTAAAGGATAATGAGCTAAAACGCCCCATCGACCAACACACCTGAGATTCGGCTGATAATAAATGAGCTAACATTAAATAACATTAACCGTGATTTTAATTACAGGTACTATTAAATTCGGTTCAAAGTATGCAAAACGCGCCATGTGGACAGAAGAAGCCTTACGTGCAGCTATGGAAGCTGTTACAAGCGGACATATGACACTAAGTGATGCAGGAAAACGGCATGGAATTCCAGCAGGAACTCTCTACCGTCATTTAAAAACAGGAAGCTTAGTGAAACGAACGGGACGAAAATCAATATTCAGCGACGTGCAAGAAAAACAACTCGTGAAAAGAATACTAAAACTTTCAAACAAAGGGATGCCTCATACCTCTAAATTAATTCGCAAACAAGCCTTTGATTTTTGTCTAGAAAATAATATTGAACATGTTTTTAATATCACTTCGGGCCTTGCAGGCATAGATTGGTATAATGGGTTTTTGAAACGACACCCTGAGATGAATCCAGCTGTACACCGATTGAAAAAAAAAAGAATCCAGAACTAGGATAAAGTTACGCTTACGTTTATTCTATAGTCACGTATCACGGAGTCCGTGTATCACTGGTCAGTTTCCCTCAGTCGTCAGTTTATTTAATTCGCCAGTTTCATTTATTGGTCAGTTTTGCCAATTTTCGTCGATTCGTCAGTTTTGTACATTCAAGGAAAAAGTTTTTACGTCTTGAATAAACTTAGGTGGATAATTTAATCTGCTGCTAGGAACAAGAACCTAACCTTATTAAAATCAAACTTCAGTTTGTATTTTTAACATAACATATAATAAAGTAATAGTTAAAAAAAGGTACTTAACTTCTAACATTACATAAAATAGTTTGTCTTAATGGTGTTCCCCTAAACAGAGTTCCCATTTTAAATATTTAGGACATATAGTCACGGCTGACCTCAGGGATCATGATGACATCGATCGGGAGCGGAGGGCTTTGTCTAAAAGAGCGAATATGCTGGCCCGCAGGTTTGCACGTTAATCCAACCGCGTTAAGATCACCCTTTTTAAGGCATATTGCACCTCGCTATACACGTGCAGCCTATGGGCTCGCTACACACAAGCGAGCTATAACGCCCTCCGCGTCCAATATAACAACGCATTCAGGGCGGTGTTGGGGCTGCCCCGCTTCTGCAGCGCCTCGGGCATGTTTGCGGAAACGCGCACCGACTGTTTTCACGCCACCATGCGCAAGCGGTGCGCGTCCTTAGTGCGCAGGGTGCGGGCCAGCTCCAATACTGTCCTGGTGATGATAGCAGAGCGATATGACTGCCCCTATATTAGACAATGCTGTGACAGACATCTGTAGCCAGGGGGCGCCTACATTTTATTGACCTTGGCATATATTTTTATAATGACGTGTTTTGTTGACATTTAATGACGTTTTAATGTAAAATTTAAATTTTTAATTGTGTGACACTGACAATTTTGTAATTTTGTATTATTGTTTTGTTGACATCTTTGTTTATTTTAATTGCATTGACATTTTATTTTATTTTATTCTCTGACCCTTTTCAATTTGTATTCGCCCATTCATTTAATTTATTCCGATGTGTTATGGGGCAGTATTGTGAAATTTTATTTTATCATGTAACAGTTATGGGTTTTTGCCTGAATTAAATGAATTTTATTTTATTTTATTTTTTATAACTGAAATCTGAATATAATACCTAACGATATGTCGTAAATTTGAATAAAATAAAAATTGATACAATTAAAAATGAAATGAATTCGATTGAATAATTTAAAAAAATCTTTTAATCTCGGTTTCAATTAATTTATTATTTTTCTTCTTCTTTTTATTTATGTTAATAAGTCTTAACTGACAAACACGTCCAAACGTCAATTTTTTCGGGTCTGTCTTTTATAAAGTCACTAAAAATGGTTTTAATTCGTTCATCCAATTTATGAGATCTTTTTTAGGGTTTCATACCTCAAAAGGAAAAATGAAACCCTTATAGCATTACTTCGCTGTCCATCTGTCGGTCAGTCTGTCAAGACCCTTTATCTCAGGAACGCGTGGAGGTATCAAATTGAAATTAATATCAAATAGTAAGTCTATGGTCCCTTGGAGTTCTAAAAAAATCAAGCTTCCAAGTCAAGGCAATAACAAAATACGGCCATTTATGCGACATATTTTGATACTTGCAAGTAAATCAAAACCTATAGTGTACTTCTCGTTGACCTAGAACAATGATATTTGGCAAGAAGCAAGGTCTCACAGCACAAGTAAAGGAAAAAGTTCGAAAATGGTTAATTTGTAATTTTATCACGTAAAAAAAATATTTTGGGATTACAATGTTACGTTGGTTTTTGGGATAAATTCTTATCAACTACGGAAACTTTCGTTGTGCGTGGTCCGATACACACTTGACTGGTTTTTGTCTTCGAGTTGCCAATTCAAGAGAGCCTAATTACTTATGTCTTCAATCAGTGGATCCATGACCTTTTTTACGTCATAGTACGGCCCCTGTTCTGACTTACGGAGCCGAGACGTAGACTCTCACGGTATGGCTGGTCCACAAAATCAAGTTCGATCAGCGAGCTATGGAACGGGCTAAGTTTGGAGTCTCTGAGCGATCGAATCCGCAATGAGGTGATCCGGCAGAGAACCAAAGTAGTAGATACAGTCCACAGAATAAGTAAACTGAAGTGGCAATGAGCCGGTCATATGATGATCCAGACTAATGTCGATGACCAATGTTATCATCTGGAAATAGATTTGAAATAAATTAAGTTTGTGGATTTGATCTGAAGTTGATTCTATCGGTTGTATTTAATAAATGAGCTAATACTAAACGTGGTTAAACTCACAGGTTCTATTAAATTGGGTTTGAAGCATGCAAAACCTGCCTTGTGGACAGAAGAAGACTTACGTGCAGCTATGGCAGCTGTTACAAGCGGACATATGACACAGACAGCTGCAGGAAAACGACATGGAATTCCAAGGCCAACTCTCACCAGTCATTTGAAAACAGGAAGCTTAGTGAAACGAATGGGACGGAAATCAATATTCAGCGAGGTACAAGAAAAACAACTCGTGAAAAGAATAATAAATCTTTCAAACAAAGGGATGCCTGTTACCTCGAAATTAATTCGCAAACAAGCCTTTGATTTTTGTTTAGAAAATAATATTGAACATGTTTTTAATATCACTGCGGGCCTTGCAGGCGTAGATTGGTATAATGGATTTTTGAAACGACACCCCGAGATGAATCCAGTGGTTCACCGATTACAAAATAAAAGAATCCAGAATTAGAGTAAAGTTACGCTTATGTTTATTCTTTTGTAATGTATCACGTAAGGGACAAATTCAGAATTAAGAAGATTTTAATAAATATTACTGATAAGCTCGTACGTATGTTTAAGTTCAGTCCTTTTTTGTCTTCTAGTTGCCAATTCAACAGACCCTAATTACTCAGGTATCCATTCAGTGCTTCCGACCTGTTCCGAATTACGGAGCCGAGACGTAGACTGTCACGGTATGGCTGGTCAACAAAATCAAGGTCGATCAGCGAGCAATGGAATGGCCTAAGTTTGGAGTCTCTCTAAGGGACCAAATCCGGAATGAGGTGATCCGCCAGAAAACCAAAGTAGTGGACATAGCCCACATAATAAGAAAGCTGAACGGACAATGAGCCGCCCATATTAGCCGTAGAACCGATGACAGTTTGTTGGAGTAAACGTGTCTTTGAGTGGAGACTGCGAATCGGCAAACGTAAGGTACGATGGCCTCAGGTTAGGCGTAGCGATGATCTTCACAGGGTGGCTGGAAGCAGCTAGTTGAGAGTTGCCGAGGATCGACTTAATTACGTGCGATTGGATAGGCTTTCATCCAGCAGTGGAAAGCTTCAGACTAATGATGATGATCAATGTCAGCATCCAGAAATAAGTTTTAATTCAATTAAGTTTGTGGAGTTTGTTAAGTAGTTGATTCTATCTGCTGTTAATATGTGAGCTAACATTAAACGTAGCTTTACTTACAGGTTCTATTAAATTGGGTTTGATGCATGCAAAACGTGCCATGTGGACAGAAGAAGACTTGCGTGCAGCTATGGCAGCTGTTACAAGCGGTCATATGACACAGACAGCTGCAGGAAAACGATATGGAATTCCAGGACCAACTCTCAGCGATCATTTGAAAACAGGAAGCTTAGTGAAACGAATGGGACGAAAATCAATATTCAGCGACGTGCAAGAAAAACAACTCGTGAAAAGAATACTAAATATTTCAAACAAAGGGATGCCGCTTACCTCGAAAATAATTCGCAAACAAGCCTTTGATTTTTGTCTAGAAAATAATATTGAACATGTTTTTAATATCACTACTGGCCTTGCAGGCGTAGATTGGTAT
Organism: Cosmia pyralina; assembly: GCA_946251885.1. Taxonomy (NCBI): domain Eukaryota; kingdom Metazoa; phylum Arthropoda; class Insecta; order Lepidoptera; family Noctuidae; genus Cosmia; species Cosmia pyralina. The sequence goes on from OX276351.1 coordinate 22,727,621, forward strand.
AATGGATTTTTGAAACGACACTCTGAGATGAATACACGATTACAAAAAAAAAGAATCTAGAACTAGAGTAAACTTATGGTTAATTTATTGTAAATTTAATTTATTGTAAATCATGAAAGGGACAAATTCAGAAACAGGAAGACTTTAATAAATGTTATTTATAAGCTCGTACGTATGTTTTAGTTCCGTCCTTTTTTGTCTTCTCGTTGTCTATTCCATAGAGCCTAAAGACTTACTCCCTTATTCATAAAAAACTAAAACTGTCTACATACCTATTTTAGTTAAAAAATGTTTTGTCAATTTCTTTCGAATTATGATTTGAGTTTGAACAAAGAAGGCAAAACACTATTATAACTAGTATAGGTTTGTAGAGCGTTTTAGTGTTTTATGAATAAGGGGCTTAGGTCTTCAATCAGTGGGGTGCGTGGACAGGAAACCTCCCCGAGTGCCCGGGGGCTGGAGTTCCCTTACGGATACGTCCGGGGGGAAGGCCAGTCTCCGGGACGGTGCACCCTGGGGTACGGGCAATGGCTCCCTATTAGGCGCTATTTGCCTAAGGGGTCCCGTTGTCCGTATGCCAATATCCTGTCGGAGGTACGCTCCAACGTGTGTCCCTCTGCTTAAGCAGAGACGCACAGCGGCGGAGTAAGAGCGGGCTCGGTGTGCACTAACCCTGCCGCCGGGCAGGCAGGAGGAAGTCATTTCCTTCTGCCACCGTTAGTCTCGTAGCCCCGAAGATTGTCAGGTCATGTCTCTGACCTTTGACGGGGGTCGAGGGTCTTGGCTTAATCGCCCGGACCGCGAGGAAGAAAACCTCTATAAAAAATCACCCCAAACCTCCAAGCGGCGGCGCACCGTGAGGGAGGTTGGTAGCTTGACTAATGGGTAGCTAAATTAGTCGTTAGTGCGAACCACTGTTTTTGAGAAGATATAAAGTTTTTTACTCGTGGGAACAACTATGGTACAAACTAAAAATAAAGGACGTAAAGAGGAGGGGAGTGATGCGGCGTCGGAGTCCGACGCCGCATCTGGCGCGAAGGGCACGAAAGGCTCATTTAAGAGTCCGGAGGGCGTAGTGGTGAGGTCTGCTGGGGGGAGGAACGAAGAGTCCTTCCTGAAGCGGAATAAAAATCCGGGGGATGGCCAGGGGTCTTCCTCGGACGGCGGGGTGAGCTCGGCCCGCAGGAAAATTGCTCGCCGGGGCCAAGGCTGGACCCGGAAAAAAGGGGGCAAGGGTCGGGTAGTCCCCACGCAGGAGGACAGCGAGCTGAGCAGAGCTAGCTCAGCCGAGCCGGCCGAGAGGGTCGCCATGGAGTCGTCTGGCGGTGAGTCGGACGCCGAGGGCGGCTCCAATATAATACGAGCGGCCAGGTTCGAGGAGGTCGTGGTGGCGGCAATCGAGGGTGTGGCCTTGAAGAGGACTCAGTCCTCTAAAGACAAGGCCATACCCGCAGCCAAGGCTTCCATCATGGCGGCAGCGGAGGCATTGCTACAGGGGCCTCCGACGGACGGCATGTCCGAGATGCGGGCGGAGGTCGCCCGCTTGACAGCCGCCATGGAGCTTCTCCGAAAGGAGAACGAGGAGCTCCGAGCGGACCTGGCCGGGCTCCGAGGAGCCGGCCCCCGGGATGGTTCACAGGGCGGGTCGCAGCAGGGGCAGGGTGGGCCCGAGCCTGCTGAGGACCGGGTGCTGGCCCTGGTGCGGAAGGAACTGGCTGCCCTCAACAGGCGTTTCTCAGTCCTGGAGGGCATTGTCCTGCGGCCCCCGCTAGCGGCAAGCCGGCCGGCCTCGGGCCAGCCAAAGGCGGCTACGTATGCCGCCATGGCTGCCACGGCCAAACCAGGATCGGCGGGGCCAGCGAAGAGTGCAACTGTGCCTGAAAAGGCACCTACGAATGCCCCAGCCGAAGCCGTGGCGGCGACGCGGCTGCCCTCGCCTCCTAAATCTCTTCCGGCTGACGCCGAATGGCAGGTAGCCGGGGAGAAGAAGAAGGCGGGTAAGGCAGCAAGGGCGGCCAAACGAAAAGAGAGGCGGCGGCGGCGCAAAGAGCGAAACGTCGCGGCGAGGTTACATGCCCCGAAGTCCGCAGCTGTAGTGATCACACTACAGCCGGAAGCGGAGAAGAAGGGCGTGTCCTACCGCGACGTGCTCACCAAGGCGAGGGCGGCGGTGAACCTGGAGGAGCTCGGGGTAGTCGATGGCATTCGAGTAAAGGTCACTGCGACCGGGGCTCGGATGCTGGAGATTCCCGGTGCGGCCAGTGGCCCGACCGCTGACGCTCTAGCCGAAAGGCTTAGGGCGTCCTTAGATGCGGACATGGCCCGAGTGTCCAGACCCGCCAAGTGCGCTGACATGCGCATCCTGGGTCTGGACGACTCAGTGACGGAGGGAGAGGTGGTGGCCGCCGTGGTCAAGACTGGGGGGTGCGCCTTCGAACAGGTGAGGGTAGGCACCATCCGTCTTGACTCCACGGGGATGCGAGCCGTTACGGTGAGCTGCCCCGTGTCGGCGGCCCAAAAGATAGCTGGGGAGGGCCGAAGGTTCCGGGTGGGCTGGGATTCCACGCGGGTGAAATTGCTGGAACCCAGACCTCTGAGGTGCTTCCGTTGCCAAGTGGGCAATCACGTCGGAGTCAAATGCACCTCGGAGGTGGACCGCAGCAGTCATTGCTTCCGTTGTGGTCAGCCCGGTCACAAGGCCGGCTCGTGCAATGCCACGCCGCACTGCTATTTATGTGCGGCTGCTGGCAAGCCGGCCGATCACCGGGCTGGAAGCAAGGGCTGTGGTCCATCCACTAAAGCCCGGAGCAGGGGCAAGCCCTCTGCCACCGCCGTCACTGCCGCGGCCGCCGCCACAGCCGTCGCCGTTGCCGCCTCCACTGCCGTCGTCGCCGTACCCACTGCGGCAGGACCCACACAGGGGGCTCAGGGAGGGGGTGAAATGGAGTGTCAGTAATGGCTCCATTACGCCTCCTCCAGGCGAACATCAACCACTGCGCCTCAGCTCAGGATCTGTTGCTCCAGAGCATGGCGCAGTGGTCGATTAACATCGCCGTGGTCGCTGAGCCGTACTTTGTCCCGCCCAGTGATTACTGGGTGGAGGACCTGAGCGGCTCAGTGACCCTCATTTCGTCGGCCGCCGCCGGTACCCTGTCGCTCGAAGCTACTAAGAGAGGACAGGGTTGCGTTGCAGCACGGTTTGGGGAGATTGTCGTGGTAGGGGTATACTTCTCCCCGAACCGAACTCTCGCCGAGTTCCACAACTCCCTTGCGGAGTTGAAAACCGTCGTTGTCGGGTTCCGTTCCCTTCCCGTGCTCGTCCTCGGGGACTTCAACGCCAAGAATGTGGCTTGGGGTTCCCGGTATACGGACACACGGGGCAGGATGGTGGAGGACTGGGCTCTGGAGACAGGCCTGGTCGTCCTAAACCGGGGTTCTGTCCCCACATGTGTGCGGATGCGGGGCGCATCAGTGGTGGACATCTCGTTTGCCAGCCCCGCTCTGGCTCCGCATGTTGTTGACTGGCGCGTCATGGAGGGGGTGGAGACCTATTCCGATCACCGGTACATTCGGTTTGATGTCTCCGCCCAGACCTCGAGCGCGCCGGTCCGACAGGCCCCGAGTGGTCCGCGGTGGGCGCTGAAGCAGCTGGACCGGGAGCTCCTCCTGGAAGCCTCGATCGTGCAGGCCTGGGTGTCACCACCGGACAGGCCTGCTGACATCAACGGTGAGGCGGAGTGGTTCCGGGAGGCCATGTCCGAAATATGTGACGTGGCAATGCCCCGGGTCCAGCCCGGACGCGCTTGGCGCCAGGTGTACTGGTGGTCGCCGGAGCTGACGGCTCTGCGCGAGGCATGCAATGCTGCGCGGCACCGGTACACCAGGCACCGCAGGCTCCGTATCCGCCCACCGGATACGGAAGCCATTCAGGCGGAGCTGTACGAGGGGTACAGAGCGGCGAAAACCGCCCTCCGAGCGGAGATCTCGCGGGCCAAGGGTCTGGCTCGCGAGGAGTCGCTGGGGACTCTGAACAGAGACCCGTGGGGACGCCCCTATAAAATGGTGCGGGATAAACTCCGCCCATGGGCTCCCCCGCTGACGCAGAGTCTCCGGCCGCAGCTCGTGGAGGACGTGGTGAGCGCTCTGTTCCCTTCGCGAGGGGAACATACTCCCCCGCCCATGGCTCCGCCTCCTGCGGTGCCCGATGCGGACCACATCACCGACGACGACGACGACGATGCTCCGGAAGTGACCGAGGTAGAGCTGAGAGCGGCGGTACGTAGGCTGAGTGCCAAAAATACCGCCCCAGGACCCGACGGCTTGCCAGGAAGAGCTTGGGTTCTGGCCTTTGGGGCTCTCGGGCCTCGACTAGGGGGGCTCCTAAGCGCATGCTTGGAGAGGGGCCAGTTCCCACTTCGTTGGAAGACAGGGAAACTGGTCCTCATTAAGAAGCCGGGGCGCCCTGCGGACTCTCCGTCCGCTTACCGGCCCATCGTGCTGCTCGACGAGGTGGGCAAGCTCTTTGAAAGAGTCATTGCAGACCGCCTCGTCGGGTGGCTGGTGCAGGAGGGGCCGGATTTGGCGGAGAGCCAGTTTGGTTTCCGCAGGGGGCGCTCTACGGTGGACGCCATCATGCGCGTGCGAGCCCTCACGACGGGGGATGCTGTGGCCCGGGGTGGGGTCGTCTTGGCGGTGTCTCTAGACATCGCCAACGCCTTCAATACCCTGCCCTGGAGTTGCATCAGGGAGGCACTCCGGTATCACCGGGTGCCAACCTACCTCCGTCGAGTGGTCGAGGCCTATTTGACGGACAGGGCCGTCATCTACCCCGGTCATCAGGGGGAGTGGAACCGGCGAGAGATGTCGTGCGGTGTCCCACAGGGATCGGTCCTGGGGCCACATCTGTGGGACATCGGGTACGACTGGGTGCTGCGCGCCGACCTCCCTAGCGGCGTCAGCGTTGTATGTTACGCTGACGACACGCTGGTCCTGGCGCAGGGGAGGTCGCACCAGGCGGCGGCTGAACTAGCGACACGCGGGGTTGCGACAATCGTAGAGAGGATCCGGCAGTTGGGACTCGAGGTGGCCCTGCACAAGTCCGAGGTCATGTGTTTTCATGGTCCTCGGAACGCGCCACCGTCGGGTTCCCAAATAACGGTAGGAGGGGTTCACATCGGAGTCGAGTCGACGATGAAGTACCTGGGACTCGTCCTCGACAGCCGGTGGAACTTCGTGGAGCATTTCCGACGTTTGGCTCCCAGACTGGAGCGGGCCGGGGCTGCCTTGAAGCGGCTCCTGCCCAATCTGGGGGGTCCAAACGCCTCCTGCCGGAGGCTTTACGCGGGGGTCGTGCGGTCCATGGCCCTTTACGGGGCACCGGTGTGGGCGCGTTCCCTGAGGCTGCGAACAGCCCGCCGGTTGAACGCGTCCCAGAAGGTCATGGCCATCCGGCTAGTCCGGGGATACCGCACGGTCTCATGTGAGGCGGCGTGCCTCCTTGCCGGATTACCGCCATGGGATCTGGAGGCAAAAGTCCTCGCGCACGTGTGGGAGTGGCGCGAGGAGGTGAAACGCCGGGGCGTAACTCCGCTGCCGCGAGAAATCACGGTACAGCGGACAGAGCTCCGGCGGGATCTCATGGCGACATGGAGAGTGCGATTGTCGCAACCCAGCGCTGGGCACGCCACAATTGCGGCGATAAGTCCCCTCTTTGAGGAGTGGTTGGAGAGGCGCCACGGCGTCCTCACCTTCCGCCTGACGCAGGTCCTCACCGGACACGGTTGTTTCGGGAGGTTCCTGTTTCGGATAAGGCGGGAGGAAACGCCCGGGTGTCACCATTGTGTGGATCGCCCGGAGGACACGGTGGAGCATACAGTGGAGGTCTGCCCGGCTTGGGCGGAGCACCGCCGTGTTCTCACGGAGGCGATCGGCGGCGGCGATCTCTCGCGTCCAAACCTGGTCCAGGCCATGGTGCGGAGCGAGAGTGCATGGGAAGCCGTCACCTCCTTCTGCGAAGCAGTAATGCTCGCGAAGGAGGAAGCGGAACGCGTGAGGGAGAGGCAACAGCCGCGCCCTCGCGCCCCTAGCCGCCGTAGGAGACGCCCTGGGCGGCGGGAATCGATTGCCGAATCCCGGCCACCGTAGGCGCGGGCTTGCGGACGACGAGTAATGGGCAGCTCGCCGTCCGGTAAGGACCAGGCCCGGGTCGACGGCGCGTTGTGTTCCACGCGCGCCTCAAAGAGATGTCAGCAGTGACGGGGTCAATTGGGCCGATGCCGCCGGGGTCGCGGGTAGTTCGAAAGAGATACCGTGGCCCTGGCACGGGCAGCTGAAGGAACATGGGTGGGTTTTAGTCAGTAAAAGTCTGACACGCCCTCCCGCTCTGCCCAGAGCGGGAGAAGTCATTTGATGATTTCCCATCCACAAAAAAAAAAAAAAAAAAAAAAAAAGGTCTTCAATCAGTGCTTCCGATCTGATCTACTTTGTGGAGCCTAGACGTAGTCTTTCACGGTACGAGTAGTGCACAAAATTAAGGGCGATCAGCGAGCTATGGAACGGGCTAAGTTTGGAGTCTCTGAGGGATCGAATCCGCAATGAGGTGATCCGGCAGAGAACCAAAGTAGTAGACACGCCCACAGAATAAGCAAGCTGAAGTGGTAACGAGCCGGGCATATGACGATCCAAAATAATGATGATGATGACCAATGTTATGATATAGAATTGAATTTGAATTAAATTAAGTTTGTGGAGTTTGTTTTTATTTATTATTTATTTATTACAGACATACATACAGCTATCATTACAGTAACCCAATGCGATAGTGTAGGAAAAAATAATAACGATAATTACAAATACATTTCAATTCAAAGATTATACAATAAATTCAATTCAAATTATCGTTAATAAAACAAAACAATACAAACATTTATCAATTTTATACATTCAACTCATTACCATAACATAAAACGTGTAATGTAACGTTTGCGAACTCGCTCAGTGAACAAGAGAGTACATCTATCTTATGAGCACCAGCAAATGAGCTAACATTAAACGTGGCTTTACTTATAGGTACTATTAAATTGGGTTTGATGCATGGAACACGTGGCATGTGGACAGAAGAAGACTTACGCGCAGCTATGGCAGCTGTTACAAGCGGAAATATGACACAGACAGCTGCAGCAAAACGACATGGAATTCCAAGGCCAACTCTCATCTGTCATTTGAAAACAGGGAGTTTAGTGAAACGACTGGGACGAAAATCAGTATTTAGCGAAGCACAAGAAAAACAACTCGTGAAAAGAATACTAAATATTTCAAACAAAGGGATGCCGCTTACCTCTAAATTAATTCGCAAACAAGCCTTTGATTTTTGTTTAGAAAATAATATTGAACATGTTTTTAATATCACTGCGGGCCTTGCAGGCGTAGATTGGTATAATGGATTTTTGAAACGACACCCCGAGATGAATCCAGCTGTACACCGATTGAAAAAATAAAATAATCGAGAACTAAAGTTACGCTTATGTTTATTCTATTGTAACATATCACGTAAGCGACAAATTCAAAATTAAGAAGATTTTATTTAATAAATGTTTAAGTGAAGTCCTTTTTAACCCCCCCCCCCCCCCCTCCTCCCCCCGGCGGAAACAGAGGAGTGTTATAAGTTTAACGCGTGTATCTGTGTATCATGTGTGTGTGTGGCATCGTAGCTCCCACACGACTGAACCGATTTGGATTTTTTTTGTTTTGTTTGAAAGGTGACTGAGAGTGTACTTAGCTATGATTCAAGAAAATCTATTTAGCCGTTTGAAGATTATGAGCTCTTTTCTAGTTGATAAATGAATGTGAACATCCAGCTTCCACAGGTCTAATCGAGTCGAAATTTGGTACTCTGTTATTTCAATGGTATTAGAATAACATAGTAATGTTGAACTGATGCTGGATACCCAATTCCTTCACCAACTTACTCTAGAGGCGTAGTGTTTGGGCTCATTGAAATGGTCTCAATGAATAGGTTATAGATAGATGGTATCCTGGAGAGAGATCCTGGAGATCTGATGATGGAGTAGCAAAAAAAATGAGGGTAGTGTCGGGGTTATTTAATTTTAAATTTAACTTTTAAAGAAGTTTTTCGTGATTAAGACATCAAAGGACAATTTCCTCTGACGATTTGTTAGATCGTTGGTATTTATTAAGTATGTATACTATTTTTTACAGTTATTTTGGTAATTACTCTAAGAAAATAGAAAATAATTGACAATATGTCATTTTTTAAAAGTAAATTCCAAAATAACTGTCAACACATTGTATATAACGAAGTTAAAAGGAAAACTATCTCAGCTATGTAGACATTACAACGAGTAATAGTCGACCAACTTACATTTGCAGTTGGAATGTATGGGAGAACATGTTTTTCAACTACAATGTTAAGTTTGTTCTTGGTATAAATTCGTACTAACTATGGAACCATTCATTGTGCGTGGCCCGACACGCACTGGGCCGGTTTTTTTGTCTTTTCGTTGTCAATTGTACAGACCTTAAAGACTTAAGTCTTCGATCAGTGCGTCTTATTAACTGTTCCGATTTACGGAGCCGAGACGTACAATCTCATGGTATGGCTGATCCACAAAATCGAGGTTGCTCTCCGATCTACAGAACGGACTAAGCTTAGTCTCTCTAAGGGATCGAATCAGGAACGAGGTGATCCGGCAGAGAACCAAAGTAGTGGAATAGCCCACAGAATAAGTAAGCTGAAGTGGCAATGAGCCGGTGATATGATGAGCCAGGCTAATGACGATGATCAATGTTAGCATCCGGAAATAGATTTGTAATAAATTAAGTGTGTGGACTTGTTAGGTGATTATATCGGCTTTTAATAAATGAGGTAACAACAAACGTGCTTTTACTCACAGGTTCTATTAAATTGGATTTGAAGCGTGCAAAACGTGGTTTGTGGAAAGAAGAAGACTTACGTGCTGCTATGGCAGCTGTTACAAGGGGACGTATGTCACAGAAAGCTGCAGCAAAGCGACATGGAATTCCAAGACCAACTCTCAGCGATCATTTGAAAAGGGGTAGCTCCGTAAAACGAATGGGACGAAGTCGAATACTGGACGAAGGGCAAGAAAAAATACTTACAGAAAGATTACATAACTTATCAAAAAGCGGGATGTCTGTCACCCCAAAATTTATTCGCAGGCAAGCATTTGAGTTTTGTTTAGAAAATAATATTAAACATAACTTTAATATCACTACGGGCCTTGCTGGCAGACATTGGGTTGCTCAGTTTTTGAATCGACACTCGGAGTTTATTCCAGCTAAACGCAGACGAATAAAAAAAGAAAAAAAAACATAAAGTAAAGTTAGCCTCATTGTACTCTTTAGTTAAATATTATGTAAAGCTTTGGTTTCCTAGGAAAGCGCAAATTATAACTGCTGCCATAAAAATCTGTAATTTTACCAGTATTTGACAAACCCCGCTGTTCAAAAGATTTAAATCGCTAGATTTGCCCTCACCGCACTTAGTCACAAGAAAAAGTATCAAACTGAGAGAGTGAGCTCGCACATTATGAAATAGCGTTTCCATGACAATCGGTATAATCACTGCAACTTTGTGTGTCAGACGTGTCAAAACGAATCAGAAATGCGACTATCTTTTGACGCTGTAGGACGAATCTAACGATTTAAATCTTTGCCACTGCCATCATTTTCACCGCTCTTCTAGGAAACCGCAGCTTATGGGGTAAATTCAGAATTGCATTGATGAAAAATATTTGTATGTAATATAAATAAGCGTATGTTTTAATTCAGTCTTTTGTTGTCACTACGTAAGAAGTCTAGTAGTTGACTTCTGACCATCATTATTGATTACACTTTTCAAAATAATTTATCATTTTTCATGTCCAACTATTGATCTGAATAATAATATTCCATAACATTTGTGGAGCTAGTTAGGATAACATCGTTTGTTAATAAACAAGATTACTATAAACATCGCTCACAGGATCAATTACATTGGGTTCGAAGCAAGCAAAACGTGTCATGTGGACAGAAGAAGACTTACGTGCAGCTATGGCAGCTGTAAGAAGCGGACTTATGACACAGAGAGCTGCCGCACGTCGTTACGAAATTCCACAAGCAACTCTCGGGGGCCATTTGAAAACGGGAAGCTTAGTAAAACGACTTGGACGAAAATCAACATTCAACAATGTTCAAGAAAAACAACTCGTGAAAAGAATACAAAATCTTACAAACATAGGGATGCCTCTTACCTCGAGATTAATTCGCAAACAAGCCTTTGATTTTTGTCTAGAAAATAATATTGAACATGTTTTTAATATCACTTCGGGCCTTGCAGGCGTAGATTGGTATAATGGGTTTTTAAAACGACACCCCGAGATGAATCCAGTTTTACGCCGATTCAAAAAGAGAATAATACAGATATAGAATAAAGTTGCTTTAACGGTATTCTATCGTACGTGGGTTCTACGTTTAAAGTTACATGTTACACGTTAAAGTTCTGACTATTACCGAATATTAAACTGTTCGGTATAACTTCAAAAGTGATTATTGGTGACATTCAAGTTATATGGAAGTGGAGTGGAGTGGAGTTATGTAGAATAGGATCTTGAATAGGCAAAATAAATGATAATTATTTTCGAAACCAGAATTGTTGTTATTTTGAACACCTATCTTAACGAAGTCCTATTAATTATTATAAAGTAGTCTAATTAAATGGGAGGTAGAATGCCTTGTGGCATTAAGTCCGCTAAGATAATAATTATAGTGCATGAAGTTTTCATAAATAAACAAAAAATTAAATAAAATTGGCTTTTTTAAAGTGTACGCCAGTAAAAATAAGTTGAGCTCTCACTGTACAGTCTATGAAAAAAAATTGAATGAACTCGTTTATTGTCTAGATATATAATGCCTATAATAACGCAATAAATTTAAACAGTAGGTTTAATACAATATATGTACACTCATTCACGTGTATACAGAGTTACTGGTAACTCGACCTATTCCTTTCAGGAGGTCATAGTAGGGTTTAAAATGCAGCAAATTAAGCCACTACAAATAAAAATTTTGATTAACGATCTTTGCCAAAGTTTTAATACTCATTCGCATTACATGCTTTGGGGCAGTGAATTAGGTAATTGGCGAGTGGTAGGACTGCCACCTTAGATGATGATGGCTGTGGTTCCATTCTCATACTAGTACTTTTAGCACCTTTTTGGTATAGTTGAACAAGTTTGCACGCATTTTTATTATTACTGCTTTTAATCCGATGTCTAGTATATCTAGTAGGATGCCAATACACTAACTGGGATCCAGAAGTTGATTTCCATTTTTATTTCACAAAAAAATATCGTGTTAGTAGATCATTTTCATCGTTTGTTACTAAATAGGTAGGAAACATTAAACAAAGTTTTTCTTACAGGTTTGAAGCCTACAAAACTACCTTTGTGGACAGAAGAAGACTTACGTGCTGCTATGGTAGCTGTTACCTGGGGATATATGTCAAAGAAAGCTGCATCGGATCATTATGGAATTTCTATACCAGCTCTCAGCCATCATTTGAAGACGGGAAGCTCAGTAAAACGAACGGGACGAAATCGAATACTGAACGAAGTACAAGAAAAAACACTTGTGGAAAGAATACTCAACCTTTCAAAAAGTGGAATTTCTCTCACTGCGAAATTTATTCGCAGACAAGCCTTTGATTTCTGTCAAGAAAACGATATTAGACATAATTTTAATTTGAATGCGGGCCTTGCAGGCGCAGATTGGTATAATGGGTTTTTAAATCGACACCCAGAGATACCAGTTGCACGACGCCGAAGATTTAAAAATCCGGACATAGAGCAAAGTTACGATGAAGGCATTCCAGTGTAGCAAAATGATGTGTGTCATTTAATTATATAAGTAGTATTTAAAAGCTCATATGTTTTATTCAGTCATAATACCCTGACCACACCACCAAGCGTGGCGATGCGCTCTACTTCAGTTCGGTGCCGGCTGTGAAGAGTTTCGGTGCAATGTGTCAAGCTCGAGCATAGTGAAGTGTCAGTTTCTATTTAAATGAGACGAAAACTAATAAAATATTCTAACAATATAAATATAACTGGCGAAATGTGGATGAAGGTCCAACCAATCATTGGTTGGTTGGACCTTCATCCTATTTATCCAACAGGGTTGGGTTGGTTGGTTGGCAACCAACCAACTTAACCCTTCGGGGAATTGAGGTGTGATGTTATGTTTTGTGTAAAATAAAAAAAAACCAAGACCAGCCATAAAACTAAGTACGACATGTAAAACAATGAGACTAAATATAATATTTATATTTATTTCTAATATACAGGGTGGTCCAAATAGTGACGTCATAAAAAAATTAGATTCCTCATGCTCAGGGGTATCCGAAAATACCCTATCTATTTATGTTCCGGGATTTTGATAGTTTTCGAGCTATAATATTTTTTTAAATATCTTGAAAATTTAACTTTTATAAGCAAAAGTTGCGTCTCATAGGAAAAAAAAAAATAAATAAATAAAATAAATAGGAAAAAACCGTAGGGTAACATATGACGGGGCCCCTTAACGATTGGTCCAGGACAGCCGGGGTTATAGATGACTGTATCAACACACCCATCCTACGGCCAGAAGTAGATGGACGAATACCGTTTGCTTTAGCGAGTAGGAATCTGAGATTGTTTCAGAATTTCGGTCGCAGCTCGCAGCAGCTTATCTAAACCGAGCTTAGCAAACTAAGCGTGAGATATTATAGGCCAGGACTGTGTGTGTGTGCCCCAGGACGGAGAACAAACATGATGATGACACACTAAAAAATAAAGGCATTAAAATCATGTAACTAAAAATCTCCGATTATGTAACAAATCTATTTACTTTTCTCTATATAATTTCTAAAATTATTGTTTATGTCATTAAAGGCAGCGTCCAGAACTTGGTTTGAAATCTCGATGTCGTTTGTTTTCATCGATTATTAATATATGCAACGTTAAATTCATATTATTACGCACAGGTTCTATTAAATTGGGTTCGGAGCGTGCTAAACGAGCTATGTGGACAGAAGAAGACTTACGTGCAGCTATGGCAGCTGTTACAGAAGAAAACGTGACACAGAAGGCTGCCTCACGTCGTTATAGAATTCCAAGACAAACGCTCAGAAATCATTTGCAATCGGGGAGCCTAGTTAAACGAATGGGACGAACTAAATTATTGAATGAAACACAAGAAAAAATATTTATAAAAAGAATACAAAATCTTTCTAAAAAAGGCATCTGTCTAACCCCAAAATTTATTCGCAGAGAAGCTTTTGATTTTTGTTTAGAAAATAGTATTAAACATAATTTTAATATCACTACGGGCCTCGCAGGCAAAGATTGGTATAGAGGGTTTTTAAATCGACACCCCGAGATTATCCCCTATAAGACGAGTAAAAATGGACGAGTAAGGGACGAGTAATCCAACCAGTGTGTAAAGTAACGAAGCAACGTAAGTAGCTGAAACGGGGTCCTCTGTCAAAAAATCATGTTGAGGGTTGATTAAATAAATAATAAATATAATTTTTGCAAACCAATAAATGGTTTGATTTAATGTATTTCGCTTTATTTGGGAAACAAACCGATGCAATAGGGATGATGCCTGGTAAAAAAAAAGAAATTCTACTTAGTCCGTCAGTCAGATAATAAAAAATAAACGAATTTTTTGCTTTATTATGTTAATAAAAAATTACTTTGATAACACGCATTAAAGTTGCGGAGTGGGGCTCGCTACGTCAATCTACGTATAAAATCTAGCTAAGCGTGACGTCATGCCATATTTTAACTCAATGTAGCGCCGTCACCTTTTGATTACGTAAAAAAAGAAAAAATACGTGTCCAATATTTTTTATTAATCAATATGGCGAACAAAAAAAATGTTGTCATCATCCCTATTACAAACTTAAGTACCTAAACAATATGGTAAGTAGTTAAACAGAATCAAGAGACAAAGATTACAGTTTCCACAGATATTAGGTCTTTACCTATGAAATTGCCGTTCTGCAGTACTGGCCATTTCAAATCAAAATAATTTTTGTTTGGCTAAGAATTCTAATTTCAAATTAATTTTATTTTAAAAACATGTTTTTTTTTCCAAAAGTAGTCATTTGTTTATTGATTAGTGTTACATTTTCATCGCATTTCAATCTTTTTCGTCATCATGGATACGTTAAAAATTCGAGTAATTATGGAATATGAGTACCGTCGTGGCAGCAACGCGGCACAAGCGGCACGCAACATAGACGACGTTTACGGAGCTAACACTACAAACCAACGCACCACTTGTTATTGGTTTGCTCGCTTCCGTTCTGGAAATTTCGACCTGAAAAATGAACCTCGCGGTCGTCCGAAGACTGGTCGACAATGACGAATTAAAGCCGACTGTGGAAGCTGATGATACACAATCTATGGCTGAATTAGCAGCAGCTTTCGACGTTAGCGTCAAAACAATATTGGTCCATTTGCGTCAAATTGGCAAGGTAAAAAAGCTTGACAAATGGGTGCCCCACGAACTCAATGATCGCCAGCGTGAAGTACGCGTCGAGACGTGCCTTGCACTGCTCAACAGACACACAAATGAAGGAATTTTGAACCGCATTGTTACCTGCGATGAAAAATAGATTCTGTTTGATAACCGCAAGCGCTCAGCAAGTTGGTTGGATCCTGGTTCAGCACCTAAACAATGCACTAAACGAAAACTTACCCCTAGAAAAGTGATGGTCACTGTTTGGTGGTCTAGCGCCGGTGTGATTCATCACAGCTTCTTACCAAACGGGGTGAGCATTACTTCAGATGTGTACTGTGAAGAACTGAACACAATGATGGAGAAGCTGGCACATCTCCAACCAGCATTGGTCAATCGCTCGTCTCCGCTGCTCCTACACGACAACGCGCGACCTCATACTGCACAGCAGACGGTCTCCAAGTTGCAAGAACTGGGGTTGGAAGCTCTCCGTCATCCGCCCTACTCACCAGACCTTGCGCCTACAGACTACTACTTTTTCCAGAATTTGGATAACTTCTTGGCGGGAAAAAATTCAATACCCGAGAGGCAGTACAAAATGCCTTTGAAGAATTTGTTGCCTCCCATCCAGCTGATTTCTTTAAGAAGGGCATCAATAAACTGCCACTGCGTTGGCAAAGATGCATTGATTGCATGGGTGATTACTTCGATTAATACAAATAAAAAATGCATGAACAAAATTCGTTTAAATTTTTTCATACAAAACGGCAATTTCATAGGTAAAGACCTATTTTATCCAATCAACAACTCATTTACGTAGGTACATTTTAAAGTTCGCGGAATGGAGGGTGAGAAGTGAAAATAAAAATAGTAAATTATTTTTCTTTTTCAATATATTCACCTGCTACCCTTATACATTTTTCAGATCTTTCAATTAGCTTATGTATACCTTAATAAAAAAATGCATTGTCTTTGTCTGAAAAATAAGCTGAAACCGCGTCCTTCACTTCTTCATCAGTTGAAAATTTCTTCCCACGAAGTTCTTTTTTCAGTTTTGGGTAGAGGTAATAATCACTAGGAGCCAGGTCTGGGCTGTAGGGTGGATGGTCTAAAATATCGAAGCCCACCTTATGCAGGGCAGCCAACGCAACAGGGCACTTGTGAACAGGCGCGTTGTCGTGAAGAAGAAGGACGCCTTTGGTCAATTTACCCCTCCTTTTTTCTTTAATGCTTTCTTTCAACCTCTCGAGGATAGAAGCATAGTATTTTCGGGTTATAGAAACGCCTTTATCTTTATAATCGGTCAACAGGATCCCTTCTGAATCCCAAAACACTGTTGCCATGATTTTTCCAGCCGATTGTGACACTTTAAACTTCTTGGGTGGTGGTGTGCCTTTTTTGTGGCACTGCATAGACTTGTTTCGACTCAGGTTCATAATGATGAACCCAAGTTTCATCTCCAGTAACAATTCGACTTAATAGTCCATCCTTATCTTCGTTACAGAGGTCCAAAAACGTGCGAGAACACTCCACGCGGTGTTGTTTTTGAGGCGGCGTGAGCATTCTTGGCACCCATCTTGCACTGACCTTTGTCATGCCATGATGATCGTGTAGAATTTTGAAAATTGTCGTATCCGATACTCCAACCATTTCTGCAAGCTGTTTCTTCTTTAGTCTGGCATCTTCCAATATTATTTTTTCGACTTTTTTAATGATTTCCGGAGTAGTCACCTCGATCGACCGTCCGAGCCGTGGGTCGTCTTCAAGTGAGGTCCTGCCTTGTTTAAAGAGACTGTGCCACTTGTAAACCATGGTTTTACCCGGGCAAGAGTCTCCGTATACGGATTCCATCTCTTCCAGTATATTTTGAACTGACTTTCCTTGCTTGGTAAGGAACTTTATTACGGCACGGTACTCGATTTTTTTCATAATTCACACTTTCTTCCCAATTGAGTTGTTTGCTTGACGATAGTTCAAAGACTAATGATCCAATCACTAGTTGGACATCGCTCCACCCCGTCAGGGGGTGCGACTGGCGGTGTCGGGGCGTGGCCCCCTCTCCGCGGTAGCGCTCGTTGACCCGTCAATACGGGCCCCTCATTTTGTTGGCCTACGCGGCCTAAAAGATGATGGGACGCGGATATGCGCGTCCCTGTGAGTGGTTGCTATTACTGTGTCTGTAGGCACGCCACGACGCTGCTAGTCAGCGCCGCTTTCTTCACCGTATCCCGGCGGTCAACCCCTACCAGGTGGAACCCCCACCTACATGGGGGAAGCCCAGCAGAAGGCGACCTGCGACAGAGATACGGACTCGACGTTCCTACAGAAGGGGTGAGTGGCTCCCGCCCGCCCCACTTTCAGAGCTAGCCGAGCCTGGCACGGGTTAGGGAGACCGTGTAATGGGTGTGTGGGTGACATTGTGTTGTGTGACGTCATCCGGTGTCTACGTGAATCGCGCGCCCGCGCTGCGTCTTCACGCGTGTATTTATGCGCCTGTATAGAGGTGAATGTCTACTGTTTGCTGCGCGACACGCCTAAATTATCCTAGCACGCATCACGCAACAGATGTATGTTATGTGTGGAGTCTATTGTCACAAGTGAGCCGCGTGTAAGCTGAGAGCGACTCACTCGGAAGTCCAGTCCGGGGTGGAGTCACACGTCCGCGAGCAGGTCGCGGGGCAAGGGTCTCCTCGCGTCAGGGGGGCGCGTATGCCAGGGCGCAATCTGCTTAATGTGTGGCAAAGCAGACGCGCCGGCACGCGCGAACATCCCCTTCGCGAGGCGCCGCACAAACTCGTCCAGGCCCTCTATCCCGAGGTCCCGCTGGATGACGTCGTTCCTCACGAAGCGAGGGGCAGCGACGATAGTGCGCAACGCGGCACTTTGCTGCGTGCGCAGGAGCTTTCTGTTGGTCTCGCTCGTGAGGGCGAACCATGCAGGGGCGGCGTACGTCAAGAGCGGGCGCACGTACAGTTTGTACACGCCCAGCTTGACGCGCGCCGGGATGCTGGATGAGAGCACTGGTCGCAGGAGGTTGCGGGCGACCCTACCACGCGCGGCGACCGCGCGGACATGTGCCTCCATTGAGAGCCGACGATCTATGGTGACCCCCAGGTACTTGACCCGGGGCGACCACGCGATGTCGGCTCCCTGCAGCTTCAAGGGTGGTGGGAGAGGCGCGGCGCCGGTGACCATCGCCTGCGTCTTACCCACGTTGACGGACAGCCGCCACTTGGACAGCCACTCAGGGAGCAAGTTCAGCGCGCGCTGCATCTTCACCGCCGCGTACTTCGCATTAAGCGAGGTGGTAATGTACGCGGCGTCGTCGGCGTACAGCGCGAGCATGGCTTCAGCGGTTGTGGGGATGTCGTCGGTGTAGCGTGAGTAACACGCCGGCGAAACGCAGCTTCCCTGCGGCACACCGGCGCGCACCGGCCGAGCGCCGGAGAGCGCTCCGTCGACCACCACCCTGAAAGTCCTGTGGGACAGAAAAGCAGAGACCACTTTTACGACGCGACGGGGCGCGTCTGACGTGGCCAGTTTATAAATTAGGCCCTCGTGCCACACACGGTCGAAGGCCTTCTCCATGTCGAGGAATACTGCCACCGAGTATTCCTTCTTGTTTAGTGCGGCTGCGAGGTGGTGCAGTACCCTCGACAGCTGAAGCGTCGTGCTATGCTCCGACCGAAAACCGAACTGTTCGGGTCGTGGCGCAACATGTGGTAGGAGGTGTCGCAGCAGGAGCGCCTCGAACACCTTGGAGACGGTCGACAGCAACGTGATCGGCCGATAGCTCTCCGGCTTCAGAATATTCTTCCCCGCCTTGGGCAGCATAACGACGCGCCCCTCCTTCCACGAGGCGGGAAAGGCCCCTGTGCGCAGTATCCCCGTAAACAGGCGCGCCAGCGCCGCTACCATACGGAACGGCAGGTGGCGCAGCGCTGTGTTGGAGATACCGTCCGCCCCGGGGGCCTTCCTAGGCTTCGTCCTTAGGATGGCGCGTCTCACTGCGCCCGGCGAGAAGAAGACGGGGTCCTCTTCGGGAGCTATCGGCGTAGCGAAGTAGTCTCCAAGGTATTTCTCAACTGCCGCGACATGCTCGTGGTCGTTGGTCGGATTCGGTCGGAACTGACGCTCCAGGTGTTCGGCGAAGACCTCCGCCCGGTCCTCCGATACATACTTAAGCGCCCCGTCGCTGTTCCGTAGCGGGCGCACCGGGGTTGGGGTATTCGTAAGCTGGCTGCAGAGTTTATGTACCGACGGCCAACTATCCTACTATAGCTACTATAGTGGCGTCGATACGTTCCTCCCAACCCGCGGCGGTGTACGCCTTTAACTCGGCCTTCACCTTCTCCGCGAGACGGTTGAGCTGTGTCTTGATTTGCGGGCATCTCAGCTGTTGCCACTGCTTGCGTATGCGCCTCTTCGCGGCGATCATCGCTCTCAGGTGTGACGGCAGGGGCGGCAATAGCCCTCTCCCCTGCGATGGCGTAGCAGTCGTCGCCGCTTCTAAGGCGCCCTGTATGCAAGCAGTGACTTCGTCCGTCAGTTGATCTACGTCCGCGGCGGTGGCAATAGGCCGAGTCGGCGTAGTGGTCTCTACTTTGTCTGTAAAAGCCTTCCAATCCGTGGATCGACGTGGCGCCAGAGGCTTCAATCGGGTCGGCAACCCCGATATGACGACGAGTACAGGATGGTGGTCCGACTGCAACTCGTCGTCAATGACTTGCTGCGTGATCTGGCGGTGTAGCCCTCGGTAGACTACGACATCCAGCACGTCTGGCATCGAGGCAATGTTGTCCGGATAGTGGGTGGGCGTGTCCGGGCCGGACACCGTGTACCCGAAGGCCTCCGCGTCCGCGAAGAGCCGCCTACCCCCGGTATTCATGGCGCTGCTGTTCCACGCTGGGTGTTTACAGTTAAGGTCCCCGGCGAGGATGGTGGCACGTGAAGTGTGGTTCAGCAAGGCCCGCAACTCTGACAGGTCCAGAGGAGTCACGGGCGGCTTGTAGCAGGCGTACAAGTTTATATCCTCGCCGGCTAAGTGCAGCTGGACACCCAGCGCGCTAAAGGTGGTGAGTGACGGCGGGGGGAGCTCCTGGTGTACGACTCTTCGCTTCACAAGTACCGCCAGACCACGGTACCTCCTGTGCGTTGCCGACTGCTCATCTTTACGATAAGCGAGATATCCCGGGAACCTGATCCTGTCCTCAGGTCCCAGGAACGTCTCGCTTATGAGCGCCACGTCGATGTTTTGTTCCCTCAGGAGATGGCGGAGGAGTGCGACCTTTCCCCGAAGGCCGCGGGCGTTCCAATGGATCACCCTCAATGAGCTAGCCATGATACAGCGTAAGCAGTGTGGCCAGGCCATCGAGGATGACCGTCTCTATATCCTGTCCCTGCCTGATGGCCTTAATTAGATCCATCAACAATTGTATGGCGCAGGCTGTGAATTCCTTCTTTTGCAATGGCTGCCTACCAGTGGCGCCACCCGTCGGTTTGGGGAACTTCTGTAGTTCCCCCAGTTGCCGCTGCACCGAAGTGGCGCTGGCGTCGATCGCGCCGCCACTCTTGTGTGTGGCGGCCTCCTTTCCCTTCCGCTGCGCATTGGTGGCGCTAGTGGTAGGTTCCTCTTTGGTCGGCGGCTGCTGTTTCACAGCCCGCGCCGAGGCAGGGACGGCGGCCTCGGGAAGTACTCCCTGTGTCGCCGCGGGGGTTTCGGGCTTCTTCCCTCTTCCTTTCCCCCCGCGCCTCTTCTTCCTCCGCCTCGAGGAGGTGGCTTCCGACCTGGCTGTGGGCCCGTTGGCTGCCGCCATCAGCGACGCGCCTTGGGCCTCCTCTGCTGCCTCCCCCTGCCTTTCGGTGGCCTCTCGTGGCCGGCGTGTGGAGGCAGTGATGGCGACAGTCCCCGCTCGCTTATTCCTGATTTCTGTCTGGAATACGGGGCACTTTAAGTTGCACGCGGGATGCGCGCCCCCGCAGTTTGCGCAGGTGGCTGGCTCGTCCCGCGGGCGCGGACAATCCCGTGCCGCGTGCCCCTCCCCGCATCGCACACAAGCGAGCGGACGGTGGCACTGGTGCGAACTGTGCCTAAACCGTTGGCACCGGTGGCACTGAGCGGGCCCACGTTTACCTCGCCAGGCTTCGATCTTGACACCCCGCATATATAGAAACACGGTGGTGTCATAGATCGCCCGGACGTCGGGGGTCTTCTTTAGTATGGCGTGAAAAACACAGCCGGGTCGTCCTTGTGCGCCTTTGATGTGGCGCACGTACTCCGGCTGGTATCCCAACGCCCGGAGTTCCTCCTCGATCTCCTGGGGGGGCGTATCCGCCGGCAACCCCTTGATGGCGACCTTCAGGCTTCTGTCCGCTGGTAGGGAGTAGGCAAACCATGAAACTCCCTCCGCTTTTTCCAGGCTGGTCAGGTATCGCTGAACCAGCCTGTATTCTTCCTCAGTGTCGGGGGTGAACTTCACCCCCGTCCCAAAGGGCCTGGCATTAGGTGGCCGGCCCAGCTTCTCTCTAAGGGCCCTAAAATGAGAGGCCCAGTTTGGCAGCCTCTCCACTACCAACGGCGGGTATCTGAGCTTCTTCCCCGGCTTCGTTGCCGCCGACGTCGTCGCCGTCGCTGCGGCGCCGGGGGTGGCCGTAGAAGGGGGCACATCAGATTCAATGGGGGCAGGGGGTAAATTATCCAAACTTGAACTTACCCCTGGCGGCGGAGTACGCGCCATATCCGCGAAGGTCGGCGACCCTGGTCCTCCCAGGTCCTGTCGCTTCGCCTCCTGTGTGGCTCCGGTGGAGTCTCTCCCGCGCCGCTTCCGCTGGGATCTGGGTTCGGCGAGCTCAAACTCAAAGCCGAACCCCAGCGGCGTTTCTGCATCTCCCACGATGGGCCGCGGCCCGGATCGCGGCGTCGTATCCTCGGACACGTCGCCGCGACCAGACCCGGCCGACCCCGCCGATGCTAGCGACATGCTCGATCCCGCGCGAGATGAGCATGCCGATAGCACGGCGGGCGAGTCGTATGCAGAAGAGCGGGGGGGTGCCGGTGAGTCGGGCACCCTTGTCATCAACTTCACTTTTTCTTTCACCTCACTCACTACTTCACTCACTTTCACTACTAGCGGCGCGGGCCGGTCACGCTCAGCCCTCGCCGAGCCCGCCAGCGAGAGACGGGGGTCGGGTGCGCCGGAGCGCACAGTGGCTGGAGCGGGCGGCGACGCGGAACGCGGCGGCGGCGCGACGGAGCGCGTGGTGGCACGCGTGTGCCCGGCTGGCGATATAGTTTGTGCGCGCGGCGCGGCGGCACGCGTAGCGGACGACGCGGGCGCCGGGGCGCGCGCGGGCGCAGCCCCGCGCACTGTAGGCACTGAGGCGCGCACTGATGACGCACGGCTTGGGTTCGACGCGGGACCCGAAGGTGCGATGGGCACTGGACGAAACGTGGCGGGGCGGATCGGGACCGCCTGTTGACGGCTTGACGACGGCGTCGGCGCAGCGCGCGCAGGCGCCGATGGCGTCGGCGGGCCGGCAGCTGCAGCGGCATCCTCACCACTCCCCTTTCTCCCCGCTTCGCTCGTCCTCTTCTTCCCGCTGTGCTGGGATGGTCCGGCCGTCGGCGGACCGGATGACGTGTCGCCGATGTTTGGCATCGACATCGACGTCGCCCGGTCCAACGCCGGACGGGCTTCAGGTGACCCGGCAACGCGACCCAGCGAGTCGCGCTTGCCGGGTTTCGGCATTTTCACTGGGCGTGGCCCCCAATGATCCAATTAAGATAAAACCTGGTATTTATACTAATATTGAGTGGCTGAAGTTGTGGCCATCCCGATAATGACCTATTGTTATCCCCTCCCCCCCATTCCGCGAACTTAAAAACGCCCCCTCGATGTCAGTGTAACAACAACGAGTTTTTTTTTAATGTTTGTAATTAATAGAAAAAAAAACCAATTTAAAAAAATCTAAATGTTCTCACCGTGAGGTTCGGTCCTTAATTGTAACAGCATTGGCATGCAAAAGTTCAGACTGACACAATTTTGCACGTATTCAAATGTTACACTTTTCATTGAAGATATTCACAAAAATTTAGTTTATGTCATCAAAATTAGTGTCCAGAAAACATATGATTGTTAGTTGTTTTCATAAATTGTCATTAGTTGCAATAAACATTGAACATAGTTTTGCTCACAGGTTCTATTAAATTGCTTTCGAAGAATGCAAAACGAGCAATGTGGACAGAAGAAGACTTACGTGCAGCTATGGCAGCTGTTACAGAAGGTAAGGTGTCGCAATATGTGGCCGCAGCTCGTCATGGAATTCCTAGACAAACTCTCAGAGATCATTTGAAGTCGGGGAGCTTAGTAAAACGCACGGGACGAATTTTAACATTCAGCGAAGTACAAGAAAAGACACTCGTGAAAAGAATACTTGATCTTTCAAAAAGTGGGATATCTCTTACTCGAAAATGTATTTGCAAACAAGCCTTTGATTTTTGTTTAGAGAATAATGTTAAGAATTATTTTAACATCGCGACAGGCCTTGCAGGCGACGATTGGTACAATGGGTTCATAAAACGAAACCCAGAGATTAAAACAGTTTTCCGACGCCGACGAAAAAATGAACAAAATCTAGACTTTATGTTGTAGAGGTATTCCATTGGATCAAGCTAAGTATGTGATTTCAATAAATATTGATTTTAAGCTCGTATGTTATTTACTCTGTCTTTTATTGGTTAAGACACGCGGCAATAGTGGCGATAAGGCAAGGCATGAAAGAATCATGAAGAGAGAGACTGTATGTTGAACTAACCTTCCGGTTGACGTTGTGCAGTTGGTCCCATATAAAATTGATTAACTTTGCTTCGGTAGTTTTTGAGTTAGCTTCAATAATACCTACGTATTTTTTCCCCACTTTTATAAGGATGATGTTCTAGTTTGTTTTGCAGGTAGTGGTATTAGAATTTGTGTGGGGTAGGTACCACAACTAAAAAGTGAAAAATAAAAACTTTTTTACAAAAAAATACAACCGACTTCCAAAAACAACACTACAAAGTGAAAAATAACTTTAATTTCGGAAGTCGGTGGCAAAAACTTAAATACATTTAACTAGACACCGACTTCCGAAATTAAAGTTATTTTTCACTTTGTAGTGTTGTTTTTGGAAGTCGGTTGTATTTTTTTGTAATAAAGTTTTTTAAAAAGCTATTTGCACGCATTTTTTTTATTACTGCTTATAATCCGATGTCTAGTATATCTAGTAGGATGCCAGTACACTAACTGGCATCCAGAAGTTGATTTCCATTTACATTTCACAAAAAAATATCGTGTTAGTAGATCATTTTCATCTTGTTCCTAATAGGTAGGGACTTAAATCATTAAACAGTTTTTCTTACAGGTTCGAAGCTTGCAAAACTACCTTTGTGGACAGAAGAAGACTTACGTGCTGCTATGGTAGCTGTTACCTGGGGATATATGTCAAAGAAAGCTGCATCGGATCATTATGGAATTTCTATACCAGCTCTCAGCCATCATTTGAGGACGGGAAGCTCAGTAAAACGAACGGGACGAAATAGAATACTGAACGAAGTACAAGAAAAAACACTCGTGGAAAGAATACTCAACCTTTCAAAATGTGGAATTTCTCTCACTGCGAAATTTATTCGCAGACAAGCCTTTGATTTTTGTCAAGAAAACGATATTAGACATAATTTTAATTTGAATGCGGGCCTTGCAGGCGCGGATTGGTATAATGGGTTTTTAAATCGACACCCAGAGATACCAGTTGCACGACGCCGAAGATTTAAAAATCCGGACATAGAGCAAAGTTACGATGAAGGCATTCCAGTGTAGAAAAATGATGTGTGTCATTTAATTATATAAGTATTATTTAAAAGCTCATAATATGTTTTATTCAGTCATAATACCCTGACCACACCACCAAGCGCGGCGATGCGCTCTACTTCAGTTCGGTGCCGGCTGTGAAAAGTTTCGGTGCAATGTGTCAAGCTCGAGCATAGTGAAGTGTCAGTTTCTAATATTCTAACAATATAAACATAACTGGCGAAATGTGGGTGAAATTAGTACCATACACTTCTGGCTAACCCTTCGGGGAATTGAGGTGTGATGTTATGTTTTGTGTAATAAAACTAAGGAATGTAAAACAAGACTAAAAATAATATTTATATTTATTTCTAACATATAGGGTGGTCCAAATAGTGAAGTCATATAAAAATTTGATTCCTCATGCCCAGAGGTACCTCCTATCCGAAAATGTTTCGGAATGGTTATGTCATCAAAATTAGTGTCCAGAACACATTTGATTGGTAGTTGTTTTCATAGATTGACATTAGTTGCAAATTTAAACATTAAACATAGTTTTGCTTACAGTTTCTAATAAATTGCTTTCGAAGAATGTAAAACGAGCAATGTGGAGAGAAGAAGACTTAGTTACAGCTATGGCAGCTGTTACAGAAGGTAAAGTGTCGCAGTATGTGGCCGCAGCTCGTCATGGAATTCCTAGAGAAACTCTCAGAGATCATTTGAAGACGGGGAGCTTAGTAAAACGCACGGGACGAATTAAAACATTCAACGAAGTACAAGAAAAGACACTCGTGAAACGAATACTTAATCTTTCAAAAAGTGGGATATCTCTTACTCGAAAATGTATTTGCAAACAAGCTTTTGATTTTTGTTTAGAGAATAATATTAAGAATTATTTTAACATTGCGACAGGCCATGCAGGTGAAGATTGGTACAATGGGTTCATAAATAGAAACCCAGAGATTAAAACAGTTTTCCGACGCCGACGAAAAAAATGAACAAAATCTAGACATTATGTTGTAAAGGTATTCCATTGAAACAAACTAATGTGTGATTTCAATAAATATTGTTTTTAAGCTCGTATGTTGTTTATTCATTGGTTAAGGCACGCCGCAATAGTGGCGATAAAACACGGCATGAAAGAATCATGAAGAAAGAGACTGTATGGCGAACTAACCTTCCAGTTGACGTTGTGTTCTCCCGTTGTGGGTGCTTCGAGAGGTAGGTGTGCCGTATAACACGGAGTTGAGACACGAGACATCTTGTTGTCTCCAGTGCGGGAACTGCCTCGGCGATACGTAGCCGCACATGTTGAAGGAAATCCTGTGCCTAGCCTGGGCTGTGTCTCACCACAGCAGTCGGTGCTGCGGCTTCTGGGTAACCTCTCGCTAACGAGTCCCGGTCGTGGTTCAGCCACAATTAGAAGTAAAAGCGCTTATAACGTCGTCATCGCGATATGTGTGGAAGTAGCGGTCGTAAAGATGGCGGAGAAAAGAAAGAGATCGGCTGCAAATTTTTTTACAATCTGCAGAAGACCCACGGAAGCTGCAAGGTAACCAACTTTCTCCGGCGCTTTAGTGTGAGGCCACTTTTCTGTACAACCTCACGCATATCCGAGAAGAACGGAAAGTTATGATGGACTTCCAACTGAAACACCACAAATTCTCATGCTGCAGTCGGGCAGTCTGTCGCCCTAACAAACAAAGGCCCGAGACGAGGGGTGCGGGACTTGTAGCTTATGGCTGGGTTAATTATGTCGGCGTGGGCACTCTTTCTCTCCAGCCAGAAATAGTTAAATAAATACCGTGTAGATTTAGCATTGAATGTCCCTCGGATTTTAAGGATTCTCGTCAAATAGAGCTGTGACACTGTGAATGTGTGTTTGTTGTAATGACCATAGGTAAAATGCTACATAGCTACTTGCTGCTAGCATGATTACATAGCTACTTGATTTCCTTATCATTCCTCGTTTTCAATTTGTTCTTATCATGTGGGATTGTTCGGTCCTTTATCGTTACAGTGGCATGTAAAGGTTCACCACTTGTGACAGAGTTTTATTCTCACTCAAATGTTAAATTTTTCGATGAAATCTCAAAAATATCCGAATCTCCGAATGGAAATCTGTTTATGCTATCGAAATCATTGTCCAAAAAATGATTTGAATTTGAGGAACAACATTTGTTTCTGGGTTTTTTTAATAAGTGCAACATAGTTTTACTCACAGGGCCCAGGAGACTGAGTTCAAAGCGTAGAGAACGAGCTATGTGGACAGAAAACGACTTAAGGGCTGCTATGGCAGCTGTTAGAAATGGACGAGTAACCCAGAAAGCTGCAGCAGATCGACATGGAATTCCTCTACGGACACTCAGCGATCATTTGAGAACGGGGAGCTTAGTGAAACGACTGGGACGATGTAAAATAATGAATGAAGCACAAGAAAAAAATCTCGTGAAAAGAATACTTAACCATTCACAAAGTGGGATGTCTCTTACTCGGAAATTAATTTGCACACAAGCCTTTGATTTTTGTTTAGAAAATAATATTAAAAATAATTTTAGTATCATTAAGGGTCGTGCTGGCCATGACTGGTATATAGCGTTTTTAAATCGACACCCAGAGATTAAACCGGTGGCCCTAGCCAGTACGAACGCGCGACCCAAACATAACGTAAATTCGAACGATTTTTGAATCGAAAATATAACTATCCTATATTATTTTGGCAAAAAAAAAATCTTATTCGTATTTATTTTATTATCTTAATCGTATTTTTTAAATTTTTTGTCATCATCCCTATTAGCATCACCCATGGCTATCCATACTAATATTATAAATTAGAAAGTAATTCTGTCTGTCTGTCTGTGTAACACTTTCACGCCTAAACCACTGAACGGATTTCGATAAAATTTAGCAAGAAGATAAGATAAGAAGAAGAGAAGAAGATAAGATTTGGTATCCTTTTGTCTCAAAAATAATCCTAAAGGGAGTGATATATAGGGGATGAAAGTTTGTATGGGAAACCCAGTATTTCTTAAGATAGGAATATGAAAATTTAAGTTTATGCTTTTAGTAAGAAATTAAAAATTACTTGTTTCAGCGTTTTTGTAAAGTCATCCCCCAAGGGGGTAAAATAGGGGATGGTTTAAGGGAACTATAAATAAATGACCAATTTTCGGATTCTTCTCTTCTCTTGAACTTTAAGACCATGCTTCTCGCCAAACTTCATGCTGCTAGGTTAACGGGAAGTACCATATAGGCTTTAGTTTATTTGCGAGGTACAAATGTGCGCAGCGGCATAAATGGCCGTATTTTTTTATTGCGTTGACTTGAAGTTTGATTTTTTTACAGCTCCAAAAGACGTAGATCTAAGTTTTTGATACTTTATTTCAACTTTATACTTTCACGCGGTTCTTAAGAAAAAGGGTCTTGACCGACAACGAACTCATAAGAGTGGCAATTTTTCATTTTGATGTACTTAACTCTGTAAAAGATTATTTGAATTTAATATCTGCCTGTCTTTGCACCAAGTTTTCATACCGTAACGGCTGAACAGATTTAGATGAAAGGTGTACGGCCATGACCTAGGTTAGGACACATACTTTGAATCCGGGTAGTACGGTTCTGTGTTAATTTCCGATCTTTTCGCGGGCAAAGCCGCGGGTCGAAGCTAGTATACATATACAGAATAAAATTGAA
This sequence comes from Cosmia pyralina, assembly GCA_946251885.1. Classification (NCBI taxonomy): domain Eukaryota; kingdom Metazoa; phylum Arthropoda; class Insecta; order Lepidoptera; family Noctuidae; genus Cosmia; species Cosmia pyralina. The sequence continues at coordinate 22,755,661 of OX276351.1, forward strand.
TTCATGGACATCCTCTTAAGGGGTCATTGTACGAGTGCTCATCATTATGAACAACTTTTACCATGAGATAAAACCTGAAATCGCGAAAAAAATCTGCTGTTCCCTACATTTTGACGAGTTATGCGAACATAAATGTAGGGAACAGCTGATTTTTTTTCGCGATTACAAATACATCTTTGTAAAATAAAACTTTTTGTATTTTTTTTTATATCTTTTTCCTATCCTTCGTTTTTGATCCATCCGCCTACCGAGAATTCTCTAAGATGTTGGTGAAGTTTCTTGACTATTGTACCATTGGTTGTGACGGCTATAGGGAAAAGTGATATTAGCCGAGTCAACTTCTCACTTTTCGACTACCTTGCGAAACTAGTCAAAAGAATTGATTCATAACTTTCTTGCCTTTTAGAATTTTCGTATAATGCGAAATTGATCTCTGAACAATCATTCAACGGCTGAACCATTGTTCAGCGAGTTTTATGCTCTATATTGTTATAGTGGCATGTTAAAGGTCTGCTCACACAGCAATTTTGCTTTTACTCAAATATTACATTTATCGATTTAATCTCGAAAATTAATATTTCCGTCATGAAAATTACTCAAATTTAATTATTCTACAACTTTTGTTTCCGAGTTGTTCTAATCGACTGTAAATAATTGCAACATAGTTTTACTCACAGGGTCTAGGAAATTGGGTTCGAAACGTGCAAAACGAGCTATGTGGACAGAAGAAAACTTACGTGCAGCTATGGCAGCTGTTAGAAATGGACATTCACAGATAGCTGCATCAAAACGTTACGGAATTCCTAGACGAACTCTCAGAAACCATTTGCAAACGGGGAGCTCAGTAAAACGTACAGGAAAACAGTCAACATTCGACGAAGTACAAGAAAAAAAACTCGTGAAAAGAATACTTAACGTTTCAAACAGTGGAATATCTCTTACTTCGAAGTTTATTCGCAAACAAGCGTATGATTTTTGTTTAGAAAATGATATTAAAAATAATTTTAATATCACTACTGGCCTTGCAGGCCATAATTGGTATAGAGAGTTTAAAAACCGTCATCCTAATATATTTAAGACTTGAAAATCCTTCGGATTTTTAGGATTCTGGTAAATAGGGATGTGACACTGTGAATGTGTGAACTTGACATGTGAAATAAACCATTTTTTCAAATATTTTTCACTTTTACTTGTTTCTCGTCATATCCAGGAATACCATTTTCTATATCAAACCCTTGATCCAACTGCCCAACGAGAGTCGCCCCAAATGTTGGTCGCGGCTTTTGGCTATTGTACCATTGGCTGTAATGGCCTTAAGTAAAATGATCGCCGAGTCAACTTTCCACATCTCGACAACCACGCGAGACAAGGCAAATTACGTAGGTACATTTTTAAGTTCGCGGAATGGAGGGTGAGAAGTGAAAATAAAAATACTAAATTATTTTTCTTTTTCAATATATTCACCTGCTTACCCTTATACATTTTTCAGATCTTTCAATTAGCTTATGTATACCTTCATAAAAAAATGCTTTGTCTTTGTCCGAAAAATAAGCTGAAACCGCGTCCTTCACTTCTTCATCAGTTGAAAATTTCTTCCCACGAAGTACTTTTTTCAGTTTTGGGAAGAGGTAATAATCACTAGGAGCCAGGTCTGGGCTGTAGGGTGGATGGTCTAAAATATCGAAGCCCATCTTATGCAGGGCAGCCAACGCAACAGGGCTCTTGTGAACAGGCGCGTTGTCGTGAAGAAGAAGGACACCTTTGGTCAATTTACCCCTCCTTTTTTCTTTCAACCTCTCGAGGATAGAAGCATAGTATTCTGCGGTTATAGAAACGCCTTTATCTTTATAATAGGTCAACAGGATCCCTTCTGAATCCCAAACACTGTTGCCATGATTTTTCCAGCCGATTGTGACACTTTAAACTTCTTGGGTGGTGGTGTGCCTTTTTTGTGCCACTGCATAGAGTCTTGTTTCGACTCAGGTTCATAATGATGAACCCATGTTTCATCTCCAGTAACAATTCGACTTAATAGTCCATCCTTATCTTCGTTACAGAGGTCCAAAAACGTGCGAGAACACTCCACGCGGTGTTGTTTTTGAGGCGGCGTGAGCATTCTTGGCACCCATCTTGCACTGACCTTTGTCATGCCAAGATGATCGTGTAGAATTTTAAAAATTGTCGTATTCGATACTCCAACCAATTCTGCAAGCTGTTTCTTCTTTAGTCTGGCATCTTCCAATATTATTTTTTCGACTTTTTTAATGATTTTCGGAGTAGTCACCTCGATCGACCGTCCGGGCCGTGGGTCGTCTTCAAGTGAGGTCCTGCCTTGTTTAAAGAGACTGTGCCACTTGTAAACCATGGTTTTACCCGGGCAAGAGTCCCCGTAAACGGATTCCATCTCTTCCAGTATATTTTGAACTGACATTCCTTGCTTGGTAAGGAACTTTATTACGGCACGGTACTCGATTTTTTCCATAATTCATACTTTCTTCCCAATTGAGTTGTTTGCTTGACGATAGTTCAAAGACTAATGATCCAATTACTTAGTTAGTTAGTTAGTTATGAATGGCATGTCGCAGTTGACCACTGAGGGTCGAGACTGCTTAACCGAGCGTTTCCTGTGGGTGCTTTAAGCGAACTTAAAGCCTCCGGCCAGGCTTAAAAACTAGGGTAAAATATTAGACGACTGAACGTCGCTAATAATAGAGCAGCCAGACGAGGCAGGCTGGATCATGATAGGGGGGTTAAGTACAACAGGCTCAGCTGTGCGGGGGCGCAGCTGAGCAGCTGCTGGGGAGCAGGCACAGCTTCACCGAGTAGGGGATAGGGGGGCGGGCGGTTACGATTGCGACCTCGGCGGCGAGGTCGGAATGTATTCCTAGGTGGTTTGCGTTTGTAAACCGTACTGGTGGCCTTGCTACTCTCCTGAAGGAAGGTTATGGGGTCATCAGGGTCGGTGAGAATATGTCTCGGACGGAGAGTCTTACTAATTTTAGAGGGGGCATAGCGCGCGGCCTCGACAACCAAAGGGTTGCGATGCTTCGCGGCGGCATCAAAGAAACGCTTCGAGCCGCGCTTCAAAAATTGATGGATCGTGGGGATTCTAAGGTCATCGTGGGGATTCTAAGGTCAAATGATCCAATTAAGATAAAACTTGGTATTTATACTAATATTGAGTGGCTGAAGTTGTGGCCATCCCGATAATGACCTATTGTTATCCCCTCCCCCCCATTCCGCGAACTTAAAAACGCCCCCTCGTACATATCTACGATTATTCTACTTGATTTCCTTATCATTCTTGGCTTTCAAAATGTTCTTATCATGTGTATCATGTTCTGTCCTTTATTGTTACAGTGGCATGTAAAAGTTCAACTTTTCTGACACATTTTTGTTCTCACTCAAATGTTACACTTTTCGATGGAATCTCAGAAATAAACCGGATCTTCGAATCGAAATCTTTTTATGTTATCGAAATTAGCGTCCAGAAATTTATTTGAATTTAATTGTAGGTACTATAACATTTGTTTCTTAGTTTTGTTTTAATCGATTGTTAATAGTTGCAACATAGTTTTACTCACAGGGTCCAGGAATTTGGGTTCGAAGCGTTGAGAACGAAGGTAGTAAGACACTTGCACGAAAGACATTTCCGCGAAAGACACTTGCGCGAACCCACTTGCTTGAAAAGAAATTTCTGCGAATGGACTTTTGCGTGAACGGACTGACTTTTGCGCTAAGGGACACTTCCGCGAAAGACACTCGCGTGAAAAGTCATTTCCGCGACTGGACTTTTGTGTGAAAGATACTTGCGAGAATGAGTGAGCTTTACACCCTGTTCCTCATGCCTCTAAACTGGTGACCCCGACGTGATAATTTAGAGGTTTGTAACGTAATTTGTAACGTAGTTCGTATGTGGCGATGTTGATGCCGCCACATCACTCCCCTCCTGAGATCGGAGGTCGATAGTGGGCTGAGTCGTGTATCTTGCGATGCTTGCCAGTGCCAGTTGTGGTTCCAGTGAGTCGGAACCGGGTGCCGCATAGTTCACGGTGAATCGGAACTGTCTGCGGTGATACCCCAGTGAGTCGGGGTGGCGCTGCGTTATGCTCCAGTGAGTCGGAGTGTACAGCGCTGTGTTGAGGCTAATTGCTGGCGTCGACCAGGAGAGGTAGGGCTCTTCTTGTGGACCGGCCGAGAGTGCAGTGTGCTGTGCCAAGGTTGCTGATGAGGCTGAGGGTGATGACCAGGAATGCGCGTTCGCTGCATGCTGGTGGTCAGGATACCCGTTGAAGCCGTGCATGCTGGCTGGCTGTGTGACTCGCCACTCGAAAGCTTGAGGAAGTGATGCTGATGACGTCACGCTGAAGGAGTTGCACGTAGGCTGCGCTGACGTTCATCACGTCGGGGTCACCAATTTAGAGGCATGAGGAACAGGGTGTAAAGTTCACTCATCCTCCATTGAAAAGGGAGGATCCTCCGACCAGACGGGTGTCGTGTCTGGTGGGCAATTGGCCGACGGTTGATGTCGGGACGTTGTATATATGCTAGTTGCGCGGTAAACTCTGATTGCGCGATGCAGGATTGCGTGACGTCAGTGTGACGCGTAGTAACGTAGTTCGTATGTGGCGATGTAGATGCCGCCACAAATAGTACACCCAGAATTCGCAAGCTAAATTGAAAATTAGGTTTTCTCCAATCCCATGACTTTTCGCCTAGGCTTTGTGGGGTGCTTAATTGTGGCAAATGGGTCCAACTATCACTGTAAGGAATAGGTACTTACGTCAAATTACAAGTCACCCTGTATGTGTACAGGATGAATTTGAATTCATGGACATCTTCATAAAGGGTCATTGTACTCAACATTATGAACAACTTTTACTATGGGACCAAACCTGAAATTCCGAATAAAAACAGCTATTTTGTACATTTTGATGAACAGCAGATTTTTTTCACCATTTCAGTTTGGTCCCATAGTAAAAGTTGTTCGAAATGATGAGTACAATGACCCCTTAAGAGGATACTTATGAATTCAATTTCATCATGTATTAACCTAAGTCTTAAAACTAAGTAAATATGTACACAACGAGTATTTTGTTACGTTTTCTCTGCGAGTTAGTGGTACTAAGGCCCTCTTAAGAAGGCCATCCGGCTAGTCCGGGGATACCGCACGGTCTCCTGTGAGGCGGCGTGCCTCCTTGCCGGATTACCGCCATGGGATCTGGAGGCAAAAGTCCTCGCGCACGTGTGGGAGTGGCGCGAGGAGGTGAAACGCCGGGGCGTAACTCCGCTGCCGCGAGAAATCACGGTACAGCGGACAGAGCTCCGGCGGGATCTCATGGCGACATGGAGAGTGCGATTGTCGCAACCCAGCGCTGGGCACGCCACAATTGCGGCGATAAGTCCCCTCTTTGAGGAGTGGTTGGAGAGGCGCCACGGCGTCCTCACCTTCCGCCTGACGCAGGTCCTCACCGGACACGGTTGTTTCGGGAGGTTCCTGTTTCGGATAAGGCGGGAGGAAACGCCCGGGTGTCACCATTGTGTGGATCGCCCGGAGGACACGGTGGAGCATACAGTGGAGGTCTGCCCGGCTTGGGCGGAGCACCGCCGTGTTCTCACGGAGGCGATCGGCGGCGGCGATCTCTCGCGTCCAAACCTGGTCCAGGCCATGGTGCGGAGCGAGAGTGCATGGGAAGCCGTCACCTCCTTCTGCGAAGCAGTAATGCTCGCGAAGGAGGAAGCGGAACGCGTGAGGGAGAGGCAACAGCCGCGCCCTCGCGCCCCTAGCCGCCGTAGGAGACGCCCTGGGCGGCGGGAATCGATTGCCGATTCCCGGCCACCGTAGGCGCGGGCTTGCGGACGACGAGTAATGGGCAGCTCGCCGTCCGGTAAGGACCAGGCCCGGGTCGACGGCGCGTTGTGTTCCACGCGCGCCTCAAAGAGATGTCAGCAGTGACGGGGTCAATTGGGCCGATGCCGCCGGGGTCGCGGGTAGTTCGAAAGAGATACCGTGGCCCTGGCACGGGCAGCTGAAGGAACATGGGTGGGTTTTAGTCAGTAAAAGTCTGACACGCCCTCCCGCTCTGCCCAGAGCGGGAGAAGTCATTTGATGATTTCCCATCCACAAAAAAAAAAAAAAAAAAAAAAAAAGGCCCTCTTAAGAACGACGCCGATGATTGAAGTAAATTGAATAATTGTTGATTTTTGAATTGTATTTTTTTCGAACTTAGAGAATTTTAGTGACACGGATATGAGAAACTATGAATAAGTGCTATAAAGTCCTATAATAAAACAAAAGTACAAAAAAGTTTTAGCATCTGGAGCCGAACTAGGAGGAACCTGTATTTCGGCTAACAGCGCCAATCCCCTCGAGTTACAATATATAATAATAATATAGTTCTTAAATGCCAGCATTATACAAAACAAAGGAATAATAGTAGTCTAAGGTTTTATAGTTGGTATGCACCTCTCTTTGTGTTATGTGATATGGTGAATGAGTGAGTGTGAGAGGGTGTGTCTAATTGTTAGTGTGGTTGTGATTTTTATAGTGAGCACATGAAATTAGTGAGATACGCGGATGAAGTGAACATGTATATAATTATATATGTATATTTATTTATTAGGTACAGAATTTTTGCTAACATTAAACATTATTTACTTATTAGTTACTGTCTAACTTGGTACAGTTAGAAGTTGCTCAGTCTCATCATATGTAAGACGTTGTAGGTATTCCGATACCTTTTTCCTGCAACGATCTGTGTTGAGTGGATAAATATTAAGAATTTTATTAAGTTTATTGTAGATGTAGGGACCAAGGAAGTTAAAAAATTTAGTACTAAATTTGGTGCTGCAAAACCTGTGCTGAGTACAATCCATATAATTTCTACGTGTATTCAAAATCTGGGGGTCATAATTTGTGCAAGTGTGTTGCATAATCATTATTTTCAATAAGAATAATTGTCTCACAGTTAATACTCCACACAACTGGTAAAGCATGGCTGTAGGAAAAAGTATTGGTTTAAAGGTACTGACCTTTAATATTGCACGTTGGGCAACCTCAATAGACTTGAGTGTAGTCTTCGGAGCACCTCCCCAAACGGATACACAGTATGTTATGAGTGACTGGCAAAGTGCAAAATATATTCGCTTCAAGATATGAGGATCAGCGATGAGTCGTAGATTTTTAAAGACATATATGAGTTTCCGAACCCATCCCGATAAAATTCTTATATGTTCCCTGAAGTTTAGATTTTCGGGAACATATAAGAATTTTATCGGGACGGAAACCAAAAACCGGAATACCATAAACTTTTTTTTGAGATTTTGTTTTCAAACCATAGCCACCTTATATTTAAAAACGTTGACATTCAAGTCGCAATCTCATCTCAGCAATAATCAATGTCATGTCAGTGACACGGAGATGAGAAACTATGAATACTTCTGCCATTAACTTTTTTTTTCAGATTTTGTTTTCAAACCATAAAGCCACCTCATACTTAAAAACGTTGAAATTCAAGTCGCAATTTCATCTCAGCAACAATCAATGTTATGTCAAAAATGTACAGGTTTTTTTTTAAAGATTGAGACCGAGATTAAAATGCGAACGTTCTTAAAAATACGGGAATTGCCCTTCAATTTGGAGAGTAGTACTCGTAATACATCTTTGTAAACTAAACTATTTGTATTTTTTTTTTTAATATTTCTTATTACCTTCGTTTTTGATCCAACCGCCTACCGAGAGGCTCTAAGATGTTGGTGGTCTCTTGACTATTGTACATACCATTGGCTGTATCGGCTATAGGGAAAAGTGATATTAGCCGAGTCAACTTCTCACATCTCGACAACCTTGCGAAACTAGTCAAAATTATTAATTAATAGTAATAAGTAATAATAATCTTTATTTTTCTCTCTTCACAAAGGCTCACATAGTTTTTTACATAGAGATAAGAAATAAAACGTTTAACAAAAATCCATAAAAATGTGATCCTTAGTGACAGACTGGCGTCAATACTAGGGTACCCTGTGTGACAGATCACCAGGCTCTCACCCCGAACATAATCTATTAACTATCATTACAAAGGTCAATTTGATTCATAACTTTCTTACCTTTTAGAATTTTCGTATAATGCGAAATTGATCTCTGAACAATCATTCAATGGCTGAACGATTGTTCGCTGAACGAACGCTGAACAATCGAGCAGAAGTTTTACATGCTACTGTAACCAGTAGCATTTCTGCTCTTCTGGCACAGTTTTGCTTTCACTCAAATATTACACTTTTCGATATAACCTCGAAAATGTATGTTTACGTCAAGAAAGTAACTAATTTAATTATTCTACAATTTTTTTCCGAGTTGTTCTAATCGACTGTAAATAATTGCAACATAGTTTTACTCACAGGGTCTAGTAAATTGGGTTCGAAACGTGCAAATGGAGCTATGTGGACAGAAGAAAATTTACGTGCAGCTATGGCAGCTGTTAGAAATGGACTTTCACAGATAGCTGCATCAGATCGTTATGGAATTCCTAGACGAACTCTCAGAAATCATCTGCAAACGGGGAGCTTAGTAAAGCGTAGAGGAACACATTCGACATTCGACGAAGTACAAGAAAAAAAACTCGTGAAAAGAATACTTAACCTTTCAAAAAGTGGGATGCCTCTTACTTCGAAGTTCATTCGCAAACAAGCGTTTGATTTTTGTTTAGAAAATAATATTAAAAATAATTTTAATATCACTACTGGCCTTGCGGGCCATGATTGGTACAGAGAATTTAAAAAACGTCATCCTAACATATTTAGGACTTGAATTTCCCTCTTATTAAGGAATGAGACATTACATTAACACGGAAATTTGATATTTTGTTATGATAACAATTTACATAAATAACATAACATAAGAAATAAATAGTTAAGTAAAATAGATTTAAATCTTTCACTTTTACTTCTATCTGATCTCCTTCCGAATTCAGCAATATTTACGAGGCAAAATAATTTTAGGGTTATTCAGTAAACGCATGTGGAAGGGTCAATACGACCTTTTGAACTGGCTTTGTGTTACTGCTACCCCGGTTGGACTCGGTCTACCTAAGTTTATAAATCAATAATAATTCCCTCCGTACAGATTGGATTAGATTTAATTCAGGAAGAGCAATGTGGACGGAAGAAAATTTACGCGGGGCAATGGCGGCAGTTGTACAGGATAACATGACACAGCGCGCTGCAGCAGATCTTTATGGTATTCCCAGGCAAACACTAGCTGATCACCTGTCGAAGGGAAGCATCGTGAAACGAATGGGTCGACATTCTATTATGAACGAAGCTCATGAAGCTTTACTTGTCACCAGGTCAATAAAACTTACTAATAGTGGGCTGTCAGTCACCCCACACGTTATTTGCAAGTAAGCATTCCTATTTTGCGAAAAGTTTAAAATAAAGCAAAATTTTAACATCGAATCGAGGCTTGCGGGAAAGAAATGGGCTAAAGAGGTATTTGCAACGTCACCCCGAGGTTTTGCATTGTTTATCTTGATTCTCATTTATTTATTTTAGTCCCTCAGCCTGAAATTAAAACGAAGAAAGGCTTTTGTTTTCTGCCAGCATTTCAAATAAATTCAATCAATCTGCCTAGCCTTTTCCCAACTATGTTGGGGTCGGCTTCCAGTCTAACCGGATGCAGCTGAATACCAGTATTTTACATGGAGCGACTGCCTATCTGACCTCCACAACCCATTAACTGGGTAACACGACACCCTTGGTAAGACTGGTTGTCAGATTTTCGGACTTCTGACGAACCGTAACGACTGTCAAAGATCTACGAATGACAGCCGGCGCCAACGGCTTAACGTGCTTTCCGAGGCACGGAGGAGTACGCACGGTACATGCACGGCACGGGCACGGTATGTAAAGATGGTCACCCATCCACGGACCGACACCGGCAAGCGTAGCTTAATCTGATGAAACGACCCATGCGGCTGTTATTACTTAGCCACGAGCTCCTCTCCTCATTAGACATAAGACATAAGTACCTACCTACTTTTGACATGGACTTGAGACTCGCTGGCAAAGACTGGTTGAAGGGGTTTTTGAGACGGCATCGGCATCGGCATCCGGAGTTCTTTTTTAACAATGATGAATGAATTTATGTTAGGAACACGGTACTGTGCTCCAAAATCGTCGACGTCACCCAATAAAAACGGCCAAGTTGAAGTGGGACTGGGGGCTTACTATGAGCTCTTATAGCAAGGCAGAAGTTGAACGGTTCCAATGTGAGAGAGAGACGGAGCTATACATATACGACCTATAGCATCATCCTTTTTTCTCAACGGATCCATGATGGATCCATGATGTTTTTCACGTCATAGTTCACGTTCCCTGGGCCGGACACGTTAACCGTATATCGAACGAGTCATGGGCCACATCTACTACCACCATGTGGGTCCCAGAAAACGTCGGTCGACATCGAGGCAGACCCAGGAGACGATGGAGCTTGACGTCTACAAACAGGACTGGTCCACATTGGCGGCGGCGCGACGCGATTATGGTAGAACAATTTCCATGAAATTTTCATAGACGTTGTTCTACTACAGTCGCGTTGCGCTTGTCTGCGGGAGCCTTAACGTTCCCGTACGAAGCAGTTCGATAAATTTGATATTTTTTGTAACTTACTCGACAAGTAACGTAATTAATTTTAAATATATTTGTTTAAGCAATTACAGAGCAGTTTACCGAAGTTCCAATTCAACAGATTGTCGAAAAGGCTTGTATTGATGATCCTAAACATGAATACATTCTTGGCAACAAGAGGAGAAGATGTACGGGATGTTATGAAGAAATTAGAAAAAAACTTTCAAGCAGAGAAGCAGGCAAAAAAGTGAAGAAAATTAAAGGCTTCTGTAATAATTGCAATAAAGCTCTATGTTTGCTATGTTTTAATAGAAATCATTATACGTAATTCATAAAGTTTATACTTTAGAAAGATGGTGCGATACCCGGAATCTAAATAATAATGATTTCTTTGAGTGCGGGGCGAGGTGAGAAACATCTCCTAAAGCTGTGCACTGACGGCCAGTCCATTTAGAATGAATCAAATGGATGGGCGCCGCCAAAATACTAAAGTACTTGCATAGGAAATTGATTCGTGTTGCCTTGTAAATAAGGAGCATAATCGTTATGCCACGTATCGTGATGCCACGGACAACGGTTTTCGCACTCGCGGACAAATGGCGCGACGCCAAGCGGCGTGAGGCTATGATCCGTGGATAGACGTCGCGCCAAAGTATGGATTGAAGAATCGACACTCACGATCTTTGTACATCACGCCATTTGGCGCGATGGACTAAGCGTGAGTGCCCTGCTTAATATTTCTCACCTTGTATGGGATTATCTACTGCCAATTTTGAAAGAATCATCGGGCTTGAATGAAAATCGAGCTGTCTGCCTAGCCTTTTCCCAACTATGTTGGGATCGGCTTCCGGTCTAATCGCATACAGCTGAATACTAGTATTTTACGTGGAGCGACTGCCTATCTGACCTCCACAACCCAGTAACTGGGTAATACGACACCCTTGGTAAGACTGATTGTCAGATTTTCGGACTTCTGACGAACCGTAACGACTGTCAAAGATCCACGAATGACAGCCAGGACCAACGGCTTAACGTGCTTTCTGAGGCACGAAGTATGTAAAGATATACATACTTCGGAGAATATATAATATATATGTAAAGATATATATTTTGGAGTCTCCTAATACAGGCATTGTTTGCTTACAAGGAGGCTCCAATCACTAATTGTATTTTTTATTTATCATGGTTACGTAATAAATTTTTTATTTTTTTTTTATTTATTTATTATGGTCACCCATCCACGTACCAACCGTGGCAAACGTAGCTTAACCTAATCGATCGACCCGTGCGGCTGTTATTTTAGCCACGAGCCCCATTATTGAGCAGTATTATAAAAAAAAAAAACCACAAAAGCACGCGTTTGCAGGTACACACTAAATTACTGTTCACAGTGAACGTATTAACTAAAATGTCTATGATCAAAAATAAAAATAAAATAAAAAAATTATATTTTTTTTATTTCGGAACAATAACAAAAGACACTACAACAAGTAAAACGATGATAGCTGCAAAAGTATAAACTGTAGGCAGCTGACAACGCCCTTCTCCAGATACAGAATGGAATTTTAGAGGCATGAGGAACAGGGTGTAAAGTTCACTCATCCTCCATAGAAAAGGGAGGATCGTCCAACCAGACGGGTGTTCTGTCTGGTGGGCAACTGCCCGACGGTTGATGTCGGGACGTTGTGTATATGCTAATCGCGCGGTAAATTCTGATTGCGCGATGCAGGATTGCGTGACGTCAGTGTGACGCGTAGTTCGTATGTAGCGATGTAGATTCCGCCACATCACTCCCCTCCGGAGACCGGAGGTCGAAAGTGGGCTGAGTCGTGTATCTTGCGATGCTTGCCAGTGCCAGTTGTGGTTCCAGTGAGTCGTAACCGGGTGCCGCGTAGTTCACGGTGAGTCGGAACTGTCTGCGGTGATACCCCAGTGAGTCGGGGTGGCGCTGCGTTATGCTCCAGTGAGTCGGAGTGTACAGCGCTGGGTTGAGGTTGAGGCTGAAAGTGATAATCAGGAATGCGCGTCCGTTGCATGCTGGTGGTCAGAATACCCGTTGAAGCCGTGGATGCTGGCTGGCTGTGTGACTCGCCGCTCGAAAGCTTGAGGAAGTGATGCTGATGACGTCACGCTGAAGGAGTTGCACGAAGGCTGCGCTGATGTTCATACTCGGGGTCACCAGTTTAGAGGCATAAGGAACAGGGTGTAAAGTTCACTCACCCTCCATTGAAAAGGGAGGATCCTCCGACCAGACGGGTGTTCTGTCTGGTGGACAACTGCCCGACGGTTGATGACGGGACGTTGTATATATTATACTAATCGCGCGGTAAACTCTGATTGCGCGATGCAGGATTGCGTGACGTCACTGTGACGCGTAGTTCGTCTGTAGCGATGTAGATTCCGCCACAGAATAAATGCTCCATGCAAAGAGAGAATTTAGATAATTTAGTTCAGTAAGTACTTACTTAATTTTAGTTTCCGGTAAAAACAATAATATTTAAATTTCAACGCAAATGGTGCGTTGAATAGCACACACGAACAATAAATTGATGGGACGATATTGTGCTAACATCTCATTCATTAGTTCGTTATTGTAATACATCTAATTATTATTTGCTTCTGCTTATCAGATAGTGGTGTAATCAGTAATCAGTTGAGTAATAGGCTTCTATTTAGCTTCTGTGTTTTTGTAAATAAGACTACTTCAAAAGTAAAATAAATAATACTCAATAAGTACCTAGTGTGCAAGTCGTGAAATGTACATTTTATGCATGTTTCTTTTTCGATTGTCAGTGATTGAGAGTTTAAGTACTTCCCGATGTCAATATTGTTACTACTTCTGGCACCTCTACCAAAGTTCATGTTTTACAACCTTGTCCTCGTAAGGGAAAGTCGATGCAGTCTGTTAGGAAACCAAACACACCCCGTATACTGTCCCGATTGTAATGAGCAGCCCGGACTTTGCATTGTTATTGTTTTAAAGTGTATCATAGTTACTCGTATTAATAAGTATAGTAGTATTATTTTCTCTAAAAAATATTTTTGTTTCCTTTCTTTTTCATAAAAACAATTTCATTGCTGATAAGTCAGTATTATTTTCTTAGTCAGAAGATAATTTCAATCCCGGTATTTACGGAACTGACCTTTCTTAATCCCGCGGGATCCAGGTATTTGCCTATCTTCCCTATTTTATACATCAATGTACTAAACATTTTTGTGTAGGTACTTAACTCAATTTAATAAGTTTTATGAGATTCAATCAATCAATCAACTCAGCCTATCCCAGTCCACTGCTGGACATAGGCCTCTCCCAGGCTGCGCCACAACACCCTGTTCTCCGCCTTCCGCATCCAGTCTGTCCCAGCCACTTTCTTCAGATCTTCTGCCCGTGTAGCTAGGGGGCGTCCCACACTACGCTTGCCGATACGCGATCTCCATCTTCACTCCAGGACTCGTCTGCTCCACCGGCCATCGGTCCTTCGACAAACATGGTCAGCCCACTGCCACTTCAGTTTGCTAACTCTGCAAGCTATGTCGGTTACTCTAGTTCTTTTCCGGATAACTTAATTCCTGATTTTATCTTTCAAAGAAACTCCGAGCATAGCCCGCTCCATAGCGCACTGACCGACCTTGAATTTGTGGACGTTTCGGCACCGTATGTCATAACGAGCAGGACGCACTGGTTGAAAACCTAGTTAGTGTTCAAACATTTCGGGGTAGATGACGAAAAGACTTGACGAAGTTTTCCAAACGCTGCCCAACCTAACTGGATCCTTCTGTCAGCTTCTTTCTCAAAGTTATGTCTACCGAGCTGGATGACTTGCCCTAGGTAGGCATACTGCTTCACAACTTCGAAAAGCGACCCTTCGATGCGGATTGGACTCGGCAAGACGTGTGAATTGTACACGACTTTCGTCTTGTCCAAATTCGTGCCGAGGCCAACCCGACGAGAAGCTCTTTTGAGGTTGTAGATTTTTAATGCGAAGAGACGATAAGAGTTGACGCTTTTTTCTGTATTTTGAGTTTATTTTTCGATTAATTGATTATTTATAGGTAATAATGTTTATTTCAAACCCAGTAAAGAAAAAAAGAATAAGCGGATTAATATGAAAAGAAAAAAAATCTTGTGGCATTGAATGGGTTAATTAATTAAATACCTACTATCAGAGTACACCATTAGATTTCGGGTGATAATATTAGATCAAATCTCAAATATGTACGTCACAACACGTGTAGAATATGATCGTGTAAACATAGGATTCTTGAACAATAACTGTATGTGCACACACCTACTTATTAATACGTAAATAGAATCAAAAACCGGCGCGGCCGGCGCGACGTAGTAAGAAATTACTAGACTACTAACGCCATCTATTGGCAACAGTATGTAAACTAACGAACTGAAATTAGGTTTGAAATAAATAAAATAAAGCTTCGTTTTAGTATTTTTGTCTGCCAAGCGTTTAAAAAACCCACAACGGTTTTATTTTTATAAGCATGTTTTGGTCTACATTAATTGCACTAATTGACAATAGAAATGTCACAGTTGTAAAATGTAAAGTAACTAAAATTGTTAGGCACAACGGAAAACTTGATTAAGTTCTCGAAAATCTTTCATTTCTTTAGAATTTTATGGTAACTCAGGACACGAAATATTCGCACCATAAAAAATATTCCTGTCCGACAACCAAAATATTTTTTTTTTTTTTTTTTTTTGTGGATGGGAAATCATCGCCCTCCCGCTCCGCCCAGAGCGGGAGACAGACTTTTACTCAGAGAGAGCGGGAGACAGACTTTTTGTCAGACTTTTACTGACTAAAACCCACCCGTGTTCCTTCAGTTGCCCGTGCCAGGGCCACGGTATCTCTTTCGAACAACCCGCGACCCCGGCGGCATCGGCCCTATTGAACCCCGTCACTGCTGACATCTCTTTGAGGCGCGCGTGGTACACAACGCGCCGTCGACTCGGGCCTGGTCCTTACCGGACGGCGAGCTACCCATTACTCGTCGTCCGCAAGCCCGCGCCTACGGTGGCCGGGAATCGGCAATGGATTCCCGCCGCCCAGGGCGTCTCCTGCGGCGGTTAGGGGCGCGAGGGCGCGACTGTTGCCTCTCCCTCAGGCGTTCCGCCTCCTCCTTCGCAAGCATTACTGCTTCACAGAAGGAGGTGACGGCCTCCCATGTTAATCGCTCCGCACCATGGCCTGGACCAGGTTTGGACGCGAGAGATCGCCGCCGCCGATCGCTTCCGCGAGAACACGGCGGTGCTCCGCCCAAGCCGGGCAGACCTCTACTGTAAGCTCCACCGTATCCTCCGGGCATCCACACAATGGTGACACCCGGGCGTTTCCTCCCGCCTTATACGAAACAGGAACCTCCCAAAACAACCGTGTCCGGTGAGGACCTGCATCAGGCGGAAGGTGAGGACGCCGTGGCGCCTCTCCAACCACTCCTCAAAGAGGGGACTTATCGCCGCAACTGTAGCGTGCTCAGCGCCGGATTGCGACAATCGCACTCTCCATGTCGCCATGAGATCCCGCCGGAGCTCTGTTTGCTGAACCGTGATTTCTCGCGGCAGCGGGGCCTTTTTCGTAACCACTATTTTTGTTTTTTCAATAATAATGTACGGATTTCATTTTTGGATACATGTTTATTGACTATTAAAATTTTATTAACACCTCTCACTGAAGGAAAACGCAATTGGGTTAATTTTTTTTCTGTAATTCTAAAATCCTACGTGATTTCATTGCTAAATTGGATTCAAAATGTGCGTATTAGGTAATTGAAAACTCAAGCTGAAATATTTTTACGCACTTTTATTTTGGTTTCAGCGCTTGTTGCGCTCTCTTTTTTTCGCATGTGGAACTAATTGACTTCGTCACTTTCTTATTCTCGCCAGTTCTCTTTTTTACAAAATATCACCTTAACTTGTGAACTTTCATTATAAATGAACTTTTACTGATTTGATTTTTAGGGTTCCGTGCCTCAAAAGGATAAAACGGAACCCTTATAGGATATCTTCGTTGTCCGTCTGTCTGTCTGTCTGTCTCTCTGTCAGTCGGTCTTTTTCTCAGGAACGCGAAAAGGTATCAAGTTGAAAATAATGTCAAATACGTAGGTCTATGGTCCCTTGGAGTTCTAAGAAATCGAGCTTTTAAGTCAACGACGCAATAAAAAAATACGGCCATTTATGCGACAAATTTTGATAAGTACTCGCAAGTAAATCAAAACCTATAGGGTACTTTTCCGATGACCTGGAATCATGAAATTTGGCAAGAAGCAAGTTCTCAAAGCACAAGTAAAGGAAAAGTCCGAAAATTGTTAATTTGTAATTTTATCACACAATTTTTTTTTTTTTTTGATTTCCATGATAAGTTTGTTTTTGGAATAAATTCTTTTCAACTATGGAACCCTTTGTTGTGCCTGGTCCGCAACACACTTAGCTGGTTTTTAATATAGAAAAAGACTGTATAACACAGTTTATAGTATGTAATACACAACTGTAATGAAGACAAATCACTTTTGTAAAAAAAAAAAAAACTAAATTGTTTCCCTTACTAGAATACTATTTATTCCTTTCGTATTGTTTACGGTTTTTCAGTCTAAGATTTCATGCATTTTCTTTTGTCTTGGTTTATTCCTAGCGTGGATAATGTTTTAGAGTTTAGTTTATTTAATTATATGCCGTCCATTGGTTAAATTTATATATTTTTATTGTAGGTGTTAAGCGTTACCCAAATTTCTCTCTGGAGTTATTTATTACCCCCAAATTCAAAATTACATTTTCGATTATAATATGCTCATTTCTTAATTGTATAAGTTTCTATTAGTACCTACCTAGTTCTTATAACAAACGATAATCGAGTTTTAAACAAAATTCATTTTAATTTGTATTTACTTAATGCCTGCACTACACTACTCGCGAAGTTACTTCGACGAAGTAGTGGTCGAAGTTGAAAGCGGTTAAAACGGTTGCACTAAGCGAACCGATTTGCCCTTCTACACTCTTGGATTCGCTTAACTTCGATCAACTTCGTGAGTAGTGTAGCTGCACGGCAGCAGCTACTGCTGCTGTGTAGCTGTGTGGCTTTACAGTAAGTTTTATTCAAAAGATCCCTTCTTTTTTTGTATTTTAGTAACGCAAAAGACAAAATGTTGGTTACTTTTATATTAAAATTTAACAATACGTGAAGACTGATAATGTTTTTTACGAGTTTTATTCACCACAAACTTCTGCCCGCGACTTCGTCCGCGTGATACTTCTTGTTCCCCCGACCCACCCCGTCGCATTGCATCGCCTGCCCGCGCTGATAACTTCGTTTTCGCTTAATATTCTTTCTGAGTTTTTCTTTTTTCTCGGCTCCTAATGCTCAAGAACTGGACTATCAAATGCAAAAAGAACTTTTCAAATCCGACGCGCAGTTTCAGAGATTACTTAGTGCGTTGAAACATACAAACAAACTCTTCAGCTTTATTATTAGTACTTATAGATTTATTACAATTAAAAAAGTTTTAGTGAACCAACCGTAAAAGATAGACATAAAAATAAGTGCTTTCGCGGACTTTTTTTTAGAACTTGTTAAGAGGAACAATTCCGTCATACATGACTGTTGCGTAACTTTAACCGTTTACGCAGCGCACGCAACGGAAGCTCTCAAAAAGAATACATTTTTCCCGTTTTTGCAACATTTTTCATTGGTGCTCCGCTCGTATTGGTCGTAGCGTGATGTTATATAGCCTATTTCGTCGATAAATTTTATATCCAACACTAAAGGAATTTTTCAATTCGAACCAGTAGTTCCTGAGATTAGCGCGTTCAACCAAACAAACAAACAAACATACTCTTCAGCCTTATAATATTGGTATAGATTTATCTAACGCTGAATGCAGGTAACACTGGGGACAGTTTTTGAGGGTAAGTGATGCATTTTTTAACTAAAACTTTGTTAAATTCGATATAACTTAGCTGCCCTTCTAAATCATTAAAGCAGATGATATTAGGTATGCTAATGCCTTAATCGAATCGGAATAAAAAAATATTAATGTTTATTAAAAAAAAGATATTTCTAAACCGTCCTAAGTCTAATATTAGTTGATTGAGCCTCTTACTTGCAGTGGAATTGGAACCTGCATTGTTTAGATCCGAAACGATCACGACATCGTAGGATTCATAGGTTCACCGAGCTGCTGTAAGACATTATGAGATTACTAACTCCATCTACTGGTGGTAAATGGTAAAAGGAATTAATGTTTGCAGTTTGGATTCAGTACTTTGTTTTGGTAATATTGGTGCATTAATCATTAATTCGGTATTAAATGAACGATCGTGATAGAATATTATGTTTAAAAAAATCAAAGTATTGAGTAATAATTACTGTCATGATTATTTCTTACGGTACATTCAGCGCCATCTTTTGGTCAAGTTTGGTGAACAGGTCTTCTAAAAAAGTGTGTGTGTGTATCCGAACGAATGATGAAAACGTTTTATAAAATAGCTACCTAATCATTTTGTATTGAGGATGCACATTCGTATGAAGACTTGCATGAACATTTTTTTTGGTTTTCATAATAATTTCGCATTCTTCGATTATTATGCATCGCTGTGTAAAACGAATCGTATTCGTCAAGCTCAAGCTTTGTGTTGTCAATCTAAACGTCACTTTGACTTGACAGTTTTGTTGCGTCATTTCATTTATTTTTACTGTTTTCCCACGTTTATCTTTTAGTTATTATTTTTTTTAACTCCCTTAGTGCCTTATTGCACTTTTGTTAAATTTCCCTTTTTCACAATGTGAAAAGCTTCGTCCTCGTGGTTTTTTTGTTGTAGAGCCAGGTTGTAAAGTACAAAGATCGTGATAATATTCAGTTGTTTTGATTCTCATAGTCAGTATTTGTGTAAATAGACGCATTTTACCTGTTGAAGCTATGATTAATAGTTGTTAAAACATTGCAGGTGACGACTTAGTGCAGTGCGTGCCCACGAAAAAGGGACACCAAATCTTGTTTAAAGGTTACACTTACGTTTTTAAAAGTAGGTTGCAGTGTGGAGCTGAGCAGTGGATTTGCTCGTCCCGACAGAAAACTGGTTGCATATCTGTCATTAATATGCAAACATACGGTGTCGAAGTAGTCAGGGACTTCCACAACCACAAGAAACCAATGTTCTCTGATTAGCTAACATTAATTTTGTTTGTGTATGATTGTGTGCTTCTACAAAACAATGTAAACAGTATTATGGTGTTTTAGATTACTCTATTGTTTAGTTATACTGAGAGTTTATCAAAGTTCTGTCTTTAGGTACTTACTTAAACAAGTTTGAATAAAAAGTTTTAATCCTAGGCAATACTGAAATTATTTTGTATGTGTGCAGCCCTAAATCGATCTATGTAATCATTTTGTTTTATTTTATACTTTTTCATAATTTATTGTGTATCAGTAGTATGAATATGTAAGGTAGGGGAATGTAATAATAATACAAAACAAATAAACAAGACGTTTAGTTTCTATTGAATTTTTATTTCAATAAAAACATACATTTCCTTTTGATTCTCACAAAATTAAAATATTCAAGATAAAATTATTTGTTTTATTCAGCTCATTCTTAATGTATTATAACTATTGCAGTTTAGTAGAAATAAATAACGAATGAGTTTAATAACAGAACATGTAGCTACAAAAATAAATTAGCAACATTGAAATTGATTACAGGTGAGCAGAGTGAGCAGCTACCGGAATGGACAACAATATATTTTGTTAAAATTACTGATAATGAGATGAAATGCAATCTTTGTGATGTAACCTTAAAAACAGATGAAAAATCACTAGACCTTCTAGATCACTTGAAAGTTGATCATAAAGATATATATGACCTTCACAAAGATAATCCGGAAGCTACGGTGGGATTTCGCATAGAGTTTCTGCATTTAAATGTTTTGAAAGATGATGACCCAAAGACACAGCCTGTTATACTTGGTGAGGTTTGTGAAGATGCTACGGAAGCTATCCAGCAGAAGGGAGCAGAAATATCTTTGAAAACCGATGATGCCAACATGCATTATGTACTCCTTGATGGAAAGACAACTAAAAGATCTAGACGGGAGAGTGCTGGTTAGTATTTTATTTACCTACGTTTTATAGTACAAAAAAAAATTGCTACTCTGATACAAAAGACAGCAGATTTTTTTTAAACAGGCTGTTATCCTCATCAGAGCCTGCAAATCATTGAACTTACTAGAAAAAATATATGATTGACTGGTTATGAAAACAACACATTGTACAGTAGCAAAGTAGCTTCATATTCAAATTCAGCATACCCATTGTTTCAGATTGCATTTGTGCAATTTCAACTGCACCCAGAGGGTTTTATGACTGCTGTCATGTCCCAATTCCTCTTCCACAATCATCAGTTAACAAACTTCTTTTCTCAAATTCCAGGGCCTCGCAAACGGAGCTGGGTATGGAAGTACTTCGACAAGCTCAGTAACATCATTTACCGTTGTAAGTTGTGCAATGTGGTGCTGTCAATCAAGGGCTGCAACTCCAACAACATGAACCGTCACGTCCGGTCGAGACATCCAACCGTCTACAAGAGTGAGGTGATGCAAACTGTTCATGTATCAAGTGAGACGGATGCACCATATGCCATTAAGACAGAGGAGATTTATGCAAGTGATCGGGAATTGGAAGAGATTATAGGTAAGGATTTATACTTATTTCTTTTATTCACTTAAAAATAGTTTGCATTTCCACTATGGGTCATAAGAAGCGAAATTTTGATTTGTTATTTACCAACTGCTGTGGTAAATAGCTCAATTTTGTATGCTTTGAAGCATACTTGCTATGATTGGCTTGTTCATTATATGGAGTGCAACTTTATTCATGCATCCTAACTAATATTGTGTGTGGACCTAAGGCCGAGAATACACATGTCCGTAACTTGCACAAAAGAATGCAAGTAGCTTGCATGCCATGTGCCATAACAACTTCTGGTTGGTGAATGTCACAATGGCATGCCAGCTACTTGCATAGGTAGGTACTACAGGCTACAGGCATGTGTATTCCCGCCCTAAGGGTGCAACATTGATCGTCGACTCAATATGAGTCCCTCATACATTATAAATTATAGTACACAGGGTGTCCCGTAATTAATGGATCACCTCTTAAGGGGTCATTGTACTCATCATTATGAACAACTTTTACTATGAGAACAAACCAGAAATAGCAAAAAAAAAAAAACCATTGTTCCCTATATTTACGGGACAACCTATATACATTATGTCTCAAGATAAGTTAAAATGTCGACGAGGGACCTCGTTTGGGTTGAACCCTATTCTGAATATTTTCTAATGATCACCTACTAGCGGCCCACCCTTGCTTCGTACGTATGCAAACTAGTATCTACTGATGTGGCGACATGTTCTGAAAACATCTTAATTTCTGTGCAATATTTAGATAATATTTAGCAGTGGAGACCCAGTGGTAACGGCCCCGACTTAAAGAGTTGTAGGTCGTGGGTTCGAACTTCGAACCCAGGCAGGCGCTTTACTTTGTGTAATTTATTTTCATAACCACTGCTCTCAAAACGGTTAAGAGAAACATCGTGAGGAAACCGGCATATCCTAGAACCAAAAAATCGAAGACATGTGACATCTACCAACCCATTATAGAGAGGAGGCCTGTGTCCCAGCAGTGGGATCATTATGCTTATGATCAAAACTTCAATTCTAATCCAACAAACCTCACCATTTCCAGATAGTCCAACCCAGAAGCTGCGTCGCAGTTGGATCTGGTCGTACTTCGACCGCGTGTCCACCACGCAGGCGCGGTGCAAACTGTGCGAGCGACATATCTGCCACGGCGGCAACGCTACCGGCAACATGAACCGACATCTTAAGATGATACACCATAAGACTGCTGTTAATATGCCCGGTATGTTCATTAACTTATTTGTTACTAGGAAACGAACACTAGTACAGTACCGGGTTGTTAATCCTATCCTACTAATATTATAAATGTGAAAGTTTGTATGTTTGTTACTCAATCACGCAAAAACGGCTGAACGGATCTGGATGAAATATGGCACAGAGATAGATTATAGTCTGGAATAGTACATAGATTACTTTTTATCCTGGACGTAACCGCTGGTAAAAGCTAGTTTGGCATAATATGGAGATATAGAATGTCCCGGCTGTCATTCATAAATCTTTGACAGTTGTTACGGGTAGTCGGAAGCCAGAAAGGCTGACAACCAGTCTTACTAATAGTTACCGTGTAACCCAGTAAACTGGGTTGTGGAGGTCAGATAGGCATTCGCTCCATGTAAAATACTGGTATTCAGCTGCATCCGGTTAGACTGGAAGCCGACCCCAGCATAGTTCCATGGATATATTTGGGAAAAGACTACACAGATGATCATGGAGATATAGAAAAAGTTCCCAGTAGCAGCCCGGAGTCTGGATTTGTGCCCGGTTGATGGCAATAGGCTCGCCCCGCTATTACATAGGACAAATAGCTACAGTTATGTTATATTATAAAGTTCAAGTGTCTCTGTCACAAACTCGTATTGCTTGGGACTGAAACATAACTGGGCGTGTAGGTACTGTCGACAAAACAGACGCCTTTACACCTTAAAGTCGCTTTTTGTATACACTGATTCATTGAAGAAACCTTGCCCCTATGGTCCTTTGTTTTCGTAAAACAATAGAAAGTCGGAACGCCACAAAATATTTGAAAGCAAAATTGTTTCAAAATTGGAAAGGCCTTATGTCGATGGTACTATACAAGTACGATATTCTCTGTCACGAACTCCTTGTGTTACTAGCTAACGGCCGCGTACTGTACTTATGTTTGGTCTTGTTGGACTGCTACGTTGGTCTAGTGATCGGGACTGTTGAGCATAAGGTTCTGGGTTCGATCCCCAGCTCAGGCATAGTATAAGGCCCTTTGTACACATATGTTTTTCTTGCCGTGAAAAACTACGGTTTAATGGCCGTGTGTAGGCACGGTCGCCAGTGGTTGAAGTTCCTTATCTTACTTATACTTTGCACAGTTGACGAATGAGAGCTGGACCGAAAAAAATGTAACATTTTGATCGTCACGACACTTGTTACGTGAGAAAAGTATCGTGACGGAAAATGTTACACTAGACTGTCAAGTTTTTTTTTTACTAAGTGTCTAGCTCTCATTCGCCAAGTGTGCAAAGCGAAAGGAACTTGGTTCCAACCGCGACACCTCTTGACTGTTTCCCCCCATAAGTTACATAAGTCCATCATGAATAAGTGATTGCAGTATGTTGATAATAGCCATTAGACAATCAATGTCAATAGCTTGTCAAAAATGTAGGTAAATGAGAGGTATTTTGAAGGATTTATACTGAAATTAGAAAGCGAATGTTCTTACACTCTTTCCAACCATTTATTTACTTTTGACATAAGCCACCTATGAAGTTCCTTATTTATTGACAGGCAACCACAGACGAAAAAATTCAATACTTCATGGACGCTAAAGTATAATAAACGGTTGGAAAGATTATAAAAATATGGGAATTTGCCCCTCAGGAATCACACAACACATTTTTGCATTAAAAAACAAACTAACATATTTTTTTTTTTCTAAATTCCAGGAGACGACACGAGCTGGGTGTGGAAAGTCTTCGAAGCGGTCGACAACGAGTTCTACTGCTGCAAGATCTGCCAGTACAAGTGTCTAAAGTGCAGTGATGCAGACAAGGACATGAAGGGTATTCTGAACCACCTTAAGTTAGAACATGGTGTGATCTCCGGTGATCAGATCATTACGGGGGCTGACGTTGAGGGTGAAGAGACTTGTTAGTTGATTCTGTAGGTCGACCACAAGGTTTAAAAGTAGATATAAGTGCTGTACCGTATCATAATATTATCACCTCAAAATTCATTGACCAAAACATAATTATGAAACATACTTATAACACGATGGATAGCAACGCAGATTCAATGCGTTTCGTAATACTGATACATCAGCTCCATTGACCATCAGGTGGACCGCGGCTTTACCATCCAAATTAGTAGTCAAGTTTGTGTGTAATTAACAGATTGATAAAATCAAATGGTTTTTGCTGAAAATATGATGATGATGATAAGGTGCCGTGCTCATGTTTGCTTTTTAATAAAAGGGAGCTCCAGAAATTCTTGCAAAGGTGCTTGTGGTCGTTCTCTGTCGAGGTATTTATGATTTAATGCCTGAAGTATACAGATCCAGCAATTAATTTTGGGTTTTATCGAGGTCGGTAGATAAATGATGAGTGTAAGAGCAATCAATCTGCCTAGCCTTTCCCCGACTATGTTGGGGTCGGCTTCCCGTCTAACTGGATGCAGCTGAATACCAGTAATTTACATGAAGCGACTGCCTATCTGACCTCCACAACCCATTAACTGGGTAATGTACGATACCCCTTGGTAAGACTGGTTGTCAGACTTTCGAGCTTTTGAAGATCCGTAACGACGGACCAAAGGCTTAACGTGCTTTCCGAGGCACGGAGGAGTCTCGGTATGTAAAGATGGTCACCCATCCACGGACCGACCCCGGCAAGCGTAGTTTAACCTGATGGATCGACCCGTGCGGCTGTTATTACTTAGCCATGAGCTCCTTCTGTGTAAGAGCGTAAGAGCAAGATGAGTGTAAGAGCAATCAATACTATTTCATGAAACAACTCGGTCTATAACAGTTCCTTACTAGACAATTTCTCCATCAATACCTTGGCTTCCAGCCTTTTTGTGAGGTGGTTGATAACAATGACCGACAAAACTGCTGCACAACAAATACTCAAATCACAGACCTAGGGGCAAGCCTTAAAGTATGGAGAACATCTAGGTATAGAAGTACAATTCATGCAATAATTTATTTTGTGCAGAAAATACCTGTACTTATTTAACCCGTCGCGCGCTAATTAGCAGACACAATTGAAATTCTATTGTTATCTGTACACATGGTGTGCAATCGACATTTTAAGAGTTTCAACAGTTTTTAGTGTTGTTTTGTGTATGGAGCAAAAACTTCACTTCGTTTGAAGGTCGCATGAGATGTCTTATGTATCACATCATCAGCAGAATGAGCAGTAGTGTCTATCTATTTGCATCCAACGCACTGGGATTATCAATTTATCAGTCAAGATGGGTTATTTACCGACTTCGATAAAACCAACCAGAATAGTACATTAACGTCTGAAGGCCAATTTCTCGTATTTAAAAACGTTCAAAACCTACAGACCGTTCAGTAATTTTACCTCTGATTATGCATTGCTGTCAAACTCACAGTGATCTTTATTGTCGTTGCAATACGGTTGCTGTTGGGTTGCTGCCATTAACAAGTCCGTCAAAATCACAGTGATACTTTATTTTCGTTACGTTGAGGTTGATACGGGGTTGCTGCTATCAGAGGTAAAGTTACTGTGAATGGACTGTAGTCGCAATCTCATCTTAGTGACAGTCAATGTCAAAAACTTGTCAAAATTGTAGGAATATAATTAGGGTCACCCTTAGAGGTATATTTGACAGATTGAGACTGAGATTTAAGAATGCGAACGTTCTTAATAATACGGGAATTGTCCCGCTGATTTCTAAATTACCGTAAATTCAGTTATTTTAGCTCTGACAGCAGCAACCTTATTGTAACAAGGATAAAGATCATAATGATTTTGACAGACTTGTAAGTAGCCGCAACCCAAAATAAAGATCACCATCATTTTGACAATGACGCAAAATCAGAGGTAAAATAAGTGAAAGGACTGTTACATAAAAATTGTTAACAGACCGACAAACTGATGTGATTGGCTGTTGTTATGACAGCCTGTTAGAGTTAAATATTTCACGAAGGCGCGTTAGTTACTGCAATTTAAATCTTATGATTAACGATATAAAGGCTTCAAGACACGTCTTCGTGAAATAGTGTAACTTTATTTTGTGTTTGATTACCCTTTCAGATATGGGGTTGTTTAGATAAACAACGTCTGACTTGTATAGATTGAAATACATGCTTTATTTTTTTGTACTCCATAATTTCTTCTTTTAAATACCGATTTAGTTTTAATTTATAGTAAATAATGTAATTATTGGTGTTTATATGATTAGGATTTCTTCTATTGGTTTTCCGTGTGTACAAAGTTTTTGAAGTATTGTATAGGTACGGTTACTATTATCGTTGATTGAAATCATTAGTGTATTAAATTATATGTATATTCAAATATATTTTGTTCTACATTTATTTGTTGTGCAAATTATATATGTATACAATCATATATTAGAAGATTAGTTACAGAATCCAAAAGCACTAGTTTTTGTAATTATCAGGAGAGTTCTATTTGTTGTTATTCAGACACGCCAACAAACATGTTTTCAGCTACACATAAATATGGTTGTAGCAAGCATGTGTCGCTAGCCGTTCCCATAAATAATCAAGATACTAGTTTTTGTCTATGGCAGAACATGAGGAACCATAAATGTTATATAGCCGACGCCGAGCTCTATAAAGCCGCTCTCATTAAGCGTTTTTCTAAGTGCTGTCTACATATACTGCAATGGACAAATATGTAAAATCTAGTATCAAACCCATGTTTGCAAATTAATGAAGGATTTGATTTGATCTATCCCATCGGCCCTCTATGATGGCGACTGTGACAGTTTACAAATTATAAAAATATAGCTTGTCCATTCGATAAATTATAGTTCCAGCGGTACGACATTAATGTGGCCGGATGCTGCCTTTACAACGATGTGGTATGGCATAATATGTATGCATATGTTTCTTCACATTTAGCTGTCAATATTAAGGAAAATTCATGAAAACCTAGCAAGCCATCATATAGTGCCGCTAGTTTAATTACACTCTTATGGCACAATTTTTGTCAATTTTGACTATGAACTGTAAGTATAACTACTTCAGTTGGTTTTCGTGTTATGTTTGCTGATAAAACATGAAAATATGGGCGCTACTTATTATGTAAATTTTGCCCCCAGAACAATTAATAAATAATATTCTCAACATAAATATTAATATATGTACAGTGTTTGGATTGGAAGCGGGGTGCAAAGCTTTAAGGGGTGTTAGTTGAACCATTTAGAGTATTTGGAGCCTTGTATGTCTTAGCTTAGACGAAATAGGTTTTTTTATTTTTAACTGTTATTTTTAGTTTTATTAATAACCCAAATTCTGACAGTTAATTGCCAACAGTGTCCCGGTTAAAGTTGGTATGTTATTATTTTATTTTTTGTGGTTTGTTTGATTTAATCAAATAAACCAAGTACTAAGAATCAAGTGATATTGAAAAAAAAAGAGAAGTTTGCAGTTTAAAAACAAAAAGCATACTTCGTCTAAGACATGTACTTGTGGCTTAAAATAGTGACAACTATCACCTGGCTTTGCACCCAGCTTCCAAACATCCTGTAGTATATTTAAAAAAATCAGTTGTATATTTATTTACTGCAATAGCTACTCTTTCTCTCGGCCTTGCATAGGTCCATAGGTCATTCTTATGCTGCGGTCCCACGGCCCGGTTTGCCACAAGCTAGACCGCGCCAAGCCAGGCCGACAGGCCGTGGGAACAGTCGGCCCATCCGATGGTTCGTGGAATGCTAGGCACAGGCCGCGGCGGGCCTCGACAGGACGTGGGAACGCGGCATTACATGATATTCTCCTAAACTTTGTAGAAGGCATAGTGAATATATATTTTTCTATGTAACATTATACTATTAAAAATACTTTCTTTCTTGTGAATAGATGAAAAAGTTGCTTGATTTTTACATAAATATAAATATTTTATCAACAGGTTCAAAGGTTTTTGAGAACCTTATTGTTGATTTGGTTAATTTTTGTTAAAGGCTGTAGGTAGCACAGGTTTTCTCTAGGTTATTTAGTTAATATATAGTTTGTGTAAATATTCTAAAGCTTTCAAATAAACTTGGGCGAAAGAAATATTTGAGACTTGTAATTTTAGGTTATAAGTTTTTGTTATTTTTCTCATACTTTTGTTATTTGTCTCATAATTTTGTTGCTCTTCGATTATGTTATCATGGTTTTTCTTTTAAAACAATTTCAGGTATAGATCTACTGAAAGAGTATTTTGGCTGGCTCCTGAGGTATGTGTATGTTTTATTGTATTGGTATCTTGGTAAAGGTAACTTCAGCATGACCACCATGGAAATGGGTTTTGTCGACGGAAGAATAGACAAAACAACACATCACCATGCTTTAGACGTTAGGAATCTTTCTACAATCTCACATTTTGTCTATTCTTCGTCGACAAAACCCGTTGTCTATGGTGGTCATACTACGCGTGTTGGTAAATATGTGTTTTTCGTTCTTGGTACAGGTAAGGTAAATAAAAAAGCAAATAACAGTTATGACTAGTTTTATTCTCTTATACAAACATCGAATTACATCAAGTTTATATCTACACAATTTGGCAAGTATTCACTACCGGTATGTTATCGCACACAACCACGCATAGACGTTATATTATATACTTCATTAGGTAATAAGAGGTAGCCAATTACATAGGCAATGGTTTTATCAATTATTACTTTCCACTTAATTATTTGTATAGTACTGATATTTTTAACCCTTCGACCGCCAAAATCAGAATACAGAACAATAGGCGAACATTTAATATCTTATTTCTAAATTGTATTAATATATATATATACACATACATTTTTAAATTAAATTATTTTAATGTCAAGGGAATAATGAATACTGTTTTACTGTTACAAATAGTTTTGGTGACATAATTGGCGATCTAATCTAGGCACAATAACATTTGCGAATTGGTGGAAATAAAAAAGATTGGTAAAAAATGATAAAAATTAATGGCGGTTATAGGGTTTCATTTAATAATAATGTACAACATATACATAGTGAACACTATTCCTACAATTACAATTCTTAATTTTGATGTATCATCAATTTGCTGGTACCTAAGTTCAGCAAAGCGTTTTTCACATTAAATAGAAAAACGCCAAGAAATTCTCAGTAATTTAGTATCTAATTTACAAACAGCTGCATAAAAATATATCTCCTAATAAATAACTTTCTTATGGATTGCGATATTTACATATTATTATTATTTTTCTGTGAAATTGATAAATTGCTTAGACAACAAACCCTGCATTATGATCCTACAAGTAACATGCTCATTAAACTAATCTTTTCTATGTTGTTTTACAATATGTCATGACTCATGATGGTTCATTATATTTTAACACTTTAAAATACTAGTACATAATAACAAACTAACATTTTTCTTAAGTTTCTACAATATTTTTTGTCACTTTTATCGTTTGGCTCAATACAGTAATTATTATTGATAATTTTAAGTACTTTGTAGTTGATTGATAAATTCTGTACTTATTTTATTTCTAATAATATAGGTACCTACTTTCCATACAATGGTTGCCGATATCAAATTCATTGCTTATAAGTACATTATTTTTGATATTAGATTTGAGTTTACTAACTGAGCACATTACAATTAGGGTGAAAATACTTGTGCGCCTTTTATTCAAAGTTAAAAAATGTGATGCATTTTTTTATTGTATTTTTGTTTATAAAAGGCATAAGGACATGTACTGGCTCTTTCACCCTACATAAAATATTTTGACACTAATAAACTATGAGGTAAAATTTTCTTAATCTTACTTAATTATTTTACTTATTACAAAATGATTCTTTCTTATTAAAACATAACCCATTTTCTCCAAGGACGGTAACTATCAATTACTAATGTTAATGTGAAATAACAATTACAAAATTAACTTCAATTTATACAATACAATTTTAATGTTTACAAAACATGCAAATTGTATTGTATAAATTGAAGTTTTGCAGTTTGAGCTTTTATTTTGATTTTTTATTGTTTAATTCTGTTACGCCTTACGATTTTTTCTAATATACATATTAATTTACATTAATTCTTAATTATACATCTGATATCTTAAGAGTTGTGTTTATAAAAGTTACTGTTGCTGATACGGGCTAGATTTTGTACTATATTTTCCTGCATTTAATAAAAAAAATATTTTTACATTGCTCGATTGGTTTTGTACAACCAATGTTCTAGTTACAGAAATACTCTGTGAAAAATACATTTCAAAATACAGTTTTAAAAATTTCATTTACAAGTTTTTGGTTATTTTAATAGGTTGTTATTTAGTCGTACGGTAAGTTCTTAACATGGACAATAAAACAAAAAAAAAAGTGTTTGAATGTTTTATAAATAAACCTGCCACATTATATTTCCGAATGTTAACGTAAAATTATACATCACATGTTTATTTTTGTAAATTTTTTAAAATGTACCTGTTTTTCAAACAGGCGGTTTAGGGCCACAGTTATGTGTGCTCTGTATATAAACGATTCTTCCCCTGTAAGTGTGAAGGGCTGCCTTGCACCAAGGACCTCGGGAGCACCTCCAGCGGATCTTCCCGTTCCTGGCACACCCATTGAACCTGAACCTGTACCCCCCCACGTTGATGCCCATCTTCCCTTGCTTACTGAGGCAGTAGGAAGCAAAGGAGTCAATACCGGTGCCGATCAAACCAACTGCAACAAATCGTGTAATTACTATCTGGTACCAGGTGTTCTTTTTAACCTATGCCTACTGTCTTTTTCTAGATTTTTCTTCAAATACATATTATTTGATTATAGTTACCTTGTGAAGGTGTGGAAAGGTACAAGGTACACATTAGTAGGTATGTCATTATTAGGTAACTTACACAACAACTATTATTCCCAGTGTCCCTTGTAGGTGACAGAAGTTTTTTCTACCACAAGGCAATTTTATTTTTAATTTCTTCCTAAAGAATAATAAAAATCGCATGTGTCCTTAAGTCTTTTTACAGAATACCCAGTGTCACCTGTGTGTGCCCCCGGAAATAAAAAGGGGGATAGTTAATTTTTTTGTATACCTATATATTTTTGTGCTAACTAAATGTATCTAAGCCATTCTATTGAAAGAAACAAAAGATTCATTTGGATATGGGAATTGAAGAGTTAAACCATTGTAAATACTTAAATCTGAAAGAAAACTGCTGAAATGTTGCAAAAAAGGTATTACATTTGTCCAATCTACGACCAACTAACCGATCTTTGCTAAACTGTGTTTCCTTTTACAGTTCGGTTCGGCCTGTCAAACCGCGGCCATCTTGTTGTACACGTCGGTGACCACAAGTTCATTAAACACGAGATGTATAGGAAGAAGGTGAGATGGACTTGCAGTAAGCGGATACAGCTGGGTTGCCGAGCGAGCATCACGACACACGACTCCATGATCGTCAGGTCGTTTTTAGAACATAATCATGGTACCCAAAAATGATATATGGTGATATAATCAGGATCTAATTTACAGTCCTTTCACATTTATTTTATATCTGCCAGCAGCAACCCAAAAGCAACCTTATTGTAACGAGAATAAAGATCACTAAGATTTTGGCCGTCATGCAAAATAACTGAAATTACTGTAACATGGATTTCAGTGCTGCTTGTGTAGAAAGTTGTCAAAACCCTGTCAAATGCAGTACATTTCACGTTAGTTCTCTATTTCGCCACAGATTGTAGTAAGTATTAATTTTAGTGTTAAGTGAAACGACAATTTTATAAAAGTTGCAAGAAAATTTTTGTATTTTTTTTATTTGTTGTATCTACGAAATTAAAGTTTCGTCGTTCTGCTTTTTTTTGATGATTTGTATTCATGTAGGTACCTATTCTTTATTACCTATCACCTTTTGTCTTATTAAATTACTGTCACTTTGGAGTGCTTTTTTCGTGTCAAACTGCTAAAAGCAATGCACTAGAGATTATTTTGATTTAGCTTAGTCTAGTTATACGTAACATCACGCCTGTATTTCCCGAAGGGTTAGGCAGGGGTGTACAGTAGGTACACGGTCGGTAGTCTACTAGTAGTTATCTTATGGTTTTATTAACCGATTTGAAATCTGAAATGTAGTGTTAAGTTTGATCTTAGCTCTTTGAGTTTACAATCATTCCTGTATTTTTACCTTTTCTCTGCTGAAGGTATTTTTTTTCGAATATTTGTGTGATTTGAAATATGATTACTGGTCGAATATTATTGATAATATATTTTTTCATGTGTATTTTTATGATTTTTGAAAAAGGACAAAACGGTATTTCTTTATATAAATAAGTGCCTTGAGATCTTGTCAAATTACTGTGTCTTTAAAGCATCGTGCATTTGATGCATGCTTAAAATAAGCTTTAAATAATTGAATTACAGTTTTATTATAAAAATAAATGTTTAGCTAATAAGTACACTTCTTGTAAATCATTATTTTAATATTTTTGTATAATGTTGACACTGTTTGTAATAAAAGTATTTTTAAATTTAGTTCCTTTTTTCAAATTCAGTTTTTACCTAGATCCCTTTTGTAATATTTTACGAATTAAGGGTTAGTAAAAAAAAACACAATTCATACAATAATAATAATTTATTATGAGAGAAAAACAATATCTTGTACTTATAATAAATAATAGTAGGAGTAGGTATAACATGCTAAAACCCACTTTTACTTTACTTTGTTCTTTCATACTGGGCCCAAACAAAAACAAATGATTTCATTTAAATATATTATAATATGGCAGCCACAATAATAACATAAGGAAAACATTTGTTTTTTAATAAATAAAATAAACCGTGAGGGTTGGTTCGAGATGGCGCGGGACAAGAGTTCCTGAAAGGACTGGGGGGGGGGGGGGGGGGAAGCCTTTGCCCAGCAGTAGGACAGTAAAAAAACATAAAATCGCATTTAAACATTGGATTTAATGTTATTGTGATTCAATGTTTTAAATAATATTATAACAATAGGTACTTAGTAAACACAAAGTTTTAGTTAACCTTTCTGGACCCAACCCTGACACAAAAGAAAAAAGAACCTAAGGTAAAAGTACCTACTTAAATGTTTAAATTAGCACACAAACACAACACAAAGTTTTAGTTAACCTTTCTAGACTCAACCTTGACTCAAAAGAAAAAAAAAACCTAAGGTAAATAATACTCAAGTACTTAAATGTTTAAATAACGTTAGGCATTATTAGCAGCAGGTAGGGTTCTGTAGTTATTGCCTACCACCATGGGAAGAAGGCGCGAAGGCGTGCCATTATTTATCGGATGAAATTAAATACTGAAAGTGAGGAAGTCTACCGAGGTAGGTACCTGCTCAAGTACCTACTAAATACCTATTTCTAATAACGAGGTTGTTCGATAAATCCAATTGTGAATCTTCGTCATTAGGGCTTTGGCCCATACGCAAAAAAAAAAACAAATCCCAAGTATGTTGAGAGACAAGGTATGCATGATGGAACTTCAGGGGAGGTTGACGTTCCATCATTATGCCATCAAAAGCATAGACCAATTGGTAGTCGAGGGGGGCTAAGAAAACGTCGGCTGTGCCAAATTTTACCAACTCACACCAGCTCGGACAATATTTAATTAAAATAACGTATTTAAAAAAAAGTTGGTATTTCATGAATAGGAACTTTGAAGGCAGGCACAGACGGTATGTCGCGATTCTGGTAGAACAATTTCAATGAAGTTTACGTCGCGTGTCTGCGGGAGTCTTTATGGTGAAGACAGAAAGACCGTTTTAAATAAATAAGTCCCCCGAGAACTTGTTTAATAAAACAGGTCTTGATAATGTTTTATTTCTTTCACTTAAAATATAGTTTTTTTTTGTTGACTGTTGTAGATAATAAAAAAACTATAACAGATTACCTAATGGTGCTAGTAAAAGATCGGGTAACAACTATATCTACAGGTGATGGCATTTGTTCCAGACATATAGAGATATACGATAATTGTCTATACCTATCAATAGTACCTATTATCCAGAAACTATCCTTATCTGTTGATAAGGGTGGTCGGTCCTCACCAATGGTGGGCATTTGAGAATAAAAGATATCACTTTGCATTCACTCGCGGTACTACCGCCAAGAGTGTATGCAAATGATGACTTGAAATCACCAATAGCAATAGGAACCCGAAATTCTCATTGCATGCAGCACGCTTAGCATGACCGGCATAGAAACAGATATTGTCGACGGAAGAATAGACAAAATGGCAGATAGTAGAAATATTTCTACGCATTCTACGCGTCTAAGCATGGCAATCTCTCATTTTGTCTATTCTTCTGTCGACAAAACCCGTTTCTATGGCGGTCATGCTAAGCGTGCAGGTATCTATTGACAAACTAGTAGGCAATGCAAGACAAAATAACCTATTTCTTCAAATCTAGATATCAACATTTTTTTCTACAATAAAATAAAAAATAGTTTAACCAAATGTTAAACAAAAACTTATATTTTTCAGGGTTCGGACAAAGTGTCTCATATATCTTATGCCAATAAAAGTTTTTGTTCTGGAATAGTTGCACATATCTCTAGCCCTAGGTTACTTTATTGAATAAATAACATCTATACTTATAATAAAACTACGAACCTAAGTAGACAATGAGACCAATTATCACATTTTTTAAATAAAATCTACAAAGAAAGACCAATTAAACATTAAAATAGACGACTAGAATATGTGACATGTTTGGTACAATATTTTACTATACATTAGCAAGATGTAACTACTACAAATTTTAATATCAACAGTAAAAATCTTTACTTTAACGAGAGCCATATATGTTTGTGGCAGTTAAATTTCTGTGCCACTAAGAACATTGCTCTAATCGTCCTATGAATTAACATGTATGAAATCTGTACGATAATTTCCTAATTTATTTTATGCTGTAGATATCAGAAAGTAATTTTATGAGGCTGTTGGTTCTTAGGATAATAATTTATGGCACCAGAGCAATGTTCTTTATTCTACATCATGTACTGCGGGATTCGACATGTGTGCTGGGAGTTATTGGGAGAGTATACTACCATCCCATCGACAGTTCTTATCATCGCCTTGCATTTCCTGCCGCTTCTATACCTGCAGTACCACAGCTGTGCTCTGTTTTGACGGTACGCATTATGCGGCCTGTAGAAGTAGCCTTGGTAGAACAGCTTGGGGTGTCCATTGATGCTCCTTATTATGTGGGCTGACGGTAAAACATTTTTTTTTTTATTGGCATTGAAATTTAAGTGTTTTTGGAAAATTATAGAATAATAACCAAGTATCATACTGTACATTACCTTATAGTGATGAAACAGCATTTGGACCAAACCCTGCCTGAGTATGGTCCAAATGTTGCCCAGTAGTGAGAGTAGATATCTACTTCTAACCTACATTCGTATTATTTGATGACTACATATTTTTATTAATTTACTTAACTAGTGCCGACCAAATAGACTTAGTATCGCAGTATTCAGATGAAGAGTAACATTGCTGTTAAATGTGTATGTACTTACACGGTATCATATCATCTTCATATCCTGGGAGTCTGGGGGAAAAATAAGGGGGCGTTCATTAATCACGTGAGGCGATTTTTCGTGGTGAGTTGTCGTGAGATATGGGTCGACTTGATTTGGTTTCAAAATGCGTACATTTATTGTATATACGTTAATCTGTACTTGATTGTGTTTTTGCTTAATTAAATTTTATAACAATTACCTAGTTTTCTCGCAATATTACATTTTCAGGCGAAAAAAAATTACGAGATATGTATTTGCCGAGACCCCCCCCCCCCCTCCCCCACGTGAGAGTGGGTGAGATTCGGCTCGACCCCCTCCCCCCCTAAACGCCTTACGTAATTAATGAACGCCCCTTGAGTAACTTTTAGGAAAGCGTGCAGCATCATCGACCGCATCATCGCTTACCATCAGTTTAAATAGTAGTAGGTACTCGTAGGTACACGATTTTTACGATCATAAAAAATAAAAAAAATACGAACTCGATATCGTTACATCGTGAATTGGATGTGCCTATTCGTTTAATACCTCGTATCAGTAATTCAGTACTTATGATATGTAGTTCAGGTTGGCTGGACAAATCTTCAAAATAGCACGCATATAACTAGGTCAATAGGGCAGTTTATGTGACGGCTAAACACCCTTATTTCAGAATTTGTGACGCTACAGAATCTTAGATAATCGATCGAAAACGTGTCCAGCCAGCTTGAAAAACCACTTTTCGCTGGTTTCTCAATCTCGGTAACGGAAGTGATTTTGACGACTTTTTGCATATCAACGGGCGTCACATAAATTTGTGACAGGCATCGAGCTAAAAGTTTTGTGATACGTACAGTGGTTTAGTAGAAAAATGCAAAAATCTGTGTCCAGCCAGCTTGAATTTACGTAAAAAACTTTTGGCTGGCACTTCCGAATCTCAATAACGAGAGCGTTTTCGAATATGGTTCCTTTACTAACATATGGTGACGCAATGTGTGACAGTAATAACGTTTGTTTTATGGCGTCACATGTAAGGGTTTACGAGAAATCAATAAAAACTTAATGTCCAGCCAACCTGATTTCAAGCTGGCTGGACACACGTATCTCCGCTGCCTGATGATCTACGACCTTCAAAATGTGTTCAAACTTTTGTGACGGGGACGATAATGATAACCTGAATTTGTGACGGAGAAACTTTGCGTAGTTTCAAAGATATTAATCATTTAAATTTTCCCATACAAACACTGCAGTAGGGTCACCATATTGTAGGTTTTATGTAGGACTAAGTATATTTTAAGGTGTTTTCTTTAATGGACGAAAATCCGTGTATAGGTGATACTAATACGAACAACTGTAGATATTTAAATCAATAGAAGACAAAAGGGTAGAAGTGAAGAAGGGAGAGGGGGGTAATTTTTTAATGTTATTGATTATTTACGTGCAGATATCTACTCTTTTTAGCAGATATTTATTGGTGTTTTTCATGGTAAGTACTAGGTAGATATTGTGTCAGGATAACTAATGCTTTAAGGTATTTAAATGAAAAAATAATGTAAATAAAATCACATTTATTTATTTGTACTTATACAGCGTTTCAAATGACGACGATCAACTCTATCTGCACTTCAGTAACCCTCGCCTTGTACCAACGTGTTGTTTTTACCGCCGCCCTAAGTGTTTGAAGCGCAAAGTCGGTGGTCGTCATTTTTAATCATATAAATAGCTGAATATACTAAAATATTCTTCAATACCTATTTATAAAAGAGAATTATTACACAAAATCAATCACAGCATCAGTCTTCATTTTTTTATTAAGTACCTATTTGGTAAAGTATTCTTTATTGATTCATATGACAAGATACAATCACATTTGGTTTTAGTACGTACTACCTAGTTAGCTAGGTGGGTTACTTATATAAATAAAGTCTTATTTCTAAATAGATTCTCATTCAAAACAAAGAGTATAAAAACACTTACACGATTTAAAAAAATAAGATGACGATCTACTCCATTTGCACTTTAGTAACCCCCGCTTTGTAACAAAGCGTTGTTTTTACCGCCGCCCTAAGGTAATACTTCCATGATAGATAGCTGATGTTGGTGTCGCCATCTATTGCTTAAAGTTGGCACTACTAGGACAACTGGTCGAATCGTAATACTTCCATGATAGATATAGCTGATGTTGGTGTCGCCATCTATTGCTTAAAGTTGGCACTACTAGGACAACTGGTCGAATCTTAATTACTCTTATTCAGGTTTTCTTACCGCAGATTAATTAATAGTTGTCTTACTCTGATTAGTTATATCACTTCGAAAAGTACATACACTGCCGTCTGTCGAGTTTAGTTCTCATTTTCATTTACCCTAAACTAAACGCGAAATCAAAGTGGGCTCTCTTTTGCAGCGCTGGTGGTCAATTTTTGTTTTTTTTTTTTTTTTTTTGAATTAACACATACTTACGCTTTTTACTGCAGGAAAACTTTTATTCCCACGGGGAAATCAAATACAAAGCAGGCGTGGCTGCTACCGACCGATTAGTCGATTAAAAAGAAATCCTTTAATTATGTAAAAAATTATGGTCACCTCACAATATTAATGGATGTTTATATGGGAAAATTTAAATGATCAATATCTTTGAAACTACGCAAAGTTTCTCCGTCACAAATTCAGGTTATCATTATCGTCCCCGTCACAAAAGTTTGAACACATTTTGAAGGTCGTAGATCATCAGGCAGCGGAGATACGTGTGTCCAGCCAGCTTGAAATCAGGTTGGCTGGACATTAAGTTTTTATTTATTTCTCGTAAACCCTTATATGTGACGCCATAAATCAAACGTTATTACTGTCACACATTGCGTCACCATATGTTAGTAAAGGAACCATATTCGAAAACGCTCCCGTTATTGAGATTCGGAAGTGCCAGCCAAAAGTTTTTTACGTAAATTCAAGCTGGCTGGACACAGATTTTTGCATTTTTCTACTAAACCACTGTACGTATCACAAAACTTTTAGCTCGATGCCTGTCACAAATTTATGTGACGCCCGTTGATATGCAAAAAGTCGTCAAAATCACTTCCGTTACCGAGATTGAGAAACCAGCGAAAAGTGGTTTTTCAAGCTGGCTGGACACGTTTTCGATCGATTATCTAAGATTCTGTAGCGTCACAAATTCTGAAATAAGGGTGTTTAGCCGTCACATAAACTGCCCTATTGACCTAGTTATATGCGTGCTATTTTGAAGATTTGTCCAGCCAACCTGAGCTACATCTTATGATAAAATGGGTACGTTGCATAAAATTCAACGAAAATTTAACTGGAATTTCCAATTTATAAAAACTTAAGTTACGTCATCAAAGTGATACAAACATCAACACCAAACACAAACTTTGTTGTTGTTGAAATCAAAGTGATTTATGCTAGGCCTCAGACTAAATAAAAAAAACCCAGACAGAGCACTGCGAACAATACAGTGAAGCATGTGCAAAACTACACCTCGCTCTGTGCATACATGCTCACACGCACACACATGTTTACGAAACCCGAAACATGCGGCCTCACGTCACTGTTGACAGCGCTGTTTTGGTTTTTTATTTAGTCTCAGTGTTAGGCCTACTTTTACAGAAAGGAATACCTTTGCTTCACAGTAGTAAAACAACGTAACTTTTAATGATTGTGCTCTTTATTGGTCCTAATGATAGAATTCTCAACTGTCCAAACAACGGCTTTACAGTTGAACCGGTTTCTATGACACCTCCACCTAGTCATGCCGTTTCTGTTCACCAGGTGTCGAAAGAAGCGGTGTTCATGGAATATTAACATTGGTCTGCCATCTTTCGCTATCTTCACATTGAAAGCTGAAATAAAAGCGGTCAAAATATGTTTTGTTTGTTAGAAAGTTTTTCTGATGACGGACTTAAGGCCAGCACAGTACCTATAACTAAGCTTAGTTATACTGCGTAGATACAATCTTAAAAGTGTTGTATTGTCTGGGCAAAAAGTACGCTGAAGACTGTTTCTCGTGGGCGCTGTGCTTTAACTGCGTTCTGCATTTGGTCACTTTATTGACAAATAACCAGTTTAATTAAAAAAAAGGAATTAAATTCTTCACAAGGTAAATAATATAAAACTTCAAAAAGTAAGGTATTGCTGTTATTTATTAAACGCAGAACAAAAGTACTAACATTTACGTACAAAACTTTCTACATATTAATATTTTATAGAATTATGTTTTCAGCTGCCGTAATGCACTAACGAGTTCAAAATGTTAAAATCTATAAAGCGGGTTTTTATTTACAACTTATTTCTAATTGCCACATATAATGAGAACAATAAAATCATAATATAGGTACACTACAACATGACGGAGACGACAATAAATTAAACTTCGTAATATCTAATGACGTTCCCAGTCTGCATACAAGAATTCAATCAAATATATCCAATAGTTTAATAACTATAGTTAGAAGCTTAGGGCCTGTTTCACCGCCTACGATTATGTTCTTAGTAACTTACTTGGCAGAAAATTTCATACAAATTTGTATGAAATTTTCTGCCAAGTAAGTTTGTTACATTTTTGAATTTATTTGGTAAGTAGTGGCTGCTCGGACATCGTGAAATAGGCCCATCACTACTATTTACTTTATTGTGAATATATCACTTTTGTAATTACGATGTTAGGATTTATTTGATAGTTTCAAAATACTCCTATGCATATTGTCAGTGTTAACATTTATTGTCGTATGGTCATATCCGTTGTATCGTAAGTTCATAACCCTACATAAAAGAACGATCAGCATTATTTTTTATCGTTAATTATAAATTGCATTAAATTAGTGACATATGACGATTGCTAAGTTTAAGTTGCCACATTTCGAGAATAACATAAACTTGATAAATTCTAATCTACGAAGACAACATTGTTTTTTTTTTATTACTTAGTAGCTACTTTAATCTAAATAGTAAAATATTAAGTATCAAAATTATTTAAAGCATTAATATCCAAATGATATCAATATACAGGCTATTAAAATACTCATCACAACAAACTAAGTATCATTAAGCAAAAATAATTGCAGGGAAACAACTTTTAGTTTTGTGCGCACGTAAAAGAAAATATTAAAACAGTTTCGTTTTTTATTCATTATTAAGACCAAAGTCGGATATCTTTTATCCGTGGAATAAAATTGACGATTGACAGTTTTTGTATGGAGAAACTGTCAACAATTCAAAATGTATTCGAAGATTAAGTCACTGGGTATAAAAGTTTGGTCGAATTCACCCTAAGAGTGATAATGAATGGTGCAAGAAAAAAGGGCTTACCTACCTATTAAATGCTATTCTGCTCTAATCCTAAGATAAGCAAACAAAAAAAAAAAAAACTGTAAATCAAAATTTTGTTGCACCTATTGCTTAAGAGTAAGGGAAGGGGGAAGGAACGATGGTGAACGACGAAATGGCTAAAAAGGGGCTGGCTACCGAGATGACGACTAATAGAGAAGTCAATCAATCTGCCTAACCTTTTTCCAACTATGATGAGCTTCCAGTCAAACCGGATGCTGCTGAATACCAGTATTTTACATGGAGCGACTGCCTATCTGACCTCTAGAAGTATGGAAGAAAAAGACATGATGCGCCGTTCCTAAATAAATGGGGATAAGGGCAGGAGAATATGACGATGTTTATGTAGACGTATGCAACTTAAAGTAATTGTTGCTAAAAAAGTGTGAAAAAAAATGTCTGTCCACAGGACATTTCCTTAAAAATGTTAAAAAAGAAGAAATTGTGCAGGGTGTTTTGAAGAACTACGACAGACGTTAGAGTGTAGAGAGCAAACAAGAAGAAAAGTAAAAAAAATAAAACTCATTGCAAAAAGTGTGTGAGCAGACTCTATGCATAGGCATAGAGTGCTACCTTTCTGTTTTTTATATGTCTATAACGATAGACACACATTTTATCCATACTTAAATGGTAAATCCTACTAAAATTATA
Source organism: Cosmia pyralina (assembly GCA_946251885.1). NCBI lineage: Eukaryota > Metazoa > Arthropoda > Insecta > Lepidoptera > Noctuidae > Cosmia > Cosmia pyralina. The sequence continues at coordinate 22,797,634 of OX276351.1, forward strand.
AATGTGAAAGTTTGGATGTTTGTTACTCAATCACGCAAAAACGGCTGAACGGATTTGGATGAAATTTGGTACATAGATAGTTTCTATCCTGGATTAAGACATAGGATACTTTTCATCCCGGTAGAAGGTTCCCGTGGGATAATTTCCGACATACACGCGGGCGAAGCCGCTGGCAAAAGCTAGTGAGTACATAATTTGAGAATCGATGATTTATTTATCTATCTATACTCGTATAAAAAGAGAAGTCCTGACTGACTGACTCATCAACGCCCAGCCCAGACCCTTGAACCTAGAAAGCTGAAATTTTGCACAGAGGTTCCCTTTATAATGTAGACAAGGAATAAGGATGGATTTCCCGGTAGTACGTTCCCGTGAGATATCTTCCGATATCCACGCGGGCGAAGCCGCAGGTACAAGCTAGTTTATTTGTACATATACAGGGTTATTGATTATTGATCAATATCCTCTTAAGGGGTCACTGTACACATCATTATGAACAACTTACTATGGGACCAAACTTGAAATCGCGAAAAAAAAATCAGCTGTTCAGTACATTTATCTACATCAAACTTGTCAAAATGTTTTTTGTTGTTCGCTAGGGAGTTTGTTGCGCCACTTAAGTGGTGAAGGGCGGGGGGCGTTTTGGGGGACGTTCGAAATGCGCTGATTCTCAGCCTAGATTGAATAAATGAATTTTGATTTTAATAATCATCTATTGGTGTTTGGTCGAAAAGACCTGCTACGCACTAGTGTGCGTGGATGAGGATGTGTGGGTAGTCCCACACATCCTTCATACTTGAGTAGGCACTGTGCCTACTCAAGTCTGAAGGATACGGTTGTTGATCGCCTCAGCACCAGATGAAAGTTACCTGCTGATTTTTCTGCCGAAGTGAACGTCTTAATTAAAATGGTACAGAGTTACAGACCTCAATAATTCGAGCTAAGGAAATGAAATAAAAGAGATCTACAGATTCCAAGACTAGAAAAACTAACATAGATGCAGATATTTCAACGTTGTAGTATCAAAAATAATAATTGTTAAAAAATAATCAACGGTAAGTAGGAAATGAGTCCGTCTTTCTTCGCTTCCACATATGTTAAACAATAATTGTATGCAGAATATTTCAAGCAAAGATAATCACGGTAACATAATACAGCGATTTTATTAGTGTGACTTTAAAATCAGTTTATTTTCATATGAGTTCTATGTCATCTCCTACATATTATTTATTACATTCGTAGACACCTATTAACTTCACCTAACAAACTAAAATATTGCTGGTGTGCTTATAAAATACATGTAATTTAACTCCTACATTTTTTTTTTGTTACAATATTATTATGAATATTACCTATACCAATTTATATTATGGTTATACACCATTTTCATTAATCTTGCTCTAAATATTCTAGTTCTTAAAAATATTTTTTATTTATATTTACAAAATGTGCAACGATATCAGTGGTAATACTTCAATGTTGTTATAATAAAGTAAAGTAATACCTAAAATACGAACATTAAAAAAAAAAACATGGTTAACTACTTATCACACAATGCTTCTTGTTTAGAGAAACATCTCTCATTTATCGGCTTTGACTTAAGTTCGGACATCTGCTATGATTAATGCATAGAGCACGGAAAAGCTCAGGTTGTCGCTTCTAGAGACAGCATTGTCAACACATCAACAAGTCACTCTACAGTAAGTTCAACTGTATCATCGAAGATTTTTATCATTCTATCTACATTAAGTTCAACTATATCATCAAAGATTATTATCATTCTATTTATTATTTTTAGTTATACACTGTTGCTTATCCAATTCACTTTAGATATTGGCAGAATGATCGACATTGGTTTTGCTTGCCTTAGCAAGAAATAGAATAGAATAGAATCAACATGTTAAAATTTACTCGCACAACGATACAAATGACGTATAGAACTGACGGCTTTGAAGGCAGTCCGTGACAGAAGTTTTGCGAACAACGTACTTTCGAAGCCACTAATTTAATTAGACTACAACTCTAGACGCTGCCTTGCGGCGATTCCATGCCTGATGGGTATAATCTACTACCTATGTTTAATCATGGTTATGTTGATCATTAAGCTTCATGATATAGTTTCCATCCGTGATGGCTATGGCCCTGCACTTGTTGAAGGACTTGCAGCATCGCCAGCGCGTTCTGCCTCGCCTGCTGATGTAGTGCCTCATGAATCGATTGTTGCCTATCATCAGAACGTTCCTTCCGTTCATTTCCGTGAAAGTCGCGAGCCGATAGTGGAGCCCTGGAAATATAATTGCATAGTTCAGTTTCGTGTAGATGTTGTGTTTTTGTCCGTTTTATCAACAAAGGGGTCGCCAAATTGTTGGTTGTGTGTGTTGTGTATATTGAAGGAGTAGGCAGAGGCATACCTACATTTCGTCAGTTGTGTTTAAGTTTCATGTAATAGAGAACTTTTAATAAAACGAAAATCATATTAGTCTTCATGTTGTGTATTTTTTCAAAAATACCAAATTATAATGTCTATATTAAATAACGTAGGTATTATTATATATTTGTACTTAAAACAATTCAAGGAAATAGTTTTAAATAATGGAGAGCTTAATCTGTAACTTCAACAAAGATGTACCTACTTTCATAAAATAATCATAATACATCTAGCGATTCTAAATAACATTTTTTTTTTTAAAGAAAACATATTTTTATTAGTAATCGGCACCAAAACAAAAAAACAGTCGTAGTTAGACTCCATATACTAAATATCAAAACAAAAATGTATACTTCTCAACAATAATTTAGCGTAAATACTAATAATAGACGATCAACAATTACTATCTATTTCAGGCGGCCAGGGGAAGTCTCAACGTAATCTACGTCCTGAAATACCTTATATTTCAGTACCTCATCGCACGAATTTCACTTGACCACATATCCTCTAACTAATACACACAAATCTCAGCTTTTTTCATCCAAATCATCTTCTTCTTCATCATGTGTGTGCTCACTAGCTTTCATTAGCTTATTCCCTTTAGTTACAGCGCAGCCTTTGCACCCATTATGCCTTCGAATACATCGCCAAGATGTCCTTTCACCGTGACAGTAGTCCTGACGATATTTAAACCCTTCATGAAGCAAAATGATCGCCCCCCTTCTACTCCTAGTCAGTAAAAACGTACATTCTGTAATTAAAATTAATGCAATCATCACAAAGCGAAACAAAAAAAACCTATTGAAGGACAGTAAAAAAAAGTAATGATGTTAATTAAGTACGATATATTCAGATAAACAGAAATTCCTAACTTCTAGCTAAAATGTTAATAAGGGCACACAACTGCGTCCGTAATCGGTTCAAATTCGTCTAGGTACATCATCATAAAAAATTATTGCATATAAAATTGGTATTCTTTTGACTCTATTTGCACAATATTCGAAACTATATTTAAATGCGTATTGTATTTGTTATTAACAGAAATCAGCTGCACTGCACCAATACATCTAGGAATATAATATATATAAGAAAAAAACATTTGAACAGTATCTATCAATAATGGAGGTAAAATGTATTTAAATTGTTTTACATATACAAATTAATCACCACACATTACAGATAGTGCAATCCACGAAGGCATTAAAATGATTGAATAAATACTAAATACAATGTTTGCTTTTCTTTAAAAAAAAAAAAAACAGAAGCTTAAGCACTACAACAAATTATACTATCAGATAATCATGTTAATACAATAATTAATTGCTAAAAACGTAAGAATACGCATTTATTATTTGTTTTCAGTGAGCTTCTCACTAGGTTTGAGAGACAAATCTCCAGGAACATCATTTAAGTTATTAACAGAATTACAGCTATTTTCAACAGGAGTTTGATTTTGTTCGACTTGATCATTTAGATCGTGAAGGTCCATTGCAATTTCCGATTGCGTAGGTTCATTAATATTAACGTCATCAGTCACGTTAACGTAAACGTTTTCTTCATCATGATCATCATGATTTGATTTGTCCTCGTTGAGAATATCAGTCGTTGAGTCCAATGACGGTATCATTGGATTTTCAAAAGGAACTAAATTATTACAAGTTGGGATATCATTAGTGATAGTTTCGGTATTCGTTAGTGGATCGATTATATGATCTTCTTCACAGCGATTTACATCAATTTCAACATTAGAATCCTCAAGCTTGGGTTCATCAATATTGGATTCAGAGGGCAGAGATGTAAAGTGGAAGTTTTGTATCACATTCATATTATTTTCTGCTTGTTTAATCTTTTCCAATTCCAACTCTTCACCGTCAGAAAGAATTTCTATTGGAGCGTCGTCTCGTACTACCTCGATGACGTCATCGTCTGATTCATTGTCTGGCTCTTTCGTCATTATGTTGCTTATAAGAAGATTTTCGACGCCCTTACTAGCCGAAGAACCTGAAAAAAATTATAAATTACAATGTCTAAAATCCATTTTACAACAACTAGTTAACTAAATAAATAATTTATTCCTTAACCTTTATGAACTAAAAGCTTTGACAGGTCTTGCTTTATAATAGGAGCGTTAAAATTGGTACGAGGGTTAACAATAAAAAGTATTATTATGTAAAATATATTTTATTGAGAAAATAATAAATAATCAAAATATCTTTTGTCATTATTATTATGTTTTATCATTATTTTCGTCTTTTTTTAAATCACTTTGTTTTCTTAAATAAAAACTCATTCACCTGAGAATATCCAGATGAAACACATACACTTTTTTTAGACCAAAATATTAATTGGTTCAGCGGACGCAATTACTTATTTAAAATTAAATCCATACACCCATTAGTAAGTACTCCTAAAAATCTTAACATGATAGAGTTTCAAAAAAGTATTATGTCCATATATCCTAATTAATCTAATACTGATAATATATTTGCAAAGTTCGGAAAAAAAACAAGGTATTGCAGTGATAAAACTAATACAATGTAGGTATAGGGTTTTGAGTCAAGAAAATAAACCAAAAATATATTATGTAGTCTATATAAAGAGGGGTCATATGAGAGATTCTATTTGTTTTTTGTCTGAAACGATAACAAAAAACTCAAACGTTTTTCCAATTCATTAAAACATTCCTCTGATAGACATGGTTATGTTCATTGGAGACCAGAATCCTTTGGTTAATAATCCTTACTTTACATTTACAACCAAGGGAGGCTCTCTTTGAACATCTCCAGTAACTTCGCATTTCGTTCCCATATTCCCGGTAGAATCTGTGGCCTTGAAGTAATAAAACTTGACCACCTTTCTCTGTGAGGTATATTCTACCAGATGGATGTCGAGAACCTGTAATTATAGGAAATAGACATCATTTTAAAAGTTACATAGGATTTAAACGGATGTGGCAAAATATAGGCGTGCTATAGGTAGGTACAGCTCTGCCTGTTTCTCTTGAACAGTTAGGTTTCGGGGAGACCACTTTACAGTCTCCCCAGGGATGTGCTCTAACAGGCGTTTCGGATCGGTCTTTTGGGAGATAACGGTGCCGCCTTCCATGTGCAGATGGTTATCACCGCGGGTGGTTTTAGAGGTAAAAATCCCACTCTGCCTACCTTTGGCGTGATTTTATGTGTTGTTATTGTTAAATTAATAAAAAATACGGTTAACTAAAAGAAGTGAGAGAGTAAGGGCGCCCTTTGGCCTACGACGTTGGTCAGATTGATGGATGGTCAAATGAATGGAAGTTCACTACCTAACAACAGAGCATAACAGATTGCTACTTTTCTTGTATTGCTCTTGCGCATTTTGCTACTAGTACTGCTTAAGTAGAATTTTATTAGACAAATTTTGTTTGCGTAGTCTTCGTTTTCTGCTATTCAGTGTTTACTACAAGGATTTTGGGATAGAAAAAACTCGAAGTATCTGCTTCTTCGCAGTCCGTGCTTAGCTACTTTATATCGTTCATAGGATATAACAGTTAATGAATCATCAATAAGTACTTTTAGGGATAACCAAAGCTGTAACCAAATTACACAAAACGGGTTCTAACTTTAATCGAAGCCGAAACCTTGGAGCCAGTTATTGTATTTTAAACTTAATTCCGATAATCGTAAAGTTCTTAAAACAAAATTAACAACTTAGACTCGTATCTAACGTCAGTTTTTGTAATTAGAACTTTGAAATTGTCGGACTAAAGTTCGAAATTCAAAAATGATTAGATGCTTTCAACCTGGCTCTAAAGAGAGACCTTGTTTTGTAATAAGGCCGTAAGAGATTATATAAGAAATAATATTATATATTTATTTAATATACAAACACAATAACACAGCATTCATCTAATATTTTTTTTGCAATTAAACGCAAAGTATTGTTCGATGATCACATTAATGGCTATGTTTTCCGTAAACGGCTACGACCGTGTTGCCTATGGTGTGCACCTTGGCTTTGCAAGCAGGATGGTTGTAGTAGCCGGTGCAATACCACGTGTTCTTATCACCAGACGTGGTCTTTTTATTGTAACTGTATTTCCCCATGTGCATTATAATCCCACCGCGTTGAGATATCGAAAACTGGATTGAGGTCTCTGTAAATTCCGCAGTTGGTTAGCATAGTAAATACAATCAAAACATAACCGCGAGGCATGGTAATTTTAATCAGTTTTAAGTTTTTTTTCTTCTTTATCTGCGAATGGTTTTCTGTCAATTCAATAGGGGTTTATAACTAGAAATAACTTCACAAAATGAATTCACGATTGTTCCTGGGACCGTTACCATCGGTAGTAAGTTTCTGTGTGAAGCCTTACTTCGTCTTAATGAAAACAGCAGTATAAAATAATGATTTATATTTCTTAAATAAAATGTTAGTTACGATTGCAGTAGGTACGATTGCAGACCGTCGAAGTTCCAGGTCTTGAAGGTCGCTGGATGGGTATGATCATTGCGCACATTGACTATTTTGTCTTCTATCGTGTGTACTTTAGCTGTACAACCGCTATGTGTTGCGCATTTCCAAGTCTTTTTCACGTGTTGCTGACAATATGTCCGACAGATGAAGGAATACCCATTTACCATGAGATGTCGGGTCCCTCTTGCTGAAGTTGTGAAGTAAACTGTAAAGAAATGGTTGTAATTTTGCTTAAAATAATGTCTTGTTTCGAATTTTGTAAAGGCATTTATTGTAGTTTAATAGGTAAAATAAAAATAATTCAAAGACGAATACTAATTTTATTTTCACATTGGCTGATGTACTTTTTTTTAATACCACCCACACACATTATTAAGACTAGAATATGTTGGTTACGTGTACACGGATATGTTTATGTTTTAAACAATAATTACACGAGACAATACACACGATTAAATCAATTGGTCACAAAAAAGTAGTTCAAAGTTATACCTACTCCTAATGCTTATCTATACAGTAGTTGTAGTTTTTAGTAAATTCATTTGAAAGTATATATACGGTACTTTAAAAAAAATACAATGTTTCAAAATTTTGTCTGTCTGTTTGTTTGTTCCAGCTAATTTCCAAAAAGGCTGGACTGGTTTTGACGGGACTTTCACTGACAGATAGCTGATGTTATAAGGAGTAACTTAGGCTACTTTTATTTTAGACAAAGCATTAGGGTTCCACACAAAAAAATTAAAACCCATTAAATTGTGAACAAAATCCGATTCAAATAGGGAAGTAGGTGCAAGACGCGTACGAAGCCACGCGTACGAAGTCGCGGGCAACAACTAGTTATATTATATAAATGTTCACTACACAATATATTTTGAAGTAGCATCATATATGTATCTATAACGCTGAAGTTACAGTTCGCTTAAAATTAATGACTTAGAATTAATACTCTTCGAACATCCATACGGGTGCTACACGCTTGTTCTACACCCATCACGCCTGCGGAGTTTCGCTAGCTAATTTAATTTGACCCTGTATATCTATATTTTGCCGTCCGCCTGTGTCGAATCATGCCGACCCGAACAAGTGTGTAGCACGCCTTACATTTGAAAATCATTTGCTAAATGCTAAATCTAATGATTATTAATAAAAATAGGTAATAGGTTGGCTTGTCTGATTTGGCTTGGGACTTGGCTTGGGTGGATCTGGTTTCACTCTAATCCACTCGCCGCTCCTGTTAACTACAAACTGTGGAGGAGGATGGTCGTGCTCATGTTCTCCTGGACCTGGTTTAAAGCCTCCTTTTTTACCTGTGTACATCGTAGCTCTGCAACCTTTGCCCCTATTCGAACACTTCCAAAGTATAGTGCCTGTAACCCTGGACTCAAAGTACCTGTTGTACGTATATTTTTTATACATTAGAAGTCGGTGTTTGCCCTTCGATGGTATATAGAGGGCTGTGAAAAAATAAAAGAAATTATAGTCAATGGTCGGTAAATGGTTTGAAAGAACACAACATATATCCTACTAAAGCATTATTGAAATATGATTAAAGGCTCATAAGATAGGTAGATCAGTTAAAATATTCCGAATTGTAAAAGATAAAGATTATATTTATGCAAATAAATTTATGAAAATAAAATTAAAAATAAGTAGGTAGTTTTTAAAATTAAATTAAATTATAGAATAGGCAAAGTATGTATTTCGTTAATTTATAGTTTGACTTCCATTATTTACAAAGAGAAATGCAACAATGCGCATATTTGTGTGGTGTGTGCGAGTATGGGTGGGTGTGCTAGTGTGAGGGTGTGTACTTGTGTAGTATGTAATGTGGAAGAGTTCAAACTTAGTACTTATATTTATTTAATAATATATTTATTAAGTAAGTTAACTGTTAAATGTAAGAGTCACATCAATCAATCTGCCTAGCCTTTTCCCAACTATGTTGGGGTCGACTTCCAGTCTAACCGGGTGCAGCTGAATACCAATATTTTATATGAAGCGGCTGCCTATCTGACCTCCACAACCCATTATCTGGATAATACGATATCCTTTGGTAAGACTGGTTGTCAGACTTTCAGGCTTCTGATGACCCGTAACGACTGTCAAAGATCGGCGAATGAAAGCCGGGACCAACGGCTTAATGTGCTTTCCGAGGCACGGAGGAGTCTCGGTATGTAAAGATGGTCACCCATCCACGGACCGACCCCGGCAAGCGTAGCTTAACCTGATGGATCGACCCGTGCGGCTGTTATTAGGTACTTAGCCACGAGCTCCTCGAGAAATGTAAGGGTCACATCCGAACATATTTTTTTCACAAGTTAATCGGGTTGGTTGGTTTAGGGTCAGATGCATATTGTTTTTTTTTTAAAGTATTTTTGAATATATTACTTAATTGCTGTTACAGGCTATTGTGTATATATTAAAGTCATCTAGGACAAATATTTTTATGTAGGATCTCAATCTAATGGTGAGTTTAAACAATAATAGCTCAATATAAAACAACATCGAGAACGAGGTAAACAGGTACCTACTTTTTTCCGACGTACGTCAGGACCCGTTCTCAAAGTTGTTTTATAATGTGTACAAATCGCGAATGTTTAAAAAGTTTAATAATAGCTCAAGTTTTGCGATGAACAGATTAAAGTTGTATTTACCAGATTTAACTGATTAAAATTGAAGTTGGATCTGTATCTTTATTTAAGTAAAACCAACCCAGTAGTAACCATAATTATATACATCTCGGTACTTATTTAATTGAAAAAAAAAAAGCGGCCAAGTGCGTGTCGGGCCACGCGCAGTAACAGGATTCCGTAGTTGCACAATAATGCGGACTAAGAAGAGGGCTTTTTGTTGTTTCATGAATATTTGACTATTACTCGTAAACTTGAAAAGCCTACTTAGCTGTGATAGTTTTCCTTTTAACTTCGTTATATTACTACTACAGTGAATTTTTTCACCCATCTAAAACTAACTGTTTAGCTGGCAGGGGGGGGGGGGGGGGGGGGACGACGACACTGGAATCTAATAAAAATTAGCACTTTAAAGCTTAACATTTCAGAAACGGATCCCTAAATCAAAAAATTCTTTTCACAAACCCGCAATATTATTGAAGACCCATCCAACAACACCCCACACCATGTAGACGAGAAAAAACATCCCCACTTTACGTGTACAGAGGTACTTACCCTAAAATAAATTTTATTTTCATGATTTTATTTTACCACTTTGTCGGCGTGATGAATATGTAATATCCATGCCAAATTATAGCTTTCAATTCAATTCAATTCATTTATTCAATAACGATTTTTACATCATGTCTGAATTTCTATAACTAAATATAAGAATAATCATGCATGCAATACATATTTAAATCATTACAATATTCAAAATTACATTTAAATCAGAATACTCATTAGAATAATAGGAAAAAATAAATAAAACAATGTCTCAGACGGTCATACATAACTACATAAGTCATTCAATAAAATTTAATAAAAATTTCAATTCAATCAATAAAATTCTGTTAATTTCGACCAATAAATTAAATTAATTTTCTAGTACTAAGAGTCTCTGAGCTAAGGTGCGGACGGACATAGCGAAACTATAAGGGTTCCTTAATGAATACTGAACCCTACAAAACCACAGCCTATAATATAATATGTACTTACTTATCTATATACTTATCTAATTGAAAAAAAAAAAGAAGAAAATTTTCTAGTACTAAGAGTCTCTGAGCTAAGGTGCGGACGGACATAGCGAAACTATAAGGGTTCCTTGATGACTACGGAACCCTACAAAACCACAGCCTATAATATTATATGTACTTACTTATCTATATACTTACTTATCTAATTGAAAAAAAAAAGAAGAAAATTTTCTAGTACTAAGAGTCTCTGAGCTAAGGTGCGGACGGACATAGCGAAACTATAAGGGTTCCTTGATGACTACGGAACCCTACAAAACCACAACCATATTATGTATTGTAATAAAATAAAGCTAAGTCGAGTTCAATGATGTGGTATGCATCCTCTGTTTTATAAATTAAATGGAGGGTATTATGAATGTTGAGCAAATTTGAATCCATTGCTAACACCGCTTCACTTTTCTATCTTTGTTGCAAAGGATACAGTTATCAAAAAGATATACTCTGTCAATTTCGCGTCTTTGCTCCCGCAAAAGAATGGCATTTTTAAGAATTTCTGTCATCACCTCTATCTTCATGATCGTTTATTGTTCTTGTCATGTTTGACCCCCTCGCCGTTTTCAGATTCCGTATAATTCGGAGGATCATGATTATGTTTAAATACGCCAGATAAATACCAGCCTTTTCCGCTGGATACTACAGCTTTGCAGCCTTTTCCTCTGTTGCAGCACTTCCAAACAATGACTCCAGTTCGTTTAGATTCACGACACCTGTTGAACGCGTAGTCTTTAAACAATAGGAGTGCATATTTCCCGTTTGAAGGTATAAAACGAACTGTGAAAAAAATGAGGTTAGTGTAATTGTAAAGCAATCACTTTTAAATCATAAGTTTATTGTTAAACTAGCTGACCCGTCAGACGTTGTCTTGTCAAAATTTCAGTTTCTTTTTTTTCCAATTTTCTTTTCTTTTAAACCACCCCTGAAAACAAAACAAAAAAAAATCAAAGAGGTCAAGCCGTTTTTGAGTTTTAGCGAGACTAACGAAGAGTTATTGATTTTTATATACAACATGTCCCAGAATTGATTACAACCGCTTAAGGGGTCAGTGTGCTTATCATTATGCGAACAACTTTTACTATGTATGGGACCAAATCTGAAATCACGAAAAAAAAATCTGCTGCTCCCTATATTTTGAAGAGTTTGATGTAGATAAATGTACTGAACAGATGATTATTCTTTCGCGATTTCAGGTTTGGGCCCAGAGTAAAAGATGTTCATAATGATGAGTACAATGACCCCTTAAGCGGTTATGCCATCAATTCTGGGACATGTCGTATAAGAAGAAGATAAACAAAACAAAAAATATAGTTCCCTATATAATAAAGATGTGCACTAAGAAAGGATTTTTGCAAATTCATCTCCTAAAGGGATTATATAGGGGATAAAAGCTCCTATCCCAGTGCACTGGTGGGCATAGGGCTCTCCCAGGCTGCGCAACACTCTCCCACAACACTTTGTCCACCTTTCCGCATCCAGTCAGTCTGTCCCAGCAACACATGACATGTCATCATCGTTATTTTTGCCAATGAGAATTCCCATCGGGCATACGGCTAATGGCTTGTCTTTTTATTATAAACACCAGCTTCTGCTCGCGACTTCGTCCGCGTAAAATATCTTGTCACCCGACCCAACCCGTCGCATTGCATCGCTAGCCCGTGCTATTATTTTGTTTTCACTTAGCTTTCTCTCTGTCTTTTTTTTATGCTTAGCCCCTAACGGTCGTAGCGTCATGTTAAATAGCCCATAACGTTCCTCCAGAATTGGGCTACCTATCAAATGCAAAAAGACTTTTCAAATCCGACTGGTAGTTACTGAAATTACTTAGCGGTTAACGAGTCGAATGTCGTAATTACAGACACAATTAAAAAGCCGTTGTGTCTCGCGTGGTTCCAGCATACGACGGGTTATGATTAAGATGCTGCTGGAATCTGGAAGGATGGGATCTTAACTTCTAATGTTAATCCATTCGAATTTAGGAATAAGTTGAAGATTGTAGGAAGGACTTTATTTTTATGAACATACCTACATGGACATGATATTATTAAATTAGAGTATTTCTTGATGTTTCATGAAATCGTTATCTTTTACAGTTTCTTACAAACATCGCATTCCTTGTTAGTTTTATTTTTGTCTTTGGCTTATCTCGGGACCCTAGGGCCCCGGACCTTTGGAAGGCGTACGAGGAGCCGAAGCCAACTCGCAGAGGCCCCTTAGACAATTATAAATGAAAAGAAGGCTCCAGCCGACGATTATCCCTGTATGCACTATGCAAGTGCACCCAAGGACAACCCCCGGTTGGTGCAGGACTATTGCAGAACATGGAAACAAAACACATTGGGCCTATGGGTTTGGGTGGCTACATGGATTGAATACCTTGAACTATGGAAGAACTATGTCCCCTCCCTGACCAATGTTATATAATATACACAGATAAATTGGCAGGGGGTGACTTGCACACTCAATAATGGGCCCCGGAAACGGTCGCTAGCACATAGTGACGTAGCGACAAGGGGCAACATATCCTGAGGTGCTTGAGGCGTGGAGAGGTATTCCACGGCTCTCAGAACAATCCCAGAGCCCGGAAGATGGTCAAGATCCCTACAAGCACTTACTGGAATACTTCCTTCCTCCGAGCACGTTTTTAGTTTTATTATTATTATTATGACGTTTTCGTCTTTTCCGATTGTCCTTAAAAAATACTCGTAATTTATAGATACTAATTATACTTCATCAATCAAGTTACTTCGTTCGTTATAAATGATTAATCAGCAAGTTAAATCGCTATCAAGAAGCAAATTTGTCTTAATTGCTGTGCAAGACTAAGGCTGGGGAGCGTGCACATCTTCGTCTTCTTGTTGAGACATACAACACCCACTCGGAACTTGACATTATATTCACTGTAACTAACCAAAAAAAAAAAGGAAAAAGCCTTGCCTTAAAAGAAAAAGGCTATAAATATATTTTCTAATACAAATTAAATTAGTTAAATTAAGTAAAGTATAATAATTAAGCCAACATAGCTAACCGCAGTCCCCATAAAAAATGCAATTTCAGTTTTCTCGAATTTTCCAACTATCCCGACAACTTTTCCAATTTTTCTCTTCATAAAACCTTCCTTGGACTTCAACGAACATTGAAAAAAAAAAAAAACCGAATTGGTCCAGCCGCTCTAGAGTTTTGCGCTTAGCAACACACTTAGCCATTCATATTTCTAAGGGTTCCGTACCCGAAAGGTACCAAACGGAATGTAACAAGGCATGTAACTGTTTTTATCCCTTACAAATAAAATAAATAAAATTACGCCGTAATACGTATTACTCAGAGGAAGCTGGTAAAAAGGAAACACAACATGAACACAGTAAAACGTTTAATTTGGCATATTTTAGAATAACATAAATTAATTTTTTGGTATATTGTCTACAATCCATCTTCCTCCCTGCGTTTTGGTCTTGGGAGGGTCGTGGTTATGATCCTCCTTAAGCTCAATCTCGTCGTCATCGACGAGGCAACTTGCTTTGCACCCTCTGTGCGTCAGTACACATCTATAGAATATCTTCCCTGAACGATTTTCTTTCACTCTTTTGTACACATGCTTATTGAGAACTATCGCAGGGTACTTTTTGCCTGTTGATATGTATTTGATGCCTAAAAGAAGAAATTAGAAATATCTGGCACCTTTTTTCTTTATGTTTGATGAAACCTCTTGCGATCTTTAAAAAAATAAATGAAATTGGGAATGTACTTAAGTAGTTATGGCCCGTTCACACGTACAACAACCACACTACATCGCAGCGACAAAATGTGGGCAAGCAATGGTTACGTGTGAATAGTATCACTGAAGCTTTTTGCAGTTGTGATATGCTTGCGTCGTGGCTAGTCTTTGCAGACAGACAGGTCGTTGTGTTTGCGATGTGGCTGCTAGTGCGCGGTCTCATTGCTGGTTGCTTTGTGACTGCGACGTGGCCTTGATGTGGTCGGTACAGCACCTTGATGTGGTCGGTAACCACACGGTTGATTTTGACGGCCAAATGTGGTCCATGTGAATAAACTCTTCACTTACATACAAATTAACACCCGTCGACGTGTTGTCGTTTTGGTGCTTGTTATCGGCCCTTAATAAGCAGAGTTTACGCCGTGCTGTCGACACGAGGTAGCAGGAGGAACACCATGTCGTTTTATTTGTTAGGAGTACCCAGATCTACGGCATAATCCTCCATACTCTCCAGATCGAGGGTATCAATTAGAATTGCATAACACAGAAAAGGATTTAGAAACTATTTAAAATAAATACAAGCAATACTTTTTTATCGTTTTTATTGTTTCTTTGAAAATAAAAAACTTACTTATAAATTGTTTTATACTTAGGTATTAGTAAGGAATAATACAAACTCATAAAGATCACCGCATCTTAGTTATAAAATAAATGCTAATTATTATCGTATTAATGAATACTTCAAACAATGAATTTATTATCATTCACATTATGTAGGTAGAGGTTACTAGTGCTACTTATCAAAACAATCATTTTGAAAATAGTACCTTAATTAAGTACCTACCTAACAATTAACAAACGATATAGATAAATAAGAATATTGTAGCTAATAGAAAAACCACAATTTTAAACATTTGTTTCGCGTAGATCTTATTTGTATTATTTGATCGTACTAGTATCGCATAGGTATATTTATATTTACGAAGATATATTTGATAAAAAGTTGTACTTAATTTTTTGTAACTAGGAATTAATATCTATTTGTGCGATGTTTGCTAGTTCAAAATACAGCTCGTTTACTGCTGCAGTACAAAATTAATATAATTATATAAATCTACATGTATTAAGTATAACCCTGCCAAGATAACTTGATCAGTAGGTAGTATTAATGAGTCTTAACGCAACTACATAACTTTGTCATAAAACTAACAGTAACTTATAAGAAAAAAAAAAAACAGCTGCCTTCGGATGTGTTACCTAGATGATTTCCTGGTCTCAACAGGATACCTCTCGAACCATTACTTATTATCCCACTCACAGAGGCTGTGGACAATCGTCCTGCATTTGTGTTGTAACTTGACAACGGAATATCGTAAGCCCATCCAAGTTTTATACAGGGTGTCCAGTAAATAGCACGACATACTGCAGGGGGTGATAGCTTGGGTCAATACCTACCAAAACAACACAATATATGTTCAGCAAAATCTTACGGATTTACAGTTTTACAAAATTTAAAAAGTTAAGCGATAAGAAAATTGTTGTGTGAAAATTTTAACAAAAAGTACTATTTCTTGAAAACATTCTTGTTTTTGATAGAAAAAAGACTTATCAATGAGTAAAGTAAATATTCACAAATAATTTGATGTAAAAAAAAATACTAGAAAAGGAATTTTTCATTACGAGATGCTTAAAAATCTGTTTCAAGGTAGAGATTTTTCAATATTTCGGAAAATTTTGTAAAACTGTAAATCCGTAAGATTTTGCTGAACATATATTGTGTTGTTTTGATAGGTATTGACCCAAGCTATCACCTCCTGCAGTATGTCGTGCTATTTACTGGACACCCTGTATAAATCCATACCTTATAGTGACCCATCTAAATCTAAGCTTTTGCAGATCAAAATTAGATGTGGCGTTAACTAAACGGAACATGTTGAAATCGAAATCATTGGTATCCTTCCAGGTACTTTTAACTCCTGGAACAATGCTAATCAGATCAATGCTAGCCGGTAAAGAAGTAGGTAGATGGTATATATGCAGCTAATACCGCCGTTTAATGTTCGGAGTCGGAATCACAATCCCCATTCTTGGTTGATGGCAATGATCACCATCAGCTGCCACGATAAAATTAATTTTGTCTGGAGAAGTTTTGACGAAAGCTTTGCATCCAGTCCTGGTTCTTCGTGAACAGTGCCAAAGGACTCCTGACCCTGACAGTACCTTGAAAGTGTACGTGTGTTTGTTGTATAGCAGTAATGGATGCTTCCCTTTACCGGATGGGATGAGTTTTCCTGTAAATTGATTGATTGTTTAGCGGTAATGATTAATAAAAAAAATATATATTTTAATTCTTTATACTTGTTTTGGAAGTTGTGACAAATAGACGACATACATAGTCCGGAAAAAACCTAGTTTATTTCCCTAATAGCTACTAATAACGGGTACGACCGAAACACGATTTTCAGCCGAAACCGAAACTTATGTAGTTAAGAAAAAACTTGTGAATTAATTGACATTATTTTCTGAAACCCGTCGTTTTTCGTAAATTTGCTAAAAATAATTTGAGTAAGGGCTAATTTTGAAATTATCAGATTTCTTTTATTCAAAGAAAACAAATAATTTTGCCTGATTTACAATAATAACACTTACCAGGTTTTCAGAAATTCTTGATATCATTTTGTAACATCTCTAGAAGATTCCATATATCTCATATGGAATCTTCTAGAGATGTTACAAAATGTCATACGTCTCTGCGACATGCTGCGCCGGCCTCAAATAAATTGAGACAAAGGCAGGTGGCTAGTGATAAAAAAAATGAAATTTGTATCTTATCAATCGATTTATTAGATATTTAAATATTATATATATTTGCGATATAATATAAAAAAATACAGATAAAATTAAATACAATATACTAGGAACAAATACATTAAGGCTAATTATTGAAACTAACACCAATAAATGCTTAATACGATTATAAATAGGTTATAGAGTAAAATTATACTAGGATACCTAATATTTAATTTATTAATACTTATCTATATCTACTCAACTAGGGAGTTTAGTAGGTACTATAATAGGAATTTCACGAGGTTTCTATTTCGTTTAAAGTCTTGTCATTAAGAGCAAAGCCTTACTTACCCTCATCGATTTCATACGAGGGTGAGGGGTTAGTGAAAAAAAAGCCATATTGAAGAGAAACTCTCACACACACCCCGTTTAAAAGTGTTAACTTCTTAGCGCTCAGTTTTGTCTATAGATACGAAGTATTATATCTTTGTTAATGGCTAAGGTAAGGGAAAATCGCTAGAAAATATTACATATTTATAAAAAAAAAATAACATAAAAAGCACCACATACAACCACTTTTCTTTTTCTTGCTCTCCTTCAATTTAGTACTATAGAGTTAAATAATAATATAATCCGAGCTTTTATAGTACGGCAAAATTAAAGCCAAAAAAAATCACGTAATTTATAATAAAATATTATTTAAAAACTAGACGTCATGGTATGCGTTGATAAAGTCATTCAAGACACAAATACAAACCAGGCAAAAACTGTTCGACTAAATAAACTAACCTTGATAGGGTCGCAAAAACTTTATTATGCAAGAGACCCAGGCCCAGAATACTTCCCTGTGGTGTACCCCTTGAAACTGTCTTCATTTAATTCTGAATATTTTCTGTCACATGTTATAAAAATATGTACTTATATAATATGTATTTAAAGATAGGAAAAAACATTCAATTTAATAAGTGGGACAATATAACCATACCTACCTACTACAGTTAGACGAAATTTTTGATGTACAAAGTAAAAGGGCAAAATCTTAAAGACAACATTTTTTTTCGTTTGAATCAGCATGGAAGATAAGATTCAAAAGTTACGAGTATCTTCCATTCTAGGATGGAAATTATAAAGAAAAATATTTTATCACAGTACACTTTAGGTGACTTCTTGACAGATTCGAAAAATTCAAATGGTTGCAAGGTAAAAGTTCATTGATAGACGAACAAATATTGTCATAATCGAACTATAGCTACCAGTTAAAAAAATATAATTACCAGGCTTTAGTTTTTACCCAGAATATTTAGAGGTTTTCGACAAAGTTATTTAGAATTTAATCAACGTGTGGAAATAATAATTGATTATTTCCAATTTTAACAATTTCTTTCAACACCTCTTGTTGTACTCTTTCATCTACACTTAATTAAATGCAAAACCAAATATGTCTTGTGTTATTGCATTTTTTTTTTCAACTACAACTTGTTGTGGGATTCTGCAAAATAATACTCAAATAACTATTCTACTCAGCTTTTCTAGCTAATATGTTTCCTCTACCATTATTTTGTATGAGTTTATTTAAGCATTACTATACTTAGAATAAGTGTATTAATAAAGGTCTATTTCCATTAACATCATCTCTGAACGCCACGACAGGACAAATTATTCCTTCGTTATACTACATTTGCGATACAATGATAATACAAAAATATTGAGTCCATTTAAACATATTCATACTTATATTAAAATTATTGATTGTAATACTTTGTGATGAGAGCATTTAATGGCGTTCACAGAAAAATATTTCAGTTTTTTATTTTATTAAACGATTCTTAAATTATATACTTAACATCCTCTGAGAGAGAGTTATTAGTTTTCTCTCCTACATGATCAGGTAATTTTGGCGGCGCGTGGTCATGTGGTTTGTGGGCAAACGCTCTGGTTCCGAAGCTGATGGCAGACGCTCTACACCCCTTGAGTCTTCGAGAGCAATACCAGGATATTCTCCCATCTGCGTTCTGTTTCTGGTAGCTATATGTGTACCCTGAGAGGACGAGTAGAGGGTGCTTACCACCTCGTTTCGTCCAAAGAAATGTGCCTGTAGAAGAAATTGTGCATCAGTATGCTTCAGTACTAATGTAATAGAATTATGAATATGCTTTTAGGATCGATTAAATTATCAAGCATTATGAAAAATGGTAACATTATATAATATCGTGTAATAAACAATTTTAGATACAAACATAATTATCTTAAATCACTAATATAACAATTTAACAAAATCTTTATACTTTTAGATTTATAATAGTCAGTTCTGTGCGTCCTACTTCCGAGAAATATTATATAGTATTTTCCATTATTTGGTAGATTTCTTAGTATAACTTATATAATCATAACATTCACGCCTTGATTCCCCGAAGGGTTGGGCAGAGGTGTACCTATAGTACACCCACATTTCGCCAGTGATGTTAAGTCCCATGTAATAGGGGGCGCGCCTATTGCCTTCAACCGAGAACAAATCCAGACTCCGGGCTGCTACTGAGAATTTCCAGATAGAAAAACCCAATAACACTTTGCCCGACCCGGGAATCGTAACCAGGACTTCATGCTCAGCAGTAGCGCTTGCGACCACTATATGTAAGTCAACAGTCAGTAACTTTAGAATATGAAAAGGCCATATTTTTTATAAATAATTATAAAACATGAACTACCAAATATTTTAGTGGAGTGTCGTAAGGCGTTATTCAGTCTGCTCGTCACTACGCATGTTACAAATGTTTATAAAAACTGTAATAATTACAAATTACTTAAATATATCGTTGAAGATGTATATTTGCAAATATGATTTATTCTGTTTTTTTTTCTCTAAAATATTAGGAGTATTAACAGCACAATTATTGACTAAAGCTCAAGTAATTTTTGGACAAATATGTCCGGTAAAGCCCCACGTGTTATAAATATAATTATTTATATTATTAAGTAATTGAATAATATCATTCATAATAATCTATAAACGGAAAATAATGCTAACAAATTCCAAAATGCTAACAATTTCATCATGCACCAGTTTCGAATATAAACTCCAGTTAAAATTCAATATGCCCTCACTAACTCGTTGTTTCTCTTAACAAACTTTGGTTTCGTATGATTATGATCTCCGCAATAATCTAACACATCATACTGTATACTAGTGAACAGTTTCGCAGTACACCGCTTGGCCGTCCCTGGTTGGACCATGGTACACCTCCACTGAGCAGTTTCGTTGCGAAATTTTTGCAAGCTGTAGGAGTAGCCTTTGAAGACTAGAAGCTGCCCCCCTCTTTGGGAACGGGCAAATGTTACTGAAAATATTGGGATATTACCGTTTCAGTATTTTTAATTAGAGTTCCTTATTTCGATGTTGTATTTACACATTCTGAGTTAGAAATAAAACTTCAGTAATTTTTTTTATATTTTTATTCCTTTTTATAATTATGTATTTGCTTCACGGTTAGATATTATTGTACAATATTTTTTATACTTCTTGATGAAGCCTCTTTGACAAAAATTTCCTACTGTTCATTTGATCTTGCCTATTAAAGAGTCGACCAAAAAATACTAGGTCTAGGGCTTTATCACATCTCCGCCGCGAAACCGCATGCTCGAGTAGTGGAACTTCATGTGAGTCAGTTGAATTGAACTACTGCGGTTGCGCTGCTATGGGTTTCGCGGCGGTGCGCTAAGACCCTAAAGCCTCGTTTACACAAGTTGACTGTCTGGACTCGAGAGTCGAGAATCTCCAATAATGTCCATTCGTGCCTCGTAGATAAAAATCATCAGGCGATTTATCACTAACCGTGTGAACGGAAGCTCAAACACGTGTAAAGGGACCTACTTTATTCTTAAATAAGTTCCATTAGGGGCTAAATAAAAGTTCGGTTTAATATGAGTATGCTCGTTCAAGATACTTATAAACTTCCCGTCCATATCAAGATATAATCGTGCTTTGCAGCCCTGGGTGCAGTTGTACCTCAGCCCTTGGCGAGCCTTCACCGGGCTGCTGTACGTGAATCCTTTGTACATCTTGTACTTTTTTCCGTTCATCATAATGATGTCCATCACTTCTAGAATTGTGGAGAAAACAATCGACTTGATTAAAATGACACTCACATTGACACGCACACATCCTAGCGCGTTTTTTTTTGTAATTCATAAAAATATTGCGTTTCTTTTTCACTCTTTTTTTTTTGTTTTTATTTGTATAAGTTTAATTACAATAACTTAATAGAATTACATAACCTGGGGAAGGGCGGAGCATCCTAACACAAGCAAACTATTTGCGTAAAAGGATTCTCCCCATATTGTAACTGGAATAAGTTATTTAAGCTGATGCAATAAACATTTTTTATTTTTTTTTATCTCAGATGTTTCAGATAAGACCTTATTTTTTGGTGTGTACCCGTTGCACCAACGGTATATCCGACTGTCTCATGTATTCAGGAAATAGTGATAGTAAATGGCCGATAAACCTCAACTTCACCACAGCAGACTCCTAAAGATAGGTACCTAACACTCACTGTAATTGCAGCCATCTTGGATTGATGATAAGAATGTCATTGTATCCCACCTAAATCATAGAAGACGAAAAAGAGGTACTCAATGACCCTGAAGAATTATTTTTATTTGCCAAAGGATATTTTAAAATAAAAGAACTTAAGATAAGCTTTCCTTCAATAATCATTTAATTTTATTTAACTTTCTACCTCGACTTGTTGCTGTTGTAGATAGCTATGGTAACATTATCGATTCGACACTACATAAATGCAACCTTTTTGTAGACAACATGTCTACAGGGGCAGTCCAACATACATAATAATGTATGTATGTGATAGGAAGCCAGATCGTAAGGCGAGATGGAACGTTCATTCAGAGGAGAATTTTAATGGCAGAAAATAAATCATTGTATCTATTTTTCATTGTAATAACCGGCAGTGCTGTACTTAATTCAAAGAAGCCAGACTCGAAAAAAAAATTTCAGTAATATTTTTTTTGTACCGAGTCTGTGCATGTGTCGCAGCCACTAAGAACACGTCTAAACGAGTAGTGATATTAATTTGAAAAAAATATATGTTAAATTAGAGCTTATGTGTTTAATAAATAAATACATAACTTTTTTGCCTAAAACCGGCGTCCCATCCGTGCCGTCCTTTCATAAAGTAGGTAGGTTTATAGAAACATAGACCAATATCCAGTTCAAATAAACACACGAGGACAGTAAATAAAATTAAAAACTCAATCCCTCATCAGAATATATTTATTTTAACATAAGATAACATCACACCTGTATTCCCCAAAGAGTTGGGCAAATGTGTACCCACAATATTTATTTTATTTCATCAATATATGTTTTTTTTTAAATATTATAAACACTTAATATAATTTACAGTAAAGCTAAAGTGTTCTTTATTTACACGTCATGAATGCATTCTATAGACTCTAAGTTCTCTCTCTCTCTCTTGTATTATACTTATTATAATTTCCACACACACAGCTATAATAAAAAATCAATCTGCCTAGCCTTTTCCCAACTATGTTGGGGTCGGCTTCCAGTCTAACCGGATGCAGCTGAATATCACTATTTTACATGGAGCGACTGCCTATCTGACCTCCACAACCCATTAACTGGGTAATACGATACCCCTTGGTAAGACTGATTGTCAGACTTTCGGGCTTCTGACGACCCGTAACGACTGTCAAAGATCCACGAATGACAGCCGGGACCAACGGCTTAACGTGCTTTCCGAGGCACGGAGGAGTCTCGGTATGTAAAGATGGTCACCCATCCACGGACCAACCCCGGCAAGCGTAGCTTAACCTGATGGATCGACCCGTGCGGCTGTTATTACTTAGCCACGAGCTCCTCCAGTTACACACAGCTATAATAACTCATCAAAATGGCCTGAAACACAGGTTTGTTTAAACCTAGATCGGGCGGGTCGCTACCTATTGTTCTAACTCCGAACCATCATTACTTGCACCAGTAATAAAAAAAATATTTTAGCTTTAGTTTATTATTAGGAACTTTATTTGTATAGGAAAATTTTATTACTGTTTGGCTAAATGTACACTTTTTTGTAAACATTTTTATTATTAAATAATTTTTATTTTTTATTTTTTATCAAAATAGGTGCTCGAAATATATGACCAATAATTTGATCACATGTTTTGATGGGATTTCATAGACGATTCAATTCATAATCTCAGTTAATTAACGTTGCATCTCCTACTTACTCAACTATCTGAAAACGTACCAAAAAAGTTTATGTTGCAACGGAATTTGTACTTTGTCAATTACGACATTGGGTTTGTTGCTCCATAACTTGATAATTATCTCTTCATAGTCTAACGTAGCTACCATCTGCATTGTCATGGTACTTCGGTGGGAGATGCTTATGGTCTCCAGATAGTCTTAAGAGCTCTTTTCTGTCATTCATCATGATGAACGCGCTACATTTTGACGTGCTCGTACATCGCCACTTGAACCCATTCCTAGTTTTAACTTTAAACGTATAAGTGTAGTTATCGTACATGTAGTATATCTTACTGGTTACCACCAGCATCTTCTTTGGAACTGGAAAATGATGATGTTTAGGGAATGAAAAACTCATGCTTAAAAATTTAGTCATCCAGCAAGTTTGTCAGCGGTCTGGCTGTGTGAAGTTCTCAGCAAATAGGTTTTTTAATGGCAACAGACCTTTTATTTACTTACTACATGTAAGTGACACCTGAGGGAGTTCTTGTGTAAACACAAGTCTCCAATAGGTACAGTAGTTGCACTACACAATACACGCTATATTAACATTGGACAACATTCTAATAGGTATGCTATCCTAAGGTATTTTTTAACCATCCTGGATTAATAAAAAAATACAAATTGTAAGCAGCTTGATCGTAGAAGACTTTAATAGGGTGAACTCGTAGCCTGGTGCGTTAATGTTTTTTCTTTATAAGGTTTTTAATAAATAACATAATAGGAGTTCTAGTTTAGTAGTATGTCATTATTTTGGCCTAAAACCACCTGTGCCGTCCTTTCCATAAATTAGGTATGTTTATAGAAACATAGACCAATATCAAGTTCAAATAAACACATGAGGACAGCAAATAAAATGAAAAACTCAATCCCTCATCAGAATATATTTTAATATAAGATAACATCACTCCTGTATTTCCCGATGTACCCACAATATTTAGTTTTATTTCATCAAAATATGTTTTTTTTAAATATTTTAAACATTTATTATAATTAACAGTAAATAGGAGCTAGAGAGTTCTTTTATTACACGTCATGAACGCATTCTATGGTGTAGAATATCTGCTTAGTATAATTTCCAAAACATTAAAAAGTTTTTCTTGGACCATAGTGTACACAGCTTTCGGTACACGAAAGTTGTTCTAGTTCTAATAATAACTCGACAAAATCGGTGCTTGAAATGTTTGACCAATAATTTAATCACATCTTTTGATGGGACTGCATAGAAGACTTCAATTCCTTACTCAACTATCTAAAAACGTCAAGTTTATGTTTGAATGCAATGGAATTTGAACTCTGTCAAGTACGACATTGCGTTTGTTGTTCCAAAACTTGATAATTATCTTAAACTCTGAATTCAAACTTCATAGTCTAACGTACCTACCATCTGCCTTGGCATGGTACTTCGGTGGTAGATGGTTATGGTTTCCAGCTAGTCTTAAGAGCTCTTTCCTATCATTCATCAAAATGAACGCGCTGCATTTGGACGTGCTCGTACATCGCCACTTGAATCCGTTCCTAGTTATACATTTAAATGTATAAGTGTAGTTGTCGTACATGTAGTAAGTCTTACCGTTTGCCAACAGCATCTCCTTTGGAACTGCAAAATGATAACGTTTAGGGAATGAAAAACTCATGCTTAAAATTTTAGCCATCCAGCAAGTTTGTTAGCGGTCTGGCTGTTTAAAGTGCTCAAAGGCTAACGACCTCTATTTACTTTACTACATATCATTGACACCGGAGGCAGTTCTTGTATAAAAAGCAAGTCTCCAATAGGTATAGTGGATCACTGCACAATGCACGCTGTATTTATACCGGACAATATTCTTCTATGCTATCCTAAAAAGTACTTCTTAACCATCCTGGATTGATTATAACGTCTATTGTAAGTAAACAGCTTAATCATAGAAGACCTCGAATCGTGAACACGTAGCCTTGGTGAGTCAATAATAAAGCCAAAAAAGCAATCAGTTTTTATTTATAAAACAACCTTTTAAATGATCTTGATGCCGCTATGATCGGGATGACATCGAACCGTCAACACACATGCTACCCTCTGGCCTTGAATAGTTCAGTGTGCAGGGGCGGAGCAACAGTTATATGAGTATGGCCTAAAACCGCCGTCCTTTCATAAATTAGATATGTTTATAGAAACATAGACCAATATTAAGTTCAAATAAACACACTAGGACAGTAAATAAAATGAAAAACTCAATCCCTCATCAGAATATATTTATTTTAATATAAGATAACATCACGCCAGTATTCCCCAAAGAGTTGGCCAGAGGTGTGCCTATAGTACACCCACAAAATTTATTTTATTTCATTTTTTTTTTATATTTTAAACACTTAATATAATTAAAAGTAAATAGGAGCTCAAGAGTTCTTTATGGACGCATTCTATAGAGTGTAGAATACCTACTTAGTATAATTCCCAAAACCACAAAAAAAAAAAAATTGGACCAGACCGTACACAGCTTTCTGTACACGAAAGGTACTCTAGTTACTTACGATTTTTTTTTTATTATAATAACTCATCAAAATAGGAGCTCGAAATGTTTGACCAATAATTTGGCCACATGTTTTGATGGTCCTTCATAAGCGACTTCAATTCATAATCTCAGATAATTAACGTTTCATCACCTACTTTACTCAACTATCTAAAAACGTCAAGTTTATGTTGCAATGGAATTTGAACTTTTTTAAGTACGACATTAAGTTTGTTGTTCCAAAACTTGATAATTATCTCAGATTCTGAATTCAAACTTCATAGTCTAACGTAGCTACCATCTGCATTGGCATGGTACTTCGGTGGGAGATGCTTATGGTCTCCAGCTAGCAATAAGAGCTCTTTTTTCTCATTCATCAAGATGAACGCGCTACATTTGGACGTGCTCGTACATCGCCACTTGAACCCATTCCTAGTTTTACGAATAAACGTGTAAGTGTAGTTCTTGTACATGTAGTATGTCTTACCGTTTATCAACAGCATCTTCTTTGGAACTGGAAAATGAAAATGTGAATGAAAAACTCATTTAAATATTCAGCAAGTTTGGCTGTATGCATGTAGGTTTTTTGAAGGTCTGTTATTTACTTTACTGTATTTTATTGACACCTGAGGGAGTTCCTGTATAAACAGAAAGAATCTGTCCTATTGGAGATTCTTTCTGTTTATACAGGAACTCCCTCAAAAAAATCTTCTATGCTATCCTAATGATTGAATAATATCTGAATACAAAATGTGTCTATGTATCTTGGATCAATAAACGTTTTATTATTATTTAAATTGTCTTTGACATATCCGGGACCCTAAGGTCCCGGACCTATGGAAGGCGTACGAGGAGCAGAAGCCAACTCGCAGAGGCCCCTTAGACAATTTTAAATGAAAAGAAGGCACCAGCCGACGATTATCCCTGTATGCACTATGCAATTGCACCCAAGGACAACCCCCGGTTGGTGCAGAACTATTGCAGAACATGGAAACAAAACACATTGGGCCTATGGGTTTGGCTATAGTGGATTGGGTACCTTGAACTATGGAAGAACTATGTCCCCTCCCTGACCAATGTTATATATATATTATTCTTATTAATTATTTTTAACATTTATGGCTTGTTTCACCACCTACGATTAAGTTCCTGTTAACTTACAGCTAATTGCAGCTAATTTCATACAAATTCTGTTCCATTTTTGAATTTATTAATTAAGTAGTGGACATCAGACTATTCGGACATCGTGAAAAAAATATCTACATACTTGAAGGCAACGGGTACGTGGTTTTTATCAGAAGAGGTGTTATTATCTCGTATGCGTGTGTATGCGAGAAGATGTAAGTAAATGAAAATCTATAAAATTCTGAATAATCACAAGTCTCTGATCACACTAGGGAATTAACAATAATGTAAACGGGACGTTCCACCGAGTACCTGCGTGAGACGCGAGCGCAAATCAATCAAAAAGAAAGAAAGAAAAGAAAAATATTAATCAACCCACTGACGCGCCTTCATACTTACCTATAAATGCCAAAGATCTAGTTACTTGACTGAAAAAAATAGTACTTTGATTTAAATTTAATAAAATAATCACAAAGACCTCTAGAAATGCGACTTTGCCAGCCCGCGCGGGATGAACGCTCTTAATCATAGAAGAGGGAAATGGAGTGAACTCGTAGCCCTGGTGAGTTACTAATAAAGCCAAAAAAGCAATAATTTTTAGGGTTTCGTATATCAAAAAACGGAACCCTTATAGCATCACTTCATTGTCCGTCTATTTGTCTGTCAAGACCCTTTTTCTCAGGAACGCGTGGATGTATCAAGTTGAAATTAATACAAATATGTAGTCTATGGTTCCTTGTACTTAGCTCTAAAAAACTCAAGCTTAGATGTTTGAGTTTTTTGCTTTTTTGCGTTACTTAGAAGTCAACGCAATAAAAAGATACGGCCATTTATGCGACTTATTTTGATACTCGCTAGTAAATCAAAACCGTTGACCTCGAATCATGTAATTTGGCAAGAAGCAATGTCTCACAGCACAAGTAAAGGAAAAAGACCGAAAACCGTAATTAATTCGTCGTCGTTAATTTGTGATTTCATCACATAAAAAAGTGGGATTACAAATTTAAATTTGCAGTTGGGCTGTGCCGTATAGGTTTCAGTTTATGGGAGAACACGGTTTTCAACTACAATGTTAAGTTTGTTTTTGGGATAAATTATTTTCAACTACGGAACCCTTCATTTTGCGTGGGCCGACACGCACTTGGCCGGTTTTTTTAAATTTCTAGAACAACCTTTTGAACTTTGTACATTGACTGTTGGTACGGATTGTAGAAGGTAGATGTAGCTATGATCGGGATGATATCAATGCGTCAACACAGATGCTACCCTCTGGCCTTGAATAGTTCAGTGTGCAGGGGCGGTTCAACAGATATAATTATGTAGGTATGTACATTTATAGGAATCGATAGTGCAGGTGAAATTCAACGTTTACGTAGGTAAGTATGCAATATACTTATAGGTGGAATTTTGTTATACGAGTATTATTGTATGTGCTTTCCCAAATCATTAGGTAGGAATATGTAATAATGTACACAAATAAATATCGTTTCTATTAGAAACAAGGTTGGTTGACATCATTATTTTGACTCAAACCCTCCTACAACATTGAAACAAAGACTACCAAAATTTGTTTAAAAAGAAACAAGACAATTCATGAGGATAGTAAAATGAAAAACTCAATCACACATCAAAATAATATTTTATTTTAGACAAACACTATTGTTTGGAGTAAATAGGTTCTTCATTTAGCGACAATGGCGGTACCTGTTTAAATTCTATGATATCTTACTACTATTATAAATGCGAAAGTTTGGATGAATGGATGGATGTTGTTACACAATCACGCCAGAACGGCTGAACGGATTTTAATAAAATTTAGTAGAGAGATAGATTATAGTCTGGAGTAGCTCATAGGCTACTTTTATCCCGGAAAAATCTACAGCTTCCATGGGATAATCTCCGACTCTAAAATATACATATATAGGTATAAATCTACTTGCGATGCTGTTCAAGATCTAACCTGTCATGTTCAGTTAAACAAAAATAAAAAGGTTCTTACGCTGTTCTTGGATCTCGCAAAAGCGTTTGACACCATTCCCATCTCCACCCTTCTGCTCAAACTTGAAAATATGGGTGTTAGAGGAACACAACTGGAACTTTTCCGGAGTTACCTAACAAAACCGCACTCAAATTGTTAGGATTGATAATCATAACAGTAGCGAGCTCCCCATCTGCTACGGGGTCCCCCAAGGTAGCATATTAGCTCCCACCCTCTTCTTGATATTTATTAATGATCTGTGCAACCTTGATATCCCTAATGGCAAAGTTATTGCATTTGCAGATGACACTGCCATCACATTTACAGCCGCAAGTCAGAGCTTGAACATGTAGCTCAAAATGGTTTCAACGAAGCTCGCGAATGGCTCATTTCACACACCCTTACACTAAACACTAATAAAACAAACTTTCTTACCTATTCAATCAGCCCAATCACACAACCACACACTCCAATCACAATAAAAGCACATCTCTGTCAAACTAAAAACTCCTGTCACAGTTCATCTATAGCATCTGTTGAACATACAAAATATTTAGGCGTAGTGCTGGATAAGCACCTAAACTTTAAGGCGCATATAAACCTGCTCACAACAAGAGTCCGTAAACTAATATATGTATTTAGAAACCTCCGACATGTGGCAAATTTAAACACTATAAGAACCGTCTATTTTGCTTTATGCTCCTCTATTGTTACATATTGTATTTCCTGCTGGGGTGGTACGGCAAAAACGACTCTTGAGCCTCTGGAAATAGCCCACAGAGCTGTTTTAAAAGTTGCTACTTTTCGACCTATTTTTTATCCCACCAGTGAGTTGTACAAAGATTGGAAGATTCTTAATGTAAGACAACACTACATCTTACAAGCCATCCTACTACAACAACGGCGAAAAGATCTAATATGTATGGTACCGCAAACGATCATCCTGCATTAAAAGATTCTGCTACTATCAAAGCCCGAACTTAAACAATAAAATTAATAAACGCTGTCCAATCTATGGTTTAACGTACCATAAATGCAAAAAGGCAGCTTACTCATTTTTACAAAATAAAACTTACGATGTGACAGAAAAGTTTCTAACAACATAAATAAAAATATGTTTCAAAATCACACCATTTCTCTCACAGAAACAAACCCATATACACACGCACAGACGCGCTAACGCACACCCACACACACCCACACACGTCCACATACACACACACCCTTACATCCTCATACTTACACACACTACATGCATACTAACTTTTACAGTCGCACTCACTTACCTTTTAGTAAAATAATGTTTTTATTTTTTTAATAATATTTAGTTTTCCTTAGTTACACTATGTCACCAATAATAATAAAATTGTAGTAGAAGATTAGTTAGTGTTAAGCCACATACTGTGTACAATTTAATTATAATACCCAATGGGGACTGGCACTGTACTCCCTTATACAGGTTATTCTATGACCTAGCTGGGAATGCAGCACCTCACCACCATTTCAGTTGTAGTTTTGTTTTTTTTAGTACACTAAAAAAAAAACTACGCGGGCGCAGCCGCTGGCAAAAGCTAGGTAAAAATATTTTCCAAAACCATGAAGATATTTCTAGAAACACACTGTATAATAGGAAGTTTATAGCCTTCCATACAAAAGCTATCTCAATCACATTAAAATCCTAACAGTAACTTAGGGTCCCCTCGAAAGTGGTAAAATTTTTTAACACTACGATCTATTACCGGCGGCTTCGCCAGCGTAAACTTTGGAAATTATCCCATGGGAAATACCTACTACCGGGATTAAAACTATCCTATGTGTGGCCATGTCCTAACCGAAAAATACCGACGCGCGAATACGCGATTACGCTATCGTTTACATGAACAAAGACGAGCACACGCGACTTGATTGATCGCGCGAGTATATCTTTTATTTTTTTTTTTAATTTTATTTATTCAGAAGAACAAACAGTTACACATTATATATTACAAATAAATAGAAAATAAGCAGTTATACAAATGTGCAACCAACAACGTTCTCCACAGATACAATATCATCCTAACTAATATTATAAATGCGAAAGTGAGTTTGTTTGTTTGCTTTCACGTTAAAACAGGAAAACTTTCACGTTAAGACAGGGGAAACTACCGTCCCAATCTCCCTTGCAACCACAGCGGCTGAAGTATTGGACAGTATGATTGACTCGTGCCTGAAAAATTATTTGAGTTTGCACGATGCACAGTTTGATTTTCAACCTAAGCTTTCAATGGAAAGTGCTGTGCTGAGTTTGAAGAATACTGTCCAATATTACACACACCGAAAAACGCCGGTGTATGCCTGCTTCCTGGATCTCTCCAGAGCCTTCGACCTGGTGTCATATACTGTGCTCTGGAGAAAGCTGGGTGACAGGAATGTACGGCATCAGTGCTTAAGCTCATGCAGTTATGGTATGCGAACCAAACGAACCATGTAAAGTGGGCCGGAACGTTCTCTGAGTCGTATGGGTTAGAGTGTCAACCCCCCCTGTCTCACACAGGGGGGGTTGACTTCTCCACGGCTCTTCAACCTTTACATTAATGATCTCATAGTCGAGCTCAGTAGTATGCGTGTCGGTTACCGGGTTGGTGGTGTTAGTATTAACAGCATCAGCTACGCGGACGGCGGCGTGGTGCTGCTGGGCCCGATTGAGGGATCTATCAGAGACATGCTGAAGGTCTGCGAGAAGTATGCTGCCTTGCACGGCCTTGTGTACAATGTTGGTAAATGTGAACACATGGCCTCTTTAAGGCCGCCGGTAAGTGCCCTAATCATGAACCTAATTTTGCTCTAAATGGTATGAAAATAAATAAATTCCAACAATTTAAGTACTTCGGGCATATACTTACCGACGACCTTAAAGATAATGTAGACATCGAAAGGGAACGTAGGGCACTAGCGGTTCGAGGGAACATGTTGGCCCGTAGATTCTCTCGTTGTGCGGACCAGGTCAAAATCACCCTGTTCAAGGACCCATAGATCCCCCGCGTACAGACCCTGACAAAACGTGTCAGGGTCTGTACGCGGGGGATCTATGGGTCAGCTACACCAAAATATCGCTAGATGTCTTACGTATCCAATATAACAATGATTTTAGGATGCTGATGCTGTTGAAACTGCCCCGTTTCTGTAGCGCATCGGAGATGTTTGCTCAGTGATTCGCAAAAAAGTAGCATCACTGCTGCGTAGAACGCGGGCCAGTGACAATAGCATCCTGAAAACAGTGGTGGAGAGTCCTTACTCCCCTTTTCTGAGGCACTATGTGGAGAGAATAGACCGGTAGCTTATTCCCTGCTTTATCGTTCTCTGCACATTCTGCCTCAGTCACCTGTTCTTCTCCTTATTTGTGTACTACTAACACTAGTTATAAGATGTTTTACTAACAAACGGGACCTTATTGTTGTCCGATATAAATATAAAAAAAAACGGCTGAAAGGATTTGGATGAAATTTAGCACATGGGTAGATCCCTGGATAGGATACTTTTTATCCCGGTAGTACGTTCCCGTGGGCTAATTTCCGACCTCCACGCGGGCGAAGCCACGGGCAAAAGCTAGTATTTATATAAACAAGCGCGTCGATCGCGTATTCGCGCGACAGTCGCTTTCGGTTAGGACGCAGCCTAATTGCGTAACAAACAAACAGACTTTCACATTAATTTACTTTTAATATTAAGTATAGCTTGTCCACTATGAATGATTGTCTACTTAAATTTGTATACGAACACTACGGTAAATGCGGTAGTGGGGCGCATCATTTCAGAGTGGACAAGCTATACCTCGTATCATTTTATGGATTGTCAGGGTTGCAACCTTAAGGGAAAACCGGACCTTTATAAGATTACTTTTTTGTCCGTCTGTCACAGAGGTTTTTGTTTACTTTTTTATTCTATAATACCTACCATATGTTGTAACACAGAACTCCGGTGGGTCATGGTAATGTTCTCCAGCTACCTTCAAAAGGTCGTTTTGCTTATTCATCAAGATGAACGCCCTGCATTCAGACGTGCTTGTACAGCGCCATTTGTACCCTTTCATAGTTTCACATCTAAAGGTATACGTGTAATTTTTGTACATGTAGTATTTTTTACCGTTCTCCAACAGCATTTCCTTTAGAACTGGAAAATAACAAGTTTATACGTATACATAAGAGTTTTTTTTTTGTAGTTCAAAAGATATTTTACAGATATGTCATCTTCATAACTTCTCCCAGTCAAAGCAGAAAATTAAATTCCTCAATTTTTTTGGAGTCTCATTGCAGGTAACTTTTGCTTATTCATCAAGATGAACGCCCTGCATTCAGACGTGCTTGTACAGCGCCATTTGTACCCTTTCCTAGTTTCACATCTAAAGGTATACGTGTAATTTTTGTACATGTAGTATTTTTTACCGTTCTCCAACAGCATTTCCTTTAGAACTGGAAAATAATAAGTTTATACGTATACATAAGAGTTTTTTTTTGAAGTTCAAAAGATATTTTACAGATATGTCATCTTCATAACTTCTCCCAGTCAAAGCAGAAAATGAAATTCCTCAATTTTTTTGGAGTCTCATTTCAGGTAACTTTTGCTTAAACCTCAGTATACGCTGGAAAAAATGCTCAACACCAAACAATGTGCATGTCGAGTTTACAAACAATATCGATAGAACCAGCGACCGTGATTCTCGTAGCTCGCTACAGCGGGCGCACTGGCTACGGCGTAGCACACTACGTAAGCTACGCCGTAGCTCTATCCTGGAATTTGTCGATACCTTAGTTTGCTAGATCTATTGGAAAAACATATACTCGCCTATTTTCAACAAAATTGTGGTCGCATGCAGTAAAGCTTCAATGGTGAGGCAATTAAAAAATTGCACCCATATATTTAAAACCGGAGTGATTAAGGTACACACATTTATTTAAATCATTCGAATACAGACACATTGTACACATTCAGATTTTGTAAATTGACATACATGTTACCCTTATAAATCTATGGAAAAATTTGGCCACGCCAGACTAGAATAATTACATGATAAATGAGTATCATCATATAACGTAGGGTTCCGTAAATCTGTCTAAATATCTATGCTGATTTAATACAGAGGTAAGAAAATTAACTCATTTTGAACTAATGAAACACTCAAAACGTTCTTAAAATATTTAAATACCTTCGATTTAAAGCAAATTTTACTGCACAATAAGGAACTGTTTACGTATAAAATTGAATAAAACAGAAAATAGACGGTGCTAGTTTGGTTTTTTTTTCTATGGAAAAAATTTCAAGTAATCATGTTTATGTTTTAGTACAACAGTTGACAATATAGTCAAATAACACATATGGAAAATCTAAATGATTTAACCAACATTTGGTTTTATAGGATTTTTAAAAACACAAAATTATCGACGTACGAGTATCCGCTTAATGGGTCAGCGAAAGTGTTATGTACAGAAAGTACAGGAAGGAAATTTACATTTTTATGTAGCAAAGGTTATATTTTCAAACTACGGAAGCCTAACAATGGTGTTACAAATTCCTAAAGACAATGCTTTCATCACTAACTTATATCTAAGATTCTATTATAGATAAGATTGATTAATTTCGTTCATCGTTAAATTATGATTTATTGTCAAACGCATGTAATCCTACAAATGATTTAAAAATCATGAAAGAGGTTGCCCTCGTCGCTAACACTATTGGGAAACTTATATCTATATATAAGTTTAAAACACAGGTAATGTTATAATGGTTCTCGGAATTAATAAAGATGTGCTCATCTTGAATCCTATTGGAAAACTTAGGTATATTTATTAATATCTATTAATGGATCAAAATAGTGCCTATTGCACTTTCAATTATGGCTTGTTTTTAAACATACAGAATTTTAAAACGGTTGGAATACATAAAGAGGTTGTCCTCGTTGCTATCACTATTGGGAAACTTAAGTAAGTATATCTAATAATACTGATGATCAGAATATTACCAATTGCATCCGCAAATTTTGCTTACTTTAAAACACACAGAAAGTTAAAATAGTTCTTGCATTAATAAAAAGGATGCCCTCATAGTTAATTATATTGGAAAACTTATATTTAATCATATTACTTAATCAAAATAGTGCCTATTGCACTTATAACTATGACTTATTTTTAAACACACAGAATCCATAAAACGATTTAAGGAACACATATTAAAAGATATTAAAAATTGGGAAACTTATCTAACAATAATGCAATTGATTAAAAACTACCAAACTCATTTATAAATATGGCATATTTTTAATTAACGGAGGAACTGGCTTGAGATTTTATGAATTCATTTGTATTTTGGCATCACATTTGGGAGAATATCGTTACCAGTATGAATACTTCCATCTCTCTACAATAATATTTAACCTAACCTAACCTAACTAATGTCCATGATATAGTAGTATTTTTAAAACAACCCGTCATTGTGATCCTCCAGAACTACCTAAAGCAGGTATCTAATACTAAACACAACACGTACTTATAATACTAGTAATTATTGTGACAAGTGCAACCTACTGACAAAAGCTTAACCTAACACTTGTACTTTTTACAAATAGCTACCTAGGCAGCAAATTTAGGAAAATTCTGTAGGTATTTCAGAAAAAGAGACGAGACACAAAAATGCCTTATGACGACAAATAAATAGTAATATTAAAAAAAAAATTGTATTACTAGAATCTTAGATTTAATTTTTGTACGAGTAAGTGTAAAGACAAATGTCAGGTACTTACATAAAAAATATATATCCACGATTTAAATCGTAGTGTCTAGTAAATTCATTTCTTACGACTTTAGCCTCATTTTTACCCTCTTTAACCAACTTTCTTTAAAGTTTCTTCTTTGTTTTTCATTTTCTTATACTTACATCATGCTGTATATAAAAAAGGTGTGTCTAAAAATAATAATATGGTTCCAAAGTAAGGGCTACACATACATACTGCTAAGAATTTGCTAATGGAAGAAGTAACGCTTTCTGGACTATTTGTGGCTTTGGCGAACCCTAGATTAGATATTTTTTTGTTCGCATATACAGCCAATTGCAGAAACGAACTTTAGTTTAATGGAGACTTTAAATTCATGCCATCCCTTATATTATGTATCAAAAAGAAAGTGACAGCACCAATTTAGTCTCCATTAAACTAATGTTGGTTTTGTGCAACTCATCGATAGACATATAAAAGAATGACAAATTAAAGAAAACTGACATTAAGAAGACTACACTGACTAGAAAGAACTTTAAGGTGCATCAGAATACTCGTACACATAAAGTTATATCCAATACAATTCTTAGTAACTGTTATGTTTTAAATTAGATGATATAAAGTAATGACATGCAATTACTATGTTAAGTACTTCATAAGTTCAATTAAATACCAATCCATGATAAAAATTATGACTAGCTAAACCCTGCGCCATTTTCATCGTTCCTTTCTCCCCTTTCTTTTAAGATTTCAAATATTCTTCCAGTTCTTGTTCTAGAATTTGCAGCACTTCATAGCGCGACAGAGGGTAAATACCGCATTTTTTAAAACCAGTAATTATATTTTCTTCAGTTGTTTCATTTAGATCAATAGTCTTATTTACAAGGTCGTAGAATATGTCCTTTGGCAGTGCTAAAGCTGCACTACCTGCTGATTTTTTTGCCAGCAAGACAGCTGCCCCGTTGGTGTTTCGCGCCACTCTTCCAACACTGTACGCCAGGCGGATTGCAGGTATTCATAGTATTCTACATCAAAAGGATGCAGACGACTAGAATTTCCCAAAGGACAAATAAACTTAATGTCATGCTCCACACACAATTGTAGTGCATGAACACTAACATGTGCGCTCAAATTATCAGAGATTAGAATTTTCTTTCCTGGTTTGTCTTTTATTCTTGGCAGGAAATGTTTCTCTAGCCAGTGATCAAACACATTTATGTCTATCCAACCAGTTGTCGATGAACTCGTGTTTGAATGATCGCTAGGAGTGGCAGACTTCTCTTTAAAAATGAAGAAGGGAGGTATCAGCTCTCCGATAGCATTACCACAGAAAACAACTGTGTACATTGACTTTGTAGTATAATTATCGAGTTCTGGGTGACGAGATGCACGTTTAAACAAAAGACTTTTTTTTTCTGGGTCATGCTCGAATCCGCATTCATCTATATTGTAGATATTGTCAGGAGTCACGTCGTCCATGTCTCTTTGCAGGCGATCAAAAAAGTCGTTCACCGTCGTGGTATCTATTGCAATTGTTTTTTTTGAGGGCTCTTCATTGTACAGGATAACGTCTTTCACATCTTGGTTCCTCTCCAAAAAGTGTTTACACCAAAATGTTCCTGGCATGTTGTCACGGAACCGCATGCCCCTTCTGTCCACGGCATCTAGGTATGCTTTCACAACATCTGTGATGTCATGGAATGTAACCGGAATGCCCATATCATTTAAAGCGATTAAGTGCTGTTTGAAGATAATCTCTTCTTCCTTTGTTACCGACATTCTTAGGCAAGGCAGCGTTTTCCTTGTGGGATTTTTTTTGAGTCTGAATCTTATTGTGGCTACAGGTATATGGTAGAGCTTTGCAGCTTCTCTTACAGTTAATGCTTTAGATTGAACTTTCACTAAAGCATCTCGCAGTATTGCTTCTGTGTATGTCTTTTCTTTCGGCCTGGCTCGCGATTTTCTGCCGGATGAGCATGTAGGTTCTGGTTCTTCAGAGCATGTAGGTTCTGGTTCTTCAGAGCATGTAGGTTCTGGTTCTTCAGAGCATATAAGTTCTGCTACTTCAGTGCTTGTTGATTCTGCTACTTCAGTGCATGTAGGTTCTGCTACTTCAGTGCATGTTGGTTCTTGTTCTTCAATGGATATAGGTTCTGGTTCTTCATTGTCTGCAAAAAAAAAACACAATCGTAACAACAATTTAATGGTGAAATTGCTTATCTTATTGGTAAAAATAGTGGGAAAGGAATTCCTAATAGGAAGCAGAAATAATGTCTTAGATTAAATTATTTGTAAATATTCTTAAGACTAGAGACGGGATGTCAGGTGTTGGCTTACTATCGTGTCTGTTGTGATAAAAATATTCTGACTTGGCTGAAATAGATTATATAATTCAATGAGAAAAACATTCTCTAAAAATTACGAAATCATTAATATACTTAATTAATACACATGTTACTCATCAAAATCACACGTACAATTATGATGGCTAAAATTGTTTATTCTTGTTAAAAATAAAATAATACTCAATTTAGTTTTGATATTTTGCCTTATCTGTTATTGTTTGATAGAAACAAAATAAATAAATGTAGGGCGGGTTAGCGGGATCAACATAGCTTATTGTAGTTTATTACTTGACCTAGGGCTCCCCTTAAATTGTACAACCACCACATCTTCTACATCTTGTAAACTGAACAAAAAAAAAAACTAGGAAAGAATTATTTATTTATTTATTTATTAAAACTTTATGCACAAGTAAAAAAAATACCGTACAAAGGCGGACTTAATGCCTGAGGCATTTTATACCAGTCAACCTTAGGGTGGTGCAGAGAGAAGACATGGCAGGTGCAACATAAAGGATAGATAACAAGAAAATAACTATAAAATATAAGAATACATACACATAGATACACACACACACACACACACATACACACTACACACATACACACATACATATTACACATATACACAGATATTACATAGATATTATATAATTACATAAATACATACATATATATATATATATATAAACCAATTATTAATTATTATAATTATATCCTTAAATCTTGACGTATGTTCCATCAGTATAAAGATGGTAATTCGGAGGCTTATGAGAATGACCACCAGATGCTTTCAATAGCTCTCCATTGTTTAACACCACCAAGAAGGCTTTACACTCAGCAGTACTCGTACAACGCCATCTGGATCCGATTTTTGTCTTAAACCCAAACGTATATGTATAATCTTTATACATCAAGTACTTCCTTCCATTGGCCAATTTCATCTCCTTGTACGTGGCTGGAAAATGAGAAAAATGTGCAGGTTATTAATATGTCTGCATCATCATTTATTTACACAGGGTGTCCCGTAATTAATGGATAACCTCTTAAGGGGTTATTGTACTCATCATTATGAACAACTTTTACTATGGGACAAAACCTGAAATCGCGAAAAAAATCATCTGTACCCTAAATTCTGACGAGCATTCGCGATTTCAGGTTTGGTCCATAGTAAAAGTTGTTCATAATGATGAGTAGAATGACCCCTTAAGAGTTTATCCATTAATTAGGGGACACCCTGTAGATAGCAGGTGCGTAGTACTCGCAACCGGCGAACGTATATGACCAGATACAAAGACGTAGACGAAGCAAAAGGAAATAAAGGGAGAAAGAGAGGAAGGGAAGGAAAAAGAGAGGAGAGATGGGGGAAGAAGGCGTGAGTTTATGTATGTATGTAAAGTATTTTGCGATGACATTAATTTTTATTAAGGAGTCAATACGGGGTGCATTGTACTTAATACAGGGTGTCCCGTAAATAATGGATCAAACGTAACGGGTAGGTAGCTTACCTAATTTCCAACAACTAATTTGAATATTAAAAAAAAACCGTTACAGTAACCAGGATATTAATTTTTTTTCGAATTTTACGATTTTGTCTTCCAGAATTAAGCTTTTTTAATGCTGTCGCTGCAAATGATGACATTTTTAGGTATGATTTTTATTTAACATTTCTGAATAGCTTACTAATGTTATAAGATACCATTTTTTTGAATACCGTTTTATTTGCCTTAGAAAAAAAATCTTGAGTTGAAAAGTTTTTTCTTTACGAAGTTAGGACCAAAATTGAAAAAATTCTTCTGTAAAAAAAATGTATGACACCGAAAACCACCATTATTTTAAAAACTTGTACATTTAATAAGGTTTGCAAATTGGTGTAAAACTTACGTCTAGTCTTTATCGTTACAAAGATATTGCTATGAATGTGATGAAGACAGAAAATAAATTAAATTGGTACTATTCCATTTTTTCATTTTCGTAATGGCTTATGCTTGAATGCTTGTAATCGAAGCAGGTAGTTAAGCGGCTAGCATATTCCGACCCGATGACGTCATCTGTCCGGAATTTGGGACCGCTACCTGTGGCGGAGTTGCACCTCAGTCAGCGTGAAGGGGATAGATAGCGCCGCTTTTGTATTTTTGGTAAATTGGTATGAAGTTGTACATTCTAGTCCTTGTCGTTACAAAGATAATTGCTATGAATCTGAGAGGTGCTCCAAATCAACGTTAATAAAAAAAATAAAAAAGTGTGTACATTTAAACTTTTTCTTTAAAATGTGTAACTGTAGTATTTCAGAGGCAATGTTCATTGAATTATTGAGGCGTATGAAAAGAATTAGGAGGCCGTACTAAAAAAAACAGTTAGTTCAAATAAATCGTTTTATTTGGTTTTTACAATAAATGTTCGAATTGCCTTCCCTCTACAAGAATGCAAAGTCTGCATCTCCTAATAAAGGAAGCTCTTATCCGACGGACAAAACGGCTTTGGTTTATTTCTGATACAGCAGATTGGATGCGCTGTCGTAATTCTTCTTCCGACGTTATTGGATTCTTGTAGACCCTGTCTTTTAAACATCCCCAGTAAAAAAAATCTAGGGGATTTAAATCCGGAGATCGCGGAGGCCACAAAATTGGTCCTAATCGGCCGATCCATCTGTCCGGATAACTTTCATCAAGGTGCGCCCTTACTGCCGTCGCATAGTGAGCGGGGCACCCATCATTTTGCAACCACATTGCTTGCCGTACGTCTTCTGGAACGTTTTCTAATAACCTTGGCAACTCATTCCTTAAAAAATGGAGATAATATTCGGCGTTTAGAGTAGCTGGTAGTTCAAAGGGCCCTATTATTTGCCCATTGATTATTCCCGCCCATAAATTTATTTTAAATTGATGTTGGCTCCTGTCCTCTCGCATCAAATATGGGTTTATCAGCTGCCAACTGTGCAAATTATGCAAATTTAAATATCCATCTCGGCGGCATGAAGACTCGTCACTCCATAAAATCTTGTTAAAAAACTGCGGGTCCGCCCGAATCATTCTAAGCATCCTTTGGCAAAATTCTATTCTTGGCTGGTAATCACGCGACGTCAGCGTTTGAACACGTTGCACGTGATATGGGTGCAATCGGCACCGTTGTAGCACTCGATGCACCGTCGATCTAGAAATTCCTACGCGTCGCGCTATGACGCGAACGGAGACTGACGGATCTTCCTCGATTTCTCGAAGAATGACTTCGTCATTAACTTGTCGCGGTCGTCCTTCACGGGTACCACCAACTCCGGTGCCAAGAATTCTTCCCTCAAGAAGCGCGTTATGCACTCTAATAAAGACGCGATAATCGGGATAACGAACCAGGTTCGGGTATCTTTCACGGTACAATCTTGCAGCCGCCCTGGCATTACCTCTTGCTTCTCCGTAGATAAAATGCATTTCGGCGTACTGCCGTGGCGTGTACTCATAACGAGGCATTGGGCTGAATAAGGTTTCAGCGCTACTGCACACACGTACAAGCACACACAAACGAATGTTTTCGGAGTCCGTAGGATCGCCAAGTCGTTTGTCCAATACGCAAAGAGTTCCAAATCGATAGGCAAAGCAAAGTCCAAAAACACAGCACAAGTCAAATTTTACAGAAGAAAACACCGAGCCACTGACCGGGAGCGAAAGTTGTCTGACGTAGCAACTCGAAGAGAGACTAGTTACAACTAAACTAATAAAATCAAGCAACAATGAAGCCTGTACGAGTGAAGGGCGCAGGAAAGAACAAAAGAACCTGCGCAACTTCATACCGATTTAACCGATTTACCAAAAAGCGGCGCTATCTATCCCTTTCACACTGACTGAGGTGCAACTCCGCCACAGGTAGCGGTCCCAAATTCCGGACAGATGACGTCATCGGGTCGGAATTATGCTATCCGCTTAACTACCTGCTTCGATTACAAGCATTCAAGCATAAGCCATTACGAAAAGGAAAAAATGGAATAGTACCAATTTAATTTATTTTCTGTCTTCTTCATCACATTCATAGCAATATCTTTGTAACGATAAGGACTAGACGTAAGTTTTATACCAATTTGCAAACCTTATTAAATGTACAAGTTTTTAAAATAATGGTGGTCTTCGGTGTCATACATTTTTTTTACAGGAGAATTTTTTCAATTTTGGTCCTAACATCGTAAAGAAAAAACTTTTCAACTCAAGATTTTTTTTCTAAGGCAAATAAAACGGTATTCAAAAAAATGGTATCTTATAACATTAGTAAGCTATTCAGAAATGTTAAATAAAAATCATACCTAAAAATGTCATCATTTGCAGCGACAGCATTAAAAAAGCTTAATTCTGGAAGACAAAATCGTAAAATTCGAAAAAAAATTAATATCCTGGTTACTGTAACGGTTTTTTTTTTAATATTCAAATTAGTTGTTGGAAATTAGGTAAGCTACCTACCCGTTACGTTTGATCCAT
This sequence comes from Cosmia pyralina, assembly GCA_946251885.1. Taxonomy (NCBI): domain Eukaryota; kingdom Metazoa; phylum Arthropoda; class Insecta; order Lepidoptera; family Noctuidae; genus Cosmia; species Cosmia pyralina. The sequence goes on from OX276351.1 coordinate 22,840,138, forward strand.
TATTTACGGGACACCCTGTATATATCTCCTTTTTTAGAACATATCGAATTCAGGTTTTAGATTATGTATAACTTAGTCCGAGATGGACTTTGCTTATGGGCTTTTATCGGATACTTAGCTAAGTGGAGACTGGTAAGTCACCTTGGTCTTAATGCCCAATTTTTTTTTGTTTTTGTTTAAAAAAAAAGAGTAATTAAGTTGAGACCCAAGCATAAATTTGTCATTGACATTTCCTATTCATTTTATGAATTAATTGTAATTCGTTGTTGTATAAAAAAGGGTTTCTAAAAGCGAAATTGAAACAGTAATGATTGCTTATCAGTTTATTACGCGAACACTAAAAATACAATGAAGATAACTAAACTATGACTGCGTGACTGTTTTAATTACTGTGATAAAAAAATAAGCTATTATGAAAACAACTACAAAGCCACTCTTCCTACTTTATATTAACCGCAGCACAATTTTAATACTAGTTCAAAAAAAGTTTTTCTATATTACCGCCAAATTAGGTCGCTCTGTTATAATTTTCGTGGTTATGTCACGCAGCCTTAAATCATTAAAACTAATGGAGTTAAATTTGAGTACTGTAACAGTTAAAAGCATTATTATTTATTGGTTTACTGTAATTTTACAAGAAAATATATTGTTTGATTATTATCTTTTTTGATACACGTAACAAAACAAATTGACATCATTTTAGTTTAAAGTTATTTTATTAACACAAGATTCTTCGACAGGTTTAAGTTAATACGATCAAAACTTACAGTAAACCCTTACAAATCATGTTAGCAAAATAAATCCCATTAATCTTACTCAATAATAATTTTAAAACATTATTCAACACACATTAACAAAGACAAAATTTATTTAAATGTAATATATACTCGTATAGACAAAATGCCTTCAGTATTAATTCTACGTTAGTATCTTAATTAAAGTCACTAATCTAAACACACGGGTTTTAGCAAAATAATGAAAAGGAAAAAAAAGCGATTACAATTTATCAAAAAATGTCTTCAGCCCATTACCAATTTTTAATCTAATTATGAAGCTAGTACTTAATAAAGAAAGATTACAATTAAAAAATCCAACACTACCACAATTCAGTGATTAATCTAATTCAGTTTATCGGTTGTAAAACTACCCTTAACGAAGCCGAGACTCACTTGTTTTTCCCGCTATTATGTACGGAACCTGGGACTGACGTAATCAGTGGGCGACAAACAGATTTTTTTCCCGAGCGTTGGGCCGCTCAAGCGGATAACTTAACACGATTCCTGTACCGTTGCTGAACCCGTAAGTATAATGTTTTGCGTGCGTTACATTGCGCACTACTGTAAACACCAAATTTTCACATCCTAACTAATATTATAAATGCGAAAGTAAGTTTGTTTGGTACCTTTTCACGCCTAAACCAGTGAACCGAGCATCTTGAAATTTTGTATATACGTTGTCAGGTGTACAGAGACGGACATAGGGTAGGTATCTTTCATCCCGAAAAAAGCACTGTTCCCGAGGAAAACAACAATAACGTTCTTAGGATAATAGATGGCGCCACGTGTCTTTCGAATCATGATTGAATTATATTAATACAAAGAATAAGGAAGGATTCCCGGTAGTTCCCGTGGGATATTTTCTGACAATCACGCGGGCGAAGCCGCGGGCAAAAGCTAGTCAAAAATAAGTCTTTTCTCGGCAATTTTTGTACAATGTAACTTAGTTTGATTTACAGAATGCGTAGATGACGGCTTTGTGAAGGGTAATTTGACACCATGTGTATGTCGTAGCCAACTGGTTTAATTAGCCGTTCAGTTAATCGCCTAGCCTTTTAACTAAACGGTGCCGTTAAACTAGCGGCCTGAATGATATTCAATTATATGGTCACCAACCACGCGCGAGCCGAATTGGTCACAGTAACTAAGGGCTTGACTAAACGGGTCAGGTTAGGTTAGAACTGTGACCTAGCGCGTGCGAGTCGAGCGAGCAAAGCGAGCGGTGCCGCGGTAGCGGCCGGCAAGCACTACTTCCAAAGGCTAGGCGGTTAACTAAACTAATTGGCTGCGACATATACACAAAGTTCGATTATGATAAAGAACAGTATAATAGTGCCATAATTGGTCATCGTCATTCATTTATGGTTTCATCTATTTATGTTCAATTTTCAATCAAAATATCAAAATTATACAAACTATTGGTTGGTCAGGAATAACGATTTCGTCAAATCACACAATTCTGCCATTTAAAACCTCAGATCAACAAAAAAAGAAAGATGGAGCGCCACAAAACCAAGCTCCTGCAAATAAAATGCACGCTCTCGCACACACATACAACTAAAACCGCGCTCAACGCTCTTAGTATGTGACGAGTAGTGGTCTAGTTAACATAGTTGAAAGAAATAGAATGATGCCTTCCTGTGTAGTGAAAACTTGTAAAAACAATAGCAAATCACATAAAAAGTCTCACGGAATCACTTTTCACTTGTAAGTTATGCCTTCCTGTGTAGTGAAAACTTGTAAAAACAATATCAAATCACATATAGTCTCACGTAATCACTTTTCACTTGTAAGTTCTTGAAATAATATCGTGTTTTAGGTTACTTGGAACAAAAAACGTCAACGAACGTACGCAGTGGCATAAAGTGCGAGGGTTGCCATAATACGATTTAAAATTTTCCATTCAATTAATCAATGACATTTTACCTATACAATTATTATTCCCAAAATTATAGGGAAACAATTTAACAAATGGCATCCCTTTGAAACACACATATAAAAAGCGGCCAAGTGCGAGTCGGACTCGCCTATGAAGGGTTCCGTAGCAGCAAGTAACATAATATAAAAGTTCTTGTAACTTTGATCGATATTTTAATAATAGTGTATTTAAAAAAAAAAAAAAGTCATTGATAAGTAAACATTATAATTAGGTACCTAAATGATGGGATTTAGATCTAACTATATGCGAGCCCATATAGGCTTGTGATAGCTAAACAAGCTAATATATATTCCAGTTTGACAAGAAATATTTCCAAAAATATTATCAATTTGTGTGCCTCCTCGCGTAGTTGGACATTTACTTAGGCACCTATTACAGATTTATTATTAGATAATAATGGTTCACGGTTTAAGCATAAGGTTTATGTTTATGAAATTAAATGGTTTTTTTTATTTTTATATTTGAGTTGATTGAATGAAAGGTAAATTGCGGTTTACGATTTATGACGTATTAAAAAAAAACCACTTACTAGATCTCGTTCAAACCAATTTTCGGTGGAAGTTTACATGTACATCATATATTTTTATCATTCTCTTATTTTAGAATTATCATTTTTGAAGACCTATACATAGATACCGCACACGTATGGGTTTGATGAAAAAAAAAATTGAGTTTCAGTTCTAAGTATGAGGAACCCACAATTTTTTTTTTTCTATTTTTGTGTGAAAATCTTAATGCGGTTCATAGAATACATCTATTTACCGAGTTTCAACAGTATAGTTCTTATAGTTTCGGAAAAAAGTGGCTGTGACATACGGACGGACAGACATGACGAATCCATGAGTTCCGTTTTTTGCCATTTGGCTACGGAACCCTAATAAAAAGGTGGATTCACTTTGATGTTCGCGGCGTACCATCTTCCTTTTTTAGTTGATCTGAGTTTAAATCTTGGGTTTCCTAAGAAAGCGGTACCGTCAATAACGGCAGCAAACTGACGTTTTTCTTGAAAATTACAGTAGGTGTTTGATAAGACAGTGTCAAAAATGCTGCAATTTTGCGACCGGAATCTGACGGCACCACGGGACCGCTTTCTTAAGAAACCCAAGATTGATTGGTTGACGGATACTAAACGAGACACAATAGAAGTTTTTTGTTACACATAGGAGCGTTTAGTGTCCCTCAAAGTGTTAAGTTTTTCATGAAATAATTATGCTAGATCTAAAGTAGAGCAACATGTTGATACCGATACCGCATCAAACTTCAGAATGGTGTCAATGACGATACAAATAAAAAATTGCAACAAAACATAAATATGTTTTGTCAGTCTAAATAGACTGCTTTAACAGTAACATCAGTATTCATAAACAATATAGTCGCATGATTTGTTAAGATTATCTTTTATAAGTTTGTATCTTCCATCTTCAGTTTCTGCGAAGATTTTGGGGGGATGACAATGTTCGCCTGGTTCCTTTTTGATGGAGAAGTCGTTGTTGACGATGACGCCGACGTAGCAGTTGTTGGTATTGATACAGCGCCATCTCTTTTTCAAGTAAGGAGTCTTAGAGTAGTAGTGTCCTTTGTATTTTAGCAGCAATTTGTCCTGGACCGTTGTTATCAGTTGCACTGTAAGAAATGATGCTGTTGTAGTATTCATTTCAAATGGTTTGTAAAAACTAAAAATAAATAAAATTTAAACGCACTGCATGATTGTATTGCTTTAATTTTTTTTTTATGTTATATTTAAATAAGGAGTAAATTCAAGGAAAAATCGTAGGTGGTTTTAATTATTTTGTTTTATGTAAAATGTAATACTTATATCACTTTTGATACACTGTACATTGAGGGCGAGGGTGTTAAAAAAACAATCGTTTAGCTTGTATGGTAAATTTTTATTTAATAGCTAGTTATCTAAGGAAATCATTAAAACAATCAACATTTTTTTGTTTTCGTTGCTGCACAAGTATACTTTACACTTAGTACACATAATTGTGGTTAACAATTTTCAATTCCGCATCTTACACCACATACGTTTATTTGATCTGTTTTGGTTATGGCCAAAATGATCTAACCTGATATTTGACGCAGGAACTATTTGTGATGTTTTTCTAGACCTAACTGGAGGTTCCTCCTGACTGCTGCTTGAACTTGTGTCCCCCTGTGGTTAGATGGTGTGTAGGTATAAAGATTTTCTGCAATTTCATTCCTAAAGTCAGCCAAATTCAACCGAAATTTTTTGGGTATTCTTTTCTTGGTTTTGACAATTTTTAGGATTTTTTTAGGGATGGTACAATACCCTAATGCTTAAATAATTATTAAATTAAAACAAAAATCTTTTGGCAGGTATAAATGAAATATATTTTATTTACCTTTATCATACACAGCGATTCGGAATTTCGAAAGCAACAAATCCAAACAAAATCACGCACAAACTACCATGCGGAATTTCGAATCGGAGAAATTTCGAACGGAGAACTAGATTTTGAATGGATTTGCTACCTTCGAAATTCCGAAACAAAATGTTGACTATATGTGGCCGTTCTTTTAAGTAAAAATAATACAAAGGAATAAATAAGAAAACTATGAATACCAATAAATAATATTATTAAATAAATTTTATTCTTCGTATTTTTGGCTAATATAATTTCAAGATCGTACTAAAACACTTCACATAAGTTATTCAAACTCAAACTCAAACTCAAAACTCAAACTCAAAGCATTTATTTCAAATAAACCAATTACAGGCACTTTTGAATTGTCAATGGGTCGGTCAGTCAGAAAGATGAAGCTAGTTGCCCATTCCAAAGCGTAGTAGATCCCTATGGAGAAGAACGGGCAAGAAACTCCACGGACACTCTTTTAAATCATAATATTTTTACAAAATATTGGTTACATCGTTCAAGTTGAAAATATACATGTGAGAACAATGTAGAAAGACGTGCACGTTAAAAAGCGTCCGTAATAAAAAGATAATAACTAAAACAACTAAATTAAATATTAAAATTAAAAATAAGCCATGGCAGCTAAGAGACGACCAGTCCCAACTGACGGCGCCCGTATTCGTTTCTACTTCACAAGAAGCTTACGAGAACATTGATCACTTTGATTTTTGAACTATGTCACACATGACACCTCTTTCCTGAATCTAATTGAACTGAATCAGAAGAGAATCGGTTTGCGGCGAAACCTCATTTTTTGCGATTGGAGAGGCCATGTCCCGCAGTGGACTGCTGTAGGCTGATGATGATGATGATGATGATAATAATAACGATGTCATATCTTTCATTGATTTTCATTTTCTTGTCATTGATGTAGCTGTCTTTACAAGTATCACGTGAGCCGCGTTTTTGTTACATCTTAAACTTTTATATTTTTTTTTGTCGCCATTTTCATCGTATACTGATAAGGCAACTGGAAACAACAACAACAACAACAACTGCAACGGCAACTGGTAACTGGCATGGTCAAGGTTTTCGTAGGCTAACTGTATGTTTATTTTATTTGGTATATAAGGCCTCTGCCTCGAATTTCGCGGGCAGCGGGGCGGCGGCGGCGGCGGCGCGTCTCGCATTGTCCCGCCCCGCTACCGCGCCGCTGTTTTGGAGGTCCGGTCCATTTGCTTTTACGCATAAAATCCTGCCGCTCCCGCTCCGCCGCCGCTGCCCGCAAAATTAGAGGCAGAGGCCTAATAGTCTACTGAATACTAATCTCATTCGTTTTTATCTTAATCCTCCTATTCCTCTTTGATTATAAGTATATGGACTTCGAATGCTGATGTATTTTCCACTTCTGACCTTCTGGTACTCCTTCGGAGGATGATAATGTTCCTTAGGTTCCCTCAGTACGGTTAATTTGCTATCCATAATAAGTGATGAGTAACAATAATTAGTATTAACACAGCGCCAGAGTTTTTGACTATCATTTTTCTTCGTATAACAATAGCCTTTATATCTGAATAAGGTTTTGTTTTCCAATGTTGTTATTATTTCTCCTGAAATGTGATCATCAGCATTACTAAATTGCGTTAAGAAAAAATGTATTTCAAAATGCGCCAAATGCATAATAACCTGCTTCTTATTTGAAGTCGGTTAAAATATTTAAAGCTTTTTGAAACAATATGTGTATTTTTCGTTACTTACAAAAAAAAAAAAAAATGCCAAACTTTATATGACTTAAATTTTACTCACTTTCTGATTTTATCAGAATTTTTCGCAGCCATTGATTTAACTAATTAAAATAATATAATTATACTTACATTTCAGTACTTTTTAAAATCATTAAATAATAATACGGTGTATTTTCTAAATAACTTTAATGTTTATTTACACAATAAATATTTGGTCTGTACATTATATTACAAAACAGAATATGAATTCAACTGAAAATGACTGTTACAGATCAATCAACAAGTACTACTCACAATGATGTAAATATGATCGATTTAATAATATAATTGTGAAGTTAATACTTATTACAATGAATGAGTTAAGTTGAAATGTTGAACGACATAAATTAAAAGCAATACAGACAGTCCATTTTCTTACAATTTATGTTATGTAAAAAATATCTTCATAACTCGATACCTTTTCTTTCTATGCCCAAATCGCTGATCATAGAATGAACATTATTAAGTATAATTATAATTATGTAATGAACACCTGTATGTAACCCATGTATCACAAATAAACGATTTCATTTGATTCTTTTAGCCCTTACATAAACTTCAAACATACCGTTCCAATTCTTGTTTTAAGTTTTAAGTTCAAGTTTACACGTATGCAACCAGTGTTTCTCTTATGTGAATAATTGTACTTATTCTATTTTTGAGAAATAAACATTGATTTATAAAATAGGGAAGATATAGTACTCTCTAATGTCACGTAAATATTATTGGACTAGAAACAATTACATTAAAACACACCCACACAACTATATTTCCCGATGTCATGTGCATCAACAACCGAAATAGAGAGACATATTATGCGGGCTGCAGCGGGAACGAGATAGCAATAATTGTTACTGTTACGTACCCATAACAAATCTACTATACGCTGCTTGCGCTGCCGCTTGTCTCTTCACACTCTTACGAATCATATATTTCTATCCCTTTCTGCAAATGGCGACCCAGCGGCAATATTAATCAGGAGAATTTAAAGAAAATTAAGATGTAATTACGAGTGAAAAGTAATCCCGTGGAACTTGTTTTTGGTTTGTGAACTATTTGTGCACATTTTGATAATACAGGAAGGCATTGTTGCTGCTTATCCAGATGGTTACGGTAATTTTACTTAACGTGCTACACAAACGCCAGTTCGATTGTGACTACGGTCAATTAGGCCCGTGGGCCTAATTTATGCGGTCCACGTAGAGGAGCGCGAATCGTATCTTCCTTATTTTATAAATCAATGGAAGTAAATGAATTTGAGAAATAATTAATCTTGAACCATGTGTTCAGATCGTGACCCATCTCATATCGCATCTAAACCCACTTGAATCACAAAAAATACTAGTATTAGGTAGGTAGTGTTAAATAACAAAGACTTAAATCGCTAAATTCTCCCGATCATGTCAAAAGATGTTCACGTTTCTGTTTCATTAACTATTTAAATTACATTTGAATAGTATTCAAAGTCAAATCATTTATTTCAAACAGGCACATAAAACGCACTCTTTTGAACGTCAGAATTTACAAAAATATAGATATTGTCTCGCTCACTCATTCTGACAATAATAATTATCTATCGATCCATGCAGGATGTTTGAGCTCACTCTTCTCCACTTTTTCGCGCGACCTTAGTACGGTGAGGGCAAATCTAACGATTAAAATCTTGCGAAAAAGAGATGGGGCCAACCGTCCTATTTAGCTCATATCCTTCTCACACTTGAATAATCATGATTCTATAACGTCGTAAAACGGCCTCAGTATTGATTTAATCCACCGAAAGGTTATCGTTTATGCGCCCAAGAAAATTGTGCATCACAGTTGTAGAGTCCTTCAGAGTTCATGTAGAATGCCTTAGGAGGATGCTCGTGTTCTTTAGGTTGCCTAAATACTGTTAAATTATGGTCTACAGAAAGTGTGGAGTAGCAATGTCTGGTGTGAAGGCACCTCCAACTCCATTTACTCCTCGGAGTCTTGGTGTAGCAGAACCCCTGGTAGCGAAGCAGGCGGCTGCCACTCACCGTGTATATTATCTCCGCTACAAAGTTCAAGATTATGTTTAAAAATCATTATAGGAATTAAGCTAAATTAAAATACTTAATTATTATTATTTTTTTCTAAATATAATTTAGATGTCACCAGCCCGTTGAGTAAAGGTGGTTCTGTGCTTCTGTAGTTACTGGATAGGGCCTCAAACCTTTTATATTAGAGGCAAGAAGAAATTAACACAAACTAATGAACGCTTTTTCTGTTTGACGTGATAACATTATCGGTGTTATTACAAAACGAGGTTTTTCTTCGTCATGGTTTAAACCATCGAGCCAGTTTTTGTAATATGAACCTAGCTTTGATAGAAATACAGTTCTTTATACAAAACTGACAACTTAGTCCGGTACCAAGTTGTCAGTTTTGTAAAACTGACATCTTAACGTGTCATAATAAAGCTCAAAATTCAAAAAAGGGTCCATGGTTTAAGCCTGGGTTTGAAGATGAACCTTGTTTTGTAATAAGACGGTATGAGTTTATTCTTCGAAGGCTTAGGCAGAGGTACACCAATAAATAGCGGATTGCCCACGGCTCAACTCAAGGGTTGAGCCGTGGGTGGCATAAACAAAGGCTTTGGCTTTCGTTTATGCGCCCAAGAAAACAGTTCATCAGAGGTGTAAAGTCCAGAAGAGGTCTTATGGAACTCTTTAGGAGGATGCACGTGCGCCTTTGGTTGCCTAAACACTGTTAAGTTTTGGTCCACAATAATTGTGGAGTAGCAATGTCCGGTGTGAAGGCATCTCCAACTCCATTTACTCCTCGGATTCTTGGTGTAGCAGAACCCTTGGTACCGAAGCAGGCGGCTGCCACTCACCGTGTATATTATCTCCGCTACAAAGTTCAAGATTATGTTTATAAGTCATTGGACTTAAACTTATATTAAAATATCTAATTATTATTATTTTCTATTATACATAATTTAGGTGTCACCAGCACGTTGAGTAAAGGTGGTTCTCTTAAGGCCTGAAACCTTTTACATTAGAGGCAAGAAGACATTAACACATAAACTAACGAACGTTTTTTTTTTTTTGACGTGATTACAGCTTGCGTTTATTCTTCAAAGCCTTAGCCAGAGGTACACCAATAAATACCAGAATGCCCCACGGCTCACGTCTTGAGTTGAGCCGTGGGTGGCATAAACGAAAGCCTTGGCTTTCGTTTATGCGCCCAAGAAAACTGTTCATCAGAGTTGTAAAGTCCAGAAGAGGTTTTATGGAACTCTTTAGGAGGATGCACGTGCTCCTTTGGTTGCTTAAACACTGTTAAGTTCTGGTCCACAATAATTGTGGAGTAGCAATGTCCGGTGTGAAGGCATCTCCAACTCCATTTAGTCCTCGGAGTCTTGGTGTAGCAGAACCCCTGGTACCGAAGCAGACGGCTGCCACTCACTGTGTGTATTATCTCCGCTACAAAGTTCAAGATTATAAGTCATTATTGGACTTAAACTTGTATTTTATTTAATTCTAAATAATTATTATACTAAGGCCCGCTTGCACCACAAATTACTAAGTAAGTACGTTTAGCGCTAAAAAATCAATTTGCCTAGCCTTTTTCTTCCTTTTATACCTATTAAAACATCATTCTTTTTCTGTCAATCGTTTGAAGATGACAGAGACAGAATATTGTTTTAAATGCAATTTGTGTGTTCATCTTGTATTTATTCGTTTGTATTTATTGTTGTGTGTATTCATTTTTGTATAATTTAAAGATGTTTTTTTAATATGGGTTACCTGAAGTAAATTAATTTTAATTTAAAAAATGAGATACAGGGTCAAATTAAATTAGCTAGCGACACTCCGCAGACGTGATGGGTATCAATATCTAAACACGACAAAATAAAAGTAAAAAGTTTTTATGTTTTTTTTTGGGTCAATGACCGCTGGTAGTGTTGTTGTAAGTATAAGTTGATAAGATCTGTTTGTTCGTGTTCGTGTGTGATGGGTATCAATAACCCATCACGTAAACAAAAAAAAAAAAGAAGATTTATAAACTGATATTTTATGTGACAGGCGCGCGGCGCCTGACCATCAAATGACAACCCCAAAAAAAAAACACCACCAAATTAATTTATTTTTTGTTATATCATGTTTCGATACTCATCACGTCTGCGGAGTTTCGCTAGCTAATTTAATTTGACCCTATATATTGGTACGGCGAAAAGGCCTCAAAACTTTTACAATACGGGTAAGAAGAAATAAATAAACTCGTCAAGTGCGCAATATCGCCGACCACACCAAAGCGTACCTACTTACTGTATTTGCTATGAGTCATTTATTATTAAGGAGGTTGCCTGTTCCAAAATTATGATTTATGGAACGAACAATTCAATGAATCTCGGTGGTTGATTTGAAGTCAAAGTTGCCTTTTGAGTAGTCACAAGACATCTAAGAGGCCAATTACGATGCTGAAGTTGAAACATAAGAGGCTTGTTAGTTGTAAGGTCTTGTTTCGAATGGGAAGAAATTTATAGAATGGTCTTTTTGAGACCACTCTTTGTTAGCGAGGTACCTACCTCTTTCCTCACAAATATGGCGAAGAGAAATGAAAAGAGCCGATGTTATCTTAAGAATTGTTTTTATTTTTCTATTAACACACAGATGGTCTTAAAGAGAGTTAAATCTTGTACAAACTGAGATTGTCCATTTTAGGAAGAGGTTTTCAAATCCAGATGCTCGTCTGTCACACTTTGCTGGACTCAGGGTTCATCGAAACCAATTAAACAGATTAAAAAAAAAGTGTGTGTGTCAGCTCCGACACACGACTGGAGCTTACTCTTTAAGCACGATTGTCTTTGAATATGGAATAGACAAAGAGGTTATATAAACGCATTTCTTATAATACTGAAAGCATTATGTGTAGATATTTTCTGTTTCATATGATTTAACTACGAGTATATGTGAAAACTTGTAATTGGCCTTATTTTGTTTGAAATTTTACTTACTGTATCTTTTAGCTGTTAGTTTTTCTAAAATAAAATAAATAAGTAAATAAATATGTGGGTGTGTTTATATGTAACTATTTCTAGTCCAATATAAAAACATCTAATGCGGCGGGTCTAACAGGCTGGACTCCCCCTCTCACCGCCGAGCTTCCCCTCACCCCTTCCCTTCTCTACTTCTCCCCCATCCCCTCCCTATCCCCCAAAAGTCGGAGCCAACCTGTTACTTGCTTTCGCTCGTTCGATGGTCGGGAGCACCGAGTCATGGGACGTAGTGGTATCCTTCTGCAAAACAGTCCGACTTTCTATTTTTCGGTCATTTCTGTCGGGCAAGGTTTCTTATCCCTCTGCCCCTCACCACCACTCCCCTCCTTCTCCACCCCTCCCCCTCCCTCCCTCCATCCTTCTCCCCCTCCCCTTCCCCCTCTCGTTTTGTTTTACGTTGCGCAAGGTACGTTGCATGACAACGCTTTTAATCACAAAAACGTGACAGTTTTATTTAACGCTTGTATTTCACTCCTCATATTTTTTCCATACCGGGGGCCATATATGAAAACCGATTCTTAAAGAGTAAACTCAAAAAAAAAAGGTAGTAGTTAGAAACTAAGACATCTTAATATAAACTCCTTTAGTTACAATGAATTTCTTCGGTTCATGAGAATGCTGATTACAAAACTTGCTGACGACGAGTTCCTCGTTAGCGTAGAGGTATGCTTTGCACTTAGGCAGTTGGGTGCAGCTCCAACGGGTCTGAGTCTGAGTTTTATAGTGCATGAAAAACGTTTGACCTAGGTAGTAGAGCCTCTGTTTCCCGCTTCCTAGGGTTATCATTTTAGCTGAAATTGTATACAATAAATCAATTTCCAATAATCACATAAATAAATTATCGTCAGAGAATAGATACAGGTATACAGGCAACTTAACTAATTTTACTAAGCAATGTTGCGCGTGTGATAAGTAGTCAATTCTCCTAAATCACTCGGTTAAGGTAGGACTCCCTCAGGCTAGGTGGAGCGACGATCTTCGCAGGGTGGCTGGTAGCAGCTGGGTGAGAGTTGCCGAGAATAACTGAATGGCGTGCAATTGGAGAGGCCTATGTCCAGCAGTGGACTGCTATTGGCTTTTGATGATGATATCTCGCTAAAGTATGCCATAATCTTAAAGTTACTAAGCACACAATAAAATGAATATTGGCAGTGTAGTGCTGCGTACCAAATAGCTTGTTCGGCTGTTCCGACTCACTGAGCTTGTTCGACTCATAGTTACGAGTACATAGACAAACGACTCACACTACTAATTCATATTTCAAATACTAGTACTTCTAGTAGTAGTTTCCAGGGTATTTTGGTAAACGAAACTGCGTTTACCAAAATACCCTTTTTACAAAGCGATAATAGTCTCTAGTATCGTATTATTGTTCCGTCGTGGTGCTATGAGCCACGGATGCTTCTGGGACTCTGCCTGAAATCCTTCAAAAGCAGGGATGCTTTGAATACTGGAAAACTGTGAAGTAGCCGATTCTTTCGGTTATATTAAAATTTTAATACAACTGGGGTACCCAATTGATGCAGCTCACTCTACATGTGTTATGAATGAAGAACATCGGATAGCTACAAGAAAAGAAGGCAGGCCAATGAAAATATAGATGGATTGCGAGTAAGGTGATATAGCTACGAAGGCAGTGAACACTGAGATGACGACTGATTACAATAAAGACGTGCTGCGTCAAACTCAAACAAAATGGGATAAGGAAGAAATAGATAGCCAAGTAGAACATAACAAAAAAAAAAAACACGTGTTCCAAAAACCAGCTTTCTACTCCTGCTATTTGAAGAGTTATGATTTTTTGGAAATTTTTTCATATGCTCGGTGCAATTCCAATTTTCTAGATACTACAATATTGCTTTTTTGCGTAGATATCTACCACTGCTACTTTCAATAAATTGTTTTTCCTATATGTACGTTCAGTGCTGCTGTCGTGGATGTTTTAATGTCCGTTATAAGGGAGGCCCTGAGTTTTGATGCTGCAGTGCCATTTTTCAAGGTTATTTCTATCGTACTGCCTGTAGCAAGTACATTGACCATCATTATAGACTTGACTAGAAACATGGAATTACACAAATAAGTAGTATACATAATGAGCTTTTTGACATTACTCATTGAAACTACAGTATTGAAGTAGAACATTTTATTTTAAACTCGAACATATCTGCCATTACTTTCAATATGTTTCTTCATCTTATGATTATGTTCAATATAACCATCGAGGATGTTGAAGTAACTGTCCAATATAAGGAAAGACTTGCATTTCGGTTGGCTGGTGCACTGCCATTTGTCTTGAAGTTTCTTTCTTTCGTACCGCTTGTAGAATGTGTAGCCCTGGTACAAAATGAGCTGCTTGCCATTTACCATCGTTATAAGCTTGGCTGGAAACATAAGGTAATTCACAAATAAGTGTTATACGAATGAGCCTTTTATTCGTAATGACGAAATTTGAATGTAAAATAAGCTTCTTATTGCCATTAGTCATTAAACAACAGTATTTAAATGGTCAACTTTATTTTAAACTCGAACATATCTGCCATTACTTTCAATATGTTGCTTCATCTTATGATTATGTTCAATATAACCATCGTGGATGTTCAAGTCGTTGTCCATTATAAGGAAAGCCTTGCATTTCGGCATGCTGGTGCACTGCCATTTGTCCTGCAGTTTCTTTCTTTCGTACCTCTTGTAGAACGTGTAGCCCTGGTACAAAACCAGCTGCTTGCCATTTACCATAGTTATAAGCTTGGCTGGAAACATAATGTATTAGTAAGTACACAAAATAAGCGGTAAATTAATAATTTATTCACAAGAGCTTTCTGAGTTAGTTATTAAAATAAAATAAATTAAATGATTTTAAGTTTCATTTATTGTTATCTTTCTCATTTTTGACAACGTGAAATTCATAAATTCTTATAATATACTTTTGTGAATATGTGCGGCTAGGGTTTTTTAACAAATGTGTAACACCTGTTGCTGTCTTTTATCTTCAAATGCATAGACGTATAAAAAAAGATGGACTCCGCGCGACGCATATCGAAAGTGAAGCACAGTGAGTATTATAAGTATAAGTATAAGGACTGTTTGTACAAACATGCGCCTCACGCACACATTTACATCATAGTATGCCGACCGCCATTATGTGACATGACGGCGTCTTTGTCAAATCACGCACACATAGATAGGTACGGTGCTTCACTTTCGTTACGCGTGGTGCGGAGTCCTCCTTTTTTATATGTCTATGTTCAAATGCTTGTCAGTCACGCACGCCGTACCTATGCTTGACAATAATACTTGATATACGGTTGAGTTCTTACAATACCATCGGCTAAATGTTTTACTAGTGTATTTTTTTTAGTAACAGTGGCCTTCGTACAAAATGAGCTTGATGCCATTACCTCGTCATTAAAACCACAATAATAATAGTAAAACATACTTCACACAAAATCGCTATCAGTGTTAGTACCTACCAATTTTCTTAAGATCTATGCTAATAAAAGTGACATCAATTTCTTTTAATTTTCTCTGTAACAATATCGAAGTAGGTATAGGATTTTATTTTAGATTTGAAAGTATCTACCGCTTCCATTTTCAATAAGTTGATTTTTCGTATGATTATGTTCAGTATTGCTATCGTAGATGTTTAAGCTATTGTCTGTTATAAGGAAGGCTTTGCATGTTGGTTGGCTGGTGCAGAGCCACTTGTAAATTTTTTTGTTATCGTGCTGCGTGTAGTACGTGTAGCCCTGGTATAAAACAAGCTGCTCGTCACTTATCATCGTTATGAGCTTGGCTGGAAACAAAGTTTTACATAAAATGAGCGGTGATTTTTATTTACATTATTTTGGAATTTGGAATCATTGAGGGTAAGTACTTACCTACATACTTACCCACTCCTTTGGTTTAGAGAAATTCAACAAATGTAACCGTCCTAATCCTATGAGAGCTCTTAGTTCTATTAGAGATGTATAATTTGTTGATTTGTCATAAACCCTAAAAAAACCCTGGGTTTGTAAAAACCCTTATAAAATGTTATGTAGGTTACTACCTACATAACATTTTATAAGGGTTTTTAGTGTTATTGAATCAGAGTGAAACATAATTGTTTTATTCTTAATTGGGGTTTATTTATGTAACCCATATATTTACAGAAAGTACTCCTGATAACCTTCCATTAGATACCAAGCACGATATATTAATTAAAAAAAAAAAACACAATTTTGAAGAAAAAAAAAATCAATTTAAATTAAAATTTTGATTTTTAGATTCGAATATATCTACCGCATCTATTTTCAAAAAGTTTTTTTCTTTTATGATTATGTTCAACGTTGCTGTGTTGGATGTTTAAGTTACTGTCCGTTAAAAGGAAGGCCTTGCATATCGGTTGGCTGGTGCAGTGCCACTTGTCACATTTCTTTCTATCGTACTGCTTGTAGAACGTGTAGCCTTGGTACAAAACGAGCTGCTTGCCATTCATCATCATTATAAGCTGGGCTGAAAACGTAAAGTATTTTAAAATAAACGGTTAGAAGAAACAGGGGGCAAGAAACAAGAGCTTGCAGTAATGCAAGAAGATAGCTCATTTTTTATTTGTCAGATTGACACTTACACAAATTAATATTGGTTCTGTAATTTTTTATTATGTGACAGCATGACTGTTCTTCCGTTATTATAGAAAATGTATTTTGTGTTTGTTATAAAATAAAATCAAGGAGTTACTTATAATTTATTTAATTTTTGCCAACGTGAAATTCATAGTTTTTTTACAATCGTGAATATGTGCCGCTAGGGTTTTGAACAAGTATTCTTTTGCCATGGCTATGTGTTGACCTGTTGCTGTCCTTTATATTCAAATGATTGTCGGTCACAACGTATGCTTGACATACGTTTGAATTCGTGCAGTACCAGCGGCTAAATCTTTTACTGTTGTATTTTTT
Organism: Cosmia pyralina; assembly: GCA_946251885.1. Lineage (NCBI taxonomy): Eukaryota > Metazoa > Arthropoda > Insecta > Lepidoptera > Noctuidae > Cosmia > Cosmia pyralina. The sequence goes on from OX276351.1 coordinate 22,856,978, forward strand.
GTAGTAGCAGTATCCCTCATATAAAATCAGCTTCTTGCCATTTGTCATAGTTATAAGTTTGGCTGTAACAAAAAAAGAAGTAAAAGTAATGTTGTAAAGTTTTGCGTAGCAGTAGGATAGTAGAAAGAGAACTATTGATGAAAGTAGGTACCTGTTGTGTTAATGAAAGCTACGAACTACTAAAAATTGGGTCTTTAGTACATGTTAATTTTTTGAATAAAGATGCTGCTATTAAGATTTAAGTTGGTTCGTTAATATGGGTTTAAGGTAAAAAAAAAAACAAAATGTGAAAAGTATTTTTTTATTTATTTCGTAGACTCTTGGATTAAACGTAATTTTAAATAACATATTGTTTTTAATCAGGGGTTGTATTCGCGCTGAGCGTACACCGGATTACTTTTTTTACCGTCTTGAAAAAAATAGGGTATATTAGGTGAACGGAGTAGAAGCGTATGGCATACCTAGTTTTTTTTTTTTAATAGCTTAGTCAGAAAAAAATATCTAAGTAAAAATGAATACTACAAATTCGTTGTAAACTTTTCATTATTAGAACTTATTATGAGAACAATAAAAACTAATTTTGAAGAAAAATAATAAATCCTTTAAAAATATAGAAACTCAAATCATATGCAACCTGCATTATGATTTCAACTTTGATTTTTTTAAATTAAAATAAAAAATATTAAAAAAAACTAGATATGCCATAGGCTTCTACTCCGTTCGCCGAATATACCCTTTTTTTTTCGAGACGGTAAAAAAAAGTCATCCAGTATAGTGCAGGCGTTGATGACAGAAAGCTACGCGCGTTTGCGAAGCTTCAACGCTGTGTAAACAGAGCTCCGGCGGGATCTCATGGCGACATGGAGAGTGCGATTGTCGCAACCCAGCGCTGGGCACGCCACAATTGCGGCGATAAGTCCCCTCTTTGAGGAGTGGTTGGAGAGGCGCCATGACGTCCTCACCTTCCGCCTGACGCAGGTCCTCACCGGACACGGTTGTTTCGGGAGGTTCCTGTTTCGGATAAGGCGGGAGGAAACGCCCGGGTGTCACCATTCTGTGGATCGCCCGGAGGACACGGTGGAGCATACAGTGGAGGTCTGCCCGGCTTGGGCGGAGCACCGCCGTGTTCTCACGGAGGCGGTCGGCGGCGGCGATCTCTCGCGTCCAAACCTGGTCCAGGCCATGGTGCGGAGCGAGAGTGAATGGGAAGCCGTCACCTCCTTCTGCGCCGATTCCCGGCCACCGTAGGCGCGGGCTTGCGGACGACGAGTAATGGGCAGCTCGCCGTCCGGTAAGGACCAGGCCTGGGTCGACGGCGCGTTGTGTTCCACGCCTCTAAGAGATGTCAGCAGTGACGGGGTCAAAAGGCCGATGCCGCCGGGGTCGCGGGTAGTTCGAAAGAGATACCGTGGCCCTGGCACGGGCAACTGAAGGAACACGGGTGGGTTTTAGTCATGTCTGACACGCCCTCCCGCTCTGCCCAGAGCGGGAGAAGTCATTTGATGATTTCCCATCCACAAAAAAAAAAATAAAAAAAAAGGCTCGCGTCCACTAGGCTCGCCGAGTCGAGCCGAATCGAATCGCCCGCACGCATTGCTCGACAAGCGAATTTCTTTGCCAACGCGTCCACCTGGTACACGTTTGCTTCGTCTACCTTCAGCATAATTTCAATTTTGAGAGTTTGTGGAAACCTCGTTTCGAAGTATTGGGATTGGACATCTAAAATGGTTATCTCGTGCAATCGAAGGCAAAGAGGAACATTTGTAACTTAGGAGCTACATGTGCGCTTCGTCGTAATCGGTTGTTATGACATACCACGTGGAACATTACGTATCGATATGGTCTACACTGGACGCAACAAGGCACCCCGTGTATCTAGAATCCCGAGTAAAACGCATGCCAAGCCTTAATGTAAAGCCTTCTAGTATCTCACCACTGTAAACTGCGACATCTGACCATACACACAGAAAAGTTTGTAAACGATTCGCTCTAAATATTTTAGTAAGAGGTGGTTGGGTCACTGGAACCCAGAGATATTATTTAAAACCAACCATGTATTTTAGATTCCCTCCAGAAAAACGGGGGTAACTTGGCTAAGGGCACGTGTGTTGGATCATTCGGTTCCCTACAAAATGGTTGAGCTGGATGTTGCTGATCCCGGCGTCATGTTCGTGAACGGGCGCCGTCAGTTGAGACTGGTTATCTCTTATCTGCCAGGGCTTATTTTTAATCTGATATTTTGAATTGTTTATTTTTTTACATTGTTCTCACATGTAAAAGCAATAAGAATAATGTACACAGGATGTTGTATTACTTATCTTGATGTAAAAGAGTGTCCGTGGAGTTTCTTGTTCGTTCTTCTCCATAGAGATCTACGTTTTGGAACTGGGCAACTAGCATCAACTTTCTGACTAACTGACCGACTCTTTGACAATTTAAAAGTGCCTGTAATTGGTTTAATTGGAATAAATGCTTTGAGTTTGAGTTTAAGGCAGATGCGGCAACTAAACAGGACGTTTAAAAGGCATTTTACTATAATAGCTGTAGGATAGGAACAGCAGTGCTATTCTGTACAAATCTCACCGTGAAAACCTAGGTGAAGTGAGTTGTCATTATGCCTGATGCTAGGGGATTGACACTATTTAGAGCTCACTCCACGCTCACTTCACCTAAGTTTTCACGGTGAGATTTGTACAGAATAGCACTGCTGAACATAACTTTAGTAATTAATAAAAAGGAACATAATGAAAGTCAGAAAGTTATAGAATAGAATAGAATACTCTTTATTATGCACACCATTTAAATTACTGGTTACAATTAAACTAAAATAATAAAAAAATATATAAAAAATAAAAAAAATAGAAATAAAAAAAATATAAAATATATAATTATTACTGGTTTTAATTAAAGTTATAATTGAACTATTAACTAACATTACATAAACAGTACAGATACCTACACCACTTTACCTACACGAGTTTATGTGCTCACACAGTAGTGTAGTATTCACACACGTATGTATTTACCATCGGATGTTTTAAACAAATTTCGTCTTTTATGATTGTGGTCGATTTTACCGTCTTGTATCCTATATAGCTCGTCAGTCAGTAGGAAACATTTACATAAGCGAAAGCTGCTGCAGTGCCATTTATCGAAACCTCTTTTTTTCGTATTCATTTTATTGAATGTAAAACCGTCGTGCAGTAGTACTTCAGCGCCATTTGCCATAGTTATTAATTGAGCTGAAAACAAGAGATAAATGTTAAAGTTACCGAATATTTTTTTTTTTTCTTTTGTGGATGGGAAATCATCAAATGACTTCTCCCGCTCTGGGCAGAGCGGGAGGGCGTGTCAGACTTTTACTGACTAAAACCCACCCATGATCCTTCAGTTGCCCGTGCCAGGGCCACGGTATCTCTTTCGAACTACCCGCGACCCCGGCGGCAAAAGTTACCGAATACTTAGATTTGGCCTCGTTGGTCTAGTGACCGCAAGCGCTACTGCTGAGCATGAGGTCCTGAGTTCGATTCCCAGGTCGGGCAAAGTCTTATTGAGTTTTTCCATCACGAATTTCTCAGTAGCAACCCGGAGTCTGGATTTGTGTCCGGTTGATGGCGATAGGCTCACCCTCTAGAACATGGGACTTAAACATAGCTGGCGAAATGTGGGTGTAGGTGTAACCTACACCTCTGCCTAACCCTTCGGCCAAAATAGACGTGATGTAATATACTTATATTTTTTTTTTTTTATTTTTTTTTTTTTTTTTTTTTTATTTTATTTTACTTATAATATATTAATCACCTATTACAAGTGTGAGCGAGCACGTCTACGGTCGTCTTTAGGTAGTTGCAGCGTTTTCCTAAAACGGAACCATAAATAGGTATCTATGAAATAAAAAAATCATAATACAACCCAGATTTTTTTTGTCAACTCACTTTATAAATCTAGTTTACATTGAAAATCTCCTTATAAAACGGAAAAATTAAATCAAATCGCCCAAAAATAAACAAATTTATCACGTCTACGGTCGTCTTTAGGTAGTTGCAGCGTTTTCCTAAAACGGAACCATAAATAGGTATCTATGAAATAAAAAAATCATAATACAAACCAGATTTTTTTTTGTCAACTCACTTTATAAATCTAGTTTACATTGAAAATCTCCTTATAAAACAGAAAAATTAAATCAAATCGCCCAAAAATAAACAAATTTATACTAAGTACCTACCGGTGATAAAAGTTTACATAAAAAATACCTTAAGACCTTTAACAGCAATTTTTTTTTTATAATCATGTTATCGCAATGGACTTTTCATTTATCAAGCCTCAATAAAGATAATCCCGGCGATAATTAATCTTCATTAAGATTTATTTCGCAAATTTGGCTTTAATTTAACTTATTTTCCTGGGCTAAAAAACTTGGTCCACCTGGTATCTACCATTCTCCGTTTTTATTAGCATTTTTTTATTATGATGATGTACCGTCATACACTCTGTGACCGTTAAGTTTTCATCCAATAGGACGTAAGACTTGCAAGGGCAGTACGTGCAAAACCATTTTTTATTCAATTTATTCCTCTTATAAAAGGTATAACCGTCGTATACAGCAAGAGTTTTTCCATTTTTCATAGTGACCATTTCAGCTGAAAATATACGAGGAAAGTACATTAATATCTAGAGGAAAAACACTTTAAAACACCATTCCACCATTGTGTGTAGGAGCTCGTGGCTAAGTGATAACAGCCACACGGGTCCATCCATCAGGTTAAGCTACGCTTACCGGGGTTGGTCCGTAGATGGGTGACCATCTTTACATATCGAGACTGCTCCGTGCCTCGGAAAGCACGTTAAGCCGTTGGTCCCGGCTGTCATTCGTGGCTCTTTGACAGTCGTTACGGGTCGTCAGAAGCCCGAAAGTCTGGCAACCAGTCTTACCAAGGGGTATCGTATTACCCAGTTACTGAGTTGTGGAGGTCAGATAGGTTCAGCTGCATCCGGTTAGACTGGAAGACGACCCCAACATAGTTGGGAAAAGGCTAGGCAGATTGACTTGTGGTATTGAGTGTCAGGTAATTGAGCTTCCTAAGACAAGGCTAAGCTCACGGTGACTGATACAGTATGCGTGCTGTCTATTGGGACAGGTTTACCCAAACTGTCTCTGATACTTTCCTCAAAAGGCCAGGTGCTATCCTGCTAGTTTGTTACACGATATTTTTAATATTTTGACTACTCGTGCGATTTTTAGCCTCGTGAGCACTCGCGGGATGTCATGAGCACCCCGCGCAAAATTTAACACGACCCCACGTAACAAAGTGTTGTCGCCATACTACCCCTCTGACCTCTCATCGCCGCGTTCAAAGGTCACTTGAAGCTACAGATACATTCAGATATAAAGAAAATGGCATTATTTTTTACGTTAGAAAATCACTGGGGTGCTGAGAGCACCCCGCGCGAGTGATCGCGGGTTAATGTCGGGCTTTAAAAGAGACAACAGAGTTTGGCCATTATTTCTCAAGGGTAGTCTACTCCATCTAGCCTATTTATTATTTTTTTAAATCATGACGTGTATTTTTCAATCCCATATTTAATTCCACACTCTGGAACTATAGATGGTCAAACAACGAAAACTCGTCTCGGAAAAGTATTATTAAGTATGATTTATTTACTACATAAAAAGCCTAAACACATTTACTGTTGACATTAAATAGAAATTTTACATTGAAGGATCATACGATTGATCTAAAAGACAATAGGATACACATTTCTAAAATTCTTATAGATAAACGAGAGACTTTTAATATACTTATAGAATAGTGGTCACTATATTCGTCTGTAAACTACTACAAACGAATATATACACCACTATCCGTTTTAAGAAGCTTTTTCTTTTTATGATGATGCTCCATCAAACATTGAAGAATGCTTAATTTTTCGTCGAATATAACATAAGACTTGCAATGATGGCTCGTGCAGTACCATTTCTTCAGATTTTCTCTCTTATAGAAGGTATACCCTTCGTACATTAAAAGTGTTTTACCATTCATCATAGTGATCAGTTCAGCTGAAAATATAAAGAGAAATGTGAATATCGTTACAAAAACATTGCATCCGAATTGGAAATTTTCTAAATTAAACCCTCATACATATAGTGAATTATAGGTTTATCGGTACTACAAAATCAAAGTCAAATCATTTATTACAAGTAGGCAATTAAAAAAAGCACATTTTTAACGATAAAATTCACAAGAAAATATATTTGATTCTTTATAGCCAAAAGGTAGTTTCATATGGAGAAGAATGGGCAAGAAACTGAACAGTTACTCTTTTAAAATGTTTTACTTACAATATTTTATGTATAAGGTCCCATTAAAATAGATGGACAAATTTCCACAGGGTGTTCTATCCATGAATATGAACAACTTTCACTATGGGGCCAAACGTGAAGACGCGACAAAAAAATCAGCTGCTCCCTACATTTTGACGAGCTTGGTGTAGATAAATGTACTGATCAACTGATTTTTGTTTCGCGATTTCAGAGTAATTGTATTTCATACTAAAAGTAACAACTTTTCATATTTTTTTCATATTCATGAGTGGAACACCTGTGAAAATTTGTCCATCTATTTTAATGGGACTTCGTACATCGTGGCCAGATCTTAGAATTGATAATTTCATGAAGTGTTCGGTCATTTCATGAAATGGCCAAATAAAATTGACCATATCGTTCAAACGTCAACTTTTAAAATGTCAGTCGACGTTAGGCCATATCATTAATGTACGGTATCTGTCGTGGTTCGAACGCAGAAATGGCCATATTTTGACGAAAGCAACCTATTTATACAGGATTACTGGTAATTCGACGTATATCCGTCAGGGGCTGATAAGGGGGCCAAAATGCAACAAATTGAACCCCCCATATGTATGGCCGAAATTCAATAGTTTTCGAGATATTTGAATTTTAAGAGTTATTCGATATTTACCCAAAATTTGACATTTAATTCCAAATTTTAAAAAAAATACATATTTGAATGGGTACCATTAAAAATGATGTTGTAGCTGACACTTCAATTAAGCTATGGACATAATTAAAACTACTTAATTTAACAAGATAATTAAAATAATGACCGATATAAGAATAATATCTTACCAATATTTTCATTTTACGCTTCAAAAATGTTGTCTCGTCACAAATATTTCTATGACATTAATCGTACAAATAACTAAAACAACTTGCCTATTCTGTAAGCTTTCCAAAAAGGTATAAAAGCCAATTTTAAAATACATAATTCGTGGCATGGCATGTGTTTGAATATATAAGTTATAAGCATAAGTTTTCGGCGCGGGGAGAGAAAGGGTCATTTGTATTTGTATGAAAAAATTGACATCAAATTTTATAAAAAAAATACACATCTTGTTCAAAATGAGCCCCTCGATTACGAATGCAGGTTCGAATTCTCTTCCTAACTTCGATTTTCGTCACTTTTGATGTGAACGTTGTTCTCATCTGTTGCGCCGCGTTTATTATTCGCTGTCGAATTTATTGGGGCCACATAAACTAATTCCTTCATATGACCCCAAACGTAAAAATCAAGTGGTGTGATATCAGGGCTTCGTGCTGGCTACGGAATTGGCCCTCCCCTCCCAATCCATCGGTTTGGATATCTCTCGTCCTAGCCACTGTCGGACAGTAATCCGGTAATGTACTGGGCAACCATCATGTTGAAACATGAGGTTGTTTTTTATTTTTTCGGGAACATCCGGCAACAAATCGTCTAGGTTGTTGCTTAAAAACTCCTCGTAATTTTCGCCGTTCAAATTTTGGGGCAAGAAATGAGGGCCCAGCAAATTATTATCAAGGACACCCATCCATACGTTCAGGGAAAATCTCATTTGCGACGCAGTTTCTTTTAGTTTTTTTTTGGATTCCTGCCTACTTTAGGTGCCCAAAAACGTAAGTTATGGTAATTCGTTATACCATCCCGGTCAAACTTTGACTCGTCAGTCCACAAAATATTTCTTAGGAAATGTTCCTGGTCAGCGTCAGCGTTTAACATAAATTGAGAAAATTCGAGTCGCCTGGTAGGATCTCCCTCGTGCAATGTTTGGACAGGTTGATAATGGTATGGGTGTCTACCTGATAGATGTACTACCGACCACACTTTCCACTGGGACATACCGAGCTGTCTTGCAACAATGTTCGTTGAGATGTTTGGGTCATCAATAAAACACTGAAGAATGGTGTCCTCTACGTCAGCCGTGTACCGTCGAGGTCTGCCAGCGTTGACGTGTGCTCTCTGAACACTGCCAGTTTCAGACAATCGTCGATAGGTGCTCCCGAAAACAGTAACGTGGAGAAGTCGACGATCAGGAAAACGGCGTTGGTATTCTCGCCGAGCCGCAGCCGCGTTTCCATCGGCAAAACCATAACAAAACATTATGTCTGCGTATTCGTTATTAGAATACGAAGCCATGTTATCCGAAATAACAATGATAACCAAAAGAATAACAAGGGAAACTAGAATTAACAATAATGATCGATAACAAATTAACGCGATGAGAGATTGGTTAATAGCAAGATAACAACACACGTGCTTGCGCAGCGTAGAGTCGAAACTTACTAAGGAAGGCGACGCGAGCGCAGCAGACGCCGTGTACTCCCCCGCCCGCACCGCCCCATCACGAAGAATTTCGCCAGTAAAATCGGTTGTTTTAGCGAGGATAATATACAAACACAGATGATTTCTCTCCCCGCACCGCGCGCCGCCGCGCCGGTTCCAACACATGCCATGCCACGAATTATGTATTTCAAAATAGACTTTTATACCTTTTTGGAAAGCTTACAGAATAGGCAAGTTGTTTTAGTTATTTGTACGATTAATGTCATAGTAATTTTTGTGACGAGACAACATTTTTGAAGCGTAAAATGAAAATATTAATAAGATATTATTCTTAAATCGCTCATTATTTTAATTATTTTGTTAAATTAAGTAGTTTTAATTATGTCAATAGCTTAATTAAAGTGCCAGCTACAACATCATTTTTAATGGTACCCATAAAAATATGTATTTTTTTTTATTTGGAATTAAATGTCAAATTTTGGGTAAATATCGAAAAACTCTTAAAATTCAAATATCTCGAAAACTATTGAATATCGGCCATACATATTATGGGGGGTTCAATTTGTTGCATTTTGGCCCCCTTATCAGCCCCTGACGGATATACGTCGAATTACCAGTAACCCTGTATGTAGACGTTCCCAGCTGACCACTGGGCATATCGCAAGGTTACATTGCATTTCACTCCGCTAGTGGCACCCCGACCAATTGGGTTAGGTTAGGTTAGAACTGTGACCAACCGCACGCGAGCCGAGCGAGCGCAGCGATGGTTGTCGTGACAGCAGCCGGTGAGCGCTACATCCTAGTTGGTCTAGTTACTTGGCTATCCACTTGCGCGACCGCGGGAACTTTGTTCCTCAACAGTAGGTTGTCCGTGGGAACAAAGTTCCCAAGACAATCTTTTTTACTCTTAACCTTGTTGCACCACTATTAAGTAGGAATATCCAATTCCATGCATTTACTGTGATAGATTATCTGTGTCCGAACCTTTTGAGATACGATAACACTCACTGAACTAGTCTATGACATTAAAAAAATATTATTTTTGCTGTCATAAAATCTAAAGTAAACAACAACAAGTTTTTGTCTCAACTTCGGAAGCTTGTAAATAATGAATATTGTACTGTGGTAAGTGGTTTTATTTATGTTTCACGTTAAGATTTAACACAGCATGCATTTTAAACCATAAAAAATATAGGTCATCCCTTGTTTTTGGAACGAAGTTCCTTATCGCGCGTTGTGAAAGGGGGGCTAGACGGAAAAAAATCTCACGAAAAGTTGTAACGACACTTTTTGCTATAGTAAGCTATTGTAAGCTGTGCGACGTGCGCATGTTTCTCTGTCTGTCTCTCACTCTCTGGAATCTTAAATTAATTAATAATTAATTTAATTCTTCTATTTTATTATAACTTAAAAAAAAAATATTACAATTCCTTCACTAATAAATCGAAAGGAACTTCCTTCCATCCGGGTGTCCCTTGACACCTCTCAACTTTTTTTCTTTGTAGAAAATTTAGAAATCTAGAATCTAGAAATCTGAAACTAACTGTGTTTGCTCTTTACATACCTATTTTTGTGAATTTTATACGATCATACATTCAAACGAAACAAACACTACGATAGAGTCCAGTTCTCTGGCATCCATAAAAACATTCGAACGTTACAAGATTCCAAGAATCTTCGTCGCTTTGGCATTGTTTGTAAACACGTGTGAAGTACCGGCTGACGTCACGGTGCGCGTACGCATGACTGTATGATGGACTGTTTTTTTTTGTTGTGTAGATTCTTTCGTTCTAGTGGCTATTTAGTATTTTTAGGAACCTAAAATAGGAATTATTCAAGTAGGAATAGATGCACAACAAAAACAAAGCGACATCAACGACTCTACCGGTGGATAATCCAATTATTTTACAAAACGATCACTAATGTTTGGCCAAACCATGAAGTAGTAGTGCCTTTAACTATTCATATCGTCAATCGCTGAGTATTCAATGATCTGGCCAGACCACATCATGATGTGCCTAGCGGTTGATGATCTATTTTATGAAATGATCAATTCAATTCATTTATTTATTGCATCAAATATGGTAGGTACATGAAGTTCTTATTTAAAATATTTTTTAGTAACACACATTTGGCATGCAATACTACAAGTTTAAAAAAAAATAAATTACTAGGTAACCACATTTTGTAAATTTATGCATCTACTTAACAATTAAATATTGTGCTTTATTGTTTAAAATTTACAGGTGCACTTGTGAAAGAACTCATCTATCGAATAAAAACATTCTTGTAACAACCACTTCCGTAACGTAACACAAAACTTATTGAAGGGTAGTTGAGTAATTGAACTAGGCAAAGCATTGTAAATTTAGGGAGCCATGTAAGCGCAGCTCCGCCGAAAAAGTTCTAGCATTGGGACGGGCATTTCAAAATCTAAATGTGTAATTTTCCTTTTATTTGTGTTATCTTTCCGCTCAAATAGTTCCAAGATTGAACCTCACAAACCTGGCAATTTCGTAAATATAAATGCATGGGACAGTCAATAGATTGTGCGATTTGAATATAGGCCTGCATGAGTCGGACCACTGCATTTTGAATATTGCACGAATACACTTTTTAATTTTTTGGGCGATGAAGATCCTCGCCATTTCGGAAGAGTTTCCCCACACAACTATACCGTATCGTATTACTGAGCAGACGTATGCGTGATACACCATTATGGCGGTACGCAAGGATATCATACTTTTAATTATTTTTAAAGCAAATACGAACATTGATTGATTTTTTTTTAATTTATGTCGATGTCATTCTTCCGTGTAAAATGTTCATCAAGTGTTACACCCAGGAAAGATCAGATTCAAAGATCTGACTACGACATTTACATTAACTAGCAGCGCCCAGCGGTTTCACTCGCGTAGACCAGGATAAAAAGTAGCCTATGTGTTAATCCAGGGTATAAGCTATCTACATACCGTACAATTATATGTGAAGACGATGTACTTAGTTATTTATATATCTACCACTATTTACTTGACGTAAGTTTTTCTTCTTATGACGATGCACCATCGACGTTTCAAGAATTACTATCTTTCCGTTGAATTCGGTCAATTTAACATAGGATTTGCAACGGCAGTTTGAGCACAACCATTTCTTCCCTCCAAACTGCTTAGCGAAGGTGTAACCGTCGTATAACAAATATGTTCTACCATTTACCATAGTAATCAATTTAGCAGCATCTGAAAATAATAAAGAAAAATATATAGGGTATCCGGTAATTAAGGTGATATGCAAAAGGCGAACTGAGCGGGAATAATAATGTGACAGAGTCAATGACTTCCACATGCGAAAAAAGAGAGCGCAACAATGCGCTGAAACCAAAATAAAAGCGATAAACCAAATAAAAATTGGTTAATAATAAATTAAGATATTAGTCTAGATGATTTTGCCAACCAATGAACCAACCACGAATATTTAAAGACATTAAGCCCCCGTTCCCAGTGGCGTAATAAAATCGCGGCGGGATTTTATCGCGCACTGGATTTTCAACTCTCGTTGTTGAGCCGAGCGTTGAGAATCCAACTTAACAATAACAGAGTACATTCTAGCGCGTCGAAAAAACACACTGTTCGATTTTGCACTCTCGGCGCTAAGCAGACCGTTGAAAATCCAGTGCGTGAAAAAAAATCGCCGCGATATTATTACGTCCGTGCGAACGTCGACTTATAAGAGAAAAATTATTTGATATTTACCAGTTACCTATGACGACACGGAGGCGCTGCTGGAGTAAAATATACCCAACACCTAATGCCAGAAGCATTCTTAACGTCACCCATACACTCCGATTCATTCGCATTCACACACACACACACTCGCATGCCTACATGCGTGCTGTTTGTTTAATTTTATCATTATCTTTTTTTATTATGATTATTTTCTTAAGTACCTGCCTACATTTGTATAGAACCAAAAATAAAACGAGTAGATAACACTTATTTAAGTAATGGAAGATCAGAGTCTTCTAACACAGGGTTATTTGCTTAAAAGAAAACTCCAATCACTAGTTGTGACGGTATTTACTTATTAAAATAATAAACCATTTCTCTTTTTCATATTTAGAATAATTATCCTATAATAATATAATATACGCTTTACACTTATAAAGATCCCCGGAGATACATCTATTCACCCACATTTGTTCTCTCATACTACAGTAATTATCTACATATCGGATCGTAGCCGTTGGCGTTCTGTAGTTTCTGCCTACTCATGGAAAGAAACTATATACAAACGTACATAATCTCACGCCGAGTTTATGCACGTTTGTATATAGTTTACAAATAAATATGTACAAATAAAGAAAGAAAAATAAGTTTATTTGTCACAAAAACATACAAAAAGATAATTAACTCGAGTAATACAAACAGGAAAATAAAATAAAACAAAATAGATCACGAGCACAAAGCAGAAATAGTCGGCAGCTGCTGGCACGTCATGACTGTTACAAGAAGGCTTCCACTCAGCATGATGCTGTGATATGGGGGACCCACAGCACAGCGCTGATGTTCAGTGGTCACCAATACACATAATAATACACATGTTTTTGTAAACTTTATACAATAATGCAGAACTGGTAAAACAGATTAAAGGAAAAATTTTAATGAAAATACCAAAATTCTATTTCCTAATAAGTAACATGATTAAAATCAAATCAGGCCATTTAGAACATGATTTAAAGAAAACAATGATTTTAGAGCTAATGATCCTTGGTCGCGTACTTCATTACTGAAGGGCGTGTCCCTGAAAGGCCTTCGTGACTTTATGTAGGGCGGTCATAACAGAGTCCAGTGAGGGTGGTTACTTGATCTGACTAGCGTTTAGGTGACCGGCCGCGAGGTCTTTTCCCATCTACCTTGCCCATCATCACCAATTATACTCAAGCTTAGTCCGAGATATCTTCTTTATTCACTGTATAGTTTCACAATCCTCGCATTGTGTGTGCCGCGAATATTTAGAGGAAGCGAAAAGCTTCGTGTCCAAAACAGAAATAAGGCACTCTGCTGGCAACACTTTATCTGTAACTCATTCTATGTTTTCGTCGTGCTTATCAGAATAAAAACGTATTTCTGCTTTATGAAGTTTTTTAACATTAAAAATGCCAAAACGAAGGTGTGAGTATAAAGAAGAAAGATAACAAAGGAAGAATAAGAAGTTAAAAAAGAAACTAAAGAAAAATAAAAAGAGATTGAATGAAAATCGTTCACCATCACCAGGGTCTTCATCGCCAACGCCGCCGGTATCGTCGTGCGCAGAAAGTGTTGTTGGTGATAATGAAATGCCCGTCACAGAGCTTACAGGCAAGTTTTTTCAACAAGAAATAACCTATCTTGTGATCGTCCCTGTTTTTTTATGATATGTGGTACGTGTCATTACAGGCACTCCGGTGGAGTGAGATCATTACGGGGAGGTTACACCGTGTATAATGTGTTTATAATAGAACGTTGTTTCTGACTCACTGTCGTCGGCGGGTCACTGGACAGTCACTTCGAGCGTTTTTAAAAACGCTAACTTAACAGCACTCACAATGTGTCAATATCTCACAATTTATTTTTGGTAAAGGAAAGCTTTCTTTACTATACCGCCATGGGATGGGTGGAATTATGAATACGTGTTGTACCTTATACAGCTGGTAGCTGTGTAACTAAATCAAACATGGTTTGATCTTTTTCTAGATGCTGTGTGTAGACAGCACAAAAGAGAACCCTTTGACTGAAGCGCTGGATGATTCTATAATTAGGGCTCTAAGCCAGACCCTATCCACAGAAAGGGAATATGCCAGAAATTTATATGGAATTGGTAAAGAGTTGAAGGTATTATTACCCAAGGCCTTAAAAAGGATATCAAAGATGAATTTGATGAATTTGTAAAGAAATATTTGATACCCACTAACATTTTGATGTTCGAATTCGATGTTTCGATGTTCGATTTTATTTTGATTTTGAGCTTCGGTGCATCTAGAAGTTTGCTTCTAGATGCACCGAAGCGAAAAAAAAAATAATCAATTTATCACACAAAAACAAAAATTTTTGCAACTGGACATTTTTTTTTTTACAACGAAAACAGCCATTACAGCCTAACAAATTTGATTCGATTTTTGACAAATGTTGATGTGAAAATAAAACTGGTAATTAAATATATTAAACAACCATTTAAAAGACTTTTGAGAATTCAATGCCACCACGTACTAGGACGTACGGACTCATTAATTTTTCCTCGTATAAAATCTATTCCATTTTATTCTATGTATAAAAACTCCTTGCTCTAAACTTTTTAAATTGACTTATAAAATTAAAACTCAACTGCAAAAGAATTGATCGAACTCGTAAAAAAAAATCACGACCGCGTAATAGAAAGATGCCTATGCAAAAGACTTAATTTTCGAATCATAATTATAGCCTCTGAAAGTACGCCATGTTTAACAACTGTATTGAAAAAGTCATTTGTATCATTAAAGGTTTAAGTTGGTAATTAGTACTTAAGTACCTTAAATTAGTTACCTATTGTTAAATTGATGTGATAAATCACATTAAATTGCTTATTCTTAAATCCTGTTTTTGATTGTATACTATACCGTAATATTTATGATTTCCAACAATTCTCTAAACATCTACACAGTGAATAAAGAAGATATCTCGGACTAAGCTTGAGTTTAATTACATAATTAAACGAACTTACCTGAAGTGAAGTTCTATTGTAATTATACGAAGGGCTTAGTCCGAGATATCAATCTCCCACCCGCCCTTTTCATAATCATAGATTATTATAAGTCAGGTTGGAAATCATAATCCTATATACTAATGCTTTGAAAATAATGAGTTACAGATAAAGTGTTGCCAGCAGACTGCCTTATTTCTGTTTTGGACACGAAGCTTTTCGCTTCCTCTAAATATTCGCAGAACACACAATTTATTTATTTTTATTTATTTATTCATTCATTTAAATAATGCATATTAGGTCTTTACCTATGAAATTGCCGTTCTGCAGTACTGGCCATTTCAAATCAAAATAATTTTTGTTTGGCTAAGAATTCTAATTTCAAATTAATTTTATTTTAAAAACATGGATTTTTTTTCCAAAAGTAGTCATTTGTTTATTGATTAGTGTTACATTTTCATCGCATTTCAATCTTTTTCGTCATCATGGATACGTTAAAAATTCGAGTAATTATGGAATATGAGTACCGTCGTGGCAGCAACGTGGCACAAGCGGCACGCAACATCAACGTTTACGGAGCTAACACTAGAAACCAACGCACCACTTGTTATTGGTTTGCTCGCTTCCGTTCTGGAAATTTCGACCTGAAAAATGAACCTCGCGGTCGTCCGAAGACTTTGGTCGACAATGACGAATTAAAGGCGATTGTGGAAGCTGATGATACACAATCTACGGCTGAATTAGCAGAAGCTTTCGACGTTAGCGTCAAAACAATATTGGTCCATTTGCGTCAAATTGGCAAGGTAAAAAAGCTTGACAAATGGGTGCCCCACGAACTCAATGATCGCCAGCGCGAAGTACGCGTCGAGACGTGCCGTGCACTGCTCAACAGACACACAAATGAAGGAATTTTGAACCGCATTGTTACCTGCGATGAAAAATGGATTCTGTTTGATAACCACAAGCGTTCAGCAAGTTGGTTGGATCCTGGTTCAGCACCTAAACAATGCCCTAAACGAAAACTTACCCCTAGAAAAGCGATGGTCACTGTTTGGTGGTCTAGCGCCGGTGTGATTCATCACAGCTTCTTACCAAACGGGGTGAGCATTACTTCAGATGTGTACTGTGAAGAACTGAACACAATGATGGAGAAGCTGGCACATCTCCAACTGGCATTGGTCAATCGCTCGTCTCCGCTGCTCCTGCACGACAACGCGCGACCTCATACTGCACAGCAGACGGTCTCCAAGTTGCAAGAACTGGGGTTGGAAGCTCTCCGTCATCCGCCCTACTCACCAGACCTTGCGCCTACAGACTACTACTTTTTCCAGAATTTGGATGACTTCTTGGCGGGAAAAAAATTCAATACCCGAGAGGCAGTACAAAATGCCTTTGAAGAATTTGTTGTCTCCCGTCCAGCAGATTTCTTTAAGAAGGGCATCAATAAACTGCCACTGCGTTGGCAAAGATGCATTGATTGCATGGGTGATTACTTCGATTAATACAAATAAAAAATGCATGAAAAAAATTCGTTTAAATTTCTTCAAAACGACAATTTCATAGGTAAAGACCTATTATTTACAATATTAAGACTTAAACTAAAATGGTAGGTATATAATAATGGGCTTAACCTGAACTAGGATAAACCTGTATCTCAGGTATCATAAGTGCAAATTAGTTTACAAAAATATTTGCTAAGATTGATGATAATACATAAATAATGAATAACATAACAGACTAATTAAATGAAAACATTGAATTAAAAATAATATTTAACTTAAAACAACCAGTAACTCAGTACAATGCGAGGATTGTGAAACTACACAGTGAATAAAGAAGATGTCTCGGACTAAGCTTGAGTATAATTACAATACAATTTCACTTCAGGTAAGTTCGTTTAATTATGTAATATTTCAAAGTTATCTCGTTTTCGACGGACAATATGACGTAAGTAACCGAGAATCCTTTGGTAACAGATCGTGGATAGACCATCTCTTTTGCGTAATGATAAATACAAATCAATTATTCTTAATTATATTTCCAACCTATTTATTTACATATTCTTATATTATATATTTCTTAATGATTATTATAAATGTATCTATTGAAAACGAATGTCATTTACAAGTAGATCGGATGCTTTTATTCGAATATATCTACCATCGCTAGTTTGATACAGTGTTTTCTTATGATGATTATGTTCCATGATCATTTCAGTTATCACCATATTTTCGATCAATTTAACATAAGACTTACAGTTAGGAAAGTTCGTACAAAACCATTTTTTTTTGTTCCTTGGGTTCTTCCTATAGAAAGTGTAACCCTCGAATAAGACGAGTGTTTTTCCGTTCACCATAGTTATCAATTGAGCTGAAACAAACAATCATTTTTTAATCGTCTTCCAAAAAGGAGGTTCTGCATTAGACACGTATGTATGTTTGTATGTCCGCAATTTTCTCAAAAAGCAAAGAATTAATTTTGATTATTCTTTCAGTAACGTAATCTATGTAGATTACGTTACTGAAAGAATAATCAAAATTCACACATTACAAAAACCTTCCTAAAAGTATGTACTTTTAGGAAGGTTTTTGTATGTAATACATTACGTAATTATTCTTATGTACGAAGTTATATGCATAAATGTACTGTCTCCGGCATTTTTTTTTTTTTACAATTATGTTCGAGCAGCAAAGGATTGTTGTGGCACCTTTATGTGGGTTAGCAAAAATGCAAAATTGTCAGAAAAGTTTTTATTTGATAACAAGATAAATCTATAATATTTTATACTTTAACCAAACCTATGCCTAGTTGTAAATCAAAATTAAAAAAAAAAACACCATAAAAGATATGCCTATCCAATTCACTTAGGTGTTCGAGTCCATCGCAGAATAACTTCCGTCGTAAAACTACTTTAACTTAATATACCCATTATTTGCACATTCAAGTCTATATTGGTCGTGTCAAAAAATACGAAGTTATTCCAACGTTTTCAGTACATTCCTTGTGTTTCCAACTACAACTACTTACAATCTGCATGCTACTTTAAACCATAAACTTAATTTAACATTTTTAATAAAAACATGGGCTTCGGGACTAATCAACCTTTAGCTCAGCTTGGATTTCCTACGAAAGCGGTTCCGTCATATTATAACGGCCGTCATAAAAATCTGTCATTTTTTTTCTTAAGTATTTGACATTAAGGGGGATCCACAGTAGTAGCCGCGAAATTCAAATTTTCTTACATTTTTTGCAATTTTGCAGGTCAGTGTCAGGTTGTATGTTGATAAAAAATTATGCATATACATATTTGTTATAGCAGCGTTTCATATTGTTGATGTACACTATGGGAATTCTTTTACATTGCATGATACATTGCAACAATGTGGACGGCAAATTCTTTCATTGCGTGTTACATTGCATGTCACATTTCGTAAGTAAGTCTGTACCCGGCTTTGCAATAATTATTTTTATTTCCATATCCTTGCAATAGTCTTACACCAACCTGGGGTTGTCCTTGATTGCACTTGCACAGTGCATACAGGGATAATCGTCGGTTGGTGCTTCATTTCCTTTACTTATAGAGTCTAACAGGCCTCTGCAAGTTGTTTTCGGCCCCTGTGGTGCCGATATATGCGAACAGCTTTAAAAATAATAATAAAACGTTTATTTCGACCAACAAAGGATCATAGACACAAAAATTACAAAATTTTAAAAAATAAAACTAAAACATGCATTTACAAAAATATACATACGAGTATTACAGACTTCGATTGCTCAGTATGTGAACCATACAGCAATGGCTCAGGTACTGACAATCGAACCTCTGCGCGAATGCCGAATAATAATTAATAAAGTTTAAATTCGTAAAACACGTATTCCTTTGTACTCAGCGTTTGCAGTTCTTGCACAGTTATTTTACCTCTGATTTTGCATTCATCATCATCATCCACAGCCCGACTTCACCCACTGCTGGGCATACGCCTCTCATTTCTTGTGCCAATCCCCACGCTCCTGTGCTAGCTTCGTCCATGTTTTGCCCGCAATGGCAACAATGTCCGCCCATCTCGCCGCCAGACAACCGATATCTCATCATCCAGTCCTCGGACGCCACTCTGTCACAGTCTTACTCCACCTGTCATCACTGCGCCTTGCCAGGAGTCCTGCCCAACTCCGTTTGAGTTCCATAACTCGTTTTCCGATATCTAAAACCTTCGTACGTCTTCGGATCTCGAGGTTTGGAACTCCGTTTGATGCCAAGCATGGAACGATCCATGGCTCTCCACCGCGTCCACATCTTAGCACCGGACGTCATGGTGGGCAGAACACGCTGGTTATAGAGGCGGGACTTCAGACGTAGTGGAATTTTAGCTGATCTCAGAATGTCATCCAGTTTTATAAATGCGGTTCTAAATGTCTCTGTTTGTTGATGCTTTTTTCCAAAAGAAAGAATGTTATAGTGATCTTTATCGTCGTTGCTATAAGGTTGCTGTGAGATGTAAAATAACTGTGAAAGGATAGTATATAACTGATTGGTGACAGAAATGCTTGGTCAAATTACAAATGCTGTATGTTTACCTTAAACGTCAGTTTTCATTTAGCCGGACGGATTATGCTAGAAACATAACGACACACGACGACATAACAAGCTATCCATTACCATTCAAACTCCAACTCAAAGCATTTATTTCAGTTAAATCATTTACAGGCTCGTTTGAATTGTCAAAGGAATCGGTCATTCAGAAAGATGAAGCTCGTTGCCCATTGCAAAACGTATTAGATTCCTCTGAAGAAAAACGGGCAAGAAACTCCATGAAAACTCCTTAAAATTATTTTGTTACAAAATATTGGTTACCTACATCATTAAGCTGACCTCGCATGGTATAGACATTCTGTATACTGAGAGGTCAGCTTATAGTGAAAATGCTTAACTTGTTATATCGTCAGCGTCATGCATATGTAGTCAAGAAAATTAATTGTTAAGCAAATTGGCACCCTAGGTCAATTTGCCGTGTTATAGCCATTTCATACAACTGTCAAAGAACGACAGTTGTGATTTGAATATCCGAACAATGTAAGTTGTTAGTCAATTTGATTAAAATAATTTAAAAAAAGTTTTGATGTCGCTCTGATACTATGCGCATGCCTCACAAAAAGAAACAAGATGACGAAAGTGCACAAGTGTGGATACATTATTTGTGGCTATTGCAAAGATAACAATAACCAATATCTGTAGACATCAATAAGTCTTGACGTATTTTCCATCAGGACACCTATGGACTGGTCGCATCTCATGAGCATGCTCCAGTAAACTTTTAATGATGTTGTTCTGGTCATCCAAACAGAGGTACGATTTACACCGAGGGAAGTTAGTGCAGACCCACTTGTGACCTGTCTTCGTTTTGTACCTATAGAAGAATGTGTAGCCGCGGTATAGGACCCACGTTTTTCCGTTGGCCATGTCGATAATGCAAGCTGAAAAGAGAAAAGCAGTATAGTAAATATGTAACTAGAATGCTATACCTACTTATTGTTTTATTTAGGTACCACGAAAGATGCATCATTAGGTTTGGAATCAAAATAAAACATCAACCAATAATCAATAATAATTGATACTGAAAAAATTTACCCAATTTTTTTTATTTTAGTTATTAGCTGCAGTTTAAGAGCTAGGCTCCTTATTTCTCGTGGAGCTGTTAAACTTTATACATATATGTAAGTACCGTCTCAGCAATTTTTATACACCATCAGTCCAGCACCTCTATTGCGTAACACACTTTCTTTCAGAGACAGGCCTCCCCCAAGCATCGCCACTTCGACCGGTTCTGTGCTTATGGCATCCAGTGGATTCCTGCTGCCATCACAAGGTCTTTGGTCCATCTTGTGGGAGGCCTTTTAATGCTAGGACGTCTGGTGCGTGGTCGCCACTCCAGAAACTCGGTCGTCAGCCATGTGTTCTGCGTGCTCGCAGATCTGCCCTGCCCACTGCCACTTATGTTTGGCAATTCTTCGGGCTATGTCACTCCCTATATATTATAATACAATTTGCATACAATAGATTATTGTTTACCTACATGCTTTGATTGGAAGTAAGTAAACAATCACTTTCTTATTCATTTATTTATAGGTTAGTAAATAAATCCATAAAAACACTCTCACTTAAAATTCTAAAGTTTTACATACATCCCATCACTCAATTTGTAATACCTTGATCGTTCATGGTTATGGTCTTCTAGAGACTTGAGTATTTTACCGTATTCTGACACTAAAAGGAAAGCGCGACACTTGGATGTTCTCGAACAACTCCATCTAGCGCCTGATTTTTGAACTACTTGCTTGTAATACGTGTAGCCGTTCTTCATCAAATATTGTTTGCCGCTTGCTTTTACTGTTATGAGTTCCGCTGTAACATAAAACAAGGCCCCAGTGATATATCGTAAAGCTTCAAATGCACGGTGTGATTTGATTTCCTGTGGCATACCATAAAGGCTCCTTCAAACAGGCGCGACACGTGATATAATCGCGCGAGACACAAAGGCACCTCATGTCGCGTGACGAGCGGTGCCTTTGTGCCGCGTGCGATTATATCGCGTGTCGCGGCTGGAGCCTTAAGTTGAAGTAACAATAAAAGTTGCACCGTCTGAACAATACTCAGACGATGCCAAGTTATATGTTGCTGCAATGATATGAATGTCGCTGACACGAAACTTGTACCGTGTAATTGGGGCTAAGGCAAGATCCAATGATAATTAATTGTGTCTCATTAGTCGGGAATCGGTAGGTCAAGTAAAGTGAAAGTTCTTAGTTATCCTCTTGGATAACATTATTTTTACGATATTGAAAAAAAAAAAACAAAGTATTAGATACCTCAAATTACTAAGACAATCGGAGCACCGCGCCGCCAATTGCGGCACTAAAATTAATAAGGAACGGACAGTAATAGTAATTATTCTTTCAATTACCTATATTTATTTGGTGAAATGGCAAAATATGGCAAGTTTGAATTTTCACGAATAAATAGGTTATTTTTAAGTTTACAATGCGACTCCATCATTTCCTGCTAATTAAAGTCCTTTAAGCCTCATATACGTGCCATCAGAAAGTTTGAAATACTGAAGCCGTGCATGAGTATGATTTTCTGAAGACTTGATGACGTCACCATTTTCGGACATTACGACGTATGCGTGACACTTGGATGTTCTCGAACAGCTCCATCTAGCGCCCACTTTAAGAAGCAAATGCTTATAGTAAGTGTAACCATTTTTCATCAATTGTGGCTTGTTCGTACCTCGTACGTTTATTAGTTGCGCTGTAAAGTATAAATAGAGACATAAGTTATGATTTATCTTATTTTTCTAAACATATTAGTACACAATTTCACCAAACTCAGTCATATTACGCATTTTGACAGACTTTTTTCCATAGTGAGTCGGCAAAATGTTCAACGGGACATTTTCATTTACTAACAGAGTATGGTGAAACTGGCTCTCGGCAATTTTAAATTAGTACTTACATAAATTATACAGCTATATCATTCATAAAATCATAAATTATAGAATTATTTTTCAGCTTTACTTATTCATTTATTAAAAAATATAAATATCCTACTTTTTTTTTTATTATTTACATTTTAATATAAGTACCATCGGTCGTTTTAAAATACTTAAAAGGTTCGTGATTATGGTTCTCCGAAGTCTTAATGATTAAACCATCCTCTGACACTAAGAGGTACGCGTGACATTTAAACTTCGATGTTCTTGTACAGCTCCATCTAGTTCCTGCTTTGAGAAGTACGTGTCTATAGTAAGTGTAGTCATTTTTCATCAAAAGTTTCTTGCCAGCACCTTGCATTGTTATAAGTTCCACTGTAATACAATCGATTTTTTTTAAGAAAAAAAAATGTTCTTAATAACCACGGACTAGAAAAAAAGGACTTCGCGCCACGCGTATCGAAAGTGTAGTACCGTACCGATTTATGTGTGCGTGATTTGACAAAGACGCCGTCGTGTCACGTAATGGCGGCCGGTCACCATACTATGATGTAAATGTGTGCGTGATGCGTGTTTGTACAAACGGTCCCGGCATACTTACTGTGCTTCACTTTCGATATGCGTGGCGCGGAGCCCTTCTTTTTTTTCTAGTCCGTGTTAATTACTTGTTTAAATATATAGGTATATTCTGCATAAAAATAATGCTTCCTTAAATGATAGACGTACGTCGGTGGGTCCTACGAATATAAGCCAACGTGGTTTATCATAGATCCAAAAGGGGCTTAAACATTTTTCTATGGAAGTTGGTAGTTCGTTGGTTAGTGGACTAAGTCACCCCAGTCAAATTACAATGGGGATGCCATTGTAATTTGTCGGCAAAATTAAACAGGATTATGAAAGGGTAGAGGAGACTTGATCAAAAAAAAAGTCCAGGAATATGATACTCTAATCTAAATAATTACATTATCAAGATATTTGGATCGCTATAATATGAGATGAGGCTTCGACCGAGTGGAGGACGAAAACACGAGTAAACCCATAAAAACTTTTTCCATGTGCCAACTTTCACGGTGATCAGTCAAACGGTGTCGAAGTCTATTTATAAATAAAGCAGTAATAGGTTCCAGGTACACGTAACATAACATCACGCCTGTAATCCCCGAAGGGAAGGCAGAAGTGTACCTATAGTACACCCACATTTCGCCAGTTATGTTATATAGAAAAATAGAATAGAATAGAATAGGTACTAATAGTAGTACTAGCGGCGGCGGCGGCGGCGGCGGTGGCGGCGGGCGGTAACTAGTGGTACTAGTTATATCCCTTGTAATAGGAAGCCAGCCTATTGCCATCAACCGGGCATTAATCCAGACTCCGCGTTGCTATTGAGAAGTTCCATATGGTAATAACACTTTGCCCTACGCGGGAATTGAATCCAGTAGTGCTATTCTGTAAATATCTGACCGTGAAAACATGAGTGAAGTAATGTTAAAGTGAGCTGTCAATAGTGTCAACCCCTAGCATCAGGTGGAATGACGGCTCACTTCATAGAGTTATCACGGTGAGATGTTTACAGAATAGTACTACAGGACCTCGTGGTTAGGTTCCAGTTAGACAAAACAAAAAATCCGAAATCACTAAATTGCTATTCACGGTTTTAATTTTTTAATCACACGCGTCTGGCTCCCCCGCGTCACACCCCTTCGCGCGCCCCCGAACATTTTTTGTCGCCGCGCAACGGGTGCGTATGCGCGCCTATACACGGCTTCTATGCAAAGTATTTATAGTAATGATAATAAACTAATTACTGTTTCTTAAAGTGGATAGACTAGGCTAGATTACGAATTTTGTTTGAGAACTCGATGGTGATAGGGTCCGATATAAGAATCTCATTATCAAGGACCTCATTAACCCATTGTATGAATTATATAAAAAAAAAAAAAAATAAATAAAAATAATTTATTTCAGACTTTTCGTCCATATGATGTTAGCATTGATGTTAGTAATACACACTACTTAATATTATGATGGAGGTAGCTACAACTTTTTTTTTGTATAATTTTGTTTTATTGAGCTACAGTAAGAAGTATAATTAAACCGAAAAAAAAATTACAACGTTATTGCTGAAATTACAGCACAAAGCCATTTATGGCTTAATATGCACTGTCGTAAATTATCGTTCATGCATTACCTATGTGGCTTTTACATGCGTTTAGTAATTATACTGTATGGAAATTTTTGAAACAGTTTCGTTTATCATTATAGCACAAATAGACTACACATTTTTCACACTTGGTGAAGGAACGGAACTTTAAACAATTTTGGCATAACTGCCGATTTTTCATCCACGTGGGGAAATGGCTGATGTTATCAATTCGTACAGAATTCAGCGGAACGTGTTGATGTCTTTCAGGAGCTTTTCGTGACTTTTTAGTGGGTACCGGCGAATCGGGCAAGCTGGATGGAGTGCCGCCTCTGCTTTTCGGAGTTTCAACCCGGCTTGTTCGAGTACCAACTCGGCTTGATGTCAGGGTTCCAAAACCGTTAGCTGGACGCCCACGCTTTCTTACCATTGCCAGTACTTTTCCTGCCTTACACATATGGTCTGAAACTGCGAGTTTGAAATCAATTATGTACGCTTATACTTCAGCGCCACAACAACCAAGCGTTTACCATGCACAGGTCCACCGTGTGGTACAATGAGCTTTTTTAGGCGCGGAAACGTCCATTTTTAAAAGAAATGAAAGCGTAAGTAGAAAGCAAGCAATGTAAACGAATCCAAATATGACAAACAGAATGTAGGATAAAATGCGAACGAATTCATTATTATGGATTTTGATAGAAACCGTTCCAAATTCGAACAAAAACAAAAAAAAACTGCCAAGACAAATCCCATTCCCTGCATTAATTCTTAATTCGTTGCTGCATAGCTTGATTCAAAGAATTCATATTATGTTTGAATTTTTACTCACCGTTTTGTATTGTTTTTCCACTGTCAAAAATAACAATAATTTATTTTCGCTTCACTATTTGCTGCACATAACCTCTAATACTTTTAACACAGTGCACTTACCATAGACGAAAAAAATACGTTCCGTTTTACGAATAAATGCTTATTATTATATAATTTACTTTTTCAGTAATTGATTTTTTGTTAAACTGTAATAAAATTAGAAACTTACGAAGCCGTGAATGGCTTCGTATGCGAAAAGGGGAGTACTAATTTGTAATAAAACATTTCACAAGTACTCGTACCTTACTACAAAATTCGTAAAAGTGTTAGTTAACATAATTTATTACAACTACTTATAATCTTAATTACAATCAATCCTATATTATCACTATACTGTTCTATCTTATAAATATGCGGTGGATAGAACATAGTCTCCAGTGTGTCCATAAAACCTTTACGGGTGGCAGTTCCTAATAACATCACAAGCACATCCTTCCCCCACCCTCGCTTGCTACCAAATAATTAGACAAACACAACATACATAATAGACCTATAGGTTCGGTGATATAATACGGCCGATGAACTATGGCCGGTCTCCGAAATTTCGCACATGTTCACTCACTCACACTAGCATCATGTCACCATTTTGTTCCTAAAAAAAATATTGCTGAGCCTTCTGCGCAAAGTTCAGACCGACCATGATTCATAGGCCGTATTGTGCGAGATCATTTTACTAAAACCGTAACAATATTTCCTCAACAACATTAATATACAATCAAACATACTTCTGCGCATATTGTAAATTATGAGCTTTATTACTAATCTACGTCGTGAGATCTAAACTCCACCTTCCAGAGTTATGCATTATATAGACAGAGGCTGGATGCCTTTTTTTTGCTTTTTTTTTTTTTTGTGGATGGGTAATCATCAAATGACTTCTCCCGCTCTGGGCGGAGCGGGAGGGCGTGTCAGACTTTTACTGACTACAACCCACCCGTGTTCCTTCAGTTGCCTGTGCCAGGGCCACGGTATCTCTTTCGAACAACCCGCGACCCCGGCAGCAGAGGCTGGTTGCCTATGGTTCAAGTCTCCACCGACGACGGTCATCATTTCACTAAAACCTTAACAATATTTCCTCAACAACATTAATATACAATCAAACATACTTCTGCTCAAACATGCTTCTGCTAAAGCTCATAATTTAGAAATTATGAGCTTTATTACTAATCTTCGTCGTGAGATCTAAACTCCACCTTCCAGAGTTATGCATGATATAGACAGGGGCCGGATGTCTATGGTTCAAGTCTCCACCGACGACGGTCATGCTGAAGTCCGCAACAATGTATGCTCGACAATCATGCTTCATTCTCGATGAACATTTGTACCGCGTCTTGCCTTTCTTCGACACACAATGGAAGCTATATGTGAAACCGTTGTATTTAAATAGTAGAGCACCACTGACTAGTTCTATAATTTCACCTGGAATTTGAATTAAGATTAGTTTCGAGGATTCCATGGTTGAGGTGGTATTTGTAAAGCTTTTTGGCGGTTCCGTCATATTATAACGTCATGAAAATCTGTCATTTTCACCAGTATTTGACATTAAGGTGCCTAAAAACTCACTGTATTAGGATAGCCGTTATTGTGTGACCGTTCACCGCTTTCTTAGGAAACTAAAGCTAAAGGGGGAACCGGTAAGGTAGCCCGCGAAATTCAAATTTTCTTACGATTTTTGCAATTTGCATCTCAGTGTCTGGGTGTATGTTGGTTAAAGTATGATTCGTGAGCGTAACAAATATGTATTTACAGAATTATAAAATCATTAGAATCAGTAATACAGCTCCTGAATTTAGTAGATATAATCCTCAATGAATGTCAAGATTTTAAGAAATAGTCATTCAATAGGGTAATATGAATTTAGAGAGTTGTATTGATGATTTTAATCATTATAATTTTATAAATACAGATTTTTTATGGTCACAAATTATATTCAGATCAACATAAAACCTGATACTGACCTGCAAATTGTAAAAATCGTAAGAAAATTTTAATTTCGCGGGCTACCCTAGCGCTTTCACCTTAGGCTTTTTAAACTCACCTGATGTTAGCCGTTCGTTTTCAAATGGTTTCTGTGAAATAATTGACAAAGGCATCTTTTAAGAACTTCTCACTAACGTCGCTTAATTTTGGAATTTCACCCTTTAGATTGTAGTTGACCGGTCAGTATGTCGATGGTATGTAGTATGGTGTAGCGGACGTATATCCGCAGCTCTGTGATAAAGCATGCTCAATTGCTCAATAGATTGTCATCTTTAGGCGCGTTGAGTGATTTTTTGTAGGGGGAAATCTTACGGGTTCGCGACACCGCGACATGCTATGCATAGTTTTACGTTTAAGTTTTCATCGGCAGTCCCCATGACTGCCATTTTTTTTTATAATTCAGTTATAGTTAGCTATTTAGGGTGGGTTGCACCATCTTACTTTAAAAATAACAAAAATCGCACTTGTAGTTCGATGTTTGTTATTGTTAAAGTACCCATGTTTGTTAAAGTTCCTGTTAGACAAAAAATGGGTTGTTCCATTTGACAATTTGTTATAACTTTAACTGTAACCTTAACCACCCACGCTTTGCTGTTTAAAGTTAAAATATCTGTTACTTCTGTCAGACGCGTCGAATGTCATGTCCCTGCTCCGAACTTTATCTGTTATATTTGACATGACGGTGCAACAGCAGGTAGTCATTGTAAGGTCATTTTAACTTTGACGGAAACTATAACCTAGCCCTTGGTGCAACCCAGCCTTAGTTAGTTATATTTGTTCAATGTCACCCATACACTCAGTACACGGTCTCCCTAACCCGTGCCAGGCTCGGCTAGCTCTGAAAGTGGGGCGGGCGGGAGCCATCCACCCCATCCGTAGGAACGTCGAGTCCGCGTCTCTGTCGCTGGTCGCTCTCTGCTGGGCTTCATGCATATAGGTGTGTGTTCCACCCGGTAGGGGTTGACCGCCGGGACGCGGTGAAGAAAGCGGCAGTATGCATATGTCGTGACGAGCTTACGGATACATATACAGACTACTGTTAACATGGGCGTGTTAATGCAGCACGTCCAAACATACCATTGCCAGTGGCAGATAAAATGAGAGGCCCGTTGTTACGGGCCGCAGTATAGCCTCCGCGGCAAGGGGGCAATGCCCCGGGGCCGCACGCCACGCGGGGCGTCGCGACATCTCACTTGTTTTTTTTTTGTAACTGCCTCGTTGGCCTAGTGATCGCAAGCGCTACTGCTGACCATGAGGTCTTGGGTTCGCTTCCCAGGTCGAGCAGTGTTATTGGGTTTTTCTATCTGGAATTTCTCAGTAGCAGCCCGGAGTCTGGATTTGTTCTCGGTTGATGACAATAGGCGCGCCCCCTATTACATGGGACTTAAACATAACTGGCGAAATACTATATGGTGTACTTAGGTAATGTAGGTACACCTCTGCCCAACCCTTCGGGGAAACATGGCATGATGATATGATCAACATATATGTTATATTGTGTATCTTCCAGTATGTGCCAAATAAACGTAGAAAATATGTTTATTTTTCTTTACTTTAGTCAAAGAACGCGATAATTATGTTTTAGTTAAAAAGGTTTCTGTAGGTAACTATGTACGTGTAAAAAACAAAACTATTTTTAATAATGATATATATTTTTACTTAATATTTAACTCGCACAAAAATGTTTTGTTTTTTGACTTGGTTTTTAGAAAAAAATATATAATTACGCCAATAAACAAATAACATAGCAGTGATATATATTTGGCGTAATTAAGTAGGTATGTTAATTTTAGAAAACAAATATTAAAATTACGCCAAAAAAACAAATAGAGGGACATTGCATGGCATACAATATATCGTAAAAAAAGGACTACTTACGTCTCATTAACCATTGAGAAAACAGAGTAATACGTTAGTATGGAATTAACGCCGACGACCACATAACCGCATTTCCTCTAAACATTATTTTTTTTCTATATATATTTTTCTATATTTTTAGGGTTCCGTACCTCAAAAGGATAAAACGGAACCCTTATAGGATCACTCGTGTGTCTGTCTGTCCGTCTGTCACAGCCAATTTGCTCCGAATCTAATGGACCGATTAAGTTGAAATTCGGTACACATATGAATTTCTGTGACCCAAACACGGACGGGTAAAGTAAATAAATTAAATTTGAATATAGAGGTCACTTTTGGGGGGAAAATAAGAAAATAAAAAAAAAAAGTTTTGCGAACTACACCATGTGGCATGTCAAATGAAAGGGGTTACTATGAGGGTCTCAAATATATATTTTTTTATAATTTGAAAATAAATCGTTTTAAAGTTATTTAATAAAATAGACGAAAATTTACCATTCCCCCCCCCTTATCTCCGAAACTACTGAGCCTAAAATTTTGAAAAAAAATACAGAAAATAGATCTTTACCCGTAGATTACAGGAAAACCTATAAGAAGTCTGTGGTCTTAAAATAACATGGTAAATCTATCAATATTGTGAGTACAAACTTACATTTTCAGTTGGAATGTATGGGAGAACATGTTTTTCAACTACAATGTTAAGTTTGTTATTAAGATAAATTCATCCCAACTACGGAACCCTTCATTGTGCGTGGTCCGACACGCACTTGGCCGGTTTTTTATTATGGTACAATAATATGTCTTTTAGTACTTGGGACTGATCCGGAAATAGGTATGTCCCTTGGTTGGTTCCAGTCTAACCGTATACTTACAGCTGAATACCAGGACTTAATCTTACAATCTTTAAAAGTTCTAACATTAAATATAACCGGCAATGATATTATATACAAAAACAAGGTAAAATATGTATAAGTGCACACGTCGTGAGGACTCGAAAACGTCCTAATTGGGACGTTTTGTCTTTAGTCCGCACGTCAAAACGTGACACGACCAGATTTTAAACGTCGGTTACTATAAACGTAACATATCTTGTGTATAATATCATTGACAGCCAGACCGGCTTCATTCACTGTGAAAATTTAGATGAAGGGAGCTTGAAGCATAGACATATGGACTGGAAATGTCTACAAAAAAAAGGTGCATACCTACACCCTGCATTATGCCCACTGTAATACTTTTGTGATTCTATGGGAAATTGTTCTTGATCAACAATAGCTGGTATTTCAGCATTTTGTAGAAGACCATTTTCAATAACATGGTAGTAAATTGGATACTTATAGCTTCACAAATAAAAAACGAAAAGTACAGTTATTTATTTTGTTTGTTTAATCGTAGTTTACCATTATAATAGTATTACTTTTAGTTATTTTCAACACCAAAACTATTGAAAACCACAAAGATTTATCTATATGTTTATATTCGGCGACTAACAAACGACAACGAATGACAGATGACAGTCAAAGATAGCGGCGGGGGGCTAATGACGTTCAAGTTCAACCAATCAACGCTCATGGTGCTTTCCGTCGCATTCAAGTATGATGCCAGTTTACAATTTGATGGTTAGACATGGATAGATTTTAAACTGTCGAAAATTAACACGTTATGTTGTAAGCGGTATGGGCACAATTTATCGACAGTTTACAATCTCACGAGTTAGATTATAATGTATAAGCTAACCAAGTTCTTAAATTATCCGGTGACATATAAAAATACATTTAAAATGTCCTTGAAATTATTGATTGCATGCATCTTTTGCTAAAGTTGACGTTCTAATCATTTGAGGATTACACTAATGGATAGATCATTTAAAAATCTAAATAATTCCCGTTTTATTTTATTTCAAAAAATCGCTATTCTTTTTTTATTAAAATAATTCCAAATTTTTTGTGAAGTCCATAGACTTCACAAAAAAGGCTTCATAAAGAGGCGTGCGCAGGGAGCGGGGCAGAGCGAGACTAAGCGCCGGGACAGAGAAGGACCAAGCGCTCAAGGTCGTTTGGTCGGGGAAGCGCCTTTTAAGGTTTATTTGCTGAAATTTTGAACTTGATTTTATTATCCGACCACATTGCAGTAGTCTCATGGTTATGACATGTAGACTCTTTCAGCATTTGCTGAAGGTTATTCATAAGTATGTAGGCAGGACAGTTTGATCTCATACACTTCCACTTAACCACATTTTCAGCTTTATCGTTATGTTCTTCTTCGTAGACAAACTCCCTAAATATTAAAACCCTCTTGTCTTGGTTGACCAGGAATATTCCACCGACTACTTTTTTACCTGTAAAAATATAGAAATCACTTTATCCTGAAAGTTGTTTACCGTGTCGCCCACTACTCTCTCTGCTAGAACTTATTGAACAAGTACCTACTTACATAACTCATGATAGAAGTACCTATCTTCCTTTGTAGACCTCATCTCATCCATCGCCTTCCATCAGGTGAGATCGAGGTCAAGAGCAAGCCCATTCCTAAATTTAAAAAAATACTACTCTGTTTGCAATTAAATAGATAGATAGATAAAACATTTATTTGGTGCAAAAGATATAGCACAACACACAAAAGTACAATTAATTAAATCAATATAAAAACAAGATGCCAATAATGAAAACAAAAAACAAAAAAATAAAAGAAAAACGTACATATACAAAAATAAATAAAATGAAAAAAAAATTGACACTATGACGTAAGTACTTTAAAACAAATTGAAGAATAAAAAATATTTTTGTTGAAAAAAAAAACAATCTAACTTAAACTTTTTAATTAATAATTTATAAAGGACAACCAGAACACGAATAAATTTCTAAAAAAAATTAAAAACGAATTAAATCATTTATGGTTGAATTTAATTTAGTGTATTAGTGTACGAAGTTTAATTTATTGTCGTATTGTCATCTCCACCTTATCTAAGAGCCGATTTATTTCTGTGTACAATGCGATGCAACTAAGTCGAGTTCAAATGAGTGATTATCTTGATGTTAAGAATAAAAGCATAGAAGCTGTTAATGAAAGCCCACTGAGATCTCAAGATGCTTTACAGACATCAGAGGAAGCGACAGACCCCACAAAGTCTGCAGATACTGATTCACATATTATGGTCAGTGAAGTAAAAAAAAAGACAGAGAAAGAAACCAGAATGATATGGCTATGTTAACATATGTAACCACCACACATTCAGAGGCTATCAGTGGTCCTGAGAAACAAAAATGGTTGCAGGCGATGGCAGAGGAGCTGCAGTGATTTGAAGACAAAGGTAAACTGTCGATGCTCCAGATAACGCGAGTGTAGTGCAGTGTGAATGGGTGTTAAAAAAATATTGATTGTGACAATAAAGTACGTTATCGTGCTAGGTTGGTGGCAGAAGGCTTTACGCAGAAAGCCGGTGTTAATTATCAAGAAACTTTCTCGCCAGTAATCAGACATTCGACTTTGCGTTTATTAAAGACAGTCTTTACCTATGAAATTGCCGTTCTGCAGTACCGGCCATTTCAAATCAAAATAATTTTTGTTTGGCTAAGAATTCTAATTTCAAATTAATTTTATTTTAAAAACATGGATTTTTTTTTCCAAAAGTAGTCATTTGTTTATTGATTAGTGTTACATTTTCATCGCATTTCAATCTTTTTCGTCATCATGGATACGTTAAAAATTCGAGTAAATATGGAATATGAGTACCGTCGTGCCAGCAACGCGGCACAAGCGGCACGCAACATCAACGACGTTTACGGAGCTAACACTACAAACCAACGCACCACTTGTTATTGGTTTGCTCGCTTCCGTTCTGGAAATTTCGACCTGAAAAATGAACCTCGCGGTCGTCCGAAGACTTTGGTCGACAATGACGAATTAAAGGCGATTGTGGAAGCTGATGATACACAATCTACGGCTGAATTAGCAGCAGCTTTCGACGTTAGCGTCAAAACAATATTGGTCCATTTGCGTCAAATTGGCAAGGTAAAGAAGCTTGACAAATGGGTGCCCCACGAACTCAATGATCGCCAGCGCGAAGTACGCGTCGAGATGTGCCTAGCACTGCTAAACAGACACACAAATGAAGAAATTTTGAACCGCATTGTTACCTGCGATGAAAAATGGATTCTGTTTGATAACCGCAAGCGCTCAGCAAGTTGGTTGGATCCTGGTTCAGCACCTAAACAATGCCCTAAACGAAAACTTACCCCTAGAAAAGTGATGTCACTGTTTGGTGGTCTAGCGCCGGTGTGATTCATCACAGCTTCTTACCAAACGGGGTGAGCATTACTTCAGATGTGTACTGTGAAGAACTGAACACAATGATGGAGAAGCTGGCACAACTCCAACCAGCATTGGTCAATCGCTCGTCTCCGCTGCTCCTGCACGACAACGCGCGACCTCATACTGCACAGCAGATGGTCTCCAAGTTGCAAGAACTGGGGTTGGAAGCTCTCCGTCATCCGCCCTACTCACCAGACCTTGCGCCTACAGACTACTACTTTTTCCAGAATTTGGATAACTTCTTGGCGGGAAAAAAAATTCAATACCCAAGAGGCAGTACAAAATGCCTTTGAAGAATTTGTTGCCTCCCGTCCAGCTGATTTCTTTAAGAAGGGTATCAATAAACTGCCACTGCGTTGGCAAAGATGCATTGATTGCATGTGTGATTACTTCGATTAATACAAATAAAAAATGCATGGAAAAAATTCGTTTAAATTTTTTCATACAAAACGGCAATTTCATAGGTAAAGACCTATTATTTACTTTGAGTGTGTTAAACCTGGGCATCACTCATCTAGCGTCACAACAGCTTTTCTTAATGGTTGACTAAAATAAAATATTTTTATGCATTTGCCTGAAGGGTCTTCTGTCAAAGATTCAATTAAAGTTTTGAAATTAAGAAGGTCTGATTACGGCTTAAAACAATCATCACTTGCTTGGTATCAAAAAGTAGAGCAAATACTGTATGATTTAGGATTTATTAGAGAGCCTTAAAGGGGGTCCCAATACAAGAAACATGTCTTTTTTACACTGGAGTATTTTTTTAGAATATGTACTGTGTATGTACGCACTTGGCCGGTTTTTTCAAATAACTGAAGCTGACCACGGGGTCAACAACCGCGGGTAGAATAGTTACTTGAAGTTATAAGTTATACAAATAAAAACACTTTTGTTTATCGTCATTATACATACCGATAACACCCATCACATTTGCAGAGTTTTAGGTAACTGGACCTTGTATTTTATGACTGTAATAAGAATAGGTGATCAGGAGTCTGGTGTTGAGTTATGTGCTTATGAATAATAAGACTAACCTACCATTTTTTTTTTTTTTTTTTGCCGGGGTGGAAAATCCTCATGGATGTCCCCCGCCCTGGGGTGAGCGGAGGGGTCTGTCAGACTCTTACTGACTAAAAACCACCCCGGTGTTCCCTTCCCACACCTGAACCGGGGATCATGGGAACTTGGGCGCCTTCCACGATCCCCGGCTAATGCCGGCCCGCATTTGCGGGCCTCCTCAGGCCTGCGAGGGGAGTGAGGTGCAGGACTCCCCCCGCAACGTCCAATAGGGGCGCGCGCGGAACACTACGCGCCGCCGCCTCGGGTCCAGCTGGATGGGGGCCGGCGGACATCCCCGAGTCCACCGTCCCTCCGGACCTGTTTACGGGGGCTGGAAGAGGGCGTTGTCCGCCCTCCGCCGACGCCCGGGCCGCCTTCTGCGGGTCGGGAAGGTCGTCTCGATATCCCTCTCCCTTTCCGCAGCCTCCTTCCGCGAAATGACGGTTTCACAGAAGGAGATCACCGCATCCCACGACTCGGCGCTCCCGACCATCGAACGAGCGACGGCCGGCAGCGACAGGTCGGCTCCGACCTCTGCCACGAGGGCATGGCGCGGCCCCTCCCATGCGGCACACTCTGCCACTGTATGCCACGCCGTGTTCTCCCGACAGTGGACGCAGTGATGGCACCGAGCGTCCGGCTCCCTGTTTATGCGACACAGGTACTTCCCGAAGCAACCATGCCCCGAGAGCACCTGGGTCGCTCGAAACGACAGGGAGCCGTGCCTCCTTCCGACCCATTCG
Organism: Cosmia pyralina; assembly: GCA_946251885.1. Taxonomy (NCBI): domain Eukaryota; kingdom Metazoa; phylum Arthropoda; class Insecta; order Lepidoptera; family Noctuidae; genus Cosmia; species Cosmia pyralina. The sequence continues at coordinate 22,892,751 of OX276351.1, forward strand.
CCGAGCACTGGTCGGATCGCCTGAACGGTGGCGAGGCCGGCAGTAGGGCGCAGAAGCCTGTCGCGCCATTCCGTCACCAGGACCTCGCGGAGCTGTGACCGGCGATGCTCGACCTCGCGCTGCATCGGTTCACCGCCCCGCGCCCGCGCCTCCTCACGCCATCGGTACAGTGACGCGAGGGCTCTCGCCTCTAGGTCCCAGGGCGGGGATCCGGCCAGTGCGCAAGCCGCCTCGTAGGAGATCGTGCGATACCCCCTGATAGCTCTGACGGAAGACTTACCTACCATACTCAACCCTGATTCCGTCAATAAAAACTTTTTTACAAAAAAATACAACCGACTTCCAAAAACAACTACAAAGTGAAAAATAACTTTAATTTCGGAAGTCGGTGTCTAGTTAAATGTATTTTCTTTTTTTGCCACCGACTTCCGAAATTAAAGTTATTTTTCACTTTGTAGTTGTTTTTGGAAGTCGGTTGTATTTTTTTGTAAAAAAGCTTTTATTTTTCACTTTTTAGTTGTTTTTGGAAGTCGGTTGTATTTTTTTGTAAAAAAGCTTTTATTTTTCACTTTTTAGTTGTGTACCTACCCCACACAAATTCTAATACCACTACCTGCAAAACAAACTAGAACATCATCCATATAAAAGTGGGGAAAAAATACGTATTATTGAAGCTAACTCAAAACTACCGAAGCACAGTTAATAAATTTTATATGGGACCAACTGTGATGTACTCGTATACCCTCTCGAATAAAACAAAAAAAATCCAAATCGGTCCAGCCATCTTCGAGTAATCGGGGAACATACATAAAAAAAGAATAAAAAAAAAAAGGTTGCGACGAATTGAGAACCTCCTCCTTTTTGAAGTCGGTTAAAAACTAAGGATTTATACAACAAATAACTAAATACCTAGTAAGCGGTCATTGTACACATCATTATGAACAACTTCTACTACGGGACCAACCGTGGAATCGAAAAAAATATATAAAAACATTACGCCTATAATCCCCGTGGGAATAGGCAGACGTGTAGGTAACTATAGAAGGTACCATCTAGGACATTTGCGGTAAACCACTTTTCGACTTTATTGCTAAGTTTCTGATCTCTAAGATACAGGGATACCCCTAGTTTGGAGATCAGGGTTTCAATGTATTGTGCATAGCATAGCCACCTAGTTATAAATATAACACTGTTTTAGTTAGTACCTACTTTGGCTTTTCTTCAATAAACTTTTTTATTTTTTTTTATTATTATATAAGGTAATGAGGTTGAATAGTGGTACACCCACATGTCACGAATTATGTTTAAGTCACACGTAATAGGGGGCGAGCCTATTGCATCACGCAACAGACGACAAAGTATATTGAAAAGCGCTTTGATTACTAAAAACGGTGACAATTAATTCTAAGTATTATTATAAATGCGAAAGTGAGTTTGTTTGTTACGCTTTCACGCTAAAACGGCTGAACGGAATTGTATGTAACTTGGCACATGTGTAGACCATGACCTGGAGAAGGACATAGGATATTTTTTATCCCAAGATTCCCACGCGAACGAGACTTATGGGGGTGAAACCGTGGGGCACTGCTAGTTAAGTATATTTTTTTTATTTTACTTTTTAGTCCTGACTGAGTTCGTTCTCCAGAAATCTCTAAAATAAAGAGAAAACCATGGAAGATGCTTTAATACCTAATACTCATTAAGTAGTCATAAAAACTGAAATTCATCATCTGCTTAGCCTTTTCCCAACTATGTTGGGGTCGGCTTCCAGTCTAACCGGATGCAGCTGAATACCAGTATTTTACATGGAGCGACTGCCTATCTGACCTCCACAACCCAGTTACTGGGTAATACGATACCCCTTGGTAAGACTGGTTGTCAGACTTTCGGGCTTCTGACGACCCGTAACGACTGTCAAAGATCCACGAATGACAGCCGGGACCAACGGCTTAACGTGCTTTCCGAGGCACGGAGGAGTCTCGGTATGTAAAGAATGGTCACCCATCCACTGACCAACCCCGGCAAGCGTAGCTTAACCTGATGGATCGACCCGTGCGGCTGTTATTACTTAGCCACGAGCTCCTCCACGAGTTTTTTTTTTTCATAAAAACTGAAATTATTTATTTTATTATAAAATGTAATGCAAAAACGTTGCTGTATTAAAATATTATATTCATAACTTACTTAACAATAATATTCAATATATGTAAATAGTTTACAAAAATATCAATCTTCTAACGAAAATAACGATAATTTCTTCATAAACATGTATCAAAGGAACTAGTACTTTAATAGTATATAATGTAAATATTTATTCGTTTTATATGTTAACTAAGTAGTAGATTAAAGAACAATAGTGTGAATAAAGTTTTTTTTAAATATTATTACATTTTATGTTACGTTTATGTAGACGTTTTTTACGTATATGTAGTTCGAAAAACTTAGCTTAAAGTAGTGGAAAAAATAATCACCTCTCGCTCATACGGGACCAAATTTTTAAGATTGTTAAATGAAAAGATGCTTTTTTTGAAAAATGTAATCAATTAGCGAACCAGTAAATAATATTAATTTAGTACTTAATTTAAAAAAACGCATTTCTATAGTGATATCGAATAAACTCGGCTCAAAAAGTTAATCGGTTTTTGGGACGAGTTCAAAAAAAAATGCCACAGTAAAAATGTGTGTTTTAATAATTACCTATTAAATTAATATTATTTACTAGTTCGCTAATAGATTACATTTTTCCAAAAATCATCTTTTCATTTAACATTCTTGAAAATTTGGTCCCGTATGAGGAGAGGTGGCAAAATGCGACAGCCTACTTAATAATAGCAATATATACATAAAAACCGTTTTAAAACTAACAGGGAATATTAGACACTTAAAAAAAAGGTAATGCTATTTGGAAAGTAAATAATGACAACTTAATTCTTACATTTCGTAAACTACCTACTTACTTAATAACATTTGTTCATTTCCATGATAAAGAAGATACTCTTATTAATAGTTTCTTTAGGTAAAAACAATTTATCACATTAATGAAGGCGATAAAGAAACTAATATTATTAAACTCCTCTTTAACTGCATACTAACACAGGGTGGATCTTGAACAATCAGACAAATGTATAATAGGGATGATGACTAAAAAGTTTTTTTTTGTTCGTCATGTAGATTATTAAAAAATATTGGACACGTTTTTTTTTTTCTTTTTTTACGTAATCAAAAGATTACGGCGATACATTAAATTAAAATGTGGCATGACGTCACGCCTTGCTAGATTTTATACGTAGTTGTGAAATAGCGAGCCCCCACTCCCCAACTTAAATGCGTTTTATCTAAGTCATTTTTTATTAATATGATAAAGCAAAAAATACATGTCTAATATTTTTTGATCATCTGACTGACGGACTAAATAGAATTTCTTTTTTTTTACTCAGGCATCATCCCCAACTACATAAAATTCTAAAACGTCTGAAGACTTGAGTGATCGTAGCAGGTTTGCTACGCCGTAGCGGAGCGCGTAGCATCTAGCGTAGCGAGAGCGCCTACATTCCGCGCGGCTTTTCTCCTTTTGTGAACTAGGTACTCGAGATGAATATTTGAAGTAAACATAATAAGGTTTATTTATAAAAGTTAAGAGACGTTTAAACGTCAAAAATGTATGGTTAAACAGTCACTAATCATTATTTAACTTAAAGCAATATTTATAAAATTAAATAAAGGGGTAGGTACTTGTTTTTGACCTCTTTCAAACTGTCCGGATGTTCAAGAAACAACCTGTTATTAGACTTATTATGTAGACCAACGCAGATAATATCAACATGTCTGGAAGTTAATAGTTTTAGACAAAAGGCACTTTATCGGTACTAATAACAATTCATGATAATTATTTTAATGTCGCAACAATAATCGAAAGACTTGCAGGCAAAGGCGCTGCCTTAAGGGGGAAGCAATAAGGTAGCAGCTCATTGTCGGGTGTATGTCGATTAAAGTATTATCTACCCTGGCGCTTTCGCCTTAAGAGGAAACATGGTCACGTGGTCGTTGGCATTCATTGTATTCCTCTGTTTTCTCCCTGGTTAACGTTGTTAGAGAAAATATTTTTTACTATAAAATGGGGATATGTCTACCACTGCCATGTCCCAATGATTCGTTTTTGGCGTTTAAATTCATTTTAGAAAAAAAATATGGAAAGGAAACTAGATACGAACATTACCGTGGCAGATATAATGGTTTCGTAAAAAAAATATTTGCTCCAGTGTCAATAAGCAACAAGAAAACAGGAATGTGCGATGGACTAAACGCCAATGACCACGTGACCAAGTTTCCTCTTAACCTTTCGTATGCAGGGAATATGCATGTAATTTAAAACTATTTCATTATTTAAATATACATTGTATAGGAGTCAAAAGAAACAAACAAAGGAAGAAGGAAGAAAAAAATTGCATTTTTTTTTACATTTAACGCATTATTTATTTTACAATTCATTATTTTATGTTACATTTTTTTGGTGGAACGGAACGCAAACTCGAAACGCGTCGTCTTCGAAAATGCCGGAAATGGCCTCGAAAGGCATGTGAATAAATTTTAAAAAATATTTTTTTCTTAGCAAATATTTGAATTCTCAGAGGTAAGTTAGTAAGTGCGATTTGTGCTTGATTAAAGTACAAAACATAATTTAATTTATAACATTTATTACTAAAAATAAATGTCAACAAAGCAGTATCGTCCAAATGACGTCACATCATCACCGCGACAGAAAAGGACATTTGATTTGTAGTAGAAAATTGTTGGAGTTTCATAATTTTTTTGAGCAACAGGCAGTATTTGAATTTATTTTTCAATACTTTTCTTGAGTTATGTTACTGTCTTTTACTGTATTAGTGAAATAAAATTACATGCATATTACCTATTACTGAAACAATTAAAAGCCATAGTGTCTCGCGTAGATTTGCGTTCGATACGAAGGGTTAAGTCGACTATATTTCTGATCTAACAACTAGCTAGTTTTGACAAAATATCCACTAGACGTAAAGGTAAAAGATGGTGGATCGTGCGTGTGGTTGCTATAGTATTTTAGTATTTCATTGTTCTTCGAAATATGGACGTAAGCAGGGCAGCGCTTGGACAGTCGGTTCCCACAAGCAAACCGTTTGCCACCATCCCGGATTTTCGCGTTCTTGCTGAAGACGAATCCATCAACCAGAAGATATACAGTCCCCAAACTAGTTTCTACAAATCTCACTGAAATATAAAACGTTCGAGAAGCTATTAGTAGATGTTGAAAAAAAAAATACCACCCCATCCCACTTTTACATTACCAAAGTTAAGTCACCTTTGTTTAAGTCCTTACTTAAACAAAAGTGCCGATTCTGTTGTGCACAAACTAAACGTAATTTAAACTATTGCTAACTTTTCCTCTCTAATAAAACAAGAAAGAGACGGACGTAATTTAGAGCTGTCAAATTTAGTTGAACTAATATTTCCAAACTTAGACGACACGTAAAAACAAACCGACTAAAAACACGGTGAAGCGCTAGGCGTAAACTAGTTTGACATCTCTAACTTAGTTCATAGCTATAGCCGTCTTTTTCTTGCGCTACCTAATAAAATATAGTGATTCTCTAATTCTAGTTTAGTTATTGAACAAGAGAATCGGCACCATAATCAATGAGTTACTTGAAATGAAAAGTATTTATTAGAACGTTGTCAGTTAAAATATGACCGATCGTGAGATTGAGAACATTTTAATATTTTGTCAAGTACTCGATCAGTCAAAATAGATTATGTTTTTAAAAAAAAAAACGCCATTGAGTACGGCATTTTGTTCCCTATTCATTAAGTTAGTGGTGCCTCGTTGCAGTTGGTAGATGAAGTTTGTACTATAATATAAGTAAAATTATTATAGTACGTAATTGTATGGACATGTTTTAAAAGTTTATAGATAATATGGTTCCTTGATGTTAGTACAAAGTAGGAAAACAAGAAAGATGAACATCATTATCTGCTTAGCCTTTTCTCAACTATGTCGGGGTCGGCTGCCAGTGTAACTGGATGCAGCTGAATACCAGTATTTTACATGGAGCGACTGCCTGTCTGACCTCCACAACCCAGTAACTGTGTACCACGATACCCCTTCGTAAGGCTAGTTGTCGAAGATCAACAAACGACAGCCGGGAGCAACGGCTTAACGTGCTTTCCGAGGCACGGAGGGGTCTTGGTGTATAAAGATTGTCAACCATCCACAGACCAACCGCGGCAAGCGTAGCCTAACCTGATCGATCGACCCGTGCAGCTCTCATTACTTAGCCACAGCCTCTCAAGAAAGATATTTTTTTCATCTTTCTTGAGGTTAGGTAAATTTATGAATTAAAAGTTTCTATGTTACAACCTGCAATATCTTAAGTTAGGTGCCTAATCCTGTAAGACTGTTCACTCTACAGGGCAAGGTGACAGTAGGTAAAACGAACTGACAGATTATTGTGAGAAACTTTACCTACGTATAGACAATATTATGGAGGTAAAACATCCTAATAATAACGTAGCTATCCTAATAATAGCATAATGTTAATTAAGTAAAAACTTTTATTTTAGTAGGTAATCATTCATCTTAGCGTCTTAACACAACATCAATGTATCTTTATTTTTAGACACATTTAAGTAAGTACCTGAGTGGATTAATAATTCCTTGTCTGGACTAATGAAAATGTGAAAAAAAAAAATTTTTTTTTTCGAATTGTCTATAGATTTCGCTTAGGATCAATAGATATAACATTTTCTAACTGGTTATAAGGCCGAGCAGCGAACTACATATTATATAATTTAACGATGTTTCAATGCATTTGAAGCAAAATGGACCCTAAAATGTGTCTTTTGGGTGACTATGATGCAATGCGATTTTGAGAAATAAAACAATACGATTTTTTAAACGTTAATTACTATATTGATAAAGCAGTCTAAAATAATAATTAGGATACTGCCATTAGTAAGAAAATGATAATCATTTCAAGAACAATACTATTCTTGTGTCTCTTGGGTCACCCGGACAGCAGAAGAAAATAACTTTTATCGTGATGTGTTTCAGAAATCTTATCATGATTAAAAGTAAAGTTTCTCATTCTTCATTTGAAATATAAACATAAAATCATACAAAAAAGAAGAATACTTATTTATAATCACATAAAAAAGTCATAATCATTCTGAAAACACACCAATCAATCATTCACCATGGTTAGCATAATCAGCCTATAATGTTCCCATTGCCCCAGCAATGGGAACATTCACAAGTCTCCTCTCTTCGAGATGGGAGTAGGCTGTAATCTAGCACGCGGGCCTGGGCCCAAATTCAAAGTCGTGTAACATGTCACATGACTTCGAATTTTTGGTTCTAGGACATGTCGGTTTCCTCACGATGTTTTCCTTTACCGTTTTGAAAGCAGTGGTGATGAAATTATTTACACAAAGTAAAGCGCCTGTCTGAGTTGCCACCACTGCTCTCCATAACTTTTGTTGACCATGGTTAGGTAAAAGACAAATCAGTGACTCAGGAGACATTAAGATTTTGTTTGCGCTGCCGCAATTTTTTCTTTCGGAGCTTCCAAATATCCCTAGCGTTAAGTATTTCCTCTGGTGTCAAATCCTTAATTAGTCTTTTTTTCTTATGGTAATTTTCTCTTTGCTTTTTTTTGTAGTTTTCGTACTTTTCAGGGTCTCGCTTCAATTTTTCTCTGTATCGCTTTCGTAATTCCAGTGATGTGAGCGGCATTTTGGCTGAAATGTACAACTGAAAGTTAATTATAATTTTGTTTTAAACTAGCATTATGGCTTTAACTGCATCAATTTAATTTCTGCATTCTATTAATTCATTTTTATAAAGATGTTCCACGTTTAGTTGCAATTAATAATAACTACAACCTAATAACATACCTTCAAATGCCTAGGATCAGTGTTGCCATAGCTAAATTTTCAATTATCGTGTCTGGTAAGTGAAATTGCCGTGTTTACTTTATGATACATAAGACTTTCGATTGCCGTGGTAATGGCAACACTGCCTAAGATACTAATTCAAAACAACTAATACATTTATATCTATATTCTTTACATTTCAAAATCATTTAGTGAAAAAGTCTTCTGCGTCACCAAATGTCTCATGGGTACCTATTTTAGTCAACCAGGAGAAATTTCACAGATAACCTTCAAATATATCCGTAAATTGACAAAATATCATAAAATGGTGTGTCAGTGAATAATCAAACTTGAATGCTTTGTAAACTGTATTAAATTTATAAGAAAATCCACTAAACTTACCGAGTTTTCGCAGTCACCCAGCAGAACCGCAATAAACACACGTTTGCTCGGGGGAGGCTTGATCGCTTCAACGCGAATGTACATCCAATGTACATCCATGGTGGGGCGACCCAGACTACCAGGCACTTCTCACTCTTGCAACCGAGCGGGTGGGCAGGTTGCGGATAGCCTAACTTCGGGTGCGGAACTGACTGTCAAGGTCGAGTCCCGTGCCCGGAGCATCTCAAGACAGATCCCGGACAAGAGAGGTTCCCGAAGGCCAAATCCCAGGCTTAGGGAAACCCATGTACCCCTTCCTATGTACCTATCTCCTAACCAAGCCATCCTTCCTTATCGACACGTCCCGTCGATCCCAAATCCCTAGGCCAAATCCCAGGCCTAGGGTGACCCAAACCCACATCCTTCATCGAGCAAAAGCCTTTCCTCCTATCCCTACATCCCGTCGTTCCAAAATCTCTAGGCAAAATTACAGGCCTAGTGTAACCCCCAACCCACACCTTTCATCCAGCAAATGCCTTCAATCCTATCCCTACATGTCATCGGTCCCAGAGGACGGGTACTCATGGTTCCCGGCCAAGCTGGGGAATCCAATACCGCTTCGGCGGTCAGCCCCTACCAAAATCTGGGGGGGGGGGTGGGGCATTCAACTGCTCTTTGTCACCGCGCTCTCCGTGGCTGGCTGCTGATTTAGCCGCCCAGTACACATGTTGCGACTCACGCGCCCATAGACCCGACACCGGCTGCGACTAACGCGCCTATTACGTCTCAATTAGATTCTATAGTGCTAATAAGCCATTAAAAAAAACACGAAATTTTTATTCAATCGTTATGTGCCATAAAAATGCATTTAAATTTTACATTTTCAAATTTCGCGCGAAAACGCTAGACGCAGTGGACGCCATATTGCTCTGTGGTCATGACGTCAGTTGGCTGAGTAAACAAACACTTTATATACGCTGATCAGTTGACAGTTGACACTTTTTAATTAAAACAGCCGTATGACATAATAACATTGAGGCTACGTTCATGGTGTTAGAAAACAGATTAAAAAAACTGAAAACTGAATTCAATTTTAATCTATATATTGTTATTTTATGAACTAAAACTAACATTTTCCGACTGCTTTTTGCCTAAGCCATCTAAATAATATATTTTTCGATTTTATCTCGTATAGAGTAAAATACCGTATTGCGGCTGCAACCCACTCGCCAACACTGTATAAATAATAAATAAATATAATTCAAAAATCAGTTTTTTTTTTTTTTGTGTAAACTTCACAGACGTGAAAGGTATCAACATCAACACGATAAAACAGATTTTATCAACTCACAACTCAAGTAATAACACTACCAGCGGTCATTGACCCAAAAAAAAAACAACAAATCTTTTTTATTTTGTCGCGTACAGATATCACGTCTGCGGAGTTTCGCTACCTATTTGATTTGATCCTGTATACATTATGTTCAGATAGCTAGCTGGAATAAGCATGTCTGTAGTAGCGACCGTTGGCCAACCGCGTATATCTAAGAGGTTCGTGATCATGGTAGGTGTCATGCTTGACAATGAGGTCATCATCGCTGACGTGGACGTATGCCCTGCATCGCTTGGTGGCGGCACAAGAACATGCGTACCTGGTGACACCGCGCGTGTTAGTGGAGCCTTTGGAGAAACTGTAGCCGTTGAACAAAAGCAGCTTACTTCCTCGGTCCAAAATTATATAGCGTGCTGTAATTTTATAAACACACATTTTACTACGGCAGATGTGAGTGGAATCCGAAGCCGGGAGGGGACGCCTTAAAAGGACTTAAGTGATCTTATTGGTGATGTTCTTCAGAAAGGTTCGGTGCGTAGTACTCTCAACCGACGTGCTTGTATGAACGTAAACGAGGCAAAAGGAGTACGTAAGGATCGTAGCAGGTGGCCTTCTGTAGTCTCTGCCTACCCCCTTGGGAGGAAGGCGTGAGTTTATGTATATATGTATGGACTAGGTTCGACCAGACAATTCATGGATTTTGCTCCACTATGATGCACCATTATTGTTCACTAAATGTGATTGACCAAAGGTACCACACCTCACCTGAGTTGGCCTCATCTGACTTTTAGGGCTTCGCACACAAAGATTGCTAAAGGGATGTTACAAAACCTATGCCGTCTGTATGTCTGTCACAGGGCTGTAACTTTAGAACTGTAATAGCTAGCAAGGAGAAAAATACATTAATCGTAGTCTTAAGACTTTTATTTATATTTATGTAGTTACTTACCCTATTTTTTGTCTGCAATGAAATTTTCTTCAAAATCAGTGTCCTAATAATTACAAAACATGGTAACATCTACATGTTATTTTAATGGGGTTGTTGTAGCTTCGCCGTAAGACAGCGCTGTGTGTTTGTCACTTGTCAGTCATCTTGAAGACAAAACGACCAATAGGAGAGAAGAAACACTTAACGCCATCTCGCGGCAAACCAGCAAGCCATTGGCAGCTGGATGAAAGTAACAAAAACTTAGCGCCATCTACGCGGAACTAATTCGGCAGTTTTCTTCCCCATTTGCAGAAAGACTTATCCTCAGACAAAGATAATGATTATATTTTGGAAGGCTAAAAGCGGCTTAACACTATCACTACTTACAATCCAAATAAATATGAACATTATAAAATCTAACTTATACTACTTCTACTCAAGCAATTTGCTGTAATTAGACAGAGCATTTTTTAAAACAAGCTTTTTTTAGTCTGGATATCAGAGTTTTTGTCAAGACGAATCAAACGAGCTCAAACTCGATAGGTTTGCGTCGTTTTATTACTGAATTCCCATGGCCACCTTCCGGCTCCATCATCAGATCAGCTCCATTTCATTTTAATTTTGCATTGTCATCCGATTTACATATGCATGTAAAAGTTCAGCTCAATCGGAAAGCGGGAAGTGGGTCAAATTTAACTTGCAAGATTAGATCACAGACAGACACCGGGACAGGTGAAACTAAATAAAAAACACAACAATATACTCAATGATACCAAATTACATATGTATACTCTAATAGACATACAATACATATACCTAACAATATATAATATTTACATACATAATGTTGTTTTATTGATCTTCGATAACACTGTATTATATTATTCATGGAAACTACAAGATATAACATAAATAACGCACAACCCCTTACATTTAGCCTGAAATCGCAAAAAAAATCAGATGTTCCCTCCATTTATGCTCGCATAACTCGTCAAAATGGTCCCATAGTAAAAGTTGTTAATACATTGACCCCTTAAGAGGTTGTGCGTTATTTAAGTTACAACTTGGATAGGAAATACCGCGTTACTCATCGGATCTTTTGGTACTGCGAATCCCACTTCTGAAGCTATCGGGATAGCCTCAGAAGTGTTGCAGAAATAAAATCCAGTAATATCTCCACAGCACTTTAATCACAAAATTCACCTTTTCTTGTACAACGGTTGCGCAATATCTGCCAATCGCAACGACTGTCGGCCATGACACCCACATCGATTATGAATATACTATCTTAAATTAATATAATGGCTATTTACAAACGATTACTCATCTACAATTGTACAAAAAAAAAAAAAAAAAAATAAATAAATAAAAATAAAAAAACAAAAAAAGTAAAGTAAAGTAAATTGTATTGTTGTGATGTACAAAGTTATATTTGTGATTGTGTATTCTGTCATCACCTTTTCTTTTGCCAATAAAACTTTTTGTATTTTTTTTTTTTTTTTTTTTTTTTTTTTTTGTAATTAGTTGATAATTAACAGTTAATTTAATTATTATCATTTAGATTCACAATGTAATATATTTCACCATAAATCAAAAATGTTTAAACTTTAACAACCGCCGATCTGTTGCTACTTAATAAAAGTCAATACAACGTGCGTTAGAGGCATAATAATTCCACGTACATTATACTAATTAGGCTTATAGCTTTAAGTACCGACCATTACTCAACCGTGCATATTTGAGAGGTTCGTGATTATGTGTGCTGTCATACCGGATGACGACGTCATCAGTGTCAATATTGACGTATGCCTTGCATTTCTTGGTGGAGGCGGAGGAACACTTGTACCTGGCACCACCGGTGTTGGTAGTGACGCCTTTCGAGAAGCTGTGGCCGTTGAACAGTAGCAGCTTTTGTCCTCGTTCCATAGTTATGTATTTTGCTGTAATTAGACAGATTTTTAGAGGGTAGAAGACGTTATTGACGACTTTCAAACCTCATAAATGTAGGTTCACCTGTAGGAAGGCCTGGATGAGAATCGCCTGTACCAGGGAAGCATAGCACAAAAGGGAGGAGGCCAATACTCAGCAGTGCAGCTGGATGATGATGTAGGTACACACAGCAGCAGGTCAAGTTACTACAAACTGTCAAATTTTCTCATTCGATTTTGAACTTAACCATCAACATTTTAAGGTTTAAAATCATTTGGAGAAACTTGACAGGTTGGTATAACCTCATGTGTTGTTGTCTGTACAACAAATAACTTCTGAAAAGGGACCTACCTACTATGCTTTGGAATGGGCGCCTAGCTTCATCTTTTTGACTGACCGATCCCTGACAATTCAAAAGTGCCTGTAATTGGTTTAATTGAAATAAATGCTTTGAGTTTGAGTTTGAGTTGAGTTTGAGTCCAAACTCAAACTCAACTCAAACTATTAAACTATTCCTTTTTAAAAGACCTATCAACGGAACTAGCTAATGATACCACTCAGCGTGTTGTGCGAAAATTCAATCGTCATATCGAATGACATCCCAAAAACATGTTATGAGAATTAACTTGTTTCTTGAAATAAAACGCTGTCGCGAATTATTTTCTACTTTTAATTTACTTTTTTGAATATAGTTAAAGTAATCTTTTTCATGCACTGTAATAGGGATATTGACAAAAATTTTTTTTGTCCATCGTGTAGGTTGTTAATAAATATTGAACACGTATTTTTTCTTTTTTTACGTAACCAAAGATTACGGCGATACATTGAGTTAAAATGATGACGTCACTCCTTGCCAGATTTTACACGTAGTAGTAGTTTATAGTTCTGACGTAGCGAGCCCCCACACCCCAACTTTAATACGTTTTATCTTTAGTAATTTTTTAATTAATAAAATAAAGCAAAAAAATACGTGTCTAATATTTTTTATTATCTAACTGACGGACTAAATAGAATTTCTTTTTTTTTTCCCCAGGAAACATCCCTATTGCAATAAAATAATACATTCTGACAATCGATGAATATGTTTGAATGTAGGTCTAGGTAGATATGTAAATCTATAATACGAATATTAAAATGTATAACATTACCTAATCTTACATGTTATACAACGTGTCAATTTGTATCCTCGTCAAATTTCAGAGTGTGATACAGAACATCAAATCGAACAACTTTCTCCATGGGATCAACATCGTAATCGCGAAAAAAATTTCAACTGTCCCATAGAAAACTTCAATATCTACTCGACGCAAATGTATGGGACGGCTGATTATTTTTTTGCGATTACGATGTTGGTGCCATGGAAAAATTTGTTCGGTTTGGTGGTCTATACCACACCCTTAAATTTGACGAGGATGCAAAACGACACGTTGAATTTTCCATATATCTTGGATCAAGAAATAAATATATTATATTATTATTATTACATTATTGTGATAAGGTATGAGATTAGACTTTATTTTACTTAAATTGCGACTAGACATACTCATAATATGTATGAATTTTCACCAGCTAATAAAAATAACGTTGTATAGGTAAAAACATGATGGCTGGCCTCACTTCCAGAAAAACAAACAAACACAAGTAAACTCAGAGCGCTCGTGATTTGCAAGAACTACCTCTTCTGGTACCGACCATTACCCAACTGCGAATATTTCAGAGGTTCGTGATTATGTTTGGTGTCGTATTTGATGATGTAGCCGTTAGGGCTGATATGCGCATATGCCTTACATCTCTTGGAAGTGGCACAAGAACACTTGAACCTGGTGACGCCAATACCGTTAGTACTGTTTTTCGAGAAAGTGTAGCCGTTGAACAGTAGCAACTTATTTCTCCAGGCATTCCCTCGGTCCAGAGTAATAAACCTTGCTGTAAATTGAATAAACAAACATCTCAGTAAAGGCTTAGTTTATTTTAAAACTGCAAACAATTTCAGCCAGATATTGGCTGGTAGCAAGATTATTATTACGGCGTAGGATTGCTTAGTAGTATTCAGTAATATTTTCAGTATGGCCCAGCCATGGCTGAAGCAAAATACAGGGTCAAATTGAAATAGCTAGCGGAACTCTGCAAACGTGACGAGTATCGTTGTCTAAACACGATAAAACAAAAAAGAAATTAATTTGATGAGCTTTTTTTTGGGGGTCACCAACGGCTGGTAGTTTTGTCACTTCAAATATCAGTTTAGGAAATCTGTTTTTTTTTGTATATCTGCCTAGCCTTTTCCCAATTATTTTGGGGTCGGTTTCCAGTCTAACCGGATGCAGTTGAATACAAGTATTTTACATGGAGCGACTGCCTGTCTGACCTCCACAACCCATTAACTGGGTAATACGATACCCCTTGGTAAGGTTGGTTGTCAGACTTTCGGGCTTCTGACGACCCGTAACGACGGACCAACGGCTTAACGTGCTTTCCGAGGCACGGAGGAGTCGCGGTATGTAAAGTGGTCACCCATCCACGGGCCGACCCCGGCAAGCGTAACTTAACTGATGGATCGACCCGTGCGGCTGTTATTACTTAGCCACGAGCTCCTCTCCTTTTTTTTTGTATATACATAAACACGTTAAAACTTAAAAAAAAAACAAATATCTCAACTCATTCTTCTTGCTGGTAGTGACTGACCCCGAAAAAAAAATAACAAATCTCTTTTATTTTGTCGTGTTTAGATATAGATACCAACACGGCCGCGGAGTTTCGCTAACTAATTTAATTTGACCCTGTAGGTATATTTATTTAGTTTTGCTGCAAGGTTTTACTTGTTGTGGTCTTGTGGACGATCGCTTTAACGGCGAAAAGGCAAAAGCATTGTTTATTTAATTACAGGCCTTTATTAATATAATATTAATAGACAACGTTATACTACATTCATGTGTAGGTTATACCTATCTACAGTCCAGCCGTCGAGAGAATGCGTCTTGACACTTCAGTTTTATACTAACGAATATGTGTTTTGCGAATTTGATATTTATTACTACTAGAAATTGTCCAACTGACAGGTGTCAGAAATGCCTTCTCTCGTCGCACGGCCGGACTATAAAGGGCACACACATTTACAGTCCGCGGCGGTCCACTCAAAAAATGGACCACCAGTTTTTATGAGTGGACTGCTCGCTTGCCGATGGACTACCGGCGGACTGTATAATATGTGGGGCCCTTAAGCCTATCTAAGGAGTACAGTCAGCCGAAAGTAGGTGGTATCATTCTGACCTTGAGCTGGCTTAGCATAGTTTTTATACCACTAACGTGCGACCTACTGTACATTTATACGCTTATTCATTTATCAATCAATTCTATCAATCATGCATTACGAATGACTGATTGAATGATTTCTACGTAGATGTAAACATTAATCATCACATTACAGTACGACAACGTTCAAAGGTTGGCATCGTTTATCTTCGGAAAAACCGAACATTTCCGAATTAAAGGCACAAACAGTGTCCCGCGACGAGCGGTGTATTTGTGTCGCGCGCGATTATATCGCGTGTCGCACCTCTTTGAAGGAACCTTGAATCTGACTGGTCCAATAAGGGAGTGACGGAATTAATGCGTTAATTGTAATAATTTAGGCGGGAATCTCAATCAATTTCTAATTGGTCGATAGTGGAAATTTTATTTATTTTACCTTTGAACGTTGTCGTACTGCACATTTCATTCACAGTTATTCCCTAAGAAGACTATAAAATTAATACTAAATAGTTTTGATTAAGAACATTATAAAACTAAAAAAAACTGGCCAAAATATCTCAAGAAAAAATCTCATATCTCCAAAATTATTGACTTCCGCTATTCCGCTACTCGAGTAGCGAAACATCATGAGAGTCAGTTGAAATAAACTACTGCGGTTTTGCATGGTATGGTTTCGCGGCGGAGGTGTGTTAAGGGCCTAAAAAACTGCTCGAGCATTTATTTATTTATTTAATACTTCAAGCACAGATGTCTAGAGGCGGCCTTAATGTCATAGGCATTTTCTACCAGTCAACCTTTGGGTGATGCAGAGACAAACAGTGGCAGGTGCAATTACGAAAAATTAAGGAGTAAATATTTATTTAAATATACAAATACATATAAACCTATAACAAACTATAAATATAATAATATATACCTAATTATATATAAATATAAGCACAAATAAATATGCACAAAACACGAAGCATTTTGCAACAGATCAATGGATCAGTCTGCGCTGACCCTAAGCCCTCACGGGCTATTTTTAATCGCGCACTGGATTTTCAACGCACTGCTTAGCGCAGAGAGTTAAAAATCTAACAGTAGGTATATACCTACTGTTTTTTTTTTTTGACACGCTGCTATACACTGCATTCTCAATGCTCGTCTCAACACCATCATCTGCCTAGCCTTTTCCCAACTATATTGGGGTTGGCTTCCAGTCAAACCGGATGTATCCCAATACCAGTATTTTACATGGAGTGGCTGCCTATCTGACCGCCGCAACTCATTTACTGGGTAATACGATACCTCTCGGTAAGACTGGTTGTCAGACTTTCGTGCTTCGAATTTAACGACTATCAAAGATCCATGAATGAGAGCCGGGACCAACAGCTTAACGAGATTTCTGAGGCACGAGGCTACGAGCTTAACTGGTCGATCGACCCTTGCGGCTGTTATTGCTTAGTCGCAAGCCCAAGCTCGGCTAAACACGGAGTTGAAAATCTAGGGCGTGATTAAATCATCGCGTTACAAAATCGCCCGGGCAATCCTGGACTAACTCTACCAACGGCTCCCCTCCTATCACTTGGGACTTAGTCTATCCGTTCAAATAGTGAAGGAGCACCGAAACGGCGAGCAGGAATTTGATGCAATAAGTAGATTATATTAAATAAATGATAACACCCGCATGGTCAGATCGAAGGTTAAGCTACGCTTGTCGGGATCGGCGCATGAATTGGTGACCATCCATTACATATCGAGACCCCTCCGTGCCTCGGAAAGCACACTAAGCCGTTGGTCCCGGCTGTCATTTGTAGATCTTTGACAGCTGTTGTGGGTAGTCAGAAGCCCTAAAATCTGACTACCAGTGTTACCAAGGTGTATCGTATATATATATGGGTCATTCTAAGTTAAGAGGTTAAGTTATTAAGAAAGGCGGCACGACAAAAATGATAGAATTTTTGTGTGATTGGAGTATGTGTTTATCGAATTAGTTAATATCTTCATACCCGAAAAGCAGCCCGTTAATTAATTTATTTTTTATTATTTTATAACTTTCCAGGGGAGATACTAAATACAGGGAAGAGGCAGGACGTACAGGGAAACAGGGGAGAGATATTAATGTTGTTTCACGAAACAAATCACAGTGGTAGTTTAACAATTAACTTTATTTTTATTGTTAATTAATAATAATGTTACAGTTTCCAAAAGCAATCATTCATAATAAAAAGTAACTTAAAAACTTAAATTCTCATTTGTGTCATGTCTTGCAGTGCTAAACGACGTCTGCGATTCTTGGCTTTTCTCTCCATAATTTTCTAGCTTTTCGTTGTTCTCTAGGGGTCATTTGGTTTACAGTCTTAATATAGCCTTTTTGTTTTTTTAATTTCACACTTCTTCTGCTCTTTAATTTTTTGTTGTTCATTCTTCACAGGGTCATTTTTTATTCTTTGGGATCTTAATCTTTCAGCGATACGTTTTTTTTCTAGGCGTTCTTCACGCGTCATTTTTTTTTTCTTGGTGCCATAAACTGTAATGACAAATCGTGTATAAGTTTATTCTATTATGTAAACTTAGACCTGCACCCTAATTGCGTAACGCACTACCAATCGGAATTTGAATCGTTTTGAAACAAATTGCTAATCCATTGCTTCATATGGTCGAAAAATTTGTTTGTTCAACAACGTAAATAACGCAAAGAATGTTGTTGAACTGTCAAAATGAAACCGATTCCAATAATGTGTTACGCAATTAGGGTGCTGGACTTAATTTTCTATACTAGCATAAAAAAATAAATAAAAATGTCAAAAGTTCCCGACGATCCGCGATAACTAACCGACTTATTTTTCTGGGATAAAATAAATTCACAGATAAACCCTCAGGCAATCGGCATTCAAAATAAAACATTGTTTCGTGGAGACCAAGCTGAATTAAACATTAAGAAAAAGCGTAATGCGTAATATAATAAAAGATGGATGTATTGATTGAATCATGAACAACAGTACACGTATCGGTTGTAAAAATACTCCCCTGGACAGTAAGTATCTCCCCTGGCACCCTAAGAGGCAGGGGAGATACTAAACTGGTTTAAACGACAAATGTTGTAGTACGTGTTTAAAAAAGACGAATGCGATTCTATATATAAATTACAATAATTATGTAACGACAATATAGTATGTATGCTTACAATTGCGAAAAAAGACTTACCAGTGGAGAGAACACATTCACTAAAAAATAATAAATAAATAATAAATATGTTTTGGACATATCACACAACGCCATCTAGCCCCAAGCTAAGCAACCTAATGCTTGTGTTATGGTAACGAGATGGCTGATAAACTACTTATATACATTTTTTTTTTTGTAAATACATACATATTATAGATAGAAAAACACCCAGACTCGGAACAAATACTTGTAGGTCGTACAAATATTTGTTCCGTGCGGGAATCGAACCCGCGACATGCTGCGCAGCAGTCAATCGCTCAACCACTGCGCCAACCGTGTCGTCATAACTCTAACTAACTCACAACTACTTCCAGTAAGCGACTTCACTGAATTGGCGGGCAAAATGGCCGCCCGCTTGCGTCTCGCACTCTTGCTGCATGCTAACTTCACGTTGAATACTTTGTTTATGGTCGCATTTACGCGGTAAACAATCGTGATTTTAAAACGAATATAAAACGCCACGTGATGACACGCTGAATATGAGGGACAAATGTAATCATTATTGTTTTTATGAAAAAGAAAATTTTAGTATTGTTTTTTCTTAGATTGCATTAATTTAATTAGTCTAGTTTCGAAATTATACGAAATTTAATTTATTATATAATTTGAATTTAGTTAAAACTACTGATTGACTAACATAATCTGTTTGGGGACAGAGCAGGGGAGATATATTTTTCATGTTTTAGGCGCTTTTGTGACTAAATTAAATACATTTAATTGGTGAATATAAGTGACCACAATGAAGATAGTAACTTTTAAGATTTAACAGACATTTTCAAATAAATGAAATATGTATATATACATTTTTATCATTGCCGTTGAAAATACCTTATAACTTAGAATGACCCGATATACATAGTATAAATATTATAGTAAATATGTATTTATTTATTTATTTATTTATTTATGTTAATACGGTTTGTGGACCAATTACATTAACACATACAGTAAATATAACATAATCATAAAAAAGACAACAAAAAAAAATAGAACAAAGATATTATAAACAAAACACAAGTTTTAAATTTATGTGCTCTCACAAAAGTGAAGACAAGCGCACAAAACAATTTTGAGATCATCTGCAAATAGGTCACAGTTCGGGTTGGCTTCCATGACGTTATTAAGCGCAGTCAGGGCGCGAGGAACAGGGGATGAGGCGCGGGCCACTGTTCGAGTTGTGGGCACGGCTAGTAGATGGTGTTTTCTACCACGGAGATAGCTGCTTGGAACGTAAAGGCGAATCAGCTCATTATGGAGATCAGGAGCATCTGTTATCCCACGACATATTTTAAGCATGATGTACAACTGATCATGTATATATGTGTATTCTAAGTTTGTAACCTATTTATGTAGTTGTGTACCAATTTTATTTATAATTAACTAGCTGCGCCCCGCGGTGTTACCCGCGGTTTATGTGATACATTAAAACGTGTATTATTTAATCGGTGAGAAAAGTATTCACAAAAAAGTTGCTTATCCCAGGATGTAAAGTAGCATATGTGTGCTATTTGTATACAGGGTAAAAATGTAGTGTTCCCGTGGTATGCCACGGGAACACTACATTTTTTCGGGAGATAAAGTGACCTATGTGTTAATCTAGAGTGTCAGCTACTTCCACACTAAATTTCATTAAAATCGGTCGAGCCGCTTGAGTTTGAAAGAGTAGTAAATATATTTGAATTCCTTGCTCATCCCACGTGAGCACTACATTTTTTCGGGACAAAAAGTAGCCTATGTGTTAATCCAGGGTATAAGCTGTCTACATACCGAATTTCATCCAAATCGGTCTAGCCGTTTGAGCGTGAAGAAGTAACAAACATACACACACACTCACAAACTTTCGCCTTTATAATATTAGAGTGAAGTGTGATAGTGTGATTAAGATAAGTACATTTTTAGTGTTTTTTTTTTTTATCATTATTCCTTTCAAACAGAGCACCTGCCTTCTAATCTCTTCACCACCCTTGGTTGACTGGTAGAGAATACCCATGGCATTAAATCCACCTTTGTGCCTTTTTTTTAGTGCAAGTTTAAATAAATAAATAAATATTGTGTGACTGTGTTGTGGAGATCAAATAGGCAGTCGCTTCATGTAAAATACTGGTATTCAGCTGCATCCGGTTAAACTGGAAGCCGACCCCAAGATAGTTGGGAAAAGGTTAGGCAGATGAGTAATATTTAAGATAAGTAATAATTGAACCTTTCACTTTAATGCACCGAGGTGAGATGACAATATTTTTGCGGATGTTCGGAAACACGCACCTCGCCGTAGTTTTGAAAGCGCGGCACTATTTAAGCAGATGGAATTTACATATAACTAGCGATATGTTCTACCGACCCCATCTCGAAATACAGTCGCTATTTTATACAGCTATTAGTCATATCTGATTCGTGAAAAAAAAAACAAATTCTATTCGATACAATTCGGATGTGTTTTATAGCGAAAGTTGTTTAATATGATGCATATAATCGCTCCCTTAAGAGCCTTAGCACACCTCCGCCGCGAAACCGCATGATGTTCCGCTACTCGAGTAGCGGAACATCACACGAGTCAGTTGAATTGAACTTCTGCGGTTTCGCTGCTATGGTTTCGCGGCGGAAGTGTGCTACAGCCATAATGGATGTATGTGACTAAATTGCCACCCTGTATTGTCTGCCATCAGACTACTTGATTATCAATAGTATTCCATTTCTTTCTTTTACTAGGAGTAACTCTTAGATATTTCCCATCCTTCATTCTATAAAACTGTGGAGGTTCATGGTTGTGTTCCGTGTCACTCTTGATTATGACGTCATCGGCGCTAACGTGGGCATATGCCCTGCAAAACTCAGACAGACCGCTGGAACAGGCGTAACGACTTCCGCCTTTGGCCATCCGACTGTTCTTTGAGAAGCTGTAGCCATTGATCATTAAGAGTCTAGACTTTCCTTGCTGCAAAGTTATATATGTTGCTGAAACACAAACAAATTAATAATCATTTTATTTATATTCTTATTGACTTCTCCAAAAGTATAAATAGTACCTACCTACCTCCTAAAAAAGTACAGTCACCACCACATACAGTAACTGTAAGTAATGTCTAACGAACAAAAGATTAGTCACATTCTGTGAAACAAAAATAAAATAATTATACTTTTTATTTAAATAATAATGTTTAATTCGAGACTTAAAATTTTATTGCAAGTTGCCACTTCAAATTATTTATTATACTACATAAAAATATTCTATCATCCACTGACTTTTGGCCAAGAAAATACGCTTAGTGTTCTTACACACGAGCGAGTCGCGTCAACGGCAAAGGCAACTGACGCGTCGACGGCGATCGTCGAGCGTCGACACGACGACGACCGTAGCCGACATGTCAGCAGCGGCAGCGATCGTTATTATGTCACTCCAAAGAATTATTTGATGTCCACTGACATTACTGACAAAACGGCGAACGCGACACGCTATAGTCCATTCGCGTTAAGAAAATAGTGAGTCATCGCTGTCATAATTTGTTTTGACCAATCGGGTCGCAAAAAATTATAAAGCTTTCTAATTTGTTGCGACCCGATTGGTCGAGGGGCCGGGCTAGGCTGGCGGACAACGAGACTCGCTATTTTCTTAACGCGAATGGATTATACAGTTGTATAACGTGTTGTGTTGTTGTTGTCGCTTTAGGACGGGCAGCTGCCGTCGACTCGTGCAGTTGCCACTGCGCGTGTTGCTCGTGTATAGGAGCACTTAGGGCGTTTTTGCGTCAAATTCACTTGAATAGATGTTATTTCCACCTTAACAAATATCAACTTCACCCCTGGGCAAATTAAGTTTATTTCAATTGCGTTTTGTTATCGCCGTTCGGCGCTGACTTTTTGAGGCGTACAGCTAAATCGCTTTTACGTAGTCCTCGGGTAAGTTTTGCCAAAACAAGACATATGTCGCAGTAAGATGGTTGTAACCATGTGATGTTATATCCCTAGGGATATAGCTATCTATCGTAATATAGTTATATGAAAGCGGTTCATAATAAGAATATAAATATAAGTAATACGAGCATGATCTAGTCTAGTCTATAATATCAGAAGTATTATTAGGGCACTCCAACAGTTTTCTTGTAACTAAGTAGGTATATTACGGACATATAGCTTCCAATACCTCCCGGTATTGGTAGTTTTCATTTTATTATCAGTAGCAACTACAGTGACACAATTTCGTTCTATTGCGCATTATATTTCCAAACATTTTTTTATCTGGATAAGTTTTAAAAAATGCGTATTTTAATTATCTCGTGATGGTTTATGTGGCTGAGAGATATGTATTGACATGGCGTATAATTATTTACTAAGTATTATGCATCTTCAAAATGCATATGCATAATGTTATTATAGTTCCTATAAATCCAGTAAATCGTCATGTTCTAGCAAAATAACATGGCAAAATCAAAAATGTTGTTTACAAAACGTTTAATATTTCAATACGTATGGATCATTAAGGTTACCCACATAAGGGAGATGTTATTCTACGAATTGACGTTATCAATTGACTCGTCGGCTTATCGATGCCCTCGGCCTTTTTACTGTTGTTTGACGTCAATTCATCTAGTTATCAATTGTTTCGTCACCTTATTGATGTCCTCGGCCTTTTTATCGTTGTTTGACGTCAATTCGCATAATAACAACTTGCATATTAAGTAAGATGTTATTCTGTTAAATTGTAGTTATCAACTGACTGGACGGCTTATCGATGCCCTCGGCCTTTTTACTGTTGTTTGACGTCAATTCATACAATAACATCTCACATAAGTGAGATGATATTCTATGAAGTGACACTATCAATTGACTCGTCCGACAACTCGATTGATAACAAGTCATAGAATAACATCCCCCATATGTGAGTAACTTTATGGATCCACACGTATTGAAATGTAAATGTTTTGTAAACAACGTTTTAGATTTTGCCATATTTTCTAACATAAAAATTTAGTGGACTGGATTTATAGTACTTACTATAATAACATTTTGCAATAATATCTCACTTATGTAAGATGTTATTGTATGAATTGACGTCGTCAAACAACAGTAAAAAGGCCGAGGGCATCGATATGCCGATGATTAACGAAAACAAAGTTGATTAAGAAGTCATCTTTTAGTTACACTAGGTGTACTTAGGTACATACGTCATTTTGTCAGTTATCGATTAATGTGAACATGAATCTTTTTTACTGTCACGTGGCCCAAAAAAATCATCATAAAGATCAGTTGCCACCTAACGGAAAAATCGTCGCGAATCCTCAACTGTATCAATATTGACTTTAAGTATAAAATTCGAAGCAGACATCAAGCGTTTACTTGAGCATGCTCGAGGATGCGCGAGCGCCCAGTCGCGGATATCCACGAGCCCGCCCGAGCGTCCTCAAGGCCGCGCGAGCACACCCGAAGCAGGCGGCACGCGAGTGGGGCGCCGCCCGCCGCGACTCAGTGTTTCCGGCAAACATGTTCTATTTTGTCTTCTTCCTCTCAATAGTGCAATAACAACCATATCCCAGTCTACCATTTTCAACAACCACGCACTTCACGTCTCTGTTAACTACCAGTGCAAAAAGAGCAACCCCAGAGAGTTTCGCATAGCCTCGAGCATCCTCGCGAAGCCTCGAACATCCTCAAGCATTCTGTTGATCCTCCACGGCGCGTCCAGCGTTCACGTCCAAAGCGCACTTTTGCCCTTGGTGTGAATGAGCGACCAGGAGAAGGCACGAGGATTTTTCCGCTCAGTGGAAACTGACTCTGGTTGGGACAAAAACTCAAGCATCGGAACTTCGAACCATAGGACCAAAAATAAATTGTTGCTGTAAGAAGATGAATAAACTCAAATAAATAATTTGCAATTAGTAGGAAACATCTTGGTAATTGTTGATGTTTACTACAGTTTTAATTACTTCTTTAATTGTATAGCAATAGTGCAATTAAATACACTTCTGGACACATCTTTTGGCCCACCTTGTATTTTCAGTTTCGTTTGGTCCTAGCTAAAATTTTATATTAGGTCGAGCAAAAAGTTTTTATGCAGTTTTGAACCTGGCACATTCACAATTTCATTCAATAGTCTTTTTTTGAATTTCGAACACAGAATTTAAAGAAACAAAAGACAATTTGGAGCCTGTTTGTTGATATCAAACAATCGAATACTAAGAAAACTTGGTTTTATTGGTTTACTTGGATTTAATTCTTGAAAAAGTGATTGATATCTTTGGTTTTGCAACAAACATTACTTATTCTTAACATTAAGGTGAGGTTCTATCAATAATCTATGGATACTTCACCTGAAGTCGCCGCCCAAGCTGTGGCACTTATTCAGGCCGGACACAGCCAAAGAAACGTGAGTGCTCAACTTAATTTAAGTCGATCTGCGGTCCGAAATGTTTATCGGAGGTACCTAGAGACTGGCGGCTTTGTTCGTCGCCAAGGAAGGCCACGATCTCGGGTCACAACTGAAAGGCAGGATCGATTCATCGTGACGACCAGCTTGAGAAATCGTCACCTTACCTCCATTGAGATACAAAACTAACTTCGCGACTTCCACGGAGTATCTGTGAGCGCTCGAACTGTTCGGAGAAGGTTAAAAGAACGCGATATGGTACCACACAAGCCAGCTAATGGCCCCAAACTAACGCGAGCCCACCGAACAGCGCGCCTTCATTTCGCACGCAGTCATTTAAATTGGACACAGCAAGATTGGAGCCGTGTACTCTTTTCTGATGAGTCTAAAATTGTGTTACATGGCAATGATGGAAGGAAGAAGGACTACCGACGTAAAGGAGAGCGTTTCGCACAATGCTGCTTTGAAGAGAGGGTTGCTTATGGCGGTGGCTCATGGACTGTCTGGGGCGGTATATCCGCGAGCGGCAAAACTCAACTTGAGTTTGTTACAGGACCACGGCTGCCAACATTAAATGCTGAAAAGTACATTCGTGAGTGCTTAGAACCTCACGTGATACCATACGCGGACTATGTGGGCCCAAATTTCCGTTTTATGCATGATAATGCAAGAGCCCATGCGGCCTTCATCGTTAGGGAATATCTTCGGGATGTGAACATCACAGTTATGGACTGGCCAGCCAGAAGCCCAGACATGAACCCCATTGAGCACATGTGGGACGAGCTAAAAAGACGTGTTAGGGCTCGTCAGCCAGTTGCCCAGACGATGCAGGAGTTGAAAACTGCCATAGAAGAGGAATGGGAGATGATCCCTCAAAATTTCATAGAGCGGTTGATAAACTCTATGCCTAATCGTATGAGAGCTGTGGTAGATGCCCATGGAGGCAACACGCGTTATTAAATTAAACCTTTATTTGATAAAACATGTTTTTTATTCAAAAATCAATTGCCTTTAACAAGGCGCATATCCGACTTGTTAGGCGTAGCTCCATGTCGTATGGTATTCTGAATTCAAATTTAAAACAATACGATCGAAAAAGATGGTAAAATGTATCAGGTTTAAAACTGCATCAACAGTTTTTGTTCAATCTAGCAATCATATTTCGGTAGGGGCCATCGAAACCTAAACTCTAAGGTGGGCCAATAGATGTGTCCAGAAGTGTAGTTATTTTTACATTGTTTATCATACGTGAGCTGATAATAGGTCTCATAATGTCAATCAATCTGCCTAGCCTTTTCCCAACTGTGTGGGGTCGGCTTCCAGTCTAACCGGATCCAACTGAATACCAGTATTTTACATGGAGCGTCTGCCTATCTGACCTCCACAACCCAGTGACTGGGTAATACGATAACCCTTGGTAAGACTCGTTGTCAGACTTTCGGGCTTCTGACGACCCGTAACGACTGTCAAAGATCCACGAATGACAACCGGGACCAACGGCTTAACGTGTTTTCCGAGGCACGGAGGAGTCTCCGTATGTATAGATGGTCACCCATCCACGGACCAACCCCGGCAAGCGAAGCTTAACCTGATGGATCGACCTGTGCAGCTGTTAGTACTTAGCCACGAGCTCTTCATATATATATATATACATAGCTAGCTAGCTAAAAGGTATTAATACCGGTATTGAAAAAATCCGGTACCTATTTGAAACCCCTATATATAGCTATATCCCTAGGGATATCTATATCACGCTTACAAGACAGTATAACCATCTTACTGCGACAAATACATTCTGTTTATAATATGTACTTACTGTTATTAATATAATCGACCACACGTCGGTGGTAGCATTTTGGCATTGAGTACTATACAGGGTGTAACTTAAGTAACGCACAACCTCTCAAGGGGTCATAGTACTCATCATTATGAACAACTTTTATTATGGGCCAAATGTGAAATCGCGAAAAAAAACCTGCACCTACACGTTCGCAAAACTCGTCAAAATGTATGGTAAAAGTTGTTCATAATGATGAGCACAATGACCCCTTAAGAACACCTTGTACATTTTCAATAGAATACGAGCTGACTGTACTGGTTTTATCACCACAGTCGTCTGGTCGAGTGTATAAACCATGAATCTTTCTTATAAAATATTACACTTTAATATATCTTCCGTCTCCAACCTGCACATATTTAATAGGTGGATGATTGTGCTCCAAATTGGCTTTAGTGATAACGTCATCAGCAGAGATATGTGCAAAAGCCTTACAGCTTTTGCTTGATACGCTGGATGAGGAGCAGCTGAACCGGGCACCACCATTACGGATACTGCCACTTCTAAAGAAGGAGAAACCGTTTAGCAGCAGAAGCTTCGAACCACGGACCAGGGTAATGTATTGTGCTGCGGATAGGACCAGATTTTTTTACCAGAGTATTTTAATAGTTCTCGTACACAAGGATAGCGCAACAACTATATGGGTGGCGCACTAACGCTAAGATAATGCACTATCGAGGAAACTTACATCTGAACAATTTGATAACAAAATCCCGTGCACACGATGACCACATCTGTTAGCAAGCGTAACTATAGCGGCCGAGCGGTGCAAGCAAGAACAAAGAGGCGTGGCTTAAATATACATATAGGGTGTTTGGAAGCTGGGTGCAAAGCTTTATGGGGGTGATAGTTGACACAATTTAGAGCATTTTGAGCAATACCTGTCTTAGACGAATTATGTTACAAAAGTTACATTACACGTTTTATGTTATGGTAATGAGTGGACTGTATAAAATTGATAAATGTATTGTATTGTTTTATTGACGTTAATTTGAATTGAATTTATTGTATAATTTTTAAATTGAAATGTATTTGTAATTATCGTTATTATTTTTTTCCTACACTATCGCATTGGGTTACTGTAATGATTGATAGCTGTATGTATGGCTGTAATAAATAAATAAAATAAATAAATATATAATATATATATTTTTTTTTTTTTAACTGCAAACCTTAAGTAAACAATAACATACCAACTATAACTGGGGCAAAAATAAAAAAAAGCATACTTCGTCTAAGACATGTATGGCCTGTATGGCTCAAAAAGCTGTAAATGGTGTCAACTATGACCCCCATAAAGCTTTGCACCCAGCTTCCAAACACCCTATATATTTAAGCCACGCCTCTTTGTTTCGATGTTTTTATGTAATGTGTAACCGGCTTTACCTACTGTAATAAAACAAAAACATTCAATAAAAATGCAACTTTATATTTCAAAAGAAGTAATGAGATCAATTATTATTATTATGTACATTCTGACAATAACAAATTATATTTGCAGCATCAACGAACTGGCGAAATATGGGTGTACTATAGGTGCACTCCTGCCTAACCGTTCGTGAATTACAGGCGTGATGTTATGTTTATGTTTTTCGTAGCATTTTGCACTCATGAAGAAGTTATTTTGTATTAAACTGTTACTGGCAATATAATTATAACATTTAATTGCCTATATTTATCACATTAAGGAGGATGCGCTAAGGTAGCCAGGTAAATTCAAATTTTCTTACGTTTTTTGCAATTTGCAGGTAAGTATCAAGTTGTATGTTGATTAAAATATGAGACGCGGCCGTAGCTAAAATGGTTTTACAGAATTATAATCCTTAGAATCAGCAATACAACTCAATAAGTTAGAATTGACCTCAAATCTAGCGATTTAATGAAATTATGAGGTTTGAGCTCAATTCTAACTTATGGAGTTGTTGTTGTTGAGGCCGCGTCTCATATTTTAATCAATATACAACTTGATACTTACCTGCAAATTGCAAAAAACGTAAGAAAATTTGAATTTCGCGGGCTACCTTGGTGCATCCCCCTTAAGGGCCTATTTCACGATGTCTGAGTAGCCACTACTTAAAGAATAAATTCAAAAATGGAACATATTTTGTATGAAATTATCTGCCAAGGAAGTTAATAGGAACTTAATCGTAGGTGGTGAAACATGCCCTTAGATCCGGTTTCATCATACCATGTTAGATAGTTTAATCTTCTGTTAAAATGTTAACGGGACATTAAGAGTAGCGAGTGTTTTACCATGCGGTAATCCCATGATTAAATGTCTTAATTTTGGATCAACGTAAATACCATTAACAGTGATGTTTATTTTAATGGCTGATTTACTAATGTCCGACTGTGAACAGTTTGGTGAAATTGGCCCTAAATATGAAGACATATTTAGAACAGCCGATTTATTCTGTAAAAATCTCACCGTGAATTTAGCTTGAAGTGAGCTGTCAATCACAAGAATCAGGTGGAATGACAGCTCACTTCCCCTAAGTTTTCATAGTAACATTTTTACAGAATAGACTAACTGGAGTATTTAACCACTGTATATTTAAATCATAGAGCACCAATCTCTTAGATAAATATAGTTCGAGTCAAAGTTAATTGCGGGTCGAAAGTTAGCTGCGAGTGCAGGTATCTTACGATTCAAACTTAATGGAGCTTAAAAAATTTACTTTTTAAGCTCCTAAGCTTTTTACTAGGTATTTAAAAAATCTTAAATAAAAAAATACTTCGAGCTTAACTAAATGGAGCCTAAATTATTGTCGACTTGACTGTAACTGCAAGTTCTGCACTCGCAGCTAACTTCCGCGCCGCCATTAAGATTGAATCGAACTAAGTATACCTACTTGTATAGATTTCTATATTCGAATAACAATTTAAACTATGTTTATTTGTTCATTACGATTTGAATTTTTAAGTAAATTTTACTAACCATATTATCATTGGCTTCAATATACAGGCAAAAGGCGATAAAATGAAAGAAAGTATTAATAAAGATATTTGTACCGCTCTAAGACCCGAATATTTAATAAAAGTTTACGTCATGGTGAAAGAAGGTATTAGGTGCAAAAATAATAGTATTATTTGCTATTATAATCTACGAATATTAATCTAATTTTAAATAACGGACTAGAATGAAATTGACTAGGCTTTGCTACAACTTACAATTATTTTGAGATCATTAAAGCAACAGTGGCAATCAAACTGCCTAAAAACTAGAACATTTACAAAAAAAAAAAAAAAAAAACGAATGACATTAATTAATTAAACATTTGGAAGATCTTTACGAAACAGCTTCATTGCAACACCTCTATCTGAATTACCTTATTAAATACACTTAAAACAACAACAAAATACAAAACAGTGTTATATTAACTATTATTGCGTAATAATAATAAGCTCTTATTATGTACGTATGCCGTAGAATACTATAGTATACACCAATGTAAGTGGCAGTAAGACTGTTTATCCACCGCACTGGAAACGGGACGTCAACGAGGAGAAAACAACACATGACGGCGCGGCGCCGAAGCAGCGACAGTACATTTACTATGACGCCGTCATCTGTTTTCTCGTTGACTTCCCGTTCCTGGTGCAGTGGACAACCAGTATCACGGACACAAAACTTTTGAATGAGATGACACGAGAAGCAGATTGTCTATATCCCATAGTAAATATTCACCGTCTAGCCTAGCCCCGTGCAGGGTAGCGCGAACGATTTTTTATCACGGCGATGTTTTTTCGCGTAATGGATTTTCAACGCACTGCTTAGCACCGAGAGCTTAAAATTCAACAGTGTGTATTTTTGACGCGCTGGGACGCGCTGCTGGATTCCCAATGCTCGGCTTGCGAAAAAAAATCGCCCGTGTGTACCATAGCGGATATTTGCGGTGAACCACTTTTCAGCAACCTTGTCACTAAGGTAATAAGGTTGAAAAGTGGTTTACCGCAAACGTCCGCGATGGTACCAGCACCCTCGGAATCGGTTTCATTTTGACAGTTCAACAACATTCATTGCGTTATTTACGTTGTCGAGGAGACAAACTTTTTGAACATAATGAATCAATGGATTAGCAATTTGCTTCAAAATGATTCAAATTCCGATTGATAGTGTGTTACTCAATTAGGGTGCTGAGCTTACTCTCACGTTTTATGACCGCGTCTGTCACAAGTCTTGGTGTTTAATAAAACTATAGGTAGGTACAATAAACTTTTACATTTTAAAGATCACTCACTTTCTAGCTTCATTTATACAGGGTTATTATTTGTAAATCACCAACAACCTCTTAAGGGGTCATTGTACTCATCATTGTAAACAACTTTTACTATGGGACCAAAGCTGAAATGGCGAAAAAAAAAATCAGCTGGTCGTAGGGACCAGCTGATTTTTACGAGGTTGATGTTGATAAATGTACTGAACAGCTGATTTTTTTTTTCGCGATTTCAGGTTTAGTTCCATAGTAAAAGTTGTTCGTAATTATTCGAAGTAAGTAAGTAATTATTAGTAAGTTGTTCGTTGTTAGTTATTAGTACAATGACCCCTTAAGAGGTTGTTGGTGATTTACAAATAACCCTGTATATAGGGTAATCGGACGACATTATTAAGATGACTAAAGTTATCAACAGCAACAGTGCAGCAAGCAGTGAATCCTTATTTTTGTAAACTTAATGAATTATTAACTTTCAATTAGACAGAAATAAGGGATAAGGCGTCAAAACAGACAACAATGAATATGTCTAAGATATGATATGAACAGCTTTTGCATTGCTAACGTAATCCAATGTAATGATATACATACCAATAACTATCTGCTTCAAAATTACTACCTAATAATTTGAAAACAAAAGTGGAAGACTTTTTCAGGAAGATATAAATAATAATACTATACCCAGAGGGCCTAGCCAAAGTGACTTTCTCTCAGACAACATGATGGAAAAGACAAAAATATATTGTATTGATATAACCGAAAAGGTTACGTCAATCCTGTTGAAAGTCGTTGTAAAAATAGGAAACGCTTTGAAAGTGTTTGACCTTGTCTAGCCCTCAGGTCCTAAAATAACAAAACAAACTCATTCATCATCTCTAGAAGTGAAACTAATGGAGTAAATGATAGGAAACCTATTTGGAGGATAACAAAAGATATCACTTAGAGCTTATGCAGACGTTCTAAATTCGGACGGCAAGCTAAATGAAAACAAGCAGCAGCTTTTATTAGTCTGAATATAATCTAGGACCAGAGTCCTTGTCAAGACGAATCAAACGAGCCCAAACTCGATACGGTTGCGTCGTTTTATTACCGAGTTCCCATGGCCACCTTCCGGCTCTATCATCAGATCGGCTCCATGTCATAATAATATTGCATTGTCATCCGATTTATATATGCATGTAAAATTTCAGCTCAATCGGAAACCGGGAAGTCGGTCAAATTTAACTTGCAAGATTATATTACAGACAGACAGACAGACACCGAGACGTGAAACTAAAAATAAAAGTTTGTAAATAGGAGCAGACCGCAGAATCTGCGTCAATATCATCGCTCCACTTAGCCTGGAGCCCCCCAGACTAAGCTCCCAGTCGCCCCCACATGGATTGCCACCAGGTGGCAATCGGAAATAAAATTCCCAGCTGCTACCGGGTGGCGACTGAGAAGTTATTGCCTCCACTTCAAATCGCTGTACACTGCGACGTGGATCGCCAACCCCCAAACCACATTGGAAAAGTCTGACCGCCAACCCCCTCATCACTCGCCTCTAAGACAGTTGGGAATTTTATTCCTGACTGCCACTTGGTGGCAATCCATGTGGGGGCGACTGCGAATATTCGAGTGGAGCAATGATCTTGGCAGGATGGCTAGTAGCAGCTGGATGAGAGTAGCCAAGAATCGATATAAATGGTGTGTTATTGAAAAACCAATGTTCAGCAATGGATAATGACGATAATGATAACACAACTACAACGAAACTGTCTACGAATGTGCAGTCTACGTCTAACATCTGTCACTGCACAGTCAGTTTGATGAAGTTATGTCAACTGCAAAAAAACCGCACCCAAACTACGATTTAGCAGATATCTTGCAGTCCAAATTACAAAATGTTGCCTAAATACCTGTCAACTTAATATGTGTAGTACTATAAGAATGTAATTTGTGTAGATAAATAAACATATATATTTTTTTAATGCAGACCATCTACTTTCCTTATGAAAACAAATAGTTCATTTCTTTTAATACTAGGACTTTAATTTATTCATCAACCGTAGTTTTTCGTTGTCTTTTCCTCACTGGAGTACTAAAAGGTGTATGTGTGTGCTGCATATTACTTCTTACTATTGTCATATCGTCAGCCAAGTGAAGGTATGCCTTGCATTTGTGCCATCGGTTCTTGGTACAGCCCCATCGGAAGCCACTCTTCGTCCTACTCTGCTTGTAATAAGTGTAGTCGTGGTAGATCAGCCTCTCCTTCCCTCTGGTCGTCATGAATATGTTAACTGAAATTGTATCACATTAGCATTTGCTAGTCGCCATTTTAAACAGAGGTATTTCAAAAATAGCACAGCAGCCATGTCTACTTTAATGTTTATGGATTTGTGGTAGAAATTAAATTCCGAACGGATAAAAGTTGTTAGCTTTATTGAGTTTCACATGATTGAATAGAGATCCGTTCATTTTTCTTATGTTACAATATTATTCTTAAAAAAGCGTGTTAAAAAATAAGTCGTTAAGGTGATTGCGCTGTGGTAGCACGCGAAATTCAAATTCGTGACAGTAAGAAATATGTATTCCGAAATCAGACCAACCCGAGGGAAATCGCGAATCATATTTTAATCAAGATACAACCTTACACTGACCTGCAAATTTCAAAAAACTCGAAAATTTGAATTTCGCGGGCTACCTTAGCGAATCCTCGGTGTCAGCTACCTCCATACCAAATTTTATCGAAATTGGTCCAGCTGTTTGAGCGTGAAGAAGTAACAAACCTACAAATACAACACACAAACTTTCGCCTTTATAATATAAGAGTGAAGTGTGATAACTCGCTAAATATATCTTAAGTACTAATGAAATTGAATAAATAGAAATCTTAACACAAAGTTCCTTAGTATTTTAAAAATAAATTCAAGACAAAAAGACCAATTCACAATCTAAAATATAATCCCTTTGAATTCTTACAGAGTGGTCTTGTCGGATGAAGATGCTCATGTTTAGAAATATAGACGACATTCGTTTCACAATCCAGGTGGATGTATGACCTGCATTTTGAAGAGTTGGTGCAGGACCATCTGGTGTTCAGTCCATGGCCGACAGCCCATCGTTTGTAGTAAGTGTAGCCGTTGATAAGGAATAGCTCCTTTCCGTCAACGAGCCTGACCAATTCACCTGCTGGATTTGAAGCTAGTTAAGTTTGATTTTACCATTATTATTGATGAGACTCTCACACACCAAGCACCTAATGCCCGTTTTCACCAACCCTAAGTGACACTGAAGTGAATCCCTAAATATTATTGCACTGTTGGATTTTCAACTCTCGGCGCCGCTGTTAAGGGTGCGTTTCCTCTGACGCAGAGCTGGGCGAAGTGGAGAGGAGCAGACCGTGAATTAACCAATCACAGAGCTCGAAATTGGAGATTTCCGCGTCAGTGGAAACAGTACCTATAATCGTCTGTGATTGGTCAATTCACGGTCCTCTCCTCTCCACTCCGCCCAGCTCCGCGTCAGTGGAAACGCACCCTTAGCCTAGCGTTGAAAACTCAACAGTACACTTTTATTTAGGGATTCATTTAAGTGTCACTTATGGTTGGTGAAAACGGGCAAAAGTCTACCTAATTTACTAAAGTTCTCGCCACTGTGTGTTTTTGACCGATTTTTTATGGCTTGTCAAAAACTCATAATGGAGAGACCATTGCAAAGTTTGTAAATTGCAGGGAAGCGTGGCACAAAAGGAAGGTGGCCCATGTATACTCAGTAGTGGGAACAAGAATACTAATGATGATGTTGATTAGTTGCGGTCTGTGGATAAACATTTATATCCATTGATTCTGCTTTAGGTAAGACAAAGCAAACGAACAAACTTAAGGAATGACACAAGCAGTTATTCAAAATGCACACACGCAGAAGTACTACTCCATTTATTGAAGCCGATCATCATATTTTCTTGAAATTCAGGACATGTCAAAGGCAACACCGAAAACTGTATGACTATTTAATTTATGGGATCTCTTGCATTCGAGACAGTGTCTACCTTTATTATTTAAAAGTTTATGAATTACACGTAACCTATTATATCGAACTTAACAAATTTAAACACCAGGCCAATTTTCGTACTAACAACACATTGAGATCAAAATTAGATATTAAACATTTTTGAACCAAAGTGGTCTCCAATTTTTACATTTAACACATTGAACTGAGTTAAAAACTAGACTTGACTACTCTTAAGGGTTTAAAGCTTAATATATTTCCCAGATACTGATTGAAAGAACTTCGTTGGTGGATGATCATGTAGGTGGTTCCCGCATAAAACTCTATAGTTATTGGTGACATGCAAGAACGCCTTGCAATAAGGCTTATTGCAACACCAGCGGTCTCCCCCTCTGACGGGTTGCTTTTTGTAGAAAGGATACCCGTCTGAGAGAAGTAATTTTCTACCACTTATTAATTCTATTAACTGTATATTTTCATGCCGACCTGAAACAACATATTGGTAGAAAAACACGGGTTACCAAACAATGACAGTACATTTACTATGGCTGAATAACCTCGTTTCTCATTGACGTCCCGTTCCCGGTGCGGTGGACACACAGTCTAAGGCTCGATACGTCCTGGGCCAAACTATTATAACCTGGGCATAGTTTGGCCCATAACGGATAAGGTGTACGCGAGGTGTTAGATACCACAAACTACCCTTAATACTTTACCTTGATGATTCTTTTCATCCAATGGTTCACGAAATTGCTTTTAGCGATGATATCAATGTTGGCATAATATTTACTGTAAATTCTTAATGTTTCTACTTCGTTTCAGTTGACAGTAATGTATACGCCTATTTTTAGCAAAAATAATGCTCTCTCTCATTGTTTACTTTTATTTCTCAATGATAACTTTTTTGACACCTTTGCATCCCGTTCACCCGAAATTTCAAAATGCGCTGAATCCCGAGGTCGCTCCGCCATTGAAATCCGGTTTGTGCGATATCGCGTCCATGGTAGTTCGAGAGTTGAGATTTGCGAACTGTGCCGAAATACAGGTTGATACTTTATAACCACCACCACCACCCACCACCACCGCCATTATGTTTGCTTACAATTGATATTTTAGCAATTATTGCAAAGCCTACATAAAACAATCAATGGCATTTGTTTATTGTTCAATATATTTTTCAATAAATAGTAATAAATATTATTAAATATTGTGCATGATTAATTAAATATTTTGCAATAAATCTCTGTGGGACAGGTTTTCATACAATAAATTACATAAAATTAATAACAAAAAATTTAACATGCTCTATCAATAAATCTCGGCGACAAAATGGCGGCCATTGTTTCTCCATAAAAGCGGTGCTATGATTTGAAGGCTCATTTACATTTTATTTATGCATATTTTGACTTGAGCAGTATGTTAATATATTTCTTTATATATAATTTTTTTACTTTACAAAGTACGTTACTTATTATCCATAATAAAACACAAAACAAAACACTGCACCAAATGTTAACGACCGACCGTTTTCAACCGCTAATTTTTCTGAGCTAGGACCAATCAGCAATTATTGTTGTACACCAATGGGAAGCTCGTTTAATTCTCCGTTCATTCATGTATAATACAAGTGAAAACAGACCGTTAGGGAATAAAAAAAAGACAAAGTCGCGCGAATTCGTAGGACGCGATATCGAGTATTCGGGACGCAGAGGACACTTTTCGGCCGACTGGATATCGCGGCATTGGGACGCGAGTGAAATATCTTGATCCTAAAAGATCAATGACAGAATTAACACAAGTAACTTGTGTGGTTCCAAAAGCAATGAATTGTTAAAAGTTTTAATTAAATTAGTCAAGAAATTATACAATAATATGTAAACTGTTGTAAAATACATAGTCATCATTAGGAATACAGGTAATACATTTGCGGCTATATTGTATAAATTTAGTCGGTTACACGTAAAAATATTTAGAAACAGTTTAAAGAAAAATCACAATACTTCGAAATTCCAGTTTCAGTTCTCGGGCTTAATAAAAAAACTCGAAACTTATACTTAAAATACCTAATCTAAAAAGTTAATTCAAAAACAGATGAATTACAACTACAAACTAACATCGTATACAATAATGCTTAGTTTGGTTACAGTCTCGAAATCAGTGAATTTTCCAAAAAATTAAAGATGAGATCCAATTAAAATGCCATAATATCACAAAAATCAAGCGTACAGTCTAAGCATAGTGATTATTTTCTCCACTAGTTTACAAGACACGATCATTTAATTACCAACTATCTTTACTATAAGAATAAATTCTATCATGTACTCGTAGGTTTGAATATGTTTATGTTTTGTGTTGTAGGTTTGTTTATGTTTATCAAAAGTTAACAAGGTTTTGAAACCTTTCGCGTTTCGAACTTTATAAAGCGTTTGATTTTCACATAGGCTATGATTCTACGATATACAAGGGTTGATGGGAAATATTATTGATAGTTCACAGTTTATTACGTTATATTATAAGCAATGGAAAGAAATCTGTACTCGTACTCGTGATCACAATAACAATGGGTGTTCCACAGGGTTCAACTCTTGGCCCATTTTTTTCTATTTTGTATACAAATATTTTTTACCAGCAATTTTTCCAAGAAAGATGTTGATAATCGATTTATGAAGGTCGTCTTATGTTCTCTCCGATATGTCATTTACGAATGCAAAATATTGATAAACAGCTCATAGAATGCAGTCTATAAGAAGTATGGACTATATGTGACCCTAAAACCTATATCATGACTTAGTGTTCATATAAATATTGATAATAAGTATAGTGTAATATTGGAAGAATGTTGTACAAAGCATGTACCTGTTCTCATTTATTTCATGTTGGAAAAATACGTTTTCTATGTTGTTGATACACAGCTTATCAAAATTACGGATATGTTTATAAAAATATAGGTACACTAGGTATAGTCTAAATTCTTAGTGCTAATTGCAAGAATATATTCTATTACTAAACTACAAACTATAAAATGCTTGTTCAATCACAATTATAATACTGGATGCGTTATCGAAAGGCAAACGAAAATATCACACGAGTTACTACAAAAAATAAACATAAACATTGATGTAACTTCTAATTTTAAAGACACGTTTAGTAAAAGGCACTTATTGATCAATGATAACTATATACTAGTTCCTACTGCGATAACTACAATAACATGTGTTTTGTCGGTAATATAATACTTACCTACATGATTAAGGTAGAGCTAAAAACTATGAATGATTAAAGTAATTAACAATACATTTGATGTGGTTTCATTTATCACAATTATGATATAGCTTCACTTTCCCTCTCGCTGAATGAATAAGAAACAAAAAAAGTTCATACGGAACGAACATTTATCGAAGGAGTAGCGATCGGTATCTACTATATTGCAATAATAGCACACCTACTAAAAGTAAAGCTAAAGCTACTATCGAAGGCTAAAAGTAATTAGGAACAAAAATCATCGATTTTGATAAACCAACCAAACCAGAGATCTATAATGAGAACAAAAATTATATAAAATTTTACATAGACCAAAATATGGCACCCCTAATTTAAGCGAGCTAATGGTTTCTTTCCATAGTGTAAAGAGCACTACAGCTAATTAGTGTTGATAAAAACGAAGCTAATATACATCTAAGGATATAAATATACTTAATGAAAGTGAGAATAACATAAAATCCTACTGAATTATCCATAAAACTATACTAGGATTGATCGCATAATTGCTTCACGTGCTCCCGCAGATAGGCGCGACGCGACTCCGGTAGAACAATTTTAATGAAGTTTTTATAGAAATTGTTCCAACAGAGTCGCGTCACGCCTGGCTGTGGGAGCATTAAGTCTTAGCTCTGTCGCCATGAAGACTTTTTTTTAGCAGTTTTCAGACATAAGGTTGGTATGAAATTTATGCCCGTCAAGTTCTAATCTTAAATAATAAAATAGTAGGTACTTAAAATGGAGTGTCAAATAGAGTTTTGGCACTTTACACCAGGAGTCTAATAACTGCCAAACACGCTATGAGCTGCCAAATAATTCTGAAACGGGGTCAAAGTACGGTAATGTTCATTCATATTTGTGTTACTGTTGTGTCCTGCTTTCGGGGTCTCCTGTATAGCATTTTTCTTCACTAGTTTGGGCACAGGTATCTTCATTTCTTTCTTCAGGCTTGGAGGATGGCTGTGAAAGATGTTGGCTTTCAGAACTTCAAGTCTATCAGTAATGATGAGGTGTGCCTTACACTTCCATTTGGAACCGTAGGCGGTGCAGCTCCAACGATGGGCGTTGGTCCTGGCTTTGAGATGCTTGTAGAAGGTAAAGTTGTTCAAACGAAGATTGATTCTACCGCTGGGACGGAGGTAGAATTCAACTGTTGGAAAAACATTTTCGTCAGTAACAATAAATTTTGAATAGTTATGACACGATAATTATAAAAATTTCTTTATTGCCAGATGAGTTTTTCTGTTATTTCTAACGATAGAGCTATTGAAATTTTGGTGCTTTAGAGACAGTGGAGTCTTTTGTTAAAGAGTATCGTTTTCTTGTAAACTAAAGACTTAAATTATAAAGGACTGTTTCCAAGTAATAATGCGTATTTATTTTTCACATAAGTGTATAATGTAGGTAAAGATCTTGACGAAGATCTTAAAACAAGCTGAAAAGATACAACGAAAAAACTTTAATTGGATTTTAATAAGCGATATTTTAAAAATAGTATTTAATTTTCATACATTTCTCTATAAACTAAATTAGTATATAATCACATAAAGGCATATTTAGTAACATGTTGTTTTTAAATTTATTTAAGGATGATCTAATACTTGTACGCATAGAATCGTAAACCTATGTCCTTTGAGTTTGTTCTATAGCGAGTATATATGGAAGAGCGCATTTGACCTATTTCAACTTGACGAACGTATACAAAAGACTAGGTTCACGACTCAGCGTATGCAAGTATAGTTTAACCCTAACACATGAGATTTATTATTACATACTTATAACATAATTTCATACATTGATCTAATGCTACAAGTTATTGCAATCACTACTTCATCAACTACTTTTCTTAAAATTAATAATTTAATTTATTAATACTACTTTCCGTTGATGAAATGAATAACTTGATCATTTGAGGTATTCGTAAAATTTTAAGAAAATGCAATTTTCATTGTGTTAAAAAAACATTATTGTCTTTATCATAAAATACTTGTTGTTTATGGTGTTGTAGTTTTCCCTGAGTAATCTATCTGGGCAGAGTTATGCATTCTACAATACAAGGTGTATCAGAAAGGTTTGGGTCAAATTTAAGGGTGTGGTACAGACCATCAAACTGAACAACTTTCTCCATGGGACCAACATCGTAATCGAGAAAAAATTATCAGCTGTCCCGTACAAACCTTGATAACCTATTACTCCACCCAAATGTATGGATGGGATGGCTGATAATTTTTTCTCGATTACGACGTTGGTCCCATGGAGAAAGTTGTTCAATTTGATAGTCTGTCCCACAACCTTAAATTTGACGAAACCTTTCTGATACACCTGTACAATACACACGGTGACATACATAAGAAAAATTTCACCTATGAAACTGAACTGAACCGCGTTCAAGAGTGTCAGTGTCAATATTGACACTTGAACGCGGTTTAGATGTGCTGATTGCAGTTTCATTGGTGATATCTTTGATGTATCTGTTCTGTGGGTGAAATTCACCTTTAATATATAGTTACACATTTCCAGTGTAACACAGCCTGGCATTTGTACTGAAAGGCTCAGTTTACATTCGAAATGTTATATCTTGATATATCGCCGTGTGTTCTATTAAATAGTCCTCTAGGTACCGGAATTTAGCCGGCGTCCGCACGGACGTAAAAATATCACTGCGGGATTTTATCGCACACTGGATTTTCATCGCTCTGCTGAGAATGTTCTGAGTTCAAAATCCAACGGTGTGTTTCTTTGACGCGCTGGGATGCACTCTGTTGGATTCTCCAAGCTCGGCTCAACACCGAGAGTTAAAAATCCAGTGCGCGATAAAATCTCGCCGCGATATTTTTACGTGCGTGCGAACGTCGACTAAGTCAGCTTCTGAATAAACATGTTACATTACTTAGTAAAACTCACAAGTTATTCACTCACATCTACGTACAGCTATTATTTTACACCTAAAATCCATATTAACTCAAAAATTAATTCATTTATTTTAATCATTAATCATTAAGATGCGGTAATAATCTTACAAAACCTTGCATCGTGACTTTTAAGGTCGACTCATACGCGCGATAATATTGTCGTCACATTTTCTCACACTGAGATCTTATATCGGCGCGAGATACTACACGACAACATTTTATCGCTCGTGTTGGTTAAGTTTTAGTTTCCTGGGAAAGCGGTTCCATCATGTTAGAACGGCCGTCATGAAAATCTGTATATTTCACCAGTATTTGACAGTAGTGTCAAAAAACGCTCAGGCAGGTGGCGTTCTGTAGTTTCTGCCTACACTTAGGGGAAGAATTATTTAATGTTTATGTAAAACTCTCTGTATTTGGATAGCCGTTATTATATGGCCGTTCACCGCTTTCTTAGGAATCCAAAGCTTTTGACAAACATTTATCATTATAATAGAATCCTGGCAAGACATTTTATTTATCGCTCTAAACAAAAGCGGAGCGAGATTAAAGCTCCCCATCTCAATGATACTGAAAACGGTCCGAAATTCTTAATTCATACTGTTCAGTATACAAAGTAATAACCCTAATATCCGCTTTTACTAAGACTAGGCAACACCCGAATGAATGCCTGAATATTATTGCACTGTTGGATTTTCAACTCTAGACGCTGAGCCGACGGATGAAAATCCAACAGAGTGCTTTTAATTAGGCATTCATTTACATTGTCGCTTAGTATTAGCGTAAACGGGCATAACTTTCCTATTTCTTAATTATCTGTAATAAGCTACGGTTTCCTAGGACAGCAGTTCCGTCATATTATAACGACTGTCATAAAAATCTGTAACTTTCACCAGTATTTGACATTAAGGCACAGAATAATAAAGCTGCAGTAGTTTATCTGGACAGTGACCTTGAATTAATTACCAACGGCCGCTCGGTAGATAAATACGCGTCCGTCCGTCCGTACCTGCCGCGCACTCGAATTGTTGCCTACTGTTAAATGTCTGTGCCTCTATCACAGAACCTCTTTATCTGTTCTGTGGCCTCTATGGTGTTAAAACATTAACTCTACAAACTTTAAGAAACTTTAAACATTCGGAGCCTTCAACTACAGGCATTTTATATGTCTAACTGGAGACTCCTCGACATGCAATGTAAGCCAAATAAGATATATGATTTTTTTTTTTTTTTTATATTTAAGGAGTGCTATAAATTATCGAACCGAATAACTTTTACTATGGGACCAACTTTGTTAATTTGTTAACACCTTATTATACTGAGATTTCGAAGCGCGTCGTTTCGGCCGTTTTCTATGAAGATGCAATACTGTAACATTATTATTCTGTGATTAAGGTCTCAAAAAATTTGGACAGCCATTATTTTGTGACCGCTGTCCGCTTTATTAGAAAATCAAAGCTTTACCATGGTAAGCACCACAACGACGTGCCTAAATTAATAAATAATCTAATAATCTACGAACTAAATAATTTCGTGTAATACTTTCTGTATTATTTTGCTTCCATAAAATTATTTGCATTTTCTGACGGAAATAAAACTAAGTGGAGTATTGAGATCGAGTCAAATGTTATCAATTTTAAAATCTTGATGTAAAAGGCAAAAATAGAAAATAAAGATTTAAATAATAATCTTAACTAGGAATAAAATGCATTATTTGTAAATAATATTAGTTACACGCTTATTATGATTGAATTCGAGACATCTGTTGATATAAAACAGGCTACTTACATACTAAGCTATAGAATACAATAACTATTTTATATTTATACTTAAATAATATTAAGTGTTGAAAACGTTCTATTTATGCAGTGGAGGTCATCTGTTTAAAATGAACCTCAAAAAGAAAATTCTGGAACCCAAGACAGCCTAAAGCTAAAAAAAGAAACCGTGAAAACCGTAAAGAAACCGTAAAGAGATACCGTGGCCCTGGCACGGGCAACTGAAGGAACACGGGTGGGTTTTAGTCAGTAAAAGTCTGACACACCCTCCCGCTCTGCCCGGAGCGGGAGAAGTCATTTGATGATTTCCCATCCACAAAAAAAAAAAAAAAAAAAGCCTAAAGCTTAGATTTAGCCAAATAGATTCTTTCTAAAGACGAGCCTTTTTGGACAAGATGACAATTTAAGATTACCAAGGCGTGACACCGTAAAACGATATTGGGTTCCGCGGGCACGAGGGCAGTTCAATTGACAGTTTAATCACTGGCGTCGGTCGAGTTTTTATACATTTGAGGAGGGGGTCTACTCCCCGTAAGCACGAAATCCGTAGTTTCGGCCGAAGTTACGGGCGTATCCTGCTCCTTACCACTTACGGATATAAGATTAGTTCGGGGCCTGAACTAAGAATTAATGACAACACGATTTGACAGTTGTCCCTAATCCAGATGTTTTTACCCGTCCGAAAAATTTAATTTGACACTTTTTTAACGGATCAACTACTTTCGGACGGGCACGTGTCTTCGTTGATGGAATTAGAGAGTAGAGCCCTGTACTGACTGGATTCGTGTCACTACTGCATCTGAGTCAGCGACGCAAGCTTACTGACGCGTTTGCGAATCAATCGCAAACTGGCGTCGTATCTACAGCCCTACGGTCAAAATGACACATGATTTATAAATGATAACCCAATCCATTCCATTCAAAGTCAAAATATTTTATTTCACATAACTACATGGGCACCTATGAAACGTCAGAAGCTAGGTGCACGGTTACAAATCGGTCGTTTCCTATGGAGAAGAACCGGCAAAAACTCCATGGTTACTCTTTTAAAAATAATTGGCTTTTAGAATATTTTCAAATAACAGTGTTAATAGGTATGGGAGGACAATGTAGGCCTTTCAACAACTACCATTGACATTGATGGCCTTAAAGGTACCGGCACTTTGATAAACAGTCATCTCATTAAAAAGGCTATTCAGATGCAGACGACGATCCTGCGTTTGATACGATTCGCGCCTCAAATAATTCGTAAGTATATTTCAATATATTGCTATCGACATGATAATAACCCTATCCTAAACCACGATATATTCATAAGGACCTACAATCCGGTATAA
Organism: Cosmia pyralina; assembly: GCA_946251885.1. Taxonomy (NCBI): domain Eukaryota; kingdom Metazoa; phylum Arthropoda; class Insecta; order Lepidoptera; family Noctuidae; genus Cosmia; species Cosmia pyralina. Next base: position 22,937,367 of record OX276351.1, read on the forward strand.
CTATAACGCAGGTGATAGACGTACGGGCAAGTAAAGGCTTCCGTAGTAGAACAATTTCCATGAAGTTTTCATAGGCATTGTTTAACTAGAGTTGCGTCGCGCCTGTGTGCGGGAACTTCGGGAACCTCGACGACTCTAACCTATAAACGTTACTTAGCACTTGCTTTGGCTTAGACGTGTTCCCGTCTACATCTTACACTTGTAGTTAGACAGTTGTGCGACAGTGACAGGAATAATGCTTAGCCAAGGTACCATCGACAAACGCTAGGCCTTTCCAATTTTGAAACAATTTTGCTTGCAAGCTGCAATTGTACTTATGACAAAGTAAAAACAAAGGACCATAGGGGTAGGGTTTTTTCAATGATAAGTGTATACAAAAAGCAACTTTAAGGTGTAAAAGGCGTCCGTTTTGTCGATAGTACGTGCGAAAGTTCGCGTACCTACTTAGGGCGGGTGGGGTGACATATGTACGAAAAAAATCGTGGAGTCATAAGTACGCGTACTTGCTCATACGTCTTTCGGCCACTTTAGTATCTAATAATATTAATATTAAAGATCATATTTAAAGGCAATCAGTAATCAGAAGCCAGCACGGCCTTTGATGCTAGCAATTTTTAGCGCTAGTGGATTTAGTGCTTCTTTATCCAAGGTATGTCTTTTATTCTGAAACAAAAAAAACATTTAGAGGAGCTTCACGAACATCAAGTGTATCGTTAGTTAGAATATTGTTCGGTATGTTGCCCAGAATGCCTACACAAAGTTATATTTTTCAGCGATATTGATGATGAAAAAGTCAAAAATGTATTGGATTAACATTAAGCGACCGAAAAACTATACTAGCCCATGACCCAAAATTTTTACCTCATCTATTTACGACCAAAACCGTATAAAATCGATAGATTTCGTTATTCTGAATCCAAAAATACTAATTTCAGAAATTTTCCACGTCACGTCTAACCTGAACGCATTTTCAAAAATGTAAAAATTCAACCGATCTTCCCTATAAAGCAACCTTGTTTAATGTTTTAAAGTTTTGTTTTGCTACTTGCGAGTTTATGACGCGCAAAATATGTGAAAACCAAATTTTTCGTAAAAATGACGAAACCTAAGTACGTAGGTACATTTTTTAAACGTCTTCATAAAAAGGAGAAGGTTCTCAATTCGTCGCGTATATATGTTTGTTCTTTTTAATAATAAGTATTAGACATTTGTGATGAAACCGTCTGCCTATTTTTTTTTTGACATAGCAGAAATGGGCCCCCATAAAACTGAGACGTTTCTGACCTGCACTGCCCACCGAGTTGGGTTCAGAATCATCTAAACTAACGATTTTATACGGTTGTGGCCGGAAAACGATGCGACATGATTATGATCGTAGGCTCTCGTACTATTATGTTAATTCTGTTTAAAGTCGTAGAAATACGAAAAGCTTTGAAAGCAACTGTCACTTGTTTAGGCCCCTCTGTGTAGCATTCAAAATCGAAACTATGCTAATGAAACATCAAAGATAATAATTAATCCAGCGAAAGAGTGAACAAGCACATACAAAATTACGGTGACTTACGTCATTGGTCTTCCTTTGATTCTTAGTGCTCTTCCAAGAGTAAGTCGAAGGCGGATGAGTGTGTTGCGTGAAGGCTCTGACCACAAACATGTCATTGGTCACGTGCAGGAATCCTCGGCAAGACCTAGACCCCATCTGAGTGCAGCTCCAACGGAAGCCATCCCTCAAGATCTTGTGCTGGTAGTACGTGTAGCCATTGAGCATCAGCAAATCCTTTCCGTTCCGGCCTTTTACTAGGAGTACTGAAAACAAAGGATGTGTCAACTGCTATAGAAAAACAAATGAAATTCTTGGTTTTTTTCTAATACTGGTTTGACAAGAGCTCAATAGTAGGCTTCTGATTTTCCATCTAGGAAACCTAAGGTAGGTATATCACAATTCGTTTTACACCTTGTCTGTTTTGGTACAAATATTATTAGAGTATTGATGTTTTTGAAAAAAAAAAAAACGGAGTTTATATACACCATTTCCCAGAATTGATGGCACAACCGCTTAAGGGGTCATTGTACTCATCATTATAAACAACTTTTACTAGAAAAAAAATAATCAGCTGCTCCCTACATTTTGACGAGTTTGATGTAAGTGGATAAATTTACGGAACAGCTGATTTTTTTCGCGATTTCAGGTTTGGTCCCATAATAAAAGTTGTTCATAATGATGAGTACAATTACCCCTTCAGCGGTTGTGCCATCAATTCTGGGACATAATGTGTATTTACAAATGCAAGGACAAAAACATACCTTTACACATGTTGTTAGTCAACAAATGGTGGGTATATAAAAATAAAACATTTAATACAATTTTGTCTTTTTTATTATTCCTTATCATCATCGTCTCATCACATTCTCTTATAATGTACTTGACTGTTTTACGTAACATCTAAGGCACAGAATAATAATGTTTACAGTAGTTTAAAATCCTTTCGTATCAGTTTGCTTCTCTAGTTTTGTTTTCTTATGATATCAATTCTTTCACGAAGTCTTTTTTTTGGTAGGCTTATTTCGCCACCCTGTTCATCAAAATATTGCCAACCAATATTTTTAGGTTTACATGACTTTTACAATTTTTACGTTTTTTTGCACATCGACATTGCAGGAAGCCATTAGGATAGATTCGCTTCAAACTTCCTTTGTATAATCATTTAACAGACTTCCCTCAAAAGTTGATAGTTCGAGATATTTCGTATCCCGATCTACGTAATTTGACATAAATCCCACTTTTGTTTGTAATAAACAGACTACAGTCCTACCAACTTATCTGTGAACTGAAAGAGGCGGCACCGTCGATGCATCGACACAATCGAATGACATGCGTCGGCACAATCGAAGACATTTCAACATGATGGCCGAAGTTCCAATTTTCGCCATTTCACAGATAAGTTGGCAGGAGTGTACTTTACTGTACTACTACTATAATTTGACATAAGCCCCACGTTCGTCTCTAAAATACTCAGTCGGTGCGTGAGTATGAGCCTCATTTCGTTCCATGACTGTCCCTCGATCATCCAGGACTAGGTAGGCCCCACATCTCCTGGAGTAGTGCTTGGTGCATTGCCACCGTACGCAACCCGACTTGAGTCCATAACGTTTAAAATATGTGAAATGGTTGAACATTGCGTATGTTTTATTAGAATCTGTTTCGATGAATTTGGCTGCAAAAATTAAAAAGTAAATAATTAAGATTTTTATTTGACACGAAAGTCTGACAACCAGTCTTACCAAGGAGTATCGTGTTACCCAGCAACTGGGTTGTGAAAGGCAGATAGGCAATCGCTCCATGTAAAATACTGGTATTCATCTGCATCGTTAGACTGGAAGTCGATCCCAACCACAGAATACATCATCATCATCATCTATATCTCTATCTCTATCTCTATTTCTAATCTCTATCTCTAATCTCCATCTCTAATCTCTATTTCTAATCTCTATCTCTAATCTCCATCTCTAATCTCTATTTCTAATCTCTATCTCTAATATCTATCTCTAATCTCTATCTCTAATCTCTATCTCTAATCTCTATCTCTAATCTCTATCTCTTATTTCTATTTCTAATATCTATCTCTAATCTCTATCTCTAATCTCTATCTCTAATCTCTAAATATTATAAAACTAAGTCGCTTTTCGTGTCTATCTGTGTGGCCGCGTTGTTCTTCTAAACTACGCAACGGATTTTGCTGAGGTTTTCACCATCATTTAGAGAATGTATTCCGGAAGGTTTATATATATAATTATTTTATATTAAACATAGGTAAATGAATTACTGAAATTTGACGTTTTGTCAAGTCGTGAAAAAGACGCTTTTTTGAGCACTAAAATTAATGTTTTACAGGAAGTACATCTTAACAAGAACAACAGAAAAGTCGGCGATAGCATATGTCTATCTTCTAAGGATTACCCGCAGTAACCATTTTTATCTTTCAGAATTTAATTTAAAAAATATTGTTACTTCCGCAGGTATTTTGACGCCAAAAACGGCCGATTTTGGCGTTAACTGCTAAGGCTTCGAACCTAGGAGGTTTAGTGTTGATTTTTTTGACCTCACCTGACCTTCCTCATCTGACTAAAAATGTGAGCAAAGGAAATTTCATAATGTTCCTTACGTCCAAACTTATGATTTTTTTCTCAATAGTGGCGAAGTTGGCATTACTACTCGCCTTAAATATTACCGCAGTCTTGAACGCGTCGCGACTACGCCGCGTGGAGTTTTAAAATACAACACGATATTTGCACACTGAAATAGCATTATTCCTTGAGAATGATTTAAATGTAATAGTATCTATATATATTATTATTATTTATTATAGTAGAATAATAAATGCCACAATAAAGTAGAATAGAATCACTTAAAGTACATAGACCGTACATCATTCAGTAAATTTGTAAAAGTATATCTCCTAGACATACGTATATTTTGGTTGAAATATTTAGCTTATTTGACACATATGGTTGAATATTATGTAAGTATGATTATTATTTCACTAATAAACTAGTCAATCTTATTTATAATACATTGTTACACTGAGCATCACTATCATCGATCTTATCTAATAGTCAGTGTGCTTTAATCTTATTTTTAAAGTACTATCAAGTACAGCCTCCTAAAAGAAAGCATAGTTTCTCTACTATGTACTTAGTACAAAATATGTCTTTGAAAGAAACGAGAACTCAGACTAGAATATTTATGCAACCAATAAAAACTGCCGAATTCTGCTGTGCAGTTTCGCAAAATCAATAAAATTAATCTAATTAAAGCTATGTAACAATCAAGTATAATAAAAAATTTAATTGAATAAAACAGGAGGAGTCTCGGTATGTAAAGAAGGTTACCCATCCACGGACCGACCCCGGCAAGCGTAGCTTAACCTGATGGATCGACCCTTGCGGCTGTCATTACTTAGCCACGAGCTCCTCTTACTACTCTCGTCCTCGAACTCTTGGGCTTAGTTATTAAGCAAAATATGTGATTTAGGAAAATTGCAGTTACAAAAAACCTCTTCGGTCGCCGCCAAAACAACTCAATTGAATGTTAAATATTTCGTTTGGCCGTCCAGATACTACCTGATGTAGCTTTATGGTCTCAGGGACAGCTTGAATGATATCGGGTACGGTATTTTTAACGTTGACAATATAATTTTCTGCCACATGAAACATTTTACAAACTTCATGCTGTCCATCGTAACCAAAAGCCACACGTTCATCTAATTGACATTTGATTGCTCCCCCAATGACATCTGCAACGCCCTTACCATGACCACTTTCAGAAAACGACCAAGTAACTAGTCATAATTTTGTTTGCAAAAAGTTTGGTCAAGTGAAAGTTTTTTTTGCCTGTACTGGCTACTTGGATCATCAGAAAAAAAATTACTACTTGTGTATTTGGGTCCAACTGTTACGTGAATTTTAGAACGGGTAGAAGGTGTGCCCAGATGACATTGGGTTCATGGCATGAGTTGTCAGATATAGCACGAATGATTGTGATTTGCCTTTCCAATATACAGGGTGTTAGGCAGACGGTTGAACTTACGAAAATGGCGTATCCGTGGGGCCGTCTGCTAGGTGTTTAGGCCCAATAACAAGGCCCAGGCCACACGCATTTTTTTTTTATTAAGTACTTTTTAAAATTTTATTCGAAATTCGTCGTTGATCGATTTTCAGACGTCACCAATTTCATATATAAAAGTAACAAAACTGGCAACATTTCTTTTTTTATTTTCAGCCCTTAAACTACGAACAAATTGAAAAAATATACGGAAAGCCCGACTTTGAACGGCGTTCAAAAAAAAAAGTAAAGAGTGATACAGCAGTTTAATTCATCATCATAGGAAAACATCTTTGGTTCATGCCCGTTCAATATGCACAACTGATTTTTAAAAAAATAGAGTAAAACGTCATTTATTACTGCCCGGGCCTTTACATTTGCGAAAAGTGAAATAAATTACATGCAAAATTTTCAAAATGGTTTAAGGAGTGTGAGGGTTGACGGAATTCTACCCTGCAATGCATTTCTTAAAAATAACAAAATAAAACACCTACGTACTAAGAAATAATTGTAAATATGTAAAACAATGGGTAGTCATTTATGATACCTATAATTATGTAATTAGATACCTACGAGTACCTATTTATTCCTACTGTACAACTTAGTTACCTACAAAATCCTGAAATGTAAATGTAATGTTTTATAACAGCACCCTAATTGCTAATTTGAATCATTTTGAAGCAAATTTCTAATCCACTGCTTCATATACCTATGTTCGAAAAATTTGTTTGTTCCACAACGTAAATAACGCAATGAATGTTATTATCTGTCAAAATGAAACCGATTCCGATTGATAGTGTGTTACGCAATTAGGGTACATGTCAGATAATGTACTTACTTGGTGCAAACATGGAATTCAGCAAAAATATATTTTTAAAGGTTTTCTTTGGTTATTCAAACATTAGAATCTTCCAAAATGACGCTTCAGGGCCTTAGCCACACCTACGCTGCAAAACCGCATAATGTTGCGCTACTCGAGTAGCGAAACATCATGCGTGTCAGTTGAATTGAACTACTGCGGTTTCGCGGCGAAGGTATTCTACCCTCAATGATTTAGCTACATCTTACGGCCAAAACACAATTCCTAATTATTTATATAACATATTAATGTTTTCTTTGGTAGTTAAAAAAAAATAATAATCAACGGCCAAATCTTCCAAATAATTCTCGCACTGGTTTCTACTCATTTTAAAATTACATCTTGTCGCCATAATGGTCAATAAGTACCACAGTTAGGTACCTAGTTAAGGCTATACATTATATAAAAACATTTCCTTTTCGCCACGTATATAACAAAAACCTATATGGCTCCTTTTCGCCGCCTATCTAAACCCTATAAAAAAGCCCTTTACTAAAATAATACTTCATAGGTTCATGGTTATGATCTTGCTTGGATCTTAGAATAACTCCATCCTTCGTGATGACGAAGGCACGACACTTGATAGCTCTTCTCTTCGTGCACCTCCATCGGTCTTCACCCCTCGAGGTCTTGTAAGTTTCAATGGCAAAAGTATGCTCGTTAAGCATTAGTAATTTCGCTCCCAAATTCGTAGTGATGAACTTAGCTGGAAGTGGTAAACGAAAGAAAGGATAAGGTTAGGTTTTTTCTAGTGTTGAGAGCTCTTATATCACGCTAAATGTAGAGTACCTTAAGAACAAAGTTAGATGAGATGGACCTACGACTTTAAAAAAGCGGATGGAACAGACTGAATACGAGAGGCGAAAAATTTGGTGATGTAACGCAACTTGGGAGGGGTCTAGGACCAGCTGTATTAGTCCATTGCAGGACTAAGATAGGCTGTGTTTTTGATTGATGAGTCATTTAGCATTAATACACTTCTGGACACATCTATTGGCCCACCTTAGAGTTTAGGTTTCGATGGCCCCTACCGAAATATGATTGCTAGATTGAACAAAAACTGTTGATGCAGTTTTAAACCTGATACATTTTACCATCTTTTTCGATCGTATTGTTTTAAATTTGAATTCAGAATACCATACGACATGGAGCTACGCCTAACAAGTCGGATATGCGCCTTGTTAAAGGCAATTGATTTTTGAATAAAAAACATGTTTTATCAAATAAAGGTTTAATTTAATAACGCGTGTTGCCTCCATGGGCATCTACCACAGCTCTCATACGATTAGGCATAGAGTTTATCAACCGCTCTATGAAATTTTGAGGGATCATCTCCCATTCCTCTTCTATGGCAGTTTTCAACTCCTGCATCGTCTGGGCAACTGGCTGACGAGCCCTAACACGTCTTTTTAGCTCGTCCCACATGTGCTCAATGGGGTTCATGTCTGGGCTTCTGGCCGGCCAGTCCATAACTGTGATGTTCACATCCCGAAGATATTCCCTGACGATGCCGGCCGCATGGGCTCTTGCATTATCATGCATAAAAAGGAAATTTGGGCCCACATAGTCCGCGTATGGTATCACGTGAGGTTCTAAGCACTCACGAATGTACCTTTCAGCATTTAATGTTGGCAGCCGTGGTCCTGTAACAACCTCAAGTTGAGTTTTGCCGCTCGCGGATATACCGCCCCAGACAGTCCATGAGCCACCGCCATAAGCAACCCTCTCTTCAAAGCAGCATTGTGCGAAACGCTCTCCCTTACGTCGGTAGACCTTCTTCCTTCCATCATTGCCATGTAACACAATTTTAGACTCATCAGAAAAGAGTACACGGCTCCAATCTTGCTGTGTCCAATTTGAATGACTGCGTGCGAAATGAAGGCGCGCTGTTCGGTGGGCTCGCGTTAGTTTGGGGCCATTAGCTGGCTTGTGTGGTACCATATCGCGTTCTTTTAACCTTCTCCGAACAGTTCGAGCGCTCACAGATACTCCGTGGAAGTCGCGAAGTTGGTTTTGTATCTCAATGGAGGTAAGGTGACGATTTCTCAAGCTGGTCGTCACGATGAATCGATCCTGCCTTTCAGTTGTGACCCGAGATCGTGGCCTTCCTTGGCGACGAACAAAGCCGCCAGTCTCTAGGTACCTCAGATAAACATTTTGGACCGCAGATCGACTTAAATTAAGTTGAGCACTCACGTTTCTTTGGCTGTGTCCGGCCTGAATAAGTGCCACAGCTTGGGCGGCGACTTCAGGTGAAGTATCCATAGATTATTGATAGAACCTCACCTTAATGTTAAGAATAAGTAATGTTTGTTGCAAAACCAAAGATATCAATCACTTTTTCAATAATTAAATCCAAGTAAACCAATAAAACCAAGTTTTCTTAGTATTCGATTGTTTGATATCAACAAACAGGCTCCAAATTGTCTTTTGTTTCTTTAAATTCTGTGTTCGAAATTCAAAAAAAGACTATTGAATGAAATTGTGAATGTGCCAGGTTCAAAACTGCATAAAAACTTTTTGCTCGACCTAATATAAAATTTTAGCTAGGACCAAACGAAACTGAAAATACAAGGTGGGCCAAAAGATGTGTCCAGAAGTGTATAAAGAGTTCGTCTCCATAGACAGGCGATCAGAGTATGCAAAAGAATTTTGACCATTCATAATTCTATGTACGTAGATTCTACATGCTGTTGATTAAGGATGATGCTCCCCGCTGTACTCTACAACTTTCCTGTGAAACCTATATTAAACAATCAATAAAAATCCCATCTTTTTGGCCGGGTTGAACGTAGGCGCGAGCCGATGCGTAGAATGTAAAATTAAGGTATCAGTTCGGATAATACCATACGCAGATGGCGGTCGCACCCACTTCAGCCCGGCCAAAAAGATTGGGGACTACTGTACGAATCTTCGTTTCACAAAAATATTACATGCAGGGTTACTAATGCAGAAATAAATTAAAACGATCAGACAGTGAATTAAGTTCATCAGCGTATTATTTTTAATTTTATAAATTAAATTAAATAACATTATAAATGGTGTGGTACACACGTACAAAAGCTACAGGTCGATTTAAAAATAGCAGTGTATAAAATAAATAGAATTAAAATGTCTCATCACAGTGGAATGATTGTCGTCTTTTGAGTACCTTGGCAGTTCATTACAAAATACAAAAAAAAAAAATATTTAATTAGGACATAAAATATAAGTACATAAATAATTGGTTTAAATATTCTGGAATAAATAACTAAGAAAATAATTAAGTACCTACATCCAGTAAAATATCTTAACCACGCAAGTGTTTAGAAGCTGTAGCTACCAACATAACAAACGAAAATTAATAACAATCACAATTTAATCGATTAATGAAAACATTTTTTTAAATAACGATTTGGCACACAAGTTCACAATTGAGAAGGAAAACACATTTATGACTAGTTAAGTTTAAGTAATATTTAGTTTTCAAGTACTAGCTACTTACGTACTCATGTATATTATTCTTCATCTAAAATTTTAAGTTCGTCAATAAGTTTATATATATAATTAAATAGTTATTATGATATTTTATGAAAATTCTAAATACAATAATTATACGTATAAAGTCCAAGCTCAGTTGAGCAATAACCTTCCACAAATAACTAACGCCATCTGTTGTTGCATACAAAAAACCACGATTTACTTTATTCCGACTATTGGCCACTAGGTGGCGCTATTTACAAAAAAAAAATATTTTATATAAATGTTTATAAATTCCAATTATATCTATAATCTATAAAAATGAGTTCACACACCGCACTATCCTATTATATTTTTCAGTACAAGATAAATACAACAATGATACCTCGAATTTCCATTCAAGTACATAGTACCTAAGTACTTCGCTCGTCAATTGCTTCATAGTAACAGCAATAATATTAACTTCAAAAAAAAGAGAAATTCTGTCAATAGTACTTACTTCATTTATGAAAAATTTCTTAAATAAATATTATCTACTTAATTTAAGTAATATGTACGATAAATGCAAAATTACAGGTGCAACTACTGAGACCAGTTGAAAATGGCTCCTGTCAAGTCACATTTTGCGCGGCAGTCTCTACAAGCACATAGCTATTGGTAAAATTTAGGTTGCGCGCCGCACTATTGCGCCCAAATCGGATTGAAAATGCAAACTTCCGATTCCAAAGTAACTTGGAAGTTTCATTAGGTATAGTTAAATTTCAGTTCGCGCAGTTGCAAATGGAAATGTTTTCGTAATTTACTATGAAAATCCCACACTCAAGATCATCTTTCAACACCAAAAAGAAGGATAAAATCGTCATATTATTATGTAAGTAAACAAAGTTTATGAAAATTAAGTAACAAACCAGAGAGGTGGAAAGAGAGTAGGGAGGCCTTTGCCCAGCAGTGGGGCATTAATACCTAGTAAAAAAAAAAAATATTAAATGGGATTTCCATCGTAAATCTATGTAACAAGTTTAATCAGGCGACCAACGACCCTCAACAGAAGTAATAACTGGCCAAAGTAGTTCTTGACATCAATCGTTAAAATTATACTTGGTGTAGTTGTCCTCGTGATTATGGAAACCTTTATGCTTGACATACCTTCCTTCGATAGTGGTTTGCACGCAACTGTTGCAGCCAAGTCGTTTGCGATCCCTACAAGTCCAATTGATCGTGTTCTGGTATCGATTGTTGATCCAATACTTGTTATCGTTGTAGATCAACACCATGCTGCCAGTTCTGTGTGATGGGAGGTAGTAAATACCTGGAAAAAACCTTATGTCTTATTACCAGTACAAAATTTATAATTTTTTCTAGTATTCTTGGCAAGTGGTGGTGTGTTTTTAATGGCCATTGCTCAAAGGGCTTTCAAAAAAGATTTTTGTTCAGCAATGGGCATCAAAATGGGTCTAACGGCTCCCTCCACATAGGTGAGTATGTAGTTAGTAGGTATCCTGAATAAGTATCTGTCTAAATAGTATAGCACAGCTACATTGCACCTGTGTGCGAGAGCCCTAATGTAGAGGAGTGTAAAAACTAATTGAAAATACTACTTAAAATTAGTATTCTCTATATTTACATATTTTCTACAACAGATTCTAAAACACGAAATAAAAAACGATTGCTTGAGTTTCTTTACATCACTATTTTGTATCTTCATAATTATTGTTTTTTTTTTTTAATATTGATATATATTCGATTTAGAAATACTTCCTTTACAATTTTTCTATTTTACAATTTACTTAATAGTTTATTGGCAATTTCGTCGGGTAAATATTTTTCTAAACTATTCACATACACAGTTATAAGGCGGGTCAATAAAACCAACACACGTTTACCAGAATACTGTATTTCCTAAAATAGTCACAAACAACTGTTCATCTAGTTTACTAGCAGGTCCCTACAATAGAAACATGCGTTAGAAGAACACGTTATTACAATAAGTACATCACAATTTTTATAAAATAAAATTTAATAAAAAAAATACTTGTAAAAATAAAAATAAAGATCACTGTAGTGACTGTCTATTAAAGAAATGTTTTTCTCTTATAAATCTACCGTCATGACACTGACGCAAACGGGGAGGATCGTGGATATGTCTGCCACGGAATATCGATATGTAATCCCGTCCGTCTAGGCCTTTGTATGTGATGACGTCAGCACGGCACCCGTGGACGTCTCTGGAGGAACAGTACCATTGCTTCTTCCCATGTGCTTGGTGGTTCTTCATGTAAAATGTGAACCCATTGAGTATTAGCAGCCCAGCCCCTGTCCTCCCAGGAATGAACTGCGCTGGCACTGTGAGCAAAACCATACCCATTTAGTAAACCTTGGAAATAAATAAAACACCTTGTTTATTTTTAAAAATATTTAATTTATAATTTTTGTGTGTGCATGCTTTCTCAAGGAATCATTTTTGAAATTCCGTTTCAAGAGAACATGCACAAAAGTAAAACCTTGTAGAAATATTAAAATCTAAATGACCAGGGTAGGGAGGGGGAGTATGAATAGGTAAATAAGTAGACCAACACTTCCCAACATCTTTAATTGTAATCTTTCCGATTCCTCATTTTATTTTTTATTTCTGTTTTTTTTTCATTTTTTTTTATACTTTATTTATTTAATTAAAACAATTTATAAACATTTTCTTACATACTAAGTAAATGAAAATAAAAGTTAAACAAAACAAGTTTAAAAAATTCGCGATTATTCGTAAGAAATCAATTTAAAGTTTTAAAAACTTTAAACATAATGGCACCATGGTTATTAAAATAATTCATTTTTCCGTAGAAATTCAAGAAGATGAAGGAGATCTAAATGTAACACAGATGGCTACACAGTATGTACATGAAAATGGCTAGTCTCTTTATTGCGTTTTTATTAACCAAATACTCAAAAAGTATATTTTGCATAAAAATATGAATTAAAAAAAAACTTGGCAGGTTTGGTTATTGCTGGGAATCGAACCCACAGAAAAATGATTAACAATTGGCGCACATCCTTTAGTCTCTTAGGAATCTAACCCAAGACTGTAAACTATGAACTCATAATATTTAATTTACATGGCAACATTTTGGTACGTACCAAACAAACAAACAAACTGAATGTACTTCATACCACATACTTTTAAGTAACCATTCCTTACTTATAAAAGGTTTTTTTTGTTATGTCTGAAAGTACTTCAACATCACAGATTTTTTTTAAATTTTGGAATTGAACCCATTCCAAAATTCCTAGGTTGCTGGCCGTTAATAATATACAAACATTCATTACAGACAAACCAATTTTAAAATGGGAGTCTAACCCATATTAATACTGCTGGCACCTCTGTGGGGTATGTTGTTTCTTGTTTCCAACAAAAAGTTAATTGTGTGGGATTTGAACCCACAAATCAAGTCTGCCTCATTTAAAAACTATGTATAATGAAGAACTGACTTACTGTCAGTACTGCCAAAACAATAATAAAGAGTTATATGGGAATCTAACCCATAATTTATATGGGACTCTAACCCATAAATTATATGGGAATGTAACCCATTAGCCCCATTCATTTTGCTGGGGCTAATTTATCTTATTGATGTAAGTACCTAGTTCTGAAGAACAACACTATTAAATCTTCTATGGGAGTTGAACCCAAATATTATCCTCCATGGTAGTTGACAATGTAGATCAAAATTATCTATGGGAATTTGATCCAGACTTAAAACCACTATTGGGTCCACTGCGGACCATAAATCCACTTTGGATGTAGTTAAATTCTTTGGGAGTTGAACCCAAGTTTATTAAATAAGGGAGGCAAATCCAAGAATTCAAATGTATATGCGATAAATTCCAGTAAAATAGGACTTAATTCAAAATTAAGAATAATATAAATAAAGATAAGAACTGTGGGAGTCGAACCCAAGTTATTTTGGTTTACAAACATACTGTAAAGTATATGCTTATCCGTAACAATGAGAATAGGATACTTTTTTACTGTTTCTTATAACCAAATCTGGCAAAAAATCATGATTCTTCTTTTGGCTTTACCAAACATAGTCTAGTAACTAATAAACCATCACATAATAATAAAATGGGAATTGAACCCACTGAAACAGCAGCAAATAGTAATAAACAGATTTATTGTCACTTTGTCAACACATGCAGCAACTATAACATGTAATACTTACATTATGAGACTTGAACCCATAAAATCTATGTACAAACCGTAAAAAATTTGATGGGAATCTAACCCAAATTGTTTATCATATTAGGTATTTAGTACTGCAATTTCTTTCATCAGGAATTGAACCCTTTTTTGTTACCACTAACAACATTCTTAATACCAAAGAATGTAAGCGTTGTCCGCAAAATGTGCGGTTATTGCGGAGATCTTAGATCATAAAATCTTTTATTTGAGATTTGTTCACTTACTGTTATTATTCATTAGAGTCTCAAACAAAATAAGCAGATATCCATGTTTGAAAGATTTCTCAACTATTTATTTATATCCGTTACTGATGAAACAACCAAACCTTTACAAAGAAGTTCTTGATTTATGTTAAAACCTCTTTAATTTCTCTATATTTAAATTAAAATGACCTTTTTAAGTATTTTTGTATTGATAAAGAACATTGAGAAATGTGACATTGTTTAGTTCTCTATAAACCTGAGTTTTACAAAACATGAATCTTTAAATGGTATTTTATTGACAGGATAACTACTCAAATAGTTTGCATGAATTATTGAAATCATAATTATCTATCTATAGTATATTTATCAGCCATTTCCATGCACATAAGTCTCATGGAGACTAAGTTATAGACATCTGCTATTATTTTGTTGGCACAACAAACTTCACATAACTTTGTAATTTAAAACACGCCAGCGTCCGATTTTAACTAACAATTCCTTTAGAAGTCCTTCCATAGAAAACTTACTCGCTATTACTCACCGAACCGCAGCCAGGATTTGAGAACATGGGCCACATAATAGCGGGAAGAAAAACTAACCTCACCACCACACTTCACATCGCAATATTTCTACATTAACACCACATTTAACACCATTATCAAATTAAATAACAACACAGCACTCATTTACACTAATATGCAACAGTTTTGAAAGCGTATTGAAACAAATATACATACAAAACACTAAAAAACAATTTGACATTTTGAAGAGTTGGGATTATCTATCACAAACGCGTACGGTAAGCGCGATGCATGTTATTTCACGTGTCGGAGCTATATAAACGCGATCGCGGATCACTCAATCTCGATGCATTTCAAGAAAACAATCGGAATAACATTGTAAAAACAACAATATTCATTTGGCATCGAGAGAGTTATTTTGACATTTATTTAAGAAATACCGTCACAGTCGCTACTATTCCGTATCTGAAGCGTGGTTATTCGAATCGACACCCTAATTTCTGTCGCTTTAGTAAAATGCAGCATGTTCAAGTTAGAGTGAGATAGAAACGCTGCGGTCCAAACAAGTTTAAAGGTATGAAATAGGTGTTGAAAACCAGATCAACTTTTTATGTTTAGTTAATAGGCAAAGGAACTTACATAGATTCAGCCTAATATGGTAACGTTTGCTAACTTTCTTGTGTGAAAAATTGAAAATTTTTAATAATTATCGTAACCGGTGTTTGAACTTTGAAAAGCTGTATAACTAAAAATGTAAATTTAGAATTAATGTAATTACTTAGAAGAAATAAAACATTGTTGTGTTCGTAATGTAGCTAAAAACCACTTTGACGACGCCTTTATTTATTCATTCGCTGGCTGGGGAATGTCTTTGGATGTAAATTATTCAGTATTCAGCTACATCCGGTTAGATTGGAAGCCAACCCCAAGATAGTTGGGAAAAGGCAGATGACAGAATGATATTGAAGAATGTCTTTGGATCAACCAAACTCTACCTTTAGTTGAATACCTATATTTCTAATGCTATCAGACGACTGGAACAAGAAGACATGTTGCGTCGACGCCAAATAATTCGGGCTAAGGACAGGAGAATGATGATGCTAATATGCTAGGAGGTCTTAGGTAGGTAACTGTTAATTAAAATGCGCAACCATAGTTAATGTACCAAACTGTCAAATTTCTCTAAATGATTTTAAACCTTAATATATTATTGGTTAAGTTCAAAATCGAATGAGAAAATTTGACAGTTTGTCACTTGACCTGCTGCTGTGTGTACATTATAAATTTATAACGGCACGCGTGCCGTCTCGTCTTGTCTGTCTGTCGGTCTCTCACAGGTCTGTAGGTAGGTATCCTCCGAACCAAAATAGCTAGCCAGTTGAAATTTTCACAGAGTACGTGCAATGGTCCTTGCATAGATAGGCCGTTATGCTCAGAATACAGAAAGAACTTTCTGTATTCTGAGCCGTTATGTTATAATAACAGTAGGTAAATCCAACTTATTAGAACACGAGTTCTTTAACTACCTTTACCTAATAAAAGTCCTAATCTTCAAGCCAGTTAATGTATTTTGAACTTTATTCCGGCTAATTTCAAAGTATGTACAGACGCCAGCACATCAGGCTACTACAATCTGTCATATTTCTTTATTATGTGTTCATCTTTATCGTTAAAGCATTAGGTTCAAGATTGATTGGGAACATTTGACAGTTTCGGGTGGCTTGACCTGCTGGCGTCTGTACTTATTGTTTATCTTTACAATTGAAATAAAGTTCAAAATGCAACTGGCTCTTAGTGTACCCACGGAACCCGTACTTGCAGTCGAATTTGGCCCACTTTTTTTTTATTATTGTGCATGAACTTGCCATTGAACTTGCTGAATAATTAATTGGTACTGCTTCTGCCATCTATCATCGCCCAAGTAAACTTTTTTTAGAAATATTGTTGTTTTAGTTGGCCGCAAAATTAATAGATGTCACTTATTTAAACTTAGTTCGTTGGCACTTTTTTTCTGCAAGAAAATAGCATTATTATTACATACTTAATCCTTGTTGCTATAATTTTATTCATTTTTGTGTTTTATTTTTGTAAAGTAGAATATTTTTGATGAATTATTATTCCTTTAATTTCTTTTATGGCAGATAGATGGCGCCGCATCTACAATGTTCAAGTTGTCGAGACGGCATCAAGCAAGATTTAACAGACTTCTTGAATTTCTTTCTGAAATAGTTATAAGATCACCCAATTTAGTTTACGTGAAGAATAATTAATTATTACCTCTCGTTCCCAAAGGTCGAATTAATGGTAAAGGGGTAAAAATGACGTTATTCCTTTCGCTGGGCTTGATGACGGGTTGATGATAGGTACCTACCGCTTAAACTGCAGGTCAGATCAACAGCAACATAGGCACTTAGCTATTTACAAGTAGGTACCTAACTATTAACTTGCATTGGGCTCTGGAATCCCATTTGCATGAAATGCGGCATTGTAGGTGTAAAAGCGGATTACCTACACAATCCGAAAAATTAAAAACTAAAAAGAATAGTTTGAACCAAATAAAATAAAATAGTGCACTATAACTGTACGGCTCACAGTAAAAAGAATAATCCGCTGAATCCCGGTGGAAACAAGTGCCAGGTTAGCCGGTCGGACACAGTTATTGGATTTTAATCGGATAAAAAGATAAAAGAATAAAAGTAATCTAGAGCGATGCCCGCGCCCCCTGGCGAGCGGCACCGGAACGCCAAATATCCGCTTCAGTCAAATTCACTGCACCCGTGTTTGTCTATTTCGGAAATAGAGAGTGCTAGATACGGTATTTTTTGATTTACGTTTTTTTTTTCGGATAGTTTCAATAAATTGTTCCGGTGTCAAATATGTAGTTAAGTTATTAAAAAAATGGTGTGGATTTGCTCGCATGAAAAGCTTTTTCTACTTTAGACGTTAATTTACGTTCTGAACTAAAACTTTTAAGAGCCCCACAGTAAAAAGGAAATCAAAGAGAATTTATTTACTTGATTAGATACCAAACCACAGCATAAAAGGTTCAAGCGGGTATTGAAGAAGGAACAAGATTAAAAAGATCCTTTCGTGTATGGAAAAAAATCTACGAGATAATTTCGTCAAGCGTGAAAGTTGAACAAACGAACACACATGCGAACTTTTTTTATGAAAATATTGTTTTTTTCAATGAAATTTTATTATTAACATTAAAATATTCACATAGGACAGCGTGCATCAGAAATCAACAACTAGCTGTCTCCATGGGACCAACATCGTAATCGCGAAAAAATAATCAGCCGTCCTATTCAAAACTTTACCTAGGTAAGTACTCGACCTAAATGTATGGGACAGCTGATTTTTTTACTTTGACTTTCTGTAGACCACACCCATTTCTGATGAACGCTGTATACAACTAATGAGGAGCTCGTGGCTAAGTAATAACAGCCGCACGGGTCAATCCATCAGGTTAAGCTGCGCTTGCCGGGTGGTCCGTGGATGGGTGACCATCTTTACATACCGAGACTCCTCCGTGCATAACCACTTGCACGTCATGTGGCACTACAGTGCCAAAATATTTTTTAGGGACTTACGTCATTGGTACTACAGTGCCAATATGAGGAATGTACGGAATGTATGAAGTTCTGGTTCAACTGCGGCTCTTTTCTACATTTTCTGTGGTTTTTAATACACAGAAATAATAAGAGATGGCTCTGAAACCAACTCTAGTTCATTTTTCACTGCTCTGTGGTTGGTACAACGAATTGAAGTCAAGAGTATTTTCGTGTGGAGTGCGTGAAAGTGTCACCGTAATTATGTCGTAAATACTTTTGTTTTATTGCATATTTGTAATAATGTAAGTAATATATTACAATTTTCTAGACAATGTACACGTTATATTGGTGTATAATTGTCATATTCTTTTATTCTCCAAAGTTGATAAATTTACCAAAAGAAGTTGTCGAGTGCCGTTTGTGTATGCTTTCTAACGATTTTTGGTTTGTTTACGAACTGTAGAAGTTATTTTGAAGAGAAATTACATCCTAATTTCATAAAAGTAAACTATCTAGAATAATTATTCATACGGAACAAAACAATCACGTTTATATTTTTAACAGATTCAACGAAATTAGTAAAAGGATACGCAGCGTTCAAGTGCCTGGCACTGCAGTCTTGTTTTGTACAATTTATTTTATCTACTTCTCATGAATGTAATAAAAATATTTTGCTATCAACTTGAAGGAAATATAGTCTACTTTATTTACAATTATTTATAAGTGTTACAGATAGCATATTTTAATCACGAAAAATAAAATTGCCTGGAAATCAGTAAAAAATATTTACTTTTTAAGTTTAACATTTTTTTAATGGGTGGACATGTAGATTTGGAGCATATATTTTTATTTAAGTTTATTCTGTATACTCTAACGTGAACAAAGGTATTTTTTATTTTGAAATTGCTTCAATACTTTTCGTTTGGCAAACGTTTTTATCAGGGAAGATCCGCGACATTTTAGAAGCGCTGAAAATCGGTTGCGCCGCGACGTAAGTCCCACATGACAGCTCGCGAGCGCTGACGTGCGAGTGGATAAGAAAGCACGTAAAAAAAAAATAAATTAAAATGTTGGTTCCGGCTGTCATTCGTGGATCTTTGACAGTCGTTACGAGAACCCCTAAAGTCTGACAATCAGTCTTACCAAGGGGTATCGTATTACCCAGTAACTGAGTTGTGGAGGTCCTCCATGTAATACACTGGTACTCAGCATCCGGTTAGACTGGAAACCCCACCATAGTTAGGAAAAGGCTACTAGATTGCTGTATACAATATTATTAGATAAGTACACAACTTTTTTTGCACAGTTTCGTCCAGTACGTATGGAGGTACTATGTCCGGTCAAGCGAAATGAGTTGTACAAAATGGAATTGTTTACATTCCCAGAACCCAATAAATTGAAGTCTGCAAAATATTTACGCTGAAAGTACATTTTCACTCTTATTCCGGTTTGTATTGAAAACGGTAAACAAATTTACAAATGGATCTGTTTGCAAAATACATATTTATTGAATGTATTTACTCAGTCCAATTGCTACTCATTATTAATGCTATATTGCAATAATACTTACCTACCTTACCGACTTAGGGCGCTAGCACACCTCCGCCGCGAAACCATACAGCGAAACCGTAGTTCAGTTCAACTCGCATGATGTTCCGCTATAGTATAGTTAAAATCTCGCTGCAGACTTTCCCACTCACGGGCCTTATGGGCAGGCCACGCCCACACGTAGTCCTGTGCATTACTGCAGTCGATGAGTGATATCGATAGTTTTATATATTTATAAATGGGTGATAGAAATAAATACACATTTTTTTTTATTTTATTACCAAATTTACTACAAAGCATATTAAATATATAAACAAAAGAACGTATATATAAAACTAAAAATAGATAATTAAAATTCTTCGTCTGAGTCATCGTCGTAACCTTAATGATTCTGTTATCGATAATGGCCTTGAGCGCGCGCAACTAGCGCACATCCCTACTCCGATTATGATTTATGACCAAGTCTGCAGCGAGATTTTAACTATACTATAGTCGAGTAGCGGAACATCAGCAGAACATCAGCGAAACATCAACATCAACTTACTGTGGTAGGTTTACTTTTTATTTATATTTTTCGTTCAGATTTCTGCCTATCCTCATGGGAAGTGGCGTGAGTTTATGTACTTCATAGTGACATTCAAATCAAAATCATCTCAAAAATGTTTATTTGTTAAGTTAAAGTACAACAGATGTTTAAATTGTGTATTCTTTTAATATCGTGTTATTTTACCTCTCGGTTTATCATCTTCATTCAAACTTGTAATATGCTACTACTAAGAGAACTTACGGGGTGTCCTGCGTGAGCGACGAATACGACACGACGCGACGCGACACGACAAGACGCAATGCGACGCGATGCTACACGTGACAAATGTCCTACGTGATTTTTGTCAATACTTCTCGAATCATGGAGAAGTACAGTATAACGCTTCTGAATCAACCATTTCGTAGTTCGTAGTGTCGCGTCTGATCGCCCTCAAAACAAGTACCTACGCGTTAAGTCGCGTCTCGCCGCAGACTTGCATATAGGCCGCAAGCAGGGTATGCCGTTGAGTTGATCGCGTTCGTCGCGTTCGCAGCGTCGCGTCGCCTCGTATTCGTCGCTCACGCAGGACACCCCGTTATTAGTAAAACATGAGAAATTTTCCACAATGTTTGTTGGAGTGTTGTTGTTTAGATTAAGTAATATTTGGCTAGTACTTCAAATTCACTATTTCTGTCATCAAAGCTCTACTGCATCAGCACTTGTAGATTAACCATTGTTTATTTTTATAATATTTATTTCATTAGGGAAACAGACTGTAGGTATGCCTCATTTGGAATATAATGCAGGTTTACGTGCCTTCTTCCCATGAGGGTAGGCAGAAACTACATAGCCACCTGCTACGATCCTTACATACTCGTGATATTAATTACTTAATATTATTATGTCGGGAAAGATCCTGGAAAAAAACCGGCCAAGTGCGTGTAACTAAAAATTCATTTATTAACTTTACCCGTTCGTGTTTGGGTCACAGAAATTCATATGTGGACCAAATTTCAACTTAATCGGTCTATTAGATTCGGAGCAAATTGGCTGTGACAGACGGACAGACAGACAGACAGACACACGAGTGATCCTATAAGGGTTCCGTTTTTCCTTTTGAGGTACGGAACCCTAAAAAAGGTAGAGTATGGCTGATCTAGACCGAATCTAATAGACCGATTAAGTTGAAATTTGGTACACATATGAATTTCTGTGACCCAAACACGGAGGGTAAAGTTAATAAATGAATTTTTAGTATAGAGGTCACTTTTGGGGGGCAAATAAGAAAATTAAAAAAAAAAGTTTTGCGAACTACACCATGTGGCATGTCAAATGAAAGGGGTTACTATGAGGGTCTCAAATATATTTTTTTTTATAATTCTAAAATAAATTGTTTTAAAGTTATTTAAGAAAATAGATGAAAATTGACCATTCCCCCCTTATCTCCGAAACTACTGAGCCTAAAATTTTGAAAAAAATACAGAAAATAGATCTATACCTGTAGATTACAGGAAAACCTATAAGAAAAAAACAAAAGAAAAAAAAAATTAAAATAATGTTTTAAAACAAAAGTGTGTGCCTCACGGCTGCGCCAAAATTGATTAATTTGTTTATTTGAGATCAACATCGTCATCAACATTATATTATTATAAAACGACATTTGAGTGCCTGCTTATTTCTTAAGATTTTTTTTCTAATTATTTTATTATTTTTCTCTTTATTTTATTTTTTTTCGACATGGATGTCATTCTCATGGTTTCTGAGGTCGCTGATAACGATAACGGGGTTAATATGTTTTTTACTGTGGTAATAGTACGAACTGCCAAGGCCTACTTTATATTATATTAAGTCACACGTTAGATAATGTTTCTTCGGATTCCCACATCACACATTATCGAGGCTAGACAAAGAAACAAGTCCACTAAATTACCCCTTTACACTTGTTTTCAGGCATTTGATCCTTCGTACATGAAGATTTATTGTTATAGTTTTCAAACTGAAAAAAAGAACAAGACATTTAAATCGCCTGTATGAAAATGTATGTGATGTGGCTATACTTTTCATAATACTTTGGTAAATACTTAGACAGCACGGATCAGAAAGGTGGGGTCAAAAAGGATTAAAAAATAATCAGCCGTTCCATACATTTGGGTCGAGTAGATATTGAAGCTTTGTATGGGACAGTTAATATTTTTTTCAATACACTTCCTCGAAAACTGGTTCATATTACACTACGATTAGGTTCACAATGCAATGTATTTCACACGTGTGCGATTTATCATTTTCCAACAAGTGTGCGGGAATAAAAATTGCCAAAGATACTTAACTTATACCTAGGTATACTTAGTCCAAATTGGTTCATTGCCTCAATTCACATTCTTCGGAGGTGAATGTTTTTTTTTAAATCTCGGCAAAGAGATATGCGTGTTTACGTCGTTAATATTTTTTGAATATTTAAATAATGTTTATAAATAGAATATCATCAAAAACCATGATTATTACACTAAAAAAAACATTTATGAACAAATTAATATTTATTTGTGTTCTAAACTCAAAAATATTTGAATTTTCTATCTTTCATATTAGGCTGTTAATCGGCTTTAAACCTTTGCTTCTCCTTCAACCTGGCGAAAGCAAAGCGCGGAAAAAAAAGAAAATTTAAATCATAGTTTCGTAATTCATGACAAAAATACTTTTTGTTATTTTATTTTATTTCTTCAAAAGTGTATTGAAAAACGTCGTTTGATACACGTGGACATTTGTTATTGCAGTTCTTGGCTCAAAAACAACCTCGCCTACGGCTCGGGTGTTAATTCCGCCTCGAATGCAATAACAGAAATTCTCCACTTGTATCAAAATGTACTATTTCAAGATTACGATGTTGGTCCCATGGACAAAGTTTTTCAGTTTGATGGTCTAAAACCACATCCTTAATATGACCACACATTTCTGATACAAAAATGTAAGTGTTTTTCTTTACTTGTCTTGACTTGGTAAACAAATCTGGCGAAAGTACGACTGAGATATTCAATTGATTACTTACATACTTATTATACTTAGGAATCTACATTTTTGGCTGGTAGATAGGTACCTAACGTAGGTAATTCATAGCGATTGTGTCTCATAAAATTAAAGATTTATATCTTAACTTATCTAATGCGAAAACTCGTGATATTCATCGGTCGGATAAGTGTAGTAGGTAAGTAGGAACATGTTTTTAGAATTTATGTGAGAGGCACGCGCACTGTAACAATACAGAGCAAGCGCCTGTTAGTGTCAGAAAGATAGACAAATCGACATACCTACTTTATACGTCACTCATTTCGTTCACCCGCTCTAGAAAGTTCTAAGTAATGCAACTTTTTGTTTATGTCTTGACTTACCTATATCATCATTAAACCTTTCCTTATTCTGTCGTGTTTGTTTTACTAAAAAAAAAAATATTACACTGTAATGTACCATCGAGGTCATTTATCAAAAAAAATGCTGACAAATGTCCACGATGGTACGGTCAGCAACAGAAGTCGGTTAACACTGGTCCTCTTTGACACCATCTAAATTAACACAAAAAGATTCGATAAACTGCTTTTTTTTCGTTTAACTGTTAAGAGTTAATGTTCTTAAAATTTTAACTACTTCTGTTCCGATTTGAATTAAATATTTCGCTTACTAATTAAGATTAAAAAACTGCAAGTGTTGATTGACTTTTGTTGCTGACTGTAAAGAGCCTCACTAAACTTATTCCTCAACAACAGATTTCCAGAGGCCCTGAATTTTATCAAGACTAATTAATCTTAGCTTATAAAGGACTTTATCGTGGTACTTCGCACCAGACAGGCTTTGCAAAAACGTTGTCAAACTTAGTTGGGTAGACAAAAAAATTATCTGCGTTCCCTAAGGCGGATTGGCTACAAAACCGAATAGTATTGGCTATAAAAAGTTAGGGTCTCTATGGTACTATCTCACGAAAGTTCCCGCACAAGAAATGTCTACGTTTGATATTAAAACATTAGCCTCATTTCTGGCATTCTGCCTAGGTATTTGGCATTTACCTACTGCCGAAGTATTTCAATATGATTTCGACCTAGATTTTTTATGCCTTCATGTCTTCGTGAAAGTATAAAAAAATATTAGTCTGTGAAATACCACGAGGCTTTCTATTTTTATTTTCATGAAGTTCAAACAAAGTTTTTCGTCATCTAATGGAAAGTTAGAATTAAAGCTTTTTAAATTAATTAAAAACATCTTTTTGTAAACTTTTAGGAATGAAAATGTGATTGACAACTTAATTAGCTCGTGTCGTGGGTTCTTTTTTGTTACAAAATGTGAAAAACTGTAAAGGTGTCTAAAAAATCTGCCTAGCCTTTTCCCAACTTTGTTGGGGTCGGCTTCCAGTCTAACCGGATGCAGCTAAATACCAGTATTTTATATGGAGCGACTGCCTATCTGACCTCCACAACCCAATTACTGGGTAATACGATACCCCTTGGTAAGACTGGTTGTCAGACTTTCGGGCTTCTGAGGACCCGTAACGACTGTCAAAGATCCACGAATGACAGCCGGGACCAACGGCTTAACGTGCTTTCCGAGGCACGGAGGAGTCTCGGTATGTAAAGATCCACAGACCAGCCCCAGTAAGCGCAGCTTAACCTGATAGATCGACCTGTACGGCTGTTATTATTTAGCCACGAGCTCCTTAAAAACTGTAAAGGAGTAAAAACAAAAAAAGATTAAAACATTTAAGAGATAAAAAAACATAGTCAGTCATGGGGCCTGCCGACAGAAGTGAGACCTTGACAGCGCAACACGTCACATTAGCATGTCGCGTGACGCGTGACGCGAATTCATAAGTTTTCCCCTACCAAAAATCGCTCAAGGCGACTAAGGAAGTTTTCACTTCAAAAAAATTTGCCGTCATACACGTGTTCTGCGTGTTGGCAAGTTCAGTACATGGTCTAAACAAACAAGGGAAGGCGAAGTATATTAATAGACCATGGTTCTGTCCATGTTTTCTCATGATGTTAGCCATCATCATAAAGTTGCTAATAAGGCACAAGCTATTGTATCTACGTCCAACGTTGACTATGGCTGCATTTTTTGGGGCACAGAGGGCAGGTTATGAGGTAGGATATTGTTTGCGCCACACCCTGCTGGCATACCGTCGAGGTAGCCCCACTTTGCGAGCCATAGTGACTGATAATGCTGTGATAGTAGTAGTAGTAGTAGTAGTATATATCATTTATTCTCTCTTCACAAAGCTGACTTAAAGTTAGTGTGTACAAAAAAAAAATGTTTCAGCTGTATTCCACCTTTGTGAGAGACTGGTGCCTGATATAGGGTTTTGGGAAAAACCTGTGTTACAGGTCACCAGGCCCCCTTACACGGCTAGAATTAGCTTTCACAGAGATAACGTGCAAGAGTCGAAGTTTAACAATATGCATAACAAAAAAATAAAAGCTAAACAAGAGTCAAACAGTGTACTTGTTACTATATCTGTGTTAAAGAAATAAACTAAGAATTAAATAAATAACAATAAGAAAAACCTAATTATAATTATGCAGAAGTTAAGTCATGAAAGTGAAAGTGAAAGTGGCGAAATTTTGGGCCAACAATATCTGTCGTGCCACCGAAAAGACGAAGAAGAAGAATTTTTGATTCTCTAACATTGCCTTTATTTGGTAGTTCAAGTGTATTAACGTGCGGTTGATTGTACCTTTGTTTGAAATCTTAATTAAGGGTCAGGTTTCGATGACTTAACATCATCATCATCATCTGCCTAGCCTTAGCCAAACTTTGTTGGGGTAAGCGTCCTGTCTAACCAGATGCAGCTGAATACCAGTATTTTACATGCAGCGTCTGCTTATCTGACCTCCATAACCCAGTTACTTGGCAATACGATACCCCTTGGTAAGACCGGTTGTCAGACTTTTGGGGTTCTCGTAACGACTGTCAAATATCCACGAATGACAGCCGGGACCAACGGCTTAACGTGCTTTCCGAGGCACGGAGGGGTCTTGGTATGTAAAGATGGTCACGCATCCTCGGACCGACCGTGGCAAGCGTAGCTTAACCTGATCAATCCACCAATGCGGCAGTACATAAAAAGAGGAATTTCACAAAATTATAGAAAAATATACCTACCCAATCTGCCTAGTCTTTTCCCAATTGTGTTGGGGTCGGCTTCCAGTCTAATCAGATGCAGCTGAATACCAGTATTTTACATGCAGCGACTGCTTATCTGACCTCCATAACCCAGTTACTGGGCAATACGATACCCCTTGGTAAGACCGGTTGTCAGACTTTTGGGGTTCTCGTAACGACTGTCAAATATCCACGAATGACAGCCGGGACCAACGGCTTAACGTGCTTTCCGAGGCACGGAGGGGTCTTGGTATGTAAAGATGGTCACGCATCTTCATCATAGCAAGCGTAGATTAACCTGATCAATCGACCAATGCGGCTGTACATAACTAATATGAAAGAGGAATTTCACAAAATTACAGAAAAAATATACCTACCCAATCTACCAGCCTTTTCCCAACTATGTTGGGGTCGGCTTCCAGTCTAACCAGATGCAGCTGAATACCATTATTTTACATGGAGCGACTGCCTATGTGACCTCTACAACCCATTAACTGAAAGAATATACCTATCCATGAATTAAAATACCTACGTACCGTACCTAATATATTTTAACAAGTTCTGCGATAACAAAGTTCATGCGGTTTACTGCCATCCGTATTCGTAACCGAAATCGTACGTCAAACGTTTTTACGACAATCGTCCCTTCTGTTGTTAGAAATAAAATTGCTTTAGATTGAGTTTATTTCGTAAATGGCCCTTATAGGCCGTTTGACTCGATTTCGAATTGAAAGTTGGCTTTTTATTACCTGAATATTTTGTATTATGTAAAAGTTTCCCAGATAATAGAAAATAACCATTTAATTGTTATCAGGAGCAAGTTTTTGTGCTCGAAAAATTTGACAAACGGAATAATATTTGAGGTACCTATTCATTATCTCCAAGTAGGCAAGTTTTTAAGAACCTAAGTATTTTGAACTTTAAATGTATTAAGTAATTCAGTGACATTTAACAATACAAAAACTAAAATTTTCACAAATGACAACTCTGCTGGAACAGATAATTGAATCAAACACTTTGAATGTACAGTCGGCAACAAAAGTCGATTAACACTTGCAGTTTTTAGTCTTAATTATTAAGCGAAATATTTAATTCAAATCGGAACTGAAGTACTTAAAATTTTAAGAAAATTATCTCTTAACAGTTAAACAAAATAAAAAGCAGTTCATCGAATCATTTTGTGTTAATTTAGATGATGTCAAAAAGTAGCAGTGTTAACCGACTTCTTTTGCTGACCGTGTGATTACTTCACATCTTTAATTTCGATAAAAACTTAATTTTGACCAGAATCCTACCCATCTTGTACCTATAATCATAAAGATACGAACAAGACATCAGTTACACAGCCGGGGTACATTGTAACGTTCGTCGGGTAAATTGTAACGCGGCTCACGGGCTCACGCACTCGGTGATAAAATTCACGCAATGTAACATTCAAGTTAATTGGGCAACTTAACAACTGATAACCTCACTGATTATAAACATGCGAACGTTAAAACCGAATTGCTTTAAAGGCAGTCAAGATTAGTCCCTTTTGTGACGGATTTGTGAGAATAGGTACTTTGCTTATCTATGATTAAGGCGGTACTTACCCCCTTATTCATAAAAAAAACTAAAACGCTCTATAAACCTTGTTTAGTTAGAGCAGAGTTTTATCTTCTTCTTTCAAATTCAAATTATAATTCGAAAGTTTCAAAACAATTTTGTCTAATCGGATGCAGCTGAATACCAGTATTTTACATGGAGCGACTGCCTATCCGACCTCCACAACCCAATTATTGGGTAACACGATATCCCTAGGTGAGACTGGTTGTCAGAGGAGGCTTCGTACTTCCAGTAACGACTGTCATAGATCTGCAAATGCGGAGGAGACTCGGTATGTAAAGATGGTCATCCATCCACGGACCCACCGCGGAAAATCGATCCACCCGTGCGGCTATTACTAATTTAGTATTTATAATATGTACCAGATAGATAATATCCCATTTATTCCACAAATTACGACAGTAATTACACTGAAAACCATTCTCTCCCGGGAAATTGTTGAGAAGATGAGTGTAAATAAGATTATAACTTTATATCGAAAGCTTCTCGGAGGGAAACCCGACCATCCCATGTACTTAATTGACTCCACGCTTTCATTTATTAGCTGGCTGCAATATTGTATAGAATATCGTATCTTTTAATAGAATCTATTGTATTAAAATAGCGTCCACGAGTGGCTACACCCTCGGCAACAAGACTACATTTACCTACCATCTTGCTGACTGGCAAATGTTTTTGAGTACGGCATAATTTTGAACAATCTGTTCGTCCCGATATTTTTGACGGTGACTGTACATATACAGTCAGCGTCAAAAATATCGGGACGAACAGACTGTTCAAAATTATCTCAACAACTAAGAAAATTAAACTTTATCTCATTTGGATTAGGTTCTTGTCAGAATGACAGTTGTCGAGTACTGTCTTTATTCTGAAACATTCCTTTGTCATTGAGTTGGAATTTCATTTTCATAGTTGTTTAGATCATTTTGAACAGTCCCGATATTATTGGCGCTGACTGTACTAGGGGAAGGGACATTTTGAAAATTAGGTAAAAAATATAACGTAATCTTGGTCCCCTAAGTAGTAATATCAGATATCCGATATTGAGGAATTATTGGATATCTGTGTATTTATTTATCAATCTGCCTAGCCTTTTCCCAACTATGTTGGGGTCGGCTTGCAGTCCAACCGGATGCTGCTGAATACCAGTATTTTATCCTCCACAACCCAATTACTGGGTAATACCCCCTCCCCCCGGTCTTACCCTTGGTAAGACTGGTTGTCAGACTTTTGGGCTTCTGACGACCCGTAACGACTGTCAAAGATCCACGAATGACAGCCGGGACCAACGGCTTAACGTGCTTTCCGAGACACGGAAGAGTCTCGGTATGTAAAGATGGTCACCGTTTCATGAACCAACCCGGCAAGCGTACCTGATGGATCGACCCGTACGGTTGTTATTACTGAGCCACGAGCTCCTCTCACAATTTCTATTTCTAATAAGGATTAAATTAGCAAAACATACCTATTTGTTACTAACAAACTGACAGCCGGTCTGTAATGACCTTGAAGTGCTCGTAACAGCCTCCACAAATTAGCATGACTTCGTCTGGCACTCTCCGGCAATAAACCCCGTTATCAACCTGCTGACTAGCAAAATTATCTTTTTACTACGGCATGAGTTATCCTCAAGTGTCGTGCCGACACGAGATAAAAGGCCCGAGTGTTTAACAATATTCACGCTATGTTTTCTCGAAGGTTTGGGCAGAGATGTACCTAGTGCACCCACATTTCGCCCGTAATAGAGACAAGCGTATTTGCCATCAACCGATACAAATCCAGACTCCGGACTGCTACTGAGAAATCTATACCTATAAAAATCGTTGCGTGTATGAATGTATCTTCCCGGGATATGGACTCCAAAACGGCTGGAGCGATTTTCATGAAATTTTTAGGCATCAATCTTAAAATTAGCCCAGCGGGTGATCCTGTGAAGTGTGGTAGCGATCGGATCTACATTTTTTTTTTTGCTTTTTGGTAATTTTGTGTCGACAAGTTTGTGCACAATTTTTGAGCAATAACCGACCAAAAATTACTTACTAGGCTTGCATGAATTCACGATAGTATATCAATCAATCTACTTTCCCAGAAAGTAGATACTAGGCGTGCATGAATTCAAGATAACACAGCGACTGTGAAGATTGGTAGCGATGGGCTACCCGTGGGTCGCTAGTTCCAGATAGAAAAATCCAACAACACTTTGCCCAAACTGGGAATCGAACCCAGGACCTCATGCTCAGCAGTAGCGCTTGTCAGTCGCGAGTCTTTAGAACAGCAAAATTTTCGAAGCACCATTTACAAAGAGCTTCGAGATTAAATAAAACCCGTTTCAATAAGAAACGTTTTTCTGCATTATTAAAAGGCAAAGGAACTAATGGAACATTGCAGTCTTATTAAAAACGAAAAACAACGCTATTGCCATTTTAAAATCTTTATACAATTCTTGCTGTTCAATACGGATTTTCTATTATTGAAAACGGAGCTTATTTTCTATTTTGTCCGATTCCTTTTCGAATCCTTTGCGTCTCGTTATCTTCGTAAATTATATTTTAAATGGCTTTGAAAGGAATAATATTCTTTTTATTCTATCGTTGAGATAAGTACTAGGTATATACAAGCTTTTGTGAAATTAACCGATTAGAAGTGATTTATCTTATGAGGATATATCTTCGATATATCCTGTGGTCCTGTGGTTTAGCTCGGTGTGTAAGTGAAATGGCGTTATGGCGCGAGAGAGATAAAAGACTCTCACGCGCACCGGAAATAAACGCGCTTCGATTAAATGTAGATTTATGACAAAATGCTTTACTTAAATCATTTTTTGCTTAGTAAGTTCTTAACATTTTTAAATACCTTCGATTTGCTTATAGCAAATTTTACTGCACAATAAGGAACTATTTACGTATAATCGTAAAACATAAAAATAGACCTACTTTGGATTTTTTTTCTATCGAAAAACTTTCAAGTACTTAATCATGTTTCGGTTTTAGAGTAGACAATATAGTAAAATAACGTATTATAGAAAATCCAAATGATTTAACCATATACATTTGGTTTTTTAAGAATTTTAAAAACACAAAATTGTCGTTGTATTAATGTGTTGAATGTATAGCTCGGCAAATCGCGACCCGATGGTGAAATTGACCACATTCCACATTATGAATGATGGACAATCAATATTCATGATTGTGGTCAACGACTAAATTAGCGTTCGACGACTTGACCACACATCAATACGGGGATTACATAGGTTTCTCAGTTGATTGGTAGGGTCTAAATAAATATTTTGTTAGTATTGGTTGGCCAAAGCAAGGAAAACCTGCTCAGGTGGAGATTCAGAGATGACTCCGCCCTGGAGGGTAAATGTGGTGCTGTTCCACAAACAATGGCGTGTCCAGCGTGTCTGTTACTGGAACTGATGCATGCTACTCAAGGTGCTAAACTCGTTCCCAAATCCTAGGGCAACTCTATTTAGAATACCATCGACACGCAAAGAAGAATGTTATGTTGAGAATTTGAGACTCATTTAAATACTTTTGAAACCTTTTTATCATAAAATTATGTATATTGGTTACTCTAATTTTTGGGCTAATATACGAGTCCCACCAGCGTCTCAACCAGGTGAGTAGACTCAATAATATAACCATTCAATGGATCAAAGGACACAGCGGCTCGCTAGGCAACGACGGCGATGCAGCCGACGAGCTTGCCAGAAGGGGGTCGAGCATTTCACCGGTAGGACTGGAGCCCATAGTGCCGCTCCCCTTCGCGTACTTGCGCACTCTGGTAAGGAAACGTACCAGGGACCAACATCACAAAACTATGGTTGGACTAAGGTGAGTGTAGGCAGGCTAAGGAAGCACTCCCTACAATTGATGGCTGCCTCACGAAACAGGTTCTCCGTCTAACTAAACTACAGCTGCGTACAGTTACAGCTGCTATAACTGGCCATGGGTCATTTAATAAACACCTCTTTGTCATAGGAGTCACAGACAGTCCGCCGTGCAGGGCCCGCATGGAGAATGATGAGACAGCAGCTCATGTGCTTCTAAACTGCCCGGTGGTCGCCGCATACAGGGCAAAGTACTTCGGTAACCCAGGTACCCTCCGTGAGGTTGTCAGTAATATCAAGGCGCTGTTGGCCTTCTTTGAGGAGCTGGGGTAGATCGAATAATCGATTTTCCCACCCATACGCAAAATACGCGCATTGACGAGGAGCTGCGGATACCAGCTCGTATTACCTAATACCTACCTATTGTTCTAATTTTACATGTTGTACGCGCCACTCCCCTTCCTCCTTCCCCTTCTTTCCTTTTTTTTCACTTACGGATTCTGGTAAGGAAATGCACCAGGGACCAACATCACAAACTATGGTCGGACCAAGGTGAGTGTAGGTCCTGTACTCCCTACAATTGATGGCCGCCGCACGAAACAGGTTCTCCGACTAACTAAACAACAGCTGCGTATAGTTACAACTGCTTTAACTGGCCATGGGTCATTTAATAAACACCTATTTGTCATAGGAGTCACAGACAGTCCGCTGTGCAGGGCCTGTGTGGAGGACTACGGGATAGCAGCTCATGGCTAAAATGCCCGGTGGTCGTCACATGCAGGGCAAGGTTCTTCGGTAACCCAGGTACCGTCCGTGAGGTTGTCAGTTGTCAGCCAAGGCGTTGCTGGCCTTCCGTGAGGAGCTGGGGTGGATCGAATAATCGATTTTCCCACCCGTTACGAAAAATACGCGCATTGACGTGGAGTTGTGGACACTAACCCTTATTATCTTTTGTTGCAAATATAGCAGGATTAGCTTCACAGTCCTCTAAGACCCAAACAAAGACAATAAAAGTCACGTTTTATGTGTCACATACTCAAAGGGCTCAATTTTCTACCCCACCTTTCTCTAAAGTTGCCATAATAAAGCCATTTATTATTTATACCTTCGGACATAAATCCACATTTACTGCCAATTCGTGGCTAATAGAGATTGATCGAGCAATACCTTCACACGTCACTACTCGCCACAAATAAAGATGGAAGACCAGCTTATCAACGTGGGGACGCATGTTATGGCTTTATCTAGGAAAACATTGGAAAATTTTGTGTTCAGTAGAATTACTTTTGTTTTCTGGCAGTTTTATATTAAAGACTGGCTTCTGCCCGCGACTTCGCCCGCGTTCGTTTCTTGCTCCCCCGACCCATCCCGTCGCATCGCATCGCCTGCCCGCGCTATTATTTCGTTTTCGCTTAGCGTTCTTTCTGACTTTTTTCTTTTTGCTCGGCTTCTAAAGAGCCTTTAGCCTTCCTTAAGAATTGGGCTATCAAATGCAAAAATAATTTTTCAAATCGGATTGGTGGTTCCAGAGATTAGCGCGTTCAAACAAACAAAAAAACAAACTTGATAGATTTATATTTTAACATCGTATAATTATGAACTTCGTTAGTTTATAAACATCAGTATTATTTCCGTTAGATTATAAATGTTGAAACATCGTGAACTGCAACAAACTGATACAAGTTGTATATGTCACCGTCACATTGTGAGAACCGTTCGCGGTTACGATGTTGGTCCAAAGAAGAAAGTTGTTCAATTTTATGGTTTGTACCACACCCCTAAATTTGACCACACCTTTCTGAACATGCTGTATACTTAGGTACCTACATAGTCTAGAAATTTCTCTTGGCTTTTAGGTTTGTCTATAGATACCTACATGCAAATACTTGCAGAAACACGGTGTCCCAATGACCGCAAGCTGCAAGGTCTGGGCATGGCAGATTGCGGTGCACACACCGCAATCTGCCATGCCATATATCGACATCACAATGTTGGAGGTATACGCAACAAGTACCTACCTACCTAGTATAATTGTTAAGTTTTTTTACAAAGCCTTTGTGTTTTGCTGGCGAAACACAATGGGTATCGGTATTTAATAGCAATAAAAACAAAGTAGATTTGAAAATTCATCTCTAGGAGTCTAGGACAGGGCGTTCTTCTTCTTTTCGAGTCGATGGTACTTTTAAAAGGAGAGGGGCTTGTGGCTAAGTAATAACAGCCGCACGGGACGACCTATCAGGTTAGGTTACACTTGCCGCGGTTGGCCCTCAGAACTGTCATTCGTGGATCTTTGACAGTCGTTACGGGTCGCCAGAAGCCCAAAAGTCTGAAAACCAGTCTTACCAAAGGGCGTTGTATTACCCAGTAATTGGGTGGTGGATAGGCAGTTGCTCTATGTAAAATACTGGTATTCACCTGCATCCGGTTAGACTGGAAGCCACAGAAATCTAAATAATAAGGCAAGGTGCCTTATTATTTAGATTTCTGTGCTGGAAGCCGACCCCAACCTCGTTGGGAAAAGGCTAGGCAGAATGTACTTTTAAAATTAGTTTGTGTCCAGGCTGCGTTAATAGCAGCGTCAGTCATGCATTAAGATCCTCAAAAGTGTCGGTGTATGGATACTTGCGCCATTCCAGCAAATGACAGCACCGCACTCACGTTGAGTGTTGAACGGGTCTATAATGCCCCATTTTGCCAAGTTAGCTGTCTACTTAAACTAATGATCTTAGGAAGTCGTTTTCGGAGTTCGTTAATGCTATTTGATGCAGGTCAGATACCCATCGTGTCTGGGAAGCTTCTCTAGTTAATTGTATGTGCCATAGATATAAGAAAGAAGTTTTTTATATTTCTATGTTATGTGCCCTGGCGGTTGAGAGTATGTTATGCTCATTCAAATGTCTCGCTGGTGGTGGCGTGTGTGTTGGATCATTAAGTTCTCTTCAAAATGGTGCTGATCCATGCGTCATATTCGTGAACGCCGTCAGTTGGGACTGGTCATCTTTTAGCTGCCACGGCTTATTTTTAAATTAGTTGTTTTTAGTTTTTATCTTTTTATTGCGGACGCTTTCAAAGTGCACGTCTTTCTACACTGTTCTCACATGTATATTTTCATCAATATTTTGTAACACTATCTTGATTAAGAGAGTGTCGTGGAGTTTGTTGCCCGTTCTTCTCCATAGGAACCTACTACGCTTTGGAATGGGCAACTAGCTTCATCTTTCTGACTGACCCCTTGACAATTCAAAAGTGCCTGTAATTGCTTTATTTGAAATAAATGCTTTGAGTTTAAGTTTGAGTTTAAAAAAGGCCCTGTTTGTTTACAGTGTGAAAGTAATACGTTCTTTATTCAGACTTGAACAGACACAAGTTTGGTGTCTTCAGGGAGGCAGCGGGTTTCGCGCTTCACTTGGGAATTTCCTGAAAATTTACTGTTTAACGCTGAATATTCTGTTACCAATTGGCTTCGTACACTGATTGTTTCTAGGCATCACAATATAATTCATGGAATATCTTGCTTGCAGCAGTCAGTCTACTTACTTAATTTTGTTTTATTTTAAAACTAGCCGTTGCCCGCGACTTCGCCCACGTGGATGTCGGAAATTATCCCACGGGAACCTATACCGGGATAAAAAGTATCCTATGTGTTATTCCAGGTTATAAACCATCTGTGTGCCAAATTTCATCCAAATCCGTTCAGTCGTTTGAGCGTGAAGAAGTAACAAACATACACACACACTCACAAACTTTCGCCTTTGTAATATAGTGTGATGATGATGATTAAGTTAGGATGTACTTAGAATCTTTATTTTTTAGTTTTTGTTTCAAGAATATTCAAGTAGGTACTATGGACAAAGCTTAAGCATGCTCACTTAAGAAAATATTCCTGTGAGAGCGCAGCTAGTGACAAACGAACATTATGCGATCGAGTCGTGAGCCGTGCTATGCGATTATCGCCTTTGAGGTGATCATGCGGAACTTTGGCCCATAGTACCTAATGTATACTTACCCTAATGAGTGTGTTGAAACTTAGCTCTAGTGTGAGAGATGAAGATCCAAAACTGGTCTTAATTAGCTTTCAGAAAAAGGTAGGAAGCTTAGTATTTCAATTTAAAAAAAAAACTTAAAATTATGTAAGTTGTAAAAAAGGGTCCTTGCATCGGCCGGGAATCGAACCCGGGCCGCCCGCGTGGCAGGCGAGCATTCTACCACTGAACCACCGATGCTTATACCATTTGCATCTAAACACAGTTCATTAACTCGTATTCTTTGAAGAGGCACGATACACAAATTGATGGCACATTCACTTTTGTGAAATCATCGTTTTTGTGTTCATACATTTTATTGATGTTGGTATATTCTAGCACTGGAATGTACAAATGTGCATGTAATGTGTAGATATGTAAAAATGTATGGAAAATGTGGGTACCAAAGGAAAAGACGAAAAAAAAAAGGTTAAAGCGACTTATTTATTATAAGTTCTCATAATAATAATAATATTATGACCCAGTTCTCGAGAACGCATGTGACTAAAAGAGTGATGAATATACATGTTGATGGATGAAGAGGCAGAGGAAGGCCAAAGAAAAGATGGATGGATTGTGTGAGGAATGATATGAAAGAGAAGGGAGTGAATGATAGCATGACGGTTGACAGGGGAGAATGGTAGAAGAAAACGTGTTGCGCCGACCCCAAGTAATATGGGATAAGGGCAGGAAGATGATGACCCAGTTCTCGAGAATAGTCATGCCACATTGTAAGTACTGGGATCAATCTATTATCACTGATAGGACTATTGTAGCCATTAAGCCTGGTATTGTGGTGATAGATCGACGAGAGCGCCGTGCAATGATTGTTGATATCACTGTCCCTCATAACGAGAATCTCGTGACAGCTGAGAAAGAAAAAAAAAACAAGTATCTTGATTTAGCACACGAGGTTGTCGGCATGTGGGATGTGGACTCTGCAATTATTGTATCGATAATCGTTATAGCGGAGAGCCTCGACCAACGCCACATGAGGCACACATTGCGCGGCTGAAACAAGGGCTTGATTCAGAAAGCAGTAGGTACTCCTGGACTCTGCACGCATAGTGAGGAGGTACCTCTCTCTAGAGCCCTGACCACCGGTAGCTTGGACTCCTTGGGGTATTTTTTATATTTTTTCATTTTTGGTTTTATAAAACATATTTAAAATGTAAATTAAATAAATAAAGGATATTATGTACCTACTACCAAGTTTGCCTGTCAGTTCTACGATTTTCTTTCGGTCTACGGTGAACCTACACCTGACAGCTCCTATTTCGAGGTAGGTACTTACCTAGTGAATTTTTGAGCCACGAAGGTAACGGGTGTGATTTACATTTTAAAAAATTAAATTTTTTATTTCATAGAAACCTACATGGGCACTTATGAAACGTCAGAAGCTAGGTGCAGGTTCTACGGAGAAGAGCCGACAAGAAACTCCACGGTAACTCATAAAAACTCCACGGTTACTCATAAAAACTCCACGGTTACTCATAAAAAATAATTGGCTTTTACAATATTTTCAAATACGAAACGATGGATGGATTGTGTGAGGAATGATATGAAAGAGAAGGGAGTGAATGATAGCGTGACGGTTGACAGGGGAGAATGGAAGAAGAAAACGTGTTGCGCCGACCCCAAGAAACATGGGACACGGGCAAGAAAAAGATGGTGACAATATTTTCAAATAACAGTGTTAATAGGTATAGTTTTAAAATATATACATATACTTCCCCTAATACGTATGTATTTACGAATGATACACCATCCCATCCCATGTACACAGCCACAAAATCATCTTTAGAATCGTTCGTGTTTTTCTTCACATTCTTTACAACTTTTGATTACTTATCTTTATCGAATGTTTGGTTTACATTACTTACCGGATTGTTGGAATATTGTGAAAGGCAACGTGCAACGATAGCATAAATTGATCAACACTGTTTTGAATTGTAACGGTTTTTAGTAGTGATAGTATAAGCATCGGTGGTTCAGTGGTAGAATGCTCGCCTGCCACGCGGGCGGCCCGGGTTCGATTCCCGGCCGATGCATGTATCTTTTTAGATTTTTCTTCGTTTTTTTGTACCATGAGACTGAAAAATATTCAATAAAAAGTCAAGTCGTGAGAGAAAACAGACATGAAGAAGGAAATCAACTATTATAAGCGACTACTGTCATCTACGATCCAAACAGACCTGTGACTAGATGTTTAGGTGTGTCAATATACAACAGAATAGCCCAAAATTCAGCTACGTGAACTCCGCTCTCTGACGCAGTCATAAGGTTATGAAGCGCACAGGTAACAGGGCATGCGGCGTAAGATGGGAAAGTGGTGAAACGCCGCATACGCACTTTAGATCTGAGCACTCAATATGGAAAACATAATAATATAATAATAATAATAATAATAAATAATTTTATTTTGGATTTTTAAACTGTTTATGCAACAATGTTATATTATAAACAATAAGTGTTTCTACAATGGCTTTTACAACATTCGTACCAACCCGATTTTGGCATAAAAACCTAAAAGTAATATACAACAATAAGAAGAAGAAAACTATGACACGGAGAATTTAATACTACAATGCTGACGAGAAGTCGGACGCGACAGCTGCTACATAACACACACCCAACATCTTCGGGTTCGTCGCTCAGCTCCGCCTCGCAGTTGCCGGAACTTGATCCAGATGTGAGTCAAGTGATACCGATCGCTGCAGTTGCGTCGAGCTCGAGCGACGAATACTTCTCACCACCGACGACACCACCACCAGTACGTCGGCGTGGAAGAGGCCGACCACCGGCCAGTTTAGGACCTCGAGGCCCACCGGCCTCTGATAGGGTCCCCGCTCCCGGTGGAAGTGTGCAGCGCATGAGGTGGACACAAACTGTCAACGAAAATGTCATGCGCGCATACTTTGGGGCTACAGAGGGGGGAAGTAACTTGACTGCGTACCGTGGTCGGATGCTCTCTCTGTTTCAGGTGCTTGAGCCAGCTATCAACGTGTCGGCGCAACGACTATCGGATCAGGTGCGGGTCATCCAGCGTAACCATATGCTGGATGACGTCGTACTTGATCGACTACGTCTCGAATCACGGAATAACCATGTTACACCTGTTTCGCCACTGGTCACGGTGCAACTGCAAAATTCACCAAGCGCTTCACCGCGACCCGACCACGTTGGTGAAGAGCATGATAGCGAGGCTATATCCGTGAGTTCCCAATGCAATGTACAATTGAGGAGCGCTTTGGAAGATGCTTTCCGGGAGTTCCGTTCCACTTCACCTGGACTTAGACCACGTTTACCTCGTTTGCCCATGCACAAGAAAAATAAGGCGTTGGTGTGTGCTCTAGACTCGCAGCTGTCAAATTGTTTTGATGGCAGCAAAGACCTCGCCGATACCCACTCGATCTTGTACTGTGCAGCTGTAGCGGCATGTCGTGTAGCTCATGTTAAATTTCCTAACAGTGACAGAGTTCCACGACCAAAACCAGCTGTACCAGCTTGGCAGTGCAGGATTGAGCGTCGTATAGGTGAGGCTAGAGCACTCATCGGCAAGCTAATCTGTTTCAGGCAGGGCAATAATCGCCCTAGAGTGATGCGCTTTGTGAGGCGGGCGTTCTTGGGGACGGCAATTAGTTCTCAAGATTATTTGACCTGCGTCACAGAGCGTATCGACTTCCTGAAACAGAAGATCTGTGCATGGGCAAACCGTATTCGTCGGTACAGGCGGAGAGTGGAGCGGTACACTCAGAATCGCACATTCCAGAGCGATGAAAGGCGGGTCTATAGGGCTTGGCAGCGACCGGACCAAGGTGTGGCTGACACGCACCCACCGGATGATGACGCCATGTGTTCATTCTGGCGAAACATGTGGTCGGTGCCTGTCAATCACACCGAAGGTGATTGGACTAGGGAGGTCGAGCGTACGTGCGATCGAATACCACAAATGGGGGCACTTACCATCAGCCCCCAAGATGTAGCTCGTGCAGTCCGTCCGTTACCTAACTGGAAATCTCCAGGGCCGGACGGGCTGCACAACTTTTGGATAAAATGGTTCCAAAGGTCGCATGCCCGCTTGGCATCCCAGTTCCAGTCAGCCTTACAGTCAGGGTCGCTGCCCCAGTTCCTAACGACAGGAATAACCCACCTGCTCCATAAATCAGGTAGTACTGCGGAACCCAAAAATTATAGACCGATCACTTGTCTACCGACGGTCTATAAAGTTCTTACATCCATTTTGAGAGCTAAAATTAACGAACATATAGACACCAACTCCATCATGTCTGCCTCTCAAAATGGATGTAGGAATGGGTCCCGTGGTACTAAGGAGCTACTCCTCATTGATATGGCCATTAGCCAACAGGTTCGGCGTTCCCGAAAGGATCTGTCGACATGTTGGATAGACTATAAGAAGGCCTATGACTCGGTGCCACATACATGGCTCATGAGGGTGCTGGAGTTGTATAAAGTAGATGCAACTCTGCGCACCTTCCTGATGTCGTGTATGGGGCAATGGAGGACGGTCCTTCGCTATCCAGGATGTCGAAATATCCAGAGGAACAGCGAACCGATAAGGATCGAGCGAGGCATATTTCAGGGCGATAGTTTGAGTCCGCTTTGGTTCTGCTTAGCCTTGAATCCTCTAAGCACACTGCTGGAGGATTCAGGTCTAGGATATCGGCTGCGGAGAGGTGGTCAGGTTATATCCCACCTCCTCTACATGGATGACCTAAAACTCTTTGCCCCCAACAATTTGCAACTGATGGAGCTACTGAAAGTAACTGAAACATTCAGTAGCGCCATCAGGATGGAATTTGGTGTGGACAAATGTGCGATCATGCATGTAAAGCGAGGAGAGATTGTGGAATCCGTGGGAACCCAACTCTCGGATTCCATAAACCTTAGAGCCCTCTCCGCACCCGAAACCTATAAGTATTTGGGTATGTCGGAAGCGTTGGGCATCAATGTTACTGACATGAAGCAATCGTTGAAGGAGCGCTTCTTTGGCCGCCTGAAGAAAGTATTTAATAGTCTTCTATCAGGCGGAAACAAAGTGCGTGCCTTCAACGGTTGGGTCATGCCGGTTTTGATGTACTCTTTCGGCGTACTCAAATGGACTCAGACGGAACTCGACGCCCTGGATCGGAGGGTCCGTACGCTGTTGACTGCATATCGAATGCATCACCCACGGTCATCGGTAATGAGACTGTATATCCCGCGAAAGTGTGGAGGCCGAGGCTTTTTAAACGCTAAGACTCTCCACAACCGCGAGATATGCAGTCTCAGGGAATATTTCCTAGAAGCCGACGTGGGGATGCACCGAGATGTGGTCTCAGTAGACAAGGGCCTCACCCCGCTCTCCTTAGCTAACGAGAACTGGCGCAAACCTATGGTATTAGATACTAATGACCGCAGGGAGGTATGGCAGAGCAAAGAGCTTCACGGGCGTTTTTACCGAGTCCTACATGGGCCTGATGTAGACCTCTTAGCGTCCGTATCCTGGTTGCGATTCGGTGATCTCTTTGGGGAAACCGAAGGTTTTGTCTTTGCGATTATGGATGAAGTTATGATGACGAACAACTACCGGAAATATATTGTGAAAGATGGCACGGTTGACATCTGTCGGGCATGCCACCGTCCGGGGGAATCAATCCGTCACATTATTTCTGGCTGTTCTCGTCTGGCTAACGGAGACTACTTGCATAGGCACAACCTTGTAGCCAGGATTATCCACCAACAACTTGCTCTGAAATACAGTCTTGTGGAATCGGAAGTACCGTACTATAGGTATGTGCCCGACCCAGTTCTCGAAAATGGCAATATCACGTTGTATTGGGATCGATCTATCATCACTGACAGGACTATTGTTGCCAATAAGCCAGATATAGTGGTGATAGATCGATTAGAGCGTCGCACAATGATTATTGATATAGCGGTCCCACATGACGAGAACCTCGTGAAAGCTGAAAAAGATAAGCAGATCAAGTATCTTGACCTGGCTCACGAAGTTGTCGACATGTGGGATGTGGATACAGCAATCATTGTGCCGATAGTCGTGACGGCCAATGGCATAATAGCTAAGAGCCTCGATCAACACCTGAGGAGGCTCTCGTTAGGCAGCTGGATCAAGGGCTTGATTCAGAAAGCGGTACTTCTGGACACGGCGCGTATCGTTAGGAGGTTCCTCTCTCAGCAGCCCTGACCACCGGTAGCTTGGACCCTGTTCCCGATATCGGTGGGCTACTATTTTTTATATTTTTAAATGTTTTTATATTTTTTATATTCTAATATTTAAAAATATAATTTATATGTTTATAATACTTAAATAAAGGAAATAATAATAATATATAATTATTGTCAATCGTGATCGAAGCAACCTGCACCTTGTATCGAGAATTTCTTATATTCAAGATTAGATCTTATGAATTCATAATTTAATATAGTAGAAATATATATATATATATATATATATATATATATATATATATTTAAATAGTATGCTTTAAAAAAATAAAATAAGAAGAAGTCTTAAAATAACAGTTAATAATAATTAGTAGCTTGGACCCTGTTCCCGATACCGGTGGACTGCTATTTTTTATATTTTTAAATGTTTTTTTTTTTAAATATTTAAAAATGTAAATTATATGTATGTAAATGAAATACAGTAAATAATAATAATAATTATGTCCTAAATGTTAAAACGGGGAGAAGGAATCATAGGGCATCAAAAAATTCGTCCGCATCGCTGTCAACGGGAAAAGTGCCCAAAACGCTGGCAGCATTTCACTGAAAATTAAAAAGGGAGAAAAAACTTGTAAATGAGTAGGTCTCATGATCAGGAAAAAAATAGCCAATCAAACTTGTGAGTCAGCTAAATATTTCATGAACCTTTTTAGGACTAGCGACCCGCCCACAGAACAGATAAACCTCTTTATCTTTTCTGTGGACCCGCCCCTATTTTTACGACTTGAAAAACATCGAAATTTTGTTTATTTTTTTAAAGTTTAATGTTAATGTATGTACTTTACAAATTATTTATTCCGAAAGGTTTATATTCCGGAATAAGTTCTATATATGATGGTGAAAACCACATAAAAACCGTGGCGTAATTTAGAAGAACAACGTGGCCAGACAGACACGACACGAAAAGGGACTTTTGTAAATGTACAGTTAAAGAACTATATACATACATACCTACCTACGAAAACAATATAAAGGCCCTGTTTAAATAATTTATAATTTATTTAATGGACCCTGTAACTGTCCCAAATTACCATATTTCTGTCCAAATAAGAAATTGTGCTGGGAGAAATTAATTAAAATTATAATTTTAATGGCTGTCGCAGTCATTTACATTTTTGGACTGTCTTCCTGTCTTACCTTTTAGGAAAGATATTTTGAAAATTGCGAATTCAAATGTTTCTAATTATATATGATTTATTAAGTTTGGAAAT
This sequence comes from Cosmia pyralina, assembly GCA_946251885.1. Taxonomy (NCBI): domain Eukaryota; kingdom Metazoa; phylum Arthropoda; class Insecta; order Lepidoptera; family Noctuidae; genus Cosmia; species Cosmia pyralina. The sequence goes on from OX276351.1 coordinate 22,980,933, forward strand.
GAATGAATGAATGAGTTTGGATTAATTGGTGTTGGGTATAATATGGTATTGAACAAAAAAACGGTGGATATCTTGCTAAAATTAATTTATTGATGCTAATAATAAATTAAAAAAAAGTAAAAACCGACTTCAAAACCAAAAACGAATAAAATAACTTTCATAAAACACTTAACAGCTTCTGAAGTCGGTGTCAAGCTAAAGTGCATGCTGTTAAGTGTTTTATGAAAGTTATTTTATTCGTTTTTGGTTTTGAAGTCGGTTTTTACTTTTTTTAAAGTAAATTTATTTTTCCATTTTTAGTTGAATATACAATTACATAACTAGGTAAGCCCAAGTCGAACGAAAAGAAGAATCATCAAAATCCGCTTAGAAATTCCGGAGATACAGTGCATTTATGGATATAATTTGTACATAAGAATAATTATATACTAAAACCTTCCTGAAAGTATGAAGATTACGTTAGTGAAAGAATCATAAAAATTGGTTCATTAGTTTTTGAGAAAATCGCGGACAAACAAACATACATACATACATAAGGGTCGAATACAGAACCTCGTTTTTGAAGTCGGTTAAAAAAAATCCATCTCATCATCTGCCTAGCCTTTTCCCAACTATTTTGGGGTCGACTTCCAGTATAACCGGATGCAGCTGAATACCAGTATTTTACATAAAGCGACTGCCTATTTGACCTCCACAACCCACTTTCTGGGTAATACGATACCCCTTGGTAAGACTGGTTGACAGACTTTTGGGCTTCTGACGACCCGTAACGACTGTCACGAACAAGATCCACGAATGACAGCCGAGACCAACGGCTTAATGTGCTTTCCGAGGCACGGAGAGGTCTCGGTATGTAACCACCCACCACGGATCAACCGTGGCAAGCGTAGCTTAACCTGATCGATCGACCCTTGCAACTGTTATTACTTAGCCACGAGCCCCTCCCAATTTTTTTTCCCAACTGTCAGTTCTAATATGGTTCTAATAATATTATTATATTTAATTTATTTTAATTATTATTATATTGCATCCTCAATAATAAAATAATAAATAATTTAAATAGCGAAAAACTAATTTATCGGCAAAGGTTGGTCCAATACCACAAAAAGTATTCTGCATCGGCCGGGAATCGAACCCGGGCCGCCCGCGTGGCAGGCGAGCATTCTACCACTGAACCACCGATGCTTACTAATGTACAGCCAACATACAAATCTGTTCAAATATTATTATGTATTAAAAGTAAAAGTAAAGATGCGCTCAAGAATACCTTTCACCTGGATTTGACCTCGCTACATAATAACATGTTTGAGTATTGCGCACATTAAAAAAGATGATTGGGCAATAATGATTTTGCTGACTGTACATTCAAAGCAATACCAACTTTCGACATCTTACTCATCAAGCATCGGTGGTTCAGTGGTAGAATGCTCGCCTGCCACGCGGGCGGCCCGGGTTCGATTCCCGGCCGATGCATCAAACTTTTTGAATTTATGATAATTTCCACTGTTTTAATCCTAACTTATAAATAACCGTAAAAACAAAAGATTTTCCTTATTACGGTGATGTTTAATCTGTAATTATTTTTTAAGACAAGTTTCGTTACATTAATTATTGTTACAGTAGGTAGATAAATATATAAAATACTCTTTATTATGTACAACAAGAATTACAGATAAAAAAGTAGAAATTTTACATGGGGTGAGATAACGGGCGGTCTCATCGCTACAAGCGATATTTTAAATAAGTAATTTTTAGACCCAAGAGGTTTGTTGCTACAAAAAACTTTTTTACAAAAAAATACAACCGACTTCCAAAAACAACACTACAAACTGAAAAATAACTTTAATTTCGGAAGTCGGTGTCTAGTTAAATGTATTTTCGTTTTTTGCCACCGACTTCCGAAATTAAAGTTATTTTTCACTTTGTAGTGTTGTTTTTGGAAGTCGGTTGTATTTTTTTGTAAAAAAGTTTTTATTTTTCACTGTTTAGTTGTGTACCTACCCCACACAAATTCTAATACCACTACCTGCAAAACAAACTAGAACATCATCCATATAAAAGTGTGGAAAAAATACGTATTATTGAAGCTAACTCAAAAACTACTAAGACCAACTGTGATGTATATTTACCCTCTCGAATAAAACAAAAAAAATCCAAATCGGTCCAGCCATCTTCGAGTAATCGGGGAACAAGGTTCCGACGAATTGAGAACCTCCTCAAACTCAAAGCATTTATTTCAATTAAACCAATTACCTACAGGCACTTTTGAATTGTCAAGGGGTCGGTCAGTCAGAAAGATGAAGCTAGGCCTAGGCCTCCTTTTTGAAGTCGGTTAAAAATAACCAAATAACTTCCACGACATTAACAACAGACTAGATTCTTGTCAGTATTCATAGCCCAAGCTATTTATATCTCTAGGCAGACTGTTCCAAATAGTCGCCGGGTGAAACTCATTACTTTTTGCTGTGACCACGATTTGTACTGACTACTACCACTATTTTTGTACCTTCAGCACAAATAATATCACTAACAATGTTTGTTAATTAAATAATTAAAAATGCGAAGAAGATTTTTTACTTGTTACTTACATTACATGTAGGTATTTTATAAGGTACTAGTTGCCCGCCCTGGCTTCCCTTTACAGTACAACCCATGTAATGAAATGACAATTAACGATAATACACAGAGTTATGTAAACAACTATTGCTGGTATTTTTTTTTAAATAGCTACCTGGGTAGATAGTAAATCTAATAGGAAATCATCAACTGCGGGAGAGATCTGGGCGGAGCGGGAGGGCGTGTCAGACTTTTACTGACTAAAACCCACCCATGTTCCGTTGCCTGTGCCAGGGCCACGGTATCTCTTTCGAACAACCCGCGACCCCGGCGGCATCGGCCCTATCTCGGACCCTATCATTGCTGACATCTCTTTGAGGCGCGCGTGGAGGCACGACGCGCCGTCAACCGGGGCCTGGTCCTTACCGGACGGCGAGCTACCCACTACTCGCCGTTCGCAAGCCCACGCCTACGGTGGCCGGGAATCGGCTAACGATTCCCGCAGCCCAGGGCGTCTCCTGCGGCGAGCGTGAGGGCGCGGCTGTTGCCTCTCCCTCACGCGTTCCCCCTCCTCCTTCGCGAGCATTACTGCTTCGCAGAAGGAGGTGACGGCCTCCCATGCACTCTCACTCCGTACCATAGCCTGGACGAGGTTCGGACGCGAGAGATCGCCACCGCCTATCGCCTCCGCATGGTAGGTATACCTAACATAACGTTATTTAATTTTGTAAGAAACTGAACAACTAAACGTCAATCCTGTCAATTTTTCTGAAGTACTTCCTACTGTCTTCTGTCTTACTCACTCACTTTTTTTCTATTCAGATTTTTTAACCGAAAGTTTTTAACTGTTCCTTACAATTTTCCAAACATTTTCTTTCATACAAACCTTGTCCTGACAATTACAAACACAACAAAAAGAATTAGCCAAATAGGTGCAACCGTTCTGAAGTGATGCGTTTACAATACATTCGGCAATTGATTTTTATTTAAATAGATTGTAACTTCCTTCCAGGCAAAAGAAACATTTAGCGTTATGTCTGGCATGGTGATGCCTCCGGTTTTGGTTAGGTAGGTACCCACACAAGAGCACACGCTCGTAACCCTTAGCCGTCAAAAACATCGGTATCGAAATCGGTAAGGGAATATATGGATACAGAGTGTTTTGAAGCTGGGTGGGGGTGATAGACAGATCTAAGATAGATAGATAGAATACACACCACAAAAACTATATGCACACCATAAAAATGACAGTTTTACTTTTTTTTTGGTGCGATAGTTAACACTATTTAGAGCATTTTGAGCAATATACAAGTCTTAGACGAAAGAGGTTTTTTTTTTGTTTTTAACTACTATTTTTAGCTTTTTTTTTTAATAACCCTATTTCTGTTTTTTGGAATTCTTTAAAATTTTAAAAGTTTTGTAGATAAGTACATCTGTACGGTGCAACCGCACATTCTGCAATTCAGTTAGTTCAGTTCGCGTTGGGGTATCAAGTCAGCCAGGCGTTCACTTCATTTCCACACCATTAAGCCATTAAACTCAGTTGTTGAGGAGCTCGTAGCTAAGTAATAACAGCCGCACGGGTCGATTCATCAGGTTAAGCTACGCTTGCCGGGGTTGGTCCGTGGATGGACCATCTTTACATACAGAGACTCTCCGTGCCTCGGAAAGCACGTTAAGCCATTGGTCCCGGCTATCATTCGTGGATCTTTGACAGTCGTTACGGGTCGTCAGAAGCCCGAAAGTCTGACAACCAGTCTTACCAAGGGGTATCGTATTACCCAGTAACTGGGTTGTGGAGGTCAGATAGGCAGTCGCTCCATGTAAAATACTGGTATTCAGCTGCATCCGGTTAGACTGGAAGCCGACCCCAACATAGTTGGGAAAAGGCTAAGCAGATGGTAAGCCATTAAACTCATTGTATCGTTGGAACAATACAGTATTAGTGTTTTAGTTCTTATATTCCATTCATCCCTCATCTAAAAGTAATGTATGGTCTAGCAAGGGCTCATACAACATCAATCTGCATGGACCAATATACCTAAAATATTTATTCGAAATTGGATCCCAAAATCGTGATGCCATAGATACTACACGGGCGACTCCTCATTAAAAAGGAATCGCAAATAGAACTTAGGTATAGCCATGTCTTCATCATCATCATTGGTAACCTTGTTCACCCACTGCTGAGTATAGGCCTCCCCTCTTTTATGCCTTGCTTCCCTGATCCGTGCGAGTCTCACCCAGGTCTTCCATCCACCACAGTCCACATCCACATCCACAGTCTCTGTAGGTTGTCCATCCACCTGGATGTAGGTCTGCCAACGCTCCTACCATTTTTCGGTAACCATTCCGTTAGTATTCTCCTCCTCTGCCATCAGCATAATGGGTAGTTCTTAGTAGGTAATGATTTGGTATGGATATTTTATCATTAAGGGCCTTAGCACACCTCCGCCGCGAAGCAGCGAAACTGCATGATGTTCCGCTACTACTAGCGGAACATCATGTGAGTCAGTTGAATTGAACTACTGCGGTTTCGCGGCGGTTTCCTAAGGCCCTAAACAACAACAATGTATTGACCCTAGAGTCCTAAACATACATATCTACGAACTACCAAGACGACATAAAGGCCAGTAGAAATAAATTTAAACGCAGCCCCGAGCTACAAATATAGCGAGCGTATTGATCCTTTAATAAATAAAAATGTCCGCCGGGGCACGTTCGAGACGGCTTCAATATTGTCCACTGTTACGTCATTTCTTCTTATATTAACTTGTCTATACTGACATATTAATAATATTAAATTATTGTGGGGATGTGGAGTGATGTAATATCAGCCTGTAACTGTAGGATAAATGTTTTATGGCAGTTTTGTTTCCAATCATGTAAAGTAATATGAGTTTTTGGCAAAATAACATTAAGAGTATACACATAATATTCAGTTTGCGTTGTTACTTCACTATTAAATATGGATTTTTAACCCTTTAAATGTAAATTAGTGACCGATACCTAAACACATAATTGTGCTCGTGATAAGAAACAACTTTTATTATGGGACCAAACCTGAAATCGCGAAAAAAAAAAACAGCTGCTCCCCACATTTTGACGAGTTATGCGAACATATGAATGTATGGGGCAGCTGATTTTTTTTTCGCGATTTCAGGTTTGGTCCCATAGTAAAAGTTGTTTGTTATCATGAGCACAATCATATCTTTAGGTATCGGTCACTAATTACCAGTCACTCTATATGATATATATACCTATTATGTAAAGGATTTTTCCTTAGCACACCCATGTGTGCAGTCGACACGTAAGGAGAGTAGGTTATTAGTCATTCCAATCAACCTATTTTTACACGCATATGATGATTTCTATTTAGGTACCAATTTTTCAAGAATCATCTTATGTTTTATTTATATAAATCGCCCTACGTTATGTACACTCTCGCTATATTTTCTTCTGAAACAAATATAATTCAATTTATAAACTCATTCCTGACCTAAATCCGAGAATTATTAAATGCAACGGCTTAACAAAATAAAATGTAAGTAGGACAGCTGTAAGGAATCCCCGGCCATCCCTTTGTACAAGATTTATTGCGTCACTAAGTTTACAAATAGCGTCCTAGAGGGTAACATAGGGTCTCTATGGGTAAAAAGAGGGATGGATGGTCCATCCTGCTTGCTGTTGAAATGATTTATGCAATGCCTCGCAGGCTAAATCAGGTATTTGATTTTTAATGATAAACGGAAATAAAGAACAACTATTAAGTTGAAACTATTTATGAACTTGAACGACATGAAAGGCAGAACTCTTGCTGAAACTCAAAGCATATATTTCAAATAAACCATACATAATATATACTTTTAAACTTTTAATAATATATACTTTTGAATTGTCAAGGGGTCGGTCAGTCAGAAAGATGAAGTTAGATGTCCATTCCAAAGCGTAGTAGGTTCCTATGGAGAAGAACGGGCAATAAACTGCACGGACACTATTTTAAATCAAAATATTGTTGCCTTTGGTTACACTGAAAAATTTCGTGGCAGCTAAGAGATGATCAGTCCGTCGGCGTCCGTTTCTTAAAAACAGCTGCCTGGCATTAGCTGGTAGACTATGGAAACAAACAGTTCCTCAATAAACTCTCCGGAAAGAGGACTGTCCTGATTTTATCAATACTTTTAAGTCCCAATGGGTCCTATCCAAAATTTGGTTAATTCAGTCATAAACATCACTGGTATACGACGAAAGAAAACATTGGGAAGAAAGTTGAAGTTAATACGCTTAAAGGCTCCCGCAGACAGGCGCGAAACGAATCGCCCTCAGAATTATGAAATTACTTAGCTTCGTTTTGTTTCATTCCCAGTGTAGCGGAATAGATAAAAGAGTTCCCGTGATCTACATAAACTTCATACATCCGGAATTACAAAAATAATGGCCGTTTTTTATGTAAAAAGTCACATGCATCGGCCGGGAATCGAACCCGGGCCGCCCGCGTGGCAGGCGAGCATTCTACCACTGAACCACCGATGCTATATTACGTATATAGCAAATGTAATGTTAGAACAAAATGTACAGACAGCAAAAACATTGAACCGTTCACTTTTTTACTCGTAAATAAATTATCTTTCGTAATGTTAGGTAAATAGATGATGAGTAATAAATATAAATTAGCACATTGGGAGGCGTTTATTAATTACGTGAGGCGTATAGAAGGGGGCGTAGGCGTTTAGGGTTCGGGCGAAATCTCACCCAATCTCACGTGGGGGAGAAGGGGGTCTCGGCAAATATCATGTACGTAATTTTTTTTTCGCGAGAAACATTGTAAAATTGCGTGAAAACTGGGTAATTATTACAAAAAAAGTATCAAGCATCAACGCAATACTAAATACTTATACTTACTATGCCTTAGATTAAAGAATGTCCTACGAATTTTGAAAAATCTCACGTGAGAGTAGTGGGGAGGGGGTCGAGCCAAATGTCACGATATCTCACTAAGGGGGGTGGGGGTCAAAAAATCTCCAAAATCGCCTCACGTAATTAATATACTGACGCCCCCTTTTGTGAAAGGCATGATTAATGGATACATCATAATCACGTAGAATTACATGCCCAAGATAAATATTTAGTTCTAATACGTTGCCTACCCGACCGTAATTATCCCATGAAAACTGAAGGGTGAAAAGGTAGGCATAAAAACATTACCCTTTTTCTAGGGTAGTCGGGAAAAAGGCCTTTTCTGAAGAACAAGCATCAATCACCACGCTTGCTGGATGCGTGGCAATTTCATGCCATTATCCCTAATTAAATGCAGATTTCCTCAAGTTTTTTAAAAAAAAAAACAGTTCTTCAAAAAAGTTCTTGCATCGGCCGGGAATCGAACCCGGGCCGCCCGCGTGGCAGGCGAGCATTCTACCACTGAACCACCGATGCTTATACTATCTCTACTAAAATCGGTTGCAATTCAAAATAGGTAGATCAATAATGCTATCGTTGCACGTTGCCTTACACAATATTCCAACGAAGATATCATCATAGGTTATATGTAGAGAACGCTTCAGAGAATGCGAAGAAAAACACGAGCCAAAGATTTTTTTGGTTATGTATGAGTGTACCTATGTATTTAGGTGTATCTACACCATCTACACAATACGTCTAGGAAAAAAAAAACGTTCCGTAGTTTTTCAAAAAAGTTCCTGCATCGGCCGGGAATCGAACCCGGGCCGCCCGCGTGGCAGGCGAGCATTCTACCACTGAACCACCGATGCTTATACCCAAATTACTAAAATACCTATCCAAAGCTTTGTGGTTTAAAAGTAAAAGTGAAGATGTGTGCGCAAGAGCACCTTTCACCTAGATTTGACCTCGCTCCTAATATTAAGCTGATAAAGATATTAAATGGTCTGTTTGTGTGATAGTTTCTTGAGTAAAATCACCTACTGATTTAGAGTATTTAGAAGATGGTAAAAATAACAAAAAATAATAATGAAATAACAAAAAATGTGCTAAATTCTAGTTTATCATCTAAATTACCGCCACGCGGCAGTGTGGCAAACAGGATAAATAGGCAATTTATGGGTAGTTATGTACACACGGCTACATATCAAGCTATTAATTTCCAGTTTAAGCAGACTTCTCATTGTTCAGAAATCCTATACAACTCGAGACCAGCATAGAATGGAAATTATAGCTAGATATGGAGCCGTAAGTACACACAGCAGCAGGTCAAGTTACCACAAACTGTCAAATTTTCTCATTCGATTTTGAACTTTTTAAGGTTTAAACCTCAACATTTCAAGGTTTAAAATCATTTGGAGAAATTTGACTGTTTGGTACACAGGTTTGGTATAAAGTGATGTGTTGATAAATATGAAATCTAAAGCTTTTCACACACTGTTGTAGTTTTATTGTGCAAGTATAGAGTTCTTAACAAATAGTCAGAAGGCTGACAGTTTGACAACCAGTCTTATCAAGGGGTATCGTATTAGTATAGTAACTGGGTTGGGTTGTGGATGTCAGATAGGCAGTCGCTTCATGTAAAATACTGGTATTCAGCTGCATCTGATTAGACTGGAAGCCGACCCCAACATTGTTGGGAAAAGGCTAGGCAGATGATGCTGATAGAGTTCCGCGAAATTCAAAATTTCTTATGTTTTTTGCAATTTCTAAGTCAGTATTAAGTTGTGTGTTGATCTAAATATGATTCGCGGCCGTCTCAACTATTTATTTATTGAATTATGATCATAAAAATCATCTTTACACCTCTCTAAGTTCATATTACCCTATTGAATAACTATTTCATGAAATCATGAGATTTGAGCCAATTCTAACATATGGAGTTGTATTGCTGATTCTTATGCTTATAATTTTGTAAAGCCATATTAATTACGGCCGCGAATCATATTTTAATCAACATACAACCTGACACTGACCTGCAAATTGCAAAATATGTAAGAAAATTTGAATTTTGCTTTTGTAAAGGGGATGCGCTAAGCAAACCCAGCTTAGCGCATTCCCCTTACAAAAAGTTAGAAAGAAAAGAAACAAAGAAAAGACTTAGAGATAAACAGATTTATCTGCAGAAACACGTGAATACAGAAAAGATCGGTTAAAATCAATGCGTGATTAATTATCATACTATTGTCAAAGTAAAACAATTTTCAATGTTTAGAGAACAAAAATTTAATTAAGATTCATTCAATACGCTATAAGAGAGCGTTCGTAAGAGATCTTTTTATGACATTGGTAATACTATATAAATATGCATAGAGCACACGCTTCCACAGTTTCTACGTCCATTGTGGTGCAACGGCGAGCGACCTAATGTGGAGCGTCGCGATTAATTGCGCGAGTAGAGCAGTGTGTGGGCAGAGAGGGCAACATCGCGGCAGCGCGAGGAGCAGAGCGATGAGCAGCGCGAGGAGCATAGTGTGGCAGGGCCATAGACACGTCGAAACTTCAGTAGATGGCACCCATCTTACTACAATTCGAAAGTTTGGATGGATGGATGTTTGTTACTCAATCACGCCAAAACGGCTGAACGGATTTGAATGAAATTTGGCACAGAGATAGATTATAGTCTGGAATGGCACATAAGCTACGTTTTCACTGACATCCACGCGGGCGAAGCCGCTGGCAAAAGCTAGTGCGAAATAAGGGCGGGTCGCTAGTATTGCCGTCCTAAGAAAGAAGGGCACAACTAACATTTTTATCTAAATCGAGTTAAATACATATTCGGAATCAGGAAAAAAAGGCCTATCTGCCTAATTTTTTGTATATTTCTAACAATAAAACAAACAGAGATAGCATAAGCATAAAGGGCACAACTGTACCATTTTTTAAGATTTTGTAAAGAAAAAGGTCACATTGTGATATATGTCTCCTACTTCACATTTATGTCTTTAATATATTTAGTTGAAAAGGCATAATTGGCGCACATTAAATATGAAGGGCTTATGTGGCAATTGTGCTATTTTTTTAAACCAACACCTTAGCAAGAAGTGTAGAAAGAAAGTCACAACTGGCGATTGTGTCTTTACTATTTAACCTACTCCTTAATATTTTGTATAAAAATAGGCACACTGGCAGTTATGCCTTTACTACTTACCCTACTTCTTAATATTTTGTAAAAAAAATAGACACACTGGCAGTTATACCTTTACTACTTACCCTACTCCTTAATATTTTGTAAAAAAAATAGACACACTGGCAGTTATGCCTTTACTACTTAACATCTCTACAGAGAAATGAGGTGAGGGGAGCGAGGTATGAGTGAGCTTACGCCAGTTGTGCCCGGCGTGTCGAGACGAATCCACGCGTGTCAGTGCCGCGCTCTGGTAAGATTATTTTTGTTACGTATTTCTATCGCCCATTCTATAATATAAAGTCTATCAACCTAGTAATTTAAATAACTTCATATTTTCTTTGTTTAATTAATCTTAGAAGGGTTAGTATAATAATAGCGAAATACAAATGTCGAAGCTGCGCCGCCGCGCCGGAGGGTCGCGTGCGCGATCGTCAAAAAACGACCGTTATTTCTGCTTATTATTGTGTGGGTAGATGTCGTGAACTAAACGCTATTAGTTCACGACATCTACCCACAGTTTAAATTTCACCCAGACCCAAACCCAGACGTCTGGGTTTTTTGATACAGGGTGTAGTTTTAGATATACTGGGTGTAAAAAAGTTAAAAGGGATATAACTTTTAAACCGCTATCGCAATGTTTGTGTATTTTAGTTTTTTTAGCAACGTAGCCATAATAAAGAAATTGAATTGATTCTTTTTGGGGAAGCTGGGGATATGTCTGTTATGCAGATAGCGTCGCTTTGCGGAAGTTAGCATGTAATAAATAATCTTTATTTATTTTCAGCAATATTTCATCAAGAAGCGCAAGATTAATCAATGCTGCTTTACGCAAAACAGACTGTGATGAACAGATCTTAGATGAACCTGTTCCATCCACAAGTGGGATACAAAACTATCGAGATCAAGCAGCAAGTGAGGAAGATTGTCATGATTTTGATTCTGATGATTCTGTAATCGATAAAGATTACAAATTACCTGAAAAACCGAACCGAAACATTAGTAGCAGTGACTCAGAAAACGACATTATACCGTGTTCACAAATAATTCGGCACACAACGATTGAAGCATCACCGGGAGAATCACCAGACCCAGAAACAAACGAAGAACAAATAACGAAAAAAGGCAATATAAGGAAGCGGAAAACATATAACATTAGCTTAAAAGAGCGAAAGAGAATAAAGAATGAAGAAAGAATAGGCACTAAATATTTTGTAAAACCTGGTTGTCGTGAAAACATCTGCAAAAAAAAGTGCTCAGAGCGTTTTCCAGATGAGATTCGCAAAAAAATTAATGTCAATTTTTGGAAATTGTCATGGACGGAACAGAAATACTTTTTTATATGTCATACCAGCACAAAAAAACCAGATAGACCTAAAAACAGAGAAAACGATGTCAATGAAGGTAAACATTACACACGATCGAAGACTATAACATATTTTTTGGTAAATGAAAACGGCGAGAAAATTTCAGTTTGCAAAACTTTTTTCCTCACTACACTAGGCTATAACCAAAATAACTGTAAGGCAGTAAGAAACGCTCTTGAAAGTGATTATAAGCCCGAATTATATCCAAAACCTCTTGTTGATGGACGTGGACGCAACCCGAATCCTCAAAAACTAGATTCTGTTAAAGTCACGGAACATATAATGTCATTTAATCCTGCAGTATCTCACTATAGACGTGAGCACGCCCCTAACAAAAAGTATTTGCCTTCAGACCTTAATATACGTATAATGTATGACCACTACTGTGAAACCGATCCTGAAATAAAAGTATCTTATGGATTTTACAGAAAACTTGTAAGAGAACTTAATATCTCATTTACTAAATTAGGACAAGAAGAGTGTGAGCTATGTGAAAAATTTATTATACACAACCCTCGTCGGGAAATGATTAGGCATAGAAATTGCAAAGATTGTAAAGACTACGAAGCACACCATGACAGATATATATTAGCTCGCCAAAAATATGAAAATGATGCTGACAATCAAACACAGAAGAAAAATGACACAGACACTCTAATTTTTGCCGTAGATCTAGAAAAAGTTATAATGTTACCCCGCATGGAAGAGTTCAAAACTGTGATGTTTTGCCCGCGGCTTATTGTTTTTAACCAAAGTTTTGTGCCAATTGGTGAAAAACATATACATGAATTAGGTCTAACTTTTGCAGCTTTATGGCATGAAGGATTATCTGGAAGAAAAAAAGAGGATATCGTGAGTTGCTTCAGGGCCTTTTTTATGCAAAATAGAGACTTTAAGCATATCATTTTGTGGCTCGATAACTGTGCAGCACAAAATAAAAATTGGACCCTGTATTCTTATCTGATATATTTGGTAAATTCTACAGAAGTTAACTTTGAAACTATTACTTTACGCTACTTGGAAACTGGTCACACATTCATGGCTGCAGATGAATTCCACCACAGAGTAGAGAAATCTCTCAAAACAAAAAAGCGTGTTTATGACTTTGACGACTTTTGTAATGCTGTATCTAATACTGGCTCTCGCACCATGGTAAAGAAGATGGAAGTTCAAGACTTTTACGATTATGAAGACTGTTCTTCGACATTTAAATTAAAAAATTCTAACCCGAGAGCTTATTTAAATAATATTACTGAGACAAATTTTCGAAGAGGATCTAATTCACTTTTTTACAAGAGCAGCCATGGTACTCAAGAATACTTCCAGCTAGATTTTCTTAAGATAAAAAATATTAAACAAGGGATACCACATCCAAGACAGAAGCTTGTTCCAAGGGGTATCACGAGTGAAAGGAAATCAGCTATACTCACAAAGCTTGGTCCACTTATGCCCACTACCAGAAAGGTTTTTTGGGAAACATTACCTGTAAATGATCAGTCACTCGATTTGATTCAAAACTTTGAAGACTAAAATTAAAGAAGACTGATTTTATTATACTCACTTTAGTGAAGTTTTTAAGTAGTATTAAGAATAATTGATATGTAAGCAAAGTGCCTTGATGTTTCTCATTTTAAAGTTTAGTATTTGTGTTTTTCCAAAGATACATTGTTTTTTTTAATTTGTTAAAATATTTTAGGAGAGAGATTTTTTAAGACGGATTTGATCCATAGTGCCATTATTATTAGAAATAAGAAGTTCATTCCAGTTTATGATTGTGATAAAACTACATAGTAGTTGATACTTTATGGTTATAAATTATAATTAATGTTTCTGAAAACTACGTTCGTTTTGTTTATTTTGACAAATATTGTTTATATTTCTTACTGGTTGTGTTACCTGACTTTGAAATAAATGTTTGATTTTCTTGTCATTACCTTGTTTTATTCAAATAGAAGTCATTTCCAATATTTTACTGTATAAATCTATGCTAATAATATTACAGTGTAAAGGCACAACTGAATAAATGTGCCTTTTCATTGTAACATCAAAAAAATGTTACATTAAAAAGGCGTATTTGGTTGTTTGTGCCTTTTAAACGTAATATTATTGTTTCTAACTTATTTTTTATGTTAAGATGAAATAAATTAAGATAATTATCTATTATATGCATAAAATTAAAAATTAAAAATGGTCATGATCTTATATGTAGTATATAAATGCATGTATTGACATTCACAAAATTTCGAAAAACATAGTTTAGTAATGTAATTTTCAATAAAAACTAAAAAAAAATTCAAACTTGATTTTTTCAATATTTGCAAAATGTTAGTTGTGACCTTCTTTCTTATGACGGCAGAGTAGGTTATGAGTAGGTACCTATCATGGAGTAGCCGGAAGGTAATTCCGATCAACAGTGATATTAAAATGCTACTATTAATTAAAAAAACGAGGCTATTATTGTTCTACTGCGAGCAAAGGCCAAAAGGTCTGAAATCGCCTACCCATCTTGAGCAACAGAGAGAATGAGAAGAATGCTACAATTACAGACTAAAAAAATATAATACTTTAGCTAGCAAGTCGTAAGACGGATACCAAGACAATTTCAAGTTAAATGGCGCAGACGAAAAGCAAAGAATAGTGAAACAGTTTAACATTTTCCATTCAACTTTTATCGGGATTTCATCAATGCAAGTTGTTTAAACCCCAGTTATAGGATATATAGGATTGTAGCAACCTTCACATAATATCAATACAAAAGTTTGTGCAGATATTTTTTCCTCATGCATATTGGTTGGTATGGCTGAAAAACGGACACACAGAAATACCCTGGCACATAAGACATCCATTTACCCAAAAACTTGAAGTAGGTACCTAACTACTTAATTTTTAAACCGTCATTTTCAAGTGACCACTGAACATTAGCGCTGTGCTGTGGGTTTATACTCGTAACACAGCATCATGTTCAGCTGCCGAGTGTTTCTGTTCTTTGCTCGTGATTATAGATCTATTCTGTTTTTCTCAAATATGCTTGGAATTTCAAGCATTACTTTGACAACCTTCTTCGAGATAAATCTAAAATGATGTTCCTACTGGTTAATAATACATGCGAGCAGGCGGCCGGCAATGTTAGTATGAAAATTGAAAATCCATATCTGTCGGCCGAATATTTCCTATGAAAACTCACATATCTGTCGTCTTATTTAAAAATGGAACGAGTTTTTTATTCGACACATGCAGGCAACCAAGGAGGTAACTTATCAAAGATTTTATTTTTTCGAGTTAGCTTGCAAATAGAGCTGTATAAAGTAAAAAAAAGAAACAAATGAACATATTGGTGTGTGAAAAATTATTGTTGTTCGTCATTGGTTCTAGAATTTAATAATTAATTTACTTACCTACTTAGTTGGAATTTCTCCACATTATTTGAGAAAAGGCTATACAAGCCTTGGGCGCAACCAGGCATTGATGGACTCAAGTAGGTATGTGTGCCCCGGTTTTTCAAGTTCGTCCATCAATGCCCCTTTTGCAGGCCGTGGCAGTAATGTACAGACAACAACTGTCACATCAGGTTATACCAAACTGTCAAATTTCTCCAAATAATTTTAAACCTTAAAATGTTGACGGTTAAGTTCAAAATCGAATGAGAAAATTTGACAGTTTGTAGTAATTCCACTTGACTTTGACTTGTTTGTAGTAGCTGCTGTGTTTACTATTTGTTTATAACTCAAGTTCATTTGTATTTTTTAAAGCACGTGTTTCTGTGACAAACAAAAAGTATTTTTCTTTCTTTCTTTCTAGTTTTAAGCTATAAGAGTAAAACCGCGGGAAACAGCTAGTCATCTAACGAGCCACTCTTTAAAGTCCACCCAATCTTGTTACGTTGAAAAGGCAGCGGTCCATACCGGCGGATCTTGAAAAGCCCTCATGTGATAAGGAGGGCAACTGCGTGGTCTAAAACGGGAGGAGTCCGAAGTTCCACCTTCCTCAAAAAAACATCCATGAGGATTTTCGACGTGGAAAAGGTATCTTTATGAATATGAATGAACCAAAAGAATGAAGATTGGTTATTGCTTAGTGGTGGGATGGTATCTACTTAGGAAGGAAGTATTGATTAAAAAAAAAAAATCTTTAGTAAGACGCTCTTTGATGGTGTCGGATGGGCACCGTCATGGATGGAGACCTAGGAAACGCAAACGTGATGACTTATCACGTTTGCGTTTCCTAGGGCTCCTAGGTACCTCTAACTCTTAGAGGTATTTAAGGGCCGGAGAAAGTTTCGTACAGGGAGGTGCCCTGAATCAGGATATTACAGGTCGATAAAAATATGACTGCCTCGTTGTTCTAGTCTCAGATCGATTCAATTCTCAGATCGGTCAAAATGTTATTTGGTTTTTCGAAAGAGATACCGTGGCCCTGACACAGGCAACTGAAGGAACACGAGTGGGTTTTAGTCAGTAAAAGTCTGACACGCCCCCCCCGCTCCACCCAGAGCGTGAGAAGTTATTTGATGATTTCCCATCCACAAAAAAAAAGGTACTATGTAGGTATTACACCTCTGCCTAAAGGGAAAATAGGTGTTATGTTATTCGTATATTATTTAAAAAAAAGCGGCTCCATGTTTCCCATTTATTTTTATCTCAGAAGTCTGAACACCCCTTACAACAGACACACTCGGTCTAAGTGTAAGTTCTAACGATATCCTCCGATTTTTCCAAGTTGTCGCGTCACGCTCACAGCCGAGTTGCTTCGACGTTTCCGCACAATTCTGCCTCTTTTCTCGGTTTTTTTTTACCGAAGAATATAGGTAACATATTCTTCGGTAAAAATAATCTACTTACTAGTTGCATGCAGTGAACGAAATCGTTCACTGGTTACCTAGATAAAACGTTGCAGGATCAACATTGGCGTCGCGCTTAGCATGGAATATTGGTTTTTTATAAGATTTCTAAAAAGAAAAAAAGAAATGAAGTACCCATTTAACACTCCAGTTAATTAAACACATGTCGTGGTTTTATTTGTTAATTTTGCAATTAAAAATGTAAACAGGATAGTTTTATTACAATGAGACAATTATTGTCAAAATAAATAAGTATGTACAAATAGTTATCGGTTTGTTTTCCCAAACATAATTGCTACTATTTGATTTCCTTTCCTGTTTAATTAAACCTAAACTGAATACACGTCCTTATCACGAATTAGTTTACATCGATAATTCCGAGTGCTCGTAGAGTTGACGAAAATTATTATGAAGTCCTTAATATCTAAATTAATCATAGTGACGTTGTTTGTCTGCTTGTCTGTGAAATATGGTGAGATTATCTTTCTTTTTTTTGAGTCAGCTTTTTTTTACTAAATTTTGTTCCGAAGAATTTTTTAATTTCTTCGCACGTGTTTACAAACAATGCCGAAGCGATGAAGATTCTTGGAATCTTGTAACGCTCGAATATTTTAATGGATGCCAGAGAACTGGACTCTATTGTAGTGTATGTTTCGTTTGAATGTATGCTCGTATAAAATTCACAAAAATAGGTATGTAAAGAGCAAACACAGTTAGTTTCAGATTTCTAGATTTTCTACAAAGAAAAAACAAGCGATGACCTATATTTTTTATGGTTTAAAATGCATGCTGTGTTAACTCTTAACGTGAAACATAAATAAAACCACTTACCACAGTACAATATTCATTATTTACAAGCTTCCGAAGTTGAGACAAAAAATTGTTATTGTTTACTTTAGATTTTGTGACAGCGAAAATAATATTTTTTTAGTGTCATAGACTAGTTCAGTGAGTGTTGTCGTATCTCAAAAGGTTCGGACACAGATAATCTATCACAGTAAATGCATGGAATTGGATATTACTACTTAATAGTGGTGAAACAAGGTTAAAAGTAAAAAAAGATTGTCTTGGGAAATTGTTCCCACGGACAATCTACTGTTGGGGAACAAACTTCCCGCGGGCGCGCAAGTGGCTATGAACTTGAAATTTGGTGATAATGTTTATAATTACGTATATTTTACTACGAAATACCAATATAGTACTGATAAATCAGCTTTGGTACGGAACCATAAAATGTACGAAGTCCGACACGCACTTGGCCGGTTTTTTTACTTAGATCCCTCTTTCCAGCTTCGTCTGTTGTCTGCTATGTGTGTGAAGGTTTTGGAACTAACTCAGCATGCAGAAACAGTAGTGCTATTCTGTAAACATCTCACCGTGATAATTTAGGTGAAGTGAGCGTGAAGAGAGCCGTCATCCCACCTGATGCTAGGGGTTGACACTATTGACAGTTCACTTTTAGATCTCTTCACCTATGTTTTCACGGTGAGATTTTTACTGAATAGACCGGCTGGTTACACTCCAGCATGATCAGAGTATGCCCAGAGTCCTTGTGGATATGTAAAGTTGGATCGTGAGTACCAATTTTGTATCATTAATGCCTTCGTAAGGAAATGGCGGCCTTAGAGTCAACAAAAGCAGAGCAGCAAGCTCGAGTAGTTTTTCATTGATAAATAAATTGATAATGAATTTAATAACAAGTAAAATAGAGGCCAAAATAGCGTGCAGGAGAGCGAAGAACGTGCTCGAGCATTCTGTTCCGTCTGGACTGATCCTGAATGTCAAAAATCAAATAAGAAACTATCATAATTTCCTTTTTCATTTCATACTTACAGATTTTTGGTTCTTCTATATAAAACGCACATGCGGGAAAAAGTTAGACGAATATGATGATGTTCTTGATGATTATACGGAAAAAAACCGGAATTTGCGTCCCTGCCACCCTGTGTAACACAAATCTGTGCAACAGGACTGCTGAGACCCCAACTACAAGAATGATAGTGTATATAACCGCCATGTTGTTTTTATCTTTATCATCCATATGTTTGTTAATGTTAATAAAGAAATGGAGATGTTTCTAATTCGCTTCTATTTCGGGTTAGTGGAATTCAGTATTATTATTTACTAGCTGCGCCTCGCGGATTCACCCGCGTAGATGGGGATAAAAAATAGCCTGTGTGTTAATCCAGGGTATAAGCTATCTACATACCAAATTTCGTCCAAAACGGTCCAGCCGTTTGAGCGTGAAGAAGTAACAAACATAGAAACACACACACACACACTCACAAACTTTCGCCTTTATAATATTAGTGTGATGTGATGTGTAATAAATGTTACATTTTTGTAAAATCTAAACGTTAGTCTAAGTTTACTTATTTATTTATTTATTTATTTATGTACACAGAGACACCATTTTTTTTATTAAAAAAATACTTAGGGACAGAGTTGTTTGGTAAAACACCAAGATTCTCATAATGAGTCATTCAATTTCGGCCAACATCCTTTATTTCTGTGGCTTTAAACTGTACCGCCATTTTGCCTACGTACTACCAAGCCATATGCAGTCTGAGAAATTTCAACTCAAACTCAATTCAAATAAAATAAATAAATAAACCACTTTAGAATTTTCAAGGGGCATCGGTCAGTCAGAAAGATGAAGCTAGTTTCCCATTCGAAAGCGTAGTAGGTTCCTATGGAGACGAATGAGCAAGAAACTTCACGGACACTCTTAAATCAAAATAGTTTTACAAAATATTGGTTAAATCATTCATGTTGAAATTATACGTGTGAGAACAATCTAGAAAGGCACGTAAAAAGCGTTCGTAATAAAAACAAAAAAAAATATCTGAAAAATTAAAATAAGCTGTGGCAGCTAAGAGATGACGAGTCCCTACTGACAGTGCCCGTTCACGAACATGACGCATGGATCAGCACCATTTAGCTGCGGAACTTATGGTTGCACTGAATGGTGGCTGATCCAAGCTGAAATGTACAGTCAAGAGCACCAATATGTATACACTTAGCAACATTCAAAAGCGATTTTCTCGTGTAATAGCGACTGGAACTTTGAGATAACACCTATTTCATAATACTATGGGTTCCAAAATATTATTGTTGGTAACAACATAAAATTACAATCAACACAGTAGGAGAAAATCACTTTTAAATGTTGCTTAGTGTATACATATTGGTGCTCGTGACTGTACTGTCTACCCAGATTGACCCACTATGTTTTGTCGTGCTAAAGCCATTTAAATAACTGATAAAAAATAACAGCACCCTAAATTGCGTAATACTGGTATTAAAAAATAAGACAGGATACGAAATACCCTGATTAAAGAAAAGACAAAAGTTATTGATGTTCTTAACAAAATAGACTAATAAAAGTGGAGATGGACCGGCCACATGTTTAGAGGCATTCAAGACAAGTGGAGTAAAGTTAAACGGTACCCCAGAGATGGCAAAAGGAATAGGGGAAGACAATGTAAAAGATGGGAACACGAATTGAATCTCACAGCGGGTCTAAATTGGAGAAGAGTTGCGAGAGATAGGATTCAGTGGAAGTTGTTAGAGGAGGCCTTTGCCAAAAGTCACACTGAAGTAAAAGACAATTTGTAAACTTCTGAAAATGCAAAGATGTTCAGAATAAAAAGGGCTTATTATTAAATTTCGTAACACTTTCAATCTCAATATGAAAGAAAAATTCGTCTGCTCAATATAGAAACACATTGAATATTGTTGAAATGTCAAAACGTGATTGTGTGCCATTGTGACTGAGTGCGATTTGCGTATACGGGAAAATTGGTAATGTAACGGTTTCAAATACTGTAATATACTTACTATTCTACATACAAGTACATACATAAAAACTCATGTCTTCTTCCCATGGGGGCAGGCAGAAACTACAGAACGCCACCTGCTACGATCCTTACATACTCCTTTTGCCTCGTTTACGTTCATACATCTGTGGCCTTAGTGCGAGTTTTTAACTTACTCGATCACGTTAACGTAAACTTCTATACGTACTGAAACCGACTAAGCGCCGTCTGGTGACTATAATGGGAAACTCAATTATTCCATGCAAAATGACATAAGGTACGTCCATATTTTATATCAGGGCACCAATTCTGTATGATTCCCCGCTTATATCTTACCACGTGCAAACCACGTCAATATCGTGTCTTGTAGAAACCCATCACAGAGTACTTTTTATATAAAGGCGGTTTCGTTCATTGTGTCATACAGAATACGTTATTAGCAGACGTCGTGATTAGCTCAATGAATTGACGTGGTTTCGAAGTAAGAATTGTTAAGTGGTCATAGTGAATTAGGGTGCTGGTCTTAAACGCGCACAGGTTGCGAGTACTACGCACCTGACCATTCTGAAGAACCTCATCATTAAGGTCACTAATTATGTCTTCCTAGGGCGTCCCCTCCCGGCGTTTCCAATCACATCTGCCTTGTAAAGACATTTTTTCAGTCGTCTTTCATTCATCCTCTCAACATCATCTAAGCATTCTCTTTTCAATTTTAGTCACTACATCTTCTTTAAACCGCACCGTTTCCATAGGATACAATTCCTCAGTCATTCATAGTCAGCATTTATTCTACTTTCATGCTTTTTTGCTCTCTAAATCTGCAGCTCTAATACGTCATATAAACTAGCACTAGATGACGTCACTAAACCGGTTAGTAAGTTGTAGAACGCTCGTTTACCACCTAAACGTCTTTAATGTAATGTGAAGCACGTTCGCGCATGCTTATCTCGGCGCCTCGGCTAAAGATAAAGGGGAGTTCTGATGAACGTGTGAGGAGGAAACGGAATATTTAGGAGATTACTTACCAATAATTTCTAATGTTTGGTATGTGTTTGGCATTCCGATTTTTCCGTTGGCTATCTGATGATTGAAGACTTATCGTAGAGTTTGCGAAATGTTCATAGTTCCTTGGCAAATTTAATAGAGCTCGTCTTAGCTGAAATTACGCGTCCCACTACTTAATTAAATTAGTATACGTATACTCTAAAATATTTCCAACCTTTTATTTTGCATTTATTCGACAATGGTTGCCTGTCAATAAGAAACTTCATTAGGCGTGCTTATGTCATCTGCCTAGCCTTTTCCCAACTAAGTTGGGTTCGGCTAACCGGATGCAGCTGTATACCAGTATTTTACAAGGAGCAACTGCCTATTTCTGACCTCCACAACCCTGTGTGATTGTCAGTAGTTGTCAGACTTTAACTACTGTCAAAGATCCACGAATGACAGCCGGGACCAACGGCTTAACGTGCTCTCCGAGGCACAGAGGGGTCTTGGTATGTAAAGATGGTCACCCATCCACGAACCAACCCCGGCAAGCGTAGCTTAACCTGATCGATCGACCCGTGCGGTTGATATTACTTAGCCACGAGCCCCCGGCGTGTCTACGTCAAAAGTAAAATAAATGGTTGGGAAAAGTTATAGGGCGTCATTAAAGCTTAGACGAGCCCTAATTGATTGCATTGTCATGAATTTTCAAATAGCTAATACGTCTCTTTGTAGCCAGTTTTAGCATTATGTTGAGTAGCATAAATTAGAACGTAACGCTATGCCTACAAGATTTGCGATAGATCAGGACTTGACAAACCCATATTGGTGTTTTCAGGAAGGCGCAAATTGATTTTCACGTTGGTACTTTTGAGTATCCAACTGTCCTGTTTTCCCCAGCATATCCTACTTTTTGGGAAGTCCTAGTATCCTGGTTAGTTTTTAAGTAGCGTCCTGGGTTTTTAAAGCATCCTGTAGTCCTGTATTTTAAATTTTGCGCGCTACTACTGCCTTCAACCTTCAGTTTATCAATCGGCCGTTAAATACGTATTTCTTATCTTTCTCTTTTCTTTTTTTCTTTCTTCTCTTTCCTTCTTATCTTTTCAATTTTAATTAAAGATACTTTATTTAAAAATTGTTTAATTATAGCAAATACATAATTGACTTTAATTGCCCCTGTTTTGATTGCGTGTTGCTAAACTACTGCTCTAAAACTGCTTCCTGTTTTTAATCCAAAATGTCCTGTTATTTTCACCTTCTAATCCTGGTTTTAAAAATTTGGCGATGGCAACCACCAAATAAACAAAACAATAGGAGAAACCGTTCTTTCCTGCACTTAAAATCCGTTTAGAAAATCAGCTCACGAAATAAATCTTTATCAAGCTGCCCGCCACGTGTGAACACACACTAAACGTGCGGATTTAGATACAGGGGAGTTTCTTTGAAATACGTTTCGAAAATGGGTCGTCTTTCGTTTGAGCCTTTTGTGTATTTTTCCTTTTGTCTTCCACCTTCCCCTTCTAAATGTTTCATATTTTTTAAGTAAATGTTTTCTTTTAAAACGACGCCTCCGCTCCGTTTCAAGTGTTTCTGACTCTCATCCCTTTTCAACTAAAGGTATGAATTTCCATAAATCCTTCTTGACAGTTACTTCAGCCGAAAGCTGAATATTTTCGATGTATATTTGGGCGGTTGCGTCAGAAACATGTGGCGCAATATTTATGTGGTTGAAGATACCTAAACTATTTTGGATTAGGGTGCCACTCTATCTGATGGAGGTACCCTGTATTTAAATTGAAATTGAAGCCGCTCTACACAGGCTTCTCCCGAGATGTTGCTGAAGTACAATCGATATGGGAGAGGACTAAGTTCTCTTTATATTCATCAGCTTTGTAAAATGCTCGTATTGTTGATGCATAATTCTTGGTTTAAATCTAGATTTGGCTCCTTCAAATACGCGCGACACAAAGGCACCGCGTGTCGAACGAGTGGTGCCTTTGTGTTGCGCGTTTATAATAAAAATAAAAAATAAAAATAAAAATGTTTAAAAAATTTTATAGGAGCCTAAAATCTGTCAGCTGTGAAATTAGAATGCCAGCGTAAATTCGATATTATAATGGCGCGACGCGACTCTACTAGAACATTTCATAAGAAAACTTTACGGAAAATGTTCAACCAGAATCGCGTCGCACCGTCGTCACGTCGCGTCTGTCTGCTTGAGCCTTAACTCGTAGGGACGTAGGGACCATATTTCTTTCATTGGACTGTATTATCGCTGGTAGCTTGATTAAAACGACTTGCTAATTAATAACTCCTTTTTATTATTCACCGATACAGATATACCTACACACAGCCCACGTAGCGAGTGGCAAGCCATGACATGAGATCTTGACATTTCTTTTAATACAGACTAAAATTAATTAACTTTGTGTTGATATTCTACTAATTATTGTCTTTTCTCCAATTTTCAGGACAAGAGACCAACTAATAAAGCCATCTACCAATTCTTTCATTTCAATCTTTTTTACCCTAATCTCAGGATCTGTTCTTTACCCCTATTCATCAGTAATTTCGTACTTTTCCTCATATCCTATCAATCTTTTTAATCAAAGTCCCCCACGTTCTATACATTAATAGTACGTGTTTCTAAGGCTAATAGAAATCTGAGTCAGCCATTACTGAAAAGTTGTTGGGGTTGGTTCGCCTCAGCTAAATTGGAATGCCTATTCACCGTACTATTGGCCGGGCTTGGGCTAAGAGTTTGGGCTTCCCTGCTACCTTTTGAGATTGGGGCCATGAAAATAGCAACTTCGTTTATTCGTAAATAAAGAAAAGTATTTATTGGAACTCGCACATGGAGAGATAACAAACTAAACTAAACACAATAATGGAAACAATAAAAAAAAAATATTAAGAAAAATTTGAATCACTAGCTGGCAAGGCTCGGAACCGGTTAAACAATACCGGTTAATACTGTTTTATTTCGGTTTTGCCCCGATCTTTTCTTAAGAACGTGAACGTTTTAAGAACTTTATCTTAGACGAGCGGTGCGGCGCGGCGTGTCGGTAAACGCGTTGTACGCCCCGAAACAAAAAAAAAAAAAAATACTGCTAAATAAAAACTGAACGGCGTTTGTTTATCATACATCCGACTGGTTTTTATTGCTTTAAAGTCTAAACCGTTTAGTCCGAAAAAAACCATTATGTAAAGATTTCTCTAAAAACCGGTTTATAAAGACCGGTTTATTCGAACGAAACCGAATGTAAAGGTTTTGCGTCAAGTACATAATAACGGTTTGAAAATATAACTGGTATCCGAGCTGCTAGCTGGAGCTAAGAATTCTGATGTTTGTTGTATCCGATCCTGAAAATGTATCAGGTTATTTTTACAAAGAGTTGGATCGGCAGGTATAATTTATGATATGAAGCAACTAGTGTCTTTATCGTTTTTACTGTCACCGTGGTATCAAGGTCCTCATGTTTTACTGCGAAAGCATGTGCCCGGCATTTCTACCATATAGACCTGCGCATGGCAGGTCTTTTTGCACATAAAAGGAACGAGCATTGATTATAACTTTTGTGCAATGCGGTTTAACGGCTTTGCAACTAGTATCATCTCTTCTCTTTTGCATAAATTCCGAAGAAAAAAATCGAAGTCACATCTCTTGTTTCGTGGCCCACACACGCGGGGACCTATTGAATAATGTATGCTGTATACGGCGACCACGGGAACTTCCCTCGCTGCTTTCGTGGCTGCACTCCGATTCAATTTTGTCTCGTCCTAATAACTTTGAGATTGTCCATGTTTTCCTTGGTAAACGGAAAATGGTGAAAATACCTATACATGTCAAGTTTACCATCAAGCTGAACAACATCATGATCGCGAAAAAATAATCAGCCATACATTTGGGTCGGTAAGTGTTGAAGTTTTGTATGGGACAGTTATTATTTTTTTCTGATGTATGCTGACTTGGGGACAGCTGTGTAAATAATACAACTCTATTTATTTTCGTAGACACTGTGAATGTTTGTATATATGGGTTTAGAATGGCTTAACAGCCGCACGGCTCGATCGAAGGTTAAGCTACGCTTGCCGCGGTCGGTTCATGGATGGGTTACCATACATTACATAACGGGACCCCTTCGTGCTCGGAAAGCACGTTAAGGCTTTGGTCCGAAATTGGAACACTGGGATGATATGAGTTAACAGACGTTAGAAGCATAAGTCTGACAACCTGTCTTACCAAGGGGTATCATGTTACCCAGTAACTGGGTTGTGGAGGTCAGATAGGCAGTCGCTCCATGTTTTTTCATCTCATCTCATCTGATATACAGCTGCATCCGGTTAGACTGGAAGCCGACCCCAACATGTTGGGAAAAGGCTAGGCGGAGTTTAGAATAAGATCATCACTGAGTGATACGATTATTCTATCGTTCTTTTAGCCAGTAATCATGTACCAACAACAGTAATCCTTTATCATAGCGACCTGCTGCGCCGGCTCCGTACACGTAGCCCGATCGCTAAAAAAAAACATCACTGGATCATCCGCTGGATTTGAAGACTGTCTGATTTTGTAGTTACACACATCATACATACATCGATTTTTATATATATATCTATACTTAATAATATTATAAAGAGGTATTCGTTTGTAAGTTTGTATGTAGGGAGTAATCTCCGGGACTAATGATCCAATTCAAAATTTTTTTCTTCTCTGGTAGAAAGCTACATTATTCCTGAGTAAGCTAAATTATATTTATATCATGCATATTAGCCGAGCTATCACAACTTTTGTCTAGTAAGTCGGAAAGATAACAGAATTATTTGCATGCGCTGCCTAAACAGTATCTTCGCGCGGACGAAGTCTCGGGCAGAAGCTAGTAGATTATGTGAACGTAAAAAAATCCCATTAATCCATCAAAAAATACTTAGTGGACCATTACATAAGTTAACGAACCATTCTGGCACGCAAAAATAATTGTCACGATTTTAAAGAGGGTCTACCTACCTAATTAATGATCGTATTAGAGAAAATAAATTGACGCAATCCCCTGGTACCTTGGTAAACAGCTGTAAGACGAGGTTGCAGTGGTAGCTGTGCGAGGAATGAGCTAGAGATCTGCTTTCTGGCATTTCCAACCTCGCTCAGGTTGGAAATGCCAGAAAGCTGATAAGAAGCGTCGCCGTCGGTAAGATTGTTGTTTTTTTTTATTTTATTATTTTTATTATTATTGTAATATTATTTTGTGTGCCTTTTAGTCTGTGCTAAATATATGTATTTTTTAACTTTCTTTTTTTTTTCTTTAAGTGAAAGTCAAAATGTTTTTAGAACATGGCAGAGTTTTTAAGGTCATTCAATTTGCTTAGCCTTTTCCCAATTAGTCTAACGGGATGCAGCTGAATACCAGCATTTTACATGGAGCGACCGCCTATCTGACCTCCACAACCCAATAACTGGTTAATACACCCCTTGGTAAGACTGGTTGTTAGACATTCGGACTTCTGACGACCCGTAACGACTGTTAAAAATCCACGAATGACAGCCGGAACCAGACCGATGGCTTAACGTGCTTTCCGAGGCACGGAGGAGTCTTGATATGTAAAATGGTCACCGTTCACGGAGCAACCCCGGCAATCCTGGTGGATCGACCCATGCGGCTGTTATTACTTAGCCACGAGCTCGAATCCTTTTCCACGAGTTTTTAAAAGCTTAATAAAGTGTTAGAACAGCTTTACCTGCTATTTTGATCGTTTTTCGGTTATGAATATTCTACTAAGTCTATTAAACTTAATGCTTGCTTTACGTTAAATCGTGTTACAGCTTACACGTTCTACCCATTTTATGAGACGGATAATTGGCAATCCAATACCTAAAGTTCTCCACACACTCGTAGATCTACACACATAACATTCGGCACGTTTATGTGGGCACGCGGTGTTATGAAACCTTATTAAAATTCCACTTCCTCTTTCAAACGTGTCCCCTTTTTTGCATAATCCTCGGTTTTTTGGTGGGAAAAGCCTTTAGTTATTATCCTCTGCGGTTTGAACGAGATTTGAATTCTTTCATATCATGTCTTTGTGCATAAATTCAAGAAAAAATATATTATTTCAATGCAATCGTCCAAGCCTCGTGCCTGAAGATATCTTCAAGATGATATAGAAGGGCCTGATTTAAAGCGGCAGCTGTTATTTGTAGTTTTGGTAAATTAAAAATTACAAAATGCAAGTTTATTAACAAGTTCGGCAGTAAAAACTGAGCAGTAAACTAAATAAAAATTAGTCATAACAAATATTGAAATGGGTAATTAACTAAATAAGCAGTAACATGGCTTAGCGGGCAGTTACGCCGGTATTATTCGGTAAGAAATCTAACTAGGAAGTAGCGCTGCCGCGGCACCGCGCACTTCGCTCGCTCGGCTCGCGCGTGGTTGCTCACAGTTCTAAGCTATCCTTGCCTAAAAGGTGCCCTGGCTTAGTTACTACGACCAATTCGTCTCGCGCATGGTTGATCACAGTTCCGACATCAATCCATCATCTGCCTAGCCTTTTCCCAACCATGTTGGGGTCGGCTTCCAGTCTAACCAGATGCAGCTGAATACCAGTATTTTACATGAAGCGACTGCCTAGCTTATCTTCACAATCCAGTAACTGGGTAATTCCCCTGGGTAAGACTGGTTGTCAGACCTTCGAGCTTCTGACGACCCGTAACGACTGTCAAAAATCCACGAATGATAGCCGAGACCAACGGTTTAACGTGCTTTCCGAGGCACGGAGGGGTCTTGGTATGTTAAGATGGTCACCCATCCATGAACCAACCGCAGCAAGCGTAGCTTAATTTGATCGATCGACCCGCGCGGCTGTTATTACTTAGTCACAAGCCTCCAACCCAAGAACTATAAGGTACATAATATCAAGAACATGATAAAACTTAATGACCTACCAAGGCGATGCACGTCTGGGTAAATAAATCTCTCTGTGCTCATGATCTTACCTAATGCTTCTACGAAAATAAGAAGTCATCTCAGCTCGCAGTATGACGCACGCCTTATAGGATTAGCTTTATTAATTGACACGCACCGATCAAATTATTTGAAAGATCAAATGTTGCAATGTTGTTGTTGTTATTTACATTGCCTTTATTTGTGGAAATAACAAAAAAGAAGCGATAATATTTAATTAAGCACATTAATAAGCAATCCCAGTATTACTAGTAACCGGGGCGTGCGTGTATGACCAGAGGCCTAAACAAATGGCATTCGCTTCGGAGCAGTTCTATTTCTACAATCGCTACAGCTTCAAAGTGATGTCAACTCCATACAGTTTTGGCTTTTTTAGTAGCGTCATTCGCTATTGTTACTATGTCTAACGTAAACGAAGCAAAAAGAGTATGTAAGGATCGTAGCAGGTGGTGTTCTATAGTGTCTGCCTACCCCATGGGAAGAAGGTGTACGTTTAAGGACGCTGTTACAAATGGGTAGTCAAATCATTACTTTTTTACACAAAAGTATGTTTATTAAATAAAATTCTTTGCATTTTTAAAATGTTTTTTGCCCGAATTGTTGATAGATGTGTATTACGATTCTGAACTATAAATATAATTTTAGATAGGTACAGTTTCTCAATAAATGTACCGAAGTAAAAATTTTCAATTCGGTACATTTATTGACAAACTGTACCTATCTAAAATTATAATTATAGTTCAGAATCGTACCATGCACATCTATCAACAATTCGGCCATAAAACATTTTAAGAATGCAAAGAATTTTATTTAATAAACATACTTTTGTGTAAAAAAGTAATGATTTGTCTACCCATTTGTAACAGCGTCCTTAAGTATATTTGTATAAATAAACAAAAATTATGCCATCGTAAGCATAATTTATGTAGCGGTATGATTAAACATTCACCGTAGAATGAATAATATTAATGACTCACTGTTTTATTAATTAACGGCTTTGGATTTGCCATTAGCTATAAATCCATTAGAGGTTAATGCGAAGGTGTCTGTCTGTTTCTTGCGTTTTCACCAAAGATTTAGGAGATCGGTTGCTAAATCGGTAAACAGATATTGATGAAATGTTTAATATAAAGAAAAGGAGATATTTTGCATACTTTTTAGGGTTCCGTACCAAAATGGTAAAAGGAACCCTTATGGTGTAACTCACTTTGTATGTCTGTCACAACTGGATATATCAAGAACTACTATTGCTATCAACTTGAAATTTGGAACAGTTTTAGATGACGTTTGCCCAACTATTTTGCAAATAAGAAAGAAATAAAAATATATATATGTTTTTTTGCAACAGGGACTGAAAGGGGGTCTTAAAAATCGAAGTAGGGTTACTTGGGCATGTGGGGATCATATGAAGGAACGCTGTTTGCACATTCTCAAACATTTTTTTCCTTTTTTTTAGGCAGCATAATTTTCGACTTTTGATGAAAATTGTTAAAAAAAATACCGTTCCCACCTTATCTCCGAAGTTTGCACAGAGAAAAATCTGAAATTATTCTATGTGATAGAAGTTTATGTATAGATTACAGGAAAAATAAAACGATGTCTCTAAATAGCACAGTTTTTCAGAAATCATCAACAAACATTACATATAAACGATGGCACGCAACCCCCGGTGCGCGAGTCCGACTCGCTCTTGACCGGTTTTTTAAAAGGATCAAACCCGAAAGAGATATTGAAGTTTGTATAGGATAATAGGAAAATTGGAAATCCAACACTAGATAAATTCGTGGGCAAAGCTACAAAAAATAAGATGTTTTTGTAAAGTAATAAATCAAATCCCGTAAACAACTAAAAAGTACTATTGTAAGTACACTATAACATAAGATACACTTTTCAAGATAGCAGCAGTGTGATAAAGACGTATTATTTGGCAACGGTTTTAAAGAAACACATTTATTTAGGGGTTAAGCAGAGATGTAAGTTGCCACGTCAGCGTAGTATTATCAATTCATCTTCTTTCTTAACTTGAAACAGTGCCAGGACACGGTTTTAAGATGAATATTTTATGTAATTCAATTTTGGGCACTTACTACAGGCATTTGGGGATTTAAGAGCGTTGACTCCGTACGGAATTTCATACAAACTTTCAAGTCCTATTTTATCAAAATTAGTGAACCGATTTCAATGAAACTTCATACGCATAAGCAAGATACATAGATCTAAAAAGTTAGTTAACCCGTCGCGCGCTAATTAGCAGACACAATTGAAATTCTATTGTTATCTGTACACATGGTGTGCAATCGACATTTTAAGAGTTAAGGACATTTTCGAAAAATTGTGTTGCAGCTAAATTCAACCGATTTTGAATATTCTATAGAAACAGATATTTCCAATTACCTTTTTTTAAATAAGACATTTCGAAAATGTTCTTTAGTAACTTTTTAGACCTATGTATCCTGCTTATGCGTATGAAGTTTCATTAATATCGGTTCATTTATTTCGATAAAAAAGGACTTGAAAGTTTTTAAAAAAGTGCTTTATTGAAATAAGTTTTAATAGAAATATAGTAAGGACTTTATAATAAACTTATACAGTCTGATTCAGTGGCTTCCTAAATAAACAATTTCTAAGTGGATTCATTTTTTTTGAACATCGAAATCGATTTAGAGTGATCTCAGCATCCTCTTGTTTTGTAATAGCAACTGATGATCAATCCATCAGTCAAGTATGGTGATTATTACAAAAGTTGAACTGAACGAGAGGGCTAGAAACTCCGTGTCCCAAAAAAAAAAACAGACGAAAGCTAACAATGCCCAAGATCCCAGAGACGCCAGACCTTAGTAATTTTCTGATTAATAAAATGTATGGGATAGAGAAGTGTTAGTATGTACTTTGAACGTACGCATACCTGCTACCTTGGGCCGATGGCCAATTTTCAGGTATCAGGTACCAAAGTTACATAAAAATATTACTCACTTTTCTTAAAGTCTGACTGCTGATTTTTATGTAGGTATGTTTTACAGAATAATTAATAATCAATACTGCCAGACACTTCTCGTCGGCAGTTTTTTTCGCCAGACGCTTTAAATTCAAAATTCAAATTCAAAAATTTTATTTCGAGCAAAGACTCTTAAAGGGTTAGTAACATTGTTCCTTAAAACTAAGTGTTAGTAAACAACACGAAACGATGGCACATGTAACTGACAGCAGTGGATTATATACGGACAGTCCACTCTGTCAGCAATCATTTTCAGGACCCTGTTAAAAGCTAAATCTTTCTTATAGCTTGAGTCTTAATTTATTCATAATGATATTCGGGAAACTGTTTCAATACTATTTGTAAGCAGCCAGTCCAATCGTAGCTGCCAAACATCCCCCAAACACAATTAAAAGGCCGCTGTTAGTATGAGCGCGAGCGTGTTAATTAGATGGTTTGTGTCTGGGGGATGTTTGACGCTTGAAGTAAGGTTTTGGCGGCTCTGGGATCTTGGTCTAATAATAGTCACAAATCACAATCAACAAAACTACAAAAACCTCATTTGGAAGTCTCTAACAAGAACTTTAAAATAAGACACCAAAACTGGAACATAAGTCGTAATTCTCAACGCAGTAGTAAAGTCCTCTGCAATTTTATATGCTTACCTAGTATACCTTACGTGTGTCGATACTCCTGCGCCATCCCATCTTCCTGGCTCGGCGTGCTGTGCTGGCGCTGCTGCGGCTACGGAAAACCTCAAGCGGCGGAAGTATTATAATCACCTTTATCATCATTATTCTCCTGCCCTTATCCCAATCTATTTGGGATCGGCGCAACATGTCCCTTTTTTCCATACTTCTCATCTCGGTAGTCACCTCCTTTCTAGCCGTGTCATCTTTCACACAGTCCAACCATCGTTTCTTTGGTCTTCCCTTACTCTTATAGCCATCGACATTCATACTCAAACCTTTCCTCACGACATTTTCCTCATTCCTCCGCATCACATACCCATACCATGACAACCGATTTCCGCACAACTTTTCAGTTACCGGCGCCACTTTCAAACTTCCTCTTTTGTAGTCATTTCTTATTCTGTCCATTCGTGTAAACACCACACATCTCTCTTAGCGTTCTCATCTCAGCTGCAGGCAATTGCTTTTCATTCATCACTTTTGTGGATTATTATAATAATATTGTTTATGTATATTTTCGAGCCGTTTGGGGTCAGGCTTTGTTCAACAAAATCTCCAAACGGCTGTTTGACACTTCCCGTAACCCAAGAGCTGGCTTTTACCTTGGCCAGTGGCTAAGCATTGCCATATAACGTGGCAATGCCACCAGTCTCTTGGGAACATTATCAGTCAAAAACTATGTGAAGGAATTTTTCGACGCCATCGTTTTAGTTAGGTTATATTTTTATTTTATTTTAATAATCTGTAAAATTTTGAGTAATAAATATCTTACCAGCGCAGTATAATAATGATACAGTAGTTTATATTCATAGAAAAAGGCCGAAATATCGCGTTTCGAAATCTCAGTAGGTATCAGTAGGCAACAATTCGAGTGCGCGGCAGTTACGCACGGACGGAAGCGTTTTTATCTACCGAGTGGCCGAAGGTAATTAATTCAAGGTCATTGCCCACATGAAATACCAACACACACACACACACACACAACACACACACACACACACACACACACACACACACACACACAACACAACACACTAACACAACACACACAACACACAAACACACACACAACACACACACTCAACACACACACAACAACACTGTAGCTTTATTATTCTGTTTCTATAGGTAACGTTCTTCTGCTTCCACATACTAGCTAAACTAATTAATCAATCCATCAGCCTAGCCTTTTCCCAACTATGTTGGGGTCGGCTTCCAATCTAACCGAATGCAGCTGAATACCAGTATTTTACATGGAGCGACTGCCTATCTGACCTCCACAACCCAGTAACTGAATAATACGATACCCCTTGGTAAGACTGGTTGTCAGACTTTCGGGCTTCTGACGACCCGTAACGACTGTCAAAGATCCACGTATGACAGCCGGGACCAACGGCTTAACGTGCTTTCCGAGGCACGGAGGAGTCTCGATATGTAAAGAATTGTCACCCATCCACTGACCAACCCAGGCAAGCGTAGCTTAACCTGATGGATCGACCCGTGCGGCTGTTATTACTTAGCCATGAGTTCCTCAGCTAAACTAATTAGTAGCTCAAGAATTTAACCAACTAATTCTACATAACAAATCCTAAACAACGTTGCACTAAACCTCAATTTATTGTACCCAACGTTGCATGAATCTCTGTACAGTACACAAATAAAGTTCTTACAATACATATGCACGAGATTTTTAAGGAAATGGAATGTTAAGAAAATGTTTTCATTGTGAACTTACCTGCAGGGGTGTACGACGCAAATTGAAAATGTTTGTGCTTCGCTCAGAATGTTGAATCGTTTGTATTTTTCATTCTCGATTTATTTTGGACGAAAATGGAATTTTGTTATTGTTACAAATGTCATGTGTCAAGTATAAATTCAAATGTCCTACTTAATATTATAAATGTGAAAGTTGGTACGTTTGATACTCAATCACTCAAAAACCGGTCAAGAGCGAGTCGGACTCGCGCACCGAGGGTTCCGTTCCGATTTCTGAAAAAGTGTGCTATTTAGAGTCATCGTTTTATTTTTCCTGTAATCTTTACACATAAATTTCTATCAGATAGAATAATTTGAGATTTTTCTCTATGCAAACATCGGAGATAAGGGGGGGGGGGGTATTTATTTTTACATTTTTCATTAAAAGTCGAAAACTATGCGGCCTAAAAAAAGAGCCCCATTTAAAATTTTTAAGACCCCCTTTCAGTCCCTGTTGCAAAAAAAACATATATATTTTTATTTCTTTCTTATTTGCAAAATAGTTGGGCAAACGTCATCTAAAACTGTTCCAAATTTCAAGTTGATACCATTAGTAGTTCTTGAGATATCCAGCTGTGACAGACAGACAGACAAACTGAGTCGCACCATAAGGGTTC
Source organism: Cosmia pyralina (assembly GCA_946251885.1). Taxonomy (NCBI): domain Eukaryota; kingdom Metazoa; phylum Arthropoda; class Insecta; order Lepidoptera; family Noctuidae; genus Cosmia; species Cosmia pyralina. The sequence goes on from OX276351.1 coordinate 23,015,581, forward strand.
CTTTTTAACATTTTGATACGGAACCCTAAAAACGGCAGATGATTTGGATTTAATTAAGCACAGAAATACTTTATAACCTGCAACCTAACCTGCCATCAATTCTGGGACATGATGCTGTTGGTGTTCGATAATAAAATAACAATAACGCCAAACAAATTGTATGAAATCCTCTACTTTATTTATTTTCCTTTTACATGTAGGTTTACTCTAGGTATTGAATACAAACCATATCATTACTACCAATTTGTTTTCGCTGTCCGCCGCTCATTACACCGATACCCAATCAAAACAAAGCGTTTGTCGTTCGTGTTGTTTTCGAACATAGCAATGAAAATGCTGTTGTCATTAAGCCTTGAAATTATATAGCAGTAGTTACGTAATTGTCAAGTTGCTGTTTATGTGATCCAGTTTTTCCAATTCGCTTTTTTAGGGCAACCACTTAAGGTCAACGGTCGCCTCATCTAAATAATATATTATATAAAAGAAGAAACTGACTGACTGACATATCAACGCACAGCCCAAACCGCTGGGTCTAGAGATTCCAAATTTGACACGTAGGTTTCTTATAAGGTCTAGGGGTGCACTAAGAAAGGATTTTTCAAAATTCACCCTCTAAGGGGGTGAAACGGGGGTCCAAAGTTTGTATGAATAATCTTATTCCTTGAGTTAATAGACTTGAAACTTGGCACGAATACTTATCTAAGTAAATTATAAAGTTTGTCATTTTTAGTTTTCCTAAACTACCCTCTAAAAAGACATATAGGGGGTGTCAAAGTTTGTGTGGAGTAATTTTAACGCGTGGTCCGATTAACTCGAAATTCAATATTTATACTTGAGATCAAAAATGAAGAATAACGTGTATCAGGGTTTTTCGAAAATCTACCCCTAAGGGGGTGAAGAGGCGTAGTCAATTTTACAGGGCAAGTTTTACTGTAGGCCTTGATTAACTTGAAAATTGGTGGTAATAATCTTACAGTCAAGTTACGGAAATATCCCAAGCGGTTTTTTTAAATTCCACCCTTGTGGGGTTGAAAACAGGGAATATGGTTTATATGAAATATCTTATTCATTTGGTTAATTAATTAACTTGAAACTTGACACAAATACTTGCCAAAGCAAGTAATAAAATTTGTCATTAATAGTTTTTCTTCCAGAGGGAAGGCTAGAGGGTATGGGGAGCAGGGGAGGGGGTGGTGAGGAGGGAAAGGGGGAAGGGGAGGGGGTACTGAGGAGGGCAAGGGGGAAGGGGAGGGTGTGGTGATAAGGGAGAAGGGGAGGATGATCAAGGGAGGGGGAGAGGGATAGGAGGGTGTGAGGGGGAAGGAGGTGGAGAGGGGGAAGAGGGGAGAAGAGGAGTTGTTGAGGGTAGAGGGAGAGGGGAGCAAAAGAAGGGGTGGTGAGGAGGGAAAAGGGGAAGGGGAGGGAGTACTGAGGAGGGCAAGGAGGATGGGGAGGGTGTAGTGAGGAGGGAAAAGGGGAGGATGATCAAGGAAGGGGGAGAGGGTAGAAGGTGGAGAGGGTGAAGAGGGGGAGAAGAGGAGTTGTTGGGGTAGAGAGAGAGGGGAAACCGGTGAAGGGGGAGGTTAGCGGGAAGGGGATGTGGTGAGGGGGTAAGAGGGGGTGGTGAGGTGGTTGAAAGGGGTGAGAGGGGGTGGTGAGAGGTGGGAAGGAGAGATGAGTGAAAGGGTTAGAGGGTTAGAGAGAGACCGTAAAGTTGCTTTTTGTATAGCACTGATTCATTGAAGAGAGATTAAGTTGAGACTTGATTGATTGGAGAGCGGGAAGACGTGGAGAGGAATAGTAGGTTGAAGTGAGGGGGTGGGTGTAGTGAGTGGGGAGGGTATGGAGAGGGGGGTGAGGGGGGGGAGTTGGAGAGGGTAGAGGAGGAGGGTAAAGCGGTGAAGGGGTTGTGAGAGGAGGCAAAAGTGGGAGGGGGAGGTTAGCGGAAAGGGGATGTGGTGAGGGGGTGAGAGGGAGAGGGGATGGGGTGGGTAAGGGGGTGAGAGGGGGAATGGGAAGGCGGTGAGAGGAGGTTTAGAGGGAGAAGGGGAGGAGTGGGAGGGGTAAAAGGGGGAGGGGGAGGTTAGCGGGAATGGGTTGTGGTGAGGGGGTGAGAGGGAGAGGGCATGGGATTGGTGCGGGGCTGAGAGGGGAGGGAAGGGGAGGGGGGTGAGAAGAGGATTAGAGGGAGAGGAGGAGGCGCGAGAGGGGCTTAAAGAGAGACGGGGAGGGATGACGAGTGCCTTTATACCTTAAAGTTGCTTTTTGTATAGCATTGATGCATTGAAGAAACCCTGCCCGACAGAAATTATTGAAAAATAGAAAGTCGGCACAAAAAACAGGAGTAAACTCCAGTCCAGAGCTGACACACACACTTTTTTTATTTGTTTGAACGCGCTGATCTCTGGAACTACCAGGCGGACTTTGATAATTATTTTTGCATTTGATAGCCCAATTCTTAAGGAAGGCTATAGGCATACATAACAGCACTCTAGGACTCTTATGTGCCGAGCAAAAAGAAAAAAAAAGTCGGAAAGAACGCTAAGCTAAGCTAATTGTTTCGTTTTTAATAATAGCATGGGCAGGCAATGCATCAGCAGCAAGGAATTTTAGAATTTTGGCAGAAGCTATCTATCTATATAAATAAAAAGAGAAGTCCTGACTGATTGACTTACTCATCAACGCCCAGTCCTAACCATTGGACCTAGAAAGCTGAAATTTAAACAAGTAGACAAGGAATAAGGAAGGAATTCCCGGTAGTACGTTCCCGTGGGATATTTCCCGACATCCACGCGGGCGAAGCCGCGGGCAAAAGCTAGTACAAAAATAAAAGGACACTTAGGCGTCGAAGTACTCGTCGGCATCGCTGTCATCCGGAAACCTGCCCAAAAGACTAGCAGCATTCGCCCCACGTTGTACTCGTATAGCAATGCTAATTCTTTGGCCAATGAACGAACAAGCTCTCTGGTCATGTGAAGTGTCGACCAGTCGACGAGTTTCCTTGACGTGTAAAAGTGTTTGTACAAACCAAATTACAGAATTAAAATCATTTATCATATATCAACTGTAATTCCCTAATGATTTTGTAGGTCTCATGTATTTGCTATACCAATCATCATCATCATCTGCCTAGCCTTTTCCCAACTTTGTCGAGGTCGGCTTCCCTGTTTTTTATATTTCTATGGCTTCCAGTCTAACCGGATGCAACTGAGAACCAGTATTTTACATAGAGCGACTGCCAATCTGACCTCCACAACCCAGTAACTGGGTAATACGATACCCCTTGGTAAGACTGGTTGTCAGACTTTCGGGCTTCTGACGAACCGTAACTACTGTCAAAGATCCACGAATGACAGCCGGGACCAACGGCTTAACGTGCTTTCCGAGGCACGGAGGAGTCTCGGTATGTAAAGAATGGTCACCCATCCACGGACCAACCCCGGCAAGCGTAGCTTAACCTGATGGATCGACCCGTACGGTGGCTATTACTTAGCCGCGGGCTTCTAGTATTCGCTATACCAATATTGATCTTAATTTCAGTTACAGCTTGAAGGGTTAAACTACGAACTTTCCAATGTCAATTACACTTCGCAAAACTTGCGTTAATGTCTTTAAGATCCATCCAGCCGTGCCGGTAATGAGACAACTGAAATATATAGCTTAGACCGGGATAAAAAGTAGCCTATGTTTTAGTCTAGAGTATAAGCTATCTACATACCAAATTTCATAAAAATCTGTCAAGCCATTTGAGCGTGAAGAAGTAACAAACATACAAACACACACGCTCACAAACCTTCGCCTTTAATATAATATTAGTGTGATTCTCCACAAAGTTAGTAAGTAATTGCTAACTGCCTGAAATTCATTTAAAAGTGAATGCGGCAGGAAAATGTGATTCAGAACTTTATTTTCTCGTTTTCACGTCCTGTGTGTTGCTTATATGAGATTTTATAGGTAGTTTTATGACTACCTGGTTGAGCGGGCCGAACCGCATTGCAAAAATTCTCTTACATTTAATTCTCGTATATTTTGTATGGCATACATAACATAACGCCTTGTTTCCCCAAAGAAGAAGTGGCAGAGGTATACCCTTAGTGCACCCACATTTCTCCAGTTATAATTAAGTAATAGGAGGCGAGCCTATTGCCACCATCGGGCACAAATTCCATACTCGGGTATGCTACTGAGAAACCCAGACGGAAAAGCTCAATAACACTTTGCCTGACCTGGGAATCGAACCCAGGAGAACTGTTGATTTTTTTTTCGTGATTTCAGGTTTGGTCCCATAGTAAAAGTTGTTCATAATGATGAGTACAATGACCCCGTAAGAGGTTATCCATTAATTACGGGACGCCCTGTATAGATGAGCAATGGTGGCCCAGTGGTAACGGTCGCGACTTACGAGTTGTAGGTCGTAGGTTCGAACCCAGACAGGCGCTTTACTTTGTGTAAATTATTTTATCACCGCCATCGACGCGGGAGATTGTATAGTGCACAAGCGTGTGCGCAGACAAGTGCACTCTCTCTTCCATCACTCTCATAGGTTAGGTTCATGGGGGGTAGGTTTGCGGGAGGGAGCCACTAGGTTTAGTACTCAAATCTGCTTATCATCGTTGTTAAATTTTTCAATAAGCCAACTGGCTTTGAGATGGTTTGGCAAACGTCCTTGTCGTGGATCGTGATGTGAAAACCATAGATATTTATTTCTATCCTCCAACTCTCTTCAAACACCCTCCTCGTTATCCTATCATAATTCTCAAACTGGAATATCCTGGCAAAATCTTCTGGCAGGTTCTCCATATGATCCCAGGCAGATGTTCTGAAGGACTCTAATACCCTTTACCGCATAAACCTAACCCTGGCTGATACATCCTAGGGAGTGTCAACCTCATCTGGGAACTGACGATCTTCCTTTGCCGCTGGTAACTTTTGTAGCATTTCATGTTCTTCAGCTGCGGCAATGGTAGCGTCGTAATCTGATAAACGTCATCATCAGCCTATACTTAGAAGTCCACTGCTGGATTTAGGCCACTGCAATGCCACGCCCTTTATTTTATAATTTTTATTTAAAATTGTAAGTTACATGCAGCAAAACTAAAAAAAAAAATGATATGACAAGTTTTTTTATTTCTCTACTATAAACAAAACTTAATTAAAATATTATTTATACTATATATTACTAAACTTTTAACACAAAATTATTTAAACTATGTACAAGTATACAATAATAATAAAAAAGGGGGAAGAGCTCATAGGGCATCAAAAAATTCATCCGCATCGCTGTCAGTGGGAAAAGTGCCCAAAAGGCTGGCAGCATTGCCACGTTGGATGGCAATGCGAATTTATTTCTCTTTAATGAACGCCAAAAATCATGCAATCCTTTTGAAAACTCTTGGTATTTACTGAAAAAAACCGGCCAAGTGCGTGTCGGACCACGCACGATGAAGGGTTCCGTAGTTGGGATGAATTTATCTTAAGAACAAACTTAACATTGTAGTTGAAAAACATGTTCTCCCATACATTCCAACTGTAAATGTAAGTTTGTACTCACAATATTGATAATATTTACCATGTTATTTTAAGACCACAGACTTCTTATAGGTTTTCCTGTAATCTACAAAGATCTATTTTCTGTATTTTTTTCAAAATTTTAGGTTCAGTAGTTTCAGAGATAAGGGGGGGGGGGGTATGGTCAATTTTCTTAAATAACTTAAAAACAATTTATTTTAAAATTATAAATAAAAAATATATTTGAGACCCTCATAGTAGTAAGCCTTTTCATTAGACTGCCACATAACTTTTTTTTTAAATTTTCTTATTTGCCCCCCAAAAGTGACCTCTATATTCAAAATTCATTTATGTACTTTACCCGTTCGTGTTTGGGTCACAGAAATTCATATGTGTACCAAATTTCAACTTAATCGGTCCATTAGATTCGGAGCAAATTGGCTGTCACAGACAGACAGACAGACAGACACACGAGTGATCCTATAAGGGTTCCGTTTTTTCCTTTTACATTACCTCGTTTACTTATTCATTCGCAGTACACAGTAACGTCATTTGTGACTTTACAAAGTGCTCTAGTTGACTCAGCAGTCAGAGCGCCCAGCACGAACGCGCGACGAAAACGTAACGTAAGTTCGAACGATTTTTAATCGCAAATACAATTATACCATAGCATTATAGTTTAAATTTTTGCGACAGGCACAATTAGTACTCGTTAAAACTATGGCAATATTTTGTGTGAAACGAGTATTTTCAATTTTAAGGCCGCGTCCTATTTAAAAGCGATCGTCGCGAATATGTGATCGGTCGCGTGAACAAAAAGTTCGCAACATCGTGTGTTCGTGCGACGATCGCTTTTTTAGGCCGCGGGGTGTCACTATTTTGTTCGGTGAACCTGCACACGTGGTCGCGCCGACAGAGGAAGTTTACCGGTTTTCTGAACAAAAAGTTAATTTATGTACGCGACTTTGCAACTTGCTCGCTTTCAAATAGGACGCGGGGTAAAATCGTTCGCTACTCCGTGACTTCGTGCTAGCCCCGCGGAGTCAGAGAGTGAAGTTAGAACCAGTGATGGTACATATACGGGAACTGTTTGAAAACGCATTTTGTAAGGTAACATGCAAAGAGCACTTATAGCTATGTAAATACGTGTATATGAAGTAAATTAGAGTTTAAAAAAACTTTTTTACAACAAAATACAACCGACTTCCAAAAACAACTACAAAGTGAAAAATAACTTTAATTTCGGAAGTCGGTGTCTAGTTAAATGTATTTTCGTTCTTTGCCACCGACTTCCGAAATTAAAGTTATTTTTCACTTTGTAGTTGTTTTTTGGAAGTCGGTTGTATTTTTTTGTAAAAAAGTTTTTATTTTTCACTTTTTAGTTGTGTTCCTACCCCACACAAATTCTAATACCACTACCTGCAAAACAAAATAGAACATCATCCATATAAAAGTGAGGAAAAAATACGAATTATTGAAGCTAACTCAAAAACAACCAAAGCAAAGTTAATAAATTTTATATGGGACCAACTGTGATGTATACCCTCTCGAATAAAACAAAAAAAATCCAAATCGGTCCAGTCATCTTCGAGTAATCGGGGAACATACATAAAAAAAAAAAAAAAAAAGAAAGGTTCCGACGAATTGAGAACCTCCTCCTTTTTGAAATCGGTTAAAAAAGGATAATTGTATACAGTCATGAATCCTGTATTCTTCTAAGAGGTACGCAGAGGTCCTTGGTCTTCAAATGGCGCCCGGGGTTTGGAGATAAGACCGGGGAGTGTGGGATTTTTACCTCATTAAAACCACCCCGGTATTCACCATTTGCTAAAAATACATACCTATGCAGTTTGTTACATCCAAATTCCCACCTCCTACTGAGAACAGCTCCTATAACACCTTGCTTTCATGTTTTCAGAGGTCCTGCACCCCAATAAAATTGCGTAACACTCTTTCACAATCCAAAGGATTTTGAAAGCAATCCCTCATTCATTGCAACTTTGAAAAATTCTGCTCGACAACGAAATAACGAATGCATGTTTTCGAATTGTCAAACTAAAAGGCTTTGCAATTATTGTAAGTGTGTTATGCAATTATTAACTCGCTGGTTAGCTGTGCTCCGTCTATGAGGTTCTAATTACATACTAAATTCTTTATAGCAGTCTTCTATAAGTAGTAGGTACGTAAAAAGCTATGGAATCACTTTCACACGTTTACTTTTCAGTCTATGATAGATTAAATTCCGAGTTTCCTAGCTCTATTGTGTACAAAGTGCCAAAGCACGCACAACTTTTTTGTCGCCTTTGTTAAAATCTAAAATTCGATCTAATCGTTTCCCAATAAGTTTCGAACAAAAATGCTAGTTTAATTTGGTTCGTGACGTCAGCTAATGGCGTTACTGAATTTATGCCCTCATTCTAGTTTTACCGAAGTTCAGAACTCCGGCCGCAGAGAACTAACTTGTTCAAACTACACGCGTGGCGTACGTAGTAGATAATATATTATTTTGTTGATTGTACAGTCGACTAAAGAGATAAGTATGCAGGCTGCTAACTACCCCTGCTGTGTAAAAACCGTATTCCCCGTAGAAACCATTCCACGGGAAATACTGTGGAGAAAAATAATCCTCCGCTTCGGGAATAATAGACGACTAAAATCAAGGGCGAATCCACCTTGGAGTGTAAATGTGGTACTGTTTCACAAAAGATGGGACACTTAATATCATGTCCTGCGTGTCCTGGCAGCTGCACGTTACAGGAGCTGATGGGCGCTAGTGATGGCGCCAAACACATGTCCATCGACATGCTAAGAAGAAGAAGTTTCGGGAAGGCCTTCGTGAGGGATTCCCCAGACAAAACTCGGTCAAGTATGTGTCGGACCAAGCACACTGAAAGGTTCGGTATTTAATAGAATCTTATTGCGTTGAATTAGAAGCTTGATTTTTTTAGAGCTCCAAGGGACCATAGATTTGCGTATTTCTTCGTAAAAAGGGTCTTGACAGACAGACGGACAGCGATGTGATCCTATAAGGATTCCGTTTTTTCCTTATGAGGTACGGATCACTAAAAGTGCAGCTAATTACAACGTTAGTTAGTTATTCAATTAAGCATCTACTTAGTGTAAATAGTTGGTTGTTTAAAAAATAAAACCGCCTTTATCCTACTATTTTCACAATGTTACTATAGTTTCATATTGCTGTATGTTAAATAAATAAGAATAAGATAATGCCTTTAAAACCAATTTTTTGTGACAATACTACATAACTAGTCAAATATTTCAGTAGATTTGTGTCTTGTGTAGTATTTCTAAAAAAATAACAATGGCGGCACAGTGCAAAATAATTTGTTTATTGCCTGCATACTTAACAATTTCGCTGACTGTACTTATGCTGCTACGGTTGAAGGTACTTATGTTTGGTTTTGATAACGGTTCAAAGTTTTATAGTGGCTGTTTGAGATGAAAATGATAGACAAGTTTGTTTTGGAACTCATATTAAGAGACGGAACCCAGTTGTGAGTACCTACGAGGTTTTTATGGTTTGATACCCAAAGGATCAAAAAGGGTTACGCTATAAGCTGTTAATAAGCCGACTGTCTGTTTCTCTGTCATAGGGCTGTATCGTTTTAACCGTAAAGGCGGTGACTGGCTTGTATCGTATGTTTGTAATGTATCATTCGAGGCGAGTTTGGTTACAAAACGGCGATACACAACACGCGGCGAATGCTCGCTTTGAGCTCATGGCTCAAGCATGCTCCATTTTTATTCAGACCTATCTGTGCCCTCCGACTTCGTTCGCGTGGAAGTCGTAAGGTGTACTAAAATAACAGCCACATTTTAATAAAACTCCCTCGTCCCCCGACCAGTCGCGTAGCATCGCCCGCCCGCGCCATTACTTCGTTTTCGCTTAGCGTTCATTCAGACTTTTTTTTCTTTTTGCTCGGCTCCTAAGGGTCGTGGCGTGATGTTAAATAGCCTATAACCATCCTCGAGAATTGGGCTATTAAATGAAAAAATAATATTTCAAATCCGACTTTAGTTGGTTTTGGAAAACCTATCACAAAAATGAATAAGATAAACGATATTTCTACAAATGCAGTCCGAGATGATATTTTGAACTTGAATGTATGTAAAAAGTAATGATTTTTTATTGTTATCTAGGTATACAACTCGTTTCAAACTAATGTTAGATTATGTTACCGCATAATAACTTTTGTTCGTCATATTATTCTGCATCTAAATTAATAATGTTCGATTGATGGCCACGAAAAAAAATAAAATGCGCGTTTTTTGGTCATTGGCTATTGCAAGTTGTAAATTGTGTGTGTAACAGGAAAATTGACGTAGGGTGTCAATTTGCTTAAGGCGAGTAGTGCTGCCAACTAACGCCACCATTGACAAAAAAATCATAAGTCTGGAGATATGGAACATTTTGAAATTTCCTGTTTTTGGCGTTAACTCCTCTAGGAGGTTTAGTGTTGATTTTTTTGATATATACAAAAAAGTCTACCTTATCTGACTAAAAATGTAAGCATAGGAAATTTAAAAATGTTCCATATCTCCAGACTTGCGATTTTTTTGTCAATGGTGGCGCTTTGGCAGCACTACTCGCCTTAACAATTATTAGCAATTTCTCTGAATGTGCATGTTACTATTGCCTCTATAATGGGTAACTCGCATTTTATAATACTATAGTCCAAACTGACAAACTTTTTGATGATACAAAATTGCCCTACATGGTCTAATTACAAGCCTGCAACCTCGTAAATTAACCATCTAATGTATACATTACTATGTAGGTACAGTCAACAAAAGAGTTATCTAGGCAGGGTATACTAACATATTTGTAAGTGAATTGCATCATGTTCAATTTCATGAAAATGTACAATTTTGTGTTGGTGTGTTAAAATGTAGGAGTATTGCAAAAACAAAGTAATACATATAAAATTGAACATGAAGCAATTCACATACAAATATGTTAGTGTACCCTGAATAGATATCTCTTTTGTTGACTGTACCTACGGCAACCCCGCTATCTATATTGCTGAATAGCTTAACTTTTCACCGCGTCATTCATTAGCTATTTATTCTCATACAGCTCGTGCCGACACGACAGAAGAATGAGTCATGTCTGTAGACATAAAAACCGGCCAAGTGCGAGTCGGAATCGTACACGAAGGGTACCACCGTACAATATTTAACACTACATAAATATTTAAAAAAAATATATCAGTTTATAAAAACACGTTTTAAATTTTTGAACTTTATTTTATTAAAAAAAAAGAAATAAAAGAAAACCATTCCATTTCCATATCTGGAAATAAAAGATTTAATTTAATTTTTTTTTCATTTTAATTTTATTATTTTTTGTTACAGCGGCAATAGACATACACAATTTGTGAAAATTTCAGCTGTCTGCCTATTACGGTTCATGAGATACAGCCCGCTGACAGACAGCGGAGGGACGGACGGACGGAGAGCGGAGGCTTAGTAATAGAGGTCTCCCTTCGGGTACCGAACTCTAATACAGTATACCTGTGTCCCTTCGGTGTAATTGCGTAACACACTTACAATGGTAATGTCTTTCATTTTGACAGTTCAACAACATTCATTGCGTTATTTACGTTGTTGCGCAGACGAATTTTTCAAACCTGTAAAGCAATGGGTTAGTAATTTCCTTCAAAGTTCTTCAGATTGCAATTGAGAGTGTGTAGGTGCAGATTTGTTTCAGTGAGAAGCGAAGAACATCTGAGGGGCAATTCCCGTATTTTTATAACAACGTTCGCAATCTCATCTCAGTCTCAATCTGTCAAAATTGTATAGAGTTTGCCTACATTTTTGACATTTGATTGTCGCTGGCTGACATTGCGACTTGGAATTTGAACGTTTTTAATTACGAGAATTGGCCCTCAGGTTTCTCTTTCTGTCTAATAAGTGGAATTCAAAGGGAGGGAGATGAAAATTAGGTTACAACAGACTTTGAGACCGTGAAACGACTAAATTAGCATGGGAATTGAAATCAGTAGATATACGTGCGAAGTTTAAAAAAAAAAAAAAAAACCAAAAGTGTACGGTCTCCTAAACAGAAATATGTTGACGATAAATTTTGCGGAAAAAAGTCTTTGAAAAATTTATCGATTTTTGTTATTTAATATCTTTTGAATGGTTATGAGTTTGATAACGAAGATCAATAGGACTCATCCGAAGGATGAAAGAAAACTTATAGATGAAGATTTAGATTAATCCATTGTGTGTGACGATGTGAATCGTGACGATAAACAGACACTTCCCGATGGAAAGCACTACGTAAATTTTTTGTTATAAGTAGGTATATCTTTCTAAAAATTAATTAATCTTATAATTTCAAGTCCCTTGTTTTTAAAACTTCCCTGATAATATGAATTCCATGTTTAATTGATAGTATAGAAACGATTTAATGTTGGAAAATGTTGACAAGGCGACATAGGTATCGAGAGCAGAGCCACTCTCACACACTGAAGCGTTGTGAGGCGTGCGATAAGATGTTAAAAGAAAATCCAAACTAATCTGTGAAAGTTATTCTGTCTGTCTGTTACCTTTTTAATGCCCGGAATACACGCGGCTAGTTTTTTAAGCTAGGATAGCAAAATAGTGCTAGTCAGCTAGCAAGCTAGTCACTCTGGCCTCGCTTAGACAGAACTATCCTTATTTTTGCATGTGCCAAGCCAAAATAGTTAGCCCGGATATTACTTGCTTGAAACAATAACCTCGTGTATTCTGGGCACTACGGCTGAACAGATTTCGATGAAACTTGGCACACCGGTAGAACATGACCCAAGTTAGGTTACTTTTATCCTGGTAGAACGTTTTCGTTAGATTTCCAACCAACATGCGAGCGAAGCCACAAACAAAATGTAGTCTAGAATAAAAGCTAAAACACACAGGTCACGTCTTAGATAAAGCGAGAAATATCACAGAAACCAACGGATAAAACACAGAAGTCGGGACAAAGACACATAATTAGTACAGAGGCACACGACATAATCTAACTAGGACTGCCAGGAGGCCCGACAACGAATTTGATTCAATTTGCACGACTGCCTGTAGCTTCTCTTGAAACATTACTTAGGTTTGTTCAAATATTGCTGAATTTTACCTTACAAGGTTAAAAAAAACTACTGATACGAGTTTTTAGAGATGGCGCTGCTAAAAATAGAAGAAAATGCTAAGAAAAACATTTTTATAAAAAAAATTAACAACGTTGAGCAGCTTGGCGGAGCTACGAGGGGTGATTGAAAAGTGCCTGTTTTAGGCAAGAAACAATTTTTTTTTGAGACAAAATAATTTAATTTTTCTACATAGCCTCCTTTTACATCGACATACTTAGCTCAACGATATTCCAACTTTTTTAAGCCCTCAGAAAAAAAGATTTTGTCGAACTCTGCAAAATATGCCACAGTTTCGGCAATGACCTCCTCGTTTGTTGTGAATCAGCCATTTTTTCATATTTGGAAACAAAAATAAATCGCATGGGGCCAAATCTGAAGAATACGGTGGATGCGGCAGTGATTCATAGCCTAATTCCACCAATTTTGCCACGGCGACGTGACACGAGTGAACGTGCATTGTCGTGATGGAATAGAACTTTTTTCTTTGCCAAGTGGGGCCGTTTTCTCTTCAATTTGTCGTTAAATTATCCAAATAATTCAGCATAATATTGTCCTGTAATCGTATATAGCATAGAGGCTAGTTTATATTGGCATGTCTCAGGTACAAGAATCAAAAATAAAAGAAAAACCTTATTATATGCACTTATACGAGTATTTACTGTAAAGAGAATGTAGGTACTCAAATCACGCCCCGTGCACCATAAAGGTGAAACATACAAAATACTGTACAAAATTTTCTCCTTGCAGTGTAAAGTGAAACTTCCTTTCACGAGTCACTGTTCCACGCATCGGTGCATTTCAGCACTGAGCTTAACGTAGCTGGACGCGGTTGTTGTACAGTTCTCTGCACTGCACTGTATTACACGGTAGTGCAAGATGAAGTATAATTACTTTGTGCACTGAACTGAAAGCAACTGGATTGGATAAATGAGGAAGTTTATTTGCTCGTCAGTGTAGTTTGCGAATTTGCATTTTGTGTATTCATTTTAAGATTAGAGAGCAATTTCAATCACAGTTCGAGGGGTTTGAAGGAAATTCCTAAACCAATGCTTCATAGGTGTGAAAACTTTGTCTGCTCAGCAACATAAATAACGATAATAATAATTATTATTTTCGACATGGGTGTCATTTTCATGGTTTTTAAGGTCGTTGATAACGATAATGGGGACAAAATCAAAATTCTAAATGGCGGCTGTGAAAATTTTAAAATTTTTCATCATAAGAGTAGTTTCCATGGTTTTCGAGGACGCTAATGCCGATAGTGAAGTCAAAATGAAATTCGAGGATGGCGGCTGCGAAAATATTCAAATTTTTCGTCATAGTTGTCATTTTCATGGTTTTTCAAGTCGCTGAAAACCAGAAAGGTCAAAATGAAAATCTAAGATGGCAGTTACGAAAATTTTCAAATTTTTCGTCATGGGTGTCGCTTCCATACTTATCGGGGACGCTAAAGCCGATCGTCAAGTGACTAAAATGTCGAAATGAAAGGCATTGATGATGTCGATTGCCATTTTATGTGTGTTACGCAATTACCCCGCTGATCCGTAATTTCCGTATACGTAGGAAATCTACCAAATAGGTAAGAAATAAAACAGTAGGCACCTATTTATTAAAAGGTGTCGAGGGACACCTGGTTGGAACGAAGTGCCGTTCACTGTATTAATATGTATTAATATAGGTAGAGCCATCTAGTATGGTCTCAAATTTCAAGTGTCAAAAGTTTTTGTTTTTGTTTTTTTAATACTGAGCCATCTAGTATAACTACATGGCTACAAAAAAAAACTTTTTACAAAAAAAAAAAACACTACAAAGTGAAAAATTACTTTAATTTCGGAAGTCGGTGTCTTTGGTTTTTTTTAGTTTAATTTTTTGCCACCAACTTTCACTTTGTAGTGTTTTTTTTTGGGAGTCGGTTGTTTTTTTTTTGTAAAAAGTTTTTATTTTTCACTTTTTAGTGGTGCCTACCCCACACAACACTGCAAAATAAATTAGAGGATCATTCACATAGACTATGTGGGAAAAATACGTATTAAATTATTGAAGCTAACTCCAAAACCTCTCATCAGAGCTTGAAGATACATATATGCGACCATCTCAAATAAAAACTTTGCATAAAGGCAAATATACGTCGCGCTAAGCTGTGTCAGAAGTTTGGAAAGCTTAGTTTTATGTTGACGGAGATAACGAGGCTTCGAAATCTGACTTCTGACAATCAAGGCCACACATAACATACAACTCAAGTAGTGTAATTTGAAGCGGCATATTCAAATCATTTATAGCCAGAGTACACCTCATGACAATTCCAATAAGCCCAAACACGGCTAGAGTACATTGTTTTATTACTGAGTTCCGGTGCCTACCTTCCAGCTTCTTTATCAGATCGGTTCGATGGTACCATTTTCATCAGAACTATTTATTTAAAGCTTCGTCATAGTCGTTTAACTATTTTAATCGAGATATCTTATCGCCACCCGTGAAATAATAGGTTGGGGAAAAAGTTTCTTCGCATTTTTTAAGAAAATTCAAAACATTTTTTAATATACATTATTTGCATTTATCTAAAGTATGTAGATACCATTTTGTTCGATAACTTTTTGCCATCTTGTAGGTAGGGACATGATCCCATTGCTATAGAAATTTTGGGACTTCTGATCAAAATACCGCGACAAGTGGTTTTGGCAGTCCTCTCGTGATGTTAACAGGTTAACATCAGTGTCAGGACACTGCCTAAAGAATTCTGAAGAGACCGAAACAGGTGGAAATCTGAAGGTCAGGACTAGACGGCGGATGCATTAACACCTCCCAGCCAAACTCTCTTAAATTTTGCTGAGTGGCTAAAGATGTGGGAGGTCTAGCGTTATCATGATGAAAAACCACACCCCTTCTGTTGATTAATTCCGGCCGCTTTCTCTCAACTTCTTGCTTTAATCTCATCAGTTGTTCGCAGTAGAGTTCAGAATCAATGGTCCTGCCTGGTGGTAACAGCTCATAATGAATAATGCCCGTCCAATCCCACCACACACACAGCATCACCTTGTTGCGAGTTAACCCGGGTTTCGCCACAGTCTGCGAAGCCTGACCGGCCTTTGACCACGATCTTTTTCGCACGTTCTTGTCGTACGTGATCCACTTTTCATCACCAGTTATCAGCTTCTTCAAAAATGGTTCGGTTTCATTACGTCGTAATAATGAATCACAAATGAGTACACGGTTCATTAGGTTTCTTTTAGTGAGCTCGTGAGGTACCCAAATATTGTGTACCCAGTTTTTTTCAAATTCGCCAAAACTGTTTTGTGGTCAATGGGGATTGTTTAAAATTTTTAACCATTAGATTTTATTTAATTTTTTGAAAATTTAGAGCATTTTGAGAAACTTATTTGAATATTTTGATGATTGGCTCAATAGTTATTTTTTATTGAATTTTAAAATATTTTGAATTTTCAAGGTAGGTGACGTCATCAGTGGCACAAAAGATTGTGCCGTTGCCCCACTAGTACATAATTAAAAATTTAAATCTGTCAACACAACGTCATCCATCTCAAATCTGTCAAAGTGCCAATAGATGTCATACGTAATCGAATTTTATCGAATCCTATCCTAACCTATTTACTAAACTTATTTTTCGAAATTTTGACCGAAACGGTAGCTTTTAAACGCAAAGTGTTTTTAAGGTGCAAGACTACGTTAATAATCGAGGCGACGACAATAATGTCACAAACAATAATGTAACAATAATGTACATTTCCCTGAACCACAATGAGCGATACTTTTGTAAAGTTTTGCAAGTTTCTGAAATACTTACATCAAAGTGATCTTCGCAACAATACATTGTATAAACCTTGCAATATTCCACGCCTACATCATGACACCACTTTTCTCGCAAATCTTCTCTAATACGAACAAACATTTTGTTTGGATTATTATTACTATTATTGCTGCAAGTTGGAACAAAGCGCTTCCTGTATTCCATAACTCTTCCAATATAGTAAATGTTGTCGAGTGTTGACATAATGTAATGAGATTTACGAGTATATGAGATTATGAGGCAAGTCGCAGGAATAATAATTGTAAAAACTTTATACTTATGAGGTTATGTTTATATTATAATTTGACACTTGACAGATTGTAGACAATACTTGCCATTTACTTATTATTTTTTGAGGCAACGATACAAAACTGTACGGCCAAAGCTGACGTAATTTGAAGGGCAAACAAGGTCAATCGTATTTTATCAAAAAAAAAACAATAAAATATAAATATTTTTCAAGATTAATTAGTCCGTAATGATCAGTAACGCTATTCCTCGAAATGGTTTTTCAATTACAACATATTAAAAAATATGAACAATGCCCATTCCCAGTTCTTCAGCTACGTCGTAACTACTGATATGTCGATCTTGCTCCACTTTTTCAAAAATGGCATCCATTTTAACCGTAATAGGGCGACCAGAGCGACGTGCATCTTTGACATCAAAATTTCCGGATTGAAAACGCTTAAACCAAATTTGTGCTACTCTCACAGATACTGCACTGGGTCCATAAACATCGCAAATTTTTTTTGCGGCTTGCGTTGCATTTTTACCTTTTTTCTAGTAAAATTTTAAAATGTATCGAATTTCTTCATTAGATTCACTCATCTTGACAGTACGAAAAACAAATGAAAATCACATATTTTCCTAATTTGAATTTGGAATTGTGTTCTATTTAAGAAAAATTACATTATGTAACTATTATTATACTAAAACCTTCCTGAAAATATGTAGATCAAGTTAGTGAAAGAATCATCAAAATTAGTTCACTAGTTTTTGAGAAAATCGCGGATATACAAACATACAAACACACATATATACTTACTTACGTACATACATACGGGTTGAATGCAGAACCTCGTTTTTTGAAGTCGGTTAAAAAGAAGAATATCCATAAGATAAGGTATTTGAATGTCGCAAAAAATTAACAGTACACAAAAATTGTTTGACCGACTCTTATTATGAGGCAACAAAGTCATAGGGATAATCGGAGTATGGGAAAATATTTGAGATAAGTATCGGTAAGTGGGTGGTAAGCTTCGTAACACAACCTCCTCTAAGCCGATAAATCCTTCGCTTTCGGCAGGAGGACACTACTACTGAAACTCGATTAATCTATATAAAATTAGAAGAGGTTTTTTTTTGTTTGTCTGTTTGAACACGCTAATCTCTGGAAGTACCAGACGGATTTGAAAAATGCTTTTTGCATTTGATACCACAATTCTGGAGGAAGGCTATAAAAATAAATAAAAAAATAATTTCGGAACAATAACAAAAGACAGTACAACAAGTAAAACGATGAAGCTGCAAAAGTATAAACTGTAGCGCAGCTAACAACGCCCTTCTCCAGATACAGAATGGAATAAATGTTCCATGCAAAGAGAGAATTTAGATAATTAGATTTAGTTAATAAAATAAAAAACAAACAAGACAAAAAAAAAATACAGGACAAAAAAATTCTTTGGGATTGGTTTTTAATGTGTGACTGTAGAGTGAATGAGTGTGTGGGTGAGTGTTAAATGAAAGGTATGTGGTGTTTGTGATAAGTATGTTGTGTGCGGTGTGAAAGAGTGATGAGTATTTTACACTTCCACGAGTTTCTCTGTTTCATCATAATTTTGTGATTTTAACCAGGATTCAAGTTTTTTTTTACATTTGCTCTTGGTTAATGGGTAGATGTGTAGGCTTTTGTTTAATTTATTGTAGATTTTTGAACATATATGTTTGAAATGACGACTTGCAGCTACGGTTCGACGAGACACAGTGTTACAAACCCTATTCGAGCGGCGTTTAGAACAACATTTAGGATCAAAGGTAAGTTGGCTGTGTTTGCGCAGAATGGTTTGGAGGATAAACAGTTGTCTGACGGCGAGGACCTGGCAGAGGGTATATAGAGAGGATGTCGTATATCGGATCGGTTTCCTTGCCAGCACCTTCAGGACAGCTCTCTGCGCTCGTTCGACCCGTAGCATCATTGTTTTTCCGGCACCACCCCAGAACGTTAGGCAATACCTTAGAACAGACTGAGCGAGCGCAAAGTAGACGGTTATTAAACAACTAAAATCGGCCGCGCCTCCGAGCTTTTTAAAAATATATATGAGTTTTCTCACACGAGCTACAGTTGAAGCAATATGTTGCTTCCAATTCAGGTTGCTATCAAGAGCGACTCCAAGATATTTAATAATATCGGTATTTTCTAATTGTTGTCAGCCACAGTTTGCGTGTAAGTTTGAGCAGATGTGCACACGAATTTCAATCGGTGTAGGGGGCTGACTTGACATAGAGATAAATTTGGTCTTACTGACATTTAGAGTGAGAAGATTTGTGGTCAGCCACCTCATGACGGTGGTCAAGGCAAACTCCAAGTTCAGGCGATATGCGTCTATAGACGTCCTCTGCTGGGCATCTTCCAAGCATCGCGATATGCGTCGAAATTCTTCTTGCATACAACCTTCACCTGGTCATAGGTCCATGTTGTGGTGGGGCCTCCCTTCGCTGCACCTTCCTTCCTTTAAATTGCAATGCTTCGGATATTCCAGGGCGGCACCAACAGCATCCTGTCTATGGTCAGCCAGCAGGCTAGATTGTGCGTTTGTGAACCACTGTTGCAAGGTATCAGCGGGGCCTGTCACCTTGCAGCAGTAATGTCAGAAATTGTTTGTAGTATATTGTTACTAACACTGTGAGTCTTGTTACTTGATAATTAAATAAAATACTTAATATGATGATAAATGTTTCCTCTAAGAATACCACGTGAATGACTAGTACTCGAGTTCCAATAGTAATGTACAAAATTAAGTTTGAAGTCTCTTTGTGAGGGTTACATCTATCTTCAAAATTGTCTATGTGTTAGCTTAACGATGTTTCCTTACGGCTTCAATTGCCAGCTGCGGTAGGATACATGGCTTGTTTATTGTTAATACCAATGTACAATCGAGTCCTTGAGATCTACTAGTTATATAAGTTATGTGAAAAATTTATCACTCGACGTCTCTTCTTCAATTTTTAACCGACTTCAAAAAGGAGGAGGAGCTTTTCAATTCGTCGGAACCTTTTTTTTTTTTTTATGTATGTTCCCCGATTACTCAAAGATTGCTGGACCGATTTGGATTTTTTTTTGTTTTATTCGAGAGGGTATATATCACAGTTGGTCCCATATAAAATTGATTAATTTTGCTTCGGTAGTTTTTGAGTTAGCTTCAATAATACGTATTTTTCCCCCACTTTTATATGGATGATGATCTAGTTTGTTTTGCAGATAGTGGCATTAAAATTTGTATGGGGTTGGTACACAACTAAAAAGTGAAAAATAAAAACTTTTTTACAAAAAAAATACAACCGACTTCCAAAAACAACACTACAAAGTGAAAAATAACTTTAATTTCGGAAGTCGGTGTCTAGTTAAATGTATTTTCGTTTTTTGCCACCGACTTCCGAAATTAAAGTTATTTTTCACTTTGTAGTGTTGTTTTTGGAAGTCGGTTGTATTTTTTTTTGTAAAAAAAAATTTACTGCTTTGTATTGCGGTTGTTTTACGACCATTTTCTTTATCATTTTTAATTGTGTGGTGATAAAGTTGGTACATTGTAAAAAGTGAGGTCTTACCAGCTGCTGGAAGACAGGAAGAATGCTATCTTAATCAATCTGCCTAGCCTTTTCCCAACTATGTTGGGGTCGGCTTCCAGTCTAACCGGATGCAGATGAATACCAGTATTTTACATGGAGCGACTGTCTATCTGACCTCCACAACCCAGTTACTGTGTAACACGATATGCCTTGGTCCTTGTCGACTTTTGGGCTTCCAACTCACCGTAAGGACTGTCAAAGATCTAGGAATGACAACCGGGACAAGGAGTCAAGACATGTAATAGATTGTCATCCATCCATGAACCTGCTGCGGCAAGCGTAGCTTAACCTTCGATTGACCCGTGCGTCTGTTATTATTGAGACACGAAAGAAATGATATCCATTTGTAGCATATCTTCAACAGAAAGAAATTAAAGGTTTTTTTCCTTTAGCCTTTCCTTTCCAATAAAGAAATAAACCATTTGATTATTTCGTTATTGGAAAGGATCTATCTACGAAGAAATATTGCGAAAAGTAATTAATGGCGAACAGATTTAATTAAACAATATAATTTATTATTCTTTGTTTTGTTTGTTACAAAATAATGAGAACAATACTTACTGGCTCTCTCGAGATTAATGTTAAAAGAGAATTGTGAATGAATTCTGTATTGATACAAATTTCAAACAATATACATAATTATATCGTCGTAATTTTACATTTTAGATTTTTGTCTGCCATGCCTGTGTGGCGTTTCTGGAGCTGTTCCTTCATGCACCAAGTTGTATTGCCTACTTTGCAAACTTCATAAGCTTTCAAACCTTTTTCGTCTCAGCCAGGGAAATTAATTGATAAGCAAATTGACCCTCTACAACAACTTGCCATGTTAATAGCCATCATACAAATGTCAACGAATGAAAGTGATGATTTTAATAAACGGACAATATAAGTTGGTAAATTAGCTTAATGCCGTGAACGAAATCGACTGATTTTGATCAATTTTGTTCAGTGTTTGTGAGAAAGGGAAAAAGAATTTAAACAAGTTTTTTGTTTTGCATCTGGCTAAAAGAGATTTTTCAAATAAATTAAGCAATCATGGAAAATCACTAAAAATGACAACCACTTTTCCAAAAATGACGCGAGACTGACGTAAAAATCCAGTAGTAATGTATTTTTTCCTAATATTTAGCAAACCATTTCAAGAAATTTAAAAAACAAACATTAGTCTTCAGCTATTTCTTGAAATAAAATCAAAATTTCATTACACAATAAATTAATCATGTGATCCAATGGCGAAATGAACTATATTTTCGAGAGCCCAAAGTGATGAAACTATTTTCAGGTGCTGTGATTGACTCGAATGGTTTAGCGCCACAATAAACTAGTCACAAAGACTATAAGTGGACTACAGGACCTAAACGCAACTAAACCAAGTTTTATAATGGCTAAAACTATAGATAAAACTATAGCAGATATAACTGCAGTAAACAAAATCAGAAAAATATATTAAATTCTTTAGGATATATGCTAGATAGAGAGTGTGTTAAAAACATAACACAACTAATTTGATACAATAAAAAAAAATCACGAAGATACCTCTAATAAAAACTTCTTTTAACGATTAATAACCATACCTATACATACAATCATTCTGATTTTTTTGTCCTCAGATCAAGCAACATTTTTGTTTAGTCCAACCAATAGATTTTTTGTAAAGAGCTTCATAGTTTGCAATAAATTACTAGCGTTGTGACATCGCGCTTCTCTTTCTTTTCTATGCAGTCCGACAGTGACCGCGCTTTAGGTCCTGTAGTCCCCTTAATGTTTAAATGTTTGCAAGCTTTCTTACAATTAAATAACAAATTGACAAAACAGGGTTTTTTTCGTGCACGGAGCCTTAAAAATAAACCCTGACTTTCCAAGCCATAAAATAAAGCCATAACCACCATCCCTCCACGTCGAAATGAATACAAGGCACCCGTTTTAACTCGACCTGCAGAAATATTGAAGCACCTCTATTGATCGAAACGATAGCTTTGAGTCTTCAATTTATTCGCAAAAGCCAGTAGTCGTAGTTAGCCCTTAGCTCCGCAATAGTAACTAGATACAGAAATAACGAAGAATCAGCAAACTTTTATCTCCTATTATTGAAAGCATAAATATAAATTTTCATTGTTACGAGTATTGCTTAAAAAATCACGGATTTTAGATGAAACTTTCATCCCGTAGGTTGCCAAAAATTCTTTCCCAGAGGATGCTTACGTCACAAAAGGAACCTACCTTCAAGTTTCCTGCTTGAGTGGATCAGGCTCTGCGTTGACGAATCCGCTTGTGAGGATCTCGTGCCCTTATCCCAATCTATTTGGGGTCGGCGCAACATGTCCCTTTTTTCGATACTTCTCTATTAGTCATCATCTCGGTAGTCACTCCCGTTTTTAGCCATATCATCTTTCACACAATCCATCCATCGTTTCTTTGGTCTTCCCCTACTCTTATAGCCAATAGCTCTTATACATACGTACTCCAAACTTTCCTCACGACATTTTCCTCCACACCATGACAACCGATTTCCGCACAACTTCTGTTTCACACTGTCTTTATATATAGAGATTGCTAATTATTCAAGCGATATGGATTGATAGTTAAATCAGGCAGTTTTGAGACGCCTATTTGAGTCCACGTGGACTCGAATAGCAGTGAATAGAATAGGGAAAAATGGAAGCTGGACATGGAGGAAGCCTTTGCCAGTTACAAAGACCAAAACAGCCAGTGTATTTTTTTTACGTTTTACAACTTGTGAATAATTTTATTTTAGTAGCATAAGTAATAAATGGTCTGAATAAATGGCTGTTATTAATATTATTATATGCCACGATAGACGGTTTTCTGAAACTGTTTCTCAAAGTCGAGATAGTATCGAAAGGCTATTTATTTTCGATTGCAATGCAGAACTCGATCAACCATTACTCGAGCTACTCGTAGGAGTCGAAATGCACCGCGAAATACTTTATTTACGTACTGAAGAATTGAATGGGAGAATGGAAAAGAAAGATTTATGTGTGGAAGTGTACAGATCTGATCAATGTGCGGGTAAATATAAACATTAAGTTATATTAAAGAGTTAGGTGGTTCAAGGATGAAGTAAAACACAGAAACACAAAAAAGCGAAGAAACAAACGGAAAAGTTAATGAGTTGAACACAAACAGACATTCATGTGGCTGTTACCTACTATATTTTTTGTTGTAGTTGTTTTTTTTTTCAGTAGATGCTTTTTATCGATTTTTTCGTAAAAGTTATTTTACACAGGAAGAGGTCTAAGCCGATATTCGCACCGACGTAAAAATATCGCAGCGGGATTTTCAACTCTCGATGTTGAGCCGAGCGTTGAGGATCCAACTTACCAATAACAGTGTACATTCTAGCGCGACGAAAAAATACACTGTTGGATTTTGCACTCTCGGCGCTAAGCAGAGCGTTGAAAATCCAGTGCGCGAAAAAAAATCGCCCCGATATTTTTACGTCCATGTGAACGTCGACTTATAGTCGCAACGACTACATAGGTTTTTCAATAACTATTAGCGGATAACAGAGTTATAAATATAGGGAAAACGGTATAAATATGTAAATCTTCACAAAATAAATTAAATAGTACCTACGTTACTATACTAAGATACTGGGTATTATTCTAAACGATATTACAAAATATATGTAGACCTAGCCGAGCACAAACAGATTTTTGGAAATCAAAATGCTTAGACGCACGAACTACATAAGTAGTATCCTTTACAATCCGGTTTTCGTCCTGGTCACAGCACCGCTACAGCCTTAGTTAACGTCACTGATGACATACGGTTAGGCATGGAAGGAGGACATCTGACGGTTCTTGGATTACTGGATTTTAGTAACGCATTTAATACTGTCGATTTCGATATCCTGATTGCCATGCTTCGCTCGCTTAACATATCTCCAACGGCGATTGACTGGTTTCGTAGTTACCTGTATGGCCGTCGGCAACGTATATGCATAGAAGAGTTTTGCTCTTCCTGGTGTTACACTTCTGCCGGTGTACCTCAGGGTGGCGTTTTATCTCCTTTACTCTTCGCAATATTTATAAACTCTATTTCCAAAAAACTTCTTTCTTCCTACCACCTTTATGCAGATGATTTACAAATATATAGACAAGCTGCCCTTTCGGATTTGGCTGATGCAATTAATATCATAAACAAGGATTTGGGTTCGATTTGTGAGTGGAGTGAGGCACATGGGTTGCAAGTTAATCCATCGAAGACTCAGGTCATTGTTGTTGGCAGCTCAAGGATGACCCCCAAAATAGACTGGGCGCAGCTTCCCCAAGTTCAATTTAATTGAACTGTTATCCCAGTAAGCGAAAAGGTTAAGAACCTTGGAGTTTGGATCGACAAACATCTTTCTTGGGGTCCCCAGCTACAGGACGTAAGTCGCAAGATTTTTGCATCTGGTAAGTCCCTGAGACGATTGCGGAACTTTCTTCCAACTGCCACTAAAACTGCGCTTGCGCAATCCCTTTTACTTCCCATCCTTGACTACGCTGATGTCAGTTATCTCGATCTCACTGAGGCACAACTCGATAAACTTGAGCGACTTCAAAATTTTTGCATAAGATTTATATTTGGCCTGCGAAAATATGATCACATTTCTGAATTTCGTATAAAGCTCAAGTGGCTTCCTATACGTCTTCGCCGGAATTCACATATCTTGTTTCAGCTCTACAGTATTCTGTTCAATCCTACAACCCCATCTTATCTTAAAGAGCGTTTCAAGTTCCTTCATGACACACATAATAGATATCTGAGGTCATCGGAAAACTTGAGACTTGAGATGCCGATGCATTCCACCAGCTTTTATGACAAGTCTTTTACAGTTCAAGCAGTACGATTATGGAATGCCTTGCCAGTGTTGATAAGGCGAGCTCAAACTTTGGCCACTTTTAAAATTCTGGTAAAAAAACACTTCCTCTCTCTTTAAACGTCATTATTACATATATAGTTCCTTGCTCTTGTTTCATGTTTATTATTGTATAAGTATATATATATATATATAAATTTATTAATGTATGTATATGTATATGGTACACCACGGACTACCTACAGAATTGTCTCTCCTTGTCCCCATACTCCATCCAAAGGTTGTCTGTAAAAGATCGCTTTTAGCGATAAGACCGCCCATTGTGTCACTCGTATGTAAAATTTCAACATTGTAAAATTGTAACAGTAATTTAAATGGTGTGCATAATAAAGAGTATTCTATTCTATTCTATTCTATTCTAGTTCCCAGAACCCAGAACAAACTCCACCTTCTTTCAATTCGCAAACAAGACAACACGGGCAAGTAGACAACATATTATCCTTTAATACATAAATTAAAGCAGAGTCTACATAGCTCGCATGTGTAAGGGTGCCTTTCCACCAGAGATGTGCTATGCTACGTTGCTATGGATGCGCTTGATATCCACCAATCATATTCATTGGTCCACATAGCAGAGCACTGGTGGAAACGGGTACAAATAAGCTATGTTTCTTATTTGGAAGGATGCGTGCTATGGATGCGTGGTATGGATAGGAGCTATGAATGCGCGAGTGGTGTAGCTGCCGCACCCCGTGTCTTCCGTAGGTACTGTCGATGCATCGCATAGCTCGAGCTGAGCATCTTCATAGCACATCTTAGGTACTCACTTTGCTAGACAGCTTAGCATCAGTGGAAACGGTCACATAGTTTCGTAGCTTAGCTTTCACATCCTCGCAGCATAGCTGCATAGCACATCTCTGGTGGAAAAGCAGTCTTACTATTTGCCCTGCAGCAGTACGACGCAGTACCGTAACTCGAGGCAGAGGTCTGATGTTTGCTTGCTACATGGTTTGGGAAACAGTGCAATTAGATATCTGACATTTGTTGTGATGACGTGCCGGCCGGTCTATGACTTGTTCTAAGGTGACGATAAGCGACTTTGATTTTTGAAGATTACGTCGAGTAGTGTTAATGATTTGAAAAAAATATCTCGAAAATTACTACTACTAAATGCTCTAACTTAATATATATATTAAATTAGAGCATTGTGAATATTTTAGATTATGTTTATATGACATACTGTACCTAATTAATTTATAAAAACTGAGAAGCACGCAAAAACTATCAAGCGTATTTTTATGAAACCTTCACCATTTTAAAGATAATTTAATTATTTATCAATACTTAATTTAAGTGTAATAAATTAATAATGCGTCTAATTTGGGACAGCGCTCCTTGATGGGCGAGTCCTATTACCGGCTGGACGTACGACGCGTTGCCTGAGCTCAGCACAGAACACGCAAGCTAACCACTCATGGTCACTGGCACTTATCTGCGCCTCGAGCCCTCCTCTTGGGTTTTGGCACAGTCGGGTAATAAAATGATTAGTAATAAAAATATTTTTTTTATAATAGCTATGATTGCACAATCGATACAAATTCTTAGTATGTTGTTACTTATTTTCTGAAGTATTTAAATCATTGCTGTGTACGTGTTGGCACCCCGGAAGAATCGTTACAATTCAATATTCATTGTGTCTCATTATTCAAAGCTTGGCAGATTAATAAACAGTCATTTGTCGTCATCATTTCCCAAAGACCTCAGTGGTGCAGTGCCAGGCAGGTCAAGGTGACAGAATAATAGGCACACATGGTCCAAAATCGCATGACACTTAGCTTTTTAACTAATATTATACTCATTTTATTCAATTTATTGGGATTTTTTGTGGGCATGATATATAAATTCATGTATGCCGAGATGGGACTATACCATAGTTCTGAAGAACCCCTACATACAAACTCACAAATATTTTACCTCTCTAATATATTAAGTATAGATGGACCTGTTTTAAGAGTGTATTATAACCCCCTGGTCAACAACAAAGTGTGGATGACCACGTAACAGATTACGACTTACCTAATGCCTCAAACGTGACTCCGAGGTTTGACCTCAACAGACTTAGTCCTACAAAATAGGGCAAATATAACGTATAGGCCGAAGGTCAGTGACTTATTATTACGCACTCAAAATATGCCTGTAATTGTTAATCATTATTATATTGCGCGACCTTTCACTTATTGATGTAAAGTTGTGTACAAGTTCTTCTTATCTCAGGTTAGCACGAGATATGTGAGAATAACTCCCGCCGTTGTTAAACTATAGATAGATAGTCTAGCAAAGCTGTTTAGAAAAGCCGATAATCCTCTTATGACGTAGATGTATGCCAACGGCCTTAAATGGTTAGCTTACGTGTTCTGTCCTGAGATCACGAAACGCAACGTACGTCCACCCAGTAATAGGACTCGCCCATCAAGGAGCGCTGTCCCAAATTATACACATTGTTAATTTATTATACATAAACCAAAAGGTATTATTTTAAAACACGTATACTAAAAGATAAAACTTAAATTTATCTTTAAAATTGTGAAGGTTTCATAAAAATCCGCTTGATAGTTTTTGCGTGATTCTCAGTTTTTATCCGCGTCAGACATAACTTTACT
Organism: Cosmia pyralina; assembly: GCA_946251885.1. NCBI lineage: Eukaryota > Metazoa > Arthropoda > Insecta > Lepidoptera > Noctuidae > Cosmia > Cosmia pyralina. The sequence continues at coordinate 23,043,373 of OX276351.1, forward strand.
AATTAATTACACTGTTTCACCAATAATAATAAGGCCTCTGCCTCGAATTTTGCGGGCAGCGGGGCGGCAGCGGCGGCGGAGCGGGAGCGGCATGTTTTTATGCGTAAAAACAAATGGACCGGACCTCCGAAACAGCGGCGCGGTAGCGGGGCGGGACAATGCGAGACGCGCCGCCGCCGCCCCGCTGCCCGCGAAATTCGAGGCAGAGGCCTTAAAGTGTAGTAGAAGACTAGTGCTAAGCCACATACTATGTACAATTTAATTATAATACCCAATGGGGACTGGCACTGTACTCCCTTATACAGGTTATTCTATAACCTAGCTGGGAATGCAGGACCTTTTTTTTTTTGTGGATGGGAAATCATCAAATGACTTCTCCCGCTCTGGGCAGAGCGAGAGGGACTCAGAGGAGGACTCGAGAGGGGTCAGACTTTTACTGACTAAAACCCACCCGTGTTCCGACAGTTGCCCGTGCCAGGGCCACGGTATCTCTTTCGAACAACCCGCGACCCCGCCCCCGGCGGCATCGGCCCTATTGGACCCCGTCACTGCTGACATCTCTTTGAGGCGTGCGTGGAACACAACGCGCCGTCGACCCGGGCCTGGTCCTTACCGGACGGCGAGCTGGGAATGCAGCACCTCACCATCATTTCAGTTGTAGTTTTAGTACACTAATTTGTCAACCCTGTAAATTACTATGTATTACAATGCTGTTATGAATAAACAATTTTAAATTATTTATTTGTTAATTGATGAATGGGTAAGAAAAACTCTTATTTAAATGTAATATAAACATAACCAAAAAATAACAATTGATGAATTAGGAAACATTAATCGTCTGATGTGGGAATCTTTGTTCATAACCCTCGTAACCTATTTTCTATTGATGGAACTAAACAGGTATCCGGAATAATTGATTGTGAGGTTGGCCTTCCGTGTAGGTACTACCAACTTTAGAGTATCAAAATAACTTAGCACTAGTAGCTACAACTGCCTCGTTGGTCTAGTGTCGCAAGCGCTACTGCTGAGTGTGGTGTCCAGGGTTCGATTCCCGGGTAGGGCAAAGTGTTTATTATTATTTATTTATTTATTTTATTTTAAAGAAGGCTTACAGACTAACAAACCATAATACAGAGAATGTAACATAAAAAAAAATAGCTAATAACAAGCCTCCACATATAGTCAAAGGAAAAAGTCGATTATAAAGAATTTTCTTTATAATCGACTTGTATGTATTTACATACAAGTTAATATCATTATTTAAGAGAATTATAGATAAGTTAACTATCATTGAAAAAAGACTGCTATTTACTTTTTTTTTTCGTTTTTTTATTTTTTTTTTTTTTCTTTTGCTGCTGCGGCTGTTATTTATTTTATTATTTATGTAGGTACATACAGTAAAACACCGAAATACGACATAATTATAATTTTGAGTAAAGAGGTACTGCAGGCTTATTTCTTAAGAAATTTCTTCTAGCAGACCTGTGAAAGGAGAAATGAAAAATAAATATAGACAACAGCGTGTGAGAACAAGAAGAGAAAAATATGAATATGACTAAAATATTAAATATACCTGCACGTGTAACGCAAAAAATAACATAAATACTTAAATACATAAAGCTAATATATACAACGTGTCGTTTTGCATCCTCGTACACTTCTGCCTTACCCTTTGTGGAACAGGCGTGATGTTACGTTATATTGTAGGGTAGCTACAACGTCACCTGTTTTGCTGTCAATTAGCGTGGATGCAATAAACAGTAAAGTGCTTATTTCACTTGGCATTTCGTTGTCTAAATGCCTAAATTTTTGAATGCAGCCAAGTAGAATAAGCCCTTAAATGTGGTGCTAAATATTACTTTCAGAAATTATTAAACGAACGCGTCTATTAAACTACTCGTGTAACAATCATTACTAGTGTCTATTATTATTTTTTATCTGCAAACAAATCTAGCGAGGTCAAGTCAAGGTGAAAGGTGCTCTTGCGCACACATCTTCACTTTTACTTTATATATCCGCATGAACTGATAGGTATTTTAGACTGATCGGTATCAAGCATCGGTGGTTCAGTGGTAGAATGCTCGCCTGCCACGCGGGCGGCCCGGGTTCGATTCCCGGCCGATGCAGTTATCATTTTGCACGGTGAAATATAGCATTTTTGGCGATTTTTATTTAATTTATGTTGATAACATAAATAGTGATAATATTAAGATGATAATTTTAAAAAATACATAACTTTTAATTTATGAGTCACAACTATACTCCATTTATTATAACATTAGAAAAAAGAAGCTCGCAGAAGCAGGAGTACGAAACCTTTTATTTTCAAGTTAAGTTTAATTTTTTTTATAAATAATGTATGTGTTTGCTTTATTCTATTTTTCTTGGGAGACAATATTTTAACCTTGTGATTAACGTTGGGGCCACGTTTTTTTCGCTGTTGACGCTGATCAGCGCTACCAGCAGTTTCAGAGCGTAGGTACATGTTGCGCTTCCAAGCCACTTAGGCCTGCACCGGGATCGTTCCTGTCCATAGTCCAAAAAACGTACCGTTTTGTACAAACAAAACAAAACTAACACAAATAACGATAACAAAACAATAACAACAGAAAAACAGTAACAAATAACAACTAAACCACGAAAATTCAGCAATAACAACGAGAAAAGGCGTAGCATTCAAAAGTATCCACAAGTGAATGGCAATTGACAACTGCAGATTATTTTCGCAATTTGACGGATAGATGACATCATAAACCGACAAAATAAAATAACACGTGCTGCCACAACTTAGAAGGAAATATGTAATATTTTAGATTTGGTAGAGTTATAGTAACATGAAATACGTTCCCGGTACTGACCGCCCCTGCTTCTTTTAGATTTTAAACATTGACACGACAACATTTTATGTAAAAAATAAATAATAGTAAATGAAAGCCTCGTAATTTCAGAAGGTAGATAGGTTAGACAAGTACAATTAAGTGTGAGAGCTATTATTTAAATTGATTATATTTAACTCCACGTCAATCTTTACTGTAATAATGTTTGCTGTACTTTTATTACAAAGTGTGCCCCTAAAATAGCCTTTTTTACCTTCTGTCTAATGCTATAGTAAATGGAGTATAGTCATAAGTTATTCGCACAGTGATAGCGACACGGGTAACTACTAATAAGATTAGATAATTAATGAAAAATAATAAAATGATTCGCCATTTAAATGTTGGGTTATAAAAAGAAAAATCATCATTACTATGTTTCTGTTGGCAGTAAAACAACAGGCGCAATACTTAGCAAATAAACTAAGTACATACCTACCTATCGGCACAGAATACATAATAGTACAGAAAAGAAGTAGGTAAGTACATTTACTTACCTACACTGATATTACATATTTAACCTACATAACGTATTGGAATTATTGTGAAAGTTTTTTTTTCTGTCTGTTGGTACACCTTTTAAACTGAACCGATATTAATTTCTTCATTTTATACTATTTTTTTGTAATTTTTAATTTTATTACGCTTTGATACCTGAAGTGTCCCAAAAATTACTATTAATTCCACATATATTTCTTACGATAATACGCAAAAACTTTCTTCCACTTTTGCGTAGACCCAGGAATCAAACCCAACTCAGTGGAAAAGTAAGTATACGAGTAATAACGGCTGCCTTAAATCTCCCGAAAGGGGTCTTATTACCATACCACGCATCATATCTCGAATACTGATCTTTTTATGCAAACCCCTCGACTTACATGAATATCGATCGAGATATGAATTAAACATTATACATGAATCTACCCACTTGTTAGTAAACTTTATCGTTTGCTACCATTTTTTCTTTAGATAATTGTCGAATTAAGTTTGGTAAGGAGAATTAGTGTTTATTATTAGGAGACTGAAGTATAAAAGTTATTGTATTTTTTACTAATTTACAATATTTTTTTTTTACGTAAAACCGACAGCGTCGCTGTGTAAAAATAAAATAAAATAGATATACAAAAGACAGCCTAATTTATTTAAAAGTTTATAAACACTAATGAGATTGACAATGTCAATTTAATACTAGAATTCTACTAGTTGGAGTTACAGTTTCTGGCAAATAAGCACTATTCATTTCTCTGGGTAGAACTTACTTTCCACCATGACATGACATCATAAGTCATTCTTTTCCCAAACACAGATCGCTATCTCCATATTTACTGAAGAAGTACACTGCTATAATAAAACAATCACAATGCATGCATTTTTTTACAGTAAACCAACACGACATATCCTGGCACTTGGAACTCTGCCCATCCCGGAAGGAGCCGTGTGTCACAGCGCGCTGTCAACGTAAAACGAAACGCATACTAACATGACATTTTTATTTGAATTTAGAATGCCTCGTTGGGAGCCAAGTTTTGTGTTTTTGAATGATAGAGAATGGAAATCAGGTAGGGTATGGAAGTAGAAGGTACTACCTATATTGGTAACAACTTAAAGGCAGAACTAGCGCAGGTCTTAGCGCAGAATAAAACAAAACATCATGACAAGTGTTCATAGTATACGAAAAGTAATAGATACATCTTTGCTGTTGTGTTTAGATTAGCAGAACAGAGATGTTTTAAAAAAAGAATAAAAGCAAGTAATAAATGTGTAAACATTGCAGGCTAGGTGTAAAAATAGCTATCATTATAATAAGGGCCTCGGGGGGTACAAAAAGGTGAAGGCCAAACATTATGTTGTAAAGTTAAAGACGGCGAAGCGTCTCTGCTTGAAGTCTGCCAACTCCTCTACAGATCTGACCGATGTGGACGAAACTTGATGTACAGGTTTCACGACTTTATAGATGTTTTTTGTCGTCGGGGATTTTTGATTGGAGGGCTACTTCCTCCAAAAAGGGGCAAAAATACTGGATATCTCCGTCTTACGAGATACGATTTCGATGGTTTTTTTTTATTTGAAAGGTAGTCACTTTAAGGGCTAATTTTTCAATAGTCAGATAACTTTTATCTGAAGAATAAATATGACATAATTATATTCTACACAAAAGCTGTCAAACCGCCTTATTTATTCCATATATGAAAGTTATCTGATGATTGAAAAAAAAAACTTTTTTACAAAAAAAAAAACAACCGACTTCTAGAAAAATACTACAAAGTGAAAAATAACTTTAATTTTGGAAGTCGATGTCTTTGGATCTGTATTTTAGCTTTTTGCCACCGACGTCCGGAATTAAAGTTATTTTTCAGTTTGTAGTATTTTTTAAGAAGTCGGTTGTTGTTTTTTGTAAAAAAGTTTTTTATTTTTCACTTTTTAGTGGGTCAGTCTGTAATGTTCCTAATTGGAGTTCTCCCAGTTAGGAACCAGGAGACCTGGAACTGATGGTGAAGTCACCATCAGCTCCACTTCAACATATGTAGGTATTGTGACGAGCATAAATTGCTTAGCAATAATCGAATCGCAACCCGTGAAATACGATTATTGAGTAGTTCCGATGGCCATCTGTGGTCTTCCTCATCAGTTCCACTTCAATAAATGGTGATTTCCGGGAGCAAATGCAAGAGTTACTATAAAAAATACCCAAATCGCTATAGGTGTGCCTATAACATTTGAAGGTTCCCCTCGATTTCTCTGGGATGCCATCATCAGATACTGGTTTCCTTAACAATCCGCGAACACACTAATATCGGGAGTCGGTGGCAAAAAGCTAAAATAGCTATATACGGTCGAATTGAGAAACCTGCTTTTTTGAAGTCGGTTAAAAATTAGCCCTAAGTTGGTTTCATAAAAATTTGGTGAAGATCTGATGAAAAAAAAAACCATGGTAAATATCCCGTTTTAAATAAGTGTTGTAAAAAAGTAGGTAGGTATGTGCTTGCGAGGTCCGCAGAAATACTAGTTTAATTTGACTCGAATTTCTCAATTTTCTCGAAGAATCGCAAGCTTAGTTTATTTAATTCGACTCGTTCTCGTCATGATGTGAGGCTATCTGAGCCTGCTAAGCTCTCTGTACTTAGCCTTCAAAAGTCCTCTACAATATTCATACATTCACTCACTCAAAAAACATTAATTTAAATCCAGGTACTTATATTTGCGAAATATAAAGCCGTGCCACGATATTTCGTTCGCGAATATTTTTTTACATCAGCCAGACTTAACGAGGTCGCATCGGATCCCAGTTAGCGTTCCAAATTCAAATAAAATAACGCTATGAATTTCGAATTTATTGTATTTTTGTTGGAATTAAATTCGGATTAGAAAGTATTTTAAATTTGGAATAAAACCGTTTCTTTTGTTTCATGAAATCTTGTAAAGTTAAGAAAGTAATCTTAAAATAACACACAGAACACGATAATCTGCTTCTAAGTCTCTCATTAATTAATAGTCAATTTTTTGGGAGAAAAAAAATACACAAGACGTAACTTACCGATTTCCGTTGTGACTGTAAGAAGAGAAATTAGAATACACCCGCTAAACTTGGAGTAGGTAGGTATGTGCTGATTGTATTCAATTTAGTTTTGATAGTTTAAATAAAAGGCAATAACAAAGCAAACCTATATCAACAGCATTTAATTTTGGCTTTGTTTTGTTAAAATTGAAAACAGAATAACTATTATTCCGCAGCTATTGTTCCGTTATGACTTTTGTCTGGTATTGATTTATTTTTTAACTGATAGTTCAATTGTTTTACTACTTATATCATATTCTGAAAATAACGTTGCATAAATAAATATTGGAAAGTATTTATTGTACTTCACCCTAATTGGTTAACACACTATCAACGGAACTAAGAATCAATTTGAAGCAAATTGCTAATCATTGCTTCTCCCAGTCTGCTCCGACTTTCGGTATCTCGGTTCAATCGTGCAAAGCGATGGCGAAGTAGATCGGACGGTTCGGACGGTTAAGCATAGGATTAACACTGGATGGATGAAATGGCGGCAGGTCACGGGAACTGTCTGTGACTCCCGCATTCCCCTTAAACATAGGAGGAAGATATATAAAACAATGGTTAGACCTGCTGTCTTGTATGGATCAGAACGTTGGGCCACAAAAGGAAAAAAGGCAAATGAAAAGCAATTGCATGCAGCTAAGATGAGAATGCTAAGAGGGATGTGTGGTGTTACACGAATGGATAGAATAAGAAATGAGTACATAAGAGGAAGTTTGAAAGTGGCACCGGTGACTGAAAAGTTGTGCCGAAATCGGTTGTCATGGTATGGGCATGTGATGCAGAGGAGTGAGGAAAATGTTGTGAGGAAAGTTTTGAGTATGAATGTCGATGGCTATAAGAGTAGGGGAAGCCAAGGAAACGATGGATGGATTAAGGGAAAGATGACATGGCTAGAAAGGGGGTGACTACCGAGATGACTAATAATAGAGAAGTATGGAAAAAAGGACATGTTGCGCCGACCCCAAATAGAATGGGATAAGGGCAGGAGAATGATGGTGATGATGCTTCATATGTTCGAAAAATTCTGTTGACAGAAATTGACTTCTGCACAGTCATTATTGCGCATACCTGGACGCTGCGTGAGATCGAGAAGAAGAAGATCTGTGGAGTTCTGGAAATGTGGTGCTGGAGAAGAATGCTTGGGGTATCGTGGACCGAGTTTCGTACCAACATCTCTGTACGCCAAGAACTCGGCATCAAAAAGCGTCTATCGGTTCTGGTCCAAACGCGTATCCTCAAATACTTCGGACATGTCTCGAGGCGTGAGGGTGTACTCTATGTAGATTGGAGGACAATAGACCATGCGGACGCTCACCCATGAGATGGACTCACCTAATTAAATCCGCAGCGGGCGATCCCTTGTATGAGTGCACTAAAAACACCAAAAATCGGAGTAGATGGCGAGATATCGTGAGGCGAATCACATCAGCCCGGACAAGAAACTAGATGATGACCACGACCGCTCTGACAAAAGCGCTACGCAGAAGATGATGACATAATATTGTAACACATTTTTCTTTAAAAATTCCCTGTACCTATCTGTTCGATGTTGGCTTACCATTGGAAGATTTTTATCTAAAAATAATAATTTATCACAAAACTACTGCAGGCACTTACAATTTTATTTTCAACTTAGCTCACGAACTTTAAGGTATAAATTATAAAATGAATGAACCATTTGCACGGATGAATCTTCAGATTTTTCATCTCCGAAGTGTGAGTCAGTAAATTGCTTTTTAAATTGCTCAAAAGTCCGCAGTTTGCCGTTAACTCCATTTTCATTTCCTATTGGTTTTATATCAATTATTAGAAATACTTTAATTTTTTAGTAATTAATTTTAATGATTTGATTTTGATTTGATCCTACTAATATTATAAATGTGAATGTTTGTATGTTTAGATGTTTGGATGTTTGTTACTCAATCACGCAAAAACGGCTGAACGGATTTAAATGAAATTTGGCAGACAGATAGTTTATAACCTGAATTAACATATAGAATACTTTTTATCCCGGTAGTAGGTTCCCGTGGGATAATTTCCGACATCCACGCGGGCGAAGCTGCGGGAAAAAGCTAGTTTGTAAATAAAAATTAAATGCTGGTCGTTAGTAAGCGCATATCTTGAGAACGGCTGTACCGATTTGGCTATTATCTGTTTTAAAATGTTGGGAATAGTCTGAATTAGATTGTAATGGAAAGGAAAATTGGAAAAGTTTCCGGGAAAATGTTCAAATTCGGGAAAAAACTGAACCTTTTTTTATGGGACTTTCAAGTATTAATTATTGAAAATTGGACAGGACAACATCTGTTGGGTCAGCTAGTATTTACCTAATATCGCATTGCATGTAAAAAACTAAAACGCTCTTTATATCTATTTTATTTAGTTATAGAATTGTTTCGTCTTCTTCTTTCAAACTCAAATCATAATTCGAAAGAAATTGACAAAACACTTCTTAACTAAAATAGGTTTATAGAGCGTTTTAGTTTTTTATGAATAAGGGGGATATTTTTTCACTGGACTGAAAAGTAAAACAAAAGTAGTTCTTTTATTTTCAAGATTTTACTCACCAAATAATAATATTCCTTTTGTAGAATAAAAAGAACAATGGCCAATACTTATAAGTAGAAGTCTAAAGTATTCCGCTGATATTCTTCTGAAGTTTTTGCCGTCTTCTGATCGTCGAGTGCTGTGTCAGGAAAACAAGTCGCGACAAAAACTTCGGTAGAGTCTGTGCGGAAAGAAATTAGTCGTGGCGTAAAATGGAACTAACAGTACTTATCATTATTAAAAATTTCATCAAAACAATTCTTAAGGACGCTGTTACAAATGGGTAGTCAAACATTGAGATAAAATACTATAGTTCTATGTAGTCAAATCATTATTTTTTTACACAAAAGTATGTTTATTAAATAAAATGCGTTGCATTCTTAAAATGTTTTTTGCCCGAATTGTTGATAGATGTGCGTGGTACTATTCTGAAATATAATTTTAGGTAGGTACAGATTCTCAATAAATGTACCGGAGTGAAAATTTTTACTTCGGTACATTTATTGAGAAAATTTACCTATTTAAAATTATGGTTATAGTTCACAATCGTACCATGCACATCTATCAACAATTCGGCCAAAAAACATTTTAAGAATGCAAAGAATTTTATTTATTAAACATACTTTTGTGTAAAAAAGTAATGATTTGACTACCCATTTGTAACAGCGTCCTTAAGATAGACGGTGAGTTGAACCGGTTGCACGAAACGAACATTACTTTATAGGAGACTTTAATTATTAATGCTGTCACTTTCTTTTTGATACAAAATGTAAGGGCTTCGCCCGCGTGGATGTCGGGAAATATCCCACAGGAACGTACTACTGGAAATCCCTTCCTTCCCTTCCGTCTACTTGTTAAAATTTCAGCTTTCTAGGTCCAAGGCTTAGGGCTGGGCTTAGAGCTCCGGCGGGATCTCATGGCGACATGGAGAGTGCGATTGTCGCAACCCAGCGCTGGGCACGCCACAATTGCGGCGATAAGTCCCCTCTTTGAGGAGTGGTTGGAGAGGCGCCACGGCGTCCTCACCTTCCGCCTGACGCAGGTCCTCACCGGACACGGTTGTTTCGGGAGGTTCCTGTTTCGGATAAGGCGGAAGGAAACGCCCGGGTGTCACCATTGTGTGGATCGCCCGGAGGACACGGTGGAGCATACAGTGGAGGTCTGCCCGGCTTGGGCGGAGCACCGCCGTGTTCTCACGGAGGCGATCGGCGGCGGCGATCTCTCGCGTCCAAACCTGGTCCAGGCCATGGTGCGGAGCGAGAGTGCATGGGAAGCCGTCTCCTCCTTCTGCGAAGCAGTAATGCTCGCGAAGGAGGAAGCGGAACGCGTGAGGGAGAGGCAACAGCCGCGCCCTCGCGCCCCTAGCCGCCGTAGGAGACGCCCTGGGCGGCGGGAATCGATTGCCGATTCCCGGCCACCGTAGGCGTGGGCTTGCGGACGACGAGTAATGTTCAGCTCGCCGTCCGGTAAGGACCAGGCCCGGGTCGACGGCGCGTTGTGTTCCACGCGCGCCTCAAAGAGATGTCAGCAGTGACGGGGTCAATTGGGCCGATGCCGCCGGGGTCGCGGGTAGTTCGAAAGAGATACCGTGGCCCTGGCACGGGCAGCTGAAGGAACATGGGTGGGTTTTAGTCAGTAAAAGTCTGACACGCCCTCCCGCTCTGCCCAGAGCGGGAGAAGTCATTTGATGATTTCCCATCCACAAAAAAAAAAAAAAAAAAGGGATGGCATGAATTTAAAGTATCCGTTAAACTAATGTTGGTTTTGTGCAACTCAACGTATATCTGAAAACATTATACCATTCTAACACAGCTTCAAAATAATCAAGATGTTACAGTCGCACTGTAATTACTAATGAAGTAACAGTGTCGACAACATGACAAAATACGGTAATTACGCACAGCTGTGCCCTCAAATCTTATGCCTATTCTCTTTTCGCACAGACTCTACAGTAGGTACATAACTTCTTCTGCCGGGGTACTATTAGTGTACCCATGATGCGCTCACAATGATCACTTTTTGATTATATTGCTTTGAAATGGATGGTTTAAAGTGTAGCCTTAAGTTTACCTACGGTGTATTTTTCTCGTGTTAACTTACGGTTTCCTAGAAGAGCAGTGACTTGGCCGCCACGTAAAAAAAAAAGAAAAAGTGTTTGTTAATGGCGGCAGTGACAGCTGTCATGAAAATGATGGCCAAGAAGTTTGAATTTACGGTGTCAAAAACGCTCTCTAGGAAAACACATCGACTTACTGTCATACATAACGTTGCAGTGACGTCATTCACCGGTAAATTACGGACGCTATGTGGCGGCCGCCGCAGTCTTAGGAAATCCAAGCTTTAGGTACATAGGGTAACGTAATAGAGATTATGCCTTGGTAAAAAAAAAAACAAATTCTATTTAGTCCGTCAGTCAGGTAATTAAAAAATAATATACACGTATTTTGAAAAAGTAAAGTTGGGGAGTGGGGGCTCGCTACGTCAGTATAAAATCTAGCAAGGCGTGACGTCATGCTACATTATAACTCAATATATCGCCGTAATCTTTTGATTACGTAAAAAAAGAAAAAATACGTGTCCAATATTTATTAATTACCTGACGGACAAAAAAGAAAAAATATTTTATTTATTTTATTTATTTATTTTTTATTTATTTATCCAATCTTACACTACAACACAACTCTATTGTTTTTGCAGAATAAACAATTTTTCTTTCTGTTATTATAACCTCATGGCTTTATTTCACGGAGGAGTCGCCCGGTTGGCCAGTGTTCGCGACGATGCGTCACTAAACAGTGTTATATAGTTTTGTTAAAATAACTTCTAATCAAATACTCGTAACAATAGTGTTCGATAGTTGAAAACTGTGATAAGTATTGTTTCTTAAGGAAATCGTAAGTACAACCCTTATAAACACCAATTAAGTGGGCTACGTAGCCACAATTTATAGTTTTCTTGGTGCGTCCAGGGCTAGGCAAGGCCTAAGTACTTACACTATTAGAGCTCTAGTCTTCCTTAAAAGCCTACTTAATTAGGTTTATAGGGGTCGGAAACGTTAGTTTGCTGTTTTTTGTTAATTTGTTGTATCGATTTAGGTTTTCAGGGCGTGTCATGCCCTGAAAAACATAGCTGTGATCTTGCAACTTTCATAGTGATTCAGGTCATTAGACCAGTTTGACCTGTTTAGATCATTGCAATAGCTTCATGCGTTTTCGAGTAAATTAGCTTGAAAAATAATTTTTAATTAAAATAATTAACTTTTTTGTGTTTACACTGTAAAATCTTTTCAGTAAATAATGTTACAGGAATTACAGGTATCTCAATCGCTGCGTAATTTAATGACAATTCTGGCAATGTATAACATGTCATAATTATAGTTATATTTAGGCAATTTATAAGCAATTTTGTAAACTGTCATAATAAAGATGAAATCAGGAGACGATTCGCGGCTCTCGATAAGGTAAAGTTTCAAGGCACCTAAGCGCGCAAGCAAAAGTATAGTTCCGTAGCATGGTACCTCCTTATCGTCATTCTGTTCCTGAAGAGTTACGCAAGTCGTCTCCTGAAATCTCCTGAAGACTTATCAAACTGCTGTTATTATTTTCATCAACAAGAAACCCTTCTCCATCAAGACTTGAACACATAGCTACCGGTCACCAGCTTGCAGATATCCTGAGCCTATAGGTGCAGGACGTCAACGCCGTTTGGACTAGGAGGCCTAACGTCACATAGGGATACACCTGGATAGGCACACACCGTCCTTTCAGCATATCGTGTCCATCGATCACGCCCGTCGGCACAGCTAGCCATATAAACAATGAAGTAGCAAACTTGAAAATGGAAGCAAACATTTTCATTCACTTGAAAATGTAATTACCCAGTTACCCTTGCTGTACTCTTTCGTTTTACTACCCTCTAACTATCTTAACTAAAATTTTCGTAAACTACCCGACAGGTAACAGCCAATGATTGCACCCCAATATTTTACGAGACGAAACTATAACGCTGGCTAAACAAATGGGAACTCATAAAAACTCCCCAGATGGTGCCAATTTATTCTCCCTAAGTTTGTACCATAAATTACTCCTAGAGGTTGTAAAGGTATTGGTTTCAGACGTTTCCGTATTCGCGTTGAGTTTGGTTTTGATTATCGCCATGGGAAAATTTCTTATTCTTTTATTTTTATTATTTTTCCAGCCATTTATTTCTCTTTTGACAGCTCGAGTGCCGCACGGGTCGATCCATCCATCTTTACATACCGAGATTCCTCCGTGCCTTAGAAAGCACGTTAAGCCGTTGGTCCCGGCTGTCATTCGTGGATCTTTGACAGTCGTTATAGGTCGTCAGAAGCCCGAAAGTCTGACAACCAGTCTTACCAAGGAGTATCGTATTACCCAGTTACTGGGTTATGGAGATCAGAAGACACTCGCTCCATATAAAATACTGGAAGCCGACCCCAACGTAGATGGGAAAAGGCTAGGCAGATTGATATAATGCGTTAGGTACCAATTCGATTTGTTCTATCAATCGACTTTATTTACACAAATCATAAATACAATACTTACGTACAAATACAAAACAAATACAAAATTTCTGGGAATAAATATTGATTACAGACTTTCATGGACAACCCATATAGACAATCTCTGCAAAAGAATCAACAAATCCTCATTCGCTCTTTACAAGCTCTCCAAAATAGTTAACAAAGAAGCGATATTAACGGCCTATCACGGACTGGTGGCACCATTACTGAGATACGGCATTATATTTTGGGGTAATTCGGTAGACAAGGAATTTATATTTAAAGCTCAAAAGAAGTGCATTAGAGCAATGTCCCAAATAAATAGTACAATTAGCTGTCAACCTTACTTTAAAAATCTAAAAATTCTAACATTGCCTTCCCTATACATTTACGAATCAAATATTTTTGTGAAATCAAATCTAAGCTACTATAAGACTGCTGTCAAAAGCTATTATCGAAAATTAAGGGATAAAAAAAGATTAGAGGTACAAATACCTTATGGTAAAACGGCACTATTAAATAAAAGTATTTTATGCATGACATCATTAATCTATAATAAATTGCCTGATGACATTAAACAATTACCAATGCTCCAGTTTAAAAAGAAACTACATTCATTATTAATAGAAAAATGTTACTATGATGTCAAAGATTACTTGTGTGACAAAAATATTGTATTCTAATGACAAAAAAGGAAAAATAACTATCATTTTTTCCCACATAATATGTATATTGTGAATTGTATTTGAATGCCATTTAAATTGCTTGTCTTTCCTCTTTTTTTAAAAATTTTTTTGAATATTTATGTAAGAATATAATTTGCAATATTGTAATAAGGAATTATGACTTATATGACTTGGAATTGAATTTGTATGTATTAATAATTTGGAATATTTTAATAATGTATCGAGACTAATTTGACTAATTGTGTTTTAAATTCTGATTTATATTTTATTATTGTATGCCTCAACGGCGGGACATAGCTGAACTTATTTTATATATTTAAGACCTGCATTTATGTGTATACCTATAGTCCACAATAAAGATTATTTGATTTGATTTGATTTGATTTGATTTGACTTATACAATCTAACACTAATATATAAAAACTATGTACAACTATAATTATAGGTTCTTATACATAATTTGAGCATCAAAAAATTCGTCCGCATCGCTGTCAGTGGGAAAAGTGTCCATAAGGCTGGCAGCGTTGCCATGTTGGATGGCAATGCTGATTATTTGACCTAACCATTGGCCAGCCCTGGTCCCGTGAAGAGTCGACCAACCGCTTGACGATGTCCTGAAATACTCGATGAGCAGTCAGACCCCACGGCCCTAGTGTTTCAACCCCAAACGGCTCAAACAAACTTACTTTATGTATATAGAAGTTTTAATCGATTTAAAACATTGATATTAATTTTATTTTAAAGAAAAATGTAAAGAAAAACAGTGTTCATGAAGTATTGAATTTGAAGTTTTTATTTTTTTTTTTAATTTGAATTGCAGTTTTTCGTCTATGGTTGCACAGAATAAATAATAGTACTGACGTATTATGGTTGCCTGTCAATAAATAAGGAACTCTTATGCGTGCTTATGTTAAAACTATCTCTAAGTAGTCTGTGGTCAAAAGTAATAAGTACTTATAAATGGTTGGGTGTGTCCTACTGCGGGCTTACTGAGGTCTGGACGTTCGCACGGACGTAACAATATCGCGGCGATTTTTTTTCGCGCACTGGATTTTCAACGCTTTGTTTAGCGCCGAGAATTGAAAATCCAACAATGTGTTTTTTCGACGCGCTGGAATGCACTCTGTTGTTGTTAGGTTGGATTCTCGAAGCTCGGCTCAACAACGAGAGTTGAAAATCCAGTGCGCGATAAAATCCCGCCGCGATATTTTTACGTCCGTGCGAACGTCGGCTTATCCGTTCTCTCTTACGTTTCCAGTGAGAGAGAGAGACGGTGCTATAGGTCGTACTCCGGTTCTCTCTGTCACTGGAAACGTTCAACTTCTGCCCTGCTATCATCATAGTAAGCCCCCTGCTGGGAAAAAGCGTTCTTTTCTTTTTTTTTCTTCTCTTTTCTTTTTTTTTTATTACTGATCTCGGTCCATAAGATCAACCCAGTTATTTTTTTGGTGTCGTTAGAAGTTCTTGACCGTGGTGGTTTTAACCCATAATACACCAGAACGGAGTAAAGTACTCTCTAAGTTTAATTTCGGAAATCATGACATTTGGTACAAATCTAACTTATAGAGATGTGTTGATGATTCTTATGGTTATAATTATGTAAATACATATTATAAACAAAACTAAAAACGGGTCTTCTCGCGATATTCCTTATTACTTTTTTTTTTTTTTTCTTTTTAATTTTGTTTATAATGTGTGCAAATCGCGAAAATTTAAAAAGTTTATGTAAATACATATTCGTTATAATCGCGAATCATATTTTGATCAACATTCTACCTGACACTGACCTGTAAATTGCAAAAATCATAAGAAAATTTTAATTTTGCGGGCTGCCACTGCGCAGTCAGCTTTAGGTATGAGTCGATACCTACCTTGTTGTTATGTTTATATTTGACGCGTCTCAAATGCCAACACAACAAAGCGAAAAAAAATATATTTAATCAAAAACAAAAACATGTTTTGACTCAGTTCATGTTTTCATTAAGTATTTCATACTTCTTGAAGTATTATTAAAAAAGTTTATCATTTTGTTCATTGAAAAATTTAATATCATCCAATCTGCTGCAGAATGTATAATTAAAATACAAGGGACGGTGAAATTATAACATTTGTTTTGATTTATAATGTACCTAATAATTTCTGCCCGCTACTTCGTCTGCGTGAAATTTCACATTTTCACAGAAAGAAACTCTTCAGCTTGAAGTAAGCTATAGATTCTGTTCTTTAGCCTATCTTATTTCAGTCGCAACTTGAAAAGGGGTTGTTGTTGTTGTGTGGGGTTGTACTCATCATTATGAACAACTTTTACCATAGGACCAAATCAGAAATCGCGAAAAAAAAATCACCTGTTCCTTACATTTTGTCGAACTATGTGAACGTAGGAAAGTATAATGGAGGAGCTGTTTTTTGCGATTTCAGGTGTTATATCTCAATTTACAATTCTATAATGCATTCCATAATGTTCGTAAAACAGTTGGTAGGCACAATTAACGGCACAATTATGGACCCTGTCGAGCACAGCATACCTAGCAGTAGAGAGGAGGAAGAGCGCTTATTATTAGCCTATGGGTGAACTTTACGCAGAAGGCATACCTATAGGTAGTGGCCTACGCACACAATATAACAACACGTTCCGGAAAAAACGGAACCCTTAGTTAGAGGTTCTGCACTTCGTTGTCCGTCTGTCTGTCAGTCTGTAAAGCAGACACTTTTTCTTAGGAACGCGTGGAGGTATCAAGTTGAAATTAATATCAAATATATAAGTCTACGGTCCCTTGGAGCTCTAAAAAAATTAAGCTTCTAAGTTAAAAAATAAAAAAAATACGGCATATTTTTATACTAGCAAATAAATTAAAACCGATACGGTACTTGACCTTCGCAAGAAGCAAGGTCTCACAACACAAGTAAAGGAAAAAGTCCGAAAACCATAAATATGTCCTACTTTAATCACTTTTTTTTTTCGCGATCACAAACTTAATTTGCAGTTTATTTATTTACGTAAATCTTACCTACATCTACCATTACAGATCTGCGATCCAATGCGATAGAGTGGCCGACATGCTAAATCCTTAATCTACATCCTATAAAATTACATACTACCTATATCCTAAATCTTAACCTACATTTAAATAACATACTACATATAATGCAGCTACTGCTGCTGGTGGCTGTTGATACCCTCTCGTGAAATTCGTTCACCACACAGTTGGAGAATTGACCGTGACGTATATCGATTTATGAGAGAACATGTTTTTCAACTACAATGTTAAGTTAGCTTTTGGGATAAATCCATCCCAACTATGGACCCCTTTAATGCTGCATCTACATACATTCCATTATTTTTAACAAATGAACTTCATGCATAAAATAAAAGCGAGCAGTCCACCAAAAACATTTAATTCGCCAAACCTAAGTGGCTAACACAGCGCTGTAATGTGGAAGGCGACAGGAGGAGTGGAGGACTTCCCCAGGCCATCGCGACGTTCCCTCTAACCGGACCTTACCCGCATTCGTTAAATGTAAGCCACTTATGAAAATTAATGTACCTAAAGCGAGGATAAACCAAAGCCAATTTTCTGCGCGAAGTAAAGCGGGCGGACCCCTTCATTGTGCGTGGTCCGACTCGCACTTTTTTTACTTAGCCCATGCCATCCCACATATGGGCAAAGCCATCTCCCAAGTCCTTCTAGGAATTCCTGCGCCCCCTCAAACCAGTCTTTAATACCCAGAATAGTCTTTTATCTATGAATATTTTATCGATACCTACATATTGCCTACATAAGTATCTACAGCTGCATTTGTAAGTAATTATAGCGTCATCAAGTGAAAGGTGCATTCTCGCATCTTCATAATTATTATATTTACTACGCTTTCAACTCGCATAGTAAGAGCTATATTTGTGGTGTAGGTATAAGCATCGGTGGTTCAGTGGTAGAATGCTCGCCTGCCACGCGGGCGGCCCGGGTTCGATTCCCGGCCGATGCAGTTCTCTTTTTGCGTTTTACAACGTTAATATTAAAATCTACATCAAAATCTGGAAACAAAAAATAAAATCTGGAATGAAAATTCCAATTATTTTTTTGTTTGTTGTTAATTTCGGAGGGTCGACTAAAAAACCTAATAATTTTCATGTGGCTTGTACGGTCATGCCTCTGGTTTGTTTTTCTTTATTTATGATCACATTAACATAGTCCCTATTCACCCTTTTGAAAAACGGTAATCGCGATTAGGGACCTTTTTCAAAAATCCCTTGGAACGCACAGAAGACTGGCAAATATTTTTTTATCAAAGTCCGGCTCTTATGAAGACTACAATACGGGTCGAAATCGCATCCCTATGTCCCAATTTCGACCCATAAGAAACCAGCGAAGTTCAAAGGGAAAAGATGTACGATATGGGGGGTAGAGATGGGACATCTTATATTATGGATGGGCTTTAGAAAAGGATTATTTTGTTGATTATTTGATTCTATGTATTTTGTAAATTCATCATTATGCACGATTATATATTTTTTCAGTAATGTGGAATATAGGAATCTAATGATATGGCCTATTGTCTCACTGTAGTACAAAGGCTCCGTCACCATCTTGAACACATAAACAAGTTTATGAAATGTGTAAATAATTCAGTACGTACTACCTACCTATATGTACCTATATTATTGATTTATATCAATGGTACAAATCAATATTATAGTTCATGTGTATATTTTTGTTACTATAGGACTGGCATATCCAATCTACAGGGTTACTGGTAATTCGAAGTATATCCGTCAGGGGCTGATAAGGGGGCCAAAATGCAACAAATTGAACCCCCCATATGTATGGCCGAAATTCAATAGTTTTCGAGATATTTGAATTTTAAGAGTTTTTCGATATTTACCCAAAATTTGTCATTTAATTCCAAATAAAAAAAAAAAATACATATTTGAATGGGTACCATTAAAAATGATGTTGTAGCTGGCACTTCAATTAAGCTATGGACATATTTAAAAATACTTAATTTATCAAAATAATTAAAATAATGAGCGATATAAGAATAATATCTTACCAATATTTTCATTTTACGCTTCAAAAATGTTGTCTCGTCACAAAAATTTCTATGACATTAATCGTACAAATAACAAAAACAACTTGCCTATTCTGTAAGCTTTCCAAAAAGGTATAAAAGTCAATTTTAAAATACATAATTCGTGGCATGGCATGTGTTTCAATCGGCGCGGGGAGAGAAAGGGTCATTTGTATTTGTACGAAATAAAATGCATTAAAAAATTTACGTCAAATTTTATAAAAAATTTTACACATCTTGTTCAAAATGAGCCCCTCGATTTACGAATGCAGGTTCGAATTCTCTTCCTAACTTCGGTTTTCGTCACTCTTGATGTGAACGTTGTTCTCATCTGTTGCGCCGCGTTTATTATTCGCTGTCGAAGTTCTTCGACTGAATTTATTGGGGTCACATAAACTAATTCCTTCATATGACCCCAAACGTAAAAATCAAGTGGTGTGATATCAGGGCTTCGTGCTGGCCACGGAATTGGCCCTCCCCTCCCAATCCATCGGTTTGGATATCTCTCGTCTAGCCACTGTCGGACAGTAATCCGGTAATGTGCTGGGCAACCATCATGTTGAAACATGAGGTTGTTCTTTATTTATTCGGGAACATCCGCCAACAAATCGTCTAGGTTTTTTCTTAATAACTCCTCGTAATTTTCGCCGTTCAAATGTAGGGGCAAGAAATGAGGGCCCAGCAAATAATTATCAAGGACACTCATCTATACACGTTCAGGGAAAATCTCATTTGCGACGCAGTTTCTTTTAGTTTTTTGGATTCCTGCCTACTTTAAGTGCCCAAAAATGAAAGTAATTCGTTAAACCATCCCGGTCAAACTTTGACTCGTCAATCCACAAAATATTTCTTAGGAAATGTTCCTGGTCAGCGTCAACGTTTAACATAAACCGAGAAAATTCGAGTCGCCTGGCAGGATCTCCCTCGTGCAATGTTTGGACAGGTTGATAATGGTATGGGTGTGTACCTGATAGATGTACTACCGACCATACTTTCCACTGGGACATACCGAGCTGTCTTGCAACAATGTTCGTTGAGATGTTTGGGTCATCAATAAAACACTGAAAAATGGTGTCCTCTTCGTCAGCCGTGTACCGTCGAGGTCTGCCAGCGTTGACTAGTGCTTTCTGAACACTGCCAGTTACAGACAATCGTCGATAGGTGCTCCCGAAAACAGTAACGTGGGGAAGTCGACGATCGGGAAAGCGGCGTTGGTATTCTCGCCGAGCCGCAGCCGCGTTTCCATCGGCAAAACCATAACAAAACATTATGTCTGCGTATTCGTTATTAGAATACGAAGCCATGTTATCCGAAATAACAATGAAAACAAAAAGAATAACAAGAGAAACAAGAATTAACAATAATGATCGATAGCAAATTAACGCGATGAGAGATTGGTTAATAGCAAGATAACAACACACGTGCTTGCGCGGCGTAGAGCCGAAACTTACTAAGGAAGGCGACGCGAGCGCAGCAAACGCCGTGTACTCCCCCCCGCACACCCCGCCCCATCACGAAGAATTTCGCCAGTAAAATCGGTTGTTTTAGCGAGGATCATAAACTAAAAACACAGATGATTTCTCTGCCCGCACCGCGCGCCGCCGCGCTGGTTCAAACACATGCCATGCCACGAATTAAATATTTTCAAATTGACTTTTATACCTTTTTGGAAAGCTGTGTCATAGTAATTTTTGTGACGAGACAGCATTTTTAAAGCGTAAAATGAAAATATTAATAAGATATTATTTTTAAATCGCTCACTATTTTAATTATTTTGTTAAATTAAGTAGTTTTAATTATGTCAATAGCTTAATTAAAGTGCCAGCTACAACATCATTTTTAATGGTAGCCATTCAAATATGTATTTTTTTTTTTTTTGGAATTAAATGTCAAATTTTGGGTAAATACCGAAAAACTCTTAAAATTTTATATCTCGAATACTATTGAATTTCGGCCATACATATGGGGTTCAATTTGTTGCATTTTGGCCCCCTTATCAGCCCCTGACGGATATACGTCGAATTACCAGTAACCCTGTATAAAAATCCTATAAATAAATAATAAAGATGGTTGTAGCCGTGATATAGTTATAATATCCCTAGGGATATAGCTTACCACTTACCGTAATTTAGTTTATATGGAAGCGGTTCCTAACTTACTAGGAATTTAGGCCTATCTATGATACGAGCATGATCTAGTAATATAAGTATTAGGGCACTATGACCAAATAGGTTAGGTTAGGCTAGAATTGTGATTACGCGCGAGCGGTGCCGCGGTAGCGGCCAGCGAGCGCGAGCGCTACGCTACGTCGATATTGGTCGCAGTAACAAAATTAGGGCACTCCGATAGTTTTCAAACTATATTACGGTAGATAGCTATATTACGGGATATTTACTATATCACGGGTTCAACCATCTTACTGCAACATAATATAATACCTACATCCTATCTGTCTTAGAGATCGTGTTGTTCTAGTGAACTACGCAGTGGATTTTGATGTGGTTATTATGGTTCCATAGTCAACAAGGAACCCTTATAGTTTCGCTATGTCCGTCCGTCTGTTTGTCTGTCCGTCCGCACCTTAGCTCAGAGACTCGTAGTACTAGAAAGCTTTAATTTGGCATGGATATACATATTCATCACGCCGACAAAGTGGTAAATAAAATCATGAAAACAATTTTTGTTAGTGTTCCTTCTGTACACGTAAAGTCGGGAAGTTTTTTTTTTCTCGTCTACCCCATGGTGTGCGATGTTGTTGGATGGGTCTTTCAAAAATATTGCGGGTTTGTGAAAATAATTTTTCGATTTAGGGATCCGTTTTTGAAATATTAAGTTTTAAAGTGTTTTAATTTTTAGAGTCAAGCCCCCCCCCCCTGCCAGCTAAGTAAACGGTTAGGTAGTTTTGAATGGGTGAAAAAATTCACGGTAGTAGTATATATAACGAAGTTAAACGGAAAACTATCACAGCTAAGTAGGCTTTTCAAATAGTAATAGTCAAATTAATATTCATGAAACAACAAGAAGCCCTCTTCTTAGCCCGCATTATTGTGCAACTACGGAACCCTATTACTGCGCGTGGCCCGACACGCTCTTGGCCATTATTTGTGTAAAGAATTTAACCCGGAAGGTTTATGTGTGTAATATGAAACTAACCGAATTAATAAAGAAATCTCGTGTTTTGTCAATTCATAAAAACCGTGCGAAGCAGGGGCGGGTCCCTAGTAAACATAATACAAAACATTTTACAATACAATACAATACGAGTTGCATTTGCGATCATTTGATGATTAAATACCGATTGACTTTCTGACTAATGATTCGAGACTTCCTTTCGATTGACCTACATGATGCATTTTTAGGTTTGCCTCTGATTTCGGAAATGCATCAGTTTAAACTTGGTTTTCGAGGTTCAAGGCTCAGTTGTTTTTCTTACTAATAAGCTTAATTGCCTGTAACTATCACAAATGGCATGTATTTAGTCAAATAATCTAGATTTAGTGCCGTTTTCGTATAAAAACTAAATTTGGTTGTACTGGCGATACATCTGGCACGCGCGTCCTATCTTCCTTGATTTACATAAGTGCCTTGTTTCAGTAAATATATTTAGGTATTACTGTAGGTACTTGCGTCTAATGCAGATATTATGGTGAGTAGGTAGTTTGCGTAACGTTTCTGTGGAATGTAGATAGGAGTTTTCTTAGCTTGCATTTTTAACCGACTTCAAAAAGGAGGTTCTCAATTCGTCGGAACCTTTTTTTTTTTGTATGTTCCCCGATTACTCGAAGATGGCTGGACCGATTTGGATTTTTTTTGTTTTATTCGAGAGGGTATACATCACAGTTGGTCCCATATAAAATTGATTAACTTTGCTTAGGTAGTTTTTGAGGTAGCTTCGATAATACGTATTTTTTTCCCACTTTTATATGGATGATGTTCTAGTTTGTTTTGCAGGTAGTGGTATTAGAATTTGTGTGGGGTAGGTACACAACTAAAAAGTGAAAAATAAAAACTTTTTTACAAAAAAATACAACCGACTTCCAAAAACAACACTACAAAGTGAAAAATGACTTTAATTTCGGAAGTCGGTGGCAAAAAAACGAAAATACATTTAACTAGACACCGACTTCCGAAATTAAAGTTATTTTTCACTTTGTAGTGTTGTTTTTGGAAGTCGGTTGTATTTTTTTTGTAAAAAAGTTTTTTTTGTATATCACCAAAGTTTTTCTTGGTCTGTTACATAATCAGTGTTCCCGCTGTTGGGACACAGGACTCTTCTCTTCAAGAGGGAGTGGGCCGTAATCTACCACGCGGCCCAGTGCGGGTTGGTAGATATCACATATCTTCGAAATTTTTGGTTCCAGGCATCGAGATATTATAAGTACTAACGTACTAGAGAAGACACCGTAAATTCCTACTTTGTCTCATTCAACTGCGGCGATCGCGCCGCACGCGTCGCCGCACCTCACTCACTCGCTCTCTAGCTCTTTCGCGCCTAGTACTTCCGACAATAATAAATTAATTCATAGAAAAAATCGACGAAAAATGCCTTGGTGTGTGTTGAGATATTGTACTAATAATTCAAGGAACACGGCAAAGTGCAAAGGAATTACTTTTCATCGGAAAGTAAACTAATTTCCTTGTTTTACAAATTAAATAATTACCACGCGCCATATTGTATTGTTTGTCATAGACTAATCAAACAGAGTGCAATGTAGGTAGAGTAGACTGACATTACGGTGAAAATATCGTATGTTGTGTTTTTAATGTTGATATTAAAATTTAGTTTTTTAAACTATCGCACTTTAAACAGATAATTAATTTAATAAAAATTAATAAATATACTACTATTCGTTTAAAACATGAAGCAAAAACAGATCAAAGCGTTGATTATTCCACAAAAAGGCAAAAGATGACTAAACTCATATTATTTAAGGGTAACTAAATAAAACATATCAAAAAAATAAATTGTCTATTATTTATAAAATAAACCCTGTAGGCAAAATACCTACGTTGTCCATTCTGTAGTACTCTTGTCATAGTCTATAGGGAAGACATGTTGTTGCACTTTGTCGAAGAAAACGCGTAAGTGCCGTGATTTACATGGCGCTTAAGACCTTTTTGCCGAGAATAAATACACTTCCGCAGCAAATCTAGCGCTGTGGTAAATTAGTTACGGTTTAGACGAATTGTTATTATTTTAGCGCTGCAGCGAACTAAAGATTCAAATTACGAAGAATAGGACAATTCAGTTATTTGACGTAGCTTCTCTAGTACGTTAGTACTTATATCTCGATGGTTCCAGGATATTATGTCGGTTTCGTCACGATGTTTTCTTTCACCGTATACAATTATAGTGCCTGCCTGGGTTCGAACCCACGACCTGCTGAAGTACTTATAGGTATATTATTGAAAAACTCTATCTAACTGACAAAGGTATCGGATTCTTAAAAACAGTTTCAATGTTGATTTCATAAAGCGATACTCACTTACCTTTGATTTTATTTAATATCCTTTATTCCTATTTTAATTTTTAAACTTGACTTTAAAATATTACTTACTAGCTTTTTCCCGCGGCTTGCGTTAATTTAGAATTTTACAGTTAATTTGGGTTGTACTCTGCTTGTAATAATATAATTAAATCATGATTCCAAAGACACGTGGCGTCATAAGAAAGTTATTGTTGTTTTCCTCGGGAACAGTGCTTTTTTTCGGAATGAAAGGTGCTATGTCCGTTTCTGTACACCTGACAACGTATATGCAAAATTTCAGGATGATCGGTTCAGTGGTTTAGGCGTGAAAAGATAACAAACAAACAAACAAACTTACTTTCGCATTTATAATATTAGTTAGTATTCTTTTTGCTTTTGCCTATTAAACTTAATTTTAAGCAATATAGTTTTATACTTTTACTGCATAAAACTTGCTTAGTTGTAACCTAACTGTAAGGAGCCACCGGCTCCTGAAATACAGGTAGTCTAACCTAGCTCCGGAGTCAGCGTTTCACACATTTTTAGTACCTACTCTGTGTTTATGCGGATGCCAATAAAGAATGTATTTATTTAAAAGAAAGAAAGAAATAAAAATCAGTTTATTTGTCGCAGAAACACGTGCACACAAAAAAATAACTATGTGACTAATTCAGTAACAGAAAAAATATTAAGACAATGGTTCACAATGAGGTTCCAATTGATATATAATATATAAGTTGAGTGGTCAGTATCGATTTACCATCAGAAGGGAAAAAAGTTATAGTTCACTTTAGTTTTTAAATTATGGTATGAGTATGTGAGAGTGCAAGAGTGAGGGTGACAAGAGTGTGTGTAAAGATATACGGATACCAAGTCTGGTTTAGGCTGGCCGCATACGTACGGTTTCCTGATTAGAAATTCAGATTCGGAGACCTGAATGCACGCATTTCTTACAAAATTGTCTCTATGGCGCAAACGTTCTTATATTTTCCGAACGGATATAATTCCTAACGTTTGTTTCGGAATGACGCCGGAGCTCTCTTGAATGAATAACGGAAAAAAACCGAATGACGTCATCCCAAACGAGCGCTCGCATACATTTTGTAAAACCCGCCGTAAACGCACGGATATTTTCCGTAACTAAACATAACCTCATGCATGTGCTTGCTTTTTTATTTTCTGTCGTAAGCTATTATGATCTCGTAAGCCATTACTTTTGAAACTCATCAAAGGATTTCATTGACTTCCTGTAAAATTTGAAGAATTCTTCTGGCTGTGCTCGTAATTTTGCTCTTTTCTTATAGAATTGATTCTCTTTTATTCTCTGAGTATCGAGCCAACTTTATCAAATCGTGTTTCCATCGTGTATACCTACTATCTAGTATAATGACATTGGTGCCGATTCTGTTGTGCACAAACTAAACTTAATTTAGGCTATTGCTAACTTTTTCTCTCTATTATGACAAGAAAGGGACGGAAGTAAATTAGAGCTGTCAAATTAGTTAGAACTAATTTTTCCATAGACATTTAGACTACACGTAAAAACATGTAGACTAAAAACACGGTGAAGCGCAAGGCGTGAACTAGTTTGACATCTCCAACTTAGTTCATATCTATAGCCGTCCTTTTCTCGCGCTGCCTGTTAGTAAAAGATAGCGATTCTCTAATTTTAGTTTAGTGCGTTCACAAGAGAATCGGCACCAATTTCCCAAGATTTTAATTTTAATGTTTACTACATCAAACGCCGGTCATAAAACGTGTTTGTGTTTGTGTGCATAAAAAGCTCGTAGCAATAGCGAAATTTCCTCTTCTTCTTGTTTAGCGCCAGTAAAAGTGCAATAGCAATCATTTCCTCGTCGTTCATGTAAATTAAACGTGGTTTCACGAACGCGTTACTCTACGTACTGGCAGTATAAATTCCTAATACAAAAAATCGAACGTCTGCGCTAGTCTCACGGAATTCCGAATCTGAATTCCGAATCAGGAAACCGTACGTATGCGGCCAGCATAGTGAATTGTACATAAATAAAATAAATAGTACCTACTTCAAATATTACATGTAAGTAATGCAACTATATACAGGGTGTCCCGTAGTTAATAGATAACCTCTTAAGGAGTCATTGTACTCATCATTATGAACATCTTTTATTAGAGGACCAAACATGAAATAGCGAAAAAAAAATCAACTGTTCCCTACATTTATTTTCGCATAACTCGTCAAAATGTAGGGAACTGCTGATTTTTTTTTCGTGATTTCAGGTTTGGTCCCATAGTAAAAGTTGTTCATAATGATGAGTACAATGACCCCGTAAGAGGTTATCCATTAATTACGGGACACCCTGTATACAACCAATAATATTATTATTATAAATTATTAAATATTATTAAACTAGGTTCTGCCAGCGACTTCGTCCGCGTAAAATTTCTTGTTCCCCCGACCCACCCTGCCGTATCGCATCACCTGCCCACGCTATTACTTCGTTTTCGCTTAGCGTTCTTTCTGACTTTTTTTCTTTTTACACGGCTCCTAAAGGTCATAGCGTGATGTTAATAGCTTATAGCCTTCCTTAAGAAGAAATGGGCTATCAAATGCAAAAAGCAATTTTCAAATCCGACTGGGGTTCCAGAGATCAGCGCGTTTAAACGAACAAAAAAACAAACTCTTCAGCATTATTATTAGTACAGATAACATAGAAATTAATCCGCAGCCATCTTGTGTGCATGCTTTTAAATAATGTACCCATCTAAAACTATACACAGGTATAGCTAAGTTTTTTTTTTTTTTTTTTTTTTAAGGACGCTTTTAACGTTCTCAATCAAATCAAATCAAATAATTTATTTCAGATAAATCAGTATCCATATAAAAGTAAAATTAAAATAAAATAAAATAAAATTAAAATTAATGTCAAAATTAAAATCAAAATTAAAACAAAATTACAAATTAACATCAAAATTAATAAACAAAATTAAAATCAAAAATCAAAATTAAAAATATTAAAATTAAAATCAAAATTAAAAATATTAAAATTAAAAATAAAAATAAATACACATATTACATTACATAATAATCGCAGGCGCTGGCATGCAGCTGCAGCCACCTCCGCAAAAAAGGCGAGTCCCACCGCTCGGACAACACACTGAGGAGCCCGTTCGAGCCGCCACGGCTACGGCGCAGAAGCGACGCACTTCTTTTTCTAATAATACCGTGGAAATCATCGGTTCTAGCCTCAGCGAACATCGCTGACGCGCTACAAAACCGTGGCCGCCCCAACAGAATCCTAAACGCGTTGTTGTACTGGACACGTAGAGCGCTGTACGCCCGCTGAGTGAAGTTGGTCCACAGGCTACACGTGTAAAAGGTCTGGCAGTATGCCTTAAACAGGGTTACCTTCACCTGCGAAGAACAACGCGCAAACCTGCGAGCCAACATGTTGCACCGGACAGACAACGCCCTACGCTCCCTGTCAATGTCCGCATTGTCAGACAAATCCTCGGAGACCCAGTGACCCAGATATTTGAACTGATTTACCCTGTTCAAAAGTGATCCGCAAAGAGTGATAGGAGGCTCCGTTGAGTAACTTTTAGCACCCGCTTTAAAGATCATGTATTCACTCTTGCTTGGATTATATCTGAGCCCATGGGCCCCCGCATAAGCTTCACAAATACTCAACAGCTTACGTAGTGCAGAGAGCGACGGGCTCAGCAGCACCATGTCATCCGCATAACTGATGTTGTTTACACAAACCCCATCAATAGAACAACCGACTTTAGTGCTGCCGAGCTCCGCAATCAACTGGTTCATATACAGGCTGAAGAGACGCGGTGAGGTTAACCCCCCCTGCCTCACGCCGCACTCCAACCTGTATACATCCGAATGCGACCCTGCCCATCTGACACTGTTCTGCTGATGACTGTACCAATATTCAAAAAGAGATATAATATCATGTGATAATTTCGTCTCGCATCGCAATTTATGCCATAGCTTATCGTAGCACACCATATCAAAAGCCTTTGACAGGTCTAAAAAGCATGCGTACACAGGTGTATTCCTGGCAGTATAGTACTGAACAGTTTGCTTAAGACAGAGGATAGCACTCTCAGTCGACAAGCCGGGCCTAAAGCCAAATTGAGCGTCATTAAGATTTAGGTGCCCTCCCAACTGTTGATCAAGCAAACTGTCCAGCACCTTACTTATGACTGTTGCTAATGAGATGGGTCTATAATTAGAAATATCAGCAGAATCACCAGTTTTATTCTTAACAATAGGAACAATTACGGTGTACATTAATTCATCAGGCAAGTAACTATGACTCACACATAAGTTGAAAAATAACGCGAGAACTCTTGGCAGATGTACACCAGCGTACTTCAGATGCTCGATGCTGAGCCCATCGTGTCCCGGGGACTTACCTCGGACCATCTTCTTAATAACAGCAGCCACATCCTTGGCAGAGAATCTAACGGCAACGTCCCCAGGGCGACCCCCAGCAGCAAGCACCCGCGACGACGGCCCGAGCGGTGATTCAACCTTAAAATGTCGCCGGAAGGCACAGGCAATTTCCCTGGGCTCATGTGCACCACCGATACTCACAGGGAGGCTCGACACCGAGTTCAAGTTTTTTGTATTTTTCCAGAAATCACTAAAGTTCTTTTTTGCATGATGCTCAGCTATATTATTCATTTTGATCTGGTCTTCATTATTTTGACAATATCTTAATTTTGATTTAAATATTTTCCTAGTTTCACGCATGTCATTGAACACAGGTCCAGTGCTAGGTTTACCATGAAGCACCCAGGTTTGAAAACAAAGTCGAGCCCTCCTATGTGCATCACCGACAAACCTGCTCCAACCCGGTACATGTTTATGTTTTCTACGGTTCGGTACACGTTTATTACAGCTGCACTCTGCTGCCTTAGTCAAAACATTTACAATTTTTTTATACAATTCACTAATTACTAACTTGTGGGCCTCGTTATCACACATTCTATCGGCACACTGTGTAAACTCTAATGGAAAATCTAATTGTTTTAACTTTGAGTTACAATAATTACGGTATATTTCAATTTGTTTATTATTTCTAGTGCCCCAACTTATTTTATTAAACGACGAGGGAACTATCTTAGTTTTAGGCAAAATTACGTTTAAATTACATTCCACCAATAAGGGAAAGTGATCAGACCAATAGATGTCATACAGAATAGACACATTAACTATGGAGCGTCTCGCTGAACCTGTCACCACGCAGTGATCGAGCCAGCGGCGACACCCGTGTGCATCACTAATAAACGTATACGCGTCGGGAGGTAAAAGTTCCATGTCTACGCACGACCACATCTGATCTGCACAGAAAGTTAATAGTTCACAAGAAAACTGCTCACCTGGGTGCGCGTTGAAGTCCCCAAGAATAAATACAGTTTCCACATCACTACTCTCGATTATAGCATTTAATTCACTCAAACACTCAGTAAACTCAGTCAAATTCTCAAATGAATCAGTTGGCATATACACTGTTATAACTAGAATTGACCTGTCGTTAATCACTATCTTAATCGCAGCGAGTCGCACACTCTTACACACTATAATCGATACCGATGGAAAAACTGACTTTCTCCACAGCAGAGCCACCCCACCATATGGTCTACCTCTAACAATCCCGGCAGACGTATCCACGGCAGAATTACCGGTGTAGGAGAACGCGTCATCAATGGTACCCAGGAACGATAAATCATGTGGAAGAAGCCACGTCTCCTGAAGCGCAACAATGTCAGCCGATTGACATAAATTCCTTACACAATCAACCGAACGAGTGACACTCTTACAGTTGAAACTCACAAGTTTTGACATACTATTCTCAACACTCATTAGTAGTAAATCACATAGCAGCCAACTCCCTATAGGTACGCTGCGCCGTGTTTCGATTAAAATCAACGAAACGGCGATAACATACACCATCAGGCCAAAAATCATTATTTAAAAATATTCCCATTTTCGATCTAGGAACGAAAACAATGTATGCATTGTACTCCTTAGCTGTTTTCATGTTCATTTTTTCTGCATGCACATCTAGGTTAGTCTTGTTGTTTATATATGCTTTGATGTCACACACTGACGCTTCCATTGACACGCGGTAAATATAAATTGGAATCTTAATGTCAGCTGCTCTAAAATTAGTATTGGCATTCACAATAGCTGTTCCCGTTTTGCCCAAAAAACGATTTCTCAGCCGCTTCCTCTGAACAAGCTTCCATTCTTCAGTCGGCTCTTGAGTTTTAGTTTCTCCGCTCTGAACAACGTCCGCAAAGCTTTTATTTTTCGGTTGATCATCCGACCGGACTGTGTGTAGCACATCGACGGCCGCGACCGGTGTAGCTGCACGCTCATGACTCACCACTACCCGTGATGTACTCACCTTCTTCTGCATCGTTCTCACATGTAAAATTTCAACATGAATGATGTAACCATTATTTTGTAACCATATCTTGATTTAAAAGAGTGTCCGTGGAGTTTCTTGCCCGTTCTTCTCCATAGGTACCTACTATGCTTTGGAATGGGCGCCTACCTTCATCTTTCTGACTGACCGACCCCTTGACAATTCAAAAGTGCCTGTAATTGGTTTAATTGAAATAAATGCTTTGAGTTTGAGTTTTTATCTCGCTCCGAGTCATCTGCGCGCGCTCTCTCAAATATTCACAATATAATATTAGTACAGTTGCATTTTTCCCGATTGCTCCTATGAGCGTGATGACGTAGGTACTGTGAGTAATTGAGAGGGTGGGTGCTAAAGACAGTCGTGATAAAAGATCTTTGCACAGCCATAGAGAATCTTTTTCCCGCCAAAGCAGATCAGACATCCTATAAACATTTCTAGAAGTAATATAACTGTATGAACTCATCGCTAAGTATGATTATATGTGAACTTTGTCCGGTTTAAAGCAATTTTCTCGCTGCCTTCCCTAACGGTCGTGTAAGGACATAGACTAAGTGAAAATGTGAAGAAGTTAAACTCTGAAATCGACCGTTATGAACACATTTAACTAACTACACTACAACCGAAATATCTTGGCGAGTCCGAACTTCGCACAGAAGGCTGCGCAATAACATTTTTTAGGAACCAAATGGTGAGGCGAGTGTGAATGAGAGAACATGCGCGAAAGTTCGTAGTGCCTATGTTCAGACTCACCAAGATATTTCGACCGTAGTGTATATACACTTCTGGACACATCTTTTGGCCCACCTTGTATTTTCAGTTTCGTTTGGTCCTAGCTAAAATTTTATATTAGGTCGAGCAAAAAGTTTTTATGCAGTTTTGAACCTGGCACATTCACAATTTCATTCAATAGTCTTTTTTTGAATTTCGAACACAGAATTTAAAGAAACAAAAGACAATTTGGAGCCTGTTTGTTGATATCAAACAATCGAATACTAAGAAAACTTGGTTTTATTGGTTTACTTGGATTTAATTCTTGAAAAAGTGATTGATATCTTTGGTTTTGCAACAAACATTACTTATTCTTAACATTATGGTGAGGTTCTATCAATAATCTATGGATACTTCACCTGAAGTCGCCGCCCAAGCTGTGGCACTTATTCAGGCCGGACACAGCCAAAGAAACATGAGTGCTCAACTTAATTTAAGTCGATCTGCGGTCCGAAATGTTTATCGGAGGTACCTAGAGACTGGCGGCTTTGTTCGTCGCCAAGGAAGGCCACGATCTCGGGTCACAACTGAAAGGCAGGATCGATTCATCGTGACGACCAGCTTGAGAAATCGTCACCTTACCTCCATTGAGATACAAAACCAACTTCGCGACTTCCACGGAGTATCTGTGAGCGCTCGAACTGTTCGGAGAAGGTTTAAAGAACGCGATATGGTACCACACAAGCCAGCTAATGGCCCCAAACTAACGCGAGCCCACCGAACAGCGCGCCTTCATTTCGCACGCAGTCATTTAAATTGGACACAGCAAGATTGGAGCCGTGTACTCTTTTCTGATGAGTCTAAAATTGTGTTACATGGCAATGATGGAAGGAAGAAGGTCTACCGATGTAAGGGAGAGCGTTTCGCACAATGCTGCTTTGAAGAGAGGGTTGCTTATGGCGGTGGCTCATGGACTGTCTGGGGCGGTATATCCGCGAGCGGCAAAACTCAACTTGAGGTTGTTACAGGACCACGGCTGCCAACATTAAATGCTGAAAGGTACATTCGTGAGTGCTTAGAACCTCACGTGATACCATACGCGGACTATGTGGGCCCAAATTTCCTTTTTATGCAAGATAATGCAAGAGCCCATGCGGCCGGCATCGTCAGGGAATATCTTCGGGATGTGAACATCACAGTTATGGACTGGCCAGCCAGAAGCCCAGACATGAACCCCATTGAGCACATGTGGGACGAGCTAAAAAGACGTGTTAGGGTTCGTCAACCAGTTGCCCAGACGATGCAGGAGTTGAAAACTGCCATAGAAGAGGAATGGGAGATGATCCCTCAAAATTTCATAGAGCGGTTGATAAACTCTATGCCTAATCGTATGAGAGCTGTGGTAGATGCCCATGGAGGCAACACGCGTTATTAAATTAAACCTTTATTTGATAAAACATGTTTTTTATTCAAAAATCAATTGCCATTAACAAGGCGCACATCCGACTTGTTAGGCGTAGCTCCTTGTCGTATGGTATTCTGAATTCAAATTTAAAACAATACGATCGAAAAAGATGGTAAAATGTATCAGGTTTAAAACTGCATCAACAGTTTTTGTTCAATCTAGCAATCATATTTCGGTAGGGGCCATCGAAACCTAAACTCTAAGGTGGGCCAATAGATGTGTCCAGAAGTGTAGTTTCTGGGGCATTCCGGCACCTGTCCCACAGCCGACGAGCAAGCGACTGCCTATCAGTGATTTTCTCGCTCAAGGAACGTACTAAAAGGTTCCGTGTATGTAAAAGAGTTACATATATGTCGGGAAGTCAGGATTCACTCAGTTAGATTTAGACAGACACGTGGGCAGAAGATGGGTTTCGTGCAATGAAAAAACACATTGGGTGCGATACACGGTGTTTAAAATCACAATCTAACACAATCACTAAGCACAACGAATCGAATACAGTTCCGTGGCGTAGTAACCCCGATGTTGACCCGATGCGATCCGACACTAGACTGTTCTTGTCGCCATCAGGTTAAAACATCACGACTCTGTAGAAGCACGCTGTAGGCGTGGGCACCTCACGTGATGTCGCCAGTGGCGCGCTTGCGATTCGTTACGCGTCCGTACTATTGACCGGATCCGACATATATATTAATAGTTGATCGCTGACTATTCACATTTCCAGCGAGTAGGTACTCGTTTTTTGCAGCGGCAAGAGCGGCGGTCGCTTTGCGAGCAGAACACTCGCTGAGGGACTCACGCTTGGTACTAAGCATAACAGCGTGTAATCGTTCGTCGCCGTCGTACACTCGCTGCTCTTTGCTTGCCAACTCGTTTTTAGAGTTCCGTGGCGTACCTCAAAAGGAAAAAACGGAACCATTATAGGATCACTTCGCTGTCCGTCTGTTTGTCTGTCTGTCCGTCTGTCAAGACTCTTTTTGTCAGGAACGCGTGGAGGCATCAAGTTGAAAAATACGTAGATCTATGATCCCTTGGAGCTCTAAAAAAAACAAACAACGCAATATAAGAATACGGCCATTTATGCGACATTTTTATTGATACTCGCAAATAAATCAAAACTCGATAGGGTATTTCCCGTTGTCCTAGAATCACGAAATTTGGCAAGAAGCATTGTCTCAGCACAAGTAAAGGAAAAAAGTTGGAAAACCGTTAGTTTATAGTTTTGTCATATATATATTTTTCTTTGCAATTTCAAACTTAAATTTGCAGTTGGGGAATTGACCATGACGTTTATCGATTTATAGGAGAACATGTTTTTCACCTACAATTGTTTCTGGTATAAATTCATCCCAACTACGGAACCCTTTATTGTGCGTAGTCCGACACGCACTTGGCTGGTTTTTATCACGGTTTTATTTGCTTCACCTGTTTGTATGTTTGTAACGGATTCTTTACCCACTTTTATTGGTCGGATTTATTCAAAATTTTGAACGCTTATCTGGGCCCGTTGACTAAATTTTTTTTTTCTTTTTTTTTTTTTATATTTTTTTTTTTTTTTTTTAGTTTAATGGTATTAAAGCGTGTTTTTTATAGTTCTTTTTAACTATAACTTTTTAGTTACTAGCTCTACCTCCTCGCTTCTCGTTACTTCGCCAGCGGTAGGACAGGTGCCACATTCAACTCACGTATTTCACCCGCATGATCTGACGTCACATCGATGCTTTAGTTATCGTCGATCACGTTAGGGTGTGTGTAGTGGCTCAAAATTATCGATGATTGTGGCTTGGAAAACTTGTCAAACGACAATCGATCAACCTTGTGATAGTTTCTCGATCAGCCGGGAAACGATCGATCGACGTAGATAGATAAGATTTTGATGGGTATATAGAGGCATGAGGAACAGGGTGTAAAGTTCACTTATCTTCTATTGAAAAGGGAGGATCCTCCGACCAGACGGGTGGCGTGTCTGGTGGGCAACTGCCCGACGGTTGATGTCGGGACGTTGTATATATGCTAGTCGCGGCGTAAACTCTGATTACGCGATGCAGAATTGCGTGACGTCAGTGTGACGTGTAGTTCGTATGTGGCGATGTAGATTCCGCCCCAGGTATATCTTTGAAGTTGATCAATGGCAAGCATCGATTAGCCACTAATCGATGCTTGATCGTTGTGGCATATCGGCTTGGTGTATAACTTTTAACATATTTGTATGTAGTTAAACGACAAGGATCCAATCTACAACATAGTCAGAGATGCTAAATATAGATAGGTACTATCGGCTAGCAAAAATCCACTGTCTAACATTTATAACAACCTCATTGATTTGACATAAAGACCAACGTCAAATTTTGACATTTGTCTTATATCAAAGGCAATGCCATTTGTGTGAATGAATCTACGAAAGAAAATAGATGAGTTTTGCTTCTCTACGGTTTTCTTATTCTGTGGTAAGGGTGTTTCTCGCATTTAGCCGAGTTTTAACGCCACCACATTAAAGTTGACTTGTACATCCGAACGTGTAGACTTATCCTATTTATTTTCACGCTGTTTATTTTGCTTGGATAAGCGGAATAATAACTTAAAACGACGAAACGAAGGATTGCTCTGCGGAAATGGGTACGGTACGGATAGTCCTTAGAAAGATCAGGGGCCATAGTAACGGAAGGCATAATTATATTGGCCTCTTTTATACCTTATTACGCTATGGAACTCTTTTGTTAGCTTAAAAAATCATGATAAAACGGGCAGAAGTCACAAAAAAAATCGAACAAATTTTTCCCATCTCGGCACTTTACCATCTCGGCACCCATGAATTTATTTATCATGCCCACAAAAAATCCTAATAAATTCGTGGGTGCCGAAATGGTAAGATGCCGAGATGGGACTAAACCATCTTTTTGACTATCTTCACTTGTTAGGTAGGTATTTAGCAGAATTTGAATAGGTAATGTAATTTATTTATACACAACAAACATACAATAAAAATCTATGGAACATCTCACTCACTCTAAAAACCGGCCAAATGCGAGTCGGACTCGCAGTACAAAATAATTCAATTGACTAAAACATGTTTCTTGTATGATGTTGATGACCCTCTTTAATTTTTAATTTTGTTTTTTATTTTTATTATTTGTTGTTATAGCGGCAATAGAAATAGGTATACAATCTGTGAAAATTGCAACTTTCTATCTATTACGGTTCATGAGATACAGCCCGCTGACAGGCAGACGGACGGATGGACTTAGTAATAAGGTTCTCTTTGGCAGAAAAATAGAATAAAATACTTCAAAATTCGGTTCAAAAATAGACCAACGAAGAAATTTCATCAATCTTCCTCTAGATCTGCAAGAATGACTATTCAAAAAGTCTTTTATTACACTTTAAAAACAGTTTCCTAGGATCCCACTATCGCTGGACCATTAGCACCATAGAAATATTAAAAACAGGAGAAGTGGCATGGGGGCGCGCCTGTGTCCACGCGTTATGCGCACGCTGTGCCTTTACTCGCCAAATGGCCGTCTCCGCGAACTAGTACGCTTTTGACCGTGGTCACGATAAATTATAAAAATGCCGTGTTGTTCAGTGGTTTCCTGCAAAAACCGAAGTGATATTAAAAACTTCGTATCTCACGGGATCACTTACCATATGTAAGTAAAAGTATTTTACTGTATTTATCTTTAAAATCATAAAAAACAACAAATCGTAAAATATTTCTTGCTTTTACTACGTTATTTTTGTTTTCAAATATCGCAGCGGCTGTACTATTTTTGCAGCAAATACATTGCTCCTTAACCACTACCTTAAGTATGTCGCTAAGCGACTGGACAAGCAATGTAAAAATAACAAAACGATACTTTATTTACGCGGAGCGTCGCATAGTACAGCCGCTGTGTCTTGCGGCGAGATAGTGATGAGGTTAAGATCCACTAAAGTAGGCTATCGATAATAATGTCGATTGCCCAACGAATATTATATTGCTATTATAGTTTATTTTTCAATTTGTCAACCGTTTTAGCCCGGTTGGAACACTTGAAAAGATGACGTTTAAGTACGGTTGGGAAACCTTTGAGAATGTAAAATAATCTTTTTTACTGTTTTTGATTATTTTACAGCGTACCTAGTAGAGAAATGCATAACCAACGGTCGTAAAGTAAGTTTATTAATGTTTAGGTGGAGTGTTTTTGGGTTTAAATTATCGCATCTTCGTGCTATTTCCTTACGTTTTTTTGGTTTTGGTATTTTACTTCCGCTAAAGTCTTTAACTATGCACCACAAGATTCAAATGCGTTGTAGTAATCGGTATGGTTCAGATAAAATATTAGTGATTTTAGCTTAAAATAAGTCAACATATTCATGCTATTTATTTGTTATGCATGAGTATGGTATGTGTTTGTTTTCATATATTTAACTATTTCTTAACTAAGGGTTTTTTTTAACAACAAAAGCCTATTCGCCTGTTGCCTGCTACCTGCTTACTCATCGTGAGGTTAAGAAGTATAGACCACGCCTTAGGTATGTGAGCGGTGGGATGGAGGAGCAGGGGCGCATTACTCAGTATGTGCGTTGCGAACCGCCGCCTCACCCCTGTCTCAGCGGCCAACTAGTTCCTAGACTATAGACTATAGCTTAAGATACTTATTATGTAAATGATAAATAAGTTCTTATAGTACCTTTTTAGCTTCCCAAAAGATACAAATACAAAATAAGAATGGATTGATGCCACAGTAAGGCCACCTAACTGGTTCCCAACAAAATATAGCACCATATGCTCAATTCACTTTAAGGCAGAAATGTTCCAGCCTCTAAAGAAAACTCGCAGGCTTTTTGACCACTACCTTCCCATCCCAAAATTAAGAGTACGTCAAGTACTGAACAAATACCTCCACTTTACAGGTCAGTGAGTAAACACATCATAACAGGGTTCAACAATTCCTATGGTTTCACAGCCTAAACCAACTTAACCGGATTGTTTTAATTTATTGATTCGTGTTTTTTTTTTTTTAATATACATTTTTTTTTTATTTAAAATGTATAATACTTTCTGGACATATCATTTTTTATTTTATTTTCAGGACCCCAAATTTTTCTTGTACAGTAAT
Organism: Cosmia pyralina; assembly: GCA_946251885.1. Taxonomy (NCBI): domain Eukaryota; kingdom Metazoa; phylum Arthropoda; class Insecta; order Lepidoptera; family Noctuidae; genus Cosmia; species Cosmia pyralina. Next base: position 23,081,801 of record OX276351.1, read on the forward strand.
AAATGGAAGTATCGATAACTTTCCGTTTTAGTCAATCACTAGCGTATATGTAAAATAAATTGCTTTTTGCACAACACAATAATAGCGACAGATGTTTTTGTGTGAGTAAGTTGTACGGTGCATGGTAAATGCACGCTGTGTGTGACGAGTTAAGGTTTATAATTGATTGTGTAGTATGTTCTGATTTATGAATTGCAAGTGTGTGCGCGACTTTGTATCTATTGCTTTTATTGAACTACATGATTGTGTAGTAGTGGCGCGGTGGTGGGGCCAACCTAGCGACATCGGGTTCTGATACATTTTCAACTACCGGGCATATCTCCTTCTTTCATATATCTATGATTAGCACGATGTAGAAACTTAAGAGTTGTGTGCACAGTGTCGGACATGCGCTCTCGAAACGACTCGTCGACAGATCACTCCTCTATCCATTTGTGAGAACAATGGACGTACGGTCAGCAACAGAATTCGGTTAACACTGATACTTTTTGACATTGACATCTAAATTAACACTTAATGATTCGATAAACTGCTTCTTTTTAACCGACTTCAAAAAGGAGGAGGTTATCAATTCGTCGGAACCTTTTTTTTTTTTATTTTTTTTTTTTTTATTATTTTTTTTATGTATGTTCCCCGATTACTCGAAGATGGCTGGACCGATTTGGATTATTTTTTTTTTGTTTGAAAGGGTATACTTCCCAGGTGGTCCCATGATCATCAAGTCAGGATCTGATGATGGGATCCTGGAGAAATAGAGAGAACTCTTCCAATTTTATAGGCACACTTGAAGCGATTTGTATAGTTTTTGGAAGAGTACTTTCTTGGAGTGGTCCCATTTCAATTTGGTGAAGATCTGATGAAGAACTTCTGAGATAGGCAACGGAACTCCTCAATAAATGATAGCAAATGGACTGGGATTGCTGAAATCTCATGTCTGTTTGTTGTTCACACCAGTTCATAACATAACATCACGCCAGTACGCTGTGAAGGGGTAAGCACATTTGAACCACTAAAAAGTGAAAAATAAAAACTTTTTTACAAAAAAATACAACCGACTTCCAAAAACAACACTATAAAGTGAAAAATAACTTTAATTTCGGAAGTCGGTGGCAAAAACGAAAATACACTTAATCAGACACCGACTTCCGAAATTAAAGTTATTTTTCACTTTATAGTGTTGTTTTTGGAAGTCGGTTGTATTTTTTTGTAAAAAAGTTTTTATTCGTTTAGCTGTTGAGAGTTAATGTTCCTAAAATTTTAAATAATTTTGTTCCGATTTGAATTAAATATTTCGCTTAATAATTAAGATTAAAAAACGGCACGTGTTAATCGAATTTTTAACCGACTTCAAAAAGGAGGAGGTTCTCAATTCGTATGTATGTTCCCCGATTACTCGAAGATGGCTGGGCCGATTTGGATTTTTTTTTTTATTCGAGAGGGTATACATCACAGTTGGTCCCATATAAAATTGATTAACTTTGCTTTAGTAGTTTTTGAGTTAGCTTCAATAATACGTATTTTTTCCCCACTTTTACATGGATGATTTTCTAGTTTGTTTTGCAGAGTGGTATTAGAATTTGTGTGGGGTAGGTACACAATTAAAAAGTGAAAAATAAAAACTTTTTTACAAAAAAATACAACCGACTTCCAAAAACAACACTACAAAGTGAAAAATAACTTTAATTTCGGAAGTCGGTGGCAAAAAACGAAAATACATTTAACTAAACACCGACTTCCGAAATTAAAGTTATTTTTCACTTTGTAGTGTTATTTTTGGAAGTCGGTTGTATTTTTTTGTAAAAAAGTTTTGTTCTTGACTGTACACTGTACAGTCATGGGCATAAATACTTTACAGTTACGCAAAATTCAATAGCTATTTTGTCGTGAAGTAATGATTCCGACTTTGAGAAAAAACCTATTTTCAAGGCTTTGCTTCAATTAAGACGCAAATATATGCCAATGGCCTTGAGTGGTTAGCTTGTGTGCTGAGCTCACGCAAAGCGTCGTGCGTCCAGCCAGTAATAGAACTCACCCATCAAGGAGCGCTGTCCCAAATTAGACGCATTAATAATTTATTACACTTAAACAAAAAGTATTTTATTAAAATGCGTACACTAAAACATAAATAATTAAATTATCTTTAAAATGGTGAAGGTTTCATAAAAATACGTTTAATAGTTTTTGCGTGATTCTCAGGTTTTTATCCGCGACAGACATTACTTTACAAATTAATTACACTGTGTAATATAAACTTAATCTAAAATATTCACTTATTAGGTTATTAAGAAATTGCTATAATCCAAACTAATATTATAAATGCGAAAGTAACTCTGTCTGTCTGTCTGTCTGTCTTTCTGTCTGTCTGTCTGTCTGTCTGTCTTTGCTTCACGCCTAAACTACTGAACCGATTTGTGTGAAATTTGGTACAGACATAGTTTGGAACTTGAGAAAGGACATAGGATAGTTTTTATTAGAAAAAATAAAATAAAAAATAAAATTTATTCCGGACATACAGCGCCATCTATTGGTCAAGAGTCGGCATCAATTCAGTAGTGAAAATTCATCGGAAAAATGTAAATAAATAGTAAAAAGGTATGAAAATATAATATAATACAACTTTTAGTACAAAGAAAATGCTCTAACGGAGTATAGATAATTCTATTAGTACTATATGTCGAGTTGGTAATCGCGCAATGGTGTCGATCGTTACACGAGTTCGGTTCATGTTATTGTTTTAATTCATCGTAAAAAAGTAAATAAATAGTAAAAAAGTATGAAAAAAATAATATCAATATAATAAAACTTTTAGTACAAAGAAAATGCCCGAACGGAGTATAGATAAATAATCCGAGTTGTCACTATGCTCGATAGATGGCGTTGGGATCGAAATAGATCGCGCTATGGTTTCGTTACACGCATTTGGTTGGGTATCTGCCGAGCGCTTCGGTACTGTCGTGGAATTGTAGATTGATCGTTTCGTAAATTTAAACTTGGCTCCGTTGTATTAGTAGATTAAAAGTTTTATTTGTTGGGTTGTCTGGTGGTTGTTTTCAAAATTGGTTCCGTTGTATTTGTCGATTAAAAGGTTTATTTGTTGGGTTGTCTGGTTGTTGTATAATGTAAGTTTAGTTTGATATCGATTATTAGTAGATACTAAAATTGTATGTCTAAATTCGTTTTAATTTTTAAATTAATTAGATCGTTCCTTTTAAATTATTTAGTTTTAAGCTTGGTTATTAAGAGAATAGGTTGTAATATAATTTCTTTTAAATTGTTATCAAGTTCGTAATTCGTATTTTTTTTAAATTCTTTTGTTTTCAGTTAGTTTTCAATTTAAGTTCGGTAAGATTGTAATATTTCTTTAGTTTAAGTTCTTTTTTAAACTACTTTTTTCAATGACGAGAAAACGCAAGTCCAATTTAGCACGTAGTTCCAGCGGAGCTCGAGCTAGAAGAGTTGCAAGAAGTCAAGAGTCTCAAGAACAGACTCAAGCCCGTTTAACTTTAGACGCCGAGCGTCACGCTGCTCAAAGAGCTGCTGAGACTGAAGAGGTGAGGCAGGAGCGACGGCTCTTAGACGCTGAGCGTCACGCTACTCAAAGAACTGCTGAAACCGAAGAGATGGCTCGGGAGCGCCGGCTCTTAGACACCGAACGTCACGCTGCTCAAAGAGCTGCTGAGACCGCTGACATGACTCGGGAGCGCCGGCTGTTAGACATCGAACGTCATTCATCCGGAATAGCTGCTACGCTGCTTAGTGGAGGACGAACGGCCCACTCAGTTCTGAAATTGCCACTAAATTTAGCTCATGAGGAAATGCCAGTTTGTAACATAAGTAAAAGTAGTGAGCGTGGAAGAATGTTGCAACAATGTACACTGCTGGTTTGGGATGAATGTACGATGTCCCATAAAAGAGCAATCGAAGCACTTCATCGCACGATGAAAGACATTAAAATCAAGGTATTATGGGAGGAATGGTGGTTCTATTGGCCGGTGACTTCCGGCAGACCCTGCCGGTTATAGCAAGGGGCACATCGGCAGATGAAATCAATGCCTGTTTAAAAGCATCTGTGCTATGGACACATGTGAAAAAGGTTTCACTGTCGACGAATATGCGAGTATTACTCCTTAATGATTGTCAAGCCGGGCAGTATGCTGCTGCTCTTCTGAAGATCGGCGAGGATCGTATGCCTACCGACTCCGAGAGTATGATCACGCTGAGCAGTGAATTATGCCAAATTGTGGATAGCACATACAATTTAAAAAATAGTGTCTATCCGGGTTTACGCGCTAATATCGAAAATCGGGAATGGTTATGCGAAAGGGCGATATTGGCGCCAACAAATGAAATAGTAGGCCCGATAAATGACCAAATTATGTCTGACGTAGAGGGAGATGTCATCGAGTATCTATCAGTATATAACGTCGTGGATACCGAGCAAGTGACATCTTACCCAACAGAGTTTCTCAACTCCTTAGAGCTATCAGGAGTGCCTTCTCACAAGTTGAGGCTGAAAGTTGGAGTTCCTGTGATGCTTATGAGAAACCTAGATCCACCAAGGCTATGTAACGGCACACGGTTACAAGTAACCTATTTAGGACGGAATGTCATTAAAGCCGTTATTATGACTGGAATGGCAAAAGGCGAAACTGTAATTATTCCCCGCATTCCCATCATTCCAACTGATTTGCCATTCCAATTCAAAAGAGTTCAGTTTCCGCTGAAAACTGCGTTTGCAATGACCATAAATAAAGCCCAAGGGCAAACGCTTAAAGTTGCGGGGGTACCTCTTGAAAAAGACTGTTTCTCCCATGGACAACTCTACGTTGCGTGCTCCAGAGTGTCAAAACCACAAGACCATTTTTTTATTTTTGCAAAGGATGGCAAAACTAAAAACGTGGTATACAGAAATGTCTTGGTGTAAGAAACTTTAATAATCTTTAAAGCCTAAAATAATAGAAAATTTGTCAAGGGAGAAACAGTATTTTTTTTTGAAATGGCAAATCAAAATAATATTTTGAAAATAAGGGAAAAATAACATTTTCGCCTTTTTCGATCGGCAAGAACGGCTTAATGCCCTAAGTGAGTATACATATCTTCAATTCAAACGCATAGCTCATTATGTTGATTTTTGAAGAGTTCCCTAGAATATCTTCCACATTTCATTTTTGAAGAGATCCCGCGAGATCGGGAACTACGTGGGTAAAACCAAAAATCTGCCGGAAGTCACTATTCCACGCGAACGAAGTCGCGGGCAAAAGCTAGTTTAATATATATTTTTTTCAAATCATTATTAACAGTACTCATTTAGACGTGATCTTCAGTTTAAAATCATTAAAAGTCGGTTATCGTCGTCGCCTTAAGATGAGTATAGCTGCTAACAGCGCTACCATTGAGAAAAATAATTAATAAGTCTGGAGATATGGAACATTTTGTTGGAGGAGCTCGTGGCTAAGTAATAACAGCCGCACGGGTCGATGCTACGCTTGCCGGGGTTGGTCCGTGGAGGGGTGACCATCTTTACATACCGAGACTCCTCCGTGCCTCGGAAAGCACGTTAGGCCGTTGGTCCCGGCTGTCAATCGTGGATCTTTCACAGTCGATACGAGTCGTCAGAAGCCCGAAAGTCTGACAACCAGTCTTACCATCATCATCATCATCTTCCTGCCCTTATCCCATATTACTTGGGGTCGGCGCAACACGTTTTCTTCTTTGACAACCAGTCTTACCAAGGGTATCGTATTACCCAGTTACTGGGTTGTGGAGGTCAGATAGGCAGTCGCTCCATGTAAAATAATGGTATTCAGCCGCATCCAGTTAGACTGGAAGCCGACACCAACATAGTTGGGAAAAGGCTAGGCAGATTGCTAAGGAACATTTTAAAATTTTCTATGCTCACATTTTTATTCAGGAGGTATATTTTTTTGTATAAAAAAAAAAAAAAATCAACACAAACCTCCTAGGTTCGAAGTTATAGCAGTTAACGCCAATTCAATTACTCGCCTTGAGTTCGTAACACCATAAAATATCTTTAAAATCGCTTTTAAATCTTGGGTAAGTGTACAGTGTAAGTACCAGGTACTCACTTTAAGCTTAGTGAGAGACGAATGATAAGACGGGAATGGTTGCTTATAAAACTGGCCACGTTTGGCATTACCTAAATACGCGTTGCTATGCTTGACTTTAAGGTGATATGTAAAAAGCGAACTGGGCGGGAATAAGAAAGTGACAGATTCAATGACTTCCACATGCAAAAAAAAGAGAGCGCAACAATGCGCTGGAACCAAAATAAAAGCGCCATATCAAATAAATATTGTTTAAAAATAAATTAAGCTATCTATCAAAAATATTTTCAGCCAGAGTTTTCAATTACATAATACACACACTTTGAATGCAATTTTGCAATGAGGTTACTTTGGATTTTAGAAGTACAGAAAAAAACAAAAAAGTAGAGGTCTTTTCGGAATTAAATTCTATCGGGGAAATTTAACTCAATTGTGTTTTCCTTTAGTCAGAGTATTAACCAAATAGTCAATAAATATCCAATATATTATATCCAATAAATAAATCCATACATGCTGCAATAGTGAAATAAATGGTTACGAAAAATCCCCCAATTTATTTTGGTATCGCCTTAATCAAAACAGTCATTAAAATTGTAAGATATATTGTAACTTCTTAGTCATACAATAGTTGCTACGTCATAATATTCGGATTTTAGTGGGAGAACACTCGGTCCAACAGAGTTAATGCAGCCGCAACTAGACTGCACACACTCCGAGCGGCTTTGCGGAACTTCGTCGAACACACTCGTTATGTTATGTACTATATTATGTACATTGCAGTAGTGTACATTTGTACAACTGTGTTGGTTGCTTGTATACGTACCAACCAATACTGCTGTGTATAGTAACTGGGGTGTGCAGGACGATCCATGTGAATTAAGAACTGGTATTCAGCCGCATTCGGCTAGACTGGATGCCGACTCCAATATAGTTGGAAAAAGGCAGATTGACAACCATGTACAGTTACAAGCACTGACATGTTTACACCTAGAAACATACAAAAGCGACTTCTTTCGCAATAGGGATGTTTCCTGGGTAAAAAAAAGGAATTCTATTTAGTCCGTCAGTCAGTTATAAATTCCTCGGTTAATTACTTAGCCAAACGTTGCCTCAAACGTTTGGCAATTTGCGAAAGCTCATGAGTGTTTTTGGCCTTTCTATCAAAGCGTTTCTGTAGCAGCTCGTTTAGAATTCGTTTGTGGAGCCGACGTTCGCACGGAAGTAAAAATATCGCGGCGGGATTTTATCGCGCATTGGATGTTCAGCTCTCGTTGTTGAGCCGAGCGTTGAGAATCCAATTTAACAATAATTCGACGTTCGCACGGACGTGAATTTGTCGCGGCGATTTTCAACTCTGTTGGAACACTGTTGGATTTTAAACTGTCGGCGCTAAGCAGAGCGTTGTAAAACCAGTGCGCGAAAAAAAATCGCCGCGATATGTTTACGTCCGTGCGAACGTCGACTTAGTGGTAATGTATTTATTAGCACTTTTATAAAATTTTCGACCATCGCCATTTCATGCCTTAGAGACAAAAGCAATACTTTTAGTTTTATTTATGTCATCAAAGTCAAATCATTTATTTCAAGTACTTAGGCCATTAAAATAGGCACTTTTGAAAGTCAAAATTTACAAGAAAATAGAATTGATTCAAGGAGCCCAATGGTACTTTCGTATGGAGAAGAATGGGCATGAAACTTCGTAGTTACTCTTTTAAAATGTTTTACAATAATTTGTATACATGTTACACGTGAAGGCAATACCTACTCGTAGAATAAAATTACTATAATACAATAGGCATAATAGACCAATAGGTACCATCATTTAAGAGAACAGTGTTTTTACACATACGTATTAATTCTGATCAACCACAAAAACTTTCTCGAAAACAGTCTGTAAAAATAAAAACTTCTTCTTTCCGAACAAAGCCGAACTCCCGTCTGAACTCTCCGAGTCAGCTCGATCCATTCAATCGCTGTACAAAAAAAAAAGCGTCTCCAACTAACTTTAATTAAATTCAAAGCTAAAGTTCCGTTATCAGGCGGAAGAGAACCACAGGAATTGATTGTTTCGGGATACTTCCTTAAAGTAACATAATTAGGAGCATTTATTTTGAGAAGGGAAGCTTTTAGGGTTAAAAACAAAATGGTGGTTGTGTCGCGGAAAACTCAAACATTGATAAATATTTATGTGGAATAAATATTTGAGGAAAATGTCGTGAGGAAAGTTTTGGGTATGAATGTACGAGTAGATGGCTATAAGAGTAGGGGAAGCCAAAGAATCGATGGATGGAATGTGTGATTCGATGACAAGGCTGGAAATGACGGTGATTACCGAGATGACGACTAATAGAGAAGTATGGAAGAAAATAAATGTTGTGGCGACCCCACATAAGTTGGGATAGGGTCACGAGAATGATGATGATGATGAAATATTTAAAGTTTTTCGTATAGGGTCGATCCATCAGGCTTACCGGGGGTGACCATCTTTACATACCGAGTCTCCTCCGTGCCTCGGAAAGCACGCTAAGCCGTTGGTGCCAGGTCTAGGTTCTATGTTGGAGGATTTGGTTTTCGAACTTAGTCCTTCATGTGGACCATTGTGCGTGTAATATTTTAATCTTAGACTAAAACAGTCTTATGAGGGGCTCGTGGCTAAGTAATAACAGCCGCGTGGGACGATCGATCAGGTTAAGCTACGCTTGCCTCGGTCGGTCTGTGGATGGGTTACCATCTTTAAATATTCCTATTATTATTTATTATTTTTCTATTTTTTTTTTTTTTATTATTTTATATTTTTTTATTGTTTTTTTTATTTGTACCTCGGAAAGCACGTTAAGCCGTTGGTCCCGGCTGTCATTCGTGGATCATTGACAATCGTTACGGGTCGTCAGAAGCCCGAAAGTCTGACAACCAGTCTTACCAAGGGATATCGTATTACCTAGTTACTGGATTGTGGAGGTCAGATAGGCAGTCGCTCCATGTAAAATACTGGTATTCAGCTGCATCCGGTTAGACTGGAAGCCGACCCCAACATAGTTGGGAAAAGGTAGGCAGATTGATTGTTTGATTTATAGGCCTATTCCCCTAGGTGCATCAAAAGATCCTCCACACGTACCCACCGACACTTTAGTACGTCCGGAGCACGCTAGGCCAGGCTAGCTACCAATCTCGTTATCCTAATAATGTTACAAATAAACGTATTATAAACAGGAACTCGGTGGTTACTTTCATAAGCAGTAAGATTTCATGATCTTCCTTAGATGCTACGTTATGTTTATTAGACACTGGCTAACCCGTTAGACGTTGTCCTATCCAAATTTAAATAATTCAGATAAAATTCCCATAACAAAATGTACTTTCAGTTTTCCCCGGCAACTTTTGAATTTTTTCTTTCCAAGAACCTAATTCGTACTATTACGAAAATTTTAAAACAAAAGTTTGCCAAATCGGCCCAGCCGTTCTGAAGAGATGCGCTTACCAACGAACAGCATTTTATATTTATTATATAGATTTTGATCTACATAGGGAAACTGCTATAGTAATTGGCCACTCATTAAAAAAGAGGTAGAAAAAAGGTAATGCCATTACCTTTTTTCTACCTCTTATTTAATGAGTGGCCAATTACTAAAGCGGGGCCAATTACTATAGCAGTTACCCTCTATTATGATTGAAGAGCATTATTGTCGAGCTATTTATTGTCTGTTATATCCCTTTATTGGAATATTATTCGCCAGCACAAGCATTACCGGGAAAACCAGTACTTACCCGGACATTGAACTAAAATTACGAAGGATTCGAAAACTATTCTACCTATATTTTATAGTTAAAAATGGTTGGCTATTGAAACACCTATGTATGTAACATCACGCTTTAGTGCAGAAAAGTTGATAAAAAATACAAAGAAAAATATTCGGACTAAGCACCATTTCATTTTCGAATTTCTAAAACATGTGACATCTACCAACCCGCACTGGGCCCGCGTGGCGGATTATGGGCCACTCCCTCTCACAGAGAGGAGGCCTGTGTCCCAGCAGTGGGAACATTATAGACTGATTATATATATATGTATGTTATGTAAGTACCATTCAAGTTTTACCTCTTCAAGTATCTGAGTCCTGGGAAAGTTTCCTTTATTTTCCTGCCAGATAAAGGCCAAAATTCAGTGCGCTAATAAGATGTCTTGAAAGTTTGCAGTTTCGTTCTTCATATTATATAGTGTTTTTATTTATTTATGTATTTAACCATTTATTTAAACACAAATAAATATACAAACAGAAAGGAACAGCAAAATACGTACAAAGACGATGCTTATTTCAAAAGAAATCTCTTCCAGCATACCTGCGATAGGACAGAATATAAAAAGAGATGTAGACAACGTGTGTAAGAGTAGAAGATAAAATAAAAAAAAACATAAAAACCAAAAACAATTAACTCATTAAATAGAACGTATAATAAATACTTAAATACATACATACTACTAAAATAAATACCACTAAAATAACTAACAACTATGACGAAGTGGAAAGTTAGTGTTCTTTCACTCTTCTTTTAAATACTGCAATAGTTTGGTAGTCCCTAATGTCAGGCGGAAGTGAATTCCACAACCGAACCGCGTGGACAGTGAAGGAGTAGGAGTAGAAGTCAGTGGAGTGGGAAGGAGATTTAAGGAGGTTTCTAAGATGCGACCTGCAAGGCACATCAAAAGGACGGGCGTAGGAAAAGCGTTCCCGTTTGCGTTTTAGGGTTGTGAAGGATGTTAAATAAAAGACATAATTGTCCGAGAGTTCCTGCGAAGTCGAATAGGGAGCCACTTGAGTATCTTGCGAAAGTTAGAAAGTGTTGTGTTGTTAGAGGTAATAACTTTGATGCTTTTGGTGTTTTCGAGTGGTCTAGGGGGGTGGGAACGCACATCTGCGAGTATTAGTAACAAATAAACAATACTTATAATACACCAACAATAGGCTCACCCCCTGTTACATGGGACTTACACATAACTTACGAGATGTGGAGTGTGCTATAGGTACACCTCCGCTAATCCCTTCGGGAAAACAAGGTGTGTTGTTATGTGTTATGTAACATGAAGGAAAATAACTTCAACACCCAGCAATGAAAAAGTGGTAAAGAGAAGAGTCGAACACGTAAAATCTCGAGGATACAACTTTAAACACAAACTTGTTGTAACCAAATAAGTCAAAACAAGCAAAGAGCTGACTGAAAACGTTTGCGAGGCAAGTTTAAAACATATTTCCTGCTTTGTTTGTCCTATTTAGCCGTCTGTAAACTCGCAAGTCATAAATATTCGTTACCCCGTGGCCACGAGCTATGCGCTCAAGCGACAAGCTACAGCGACTGCGGTAAAAACAACAAGTTGTTTAGAGCATGCTCCGAGTCACCGAGAGACTTGTGGACCGCCCCGTACTAAAACAGCCGATCAATTCTATAAAAATCTTACCTGAAAACTTAGCTGCAGTGAGCTTATCTCATCTCAGTCTCAGTATGTCAAAAATTGTATAGCGTTTACTAACTTTACATTTTTGACATTTGATTGCCGCTGGCATTAGATTGCGACTAGAATTTGAATGTATTTACGAGAATTGGCCCTATGATATCGTGTTGCAAGTGCAAATAAATGTAAAATACATCGTCCAATGGCGACCGCGGGCTGACAGTAGTTGTGAATTTATGAGGTTGACATTTCGAGCACTTTCTATTATGAACATATGCGGTATCATGCGACACTCAAGAGGTTTGACAATCAAGGTGGAATGACAGCTCACTTTACCTATGTTTTCAGAATAGATAGACTGGTGGCGCTCGCGTGTCGCTTGACGCAAGTCGCATTGCTCGCGGTCGTGGACGAGGCCTTAAGATGCAGATATATGCCAATGGCCTTGAGTGATTAGCTTGCGTGTTATGTGCTGAGCTCACGCAACGCGTCGTACGTCCACCCAGTAATAGGACTCGCTCATCAAGGAGCGCTGTCCCAAATTAGAAGCATTATTAATTTATTATACATAAAATAAAATGTATTATATTAAAAACCATACAAAAAAAGATAAATAATCATTTATCTTTTTTTTTATTATCTAATATATTATTTTAAATTATCTTTAAAATGGTGAAGGTTTCATAAAAATACGCTTGATTGTTTTTGGATTCTCAGTTTTTTATCCGCGGTGTATATAACTTTACAAATTTATTACACTATGTAATATAAATACACATATTCTACACACACATATATATAAATACACATACTCTAAAATATTCACATGTTAAGTTGTTAAGAAAATGCTCTAATTTAATATTTTTTTCTTCAAATTATTAACACTACGTTAGACGTGATTTTCAGTTTATAATCATTAAAAGTCTGTTATCGTTCGTTGCCTTAAGGAGAAACTTCTCACGACTCCGTGGTGGGTACGAAAGAGTTTTAAGAAAATGTTCGAACCAAGACTATGCTGCAATGCGTTGGAAAAGTTTTTAGGTAATTTGAATATTTTTTGCTGTAAGGCGAGTCAGCACTTTTATAGGATTTATCAGTGAAAGGAATCGGGGCTTTTTTAAGTTGTTTGTTTAATATCTATTAGGTACAAATTGAGTCAATACGTTTTACCTTTTATAAAAGAAATAAAGAAACAAAAATAGGTTTATTTGTCACAGAAACCAGTGCATCATCAAAGACGTCCATTGCTGGACATAGGCCTCCTCCAAGCACTGCCACTTTGACCGGTTCTGTGCTTCCCGCATCAGGAAAACAGTGCATATAAAAAGATAAATCGAAAACCTAATAAAGAAAAAAATAAAAAAAACTTTTTTACAAAAAAATACAACCGACTTCCGAAAACAACACTACAAAGTGAAAAATAACTTTAGTTTCGGAAGTCGGTGTCTAGTTAAATGTATTTTCGTTTTTTGCCACCGACTTCCGAAATTAAAGTTATTTTTCACTTTGTAGTGTTGTTTTTGGAAGTCGGTTGTATTTTTTGTAAAAAAGTTTTTATTTTTCACTTTTTAGTTGTGTAACTACCCCACACAAATTCTAATACCACTATCTGCAAAACAAACTAGAACATCATCCATATAAAAGTGGGGAAAAAATACGTCTTATTGAAGCTAACTCAAAAACTACCAAAGCAAACTTAATCAATTTTATATGGGACCAACTGTGATGTATACCCTCTCGAATAAAACAAAAAAAATCAAATCGGTCCAGCCATCTTCGAGTAATCGGGGAACATACATAAAAAAAAAAGAATACCTAGTCGTAAGCTGAACGTCGTGACTGTGACGAGAAGAATTCCTCCCACTATGAAGCTGCTTAAAAGTAAACATTTTAAAATATAAATAAATAATATTAATATTTTTTTATTTCAGAAAAACCACATTTACGGTTCACAAAAACAATTTTCCAAGAATAGAATATTCCAGAAAGAAGTGTATCGTTGGTATATGTACCTACTAATGAAAAAATAATTGTATCGCAAACACCAGCACCTTCGAAACTAGGTTACAGGGTGCTAATGGTAAACTTGTTAAAAAAAAAACAGTAGAAGTAATTTAAAAACAATAAAAACAAATTCTATAAACTAAGCTACTTATTTACTTATATTGAAATATTAAAAGCTATATGGAAAAGCTACTGGAATAGCTATATCTTTAGAAAAGCTTATTGTTTTGAAAGAAAATTATAATAATTATTGAGTTTCCTACCCATTCCTACCATACCATAGAACTATAGAATGCTATTCGTTGGTAAATATTTTTCAGATCACAGAAAAAACATGACACTTAATTGAAAAACTTTGTTTCCGATTTGCCAGATGTTTAATAAGTTTTGGCAAGCAAAACTCATCACGCAAGTTCAACTTAAATTAGGATAGCTGATTTAAATTGCTGTGACCAAGTAATTTAGTTATACAGACAATGTTTCAGTCCAAATTATACAATGCTATTAAGTTCACCGTCCACTGCTACGTATACAATGGTGTAACTGAATGAATGCACATTATAAAAGTACGTAGTTTGTTCAGAATCGATTTCTGTCATTTTTAAGATAGATAGTAATTTTTTATCCCAAAAATAATTAAAACTATGTAAAATAGAGTCACACTTCCGCTGTACAGTGAAAACAAATCAAAATGGACGAAAGTACCCACTGCGCTACACGCTTACGTATATTTGTGCGACTGTGTGCGTACGTAGATTTGTAATGTGACCACAATTTTCCCCATACCTAATCAATATAGCTAATTTAAAGAATTTACAATGTTTTATCCACTGACGCGTCCCGCTCCCCGCGCGACGTCATTAGGACAATCTTGAGAAATATGAAACTTTTTGTTAGAACTTATACACGGCTTGTACAAGAAATTTGTAACAATGGACATTCAACGAATGACTGTCTCCTAAAGTGGATAGACTAGGCTAGATTACGAATTTTGAATTAGAACAATAGATGACTTAGTTTTTCTTCAATAAAAAAAAACCAGTTTATGTATTATGATTATAATATAATATTCTAATTGAGGTGTTTGGTGGGGTGCATTAATTCCGGGACATGTTGCTGGATGTGCACGGAGCGGTTCGCCACGTTAGCTGCATTTGTTTGCCATTCGTGCGTAGTGAGGCTTACGGCTAAGTATGTAACAGCCGCACAGGTCGATCGAAGGTTAAGCTACGCTTGCCGCGGTCAGTTCGTGGATGGATGACCATCCATATGTAGACGCCTCGATAGGCCCCTCCGTGCCTCGGAAAGCACGTTAGGCCGTTGGTCCCGGCTGTCATTCGTAGATCTTTGACAAGAAGCGCGCAAGTCTGATAACCAGTCTTACCAAGGGATATCGTTTTACCCGGTAAATGGGTTGTGGAAAAAAGAGTATTCTATTCTATTCTATTCTTGTGGAGGTCAGATGCTCGCTCCATTTAAAATATTGCTATTCAGCTGCATCCAGTTAGACAGGAAGCCGACCCCAACAAAATTGGGAAAAGACTAGGTAGATGATGATCGTGCGTAGCGTGGCTGTGGCTCGCAGTAGACGATCCCGTCTACACTTTCATACAGTATTTTTATCTCACGAAACGACACGCACTTTACTTGTGCTTACCAAGTGTACAGACACGCTGTGAATGTGTGTGTAAGCGCAGGAGCTCTCGGTACCGTTCGAGACAGTGGCGATGTCGTAAGAGTGTGTGTGTTTTGTGCTGACGCTACTCGTCTTCACGCTCACATTCACTGAGTATTTGTACTCTTGGTAAACACAAGTAAAGTGCGTGTTGCTTTGTGAGATAAAAATACTATACAAAGTGAATTAGCGAAGCTGTACGTGCGTAGCTTTGCTGTAAGCTGCTGTGGAGCGGCGCCTTTATCATTAGAGATGATAATGATGACCGTATACTGTTTATATTTGAATTTTATGTTATGCTAAGTTTTGGTAATGAGATCTACGTAGTTGGAAGACAAAACGTCTGCTCAAGTGTGTCAAAGCTATACCGATTTTTTTTAAATATTTTATTTTCAGTACATTTACGCTACAGTACCTACTTACTATCTACATATTTTGTTAAACTCAATGTGCCATATGTTTATAACTGAGTATTGTATAGTTGGCTTCGTAATTGATTTATCACTTTTGATAAAAAATCCCAGTACCAAAATTGAAAATTCACTAGGGTTGTAACTATCTAACTGCATAGACAAATAGACCTTGTCGTTTATGACGTTCTTCTTCTTTTCGTATCGATGGTACGTCTATGTTGCTACTGTTTGGGTCCAGTAGGTGGCCACACGGCGTCAGAGGCGTTGTTGAGATCGTCAAGGACAATTGGGACTCTAATAGATGGGAGTGTGTCTGTTTTATGACGAGCAACTTGCAAGTGATATTCATCTGCCTAGTCTTTCCCAACTATTTTGAGGTCGGCTTCCAGTCTAATCGAATGCAACTAAATACCAGTAATTTACATGGAGCGACTGCCTATCTGACCTCCACAACCCAAGTTACTTGGTAATACCTACGATATCCCTTGGTATGACTGGTTGTCAGACTTTTGGAGTTCTGACGACTCGTAACGATTGTCACGAATGACAGCCAGGACCAACGGCTTAACGTACTTTCCGAGGCACGGAGGGATCTTGGTATGTAAAGATGGTCACTCATCCATGGACCAACCGCGGCAAGCGAAGCTTAACCTGATCGATCGATCCGTGCA
Source organism: Cosmia pyralina (assembly GCA_946251885.1). NCBI lineage: Eukaryota > Metazoa > Arthropoda > Insecta > Lepidoptera > Noctuidae > Cosmia > Cosmia pyralina. The sequence continues at coordinate 23,098,075 of OX276351.1, forward strand.
GCAGCTGTTATTACTTAGCCACAAACCCCTCTGGTATTCAACCAGATGGTAAATAAATTACGAGGTCGACATACCTACCTACTAACATCGAATTCGGGAAGTCAGTAAAAAGAATCACAAGATTCAACTGGTGTGGAATTAACCTTATGATTCCCCCCCCCCCCCCCCTAAGTGAAAACGTTGGCAGCCGCTTGCTATTGATTCCCTAAGCCCCTTTCATCTTGTTAGATAAATGATCGTGATAATAACTATAATAAGCATTGAATGAGCCAACATTATCGTTGTTGCTGCTCGTGCCAATTCACCATTTTCCTCAAGCTTATTTACTATTAGATGCGTAATAAAAATCTTGAATTCATTCATTCATTCATTCACTGACAGACAACGCACAGCCCAAACCGCTGGGTCTAGGTTTCTAGATGAATGAAATTTTGCACAAGAAGTCCATAAATAACGAAGGTTTGTTTTGTCGATCGGAAATCCTACACGGCTAGTTGTATAAAGAAATGTTACAAGAAGTCTATTGCCTAAAACAAAGTATTTTTTTTTTGGAACGAAGTTCTGTGGTAGGAGAAAACCACGGAGTAGAGAAAGAAGCGGAGATGCCGCAAGGCAATTAGGTCGTGCGCCTTCAATAAGGTCAAGACGTCACAGGTGGGCGGGGACACAAATCTTAGTTTCGAGTGAATCGTCATCGCGTTCGGGTCCGTTGTATTTTAATGGTTTTTTATTTGTTATATTGTTTTTATAATGAAGTGCGCTGTTGTTGGATGCAAAAATTGTTCAGGATCAAAACTGAAACATATTGATGGCATAGCATTTCACGTGTAAGTCCCTAAAATGTATATTTTCATTTTAAAACACATTTTCTCGTTTGCTAGTAGCTAGAGACATCTGTCGTCGAAGAGATGCAATATAACCACTCTTGACAACTCCGTGTTTTTATCACAATTAAGCATAATACGATGATCAATTTTCGGCTCAAATAACTTGCTTAAGTTTGTTTAGCTTGTTATAAATTATTTTATAGATAAATTACATACCTTGATACATGAAACAAGAAGAATTTAAAATAAGAAAAGTGCGCCATCTAACGGTAAGTTGTCGGTCCTAACTGACAAATAAAAATGTGGGCCTCATGCCAGCAAGACCCTATTTTATTTTTGGAATGTATTATCTTGACATGAACATAATATATTCGAAAAATAAAATAGGGTCTTAGGGTATAATTTATTTGTTTTTTTTTTACAGAAAAAAGAAACTCTAAATTTTGGAAACAAACTAACGGATAGACATATCAACTTTCACCGGGAAAATATGAAAGTTAAATTGGCAAGTCAACTTTTTAGTACAAGTATTGCCAAAGCCTTAGAATCTTGCCGAGAAAGGCGTAATTATTTCAAAGAAGCTTTTGGAACAATTTTATTTTTAAAATTAATCAACGACTTGTTTGACATACTAAATTCGAAAATTTTAAAATAATACGGAACCAAAAAGCACTATTTGAAGGCAATTTTTCCAAAACGTTAACATTTTTAATATTTTGGATTAGCTCGGGTGACGCCGAGACGAGTGGTCGTTCTTTGAGTGCAAGCTCCCTCAAAGTTTTTTATTGTTTAGCATGTGGTCGTGTCGTGCAGTGTATATTTCGTGTGTGGTGTGTGATTGAGTGTCAGTGATTATTTCTATGATAGGTACCTAGTGAGTTTGTAATGGTCTCCTGAAAGTACGAGAGACAAATTGCCTGCCGAAGGATCCAGTTTCCCGAGCGCCAAGCTGGGTGAGATCTTTTCATGTCTTTCAGGGATACGCTTCTCTCTGCAAAGTCATTACGTTATTTTCTGCCTACCCAATATATGTGCAATATATGTAACTTTGAACAATACGTGTGTGACAGTTATAATAAAGTTAATCACGACAATAGCAAAGCTAGCAAGCAATCTTAGACATTTTCAGGTACTCGTAACCCAAACCAAGGCAAAAAACTTAAACAACTAGTGTATAGTGTTCCTGTGTCCCAAAATCGGAGTGTTCAAGAGTGTTTTTTTTTGTGAGTGGTGATGTGCGTTGTTTCTGTGAAGGCGCATTCAATTCTTAAGCTCTGAGACGACCCGGGAATTAAACTCAAGTACCTACGGACACGCATGGTGCGCTGGCGCCGCCCTGTCGCCATACCCGACAGGATTTTTGTTGGGGTCCAGTTTAATTAATTATTTGTGCTAATTTGTGTGCATTAATTTGTACTTTAAAACTGTAGTATCTGCAATCGCGTCAACCTGAACTGAACAGCGGCGAGCTATAGGTCGAACTTTGAATAAAAACAAAAATTACATAATTTGAAGTTGGAGCTGGACAACAACGAGGAACGGTCCGACCGCGTCCTGGACATTCTGCTGCTGACAACTCATCAGAACGAAGAAGAAAAGAGTCGAGAAGGCAGATTACCTGTAATACAGCATAGCAGCGACATAAAAAGAGTCGAAAATGCAGTTTAACCGCCAAAAGATTCACCGGGGAAGCTGGACTAGAAGCAACATAGCAGCAACGTCGTAAAAAAGCCCATCCATATTATATCACCCGTCTCTCCACTATTCCAATGCTTATTTTACGGTGCATACTGGATAGGCTCTATATCCCCTCCATATCCTAAGGGCATGTCTTCCCTACCATTACCGCGCCCCCCGGTCTACTCCTTGATATGCAATGGTCTCTGTTGCACCATGTAACATGAGGCAACAGGGGCTAGTGTGAATCTTTGGGTTCATTCGAGTGATCGAGTCTGGTTAAACCACGCTGGGATCGGTGCAATTCATTCATTCATTCATTCAACGTTAACATTTTTAATATTTTCTAAAAATTACATCTTGCATTTAGCAACATGTTCTCAAAAAATTATTCTGTCAAGAAGAAAAACTGGTTTCAATGGCATCATTGTTTGTATAGACAGCGCAATAGGTTTGTACAAGAAAAAAAGGAACTTATTTATTTGCCCTTGTATAAGTTTAGCCAGGATCACCTTGAATTATTCTTTGGCAATATTAGAGCACATGGAAGAACAAACAATAACCCTACGGCGCGACAGTTTCAGGCGGCGTACAAAAAAACTCTTATTAACACGGAGTTAAAGGATTCCTTTAGAGGAAATTGCTTTCCCCTTGAGCACATTGGAATCCTGTCTTGTTCTTCGCGCCTTAACGCTGTTAAATAAAACTGTGTTGTTTAGTAGCCAATAATAAGCATTGTCCAATAAAGATTGATTATGTCAACAATTTTTTGATTTGACTACCTACCTACCTAAACAAACATTAGTTTTTGTTTACCCTAAACCCGAAAAGGGGTTATTGTACTCATCATTTTGAACAATTTTTTCTATGGGATCAAGCTTAAAATCGCGAAAAATAAATCAGCTGTTCAGTACAGTTATCTACATCAAACTCGTCAAAATATACTGAACAGCTGATTTTTTTTTCGCGATTTCAAGCTTGGTCCCATAGAAAAAATTGTTCAAAATGATGAGTACAATGACCCCTTTTCGGGTTTAGGGTAAACAAAAACTAATGTTGTATACCCGATACTCCACATGACACTATATTTTTTTTTAAATTTCAAACAGGGAACACATTGACCACCTTTTGGGTCTCACCCGCAGTTGGGTAATAAATAATGTGGTCCCGCCATATTAATACCCGTAGAATGTTCTAAAACAATGTGTCGTGATGTGTTACGCCATGGTGGCCAGTAGACGAACTAAAATAAAAATAGCTAGTTCAGTTTCACTGTAATAATTCCTTTCACCGGTAGATGGCGTTACAAAAAATGGGCGGGATTTCCATCGTGGGGCGTAGCCATCGCCGTACCTCGTCCCCCTCTCACCCGCATTCAGGCGACGCTTGTTTCTAAGGAGATTAGGCCTTGCGGCATCTCCGCTTTATTCTTTTCTCCATGGAGAAAACTGTCAGAAATTGTGACGTAACAAAAAAGCGCCATGCCATCATTTTCAACTGTCAAAAGTTTGTTAATACAACGTGTCGTTTTGTATCCTCGTCAAATTTCAGGGTGTGATACAAAACATCAAACCGAACAACTTTCTACATGGGACCAACATCGTAATCGCGGAAAAATTTTCAACTGTCCCATAGAAAACTTCAATACCTACTCGACGTAAATGTCTGGGACGGCTGATTATTTATTCGCGATTATGATGTTGGTGCCATGGAAAAAGTGGTTCGGTTTGATGGTCTATACCTCACCCTTAAATTTGACGAGGATGCAAAACGACACGTTGTATAGAGAGAGCCATCTTGTATAGTTTTTAGTAAGCTAAAACTCTTGAAATTTGAGACTATACTAGATGCCTCTGTATTAATACATAACATACAGCGAAAGGAATTTTGTTCCAACCATGAGGCACGGCGGGGTCTTGGTATGTAAAGATGGTCACCCATCCACGGACCGAACGCGGCAAGCGTAGCTTAACCTGACCGATCAACTCGTGCGGCTGTTATTACTTAGCCACGAGAGCCTCTTGATTCTACAATACAATATTCTTTAAAAATGTTACATTGAAGATTACATTTCGTCAAAAGAACATAAAACGGATTTGGAACCATCCACGTTGCATTCAATATTTCATTTTGTACGTCCCAAAGCAATATTCTTGAAGTTACTGCAAAATATTCTCTATGGAATTTAGGAGAAGATTTACTCGTAACTTTGAATCCGAATACAGTTATTATCTATTGATTCAGAAAATCTGAAATATACAGGGTTATTTATTAGTAATAAGTCGGCAATCTGTCAAGGGCCCCCCCAAAATTACCCCTTGTGAGCTTAATGACCCATATGCAAATATCAACCATTCTCGAAAATTTCAAATTGTCAATCATTGTCAAATTAGTCGAAAATGGTTGACATTTGCATAGGTAGGTAGTCCCGCTACTGCAGCGCATCAGGGATGTTCGCGGACGCACATGTGTATTGTTTCTTTGCCACAATGCGTAAGCACTGTCCGTCCATGGTGCGTGAGGTGTGGGGCAGCGACAACAGTATCCTGTCTCTAATTTCGAGCAGGCTGGACTGTCCGTACGTGAATCGCTGCTGCGCCATTTCTCAAGGAATGGTGCAGCTGCGGTGAAGCGTCGGACAGTTTTGCCGCTGTGTATATTAACAGGAATTTGTTAAGGATATAGATAAAATGGTCCTAATGACTAACATAGGATAAGTTTTTATACTAACATGGTTACTTAAATAAATAAATAAAATTAAATAATTATTATTATGGGTCATAATTTATAAGAGATCATTTGGTTGAAAATTACCTCTCTTACATCCCAATTGCCGACATACTACCAATAACCCTGTATATTATGACGTCTGTTTTTACATTTTTTAACGGGAACACAGCAAGGTTGCTTAGCTGCAGTGACAGGTCACTGCCTACCTGGTATCAAGGTGTAGAACCTGGATGATGCTGGCACAGGAAAAAGAAAAGAGAGGGCTTTCCTCAGCAGTGGGTGAAGTCGGGCTGTGGATGATGATGATAGCAACTTCTCCTAGATGCGCTCTTTCATAAACAACTCTACTAGGTACTGAAATATCATCATCATTCTCCTGCCCTTATCCCAATTTGTTTGGGGTCGGCGCAACATGTCTTTTCCTTCCAAACTTCTCTATTAGTTATTATCTCGGTAGTCACTCCCTTTCTAGCCCTTTCACACAGTCCACCCATCGTTTCTTTGGTCTTCCGCTTCCCTTACGGATAAAGCCATCCACATTCTTATTCAAAACTTTCTTGATAATGTTTTCCTCATTCCTTCGCATCACATACCCATAGCATGACAACCGATTCCGCACAACTGTTCAGTCACCGCCACCGGTGTCACATTCAGAATTCCTCTTTTAAACTCATTTCTTATTCTATCCAATTGCTTAACACCACACATCCCTCATAGCATTCACATCTTTTCTTGGTACTGAAATACCTACTTACAATATAAAAAGTCGGGATGTGTCGTGGGACACAAGGGTGGAACGAAGTTCCTTTCGCTGTATATTATGTTTTAACACACAGCCTTTTTACGGAGTCTGCTTTTTGTTGAAATTCTAGTTAATTCTAGTCCGTTTGAGTTACAAAGTAAAAAAAAATACAATATGAAAAAAAAAAACTTTAATCATCTGTATCTGTGTACACACGGGTGCTCCTCTAAGAAGCTCTGCGGTTGACTAACGGGATACAGGTCAAACTAAAACAGCACCCTAATTGCGTAACACATTATCGATCGGAGTTGGTTTCATTTTGAAACAAATTGCTAATCCATTGCTTTATATGTCCGAAAAATTTGTCTGCTTGGCAACGTAAATAACGCAATGAATGTTGTTGAACTGTCAAAATTAAATCAACTCCGATTGACAATTGTGTTACGTAATTAGGGTGCGGGTCTACGGGATCGGTGGTATGGCCGACCCGCGCGCAATTTTATGCAAATTTTGAGGAAACTGCGATTTTTTCGAGTCAAATTATGTCAACCGTGTTTTGGCCCTCATAGTTAACTAAAGAAAATCTTAAAATTTTATAATCATGAAAAAAAAATGCAAATTTGTAGTTATTGAGCACAAAAATTGATTTTGCGTACGCTATTTAAAGTATGAACGCGCGTGACATTTTTTACTACTCAACTCCTATCGCAAGCTGTGTTAAAGAACTTCGTTCCATTAATATGAGAAGTTTAAACGCCAAAACAAGGCTTTATTGCACAACATAAATCACGTTGTGACGTTGTTCAACCACAAAAGTCAACTTACTCGAGTTATGCAACTTCCGACGTTCATTTCTCAGCGAATCTTTAATACGAGTATTCATACCCGCCATTGTACGGTCAAAGTTTCCGAAGTAGCTACTTCTTCTACAGATGTCTCGGTTTTCCAAACGGGAGACCAACAGACAGTCCTACTCGTACTTAACAATACGAATGTGAAAATTTGTAGTTTGTAACACTGTCATGGTTTAATGGCTGAACGGACTTGATGAAATCTGGCATACTAGTAGACTAGTACAGTTACCAGGTATTCAAATGTGATACTACTCGTATTTTATGCCGGCACAGACGGGGCCTACGAGTATGTCCGCAGCGAGAACATTATAGGCTGATTATGCTTAGTATGTTTCCCGGAACAAAAAGTATGCTGTCCACGGGGACAAAGTCCCGGGCAAAAGTTAGTATTTAATAAATATCTTCATTCTTCAGTAGAAATGGTGAATGAGAAAAGTTTTCAAATAATGAGCAACATGGTCGAAGCTCAGTCGCTAGTGATGGGAAAATATTGCGCGGGATATTAGTTTCTGCTGGATTACGGAGCTTAGTGTTGTTTCTTGTTTATTTGTAGGTTATCGGTGACTGTAAAAGAAGTAAATGAAAGTTTTATATCGGCATTGATGGATGTTATGAGTGCAGTTGTATTGAATATAATTTTTTTTTAATGAGATGGTTTTTCTTTCACGATTTTTGTAGGAGTCTGTTTTATATTTATTTTTAATTTGAATTAATCTTATATTACTTCTAGAATAAAAGTATTTTTTCAACGGTCAACATTATTAAGTTTGTATGTCATCCTACTTTTGAATGGATATGAAATTGACTTCAGCATGGTTTGACCAGACTCGAGTACTCGAATGAACCCAAGGATTTACACTAGCCTCTGGAGCCTCATGTTTTGTGGGGCTACAGTGACCATTGCATATCAAGGAGTAGACCGGGGGGCGCGATAATGGTAGGGAAGAAGTGCCCTTAGGATACGGGATGATTTTATTAGAGCCGTACCGGATAAGTATCCTCGGATATATAAAGGGTGACTGGTAATTAGTTACCGATACATAAAAACATGATTTTGCTCATGATAACAAACGACTTTTACTATGGGCCCAAACCTGACATCGTGAAAAAAAAAATCAGCTGCTCACTACATTTTGACGAGTTATGCGAACATGAATGTATGGGACAGCTGATTTTTTTTTCGCGATTTTAGGTTTGGTCCCATAAAAGTTGTTTGTTATCATGTGTACAGTCATGTCTTTAAGTATCGGTCACTAATTACCAGTCACCCTATATTAGCATCCTCGGATATACATAAGGAGCTCGTGGCTAAGTAATAATAGCCACACGGGTCGATCCATCAAGTTAAGCTACGCTTGCCGGGTCGGTCCGTGGATGGGTGACCATCTTTACATACCGAGACTCCTCCGTGCCTCGGAAAGCACGTTAAGCCTATGGTCCCGGCTGTCATTCGTGGATCTTTGACAGTCGTTACGGGTCGTCAGAAGTCCGAAAGAAAGTCTGACAACCAGCCTTACCAAGGGGTATCGTATTACCCAGTTAATGGGTTGTGGAGGTCAGATAGGCAGTCGTTCCATATAAAATACCGGTATTCAGCTGCATCTGGTTCGACTGGAAAACGACCCGAACATAATTGGGAAAGGCCAGGCAGATTTTGACCGGATAAGTATCCTAAAGAGGCATTGGAATTGTGGAGAGACAGGTGATATTTTATCTATGGTGGGCATCTTTTAACGACGTCGCCGCCAGATTGGTTCAGGTCCACCTTCACCAGTGAATATTTTGGCGGGGTTAAACTGCTTTCTCGACTCTTGTCTATGTCACTGTTATGCTGCACGTTTCTGTTTCCAAAGTCCTCGTCTGGTCCGCTACTATCCGTTTCAGGTTTTTTGTAGAACGTTACGGGTACTGATCCTGTAAAATTCAAACAACAACTCGCATCTCACGTCGCTATTCACTCTCACTCGTAAAAAAGATGCTTTTTATTTAACCGCTCACACGAACGCGGTGTGAATCGGGTCCGTACCTAATATTGTACGTGGTATGAGTTCTATACCAAGAAAATATTTTTTTATTATTAACGTTGTTCCATCACTATTAAGTACTAATATCGAATTCTATGCATTTAATTTGATGCGTTATCTATTTCTTAAACTTAAGGGGAAGATATATAAAACAATGGTTAGACCTGCTGTCTTGTATGGATCAGAATGTTGGGCCACAAAAGGGATAAATGAAAAGCAGTTGCATGCAGCTGAGATGAGAATGCTAAGAGGGATGTGTGGTGTTACACGAATGGATAGAATAAGAAATGAGTACATAAGAGGAAGTCTAAAAGTGGCACCGGTGACTGAAAAGCTGTGCGGAAATCGGCTGTCATGGTATGGGCATGTGATGCGGAGGAGTGAGGAAAATGTCGTAAGGAAAGTTTTGGGTATGAATGTCGATGGCTATAAGGGTAGGGGAAGACCAAAGAAACGATGGATGGATTGTGTGAAAGATGACATGGCTAGAAAGGGGGTCACTACCGAGATGACGAATAATAGAGAAGTATGGAAAAAAAGGACATGTTGCGCCGACCCCAAATAGATTGGGATAAGGGCAGGAGAATGATGATGATCTATTTCCGAACAATTTAAGATACGTCAACACTGACTGAGACTCGTCTATGACATTAAAAAATATTTTTTTGTCTGTCATGTCATTGTTCGGTCGGTCGAGTGTGAAAGTGTTTTACTCAGTTAATAGTTTAATTGTACTGTGGTAAGTGAGTTTATTTATGTTTCATGTTAAGAATTAACACACCATGCATTTTAAACCTTAAAACATATAGGTCATCGCTTGTTTTTTCTTACTAGAGCCATTTCTTTGAAATCTGAAGCTAAATTGTCTTTGTTCGTTTTTTAACCATTTCTAGAAATGTAAACAATAACAAATTCAAATGAAACATTCAATATAATGGCGCTTTACTCATTGGGTTTCCAAGTAAAGAATTGGAGCTACAGAATTCTTAGAAACTATGCCGCTATCGCATTATATAAACAAACGCGCGCCGCGGCCCGAATGACGTCAGCGGGTGGTCACTTGACTAGTTTTTTAAGCGGGCGTACCTGCCGTGTGAGCGGCTACCACTTTGAATCGGGTTCGAGTCGAAGTGACGGGGGAATACCTTACTGAATGCCACTTATTACGTCATCTCATACTTTATCTTTCAAAATCTTACGGTCAATTTAGTTCAACTCGCCGACACGCTCGCAAGGGTAGCGCTAGTGTAAATTCAAATTATCAACCGAGTTTTTAGAAAGCCAATCAAGAAACTTACAGCTGATTTAGATTCGAAGTTTAGAATGAGGTCTTACAGAATCACACGGCTGAGTCGACCACTTGAATCTAGAAATGTCTAAAAATAGAATGCGCACTCACAAAAAACAGACTCTCTGTTTGATTTGATCAATGTTTGTAACACTATTGAACTTAAAAAAAATTGGAACACTATAGCACTGCACGCCATTGCACATAATCTATACTTAGTATATAAAATGCAGTAGTATTTCGTGTCTGTCTGTGTGGCCGCGTTGTTCATCTAAACTACGCAACGGATTTTGATGCGGTTTTCACTATCATTTAGAGAATTTATTCCGGACGGTTTAAATGTATAATAAATTAATATTTAACTTAGATATCATGTCGAAACCTTCATATTTTGTCAAGTCGTAAAAACCGTGCGAAGCAGGGGGCGAGTCGCTAGTAATATTATAATTATCACACACGTATACAGGGTTAGTTTTCAATGACCAGCCAAATTTTCACAGGGTGTTCTACCCGTGAATATGAACAACTTTTACTATGGGACCAACTTTGAAATCACGAAAAAAAAAACAGCTGTTTCATACAAAAGTTCAATACCTTTTTTTTTTTTTTGTGGATGGGAAATCATCAAATGACTTCTCCCGCTCCGGGCAGAGCGGGAGGGCGTGTCAGACTTTTAATGACTAAAACCCACCCGTGTTCCTTCAGTTGCCCGTGCCAGGGCCACGGTATCTCTTTCGAACTACCCGCGACCTCGGCGGCTTCGACCCTATTGGACCCCGTCACTGCTGACATCTCTTTAAGGCGCGCGTGGAACACAACGCGCCGTCGACCCGGGCCTGGTCCTTACCGGACGGCGAGCTGCCCATTAATCGTCGTCCGCAAGCCCGCGCCTACGGTGGCCGGGAATCGGCGATAGATTCCCGCCACCCAGGGCGTCTCCTGCAGCGAAAAGTTCAATACCTACTCGACCAAAATGTATGAAACAGCAGATTTTTTTTTCGTGATTTCAAAGTTGGTCCCATAGTGAAAGTTGTTCATAATCATGGGTAGAACACCCTGTGAAAATTTGGCTGGTCATTGAAAACTAACCCTGTATAGTTTAAACTATACAGGGTTAGTTTTTAAGCTAGGTACAATATTTAGCACATAACTAATTAAACTAGTACGGACAAAGTACACCAATGACTAATACGTAATTATCTTCACTCTGACGCTTATCTACACCTGTTACAGCTTGGCAAACTTTTTACATCATATTCTATTCAAAAAATAGGCTAGTAAAGTACCAAGTCCATAATTAGCGTCGTAGTAAGTGTAACTCATTTGTGCAGTAACATGTGGGATTTAAACCGCAATAGTGCAGTTTTCAAATAATGAATTACGCTGACGCGGCGCCGACTCAGCCAACGAACGTTAGTGCTGGGAAATTATTGGTAGTTATTGTTTTAAATTATTGCTTTTGTTTCTATGTGATATTATTGTGAGTTATTGATAAAATAAAATTGTTGTTATTCTTTTCATAGTTTATTAACAACAATTTTATTGGGTTTCAGTAATCTATGCAGTTCAACGCTGCACATAAGCACACAAGCAGCACATAGTTACAATGAATTTAAGATTTTTTTTATGGTCAAATGAGGTAGGTAATTATTGCAAACTAATTGTAGCCGATATAGGTAAGCCTTTGACATTATGTCTGTAGATAATAAGAAAAATAATAAACAAAAAACGTTATTTTTTGTTTCGTTAAAAATACTTAAAGGACAGAAAACAAAAAAAAAAGATCCTCGTCATTCAAAAAATCAGTAGACCTATCGGAAGAATAAAAATTTTTTTTTCACGAGCCATTTTCCAAATAGCTATTTGGACAAAGGCTCGTGAATAACACCGTCTGTCCAGTGACTATAAACACTAAAAAACCTAGTATAAAAATCAGTGCGCCTCACCCAAGCACTAGCAAGTCCCACACTGAAAGAATCGTTTCAGGTTAATTGGCAGGGAGTCGGGCTGGCCTCACGTTTTTAATGAGTCTCGATTTATCAGGCTCTCCTTTGTTTCCTCACTAATTACCAGCGATTGCGATCGGTCAGCAGAGAGGCTTGGCCAATAAAACTTTATCGCTTTATTACTGTTTTTTTAAAGGTCATGTGTTCCTGGAAAAAGGTTAATTTAACACGATTTTATGATGATTAATATGAGGGTTTTACGTGTTTTTTTATTAACTTTACAAGAAGTAATGAGGTTTTTTTGAAGCAGTGGGTAAGTTACTAAGTGATTATACGGGGTCAAATTAAATTTGCTAGCGAAACTCCGCAGAAGTGATGGGTAATCGATTTACCTAGCTGCTGTGTAGCCCCAATAAAAAATCATGTTTTTTTTTCGTTTCGTCTTATTTAAACGAGTATACAACATCAGTTTTAGTATATGCGAAACCCGAAACACGTGTCTAGTATTTTTATGTAAAGAATCTATGTAAAACATTTCAAAAATGTATCATGAAAAATTACAAAGTTATAAGCTTGTTATGTTACCTGGTTGTCCGTACAAAAACATGATCACCACGCGGCGCCCACTTTGCGCCCGTGCCGCTATGACCTACCGTGACTTGTGTTCGTCGCTCGGTGTCCATATTGTAACCATTTTTAAAGATTTTTGGGGCAAAATATAACACGATACAAAAATTATTGGAATCGATTCAGTTATTTATTCTGAACAAACTATTCAGGTTTCGCATATACTTACTAAAAATAATGTTGTATAGCTGCACTTTCACCCGTGTAGACCGAGATGAAAAGTAACGTATGTGTTAAACCAGGGTATAAGCTATCTACATACCAAATTTCCTCAAAATCGGTCTAGCCGTTTTAGCGTGAAGAAGTAACAAACATACAAACACACACTCATACACTCACGCTCACAAACTTTCGTCTTTATAATATTAGTGTGATACCCACTCACGTCTGCGGAGTTTCACAAGATACTTTAATTTGACCCTATAGACCCAGCTCCGTGAGTAGAGGACATCATCTGCCTAGCCTTTTCCCAACTATGTTGGGGTCGGCTTCCAATCTAACCAGATGCAGCTGAATACCACAATTTACATGGAGCGACTGTCTATTTTTTTAAGGTGTATTTATTTTTTGCTGTAATGTCAATTAAACGCATTTTTCTTTCTTTCTTTCTATTTGGCCTCCACAACCCAGACTAGAGGACACTGGCGGAATAGCAGAAAAGACTGTCCAGAATGGGTATGATGCATAGGAGTGGAAATGTATGACAGCAGCTTGAAAAGACAAATATGTTTTGGGTGTTTGTTTATTAGAAAATAGAGATAGTGTTAATTAGTTATCTAGAAAGTAAATAGGTTTACCCGTTAAAATAAAAATAATCTACGTAGGGTAACTGCTGTAGTAATTGGCCACGCTTTAGTAACTGCCACTCATAAAAAAAGAAGTAGGTATAAACAAGGTAATGCAAGCAAGCTCATGAATAAAAGGGCCATATATTTTAGTCCTCTTCATTCATGAGCTTGCTTCTTCTCCTTGTTTCTACCTCTTTTTTTATGAGTGGCCAGTTACTAAAGCGTGGCAAATTACTACATCGGTTACCCTATTTCGTAAATAAAAAGTGAGTTCAAAAACTAAAATCATAAATCGAACAGACTGATTACGTGTGACTTCGGATTTTTAAAATGTGTTTGTGTTTTACAAATTTCAAATGAGAATTTTAAGTTTCTTGTTTCATACTTTTTTGAGCGTTATTTATTAGTAGTCGGGTTTTAGTTTTTGAACTTACTTTTGTGCTTTTATTTAAATTTATTTTGGGGTTATAATTCCGTGATAATGTATTTGAAGAGCCGCTTAAAATTTTGTTTGTATTTTTCTTTTTTTTACTAACAATAATATATATTATATATATTATTGTTAGTTTTATAATTATTTTATAATTTTAAATAAAAGCACAAAAGTAAGTTCAAAAACTAAAACCCGACTACTTATAAATAACGCTCAAAAAAGGGTTCAATTAGCACATTTCACAGTGAAATGTGCTAATTGAACCCTTTCATTTGATACCCAACACGGCATCATTAGAAACCCTTTTTTTTGTTCGTTACTTTATGTCCCCTAGAGGGCGCCATACTCAATTTAATGTGACATAGCCTATAACCAGCAGACGATCAAGTCGCTTCCAATGAATTATGTCATTTGTCAAATTATGATAAGTAGCTTAGAAGTTATGAGAGACCAACCGAGTAAAATCATAACGCTCCTCTTTGCTTCGCCGTGGTCGGGGTGGATTGAGAACCTTCACTCGTTACGAAAGACGATGACCATTCCATCTCGAATGACCCAAGCTTAAACGAACCGAAACACCCCGATAAAAAGATAATAATAATAACTTACAAGATAATACACAACTTACTGACAGTTATTTAGTCTACTCCGAACCAGAATACCCAATTGCTCACCGCAGTATATTCTGATATAAGAGCGACTCTTCATGAAGATAAAACTGGATATGTACACAAAAATACTGAAAAATGAATATTTATAGCCTCATTTGGATCTACTGACGTTGTCTGATGTATTCAAATAGTCTGTGATCACGCATTCTGTTTCGTCTTCAAATGAGAATTATGACTACGTTTCAGTGTTCTATAAATTATGATGTTTCGTGGGGTTTGATACGATATTTTAAGCTTTATTTTTCTTGGATTTTAAGTACGGTCATGGTACTTAAATAGGTTTTTAAGCATTTTTATAGACTACTCAATTTTGTTTATGCTACAGTTACCTAATTCGCCGAATTCGAGGGAATGGCAACGGAATCCTAAGGATGATTGCTGGGAAGGCTCTTCAGGCTGCATGTTGCCTGATGAATTTCTATATTTTAGTTTATTTTAAATTAATTATTTAAATTTAATATATTTCCAATGATTTTGTACAATTTTATTTTCATTTTAATTTTATTTAAATTATTTTTTTGGATTTTTATGTTTTTTAATGCATTAATTGATCGCGTCATGACTAACATAGTTTTATGATAGTTAATGTAGTACTAACTAGTTGAGGAGCTTGTGGCTAAGTAATAACAGCCGCACGGGTCGATCCATCAGGTTAAGCTATGCTTGCCGGGGTTGTCCGTGGATGGGTGACCATCTTTACATACCGAGACTCCTCCGTGCCTCGGAAAGCACGTTAAGCCGTTGGTCCCGGCTGTCATTCGTGGATCTTTGACAGTCGTTACGGGTCGTCAGAAGCCCGAAAGTCTGACAACCAGTCTTACCAAGGGGTATCGTATTACCCAGTTACTGGGTTGTGGAGGTCAGATAGGCAGTCGCTCCATGTAAAATACTGATATTCAGCTGCATCCGGTTAGACTGGAAGCCGACCCCAACATAGTTGGGAAAAGGCTAGGCAGATTGATTGTAATGTAGTACTAACCAAATATTGACAAAAAATAGTCTGAATTACACGAATTTTATTTTTTTTCTATTTATTATTTATTAAAAATTCGTTTATTAACCACGAAACGAAAATAAAGTGGTAATCTTGGCATTGAAGATAAATATGGTTCCTTGTCCGGGAACTCTCTATGTCTCGGCTTAGTAATTCATGACTTGAAGAAAGAGCTGATTATAGAGTACTAGCTTCTGCCCGCGACTTCGTCCGCATGAAATTTCGGCCCCCAACCTACCGCGTCACTGCTGCGCCTCGCCCACCCGCGCTATTACTTCGTTTTCGCTTAGCGTTCTTTCTGCTTTTTTAGAGTTCCGTAGCCAAATGGCAAAAAACGGAACCCTTATGGATTCGTCATGTCTGTCTGTCTGTCTGTCCATCCGTATGTCACAGCGCCACTTTTTTCCGAAACTATAAGAACTATATACTATTGAAACTTGATAAGTAGATGTATTCTGTGAACCGCATTAAGATTTTCACACAAAAATAGAAAAAAAAAACAATAAATTTTGGGGTTCCCCATACTTAGAACTGAAACTCAAATTTTTTTTTTCATCAAACCCATACGTGTGGGGTGTTACGACGGGTGTCCAGATATTATAAATAAATAAGACGACCAGACTATTTTATGTATCGTGTATTCAGCCATTGCATGACGAGCGATCGGAGTCGGTGACAAGACAACAGGATCCGGAAAAACCACAGATAATATATATTTTATAAAGACTGATACACATACGTAACATCTCCCTTATTAAGAAAAGAAAATGGAATCATTACGTGGAACATGGTACGTAAGTATACTCTTTTTTTTTTTTTTTTTTTTTAACATTAACAAAATTCTTATATACTAGTAGACTAAGTGGAACGGAACATCTCTAAGAAGTGACAAGTTGACTTGACTGACATTTACATTGCGACAGTTCTGACAGTGACGTCTATCAAATTGACTTAACTAAGTTTTGACAGCTACTAACAAAACAAAATTAGGTTTGACAATGCTTGTATAACAATCAATACATTTAGTATATTAAATTAAAACTAAGTACAAATTAAGAACTTAATCTAGACCAATTTTCAAAATCTTCGGGGCTTTATTATTGCTCTACCGAATGAAGAATAAGTTGTGTGTTGAGTTTGTTTATTTGGTGTATGTGATGTGTTTGTTTTTGTTTCAGATTCTTGGACAGGATTACTTGTACAAGGAGATTGATAATTAGATGGAGATGACGACGGCAGTATATTGGAAGGCGACGGTGGATCAGTGTCAAGTGGAACTGATGGGGATTGAAGTGAACTTCTTCTACTAGGAACGGACTCAGTTGGTGAATGTTTTGGCTGTAGGATATGTTGGCGATTACGGCGAAAAGTACCTTCCGGGGAGACAATAGTATATGATCTAGGCTGTGGACCTATGTCTGACACAGTACCAGGTGTCCAAATACTGTCTGGCTGTTTCTGGAAGTAAATTTTATCACCAATGTTTAGGGAAGACAACGGTTTAGTATGTTTATTATAATAAATCTGTGATTTGTTCACTTTTATTTGAGTTTTATTTGTTAGAGACCTGTAGTTAGGTATTTTAGGTTTCAGAGTTTGTTCTAAGACTGGAAGTTTAGTTCTGAGTGTCCTGGACATTAGTAATTGGGCAGGCGAATACATATTTTCTTTAGGTGTATTCCTATACTGTAATAATCCTAGATGAGGGTCTGTATTATCAGTAAGACATTTCTTTAATATGTTTTTAACCGTGGCTATGGTTCTTTCTACAAGACCATTAGACCGTGGATAATAGGGACTTGATGTAATATGTTGTATTTGCCAATCTAAAGCAAAATGATTAAACTCTTTTGAGTTAAATGGGGGACCATTGTCTGAAATTAGAATGTTGGGTATTCCATGTCTGGAAAATATAGACTTTAGGTGACTAATGACAATTTTACTAGTAGTACCACCTGCTAGCTTTATAAGCTCGACATATTGGGAATAATAATCTACGACTATGACATACTTGTTTGAATTGAAATCAAATAGATCAACTCCGACTTTATTCCAAGGGATTGGTTTTACCTCATGGGGCTGTAGTGACTCTTTGGAATTGCTGCGTCTGTTAGTGAGACAGTTATGACAATTATTAACATATTTTTCTATATCAGAGTACATATTGGGCCAGTATACTAGATTTCTTGCCAATCTTTGGCAACTATGAATACCTTGGTGACCTTCATGTATCTGTTTCAAAATGTCTTTTCTCATGGCTACTGGTATAATGACACTGTTGTTTTTGAAGACAATACCATTAATTATATGTATATCGGTTTTTAAAGGAAAATAAGGCCTAAGTATGTCTGGAAGCAATTTTTTATGTTCAGGCCAACCTGTTATGCAATATTTACTTAAGAGTGACAATTCATTGTCTTGGGAAGTCTGTTCTTGAATAGATTTAAGTTTATTTGGACTAACTGACAGTGATCTAATGACTAAATTGACATGTAAATCTAGATCAGAATCTAGATCATGTAATGACTGTTCTGGTAAAGCTGCTCTAGACAGAGTATCAGCTACATAAAGATATTTACCTGGTTTGTAAGTTACGTTCAGGTCATATGGTTGTAATCTTAGCATTATTCTTTGAAGACGGGGTGGAATGTTATAAATTGGTTTTTTATACAGCGATACTATTGGTTTGTGATCTGTTTCAACTAAAGTGTGGCGACCATAGACATATTGGTGAAACTTTGTACAACCAAATAGGATTGCTAACAGCTCTTTCTCAATCTGAGAGTATGACTGTTGACATGAGCTTAATGAAGCTGAAGCATATGCTATGGGGTGTTTATCATGGCAAATCACTGCACCCATGGCATCTTTAGACGAATCAACTGACAGTGTAATTGGTTTATTTTGATCATAATATGTCAAGACAGGGGCTTTTGTTATACATTCCTTTAATTCATTAAATTCTACATTATGTCTCTCTTGCCAAGACCATTCATTATCTTTAGACAGAAGTGTTCTTAAATTAGAAGTTTTATCTGACAAATTCTCTATGTATGAGCCTAAGTATGTAACCATACCTAAAAACCTTTGTAATTCTGTGACATTTGTTGGTGGTGGCATACTGCAAATGGCTTTCACTTTGTTTTCATCAACTCTCACACCATCTTTAGAAAAGATGTGTCCTAGGTACTTGACTTCACTTTTACATATATTAGACTTGTCTTTATTAAATTTTATTCCTATTTCTCTAGCTCTATCTAAGACTTGTTTTAACCTAAAATCATGTTCTTGTTTAGTTTGACCGTAAATTAGGAAATCATCCATCATGATTTTGACTCCTGGAATATCACTGAATCTATTTGTCATGATGGAATGAAACAGTTCTGGGGCTGCATTTATCCCGAAGGGAAGTCTTAGGAATCTATATCTACCTTGAGGTGTGATGAATGTACATAGTTTTGAGGAGGCTTCATCTAACTTTAGCATATAAAAACCTTTGTTTGCATCTAGGGTAGTGAAATATTGTGAACCAGAGAGGCTGGATTTAATTTCATCAATAATTGGAAATTGATAATGAGGACGCATAATGGCTTTATTAAGTTTTCTTGGATCAATGCACAGGCGTAGTTTACCATTTTTCTTTGATGCAATTACAATTGAGCTTACCCATTCAGTAGGTTCCTCGACTTTGACTATAATTTGATTTTTTTTTAACATGGCTAATTCTTCTTTTAATTGTTCTAAGAGACTGAATGGAATTCTACGACAGGCATCTATAGACGGTACAGCATCAGGCTTCATTGACAAATGACATTCATAATCTTTAAGACAACCTATTCCTGAGAAGAGATCTTTATATTTGTCAAGCTGTGATACATTGAGTGACTCATGAAATTGGACATTATGGACTCTTTTAACTAATTTTAAATTCTCACAACTGTTGCGACCAATAATATTCCTACAGGGTATATCTATAATGTGGAAATTAACATTGTATAGTTTGTTGTTATGTGTGACAGACAGAATGCATTGACCTACAGTCGGTAATACTTCACCGCTAAAGGTTGATAGTTTGTGACTACTTTTCTTTAAACTACTCAATGGCAAATTAAGTTTTTTATAAGAGTTAAATGATAAAATGTTAGTGTCAGCACCTGTATCAAGTAAAAAGTCTACATTCTTACTATTTATGGACAAAGTTGTATGATAAGGGTTTTTTTTGCTGACAGAAATCTCATTAGTGAAAAGACTATTTAGAAAATAAGTATCAGTACCCGTACTTTCTTCTTCTTCTTCTATGGATCTCACATGTTTGCTGCGGCAACACTTGGCAAAGTGATTGGGCTTGTGGCAGTTGTTACAGATGACTCCTATGGCTGGACATTTTGTTCGGTGAACTTGACCACATCTGGAACAATTCTTGGTTGACTGTTTGGATTGAGGTTCTTGACTGGACGATGCTTTACTTGATTGACGACTTTGACTTGTTTGAGACTGATGACTTTGACTTTCTTGACGGCTATGACTTCTTTGACGACTGTGACTTCTTTGACTGTGACTTTTTTGATTGCGACTCTCTTGACTACGATGTGTTTGGCGACTGTGATGCGATTGACGACTGGCAACGACACTTACTTCTTGGCTTGATAAAGCTTTAGCCTGTAACCTAGTATTTCTTAGTGTTTTAGCGAGACTGACGGCGGCATCAAATGTTGATGGTTTCTCGATCAGGATACGTTCTCTGATGTACGAGCAAGATGAATTTAAGTTCCATGAGAATATGTCCTTTACTATATCATCGGCAAGACCTTCAAAATTGCATTGGATACTTAGATTCTTGAGATCCGTGGCATATGTCTCAATTTCTTCATCTGGACCTTGTTTTCTGTTGAACAGCTTATGTCTTTCGACGGAAATATTGACACGTGGTGTGAAGTAGTCTTCAAATTTGGCGAGTAAATCCTTATAGGTGATCTTGTCAATTTGTATGTTAAACGAGTAAAATATCTGAAGAGCGTCTGGGCCTATGATTTGTAGTAAAATGGCTACCTTTCGTTTGTCTGGTTGTTCTTCTAAATTGTTGGCTATCATGTAAATCTCTAGACTTGTGTTGAAATTTCTCCAAGCCAATGGCATGTTCGAGTTGTTGATATCTAAGCTGAAATTACTCGGCGGCAGGGGATAACTTGTATTATTTGCGTTTTTATTTTCCGGCATTTTAGGGCTGGACCACGCGGCGACGTTTTACTCGAAATTTTTTTTTTTTTTTTTTTGACTGTTTGCGGCACTTACTTTTGTGGTTTTTTGTGACTTCTTTTTCTTCTGTATCTTCTGACACCATGTTACGACGGGTGTCCAGATATTATAAATAAATAAGACGACCAGACTATTTTATGTATCGTGTATTCAGCCATTGCATGACGAGCGATCGGAGTCGGTGACAAGACAACAGGATCCGGAAAAACCACAGATAATATATATTTTATAAAGACTGATACACATACGTAACATGGGGTATCTATTGATAGGTCTTTAAAAATGATTTTGAGGTTTCTAATATATTTTTTTTTCTAAACTGAATAGTTTGCGCGAGAGACACTTCCAAAGTGGTAAAATGTGTGTCCCCTCCCCCCTGTAACTTCTAAAATAAGAGAATGATAAAATAAAATAAAATATTGATGTACATACATTACCATGTAAACTTCCACCGAAAATTGGTTTGAACGAGATTTAGTAAGTAGTTTTTTTTAATACGTCATAAATCGGTCTATTATTAAAACATCGATCAAAGTTACAACGAACTACAAGAACTTTTATATTATGTTACTTGCTGCTAGGGAACCCTTCATGGGCGAGTCCGACTCGTACTTGGCCGTTTTTTATTTTTCCTTTTGCTCTGCTCCTAAGGGTCGTAGTGTGATGTGATTTTTTTAAATTCGATTAGTAGATTCTGATACTGATAGATACCGCGCTCAAACAAAAAATCAGATTCTAATTCAGAACCAAAATTAAGCAAATCTCTTCTTTATTATAATAAGTATCGATAATTTAAATAGACTTTAGTTATTTTGCACTTTGGAACTGCTTTAGTGCTGACACAAACTCCTCAAACAACACATCACAAAACTCAATCCTTAATATTGCAAATACAGTCTACGTAAGGGCTCCCACACATAAACACGATACGACGTCGCGTCGTACAACGATGCGGTGTCGTTTCACGATACGACGTCGCGTCGTGGAAATCTACGATGAGCATCTTAAAAAAACACGACATCGTAACGTAATGTGCCACGCACGATACACGGCACGATGCCGTCGATACCATACCATACCATACCATGCCATAGTACGGGACGCTGCTCGACTAGGGTAATTAGATGATCGACTTCAATACCATCCATCATCTTTGAATTTTGAATAACAACTGCGCAGGATTGCATCGTGAATTTCTAACGTCACGACGTCGTATCGTGCATCGACACGTTACGACGTCGTGTCGTGAAACGACGCCGCGTCGTTGTACGACGCGACGTCGTATCGTGTTTATGTGTGGGAGCCCTAAGCTGCATGAAGACCAAACGATCTTGCTTGATGACGTCACACGCAACTGCCAGTTTTATCCTTTGATCCAAACGTCAAATAATTTGGTAAAGGGGTGAAAGTTACAAAACTCAGAGTTTATCCAGCTGCTACTTGTATTTTTCTTTCACCGTCAGCAAATATATATAATCAAATAGAAATCTACGACTTTCGAAGTCTTTGGCAAAGAACAGAAGTCGACGATGTAAACAGTATTCCAAGTAATATAAAACTTTTGAGACAAGGAGTAAAATTTCGGAGTTTTATTAGCTACTAAATCGGATTTCTAAATATCTGGTGCTTGAATCAATGCTTTTATTATTTGGTCTGGTGTTGGTCTGCTTTGTTTATGTTCAATATATTTTATTACTAGCACTTCCCGAGCGGCTTCGCCCGCGTGGATGTCGGCAAATATCCCAAGGGAACAAAAATCCTTCCTTATTCCTTGTCTACATTATACTTCTGTGTAAAATTTCAGCTTTGTAGGTCCAATGGTTTGGGCTGGGCGTTGATGATCGAGTCAGTCAGTTAGTCAGTCAGCCAGGACTTTTCTTTTTAAATATTAAGAAGAATGTATCTTGTGAGACTGTTAGTAGCCATTATTTTGTGACTCGTTCATTCAGTCTTGGATTTTATAAATATTACATACGAGTACATAATCAGCCTATAACGTTCCCACTGCTGGGACACACGCCTCCTCTCTGTGAGAGGGAGTGGGCCGTAATCCACCACGCGGGCCCAGTGCGGGTTGGCAGATGTCACAAGTCTTTGAATTTTTGATTCTAGGACATGCCGGTTTCCTCACGATGCTTTCCTTCACCGTTTTGAGAGCAGTGGTGATGAAATAATTTACACAAAGTAAAGCGCCTACCTTTTTTTTTTTTTTTTTTTTTTTTTTTGTGGATGGGAAATCATCAAATGACTTCTCCCGCTCTGGGCAGAGCGGGAGGGCGTGTCAGACTTTTACTGACTAAAACCCACCCATGTTCCTTCAGCTGCCCGTGCCAGGGCCACGGTATCTCTTTCGAACTACCCGCGACCCCGGCGGCATCGGCCCAATTGACCCCGTCACTGCTGACATCTCTTTGAGGCGCGCGTGGAACACAACGCGCCGTCGACCCGGGCCTGGTCCTTACCGGACGGCGAGCTGCCCATTACTCGTCGTCCGCAAGCCCGAAAGCGCCTACCTGGGTTCGAACCTATGACCTACAACTCGTAAGTCGCGACCGTTACCACTGGGCCACCACTGCTCCTTATCAATATTGCAGTGTTACAATTTACATTCTAGCGTTTTCTTTACTGTTCAATGTTGAGACTACTTATCTAGATATGGCTGTATTTCACCTTGCCAATTTGACGCAAATGGACCAATATTGTTTCGACGCTAACGTCGAAAGCTGCTGCTAATTCAGCCGTAGATTGTGTATCATCAGCTTCCACAATCGCCTTTAATTCGTCATTGTCGACCAAAGTCTTCGGACGACCGCGAGGTTAATTTTTAAGGTCGAAATTTCCAGAACGGAAGCGAGCAAACCACTTGTTATAAGTGGTGCTTTGGTTTGTAGTGTTAGCTCCGTAAACGTCGTTGATGTTGCGTGCCGCTTGTGCCGCATTGCTGCCACGACGGTACTCATATTCCATAATTACTCGAATTTTTAACGTATCTATGATGACGAAAAAGATTGAAATGCGATGAAAATGTAACACTAATCAATAAAGAAATGACTACTTTTGGAAAAAAAAATCCATGTTTTTAAAATAAAATTAATTTGAAATTAGAATTCTTAGCCAAACAAAAATTATTTTGATTTGAAATGGCCAGTACTGCAGAACGGCAATTTCATAGGTAAAGACCTAATATCATAATT
Source organism: Cosmia pyralina (assembly GCA_946251885.1). Taxonomy (NCBI): domain Eukaryota; kingdom Metazoa; phylum Arthropoda; class Insecta; order Lepidoptera; family Noctuidae; genus Cosmia; species Cosmia pyralina. Next base: position 23,122,126 of record OX276351.1, read on the forward strand.
TAACACAAAATCGTACGTATTATTAAATTAATTACGCTTAAATGCCCTTTTGTTTTTGTATTTATTTGTATATACAACGTGTCGTTTTGCATCCTCGTCAAATTTCAGGGTGTGATACAGAACTTCAAACCGAACAACTTTCTCTATGGGACCAACATCGTAATCGCGAAAAAAATTTCAACTGTCCCATAGAAAACTTCAATACCTACTCGACGCAAATGTATGGGGCGGCTGATTATTTTTTGGCGATTACGATGTTGGTGCCGTGGAAAAAGTTGTTCGGTTTGATGGTCTATACCACATCCTTAAATTTGACGAGGATGCAAAACGACACGTTGTATAGTTAGTTACTTTGTTACCGTCTTATTACAAAACGCGATCTAAATTTAGTACTAGGATTATTACTAGGTTTAAACCATGACTAAATAAAACGGTATTATAAAATGAAGTTTATCACTAGTTCATGAACTATCCATGGTACTAAAGTTAAACCACAGAGACCCCCCGTCTTATTACAAAACAAGGTTCATCTTCAAACCCAGGCTTAAACCATGGACCCTTTTTTGAATTTTGAGCTTTATTCTGACACGTTAAGATGTCAGTTTTACAAAACTGACAACTTGGTACCGGACTAAGTTGTCAGTTTTGTATAAAGAACTGTATTTCTATCAAAGCTAGGTTCATATTACAAAAACTGGCTCGATGGTTTAAACCATGACGAAGAAAAACCTCGTTTTGTAATAACACCGCCCTAGTTTATCTATTGGACTAACTGCGGTACTAATTTATTTGAGGTTAGCGTTGTTGTCAGTTGTCGTTGTTGTGTGTCTTTTTATTTACAAATTATTAAAAATGGACATAAATATAATTGACTTGATGAATTTGGAATACTTGGATATGACGGAGACGCCTCGGCGATCTTACAGACAACGTTATCGTGTGAATCCTTTTGAATTGAGTGACGAAGATTTTAGATACAAGTATAGGTTCACAAATCCGTACACCACCACGTTCCACTCTTTTGTTTTCTGCATGTTTACAGATGTTTTCGTGGACTTATTTTCTATAATATGTGCTGATTGAGCAATAAGTTGACGTAATATATCCTATAATAATAAGAACTTCGCGTTAAGTAGTCGAAATAAGATGATACATAGCATTGCTTACCTAATAATAATTTAAAATCCATGTTTTACTAACTTTTTTTTCAGAACTCCAGATTTCACCCCGTTTTTTCTTTTGTTGTTCCATTTTAAATTAGGTAGGTACTGTAGCTCACAATTTAACCAGATACAACAACTCACGAACAAACCACATAACAGTAACAGTAGTACTAAAAACAATTAATAAAAATAAGAAGTGCATTCAGGTATTTATTATTAGGTACCTATAGGACGCAACAAAAACATTCGTCTCAACTCAAATTACGCGCGCCGCCCGCAGTATTTAAATCACGCTATAGGTGTTAAAAAATATGACAACTTGTTTATAAAAAGCGCGTCAAAAGTACAAGTTGTGCTTGTTCAATATCGTGTAACTTATACAATTGATGACCTATTTTTGTATTGATAAATAATTATTTAAGCATTTCAAGTGATACTATTATATCAATATTTAGAGAAACAGAACGTTGCTTCAAATAAATACTGTACGAACGAATTAAAGAATGCCATTTTTGTTTCTTATCTGTGGATATTTTAAAAGCATGGACCTTCATTGGTACTAACTGATCCTCGGATGGTCTTCGTTTTGTAATCGGAACACATTTTGGTCCTGGTACTAACTTTAATACTGTAACAATCCTAGACTTTTTAGTCTTGGTTTAAACCAGTACTTAAGCATTTTTTTGTAATAAGACGGTTAGTCTTTTAATTTAGTACCTGGTATAAATAGATAGTTTTGTTATATGTATATTATCAATCAATCAACTCAGCCCATTGCAGTCCACTGCTGGACATAGGTCTCTCCAAGGTTGCGCCACAACACCCTGTCCTCCGCCTTCCGCAGCCACTTTCTTCAGGTCGTCGGCGTCGGTCCATCTAGCCTGGGGACGTCCCACACTACGCTTACGCGGTCTCCTTCTATATTGTATTTAGTGGGAATTGTTGTCAAAAATTAAACTGATCTCATCATTCTCCTGCCCTTATCCCAATCTATTTGGGGTCGGCGCAACATGTCCTTTTTTTCCATACTTCTCTATTATTCGTCATCTCGGTAGTCACCCCCTTTCTAGCCATGTCATCTTTCACACAATCCATCCATCGTTTCTTTGGTCTTCCCCTACTCTTATAGCCATCGACATTCATACTCAAAACTTTCCTCACGACGTTTTCCTCACTCCTCCGCATCACATGGAAATATTAAGTATACCTAATGGTATTGGCGCCATTTATGTATTTCATTTTTGTTTCTATAAGTTACACATAGCTGAAGACATATAGGTATGTATGTTATTTATTTATTTTATTCTGTATGTTTATTTTTATTTATTGGTAAATTATGTTCAGCTAAACTCACACGTATCTCTGTGAATAAAGTTACTTACCCGAGATATTATGTTACTCAGGGGGACGTCATTACGTCATTCGATAGGTAGTTGCTGAAAATCAGCGCCGCTGATGATAGGCTCGTCCGACGTCACGGCATTTTGCTGAGCAAACGACCTTTCTTGCACAGATACGACGCACGGATTAATGTGTTCTAGTTATTTTTGTTATAAAAGTATTATTTTTACACTATGCAATTCGGATCTGTTATTGTTTGTTTGCTGCTGTTATTGTTAGTTGCATGACATTTCCTAGTTTTTTTTTTTTTTTTTTTTTTTAAATTTACCCCGAAGGGAAGGCTATAGTCTTTCGACCATATTGCCTAGTCTTACGTCCAAGTATTTTCTTTCGTGATAAGTTTTAACAATAATGTCTTTCGTATTTTTCATATTTATTTATTTAGTTTTCATAATCTGTTTATAGTAAGTCCATGAAAAATTCGTCATATCCATTTTTGTCAAATCCAAGGTAACTAAACGTCATTTTAGATTTCTATGTCAAGTCAAACGACTTGAAGACTTGAACATAAAATACATCCTAACCTAAATGTCAAATTGAAACTAGCTTCTCCTCAAAAACATAACCTACAAAATACTATGAACAACAATTTTAATAAAGGTTAAATTTAAATTAAATGTATTATACAATTAATATACATTAAAAAACACGAAATGTAACCTAAATATCATTTACAGTCTCTGTTAAAAATTTGTACAAATATATATAAGTTGAGGCATTCATAAGTAGCTCCTGAATGCATTGCGGGACCCTATCAGGTTTTTTATAAATTTTTAGAAGCTCATCAGACAACACAAGGCGCTGAATGTTGAAAGACGAACACTCAAAGAAGATGTGATGCAAAGATTGAACTTTTTGTGATTGACAATACTCACAATATGGAGAGTTAACCATTTTAAGACGATGAAGATATAATTTAAACGACAGTGACCAAAACGCATACGACAAATAAATGAATAAAACTTTCTATTTATAAAACTGCTATTTCTGCAAAACCAAGGTGTGGAGTTTATTTGTTTATCTAGAAATGCATACCAAGTGCCTTTATTTTCAATCTGTGTGGACTGGTATGAATGTCTCCCCCACGATTGACACATACGCTGTCTTAAAAGACTAACAGCGTCTGTATGCGGTATGGAAACATTCATATCAGCATCAGCATTTGGAATTAGTTCACCTAGATCAACAATCTTTTTGGCCAGATAATCAGCCTTTTCATTTCCTGCAACGCCAATGTGTGAAGGCACCCAAACAAAACTAACTTCAATATTGAATTGAGACAGTTCGATCCATAGTTCTTTTATTAGATAGATTAAGTAGTTAGTGTTAGCATGTAATTTATTATTCGCTAGATTTTTCAGAACACTCATGCTGTCACTTACTACAACCCACTTGCCTGCCACCTGAATTGCAATTTTTTATATGTTTCAAAGCACTCAAAATAGCAACAGCTTCAGCTGTAAAAATACTGGCATTTTTATCAATTTTTCGACCAAGACCTATATTTGAGGTTGGCTCAAAAATAGCGAAAGACACTGCACTATCATTTTTGGAACCATCACTATACACAAATTTATGATCTGACCACTCTGACAACAGTGCATTAACTTCCTCTATTGAGGACAGGTCCTTTTTATTTTTCATAATTATATTTATGTCTGGAAATTTTGCATTATAAGCTCCTTGATAACAAGGCAGAATACAAGATGATTGATAAATGTTTATATTTTTAATGAAATTTATGAAACTATGAATATCCTGTAACATATAAAATGGCTTTACACCTAATCTAGAATTGGGATGCAACAAATTGTCCAAGAGACTATTATTAGTTACACTAAAAAGTTTTAGTATAAATCTTTCTTTTAAATAATCGAATCGGATTCTTAATGGTGGAACATTACATTCAATCTGCATTGCATTTATAGGAGTACTTCTGAATGCCCCAGTGATAACACGCAAGCATTTATTTTGCAGGACATCTAAACTATATACAATTTTTGTATCTACAGCAAAACAGTAAAAACCATATTCAAAGTGACTACGAACTAAAGATTTGTACAACAATAGCAAACTTTTTGGGTCTGCACCCCAGTATGTACCAGATAATGATTTCAATATATTAAAACCTTTATTTGCTTTATTAATTATATGTTTGGTATAATTATTCCAGGTTAAATTATATGAAAAAAGGACCCCTAAAAATTTGACTTCATGTGAATTGGGCAATGCACAATTGTTATATTGTACGGGAGGCATATTATGACACTGTTTACCAAACACAACCACTTTGGACTTTGACGGATTGACATTGAGATCAAGGTAAGAGAAATATTTACACAGATTTGACAAGGCATCATTGACTATATGAACAACCTGTGATAAATTGGTTCCAGAAGCATAAACAACTAAATCATCTGCAAATTGTAAATTTTTAACTTGAGACCCTAAAATTAAATTTAATCTACGTATATACAATATAAATAATAAAGGAGATAGTATACCTCCTTGACAAACTCCCTTCGAAGCAAGTCTAGGACCATAAAGATGTCTATTAAATTTAACAAATACTTTTCTGTTGCTCGGAAAATTTCTGATCCATATTATAATTTTTCCAGGAATCCCTATTTGTAGTTCATGGCATAAAATGTCTATATTTACACTATTAAAAGCCCCAGCCACATCGAAGAATACTCCAACCAAATTATTATCGGCCACTAAAGAGTTATGTATATCCAGCTGCAATTGACAGACACTTTCCCTAGCAGACCGATTTCTACGAAAACCAAATTGATTAGAAGGTAGAATATGATTTTTTTCAACATAAAACTCTAACCGCTGCTTCAACAGTTGCTCAAATAATTTACCAACACAAGAAGTAAGTGCTATGGGGCGGTAAGAATCGGGACATAATTTGGGTTTTTCTGGTTTTAAAATTGGTACAAGACAATCCACTTTCCACTCTTGAGGTATAATATTATGTTCCCATAAAATATTCAGGACTTCTAAGAATATTTTTACACCAGTAGTGCTAAGTTTTTTAAATAATATGTATGGCATTCCATCAAGACCATAAGTAGTGTCTCTTCGGGAGGAGATGGCAGATATTAATTCACTGATTGTAAAAGGATTAAGTAAAAAACTATGGCTGGAGTTAGTACTGTCATCAAACGAAGAACTTGGGGTATGTGACACGAAATCTGGAGTGTATTTCTTCAAAAAATCAAAAATCCATGTGTCATTTTCATGATTGTTAAAATTATATGTTTTGTTATATTTGCGCATGAATTTCCATATGATAGATATTGGCGTGCATCTGTTGAAAGTTTCGCATAGAGACATCCAACTTTTTTGACGTTCTGTTTTTATAATTAATTTTTTAAGTGCTCGTAGTCTTTTAAATTGAATATAAGTTTCTTCTGATGGATTATTTTTAAAATTTATGTAAGCCGTTTTGAAATTTGACACGGCCTCTGTACACTTTTGATTCCACCAAGGAAGGGCAGTTCTACTAATCCTTTTTGTAGGACATGAGTGATTGCTGGTATTTTTATGGACCTTACAATTTGGAATGGAATTAGCAGCAGCTGTATGTAAAATTGTACAAAAATGATGATATGAATCGAGAGGACATACATTAACTGTTTTGAAATCAAGTAATAATTCATCCACATTATTACTATACATTTGCCAATCTACCATTTTGTAATTTGGATAGGTCGGCAAATGTTCAGTACTTGAACAATCTCCACAGGAATCATTATTTTGACTATTACTAATCACTACTTTTATAATTACAGGGATGTAATAACTACTACCAAGAGGACTATCATGTACTTGCCATTCACAATTAAGTGCCAATGATGAAGAAACCAAAGACAAATCCAGTGCATTAGGACGCCATGTTAGAGAGCCAACAGTTGTTGCCTGACCATTATTAAGCAAAATTAAATTATTTTCGTCAATGACTTCTAAGACATTTCGACCACGTGGAGAGTCAGAACCACAACCCCAAGATGTGTGATGAGCATTAAAGTCCCCAGCAAATATAAAAGGACCAGGAATAGACTTCACCAATGAATCAAATTTATCCTTACTGAAAGCTGGATTAGAATTTAAGGGACTATAGAAACTGACTATACTCATCTCCTTATTATTAACTGTGATTTTTACACAAATATTTTGTAAAGAATTGTCGTAATAAGTGTTAATTTTATTATAAATAATACTTTTATGAATTATTAGGGCAACTCCGTTGTGTTTGTTACCACAATCATTCCTTTCAATATTGTAATTTTTTATTTTAAAATTTTGATACGATTTAAACCATGTTTCACTAATTATTGCAATGTGAATATTGTGTGTGTAGAGGAAATTGGTAAATAAATGTTTGTTGCTATTAAGACTTTGTGCATTCCATTGCATTATGTTTAAATTTGATATACCCATTATGGAGGTGAAGGAATTTTATTACTTAAAGTTTTTTTTAAAACCTCTTTAATTGATGATGTGTTTATAGGGACATCTTTATTACTAACTATTTTGGTTATTGTCTCTACTAATATATTTATAAATTTATCGGATTTCATTAAGTTATTAATTTGTACATCTACATTTTTTGCTGTTAAAGCTGGAAAAGTATTAATATTAAAAAGATCAGAGTATGTGGCACTTTTTGACTTTATTTTATTTTCTTCAATTTTTTGTTTTTTTATAGGACAAGATGAGGAGATAGCTATGTGATCGCCCTTGCAATTTACACACTTAGCATCTTTTGGGTTGACTAGACAATTCTTAAAACTATGATTTAATGTACAAATTGAACAAACCTCGCTATTGCGACAAAATTTGGCAATATGTCCATACCGAAGGCACTTTAAACATTGCTTTACTGGTGGGACATATTTGCTTACCTCGTGGCGCCATGAGTCTAGATAAACATAAGGAGGAAGAATGGTGGAAGCGAAGGTAACAGCAACTGCCTGCGTTGGAATAAATTCAACGCCGCCAAAACCCTTTACCCTGCGCATGAAGCGCCTGACCTGTATTACATTTTTCGAGCTACCAATCAATGAAAAAATTTCCTTATTGCCCATGTCGACAGGGACTGAAGTGAGTACCCCAGTTACCTCTGTGTCTGCGGCAGGGATGGATGCTCTTAATGTTAACTGTTCCAATAATTTTTTTATTTTTTATAAACATATTTGCATTATTCGGCAAATCAAATGTGATGCCGACTTTGTATTTATTGATGGAGCGCAAATGCATGACACCTGAGACTCCATGCTCACGTATTCCTTTAGATAAAGCCATACGATCTCTATCGCTAAATGGTTTATTTTCTTCCAGGTGGTTCAAGAATACAACCAACTCTTTTTGACTAGTATCTTCTGGGTAGTAGCGAGTGTATCCCTTTACATTAAAAATTTTATATTTGTCCTTCGGGTCCTTGTCAGCAATAGATTCCTTGTAAGATAAGCAAGTTACCGCCGATTCCGCTGAGTCAGAATCGGTGGCTACTACCTGCTGGGGATCCGGAGGCGGTTCCCCCTCCTTCCTTTTTCTCTTCTTAACCATTCTAATTAAAAACTAACACTTAACACTAACTATTAATAAATAATTACAAATAAAATATTTTGAAATCAAAAAAGCGCGCCTTAACCCTATCACGTTTTCCCGCCTTCCTGACATTTCCTAGTGTCACAACACAGACCAGAGGCAATATAGAGTTCATAGTCTACGTAGTATTGTAGAATTACTGTTTTAAATTGTTGTCTTTGGTCTGAGATCGAAGACAACTTGGATACGAGGCTTTTGCTTACTTTGCATAATGTGTGTACTTTGTTATTTTTTAGTTTCTAATGGGCGTTTTATTTGTGCAAAATAAACGATTTTTCTTTTTCTTTTCTTTTACATGCCCATACCATGACAGCCGATTTCCGCACAACTTTTCAGTCACCGGTGCCACTTTTAGACTTCCTCTTATGTACTCATTTCTTATTCTATCCATTCGTGTAACACCACACATCCCTCTTAGCATTCTCATCTCAGCTGCATGCAACTGCTTTTCATTTATCCCTTTTGTGGCCCAACATTCTGATCCATACAAGACAGCAGGTCTAACCATTGTTTTATATATCTTCCCCTTAAGTTTAAGGGGAATGCGAGAGTCGCAGATTGTCCCCGTGACCTGCCGCCATTTCATCCATCCAGTGTTAATCCTATGCTTAACCGTCCGATCTACTTCGCCATCGCTTTGCACGAGTGAACCGAGATACCGAAAGTCGGAGCAGACTGGGAGAAGCGCGCCATCAAGCGCTATGGCTCCAGAACTGGAGATACCGCCGAAATCGCAGAACATATAATATATTCAGTTTTGGTTCTGCTGATTTTCAAGCCAACATTCTCCAGTTTCTGTTGCCTACATTGATCTACAATATTAAATTACATTGGAGAACTCCGTTATCCTAAGATTTATCTTAGGATAAAAAAAATATAATTGGGTCTTATCTTAACCCAGTTATCAAAATTTATAGACTTTAGACTAAGAAAAGCTGAGCTGCTGAGCTGAGCTTTCATAAAATATTTAACTGTACCCGACTGTTTTACGAGTTCTTTAGGTATACTAGCCAGCTAAATTTTAGCTTGCTAATAATACACTTATGTACTAACTTCTATACCGGTGTCGGTTTCAAAGCATAAATAATAAAAAATCTACCATCTTTATAGCAAGAGTCGGCCATATTTCATCAGATGTGGCCAAATTACGGCTATATTTATAATGTTTGGCCACATCAAAGTGTGTGATCGTGTACCGTCATAAATTATGATGACGTCACTCCGGTACAAATGGTGAAAAGTAATGGCGGCCGGTCCCTAACATTTGCTCGTACTTAGAGGGTCGGGAATAAGAGAAGGTATGTTATGCGTTAATATAGGGCTACATAGTATGACATGTGTATTTTCCTTTTTAGGTACAGCTGATACTGCTCCGCTGCTCTGTCTGATTGGGGTAACAAGACAGTTGAGTAATTACTTCGGGACTCGTCGAACTTCTTTGTCTCGACACTGTTGATTCTTGTTTTTAGTAGTATCACTGGTTAGGAATACTGTGACCCCGGTACCTATCCTACTATTATTATCATACTATCACATTCCACACTAATATTATAAAGGCGAAAGGTTGTGTGTGTGTTTGTATATTTGTTACTACGTCACGCTCAAACAGCTGGACCGATTTGGATAAAATTTGGTGTGTAGATAGTTTATACCCTGCATTAACACATAGGCTACTTTTTATCCCGGTCTACGTGAGTGAACCGCGGAACACAGCTAGTTCTATTTATAAATGTGAAAGTTTGCATGTTTGTTACTCAATCACGCAAACATGGCTGAATGGATTTGGATGAAATTTGGCATACAGATAGTTTGTAACTTAGATTAACACATAAGATACTTTTTATTCTGCTAAATGATATGGCTTAACGACTGGACCCAATTCTGAAGTTCACACAGATGAAGTCGCCGGTAGAAACTAGTAGACACGGCTACAGATCAAGCTATACATTTCCAGTTCACACTGACCTCTCATTGTAAGGAAATCCTATACAATGCGAGATCAGCTTACTTGATCTGTAGCCGTGCGTACCTACTCCATATCTATATCGCTATCAGAACATAAAATCTCGTCCAAACCATTCAATTAATTTCCCAAACCGTTCTTGGTAGAAATACTCGAAATACTCCAGTTGCAGGTTTTCATTACTTGATTGGACCGCAGTTGAGAGTCAACAAAGTAAACGTCGTGGAATCGATATCACAATGTACTTGGAAACGATTTTGTCTGAGTGAATGTGTGTGGAGAACGTCTGTATTGGCAAATATAGGATTTTACAAGTGTTCCTTTCGTAAAATGTTGATATTTGATATTAATAAGTTTATTGATTAGGTAAATATTGTCAAAGTCAAGTCAAAGTATTTATTAGTGTGGTTTCTGGTGATACGTACCTATTTATTAGTGTAGTCTTATAGTTAGGTTATAGTGTATCCCTATTGGGTTAAACTACCCAATAGGAATACACTATTTAACAATATAAGAATTTAAAATCGATATTACTTATAAATTAACAAAAATTTCAATATTAAGAATAAGTACTTACAATAAATCTTTATAATAAACATTTAGAATGCAATTAATTATTATAATAAATATTCAGAATACTATCACACTAATATTATAAAGGCGAAAGTTTGTGAGTGAGTGTGTGTGTTTGTTACTTCTTCGCGCTCAAACGGTTGGACCGATTTGCATGAAATATTGGTATGTAGATAGCTCATACCCAAGATTAACACATAGGCTTCTTTTTATCCCGGTCTACGCGGGTGAAACCGCGGGGCGCAGCTAGAGCTATAATGTCAACAAAAAACATGGAGAAAGTGCATCCAAGATTAAAAGATACGCGGAATGCACAAATAAATATCGGAACAATTTCTAGCAATTTAAAGTGTATATTAATGTGTTTTATTAATCAAATACCAATACTATGTAATATAAACTAAAAATAACAAAATTGTATCCTAACATAACTAAAACTACTCGTATTCACAAACTGAAACATGGCGTCGAAAAGTTCCTCCGCATCGCTGTCGACTGGTAATGTACGCAAGAGACTGGCGGCATTGCCACATTGTATGGCAATGCTTAGCCTCTGGCCAAGGTAAAAGCCAACCCTTGGGTCACGAGACGTGTCAACCAGCCGTTTCGAGATATCCTTAAAGAGACCATGAGCACCGTGGCCAAAAAGCTCGAAAATATAGTTAACAATTGATTATTATTATTTTCATAATCATCTGCGTTTTCTCCCAAAACACTACAAAATATAAGCTTCTTCTTTTTACGCAAACGTTCGTGTTACCCATGTCTTTGCAACAATTTTTCTTTGGAAAACATTTTTTCGTTGTCGTGCACTCGAATAGAGCAAAATATTTAGGAGGGTATTATTGTGTTTCTACAGTATTTTCTAAGAGGAGGAGCTCGTGGCTAAGTAATAACAGCCGCACGGCTCTATCCACCAGGTTAAGCTACGCTTGCCGGGGTTGGTCAGTAGATGGGTGACCATCTTTACATACCGAGACTCCTCCGTGCCTCGTAAAGCACGTTAAGCCGATGGTCCCGGCTGTCATTCGTGGATCTTTGACAGTCGTTACGGGTCGTCAGAAGCCTGAAAGTCTGAGAACCAGTCTTACCAAGGGGTATCGTATTACCCAATTACTGGGTTGTGGAGGTCAGATAGGCAGTCGCTCCACGTAAAATACTGGTATTCAGTTGCATCCGGTTAGACTGGAAGCCGACCCCAACATAGTTGGAAAAGGCTAGGCAGATTGTTATAGTATGTTCTAAGATATCGGAATTAATTAATTCACGCCTTAAGAGCGTTGGCTCCGTACGGCATTTCAAACAAACTTTCAAGTCCTTTTTTATCGAAATGAATGAACTGATTTCAATGAAACTTCATACGCATAAGCAGGATACATAGGTCTAAAAAGTTAGTTAAGAACATTTTTGAAATGTCTTATTTTAAAAAATATAATTGGAAATCTCTGTTTCTATGGAATATTTCAAATCGGTCTAATTTAGCTGCAACACAATTTTTCGACAATGTTATTAACTAACTTTTTAGATCTATGTATTCTGCTTATGCGTATGAAGTTTCATTAAAATCGGTTCATTCATTTCGATAAAAAAAGACTTGAAAGTTTGTATGAAATGCCGTACGGAGCCAACGCCAGGGTAAATGAAAACCTATTCATAAACTTAAACAATTTATTGTGTATTGATAGTAGTCCAAAGTTTTCAATAGGAATATTTAACAACAAGACGGAACTATGAGGCCGAATACGTTAAAGTTTACAGTATGGTGTTACCGTACCCTAATCAAATAAGTTTATTGATAGATGTTAAACAGGAAGTTCCTAGTGAAATTCTGCAAGTGCTATTTCTTGTTCAAAAATCTTTTTGTCCTTGTAATCTGAACAGCTATGCAGCAATAGCTCATGTTGTGTAAAAAAAAAACCGGTCAAGAGCGAGTCGGAATCGCGCTCCAAGGGTTCCGTTCCGATTTCTGAAAAAGTGTGCTGTTTAGAGACATCGTTTTATTTTACCTGTAATCTTTACATTTCATAATCTTTACATTACAAACTTCGGAGATAGGTGGGAGGGAACGGTATATTACATTCCATCAAAAGTCGACAACTAAGCGGCTTAAAAAAAAAAAGAAAAAAATGTTTGAGAATGTGCAAACAGCGTTTTTGATAAGCTATCCCAAATGCCCTAGTAGCCCCACTTAAAATTTTTAAGAGATTTCCAGCTGCGACAGACGGACAGATAGACTGAGTCGCACCATAAGGGTTCTTTTTTACCATTTTTGATACGGAACCCTAAAAACTGTTGGCAATGTTCGTTGCTGCATTGACTCCCCGGGGTGGCCAGATGAAATTAAGTGCCTATTAGTGGAACTTCAGCTTGATTCTACTCGTAATATTATTATTAGAAATTGTCTGGACTCTAAAAGAGATATTTATACTATATACTATGATACTATACTATATACTATGATAGACTATGGTGATGTGTGTTATTATGACCTGAATGCAGATCTCCTCAATAAACTTGATCGCCTTCTAAATAACTGCATTCGATTCGTCTTCAATCTTCGTAAGTATGATCATGTGTCTGCGCACCGATTGCTTTTAAAATGGTTACCCATACGTCAGCGCAGAGAGCTGAGGGCTCTGTCTATGTTGTATTCCATACTAAATAAACCTACTTCTCCTTCTTATCTGACTTCCCATGTTCAATACTTGTGCTCTGCCCATAGTAGAAATCTTCGTTCAACCAACAATCGTCTTCTACGATGTCCTTCTCACCGCTCTGGTTTTATTCATTCTTCTTTCTTTGTCCAGGCGGTATTTCTTTGGAATGCGCTCCCTCTGAACATCAGGATGGCAACCAGTCAGCTATCGTTCAAAATGAAGGCTCGTGAACATATTCGTATAAAGTTGGCAGAATCACTTCAGCGCTGATTCTTGCTGGATTCTTTTTCTCCTCTACCTATCGTTATTTCTCTTGACAAAGTTTATTCTGTTTATATGTATGTATATATGTATTTATTTATTAGTATTTATTCTTTTTCGAGTTATCTATCCCTTATGCTGCACCTGCCATGTTTTCTCTCTGCATCACCCTAAGGTTGACTGGTAGAAAATGCCTCAGGCATTAAGTCCGCCTTTGTACAGTATTTTTTTACTTGTGCATAAAGTTTTAATAAATAAATAAATAAATATTTACCTAGAAGATGGATCAGCGACCTGAGAGTCTGGACAAAGTGACATCATCAGCAATAACGATGATGGAAAAGTCAAAAATGTATTGAATTGACATTAGCAACTCAACAGCCTATGTAAGTCCTGATGAAAGTCGTTACAGCCATCTCACCTGAATGATGGAAGCGATGATGTAGTTGACGATGACCACCATGGTTGCAAGAATCCGCTGGTAAAAATCCACCTAGTTAGAAAAGCAGATTGTGGGAAGAGAAGCGTCCACGCACCTTCCAACTTCGTTAAACCCTAGGAAAATTTGCCTTCCGGGTGTGATCTGCAGTGGCCTATATGGAAAGCTCTCAATCGATTGCGTACCCAAGTAGGCCGCTGCAGACACAATTTGTCGAAGTAGGGGAAGACTGGCCCATCGTGCTTCTGATTAGACCATGGACCACTTACTGGAGTGACCTAAGTGCCCGTTCACCTGCACCTCGGATGGCCTAAAGAATGCTACTGATGCCGCGATCGACGTGGCCACCTAAAGGGCTCAAACAATGTAAAAACAACGAAGAAGAGTACTATCGACATGAAGAGAAGAAGAAACGGAAACCAAGTTACAGGACTGGTCGACAAGATATGACTTATAGGACTAGCAGTGGACATCGATCGGCTTAATGATGATGATTTTTCAGCTGATATTAGCGAACAGGTTTGATTGTCAGTACTTAACCATTGTTATATGATTAATGTAAAGACAAACAAACAAATGAATCAGAGGCAGGTGTATTATTAATAATTTTTATTTTAATTTTATGATTTTAATTTTATTTGTATTATATAATGAATTATTTTTATATATATATTTATTGTGATTGATATAATAATAATATGTGATCTAAAAAAATGGATTTGAATTGAATTAGGACGAGCTTTGATTCAAAATTTTCCCAAAAGCTTGCAAATTAAGCTAACAAGATTCCAAACTAAATTGTGATTTTGTAACTACCCTCGTTCTCCCTATTTCTGATTAGTATCCCCAATAGTGTAGCAGACTAATCGTTGAGAGAGTTGCAATAATTAGAGTTGCAGTCCTATCCGAAGTTAATTGCATTATACTGATTGCACCAAGCTACACTGGATACTATTAAATTAACTTCGCCGGTCTTTTGACCCGGGATTTAGTTATTTTATTATTTACACTTTACTGTTTGATGTGATATTGTCATTTTATACGTGTTGCAAAAAAATATATTATTAGCTGTTGCCCGCGGTTTCACCCGCGTTAATGTCAGAAAATATCCCACAGGACCGTAGTATCGGGAAACCTTCCTTATTCCTTGTTTACGTTCTAAAGGGAACCTCTGTGTAAAATTTCAGCTTTCTAGGTTTAAGGGTTTGGGCTGGGCGATGATGAGTCAGTCAGTCAGTCAGTCAGTCAGGACTTAAATACTCTTTTAAATTATCTAGATTTTTAGATAAAAAACTTTTTTACAAAAAAATACAACCGACTTCCAAAAACAACACTACAAAGTGAAAAATAACTTTAATTTCGGAAGTCGGTGTCTGGTTAACTGTATTTTCGTTTTTTGCCACCGACTTCCGAAATTAAAGTTATTTTTCACTTTGTAGTGTTGTTTTTGGAAGTCGGTTGTATTTTTTTGTAAAAAAGTTTATATTTTTCACTTTTTAGTTGTGTACCTACCTCACACAAATTCAAATACCACTACCTGCAAAACAAACTAGAACATCATCCATATAAAAGTGGGGAAAAAATACGTATTATTGAAGCTAACTCAAAAACTACCAAAGCAAAGTTAATCAATTTTATATGGGACCAACTGTGATGTAGGTATACACTCTCGAACATAACAAAAAAAAAATCCAAATCGGTCCAGCCATCTTCGAGTAATCGGGGAACATACATAAAAAAAAATAAAAAAAAAAAAGGTTCCGACGAATTGAGAACCTCCTCCTTTTTGAAGTCGGTTAAAAATGGACACTCATGGGAACTGCTGACTGAATTGAAAACCTATGCATAGTATGTCGCATTCTCGAGGTGTCGCGGTGACGCGATCCCGTAATGTTTCCCCCTACCAAAAATCGCTCAAGGTGCCTAAAGAAGTTTTCATTTCAAAGATAAGTTCTTTTTTGTTCTGAAATTCTTCTTTTGAAGTATCGGGATTGAAAACAAGATGATTCAGTTTGCTTTGTGCGGTTACTTGAATGAGGATTTTGTTGATTTTTAACTCAATACATCGTTAAGTAATCATAGTTTTTAATTATTTGCAACACCAAATGTTTAAACAGAACATGAAAATTATTATTCACTGCTCTCAAAAGCGTTATATAATTAAAATTCTGTACAAAATAATTGACAGCCAAAATGTATCCATATTAAACAAAATAAATGAAAAAACTCTACTATTGGAAAATGAAACATTGGAAATATCAATTACATAGGCCTCTGGGGAAAATAAACTGTCCAACTTTGTATTGAAAATGTTTTTAGGGTTCCGTATCTCCAAAGGAAAAAACAGAACCCTTATAGGATCACTCGTGTGTCTGTCTGTTTGCCAGTCTGTCCGTCTGTCACAGCCAGTTAGATGGACCGATTAAATTGAAATTTGGTACACATATGAATTTCTGTGACCCAAACACGGATGGGTAACAAGTAAATAACTGAATTTTGAGTATGGGGGTCACTTTTGGAGGTACAAATAAGAAAGTTAAAAAAAAAAAGATTTGCAAACTATACCGTGTGACATATCAAGTGAGGTTCTCAAATATATTTTTTTATAATTTTAAAATAAATTGATTTAAAGTTATTTAAGAAAATAGAAGAAAATTGACCGTTCCCCGCTGTGTCTCCGAAACTACTAAGCCTATTTTTTTTTTAAATACAGAAAATAGATCTTTACCTGTAGATTACAGGAAAATCTATAAGAAGTCTGTGGCCTTAAAATAACATAGTATATCTCTCAATATTGTGAGTACAAACTTACATTTACAGTTGGAATGTATGGGAGAACATGTTTTTCAACTACAATGTTAAGTTTGTTGTTGGGATTAATTCATCCCAACTACGGAACCCTTCATTTTGCGTGGTCCGACACGAACTTGGCCGGTTTTTTGACAATGTACCATCTATTATGAAGAAAAAGCGAAATATTCTCGCGCAGGAGTTTAATTCACTTACAATTCTTGGCAGCGACGCAAAAAGTGGGATAATTATGCCACTTTTTATTATAATATTACATTTTTTTAGAGCACTTTTGCAGCACGAAATAATTTAATCACGCGTTAGGGATCGTGTTCTTTTTATTTTCTTATTTTGGTAAGTCTTATCGATTCAGGCTACCCAATGTTATAAGGTCTGTATTGTCTTTACGTGTAGCAAAGATTGTACCATTTAGGGCTGGTTTCATGATCCACATTTACTATTTTTTTTTAATTTTTACTCATTAATTACCCTACTACGGCAAAGCCAAAAGGAAGGGTTATGATTTTAGCAGTCTATGTATGTATGTAAGTAGTATGTATGTATATAAATATGTATTTACGTGTGTTCCACCGTAGCGCCTAAATTACTGAACCGATTATCATTATTGAGGTAACAATAGACTCGTAATAATGGTCCGGGTGACATAGGTTATATAAATTATCCCTAAATTTAATATGTTGGACTTTACACGTAAATATCTGACCACGAAAAAATTTAAATTGAGATAATAATAATTGACACCAAACATGTCATACTTATGTTTGGTGTCAAAAGAAAGGCCTTGACGAGAACATTACAAATATGTTTATATGTCATATTGTTTAAGTAAATAAATATGTTTAAATTGTTAAAAATAAGTAAAAGTGGAGGTAAATAATATTAATTTTATTGGTCGCAGACCGACTGCAGTGAGTGTGATTTTTCAGTAGGCGGGTTTTAGTTTTTGAACTTATTTTAAAAATATTTACTAATGGCATTTTGGCAACCCCTTTTTTTCCAAAATATAATCATAAGTTAAGATTTTTAACCATTGGTTGAGTTAACGACGGATCAAGAAACCGGCCCTTAGGTGTACGCCTATCGTAAATTCGGTTTTTAACCGAAAAAAAGAAGGAGGTTCTCAATTCGGATGTTTCTATTTTTTTTTTTTTATGTTTGTTCGCGCATAACTCCGTCGCTTGCCAACCGATTTGAAAAAATATTTTTTTGTTGGAAAGGGTATACTTCCCAAATGGTCCCATTTTTGTCAAAATCCAGTTCTGATGATGGGATCCTGGAGAAATCGAAGGAACTCTTCAAATATTATAGGCACACCTATAGCGATTTGGGTATTTTTTATAGAAGCTCGTGCATTTGCTCTCGGAAAGCACCACATGGTGAATTGGAACTGATGATGAAGACCACAGATGGCTACCAGAACTACTCAATGATAAATATTTCACGGGTTGCGATTCGATTACTTTAATATGGTTGCTAAGCAATTTCCGCTCGTCACACAATGCGTGTGATGAGTGGTTGTTGAGGAGTTCTCCTGGTTCTTACCAGCAGAACTCCTCAACAATTAACGTCCCAGCATCGGGAAAAGCAATATTTTGTAACATGTGATGAGCAATTGACATTAGACTATTGTAACTTATACAAATTATAAACAGACCCACTAAAAAGTGAAAAATAAAAACTTTTTTACAAAAAAATACAACCGACTTCTAAAAACAACACTACAAAGTGAAAAATAACTTTAATTTCGGAAGTCGGTGGCAAAAACGAAAATACATTTAATCAGACACCGACTTCCCAAATTAAAGTTATTTTTCACTTTGTAGTGTTGTTTTTGGAAGTCGGTTGCATTTTTTTGTAAAAAAGTTTTTATTTTTCACTTTTTTTATGTACCAGAACAAGTTGTACAATGCACATACATACTTACATATAAATAACGTGGACATTTGGGTAATCATATATAGTTTTAAAGCTTATCGTCAGCATCATCATCATCTGCCTAGCCTTTTCCTAACTATGTTGGGGTCGGCTTCCAGTCTAACCGGATGCAGCTGAATACCAGTATTTTACATGGCGCGACTGCCTATCTGAACTGAGAAGAGCTCGTGGCTAAGTAATAACAGCCTCACGGGTCGATCCGTCAGGTTAAGCTACGCTTGCCGGGGTTGGTCCGTGGATGGGTGACCATCTTTACATACCAAGACTCCTCCGTGCCTCGGAAAGCACGTTAAGCCGTTGGTCCCGGCTGTCATTCGTGGATCTTTGACAGTCGTTACGGGTCGTTAGAAGCCCGAAAGTCTGACAACCAGTCTTACCAACGGGTATCGTATTCCCCAGCTACTGGGTTGTGGAGGTCAGACAGGCAGTCGCTCCATGTAAAATACTGGTATTCAGATGCATCCGGTTAGACTGGAAGCCAACCCCAACGTAGTTGGGAAAAGGCTAGGCAGATTGATTTTGACTGCCTATCTGAACTCCACAACCAAGTTACTGATTGTAGTTTTAAAGCTTATATACGGTCAAATTAAATTAGTCAGCGAAACTCCGCACACGTGATGAGTAGCGATGTTAGATTGTTTGTTTAGGTATCGATACTCACCACGTTTGCAGAGTTTCGCTAGCTAATTTAATTTGACCTTGTTTAATCTGATCACTAAGCCCGGATAAATCAACGGAAACATAAAATAAAAGTATGATACTATTCTGACATTTTATAATACCTACTTTGTCTACCGTCCGCAATCTTTTATCCGACTTCAGTGAGGCAAAGCCGAGTTAAAACGCAGAAAAGTATTTTCTTGAAATCCCTCAGAATAGAAAAGTTCAGTAAAATGCTACGATGAGTTGCATTATAGATTTTTTAGATATAGAAAGCGTGAAAAATAACAAAATTTTCTCAGAATAGAACCTTTGAACGTCGAATCTTGATAAAAAGGGACCTTTGAAACGATAAAAGTTGTGAAAATTCGCAAGTTTACGTAAACATTTTGTCTCAAACATCTTTGTATAAGTTTTTATAGAAAACTGTGTTTGTTGAATTATCTTTACGGTTCATTACACTTCTTGGGTGAGCAGCAGTACCTACCTATCTCCTATTCTGAAAAAAACTTAGGGTCAGTTCACACCGAGACGCGACGTAACGCAACGCGGCGCGCACGTTTACACAAAATATAACTTTATTTACAGTACGGTGGATTTATCTTGACAAGTCCGAACTTCGCACAGAATGCAGCGCAGTACGATTTTTCAGGAACCAAATGGTGACATGAGGCAAGTGTGAGTGAGAGAACATGCGCGAAAGTTCTCAGTGCCTATTTCAGCTTCGCCAAGATATTTTGGCCGTAGTTTACAGTCAGCGTGAAAAATATCGAGACGAAGAGACTGTTCAAAATGATCTGAAAAACTAAGAAAATTAAACTTTATCTCAATTGCATAAAGTTTTTGTCAGAATGACAGTTGTCGTGTACCTACTGTCTTTATTCTGAAACATTCCTTGTGTCATTGAGTTAATATTTCATTTTCATAGTTGTTTAGATAATTTTGAACAGTCTCTTCGTCCCGATATTATTAACGCTGACTGTACTACACAAAAAGATACATATTTAAATGCGTCTCGCTGCGCCACGCTGCGCAGCGCGGCGTCGCGTCTCCGTGTGAACTGACCCTTAGTGTCAAAAACATTTTCGATTAAGTGGGGAAAACTGCGTTTTGTCACAAAAAACTTACTTACCTATTGGCTTAGGTAAATATAGGTATTTACCTAAGCTAAGCAAGGTTTTTTTTGCTTAAGTATTCTTTCAATTTGGGAAACAGATAAAAATCGCTGGCGCCAGATCTGGTGAATAAGGGGGGTGGTCCACCAACTTGAAGCCAGCTTGCTGAATGGCAGCCATCGCAACTGCCGACCTGTGCGCGGGTGCGTTGTCGTGATGAAACAGCACGCCCCTTCGAAGTTTCCCTCTCCTTTTCTCTTTGATGGCATTCCTCAACTTAGGAATTAAAGCTGCATAATATTGGCCTGTAATAGTGGTTCCACGCTCCAGGTAATCAATCAACAATATCCCTTCTGAGTCCCAAAATATTGAGGCCATAACCTTGCCAGCCGATGCCACGGCACGAAACTTCTTCGGGGTCGGTGATGATGGCCGTTTCCATTGCGAAGATTGCTGTTTTGTCTCGGGATCAAAATGATGGACCCATGTTACGTCCATTGTTACGAAACGAGACAAAAAGTGTTCAGAATCTTCTTGAAACTTGTCCAACAATATCTTCGAAATGTCAAGTCGATTTTGTTTCTGACTGTCGGTTAACATTCTCGGCACCCATCTTGCGGAGACTTTTCTCATATTCAAAGATTGTTTCAATATGGATTGAATACTTCCATATGAAATGCCCGTTTCTTGAATTTGAATTAAGTATCGGATGGTAACTCTTCGATTGCTCAATACATTTTTCTCGACTTTCGCAACATTTTCTTGGGTGACTGACGTCGATGGACGGCCGCAACGATGTTCGTTTTGCGTGCTCGTTCTCCCTACTCGAAATTGAGAAGCCCACCTTGCGACAGTGGAATAAGGCGGAGCAGACTCTTCTTATGTTGCCTCCAAATCGCAATGAATCTCTTGCGTCGTTAATTTTTTTAAACAGAGGTATTTAATAACGGCTCGCACTTCGTTTTTCTCCATTTTTGAGAACACGTTCCTACACAAAGCAAACAAATGACTACATTCAGAAAAAAACAAAAGAGAATCGAAGATTTTTTTCTTTATTAATATTACGAATATGTATCTGAGCTATGCCTGCCAGTATTTATTTTTTTTCTTACCAAGGAGTATGTCGTTCTCACTACTTTTTGATCCCCCCTCGTACATGTATTAATGAATGTAAAGTGTAAGTATAGGATGTAAAATGTCTGTAGTACGTAGATACTATACCATGTGAAGGGAGCGAGGCGAGTCTATCGTTGGAATAATCAGCTTAGGGCTGAATTATTTATCTTTATCCGAGGAATAATTTGAATTTTTGACAGACATTAATTAATTTCATTCCTCGGATTAAAGATCCTGACGTTGGAAAAATCGGCCCTAAATAAGGAAATGCTTTATTATAATAGACGACAATTAAAAATTTGCTTATCAAAGCAAAATTTTTAATTTTTAATCAATTAAGATGTCTTCGTTGAAATAGCAATTTTATTGAGGGTTTCTTTTCATTATCATCTGCCTAGCCTTTTCCCAATTATGTTGGGGTTGGCTTCCCGTCTAACCGGATGCATCTGAATTTTAGTATTCTACATGGAGCGACTATGTATCTGACCTCCACAACCCAAGTTACTGGGTAACACGATGCCCCTTGGTAAGACTGGTTGTCAGACTTTCGGGCTTCTGACGACCCGTAACGACTGTCAAAGATCCACGAATGACTGCCGGGACCAACGGTTTAAAACGTGCTTTCCGAGGCACATTTGAGGACCTGATACGTCAACATATTACAAAATTCAACTTTTCAACTAATCTGTAAAGGCTCCTCCAAACAGGCGCGTTACGCGATATATACACACGCGACACAAAGGCACCGCTCGCCACGCGACACACGGTGCCTTTGTGTCGCGCGCGATTATATCGCGTGTCGCGCCTGTACGGTACGCGTACCTACTATCACATTTTTAATATATTCATTTCAGCTGTAGTAACAAGAATGAATAGGCTTAAAGCATTGAATCCATATATTTCGCAAGTCTCCCCCACATTTCTATGACTTTAGGGTAACAGCACCGATTTATGGCACACTTAGGGAACGCGGAACCTTGAAAATGTATTTTCCTTTGTTTTCAGCATTGAAAGTTATTTGGTTAAGAGTTCTCCTAAGGGAATGAATATTTTTAACTGTAATTTGACTTTTTGCTTGGTTTATTATGGGGGTAGGCAGAAACTACAGAACGCCACCTGCTATGATCCTTACATACTCCTTTTGCCTCGTTTACGTTCATACATCAGCACCCTAATTGCGTAACGCACTACCAATCGGAATTTGAATCATTTTGAAACAAATTGCTAATCCATTGCTTCATATGTTCGAAAAATTTGTCTGCTCGACAACGTAAATAACGCAATGAATGTTGTTGAACTGTCAAAATGAAACCGATTCGAATCGATAGTGTGTTCTGCAATTAGGGTGCTGTTCATACACGCACGCCGTTTGCGAGTACTACGCACCTGACCTTTCTGAAGAATACCACCAAAAAGGTCACTATATGTCTTCCTAGTCCTTCCTAGTTCATAGGGGATCCCCTCCCGGCGGCGGCGTTTTCACTCACATCTGCCTTGTGTTAGTCACCTTTCATTCATCCTCGTAACATGACGAAACCATACTATTTTCGTTTCCGTGTACGTTATTTTAATATGCAATAAACTTTTTTTTTTTAGTTCAGATGTGGGTTGCCTTTATTTTGCTTACTAATATTCTGGTATCGTATTTCTTCCTTAAGCTATAAACGAGAAAAAAAAACGAGTTAAACATTAGTCTAATGCTAAGTTCGATTACGTTGTATGAGGCCTACATTCGCACTTGACATATCTAAAACCAATATCAGACTCATACGGAAGAATTCTTACACTCGAAGAACGAACGAACACAAAATTAATCAAAAGTGAAAAATGAATTCATTAGTGCATCGATCTAACGATATTGGATTTTGGCACTCGGATCTTTCACTCGCCTAAAGAATAATCGAAAAATGAAATGAAATAAACCGATAAATAGTTCATTCCTGTATCATTTTTAACCGACTTCAAAAAGGAGGAGGTTCTCAATTCGTCGGAACCTTTTTTTTTTTTTTTTTTTTATGTATGTTCCCCGATTACTCGAAGATGGCTGGACCGATTTGGATTTTTTTTGTTTTATTCGAGAGGGTATACATCACAGTTGGTCCCATATAAAATTGATTAACTTTGCTAGGGTAGTTTTTGAGTTAGCTTCAATAATACGTATTTTTTCCACACTTTTATATGGATGATGTTCTAGTTTGTTTTGCAGGTAGTGGTATTAGAATTTGTGTCGGGTACACAACTAAAAAGTGAAAAATAAAAACTTTTTTACAAAAAAATACAACCGACTTCCAAAAACAAGACTACAAAGTGAAAAATAACTTTAATTTCGGAAGTCGGTGGCAAAAAACGAAAATACATTTAACACCGACACCGACACCGACTTCCGAAATTAAAGTTATTTTTCACTTTGTAGTGTTGTTTTTGGAAGTCGGTTGTATTTTTTTTGTAAAAAAGTTTTTATGTCGGTGTCGTATGAACGTGAAACTAAAATGAACCTTCACGAGTGAACCGTCTGATGTCGTCACTTTTACTAAAACTAAATGTATCCAGCACAATTTATTCTTCAACATGATGTACATCCAACATTTTAAACAAAATAGTATTCAAAATTTATTTATCGCCCATTCATAATACCACTTCCAGCAACTGCAAGAGTGATGATCGGCGGCACATCTGGCGCTTCAACGTGAACCATTAACACATATTACTGGCGGATCATCGATCGTCTCGACAACTTGCCTCACATACCTATGGAGCTTGTGTAAGTAACTTACAGGTCTATTTTTAAGGAAAGCCAAATCTAGAGGGTTTGGTCCACCTCCCCACGGTGACCAGCCAACAAAGGCTGGATGGAAAAAAGAATAGACCTTGAGGAGGCCACCATGATGGCGTCCGTACCTCAAACCCAAATGTTCTAACTTAAAACTAATTATACTAACAACTATAGATAAGCTAACTACTAAACCACAAACTAACATTTTATATTATTTATAGTGTCAACTTTTATGTAAAACTAGCTTTTGCCAGCGGCTTCACCCGCGTGGATGTCGGAAAATATCCCACGGGAATGTACTACCGGGAATTCCTTCCTTATTGCTTGTCTACATTATAAAGGGAACCTCTGTGCATTTCAGCTTTCTAGGTCCAGGGGTTTGGGCTGGGCGTTGATGAGTCAGTCAATCAGTCAGTCAGTCAGGACTTCTCTTTTCATTTATACTATACTTATTTTTTTCTATTCTTTTTTTTTTTGTTTGACTTTCTTTTTTTTTTCTTTTTTTTCGGGAGCCTGGGGTCCCTGAACTTTGGAAGACGTACGAGGGGCCGGAACAAACTCGCAGAGGACCTTAGACAATTTTAAATGATGAGAAGGCACCAGCCGACAATATTTCTGCACTATGCAAATGCACCCAAAGACAACCCCCGCAGGTTGGTGCAGAACTATTGTAGAACATGGAAACAAAACTTATTGGGCTATGGGTTTGGGTGGCTATTGTGGATTGGTTACTGAATTTCAATCAATCTACCTAGCCTTTTCCCAACTATGTTGGGGTCAGCTTCCAGTCTGGTTAGACTGGAAGCTGACCCAGGATGAATACCAGTATTTTACATGGAGCGACTGCCTATCTGACCTCCACAACCTTGGTTGATTGGTTACTGAATTTGTTTCTCCAAAAAATTTTTTTGCTTACATAGATATTTCAAAAATTTTAATGAAAGATGTGTTACAACGCCATCCATAATCACGTACGAGCGTTTGTATGAAAAGTATGACGGGTTGGCCGCTTTTAAAACGGTACACATAAATGTTGTACAAAGTGTATTTTCTACTCATAATAAAATTAACACATTTTAACTTCAAACAGCTACTTTACATCAAAACATTACTGAACTTTAAGGTCGTTACAGATTTAATCAACGTAAATTGGGGTGGCCATACACTGACTATTTGCGTCGAAAGTGTGCATCGATATACGCCTTAACGGCCTATAATCAGTAACTGCTCGTGGAAGAACTCATTTAGATGGGGCTTTGGAAGCAGCGATTGCTGAAAAAAAGCGGATCTAGGAAAAAATAATCTGTATAAGCCAACTCATGCAAAAAAGTGCGGTGCGGCCCGTCTGTAGTGGGGTTGTTGGTTCATAGAAAATGTACGAAAGTGATAAAGGGAGATTTTTGCAATGCGTTGCGTCGCGTGTGTCCCGCCCTAATTTGCGCAGCCCATACAGTGATTATTTTCTGTGTCAGTAAAAAAAAAAGCAGCCAAGTGCGTGTCGGACTACGCACAGTGAAAGGTTCCGTAGTTGGGATGAATTTATCCCAAGAACAAACTTAACTTTGTGGTTGAAAAAATGTTCTCCCATAAATCGATATAATTTACGGTCACTTCTCCAACTGCAAATACAAGTTTGTAATCGCGATTTGTTTCAGTGTGCAGTCTTAACAGAATGCAGCTGATACCAGTATTTTATATGGAGCGACTGCCTATCTGACCTCCACAACCCAGCTACTGGGTAAAACGATATCCCTTGTTAAGACTGGGCTGTCAGACTTTCGGGCTTCTAACGACCCGTAAAAACTGTCAATGATCCACGAATGACAGCCGGGACCAACGGCTGAACATACTTTTCGAGGCACGGAGGAGTCTCGGTATGTAAAAATGGTTACCCATCCACGGACTAACCCTGGCAAGCGTAGATTAGCCTGATGGTTCGAACCATACGGCTGTTATTACTTAGCCACGAGCTCCTCTCTCATTTTATTATAGCAATTAAGCCATTACATTTGTAGTTAGGGACTAGGTGGTTAATGAAAGCTAGTCTAGAAATATTAAATCATAATTAATTATAATAAAACATCCAGAAAATAGGAACAAAATTAATAATACCCAGACACTTCATAACTAGTCCCCTAACACCCGTTTTGAAGCTCTAAACGGTCTTTAAGGATCAAACTTTCGCTGAACAATCCTTGAAATTAATGTAACACATACGTCATACTATATTCAACATTAACTTGTGCAGATAAGGGTTAAAATAACGTGCAGTGTGTTGTATCAATGTTTGGCTCGACGTCATTCAAAAATCAATGGGCATGCCAACACGGGGGGTAAAGCTGGTGTGGATCAGTTGGCGCTCCCGTGAATGCAGCTTTATTGCAATTTTTGTACTTAGGCTGTGGCCATAAAATTCAAATCAATCAATCTGTCTCGCCTCTTCCCAACTATGTTGGGGTCGGCTTCCAGTCTAACTGGATGCAGCTGAATACCATTATTTTACATGGAGCGACTGCCTATCTGACCTCCACAACCCAGTAACTGGGTAATACGATACCCCTTGATAAGACTGGTTGTCAGACTTTCGGGCTTCTGACGACCCGTATCGACTGTCAAAGATCCACGAATGACAGCCGGGACTAACGGCTTAACGTGCTTTCCGAGGCACGGAGGAGTCTCGGTATGTAAAGATATCCACCCATCCACTGACCAACCCCGGCAAGCGTAGCTTAATCTGTTGGATCGACCCGTGCGGCTGTTATTACTCAGCCACGAGCTCCTCCGTAAAATTATAAGCTGGTTTTTATATTTTTATGGTTATGGCACTACTTATACCCTTTGTATTAGAAGTACCTACTTAAGTTACATATGTACGGATAAGTACTTACTATGTAGTACCTACTCAGTGTTGTAGGTTCCAGTGTTCTTACTTGTTTGTCAACCTAAGTATAACTAAAACAGGATCTTTTTTAAATTTCAAAACGTAATTATAAATAATAATAATAATAACCTACGGCAGCGGGTTAGGAAACATTTAATGAAAATAAAAAAAAATGGCAGTCATGGGGAGTGCCGACAGAAGTGAAAACTTAAATGTAAAACTATGCACAGCATGTCGCGGTGACGCGAACCCGCGAGATTTCCACCTACCAAAAATCGGTCAACCCGCCTGAAGAAGTTTTCACTTCAAAAAAACAAAAGACTGTGACGCGCCGCGGGTTCCTCTCATGCGATATTTTCCCTATTCTGTGGCCTTAGTGCGAGTTTTTATACTTACTCGATCGCGTTTACGTTAGCGTAACTTACGTCATGTGTGAATGTATACAATAATTGTGTTTCCTATTAAAGTCACCAGACGGCGCTTATTCAGTTTCACTACAAATTGATGTTTACGTTAACTTGATCGAGTAAGTATACAAAATTCGCACTAAGGCCACTGTTTAGAATGGATACTCTCATAAATAAAAAGTAAGTTCAAAAACTAAAACCAGACTACTGAAAAATCACGCTCGCCGCGGTCGGTCTGTAACCAATTAAATAAATATTATTTACCTCCACTTTTACTTATTTTTAACAATTTAAACATATTTATTTACTTAAAAAACAGACAAAATATACATATGTAATGTGCTCGTCAAGACCTTTCTTTTGACACCAAACATGTCATTATTATCTCAATTTAATTTTTTCCGTGGCCAGAAATTTACGTGTAAAGTCCACCATATTAAATTTAGGGAGAATTTATATAGGTGACATTCACCCGGACCATTATTACGAATCTATTGATACATCATTCATTAAAATAAAATAAGTTAAAATAAGTTCTGTAATTTAGGCGCTATGGTGGAACACACGTAAATACATACTTTATACATACATACATAGACTGCTAAAATCATAAATCTTCCTTTTGGCTTTGCCGTAGTCGGGTAAAAAATAACTAAATGAAATACAATTGTAATGCCAAAACAAAACAAAAAAGCAACGTCCCTACCTTTTTATGCAAAAATATCATGTTAATCACCAGGAAGGGAAAGAAATTCATAAAAAAAAGTTTTAATAATGGCGTATAATCCGTACTAATATCGTAAAAGTGAAATAAAATGTGTTTGTCTGTTAAGTTTTCACGGCGAAACCAATGTACCGCTTTTGATGAAACTTTTTTTGGAGATAGCCTATTATTGCCAAGGAAGGAAGAAGGAAGGAAGGAAGCCAAGGAACGAAGGAAGGATGGAAGGTCATAAGCTGCCTACTTCTTTTAATCAATCTCGGAAGGGGTAAAATGGTGTTTTAGAATAGCGAAATAAAACGCAAAAACCGCCACTCGATAATGAGAACCAATAAGAAAAAAAAAACGTACAGTCAGCAACAAAAGTCGATTAACACTTGCAGTTTTTTAATTTTAAATATTAAGCGAAATGTTTAATCAAATCCGAACAGAAGTACCTACTTAAAATTTTAAGAACATTAACTCTTAACAGTTAAACGAAAAAAGGCAGTTTATCGAATTATTTTGGATCTCAAAAAGTTAACCGACTTCTGTTGCTGACCGTACCAAGTTCTCCCAGTATTACCCGATTGGGTACAAATATTCAGTCAATAAAATGATACGCACATAAACAACATTCACAATTTTGGTGTATTGTGGCAAAAAAAAAAATGTAAAATCAAACCTTTCGATCGAAAAGAACTTCTGGAATGACGTCTCCCCGTTAAAAAATCCAAGCGTTCCTAACTTACCAAAATCAGATCTCTTAAACTTTATGGCGCCTCTTCACAATCGGCGATCATAAACTTTCATCCCCTTTATTACCCCCTTTAGGATTAGTTGTGAAACAAAAAGTAGCCTATGTCCCAGGATTCCACTATCTCCATGCCAAATTTTATCGAAATCCGTTCAGTGGTTTATAGTTTTTCAGGTAATCGTCTATGATCGCCGCTTGTGACGCGCCATTAAACATTCAAGGATAAAAACTAAAAACCATGGCCAGTCATGTCAACCTTTAAAATAGGTTGCATAGAATTTCAAAGCAATTTAAAACGCTGCAATATGCATACTTATTTGTTTTACCGAGGTAAAAAAGTACCTGTATGGCCAAATCTGAAATATCCGCGAGCGAAGTCGCGATCGTAAAGTAAGTATCGCGTAGAAATCGCTTTAAAATTTCGCACAGTTCCTTCCCGGTATGAATTATTTATAGAGTATATTTCTGAAACATTTATTTCACGATATTTTACATCGTTCGCTTTGGTGGCCATTGGAGCATGTAGTTCTGGTTAAGGAGTGGTTTCACTAGGCGAAAACTAGGTCACCATTGAAAATTTTCATTTTAATTGTGAGTCATTGTTAATTTTATTAAGTTTTATTAGACATAATACTATTTTACAGGATGTGGTAATGGCCACAGGACACAGGCCATCTCTCTTCGAGAGGAAGTGGGCTCTCTGTGAGAGGTAGTGGTCCGTAAATCCATAATCCACCACACGGGCCCAGTGCGGGTTGGTAGATGTCACATGTCTTCAAATTTTTGGTTCTAGGACGTGCTGGTTTCCTTACGATGTTTTCCCTTACCGTTTTGAGAGCAGTGCTGATGAAATTATTAACACAAAGTAAAAGTACCTGCCTGGGTTCGAACCCACGACTTACAAGTCGTAAATCGGGGCTGTTACCGCTGGGCCACCACTGCTCCTGCTTCTCACTGTATAATATAACATAGCAATATATAACCGTGTGTATTGAGGCCTAACATAGTTACATAGATCTCGAGAAAAACCTCCGTCACAGACGGAAAAAAAGTGATCTTGTAAAGATGCCATTTTCCCTCTAGCTCGGAATTTTAAAAATGAAGAACTTTCTCTGGAAGATTTATTGGTGCTACCTACACCTCTATTTCTCATTGAACTTTTTTCGTGATCTCTTGTATTTGAAATTTGTTTTTTCTTATCATTCCAAATGGTGCCTACCTACAAGTGAATAATATCGCTAAAACTTCTAGAAAGTATAAAAAATTACTTCATAATCGATATTTAACGCGAGTTTATATATTCTTTGAACTTCTGAAACTTCTTAGTTCAGTTTAAAATTAATAAAAACTTTTAGCGCTGGAGCAGTAACAGTTTTAATAGTTCATCACTTGCGACTCCTTCAATTTGGAAGTAAGATTTTAAATATTGTGAAGAAAGAAACAGAACACTGAGTTTTTTAGCAAAAATCTTCAAGATATTTTCAAAATAATTTTACTACGAATATGTTTCTTGCAAAGTTTTGCACTGTTCCATACTTATATCTATACAAATAAAAAGAGGAGTTCTGACTGACCGACTGACTCATCAATACTCAGTCCAACCCTTGACCCTAGAAAGCTGAAATTTTGCACAGAGGTTCCCTTTATAATGTAGACAAGGAATAAATAATAAGGAATAAAGAAGGAAGTAGTACGTTCCCGTGGGAAATTTTCGGACATCACGCGGGCGAAGCCGCGCGCAAAAGCTAGTTAGTCATATTTTCCCGCTGGTTTACAGCATTTTAAAGGTTATTCCTACACCAAGAATGGTATTGATTTGAGAGTAAAAAATTTGGTTTTATAGTAATTTAAAAAACACAAAATTATCGATGTGTCCCCAAAGCAGAGCATATATTTGAACATTTTGCGTGTTTTCATAATTTATAATATAAAAAAAGCGTGGGTAGTTGGTTTAGGATTTATCATGCAAATCATCCTATCATGAAATAGAGAGTAGAGGTATAAAATATAATCCTTTATTATTTTCTTCAAAAATATCTCAACAAAAACCAAGATCTGGCTTGTCATAAATTCCAATATACAGGGTGTTCCTTAATATCAGCTGCATGATAATAAGATCTAAACCGTAGAGCGCTTCGTGAATACATCGAGTCTCAAGAGCTATCGAATATTCACAACAGCCTGTATTCCAAGCCAAGAATAGGAGCTCTTAGCGTGGGTTAGAGGTGACTAAGAGATTATTGGGTGAAAGGGTAGCACGTGCCTTTTAACTCTACGTTGATAATATAGTGTGACTTGTTAAACAAGGGACTTTTCCAAACTCAAACTCAAAGCATTTATTTAAAAAAAAAAACAATTACAGGCACTTATGAATTGTCAAGGGGTCGGTCAGTCAGACACATGAAGATAGTCGTCCATCCCAAAGCGTAGTAGGTACAGTAGGCGCACGATCTGAGTGCAGTTCTGAGGAATGCGCTAGTGATGTGACCTAATTATCGACAATGAACGGAGTTCGATATTTTTCTTTGACACCTTAAAAGTGGACGTTCAAACTGCTTGTATCTGTTAGTATTTTAATACATTTTATTTATTATATTTGCGCTAGATATTTTTATTACAAGCTATGGTATAAAAAAAAAAAGAAAATATCATGCATATATTCCCTACTTTAAGAAAACTGTGGGACAGCCGGAAATCTTAATCAACCAAGTTTATTATTGTAAACTATCATCACTGTCATCGCCGACCTCAATGACAAATCGGTCTACGGTATCTTAAATTAATCCATCCCTTTGAGTAAAACGCTATCGATAAGCGTGCGAGCAAGAGACATCAAGGTCAGCACATCACTAAACTACAGGCGGCCGCGGCGAGGTGTCGACGGGCGGGGCGAGTTGCACTCGCCCCGCTCCTCATACCCCGACTGCACTCAGATCGCGCGCCCACTGTAGGTACCTATGGAGAAGAACGGGCAAGAGATTTCACGGACGGTTAAATCAAAACATGGTTACAAAATATTGGTTACATCATTCAACTTGAAATTTTATGTACGCACGGCTACAGATCAACCTATACAGTTCCAATATAAGCTGATCTCGCATTGTATAGGATTTCCTTATAATGAGAGGTCAGTGTAAACTGGAAATGTATAGCTTGATGTGTAGCCGTGTGTACATGTGAGAACGATGTAGAGCGTTAAAAGCGTCAGTAATAAAAAAAAATAAACAATTTAAATTACAATAAGCCGTGGCAGTTAAGACATATTTCAAGGACATGATAATATTTTTACTGTATACAACCTTCGTAACAACCATTGATTCATAAAAAAGGTCAGATAAGGTGCCGGCTCCTCGACGAGGACTGCATAAATTAGGCCCATGGGCCTAATTTACCTTAGTCACAAAACAAAACACATCACATCAAATCTTTTTTTTAATTCTCCCGATTAATATTGCTGCAGTCGCCATTTGCAGCGATTTTGCGTGACGTTAGTGTAATGTGTAGTTCGCATGTGGCAATGTAGATGCCGCCACAACAACATCACGTCTGTATTTCCCCAAGAGTTAGGTAGAGCTCTACACCCACATTTTGCCAGTTATGTTTAAAAGTTCCATGTAGCCGCTCACACGAGCGCGGTGTGAATCGGGTCCAACCTAAAATTGTACGTGGTATGAGTTCTATACCAAGAAAATATTTTTTTATTATTACTTAATAGTGATGGAACAACGTTAATAATAAAAAAATATTTTCTTATTATTACTTAATAGTGATGGAACAACGTTAATAATAAAAAAATATTTTCTTGGTATAGAACTCATACCACGTACAATATTAGGTAAAATGACTCACGGACCCGATTCACACCGCGCTCGTGTGAGAGGGTAGTAGGGGGGGGAAACCTATTGCCATCAACCGGGCACAAATCCAGACTTCGGGTTGCTACGAAGAATTCCAGATGGAAAAACCCAATGACACTTTGCCCGACCTGGGAATCGAGCCCAGCACCCTAATTGCGTAAGACATTATCAATCGGAGTTGGTTTCATTTTTAACCGACGAAAAAAAAGGAGGAGGTTCTCATTCGACACGTATATTTTTATTTTTCTTTTATGTATGACCACGCATTACTTTTTACAGAGTCGTCCTATTTGAAAAAAAATCGTTTTATTCGAGAGGGTATATATCAAAGTTGGTCCCATATAAAATTGATTAACTTTGCTTGGGTAGTTTTTGAGTTAGCTTCAATAATACGTATTTTTTCCCCACTTTTATATGGATGATGTTCTAGTTTGTTTTGCAGGTAGTGGTATTAGAATTTGTGTGGGGTAGGTACCACAACCAAAAAGTGAAAATAAAAACTTGTTTTAACAAAAAATACAATCGACTTCCAAAAACAACACTACAAAGTGAAAAATATCTTAAATTTCGGAAGTCGGTGGCAAAAAACGAAAATAAATTTAACCAGACACCGACTTCCGAAATTAAAGTTATTTTTCACTTTGTAGTGTTGTTTTTGGAAGTCGATTGTATTTTTTGTAAAAAAGTTTTTTGACAGTTCAAGAACATTCATAGCGTTATTTACGTTGTCGAGCAGACAAATTTTTCGAACATATGAAGCAATGATTAGCAATTTGTTTCAAATTGATTCAAATTCCGATTGATAATGTGCTAGACAATTAGGGTGCAGGACCTCATGCTTAGCAGTCGCGCTTGCGATCACTAGACCAACGAGGCTGTTAAAATAGATTCCTTTAATAAAAGTCCTTCGTTTACCCAGTCACTATCGCAGTGTGGAGCCGAGTTAGATAGTCTCGGTGTTTATTCGGAATTTATTTTACACAAGATTCGAAGAGAAGTGTTTACTTGCCGATAAGTTGTTTGGAAAACAAATCCAGGCTATGGTCTTTGTGTCGATATAATTAAAATTATATGTTTATGAGATTTATAAACAACTTGCTGACAAATATCAGACTGTTAGGCTACTGTTAGGTCGACTAGCTGCAATGCGGCGCGCCGCATGCGGAAATTCGCATGCCTATTTTATATGAAATCGTATAATTCCAACGCACTGACTTGCGGCAAGCCGTCAACCGTCAGTGCGTTGGAATTATACTATTTCATATAAAATAGACATGCGGCAGGACGCATGCGGTAGTGCGTTACGGTTGTGGCTTCTGGGTCCTGTTTTACCGCAGTGAAAAAGTATGAAAAATCACACCCGTTCACTGTGGTTGCAGATTGAATTATAGCTGAATTCAAGTTTTTTTACAATAGAATTAGACAAAACTAAACAGGTAAGTTTTATAATGCCATGATACGACATCATCTTACGTTTAACTTACTATCAATATCTACTATTAATAGCGGTGGCCGCCACATAACGCCTGCAGTGACCGCTATCGTGAATATGATGGTAGCGGGGTTTCACTTTACGGTGTCAAAAAACGCTCTCTAGGAAAACATACCAACATACTTTCATAAATGACGCTATGACGCTGATGTAAAATGCGGACGCTATAATATATGGCGCTCACCGCATTCTAGATACAAAAATATTTCTCAAATACCGAATGTACCTAAAATAACCCGAATCACCCCGACTCCACCAGACGAATGGTACACTTCAGTCGCGGTACCCAAATCCATGTTTATTACACTGCCGTGCCCTACAAATAGTGTACAGCTCCGTTTTACCCGTTGAATTAAATTGCACGCCAGTTTCAATGAGCTTTCGAAAGTACTTTAACCGTTTTATGTGATATCGGTTTGAGCTTTACGTTCCATTGATTTTTGCGGAATGAGTACTGGAAATACGCACTGGAGTTTGACGTAATAAGGATTATTTACTTTTTTGTGGAAATCCGAGTGTGGTGTTAACGTATTGAACTCACAAAATATAATAATACCCTTTGTGAAGCATATACATGTGCCTCTGTACGTTCGTGTGCTTGAAGTATTAAATAAATAAATAAATACATAGGTAATAAATATACCTACATGTGGTAGTTGCGTAGCATATACTTACTTAGTAACCTTATAGGTAACTACAGTTTTGAGCAGTTTGGGGTCGAAAGCTCGGGTCATGGGGCCCGAGTGCACGTCTTCTTTTTAAGGAAATTTCTCGCCGACTGGTCTCGTCTTCACTTGACCAGAGGGCTGGCTCGGTCTTTCGCCAAAGAATTAGCATTGCCATTCAACGTGGCAATGCTGCCAGTCTTCTGGGCACGTTTCCAGATGACATCGATGCGGACGAGTACTTGGACGCCCAAGTGTTCTTTTGTTTTTGTATTTGCGTAGTTAGTTAGTTAGTCATTTTCTTTAGCAGCAGTGTAGATAGTGTTAACTTGTATATTGTATTTAATTATATTAGATAATAAAGTTTCTTATAATAGGTATGTCTTCAACTCAGCCAATCGCAGTCCACTGCTGACATAGGCCTCTCCAAGGCTGCGCCACAACACCCTGTCCTCCGCCTTCCGCATCCAGTCTGCCCCAGCCACTTTCTTCAGGTCATCGGTCCATCTAGCTAGGGGGCGTCCCGCACTACGCTTACCGATACGCGGTCTCCACTCTAGGACTCGTCTGCTCCACCGGCCATCGGTCCTTCGACAAACATGGCCAGCCCACTGCCACTTCAGTTTGCTTACTTTGAAAGCTATGTCAGTTACTCCGGTTCTTTTTCGGATGAGGTATGTCTTACTTAGTTGAAAAGGGATTTTCTTCCGTAAGGCTCCGCGCCATAGATTATATTTCTATGCTCCGCGCAAACGGACCACCGACCACAGCCACCGGTGGCTGTCGAGCGCCACGTCCTTTGGTACCGCGCAAACGAAGGTTGGTGGCCGCCACTTGAAGTGCTGTAGACTCTCCTGCTGTACAGTCTGCATGAGTGGTGAGTGTCGGAGTGGCCGTCACCGGTGACATGTCGCGAACACTGAGTCACGAGTGGATGCCACTCGCTACACATGTGCGGCGATTCCATACAAAATGTGTTTAAAAATCATGTAAACAGCTTGTAGCCAGCCACCGGTGGCTGTAGTCGGTGGCCCGTTTGCGAGGAGCCTGAATGCTAATAGGACGGCTGACGGGAGAGAATGGAACAGGAAAAAAATTACCCTCCTTTTGAGCTTCGCCGCATTCGAGTAATAAATATGATTATCACGCCAACCTTTATTAACATAGGGGACCCTGTAAAGGGACTAAAAATAGAGGTATTTTTTATACTCACTTGGTATAAATTCTGAAATTAAACTCGTAGTTTTACATCAGACCAGACCAGACAACGCCATTTTGTATTACAAACGATTTATATAACGCTGTGTCCCTTGCTGCGTAAATGCTTATTTTTACGGTTCGTGCTTGCCGCCTGTCCTAGTCGTTCAGTTAACGTTACCCAATCTGTTGGGATCAAGCTATGTTTGCTCTGCAGCACCAAGCCACGCAACGCGTTGCTGCAACATGTTCCGGTAACTTATTTTTTTTATATGAGGCATGATGTTAGCCTGTTAACGTTTGATCCAGGTATTGTTAGGAGATTAATAATCTGTTCTTTTGGCAATTTTAAGTACCAGAAAGACAGGAAAATTTAGATTTATTTATTAAATTAAAAAAAGTGGAACAAAGTGGATAGAAAAAGAACTGCTGTTTTCAAGAAACAAAGGTCTTTCCCATGTTCCCTCGATTTAAAAATGTTTTCTGGAACATAAACAAGCACAATGCGCCAGCGTGAGCTGGGTCTCCTGCGCGTTTCTTTTCGAAACTGTACACAAAAAACCACACATATTATTATTAATTTGTTTTCTTAGACTAGCTGTCTTCTGCGTATTCAAATATACTCGTATGTAAGCCACGCCTTTTTGTTTCGATGTTTTTGTGTAAAGTTTCGAAAAGACACGTGCAGGAGACCCGGTTTTAGTCGTTATAATGAAAAAAGAGATTTTTTTTCAGGTAAAACTTGTATCGAGGTACAAATTACATGTAAAATTCCTTCCAATAAATTGTGTTAATAGCAGTATTCAATATCCTCCAATATTTTGATAGAAAGAAATAAAAGAATATAAAAAAACACTATCTCACATCGTAAATGCGTTCAACGAAACGTTCTTAACAATAGTGACAACAGCAATAATATAGCAGCATAATTTTTAGTCAGGGTTTTTAGTTTACTAGCTTTTGCCGGCGGCTTTGCCCGCGTGGAGGACGGAAATTATCCCACGAGAGCGCACTACCGGAATAAAAAGTATCCTATGTTCTAACCCAGGTCAAGGTCATACCTGTGTGCGAAATTTCATCAAAATCCATTCTGATGTTAAGGCGTGTACTTTCGCTAAGTTTGTACTACAATATGTTAGAGGTTTTGGTTTCCTGGACCATTATGCGTGGGCCATGGCGGCCGTCGATGGTCGTTCCAACCAGCCCACCACCCTCCAGAAGTTAATCACGTCTCTTGGTCTGTTTAGAACATCTGTGAATGATTTGGGTGCCCCGAGGGTATCTGTTCTAATCTGGGTGATGCCCAACGGTTTCCTTATCCTCCATGCAAGCCCTGTACAGGGGACTGTCCGTTCGAGAAGTTTATGTAGTATAAAAATATAAATATAGGATGACCGATACACTTAAATAGGTACACATGATTGTACTCATGACAACAAACAACTTTTACTATGGGATCAAACCTGAAATCGCGAAAAAAGTCAGCTGTTTCTTAACCTTTGTTCGCAAAACTCGTCAAAATGTAGGGAACAGCAGATTTTTTTTTTCATCGTAAAAGTTGTTTGTTATCATGAGTTCAATTATTTAAATAATCATCAGTCATCTATATAATTGGATATTGTGGATGTTGCTACTCGATGGAAGCAGCAGCAAACACAGACGCAACACAAACAGCTAGCTAAGTTGCTAGCCACCCAAAATTGCGCAACATTTACGTTGCCTAGTGAGTGAACAGACTTGGTATCCTCAAATCTTTGAGCATCATTTGATTACCTGCGTTGAGAAAATTTTTCGGATAATCAACACGGACAGTTCGTCCTTTCAGAACAAGCCTGGTTTCTCTTTATTTATATTTTGTTCAGCGCATTTAATCGGGTACGTCCCTGTGTATTTTTACCTGTTTCAGTATTTATTTTAGTACTGGTTGTTGATTTGTTTTCATAATCCACTTGGAATACAAAGTTTATCAGACTGCATTGTTATCGAGATGAAATTCATTTCGATTCTCAGGAATGGTTCAAACAATTTAATCTCAGTCTCAAAATCAATCTGCAGTTTCCCAACTATGTTGAGGTCAGCTTCCAGTCTATCCGGATTCAGCTGAATACCAGTATTTTACATGGAACGACTGGCAGCCTATTTGACCTCCACAACCCAGTTAAGTACTGGATTATTCTAAGTAATAACAGCCGCATGGGTCGATCGATCAGGTTAAGCTACGCTTGACGGTTGGTCCGTGGATGGGTGACCATCTTTACATACCGAGACCTCCCCGTGCCTCGGAAAGGACGTTAAGCCGTTGGTCCCGGCTATCATACGTGGATCTTAGACGTCGTTACGGGTCATCAGAAGCCCGAAAGTCTGACAACCAGTCTTACTGATATGAACAGATGTGGATAGGCGCTCGCTCCATGTAAAATACTGGTATTCAGCTGCATCCGATTAGACTGGAAGCCTACCTCAACATAGTTGGAAAAAGGCTAGGCAGATGATGAACTTTGTTTGGTAAGGCAAGATAAAACACAAAAACATTTATATTATTAACAGCTTTATTGAACAGAAAAACATTCATGAAAATATATTTAGGATAAAGGTTTACTTAAAGATAACTTTTGAAATGTGGGTCTAAATACTATAGGTACACTTCTGCCTTACCCCTGGGGACAGGCGTGATATTACATTATGTTTAAGTTAAGCTTGACAGAGAATCATACTAAAGCTTACTGTAGTTCCTTAGTTTATTTTGCCCTCGGCTTCGCTCGCGTTAAGAGGATACATCGAAGCGTGGTTTAGCTCGGTGTGTAAGTGAAATGGCGTTATGGCTGTCTTGTTTGACGCGCGAGCTATAAGACTCACGCGCACCAGAATGCTATACTTAAATTAATGTTTAGCTTAGTAAGTTCTTAACATATTTAAATACCTTCGATTTAAAGCAAATTTTACTGCACAATAAGGAACTGTTGACGTATCACACTAATATTGTAAAGGTTAAAGTTTGTGAGTGTGTATGTTTGTTACTTTTTCACGCTCAAACGGCTGGACCGATTTGGATGAAATTTGGTATGTAGATAGCTTATTCCTGGATTAACACATAGGCTACTTTTTATCTCAGTCTACGTGGGTGAAACCGCAGGGCGAAGCTAGTAATCGTATACAGAAACAGAAAATATACGGTGCTACTTTGGTTTTTTTTCTATCGAAAAAATTTCAAGTAATCATGTTTATGTTTTAGTACCTACAGCAGTAGACAAATAGTCAAATAACACATATGGAAAATCCAAATGATTTAACCATATAGGTACATTTGGTTTTATAGGAATTTTAAAAACACAAAATTTATAAATGTGCCCCCTTAATGTAGATTTTTGTGAATGAAAGTTACTCTATGTCCTTTTCTGTACCCCTGACAACGTGTAACATGCAAAATTGCATGTTATTTATTTATTTATTCAATTAATGTCTTACGAGCTAACAGACATATCATCCAAAACGCTCATATGATTAACTAACAATTCAATTGTGGCTACACAGACTCGTCTCCTTATACAATACATTTTCTAAAAATAGCAATAATGCCCATGTCTATAAATAATAATAAAAAATAGATTACAACGACGAATTAATATATGTACAGCAGCAGAATATAATGTCAGTTTAGTGTCAATTAATAGTGATCAATTCAACTCGGTTATTATGTATGATTATAAGACGTAAAAGCGTAAAAAACAAACAGCTAAATAAACTAACAAACTCACTTTTTATGTATAATTACAATAATTAGCTAAGATTATTAGGATCTATTTAATTAACACATAGTAATTTGGGTCACAATCTTTAATACTGAGGGACCAAATATTAAAAGAAGAAGAATTAACTATATTTTTAAGATCCAGACAGACAGAAAATAAAGTTCAACTTAATTATTTTATAAAATGATAGGTGATCCACACTCACTCCAATATCTTTTAAAATATTTATTAATTACTGTTATTCTTAGCTGATAGCAGTTTAACCCGCGTCCTAACCAAAATAATCGTTCGTATGAATACGCGATCGTCGTGTTCATATGTAATTTTTTGTTTTGTTTGGGCACGGCCACGCGTTCGCGTTCGCCGAACAAAAAGTGACATATGAATACGACTGTCGCTTAATCGCGCGAAGCGGCCGTATACATTGGTACAAATAAATAAAGAAATAACACATTTTTACGTGAGGGTTTTTTTTATGTACATAAGACTACATTGATCATACTCTATCTGTGTAATTATCAACCATAATAGAGTTAACTTAAAAATAACTTAGAATATTAAAATGCCTCCGGAGCATGCGCAGTTCATACAAACGAAATAACAAAATAATTTGTAAATC
The DNA here is from genome assembly GCA_946251885.1 of Cosmia pyralina. Lineage (NCBI taxonomy): Eukaryota > Metazoa > Arthropoda > Insecta > Lepidoptera > Noctuidae > Cosmia > Cosmia pyralina. Next base: position 23,162,936 of record OX276351.1, read on the forward strand.
GAACACATTAAGGTCGTGTGTATTTATTCAGATTGAATTAAAGAACAGCTAGGTTCCCAAATTATAATAATATATTAAATAAGAACTCTGATTTAAATATGAAATATGAGAAAAAATAATTTTCTATAAAAATTTGAAATTCCTCATAATTATCTTGTTTTTAAATCACTGTCCTTTCAAAATATTTGGGAGCCTCTAGATATTCTGTAATCAAATCGGAATAAATACACACTATCTTAAGAATATGTTTGAATTACTTATAAATTAAAACACAAAATTTGAATTGCATGCTCCGAGGACCTCTTAAGCAACGTTTAATAAACAACAACAACAACAACAACAACAACAGCAACAACATAAAACTATGCTTTAAACAGTTTTAAAACTTAGTTACCGTTTAACCCTACAGTTTTATTATTTATCTAGTGGCTATCATGAAAATGCGCATCGTCATCATATTTTAGCCAAGATTTCTCAATATTACATGCCATTGTGCCATTGGGTTCGGTCTCGCCAAACATCCTCAGGGCATCCATTATTTCGCTTTTCCGAGGCAGTAAAGGAAATCTCGTGAAGACAACGAAGTCTCCAGTTTCACAGTCTCTCATCACCAAAAGATTCTTGACCACCAGCCACTGGTCGCCACTCTCGCGGTGAAGAGTAAGGTAGGTGGAATTTGCTGAAACATAGTCAACATCAAAATAAAGGCCTAAATGTCCAATAAGCCAGGCCGCACACTTGAGCAGCAAGCATACAGCAAATGTTTTAGGACATGTACGTATTTACGACGCAAATCCTTCAAGTGCCAAGTGTTGAGAAGGAAAATACTACGCTCGCTACTTGCTGCTCAGGTGTGCGGCCGGAGTTAGACACATTATTTATCTATAATGCTATGCGAACCCTGGGTATCGAAAATGCATCAAGCTAATTTCCAAGTCCCGATTTTATTAAAAAATGTTTATTATTTATCACTTCCTTTAAAGGACCCGTATATGTAAGTAGAAACAGTCCAGAAATACAGAAGAAGGAATCCCATAAGTATTTCAGGTGTACGTATAAGGAAAACGGAGGCCAAACTATTTGGTTCGACCAGAAGGAATATAAAAAATAATTGGTCTTATATAAATGCACAAGTCGTAGTCTTAGAAAAATGGATCTTCATAAAATTATACGTCATTGTATTGCAACATATTTATATATTAATACTAATAAAAAAGCAAAAAAGTATTTTTTGTTTGTTTGTTTGAACGCGCTAATCTCTGGAACTATCAGTCGGATTTGAAAAATTCTTATTACATTTGATAGCCGAATTCTTGAGGGAATATAAAAAAAAATCAGAAAGTAAATAAAAATGGGAAAAGTACGAAATCCACGCAGACGAAGTCGCGGGCGAAGTGCTAGTGCTCGATAAAAAGTTAACCGTCGATTAAGTTAACCGTCGATTAAGTTAACCGTCGATTAAGTTAACGGGCCGTTACCGTGTGAATGGGTCTTAAAGGAAATGCATTACTTACTGAAGTAGTTGGAAACCTATTTGTAACTACCGTGCCTTATTTGATAGTATCGCTTGAGGCGCCAGCACGCTAAGATTGGAACAGCGATAAGATTAGATGCCTAATAATAGATTGGATTAGTCATTAGTCTAAGTAAGGTATTAAGTAACTAAGGAGGCTAATTATCCCGTATTACATTACAGGATTATGTACCTAATCCAAGTTGCAGTAGGGTTGATATAAAAAAAATGCAATTACGGCAGAAGTTTTCGAGGATTCGATAGTTTAAATACAGCAACGTAACATTCACTGGTTGAAATCTTACTTATGGAATGGAATGATTTTTAAACCTTTGTCCTTGTTCAGATCGAGTTAAGTTAAGCTTATAGAGTTGACAGTTGTTCAAATTAGTTCAGTTAAATAAGTATGTTGTCAAAAAGTGACAATAAATTAAATCAACAGGATTTCTACATGTTAATAATACACGGTGTAGGAGACATAGACGTTATTATGACTTACGATATGTTATCATGAATTGAGCACATGATTCTAGACCCCGAGGCGTAGAAAATTTTCGTCGGTTGTCAAAAAAAAAATAAGCCAGCTAAGTGCGTGTCGGACTACGCATAATGAAGGGTTCCGTAGTTGGGATGAATTTATCCCAAAACTTAACATTGTAGTTGAAAATCATGTTCTCCCATAGATCGATAATACGTCACAGTCAATTCACTAACTGCAAATGTAAGTTTGTAATCGCAATTTTTTTTATGTGATAAGACTATAAATTAACGATTTTCGGAGATTTCCTTTACTTGTGCTGAGAGGCCTTGCTGCTTCTTGCCAAATTTAATGATTCTAGGTCAATGGGAAGTAACCTATAGGTTTTCATTTACTTGCGAGTGTAAAAATGTCGCAGAAATGGCCGTATTTTTTACTGCGTTGACTTAGAAGCTTGATTTTTTTAGAACTCCAAGAGACCGTAGACCTCCGTATTTGATTTACGTGGAGGTAACAAGTTGAAATTAATTTTTCAACATGATACCTCTACGCATAGAAGAAAAAAAGTCTTGATAAACTGACAGACGGACAACAAAATGTTCCGTTATTCTTTTTGAGGTACGGAACCCTAAAAACAGCTTTTTCATACAAAAGTGCATTACCTACTCTACACCGTCAAAATGTATGAAGACAGCAATTTTTTTTTTTTTTAACCGGTGAAAAATTTCAACACTGATGGTGACAGTTTGCGCGTCGATGTCCATAAACCTATGGTTTCCTACGACAGAGGTGGCCGCCACATACGGCCGCAGTGACGGCTGTCATGAAAATGATGGCAGCGGGGATTGACTTTACGGAGTCAAAAAACGCTCTCTAGGCACTCTCGCTCACTCTTACACACCAATTTATTTTCATAAATAACGTTTCAGTACGTCTTTCGAAGATATGTATATCTTTATAATCATCTTTCCATATTTATATACCTAGATCCCTCAGAGCCTCGGAAGCACGTTATGCCGTTGTTCTCGGCTGCCATTCATGGATCTTTGACAGTCGTTACGGGTCGTCAGAAGTCCGAAAGTCTGACAACCAGCCTTACCAAGGGGTATCGTATTACCCAGTCGCTGGGTTGTGGAGGTCAGGTAGGCAGTCGCTCCATATAAAACACTAATATTCAGCTGCATCCGGTTAGACTGGAAGCCGACCCCATCATAGTTGGGAAAAGGCTTGTCAGATGATGATAATGATGACGTATTTCGACGGTAAATTGCGGGCGGCTACCGCAGTCTTAAGAAACCATAGCTTTAAACCCTATATTACTTAGGTTAGGATTTATATAGTCAAGTAGGACGTGCAACGATCATGAATAGTAAAGCAAAAACCACGAATATGTAGGCACTTACTGCAATATTCTTCATCGATTATGACATTCTCCATGACACCTCTGTCGCTCTGTGTCCCTTGTAGGAAGTGCCTTCGACCGCCGTGCTCCTTTTCATTCGATGTTATTTCCAAGAAACAATTGTTCCAGTGTACCGTGTCGTTGAAACTGCCAAATACTCTCATGTAGCGTTTCTGGTCCTGTTTTAGAGAAATTATTATTTCTTATGTTACTGAGTTATCCGCTCACACGAGCGCGGTGTGAATCGGGTCCGTGGAGTCATTTTACCTAATATTGTACGTGGTGTGAGTTCTATACCAAGAAAATATTTTTTTATTATTACTTAATAGTGATGGAACAACGTTAATAATAAAAAAAATATTTTCTTGGTATAGAACTCACACCACGTACAATATTAGGTAAAATGACTCCATGGACCCGATTCACACCGCGCTTACTGTCAAAATCTATAATCTTCGAACTGATAAATTAAATGTCTCAGCATCATGCTGAGGTAGGAGCCTTATGGCCTCGTACAGGACTTTTTGTTCTGTATTTTAATTTCTTACACACTTTGTTTTAATACTTTCTATGATTGTGTTTAGTTTAGTTTATGATCTTCCTGTGCGTGTCTCAATAAATACTTTTTCTATATTTCTTTCTACACTTTTATACAACAATTGCTTTGCTAAGGAGTTTTTGCTGCTATCGGATTTGGTTCCACAGAAAAAGTAATTTTAGTATTCATGATTAATATCATCCCATGGAATTATGAGTTCACAGTCTGAGAGGCCTATGTCCAGCAGTGGACTGCGATAGGCTGATGTTGATTGATTGATTAAACCAAAACTACGATCGACCCGCGGCGAAAGAGTCCTTTTGATATTAGCCCAAACAAATGCTATGCGCCTACTGATAGCCACTCCCGCGCCAGGCTCCCCCGCGTGACGTCATAAGGATTGTCCTTGAGACTTTTTATCGGCGCGCGATGGGGCACATAAATACAGCTTGTACACAACATATTTCTATGAGCGAACATCCAACTAATGACTGTTTCGTAAAGTGGATAGACTAGGCTAGATTACGAAGTTTGATTTAAAACAATAGATGACTTAGTTTTTTTTTTCAATACCCAAAAAAAAAACAATTTGTTTATATAACCGCCAGTAAAAAAAACAATTAATAAATTATTTCAAAATCTAAAGCGATAACCCTATTTTTTGCCTAAAATATTGCCCATGTGTCAAATAATCAAATGACAACATACCTAATATTTACCTTTGTTCTTCCAAAATTTTGAAATACGAACAATAATATCGGTAAAAAAACGAACTCAAATTACGTATATTTCATTAATTGGCTGCACGTTGATGTCAGCATTTAAAACTGATATGTACAGTCATATAACAACTTGTTTAAAGTTTACATATGTTAAATTCACGTTTTTCTGTTTCGTTTTTTTGTGCCTTAATAAGTGGTATTGTCTAATGAGTCACAAGTCCACTAGCCAGGATGAAAGAACTTCAAGGGCACTACATACATACAATACACCTCATCAGAGGCGGATTTGCAGTCTTGGCCGCCCTAGGCCCCAGGCCATGTAGTAAAAATAGCCCCATTATACACCCATTTTATAGACTGCATAATGAATTTACTGTATTGTCAACTTTTATTGAAATCGAGTTACTGAGTTTTTTTTCGCGATTTCAGGTTTGGTTCCATATTAAAAGGTGTTCATAATGATGAGTACAGTGACCCCTTAAAAGGATATTGGTCAATAACCAGTAATCCTGTATATACGAGTGATTTAGCAAGATTATTGTTATACGATGCGGTGCAGTGCGGCCCGCCATAATGTGCGCGAGTCTTTAGAATATTTAGGTACTTTGAGTTATTTCTTGTTATATCAGTTTTTTGTCCGATTGGCCGCCCCTAATATCTGGCCGCCCTAGGCCCGGGGCTAATGTGCCTTAGGGCAAATCCGCCTCTGCACCTCATTGGTTTAAAAGAAATAAATATGCACACTTACCTTTGGTTCTACCGTTTTGATGTGTAGTTTGAAACATTTCAACTTATTCGGCAGTCGATAGTACACCACTTGCCACACTTCAGACATTTTCGTCAAATTAAAGGAGTCTCCGTTCTTGAAATGTCGGCATTTCTTCCACAAGTAACTGTGTAATTGATTTCCATCCTTGTCAGCTACGCTTTCTGTTGTTGTACCAATATAAGTTGATTCGTTATTGTTTTCTGGTCCATCAACTATTGCTTCAACTATTTCTGAGCTATTCTCATTTAATTCGTAAATGTCTACAGTATTATGTTCTTCAGGGTTCATCTGGCTTTTATTAGTTTCAATATCAAATAATGCTTTTATTTTATAATTTGATTCTGTAGTAGTTTCATTTACTTCAACAGAACTAGTTTCAGGGAGATTTGTGGTCGTGGAAATTCCTCCTGGGTCGGTACTATTCCCGCTGTCTGTGCTGTCAATGAACTCAGTTGTAGTGGATTCCTCCAACTCAAGCTGTCTTTTATCTACAGCGATATCTGTATGATTCAAGTTACACTGGCAGCAATTTATAATTCGAAAAAATATCAATAAATAAAAATGCACCACAAACTGTTTCCACATTATGACTGTATTAGTCAACAGACGGTTAGTAAATGAGTAATAAAAAGTCTTGATCCTTATTTAAATATTTTGATTGTTATGAGAGAATATTTCTAGTTTAGATTGTGTTGACATATCGGCAAGAGTAAATAAAGAGTCCTTTCGATTGAGTAAGTCCATTGTTATTGAAGAGTTTACTATAAAATATGGCTATTGTTTTCTATTATGTGAGAACTGCATTGTGTAATAAATTTAGGTTAAGAATGAATATTATTGTCATAGTTGAAATGTTTAGACTGCCATTAGGTTTAGTCAGTACCGTAACATGGGCTTACTTTGATACTATGCGATTACTTTGATAATAACTTTCGACTTATGAAAAACTAATCACGCACAATGGTCCACATGAAGGACTAAGTGCGGAAACCAAATCCATTAACATAGATAGATAGAATTAATTTTATTCGGTGTGTGAATAAGGTTTTGTTGGTTTTGTTGGATTTTTACAGTAAAAAAAGTATAGTCTTTTTCTTATCAAAGTAACCCCATTTTACCGTGGTCAAACGAATTGTGATTGAAGAAAGCTAGCATAGTGTGGGAGATGACGTTTGTGAGCACATCACAAGGAAATAGCTACGGTTATTTATTTATATAATTTCGTATTATATTATTGATAGAGACTTTCAAAGATTTCTGTATAAAAAGTATACGTGCTGATACTACTACTAATACTATAATATATATAATACTTTCTATTTTTTTATGAAAAAACAGCAAATTGGTGAGAGTAGTGATGGGTGAGTTCGGTCCCAAGCAGGCACTTTTCTTTTGTGTAAATTATTTCATCACCACTGTTCGCAAAACGGTGAAGGATAACATTTTAAGGAAACCGGTATGTCCTAGAATCAAAAATTTGAAGACATGTGCCATCAGTCAACCCGCACTGGGCCAGCGTGGTGGATTATGGATTTACGGACCACTACCTCTCACAGAGAGGATGCCTGTGTCCCAGCAGTGGGAACATTATAGGCTGATGTTAAGTAATAAAATGCCATATCCATTACTTCATCACTGCCTATTTTAACTTTTACAATAAGATTGTAACTTACATTTGCTTTAACAATTTCTCCAGTACAGTACCTATATTTCGTATATAGCGTTATCAAAACGTGCGGTGAGGGCTAGAAATTGGTATTTTATTGCTTCTGTCTACTTGGGGCGTAGCTGCAGCAAGGATTTTGGTTTCTCCCGGGGATTTATTTTAGAATCTGCACAATTCTGAATGTATCTAGTTCCTGTAGTGCAGTAATATATTTATACTAGCTGTGCCCGCGACTTCGTTCACGTGCATGTCGGAAAAGAATAACGTGTAGCTTAGATAAGGTATATGTATATCCTTTAAAACTCCTCCAATGAAAATGAAGAATGACCAGGCAAGATCGGAAGATTCTTCGTTCCTGGGGTTCTCTACCACAGCTCTTTTAAATGTAGTCACTGCGGTTTATAATGTCAATGCGCCGAAGTGTCACTTTGATTTTTAAAAATAAATAAATATCAAGGCACCTGCTCATTAAATGTGCACCTGCCGTACCTTCTCAATAAATCGACTGCCCGTCTGGCGGAGTTAGCTGAAGTGTTATCATGGTGAAGAAGGATCACGCTTTAAGAGCGCTGTTGAAAATTTCCCAAGAAAACACGCAGAACAACTATGAAATTATCATTATAATATTATTGTGATTTTTATTCTAACAGTTCTTACTTCTAACAAATAAATTTTCTTAAAAACTTATTTTAATTTAAAAAATGCTTCTCTGTTAACGATGTTTGACCTACCAGTTGTGCGTGTAAATTGAAAAGCAACCCATTTACTGAGATCCATCTCTGGTTATGGCCGCCATTTTAGATTTTGATTTTCTGATTTTCGGCCCAGCAGCGCCCTCGGAAGCTACGAAGAGGACACCCCTTTATCGAACATTTTGTACCTATACAACATTTTTGATTTGTACCTCTTTTTAGTCCCGAAAACTGTAAAAATTACACCCCCGCTTTAAAATTAATACCTAGCGTATTTTATTTATGTGCCCATTGTTAAAAAAAACTTATTACAAAAACACTACAAAGTGCAAAATAACTTTAGTTTGGGAAGTATTTAGCAAGAAATTACCGAAACTGTAACGGTATTTAATAAAATACTAATAATTAAACGTCTTTTGCATTATGGTACACACGACTATATAATAGGTTGGGGAAAAAGTTTCTTCGCATTTTTTAAGAAAATTCAAAACATTTTTTAATATACATTATTTACATTTATCTAAAGTATGTAGGTACCATTTTGTTCGATAACTTTTTGCCATCTTGTAGGTAGGGACGTGATCCCATTGCTATAGAAATTTTGGGACTTCTGATCAAAATACCGCGACAATTGGTTTTGGCAGCCCTCTCATGATGTTAACCTGACACTGCCTAAAGAATTCTGAAAAGACCGAAACAGGTGGAAATCTGAAGGTGCAAGGTCAGGACTATACGGCGGATGCATTAACACCTCCCAGCCAAACACTCTTAATTTTTGCTGAGTGGCTAAATATGCGTGAGGTCTAGCGTTATCATGATGAAAAACCACTCTCCTTCTGTTGATTAATTCCGGCCGCTTTCTCTCAACTTCTTGCTTTAATCTCATCAATTGTTCGCAGTAGAGTTCAGAATCGATGGTCCTGCCTGGTGGTAACAGCTCATAATGAATAATGCCCTTCCAATCCCACCACACACACAGCATCACCTTGTTGCGAGTTAACCCGGATTTTGCCACAGTCTGTGAAGCCTGACCGGCCTTTGACCACGACCTTTTTCGCACGTTCTTGTCGTACGTGATCCATTTTTCATCACCAGTTATCAGCTTCTTCAAAAATGGTTCGGTTTCATTACGTCGTAATAAAGAATCACAAATGAGTACACGGTTCATTAGGTTTCTTTCAGTGAGCTCGTGAGGTATCCAAATATCGAGCTTTTTTGTGTACCCAGTTTTTTCAAATGTGCCAAAACTGTTTTGGGGTCAATTCCCAGTTCTTCAGCCACGTTGTAACTACTGATATGCTGATCTTGCTCCACTTTTTCAAAAATAGCATCCATTTTATGCGTAATAGGGCGACCAGAGCGACGTGCATCTTTGACATCAAAATTTCCTGATTGAAAACGCTTAAACCAAATTTGTGCTACTCTCACAGACACTGCACTGGGTCCACAAACATCGCAAGTTTTTTTCGCGGCTTGCGTTGCATTTTTACCTTTTTTGTAGTAAAAAGTTAAAATGTATCGAATTTCTTCATTAGATTCACTCATCTTGACAGTACGAAAAACAAATGAAAATCACACATTTTCCTAATTTGAAATTGGAATTATGTTCATTAAAATTTAAACTTTCAATGATACAAAAACCAGCCAGATACAAATAGTATAGCCAAAGAGATTTTATTTTAAGTTCATACATACTATAATGCGAAAAGACTTTTTCCCCAACCTAATATTAAGCTATAATTTCCAGTTTAAGCTGACCTCTCATTATACGGAAATCCTATACAAAGCGAGATCAGTTTATACTGGAAATGTATAGCTTGATATGTAGACATGTGTACAATACGTGCCACTAAAGATGTGACACTATACACCACGTGGTTTGACATGCATAGTAAACGATATAAAGGTCTCATTAGTGGTATGAGGTACAGACGGGAAGAGACCGGGCGTCATCGCGCAGCGCGGGAGGCGCGGTATTATACTATAGCATTGCATTCTTTATCACTCAGAACAACAATGTGGTGTTCTGAAAGTTAGTAAGCTATTATCTTACATAGCTTCCTCCCGCGGCTTCGCCCGCATCGTATGTCGATAAAAAGTAGCCTATGTCCTTTTCTAGGTCATGGTCTACCCGTGTAACAAATTTCATCCAAATCCGTTCAGCCGTTTTAGCGTGAAAGCATTACAAACAAAAAAACTTGCTTTCGCTCATTATTTTTGCTGCGGAGTTATTTTGAAACAGTTATATCTCCGAAGATATTCATTGAAATGAAATGATGTAAAAGGCAATTTTGTTCAAAATTAAATACTTGTGATGAATAACGTATTTTTTTGGATAAGGATTAATACCATGTTTATGAAAACACCTTCTCAAATAATGCATTATTTTATAACAAATTTGATTACCATTAAAACAGTTACATCATTGTTGTGTAACTTTAACCGTTTACGCAGCGCACGCAACAGAAGCTCTCAAAAGGAATAAATGTTCCCCGTTTTTGAAACATTTTTCATTGATGCTCCGCTCCTATTGGCCGTAGCGTGATGTTATATAGCCTTAAGCCTTCCTCGATAAATGGACTATCCAACACTAAAAGAATTTTTCAATTTGAACCAGTAGTTCCTGAGATTAGCGCGTTCAACCAAACAAACAAACAAACTCTTCAGCTTTATCAAATCAAATCAAATCAAATCAAATCACTTTTTATTTGTTAACACAGGTAAATAAATACAGATCTTGAGTTTGGTGAACAGAACGCTATGTTATGCCCTGAGGCGTACAAATAATAATATGTTGTGCATATATCTAAATATTATGAATTTACTTAAATAAAAATAAAAAATATGTTTAAAAATCATGCATAATTAAAATTTCAAAATAAATCACAACAATTTATACAATATTATTAAAAAATTGAATGATGTTAGATTTAAATGAGGAATTATTTAGTTATAAATGTCAAAAAAAAAAAAGAAAAAGAATGATGAAAAATAACAAAAAATCCAAGTCAGAATAATTGAAAATGTCAAAAATGATTAAATGTCAATATAAAAAGCACTATAATGAGCCATCATTTAAAAACTCATCCAGTGTGTAGTAACATTTGTCAGTAAGCAAGCTAATAAGTGCCTTTTTGAATTGTATTAATGGCATATTCTTAATGGCATCCGGTATTTTATTATAAATTTTTGGAGCGTTGCCGAAAAGGCTTTTACGCATTAAGGCTGTTTTACATTTAACATTACAAATTTTGTTACAATATTGAGTACGCAATGGATTTCTTCTGACTGCCGATAAGCTGACAAATAAATGCGGGTTTTTTTTTACAAACAATGCAGTTTCCATTATATACATTGCTGGCAGTGTCAATATCTTTAGTTTTTTGAAATACGGAATACAGCTATCCGTCGTTTTTAACCCACACATAGACCTCACACAGCGTTTCTGCATCCTAAATACAACCTCCCTATTAGCTGACTGCCCCCAGAAAATAATACCGTACCGTAAAACAGAAGCTGCAAGTCCATGGTATGCTTTTAACAATGTCTCAATATTAACCTTTTTTGAAAGTTGGAATAGTGCATATGCAGATTTACTTAGTCTTTTACATATTATGTCAGTATGAATGTTCCAAGTCAATTTATTATCAATAGTAATTCCTAAGAATTTAGCACTATCAACTTCCTGAATTTTATGGCCTTTATAATTGATATTAATGTTATTATTTTCACGGCGCTGATGGTATTGCATGATGTTGGTCTTGCTTAGGTTAATTTTCAAATTGTTATCCTTAAGCCAGTTTATTATTTTAGTCAAAGATTCATTAATATCATTTTCATAATTATTTATGTCATTGCATTCTATTATAGCTGTGCTGTCATCTGCAAAAAGAACCATCTTATGCTGAATTATTTTTGGGAGATCATTGATGTAGATCAGAAATAGAGGTGGTGCTAATACGCCACCTTGAGGTACGCCATATTTTATGGGTCTTTGCTTTGAGTAGAATACAGTTTCTAATTTGGTTTTGGGACATAATCGAGAGACTTCAGTGCATTGAACTCTATCAGTTAAATATGATTCTATCAATTTTAGGACATTTCCCCTTACGCCGTAGCCATACAGCTTTTGCAGCAATATCCCATGGTCAACATAGTCGAAAGCTTTCGTCATATCAGTAAAAATAGTACAAATTGGATTATTTTTATCAACTGATGTCATAATATTATTAATTAAATCAAACAATGCCAAGTTAATATTTATGTTTTTGCGAAAACCTTTCTGTTCATTGCAGAATAAGTTATATTTTTCAAAATATGTGTACATGGAGTTGTATATAACATTCTCAAAAACTTTGGACAAGACCGAAATTTTTGCAATGGGTCTATAGTTTATCATATTCGTTTTGTCACCTTTCTTAAGTAAAGGTTTAATAATAACTTTTTTTAAGCTGTTTGGAAATATGCCATCAGCAATGCAAAGGTTAATGATGTGTGCTAATGGCTGTGCTATATTTTCCTTTACGTACTTTAGGACTTTAGTGCATACGCCATCCCAACCAACAGTATTCGTATTTTTTAGATTAGAGATAATTTTTATAATGTCATTTTTAGAAACCGGTGGCATAAATAAAGATTGTGATGAAAGATTATCAAAACCATTACCATTAATCTTATTAGAATTTATGTTATTTACAATTGTGTCAATAAAGTAATTATTAAATTCATTAGCAATGTCAATAGGGTGTGTAAAAGTTAAATTGTCTCTGTTTATAGTCATAATTTGTTCCTGTGGTAGGCACGTTTTAGATTTATTAATAACTTGCCAAGCAGCTTTAGATTTATTCTGAGAAGAGCTTATAAAATAATTGTTTTGGGCTTTCTGAGTCAATTTTATAATTTTTTTATAGAGAGTGGAGTATTTCTTTAGATTATTCTTATTTGTTGAGCTAGGGTTAAATCGATATTTCCAAAGTAAATGTCTTTGTTTCTGGCTGCACATCTTTATCCCTCGAGATATCCACTTAGTTTTTCTATTTAATTTGATAGTTACTGTCTTTTCTGGAAAGCATAATTTATAAAATAATAAGAAATCGTCCATGAAGGCTTCAAAAGACACGTTTGCATCTTTAGCATTAAAAACTTCTACGAAAGATAAACTGCCTAGGAGATTTTTAAATTTAATCAAATTATCTTCAGAGTACTCTTTCTTTTTACATTTCCAAAGTTGTAATTTGCAAGTAATTTTTATGGGCACTTTCAGTATTTGACATGTGTGATCCGAGAGCGCTAGATCTAAGATTTCAGCTTTGCAGCCCCTTTTGTAATTATGTGCAAAATTATCGATGCAGGTATTACTACTGAGTCTTGTTGGTTTGTACAGTGCTAGTTTTAAATTATATTGTAAGAGGTAATTATATTGTATTTATCATATTAGTATAGATTTTATATACTCGTACTTGAATTATAAGTTATGGTACCTAATACTTTGTTATAATTCTGGTCCCAGTCAGCCACAACGAAGGTGATTGGGCTCGGGAAGTCGAGCGAGCCTGCTATCCAATACCAGAAATGGGAGCTAATACCATCTGTCCCCATGATATAGCTCGTGCAGTCCGTCCGTTGCCTAACTGGAAGTCTCCAGGGCCCGACGGACTGCACAATTTCTGGATCAAATGGTTTGTTGGGTTGCACGCTCGCTTGGCGACTCAGTACCAGTCTGCTTTAGAGTCTGGTTCGCTACACTAGTTCCTAACGACAGGAGTTACCCACCTGCTCCATAAATCAGGTAGCACCGTGGAACCCAAAAATGATAGGCCGATCACGTGTTTATCGACGGTCTATAAAGTTCGTACATCTATTTTGAGAGCTAAAATTAACAAACATATATAGACACCAACTCCATCACGTCAACCTCTCAAAATGGATTTAGGAATGGGTCCCGCGGAATTAAGGAGCTACTCCTCATTGATATGGCCATTAGCCAACAGGTTCGTCGTTCCCGAAAGGATCTGTCGACATGTTGGATAGATATTAGAAGGCCTATGACTCGGTGCCACATACATGGCTCATGAGGGTGCGGGAGTTGTATAAAGTAGTTGCAACTTTGCGCACCTTCCTGATGTCGTATATGGGGCAATAATGGAGGATGGTCCTTCGCTACCCAGGATAGAATAAAACAAAAGACAAGCCGTTCAGAATATTTTAGTTTTAAAACCAAATGGAAGCTAACCGCTAGTTTGCAGTTTATTCTATCCAGTTTCACGCGCTTTTTCAGCGTAAACTCAAACGCAAAACTTCTATTTAGTTTTAAGCAAATATTTCACCAATTTACGCTGCTGCCGATTCGCGATACATAATATATTAATGCATTTTCGTACGAGTAATTTCAGCTCCGCGATAGGTTAGTTGCGAACTTCGAAAGACTAAGTTGTTCGATGTGCTTACTTAGTTCCTGAAGAACTTCTTTGGTTTCTGTTTCATGTTACTTGAAGATCAGTTACTTCGAGATTCAGCAGCCCAATTGCGTACCACAGTTTCTATCGCCTCCCGAAAGATTTTGAAGAACATTCTTAATCCATTGCATCCCTTTCCGCTATCGGCTGATCTCAACGCTCCTTTGCTCCGAATGTGTTGAAATTGGGTGCGTCTCTTAACATATAAAGTAATTTGGTATATTTTCATTTCAATAACGTTCACAAGATACCTATAATAAACGTGAGTTATACCAACAGTTGATATAATTTCTTTAGATATAACATTTGTATACTCTAAAACGTATTTCGTATAACGTTATTGGAGATAACGTTTATTTAATCGAAAATCATTAGGCCTATCGTATAAAATATATACTATTGATACCATCTGTATGGTTAACGTTCGTTTTTAGTTTTTGTGAGTGGCATCTCGCAGTTGACCACTGGGGGTCGAGACTGCTTAATCGAACGTTTCCTGTGGGAGCTTTAAGCGAACTTAAAGCCTCCGGCCAGGGCTTAAAAACTAAGGTAAAATATTAGGCGACTGTGCGTCGCTAATAAGAGGACAGCTAGACGGGGCAGGCTGGCTCATGATGGGAGGGTTAAGTGCTACAGTTTCAGCTGTGCCCCCAGCAGGCACAGCTTCACCGAGTAGGGGGTAGGGGGGGAGGTTACGATTGCGACCTCGGCGGCGAGGTCGGAATGTATTTCTAGGTGGTTTGCGTTTGCAAACCATACTGGTGGCCTTACTACTCTCCTGAAGGAGGGTTATGGGGTCATCAGGGTCGGTTGTATGGTTAACACCCCCATTCATTCATTAATAGGTTAGAAGGTTAAGGTGGGAGCGCAGGTTCCCCTCTATGTTGGTGTTCATTTGGGTTAGGTTTGGTTAGAACAGTGACTATTAACGCGCGAAGGCGAACAGTGAAGCGAGCGTGCTACGGGAGCGGCGTGACAGAAACGAATCGCCGCAAAACCGACTCCACGTAGTATTGTCTGCCCCATCCCTAAAGTGTTAATTAAAGCCGAGTAGGCACGGAGGGGCAAGGCGGCCCGCGAGAAGCAGGTGGTTTTTACACTCGCGTGGTGAGCGTGAAACACATCTGCGACGAGCTCGCATGGGACCGCCGGAGCCCCGCAGCGCCGGAGCCGAGACAGAAACCATGCCTGCTACATGTTGCATGCTTGCTTGCATGCTGCATGCATGGTGTACCTATGCTTGTTTTCATGCTTGCTGCATGTATGGTTTATGCTTGTTTCCATGTTTCTTACAGGGAAATAAAAACCACAACAGAACTTATTAATAATTAGACAATGTTATAATGTGTATATCTGAAATTTTGCTTTGTGTTTTTTACTAGGCGTTTTATTATTTTATACTAAATAGGTTTTATGTCTATTGAGTGGTTTAACAAATGATTTTATAATCAATGTATGTTTTGCTTATTAAGATCACCTCTTTACTTATTTAAACCAATTACTTTTAATATAAACATAACCTACAAATAACAAAATTATATCCTTTTTTTTTGTGGATGGGAAATCATCAAATGACTTCTCCCGCTCTGGGCAGAGCGGGAGGGCGTGTCAGACTTTTACTGACTAAAACCCACCCATGTTCCTTCAGTTGCCCGTGCCAGGGAAACGGTATCTCTTTCGAACTACCCGCGCCTCCGGCGGCATCGGCGCAATTGACCCCGTCACTGCTGAAATCTCTTTGAGGCGCGCGTGGAACACAACACGCCGTCGACCCGGACCTGGTCCTTACCGGACGGCGAGCTGCCCATTACTCGTCGTCCGCAAGCCCGCGCCTACGGTGGCCGGGAATCGGCGATCGATTCCCGCCGCCCAGGGCGCCTCCTCCGGCGGCTAGGGGCGCGAGGGCGCGGCTGTTGCCTCTCCCTCACGCGTTCCGCTTCCTCCTTCGCGAGCATTACTGCTTCGCAGAAGGAGGTGACGGCCTCCCATGCACTCTCGCTCCGCACCATGCATGGCCTGGACCAGGTTTGGACGCGAGAGATCGCCGCCACCGATCGCCTCCGTGAGAACACGGCGGTGCTCCGCCCAAGCCGGGCAGACCTCCACTGTATGCTCCACTGTGTCCTCCGGGCGATCCACACAATGGTGACACCCGGGCGTTTCCTCTCGCCTTATCCGAAACAGGAACCTTCCGAAACAACCGTGTCCGGTGAGGACCTGCGTCAGGCAGAAGGTGAGGACGCCGTGGCGCCTCTCCAACCACTCCACAAAGAGGGGACTTATCGCCGCAATTGCGGCGTGCCCAGCGCTGGGTTGCGACAATCGCACTCTCCATGTCGCCATGAGATCCCGCCGGAGCTCTGTCCGCTGTACCGTGATTTCTCGCGGCAGCGGAGTTACGCCCCGGCGTTTCGCCTCCTCGCGCCACTCCCACACGAACAACATAAAAATAACAAAACATAACCAAACATGACCTAAAAATAACAAAATTATATCCTAACATAACTAAAACTATTAAAAAACTAAAATATGGCATCGAAAAATTCCTCCGCATCGTTGTCGACTGGTGAAGTACCCAAGAGTCAGCTACCTCCATACCAAATTTTATCAAAATCGGTCTAGCCATTTGAGCGTGAAGAAGTAACAAACATACAAACACACACACACTCACAAACTTTCGCCTTTATAATATTAGTGTGATGTACATACAGCATAATTTATCTATTTTATTTATTTATTTAATTGACCAACTTACACTAACAGTAATAAACTACACATATAAGTTATAGATCAAAACATTTGGAATACAAAGGTACTGCTTCTTTCTTAATAAATTTCTTCCAGCAGACCTGCGAAAGGAGAAATGAAAAAGAAAATATAAGTAGACAATAGTGTGTGAGAATGAGAAACGAAAAAATATGTATTTTGTTGTAAAAAGGTTTACCTACTTTTTTACAAGGTACAATACAATTGCTAGTATTTTAACCCAGGTACGGCAGTAAACCTTCCGTGGACCTGTTTATTACGGCACGTAACCAAACTAGAGATAAAACTTATCTACGGCTTGCGATGTATTGCTCCAGAACACGTATGTAGGTATTTACCTGCATTTTGGTCAAAAATAGGGTAGGGGCATTGATATATAAATTAGGAAGATAAGGTTCGCGCTCCTCGACGTGGACCGCACAAATTGTGTTAATGCACACATTTGCCCTTAGTCACAATCGAACTGGCGTTTGTGTAGCACGTTCAGTAAAATTACCGTAATCGTCTAAATAAGCGGCAACAATGCCTTCATGTGTTTTCAAAATGTGCACAAATAGTTCAAAAACCAAAAACAAGTTTCACGGATTTTACTTTTCACTCGTAAGTACAGCCAAAAATTTTAGTTTGTTGAAAATTATAATAATATTTAATTTTTGCTTCGCCATGTTTGTGAGAGCGAGATAGACATGCAATGTCATTTATAATTGTAAACATTTGGCGACTAACGCGATTTCGTTTACACGACAGCGCCAGCTCCTATCTGTATCCTTGTCTATCGGTAACTGTAGGTTTGCGACTGTGATCACAGATGTGCGAGTTTCGGTGCATGTAGTCGTGCGCCGAGTCCAGGAATAATGCTTGCGATATTAGCGCGTAACCTATCTTACTCTAATATATCAATGGGTAGGGGTTACAAAATCTTACAAACCTAATAAGTAAACTGACAATTTATTTTCTTTTTAATATTAAATTGTTAGTGTACTACTAGGTTTGTAAGATTTTGTAACCCTTTTTCCTCCTAGAAGTTCCTCCTCGAAGAACTACCCCTAACATTTTTTCATGGGTCTTGATATAATATACGGTATGGAACACACATTATATGCAATAAATTCAATCACATGCTTGTTATCGCTTTTGCTGACGATATACAAAAAAACTTTTTACAAAAAAAAAAAAAAAAAACAAACGACTCCCAAAAAACACTACAAAGTGAAAAATAACTTTAATTTCAAGTCAATGTCTTTGGTTTTCTTTTAGTTTAATTTTTTGCCACTGATTTCCGAATTTAAAGTTATTTTTCACATTGTAGTGTTTTTTTTGGAGTCGGTTGTTTTTTTTTTTTTTTTTTTAAAGTTTTTATTTTTCACTTTTTATTGGTGCCTACCCCACACATGGAATACCACTCTGCAAAATAAATTAGAGCATCATTCACATAAGACTATGTGGGAAAATTACGTATTAAATTATTGAAGCTAACTCAAAAGTCACTCATCAGAACTTGAAGATATTTACGACCATCTCAAATAAAAACTTTGCAAAACGGCAAATTTACGTCGCGCTAAGCCATGTCAGAAGTTTGGAATGCGTAGTTTTATGTTGACGGCAATAACGGGGCTACGAAATCTGACTTCTGACAATCAAGGCCACACATATCATATAACTCAAGTAGCGCAATTCGAAGCGGCATATAATTACCATTAAAATCATTTATAGCCAAAGTGCACCTCATGACAATTCCAATAAGCCTATAATTTTTGAGGATTTCCCTCAATTCCTCATGGATCCCATCATCAGAACTGGATTTTGATAGAAATGGGACCAATCTGGACCTTTAAAAAAAAAAAAAGAATTTTCCAAATCGGTTTATAAATGACGGAGTTCTGAAACCAGCGCTGGGGCTCCGTTTCGCATGGGGTCGCGGCATTATGCTGAGCAGTAGCCGTTTTGCGTAGATGTGACGCATATTTTCCCCAAAATTTGCTTTTCACATTGCTTATTTTATATTTTTTTTTGTCCTTTGCGTCATGTTTACCGCAAATAAACGTATTTTCTTTCTTTCTTTCTTTTTTTCTTTCTAGGTAACAAACATAAAAAAAAATACAACCGAGTTGAGAACCTCCTCCTTTTTTTGAAGTCGGTTGAAAATGAACGAAATCGGTCCAGTAATTAGGTCAAAAAGTAGGGTTTTAATGTTGAGTAGAACACTGTAGAATGGGATCACTAGGTCAGTGCGATAATGAACTCGAATCCTTGCACATGTAGTGTGCAAACAAAAAAAAAACATGTTTGGTGAACAACGGATTGGGCACTATGGTGCACCGCAAGTGGCCAGCTCGATTGTCTAAACAGAGTAAATTACTTTTACTGAATTTATTTTGATATTTATTTAGTTTGTATTAACTTCATTAGAATGTGAAAATTCTTTCTACCTACCATGATTTTGACAATAGGTACCTACCATAGATACTCGTATCAGAAAGATTCCTGTGGTAGCTTCGGTCAGTAAAGATAATTTATCATCTAAACTAACACATATTATTCGTCCAATAATTTTTTTTTCTAATAGATAATAAGCTTCTACCATTACATTATCACTAGACATGACCATAATATCATGTTTTAACTTTAAACTTAAAAAAAAAACACAATTTAAATTCAAAACGACTTTAAAAAACAAATTGTTGCCAGCTGTTCGAATGTGTTGCCATAAAAACACACTCGAAGCCATTGCACCAAACTTTACGTACGAACGTGAACATATGTGATGTAATAACTTTTTATGGTACCTACATCCAGTTTTATTATAAAATGTTCTGGTACATAATTTTCTATTGGCCGTTCAATGTGAAAAAAGCATCACACTAAACTCGCAACTTACGAGTTGAACGAATTTGGGGGAGTGGGAGTTGGGATAGTGTACCTAATAAAACAATAATCTATTTATTTGCAGACGACACAGGCCCTTACCCACCGGACACAAACCTAAACATACATATTTTTATTATAAGATAATTGCTGAAAATCAACGCCGTTGACGACAGGTTCGTCCGACGTCACGACATTTTGCTGAGCAACGACCCGTTCTTACCTCAGATCAACAAAAAAAGGAAGATGGAGCGCCGCGAACATCAAAAGTGAAGCCACCATTTTATCTAAGTGTGTGTCGAAGGGTTGCCATTTGTAAAATTGTTTTACCCTATAATTTGGGGAATAATGATTAAATTTGTTTAATCGGATGGGGAAATTTTAACTCGTATTATGGCAACCACGTTTTTTTTCCAACTAACCTAAATCCTAAAACTCATAGTTTATTTAATAAAAAAACGATGTTATTTCTAGTGAAAAGTGATTCCGTGAGACTTTTTATGTATTTTTACAAGTTTTCACTACACAGGAAAGCATAATTATTTTTTTAAAACTATATTATCTAGACGACGACTCGTCACGTACTAAGAGCGAGCGGTGAGCATGGTTTTAGTTGTAGATATGTGTGTGCGTGAGCGTGTTTTACTCGCAGGAGCACGGTTTTGTGGCTTCACTTTTGATGTTCGCGGCGCTCCGCTTTCTTTTTTTTGTTGATCTGAGGTTCTTGCACAGTAGTGCTATTCTGTAAATATCTCACCGTGAAAACATAAGTGAAGTGATCTTAAAGTGAGCTGTCAATAGTGTCAACCCCTAATAGTATCAGGTGGAATGACGGCTCATTTCACGCTCATTTCACTTAAGTTTTCACGGTGAGATGTTTACAGAATAGCACTGCAGATGCGACGCACGGCTTAATTTATTCTTGTTATTGTTGTTTGTTTGTTATAAAAGTTGTTATATTTCCACTCTGCAATTTTGCTTTTTGTTTTCATTGTATGTTGTCATTTACCAGTATCGCAACACAGGGGCAAAGTACCTTAAGTACCTAAATTGTCTTTGATCCCTGACTGACATCAAGCAATGGAATTTATAGACTGCTTGAATGCGAAGCCTTTGCCTGCTTTGCATGTGTAAGATTGCCACACATCAAACAACAGTTTTGTGGTGGTCTGGCAAATGTTCCCAAGAAAAGTCATTTCTGTAAGAGGTGACATTGCGTGGCCGCCACGAAGTCCAGATTGAACATTGTGTCGCATCACAATCCCACTTGGTTCATACAAAACAAATAACAGTATCTGAATTAAAAGATTCGCAGCGCTGTGATGGAGTAATGCGCCAGTTATCAGAGACCGTCAAATCTCGACTGAAAAACGGAACACACGGGAGCGCGCTTGCTGAGCCGGTTTGCCGTTTACCTGATGAAAGAGAGAGATAGATGATGCGCTTCACTGTGTAAGGAGATAACAGTTTTTATCTGCTTTTCACGTGTTAATTACAAAAAACCAGTTTTATCCTGCAATCCGAATATCAATACAATGCGTCTCGATACACAAATTAGCATTATGGCGTATTGCATATCATTCAAAATAAGATAGACTAGAAAACTTTTCAGAACTTTTTTTACGAGTAGTTGTTTGTGTTGGTGTGTTTTGTGTGTGTGTATGTGTCATGATCTGTGTTTGAGCTAAGTTTTTTAGATAACACAATAGAAATGTGTTTTTAATAATTAAGTACCTATTAAAATAATATTATTTATTAACAATAAATAGATTACATTTTTCAAAAATGCGTCTTTTCATTCTTAAAAATTTAGTCCCGTGTGAGCGAGCGACATTCTTTTCCGACGAATGACAACAAATTCACGAGCAGCAACAAAATTGTAAAGTAAAACTAAGTTTACAATGTTACCTTAGGTATAGGGGAAGGTGGGGGAACACCGGATAGTTAAGGTAAAGACACAATAAATAAATCAGTATGTTATTTATTAAGATAATCAATGTCATACATGTTTAAGTATACCTTAGGCATATCTTTGGCATGAAAATTTTTGAGATTAATCTTAATATCTACAAAATAAAACAATTATAATCAAAAATTATAAATCCGAATTCACCCCATACCTATGGGTCAAACCGGATAGGCATTTTATATTAAAGGGGTGAATACAGATACTAAAAATAAAATAAAATATTCAAATTATTCGCAGTTTTTGCATACATAAAATAATAACTCTTGCTCGGAACAACCAATACAACTTTCGTGAGCCCATTTAAGACAAGCAGTACATTGGTACCATTCCTCTGTGGACTTAGTAGACTCAATAGCAGGGCACTTTCGAAACACTACATCTTTGGATTTTCCCCCTTTGATCTTCTTTACACGATCTTCTAAGGAACTTTTGGGTACATTGTATGTGTGTGACGCTAAAATATATCCCATTCTACCTTCCATCACCGAATTTATGGCTAAAAGCATATCCTCTGACTCCGACCATTGCAGCCTATTTGACTTTCTCACATATTATGTCCGTGGCAAGTTGACGCTCGCACTCTGTAAAAAGTAAAAAAAATTGTCATTATAAAAAATAATAAAACAAACGCCCACAATACCTACATAAAAAAAAAATCAATCCTATATAAATCAATCGGGGTGAAACCGGATAGTCGAAATCACCCCGTCCGCTCGTACCCCACAGGTACCTTGTTTAAAATTGTAATAACTAACAGGTTATGTTTACACTCATAACAACAACAAATACCGTTTTAAAAGGTTAAATATGTATTACTTCTTAAAAAATACAACTGTATATGATAGCACATAGCTAAACTTAATGATAACACTATAAAAAAATCAAAATATTAGATAACTCACCTATGTTTTCAAATTTCGTTTATAGACGCACGCGCTGAGATGTTACCGTCGCCGCCATTTGCAACCGCACTGAGCAAGCGCTCGCGAGTATTTCTCCATTAGCTAGGACGAGACAGCTATACAAGGAGTAATGAAATAGCAACTATCTGCTTTCACCCCCTATCCGGTTTCCCCCCTCATTCCCCTACACGTGTCACGCAGAACATTTTAATCCTTGCCCTAAAAACAAGCTGAAAGCTGCTGGAAGTTCAACACCTAAAACATTGTTGTTTATCTCTTGTCAAAACTGAAACTAACAAACACTGCAGCTCAAAATAAAAACTTTTCTTATTATGATACGGAGCAAAATGTTTTCGCTACAAAATAAAATGTTTTCGATACATTTTAGGTGACTGGTTGAAGTTTGGCTAGAAAAATCGGTTAAAACATTTTAATAACAACACGCCTTGTTTCCCCGAAGGGCTGGGCAGAGGTGTACCTATTGTACCTTCAGCCACATTGCGCCAGTTATGTTTCAGTCCTATGCAATACGGGGCTAGTGATTACCATCAACCGAGCACAAATCCAAATCCAATCAAATCAATTTGGGGTCCCCCCAATCCCCTGATACCACTCCTATGAAAAGGTAAGGCACTATTCTTGAGAAAAACTCATTATTGTAACCTAACCTCAAAACACTTTTTTTTTTTTTTTTGTGGATGGGAAATCATCAAATGACTTTGACATTTCTCCCGCTCTGGGCGGAGCAGGAGGGCGTGTCAGACTTTTACTGACTAATTAACTTTATTGACTAAACTATGCGGTATCTCTTTCCAATAATCTCTTTGAGGCGCGCCTGGAACACAACGACCCGGGCCTGGTCCTTACCAGACGGCGAGCTACAGATTCCCGCCGCCCAGGGCGTCTCCTGCGGCGACTAGGAGCGTGAGGACACAAAAGTTGCCTCTCGCTCACGCGTTCCGCCTCCTCCTTCGCGAGCATTACGGCTTCGCAGAAGGAGGTGCCTGCCTCCCACTGATGGTACCCAGGCCTCCTCTCTCCTCTCCGTGAGAGGGAGTGGGCCGTATCAACATAAAATAATGTCGCATAAATGGCCGTATTTTTTTATTGCGTTGATTTAGAAGCTTGATTATTTTAGAGTTCCAAGAGACCATAGACTTTACGTATTTGATATTAATTTTAACTTGATATCTTCACGCATTCCGGAGAAGAAGGAACTTGACAGACTGACAGACGGACAACGAAGTGATCCTGTAAGGGTTCCGTTTTTTTCCTTTTGATGTACGGGTACCCTAAAACGATTTTATTCTATTATTAGATGATTATGTCATGTTTTATTCAATTCTTAGTATATCAAAGCAAAGAAAGAAACCGGTGCTTTTATATAATTTTCCAAGCCAGTAGTTACAAAAGAATTATAATAAAAAGGTCCGTGGGCACATGAAAGCAGCTGGTATTTGTTGAATACAATATGGTTGGTTTACGAAACTTGGCTTTATTTTCGGGAGATTTAGAAACTTTTTACGGCAGATTTCGTTTGATTCTTTAGGTATTTTGTTAGTTAAGTTGTAAAAACTTCAGTTCTTATATTACTAGGCCTATCTGTAAGAGAATGAAAACAAGTATTTTATAGCATAGACACTATATATTATTTTAGATAACAGTTTTAAGTGGATGACACATCGACAATTTTGTGTTTTTAAAATTCCTATAAAATCCAATGTATAGTTAAATCATTTGGATTTTCCATGTGTTATTTGACTATATTTTCTACTGTTGTAGGTACTAAAACCGAAACATGATTACTTGAATATTTTTTTGATAGAAAAAAAATCCAAAGTAGCTCCGTCTATTTTCTGTTTTATACGATTGTACGTACTTAAACAGTTCCTTATAGTTTTTTAAATATTTTAAGAACTTATAAGCTAATTTATTTAAGTATAAAGCATTTTGATAGAAAGCATTTTAAACGAAGCGCGTTTAGTTCCGGTGTTAGTCTTCTATCTTGCGCGTCAAACTATAATTCTTGCGCTCTAGCATGGCGCGGGTGACATTTGATGAACTGTTCCTTTTCACTTTTGACCGTTATCGCGATTTACAATCATGATTTAATATTTTAGCTGCACCCTAAATATCATAATCGTAAAATACGGATCCAATAATAAATGTAGTAAATTAAATAAATTATCCTGCCAAAATGTTTTTATTATTATCTACAAATAAAATCAAATTTAAAGAAAAATGAAGCAAAGTGATAGGCGTGTAACGTAACGCCATAGACATGTTTAGTGATGAGATGTTTTGCTATTATGGGTTTTTTATCGATAGTCGATATTTTTTATAGAAAAAGAAGTTTATTGTTTATTTAAGTTTATTTTTAATCTTTTGTTGTTAGAATTTTTGTTGTGATTAAATTAGCCGAAAAAATGATACCATGAAATTTTTTTTTTTTAAATAAATAATATTGGTAGTGCTTTAAATGTGATTTTTTTATGTTTTGCATTAAATACATATTTTAAAATAAATTTCATAATAATATGATATATCAAAGACATTTTTAAAATTTTTAGGAGAACGAGATTTTTGCTGTAAGAATCGTTATCGATAAAATTGAATTATACATATTGTCACTGACCTAGTCATGCCATACTGACATGTGTCACCCGCACCATGCTAGAGCGCAAACATTATAGATAGCCATAACGCCATTTCACGTGCATAGCGAGCTAAACCACGCTTCGATGTATCCTCTTAAGACTCATATAATAGGGGGCGAGCCTATTGCCATGAACCGAGCACAAATCCAGACTCCGCTGCTACTGAGAAATTCCAGCTGATGGAAAACCCAATAACACTTTGTCTGACCAGAGAGTTATGTGTTTTTTTTTTAAATATTTTCTTTGTAATTCAATTTATAGGAACGAATGTAAAAAAATTAACAAAAATGTGGTCGTAACAGTAGGTTGCTGAAGCGGAACCAAAGAGGCTTTGAAAATTCACAAAGCGAATTTCATATTGCAATATGCAAAGTAAGATTTTTATTTTCACTTATAAAAGGAAAATGTTGTAAAATTATAAGTGTTAAGTATATTAGAGCTGCCTAGAACATTCAAGATGTTTTTTGCATTTATCTTTATAATCAAAGTTTTGCGCTTTTGTAGGTAAGTACCAGTTTTCTTATGCCATGACGCCATTTTGTTTTCATTGAATTTACAATCAATACCGACTCTCTGCGTCGTTGGGATAAGAGCTACGTCTGAACATGAGGTCCTGGGTTCGAATCCCAGCTCGGGCAAAGTGTTTTTCGGTTTTTCCACCTGGTATTTCTCAGTGCGGTCCGAAGTCTCGATTTGTGCCCGGTTGATCGAAATAGGCTAACCCCCCATTTTAGGTACATAAAATTTGGATGTCCCATAGGTATCCTTCTGCCCAACCCTACGGGGATTTCAGGCGTGATGGTATGCTAAGTTACGTTGTTACCTACTCTCAGGTTCCATTCACTGTTTTTCTCATTTCTCCTTTAATCTTTGGGCCCGGTTATCATTATTTTATTCATCATGAAAATTGTTAGGTACAGTAACAAAAGAGATATCTAGACAGGGTATACTAACATATTTGTATGTTAATTGCTTCATAATCAATTTCGTGACAATATACAACTTCGTGTTGGTGTGTAACACTGTAGGAGTATTGCAAAAACAAAGTAACATTTATAAAATTGAACATGAAGCAATTCACATACAAATTTTTTTTTTTTTTAATTTTATTTACTGAAATAACAACACAGCGATGTTTCTTAAATATAAACTCGCCAAACTTTTACGTTTGATGGCGAGACGCGCTCTTTTACATATGATATGTTACTCTACCCTGCCTAGATATCTCTTTTGTTGACTGTACATACGGATCCTCAGGAGACTGAAAGTCTGCCAATGATTAATTTTGATACCTATCAAACCGCATACCTGCAACTGTAAAGACTCCTTCAAACAGGTCCGGCGTGCGACTCAAAGGCACCGCTCGTCGCGCGACACGCGGTGCCTTTGAGTCGCGTGCTGCGTCTGTATGTACCTAGGAGCCTTCACACAGTTGAAATGAAAACCCTTTTTACATTACGTCAATACAAAAATCCATTGTTCCTGTGATCGCTCCATAATGTTGGAGGCATTCAACAGCATCAAAAAAAAACTGAATGAATTACAGATGAATATTTGTTGATTTGTCGAAATTAAACTCCAAACTGTGCAGAAGTTAACTTTTACATGTTGTTTTACATTTCCACAGAGGAGCTCGTGGCTAAGTAATAACAGCCGCACGGGTCGATCCATCAGGTCAAGCTACGCTTGCCAGGGTTGGTCCGTGGATGGGGTGACCTCTTTACATGACGAGACTCCTCCGTGCCTCGGAAAGCACGCTAAGCCGTTGGTCCCGGCTGTCATTCGTGGATCTTTGACAGTCGTTACGGGTCGTCAGGAGCCCGAAAATCTGGCAACCAGTCTTACCAAGGGGTAATATCGTATTACCCAGTTAGTGGGTTGTGAAGGTCAGATAGTCAGTCGCTCCATGTAAAATACTGGTATTCAGCTGCATCCAGTTAGACTGGAAGCCGACCCCAACATGGTTGGGATTTTGAGTATTTACACAGCCATAAACATGGCTGTTTAATCTCAAATGGAATCATAAGGCTCAAACATATTCCTCTGTCTATATTATACCATTTCAGATCTGGAATGGTTATCACAATTTGGCACGACTGCTCGAGACGAAATTGTCGCAAAAGTAAATTGCAGCATAATAAGACCCTGCACGCACTGCGATAATAAATTCGCAACCCTCACCCCTCAGCAGATTTGCGATTTTAAAATCGTGTCGCAAAATTTTTTTACGTAGTGCGCGCTGGGTTTTTGTAGCGAAAGTGGGCACTAAGGCAGGATTTTTGAAAATTCACCCCCTAAAGGAGCTTTTTTTTTTTTTTTTTTTTTTTTTTGTGGATGGGAAATCATCAAATGACTTCTCCCGCTCTGGGCAGAGCGGGAGGGCGTGTCAGACTTTTACTGACTAAAACCCACCCATCTTCCTTCAGCTGCCCGTGCCAGGGCCACGGTATCTCTTTCGAACTACCCGCGACCCCGGCGGCATCGGCCCAATTGACCCCGTCACTGCTGACATCTCTTTGAGGCGCGCGTGGAACACAACGCGCCATCGACCCGGGCCTGGTCCTTACCGGACGGCGAGCTGCCCATTACTCGTCGTCCGCAAGCCCGCGCCTACGGTGGCCGGGAATCGGCAATCGATTCCCGCCGCCCAGGGCGTCTCCTACGGCGGCTAGGGGCGCGAGGGCGCGGCTGTTGCCTCTCCCTCACGCGTTCCGCTTCCTCCTTCGCGAGCATTACTGCTTCGCAGAAGGAGGTGACGGCTTCCCATGCACTCTCGCTCAGCACCATGGCCTGGACCAGGTTTGGACGCGAGAGATCGCCGCCGCCGATCGCCTCCGTGAGAACACGGCGGTGCTCCGCCCAAGCCGGGCAGACCTCCACTGTATGCTCCACCGTGTCCTCCGGGCGATCCACACAATGGTCACACCCGGGCGTTTCCTCCCGCCTTATCCGAAACAGGAACCTCCCGAAACAACCGTGTCCGGTGAGGACCTGCGTCAGGCGGAAGGTGAGGACGCCGTGGCGCCTCTCCAACCACTCCTCAAAGAGGGGACTTATCGCCGCAATTGTGGCGTGCCCAACCCCCTAAAGGAGCTAAGTATGAAAGTTTGTATCTGTTGATATTGTAAGGTCGTTATTTTGAGCATGGCTTGTCTCATAGAAAGAACGTAAGGTGACGATAACCGACTTTTAATGATTTTAAACTGAAAATCACATATAAACGAGTAGTATTAATGATTTGAAAATAAAAAATGAATAAGTAAATAAACGTTTTTTTTTTTATTAACCGACTTCAAAAAGGAGGAGGTTCTCAATTCGTCGGAACCTTGTATGTCCCCGATTACTCGAAGATGGCTGGACCGATTTGGATTTTTTTTGTTTTATTCAAGAGGGTATACATCTGTGATGTACCAACTGTGGTTGGTCCCATATAAAATTGATTAACTTTGCTTCGGTAGTTTTTGAGTTAGCTTCAATAATACGTATTTTTCCCACACTTTTATATGGATTCTAGTTTGTTTTGCAGGTAGGGTATTAGAATTTGTGTGGGGTAGGTACACAACTAAAAAGTGAAAAATAAAAACTTTTTTACAAAAAAATACAACCGACTTCCAAAAACAACACTACAAATTGAAAAATAACTTTAATTTCGGAAGTCGGTGGCAAAAAACGAAAATACATTTAACTAGACACCGACTTCCGAAATTAAAGTTATTTTTCAATTTGTAGTGTTGTTTTTGGAAGTCGGTTGTATTTTTTTGTAAAAAAGTTTTCAAGTAAAAATACAGGATGTAAGTGTAAACAGTGGCAATCTTTTAAGGGGTCATTGTACTCATCATTATGAATAACTTTTACTATGGGACCAAACCTGAAATCGCGGAAAAAAATCTGTTGTTTCGTACATTTTGACGAAATAAGCGAACATAAATGTATTAAACAGCATATTTTTTTTTCGTGATTTCAGGTTTGGTCCCATAGTAAAAGTTGTTCGTAATGATGAGTACAATGACCCCTTAAAAGATTGCCACTGTTTACACTTACACCCTGTATAACATTGCACAAAGAAGTGTATCGATGGTGTCTGTATATAATTAAATTAGGGCATTTTCTTAGTAACTTAATATGTGTATATTGTAGATTCTGGGTATATTACATAGTGTAATTATTTTTGTACTGTTATTTCTAACGCTGATAAAAAACTGAGAATCACGCAAAAACTATCAAGCGTATTTTTATGAAACTTTCACCATTTTAAAAACAATTTAAGTATTTATCTTTTAGTATACGTGTTTTAATATACCGTTTGTTCAATCCTACTAATATTATAAATGTGAAAGTTCCTGGATTAACACATAGGATACTTTTTATCGCGGTAGTCCTTTCCACTGGGATAATTTCCGACATCTATGCGGGCGAAAGCGCGGGCAACGGCTAGTGTATAATAAATTAATAATACGTCTAATTTGGGACAGTGATCCTTGATGGACGAGTCCTATTACTGGCTGGACGTACGACGCGTTGCGTGAGCTCAGCACAGAACACGCAAGCTATGCTCTCAACGCTGGTGGCATCTAACTGCGTCTTAAAATTCAACTTTCATGATAGTCTAATATTATCTACATGAGAAGTACCTATGCAGAATATTTTAGAGCAAGGATAAAATCTAATTTGGTGCATATAGCTCTGCTGCATAAGTTTGCAACGTGATGTGCTGTATATTTTAAGTTTTCAGCAAACTCTTTGCACATAAATTATTCTGTAAAGTTACTTAGATGAAAGTTGTTTTCATAAGTAACGGGGTATGTCGTTCATACCTAATTCAGGTATGAACGACATACCTCGTTACTTATTCGTTAATGTTAATTATTCTTGCTTAATGCAAGATTGGCAATTATTAGCTCCTTCCGACAAAGGGCGAATTTCACCAATGAAACTGAACACGATCAGCGTATCTAAACTGCGTTCAAGAGTTGTCTCTTGACATATCACAGAACAAATATAAATAAATAATAAGTTTATTAGTACATAAACAAAAAAACAACAACACAGTACATGGCATATGGAAACAGTGTGTTGTACTACCAAGTTTAAAGTTATAGTCAGCTTTCCGGGCTCCTAAACTAGGTACGCAGACCTGTATCTTAGGAGTCGGAGATTTTACGGTTTCAATTTATAAAATACAACCGTGACTTTACTGTTAGTTCACAGTGGTTGTTATCACAGCAGATGGAGTGAAAGATTGTGTTTGTGTAACTAGGGGTGTGTATATGAGTGTAGTGTGTGTGTAGGGAGGTGTGCATGTGAAGTGTGTGTTTGATAAGCTTTCTTACAAGGTAGGTTTGATAAAGTTATGATTGTATAGCCAATAAATTTTCTGTCTCATTATGATAAGAGCCAGTTTCTTATTTTTTTTTTAAATTTCATGTAAGCTATGTCTGTACAATTGAATAATTTTATTTATTTTATTACTAGCTTTTGCCCAAGGCTTCGCCCGCGTGGATGTCGGGAAATATCCCACAGTAACGTACTACCGGAAATCCCTTCCTTATTCCTTGTCTACTTGTTAAAATTTCAGCTTTCTAGGTCCAAGGGTTAGGGCTGGGCGTTGATGAGTCAGTCAATCAGTCAGTCGGTCAGGACTTCTCTTTTTATTTATATAGATAGAGAAGTCCTTCTGCCAAAATTTTGAAATTCCTTGCTGCTGATGCATTGCCTGCCCACGCTATTATTTGGTTTTTGCTAGCGTTCTTTCTGACCATTTTTCTTTTTGCTCGGCACCTAAGAGAATTGGGCTATCAAATTCAAAAATAATTATTAAAGTCCGCCTGGTAGTTCCAGAGATTAGCGCGTTCAAACAAACAAAAAAGTGTATGTGTCAGCTCCGACGCAGACTGGAGTTTACTCCTGTTTTTTGTGCCAACTTTCTATTTTTTGGTAATTTCTGTCGGGCAGGGTTTCAACATTGCATCAATGCTATACAAAAAGCAACTTTAAGGTATAGGTAAAGGCACTCGTGTTCCCTCCCCGTCTCTCTCTAAGCCCCCTCTCACCCCTCCTCCTCTCCCTCTAATCCTCCTCTCACCCCCCTCCCCTTCCCTCTCACCTTCCTCTATCACCCCCTCACCACCCTCTCTCATCCCCTCGCCCCCATCCCCTCTCCCCCTAATCCTTTCCTTCCCGCTAATCTCCCCCTCCCCCTTTTACCCCCGCTCACCCGACCTCCTCTCCTTCTAATCTTCCCCTCACCCTCCTCCCCTCTCACCCTACTCGATCATCCCCCTCACCATCCCCTCTCACCTCCTAACCCACCCCATCCCCTCTCCCTCCCACCCCACCGCTTTCCCTTCCCCCTCTACCGCCGCCAACTCCTCCCTCCTCGCCCCCTCTCCATACCCTCCCCACTCGCTACCTCTCTAACTCTTTTCGCTCTCCAATCAATCAGTCAAAGTCTCAACTCAATCTCTCTTCAATGAATCAGTGCTATACAAAAAGTAACTTTAAGGTGTAAAGGCACTCGTCACCTCCCCTCTCACCTCACTTCTCACACCTCCCCTCTCCCTCTAACCCCCCTCTCATCCATCTCTCCTTCCCACCTCTCACCACCGCCTCTCACCCCTTTCAATCCCCTCACCACCCCCTCTCACCCCTTTCAACCCCCTCACCACCCCCTCTCATCCCTTCACTCTCCACATCTCCATCCCCCTCTCTCTCTTACCTCCCTCACCACATCCCTTCCCGCTAACCTCCCGCTTCACCGGTTTCGCCTCTCCCTCTACCCTCAACAACTACTCTTCTCCCCCTCTTCCCCTCTCCACCTCATTAACCCTCACACCCTCCTATCCCTCTCTCCTTCTTCCCCCTCTTCACCTCCTTCCCCCTCACGCCCTCCTATCCCTCTCCCCCTCCCTTGATCATCTTCCCCTTCTCCCTCCTCACCACACCCCCCTTCCTCCTTGCCTTCCTCAGTACCCCCTCCCCTTCCCCCTTTCCCTCCTCACCACCCCCTCTCCTGCTCGCCTCTCCCTCTACCCTTCCCTCTGGAGGAAAAACTATGAATGACAAATTTTATTACGTGCTTAGGCAAGTATTTGTGCCAAGTTTCAAGTTTATTAACTAAATTAATAAGATATTTCATATAAACTAGACCCCCCTTCCCTGTTTTTACCCCCACAAGGGTGGAATTAAAAAAAACCGCTTAGGATATTTCCGTAACTTGACTGAAATATTATTAATACCAATTTTCGAGTTAATTAAGCCCCACAATAAAACTTGCCCTGTAAAATTGACACTAACTCAAGGAACAAGATTTTTCATACAAACTTTGGACCTCCGTTTCACCCCCTTAGAGGGTGAACTTTGAAAAATTCTTTCTTAGTGCACCCCTAGACCTCATAAGGAACCTACGTGCAAAATTTGGAATCTCTAGACCCAGCGGTTTGGGCTGTGCGTTGATATGTCAGTCAGTCAGTCAGTCAGTCAGCTCCTTCTTTTATATATTTAGAAGATACATGCGTGAACTTTGAGCCAACAATTGCCGACTTGTAAATGCAAAACGACAGGGGTATGTTTTACATATAGGGAAACCGTCACGTCTTAGAAGCAGCTTTTTATCTAATGGAAGGCTGGAATGTCTCCGCAAGACTGAACGAAGGACATTTGCCTTACTGTGAGAACTTCGGCTTTATAATATAACTGATTAGTGGGGTAGTCTCTAGGTTTGAAAAGCATCACTTTAAGAACCACTCGTTGTGCACGTTCTGCAGGGATCATTGCGGTGTTATAAGACACACAACACAGGTTTTACAGAACTTTGTATGAACAGATTCTAACAGAGAATAGCGGGGACTCTTCGCGATGTGCACTTGTTTTCTCGTTTAAACGAATGGCGTGCATGTGTAAGTGAGCTTAAGTTTTACATGTAGGTAGAAAATGCGTTACTGTTACGTGCAGTGTTGAAGCTACGTATCCAACCAGATAATCTTACGTAAGTTATGAGTTCTGAACACCGAGACGAATCTGAGGTAGAAACGGCTGTTGAAGTTTCAACAATCAAGCAATTTCAACTTTCGTTGGTACAACGTTTGTAGCGTAAATTCTTTATGATATTATTGTAGCAGTTGTTTCTCAAGGATAATTCCCAACCACGATCCGATCCAGCAAGGGTCAGCTCTTGCTGCACAAAAAATACCATATTTCGGACCTTGACTCATATAATTATGATGTTAGCAATACTTACTTATAAGCTATGTTAGTAACAAATGTAATAAAAAAAATAATTCATGTACCTGTTGTACTCACCTGACACACCGGGCACATGTACAGCGGCCAGCACATCAAGCTACCCCGATCTGTCACATTTCTTTGATAGATTTAAAACTTTACCACAATGGAATAAGGTTCAAATTTAATTGGTAAAATTTGATATATTGGGGTAGATTGATGTACTGGCCTCTGGTACCCAATGCGCCAGAATGGCGCAACACGGCTTCTCACTGATGACCTATTATGTCTTCTTCTTCGTGAGGTTAGTGATTAATCTGGTGTCCGAGTTTTTATGCCACCAATGGGCCTCTGACTTGGCTTCACATGCCGTCGGGAAATATCTCTCAGGCATCGGCCGGCTTCCTCATCAGTACGTCGATTCTGTAAAATTCAAACAACAACTCGCATCTCACATCGTTATTCACTCTCACTCGTAAAATAGATGCTTTATATTTGACACTTTGAATCGGGTTCGAGTGCGAAGTGAGCGTCGAAGTGACGGCGAAATAACTTACTGAATGCCACTTCTTACGTCATCTCATACTTTATCTGTCAAAATGTTACGGTCAATTTAGTTCAACTCGCTGACACGCTCGCAAGGGTAGCGCTAGTGTAAATTCGAATTATCAACCGAGTTTTTAGAATGCCAATCAAGAAACTCACAGCGGATTCAGATTCGAAGTTTAGAATGAGGTCTTACAGAATCACACGGCATGACAGTTTGGATTATATTCAAAACACACTTTTGTAACAACTGCACCTACTCTATTATGAGTATGAATTCATGATCCATACCGCGTGGCTTCCCAAATTGCCAACTCATTCACGTAAGACACTTACAGGCATTGTAGAACAACTTCTACCAACTCCTGGTTTTCTAGTAATTATTAAGTACTTTGCGAGGCTTCGGAGTTCTATTCCCGTTTGTCTTTGAGTTTGTTAACCGTTATTACGAGTATTAGCTCTCAGTTCAGGATTAAATTGCTCTAGAAGTTTTCTTCTGTAAATATCCCGGACGCTTGTTCAAATTTAATTTGTTTGATGAATGTGATTGTGAGCGAAGTAAAGAAGAAGTAACGAAGTCGGCTCTGGAGCTGTAGTTTGTAGTCTGGGATGTGGTTTTAAACGATGATAAGATGGTATAGTTACTAAATAAATTAAGGACGAAGTATACTCAATATTATAAGACAGTTGTGAGTGGAAAAGTGGAAACACCGACAGGGCGTCGTCCTAGGAGGACATAATTATAGTGACCTTGTTAGTGATGTTCTTCAGAAAGGTAGCTACGAGTGCGTAGTACTCGAAGCCGGCATGCGTGTATGACCAGATGTATCTTTTTTTTTTACAAAAATACAAATACAAAATACAAATAGTTTATTTTCTTTAACATGGTGTATGTAGTCGTAGCTAGTGATAGAAATGTCCTTTTAAGCAAATAAATGCCTGTATTAGGACACTCCGCTCTTCCGCAACTTAAATTTACGTAATGTACATTCACAAACAAAATTAAGCCAATGTTTACTATTTATACAATTTTGAAAAACTAAAGTAAAATAAAGTAAATTAAAATTATTCCAAACAAAGAATTCTTAGAAGACTAAATTTTTATATCAGCTTATTACGAAATAATTGTTATAGTTATATGAGTTGGGAATGTATGATATATGTGTGTAGGGTGTGTGTGTGTGTGGGCTGTATGTGTGTGTGGTGTGTGTGTGTGAGGGATGTGTGTGTTTTTGTGTGGTCAGTGACTAACCTGGCGTCAGAGTTTTTATGCCACCAGGCCATTGACTTGGCTTCACATATCGAGAAATATCTCTCAGGCATGCCGCTTTCCTCACGATGTTTTCCGTCACGCAAGTGATAATAATTACACAATATGCACATTAATCCGAAAAGTCAGAGGTGTGTGGGGTTCGAACTCGAGACCTATGACTTAGCAGTCCGACGGTCACACCACTAGGCTTTCACTGGTATCGATGCATGAACGTAAACGAACCAAAAGGAGTATTTATGGATCGTAGCAAGTGTTCCGTAGTTTCTCCCTACATGGGAAGAAGGCGTGAGTTTATGTATTATGTATGTATATAATATAATAAAAAAAGGTACTGATACATATTCTATTTATATATTTAATATCACACATACACATACCAACACACTCCCACACGACACAAATACATACATATTTGGATATCTACTGTTTTTCTTTGTGTATTGTCATTAGTTTTCTTTTTTAAATTAGTTTTTTGTATTTTCCTTTTCTAATAATTACGAGTAAATTATCTGAAATTATGAAATTTATTGTAATTTTTTTAGTCTTATTTCATGTATAACAACAAATATTAACGGAACGAAGGAGCCTGGACCTCACGACACACGGAATCCTAGTGTGAGTTCCAGGAAACAACACATCCAATGTAATTTCTTAAACAATAAATTATTCTTATTCTATTCTTAATTATTCTTTTAATAGAGAGGCCTCATGAATGACCCGCGTAAAATGGCGACCGCGATTTTCTTTAAAACAATTCAGACTGAAATATTTAGTTCTCAAAAGTATGTCGTTTACTTGAACAGAGTAAGGGTTTAGCCATTTCTCATGAGTAACAAATTGTCGTTGTAAAACGCTGTGATTTGTCCTCGTGACCGATTTATCAACTTCTTTAGGTAAGTTACTTTTAGGGTTCCGTACCCAAAGGGTAAAACAGTACCCTATTACTAAGACTCCGCTGTCTGTCCGTCTGTCACCAGGCTGTACTTTCATGAACCGTGATAGTTAGACAATTGAAATTTTCACAGACTATGTATTTCTGTTGCCGCTTTAACAACAAATACTAAAACAGAATAAAATAAATATTTAAGTAGGGCTCCCATACAACAGACATGATTTTTTTTGCCGATTTTATAGATAATGTTACGGAACCCTTCGTGCGCGAGTCCGACTCGCACTTGGCCGGTTTTTATTTTGAATTTATGTTTTCTGTTTTTAGTTATTTTCCAAGGGTAGGTTTTATGTAGAAATCAAAGTTCTTTTTTTAATAATATATTTTGGAAAAAAATCCTTGTTTTTCTTGCAATCGGTTGTAAACCTTTAGCAAATTGTTTGTGCGGATATTGACTGCTGAGCTCCATCCTTCCAGCGAAGAACCTCTCAAAATTGTTTAAGCTTTATTCAGTAAAGTCCCATAAATGGTGGCATTTGAGCCTTTTCATGGCTATTGGATCACTTAGTGCTATGGTTAATGTGTTGGTATGTTTTGGAAATAAATTTTTCGTGTTGAATATTTTATAAGTGAAATGGATCTTGATACAAAATGAGCGTCTTGTTCGAGTATTTTTTCAAATTGAATTAGAGAGATGAGTTGATGATTGAGATTAAGAGGATTTGAAGCGTGGTTTAGCTCGCTGTGTAAGTGAAATGACGTTACGGCTGTATAGTTGATGCGAGAGAGATAGAAGACTCACGGGCACCGGGACCTAATCACGCTTCTTATAAATGTAGATTTATGACAAAATTCTCAAAATCAATTTTTAGCTTAGTAAGTTCATAATATTTATTTATTTATTTATTTATTTAACATGTGGAAAACCAACAGCTTAACTTATAAACAATAAATATACTGAAATAAGAAACATGAAGCCAATTACAGGTTTTCACGGCTAGCAATACAGTAATTATAATAAGAGATCTTACACACGACAAGATATCAAGAAAAGATGAGCACCAATCGTCAAATCGGCACCGCCAAACATAAGGAATAGATTACAAAAAAATTAAGTAAAATAAGAAACAGAACTATTATTAACACTAAGAATTAATTTTGAAAAATTCCAGGTTCAGCCTATTGCGTACGCTTGAGCCTTTGGTTGAAAACAAGTCAAAAGAGAACTGCTTGCATAGGTCATTAAAGTCTTTACTCACTCGCACTAAATATGAGTTTTGCCTGTAGTTGGAAGAAGACAACGGAATAGCTATAGGAGGATTAAATCTGAGAGTTCGCTGGGGAACATTAAAGTACAGCTTACGTAGAAGCTGCGGACAGTACACCTCATTTGATACAATTTTGAGCAAAAATGTACAATCTGCCAATCGACGACGGTCAGTAAGTGGTTGTAGGTGAAATTTCCTGCAGAGATCCAAATATTCACAACTGTGGTATGGTATGCGCAAACGATAGCACAGAAACCGAACAAATCTTTTTTGTACACCCTCTATGCGATCAATGTGCACGCCATAACGCGGGTTCCAAATTTGAGAAGCATATTCTAAATGACTTCTCACAAATGAGCAATACAAAATCTTAATAGTTTTTACTTTCTTAAAACACGCAGCTAGTCTCATAACAAAACCTAATGCTTTGGATGCTTTAGCCACTATTTGCTCAACGTGAACATTAAACTGAAGTTTAGAGTCATGATATACGCCCAGGTCACGAACACCGCCACATCTCTGCAGTAGCTGACCTTTCAGCTTATAGGCGGTATGAAGTGGAAAGCGTTTTCTGCTAAACGAAATTACTGAACATTTAGTAGGGTTTAGGTCTAATTTATTGACGCGACAGTATTCATCAAGTCTTGATAGGTCAGATTGGAGAGCATCCATATCACTAAATGATGATATAGAAGAATATATCTTCATATCATCAGCAAAACAAAGAAGATTAGAGTTATGGAAACACGTGTCAATATCGTTTACGTAAATAATGAAGAGTAACGGGCCCATCAGGGAACCTTGGGGAACACCACTAGGAACCGAAACCCAGCTCGAAATGTAGTTGCTGACAACTACAGCTTGAGACCTGTTATCCAAGTAAGACGAAAACCAGCGAAGTAGATCACCTCTAATACCAATGTTAAATAGTTTTGCTTTAAGTAAGTCATGATCAATTCTGTCAAACGCTTTACTATAGTCCGTATAAACGACATCAACCTGCGCCCCTTTGTCCATACTAAGTGTTAAAAAGTCATTTAGCAAAGCTAGGTTGGAGACTGTTGAACGACCCTTTAAAAACCCGTGCTGTGAAGGACTAAAACATGAACTAAGTGCTGGGTAAACCTGATCATAGACCAATCGTTCAAAAACTTTAGCCAGTATACACAGTTTGGAAATCGGTCTATAATTAACTATTTCGTTTTTGTGGCCTTTTTTATGGACTGGTGTTATAAAGGCAGACTTCCAAATATGAGGCACCGTACAAGTTGATAGGGATTTTTTAAATAATAACGATATCGGTAAGGCAATAGTTTTAGCACAACCAATCAGGAACACAGATGATAAATGGTCCGGGCCTGCTGATTTTGAGGGATCTAGTTTACTAAGTAGCTTACCTACGTCATCAATGTTAATTTCAATGGAATGAATATCGGAGAGTAAATTAGGATTAGAAGTAGTTTGGGAAGAACAATTACCATGGGATGGGTCAGAGTAGCTGCCAGGGCTGAGAAACGTAGAATAAAAGTGAGAAGAAAAAGCATTGCAAATGGACTCAGGGGAAGACACTGTCACGTCATTATATTTAAAATAGCTTGGCAAGACATTAGACTTTGATCGCTGCTTAACAAATCTCCAAAAAGATTTCGGGTTTTTTTCAATTGAAGTTTCGGTAGCTGCGATGTAATTGGAGTAACATACCTGTTCAAGATTTTTTACCCTTTGACGCAAATGTTTGAAAGTCACTTCGTCAGAGAGTCTACCATACAATTTAAATTTACGTAGATATTTAGCCTATATATTTAAATACCTTCGATTTAAAGTAAATTTTACAGCACAATAAGGAACTGTTTACGTATAATCGTATAAAACAGAACATAGACAGCTACATTGGAATTTTTTTCTATCAAAAAATTTCAAGTACTTAATCATGTTAAAACATGTTTCGGTAAACATGTACTTAAACATGTTTCGGTTTCAATACAACAGTCATAGACATATAAAAAAAGGTGGACTCCGCGCGACGCATATCGAAAGTGAAGCACAGTAAGTATGCCGGGACCGTTTGTACAAACATGCGCCTCACGCACACATTTACATCATAGTATGCCGACCGCCATTATGTGACATGAAGGCGTCTTTGTCAAATCACCACACATAGATCGGTACGGTGCTTCACTTTCGATACGCGTGGCGCGGAGTCCTCCTTTTTTATATGTCTATGACAACAGTAGACAATATAGTCAAATAACACATATGGAAAATCCAAATGATTTAACCATATACATTGGTTTTATAGGAATTTTAAAAACACATTGCTAAAGTCTCACTAGCAGCCTCGTTTCTTATAAATCTATGAATGTTTTTTGAAATTAAGTTTTTTAAAGATAGACTTCTGCCTATTTGGGTGCCTACCCAAGGGGAAGCCCCCCAGCTAGATGGACGGACGATCTTAAGAAAGTGGCTGGGACAGACTGGATGCGGAAGGCGGAGGACAGGGTGTTGTGGCGCAGCTTGGGAGAAGCTTATGTCCAGCAGTGTACTGCGATAGGCTGAGTTGGTCATGGAATACAGGCATGATGTTATGTTTATATTTTGTTACAAGATAGCTGTCTCCTCTGCGACATATTTTTCCTCACCTATCCATTGTTCCTGTAATATTCTTCCCATATTCATAGTGCTTAACATTTTCTTTTAAAAGCTGCTCCGGCTGAAACCGACATAATGACGTTCAATATAATGAGCAGCAGCGCTTGTGTTTGACAGCTCCCGTCTAGTTACAAGACTGCAAAGCTCTGTTGGCGCGCGGCCAAAGTCGGAACTAATGACGCCATCTTGTTTTGTTAATACAATTTCTGTGACAATTTCACAAAAATGTTTACCAAGAGCGCCCCCCTATCAATGTCATTCAGGTGCCAAGAGATCCGTGTAGCACTCTAGTCTCTATTAGGTATAATTGCTCGGACTTTTAATTAGCTGCAGTAAAATTACATTTCTTATCTGTCATTTCGATAAAAAATGATCCCATTTGATAGCGAAATAACAGTAGAAATGATAGTAAAAGTGTCATTTTACTGCAGTTACTTAAAAGTTCGACTGTACTCAACTAGTTGACAGACGTTGTCCTGTCCTGTCGAATTCATCCATAATTTCATGCGTTGGTCAGGTAATTTTATAGGCATTGTTTAAAATATTGAGTGCATTTTCGTTAGGAAAAAGGAGACTTGGCATGAATGAAGTTTGAAAACATTATAGTGTATGAGGTATAAAATGGTGTTAACCCCCATTATTTTAATACATTTTCCAGTAGTGTAGTCAGCAATATTAATGAATTATCAAATTGATTTAATTAATAGTCCGTTGTATGAAAAGGATAAAAAAGTAATTCCCCTGACTGTACATTATCCATCAAAGTTCAAGCACCTTTATTTTCATAGTCTGCTAGATAAGTTGTCAGCGGCGCGAAGCCTAAAAAAATAACTTCCAGTGGAAAAATCACAATAGAAAAAACAGAGTATTCATTATATTCAGAGGAAAAATATTATTAAACAAACATACACAGGGCTAATTTATCGCCTGTAAAACGGACAAAAGGTGCTTACAAGGCGAATAAAACGGACCCAAATAATGCGTCACGTCTCGAGTCCACGACAAACAATGTACCAGTACAGCATAGATACTTACAGAAGATCAGCTCTACAAAGCGTACCAGAAAGCTGTGGTCAAATGTAAGGGTGTGGTACAGACCATCAAACTGAACAACTTTCTCCAGGGGACCAACATCGTAATCGCGAAAAAATAATAATACCTAAGCCGTCCCATATATTGCATTGAGTTGTCTATGGGACAGTTAATAATTTTTCAGTTAGTTATTCGTACGAGTCTATGTGTGAGTATGCACCTGTTTTCCCTCGTTGTAAGAAGCCGGACCTTCTGCACTTAACTGTTTGTGGTAACGGTAAGACAAACTTAATTTTGCAAGTTCCGGACGAAATATTAAAGTGCAGTTGTTGTCGCTAATTTAATAATAAAGGAAGGTTTGTATGGAATGATATTGAGAAATGAGACTAACGAAGCGATTTCTATTGGTTTATTTAGCTGTTGTTATTGTTTTTAGGAAGGAGACAGTTAGATAAAAATGGCGGACGAAAGAAATTATGGATGAATTCTTTGGTAACTAATAGGTAAAACCCTAGCGAGGAACTTAATCCCGTGGGCGTAAAATGAAAGCGTTTTAATTAACGAAAATCTAGTTCGGCTCAGTTAGGTACAGCCGTCCAAATCTATGATAAATTAAAACCTTAGAGTTCTGACCTTATTCTGGGTGGATATAATAAAATAGGTAAGTAAGTACCTACTAGATTTTCTACCATTTTACTCTCGCATATTTCGCGGTGATTTATTTCAGGTACTTAATAATATAAGTTGAAGTAGTTGACCGCCCCGCCAGACGTAGTCCTGTCAAAATTTCAATTTCTTTTTTTTCCTATTTTTTATTCTTTTAAACCACCCTAGTAAAGAGGAGAACAAAATAAACACAAAAAAAGACTAAAGGACAGCAATTGATTTTTATACCTTTAATAAATCAATGTGCCTAGCCTTTTCCCAACTATGTTGGGGTCGGCTTCCAGTCTAACCGGATGCAGCCGAATACCAGTATTTTATATGGAGCGACTGCCTATCTGACCTCCACAACCCAATTACTGGGTAATTCGATACCCCTTGGTAAGACTGGTTGTCAGACTTTCGGGCTTCTGACGACCCGTAACGACTGTCAAAGATCCACGAATGACAGCCGGGACCAACGGCTTAACGTGCTTTCCGAGACACGGAGGAGTCTCGGTATGTAAAGATGGTCACCCATTTTTATACCTTTAAAAGAGAAGAAAATAGATAGACAGATTATTATTTTTCTATTTTAAATTTTTAGTTTTAAAGAAGCGGTCCCCGATATTGAAAGAAAGCAGCTGGGTTGATAGGATCAGAAGGCAGAGGTTATCTCAGATAACCCGAATAAGTAATTTAATACTGGTGCCGATTCTTTTGTACACCGAACTAAACTGACTAAACTATCACTAAAATTCCTTACTTTTTGCTATGAGAATTTTAGTGCTATTCTGCAAAAAAAAACCTCTAAATTTAATAACAATTTTGACACAACTAAAATCGAGTTTGACAATCGTGACTCCGCGTGGTATAGTGCCTGTAGTATATTTGACCTGGTGGCTTTAATTGGAACTAACGAAATCACTATGAAGTGACAGGCTTGTCATATTTTGTTCACCGACATCGCTGTCGTTACCGGGTCAAATATCTATTAGAGCTGGAGGGGCGCAGGGAGGGGGCAGCTTCAATGTGTTTTATATGGAATGTAGGTACCTTTTTTTTTGGTACCTTTTTTTTGGTACTTTTTTTTTTTGGTGCCTACATGTTGAGTCATAGGGGTTCATGGGTTATATAAAGGGGGGCCAAATTTTCATTATTTTTGCGATAGGCCTCACCGTTTTCGAGATATATGCAAAAGAAAAGAAAAAAATACACTACTGTTTTTGCATCCGAAGTCAAGGTCTCGGTGTGAATTTTAGTTCATGTCAACTAATTTTATTCCACACCTTTTTAATCGCGATTAAACATAGTCTGATTTAGTTTGACAATTAAAATTTTAGGTGAAAACCTTGTGAAAACAGTCAAATTCAGAATAGCAAAATTGCCATTTTCACTAAACTAATAACTCCGTACAATCTTAGTTCTGTCAAACTAAAATATAGTTAAGTTGTGTCACTTTAGTCAATTTCAGAATGGGAAATCATCGTTTGACAGGAATAAACTAAATTTTAGTGATTTTTAGTCTAGTTTAGAGGCGTTCACCACCACTGATGGGTTAAAATGTTAGACGTCCTTTGCATTGTGTTTTTTGATTCATATTTTCATTCCTTCAATAAAGTGTTGTCATTCAGAAATTACAGATACAGGTGTCAAGGACCAAAAATATATCGTTTGGAAGACCTACTATGTAGACAGATACCTACTTATTTAATCAACCTAAACACAGCTTCCCAAATCTAATGCAATATTGTGCTCTAATAATTATATTATTACTAGCTGCCCGCCGCCGCCGGCTTCACACGGGTGTACAGACTAATGGATATAATCACCCATAATACCGATGCTGACTAAAATACATATTTGTTCGTTTGTTTATCTTAATATGACATGAGGATGTAAAGCTCACTCATCTCCGACCAGACGGGTGTTGTGTCTTCTGGGCAACTGTTCGACGCGACGGTTGCCCGTTGTACCTATACAACAGCATAATAATAGTATATAATGCTAGTCGCACGGTAAATTCTGATTGCGCGATGCAGGATTTTGCGTGACGTCAGTGTGATGCGTAGTTCGCATGTGGCGACGTAGATGCGCCACATCACTCCCCTCCGGGGACCGGAGGTCGATAGTGGGCTGAGTCTTGTATCTTGCGATGCTTGCCAGTGCCAGTTGAGGTTCCAGTGAGTCGGAACCCAGTGCCGCATTGTTCACGGTGAGTCGGAACTGTCTGCGGTGATTCCGCAGTGAGTCGGGGTGGTGCTGCGTTATGCTCCAGTGAGTCAGATGTACAACGTTGGGTTGGGGCTGACTGCTGGCGTCGACCAGGAGAGGGTAGGGATCTGCTTGTGGACCGGCTGATAGTGCAGTGTGCTGTGCCAAGGTTGCTGATGATGAGGCTGAGGGTGATGCCCAGGAATGCGTGTCCGCTGCATGCAGGTGGTCAGGATACCCGTTGAAGCCGTGGGTGCTGCCTGGCTAGCTGTGTGACTCGCCGCTCGAAAGCTTGAGGAAGTGATGCTGATGATGTCACGCCAAAGGAGTTACACGAAGGCTGCGCTGACGTTCATACTCGGGGTCACCAGTATAGAGGCATGAGGAACGGATGTAAACTTCACTCATCCTCCATAGAAAAGGGAGGATCCGCCGACCAGACGGGTGTTTTGTCTGGTGGGCAACTGCCCGATGGTTGGCGTTGCATAATTATGCTAGTCGCGCGGTAAACTCTGATTGCGCGATGCAGGATTTTGCGTGACGTCAGTGTGATGCGTAGTTCGCATGTGTGCGATGTAACTGCAGCCACAAAATTATTAAAACATATTGGACACGTATTTTTCTTTTTTTACGTAATCAAAAGATTACGGCA
The DNA here is from genome assembly GCA_946251885.1 of Cosmia pyralina. Taxonomy (NCBI): domain Eukaryota; kingdom Metazoa; phylum Arthropoda; class Insecta; order Lepidoptera; family Noctuidae; genus Cosmia; species Cosmia pyralina. The sequence goes on from OX276351.1 coordinate 23,207,715, forward strand.
ATACTTTGAGTTAAACAATGGCATGACGTCACGCCTAGCTAGATTTTATACGTAGAAGTGACGTAGCGAGCCCACTCCCCAACTTTAATGCGTGTTATCTATGTCATTTTTTATTAATATGATAAAGCAAAAAATACGTGTCTAATATTTTTTTATTATCTGACTGACTGACTAAACAGATTTTTTTTTTTTTTACTCAGGCGGCAACCCTATTAAACATCTTTTACGTTCCCATACAATATAATGATCTGCTACAACACCCAGTTTTATCCCATTCCTCTCATCATAATGAATGAAACACAGCAAAACATTAACCTCTAGTTTCCTTATCAAGGAGATTGTTTCCTTTGACCACATAACAACAAGTTCTGCCATAATGAGACCCTTATACCACCGCACTGTGTAATTCTGTTTTTATTAAAAGCTCTTGTAACACACCACGCTAAAATAAACCCTATTTTTATCTGATAAGGTTCAATTTCTACTGTGTTGTAATAGGGTTGTCAACGAAGTTATCCGTACATTACTTGTCCCGCGATATTAAGACACACAATAGTACATTTGTATCTATTGTCTGAGTGAAGATTATGATAAGTGAATTAGTACAGTTTGTTCGTTGAGTTTGCTTGGTTTTGGTACAAAGTAGGTAGGTACTTCAGTGTGCAAAAGAGATTTGTGTTTAGATTTAAAAGTTTCGCAAGAAAACAATTTTTTTAAGGAGGATGCTCCGATGGGCCGGCCATACATTTGTCGTTCAGATTATACGCTAAACATAGACACTTGTTTAAAACAAATCATTTTATCACTTTTCTACAATGAAATGAAAAAATAACTTACATTATTTACTGAGAAAAAAAACGATTGTGTAATCCAGGCAACTGTCATCGTTTCAAAAGACTATAGTCTGCTCCAAAATTATCTGATGAAAATGTAAACAAATTAATCAGAAAACTAAACTGCCACGCTTATATGTACAAATACTACATAAAAGATAGCTTGATCTCTGCGAAATATGTCAAACCGACATTCCTAGGGTTGTCAGGATACAAAAAATTGTCGATAGAAATTATCGACGTTTCTTACTATTATCGATGCTAATGTAACATATTTTAATTACAAACGTTATTAAATTAAACAAATATTTTAATATTAAAACACATTTATTTTTCCTCTCTTATAGGAGTACACCCCAAATCCTTATCTGAATCAGTTTCTGAATCGCTAGAACAATCTTGTAAATTTATTAAAAACTCTTGTTCGCAAATATAATCAAATCGGTATTAAAATATACAATAAAAATAAAAGACAAATTAATTTTAAATTATGTTTTATTTAAAATATCGGTAGTTTATAGTCTGTGGTCACGATGATTCATCGCCCATCTGTAATTAGGTCGGCATGCCCATAAAGTATGACATTGACAGGTACTGACTGTACTATTATGAAATTCAGGACTTTATAGTCGTGATTTTACTGACAGCTGTCGCAGAGATCAAGCTATCTTTTATGAAGTATTATATAGTGCCACTTACAAATTGAGTTCTTTAATTTGATAAATTTGAATACTTACTTTATACTTGAAATTATAATATTAAAATCACCAGTATTTAATATTAATTTCAACTTGAACCCTCCACGCTTTCCTGAGAAAAGGGTCTTGACAGACAGACGGACAACGAAGTGATCCTATAAGGGTTCCGTTTTTGCTTTGAGGTACAAAACCCTAAAAACAGGTAATTCAAAGTTTTTCCAGTTGAAAACAAGCGTCAGACACAGCGTCTGGCATATTTGCTGTTCGGGGTCTTGTTGGCGTAGCCGAGAGGAACACATTCCTGCTAATTTCTTACATCGCACTTTAGGTACACTTTTTTTATCTGCTGTACTTACTACTGTGAATCTTTTTAGTCTGTGCTCAATAAATGTATTTTCTTTCTTTTAATGAGTGATTGCGTGGATAAATTCTAAACTTGAACAGGGTTGGTATTGGTATTCGCTTTCATGAGATACTTTTGGAACAAACCATACATATTAAGTACAATCGACAAACGAACGCCTTTACAACTTAAAGTTGCTTATTTTATACACTGATTCATTGAAGAAATCCCGCCTCTATGGTCCTTTGTTTTACTTTGTCAAAAGTGCAATTGCAGCTTGCAAACAAAATTGTTTAAAAATTTGAAAGGCGTAGCCAACCGCAGACAACCGTCTACGGTGCATCCACATCTTGATGCGACGTACAGTACACTGTATACGGCCGATTATTAGGAGATTTCGGATACGATAACTAATCCGTTACTATCCGACTTTGATATTGTCTTTAGTAGTATAATTAGGCGAATTAACAAGTGACTGATGAGCGAATCATAAGTGATACATCAAATACAAGACATTTCACGTGGCTAAATGGTAGATAACAGATTATCCATTACATATCGAGACCCCTTCATCCCGGCTGTCATTCGTAGATCTTTGACAGTTGTTACGGGTAGTCAGAAGCCCAAAAATCTGATACTTACCCAGTTTACCAAGGGGTATCGTGTTACCCAGTAGCTGGGTTGTGGAGGTTATATAGGAGTCGCACCATGTAAAATACTGTAATCAGCTGCATCCGAAAATGCAGCATGAAGCCGACACCAACATAATTATAGTCGGGAAAAGGCTAGTCAGATTGTACAATCTCAAAAAACAGGCAAAAAAAAATCAATACAGGCTAAAATCTCATCATTAAACACTAATATTAATTTTTATTGGAAGCGTAAGAACTTTAAGGCAAGGCACACTCAGAACTTGTTTAAAAGTAGCTGCAAGTTGGCTGTCTGTATATCAAATAGTTTGTTCGACTGTACATGGGAAGTACACTTACTTGTAATAATATCGAACCACATGTCTGACACACGTCTATATACAATAACAGTTCATCTACAACTTACTAAACAAGGGTGGGTTACAAACCCACTAAACCAGCAAGTTAGTGTTTTCATAAAACTTGCGGCAATTAAGCCGGGTCTCCTGCGCGGCGTCTTTTTGCGAAACGTACTACAAAAAACCTTACACATAATCATTTGTTTTCTGATATAGTAAATACACCGTTTTGTTTCTTGCGAGGTTTTTGTTTTTACAGTGTGTATGTTGAATTACAGAAAGTTATTTATTTTATTTAATTATATAGGCACACTTTATTTTTATACCACAAAAATACATAACAAAAAAAAAAAAACAAACTACAAAAGACAATGGGCCGTTTTATCGCTTTCTGCTAACTTAAAAAAAGGTTAAAGTTATTTCTCAACTGCGCGCGTAGCACGACGACGTTTTGTCGACGTAAGAATAGACAAAATAACACATTGCTATGCTTAGACGCGAAGAATGCGTAGAAATATTTCTATAGTCTATCATAATTGTCTATTCTTCCGTCGACTAAACCCGTTTCTAAGTGGGTCATGCTAAGCGTGCTGGAGTAAACTGAGAATACTAATACGGAGTGAAGAATACTAGCTTTTGCCCCCGGCTTTACTCGCGCCCCACAGGGACGTACTACCGAGATAAAAGTATTCTATGTCCTAACCCAGGTCTTGGTGTACCTGTGTGCCAAATTTCATCCAAATCCGTTAAGCCGTTTTTGCGTAAATGAGTAACAAATATTCAAACATACACAACTGTCACATTTATTTTCATTTCCTACTCCGTAGGTACTACGTTTTACATCTAAATGTCTTATAATTTAATTAGAGATGTTTCCACAGCTCCCTTTGTACCTCTTGATTACTCACCGTAGACACAATGCTGCAGCAAATTACCTGTAACCGGATTGTTGGAACACTGCAGATGTTCAGCGAAATTGAATGACAGTGCGAATAGAACTGTTTTGACAGCAAAAATTAATATGGATAAATGAAGATAGTACAATACAACCTCCGGCACACTTCGTGTTTCGTCAGTCGTTGGATTTCTGTCAGTTGCCAAGCAATTTTTTATATATTAAAAAGGGTTGCAGAAAATAGTTGTACTGTCCTTTTTAATGATTGCAATGACACTTTATTACGCTACATATAAGTTTAAAGAAAGGCTGTCAGCTTTGACGTAACAAGCGACAAAACACAACAACAAGCGACAAAAAGCAAGCGTAAAAAGTTGTTTATTCATAGCAACTCCAACTAATATAATAGTACTTACTTTAGACTTTTTTGAAGCTCAAAAATTGCAGTCTCGAATCCCGATTCCTGAAGATACAAAATTAACACTCGAGACAAGCTAACAGGTTTGCTGATTTCTCCTCCCAAGAAAATTAGTTAAAGGTCAGTAACGTCAAACGTTTCCAAGTCTTGAACAATTGAAGTCTTTATACTCTTTACGCACACAATAGATAGATACAGAAGGTCAGCTGTATACAACGAGCGAGATTGCACACATTGACACACTTCACGTACAGCGAGTGCACGCGCACTCGCGACTGGCATTTGTTTTAGATCGCCTACGCATTAAGAGGGCGGTGGTGGCCCAGTGATAACAGGTTGTGCGTTTGAACCCAGGCAGGCACATCAATATGTGTAATTTATTTCTTAAAATGGCGAAGGAAACTGTCATGAGGAAACCGGCATGTCCTTGAACCAAAAATTTGAGGCATATGACACACGTCAATCTACCCTGGGCCCATTTGGTGAATAAAGAACCACTCCCTCTCACAGAGAGGAGGCGTGTGTCTCAGCAGTGGGAATGTTAATGTGTGTGTTTACGCGACGAGTCTATGTGTGCCTGGTTTTACTAGTTATATGGAGAAGAGGAGCTGGCCAGAGGAGCTCATGGCTAAGTAATAACAGCCGCACGGGTCGATCACTCAGGTTACGCTATACTTACCGCGGATGGGTGACATACCGAGACCCCTACGTGCCTTGGAAAGCACGTTAAGCCTTTGGTCCCGGCTGTAATTTGTGGATCTTTGAAAGTCGTTACGAGTCATCAGAATCCCGAAAGTCTGACAACCAGTTTTACCAAAGGGTATCGTATTACCCAGTAAGTGGGTTGTGGAGGTCAGATAGGCAGTCGCTCCATGTAAAATACTGTTATTCAGCTGCATCCGGTTAGACTGGAAGCCGACGCCAATATAGTTGGGCAAAGGCTAGGCAGATTGATTGATAGTATAATAAGGTAATACGGACTAGTATCCGCAACTCCACGACAATTATTATTTTGCGTATGGGTGGGTTAATCGATTATTCAATCCATCCCAGCTCCTCAAAGAAGGCCAGCAGTGCCTTGATGTTACTGATGTTACTGACAACCTCCTGGGTTACCAAAGTACTCTGCCCTGTATGCGGCGACCACCGGGCAGTTTAGAAGCACATGAGTTGCTGTCTGGTCGTCCTCCATGCAGGCCCTGCACAGCGGACTGTCTGTGACTCCTATGACAAAGAGGTGTTTATTAAATGACCCATGTACTATGGGCCAAAGTTCCGCATGATCACCTCAAAGGCGATAATCGCATAGCACGGCTCACGACTCGATCGCACAATGTTCGTTTGTCACTAGCTGCGCTCTCACAGGAATATTTTCTTAAGTGAGCATGCTTAAGTTTTGTCCATAGTACAATTAAAGCCAACCAACCAACTGGATCTTGAGGGTCGAGTAGTTGGAGCCGCGTCACAACACCAACTTCAAGTCGTTTGTGGTGCGGGTTCCGACACACCATCTCGACACGTTCCTAAAGGAAGAGTTTTGGCCGAAGGGTGTAGTCTACCGACATTTTCGCGGCAGGCTATGCGACACCGCGCAGCGTAACACGATGCCGTCACTTCGTGTGTCTTAGTTTATTAGTTATGTTTTCTATGTATATATTTTTTTATGTTGTAATTTTTTGTACTTGTGTCACGGACTAGAAAAAAAGGACTTCGCGCCACGCGTATCGAAAGTGAAGCACCGTGCCGATCTATGTGTGCGTGATTTGACACAGACGCCGTCGTGTCACGTAATGGCGGCCGGTCGGCATACTATGATGGTAAATGTGTGTGTGAGGCGTGCTTGAACAAGCGGTCCCGGATACTTACTGTGCTTCACTTACGATATGCGTGGCGCGGAGTCTTTCTTTTTTTTCTAGTCCGTGATTTGTGTATTGTATTTTGTATGGGCCACAGCTCCCTGAAATAAAGGAATAATTAATTTAATTAATTGATTAAAGCTACTGTAACTATACGCATCTGTTGTTTAGTTAGTCGGAGAACCTGTTTCCTGAGGCGGCGGATTGATAGAGAGCTGGCCTTCTGTATCGTAACTATTTTGTATTTTATGTCTTGTTCTCGGCCTTTTCTTGATTGCAGATCGGGATTCCGTATAAAAATGTAACAACATTCGTTTAGATTCGTTCTATGTACCCTCCAGGGGCTGTTTGCTGAGATTACGTTTTTACCGGCCGTTAAAGCGTAAATAATGATACCTACGTTCATTGTTTTAAGAGTGAGAATTGTTTAGTTACTTTTTTTTTCCTTCTATGTAAACTGCTTTAGAGCCCATTTTCCATGTTTGTTGCAAATAAAACCAGTAGATTTTATTTATTTATTTATTTAAAATAGGTACGCCAACAGCATATACATTGTACAATCTGCCTAGCCTTTTCCCAACTATGTTGGGGTCGGCTTCCAGTCTAACCGGATGCAGCTGAATACCATTATTTTACATGGAGCGACTGCCTATCTGACCTCCACAACCCATTAACTGGGTAATACGATACCCCTTGGTAAGTCATTGTCAGACTTTCGGGCTTCTGACTACCCGTAACGACTGTCAAAGATCCACGAATGACAGCCGGGACCAACGGCTTAACGTGCTTTCCGAGGCACGGAGGAGTCTCGGTATGTAAAGATGGTCACCCATCCACGGACCAACCCCGGCAAGCGTAGCTTAACCTGATGGATCGACCCGTGCGGCTGTTATTACTTAGCCACGAGCTCCTCTATCGCATATACATTGTACATTAAATACAAAAAATTAACAGGTATGGGTTCTTATGTATATACCAATTACAGGTGTAGGTACACGACATTCACTTATAACAAAGCAACCTTCGTAAATTATATCAAATTAAATGATTAAAATAAATATTATTATTCATTAAAATGAAAAACAAAACTATAAACAAAACAGATTTGACTTACACAAATGTCAATAAAGATATAAAATATACTTAAACTAACTAAAATAAGCTTAACTAAGTATGACATTTGTCATGTAAATAATTGTATAAATGACTGCGCAAGAGGGTTTTGAATTTCGGCAGGGAACCAAAGAACACATCCAAATCAGGTAGTTTTGAGTTGAGTTCGTTGTATTGAATACACATTCTAGATTAGGCGAATGTCTCCCAATGTTATTTCTACAGGTGGGCGGTTCAAAAAGTCTAGATATTGGCTGTCTAGGAAGGTTATATGGGACTGATAACATAACACGTTCAAGCAATTGCTCTCATTCTATTTGACCATTTACAATTTTATAAAGAAAAACTAACTCATGGACAGTACGACAGTAGATTGGTAGGTAAAATTCAGTAGTCAATCATTCTTTAATTTAATGACATTAGTAGGGAAAAAATTTATGGAATGATAACGATTACTCTTAAAATAATGTTATTTTTCTTTTATTTTGTGGAAAAATCCTTTTTGAAAGTTGTATTATCTCATTATAACCGGGCAAGTGCGAGTCCAACTCACACACGAAGGGTTCCGGACCACCATACAATATTTAACGCTAAATACATTAGTTTAAAAAACACGATTCTTGTAGGGGACCCCTTTTCAACTTTATTAATTTTTTTTATATAGCGGCAGTAGAAGTACATAATCTGTGTTTTCAACTGTCTATCTATTTCGGTTCATGAGATACAGCCCGCTGACAGACAGACGGACGGACGAACAGACAGTGGAGCCTTAGTAATAGGGATCCGTTTCCCACCCTTCGGGTACGGAACCATACGCAGGTGGACTGCTACACGGATCTTTTGGCGCCTGAGTGACATTGACAAGGAGACGTTGGTAAACATCTGTGAAATTGTCACAGAAATTGTATTGACATAATAAGGACATAAGTTGATGTCGGGATGTTGTATACATGGGCCTAATAATACAATATAAACAGGACTGAGCTCTCGAAAAATCGTAACATACAAAAATGAACCATAAGGATTGCACCTTAGGTTTACATTTGATAGGATATCTTAGCAGAGGCAAAACGAGACGAGAGAGATAGCTCGAACGGAGGCTGTTTGTCCCTTTTGCTCAATTGCCAAAAGATAAAAATGTTAAAGATGGTAGAAAATATTTCACCAACTACAAGTAAAATAAGTTACGTATAATTTTTTTAGCACTTAGATTAGTTTTAAATAATTTTATTTATAGGTTTACAATCTGTACATCATAGTCAATAATTTTATAAGTAAAATCCATAAGTAAAAATAATCAAAATAATATGATTGTTTGGTAGCTATCATATAATTACTCTGGTAACACTGAAATCTAACAGCAATGGTTTCATGGCGGTTCTTTTTCAATTTAAATAGTGAAAATAATGGTGAGAAAGTGTTGCATCAAGAGATGTAAAAGTGAATCATATGCTGGTCGTATTGCATTTCACAGGTAAGGATCCGAATAACAAAGATTTTATTTAATAACAATTTTGAGTCTAAGTAGTGTGACCATGCTATAGGCGTTTCGTAGACGGAAGACGCTAAAGCTTTTGTGTATTTCTCATTAAAACTATTAATGTTAGCCGAAAATACAATTTGTACCTATGTATCGCGTGATTGAAATAACATAATTTTATGTTGGTTACAGCTTTCCATCGAAAGAAGAAATGAAGCAAAAATCCAACCAAGATGTAATTCCCGAATCACAAACTTTCAACAACTTTACTAAAATTCTGTGGTGTGTAGCCTTCATTTCAACCCGGCAGATTATTATATAGCAAAATCTCGATGAGGGTTGAATGCTAATGTAGGTACCATAATTTTTTCCAGTAGTAAGGATTGGTTTTATAATTTGTATTATCAGATTCTGTTTCTCAGCCTAGTTTCAATAAATAACTTTGGATTTTGATTTTTGATACACTTAAGTTTTATTTCCCTTTGCTTCCCTTAAATACCTAAACACCAGCTCTATAGAGCAAACGAAACAAAGAGCAAGAAAGGGCCATGTTCCCGGAACGAGGTTCTACATGCACCCTTGCCTACTTCATAAGCCACGTATCATGTACGTGATCATATTTGATGAATCGACACAAGACTTGTCTCAACAATATTGTAGTCTAGCTATCATAACTTTTTTTCTCAAAAACATGGGTAGATACTAGGTACACGGTTCAAAACCGACATAGAACACAACAATGTCCAGTTCCAAATAAGAAGCTTTCGAAAAAAGGATTTCGATAGGTATGTATAGTTTTTATCCAACGTACTGCTGCAATGGCGACATTAATTCAACACTCGTATAAGGTTCCGCATTTTCGTTCTATAAAATATTTTGATTTCATTAAACGTTATTATTTATTGATTTATTTACGATTTTCTAAAATAGCATTTTGGATCAACCTGTAGCGCAGAGATGAAAATTGAAATGAAAGAGAAAGAAAAGGCCACGCCACTCGAGTTTTTTTCCATGAAGCTACTTAATAGCTTAATAATAGCTGGTTCAGAACAATAGACAAACGATGAACATAAAAAAACGGTGTTGGTCAATGACCTTTTTTTACCAGATGGCATAGAATAATAGCTTCATGAATGAGTCTTTTGCATCCTAATTGTGGTTATTATTTCATTATTTAGTTTGTTTTAAATATTTGTTTTTCAATTTACGAATTATTTTATCTTATTTTAATTTTTATGATTATTGGCCACTAGCCCTACCCGCGTGTTGAAGGCATGTCGCGATGGCGGAAACATGTTGTATAAGGTTTCAATATTTCACTATATAAGTAAGTTAACTTCAATATTTTTGTATTACAAACAATAATTTGAAATCACTTAATGTCCACCGGACCCAAATTCTCTTTCAAAACGATTTTTCCTGATTGTTATAAAAATGTTTGGTCACCCTATTAGAAAGGGATAAACAGCCTCTGTATGACATATCTCTCTCTGCTCGTGTTTTTGGTACGAGAGCTCAGTCCAGTTTATATATTAGGTCCATGGTTGTATATATGGCAGTAACGCGGTAAACTCTGCTTACGCGATGCAGGATTTGTATGACGTCATGGTGCGTAGTTCGCATGTGGTAGATGAACCACAGAAAAAACAAGATGGCGGCGCTAGTTCCGATTCTGTTCACGCGCCAAAATAACCATGTAGGGTTATATAACCCTATATATAACCCTATATAATTATTATTATTCATTTCACTAAAAACCTTTAACAATATCCTTAACACTAAAAAAATAAAAGGCTTATTACAAAGGTCAATATTTAAATACCTTTTTTTTTTTTTTTTTTGACTCCTAAATAAGTGTAAGTTCCTGCTGCGTCTTATGAGTCAGTGATTCTCCGTAGCAACAAAGCCATAATATTTTTGTAGTCATTTGGGAATTATAATCACAAATAAAATTGATTTACCTAGTACGATACTTTGTATTACTATATACCTACGTATTATAATATTATCAACACATGATTCCGAATTTCCTATCATTATCGAACAATAATCCCTGTTAGCCTCCAGATTGATAAAATCAAAGCATAGTATAAGCACATGAGGGATGTGTGAACAGCAACCAGACAATAGCGCATAAATGATCATCTTTAAGGTCGTACTACACAAGGTAAGCAGTAATATGAGGGACGATTACATAATTAATGTTGCCACTGCTTGGACACAGGGCCGCTCTCTGTTAGAGAAAGTGGGCCCCACGCGGGCCCAGTGTGAGTTGGTGAATGGCACATATCTTCGAATTTTTGATTCTAGGACATGCTGGTTTTCTCACGATGTTTTCCTTCGTTGACATTTAAAAGTATTTTTTAATATTATAGGATGGCAAACAAGTAGGCTGACCACTTGATCTTCGTCTTAGCGTGTCGATGGCAGTCTAAATGGACTCGGCCCAGAATTCGGCCATGTGTTAGGCGCTATCACTAGCGCCCATCAGTTCCAGTACGTGCAGCTGACAGGACTCTCAGGACATGATTAATATCATGTCCATCATGTCAGTGGTGCCGATTCTGTTGTGCACAAACTAAACTTAATTTAGGCTATTGCTAACTTTTTCTCTCTATTTTGACAAGAAAGAGACGGAAGTAAATTAGAGCTGTCAAATTAGTTAGAACTAATTTTTCCATAGACATTTAGACGACACGTAAAAACATGTCGACTAAAAACACGGTGAAGCGCAAGGCGTGAACTAGTTTGACATCTCCAACTTAGTTCATAGCTATAGCCGTCCTTTTCTCGCGCTGCCTGTTAGTAAAAGATAGCGATTCTCTAATTTTAGTTTAGTGCGTTCACAAGAGAATCGGCACCATCGGCACCAGTGTCCCATCGTTTGTGGAACAGCACAACATTTACACCCCAAGGTGAAGTCGTCTATGAATCTCTACCTGAACAGGTTTTCCATTTCCATCGCCATTAAGATGAACCCAAAGCCGGCCACACATTCCTAGACTTGCGCTTATTGCCGAGGGTTATTCCACAAATCCCCATTGAAAATCCTCATTATGAGACGTCAATGGGGATTAGTGGGCAAAAAGTTCACAAATCCCCATCGGTTTAAAAATAAAATACAAACAACATATTATAATCACGAAGTCTTTATTTCTTATAGAGGTAAAAACTCATAAGTATCATTGGTGCCGATTCTCTTGTGAACGCACTAAACTAAAATTAGAGAATCGCTATCTTTTACTAACAGGCAGCGCGAGAAAAGGACGGCTATAGCTATGAACTAAGTTGGAGATGTCAAACTAGTTCACGCCTTGCGCTTCACCGTGTTTTTTAGTCGACATGTTTTTACGTGTCGTCTAAATGTCTATGCAAAAATTAGTTCTAACTAATTTGACAGCTCTAATTTACTTCCGTCCCTTTCTTGTCAAAATAGAGAGAAAAAGTTAGCAATAGCCTAAATTAAGTTTAGTTTGTGCACAACAGAATCGGCACCATTGATTGATTATTTTAAAAGTTAGTCTCTAAAAGATTATTTGTAGTAAAGTTTAGTCTGTGATTTCATTGGTTTTGTAAAAATATTTTCTAAATAATCTTAATAATAATTATTATTTATTTGTTATTTATTTTACTATTAATTTAGCTATTTTTAATGTGTTTGATTACGTATTTAAAATATTCAATGAGTTCTTACTTTCTTAATGAGTACCTAGTTATGAATTTTTTTGCCAGCGGCTTCGCCCGCGTGGATGTCGGAAAATATCGCACGGGAACGTACTACCGGGAATTCCTTCCTTATTCCTTGTCTACATTATAAAGGAAACCTCTGTGCAAAATTTCAGCTTTCTAGGTCCAGGGGTTTGGGCTGGGCGTTGATGAGTCAGTCAATCAGTCAGTCAGTCAGAACTTCTCTTTTTATTTATACAGGGTGTAAGTGTAAACAGTGGCAATATTTTAAGGGGTCATTGTACTCATCATTATGTACAACTTTTACTATGGGAAAGAACCTGAAATCGCGGAAAAAAACCAGCCGTTCCCTACATTTTGACGAATTGTGCGAACATAAATGTACTGAACAGCTTATTTTTTTTCGCGATTTCAGGCTTGGTCCCATAGTAAAAGTTGTTCATAATGATGAGTACAATGACCCCATAAAATATTGCCACTGTTTACACTTATACCCTGTATAGATATTTGTATTAAAAATTATCAAAATACATGCAGAGGAAGCCGTGGGCAATAGCTAGTTAAATATAAATGAAGTATCAATTATAACTCAGTATTTTACCCACGCAATACCAACATTTAATAAAGACAGTACAGATAGCAAATAAATTATTTCCCATCCCTTATTACGACATCTTCCCTCAACATCATAGTATTAGTACTCGTAGGTATTATTCCCGTACCCCAACAATAATGTACCGATATCTTTATCGTGATATACATATAATTATTATCGCTTTGTGTGGATCGCGCCTTAGTGATGCAATAACGTCTTGTTCTGAATATTGCATCGCTAATTAGACACTGGGTACATATTGCTATTAAGTCTGTATATGACTGTGTTTGGTATTGGTTTGATGAGAATTGGGTCCTAAATAGTAGGGATAGTATCGGAGGCCATCTTGGCGGAGGTTAACGGAGGCGAGAGGTAGAAAAATAAGGAAAAAAAAAACCGCTCAAGTGCGTGTCGGACCTCGCACAATGAAGGGTTCCGTAGTTGGGATGAATTTATCTTAAGAACAAACTTAAGATTGTAGTTGAAAATCATGTTCTCCCATACATTCCAACTGTAAATGTAAGTTTGTACTCACAATATTGATAGATTTACCATGTTCTTTTAAGACCACAGACTTCTAATAGGTTTTCCTGTAATCTACAGGTAAAGATCTATTTTCTGTATTTTTTTCAAAATTTTAGGCCCAGAAGTTTCGGAGATAAGGGGGGGGGGGGAATGGTCAATTTTCGTCTATTTTCTTAAATAACTTTAAAACAATTTATTTTAAAATTATATAAAAAATATATTTGAGACCCTCATAGTAAGCCCTTTCATTTGATATGCCATATGGTGTAGTTTGCAAAACTTTTTTTTTTAATTTTCTTATTTGCCCCCCAAAAGTGACCTATATATTCAAATTTAATTTATTTACTTTACCCGTCCGTGTTTGGGTCACAGAAATTCATATGTGTACCAAATTTCAACTTAATCGGTCTATTAGATTCGGAGCAAACTGGCTGTGACAGACGGACAGACAGACAGACAGACAGACACACGAGTGATCCTATAAGGATTCCGTTTTTTCTTTTAGAGGTACGGAACCCTAAAAACATTTATTACAGAAAAAAACAACTATTGGTAATCAAAATTTAAAAGGCAAAATTTTACAAATAAATAATTTTGCAGCTTTGTCACATTCTAAGCGCTTTTTCCAGCTAAATAGTTTGGCTTCATACAACAGTTGTTCATTTGGTCACAGAATAAATAATAGTACTAATTAATTTCAATAAAATCCATTATGTATGTCATGTAGGCAATTAGTTTAGAAGAACTTTATGCGGGCACACAGACAGACACGAAAACGAAGACCCTCACCGATTTAAGCCATAACAAAATCGAAAATCACTCCATTTTATTTGTAAAACAGGATATTTCTGTGAACGCCTCTTCGCTTCCGCTATTGTGTTGAGTTACATTTTCAAGTCCATTGCCGTTAACGAAAGAACAGGCGCGTAAAGACTTTTTTAAGGCTTTTTTCAGTCCATTTCTTTTTATTCGTTCATTTCATTTAATTTTATTTTAGGTAACTACCTTCTTTCGAAGCAAATAAATGATTATGATTATGATGAAAGCATTATTAATAATAATATTCTTTATTGTTCTCTCATAATCACAAACACAGTACAAAGTCAAGGTAACACTTAATAGAGACTGGTGTCTGTTGTAGGTAAAACCTGTATTACAGATCACCAGGCTTACCCTCCATCGGACCAGTCACTAACGACCTATGACTGCATTAAATTAACACACAGGTTGTACATAATGATTGGCATTGGGATTATTGTTGGCACTTATAGTATAGCGAGCTTACAGAACAGAAATTAAGGTGAAGAAATGTGGTTAAACATATTAGTTCTAACATTATTATTCTCTTTATTTCATTTACATACATATTGTTTAGATTTTTAAATATTTTTATAAAAAACATTAAAAAAAAAACTTTTTCATAGGAAGGCGTGGAGGTATCAAGTTGAAATTAATATGAAATACGTCAGTTTATGATCTCTTGGAGTTCTAAAACAATCAAGCTTCTAAGTCAAAGCAATAAAAAAGTACGGCCATTTATGCGACATATTTTGATACTCGCAAGTAAATCAAAACGTAAACATACCCCCGACCCCTCCCCCACTTGACCTATACTCACAGAACAATAAATTAAATATCTTTTCTGTGCCTATACGTATATCCCGTTGACCTATGATAATGTTTGGCAAGAAGCAAGGTGTCACAGCACAAGTAAAGGAAAAAGACCGAAAATTGTTAATTTGTAATCTAATCACAAAAAATTATTTCTTTTGGGATTACAATGATAAGTTTGTTTTTGGGATACATTCTTTTCAACTACGGAACCTTTCATTGTGCGTGGTCCGACACGCACTTGGCCAGTTTTTTTTCTTTATTTCAGAGTCAGCGAAATTGTTATTTAAGAAAAGATAGGATGGAACCTTTTCTATTGAAGATTTTACCAAGAAATACAATCCATAGTCCCAATATACCGTAAACATCCCATCCCTTTGATGTCCAACTACAAATTACTTTGTTCCAGTCAGACGCGTTCCAATTTTTCTGTTTTCCACACTTTCATTCATTAAGAGTGTTTGTGGACCAGAGGACCAGAAAAAAACACAAAAATGTTGTTACACCTTTTTGGTCTGTAGATGTATTTTATTGGATGAGGATACGGACAAGAAAAAAAGAAGGACTCCGCGCCACGCGTATCGAAAGTGAAGCACCGTACCGATCTATGTGTGCGTGATTTGACAAAGACGAATGGCGGCCGGTCGGCATACTATGGTGTAAATGTGTGCGTGAGGCGTGTTTGTATAAATGCTTACTGTGCTTCACTTTCGATATACGTGGCGTGGAGTCCTTCTTTTTATTCTAGTCCGTGGATGAGGATAATGTGTTTCTTTGGCTCTGATCTGAGAATAAAAGAAGGTAATCCGCAATGTTGTACACATACATAGAATCCTGTCAAAGGAATTCGTATAAAAACATTATAATGACAAGGAAAAAGCTTATAATATTAGGCATGCAAGTATTTCTAACAAAGTAATTTGATTCAATCTGCCTAGCCTTTTCCCAACTATGTTGGGGTCGGCTTCCAGTCTAACCAGATGCAGATGAATACCAGTATTTTACATGGAGCGACTGCCTATCTGACCTCCACAACCCGGTTACTGGATCCCTTTGTAAGACTGGTTGTCAAACTTTCGGGCTTCTGATGCCCCGTAACGACTGTCAATGATCCACGAACGACAGCCGGAACCAACAGCTTAACGTACTTTCCGAGGCACGGAGAAGTCTTGGTATGTAAAGATCCATCAACGGACCAACCCCGGCAAGCGTAGCTCAACCTGATGGGTCGACCCGTGCGGCTGTTATTACTCAGCCACGAGCTCCTCATGCACAAAGTATTGTGATTAATTTGTTTATTTTTGTTTTTGTGTGTAGTATATAATAGTATGTTTATAAAGAATAATATATCAAATATCTAGTTGTTGACTAAATTCGGCCTGGCGAGTCATAAAAAGTCAAACACGCTAGGAAATAATAATTTTAAAGGATCACCGCTATCGAAATCGATAAGGAAACTATGTGGGGTGACTGGTAATTAGTGACCGATACTTAAACACATGGAGCTAGATGCAGATAGGTGACAAAAATCGATTCAGTAAACGATCCTGTACAAACTAGCCGTACTTTCACAATGTACATTAATTCAGTTACACATTGTATACAGCATGTAGCAGAAGTATGTGGTACAGACCATCAAACTGAACAACTTTCTCCATGGGACCAACATCGTAATCGCAAAAAAATCAGCTGTCCCATACATTTGGGTCGAGTAGATATTGAAGTTTTTACCTTTTTGGCCCTACTTCGATATCACTTTGCGAGAAGAGCAAAAAGTTATCATGTGCTTTTAAAATGTCTTTCCCGCCTTTCATAGGTCCCAAATATCTCTCTTTATATATATATATGAAATATGCATGTTTGTATGGAAATATAAAGAATATTTTGTAAAAGTGTCTGACGTATAAGCTCTAGAAATCTCAAACCAAAATAGATTAGTTTTTTATGACACTCCGAGATTGTCCAAATAAAGTAAAAGTTGTTTATCTATGAGCGTAAGAATTTATAATAAGATACGTAGATAACTTAAAAACCTAAATAATAGATTGTTTAAGAATAAATTGTTGGAATGGTTGAAAGTCCACAACTTCTACTCCCTTAAAACATTCTTTAAAAATAAATTAATGACTCGATTTTACATGTTTGTACTCCTGTTTAATTGTAAGACCTATATATACCATGTTTTAAGCAAGTAAAGACTTTGAATTTGAATGGAAACCTTATACCTAAACCTTGTAAATAATCCATTAGAGATTTAATTTTATACTTACTCGATTTCGTTTTCAATTTATTCGATTTATTCAGTTTATTGTTTCAATTTAGTTAATTTAATTTTCTTATCTGATTACAATCATTTTAATTTTATTCAAAGCTAATTAATCAATTGTAATTTAATCAATTTATAATTTGATCAGTCATTTTCTAATTCTGTATTAGTTCATTTTAAATTTTATGTTTATTTATTATTGTATAATTTCTAGTTCAATAATAAATTATTTATTAGGTCTTAATAATAATATATTATTAGGTCTTTACCTATGAAATTGCCGTTCTGCAGTACTGGCCATTTCAAATCAAAATAATTTTTGTTTGGCTAAGAATTCTAATTTCAAATTAATTTTATTTTAAAAACATGGATTTTTTTTTTCCAAAAGTAGTCATTTGTTTATTGATTAGTATTACATTTTCATCGCATTTCAATCTTTTTCGTCATCATGGATACGTTAAAAATTCGAGTAATTATGGAATATGAGTACCGTCGTGGCAGCAACGCGGCACAAGCGGCACGCAACATCAACGACGTTTACGGAGCTAACACTACAAACCAACGCACCACTTGTTATTGGTTTGCTCGCTTCCGTTCTGGAAATTTCGACCTGAAAAATGAACCTCGCGGTCGTCCGAAGACTTTGGTCGACAATGACGAATTAAAGGCGATTGTGGAAGCTGATGATACACAATCTACGGCTGAATTAGCAGCAGCTTTCGACGTTAGCGTCAAAACAATATTGGTCCATTTGCGTCAAATTGGCAAGGTAAAAAAGCTTGACAAATGGGTGCCCCACAAACTCAATGATTGCCAGCGCGAAGTACGCGTCGAGACGTGCCTTGCACTGCTCAACAGACACACAAATGAAGGAATTTTGAACCGCATTGTTACTTGCAATGAAAAATGGATTCTGTTTGATAACCGCAAGCGCTCAGCAAGTTGGTTGGATCCTGGTTCAGCACCTAAACAATGCCCTAAACGAAAACTTACCCCTAGAAAAGTGATGGTCACTGTTTGGTGGTCTAGCGCCGGTGTGATTCATCACAGCTTCTTACCAAACGGGGTGAGCATTACTTCAGATGTATACTGTGAAGAACTGAACACAATGATGGAGAATCTGGCACATCTCCAACCAGCATTGGTCAATCGCTCGTCTCCGCTGCTCCTGCACGACAACGCGCGACCTCATACTGCACAGCAGACGGTCTCCAAGTTGCAAGAACTGGGGTTGGAAGCTCTCCGTCATCCGCCCTACTCACCAGACTTTGCGCCTACAAACTACTACTTTTTCCAGAATTTGGATAACTTCTTGGCGGGAAAAAAATTCAATACCCGAGAGGCAGTGCAAAATGCCTTTGAAGAATTTGTTGCCTCCCGTCCAGCTAATTTCTTTAAGAAGGGCATCAATAAACTGTCACTGCGTTGGCAAAGATGCATTGATTGCATGGGTGATTACTTCGATTAATACAAATAAAAAATGCATGAAAAAAAATCGTTTAAATTTTTTCATACAAAACGGCAATTTCATAGGTAAAGACCTATTATTATGAATAATTATGTTAGTAGAAAGCCTTTTTTTGTGCATGTGGTGTTAACCTACATTTGCACGTGCAACAATTAATTAGAAATGTACGTAATGTAAACAATTGTTGGTTAACCTAAATAAGTAAATAAATAAATGAAACAAAAAGATCTACCAAAAAATTCTGCTATAAAATCCTCAACACGGCATCGGCATTCGGATCACGCACGACGACGTTAGGAACACACATTATATCGGCCGATGTGTTCCTGTTGACTCTCGTCTTGAATAGGAATTGAAATACGACACCCCGTCTATACTTTTATTCCTTTAAAAGTAAACGAATATATAAATGTTTTCTTTCATTCTTAGACATATTGTTTGTTAAGAATCTTTAAGATAAAATGTAGGCGATTTTAAGGCTCTTACAAACAGGTGCAACACGCGACACAAAGGCACCGCGTGTCGCGCGACTAGCGGTGCCTTTGTGTCGCGTGTCGCACCTGTTTGTTAAGTACCTAGCCTTTATTCGAAGGATGTGACCTTTTTTCCGAATTTTTTAATACAGTTACTATTTATTCCCTATGTCACTTATAAGTTATAACAAAACACAAACGGAAGTATAAGAAGATAATATCAGCCGTGTGATTATGTAAAACCTCATTCTAAACTTCGAATCTGAATCCTCTGTGAGTTTCTTGATTGGTATTCTAAAAACTCGGTTGATAATTCGAATTTACACTAGCGCTACCCTTGCGAGCGTGTCAGCGAGTTGAACTAAATTGACCGTAAGATTTTGACAGATAAAGTATGAGATAACGTAAGAAGTGGCATTCAGTAAGGTATTCCCCCATCACTTCGACTTACACTTCGCACTCGAACCCGATTCAAAGTGTAAAATAAAAAGCATCTATTTTACGAGTGAGAGTGATGCGAGTTGTTGTTTGAATTTTACAGAATCGACGTACAGTTTAAAATAAAACAAGTTTGTAAATCAGATATATACCTAAGGTGGTTCTCGACTCAGACGTACAGGTAGACAGATACAGGGAAATGTTTGTGAAAAATAAGATATTGTTAGGAGTGGCAGTTTACACCAAACACACTATATTTAAATAATCACAAATACATTAATCAGAAACTTAATCAGAATCACTTGTAGCTCACTGTCAGTTCTCTGTTGTTGACTGTTGTTCACTGTATCGCATTCCTAGCTGAACTGCCATACACTTAGTTATTAGTTATTTATATATGGCATCTCGCAGTTGACCACTAAGGGTCGAGACTGCTCAACCGGGCGTTTCCTGTGGGTTCTTTAAGCGAACTTAAAGCCCCCGGCCAGGCCTAAAACTAAGGTAAATTATTAGTCGACTGAGCGTCGCTAATAATAATATGACAGCCAGACGGGGCAGGCTGGATCATGACGGGGGGGACAAGTGCTACAGGCTCAGCTGTGCCCCCAGCTGGCACAGCTTCACCGAGTAGGGGATAGGGGGGGGGGCGGTTACGATTGCGACCTCGGCGGCGAGGTCGGAATGTATTCCGGGGTGGTCTACGTTTATAAACCGTACTGGTGGCCTTGCTACTCTCCTGAAGGAGGGTTATGGGGTCATCAGGGTCGGTGAGAATATGACGCGGACGGCGAGTCTTACTAATTTGAGAGGGGGTATAACGCGCGGCCTCGACAACCAAAGGGTTGCGATGCTTCGCGGCGGCATCAAAGAAACGCTTCGAGCCGCGCTTCAAAAATTGATGGATCGTGGGGATCCTGAGGTCAAGGTGGAGGTCCGCGTTCCGAACGAACCAAGGGGCGCCCGTTATCCTTCGGAGGAAACGGTTCTGTAATGTCTGCATCCGATGCAGATAGCGGGGTTTGGCGTGTGCAAATACCGAACCCGCATACGTCATGATGGGACGAATGCACGCAGTGTAAATGCGCAATTTGCACTTAAGAGATAGTTTGCTGCGTGCATTTAAAACGTAATGTAATCTACCGAGGGCAAAAGCGGCCCGTGAACGTACCAGCTTAATGTGCTCCGCAAAGGAGAGGCGTTGATCGAGAGTCACCCCCAGATATTTGGCTCGCTTCTCCCAAGGGATCGGCTTACCAAACATGGTGATTGGTCGGGGAATGGAACGTGAGAAATACGGTTTCAAAAAGAGAACCGCTTGACTCTTGTCAGGATTGACCTCGATTCTCCACCGACGGAACCAGCAGCCGAGGGTATCGACTGCTGTTTGGAGATTACGAGCTATCACGTTTTGGTCACGTCCCGAACAGTATATGGCCGTATCGTCTGCAAACAGAGCCAACTGAGCCTTTTTACTTTTCGGGATGTCGCTAGTAAATAGTGTGAAAATAAGAGGAGAAATTACGGAGCCCTGTGGGACCCCCGCGCGAATCGGGTGGGGGGCAGAAAGTGCCCCTTCAATACGGTAACGAAACGTACGGTTCGACAAAAAGTCTCGTAGGATGAGCACGAGACGGTCAGGCACTCCGAGTTTGTACAGCTTATAAATTAAGCCGTTGTGCCAGACTTTGTCAAACGCTTTCGCTATATCGAAAAAGACCGCGCCCGTCATCAAACTGCGCTGAAAATTAGCGCTTATGTGTTCGACGATACGGTGAACCTGTTGCACACAGGAGTGCTGGGTTCGGAACCCATATTGTTCGTTCGGGATGAGGCCCTTTGTCTCGGCATAATCCCTGAGTCGCTTATAAATAAGTCTCTCATAGATCTTGCCGAGAACATTGAGCAAGCTAATGGGGCGGTAACTAGTGGGCTCGCTCTTGGGCTTGCCGGGCTTAGGTATACCGATAACGGTGGCCTGTTTCCAGGCTTGGGGGAAAATATTATTGCTCATGGCACCATTGAAGATGATGGTCATTAGCATAATTAAATTTGCTGGGAACAGTTGGAACACCCTATTGGTGAGTCCATCTGAACCAGGGGCTTTGCGGGGTTTTAGACCCTTGATTACCTCCTGCACCTCGTCCGGCGTGACGGGGGGCAGGGGACAATCAGGGTCCTCAACGGGAGGAAGGGAAGCTCTACGTTCGACTTCCGCGTCGACCTCAGAGAGGTGAGCTTGGTCAACCGGTACTGCCATACACTGCTGGCAACCCTCTATTTATATGACGAGTGTAAGCTTCTCGAAAGTTCGAGGCCATAATTTGAGAAGATAAGTTAAGATAAGGTTTATTTCTCACCACAATATAAATCAACATTTCAAAATATGATTAAAATCACATAATAATATTTTTAATTGTACTGCGGGAGACTGGTGCCTAAACTAGGCCTTACGGCCTGTATTTCAGGACACCAGGAACAACATAAACAACATGAGAACAACCAACACAGAAAACAACAACACAACACACACACACAACATAACACAACAACAACACAACAGAACATTCTAGTACTTACAGGAATTATCTAGAATGCTAGAAAACGATACTGAACCATCTAGAAAATTCTGGAAGGTTTTAGAAGGTTCTAGAAAACTCTGTCAATCGACGTTTTCTGTAGTTCTGCTACTCGATAACAGATGGCGTTGGCGTCTACGTAACAATATACTTTAACTGGTTTTAAGTTCCTCACTTAAAATCAGTTAAGTCATCTATTGTTATAAATCAAAATTTGTAATCTAGCCTAGTCTACTCGTATCCACTTTAGGAGACAGTCATTCGTTGAATGTCCATTGATACAAATGTTTTGTGTACAAGCCGTGTATAATAATAGGCGCCTCGTCGTGCGCCGACAAAGTCTCATATTTCTCAAGGACAATCTTAATGACGTCACGCGTTGGTTACACGTTAGTGGTTAACGTATATCTTGTTTGGTTTCACAAAAATAAAGCTCATTAGTATAATAATCATGCATGGAACTTATTTAGACACAACTGTGAACTACGTGTTTGGTAGAAAAAGGTGGATTAACGGAATTTCAATACGCGCAGCAAACACTTACAAAGAGAATATTTAAAATTTTGTTGTACAATTATTGTGAACCAAGACATTGATGAATAGTGTAAGGATATTGCGTTATTGATACTCGTATGTGTAAACTTGTCCCTTTTAATCACCTTTTGCCAACAAAGGATCATCGATCATTCGCTCGACTCTTCACCCCAAAGGTGCAGGAGGGTGTCGCTTGTGTCAGTTGTGTTGCGACACAGATGTGCGGGCGCGGAACCCATTTGTCAAGTTGCAAAATTACCAGCGTGATATTATATATTGTGGACACAGCGTTGGCAACTTCATTCATTAGACTTTAGTAAGGCTAGATATAAAATCGAAGATGGAAGAACTTAGAATCATATTTTTAGATTCCTTTTTCAACGGTTATTAAAATTATCAAAATAAAAAAAAAAAACATAAAATATCTTATGGAGTTTTTTTTTTAATACACATACGTAAACTCACATCTTCTTCTCATGAGGACAGGCAAAATTTACAGAAAGCCACCTTCTACGATCCTTACATACTCCTTTTGTTTACGTTCATACTTAAAAAAAATATATAAAAAATAAATGCATTAGTGAAATAAGAAAGTAGATACACAAACTATATAGGATGAATTATAAAAATGAATTATAAATTTGCTATAAAATCAAAGTAACTACTATACCTGTAGTTACTTTGATTTTATAGCAAATACCATGTGAAAATTAAATTTTCTCATATAAAGTACACACAAAGAAACTCCCTGATAAATAACCCTTTCCCTGCCGAATAATAAACGAGTACAATCACATACAAAAGTAAAAATATAGTACATACAATAAAATAGCTTGTAAATGTTTGCAGCACAGCTGCTCCTGAGGGTCTGGTTATGTGGAGAGTAAACAGTAAATGTTCCTTTACAAACAAACGATGAAATAAGTCAGCTAACATTGCTTTTTCCGGCACATTTTACAGTTAAGGAGGCTACAGACCTAAAGCGCGGTCACTGTCGGACTGCATAGAAAAGAAAGAGAAGCGCGATGCCACAACACTGGTAATTTATTGCAAAATATGAAAAAAATATATATTTACAATCTATTGATTGGACTAAAAAATTTAAATTCTATTACGTTATTATGTTGCTTGTAGAATAATCTGACAAAAAAATATGAAAATTAGTATGGTTTTTAACACGCTTTTATTAACTTCACCTGTATGTATGTTTGTATGTATGTATGTTTGTATGTAACGGAATCTTTGAATTCGATTTTTACCCACCTTAAATGCTCAGATTAATTCGAAATTTTGCAAACATAAACAGGGCCCGATGACAATACAATAATTTAAAACTTTTGTCCCATTAGCCTGATCAGGATTAACGATTTATCTCGAAAAAAAGTGAAAAATAAATTATTGTTTAAAAAACAAAAAACACGCTATAATACCATTAAACTGAACTAAAGAGTAAAATAAAAATAAAAAATTCAATGTAAGAATGAAATAAGTAACGAGAAAATTAATGTCATTGTAAAAAAAGCGTGGGGTGCTTTAACTCTGTAATTCGAAAGCACCCCACGCTTTTTTTTACAATGACATTAATTTTCTCGTTAATCACTTTATTGAAAAAAATATTTTTTACTTTTTAGTTCAGTTTAATGGTATTAAAGCGTGTTTTTTAGTTTTTTAAACAATAATTTTAATCGTTAAAAGAATTTAGGAGAGGTATGTTCGTCATTTTTTTCTATCGCATCAAATTAGTTGTTTTTATTATGTTTTCGACACACTGGTGCCGATTCTGTTGTGCACAAACTAAACTTAATTTAGGCTATTGCTAACTTTTTCTCTCTATTATGACAAGAAAGGGACGGAACTAAATTAGAGCTGTCAAATTAGCTAGAGCTAATTTTTCCATAGACATTTAGACGACACGTAAAAACATGTCGACTAAAAACACGGTGAAGCGCAAGGCGTGAACTAGTTTGACATCTCCAACTTAGTTCATAGCTATAGCCGTCCTTTTCTCGCGCTGCCTGTTAGTAAAAGATAGCGATTCTCTAATTTTAGTTTAGTGCGTTCACAAGAGAATCGGCACCTTCGTCTAACTAGCATAATTATATCCTGAAGAATATCATATTTTTTCTGATTTTGTTTACTTCCACGGATCGGATATCTATGTTTGCTTCAATAGATCATATACTTTTAAGCCATTATATTAGGGGTTAAATTATGTTTTTTTTTTTTATTTAACATATTTATTTAATCAAAATAATTACCATTATTATCTATACATTGCTGCCATCTAATAGGAAGGTCATAATAAGCCTTTGCGATAGAACTCTCGTGATCTAGATTCGACAAACTGTGTGAAAGCATTTTGTACTGCCTCCTGAGAAAAAAACTTTTTATCACGTAGAAAATTGTCCAAATCACGAAAAAAATGATAGTCCGTTGGAGCAAGGTCTGGCAAATACGGAGGGTGACGAATGGTTTCTAATTGCAGTTCCTTTAGAGTTAAAACGGTTTCTCGTGCTGTATGAGGTCTCCCGTTATCATGGAGCAATAATGGTGAAGATCGATTCATGAGTCGGGGCTGTTTCACTGCTAGTTTTGCTATCATTGTTCGGAGTTCGGCACAGTAGACATTTGCCGTTATTGCTTGACCAGATCGGAAAAAGCTATGGTGAATAACACCATGCTAAGACCACCAAACAGTTACCATTACCTTTTTATCGATAAGCATTGCTTTAGAACACTGTTGCGGCGTTTGACCTGGGGTCAGCCATTGCATTTTTCGCTTACGGTTATCGTAAAGAATCCATTTTTCATCACATGTCACAATTCGATCCAATATTCCTTCATTTCTGTATCGATTCAACAAGGCAACACAAGTTTCAACACGCGTTTCTTTCTGCAGATCACTCAAATCATGAGGCACCCATTTGTCATAATTTTTAATTTTATTGATTTGACGCAAATAAGTCAATATTGTTGGTAAGGTAACGTTAAACCATGCCGCTAATTCCTGGGTAGTTTGGCTCCGATCGGCTTCCACCATCTCTTTCAATTCATTGTTATTCACCTGTATGGGCGGTCTTCCACGTGGTTCGTTCTTCAAATCAAAGTTTCCATCACAAAAGCGTTTAAACCAAAATCGCACGGTGCGTTCATTAGCAGTCCCCTCTCCAAACGCAACATTGATATTGCGAGCTGTTTCTGCCGCGTTAGTTCAGCGTCAGAACTCGTATTCGAAAATAACTCAAATTTCCGAAGTATCCATCTTTCTTGTCTAAGCTGAATAAAAAAAACAACTGAAAGTCGATAATCGAATGTTGCACATTTTTTAAAAGAAGAACTTCATAGGTACCATGTGAAAAAAGTTTCACTCAAAAATCTCAAACCATGAAGGTTCTATGTCAATTCGAAGTTCTTAATACAATAAACGGCAATTTCATACTTTAACCCCTATTAAAACTTGTGTTTAGGTCCTGTAGTCCCCTTAAAAAGGTCCCATGAAAAGATATAGTTGGATTTTTAGCTATGTGGCAACTGATAACAATACCTAGACATTTTATTGTGTGACAAAATAAATATCACAGTAGAAAAAAAAACTATAATGCTTTCTTTACTTAACTACATGTCAAAGATCCACGAATGACAGCCGGGACTAACGGCTTAACGTGCTCTCCGAGGCACGTAGGAATATCGGTATGTAAAGATGGTCACCCATCCACGGACCGACCCCGGCAAGCGTAGCTTAACCTGATGGATCGACCCGTGCGGCTTTTATTACTTAGCCACGAGCTCCTCTATTTTACCATCATTTAGAGAGCTTATTCCGGAAGGTTTATGTGTATAATAAATTAATATTAAATCATGAGAAATCTCGAGGTTTTGTCAATTCATTGTCAAGCAGGGCCGGGTCGCTAGTCCTAACTTCCTAACTAATATTATAAATGCGAAAGTGAGTTTGTTTGTTTATTTCTTTGTTACGCTTTCACGCTAAAACGGCTGAACGGATTTGGATGAAACTTAGCACATGGGTACACCATTATGGCGACATCTACATCGCCACATATAAAATACGCATCACAATGACATGACGTTACGCAATCCTGCATCGCGCAATTAGAGTTTACCGCGCGACTAGCATAATACAACGTCCCGACATCAACCGTTGGGGCAGTGCCCACCAGACACGACACCCGTCTGGTCGGAGGATCCTCCCTTTTTAACCGACTTCAAAAAGGAGGAGGTTCTCAATCCGTCGGAACCGAAGATGGCTGGACCGATTTGGATTTTTTTTTTTTTTTGTTTGAAAGGCTCCTCCCAGGTGGTCCCATGATCATCAAGTCAGGATCTGATGATGGGATTCTGGAGACACACTTAAAGCGATTTGGTTAGTTTTTGGAAGAGTACTTTCTCGGAGTGGTCCCATTTCAATTTGGTGAAGATCTGATGAAGAACTTCTGAGATAGGTAACGGAACTCCTCAATAAATGATAGCAAATGGACTGGGATTGCTGAAATCTCATGTCTGTTTATTGTTTTCACCAGTTCATAACATAACATCACGCCGGAAGCTGTGAAGGGGTAAGCACATGTGAACCACTAAAAAGTGAAAAATAAAAACTTTTTTACAAAAAAATACAAGCGACTTCCAAAAACAACACTACAAAGTGAAAAATAATTTTAATTTCGGAAGTCGGTCGCAAAAAACGTAAAATAAATTTAACCAGACACCGACTTCCGAAATTAAAGTTATTTTTCACTTTGTAGTGTTGTTTTTGGAAGTCGGTTGTATTTTTTTGTAAAAAAGTTTTTATCTATGGAGATGACTGAACTTTACACCCTGTTCCTCATGCCTCTATACTGGTGACCCGGAGTATGAACATCAGCGCAGCCTTCGTGCAACTCCTTTAGCGTGACGTCAACAGCATCATTTCCTCAACCTTCCGAGCGGCGAGTCACACAGCCAACCAGCACCCACGGCTTCAACGGGTATTCTGACCACCTGCACACAGCGGACGCGTATTCCTGGTCATCACCCTCAGCCTCATCAACAACCATGGCACATCACACTGCACTCTTGGCCAGTCCACAAGAAGAGCCCTACCTCTCGTGGTCGACGCCAGGAATCAGCCTCAACCCAGCGCTGTACACTCCGACTCACTGGAGCATAATGCAGCGCCATCACCCCGACTCACTGGGGAATCACCGCAGACGGTTCCGACTCACCGTGAACTATGCGGCACCTGGTTCCGACTCACTGGAACCACAACTGCACTGGCAAGCATCGCAAGATACACGACTCAGCCCACTATCGACCTCCGGTCTCCGGAGAGGAGTGATATGGCGGCATCTACATCGCCACATACAAACTGCGCATCACAATGACATGACGTCACGCAACCCTGTATCGCGCAATTAGAGTTTACCGCGCGACTAGCATATATACATATATACAACGTCTCGACATAAATTGTCGGGCAGTAGCCCACCAGACACAACACCCGTCTCGTCAGAGGATTCTCCCTTTTCTATGAAGGGTGAGTGAACTTTACACCCTGTTCCTCTTGCCTCTATACCATGCCCTGGATTAGGACAAAGTATACTTTTTGTCCCGGTTGTACGTACCCGTGGGATAGCTTCCGACTTCCACGCGGGCGAAGCTGCGAGAGAAAGCTAATACAAAATCTTTATTTTGTAACTACTTTTAGTTACTATACCTACCTACCATGATAATACCTACCACATTGGTCCTCGCATCTCTATTTTACCCCCGGAGGCGACCACGCAACCTTTTAAACCTAACAAGGCTATAAATAACACTTAGTCTTAGGAAAGTTCTATATTTCAAGACTACGCTGGCATATTGTCTGGAATGGTCCTTTTGGTGCTAGTTATATAATATAATCACACTAGGTTTTGCCCGCAGCTTCACCTGCGTAGATGTCGAATGGACTAATCAATCTGCCTAGCCTTTTCCCAACTATGTTGGGGTCGGCTTCCAGTCTAACCGGATGCAGTTGAATACCAGTATTTTACATGGAGCGACTGCCTATCTGACCTCCACAACCCAGTTACTGGATAACACGATACCCCTTCCCCTTGATAAGACTTCTGACTACCCTTAGCGACTGTAAAGGATCACTAAAATAAAGCTCCATTTACATGGTACAAGTTTATTGCTTATGACATAAACTAACTGGTAACTGGACTGGTATAACTGGGTAATACGATACCCCTTGGTAAGACTGGTTGTCAGATTTTCGGGCTTCTGATGACCCGTAACGACTGTCAAAGATCCCCGAATGACAAAGACCATAGTTGTTAACATTATGTTGGTGATGACAGCCGGGACCAACGGCTTAACGTGCTTCCCGAGGCACGGTAGGAGTCTCGGTATGTAAAGATGGTCACCCATCCACGGACCAACCCCGGCAAGCGTAGCTTAACCTGATGGATCGACCCGTGCGGCTATTATTACTTAGCCACGACGCACGGGAAAAAGTATCCTACGTCCTAACCTTCTTTCTTATTATCTATGGTCCTAACCCTGAGCATGGTCAACCTGTGTGCCACATCGAAATCCGTTCCGCCGATAAGGCGTGAAAAGTTCAGACAGACAGACAGTTATTTTCGCATTTATATGATTAGTATGGATTTTAGATAAAAAAGGGAGTGGAATTTTCATTTCGAGTCGAGCACTCGGGGTGGAATATTCTATACTAATCCTACTTTATCTTCTCAACCTGGTTTCACTTAATGATTATCATCTGCTTAGTCTTTTCCCAACTAGGTTGGGGGTCGGCTTCCAGTCTAACCGGATGAAGCTGACTACCAGATATTTTACATAGAGCGATTGCTTGTCTAACTCCACAACCCAGTTACTGGGTAACACGATACACCTTCCCCTTGATAAGACTTCTGACTACCCTTAGCGACTGTAAAGGATCACTAAAATAAAGCTCCATTTACATGCTACAAGTTTATTGCTTATGGCATACCATAAAATTGAAGGGCAATTAACTGACACCGTCTAAACAATCAAGTACAGGCAAGTCGCGTGCGATTTCAATGAATGGAAAAACTTGCATTCAATTATTTTGTATGCCATTTTATAGAATCGCACGCGTGTGAAGAAAGAAAGAAAGAAAAATTGTTTATTCTGCACAAATAAAAACAAAACCTAAAAAAAAGTGTAAACTTGCATGCAATTCTTGAATGGCAATAAAATTGAACGTGCTTTAAGGCATGCTCTTAATGCTATTGAACGTTCCAAAAACTGATCCCTTGAGTTTTTCGTAGGTCGTTTTAATTGATGCGCAGTGTCAAAAATTTCCATCGTTCGGTCGTCGCAATAACATTTTTTAGGAACCAAATGGTGACATGAGGCGAGTGTGAGTGAGAGAAGTTCGGAGAGCCTTTGTTCAGACCGGCCGTGAATCATCGGCCGTATTGTAATTGCCTTAAGGTTGAATTTCACTTGCACGTCATAAAATGACAGAGTCTATTTGTCTATGTGACAGATAGTTTGAACCTTAGTGAAGTTTCAATTAACTAGGAATTTACTATAATAATTTACTAGGTTGAGTATCTATACCTAACTATGCTCCCCACATGCTGTTGATGCAGTATTTTTATCTGACTAAGCGATACGCGCTTTACTTCTGTTACACGCTGTGAATGCGTGAAAACGAGTAGCGTCACACACACACACACACTTCCGACTTCGCCATTGTCTAGGACGGTACCGAGAGCTCCTGCGCTTATACACACATTCACAGCGTGTTTGTACACTTGGTGACTACTAAAGCGCGCGTCGCTTCGTCAGATAAAAATCCTTATACTATAAATGCGAAAGTAAGTTTGTTTGTTACCTTTTCACGCCTAAACCACTGAACCGATCATCCTGAAATTTTGCATATACGTTGTCAGGTATACAGAAACGGACATAGGGTACCTTTCATCCCGAAAAAACGTACTGCTCCCGAGGAAAACAGCAATAACGTTGTTATGATAAAAGATGGCGCCACGTGTCTTTTGAAACACGATTTCATTATACTATGTAAAGTAAGGAATAAGGAAGGATTCCCGGTAGTACGTTCCCGTCTCATATTTTCCGACATTCACGCGGGCGAAGCTGCGGGCAAAAGCTAGTAAGTACTAACAGCACAACACCAATAACTTCTAAAAAATGCCCAGTTGTAGGCTATATGGTACTTCCCATGAGCAAAATAATGCGGATAGGGCAGGCATATCCATCATACCATGATAAACATCGGCAGGTACGCCGTATTAGTTTACCAAGTGATGAAAAATACACTTTATTATGCGTCATTGACAGGTTATTTACGCTGAGTATAATACCTACAAGGAACATAAAATAATGAGGTAGTTTGCATGCTAGAAAGTTGTTAGCTCATTAAAAGTAGTTAGTTGTAATTTTTACGTGATGCGTGATTTCGTGTGCTCATAAAATGGCTGTCACAATTTGTCACCTCTCTTGCTCACACGGAACCAAATTATTAAGATTGTTTAATGAAAAGATGCCTTTTGAAAAATGTTATCAGTTAGCGAACTAGTAAATAATATATTAAATTAAAAGGTAACTAATTATTAAAAACGCATTTCTATTGTATTATCTAATTAACTCAGCTCGAAAAGTATTATTACCTATCTTTTTTTGAGATGAGTTGAGGAGCTCATAGCTAAGAAATAACAGCTTTTCGGGGTTGGTCCGTGGATGGGTGACCATCATTACATACCGAGACTCCTCCGTGCCTCGGAAAGCACGTTAAGCCGTTGGTCCCGGCTGTCATTCGTGGATCTGTGTGTGAGTCGCTCCATGTAAAATATTGCTATTCAGCTGCATCCGGTTAGACTGGAAGCCGACCCCAACATAGTTGGGAAAAGGCTAGGCAGATAGATTTGTTTTTGAGATGAGTTATATAAATGCCACAATAAAAATGTGCTTTTAATAATCACCTATTCAATTTATTAATATTATTTACTACTACGCTAAATGATTACATTTTTCAAAAAAGTATCGTTTTTAATATTTTTTTAAATTTGGTCCCATGTGAGCGAGAGGGGTGACAAAATTAAAATTGGATTTGGTTCTCATATAGAAGATGTTTTGCTTCTTATTCTTCATATTTATTAAAGTTAAGTGTATAGTAAAAAACTTTTTTACAAAAAAATACAACCGACTTCCAAAACCAAAACTACAAAGTGAAAAATAACTTTAATTTCGGAAGTCGGTGTCTAGTTAAATTTATTTTCGTTTTTTGCCACCGACTTCCGAAATTAAAGTTATTTTTCACTTTGTAGTGTTGTTTTTGGAAGTCGGTTGTATTTTTTTGTAAAAAAGTTTTTATTTTTCACTTTTTAGTTGTGTACCTACCCCACACAAATTCTAATACCACTATCTGCAAAACAAACTAGAATATCATCCATATAAAAGTGGGGAAAAAATACGTATTATTGAAGCTAACTCAAAAACTACCCAAGCAAAGTTAATCAATTTTATGTGGGGCCAACTGTGATGTATACTCTCTCGAATAAAACAAAAAAAAATTCAAATCGGTCCAGCCATCTTCGAGTAATCGGGGAACATACATAAAAAAAAAAAAATAAAAAAAAAAAAGGTTCCGACGAATTGAGAACCTCCTCCTTTTTGAAGTCGGTTAAAAATAAGTAAAATTGTTCTGAATTCTTTAGTTGTCTGTTCGAAGAAAATTGTTCCCTTTCCATGGTTTGTTTTTATACAGATTAGGTAGAATATTAAAAATAATTTTATTTCGTGTCTTCCTATTCGGGTATTGCCTAAATAAAATATCTACATAGCTAGAGGACCCAACAATTTGCGCGAGGAATAATTTTGTTCCACATTTTCTTGATCGCTGTACCATTTAATATTTGCATTTGAAAATTGCAGAATTTATCAAGCGAAATAATATATTTTATTTAACTTGCAGAATTTTTCAAACTTGTAGTTATCACGTACGGTTTTTACAAAATGAAAACCAGCTGTTTCGAACACAAGGAAAATTCTGCTTCCCATGAAAGATGAAACAAAGAATTTTATAAAAAAAAAATTCATTTAGAAAAAAAGAGGATGATGATGAAAAGATGAAAGATGGTTGGCAACAAGACGAACATTTACCACCTCTACTTTGAAATAAATAGAACGACATTAACATCCCTCCATACATTGTTAAAGCATGCGAGGCCCCTAAAGACCACGTTGAAACTCTCGTACGAGTAATAAAAAGTTTATTTTACTTCTCCTTAAAACTAAACAGCAAAGAGAACATCTCTTAGATTCCCCACAACATTGTTTACTCATTTAGAACAGCTCTTCGAAGCTGCAAACTTTGAGTAACAGAATCCAGACACTAAAAGTGTAGTAACATTATATTATTATCAGACTGAAGTGTTTGAAAATCGCTTCGGACTCGCCCAAACTAATGCAACTCGCCTCAACTAACTCGCCGCGTATTTAAGGCCTTATCACACTGGCATTTGCGAGCGTGTTTCCAGTGAGGCGAATTGTTTATTGCGCTCGCTCCGTACGCACGCTTCGTGTGACCAACATATTTTCTGCGTTTGCGAAGCGAGAGCGTTTGTGTGTTTTTATAATTTTGTAACGTGACGACTATCTATTGTTATTATTATATAATGAATTTGAAGTACCTACTTCTGCATGATATACAGGGTGTCCAGTAAATAGCACGACATACTGCAGGAGGTGATAGCTTGGGTCAATACCTATCAAAACAACAGCGGTCATTGACCTCCAAAACAAAACATTTTTATTTTATCGTGTTTAGATACCGATTCCCATCGCGTCTGCGGAGTTTAGCTAACCAATTTAAATAACCCGGTATGAAGACGCTTTTAAATTTCCGTCCACGATTGAGTTAAATCGTGCACGTAGTTTAGCTAGCCAATTTAAAATAACCTTGTATATTTCCATACCTACATTTTACTTCCCAGTGTTATCGTGATACCGTGATGTGGACGATAATATCGTCATTTTAGAATTTATAAAAGCGCCTATTATTGCGTACAAGAGACAGCGAGACTCGAAAATTTAAGCGAGTGTACAATATTGCGAATACGTATTAGCGATAATGACAAAAATTTTTTTTAGTCCGACATGTAGGTTATCCGCTCACACGAGCGCGGTGTGAATCGGGTCCGTGGAGTCATTTTGCCTAATATTGTACGTGGTGTGAGTTCTATACCAAGAAAATATTTTTTTTATTATTAACGTTATTGGACACGTATTTTTTCTTTTTTGACGTAATCAAAAGGTTACGGCGGCACATTAAGTTAAAATATGGCATGACGTCACGCCTAGCTAGATTTTATACGTAGAAGTGACGTAGCAAGCCCCTTCTCATGTGTTATCTAAGTAATTTTTTACTAAGAAGATAAAGCAAAAAATACGTGTCTAATATTTGTCTATTATCTGACTGACTGAGAATTTCTTTTTTTTTTTACCCAGGCATCATCCCCCGTGGACAGCAAGTTTACAGATCTCCAGGGGCCGTACTATGACGTGAAAGAAGATAATGGATCCATCATGGTTCCAGTGAGATAGTGAGACAGAGCTATATACGACCTAGCACCATCCTTTTTTTTCTCAACGGAATTATGATGGATCCATGATCTTTTTGAGGCCCCAGTAGTGTGATAACGCTCTTAGACCACCTAACAATATTATCTAGCTTTCATTACGAGTCGCTCTGTGGAGCCAGTCGGCACATTGACTTGCAAATTCGTTGTCACATTGCCATTGTCGTCGGAATGGGCTGAATAATACCGATTGTTGTATTTATTTTTCAAGGGATTACCGCAAGGGATTCCTTCGTTTGGCATATGGTGCTCGAAAGTTTGGAGGACAATCTGGTAATTTACATGCTGAATTGGGCTCGAAAGGAAAATAAAAGTGCGAGGTTATTGAAGCTTTTGCTTGTGAAAAACTTCCGGGATTTTTTCAGGTTTCATTAACAAATACCTATGCTAACAATATTCAATAAGGATGCTACAGGACGAAATTGAATTCATGGACTTCTTTTTAAGGGGTCATTGTACTCATCATTACATACTTTACATGAACAACTTGAACAACTTTTACTATAAGACCAAACCAGAAATTGCGAAAAAAATAAAACTGCTGTTCCCTACATTTATGTTCGCATAATTCGTCAAAATGTAGGGAACAGCAGTTTTTTTTCGCGATTCAGGTTTGGTCCCATACTAAAAGTTGTTCAAAATGATGAGTACAATGACCTCTTAAAAGGATGCCCATGAATTCAATTTCATCATGTATAATGTAATATCGAGGAAACTTACATCTGACCAATTTGAAAACAAAACCCCGTGCACATGTTGACCACATCAGTTAGTAAGCATTACTGTACACAGGGATATTGGTAAACACCAGCAACCTCTTAAGGGGTCATTGTACTCATCATTATGAACAACTTTTACTTTGGGACCAAACCTGAAATCGTTAAAAATAATCAGTTGCTCCCTACATTTAGACGAGTTTGATGTAGATAAATGTACTGAACAGCTGATTTTTTTTTCGTGGTTTCAGGTTTGGTCCCATAGTAAAAGTTGTTCGTAATGATGAGTACAATCACCCCTTAAGAGTGTGCTGGTGTTTTACCAATAACCCTGTATATAAGTATAGTCCTTATACGGTGTATAGATGTAAGTTTCCTCGATAGTACACTATCTAACTGCAGGGCAAAGGTTCTCATACAGGGAGGACGAGCATTGATGATCATCATCATCCTTCCTCACGGCGGCGGCGTGGACTTGATGATTTCAGGACATCCAGACTACCTGACCATATTTTTCCTTCACTTATCATCATCTGCCTAGCCTTTTCCCAACTATGTTGGGGTCCAGTCCAGTCTAACCGGATGCAGCTGAATACAAGTATTTTAAATAGAGCGACTGCCTTTCTGACCTACAGAACCCAGCTTCTGGGTAATACGATACCCCCTGGTAAGGTTGGCTATCAGACTTTCGGGCTTCTGACGACCCGTAACGACTGTCAAAGATCCACGAATGACAGCCGGAACAATGCCTTAACGTGCTTTCCGAGGCACCGTAGTCACCCATCCACGGACCAACCGCGGCAAGCGTAGCTTAACCTGATCATTCGATCCAGGCGGCTGTTATTAATTAGCCACAAGCCCCTCTTAAATATTATATATTTTTCCTCCACTATAAGTGGTTCAATGGACCCGGAAGCCTTGAAAAGAACATTGTTTTTAATAGCAAGTTTAGTGAATACATAATTAAGTTAATTTCCTCTTTAACTGAACATTTTCTTCAAGTTTTTGTAAGCACCGCTTTACTTACAGAGGAGCACTTGATTAGTTAGTGCTTGGCTTGTTTCTTTGTTGATTTTTCTATAAGGAATATAAGCAATTTAAAAGCTATAAAAAGAATACAGGCCACTTTTGAGTTTTATAACATAAGAAGCCATAAAAAGTGCACCAAAGCATCTGGCACTCATATTTCTGAAATGTCGTTTTAGAGTTTATCGTCTAGAAAATTGCTTTCTCATTTAATTTTATGTTTGATGAATTATTTCAGCAGTTTAGTTATCAAATAAAAGCTTATTCTTTTCTTTACAAAGGAGGTCACAAGGAGGCTTTATTTTAAAGTAGATTAAATATGGATTCTTAGAAATTATGGTAGCGCAAAGGTAGCCCGCGAAATTCAAATTTTCTTACGTTTTTTGCAATTATTCCCCTGAGAATACTAGAAGGGATGTGTGGAATAGAATAAGAAATGAGTATATGAGAGGAAGTCTGAAAGTGACACCGGTGACTGAAAAGTTGTGCGGAAATCGGTTGTCATGGTATGGGCACGTGATGCGGAGGAATGAGGAAAATGTTGTAAGGAAAGTTTTGAGTACGAATGTCGATGGCTATACGCGTAGGGGAAGACCAAAGAAACGATGGATGAACTGTGTGAAAGTTGATATGGCTAGAAAGGGGGCGACTACCGAGATGACGACTAATAGAGAAGTATGGAAAAAAAAACCAGCCAAGTGCGTGTCGGACTACGCACAATGAAGGGTTCCGTAGTTGGGATGAATTTATCCCAAGAACAAACTTAACATTGTAGTTGAAAAACTGTTCCAACTGTAAATATAAGTTTGTACGTACAATATTGAGTGATTTACCATGTTATTTTAAGACCACAGACTTCTTATTATATATTCTTTAATCTATAAATACAGAAAATAGTGAGCCACTGACTCCTGAGTCAGTCAGTTTCTTAAATAACTTTAAGAAAATCTCAAAACTCTTGAATAAAAATCAAATTTCATTTGATATGTGACGGTACAGTTTTGGTAATCCCTATATTAATTTAGTTTCCCTATATAAACTGCAGGCATCGCTTAACGACTTGGGAACAGTTAAAACTTGAATCCCTACGAGGTCGATAGCGAGTAGCATGTGGTCAAAACTTAAGCAATAACATGAAATCAGGTCAGACTTAGTTGCCTACAGTTCCATATGTGCGGGCTAAGAGAGTGTAGATAATTGATAGGAATCTAGACTATCTAGGCACGTTGCTAGAGATTGCTGAAGCAATTTCGTTAAAGACAGCTTTAGTGTACGTCTGGGACCAAGAAAATAAGGGTTTTTAAATAAATAATAAATAAATAAATCTTTATTTTAATTCTCTCATCACAAAGGTACACTTAGTTTTATTTTATAAATAGAGACAAGAATAATAACTTTGTTACAAAACCTAAAATATGATCCTTTGTGAGAGACTGGCGTCCATACTAGGATACCCTGTGTGACAGATCACCAGGCGAGCACCCCGAATTTAATCTATTAACAATAGTAAGTTATTAAAAAAATTGTATAGTGTGCGTGTGTGTAGTGTGTGTGTGTTGCGTGTGTAATGTGTAAGGAGAGGTAGAATGATGGCGTGAGTGTGTGTATGTGAATGGTGTTGGTTACAGTCAAGAACCCGAAAAACATGAAACATTACGAAGGAACAATAAGTAGCTGCTCCGTGGCGTCATAGTCCAATTTTTGTAACCAGATAGAGAGGGTTTTTTTGCAACGCTGCTTGGGTAGGGCATAAATTGACAAAATTCCGTTAATTTTGTTATATAAATAGTTTCCAAGAAAACCAAAATGTCGACGGGAGAAAGCAGTATGGAACTGAGTTGTGGGACAGACAGCGTGTTTACGTCGCTTACCTTCAAATAAAGTAGGGTTATAGGTAAGATGAGAGTGTTTGCACAAGATCGTATTTAAAATGAAAAGTTGACGTACAGATCGCCCATAAAGTTCTCTAGTGGGAAACAAGAAAGGCATGAAATTACTAACCTTTAGAACGGCCCTCTGTGCACGTTCGATCCGGAGCATTGATGTTTTTGTCGCACCACCCCATACAGTTATACAGTACGAGATTAGCGATTGGCATAACGCAAAAAAGACTGATCCCAATAAGCCAGTGTCCGCAACATGACGAAGATTTTTAAACACAAATATCAGTTTACGTATCCTAGCGGAAAGAGCATGTATGTATAAATAAAGGGTAATTTTCTAAAAATAAACTTCAATAGCGTACCTACGTTTAAGACAGTTTTCAAATAAGGTCTCTAAGACAATTATATCTATGTGCCAGTCCTATCGTATTTATAAGACTTGCATGTACCATCGGCAAACTTTCCGGTGAACCACTTTCCGACCTTATTACTAACGCGATAAGGTTGAAAAGTGGTTCACCGGAAAGTTTGCCGATGGTACATACGATCGGATTAAAGGTCTTAAGAAAAACTAAAGAATTTTCCGCCCATAAAATCTCAACGGCACGCCTAGTATTAAAGATTGTTGATAGTTTTATACTCCATCGGTTTAGATAATTAAATAAAGTAAACAAAATAAACCACGTGTCTGGCTAACTGACTATAGTATAGTTAAAATCTCGCTGCAGACTCGGTCATAAATCATTCGAGTGTTGCGCTCTCTTTTCCACTCACGGGCTTTATGGGCAGGCCACGCCCACACGTAGTCCTGTGCATTACTGCAGTCGATGAGTGATATCGATAGTTTTATATATTTATAAATGGGTGATAGAAATAAATACACATTTAAAATAATAATAATAATAATAATTTTTTTGAATAAATGTGACAGTTTGACAAATTTTCTACACAAAAGCTGTCAAACTGCCATATTTGTTCCTCTGATAAAACTTATCTGACTATTGAACAATCAGCCCTTAGTCGGCTAACCAGACACGTGGTTTATTTTTAACCGACTTCAAAAAAAAGGAGGAGGTTCTCAATTCGGTTGTATGTTTTTTTTTGTTTGCCTTTATTTAATTATCTAAACCGATGGAGTATAGATATCTTGCCCACTTTGTCACGAGCGACCTAAGAGATTATTTAGATATAAAGAGGGAGCGCATGGCGTTATCTGTGAGCAAAAATGTTTGTCCGCAAGGTCATTCGTACTGCAGACGTCAAAGTAACCGTTTTGAAGGTGTTCTGTCAATCGTTTTACAGGAGTGGCCTGTGGGTGTCATACTTACATACACGCGCCGAGCCTACTAAGTCCTGTGTGTACAATTTAATAATGCTTTTAGGATGATGTTGGGACTGGCATGGCGTTGTTGCGCTTCGGGAATGTTCGCGGAGAATCGCACAGAAGGTCCATGCCATCATGCGAAAGAAAGCGGCCTCATTACTAAAGCGCCTGCATGGTAGTGACAACAGCATTCTGAAAATGATCGCTGCTAGTGCGGACTGTACCTAAAAGGGACACTGGGTGGGGACAGTCATAGGTTTGAATAAATAATTTATTTGTGAAAATTAACAATAATAACCTATATGTCGGATCCGGTCAATAGTACGGACGCGTAACGAATCGCAAGCGCGCCACAGGCGACATCACGTGAGGTGCCCGCGCCTACAGCGCGCTTCTACAGAGTCATGGTGTTTTAACCTGATGGCTGATGGTGATGGACAGTCTAGTGTTGGATCGCATCGGAGCAACATCGGGGTTACTACGCCACGGAACTGTATTCGATTCGTTGTGCTTAGTGATTGTGTTAGATTGTGATTTTAAACACCGTGTATCGCACCAGTGTGTTTTCATTGCACGAAACCCATCTTCTGCCCACATGTCTGTCTAAATCTAACTGAGTAAATCCTGACGTTCCGACATATATAACTAAGCGCTATTGTTACTAACACCAAAATACTAACAAAATTATGTACCTTAGTCTAAAATAAAGTTAGTTAGTAGGGGGGTTACTTGCCTCGGGAGCTCGTGGCTAAGTAACAACAGACGCACGGGTCGATCCATCAGGTTAAGCTACGCTTGCCGGGGTTGGTCCGTGGATGGGTAACCATCTT
This sequence comes from Cosmia pyralina, assembly GCA_946251885.1. Taxonomy (NCBI): domain Eukaryota; kingdom Metazoa; phylum Arthropoda; class Insecta; order Lepidoptera; family Noctuidae; genus Cosmia; species Cosmia pyralina. Next base: position 23,247,921 of record OX276351.1, read on the forward strand.
TACATACCGAGACTCCTCCGTGTCTCGGAAAGCACGTTAAGCCATTAGTCCCAGCTGTCATTCGTGGATCTTTGACTGTCGTTACGGGCCGTCAGAAGCCCGAAAGTCTGACAACCAGTCTTACCAAGGGGTACCGCATTACCCAGTTAATGGGTTGTGGAGGTCAGATAGGCAGTCGCTCCATGTAAAATACTGGTATTGAGCTGCATCCGGTTAGACTGGAAGCCGACCCCAACATAGTTGGGAAAAGGCTAGGCAGATTGATTGAGTCTGAAATAAAGTTTTATTCAATTTAAATGTAATTTAATAAAAGTTTTGCATTCTTTTTGAATGGGGTTACAATTGGATGTTGATAGCAAAATACAGGTTTTCCCTCACCATTGCACTTAGTATGTGCAACGGTTATCAAAAACCTGTATTTTGTTGCACTAGCAAGATGGGAAGGTTTTTTGTCCAGTGACTCTATTATTACGATCGATTTGTGTTATTCTGGACAATACGCTGTAAGTTTCCTATTCCAGTAGTGTATGTAATTCGTGTTATGTAATAGTTTAGGTAGGTAGGTACCAACACTACCTACTCATAGTTGTTTTAATTTTGTATTTGCCTCCTTGGACAGCATTTAAATAAATAATAATATACGTGAACCCGCAGGGCAGCATGTGGCGAGCTGTTGGGCAGTAGCGACCCCACGGACCCTATTTCCCGGGAGAAGTCTTGTTCTTCACCTCTGGCTTGCCTTTATTGGCCGGTTGGAGTGAACACTGACGGGAACAGAGCTCCCACCTCATTCTTGCCTTTATTGGCCGGCTTGAGTGGAGATTCGCAAGAGCAAACGTGCTCGGAGGAAGGAAGTATTCCAGTAAGTGCTTGTAGGGATCTTGACCATCTTCCGGGCTCTGGGATTGTTCTGAGAGCCGTGGAATACCTCTCCACTCCTCAAGCACCTCAGGACATGTTGCCCCTTGTTGCTACGTCACTATGTGCTAGCGACCGTTTCCGGGGGCCCATTATTGAGTGTGCAAGTCACCCCCTGCCAATTTATCTGTGTATATTATATAACATTGGTCAGGCAGGGGACATAGTTCTTCCATAGTTCAAGGTACCCAATCCATGTAGCCACCCAAACCCATAGGCCCAATGTGTTTTGTTTCCATGTTCTGCAATAGTTCTGCACCAACCGGGGGTTGTCCTTGGGTGCACTTGCATAATGCATACAGGGATAATTGTCGGCTGGTGCCACCTCGTCATTTGAAATTGTCTAACTGTCTGCCTCTGCGAGTTGGCTTCGGCCCCTCGTACGCCTTTCAAAGGTCCGGGACCCCAGGGTCCCGAGATAAGCCAAAGACAAAAAATAATAATAATATAAACCGTTTATTTATCTCTACACAAGTTATGTACTTAATGCTAACATTAGACAATAGAGGAAAATAAAAATGTATGCTTATGTTAAAAATTCTAGTAGTAGGTATATGCAAAAGAAAATACAGTTTTTTATGGAAACCATACAATAACGAACTTTATTACTGTTTGCGAAGGTGACTTAACCAAGTCGTATAAGTAAATCAATTCAAGAATTTTGTACGGGACGGTGCGCCCTGGCAATATTTATACGGGTTGAATCTACGACGCCACGTCGACCCAAAGGAATTTTGTTTACCCCTGGCATATATTTGCAAGAAAATTCTCTGATGCGGTATTTAAATAATATGGTTGAATTTTTGGCGTTTGGAAGTAAGGGAGAGAAATAATTATATAAAAAAAGGATCAGAACACGAATATTATGTATAGGGTTTTCCATTAAATGCTCTCGAACTTTAAATTTAAATAAAGCAAGTTCAGTATCAGCTAACACTACATTGTTTTTTTTTTTTTAATTTAATTACATTATGTATGGAATATGATATGTGCCAAACGGCCGCCATAACAGTCAACGGCGAGAGGTACAGGTTCATGATAACCATTTTTTATGGCCTAAATTGGAAGATATGGATCTCACCAACATGTGGTTCCAACAAGACGGCACCACATGCCACACCACACATGAAACAATGAATCTTCTGAAAGACTTCCCAATACATTTTGCCAATTTCATCCTAATCTAATTATGAGAAGTGGTTAAATGTCGATCATAATATTTAAACTTGTATGTAGAAATTAACGTTTCATATCTTTCCTATAAGTTCACGAAAGCCCTCTACAGCAGTTTCCAAAAAGAATTGTACAACTTTCCTACCTTATAGACTGATTTATTAGTCTAGTTTCCATAAAGAAACGTAATTTAAGGGTATAGAGCCTGCAGGCATCCTTAACATTTTGGGCTACGAATCTTCAACCAGATAAATCCTAGTCCATGTTTTTACGCGCTATGCCTCCCGAATTTATATGTTTTGATTTAGGGTCCCTTGCCTGAAGCGGTTTCACTCTACCTTTTGTGGCAGCCATATTTTTGGCAGCTCTCATAATTTGCATTTTCGTGAATTTGTGGTAGAGGTCAGCCCGCAGGCTAACAGTACCTAATGAGCTTTTTAACTCTTAAAATGTCGATTGTACACCATGTGTACAGATAACAATAGAATTTCAATTGTGTCTGCTAATTGGCGCGCGACGGGTTAAGTAAATTTGAACATTACGACGGGTATTTTTATTAACGGTCTAATTTGTTGGGCTTAGCTGCCAGGCGTAAGATAGTAAAGGTCGGTAATTTTATTTTGTATTGTTTTGTAGTACAATTATCCGATTATTAATGAGCCTACAGGATTCTAGTAAGCAAAAGCGTCACGAGGATTCTAGAGTCTTCAATTTAGAAATTAGGGCTCTAACACACGAGCAGCACGTTGATGACGGCAGAGGCGACTGCAGTCGCCGTCACCTGTCGACAGCTTGCCGTCGATGCATATGACATCGACCATCTTTGCACAAGAGCCAGTTGAAAATGGATTTTGTTGAAAAAAAAAATGGCGGACGCGGCTAACCGTCGACATCAGCCGGCGGCGGCAGTCACCAACGTCGACAACACGTCGACGGTATGTCGACAGCTAGCCGCCGACTCCTAACATCGGCTGCAGTTACATACGTCGACAGCAAAGTGCTGCTCGTGTGTTAGAGCCCTTATAATAAAAAACATAATCAGCCTATAATGTTCCCACTGCTGGGACACAGGCCTCCTCTCTTCGAGAGGGAGGGGGCTGTAGTCCACCACGCGGGCCCAGTGCGGGTTGGTAGATGTCACATGTCTTTCGAATTTTTGGTTCTAGGACACGTTACTCACGATGCAAGTTGAAATGGATCGATGGATGTAGAAATTATTTAACAAAAATGTGGTTACTTAAACTTCAAGACCTCTCGCCTGTCTAGACCAGGGAGGACCAGGACCCAGGAGACAGTCGTAAAGTAATTACCTACCTACCGTTTTTTAAAACCTATTCTTTTTTCCAGACTCAACAAAATATTCAGCAAACATTAAAGTTCGCTCGTTTACACCAGTTGAGAAGCACGTCGTGGAATTTGCAACACAAAATTAAATATCGACTGGACTTGCTCTTCGATACTTTTAGGGTTCCGCACACAAAGGGACAACGGGACTTTTCCTAAGCCTGCGCTGTCTGCCTGTCATATAGTCTGTATATCTTTAAACGGTTATAGATAGTCACCTGAAAAATTCACAAAACACGTTTAACTATGGCTGCTCTCACGACAGATATATGGGTTATTGGTAAAACACCAGCAACCTCTTAAGGGGTCATTGTACGTCGCGGGTTGTTCGAAAGTCCCGGGTTGTTCGGAAGAGATACCGTGGCCCTGGTACAGGCAACTGAAGGAGCACGGGTGGGTTTTAGTCAGTAAAAGTCTCCCGCTCCGCCCAGAGCGGGAGAAGTCATTTGATGATTTTCCATCCACAAAAAAAAAGGGGTCATAGTAAAAAGTTGTTCATAATAATGAGTATAATGACCCCTTAAGAAGTTGCTGGTGTTTTACCAATAATCCTGTACATACTGGATGACTTTTTTATCGTCTCGAAAAAAATAGGGTATATTCGGTGAACGGAGTAGAAGCCTATGGCATATCGTTTATTTATTTTTTTTTTTAGTTAAAAAAAATCAAAATTCTAATCATAATGCAGGTTGCATATGATTTGAATTTCGATATTTTTAAAGGATTTTCGATATTTTTAAAGGATTTATTATTTTTCTTCAAAATTTATGTTTTTATTGTTCTAAAATGAAAAGTTTACAACGAATTTGTAGTATTTATTGATACTTAGATATTTTTTCTGACTAAGCTATTAAGAAAAAAAAAACTAGGTATGCCATAACCTTCTACTCCGTTCACCTAATATACCCTATTTTTTTCGAGACGTTAAAAAAAGTCATCCAGTATAATAACGCATCGCTTTGTTTAATAGATAGGTAGGTAGGACATTATGACTATAATTATGATTGGTTTGTGTGGTACGGAACCCACAGTATGCGAGTCCGGCTTACACTTAGTCGGTTGTTCAACAGTTCAGTCACAACTACGCCCCGGTTGAAATTGCGGGTAGTTGATACTTTTCGAATTCGTTCCTAGTTTTTGGCATTTGGCACGTTTGCACAATTTTTCTCTTTTCAGTTTGCGAGTTGCGATGAGAGATATCGAAATTGTTGGTATTGGTTGGCTATCGTTAGACTGAGCGGGTGTGTACCTATTATATTTTGATGTCACTTCGGAAACGTTTGGTGTTATAAATAAAAACTAAGTAAGGTACCTCCGTTTTAGAGCAAGATCCCAGGGACGCCAGACCTTACTTATTTTCTGATTAACAAAATGTATGGGATAGAGTGTTAGTATGTACTTTGAACGTACGCATACAGCTTGGGCCGACGGCCAATTTTCAGGAATCAGGTACTAAAGGTACGTAAAAATATTACTCACTTTTCTTAAAGTCTGATTACTGATTTTTATGTTTTCCTTACAGAATCAATCTGCGTAGCCTTTTCCCAACTATGTTGGGGTCGGCTTCCAGTCTAACCAGATGCAGCTGAATACCATTATTTTACATGGAGCGACTGCCTATCTGACCTCCACAACCCATTAACTGGGTAATACGATACCCCTTGGTAAGACTGATTGTCAGACTTTCGGGCTTCTGACGACCCGTAACGACTGTCAAAGATCCACGAATGACAGCCGGGACCAACGGCTTAGCGTGCTTTCCGAGGCACGGAGGAGTCTCGGTATGTAAAGATGGTCACCCATCCACGGACCAACCCCGGCAAGCGTAGCTTAACCTGATGGATCGACCCGTGCGGCTGTTATTACTTAGCCACGAGCGTTTTCCTTACAGAATATTGTTATTAATTAATAATCACTACTGCCAGACACTTCCAGTCGACGGTTTTTTCCGCCAGACGCTTTGAAGCTCGCAAAAAATGACGTCATCTTACTTATAGTTTGAGTCTTAATTTTTATATAATGATACTCGGAAAATTATTTCAATACCTACTATTTTTGTAAGCAGCCAGACCAATCGTAGCGGTCAAACAGCTCCCCAGACACAAACCATCTGTATGAGCGCGAGCGAGACAATTAGATGGTTTGTAATATTCTGTAAAACATGCATAAAAATCAGCAGTCCGACTTTAAGAAAAGTGACTAATATTTTACACACATTTTTAGTTGATAACTGAAAATTGGCCGTCGCGGCCCAAACTGCGTGTGTGGTATGCGTACGTTCAAAGTACATACTAACACTACTCTATCCCATACATTTTATTAATCAGAAAATTAGTAAGGTCCTGGGACCCTGGAATGTTTTTTTTTTTCAAAAAAGCACAATTTTATGTAGATAGGTAGGTACTATGGGCCAAAGTTCCGCATGATCACCTCAAAGGCGATAATCGCATGCACGGCTCACGACTCGATCGCACAATATTCGTTTGCCACTAGCTGCGCTCTCACAGGAATATTATATAGTACCTAATGCCATGATTATCAATCGGCCTAACCTTTTCCCAATTATGTTGGGGTCGACTTTCAGTCTAACCGGATGCAGCTGAATACCAGTATTTTACATGGAGCGACTGCCTATCTGACCTCCACAACCCAGTAACTGGGTAATGCGATACTCCTAGGTAAGACTGGTTGTCAGACTTTCGGGCTTATGGTTATCCGAAATAAAAAAATCTGTCGTGGATTTCAATGAGTCAGTGGTGAATAAATCATATTTTTTTTTTTATGAAATCAATGTTTGCTGAGCGGCTAAGATTATCCATTCAAAATGTTTCTAACATTCTTTTTACAAATAGAAGCTATACAACATTTACTTCCAATCTGTATTTTAATAATATTCTTCATCCATGCTATTGGCATTTTGTACTGCACACTTTTTCCGATGTCGCATGCCAATTTTATATGAAATAAAATATTTTGACAGCCAGTCTTACCAAGGGGTATCGTATTACCAAGTAACTGGTTTGTGGAGGTCAGATAGGCAGTCGCTCTATGTAAAATACTGGTATTCAGCTGCATTCGGTTAGACTGGAAGACGACCCCAACATATTTTGGAAAAGGCTAGGCATATGTTGAGGTCACCAAGATTAGAGTACTACCTATAACATATTTAAAAATATTTTATAGAACCGAAAATAATTAAGCAAAATTAATTATCCCGACAATATTAAATCCGTAATCTCTTAATAAAACTGAAAAACGTTCATCAGCTTTACTCTGAAAAAATATTTTATAATTTATCAACTTAAAATTACTGTCTTAAAAGCTTCAAAGATATTTCCCAAACTAACTATTAAGACGGGCTAAGATGAGCTTTATAAAATAAACAAGAAATAAACACTGAACAAACTTGGGCAACGGTGCACTTTGCAGGAAAAAATGGGGAAAAAGAGGAACCCCTTTGGGAATGGAATTCAGAACGCGAACGTGTGAAAAGGTCTTTACTCCGTGGGCACGAGCCCCATGCTCAAGCGACACGCGTCTTATGACAGCGACTGCGAAGAAAAAAACATTAAAGAAGTTGTTTAGATATAGCATGCCACGAGTCACCAAGACGCAATTTGCAGAGCGATGGACGGAAACACGAGACGCAAGTCACGACCCAAGTCACATCGCTCGAGGCCGTGTACGGAGCCTGACGCAAATCGCTTCACTCGAGGCCGTAAATGGAGCCTGACGCAAGTCGCCTCGCAAGCCACATCGCGAAAGGCAGTGAACGGATCCTGACGCAAGTCGCGTCACAAGTAGCGTCATAAGTCAAGCCGCAAGTCGCATCGCTTGAGGCCGTGAACGGAGCCTAACACAAGTAGTGTCGCAAATCACATCACTCGGGGCCGTGAACGGGGCCTTACGGGCAAGAACAGGCAGGGACAGGCGGTCACTCCCTAGTGTATCACAAATAACGATGCACGAATGTGCCCACTCAATGTTTGGAGAAAGAACAAATTGTCTTTTGAATGGGAACGTGGTGCCAAAACCGGTAAGATAAGGGCAATGCGGAGAAAAATGTGCTCGGAAAAATATCGGAGAAGTGACGGGAAGTGACGAGAATGTAGTAGGTAGGTGTATCTGCAGTGTATATTTACCGGTTGATAGCTTTGGTATGGAAATAAGTAAGTAGTGACACAAGCGACAAAATTTAGAACTAAAATATATAATCTGTCGTTTGATTTCAGGCTGTTTTACATAACCCCTAATCATGACCCACTGCATTGATAAATGCTAAACGTTTATGAAATTCTGCGTATTAAACACTAATTATGGAAAATTGTTAAACGTTGTTCAGCTATTTTACGAAACCAAGCTGTTTTGTAAAACAGCAAGCGGTTATGTAAAACGGCGGATTACATATAGTAAATGACACGTAAAATTTGTGGCTAAGCAGACGTAATCATTACTAAACCTTATGGCAACGTTTAAAATTATAGGAGCCATGACAGCCATACGGTATTTTGTTGAGATTTTTGTCCTATCAGTCAAAGCCAATCAATCCGATTGAACCGTAGCTAATAGCCATAATAAAATTCTACGATACCTAAGAAAATAGTAATTGACGAGCTTGTGGCTAAGTAATAACAGCTGCACGGGTTGATTGTACAGGTTAAGCTACGCTTGTCGCGGTTGTTCCGTGGATGGGTGATCATCTTTACATACCAAGACCCTCCATGCCTCGGAAAGCACGTTAAGTCGTTGCTCCCGGCTGTCATTCGTAGATCTTTGACAGTCGTTATGGGTCGTCAGAAGCTCTAAAGTCTGATAACCAGTCTTCTTGGTAATCGTATTACTCAGTTACTGAGTTGTAAAGGTTAGATAGGCAGTCACTCCATGTAAAATACTGGTATTCATCTGCATCCGGTTAGACTAGAAGGCGACCCCAACATAGTTGGAAAAAGGCTAGGCAGATTGATTGTGCAGACGAATTTGCACACCTATATCTATATAGCTGTGGATTAGGCACTTCCTTCAAAATCCTCGCATTGTGATAAGTGTGTTACGCAGTTAGGGTGCTATTTACACGAATTAATGAAATACACCGGCCCCAGTGTGGTTTGACCAGACTCGATTACTCGAATGAACACAAAGATTCACACTAGCCCGTATTGCCTCATAAAAAAAAAAAAAAATATATTTCGTAACCATAATAAATAAAAAACACAATTAGTGATTGGAGCCTCCTTGTAAGCAAACAATGCCTGTATTAGGAGACTCCGCTCTTTCACAGCAAGGTAAAAAAAAAAAAAAAAAATAAGTAATCATATGTAAATGGGGATGAGGGTGGGTTTGCGTGTGTTTTGTGAGAGCACATGGTGCAACAGAGACCATTGCTTATCAAGGAGTAAACCGGGGGGCACGATAATGGTAGGGAAGACGTGCCCTTAGGATATGGAAGGATTATAGAGCCGTACCGGATAAGTATCCTATAGTAAGCAATGGAATTGTGCAGAGACGGGTGATATATGTATATGGATGGGCATTTTTAACGACGTCGTCGCCGCCAGGTTGTTTCAAGTCCAGCTTCCTCAGTGAATCTTTTAGCGGGGTTAAAATGCATTCTTGACTCTTTTTTATGTCACTGCTATGCTAACATTTTTGGAAACAGCAACATGTAATTACACGTGAGGTCTCGCTGCTATCCGTTTCATATTTTTTTGTGAATCTCGCTAGCAGCCTTCATAATCTTATCTCGTTCTTCAGCCGTGTGCACCCAAAAGATGATTTCCTTGTTACGCAATTAGGGTGATATTTGAATAAAAAGTTACTGTCTTTTGAATTTCAAAGTGGCTGTATAATTATGACATCGTCACAATTCCACAGGGAAGGCAGTCTTCACAAAGTTTAAAGATATTTTATGTAGCTTTTCAAAGTGTAGGTAATATATTTAAAGTGAAAAATACGTTTCGAAGTTGTCGTAGCCTTCCATTTGGAGTTACAAGTTTGTATTGTTCTAGTTTTACGCCTTATTTTTAAACTTTGTCGGTAGATCGACTTTTAGTTTCTTTTTTCAGACAAGTAGCAAATAGGTAGACTATAAAAAGGCTGTCTTTATGACGTCATCTGCTAAGCAAATGTACTACAAGCCTTTTCTTTTTGGCTTTTTTCTTTTTTAATTTTATATTGTACCTATGGTAACGGTAAACATGAATAAATGTCTCACATATAAAAAATGGTGGCAAATCGAAGATCGATCCTTATCACAATGGCTTACTAAAAATTATGAATGTCGATATAATCGTTGACACGAAAATTACATCTTAAAAAATTATGTCAAATTACAGGCCTATATATTTATATAAATGTTCTATATAGTTGGCTTACAAACTCATCCAATTAGGTAAATTGAATAACTTTAATATTGCTTTCAACTTAATATAAAAGTATAATTCCTGAAAAGCCTCAAAAACCTTTAGATACTTAACTAAGCAACAGAATTGTATAAGATCTTTGCTGTAATATCGATTTGACGTCAACGCGGTTCTTTCAGAGGGTCTTTAAAAGGATCTTCAAGGGCCTTTATTAATAAGCTCAGCTTGCTGTTATAATATTTTAACTGCCCATTGAATCAGGGTCTCATTCATACAACTTTTAATTAAAACTGATAACAGTGCGTGGTATAAGCACAATGGTTTCAGAAACAAAGTGCTGGATCAAAGTTGGTGATTATTTTAGAGCGGTATTTTAATTATAGTATTTATCATTTTGATGGCTGTCTGGAGATTTGGGATATTTTAGTATTTTTGTACCTATGTATATTGAGAAAATGAGAATTATCGTAAAACAGACATTTCCCTTTTACGATAATTCTAAAATAATACTCACGAATTTTATTACTTTATAAAGTAATAAAATTCGTGAGTATTATTTTTATTGATAAAATTGTAGTCATGGAATGATAGTAGGATAAACAAGCTTTATAACATTGGCAGATTAATGCTTGGTTTATGAATAAGCTGAGCATGACAACATCTAAGATAAAATTAATAAAAATAAACTTAGAACTATAAATAAATAAAATAAAATCTGTTGATATCGGATCTAAAAAGATCTACTTATATATTTTTAGTAACAGGTTTGCACTTCAACACTTTTGTTAGTAACATAAAACTAAAAACGAATTAATGAGAAGACCACCCATCAACTTGACACAACGAGAAATAGAAACTAGAGTATAAGTCTTCTCACGAACTGCTTAAGATTACTTAATTATTATGATCATTTTGAATCTTTTAGCTAAGATGACATCCTATTAAAATGATTAAAAAAAATTGCATATAGTTTTATTTTAAAGATATTTTAATGTTCGTAACACAAACAAAACATGTTGATTTTTTTCACGACAAAACGTTGTCATAAAATTTATAATCTCACATCTCTAACATACCACCTACATTTTCAACACGTATTTTCCAACTTTTATAATACAATTCTGTGAATATCCCCATTTCAAAGGGTCTTAAGATTTACGTTCACCTCTGAACTCTCTGACGGACTGAATCGGATCTCCGCACCAATGTTTTACGAAGATATTAAATTTTGTTAGGTTTCCTCCACAGTTTTTATGGGGTCTTTTTTTTTTTCTTAGTGGATGGGAAAACAAGAAATGACTTCTCCCGCTCTGGGTGGAGCGGGAGGGCAGTAAAAGTCTGCTTTTACTGACTAAAACCCGCCCTTGCTCCTTCAGTTGCCCGTGCCAGGGCCACGGTATCTCTTTCGAACAACCCGCGACCCCGGCGGCATCGGCCCTTTTGGACCCCGTCACTGCTGACATCTCTTTAAGGCGCGCGTGGAACACAATGCGCCGTCGACCGGAGCCTGATCCTTACCGGACGGCGAGCTGCCCACTACTCGTCGTCCGCAAGCCCGTGCCTACGGTGACCGGGAATTGGCAATAGATTCCCGCCGCCCAGGGCGTCTCCTGCGGCGGCTAGGGGCGCGAGGGCGCGACTGTTGCCTCTCCCTCACGCGTTCCACCTCCTCTCATTACTGCTTCGCAGAAGGAGGTGACGGCCTTCCATGCACTCTCGCTCCACACCATGGCCTGGACCAGGTTTGTACGCGAGAGATCGCCGCCGCCGATAGCCTCCGCGAGAACACGGCGGTGCTCCGCCCATGCCGGGCAGACCTCCACTGTATGCTCCACCGTGTCCTCCGGGCGATCCACACAATGGTGACACCCGGGCGTTTCCTCCCGCCTTATCCGAAACAGGAACCTCCCGAAACAACCGTGTCCGGTGAGGACCTGCGTCAGGCGGAAGGTGAGGACGCCGTGGCGCCTCTCCAACCACTCCTTATCGGACTTATCACCGCAATTGTGGCGTGCCCAGCGCTGGGTTGCGACAATCGCACTCTCCATGTCGCCATGAGATCCCGCCGGAGCTCTGTCCGCTGTACCGTGATTTCTCGCGGCAGCGGAGTTACGCCCCGGCGTTTCGCCTCCTCGCGCCACTCCCACACGTGCGCGAGGACTTTTGCCTCCAGATCCCATAGCGGCATTTTATGGTCTTCACACGAACGCAAAAAGGTAACATAAATTAGAACGATTTTAAATTTGAAAATAGTCGCGTCGTACATAATATAATAGCCGCACAGGGTGCACCGAGCTTTTGCCTTCGTCTCTGTGTTTTCTTTACGTGTAAAGATAAAATAACCACGCTTTTGCACTTTTTCAACGTTTCTCGTTGTTATTTTTATCATAATGCTCTTAAATAAAAAACTATCGTATATAAACGCTGCAGTCATCTATGAACTCTATTTTAGTATATGAAACATAATAATAGGTCTTTACCTATGAAATTGCCGTTTTGTATGAAAAAATTTAAACGAATTTTTTTCATGCATTTTTTATTTGTATTAATCGAAGTAATCACCCATGCAATCAATGCATCTTTGCCAACGCAGTGGCAGTTTATTGATGCCCTTCTTAAAGAAATCAGCTGGACGGGAGGCAACAAATTCTTCAAAGGCATTTTGTACTGCCTCTCGGGTATTGAATTTTTTTCCCGCCAAGAAGTTATCCAAATTCTGGAAAAAGTACTAGTCTGTAGGCGCAAGGTCTGGTGAGTAGGGCGGATGACGGAGAGCTTCCAACCCCAGTTCTTGCAGCTTGGAGACCGTCTGCTGTGCAGTATGAGGTCGCGCGTTGTCGTGCAGGAGCAGCGGAGACGAGCGATTGACCAATGCTGGTTGGAGATGTGCCAGCTTCTCCATCATTGTGTTCAGTTCTTCATAGTACACATCTGAAGTAATGCTCACCCCGTTTGGTAAGAAGCTGTGATGAATCACACCGGCGCTAGACCACCAAACAGTGACCATCACTTTTCTATGGGTAAGTTTTCGTTTAGGGCATTGTTTAGATGCTGAACCAGGATCCAACCAACTTGCTGAGCGCTTGCGATTATCAAACAGAATCCATTTTTCATCGCAGGTAACAATGCGGTTCAAAATTCCTTCATTTGTGTATCTGTTGAGCAGTGCAAGGCACGTCTCGACGCGTACTTCGCGCTGGCGATCATTGAGTTCGTGGGGCACCCATTTGTCAAGCTTTTTTACCTTGCCAATTTGACGCAAATGGACCAATATTGTTTTGACGCTAACGTCGAAAGCTGCTGCTAATTCAGCCGTAGATTGTGTATCATCAGCTTCCACAATCGCCTTTAATTCGTCATTGTCGACCAGTCTTCGGACGACCGCGAGGTTCATTTTTCAGGTCGAAATTTCCAGAACGGAAGCGAGCAAACCAATAACAAGTGGTGCGTCGGTTTGTAGTGTTAGCTCCGTAAACGTCGTTGATGTTGCGTACCGCTTGTGCCGCGTTGCTGCCACGACGGTACTCATATTCCATAATTACTCGAATTTTTAACGTATCCATGATGACGAAAAAGATTGAAATGCGATGAAAATGTAACACTAATCAATAAACAAATGACTACTTTTGGAAAAAAAATCCATGTTTTTAAAATAAAATTAATTTGAAATTAGAATTCTTAGCCAAACAAAAATTAGTTTGATTTGAAATGGCCAGTACTGCAGAACGGCAATTTCATAGGTAAAGACCTAATATCAAATTACTATTATACAATTTTCTTTAATTTCATAAAATTCAAACATGTTAATATTAATACCCTTTGGGACATAATTCCAATAGTCTATTTGGAATATAAACATAACCTAAAAATAACGAAATTATATCGTAACATAACTAAAACTATTAAAAAACTAAAATACGACATCGAAAAATTCCTCCGCATCGTTGTCGACTGGTACAGTACCCAGGAGACTGGCGGCATTGCCAAGTTGTATGGCAGTGCTAAGCTTCTGACCAAGGTAAAAGCCAGCCCTTGGGTCACGGGAAGTGTCAACCAGCCGCTTGGAGATTTCGTTGAATAAACCATGAGTACTCGGACCCCACGGCCCAAGGGTTTCAACCCCAAACGGCTCGAAAATATAATTACCGATAAGGTTATTATACTTTCGCCGCTTGAGGTTTTCCGCAGCCGCAGCAGCAGTGCCAGCACAGCACGCCGAGCCAGGAAGATGGGATGGCGCAAGAGTATCGACGCACGTTGCGACCCACACTAAAGGCCTTCCCACCTTCCATGGAAATAAAGACATGCCGTCCGGTTTCTTGCCATCGTCGTCGCGTGCCAAGCCATTGGGTTCTAATACAGCTGGAACGCCGATGGTGACAAGGGCTCGTCGGATGATGTCATTGATGTTCGCGTGCCGCGCAAAGCGACCCGCACTTCGGCTGCAAGACAGGCCGTGGTGTCCGAGGCTGTTGACAATTTCATCATAGTGACAGCGATAAGGAGAACAAGAAGGAGCTCCTGGTCGCAATGAAACAGCGAGGCGGAAAGTAGTGTCGTCGAACAAAGTGCCTATGTTCGACGACGGTAGAGCATGAAGCCACAGACCCGACTCCCACTTATCCACAGCCAGCAGGCGCGCACGCTCCACAGTAGTAGCAGACGTATCAAGTAAATTGTTCTGTATTACTCTGCAGAGCGGCTCATGCCATCGTCTCTGGGAAGATGGATTGTCGGGTGGATCTGAATTCGGGCAAGCGAGTCTCCAGGCATCCGTAGCCTCGGTGAAACAAGGCACATCAAAATTAACCAGTGTGGAGGCTAGGATTTTCCTGATTAATTTCTCTGTGCCGTGGACCGAGGATATGAATGTAAACTAATACTAGAAATTTTGCGGACGCCGAGGCCTCCCATACGAATGGGAAGAGTAACTTGTGCCCAAGCGCGATCGTCCATGGCCACATTTAAGATCAAAGTGCTTCCATAATTATATGGGAAGCGCGAAGGAAATATGTTAATTTAGGGCCGAAACAGCAGTAACGGATTAATGTTATGGCCGAATACATGTTAATTTGGAGCAATCTTTCCGAAACGTCATTGAAATTTTGAATTACTTATTTATATAAAAAGTAGGAAAATAGATGAAAAAGTTACTCGAAAAGAGGCAACTTTGCGAATTTATTGTTTAACCAAGACCCTGCGTGCCTCAGAAAGCACGTTAAAGGTCACAGCACACATATCAACTCGGAAAGGGAACGTCACCGTATAACTCGAGCCGTGCAGTATTCTTTGTATGAAACTCTCTGCTGCAACGAAATAAAAGCGGAGCAACCTGTATATGAATACTGAGCAGCTCAGATTCGAAACATTACCTACCACGTACTTACTGATAGATGTTTACGGCGCGTGCAAAATATTACTCTACCTACATTATTCATTATTAATTTGTATTTGCTAGGTGATTAAGTAATATTGTTACAACGAATATGAGTACCAATACAAACCATTTCTGGTTTAATGGTACAATACAAATGTGAACTTGTAACAAACCTGTAATTATGCATAAAGAAAAAAAAAAAAAAAAACGCACACTAATCGGAGTCGTAACGTAATCGCCTCGCCTCGGGTCGGGACACGGTGGAGGCGAAAGGCGATACGGTGACGATCCCTTTCCGAGTTGATCTGTGCTATGACCTTAAGCCGTTGATCCCAGCTGTAATTCTTAGATTTTTATTACACGAGTGCCCAAAAAAGAAGTGTAATGTTTTCAGGGTTCATTTATGTGAGTTTTTTTATTCTACCATAACTCTTAAATGACTGAACAGATTTGGATGTGTGGGGTGTCGTTAGAATCTGAGTGACACCGGCTACATTTTTTTTTTAAATCGATATTGGGGCAGTATGTCTACATTTTCAAATGAATAAAAAAATTCATCGATTGCAATACGGGTATCAAATTGAAGGCCTTGATGAGTACATTCCAAAAACGCTACCTATATAATTTAATGACATAAATTTTACATAGGTAGGGTGTACATGCAAAACAAACATTTAATCTTTAGCATAAAATTGTAAGTTGCTCCACAAAAATAAACTTTGGCGTCGAACATCTCTGTATTTACAGCGCTAAAGATATTCTTTTTTTTTTAAAATAGAATTAGATTTTTTCGGACAATTATTTAATTTATTGTGTATATTCTGAATAATCAAAAAACCCGGAAAATAAATGCACATTCGCAGTTTAGTCACATCTCGGCAACACAAACATTATTTTCAATTTTCAACCTTATTTCAAGCCAGCCAGCCAGGTGTTATTAGATTACGCGGTTGTGTGCCGTTTAAAATCGTAGTCAGTCCGCGCCATTTTTTACAGAAGCCTGAAATGGCAGTAAAAATAAAAAGGATGAGTAATAAAATACAGTAGGTTACGTCGGCTGCCGAAATGTTAGTAATAGGTTTTAGAATTTCAGTTTTAATGAAGAATTTGTTGGTAAGTTTGGATGTTTATTTTAAATTACGTACAATGTCGCATTTACCTCCAGCCATTTTTTTTGTACGGTCAGTAACCAAACTGATTTGACACATAGTTTTCTAAATCTAAATCTTTGAGAAAATGATTTTATTATAATTGAAATAGAAGGAAAATGTATGGAATATTAACTTGTTATTGTATGAAATACTAAAAAACAGATTATCGAATAATTTTGTGTCAATTTAGATGATAAGGATACTGAGGGAGGGAGGAAACGGATGTGACTAAAAGAGTGATGAATATATATAAATGTTGATGGCGGGAGAGGAAGGACAAAGAAAAGATGGACGGATTGTGTGAGGAATGATATGAAAGAGAAGGGAGTGAATGATAGCGTGACGGTTGACAGGGGAGAATGGAAGAAGAAAACGTATTGCGCCCCCAAGTAAGTAACAAAGGCAGGAAGATGATTATACCTATAATTTAAACGATTATTTTTTTTTTTTTTTTTTAGATATGTGTATTTTGTAATCAAAGAGAAAAAAAAAAGAAAAAATTAAATAAAATTATTATTGTAATTTGTAAGTGTACAAACAGCCAAAGCAGTGGAGAAGCGGAGTCTCCTAACACAAGCGTTATTATGCTTAAAAGGAGGCTCCAATCATAAACTAATATGTAAACTATGTAGTTGGTACAGTAATAAATATTTTTTTTATTTTTTTTATTTCACAAATAAATTTAATATTACCAACTACTATAATGAAACTATGTATGCACGTTGATATTTGCCTTCCGTCACAGGCCGTACACACAGGGTAACGAAAACATCGGTGCATAAGTAATGAGGGCCTGCAGGCTGTTGTTTTAGTACACTTCTATACATATACATATGCAATATACATATCCTGTAACCTATTGTTGTTGTTAGTAAAAGAGGTGAAAGGCATAATTATAGTACTAGAAAAAGGGACCTATTAGCTCAACCAGGTTTCAGACTAGCTAAGGTAGACTCATCGTTCAAAATACCTCCACACATCAATGAGACTAAATTCAAAACTTGTATAAATCGCACACTATGCAGGCAGGCATATTATAAGTTGGGGGATTACATAACTGATAAAAATGCTTGGCTCAGTGCTGGTGCTGCTCCACAACCACAACTAATTAATTAACATTTGAAGATACTGTTGGAGCTGCTGAAGATTGTAATTATTTTGAATTGTCTTTATTTGACTTGAATGTGCCCTGGCGGCTGTGAGTATGTCATGCTCACTCTAATGTCTCGCTGATGGTGGCGCGTGATGGATCATTTAGCTAATCCATGCGTCAGGTTCGTGAACAAGCGCTGTCAGTGAAGGCTGGTCATACCTTAGCGGCCACGGCTTATTTTAATTTAATTTAAATATTTGAATTGTTTTTTTAGGACGCTTTTAACGTTCTGCATAGTTCTCACATGTCAAATTTCAACATGAATGATGTAACCATTATTTTTTAACCATATCTTGATTTAAAAGAGTGTTCGTGGAGTTTCTTGCCCGTTCTTCTCCATAGGTACCTACTACGCTTTGGAATGGGCGCCTAGCTTCATCTTTCTGACTGAGCGACCCCTTGACAATTCAAAAGTGCCTGTAATTGGTTTAATTGAAATAAATGCTTTGAGTTTGAGTGTGAGTTTGAATTGTTTTGATGAACGTAGATAATAAATATATAATAACTTAACAGTCCATTGCCGAAAGACAAACTTCCCAAACGCAAAGATAGCGAAATGGGCCCGCCGGGCGCCCTAGCGATAAAGGAATATTTCTTAGCAACTTTTGTGACCGTGGACTACAGAGAGTAGTTTTACTTTGGTAACTGGTGTGATTATGAACGTCCAATTGGTTAGAAACCGACTGAAAGAAAGAAAGAAAATATTTTTGATTGAATATGACGCACACAAAGAACACATCACACAATAAAGAAATGCGTCCTCAAATCCGGGGGAAAATATGCGTCCTCAAATCCACGCAAAACTGCTATCGCTCAGCATAATGCTGCGATCCTATGCGAGACAGAGCCCCAACGCTGATGCGCAAAATTGGTTTTTTTATAAAGTATCATCGACTCGAAGAAAATTGAGCCACTAACAGCAAACCTTAACTAGTGATGTTTAGATTAGTCAATATACAGAACACGTGTCACCACGAGACGAGACGATACTAAGAATACACAAAAGAATTGCTACAAACCACTACAATACACTAACCCATCCATCCAATTTGTAACTTTTAAATCCTTTTCGAATTATTTTAAACTGCAATCATCAATGATTTGTTGGGAACTATTTTACTTATTATACTTGGCATATGCCAAGTATAATAGGTAAAATAAAAATAAAAAAAAGTAAGTAAAGAATATTCATTACTTTAAGTAAGAATGCAGAATAAAGTACATTAGTAAAGACATTACCACCCCACACAATATGCCCCGGCGGCACCATTTATCAAACGAAAACCACGTCGCCTCACGTCTTTAAAAAACCTTTGACGTGAAGTAATTATTCGTGCGGCCGCCATCTTGAAGATCATACGTCAAATGACGTCATTTTATAGAGAGTTGATGTAGTTTTGGTTTTAATTAGGAAAATATTCTAAGTAAGTAAATATATTATATACTTTCTTGATTTATCAAGTATGTAAGTAAGAACTAAAAAAATTACAGATTGACTTGTGGCTAAGTAATAACAGCCGCACGGGTCGACCGAGCAGGTTAAGCTACGCTTGCCGCAGTTGGTCCGTGGATGGGTGACCATCTTTACATACCGAGACTCCTCCGTGCCTCGGAAAGCACGTTAAGCCGTTAGTCCCAGCTGTCATTCGTGGATCTTTGACAGTTGTTACTGGCCGTCAGAAGCCCGAAAGTCTGACAACCAGTCTTTCCACGGGGTGTCGTATTACCCAGTTAATGGGTTGTGGAGATTTGATAGGCCAGTCACTCCATGTATATTCAGCCGTATCGTACGCTGGAAGCTGACGCCAATATTGTGGAAAAGGCTAGGCAGTTGATGAGACCCTACGTCATTAATTTGCCGTGCCATTGAAGCTCAAAGTATTTATTTCAATTACACAAATTGCAGACGCTTTTTAATTTTCAAGGAGTCAGTCAGTGAGAAAAAGGAAGCTAGTTGCCTTTCCAAAGCGTAGTAGGTTTCTATTTTGAAGAACGGGCAAGACACTCCACGGACAATCTATTAAATCAAAATATTGTTACAAAATATAGGTATACGATTTAGGAAGACGTGCACGTTATAAAAGTCCGATACTTAATAAAAACATTAAAAAAAAAAACAAAATTCCATGCATTTGTCAAAAATGACAGTTAAATTGTGATTTGAAAATTCGAACAATTTAATTGTAATCAATTTGCTTAGCAATTAATTTCCGTGGCTTTATATATCGTTAAAAAAATACTTAGGTAAATTAGGTAACATATCAAAGCTATACTTTTCCAGTATAAGCTGATCTCGCATTGTATAGGATTTCCGTACAATAAGAAGTTGGCTGTCACTGGAATTTATAGCTTGATATTTATACCCTCGTGTATCTACTTACATACACAAAACCAAATTGCTTGTACCAAAAAGTCAGATAAGAACAAAATGCCCGATAGGGAAGCAGTACCGCTCGTAATGACCGCAATAAATAAGCGTATACGGTGAAACACATTCTCCTGTTTGAGACGAACTTATCTTCATTTTAACGGTATAGGTACCTACTAATAAGGCTCCTTCAAACAGGCGCGACACGCTATATAATCGCGCGCGACACAAAGACACCTCGTGTCGCGCGATGAGCGGTGCTTTTCTGTCTCGCGCGATTATATCGCTTGTTGCGCCTGTTTGTAGGAGCCTTTATGACCATTTCGTTCAAGATACGCGAGGTTTTCTTACTCAAAATCCTGTGAGTCATTTTAATGTGTAGGTAGTTTTTTTTAAGTGCCGAAAAAAAAGGAGGAGACTCAAGTCGACACGTATATTTTTTATTGTGTATGACCATCCATAACTCTTTACAGACTAATCCGATTGGAAAAATTCTTGTTTTAATCGGAAGGGTATACCTCAAAGTTGGTCCGATGTAAAAATATAAACTTTGCTTGAGGAGTTTACGAGTTAGCTTCAATAATACGTATTTTTCTCACTAAGTATAATATGTGGATGATGTTCTAATTTCTTTTGCAGGTAGTGGTATTCAAATTTGTGTGGGGTACCACAACTAAAAAGTGAAAAATAAAAACTTTTTCATAAAAAAAACAACCAACCTCTAAAAAAAAACACTACAAAGTGAAAAATAATTTCGAAAATCGGTGGCAAAAAACGAAAATACCGAAAGACCAAAGACACCAAAGATCCCCGAAACTAAACCCCGACGCCCGACTAAACCTAAGACTTCCGAAATTAAAAGTTATTTTTTACTTTCTAGGATTTTTTTTGGAAGTTAGTTGTTTTTTTTTTTTTGTAAAAAAGTTTTTTTGTTTATATCTATACAAATCTATCTATATTTATACAAAATTAATAGAATCTTATTTATTTATCCGCTAACGCTACTCGAATGTAAACTTAAAGTAAAAAACTGGCTCTTTACACTTAATTATGAGGATGTAGAGAAGTTAATACATAATTAATTTTATTCTACAAAGGAACACATATATAAACATACCTTTCTTTCATACACCTACTCATACACAAAAACGAACGACCCACCCACACGTACACATACACACCTCCCACACACACACACACACATACACACACAAACACACACAGCACGATATAATAATTTAAGAATGTTTTTCCATATTTTCCATGTTTTTTCAATTTTTTGTTATTATATTTTATTTTATTTTGTTGTAGCTTCTTTTAAAATTGTATTTTGTAGCACATCTGTTTTGTCTATTCCTATGTTGACATTAGTTTATAAGCCAAATAAAATGGAAGAGTGCGCTGACTCCTGACATACAGGTACACCTAGTTCAGGAATCAGAGGCTTCAAACAAGTTTATGTAACCATCTATGTCAATAAAGAATTATGAATTAATATCATCACAACATTCACAACATCAAGCCTGTAATCCCAGAAGGGTTGGGCAGAGGTGTAGCTATAGTACACCCACATTTTGCCACTTATGTTTAAGTCCTATGTAATAGGGGGTGAGCCTATTGCCTTCAACCAGGCACACATTCAGACTCCGGGCTGCTACTGAGAAATTCCTGATGAAAAAATTGAGGACCTCATGTTCGGCAGTAGTTTGGAAAACTGACTGATATCGCCATCTTTGCTGCCGCATGTACGCACGGCTACAGATCAAGCTACAAATTTCCAGTATAAGCTGGTCTCGCATTGTATAGGATTTCCTTACAAAGAGAGGTCAGTGTAAATTGGAAATGTCTAGCTTAATATGTAGCCATGTGTACCAAGAAGTACCAAGAGTACAAATAATAGATACATAAGTGTGACCACTGCACGTGCTTGATATGCTATGATCAAAAATGAAGGAGAAATCGTACCTCCTCTTTTTTGTTAACATCGATTTTTACCCCCAAATTCGGCGAAGTATCGATAACTTAAGGTTCTTGACACACAGCTGCTAGCCAAAGTTATTTATTCCTTACCTTTCACATGCAAACGTGCGTGCGTTCCACCCTTATTACCGTAAACTTTCCTTCCCGTTTGAGTTGTAATTTTCCTATACGTTCACAAAACGGTATGTTGTTTTGGTTTACCTCGTTAAGGAAGATTTATTTAGCTCATTTGCTTAATGTTGGAGGAAGTTGAAACGAGAATATTAAGGCTGTGCGCAAACTTGGTTAAAAGAGTTTTTTCTCATCGTCATCTGCCTAGCTTTTTCCCAACTATGTTAGGGTTGGCTTCCAGTCTAACCGGATACAGCTGAATATTATATAATTATGTATGTCGGAGATGCAGAGGGATTTTAAATCCAAAATATCATCGGTGTACGCCATGTTGCACGTGGTTGAGCAGAATCAGTGCGCACACCCGGCGCGGTCGAGCTCTTCATGTCATTTGTGTCGTGTCGCCATGGAATTACCTAATATTATATAAATATAATAACGTGTCGCTAACACACTAGTCTCTAAGCCGATGCGACGTTCGCACGGACGTAAAAATATCGCGGCGGGATTTTATCGCACACTGGATTTTCAACTCTCGGTATTGAGCCTAGCTTCGAGAATCGAACCTAACAATAACAGAGTGCATCCTAGCGCGTCGAAAAAACACACTGTTGGATTTTCAACTCTCGGCGTTAAGCAGAGCGTTAAAAATCCGATGCGCGAAAAAAAATCGCCGCGATATTTTTACGTCTGTGCGAACGTCGGCTAAGTCTCACCTTGGCATCTGACAGATGTCAAATGCCACACGCGACAGTTCATTGCTAACCCCGACTCGATCTACTGACTCAATGACAGCTGTTATCGATTTGATTAATTGACTAAGGTATCTCAAATGCTAAAAGTTGGCGCTACTAGTACGTAAATAAGGTTTTTACTTCACTCCTCCGATATGTATATCCAGTACTTTACATGACGCGACAGCTTATCTGACCTCTACAACCCAGTTACTGGATAATACAATACCCCTTGGTAAGACTCAAATAGTTTTTCTATCGTCGACAAAACACTGTTTTGTAGCGGTGAGCGCAGTGAATTAAAAGACTTGAATAGACGTGTACACAGCGCAAAAGTATGTCAAGTTAATCTTTTATTTGTTATTTTCACATAAAGTCACAAGTTTTATTTTATATTCTTTTTTTTCATGTATGGCCACGCATTTCTCTTTATGGTGGGTACAGATTGCAACATGCAATGCAAGAATTTGAGGTCCACATTGCTGCAATGTATCATGTAATGTAACAGAATTCCCATAGTGTGGACGCCTCGCGCGCACGAACTGCGCCTGGGTCGCGCACGCTCCGAGCGTTACAACTCGTGCGCGGCTCGATCCGAGATTTGTCGGTTTTTAGTACGAACACAAAGGGGCGCGCAGTGTGCGCAGGACTCAGCCGTGGACGGTCGTTCGTTTCGTTCGCATGCGCAACGATCATGGCGGTGAAAGAGGGTGCGTGGAGTGATGACGAGTCACTTTTATTGATAGAGGAATACAGAACAAGGGAAGTTTTATGGAACCCTCAAAATGAGAACTTTTATAAACAAAATTTAAAGAAAGATGCGTGGGACGAAATCGGAAATGTATTGAAAATAACAGCAGAAAAGTGCATTAGCAAAATGACAAGTCTTCTCTCTTCTTACCGCCGTGAAACGATCCAGAAGAGACGAAAACAATGTTCTTACCGATGTAGTGGGGATATTGAATACAACTGCACAGAAATTGGACAGTTCATCAAGCATTCCTGACTTAACAAAAAGTTTTGTTTCATTTATAGGAGCTAAAATGAGTAACTATTGCTCTCAGACTAGGACTTCGGTTGAACACGCAATATTTGAAATTATTATGAAAGCCGACAGGGGATATTATGAATCTTGGCAACATCAACCAAATGCATATACAGAACCATACTCCAATCGTCCCTCAACTTCAGTATCCTACGGTTATACCACAGCAGAAAATGTAGACGCTGCTAACTAGTGAATCAACCAGCAGCCTTTGTCGGTCTCTTCACAAGACTCACAGCACTCTTCTATAGATGATTTTACTGATTTAATTCAGTTAACAAAGAAAAATAAAGATTTTGATTATACGTACCTTAATGTTTTCTTTTAATTCTTCAATTATAGCAGAGCACACTTCAGGAACAATTCCACTTATAGATTGTTTAGATACTCTAAATGTATACTGTAGACTTGTGTAAGAGTCCCCGGAGCTTAAAAATCGAAGAGTAATCGCTAGTCTATCTTGGGCTGAAATTGGAGCTCTTAAATTTGAATATTTTCGACTTATTCTTGGTGCGACTATCGCGAGTAAATTTTCAAAGTCTGTTGGCGTCATCCTCGTAAAACTTTTGTATTGGCCATTTATATGCTGGAAATTCATATCTGTAAGCAGTTCTCTGCCAACTCTCCGTTTATATAATTCTGTGCGCCACCAATGACGGGGTCTTTGGCGTTTTTTTAAAAGTTGATGAATGATTAACAATGAAGCACTGATAATCGTCAGAGCAAGAAGGCTGTCTTCAGACTCCATAATTCGTAAGTATATCGACTTAAGTAGAGTGATGTGGGCAAAGAAAAGAACACGTGTGACGAGGGCTAGTGTTTGTAACGAAATGCGGGAACAGATGTTCTCGTTCCGATTCGTAGTCAATGCGCGTACCGCGCGCGCCACACGTCCAAGGCAGCAGGGAGCATGCAATGTAAGGCAGAATATTACATTACATGTTGCATTGCACCAATCTGTACCCACCTTTACAGAGAAGTCTTATTTGAATTTTTTTTTATTTTATTCGAGAGGGTATACCTCAAAGTTGGACCCATATAAAATTATTAACATTGCTTGGGTAGTTTTTGAGTTAGCTTCAATAATACGTATTTTTTCCCCACTTTTTATGTAGATAATGTTTTAATCTCTTTTACAGGTATTAGAATTTGTGTGGGGTAGAAAGTTCAACTAAAAAGTGAAAAATAAAAACTTTTTTACAAAAAAATACAAGCGACTTCCAAAAACAACACTACAAAGTGAAAAATAATTTTAATTTCGGAAGTCGGTGGCAAAAAAACGAAAATACATTTAACCAGACACCGACACCGACTTCCGTAATTAAAGTTATTTTTCACTTTGTAGTGTTGTTTTTGGAAGTCGGTTGTATTTTTTTGTAAAAAAGTTTTTCAAAAACTTAGAGATCCCGTCGCACGCCAATTGGCAGACACAATAGAAATTTTATAATTTTCTGCACACATGCAATTGACATTTTATGAGTTAAGAAAATTGCAATAATGTAACCGAAAGTACCAAAATTTTGCCCATAAAATTCATTATTTGGCGTGCGCTGAAAAAACTATTGATGGTGCATAAAACTAAACTATTGATGGTGTCAAATAATTAGACGATACATTTGATGGTATTAGTGATTGAAAACGGAGCTCGTGGCTAAGTAATAACATCCGCACGAGTCGATCCATCAGGTTAAGCTACGCTTGCCGGGGTTGGTCAGTGGATGGGTGACCATCTTTACATACCGAGACTCCTCCGTGCCTCGGAAAGCACGTTAAGCCGTTGGTCCCGGCTGTCATTCGTGGATCTTTGACAGTCGTTAGGGGTCGTCAGAAGCCCGAAAGTCTGACAACCAGTCTTACCAAGGGGTATCGTATTACCCAGTTACTGGGTTGTGGAGGTCAGATAGGCAGTCGCACCATGTAAAATAATGGTATTCAGTTGCATCCGGTTAGACTGGAAGCCGACCCCAACATAGTTGGGAAAAGGCTAGGCAGATTGATTGGATACTAAGACTTTTACATCTTTTTGCCGGTCTATTTTTAGGGTTCCGTACCTCAAAAGGAAAAAACGGAACCCTTATAGAATCACTCGTGTGTCTGTCTGTCTGTCCGTCTGTCACAACCAGTTTGCTCCGAATCTAATGGACCGATTAAGTTGAAATTTGGTACACATATGTATTTCTGCGACCCAATTACGGACGGATAAAGTAAATAAATTAAATTTGAATATAGAGGTCACTTTTGGGGGGCAAATAAGAAAATTAAAAAATAAAAGTTTTGCAAACTACACCATGTGCCATATCAAATGAAAGGGCTTAAGTACTATGAGGGTCTCAAATATATATTTTTTTATAATTTTAAAACAAATTGTTTTAATGTTATTTAAGAAAATAAACGAAAATTGACCATTCCCCCCCTTATCTCCGAAACTACTGAGCCTAAAATTTTGAAAAAAATACGGAAAATAGATCTTTACCTGTAGATTACAGGGAAACCTATAAGAAGTATGTGGTCTTAAAATAACATGGTAAATCTATCAATATTGTGAGTACAAACTTACATTTACAGTTGGAATGTATGGGAGAACATGTTTTTCAACTACAATGTTAAGTTTGGTCTTAAGATAAATTCATCCCAACTAAGGAACCCTTCATTATGCGTGGTCTGACACGCACTTGGCCGGTTTTTATTTTTATTTTCACCATGAGTTTTTTAGAGAATACATGGGCTCGAATACCAAATGCATCGCAGGTGCGTTGAGAATAGACAGCCGTAAAAATGTGTTGCTGTAAAATATGTTTAGAGGTAAATGTATCTTTGGCATTGATGGCAAAGTACCTGCCTACAAGATAAAATATAAAGATGAATATGGGGGCTACATCTGCGAACAAACTGCTGTGCAGTTTGGCAGAAGTAAAACTTTTTGTGATATAATATAATAGGATGTCATCACAAATAAACGCTTTTTATTTTTTTTTTATTCTGGTTTAAGTACTCTCTAAGACCTCATGCGCACTGTGCGACAACGACCGCGATCATAGTCGCAGTGACCACAGTTTTAAGTTATATTGCTAAAACTCTGGTCGCTGTGAGTCTGTGACCATGGTCACCACGCCGTACGCGCGGTCACAAACAGGGTGTGTCGAAATCAATTTTGTTATTTCAATTATTTCGCTCAAAATATAATGTATACATTTAAATGTCGGGACGTCAGGATTTACTCAGTTAGATTTAGACAGAGACGTGGGCAGAAGATGGGTTTCGTGCAATGAAAACATACTGGGTGCGATACACGGTGTTTAAAATCACAATCTAACACAATCACTAAGCACAACGAATCGAATACAGTTCCGTGGCGTAGTAACCCCGATGTTGCTGCGATGCGATCCGACACTAGACTGTTCTTCTCGCCATCAGGTTAAAACATCACGACTCTGTAGAAGCGCGCTGTAGGCGTGGGCACCTCACGTGATGTCGCCTATGGCGCGCCTGCGATTCGTTACGCGTCCGTACTATTGACCGGATCCGACATATACATACATAAAATCACGCCTAATTCACATGGGGGCAGGCAAAAACTACAGAACGCCACCTGCTACGATCCTTACATACTCCTTTTGCCTCGTTTACGTTTATATATCAGATCATACACGCAAGCCGGTTGCGAGTACTACGCACCTAACCTTTCTGAAAACATCTCCAATAAGGTCACTATGTCTTCGTAGGGGGACCTACCTACCTACCTTTTGTTAGTCGCCTGACATTAATCCTCTCAACGTGACCAAACCATCTAAGCATACTCGTTTAAATTTTTGACACTACATCTTCTTTTAAACCGCACCGTTGCCTTATCACATCTTTCATAGCTACACCACACATGCTTCGCAAGGAACGCATTTCTATATATTAGTATGTAGGCGTAAAATAAGTACCACATCATCTGCACCCCTACAATTTGGCCCAAAACGCCGACTTCCTATGCTTTCCTATCAGCCAAAAAAGGATTGCTCACGTAAATTCACAAAAAAAAAATGCAGATAGGGATCTTCAATCTAAAGTAATGAGGTCTCATAGGATCCATCTCTAGGGCAATGGGCCAAAGAACGTCCTGATTGGGGAAGTTTCGACCAAGTGGGAAAAATTCAACTTGTTGCTTACCCTAAAAAGGTTAAAAATGTCATAAATGTTAGGAACTTTTTTTTCGTAGAGATGCGCTTGATTTGAACTTAGCTTACTAATACATCTCTGTATGTATTTTATTGTGTGTACATCTGTCTATTTATATATAAAAATCAATTGCCATGCATGAGTCTTGCAAAAACTCGAAAATGGCTCGACCGATTTGATTTTTTTTTTATTTTGTTCGCCTCAATACTTTAGGAAAAAAGAAAATTAGGAAAACTCATAAGGGACAGCCAAAAAATGCAAGTTGAAATTTCGACAGGAGAATGTCTGACGGGTCAGCTCGGTAAATAATATAATAATCCCCGTTGAAGTGTTCTATATAATTATACAAAGTGTCTGTATGAATGTTTTATGTTATACCTACTAGCGACCCGCCCCTGCTTTGCACGGTTTTTACGACTTGACAAGACATTGAGATTTCTTTAATTTAATAATAATTATGAATAATCCTTCCAGATTAAATTATCTAAATGATGCTGAAGACCACATCGAAATCCATTGCGGAGTTTAGAAGAACAACTACGACCACAGACAGACAGGAAAAGCGACTTTGTTTTATACATAATATATTTAGATAACCCAAAAATGCACGATCAATTTGCCAGCCCATTAGCCTTCACATCACACATAATCAGCCTGTAACGTTCCCACTGCTGGGACACAGGCCTCCTCTCGGTGAGAGGGAGTGGGCCGTAATCCACCACACGGGCCTAGTGCGGGTTGGGGATGTCACGTGTCTTCGAATTTTTGGTTCTAGGATATGCCAGTTTCCTCACGATGTTTTCCTTCACCATTTTGAGAGCAGAGAATGAAATAAATTATACAAAGTAATGTGCCTGTCTGGGTTCGAACCCTCGACCTACGACATGTAAGTCGGGGCCGTTACCACTGGGCCACCACTGCTCACATGAGCTCTCATCAATATTGAAGGGCTTGAAGCGTTAGGTCTTACAAGCCCTGTGGGAGTGGCGCGAAGAGGCGAAATGCCGGATCGTAACTCCGCTGCCGCGAGAAATCACGGTACAGCGGACAGAGGTCCGGCGGGATCTCATGGCGACATGAAAAGCACAATTGCGGCAATAAGTCCCCTCTTTGAGGAGTGGTTGGAGAGGCGCCACGGCGTTCTCACCTTCCGCCTGACGCAGGTCCTCACCATAGACGGTTGTTTCGGGAGGTTCCTGTTTCGGATAAGGCGGGAGGAAACGCCCGGGAGTCACCATTGTGTGGATCGCCCGGAGGACACGGTGGAGCATACTGTGGACGTCTGCCCGGCTTGGGCGGAGCACCGCCGTGTTCTCACGGAGGCGATCAGCGGCGGCGATCTCTCGCGTCCAAACCTGGTCCAGGCCATGGTGCGGAGCGAGAATGCATGGAAGGCCGTCACCTCCTTCTGCGAAGCAGTAATGCTCGCGAAGGAGGAGGTGGAACGCGCGAGGGAGAGGCAACAGTCGCGCCCTCGCGCCCCTAGCCGCCGCAAAAGACGCCCTGGGCCGCGGGAATCTATTGCCAATTCCCGGCCACCGTAGGACCGGGCTTGCGGACGACGAGTAATGGGCAGCTCGCCGTCCGATAAGGAGCAGGCCCGGCTCGACGGCGCGTTGTGTTCCACGCGCGCCTCAAAGAGATGTCAGCAGTGACGGGGTCCAATAGGGCCGATACCGCCGGGGTCGCGGGTTGTTCGAAAGAGATACCGTGGCCCTGGCACGGGCAACTGAAGGAACACGGGTGGGTTTTAGTCAGTAAAAGTCTGATACGCCCTCCCGCTCCGCCCAGAGCGGGAGAAGTCATTTGATGATTTCCCAGTCATTTATGACCACGCAAAACTTTTTACGTAGAAGTCCGATTTGAAATTTTTATTTTTATTCGAGAGGGTTGGTTCCAAAAATTAACATTGCTTCGGTATTTTTTGAGTTAGCTTCAACAATACGTATTTTCCCCCCACTTTTATGTAGATGATGTTCTAATTTCTTTTGCAGGTACTGGTATTAGAATTTATGTGGGGTAGGTACCTACCACAGATAAAAAGTGAAAAATAAACACTTTTTAACAAAAAAAGTCGGTGGCAAAAAACGAAAATATATTGAAAATATACTGACTTCCGAAATTAAAGTTATTTTTTTGTTTGTAGTCTTGCTTTTGGAAGTCGGTTGTATTTTTTTAACCGACTTCAAAAAGGTGGAGGTTCTCAATTCGTCGGAACCTTTTTTTTTTACCTCTGTTCCCCGATTACTCGAAGATGGCTGGACCGATTTGGTTTTTTTTTTGTTTTATTCGAGAGGGTATACATCACAGTTAGTCCCAT
Source organism: Cosmia pyralina (assembly GCA_946251885.1). NCBI lineage: Eukaryota > Metazoa > Arthropoda > Insecta > Lepidoptera > Noctuidae > Cosmia > Cosmia pyralina. The sequence goes on from OX276351.1 coordinate 23,278,118, forward strand.
ATAAAATTGATTAACTTTGCTTCGGTAGTTTTTGAGCTAGCTTCAATAATACGTATTTTTTCCCCACTTTTATATGGATGATGTTCTAGTTTGTTTTGCAGATAGTGGTATTAGAATTTGTGTGGGGTAGGTACACAACTAAAAAGTGAAAAATAAAAACATTTTTACAAAAAAAAATACAACCGACTTCCAAAAACAATACTACAAAGTGAAAAATAACTTTAATTTCGGAAGTCGGTGGCAAAAAACGAAAATACATTTAACTAGACACCGACTTCCTAAATTAAAGTTATTTTTCACTTTGTAGTGTTGTTTTTGGAAGTCGGTTGTATTTTTTTGTAAAAAAGTTTTTTCTATTCTTTTCTTCCTCTTAAAAGATTCTAATAATAGCATTGTTCTGTGTCAGACTAACCCTAAAATATTCGTGTCTGATTGACAAGCCATAATGCGATGACTATCTACAGTTGTATGTATTCACATTTGGAAACGTCGACACCATTATCACATTCTCTTTGATAAAGTGATAATATAATGGTTTTTTTTATCGAAACATTACGTATTTACTAAACTTTGTCACATGGGGTACATCGTGTATTTTATCGTCAATCAAATCTTTAACATCGTGATAAATGACCCTGCATTAAGTAATATGTATTTTGACCCTTAAACGTTTCACAGTCGCTCTCCATTTAAAATACTGCTTTTCAGTTCCATTCGGTTAGACCCCGACGTAGTTGGAAAAGCTTTTTCTATTTTGTTTAAGTATCTGATACTTTGTTGATAGGCCTCTACACTGTCCTCCCATAGTACTTATTGTTATTGACACTGCAATTTGAAAATATTGTAAAAGCCAATTATAAAATATTGTAAGAATAAGGCCGACGTTCGCACGGACGTAAAAATATCACGGCGATTTTTTTCGCGCACTGGATTTTCAATACTGCTTAGCGGCGAGAGTTGAAAATCCAACAGTGTGTTTTTTCGACGCGCTAGGATGCTCGGCTCAACACCGATAGTTGAAAATCCATTGCGCGATAAAATCTCGCCGCGATATTTTTACGTCCATGCGTACGGTGGCTGACGGAAACGACCAACTGAAACCGTGCACCTAGCTTCTCTTCGATCTCAAGTGTATATGCGGCGTCTCTCCGCAGACAATGGCCCACCTTCCATCTTCCGCCGCACTTGAGAATTTTATGACTGCGCCAGCCAACGTCCAAACATGATATTGGAACTTTTGCAAATTTTTATTAAATAGAACATAAAGATATTCCGTACATCTAACAATGCTTAAGCCATTTTCACTCAACACCCAAACAATAATCCACTTTAGGCAAACATGAAAGCTTTCAAAGGTAACAAACTCAAAAAAGGATCCCTTTCAGATCCCTCCGAATTCCACAAGTCATCTATTCAGCTGCTTACAAGCAACATGATTTATTTGTAACAGGATTATTCAACGAGTGTGGTACAAAAAGTGTCATTTGTCAACTTATATTGGTTTCCCTTTTGTAGATATTGAGTTTTTTGAGCAGAGGCGCGGGAAAAGTATTTTGGCTGAAAGGTTTTACATGTTTTTGATTGGAGATTTTCATTGAGTGAAACTTTTTAGGGTTCGGTACTCAACCAAGGGTTTTTAGGGTTGGGTGCCAACGGGACACTATAATTACTAAGGCTCTGCTGTCCGTCTGTCTGTCACAAGGCTGTATCTTTTGAACCGTATTAAGTAGACACTTAAAATTCACAGAGTGTGAACTACAATTGTCGCTATTATAACAAATAAAAATATGAAGTTAAAAAATTTACTTTAAAAAAAGTATGACAAGCTAAGGTGCATTAAAGAATTGAAGACACCGACTTCAGAAGCTTTTTTTTATGAAAGTTATTTTATTAGTTTTAGGTTTTGGAAGTCGGTTTTTACTTTTATTAAAGTACATTTATTTTCAATTTTAATTGACTATACAGTTACATAATTATGCCCAAGACGAACGAATAGAAGAGAAACATTAAAATCCGCTTAGAAATGCCGGAGATACAGTAGGTACATTTATGCACATAACTTTACCTTTTTTTTACCTTCATGAAAGTATGTAGATTACGTTAGTGAAAAAAATCATCAACTTACATTAGTTTTTGAGAAAATCGCGGACATACAAACATGCATACATATATACATACGGTTCGAACACAGAACCTTTTTTTAAGTCGGTTAAAAACAAAGGGGGTCCCCATACAGAAAACGTATTTTTTTTTCGTATTAAAATAATTAGTGTTAAAATATTGTACGGTACTCTTCGTGTGCGAGTTCGATTCGCACTTGGCTGGTTTTTTTATGTAGGTAATTGGGTAGAAACAGGCAGGCGGTCAAAACTAGTTGGACTGGTTGCTTAGAGCACCTTGTTTTGTTTTCATAAATTTCATAGCTTTTCATAAAATTTAAGTCGCATTTATAGCCTAGGTTTAGCAAAACTTTATTCGAGCTTTGTTCGATTGTTGTTTTGACCTAAAGTCCTCATCATCTGTCTAGCCTTTTCCCAACTATGTCGGGGTCGGCTTCTAGTCTAACCAGATGCAGCTGAATACCAGTATTTTACCTCCACAACCCAGTTACTACGTAATACGATACCCCTTGGTAAGACTGGTTGTTTGACTTATAGGCTTCTGACGACCCGTAACGACTGTCAAAGATCCTAAAGTACAATCTCCAAGAATAACCCCATATAGCATACTAGTAGGTATTCTTAACTGCAGACATTAGTCCATTTTGGTTTTCGAAAGTCAGCTGATTCCAATAAACAAATCTTCCCACATAAAATAAAACTCTCATTCTAACCTCCGTTAGCCAGACGTTGATAAATGAGAGGTTACCTTTAATAATATCTTTTTCTACGTTTGTAACGAAGGTAGATGTATAGCAAGGGTTACGGTTGACAGCTGTCATTATTAACTGTACCGGGAAATAAGCTGTATTGCAGGAAGACGCAACTAGGTATATATTTTTTTGCTGTTCGTTTCTTTCGCTTGTCTTTTGTTTGGTAATGTTTTTTTGTTTTGTTTTCATGGTTCTTTTGTTTCGTAAGTTTGTTGTTTTTGCTCGGTGAATATTGAACTAGCAAGATGTTACAGCTTTGGTTTCAAGAAAGCGGTGAAGATAGCACAATAACAGCTGTTCAAATACAGAGCATTTTTTGACACCTTAATGTCAAAAATACTAGTAAAAATTATAGATTTTCATGATGGCCGTTATAATAATATGACGGAACCGTTTTCCTAGAAAACCAAAGCTGGGTGGTTCTTTGAGGACCCTCAAAACGTGGTCACACTGTCTTATTTCCTAACCTATTAAACATTCAATCTTAGGACCAATACAGATTACTCTTTATTTATATATGTCTATAATTTTAACATTAAATTCAAAATTATTTATACGTATTGTAAAAAAAATGTATATCTAATATCGAAAACTGGATAAAAACCGGTGTTCATGCATGTTCGCGCTCACGGTAAACTTTGATAACTTTTATATCCTGTTCATAATCATATAATATAATAAGTACATCAAATTAATCGTGAGCTATGCATCATAATTAGCAAAGAGTATTAATTGTATCTCTTTATTTACAATAGTTATAATCACTGTCTCTGACACACGATTCATCGCCCCGACCGTGCATCAAAACGGCATCTATCTTCCAAGAGCACCAATTTGTCGCTACAAGTTTTAGCTGCGCAGACACTCAATAGTGTCCCGGCATCAGTGGAGAAGACATGTACGTTCATCGCTTCAAAATAAAAAAAATACGAGTCGGGTTATTCTTTGAATATTTTCAAGTAACTCAAGAAACTTTCATGCTCATATTTTGAAGAATAATATTATAATTTAAAACCCATGTTGAATTTAAGAACAAGATAGATCTGCAAGATTATTCCCATTATTTTGTTCGTTAATTTACCTCACTTTAATCGTAATTCTCAAAAATGTTAAATTTTCGTAACAATCGAGGCACAACATTCATGGTCATTTCCAAATATGAAATCCATAAAAATGTCAAAATGTATACATTTTCATTTTCTTGTGGCTTCAGGCGCTCCCGTCATCCACCATAGGTACTATGATGGATGACTCATCGTTTCGGCTCGCTACGTGTCTCCGCTTGGGCGCACCTTGTGTTGCTCCGCATCGGTGTCACTGCGGTGAAGCTGTCGACAGTCTCGGGCACCATGGTCTGTCCTGCTACAGGAGCGCAGGTCGCATAGCACGGCACGCCAGCATCAACGACATTATTCGTCGAGCTCTTGTTACCGCCGGCGTACCAGCGGTATTAGAAACAAACGGCTTGGTACGTGACGATGGGAAGAGACCAGATGGCATGACGTTGTTGCCTTGGAAGATGAGTAGGCCTCTGGTGTGGGACGCAACCTGTGTCGACACCCTTGCGCCATCTCATGTTCCAAGCACGACGTGCTGTGCTGGCGCCGCTGCTGCGGCTGCTGAGACCCTCAAGCGGCGCAAATACTATGACCTTATAGGTAACTACAGTTTTGAGCCGTTTGGGGTCGAAACGCTCGGGTCATGGGGCCCGAGTGCGCGTCTACTTTTTAAGGAAATTTCTCGCCGACTGGTCGAGTCTTCACGTGACCAGAGGGCTGGCTCGTTCTTTGGCCAAAGAATTAGCATTGCCATTCAACGTGGCAATGCTGCCAGTCTTCTGGGCACGTTTCCGGATGACATCGATGCGGACGAGTACTTCGACGCCTAAGTGTCCTTTTGTATTGTATTTATTTGTATAGTTAGTTAGTTAGTCATTTACATTAAATTTTATGCTTGATACATAGTAAAAAAAAAAAAAAACATAATAATAAAATTGTACTTGATATTTTTACAAGCGTTTTAAATGTGTATCCATTCATTTAAAGATTACTGTAAAAAAAAAATTTCGTCATGAAAGTTACGCTGAGAATACTTTTAGAAGAACTACCCATCTGAGCTCCTTTCAACTTTAAAACACGAACCGATACTTAGGTTAGTTTAAAATACGAAGCCAAGTGTTATACACTTCTGGACACATCTTTTGGCCCACCTTGTATTTTCAGTTTCGTTTGGTCCTAGCTAAAATTTTATATTAGGTCGAGCAAAAAGTTTTTATGCAGTTTTGAACCTGGCACATTCACAATTTCATTCAATAGTCTTTTTTTGAATTTCGAACACAGAATTTAAAGAAACAAAAGACAATTTGGAGCCTGTTTGTTGATATCAAACAATCGAATACTAAGAAAAGTTGGTTTTATTGGTTTACTTGGATTTAATTCTTGAAAAAGTGATTGATATCTTTGGTTTTGCAACAAACATTACTTATTCTTAACATTAAGGTGAGGTTCTATCAATAATCTATGGATACTTCACCTGAAGTCGCCGCCCAAGCTGTGGCACTTATTCAGGCCGGACACAGCCAAAGAAACGTGAGTGCTCAACTTAATTTAAGTCGATCTGCGGTCCGAAATGTTTATCGGAGGTACCTAGAGACTGGCGGCTTTGTTCGTCGCCAAGGAAGGCCACGATCTCGGGTCACAACTGAAAGGCAGGATCGATTCATCGTGACGACCAGCTTGAGAAATCGTCACCTTACCTCCATTGAGATACAAAACCAACTTCGCGACTTCCACGGAGTATCTGTGAGCGCTCGAACTGTTCGGAGAAGGTTAAAAGAACGCGATATGGTACCACACAAGCTAGCTAATGGCCTCAAACTAACGCGAGCCCACCGAACAGCGCGCCTTCATTTCGCACGCAGTCATTTAAATTGGACACAGCAAGATTGGAGCCGTGTACTCTTTTCTGATGAGTCTAAAATTGTGTTACATGGCAATGATGGAAGGAAGAAGGTCTACCGACGTAAGGGAGAGCGTTTCGCACAATGCTGCTTTGAAGAGAGGGTTGCTTATGGCGGTGGCTCATGGACTGTCTGGGGCGGTATATCCGCGAGCGGCAAAACTCAACTTGAGGTTGTTACAGGACCACGGCTGCCAACATTAAATGCTGAAAGGTACATTCGTGAGTGCTTAGAACCTCACGTGATACCATACGCGGACTATGTGGGCCCAAATTTCCTTTTTATGCATGATAATGCAAGAGCCCATGCGGCCGGCATCGTCAGGGAATATCTTCGGGATGTGAACATCACAGTTATGGACTGGTCAGCCAGAAGCCCAGACATGAACCCCATTGAGCAAATGTGGGACGAGCTAAAAAGACGTGTTAGGGCTCGTCAGCCAGTTGCCCAGACGATGTAGGAGTTGAAAACTGCCATAGAAGTGGAATGGGAGATGATCCCTCAAAATTTCATAGAGCGGTTGATAAACTCTATGCCTAATTGTATGAGAGCTGTGGTAGATGCCCATGGAGGCAACACGCGTTATTAAATTAAACCTTTATTTGATAAAACATGTTTTTTATTCAAAAATCAATTGCCTTTAACAAGGCGCATATCCGACTTGTTAGGCGTAGCTCCATGTCGTATGGTATTCTGAATTCAAATTTAAAACAATACGATCGAAAAAGATGGTAAAATGTATCAGGTTTAAAACTGTATCAACAGTTTTTGTTCAATCTAGCAATCATATTTCGGTAGGGGCCATCGAAACCTAAACTCTAAGGTGGGCCAATAGATGTGTCCAGAAGTGTATAATATAGTTATACGTAGTAAGTAGTCATTTACATGTGAGTCAAACTCAAACATAGGATTTGTCGAGAATTCCGAAACATGCACGAAAGTAATAATTACCAAGTTAGGTTGGTGCTAGGTCGATAAATTGTTAAACCACCCAATTACACGGCCATTATTGAGCCGAAACGACCGAATCATCAGTGTTACCGCCATTTAAGGTAATTTATACATTAGATTGAAGATTAAAGACCTATCATCCAATGGGCTTAGCCTTATAGCCTTATAAATGAGCAAAAAAGTATCTAATTCTGATGTAAATACATTGGCAATGAAAATTCTCGAGTAGACTAGTTTACCTTTATTTTGTAATCTGCTGTCAGTGAGAAAATTGTATATCCTTCTTATCATCCTCAAAATGCACAAAGAGATACCATATGATGCTAAAATACTAAGAAAAAGAAATAAACACTGCATAGTAAACGTTCCCCCAACTAGGACAGAATTTGCCAGTAGACAATATAAAAAGCGCTCAGCTTTTTTATACAATAAAATTAATAAATTAATATATATTTATGATAAAGAAAAAATATGAATGTAAAAAGAAGTTAATAGCATGGCTTCACACTTTAAACTATAATGACGTAGAGTTACTTCTGCAACGTGTGACTTAATAATGTTATTATAAGAGTGATGGTATTTGCTTTTTTAGTTACTCATGTACACCCAAAATCTCTTTCACACACACATACCTACACACACCCTCACACACACAAACACACCCCCTCATACACAAACACACCCCCACATACACATACACATACACACGCACACATATAAATCTCGCACACACTCGTATAAATTGATCGCATTTTTCCTTGTTTTGTTTCTTTATACATATACCTATTTGTACTCGTAAGTTTCTAATGTAAGGGAAGAGCGGAGCCTTCAACTACAGGCATACTAGATGCCTAAATGGAGACTCCTCGACAGGCATTGTAAGCCAAATATGCTATATGAAATAAATTTATTTATTAATTTATTATTATTTATTACCTACTTTATTTTTGAAGACACTATAACAGGCTAGAAAACATAGTAACATGATGTTTCTAACTTTTAAGTGGATACATCGAAAATTTTGTGTTTTAAAAATTCATAAAGAACCAAATGTGTATGATTAAATCATTAGGATTTTCCATATTAGTTTTTTGACTAGGTATATTGTCTACAGCTGTACTAAAACCAAAACATGATTACTTGAAATTTATTCGATGGAAAAAAAATCCAAAGTCACACCGTCTATTTTCTGTTTTTTACGATTATACATAAACAGTTCCTTATTGTGCAGTAAAATTTACATTAAATCGAAGGTATTTAAATAGGTTAAGAAGTTACTAGGCTAAAAATTGATTTAAGTATAGCATTTTGTCATAAATCTACAGTTTAAACGAAGCGCGTTCAAATTCTTATGCGCGTGAGTGTCTTCTATCTCGAGCGCAAACTAGACAGCCATAACGCCATTTCATGTACACACGGAGCTAACCCAAGCTTTTATAAATCCTCTTAAGTGAATTGCAAAAATTAATTCGGTTCACGTACGAACAATTGTTAGCAGCTATAATTTATAAAAACTCATCATGGGTGATAATAAAAAAGCGTGTCACGTGGAACAATATAGGTGAGCCAAAATAAGGTCATCCAATCACTTGTTTTCACCAACAAAGCAATCACCGATTCAGGTTACAGCCCCGCCGATCACATCAACTCCGTCATGCTTACATGTAGGACTGCGACGGTATTGTACCTACAAGACAAATGGTACTACTTCGTTACAGAACTGTGGAAGGGTTTTTATTAGAGCTGTGTTCAGCGCAAATTAATAACTTGCTTATACGTGTAATTTTATCGAAAATTGTACTGTGTTTTAAAAGATTTATTAACTTTTTGCATTTTTTTTTTCTTTTGCATCTAACGTGGCAATGCTGCCAGCCTTTTGGGCACTGTTCCCACTGACAGCGATGCGGATGAATATTTTGATGCCCTATGAGCTCTTCCCCCTTTTTTTTTTAATTATTATTATATACTTGTACATAGTTTAAATAATTTAGTGTTAACTTGTATATTTTAATTAAGTTTTGTTTATAGTATATTTCTTTTATTAAAGTTAAAGTTGAGTTGATTTAAACTAGAATTTGTTGCATGGGTTTGACTGATGGTATCGAATTAATGGTTAGATGGATTTTTCGTGTTGTATGATAATAATAAAGCTGAGAAGCTCGTGGCTAAGTAATAACAGCCGCAAGAGTCGATCCATCAGGTTAAGCTACGCTTGCCGGGGTTGGTCCGTGGATGGTTATCATCTTTACTTGCCGAGACTCCTCCGTGCCTCGGAAAGCACGTTAAGCCGTTGGTCCCGGCTGTCATTCGTGGATCTTTGACTTTTGTTACGGGTCGTCAGAAGCCTGAAAGTCTGACAACCAGTCTTACCAAGGGGTATCGTATTACTCAGTTAATGGGTTGTGGAGGTCAGATGGGCAGTCGTTTCATGTAAAATACTGGTATTCAGCTGCATCCGGTTAGACTGGAAGCCAACCCCAACATAGTTGGGAAAAGGCTAGGCAGATTGATTGATAATAATAAAGCTGTGTCATTATAATGTATGTGATTTATTTTTGTTTGTTTCAGCACACAGTTTGTCCTAACGCTGAGCAATTAAAAAGGCGTGTAAAGCTGAAACTAGCGGCACTATTGAGAAAAAAATATTAAGTCTGGAGATATGGAACATTTTGAAACTTTCTATGCTCACATTTTTAGTCAGATGAGGTAGAATTTTTGTATCAAAAAAATCAACACTGAACCTCCTAGGTTCGAAGCCTTAGCAGTTAGCGCCAAAAACGGTTGTTTCTGGCGCTAACTGCTAAGGCTCAATGGTGGCGCTAGTTAGCAGCTCTACTCGCCTTAACTGTTATGATTGTTGTGATCTTTCAAAACGCGGACTAATTCATTCGGCCATCTGTGTCCGGGTAATGTGAGTAAATAAGGTACACCTGTGCCTACCCCTTTGCTAGGTATACAGTCTTTTAGTCGACGTTCGCACGGACGTAAAAATATCGTGGCGATTTTTTTTTCGCACACTAGATTTTCAACGCTCTGTAAGGCTAAGGCGCCGAGAGTGCAATATCCAACAGTGTGTTTTTCGACGCGCTAGAATGTACTCTGTTATTGTTAAGTTGGATTCTCAACGCTCGGCTCAACAACGAGAGTTGAAAATCCAGTGCGCGATAAAATCCCGCCGCGATTTTATTACGCCCATGGGAACGGGGGCTTAATGTACACAGCAGAAGGTCAAGTTACCACAAACTTGACAGTTGGGCTTTTGCTTACATTTGCATGTTTAAGTGTACTTTGTCATTTTTTATTTTATTTTTTCTGATGTACATTTTATTTGTGTAGAATAAACAATTTTTCTTTCTTTTTTTTTCTATAAACTGTCAAATTTTCTCATTCGATTTTGAACTTCATTGTTATGATTTTAAGGTTTAAAATCATTTGGAGAAATTTGACAGTTTGGTGTACCTGATGTGCTGTTGTCTATCTATCTACTATCATAAAATGATTTGCTTTTATATCACGCATAATTTTATAAAACCATTTTGTAAGCAATCAAACCTACATTGAACGTTTTTGTTTACAAAAAAACCACCTCCACGTCCATTACGGAATATTTGTAAAGCAGTTTGATCGTCTGTATATTTCATTTTGATCTTTATGAGTTGAAAATACGATTTGCATTTATGAGATTGGATCATGGTTGGTTTACGTAACAAGAATAATATATCTCATAATTTATTCATATTTATTTGCGTATGGAATATTAACAAGACCTTTAAGTGATATAAATACGTACATAATCTTACTTCTTCTTCCCATGAGGGTAGGCAAAAACTACAGAACGCCATCTTCTACAATCCTTACAATACTTTTTTTTTACGCTCATACATTTGGTCATACACGCACGCCGGTTGCGAGTAGGTACGGTCAGCAACAGAAGTCGGTTATCACTGCTATTTTTTGCCATCATCTAAATTAACACAAAATGATTCGATATACTGCTTTTTTTCATTTAACTGTCATGAGTTTAATGTTCCTAAAATTTTAAGTAGGTACTTCTGTTCCGATTTAAATTAAATATTTCTCATAATAATAAAGATTAAAAAACTGCAAGTGTTAATCGACTTTTGCTGCTGACTGTACTACCTGACCTTTCTCAAGAACATCACCAATAAGTTCACATTACGTCCTACTAGTGCGTGGCCGGCGTTGGAATAAATATACCTTAGTATAGTAAAGTAGCTAAAATTAATGTGGTAGAAACTTCACAAGTTCAGAAAATCAAATGCAAGCGCGAATCACAAATCCTAGATTGCGGTGCCATCAACAAAAACAGAACGAGATGCTAACGAAGCCCGCATTTTGCACATCCCTATCTGATTTGTCAACGAACTTCATTACCCAAACGTGATACGACTGATCTGACTGTTTAAAGATGGTTGTACTCTAGCTGGAAAAGTCTACCACGTCCAATGCAATGAGCTAGATTTTTTCAATGAAATTGATAAACTTTAGGACTGAAACGGGCCGTGGGGTCCGAGTGTCATGGTGTGTTCAATGAAATCTCTCACTTTTCGTAATCCTAGGGCTGGCTTTTACCTTGGCCAGAAGCTAAGCATTGCCATACAACGTGGCAAAGCCGCCAGTATCTTGGGTACTTTACCAGTCGACAGCGAAGCGGAGGAATTTTTCGACGCCATATTTTAGTTTGTTAATGTTAGGTTAGGTTAATTAGTTGGGTATATGATGTTAGTTGTTATTTATGTACATTTTCATCTTCATGAAAAATATCAATTCTCAATAAACCCAATACAATTGATAAAAAGGTCCAATTTAAATTATTATTGTGATAGATCCATAGATAGAATAAGAAGGATAGATCATATTTATATCAACATGTAAAACAATAGGGATAATGCCTGAAAAAAAAAATATTTATTACGTCAGTTAGATAATAACAAAATATTATACACGTATTTTTTGCTATAACATATTAATAAAAAAATACATAGATAAACCGCATTAAAGTTGGGGAGTGGGGCTCGCTACGTCACAATTCAGTATAAAATCTGGCAAGGTGTGACGTCATCATGCCATATTTTAACTCAATGTATCGCCGTAATCTTTTGATTACGTAAAAAAATAAAAAATACGTGTCTAATAGTTTTTAATAATCTTCCTGACGGATTTTTTTTTTTGTAATCATCCATATTGTACAAAAAACATACTTCAAATAAAGACCGAACCGTCATAACAAAGCATTATGACATGATAATATCCTGCCGCGCGCGCCGGATATTGATTCGTGGCTCCAACACATTTTCGTTACATCACTTTTGTCATAGAATAAAATATTTTTAACAGAAGCTCGAGTCGATGCAATTCGCTAAGCATGGGCACAAAAAACGAACAAATTATACTTTGCATAAAATTGAAAATCCTTTTTAGGGTTCTGTGCCAAAATGGTAAAAAGGAACCCTTAGTCTATCTGTCCGTCTGTCACAGCTGGATATTTCAAGAACTACTAATGCTAACAGTTTTAGATGACATTTACCCAACTATTTTTCAAATAAGAAAGAGATAAAAATATATTTTCTTTGTTTTGCAACAGGGACTGAAAACGGTTCTTAAATTATTTAATGTGACTGAATATGAATATGTACCTATGTTTTAATTTAATGAGTCTGTGATATTATTATAAAAAATTCGAAGTGGGGTTACTAGGGCATGTGGGGTGTCATATGAAAGAGCGCTGTTTGTACATTCTCAATTTCTTTTTCTTTTTTTGACTTTTGATGAAAAATTAAAAAAAATATAGGTATGTAGAGTATGTACATACAATAATTTCAGATTTTTCTATGTGGTAGAAGTTTATATAAAGATTACATTGAAAATAAAACGATGTGTCTAAATAGCACACTTTTTCAGAAATCATCAACAAAAATTACATATATGATGGTAGGACCCTCGGTGCACGAGTCCGACTCGCTCTTGACAGGTTTTTTTTTTTTTGGCCGTATTGCACCTACACACGCCGATTACCTAATTCGCTGCCATAAAACATATAATGTGAATGTCTAATATTGTATTGTACGTACTATTTATGTTTATTACATTATCTATGTGTTATACCTATGTATTTATTCTAAGTTAGGTGTATAAATAAACGATTTAATTTTATTTTATTTTATAAAATGCTGCAGTAATGCATAAACCTAATTTGATTTTTCTATAATAATATCTACATTACGGTGTACGACATCGTTCAAAGGTTCCATCGTTTATTTTCGGAAAAAAACCGAACTTTGCCGAATTAAATGTGACTGGTCCAATAAGGGAGTGACGGAATTAGTGCCTCAATCTACTAATATTATAAATGTGAATGTTTGTGAAGATGTGTGGATGTCTGTTACTCAATCACGCAAAAACGGCTGAACGGATTTGGATGAAATTTAGCACACAGATAGTTTATAACCTAGATTAATACATAGGATACTTTTTATCCCGGTAGTAGGTTCCCGTGGGATAATTTCCGACATCCATGCGGGCGAAGCCGCGGGAAACGGCTGGTCTAATAATTTAAGTTGGAATATAAATCAATTTCTATTGGTGGATAGTCACATTTTATTCGCTATATTTCGGTTTTGCCGAAGCTATACGATGGAAACTTAGAACATTGTCGTACTATACTCGTAACAGGAAAAGTTTCTCAACACACTCCACTCGTGAGTGTCTGACACTGGATGGTTATAAGTATTTTCAAAAATGATGGAACAAGCTACCTTTGACATATCGTGATAGAGATCATTCTTGTGCGCATTCTCGACTAACATGACGTTAGCCCTGCTGGAAGTGGCCTTTCTATAGGTACTATTTTTAATCTCAATGTGAGACGCCGCAGTATTTTGGCCACCTCCATGTTTTATGGTCCACGTAGAAATTTTATATCTGGTCATTGTCATACAAATACTTCGAAAATAAAGGAAGAATTTCTGGCATTTTTTTATGGTAGGATCTTGCGGTGGGTTTAAGAATATTTTTGTAAGGCTTCTCGGTCTTATATTTTGATCGAAGTTTCTAAAATATAAATTAGTTCTCGACTCAACTTGACCGTCTTTTCAAATTCGAATTGAATTTTTACCATATTTACAAATTTTACTAATACTAGTAAAATAAAATGGAACACCACAGGCTGCCTGTAGTATTGTTTCTACTTCTCCCTTAATCCATCCTTAGGTTGTCTGTAAAATATCACTTTTAGTGACACGACAGCCCATAATGTTTATGGTGTGCATAATAAAGAGCATTCTATCTATTGAGGAGCTCATGGCTAAGTAATAACAGCCGCACGGGTCGTACCATCAGGTTAAGCTACGCTTGCCGGGGTTAGTCAGTGGATGGGTGAGACTCCTCCGTGCCTTGGAAAGCACGTTAAGCCGTTGGTCCCGGCTGTCATTCGTGGATCTTTGACAGTCGTTACGGGTCGTCAGAAGCCCGAAAGTCTGACAACCAGTCTTACCAAGGGGTATAGTATTACCCAGTTACTGGGTTGTGGAGGTCAGATAGGCAGTCGCTCCATGTAAAATAATGGTATTCAGCTGCTTCCGGTTAGACTGGAAGCCGACCCCAATATAGTTGGAAAAAGGCTAGGCAGATTGATCTAATTATCTAGTAATAATGTATTTTGACATGGACAGGGCATTTGAATCTTCGGATGCTCGAACCCATTCATATTAAAATGCTAAAATAAGAATTCAGAGACAGTCAATAATTGCAGGGGAGCATAACTTCCGAAACGCTATACACAGTGTTAAATTCAGTCATGGCCTGAATATCTGACGATATTACATACGAAGACACATTTCATCTGAAAAGGGATCCAATTTAAATGACATAGTGAAGTGTCCCAATAGATTCTTGGGTGCCATAGAAATTCCCATTATTACATCTATGTGTGATATCATCTTGGTTTGGATGGGTCATTTCCCATTCATTGGATTAGTCCCATAAGGACCCACAAGCGGTTCAGTCCCTTAATGCAGTTTTCATTAATAGATAGAGTGATTCAAGAGGAAGGTTCTTAAGAAGAGAAAAATTGGAAAAGCTGCCGGGAAAATTGGATAATTTCGGAAAACTTAAAGTACATTTTCTATGGAATTTTTTATAAATTATTGAAATTTGGACAGAAAAACGTCTGTCGGGTCAGCTAGTACCTTCATAAATAATTATTTATTCCCTTTAGTATAATCCCCTAAGATTTTGTAGCATCAATAGGTGCATACTATAATACGAAGCCAAAAATGGAAACACTATCGTTTCTTATGAGTAACCTCCCTAACTGCCTGTTCTTAGTACCTTCAGGTATTTTATGTAAGTCAAAAGAAAATGAAGTATAGTAAATGAGTTGAATCTTGAAAAAAAAGAAGAAAAAAATTTCCATTTTTCTTGAAAAGTTATATTCCTACAACAAATTTTTTAAAGGGGAAGCGCGAAGGTAGTCTGCCAAATTCAAATTTTCTTACGATTTTTGCAATTTGAAGCTGAGTGTCTGGTTGTTTGTTGATTATAGTATGATTCGCAACCGCAGCAAATATGTCATTACAGAATTATAATAATTAGAATCAGTAACACGACTCCTTAAATTAGAATTCGCCTCAAATATCATAATTACACGAAATAGTCATTCAATAGGGTAATGTAATATGAACTTAGTGAGTTGTATTGATGATTTTAATGGTTGCTGTTCTATAAATACAGATTTGATACGGTTGCGAATCATATTGAAAACCATTATATAACCTGATACTGACCTGAAAATTGCAAAAAACTTAAGAAATTATAAATTCCTCGGGCTACCCGGGCGCTTTCGCCTTAGGTAAGTATTTAATACCTACCTATTTATATTGAAATTAACAAAATAACAAATAGATAATATGCAGCAACCAAAGAACTTTTTCAGTTTTGATAATACTTACATTCACAGGCACCAGTTGCGTTTTAGGAACATTCCCTTTTGAATTGAAAAAAAAGTACTTACCTTTAGCTACTGTAGTGCTATTCTGTAAACATCTCACCGTGATAACTCAGGTGAAGTGAGCGTGAAGTGAGCCGTCATTCCACCTAGAGGGCTAGGGGTTGACACTATTGACAGCTCACTTTAAGATCACTTCACTCATGTTTCCACGGTGAGATATATACAGAATAGCATTACTGTACTGCTTGTAAGTCGAGTTTGTTATTTATATCTACATATTATACATAATTTGATGGATGTCACATGTCTTCGAATTTTTGGTTCTAGGACATGCCGGTTTTTTAACGATGTTTTCTTAACTGTTTTGACAGCAGTGGTGATGAAATTATTTACACAAAGTAAAGCGCCTGCCTGGGTTTAATCGCATGACCTAACTCGTAAGTCGGGGCCGTTACCACTGGGACACCACTTCTCACTCTGCACACTGCTCTATATAGCCATTGATTCGTTCAATTTGTTCGTTCGAGGTTATTAGGATTCCGTACCTCAAAAGGAAAAAACGGAACCCTTATAGGATCACTTCGTTATCCGTCTGTCTGTCAGTCTGTCAAGACCCTTTTTCTCAGAAACGCGTGGAGGTATCAAGTTGAAATTAATATCAAATGCGTAAGTCTATGGTCTCTTGGAGTCCTAAAAAAGTCAAGCTTCTAAGTTAACGCAATAAAAACATACGGCCATGTACGAGCAAACCCGTACATATCAATAGTATTACTTTTATGCTGACATCGACGCGCCGCGAATGAATAAAATGCATGTATTGGAGTAAGCAATCAGTAGTTGCATAGCATCGTTCGGGCTATCATCAAAAGGACTCATTCGCCGCGGGTCGATCAGTTATCAGTTTTGGGTGTTTTTCTGTGTGACTATCAATACACAAGTTGAACTCCTATATCAGACTATCATTTAAATGTACCTTACCCGTACAGGCCATATATGCGACATATTTTGATACTCGCAAATAAATCAAAATCTATAGGATACTTCCCGTTGTCCTAGAAACATGAAATTTGGCGAGGAGCAAGGTCTCACAACACAAATAAAGGAAAAAGTCCGAAAATTGTTAATTTGTAATTCTATCATATAAATTAAAAAAATCAAGTGTGTCAGTCTGTCAAGACCCTTTTTCTCAAGGACGCGTGGAGATATCAAGTTGAAATTAATATCAAATACGTAAGTCTATGATCCCATAGAGTTCTAAAAAAATCAAGCTTCTATGTCAACCCAATAAAAAATACGGCCATTTTGCGACACATTTGGATATTTGTAACTGTCTCAAGTAAATCAAAACCTATACCGTCTAATTACAAAACAAGGTTCATCTTGAAACCCAGGTTTAAACCATGGACCCTTTTTTGAATTTCGAGCTTTATTCTGACACGTTAAGATGTCAGTGTTACAAAACTGACAACTTAGTACCGGACTAAGTTGTCAGTTTTGTATAAAGAACTGTATTTCTATCAAAGCTAGGTTCATATTACAAAAACTGGCTCGATGGTTTAAACCATGACGAAGAAAAACCTCGTTTTGTAATAAGACCGATAGGGTACTTCCCGTTCATCTAAAATAATGAAATTTGGCAAGAAGCAAGGTCTCCCAGCACAAGTAAAGGAAAAAGTCCGAAAATTGTTAATTTGTAGTTTTATAACATAATTTTTTTTTTTTGGGATGAATTCTTTTCAAGTACGGAACCACTTGGCCGGTTTTTTCTCCGCTAACGTGAGTGTTCAGAGAACTTCAATATTGAACCAATAGCACTACTGAATGGATTTATTCCGGTTGTATTATCATATAAACCCGACATCACACACACATCAGCACACTTGTAACATCCGACGCCACACCACGCGTGTTCATTGGCCAAACGACGAAACTGAGCTTCACGAGATGAAAAGTGCCCAATGAGCACGTAATATTGCCATCGCGTGGCGTGTCATGTTATAAGTTTGTTTCTGCCCTTAGTCTGTCAATCTTTGTATAATAATTTAGGTGTGAATATAAATCAATTTTTATTGATCGTAGGTCACAATTTTATTCGCTATTTTTCGGTTTTTTCGAAGATAAACGATGAAACCTTGGAACATTGTCTAAACTGTATCTCTTTTACAGACACGATACCTACAATCTTTTATACGCTGCTTGAGCGAGAAAATAGTATATTCGCTTTCTCGTCGGCGGTGGGCCAGGTACCTAAAGATGCTCTGCCGAAGGCGACCGCACCCGCAAACCGCATGGCAACGCAGAACGGCAACAGTCGGCAGGCAATGTGTCCATCTACGGAAGCGTTTTCATGGAGTTCCATAGAAACTAGTCGTGTCGCTGCGGTGTGTCATCGCGATTGGACGACGCTGCACGAGCACTTTGATCGTGAATTTGTTTGGTTGAAATATCAAAATATTATGAATAAGTATTGTTTCAGTAGGTACTGGGTACGATACCCAGGTCAAGCAAAGTGTTATTGGATGTTTCCATCAAGAATTCCTCAGTAGCAGCCTGGAGTCTGGATTTGTGCCCGGTTGATGGCAATAGACTCACCCTCTATTACAACTGGCGAAATGAGTATTATAAGTACACCTCTGCTTAACCCTTCGGGGAATATAGGAATGATGTTAAATTATGTTTTTACTGTTATACGGTGAGTTGCACAAAACCAACATTAGTTTTGGAGACTTTAAATTGATGCTGTCACTTTCTTTTTCATGCATACTAAAAGGGATGGCATGAATTTAAAGTCTCCATTAACCCTGTTTTAGACACTTGACATATGATGGTATGTCATCCTTGTTCTTTTCCCTACACTTTGTGCAAGTTAGAGCAGTAAAGATACAGATTATTAACACAAAAACGTAATTAAAAAGTAGTCAGAGCCACAAATATGACTGTAATGGCCGCGGACTGGAAAAGGTTATTCAACAGTTGACTGGTTAAACTAATGTTGGTTTTGTGCAATTTAGTTAGACATTTTGACTAGGAAAATAAACCACAGTGCTTATCAATAAGAGCTAGAACTAGTCGTCGTTGCATATTCATTTGTGTGATATTTCTGAAGATTTTGATAGGATATCAGCAGGATTTTTTGTGTTGTAGAAAATAAAATTCGTTGTATTATTTACATACATTTAATCATTGCCTATTTTAGCTATAGTATAGCGACTTAACAAGATGAAACCTTCATAGATTCTGGGAGCACAAAACATTTGACTAGAACATATATTATATTATAATAAATATTTTACTTTGAAACATAAATAAAGTACAACGGTAAATATGACTAGAAATTTTAAGGGCTACTACAGACAAATCAAAGATTCCAGAATTTAAAATTGTATAATTTTATTTTATTTTTATGTGACACATTACTATGTAGTAACCCTCATCGTATTCTAGTAACAACAATATTAGTACTTTTATATAAAAACAAAGCTATTCAATCCCTCCAAAAGAGCACATAATATGTGTTTTTAATTCGGATTAAACCGGCAGAGAAACTTGTAAGATTCATTAGATATGACTACTAGATATGCTATATAATAATGAGTAAGTGAATAATTTCATTCGTTGTTATTAGAAATAGTATCTAAAGATTGAAAAGTTCTAGTAAACTTGAGCCTTAGTAATAAAAAGTGAATTTGAAATTGTTCCACTATTAAAGAGAACTATGTAAGAATTACTTCTATCATGAACACATACACACGTAAAATGAAAATTTATTTAATAAACCTCTGATCCACGAGCGAGAGTACTCGCATATTTTAATTCAAACATTACACCAATTTGTGTTTCAATGTGACGTCAAACGATTTCGTTTAAAGTTCTCGTGAAATCTGGTCACAGAAACTAAACCTTGTTTGTTATCCATTGAGCTTTCTTTGACAAGCATCCAAGACGGTCTCATTTGCGACTCGTGAATGGATCAAAGGCTGTTTTATGATATTGACACATAAAGGGGTCGCGTACTCGGGCTTCCGAAGCTTCAAATAGCTTAGCTCCATCGCTGCGATAACTAAAGCGCCCGTGTGAGAGACCCTTAAAAGCCGAACCTCGTCATTTTATTACATCTATTTTTATCAATGGAATGTTAGACGGTTTGTCTGTGAAAATCTTCATCTCTCCACGTTTCTCGTGGTGTACGAGGTGTGTTGTGAACTTTTATGCTTAGAAGCTAGTTCTGCCGAATATAAAGTTGCCGGGAGCGTTGGGATCTTCGGTGGAGAAGTACTCCTTCCATAGCTCCTGAAACTCTTCCCAGGAAACGCTGCTTTTACCCTGGTGACGAGAATTAGAGGATGAGGTGTTGTGCATTATACATTTTGTAAAAAATATTGGTCTGGTTTACCAAAATTTCTTTACATTTGCGCCCACTAAAAACTATCAATCATAATATGAACAGAAGTAAACAAAATAGAATGCGACTCCCACGTTTGTCTCAATCGTTTCTAAACAAGATCATTGGATAGATAGGTGGTAGGTACAGTAAGCCACACGTCAGTGGTAACAACACCACTATAAGCCGGTCTCGGATTCTATCGAAACTCCGTAATATGTTAGGCCAGCTCAAGGTCAAAGAGTTACCATCGAGCGATGTGCAGACTACTGTAGCTACTTAGCCAATACACAAAAAAAAAAACAAATGTAAAAAACATATACATACAATACATTCCATCTGATCTACATTCAGATCAGCATACAACTGTAAACAAGTTGGTCTATTAATGATCAGTAAACAGTCGAATGAAAATTTCGTTGTTGACGTAAACCGGAGTCCCCGCTACATTGCTTGAGTCAACATTTCACAGAATTTATGCCTCCAATTCATTTGATCGCAGCAATAATAAAATTGGAGCTATATAAAGTACAGGCTATGCAAAAAATTAATTACAAATGTACACCTATTAAAAAAATGTATGAATATGTCGTATTATAAAATTTTATGGAGGATTTAAATGGATAACGGGAAAACGATTTCAATATTGAGTATTGTACTCAGTTTGATAAATCGTTAAACATTTTTCACACTGGGAATAAATGTGAATGATTTCATTTTTGAAGCAATTTGTGATTGTGTTTCAATTTTTTCTTTGATTTCATTGTGTTTTATAGAAATACTAGCTTTTGCCCGTGACTTCATCTGCGATCCAGGATAAAAATGAGTATATTATATGTCTTTCTTATGTACCTATCTGTCAAATTTGATCTGTTTTTTGGTTTGGGCATAAAACAATGACAGACTAGTAATAGATATAGAGATAGGGAGAAGCTCGTGGCTAAGTAACGTAAGTAATAACAGCCGTACGGATCGATCCATCAGGTTAAGTTACGCTTGCCGGGGTTAGTCCGTGGATGGGTGACCATCTTTACATATGAGTTTGATACTCCTCCGTGCCTCTGAAAGCACGTTAAGCCTTGGTCCCGGCTGTCATTCGTGGATCTTTTACAGCCGTTACGGGTCGTCAAAAGCCCGAAAGTCTGACAACCAGTCTTATACCAACGGGTATCATGCTACGCAGTAAGTGGGTTGTGGAGGCCAGATAGGGAGTCGCTCCATATAAAATACTGGTATTCAGCTGCATCAGGTTAGACTGGAAGCCGACCCCAACATAGTTGGGAAAAGGCTAAGCAGATCGAGTTAGGGACTAATACCTACTCGTAATAGATTATGGCTGACAAGAAAGTGTCTGGGAAATGAATAATGTATTGGCTCATAAAAAATAATCATTATAAAGGTTGGTGAACGTAACTATAAAAACAACCATTACTGAATAAAAAACAGCTTTTAACAGAAAACTTTCTAAGTACAAATTTCTCGTAAAATTATATTTTCATCAACGTAAAACCAAGACTAAATTCTCGTGCCTCAGTCTAATAACGCTCCAAAAATAAGTAATACAATAATCTAGACTTCACTAAACGTAATTCTGAGTATCAAAAGAGAGAATAAACTAGAAATTATAGAGGAGAATCACGCTAACATAGTACTTACTACAGCCAAAATAACGATATACCTAGATCCTAATTACTGCTTGGCCATAACTTTTGATAGTAATCTTGCTATAAAAGTAAACTTATAGTTATTAGTCGGTACTCGTAAAATCTGAAAATTACTTAGAACAAATGGTACTTAATTTTAGCTTCCATTCTTAGGTCGATGGGGATAAGTAGCAAAAGTTATGAGACGAAAGAAATACTTATATCGATTGACTGAAGTAGGCCTCGAAATATAATTGTTTTTTATTGTAATAAAACACTTTGTTAATCAAAATGTAGGACTATTTGATAATTATTTTTTTGGTTAGGTACAGACGCCAGCAGGTCAAGCCATTCGAAACTGTCAAATTTTCCCAATCAACCTTGAACTTAATACTTCAGCGATAAAGATGAAAATCTATTAAAGAAATTTGACTGTTTGTAGTAGCTTGATGTGCTGGCATCTGTATCAGAAATTATTGTTAAAGGTCGCTCAGTTACCAGTCAAAATTATCAAGAGACTGATATACAAACTACTACAGTACTACTGACTGATATACGAATCCCTTTATATCAATTTCCGTTATGTCGACTTTTGAGTTTGCTCGTTCTCCCTCTACGTCGCGTCGAGTAGGTACATTATGATTCATATTATACTTCTTTAGACATCTTTCCATTAACAATTACGCATCGATTTACCATTTGCATCCATATCTTCATCGAAAAACAATGCCACTTTCAACTGTTTTATCTAAAATATCTCAACGTCTCTGATACGAGTAAGAAGGAGGAGATATGAGATGCACGTGATAAGGAGGGAAGAAACGCATGTGGCTATAAGAGTGACGATAAATGTAGATGGATTGAGAGGGAGAGGAAGACTAAAGAAAGGATAGTTGGATTGTGTGAGGAGTGATATAAAAGAAAAGGTAATGAATGATAGCGTGACGGTTGAAAGAGAAAATGGAAGAAAAAAACGTGTTGCACCGACTCCAAGTAACATGGGGCAAGTGCAGGAAGATAATGATCACAATGACACTTACTTTAGCCATCTTAGTGAAGGCAATCTTACACTCCTGAGGGTCGATGCCGTAAGAGGAGCAGACAGTGGTGAACTCATCGTTGTCAATGGTGCCATCAGCGCTGGCATCCTCCAGTTGGAACATGAACTGGGCGTACAACTGCTGCCACTTGAGAGCAGCTGAAGGGTTCTGAGCGTAATCGTTCCACATGGACGTCCATTCTTCCACGGAGACCTGGAGGATTAAAATATTAGTATGGTTGGTTTTCTAGCGTTGTTATTACGCGTATAGTCAGCCATCATTGATGTCCTTCCAATTTTGAAACAAATTTGCTTGCAAATGTTTTGTGCCGTTCCGACTTTCAATTGTTTAATGAGAACAACGGACCATATTGGCAGGATTTCTTCAATGAATCAGTGTAAGTATACAAAAAGCAACTTTAAGGTGTAAAGGCGTCCGTTTTGTCGATAGTACCTGTAGGAACAGTGTAGTTAAAGAACTTGCTGGTAGGATGTCTGCAGCTACCTGCAAATGGTGGTTAGGAATAGTCGCGTCAATGTATTGGTATTGATATTGTATTGTGTGCGTATTTTATTGTACAAGAGAAAAAAGGCGTAAGTTTATGTATGTGTATTGTGCCATTTTATTATTATTTAGCTTATTATTTTTGCCCAACTGACCCGGAAGGAGGATAATATTTTTAGCGCGTATATATGTATGTAAGTTTGTATGTCCGTTCCATTTTGACCTCCTGCAGCCTAAATGGCTTGACCGAATTTGAAGAATGATATTATGTCATTAGATTAGTCTTTATTGCGCGAGTTTCACTGGGTTAAAATAATAAAGAATCAAAATGGCGGATTCTTGGCGCCAAAAGTATGTTTAAAAAAACTGTTCTAATGGGGTATCAACATGAAGGGTTTTAAAAGTGTTTAAATGTAGTTTGGAATGAGTAATGATAAAAAAAACCATCCCGAAATTTTGAAGCGAGTGAGTAAGACGCCGTTACCCGATAAATAAGTGGGGTACCTACGCTAAAAAGTGTAAAATAAAAAAAGTTAATTTAAAAAATCATTAAACCCGATTGCGTAAAAAGTGAACTTTATAAAACTTTTTTACAAAAAAATACAATCGACTTCCAAAAACAACACTACAAAGTAAAAAATAACTTTAATTTCGAAAGTCGGTGTCTAGTTAAATGTATTTTCGTTTTTTGCAACCGACTTTCGAAATTAAAGTTATTGTTATTAAGTTGTTGTTATTGTTTGTAGTGTTGTTTTTGGAAGTCGGTTGTATTTTTTTGTAAAAAAGTTTTTATTTTTCACTTTTTAGTTGTGTACCTACCCCCACACAAATTGTAATACCACTACATGCAAAACAAACTAGAACATCATCCATATAAAAGTGAGGAAAAAATACGTATTATTGAAGCTAACTCAAAAACTACCGAAGCAAAGTTAATCAATTTTATATGGGACCAACTGTGATGACCTCTGAGGTGACCCTCTCGAATAAAATAAAAAAAATCCAAATCGGTCCAGCCATCTTCGAGTAATCGGGGAACATACATAAAAAAAAAAAAAAAAAAAGGTTCCAACGAATTGAGAACCTCCTCCTTTTTGAAGTCGGTTAAAAAAGATGGAAACCTGATGACCTATTTTGTCTCCAAACAATCTCATGCAGTCGGAGACATCTTCTTAACGACCTTTTGCTCTGATTGTTTTTTTTTATTTTATTTTTTTTAATGGTGTGATTTTGTATGGCTCATGTGGTCTGCAATAAAGATTTTTATTTTTATAATTGTCTATAATCTTTGTTCCATAACATAATATCAATGTGTAGTCACAAACTACACATTGATACGGTATTGTGGAACAAAAATTATAGAACACAAATTGTAGACAATCAAATTCTTGATGATGATACGTCACCGTATGATTATGAAATTACTAGTTTATAATCTATGTGAGTAAAGTGCAGAAAGTGCTTATTTATTTTAAAAAAATGTGCATTAACCACCAACATTTTTTTAGAAGTTCGTTCATTTTTAAAAGCGTAGAGTCTAAAATTCCCTTTTTGATTACAAAGAAAAATAAACTTGAGAAACGAAACCAGTCCACAATATTCCTCAGCCTCTTCCAAAACTTTCTGAGTACGTTATCACTAAATCAATAAGTAGACTTGCTAGTGACAACAATTGATGGAATAAGTTGACGTGAACTTTGGAAAAGCTCTCTAGAGTTGAAAAGGTTAAGTCATGTGCAGAGCTTCGGCGCTTTGTGGTCGAAACTTTTGGTCTATACGTGAATTTGACTGAACTGTTTGATGGAAAGAAAAAGGGCTATTCGTTTATGAATTATATATGACAAAAAATAAGAAAAGTCACTAAAATAAAAAAAAAAACAATCAATTCAATTTCTTAAGAAATAAGCAGTAGCTTTGTACTCCAAATTTGAATTATGTTCTATTTCTTAATATGTGTACATCACACTCATATCATAAAGTCAAAAGTTTGTGCGTGTGTGTTTGTATGTTTGTTACTTCTTTACGCTCAAACGGCTGGACCGATTTGGATGAAATTTAGTATGTAGATAGCTTATACCCTGGATTAACACATAGGTTACATTTTATCCCGGTCTACGCGGGATAAACCGCGGGGTAGAGCATCATCTGCCTAGCCTTTTCCCAACTATGTTGGGGTCGGCTTCCAGTCTAACCGGATGCAGCTGAATACCAGTATTTTACATGGAGTGACTGCCTATCTGACCTCCACAACCCAGTTACTGGGTAATACGATACGGTAAGACTGGTTGTCAGACTTTCGGGCTTCTGACGACCCGTAACAACTGTCAAAGATACACGAATGCCAGCCGGGACCAACGGCTTAACGTGCTTTCCGAGGCACGGAAGAATCTCGGTATGTAAAGATGGTCACCCATCCACGGACCAACCCCGGCAAGCGTAGCTTAACCTGATAGATCGAACCGTGCGGCTGTTATTACTTAGCCACGAGCTCCTTAGGTAGCTAGAGCTAGGTAAATAATAAAATAAATTAATTAATTAAATGAAAATATTATTCTGTTATACCTAGGATAGGTACAACCTTTTTATATCCATTATTACATAACATAACACAACATCACGCTTGTAAGCCACGAAGGGTTAGGCAGACGTGCAGCTATAGTACACCCACATTTCACAAGTTATGTTTAAGTCCTATGTAATAGGGGGCGAGCCTATTGCCGTCAACCGGGCATAAATCCAGATTCCGGTCTACTACTGAGACATTACAGTTGGAAAAACTCGATAACACTTTGCCCGCCCCGGGCATCGAACCCAGGATCTCATGCTCAGCAGTACCGCGGGCGACAACTAGAGCAACGAGGCAGTCTTACTTATCCATTACTAACTTTTACCCGCGGCTACGCTCGCGTTAATTTAGAATTTGACAATCAATTCGGGTTGTACTCTGCTTGAAATAATATAATTCAATCTCGATTCGAAAGACACGTGGCGCCATCTATTGTCATAAGAACGTTAATGTTGTTTTCTCCGAGAACAGTACTTTTTTTCGCGATGAAAGGTATGTCCGTTTCTGTACACCTGACAACGTATATGCAAAATTTCAGGATGATCGGTTCAGTGGTTTAGGCGTGAAAAGGTACAAACTTACTTTCGCATTTATAATATTAGTTTTTTGTGAAAACAACTTTTTTTTTTTTTTTTTGTTTGTGGATGGGAAATCATCAAATGACCTCCCGCTCCGGGAAGAGCGGGAGGGGCGTGTCAGACTTTTACTGACTAAAACCCACCCGTGTTCCTTCAGTTGCCCGTGCCAGGGCCACGGTATCTCTTTCGAACTACCCGCGACCCTAGCGGCTGTGAAAACAACCTTTAGAGAACATTATACCAAAACAAAGTTCACTAAAATATTCACGCGTAAACTAGAAATTAATCAAAACGTCTCTGTACATCACATTAATCTTCTCTAAAACTAAGATCACAAGATTTATGAACACTGGAAGCTCGCATGATTAAACCGTTTCGGGCTTGGTCTATAAACCCGAGAATTACCATCTCGACAATTTACATACTTCATACATAACGACTAGCATCTGCCCGCGACTACGTTCGCGTGGAAGTCGTAAGATACACAATATACTAAAATAACAGCCACATATTAGGTCTTTACCTATGAAATTGCCGTTCTGCAGTACTGGCCATTTCAAATCAAAATAATTTTTGTTTGGCTAAGAATTCTAATTTCAAATTAATTTTATTTTAAAAACATGCATTTTTTTTTCCAAAAGTAGTCATTTGTTTATTGATTAGTGTTACATTTACATCGCATTTCAATCTTTTTCGTCATCATGGATACGTTAAAAATTCGAGTAATTATGGAATATGAGTACCGTCGTGGCAGCAACGCGGCACAAGCGACACGCAACATCAACGACGTTTACGGAGCTAACACTACAAACCAACGCACCACTTGTTATTGGTTTGCTCGCTTCCGTTCTGGAAATTTCGACCTGAAAAATGAACCTCGCGGTCGTTCGAAGACTTTGGTCGACAATGACGAATTAAAGGCGATTGTGGAAGCTGATGATACACAATCTACGGCTGAATTAGCAGCAGCTTTCGACGTTAGCGTCAAAACAATATTGGTCCATTTGCGTCAAATTGGCAAGGTAAAAAAAACTCCACGGCTGCCGATCCTGTCGCATCGCATCGCCCACCCGCGCTGTTACTTCGTTTTCGCTTAGCATACTTTCAGGTTTTTTTTTATTCGGCTCCTAATGATCGTAGCGTGATGTTAAATAGTCTATAACCTTCCTCAAGAATTGGGCTATTAAATGCAACGAGTTTTTCAAATCTGCACCCTAATTGCGTAACACACCATCGATTGGAACCTGGATCATTTTGAAGCAAATTCTAATCCATTGCTTCATTATGTTCGAAAAATTTGTCTTCACAACACCGTAAATAACGCAATGAATGTTGTTGAACTGCCAAAATAAAACCGATTCCGATCGATAATGTGTTACGCAATTAGGGTGCTGACTGGTAGTTCCAGATATCATCACATTGAAACAAACAAACTCTTCTGCTTTTGTTATATTACCCAGCTTCTGTCGTGGGGGTGGGAAATTATCCCACGGAAACTACTACCGGGATAAAAAGTATCCTATGTCTCTTAATCCATGGTCTACTCAAGTGCCAAATTTCATCCAAATCTGTTCAGCCGTTTTAGCGTGAAAGCTTAAAAGACAAACAAACAAATTCACTTTCGCATTTATAATATACTAGCGACCCCGCCCTGCTTCGCACGGTTTTTACGAATTGACAAAATATGAAGGTTTCTATATTATACATAAGTTAAACATTAATGTATTATACATCTATACTTTCCGGAATAAATTCTTTAAATGATCCATCAGGTTAAGCTACGCTTGCCGCAGTAGGTCAGTGGATGGGTGACCATCTATACATATCGATACTCCTCCGTGCCTCGGAAAGCACGTTAAGCCGTTGGTCCCGGCCGTCAGTCAGAAGCCCGAAAGTCTGACAACC
Source organism: Cosmia pyralina (assembly GCA_946251885.1). Taxonomy (NCBI): domain Eukaryota; kingdom Metazoa; phylum Arthropoda; class Insecta; order Lepidoptera; family Noctuidae; genus Cosmia; species Cosmia pyralina. The sequence continues at coordinate 23,306,485 of OX276351.1, forward strand.
AGTCTTACCAAGGGGTATCGTATTACCCAGTTACTGGGTTGTGGAGGTAAGATAGGCAGTCGCTCCATGTAAAATAATGGTATTCAGCTGCATCCGGTTAGACTGGAAGCCGACCCCAACATAGTTGGGAAAAGCCTAGGCAGATTGAAGTATAGTTATAGAAGTTATGAAGCTATCAAACAAAGCTTAATATAATACATAAGTAATAACGAACTGACGCATGACGTCGTTTATAAAGCGGAGAGGGCAGCTTGAACAATAAGTGAATTACGGAGCGAAATTCTAATAAAGGTCCCACCGTAACAATGCTTGAAAAAATGAATGCGTAATTAAGCACGGTAGGTCATTTGGCTAACACCCAGAGCTGACGGGTTAATAAATGTGATTGAGTATAATTAAAATTTGTGTATACGATTGTTACTATACACATATACGAGTCAAAATCAATCTGCCTAGCCTTTTCCTAACTATGTTGGGGTCGGCTTCTAGTCTAACCGGATGCAGCTGAATACCAGTATTTTACATGGAGCGACTGCCTATCTGACCTCCACAACCCAGTTACTGGGTAATACGATACCCCTTTGGTAAGACTGGTTGTCAGACTTTCGGGATTCTGACGACCCGTAACGACTGTCAAAGATCCACGAATGACAGCCGGGACCAACGGCTTAACGTGCTTTCCGAGGCGCGGAGGAGTCTCGGTGTGTAAAGATGGTCACCCATCCACTGACCAATCCCGGCAAGCGTAGCTTAACCTGATGGATCGACCCGTGCGGCTGTGATTACTTAGCCACGAGCTCCTCCCACACATATACGACACTTAAACGAGTAATAGGGATGATAACTAAAACATTTTTTCTGTTCGTCATTTAGGGTGGGTTGCACTTTATATCTTCACTTGGTCTAAAATTACCTCGTTCTTGATCTAGGTCATCAAAGTCGCTGAGATCATCAAGTAAGTCGTACATGCCAGGAGAAACATGTCTTATGGGTGATGAAGTTGGTGACGAGGCACTATAAGCACACATCATACAGTCGTCCGACGAGAGCCCGAGCTGCTTACGTAGTTCGCCGTTACACCAAGGGATAGGTTATAGTTTCCGTCAAAGTTAAAATTACCATAGAATGACTTCCTGCTGTTGCAGCGTCATGTCAAATGTAACAGATAAAGTTCGGAGCAGGGACATGACATTCGACGCGTCTGACAGAAGTGACAGATATTTAACAATAACTTTAACCAGCGAAGCTTGGGCGGTTAAAGTTATGACGTCAACTAACAAATTGTCAAATGGAACAACCCATTTTTTGTCTAACGAAACGAACTGAAGGTGCGATGTTTGTTATAGTTAAAGTAAGATGGTGCAACCCACCCTTATAATAAAAATATTGGACACGTATTTTTTCTTTTTTTACGTAATCAAAAGATTACGGCGATACATTGAGTTAAAATATGGCATGACGTCACTCCTTGCTATATTTTTAACCGACTTCAAAAAGGAGGAGGTTCTCAATTCGTCGGAACCTTTTTTTTTTATGTGTTCCCCGATTACTCGAAGACGGCTGGACCGATTTGGATTTTTTTTCTTTTATTCGAGAGGGTATACATCGCAGTTGGTCCCATATAAAATTGATTAACTTTGCTTTGGTAGTTTTTGAGTTAGCTTCAATAATACGTATTTTTTCCCCACTTTTATATGGATGATGTTCTAGTTTGTTTTGCTGATAGTGGTATTAGAATTTGTGTGGGGTAGGTACACAACTAAAAAGTGAAAAATAAAAACTTTTTTACAAAAAAATACAACCGACTTCCAAAAACAACACGACAAAGTGAAAAATAACTTTAATTTCGGAAGTCGGTGGCAAAAAACGAAAATACATTTAACACCGACACCGACTTCCGAAATTAAAGTTATTTTTCACTTTGTAGTGTTGTTTTTGGAAGTCGGTTGTATTTTTTTGTAAAAAAGTTTTATACGTAGTTTGTTATAGTTGTGACTTCGCGAGCCCCCACTGCCCAACTTTAAAGAGTTTTTTATTAATATGAAATAGCAAAAACAATACGTGACTTGCATTTTTTTATTAACTAATTGTCGGACTAAAGAGCAATGATGTATTACCTTACATCATTGCTATTTAGTCCGTCAATAATACGTCATTGCTAAATAGTTTTTTTTCCCCAGGCATCATCCCAATTGGAATGGTACACGTTATAATTATGAATTTAAGGGGGAAACAGAAATAAATAACAGTTTGTAGCGGCAAACGAACTCCTCCGGCCTTACAGACCTCCGTGGAGGGCTGTCACTAATGTCTATGGTGTCAAAAGGTCTGACAGATTGACATAATGGGAAGGAACCACAGAGTACATTTGTATATAGGAGGATAGAGACGTCACTCGAACATTTCATAGCGCCCTCTAGCAATAAGTAAAAACAACAATCCAAGAAGCCTACTAGGTTTAGTATAGCTAGCTTCAAATCTATTCTGCAGACCTGCAGTAGGCCCTGTCCTATTTTCCTATTAATAAAACATTAGATACACTGCCAAACACTTTAATTCAATCTTTATTTACATTAAATGAAGACCAACTCCTGAATTTTGTATTCTACATCATAATCTTTACGTAATCAATATAATAATTTATTTGTATCTTTACACCGATTATATATGAATAAACTAATTGCTCGCGTTCATGTTTATAAACAACACAACACAATAGGTATCACTGCGTTTCACAAACAAGTAAACAGTCCAGATTTTCGTGTAAGGGTTAATCACATAAAGTGATGTCGTCGGTATCCAATACTTTTCCGTCAAAGTTTAGAAGCAGAATCCAAGTCAAGAAAAATCCACGAAATACATAATATAACGAAGCGCATCCATTCACTCGAAAAGAGAAAAACTGGGTCAACGGAATAATTTTTTTAACAACAAATTTGACATTTACGCGAGTTGCGATCCTTTTTTTCCACTTCAATTGAAAACAGTTTCAAAAATTAGCGTTGCGTTATTGGATGATTTTATACATATAAACAAGCGTTCTAAGTTAACACAATTAATTAAAAAGATGTCTCAACTCCTTAGTTTTTTTATTTGTAAATATAAATTGTTGCTATTTTAATACAATCTGAGTAAAATGGATCATAATGTTTAAACTAAACCCATGAACAATTTGAGAACAGCGCCATCTATCAATTAGTAAGTTTAACTTTTGATATTATTATACGAGTAAATTAAAAATCTATTGATTTGAGTAGTGTACCTCCAAAAGCAGAAGCCTACCTAAACTGGCCGGTTATGTTACCCTTACTTTTGTTCTAAGCTATGGCACCGTGGAAGGAACAGGCAAAGTTAAATAGGACGCCATTATTGCTGGTAACTGTCACCTGTCTATCTATTCAAGACATGGACCTAAACACGCTCGCTCTCACCATTAAAAAATATGGTGTTTGACAGGAAAACAACACCAGCGACGATGTGACTCCTAGCGGGATAAATTGGTAGTGTCTCTCCTCATTATGGCATGACCTTGCCAAGAGGCCCCGACGCGGACCATTGTTTTGTAAAATTTATGGTGAAAAATATAAAATTTAACCCTCAAGGAAAGCCCTTTCAGTAACCTGACCCATAACCAGTTTTATCAAAAAAAAAAAAAAAAAAAACGAACTCAAAAGCAAAAAAAAAATGCTTACGAGCGTTAATTGCGCGCGGGCTGGCAACGTCGCATTTCTAAAGGGTTTTCGTGATTATTTTAACAAATTGAAATCAAAAGATAATTTCCTCTTTCAAATTCTTACGAGTAGATCGTTGGTATTTATAAGTACACTCCTACCAACTTATCTGTGAAATGGCAAAAATTGGAACTACGGCCGTCATATTGAAATGTCTTCGATTGTGCTGACGCATGTCATTCGATTGTGTCGACGCATCGACGGTGACGTCCTCTTTCAATTCACAGATAAGTTTGTAGGACTGTATGTATGCTATTTTTGAAAATTATTTTGGTATTACTCTTAGAAAATGACAAATTGTCTATTATTTAAAATAAATATCAAAATAATTGTCAAAAAATAGCACTTACAAATTAGAATTAGAGGAAATTGTCCTTTGATTTAAAAATATTAAAATAATCACGAAAAACAACGTTGAAATGCAACGTTGCCAGCCCGCGCGCGGTTAACACTCTTAACCTGATAATCAATCTACGCAGGGTTTCACGATAGGGCCTTGAAAATATAGCAGCAGAAAATTTAATAAAGGCGGCCCCTTATTTAGGAAATTATAGCTGCCTTTTGTCAGACGAACCACTTCAGTTTTATTAGACATTGCTTCAAGTAATCTCTTCTACAAATAGTAAAATTTCGTTCGCACGATATATTGAAAATGTTAGAAACGGTTTAACTAGCTGGAAATGAAATTTCGTTGTAAAATTCCCCACGGCACTAGGCTGCTCAGGGAAAGATGGAATAAAATACCGGCCAACTGCGAGTTGGACGCGCACACAAAGGGTTCCTGCCGGTCGATTCTGTAAAAATCTCACCGTGAAAACTTAGGTGAAGTGAGTTTGTTTTTGCTAGGAATTGACACTATTGACAGCTCACTCCACGCTCACTTCACCTAAGTATTCACGGTGAGATGATTATACAGATTCGCACTGCTGTACCACCGTAAAATATTTAGCACAACATATTTAAAAAAAATAGTTCAGTTTAAAAAAACACGTTTCATTTTTAACTTTATTTTAGCAGGTAATAGAAATACACAATCTGTGAAAATTTCAACTGTCTACCTATTACGGTTTATGAGATACAGCCCGCTGACAGACAGACAGCGGATACATAGTAATAATTCCGTTAGGCAGCGTCCGGGTACGGAACCCTAAGAACGTAAAGTTACCAGCAAAAATGTCCAAGACCAATTTAAATCATTGCCAAAAATAAATAGCACTAAGAAATCGTTTAGGGAAAAATGGCAAAAAAGTCATTTTTTTGCAAGAAAAACAATTTCAAGTTTTAAATTTCGTTCATTTTCTTGGGTATTACTGTTTTCCATTTTTATGGGCTTAAAATGTAAAATGAGAACTAGCAAAAAAAGAATCGAGCTTGAGGCGTCCCTTGGGTGTTTGATAAGACTCGAGGAAATGTCGGCTCCTTACAGGTAGGGGATTCGAGAGACGAGTACCAAATGCTGAAGTCTATCTGTGTATAACTGTGTAGATATTTGTTAGTATTTTGTCACAGATTAATATAGATGGGACACTCCGCAGTTTAGGTATGAGGCTACAAGTACGCGGTGGACTCATCTCACTGGGTCAATTCAGTGTGGGCTGCCGCGCACCGGCCGGCTCGCACGTTAGTTCGATACTCACTCACGCGCCGCGTCGTAAAAGAAGACAACCCTAACGAGTCAGAAGGTATAAGAGTTACGCGATAGAAAAAGAGGCAACTTATAGGTGAATATAACTGTACTTTGTGCGACTTGAATTGCACTTATCGTAGCAAGAGTCACTTTTTATTTATGCGGAGTGTCCCATCTGTATTAATCTGTGGTTTTGTTTATATTTCAATAGAGACGCTCACTGTCAAATTAGTTCCGCTAGAAACGATCAATTGAAATTTTCAATTTTTACTTTATTGATACACATTGATCCGCAAATTGATCGTCTACCAAGTGCAAGTGAAGCGAGTGACAATATTACTACAATATAAATTGATAGTAATTGATAAATTGTGATTGATCGTTTCGGGGACCCCTTATATCCGTAGATAGAGTAGGTATTGTAAAGATTAGCTCTCAGCGTATGCGTAATGAGATAACGATAGTCTTTGACAATTGTTGTAAACTGATTCTATTGTAGTCGGGTAATATTTTCCAAGGAAATCGTACAGTGACTGCTGGAGACAGCCGTTTTGTTAGGCCTCAGTTGTTCACTAACAACTGGGGCCAGATAAAAAGTTTGAGATGAGAGATGGGGTGGCCGCCTCACGAAACAGGTTCTCCGACTAACTAAACAACAGCTGCGTACAGTTACAGCTGCTAGAACTGGCCATGTATCATTTAATAAACACCTCTTTGTCATAGGAGTCACAGACAGTCCGCTGTGCAGGGCCTGCATGGAGGACGACGAGACAGCAGCTCATGTACTTCTAAACTGCCCGGTGGTCGCCGCATACAGGGCAAAGTATTTCGGTAACCCAGGTACCCTCCGGGAGGTTGTCAATAATATTAAGGCGCTGTTGGCCTGCTTTGAGGAGCTGGAGTGGATCGAATAATCGATTTTTCCACCCATACGTAAAATACGCGCATTGTCGTGGAGTTACGGATACCAGCCCGTATTACCTATTACCTATTAAAAGAGATGGGGAAAACATATTTCTGTCTCGTTTACTACTGGATCTAATAAGTGTGCCCTTGCCTCATTGTTATCACTATTTACTGACTTGTCTGTTGCTATGGTTGCTTTACTCTATCTACGCTTACACAATTACATAAAGCTGCTAATAGGGTTTTGACTTATGGCCGATTGGACAAGTAACTGCTCTCTCGCTGCGAATCTTGCAACAAGCAACCTCATTGTCCCTGCTTGTTTGTATTCGTGAAAACTTACCTGTCCATCTTTATTGGAGTCGGCTCTCTTCCGAAGTCCATCCCAGATCTTGATCATGATCTCGTGTGTCTCCGTGTTCTTGGGGTCACCTGGCTTCCACCCCCGGAGGTGGCAGATTTTCTGTATGGAAAGTAGAATAATTATAGAGATATCCATTGCTTTGAGAATCGTCTACTGTATCTTTCGGCTAGCTGAAACTGGTTCACCGGCGCAAGATTATTTATTAGTACTTAAAACCTTCTTGCCTTGTATCACAAAAGACTATGATGTTTTTTTTTTTACTATTGTTATCGTATGTAAAAAACATGGTAAATATCCCGTTAACTTTAGTAAAAAGTTTGTCCTCGCGAGGTCTTCTGTTGGCAGAACTACTAGTACTTATCCTAAATTGAATTCGTATATAACTAAGATTTTTGTTTCCTATAAGATGGAAACAAAAAGTAAGCCTTATTCAGGTACATCTTTTATCAGAAAGGTGTGGTAACAATTTCGCGATTACGATTTACGATGTTAGTCCCGTGGAGAAAGTTGTTCAGTTTGATGTTCTGTACCCACACCTTTTTGATATATGCTGTATTATATTTAGCTTTCTACAAAAGCTCACCATAAAAGAAAAAAAAATGTAAATCACACTAACGTAACGCTACTATTTCTCACCTAACCTAAAATTAATACTCGTGACGCTCCTAATCCCACATGTTCCCGGAATACCGATTGATTAATGTTGACCGAAAATATCGAGATGAATGATGTGAAAATGATTGCTATTAACGTCGATCACTTCGGCTACAAATCAATATGTCCATCTCCGTAATGGAACGCGAAATAATCGATGATGTTCAAATTAGTATCGATTCTAATCAATCATCGGTGGCCCCACTTAAAAATGTGGAATGCATGATGTAGTCATGTGCATATTGAAATATAAAAGAACGACCCAGTTTTTCGAAAGAATTCTAAAGTGAAACAATAAATCTGTTTCCAATAATGGCTCATCCATTATTAAAAACAGATTTATTTTGTTTGACAACGTTTGCCCGGATTTTAAATTATAACTTTAAAATAACAATATGAATATCATCCGTAAAAGGGGGTATCGTATTATCTAGTAGCTGGATTGTGGAGGTCAGATAGGCAGTCGCTCCATATAAAATAATGTTATTCAGCTGCATCCGGTTAGACTGGAAACTGTCCTCAACAAAGTTGGGAAAAGACTAGGCAGATTGATTGAACCAGAAACATTAAAATAAAGCTAATACCGGAATCAACATAACCAGTATTATTAATAAGTGGATAACGTTCCCACTGCTGGGACACTACGCTCTTCACTGTGAGAGGGAGTGGGCTGTAATCCATCATAATCCGTCCTGAAATTTTTGGTTCTAGGTCATGTCGGTTTTCACAGAACGTATTTTGCTTTCTTTTTTTTTCTTTCTTTCTTTTTTTTCTTTCTTTCTTTTTTTTTCTTTCACCGTTTCGAGATCAGTGGTGATGAAATAAATAACACAAAGTGATGCTTGGGTTCGAATCCACGACTACGTACTTCCGTATACGTAAGTCGTGGATGTTACCATGAGCCATCACTGCTGTACTACCGGTAGCAATGTTTAACTAACTCGCATAAAGGTACAGTCAACAGCACATCAGGTTATAACAAACTGTCAAATTTCTCCAAATGATTTTAAACCTCAATCAGAATGCTTTATTTCTAAACATAGGTCAAATTACAATAGTATGCGAGATGTTAGAGATAGGTAGATCCTCTATGTTTTGCCCAGAGGCGTACAAATATATTTAATTAACATAGTCGAATTTTTACTTTTAACACCAATTTAACTTTTAAGATATCATAAAGGAAAGAAAGAAAGAAAAATATTTTATTTGGGACACGCACAGGAAATACAGTTAAAAAGGAGCATATAAAAGTAACAAAATAAACATTAAAAAAAAAAAAAAAAAAAATCCTCATAAAGTAGTAGAATCATGTAAAATATGTAAACTTTCACATTAGTAATAAAATCAATATTAATAGGTATATGCGTATCAATAAAAATGTAAAATATAATCAATTTCAATAAATGTCAAGTAGATTAACCGATGATGTTGATGGTTAAGTTCAAAATCGAATGAGAAAATTTTACAGTTTGTAGTAACTTGACCTGCTGCTGTGTGTACTGCCAACCTCACGAACAGATAAACCAAGCTATCGGAAACCTGTGTGGTTTACTAGGTAATATCTTTGTTGCGGTTGAAACAACCCTATAAATGTCTATTGGCAATCGTGGACCAATCCGAATCGATTTTCTACTATCTTGGTACATGGAAATATATTTTGTATAGGTACACGAATGATACGAGAATAAGGGAAGTGATGTTTGTTTTATTTTGAATTTAGTTGACTGAAAGATTATTGGAAGAACTCATGGACAGCCTCCAGCTTCGAAGCCTGTAAATTTGTCATATTTAAGATTGTAAAGGGCTGATTTAACTAAAGCCAGATCTTTTAACCGTGGAATAAAATTTACGTCTGACAGTTCTGTTCAAGAAAAACGATAAAAAAATCATAATACATTTGCAGATGGCGTTTTTTTATATGCACGTTGAATCAATGCGTCTTCTGCCTCGGAAAGGCAGCGCTAGTTGCGTTGGAAGCGCTTATACGCGCTTAAAAAAACGCCATGTGCAGCTCTAAAATTTGGCCGAATTCGTCCCTAAAGAAATACATAGTACAAGATTCAAATAATAGAATTACTGACCTCTATAGCCAGTTCAAAATCTTTCCTCTCTATCGTGCCGCTCTGATTGACATCTGAAAAAGAGGAAAAGTTTTAACAAGGCCTGTAAAAAGTCCCTTTTTTAAACTCTCAAAGAAATATTCTTTTTTTATATCTTTACCGAAGAAAACGTTGAACACATAAAGGAGCTTCTTCCGCCGGAATTCGGAGATGGACATGTTTTAAAATCTGCAACAAAAAAAAATAGGATTAACAAAGGACTCGGGCAAGTGCAGTTCGACAGAAAAACTAATTAAGAGTTTGCATATTTGCCCAATTAGAGCATCCTGTATGTTTGAAATATTTTTTACATACATACATAAACTCACTCCTTCTTGGAGGTAGGCAGAAACTACAGAACGCCACCTGCTACGATCCTTACATACTCCTTTTGCCTCGTTTACGTTCATATCCGCACGCCGGTTACGAGTACTACGCACCTGACCTTTCTGAAGAACATCACCAATAAGGTCACTATAATTATGTCTTCCTAGGGCGTCACCTCCTGGCGTTTCTACTCACATTTGCCTTGTAAATACGTTTTGCTAGTCGCCTTTCATTCATCCTCCAAAACCACCTAAGTATACGTTTTTCAAATTTTCTCAGTCGGTACATCTTATTTAGTTTTTTTTTTAGTTTTCAGTAAATATGTTTTCTTTTTTAACAGGACGTTTACAAGTCTGCCTATAGAATACAACCACTTTGTAGTACTTTGTAGGTACCTACTTCAATAATTAAAGGCTACAAAGAATACAATATACATAGGAACTCAAAGGCTATCTAGGTACGTAGAGTGTGTGAGCGTTCCCGTGAATTTAATGCCAAAAGAACATTTGAAATCATTACCTAATAATAATATGAGAAATTGATACAGATCCTGAATTTATTAACCTAATATTTTCTTTCAATTTTTGGTCGGTCCTCAACCCATTAAAACTGAAGTTATACAGCGTGTATAAGAAACGTCTGATCATTATTTAAGGGTATGGTACATCCCGGGTGTCACCATTGTGTAGATCGCCCGGAGGACACGGTGGAGCATACAGTGGAGGTCTGCCCGGCTTGGGCGGAGCACCGCCGTGTTCTCACGCAGGCGATCGGCGGCGGCGATCTCTCGCGTCCAAACTTGGTCCAGGCCATGGTGCGGAGCGAGAGTGCATGGGAGGCCGTCACCTCCTTCTGCGAAGCAGTAATGCTCGCAAAGGAGGAGGCGGGACGCGAGAGGGAGAGGCAACAGCCGCGCCCTCGCGCCCCTAGCCGCCGCAGGAGACGCCCTGGGCGGCGGGAATCTATCGCCGATTCCCGGCCACCGTAGGCGCGGGCTTGCGGACGACGAGTAATGGGCAGCTCGCCGTCCGGTAAGGACCAGGCCCGGGTCGACGGCGCGTTGTGTTCCACGCGCGCCTCAAAGAGATGTCAGCAGTGACGGGGTCCAATAGGGCCGAAGCCGCCGGGGTCGCGGGTAGTTCGAAAGAGATACCGTGGCCCTGGCACGGGCAACTGAAGGAACACGGGTGGGTTTTAGTCAGTAAAAGTCTGACACACCCTCCCGCTCTGCCCGGAGCGGGAGAAGATTGATGATTTCCCATCCACAAAAAAAAAAAAAAAAAAAAAAGGTTATGGTACATCCCGGGTGTCACCATTGTGTAGATCGCCCGGAGGACACGGTGGAGCATACAGTGGAGGTCTGCCCGGCTTGGGCGGAGCACCGCCGTGTTCTCACGCAGGCGATCGGCGGCGGCGATCTCTCGCGTCCAAACTTGGTCCAGGCCATGGTGCGGAGCGAGAGTGCATGGGAGGCCGTCACCTCCTTCTGCGAAGCAGTAATGCTCGCAAAGGAGGAGGCGGAACGCGAGAGGGAGAGGCAACAGCCGCGCCCTCGCGCCCCTAGCCGCCGTAGGAGACGCCCTGGGCGGCGGGAATCGATTGCCGATTCCTGGCCACCGTAGGCGCGGGCTTGCGGACGACGAGTAATGGGCAGCTCGCCGTCCGGTAAGGACCAGGCCCGGGTCGACGGCGCGTTGTATTCCACGCGCGCCTCAAAGAGATGTCAGCAGTGACGGGGTCCAATAGGGCCGAAGCCGCCGGGGTCGCGGGTAGTTCGAAAGAGATACCGTGGCACTGGCATGGGCAACTGAAGGAACACGGGTGGGTTTTAGTCAGTAAAAGTCTGACACGCCCTCCCGCTCTGCCCGGAGCGGGAGAAGTCATTTGATGATTTCCCATCCACAAAAAAAAAGGGTATGGTACATACCTTCAAACTGAACAACTTTCTGCATGGATCGTAATCGCGAAAAAATAATCAGCGACCCAAATGTATGGGACAGCTGATTACATTTGTGATACACGTTGTACAGTAACATGAATATATTTACAAGTCGTCCATGTTCTGGTTACAATGTTGGATAGCTTCCAAGAGATCCAACGCTCTTCAATGGACCACGGAAGACCATTATTTTGACCAATCGAACCACAACAAAGCAATCGGCAATCCAATCTACGTCTAAGCAACGTGTAAATGAAAAAGGTATATATTACAGCAGTACGGGCATAATCAAGGATTTTGCCACAATATTAATTAATGTTACATTGTTGCGGTAACCAAGCTAGGAACGGAAAGTCCTCGACTTATTTTGCGATGCAAATTACGCTGGATTACGCTCATGTGGTCCCACCCTAAGGATTGTTTAGACCGAAAACAAAAATTTACGAAAATTGGCGAAAATCGAAAATGAATACGAAATTCGGTATGACTCTTCCTTAAAGGGAGCTCGTAGGTATAAGTACACTACCTACTACTGACGTTGCAATTAAGCAGTCTGACTGATTGTCTGAGTGGAGTTTCTTGCCGGCTCTTCTCCATAGGAAACTACTACTATTTGCATTAACGGCCAATAAGCTTTATCTTTCTGACTGACCGACCTCTTGACAATTCAAAAGTGCCTGTAATTGGATTATTTAAAATAAATGATTTGATTTTGAAGTTAAAATATCTTGATTTTTCCAGCTTGATCATCATCATAAAGTAAAACAATGTCAAAAAATGTTATTTTTAAAAAAATACCTACTATATCTATATTTTGAATACCATAACAAACAAAAACAAATACAAAAAATCTAAAACAAATCAATTCATAAAATCCCTATTATATTCTCGTTTGAATAATCACAAAAGCACCCTTCTTTAGTAAAAAGTCATTAATATTTAAACGATACGGAATACACAAATCATTTAATGAACGGACACAATAGCGGGGAATCCCTACCGGAGGCTGTATTTCATACACCCGTCATTATCCTTGAATATTAACTTTAGTTTATTATTACAGCCTATGAGTTATATTTGGTATTTTATTATTACACTAGCTTTTGCCCGCGGCTTCGCCCGCGTGGATGTCGAAAAATATCCCACGGGAACGTACTACCGGGATGAAGATATCCTTTAATAAAGGATATATTCATCCCAGTAGTACGTTCCCGTACACAGATAGTTTAAACCTAGATAATATCTAGGTTTAAACTATCTGTGTGGCAAACTTCATCCAAATCCGTTCATTAGTTTTTGCGTGATTACGTAACAATATCCAAACGTATGCAAATTTTTACATCTATCTATATAAATAAAAAGAGAAATCCTGACTGACTGATTGACTGATTGACTGACTCATCAACGCCCAGCCTACCTTGGACCTAGAAAGCTGAAATTTTGCACAAAGGTTCCCTTTATAATGTAGACAAGGAATCGTTCCCGTGGGATATTTCCCGACATCCACGCGGGCGAAGGCGCGGGCAAAGCTAGTTTAAAATATTACTAGCTTCAACTTTGTCTGCGTGAAATTTCTTGTCCGTCCCCCCCCCCCCCCCCCCCCACCCCATATGGCGCATCGCAACGCCCGCTCGTGCTATTACTTCGTTTTCACTTAGCGTTCTTTTTTACTTTTTTTATTTTTCTCGGCTCCTAAGGGTCGTATCGTGACGTTTAAATAGACCTTTCTCAAGAATTGTGCTATCAAATACAAAAAGAATTTTTCAAATCCGGCTGTTAGTTCCAGATTTAGCGCGTTCAAACAAAAAAACAACCAAACCCCTCAGATTTATAATATACTTAGCTTTGCTTACTAGCTTTTGCCAGCGGCATCGCCCGCATGGATGTCGGAAAATATCCCACGGGAACGAACTACCGGGAATTCCTTCCTTATTCCTTGTCTACATTATAAAGGGAACCTCTCTGCAATATTTCAGCTTTCTAGGTCCAAGGGTTGGGGCTGGGCGTTGATGTGTCAGTCAATCAGTCAGTCAGGACTTCTCATTTTATTTATATAGATAGATGGATATACTAGCTGACCCGACAAACATTGTCCTGTCAGAATTTCAATAATTTATATAAAATTCCCATAGAAAATACACTTTCAGTTTTTCCGATTTTTCCAAATTTCCCGGCAGCCTTTCAAACATTTTATTTCATACGAGTACAAACCTTGTCCTGACAATTACAAACAACAAAAAAATAATTAGCCGAATAGGTGCAGCCGTTCTGGAGTGATGTGCGTACATACATTCTGCAATTGATTTTTATTTATAAGAAAAAAAAGAAGAAGATAAGATTTATTAACTTAATTTATTTTATTTAGTTTTTTTTTTATTTATTACTATTACAGATTAAACAAACATGGCGTACAGTAGCTCGTATTCTGTAAACATCTCACCGTGAAAACTTAAGTGAAGTGTGCGTGAAATGAGCCGTCATTCCACCTGATGCTATTAGGGGTTGACACTATTGACAGCTCACTTTAAGATCACTTCACTTATGTTTTCACGGTGAGATATTTACAGAATAGCACTACAGGTGCTAAAAAGAATAATATCATCATCGCCAATTATGAAACTGTGGGCCTAGCTGCCTAGTATGACCGCGCGGAGTAGGTAAACAAAACGTAAAGTCGTTTGATTTTAGAATTGAAAATACTCGTTTCGCACATCTATATCTACGAGTATATATATTTATCTCTAGATATCAAAGTCAAAGTCGCTTTTTTGTCTGGCTGTGTGGCCGCGTTGTTCTGCTAAAATACGCAACGGATTTTGATGCGGTTTCCACCATCATTTAGATAATTTATTCCGGAAGGTTTTTAGGTATAATACATTAATATTTAACTTAGACATATTATAGAAACCTTCATATTTGTCAAGTCGTAAAAACCGTGCGAAGCAGGGCCGGGTCGCTAGTCTATACTTATTATAAAATAAAGTCGCTTTTCGTGTCTGTCTGTGTGGCCGCGTTGTTCTTCTAAACTACGCAACGGATTTTGATGCGGTATTCACGAACATATAGAGAATTGATTCCGGAAGGTTTTTGTGTAACAGTACAGAAAACTTAATGTTTTACATATCGTCCCATTTAGTAGACAGCTTCATAAAAGAGTCGTTTGCTAGTGATCCTAGTTTTGCTTATTATTTAGTTTGTTTGAAATTATTTTTTTTTTCAATATAAGTATGAATTATTTTATCTTATTATAATTTTTATGATTACTGGCCACTAGCCCTACCTGTGTCTTTAATTAATGTCGCTATAGCGGCGGCACGTTGTAGATAATCTGGACGCACACACCTATTGCTTTCAAGCTTATTTTCATCCCTTCTTTTGACTCTAATTCAACGCACACGCGCTATTTTCGCTGAATGATTAAGTTACACCTGGCTCAGTACCTACTGTTAATGCCAAGCCGGAATCAACTCAGAGAGGGTAGAATTAACTACAGTCCTACCCGCATCAAAATGACTGACGGAGAAGAGACCCGCCGTTTAGATTTTGTGCCAACCAATAAAACCGTAATGAATGGAGTTCTGAAATAGAACGGACTTTCGGTAACCATTTTGATTCGAGAATGTCAGATGTCTTATCAAAAAGAAAAAGCGTAAGGAGTTAGCGATTTGTAGACCTTATTTGGCTATTTTTTTTACTATAGATACATTAGCTTGTTATTAATCACTTCATCCGCGTGAAACTTCTTGTTCACCCAACCCACTCCGTCGCATCGCATCGCTCGACCGCGCTTTTGTTTCGTTTGCGCTTAGCGTTCTTTCAGACATTTTTTCTTTTTCCTTACTGCTCGGCTCCTAAGTATCGTAGCGTGATTTTAAATAGTCTAGAATCTTCTTCAAAAACTAGGCTATCAAATACAATAATAATTTTTCAAATCTGAGTGGCAGTTCTAGAGATTAGTGCGTTAAAACAAACAAACTCTTCAGCTTTATAATATTAGGTCTTTACCTATGAAATTGCCGTTCTGCAGTACTTGCCATTTCAAATCAAAATAATTTTTGTTTGGCTAAGAATTCTAATTTCAAATTAATTTTATTTTAAAAACATGGATTTTTTTTTCCAAAAGTAGTCATTTGTTTATTGATTAGTGTTACATTTTCATCGCATTTCAATCTTTTTCGTCATCATGGATACGTTAAAAATTCGAGTAATTATGGAATATGAGTAACGTCGTGGCAGCAACGCGGCACAAGCGGCACGCAACATCAACGACGTTTACAGAGCTAACACTACAAACCAACGCACCACTTGTTATTGGTTTGCTCGCTTCCGTTCTGGAAATTTCGACCTGAAAAATGAACCTCGCGGTCGTCCGACGACTTTGGTCGACAATGACGAATTAAAGGCGATTGTGGAAGCTGATGATACACAATCTACGGCTGAATCAGCAGCAGCTTTCGACGTTAGCGTCAAAACAATATTGGTCCATTTGCGTCAAATTGGCAAGGTAAAAAAGCTTGACAAATGGGTGCCCCACGAACTCAATGATCGCCAGCGCGAAGTACGCGTCGAGACGTGCCTTGCACTGCTCAACAGACACACAAATGAAGGAATTTTGAACCGCATTGTTACCTGCGATGGAAAATGGATTCTGTTTGATAGCCGCAAGCGCTCAGCAAGTTGGTTGGATCCTGGTTCAGCACCTAAACAATGCCCTAAACGAAAACTTACCCCTAGAAAAGTGATAGTCACTGTTTGGTGGTCTAGCGCCGGTGTGATTCATCACAGCTTCTTACCAAACGGGGTGAGCATTACTTCAGATGTGTGCTGTGAAGAACTGAACACAATGATGGAGAAGCTGGCACATCTCCAACCAGCATTGGTCAATCGCTCGTCTCCGCTGCTCCTGCACGACATCGCGCGACCTCATACTGCACAGCAGACGGTCTCCAAGTTGCAAGAACTGGAGTTGGAAGCTCTCCGTCATCCGCCCTACTCACCAGACCTTGCGCCCACAGACTACTACATTTTCCAGAATTTGAATAACTTCTTGGCGGGAAAAAAATTCAATACCCGAGAGGCAGTACAAAATGCCTTTGAAGAATTTGTTGCCTCCCGTCCAGCTGATTTCTTTAAGAAGGGCATCAATAAACTGCCACTGCGTTGGCAAAGATGCATTGATTTCATGGGTGATTACTTCGAATAATACAAATAAAAAATGCATGAAAAAAATTCGTTTAAATTTTTTCATACAAAACGGCAATTTCATAGGTAAAGACCTATTATTAGTATAGATAGTATAGAGTATAAATGTCATGGTGATTTTCAGTTGATACTTTGAATGTTTCATGAGGGGCTCGTGGCTAAATGATAACCGCTTGCCGCGGTCAGTTCGTGCATGGGTTACCATCCTTTAATATCGAGTTAAAATAAAAATAGTCAAGAGTTATCGTGGGACACTCGGTTGGATTAGAGTTCTTTTCGCTTTTGCAAACTTGGCGAATGAGAACTAGTCACGTAGTGTAACATTTTAACCGTCACTTTGTTACGTAACAAACGTGTTATGACGGTCCAAATGTTACACTTTTTAGGGATCCGTATATCCAAATGAAAAAACAGAACCCTTATACGATCACTCGTGCGTCTGTCTGTCTGTCCGTCTGTCGGTGAGTTGCACGAAACCAACATTAGTTTAATAGAGAGTTTAAAATTGATGCTAGTCTCCGTTAAACTAATGTTGGTTTCGTGCAACTCAACGTGTTACAGCCAAATAGCTCTCCGAATCTAATAAATTCAAATTTGGTACACATATCAATTTCTGTGACCCAAAGGCAGACGTGCAACGTAAGTACTTAAATGAATAGAAAAAGTAGAAAAAAAAAATAGAAAATTAATAAAAAACCTGTACTTGTGACGGCCTCAAGTATATTTTTTATAATTTTAAAATAAATAGTTTTAAAGATACTTAGAAAACAGATGAAAATTGACTATTCCTTATCATATCTCCGAAACTACCGAGCCTAAAATTTTGAGAAAAATACAGAAAACAGTTCTCAAAGTATTTATAGATTACAGGAAACCCTTTAAGAAGTATATGGTCTTAAAATAACATAATACATTGTGCGTACAAACTTACATTATTTTGCAATTGGAATGTTTGGGACGACATGTTTTTCATCCCAACTACGGAACCCTTCATTGTGCGCGGTCTGACACACACTTGGCCGGTTTTTCAGTCTAGTTCTCATTCGTCAAGTGCGATAAGGAACTTAATTCCAAAAATGCTATTTATGAACGCAAAACAATCACCATTAATCAAACCAACTCACCATTAATCAAAATGGTACAGGATAGTTAGATAAGAGTAGGTAGGTATACAGCTCGCGATAAAAGGGAACGTTCATACAGTGCCTGCAGTGTTAATTATTAGAGGGGCTCGTGGCTTAAAATAATAAATACCACGCGGGTTGATCGAAGGTTTAACTACGCTTGCCGCGGTCGGTTTGTGGATGGGTGACCATCCAATACATATCCCCTCCGTTCCTCGGAAAGCACGTTAAGCCCTTTGTCATTACGGGTAATCAGAAGCCCAAAAGTCTGACAACCAGTTACTAAGTGGTATCGTGTTACCCAGTAACTGGGTGTGGAGGTCAGATAGTCAGTCGCTCCATACAAAATACTGATACTCAGCTGCATCTGGTTAGACTGGAAGTCGACCCCAACATAATTGGGACAAGGCTAGGTAGTTTGACTTTAAATGTTTAATGTTTTGTTTTGTTTTGTTAATCTATAGTAATAAAAAAAAACCTAAAATTAAAAAAAAAAAACAAAAAAAATACCGAAAAAAAAGCACAAAACACATAAACAAAAAACACACACATACGAAATAAATGTACCTTTATTAACATTTACGGCCGAATTCTCGAAAGCAACTAAATAACTCAAAATCAAAAGTACACGGTATACGGTACGGTAAGTATACGGTTGAGTGTCAAAGCACATTTTGAAAGTCAAGATTACATAAGACAGTCCCCCAAAACGCCCGCCCGCCACTTCCAAGTGCTTTAGATGGGAAGAAAAAGTGACGCCACAAACTCCCCAGCAGCACAGCTGTCTGTTCAGTTAGAAGAACTTGATTCCTTTCCAATATTATGCAAAGTAATTAACATATACAAAACATTGTCTTAAAATATTTGTCACGACTTGCTACGATAATATTGTAGCGACAGACAGCCGAAGGATGTCTTAAAGTGTCGTTTGAGAACTCGAGAGTCAAAATCAACCTGCCTCGACTTTTCCCAACTAAATTTTGGGGTAGGTTTCCAGTCTATCCCAGCCTATCTGATCTACACAACCCAGTTACTGGGTAACACGAGATACCCTTTGGCAAGACTGGTGGTCAGACTTTCGGGGTTCTGGTTACAAATATCCAGATTACAGTGATTGTACGGTGAACAGGGTGATTTGACAGGCGTGATTACCCATAACGACTGTCGAACATACACGAATGACAGCTGGGACTAACTGCTTAACATGCTTTCTGAGGCATGGAGGGGCCTCGGTATGTTATGGATGGTCACCCATCCACGGACTGACCTAGGCAAGCGTTGCTTAACCCTGAAGCGCGTGCGGCTGTTATTATTTAGCCACGATCTCCCTCGAGAGTAAGTTAAATAAACAGTCTTGACATCTTTGGGAATTCGGTTCAAATCCTATACTAATATTATAAACACGAAAGTTTATGAGGATGGATGGATGTTTGTTAATCTTTCACGAAAAAACTACTGAACGGATTTTAATGAAATTGGGCACATAGATAGTTTATAACCTGGATTAACATATTACATAGTTTTCATCCCGATATTCTTACGGGTTCGAGACTTACGCGGGTAAAACCACTTGGCGCTGTTAGTAGCTAAATAATTCATACCGTAATAGACTCATTATATTATTAAGGTACGGGAAGCCTCCCAAGGAGTACCTTTGACAGGGATAGGGATGTAAGTTGTTCTAATGGAGGCCAGAATTAGTGCCGTTGAGATCTCAAAATGAGATGGGACTTTGGATAACTCTTAGTAACGACATAATTATTATGTAAGTTCTGGATAATTAGGAGCTTCTTGATAATAGTTCTAGTTGATTGCTATTTTTACAGACATTAATTTTAGAGAAAGGGTGCCGTTACACGGCCATGACGTGTCTGACCAATAGAATTGCTTCATTAGGGTTCCATACTTTGATTCAGAAATCTATGTAGGTAAATTTTTGTGTTACGACATAAATATTATGTAGTAGCTGCGCCCGCGGTTCCACCCGCGTAGACCGGGATAAAAAGTAGCCTATGTGGTAATGCAAAGTATAAGCTATCTACATACCAAATTTCATCTAAATCGAAGGGGGGGGAGGGGGGCTTACACCCTGTATTTATCTCCTCTTATTTTTGTGCCTACCTAAACGTTGTTTGAAACATTCTAGCTACAATAAACTCTACTTAAACCCTCACAACTCCAAGGCATTATTATAAGTGAACTTGTACCAAACTATATTTTATACAACAGCATTGGGACCCGTTACAACAAAAGTTTACCAATGAATGTTTCCCGAACTTCTAAGGGCGCGTCCCTATTGGCCGTCGTAAGCGATAGATTGCACACATGGGCTCTGTAATAACACGGATATTGATACCGCTTGCCTTTACGTGCCTCTAAACAGCGTGTATCCGAAATGTGTCACGTTTGGGTCGAGTAGGTACCTATTGAAGTTTTGATGGGACGGCTGATTATTTTTCGACATTACGATGAATAAGAAGAAAAAAAAAGATTAAAAAAAAAGGAAAAAGAAAGAGAAAGAAAGAAAAAAATAAAGAAAGTTGTTCAGTTTGCTGGTGTGTACCGCACCCTTGACCACACCTTTCCCAAATACGCTGTATACGTAATCACAACACGTACGATACGATACGATACGAGGTGTGAAATAAGGTCATGGACGGAAGATGGGTTACGTATGTCAGTTTGTAATGCTAAGATAACACGGAACAAAAGACTAGGCATTGGAACAATAAGTTAATTTGCCTTATCCAACAGTTTAGGGATAGGTAAAGAACATCAACATCTTTCATCGATAAGTATACACTGCACATGGTGTAAGGGATATTATGGTCGCGCTAACTGTTACCACAGTCATCATACAGTCGTCCGACGAGAGCCCGAGCTGCATATACATAGTTGCCGAACTTCGTATGCAGCTCGGGCTTCGTCGGACGACTCTATGATGTATAGACTGTCTATTACCATGAATTCAGCACATGATTCTAGACCCTCGAAAGTAGAAATTTTTCGCCGGTCATTAAAAATGTCAGCTATTTCATACAAAAGTCAAAATGTATAGAACAGGCGATTTTTTTTTTTAAAGATTTTTATTTCCAAAGTTGAGTCGGTAAAATAAGTAAATTAACTACTAACAGCAGAGAATAAAGACTGATTTAAAATAAAGGAAAGATTTATGTTCACGAGAAAATACTTAATAAATAAGATTAGACGACCTAAAACTCAATCTATCGTTGTCGAATAAGAACCGCGAAGAGCTATAAATCTAAAACTAAGTTAAGACAAAATTCTCCGAGAAAATGGAGCTAAAAGCCTCATGTAAGACGATGTAAGACTATCTACTGAAAGTTTATTTGGGCTCGGTCTTCGCATGCTATAACTCTACCTTAATCTTGATTTCCTAATAGCTGCGCCCGCGGTTTCACCCGCGTAGACCGGGATAAAAAGTAGCCTATGTGTTAATCTAGGGTATTAGCTATCTACGTATCAAATTTTATCTAAATCAGTTTAGCCGTTTGAGCGTGAAGAACATACACACACAAACTTTCGCCTTTATAATATTAGTGTGATCCCTTCCAGATTTTGTTGTTCCAAAATTTTCTATTATTTTAGTGGGGATTTTTGGATTTCAGAAGGGTCTTGTGGCTAAGTAATACAGGTCGATCGATCAGGCTAAGCTACGCGTGCCGCGGTTGGTCCGTGGATAGGTTCTTTACATACCAAGACCTCATCGTGCCTCGGAAAGCACGTTAAGCCGTAGGTCCCGGCTGTTATTCGTGGATCTTTGACAGTCATCATGGGTCGTCAGAAGCCCGAAAGTTTGACAACCAATCTTACCAAGGGGTATCGATTACCCAGTAACTGGGTTGTGGTGGTCAGGTAGACAGTCACTCTATGCTTTCAGCTGCATCCGGTGAGACTGGAAGCTGATCCCAACATAGTTGGGAAAAGGCTAGGCAGATGATGAAGCAGATTATAATTTCGGGTAAGGTAAAAAATTTGAGCATTCTTCTTTAACTTACGAGTTCATGAAAAAAAAACCAGCCTACCTAATAAAATCCCAGCATTTCTAAGCTATAACGTAGTATATTAAAATAATTAAATATGTTTCTAAAAATATTTTTTTTTGTGATAATGTACCCGCCCGCCCGCTTATTAGCTGACCCGACAAACGTTGTCCTGTCAAAATTTCAATAATTCGTACAAAATTCCCATAGAAAATACAATTTCAGTACACCAAAATCGGCCTATAATGTTTCCACTGCTGGGACACAGTAATGTAATCTATCACGCGCGCCCAATGCGGGTTGGTAGATGTCACATGTCTTCGAATTTTTGGTTCTAGGACATGCCGGTTTCCTCACGATTTCCTCACGACTTCCTTCCTTCATCGTTTTGAGAGCAGTGGTGATGAAATTATATACACAAAGTGCCTGCCTGGGTTCGACCCTCTTTATCTGTTCTGTGGTTGGACCCACGACCTACAACTCGTAAGTCGGGGCCGTTAATATTGGGCCACCATTGCTTTCAGTTTTCCCGAATTTTCCAATTTTCCCGGCTATTTTTCAAACATTTTCTTTCATACCTTGTCCTGACAATTACAAACACAACAAAAAAAAAAATGAGCCAACTAGGTGCAACCGTTCTGAAGTGATACGCTTACATACATTCGGCAATTGAAAGAAAGAAAGAAAGAAAGAAAATACGTTTATTTGCGGTAAACATGACGCAAAGGACAACAAAAAAAAAAATAAGCAATGTAAAAAGCAAGTTTTGATATTTGTTATAATATTTATATATATTATAATTGATTTTTGTTTAAATAGATTATCACACAACATAATCACTAAAGGCTGATTATGTTGTGATTATGTACAAGTACGCTAATTGTTAGTGCATTCCTTTATTAAGACACATGCGAGACTTATATAATTATGACAAAGACTATGGGTTTTAATGCTGTGTATGTGTTGTTGTTAAGACTATATATATAAATAAATAAAAACTAGTTTGCGTATATATCTTCAAACTTCCCGCACACGACCGACAAAACAGAATTTGAAATTTTCTTGTATTCTGTACTATATAACATTCTGGAATATGTGCAGAAATGATAAATATTTTTCACAAAAGTGACTTCACGAACGAAATTCAAACATTTTACAAAGGAAAATATTTTAAGAAGATTCTATGTTGAGTGCAGTCGCATATAACACATTTTTATGTGCGTAGTACACACGCCTACAAATCAAGCTATACATTTCCAGTTTACACTGACCTCTCACTGTAGGGAAATCCTATACAATGCGAGATCAGCTTATACTCGATAATTAAAGCTTGATCTGTAGCCGTGCGTACAACATGATAAGAAAAACATCCTACATTGACGCCCGTGGTACATCCACTTCATTCAGTCATCACTGAGGAACAAATAACGACCTTTGACGTTTTCTAACATACACATTACTTTTTTAAAAAAAAATCACACATAAGATTTTGTTTTACGTCATACATTACTATACATACATAAACTTTACGCCTTCTTTCCATGAAGGTAAGCAGAAACTTCAGAACGCCACCTGCAATGAGATCCTTACATACTCTTTTTGCCTCGTTTACTTTCATAATATAAATCTGGTTACACACGCACGCCGGTTGCGAGTACTACGCACCTTTCTGAAGAAAATCACCAATAAGATCACATATGGCTTCTAGGGCGTCCCCTCCCGGCGTTTCCAGTCACATTACTATCTCGGTAATAACCACACATCATACGATCCAATGATTAAAACACACAATATACACATACACCCTCACCCCCTAAACACATACACACACCCCACACTTCTGAGTACATATTACGCCATTAAAATCTTCTCTGATTATTATCACTACCCAAATATACATGAAGCAAGGTTAATTAGCTTTTATCTATAAGTAAAACAATGAATAATTCACAATTTCCAAAACCCACGACGATGGTGATGTATAATTTATGGTTCTCTGTAATTCACTGGAATGAAAATTTATGTGTGCTTTAATGTTATTCGATGATTTTCGTTTGTTTTTAGGGGGACCCTTATAAGATCACTTCGTTGTCTGTCTGTCAGTCTGTCAAGACCCTTTTTCTCAGGAACGCATTGAGGTATTAAGTTGAAATTAATTTCAAATACGTAGGTTTATGATCCCTTACAGCTTATAAAAAAATCAAGCTTCTAAGTCAACGCAATAAAAAATGCGGCCATTTATGCGACATATTTTGATACTCGCAAGTAAATCAAAATCTATACCGCTGACCTAGAATCAGGAAATTTGACACGAGTTAAAGGAAAAGGTCCGAAAATTGTTAATTAGTAATTTTATCAAAGAAAATTTTTTTTTTGGGATTGCAAACTTAAATTAGCAGTTTTGACCGTGACGTATAAATATTTTTTCAACTGCAATGTAAAGTTTGTTTTTGGGATAAATTCTTTTCAACTTCGGAACCCTTCATTGTGTGTTGTCCGACATATTGCTTCATTGTGTGCTGTGTGTGTAGTAGTGTTATCCAGTCTTAAGTTTTTTCTATCTTTCTCCAATTCTCCTTAGACCATTATCGTTCAATAATTTTAAATCAGTATTTTATACAAAACTAGAGAATGTGACGATATGTCGTCAAAACATTGAGTTTTCTCTACTATTATAAGTAAAATAATAATAAAGAGAAAAACCTTCCGGAATCAATTCTCTAAATGCTGGTGAAAATCGCATCACAATCCGTTGCGTAGTTTAGAAGAACAATGCGGTCATACAGACCGAACGAAAGCGACTTTAATCTTCTATCTGTATAAAAATGGATGTGTATGTATGTATATTCCCTATGGACTCCAAAACGGCTGGAGCAATTTTGATGAAATCTTCAGATTAGGTCCAGCGGGTGATCCTGTGAAGTTTGGTAGCGATCGAATCAACAGATTTTTTTTTGGGTTTTTGGTAATTTTGTCTCTTGTAGGTACTAGCTTGAATGAATTCAAGATATTTCAAGTATTCAGCAAAAGTCATCTGGCTATAGATAATTAGTGCTACCCGTATGAAGCCGGGGCGGATCCCTAGTTTATAATAATAGATTTTGTATAAAATACCGATTTAACCACTTTGCTCGACTAGTATGCTGCCCTGCTATGCGTATAATTCCTATCTGCCAAATGTATTTTTTTTAGGAAAAGTAAAAACGTGTTTCGTTGAATGCCGACTATAGTAAGCAAAAAATTAAAAATACCTAAAAATGTCAGATAAGACCTTTACGCTTAGCTAGGCAGTATGTACGACAAGTATGTATAGAGTATAGACCAGCAAAAAATTCAAATTAACAACGTAAAGGCACAGTGAATTAAAAATTCAATCGTTTGCCTTTGTAATCCATTTAGAGAGTTAAACTCGTCTCGGCTGAAATAGGTCCGCTATTAGGTCAGTACTAAATTCTGGACTACAAATAGCTGGAGTATAAAAGAAACTTGCAGTCTTTTATTTTGCACATTTAAATTAGGTACAGGTCATAGGTTCGAACCCCGACAGGCGCTTTACTTTGTGTAAATTATTTCATCACCATTGCTATCAAAACGGTGAAGTAAAACATTGTGAGGAATCCGGCATTCCTAGAACAAAAAATTCGAAGACGTGTGACATCTACCAACCCGCAGTGGGCCCGCGTGGTAGTTACAGTCCACTCCGTCATCGTCATCCGTCACCGAGAGGAGGCCTGTGTCCCAGCAGTGGGAACATTGTAGGCTGATTATGCTAAATAATGTTTTTATTAGCTAAATATGAAGATTTCAACGTGAAACTTCAGAAGATACCATAATAAAATTTGTCTCAGCATTTTTTTTTTTGGAATTCAGTCTATTTTTATAACAAAATACTTTTTTGTGAGTTACATTGTAAAAGTTCAAATAACGTCACCTCAAGTCATTACAATACAAAACACGACAATAATATACAAAATCACAACAATCACGCACCCCTATTATAATATAAAAAAAAACAACCCTAAAACGCTGTCGATATTAAAATAAACGAAGGAACAAAAGCACACCGAATTTACCTTTCGCATGTGTAAAACGAAAGTCGAACTGAAACCGTATCAAATATTTACATAAGAAATTACACGTTCTTTGGAATACGTGAAAATTCCCGCGGCAACGGTAGGGTTAGCGAAATGGGTTTGTGGTTTCGCAATTTGAATTTAGAATTGTTGGGTAGCTAGTTTGAAGACAATGGACGTATTGTTGACATTACTAGAAGGTTCATTCATTGTGTGCGGCTGTTTGGTATGTGGGGGTGTAATGCAGGTATATGTGTGTGTGTGTGTGTGTGTGTTTGTGTGTGTAGTGTATGTGTGTATGTGTGTGGGGGTGTGTGTGGATGTGTGTGTGGATGTGTGTGAGTGAATGAGTAAGATATGCATAGTTTAAAGCGGCATACAATTTAAAATAAAATAAAATATATATTTAAGTAGGCAGAGCCACGGTTTGTTAAAATAAATAAATAACACTTCCACATAAAGCATTCATTTGATGCATGCCTACGCTATAAAGGCAGTCACGTACCTATCTCTATATTTCATTTGAGTGGTAAATACAAAACAGCATTGTTTCTGTCTGTTGAAGTTCTAAACCAACAAAATGTTGGTCGAACGTGAGAAAAAGTCTTCAAAGATGATTATGGAATAATTTGGAATTTATTCCTGAAGAGATTAATTAGTAGATACTGAGTTCGTTAGCATAATTTTACTTAGGAAAATTAATTTCACTAAGCTTATTATTTTTGGTGGTTAGTTTAATATTTTTAGAAGTCCTTAAATTTAATATTTAAGTGTTATTTTCCAGTTTTATCAGATTCAAATTAACGAACATCACGACATATTTTACACGAGCTTTTGAGAAATGGAGAAATGTGATGCATCCGTGGAAGTAGGTACCTACTCATGAATATAAACAACTTTTACTAGAGGATCAACTCTAAAAATAGCTTTGTGCTAAACCAGACTAGCCAGACCAGACTATAATCTATCTATGTGCCAAATTTCATCCAGATCCGTTCAGCCGTTCTGGCTTGATTGAGTAACAGACATCCATCCGTCCATCCATCCATCCAGATCACAAGTACTATTGTACTTTACGTCATTATAGGTAGGTACATTCGTGGTTTTCATGCTCCGCCACACGATTGTAGATATAGTCTTTTTTTGTAAACCTGTAAATTTGTACTACATACAATCTTTTGTTTGAATCAATAAATATTTTCATTGCGAATGTACTGTGTTTTTTATGAAACAGCAAAATATTTTTATTGGTAATAAATTTCAAAGTCGATCCTATCGTGTAAGTGTGTATGAGTACTTTTAGCCCCTGGAAGAGGTGCTAATGAATTCAAAGTCAGCCGGTATGTAGTATTATGTCCCTGGATACCCTACGTGTCCGCCGAATATTTACGATTCTTTTTCACAGGATATATAGAAATGAAGTTATGTCGAGAATGCGGGGAACGTGACATTTTGGATCCATCACATTTATTATGCGCACGGGCAAAGTGTGGAACTCTTTGCCAGCGTCTGTGTTCCCTTACACGTACCTATAACTCGTCAAACTTCGTTCTGAGCATGCTCGTTCCATCGTAGACTTCACCAGGTGAGATCGAGGTCAAAAGCAGGCCCATTTAGCAAAAAAAAAAAAAATCTTCAACTGTATCTTGAACCTAATCTTCAACCTAAAATTACTTATCTGTCGATAAAACAATTGGTGTTCAGCAATTTCTGTCAGAAGAAATCAGGAATAGTGCGTAGACTATTTTGTTTTAGGTTTGTAAAATATTACAATTAATCAACAAAAAAGATTCCCACTGCTGGGACACAGGCTTCCTCTCTGTGAGAAGGAGGTGGGTCATAACGTAGCCCACCACGCGGGCCCAGTGTGGGTTGGTGGATATCACAATCTGTATCTATTCGAATGTTTACGTTGTTTTCGTTCACTATTTATTTAAATCAAATCAAAACTTATTTACTGAAATTAGGCTGAGGATCAGCAATTTTGAACGTCAAAATTACAAACACCTGCCCTTAATATGATGAAATAAATTATACAAAATATTGTAGACATTATTATGTATTTTATCATCGATTATAATTATTTTATAATCGAATCGGTTCGCTAACGAGATTTTCTGAGCCCTCGCTTTAGAATATACCGTATGAATTTGGATGACAATGTTTATATAATGTTTTTTGCTTGTTAGGTGTGATTTATGTTACAAATTCGTTCTCATCTTGTTTACCTTTGAATTGTGGGTGACATTTGTTTGAACGTTAGTATGTTGATTTTTCGGCTTAGGAGGTTTTTAAAAACAGGATGAGATTTAGTCACATACATACTCGTAAATGACATAATGGCTCTTTGGCATATGTACAGTCAGTAACAAAAGTCGATTAACAGTTGAGTTTCCTAAATCTTAATTATTGAGAAAAATACTTCAATAAAATCGAAACAGATGTAAATTTTAAAGAAAATGAACTCTTTCTTATCTAATAAATTAAATGCTAAAAAGCAGGTTACTCGTATCATATAATTTTGTGTTAATTTAAATGATGTCAAAAAGTAGCAGTGTTAACCGACTTCTGTTACTGACCGTACAGACATACATCTCACGCCTTCTTCCCATGGGGGTACTCCTTTTGCCTCGTTTACGTTCATACATCTGGTCATACACGCACGCTGGTTGCGAGTACTACGCACCTGACCTTTCTGAAGAATATCACCCTTTTTTTTTTTTTTTGTGTATGGGAAATCATCAACTGACTTCTCCCGCTCTGGGCAGAGCGGGAGGGTGTGTCAGACTTTTACTGACTAAAACCCACCCATGTTCCTTCAGTTGCCCGTGCCAGGGCCACGGTATCTCTTTCGAACTACCCGCGACCCCGGCGGCATCGGCCCAATTGACCCCGTCACTGCTGACATCTCTTTGAGGCGCGCGTGGAACACAACGCGCCGTCGACCCGGGCCTGGTCCTTACCGGACGGCGAGCTGCCCATTACTCGTCGTCCGCAAGCCCGCGCCTACGGTGGCCGGGAATCGGCAATCGATTCCCGCCGCCCAGGGCGTCTCCTACGGCGGCTAGGGGCGCGAGGGCGCGGCTGTTGCCTCTCCCTCACGCGTTCCGCTTCCTCCTTCGCGAGCATTACTGCTTCGCAGAAGGAGGTGACGGCTTCCCATGCACTCTCGCTCCGCACCATGGCCTGGACCAGGTTTGGACGCGAGAGATCGCCGCCGCCGATCGCCTCCGTGAGAACACGGCGGTGCTCCGCCCAAGCCGGGCAGACCTCCACTGTATGCTCCACCGTGTCCTCCGGGCGATCCACAAAATGGTGACACCTGGGCGTTTCCTCCCGCCTTATCCGAAACAGGAACCTCCCGAAACAACCGTGTCCGGTGAGGACCTGCGTCAGGCGGAAGGTGAGGACGCCGACTCTCCAACCACTCCTCAAAGAGGGGACTTATCGCCGCAATTGTGGCGTGCCCAGCGCTGGGTTGCGACAATCGCACTCTCCATGTCGCCATGAGATCCCGCCGGAGCTCTGTCCGCTGTACCGTGATTTCTCGCGGCAGCGGAGTTACGCCCCGGCGTTTCACCTCCTCGCGCCACTCCCACACGTGCGCGAGGACTTTTGCCTCCAGATCCCATGGCGGTAATCCGGCAAGGAGGCACGCCCCCCCACAGGAGACCGTGCGGTATCCCCGGACTAGTCGGATGGCCATGACCTTCTGGGACGCGTTCAACCGGCGGGCTGGTCGCAGCCTCAGGGAACGCGCCCACACCGGTGCCCCGTAAAGGGCCATGGACCGCACGACCCCCGCGTAAAGCCTCCGGCAGGAGGCGTTTGGACCCCCCAGATTGGGCAGGAGCCGCTTCAAGGCAGCCCCGGCCCGCTCCAGTCTGGGAGCCAAACGTCGGAAATGCTCCACGAAGTTCCACCGGCTGTCGAGGACGAGTTCCAGGTACTTCATCGTCGACTCGACTCCGATGTGAACCCCTCAAGAATATCACCCTTGGCATGTGTGTTTTGTAATAGGTATGAGCACTCACACAACACTCACAACGTAAATGGCTGAAGTTATTCTCCTGAGGTTCTAGCCGGGGGAGCGTGATGGACTACGCAAGTGCTCCAACATCCGGCGGCCAAAGATAGTTGAAGAACACCGGATGGCTTTAGTCAGTGTGTCAGGGGCCCATGGCCAAGTAATAACAGCAGCACGGGTCGATCGATCAGAATAAGCTTCGCTTGTGTAGGTTCATCCGTGGATGGGTGACCATCTTTATTCCTCCGTGCCTTGGAAATCACGTTAAGCAGTTGATCCCGGCTGTCATTCGTGGTTAGAACCCCAAAAGTCTGACAACCAGTCTTCAAGGGGTATCGTATTACCCAGTTACTGGGTTGTGGAGGTCAGATAGGTAGTCGCTCCATGTAAAATACTGATATTCAACTGCATCCAGTTAGACTGGAAGCCGACCCCAACATAGTTGGGAAAAGGCTAGGGTCATTGATTAATTGACCTAACTTGCTAGTTTTATTAGCATTTGCACTAAGAACTTTTTAGGACACGGACAAATCGTTATTTTCATATTTTTTTTGAATGAAGATAGCTGACGCAAATAGTTATTCATTTCTCGCAACAAAATACGCAAAAAATAATACAACGAGCTCCATGAAATATCGTAACTCAACCAAGACAACACAACATAGCATAGCTTCGAAGTAAGTACTCTTTGGAGCCATAATAGCACGGATATAATAAAAAAAAGTGATTTGAGAAGTACTTATGATAATATTTCGCTGAAGAACTCTACGTATGAACATTATTTTCTTTGTACCTATATTGGCAAGGGAAATTATGTTTGTAGGTACAGTCAACAAAAGAGATATTTAGGCAGGGTATACTAACATATTTGTATGTGAATTGCTTCATCTTCAATTTCGTGAAAATATACAATTTTGTGTAGGCGTGTTACAATATAGGAGTATAGCAAAAACAAAGAAGTATACATAAAATTGAACATAAAGCAATTCACATACAAATATGTTAGTATACCCTGCCTAGATATCTCTTTTGTTGACTGTACATGATAGTAAGTACGTACATATACCTGAAAAAACATAATAAAGACAAGCCATAGGATGAAAAACAAGCAGAAAACTTGTAGAAGTAATCATTGTATGTAGATTGTGTTACGTATGTGTATCAGTCTTTATAAAATATATATTATCTGTGGTATTTCCGGATCCTGTTGTCTTGTCACCGACTCCGATCGCTCGTCATGCAATGGCTGAATACACGATACATAAAATAGTCTGGTCGTCTTATTTATTTATAATATCTGGCCACCCGTCGTAACATGGTGTCAGAAGATACAGAAGAAAAAGAAGTCACAAAAAACCACAAAAGTAAGTGCCGCAAACAGTCAAAAAAAAAAAAAAAAAAATTTCGAGTAAAACGTCGCCGCGTGGTCCAGCCCTAAAATGCCGGAAAATAAAAACGCAAATAATACAAGTTATCCCCTGCCGCCGAGTAATTTCAGCTTAGATATCAACAACTCGAACATGCCATTGGCTTGGAGAAATTTCAACACAAGTCTAGAGATTTACATGATAGCCAACAATTTAGAAGAACAACCAGACAAACGAAAGGTAGCCATTTTACTACAAATCATAGGCCCAGACGCTCTTCAGATATTTTACTCGTTTAACATACAAATTGACAAGATCACCTATAAGGATTTACTCGCCAAATTTGAAGACTACTTCACACCACGTGTCAATATTTCCGTCGAAAGACATAAGCTGTTCAACAGAAAACAAGGTCCAGATGAAGAAATTGAGACATATGCCACGGATCTCAAGAATCTAAGTATCCAATGCAATTTTGAAGGTCTTGCCGATGATATAGTAAAGGACATATTCTCATGGAACTTAAATTCATCTTGCTCGTACATCAGAGAACGTATCCTGATCGAGAAACCATCAACATTTGATGCCGCCGTCAGTCTCGCTAAAACACTAAGAAATACTAGGTTACAGGCTAAAGCTTTATCAAGCCAAGAAGTAAGTGTCGTTGCCAGTCGTCAATCGCATCACAGTCGCCAAACACATCGTAGTCAAGAGAGTCGCAATCAAAAAAGTCACAGTCAAAGAAGTCACAGTCGTCAAAGAAGTCATAGCCGTCAAAGTCATCAGTCTCAAACAAGTCAAAGTCGTCAATCAAGTAAAGCATCGTCCAGTCAAGAACCTCAATCCAAACAGTCAACCAAGAATTGTTCCAGATGTGGTCAAGTTCACCGAACAAAATGTCCAGCCATAGGAGTCATCTGTAACAACTGCCACAAGCCCAATCACTTTGCCAAGTGTTGCCGCAGCAAACATGTGAGATCCATAGAAGAAGAAGAAGAAAGTACGGGTACTGATACTTATTTTCTAAATAGTCTTTTCACTAATGAGATTTCTGTCAGCAAAAAAAACCCTTATCATACAACTTTGTCCATAAATAGTAAGAATGTAGACTTTTTACTTGATACAGGTGCTGACACTAACATTTTATCATTTAACTCTTATAAAAAACTTAATTTGCCATTGAGTAGTTTAAAGAAAAGTAGTCACAAACTATCAACCTTTAGCGGTGAAGTATTACCGACTGTAGGTCAATGCATTCTGTCTGTCACACATAACAACAAACTATACAATGTTAATTTCCACATTATAGATATACCCTGTAGGAATATTATTGGTCGCAACAGTTGTGAGAATTTAAAATTAGTTAAAAGAGTCCATAATGTCCAATTTCATGAGTCACTCAATGTATCACAGCTTGACAAATATAAAGATCTCTTCTCAGGAATAGGTTGTCTTAAAGATTATGAATGTCATTTGTCAATGAAGCCTGATGCTGTACCGTCTATAGATGCCTGTCGTAGAATTCCATTCAGTCTCTTAGAACAATTAAAAGAAGAATTAGCCATGTTAAAAAAAAATCAAATTATAGTCAAAGTCGAGGAACCTACTGAATGGGTAAGCTCAATTGTAATTGCATCAAAGAAAAATGGTAAACTACGCCTGTGCATTGATCCAAGAAAACTTAATAAAGCCATTATGCGTCCTCATTATCAATTTCCAATTATTGATGAAATTAAATCCAGCCTCTCTGGTTCACAATATTTCACTACCCTAGATGCAAACAAAGGTTTTTATATGCTAAAGTTAGATGAAGCTTCCTCAAAACTATGTACATTCATCACACCTCAAGGTAGATATAGATTCCTAAGACTTCCCTTCGGGATAAATGCAGCCCCAGAACTGTTTCATTCCATCATGACAAATAGATTCAGTGATATTCCAGGAGTCAAAATCATGATGGATGATTTCCTAATTTACGGTCAAACTAAACAAGAACATGATTTTAGGTTAAAACAAGTCTTAGATAGAGCTAGAGAAATAGGAATAAAATTTAATGAAGACAAGTCTAATATATGTAAAAGTGAAGTCAAGTACCTAGGACACATCTTTTCTAAAGATGGTGTGAGAGTTGATGAAAACAAAGTGAAAGCCATTTGCAGTATGCCACCACCAACAAATGTCACAGAATTACAAAGGTTTTTAGGTATGGTTACATACTTAGGCTCATACATAGAGAATTTGTCAGATAAAACTTCTAATTTAAGAACACTTCTGTCTAAAGATAATGAATGGTCTTGGCAAGAGAGACATAATGTAGAATTTAATGAATTAAAGGAATGTATAACAAAAGCCCCTGTCTTGACATATTATGATCAAAATAAACCAATTACACTGTCAGTTGATTCGTCTAAAGATGCCATGGGTGCAGTGATTTGCCATGATAAACACCCCATAGCATATGCTTCAGCTTCATTAAGCTCATGTCAACAGTCATACTCTCAGATTGAGAAAGAGCTGTTAGCAATCCTATTTGGTTGTACAAAGTTTCACCAATATGTCTATGGTCGCCACACTTTAGTTGAAACAGATCACAAACCAATAGTATCGCTGTATAAAAAACCAATTTATAACATTCCACCCCGTCTTCAAAGAATAATGCTAAGATTACAACCATATGACCTGAACGTAACTTACAAACCAGGTAAATATCTTTATGTAGCTGATACTCTGTCTAGAGCAGCTTTACCAGAACAGTCATTACATGATCTAGATTCTGATCTAGATTTACATGTCAATTTAGTCATTAGATCACTGTCAGTTAGTCCAAATAAACTTAAATCTATTCAAGAACAGACTTCCCAAGACAATGAATTGTCACTCTTAAGTAAATATTGCATAACAGGTTGGCCTGAACATAAAAAATTGCTTCCAGACATACTTAGGCCTTATTTTCCTTTAAAAACCGATATACATATAATTAATGGTATTGTCTTCAAAAACAACAGTGTCATTATACCAGTAGCCATGAGAAAAGACATTTTGAAACAGATACATGAAGGTCACCAAGGTATTCATAGTTGCCAAAGATTGGCAAGAAATCTAGTATACTGGCCCAATATGTACTCTGATATAGAAAAATATGTTAATAATTGTCATAACTGTCTCACTAACAGACGCAGCAATTCCAAAGAGTCACTACAGC
This sequence comes from Cosmia pyralina, assembly GCA_946251885.1. NCBI lineage: Eukaryota > Metazoa > Arthropoda > Insecta > Lepidoptera > Noctuidae > Cosmia > Cosmia pyralina. Next base: position 23,341,131 of record OX276351.1, read on the forward strand.
CCCATGAGGTAAAACCAATCCCTTGGAATAAAGTCGGAGTTGATCTATTTGATTTCAATTCAAACAAGTATGTCATAGTCGTAGATTATTTTTCCCAATATGTCGAGCTTGTAAAGCTAGCAGGTGGTTCTACTAGTAAAATTGTCATTAGTCACCTAAAGTCTATATTTTCCAGACATGGAATACCCAACATTCTAATTTCAGACAATGGTCCCCCATTTAACTCAAAAGAGTTTAATCATTTTGCTTTAGATTGGCAAATACAACATATTACATCAAGTCCCTATTATCCACGGTCTAATGGTCTTGTAGAAAGAACCATAGCCACGGTTAAAAACATATTAAAGAAATGTCTTACTGATAATACAGACCCTCATCTAGGATTATTACAGTATAGGAATACACCTAAAGAAAATATGTATTCGCCTGCCCAATTACTAATGTCCAGGACACTCAGAACTAAACTTCCAGTCTTAGAACAAACTCTGAAACCTAAAATACCTAACTACAGGTCTCTAACAAATAAAACTCAAATAAAAGTGAACAAATCACAGATTTATTATAATAAACATACTAAACCGTTGTCTTCCCTAAACATTGGTGATAAAATTTACTTCCAGAAACAGCCAGACAGTATTTGGACACCTGGTACTGTGTCAGACATAGGTCCACAGCCTAGATCATATACTATTGTCTCCCCGGAAGGTACTTTTCGCCGTAATCGCCAACATATCCTACAGCCAAAACATTCACCAACTGAGTCCGCTCCTAGTAGAAGAAGTTCACTTCAATCCCCATCAGTTCCACTTGACACTGATCCACCGTCGCCTTCCAATATACTGCCGTCGTCATCTCCATCTAATTATCAATCTCCTTGTACAAGTAATCCTGTCCAAGAATCTGAAACAAAAACAAACACATCACATACACCAAATAAACAAACTCAACACACAACTTATTCTTCATTCGGTAGAGCAATAATAAAGCCCCGAAGATTTTGAAAATTGGTCTAGATTAAGTTCTTAATTTGTACTTAGTTTTAATTTAATATACTAAATGTATTGTTTGTTGTACAAGCATTGTCAAACCTAATTTTGTTTTGTTAGTAGCTGTCAAAACTTAGTTAAGTCAATTTGATAGACGTCACTGTCAGAACTGTCGCAATGTAAATGTCAGTCAAGTCAACTTGTCACTTCTTAGAGATGTTCCGTTCCACTTAGTCTACTAGTATATAAGAATTTTGTTAATGTTAAAAAAAAAAAAAAAAAAGAGTATACTTACGTACCATGTTCCACGTAATGATTCCATTTTCTTTTCTTAATAAGGGAGATGTTACGTATGTGTATCAGTCTTTATAAAATATATATTATCTGTGGTATTTCCGGATCCTGTTGTCTTGTCACCGACTCCGATCGCTCGTCATGCAATGGCTGAATACACGATACATAAAATAGTCTGGTCGTCTTATTTATTTATAATATCTGGCCACTCGTCGTAACAGATTGTACGACAAGACATTATAAGATTGTATTGTTAGTATACCCGATATTACATATCAATATAAATATATATTTTCTCTAACGTAAAATTATTTTTCTACCTACACTGTTATCAACTTACAACTGTAAGTATGGCTCCACTGTACTTTATAACCCGCTCGTCAGAAGCTTCATATTTTTTCTGCGTGTAACTTATCGTTATGTAGAACACTTTTGTAGAATGACACACCCCGGAAACACATAGATTTTGAGAAAAAATTAATTAAATTTTCACAAAATGCAAAATTTTTATTTGACTTTGATCTTCGAGACGTTTGAAATTGACCTCAGAGTTTGTCAGAAGGTAACATTCCAAGATATGAGCATATTTTTGTTAGACCTTGACTTTTGGGGTGTTAGACCTTGACTTTTGGGGTGTTTGACCTTGACTTTAGGGGTGTTGATCTTGACCTTATTATTGCTTGGAAACCAATTTAAATCTGCCACGTAGTTTTTTTTTCTCGGCATCTATTGATTTTCGGTTTTTTGGGGATTTCAAAATTACACTAAAAAGGTTATATTCTACCAGAAAAAAAATTGCTAGTATAAAAAATCGACGGGTTTTTACCGTAAGTATTTCCAGGCGGCCTGATTAAAAAGTACCTTGAGCAAAAAGTCGAACGCAAAAAGAAATTCTCACAAAGAAAATAATGGCAGGTACTGCATAAAATATTTCCGTGCTGTGACAAACGACAAAGAAAAATGAGTTATGGTGGCACTCGCAAACGATAGATTAGCAACGATAACGAAGGGGCCATTCCCGTATTTTTAATAACGTTCGCATCATTCTAATCTGACTCTCAATCTTTCTAAAATATTTGCCCGTTCAATATAAACTAGAGCAGACACTGCGAACAAAATGTTTGCGCAACATTTTGCTGTCTCAAACTAAAGTGTTAGCTTTTGGTTTTAATTACCCAACTCTAAAATCAATCTGCCTAGCCTTTTCCCAACTATGTTGGGGTCGGCTTCCAGTCTAACCGGATGCAGCTGAATACCATTATTTTACATGGAGCGACTGCCTATCTGACCTCCACAACCCAGTAACTGGGTAATACGATACCCCTTGGTAAGACTGGTTGTCAGACTTTCGGGCTTCTGACGACCCGTAACGACTGTCAAAGATCCACGAATGACAGCCGGGACCAACGGCTTAACGTGCTTTCCGAGGCACGGAGGAGTCTCGGTATGTAAAGATGGTCACCCGTCCACTGACCAACCAAGGCAAGCGGTTTTAATTACCTAACTAAATCTTGTTAAATTATTAAAATTATTTGAGACTTTCTGTAACCAACTTCCGGCGATGTAAATACTATCTCCGGTTAGTGAACTCGATTAAAATAATGTTTAATTATTTATTATTTCCGGACGGTGCTTGGCAAGGTATAAAAGCAAATGTGAGTGTATTTTAAGTTGGTTCCGTGTAAAATAAAGAGCAATACGTCACGTTACGCTGCTCGTTTTCTTGTCCCAATTCGTTCTGGTTTCTTAAACAAAAATGTGTACCGCGGATGTCAAATGTGACAACCGCGGTGTATGGACGTTTCTTGTCCCGGACAACAACATGTTGCGCAAAAACTTTGTTCGCGGCGTCAGCTCCAGCCAATCTATTCTGTAAAAAATCTCACCGTGAAAACTTAACTGAAGTGACCTGCCATTCCACCGGATGCAGAAGCTCGTGGCTAAATAATAATAGCTGGAAGGGTCAATCCACCAGATTATGTTACGCTTGCCAGGGTTGTTCCGTGGATGGGTGACCATCTTTACATACCGAGACTCTTCCGTGCCTCGGAAAGGATGTTATGCGTTAGTCCCGGCTGTCATTCGTAGATCTTTGACAGTCGTTACGGGTCGTCAGAAGCCCGAAAGTCTGACAATCAGTCTTACCAAGGTGTACCGTATTACCCAGTTACTGAGTTGTGGACGTCAGATAGGCAGTCACTCCATGTAAAATACCGGTATTCAGCTGCATCCGGTTAGACTGGAAGCCGACCCCAACGTAGTTGAGAAAAGGCTAGGCTGATGATGCCTGTACCTACTAATTTACAGAGTAGCGATTAGGTTGAAACCACGTATTCAGTACAAAAAAAAAAAACTGCTGTTTCCTACAAAAGTGCAATAAATACCTACGCCGTGCCGTCAAAATATTTGCAACCCAAATGCAACCACAGAACTAATTCTTTATCTGTATTTTAACTGTTCTGTGTAAGCAACAGTATTTTTTTTTTTGTAATTAATTTTGTTAATTTAAATTAATAATAATTATTCATGTATTTAAAAGGTAAAGAAAAGAAAAGCTGGTACGGAAGGTACGGAAACAATACAGCAATTCGTGAAAAAAACTCGAAACGAGTAATATACGATCTGGCCAGCTCGAAAACTTTCAGAGAACTTTTTCTTTCGTTGGAAAGAAGATTTTTTACAAATTAGGCAATTAGATAATTGTGTTGCGGTAACATTGTGGAAGAATGTGTCCCGAAGTTTCTTTTTTCTTAGCTGCAATTAGTGTCCCGGCAATTCTGCCGGAAACATTCATTAGGAAATCATTAGGGATACCTTTCGTTGTGTACCTATAGAAAGTATTTCCGTGACTCACTGACTGATAACTAGAATCCAACCGAAAATAGTTTTTTTTTTCGTCAGAAAACAAATTTCGGCCTGATTTGAAAACCGAAAACAGAAAATTATTTTTTTGGTTTTCGATAAGTTTTTCGTTGGTAAAAGTAAAAGAAATACGGTATCAATCTTTTGATCATTATAATTAACCCTTGAAACTTAAACCACACGAAACTGTGATTTTCTCAAAGACAGGTTGATAAGTAGTTAAGTTTAGATACCTTAACCCACACGAAATATTAGATTGATACTCTACATCAATATTCCGTGTAATAGCCATTTCATACAACTGCCAAAGACTGACTATTGTGATTTGAGCATACGGACAATTTAAGTAAATAATCAATTTGCTTAACATTCAATTTCCCGGGCTCTGTATACTTCATTATTTTCGTGCTATGCTGCCGTCGTAATGTCAAAGGGCATCACAACTAACATTTTTTTTTTAAATTAAGGCCAAATAAATTTAAAAAAAAAAGTTTTTGTTTGAACGCTCTAATCTCTGGAACTGCCAGTCGGATTTGAAAAATTCTTGTTGCTTTTGATAGTACAATTCTTGACGAAGGCAATAGGCTTATTCACACGCATCACGCATCACGCTAGGACCCTTACGAGCCGAGCAAAAAGAAGTAAAAGTCACAAAGAACGCTAAGTGAAAACGAATAATAATAGCGCGGGCAGGTGATGCGATTCATTGGGGTGGGTCGGGGGAACATGAAAAATTACCCGGACGAAGTGGCGGACAGAAGCTAGTCAAAAATAAAAATGGAATCTCGATTTCTTTATAGACCAAACAGGGACTTATGAATTAGTAGGTACTAGCACAGTCTATTATACATCATACTGTCGTCTGACGAGAGCCCGAGCTGTTTACGTAGTTCGACGAACTTCGTATGCAGCTCGGGCTTCGTCGGACGACTGTATGATGTATAGACTGTGGTACTAGTGACACGGCTGCAATTTACTGATGTGATGACATGTAAAAACATCAAACTTTCAATGTTGTCATCATTCTCCTGCCCTTATCCCAATCTATTTGGGGTCGGCGCAACATGTCCTTTTTTTCCATACTTCTCTATTATTCGTCATCTCGGTAGTCACCCCCTTTCTAGCCATGTCATCTTTCACACAATCCATCCATCGTTTCTTTGGTCTTCCCCTACTCTTATAGCCATCGACATTCGTACTCAAAACTTTCCTCACGACATTTTCCTCCCTCCTCCGCATCACATGCCCATACCATGACAGCCGATTTCCGCACAACTTTTCAGTCACCGGTGCCACTTTTAGACTTCCTCTTATGTACTCATTTCTTATTCTATCCATTCGTGTAACACCACACATCCCTCTTAGCATTCTCATCTCAGCTGCATGCAACTGCTTTTCATTCATCCCTTTTGTGGCCCAACATTCTGATCCATACAAGACAGCAGGTCTAACCATTGTATTATATATTATATGTATCTAAGCTAAATATTGATGTATTATTTACAATAAACCTTCCGGAATAAATCCTCTAAATTATAGAGAAAATTGCATCAAAATAAATTGCGCAGTTTGGAGTACAACGCGGTCACACATGAAAAGCAACTTAAATTTATATAAGTAGATAAACCAAGAAATCAAAATACCCAATGAAAAACGTGTACAAATCAGATTCCCTTTTAATTACATAAACCCAAACTTAAACTCAATACAAATAAATAACTCAACGAACTTCACAGACGACTCAGCATTATTTAACAGTCTCAAATCTTCGCCTACTTCAGACAAGGGTCCAATTTGCAATGTAAATCAGTCCTACTGATGATATATACAATTAGGGCGCTTTTCTATTGCTGTCCACGGCTACGCTACGTACATGTGTAAGTTGCACTTTATATGAAAATGTAGGCCGGATCACCCACTGCGATTCACGGCCACGCTGCATATAAGGGCGTTTGGCTCATAAATAAATGAAACCGCGCAGCTAAAGCCGACACTTCACTTTTTGTTCATTTTTTCCTTACATTGACCATCTTTCACACAAAGCGAAACGTCTGGTCATAAATGAATTAAAAGTGAAAAACTAATTCGTTGAGTTTTAGTTTGTAGCAGTGGAAATACGCCTTTATTCACGACAGTATTACGATTCGACCAACGGATATCCTTTGATTTATTTAACAATTAGTTTAATCTCTCGTTATAACGAGGGTCGGTTTAAATATTAAACAGCTCAGAGGTCAGAAGAAGGTCGCTTATTGCTTTCCATGTATAGTTGGGGATTATGAATATTTATACTGAGTCGTTTGCCTTCAGGAGTTACTTAATAAAGGGAGATAAGGGGGTAAGGAGATAGTTTGGTATCCTAACTTTTAATGTTATAAAATGGGAAAGTGTTTGTTTGTTACGCTTTCACGCTAAAACGTCTGAACAGATTTGGATGAAATCTGGCACACGTGTAGATCTTGTGCGGGATTAGGACCTAGAATACTTTTTATTCGGGTAGTACGTTCCCACGCGGGTGAAGCCTCGGGCAAAACCTAGTTTAATAAAACGGTTGTACAGTCAATTAAGTTCTTCTAACTTAGCTGACAGTTGTGCTGTTAGGGGAGTTTGTTGAGTTACTTTTTCATTTCAGCTAAAGCACTAGAAAGTAAAAAAAAGTGAAGAGCAGGCGTTAAGGGGGGGACCGTCTTATGTAATTTTGACGTTCAAACAGTGCTAATTCCCAGCCTAATTTGAAGAAATGACTTGATTTTGAAAAAAGAGAAAAGTATCAGCACTGCAACTTACAAGTTAGCTGCCAGTATAGCAATATACTGTACTATAGTTTGTTCGACTGTACCTACAGCGTCTACGAGTTAAAGTTTTCATCACGATGTCCCCACCGTAGTGTGAAAATGCTATTTTTATCAATCATTCAAGATAGGAGCGTAGTGGCGCGTGGTGGTGGTAGTTCAAACCCAGGCAAGGCACTGTGTATAATTTCATCACCACTGCTCTCAAAACGATGAAGGAAAACATCGTGAGGAAACCTACGATGATCTAGAACCAAAAATTCGAAGATATGACGTGACATTCACCGACCTGCACTGAGCCCGCGTGGTGGATTATCAATGGCTCACTCCCTCTTACAGAGAAAGGCCTCTGTCCCAGTATTAGGATCAGTATAGGATTACGCAATCAATCAAACAAAAGTCATTTACTCAAACAAGGCTAAGACGCACGTACGCTAGGCAACACTTCTCGAACGTAAAAATGACATAAGACAATCCCCCAAAAAGCTCTCCCTTCACCACTTCCTAGGGCTTTACCTGTGAAGAAGAAGTGGCGCAACAAACTCCCCGATCGTCACCAAAATCGAACTCATGACTCCTTTGGCCCTCCTTTCTTCCGTTACGGGTTGTCAGAAGCCCGAAAGTCTGACAACCAGTCTTACCAAGGGGTATCGGTTTGCCTAGTAACTGGGTTGTGGAGGTCAGACAAACAGTCGCTCTATGTAAAAACTTCTCACCGTGAAAACTTAAGAGAAGTAAGCTGCCATTCCACCTGATGCAGGAGTTCGTGGCTAAGTAATAACAGCCGGAAAAGTCGATCCACCAAGTTAAGCTACGCTTGCCGGGGTTGGTCCGTGGATGGGTGACCATCTTTACATACCGAGACTCCTCCGTGTCTCGGAAAGCATGTATGCGTTGGTTCCGGCTGTCATTCGTGGATCTTTAACAGTCGTTACGGGTCGTCAAAAGCCCGAAAGTCTGACAACTAGTCTTACCCAGGGGTATCGTATTTACCCAGTAACTGGGTTGTGGAGGTCAGATAGGCGACTGCCTGTCGTCTGGCTGTCTGATAGAGCGACTGCTCTATGTAAAATACTGGTATTCAGCTGCATCTGGTTAGACTGGAAGCCGACCCCAACATAGTTGGGAAAAGGTTAGGCAGATGATGATCGATGAAAATTGAAAAGCAGGTGTCTGTACGCCGCTAAACTAATACATGTAACCGAAGGATGAAAAAAATGTATTCAATGTTCACAAGCTAGTAGGGTATCGTTGGATCCATATTCTTTCATATGTCTATGGTTGGATCTCATAATAAAAAGATTAAGTAAGTATGAAGTTTCTAAGTGATAAGTCAAAAGTTTTTGAGATTTATTATCTTTTCGGTTACGTTACTTGTACGGCCGCAGTGAAAATTTTGTTTTTTTTTTAAGTCTTGTCGTGCTTCCCAATAGGAATGATGCCTGGGTAAAAAAAAAGAAATTCTACTTAGTCCGTCAGACAGATAATAAAAAAATATTAGACACGTATTTTTTGCTTTATCATATTAATAGAAAATGACTTATATAACACGCATTAAAGTTAGGGAGTGGGGGCTCGCTACGTCACTTGTACGTATAATATCTAGCTACACGTGACGTCACGCGATGTTCTAACTCAATTTATCGCCGTAATCTTTAGATTTTGTAAAAAAAAGAAATAATACGTGTCTAATATTTTCTAATAATCTACATGACGGACACAAGAAACATTTTTAACCGACTTCAAAAAGGAGGAGGTTCTCAATTCGTCGGAACCTTTATGTATGTTCCCCGATTACTCGAAGATGGCTGGACCGATTTGGATTATTTTTTTTTTGTTTGAAAGGGTATACTTCCCAGGTGGTCCCATGATCATCAAGTCAGGATCTGATGATGGGATCCTGGAGAAATAGAGAGAACTCTTCCAATTTTATAGGCACACTTGAAGCGATTTGGATAGTTTTTGGAAGATTACTTTCTTGGAGTGGTCCCATTTCAATTTGGTGAAGATCTGATGAAGAACTTCTGAGATAGGCAACGGAACTCCTCAATAAATGATAGCAAATGGACTGGGATTGCTGAAATCTCATGTCTGTTTGTTGTTTACACCAGTTCATAACATAACATCACGCCAGTACGCTGTGAAGGGGTAAGCACATGTGAACCACTAAAAAGTGAAAAATAAAAACTTTTTTACAAAAAAATACAACCGACTTCCAAAAACAAACACTACAAAGTGAAAAATAACATTAATTTCGGAAGTCGGTGTCTGATTAAATGTATTTTCGTTTTTGCCACCGACTTCCGAAATTAAAGTTATTTTTCACTTTGTAGTGTTGTTTTTGGAAGTCGGTTGTATTTTTTTGTAAAAAAGTTTTTTAGTCATCATCCCTATTCCAAGAACATCTCGCTTTGCTTATGCTTTGGTGTCGCAATCAGCGGAGATGACCATAGGCCATCTTATGACGCTGGACATTGTTTCCAGAGCCCGAAATTCCGGTTCACCTGCCGGCTTACCATCTCTAAAGTTCCGACTAACTATTTTCAAAGTTCCGGCTTACTATCACCGAAGTTAAATCGGAAATCATCGTTGGTATCCGAACGCTGGGTTCTGGGCCACCACCTTCTGGCTTATTCGAGTATCATCGAGCGCCACGCCGTGTACTTATTTTTCCCGCATGGCCACGTCGAGCTCACTACTGGTCTGGCGAACCCATCCGCCGACCGTCACCATCCCTGGCGTCTGTAGCGTGGCACACACGCTGCAGTCAACGTCACACCAGGCTCAGCCAGGAGAGTACTATGCTCCTCCCAAGGGAATTAGAGGAATTTGTAGCCATAAACTTACCTATCCCTTTTTTTATTTTTATTAAAAATATACTTTATTATGTTGTGTGGTCTTATTTCTTTAACTCTACCACGTAAACCTTTTACCCTTAACATTGAAACCGTGATTATGAAACAAAAACTTATTTTTGCGGTCAATACGAGTAAAATTGATAGGTACGAGTAGGTACTGTGTGGATGCAAATAACGTAAATATTCATCCAAAACTGGCCGGTTTTTTTCTATAATTAAGTAAAGTTAAGTGTATGTGTGAGGGTGGGTGTGTGTATGTGTGTTAATTAAAACAGTTTTCTAATATTTAAAAAATGGTACAGAATTACCCAATCAATCTGCCTAGCCTTTTCCCAACTACGTTGGGGTCGGCTTCCAGTCGAACCGGATGCAGCTGAATACCAGTATTTTACATGGAGCGACTGCCTATCTGACCTCCACAACCCATTAACTGGGTAATACGATACTCCTTGGTAAGACTGGTTGTCAGACTTTCGGGCTTCTGACGACCCGTAACGACAGTCAAAGATCCACGAATGACAGCCGGGACCAACGGCTTAACGTGCTTTCCGAGGCACGGAGGAGTCTCAGTATATAAAGATAGTCACCCGTCTACGGACCGACCCCGGCAAGCGTAGCTTAACCTGATGGATCGACCCGTGCGGCTGTTATTACTTAGCCACGAGCACAGAATTACCCATCAATAATAAAATCAAATGAAATATTCGAGCACAACTTCATCAAAACATAACCCTTATTTGCAGTTGAGTAAAAACAGACATTTATAAAGACATTATGCTGTTAGTGCAAAAACTCGGAGCAGCACAAACAAAATTCACCATCGCTGAAACGGCTGCCCCGATTCACAATTGAATGACAACTGACAATTTTTCATTTTGCAATGGCCGCGTATACGTCTCGGCTTTTGTCCGGATGCGATAACTCAGTCGACAAAGCCAGTTTTTTTTTTTTAATTTTCCGAATAGTTAATCCGTGATGGGCGGCCATGACGTTTGTCTTCTTGTTCTATGTTCATTGCTTTCGGGTACAGGGAAATAGTGGAAAACGGATTTGTTTTGTTTTCAAACTAAATGTTTAAAATTGTAAACGAAGGTGCAAAGATGTTTTGTATATTTATGAATTACTAGCTTTTGTCCGCGGAAATTATCCCACGGGAACGTACTAACGGGATAAAAAAGTAGGATTATGTTGTAATCCAGGTCATGGTCTACGCATGTGCTAAAATTCATTCAAATTCGTTCAGCCATTTTAGCGTAAAAGCGTAACAAAGCAACTCACTTTCGCATCTACTCGTAGAATATTAGTTAGGATTAGGATGACAAACTAGCTTTTGCCCGCGACTTCATACATATCTAGAGTAGGTTTTGTACAAAAATTTCAAATAACCAAAATCCCTAGACTACAAGGGTGGCAGGGACACTGACGTATAACCTGTTACCATGGGCATGGCAGGGTATATTATTCTGGAGCCCCTTGCGTTGAAATTTTTCGTCGGTTAAAATACAAATAAATACATGCATATGCAAATAATATACTGTATGACTTTTTTTACCCTGTTGAAAAAATAGGCTATAATAAGTGAACGGAGTAGAAGCATAATTATGAAGAAGCGGAGTAGAAGGTAAGTATTTTAGATTTGACAAAATTTTTAAAAAATACGAAATTCGAATCGTATTCATAATATCAATTATTTAAATTAAAAACACATCAAAGACTGCAAAGTGCTACCGGGAGAAGACCTAGTGGCACAGCACAGACTCCTAGTTATGGAAATGGTCGTAGAAATAAAGCCCAATAAAAACAAAGAGCGACCTCCCCCTAAAATAAAATGGCATATGCTGGAGAAGAATGATTGTGCGAAGAAATTTAAAGAGCGAGTGGTGGATAAAATGATAGATATGGGGGACATGAACGATCGAAGTGTAAATGAATGTTGGAATGAAATGGCGGGGTATATTAGGAGTACAGCGAAATATATTTTGGGAGAGACGAAAGGAAAGGGTACTATAGATAGGGATACATGGTGGTGGTCGACAGAAATACAGAATATGTTACGGGATAAGAAGAGAAAGTTCAAGGAATGGCAGAGTGTAGAAAATGAGAACGTTAGTTTGAAAGCAGAAAAAAAGAGTGAGTATGATGCTCTAAAGAGAAAAGCCAAGAAAGCTGTAGCCATAGCGAGAGCAAAGGCCCAGGACAAGCTTTATGACACACTGGATAATCCAGCAGGCCAAAAACATCTATACCGGCTTGCTAGAGCTAGAGAGAGGAAGACGAGGGATGTCTGTCAGATAAAGTGTATAAGGGATGAAACTGGAACAGTTCTTTCGGATGATGAGAAAATTAAGGATAGGTGGAAGGGCTATTTTGAAAGACTGATGAATGAGGAGAATGACTGGAGTGGTGTGCTTGAGAATAAACCAGTAAATGAGGGGTTAGTGAGAATTATTAGTATGGATGACGTGAGAATAGCAGTTAATGGGATGAAGAATGGTAAAGCAATAGGTCCGGATGGAATACCAGTCGAAGTATGGAAGTTATTACGGGTAGATGGATGGACGTGGTTAGCTTTATTCTTCAATAAGTTGTTGCTGGAAGAAGCCATACCTGACGAATGGTGCAACAGTTCGCTGGTGCCCATCTTTAAAAACAAAGGTGATGTGCTGGAGTGCAACAACTATAGAGGAATAAAGCTAATGTCACATAGTATGAAGGCTTGGGAGAAAGTTATTGAAAGGCGACTAAGAGAAGAGAGTGAAATTTCGCAAAACCAATTCGGTTTTATGCCTGGTCGAGGAACAGCAGATGCCATCTTTGCTATCCGCCAGCTGTGCGAGAAATACAGAGGTGCGCATAAAAACTTGCACATGGTATTTGTGGACCTCGAAAAGGCATACGACCGAGTGCCTCGTGAAGTTTTGTGGTGGGCACTTAAGGAAAAATGTGTACCAGGGAAGTATGTGCAGTTGATTCGCGCGATGTACAGTCGATGCAGTACCCAAGTCCGGTCTACAGTGGGCACTACTGACAGCTTCGATGTGGCTGTCGGCTTGCACCAGGGGTCTGCACTCAGCCCTTACCTCTTTGTGCTGATAATGGATGCTCTTTCTTCGGATATCCAGGAAGAGGCTCCCTGGTGTATGCTGTTCGCCGATGACATTGTGCTGGTTGCCGAGAGTGGCTTAGAGGTCCAGAGCAGATTGGAGGTGTGGTGGAAAAGACTGGAGACCGTTGGCCTGAGAGTAAGTCGGACCAAAACAGAGTATTTGTTTTGTGATTTTGGCGGACTCTCCGGTCCTGTGCCCATATCTCTTGCCGGAACGCCCTTACCGATCTGCTCCGACTTTCGGTACCTCGGGTCGCTTGTCCAAGGGGATGGCGAAGTAGACCGAGACATAACGCACCGGATCAACGCAGGATGGATGAAATGGCGACAGGTTACAGGAACAACTTGCGACCCACGGATGCCCCTCAAGTTGAAGGAGAAAATTTACAAGTCCGTGATAAGGCCTGTCGTACTTTATGGATCGGAATGCTGGACAGTGAAGAAGACGTATGAAAAAAAATTGCATGCAGCGGAGATGAGAATGTTGAGATGGATGTGTGGAGTGACAAGAATGGATAAAGTGAGAAATGAGTATATAAGAGGAAGTTTGAAAGTGGCGCCAGTGACAGAAAAGTTGAAAGGAAATCGTTTGTCTTGGTATGGGCATGTAATGAGGAGAGACGAAACGCATGTGACTAAAAGAGTGATGAATATAGATGTTGATGGATGGAGAGGCAGAGGAAGGCCAAAGAAAAGATGGATGGATTGTGTGAGGAATGATATGAAAGAGAAGGGAGTGAATGATAGCGTGACGGTTGACAGGGGAGAATGGAAGAAGAAAACGTGTTGCGCCGACCCCAAGTAATATGGGATAAGGGCAGGAAGATGATGATTCATAATATCAATTTATGAATTTCGATATTTTTTAAAGATTTATTATTTTTTTTTCAAAATTACTGCTTTTATTGTCCTAGTATGAAAAATTTACTTCAAATTTGTAGTATTTATTGATACTTAAATCAATTTTCTGCCTAAGCTATTAAAAAAAAAAAACTAGGTAAATACGCCATAGGCTTCTACTCCGTTCACCTATTATACCCTATTTTTTTCAAGACGGTAAAAAACGTCATCCGCTATTTATCAATAACATACATGAAAAAATTGCGAGGAACTATACATTATGGCAATGGTGATGTTTAAAAGGAGAGAGAGAGGAAGTGTTTTTTTATACCAGAATTTCAAAAGTGGACAAAAATTGCCTTATTCTTGCCTTGCCTTGCCTTATCGACACGGACAAGGCATCCCATAATCGTACTGCTTGGAATACAAGACTTGTTATAAAAGCAAATAGAATGCATCGGTGGCATCTGTAGTCTCAAGTTTTCCGATGACCTCAGACATCTATTGTGTGTCATGAAGGAATTTGAAACGTTGAACGTGAAAGATGGTTGAACAGAATACTATCTTAATAATATTATTAGAATTGTTATAAACATAACCGAAAAATAACAAAAACTTTTTTACAAAAAAATACAACCGACTTCCAAAAACAACTCTACAAAGTGAAAAATAACTTTAATTTCGGAAGTCGGTGTCTAGTTAAATGTATTATCGTTTTTTGCCACCGACTTCCGAAATTAAAGTTATTTTTCACTTTGTAGTGTTGTTTTTGGAAGTCGGTTGTATTTTTTTGTAAAAATGTTTTTATTTTTCACTTTTTAGTTGTGAACCTACCCCACACAAATTCATATACCACTACCTGCAAAACAAACTAGAACATCATCCATATAAAAGTGGGGAAAAAATACGTATTATTGAAGCTAACTCAAAAACTACCCAAGCAAAGTTAATCAATTTTATATGGAACCAACTGTGATGTATACACTCTCGAACAAAACAAAAAAAATCCAAATCGGTCCAGCCATCTTCGAGTAATCGGGGAAAAAGGTTCCGACGAATTGAGAACCTCTTCCTTTTTGAAGTCGGTTAAAAATGATATACTAACATAACTATAACTATTAAAAAAAACTAAAATATGGCGTCGAAAAATTCCTCCGCATCGCTGTCGACTGGTAAAGTACCTAAGAGACTGGCGGCATTTCCACGTTGTACCTATGGCAAAATTAAGTCACGGGAAGGGTCAACCAGCCGTTTGGAGATTTCGTTGAACAAACTATGAGCACTCGGACCCCACGGCTCAAGGGTTTCAACCCCAAACGGCTCGAAATGTAATTACCGATAAAGTTATTACACTTCCACCGCTCGAGGGTTTTTTTTGCAGCAGTGCCAGTACAGCACGCAGAGCCAGGAAGATGGGATGGCGCAAGAGTATCGACACACGTTGCGTCCCACACTAAAGGCCTTCCCAACTTCCATGGAAATAAAGACATGCCGTCCGATCTCTTGCCATCGTCGTGTGCCACGCCATTGGGTTATAATACAGGTTAGATTCAGTGATTTGATAAAAGTTATAGTAATAAATAGTGACATTACTATCGTACTTGCCAACATCATAATTTGTGATCAAATTCGTGCAATAAATCAACCATAAGTTGTCAAATTGTTATGTAATAGTTGGCTGGATTGTAACTAAAGTGTGCATATAATATATGCTTCACATCACTGGTAAGCAGGCTGACAGGAATATTATATCATACATAAACTCACGCCTTCTTCCTATGGGGGTAGGCAGAAAGTACAGAACGCCACCTGCTACGATCCTTACATTCTCCGTTTGCCTAGTATATGTTCGTAAATACGCACGCCAGTTGCGAGTACTACGCACCTGACCTTTCTGAAGAACATCACCAACATGGTCACTATTATGTCTTATTAGGGCATCCCCTCCCTGCGTTTCCACTCACATCTGCCTCGTAGGTAATTCACTTTCTTGAAAACGGCGAAAAATCGGGGCGAAAATTGATCTAGCTTGGTCTCATTTCTGGGAAAATTCGTTTTCTCTATTTTTACCCAAGCAGAGCTCGGTCGCTTAGATACGGTCAGCAACAGAAGTCGGTTAACACTGTTACTTTTTGCCATCATCTAAATTAACACAAAATGATTCGATAAACTGCATGTATTCGTTTAACTGTTAAGAGTTAATTTTCTTAAAATTTTTAGAACTTATGTTCCGATTTTAATGATATATTAGGTCTTTACCTATGAAATTGCCGTTCTGCAGTACTGGCCATTTCAAATCAAAATAATTTTTGTTTGGCTAAGAATTCTAATTTCAAATTAATTTTATTTTAAAAACATGGATTTTTTTTTCCAAAAGTAGTCATTTGTTTATTGATTAGTGTTACATTTTCATCGCATTTCAATCTTTTTAGTCATCATGGATACGTTAAAAATTCGAGTAATTATGGAATATGAGTACCGTCGTGGCAGCAACGCGGCACAAGCGGCACGCAACATCAACGACCAACCCACCACCAACGCACCACTTGTTATTGGTTTGCTCGCTTCCGTTCTGGAAATTTCGACGTGAAAAATGAACCTCGCGGTCGTCCGAAGACTTTTGTCGACAATGACGAATTAAAGGCGATTGTGGAAGCTGATGATACACAACTTACGGCTGAATTAGCAGCAGCTTTCGACGTTAGCGTCAAAACAATATTGGTCCATTTGCGTCAAATTGGCAAGGTAAAAAAGCTTGACAAATGGGTGCCCCATGAACTCAATGATCGCCAGCGCGAAGTACGCGTCGAGACGTGCCTTGCACTGCTCAACAGACACACAAATGAAGGAATTTTGAACCGCATTGTTACCTGCGATGAAAAATGGATTCTGTTTGATAACCGCAAGCGCTCAGCAAGTTGGTTGGATCCTAGTTCAGCACCTATACAATGCCCTAAACGAAAACACCCCTAGAAAAGTGATGGTCACTGTTTGGTGGTCTAGCGCCGGTGTGATTCATCACAGCTTCTTACCAAACGGGGTGAGCATTACTTCAGATGTGTACTGTGAAGAACTGAACACAATGATGGAGAAGCTGGCACATCTCCAACCAGCATTGGTCAATCGCTCGTCTCCGCTGCTCCTGCACGACAACGCGCGACCTCATACTGCACAGCAGACGGTCTCCAAGTTGCAAGAACTGGGCAACCCCAGTTCTTGCAACTTGGAGACCGTCGGAGAGACGACGGATGACGGAGAGCTTCCAACGAAGCTCTCCGTCATCCGCCCTACTCACCAGACGTTGCGCCTACAGACTACTACTTTTTCCAGAATTTGGATAACTTCTTGGCGGGAAAAAAATTCAATACCCGAGAGGCAGTACAAAATGCCTTTGAAGAATTTGTTGCCTTCCGTCCAGCTGATTTCTATAAGAAGGGCATTAATAAACTGCCACTGCGTTGGCAAGGATGCATTGATTGCATGGGTGATTACTTCGATTAATACAAATAAAAAATACATGAAAAAAATTCGTTTAAATTTTTTCATACAAAACGGCAATTTCATAGGTAAAGACCTATTATTTCGCTTAATAATAAAGATTAAAAAACTGCAAGTGTTAATCTACTTTTGTTGCTGACTGTACTAATAATATAAAAGAGTAACAATAACATTCAAAAATCCTCACTTGGTCTTTGTATTCCTGTCATAACAATGTACTGGTACTCGTAAATTAGTGATTAATCACCTATGTAAACATACCTAATTCTGCCTAGCCTTTTCCCAACTATGTTGGGGTCGGCTTCTTCTTTAACCGGATGCACCTGAATACAAGTATTTTACATGGAGCGACTGCCTATCTGACCTCGATACGATTACTGTAAGATAAGTTTTCAGACTTTCGGGCTTCTGACTACCTGTAACGACTGTCAAAGTTCTATAAATGTTAGCCGGGTCCAACGGCTTAACGTGAGGAGTCTTGGTATGTAATAGATGGTCACCCATCTAAGGGTCAACCTCAGTAAGCGTATCTTAACCTTTTATTGACCCTTGCGGCTGTTTCTACTTAGCCACATGCCCATCAAGGTTTAAGTAATTCAATTATATACAATTTATTTTTATCTGCAACATTTCATAGTTACGACATTATGACGCAAGCCGCTCTTATATTGATATTACTATCACGTAAAGATAAATTGGCATTCCTCTGCGAAAATGAAATGCCAAAAGAAACTAGTAAGAAAAGTGTGCTCGAGGAATTTGTTATCTAACCCTCCATATGGCAACATCGATACAGGAAATATTGATGTTCTCGGTGTTGCCTCTATAGAAATAGATTACCAAAACTTTTTTACCTAAGATAATAGGGATGACGACTAAAAAATATTTTTCAATACACTTTCTCGAAAACTGGTTCATGTCGCACTACGACTAGGTTCACAAAGCAAATAAAAAAAAAAAAATGCAATTACGCAAATATTTCACACGCGTGCGATTTTTCATTTTCCAACACGTGTGCGGGAATAAAAATTGCCACAGATAACTTATACCTATACTTAGTCCAAATTGGTTGAAACTGGCGCGAGACGATCCTCTGTATTCGAAGGTGAATGTTTTTTTTGAATCTCGGCAAAGAGATATGCGTCTTTACGGCGTTAATATTTTTTGAATATTTAAATAATGTTTATAAATAGAATATCATCAAAAACCATGATTGAAAAAAACGTTTGTGAACAAATTAACATTTATTTGTGTTTACTCAAAAGTATTTGAATTTTCTATTTTTCTTAATAGGCTGTTTATCGGCTTTATACCTTTGCTTCTCCTTCAACCTGGTGAAAGCAAAGCGCGGAAAAAAAAGAAAATTTAAATCATAGTTTCCTAATAATTCATGACAAAAATATTTTTCGTTATTTTATTTTATTTCTTCAAAAGTGTATTGAAAAACGTCGTTTGATACACGTGGACATTTGTGACTGCAGTTCTCGGCTCAAAAACAGCCTCGCTTACGGCTCTGGTGTTAATTCCGCCTCGAATGCAATAATAAACATGCTCCACTTGTATCAAAATGTACTATTTTTGTCCGTCTTGTAGATTATTAAAAAATATTGGACACGTATATTTTTATTTTTTTACATAATTATGTAATGTAATCAAAAGATTATGGCAATACATTGAGTTAAAATGTGGCATGACGTCACGCCTAACTAGATTTTATGCGTAGTTTAATGCGTTATGTCTAAGCAATTTTTATTATATTTATGATAAATCAAAAAAATACATGTCTAATATTTTTTTATTATCTAAATGACAGACTAAATAGAATTTCTTTTGTTTACCTACGCATCAACCCTATTCAATATTCGGCACGATACTACAGATGTCAAAGGACAGCTACAAGAAATATTCATGTAGTGTGTGTTGCCACTACAAAAATATATTACTGGAACTTTTTACCTTATGATAAATCTAATATTCGACACGTGTATCACGGACTGGTACGCAAAGAGACTGTATTATCCTGAAGTGCTATCAAGTTATATTATTGTGTTCCTTATACATAGGTTGCACTAAAAGTATCGGGAATGGAATATTTTCATTGTTCCTGTCATATTAAAATCTTTTTATTTGAAAACTCCTTGGTTTTAAAAATCGAATACCATTTATTTATTTAAAAAAAGATTCTCGGTCTTGTCACAAGATTTTGTCAAACTTGTTTAGTCGTTGAGAAAATGGAATTGACTCGAGAAAATTCAAGAGCGATGATTTATTGTGACTTTCGACGTGGTTTAACACAAAAACAGTATGTTGACCGGATGATTTCTGCATTTGGTGATGAAGCCCCATCCAAAACCACAATTTATCGCTGGTTTGCTGAATTTCAACGTGGACGTGTCAAGCTCAGTGATGATCCCCGTCAAGGTCGTCCAAAAACTGCAGCCACCCAAGAAAACGTTGATGCTGTGCGTAAGCTGATTGAGGAAGATCGACATGCCGATCGATATACCGCGAAATTCAGGCAACTTTAGATATTGGCATGAGTCAAATACAAATAATCTTGCATGAACAATTAGGTGTAAAAAAGTTGTTTTTCCGATGGATACCGCATTCGCTCTGTGAAGAGCAAAAAGCGGCTCGCGTTACTTGATGCGTCAGAACTCTCGAAAGATTCCACGCAGGATCCTCAAATGCTGTATACAACATCGTATCAGGTGACGAATCTTGGATATACGCGTACGAACCCGAAACAAAAAACCAGTCACGAGTTTGGGTGTTCGAAAATGAGTTAACGCCAACAAAAATTGTTCGTTCACGGAGTGTTGCAAAAAAAATGGTGGCCACGTTTGTCTCCAAAACCGGCCATGTTGCGACTATTCCTCTTGAGGGACAAAGAACGGTTAATGCAGAATGGTATGCTAGCATTTGTTTGCCACAGGTCGTTTCTGAACTCCGTAAAGAGAACTGCAACCGCCGCATCATCCTCCATCACGACAATGCGAGTTCTCACACCGCGCACAGAACAAAAGAGTTTTTAGAGCAAGAAAACATAGAATTATTAGACCATCCGCCGTACAGCCCCGACCTAAGCCCTAATGATTTCTATACTTTCCCTAAAATAAAGAATAAATTGCGTGATCAGAGATTTTCATCACCTGAAGAAGCTGTGGACGCCTACAAAACGGCCATTTTGGAGACCCCAACTTCCGAATGGAATGGTTGCTTCAATGATTGGTTCCATCGTATGGAAAAATGTGTCAAATTTCGCGGAGAATACTTCGAAAAGCAATAAATACATTTTTAAATAGTAGGTAATGTTGTGTCACTTCCTTGATTCCCGAATTTTTTTTTATTCTTACTTAGGTAAGAATAATCGCATCGTTTTTATGTTTTCTTTCAAGTTTTTTTATACAACAGGTCTTTTCAGACGCTTCTGTTCAGTGTTCAAGATTATACCGATGAAAGCCGAATTCACCAAGATGTAGGACATAAATGTTGAAAGCACTATTTCCTGATTGTGCCATTACTTTAAAAGTGCTTTCTAGGTATCTCGAATACTACCTGAAGTGCTTAAGTACCTACGGAACGTTGACATTAACGTTGCAAGTTAAATAAATAAATAAATAAATAAATATGTTTGGACATATCACACAACGCCATCTAGCCCCAAGCTAAGCAACCTAATGCTTGTGTTATGGTAACGAGATGGCTGATAAACTACTTATATATTTTTTTTTTTTTTGTAAATACATACATATTATAGATAGAAAAACACCCAGACTCGGAACAAATACTTGTAGGTCGTACAAATATTTGTTCCGTGCGGGAATCGAACCCGCGACATGCTGCGCAGCAGTCAATCGCTCAACCACTGCGCCAACCGTGTCGTCAACCGTGTGTCAAGTTAGTGTGACACTTCTACTTATGAACTTGAGT
This sequence comes from Cosmia pyralina, assembly GCA_946251885.1. Taxonomy (NCBI): domain Eukaryota; kingdom Metazoa; phylum Arthropoda; class Insecta; order Lepidoptera; family Noctuidae; genus Cosmia; species Cosmia pyralina. The sequence continues at coordinate 23,362,300 of OX276351.1, forward strand.
GTTGACTTTTGCTACAGTTTATAGTTTAAATTGGAACTTGTTTTGCTTTTAAAAAGGGTTTTTATGTTGACAGTATAATTTCGTTTATTTACCGAAAATTGATAAAAAAAACTATATTGACAGTTTTTAACCGACAAAAAAAAGTCGGATAAATCGGTTTCACTAACTTCGAATATATTTTAGTAGCAGGCAAAAAACATATTAATTATACCGTTATAACTTTCTCCTCTTTTCAGTTGGTTAGAAATTCAAATAACTTAACAACAATATTTTTATCAATAAATAAATACTACATGACATTGTTGGATTAATAGAAATTGTGCCAGAAACAGACCTATTTTTAGAGTCTGACCAAATATCGTTTTCGATTTTTGACTGAAATATCCATTTTCGGTAATTCTTGTATTCGGCCGAAAAAGTAAAACATTTTCGGCCGTGGCCGAAAAGTAAAGTCGGCCGGAAAATCAATACTTACAATAAGTTTATCGAAAGAATTTTTACAGTCACAACAACTAAAAGCACACTAACTGTGAAAATGCTAAAAAACATTTTTTTTTCTCACATATACCCCCAGATTGTTTGATTATTATTATTAATTTTGACTTTGAGAAAAGTACAAAGTTTCGTGTGATTTAAGTTTAACGGTTAAATCTAATGTTCAAAAGATTGACAACGCATCTCTGTTACTTGTACCAAAGAAAAACCTATCGAAAACAAAAAAAAAAAAATTTTCGTTTATCGTCGAAAATGCAAATCGGACTGAACTTTGGTTTCGTTTTCGGCCGAAATAAAATGCATTTTCGGTCGGACTGTATCTACTTACTTTAAATGTCATGTTGAGTGTCAATTTTTTATCAACACACGACCTCTCAGTCCTGTCTGAATAATTAGAAGATGTGGCTAAGGTAGGTATGCAGGACAGGTAGTCAAATAATGTAAAGTGTAGTAACTCAGAAGCTATTTGCATAAGTAGGGAACCGCAAATACCGCGTGAATGTTAGTTACGACTGAAATTCTTTGCTGGCATTTTCTTGGCTTGTTTTCTGAGAAAACCTACATACTTTGTTTTTTCAGTGAGACAGATAAGTAAACAAGTACTTTTTTGAGAAACGTGGTATATCACACTAATATTATAAAGGCGAAAGTTTGTGAATGTCTGCGTTTGTATGTTTGTTACTTCTTCACGCTCAAACGGCTGGACCGATTTGGATGAAATTTGGTATGTAGACAGCTCATACCCTGGATTTTGGATTATTTACTAGCGCTAGGCTAGGCTTGGTTATCCCGGTCTATGCGGGTGAAACCGCGGGTTGCAGCTAGTTACGTATAAAGGGTGGTAGGGATATCGATGCGCAACCGTTACCATGGATTCAGTACCTACATGATTCTGAACACCCCTGCAATGACAAACAACTGTTACATAAATTTTGACCGCGTAGATAATTGCACTTTTCTATGAAACAGCTTGGAAACAGCAGATTTTTTTTTTGATAACCGAAGTAAAATGTCTACGCAACCGCATCTAGAATCATGTTCTTAACGGGCCAAAAGCTCAAGATGTATGGTTTGGTATCTTACCTAACTATACAAACTATGATAATATTAGGTCTTTACTTATGAAATTGCCGTTTTACACAGAAAAATAAAAAAAAAAAGTTTTAAAAGAACACACACACTTTTGCCATTTTAATGGAAGTTCGTTAATGCATACGCTATAGAAATCCTGGGGACGGGAATCGCTGAATTCTTTATAGGCAACAAAAACGCACCGTGCGTTCACTTGCGGTATACCTTGTCCATACACGTCGTTAATATTGCGTGCTGTCTGTGCTGCGTTGGTGCCACGACGGAATTCGTATTAAAAAACCGGCCAAGTGCGTGTCGGACCACGCACAATGAAGGGTTCCGTAGTTGGGATGAATTTATCTTAAAAACAAACTTAACATTGTAGTTGAAAAACATGTTCTCCCATACATTCCAACTGTAAATGTAAGTTTGTACTCACAATATTGATAGATTTACTATGTTATTTTAAGACCACAGACTTCTTATAGGTTTTCCTGTAAGCTATAGGTAAAGACCTATTTTCTGTATTTTTTAAAAAATTTTAGGCTCATTAGTTTCAGAGATTAGTGGGGGAATGGTCAATTTTCGTCTATTTTCTTAAATAACTTTAAAACAATTTATTTTAAAATTATAAAACAAAATATATTTGAGATTCTCATAGTAAGCCTTTTCATTTGACATACCACATGGTGTAGTCTGCAAAACTTTTTTTTTTAATTTTCTTATTTGCCCCCCAAAAGTGACCTCTATATTCAAAATTCATTTATTTACTTTACCCGTCTGTGTTTGGGTCACAGAAATTCATATGCGTACCAAATTTCAACTTAATCGGTCCATTAGATTCGGAGCAAATTGGCTGTGACAGACGGACAGACAGACACACGAGTGATGCTATAAGGGTTCCGTTTTTTCCTTTTGAGGTACGGAACCCTAAAAATAGTGCACTATTTCGATTTTTCCATGTTTACAGAAACATCGATATCAAAGAAAAATCGAACGGCGGGATAACAAATGAACAACTGATTTTATTTTAAATGTCATGTCATTATCATAAAATTAATCTGAATTTGGAATTTTAAATAGAATGAAAGATATTGATCTTCACACTAGCCGGTATCAAAAATCGGCAATTTCATACTTACATATTATATACATAAAAAATGTTATTGCGCAGCAGAGTTCGGATCGGAACTGATTTATTGACCGTACCTACTGTAATAAAAATCTTTAAAATTCTCTGACAGTCAACGCACAGTCTAAACAGCTGGGTCTAGAAGCATTAAATATTGCGCAAGAGTTCCTTATCTCTCCCATTCCTTATGACCCCTTAAGAGGTTGTGCGTTATTTAAGTTACACATTGTATACAACGAAGGTTAACAATAAGGAAGGATATTTGAAAAATTATCCTCTAAAGGGGTTACATAAAAGTTTGTATGGAAATCCCATGGGGCATACGGTTTGTTCAACATAAATTAAGTAACTAATATTCCATGCATAACTTCTGGTTATTCACTCACCGGTTAGATCTGATCACTCTTCAAATGAGATCTGGAAGCAAACAATTCAATTAGTTGGATACCAGCGACTTCTATCTTCTCTAAACTCGTAAAAAGAGGTTGAGACTACATTTTGAACGTTTTTAATTATGGGTGACTGAAGGTTAATTGCCTTCTGGTAGGTATACAACGTGTCGTTTTGGATCCTCGTCAAATTTATGGGTGTGGTTAAACCGATAAATTTTTTGCCATGGCACCAACATCGTCATCGCGAAAAGATAATCAGCCGTCGTCGTATTTGCGTCGGTAGGTATTGAAGTTTTCTATGGGACAGTTGAATTTTTTTTCGCGAATACGATGTTGGTCCCATGGAGAAAGTTATTCGGTTTGATGTTCTGTACCACACCCTGAAATTTGACGAGGATGCAAAACGACACGTTGTATATTTATAACTAGCTGACCTGACAGATGTTGTTTTGTCCAAATTTCAACAGTTCATACAAAAATCCCATACAAAAAAGCACGTTCAGTATTTGCCAAATTTTAAAATTTTCCGGGAAAATGTAAATAAATTTCTTTCCATAAAAACCTGATTGGGCCTATTACGAACATTTTAAAATAAAAAATAGCCAAATCAGTTCAGCCGTTCTCAAGTGATGCGCTTACCAAAAGCATTTCATTTTAAACTAAATAGATATACTTCGAATAAAAAATGTGAACTTTAGAACTGAAACGTTTTATTGTATCTAGACAAAACGTTTCAATACAAGCTAAAGCTATTTCACAAAGTCAGTTAACAAAATATTACAATGATTATTCAGACGTTAAACCTCCTGTAAAGTTTTTGTTTCATTTTAATTTTACAAACTGTCACATGTTTAAATATCATTTACTTTTTCATAAAGTCAAAGTTTTAAATAAGTCAAAGTTTTTTTAAACGACAGTGTTATTATCAGTTGAGCTAACTGATAACAACACTGTCATTTAAAAAAAAACTTTGACTTATCATTACAGTAGATACCTACATAAAAAGTGGCCAAGTGCGAGTCGGACTCGCACACGTAAAGTTCCGTACCACCGTCCAATATTTCAAATCAAATCAAAATCGTTTATTTGCATAAAATGTGGTGGGTACAAAAGGTGTTACATATAAAATTTAGTGCGAAGACACATTCCGCCATGCAGTGATAGCATGCAAATATTTAGTTAACATACAATAAAATTATAGACACAATAACAGAATTCTATGAACGAAATTAACATTAAAATCAAGGCAATACCAATTTGAATTAAAATTACACACTACATTTATCTAAACAGTAAGGTAAGTAGCGACAAGGTAATTACCAAAGGAACTTAAATTAACTAAAACTGACTACAATGCATTCCTGAAGTGGTAGGACTGGCACGATTTTTTGTTGAGGAATTCGCCGATTGAATAAAAACTATGCGATATCAACCATTTTTTCAAAACCACGCAGAATTTTTTGTAAGGTTCTGTTATCCAGATAGGTAGTGAGTTATATATATATATAACTAAGTAAGTATAAGTAACTAAGTAAGTATAAGTGGCGCCATATACACACAACTGCGCCTGAATAGTTGTATCCTAGGTACAGGGATTTTTAATATTTAACACTACATATTTATTAAAATACTTTAGTAAATAACACGAGCAAAAAACGCCAAAACAACATATTTATTATATTTTTTTTAGTAGTGCTGCCATGCTGCTGATGCCATAGTAATACACACTCTGCGAACGGTTCAAAAGATTTGAACTTCCTGCATGTGACAGACGGACAGCGGAGCCTTAGTAATAGGATCCCTTTGGGTACGGAACCCTCAAAAGGCTGTACCTACACGAAAATATGAATACCCTTAATCCCCCGTTATCCCATTTTCGTTTAAAGCTAAGTTTAATTGCTCTCTTCTCTCTTACTTTTTATTCAGTTCCTTCCAAACGACACGTTTCTCTAAATTTCTTTCCAATTCTTTGACAGTCCATAAATTTCGCACGAGCTTCTTGACTAATGTGTTATCTGTGGCAATATCTTGCCACATCCCTAGGGGTTGACTTAATATTTTTAACGTTATATTGCAACCTAACCGAGCCGTACCGTTCCTCTTATTTATCAAACACCGCCAATATTTTTCGTGGCCCCTTTCTTGCCTTCTAATAAATTATCATCCTGCTTTTAATGGTTATCGTGTGAAATATTGAGTGTTTGTCAGTTATGAATAGCAGCACTTTGTTAAGGTAGTTATAACCAGAAAAAAAAGAAGAAGAAGATTCAGACTGGCAAGAGCCTATTATCTTGTTTACTTACGCGACAATATAATTATAGAATAGAATAGAATGGATTACTCTTTATTATGTACACCATGCGAATCTATACTTAAATAATTACTTGTCCTGACTGACTGATTCATCAAAACAGAGCCTAAACCACTGGGGCTAAAACATGAAATTTTGCACACGGCTTCCTTTTTAGGATTCCGTAGTCAACAAGGAACCCTTATAGTTTCGCTATGTCCTCCCGTCTGTCCATCCGCAGCTTAGCTCAGAGACTTCTAGTACTAGAAAGCTATAATTTGGCATATAGATATACATATTCATCACGCCGACAAAGTGGTAAAATAAAATCAAGAAAAAAAATGTTTCATTTCTCATACTCGGTAAGTAGTGTTTGTTTGATCCGATCTCTCTAGGGCGGGAATGAATTTTAAAAATAGAATTAAATTTGGTTAGCTAGTCGCCTACGAAAAATTTTACCTAATTAAAAAAGATATCGAAACAAAAATGCTGCGGTCTTGTGAGTGAACAGTCAGTGTGAATATTAAAAAAAAAACCGGCCAAGTGCGTGTCGGAACACGCACAATGAAGGGTTCCGTAGTAGAAAAGAATTTATCCCAAAAACAAACTAAACAATGGATCCCAAAAAAAAAAATATGTTATCAAACTACAAATTAACAATTTTCGGACTTTTTCTTTTATTTGTGCTGGAAGACCTTGCTTCTTGCCAAATTTCATTATTCTAGGTCAACGGCAAGTACCCTGTAGGTTTTGATTTACTTGCGACAGTTGCGAGTATCAAAATGTGTCGCAAAATGGCCGTATTTTTTTATTGCGTTGACTTAGAATGTTGATTTTTTTAGAACTCTAAGGGGCCATAGAGTATTCGATATTAATTTCAACTTGATATCTCCAGGCCTCCTTGAGAAAAAGGGTCATTACAGATTGACAGAGTTGATTTTTTTTTTATATGATGGAATTACAAATTAACAATTTTCGGACTTTTTCCTTTATTTGTGCTGTGAGAGCTTGCTTCTTGCCAAATTTCGTGATTCTAGTACAACGGCAAGTACCCTATAGTTTTGATTTACTTGCGAGTAACAAAATATTTTTTTTTGCAATGCAATATATATCACACGCGTGCGATTTTTCATTTTACACGTGTGCGGGAATAAAAATTGCCACAGATAACTTATACCTATACTTAGTCCAAATTTGTTATTTTCACTTAGTCACTATTCGGCATCTATTCGGACTTTCGGAGGTAAATGTTTTTTTCAAATCTCGGCAAAGAGTTAAGCGTCTTTACGGCGCTAATATCTTTTGAATATTTAAATAATGTTTATAAATAGAATATCAAAACCATGATTATTACAATACAAAAAACGTTTATGAACAAATTAACATTTATTTGTGCTCTAAACTCAAAAATATTTGAATTTTCTATTTTTCATATTAGGCTGTTAATCGGCTTTATACCTTTGCTTTTCCTTCAACCTGGCCCAAGCAAAGCGCGGAAAAAAAATATATTTTGCGTTATTTTATTTTATTTCTTCAAAAATGTATTGAAAAACGTCGTTTGATACACGTGGACATTTGTTATTGCAGTTCTCGGCTCAAAAACAACCTCACCTACGGCTCGGGTGTTAATTCCCCCTCGAATGCAATAACAAACATTCTCACTTGTATCAAAATGTACTATTTATTATTTGACTGACGGACTAAATAGAATTTCTTTTTTTTTACCCAGGCATCATCCCTATTGTATCAATTGCATGCAAGAGGCTCGTGAATAAGTAATACGCACGCACGCACAGCGCGTGGCTCGCACGGGTCGATTTTCAAGGTAAAATGCTCGTGTGCTTGCCTAAGACGGTCCGTGGATGGGTGATTGGGGATCCATTACATACCGCAACCCTCCTGCCTCGGAAAGCAGCTTCTTTTTCGTAATTTCAGGTTTGGTTCCATAATAAAAGTTGTTCACAATGATGAGTATGCAATGACTCCTTAAGAGACTGTGCTAAATTACACTTGTCATCATCATCTGTCCAGCCTTTTCTCAACTATGTTGGGGTCGGCTCCATTCTAACCGGATGCAGCTGAATACCAGTATTTTACATGGAGCGACTGCCTATCTGACCTCCACAACCCAGTTACTGGGTAATACGATACTCCTTGGTAAGACTGGTTGTCAAGACTTTCTGGCTTCTGACGACACATAACGACAATCAAAGATCTACAAATGACAGCCGGGACCAACGGCTTAACGTGCTTTCCGAGGCACGGAGGAGTCTTGGTATGTAAAAATGGTCACCCATCCACAGACCAACCGTGGCAAGCGTAGCTTAACCTGATCTATCAACCCGTGCGGCTGTTATTACTTAGCCACGAGCCCCTAAATTACACCTTGTATAGCATATTTAAAGAAAACGGTTCCAAGAAACCTCAAGCGTAGGCAATAAGTTATACATCATTGTAAAGGTAATTCTTGAAAGCTGCTTCTACAAATCGCTGGTCGCGTGCTGTTCTTGCTTGTTCATTTTCATGAATTACAATTCAATTATCGATATGATCACTACGCCTGGATTTTAAGAAGCGCAACTACGTAATAAAATCGGACAAGTGCGTGTCGCACTTCGCACATTTAGGATTCCGTACCAAATCTGGTTTATCAATGTATTGGTATTTTTTTAGTCAAAATATACGTAATAATATCACCGAATTTCAAGTTCCTGATTCAATGGGAAGTTAAAAAATCTTCAATAATAAACGGCCCAGAACGGTATAAATAATTTTTTTTTTTCTTTTTTTTTTTTTTTTGTTGACGCTGGGAAAAATGCATTACGCATGCCCACCCGTCGGGGGACGGGTGGGGTATGTGGGACTCCCCGGTAAATCCGGTATACCCACTAAACGATCCAGCGGCGCTCCCGCATCGCCGTGACGGGAGGGTCATGGGAAACTGGCTCAGCCTTTACATCCACAACCCTCCCGGCGCATGCCCGCCTAGCTGGCGGGCCCCGCTTGCCCCCCAGCAGGTTGAGGGGCTACGGGAATGGCCGGGAGCACCTGACCATTCCCGTCCGGCACTGGTGGAGGCCTGCCTGATGCCTAGCCTTAGCGTCCCAACTATGTTGGGGTCTGCTTTCAGCCAAACTGGATGCAGCTGAATACTACTATTTTACATGGAGGTCGGCCTATCTGTCCTCCACAACCCAGTTACTGGGCATCACGATACCCATTGCTAAGACTGGTTGTCAGACTTTTGGGCTTCTGACTACCTGTAACGACTGTCAATGTTCTCGATATGGAATAATAAAAAAAAATTATAAACCATTTATTTCAGGCGGCACAGGCCCATAGATAAACAAAACTTAAAAAAAAAAACAATAATGTAATTATGTTGTGTTTGTGTAATGGATGGTCACCCATCCACGAACCGACCGCAGCAAGCATAGCTTAACACCTTTGACCGACCTGTGCGTCTGTTAGTATGTAGCCAGGAGCCCACATAGGTAATAAATGACGCACTTTCCGAATTTCATTTTCGATAAAAGCGTGATGCACCGCCTGTCCAATAAAAATATTCTTATGGCGCCCGCTGCCCTGGTAACGTCGTCGGGTATTTCAAATTTTCAAATAGTAAGGCTGAAGAAACTAGAAATATTTTCATAAAATGCTAGAAAATACTACGATATTTAAAATAAATACTTTTCTAACAATTTTAAGCCTAATCTAAGGGTTAATTATGTATACTAGCGACCGGCCTCTGCTTCGAATGGTTTTTACGACTTGACAAAACATCGAGATTTCTTTATTCTAAGTAAGTTTAATATGAATGTAATATACACATAATCCTTTCGGAATAAATTCTCTAAATGATGGCCATAGCCGCATCAAAATCCGTTGCGCAGTTTAGAAGAACAAAACAATTACACCTTAATTTATAATAATATTCATACAGGGTGTTAGGCAGACGGTTGAACATTCGCAAAAGGCGGATCCGTGGGGCCGTCTGCTACGTTTTTAGACCCAGGCTACACGCATTTTTTATATTACTTTTTTTTTAATTTCATTCGAAATTCATCATTGCTCAAACTTCAAACGTCAATAATTTCATTTAAAAATAACAAAACTGGCAACATTTTAATTTTATTTGCATCTAGAATAATTGTAAAATCTCATACAATATGAATTTGACGCAGATGCTTGCTAGAAAATTAAATGTGAGCCCTTAAACTACGAACAAATTTTAAAAATATACCGAAAGCATGACTTTGATCTGCGTTTAAAAAAAACTAAGAGTGATGGATCAGTTCTAATTCTAGGAAAACATCTTTGGTTCATGCTCGTTCTAAAGATATGCAATATGCACAATTTATTTTAAAACAAAACTAAAGTTATTCGTCAATCATTACTGCCCGGGCCTTTTTCACGGAACTGTACATTTGCGAAATGTGAAACGAATTACGAGTACATGCAAAATTGTCAAAATGGTTTAAGGAGTGTGAGGTGTGACGGAATTCTGCTATTGCGTAAAGTGCATAGCCAAATATGTAACATGTAAAGTTATTAAAAATAAATGGTGGATTCCGTAACCGTTCTGATGCGCGTACATACATTTTTTCATTGATTTTTAGTTATACAACGTGTCATTTGCATCCTCGTCAAATTTAAGGATGTGGTATAGACAATCAAACCGAACAACTTATTCCATGGCGAAAAAATAATCAGCCATCCCATACATTTGCGTCGTGTAGGTATTAAAGTTTTCTATGGGACAGTTGAAAATTTTTAGTGATTACGATGTTTGGTCCCATGGAGAAAGCTGTTTGGTTTGATGTTCTGTATCACACCCTGAAATTTGACGAGAAAGAAAAAACACGTTGTATAATAGATAAACCCACTTTTTCAATCAATCTGCCTAGCCTTTTCCTAATTATGTTGGCGTCAACTTCCAGTCTAACCGGATGCAGCTGAATACCAGTATTTTACATGGAGCGACTGCCTATATGACCTCCACAACCCAGTAACTGGGTCATACGATACCCCTTGGTTAAGACTGGTTGTCAGACTTTCGGGCTTCTGACGACCCGTAACGACTGTCAAAGATCCACGAATGACAGCCGGGACCAACGGCTTAACGTGCTTTCCGAGGCACGGAGGAATCTCGGTATGTAAAGATGGTCACCCATCCACTGACCAACCCCGGCAAGCGTAGCTTAACCTGATGGCTCGACCCGTGCGGCTGTTATTACTTAGCCACAAGCTCCTTTCTCTCTATTATAAACCCACTTTTTCACAAGCTATAAATAACTTTTGCAATAACTTCATTAATTTTATTTTTATAACATACAAGTCCATTGCACATCACTCTACGCCTGCTCAATCGAGCCTTCTTAATGAATGGACACGACAAAATTTACCACAGGATCTTTGCATGGTACACCATGCCATAGCCCAACTATTTGCTTATTCCTTGAGACTTGCGGCGCCACACTTCAACCTAACCCTTTCCAACCAACTTAACCCTTTCCGCGCTCGATATATAAAACGACAATTTATTTATGGCAAGCGCACATTAATATTGGATCTCGATATTTTAAAATACCCGAACGATATCGATCACGTCCCTTACCCAATTTATTGCAATGTTATGCGCATAAAAACGGAATTTGGCCAGTATATCTCGATAACTAATATGGACACGGTTACGCTGTATAATATCATAACTCCTACACATAGGTTGAAAGAGAAAAGCAAGGTCTACAAGTGCCTTCTGGCTGTTCGCAATAAAAATCCCTTACAACGTCTTGCGTAACCCGCCCTATATAGAAGTACGATATTACGGAGGCAATGTGTACTGGAATGTAACTCTCTAGAGTACCTATATATTATGTTGACTTGGAACAGTTGGAACAGTCCTTTGCTGTCACGCGATCGTTCAAAGTAATGTCCCCAAAATAAGGAAACTGAATTATTTAGTTATCAAGTAAAACCTTTGTTGAAATAACATTTCAACAAAGGTTTTGCTGCAGTCTGCAAACGAATAATTTACTCGTGTGGGTCATTCAATCATGAAATATTTATCACAAAATTAGCAATGAACAGGCATGCTTCTTTTTAGTGATTGACTCATTGTTCTATAATGGCAGGAATAATTCTTGAGCTCGTACCGACCGCGCCGCGCGAGAAAAGCTAACCGTTTCTAATATTTCTTACACCATTGCAGCAGTGAAAAATATAATTAAGTATCACAATTCAAGTCCCAAGATACAGGCGATGCCTAGTTTAGGGACCACCGCATATAACAGAATGAATGTCACTAATAGTTACAGACAAAATTATTATGTTAAACTAATTTTAAGGTAATTAATGCAGCAACGTTTAAATAAATTTTATTATTTTTATTTTTATTCAAGCGAATTTAAATCGCACCTTATAACCGTCACAAACAAAGACCTACTAACTTAAATTGCTTTTCTAATTTAGTCAATAACGGAGTTACATCAATTTTGCCATACGGAATAACCACGTACGCGTCATTCTCCAGAATACGAGGATAAGATCTTATAGAAAAGTTTTACAGAGCTCTCTCTACTGGGCTCATGTGAAACTTGGTAATACACAGTAAGACTTTCCGACCAGAAGTATTTCATTCGTAGACATTCAAAACTTTACCAGCACTTTTGAAGTAAAAAATAAATATAATTAAAGCACTTTTTAAATTGACTGACACGATTTAAATATGTTTTAATGTTGTTGTATAAAATTTGTCCTAATAAATAATCACATTATCATTATTTTTTTTTTTTCTAAGGATTCTAAATTTTTAAATACACTTTATAATGTTCGTAGAAGCAAGCACAAGTCGTGTTACGGAACGTACCTGGTTAGCGGGTAGCTTCGCTGACGGCTGGACGTCGAATGCCGTGCGGCGAGGAAGATCCTCCTAGTATACTCGTAACGCGCTGCAGTTGCAAAGAATCAGAGGGCCGAAGATTGATCGCCAGTGCCCTGGTATGCCCTGGATGCTCTGCACCTTCGATTTACGCACAAATTGACTCCGTGTGAAGTTTTAAACGAGGTTTCCGCACGATTAGGCAGAATGACTTGAAAACTCGATTAATTTCGATTTAGAAGTTAATTTTGGGGAACGCGATGTATGTCGTGGCTTTCATGTTTTCTACCTTTGTGTTTTAAATTAATTTGGTGTTTAAAGGAGTAGAATATAATAAAATGCTAGCTAATATACACTTCTGGACACATCTTTTGGCCCACCTTGTATTTTCAGTTTCGTTTGGTCCTAGCTAAAATTTTATATTAGGTCGAGCAAAAAGTTTTTATGCAGTTTTGAACCTGGCACATTCACAATTTCATTCAATAATCTTTTTTTGAATTTCGAATACAGAATTTTAAGAAACAAAAGACAATTTGGAGCCTGTTTGTTGATATCAAACAATCGAATACTAAGAAAACTTGGTTTTATTGGTTTACTTGGATTTAATTCTTGAAAAAGTGATTGATATCTTTGGTTTTGCAACAAACATTACTTATTCTTAACATTAAGGTGAGGTTCTATCAATAATCTATGGATACTTCACCTGAAGTCGCCGCCCAAGCTGTGGCACTTATTCAGGCCGGACACAGCCAAAAAAACGTGAGTGCTCAACTTAATTTAAGTCGATCTGCGGTCCGAAATGTTTATCGGAGGTACCTAGAGACTGGCGGCTTTGTTCGTCGCCAAGGAAGGCCACGATCTCGGGTCACAACTGAAAGGCAGGATCGATTCATCGTGACGACCAGCTTGAGAAATCGTCACCTTACCTCCATTGAGATACAAAACCAACTTCGCGACTTCCACGGAGTATCTGTGAGCGCTCGAACTGTTCGGAGAAGGTTAAAAGAACGCGATATGGTACCACACAAGCCAGCTAACGGCCCCAAACTAACGCGAGCCCACCGAACAGCGCGCCTTCATTTCGCACGCAGTCATTTAAATTGGACACAGCAAGATTGGAGCCGTGTACTCTTTTCTGATGAGTCTAAAATTGTGTTACATGGCAATGATGGAAGGAAGAAGGTCTACCGACGTAAGGGAGAGCGTTTCGCACAATGCTGCTTTGAAGAGAGGGTTGCTTATGGCGGTGGCTCATGGACTGTCTGGGGCGGTATATCCGCAAGCAGCAAAACTCAACTTGAGGTTGTTACAGGACCACGGCTGCCAACATTAAATGCTGAAAGGTACATTCGTGAGTGCTTAGAACCTCACGTGATACCATACGCGGACTATGTGGGCCCAAATTTCCTTTTTATGCATGATAATGCAAGAGCCCATGCGGCCGGCATCGTCAGGGAATATCTTCGGGATGTGAACATCACAGTTATGGACTGGCCAGCCAGAAGCCCAGACATGAACCCCATTGAGCACATGTGGGACGAGCTAAAAAGACGTGTTAGGGCTCGTCAGCCAGTTGCCCAGACGATGCAGGAGTTGAAAACTGCCATAGAAGAGGAATGGGAGATGATCCCTCAAAATTTCATAGAGTGGTTGATAAACTCTATGCCTAATCGTATGAGAGCTGTGGTAGATGCCCATGGAGGCAACACGCGTTATTAAATTAAACCTTTATTTGATAAAACATGTTTTTTATTCAAAAATCAATTGCCTTTAACAAGGCGCATAACCGACTTGTTAGGCGTAGCTCCATGTCGTATGGTATTCTGAATTCAAATTTAAAACAATACGATCGAAAAAGATGGTAAAATGTATCAGGTTTAAAACTGCATCAACAGTTTTTGTTCAATCTAGCAATCATATTTCGGTAGGGGCCATCGAAACCTAAACTCTAAGGTGGGCCAATAGATGTGTCCAGAAGTGTATATTTATTTATTAAGAGATAATATGAACATATTGTTAATAAATGATAATAAGAACATATTGTTGGAGGAGCTCGTGGCTAAGTACTAACAGCCGCAAGGGTCGACCCATCACGTTAAGCTACGCTTGCCGAGGTTGGTCCGTGGATGGGTGACCATCTTTACATTCCGAGACACCTCCGTACCTCGGAAAGCACGTTAAGACGTTGGTCCCGGTTGTCATTCTTGGATCTTTGACAGTCGTCAGAAGCCCGAATGTCTGACAACCAGTCTTACCAAGGGGTATCGTATTACCCAGTTACTGGGTTGTGGAGGTCAGATAGGCAGTCGCTCCACGTAAAATACTGGTATTCAGCTGCATCCGGTTAGACTGGAAGCCAACCCCAACATAGTTGGGAAAAGGTCAGGTAGATGATGAATAAGAAGATATTGTTGTGTCTGATGCACAAGGGGAAAATCAGACGAAAGTTGTATTTTTACGACAAAGTATTGATATTTTTTTATGTCTTTGCGTAAATTGACACTTTTTGAGGACTGTATGGCCACTTTGAAAACATAAATAAATGAAGAATGGACAAGATTTATAACTCGAACAAGTCTATTTTCATTTGCCGTTTAGAAAACTCAAGTACATGTAGTAAGTCTGTTTGAGTCCTGCAATCTTGTAAACCTATTTTTCGAGCCCACAAGAATAATACTTACTAGTGCTACATGCCCTAGGTAATATTCATAAGGTCCACCATACCAAGCCACAAAGAATTTGACTAGATTCTAATCATTGCGGACAAAGGATTACTATCCAAAAAACCAAAACCACTTAGTGACTAAAAAGGAAAAAAAAGTCTTATATCTAAATCTAACCTCATTAACAAATTACGAATCATAACTGCTCGGTCATTTCATGAAATGGCCGTCTACGATCGACCCGTGCTGCTGTTATTACTTAGAAATTGGGGATCTCCGATCAGCATTTAAAAATACCTGTATATTCCAGCGCATCTTCTTAGCAATGTTCCGGCTGTGGTTTCCAGCGGTGTGGTCACTTTGAAGGCGAGTGATGATGTGGTCACTGCTGTCTGCAGTTCCTTTGACGGGTAGGTTAATGAGTCGAATATTATTCTGAATAAATACCTAGTGGTCGACATCTTTTGGTTGATGAATATTTAATTTTGTATAATGTTTATGACTATGGTATACATATAAGTTTTGCCCACGACTTCGCTCGTGTGGCGCATGGTTTTACCAACTCAGGAACATTCGTGAGCATGCACAACCATTTACTTAAGTTTTACTGCAGTCGGATAAGGGTTTAGGAACGCATAATGCCCGAGACCGATGAGGCTAGTTCTAAGATAGCAAGCTAGAACCTCTGTCAACTATCCTCGCTTGTTGTCCTAGCTCGGTACATGCTAGTGCTGTTTACATGATGCTAGTTAAATTTTATAAGCCACTAGCATTGCGGTGACTATAGTATCTACGTGACATTTTACATCATATACTTACACTTTGCATTCATTTATATATGTATGTATCATACTCTTTTATTGATTTTGCATTAGTATTTTGCGAATCGGTCTAAAACGATTTGTTTAAAATTTCTTCTTGAAGACTTTTTCTGTCTTCAAAAAATGCGACTTGTCAGTGATCGAAACGGCCAGAAATACGAGTATTCGTTCAAAAACCTCTTCGATGAATTCTGAGAGCGTGTCAATTATTTTTATAATATAGTATCTACATACTACAGACATTTTACATAATATACTTACACTTTGCATTCATTAATATTATTATATGTAGGTATCATACTCTTTTATTGATTTTGCATTAGTATTTTGCGAATCGGTCTAAAACGATTTGTTTTCTTTAATTTATTGTTTAATTTTCAATGCTATGACCCTTACGTCAGGCTGTCAAGCTTGGGGATAGCAAGATAAAGCTAATCTCAGATGGCGCTGCGAGCGATTGTTCCCAATGGCGTCAGTTTGACATTTCTTGAAGTGTGTAAACCAGTGTAAACAAAGCAAGAAAAAACACATTATGGGCGATTAGTGTTGTTTATTTGACTAATGGACGCGAAAATGTATTCTACGTGGAGCTTGCTTGAACCCAAAGCAGAGTTAAAGAAAAGAGGGGCGTCTGTAAAAGGAAAAATAGCTGATTTAGTGAAAAGGTATCTAGGTCAACTTAGACCTTTGAAATCAATACGTTTACAATGTTTGAACGAATGATATTATAATTGAATATAACTTATTAGCCAATAGTATGTATATTTATTATTATTTTTATAATTTTCTGTGCTCTGTAAAACAAAACACCGTCAATCATGTAACTAATCTTGGTGTATCTATATGCTGAAATGTTATTGAATATCACAAATTCAGGATTATGTTTACAAATGCTGAGGCTATTTAAGTAATGGTTCTTTTATCTTTCGGAGATACCTACAGAGTGATGTTTAATTGGACATTTTTTCAGGTTAGAACTGTATGACAAAAACTTTAACTTTAATGCGCCACGACTCTCTCCTAATCCGGCAGAACCCTCTATTGTACATCCACCATTGGAGATATAGCATGACATAAATAGTAACTTTATTTTACCTCCACTTGAAAGACAATGTATTAAATATTATTTTGAAAAATAAATATTTCATTAGTGGTTTTATTTTTTGTGATTTAGGTAGTTGCTATTTTACTATAATACTAAATATTTCTGTCATTTTGCAGATTCAACAAAAAAACAGATGCATCAGAGAAATTATATGAAGCCAGATTCCTCATATTGATAAGATCTGCAATTGTCAAAGAATACTTTTATACAAAAGGATTTGTCAAGAAGACAATGAAAAAATTAATTATCGAGTTGACTTCAAAATAGATGACCAGGGAGGGTGGTATTGAGGAATGCCATTGTGAATGTCCTGCAGGAGCAGGTAACGAAGCACATTGCAAACATGTTGGTGTGCTGCATATGCGCAGAGATAAAATAATGTTAATAACTGAGTCGTAAACGCAGCACTTCCAAACATTTCACAGACCAAAAAAAATATTCACAGGATCTCCGTCAAGGCTCAAAATCTTACAAAACGAAGATACAGCAAAAATTACATTTGTGAAGCATATCCTACAAATTCTATAAATAAAACCAACTATAATAACAGAATTCGTAACCTTGTCCTAAATTTGAATTCAAACATGCCAATGAAACAACTTTATGGACCAGCTAACCCCATGGCAGTCAGTCAAGATCATGACTATTTAAAAGATACTCAAGAACTGTTGCTTTTGAATAACCTCAATTTATTAGAAATTACTACTAATCAAATAATAGCAGTAGAGAATGAAACTAGGAATCAAAATTCGAACTCTCTTTGGTATGAATACCGTAGTTCTATAAAGTACGGTAAGTATTCATACCAAAGAGAGTTAGAATTTTTAATAAAATTCCTTCCTATACCCCTTTCTTTATCAGGTATATTATTCTCCTTCCAACCTATTCTTTAATGATAGTCTAATTTTGTCTCAAGTGGGAGCGCAACAGGGGATCCATTGGGGCCACTTGTTTTCAATTTAGTCATCTCAAGATTGAAATCATCTCGGAACCTTTGGTACCTTGATGATGGCATTAATGGTGGATCACTGGAAGAAGTTTGCAAGGACCTAGAGGTTCTTGTTCCCCAACTTAAGGAGTTGGGTCTGGAGGTGAATTCCTGCAAGTGCGAATTTTATCCCTGTGGCGTTGGTGCTCGTACACACTTCTCACTCTTTCATTCTCTTTTACCTGGCCTCAAGGAACTTTCTCCTCTCTCTTTCTCCCTTTTGGGATCTGCCATTTTTCTTGACGGAGTGCCAGAAGCCATTTCCTCCCGTAAACAGCTTCTCCTCAATGCTCGGGAACGTCTCAAGGATCTTTCTGCGCATGTTGCGATTTTGTTATTGCGCATGTGTTTTGCCGTTCCCAAAATTACGTATCTCTTACGGACCGCTCCTACCTGGCTTTGTCCTGAGGAGGTACGTTCATTTGACTGTGCTGTAAAATCAACGGTTGAGTCGATCCTGAATGTATCTTTTAATGATGAGCAGTGGAGGCAGGTGGCTCTTCCTATCCGGCACGGGGGACTTGGGGTGCGATGCGTGCATGATGTGGGCCTGCCGGCTTTCCTGGCGTCGACACATGGGGTGGCTGACCTAGTCACTATAATTCTAGATTCCAATGGTGACGGGGCAAATATACCTTTTATGTTGGATGCCGGGTCAGCTTGGTCTGCCCTCAACATGGGTGCAGCAAGCCCTGACGCAACACATGCGCAGCGCGCTTGGGATGACGTCTCGTCTACGCTGATCCAGGAACAGATGTTGGTGGAGTCCTCGGGGGTTGATCTAGCCAGACTCAGGGCTGTATCGCAACCGGAATCGGGGGCATGGTTGCACGCGCTTCCATCGCCTCATCTGGGCACGTTGCTTGATGACGACTCATTAAGTAAGGCGGTGGCCCTCCGCCTGGGCTGCAAGGTGTGTGAACCCCATAGATTCACCTGCGGTTCCATGGTGGAGGCCGATGGCCATCACACTTTGAGTTGTCGTCGTTGCTCGGGGAGGTCCCCGCGTCACCATGCCCTCAATGATATTGTAAGGAGGGCATTCGTGTCGGCAGATGTTCCCTGCATGCTGGAGCCTCCGGGATTGTGCAGGACTGACGGCAAGAGGCCGGATGGGTTGACCCTGGTGCCTTGGAGGAACGGTAAGTGCCTAATTTGGGACGCAACTTGCGTCAGCACTGTTGCCGCTAGCCACCTTGGTCGCACGGTCCTCTCGCCGTCGGCAGCAGTGGAAAACGCCGCTGAAAGGAAGAGGCTGATGTACGCTCCGTTGACGACCCGTTATCATTTTGTGCCCATTGCAGTTGAGACCATGGGTTGTTGGGGCACTGAGGCCAAGAAGCTCATTGGTGAGATAGGGCATAAGCTTTGTGAGAAAAAGGGTGACTCCCGCTCCGGCTCATTCTTGGTGCAAAGGTTAGCCATTGCCATACAACGCTGCAAGCGTTATGGGCACCTTTGCGCCAGGAACAGTTAGGGGCGGGTTATTTGACGTGCTGTTATAATTTCTTTTTTTTTATTTATTTGGTAGTTGATATAAATATTTGTAATATAATAAATTATAATGTATATACCTTTATATTTTTCTCTGTGTACATAACTTTCAAAGACATCAAACTGATTTATGTTCAAAAAGACGAGTTATTCGTAAATAACATTTTATTAAAATTAGATTATTTTTACAATAACTTTATGAAGGCTGAAATTATAAATAAATATTTGTATAAGGATTATTACAATATAATAAAAACACCTAAAAGTTATTTATGAGTTTTATTTATGATACACTCTCGGAAATTGCATAACATTAAGCATATAAAAAATGTTTTCGAAGCTAAAGGAACATAGTAAGCATTAAGCTCAGTTTTTAATATTTTATAAGTCTTAGTTAAGCCAAATAAGCGTTCTATACAGGTTGTACAATCTTAGAACATTTTAACATGCAAGTAGGGCAAAAATAATGATACTAAATTGAAAGAGTACTATATGATACAAACAGGTCCTTTTCATAATGCCATTTTAATTTTGAAATCATGTAGGTATTTATGGTTTGAAAACATAGATGTCGCTTGTAAGCGTTATCTACCTAAATTTAAACTAGGTGTCGTTACACTACAGCGTCAATGACTGAGTGACTATTTATTCTTATAACATTATAATACATCAGGTCAACAATGGCACATTTCCAGCTGTCATTAGTGCCGGTCGTCTTTGTTGATAAATTCAACAAATTTTAACAACCTGGGGCTTTTCTGTAATTCTTCGAGTTGAGACCCTGCTCTCTGCTAGGAGTAATAGTGTTCTGTGCCCGTGCCTTACGCGTCGAGTGTTTTCATCAATCTCTAGTGCTTCTCCGTGAAACCGAAGTTGTATGAATAGGTTCTTAGTGCAAAATAAATTATAGGATTCTTATTTTATGGGTTTTATTTTCTGCAGCCCGTAATATCTAAAAACATAACAAACAGGTGGAAAGCAGGATTGATGGTAGACCTATATATGTATATAAATTATTTATAGCAGGAAAGTTTTCGGTTTGTAGTTATAGACGGCGCCACCAACCGCTTTCCTTCCGAAGCCGTCGAGTAAAGCCTCTATACGTATTTATAAAAAAGTATTCTGTGATAGTAAAGCACCGATCACAGTTCAGTAATAGTAGGGGAGCTTAGGGGAGGAACTGCGCGATTTTCGCGACCAATTTTATAGGTAATAAACATTAGTTTTAATATTCATTAATCATGCATGTGAGAGTTAGCCGCCGCACCCAAGGGAGAATCTAAAGTTACAGCATGTCAAAGTTGTAAAAAAAACATTTAAAGAAGTAATTTCATACCGTGACAAAACCTTGTTGTTTTGTATAGGTTAAAGTTGAAATCATATTCATATTTTTTAACAATATTAAAATGAAAAGCAGACGTCTTTACAGTTCCGTTGGCAATGCTTTACTGAACTGTAATCGTTGCTTTACTATTTAACTCGGCATCAATACGGTGTACCTACACGTGGTTCCGGCGCGGCTCAAGCGCGGCTCCGGCGCAGCTCTAGTGCGGGCGCAGATGCGGTGCAAATCAAAAATCATGCAATGGGTAAAATATATACTCGTAAAATTGTTCTTATTGTGTGTAACTTTATTGTGTCGTCGCAAGAGTCGCTACTTAATTAAATGATTTTGCGGAATGAATCTTCTGATCTTCTGTACTATTATGTATTCTGTAACGTAGCTTCGATTCGAACGAGTGGTCACGTGAGTGCCGCTTCAATATTGCACTAGATGAGTGACGTCATGACTGCAGCCGGTCCATAGGTCACGTCTTGTCGACAGACGCGGAACCCGGTACTTCAATCGAATACGCAAAATTAGATTACGCAGAAGCGCCAGGGTAGTCCGCGAAATTGAAATGTTCTTATTTTATAATTTACAAGTCAGTATTAGTTTGTACGTTGATCAAAATATGATTCGCGACCGCAACAAGTATGTATTTACAGATTATTATCATTAAAGTCATCAATACAAGAAGATGGGGATGATGGGGAGATAGTGATGGGTGGTGAGGACGAGAGAGAGGGGAGGTTGAGTGAGGGGGGAGAGGGGTAGGAGGATGGAGGGAGGGGGAGGGTTGGAGAGGGAAGTGGTTAGGGGGAAGGGAAACGGTGAGGGGGTTAGCGGGGGTGTGAGAAGGGGTTAAAAGGGGAGGGGTGGTAGGGAAAAGGGATGTGCTGAGGGGAGTGAGAGGGAGGTGGTGAGGGGGATGAGAAGGGAGGGGGAGGGGTGAGAGGTGGAGTGATAGGGGAGGACGAGCGCCTTTACACATTAAAGTTGCTTTTTGTATAGCACTGGTTCATTGAAGAAACCCTGCCCGACAGAAATAACCGAAAAATAAAACAAGTCGGAACGCACAAAAGTTTAAACTCTTTCTCTTACTTCTCTTTTTGTTTTAGTGTTATCTGAGTCTATCATTGATTTTTACGATTCCGTACCTCAAAAGGAAAAACGGAGCCCTTATAGGATCACTTCATTGTCCGTCTGTCTTTCTGTCAAGACCCTTATTCTCAGGAACGCGTGGAGGTATCAAATTGAAATTAATATCAAATGCGTAGGTCTAAGGTCCCTTGGAGCCATCAAGCTTCTAAGCCAACGGAATTAAAAAATCGCCCATATAAGCAAAATATTTAGATACTCGCAAATAAATCTAAACCTACAGGGTACTTCCCGTTGACCTAGAATCATGAAATTTGACAGGAAGCAAGATCTCACAGCACAAGTAAACGAAAAAATTCGGAAATTATTAATTTGTAGTTTTATCACATTAAAAAATATTTTTTGCTATTACAAACTTAGATTTGCAGTTGGAGAATTAACCATGACACATATAAAGTTAAGTTTGTTTTTGGGATAAATTCATTCCAAAAACGAAACCCGTCATTCTGCGTGGTCCAACACGCACATGGCCGGTTTATAAAAAACTAATTAAGTAGGTATGTTTACATACCGTTTTGGGACCCTGGTTATTTGCTATACAGGTATTCCTAGTAGGTACACACGGCTACACATCAAGCTATACATTTCCAGTTTGTACTGACCCCTCATTGTAAGGAAATCCTTTACAATGCGAGATCAGCGGGATATATATAGCTTGATCTGTAGCCGTGCTACCACCACCAGTCTCTCACAAACTAATGTCACAAAGTTTTTAAGCTTATCTAAAATAATGTGTTCTCATTGTTTGTGAAGAGACAATAAATTATTTGAACTCGATTTATTGAACAACTAAGTCAACCTTGTCGCCGTCCTTCGTAAGAATAAAGAAGTGTATCAAATTCGCTTATCAGATCCAATAACTAAGCAAAAACTACAAGACAAGTGCCTAGGTACCTGAAACAAATGCGAAGTCCAATTTAACTGTCAGTATAACTGAAAGCTAATTTACAGTCGCTTGTACTCGAGTAGGAATCTAATTTATTTCTCACTACTCGTGTCTGCTAACCACTGATTCTCAGTGAAGTGCTGAAAATTACACCCTTTCACCAGATACATTGAAGTTGGACCAAAATAAGATACTGACGGCGAAGTACAAATACCTCCTAGTAATACCTCCTGTTCCTTCAGTTGCCAGTGCCAGGGCCACGGTATCTCTTTCGAACAACCCGCGACCGGCCGCATCGGCTCTATCGGACCCCATCACCGCTGAGATCTCTTTGAGGCGCGCGTGGATCACAACGTGCCGTCGACCCGGGCCTGGTCCTTACCGGACGGCGAGCTGACATCTTTCAAGAAATTCACTTTTTTATCAAGCTCAAACTCAACTCAAAGCATTTATTTGAAATAAATCAATTACAGGCACTTTCGAATTTGCCGCGGGAAATCACGGTACAGCGGACAGAGCTCCGGCGGGATCTTATGGCGACATGGTGAGTGCGATTGTCGCTAACGAGCGCTGGGCACGCCACAATTGCGGCGATAAGTCCCTCTTTGAGGAGTGGTTGGAAAGGCGCCACGGCGTCCTCACCTTCCGCCTAACAAAGGTCCTCACCGGACACGGTTGTTTCGGGAGGTTCCTGTTCCAGATAAGGCGGGAGGAAACACCCGGGTGTCACCATTGTGTGGATTGCCCGGAGGACACGGTGGAGCATACATGTCTGCCCGGCTTGGGCGGTGCACCGACGCCGCCGTGTTGTCGCGAAGGCAATCGGCGGTGGCGATCTCTCGCGTCCGAACCTGGTCCAGGCCATGGTACGGAGCGAGAGTGCATGGGAGGCCGTCACCTCCTTCTACGAAGCAGTAATGCTCGCGAAGGAGGAGGCGGAACGCGTGAGGGACAGGTAATTGTCGCGCGCTCACGCCCCTAGTCGCCGCAGGAGACGCCCTGGGCGGCGGGAATCAGTAGCCGATTCCCGGCCACCGTAAGCGCGGGCTTGCGCACTGCGAGCAATGGGCAGCTCGCCGTCCGGTAAGGACCAGGCCCGGGTCGACGGCACGTTGTGATCCACGCGCGCCTCAAAGAGATCTCAGCGGTGATGGGGTCCGATAGAGCCGATGCGGCCGGTCGCGGGTTGTTCGAAAGAGATACCGTGGCCCTGGCACTGGCAACTGAAGGAACATGGGTGAGTTTTAGTCAGTAAAAGTCTGACACGCCCCACCGCTCCGCCCAGAGCGGGAGAATTCATCTGATGATTTCCCATTCACAATAAAAAGGCACTTTTGAATTGTCAAGGGGTCGGTCAGTCAGAAAGATGAAAATAGTTGCCCATTCCAAAGCGTAGTATACCTATGGAGAAGAACGGGCAAGAAACTCCACGGACACTCTTTTAAATGAAAATATGGTTAGTGAGCTTGAAATAAGATTGAAAATTGAAAATAATATTTGTGTTGCCGAGATGTGACTAAGCTGCGAAAATGCATTTATTTTCCGGGTTTTCTTTAGATTATTCAGAATAAACACAATAAATTAAATAATTGTCCGATTAAAGTTTAATAAAAAATGCAAATTCTATTAAATTCTTAAAAAAACAATGTCGTTATCGCTGAAAATACAGAGATGTTCGACGCCTAAGTTTATTTTTGTGGAGCAACTTCCAAATTTTTATTGGGAATATTAAACTATTTTTGACTATTCAATTCGGTTAATTTTTTTCTTTAAACCCTTCTCTGTCCACTGTATTTTTTGTGTCGGATAGTTTCATTGCGTTACGTGAATATTGAGCTAATACCGCGCCATAAAGGTGTTATTAGCATGTTTTAGTGAAATCTCCTAAGTGTATTTTTAGTTAGTACGTTTAAAGCAACCAAGTCAGATGTTTGTCCACCGTCATCATAATCAGCCCTATAATGGTCCCACTGCTTGAACACAGGCTCTTTTCGGTGAGAGGGAGTCCTGTGTGTGTCCATCGTAAACAACGAATAATATTCGCATAAAATCAGAAAATAGTGCATTAAACCTTAATGTTCGTTTTCCGTGTTATAAGGCAAAGCCTAGACATTAGACTTTTCATTTCACGCAAGTGTTAGTCATCAAGTGATAGTTAACAGCCTGCTATTATTGAAGTAAGTAGGTACAGAGGCGAGCACATCAAACTACCCCAATCTGTCAAATTTTTCCAATTGAATTTGAACCTTATTCCTTTGGCGTAAAGTTGAAAATCCATCAATGAAATTTAAGGATAAAAAAATAAGAAGAAGAAAGGTTTAAGGATTAAGGTAGCTTGATGTGCTAGCTTCTGTACTTACCTACGACTTTATTTATTTTAGTTCGAATTGCCGAAACCACCCAAACAGATTTTCGACACACCCACGCCGGCCGAAAGCTCGGCGTGCAATGATTTTTAAATTACCTACCCTACCTACACATCAGGCCAAAATTATCGTAATTTCTGCCTGATGATGTATGAATTTCTCGAACGCAACTTTTTTTTAAACGGTTTTGCATTATAAATGCTTCTGTTTTACGTTAAAAAAGACATTATGCTGATGTGGCCAATATTTAATACGTGCATCATTGTTGATGACCTTAAACGATAACTGGGCTGGCGGTTTTTTCGACACATCAAAGGATTTTATCACATTGAATAAGTTATCAAACCTGGCTCGGTCTATGCGCCGCACACGTCGGGAAAGGGCCACAATGCACCACAGCGGCATATACCTCCATTTTGAACGCAGTTAACGCACTAACTTTGTAGCAATAACTTTTAGAGCTGAACCCGTTGATGTATAAAATAGGAAGATTAGGTACGCGCTCCTCGACGTGGATCGCATAAATTAGGCCCACAGGCCTAATTGACCTTAGTCATAATCGAACTGGTGTTTGTGTAGCACATGCGTAGCACATTATGTAAAATTAACGTAATCGTCTATACAATTATTTTACCAATAATGCCTACCTGTGTTTTCAAAATGTGCACAAATAGTTCAAAAACAAGTTTCACGGGATTACTTTTCACTTGTAAGTACATCAAAATTTAATTTTCTTTAAAATTCTCCTGATTGCTGCGAGCTCGCGGCGAAATTGCCATTTGCAGGAAGAGATAGAAATATATGATTCGTAAGAGTGTGAAGAGTCAAGCGACAGGGCAAGCGGCGTATTAAGAGTTGTTATTGGTATGTAACAGTGACAATTATTGCTATCTCGTTCCCGTTACAGCCCGCATAAATGTCTTTGTATTTCGGTTGTTGATGCACATCACACTACATCGGGAAATGTAGTTGTGTGGGTGTGTTTACATGTAATTGTTTCTGGTTGACACTTCCCGTGACCCAAGGGCTAGCTTTTACCTTGGCCAGAGGCTAAGCATTGCCATACAACGTGGCAATGCCGCTAGTTTCTTGGATACTTTACCAGTCGACAGCGATGCGGATGAATTTTTCGACGCCTTGTTTTAGTTTGTGAATAGTTTTAGTTATTTTTAAGTTATGTTTTTATAAAGAAATACTAATTGTTTCTAGTGCCATGAATGTTTACGTGCGTGACATTAGATGGTGCCATATCTTCCTATTTTATGCATCCATGGCTGAACCTCAATCGTTTAAAGTGTAGCCAATCGTTTAAAGTGCTATTTTTGAACGCCATAGTTAAGGCACAGTTTGGCTCGGGCATTAACATTTACATTCACACAGTTATAGCAGGATCAGAATAGAAATAACGACGCGTAATTTTCGACATGGTGTGTTGCAGCTATTTAGCTGCAATGTAGCTATGTATCTGGAAACTATGTCAGTTAAGATGATACAGCCCTGTGACTGACAGACAGACAGGGAGACGAGACGACGTAACCAGACCGTAACGTAGTCTCGTCTCCCTGTCTGACTAGGTCTAAAGTATCAAATTTTATAACCTATAGAACGATTTGGTTGGCCTTTTTATAGGCAGAAAACGTCTGTGGGTCTAAAGGGGAAATGTAGGAATCAATATAAGTAGTGTACTATAAAATTGTATGGAGTAGGTAGATTTGGCGACAAATGACCTACTGTCTTACTATATTTTCTTTTTTACTGTTCTAAATGAAAATGGGTAGTAATTTATACTACTGTTATTTTTATACTTTGAAGAGCTCGCGGCTAGGCAATAACAGGCTACGCTGCCAGGGTTGGTCCGTAGATGGGTGACCATCTTTAAATACCGGGTCTCCTCCGTGCCTTGGAAAGCATGTTAAGCCGTTGGTCCCGGCTGTCATTCGTGGATCTTTGACAGTCGTTACGGGTCGTCAGAAGCCCGAAAGTCAAATAACCTGTCTTACCAATACGATACTATTACCCAGGTACCGGGTTGCGGAGGTCAGGTAGGCAGTCGCTCCATATAAAATACTGTTATTCAGCTGCATCTGGTTAGACTGGAAGCCGACCCCAACATAGTTGGGAAAAGGCAAGGCAGATTGATTGTTATTTTTATACATTAGGAAAGTTATTATGATCAATGCCGCAAAGCAAAAAAAAAAAAAAGGGGCATTGTGATTACACTGGCAAAACACTATGAGGTATCGGCATAATTTACCAGGCAAAAAGTCTTGGGATGATGAAGACGAAGTCACAAATAGGGAACTTATAATCGTAGAATATTTCAAAAGGCACATTGCATACATAAGACATACGATATTTCTTAAAGTATGCCAAATCCGTACATGCAAATAAAAAAAGGAATTAAAAAAAATAAAAAACCCGACTGCGGTATAAAACTTAAGTTAAAAAAACTGAACAGCTTAAAACAAGCCCATTTTATAAATTAAATAAATGTTGGAAGCAGGCGGGACCCATTTAAAAATATAATAAATATGGTATGGGTCCCTCCTTGGTTTTTTATTTTTTTTAATTCCTTTTTTAATTTTTTAGTTTCGGGTAAAAATCCAGCTATTTAGTTTACAAATGTGAATGAAAGATTTCGCAGGGTTCTTGGTACGTGTTTTTTACGATTTGTCACTTCGAATTACTTTTGACTATATAAGTTGTACATATTTTTGTAATCACCTTTTAAAACCCTTTATTTTGATATCCCACTCGAAAGGTTTTGAGAAAAAAAAAAAATTTAAAGACATAATTTGGCGCCAAAAACCCCCCATTTTGTTTTTTTTATTTTGATATACCTAGTGTCACTCTCACAGTAAATACGAATCTAACGACACCTCTCAAGCTAAAATCCATCGAGTCGTTCAGGCCGCAGAGCGTGCCAAACAATTATACATACATACATATAATACTCGTACATACATACTCTTGAAAAACATAACCCTCCTTCTGGTGTAGTCGGGTAAAAATATGTGTAATTATTCTGATTGGACGGAGCGTGTAAAGTTGATTTTGGCAACAAAGCCCAAAAAAAGTAAAAAAGGTAAAAAGGTTATAAAGGTATTGATTGCATTGCATTGAACTCTTAACGACCTCCATTTTCATCCGTAGACCTACGTGATAAGGTTCAAAATGGTAACTTAATCAAAGTTTCATATCGTCGTACCACCTGATTTATTTATTTATTTATTTATTTATATAACAATTGCTTGCTGCACTTACAGTTTACACCAAAGCGCGCAGCGAGCCAACAACATAACATTTAACTAAAAAACTTCATTAATAAGGCTGATATAAGGATTTCTGATATAAGGCTTTAGGTATACTTTTCAGCGGTACTGCAAAGCAATAGAGTTTAAATTTTAGTATTTCCAATAATTATTTGTGTCATCTAATCAAAGTTATTTCAGCTTTATTCAGATAGAGGTAAAGTTGAAATTGATACTATTAGTATGGTAGGTTGTAAGTTTGGCTGAAGAAGTTGTTCTGGCATGGGACCAACAGAGATATCGGCGATTCGATTCCGTTCTAGATAAGTAGTTTCTGATTGGACAGTCAGACTAGACTTAAATTAAACCTTTTAATGAAAATGAACTATCCAGAATTTGATGCCAGAATACAGTCAACCTTCAGAAAAAGACCCTTTCATTTAATTTATGATTTTCTACAATAATAAATCAAACGGCCTAGCCTTTTCCCAACTATGTCGGGGTCAGCTTCCAGTCTAACCGGATGCAGCTGAATACAAAGTATTTTACATGGAGCGACTGCCTACCAACCCAATTATTGGGGAACACCATACCTCTTGGACGGCTTGGAGTGCTTTCCGATTCACCGGGGGGTGCCATATACAGGGTGTTAGGTTAAACGAGGGACATACTTTAACGGAGTGTAGTACTCAGAAAATGAACAACTTTTACCATGGAACTAACCCTGAAATTTGAAAACGAAAATCAGCTGTTCTCTACATAGTGCAAAACCTACGCGATCGAAATGTACGAGACAGCAAATTTTTTAAACACTCCGTTAAAATATTTCCCTCGTTTAACCTAACACCCTATATATAAGGTGTATCTAATCTATTCATACACGAAATCTCTTAAGGGGTCATTATGCTCATCATTATGAACAACTTTCACTATGGCACCAAACCTTTTTTTTTTTTTTCTGTGGATGGGAAATCATCAAATGACTTCTCCCGCTCTGGGCAGAGCGGGAGGACGTGTCAGACTTTTACTGACTAAAACCCACCCATGCTCCTTCAGCTCCCCGTGCCAGGGCCACGGTATCTCTTTCGAACTACCCGCGACCTCGGCGGCATCGGCCCAATTGACCCCGTCACTGCTGACATCTCTTTGAGGCGCGCGTGGAACACAACGCGCCGTCGACCCGGGCCTGGTCCTTACCGGACGGCGAGCTGCCCATTACTCGTCGTCCGCAAGCCCGCGCCTACGGTGGCCGGGAATCGGGAATCGATTCCCGCCGCCCAGGGCATCTCCTACGCCTGCGTGGGCGCGGCTGTTGCCTCTCCCATGGCACCAAACCTGAAATCGCGAAAAAAAATCAGCTATTCAGTACATTTAACTATATCAAACTCGTCAAAATGTAGGGAGCAGTTGATTTTTTCGCGATTTCATGTTTGATCCCATAGTTAAAGTTGTTCTTAATGATGAGCACAATGACGCCTTAAGAGATTTTGTGTATAAATTGGACACAAAATTATATATTGGATTGCCACCCATCAATGAACTGACCGTGGTAAGGATAGCTTAACCATCGATCGACTCGTGCGGCTGTTATTATTTAGCTACGAGTTCCTCTAATCTTAACATTGCAGGTACATTTATGAATGTTCCCTTATATCGCGAGCTACCCTTTTTTTTTTTTTTTTTTGTGGATGGGAAATCATCAAATGACTTCTCCCGCTCCGGGCAGAGCGGGAGGGCGTGTCAGACTTTTACTGACTAAAACCCACCCGTGTTCCTTCAGTTGCCCGTGCCAGGGCCACGGTATCTCTTTCGAACTACCCGCTTACCCCGGCGGCTTCGGCCCTATTGGACCCCGTCACTGCTGACATCTCTTTGAGGCGCGCGTGGAACACAACGCGCCGTCGACCCGGGCCTGGTCCTTACCGGACGGCGAGCTGCCCATTACTCGTCGTCCGCAAGCCCGCGCCTACGGTGGCCGGGAATCGGCAATCGATTCCCGCTGCCCAGGGCGTCTCCTACGGCGGCTAGGGGCGCGAGGGCGCGGCTGTTGCCTCTCCCTCTCGCGTTCCGCCTCCTCCTTTGCGAGCATTACTGCTTCGCAGAAGGAGGTGACGGCCTCCCATGCACTCTCGCTCCGCACCATGGCCTGGACCAGGTTTGGACACGAGAGATCGCATCGCGAGCTACCCTGTAACCATTTTGATTAATGGTGAGTTGGTTTGATTAATGAAGGGCTCAAAATTATTGGTTACGGTAAAGAATATGCAACACATTGTTTTGTGGAGCTAGCAGCATTTTTTATTTTACATGGTAACTTGCATGAATGTCGTGCCTAGTTTATTCAGAATTAAAATGAAACGTAACACAAACAACAAAAACAAACAACAACACCAACACCAACCAACCACCAACACAAACCACCAACATAAATAACTACTTATACCTCATTAATAAATAAAATAAAATTATAATAACCTAACTTAACTAACTTAGTTAAACGGTTTTCAAAATAAAAAAAAAAGTTATTAGAGGCCTGCTTTTTTGAACAGCATGTATCACAAAGATGTGGTCATATTTAAGGATGTGGTACAGACCATCAAACTGAACAACTTTATCCATGGGACCAACATCGTAATAGCAAAAAAGAATGTTCTGTAAAAAACTTCAATACCTACTCGACCCAAATGTATGGGATGGCTGATTGTTTTTTCTCGATTATGAAGTTGGTCCCATGGCGAAAGTTGTTCAGTTTAGATATGACCACACCTTACTGATACATGCTTTATACCCTTATTAATTCCACCTATTTATTACTAAAAAAAATATCAACATTATTTTAGATTTTATTTTTCATATTGCGCCCACAGTCGAAACCTAAAAAATCTTCAGTGCCTCTTGGCCCTTGTATTCTAACAAGATAGGTTAAGAAATCTGAGCTTTCAAATTCATATTTAACGTTCGCAGCGTTGCGGAAATCTAGTAGACTCAGATTGAACACTCTTTCAATATTTCAGATATCAAATTGGGCACACGTATCTTCGCGAACCAGATTTTCAAAGTACCATCCAAGAAATTATTCAACGGATACCATAACAGGAACCCAGCTGTGTAACTGTAAGAGCATCATTCCTATTAGTTATTTTACCTCTAACAGTAGCAACATAATAGAAACCTAATTGTAATGAGTGTGATTTTGACAGACTTGTCAGTGGCTGCAACCCAACAGTCACCTATTGTAACGGGAATAAAGTTCACTGTAATTTTGACAGACTTGTCAGTGGCAGTAACCCAACAGTCACCCTATTGTAACGAGAATAAAGTTCACTGTAATTTTGACAGACTTGTTAGTGGCTGCAACCCAACAGTCACCTATTGTAACGAGAATAAAGTTCACTGTAATTTTGACAGACTTGTCAGTGGCAGTAACCCAACAGTCACCCTATTGTAACGAGAATAAAGTTCACTGTAATTTTGACAGACTTGTCAGTGGCAGTAACCCTATAGTAACGAGAATAATGTTCACTGTGATTTTGACAGACTTGTCAGTGGCGGCAACCCAACAGTAACCCCATTGTAACGAGAATAAAAATCACTGTAATTTTGACAGACTTGTCAGTGGCTGCAAACCAACAGTAACCCTATTGTAATGAGAACAAAGATCACTGTGACTTTGACAGACTTGTCAGTGGCTGCAACCCAACAGTAACCCTATTGTAACGAGAATAAAAATCACTGTAATTTTGACAGACTTGTCAGTGGCTGCAAACCAACAGTAACCCTATTGTAATGAGAACAAAGATCACTGTGACTTTGACAGACTTGTCAGTGGCTGCAACCCAACAGTAACCCTATTGTAACGAGAATAAAAATCACTGTAATTTTGACAGACTTGTCAGTGGCGGCAACCCAACAGTAACCCCATTGTAACGAGAATTAAAATCACTGTAATTTTGACAGACTTGTCAGTGGCGGCAACCCAACAGTAACCCCATTGTAACGAGAATAAAGTTCACTGTAATTTTGACAGACTTGTCAGTGGCAGTAACCCTATAGTAACGAGAATAATGTTCACTGTGATTTTGACAGACTTGTCAGTGGCGGCAACCCAACAGTAACCCTATTGTAATGAGAATAAAAATCACTGTAATTTTGACAGACTTGTCAGTGGCAGTAACCCTATTGTAACGATAATAAAGTTCACTGTGA
Source organism: Cosmia pyralina (assembly GCA_946251885.1). Taxonomy (NCBI): domain Eukaryota; kingdom Metazoa; phylum Arthropoda; class Insecta; order Lepidoptera; family Noctuidae; genus Cosmia; species Cosmia pyralina. Next base: position 23,394,822 of record OX276351.1, read on the forward strand.
TTTTGACAGACTTGTCAGTGGCGGCAACCCAACAGTAACCCTATTGTAACGAGAATAAAAATCACTGTAATTTTGACAGACTTGTCAGTGGCTGCAAACCAACAGTAACCCTATTGTAATGAGAACAAAGATCACTGTAACTTTGACAGACTTGTTAGTGGCAGCAACCCAACTGTAACCCTATTGTAACGAGAATAAAGATCTCTGTAACTTTGACAGACTTGTCAGTGGCAGCAACCCAACTGTAACCCTAATGTAACGAGAATAAAAATCACTGTGACTTTGACAGACTTGTTAGTGGCGGCAACCCAACAGTAACCCCATTGTAACGAGAATAAAAATCACTGTAATTTTGACAGACTTGTCAGTGGCTGCAAACCAACAGTAACCCTATTGTAATGAGAACAAAGATCACTGTGACTTTGACAGACTTGTTAGTGGCAGCAACCCAACTGTAACCCTATTGTAACGAGAATAATAATCACTGTGACTTTGACAGACTTGTTAGTGGCGGCAACCCAACAGTAACCCCATTGTAGCGAGAATAAAAATCACTGTAATTTTGACAGACTTGTCAGTGGCTGCAAACCAACAGTAACCCTATTGTAATGAGAACAAAGATCACTGTGACTTTGACAGACTTGTCAGTGGCGGCAACCCAACAGTAACCCCATTGTAACGAGAATAAAAATCACTGTAATTTTGACAGACTTGTCAGTGGCGGCAACCCAACAGTAACCCCATTGTAACGAGAATAAAGTTCACTGTAATTTTGACAGACTTGTCAGTGGCAGTAACCCTATAGTAACGAGAATAATGTTCACTGTGATTTTGACAGACTTGTCAGTGGCGGCAACCCAACAGTAACCCTATTGTAATGAGAATAAAAATCACTGTAATTTTGACAGACTTGTCAGTGGCAGTAACCCTATTGTAACGATAATAAAGTTCACTGTGATTTTGACAGACTTGTCAGTAGCGGCAACCCAACAGTAACCCCATTGTAACGAGAATAAAAATCACTGTAATTTTGACAGACTTGTCAGTGGCTGCAAACCAACAGTAACCCTATTGTAATGAGAACAAAGATCACTGTGACTTGGACAGACTTGTTAGTGGCAGCAACCCAAGAGTAACCCTATTGTAACGAGAATAAAGATCATTGTGACTTTGACAGATTTGCCAGTGGCAGCAACCCAACAGTGACCCTATTGTAACTAGAAAAAAGATCACTGTGACTTTGACAGACTTGTCAGTGGCTGCAACCCAACAGTAACCCCATTGTGACGAGAATAAAAATCACTGTAATTTTGACAGACTTGTCAGTGGCGGCAACCCAACAGTAACCCCATTGTAACGAGAATAAAAATCACTGTAATTTTGACAGACTTGTCAGTGGCTGCAAACCAACAGTAACCCTATTGTAATGAGAACAAAGATCACTGTGACTTTGACAGACTTGTTAGTGGCAGCAACCCAAGAGTAACCCTATTGTAACGAGAATAAAGATCATTGTGACTTTGACAGATTTGCCAGTGGCAGCAACCCAACAGTGACCCTATTGTAACTAGAAAAAAGATCACTGTGACTTTGACAGACTTGTCAGTGGCTGCAACCCAACAGTAACCCTATTGTAACGAGAATAAAGATCATTGTGACTATGACAGACTTGTCAGTGGCGGCAACCCAATAGTAACCCTACTGTAACGAGAATAAAAATCACTGTAATTTTGACAGACTTGTCAGTGGCATTAACTCTATTGTAACGATAATAAAGTTTACTATGATTTTGACAGAGTTGTCAGTGGCGGCAACCCAACAGTAACCCTATTGTAACGAGAATAAAAATCACTGTGACTTTGACAGACTTGTTAGTGGCAGCAACCCAACTGTAACCCTATTGTAACGAGAATAAAGATCTCTGTAACTTTGACAGACTTGTCAGTGGCAGCAACCCAACTGTAACCCTATTGTAACGAGAATAAAGATCTCTGTAACTTTGACAGACTTGTCAGTGGCAGCAACCCAACTGTAACCCTATTGTAACAAGAATAAAGATCTCTGTAACTTTGACAGACTTGTTAGTTGCAGCAACCCAACTGTAACCCCATTGTAACGAGAATAAAAATTACTGTAATTTTGACAGACTTGTCAGTGGCTGCAAACCAACAGTAACCCTATTGTAATGAGAACAAAGATCACTGTGACTTTGACAGACTTGTTAGTGGCAGCAACCCAAGAGTAACCCTATTGTAACGAGAATAAAGATCATTGTGACTTTGACAGACTTGTCAGTGGCTGCAACCCAACAGTAACCCTATTGTAACGAGAATAAAGATCATTGTGACTATGACAGACTTGTCAGTGGCGGCAACCCAATAGTAACCCTACTGTAACGAGAATAAAAATCACTGTAATTTTGACAGACTTGTCAGTGGCATTAACTCTATTGTTACGATAATAAAGTTTACTATGATTTTGAAAGAGTTGTCAGTGGCGGCAACCCAACAGTAACCCTATTGTAACGAGAATAAAAATCACTGTGACTTTGACAGACTTGTTAGTGGCAGCAACCCAACTGTAACCCTATTGTAACGAGAATAAAGATCTCTGTAACTTTGACAGACTTGTCAGTGGCAGCAACCCAACTGTAACCCTATTGTAACGAGAATAAAGATCTCTGTAACTTTGACAGACTTGTTAGTGGCAGCAACCCAACTGTAACCCTATTGTAACGAGAATAAAGATCTCTGTAACTTTGACAGACTTGTTAGTGGCAGCAACCCAACTGTAACCCTATTGTAACGAGAATAAAGATCTCTGTAACTTTGACAGACTTGTCAGTGGCAGCAACCCAACTGTAACCCTATTGTAACGAGAATAAAAATCACTGTGACTTTGACAGACTTGTTAGTGGCGGCAACCCAACAGTAACCCCATTGTAACGAGAATAAAAATCACTGTAATTTTGACAGACTTGTCAGTGGCTGCAAACCAACAGTAACCCTATTGTAATGAGAACAAAGATCACTGTGACTTTGACAGACTTGTTAGTGGCAGCAACCCAACTGTAACCCTATTGTAACGAGAATAAAAATCACTGTGACTTTGACAGACTTGTTAGTGGCGGCAACCCAACAGTAACCCCATTGTAACGAGAATAAAAATCACTGTAATTTTGACAGACTTGTCAGTGGCTGCAAACCAACAGTAACCCTATTGTAATGAGAACAAAGATCACTGTGACTTTGACAGACTTGTTAGTGGCGGCAACCCAACAGTAACCCCATTGTAACGAGAATAAAAATCACTGTGACTTTGACAGACTTGTTAGTGGCAGCAACCCAACTGTAACCCTATTGTAACGAGAATAAAAATCACTGTGACTTTGACAGACTTGTTAGTGGCGGCAACCCAACAGTAACCCCATTGTAACGAGAATAAAAATCACTGTAATTTTGACAGACTTGTCAGTGGCTGCAAACCAACAGTAACCCTATTGTAATGAGAACAAAGATCACTGTGACTTTGACAGACTTGTTAGTGGCAGCAACCCAAGAGTAACCCTATTGTAACGAGAATAAAGATCATTGTGACTTTGACAGATTTGCCAGTGGCAGCAACCCAACAGTGACCCTATTGTTACTAGAAAAAAGATCACTGTGACTTTGACAGACTTGTCAGTGGCTGCAACCCAACAGTAACCCTATTGTAACGAGAATAAAAATCACTGTGACTTTGACAGACTTGTTAGTGGCGGCAACCCAACAGTAACCCCATTGTAACGAGGATAAAAATCACTGTAATTTTGACAGACTTGTCAGTGGCTGCAAACCAACAGTAACCCTATTGTAATGAGAACAAAGATCACTGTGACTTTGACAGACTTGTTAGTGGCGGCAACCCAACAGTAACCCCATTGTAACGAGAATAAAAATCACTGTGACTTTGACAGACTTGTTAGTGGCAGCAACCCAACTGTAACCCTATTGTAACGAGAATAAAAATCACTGTGACTTTGACAGACTTAGTAGTGGCGGCAACCCAACAGTAACCCCATTGTAACGAGAATAAAAATCACTGTAATTTTGACAGACTTGTCAGTGGCTGCAAACCAACAGTAACCCTATTGTAATGAGAACAAAGATCACTGTGACTTTGACAGACTTGTTAGTGGCAGCAACCCTAGAGTAACCCTATTGTAACGAGAATAAAGATCATTGTGACTTTGACAGATTTGCCAGTGGCAGCAACCCAACAGTGACCCTATTGTAACTAGAAAAAAGATCACTGTGATTTTGACAGACTTGTCAGTGGCGGCAACCCAATAGTAACCCTACTGTAACGAGAATAAAAATCACTGTAATTTTGACAGACTTGTCAGTGGCATTAACTCTATTGTAACGATAATAAAGCTTACTATGATTTTGACAGAGTTGTCAGTGGCGGCAACCCAACAGTAACCCTATTGTAACGAGAATAAAAATCACTGTGACGTTGACAGACTTGTTAGTGGCAGCAACCCAACTGTAACCCTATTGTAACGAGAATAAAGATCTCTGTAACTTTGACAGACTTGTTAGTGGCAGCAACCCAACTGTAACCCTATTGTAACGAGAATAAAGATCTCTGTAACTTTGACAGACTTGTCAGTGGCAGCAACCCAACTGAAACCCTATTGTAACGAGAATAAAGATCTCTGTAACTTTGACAGACTTGTTAGTGGCAGCAACCCAACTGTAACCCTATTGTAACGAGAATAAAGATCTCTGTAACTTTGACAGACTTGTCAGTGGCAGCAACCCAACTGTAACCCTATTTTAACGAGAATAAAGATCTCTGTAACTTTGACAGACTTGTTAGTGGCAGCAACCCAACTGTAACCCCATTGTAACGAGAATAAAAATCACTGTAATTTTGACAGACTTGTCAGTGGCTGCAAACCAACAGTAACCCTATTGTAATGAGAACAAAGATCACTGTGACTTTGACTGACTTGTTAGTGGCAGCAACCCAACAGTAACCCTATTGTAACGAGAATAAAGATCATTGTGACTTTGACAGATTTGCTAGTGGCAGCAACCCAACAGTGACCCTATTGTAACTAGAAAAAAGATCACTGTGACTTTGACAGACTTGTTAGTGGCAGCAACCCAACTGTAACCCTATTGTAACGAGAATAAAAATCACTGTGACTTTGACAGACTTGTTAGTGGCAGCAACCCAACAGTAACCCTATTGTAACGAGAATAAAAATCACTGTGACTTTGACAGACTTGTTAGTGGCAGCAACCCAACAGTAACCCTATTGTAACGAGAATAAAAATCACTGTGACTTTGACAGACTTGTTAGTGGCAGCAACCCAACAGTAACCCTATTGTAACGAGAATAAAAATCACTGTGACTTTGACAGACTTGTTAGTGGCAGCAACCCAACTGTAACCCTATTGTAACGAGAATAAAAATCACTGTGACTTTGACAGACTTGTTAGTGGCAGCAACCCAACAGTAACCCTATAATAACGAGAATAAAAATCACTGTGACTTTGACAGACTTGTTAGTGGCAGCAACCCAACAGTAACCCTATTGTAACGAGAATAAAAATCACTGTGACTTTGACAGACTTGTTAGTGGCAGCAACCCAACTGTAACCCTATTGTAACGAGAATAAAAATCACTGTGACTTTGACAGACTTGTTAGTGGCAGCAACCCAACAGTAACCCTATAATAACGAGAATAAAAATCACTGTGACTTTGACAGACTTGTTAGTGGCAGCAACCCAACTGTAACCCTATTGTAACGAGAATAAAAATCACTGTGACTTTGACAGACTTGTTAGTGGCAGCAACCCAACTGTAACCCTATTGTAACGAGAATAAAAATCACTGTGACTTTGACAGACTTGTTAGTGGCAGCAACCCAACAGTAACCCTATTGTAACGAGAATAAAAATCACTGTGACTTTGACAGACTTGTTAGTGGCAGCAACCCAACAGTAACCCTATTGTAACGAGAATAAAAATCACTGTGACTTTGACAGACTTGTTAGTGGCAGCAACCCAACAGTAACCCTATTGTAACGAGAATAAAAATCACTGTGACTTTGACAGACTTGTTAGTGGCAGCAACCCAACTGTAACCCTATTGTAACGAGAATAAAAATCACTGTGACTTTGACAGACTTGTTAGTGGCAGCAACCCAACTGTAACCCTATTGTAACGAGAATAAAAATCACTGTGACTTTGACAGACTTGTTAGTGGCAGCAACCCAACAGTAACCCTATTGTAACGAGAATAAAAATCACTGTGACTTTGACAGACTTGTTAGTGGCAGCAACCCAACAGTAACCCTATTGTAACGAGAATAAAAATCACTGTGACTTTGACAGACTTGTTAGTGGCAGCAACCCAACAGTAACCCTATTGTAACGAGAATAAAAATCACTGTGACTTTGACAGACTTGTTAGTGGCAGCAACCCAACTGTAACCCTATTGTAACGAGAATAAAAATCACTGTGACTTTGACAGACTTGTTAGTGGCAGCAACCCAACTGTAACCCTATTGTAACGAGAATAAAAATCACTGTGACTTTGACAGACTTGTTAGTGGCAGCAACCCAACAGTAACCCTATTGTAACGAGAATAAAAATCACTGTGACTTTGACAGACTTGTTAGTGGCAGCAACCCAACAGTAACCCTATTGTAACGAGAATAAAAATCACTGTGACTTTGACAGACTTGTTAGTGGCAGCAACCTAACAGTAACCCTATTGTAACGAGAATAAAAAACACTGTGACTTTGACAGACTTGTCAGTGGCAGCAACCTAACAGTAACCCTATTGTAACGAGAATAAAAATCACTGTGACTTTGACAGACTTGTTAGTGGCAGCAACCCAACAGTAACCCTATTGTAACGAGAATAAAAATCACTGTGACTTTGACAGACTTGTTAGTGGCAGCAACCCAACAGTAACCCTATTGTAACGAGAATAAAAATCACTGTGACTTTGACAGACTTGTTAGTGGCAGCAACCCAACAGTAACCCTATTGTAACGAGAATAAAAATCACTGTGACTTTGACAGACTTGTTAGTGGCAGCAACCCAACAGTAACCCTATTGTAACGAGAATAAAAATCACTGTGACTTTGACAGACTTGTTAGTGGCAGCAACCCAACAGTAACCCTATTGTAACGAGAATAAAAATCACTGTGACTTTGACAGACTTGTTAGTGGCAGCAACCCAACAGTAACCCTATTGTAACGAGAATAAAAATCACTGTGACTTTGACAGACTTGTTAGTGGCAGCAACCCAACAGTAACCCTATTGTAACGAGAATAAAAATCACTGTGACTTTGACAGACTTGTTAGTGGCAGCAACCCAACAGTAACCCTATTGTAACGAGAATAAAAATCACTGTGACTTTGACAGACTTGTTAGTGGCAGCAACCCAACAGTAACCCTATTGTAACGAGAATAAAAATCACTGTGACTTTGACAGACTTGTTAGTGGCAGCAACCCAACAGTAACCCTATTGTAACGAGAATAAAAATCACTGTGACTTTGACAGACTTGTTAGTGGCAGCAACCCAACAGTAACCCTATTGTAACGAGAATAAAAATCACTGTGACTTTGACAGACTTGTTAGTGGCAGCAACCCAACAGTAACCCTATTGTAACGAGAATAAAAATCACTGTGACTTTGACAGACTTGTTAGTGGCAGCAACCCAACAGTAACCCTATTGTAACGAGAATAAAAATCACTGTGACTTTGACAGACTTGTCAGTGGCAGCAACCTAACAGTAACCCTATTGTAACGAGAATAAAAATCACTGTGACTTTGACAGACTTGTTAGTGGCAGCAACCCAACAGTAACCCTATTGTAACGAGAATAAAAATCACTGTGACTTTGACAGACTTGTTAGTGGCAGCAACCCAACAGTAACCCTATTGTAACGAGAATAAAAATCACTGTGACTTTGACAGACTTGTTAGTGGCAGCAACCCAACAGTAACCCTATTGTAACGAGAATAAAAATCACTATGACTTTGACAGACTTGTTAGTGGCAGCAACCCAACAGTAACCCTATTGTAACGAGAATAAAAATCACTGTGACTTTGACAGACTTGTTAGTGGCAGCAACCCAACAGTAACCCTATTGTAACGAGAATAAAAATCACTGTGACTTTGACAGACTTGTTAGTGGCAGCAACCCAACTGTAACCCTATTGTAACGAGAATAAAAATCACTGTGACTTTGACAGACTTGTTAGTGGCAGCAACCCAACAGTAACCCTATTGTAACGAGAATAAAAATCACTGTGACTTTGACAGACTTGTTAGTGGCAGCAACCCAACAGTAACCCTATTGTAACGAGAATAAAAATCACTGTGACTTTGACAGACTTGTCAGTGGCAGCAACCTAACAGTAACCCTATTGTAACGAGAATAAAAATCACTGTGACTTTGACAGACTTGTTAGTGGCAGCAACCCAACAGTAACCCTATTGTAACGAGAATAAAAATCACTGTGACTTTGACAGACTTGTTAGTGGCAGCAACCCAACAGTAACCCTATTGTAACGAGAATAAAAATCACTGTGACTTTGATAGACTTGTTAGTGGCAGCAACCCAACAGTAACCCTATTGTAACGAGAATAAAAATCACTGTGACTTTGACAGACTTGTTAGTGGCAGCAACCCAACAGTAACCCTATTGTAACGAGAATAAAAATCACTGCGTTTTTGACAGACTTGTTAGTGGCTACGCAATATATGTCAGTGAATTCAAGATTTTTATTAAGTAGATAAGATGTATTTTACCACAGCACAATACTAAGGAACGGACAATCACGTATAATGCCCATAAGTAACCCTGTAACCGCCATCACCGTTCTACGGTTTTTATTTTCTTTTTATAGGCCAATAACAATTGCGCCGAGTGTTTCAGGGCTCAGCGATAAGATTAGCGACAAGAGAACGCTTATGTTAACGCTGTTCTATTCATGGTGATTGAAAGCGGAGGTACTGTAATGTAGGTTCCGTACCTTTTCGAGTGTTTGTGGTGTTTCTGTCGCAGTTAGATGGTTGTAGCCGTGACATAATTATATCACTAGGAACCAATATAGCTATCAACCGGGATAGAAGCGGTTCATAACTATCTTACTAGGAACATAAGTATTAGGGCAATCTGCCTAGCCTTTTCCCAACTACATATATTGGGGTCAGTTTCCAGTCTTACCGCATGTAGCCGAATACCAGTAATTTACATGGAGCGACTGCCTATCTGTCCTTCACAACCCAGTAACAGGGTAGTACGATAGTATTACCCAGTAACTGGGTTGTGAAGGTGAAGGACTGACTGTCGGGCTTCTGACGATCCGTAACGACTGTCAAAGATCCACGAATGACAGCCGGGACCAACGGCTTAACGTGCTTCCCGAGGCTCGGAGGGGTATGTAAAAATGGTCACACATCCACAGACCGACCGTGGCAAGCGTAGCTTAACAGTAATTACTTAGCCACGAGCCCCTCATATGACTATTTTAGTCTATGATAAAATAAGTGGGCGCGCCGCCATTGTTTCCATACGGGGGTAGTCTTTCTACATAGACACATACACACACGTTTACATAAACATTTTATATTTACAAAGGTAACTCGGAATGATAAAAACAACCCCCTTCTGGCTTGTCTAAGCTACCGGAGCGTGAAGTGACAGCGAAATGGCAGTTTTGTAGCACAAATGCCAACAATTACCGGCTATCTACTGGCATGTCGCCATGGCTACGGGCGTGCCAAAACCTGTTAAAACGCTCTGTTAGTGCCATTTGAGCGTTTATTTTGTACTAAATTGAGGTTTGCATAGTATGAGTAAGTGTTGCCATTCATGGACTGTGGAAGATAAAGAAAGCGATATTGTAACGTGAAGGTAGTATTCCTTTTAAAAGGATTTTATGGAACTTTCTCTGAAACTAAGGTTTCTTGAGTCTTCGTTACCTAAGCCAAGAGCCTCGAGGTATAAGACTTAATACGAACAGACTTTGACACCCCCTCGAGTGTGTATTACAGTGGTCTACATTCAGCGATTTGCTGTAGACTGTAAATTCAACTTCGTGAAATGAGGTTGCCGCTAAGAAATCCATTATACAAAACCCCAATATAATTTTTATATCACTTGGGAATCGGACCTAGGACCTCATGGTCAGCAGTTGCGCTTGCAACCACTAGACCAAAGAGGCAGCTTTGAACCATGTGCATCTGAACTGAGAGCCCATTTTTTTTATTCTTGCGAAACAAAGTGAGACTTACAAAGTGGCACAGCATCATCATCATTTTTTATCTTAGTTTTAGTTTCTTCTACACACCCTGAACTGTAGACTTGCAATTTATATGTACGTACAAGGATGAATCAATGGTCACCACCAATTTCGTTTTTGCCTTTTGATCATCGACGTTAGCTGTTACACCGCCATTTCCTTCTTCTTGCTTGTTGATGTCGACGCCTTCCAAAATTAGCGCCCACTCATCATAATTCTTACGCCGCTTGAGTTTTGGGATATTTACAATGTAACTTGCTGCCATTTCTTAATCTATTAACTTAACTTTTGCAATAAAATATGGATTTTGGCCCATAACCTAATGAGAAGCGTTCTTTAGTTTATAACAGAGTAAATAACTATATTGGTTTTACAGATACAAAACAGATAAAGCTAGTACTGCACTGCAAACTACTGTTTATGTTCAACAGCTACATTTTGATACTATTTTAATAAGTAATTTAATAGGCAGCTGATGACGTTGAAGACAAGAAAGTTTGGCAATAATTCCTTCTGCATATATGGCTTCCCTGGTAGGTACCTCATTAACAGCATAATTATGTACTAAGTATATATTAACTGCTCCCAAATTACGATGCTTATTTTTTATATTATTTTTTACATTCTTCCTTGACGATTAGTATTGATCGTCTCATTATTTGACATTAACTACAATTCCAATTTTAACATGATTTTATTCAGATTTATATTTGTGAACATGACATTTATTCAGATTTGTTGCTGTGTTGTAATGGCAATCATGTCATTTGTGTCATGTCATAGATTTTTATTTTTATTCCTTTATTAATCATCTAAATAGATTATTTTCTATTTGGTGAATGTGAGAACGTTGCAGGCCTAGTAGACTGTACATTTGTTGACTATTTTCTATTTTGTTAAGTACCTGGTAGTTGTTGATAGGCCTATATTGTTCTCCCATACCTATTAACACTGTTATTTGAAAATATAGTAAAAGCCAAATACTTTTAAAAGAGTAACCATGGAGTTTCTTGACGGCTCTTCTCCATAGGAAACAACCAATTTGGAGCCGTGCACCTAGCTTCTGACGTTTCATAAGTGCCCATGTAGGTTTATGTGAAATAATAAAATATTTTGATTTTGGTGGCACGTCATGACTGTGACTGGCTTCCACTCAGCATTAGGGGGGACCCACATCACAGCGCTGATTTTGTGGTCACGCCAAAAAGGCGTGCGGAAGTACGTCTTCAACTACGGGATCAACTGACATTCAACCGCGCAATTTATTTACATTTTATTCATTTATCCCTTTAGCTTAACATGACGCTCACGCAACGAACACAAATAAAACAAAGTACGATAAAGTTCGTACAGTCGGCTAAATTAAAATGGGTACGTGTGTGGAGTGATAATGACGTGGCGAAATAAGGCGGCATTTCGTGGTGACGTCATCACACACGTATATACTGCCATTATTGCACGTATGTACTGCCATTGTGCGCTTTTATAATTTCTAACGTGACGTTATTATCGTGGACGTCCACGGCACGTCACGGCATCACGATAACACAAGGAAGCAAAATTTATAGAATTATGCAGGGTGTCCCGTAATTAATGGATAACGCCTTAAGGAGTCATTATGAACAACTTTTACTATGGGACCAAACCTGAAATCACGAAAAAAAACAGCTGTTCCCTACATTTATGTTCGCATAACTCCTCAAAATGTAGGGAACAGCTGATTTTTTTTCGCGATTTCTGGTTGGGTCCCATAGTAAAAGTTGTTCATAATCATGAGTAGGTACAATTACCCCTTAAGAGGTTATCCATTAATTACGGTACACCTTAAGAAGACACTTTTAAGTTATCCGCGAACACACATAAAAAATATATATACAAGGTTGATATGAGCGAGAGGCATTGAATTAAACCACATATACTATAAATGCATAGTGTTAACTCGGAACGATTAAAAAAAAGTTTAGAAGAAAAATAAGAAAAATACTTTTTCCGAACAAATAAAGTAGCTTAATGATCTAATTATAATGTACGAGTAAACATCCTTTGTAGACATTTCCACTGACGTGCGTAACAAAACGGCAATGTCGCGTCAAAAATTCTGTCGTTTTAAGGTGTATGACCCTAGATAACTATGCTCACCAAGGCGAGGGCGGCGGTGAACCTGGAGGAGCTCGGGGTAGTCGATGGCATTCGAGTAAAGGTCACTGCGATCGGGGCTCGGATGCTGGAGATTCCCGGTGCGGCCAGTGGCCCGACCGCTGACGCTCTAGCCGAAAGGCTTAGGGCGTCCTTACATGCGGATATGGCCCGAGTGTCCAGACCCGCCAAGTGCGCTGACATGTGCATCCTGGGTCTGGACGACTCAGTGACGGAGGGAGAGGTGGTGGCCGCCGTGGTCAAGACTGGGGGGTGCGCCTTCGAACAGGTGAGGGTAGGCACCATCCGTCCTGACTCCACGGGGATGCGAGCCGTTACGGTGAGCTGCCCCGTGTCGGCGGCCCAAAAGATAGCTGGGGAGGGCCGAAGGTTCCGGGTGGGCTGGTGGAAATACATTTAACTAGACACCGACTTCCGAAATTAAAGTTATTTTTCACTTTGTAGTGTTGTTTTTGGAAGTCGGTTGTATTTTTTTGTAAAAAAGTTTTTTTTAATCAATAATCTTTAATTTAGGCACATTTTCCATTTTAGTGTTAATTTAATACACGGTACCAGAAGGTGCTGTGGGAGACCCGGCTGAAACGAAGTTCCTTTCGCTGAATGCATATTTTGTATTAATACAGAGCCATCTAGTATGGGTAATACGCGATCGCTGCGTTCTTTTGTCACTTTTCGTTCGGAAAACCGGAAGGCGCCCTCTATCGGCGCAACCACGCGTTCGAGTCCGCTGATAAAAATTTACTTGAAAGTCGCACGCTCGCGCAATGATCGTTTAAATTATAAAACTTACAACATTTAAAATATTCACAGTCGAGTAGTGCTTTCTTTGCTGACAAAATTCTTCACATATTAGTTCAAGTAACTTTTACTAGATGTCACTTTTACAAAGAAATTAAATGAATTGCTACGAGGGCTACGCGGAATTATTTCGTAGCCGCGTAGCGCGTAGTAGTCGTAGCAGCGTGTGAAACTACATAGATGGAGCTACGATAACCTGAGGATACAAGCATCTATGTTCTGACATTATAACCATAACTTCACGCATTTATTACGCGCAGGGTTAAGCAGAGATGTATAGTAAACTACACAAATGTCTAACCGAATTAAATACTGGAATAATGAAATGAAGCCGAATGAAATTATGGCCTATATTATCATAGAAATTAAGTTGTTATACAGAAAATAATAGAAAAGATAAGGAAGCAAATTAATTTTTTTTCTAAAATACTTTATTTTTCCGTATTAAGAGATGTTGAAAGGTAAATAAATAAGACAAGTAATGCAGGTACATTCAATAAATCAAATCAACTCAGCCTACCGCAGTCCACTGCTGACATAGGCCTCTCCCAGGCTGCGCCACAACACCCTGTCCTCTGCCTTCTGCATCCAATCTGTCCCAGCCACCTTTTTAAGGTCAAACTCAAACTCAAAGCATTTATTTCAAATAAACCAATTACAGGCACTTTTGAATTGTCAATCGATCGGTCAGTCAGAAAGATGAAGCTAGTTGCCCATTCCAAAGCGTAGTAGATCCCTATGGAGAAGAACGAACAAGAAACTCCACGGACACTCTTTTAAATCATAATATTTTTACAAAATATTGGTTACATCGTTCATGTTGAAAATATACATGTGAAAACAATGTAGAAAGACGTGCACGTTAAAAAGCGTCCGTAATAAAAAGATAAAAACTAAAACAACTAAATTAAATATTAAAATTAAAAATAAGCCATGGCAGCTAAGAGACGACCAGTCCCAACTGACGGCGCCCGTTCACGAACATGACGCATGGATCAGCACCAATTAGCTCAACCATTTTGAAGGGAACTTAATGATCCATCACACACGCCACCACCAGCGAGACATTTGAGTGAGCATGACATACTCTCAACCGCCAGGGCACACTCAAGTTAGTGAAAGACGTACCCAGTAAAAGGTAGCTTAATAGTAGCTACATAGTGCTCACACATGTGCTATGTGTGATCGTCGGTCATCTAACTGGGGGGCGTCCCACACTACGCTTGCCGATACGTGGTCTTCTCTGCAGGGGCCGTATTATGAAGTATTAATGCCATCATGATTCCATTCTGAAAAAGGGATTTTGTGGTCATGTATATTTCTCTAGTGCAGTGGAATCATGACGGTATTAGAACGTCACACCAGGACTCGTCTGCTCCACCAGCATTGGTCTTTTAACAGACATGGCCAGCCCACTGCCACTTCAGCTTGCTTTGCTTCCTCTGCAAGCTATGTCGATTACTTCGCAGTTGCAGGTACATCGATATTTAAAAAGAGACAGACACACATGTAAGGGTGACAGAGCTATACAAAAGCAAACTTTTTCTAAAATTATATTGTGGTTGTTGTCCTAACCTACGGTGTTCAGACCAGAGGGCTTACTATGAGCTCTTATAGCAGGGCACAAGTTGAACGGTTCCAGAATCAGAGAGAGACGGAGCTGTATACGACCTATAGCATCATCCTTTTCTCTCAACGGATCCATGATGGATCATGATGTTTTTTCACGTCATAGTACGGCCCCTCGTCGCTCAGCGAGTCGCAAAAGTTCCGCCTTGGGATTTGCCAAAGATCAAAGGAGTGCAGCATTCAATCTGCCTAGCCTTTTCTCAACTATGTTGGGGTCGGTTTCCAGTCTAACCGGATGCAGCTGAATACCAGTATTTTATATGGAGCGACTGCTTATCTCCACAACCCAATTACTGGGTAATACGATGCCCCTTGGTAAGACTGGTTGTCAGACTTTTGGGCTTCTGGCGACCCGTAATGACTGTCAAAGATCCACGAATGACAGCCGGGACCAACGGCTTAACGTGCTTTCCGAGGTACGGAGGAGTCTCGGTATATAAAGATGGTCACCCATCCACGGACCAACTACGGCAAGCGCAGCTTATCCTGATGGATTGACCTGTACCGTACGGCAGCTATTATATAGCCACGAGCTGTATGCAGCATTCTGGGCGTAAAACGAACTGACAGAAAACGAAACAACACGCTGCGCTTCAAAACGGAGATCATAGACGTAGGCGAAAAGGCTGCCAAGCTTAAATGGGATTGGGCGGATTATGTCAGCCGCATGCATAGTGACCGCTGGGCATCAGTCTCCACACGGTGGGTGTCTGAGGATGAACGGCGGCGCCGAGGCCGGCCAAGGAAGAGGTGGCGAGACGACCTAGACGTGTACCGCGAGGGTTGGATCGAGGTGGCCCTGGAAAAGGGTTCTTGGAAGGATTTGGGGGAGGCAATTACTCAGCAGAGGGTCAAATGTAGGCTAATATAACAAAAAAATTGTTGTTGTAATTAACAGTATCCTTCTTAGATTTTTATTACAAATAATAAAAAAAAAATGCAAGCTTGTCGAACTAAAATCATAAAACGTATTTACGGCAGATTATATTATTATCTTCCTATGTGACCTTTCCATGGTGACTTTAGTACCCACGAAGATCATTAAAAACGAGTGACAAATATTTTGAACGCCCTCTACCTACTCCTTTTTGTAAACAGTCGTAAATTAGCTACGAAGTTACAAGTGTTGCCAGATTAAAGGATTTTAAAGAATTCAAATTTTTTCGTAAAAAAAAAAATGTCAACACAAAGAAAAGACGATCACAAAAAATATTACGGCTGATAGATGTGATTTGAAAAAATTGTCATACAGGGAAAAATACAGCAAAACAAAAATCAACTAAGGATTTTTTCTCAATTTTTTAGGTTCCGTAGCAAAATGTCAAAAACGTAAATCTTATAATTTGCTCATGTCCGTCTGTCCGTCCGCAAGTAAAACAGTCAATTAACCGAACTGTATCGATGATAATTGGAAAG
This sequence comes from Cosmia pyralina, assembly GCA_946251885.1. Classification (NCBI taxonomy): domain Eukaryota; kingdom Metazoa; phylum Arthropoda; class Insecta; order Lepidoptera; family Noctuidae; genus Cosmia; species Cosmia pyralina. Next base: position 23,411,163 of record OX276351.1, read on the forward strand.
AAGGTGTATTCTGTGCACCGCAAAGCAATGGTGTAAAAAAATAATTAGGGGTGGCACTCCCGATACATGTAACCGGATGAAAAAAATCAACGCACATAAGCGTGTGGGGTATCCCATAATTAAAAAGAGTATAATGTTCCTAAGTGGCAGTTTTTTTTTTATTATAAGTATTAAGGATCGTAGCAAGTGGCGATCTGTAGTTTCTGCCCGTGGGAAGAAGGCGTCACTTTATATAGGTGTACTCGTATGTATTTATTTTTATTTAAGTTAACAGTTTGTGAGAGGGATATTTTAAAATGGTTGCTTTTAAAATGGTTACCCATACGTCAGCACAGAGAGCTGAGGGCTCTGTCTATGTTGTATTCCATACTAAATAAGCCCACTTCTCCTTCTTATCTAACTAACCCATGTTCTCTGTAATACTTGTGCTCTGCCCATAGTAGAAATCTTCGTTCAACCAACAATCGTCTTCTACAATGTCCTTCTCACCGCTCTGGTTTTATTAATTCTTCTTTCTTTGTCCAGGCGGTATTTCTTTGGAATGCGCTTCCTCTGAACATCAGGACGGCAACCAGTCGGTTATCGTTCAAAGTGAAGGCACGTGAACATATTCGTATAAAGTTGGCAGAATCATCCCAGCGCTGATTTGCTGGATTCTTTTTCTCCTCTACCTATCGTTATTTCTCCTGACAAAGTTTATTCTTTTTCGAGTTAGCTATCCCTTATGCTGCACCTGCCATGTCTTCTCTCTGCATCACCTTAGAACTACTAGACTACTACTTACTAGTAGAAAATGCCTCTGGCATTAAGTCCGCCTTTGTAAAGTATTTTTTACTTGTGCATAAAGTTATAATAAATAAATGTTTTCGGTTACAACAACAGCCTTAGCTTGGTCGGTTTTTTAGGCTGTAATCTACTCAAAATACTTTACTATTAAAAATGTATGAAAACTTAATCGATAGATCTGGCAACCCTTTACACTCAGTCTCGGGTACAGACGTAGATCGTAAAACCGTATGTATGCCCAATAAATTGGCACATCGTTGCGATGGAGTGTTTGATATGACGTTTTATCTGGCACTTTATTGCCCGACAGAGTCAGGAGTTGGTGTCGTGTAGTTTTGATTAGATTAGATCGGAAACAAACCAATTAAAACCTAACCAGAGAACATGATTTAATTATCTGTTAATTGAAAAATCGAAACTGCCTTGTTGGTTTAGAGGTGCCTCTTTAGTATTTGGTTGCGATACTGCTGAGCAGGAGGTCCTTGGTTCGACTCCCAGGTCGGGGAAACTGTTATTGAGTTTTTCCATCAGTAATTTACTCAGTAGCAAGCTGGAGTCAACAGTGATAACAGTGCAGGTGGGCCTGTGGTAACAACGCGGTCTCAGATACAGACACAAAGAGCGACTTTAGTTTTATTTATATTAAGCATGTAGGTACAGCTAGGGTCAAATTAAATTAGCTATAGAAATTCCGCAGACGTGATGGTGACTTGGTAACGATATCTAAACATGATATAAAGCAAAATATAAAAAAAAAAATTTTTTTAGAGGTCAATAACCGCAGTGTAGTTGAAATATCAGATTAACAAAATTTGTTTTTTTTTTTTTTTGTAAGCTTTACAGACGTAATGAGTGTCAATATTTAAACAAGATAAAACAAAGAAAACAGATTTCTCAACTCATACTTCAAGTAACAATACCTACTACTACCAGCGGTCGTTGACCCCAAAAAAAAAAACATCAATTCTTTATTATTGATTTGTCGTGTTTCTCAAACTCAAACTCAAAGCATTAATTTAAAATAAACCAATTACAGGCACTGTTGAATTGTCAATGGGTCGGTCAGTCAAAAAGATGAAGCTAGTTGCCCATTCCAAAGCGTAGTAGATCCCTATGGAGAAGAACGGGCAAGAAACTCCACGGACACTCTTTTCAATCAAAACATTTTTACAAAATATTGGTTACATAGTTCTTATTGAAAATATACATGTGTGAACAATGTAGAAAGACGTGCACGTTAAAAAGCGTCCGTAATAAAAATATAGAAACTAAAACAACTAAATTTAAAATTTAAAATAAGTTTCACAGACGTGATGAGTGTTGATATTTAAACGAGATAAAACAAAGAAAACAGATTTCTCGACTCATTCTTCAAGTAACAATACCTACTACCAGCGGCCGTTGACCCAAAAAAAAAATCATCAATTCTTTATTATTAATTCGTCGTGTTTAGATATCGATACTTACCAATTACGTCTGCAGAGTTTCGCCAGCTAATTTAATTTGACCCTGTTTACATAGATGACCATTATGACCGTTTGCTGATCAATAAGTTGACTTCGACGACAGTCGATTACGGTGGTCTATTACGAGAATATTGCCATAATTGCCACGCCTGCCCGACGGGAATTGAAGTTGCGGGAATTGTATACATCTGTACAGAGCTACAGGATCTTTTGGCGCCTGATTGACACTGACATGTTTGGCTACTGAGATACAAGTATCTTCTACTTATGGCTGGTTTACACTCGCATGTCAGTAGCTTGGCTTACCTTGGCTGCTTACACAGTTCGAGCTGCTAACTAGACAGCGGCTCGCACTGTGTACTCACATGTCAATAGCTCGGCTTGCCTAGGCTGTTTACTCAGTGCTGTTTCGCACGCTAGCTCGCACGAAAACAAAAAATATTGAAGTTACTCGGCTGCGAGCTACTGTCCAACTCGCAAGTGCGATTTACTCGATGAGACGTCCACACAGTGTGAGTTGCTGCTCTGCATCTACTCGCATACTAGCTCGCACTGTGTAAATTAGCCATTAGTTCAAGAGCCAGCTGTTCAACTTGAGTTTGACCACCACTTGTACTAAAAGTACAATCATGTTCAGTGTATGACTAACTTTATGTGTTTCTCTTTGTACAATAAACTTATTATTTATTTATTTACAGGGGATCGTTGTTGGTGATTTGTGTGTTAATGTTAACATGGTCTTCCTTTTATTTTAGATGCTATGTTATTTAGAAGAAATAAATTTATATGCTTGAGCCTGCGGCCCCACCGTAACCGACATCAGACGGTAGTGACCCCGTCAAGGCCGCGGAAGGTAGGGAGAGCGGCGCACCGCAATACCGGCACTCTTCTCCCACTGCGGCCTCCAACCCTCAGCCGTGATGCCTTCCATACGACATCGTGGCCCGTCTCAGTTGCGATGTCGCCCAAGTGGCACCGCAACCTACTTGTTGGCCGCTACGTCGTCGGCTTATCGGCAAAAGCCCTGACGAGCGACCCCTCCTCGGGTTCCTCTTCGCTTCACCGTGTGTGACCAAGCCACGTCTACTGAGCCCCTGCCTCCACAATGTGGAAACCCACCGGGAGGGTTTGTGTTTTTCTGTGCTAAGCTGCAGACACGTGTCAGCAATGATAATCTTTTTACAATTATGACGAAAATGACAGATTGTAGAACTATTTCTACAGTTTGTCATTTTGTCTATTCTTCCCTTGATTTGGTTTCCGCACTTAGTCCTTCATGTGGACCATTGTGTGTTGCTGACACTATGGTGGTCATTCTGCGCGTGCTGATGGGCTAGAGCGTAGGTAATACGTAAAGTTTCCAGTCTAATCTTGTCCTACTGCAGGGCAAATGCCTCTTCTCATACCGAGAAGACAAGAGCATTGATCACCACGCTTGCTTAAGACGGGTTGGTGATATCAGACTTATGTTAACTTGATTTCCAGGTTTCCTCACAATGTTTTTCCTTCCCCGATGTCACATACCTATACGTATTTGAAAAAGTCGTATTGGTGCTTGCCCGGATTTGAAACCACAAACTCGTGAGAGGCGAGCCCTGAACCACAGCCATCTCTATCACATGTCTAAAAAGAATGTATTTAAAAAAAAACTGCTCTAAATGTTGTTCACAATAGAAATAAATCACAATAATTTGTAGAAACTCAGGTGCTAAACGAACATAAACAATTCAATGAAAGCCATATTCATCTTGTCTTAAAATAACCACAATCAATTTGTTAGTAATTCATCAATGAATGCCGATTTCAATAATTACTTACTGACCCAATTGCAGACCGCTTTCATTAAGAAGTAAAATCTTATTTTACAAATGAATGTTTGAATATAAGATAATGAGATTAAAGGCGATGCGCTTGGTAACCCGCGAAATTCAAATTTTCTTGCGTTTTTTGCAATTTGCAGTTCAGTGTCAGGTTGTATCTTGATCAAAATATGATTAGCGACAGTAAAAAATATGAATATAACTTTAACCTTATAATACACCAATACATCTTTTTAAGTTAGATTTCATCCGGATTGATCGGATTTCGGAAATCAGACGAATTCAGACGAAACGTGGTGCACTTGCATAGTGCGTACAGGGATAATCGTCGGTTGATGTCTCATTTAATTAAAAGCGTCTAACGAGAAACGTCTGCGAGTTGGCTTCGACTCCTCGTACGCCTTCCAAAGGTCTGGGACCCCAGGGTTCCGAGGTATGTTGAATACATAGAAACGACGTCAAAACTATACATTGAATATTTTTGAACAAATGTAATCGCTACGAGGTGTGAGAACGAGTCAATGCCGAAGATATAGTTTTTAGAATTTATTTCCCTTTGTATTTGTCTGGATGTATGTTACCGATTGGTGCAAAAACGGCTAAATGGATATGGATGAAATTTGACACACAGATAGTTTGATAACCTGGTGATTTGAACCCCGGTAGTATGTTCCCGTGGGATACTTCCCCACATCCACGCGGGCGAAGCCACGGGCTAAAGCTAGTTATTTATAAATAAGCAGATTTGATATATAACCCTATGAAAATAGCCTTAAATATTATATTTGAATGTGAGTTAGTTCCGCCGCCATTTTGTTTTATCACCACCAAGTTATGTGGCCGTATAAACTGGCAGTTAAAAGGGTTTATATAAGCCATATGTGGGCGGTATAGTCCACTTAATTTGTTTGTTAACCCGTTGTGAGCGCTACGGTATTTTTGGTTCCATACTACTATACATATATAGAGGCATGAGGAACAGGGTGTAAAGTTCACTCATCCTTCATAGAAAAGGGAGGATCCTCCGACCAGACGGGTGTTGTGTCTGGTGGGCTTTAGTTAGTTATTTATATATGGCATCTCGCAGTTGACCACTAAGGGTCGAGACTGCTCAACCGGGCGTTTCCTGTGGGTTCTTTAAGCGAACTTAAAGCCCCCGGCCAGGCCTAAAACTAAGGTAAATTATTAGTCGACTGAGCGTCGCTAATAACAATATGACAGCCAGACGGGGCAGGCTGGATCATGACGGGGGGGACAAGTGCTACAGGCTCAGCTGTGCCCCCAGCTGGCACAGCTTCACCGAGTAGGGGATAGGGGGGGGGGGCGGTTACGATTGCGACCTCGGCGGCGAGGTCGGAATGTATTCCGGGGTGGTCTACGTTTATAAACCGTACTGGTGGCCTTGCTACTCTCCTGAAGGAGGGTTATGGGGTCATCAGGGTCGGTGAGAAGTGTCTGGTGGGCAACTGCCCGACGGTTGATATCGGGACGTTGTATATATGCTAGTCGCCCGGTAAACTCTAATTGCGCGATGCAGATTGCGTGACGTCAGTGTGACGCGTAGTTCGTATGTGGCGATGTAGATTCCGCCACACATACATAATATAATCTCACGCCTTCTTACCGTACTGGTCGGTCAAAACTACAGAACGCCACCTGCCACGATCCTTGCAAACTTCTTTTGCCTGTTTTACGTTGCAGTTGCGAGTACTACGCACCTGACCTCGCTAAAGAACATCACCAATAAGGTGATATGTCCTAGGGCGTCTCCTCTTACCTTTTGTTCATCGCCTTTTATCCTCTCAATATAACCGAACCATCTATGCATACCCTTTTAAATTTTTGTCACTGCTACATCTTTTAAAACGCACCGTTCTCACCTTATCATATCATTCCACAGCCATACATATCATTCATAGTTACCCCACGTATCCTTCGCAAGCAACGCATTTCCTCTGCATTTATTCTACTTTAATGCATCTTTTGCCACACCCAGCATTCACTGCCATAAGTGCCATACATAAGCTTAAGAACCAGCACACCATTGTCAACAGCCAGTCGAGCCATTTCTACAGACGCCAGCACATTAAGCTACAACAATCTGTCAAATTTCTTTAATAGATTTTAATTTTTATCGCTAAAGCATTAGGTTCAAGGTTGATTGGGAAAATTTGACAGTTTCGGGTGGCTTCACCTGCTGGCGTCTGTACCATTCACTATATTTCCCATATACACTCTCCTTTCCACATCTTGGTAATTCCTATTTTTATAACATAATCAGCCACCACAGTCAGTCATGTTCCCACTGCTGGGACACAGGCCTCCTCTCTGTGAGAGGGAGTGAGCCATACATCCATCCGCCACGCGGGCCCAGTACGGGTTGGTGGATGTCACATGTCTTCGAATTTTTAGTTCTAAGACATGCCGGTTTCCTCACGATGTTTTCATTCACCGTTTTGAGAGCAATGGCGATTAAATTAAACACGCAAAGTGCCTGTCTAGATTCGAACTCACGACCTACAACTCCTAAGTCGGGGTCGATACCACTGGACCACCACTGCTCAATTTTAAAATTCTTTTTTTTTGTGCTCTTCCCTTTTTGATAGAGATACGGACTAACTTTTTGGTGCCGTATGATGCTTTCCCCTTCTTTTTCCTATACATGTACATAATTTTTAATATTTTATGACTATTAGCCTACCTATTAGCTTATATATCATTGTAAATATTAACTTACACTTTACATTAAATAAAGATCTCATAATTATTTATTTACTAGTTGTTCACGCCCGGCGTCGCGTCGCCCGGGTGAATTTCATAATCATAATCATAAATCTTTATTTATCTCAACATCAATAGTACAGGCACTAGATAGTAAAAATGCACAATCTTAAATAGATAAAGGTGTCTGAAGTAGAAGGGCCCTGAGTTACAGATCACCCGGCTCATTTAGATAGGACATGTTAATTTACAAAATGGTTAGTCAAGATATTAAAAATTATTCCCATTATAACGCATCTAGCTAATCTTTGTTTCAATCAAGGCACCTTCCCTAAATGTTTAAAAAAATCGATAATAACCCCGATATACAAGGGTGGACAGGCGGGTGATGTGAATAACTATAGACCAATTTCAGTTATTCCTGTTATAGCAAAAATATTAGAAAAACTTTTAAATTCCAGATTATTAAGCTATCTTCAATCCAACAACATTTTATCCCCATCTCAATATGGCTTTAGACGCGGTATTTCTACAGAAGACGCTATCACGTCTTTAACTACAGTATTAACAAAAGAACTCGACAAAGGTACTAGGTGCTTACCGGTTTTTATAGACCTAAAAAAGGCCTTTGACACGGTCTCTATTCCCATCCTTGTCCAAAAATTGGAAAGGATTGGTATTAGAGATACGCAACTATCTATTTTTTCTGATTACTTGATAAATAGAAAACAGAAGGTTAAGCTAGATGGTATTGTCAGCGAGGACGTTGACGTAACATGCGGCGTACCCCAGGGTAGCGTTTTGGGTCCCACGCTATTTTTAATATACTTAAACGACTTATGTAATATGACCATCAATAAAGCAAAAATATTTTCGTATGCCGACGACACCGCAATCGTCTTCACTGGCTCGACCTGGGCTGAAACCAAAACCAACACAGAAAAAGGTATGCTAAAAGTGGCTGCATGGCTAAAAACAAATCTCCTTACTTTAAACACGAGCAAAACTAACTATATCTGCTTCTCAATATATAAAAATGTCCAACCAGAACCTAATTTTAACATTAAAATACATGAGTGTGGGAGGACGGTTGATTCCGACTGCAATTGTCCAACCATCAGTAAAGTTAACCACGTTAAGTACCTAGGTATAATGTTGGACCAAAGCCTGTCCTGGTATTCTCAAATTGAACAAATTACTGCGAGAGTACGAAAATTTATTTGGATTTTTAAAACATTACGACACATATTCCCAAGGAGTGGCTTAGCAAAAAATCTTATAAATGAAGTGTATATCTCGCTCGTTCAATCTGTAATAATATATTGCATTTCCATTTGGGGGGGTGCGCGTAAAACACGCTTCATTGATGTTGAAAGAGCGCAACGGACATTAATAAAAGTAATGTACTTCAAAAAAAGGACCTTTCCCACCTATGAGCTATACCAAATAAGTAATTTATTATCAGTTAGGAAATTATATATTAAACATATACACTTCTGGACACATCTATTGGCCCACCTTAGAGTTTAGGTTTCGATGGCCCCTACCGAAATATGATTGCTAGATTGAACAAAAACTGTTGATGCAGTTTTAAACCTGATACATTTTACCATCTTTTTCGATCGTATTGTTTTAAATTTGAATTCAGAATACCATACGACATGGAGCTACGCCTAACAAGTCGGATATGCGCCTTGTTAAAGGCAATTGATTTTTGAATAAAAAACATGTTTTATCAAATAAAGGTTTAATTTAATAACGCGTGTTGCCTCCATGGGCATCTACCACAGCTCTCATACGATTAGGCATAGAGTTTATCAACCGCTCTAAGAAATTTTGAGGGATCATCTCCCATTCCTCTTCTATGGCAGTTTTCAACTCCTGCATCGTCTGGGCAACTGGCTGACGAGCCCTAACACGTCTTTTTAGCTCGTCCCACATGTGCTCAATGGGGTTCATGTCTGGGCTTCTGGCTGGCCAGTCCATAACTGTGATGTTCACATCCCGAAGATATTCCCTGACGATGCCGGCCGCATGGGCTCTTGCATTATCATGCATAAAAAGGAAATTTGGGCCCACATAGTCCGCGTATGGTATCACGTGAGGTTCTAAGCACTCACGAATGTACCTTTCAGCATTTAATGTTGGCAGCCGTGGTCCTGTAACAACCTCAAGTTGAGTTTTGCCGCTCGCGGATATACCGCCCCAGACAGTCCATGAGCCACCGCCATAAGCAACCCTCTCTTCAAAGCAGCATTGTGCGAAACGCTCTCCCTTACGTCGGTAGACCTTCTTCCTTCCATCATTGCCATGTAACACAATTTTAGACTCATCAGAAAAGAGTACACGGCTCCAATCTTGCTGTGTCCAATTTAAATGACTGCGTGCGAAATGAAGGCGCGCTGTTCGGTGGGCTCGCGTTAGTTTGGGGCCATTAGCTGACTTGTGTGGTACCATATCGCGTTCTTTTAACCTTCTCCGAACAGTTCGAGCGCTCACAGATACTCCGTGGAAGTCGCGAAGTTGGTTTTGTATCTCAATGGAGGTAAGGTGACGATTTCTCAAGCTGGTCGTCACGATGAATCGATCCTGCCTTTCAGTTGTGACCCGAGATCGTGGCCTTCCTTGGCGACGAACAAAGCCGCCAGTCTCTAGGTACCTCCGATAAACATTTCGGACCGCAGATCGACTTAAATTAAGTTGAGCACTCACGTTTCTTTGGCTGTGTTCGGCCTGAATAAGTGCCACAGCTTGGGCGGCGACTTCAGGTGAAGTATCCATAGATTATTGATAGAACCTCACCTTAATGTTAAGAATAAGTAATGTTTGTTGCAAAACCAAAGATATCAATCACTTTTTCAAGAATTAAATCCAAGTAAACCAATAAAACCAAGTTTTCTTAGTATTCGATTGTTTGATATCAACAAACAGGCTCCAAATTGTCTTTTGTTTCTTTAAATTCTTTGTTCGAAATTCAAAAAAAGACTATTGAATGAAATTGTGAATGTGCCAGGTTCAAAACTGCATAAAAACTTTTTGGTCGACCTAATATAAAATTTTAGCTAGGACCAAACGAAACTGAAAATACAAGGTGGGCCAAAAGATGTGTCCAGAAGTGTAGTATTAAAAAAAACATAAAACCCTACCTTTAGATCCTAATGTATTAACTAGAAGAAGGAAACACAATATTGCTTCCACCCCTTTTGTAAAAACAGAATTTGCAAATATTCAGTTCTTTAAACGCTCGTCTTTCTTATATAATAAAATAAATAAACAAATAGATATACATACTAAACCGTTTATAGAATGCAAATCATTGCTGACTAAGTGGTTAAATAAGTTATGCTATGATGAAGTAGAGAATCTTTTAGTAAATATAAGGTAAAACCGATTCCGTATAAAATAACCACACACACACACACATACATGCACACACACACACACATATACATACACACACTTACACACGCACGCACGCTTAAATACACACACACATTTACCAACAGACTAATAGTAGTAAACTAGAATAAGTAATTCATAACCCTTTGTTTCGTTACATGTTTACACTACTTGCACGATATAAAAGAGCGGCGCCTCCTGGCACAGGCATTTATATGCTTAAAAGGAGACGCCACCAACTGTATACTGTACAAGGTGTTATAATGAAATAAAACATTTTTGATTTTTGATTTTGATTTGATTTTGATTACATAACATAAGTCTAAAATCGCAATTAGGTAAAATAAGAACCTACAAAATTAAAAGAGTCTCTATCTCCAGTGGTTTAGGCTATGTGTTGTCTGTTTTCATACAAGAACTCCATCCAAATTTCAGACTTTTTCAGTGAATTTAAAAAAAAATCGGTCATACAAACCTTGTCCTGACAATTAGAAATACAACAAAAAAAGAATTAGCCAAATAGGTGCAACCGTTAGGAAGTGAGAGATCGTGTTTCTTTGTTCTCAACAAAGAAACACGAACTCAAACAATAATAATGTGGGTTTTGAAGCTTTTTGCTTTTTTTATAAGGGTTTAAAAAGAAGCTTGACGAAGCCGAGAGTCACTTGTTCTTCCCATCATTGCGACATTTTTTTTGTATCGGACCATACCTGGGAAGTTCCAATTTTTTTTTATTTTAGTTTTTGTTTTAAAATTTATAACTTAACTTTAAATACCCCTAAGGACCATGTACAGACGCCACCCGAAACCGTCAAATTTTCCCAATCAACCTTGAACCTAATGCTTTAGCGGTAAAGTTAAAAATCTATTAAAGAAATTTGAAAGCTTGATGTGTTGGCGTCTGTACCATCATTTATTTGTGCGTGCGTTACAATGCGAGCCACCGTAAACAGCGATGTTTCACACCAAAAACAATCGTTACCCAGCAATTATTTTTCTACAATATTCATCATTTCAACCGAAAGACGTCCACTGCTGGACATAGGCCTCCCCCAAGCACCGTCACTTTGACCGGTTCTGTGCTTTTTGGATCCAGTGGATTCTTGGGGCCTTATAAATCTTACTTAGTTTCAACTACAGAATGAGTAGATGACGTCTTTGTGATGGATCTTGGACACCCTGTATCACTATCACTATCACTACATAGTATAAAACAAAGTCGCTTCCCGCTGTCTGCCTGTCCCTATCTATGCTTAGATCTTTAAAACGACGCAACGGATTTTTATGCGGTTTTTTTTTTTAATATTAGGTCTTTACCTATGAAATTGCCGTTATGCAGTACTGGCCATTTCAAATCAAAATAATCTTTGTTTGGCTAAGAATTCTAATTTCAAATTAATTTTATTTTAAAAACATGGATTTTTTTTTCTAAAAGTAGTCATTTGTTTATTGATTAGTTTTACATTTTCATCGCATTTCAATCTTTTTCGTCATCATGGATACGTTAAAAATTCGAGTAATTATGGAATATGAGTACCGTCGTGGCAGCAACGCGGCACAAGCGGCACGCAACATCAACGACGTTTACGGAGCTAACACTACAAACTAACGCACCACTTGTTATTGGTTTGCTCGCTTCCGTTCTGGAAATTTCGACCTGAAAAATGAACCTTGCGGTCGTCCGAAGACTTTGGTCGACAATGACGAATTAAAGGCGATTGTGGAAGCTAAATAAATAAATAATAATAAATTAGCAGCAGCTTTCGACGTTAGCGTCAAAACAATATTGGTCCATTTGCGTCAAATTGGCAAGGTAAAAAAGCTTGACAAATGGGTGCCCCACGAACTCAATGATCGCCAGCGCGAAGTACGCGTCGAGACGTGCCTTGCACTGCTCAACAGACACACAAATGAAGGAATTTTGAACCGCATTGTTACCTGCGATGAAAAATGGATTCTGTTTGATAACCGCAAGCGCTCAGCAAGTTGGTTGGATCCTGGTTCAGCACCTAAACAATGCCCTAAACGAAAACTTACCCCTAGAAAAGTGATGGTCACTGTTTGGTGGTCTAGCGCCGGTGTGATTCATCACAGCTTCTTACCAAACGGGGTGAGCATTACTTCAGATGTGTACTGTGAAGAACTGAACACAATGATGGAGAAGCTGGCACATCTCCAACCAGCATTGGTCAATCGCTCGTCTCCGCTGCTCCTGCACGACAACGCGCGACATCATACTGCACAGCAGACGGTCTCCAAGTTGCAAGAACTGGGGTTGGAAGCTCTCCGTCATCCGCCCTACTCACCAGACCTTGCGCCTACAGACTACTACTTTTTCCAGAATTTGGATAACTTCTTGGCGGGAAAAAAATTCAATACCCGAGAGGCAGTACAAAATGCCTTTGAAGAATTTGTTGCCTCCCGTCCAGCTGATTTCTTTAAGAAGGGCATCAATAAACTGCCACTGCGTTGGCAAAGATGCATTGATTGCATGGGTGATTACTTCGATTAATTCAAATAAAAAATTCGTTTAAATTTTTTCATACAAAACGGCAATTATTTCATAGGTAAAGACCTATTATTATTCCTATTGACCTATTAGATAGAGTGATTCAAGAGGAAGGTTTATTTGTATGTCGGATCCGGTCAATAGTACGGACGCGTAACGAATCACAGGCGCGCCATAGGCGACATCACGTGAGGTGCCCACGCCTACAGCGCGCTTCTACAGAGTCGTGATGTTTTAACCTGATGGCGAGAAGTCTAGTGTCGGATCGCACCGGAGCAACATCGGGGTTACTACGCCACGGAACTGTATTCGATTCGTTGTGCTTAGTGATTGTGTTAGATTGTGATTTTAAACACCGTGTATCGCACCCAGTGTGTTTTCATTGCACGAAACCCATCTTCTGCCCACGTGTCTGTCTAAATCTAACTGAGTAAATCCTGACGTTCCGACAAATATTTCAGCCGTTAGAGGGATTTTGCAGCTGTAGCAGCTACTCCAGCACAGTCTACCGTGGTGGGAAGTTGAGAACAATAATTTCTCTTGTTGATTAATATTTAATTTCAGATGTAAACACAATGGTCCCCGAACCCGAGGAAGTTCATCAACTAAAACAGAAACACGGCAACTTACTTAATCATATTAAGGTGAAGTCACAGTTTTCAGTTTGAATTCCGTATGTACTCTTGAATATGAAAGTCGTCGTCAAAACTATTATGTAGGTAACGTCGAATTGTGTGTTTGTTTTCGCAAATATTCTGCGGATGTCAAACTTTACATCCATCAGACAGTGTATTAACCTATAGTGTAATTAAAAGGAAAACTATCACATGTAAGTAGGCTTTACAAGTTAATAAGTAATAGTCGACCAGCTTACGTTTGCAGTTGGAATGTATGAGACAACATCTTTTTCAACTACAATGTTAAGTTTGTTCTTGGGATAAATTCATCCCAATTACGGAACCCTTCATTGTCGGTTTTTTTTCAAAACTTAAATTTAAATAAAAATAAAAAAATAAAAATTATCAAATTACATTACTATATTTCCTAAAATACTATTGACGTTAAGTTGACAGATATTTAGACAATAAAAAAAATACAAACAAACAAAAACAACAACAAACAAACAACAAAAAAATAAATAAATGTGTTTAATTTTTCACGACCTTAAATGTTTTGTGAATTTGGGTACATACATATTATTATGTAGTTAAAAAATGTTGAGTACCACCGCAATGTTTGTGTTTCATCTGTACAGAGCGGTAGCGCGCGAAATTACCATGGTACAGCCAAACGCCCGTCTATAGTAACAAAATGACGTTGGCAGCGTCTTTGTTTCGTAGAAATAAGGGTGATTTTTGCAAGTTCAAGAGTTACTACTGACGTGCATCTGACCGTACTAAATGACACCGTGCACTGATTATTTGTTGTGGGATATGCAGCTGCAGTGAGAGGGTTGGCAATTGATACACGAGTTTTATCTCTAGTTCCATTTAATACTTTTTTTTTTTCAAAAGTTTTATTTATTTTTGAGGTATTTTATAGATGGTACTTAGTCTGGCCAGATTTTGTTAGATATCAAGTTAAATTAGATAAGATTTTTGAATAGTAGGTCCTTTTTAATCTATCTATCTATTATTATTAAAAGAGAAGTCCTGACTGACTCGTTGACTGACTCATCAACGCCCAGTCCAAACCCTTGGACCTAGAAAGCTGAAATGTTGCGCAGAGGATCTGTTTATAATGCAGACAAGGAATAAGGAAGGATTTTCGTTCCCGTGGAATATTTCCGAAATCCACGCGGGCGAAGCCGCGTGCAAGTGCTAGTATTATATAATTTCCATCCCTTTGAGAAGTTTCTTTATTTATTTATATATACTTTATTGTACACCACAAAAATACATAACAAAAAAAAGACATAATCAAACACTACAAAATATACAATGGGCGGCCTTATCGCTTTCTGCAATCTCTTCCAAGCAACCTTAGAATGGACAGTGATTTGCCTGGATATGAAATGGGTTCTTTCTAAGTTTTTCTCAGAAATAAAACATAAAGAGTGGGAGACTTATACCAAAATAATTCATTAGTTAATCAGCTTTGCATCCATGATACCAAGAAATCATATCCTCCATTTCAAGAAATTATATTAATATGAAATCTTTTTTCCTCTACTGCCAATCTTAAAAAAAAAACTTAAAACCGATATGTATCAAGAAACTTCCATCTCAAAGGCAAATAAAACTTATGTGGGTGAAAAGACCTCTTCGGACGGAAGGAAGTAATCAGGCTCTAGCATGGGGCTTTCTTTGACGTATCCTTGGAATTTTTTTTAAAAAACGCTTCGTTATACGCCTAGACGCTTGCAAGTTGCAGGTTTTATTAAAAAGGTTTTGCTTATCAATATTTGTCCTGATTCGAGTGCTCAGCACAGTGGCTTTAATGCGAGTTTTTATACTTATCTCTTATCGAAGCTGGAAGCTACTGGAATTCGTGGACATGCCTTAAAGGTTTTCCAGGATTACCTGTGTGATAGAACTCAATCCGTTAAAATTAATGATGTTATTAGTGACACTATTTCATTGAGTTTTGGCGTTCCTCAGGGCTCAATCTTGGGTCCTACCCTATTTCTCATATATATTAACAACCTATGCAAAATGTCTCTAAAGAATTGTTCAATCTTTACTTACGCAGATGATACGGCTCTATTAATTCATGGTAATGACTGGCCTGAAACAGTAAAATACGCGGAACTTGCTCTAAACTCAGTGATGAAATGGCTGTCTAATAATGTCCTAACCTTAAATTTAAATAAAACGGTATACTTACCTTTCTCCTTACTATCCACCAACCTACCTCCACCCGATTCAATGGTGCTCAGAGCTCATACTTGTTTACTTGGTCTATCTTCTTCACAATGTGCCTGTCCTCAACTCAAGAGGTGTGAGTCTGTCAAATATCTCGGAGTCTATGTAGATAGTTCTCTGAGCTGGAAACCTCATCTTAGTAATCTCATTTCGCGAGTCCGCAAGTGTATATTTATTTTTAAAAAACTAAGACACTCCGCGGACCGCCTTACGATTAAAACTGTTTATTATGCCCTGTGTCAGAGCATAATAAGCTACTGCATCACGGTGTGGGGTGGGACTCCCAAGACTGTCCTCCTGCCTCTTGAACGCGCACAGAGAGCTGTACTCAAGGTAATGACCTCGAGGCCTTTTAGGTATCCCACTACGGCTCTCTACACCGAATGTCAGGTTCTCACTGTGAGACAGCTCTTTGTCCTTGGCACTATTCTGCGCAAACATCCCTCTGTGGTATATGATCCGAATGCTACCAAAAAGCGTAGACACTTTGAAGTTTGCCCAACTCACGCTTGTAGAACGGCCCATGCTCAGCGTCATTTTGGTGTATTTTCAAACCATTTATATAATAAAATAAATAAACTCTGCTCCATTGCTCCCATGTGTCTAAATGTATGCAAAACCGAGGTTACAAAGTGGCTCTTGACAATGAGCTATAGTAAGACTGAAGATTTACTACGTATATCAATCGCTTAACCTAATGTAGTTAATAAAGTAATATGTTTATAGTTATATTTATACAGACTTACATATACACAGGTTTTCATCATATTTATCTCTCCCTCACACTCATACAAACACTCATACATAGGTACAGAAATAGGCCACATCATAGCTGCTTTGGCTAGTTAGTTTAGTATTTTATATTGTAATTTGATTAGGTACTGTGCTCGTCTTACAATATTATTTATTTTATTTATTACTTACTCGATCGCGTTTTCGTTAACGTTAACTTACGTCAATTTTTATGGAATAATTGTGTTTCCTATTATAGTCACCAGACGGCGCTTATTCAGTTTCAGTACAAATAGAAGTTAACGTTTACGCGATGGAAGCAATATAAATACTCGCACTAAGGCCACAGATAAACCGTTCTTTCTAAAGTTAAAACTCCTCACATTACCCAATATGTTTTTATTGTATGTCCTCGTTTGTGCTAAATTAACTAAGCCTTAGAATACCGAGCTTACAGCTATATAACAATGTCTATGAGATTTCTTCGAGGGCTTTGCGATCAAAATTAGCAGATGTGGTCAAAATCACAACAGTCGAGAATGTGTCTGCGGTCCGCGCTTTGTCGGACGATTTTATTCATCCAATGCTGTGAATTTTTAATTTGGTGTGATCTCGTGCGGACGAAAACAGTGAGGTCAATGGGATATGGATCTGTAAGGATGATGATCCTAAATACACAATAATTATTTTATTTATTTATATAATTTTATTCTTTTAGGTGGGTAACCCCTTATTAATAAACGCGGAGTAAAGTTACAATCAGTATTAATAACCTTCAGATTGACGTATATACGTTTTTCGAGGATTAAGTTAGTTTAGCATAGTTTTACTGCACGTTTATTAATAAGGGGGCTAAGTTTAAAGTGGAGGGCATTTAGCTAAGTAATAAAATCACGTTTTTTTTTTGTCTGTAGGAGATAACATAATGCGTATTTGGCTTTTACATAAAAAAAAAATAAAGTGTTTATTCACAGAAATAATTTTTATAACAAATATTACCTCGCAAACGTAGCTTCTTTTTTTTAACATTATTACATAATTTATACCTGTTCACCTATACGCTAAACTATATTAAACATTCCATAAATTTTATCTAGCAGATTTTAAAACAGATATACCTAAAAGTTTTCTAAATATTCTCTACAGCGAGGCGTTCACAAAACATATCAAAGCGGTACTTATGTATTTATTTTTAAAAGAACTTTTTGTGATACAATTGTCTTACTTAAATCCACTGGAATATCATTAAAAATAGAACACTACCCTTTCATGATAATACCAGCCCATTCTCGTCCAGGGCGAAGACCTCTTCTCCTAAAGAGAAGACGCGAGCGTCGATTACCACGCTTGCTTATAAGACTGGTTGGCTATTTCAGACTTGTAATAACTGTCAGTTCAGGTTTCCTCACGATGTTTTTTTTTTCACCAATGTCAGTAATGTATAAGATAAACTCAGACAGTACATATGAATCATATTGGTACTTGCCCGGATTTGAACCCACAACCTCGTGCATGAGAGGTGAGGCCTTAACCACTGGGCCATCACGTTTACATCGGATGTCAAATACCATTTTCTTAGGCAAACAATTTTTTTATTTTTTTTTTTATGTTCATAGGCTGAGTATAAAGACAAAAAAATTCTCAGCCTTGTACAGCACACCCCCGATTTGTGAAATAAAATAATAAAAACCGGCCAAGTGGGTGTTGGACCACGCACAATGAAGGGTTCCGTAGATGGGATGACTGTATCCCAAGAACAAACTTAACACTGTAGTTGATAAACATGTTCTCCCACACATTCCTACTGTAAATGTAAGTTGGTTGATTAATACTCGTAAACTTGAAAAGCCTTAGCTTAGCTGTGATAGTTTTCTTATAACTTCGTTATATATACTGTTATATATACTACTACCGTGAATTTTTTTACCTATCCAGGCAAGGGGGGGGGGGACACTTGACTCTAACAAAAATTTGCACTTTAAAGCTTAATATTTCAAAAACGGAACCCGAAATCGAAAAATTGTTTTACCCCACATTACGTGTACAGAAGGCACCTACCCTAAAAAAAATTTTTTTTCATGATATTATTTTAACACTGTCGGCGTGATGAATACTTATGTAACCCATGCCAAATTATAGCTTCCTAGTACTGAGATTCACTGAGCAAAGAAGCGGACGGACAGACGGACAGACGGATGGACATAGCGAAACTATAAGGGTTCCTTGTTGACTACGGAACCCTAAAAAACATGACAGTCATGGATCGCACGCAGAAATGAAAACTTAAACATAAGACTATGCATAGCATGTCGCGGTGTCGAGGTGTTGAGGTTCGCGGTGACGCGGAGTTGCGAACCCGTAAGTTTACCTCAAATCGCTCAACGCACCTAAAGAAGTTTTCACTTCAAAATTCATTAGAACATACAACCCGCAACATGCGATGGAAGATAACTTCTTCCATCCAATAAGATATATGTTATTATTCTGTGCAGGATGTCTTAAATGATAATTTTTTGTAATCTTTTTATTGTCCTCTACTTTGTATTACATTTACATGCTACATTAAGGCAGAATGTACATGGTTCCTATATAATTTAGCAACTTATTTTTATGTACCTACATTCGAAGCAAATAAAGACCTATTCTATTATATGTAGAATAGAATTAATGATGTATTGAATTTTCAAGTGAAATGCTTTCAGCATTTATTTTGAGGAATAGTCCTCAAAATAAATGCGGAAAGCATTTTATCGTAATAAATACAAAAATAAAAGGATTTTTTTTAAAATGCCTACCCATTTTTTTGTCTTGTATTAATACAATTAATTATCAAAGAATCCTAGTAGTCATCATGGTAAGTAAAAATCGAAAATGCGGGGTAGTTAGAGGTGACTTCTATCGAGATTATTATTTTATGTTTCTCTTAAAAGTTTAGAAATATTATGTATTATGTAATATTACATATTCCCCCTTATTCATATAAAACTAAAACGGTCTATAAACCTATTTTAGTTATAGAAGTGTTTTGTCTTCTTCTTTCAAACTCAAACTATATAATTCTAAAGAAATTGAGCGTATTTAAATAGTTTTTTTTATAAATAAGGGGGATTGTTTTTATTTTAATCCAAATAGTTTGTCGGTTACATGAAAAATCAAATTTACGCCTGGCAATTTTGCTTTAGGCCCTCTTAATGATTCAGTAGGACCCAGCGAGCTTATACGGAACTTCAAAGAGAGTTGTTATTTAACTAAATAACACCTTATGTAGTTAAATAACAACACTTTTTGATGTTGCTCTATTTAGTTAAGTAACAAATTATATTTTATAACACGGGAATATAACTCGATAAGACGAATCGCCTGTGTTTTTAATGAACCCACTCCCGTTTCCAATGAACATTAGTTTTTATTATTTAAATATATGTACCTACTTAAGGGTATGCGTTAAGGTTGCCCGCGAAATTCAAATTTTTTTACGTTTTTTTGCCATTTGCAGGTGCAAATGGTGATGGTGGTGGTGGTGGTGGGGTGGTGGTGGTGGATGGTGACGCCTGAATTTTGAATACCTGACACTGACCTCAGTGTCAGGTAGTATGTTGATTAAAATAAGATTCACGGTCGTAACTAATATGGTTTTACAAAATTACAATCATTAGAATCAGCAATACAAGTCCATAAGTTAGAATTGGCCTCAAATCTCATGATTTCATGAAATAGTCATTCAGTAGGGCAATATGAACTTAGAGAGTTATATTGATGATTTTTATGATAAGAATTTTATAAATAAATATTTGATACAGCTTATATATACCATATTTAGATCAACAGACAACCTAATCTGACTTGCAAATTGCAAAAAACGTAAGAAAATAGAATTTTGGGGATACCATGGCCCGTTTGCCTTAAGTGATACCACTTCAATTTATACTTGGCTCCCTCAACGGTACGACAGCAGGGTGTGGATGTGGAGCTGGCGCATACTGTGTCCCACCTCCTGTCCTGCTCTCTGTGCCCCAAAAAATTAGAGTGATGTAAAAGAATTGATTATTCAGCACACTTACAACATTGTTTAAGTAAGTTAGCTGCTTGTATACAAATAGTTTGTTCCACTGTAGGTACATACAACTACGAAGAACAAAGCTGGAAACTGGTTTATATAGATCAAGTATAATGCAATTGACAAATAGAACAGTACGATTTACGAAGATTTGAACAATAAATTCCAACCCCAAATCAAATTCTGAGATGAAAAGGTTAATCTTCACCACGTGCCCAAATTTAATAAGAAAAGGGGAGGTATATTACAAATGCTACGCATGTATGCCTACGACGGCCTGCGCGCTACGAGCGCTACGCGCATTGGCTACGAAGTCCCGTAGGCCGGCGCGCGCCTACGCATTGTCTACGTCACTCCGCCCACTACAAGAACTTATAACTGTGTGTTAAAAGTTTATCTACTGCTAAAAATAGCTCTCATACAGGCTGACTGGTTAAATGAGGGGACTTAATTCGTGTACCTTATTACAATATTATTACAGTTTTCTTTTCGATGTATGCCTATGGGTATATAATTATATGGACATATATTTTTTTTAATTGTAAATAATATAATATAAAACAACTGTAACAGACAGATAAAAAAATTATTTTATAAAGGTTTCGGAACCTTAACAAGAGGGACTTGTTACCAAGACGGGCTGATACCAGTCGCGGGTGCGGTGAATGTACAAGTATCTCCCGGGCCCCCGACTCATGGTGCTAGAAGGAACAGTAGGGTTTTAGTCGGTAGAAGTCCGACATAACGCTCCGTTGTTCCCAGACGGAGGGTATCCATGAGGATTTCTGTTGTAATACTGGCTGTAGTGGACGCCTTAAGCTTCTTATCTACATAGTACAAATTCGTATGTTATTCTATGTCATATTGAAAGAAAATAAAATTAAGATGTCACTAACCTATTATACATATCTTTTATTTAGCTATTAATATAGCTTATTTTACAACACGTTATCAGCACGAAATTTGTATAGCGTAGTGCTTAGTGTGGTTTTTCAAAGGAAAAATAAAAGTTCCAGGTACATTTATTGGATTATTTTCTTTGGTGAGCAATTGACATTTATAAAACAATGTATTCGGGCTCTGGAGATATGAGATCCAATGTGTTTAAGCCACTAAGCAGTAGGGAAGGTTATGTGACATGGAAATTTAAAATGAGGATGTATCTTCTACACGAAGATTTGTGGGAGGCCATCGCAGGCTATCCAGAAGGAGATACAACTGCTTCAAACATAAAAGAGAAGCGTGATGTTAAAGCCCTCTCTAAGATATGTCTGGCTTTAGATGATGCTGCCGTAACTCATGTTAGGAAGGCAAAAAATGCCAAGGAAGCATGGGATTTACTAGCAGCAGCCTACGAAGACAAAGGCCTTGGACGTCGTCTAGCTTTGGAAAGAAGATTATATAGATATTCTTTGTCCGATTTCGATTCCATCGAAAAGTATATTAGTGCAGTACTGAGCACTGCTCACGATCTAGCTGATATTGGCAAAGAGCTAGAAGACACCACTATAGCTGCTATTTTATTAGGAGGACTGACCTCATATTATGATCCGTTGGTTATGGCTCTCGAAAATAGCAATGTTCTGATCACCACGGGTATGATTAAAACTAAACTTCTGAACGAGTTTACGAAAAGTGTTACAACAAACGAACCAGAAACTGCTCTACGTACTAAGTACAAACAGAAACCAAAACCAAAAACTGTTGTATGCTATGATTGCAAAGAACAAGGTCACAAGCGTCCACATTGTCCACACAGAAAGAAAACCCAGAAGGTATCCGCCAATGGATCGACACATTTGGGAGCTCTGAATGCTGATACTAAACATGAATCCATTTCAGGGAACAAGTGGATTGTTGATTCAGGAGCCTCAACTCATATGAGTTCAAGGTTAGATTGGATGGACAATGTAAAACCTTTTACTACTGGTAAGGTAACTATCGCAAATGGTGATGAGCTACAGAGTGAGTGTATTGGTGATGTTTCTATTTTGACTGATTTACAAACTGTTAAAGTTATTAAAGATGTAGTTTTTGTACCGAATTTAAAATCTAATTTGCTTTCTGTTAAAAAGGCTGTTCAAAAAGATTTAACTGTAGTTTTTAACAAAGATGGTTGTAAATTTTATAATAATATTGATTTTTCTTGTACAGGTGTTCCGGTACTTTGTGCATCTGATTGTGGTGGATTGTACAATCTAAACTGTACTAGTATGCCTAAGAATCAATCAGCTTTAGATGTGCACTTTGACGTCTCTCAGTATAGACTATGGCATAGGCGTTTAGGACACTTGTGTCGAATAGGTATGAGTAAATTGGTAGATGGTCTTGCT
This sequence comes from Cosmia pyralina, assembly GCA_946251885.1. Classification (NCBI taxonomy): domain Eukaryota; kingdom Metazoa; phylum Arthropoda; class Insecta; order Lepidoptera; family Noctuidae; genus Cosmia; species Cosmia pyralina. The sequence continues at coordinate 23,433,850 of OX276351.1, forward strand.
ACAGGTATTACTCTTGGAGATGTCGATAAGGAACCTTGTGTGGCGTGTATAGAAGGTAAACAAGCTAGGAAACCTTTTAGACCACTTTTGTACAAGAAAGCTACGTCAATTTTAGAATTGATACATTGTGACTTGAGCGGTCCAATGTCTACAACCTCTTTTCAAGGGAATGATTACGTTTTATATCTTATTGATGATTATTCGAGATTTGTTTTTGTTTATTTTGTTAGAACAAAGGCCGAAGTAAAACGTAAGATTTGTGATTTTATAGCTTTGGTTGAAAGACAGACTAGAAAGCAGGTAAAAACTTTACGTACCGATAATGGTTTTGTTTTGTGAACAAGACTCTTAATGATTACCTATCTTCTAGAGGCATTGTTCATCAAACTATTGTGCCATATTGTCAACAGCAAAATGGAGTAGCAGAAAGAACAGGTCGCTCTGTCATGGAAAAGGCTCGTGCCTTACTTTCTCAATCTTCACTGCCGAAGGCGTACTGGGAAGATGCTGCTGAATGTTCAGTTTACCTGAAGAATAGGTCTCCTCATCGTGCCTTGGATGGAATAACACCATTTGAGATGTGGTACGACAGGAAACCAGATCTCAGTCATTTGAAAGTCTTTGGGTGTAGAGCACTTGTACATGTGCCTACACAATTGCGAACCAAGCTAGAAGTCAAAGCAACACAACATACTTTTGTTGGATATACAGAAGATCCGCACAGTTATCTTCTTCGCGAGTGTCAAAATCCTAGAAGATTGATCAAGGCGAGAGATATTACATTTTTTGAGGATTGTTTTACTGACTTGAAAACAAAAAAGGAAAATGATAATTTAGTTCCTTTGATCTTAACTTCCGATGATGCTCAACTAAGAGATTACTCTAATTCTCTCAGAGAAGTGGAAACTTCTAATCAGGTACCTCCTGTACCCATTGTTTCTTCTACTTCAGATGAAGAGTATGTTGATGCACCCGATGTCTCTACAATGGATAGTGAGGCTGAAGGTATAAGTGATGTTAGAAGACATCCACAACGTGAGAGAAAAAGGCCTGACTACCTAAATTTTGATTCTTGGGTAGCAGAATCTCTTGAAGTCATTTCGGATGATCCTAAGACTTATGCAGAAGCAATAAATTGTGACGACAGCAGTAAGTGGATTTCGGCTATGAAAGAAGAGTTTCAGTCTTTACAATCAAAAGAGACTTGGGTTCTTGTAAATCGACCAAATAAAAGAATTGTTCCCTGTAAGTGGGTGTATAAGATGAAGAGAGATGCCAATGGCAATGTCATTAGGTACAAGGCCAGGTTAGTGGCAAAGGGATACACTCAAGTAGCTGGAATCGATTATAGAGAAACTTTTTCACCCGTTGTTCGAAACTCTTCACTGCGTACTTTGTTCGCCCTAGCAGCTGAATGTGACTTGAAAATGCATCATCTTGATGTGGATACAGCTTTTCTCAACGGTGTTCTGGAAGAGGAAGTGTATATGGAGCAGCCGCAAGGTTGTGTCAGCAAAGGTCAAGAAAATAAGGTTTGTCTGCTGAAAAAGTCGCTGTATGGCCTGAAACAGGCCCCAAGATCGTGGAATATTAAACTAAATGAAACATTGATTTCCATAGGTTTTATGCGAACTCCTTCTGAACCTTGTGTTTACACCAAAAAGTTTGGTAATGAAACTGTCATACTGGCATGTTTTGTCGATGACATAATTGTATTTTATAAAGATATTTGTCACTTCGACTCTGTCAAGTCTGACTTGGAAAGTCATTTTGAACTGAAAAATTTGGGATTACTGAACTACTATTTAGGAATGAATATTTCAGTAGAAAATGGAGAAGTTTACTTATCGCAACGCAGTTACATAGAGAATTTACTTAAAAGGTACAATTTACATGATTGTAAACCTGCAGATATTCCGTTGGTAAAGAAACTTGGAGATTCTACTGAATTGTGTGATCAAAATGAATATCAAACGTTGATAGGTTGTTTGTTGTTCGTGGCTATAAATACCAGACCTGATATATCGTTTGCAGTGTCATATTTAAGCCAGTGGAACTCAAAACCTACAAAGGTTCACTGGCTGGCAGCTAAAAGAATTCTAAGATACCTAAAAGGTACAATCAATTTTACTATTAGGTATAAGAAAACTGGAAGTTATTTCCTAGGTTCTGTAGATGCCGATTGGGCAAATGATATTAAAGATCGGCGTTGCGATCGGTGGGCGATCGGTGTTCTTGTTTGGTGGTGGCCCGATTTCATGGGAAGCCAAAAAGCAACCCACCGTGGCCCTATCTTCAACGGAGGCGGAGTATATGGCTCTGTGTTCGGCAAGCAAAGAGGCTGTATTTCTGAGACGTTTTCTGTTTGAGGTTAGTGGTTTGTTAGATGTTGTGGTTTTATCGGGAGACAGTCAGAGTGCACAAAATATTGCATTGAACCCTATCCATCACGGTCGGACAAAACACATTGATACCAAATATCATTTTATCAGAGAAAAAATATCTGATAACACTATTAAACTTAATTTTATGCCTACTACACATTTACTTGCAGATGTTTTAACTAAACCTCTGCAGAAAGTTAAATTTAAGAGATGTTTAAGTAGTTTAGGGTTTTTGGATTAAGTTTTTCTATTTGTGTTATTATTTATATGTTTTTTCTTTTAGTGTTGATACAATGTAGATTAAGGGGGCGTGTTGTAATACTGGCTGTAGTGGACGCCTTAAGCTTCTTATCTACATAGTACAAATTCGTATGTTATTCTATGTCATATTGAAAGAAAATAAAATTAAGATGTCACTAACCTATTATACATATCTTTTATTTAGCTATTAATATAGCTTATTTTACAACAATTTCCCAACAAAAAAAAAAAAAAGTACAGGTCAAGCAATCAGCAGCTGTTTTTTGTATCTTCCTCTTATACATATACATAAGACGGTAACTCGCAAGTACCACTATCATAATTCATCAATCTCCTGCCCTTATCCCAATCTATTTGGGGTCGGCGCAACATGTCCCTTTTTTCCATACTTCTCTATTATTCGTTATCTCGGTAGTCACCCCCTTTCTAGCCATGTCATCTTTCACACAGTCCATCCATCGTTTCTTTGATCTTCCCCTACTCTTATAGCCATCGACATTCATACTCAAAACTTTCCTCACGACATTTCCTCATTCCTCCGCATCACGTGCCCATACCATGACAACCGATTTCCGCACAACTTTTTTTAACCTAACCATCATCATAATAATCATCACACTATTCCACAACGCAGTAAACAAACGTAATACACAGTACATTCAAATTTCTTCGGATCGGCTTCCAATCCAACTGAATGCAGATGAACACCACGACTGCCAACCTGACCTCCACAACCCATTTACTGGGTAACACGATACCCATTGGTAAGAACTGGTTGTCAGATATTTGGGCTTCTGACTACCCGTGACGACTGTCAAAGATTATAAAAAACAACTAGAACCAACGTCTTAACGTGTTTTCTGAGGCACGGAGTGGTTTCGATATAAATGTTACGGATGTCCACGATGTGATGTGATGTGTGTGGGTGGATCCACGAACCAACTGACCAGCTTAACTTTCAATCGACCCATGCGGCTGTTATCATTAAACCACGAGGCCCTACTACCTACCTAAATATTGTATGTCCTATGTTACAGGGGCGAGCTTATATTGCCAGTAGCCAGTGGCACAAACAAACAATAAACCCAGAGTTAAGACTGTTTTTAACCAACTTCAAAAAGGAGGAGGTTCTCAATTCGTCGGAACCTTTTTTTTAAATTTTTTTTTTATGTATGTTCCCCGATGACTCGAAGATGGCTGGCCCGATTTGAATTTTTTTTTTTGTTTTATTCGAGAGGGTATACATTACAGTTGGTCCCATATAAAATTAATTAACTTTGCTTTGGTAGTTTTTGAGTTAGCTTCAATAATACGTATTTTTTCCCCACTTTTATATGGATGATGTTCTAGTTTGTTTTGCAGGTAGTGAAAAATTTGTGTGGGGTAGGTACACAACTAAAAAGTGAAAAATAAAAACGTTTTTACAAAAAAATACAACCGACTTCCAAAAACAACACTACAAAGTGAAAAATAACTTTAATTTCGGAAGTCGGTGGCAAAAAACGAAAATACATTTAACTAGACACCGACTTCCGAAATTAAAGTTATTTTTCACTTTGTAGTGTTGTTTTTGGAAGTCGGTTGTATGTTTTTGTAAAAAAGTTTTTTATAGAATTCATTATGTAGAAATCTTAATAACATTTTTTGCGACCCGGGACTCGAACCCAAGAGGTCGTGTTTCCTACAACTAGACCAATAAAGCTGTCTACGGCGCGGCGGCGGTTTGTCCACCGCCGCGTCAACGGGACATCAACGACAACGAGATGACGGCGCCGAAATAGCGATACATACATTAAGAGTGCGTTTTCACTGACGCGGAGCTGAGCGGAGTGGAGAGGAGCGGACCGTGAATTGACCAATCACAGTGCTCGAAATCTCCATTCCGCATCAGTGGAAATAGTGTAAATGGAGAGCTGAGCGGACTTTCAAATGAAATATATGATCACGTGGCCCCGAGCCGGACAGAATGGAATCGAGCAGGGCGGTCCGACCAATCACAGTGCTCGAAATCTCCACTCCACTCCACTCCGCTTCAGTGGAAACACTTACCACTTTTCCCTGCTCTTCTCCGCTCCGCTCCACCCAGCTCCTCGTCAGTGGAAACGCACCTTTACTATGGCCATCGCATACTACCACCGGGACGCGGACGTCACGTTCGTTTCGAATAATCTCGTTTCTCGTTGACGTCCCGTTAACGTTGTGCGGTGGACAAACAGTGTTAAACCGTTACTAATAACCAATCACGCGCGCCTTACCGGTAAACCTCAAAGACAATTCCACCAATGAGACAATTAAACCAAGTCAGGTGAATGATTGAAGTGCTATCTATCTACATACATACATATACTCACGCCTTCTTCCCATGGGGGTAGGCAGAAACTACAGTACACCACCTGCTACGATTCTTACATACTTCTTTTGCCTCGTTTACTTGCATACATCTGGTCAGACATGCACGCCGCATCTACATACATAATTATTTTTAAAAAATCGCTGTTCGTGTCTGTATGTGTGACCTCTTAGTTCTTCTAAACTACACATTGTATTTTCATGCAGTTTTTACCATCATTAAGAGCATTTATTCGGAAGGTTTATGTGGAGCTCGTGGCTAAGTAATAACAACCGCACGGGTCGATCCATCAGGTTAAGCTACGCTTGCCGGGGTCGGTCCGTGGATGGGTTCATGATCTTTACATACCGAGATCCTCCGTGCCTCGGAAAGCACGTTAAGCCGTTGGTCCCGGCTGGCATTCGTGGATCTTTGACAGTCGTTACGGGTCGTCAGAAGACCGAAAGTCTGACAACCAGCCGTACCATGGGGTATCGTATTACCCAGTTAATGGGTTGTGTAGGTCAGATCCAGTAGTCACTCCATGTGAAATACTGGTATTCAGCTGCATCCGGTTAGACTGGAAACCAACCCCAACATAGTTGGGAAAAGGCTAGGCAGATTGATTCTGGAAGGTAAATTAAGTTATTTTTTACTTTGTAGTGTTGTTTTTGGAAGTCTGTTGTATTATTTTGTAAAAAAGTTTTTATTTTTCACTCCTGCAAAACAAACTAGAACATCATCCATATAAAAGTGGGGAAAAAATACGTATTATTGAAGCTAACTCAAAAACTACCCAAGCAAAATTAATCAATTTTATATGGGACCAACTGTGATGTATATCCTCTCGAATATAACAAAAAAATCCAAATCGGTCCAGCCATCTTCGAGTAATCGGGGAACATACATAGTTCCGACAAATTGAGAACCTCCTCCTTTTTGAAGTCGGTTAAAAAAGCCCATGTTCCGTCAGTTGCCCGTGCCAGGGCCACGGTATCTCTTTCGAACGCCGCCGATCACCTCCGTGAGAACACAGCGGTGCTGTGCCCAAGCCGGGCAGACCTCCACTATATGCTCCACCGTGTCCTCCGGGCGATCCACACAATGGTGACACCCGGGCGTTTTCTCCCGCCTTATCCGAAACAGGAACCTCCCGAAACAACCGTATCCGGTGAGGACCTGCGTCAGGCGGAAGGTGAGGACACCGTGGCGCCTCTCCAACCACTCCTCAAAGAGGAGACTTATCGCCGCAATTGTGGCGTGCCCAACATACTGGAGCCTGCAAGATGATAATAAATTACATTATAGTCCAATCGTGTTTAGCCTTATAATACACCACTAATTTTTAATTAGTACAAATACTTAAAGGGCTTATTAGAGAAGGTCTTGTTATTATATACTCGTATGTAAAGTCTCATTATATAATATTTATAAACAGCAAAGTTATTAGCGTTTGTTTCTAACCCAAAATGTCACTCAGTTTATGAAAATATTGTACAGGCTACATAGTACTCTTCATTAGTCATGGAAATGCACTGCGCGTAGTATTTTCTGTAGCAATTGTTATGAATGATTGATTCAATTATGACAAATTTTCGTGGACAATTTTGGGATTTAATTTTTTTGACTTTTGACTACACAAATATGATCAGTAACGGGTACGGATAGAGCCAATTTTTTTTGTACTAATTAAAAAATAGAAGTGTATATTGGCGTACAAATATTTTAGTCACTTTACTACTTTTAATATAAAACAATTAATTAAATTACAACTAATTACTGCATAAGTACATCAAAGAAATTAACCAAACTGCTATGTCAAACTTACAACTACATATATTATAATATAAAATTATTGTCAGACAATTTTTCGACTTACATAAACTCACGCCTTCTTCCCATGGGGGTAGGCAGAAACTACAGAACGTCACCTGCTACGATCCTTACATATTCCTTTTGCTTCGTTTCGTTACACGTAATTACGTCATTCCGACTCAAAATAAACTTCAGTAACAGTACAGTGCATAGTTTCACCAATAAACAGGTTGCGCTAGCTATAATGATAGCTACAATGAGAGCAGTGCTGGCCCAATGGTAACGGCAGCGACTTACAAGTTGTAGGTCGTAGGTTCGAACCCTGAAAGGCGCTTTATTTCATCACCACTACTCTCGAAACGGTGAAGGAAAATATCGTGAGGAAACCGGCATGTCCTAGAACCAAAAATTGAAAGACATGTGACATATACCAACCCGCACTGGTCCCGCGTGGTCGATAATGGCCCGCTCTCTCTCACCGAGAGGAGGCCTGTGACCCAGCAGTGGGAACACTATAGACTGATTATGATATACAAGCTATAAAATAACATAACATCACGCCTACAATTCCCAAAGGGCTAGCAGAAGTGCGCCTATTACAATAAATAACCGTATTTCGCCAGTTCGAAGCAAAAGGAGTATGTTAGAGATGGCGTTCTGTAGTTTCTGTCTACCCCCATGGGGAGGTGTGAGTTTATTTCGCCAGTTAAGTTAACAAACCAGTGTGATTTATTATTGTTGTTTTAAATAAATTTCATAAAATAGTTTTAAATTAAATATTGTTCTAAAGTTTTAACCGAAATCAACACTAAATTTTAATGCCAATTAATTCAAATAAATGGTAGAATTCGATATTTTCTTTCACAAATAGTTGTTTATTTTCGAATTACTAGCCTTTTTAGGGTTCCGTACCTCAAAAGGAAAAAACGGAACCCTTATAGGATCACTCGTGTATCTGTCTGTCTGTCTGTCCGTCTGTCACAGCCAGTTTGCTCCGAATCTAATGGACCGATTAAGTTGAAACTTGGTACACATATGAATTTCTGTGACCCAAATACGGACGGGTAAAGTAAATATACTAAATTTGAATATACAGGTCACTTTTGCGGGGCAAATAAGAAAATTAAAAAAAAAAAGTTTTGCAAACTACACCATGTGGCATGTCATATGAAAGGGCTTACTATGAGGGTCTCAAAAATATTTTTTTTATAATTTTAAAATAAATTGTTTTAAAGTTATTTAAGAAAATAGACGAAAATTGACCATTCCCCCCCTTATCTCCGAAATTACTGAGCCTAAAATTTTGAAAAAAATACAGAAAATAGATCTTTACCTGTAAATTACAGGAAAATCTATAAGAAGTCTGTGGTCTTAAAATAACATGCTAAATCTATCAATATTGTGAGTACAAACTTACATTTACAATTGGAATGTATGGGAGAACATGTTTTTCAACTACAATGTTAAGTTTGTTCTTAAGATAAATTCATCCCAACTACATAAGGAACCCTTCATTGTGCGTGGTCCGACACGCACTTGGCCGGTTTTATTTTAAAAACCAGAGTCAATACAAATCCGAAATCAAGTCTTAAATACACGACGTATCATTTAATTTCGTCCCCTTTTACCCTTAAATCTTAGCCCTAATTGTCATCAAATAATATCTTAGATATATGATGTAATATGACGTCACAAGTCGTTATAAAACACATAATACTTTTTAATCTGGCGTCGGCCGTTTACGAGTGTTGGTCGCTGGCAGTATATAAGGGGAGGCGATGTAGTGCCGAGGAGTAGACACCTGTTCATCGTCGACTGTGCGGACGGGACTCGGACGAATGTGAGTACAACACTATTTTATATAATTTTATTAAGTTTTTTTTTTTGGACAGGGTAAGAGTCGTGTGGAATGGGGAGAATCGTGTCGAGTCAAACTTATTTTTGTTAAGTTTTTGGGGGTCATTTAATAAAATATAAAAAAAATAGATTAAAAGCATAATTTAAAACAATACTTATTTGAAACATTTTTTTTAAACCTGAAAATTATTATCAAACGTGGTTCATAAAAGGCATTTCTAATTTCCATACCTAAGTACTTAAAACAAAAACTTTTAAGTGCTTAAAAAACCATTTCTTAATTTTTTTTTGTTATACGTTTCATAAAAAAATAATCCGAGTATTTTTTTTTTTATTTGAACTTTGTAATAAATAGTGCTACATAATTTTTCTGTGTCGACGGTAGTTTTAATCTGTCTCAAAGAGCTACTAAAGAATCTTTCAAAGGCTATATTAGCTCTGAAAAATCTCCAGTGCATTATTAACGTGATGCTTCGATGCTCGCCAATTTTCATTAGCAAATATTAAACAGGAAAACAAGCGACTGATATTTCAGGTAGCGTTCAATTCTCTTTGTATTAAATAAAGCCTTTGCTTCTTGCGTAAAGATATTTTATTAATAAATTGTTGTTCAATTTATATCGTGTTACCCTGTAACTGGGTTGTGGAGGTCAGATAGACAGTCGCTCCATGTAAAATACTGGTAGTCAGCTGCATCCGGTCAGACTGGAAGCTGACCCCAACATTGTTGGGAAAAGGCTAGGCAGATTGATTGATTGTTAGATTATTTATGACTTGAATTTCGTAAAACTTCAACGTGTTCTTACAATTATTCTGTGATCAGCAATCTGTTTGCATATTTATGTGTTTCCGAAATATCTGATTACGACCAAAAACTAAATTTTCGATGTGCCGACAATATTAATGATTCATGAAATTATTCTAATTCATATTTTCGTGGTCTTGTGAAGTTAAATAATTTTCCGTTCGGAAAAATTACTTTTTTTTAAAAGCTACAGTTTTGATTAACAATAGGCATAATGTGTAAGTTTAAAAAATCTTTCTCTATTGAATAAAATAATAAAGACAAATAAAATAAACTTAAAGCGTTGATGTCTTCCAGTTGAAAGAAATATCTACAGTAACTCGCGTGTATCCTATCTTGTCGTTTTTTTTTTTACATTTTGCAGCCTTTTTGTGATTAGTGTAGTTAATCCCATCATTTTAAAACTAAATGACAGACAGACTGACAAGACTGACTGACATACTGTATTGCCCATAGTATTATTTGTATAAAATATCTCTGGCAGGAAAAACCGAAATATAATAGGTACAGTCGGCAACAAAAGTCGATTAACACTTGCAGTTTTTTAATCTTAATTATTAAGCGAAATATCTAATTCAAATCGGAACAGAAATACTTTAAATTTTAAGAACATTAACTCTTAGCAGTTAAACGAGAAAAAAAAGCAGTTTATCGAATTATTTTGTGTTAATTTCGATGATGTCAAAAAGTAGCAGTGTTAACCGACTTCTGTTGCTGACCGTACCTACGTTAGTAATGATTTAATGTATACTTATTTACAATGTCACTTTATGTGTCTGTCTGTTTGGCCGCGTAGTTCTTCTGAACTACGCAACGGATTTTGATGGGGTTGTCACTATTATTTAGATAATTTATTCCGGAAAGTTTATATGTATAATACATTAATATTTAACTTATAAAACCGTGCGAAGCAGGTAGAGTAATATTGGGCAGTAGGTATTACTTATTTATTAAAATTGTTTTTATTAAAATACCCGTCCATTTATTATTGTGTTAAATTAAGAATTGTGTTTATTGCGTTAATCAGCCATTAAATAAGTTGTTATTTTCCTTCATGGTAACTTTGTCGTCGTGGTATCTGCAGGGTACCATCGTGGACACTGGAAGTGAACTTGAAAAGTAGTTCACCGCCAGTGTCCGCGATGGTACATTATGAATTAAAATCGCTTTTTGACCAAGTTGTTCAATAAACTACACAACGGTTTTTGTTGTGGTTTTCTCCATCATTTAGAGAATTTATACCGGAATTAAAATAAAAAAAAAAATGAATAAATAATAACTTTATTGGGTACAATAATATAATTGAGTATAATATATTAATATTACATTTTAATAAAGAAATCTCAATGCTTTGTCAAGTCGTATAAACCGTGACAAGCTCGACGGGGCGAGTCGATAGCATAATCAGCTTATAATGTTCCCACTGCTGGCCTCCTCACGGGCCCAGTGCAGGTTGGTAGATGTCACATGTCTTCAAATTTTTGGTTCTAGGACATGCCGGTTTCCTCACGATGTTTTCCTTCATCGTTTTGAGAGCAGTGGTGATGAAATAATTTACACAAAGTAAGGCCTCTGCCTCGAATTTCGCGGGCAGCGGGGCGGCGGCGGCGGCGGCGCGTCTCGCATTGTCCCGCCCCGCTTCCGCGCCGCTGTTTTCGAGGTCCGGTCCATTTGTTTTTACGCATAAAATCCGGCCGCTCCCGCTCCGCCGCCGCTGCCGCCCCGCTGCCCGCAATATTCGAGACAGAGGCCTAAAGCACCTCTCTTGGTTCGAACCTACGACCTACAACTCGTAACTCGCGGTCACCGCTGCTAGGGGTCTGCTGCGTATCGCTAGTCTAAAAAAAATACCGAATGTGTAATAACTGACCACCTAAGTAGTATAAAAAATGGTAACAGACACACTGACACACACAAACACCTGTCACCCCAAACGCATGTACCGTCTCCGTGGCCGTTGCGGGTATTTACCCGCAACGGCCACGGAAATGGCTAGTCCGATTTTGAAACGGTTAAATAAAAAAATAATTGTCTATTAAATTCCTTTTATTTTTAATATTGAATACATCAAACTAGGACCTTAAAGAACAACCGTTCATTATTGAACGAGACATCAATTATAGAATTGATGTCCCGTTCAATAATGAACGGTAGTTCTTGTGGTTTAATTTAACATAAAAACTTAGAAAACTTGGAAATTAGCTACAGTCCCTTCAGGTATTTCACTTCTGACAGCAACACATTCACAACTCCAAGGCAATGACAATAAAGATCAATTTGATTTTAGCAGTGATGCAAAATCAGAGTAAAAAAACTGCGAAAGGGCTATAGGCTGTTTTTAATAGGCGGTTTTTTAAAATAAGTTTCTGACGTAAACTGTCTTTAATAAGGTAAATGTACCAAAAGGTAACTCTGAAAACCGACACCGTACTCATAATTAATTTATGTCTAACGTGTTTGTTTATAAAATAACGAATTTTAGAGGCTCACAGAAGTCCATCGATCATGAAATTAATTATTTCATATTGTTCAGTTGTTTCACACATCTATTAATATCTTTTCGATGTTTCCTGCCTACTTTGTAAGGATTAAAAGTAAGATTTTTTACTGGCAATATTTTAATTATACATTCCTCATTTTAAATATAAGTAGTTCGTAATAATATCAGTCCATCAAAGAGGGGCTCGTGGCTTAACTGTTGGCGAAATTAAATCACATACAAAAACCCAACAACGAGTCACAAGAGAGCTTGTGGCTATAATAACAGTTGCACGAGTCGACCTATCAGACTTTAAGCTACGCTTGTCGGGACCAACGGTATCATATGGTTTCCGAGGTACGGAGGAGTCTCAGTATGTAAAGATAGTCACCCATCCACGGACCAACCGCGGCAAGCGTAGCTTAACCTGATCTATCAACCCGTGCGGTTGTTATTACTCAGCCACGAGCTCTTCCCAAAAACTTACAATCTTTTACAAAATTTTACAATCCAGTATTTTACAGGTACATGATATTTCATTAAATTTTATTAATGATTCACCACGACCTTTTATGAGTGAGTGAGCTTAACTGACGATCATTGTAACTGATAAATAAATTATTATTATCGTCAGTCCTGACAACTGATGAGTTCTATAGCCGACACATCGTCAACAATTCTTCATTATACAGTACGAGCTTTTGCGAGTGTAGGTCGGAAATTATCCCACTGGAACTTATTACAGGAATTATAGTATCCTAGGTCCTAACCCAGGTTATGGTCTATCTGTGTGCCAAATTCCATCAAAATCCGTTCAGTCGTTAAGGCGTGAAAAGACAGACAAAATGTAATTTTATTTTAGAATTTAATTGGTTACAGAAAGAAAGAAAAGAAAGAAAGAAAAACGTTTATTTGGACACACTTCGTGAAACACAAAAACAAAAGAAAAAAATGAAAATAATGTTTTAAACCAAAAGTGTGTGTCTCACGGCTGTGCCAAAAAGGCAGTTGAAAGTAGTGTAACGTGTGCTAGTCTTGATTTGTACCCGGTTGATGAAATTAGGCCAATGACAAGAGCTCGTGGCTAAATAATAACAGCCGCACGTCCATAAGGTTAAGCTACGCTTGCCGGGGTTGTCCGTGAATGGGTGACTATCAACATAACGAGACTTCTCCAAGCTTCGGGAAGCACGTTAAGCCGTTAGTCCCTGTTGTCATTCTGCTGCTGGATCTTTGACAGTCGTTACGGGTCGTCAGAAGCCCGAAAGTCTGACAACCAGTCTTACCAAGGGGTATCGTATTACCCAGTTACTTGGTTGTGGAGGTCAGATAGGCAGTCGCTCCATGTAAAATACTGGTATTCAGCTGTACCCGGTTAGACTGGAAGCCGACCCCAACATAGTTGTGAAAAGGCTAGGCAGATTGATTGATTTGATGAAATTAGGCCATCACAGTCCATTACACAGCTCTGGCAAATTGTGGGTGAACTACAGGTTTGCTTAGCCCTTCAGGAAAATTTACGGAAACTTCAAAATTCAGTGGTTCAGCCCACATATTAACAATAAAATCACCAAAATGTTACCGTAATTTAGCGAACGTGCCGTTAAACTTCGGTTTCCTAGAAGAGCAGCAGCCGCACTCGTGTCATAGTTTCCTTAGTCTTTTCCCGTCAATTTTATTCATTCATAAGTAGGTATGTATTAAGTACCAACCTCTAATTAATGAAAGACGTAAACTAATGACATTTTTACTTCCTTTGAACATCTAAGAGAAAAGTAACTAATTAACTATCGGTCTATTTATTTAATCACTTAATGGCCGTTTTCAGTAATACTAAGTGACACCTAAGTTTAACTGCGCATTGTTGTATTTTCATCGCTAGGCTTAGCGCCGAGAGATGACAATTCAACGTGTAATATTTAGGCTCTACCAGTCTCAGAGTCTCAGCATAAGGCACTTTTAAACGTCAAAATTTTATAAAAGAAAATAGAATTGATTATAGCTAAAAAACTTTTTTACAAAAAAGTTTTTATTTTTCACTTTTTAGTTGTGTACCTACCCCACACAAATTCAAATACCACTACCTGCAAAACAAACTAGAACATCATCCATATAAAAGTGAGGAATAAATACGTATTATTGAAGCTAACTCAAAAACTACCAAAGCAAAGTTAATCAATTTTATATGGGACCAACTGTGGTGTATACCCTCTCGAATAAAACAAAAAAAAATCTAAATCGGTCCAGCCATCTTCGAGTAATCGGGGAACATACATAAAAAAAAAAAATAAAAAAAAAAGGTTCCGACGAATTGAGAACCTCCTCCTTTTTGAAGTCGGTTAAAAAGGTACTTTTGTATGGAGAAGAATGGGCAAGAAACTCCATCGTTAGTCTTTTAAAATGTTTTACAATATTTTGCATATAATTACGAGTAGTTAAATAGTGTTATGGGTAGGCAAGCAAATTCATAGAAATAAGTTTAGAAGATCGACACCCTAATTGCGTTAATACACTGTCAATCGGAATCGGATTCAATTTGACAGTACAATAACAACATTCATCGCCTTATTTACGGTGTTGAGAAGACAAGTTCTTCGAATATATGAAGCGATTTGCTTCAAAATGATGCAGATTCCGATCCATAGTGTGTTACGCGATTAGGGTGCGGGATGAAAAGTAGTTTTGTTCTAATTCTTTCAGTAATTTACTACGTTCGGCCGGCATACTTACTAACTTACTTTTTAGTATACTTACCAAAAAGTAAGTTAAACTATTTTTCTTTGCAACTTAGGTACAGTATGGCAAATTAATCGTGGCTGGTCCGAACTCTGTGCAGAAGGCTGCGCAGTAACATTTTTTAGGAACCAAATGGTGACATGAGGTGAGAGTGAGTGAGAGAACATGCGCGAACGTTCGGAGAGCCTATGTTCAGACCGGCCATATTTCATCGGCCGTATTGTACTTTGGCAAGTTTATTTTAAGTCTATCCAAATTGAGAACAGTTATTCATCATAATAATATCAATTAAATATGCATGATCTATTAGGTTTAACTTACCATTGAGTAAATACTGTTTACTCTATCTTGTTTATTTAACAAGAGTTTCAAAGGTATAAAGTTTACTCAAATACTAGTTGTTCGTGTCCGGGTGAATTTCATTTCTCTACCTCCAGTGGCTCTGTGGGTGTCAGTTTTCTTACAAAAATAGAATTATTTAAAAAAGATTAAAATTAAATATTTATTTTATTCTGTTTTTAGTATTTTTTGTTATAGCGGCAACAGAAATACATTATCTCTGAAAATTTCAACTGTCTAACTATCAGGGTTCATGAGATACAGCTTCGTGACATTGGGTACGAAACCATAAAAACATCGAGGGTGGTTCGACCCCCCTCCCCCTCCACTAATTTACAATTTATGGTCTTTATATGAACTGACCAAGATTATGACTAGACTTTAAAAGAGACTTGGACTCCTGAGTTTGTTTCGCCATTTCTTCTCAGGGTTAGTCAGATAGGAAATTTGGGCTCCATCTAACTTAGCATAATCAACTTAGTCAGCCTATAATGTTCCCACTGCTGGGACACAGGCCTCCTCTCTTCGAGAGGGTGTGTGCTGTAATCCACCACGCGGGCCCAGTGCGGGTTGGTAGATGTCACATGATTTTGAATTTTTGGTTCTAGGACCTGCCGGTTTCCTCACGACGTTTTCCTTCACCGTTTTGAGAGCAGTGGTGATGAAATAATTTACACAAAGTAAAAAGCCTGCCTGGGTTCGAACCCACGACCTACAGCTCGTACGTCGGACCCGTTACCTACCCGCCGTACCCCTACCCGTTACCCGTTAACTTTATTTTTTTAAATCTGATGTGTAAAAGTGATTCCGACATCCTATTTAAAGAATAAACAATTTAATTTCATTTCATTCCCTACCCTACTCAGGATTACCAATATTAATAAATTATATCAAATATTTAAACTTGCACTGTCCAGCAAAGTAAACCGAGTTGGAAACTACTAATTTAATTAAAAAGAAAGGAAGTAGGAATGTTAATATTTATAGTTGGTACCTACGCAAACAGCGGCTGTTTTTGTTCGAATAAAGTTGGTTCTTATCCAAAGAACTAATAGATTATTGTAATTAGTTTCCCAACTTGCAGTTATTTTAAACTAGCGACCTGCCCCTGCTTCACACGGTTTTACGCACGCATGTGTGAATCTCTACCTGAACAACAGTGGTCCATTCACAGCGGTCCAAAATCAGTTTTTAGAAACCTTTCTTCAAGAGCTATCCGAAACACCCCCATAAAAATAATCAAATATTATTTATTGTTTAGGAGCTATTTTTTTAATTTATATTTTTTCCTCTTGAGTCCTCTTTAGTATCGACACCATTTTGATGTTATGAAAAATATTTCGAAGTCCACAGATATAAAAAAAAAAAAATTTTCTTCTCACCATTAAAAATACAATTAGAACAGGTAGGTACGTGACAAATACTAAAACTTTTTCTTTTGTGGTGGTCATAAAAGGTCCATAGATTATTGACCCTAGCCCCTGGACTAGGCGGGAACCTGTATCTACGAGTATATTATAATACCTACATATAAACGTAAAATACCATCGTCCACTGCCAACTGCGAACTTACAGTACCTAGTTGTGAACCTATGGGGTTCGGTTGACATTCGAGCACACATTAACATGAAATTATGCGGTTAACGCGACACTCAAGAGGAAAACAGTTTTTTTTTGTGAGTTATTTTAATACTACACAGAAACCCTTGTAAGTTCAGTCAGTAGCTGCCACAGGCAATCTTGTCAGAAGTCGTATATGTACTTAAAAACATACGTAGGAAAATAAAAGCCATTCAGTTGCAAGATATGGCTGTCTCAGCGGTCGGCGACATGCAAATGTATTGTTTAGATAACCGCTATACTTCTCCGAGGAGTGGTCCAAGTTATAAATGACAGCGGCAGGATACTAGGAAAATGCCGCCGGGGTCGCGGGTAGTTCGAAAGAGATACCGTGGCCCTGGCACGGGCAGCTGAAGGAACATGGGTGGGTTTTAGTCAGTAAAAGTCTGACACGCCCTCCCGCCTCTGCCCAGAGCGGGAGAAGTCATTTGATGATTTCCCATCCACAAAAAAAAAAAAGAAAAAAAAAAAAGGATACTAGGAAAATAAGGAATATGCATGTAACTGAACACTCTTTCATTGCAGAAACAAATTGCAATTATTGTTAAAGCATTACTTATTTTAAAATTAATTATTTTAAGTTACATTTTTTTGGTGGAACGGAACGCAAACTCGAAACGCGTCGTCTTCGAAAATGCCGGAAGTGACCTCGAAAGGCATGTGAATAAATCTTTAAATAATCTTTTCTTAAAACTGTGTCCAAATATACGTTTCTCTTTTCTTTCTTCTTTTTCTTTCTTTCTTAGCAAACTGTTTGAATTGTCACTGAGGTAAAGTTATTGATTACGATTACAATTTGAATAAAGTACAAAAAATAATTTTATTTATATGTTTTGTGGCTAAAAAAGAGATGTAAACAAAGCAGTATCGTGAATTTCTGACGTCACAATATGGCCGCAAACGATAAACGAATAACGATGTTTGAACTGTAGTAGAAAATTGTTGGAGTTTAAAATCATTGTTTTGAGCAACAAACAGTTAGTAACATTTGACTTTTAATACTTTTCTTTGGTCTAAGTATATTATTGTGCTTTAATGATTAAGAGAAAAAAGTTCGAGCAATAGGGAATATGCATAGGTATATTCCTTATATACTAATCGTTATTTAGATTGTACTTTTTCCGGAATAATATTTATTTTTATACGACTTCAAAAAAGGAGGTTCTGTGTTCGACCCGTATACATGTTTGTTTGCCCGCGATTTTCTCAAAAAATTAGGAACCAATTTTGATGATTCTATCATTAACGTGATTTACATCTTAAAGGAAGGTTTTAGTATTTAATACATTATGTAATTATTCTTATGTACGAAGTTATATGCCTATACGTACTGTATCTCCGGCATTTCTAAGCCGATTTTGACGATTCTTCCTTTCTTTCGTCTTGGGCTTACTTATGTAATTGTTTATTGAACTAAAAATGTAAAAATTAATTTACTTTAAAAAAAAGTAGGAACCGACTTCAAAAACCAAAAACTAATAAAATAACTTTCATCTGAGGTC
The DNA here is from genome assembly GCA_946251885.1 of Cosmia pyralina. NCBI lineage: Eukaryota > Metazoa > Arthropoda > Insecta > Lepidoptera > Noctuidae > Cosmia > Cosmia pyralina. Next base: position 23,451,977 of record OX276351.1, read on the forward strand.
GGTGTCTTCAATTTTTCAATACATCTTAGCTTGGCACCGACTTCAGAAGCTGTTGGTTTTTGAAGTCGGTTTCTGCTTTCTTAAAGTGAATTTTATAGTATTTTCTTCTCAATCAACCTACAGTCACAAAAAAATATTATAAATAGCTATTATATAAAATGTAAGTTTGTTGGTGCCATGATGCACATAGTAACAAAACTAAAACTTTGGTTTCCTAAGAAATCGGTGCACGGTCACACATCAACGGCTGTCTAAATATAGAGCGATTTTTTTTACACCTTAATGTGAAATACTGGTGAAAATGACAGATTTACATGACGGCCACAGCTCTTCCAGTAAAATTTATGTCACACCTTATTTTCTTCCAGGAAAACACAGGTATGACATAAATCGCTTCACCTCATGCATTGTACTTTACGCTTAGCACCGATTACGATCTCCTGCATTTTTCTGCAGAAACACATCCTCGATTAAAAAGCTTACCTTATGAAGATTTATAATGCTAAGTTTTTACATATTTAAGTAAAGTTTCTAAGTTAGAACGATAAGATATTTTTAATGAAAGGGTTTGAATTGGCAGTTTAAAATTATTACACGGGAAAATTATTATAATACATAATAGGGTAGTTGACAGTTTTTAGGAAACCGATTAAAATGTTCCTTGTGGTAAATTTTTGTTAATACAAGAATATTTCATCAAAATATTCACATCAAGAATACTAACTTTTCATTTATTTATTTATTTATTGCACAATGTACACACAGCTACAGGCTTTGCTTAGAACTAATAAGTACATGACCCCGTTGGGGCGCGGCAAGATAACTGAAATCTAGATTATATTTATAATACCCAATTTAATTTTCATAGCCAAAACGGGGCACACAGTATAATGCCGGCTCGAGTGATGCCATCATCTTTATAGGCCTGGGTTCACCAATATTCAAACCACAGGTTAGGTATTTAAACAGTGGTTTTGTGTCAAATTTACTAAGAAAAAAACTGAGTAACTAAACAGCCGTTATAATCAGTGTTTCCACCCTCTGCTTTTGGATTTCCCCTATGATGTTCGATATCGATTCAAATAGTAGATTATTTATTTATATCATCGATTAATACTGTCGAATCAAATCGATTATTTGTGATTTCAAATTATAGAAGTGATGACAGTTATCTAAATATCTAAAAAGCAAGCGGAACGGGACACTCAACAGCTCGTTTTTCAAAACGCTTAACTATTACGTTTTCGTTTTGATATTTCTTAGTCATACATTTTAATCGTATATTTTTTTACTATTCCTTAAACAAACATGCGAATGCTATTTGCTTTTAATAGGAAAATATCCTGAGGTTTCTTATTTTGTCAAAGTGACATGACTGATGATGACATGATGTGACGTATCACGCTCTGATTCGCGTACAAATATCACGTGACCAAATGCTATATTTTTACGTAAAATAATTATTTCTTAAAAATATTAATTAGTTTTACGAAACTAAGTTGAATTTTGATACTTTTAACTCACAACCATTCTGCATAATAAAATTTATTAGGTATTTTTCTTACTGTCAACTAATAGACAGATATAAAAGCAGCCATTTCACCAACAGAAATCATTGAACCAAACGAAATTTCAGCGCACTTAAATTTTAATCATCAACCCAAATAATTTAAACGTACAAAAAAAACATTTAGGTAAAATAAAACCACAATTTTATGGCGAAAATTAAAAAAAAACACCACCTCAAATCCGACGGTCCGTAAAACTAAACAATCTAAGAAATTCATTTGTATTTTTAATTAATATTATTATTGGTTGGAACGGGCCAAGTTTCTCGCAAGTTAATCAGATCCTGCAGTTAGATTACTTATTGCAGAACTTGCCAAGCGCGAGTAAACCAGGTAGTTCAGGATTGAGCTAATTAGTCCGGGGTACGCAAACTGTCTAAGTATGTAGCTTACCTTGCATTGAAAGTAGACGTAAATGCACGGAGAAGTAAAGCCGATATTATACGCTTCACATTTCGTTCATTTTTAGGGTTCCGTACCTCAAAAGGAAAAAAACGGAACCTTAGGATCACTTCGTTGTCCGTCTGTCTGTCTGTCAGACGGTCAAGACCCTTTTTCTCAGGAACACCTAGAGGTATCAAGTTCAAATTAATATCAAATACCGTGTAGATCTAGGGTCCTTCGGGTTTAGAAAATACTCAAGCTTCTAAGTCAACGCAATAAAAAAAGACGGCCTTTTATGCGACATGTTTTGATGAAAATAAATAAAAAAAATGTTTTAACGTTAGCAGAAGAAGCATTGTTCACCCATTTACAAATTGCTCTGACGTTTGTTTGCCATTGGCACAACGAACCGAGATGAGCTGAAATGTAGTTGTTTTATTTGCAAGGCATTTGCCCTTCCTTACAGAATAAATAAGGTTTTAATAAGGAACGTGTTAAAACACTACAGAGTGAACTGCATTCATTCCTGTGATACATAAATACTAGTAGAAGTATAAAAGTTAGTTGCACTTTCCATGCGCAAAGAGAAAATCGGCTGTCTAAAGCTGTCTATAACATGCACTTTCTGTCTTAAAAATCAATCTGCCTAGCCTTTTCTTATCTACGTTGGGGTCTGTCAATCTAACCGGATGAAGCTGAATACAGCATATATATTCCAGTATTTTACATGGAGTGACTGCCTATCTGAACCCCTACAACCCAGGTACTGGGTAACACGATACCCCTTGGTAAGACTGGTTGTCAAACTTTTGTCTTTTAACCCTCTAAACGGCAGAAACGTAATTTGTAATTGACTAGTCTAATTTTAAGGTCGACTTTATAAAAAAAATCTAAAATGTGACGAATCTGTTGTGATCTTAATTTGTTTTGTTTTTTAACCGACGAAAAAAAAGGAGGAGGTTCTCAATTCGACACGTATGTTTTTTTTTTTTATTTATGACCACGCATAACTTTTTACAGAGTCGTCCGATTTGAAAAGTTTTTATTTTATTCGAGAGGGCATACATCACAGTTGGTCCCATATAAAATTTATCAACTTTGCTTGGCTAGTTTTTGAGTTAGCTTCAATAATACGTATTTTTTCCCCACTTTTATATGGATGATGTTCTAGTTTGTTTTGCAGGTAGTGGTATTAGAATTTGTGTGGGGTAGGTACCACATCTAAAAAGTGAAAAATAAAAACAAAAAATACAACAGACTTCCAAAAACCACACTACAAAGTAAAAAATAACTTAATTTCGGAAGTCGGTGGCAAAAAACGAAAATACATATAACTAGACACCGACATCCGAAATTAAGTTATTTTTTACTTTGTAGTGTTGTTTTTGGAAGTCGGTTGTAGGTATTTTTTTGTAAAAAAGTTTTTATATGATTTACTAATATTAGATCTTAAGTTCTCACTAACACAATTATGGATATTTTTTGTCCGAAATAGAGTCATTATTTAAATAAATTATAAATAAAAAATCGACCTTAAGGTTAGACTAGTCGGGTGGTTCTGTAACCACCCGACTAGTCTAACTTAAGGTCAAAAATATATTAATGATTTGTTTCACCACCTCCGGTGACTGACTGAAACTTTTTTTTTTTTTTTTTTTTGTTAAAAAAAAAGTAGGTACTCAATCAAAATTCACGGAAACTGGCCTATGGCCTCAAATTATTGTTTCGTTCTCAATCTCTTTCCTCAGCATTGTTTTCTGTATCATCAACTACACCACTAATATATTGGAACTTTTTGTTACAGTAACTAACAGAAAAAGTACCGTTATGGATCGCAAATCAATCAAGACCAGCTCTATGGGCAGCACTGCTGTAACTAAAGTGTTCGCGCTGCTCCTCGTCATATGTCTCGTGGAGTGTGCTACAGGTATGTTTGAAGTCAACTTTTTTTAAATCATTTCTTAATAATTAATTACAATATAACCTAACATACTAATAAGATTAAAATTCTAGTCTATGAATGAAGTCAACTTGCATTAAAAGTACCATAGCGGATCCCACAACAAGTAAGATGTGTGGCTTTGGCACACTTCATCTCGCCAACTGGTACCGGTGGGTTTTTTTAAGGCACTTGAATTAGCACTAAAAGTACCGTCAAGGATCCAAAATCCCACAAAATGACTGTCGCTGAATACAATAGCCCTCATATATATATATATAATTATATTTATATATATATTGTATATTTGCAGCCACGTAAGTTCGATAACTGGCACTAAAGTGCCGCGTTGGATCAGAGTATATATATTTTATTTATTATTCACGCTGCATCTTTTACAAACAAAATTAACTTTGAGGTATTACACATAAGCAACTGTCAGAAAAAGTACCACAATGGGTCGCAAAACGTCTAAAAGCTCAGTAAGTACCACTGAGACTAAAACGTCTGTTATAATGTGTTACTGAGTGCCCGGCGAGTATCGTGCTTAGTGCTAAACGCATCATTTGTTAGACTATACCTAACTATAAGTATTAGGTGTTTCTTAACTGAACAGACAGCTGTGCTGCTGGGGAGTTTGTTGCACTACTTAAAATAAGCACCATAACTACTATTAATATTTGCATGCCAAAATATAACAAAATGTGTCGTCGCACAAGAATATTTACCACCTTTGTACTACCGCATTTATAGCAAATAAATGACGTTGTCTTTGACTTCTTCCTAGCTAAAGCACTAGGAAGTGGTGAAGGGCGAGCGTTTTAGGGGACTGTCTTATGTAATTTTGACGTTCAAAAATGCTAATTTAAAATGTTGCCTAGGTGAATAAATGACTTTTGATTTTGATTTTATGAGCTATAGTCGCCCCTTTACTATCTTCACATTAGATTATTTCCCTTATACTAAAATTCTATCAATTTAATTGTTAAATGTTTTAATAAGTATAGACTCACTTTAAAACATTTTATCAAAACAACGCAAGCTATGTTGCTTGTAAATAAAATAGGCACATTTAAAAATAAAAGGTACGGTTATGATATAATTTTGCAGATAGGTATAAAGAACTTATTTAGATACTAATACTTATAACTGAGTAAGTAGGTACCTACAGACAATGAATTCTTGCATTTTACATACAATATAAAGTTAAGTAGGTACCTATACCCCATTTGCAATAAGATTAGACAGTTAAACAAACCTTTTTTACAGTCCGTTCAACTGATTTTGACTTCTATTCCGTAGGCATAAGGATGGCATTAAAGGCAAAAAAGTGGTTACAATACGAACTGTTTACTGCAACTGCCATTTATCATGCCATCAACGCAATAGAAGTCAAAATCGTTTGAACGGACTGTAAAAAAGGTTTGTTAAATGTCTAATCTCATTGCAAATGGAGTATACCTACATTTAAATTCAAGCAATTGTAGCCTCTCAAAAGATTTTAATTTTGGGACAGAGATGTTGCTTTTTAGAATTTTCATACAACTGGGGTACCCAATTGATGCAGTCCACTGTACCTATGTCATGATAAACGTACGCACAAATATATATCACATCGTGACTTTAAGACGCAGATGCCAACGGCCTTGAGTGGTTGGGGCGGCATAGCTTGCGTGTTCTTAGCTGAGATCACGCAACGCGTCGTACGTCCACCCAGTAATAGGTCTCGCCCATCAAGTAGCGCTGTCCTAAATTAGACGCATTATTAATTTTTTATACATAAAACAAAAGGTATTATATTAAAACACGTATACTGAAATAATAAATAATTAAATTATCTTTAAAATGGTGAAGGTTTCATAAAAACACGCTTGATAGTTTTTGCGTGATTCTCAGATTTTTATCAGTGTTAGACATACTTTACAAATTAATTAGACTATGTAATATACACATAATCTAAAATATTCACATAGTGAGTTATTAAAAAAATGCTCTAATTTAACATATATGTTTTACAAATCATTAACACTACTCGTTTAGACAGGATCTTCAGTTTAAAATTATTTAAAGTCGCTTATCGTCGCCTAAAAATAAGTGTTGCAGTGCCGGTATTCTGATAGGGCCCGAGGCTTTGAAGAGCAAAAAGGCATAAGTACTTTAAAAAATAAAAGGAATAGCTACTTTTGTTTTAATCAAAAGGTTGTGAACCCCAAATGTGGTGACCACTCGCGATAAACGTTTCTTTTTAAATGCGCCGCTCCAGTCCACAACCAGCAATTTTACCGCGCCCATTTTGAATAAGTATATCTACTCTTTTAAATGAATATGATTGAACTAAGTAAATTACATTTTTCTTTTGTTGCACGAATTGAAATAATTTGTTTACTGCGTATTTTACCCTACTGCGGCGGAGCCCAAAAGGTGGTTACTTTTTAATTAAATTTATAACCCTATGCTTTTTAACTGCAAGGAAAAGACCTTCGTTCCCACTTCCCAGGTTTCCCATCAGCAAAAACTACACCCTTAATTTTTGAAGTGAAAACAGTGAATGAAACTGAAACGTCATGTTCGGGTCGGTGAAGCTGAATCGGGTATACTCGGCTCCAGTCGGTCGGTGACACTGAATCGCATATAATCGGCGCTAATCGTATAGTTTTCACTTCCATCGTTTGTGGTCACCCACATTTTTTTTCACTATTTACGTACTCAGGGAACTCTAATTACTAACTATAAAATTCTAATATAAGTATTATGGCGTACTGTTATAACCACAAGCAAAACGGCCATTCTTTTATAAGCACCCGATTATTGCATAATTACATTGCTTTATGGCGCTATGACTCGACAGAGACCGCGCTTACTAGTTTTTTTAATCCATGGAAAACATAAAAATCAGTGAAAAATATCTGAAAAAAAAAATCTTATTTTAGGATCTGGCGGACAGCCAATCGCTTTTACTAACACGATTTGATTTACTTTTCTGGCAGGAAAAAAATGCCAAAGTACCCCTAGTGGTTGGTTGGTGGTGGTTGTTAGTGCCCTTTTCGTAATGTTTAAAATCAATCCCATAGCTATAAAACATACGTTTTTTTTTAAATAAAAAAGGTAGTAAGATTGTTTAGCGAAATTCGCTGAGTTTGTCATGATAAAATGAATAAAATAATTACTATGTATAAATATCTACCAGTGCGCGAGGCAACCACTCGCGAGCCTACTTCAACTCAGTTCGCGGCTCGAGCGCCGGATCATAGGGCCTTAAGAAAAATTGGGTTTCCCGAGAACCGCAGACTGTTATTTTTGCATTACGTAGAAGAGAAGCGACCTCCAATATTGCATACAGTAGTGTGGAAAACACGGAAATAACGCTCAATGTAGGCAAGGACACTTTCCTTAAGGTACTTTAGGTTCTCGTGGCTAAGTAATAAACAGCGGCACGGGTCGACCGATCAAGGTTCAAATATGCTTGCCGCGGTCGGGACCATCTTTACATATCGAGACCCCTCTGTACCTCGGAAAGCACGTTAAGCTGTTGGTCCCGGCTGTGGGTCCCGGAGCTCGTGGCTAAGTAATAACAGCCGCACGTCCATAAGATTAAGCTACGCTTGCCGCCGGGTTGTCCGTGAATGGGTGACTATCAACATAACGAGGCTTCTCCAAGCTTCGAAAGCACGTTAAGCCGTTAGTCCCTGTTATCATTCTGCTGCTGGATCTTTGACAGTCGTTACGGGTCGTCAGAAGCTCGAAAGTCCCTACAACCAGTCTTACCAAAGGGTATCGTATTACCCAGTTAATGGGTTGTGGAGGTCAGATAGGCAGTCGCTCCGTGTAAAATACTGGTATTCAGCTGCATCCGGTTAGACTGGAAACCGACCCCAACATAGGTTGGGGAAAGGCTAGGCAGATTGATCACCCTGAGAAGAGAGGCCGAAATAAACTCGGAGGTCACAGTCCCTTTTAAAGTCCAAGTTAAGTTTGCGTGGACGAATGGGCCTTATGATTGCTAAAAAGTTGAGGAAATGGTGGTACTTTTTTTTTTTCAAATATACACGAATTTTATGAATCCACTAATGTATAATGTTTCTACCCACAGAAGAGAAAATAAATCATAACAACAGTATAAGAAGGCTTATCCATGAAATCCTCGTGGAATCTCATAAACTCCTATTTTGGCTTTGGCAAATTGGCTTACAAAGGGAAACATCGTAAAAATTTCTTGACAAAATATGGAATAAATGTAGGTGTTTTTAATTTTATAAAGATTATCCGTGTGCCAATTTGTGGCGAAATGAAAGAAATTGATGAGTGTACTTTTTCATGATTGTTTTGAGTAATATTTTGAGGCTGAATAATCTTGTACATGTTTATGTAATGTCATCATCATCACAAAGAAATTTGAATAAATGAACATTAGAACCAAAGGCTTTATAAGAAAATAAGCCGAGCCATCAACACCACATCATCATCTGCCCACGGACTAGAAAAAAAGGACTCCGCGCCACGCGTATCAAAAGTGAAGCACCTTACCGATCTATGTGTGCGTGATTTGACAAGGTCGGCATACTATGATGTCAATGTGTGCGTGAGGCGCATGTTTGTATGTACAAACAGTCACGGCATACTTGCTGTGCTTCACTTTCGATATTCGTAGCGCGGAGTCCTTCTTTTTTTTCTAGTCCGCGCATCTGTGTAGCCTTTTCTCAACTATGTTGGGGTCGGCTTCCAGTCTAACCGTACGCAGCTACTGAGTAATACCCCCCCCCCCCATACCACTTGGTAAGACTGGTTTTCAAACGATCGGGGGTGACTGTTAAAGATTTACAAATGAGAGCCGGGACCAACGGCTTAAAACGTTCTTTCTGAGGCACGAAGGGGTCTCGGTATGTAATGAATGGTCACCCATCCACGGACCGACTTCGGCAAGCGTTGCTTAACCTTGAAGATCGACCCTTGCGGATGTTATTATTTAGCAACGAATATAAATCATAACTCCTCTACCGTCTTATTACAAAACAAGTGTTAACTTTATTCCAAGCCCAAACCTTAGAGACACTTATTGTATTTTGCACTTTATTCCGACTAATTTAAAGTTCTCAATACAAAATTTACAAATTAGACTCGGGTTTGATGTCAATTTTGTTATTAGAACTTTAATTATTCCGGAATAAAGTACAAAATTGAAAAACGGCTAGATGGTTTAAACCTGGGTCTAAAGATTTATCTTTAGACCCAGGTTTAAACCATCTAGCCGTTTAACAAAAAGGTTTACCTTTTTGTTATAAGGTTGCTAAGTAATTGTAGCAGTACTTGGGTGAAATAGAGAAAACGAATTTTCCCAGAGTTATGAGACCTAGCTAGATCGATTTTTTGCCCCCGTAAACATAATGCAACTTTCATCGAAATTGTTAGAACCATTTCGAGAACGTGATTACAAGTATACAATATAGATTATCAGTAATTTATTAACCGACTTCAAAAAGGAGGAGGTTCTCATTTCGTCGGAACCTTTTTTTTTTTTTTTTTTTTTTATGTATGTTCCCCGATTACTCGAAGACGGCTGGACCGATTTGGATTTATTTTTGTTTTATTCGAGAGGGTATACATCACAGTTGGTCCCATATAAAATTGATTAACTTTGCTTCGGTAGTTTTTGAATTAGCTTCAATAATACGTATTTTTTCCCAACTTTTATATGGATGATGTTCTAGTTTGTTTTGCAGATATAAAAACTTTTTTACAAAAAAAATAGAACCGACTTCCAAAAACACTACAAAGTGAAAAATAACTTTAATTTCGGAAGTCGGTGGCAAGAAACGAAAATACATTTAACTAGACACCGACTTCCGAAATTAGAGTTATTTTTCACTTTGTAGTGTTGTTTTTGGAAGTCGGTTGTATTTTTTTGTAAAAAAGTTTTTATTTTTTGACAACTCTCAATTACAATATACAAGCTAACATCAAAAACTATGTATTATGTATAAGTATATGTAACAAGGAAGCGCTCATTGGGCATCAAAAATTTGTCAATGGGAAAAATGTCCAAAAGGCTGGCATAATGATCCTTTGGCTTTTGTAATGGTATTTTTAATAGGCCAGCTTTCAGGTAACGTAAAAAGTTACGTCAGTTAATTTGAAGCGAATAAAAAACAATCAAAACAGTCCAGTCACGTACGAGAACAATTCGTAACATTATTACATTGATAACTGTCACAATAACTACAACATTCTACTTTTTGACAAAGTTACGAGGTCACGCTTGACACTTGTCGAATGATTCGATTTAGTTGATTTGATAAAAAACTTTATTTTTATTATTTTCGGGTAACTGTATTGTTTTAGTAAATAAGTCACGTCGGAGTTGTAAATAATGGATAATAAGGAAAATTACTACATACCTGAATTTATTATAGCAATAAACAATGTAAAATACAAAAGTATAGTAATAGGAATAAGAATAATATGTATTATTACGACGACCAGATGGCATGACGTTGTTGCCTTGGAAGATGGGTAGGCCTCTGGTGTGGGACGCAACCTGTGTCGACACCCTTGCGCCATCTCATGTTCCAAGCACGACGTGCTGTGCTGGCGCCGCTTCTGCGGCTGCTGAGACCATCATGCGGCGCAAATACTGTAACCTTATAGTTAACTACAGTTTTGAGCCGATTGGGGTCGAAACGCTCGGGTCATGGGGCCCGAGTGCGCGTCTACTTTTTAAGGAAATTTCTCGCCGACTGGTCGAGTCTTCACGTGACCAGAGGGCTGGCTCGTTCTTTGGCCAAAGAATTAGCATTGCCATTCAACGTGGCAATGCTGCCAGTCTTCTGGGCACGTTTCCGGATGACAGCGATGCGCACGAGTACTTAGACGCCTAAGTGTCCTTTTGTTTTGTATAGTTAACTTGTGTAATGTTTATAAACCACAAAAGAAAATACTATATTTAGAAGATTAATTATTACACACACAAGATTCATGATTTACAAGAGCAGATGAACAAAACAATAACTAACAGTCTTATTATTAATAAAACTTAAATAAGCATAAGCAATTAATTTAATTCATTGACTGTCCTATTTGATAAGTACTGCCGTAGAGATATGGCCTGAAACACAGGTTTAAAATAAACCTAGATCGGGCAATGCACTACCTACATTACTTTCAGAATTCAATTTTTTTTTGCAACTGTAATTTTATATTTGTCATACCTTAGTTTTTATCCAGATTATTTTATTATTATTATAGGGCCTAGATTAATATTTACTACTGCACTACATATTTACACTTTTTTGTAAACTTATTATTTCATTTTTTTTTTTTGAATTAGAAACGTCCTAACGTAAATTAGTGGTTTCTGTAATAAGAAAGTATCTATTATGGTTTTTTTTCTACTTTCGGCTCTTGTGATACAGGACAAGAGCCAGGGCTACAGATGTTTGTGACTTTGAAGTGTAAGTAAAGAAATTATTATTAAATTATTAAGTACTGGCTTCCGCCCGCGGCTTCGCCCGCGTGGTATGACGATAAAAAGTAGCTTATGTCTTTTTCCAGGACATGGTCTACCCGTGTGCAAAATTTCATCCAAATCCGTTCAGCCGTTTTAGCGCGAAAGAATAACTAACAAACAAACTAACTAACAACTTTCGCATATATAATACTAGCTGTGCCCCGCGGTTTCACCCGCGTAAACCGGGATAAAACGTAGCCTATCCAGAGTATAAACTATCTACATACCAAATTTCATCCAAATCGGTTCAGCCGTTGGAGTGTGAAGAAGTAACAAACAAATACACACACACACACACACACACACACTCACGAACTTTCGCCTTTATAATAATAGTGTGTTTAGTAAGGATTATTATTTTCCTATGTTACAGAACTATCGACTCTAGTGGGAATACTAGAAGGGTGAGAGTTACTTACTCGATTAGCATAACCACGCACCAATTTGTTTCAAGGTCCTTTTTGTTTTTAATTAATAACGTTATTTTAAATACGAAGAAAGTTCAAATTATCATTGAGACCAATTAATTCATTTAACATTACAATAGCCACTTAAAATAATTTCGATGTTTTAACAAATAAACATCTTGAAATAACTTCTCATTGTATTAAAACAATAATAATTTATTTAAATTATTCAAAATAAATAACATCATTCAGTTTCAGAGATTAAATGAAAACTGTATTAAAATATTTATTTAGAAAGTATTAGTAGAGCCTTGTGAAATGAGTAGATTTAATATTAATAGGTAATAATTTTATTTCGGAAAATCCAAAATTGTTGGAAAGGTCAGGTGGGCGGTACTTGCAACCGGCGTGCGTGTATGATCAGATGTATGAACGTAAACGAGGCAACAGGAGTACGTATGTAAGGATCGTAGCTGGTGGTGTTCTGTAGTTTCTGCCTACCCCCATGGGAAAAATAGCGTATGTATAAGTATGATATTAAACATTAAACTTATTAATACGAACTATGTTAGTGATTTGAAACAAGGGATCATGCCATACAAGTGTAGAGGCATGAGGAACAGGGTGTAAAGTTAACTCATCCTCCATAGAAAAGGGAGGATCCTCCGACCAGACGGGTGTTGTGTCTGGTGGGCAACTGCCCGACGGTTGATGTCGGGACGTTGTATATGTATAATATATGCTAGTCGCGCGGTAAACTCTGATTGCGCGATGTAGGATTTTTGTGTGACGTCATGTCATTGTGATGCGTAGTTCGCATGTGGCGATGTAGATGCCGCCACACAAGTAAAGTTTTTCGTTTCACACAAATATTAATAGCACATTCGTATGAGATACTTCATAGTAAGAAAGAAAATATGTTTATTAATTTAGACCTAGGCATGTATAAATGACGTAACACAAATACAATACTTACAGAAAAAAGAACAAAAAAATTAAAAAATAATAACCTATTGTGTGCCTCACGGCTGCGCCAAACAGATCCAGTTCATATGAATAAGAATAACTAATTTGCAGAAAATACAGGTTCAGCAAAATGTCAGACAACTAGTGCCTGATCCTGTTGTCAACTGGACTTTACAGTACGACCACTTTTAATTAAACGTTCCATCGTTGACCTTCGGATAAACCGAAATATAGCGAATAAAATGTGACTATCGACCAATAGAAATTGTTTTATAATTGCACCTAAATTATTACAGATAGACGCACTAATTCCGTCACTCCCTTATTGGACTATAGTCACATTTAATTCGGCAAAATTCGGTTTTTCCGAACATAGCCCTTAGAACACGATAAGTACTATAAATTAAATTGATAGTGTTTATAAATAGTCGTGAGGAGCTCGTGACTAAGTAATATCAACCGCACGGGTCGATCCATCAGGTTAAGCTACGCTTGCCGGAGTTGGTCAGTGGATGGGTGACCATCTTTACATATCGAGACTCCTCCGTGCCTCAGATAGCACGTTAAGCCACTGGTCCCGGCTGTCATTCGTGGATCTTTGACAGTCATTACGGGTCGTCAGAAGCCCGAAAGTCTGACAACCAGTCATACCAAGGGGTATCGTATTACCCAGTTACTGGGTTGTAGAGGTCAGATTGGCAGTCGCTCCATGTAAAATACTGGTATTTAGCTGCATCCGGTTAGACTGGAAACCGACTCCAACATAGTTGGGAAAAGGCTAGGGAGACTGAGTGTATATTTTAAATTAAATTGATAGTGCATAGTAATTAGTCGTTATAAAAACCTTGTCGTATTGTGTTGCTAGTAGAAATATATATATCTGAACTATGTTAACTCCCTGTGCTGTAGTTAAATGACAATTAAGGGACTTTCCTGTAACAGTCCTCCGGGAATATATGTAATGCTGATAGCTTAGGTTCTTTCCAAGGTCTCTAGACTGATAAAATGGTGTATGATCGTTAATTCTGTTTAATAATAAATTTAGAGAACACTAGCTGCGCCCCGCGTTTCACCCGCATTAAGTAAGTAAGTAAGTAAGTAAGTAAGTATATCGTTTATTCTCTCTTCACAAAGCTGACTTAAAGTTAGTGTGTACAAAAAAAAATGTTTCAGCTGTATTCCACCTTTGTGAGAGACTGGTGCCTGATATAGGGTTTTGGGAAAAACCTGTGTTACAGGTCACCAAGCCCCCTTACACGGCTAGAATTAGCTTTCACAGAGATACCGTGCAAGAGTAGAAGTTTAACAATATGCATAACAAAAAATAAAAGCTAAACAAGAGTCAAACAGTGTACTTGTTACTTTATCTGTGTTAAAGAAATAAAATAAGAAGTAATAACAATAAGAAAAACCTAATTATAATTATGCAGAAGTTATTGTGTCATGTAAGTCTCGATCCCGTGGGAATATTGGGATAAAAAGTATCCTATGTCCTAACCTAGATAACAAAACTCTGTTCGTAACCTGTCATACTTGCCTCTATTTATGCTGTGGTGGCATCTATATTGCCACATACGAACTACGCATCACAATGACATGACGTGACACAAAAATCCTGCATCGCGCAATTAGAGTTTACCGCGCGACTAGCATGGCATATACACTTCTGGACACATCTATTGGCCCACCTTAGAGTTTAGGTTTCGATGGCCCCTACCGATATATGATTGCTAGATTGAACAAAAACTGTTGATGCAGTTTTAAACCTGATACATTTTACCATCTTTTTCGATCGTATTGTTTTAAATTTGAATTCAGAATACCATACGACATGGAGCTACGCCTAACAAGTCGGATATGCGCCTTGTTAAAGGCAATTGATTTTTGAATAAAAAACATGTTTTATCAAATAAAGGTTTAATTTAATAACGCGTGTTACCTCCATGGGCATCTACCACAACTCTCATACGATTAGGCATAGAGTTAATCAACCGCTCTATGAAATTTTGAGGGATCATCTCCCATTCCTCTTCTATGGCAGTTTTCAACTCCTGCATCGTCTGGGCAACTGGCTGACGAGCCCTAACACGTCTTTTTAGCTCGTCCCACATGTGCTCAATTGGGTTCATGTCTGGGCTTCTGGCTGGCCAGTCCATAACTGAGATGTTCACATCCCGAAGATATTCCCTGACGATGCCGGCCGCATGGGCTCTTGCATTATCATGCATAAAAAGGAAATTTGGGCCCACATAGTCCGCGTATGGTATCACGTGAGGTTCTAAGCACTCACGAATGTACCTTTCAGCATTTAATGTTGGCAGCCGTGGTCCTGTAACAACCTCAAGTTGAGTTTTGCCGCTCGCGGATATACCGCCCCAGACAGTCCATGAGCCACCGCCATAAGCAACCCTCTCTTCAAAGCAGCATTGTGCGAAACGAACTCCCTTACGTCGGTAGACCTTCTTCCTTCCATCATTGCCATGTAACACAATTTTAGACTCATCAGAAAAGAGTACACGGCTCCAATCTTGCTGTGTCCAATTTAAATGACTGCGTGCGAAATGAAGGCGCGCTGTTCGGTGGGCTCGCGTTAGTTTGGGGCCATTAGCTGGCTTGTGTGGTACCATATCGCATTCTTTTAACCTTCTCCGAACAGTTCGAGCGCTCACAGATACTCCGTGGAAGTC
Organism: Cosmia pyralina; assembly: GCA_946251885.1. Taxonomy (NCBI): domain Eukaryota; kingdom Metazoa; phylum Arthropoda; class Insecta; order Lepidoptera; family Noctuidae; genus Cosmia; species Cosmia pyralina. Next base: position 23,467,429 of record OX276351.1, read on the forward strand.
GCGAAGTTGGTTTTGTATCTCAATGGAGGTAAGGTGACGATTTCTCAAGCTGGTCGTCACGATGAATCGATCCTGCCTTTCAGTTGTGACCCGAGATCGTGGCCTTCCTTGGCGACGAACAAAGCCGCCAGTCTCTAGGTACCTCCGATAAACATTTCGGACCGCAGATCGACTTAAATTAAGTTGAGCACTCACGTTTCTTTGGCTGTGTCCGGCCTGAATAAGTGCCACAGCTTGGGCGGCGACTTCAGGTGAAGTATCCATAGATTATTGATAGAACCTCACCTTAATGTTAAGAATAAGTAATGTTTGTTGCAAAACCAAAGATATCAATCACTTTTTCAAGAATTAAATCCAAGTAAACCAATAAAACCAAGTTTTCTTAGTATTCGATTGTTTGATATCAACAAACAGGCTCCAAATTGTCTTTTGTTTCTTTAAATTCTGTGTTCGAAATTCAAAAAAAGACTATTGAATGAAATTGTGAATGTGCCAGGTTCAAAACTGCATAAAAACTTTTTGCTCGACCTAATATAAAATTTTAGCTAGGACCAAACGAAACTGAAAATACAAGGTGGGCCAAAAGATGTGTCCAGAAGTGTATTATATACAACGTCCCGACATCAACCGTCGGGCAGTAACCCACCAGACACGGCACCCGCCTGGTCGGAGGATCTTCCTTTTCTAAGGAGGATGAGTGAACTTTACACCCCGTTCTTCACGCCACTATAATGCTGCCAAAGATTAATAATGAGTATGGTAAGCCTGGACGTACGCCTTTCCTAACATTCTAAATAAGCTGCCAAAGAAAATTTCCAAAAAATTTGAAAACAAAAATGGCCAACAAATTAAAAATATCTTAAAAGTCTACTTTTGAAGTTTGAAATGGAGGAGGTCTGCGTGTAGGTTTAAGTGAGCAAACTCCAAAATAAGTTAACAGCGCACATAATCTTATTTTTATCCAAGATTGAGCGCTGTTGTTATGTATAATGTCCATGTCAAATTGTATGATAAAATAAATAGTTATAATTTTTTTTAGGTCATGTTATACCCATGTGTCAAATTTCATCCAAATCCGTAGAGCCGTTTTGGCGTGAAAACGTAACAAACAGACAAACAAACTCACTTTCGCATTTATAATATTAGTTAGAATTATTGCAACTTCGAAAACACACACACACACTTAACATCACGCCCGTAAACTACAAAGGGGAAGGCAGAGGTACCTCTAGTACACCCATCTTTCGCTAGTTATGTTTAAGTTGCATGTAATAGGGAGTCAGCCCATTGCCATCAACCGCGCGGGCTTCGGAAAAACAGTTCCAAAACTATCTTTTTGGTATACTTACCTTAATCGTAGTACTATTCCGGTAGATAAATAGATATTTGTTTGCACACCAAATAAAGAAAAATAAAAACAAATCCTTTAAAAAAATATGTGTGATACAATGAGTGGCCGGTGTACCTACTTTGGATTTCCCCAGAAAAACTTTAATACCCCATTTCACCCCTCTTTTTTTTCTTTTTATTATACGTACCCATGCTCAGGGATCGAAGTTTCTCTATACCAAATGTCATCAAAATTGATTGGTCAGTTTAGACGTGAAAACGTAACAGAACTGAGAAACTACCGCGAACTCACGATGTAAACGTAACGGAATTTCGAATTGATTTTTGATGTGAAACATCTGCGGGTCAAGCCGGCTGTTAGCGAGGCAACACGTCGCCATGCCAATGCATGGCATGTAACTCTGCGACTCTCATGCAGTTACGAAATTAATATGTATTTTTTAACTAAAGAATAATAATGTATCTTAAAAAAAAGTCTGAACATTTTGTTTCTGAGTATGCCATATTTTTTTGTTATGTCATATTTATTTTCTATAATAAACCATCCTTTCAATCACATTTTCTATACAAAAAAGCTTCGATGTTTCACATCTGCCAGATGTCCTGCGACGGCTCAATTTTTTTTATTGAAAATAATACTGTAAAAAAAAAGCTAGAATTTTGGTTTAAATTTTTGCGATAAGCCCAGTTAGATATATGTATATAAATATATATTACACCTATAGATATTACGGGTGGCTTCCGCTCCGGCAATGCAGCAAGTGTTATGGGCACTTTTGCGCCTGGAACAGTCAGGGGCGGGTTATTTGACGTGTTGTGACGTGTTGTATTGTGATATTTTTTTCTGTGATTACTTTTACTCCTATAGATATGAATAAGTAATAAATAATTACTTCTTTATTTACACTTCAAAGTCACAAACATCTGTGTAGCCCTGGCTCTTGCACTTGAGTTCCTTTATCACAAGCGCCAGACTAAAGTCTTAAACCTATGTAAATGTTATGTGCAAAACGAGTATTTTCAATTTTAAAATCGTTCCAATTTACTTTACGTGTACATACACCGCTCGCTCGTGCTACGCCCACCTGACTATCGCATAAAGGCTGCTACAAACAGGCGCGACATGCGATATAATCGCACGCGACTAAAGGCACCGCTCGTCGCGGGACACGACGAATATACTTATAGATTTTTACTATCATATACTCAGCCATTAGCTAGTTAAACGGACAACTATTGGCGATCGTAAATCAGGAGGATGTTTGTCAATGATATTAAATGTGTCTTTTGATGGTGTCATAAATATAGGAAATATTGTTATGGGTATGGGGAATCATTTAGTATTTATAGTTCAGTACCTATAGAGATTTCGGTAATTCGTTCATTCACTGCTAAACCACTGCGACTAGAAACATGCGCTAGAGTTCCATATCTCGTACAACGAAGATGAGCAATTAAAGGAAGGATTTTTGAAAAGACATTCCCTAAAGGAGTTACATAAGGGTTGAAAGTTTGTATGAAAGTTCGTCGTTTTTTCCGATTAGGAAATCCCATCTGGTACAGTCAGCAACATAAGTCGATTAACGCTGCTACTTTTACACGACATGTAAATTGATACAAAATTATTTAATTATCCCCTTTTTTCCATATAATCCGAGTAAGAGTCTAGTTGATGTTTAAATTTTACTTCTTTTCCGATTTTAATTAAATGTCATGCTCAATAATTAAGATTTAAAAACTGATGTGTTAATCCACTTTTGTTGCCGACTGTACAAGGCTTGTTTAAACTATAACGGTCTTACTACAAAAGATTTAAAAACATGTTCAACATGTTCAACTCCATCCATACTAATAATATAAATTCGAAAGTAACTTTGTCTGTCTGTCTGTCTGTCTGATACCCTTTTCACGCCTAAACCACTGCACGGGTTTCGATAAAATTTGACAAGGCTATGATGGCATTCTGAGGAAGGACATAGGCTACTTTTTTCTCAAAAATAATCCTACAGGGGTTGATATAGGGGTTGAAAGTTTGTATGGGAAACCAAGCATTTCTTAAGTTAGGAATATGAAAATTCAAATTTATGCTTTTCGTAGGAAATAAAGAAATATGTGGTACAGCGTTTTTGAAAAATCATCCCCTAAGGGGGTAAAATAGGGGTTGATTTTAAAATTCACAAAACTGCACGGATTTCGATAAAATTTGGCAAGACTAGATAGCATCCTGAGGAAGAACATAGGCTACTTTTTGACTTAAAAAACAATCCTACAGGGGGTGATATAGGGGATGAAAGTTTATATGGGAAACCCAGCATTTCTTAAGTTAGTGATAATTATGAAAATTCAAGTTTATGATTTTGGTAGGAAATAAAGAAATATGCGGTTCAGCGTTTTTAAAAAATCATCCCCTAAGGGGGTTCAATAGGAGTTATTTTAAAATTCACAAATAATAATAAAATGTTTCTGTACCTACTTCTTTTGAATAGATTTGAGGGATTGCAATGTAGTCACAGTTCGTATCTTGAGGTAACATTTAGTCATTTTATTCGACGTTTTTATCCCCCCCCCCCACCTACCTACCTACCTATGGCCTATGGCTGACTTATGAATTTTCTACGGATTTCACCAATGGACGGAGTGATTCATTATGGTTTTTTTGTAAATTTGCTGAAATATGACGATGATTGTTGAAGATGTCGGAAAAAATCATGCCGACTGGGAGCTATACACGGCAACGATATATCGTAGCGATTTGAGTTTGCACAGTTATATAGGATGGCCACATGACCGTTCCCATGGGATATTTTCCGACATATACGCGGGCGAAGCCGCGGGCAAAAGCTACTACTTACATAAAAAACATGTGGTTAAATCTTTTGTAGTAAGACAACAAGTCTACATAATAGTACTTTTTATGTTATTTCAACTAGGCACATACTCGTAAAAGGCGCTGTTGAACGTCAAAATTTACAAAAAAATAATACTGACTCTAATCACCCCTTTCAAACAGTATTTTCGTATGGAGAACTTACCTAAAACCAAAAGTTAAAACTACACAAATGCTGTTATTTTATTTATTTTTATTTATTTATTTATCTACTTACGTTTACCATTACAGGACAACCCAGTGCTGTACATGCGCTTATCCTAACCTAACTATAAATAATGCATTCCTTGTGAATTCACTCAGAGAGCAACAGAATAAATCCGTCTCACTCGCTATGTGTCTGTGGCTATGTGGTTGAGCGTGCGGAGTGCACGCGTCAGGGGCGCCTCCCTTAAAAGTTATTAATATTAACTGCTAGATTCTCCTTTTTATTTTTCGTTGGAGGCATCCTTCGTTTGGGGGTGAATTTAGACCGACTCTTACCGATTAACTCTTAAAATGTCGATTGTACACCATGTGTACAGATAACAATAGAATTTCAATTGTGTCTGCTAATTGGCGCGCGACGGGTTAAACAGCTCCTGCTCAGTACCCGGAACTCGGGAATGTGGAATTTTTGCATAAGCTCGCGAATGAGCTTCTTCTTCTCTTATCTTCTCTCTTCTTCTTGCAAAAACAAAAGTACCAAAAATATTACTGAAATTAATTGAAAAAAAAAACACTGTATTTCTAATGCCACATAGTTAATTGAAGGTACTACAGGTAACAAAGGTGACAAAGGTCGTGAACTTCCATGTAATAACATTTATTATTCATTAATTAGTCGCAAGTACGATACGTCGGACATTGTGCATTGAGGTAGGTCTGCACGATATTGCACAGAGTAATTAAAATTGTCACAGGTATATTTGATATTTTTTTCGTTTTATGTCTCGCTTGATTCTTTTCAGTTTAGTTATTCAGAGTTATGAGAATAAACATGCAGGAAAAATAATTGGTTATAAAAACAAAATCTCGAAAAATTTCTCGTTTAGTACAACGTCATCATCATCATCTGCCTAGCCTTTTCCCAACTATGTTGGGGTCGGCTTCCAATCTAACCGGATGCAGCTGAATACCAGTATTTTACTTGGAGCGACTGCCTATCTGACCTCCACAACCCAGTGACTTGGTAATACGATACCCCTTGGTAAGACTGGTTGTCAGACTTTCGGGCTTCTGATGACCTGTAACGACTGTCAAAGATCCACGAATGACGGCCGGGATCAACGGCTAACGTTCTTTCCGAGACACGGGGGAGTCTTGGTATGTAAAGATGGTCACCCATCTACGGACCAACCCCGGCAAGCGTAGTTTAACCTGATGGATCGACCCGTGCGGCTGTTATTACTTAGCCACGAGCTCCTCAATTAGAACAACGTATAAAATATAATAAATATTTGTATAGTTTAGTTGTTTCCGAACGTATATTTAATCTGCGAGGCAATTGCGTAACATACAGTCAATCGGAATTGGTTTAATTTTGACAGTTCAACAACATTCATTGAGTTATTACGTTGTCGAGTAGACAAATTTTCCGAACAAATGAAGCAATGGATTAGCAATTTGCTTCAAAATGATTCAGTTTCCGATTGATAGTACGAGTATGTTACGCAATTAGGGTGCCGGTCAGAGTAGGTATTTATAATTTCTATTAATAATTAAATCCTTAAATCACTCGAAAATTCCTCGTAAAAGATAATTTCGTATCCAAAACCTTAACTATTAAACATAAAAACGTCTTTCGACAAAATAGAATCCGAATAATACAACCAAGCCTTTAATCAGCCAGTCAACTCTACCATAGACAATAAAATTCCAATAAAACAATACATTTAGACACCATTTTTAATCTGTCAATGGCGTGAATCGTTTTAAAGGCAATATAGCCGCATGAAAGCGCGTCTCGATGGCTGACACGCCGGGGACTGCCCATTTCCGATCGCAACAACCAACAATACGGACATAAATGTCACTTTTCATCTTAAACGCTGTTTAGCTGTTGATTAAAAATTGTTTAGAAGTGGCTGTAGGTAATTAATGCGGCGTTTTAGGGTTGAAATGGGGTGTTGTGGTTCATTTTGGGGTGAAGTGAGGAGGAAGGTGGCCTGGTGGCCTAGTGGTTAGTGGTAGTTATAGGTCGTAGGTTCGAACCCAGACAGACGCTTTGCTTTGTGTAAATTAATTCATCACCACTGCTCTCAAAATGGTGAAGCAAAACATCGTGAGGAAACCGGCATGTTCTAGAACCAAAAGTTCGAATACACGTGACATCCCCAACCCGCACGGGGCCCGCGTGGTGGATTACGGGCCACTCCTTCTCACAGAGAGGAGGCCTGTGTTTCAGCAAGTGAACATTATAGGTTGATTATGAGTAGGATTGCAAGTTCACTCAGTTTTGGTCTATGTACCTAATAATGTAAGTACCTTATAACCTGATACGATTATAAAAACTTTTTTACAAAAAAATACAACCGACTTCCAAAAACAACACTACAAAGTGCAAAATAACTTTAATTTTGGAAGTCGGTGTCTGATTAAATGTATTTTCGTTTTTGCCACCGACTTCCGAAATTAAAGTTATTTTGCACTTTGTAGTGTTGTTTTTGGAAGTCGGTTGTATTTTTTTGTAAAAAAGTTTTTATTTTTCACTTTTTAGTGGTTCACATGTGCTTACCCCTTCACAGCTTACTGGCGTGATGTTATGTTATGAACTGGTGTGAACAACAAACAGACATGAGATTTCAGCAATCCCAGTCCATTTGCTATCATTTATTGAGGAGTTCCGTTGCCTATCTCAGAAGTTCTTCATCAGATCTTCACCAAATTGAAATGGGACCACTCCAAGAAAGTACTCTTCCAAAAACTATTCAAATCGCTTCAAGTGTGCCTATAAAATTGGAAGAGTTCTCTCTATTTCTCCAGGATCCCATCATCAGATCCTGACTTGATGATCATGGGACCACCTGGGAAGTATACCCTTTCAAACAAAAAAAAAATAATCCAAATCGGTCCAGCCATCTTCGAGTAATCGGGGAACATACATAAAAAAAAAAATAAAAAAAAAAAAAATAAAAAAAAAAAAAAGATTCCGACGAATTGATAACCTCCTCCTTTTTGAAGTCGGTTAAAAAGGGACACCAAAAGGAAGGCCGTATAAAAGACTGAAATAATCTTAACTATAAAATTATAAATGCGAAAGTGAGTTTGTTTTCTTGATTGTTACGCTTTCACGCTAAAACGGCTGAACGGATTTGGATGAAAATTGGCACATGACCAAAAGTAGGTCATAAAATACTTTTATCAAGTTGTACGTTCCCGTGGGATAATTTCCGACATCCACGCGGGCGATGCCGCGCGCAAAAGCTAGTAAGTTTATAATCCTTTTCTTTATACTGGAAGGTGCGTTTTAATAATATTATGTTAGCCTTAGGTAATATTGAGTTCGTTGGTGTATTTCTTCTTATTAATTTCCTTGAAATGAGCCGAAACATTTGCTGTACAGGAGACAATAGGCTGGTTTTATTATATTATTATTACTTTGCAATAATCTTTTATTAGATAAAATACTAATGCCGTTACTAATAATGTTGTCTAACAAAAGAAATTTGGCTTCGACATAATATGACATAATTTACCCAACTCAAATGCATTGCCTGACAACTTCAATAGCAAATATAAAGAAATATAAACCTAATTGACTTGACTAATTAGCTACAAACGCAGAAAATCCAATAAAATAACGTTCAGAAGAAAATTATAGAATAATAATTAGGTACCGTTAAAATTGGAACTGTTTTTTTTTTTTTAAAAGAAACAATATGACAAGTTCTGTTAAAAAATATTAGGCTAGCCTGGAACTAAAGGGGCCTATGATACAAAATAGACATTTTGAGATAACAAACTAAACGCGTTTGAAGTCACTGCATGCTGAATCTATCGCCGATTCCCGGCCACCGTAGGCGCGGGCTTGCGGACGACTAGTAACGGGCAGCTCGCCGTCCGGTAAGGACCAGGCCCGGGTCGACGGCGCGTTGTGTTCCACGCGCGCCTCAAAGAGATGTCAGCAGTGACGGGGTCCAAAAGGGCCGAAGCCGCCGGGGTCGCGGGTAGTTCGAAAGAGATACCGTGGCCCTGGCACGGGCAACTGAAGGATCATGGGTGGGTTTTAGTCAGTAAAAGTCTGACACGCCCTCCCGCTCTGCCCGGAGCGGGAGAAGTCATTTGATGATTTCCCATCCACAAAAAAAAAAGTCACTGCATGCTTATGAATAGTATCAAAATCTAAATATTTTATTTCTCATAAACCTACATGGGCACTTATGAAACATCAGAAGCTAGGTGCACGGTTCCAAATTGGTCGTTTCCTATGGAGAAGAACCGGCAAGAAACTCCATGGTTACTCTTTTAAAAATAATTGGCTTTTACAATAATTTCAAATAACAGTGTTAATAGGTATGGGAGGACAATATAGGCCTTTCAACAACTACCAGGTACTTAACAAAATAGAAAATAATCTATTTAGAAGATTAATAAAAATAAAAATCTATGACTTGACAAATATATGTTATATTGATGATAAACATTTATATGGTATCTATAGACTACTTTAGTTCCAGGCTAGCATTTACTGATTCGGAGTGGATATAAAATAAACTGGACTCGCACATGACGGGTTCCGTAGGTACCGCACAATATTTAACACTACATTTTTTTAATACTAGGTCTATCAAAAACGCCAGCCACGCCTTAGCTTTATTTTATTTTTAGTGGTTATAGCGGCCATAGCAGATATTCTGTGAAAAATTCAAGTGTCTATACTTATTAGGATTCAAAAGATACAGTAGTGCTGTGGCAGACGTACGGACGGACAGCGGAGCCTTAGTAATAGGGTCCCGTTGGCACCTATTCGATATGGATCCCTTAAAACCTGTAAATAATCTTAGAGGTAGAGACTTTATGAGAGGCATTTGCTCTGCAATTGAAGAAACTACAGGGGAGTTACCAAACACTCATTCAGCCTTTTCCCCAACTGTCAGCTTCCAGTCTAACCGGATGCTGCTGAATACTTGTATTTTTCATGGACCGACTGCCTATCTAACCTCCACAACCCAATTACTGGGTAACACGATACCCTTTGGTAAGACCGGCTTCTGGTTTTAGACTACCCGTAACGACTGTAAAATATATACGAATGACAGCCGAGATCATCGGCTTAACGTGCTTTCTAAGGCACGGAGGTCTTGGTCGCCCATCCACCATCTTTTACATACCGAGACTTATATAATAGCAAGTCAAATAATAGACAATAAGTGAATGCGACATAATTATCATGCGAAGTGTTAAGCGATTTTGTCCCATATGCGCATAATCATCAGCCTATAATGTTCCCACTTCTGGGACACAGGCCTCCTCTCTGTGAGAGCGAGTGGGCCGTAATCCACCACGCGGGCCCAGTGCGGGTTGGTAGATGTCACATGCTTTCGAATGTTTGGTTCTAGGACATGCCGGCGGTTACCTCACAATGTTTTCCTTCACCGTTTTGAGAACATTGGTGATGAAATAATTTACACAAAGTAAAGCGCCTGTCAGGGTTCGAACCCACGACCTACAACTCGTAAGTCGCGGCCGTTACCACTGGGCCAGCACTGTTCTGTATGCACCAACTGTAAACCTGCCCTGCAATGATAATGGCATGGCCCATAAAGTTTATATTTCTTCGTTCTTAGGCCTAAACTAATGTCATCTATTTCATCCACAGAGCAGAGAATTAACAGTAGAGGTAGCAAAGCGTCGACCCTTTTAGAGAAAGTCGGCGGTTGGCGCAGTCAACGAGGAGGTATGTGAGGAATGAACGAAATGAATGAAACGTGAACGAAACGCATGCGCTTTCGCTGTACATTCCTAATGCATCACACGTAGAACAGGCTGATGGAAAAAATGAATGAGGTTGTCTGGTGCACGTACTGTTTTTTGTTGTGTACATTAAATTGTAATGTCTTATTTTTAGGGGATTTTCATGAGTTAGGCAGCACAAAATGTAGGCGGTATTTAGTGTGTCGAATAGAATACAAATAATTGACTGTTACTCGAATATAATACGTTCAAAATAAATGCTTTGTTGAAATAGAAACAAGGACCAGTCGACCATTCTTCGAAATTAATCACACCTTTGTTTCTATTATAACAAAACTTTGATAGACTTTAAGTGAGGCTGAGTAATAAAAGGTAACATTGTGCTGAGATCATAAGATCTTGGTCCTTGTCTTAATTTGATTACGTGAAACCATGAATTTTAAAAAGGGTTTTAATTGAGTCTTGGCTGCACGACATAAGTACATGACATTCAACTAACAATTTCTGAAACATATTTTTTTAATAAGACACGCCTCTTTACACTTGACACGCTCTCTTTTTTTTTTCTTATACAGGGTTATTTTTAATATGTCGGCAATCCATTACGGGGTCATTTGCAACCAAATGATTCTTTTAAGTCTCCTATGCAAATGTCAACCATTTTCGAGTAATTGACATTTTATATTTTTGAAGATATCTGCGGAATATTACTTTTTTTTTTATCGAAAATTGTTGACAAATATCATAGAATTCATAAAATTGGTTGCAAATGACTGGCAAAATGACACCCTTTATGGATTGCCGACATATATATTACCAAGAACCCTTGAAAACCAAAAACTAAATGTATAATATGCCTAAGGCATTAAGTCCGCCTTTGTACGTTTTATGTGCGAAAAGGTTATATAAATAAATAAATAAATGTATATAATTTAGATACCTACGTAGTTGTCTGCACTATAATAATATTCTAAAGATTAGGTAAAGTAGGCCTTGGAGAGGCCTATGTCCAGCAGTGGACTGCGATTGGCTGAGTTGATTGATTAACTAAAGTCAATGACGCATTATAAAACATCATTGGGTAAAGTTTGTAAATTTGGATGTAGGAAGTAATCTCTGGAAATACTGATCCGATTTCGAAAATTCTTTCACTGACAGAAAGCTAGATTATTGCCGAGTATCGTAGGGTATGGATGAAATTACGAGCAGAAGCTAGTTTCAAATAATAATAAAAAAAAATGGGAGGTGTTGTGGGACACCCGGTTTGAACGAAGTTCCTGTCGCTGTATATTATGTATGAATACAGAGCCATCTAGTGCAAGTTTTTAGAAGCTAAGCACTTCTAGTAGATGGCTCTGTATTAAAAAACAAAAACAAAATCTTTTGACACTTGAAACTTGAGACCTTGAAACTGACTTTTTCGGGCATACCCCTTTTTTGTTATGTGACAATTTCTACCAGCCACGTTAAAGAACTTCGTTCCAAAAATCTGCTGCCTCTGCGTTCATTCTCTTCTCTGTAAACCATAATAATATTCTAGGAGCTTGTTCATAAGTCACGTGTAAATTGTCAATTTTACAGTTTTATAGGAAACACGCCATGGTTCGCTGTTACTAAGCGCTAGCATGTTAGTTAGCATGCGTTTGCATACTGATTCCTTCATTTCCATTACGCTTTCCATGAAATCGAGTATTTATTATTTCTTAGAATTTAATTGTATTTAACGCTTGCCCAGTAAATTAGTTTTCCGAAAGGCGTCAAGGCTAATTTCGTAGTACTTAGTTTAATAAAGATTAATATATTGTAAAATTATAGATGTAAACTTTAGAAAAATTTTAAATTTAGATAAAAAGGTTAGATAATAATTAACCCGTCGCGCGCCAATTAGCAGACACAATTGAAATTCTATTGTTATCTGTACACATGGTGTACAATCGACATTTTAAGAGTTAAGGGTACGCAAAGTTGAAGAATAGGGTTCAAAATTAACTAAATATTACTTTAGTTTATATTTGGTAAAGTCAGGAAAATTAATGAATGCTTATCAAATTGACAACGAACTTATCCTCATCTGCATAGCCAACTTTGTTGGGGACGGCTTCCAGTTTAACCGGATGCAGCTGAATACCAGTATTTTACATAAAGCTACTACCTATCTGACTTCCGCAACCCATTACTTAACTGAGTAATACGATACCCCTTGGTAAGACTAGTGTTGTCAGACTTTCTTCTTCAAACTGTCAAAGATCCGCAAACGACAGCCGGGACCAACGGCTTATCGTGCTTTCCGAGGCACGGAGGAGTGTCGGTATATTAAGATTTGGGTCGTCACCCATGCACGGACTAACCTCGGCAAGCGTAGCATAACTTGATGGATCGACCCGTGCGGCTGTTATTACTTAACCATTACCTAACACAAAAGAAAAACGAGCTAACACAACCACTAAATAATACAAATAATAAATCTTTATTTAATAAATAAATAATAATAAATAATAAATATGTTTGGACATATCACACAACGCCATCTAGCCCCAAGCTAAGCAACCTAATGTTTGTGTTATGGTAACGAGATGGCTGATAAACTACTTATATACATTTTTTTTTTTTTTTTGTAAATACATACATATTATAGATAGAAAAACACCCAGACTCGGAACAAATACTTGTAGGTCGTACAAATATTTGTTCCATACGGGAATCGAACCCGCGACATGCTGCGCAGCAGTCAATCGCTCAACCACTGCGCCAACCGTGTCGTCAAAACAACACACCTTCACGCTAAATCCAAGCTAAGAGAAAAAAAAAACAATTGAATTATATCTAAATCTCTTTATAAAATCCAATGAACAAATTGTTTCCAGTGAAGAGAGGCGTCCTCATTCAAAGGGAGCTCTGACTATAGGGCCATGGGGAAATCTTTTTCATTCACAGATTTATCTGCGTAAGTTCAAAACCGATTGGATTGTACCAGTGATTGTACCTTTCAATTGTTACACAATGTGGAGACGTCAATAAATGAAGACACTGGCAATAATAATGCCATTAGAGTATTTTAGAACTATCAAATAAATTCTAACATCGAACATTTTTTTTTAAAACTAACTAAATCATAGTCATGGGTCGATTATGGGTTTTGCCAATCTTTGACTAAATATAGTGACTAAACTATTGGATATATTTGATTGAATTTTTGTATGCAGACTGGGAACATCATTAGATATATGCAGTTTAATTTATTGCCTTGTTGTTGTATCCATCTTGTATTGTATAAGCCACAGTTTCGTCATGTTTGGGTTGTCAGCTAATCATCTCGTTAAAACCAAAAACTCGGACATGAATCCCGATTTAAAACTAGATACCTACATTAGATAAATACACATAATAAACTCACGCCTTCTTCTTCATGGGGATCGGCACAAACTACAGAATGCCACCTGCTATGATACTTACATTACCATATTTACATTTAAAACTAGATTTGAGTTGATTGTGAAATCTGTGACTTCTGATTATTGTTCTAGAAAGAGGATACATAAATAAGTACAGTCTAAACGAAATATTTGCCCAATTCAAATGACATAAATTCACCCAATATGAATAGTGTGATCAACTTAAATTGTCCGCATATTAAAATCACAACTGTGTTTATATAACAGTCGTATAACATCGCTTTAAAACAGTGTCAATCTGCATAGATAAATATTTTCCTGACTGAATAGTGTTGCCATGGTTACACAACATCTATTAGAACCAGGATCGGGCAGGTCTCACACAAAAAAAAATTTAAAAAATCTAAAATATTTAATTTAAGACATTCTCTATTACGTAGTTTTTCTTCTTTCTTGTGTAGTTAGCAATTATTCTTGTTTCGTAGTTAGTCTTTGTATGTAATTAGTTTCTAGCTCTTTCTTATGTAATCTTCATGTGTAGTTTCTTGATTGTGTACATTTGCACAGAAACCACACAGTCGAAAAAAACTATAGCCTAAGTAATTTTTAAACACATTCTACATTTAGTTTATCTGGCCCGCACATGTCATTTTTTCGAACTTTCATTTACTTACATTCAAAATATTGGCAGTGCGTACTAGTTGAAAAAAAAAACCATTTTATCTCGCAACTGTACACGTACGTGAACCGGTCTCTTTTTTAGGTATTTTATTTTTATTTATGGTTAATTAAAACGGTAAATCACCAATTACATTAATTAACATAGAAATAATTATTATGTTGACAATATTTATGTTGCATAAAAGGTGTTAAAAAATTTACTCTAAAAACTGATCCAGTGGGCAACAGCAATTTTTTATCCGCGAATTCAAAGTTGGTCCCATAACAAAAGTTTTCAGTTCGATGGTCTAAAGCACTCCTTTTTTAGACTTAATTTTTTTAACACATATATAATACAATTTAAAACTAACATGGACTCCCTTGCATACTTTATCCCACAGAACACCAGACCACCACCAGATACTTTCCACCTTTGATCTTCAATATACAGTATGGAACTTACATCTATGCAATAAATCCAACCACATACTTGATATCGCCTTTGCTGACGATATACAAAAAATTTACGAAATCGGTCCAGTAATTAGGTAAAAAAGTAGAAATTTAATTTTGAGTAAATTTGAACACTGTAGAATTGGATCACTAGGTCAATTAGTCATTGAACTTGAATCCTTGAACATGTGTGCAAACAAAAAAAACCCTGTTTGGCCAACAATGGATTGGGCACTGTGGTGCACTGCAGGTGGCTAGCTCGGTTATCTAAACAGAGTGATTACTACTGAATTTGTTTTGATATTTATTTTGTTTAAAAAATTACTTTTTTAATTTACGGCTTTTTAATTTTGCTATACTTCTGTGGACCAGTATTGCTAGTAGTTTAATTTCTTTCACATGATGTCAGTTCCATACTGTATATGGAGTATTGTGAACTTGATAACACTTCCATTACATCTACTTCAACCTGAATTTACCGATTTTAGGTCAGGTATTCATTTGTAGGACAACTCGATGCTACTATGATTGTATTAACGGGACACTTACTGCTAATGCATCTCTAGTTTGTAAAGACAGAGCATCAAAGTGCCGCTAGGGGTGGGACACAATGAGGCCATCACTCAGTGTTTGATTCAATACCTACTCTCTGGTCTTGGTACTGGCTATGTTTTTGTTTTCTTTGATTAATCTTAGTATTATCTATTACAGCGAGTATCAGAAAGTTGTGTTTATATTTAAGGGTGTGGTCAAACTGAACAACTTTCTCCATGTTGTGACAACAGATGATATTTTTTTTGCGATTACGATGTTGGTCCCATTGAGAAAGTTGTTCAGTTTGATGGTTTGTACACCCTTAAATATAACTAAGTACACCTTTCTGATACATGCTGTATACAAGGTGTGACTTAAATAATGCACAACCTCTTAAGAGGTCGTTGTACTCATCATTATGAACAACTTTTATTATGGGACAAAACTTGAAATCCCGAAAAAAATCAGCTGTTCCCAACATTTATTTTCGCATAACTCGTCAAAATTTAGGGAACACCTGTTTTATTTTTTCGCGATTTCAGGTCAGGTCAACTTTTACTATGGGACCAACCCATAGTAAAAGTTGTTCATAATGATGAGTACAATGACCCCATAAGAGGTAGTGCGTTATTTATGTTACAACTTGTATATTCTAGAAGTTTTCTCGACTCGCCTTCTCAAAGTACGGTCAGCAACAGAAGTCGGTTAACACTGCTACTTTTTGTCATTGTAGCGGTTAATTTCTCACTAAGACACTAGACATTTAATTTTTCACTATAGAACCTACATCACGTTCCAACAAAAGTTCTATATTATCATCTAAATTAACACAAAATGATTCGATAAACTGCTTTTTTTTGCATTTAACTGTTAAGAGTTAACGTTCTTAAAATTTTAAGTACCTCTGTTCCGATTTGAATGAAATATTTCGCTTAATAATTAAGATTAAATAAAAAACTATTTTACAAAAAAAAAAACAACCGACTTCCAAAAAAATACTACAAAGTGAAAAATAACTTAAATCTCGGAAGTTGGTGTCTTTGGATCTGTATTTAAGCTTTTTGCCAAAATATTAATAATCTTGTAAATACGAAACGCTTTGAAAGCTACTCCAACTTGTCCAGGCCTGAAGGCAGCAAGTTTCATAATTTCAATCAGGTAAAGCTAAGGTGGTTGTTGATATTTTTTCGAAAAACACAGCCATGAAAATATA
Organism: Cosmia pyralina; assembly: GCA_946251885.1. Classification (NCBI taxonomy): domain Eukaryota; kingdom Metazoa; phylum Arthropoda; class Insecta; order Lepidoptera; family Noctuidae; genus Cosmia; species Cosmia pyralina. The sequence goes on from OX276351.1 coordinate 23,483,813, forward strand.
TCATCATCATTCTCCTGCCCTTATCCCAATTAATTTGGGGTCGGTGCAACATGTCTTTATAATCCACTAGCTGCGCCTCGCGGTGTTACCCGCGGTTTATGAGATACACTAAAATGTGTATTATTTAATCGGTGAGAAAAGCATTCACAAAAAAATTGCTCATCCCACGGGAACACTACATTTTTTCAGGATGTAAAGAAGCCTATGTGTACTGTGTGTAAACAGGATGTCTGCTACTTCCACACCAAATTTTATCAAAATCGGTCGAGCCGTTTGAGTTTGAAAGAGTAACAAATATATTTGAATTCCTTGCTCATCCCACGGAAGCACTACATTTTTTCGGGATAAAAAGTAGGCTATGTGTTAATCCAGGGTATAAGCTGTATACATACCGAATTTCATCCAAATCGGTCCAGCCGTTTGAGCGTGAAGAAGTAACAAACATACACACACACACACACACTCACAAACTTTCGCCTTTATAATATTAGTGTGAAGTGTGATACTTCTCTATTAGTCGTCATCTCGGTAGTCCCTTTCTAGCCATGTCCACTTTCACACAGTTCATCCATCGTTTCTTTGATCTTCTCCTACTCGTATAGCCATCCACATTCATACTCAGAACTTTCCTGATGACATTTTCCTCATTCCTCCGCATAACATGCCCATACCACGACAACCGATTTCCATAAACTTTTCAGTCACGAAAATATATCACAAGCATTAAAATAAATCTCTTTGGTATTTATTTAACGAACTTCTAGCGCACTCATCGCACTCATGCTAAAGGATCGCGAAACGATTTTTTTTGATTGATACAAATTGCACCAATTTTAAGTCGTTTTTTTTTATTATTTAAACATCGGCTTATTTGTGCAGTTTATCAAAATTCAATTCGATTTTTAACGATACCTACCGGATGTTTACTTTAAATAACTTTTCCCCACTTAAATTTCAACAAGATCTTGAGGATTCAATGAAAAAATAATAGAATAAGGTCGTGTCTAATCGTGACATCGTGAAATCCTATTTTAAAAACTGACTTTACTTTTCACACTAGGCACGGCACGCAGTAAATTAGAAAAGAAAATACTCTTTAAAATAATTAATAAAATCTGATTAATAATATGTAACTTATTATTGCTTTTAATATTTCAGGTTCGTGCCTAAGCTACGGGCATTCATGCTGGGGAGGTAAGTTCAGTGACCTTTTGTATTTTTTAACTATAAGTGAAATATCAAGTAACACGATATATACCTACTGGGAAAATTATTGAAATGAGTCTCTATGGAAAAGTCTAAAATTAATAGAGTTAGAGAAAGTTTAGTTAGTAAACGTGGAACCAAGTCGTTCATTTTAGATAAAAGAAATAAGTACTGGTGTGAAATTAAATGAAATTATATTTTTTATTCTGTAAATAGGACACCGTAATCACTTTTACATGTCATATTAAAAAAATAGAAAATAAATTACATGGAGTCGACATTTTCTATCTACCACTGAGAAAAAATGGTAAAAACAAACTGAGAAAAAAAGAAATAAAGAAAAATGGATTTATTTAATCACAGAAACATGTGCGTACAAAAAGAAAAGATAACTCGAATAACAAAAAACCTTTTTACAAAAAAAAAAAAAACAACTGACTTCCAAAAAACACACTACAAAGTGAAAAATAACTTTAATTTCAGAAGTCGGTGACAAAAAACTAAAATAAAAGATCCAATAAGCCACCGACTTCCGAAATTAAAGTTATTTTTCACTTTGTAGTGTTTTTTTGGATGTCGGTTGTTTTTTGTTGTAAAGAAGTTTTTATTTTTCACTTTTTATTTAAATGGTATCTACCCCACATCAATTCGTATATTTACCACTACTTGTTAAGTAAACAACAGTTACAGGAAGTATTAGAACATCATCAAGATACACAAAGAGAACTATATACCTACGTATTATCGAAGCTAACTCTAAAACTACCCAAACTAAGTTAATACAATTTATATGGGACCGCCTCTGAAGTATGACCTACTAAAAAAAAAATCAATTTTCAAAATCAATTCATAATTGGCGTAGTAATCGCGACCAAAAAACAGTCATATTGAGAACCTTCTCCATTTTTGAAGTCGGTTAAAAACAAAACAGTTTCATACTTATGAACACAGAACATTAATACCAGTCAGTCTGTTTTAAGGTCCAGACGTAATCTTGGTCAGATCATGTGAGGACCATGTAGATTGGTCTAATAAATATTTCCAAAAATTCATTCTGTACCTTAAGTGTTAAGTTTGAAACACAATAAAATTTCTATTGTTGGAGCTCGTGGCTAAGTAATAACAGCCGCACGGGTCGATCCTCTGGTTAAGCTACGCTTATCGGGGTTAGTCCGTGGATGCGTGACCATCTTTACATACCGAGACTCCTCCGTGCCTCGGAAAGCGCGTTAAACCGTTGATGCTAGCTGTCATTCGTGGATCTTTGACAGTCGTTACGGGTCGTCAGAAGCCCGAAAGTCTGACAACCAGAGGCAGTCGCTCCATTTAAAATACGGGTATTCAGCTGCATCCGGTTAGACTGGAAGCCAACCCCAACATAGTTGCTGGGCAGATACTGTTACCGGCATCGACAGCTGAGAGGATTTAAACGATTAGGTACTGCTGGTGGTTTTTACGGGTGCCCTGATGACATGATTAGCATATTAGCTTGACATTCGACGCGTCTGACAGAAGTGACAGATATTTAACAATAACTTTAACCAGCGAAGCGTGGGCGGTTAAGGTTACAGTTAAAGTTATGACGTTAGCTAAAATTGTTAAATGGAACAACCCATTTTAACAAGGGTGGGTTGCACCATCTTACTTTAACTATAACAAACATCGCACCTTAAGTTCGATACCCCCCCCCCCCCCCCTAACATACAGAAGTTCAAACTAGAACTAAACGTGAGACTTAGGGCTGATTTTTCAATAGTCAGATAACTTAATGATAGTTAGAGATATTTTCTATGCAAAAGCTGTGAAACCGCCATTTTTATTCCATAAATAAAAATTATCTGACGGTTGAAAAGTTAGCCTATAAACGAGTTGAAATTATTACGTTTGAGAATTCAGCGGTTGACTTCACAAATCTCTTTAACCGAGATAAAACACCGTCAACCAATTCGTGGCTCAATCGAATATCACCCACAATGGACGCCGTCATTTTTATAACGCTAACCGGCGAACTATTATCATGAATATTGGTTCCATTTTAATCCTACAGCTTATTGCACGTAATATTACCGGACACTCCCATACTCCCATGATATTATGGGATTATGTCCATTTATTGGCACTTATGTAGTTTCAAATGATATCTTTGGATCTGCATCGGGGGATTTGAATTTGAATATGGAATTTTAGGACTGTTGTGTCGCCTGACGCCGAAACCATGATTAGATGACAATTTTTTGGAGTCGGTTGTTGGCAGCCAAGATATTTTATTTTAATTTAAATTAATCTTTATTAATCAGACTACTATGTGGTCCACAGTGTTAGTAACAAAATAGCTTAGCCTATGTTAGTACTTAATAATAAAACGTAAATTAGTAATAACTGTTTACGTGACGGCAAAGAGGGATTATATTTTTCACAGAACGATGTCAATAACAAATCAAAAGATAACATTACCCATAATGTGCCAAAAAAATAAAAAAAAGTTCTTTTTTTTAATACTGAGGAGTTTTTCTACAAGTAGTATCAGTAGGTAGGCACAGTCAGCAACAAAGGTTGATTAAAACTTGCAGTTTTTTAATCCTAATTGTTAAGCGAAATATTAAATTTAAATCGGAACAGAAGTACCAGTTCAACGAAAAAAAAAACATGTTTATCGAATCATTTTGTATTAATTTAGATGATGTCCAATAAATGGTGTCAAGTCCAACAAACGCCCCCCCTACTGACTCTGCACTAAACATAGGTGAGATTGAGATCAATCCAAACCACCTGCTTAGGCTCCTAGAATCCTTAGATCTCAATAAAGGTGCGGGTCCTGATAACATATCGCCATTATTTATTGTCAAGTGTGCCAAAGGACTTATTAAGCCCCTAACGATTATTTTTACGCGTTCTGTTAAGGAGGGAATTGTTCCTAGTATATGGAAGTACGCGTACATAACACCGGTACACAAAAGTGGGAATAAGGGTGATATTAATAATTACAGACCCATATCTAAATTATGCCTGTTTGGTAAAATACTTGAACGTATCATCTACACGCAAGTTTACAGTACTTTTTCTTCGGCCTTCATTCCCGAACAGCACGGCTTTCTTAAAAACCGTTCGACCACTACTAACCTACTGTCTTTTGTCGACTTCACTACATCCTGTATGGACGATGGCGGTCAGGTAGACTGTATTTTTACAGACTACAGTAAATGTTTTGACCGTATTGACCATAATATACTTTTACAGAAGATTTTTTGTTCAGGTATTCATGGTAACTTATACCGGTGGATAACTTCTTACATAAAGAATCGTTCCCAGGCTGTCGTAATCTACGGTGCTGTGTCGAAGCGGTATGTAGTCCCTTCAGGAGTTCCCCAGGGATCGCTTCTTGGGCCCTTATTATTTAATATTTTTATAAATGACATTTACACATGCTTCCAAAATTCATTATTTTTACTTTATGCAGACGACATGAAAATCTTCAAACATATAAACAATGTCGAGGATTGCGTCTCGTTGCAACAAGATCTCGAAAGACTAGAAAAGTATTGTCAGCTGAACAATCTTGAACTCAATGTATCTAAATGTTACACAATTACGTTCACTCGCAAGGCTAATAGCATATCCCACACATACATTTTAAAGAACAACCATCTAAAACGAGTAGATTTCATACGAGATTTAGGTGTGATATACGACTCCAAACTTACCTACGAGAAGCACGTAGATCACATAGTTAACAAAGCTAATAAAGCCATGGGGTTCTTAAAAAGATCTTGCTCCCAGTTCACAGATGTCAAAATAATTAAAATATTGTACTGTTCCTTCGTCCGTAGCTCACTTGAATATTGTTCGCAAGTTTGGAATCCCATGTATGCTGTTTATATCTCTAGATTGGAATCTATTCAGCGAAACTTTACAAGATACCTGCAGTATAAGTGTAACACCCGCGATCACAATTATGAGTCGAGGTGCAAAAGGTACCATCTACTTCCACTTAGGGAGAGAAGGAGTATATCTGATATCTCCTTCCTCGTTAAATTAGCGCAATCTTTCATCGACGCCCCGCAACTTCTCTCAAAGGTTAATTTACGCGCCCCTACCAGATCTGCTAGAATACCCTTTCTTTTTCTTGACGTCCCCCGCTGCCGCACAAATTACAGACAGAATTCGTTCTTTATAAGATGCGCTAAGTCCTATAATAAACTGGTTGATTTTTCTGAACTTGACTTGTTCACCACTAAGCCGCATGTATTTGTTCGATTACGTACTAAGCATTGGTTCAAATTGGTTCAATAACTGTTTTTATTTCACTTCATGACTGTATGATATTGTTTAAGGTACATACCACACTTTGTAATTCTTTTTATTTTTTTTTTCTCTCTTTCTTTTTATTTTTCTCTGTAACAAGTTTGCTCTTCATAGTGGATTAAATGCGAAAACATATAATTGGTTACTAGTTGATAAGTTTGATGTTATTTTTTTAGTTGTTAATACTGTTTGTTTTCCTATTACAATAAAATAAAATAAAATAAATAAAATGTTAAAAAGTAGCACTAACCGACTTCTGTTGCTGACCGTACCAATGTAGATTTAACCAGTAAATAAGATCATTACTTTTATTATAAATTACTTATCGGTGTTGTATCCCTTCACTAAGGTAAAACAATTTTCTCCGACAGAAACCAACATGTCTCTTCCTATTTCAAGAAAGGTCTTACTTTGGCGTATTGGCTATTACCATAGGAAAGGTCAATAGCGTATCCCAAAGAACTTTCAACAGGTCCTGAACTGAATGTAGACCATTCAATAATTAAAAAGTCGAACGCTAAAAATACCATCAATCCATTATTACGAAATTAACAATAGAATTAGAATGATGAAAATGTCATGAGGACATTCTATAATCTAAGGTCGTGAGAAAAGTTTTGAGTATGAATGTCGATGGCTATAGTAGGGGAAGACCAAAGAAACAATGAATGGACTGTGTGAAAGATGATATGGCTAGAAAGGGAGTGACTACCGAGAAAACGGGACATGTTGCGCCGACCCCAAATAGATTGGGATAAGGGCAGGAGAATGATGATAATACTTAACTGCCATAGTGATTATAACGAAAACCTTCTCCTGAGCATGAGGTCCTGGGTTCGATTCCCAGGTCGGGCAAAGTGTTAATGGATTTTCCATCTGGAGATTCTTAGTAGCAGTCAGGAGTCTGGATTCGTGCGCGGTTGATGACAATAGGCGCGCCCATTGCATGGGACTTAACATAACTGGCGAAGTGTGGGTGTACTATAGGTACACCTCTGCCCAACCCTTCGGATAATACAGGCGTGATGTTATGTTATATTAAATCTTACGTTAGATTTTACTTACAATTGCTATCAATATTACTGATTCTAATAATTATAGTTCTGTAAATACATATTTGTTACGGTGGCGTATCATACTTTAATCAACATAAAACCTAATACTGGTGCCGATTCTCTTGTGAACGCACTAAACTAAAATTAGAGAATCGCTATCTTTTACTAACAGGCAGCGCGAGAAAAGGACAGCTATAGCTATGAACTAAGTTGGAGATGTCAAACTAGTTCACGCCTTGCGCTTCACCGTGTTTTTAGTCGACATGTTTTTACGTGTTCTAACTAATTTGACAGCTCTAATTTACTTCCGTCCCTTTCTTGTCATAATAGAGAGAAAAAGTTAGCAATAGCCTAAATTAAGTTTAGTTTGTGCACAACAGAATCGGCACCACTGACTTGCAAATTGCAAAAAACGTAAGAAAATTTGAATTTCGCGGGCTGCCCTGGCGCTTCCCCCTTAACCTAAGTTTCCGGCTTTTCTGTAGCAAATGTTACGACACGCCAAACTCCCGAAAGATCCCTGAATAACAATAATATTATACCTCTTAATCTGCGTCACGTTAAAACTGTAATACAAGTCACCTGCCGACAGTTTAATCTGACGTCAGACCGTAATGAGCATAATCAGCGCCCGATGTTATTGCTAAGGCTTCGTCCGGACGAGGCTACAGAAAGTTGCGCAGACTCAGTTGAACAAAAGTCTTAAACTTGTTTTTTTTTTTATAAAAAATATAAATAAAAATCAATTGCCGAATGTATGTAAGTAAGTGCATCACTTCAGAACTATTGCACCTATTTGGCTAATTCTCTTTTTGTTGTGTTTGTAATTGTCAGTACTAGGTTTGAGTTTGTATGACAGATTTTTTTTGGAAAATTCAACGGAATAGTCGGAAATTTGGATGGTATTTTTGTATGAAAACAGACAACACACAGCCTAAACCACTGGAGTTAGAGATATGAAATTCACCCGGGCGACGCCAGGCACGAACAGCTAGTCTTTATCTTTCTTTACATAGTATTAAAAAATAAAATGAAGTCGCTTCCGCTGTCTGTTCGCTTAGATTGCAGTTTTCAGCAATAGATAGAGTGATTCAAGAGGAAGGTTCTTAAGTATAGAAAAATTGGAAAAGTTGCCGGGAAAATTGGAACATTTCGGAAAACTGAAAGTACATTTTCTATGGGAATCTTGTATGAATTATTGAAATTTGGACAATGACAACATCTGTCGAGTCAGCTAAATAATAAATTCTTTAATTTCAAAATTGTGACAGCGTTTACAAATTAAGTTGACACTGTGTTTTGAAAATATTGTAAAAACCAATTATATAAGAGTAGTCGAGGAGTTTCTGCCCAGCTCTTCTCCATAGGAAACAACCAATTTGGAACCGTCCACCTAGCTTCTGACATTTCATAAGTGCCCATGTAGGTGTATGTGAAATCAAATGTTTTGATTTGATTTCAAATAGATCAAAGTTAACTGTTTATGCAATGCTTTGTGTCACGTAAATATTTTTTAAAGATAATACGAGTAGATAGATAAACCTTTTTAAAACCAAGGTACTTTTACGTGACGGGTAGTCAGGTAGTGTAAGTGCGACAATCAACTTTAGGTACATAAAGTAAAGAGCTATCACTCTCTGATAATTTCTGGCATTTAGAGCCCTACACGCGCCGTTTTCTGACGCATGTAAACGCGCTGCAGACACAATTTTTCATGTTTAGTAAAACAAAAAACAAACAACCGACGCGCAGTCGACGCGTATTAAAAGTTTCGGGTGTATAGGTCCTGCGACGTATCGGATAATACCTATTTTTTACAACACTGTTTGTGAAAGGATATTATAAATTTATTGAACTTTACTGGAACATGTTGTGCAACATTATGTCGCCCAGTGTGGACACAGCATTACAGGGTTAGTATTTTGGGAAAACACGGGCCCGTTTAGGGATGAATATTAATTTAAGGGTTGCAATGAAAATAATAGGATGTTTATCGACGGAATTTTAAATAGAGAAGGAATTTGGTTTTCTGTTGGGACATAAGTGGACGCATATGTGGAGAGTTATGGTTGAAAAATTTTCGGCTTTACAGGGGGGTATCAAAATAATAAGAGCAAGGCCGGGAGACGAAAGGCTTTTGCCGTATATATTTTAATAAAAACTCTGTTACAAGACTTAAGATTAACACTTCCTAGGCGAAGCCCTACCAGAATCTAAGTGTCACCCTCCAAAGAAAAACGAGCTTCGATTTTCTTTTTTGAGTAATTCGATGTTTGAATAATGTCAGCCGGCATCATGGTCGAGGTTTGACCAAAGCATCAAACCTCTACATTACCTGTTCGTATTTTACATAATACACAAATAACAGTAAAATAATACTAGGATGAATAAAAACCTTTAAAATACACAAAGGATTTTAAAGATTTTAATTTGTAATCGTCTTAATAATGATTTGACGAGTGGTGATTAGAACAGTATTTGTAAACCGATTTTGTTATCCTTCTTCACAAAGTAACTTGCCACATAAAAAATACATAAATAAGCTTTTACTCAGCAGAGTTTAAAAATAGATACTTGTGCTTTCGTGAAATCGCCTCTTGACTTTGTACTGAAATATTAAATACAGTATTAAAACATTTTAGGTATCTGCTCAAAGTTCACTGCTCAAAGATTAAACATTTCTATGTAACTTCTATTAAAATTAACGATGTGTCAAAATCAGGAAGCTAAAATGATTTATCATTCTTCTCTTTCACTCATGAGCAAACTGATAAGGACGTAATATGGCTGGGTAACAAAACCTCCAACAATGGACAGGATATTGAAGGATTGAAAGGAATATGTCATGTCCGGTCGGACATGTTCAAAGCGGTTTGAATTTAGAATTTAAGCCTGCGCCAGACGTAGCTACTAAAATGAACACTTGTTTTCAGTTACCTATTATTTTCTGGGGGCTTACATGAGCTCATATAGCAGGACAGAAGTTGACTTGCCCTGCTTTTTTGTACTATGACATCCTATTAGCAGGCCTGCAGCAGGTCTGCTGTCTTTACGAAATCCGTTCACCTTTTTTTTAACCGACTTCAAAAAAAGGAGGAGGTTCTCAATTCGCTTGTTTTTTTTTTTTGTATAGACTTTCATACTATGACGCGCTAATTGGCAGCAGCAATACGACTGTTGAGCGTCTGTAACGTCAAAATAAACTATCTTGATGAAGTTACTCATAGACAAGCTTTTTTTTTCATTTCAATATTGTTTTGTAATTCGAGGTTCTCGAGCTGTTGTACCCACTTAAAATTTTGTCAATACGATGAAATTCTGAAGTCGTTGGTACGACATTGTGAAGAGGACTTACAATACAAAATCGCAACGAAATGCTATTTTTAACCGACGAAATAAAAGAAGGAGGTTCTCAAGTCGACACGGATATTTCTTTATTATGTATGTCCACGCATAACTTTTTACAGAGTAGTCCGATTTGAAAGATTCTTGTTTTATTTGGGAGGGTATACCTCTAAGTTGGTCCCATGTAAAATTTATTAACTTTGCTTGGGTAGTTTTGAGTTAACTTCAATAATAAGTTTTCTTTCCTACTTTTTATGTCGGTGATGTTCTCATTTCTTTTGCAGGTAGTGGTATTCGAATTTGTGTAGGGGAGTACCACAACAAACAATTGAAAAATGAAAACTATTTTACAAAAAAAAAACAGTCTACTTCCAAAAGAAAACACTACAAAGTCAAAAATAACTTTAATTTCGGAAGTCGGTGGCAAAAAAACGAAAATACAAAACCAATGACACCGACTTCCGAAATTAAAGTTATTTTTGACTTTGTAGTGTTTTGTTTTGGAAGCAAGCTGTTTTTTTATAGAACAACTTCCCTAAGACGACCCACGCACAGACGGACTAACTGAGAAATCAAGAAATGGACCTAACGGGAACAAAATTTATCTTTAGCAAAATTAGTCTTAATTATTCTTGGAATTGGAAGGAGCTCCTGGCTAAGTAACAACAGCCGCACGGGTCGATCCATCAGGTTAAGCTACGCTTGCCGGGGTCGGTCCGTGGATGGGTGACCATCTTTACATACCGAGACTCCTCCGTGCCTCGGAAAGCACATTAAGCCGTTGGTCCCGGCTGTCATTCGTGGATCTTTGACAGTCGTTACGGGTCGTCAGAAGCCCGAAAATCTGACAACCGGTCTTATCGTATTACCCAGTTACTGGGTTGTGGAGGTCAGATAGGCAGTTGCTCCATGTAAAATAATGGTATTCAGCTGCATCCGGTTAGACTGGAAGCCGACCCCGCTTTTCGCCGAGTTCTATTATGTTAGTCCTAAACTATATTATAAGTATAATATAATATAGTTTAGGACTCACATAATAGAACTCGGCGAAAAGCGTTTTACTTTTTTATGAAAGTAAATGACACGATTTTCTCCGCTCCTTAAAGGCTCCTTCAAACAGAAGCGATACGTGATGTGAATCGGACGCGACACAAAGGCACCGCGTGTCGCGTGACGAGCGGTACCCTTATTACCTGACCGCAGCCTTTCATAGTAACACACCAGTTCAAATATCTTTTTCCCAACTTCCAGCGCACGGCAAGAGATCCGGCAAGCCTCCAGCGTCAGCTCCTGACTGGTACCTCACCAGACTGCTCCGACGCATGGCGGCCAATGCAGAGCTGGTAAGACTGGATGGCAAATAAGCCACCATATCTTAAGTAGGTAGCCACCGCCTTGTTATTGATATTTGCAATACCAGATCGTATCGACATCTCAGAGACGTATTGTCTCATGCACCTGTAACACGGAAGATGGCTGGGTAAAAAAAAGAAATTGTATTTAATCCGTCAGTTAGATAATAAAAAAATACCTCATACTGCACAGCAGACGGTCTCCAAGTTACAAGAACTGGGGTTGGAAGCTCTCCGTCATCCGCCCTACTCACCAGACCTTGCGCCTACAGACTACTACTTTTTCCAGAATTTGGAAAACTTCTTGGCGGGAAAAAAATTCAATACCCGAGAGGCAGTACAAAATGCCTTTGAAGAATTTGTTGCCTCCCGTCCAGCTGATTTCTTTAAGAAGGGCATCAATAAACTGCCACTGCGTTGGCAAAGATGCATTGATTGCATGGGTGATTACTTCGATTAATACAAATAAAAAATGCTTGAAAAAAATTCGTTTAAATTTTTTCATACAAAACGGCAATTTCATAGGTAAAGACCTATATATTAACAAAAAAATACTCAGATAAAACGCATTAGTCGACGCTCGCAGGGACGTAAAAATATCGCGGCGATTTTATTTCGCGTGTTTTTTCGACGCGCTAGATTGCACTCTGTTGTTGTTAAGTTGGATTCTCAACGCTTGACTCAACAACGAGAGTTGAAAATCCAGTGCGCGATAAAATCCCGCCGCGATATTTTTACGTCCCTGCGAACGTCGGCTTAAAGTTGGGGAGTGCGGGCTCGCTACATCATAAGTATAACTGTATGCGCTGCTGATTGGGTCGCATCGCACACACCTTGGATATTAGCTCGAATGAATAAGTCACGGATAGCCAAAGATGATGGTTTATTGAATACTTTTAACTACTACGTAACTAATGTCCATGAATGTTGTTGCTATGCGAAATGAGTACCTACAGCTGAATGTGAATGCTGAATACTGTCGCGCTTTTTTTTTTTTTTTTTTGTGGATGGGAAATTTGACCCCGTCACTGCTGACATCTCTTTGAGGCGCGCGTGGAACACAACGCGCCGTCGACCCGGGCCTGGTCCTTACCGGAAGGCGAGCTGCCCATTACTCGTCGTCCGCAAGCCCGCGCCTACGGTGGCCGGGAATCGGCAATCGATTCCCGCCGCCCAGGGCGTCTTCTACGGCGGCTAGGGGCGCGAGGGCGCGGCTGTTGCCTCTCCCTCACGCGTTCCGCTTCCTCCTTCGCGAGCATTACTGCTTCGCAGAAGGAGGTGACGGCTTCCCATGCACTCTCGCTCCGCACCATGGCCTGGACCAGGTTTGAACGCGAGAGATCGCCGCCGCCGATCGCCTCCGTGAGGAATACTGTCGCGCTGCACTATAATTTGTGCAAATCTAGCAAGGAGTGACGTCATGCCACATTTTAAATCAATGTATCGTCGTAATTTTTTGATTACGTAAATATATATAAAATTCTGGTATTCAGCTGCATCGGGGCCGTCGTCGTAAGTAACTAAGGGATAGCATCATCCCTTAGTTACCTACGACGACGGCCCTTCAAACCGGAACATAACAACGATGCTTGACAGCAGAATTAGGAATTTGGCAGTTCTTCCTCGGAAGAGCTGCTTCATTAAAACTTTACATATATTGTGTTATTTTATAGACCGCTAGAAAAGTCAACACATTAATAGACCGATAACCATAAACGGTCAATCTGTTACATTTATAACAGCGCCATCTATCTTTGAATTCCAGAATCACGCGAACCAGTTGACTACAAAGAACGACGACATTGACTCTATCTACCAGATGAATATGCAAGATGACTCGCCCGCGACTAACAAACTGATGTGAGTATTGTTTAGTGACTGTGCATAGATGGCGTTACTTGTATCTTACTATGCAAGCCCTGTTTAAAATTACAACTCACAAATTTAACTATTTAAATAAAAATGAAATGCTGTTCGTTGGTAAACGCTTGCCACTTGGAAACGGCTGGACAGATTTGGCTATTTTTAAAATGTTTGTTTTTATGGAAAAAAACTTGGAAAACTTCCCTGGAAAAATTTTGAATTCAGGAAAAACTGAACGTCTTTTTTGTATGAATTATTGAAATTTGGACAGATCAACGTCTGTTGGGTCAGTTAGTTTAATATTACTTACAATTAAGTACGTAAGTACTTCCTTGCTATTTATTATATAAGTCGGTTACATAAATAAGTAGGTACTGCTACCGTTAGTTAAAATAATAAGTAATGTAATTTCAATACCTCTGCGACAAACCCTTTCTTAACTTGGTGACCATAACCAAAAAGTTTTTCTTGGGCTAGTCACTAGGTACTGCTTTGCTAGATATTAAAACAATATTGTTTCGTTTCATATTACCCAGTAATTGGGTTGTGGAGATCAGATAGGCAGTCGCTCCATATAAAATACTGGTATTCAGCTGCATCCGGTTAGACTGAAAGCGGATCCCAACATAGTTGGGAAAAGAAAATCCAATGTATTTAATATTGTACAATTTAACTTAATTTATTTTAATGATGTCATAATTTATTTGTTGTTTTTAAGCTTTGTAAATTTTAATTTTAATTTTGTTATTTCCATTTTAATTTTTATTAATGACCATACAAGTGCTGTGCACACCTATAAGTGACAAATTCACCGCAAAGCTGTTGATATAGAATATATTTAATGTAATGATTTAGTGAATAAGTCGTTGGTGTGTCAATTAAAAAAAAAAAAAAAGGCTAGGCAGATTGATTGATTGTTTCGTTTCGTAATTAAAATTTCGGGATAGGGTCAATATTTGAGATACCAACTTGAAAGAATGTCTAGACTGAGTAATTTCGTTGTATTTTGGAGGATGTATGGGTAAAGATCTAAAATTGAAGTTAAACAAATAGTCTAATATTTTACGTTCTGTGAATAGATATTTATTTTTCAACACACTTCCTCGAAAACTGGTTCATATCGCACTACGATTAGGTTCACAATGCAATATATTTCACACGCGTGCGATTTTTCATTTTCCAACACGTGTGCGGGGATAAAAATTGCCACAGATAACTTATACCTATATACTTAGACCAAATTCGTTCAATGCCTCTATTCACACCGTCTCTATTCGGAGGTGAAGGTTTTTTTTTAATCTCTGCAAAGAGATATGCTTCTTTACGGCGTTAATATTTTTTGAATATGTTAAATAACGTTTATATATAGAATATCACCAAAAACCAATCATGGTTTTATTTGTTTGTTCGTTTATGAACAAATTAACATTTAACAATTATTATTTAAACTCAAAAATATTAGAATTTTCTATTTTTCATATTAGGCTGTTTACCGGCTTTATACCTTTGCTTCTCCTACAACCTGGCGAAACCAAAGAGCGGAAAAAAAATTAAGTCATAGTTTCCTAACAATTCATGACAAAAATATTTTTCGTTATTTTATTTTATTTCTTCAAAAGTGTATTGAAAAACGTCGATTGATACACGTGGACATTTGTTATTGTAGTTCTCGGCTCAAAAACCACCTCGCCTACGGCTCGGGTATTAATTCCGCCTCGAATGCAATAACAAAAATTCTCCACTTGTATCAAAATGTTAGACACAGCTTACAAACAAAACATTTTTAAAAACGGTTACTCTGATCTAAAGAGACTTAGGATAGATTTAAAGATACTATACATTCACATAGTTATGTAAACATTTCCGGTCCATTTTGAAATATTACAAAGGCATTTCTGATTGACCTACAATTTATTTTTGAGCCAAAGACTACCCAATTCTTTTTACGTTAAGTTTTAGAGCTCACTAAGCCGACGTACGCACGGACGTTTTTACGTCCGTGCGTACGTCGGCTTAGCGCGGCGATTTTGTTCCGCGCACTGGATTTTCAACACTGCTTAGCGCCGAGAATTGAAAATCCAACAGTGTGTTTTTTCGACTCACTGGGATGCACTCTGTTGTTGCTATGTTGGATTCTCAATGCTCGGCTCAACACCGAGAGTTGAAAATCCAGTGCGCGATAAAATCCCGCCGCGATATTTTTACGTCCATGCGAACGTCGGCTTGGACACTAACTTTTTGTACTCGTTTTTTCGATCTAAAGTACGTATCCATTTCTATTTTCCTTATCATTAACCTTTTCGTTTTCAGGGTTGATAACGATGACGGTCCAGTAGAACTGCCACTCGGCAGGAATATGGAAGCTAAACCCATGCTGGACGATGACCTGTTATCTAAGATGAAGATCTGGCAAATCATGGTACGATACTTACTTGTTAGGGTGCATCCAGACTGCGGTCGATTGACAACACCGTGAGTCCGTGACATATTTTGAGATGTACAGTTAACCTTACGTCGGTGATAAGGATAACACTGACTTTGAGCTGGCGTTTTGATAGAATAAGAAGCCAGTTTAAGGGTACTTTTCCACCAGAAATGCGCTATGCAACGTTTTGCTATGAATGCGTTTGATATCCACGAATCATTGGTCCACATAGCATAGCACTGGTGGAAACTGATTCAACTAAGCTACATTTTTTATATGGAAGGATGCGTGGTATGGATGGTCGCGAGTGGTGCCTTGCTGCCCGTGCGTTCCCTATTGTCGATACGTCGCATAGCTGAGCTGAGCACCTTCCTCGCACAGTTACCTTGCAGCGACGCATTTTCATAGCTTTGTTACTTTACATTCTCGCAGCAATAGCTGCATAGCACATCTCTGGTGGAAAAAGACCCTTAACCACTTTTTTTACCACTGACGTGCATCTTACTGTACCCATGATGGAAGAGGTGACTCATTCTGAGGTGACGGGTGACATTGATCGACCACGTTCTGGTTGCACCCTTTATTGTTTTATCTAAACTAATGTTATAATAGATAAAGTTGATGATGGATAAATTATATTGTAATGGATAAACTTAAAAAAATACTTAACCGATTTAAAAATTCTTTGACTTCCACGCGAATGAAGTCGCGGGCAGAAGCTAGTCTATACAGGGTGAAATGGAATACTTGGGCAATATTTTAAGGGGTCATTGTACCCATCATTATGAACAACTTTTACTATGGGAGCAAACTTGAAATCACGAAAAAAAATCTGCTGTTGCATACATTATGCTCGCATATAACTCTACTCGTCAAATTGTAGGGAACAGTGTGTATTTATTTGAAAAATATTGCCCATGAATTCAATTTCACCCTGTATACCTATATAAAAATGAATCCCTATTTCCCTTGGTCACGTCATAACTTGAGAACGACTTTACCGATTTCATTCATCTTGTCTTTTTTTCAAGTTTTCTAATACTTTGCAGAAGGGTCCTACGGAAAGAAACATAAACAAAATTGTGCAGAAAAACAGAAAATTTCAGAAAACTTAACGACTATTTTAACTTCGCGCGTTTACTTTAGAATATTCATAGCTAAGACAGGACAACGTCTGTCGGGTCAGCTAAGCATAAATATTTTTTATTATTCCAAAAATCAAAACAGTATGATATTTCAAGGTTTACTGTGGAAGAAATTCATTACGATTCCCAACTAAGAATAGTTTCAATATACGAGCGTAAATTTCTACCATTAGAATTTCGCCATTGAATTTTTAGAATGAATAGGTACCTTATGCTAAGCATTTCCCATTTTTACGAGGTTAGTTAATCTTTAACATTTCTATCTATTAACAGTTTTTTTTGTTTTTTTCAGAGAGAATCCCCCGAAGAGAAATAAATTAAATAAACTGTAAACAAATTATACCAAAGATTGACTGACGTTATTAATTTCAAAATTAGTTTTCTTGTATTTATAATTATTATTATTGTAATTCAGTACGTTCGTTTCTTATATTTTAATTTTAATTTAATACTCTAATTTTAATTACTGTATTTTAAAACGTCAATTGTAAGGTTGGGTTGCAATTGGCTAATAGTTGTATAGAATAGACTTTAAGATAAAATGTGCCATTTATAAAAATATAAGGTGTTATTATCTACATTACACACATACAAAATATAGATGCATCATTCATCGTTTACAACAAACTAAAAACAATTACAAATTGTATATTTATTCAAAGTTATCGTGCATACAAAACTGAAAGATAATTTATGTAAGCAGCATTAGTGGAATATACATATTTATCTATACAATATTTATTTGCTAGAGCAAAGTAAATGGACTGTCTGTTCTATCTTCACTTCACAAAAGCAAATCTGTACACGACCAATAATCATTTTAATAATAATGCTTAATTTATAATATTTACTATTGCAATTGAAAATGGTAAAAACCCTAATCAATTTATTATGTATAATATTCTAAACTTATTAATCTGCTACAAAATTTATTAATTAAAAACTGTGTTTGATTCATGTGATCACCGATAGATGTCACTATAATAAAATAATACAAGAGTCAAATAAAAATGATAACCTATCTAATAGGTCAAATGTCAATTGCCTGTTAAAAATGATTTTATCAATAGATGTCACCACTGTTTCGACCTACAAATTCAATTAAGTACTTAGGTATTTTGTTTGGAAAAAAATCTTGGTGGCACTTATACGAAGAAAAAACACAGGATCTTAAATCTAATTAATATGTATACCCAATTATTTGTATATTATAATTATGTAGAGACGCAAATGTTCATAATAATTGTTGGTGTTATAATATAAAATGAAACTGTAAAATATAAGGCAGATTCATCTTGGATTCGTTGGCTTTTTTATTTTTAAATCCTTATCATATAAACAACGGTGGGGTGGCATAGGTAACACACATAAAAAAAAATATGCGAAAATAGAGAAAACGAATTTTCCCAGAAATGAGACATAGGTCCCTACCATACCATAACCTACCATAGGTACCTGTTTTCTATAAGGTAAATAATTGAAAACATATACAGGGTTAGTTTTCAATGACCAGCCAAATTTTCACAGGGTGTTCTACCCGTGATTATGAACAACTTTCACTATGGGACCAACTTTGAAATCACGAAAAAAAAATCAGCTGTTTCATACATTTTGGTCGAGTAGGTAGTGAACTTTTGTATGAAACAGCTGTTTTTTTTTTCGTGATATTAAAGTTGGTCCCATAGTAAAAGTTGTTCATATTCACGGGTAGAAAGCCCTGTGAAAATTTGGCTGGTCATTGAAAACTAACCCTGTTTATATTTTCTAGAGCTGCGAAATAACTGTTTATTCCTGCTCATACTCATAAATTACGAACAAAAAGTTTGATTGTTAGTACTTGTGAATACGTTAACGTTTTTGCTGGCGCCAAAAACGTTGGTTCGGTTCATGTCAGTGGAGAGGCAAAAAAACGATACACAAACAGCCTTATGTCGGATTTGTATAAGTTTGTCATCAGTTGTAATTTCTCATCAAACCACAAAATGTACAAAAACTCAAGGTACCTTTTACCTACCTTTTAAAGACCAGTACTATGTGTTTATGTTTAACTTTTATAAATAATTTAAATGGCAGACAGCAATGAGGCTTTTCTATGACAGTTTTTATTTACTTAGTCATCATTTGACATTCTCCTGCCCATATCCCAATTTATTTGGGGTCGGCGCAAGTATCTTTTTCCTACACTGGCAATAATATTTGCAAACCATTGTCAGAATAGGAGAGGAGCTCGTCGCTAAGTAATAACAGCCGCACGGGTCGATCCATCAGGTTAAGCTACGCTTGCCGGGGTTGGTCAGCGGATGGGTGACCATTCTTTACATACCGAGACTCCTCCGTGCCTTGGAACGCACGCTAAGCCGTTGATCCCGGCTGTCATTCGCGGATCTTTGACAGTCGTTACGGGTCGTCAGAAGCCCGAAAGTCTGACAACCAGTCTTACCAAGGGGTATCGTATTACCCAGTTACTGGGTTGTGGAGGTCAGATAAGCAGTCGCTCCATGTAAAATACTGGTATTCAGCTGCATCCGGTTAGACTGGAAGCCGACCCCAACATAGTTGGGAAAAGGCTAGGCAGATTGAGTGATTGATTGTCAGAATAGGAAAAATATTAGGTATTGATTTAGTTTCATTTCTAAGCAAAAAAGGCTAATATTGGGGGTGGCGCTACCGTCTACGCACCTGCACCTATTGGAGCCACCAGTGCTAGATAGGTATAGGTTAAATACTTTCACTATTTTGGAGCTTTTTTAGACCAGTGAAAATTAAAAGATATAAAAAAAACATTGAATAGGTTTTACAGTCCTACCAACTTATCTGTGAACTGAAAGAGGACGCCACCGTCGATGCGTCGACACTATCGAATGACATGCGTCGGCACAATCGAAGACATTTCAACACGTTTCAACATGACGGCCGTAGTTCCAATTTGCGCCATTTCACAGATAAGTTGGTAAGAGTGTACTTAATTCTAAAATTTAAAAAAATAAACTAAACTTTTTTCAACCTCACGGTTAAAAAGTATGCATAGCGGCGGCGGCGGAGAAATTACGAACCGAATCTTTTTGCGTGAAAATACGGAGAAAACGAATTTTCCCAGATATGAGACCTAGCTAGATAGATTTTTCGCCCCCGTAAACCATATATTGCAACTTTCATCGAAATCGTTAGAGCTGTTTTCTAGAACGTGATTGCAATTATATAGGTAATATAACTTACTACTGTACTGTACACTGTGTACTGTACTGTGTGTGTGGTTACTGGTAATTCGACGTATATCCGTCAGGGGCTGATAAGAGGGCCAAAATGCAACAAATTGAACCCCCATATGTATGGCCGAAATTCAATAGTTTTCGAGATATTTGAATTTTAAGTTTTTCGATATTTACCCAAAATTTGACATTTAATTCCAAAAAAAAAAACACATATTTGAATGGGTACCATTAAAATGATGTTGTAGCTGGCACTTCAATTAAGCTATGGACATAATTAAAACTACTTAATTTAACAAGATAATTAAAATAATGAGCGTTATAAGAATATTTTCATTTTACGCTTCAAAAATGTTCTCGTCACAAAAATTTCTATGACATTAATCGTACAAATAACTAAAACAACTTGCCTATTCTGTAAGCTTTCCAAAAAGGTGTAAAAGTCAATTTTAAAATACATAATTCGTGGCATGGCATGTGTCTGAATCGGTGCGGGGAGAGAAATAAAATGAAATAAAATGCATTAAAAATTTACGTCAAATTTTATAAAAAAAATTCACATCTTGTTCAAAATGAGCCCCTCGATTACGAATGCAGGTTCGAATTCTCTTCCTAACTTCGGTTTTCGTCACTCTTGATGTGAACATTGTTCTCATATGTTGTCATATGTTGCGCCGCGTTTATTATTCGCTGTCGAAGTTCTTCGACTGAATTTATTGGGGTCACATAAACTAATTCCTTCATATGAC
This sequence comes from Cosmia pyralina, assembly GCA_946251885.1. Taxonomy (NCBI): domain Eukaryota; kingdom Metazoa; phylum Arthropoda; class Insecta; order Lepidoptera; family Noctuidae; genus Cosmia; species Cosmia pyralina. The sequence continues at coordinate 23,504,464 of OX276351.1, forward strand.
CCCAAACGTAAAAATCAAGTGATGTGATATCAGGGCTTCGTGCTGGCCACGGAATTGGTCCTCCCCTCCCAATCCATCGGTTTGGATATCTCTCGTCTAGCCACTGTCGGACAATGATCCGGTGAGGTTGTTTTTTATTTTTTCGGGAACATCCGCCTACAAATCGTCTAGGTTGTTTCTTAAAAACTCCTCGTAATTTTCGCCGTTCAAATTTTGGAGCAAGAAATGAGGGCCCAGCAAATAATTATCAAGGACACCCATCCTTACGTTCAGGGAAAATCTCATTTGCGACGCAGTTTCTTTTAGTTTTTTTGGATTCCTGCCTACTTTAGGTGCCCAAAAATGTAAGTTATGGTAATTCGTTATACCATCCCGGTCAAACTTTGACTCGTCAGTCCACAAAATATTTCTTAGGAAATGTTCCTGGTCAGCGTCAGCGTTTAACATAAACCGAGAAAATTCGAGTCGCCTAGCAGGATCTCCCTCGTGCAATGTTTGGACAGGTTGATAATGGTATGGGTGTCTACCTGATAGATGTACTACCGACCACACTTTCCACTGGGACATACCGAACTGTCTTTCAACAATGTTCGTTGAGATGTTTGGGTCATCAATAAAACACTGAAGAATGGTATCCTCTTCGTCAGCCGTGTACCGTCGAGGTCTGCCAGCGTTGACTTGTGCTCTCTGAATACTGCCAGTTTCAGACAATCGTCGATAGATGCTCCCAAAAACAGTAACGTGGGGAAGTCGACGATCGGGAAAGCGGCGTTGGTATTCTCGCCGAGCCGCCGCCGCGTTTCCATCAGCAAAACCATAACAAAACATTATGTCTGCGTATTCGTTATTAGAATACGAAGCCATGTTATCCGAAATAACAATGATAACAAAAAGAATAACAAGAGAAACAAGAATTAACAATAATGATCGATAACAAATTATTGCGCTGAGAGATTGGTTAATAGCAATATAACAACACACGTGCTTGCGCGGCGTAAAGTCGAAACTTACTAAGGAAGGCGACGCGAGCGCAGCAGACGCCGTGTTCTCCCCCGCCCGCACACCCCGCCCCATCACGAAGAATTTCGCCAGTAAAATCGGTTGTTTTAGCGAGGATCATAAACTAAAAACACAGATGATTTCTCTCCCCGCACCGCGAGCCGCCGCGCCGGTTCAAACACATGCCATGCCACGAATTATGTATTTTAAAATTGACTTTTATACCTTTTTGGAAAGCTTACAGAATAGGCAAGTTGTTTTAGTTATTTGTACGATTAATGTCATTGTAATTTTTGTGACGAGACAACATTTTTGAAGGGTAAAATGAAAATATTAATAAGATATTATTCTTAAATCGCTCATTATTTTAATTATTTTGTTAAATTTAGTAGTTTTAATTATGTCAATAACTTAATTAAAGTGCCAGCTACAACATCATTTTGAATCGTACCCATTCAAATATGTATTTTTTTTTTATTTGGAATTAAATGTCAAATTTTGGGTAAATATCAAAAAACTCTTAAAATTCAAATATTTCGAAAAGTATTGAAGTTCGGCCATACATATGGGGGGTTCAATTTGTTGCATTTTGGCCCCCTTATCAGCCCCTGAATTACCAGTAACCCTGTATAAAAATATTCTCATTTAATAGATAATTGGTCGCAATAGATTTCATATTGACAGTTCACCAACGTTCATTGCGTTATTATCGTTGTTGAGCAGACGAATTTTTCAAACCTATGAAGCGATGGATTATCAATATCCTTAAAACTCTCGGGTTGTGATTGAAAGTGTGTTACGCAATTAGGGTGCTGGGTTACGAAAGAAGGATGCAAAAGCTATCAGAGTGGACAAAGGCGTGCTTTGAATATTCATGAAATTTGGTTCCCAGCTTAGCCGATCTAAACGGAAAATAGCATAATAAGCCTATAATGTTCCCACTGCTGGGACACGGACCTCCTTTTTTGGATAGGGAGTCAGTAGATGTCACATTTTGGTTCTTTGGTTCATTTTGGTTCTAGCCGGGTTCCTCGCGATGTTTTCGTTCACCGTTTTGAGAGCATTGGTGATTAAATTATTTACACCAAGTAAAGCGCCTGCCTGGGTTCGAACCCAAGACCACTCGTAAGAGAACAGAAAATGTCATAACAGAAATAACTACCTACTAAGTACGGTCCACGGTTACCAATCTTATCGCCAAGCGTAGGTACTTACTTAGTAGCTTAATTTTATTAGTAGGTAGTATAATTTTATCTCGGAGAAGAGCGCTGCTTAATATTTCGGGCAAAGTCCTTTACAAGACCAACACGGAAGTAATAAAAAATTAAATAAAATAAAATTCATTGAAATAATAAGTTTACAAAAAATCAAACTGTTAGCCCCCGTTCCCACGGACGTAATAAAATCGCGGCGGGATTTTATCGCGCACTGGATTTTCAACTCTCGTTGTTGAGCCGAGCGTTGAGACTCCAACTTAATAATAACAGAGTACATTCTAGCGCGTCGAAAAAACACTGTTAGATTTTGCACTCTCGGTGCTATGCAGAGCGTTGAAAAATCCAGAGAGCGAAAAAAAATCGCCGCAATATTTTTACGTCCGTGCAAACGTCGACTAACTGCCAAGTTGTTTTTCGAATGCAATTTATTTATTATAAAAGCACATCTACATCATAACATGCAATAACCTTTTGAGTCCCGCGGTCGCGTGATCGGGCGAGACAATGAGACACAATAAGCCGTGTACGAACGAACAAAACATGGTGAACACGATCGATCACGGAATATTTGAAGAAACTCAGGACCCTTTTGAACATAAAGTGTTCGATATTCGTGTTCACCATATTTTTGTACGCACGTGCGTACTCGGCTATACATACTCGTAGATAATCAATTGTGTCTCATTCATAGATTTAAAAAAGAAGTTTGTTTTTTTAGTCTGTTTTGAGTTTGTTTGTTGTATTTTAGTTTGTTTTTTATATTTCTATGGTCTTATTACTCGGGATTCAATAGGAAAATAAATGCAGCTCCATACATCATTTTTTCACAATTTTAGGATTGGCCCCATATTAAAAGCTTTATTGTTAGTATAGATTTGATTACCATTAAAAAAGTTATAGTGAGCCAACCTTAAAAGATAGACATATGCTGTCGCGGACTTTTTTTTAGAACTTTTTAAGAGGAGCAATTCCGTCATACATGATTGTTGCGTAATTTTAACCGTTTATACAGCGCACGCAACGGAAGCTCTCAAAAGGAATAAATTTTCCCCGTTTTTAAAACATTGTTCATTGATGCTCCGCTCCTATTAGTCGTAGCGTGATGTTATATAGCCTATAGCCTTTCTAGATAAATGGGCTACCTAACACTAAAATAATTTTTCAATTCGAACCCGGAGTTCCAGAGAGTAGAGCGTTCAACCAAACAAACAAACAAACTCTTCAGCTTTATAATATTTAATTAATTATTTAATATATAGTATAGATAACTGTCCAGGTTCACGCTGTTTTTCCTTCAGTAATATGCAAGATTAACTCAGAAACTACCTATATATCAATTGAAAAAGTCACAATTTCGGCGGGTTTGAATCCACAACCTCGTGCATGAGAGGCGAGGCATAAACCACTCGACCATCACGACAACTTGCATTACTTACTACTAAGTTATACTTACAGTTCATCCAGTAATTACAACCCATTCAAAAAGATTGTTACGACAATAGCTCCGAACTTTTAGTTTTGGACGCACACGGCACAATAATGTAAGTTTGCACTAAAAGCATTGTTGGAGTAGCCTCGTAGGGATAAAGGTAAAGTATATTGTGCCTATTTTCCTGCTGTAGTGTGGTACAAGTCTTAAGCCGCGGTATTAGCTCAATATTCACAAAAATTGGTTTCTTGGATTGTCGAGTATGACGTAACGCAATGAAACTATCCGACGCAAAAAATACAATGGACAGAGAAGGGTATAAAGAAAAATTGTAACCGAATAGAATAATAAAAAATAGTTTGATATTCCCACTAAAAAATTTGGAAGTTGCTCCACAAAAATAAACTTTGGCGTCGAACATCTCTGTATTTTCAGCGATAACGACATTCTTTTTTTAAGAATTTAATAGAATTAGCATTTTTTTTTAAACTTTAACCGGACAATTATTTTATTTATTATGTATATTCTGAATAATCTATAGAAAACCTAGAAAATATATGCACATTCGCAGCTGAGTCACATCTCGGCAACACAAATATTATTTTCAATTTTCAACCTTATTTCAATGGTGATAATCATAGTAATATTATTTCTTATATCTATGGTGTTAATAGATTACGCGGTTGTAAGCCGTTTAAAATCGTAATCAGTCCACGCCTTAAAAGGTTGGAGGGATCATCGCAGACAATTTTTATTCAGCAATTTTTATTGGGCAAACTCAAAAAAAAAAAATCGGCCAAGTCCTTGTCGGATAGTTGGGATGAAATTCCCAAGAACAAACTTAACATTGTAGTTGAAAAACATGTTCTCACATACATTCCAAGTGTTAATGTAAGTTTGTACGCACAATATTGAGTCATTTACCATGTATTTCAAGACCATATACATTTATAGAATTTTTTCTGTAATCTATAAGTACAGAACTATTAACTGTATTCTTTTTCAAAGTTTTAGGCTCAGCTGTTTCGGAGATAAGGGCAGCATGGTCAATTTCCATCTATTTTCTTAAATAACTTTAAAATTATTAAAAAATTATTTGAGACATTTTCATTTTTTGACAAGTCACGCGGTACAGTTTGCGAAACTTTTTTTTCTAATTTGTCCCTCAAATGTGACCCTCATATTAAAAAATGTAGTTATTCACGTTACACGTCCGTGTTTGGGTCACAGAAATTCAATTGAATACCAAAACTTAATCGGTCTATTAGATTCAGAGAAAATTGGCTGTGACAGACGGACACATAGACAGACACGAGTGATCCTATAGGGGTTCCGTTTTTTCATTCGGACGCATGGAACCATAACAAAAACAAAAAGTCACCCAATCCCATTGAGCCTTTTTTTTTTTTTTTTTTTTGTGGATGGGAAATCATCAAATGACTTCTCCCGCTCTAGGCAGAGCGGGAGGGCGTGTCAGACTTTTACTGACTAAAACCCACCCATGATCCTTCAGTTGCCTGTGCCAGGGCCACGGTATCTCTTTCGAACTACCCGCGACCCCGGCGGCATCGGCCCAATTGACCCCGTCACTGCTGACATCTCTTTGAGGCGCGCGTGGAACACAACGCGCCGTCGACCCGGGCCTGGTCCTTACCGGACGGCGAGCTGCCCATTACTCGTCGTCCGCAAGCCCGCGCCTACGGTGGCCGGGAATCGGCAATCGATTCTCGCCGCCCAGGGCGTCTCCTACGGCGGCTAGGGGCGCGAGGGCGCGGCTGTTGCCTCTCCCTCACGCGTTCCGCTTCCTCCTTCGCGAGCATTACTGCTTCGCAGAAGGAGGTATCCCATTGAGTCTGGCAGCCTTTTTTCCTACGTCTATTATTATTATGCCCGTTTTGGAGCCCTGTGTTCGTATTAGGGCTCTACAGAAACGTTTTTTTTACCGACTTCAAAAAGGAGGAGGTTTTTCTATGTATGTTTACTAATTTCTCTGTGATTACTGGGCCGAATTATGCGATTATTTTTCCTTTGGTAGAGGAAACTTACGCGGTGGCCCCTTAAAAATTTAATTAACTTTGCTTTGGAAGCTTTTGAGTAACACGTATTTAATTCCACATTGTATCCGCGTCACGGATATCGAAAGTGAAGCACAGTAAGTATGTACCAGACCGTTTGTACAAACACGCCTCACGCACACATTTACATCATAGTATGCTGACCGGCCGCCATTACGTGACACGACGGCGTCTTTGTCAAATCACGCACACATAGATCGGTAAGGTGCTTCACCTTCGATACGCGTGCCGCGGAGTCCTTCTTTTTTTTCTAGTCCGTGGGTTTACCTAGAAAGTGTGCAGTAGCTGTACAACAACTTTAAGGGGTCATAAAATCCCTCCCTATAAGTTCAAAAGCCTTATACTCAAGGAGCTTTCTTGAATTGTTATTTTATAATTTTTTTTTCGTGCCATTTTTTGAGTGTCATTACATTATTGTTACACACCCATTACACACACATAAACACACCCCCACACACACTACACATGTACACTTTATTATTATTATTTTAAACACAATACGCAATGTACTTTAGAAAAAAAAAAAAAAAAAAAAACTTATTTGTAACCCTAGCGATTATTCTCATTGTTTGTATCCTGTACTTAATCTGTGAACAGCGTTGTGGGCTGCAATATTGTCTATATGTTTTGTGTATTTCTTTTTATATGTTATATATTGTAGCTGTTAGTTGTTCCTTTTTAAATAAAATAAAATAAAATAAAAATAAAATAAAAAACTATAGTGTTTTTTTTAGTCTATTTTTTCTTTAATTTGTAAAAAACTATTTTATTCTAATAGCCCACTTCTATCCATTTCTTTAAAGCTAAAACAGTAGGTAATTCCCGCTCTCCGCTCCTACCTTGCGCTATTACTATACAAACAATGAACAGGTAGAAACGGACTTATGTATTAGAACAACGATGATAGGGGGTCCATTACTTGCAAGCCTGTTGCATCTATTTTAATTTGTATCATCTAAAGTAAACAATAACAATTTTTTGTCTCAACTTCGGAAGCTTGTAAATAATGAATATTGTACTGTGGTAAGTGGTTTTATTTATGTTTCACGTTAAGAGTTAACACAGCATGCATTTTAAAGGTCATCGCTTGTTTTTTCTTTGTAGAAAATCTAGAAATCTGAAACTAACTGTGTTTGCTTTACATACCTATTATTGTGAATTTTATACGATCATACATTCAAACGAAACATAGAGTCCAGAAAAAAAAAAAAAAAAAAAAAAAAAAAAAAAAAAATGTATATAAGTAGTTTATCAGCCATCTCGTTACCATAACACAAGCATTAGGTTGCTTAGCTTGGGGCTAGATGGCGTTGTGTGATATGTCCAAACATATTTATTTATTTATTTTATTTATTAGTTCTCTGGCATCCATTAAAACATTCGAGCGTTACAAGATTCCAAGAATCTTCTCGCTTCGGCATTGTTTGTAAACACGTCCGAAGAGCGGGCTAACGTCACGGTGCGCGTACGCATGACTGTAATACGGACTGCTTTTTGTGTAGAGCCGCTTTCGTACGAGTGGGTAAGTATACCGATGTATCATAGTCACGAGCATACCTAATAAAGTATTGATCTTATGGTGTTACGATCACAGAAACAACGAAACCACTACAAGACCACTATTAAGAACTTTTCTCTAAGGAGCAATTTTTATTTCACTGAATTATATAGGGTGACTGGTAAATTAGTGACCGATACTTAAACACATACATACACACACATACACACACACACATACACACACATACTTATACTCATGATAACAAACAACTTTTACTATGGAACCAAACCTGAATTCGCGGAAAAAAAATCAGCTGTCCCATACATTCATGTTCGCATAACTCGTCAAAATGTAGGGAGCAGCTGATTTTTTTTCGCGATTTCGGGTTTGGTCCCATAGTAAAAGTTGTTTGTTATCATGAGCACAGTCATGTGTTTAAGTATCGGTCACTAATTACCAGTCACCCTATATAGCCATCGCAGGGTTTTAAAAAGGTTTACAAAACATCTAACATTTATCCAGCGTTAAAAACTCAATATAAACCGATTTGTAACTTTTTCTGTAATTAACAGTTAAATTGTAATGCTTCTAATTTTATTGTTTGAATTATAGTGGGACATTAACCTTTTTTTTTCTTTTTTTTTTTGTGGATGGTAAATCATCAAATGACTTCTCCCGCTCTGGGCAGAGCGGGAGGGCGTGTCAGACTTTTACTGACTAAAACCCACCCATGCTCCTTCAACTGCCCGTGCCAGGGCCACGGTATCTCTTTCGAACTACCCGCGACCCCGGCGGCATCGGCCCAATTGACCCCGTCACTGCTGACATCTCTTTGAGGCGCGCGTGGAACACAACGCGCCGTCGACTCGGGCCTGTTCCTTACCGGACGGCGAGCTGCCCATTACTCGTCGTCCGCAAGCCCACGCCTACGGTGGCCGGGAATCGGCAATCAATTCCCGCCGCCCAGGGCGTCTATTAACCTGGCATTTATTAAATGTTATTTTTGTGAATTGGGCATCCATTGGTTTACAGATTATTAGGCACCCTACGCTAATGACATGTCGTAATTAATCAATTTTAATTTCCCTGTTACTTACTTCCGCGTTCCGTGAGGACCATTCCGGTTTATGTTTTTTTTTATGATTCACGAAGCAATTTTACGGACTGAATGAACTCTGAAAACAGTCGAAGAATCCGGAAATAAAGACGTGATTGAAACTGAAAAGAACTACAAACTATACAACGTGTCGTTTTGCATCCTCGTCAAATTTCAGGGTGTGATACAGAACATCAAACCGAATAACTTTCTCCATGGGGCCAACATCGTAATCCCGAAAAATTTTTCAACTGTCCCATAGAAACCTTCAATACGTACTCGACACAAATGTATGGGAAGGCTGATTACTTTTTCAACTCCCGGCGCTATGCCTCTGCATAGCGCCGGGAGTTGAAAATCCAACAGTGTTTTTTCGACGCGCTAGAATGCACTCTGTCGTTGTTAAGTTGGATTCTCAACGCTCGGCTCAACAGAGAGAGTTGAAAATCCAGTGCGCGATAAAATCCCGCCGCAATATTTTTACGTCCGTGTGAACGTCGGCTTACTGTCTCACTAAAGCGATGATGGGCGCTTCTCGTACAAAGAATGAACGAGCGTTGACGAAAGCAAGAAGAAAAAGAAGAATTTCCAAACTCATTTAGAACAATTTCCAGAAGAAGTTTGGATTTTTTCTCTCTAAATATTTATGCTTCGTTCAAATCATTGTACACGGTCGTAGCACTGATGCCAATTACGTTTTCTGTTATAAATATTTTAATAGCTATGATTTATACGAATTTCGTTAATTATTCTAATAATCAGATTATATGCAAATGAACTAACTAATTCTTTGATGCAGTAAAGCCAAAATAAATAAATACGTATCAAACATTTATTCCTAAAAAAGCTTCACAGAATAAAAATCTAACAACATTTTTGGGCATATAAATATAAATTATTATTAAAAATTGTGTTGCCACTCTTTACTACTGACCTATAGGTAAACCTATGACTTCGTACCCAGGTTAATCTATATAAATAAAAAAAACGGTCAAGAGCGAGTCGGACTCGCGCACCGAGGGTTCCGTTCTGATTTCTGAAAAAGAGTGCTATTTAGAGACATTTTTTTTATTTTTCCTGTAATCTTTACATTAATTTCTATCACATAGAATAATTTCTGATTTTTCTCTATGCAAACTTCGGAGATAAAGCGGTTAACGAAGTAATAATACTAAGTAATAAGTAAGTAATAGTAATAAGTAATTAGAAATCAAAGCACTCAATTTGTAAGTGGTACGTTTTCTACACCATTTGTTTACATTTTCATCAAATATTATTGGAACAGACTATACGTACGTACAAACCAAAAAGCGAACTGGGCGGGAATAAGAAAGTGACAGAGTCAATTACTTCCACATGCGAAAAAAAGAGAGCGTAACAATGCGCTGGAACCTAAATAAAAGCGCCAAACCAAATAAAAATTGCTTAAAAATAAGTAAGCTACCTATCAAAAGTATTTTCAGCCAGAGTTTTCAATTACCTAATACGCACATTTTGAATGCAATTTGCATAGAAATTACTTAGGATTTAAGAATTACAGAAAAAAAAAGAGTTCTTTTCGGAATTAAAAAATATTAAATTTATTACATAATAAAAAAAACGATGTCATTTCGAGTACTTACAAGTGAAAAGTGATTCCGTGAGACTTTTTATGTGTTTTTACAAGTTTTCACTACACAGGAAGGCATCATTCTATTTCTTTCAACTATGTTAACTAAACGACTACACGTCACATACTAAGAGCGTTGAGCGTGGTTTTAGTTGTATGTGTGTGCGTGAGCGTGTATTTTACTTGCAGGAGCTTGGCTTTGTCACTTCACTTTTGATGTTCGCGACGCTCCATCTTTCCTTTTTTGTTGATCTGAGCCCCGCAGTCACTGTCGCAAGCCGCGTGAGGCTTGAGCGTGTAGCCCGAGGTTATTAAATAGTCATCATCGCATAACTACTGCCTACCCACGTGCAAGATGTTTTGAAGTAACTATCCACCGTTGCTTTGTCCGACCTCCTATTGTCCACTGTCCAGTGTTCAGTGAAAAATCACCACGTAACAGCACCGTGATTCCACCACAAATAGTGGTCTACACAAGAATAGAGATAATAAATAGTCTTTTATTAAAATGCAACACACTATTATTTACGAAAACGAGACACTTAGGAGGAATAGCGATGTTTCTTTATATTTTTTCCTTCAAAGGGATGTGTGTACAAGGCGATACCAAAATAAATTGGGGGCTTTTTCGTAACCATTTATTTCACTATTGCAGCATGTATGGATTTAATTTTTAGATATATGTTTATTGACTATTTGATTAATACTTTGACTTAAGTAAAACGCAAATGGGTTAAATTTCCTCGATAGAATTTAATTCCGAAAAGACCTCTACTTTTTTTTCTGTAATTCTAAAATCCTAAGTAATTTCAATGCAAAATTGCATTCAAAATGTGCGTATTAGGTAATTGAAAACTCTGCCTGTATTTTTGATAGATAGCTTAATTTATTTTTAAACAATTTTAGGTAACTTGGAAATAAAAATCAACGAACGAACTTAAAGTGCAAGGTTTGCCTTAATACAATTTAAAATTTCCCCTTATTAGGTCTTTACCTATGAAATTGCCGTTCTGCAGTACTGGCCATTTCAAATCAAAATAATTTTTGTTTGGCTAAGAATTCTAATTTCAAATTAATTTTATTTTAAAAACATGGATTTTTTTTCCAAAAGTAGTCATTTGTTTATTGATTAGTGTTACATTTTCATCGCATTTCAATCTTTTTCGTCATCATGGATACGTTAAAAATTCGAGTAATTATGGAATATGAGTACCGTCGTGGCAGCAACGCGGCACAAGCGGCACGCAACATCAACGACGTTTACGGAGCTAACACTACAAACCAACGCACCACTTGTTATTGGTTTGCTCGCTTCCGTTCTGGAAATTTCGACCTGAAAAATGAACCTTGCGGTCGTCCGAAGACTTTGGTCGACAATGACGAATTAAAGGCGATTGTGGAAGCTGATGATACACAATCTACGGCTGAATTAGCAGCAGCTTTCGACGTTAGCGTCAAAACAATATTGGTCCATTTACGTCAAATTGGCAAGGTAAAAAAGCTTGACAAATGGGTGCCCCACGAACTCAATGATCGCCAGCGCGAAGTACGCGTCGAGACGTGCCTTGCACTTCTCAACAGACACACAAATGAAGGAATTTTGAACCGCATTGTTACCTGCGATGAAAAATGGATTCTGTTTGATAACCGCAAGTGCTCAGCAAGTTGGTTGGATCCTGGTTCAGCACCTAAACAATGCCCTAAACAAAAACTTACCCCTAGAAAAGTGATGGTCACTGTTTGGTGGTCTAGTGCCGGTGTGATTCATCACAGCTTCTTACCAAACGGGGTGAGCATTACTTCAGATGTGTACTGTGAAGAACTGAACACAATGATGGAGAAGCTGGCACATCTCCAACCAGCATTGGTCAATCGCTCGTCTCCGCTGCTCCTGCATGACAACGCGCGACCTCATACTGCACAGCAGATGGTCTCCAAGTTGCAAGAACTGGGGTTGGAAGCTCTCCGTCATCCGCCCTACTCACCAGACCTTGCGCCTACATACTACTACTTTTTCCAGAATTTGGATAACTTCTTGGCGGGAAAAAAATTCAATACCCGAGAGGCAGTACAAAATGCCTTTGAAGAATTTGTTGCCTCCCGTCCAGCTGATTTCTTTAAGAAGGGCATCAATAAACTGCCACTGCGTTGGCAAAGATGCATTGATTGCATGGGTGATTACTTCGATTAATACAAATAAAAAATGCATGAAAAAAATTCGTTTAAATTTTTTCATACAAAACGGCAATTTCATAGGTAGGACCTATTATTATTCCTCAAATTATAAGGAAACAATTTAACAAATGGCAACCTTTCGAAACACACATAGATAAAAAGGTGGTTTCATTTTTGATGTTTGCGGCGCGCCATCTTCCTTTTTTTGTTGATCTGAGCTGCGGGGATAACAAATGAAATAACTTTCTTAGAGCATGCTGCGGATCACCGTGACACGATTTGCGGAGCGATGGACGCGAGGCGGAAACACCGGTGACGCGCGCGCGTATCGCTTGACGCAAGACGCATCGCTCGAGGCCGTGAATGGGGCGTCAGTGTGTTATTGCTTTAGAAGTAACGCTCGCCAGCCGCTGCCACGGCACCGTTCGCTTCGCTTGCTCGGCTCGCGCGTGGTTGGTCACAGTTCAAACATAACCTAACCCTTTTGGTTGGGGTGCCCTGGTTCGGCAATTTGCTTCGCGCGTGAAAATCACACTATTATTATAAAGGTGAAAGTTTGTGAATATGTGTGTATGTTTGTTACTTCTTCACGCTCAAACGGCTGGACTGATTTGGATGAAATTTGGTATGTGGGTACCCTGGTTTAACACATAAGCTACTTTTTATCCCGGTTTACGCTGGTGAAACCGCGGGGCGCAGCTAGTAAATAATAAATATAATTTAGGCCGCTAGTTAAACAGTGCCGTTTAGTTAAAAGGCTAGGCTGTCAACTGAAAGGCTAATTAAGCTAGTTGGCTGCGACATACACATAGTCCACTTCCACGCGATCGAAGCTTGCGAGCAGGGGCAGGGGCAGGGACATTATTAAAAGAAATCAGATCATGGAAACTGAGCAGTCCGAATTGAAAAGTCCAGTTCTCCTCCTCCGTCCTCCTCCGTCCATCCTCTTTCGTCTGGATCTTTGTTGTGAGTAGACGTGCGCAGCCAAATTGTTAAAAATATATTTTAACTAAATTAAATAATTGAACCAGTTTAGTCCTTATTAATAGTGCAATAAACTCGTAATTACAACTTCTACAAAAGTGAAAGTAATTGAGCAGTCGCCGTCGTCGGTTCCGATAACTAGCGGTCCCTGTCCCCCGCGACCCTCGAGGGAAAGAGACCTTCACCATAATTGCCCTCTCTGTCATCTACGAAGGCGGAACAAGTGCAGGCGACCGCTACGAAACGCGACACGAAACGATTGTTGTCACTGTGACTCACGTCTGTTTACGGAAAGATAATTATTAACTTTAAATCGTTATACATCTGCAGTATGGAACGACACAACTTAGATAAATCTTTGTCGGAAACGGATTTGGAACGAGTTGGGCTACAGAAATCGGAACATACAACACCCCCTAACTTTGTATCATCCCGACAAAAAAGAAGACGAGAGAGAGATTTCGTTGAAGAATTTACTAACTTTAAGGAAGAGATGCAGTCTATGTTCGCTACGATGATGAAAGCTCAAGAGGAAGAATTTAAAAAAAATGGCACAATACTTCAAGGAATACAACAATCAAGTTGCAACATCGAAAGTTCCATTGCCTTCTTGACGGCACAAAGCGAGGAATTTAAAAAAAAAAATTGAATCTTTAGAGGACAAAATAAAAGAGGATAAGAAATATATTATTATGTTGGAGGATAAAATGGAAAGTATGCAGCAGGACAGTAGAAAGTCTAATTTTGAAATAAAAAACGTACCGAAGCAGTCAAACGAAACCAAAGACGACCTAATTCATATGGTCACAAGCCTATCGAACTCAGTGGGTTGTCCGATTGACAAGACGGTTATTCGTGACGTATACAGAGTTCGTACAAAGAAAGATACAAGTAACTTACCAATTGTAGTGGAAACAAACTCCACATTGATAAAGAATAACATTCTGAGATCTTGTAAGTCATTCAACATTAATCAAAGGTCGAAGCTATGTGCCAAACACCTGGACATGCGCACAAACGAGGATACACCTATTTTCATTACTGAGCAACTTACTGCAAAGGCTGCACGACTACACTTCCTTGGGCGTGACCTCGTGAAGTCAAAAGCTTACAAATACTGCTGGACAGCATATGGACGGGTATACCTCAAAAAAGAAGACGGCTCTCCATCCATTATAATTAAAAGCGAAGCACAAATCCAACAGCTGATAATTCATCAATGACTATATTATTATAACGAATTACAGTTATATTCTCACTGCTTTTTTGCACGTTTTCTGTGCTTATCAAACTGTGTATGTAAAGTCTGTTACACCAACGCAACATTCACACAAATTACATTATTTTTTACTCCTTCAAATACTCCAACAAACACACACACACACTCACATTATCTTTATCACACATACTTTAGACCTTTAAGTTTATTTACACTTGTGTCAATTGTAATTCATTACAGGAAACTAAACGGTATAATTTATAGATATAAAAAATTATTAATAACTAAAAATACATTGATTAACATTTACAAAAAAATAAAATTAATACAAAATAATTATTATACATCCCTAATACTCATACTACTATACGTATGGCATGTGTTCTTACGGTTTCAAACATTACATATAAATAATACCCTGATTCTAAATTGTATCGTGTATTTAATAAAACATAACAATGGGTGAGCTACTACAAACTTTAAATGACATCGATAATTTGAGTATTGCAAGGTCGATAGAATGCGATTGTAGTGAGCTCGCTCACAATTATAACAGTAATAAAAGTGACCTTACCATAATATCCCAAAATATTAGGAGCATATATTGTAATTTCGATGACTTCATAGTAAATATGTCTTGCCTCAATTTTGAAACAGACGTTATAATTCTGACGGAATGCCGTCTTGATCCAAATAAACCTATACCGACATTATCCAACTATCGTTCCTACGCTACAACGCGTCAACTAAATCAAAATGACGGCGTTGTAGTATACATCAAGGACACCTTAAATGCCTGTGTCACAGAATTAAGCTTAAGCCACGCTTCATGCCTTCAGTTAAATATATTGAATAATATAATTTTAGGTATCTATCGTTCACCATCAACTACTAACGCGGAACCTTTTATAAATTCTTTGGCACTCCATTTAGATAACCTAAATTCTCAAAAACGTAATATTATAGTTGCTGGTGACATCAATATCAACATAAGACCTAAACACACTGAACAAACATATGAACTTAAAAACAGAACATCATACCTAGATATGTTATCGGGTCATGGCATTCTCTCTGGTCACACCTTAATTACAAGGGAAACCAATTGTCTTGATCACTTTATGTTAATAATAAATAGGAAACGGCATTCTGCTTTTATTGCTATCCTACGAACTACTATTACAGACCACCGTACAACCTTTCTATCGTTATCTAAAACAAAACACTACCAACCTACACCAACAACTATTACAAAAATTGATTTTGAAAGTGCCTTACAATATTTAAAAGAAAAAAACCTATCGACATTACTTTTTTGTGAAAACCCTAATTACATAACAGAAAGTTTAATACAAGGTCTTATTGAGTCACTAACAATAAATACGACCATTAACAAGATCCCTAAAAGTAAACGAATAATTAAGCCCTGGATCACTGAAGGCATTCTAAGATGTATAAAAAATCGTAATAAGCTCCAAAAACAAGCTCGAGACGATCCCTACAATGAAATAAAAAAAATTACACATGCTCGTTACAGAAATTATTGCAACAACCTTATAAAAAAACTAAAAAGAAAATATGAAAGAAACCTTATTAATAAATCGTTAAGCAACAACAAACTTCTCTGGAAAAACCTGAAAACCATCACATATACAAATAAATCTACCAGAACGAATTCTGAATTAACTAATCTAAAAGCATCACCTACGGAATCAGCAAATTTCATTAATAAATATTTTGCAAATATTGGTAACCAACTGGCAAATGACATTCAACAAACCGTAACCCAGAATGACCTGAATCTATATCTACGTTCCTTACCTAGCCTCCCTAAATCTTTTGTTCTGCTGGATACAGATGACAATGAAATAAATGGACTATAAACTCTCTAAAATCAGACAGTGCCCCAGGATGGGATAATATCTCCACTAGGTATCTTAAACATGTTAAACATGAAATTATTCCCATTATAACGCATCTAGCTAATCTTTGTTTCAATCAAGGCACCTTCCCTAAATGTTTAAAAAAATCGATAATAACCCCGATATACAAGGGTGGACAGGCGGGTGATGTGAATAACTATAGACCAATTTCAGTTATTCCTGTTATAGCAAAAATATTAGAAAAACTTTTAAATTCCAGATTATTAAGCTATCTTAAATCCAACAACATTTTATCCCCATCTCAATATGGATTTAGACGCGGTATTTCTACAGAAGACGCTATCACGTCTTTAACTACAGTATTAACAAAAGAACTCGACAAAGGTACTAGGTGCTTATCGGTTTTTATAGACCTAAAAAAGGCCTTTGACACGGTCTCTATTCCCATCCTTGTCCAAAAATTGGAAAGGATTGGTATTAGAGATACGCAACTATCTATTTTTTCTGATTACTTGATAAATAGAAAACAGAAGGTTAAGCTAGATGGTATTGTCAGCGAGGACGTTGACGTAACATGCGGCGTACCCCAGGGTAGCGTTTTGGGTCCCACGCTATTTTTAATATACTTAAACGACTTATGTAATATGACCATCAATAAAGCAAAAATATTTTCGTATGCCGACGACACCGCAATCGTCTTCACTGGCTCGACCTGGGCTGAAACCAAAACCAACACAGAAAAAGGTATGCTAAAAGTGGCTGCATGGCTAAAAACAAATCTCCTTACGTTAAACACGAGCAAAACTAATTATATCTGCTTCTCAATATATAAAAATGTCCAACCAGAACCTAATTTTAACATTAAAATACATGAGTGTGGGAGGACGGTTGATTCCGACTGCAATTGTCCAACCATCAGTAAAGTTAACCACGTTAAGTACCTAGGTATAATGTTGGACCAAAGCCTGTCCTGGTATTCTCAAATTGAACAAATTACTGCGAGAGTACGAAAATTTATTTGGATTTTTAAAACATTACGACACATATTCCCAAGGAGTGGCTTAGCAAAAAATCTTATAAATGAAGTGTATATCTCGCTCGTTCAATCTGTAATAATATATTGCATTTCCATTTGGGGGGGTGCGCGTAAAACACGCTTCATTGATGTTGAAAGAGCGCAACGGACATTAATAAAAGTAATGTACTTCAAAAAAAGGACCTTTCCCACCTATGAGCTATACCAAATAAGTAATTTATTATCAGTTAGGAAATTATATATTAAACATATAGTATTAAAAAAACATAAAACCCTACCTTTAGATCCTAATGTATTAACTAGAAGAAGGAAACACAATATTGCTTCCACCCCTTTTGTAAAAACAGAATTTGCAAATATTCAGTTCTTTAAACGCTCGTCTTTCTTATATAATAAAATAAATAAACAAATAGATATACATACTAAACCGTTTATAGAATGCAAATCATTGCAGACTAAGTGGTTAAATAAGTTATGCTATGATGAAGTAGAGAATCTTTTAGTAAATATAAGGTAAAACCGATTCCGTATAAAATAACCACACACACACACACATACATGCACACACACACACACATATACATACACACACTTACACACGCACGCACGCTTAAATACACACACACATTTACCAACAGACTAATAGTAGTAAACTAGATTAAGTAATTCATAACCCTTTGTTTCGTTACATGTTTACACTACTTGCACGATATAAAAGAGCGGCGCCTCCTGGCACAGGCATTTATATGCTTAAAAGGAGACGCCACCAACTGTATACTGTACAAGGTGTTATAATGAAATAAAACATTTTTGATTTTTTTGATTTTTTTTTTTTTTTGAATCTCACAGGATGCGTTCACAGGCAACTGTGAACGCACCCTGTGAGATCGAACTGGCGTAGGTTCATCTGTTCCCAGATAGATCTCTTCATGTTTTTTGGCGGATTTTTTGAGTATCACCTTGTGGAAATTTTCTATTTTTAATTTTCACAAGAAAACAATAATTAAACATATTTAGGTAACTATCCGCGCCCCGCGGTTTGACCCCCGTAGACCGGGATAAAAAGTAGTCTTTGTGTTTATCCAGGAGGGGGGGGGGGGGGGGTCTTTGTGTTCTAAGCTATCTACATACCAAATTTCATGCACAAAATTTCAAGTAACAAACATACAAATGCACACTCACAAACTTTCACCTTTATAATATTAGTGTTATAATTTCCTTTCCCTCCAAAGCAAATAAACGATGCAAGCATACTATTTGCTTGCTGGTAAACAACTCCCAAGTGTTTTCTTAGCAATTGACTTACAGAAAATTCATGACGGTTTTCAGCTATAAGTTTCTTGGTAAGATAGATATGTTTACATCATATTTAAATAAATAATGACATGCCTCTCTTTATAAGCAAGTGGAACATTGCTACATCCTATAAATTCAATATTTTTTTGGGGTTCCGTACGTCAGAAGGAAAAAAATCTATAAAAACGTCAAAAAAAACACGTTTTTTGTATAGGAGCCCCCTTAAATATTTATTTTATTCTGTTTTTTAGTATTTGTTGTTATAGTGGCAACAGAAATATATCATCTGTGAAAATTTCAACTGTTTAACTATCACGGTTCATGAGATACAGCTTGGTGATAGACGGACGGACAGCGGAGTCTTAGTAATAGGGTCTCGTTTTACCCTTTGTGTACGGAACCCTTATAGGATCACAACGCTATACCGAATTATAATGCTTAAATGCTTTTAGATTCAAATCTGAATGTCATTTTATCTGTTTTGTTTAAGATAAAATAAATAAATTACAAAATCAATCAATATTACGGTCTACGGTACCTTGGAGCTCTAAAAATCAAACTTCTAAGTCAACGCAATAAAAAAATACGGACATTATACGCGACATATTTTGATAGTCGCAAATAAATCAAAACCTTTATGGTAATTCCTGTTGACCTAGAATCATAAAATTTGGCAAGAAGTAGGTCTCCCCGCACAAGTAGAGGAAAATCTCCGAAAATCGTTAATTTATGTCTTAGGCATTCTCAGCCAGTCAACCTTCCTTGCTAACTAAACTTTTACTACTTACACACTTACACTTACACACACACACTTACACACACTACACTACACACACTTACACACTTACACTTTTACTTTTACTTTTTTTTTTTTTTTTACTTTTTTTTTTATTTTTTTTTTTTACTTTTACTTTTAACTTTTAAGTTTGATCAGAGCAGGTTTTCGGCTTACTGCAAAAAATTTTTTCGATACGAAAGTTCACATCTCTCAGGTGAGAAAGTATCGAGAGTAGTTCGGTGCAGTCTGGTATCGACATCGATAGACGCAAGACACTCGTCGCGTCGCATCCTATCGATACATCCGAACGATTTGAATTGCAGAATACGAGCACTCGATTCAACCAATTTGGTGTCAACGAAGATGTAAAATTTGTGTTTTTAGTTTGCCGCATGTATGAAGAAGATAAGATAATAAATAAAGATAATATAAGATCATAAATGAACGGCTCAACCAATTTGGCAGATTTTTTTTCTTTTGTTGTGTTTTTAATTGTCAGGACAAGGTTTGTATGAAAGGAAATTTTGGAAATTACACCGGAAAAATCGGAATATTTGATGGTTTTTTGTATAAAATCTCCCGAGTGTCGCTGGCCACAAACGGCTAGTAGTAATAAAATAACAGGTAGGTACTAAGTAATAAAATAACCGGTAAATTGAAGGTCTATGTAGTACATACCAGAAATAAAGAAAATTTGGTTATTCTGCATTCGATGAAAGTTGTAATATAGGGGTTTACGGGGGCGAAAAATCGATCTACCCATAGATCACATATCTGGGAAAATTCGTTTTCTCTATTTTAACCCGAGCAGAGCTCAGTCGCCCTGGTACTAAGTAATAATAACAATGGTGCCGATTCTGTTGTGCACAAACTAAACTTAATTTAGGCTATTGCTAACTTTTTCTCTCTATTATGACAAGAAAGGGACAAAAGTAAATTAGAGCTGTCAAATTAGTTGGAACTAATTTTTCCATAGACATTTACACGACACGTAAAAACATGTCGACTAAAAAACACGGTGAAGCGCAAGGCGTGAACTAGTTTGACATCTCCAACTTAGTGCATAGCTATAGCCGTCCTTTTCTCGCGCTGCCTGTTAGTAAAAGATAGCGATTCTCTAATTTTAGTTTAGTGCGTTCACAAGAGAATCGGCAACAATATCTATCTAATAAAAGTAATACTTAACTATTATCTTAACATACCAAATTACTTAAAAACAATAACTTTTTCAATTTCATACGAGTGCGCTCAAATTAAACTATGTTTTATACGAAAACTCGTATTTCATAACTCCACTCACCATCAGAGAGCCAAAACTGAGTTACCAACCCCATCCCCCTTTTACGACTCCCTCAGGAAAAATGGCCCTTTTCGTACTCAAGGCCACGCCCATGACAGTAGTACCCTAGTCACATCCAGCACGAGTTAATCATCTCAGCTATGAACCACTCGAACAAATTGAATTTTTCACGTTTCACTGGATTACCTGTGAATCTAAACGGTGGATAGAAAGACTAATACTTGGGTCTAACTAACGTTAAATTGTATGAAAATTATAGCTTTTAAACTGGATTTTATATAAATCTTGATTTGGTTTAATGATACGCAATTTGGTCCTATTAGTTGGGAGTGTGGGCCGTTAATGTACTGTGGGATGAAGTGGGCTTGATTTGAGGAAATTGATATAGTTTTATTAGGTCAAGAATATGTCGTAATGGCCCAGCGTTTATGGCCTCGCCTCTCATGCAAGAGGTTCAATCAATCTGCCTCGCCTTTTCCCAACTATGTTGGGGTCGGCTTCTAGTCTAACCGGATGCAGTTGAATACCAGTATTTTATATCGAGCGACTGCCTATCTGACCTCCACAACCCAGTAGCTGGGTAATACGATACCCCTTGGTAGGGCTGGTTGTCAGACTTTCGGGCTTCTGACGACCCGTAACGACTGTCAAAGATCCACGAATGACAACCGGGACCAACAGGTTAACGTACTTTCCGAGGCGCGGAGGAGTCTCGGTATGTAAAGGTGGTCACCCATCCACGGATGGATCGACCCGTGAGGCTGTTATTACTTAGCAACAACCTCCTCTAGCTCCTCATGCAAGAGGTTGTGGGTTCAAGTCCGGGCAAGTGCCAATGTGATATTATAAATTCATAAGTAATTTCTGAGTATATATTCTTCAGCTTCTTACCAAACGGGGTGAGCATTACTTCAGATGTGTACTGTGAAGAACTGAACACAATGATGGAGAAGCTGGCACATCTCCAACCAGCATTGGTCAATCGCTCGTCTCCGCTGCTCCTGCAGGACAACGCGCGACCTCATACTGCACAGCAGACGGTCTCCAAGTTGCAAGAACTGGGGTTGGAAGCTCTCCGTCATCCGCCCTACTCACCAGACCTTGCGCCTACAGACTACTACTTTTTCCAGAATTTGGATAACTTCTTGGCGGGAAAAAAATTCAATACCCGAGAGGCAGTACAAAAAGCCTTTGAAGAATTTGTTGCCTCCCGTCCAGCTGATTTCTTTAAGAAGGGCATCAATAAACTGCCACTGCGTTGGCAAAGATGCATTGATTGCATGGGTGATTACTTCGATTAATACAAATAAAAAACGCATGAAAAAACTTCGTTTAAATTTTATCATACAAAACGGCAATTTCATAGGTAAAGACCTATTATTAGACATTACTGACATCTGTGAAGGAAAACATCATGAGGAAACCTGGACTTATAGTGTTAATAAAGTCTGAAATCGCCAACCCATCTTGAGCAGGCGTGGTGATCATGTTTATCCGGCAGTGGGATAATAATGGGCTGGTGTTATTATTATTAGGTTAACAGTCCTTGGAGTAAAGAAGCATAGGTGCAGTGAGCGTCAAAAATATCGGGACGAATAAACTGTTCAAAATAATCTCAACAGCTAAGAGGATTAAACTTTATCTCAATTAGATAAAGTTCTTCTCAGAAAGACAGTTGTCGTGTAATGTATTCATTCTGAAATATTCCTTGTGTCATTGAGTTAATATTTAATTTTCATAGTTGTTTAGATCATTGTGAGCAGTCTGTTCGCCCCGATATTATTGACGCTGACGTTAAGCAGTGTCGGGCATTTGAATCTTGTGTCTAACAATTTTCAAATTGCACCTTTATTAATCACACTAATATTATAAAGGCGAAAGTTTGTGAGTGTGTGTGTGTGTGTGTGTGTGTATGTTTGTTACTTCTTCACGCTCAAACGGCCAAAACGATTTGGATGAAATTCGGTATGTAGACAGCTTATAACCTGGATTAACACATAGGCTACTTTTTATCCCGGAAAAATGTAGTGCTCCCGTGGGATGAGCAAGAAATTCAAATATATTTGCTACTCTTTCAAACTCAAACGCCTCGACCGATTTTGATGAAATTTGGTGTGGAAGTAGCTGACACTCTGGATAAACACAAAGGCTACTTTTTATCCCGAAAAAATAGAGAAAGAAAGAAAAAGTATTTATTGTGACTAGCACAGGAAGATCACTAACTTAACAAAAAACACAATAATAAAAGTTTGAAAACAAAAAAACAAAAATAAATAATCACATCACATCACATCACACTAATATTATAAAGGCGAAAGTTTGTGAGTGTGTGTGTGTGTGTGTGTGTGTATGTTTGTTACTTCTTCACGCTCAAACGGCCAGACCGATTTGGATGAAATTCGGTATGTAGACAGCTTATAGCCTGGATTAACACATTGGCTACTTTTTATCCCGGAAAAATGTAGTGCTCCCGTGGGATGAGCAAGAAATTCAAATATATTTGCTACTCTTTCAAACTCAAACGGCTCGACCGATTTTGATAAAATTAGGTGTGGAAGTAGCAGACATCCTGTATTCACATAGCACACATAGGCTACTTTACATCCTGAAAAAATGTAGTGTTCCCGTGGGATGAGCAATTTTTTTGTGAATACTTTTCTCACCGATTAAATATTACACGTTTTAGTATATCTCATAAACCGCGGGTAACACCGCGGGGCGCAGCTAGTCATTCATATCTCCCAAAACTGCTCAGTTTTCTATGAAATCTACAAAAAATATTCATAAGAAAAATAAATGGGATCCTTTACCCAGCAAAATTACAAAACAAGCTCTAAATCTATTAGAAAACACTTTAGGTGCATACAATTAATACTCATGATATGCATAAACCTCTTACTTTTCGACTCGGCTAAAAAGTGCATTGTTCTAGTCACCAAACGTGGAGGACAGAATAGTAATGCTATTATACTCGTATTAGTGAAACAGTAAATAATTTGCACCTAATATTTAAATAGCCATAATAAAATCAAACAATCAATCTGCCTAACCTTTTCCCAACTATGTTGGGGTCGGCTTCCAGTCTAACCGGATGCATAGCTGAATACCAGTATTTTACATGAAGGTACTGCCTATCTGACCCCCACAACCCAGTAACTGGGTAATACGATACTCCTTGGTAAGATTGGTTGACAGACTTTCGGGCTTCTGACGACCCGTAACGACTGTCAAAGATTCACGAATGACAGCCGGGACCAACAGCTTAACGTGCTTTCCGAGGCACGGAGGAGTCTCGCTATGTAAAGATAGTCACCCGTCTACTGACCAACCCCGGCGAGCTTAGTTTAACCTGATGGATCGACTTGTGCGGCTATTATTACTTAGCCACGAGCTCCTCCATAATAAAACCAAATATAAACCACTACTTTAAAGTTACCCCGAACTAAAAGTACCAGGAGCCCATAAGGACAAGTTAGTCGTATCGTTAGCGAGCTCATTTCCTTATTCAGGCGTGTAACCGTCCCGCCCTTAAATACCGGAAAATGAAGAGACGGCCCACATACAAGGCACACATACGTATACAAGTAACTGAAATGAGGCAGTGGATATGTAGCGTTTTTTAAATAGTTTTTTTAAACTCGGCACATAGGAGAAGGAGAAGAGCTATTTATTGTACTTTTTGAATAGAATTTTTTACGGGTCACGCAAACTGTGATTGGGTTTTTCATTAAATTAAAGTCCCATGTGACATTAACTACGCCTACTGCTTCGCGCCATATGAATGTTAATCTTTAGTCAGTTAAAGGTAGCATAATCAGCTTATAACGTTCCCACTGCCAAGACGCAGGCATCATAAATTAATATCAATAATTATGGTCCCTTGGAGTTCTAAAAATCAAGCCTTTATGTCACCACAATAAAAAAAAAAAACGGTCAAGAGCGAGAAGGACTCGCGCACCGAGTGTTCTGTACCATCATTTAATATGTAATTTTTGTTGATGATTTCTGAAACACTGTGCTTTACATGAATTTCTATCACATAGAATAATTTCTGATTTCTCTGTATGCAAACTTCGGAGATAAAAAAAGAATTAAAAAATAAAGGGGGAACGGTATTTTTTTTTAAACATTTTTTCATCAAAAGTCGGAAACTATGCGACCTAAAAGAAATAAAAAAAAATGTTTGAGAATGTGCAAACAGCGCTCTTTCATTATGATACTCCACATGTCCTAGTAGCACTAGTTCAAATTTTCAAGAACCCCTTTCAGTCCCTGTTGCAAAAAAAACATATGTATATTTTTATTTCTTTCTTATTTGCAAAATAGTTGGGCAAACGTCATCTAAAACTGTTCCAAATTTCAAGTTGATAGCATTAGTAGTTATTGAAATATTCAGCTGTGACAGACGGACAGATAGACAATTTAGGTACGGAACCCTCCATTTATGCGACATATTTTGACCCTCGCAAGTAAATCAAAACCTATAGGGTACTTCCTGTTGACCTATAATCATGAAATTTGGTTAGAAGCAAAGCCTCACAGCACAAGTAAAGGAAAAAGTCCGAAAATAGTTAATTTCTAATTTTATCACATAAAAAAAATTGTTGTGATTACAATGTTAAGTTTGTTTTTGGGACCCACTACGGAGCCCTTATTATGCGTGGTCCGACACGCACTTGGCCCGTTTTTATTTTACAACTACACTCGCCGAATTATAGCATAATTAAATTGAAAAGCGTAGGTATAATAAAGGTACATTGTTATTACATTCCCATGTGAAAAAGAAACATTAAAACCTGCCAGACGAACTAATTAATACGAATGCATTCATTTTAAAATTGAATCAACGCAAAAACAAAGTCAACTTTTTTTATTAATCTGCAGCAGCTGACATAATCCGTTGCCGGGTAGCTAGGAAAACAATTAAAATACTTTAAATACAGTTTCACTGTTTTATTGGTCTAGTGCGTGTATGTGCGACCGCTGAGTAAATAAAAAAGAAAAAAAAATTGTTCCAAGACTTAAGCCTATTTACAATTGTTGTGTAGAATTTAGAGTGTAGGGTCGAAGTTTTGGGGAGAGGCAACAGCCGCGCCCTCGCGCCCCTAGCCGCCGTAGGAGACGCCCTGGGCGGCGGGAATCGATTGCCGATTCCCGGCCACCGTAGGCGCGGGCTTGCGGACGACGAGTAATGGGCAGCTCGCCGTCCGGTAAGGACCAGGCCTGGGACGACGGCGTGTTGTGTTCCACGCGCGCCTCAAAGAGATGTCAGCAGTGACGGGGTCAATTGGGCCGATGCCGCCGGGGTCGCGGGTAGTTCGAAAGATATACCGTGGCCCTGGCACGGGCAGCTGAAGGAGCATGGGTGGGTTTTAGTCAGTAAAAGTCTGACACGCCCTCTCGCTCTGCCCAGAGCGGGAGAAGTCATTTGATGATTTCCCATCCACAAAAAAAAAAAAAAAAGAAAAGGGTCGAAGTTTTAATTCCCAGGTCAGGCAGTTCGACCGGTTCTGTGCTTCTCTCATCCAGCGGATTCCTGCAGCATTCATCAGGTCATCGGTCCACCTTGTGGGAGACCTTCCAACGCTACGTCTTCCTTTTGGCCCAACGGTATCGGAAATACGCTCACCCCCAATTATATGGAACTTTTAAACAGAACTGGTGAAATCACTCCTCTTACTAGCCCTTTGGGGAACAAAGGCGTTATGTGATATGGGATATGTGATGTGGGGTCCTTGGGTTGATTCTCGGGTCGGCCAGTGTTATTGCGTTTTTCCAGTAGGAATTTCTTAGTAACAGCCTGAAGTTTGGAAGTTGGAGGTGTGATAGCCCCTGTGCCTCGGAAGGCACGATAAGCTGTTGGCCCTGCACCTGATTTCTCTCCGGTTGTGTCTGATTGCCGTCCCATCGGACTATGAGAGTGAGGGAAGAGAGAGTGCACCTGTGTGTGCGCATACACGCCTGCACTATAATATCTCCCGCGACGAAAGCAGGTATCCGGTGAGATTAGTCGCCATGGCCGAAATTCGGTCTGGAGGACAATATTGTCAACGTTTCAAGTTATAAACTGAAAACCTCACGACAGTCATCGATCGTCTATCACCGCCATAACAATGTAATTTCACTTCAACAATACATTTTGGTCACGTATACTGCGCTTCATAATTAAAACTTCAGTTCTTTTCAGTTGAACTCGTAACTTTAACACGTTTTCACTACATTTTAACTGCTACGTTCCTGAAAGTTTCGTTATTTGATGTTATTATAAAATAAATGAGTAAGAAAAACATAGTATTTATGTACTACTGTTTAGGCACATTTTAAACGATGAAGGAAATCATCGCGAGGAAATGTTCAAGAATATGTGACATCCAGCAACTCGCACTGGGCCCGCGTGGTGGATTACGGCTCCCTTTCTCTCATAGAGAGGAGGATAGTGTATGTCCCAGCGGTGGGAGAATATTGTGGTCCGGTTATGCTTAGTATGTAGGTACTAAGCTAATCAAAATGAAATATAATATAATAATAATACTTTATCTCTGTATCTGTAAACGGCGTAGTTGGACAGAAGGTTTTTCTGAAGACATCATCATCTATCTAGCCTTTTCCCAACTGCGTTGGGGTCGGCTTCCAGTCTAACCAGATGCAGCTGAATACCAGTATTTTAAAGGGAGCGACTGCCTAACAGACCTCCACAACTCAGTTACTGGATAATACGATACCCCTTGGTAAGACTGGTTGTCAGACTTTCGGGCTTCTGACGACCCGTAACGACTGTCAATTATCCACGAATGACAGCCGGGACCAACGACTTAACGTGCTACGTTTATCTGAATACAAATAGTATGGAATCTCCAAATTGATAATCTTAACAGGACGGTACCTAGCCTCTATCAGTGAAGGGTTTCGATATTTGACATTCAATGGATTGCCATATTGCTTTTCAAATTAAGTAAAATATACTTCATGTTACCGGTAGAATATGAAATGGTTTACGTTAACCCTGGTCGAGAATATTTGACAGCACGTCAGTTAAATTGGACTTGAGCTCGTGGCTAAGTAAGTAAGTAAGTACGTCTTACGCTGTAACTGGGTCGTGTAGGTCGGATAGGCCGTCACTCCATGTAAAATACTGGTAGTCAGCTGCATCTGGTTAGACTGGAAGCCAACCCTAACATGTTGGAAAAAGCCAAGGCTATGATGATGATGATTCTTGGAAAGATTTAGCTTCGGTTTCCTAGAAGAGCGGGGAAGCGGTTACACAATAATGGCCGACATGAAAATCTGTCATTTTCACTATTGTCAAAAAACGCTTCAAATTAGGCTATAAAATTGCCGTTTTAAGTAGAATAAATCAAACTTTTTTTTATAACAGATATTGTCTATGCAGTTTTGCCATTTTAACCCCCTGAAAGTTTGGGCTTTAAAAAAAACTGGTCAAGAGCGAGTCGGACTCGCGCACCGTGTGTTCCGTTCCGATTTCTGAAAAAGTGTGCTATTTAGAGATATCGCTTTATTTTTTCTGTAATCTTTACATAAACTACTATTACATAAAATAATTTCAGATTTTTTTCTATGCAAACTTCGGAGTTAAGGGAACAGTATTTTTTTTTTACATTTTTCATCAAAAGTCGAAAACTATGCGACCTAAAAAAAAAGAAATAAAATGTTTGAGAATGTGAAAACAGCGTTCTTTCATTTGATAGGTACCCCACATGCCGTAGTATCCCCACTTCGAATTTTTAAAACCTATTTCAGTCCTATTTCAGTAGCGAGAGTGTATGGAAGGCGGTCACCTCCTTCTGCGAAGCAGTAATGCTCGCGAAGGAGGAGGCAGAACGCGTGAGGGAGAGGCAACAGTCGCGCCCTCGCGCCCCTAGCCGCCGCAGGAGACGCCCTAGGCGGCGGGAATCTATCGCCGATTCCCGGCCACCGTAGGCGCGGGCTTGCGGACGACGAGTAATGGGCAGCTCGCCGTCCGGTAAGGACCAGGCCCGGGTCGACGGCGCGTTGTGTTACACGCGCGCCTCAAAGAGATGTCAGCAGTGCCAGGGTCCAATAGGGCCGATGCCGCCGGTGTCACGGGTAGTTCGAAAGAGATACCATGGTCCTGGCACGGGCAACTGAAGGAACACGGGTGGGATTTAGTCTGTAAAAGTCTGACACGCCCTTCTGCTCCGCCCAAAGCGGGAGAAGTCATTTGATGATTTCCCATTCACAAAAAAAAAAAATAAAAAGTCTCCGTTGCAAATCAAAAAAAAAAAAAACTATGTTATTTGCAAAATAGTTGGGCAAACGTCATCTAAAACTGTTCCAAATTTCAAGTTGATAGCATTAGTATTCTTGAGATATCCAGCTGTGACAGACGTACAGACAGACAGACAGACTGAGTCGCACCACAAGGGTTCCGTTTTAACCATTTTGGTACGGAACCCTAAAAACTGTTTCAGCTTTTCAGCCTTTGTGACACAAGGATGTTATCTTGCAGAGGGTGTTGATGTAGGATATCATTTTGGCTCTTTCGCTGGAGCTTGCCACCGCTCTGCGAACTGGTGGCGCTATTCCTGGTAGCGCTATTACATGAGACCTTAACTGGCGAAATAATTGCCAGTGTACCTTTGTACTAACCTAAATAGTTTTATTTGTGTTCAGAATCAACTTCGTGTACGTGTTTGTTTTTTTAAAACCAATTTATAGAAATAAATACCAATTATTATCATCATTATCATTTATCACTGCCTCGTGGGTCTAGTGGTTGAAAACGCTACTGCTGATCATGAGGTTCGATTCCCGGGCGGGGCAAAGTGTTATTGGGTTTTCCATCTAGAATTTCTTAGTAGCAGCTCGGAGTCTGAATGTGTGCCTGGTTGATGGCAATAGACTGCCCCCCTTTTTTTTTTTTTTTTGTGGATGGGAATTCATCAAATGACTTCTCCCGCTCTGGGCAGAGGCGGGAGGGCGTGTCAGCCTTTTACTGACTAAAACCCACCCATGTTCCTTCAGCTGCCCGTGCCAGGGCCACGGTATCTCTTTCGAACTACCCGCGACCCCGGCGGCATCGGCCCAATTGACCCCGTCACTGCTGACATCTCTTTGAGGCGCGCGTAGGACACAACGCGCCGTCGACCCGGGCCTGGTCCTTACCGGACGGCGAGCTGCCCAAGACTGGCCCCCTGGGACTACATGGGACTTGAACATATCTGGCCTCTGAATAATCCTTCGGGGATTAAAAGCGTGATGTTATATGTTATGTTATCATCATCATAAATGCAAAAAGCTATGCTAACTTCTTAACATGTCTTTGGTAAACGAACAACGGCACAAAACTCGCGAGTTATTGTATTCCTTCAACCTTTGATTATGCGTCAACTTACAATGTAGTTCCATCTCGTTCTGCCTTTACAACGGGGTGCAAAACAATTTTTATTTAAACAAAGTAATACAAACAGAGCTCTGTAGAACGACTGTTTGGTTGTAAGTAACTTTTAATTGCTGCCACGACTGTGTTGGGTACCGGAGTTTATTAATGTGGAAACTCATATTTTGTATGATTTGAGTTTATTTTATCGCTTCGCCGTTGATCCCGGCTATCATTCGTAGATCTTTGACAGCCGTTACGGGTAGTCAGAAGCCCAAAATTCTGACAACTAGTCTTATCAATAGGTATCGTGTTATGTAGATCAGATAGGCAGTCGCTCCATGTAAAATACTGATATTCAGCTGCATCTGGTAAGACTGGAAACCAACCCTAACATGTTGGGAAAAGCCAAGGCTATGATGATGATGACTCTTGGAAAGATTTAGCTTCGGTTTCCTAGAAGAGCGGGGAAGCGGTTACACAATAATGGCCGACATGAAAATCTGTCATTTTCACTAGTGTCAAAAAACGCTTCAAATTAGGCTATAAAATTGCCGTTTTAAGTAGAATAAATCAAACAATTTTTTTATAACAGATATTGGTGCCGATTCTGTTGTACACCGAACTAAACTAACTAAACTATCACTAAAATTCCTTATTTTTTGCTATGAGAATCTTAGAGCTATTCTGCAAAAAAAAACCTCTAAATTTAATAACAATTTTGACACAACTAAAATCGAGTTTGACAATCGTGACTCCGCGTGGTATAGTGCCTGTAGTATATTTGACCCGGTGGCTTTAATTGAAACTAACGAAATCACTATGAAGTGACAGGCTTGTCATATTTTGTTCACCGACATCGCTGTCATTACCGGGTCAAATATCTTTTAGAGCTGGAGGGGCGCAGGGAGGGGGCAGCTTCAACATGTTTTATATGGAATGTAGGTACCTTTTTTTTGGTACCTTTTTTTTTGGTACTTGCTTTTTTTTTGGTGCCTACATGTTTAGTCATAGGGGTTCATGGATTTTATAAAGGGGGGCCAAATTTTCATTATTTTTGTGATAGGACTCACCGTTTTAGAGATATATGCAAAAGAAAAGAAAAAAATACACTACTGTTTTTGCATCCGAAGTCAAGGTCTCGGTGTGAATTTTAGTTCATGTCAACTAATTTTATTCCACACCTTTTTAATCGCGATTAAACATAGTCTGATTTACGAGTAGTTTGACAATTAAAATTTTAGGTGAAAACCATGTGAAAACAGTCAAATTCAGAATAGCAAAATTGCCATTTTCACTAAACTAATAACTCCGTACAATCTTAGTCCTGTCAAACTAAAATATAGTTAAGTTGCGTCACTTTAGTCAATTTCAGAATGGGAAATCGTCGTTTGACAGGAATAAACTAAATTTTAGTGATTTTTAGTCTAGTTTAGAGGCATTTGTGACAAGAGAATCGGCACCAATGTCTATGCACTTTTGCCATTTTAACCCCCTGAAAGTTTGTTGATGCCTCTGCTATAGACATCCTGGGGACGGGAATCGATGAATTCTTTAAAGACGTTTTTGATCGCCTCGTTGGATTTAAAATATTTCCCTGGGGCTTAGTCGACGTTCGCACGGACGTAAAAATATCGCGGTGATTTTATTTCGTGCACTGGATTCTCAATGCTCGGCTCAAGAACGAGAGTTGAAAATCCAGCGCGTGATAAAATCCCGCCGCGATACTTTTACGTGTTGGGATCAAAATTTTCACAACGGAAGCGATCAAACTAAAAACGCACCGTGCGTTCACTTGCGGTACCTTGTCCAATACGTCGTTAATATTGCGTGCTGTCTGTGCTGCGTTGGTGCCACACGACGGAACTCGAATTCGAAAATAACGCGCAATTTCGATTTTTCCATGGTTACAGTAGAAAAATATTGAAGAAAAATCGAACGGTGAGAAAACAAATGAACAACTGATTTTTTTTAAATGTTCTATATAAAAAAAATAAAAATAATTTGAATTTGGAATTTTAAATAGAATGAAAGATCTTCACACTAGCCGGTATCAAAAATCGGCAATTTCATAGGTTTGTATAGACCTATTATTTGGACAGTCGTTATTGTGTAACCATTCACCGCTTTCTTATGAACCAAAACCTTAAGTAAACATACTTAATCTTTTCCAATAAATTACTCGAAGAAACGATTGATAGCCGCCGCTAAGCTAAGGTTCCCTTTATTACCCTCAAGTAGTCGATCTATCCAGTATATCGAGTTATCTAACACAAGGCTTTCACGTTTATTTGTTATGTTACTAGCTTCTGCCCGCGTGAAATTTCTTGCTCCCACCCTGCCGCATCGCATAGCCTACCCGCACTATTACTTCGTTTTCGCTTAACGTTCTTTCTGACTTTTTTTTATTTTTGCTCGGCTCCTAAGGTTCTTAGCGTAATGTTAAGTAGCTTAAAGCTTTCATCAAGAATTGGGCTATCTAATGCAAAAAGAATTTTTCAAATACGACTGGTAGTTTCAGAGATTAGCGCGTTCAAACAAACTTTTCAGCTTTGTTATTAGTACCTACCTATAGACTTTATCAAAAATAATGCTAAAACACAGGCGTAATCAATGTATGGCATCAAGCAAAAAAAAAAAATAATACTAATAATGTTTATGATTGTAATTCATGGGAATTGACTGAGGAAGAGGTTTGCTGAGGTTTTCACAAACGTAAAATTAAAAACGTGACTTGTCTTGTTCGTAGAGCTAATCAAAAAACTATATTTTTATTGACAGCAGTGACACATAATTGACAGTGACACTACATACAGTGTTGCAAGACAAAATATATTAAATAGAATGTTGCATCATTTTAAATTCTAAGCCATACGTCCACGAATTAAATTCAATTCACACATTGGTGTTGCTGACTAAAGTTTTGATAAGAAACATTAAGTCTACGTTTTCTTGGAACACTAACAAAAGCATTATAAAAGTAGTAGTATATATACCTCCACCTACACATATTATTTTGAAATGTAAACATCGAGTAACTATGTCATAACATTTTAAAACTTACTAACGTTAGACTAGACTTAATTAAACACAGTTTTATTGTTCAATTTCTAAGAAATATAAGGAAAAAAAGAAAATTCGTTTATTAAGAACAAACCGAAATGATTATTGTAATACTTTTAAGTATTTTACCAAATCAATTCAAGACTTTAAATTCCCACGGTATGACAGAATCACTATTCCCTCTGAGAGAATCAGGGGGAAACTGAAACCTAATATAAAAAAAAAAAACAAAAATCCCTTTTTTCATTTCGGATTATTAATTTCAATTTCTACGCTCTTAATGTATATAAAAAAAGTTAAGTGATTAGATAAAGGTTCTATGAAATGTGACCAACCCCGCGCTAGCCGAATTGATCGCAATAAATGAGCCAGGGCACCCCGACCATGGGTTAGATTAGGTTAGAACTGTAAACGACCGCGCGCGAGCCGAGCGAGCGGTGCCTCGGGAGCAGTCGGCGAGCTTCCAAGCGAGCGGTGCCTCGGGAGCAGTCGGCGAGCTTCCAAGCGAGCGGTGCCTCGGGAGCAGTCGGCGAGCTTCCAAGCGAGCGGTGCCTCGGGAGCAGTCGGCGAGCTTCCAAGTTAGATTTCCTAGCGACTACTCACGATTTGTTAAGTTCCCACACGTAACTGCCAGTGCAGTTTTGCCTAGTTGTTTATTTAATTACCAATTATTAAATATTTGTTAAGACTCATTTTTATTTAGTTTACTGCTCAGTTTTTGCTGCCGAACTTGTTAATTTTGTATTTTTTGCCGCATTCAATCAGTGCCATAAATTAACAACATTTCTGTCTATTTAAACTCAATTAACATAGAACATTAATTTTAATTACCTCAGTGGGAATTTCTGGACATTAAAAATTTTCGATTCCGATTTTGCCTCATATGGGGGGATCTGTGGAAGAAGTCGTCGTGGGAACAAGTTGCTTTCGCTTTTGCACACTTGGCGAATGAGATCTAGACACGTAGTTGTAGTAGTTGGGTAAGACTAGCCTTGTAAGTTGTACTTGCCCTAAACACCCCTTTCACAAGGAGCTTTTCTTAATTGAAATCCAAACAATTTACTAACACTTGGAACTTATCAGTAGAGACTAGACAAGTGCGGTTTATTAAGCATTCCTAAAGAGCCTCTTATTATTTCAATACTAATAATGCTTCATTAGATTTGAATTGTTTCATCAAGCAGGTCTATGCGGCTGTGTTTGGTTAAAAATCTATGCATATGGATGACTTTTTGACAAAAATAGGATATAACAGGTGAACGGAGTAAAAGCCGTAGTTTTTTTTTATTTATTTTTTATTTTAATAGCTTTGACAAAAATTGATCTATCAATAAATATTACAAATTCGATGAAACTTTTCATACTAGAACAATAAGAACAGAAATTTTTAATAAAAATAATAAATCATTAAAATAATATCGAAATTTGAATCATATGCACCCTGCGTAAGATTTGAATTTCGATTTAAAAAAATATATATAGGGTTTTTCTATTTTTCTTTTTTCTCGGCACCCAAGGGACTTAGCCTGATGTTAAACAGCCAATAGCCTTCCTTCCTCAAAAAATGGGCAATCGAATGCAAAAAGAATTTTTCAAATCCAACCAACAGAAGACAAGTTTCAGAGATTAGCGCGTTCCAACATACAAACTCTTCAGCTTCAACACGCTTGTATTCCCCGAAAGGTTACGCAGAGGTCTAACTATAGTACATCCACATTTTGCCATCAGTTATGTTCAGAAAGTCCCAAGTCATACATTAGCAATATATACCTAGTGACTGATGATATGCTTGCCAACTTATCATGTGTCGATCTAATGAGTATTTTATTGTTGCGAGACTCGCGGGAGTCATCTACCGCCTTGCGAATTAAACGGTAAGACAGTAAGGGCCAGTTTCTCGAACAAAAATTATTGCAAAATAATTGTAATAAATTGTGAAGCGCGCGTAAACTGCTCCGATTGGCTGTTGATCAATTCAACTCAACTCAAAGCATTTATTTCAAATAAACCAATTACAGGCACTATCGAATTGTTAAGGGGTCGGTCAGTCAGAAAGATGAAGCTAGTTGCCCATTCTAAAGCGTAGTAGGTCCCTATGGAGAAGAACGGGCAAGATACTCCACGGACACTTTTAAATCAAAATATTGTTACAAAATTTTGGTTAGGTACTCGTACATCCATCCATGTTGAAAATATACATGTGAGAACAATGTAGAAAGAAGTGCACGTTAAAAGCGTCCGTAATAAAAAAATAAAAACAACGAAATTAAAATAAGCCGTGGCAGCTAAGAGATGACCGCAGTCATTCAACCAATCGCAGCAGTTTGGGCGCGCTTCTTATAGTTTGTGACATTAATTTGCGATAATTTTCGTTCAGAAACTGGCTTTAAGTGTAGCAAAACTAGCACCCTAATTGCGTTACGCATTATCAATCGGAGTTGGTTTCATTTTGACAGTTCAACAACATTCATTGCGTTATTTACGTTGTCGAGCAGACAAATTTTTCGAACATATGAAGCAATGGATTAGCAATTTGTTTCAAAATGAAACCAACTCCGATCGATAATGTGCTACGCAATTAGGGTGATGTTTAATAAATAAATAATTATTATTATCTACTTAGCTCTTTACAAATATTATTAGGCCGATTATTCATTTCTGAATTTTATTTTTGTCAATTTGAGAATCAGATCTGTGTTAAGATAAAATAAAGTCATCATCTGACTAACCTTTTCCCAATTATGTTGAGGTCAGCTTCAAGTCGAATCGGATGCACTTGTTGAATATCAGTATTTTACATGGATCGACTACCTATCTGACCTCCACAACCCAATTAGGTACTGTGTAATACGATACCCCTTGGTAAGACTGGTTGTCAGACTTTCGGGCTCCGACGACCCGTGACGACTGTCAAAGATTAACGAATGACAGCCGGCACCAACGGCTTAACGTACTTTCCAAGGTACGGAGAGATCTTGGTACCTATGTAAAGATATAAAGATGGTCACCTATCCACGTACCAACCGCGGCAAGCGTAGCTTAACCTGATCGATTGACGCTTGCGGCTGTTATTACATAGAATAAAGTATATTTTGTTAATTTATTTGTGTTTGTATACGAACTCACGAGACAGAAGAAATTCCAACAGTGGGTCAGCATTTTAAAAACAACTACATTTGCTTTAGAAATAAACAAAAACACCGAGATTAAGTACACAAGTCTGTCCACCTCTCATTGTTCCCGTGACTTAGTCGCAAATGAAAAAGTTAAGAGGTGAAAGAGCGTATGTAGGTACCTGTCCCCATGTAAGGTTTGGTCTTTTTATTTATATTATTATGAATTAAATTCTCATTAAAAGTTGCTAATTGGTGTCGCGAACAAACATATTATGAGGGTGACGGTGGCTGACGTGTTTTGTTATTGTTTTGAAAGTATTTTGAGGTGCTCGGCTAAATAATGCGTATGCGGCTGTTAAACCGCACGGGTCGATCAAAGGTCTATGCTAGATCTATGCTTGCCTCGGTTGATTCATGAATGGGTGACCATGCATTACATATCGAGGGCCCTCCGAGCCTCGGAAAGTCGCGGCTGTCATTCGTAGATCTTGATAGTCATTACGGGTAGTCAGATGCACAAAAGTCTGACAACTAGTCTTAACTTAACAGTAACTGGGTTGTGGAGGTCAGATAGGCAGCCGCTCCATGTAAAATATTGATACTCAGCTGCATCCGGTTAGACTGAAAGCCGACCTCAACATAGTTGGGAAAAGGCTGATTGATTGAAAGAGTTTTGTTTGAAAAAACGGGTACATAACTAAGGCTAAATCAGATATTTAAAAGCGACCTGTGTGATTTTTTTCATAAAATCGGAATGTCTTTCTGCAAGTATGCAGTATTGCTGTGTTCCATCTTGAAGAGTGTGGAGTGTGTGCCGGAGTAATTATCTAAAAGAAACTATAGAAAGAAAGAAAATGTATTTTTTGTGACTCGCACAGGAAGACACAAAAGTATTTATTGTGACTCGCACAGGAAGACACAAAAGTATTTATTGTGACTCGCATAGGAAGACACAAAAGTGTTTATTGTGACTCGCACAGGAAGACACAAAAGTATTTATTGTGACTCGCACAGGAAGACACAAAAGTATTTATTGTGACTCGCACAGGAAGACACAAAAGTATTTATTGTGACTCGCACAGGAAGACACAAAAGTATTTATTGTGACTCGCATAGGAAGACACAAAAGTGTTTATTGTGACTCGCACAGGAAGACACAAAAGTATTTATTGTGACTCGCACAGGAGACACAAAAGTATTTATTGTGACTCGCATAGGAAGACACAAAAGTATTTATTGTGACTCGCACAGGAAGACACAAAAGTATTTATTGTGACTCGCATAGGAAGACACAAAAGTGTTTATTGTGACTCGCACAGGAAGACACAAAAGTATTTATTGTGACTCGCACAGGAGACACAAAAGTATTTATTGTGACTCGCACAGGAGACACAAAAGTATTTATTGTGACTCGCATAGGAAGACACAAAAGTGTTTATTGTGACTCGCACAGGAAGACACAAAAGTATTTATTGTGACTCGCATAGGAAGACACAAAAGTGTTTATTGTGACTCGCACAGGAAGACACAAAAGTATTTATTGTGACTCGCACAGGAAGACACAAAAGTATTTATTGTGACTCGCACAGGAAGATACAAAAGTATTTATTGTGACTCGCATAGGAAGACACAAAAGTGTTTATTGTGACTCGCACAGGAAGACACAAAAGTGTTTATTGTGACTCGCACAGGAAGACACAAAAGTATTTATTGTGACTCGCACAGGAAGATACAAAAGTATTTATTGTGACTCGCATAGGAAGACACAAAAGTATTTATTGTGACTCGCATAGGAAGACACAAAAGTATTTATTGTGACTCGCACAGGAAGACACAAAAGTATTTATTGTGACTCGCACAGGAGACACAAAAGTGTTTATTGTGACTCGCACAGGAAGACACAAAAGTGTTTATTGTGACTCGCACAGGAAGACACAAAAGTATTTATTGTGACTCGCATAGGAAGACACAAAAGTATTTATTGTGACTCGCATAGGAAGACACAAAAGTATTTATTGTGACTCGCACAGGAAGACACAAAAGTATTTATTGTGACTCGCACAGGAGACACAAAAGGCTCACTAAAGGCTCATGATAGGAAAATTTAACTTCGTCTCTGGGGTATCCACCCCAGAGACGAAGTAAATGGACATCTGCAATAGGTGGCTTCTTGGGTGGTTGCCATGCTTACCAACAGGTTAGCAAGCTGCTTGACAGATATATAGTTTTTTTTTATGGTCAAATTTTTCTCAGTCAAAATCTATAGGTTGACCCACAATATTCAGGTTTTCTTTCGTGTTGAAGGAATAAAACAAAGAAATTATTTTATTCCAAAAGAGAAACTACTTAGAGATACTAAAGTAAACGTTCTCATGCTCAAACCTCATCCAGCTTTAATTCTCTGATGTATTATGGTTGATATTAAGGGCTAAGCACAGCCATTGTTTTCTTAGATAAAGACACGCGAACACTTATACCACTTTTGTACTTAAATCCTGACTATTATCCTCTGTAGTCTTCATAATTGTTGATCGTGTGTATATGTTTATATAAATAGAAGCGACTTTCTGCGCAGAGAGAATAATAGAAATTATGTAGCAAGGTTTATACTAAGTCTTTTCGTCGAGAAATACAGTCGTGACGATATAATTAATGTTCTTTGGTCCTTGTTGGCATCTCTACAGGGTGGCAATTTACGGCCAAACCCAATATACTATCTGTCACCAGTTTTGGCATACTGGAGATAGAAAAACCTATCTATCTATGGCTTTGACGTCCTGTGGTGGCCATCGCCGCATGCGAACTACGGATCACACTGACGTCACGCTAAATCCTGTATCGCCTAAATAGAGTTTACCGCGCGACTGGCACATCAACGGCCCAACAGCAATCGTCGGGCAGTAGGCCACCAGACACAACACCCGTCTGGTCGGAGGATCCTCCCTTTTCTATGGAGGATGAGTGAACCTTACACCCTGTTCCCCATGCCTGTATAGTCCCAATAATCTAAGACAGATAAAACAAAAGAACACGAACGAATGAACGAAAGGAACGTAAGGACAGATAGAATTATATTGTCTATCATCAGTAGTGACCTGACTTTTACTGACAGTAGGTTATTGAGTTCGGCCGTTAGTCACCTATATTGTATCAATCAATGGGGTGATTCTACCCATCATACTATTATTATACAACTTTCGCTATGAAATTTATATCCGATTCGTGAAACACCCCAGGATGCAGGTAACTAAATTGTCACCCTACCACCCAACAAGGACCAAAAAAATTCATACAACTTTTTTTAATAATCACGACTGTATTTCTCGAAAAAGCATGGAATAATCCTCACTACCTAATATGAAGAGTTATTTAAAAAAAAAAAATTGTCAATGTCATAATAAATGTCATTAAACTTTTTAATAGAAAAAAGGCCATGATGCATTCTAGTCTATGAATACTTAAAAACTAACAATGTATTGCCTATGTCTTTTGTGTGTTGTCTGACATTATGGAATGGACGCTTGTCCTAATATAAGAATAATATCTAACCAAAGAAGTCGTCTTATTTCAAGATCCTTGCTCCTCGCTCAGCTCCACCAGAACTCAGGCAAGCACAAACACAACATGGTTTTCACAAATACCCATTTTTTTTTTTTATATACACTACTATTTTTTAATTAGTACAAAAAAAATGGGGCTCTATCCGGTACCCGTTACTGATCATATTTGTGTAGTCAAAAGTCAAAAAAATTAAATCCCAAAATTGTCCACGAAAATTTGTCATAATTGGTAAATTCATAAATTTCATAATTTAATCAATCATTCATAACAATTGCTACTAGAAAATACTACGCGCAGTGCTTTTCCATGATTAATGAATACTACTATGTAGCCTGTACAATATTTCCACAAACTGAGTGACATTTTGGGATATAAACAAACGCTAATAACTTTGCTGTTTATGAATATTATTTATTGAGACTTTACAGATATAATAACAAGACCTTCTCTAATAAGCCCTTTAAGTATTTGTACTAATTAAAAATTAGCGGTGTATAATTAACCATTTATGCACACACATATCGACGCAAAAAGCGGAAACATAGTAACCCGCATCTATGTCAAAAAAAAATATTGTAGATTCGGAATCAGAAAAAAAAATCAGCGACGAATAGTTCGACTCCCGTGGCTCTACGACCAATAGAACATTTTGTACAGCGTTTAAATTAGCCCTATTTTTTTGAGACATCACCTAAACATTTGCTGTAAATAGCATAAAAAATTGTTTTTTTTTTTATCATTTTGCATTTACACCAATTCAACATTTTAAAAATGTTTGATCCCGGTAGTACATTTATCCATTTACAGCGTTTTATCGCAACAATAAAAAAATACTATTGCTGTAACCCACAGAAATATAGATCAAAAGTAACTTCTAGTACACTTCTTGATAAGGGATCAAAAAATAAATTTACGTTAAAAGAATGGCACTTGAAGGTTTAATAATAAAGGATATATGATTTTTTTTTCTGAAATCTCAAAAGTTTTTCGGCTCTCGTGAACATTTTCCATTTTGTGGGTTACTACGTTTCCGCGTTTTTGCGTCGCAATAAACAGAAAAGTAGAAAGGAGGAGGAGCTCGTGGCTAAGTAATAACAGCCGCACGGAACGATCCATCAGGTTCAGCTACGCTTGCCGGGGTCGGTCCGTGGATAGATGACCATCTCTACATACCGAGACTCCTCCGTGCCTCGGCAAGCACGATAATCCGTTGGTCCCGGCTGTCATTCGTGGATCTTTGTCAGTCGTTACGGGTCGTCAGAAGCCCGAAAGTCTGACAACCAGTCTTACCCAGTTAATGGGTTGTGGAGGTCAGATAGGCAGTCGGTCGCTTCATGTAAAATACTGGTATTCAGCTGCAGGTTACACTGGAAGCTGACCCCAACATAGTTGGGAAAAGGCTGGGCAGATTTTTAGTAAAGATCAGAATAATACGTGCAAAGGTAATCTTGCTGGTGCTCCTGGTTTCTTCTCGCTTGCTTGGGTGATGGTCCCTTTACTAATAAATGTATAAAAATATAATTTCGGAACAATAACAAAAGACAGTACAACAAGTAAAACGATGAAGCTGCAAAAGTATAAACTGTAGCGCAGCTGACAACGCTCTTCTCCAGATACAGAATGGAATAAATGTTCCATGCAGAGAGAGAATTTAGATCATTAGATTTAGTTAATAAAATAAAAAACAAACAAGACAAAAAAAAAATACAGGGCAAAAAAAATCTTTGGGATTGGTTTTTAATGCGTGATTGTAGGGTGAATGAGTGTGTGGGTGAGTGTTAAATGAAAGGTATGTGGTGTTTGTGATAAGTATGTTGTGTGCGGTATGAAAGAGTGATGAGTATTTTACACCTCCACTAGTTTCTCTGTTTCATGATAATTTTCTGATTTTAACCAGGATTCAAGTTTATTTTTACAATGTGCGTGGGAGTTAAGCTAAGCCAAACTAAAATCTCGCTCGAATTAACGTTATGTTCACATCACACGTTAGCCTAGTAAGGCTAAGTATAGCTGCTAACAGCGCCAAAATTGAGAAAAACCGGCCAAGTGCGTTTCGGACCACGCACTATGAAGGGTTCCGTAGTTGAAAATAATTTATCCCAAAAACAAACATAACATTTTTATCCCAAAAAAAATTAATTTTTATAATTACAAATTAACAATTTTTGAACTTTCTCCTTTACTTGTGCTGGGAGACCTTGCTTCTTTCCAAATTTCATTATTCTAGGTCAACGGGAAGTACCCTATATAGGTTTTGATTTACTTGCGAGTATCAAAAAATGTCGCAAAAATGGCTACACTTTTTTATTGCGTTGACTATAGGCCTACGTGTTTAATATTATTTTAACTTGATACCTCCACGCGTTCCTGAGAAAAAGGGTATTGACAGACAGACAGACAGACAAAGAAGTGATCCTATATGGTTTCCGTTTTTTTCCTTTTGAGGTGCGGAACCCTAAAAAATTATTAAGTCTGGAGCTATGGAATATTATGAAATTTCCCATGCTCACATTTTTAATTTTTGGCGTTAACTGCTTTAACTTCGAACCTAGGAGGTTTAGTGTTAGTTTTTTTGATACAAAAAATTCTACCTCATCTGACAAAAAATGTGTGCATAGGAAATTTCTAAATGTTCCATATCTCCAGACTTATTAATTTTTCAATGGTGGCGCTGCCGGTTCGTAGTTCTACTTGCCTTAAGTTAGCACCTACTGATTGTCGCTTTACTTCGCGTTCAAATATGTATTATTTGGTATGGAGACTGCCTCGTTGATCTAATGGTCGCAAGCTCTACTGCTGAGCATGAGGTCCTAGGTTCGATTCCCGGGTCGGGCAGTGTTATCCGGTTATTCTATCTGGAATTTCTCAGTGCGGCCCGGAGTCTGGATTTGTGCCCGATTGATGGCAATAGGCTCGCCCCCTATTACCTAAGACTTAAACATTACTGGCGAAATGTTGGTGTACTATAGGTACACCTGTGCCTAACGCTTCGGGGATTAAAAGCGTGATGTTATTTTAGGCGTAATAAAATCGCGGCGGGATTTTATCGCGCACTAGATTTTCAACTCTCGTTGTTGAGCCGAGTGTTGAGAATCCAACTCAACAATAACAGAATACATTCTAGCGCGTCGAAAAAACACACTGTTGGATTTTGCACTCTCGGCGCTAAGCAGAGCGTTGAAAATCCAGTATATTATTACGTCCGTGCGATCGTCGACTTACTGATTGTTGTTTTACTCCATATTTAAGTTTCTATTATTGGGTATGGAGTATCCCCGGTTAGTGACAGTTAAATAGGCTCATATTACTTGAGACTTATATAACTTTCTAAATGTGGATGTAGGTACAGTCAGCAACAAAAGTAGATTAACACGTCAGTTTTTTTAATCTTAATTATTGAGCAAGGTATTTAATTACAATCGGAACAGAAGTACTTAGAACATTAACTTTTAACAGTTAAACGAAAAAAAAGCAGGTTATCGTAACATTTTGTGTTAATTTAGATGATGTCAAAAAGTAGCAGTGTTAAGTGACTTCTGTTGCTGACC
Organism: Cosmia pyralina; assembly: GCA_946251885.1. NCBI lineage: Eukaryota > Metazoa > Arthropoda > Insecta > Lepidoptera > Noctuidae > Cosmia > Cosmia pyralina. The sequence continues at coordinate 23,547,707 of OX276351.1, forward strand.
GTATCTACATACTGTACCTACATCACTACTGTACTTCTTCGGATTACAGGCGTGATGATAAGTTGTGGATGTCCTTTTTCAAAAACAGTGTTAGGAAGGGAATCATCATTCTCCTGCCCTTATCCCAATCTATTTGGGGTCGGCGCAACATGTCCTTTTTTTCCATACTTCTCTTTTGTTCGTCCTCTCGGTAGTCACCCCCTTTCTAGTCATGTCATCTTTCACTGTTAGGAAGGGTTAGGAAAGAAACTTCAGTGTTAGGAAGGGAAAAAAAAACAGCGTTGCCAGCCCAGTATGTATCTAACCATTTAATAAATACACAAAACATTCTTATTTCATAGAGACAGTCAATTGCTACATTTAATAAGTTAATAATTATTATTTATAATCCTTTTTCTCGATGGTAAACTTATGTTAGCCAAACATTCATTTTAATTAAATAGTTAATAGTAAGTTTATGAAAAGAAATTTCAGGTACCATAAGAAGAAAATTTGATTTTTTTTTTTAAATACATAAAAACACCTTATATTTTTTTACAATGATTAATAGATTTATATTTTTTTGTTTTATTAAATAAAGATTATAATAAAAAGAAAAGATGCCGCCAGCCTTTGTCACAGAAACAGTTCATCAGATATATATAATTATTCTTAATAACATTTTTTTATATTTCGTGAAAATATTTAATTGACAAGATATTTTATATTTTATTTATAATGTACCTACCACAAAAGATAACACGATTTTTAATGGAATATATTGAAATAAGCTTGATTTTCATAACTTATGATTAGTTATGATTACTTATGATGTAATAACATAATTTTAATAAAAAACATTTTTTTTACTTATAAATCAACTAGGTATCTAATAAGGAATGTGAATTTTGTTTTTTTTTTAGAAGTGAAAATAAATACTTGGCTACCTAAGTTTTTTATTTATAATAATTTGTTTTTTTTTTCGTATTATTTGAAAATCAAGCTTACTTCCAGGTAGGTATTTGAAAGATTTGTTACATACAGGGTAATGTGTCAAATATATTACGTTTTTTTAGATAATTTACAGGGATTCAATGTAGTAACCGGCTTCGTCTGGGTTTTGCTGTGACCTCCTGTAGTTGTCCATCTGAAAAATAACATAAAAGATATAAAAAATCTCACTATCATTGGTTCTTCCCCAGTTTGACCATCACTTATACCGTTGCCTCAGGGTTTTTTTTTTTAATTTTTTTTTTTGTCACAATGAAACCCAGTCTCTCCTCTCAATTTGTTTCTTTCGTAGCAAAGATACTCAATCTGTAATAATATCGTAGAGTTGTAATTTTGTATGTAGGGGGTAATCTTCGGAACTACCTGATCCGATACCGAAAATTTTTTATGTGAAGCTACAGTATTCTCGAATGTCATCATCTTCCTGCCCTTATCCCATATTACTTGGGGTCGGCGCAACACGTTTTCTTCTTCCATTCTCCCCTGTCAACCGTCACGCTATCATTCACTCCCTTCTCTTTCATATCATTCCTCACACAATCCATCCATCTTTTCTTTGGCCTTCCTCTGCCTCTCCATCCATCAACATCTATATTCATCACTCTTTTAGTCACATGCGTTTCGTCTCTCCTCATTACATGCCCATACCAAGACAAACGATTTCCTTTCAACTTTTCTGTCACTGGCGCCACTTTCAAACTTCCTCTTATATACTCATTTCTCACTTTATCCATTCTTGTCACTCCACACATCCATCTCAACATTCTCATCTCCGCTGCATGCAATTTTTTTTCATCCGTCTTCTTCACTGTCCAGCATTCCGATCCATAAAGTACGACAGGCCTTATCACGGACTTGTAAATTTTCCCCTTCAACTTGAGGGGCATCCGTGGGTCGCAAGTTGTTCCTGTAACCTGTCGCCATTTCATCCATCCTGCGTTGATCCGGTGCGTTATGTCTCGGTCTACCTCGCCATCCCCTTGGACAAGCGACCCGAGGTACCGAAAGTCGGAGCAGATCGGTAAGGGCGTTCCGGCAAGAGATATGGGCACAGGACCGGAGAGTCCGCCAAAATCACAAAACAAATACTCTGTTTTGGTCCGACTTACTCTCAGGCCAACTGTCTCCAGTCTTTTCCACCACACCTCCAATCTGCTCTGGACCTCTAAGCCACTCTCGGCAACCAGCACAATGTCATCGGCGAACAGCATACACCAGGGAGCCTCTTCCTGGATATCCGAAGAAAGAGCATCCATTATCAGCACAAAGAGGTAAGGGCTGAGTGCAGACCCCTGGTGCAAGCCGACAGCCACATCGAAGCTGTCAGTAGTGCCCACTGTAGACCGGACTTGGGTACTGCATCGACTGTACATCGCGCGAATCAACTGCACATACTTCCCTGGTACACATTTTTCCTTAAGTGCCCACCACAAAACTTCACGAGGCACTCGGTCGTATGCCTTTTCGAGGTCAACAAATACCATGTGCAAGTTTTTATGCGCACCTCTGTATTTCTCGCACAGCTGGCGGATAGCAAAGATGGCATCTGCTGTTCCTCGACCAGGCATAAAACCGAATTGGTTTGGCGAAATTTCACTCTCTTCTCTTAGTCGCCTTTCAATAACTTTCTCCCAAGCCTTCATACTATGTGACATTAGCTTTATTCCTCTATAGTTGTTGCACTCCAGCACATCACCTTTGTTTTTAAAGATGGGCACCAGCGAGCTGTTGCACCATTCGTCAGGTATGGCTTCTTCCAGCAACAACTTATTGAAGAATAAAGCTAACCACGTCCATCCGTCTACCCGTAATAACTTCCATACTTCGACTGGTATTCCATCCGGACCTATTGCTTTACCATTCTTCATCCCATTAACTGCTATTCTCACGTCATCCATACTAATAATTCTCACTAACCCCTCATTTACTGGTTTATTCTCAAGCACACCACTCCAGTCATTCTCCTCATTCATCAGTCTTTCAAAATAGCCCTTCCACCTATCCTTAATTTTCTCATCGTCCGAAAGAACTGTTCCAGTTTCATCCCTTATACACTTTATCTGACAGACATCCCTCGTCTTCCTCTCTCTAGCTCTAGCAAGCCGGTATAGATGTTTTTGGCCTGCTGGATTATCCAGTGTGTCATAAAGCTTGTCCTGGGCCTTTGCTCTCGCTATGGCTACAGCTTTCTTGGCTTTTTTCTTTAGAGCATCATACTCACTCTTTTTTTCTGCTTTCAAACTAACGTTCTCATTTCCTACACTCTGCCATTCCTTGAACTTTCTCTTCTTATTCTGTAATATATTCTGTATTTCTGTCGACCACCACCATGTATCCCTATCTATAGTACCCTTTCCTTTCGTCTCTCCCAGAATATATTTCGCTGTACTCCTAATATACCCCGCCATTTCATTCCAACATTCATTTACACTTCGATCATTCATGTCCCCCATATCTATCATTTTATCCACCACTCGCTCTTTAAATTTCTTCGCACAATCATTCTTCTCCAGCATATGCCATTTTATTTTAGGGGGAGGTCGCTCTTTGTTTTTATTGGGCTTTATTTCTACGACCATTTCCATAACTAGGAGTCTGTGCTGTGCCACTAGGTCTTCTCCCGGTAGCACTTTGCAGTCTTTGATGTGTTTTAAGTTCTTGCGTCGTATTAGAAAGTAATCAATTTGGGTCTTATGACTGCCACTTTTATACGTAATTAGGTGTCCATCGTTCTTCTGGAACCAAGTATTAGCTACTGCCAGGTCAAATGCGGTAGCGGATTGCAGCAATGTCTCTCCCTCGTTATTTAGGCTACCAAATCCCCATCCTCCATGCACTCTTTCATAAACCCCTCTCATTCTTCCCACATGCCCATTAAAATCACCTCCAACTATCAATTCTTCATGCACCGGAATGTTCATCAAAACTGTGTCAAAGTCCTCCCAAAACTTCTCTTTCACCCTTTCATCACATCCTACCTGCGGTGCATACACACTAATTATATTCAGCATTACATGTTCTAACATAACTTTTACAACGATTAATCTATCATTAATTCTTTTTACCTCCATCACGCCTTCTTTCAAATTACTGTCTAACACTATTCCCACTCCATTTCTTTTCCCGTCACTTCCACAGTAGAAAAACTTGTATCCTTCACCGATTTCTCTCGCTTTCGTTCCTTTCCATTTTGTTTCTTGCAAACACGCCACATTTATTCGTCTTTTTTTTAATACATCCGCTAACTCTCTGGCTCTTCCCGTCATCGTCCCAACATTCCAACTAGCATACCTCAATCTCACTTCCCGAGCTCGCTTCTTACGTTGCCCCCGCCCGGGATGGTACAACAACCCTTGTCCACTTCCCGCAGGAGCCGGGTGCTGCCCCTGCGCGTCGCCTGTGGGGTACGCCCTAGCCCTATCGCGCATCATATCTTTACTTATCATGTTGCTTGAAGTTTTGGCAAAATTTTATAGTCGGCCGCCAGCCTGACACCAACCCTCCTTGGGAATGCGATTGCTGATGGTTTACCCGCCATCGCGCGGGTGACCCAAAGTGCTATATGGTATGCACTGGGTCTTGAGCGCCCTTAGTCAAATAGTCGCCTCTTACGACACCCACGGGACGAAATGGGGTGGTCCTATTCTTTCTCCGGGACCGACACAGATAATACAGTATTCTCGAATGTCATAGAAAATATTTTTCAATACACTTCCTCGAAAACTATTTCATATCGCACTACGATTAGGTTCACAATGCAATATATTTAACACGCGTGCGATTTTTCATTTTCCAACACGTGTGCGGGAACAAAAATTGCCACAGATTACTTATACCTATACTTAGTCCAAATTGGTTCAATGCCTCTATTCACACCGTCTCTATTCGGAGGTGAATGGTTTTTTTTAATCTCGGCAAAGAGATATACGTCTTTACGGCGTTAATATTTTTTGAATATTTAAATAATGTTTATAAATAGAATATCATCAAAAATCATGATTATTTCAATAAAAAAAAAACGTTTATGAACAAATAAACATTTATTTGTGTTCTAAACTCAAAAAATATTTGAATTTTCTATTTTGCATATTAGGCTGTTAATCGGCTTTATACCTTTGCTTCTCTTTCAACCTGGCGAAAGCAAAGCGCGGAAAAAAAAGAAAATTTAAATCATAGTTTCCTAATCATTCATGACAAAAATATTTTTCGTTATTTTATTTCTTCAAAAGTGTACTGACAAACGTCGTTTGATACACGTGGACATTTTTTATTGCAGTTCTCGGTTCAAAAACAACCTCGCTTACGGCTCGGGTGTTAATTCCGCCTCGAATGCAATAACGAAAATTCTCCACTTGTATCAAAATGTACTATTTCACGCGCGCGAAGTCGTGTTATTTACATTATGTGAACATATGTGGAACACACACGTGGTGGTGGTGTTAGGTGGTGGTGGTGGTGGTGGTGGTGGCGGTGGTGGCGGTGTGACTTTACAAAGACATGATTATTATGGACCCTGTCGCACATAGACAAGTAGTAGAGAAGAAGAGGGAGATAACAGATTCATGCAAGTATCTCATATAATAATTCAATGTCAAAACTAAACATGAAACTTTCATACATTTCCCACGTGAGACTCAAAGTCCACATAACAACAACAAAAGTTGTTACTCAATGATGCACGCTGCATCACAAGCCCGTAATTAGCTTCATTTCATTCATAATTCAATGCATGCAGGAATTAATAATTCTCACCCAATGTTTGAAGATGTTTCGAAGTTTCATATTCATGACCTCTCGGGCGGCGCCAGCGTCTTCACGATCGTATGCACCTGCAGACATGGATGCACCTGCAGACATGGACGAACATGTTTTGTTAATTTATCTTTGATGTTATGGTAGAGACTAGACCAGGCTGACGAGTTTAGCGTGGTTTCGGTCGTTGCGTTTTTGTTTTTTTTCAAGGACCGCCATTTTTCGCCTTTAGGTATGTAAAATTAAGGAAAATGTTTGCTGAGGAAATTGACTAGCAGCTTAAGTTAACCCCTAGGCGGTCGGTTCGTAAATGGGTGACCATCATATCAAGACCCCTCCGTGCCTCGGAAAGCACGCTAAGCCGTTGCTCCCGGCTGTCATTCGTGGATTTTTGACAGTCGTTAACTCATTACAGGTAGGCCCGGTAGGAAGCCCGGTAGCCTGAAAGTCTGTCAACCAGTCTTACCAAGGGTAACTAACTAGGGTAGGGGTAGTAACTGCGTTGTGGAGGTCAGATAGGCAGTCGCTCCATGTAAATTAGTGGTATTCAGCCGCATTCGGTTAGACTGGAAGCCGAACCCAACACGGGAAAAGGCTAGGCAGGTACCTATTCAAAACAAAAACGCTTTTCTTTGACATTCACAGGTATGATGGCTTTATCAGGGTAATTATACGTAATCTGCTAAGCAAATAATTTCCCTGACTGTACATAAATAAAATAAGTTTGATTTATGTTTATTAAATAAAATAAAAGTAACCTGCCATGTAGTTAGTTTGAAAAATCTGGTTAGGATTTATTTCATCGTAATGAGCCTATAATGTTCCCACTGCTGGGCTACAGGCCTCCTCTCTGTGAAAGGGAGTGGGCTGTAATCCACCACGAACAGTTTCAAATTATTCCTATACATTAGTATCGCCAGTGCGTTCATTTACTGTCATTATCCTCTCCACATTATACAAGGTATGTCAGAAAGGTGTGGGCAAATTTAAGGGTGTGGTTTCAGACCATCAAACTGAACAACTTTCTCCATGGGACCAATATCGTAATCGCGAAAAAATTATATATTATTATTATTAATCATTTTATTTCAGAATAAAAAACATTCCATACATTGTTAGTAAATAATACTTATACCTATGTTAGTACTTAAAAGTATTAATTAATTATATATTTATTCAATATTATTCACAATTCAAATAATTATTTAATGTTAAAAAGGGCACCTCCGGAACCGTGGACGGCATTCCAGTGCCTCACAACCGGGCACTCAACCCTACCCAATATGGTATTCAGAAGGCCGTTGGTGCTGCATCGCACGCGGCACATCAGGGAGGCCACTCTTTTACGCACTATTGCCCTAAAGCAGTCTGTTCTGGCCTTAGCGAACATACCTGATGCACTGCAAAAGCGAGGCAACCCCAACAGCATCCTAAAACCATTATTGTACAGGACCCGTAGGGCATTGAAAGATCTACGCGTATAACTGACCCACAGGCTGCAGGTGTAAAATGACTGGCAGTATGCCTTAAATAGAGCAATTTTGACATCCGCTGTGCACCTTGCAAACCTGCGCGCCAGCATATTGCATCTCACCGCCAATGCCCTACGTTCCCGCTCAATGTCTACATCATCTGAGAGGTCCTCGGTGACCCAGTGCCCCAGGTACTTAAATTTGGTGACCCTACTTATAGGCTCTCCTCCGAGTCTGACCGGTGGTACGGTTTTCGGACTCTTATTACCCGCCTTGAATATAAGTAGTTCACTCTTCTTACAGTTGTACCTGAGACCATGTGACCCAGCGTACCTCTCACAGATCCCAATAAGCACGTTTAGGGCTTTGACAGATGGGCTCAGCAGCACCATGTCGTCGGCATAACTAATGTTGTTCATGCAAATACCATCCACTGAACAGCCGACACCGGCCCCGCTGAGCTCACCTATCAGTCCATCAACATACAGGTTGAAGAGCCGTGGTGAAGTCAAGCCTCCTTGTCTCACTCCACACTCAACTGTCCCATAATAATAAACAACAATATATCAACTGTCCCATAGAAAACTTCAATACCTTCTCGACGCAAATGTATGGAACGGCTGATTATTTTTTCGCGATTACGATGTTGGTCGCATAGAGAAAGTTGTTCAGTTCGATGGTCTGTACCACACCCTTAAATTTGACCACTTTTAAAAACAAAAATGCATGCTCTAAGTACTAGGTATAACAATGTTCTATGATCACTACGTACTGTCCTCCTCACCTCCATCCCTGATGGGTATGATGTCGTCACCAGATGGCAGCACGTTGTAGCCCGAGTGGGGGTATACGGGGTGCGGGGGGGTCTCCTCCTGACCGAGCTGGTGTCGTACCATCAGGTCCTGACTTGATAGCTGCTGAACAAGGAATAAGGACACAGTTAGAATATTTGTTGCTTGTGTAAATGTCAATTAACACTACAGAACTTTCGAAATTATGAAATTAAGAGGCCCCCGGAGAATGCGTACCTAGTTCATAAAAACGAAATACCAAATTATTTGTTAATTTTTATAAATTAAAAGAGAAGTCCTGACTGACTGACTGAGTGACTGACTCATCAATGCCCAGCCCAAACCCTTGGACCTAGAAAGCTGAAATTTTGCAGAGCGGTTCCCTTTATAACGTAAACAAAGAATAAGGAAGGAATTCCCGGTAGTACGTTCCCGTGGGATATTTTCCGACATAAACGCGGGCGAAGCCGCTGGCAAAAGCTAGTCAAACATATTCTTAAGGTAGTGTGTATTTATTCCTATTGGATTACAGAATGTCTAGGTTCCCAAATATATATTAAACTAGCTGCGCGGTTTTGCCCGCGTAGACCGAGATAAAAAGTAGTATATGGATTAATACAGGGTATAAGTTATCTACATACCAAATTTCATCAAAATCGGTCCAGCCGTTTGAGTGTGAAGAAGTAACAAACATAAACACTCACAAACTTTCGCCTTTATAATATTAGTGTGATAAGAACATTGATTTAAACATGAAATACTCGTATGAGAAAACTAAGTTTTCTATAGAAATTTAAAATTCCTCGTATCTAATATTCCTCATATTATAATTCCTTATTTCTCATAACTTGTCTTTGAATCAATTATGTCCTTTCAAAATACAAATTTGGGAACCTAGGATAATGTTCTAAATGTACTGTCGCTACTTCGGCGCCGTCATCTGTGTTTTCGTTGACGTCCCGTTCCCGGTGCGGAGGACAAAAGGTGCTCACTTACACGACCCCGCTCCAACACCGCTCCCGCCTAACACCGCCTTAAACGGAGATGTATGATATCGAGTGTTACGATGGCGGTAAGCTTCTTTACAGCGAGCTGTCTGCTAATTTGTGTTGTCAATGTAAAGTATGTCTACAGACGACGCCCTGAATCTCACATTTCAATGAACATTATTTTGCCGTGTGGGAGCAGTGTCGTATAAGTTGGCTACGACCTAAACAGTGTCAGGATTTGATCATGATTATTCCTTCACCGTTTTTCAAGGAAGTGATAATTATACAATACGCACACGAATCCGAAAAGTCAGAGGTGTGTGCCTTGGGTTCGAACTCGAGACTTAAGACTTGGCAGTCCGATGATCACAGCACAAGGTTATCACTGCTTTTCACACTTATTGACAGTGTGGATTTCAGCGCCAGGTGGCAGAAAATGGAACTAAATTTAAATTAGCTAGGCAAGAAGTTAAATGCTATCCATCCAAGTAATTTGCCTAGACGTTTGATTGAATGGCTGAATGTCATTCAGGCCGTTGATTGAATGGCGGCGTTTAGTGAAATGGCTAGGCGGTTGACCAAACGGCTAATTCATCCAGTAGGCTGCGACATATACACCTGCTAATTGTGTTGCATCTACTCGAAAGTATCCTGCTTTTGTGTTACTATGTAGTAACATAAAAGCAGGTCATGAGGAGGAGGTCATGAGTTCGATCCTCGTCTGTTAGTATTTCAACTTGAACCCATCCACTCCTCGCACAAACATGTTAGTCTTAGTAAACCCTACTAGTGATCTGCAGCCCAAATTGCTGCACTTACTCCGATTAGATGCCGATTGTTTGTTGCACAAATATAGATATTTTGGATAGTTAGAAGTTTATGTGTATAACTAGCTTCTGACCGCTACTTCGTCCGCGTAAAATGTCTTGTTCCACCGACCCACCCCGTCGCATCGCATCGCCAGCCCGCGCTGTTGACAACTATATACAACAACAACAACTGTATATATATAACTGTATACTTCGTGCTATTTCTAACTTCGTTTTTGCTTAGCGTTCTTGCTGACTTTTTTTTCTTTTTGCTCGGCTCCTAAGGGTCTAACGTGATGAGGTCTTCCTCAAGGCATTGGACTATCAAATGAGATAAAAAAAGAGGACGTACGAAAAAAAACGTGGTTTTTAGATTAGTTTTTTAATCTACATTAATATATATTATCTAGTCAACGTTTTATTCACCTTAGATACTCGTAAAAGGTCTATGAACTGCGATTAACATACTCTACACCAAAAGTCAAAAAAAAAACTCCTAAAATTAACTGTCCTATGTTTATTTAATAAGAGAAAGCAAAAAGTTGAACACGAAACAATTTATCAAACGAGGCCCAACTAACAGTTGAAGGTAAACTTAAGAGCCCCTTGACGGGCATGCCTCAATTACAAAACTTTTACTAAAAGCAACAGTAATTAGGAAATATGGAGGTTAGAAGGTCCGGCATTAGCGATGTGCTATAGCCATAACTACCAGTGATGCACACCCACGGAATGAACTGTATAAAATGGTTTCCTTTCCTACATAGCGGGCACATTTCATCTTTTTGAACTGTCATTTTCTTTCTGCACGGTGCTTTTGTTCAAAAACTGCTTAAACTTATCCCCTCTGCCGTTAGCAAGCTGATTCAGTGTCAAAACCTGCGTATCGGTTAGCATGGTAAAGCTTTTAAAATGAAAAAAATGTACGGGGAGGTGTGTTCTTATAATTGATTAATGTAAAATAGTGTATTTATTAAGTAAATAAAATAAAAACATTTTTAAATAATGGTTATTTTTTTTTATTGCTTGTAATTACAATTAATAATATATTACCTTGTTTGTAACTAGAATTAATAATTTAAATGTGTTAGCTTATTTCACAACGATTCCAATGACGTATGTTTGTATACAGCTAGCTGCCATACAAAATTTTAGATAGTTATATCGTCATTTAAAGCTGAGCGTTCACTGGTCCGCGCCGGCCGCAACGCACGCACAGCACGCAACGGATTTTGGTTTGTTTATAAGAAAAAATTAAAATGCAGTAGTGGACGCAGTGCTATATGAATTCATACAAAGTAAACCGAAATCCGTTGCGTGCCGTGCGTACGTTGCGGCCGGCGCGGACCAATGTACGTTCACCTTTAATCACACTTGCCTATAATTTGCGAGGTAACCCAGAATAGGCGACAGATGCGCCAATTCGCGCAAGATTTAGAATAGGTAATTTAATTTAGAATAATTTATTTTACACACACACACACACACACACACAAGTTATACATCATAAGAAATAGCCGTTAATAGAAATGGCGGCTATGGGTTATCATTCCGCGACTGCAGAAAAGCCAAAAATCCAAGCTCAGCAAAAAAAATACCAGTAGAATCTACATAATTATTTAAATTTAAAACTCAAATATTTATCTTACCATCAACAAAACAATTTCAGCTTAATAAAGAGCAAAAAGTTTTGCAAAATAAACTGTTGTCCCCTTAATAATTTAAAAACATTTTGGGAGAAGTGTTAATGGGCGAGCTAGGTCCATTATCTTCTACATGACAGTCAAAATAAACTACGTCTTTATGTGGGGTCAAGTTTTAATTAGTGTCACTGAAAAGTTAAAAGCCTTGGGTTGGATATTTATTGTTAGAGGGTTACAAGAAATATTAATAACTCGCAAAAAATAATTAGGACCAATTTCACGATGTCCGAATAGCCACTACTCACCGAATAAATAAAAAAAAAAACCGGCCAAGTGCGTGTCGGGCCACGCGCAGTAATAGTCCCGTAGTGCACTCCGCCGCCCGTCGTTATTCGAGCGTAAATATTACTAATTTAGAAATCAATATTACTAAGAATGCTATGATTTTATTTTTGTATATTTTTACATTGTTCATAAACTTAAATTTTCTACCTGTTTTACACAACTAACAACGTTCTATAAGTAACTTTAATGGAATTTGTAAGAATTTTTTTATTTTTCCAAGTACATTTTATTAGTTGGTTGACTATGACTCGTAAATTTAGCTGTGATAGTTTTCCTTTTAACTTCGTTATATATACTACGATCATGAATTTTTTCACCCATCCAAAACTAACCGTTTAGCTGGCAGGGGGGGGGGGGGAAACAAAAAAACAATCTAACAAAAATTAGCACTTATTTCAGAAACGGATCCCTAAATCGAAAAATTGTTTTCACAAACCCGCAATAAGACCCATCCAACAACACCAACAAACAACAACACCATGGGGTAGACGAGAAAAAAACATTCCCATTTTACGTGTACAGAAGGTACCATAAAAAAAAAAAAAAATTATGATTTTATTTTACCACTTTGTGGGCGTGATGAATATGTATATCCATGCCAAATTATAGCTTTATAGTACTAAGAGTTTCTGAGCTAAGCTGCGGACGGACGGACATAGCGAAACTATAAGGGTTCCTTGTTGACTACGGAACCCTAAAAATGGAACAGAATTTGAATGAAATTATCTGCCAAGTAAGTTAATAGGAACTTAATCGTAGGTGGTGCAGCAAGCCCTAAATCTGCAGTTATATTTTATCTGGTTATGCGAAAATGTATGGAGCAGCTGATATTTATTAAAAAAAAAAAAAAAACAAAAAAAATAGTTTTAGACCAAATACATTGGTGGCGCGAGGTGCTAATTTAGTGGACTGTATTTGCGATGCGGAACAATACGATTGACAAACGCTTGGCGATAGGTAATTCGAGCTGCGGTGGGTGTAGGACAATAGAACACAACCCGAAACAAATTAGGGAGGGAAGCACAAACCTTTACTGGAGCCACGTGCTCGCGTAGACGCCGGTGCACCGGTTCACTTTTCCAGGTTCAGGGGCAGTTGAGCTTCAAGTTTACTGTCCTCACACGTTGAACACAAACACAAACAATTGATTGCAAGTCTTATTACATGCAAAAATGCAGTGATTACAAAGTTATCAATATTTTGGAGCGGAGCGGCTAGGCGCCATTGCGCGCGCGTCTTGTAGCTAATCGGAAGAGACTCGCGACGAAAGAATCATCTTATACACTCGCGAGGTCTGTGCGGAAGGGAGATAGAAATAGGAAATAGCGGATGTCAATCAAATTTTGAATGTTGGCGCAACCATCCCCCCGGGTTTGAAGGGTTACCTTCAAAAACAATAAGCGAAACTAATCAAATAACTAAATTCTGGTGTAACCTCTAACTTCTAACCTATTCCTAAACTATATAATTATGAAGCGTTACTACAACTACTAAACTAATTTGAAACCTGCTGCTGATTAGGCAGAGGACAGAGGCGAATAACCGGACGTAAATACGAACCGGTTGCGGTTTTAACTCTTACTATTCGCGTTACTCCCTTTGAATCAGGAAAAACTTCCTCCACTACACCTAGAGGCCAGTGTAGAGGGGGCGCACTCTCGGTCATTAAAACTACCACAGTACCAGCGGTAACTGGATTCGATGGAGTATTCCATTTTTGACGCGACTGCAGCGTGTGCAAATAATCTGTTCTCCAACGCCTCCAAAAGGATTGAACAACACGACAAGAGCGATGATCGGCCATTTCAGGCGCGATAAAACGCGGGCGAAGCTTAAAGCAGGGCACACATTTGTGCACTCTAGCGCGAATCAAATTGCGAGCGGAAAGTATCAAATACTTCTGTCTAATGATAGACATCAACAAGTCCGGACCTGCATGACAATTCACCTTATGATGATAATCTACAATCAAATCTAAAATATGGTCCTTGTGGGGTAAAACTACTGGATGCTTTTGCTCAAATCCTAAATCAGAATTTCTCAAACGACCACCTACTCGAATGAGACCATTCTGCAAAAAAGGTTTCAAATGTTGAAAAGCGCGACTACAAGGTTTGTTGGACTCTAAACTACTAAATTCTGATGCGAAATAAAATCTCTGCAATTCACGAAGCACGACTGACTCAGCTTTATCCAGATCAGCGGCGGTTATATTACCGCGCGTGGGTAACAGTTTCAGAAAACGACAGACATACACCACACAATGCAAAAGTCTCGACCAAGACGAGACGCGATTAGACAACGATAAAATAATCGACTCTTCACGTGGAACTGAAACTACAAGCGAATGCTTCTTCTCCTCGGGCGGTTCTGAAACGGCAGCTGGGTTAAAAGGCTTAACCGGCCATTCCTCAAGCACGCTATGAACCCAAGGCGGAGCACAGAACCACAGCGGATGATCTAAAATTTGCGAAGGGACCAATCCACGGGACAGACAATCAGCGGGATTATCTGTGCCAGCAACGTGAAAGAGGTTTTGTGGTGGTAATTCGGACTGAATTTTAGCCACCCTATTGGCGACGAATGTGTCCCAGCGGTGGGGCGAAGAATGTGCCCAACACAAAGCTACAGTAGAGTCAGAAAAAGCAAAAATTCTATCAATAACAATGCGGCGCCTACAAGCATTGACAATGGAGCTGATTAATTGCACTAACAAAAGTATAGCGCACAGCTCCAGACGCGCTAGAGAAACTACCTTGCGAGGGGAGACCTTGGATTTAGAGCTTATAAGGCTAACCGAGACCTTGTCAGCATTCAAAACGTGAAAATAAACTACTCCCCCGTAAGCCTTTTCACTGGCATCTGCGAAGCCTACAACAGTAACTATACTGTCCGACAATATACCAACATGGCGTGGAATTTTTATTTGATTGAGCAATGGAAGCTCTTTCCGAAAGCGAGCCCATAATTTACCAATATTTTCGGGCGCGGGGTCGTCCCAATCACTATTCGAAAGCCAAAGTTCCTTTATAAGCAACTTGGCATATAAAACGACGGGAGCTACAAATCCCATAACATCCCATATACGTGCTACACACGATAGGATAATGCGCTTAGTACAAATTTGCGGAGTCGAACTAACTTTAAGACTGAACATGTCAGACGCGGGTGACCAACTTAAACCTAGAACCTTGTGCGTATCATCACCATCAAATTCCTTCACCGAAGATAATTGATGTGATAGTGGAATCGAATCTAGAGCGGTTTGCGAGTTACTTGTCCACTTCACAAGATCAAACTGACCGGCTTTCATAAGACTTATTACTTGAGCGGCGGTCTCAACGGCCTCTGCCTCGCTGGCTACACTATAAACAACGTCATCCATATACACTTCTGGACACATCTATTGGCCCACCTTAGAGTTTAGGTTTCGATGGCCCCTACCGAAATATGATTGCTAGATTGAACAAAAACTGTTGATGCAGTTTTAAACCTGATACATTTTACCATCTTTTTCGATCGTATTGTTTTAAATTTGAATTCAGAATACCATACGACATGGAGCTACGCCTAACAAGTCGGATATGCGCCTTGTTAAAGGCAATTGATTTTTGTATAAAAAACATGTTTTATCAAATAAAGGTTTAATTTAATAACGCGTGTTGCCTCCATGGGCATCTACCACAGCTCTCATACGATTAGGCATAGAGTTTATCAACCGCTCTATGAAATTTTGAGGGATCATCTCCCATTCCTCTTCTATGGCAGTTTTCAACTCCTGCATCGTCTGGGCAACTGGCTGACGAGCCCTAACACGTCTTTTTAGCTTGTCACACATGTGCTCAATGGGGTTCATGTCTGGGCTTCTGGCTGGCCAGTCCATAACTGTGATGTTCACATCCCGAAGATATTCCCTGACGATGCCGGCCGCATGGGCTCTTGCATTATCATGCATAAAAAGGAAATTTGGGCCCACATAGTCCGCGTATGGTATCACGCAGTATCACGTGAGGTTCTAAGCACTCACGAATGTACCTTTCAGCATTTAATGTTGGCAGCCGTGGTCCTGTAACAACGTCAAGTTGAGTTTTGCCGCTCGCGGATATACCGCCCCAGACAGTCCATGAGCCACCGCCATAAGCAACCCTCTCTTCAAAGCAGCATTGTGCGAAACGCTCTCCCTTACGTCGGTAGACCTTCTTCCTTCCATCATTGCCATGTAATACAATTTTAGACTCATCAGAAAAGAGTACACGGCTCCAATCTTGCTGTGTCCAATTTAAATGACTGCGTGCGAAATGAAGGCGCGCTGTTCGGTGGGCTCGCGTTAGTTTGGGGCCATTAGCTGGCTTGTGTGGTACCATATCGCGTTCTTTTAACCTTCTCCAAACAGTTCGAGCGCTCACAGATACTCCGTGGAAGTCGCGAAGTTGGTTTTGTATCTCAATGGAGGTAAGGTGACGATTTCTCAAGCTGGTCGTCACGATGAATCGATCCTGCCTTTCAGTTGTGACCCGAGATCGTGGCCTTCCTTGGCGACGAACAAAGCCGCCAGTCTCTTGGTACCTCCGATAAACATTTCGGACCGCAGATCGACTTAAATTAAGTTGAGCACTCACGTTTCATTGGCTGTGTCCGGCCTGAATAAGTGCCACAGCTTGGGCGGCGACTTCAGGTGAAGTATCCATAGATTATTGATAGAACCTCACCTTAATGTTAAGAATAAGTAATGTTTGTTGCAAAACCAAAGATATCAATCACTTTTTCAAGAATTAAATCCAAGTAAACCAATAAAACCAAGTTTTCTTAGTATTCGATTGTTTGATATCAACAAACAGGCTCCAAATTGTCTTTTGTTTCTTTAAATTCTGTGTTCGAAATTCAAAAAAAGACTATTGAATGAAATTGTGAATGTGCCAGGTTCAAAACTGCATAAAAACTTTTTGCTCGACCTAATATAAAATTTTAGCTAGGACCAAACGAAACTGAAAGTACAAGGTGGGCCAAAAGATGTGTCCAGAAGTGTATAACCCAGTCTCAATAGTGTTTTTCGCTTTCGGGAATCTTTCACCCTCATCAGCGGCTAATTGCTTGATAGTGCGGAGCGCATGGAAAGGACTCGACTTAAGCCCAAAACAAACACGATTAAACTCGTAAACTTTCAAAGGTTCTTGCGGCAAAAATCGATACAAAAAACGTTGAAATTTGCGGTCGCATTCGCGAATACCAATAGTAAGAAACATTTGCCTTATGTCGGCGGAAAGCGCGACAGCAAATAAGCGGAAATTTACAATAATGTCAAATAAGTTACCTTGAAGGTTTTGACCACAATACAAAATATCATTGAGCGATACAGAAGTGCTAGTCTTAGCACTGCCGTCCAAAACCACGCGAAGCTTAGTAGTAAGCTTGTCTTCTCTAATAACTCCGTGGTGCGGGATGATGTAAGATGGATGATCGCGAGTCTCGTCAGTCTCGGCGGTGGGCGCAGGTGAGATGTATCCTTTATCTAGGTATTCGATAACAACCTCATCATAGGCTTGCTTCAACTTCGGAGATACTTGCATCTTACGTTCTAAACAAGAAAAGCGTTTTTCAGCGGAAGCGTAGGAGTCACCGAGCGAAAAAATATCCCCCTGGAATGGGAGCGCGACAACATAACGACCATCATTATCTCGAGTAGTCGTGCGACAATAAATCTCCTCAGCCACCTTATCATCAGGGCTTAGGACAGGCGGGACATTGACCTCTTCAATTTCCCAGAACCTGCGAATGGTAGACTCCAGCGGCGGCTCAATAGTGCAGCAGTGTGACACAGTCGAGTAACTATCTAAATGTACGGGTGCGGAACCAACAATGACAAAACCTAGAACTGTTTCTAGGGCGTGCGGTGCGGGATACGACGAATGACCTTGAACCTTACGCGATAACTGGAGGTGCGGGAGAATCGATGCGCCGATCAACATATCGACGTCTCCAGGGACACCATAAGATTCATCTGCCAACGGTAGGTCTTTAAATTTGGTCAATAAAGACGTGTCAACCGGGACAGTAGGCAATTGTTCCGTAATTTTATCTACGACAAGCGAATCCATATCAAAACAAATATCTGAATTAAAACGCGATGCAAATTTAATTTTAATCGAACCATGAATGGTTGATTTTAAACCACCGAACCCCTTAACTACTGAGCGAGCTGGCCGGTTATTAATACTAAACCCAAGGCGTTGACAACAGTTTTGAGTTAAAAAATTACTCTGCGAAGCGCTATCTAACAACGCTCGAACAAGACACGGATTACCCAAACCATCAACAACAACAACATGAGCGGTCGCAAGCACCACGGTAGTACACGCGCTGCTAGCGGACATCGAACACAACGTGACGTCACTCACGGCAATCTGCGAGCGGGGAACGTCGCGCGCTGGCTGCGCTGAGTCCGCACTGACTGTCTGCGACGACGTGTCACCGCTTGATAAACTAACTGTGCTCACATTGGATGCGGCATTATTATAACCTTTCTCCATGTGAAGTAAAGTGTGGTGCTTTGAAGAGCACTTACGACAACTTTGACTACTATTACAAGACGTAACCCGATGCCCGTTACTTAGGCAGTTAAAACACAAATTGTTATCACGAACAAACTTATAACGATCATAAGGCGTAAATTTTAAGAAACCAGAACACTTGTGCGAATGTTGACTATTACACAAAGAACAAATAGATTGCACAGGTGCAGGTGCGGTATTCACATACGTATGTGTCGACTTTTGAGACTTCGAAGACGCATCCGTTCGACGGTCGAACTTAGTAACTACTTTCTTCGTAACTTCATGGTTTGACGAAGTGCGTTGTAATATTTTAATATGATCGCGAACAAAACATTCTAAATCATTGAATTTCGGCAGTTTACAACTGCGATGGTTCATTTCAAATAAACGAACGGTTTCACTATCTAATTTCTTTAATCCCAAATACAAAAATAAAAAGTCGCAGAGGACATCGACCTTCAGGGTTTTTACTGCGCGAACAGATGATGCAAAAATATCTAAAAACTTCTCTAAATTATGTTCATTACAAACTGTAATATTTTTCAATTCGAATAACTGATCTAAATATGCGGTAGCTACTAATCTTTTGTCTTCGTATTTCGACTTTAAAGTTTCTAAAATTAATGAATAATTTTCGGCACTAAAAGTAATGCCAGCACAAACAGTTTTAGCTTTTACCAGTTAATCTTTCAACAAGATAGTGTAATTTGTCATGATCTGTCAAAGAGACGTTCTTATCTATAGTGTTCTCAAAACTATCTATAAACATATTCCAATTGCGAATATCACCATTAAATTCAGGTATCTGAATGGGCGGTAATTTAGGTCGATCGCGAGAGTGATTTGCCTGGCTCTGATGGACAGACGGCTTCTCCAAGTTTCTCGCGACACGTTTGATGCGACAGAATAAATCATCAAATGACGTCAAAGCTTGGTAACTCACAGCGTATTCTGGATTCAATTCTAACTCTAAAACGTTAATATCATGAATTACGGATTCAAATTCCGTGCGCAAACTATCCAAGTTTTCTATAGAACATAAGAACGAATCTCTAATAGCTAGATCATCTGTTTTAAGTGCATTATCACAAATAGATTGCACGCGAGAAAATAGCATGTCTCTTTTAGCATATAGAAGCTTCAATTGAACTATGTTGACCTTTGGAGGCATCGTGAACAATTATGACACATATACAATGCAGTAAACAAACAAAATAAAGTTATTTTGGCGAGTAAGCGATGGAGAACAGCGACGCGGACAATATAAAATACCTATTGGGTAGGTAATGCGGTAGTAGTAAACGAACTGTGGGTAATTTTAAATCAATCCTAATGAATGTACCCACTAGGTTGTGTCACTGTTTCTGATAGACTAATACTTTTAGACTTCCGAATGAATAGCTAATACGAGCGATCTATAGCTACGTATGTACCTAGGTATTACGTACGTACCTAGCCACGTAGGTAATAGATGAACAATTTGCTACGAAACAAACACGAATTGCGTTAGGTACAAGACTGCGGTGCGGTGCGTTTATTCCCTATGGAATAAATACTAATGCGATAACTACAACAAATATGTACCTAATTCAAATACCTAACTATCCGGTGAGAGGGACCAAAGAAATTGGTGGCGCGAGGTGCTAATTTAGTGGACTGTATTTGCGATGCGGAACAATACGATTGACAAACGCTTGGCGATAGGTAATTCGAGCTGCGGTGGGTGTAGGACAATAGAACACAACCCGAAACAAATTAGGGAGGGAAGCACAAACCTTTACTGGAGCCACGTGCTCGCGTAGACGCCGGTGCACCGGTTCACTTTTCCAGGTTCAGGGGCAGTTGAGCTTCAAGTTTACTGTCCTCACACGTTGAACACAAACACAAACAATTGATTGCAAGTCTTATTACATGCAAAAATGCAGTGATTACAAAGTTATCAATATTTTGGAGCGGAGCGGCTAGGCGCCATTGCGCGCGCGTCTTGTAGCTAATCGGAAGAGACTCGCGACGAAAGAATCATCTTATACACTCGCGAGGTCTGTGCGGAAGGGAGATAGAAATAGGAAATAGCGGATGTCAATCAAATTTTGAATGTTGGCGCAACCATACATTTTGTCCACCTGCCAAATTGCGTGACAGTTTTGAGATTTGAGATTTTTTGATTCCAGTTTTGAGACTTGTTTTCTCGATTTCTGGTTTGATTCCATAGTAATAGTCATGCGCAACAACGACCCTTTAAAAGGTTTTCAGTTACTTCAATTACAACTCGTATTAAAATATCGATAATTCTGACAATTCGCATCGCAATATCAACTTTGATAACTTGAAACCGGTGTGTGATAAACATCACACAACTCAATATACGGACAAAATAATTCGCGAAAGCTTCAAATCGATGTTAGTCCATTACTATTACTTACGCATTGGGTCGTATTTTGGTCGTTAGTGGTCACCGTGTGGTCGTTTTATTTACAGCGTCGTAGGCACGCGATAGCTGGGCGATTTTAATTTGTGGTCATAATTATAATGGCACTATCATTTACTACTAAAAGGCATTGTTTCAGCGAAGTGTGAAACGGTAATTAACCTTTTCAAAATAATTGTATGGTATATATTACCATATCTGTACCTACATACTATACAGGGTGTAATTGTAAACAGTGACAATGTAGGGAACAGCAGATTTTTTAGTAAAAGTTGTTCATAATGATGAGTACAATTACCCCTTAAAAGATTGCTAGTATTTACACTTACACCCTGTAAATTAAAGTATTTTCGTGTCTGTCTGTGTGACCGCGTTGTTCTTTTAAACTGCGCAACGGATTTCGATACGGTTTTCAACATCATTTAGAGAATTTGAATTTATTCCGAAAGGTAATCTAATCTAGCCTTTACCGTCCCACTGCAGGCCAAAGACTTCTATCTCCCTTTTCCAGACAATAGGGATGATGACTTAATTTTTTTTTATTCGTCATGTAGATTATTAAAAAACATTGAACACGTCTTTTTTCTTTTTTTACGTAATCAAAAGATGACGGCGATAAATTGAGTTAAAATATGGCATGACGTCATGCCTAGCTAGATTTTATACGTAGAAGTTACTTAGCAAGCCCCCATTCTCCAACTTTAATGCGTGACAGCTATGTCATTTTTTATTAATATGATAAAGCAAAAAATACGTGTCTAATATTTTTTATATTATCTGACTGACGAACTAAATAGAATTTCTTTTTTTTTACCCAGGCATCATCCCTATTCTGTCTGTTGCTAGTTTCAGCCAGTCCTTTCGGTAGCAGTCAAGCTCTTCCCGCCACCTTCGTCTCGCCCTACCGCGATGTCGTCGTACGTTTAGTGGGACCAAATCGGTGGTGGACATGCGGCGGGCAATTAATAATTAACTAAGATATAATTTAAAAATCTCGATGTTTTGTTATATGGTAAAAACCGTGCAAAGTAAGGGCGAGTCGCTAGTGTATATAAACAAGGAAGTCGCCGTCTATGATAATAATTTGCGAAATATGGGATAGATTCACCTCTGGCTATCCCTTCGGGTGAAACACAGGCGTCATGTTATGCATTTTATTTATGAACAAAATTTATAAAAAACTTTTTTACAAAAAAAATAACAGGCGACTTCCAAACAAAAACACTACAAAGCAAAAAATTAATTTAATTTCGGAAGTCGGTGTGTTTGGATCTAAGTAGATTTTGCCACCGACTTCCAAAATTAAATACATTTTTAACTTTGTAGTGTTTTTTAGAAGTCGGTTGTTTCTTTTTTTTTGTAAAGTTTTTTATTTTTCCTTTTTTAGTTATAGTACTAACCACATATATTAAAACGTGCACTCTCGGATAACGACTGACTTTATTGACAGCTATAAACAATATCAAACTTTTACATCATAGATGGCGTTAATACATTTTGTTACTAAAATATAACCCATAGTTATAGTAGGTACTGTAAGGATTGATGCTATGATCAAGCCTCGTTGATATAATGCTGGCTGACATTCAATCATTCAAATATGGAATATCTTCTGTCAAGAAAAACAATCCTGTTTTTCTTGATAGGACGACAGAGAGGAGAATCTGGTCAGGGCTCGGCCCTAGTAGGAGTATTTTATAATTTATTCTGAGCTATAAATATAAAGGGCTTCAGCCCCAGTTAAGAGTCCCTCTTGTATTTTTTTTTTTTTTTTTTTAAATAAAATTCTTTATTGAACAAAAACACAGTATGACAAAAACATTTAGTGCGATAATACCTACATTAGTAAAATACTGTGTCGTAGGAATTAACGCCCACCTCAGGAAAAAGACGACAGCGTTCTAGAATTTATACTAAACACGAGATAGATTACAAACTAGAATAATAGGTTAAAAATGTGAATATGTGTAGGTACGAGCGAATGTATTATGTGCGTGTGGGTGTTTACATAGGTGTGTGAGTATGTGTGTGTGTGTGTGTGCGTGAGTGTGTCTTAATTTATATGTTATGAATCTATTTCGGAAGGAAGAGGTCGATATTGGAAACAAATCAGGGTTTGACCAAGCTCTCCAGGTCTTCATAGGTGAGGGTTTGAAGTCAGTCGTCAGTGAGTTTTTCACAGTCCCTATAAGAACGAGAATGAACATGGAGTACACTGTTTACCTTATTGTACAGCCTCGAACTAAAGAAATCGTATTGCCGCCGGACCATTTCAAGTTTCGCCGACACTATGCCACAAACTCTGTCCGATCTACACCCACGTCTACGCTCAATAGTGGCGTTAGGGTCGTAAGGCAACTCCGAGTGTTTCCGTAACATTGTGCATAGAATGAAAGACTGCCTTACAGTAGGTATCTTCCATAACGAGTACAAATCGTGAGTCGGGAAACGAATGGGTTTATGTGCCATAACCTTAAGGACCCCTCTCTGTGCCCTCTCAAGTCGAAGAAGAAGACACTTCCCAGCCCCACCCCAAGCCGTTATACAATATGTAAGAACGGAGTGAGCAAGTGCAAAGTAAACTGTTTTCAGGGTAGAAACATTTGCGGAAGTTCTAAGGTTTTTAAAAACAGAAATCAATCTTCTCACTCTAGAAACCAGATAACTGACCTGCTCGCTCCATGAAAGTTTGCTATCAACTACTACTCCCAGATATTTAATAGAGTCCGTGCGTACAACTCTGGCACAGGTACATGCCACATTCAGATCAGAATCGCACACATGAGCTATCAAGCAGTAGTTTGGGGACGGTTGTGATGCCTGTTTTGGACCAAATGCGATAAACCTTGTTTTATCAAGATTTAGGGTGAGCAAATTTTGAGTTAACCATTTCATAACTTTCTGCAACGCTGATTCTGCAAAGAGACGGGCCTCCGACCAATCCCTACCGTGAACCAGGATGACTGTGTCATCAGCGTAGGTGATCACCTTAGAGTTAGCTGCGCTGAGCTTACAGAGCTCGTTAATGTAAACAAGGAATAACGATGGTCCAAGAACGCTTCCTTGAGGAACCCCATAAGTTAGAAACACCTCCCCGCTGGTGTAACCATCTAGTAAGACGACCTGAGAACGTACTGTCAGGTAACTTTTGAATAAGTCAAGTGGTAGGCCTCTAATACCAATCCTTTCGAGCTTTTCTAGCAAAAGGGGAACAGAGACGGTGTCAAACGCTTTAGAGAGATCCAGAAAGATACCTATAGTCTTGTCTTTATTGTTTAGGTTATTAGCTACTTGACCTAGTAATTCCAAAACCGCATCTTCAGTACCTCTACCCGATCTAAAACCATACTGGTTGTCAGAAAGTACATTATTCGACTTGAGGTAGTCCAGCAGACGTTTATTTATAACTTTTTCTAGGAGCTTAGAAATAGTAGATAATACAGAAATGGGTCTGTAGTTATTGACACTGCCTCTGTCCCCGCTCTTGTAGATAGGATGGACGACAGCTTTTTTAAAAACTGGAGGGAAAATACCTGTTGATAAAACAAGGTTAAAAACATGGCAAATAACAGGGATAAGGATGTGCCTTGCACTATAAATCAGTTTGGCAGGGATGCCATCCCAACCCACGGCACAGTTAAGTTTCAGTCCAAGGATGAGACGTTCAATTTCCTCGTCATCGGTGTCCAGAACAACCATCGAATTGCCACTGACATTGAGTAAGGAAGGGTTGGTTACGGAAGGAAGCATATAGTTTGGGGAATTTAATATTTTAGATGCTAGATTAGGTCCTACGTCAGCAAAGTAACCATTTATGGAGTCAACCGATTGGGATGGATGTGAGGTAATCGACAGCAGCTCACTGGCAGTAGTTTTATTTTTTTGGAGATTCGAGATAGACCGAATTAGATTCCAAGTAGCCCTAGGATTTTTACGATGTCTTTCGAATTCATTCTGTTCGTATTGCCTTTTTATTTTCTTCAATAAATTGTTGCAAAAGTTCCTTAAGTATTATTTGATAGTTCTGCTAATCTCCTACTGTGAAGCTTGAGGCTTCACAGTACCTACCCCACACACCAGTCGTATACCACTACTTGCTATATAAACGACAGTGACATTATAATTATCAAGATTGACAAAGTACTTACTAGACTAGTACTACTTACTAGAACTACTTAGTAAGTGTTACTAAGTTTAAATATCTTGGGCATTTTCTCACCGAAGACCTCAGTGACCATGGTGATATTGAGAGGGAGCGTAGGGCGCTGGCGGTCAGGGGTAATATGTTGGCCCGAAGATTTGTTCGGTGTACTGACCAAGTAAAGATTACGCTTTTTAAAGCTTATTGTCAGAGTTTTTACATCGGTAATCTTTGGGTCAACTATTAGAAAAGATCGCTGGATGTCCTACGTGTCCAATACAATAATGTTTTTAGGATGCTGTTGCGACTGCCTCGTTATTGCAGTACCTCGGAAATGTTCACGGTAACCCATACCGATGGATTTCATGCTAGCATCCGCAAAAAAACCTGGCCTCACTCCTGAGCAGCATAAGGGGCAGTCGCAATAGTATCCTGAAGGCTGTGGCGGCAGACACTTCCTCTGCATAATAAGACAGTTTGTGAGAAGGCTGATACCATAGTGTCCATTTCTTGTTGTGTCCAGTCTTGTCATTAACTGACTCTTGTCTTTAATTTGTCTTTAGCTTAAGTTACTAACAATAGTGTTGTAAGTTCTAATCCTGTTTCTAACAATTTATGGATCTTTAGTTGTCCGAAATAAAATGATTTTATTTATTTATTTAAAGTGGATTTAATAAGTATTACCAAAGCTAACTCAAAAACTACCAAAGCAAAATTAATAAAATTTATTTGGGACCACCGCGCAAGCTTTTTCTATCAAATGAAAAAATAATTTTTAAATCAGTTTACAATTGATGAATGAATATACATGAAAAAAAAAATACTTAGAGACGATTATAATGCATACTTTTTACCCGACTACGGCAAAGCCAAAAGGAAGGGTTATGATTTTAGCAGTCTATGTAATTATGTAAGTATGTATGTATTTACGTGTGTTCCACCGTAACGCCTAAATTACTGAACCGATTCTAATGAATGAGGTATCAATAGATTTGTAATAATGATCCGGGTAATATAGGCTATATAAATTCTCCCTAATTTTAATATGGTGGAATTTACAAGTCAATTTCTGACCACGAAAAAAAAAATTGAGTAAATAATGACATGTTTGGTGTCAAAAGAAAGGTCTTGACGAGCATATTACAAATATATATATATATATATGTAATATTGTTTAAGTAAATAAATATGTTTCAGTTGTTAAAAATAAGTAAAAGTGGAGGTAAATAATATTCATTTAATTGGTTACAGAGCGACCGCGGCGAGCGTGATTTTTCAGTAGTCGGGTAGTTTTTGAACTTACTTTTTATTGAAGTCCAAACGAAACTTTAATAATCCTAGATGTCATAATCAGAAGCAACCGCAACTGTGTCGACGACAGAGCCAACCTTATTTTTATGCTGAATAACTTGTTTACGAGTATACCTACCACAGTTTCTTGGCTTATTTTGTACATGAGTTTACTTATTCTTCTTCTTTTGTACATGAGTTTACTTAGTCTTCTTATTTTGTACATGAGTTTACTT
The DNA here is from genome assembly GCA_946251885.1 of Cosmia pyralina. Taxonomy (NCBI): domain Eukaryota; kingdom Metazoa; phylum Arthropoda; class Insecta; order Lepidoptera; family Noctuidae; genus Cosmia; species Cosmia pyralina. Next base: position 23,574,144 of record OX276351.1, read on the forward strand.
ATTCTTCTTATTTTGTACATGAGTTTACTTATTCTTCATCTTTTCATGTCAGTACTTTGATTGAATAATGTTATTTGTTTGAGCCGGGTAGCCACGTTGATTGTGGCATCAGTGGCATTCTTCGGGCACTTGGGAAAGTCCCGCAAGTAGTATACTCGTACTTTTAACTGTCTTGATTGTTAGTCTATCGAGCTTAGGATCCTAGGTTCAGACCCGGTTTGAGCAAAATTATATTATGGTTTTGCATTAGGAAATTCTCAGTATCAGCCCTGAGTCTCTATTTGCAATGGCAAAAGGCTTTTCGCTATTAACTCTTAAAATGTCGATTGTACACCATGTGTACAGATAACAATAGAATTTCAATTGTGTCTGCTAATTAGCGCGCGACGGGTTAAATGAGACTGACAACAAAAGAGATGTACTCTACCCCTTTTTATAAACTATGTTATAATGTTATTAGGTACTGCATTAAACTGAATTCACGCCATGTCTCCCAAAACATTGCCAGTCAATGTTTTCCTTCCATTATGCGAAAACTATAAGAGAATGTAGATTTAGGAGAAGGCTGAGGACCCTCCATACTTCCTCTTTTAAGTTTCCATATTATGTACGTTTGAATTGCGTTATAGAAGTTTCTGGGTACTAAATTGATTCAACTTTGGTATGTTTTATACATTAAATTTTATTTATTTATTTACTTCAGACACAGTGATCAGAATTATGCTAACCAAAGATAAAATAGGCACCACATTTAAAAGTAAAATTAAAAAACAGAAGTATATTACTCACATAAATAAAATAATTAAATCACAAGAATCTTTTTATGGCTTATTCCGCAAATCCCCTTAAATAATTCCCTTCAAAGGGGTTTTATGAACCTTTGTCCACAAATTCCGCATTGATATCTAGATCAATATATAATACGCGATAATAAGAAATATGTATTTATAAAATTTTAATCACAAAAATCATCAATACATCTATCTAAGTTAGATTTCCCCCGGATTGGTCTGATTTCGGAAATCAGATGAATCCGGGGCAAATCTAACTACATAGAGATGATTCATATAGTTATAATTATGATAATACATACTTATTATTGTCGCGAATCATATTTTGATCAAGATATCAATGGGGATTTGTGGACAACAGTTCATAAAATCCCATTGAAGGCGATTGTCAAAAGGGATTTCGGGAATAAGCCCTTTAAATTCATTAAAATGTTTAAAATCATCAATTCAATACCATTTGCCTAGCCTTTTCCCAACTATGTCGGGGTCGGCTTCTAGTCTAACCGAATGCAGCTGAATACCACTATTCTATATGGAGCGACAGCCTATCTGACCTCCACAACCCCCTTTCGGGTAATACGATACCCCTTGGTAAGACTGGTTGTAAGACTTTCGGGTTTCTGACGACCCTTATTGGCTGTCAAGTCTGACTATGAGAGTGAAATAAATAACTATCATTAACGTTATGAAAGTTTACCTCTCAAATTTTAATTCAACAAACCAAAATATATTTCCTAACAAGTACTGTAAGGATTGATGCTATGATCAAGCCTCGTTGATAATAATATAATGCTGGCTGACATTCAATCATTCAAATATGGAATATCTTCTGTCAAGAAAACAATCCTGGTTTTCTTGACAGGAGGACAGGGATAGAATCTGGTCAAGGCTCGGCATAGAATTAATTTGGTAGGAGTGTTTTATAATTTATTCTGAAGCTTGAAATACAGAGGGCATCGCCCCATATAAATAAGAGTCCCTCTGGTATTATTTAGTAGTTTCAGTTAATCTCCTACTGTGAGGCTCGAGGCTTCACAGTACTTACTCAAGGTACAGTCAACAAAAGAGATATCTAGGCAGGGTATACTAACATACTCGCACGATACGCACAAATGTTCCATCAGGTGTAACGCATAAAACTAGATTTGCCCAACACCAATATTACGTCATTGGTACTTACATATATAAGAAACTACACAAAATACTAAACATACTTGATTTAAACAGGCACACACTAAAACACAAAATTACTCAATGGCTACTTCAACAGGACTACATCACAACGGAGAATCTTCTAGCATTCATCTCCTAAAATTACAATCGCATTATCTACACACATATACACACACATGCATGCACAGACACACACATGCACACACACTCATGCCAATACGCACGCACACGAACTCTCACTCACATACACAACACACTAATAAAATCTACCTACACTTATTTCATAGAATTTACTATTGATTATGTAACATCTACACTGTCTAACTTATTATTGAATGTCAATTACTTACTGTACCCATATGGCTGAACCCTATCTCTTAAGATACAGGCTAGACCTAGTTTAAGGGATAGAGACTATATTATTGTGCTAATAGTGTGACAATTGTAAAATTTATAATCTACAATGTATACAGTGCAATGTGTTCTTGTTTTCATGAAATAAATATTTTTATTATTTTTATTTATTATACTCGTATTTGTATGTGAATTGCTTCATGTTCAATTTCGTGAAAATATACATTTTTGTGTTGGTGTGTAACAATGTAGGAGTATTGCAAAAACAAAGTAATATATAAAATTGAACATGGAGCAAGTCACATACCTACAAATATGTTAGTATACCCTGCCTAAAGATCTCTTTTGTTGACGGTACATTCAACAAAAACACTTTACCACCTACGTTTTTCGGTGACAATCTATCATTTTGAAACTTGCCGACATTTTAAGAACTCACAAAATATCTTGTTGAGAGGATAATTGCGAAGCAATTAAGCTTTCACGATTCGTTTCTGCTTTAAGGAGCAGTTCCTGAAATGGCATTACAATTATTTCCCTCTTCAGAAATTCATTTAAAAATTGTTGCTTGCGAACGTGTTAAAATTTTGATTTCCCTTACAATTATTCGTCTTAATTATTATTTTGTGTGGTATTAATTGTCGAATTCAATTGAAGGCACATGGACATAATTATAAATTCAATAAGTATTATTTATTATTGTTAATTTTTATCAGTTTATTATGCATCACACTAATATTATAAAGGCGAAAGTTTATGAGTGTGTGTGTGTGTGTGTGTGTAAGTTTGTTACTTCTTCACGCTCAAACCGCTGGACCGACTTGGATGAAATTTGGTATGTAGATAGCTTATACCCTGGATTAACACATAGGATACTTTTTATCCCGGTCGACGCGGGTGAAACCGCGGGCCGCAGCTAGTTTAAATATAATTTTATGCCCAATTGAGGTTTAAAGTCTGCGCTGATGGTAAGACATACTAAGTACCACATTTTTATTTGTGTTTACCTTCCCCATATTTTTATTTTTATTTGTGTAAAATACAAACAACGACGACTGTTTCAGTGTACATGTAAGCTGCTCTCAAAATAAAAGATCCAATATCCTTACCCCCTTATTCTTAAAAGAACTAAAACGCTCTATAATCCTATTTTAGTTAGAGAAGTGTTTTGTCAATTTCTTTCGAATTATGATTTGAGTTTGAAAGAAGAAGACAAAACACTTCTATAAATAAAATAGGTTTTTTTTATGAATAAGTGGGTTAGGGCCTATTTCAGGATGTCCGAATAGCCACTATACTTACCGAATAAATTCAAAAATGGAACAGAACTTGTGTGAAAATATTTGCCAAGTAAATTAATAGGAACATAGTCACAGGCACAGTTGGCAGATAATTTCATACAAATTCTGTTCCATTTTTGAATTTATTCGGTGAGTAGTGACTACGAGTATTCGGATACTTAACAGTACTTTTAGTTATTTTACTTCTGAATTTGCATCACTATCAAACTCAAATTGATCTTTATTCTCGTTGTAATAAGGTTGCTGGTGGGTTGCTGCTTATATGTATAAGTAGCTGTCAGACGCAAAATAATTATGAAAGACTATAATTTGTTTGTTAACTTACATCCAAAGCCGAAGTGTCCCCCGACCTCTTGCCATGGCCGCCGAAGCACGAGTGCCCGAACGCAGAGCAGCCACCTGGGAACAATATAATACGATCATTATTATCATTATCTGCCTAGCTTTTTTCCATACCTAGTTACTAATAGTTACCTCCATACCTAGTTACTGGGTAATAGTACGATACCCCTTGGTAAGACTGATTGTCAGACTTTCGGGCTTCTGACGACCCGTAACGACTGTCAAAGATCCACGAATGACAGCCGGGACCAACGGCTCAGCGTGATTTCCGAGGCTCGGTATGTAAAGATGGTCACCCATCCACGGACCAACCGCGGCAAGCGTAGCTTAACCTGATGAATCGACCCGTGCGGCTGTTATCACTTAGCCACAAGCGCCTCCTTAGCCACAAATATTATTACTTAGTTAATTATTATTAGATATCTTCCTCTTAACGATGTACCGTCGCGGAGATTTGCGGTGAACTTTTCGATTTTATTACTAAAAAGTGGTTTACCGAAAATGTCCGCGATGCGCGATGGTACCTCGTTGGTTTAATGGTAGCAGGCGCGACTTCTGAGCACATGGTTCTAGGTTCGATCCCGAAGTTGGTTGATGGATTATATAAAATTTGTCAACAGCAACCAGGAGTCTAGATTCGTGCACGTTTTATGGCATCCGCTCGCCTCCTATTTCATGGACTTATTGGCGAAATGTGTATGTACTTTATATCTCTGCCTACCTTACCAACCCACACTGGGCCCGCGTGGTGGATTACAGCCCACTCCTTCTCACCGAGAGGAGGCCTGTGTCCCAGCAGTGGGAACATTATAGGCTGATTATGCTATATTCTCGTGGCTACGTAATAACAGCCGCACGGTTCGATCCATCAGGTTAAGCTACGCTTGCCGGGGTTGTCCGTGGATGGGTTACCATCTTTACATACCGAGTCTCCTCCGCGCCTCGGAAAGCACGTTAAGCCGTTGGTCCCGGCTGTCATTCGTGGATCTTTGACAGTCGTTACGGGTCGTCAGAAGCCCGAAAGTCTAACAACCAGTCTTACCAAGGGGTATCGTATTACCCAGTTACTGGGTTGTGGAGGTCAGATAGGCAGTCGCTCCATGTAAAATAATGGTATTCAGCTGCATCCGGTTAGACTGGAAGCCGACCCCAACATAGTTGGGAAAAGGCTAGGTAGATTGATTGATGCTATATGCTATACCTTATTAGGATAACAGAAATAAATGCTATTTTATCATTATCATATTTCTGCCCTTGTTCCATTTTACTTGGAGTCGGTGTAACACGTCTTTACTAATATCTTCATAAGTAATTAAGTATTATTCATTGATCAAAGTAAAACTTTGCAACTGAAAATAAAACATTGGTCAAACTGATTCTTTTCAAACCTTACGAGGATAACTTTTAACAAAAGTTTGTTTTTCATATTTAGGAGAGCTTTTTAGGGTTCCGTACCCGAAAGGTGCCTATTACTAAGCCTCCGCTGTCCGTCTGTCTGTCAGCGAGCTGTGCGTAATAGGTTGAAATTTTCACAGATTGTGTATTTCTATTGCCGCTATAATAATAAAATTAAAATTGAAGGGGGTTCCCATACAAGAAACGAGTTTTTTCAACTGAATTATTTTTTAAATATGTAGTGTTTAATATTGTACAGTACTGACACGGAACCCTTCGTGTGCGAGTCCAACTCACACTTGGCCGGTTTTTTATCTCGTACTTTTATTGAACATGTTTAAAACTCGTAGCGTTTTCGTAGCACGTAACCGCGTAGCAGCGTAGCACCGTAGCTGTTTTGTTTAATCTTTATTCTGAACTAGCGACCCACCCCGGCTTCTGGGTATTTCTTTATTATATGTAAGTGTAATATTTATGTATTATACACATAAACCTTCCAGAATAAATTCTCTAAATGGTGGTGAAACCCATATCAAAATCCTTTGTGCAGTATAGAATAACAACGCGGCCACACAGACAGACATGAAAAGCGACGTTAATTTATAATAATGTATAGATGTACAGATTTCTCGATTTTTATCTAATTTTGTGGTGTGTAAGAAAACGTTCTCTTAAATATTCGGACCGTACAAAAACATCAATTAACAAAATTATCAATGACTTTCAAAACATACCTAGCCTTACGGTATGTTATGACGTCACACCAAAATAAATTCATGGAACTCACTCAAAAGGTTTATACTGAATGACATTGAAACACAAAGAGTGTATTCAAGCTATTGTGCGAATTGTATTGGAAAATGTGTGTTGATCTATTTTGCAGTTTTTTTCAATAATTGCCTATCGATTCGTAAAATTAGGTCGAGTTATCGCTGTCATTTTGGTTTACTTGTTATTGACGTAAATCATATGTCAACGAAACCTGTACGTATATATCGATGCAAAAAAGCGGAAACGTAGTAACCCGCACCCATGTCGAAATTTTTTTATTGCAGATTCGGAATCAGAAAAAAAATTTGCGACGAAGAGTCCGACTCCCGTGGCTCTACGACCAATAGAAAATTTTGTACAACGTTTAAATGAACCCTACTTTTTTTTTTATTGTTTTTTTTTTTATAATTTTGCATTTACACCAATTCAACATTTTGAAAATGTTTGATCCCGGTAGTTACAACGCTTCTCCTTTTATTCTTCAAAACACTTGATTTGGAGTACATTTAGCCATTTACAGCGTTTTATCGTAACAAAAAAAAAGTGCTATTGCTGTAACCCACAGAAATATAGATCAAAAGTATCTTCTAGTACACTTCTTGATAAGGGATCAGAAAATAAATTTACGTGAAAAGAATGGCACTTGTAGGTTCAATGATAAAGGAGATATGATTTTTTTTCTGAAATCTCAAAAGTTTTTCTGCTCTGGTGAACATTTTCCATTTTGTGGGATACTACGTTTTCGTTTTTTTGGTCGATATAGTCGTCATCTTCCTAGCCTTTTCTCAACTATGTTGGGGTCGGCTTTCAGTGTATTTCGGGTGCAGCTGAATACCAGTATTTTACATGGAGCGACTGCCTATCTGACCTCTGCAACCCAGTAACTAGGTAATACGATACCCATTGGTAAGACTGATTGTCAGACTTTCGGACTTCTTACGACCCGTAACGACTGTCAAAGATCCAAGAATGATGACAGCCGGGACCAACGAGTCAACGCGCTTTTCGAGGCACGGAGGGGTTTCGGTATGTAAAGATGGTCATCCATCCAAGGACCAATCACGGCAAGCGTAGCTTAACCTGAGGGATCGACCCGTGCGGCTGTTATTACTTAGCCTCGAGTTCCTCAATAATGACAGATCACTTCACCAACATTTTCACGGTGTGATTTCATGATCATTTTTATTTTATGATTTTAATTTAATTTTATAATTTTTATTTAATTTACATTTTTTAATTAAATATTTTTTTATATATTTGTTGTGATTAAAATTTGAATAACCTAAAATCGTAAAAAGTCCAATAATAATAATAATAATCGTCCAAGGAGTCGACGTGATCCACAGAGACTCGTTCTGCATGATCTTCCCAAGCTTGCTAAATATTATATTATTATTATAACAAAAGCTGCTTATATAATTGTGTTAGTATATATAATAACATACCGAGTAGCATAAAAAACTTAAACTCCAGATTATTTAAGGGAAAATTGTTTGACTGGTTAAACTCGAAAAATGTCTATAGTCTTAAAGAATTTATGGATAACAAATTCTCATGTTAGTATTAAGTGAACATATGCACAATTCTGGCAAAACATGTAAGATCTTTATTGTAAATTATTGTAACACCATTTATACCATGTTTTATGCAAATAAATACTTACTTACTTAAAAAAAACATTGATTGAAATAAATGGTGTTGATTTGAATTAAATTGAATAACTTTTCAGGTAACCGTTAACGTCTAAAAGACGTGATGATTTCTATGAAGTGAAGTGTTAATTAATACGAGAATGTATGAGGTGAGTAATTAGCCTCATTTTGTGCGCTTTACATCCGAATTATTTATTGAGACACAAGAGAAGATTTAATATTAGGTCTTTTCCTATGAAATTGCCGTTCTGCAGTACTGGCCATTTCAAATCAAAAATAAAATATTATTTAATATTATTACGAATCACATCACACTAATATCTGTGCTAATATTATAAAAGCGACAGTTTGTGAGTGTGTGTGTTTGTATGTTTGTTACTTCTTCACTCTCAAACCGCTGGACCAATTTTGATAAAACTTGGTATGGAGGTAGCTAACACCCTGGATTTACACATAGGCTAGTTTTTATTTCGGTCTACGCGGGTGAAACCGCAGGGTGCAGCTAGTATTAAATATTCTCTATAAAATGATTTACTGTTTATATTTTTCATTCAGTAACTGGGTTGTGCAATGTCTCAAGATGAATTTACTTGTCGAGTGCATGTTGCCATTGATGCACTGCAACGTGGTCGCTCACAATGGGCCTTATTAGAAGGCTAAAACTCACTCAAAGGGCAATCAATGGTGAGGGCTATGCTGGGAGTTTCTCTACGTGATCGAATCAGAAATGAAGATATCCATAGGAGAACCAAGGTAACCGACATAGCACGAAGAATTGCCAAACATAATAAGTGGCACCAGTGGGCAGGGTACATTGCTCGCAGAACAGATGGCCGATGGGCCAAAAGATTCTGGAGTGGCGACCGCGTACCGGAAGACGTAATGTTGGAAGGCCTCCCACAAGGTGGACCTTGTGAAGGCCGCAGGAATCCGCTGGATGCGGGAAACACAGAACCGGTTGAACTGGCGGTGCTTGGGGGAGGTCTATGTCCAGCAGTGGACATTTTTCGGCTGAAATGATGATGATTATGATGATGAACTGGGTTGTGGAGGTCAGATAGGCAGTCGCTCCATGTAAAATACTGATATTTAGCTGCATCCGGTGAGAGAGAGATTTTTCATTTCTAACTATATTTTATTTTAGTTATGATGTTTAAGCTGTGTTTAGCTAGTGAATGTGCATAGCTTTAGGGAAAATCAGATTACGAAGTAACATACTCGTACATATTGACTGACTCGTGCGTTTGGAAAAAAAAAACAATTACTTTCAATTTTTTTTTTTTTTTTTAGTTTTTTTTGTGTTGAATTGTTTTAGTTTTATTATTTTATAAAAATAAGTACAGTCTGTATCTGTGTGTGTGTAAGTGAACAGCACCACAATTAATGCAGCCCACAGCCCACAGCCCACAATCGCATGCTTGGCCGGAGTTAAAAAGACTTAACTTTTTGTATGTTCGGCTTGCATTCGTACCAACGTCTACCCTCTTCCCGTTTGTTTTAACATTTACTGAAAGGCCACGAGTTCAAGAAATATAAGGTTTCTAGAAACGTACGACTCCCCGCAGACTACAGACTTTCTATCGGCCGATAATTTGGTCGGTTTCTTAAGGTGATATGTAAAAACCGAACTGAGCGGGAACAAGAAAGTGACAGTCAATTATTACATGCGAAAAAAAGAAAGCGCAATGATGCGCTGGAACCAAAATAAAAGCGCCAAATAAAATAAAAATGATTTAAAAATAAATTAAGCTATTTATCAAAATTAACAACCTTACTAACGTTTCATTTGTTAAAAATGTATGGATGTATGTCTGAAATAAAGATATATTATTAATTAAAATATTTTCAGCCAGAGTTTTACACCTAATACGCACATTTTGAATGCAATTTTGCAATGAAATTACTTAGGATTTATGAATTACAGATTTTTTTTTAAAGGTTTTTTCGGAATTAAATTCTATCAAGGTAACCCAATTGCGTTTTTCTTCAGTCAGAGTATTAATCAAATAGTCAATAAACATAAAAATAAAAAATAAACATATATTCAAAAATCCATACATGCTGCAATAGTGAAATAAATGGTTACGAAAAAGCCCCCAATGTTTAGAAATCCATGTTGAGTAAATAACTTATACAGACACAGTAGAGTTTAGCGACAGCAGGACACTAAAATAAAAAAAAAAAAACAAAAAAACTTTTTACAAATAAAAACAACCGACTTCCAAAAAATACTACAAAGTGAAAAATAACTTTAATTTAGGAAGTCGGTGTCTTTGGATCTGTATTTTAGCTTTTTGCCACCGAATTCCGAAATTAAAGTTATTTTTCACTTTGTACTTAGTATTTTTTTGGTAGTCGGTTGTTTTTTTTTGTAAAAAAGTTTTTTTATTTTTCACTTTTTAGTGGATCAGTCTGTAATTCATCTAAGTTACAATAGCCTAATGTCAACTGCTCATCACCTTTTACAAAATATTGCTTTTCCCGATACAAGGACGTTAATTGTTGAGGAGTTCTCCCAGTGAGGAACCAGGAGAACTGGAACTGATGGTGAAATCACCATCAGCTCCATTTCAACATATGTATTGTGACGAGCATAAATTGCTTATCAATAATCGAATCGCAACCCGTGAAATACGTATTATAGAGTAGTTACGATGCCCATCTCTGGTCCTCCTCATCAGTTCCACTTCACTAAATAGTGCTTTCTAGGAGCAAATGCACAAGTTACTATAAAAAATACCCAAATCGCTATAGGTGTGCCTATAAAAATTGAAGGTTCCCCTCGATTTCTCTGGGATGCCATCATCAGATCCTGATTTCTTTATCATGGTACCACCCTTGGGATATCTCCTATTCAACAAAAATTAATCATAAAAATCGGTTCATAAACGACGAAGTTATCCGCGAACACACATAAAATAAATATGTATATACGGTCGAATTGATAACCTCCTTTTTTTGAAGTTAAAAAAAATTTTGGTTAAAAGTTAAAACATTTGATTTCACATACACCTACATGGACACTTATGAAACGTCAGAAGCTAGGTGCACGGTTCCAAATTGGTTGTTTCCTATGGAGAAAAGCCGGCAAGAAACTCCATGGTTACTCTTTTATTTTCAATATTTTCAAATAACAGTGTTAATAGGTATGGGAGGACAATTCTGGATCTCACGACACAGGGAACCCTAGTGTGAGTTCCAGGAAACAACACATTGAAAGTAATTTCTTAAACAATAAATTATTCTTATTCTTAAACAATGTAGGCCTTTCAACAACTACCAGGTACTTAACAAAATAGAAAATAATCAACAAATGTACAGTCAGTTCAACGTTCTCACATTCACAAAATAGAAAAGAATCTATTTAGAAGATTAATCACACTTCACACTAATATTATAAAGGCGAAAGTTTGTGAGTGTGTGTGTGTGTGTGTATGTTTGTTACTTCTTCACGCTCATCTCATCCAAATTTCATCCAAATCGGTCTAGCCGTAGACCGATTTGGATGAAATTCTGTATGTAGACAGCTTATACCCTGGATTAACACATAGGCTACTTTTTATCCCGAAAAAATGTAGTGCTCCCGTGGGATGAGCAAGAAATTCAAATATATTTGTTACTCTTTCAAACTCAAACGCCTCGACCGATTTTGATGAAATTTTGTGTGGAAGTAGCTGACACTCTGGATAAACACATAAGTTACTTTTTATCTCGAAAAATAGAGATAGACAATAAATAGAGAGATATAATTTGGTGTGAAAATAGCAGACATCCTGTGTACACATAGCACACATAGGCTACTTTTCATCCTGAAAAATGTAGTGTTCCCGTGGGATGAGCAATTATTTTGTAAATACTTTTCTCACCGATTAAATAATACACGTTTTAGTGTATCTCATAAACCGCGGGTATCACCGCGGGGCACAGTTAGTAAAAGAATAAAAATAAAAACCTATGACATGACACAAATGACATGATTGCCGTTACAACTACAGTAACAAATCTGAATAAATATCATGTTCACCGATTCCTAAGTCACAGGATCTCCTAGATTGGGCGTCAGGGTTTACTCTATCTGTATGACCTTTATTCACTGAAATTCATGCGACCTAGTTTTTGAGCATTGTTGAAGGTTTTTCTATAAAATAAAGATTTTTTTAATTTTTTTATTCAAAATGAACTTTAGGATTGTTTTTTAAATGTTTTTTGGCAATGATCCCCTTGGCTTGCTTATTCATAGAAACTTTAAAAGATAACGCATTGTATGTAGACTGATGTCTTCGTGTCCTCTTGTATTTTTGTAAATTATCTTTATAAGAATTTTTAATGAAGGACATGAAAGAGTGTCAGGTACCCGACGACGATGTCGAGGATAGAGCGAAGTGGAAGAGAAAGACCAGGAAGGCTGACCCCACCACCATGTGGGATACATAGCGGAAGAGAGAGAGAGAGAGAGATCTTTCTAAGAATTTTTATTTAAGTTCATATTTTTTGATTTTATACTTTCAAAAGTCACTTTAAAAAATATGACTGCTCGCTATACAAATAAAAAGAAACACGAAACATTGAAACACGACAAAGTTAAAATCGAAACAGCACCCTAATTGCGTAAAACACTATCAATCGGAATCAATTTCATTTTGACAGTTCAACAACATTCATTGCGTTATTTACGATGTCGAGCAGACAAATTTTCCGAATGTAATAAAGCAATGGATAAGCAATTTGCTTCAAAATGTTCCAGATTCCGATCGATGGTGTGTTACGCAATTAGCGTGCAGGTCGTCAACGGATTAATAGAGTATGTCGGAATGCACCGGACAACACGTGTGACGCGCCATCCGTGACGTAACCGACCGGAACCGGCCCGGACTACTCCTAACGAATCGTATACGGGTGATCTGAAGTACCTACCCGTAGAATGACGCATAGCATGAAGCTAGTCGTCAATTATACCTAAACATGAATGCCCTATACAGCTGGGGAGGCAGAGAATCATGTCGGCCTCACACCGACTAAAATCCAAATATTGGTTATGGAGAAGAACTGGCAAGAAACTACAAGGATACTCTTTTAAATCAATATATTAATTACACAAGCCCAGGTACATAATTCTTATCACTTCTTTAAGTGAGAACAACGAAAAAAGAAAAAAAAAAAAGATTAAGGATAAGCCCTGGCAGTTAGGAGATGACCAGTCTCAACTGAAGACGCATTCACGAACATGACGCGTAGATCAGCACCATCCAGCTCAGCCATAAACCGCACTAGTTCAATTCAACTTACTCGCATGATGCTTACTCAAGTAGCAGAACATCATGCGGTTTTGCGTTTTTACGGTTTCGTGGATACCGAGAGTATGTCATGCTCTCTCAAGTCAAACACACATCACCCGTCCGTCTAGGAGGAACGGAGGGATTAAAATAATAAAACCCTGCGTTGTTCCTCCACGCACTGCACCCCTGACAGACAGGTACGGTGGCACTGAGGCATACTAAGCCGCCGTTCGCACAGACGTAAAAATATCGCGGCGATTTTTTTCGCGCACTGAATTTTCAACGCTCTACTTAGCGCCGAGAGTTGAAAATCCAAGTGTGTTTTTTCGACGCGCTGGGATACAACACCGAAAGTTGAAAGTTTTGTGTGCGATAAAATCCCGCCGCGATATTTTTACGTCCATGCGAACGTCGCCAAAGAGTACAAACCTCTCACAAATATTTTCACACGTGACTGTGCCATGCAATCGTCACTCGCCGTCCCTAAATTCCCTTTGATCCGGCATTTCGTATCGTTGCATAACTCTATCGGATCGGTCACTATCCGGCACTATCCAATTAGAGAAACGGATAGTTATTATAGATACCAGCTAATGATAGTATACGGATTTTGAAAATTTAAGTACTGAGAAATGATTAGGTCAAAACCTGCTTGACATTGTAGAGTCAGTTTTTCTCAAATGGGATACCTTTCGCTATTCCACCAATATTTTGGACAAATATTATGTTAATGATGATTTTATAGCGATCTGGTAACAATAAATTCCTCACCATTTTTGAGTATTTTTCAGAGTTTTCATGTTCTATTTCTTTAAATTAGCTTTCATTTGCCTAGTTAAAATAGATAATAAGCAAAGATTTAAATAATAATCAAAGATGGCTTGACGACACGGTTGGCGCAGTGGTTGAGCGATTGACTGCTGCGCAGCATGTCGCGGGTTCGATTCCCGCACGGAACAAATATTTGTACGACCTACAAGTATTTGTTCCGAGTCTGGGTGTTTTTCTATCTATAATATGTATGTATTTACAAAAAAAAAATGTATATAAGTAGTTTATCAGCCATCTCGTTACCATAACACAAGCATTAGGTTGCTTAGCTTGGGGCTAGATGGCGTTGTGTGATATGTCCAAACATATTTATTTATTTATTTATTAAATCGATAATAAGTCTATAAGCAACAATCTAATACTACAAGAAGTAATTCATTTTCAAACAATTTTTTTTTTTAATAATTAATTAGAGCCAGGATGTTGCTTTTTTACACTTAGAGCCTATTTCACAATGTCCGAATAGCCACCACTTACCGAATAAATTCAAAAATGGAACAGAATTTGTATGAAATTATCTGCCAAGTAAGTTAATATGAACTTAATTGCGTGGTGAAACCGGCCCTTATTATCGATTTAAATTTTTGCTTATTACATTTTTACTACGCAAATGAGAAGATTAAAACCAAACATTTAAATCGATAGTAAGTATAAAAGCAACAATCTAAAACTACGGGAAGTAATTAATTTTCAAAAAACAAATATTTTTTTAATAATTAATTAATGTTAGTAAGTACTTAAACACGGTCAGCAAACCCCACTTAAAGTTATAAATTGATTATCTTAAAACATTGGAATACTTCCATGTGACTTGGTAATCCGATTTACATAGTAATTTACTTCATAAATGTAATTATATCCCATTAGGGGTGGCTTGGAGACAATTACACAAAAGTGTTTCCAACAAGTATCCTAGAATATGTATACTAAATCTATGAGTATATCTTACTTTGTGTTTATGAGCATAGTCACAGAATAAATAATAGTACTAAGTAGCACAATTACAATATGGTGTTACTGATTAAATGAGGGGCATAATTGTATGAGGATTTCATTACAAACATTCGATTCTCATTCTAAATATAAAAAATATAAAACATAATAAAAATGGTATTCCATATTTAAATCCTTGTTTTCAATTGATGTTATTTCCACTTAAGAACGCTGTTACAAATGGGTAGTCAAATCATTACTTTTTTACACAAAAGTATGTTTATTAAATAAAATGCTTTGCATTCATAAAATGTTTTTGGCCGAATTGTTGATAGATGTGCATGGTACGATACAGAAATATAAATATAATTTTAGATAGGTAGAGTTTGTCAATAAATGTACCGAACTGAAAATTTTTACTTCGGTACATTTATTGAGAAACTGTACTTAAATAAAATTATATTTATAGTTCAGAATCGTACCATGCACATCTATCAACAATTTGGACAAAAAAAAACATTTGAAGAATGCAAAGCATTTTATTTAATAAACATACTTTTGTGTAAAAAAGTAATGATTTGACTACCCATTTGTAACAGCGTCCTAAAAAAATATCTATTTTATATCAATGAAAATTAGGTTAATTTTAGGATGACTATCTACTATTCACAAAAATATTTTTATTACTGTAGCGGAAACTGAACTTTATGGTTGGGTTTTATAGTTATTTTTCCAAAAATATAAATTTGTTTGAATGTTTAGAAACTAAATTATGAATGCACTAGTACGTAGGTATAGATCAATTTGCCTGCCTTACTAGCCAGTTTGAAGTAAGATGTCACTGGCCAGTGCAGTCAGCCGCGCATTGCATGTGAAAATGTAAGGTTTTCAAAGCGATAAGTATGAAAAATGTTTTTAATTGTATATTTGACCATATCTCCCTTTTATCCATTCATGCCGTCAAACAATCTGCCGTTTCCCAATTATGTTGAGGTCGGCTGGTAATGGATGGTCACCCATCCACTTAACGGCCGAGGCAAGCGTAGCTTAAATTTCAATCAACCCGTACGGCTGTTATTACTTAGCCCCCCTACCCATTCATGCTGTATAACATTATTTCCTTTACTTACACTCATAACGTAAAGTTCTGATTATGAATTAAAAAAAAAAAAAAAAACTATTAAAGTACACTTCAGATCGACCAAGGAGTTTTCAATTCGATTTTGATCATTACATATGGGGTCCTCGCTATAGGGCGCATGCGCCCTCTCTCATACATAGATAATCCTGAATAAAGTTTTTGTACATAGTACCAGCTTCAGTAACACTGTAATAGAATTTGGCAAAAACCCTCGTTTGTCTGTTTTGTGAGCTCCGACCTAATTGCTTTGTTGTTTATTTGTGTAACGAAGTAATAACTCCCCTTTATCGGCATTAATAAAACTACAATCTATATTTTATAGGAGTTTGTATCTTGGGGCAAAAACACCCAGTTTTTGCCTGGATGCTGATGAATTAGATAATACCCACTCCTTAACTCACTGACTCCTTTGGTCCAATACTAACATCAATCAATCTGCCAAGCAAGCCTTTTCCCAACTATGTTGGGGTCGGCTTCCAGTCTAACTGGGTGCAGCTGAATACTAGTATTTTACATGGAGCGACTGCCTATGTGACCTCCACAACCCAGTAACTGGGTAATACAATACCCCTTGGTAAGACTGGTTGTCAGATTTACCAAGCTTCTGACGACCCGTAACGACTGTCAAAGATCCATGAATGACAGCCGGGACCAACGGCTTAACGTGCTTTCTGAGACGGAGGAGTCTCGGTATGTAGAGATGGGTAACACAAGCAGCTTGACAAATCTATCCAGCGCAGGCCTTCCAGTCTAGCCGCTAATACCGTAAGGATGCTGTTAGTGCTTTCACTGACTTGTGCGTATAGTAGCGACGCAACTTTATTGCGTAGACTTAAAAGCATGATTTTTTTAGAGCTCCAACGGACGGTCCCTTTTCAAGACCTACGTATTTGTTATTAATTTTAACTTTTTACCTCCACGCGTTCCTGAGAATAAGGGTCTTGCTTGACGGACTGATAGACAGAGAACGAAATAATCCTTTAATGGTTATTGATAGTATTGACAAAAGAGTGATAGTATTTGGATTAACCAGACAAGAAGGATGGGTAGGTATATCCATTTAATTTCGAATTGATACGAGTTAATTAGACAAGAAAAGTTCTTGCTATGGCCAGTTACCAATTGTTTCAACAGGTAGCGAGGTGGTGAGTTTTTTTCTTTTCATTCGGTAATTTGGGGTGCATTAGCTTCCACTACTTAAGGCAAAAGCGCTAGGCTAGCCCGCGAAATTTAAGAAGGAATATTACTGATTCTAATGAATAAAATTCTGTACATATTTGTTACGGTCGCGAATCATACTTTAATCAAAATACAACCTAATACTGACTCGCAAATTGCAAAAAAAGTAAGAAAATTTGAATTTCGCGGGCTACCCTGGCGCGTCCCCCGTAATGGAGATACTCAAACTTTCTTACGTCTGACGTATCCTGAGCAATCAGCCCCAAATATATTGGCCAGTCTGCGTGGATTACTAAGCTAATATTTTTACAGTAGGTACCTACCTATTCTTATAACCGGCAGATATTGTTGCAATCCTTTTCCGACAGACCTTTTATTTATTTTATTCGCAAATCACCGCCGCCAGCCAATGTATTCACAACCTAACAATTAATGCACACATGCGGCAAATAGAACCCATTTAATATTATTATTGTTTAGTAAACAATGAATGAAGACCTACTTTATGAGGCAATCATTTCAATTTAAGTGATATGTATGGTAATTTAATGGAGAAAAACGAATAAATGAGACGTTTGTAGTGATATATTCTCAACCGTGAGACAAACAAGGTTGGTGGTACCTACGTACTTATTAATGTAAATGTTTCAATGCTAATAACCATATCGGACCTTTCTTCTCTCTTGCTCTTTCTCAAGTCAGCAAGAGACAAAAATATCTCGTGTCGTGGTGAATAGATTAGCTAACTAACAAAGTTGTTACAGGACTGACTTCCCAAAATGAGTTAGAAAGAAGGATCATAACTAAAAAAAAACCAGCCAAGTGCGTGTCGGCATAATGAAGGGTTCCGTAGTTAAAAAGAATGTATCCCAAAAACAAACTTGACAATGGATCCCAAAAAAAAATGTTTTATGTCTTTAAACTACAAATTAACAATTTTCGGATAAAACAATTTTCCTTTACTTGTGCTGGGAGACCTTGCTTCTTGCCAAATTTCATTATTCTAGGGCAACGGGAAGTACCCTATAGGTTTTGATTTACTTGCGACAGTTGCGAGTATCAAAATGTGTCGCAAAATGGCCGTGTTCTTATTGCGTTGACTTAGAAGCCTGAGTTTTTTAGGACTCCAAGAGACCATAGACTTACGTATTTGATATTCATTTCAACTTCAGATAGACAAACAGACAACGAAGTGATCCTACAAGGGTTCCGTTTTTTTCCTTTTGAGGCACGGAACCCTAAAAAACATCTTGGATTGGAAATGGATTTAACCATTTATCGATCAACGGTTTTATCCAGACAGTTAAGCCAAAATGATGTGTCCAAAAAATCTGACATTGTCGCCTTCTATCCAACGTAGGTACATGCTCAGACGTAGAGTTGCATACATCAGCTCTGGAGTTGCGTACATCAGCTCTGGAGTTGCGTACATCAGCCCTGGAGCTGCGTACATCAGCCCGATATATATACAATACAATTAGTCGCCTTCTATCGGCTAAATAAAGCACCTGCTGATTAAATAGTAGTACTTTTAGTCTTTGTTTGCCCCGTTTAAGCTATTTTAATTCTAAACGGGTACCCAGTTATCAGAAATCTTTACATTATAAAATCAAAAAATCAAAATTCATTTACTAGGCTGAGAATCAACACTTTTTGAAAGTCGAAATTACATAAGACAGTCCCCCAAAACGGCCGCCCTTCACCACTTCCTAGTGCTTTAGCTGCGAAGAAGAAGTGGCGCAACAAACTATCCTCCATAAAATACGGCGAAACTAAGTAACTTTCTGTCCATCTTTTGCAGTAACTATAGCATCTTTTTGACAGGAAAAAATACACACTAATCTGCAATAATAAGTAATTTTATTTGTTCTGAAATCTATTTTAGTCTAAAGAACTAATCAATCAATCAATCTGCCTAGCCTTTTTCCCAACTATGTGGGGATCGGCTTCCAGTCTAACCGGATGCAGCTGAATACCAGTATTTTACATGGAGCGACTGCCTATCTGACCTCCACAACCCAGTAACTGGGTTGACAGACTTTCGGGCTTCTGACGACCCGTAACGACGTGTTAAAGATCCACGACTATCACCCGGGACCAACGGCTTAACGTGCTTTCCGAGGCACGTAGGAGTCTCGATGTGTAAAGACGGTCACCCATCCACTGACCAATCCTGGCAAGCGTAGCTTAACCGGATGGATGAATGTTTATAGAAGTAAAGAAAAAAAAACTAAATCCAGGTCTATTTTTTTTAGTTTTTACCATATTAATCCTACAATTTTCATTAAAAGTGTCTGTTCAGGAGGAAAATAATAAGGAATGAATTTCATGTTATTACTTTCTAGGCCAATCAATATATTTTTTGTAAAAAATAGATAATTGCTTCATATTTTGCAATAAATTACCAGCGTCATGTCAACGCGCATGTCTTTCTTTTTTATACAGTCCGACAGTGACCGCGATTTTACGGAAGGACAAGCCTTAAGTTTGAAGATATTTTTGCCCAACTTTTAGATAGCAAACAAGACAGTGTTTTCTTACTTCCCGGACCTCGGTGCACTGTTATTTAATAATTATAACTACCTCCTTGACTACGTCTCGTCTCCAATCTCCATGAATGACAAACTAAGCCAATCTCGTCCTGCGCTAATGAATGGACAAAAGGAGATTGTCTGCCTTATAAGGAATGCAGGCCAAATTGTTAGTGGTGTCAGATAAATTTGAGAAAACTATAGCGGAATAATGTTGGATTTTGTGGACAACAAAATGGTGTAATTTTTATGATACCCATAAGAATTACATCATCATCGATTTTACAGCGTAAATAATGTTAATAATTTTTATGTTACTTTGTATCATTCTGATTTTGTGGCTCCTAATATTATCAAATACAAACACAAAAAACAAATACAAATAGATACGAATAGATTTTTGTGCTTTCTTATAATCCAGAAAAAGTAAATAAATATGTTTCTAAATACGAATTTTAAATAAAATGCAAAATGTCCCCCGTGTGTCACGACATTATGCGCAATTAGCATCTTTAAATGCATTACATAACTTGAGGAAGCATAAATGCATCTAATTCCAACGCTGTCTGGATGGACAAATGCAGATTAATTCCAATCCTTTATCTGTTTTAAACGCAATGTATCCCTGCCTGATAAGCGTACCTATAACTCGAAAACCACTTATCAGATTTAATAAAATCACAATATCAAAAAAAATCTGCCGTTCCATACATTTTGACCGTGTAGGTACTTTTGTATGAAACAGCATAGAAATATCTTGTTTCTATATCTATGGAAACAGCAGATATTTTTTTTTTATAACTGACGAAAAATTTCAACTCCAGAATCATCTACTAAATCATAGGGTAACAGGTTGCTAGTCGATGTCCCTGCCACCCTGCGTACAAAGTGAATGAGTTGTTAAAGCCAGGGGTCCATTAAATATAAATATTATAGAAATATTAAATACTAGCTTTTGCGCGCGTGGATGTCCGGAAGATACCACCGGGATTAAAAGTACCCTATGTGTTAATCCATGTTATAAACTATGTGTATACCAAATTTCATCGAAATCCGTTCTGCCGGTTTTATGCCAATCCGGAATATATTAGTTTGGGGAAAAAGTCTTTTCGCATTATAGTATGTATGAACTTAAAATAAAATCTCTTTGGCTATACTATTTGTATCTGGCTGGTTTTGGTATCATTGAAAGTATAAATTTTAAAGAACATAATTCCAAATTCAAATTAGGAAAATGTGTGATTTTCATTTGTCTTTCGTACTGTCAAGATGAGTGAATCTAATGAAGAAATTCGATACATTTTAAAATTTTACTACAAAAAAGGTAAAAATGCAACGCAAGCCGCGAAAAAAATTTGCGATGTTTATGGACCCAGTGCAGTGTCTGTGAGAGTAGCACAAATTTGGCTTAAGCGTTTTCAATCCGGAAATATTGATGTCAAAGATGCACGTCGTTCTGGTCGCCCTATTACGGATAAAATGGATGCCATTTTTGAAAAAGTGGAACAATATCAGCATATCAGTAGTTACGACGTAGCTGAAGAACTGGGAATTGACCACAATATAGTTTTGGCGCATTTGAAAAAAACTGGGTACACAAAAAAGCTCGATATTTGGGTACCTCACGAGCTCACTGAAAGAAACCTAATGAACCGTGTACTCATTTGTGATTCTTTATTACGGCGTAATGAAACCGAACCATTTTTGAAGAAGCTGATAACTGGCGATGAAAAGTGGATCACGTACGACATGAACGTGTGAAAAAGGTCGTGGTCAAAGGCCGGTCAGGCTTCACAGACTGTGGCGAAACCCGGGTTAACTTGCAACAAGGTGATGCTGTGTGTGTGGTGGGATTGGAAGGGCATTATTCATTATGAGCTGTTACCACCAGGCAGGACCAATGATTCTGAACTCTACTGCGAACAACTGATGAGATTAAAGCAAGAAGTTGAGAGAAAGCGGCCGGAATTAATCAACAGAAGGGGTGTGGTTTTTCATCAAGATAACGCTAGACCTCACACATCTTTAGCCACTCAGTAAAAATTAAGAGAGTTTGGCTGGGAGGTGTTAATGCATCCGCCGTATAGTTCTGACCTTGCACCTTCAGATTTCCACCTGTTTCGGTCTCTTCAGAATTCTTTAGGCAGTGTCAGGTTAACATCACGAGAGGACTGCCAAAACCACTTGTCGCGGTATTTTGATCAGAAGTCCCAAAATTTCTATAGCAATGGGATCATGTCCCTACCTACAAGATGGCAAAAAGTTGTCGAACAAAATGGTACCTACAAACATTAGATAAATGTAAATAATGTATATTAAAAAATGTTTTGAACTTTCTTAAAAAATGCGAAGAAACTTTTTCCCCAACCTAACATCTAGATAAAAGGACAAACATTCTAAAAACTATGTTTTGCGCATCAGACCCGTTCTCACACCTCGTAGCAATAACTTTTTTTTTATATTCTTATAATATGTTCAGTTTTGACTTCGTTGCTATTTTATTATCTTATTTTCTACTACTACTACTTATCTTACTGATATTATAAACGCGAAAGTTTGTGAGGATGGATGCAAAAACTTACTTGAACGGATTTTGATGAAATGTGCCGCACAAATGTGTGATAGTTTATAACCTGCACCCTAATTGCGTAACACACTATCAATCGGAGTTCGTTTTCGAGGAGACAAATACAAAAGTAATAACAGCCGCACGGGTCGATCCATCCGGTTAAGCTACGCTTACCGGGGTTGTTCCGTGGATGGGTGACCATCTTTACATACCGAGACTCCTCCGAGCCTCGGAAAGCACGTTAAGCCGTTGGTCCCGGCGTCATTCGTGGATCTTTGACAGTCGTTACGGGTCGTCAGAAGCCCCAAAATCTGACAACCAGTCTTACCAAGGGGTATCATATTACCCAGTTACTGGGTTGTGGAGGTCAGATAGGGAGTCGCTCCATATAAAATACTGGTATTCATCTGCATCCGGTTAGACTTGAAGTCGACCCCAACATAGAGGGAAAAGGCTAGGCAGACATCTACGGGTTCAATACTTACACGGGTGAAACTGCGGAGCACTGCTAGTACATAATATGTATAGATTAATATGACAGTATAGCAAGATACAAGTTAAAATCTCCAGAGCAAACGTGAAATGCAGTTTGAAGTAACAAGGGAATAAGCTTCATAAAAGTTGATTTAGGATGTTGAACACGCAACATATATTTTATCTTCACAATACTTTTAGATTTATGTTAGTTTGCACTTACACGGACAGGTGTTTAAAGAGTGAAGAATAATGCTACAGAACTAAACCATTTAATTCAAGATGTATTATAATACCTATTTTTGAAATACAAACAGATTTTTTTCATTTTAAGGACGCTGTTACAAATGGGTAGTCAAATCAATACTTTTTAAAACAAAAGTATGTTTATTAAATAAAATACTTTACATTCTTAAAATGTTTTTTGGCCAAACTGTTGATAGATGTGCATGGTACGATTCTGAACTATAAATATAGTTTTAGATAGGTACAGATTCTCAACAAATGTACCAAAGTGAAATTTTTTACTTCGATACATTTATTGACAAAATGTACATAATTAAAATTATATCTTTACTAAACTTTTGAGTTAGCTTTAATAATTTAATACGTATTTTTCCCACATAATTTATGTGAATGATGCTCTAATTTATTTTGCAGAGTGCTATGCGAATTTTTGTGGGGTTACCACTAAAAACTGAAAAATAAAAAAACTTTTTTACAAAAAAAATAAAAATAACCGACTCCCAAAAAAAAACACTACCAAGTGAAAAATTACTTTAATTTCGGAAGTCGGTGGCAAAAAACTAAACTAAAAAACCAAAGACACCGACTTCCAAAACTAAAGTTATTTTTCACTTTGTAGTGTTTTTTTTTTGGGAGTCGGTTGGTTTTTTTTTTTTTTGTAAAAAGTTTTTCTACTTTTACTAATGTTCTATTTTGCGAATTTTCATCTAGGATACTAATATTATGAAGAAGTAAAATTTCTGAGTTCGTATGTAGGGGTATTCTTCGGAACTACTAATCTGATTGAGAGGGCTATGCTGGAGTTTCCCTACGTGATCGAATCAGAAATGAAGAGATCCGCAGGAGAACCAAGGTAACCGACATAGCCCGAAGAATTGCCAAACATAATAAGTGGCACCAGTGGGCAGGGCACATTGCTCGCAGAACAGATGGCCGATGGGCCGAAAGGTTTGTAGAGTGGCGACCGCGTACCGGAAAACGTAGCGTTGGAACGCCTCCCACAAGGTAGACCAGTGACCTGGTGAAGGCCGCAGGAATCCGCTAGATGCAAGAAGCACTGCTCGTGCTTGGGGGAGGCCTATGTCCGGCAGTGGACGTCTTTCGACTGAAATAATGATGACTAATCTGATTTCGAAAATTCTTTCACTAATGGGAAGCTACAATGTAGTTATTGCGAGAAATTTTACGCGGACGAAGTCGTAGGCAGAAGCTAGTCTCTTTGATTTAAGAAACCAGCCCTAAACAATCTTCCCAACTCCATACGTTATAACTTCAGGTCTTTTTCATTTCAGATTCTATGTAGTAGTAACTTGCACCGCATACCAGGAAAACAATTAGTACTAGAATTAAAAGTAATTAACTTAAATTTAGGAACTTCGCAAGTTGAATTATAAAAAGTTTATATTATAGGATGCAAGGATAGCGTTGTTTTTTTTTCTCTTAACTTTAGAAACGGTTAAAAAAAAAATAATTTGAAAGAATAACTTTGAATAGTAAAATCCAACTATATTCTAGATATTAATTCCCTTGAAGCAGTTTTTAGAACAAACTGACTTTGATTTGTTCCAATGTGACTTTTTCTATACTTAGGTAGGTAGGTACTGTAAAGGATTGATGCTTTGATCAAGCCTCGTTAATATTATACTGGCTGACATTCAATCATTTAAATATGGAATGTCTTCTGTCATGAAAACAATTCTCGTTTTCTTCATAGGATGACATATAGAATCTGGTGAGGGCTCCGCGTAGTACTAATTTAGTAGGAGTGTGATATAATAGATAAATAATAATTGATTGATTGATTGATTTTAATAGTAATTGATTTGAAGCTTAACATATAGAGGGCATCAGCCCCATAAAATTAGAGTCCCTCGCGTATTATTTAGTAGTTCAGTAAATCTTTTACTGTGAGGTTCGAGCCCTCACAGTACCTACTACATGTTATATTTATTTCTATCGACCCGGCCCTGCTTCGCATAGTTTTTACGAAGGTTTCTATATTATATGTATGTTAAATATTAATGTTTTATACTTAATAAACCTTCCGGAATAAATTCTCTGAATGTTAGTAAAAATCGCATCAAAATCCGTTGCGTAGTTTAGAAGAACAACGCGGCCACACAGACTGACACAAAAAGCGACTTTATTTTATAATAAATATAGGTAGATATGCATGCGAGTTTCGTATCCTAAATAACGAGGGACTTGGAGATATTTTAAGGATACTCATTAGGTACTTCAAATGCTCTTCAATGAGCGTTCCTTTTTTGTTTGTTGAGCTTTTGTAGAGTTATTTTTTTATTAACTCTCGCTGTTTTTAAACACCCTAAAAGGCAGAGTTGCCAGTTTATAATAAAGAAAAATCAGTAAGATTACGTTTATTTTGAAAAGGTAAAACTTTAGTACTTTCAGATGAAGACATCAGCAGTTTGAAAACAGCCTGAGACTGAGGTCCTGTTTTACTACCTACGATTAAGTTCCTATTAACTTACTTGGCAGATAATTTCATACAAATTCTGTTCTATTTTTGAATTTATTCGGTAAGTAGTGGCTATTCAGACATCGTGAAACTTTCAAGGTGCAATAAAAAGCGCTTACTTATATTCAGCACTTATTTCCATCTTACTTACTTACAGGTCACATACTCCTGAAATATTAAGTTTCACAGAAAAGACCCGAGCCGTTTGACTTTTAACTTAGAAAACTACGCGAACATATTCCTTTGCTTACTTTTACATCCGTAATAATATGCTCAAAAACTTCTTGCGAGGAATTTGTACCCAGTTCTCATAGTTTCGTTAAGAATTTGCGAGAATTTTAAACCTTACTTCAATCATTATTACACTATTTTATTCGATAGGTACACAATGAATCACATTCAAAGTATTACCAACCATAAACCAACTACAGGCACTTTTGAATTGTCAAGGGGTCGATCAATCATAAAGTTTAAGCTAATTGCTCATTCCAAAGCGTAGTAGGTTCCTATGGAGAAGAACGGGCAAGAAACTGCACGGACACTCTTTTAAATCAAAATATTGTTACAAAATATTGGTTACATTATTCATGTTGTCATGATAATTATAGTGAGAACGATGTAAAAAGACGTGCCCGTTAAAAACTTCCGTAAAAAAATACTAAAAAAGAAAACAATTCACAAATTCAAATAAGCCGTGGCTGACCAGGAGCTAAACCACCACCTCTTAAAGCAGTATTATTTTAATCTTACATGAGTGTGGGAAAGAGATGGAGCTAGACGTCCTGTATAGCTCCATCTCTTTCTCACACTGAAGTAACATTAAAATAATACTGCTTTAAAGTGGTGGTTGGCCCCCTGATGACCAGTCCCTACTGACGCACCCGTTCACGAACATGACCTGGGTAGGTACCTACTGTAGGAAGGTACTACAACGAAACACTTAATTTGTGTTTAAATAATAGGTACTACAAAGCATTGATGCTTTGATCAAGCCTCGTTAATAATTATATATTATATTAGACATTCCATATTTGAATGATTGAATGTCAGCCAGTATTAACTGGCTGACATTCAATCATTCAAATATGGAATGTCTTCTGTCAAGAAAACGATTCTCGTTTTCTTCATAGGATGACATATAGAATCTGGTGAGGGCTCTGCGTAGAACTAATTTAGTAGGAGTGTGAATTATAATTTATATGAAGCTTAAAAATATAGAGGGCTTCGGACCCATTTAAATAGAGTCCCTCTAGTTTTATTGTTTATTTAGTAAATCTCCTACTGTGAGGTTCGAGCCCTCACAGTACTACACGGAATCGTTTCACGTTTTTTCATTATTATATTTTTTTTCATGGTATTCGCTTTTCTAAGCCGACATCTAATTATATTTCTGCCTTATAAATTCGTATTGGCCTTTATCTCATAATTGTAAGACATTACATTAAAATATATATATATATATATATATTGAGACTAATAAGTTTTGTTGCAAACAAATATTCATAGATAACTAGTCGGTTCTTATATAACAATACATCATGGGAGCCTGTATCTCTGCATACAGCGCCAATCCTCTCTGATATTTATCAAAAAAAAAAAAAAAAAAAATACACAATTTTGTTTCAAACCTAATGTCTTAGAGACTATTTTAAATACAATAAAAATAATCAACAAACAAACATAACATAATTATAATTATTATAAAAGGTTGCATGTTAAAACCAACTTGACCGTACAGGTCAAGAATCTCTACAGAACCTACACAGTTCGCCATGTGGTGTTGATTTCAAAGTTTAAAGTCTGTTTTGACGTCCAGAACAACATCAGTATAATATTATACCAAAGCAACATTTCGGGAATGAAAATAGTTTATTCGAAACTTAATAGCAGTAACAGATTGTTAATATTAAAGTTACGACTAGCATAGACAATGTTTGTACGTGGTAGACTGCGATCAAATAATCACGCAACCACGGTTACGTTAGTCGAACACTCGAACTAAAGCTTGGTTTACACTGTATCATAAGTTGAGCTAAAGCAGGGCTTAGACTGGATTACCTATACTCTGTACTAGGTAGGGGAAAGGTGTACCATAATTCCCTTAAGGGAGAAAGTGCATATGTAAAAGCGTTATTTAAACACATTTGACATAAACCAAGTCAACCTTACCTTAGATCAATGTTTTTCTTTTTTTTACAAAAAAGTTGGTTGTCACTTGTCACTCATGACGCCATTACGATTGACTGTGGCGTGGGAATATCGGGGACTACGTTTTACCAAGAAAACAAATAGATTTTGCTAATAGTTCTGTTGCAATAAAGAAGCATCATCTCACCTCAACGGATCATCTCGTACACCTTTTCTCTACCTAATATTAAACCTGAAGTGTTTGTTTTTTAACCGACTTCTAAAAAAGGAGGAGGTTCTCAGTTCGGATGTTTGTATTTTTTTTTTTTTATGTTTGTACGCGCATAACTCCGTCGCTTGCCAACCGATTTGAAAAAATATTTTTTTGTTGGAAAGGGTATACTTCCCAAATGGTCCCATTTTTGTCAAAATCCAGTTCTGATGATGGGATCCTGGAGAAATCGAAGGAACACTTCAAATATTATAGGCACACCTATAGCGATTTGGGTATTTTTTATAGTAGCTCGTGCATTTGCTCTTGGAAAGCACCACTTGGTGAAGTGGAACTGATGATGAAGACCACAGATGGCTACCGGAACTACTCAATGATAAATATTTCACGGGTTGCGATTCGATTACTTTAATATGGTTGCTAAGCAATTTCCGCTCGTCACACAATGCGTGTGATGAGTGGTTGTTGAGGAGTTCTCCTAGTTCTTACCAGCAGAACTCCTCAACAATTAACGTCCCAGCATCGGAAAAAGCAATATTTTGTAACATGTGATGAGCAATTGACATTAGACTATTGTAACTTATACAAATTATAAACAGACCCACTAAAAAGTGAAAAATAAAAACTTTTTTACAAAAAAATACAACCCACTTCCAAAAACAACACTACAAAGTGAAAAATAACTTTAATTTCGGAAGTCGGTGGCAAAAACGAAAATACATTTAATCAGACACCGACTTCCGAAATTAAAGTTATTTTTCACTTTGTAGTGTTGTTTTTGGAAGTGGGTTGTATTTTTTTGTAAAAAAGTTTTTATTATTTGTTTATTTGTAAGTTTGAACGCGCTAATCTCTGGAACTACCAGTCGGATTTGAAAAATTATTTTCGCATTTGATAGCCCAATCCTTGAAGGATATTAAACATCACGCTGGGACCTTAGGAGCCGAGCAAAAAGAAAAAAAAGTCCGAAAGAACGCTAAGCAAAAACGGGGTGGGTCGGGGGAACAATGAATTTCACCGGACGATGTTGCAGACAGAAGCTATTTAGTTAGTTAAGCGGCCAGTGTTGAAGCTCTTTAGGAGAAATATTACTTACATCTAACTGCGAGAAGGACCACGATGGTTCGATGTCAAAATAGTTCTGTCTGTGAATCGGACCCCAGTGGTCCTATCGGCTCTCCCAACGTTATTTCGACTGTTTTTGTATGCATAAACTGTATCAAGACTAATCCATTTTAATGTGGTAGTTTATTTCATATGGTAGGTGGAAAGAATATAGCTCTAGCAATTTTGACGTTGCTTATGATTAACGAATTTAATTTTAAATCGGAAATATTCTTTTAATACTTTTATACTTGTAATTTATAAATTAAAAATAATAAATAATAATAATACGTGGGTGACCGAGCTCTGCTCGGGTGAAAATAGAGAAAACGAATTTTCTCAGAAAAGAGACCTAGCTAGACTAGATCTAGATCGATGTTTTGCTCCTGTAAACCCCTACATTGTAACTTTCATCGAAATCGTTAGAGCCGTTTTCGAGAACGTGATTACAAATATATACAATTAGGGTTCATTTAATATTATAGGCTAATATTATTTTAGTAAATTGCATTGCACCGAAATTAGGCCGATGGCCGGTGTGTAGGTTTATGCGCACTCTCTAAAATTCATTTTGTTGTTTACAATAAAAAAAATAGTCAGTCATGAGGACTGCTGACAGAAGTGAAAATTAAAACGCGGTGTCGCCGTGACGCATGCATGTTGCGGCAGTGACGCGAAAGAAAGAGTTCCCCCTACCAAAATCGCTCAACGCCGAACGCGCCTAAAGAAGTTTTCACTTCAACTAGGTATGCATAGCAAGCGTGGTGTCGCGGTGACGCGAACCCCTAAAATTTCCCCCTACCAAAAGTCGCTCAACGTGCCAAAAAATGTTTTCCTTCAAAAAAACTCCGAAGCTCCTCAGTTAGTTCACAAAAATCTATAGGTAAAACTAAAAACCTAACTATTAAAAATTTTAATACTTAAATAAAATTGTATTTAAAACCTTTTGCTTCATTCAATGGTTTTAAAGCATCCATAAATCAGTCATGGTGTCCTTTAACTTTTGTTACGACTTTGCGGTTGAAATTACAACTTTTCTATTCCCTTTGAACATTCGAAACAAATGAACGTAGATGTATTTAAATAAATATTAATACTTTTTGTCTAATACTTTCATATTGTTACAAATACTCATACCGTATTTTATTTACTTACTGATTGGTTTTAGAAAAAAAAGAATAACTAATAAACATATTTGTTTGAAAATATGGTCGTATCGTAACGTTATTTTTAAAAGTATGAAATTTTCATTACGTTCTTGTACGGCGGAGTTTTTTTTTTTTCTGTTGTACCAGATGTAATATAATATACTATATTAACATAATTATTATAATGAAAGCTAATTACTATGCTGCCAGTTTCTGGGCACGTTTCCAGATGACAGCGATGCGGACGAGTACTTTGACGCTTATGTGTCCTTTTGTTTTTGTATTTATTTGTATAGTTAGGTAGTTAGTAATTTACTGAGGAGCTCGTGGCTAAGTAACAACAGCTGCACAGGTTAAGCTACGCTTGCCGGGGTTGGTCCGTGGATGGGTGACCATCTTTACATACCGACACTCCTCCGTGCCTCGGATAGTATGTTAAGCCGTTGACCCCGGCTGTCATTCGTGTATCTTTGACAGTCGTTACGGGTCGTCAGAAGCCCAAAAGTCTGACAACCAGTCTTACCAAGGGGTATCGTATTACCCAGTCACTGGGTTGTGGAGGTCAGATAGATAGTCGCTCCATGTAAAGTACTGGTGTTCAGCTGCATCCGGTTAGACTGGAAGCCGACCCCAACATAGTTGGGAAAAGGCTAGGCAGATTGAGTTAGTTAGTAATTTACTTTAGTACCTAGTGTAAATTGTGTTAACTTGTACATTGTAATTACTACTTTTAATTATTAAAATATTAATTAATAACATTTCTGGGTAATTGTGTATTTAGAAACACTGTCGAATAGATAAAATCCGGTTAAGAATACCGAGCATGAGGATGAGTATTTTCCTAAAAAGACTTATAGAATTAACGACTAATTCTCAAAATGCCTACTTCTATAAATTACTAATTCTCAAAATGCCTACTTCTATAAATGACTAATTCTCAAAATGGCTAACTCTTTTAACGACTAACTCGCAAAACAGCCAATTCTATAAATAACTAATTCTCGAAAAGGCGAAATTATTGCGGAAAATATGGCGAAAAAATACCCGTGAAATAACGGTGCATATTAGACGCTTATATCGAAATAACGTAGGGATGATAAGGTTGTTTGTCAAATGTGATGTAATAAACTACAAAAGTTTTGCTATTTTTCACGAATGATTTCATATTTGAAGGTATCTGAACTTGTAGGTCATCGCACACATATTACTATTGCACCGGATCAGCATCACTCCAACTCATCGGTTCATCGTCAGCCAAGCGTCGAACCAACGTAAGTACGTAATCAGATCGGCTCAGTACCTACGAGGCACTACTGCGTCATGCCGCTGCCTCGCTTGCGGCTGGGTGAACATGGCGCCGCCGATACCTCGACGTAAACTGGTAAGCTTCGCCCATACCTGCGTGACCAAAGCGACTGCGAGTCGAGCGGCGGACGCTGCTCGAGTTATCTTATGGCGCCTTGCACGCCTACGCGACCGCGACTCGGGATGACCGCGTTTGGAAAGCGGGATGCAGTCGGAGGTCGCGTCCTGTGGTCAGACGTGTGTAAAGCTTGTCTACTCTAATCAAAGCGAGAATTTTATGAATAGTGACTATCATTTTGTACCATGTATGATGTTAATAGCGCTTTAAAATGTCAACCCTCAAATATCACACAATTTTCGTTATGAAAATACCTGGCTTTGTAAAAAAACTATCCTGATTTAATTTTTTTCCGAATACAGACTCAATATATCGCGTACGGGACGTGATCTGTTGGGTCTGTATTGAAGTCATGGGCGTACCCAGGGGGGGGGGGGGCAGGAGGGGGCAGCTGCCCCCCCCCCTGGAATTTGGTTCCCTAAGTAAAATTGACGAAAAAAGTTATGTTAGAGTCATGTCACGTTGTCGTCGTCGTCGTCGTGTACTTACTATACAATTAAGTACAATATATTATGCATTCATTTTAGAAAAAATCGCGCTGCGCGGCCATAAGCATGTCTTTATTAGTCTTTGAATTATGCGATTGCATACTAAGGGCACCCCCTGTGGTGTACGAACCTCGGCTTAGGGCGTCGCTGGGGGGAGTACAGCAAGAAGGAACAGGCTGGATCATATCTGGACAATTATTACCTGCTACAGACTCAGCTACGCCACCAGCTGGCACTCCTTCAGCGATCATGGGTCGGGGAGAATTACGTCGTCGCAAGGGACCTGGGCGGCGAGGTCGAAATGTAGATTTGTGTTTGTAAACTGTACTGGTGGCCCTACTTTTCTCCTGGAGGAGGGTTATGGGGTCATCGGGGTCGGTAAGAACGTGCCTTGGACGGCGGACTTTTCTGATTTTAGAGAGGATATAACTAGCGGATTCAACAACCAGAGGGGTTGCGATGTTTCGCGGGGGTATTTTTTGTGGATGGGAAATCATCTAATGACTTCTCCTGCTCTGGGCGTGTCAGACTTTTGCTGACCAAAACCTACCAGTGATCCTTCAGTTGCCTGTGCCAGGGCCACGGTAACTCTTTCGAACAACCCGCGACCCCAGCGGCATCGGCCCTATCGGACCCCATCATTGCTGACATCTCTTTGAGACGCGCGTGGGAACACGACGCGCCGTCGACCCGGGCTTGGTCCTTACTGGACAAGTCCGCGCCAACGGTGGCTGGGTATCGTATACGGATTCCAGCCGCCCAGGGCGTCTCCTGCGGCGGCTAGTGAGGGCACGACAGTTGCCTCTCCCTCACGCGTTCCGCCTCCTCCTTCGCGAGCATTACTGCTTCGCAAAAGGAGGTGACGGCCTCCCATGCACTCTCGCTCCGTACCATGGCCTGGATCAGGTTCGGGCGCGAGAGATCGTCGCTGCCGATCGCCTCCGCGAGAATACGGCGGTGCTCCGCCCAATCGAAGAAACGCTTGGAATTGCGTTGCAAGAATTGATGGATAGTTGGGATTTTAAGGTCTAGGTGGGAGATTTCATTCCGAACGAACCAAGGGGATCTCGTCAATCGTAGCCGTTTGGAGGAAACGGTTTTGTAAGGTCTGCATCCTATGGATGTGTCGGGACTTGCGTGTGCAAATACTGAACCCGCATAGGTCATGATTGGGAGAATGCACGCTGTATAGATGCGCTACTTGCACTTAAGTGAAAATTTGCTACGTGCATTCAGAACGATACTAAGCTGCTTTGTGTGCTCAAAGGTGCTGATCGAGGGTCACACCTAGATATTTGGCTCGCTTCTCCCAAGGGATCGGCTTGCCAAACATGGTGATCGGTCGGTGGGGGGAGATCGATTGAGACGCGGTTTCAAAAAGAGAACCGCTTGACTTTTGTCGGGATTGACTTCGATCTCAACTTTCGAAACCACGCGCCGAGTTTATCGATTGCGGTTTGGAGAGTGTAAGATATCGGGTCTTGGCGTTGGCTGGAATAGTAAATGCCCGTATCGTCTGCGATCAGAGCCAAGTGTGGCTTTTTACTTTCCGGGATATCGCTGGTAAATAACGTGGAAATGAGTGTAGAAAGCACAGAGGCCTAAGGGACACCTACGCGAATTGGGTGGGGAGAGGATAGCGTTTTTTTTTTTTGTGGATGGGAAATCATCAAATGACTTCTCCCGCTCTGGGCGGAGCGGGAGAGCGTGTCAGACTTTTACTGACTAGAACCCACCCGTGTTCCTTCAGTTGCCCGTGCCAGGGCCACGGTATCTTTTTCGAACAACCCGCGACCCCGGCGGCATCGGTCCTTTTGGATCCCGTCACTGCTGACATCTTTTTGAGGCGCGCGTGGAACACAACGCGTTGTCGACCCGGGCCTGGTCCTTACCGGATGGCGAGCTGCCCAATACTCGTCGTCCGCAAGCCCGCGCCTACGGTGGCCGGGAATTGGCGATAGATTCCCGCCGCCCAGGGCGTCTCCTACGGCGGCTAGGGGCGCGAGGGCGCGGCTGTTGCCTTTCCCTTACGCGTTCCGCCTCCTCTTTCGCGAGGATAGCGCTCCTTCGATACGATAGCGAAAAGTGCGGTAGGAAAAAAAGTCTTGTAAGATGAGCAAGAGTCGATCTGGCACCGAGTTTGTAAAGCTTATATAATAAACCGTTGTGCCAGACTTTGTCAAACGCTTTCGCTATATCGAAGAAAACAGTACCCGTCAGCGAACCACGTTGGAAACCAACGCTTATGTGTTCACTGATGTGGTGGACCTGTTGTACGCAAGACTGTTGGGTTTGAAAACCAAACTGCTCGTTAGGAATTAGGCCCTTTATCTCGGCATAATTTCTGAGGCGCTTATAAATAAGTCTCTCGTAAATTTTGCCGAGGACATTGAACAGACTGATGAGGCGGAAAAAAATAAAACAAGTGGACCCGGCTTAAGAAATTTCTGATTTGCCCCCCCCTGGGCCAAAAGCTGGGTACGCCCATGATTGAAGTATTTGGCGAAGTAGAGCACGGCTATCGAGTATAGTATTACCTATTCCAGTTTATTCATATCATGTAATAATAAACTTAATTAAATGCACGTAAAATGTAATTTTAAATGAAAGAATGCTTCTTGATGATTGATCTTGGACTTACTAAGTGGTTTAGCTCACAAAATCTTAGTTGCGTGTACTTTGTACAAAAATAAAAATTAATTCATAAAAAGGTACCTATAGTTAATTTAAAAACACAAAAAAGTTTGATGCATGATAGACTTCATGTCTCGCAATCGAAACGATTGAGAAACTAAATATGAAACTGACATACCTAATTCAAATTCAAATTCTTTATTGCATTCATGTGTACATTCAGTTGTTACATATATGTAAGTAAGTTCCAACATGAAACCCGGTTAGGGCACGGCAACATAATAGATTTTAACAAAACAAGCATCCAGTCAGTAGGTATACTGGATTGCGAGTTTGTTAAGCAAATATAATATAAGTAATATAATTAGTAAGGTTATTAAAATATTTTATTTACGTGTATTAATTATTATATTTTATTATTTTTTTTATTTTTTATTTTTATTATATTATTATTTTTTTTTTAATTTTTTTTTTTTTATCACAACAACATAGGTACGTGCGGCTTCAGTGACTATTCACTAAAAATTAAGTTTGCGGTTCACACTTTAGTCACGCAGTTGTGCACGTAGTTTCGCGTCCCGCGTCCCGCGTACTTGACGCGCAAGTTTGGCCGTAGCATAACTTGCTAACACCAAGTCGGGTTACAGTATGAAGTTGCATAGAAAGAATCCTGAAAGGCTCAAAATAGGCGATGCTGAGCCCGTGCAGTGCTTATACGACGTGTGCGTTGACCTGTAGGTATAAATACAATTACAAATTATATACGAGTATGTATAACTCGCGAAAAGTAGCAAAACTAATGAGCCGATGAAACAGAGATTTTGTTCTGCCACAGTCGATTATAAACTTTTGACCTGGCCGAATAAAATGTTTTGCATTAGTGCAGGGGTATAGGCACTTTTTTCTTCAGGGGCCTTAATAAAAGATTTAATGTGGTTTTATGTTGCAATTTACCGTAAGAATCTTCAAAAGCTAAAATAAAATTAATTTAATTTAATTTAATATACTTACCCTTAATGTATTAATTAAATAGAAACAATATGTGACAGTTGTGTTATGTGTATCGACTTTCTTTTGTTGTTGATTTATTTGATTTGAAATTTTTTAAAACATAATTTAAAAAAGAGAATCGAGAATCTTGTTTACTTTTCGAGAATTGGTTGTTTTGCGAGTTAGTCGTTAATAGAGTTAGCTAATCTGAGATTAGTCTTATAATGAAGTAGGCTTTTTGAGAATTAGTCATTTATAGAAGTAGGCATTTTGAGAATTAGTCATTTATAGAAGTAGGCATTTTCCATTAAAGTCTCAGTTGCCATTTCGAGAATTAGGCATTCTGCGTCTAAATCGAATTAACAAGTCCTACTCTTTTTTACAGATTCTCAAGGAATATAAAACTTATTCCTAATCTACCTCTAAACACACTTCTCTATTTACCCCACGATTGTCATCTACCATGTAAAAATATAACACTTGGAACTTTTCGGAGTGCGTGACAGAAAGTAAACATTATTCCTGCCGGTCGATTCTGTAAAAATCTCACCGTGAAAACTTGCGTGGAGTGAGCTGTCAGTGTCATCCCACGGATGCTAGGGATTGACCAAATTACATTTACAATCATAATCGAGATTTTAATTATATTTATGCTAATTTTATTACATAATCATTTTATGTAACGCGTCACGTACCTACGTATAAGAACATGAAAATGTGATACCAGCTTAACTAGTCGTAGCCAATAATAAAAGAATATTCATCAAATCATCGTCATAGGTACTATTACAAATGACCAAATTCAACAGTTCGACTAACAATTACTCACCCAACTGCGCGCGCACTGGCCACCAGGCACGGCGGGCACATATCCCCTTCGTGCTCACATCACGCCACGCATGCGCGCTATACAATCACTAACAAGTTCTTTTTTACTTACTTACTAGTTACTTATTTAATTGGTAACGCGTCACGTTATCATGTATGCATTACGTAGGTACATATTAAGAAAATGCAATGCCCACCACCTACTTAACTAGTCGTTGCCATTAACAAGAGTCAAATTATTACTAAATTCCACCACACCGATCACCGTGATGTTTCCATGGTTACCAGAATCGCGTGGAGTGGTCACTTCGCGCATGCGCGTTAGGCATCAACTCCGCTCACCGTGATGTTTCTATGGTTACCAGAATCGCGTGGAGGGGTCACTCAGCGCAAGCGCGTTAGACCTCAACACCGATCACCGTGATGTTTCCATGGTTACCAGAATCGCGTGGAGTGGTCACTTCGCGCATGCGCGTTAGGCATCAACTCCGCTCACCGTGATGTTTCTATGGTTACCAGAATCGCGTGGAGGGGTCACTCAGCGCAAGCGCGTTAGACCTCAACACCGATCACCGTGATGTTTCCATGGTTACCAGAATCGCGTGGAGTGGTCACTTGGCCACCCCACGCAAGCGCGTTAGACATCAACACCGATCCCCGTGATGTTTCTATGGTTACCACACTCCGCGCAAACGCGTTAAACATTATTTTTTTTTTTAATTTTCCGTTATTGACGGCCATGTCCATATGCCTTTATGCCTATTCATATTCGGGTTCAGAGATAGGTACTTAGCTACCTATTTATTTCAATGCTTTTATAGATATTTCAATGTGCATTTCATTCATTCATTCTAAATACAACCGTTTTTGTGCATTTAAAGTCAGTTTAGTGCTTTGTATTTACATTTTGTTTTCTGTAACTACACAGTTTTTATTATTAACTAGGTACTTACCTACTACTTAATTAGCCTGTAACGTGTCACGCATGCGCACTAAGAACATTAAGTGAATGCAGCACCTACCAATAGTAATTAAGTAGGTACCTACCTATAGTAATCTTTATTTTTCTCTCTTCACACACACACATACTTTTATACAACGTAGAGACAAGAATTATAACGTTTTTACTAAAATCCATAAAATATGATACTTTGTGAGAGACTGGGCCTGGCGTCCATACTAGGATATCCTGGTGTGCGTGTGACAGATCACCAGGCTCTCACCCCGAATTTATTTTACAATGGTAATTTTTTTTATTACTATGTAACATTAGGTAGGTAGGTACAATGTCCACTAAGTAGGTACCTACAGCTACTACAACAAATAATCATCTCGTAGTCTGCGCATAATAATATGTTGATATACCTACTTAGGTAGGTACTTCAGTTTGTTATTAAGTAGGTGTGAACCTATTGTCAGCTGACGACTGGGCAACTGGGTCGGTCACTGGCCGCTACGGCCACTGAGATCAAATTGAATTGTAGATAAACACCAGTGTGTCGCACGCCAAGTTTGCGCGCGATGATCGCAACCGCGGCGGCTGCGTAACCGCACAAACAACCGGTCTCGTGAGTTTACAAATAAACTAGCTGGCCGCGGATGAAAATCGTTCAGCGAGTTCTTAGCCCGAGTGTTAATATCTTCGCGGACGAAGAACAGACACGTATCTTCCAGCGTGCTCTTCGATGCTCCAGGGGAAACTGCGCTGCGATGCTCCAACGTCCATCAGTAGGTATTATGTTAGAATTAGCTAAAAGGAGAACGTACCTGTGCAACCTAGTCTGTGTGTGCCTACTTCGTTCTGTCTCCTCAAAAAAGTAGGTAAGTACATATAAAATGTAAGTAATAAATAAATTAAAAG
This sequence comes from Cosmia pyralina, assembly GCA_946251885.1. Lineage (NCBI taxonomy): Eukaryota > Metazoa > Arthropoda > Insecta > Lepidoptera > Noctuidae > Cosmia > Cosmia pyralina. Next base: position 23,612,417 of record OX276351.1, read on the forward strand.
CGCCTAATATTTTATTGTAGATACATACCTACTTCACTATTCGTTGCCAATACTAAAAGAACATTCATCAAACCTATTACAAAATTCATTCAACAGTTGAACCATTGAGTTATAATACCTAATTATACTATCACCGTGACGTTGCCATGGCAACGAGAATACGCAAACGCGTGTCCGCGATAAGCGAATGCTGTCATGTCATTGGTATCTTAGTGAGAATTTTTTTTTAAACGTTCTACTCCCTAAGCCTTTCCTGTCTTTAAGCATTGACGTATTTGAGAGTTTTAGAGACATTATGAACTATTTATTTCAATGCTTTTAGATTTCAATCTCATCTCATGTATGGATATTGCGTACATAAGAGGTGAGATTGAGAAACTTCATAAAACTGTCCTGTGCAAGTAAGTATTCAGTGATTGGTGTATTGTTTGTTTATCTAAGCACATATCTAGTAATATCCCACCACCTAGATCCTAGATAAACCACAGTACAAGATATAAACATAATATTGACACATCAATAATCTATATAGGGGCGGGTGCTGTTAAGATCTACTAGAACTATACACAAATCGCTCCTCTCTTGCTAACAAGAAATTACATAAATTCATGTATGTTTAGGTTGCTCTAGTCTAATTTAAGTTTTACTATATACTGTTTTACACACTGGTCTACATCTGTCATCCAACTCTCCTGTCGCAGGTCTGCTGGAAGAAATTTCTTATTATATACTTAAGCTTTACTTTATTATCTTGTGTTTAGTGTGTACATACAAAAATTGATAAAATTTATTCCTCAAGTATCACATCAAATAACATTGCTAATACATATTTTCTACTGCACGGTGAGCCTGCTGCCTGTCGCCAATGTTCAACTTCTTTATGCCCGGCGAGAACGGAATGGCGTCTGTCGAATGTGTGTGTGTGGACTGCACAGCACCGCCAACGCTGGAAACAACGGTAAGCATTTATTACTATTGGTTTTATATCATTCCTACACTCATCGAGAGTATATTTTTTTATAATCAATATTGAACCACTTATTGTATTTATTAAAAAATTAAATATCAGCATCTGAATCAATTAAAATCAATCACATGGGCTAATTCCTATATTTTAAGTGCAAATGAGTTGCAACATTACTTCATTTCTATTTTTAGTGAACAGGGAATTATGTAGAAAATACCAATTATTACACTAACTTATATCACAAGATCATCTGCCTAGCCTTTTCCGAACTATGTTTGGGTCGGCTTCCAATCTAACTGGATGCAGCTGAATTATTTATTATTTTACATGGAGCAACTGCCTATCCGACCTCCACAACCCAGTTACTGGGTAATATGATAGGTACGCCTTGGTAAGACTGTCTGGCAGACTTTTGGGCTTCTGACTACCCGTAACAACTGTCAAAGATCCAAGCATGACTTATAACACACAAATACTTACATAACTGAGATGTAAAAGTTGAGAGTGGCTGCAGTTTTTTTTTTTCTGTAAACTCGAGCATAATTTTCTGATATCAAAGGCACTGCAAGTGAGCTAGGTATCTGAAAAACAAGTATAAAAAAAAATGTGTTAATTATAATGACCATGTATGGTAAATTCAACAAAAATTTGTACTTTAATTTTATAATAATAATCAACAGGTCATTCAATGAATATTTAAAAATCTTAAATAGTTAATTAAAATAACAGTCTCACCAGGGCATACTAAGGTCATCATGTTTCATTTTCTGGGAATAATTCTGATAAAATTACGTCTGAAAAAAGAAATGTATACTTACATTAGTTTTCTATAAAATATGTTGAAAGGCTCCTTTTACATAAATGTTTATGGGGTGATAAAGTGGTGATCAATAATGTTTGCCATTAATTTTGTAAGTTGCAGTCAGCCTAATTAAATTTGCCAATAATTCATACATAAAGTTGGACTGCCTGTCAGAATCTCAAATAAAAAGCAATCCTGGCGAGAAAACTTGAGTTGGTGTTGGAATTAAACAAAAGTAATTCAAAATCAAAATTCCTCGGTCGAAAACAATGGCAAGACAAAATTTTCAGTATACTTCTGATTGATGTACCTTTTTCTAGGTGATTCTGGCACGTGCACATAGTTTGTGAAGATCTTGAGCCACTTTTTGAGTCACTAACAGGAAACGTACATTTTCATCCTTTCAATAAATAATACACTCTAAAATCACTGAGAAGATAAGATCGGAAAAAACAACGCAAACTTTACAGATCAGAAAACTGGAAAAGTCGAAAACTTCGAAAACAAAACCGCCTAAATTTGACACAGTACAGTAAAATTCATCAATATTGTCTATGGTTTTCCCAACCCTAGAGTACACGTTTGAAATTATTTAGTAAATAATCACTAAAGCTGAGCACTCACGGTCAGGTCAGTCCATTTGGATTACAACAAATGGATGGGCGCCGTCAAAATATTAAAATACTTGCTTAGGAAATTGATTCGAGTCAGCTTGTAAATAAGGAGCATAATCGTATGCCACGTATCGTGTTCGTGATGCCACCACGCCGTGGCCCACGGTTTTCGCACTCACGGACAAAAGGCGAGACGCCAAACGGTGTGAGGCTATGGATTACGATGCGCACGGAAGACGTGGATTCACGTCGCGCCAGCATAAGGAATGAATAATTGGCAGTCACGATCAAATTTTGGATGCACATACAATACGCGCCACTAAAGGTGAGACTTGACACACCACGTGGTTTGACTTGCGCAGTAGATGATTTTAGGTTTCTTTAGCAGTATGAAATCTGAGCGCGGGATGGGACCGGGCGTCATCGACGCTGCGCCGCAAAGCCCCTTAAACAATTTTACATGACGAGAAGGCAGCAGCCGACGATTATCCCTGTATGCACTATGCAAATGCACCCAAGGACAAACGTCGGTTGGTGCAGGACTATTACAGAACATGGAACACTGGCTATAGTGGATTGGATACCTTGAACTATGGAAGAACTATGTCCCCTGCCTGACCAATGTTATATAATATACACAGATAGATTGGCAAGGGGTGACTTGCACACTCAATAATGGGCCCCTGAAAACGGTCGCTAGCACATAGTGACATAGCGACAAGGGGCAACATGTCCTGAGGTGCTTGAGGAGTGGAGAGGTATTCCACAGCTCTCAGAACAATCCCAAAGCCCGGAAGATGATCAAGATCCCTACAATCACTTACTGGAATACTTCCTTCATCCGAGCACGTTTGCTCTTGCGAATCTCCACTCAAGGCGGCCAATAAAAGCAAGAATGAGGTGGAAGCTCTGTTCCCGTCAGTGTTCACTCCAGCCGGCCAATAAACGCAAGCCAGAGGTGAAGAACAAGACTTCTCCCGGGAGATAGGGTCCCTGGGGTCGGTACTGCCCAACAGCTCGCCACATGCTGCCCTGCGGGGTCATGTATCTCTCTTGGTTTGGCTCCTCACCCTAGAACTGTTTCGGCAAAGGAAACTCCAGCGGCACAGACCCAGAGTTCGGAGCACGCAAGCCCCACCACGACGTCAACGTAGAGATACGGTGGTGGGGTTATTATTATTGTTATTATAATATCGTGTGTGGGCAGTTTTACTCTGTGGCCTGACGGATATTCTTGTCAACTAACTGATTCAAAAACATAAATATCGTTTGGAAACTTGAAAAAAAAAAATTACGTAAAAATTACGTTTCGAAAATGTCATAAGTACCGCGCGGATTCTGTATTTGACCAATAACGACATGTCAAGTTAAAAAGCTTCACCGGCCATGGTGCTGATTCTCTTGTCACAAATGCCTCTAAACTAGACTAAAAATCACTAAAATTTAGTTTATTCCTGTCAAACGACGTTTTCCCATTCTGAAATTGACTAAAGTGACACAACTATATTTTAGTTTGACAGCACTAATATTGTACCGAGTTAATAATTTAGTGAAAATGGCAATTTTGCTATTCTGAATTTTACTGTTTTCACATATAATTTTAATTGTGAAACTAAATCAGAATAGATTTAATCGCGATTAAAAAGGTGTAGAATAAAATTAGTTATCATGAACTAGAATTCACACCAACACCTTGACTTTAAGTGCAAAAACAGTACTGTATTTTTTCTTCTTTTGCTTATATCTCGAAAACGGTGTGTCCCTATTGCAAAAATAATGAAAATTTGGTCCCCCTTTATGAAGCCCTTAAACCCCTAAACCTCAACATGTAGGTACCAAAAAAAAACCCATAAAAACACGTTGAAGCTACCCCGTCCCTGCACGGTGAACAAAATATGACAAGCCTTGTCACTTTTAAAAGTGATTTCGTTAGTTCCAATTAAAGCCACCGGGTCATATTATACTACGGGCACTATACCACGCGGAGTCACGATTGACAAACTCGATTTTAGTTGTGTCAAAATTGTTTTGTAATTTAGAGATTTTTTTTTGCATAATAGCTCTAAGATTCTCTCTCATAGCCAAAAGTAAGGAATTTTGGTGATAGTTTAGTTAGTTTAGTTCGATGTACAAAAGAATCGGCACCGTCAACGGAATTTTAACTGCATTACACTGCTTGCGCTGGAAATAAACAAATGAATTTTTGAATTTAGTAACTACATTTAATTCGTTTGTCAGTGATATTTTTAGTAAAATAATGATTAAATTACAATTTACAATCTATCCATAGACAAATATTACTAAACTTCATCATCTGTGGTAGAAAGCTAGGAGTGCGTGACTGTGTGCATAAATCTATGGCACAATTATTGACAATCAACAAAATATTTTCCAAAATATAATTAGCTACAATGCACTGTAGGTAATTAAACAAATGAATGTTAGTGTTTGTCAGTGACAGAATTATAAGTGTGCTACAATCGTGAATGTGATAGTAATTAGGTAAGACCGTAAGACCGATTAATGTCAGCGATTTTGCTCGGTTCGGACTTCGGTCGGCTCAATCTGAATCTCGCGCGGGACCAGCGTGTGATTTAAAATGACGATAATTATATTTTAAGATATATATTGGAGCTGAACGTAATATTAAGACATGTCGTTGTGAAATGGTCGTGACGTCACGACATTTCTGCTTCTGGGTGTCTTGACAAACTCAAAAGCATTTATTTCAAACAAAGAAACCAATTACAGGCACTTTTGAACTATCGTTGGGTCGGTCAGTCAGAAAGAAGAAGCTAGTCGCCCATTCCAAAGCATAGTAGGTACTTAAGGAGAAGAACGGGCAAGAAACTCTACGGACACTCTTTTAAAATCAAAATATGGTTACATCATCATCATGTGTCACATGTGAGAACGGTGCAGAATGTTACAAGCGTCCGTAAAAAAACCTATAAATGAATAAGCCGAGGGGGAGTGAATTTTATTAATCTGATATAATTCTCTGTCAGCAGATGAACCTATTTGACTCTGCAAGACTGTAAAGGAACATCTGTCAATTGTGGCTGTCCGAGGTCAGTACTCATTATTTCGCACACTATATTAATTTGATAAACATATTTTGGAGAAAATAAATTAGGACATGGAATGAACAGGCATGAAATGAAGTACCTAATGTTGCAACTCATTTGTACTTAAAATATAGGAATTGGCCCATGTGATTGATTTTAATTGATTCAGACGCTAATATTTAATTTTTTAATAAATAAATCATACTGCTATACTTGTTGAAAGTTTTGCTGCACATACTACACTGATTATATATATATATTTTTAACTTGTTTTTCAGATACCTAGCTCACTTGCAGTGCCTTTGATATCAGAAAATTATGCTCGAGTTTACAGAAAAAAAAAAACTGCAGCCACTCTCAACTTTTACATCTCAGTTATGTAAGTATTTGTGTGTTATAAGTCATGCTTGGATCTTTGACAGTTGTTACGGGTAGTCAGAAGCCCAAAAGTCTGCCAGACAGTCTTACCAAGGCGTACCTATCATATACCCAGTAACTGGGTTGTGGAGGTCGGATAGGCAGTTGCTCCATGTAAAATAATAAATAATTCAGCTGCATCCAGTTAGATTGGAAGCCGACCCAAACATAGTTCGGAAAAGGCTAGGCAGATGATCTTGTGATATAAGTTAGTGTAATAATTGGTATTTTCTACATAATTCCCTGTTCACTAAAAATAGAAATGAAGTAATGTTGCAACTCATTTGCACTTAAAATATAGGAATTAGCCCATGTGATTGATTTTAATTGATTCAGATGCTGATATTTAATTTTTTAATAAATACAATAAGTGGTTCAATATTGATTATAAAAAAATATACTCTCGATGAGTGTAGGAATGATATAAAACCAATAGTAATAAATGCTTACCGTTGTTTCCAGCGTTGGCGGTGCTGTGCAGTCCACACACACACATTCGACAGACGCCATTCCGTTCTCGCCGGGCATAAAGAAGTTGAACATTGGCGACAGGCAGCAGGCTCACCGTGCAGTAGAAAATATGTATTAGCAATGTTATTTGATGTGATACTTGAGGAATAAATTTTATCAATTTTTGTATGTACACACTAAACACAAGATAATAAAGTAAAGCTTAAGTATATAATAAGAAATTTCTTCCAGCAGACCTGCGACAGGAGAGTTGGATGACAGATGTAGACCAGTGTGTAAAACAGTATATAGTAAAACTTAAATTAGACTAGAGCAACCTAAACATACATGAATTTATGTAATTTCTTGTTAGCAAGAGAGGAGCGATTTGTGTATAGTTCTAGTAGATCTTAACAGCACCCGCCCCTATATAGATTATTGATGTGTCAATATTATGTTTATATCTTGTACTGTGGTTTATCTAGGATCTAGGTGGTGGGATATTACTAGATATGTGCTTAGATAAACAAACAATACACCAATCACTGAATACTTACTTGCACAGGACAGTTTTATGAAGTTTCTCAATCTCACCTCTTATGTACGCAATATCCATACATGAGATGAGATTGAAATCTAAAAGCATTGAAATAAATAGTTCTTATTGTCTCTAAAACTCTCAAATACGTCAATGCTTAAAGACAGGAAAGGCTTAGGGAGTAGAACGTTTAAAAAAAAATTCTCACTAAGATACCAATGACATGACAGCATTCGCTTATCGCGGACACGCGTTTGCGTATTCTCATTGCCATGGCAACGTCACGGTGATAGTATAATTAGGTATTATAACTCAATGGTTCAACTGTTGAATGAATTTTGTAATAGGTTTGATGAATGTTCTTTTAGTATTGGCAACGAATAGTGAAGTAGGTATGTATCTACAATAAAATATTAGGCGCTTTTAATTTATTTATTACTTACATTTTATATGTACTTACCTACTTTTTTGAGGAGACAGAACGAAGTAGGCACACACAGACTAGGTTGCACAGGTACGTTCTCCTTTTAGCTAATTCTAACATAATACCTACTGATGGACGTTGGAGCATCGCAGCGCAGTTTCCCCTGGAGCATCGAAGAGCACGCTGGAAGATACGTGTCTGTTCTTCGTCCGCGAAGATATTAACACTCGGGCTAAGAACTCGCTGAACGATTTTCATCCGCGGCCAGCTAGTTTATTTGTAAACTCACGAGACCGGTTGTTTGTGCGGTTACGCAGCCGCCGCGGTTGCGATCATCGCGCGCAAACTTGGCGTGCGACACACTGGTGTTTATCTACAATTCAATTTGATCTCAGTGGCCGTAGCGGCCAGTGACCGACCCAGTTGCCCAGTCGTCAGCTGACAATAGGTTCACACCTACTTAATAACAAACTGAAGTACCTACCTAAGTAGGTATATCAACATATTATTATGCGCAGACTACGAGATGATTATTTGTTGTAGTAGCTGTAGGTACCTACTTAGTGGACATTGTACCTACCTACCTAATGTTACATAGTAATAAAAAAAATTACCATTGTAAAATAAATTCGGGGTGAGAGCCTGGTGATCTGTCACACGCACACCAGGATATCCTAGTATGGACGCCAGGCCCAGTCTCTCACAAAGTATCATATTTTATGGATTTTAGTAAAAACGTTATAATTCTTGTCTCTACGTTGTATAAAAGTATGTGTGTGTGTGAAGAGAGAAAAATAAAGATTACTATAGGTAGGTACCTACTTAATTACTATTGGTAGGTGCTGCATTCACTTAATGTTCTTAGTGCGCATGCGTGACACGTTACAGGCTAATTAAGTAGTAGGTAAGTACCTAGTTAATAATAAAAACTGTGTAGTTACAGAAAACAAAATGTAAATACAAAGCACTAAACTGACTTTAAATGCACAAAAACGGTTGTATTTAGAATGAATGAATGAAATGCACATTGAAATATCTATAAAAGCATTGAAATAAATAGGTAGCTAAGTACCTATCTCTGAACCCGAATATGAATAGGCATAAAGGCATATGGACATGGCCGTCAATAACGGAAAATTAAAAAAAAAAATAATGTTTAACGCGCTTGCGCGGAGTGTGGTAACCATAGAAACATCACGGGGATCGGTGTTGATGTCTAACGCGCTTGCGTGGGGTGGCCAAGTGACCACTCCACGCGATTCTGGTAACCATGGAAACATCACGGTGATCGGTGTTGAGGTCTAACGCGCTTGCGCTGAGTGACCCCTCCACGCGATTCTGGTAACCATAGAAACATCACGGTGAGCGGAGTTGATGCCTAACGCGCATGCGCGAAGTGACCACTCCACGCGATTCTGGTAACCATGGAAACATCACGGTGATCGGTGTTGAGGTCTAACGCGCTTGCGCTGAGTGACCCCTCCACGCGATTCTGGTAACCATAGAAACATCACGGTGAGCGGAGTTGATGCCTAACGCGCAAGCGCGAAGTGACCACTCCACGCGATTCTGGTAACCATAGAAACATCACGGTGATCGGTGTGGTGGAATTTAGTAATAATTTGACTCTTGTTAATGGCAACGACTAGTTAAGTAGGTGGTGGGCATTGCATTTTCTTAATATGTACCTACGTAATGCATACGTGATAACGTGACGCGTTACCAATTAAATAAGTAACTAGTAAGTAAGTAAAAAAGAACTTGTTAGTGATTGTATAGCGCGCATGCGTGGCGTGATGTGAGCACGAAGGGGATATGTGCCCGCCGTGCCTGGTGGCCAGTGCGCGCGCAGTTGGGTGAGTAATTGTTAGTCGAATTTGGTCATTTGTAATAGTACCTATGACGATGATTTGATGAATATTCTTTTATTATTGGCTACGACTAGTTAAAACAGTTAATAAAACACTATATACAAGTTAATATAACACTAGTTAATAAAAACTGTGTAATTACAGAAAACAAAATGTAAATACAAAGCACTAAACTGACTTTAAATGCACAAAAACGGTTGTATTTAGAATGAATGAATGAAATGCACATTGAAATATCTATAAAAGCATTGAAATAAATAGGTAGCTAAGTACCTATCTCTGAACCCGAATATGAATAGGCATAAAGGCATATGGACATGGCCGTCAATAACGGAAAATTAAAAAAAAAATAATGTTTAACGCGCTAGCGCGGAGTGTGGTAACCATAGAAACATCACGGTGATCGGTGTTGAGGTCTAACGCGCTTGCGCTGAGTGACCCCTCCACGCGATTCTGGTAACCATAGAAACATCACGGTGATCGGTGTGGTGGAATTTAGTAATAATTTGACTCTTGTTAATGGCAACGACTAGTAAAGTAGGTGGTGGGCATTGCATTTTCTTAATAATGTACCTACGTAATGCATACGTGATAACGTGACTCGTTACCAATTAAATAAGTAACTAGTAAGTAAGTAAAAAAGAACTTGTTAGTGATTGTATAGCGCGCATGCGTGGCGTGATGTGAGCACGAAGGGGATTTATGTGCCCGCCGTGCCTGGTGGCCAGTGTGCGCGCAGTTGGGTGAGTAATTGTTAGTCGAACTGTGATTTGATGAATATTCTTTTATTATTGGCTACGACTAGTTAAGCTGGTATCACATTTTCACGTTCTTAGTGCGCACGTATACGTAGGTACGTGACGCGTTACAAGTTAAGTACTTGTGTAGGTAAGTAAAAAAATTACTCAATGTGGTAGGTAATGAGAGTGCTTAGCGTGATCTTATCACTTCACCCAAATTCAAGTGTGCATACCTATAAGTACATAATTATGATTTTTTATTATTGGCAACGCGTACCTACCTAGATAGGTGTACCTAGGTACCTACATATCTACAATGAAATATTAGGTAAGTAAGTAGGTACTTATAATCCGTACGTCTTTTTTTCGTGGGGTTAAAATCTGTTGCCCATCAGCCAGGCTCACTTGACACACTCGGTGTTATATTATATTGAATAGATTTCGGTATATTGAACAACGTCTCACAGTATTTACTTGACTCAATCTACTATCGCTTCTTCAAAACACATCGCGACACAGGAAATCCTATACTTACAATGTGAGATCAGCTTATAAATACTGGAAATGTGTAGCTTGATCTGTAGCCGTGCGTACCTAGCTAGCTTAAACATGTAGTAGGTACGCACGGCTACAGATCTAGCTATGCTTTCCAGTATAAGTTGATCTTGCATTGTATAGGATTTCCATACAAAGAGAGGTCAGTCTAAACTGGAAATGCCACCAGACCAGTCCGAAAGGGCGAGGGTTCGGATCCCACCGCTGTCACCATGTAGTAAATGAAAGACGGGTTGACCAAGACTGACATTTATTACTTACCCACAACCTTACTATTATTACATGACAAGCCACTTATAACCTACCTACATAATATACGACAGGTAGCTTGATGTGTAGCCGTGTGTACTTGGGCGACCGAGCTAAAATAGAGAAAACGAATTTTCCCAGATATGAGACCTAGCTAGATCAATTTTGCGCCGCCGCCGCCGCGCCGTAAACCACCCGTTGCAACTTTCATGGAAATTGTCACAGCCGTTTTCGAGAACGTGATTGCTCATTTATTATTAAAGGATGTTTTATTTTATTTATTGTTCGTGCGTGACGCGCGCGTCTTGGAAATGCGTGACGCGCGCGTCTTGGAAAAAAAAACGAAATTGAGTTATTGACTGAATTTCTGTTTTGCAATTTCATTTAAAAACCCCCTAAATAGTAATGTTTAGACACTTAAATACTAGCTTTAAATAATATAAAATATTATTAAAATCTCGATTATGATTGTAAAAATGTGCTTGGTCCATCCCTAGCATCAGGTGGAATGACACTGACAGCTCACTCCACGCTCACTTCACATAAGTTTTCACGGTGAGATGGTTACAGAATTGCACTGCTGTTACCGAACATTGTCGTATAGAAAGATGGAGATTGCTCACGTCTTATTACCAATAAACTTACGAACAGTGGTAAGTACTTGGAAATTATGTAAGACTAACTTTTACCCGCGACTTAGATCGCGTGAAATTCCGTGGTATCGCATCGCCCGCCCGCGCTGTTACTTCGTTTTCGCTTAGTATTATTTGTGTCTTTTTTTCCTTTTGCTCGGCTCCTAAGTGCCGTAGCGTGATGTTAAACAACCGTCTTCAAGAATTGGGCTATCAAATACAAAAATATTTTTTAAATTCGACTGTTAGTTTCTGAGATTAGCGCGTTCAAACAAAACATACCGGCCAAGTGCGTGCCAGACCATGAACAATGAATGGTTCCATAATTGTAATTAATTTATTCTAAAAACAAGCTTAACATTGAAGTTGAAAAATATGAAATCCCAAAAATAGTATATTTCATTACAAGTTCGGAAAGGCTGTCATTGCAAAGAGTTCCGACAAATGTCTACCCGAGCCGAGGCGCAGCCGAAGGCGAAGGTTGACAGTCAAGTCTTCAGTAGAATTTTTTTATTGATATGAAATGAAAATGAAATTTAATGAGATGAAATGAAATGAAATTTAATGAGATGAAATGAAATGAAACCTAACCTAACTCATTCAATCAAATCATTAAATCTGATATAGAAACAAATTAGTAGCTTCTTTTTAGAAATATACGTATTTGCATGAATCATAAAAACTTCTATAATTTTTTTTTAGTAAAAACTTCATGGTTGGTTTTTCTTTTTAATAGACAGTATTTTGACAGTTGGGAAAGAGAACGCACGAGTTCGGGAAAGGTAAAAAAAAAGCACGAGTATGTAAATAGCCCACATCCCGAACGCTATACGTCCCTGCAATACGCCACTTTTTGAGCAACTGTATTAAAAAAACTTTTTATGCGATACAATATTACATATTAACGATTTTTGGACTTTTTAACCCTAACTTGTGCTGTGACATCTTGCTTCTTGCCAAATTTCATGATTATAGGTCAACGGTACCCTATAGGTTTTGATTTACATGCGAGTATCAAAAATGTCGCATAAATGGCCGAAGAGAGACGGACAACGAACTGATCCTGTAAGGGTTCACTTTTTCCTTTTGAGGTACGGAACCCTAAATAATAATAATTATTACTTTTAGTAGAATGAAAGAAGTTCACCCACGACTCCTGAACCCACTAAGGAAACCTCTTGATATTGTAGAATTGATAGCAAATCTACCTATAATTTAATTCATATAAACCGCTTGCTAAAGTAGATCAGAATAACTGTACTTTGACTACTGAGGGAGTATATTTATTCAAAATTTAAAAGAAATATAGTATGTAATAAGAGTAATAACTTATACCCAATCACATCACACTCTATTATTATAAAGGCAATAATTTGTGGGTGTGTGTGTGTGTGTGTGTTTGTTACTTCATCTTTTGAACTTTGTTTTTCGTAAGGTATCGCAGGCTGGACTAACAAAGTTACACCATATTTCAGGTTATTGGTTTGTATTCGTCTTCAATACCTTACAAAAAAACAAAGTTCAATACTTAGTATTTCTCTTTTCAGTTAGATACGTGTTTTTTTTTTTTTTTGTTTTATTTAATAATTTACTTTATTTAGCTTTTTTTTAGCTTAGATCACTCCTAAAATTAAGACGAATCTAACGACACCTCATAATGTCAAAAGCCATCAAGCCGTTTGGCTACAGAGCGTGCCAAATAAATTGACGTACACAAAGATACAACGATACATACTCTCGAAAAACATTAACCTCCTGGGGCAATAAAGGTTTTCACAAAGAGTCACCAATCGTCACAAATATCCAGGGTTAGTTACCACAGACTTACTTCAAATCAAAGATGATTGACAGTTACCTGAAACAACTCCAGCCTCTAATGGCACTCATGTAATTGACACAAATCGATGTGCCTCATTTATCAAAATTAGTTGGATAGTTTGACAATAGGTACAAGGGGGAACATTAAGAGCAGAAACTTTATAGGTATATAAGTCAAAGTATATTATATTATTATTTATATTGTATTTTCGAGCCGTTTAGGGTTAATACCCTCGGGCCTTGGGGTCCGAGTGCTCATGGTCTATAAGGAAATCTCCAAAGGGCTGGTTGACACTTCCCGTGACCCAAGGGCTGGCTTTTAGCTTGGCAAGAGGCTAAGCATTGTCATACAACGTGGCAATGCCGCCAGTCTCTTGGGCACATTACCAGTCGACAGCGATGCGGAAGAGTTTTTCGACGTCATATTTTAGTTTGCTAATAGTTCTAGTTAACCCGTCGCGCGCCAATTAGCAGACACAATTGAAATTCTATTGTTATCTGTACACATGGTGTACAATCGACATTTTAAGAGTTAAGGGGGATCCGTTGCAGCTTTGTTCTTTAAGTTTGATCATGACATTTTGGAATAAATCTAACTTAGAAAGATGTATTGATGATTCTAATGGTTAAAATTATGTAAATACATATTTGTTATATGTTGTAGAAGAAAATTTGAATTTCGCGGGATACTACAGCGCAATCACGATATTATATAGTTAGGTTTATTAATTAACTAGCTGCGCCCCGCGGTTTCGCCCGCGTAGATCGGGATAAAAAGTAGCTTTATGTGTTATTCCAGGGTAGCTATCATCGGTCCAGCCGTTTGTGCGTGAATTTTGTTCACAGGACCGAAAAATCCAAGTAAAAGTGAAAAATTTCTGGAAATTATTAAACAAGCGAATTTTTCTGAACTGTTGAGAATATCCCAACTTTTAAATGTTTACATAATTTAGTTGGACATATCCACTTTACCCCATTTGCCTTTGGACCACTACATTCGAGACACCCTGTTTAAATAAAAAAACCGGTCAAGAGCGAGTCGGACTCGCGCACCGAGGGTTCCGTTCCGATTTCTGAAAAAGTGTGCTATAAAGAGTCATCGTTTTGTTTTTCTCGTAATCTTTACGTAAACTTCTATGCCATAGAATAATTTCAGATTTTTCGCTAAGCAAACTTCGGAGATAAGGTATTTTTTTTAACATTTTTCATCAAAATTCGAAAACTACGCGGCCTAAAAACAAGAAAAAAAAATGTTTGAGAATGTGCAAACAGCGTTCTATTATATGATATCCTATATACCCTAGTAGCCCCACTTTGAATTTTTAAGACACCCTTTCAGTCCCTGTTGCAAAAAAATCCCTAAAAATGACATGCTGTTCGTTGGTACTCGTAAGCGCATCATTTGATAACGGCTGGACCGATTAGACTACTTTTAATTTTCAAATGTTCGTTATACAGTCCGAATTGGGTTTTAAGGAAAGAAAATGGAAAAGCTTCCCGGATAATTTTCTAATTCGGGAAACACTGAACGTCCTTTTTTGTATGAATTATTGAAATTTGGACAGGACAACGTCTGTTGGGTCAGTTAAGTACGTAATGGTAATACAATATTAATTAGTATACGTTCTACGTATACTAATATAATTATATTTTAAGTACGTAGTATTTTATTTTAAATAGAATCTCCTAACGAATATTATACAAGTTTTTATTAATTTATAAAACGTTGTCTACACCCTTCCACATTTTTGTTAATATCAACTAAATTAACTTGGTTAATTAACTCAGGTGTGTTTTCAACAATCCCACCTTTTTACACATTTTTATAAAAAAGTAAAAAGGTAATCCTAAAAAGTTTTGATATCGCCTCTCTCCCTCAAAATCACATTAGTTATGTGTAATGAGATTGTTTTATAGTCTGCCGTTCGAAAAGGTTGTATTTAATTTGGATAATAATTATGTTTTAATTGGAAGGTACTATCGACCCCTTTTTCCAACAATTATTGTTTGATTGACAATAATTGGTCGAGGAGCTCGTGGCTAAGTAATAACAGCTGCACGGGTCGATCTATCAGGTTAAGCTACGCTTGCCGGGATTGGTCCGTGGATGGGTGACCATCTTTACATGCCGAGACTCCTCCGTGCCTCGGAAAGCACGTTAAGCCGTTGGTCCCGGCTGTCATTCGTGGGTCTTTGACAGTCGTTACGGGTCGTCAGAAGCCCGAAAGTCTGACAACCAGTCTTACCAAGGGGTATCGTATTACCCAGTTACCGGGTTGTGGAGGTCAGATAGGCAGTCGCTCCATGTAAAATACTGGTATTCAGCTGCATCCGGTTAGACTGGAAGCCGACCCCAACATAGTTGGGAAAAAAGGCTAGGCAGATTGATTGATTGTTTGATTGACAATATTAAGTTGTAATTGAAAATCATTGACGCAAATTATTGATGTTGAAAAGTTAACCTCAATTGTCAAATAAAAAAATTGTTATCATTATGGTGATTTAAAATTGGAATTTCGGGTTTAAGTATTACAATAACTTCTCAAACGTCGAACACCAAGTGTACGTAATAAATCAAAGCACTCCACTACAAATTGACATTCACAGATACATTTTCTGATTCAGTTCTTTACCAGTTTTTTTACTGTGGCTGCCAGAATTGACTGCCCAATATTATGGCATTGTGTGCAGTTGCATATATAAAAGAGCAGCATCTGATGGATGAATATTGTTTTTACTTGTTTTATTTTTTTGATTATTTTATTGAATTTTAATAATTTAATGAATTTCTTGCTTATGTATATATTGTTGAAAGTACTTCTGCATGATATATAATTTACTATTTACTAACATAATTCTTATGTATACCTACTAACAACAATATGGATAATTATGTCTGATTTAAATAAATAAATTAAATTAAATTTTACATTTTCATCAGATACTAATGAAACAGACCAATAAGTCTTTCTTTTACTTTAAAACTCGTAGGACGAAATATATTTTAGTTTTCGTAGTATCTTGTTGACTGCTCTATCAAAACTGACTTTTCATTTCACTACGTAACATTTTTCCGAAAATTTTCCTTTTTTTGCCCAAAGATATTTCCTAGGCTCTGGTCTCTAGGGTCCCATGAAGCGTGAGGAACTTACCTCATTTATGGTGGAATCCCTTCAACTTCAAATTGTGTCAGTGACATTGACATAAGACTGTCATATTTTTGACTACTTTTTCATAATATTTGATCTTGTTTTGGTTTGTTTTTCTTAGTTTTTATGTGTTTACTTTGTTTCTGATGTGAACAAAGTTGAGTCAGAAAATTGCTGTAGATATTAAAAACAAGTTACATCGTCGTGAAATATTTACAGCCAGTTTTGAATAATTGTTATTATTTATCGTATAGATTTAAACTCGCTCTCTAAACGTATTAAAAGTTTTAGTGTAAAAAGTTTTTAAATCAGCGTAGGTACACAGTAGATACTGACCACATAACGTCAAAAAAAATTCCCAACGCCAGTTAAAAACGAAAAAAATTGTTGTTTTTTTTCTTTGTGGCTTAATTTTTTTTTTATATTAGGTCTTTACCTATGAAATTGCCGTTCTGCAGTACTGGCCATTTCAAATCAAAATAATTTTTGTTTGGCTAAGAATTTTAATTTCAAATTAATTTTATTTTAAAAACATGGATTTTTTTTTCCAAAAGTAGTCATTTGTTTATTGATTAGTGTTACATTTTCATCGCATTTCAATCTTTTTCGTCATCATGGATACGTTAAAAATACGAGTAATTATGGAATATGAGTACCGTCGTGGCAGCAACGCGGCACAAGCGGCACGCGACATCAACGACGTTTACGGAGCTAACACTACAAACCAACGCACCACTTGTTATTGGTTTGCTCGCTTCCGTTCTGGAAATATCGACCTGAAAAATGAACCTCGCGGTCGTCCGAATACTTTGGTCGACAATGACGAATTAAAGGCGATTGTGGAAGCTGATGATACACAATCTACGGCTGAATTAGCAGCAGCTTTCGACGTTAGCGTCAAAACAATATTGGTCCATTTGCGTCAAATTGGCAAGGTAAAAAAGCTTGACAAATGGGTGCCCCACGAACTCAATGATCGCCAGTGCGAAGTACGCGTCGAGACGTGCCTTGCACTGCTCAACAGACACACTAATGAAGGAATTTTGAACCGCATTGTTACCTGCGATGAAAAATGGATTCTGTTTGATAACCGCAAGCGCTCAGCATGTTGGTTAGATCCTGGTTCAGCACCTAAACAATGCCCTAAACGAAAACTTACCCCTAGAAAAGTGATGGTCACTGTTTGGTGGTCTAGCGCCGGTGTGATTCATCACAGCTTCTTACCAAACGGGGTGAGCATTACTTCAGATGTGTACTGTGAAGAACTGAACACAATGATGGAGAAGCTGGCACATCTCCAACCAGCATTGGTCAATCGCTCGTCTCCACTGCTACTGCACGACAACGCGCGACCTCATACTGCACATCAGACGGTCTCCAAGTTACAAGAACTGGGGTTGGAAGGTCTCCGTCATCCGCCCTACTCACCAGACCTTGCGCCTACAGACTACTACTTTTTCTAGAATTTGGATAACTTCTTGGCGGGAAAAAAATTCAATACCCGAGAGGCAGTACAAAATGCCTTTGGAGAATTTGTTGCCTCCCGTCCAGCTGATTTCCTTAAGAAGGGCATCAATAAACTGCCACTGCGTTGGCAAAGATGCATTGATTGCATGGGTGATTACTTCGATTAATACAAATAAAAAATGCATGAAAAAAATTCGTTTAAATTTTTTCATACAAAACGGCAATTTCATAGGTAAAGACCTATTATATTATATATTTTTTATATACAGCCAGTTCATTTACTATTTTATATAATTATAACTACAAAGAGTTTATTCACATTTTTAAATACTTAATTAAGTTTTTCGTTTAAATACGAAACATTTAATTTTAAGCAATAGTTTTCCTTTGATTAATAGCGAAATCCACTCGTACGCAAAATAAACGATAGGGCTACTATTCCACTTATTTTAATTTTAACAACTGTATCTAACATTTGAATTAATGAGGATGAGGATTTGTAGAAAATTATAATATTTCAAAGAAAAAAAAAAGTCGGGAGGTGTCGTGGAGCACCCGGTTGGAACTAAGTTCCTCAGAGCCATCTAGTATGATCTCAAGTGTCAAGTGTCAAAAGTTTTAGCTTTTTTTTTTTAAACATGGGTATAACGCTTTTTCGTTACATCAAATTTTCTGCCAGTTTAAGGTCACAGCACACACATCAACTCGGAAAGGGATCGTCACCGAAGCAGCTCGAGCCGTGCAGTATTTTTTTTAAACTCTCTACTGCGACGCACACTAATCGGAGTCGTAACGTAATGGCCTCGCCTCGGGACAACCTCACGATCCGCGGCGATACGGTGACGATTCCTTTCCGAATTGATGTACTACCACAAGCCCCGTTAAGGAACTTCGTTTCAATAAATAGGTACAATATTGCCGAACTTATCAATCTGCCTAGCCTTTTCCTAACTATGTTGAGGTCGGCTTCCAGTCTAACCGGATGCAGCTGAATACCAGTATTTTACTTGGAGCGACTGCCTATCTGACCTCCACAACACATTAACTGGGTAATACGATACCCCTTGGTAAGACTGATTGTCAGACTTTAGGGCTTCTGACGACCCGTAACGACTGTCAAAGATCCACGAATGATAGCCGGGACCAACGGCTTAACGTGCTTTCCGAGGCACGGAGGAGACTCGGTATGTAAAGATGGTCACCCATCCACGGACCAGCCCCGGCAAGCGTAGCTTAACCTGATGGATCGACCCGTGCGGCTGTTATTACTTAGCCACGAGCTCCCGAACTTATATTGCCGAACTTATATTCTCAAAATTTAGAACATTGTTTTCAAAATGTATACCCACGTCGTGCGTGCCTTACTATAACTAAACACTATATAAACATTATATAAAATTCTCGTGTCACAATGTTCGTTCCCGTACTCCTCCGAAACGGCTTGACCGATTCTCATGAAATTTTGTGAGCATATTGAGTAGGTCTGAGAATCGGCTAACATCTATTTTTCATACCGCTACTTTTTATCCTGGTCTACGCGGGTGAAACCGCGGGGCGCAGCTAGTAAACATTATAAAGTAACAAGAATTTTCCAAAACGTAAGTGTTACTTATTACCTAAATCATCATAAAATATGATAAGCATAACTTTTAGATACATTACACGGTGCCCGAGTTTCTTCACAAGTTTTGCACATTTGCTCAGGGTATTAGGCCTTTAGTTAAAGCAAGTTAGGCTAAGTTGTAGGCAAGTTAAACAGTTCAGTTTACTTTCAGTGGTGATCGGTAGGTAGGAATAAACAGAAATTGTTGATTCAGAGTTTGGTAAGATTTTACTATTATTAAGTAATCATACGTAGGTGGATGTTGTTTAACTTGAGAGGAGCCTGAAGGGCAACTGAAGGATTTCAGCAAACCTGCCAGGATCGCGGGTTGTTCGAAAGAGATACCGTGGCCCTGGCACGGGCAACTGAAGGAACACGGGTGAGTTTTTGTCAGTAAAAGTCCGACACGCCCTCCCGCTCCACCCAGAGCGGGAGAAGTGATTGATCATAAATCCCATCAAAAAAGAAAAAGGATTTTGTACTTTTAAACTAGCAAAATCGTGTGACAGAGACATAATGACCAATACCTATTATAAATTAAGAGATATAATAAATATTCTTTGGCAATTATGATGCATAGTTAAACACAATTAATTTGATGTACTACATTATATGCAGAATAGAATACAAATGTTATCAAAGTTTGCCGTGAGCGCGAACAGAGTGTGACCCGCGAAGAACATCAATTTTGCTCCCGTTTTCGACATTAGATTTTTTTTTTTAACAATAGAAAAAAATTTAGATGTTTAATGTTATATACATACACATATGTATATATAAATAAATAAAAAAGTATAAAGTATAAGGTTTATATATACATATGTATATATAAATAAAGATAATTCTGTATTTGGTCCTAGGACTGGATGTTTAATAGGTTAGGAATGAAGACCGTGTGACCGCGTTTTGAGGGTCCTCAAAAAACTACCCATTTATCATGTTCTACTGGAGAGCAAAGGAACGTGCTTGTCATCACACCTTAGGGCCTAGACAAAATTACCTTCTATCGGTGATATCGATAACAGAAAAGTAAAAAATTTATGGAACTGACATATGCTTATGTCAATCCTGTTGAAAGTCGTCGTAGAACTCAAACTCAAACTCAAAGCATTTATTTCAATTAAACCAATTACAGGCACTTTTGAATTGTCAAGGGGTCGGTCAGTCAGAAAGATGAAGCTAGGCGCCCATTCCAAAGCATAGTAGGTACCTGTGGAGAAGAACGGGCAAGAAACTCCACGGACACTCTTTTAAATCAAGATATGGTTACAAAATAATGGTTACATCATTCATGTTGAAATTTTACATGTGAGAACGATGCAGAACGTTAAAAGC
This sequence comes from Cosmia pyralina, assembly GCA_946251885.1. NCBI lineage: Eukaryota > Metazoa > Arthropoda > Insecta > Lepidoptera > Noctuidae > Cosmia > Cosmia pyralina. The sequence goes on from OX276351.1 coordinate 23,633,116, forward strand.
GTCCTTAAAAAAAAAACAAATCAAATATTTAAATTAAAATAAAATAAGCCGTGGCCGCTAAGGTATGCCCAGCCTTCACTGACAGCGCTTGTTCTCGAACCTGACGCATGGATTAGCTAAATGATCCAACACGCGGCACCATCAGCGAGACATTAGAGTGAGCGTCACATACTCTCAGCCGCCAGGGCACATTCAAGTCAAACAAAGACGTACCCAGTAAATGGTAGCTTTAGAGTATGTACATAGAAATACAAAACCCTTCATGGTACAAAATGCAATGTTCCCTGCGCATTAAGATTAGCGGCCAGTAATAACTTGTGTACCGTGTAACTAAAATAAGAAGCGTCGTAACATAAGTGCTTAAGATTCATGGTCATCTGAATAGACTTTACAATCTTGTACACCAGAATGTCATTTATCTCTTTCTCCAACCACGATCCTCATAAGGTCTCAATATTGGTGACCCCGACGTGATCTTAGAGACGTGGTTGTTGAGAAATAAGATACGGACAGAACGAGCAGTAAGCAGAACTGACTGGCCGCTAAACTTAATGCGCGGCCTGCGCGGGGAACACTGCATTTTGCACCGCTAGCGTTACTACTACCTGTACCTTTGAAAGCGATTGCCAGATTAGGCCCTCTGCATCAGTGACGGGGTCAATTGGGCCGATGCCGCCGGGGTCGCGGGTAGTTCGAAAGAGATACCGTGGCCCTGGCACGGGCAGCTGAAGGAGCATGGGTGGGTTTTAGTCAGTAAAAGTCTGACACGCCCTCCCGCCTCTGCCCAGAGCGGGAGAAGTCATTTGATGATTTCCCATCCACAAAAAAAAAAAAAAAAAAGGCCCTCTGCACATCGGTATAGTCTCTAATCTAGTCTAGAATCTAGTCCAAGTTATATCACGATGTTTTCTTTTACCATCTATATGTTGAATTAGTTTAAAACCTTCGCTTATCAATCATATATTTTTTTGTAAATTAAGGACATCATCATCATCATTTCAGCTGAAAGACGTCCACTGCTAGACATAGGCTACCCCCAAGCACCACCACTTCGACCGGTTCTGTACTTCTCGCATCAGGTCATCGATCCACCTTGTGGGAGGCCTTCCAACGCTACGTCTTCTGGTATGCGGTCGCCACTCCAGAACCTTTCGGCCCCATCGGCCATCTGTTCTGCGAGAAATGTGCCCTGCCCACTGCCACTTATGGTTGGCAATCCTTGGTTGTTCATTGTTGGTTAAATTAGGATATTTATAATATTAGTACTCACGTTTCGCGCTGACGCCGTGTGAGATCGCTAGCAGCGCGACGATGGTAACAGCTAGGTACATCTGGGCCATTTTTGTTTCTATAACAAACATAAAATAATACAAATTTAAACGACAAATAATAAATATAGGAACTTAAGTTTAACGGGGTTTCCTCACTATTGGAATGCACAAGTCGGACAGAAATTTCTAATTAAAAGTAATAGTATTAACATTCAATTTAAAATGCTTCGTTTATTAGACGTATAGGCTAACATATCTTCCTAAAAAGTCGGGGGAAGTCGTGGGACACTCGCTTGGAACGAAGTTCCTTTCGCTGTGTATGTTTTAAACAGAGCCATTTGGTATGGTCTCAAATCTCAAGACGCAATAGAACAAAAGCATCAAACATTCCTTTTAGAGTTCGAGGAATTCCAAGTAAGACGTCACTAAATTCTACAAACTTTGACTTACGGAGTCTACTTTTTAAAATTGAGTTATAGATTTTAAAATTGAGTTATAGATTTTAAAATTGAGTTATAGATTTCGTCGAGTTACAAAGTTTAAATTATTCGAAAGAGAATGTTTTCATCTTACCGAACATTATGACTCAACGAGGTTCTAATTATCGTGTTACCATTGGAGTATGAAGGCTTATAAAGTATGAACGCGCGTGACGACTTCTACCAGTTAACTCCTACAGCAATCGTTCTGACAGGCTGAGTCGCACCATAAGGGTTCCTTTTACCATTTTAGGGTTCTGTACCTACGGGACCCTAAAAACGATGGATGGACTGTGTGAAAGATGATATGGCTAGAAAGGGAGTGACTACCGAGATGACGACTAATAGAGAAATATGGAAGAAAAAGACTGTTGCGCCGACCCCAAATAAATTGGGATAAAAGCAGGAGAATGATTAAAATCTATATAAATAAAAAGAGAAGTCCTGACTGACTGATTGACTGACTCATCAGCGGCCAGCTCAAACCCTTGGACCTAGAAAGCTGAAATTTTGCACAGAGGTTCCCTTTATAATGTAGACAAGGAATAAGGAAGGAATTCCCGGTAGTACGATCCCGTGGGATATATTCCAAAATACACGCGGGCGAAGCCGCTGGCAAAAGCTAGGACGCTAGCTAGGAGGAGGCTGGGCGGGGGGGGGGGGGATGCTATATTCTTGTTCTTATTCTTACTGGATGATTTAAAAGGAGTATGATTTGGTGATTATAGGTATTATTTTAACTTAAAGTTACCAAAACCCCACTTGAGTAGGTAATTTTATGAAAAGTATGAATTCTGTTTATGTAAAAATCCCACAAATTCTCAAATGAACTGTAAACTTCTGGGAATTCGGGGTGTAGGTTTGCTTTGTAATGAACTTTTATTTATTTATTTTTATTTTTATTGTACTAGTTAGGTACACACAGTAAAATACATCGAGATACGACATATCATTTTTGAGTACAAAGATAATTCTCATTAATTAAGAAATTTCTTCCAGAAGATCTGTCAAAGGAAAAATTGAAAAGAGATGTAGGTACAATAGACAGATATAGTGTGTCAGAACAAGAAGAGAAAAATACTTTTCAATACACTTCCTCGAAAACTGGTTCATATCGCACTACGATTAGGTTCACAATGCAATGTATTTCACACGCGTGCGATTTTTCATTTTCCAACACGTGTGCGGGAATAAAAATTGGCACAGATAACTTATAACTATACTCAGTCCAAATTGGTTCAATGTATCTATTCGGAGGTGAATGTTTTTTTTTAAATCTCGGCAAAGAGATGTGCGTCTTTACGGCGTTAATATTTTTTGAATATTTAAATAATGTTTATAAATAGAATATCATCAAAAACCATGATTATTACAATAAAAATAACGTTGACGAACAAATTAACAGTTATTTGAGTTCTAAACTCAAAAATATTTGAATTTTCAATTTTTCATATTAGGCTGCTTATCGGCTTTATACCTTTGCTTCTCCTTCAACCTGGCGAAAGCAAAGCGCGGAAAAAAAAAAGAAAATTTAAATCATAATTTCCTAATAATTCATGACAACAATATTTTTCGTTGTTTTATTTTATTTCTTCAAAAGTGTATTGAAAAACGTCGTTTGATATACGTGGACATTTGTTATTGCAGTTCTCGGCTCAAAAACAACCTCGCCTACGGCTCGGGTGTTAATTCCGCCTCGAATGCAATAACAAACATTCTCCACTTGTATCAAAATGTGCTATTTTATTATCTGACTGACGGACTAAATATAATTTTTTTTTCAACCTTGCTAAATTGATACCTGTAAAGTGAGGGAAAGGGTTAATTTTGCCCCTATTTTTGTTTTTGACAAAACAAACAATATTTGCTGAGATTTGAACAGCTTGAAAGACTTTTAATGTAAGAATTTAAGATTTAATACCGTATTCACTTTTCACTTACAATACTTAAAATATTATAATTAAAATATGTCTATATAAATCTATATCTTATCTTCTTTTATACAAACATCAATTGCTGTTCGTTTGTCTCGCTAAAACTCAAAAAATGTGTGTATATGTATGCTCCCTATGGTGTTCGAAACGGCTGGAGCGATGTTGATGAAATTTTCAGGCAATCTTCAAATATTAATTAGCCCAGCTGGTGATCCTGTTTTTAGGGTCCCGTACCAAAATGGTAAATGTCTGTCTGTCTGTCACAGCTGGATATCTCAAGAACTACTAATGCTATCAACTTGAAATTTGGAATTGTTTTAGATGACGTTTGCCTAACTATTTTTCAAATAAGAAAGAAATAAAAAATATATGTTTTTTTGCAACAGGGACTGAAAGGGGTCTTCAAAATTTGAAGTAGGGCTACTAGGGCATGAGTTTTCGACTTTTGATGAAAAATGTTTAAATAAAATACCGTTCCCCTCCCCCTTATCTCCGAAGTTTGCATAGAGAATAATCTGAAATGATTCTATGTGATAGAAGTTTATGTATGGATTACAGGAAAAATAAAGAGATGTCTCTAAATAGCACAGTTTTTCAGAAATCATCAACAAAAATTACATATAAATGATGGTACGGAACCCTCGGCGTGAGAGTCCGACTCGCTCTTGACCGGTTCTTTTTTGCTATCTCACTTCGGTTTTAAAAATATTCGCCTAATGCTTATGGCAACTCGATTGTGATTAAGAAACCAATTCTTTTTTCAAACATCTATAACGTCAATTAATAATTACAAAACAGTTGTTCTTTTGTTTTATTTGTTGGCAACATCGCGGAATCTTTACAAATACTTTTACATACTTTGGCTTTGAAGTTACTGGTTTCGGCAAATAATAACTAATCATCATCAAAGAAAATTGCTATTTAATTTTGTTAATATTTACCTAGTGTTGTTGATTTTCTGTTTTTTTTTTTATACTTAACTGAAATTGGATCATTATTACTTCTCAGAGCTGTGATATTGATAGGTAATAATTGTAAAAATGGTAAGAATTGATGAAAATAATTAGGTATGTATATTAATATAATTCAAACTCAAAGTCAAAGCATTTATTTCAATTAAACCAATTACAGGCACTTTTGAATTGTCAAGGGGTCGGTCAGTCAGAAAGATGAACCTAGGCGCCCATTCCAAAGTATAGTAGGTACCTATGGAGAAGAACGGGCAAGAAACTCCACGGACACTCTTTTAAATCAAGATATGGTTACAAAATAATGGTTACATCATTCATGTTGAAATTTTACATGTGAGAACGATGCAGAACGTTAAAAGCGTCCTTAAAAAAAAAACAATTCAAATATTTAAATTAAATTAAAATAAGCCATAATTACTAGCATAAGAATAAATAATTCTACGGTACCTACTTAGCCCTCTGTTATCATATAACATAATCAGCCTTTATCATTCTCACTGCTGGGACACAGGCCTCCTCTCTGTGAGCGAGAGTGGGCCATAATCTACCACGCGGGCCCAGTGCGTGTCGGTGGACGTCACATGTCTTCGAAGTTTTGGTTCTAGAACATGCCGGTTTCCTCACGATGTTTTCCTTCGCCGTTTAACTAGTACGCACTTTGTTATTTAGTCTTAAAATGGTAAAATAATTTAAATAAATAGGTAAGGTGAAAGATATTGAACAACCTGACGCATTTTGAAATAAGAACACTAATTTAAATATTCAAATACGAATGGAATATCATTAATAGTCAATCGTGTTTTGTTGAGGGTTATTAAACTGTTTTAAAATGTTTCATTTCAAATGGTCGTACTGATTTTGCAGGAATACCATGTGAAATAGGTCATAGAAGCATGAGGCTGTAAAGTTCATATAATCTCGATTGAAAAGGGAGGATCCTCCGACCAGACGGGTGTCGTGTCTGGTGGGCAACTGCCCAACTATTGATGTCGGGACGTTGATGCTAGTCGCGTGGCAAACTCTTATTGCGTGATGCAGGATTTTGCGTGACGTCAGTGTGATGCGTAGTCCGCATGTAGCGATGTAGATGCCGCCGGCACATCATCATCAGATGACGAATGACTCTTTTCTGTTATTACAAGAAACTCAATTCAAGTTTTTTTTTTTTTGTAGAATAATAAGCTTGTAAAAAGTTTTCTTTCAATTATTCGTGTTCAAACCAAAAAGCCTACTTCAGTACCTACAAATGAAAGATATTCCCTCCATAATACGAGCAGCAAGCCGACAAACACCGACCAACCGATCCGCAGCGAAACGTAATCAGAACATTCCCACCGGGAAAACAACTTAGTTACACATAACCGGACGTCCGGAGACACCGTTATCGTGCCCTCTGTAGTTGGAACTCCCTTGATGCCCGCCCTCCTCCATAAAGTTCCCACAATCACTTGAATGAGAGGTCAGGATGTAATGGTCAATGCCCACTGGCGACAATGTGATTTGTGGCTGTGCATCTGTCCTGAATTCTAGAGTACCTACGTCGATGCATTTTGCCGTAGAATTGATTTTATCGTTTGCGTATTTATTCAGGCGAGTTTGGCAACTGTATTTGAGAACGTTTCTGTTCTAATTCAGTTTGAGAACACCTGGGTTGGCATTACAACATATTTTTGAGTAAATATTTCTAGTGTTGGACGGTTGGTTCTGCAAGCTATCCACTCGCGCGACCATTGCATGAAAGTGAGCCCGAACGAAAACCCAGGATTGTCCGAGTGCACGAAAGTGATCCCGAACGAAAACCCAGGATTGTCCGAGTGCACGAATTTGAGCCCGAACGAAAACCCAGGATTGTCCGAGTGCACGAAAGTGAGCCCGAACGAAAACCCAGGATTGACCGAGTGCACGAAAGTGAGCCCGAACGAAAACCCAGGATTGACCGAGTGCACGAAAGTGAGCCCGAACGAAAACCCAGGATGGTCCGAGTGCACGAAAGTGAGCCCGAACGAAAACCCAGGATTGTCTGAGTGCACGAAAGTGAGCCCGAACGAAAACCCAGGATTGTCCGAGTGCACGAAAGTGAGCTCGAACGAAAACCCAGGATTGTCCGAGTGCACGAAAGTGAGCCCGAACGAAAACCCAGGATTGTCCGAGTGCACGAAAGTGAGCCTGAACGAACAATGACAGCGCGCGCGTTACTTTTTTATTTTATTTTTTATTTTGTGTGCGGACCCACCCTTTGCGTTCTAAGTTCTTTGGAAAGGTGGTTAGGTACGGTATATTTTTGCCAAAAGCCGTGAGGTTGTATCGGCATTACGAACAAAGTTAGTCTTCGGTTGAAAATCAGTTTGCGGAACGAGAGGCGCGCGCGGGGGGCGTTTGTTTACCGAGATTATTGTTCGTATTTCAAAACTTTGGAAGAACAAAGGTAAATATTATGAAGTCATTGATTATTTAACACATAGGCAATATTTTAGGCAAAAAAAAAAAATATTTTAATTGTTTTTTATTGGCGGTAATATAAACAAACTGTTTCTTTTTATTGAAAAAAAAAACTAAGTCTTCTATTGTTCTAAATCAAAATTCGTAATCTACCCTAGTCTATCCACTTTAGGAAACAGTCATTCGTTGAATGTCTATTCATACAAATTTTTCGCGCGGGGAGCGGGATGCGTCAGTGGATGCTGTGTTTGTCACGGTAATTTTATTGATGGTCATTTCATTGATAGTCGTGTTGGGGGAGTTGACTGCGTCACTTCTTCTTATCAGCTCAAACACTATGAAGTGGTTAAGGATGGACGTTTTGAGGGCTACCTTGTATAGGGTGTATGAGAAAGGTGTGGTCAAAAAGGGTGTGGTACAGACCATCAAACTGAACAACTTTCTCCATAAGAACAACATCGTAATTGAGAAAAAATATGCAACTGTTCTAATAGGTCTTTACCTATGAAATTGCCGTTTTGTATGAAAAAATTTAAACGAATTTTTTTCATGCATTTTTTATTTGTATTAATCGAAGTAATCACCCATGCAATCAATGCATCTTTGCCAACGCAGTGGCAGTTTATTGATGCCCTTCTTAAAGAAATCAGCTGGACGGGAGGCAACAAATTCTTCAAAGGCATTTTGTATTGCCTCTCGGGTATTGAATTTTTTTTCCCGCCAAGAAGTTATCCAAATTCTGGAAAAAGAATAGAATAGAATAGAATAGAATACTCTTTATTATGCACACCATTTAAATTACTGTTACAATTTTACAATGTTGAAATTTTACATACGAGTGACACAATGGGCGGTCTTATCGCTAAAAGCGATCTTTTACAGACAACCTTTGGATGGAGTATGGGGACAAGGAGAGACAATTCTGTAGGTAGTCCGTGGTGTACCATATACATATACAACATATACATACATTAATAAATTTATATATATATATATATATATATACTTATACAATAATAAACATGAAACAAGAGCAAGGAACTATATATGTAATAATGACGTATAAAAAGTAGTAGTCTGTAGGCGCAAGGTCTGGTGAGTAGGGCGGATGACGGAGAGCTTCCAACCCCAGTTCTTGCAACTTGGAGACCGTCTGCTGTGCAGTATGAGGTCGCGCGTTGTCGTGCAGGAGCAGCGGAGACGAGCGATTGACCAATGCTGGTTGGAGATGTGCCAGCTTCTCCATCATTGTGTTCAGTTCTTCACAGTACACATCTGAAGTAATGCTCACCCCGTTTGGTAAGAAGCTGTGATGAATCACACCGGCGCTAGACCACCAAACAGTGACCATCACTTTTCTAGGGGTAAGTTTTCGTTTAGGGCATTGTTTAGGTGCTGAACCAGGATCCAACCAACTTGCTGAGCGCTTGTGGTTATCAAACAGAATCCATTTTTCATCGCAGGTAACAATGCGGTTCAAAATTCCTTCATTTGTGTGTCTGTTGAGCAGTGCAAGGCACGTCTCGACGCGTACTTCGCGCTGGCGATCATTGAGTTCGTGGGGCACCCATTTGTCAAGCTTTTTTACCTTGCCAATTTGACGCAAATGGACCAATATTGTTTTGACGCTAACGTCGAAAGCTGCTGCTAATTCAGCCGTAGATTGTGTATCATCAGCTTCCACAATCGCCTTTAATTCGTCATTGTCGACCAAAGTCTTCGGACGACCGCGAGGTTCATTTTTCAGGTCGAAATTTCCAGAACGGAAGCGAGCAAACCAATAACAAGTGGTGCGTTGGTTTGTAGTGTTAGCTCCGTAAACGTCGTTGATGTTGCGTGCCGCTTGTGCCGCGTTGCTGCCACGACGGTACTCATATTCCATAATTACTCGAATTTTTAACGTATCCATGATGACGAAAAAGATTGAAATGCGATGAAAATGACTAATCAATAAACAAATAACTACTTTTGGAAAAAAAATCCATGTTTTTAAATTAAAATTAATTTGAAATTAGAATTCTTAGCCAAACAAAAAATATTTTGATTTGAAATGGCCAGTACTGCAGAACGGCAATTTCATAGGTAAAGACCTAATATAAATTTGGATCGAGTTTGGTATTGAAGTCTTGTACGGGACAGCTGATATTTTTTTCTTGATTTCGATGTTGGTCCCATGGAAAAAGTTATTCAGTTTGATGTTCTGTACCACACCCTTGACCACGCCTTTCTGATACACCTTGTATAACATTTGGAGTTCAACAAGTGCTGACTCTCAGCCTAATTTGAATGGATGAACTTTGAATTTAAGATAAATGGTATCTCCGTCCCCCGTTCATTTTATCCCTCAGAGAAATCATGATAAGAAACCGTGATTTTCCAAATTCCAACATCATTCCAACTGTTAGCACAATTTCATCAAGCAATCGGCATATAACCCAATAGATCAGTAAGTTAGCAAGGAGTTAAGTTATTAATTAAGTTTACGGCAGTTCAGCACGCTCACTTACAGCGTTTCTGACCGCCGCCTATGGAACTTCTTGACATGTTTGCTTGTAACATATTAAAGGTATGTTTCCCCTTCTTAGATAAGTAATTGGTTGTTATTGTGTAGGTATTAAGGCTATTTTTGAACCCCACACAAGCACACTGGTAAAATGTGAAGGTATTCTACGTCAAAAATATTTAATTATGTATTGTCAAAATCTATGTACTGTTTATGTAACAAGAAAAACTTTATGTTGTAGTGTAAAAAATGTTACAATTGTGATGTTACAATTATGAACTGAGTTTTTTTCTCCATCACTAAACTACAGAACTTTACAAAATTGCGAAAATCAAAAATATTTTTTTTTTGATCATGTCATTGCACAGAAAAGATATTTATCTGTTCTGTGTGTCATTGACATTCATGTCGTTTCATTGTTGGACTTGACGAGTGACATTTTCTACGCTTACGTACCTAAATATAGTAACAATTTAATTTTTAAGGAAATTTCTCGTCGGCTGGCTCGTTATTTGGCCAAAGAATTCAAATCAAATTAAAAGTCATTCATTCAAACTAGGCTGAAAATCAGCCCTTTTCAAACGTCAAAATTATATAAGACAGTCCCACGAAACGCCCGCCCTTCACCACTTCCTAGTGCTTTAGCTGGGAAGAAGAAGTGGCGCAACAAACTGTCCAGCAGCACGGCTGTCTGTTCAGTTAAAAAAAACTTGATTCGCAAAATTAATATTTTTTTTGTTGCGTAATGTAAATTCATTACGCAACACAAAAAAATATCAATCTGTCTAGCTTTTTCTCAACTATGTTTTGGTCGGCTTCCAGTCTTAACCGGATGCAGCTGAATACCAGTATTTTACATGAAGCGACTGCCTATCTGACCTCCACAACAATACGCAACACAAAACAATTTTTTTTTTCTACAAATGACCGATTTCCGGATATTTTGCTGTGAGGCCTTGCTTCTTGCCAAATTCATGATTCTAGGTTAACGGGATGTACCCTATGAGTTTTAATTTATTTGCGAGGAATGGCAATTTATGCCAAGCTTCTAAGTCAACTTCTTAGATGCTCGACTTTTTATAGCTCTAAGGGACTGTAGATCTATGTAGTTGGTATCAATTTCAATTGATACCATCAACGACGAGTACTTCTGACACACTTATGAATTGCAGATGACATCGTCATCCTGGCTGAATCACTGCAGGACTTGTAGCAGATGCTGGACGGCGTAGTTGATTCTTCTATATACGCATTGGTCTCCGGATGTACTTGGACAAAACCCAGGTTATGTTCAATGAACACGTTACCCCGGGAACGATTGTTGTCAATGGCAGTGCTCTCAAGGCTCTCAAGGCTCTCAAGGTAAGAACTTTGAGAGGAAGGCATTCAGCTGAGCTGACTACTGTTTACTTACAGACTATTATGACATACAGAGCCGAAAAGTGGACACTCACTGTACGGCTGGATAAATTCAAGGTCACTCAGCGAGCTATGGAACGGGCTATGCTTGGAGTCTCTCTGAGGGATCGAATCTGAATCGACAGAGAACCAAAGTTGTCGACATAGCTCACAGAATAAGCAAGTCGAAGTGGCAATGGGCCGCCTATATTAGCCGTAGAACTGATAACCGTTGGGGTAGACGAGTTCTTGAGTGGAAACCGCAAATCGGCAAACGTAAGGTAGGACATCTTCAGGCGACGATCTTCGCAGGGTGGCTGGTAGCAGCTGGATGAGAGTTGCCGAGAATCGAGCTGAATGGCGTGAAATAGGAGAGACCTATGTCCAACAGTGGACTGCTATAAGCTGATGATGATGATGATGACTCCCACGCATTCCTGAGGAAAATAGTCAGACAGATGGGCAACGAAGCGGTCTTATAAGGGTTTCGATGTTTTCTTTTGAGGTATGGAGCCCTAAAAAGCAAAAGCGCTTCCATCAAAGTATTATACATACATACTCATGATTCTTGAATCATTATGAAAACAAACTCAATAAACTTGCTTTTTTGACGATATGTAAGCGAATATAATCGCATCACTTACCTTCCGCTTTTAAACTTTGAGGTAATGACATCAAGTCTTTTTGTTTTAGAATGATAACAAAGGACGAATATTAAGTACGAGCATAATTGAACAAAAAGGTGGATAATTCACTGTGTGTATAATTCAATGTGGATATGGCACTTCTTTTTTCATAGCCTGAAGTCCTCCACTCTTCCATCTTTCGCAAGCCTGCATGGCTTTCCTCCAATTTTGACCGAACCTATACAATTCATCCATTTACAGGTACTATGACGCCTAAATAAGGAAAAACCTTTTTTTACCCGACTACGGCACAGTCAAAAGGTTTTGATTTTAGCAGTCTATGCATGTAGGTATGTAAGTATTTACTAGGGCCTAAACTACTGAACCTTAAACTTTAAACTTTTTTTACTACTTACTTTAAAATTTTAACTTTTAAACGTTTTTTAAACTTTATTTTTTATTTTTTTTTTTAAGTTGCCTCAAAACAAATGACGTCTAGACAAGTTCTAAATACGAGTACATGTCCTCAGTCCAACATCCCAGGACGCTGATTGGACGTGATACATGCAGCAGGATTTGCAGTCATCCAGCCATCCGGATCCCTTTGATTCCATGAAGTTTACGAGATTATCGGACTCATGGAATCCGATCGGCATTTGTTCCGGTAATTCTCAATATCTACCGGATTATATTTATTTTGTTGACTTATACACACACATAAAATCACGCGCGCCGGTTTACCCTTCGGCGCGTGGGCGCGTGTTAAAGGCAGGGGGGGAGTTGTCATGAAGTCCGAAAATAAGGTTTTGGGATCGTCTATTTTTGTTGTATTTATTGACTGGAGGTTTTTTTGTTATTTAGGTTTGCATCAGAATTGAAGTAGGTACTTTAGCTCTAAACGATTTTTAAACATCGTTCTTTTTTTTCTGACTTTTATTATTGTTTGAAGCTGTTAGAGACACATCTTCTATATTATAAATAAAAATGAAATGATGTTCGTTGGTGAGCGTATCACTTTATAACGCTATTTTTAGGGTTCCGTACCAAAACGGTAAAAAGGAACCCTTATGTTTCTACTCAGTCTGTCTGTCTGTCTGTCACAGCTAGATATCTCTAGAATTACTAATGCTATCAACTTGAAATTCGGAACAGTTATAGATGACGATTGCCCAACTATTTTGCAATAAGAAAGAAATAAAAATATTTGTACTTTATTTGCAACAGGGACTGAAATGGGTCTTAAAAATTCGAAGTGGGGCTACTAGAGCATGTGGGGTATCATATGAAAGAACGCTGTTTGCACATTCTCAAACATTTTTTTTTCTTTTTTTAGACCGCACAGTTTTCGACTTTTAATTTTTTTTATTATTTTAAATACTGGTATTCAGCTGCATCCGGTTATACTGGAAGCCGACCCTAACATAGTTGGGAAAAGGCTAGGCAGATTGATTATAGTTTTCGACTTTAAATGAAAAATTTTAAAAAAATATCGCTCCCCCCCTTATCTCCGAAGTTTGAATAGAAAAAAAAACAGAAATTATTCTATGTGATAGAAGTTTATGTAAAGATTACAGGAAAAATAAAACGATGTCTCTAAATAAGTAACACACTTTTTCTGAAATCTGAACGGAACCCTCGATGCGCGAGTCTGACTCGCTCTTGACCGGTTTTTTGTTTTAAAATGTTCATAATAATCCGAATTAGTTTTGGACAGAAAAAATTGGTAAAAACTGTACGTCCTTTTTTTATGGGATTTTTATATGAATTACTAAAATTTGGATATAGGATAACGTCTATTGGGTCAGCTACTTATTAATTAAAATATAACATAACATAACGCCTGTACTGTCCGAAGGGTAAGGCAGAGGTGTACCTACAATACACCCACATTTCGCCAGTGATGTTTAAGCCCTATGTAATAGGGGGCGAGCCTATTGCCATCAACCGGGCACAAATCCAGGCTCCGGGCTGCTAATTAAAAGTACTTTTTTTTTTTTTTGTTTTCGGGGGGAAACCTTCAAAAGGCGCCCGGGCTTTGGGGAAAAGACCGGGGAGTGTGGGATTTTTACCTCACTAAAACCACCCCGGTGCTCATCATCTGCACATGGAAGGGGCACCGTTACCTCTCAAAAGATCAATCCGGAACCCCCTCTGTGCAACGCCTGTTAGGGCACATCTCTGGGGAGACTATAAAGGGATCTCCCCGAAACCTGACTATGCAAATGAGCAAGGCAGCACGTGACCACTGTGCGCCGTCTTCCCTGAGGTCACTCAGTGGACGGACAGAGTCCCCACTCTGAGCGCCCGTGACCCCAAAATTAAAAGTACCTAGTGATTTGTGATGATCCTATTTATTTTGGCCCCATCAATTTTTGCGATAAATGTAAAAGTGCCAAACAAAAAAAAAAGCAATTTTCCGAAAGAATACATTTTTCTCTATTTATTTCTGATTTTCTTTTATTTTTTTACTATTATTCTTTTAATTAATACATTCTGAAAACAGTATTTTTCAAACTCGTATAACAGCACAGGGAATGGCCCTATAGATTTCCATTGTGAAAAGTGAAGAGAATAACATGTTCTCACGGAACATATTTTTTTTCCGGCACTTCCATAATTTTAGCCCAAAATGAATGATCTCGTTACTTACTTGCATAGCTGAGCACTTACATTCTTCTTGAGAGTTTGACGGAAGATTTTATTTTAATCGCCGAAGTTTAAAAGTTAGTTATCTATGATAATTTACTACGCCAATTAGGAAATAAACCTGGCAGAGTAGTCGGCTTCAACTCTGTTATAGAAGTTCAAACAAAGTTAAGTTTAAAGAAAAGAGATTAGTCTGTTTTAGTTTTAATTATAAACGCATTTCTGGTAAAGCTGGGCACTCACGGTCAGTCCATCGGGCCAAATGGCGTGATGTACAGTCAACAAAAGAGATATCTAGGCAGGGTATACTAACATATGTGTATGTATGTATGTGAATGGCTTCATGTTCAATTTCGTGAAAATATACAATTTTGTGTTGGTGTGTTACAATGCAGGAGTATTGCAAAAACAAAGTAATATATATAAAATTGAACATAAAGCAATTCACATACAAATATGTTAGAATACCCTGCTTAGATATCTCTTTTGTTGACTGTACATCCAAAATTTGATCGTGGGTTCTTCAATCCATATTTTGGCGCGACGTCAATCCACCAATTTTCCGTGCGCACCGTAATCCATAGCCTCACGCCGTTTGGCGTCGCGCCATTTGACCGTGAGTGCCGTAGCATACGATTATGCTCCTTATTTACAAGGCAACATGAATCAATTTCCTATGCAAGTATTTTAGTATTTTGGCGGCGCCCATATATTTGATTTAATCCAAATGGACAGACCGTGAGTGCCCAGCTTAACATAGATTTTCAAAAGTTTGAATATTTCGCGTGAATTTATTGGATATCCAAAACACACACACACACACACACACACACACACACACACACACACACACACACACACACACACACACACACACACCACACATCACACACAAACACACACACACACACACACATCACACATCTAAATGCCTGATTCTAGAACAGGACCCCAAGATTTCTGTGATTTTTGTCGCCCTGAATAACGTGAGTAGAAATCACAATATGGCATAAAGTGATACTTTATTGGGGATGTTCTTCAGAAAGGTGAGGTGCATAGTACTCGCTACCGGCGTGCGTGTATGAACGTA
The DNA here is from genome assembly GCA_946251885.1 of Cosmia pyralina. NCBI lineage: Eukaryota > Metazoa > Arthropoda > Insecta > Lepidoptera > Noctuidae > Cosmia > Cosmia pyralina. The sequence continues at coordinate 23,648,473 of OX276351.1, forward strand.
AACGAAGCAAAAGAATTATATAGTAGCTCGTGGCTAAGTAATTAAAGCCGCACGGGTCGATCCATCAGGTTAAGCTGCGCTTGCTAGGGTTGGTCCATGGGTGGGTGACCATCTACATACCGAGACTCCTCCGTGCCTCGGTAAGCGTGTTAAGCCGTTGGTCCCTGCTGTCATTCGTGGATCTTTGACAGTCGTTACGGGTCGTCAGAACCCCGAAAGTCTGGCAGCCCAGTCATACCAAGGGGTATCGTATTACCTAGTAACTGGGTTGTGGAGGTCAGATAGGCAGTCGCTCCATGTAAAATACTGGTATTCAACTGCAGCCGGTGAGTCTGGAAGGCAACCCGAACATAACTGGGAAATGGCTAGGCAGATTGATTGATGAAAGGATCATAGCAGGCGGCATTCTGTAGTTTCTGTCAACCCCCATGGGAAGAAGGCGTAAGTATATGTATTTATTTATGGTTCATTTAGTTTGTCTAAGAATATGCACTTTACTTTTTACAGTTCAAGACTTTATCAACATGCGAACTTATTGTTTAGTTGGTTATTTTAATGAGTAATGTTTGCATGCATTCATAAATAGTTAATGTATTATTGCCATAATATAATTAATTAACTGTTTCGTTAAAGGAGTTGAGTTGATTTTGCGTAAGTAGCTTAACCTATGTCTGAATGTTGGGGCGGCAAATCGGGGCACATCACTGTTTAACGTAAGCCAATTCAAATATGTATTTGCATCGAAATGCAGATATGAATAATTCATTTATTAAAGAAATTTCTCGCCGATTGGTCACGTGACCAGAGGGGCTGGCTCCTTCTTTGGCTAAAGAATTAGCATTGCCATTCAACGTGGCAATACTGCCAGTCTGGGCACGTTTCCGGATGACAGCGACGCGGACGAGTACTTCAACGCATAAGTGTCGTTTTGTTTTTGTATACATTTGTATCCTAGTCATTTAATTTAGCACTTACTTAGTGTAAATAGTTAGTTGTGTAATATTGTAAATATATATTTAAGGTATAATATCCTATTTCCAGAATAAACAATTTTTTAATATACAACGTGTCATTTTTCACCCTCGTCAAACTTCAGGGTGTGATACAGAACATCAAACCGAACAACTTTCTCCATGGGACCAACATCGTAATCGCGAAAAAAAATTCAACTGTCCCATAGAAAACTTCAATACCTACTCGACGCAAATGTATGGAACGACTGATTATTTTTTCGCGATTACGATGTTGGTGCCATGGAAAAAGTTGTTCGGTTTGATTGTCTATAGGTACCACATCCTTAAATTTAACGAGGATGCAAAACGACACGTTGTATAAGCATTTTAATGTATATGAAATAAATTGCTATTAAAATATGGTTTTGGTTGAATGTTTATCTCAAGCAACCACCAACTTCATAATAACTTAGGTACTAAAATCCATAAAAAAAAAACATCAATAACAAGTTAGCAATATTAAAAAAAAAAACAAGAGTCTCAATCACTTTTATGTTCTCGTAAAATATTCATCAATTTATGATTACCTTCGGTGCGGCACTTACAGGTATTTTTGAGAAACGCGACACAATCCATTTACATGAAATTCACTTATTTTTACATGATGGACTTGAGAATTTACTTTACATTTAAGAAAAAACAAACATACAACCGAATTGAGAACCTTCTCCTTTTTTGAAGTTGGTTAAAAATATACTGTTTTAGAACAGCTACAAGCAGGCCTCAATCAATCTGCCTAGCCTTTTCCCAACTATGTTGGGGTTGCCTTCCAGTCTAACTGGATGCAGCTGAATACCAGTATTTTACATGGAGCGACTGCCTATCTGACCTCCACAACCCAGTAACTGGGTAATACGATACCCCTTGGTATGGTTGGTTATCAGACTTTCGGGCTTCTGACCACCCCTAACGACTGTCAAAGTTCCACGAATGACAGCCGGGACCAATAGTTTAACATGTTTTCCGAGGCACGGAGGAGTCTCGGTATGGAAAGATGGTCACCCATCCACTGACCAACACCGGCAAGAGAAGCTTAACCTGATGGATCGACCTGTGCGGCTGTTATTACTTAGCCACGAGCTCCAGCCACAAGCAGGCCTCTTTGCAATAGTTATTGTGAACGTCTTTTGCCTGTATTTTGTGTTTTTCAGGTGATGAGGCCATTACACGAACGCATTGAACTGGATTTAAAAGAGAAAGAGTCATGCCTCTGCAAACTCATGACCATGATGAATATTTATTCCTACTTCTTCTTATTTTCGAGTCGATGGCAAAAGTAAAACTATTTTGTTATGTTAGGTGAGTTGGGCCCAGTACGTGGACAGGCCAATCGCGGTTTGAGTAGCGTTTTCAGGTCCTCAGAAATGCAGGTGTACAGGGTGTCATTTTAATCGTCTTAATCCTCTTAAAGGGTCATTGTACTCATTATTATGAACAACTTTTAATATGGAACCAAACCTGAAATTGCGAAAAAAAAATCAGCTGCTGGGACATTTTGACGAGTTTGATGTAGATAAAAAATGTACTGAACAGCTGATTTTTTTGGCGCGATTTCAGGTTTGGTCCCGTAGTAAAAGTTGTTCATAATAATGATTACAATGACCCTTTAAGAGGATAAAGGCGATTAAAATTTCACCCGGAGTGGGCAATTTGGACACTCCAATTTTGGTCAGGAGCACTGCATTCACACTGTGTGTCGGTTGGGTCTATACTCCCCCATTTCCCCACTCAAAACAGGCGTAAAATATTACTGTTTCAAGTTTTCATTCTTTAAATAGTAATATAAGTATGTAGGTGACTGTTATAATTCTTAAAGTTATTAAAAAAAACTCCAGAATGGATGTAAAATACCATAAAAGCTTTGTCGGTGAATCACTTAAGGAAGGATTTTGGATAATTGTAAGTATTTCATAGAGAAGAATACCTAGGGAACAAGAAGCACGTATTGCAAAGTGAAAGCAAACAGCTAGGTATAGGTACATAGGTACCTAATGGAACAACAAATACGAACAGTACAATTGTTCAGTTTTATCTCTTATCGCTTTGTAGTGTTTTCAAATCACTCAATGCATTGCTTGCATTAGTTTTGTGATAATTATGATGGATGTCGATGGATGTCGGAAATTATCCCACGGGAACCGTACGTTTTTCCGGGTTAAAAAGTATGCTATAAGCTATTCCAGACTATAATCTATCTCTTTGCCTAATTTTATCCAGAAGGACACGGTGGAGCATACAGTGGAGGTCTGCCCGGCTTGGGCGGAGCACCGCCGTGTTCTCACGGAGGCGATCGGTGGCGGCGATCTCTCGCGTCCAAACCTGGTCCAGGCCATGGTGCGGAGCGAGAGTGCATGGGAAGCCGTCACCTCCTTCTGCTAAGCAGTAATGCTCGCGAAGGAGGAAGCGGAACGCGTGAGGGAGAGGCAACAGCCGCGCCCTCGCGCCCCTAGCCGCCGTAGGAGACGCCCTGGGCGGCGGGAATCGATTGCCGATTCCCGGCCACCGTAGGCGCGGGCTTGCGGACGACGAGTAATGGGCAGCTCGCCGTCCGGTAAGGACCAGGCCCGGGTCGACGGCGCGTTGTGTTCCACGCGCGCCTCAAAGAGATGTCAGCAGTGACGGGGTCAATTGGGCCGATGCCGCCGGGGTCGCGGGTAGTTCGAAAGAGATACCGTGGCCCTGGCACGGGCAGCTGAAGGAACATGGGTGGGTTTTAGTCAGTAAAAGTCTGACACGCCCTCCCGCTCTGCCCAGAGCGGGAGAAGTCATTTGATGATTTCCCATCCACAAAAAAAAAAAAAAAAAAAAAAGGGGAGGACACTTGACTCTAACAAAAATTAGCACTTCAAAGCTTACTAATACGCAAACGGATCCCTAAATCAAAAAATATAATAGATTATATGACATATAATGACCCGCAATAATTTTGAACGGTCTATCCAATGATACCCCATACTATGGGATAGACGAGACAGAAAAATATCATCCCCACTTTACCTACGTGCAAAGAAACCCTACAAATTTTGATTTTTTTTTACCACTTTGTAGGCATGATTAATATGTATACCAAATTACAGCTTTCTAGTGCTAAGAGTCTCTGAGCTGAGCCGCGGACAGACAGACAGACAGACATGGCGAAATGTAAGGGTTCCTTGTTGACTACGGAACCCTAAAAACCTTAATTAAATTAGTAACTGGTAAGCTAACATCGATGACGTTTATCAATTACAATGATTACAATTTCAAGTCATTTATCACTTGGAAGTTTTGACGGGCTGACTTCGAAACTCGCTCACCTATCAAAACAATGTAAACTCGAGCCTCTACGGAAATTATTGAAATATAAGTATTGATTTCTCTGACATATTTTGACGACAAAATGTTTATTAACCGTGATTATTATTATTTTAGTGTGACATCAAATCAAATCATATCTTTTTAGTGTGGGCATAGGTTATACAGACAGATGTTAGGTAAGATACAGTTCCATTATGTCCTGCCTAGTAGGCATACAAACACACAGTTACAAATTACAACTACGAAGTTTTTACACCTAGCCGACGTTCGCTTAGTATCTATTACAAAAATATTCTTAATTATAGAGATTCGTCATTATGAAACTCGACCAGACTATAATAACTTCTTTCAAGCAGTAACCCGTTAAGTGTTATTTTAAACTTCTGCAGTGGCATACATTTTATTTCATCGGGTATTTTATTGTATTTTTGTGGAGCAACACCAAAGAAGCTTTTATTAAGTTCCCTTCAAAATGGTTGAGCTAATTGGTGCTGATCCATGCGTCATGTTCGTGAACGGGCGCCGTCAGTTGGGACTGGTCGTCTCTTAGCTGCCATGGCTTATTTTTAATTTTAATATTTAATTTAGTTGTTTTAGTTTTTATCTTTTTATTACGGACGCTTTTTAACGTGCACGTCTTTCTACATTGTTCTCACATGTATATTTTCAACTTGAACGATGTAACCAATATTTTGTAAATATATTATGATTTAAAAGAGTGTCCGTGGAGTTTCTTGCCCGTTCTTCTCCATAGGGATCTACTACGCTTTGGAATGGGCAACTAGCTTCATATTTCTGACTGACCGACCCATTGACAATTCAAAAGTGCCTGTAATTGGTTTATTTGAAATAAATGCTTTGAGTTTGAGTTTATTCATTAGAGAAGTTTTACATTTCACAAGGCATAATTCAACAAACACATAACACAAAGGTGACATCACGCCTGTTTCTACGAAGGGTTGGGCAGAGGTGTAGCTATAGTACACCCACATTTCGCCAGCTATGTTTAAGTCCCATGTAATAGGGGGCGCGCCTATTGTCATCAACCGCGCACAAATCCATATGTTAAGTCCCATGTAATAGGGGGCGCGCCTATTGTCATCAACCGCGCACAAATCCATATGTTAAGTCCCATGTAATAGGGGGCGCGCCTATTGTCATCAACCGCGCACAAATCCATATGTTAAGTCCCATGTAATAGGGGGCGCGCCTATTGTCATCAACCGCGCACAAATCCATATGTTAAGTCCCATGTAATAGGGGGCGCGCCTATTGTCATCAACCGCGCACAAATCCATATGTTAAGTCCCATGTAATAGGGGGCGCGCCTATTGTCATCAACCGCGCACACACTCAGACTCCGGCTGCTACTGAGAAATTCCAGATGCAAAAAACCCAATAACACTTTACCCGACCCGGGAACCGAACCCAGAACCACATGATACTACTAAGCGCTTGCGATAACTGAACAACGAGGCAAAATAAATGTGACAATTCAGATATTATTTGTAAGACCATGGTAGCTCATCAGATAAGGATAATACAGAAAGTATACTCTTAATGTATTGCATCCCACTAAGCCTTTGATGGATAAAGTTTTTGATCTAAGCGCTATCGGTTTGAAGAAATGTTTAATTTTGTGCTGAGTAACGGAACCTCCTGTATGTGAGAATATCGCAATGGATTAATAAAACTTTTTTACAAAAAAATACAACCGACTTCCAAAAACAACACCACAAAGTGAAAAATAACTTTAATTTCGGAAGTCTGTGTCTACTTAAATGTATTTTCGTTTTTTGCCACCGACTTCCGAAATTAAAGTTATTTTTCACTTTGTAGTGTTGTTTTTGGAAGTCGGTTGTATTTTTTTGTAAAAAAGTTTTTATTTTTCACTTTTTAGTTGTGTACCTACCCCACACAAATTCTAATACCACTATCTGCAAAACAAACTAGAACATCATCCATATAAAAGTGGGGGAAAAATACGTATTATTGAAGCTAACTCAAAAACTACCCAAGCAAAGTTAATCAATTTTATATGGGACCAACTGTGATGTATACCCTCTCGAATAAAACAAAAAAAATCCAAATTGGTCCAGCCATACATAAAAAAAAATAAAAAAAAAAAAAAAAGGTTCCGACGAATTGAGAACCTCCTCCTTTTTGAAGTCGGTTAAAAATGGGCGAATTTTGAATGAAATTGTACAGTCAGCGTTAAAAATTTCGGGACGACCAGACTGTTCAAAATGATCTCAACAACTAAGAAAACTTTATCTCAATTGGATAACGTTCTTGTCAGAATGACAGTTGTCGTGTACTGTCTTCAATCTGAAACATTTCTTGTGTTAATGGATAATTTTGAACAGTTTTTTCGACTCGATATTATTGACGCTGACTGTACGCAATCCCACTCAAATCCAATCCACACTACCTCCAAGAGATAACAGTGTCATCATTGTGTAGGAATCAAGATATGAATATATCTATATAGACAGTTAAAACTAGGAATTTGTCGAAAAAAATAGCGTCTAACTGTTCGCCGCAATTTGCACGCACATTGTAAGAGCACAATGACGTGGCACGAGTGTAAGACGTCAGCTGTCACGCACACCAACATAACAAAGTTGGCCAGTTTGTTTCAGTTCTTTTGCCCGACACTCTATCTAGACCACATTTAGACATACCGGATAACTTTTTTTAACGTCTTGAAAAAAAATGGATTTTTTAGGTGAACGGAGGAGAAGCCTATGGTATACCTAGTTTTTTTTTTAATAGCTATTGATCTATCAATAAATACAAAAACATAATATACTGGATATGTAATCAAAGGTTGGAATGTTGACACTGACCTGACAGCTCTTGAACGCGGTTTACACGTGCTGACCGCATTCATTGGTGATGTTCACCCTAAGTTCTCTACCTCATTTCTCTAACCTCCAATAGTCGAAATAAATCAGGAATAAAACATTGTTTCACAAGCTAATATAAGAAAATTACAAACTTAAGAGTAAGATTAGTTCTCTCAACTTGTAATCACCTGGGAGAAAACAAAATCATAAAATATACGAACACGTTAGTTGAAATATTATGAAACTTACAACTGCGTTAAAGATTGTACTTGTTGATTAAAAAAACTTTTTTGCAAAATAAAAATCGGTCAAGAGCGAGTCGTACTCGCGCACCGAGGGTTCCGTTCCGATTTCTGAAAAAGTGTGCTATTTAGAGACATCGTTTTATTTTCCTGTAATCTTTACACTAACTTCTATCTCATAATTTTTTTTCAGATTTTTCTCTATGCAAACTTCGGAGATAAGAGGGTTTGTTTTTTACATTTTTCATCAAAAGTCGAAAACTATGCGGCCTAAAATAAATAAAAAACATGTTTGTGAATGTGCAAACAGCGCTCTGTCATATGATACGACATGCCCTAGTAGCCCCACCTCGAATTTTTAAGGCCCAGTCTCTGTTGCAAAAATAAACATACTACTTATATATTTTTTTATTTGCAAAATAGTTGGGCAAATTAAAACTATAAAAAAATCTGCCTAGCCTTTTCCGAACTATGTTGAGGTCGGCTTCCAGTCTAACCGGATGCAGCTGAATACCAGTATTTTACATGGAGCGACTGTCTATTTGACCTCCACAACCCGGTACCTGGGTAATACGATACCTCTTGGTAAGACTGGTTGTCAGACTTTCGGGCTTCTGACGACCCGTACCTACTATCAAAAATCCACGAATGACAGCCGGGACCAACGGCTTAGCGTGCTTTCCGAGGCACGGAGGAGTCTCGTTATTTATAGATGGTCATCCATCCAAATTAAAACTATATTTTGATTTAAAAGAGTGTCCGTGGAGTTTCTTGCCCGTTCTTCTCCATAGGAACCTACTACGCTTTGGATAGTGCAACTAGCTTCATCTTTCTGACTGACCGAGCCCTTCACAATTCAAAAATGCCGTTAATTTGTTTATTTGAAATAAATGCTTTGAGTTATGAGTCTTATGAGTTTACAATGCTCCTTGATCTAATTATCTCGTACCGACATGAGGGAGGAAGAATTCCGGAAAATTTATAATATTACATGTAATCCAATACGTAGAATAAAACGAAGTCGCTTTTCATGTACATCTGTGTGACCGCGTTGTGCTCCTAATATACACAAGCGGATTTTGATGCGGTTTTAACCATCATTTAGAGAATTTATTCCGGAAGGTTCATTTATATGTATATTTCGTACCACTTGCTCAAAAAAGTGACATTCTATGCCACAAAAAGCGAACATAACAATAGTCATTTTTAATCTGTTAAAAACAGGGAAGAAAATTGTACTGAATTTCATTCATCCTCTAGGGGGAGAATGTGATTTAAATTTGGAATACTTGCCGAAATTTATACTGAACTACATCTGTGTTTACACCATTGAGTTTGTATATAAAGCATTATACATCTTTTTCAAAAAGGAATACGCATTTATTATGCAGTTATGATTATTAAATAAAATTACGAAAACCGACGAGGCCGTATGAGCTTGATGCCTTTGCTTTTCCGACAAAAAAATATTAGTCTAGGAATTTGCCCCGTTTTTGTTTTCTTCAAATACATAAACGTTAAGTTTATTTTAATTTATTTTTATAAATAAGTTAATGTTCTAAAAATACGTTACGATGTTAAATCAAAGCGACAGTGACGTGAATTGTCGGATTCCATCAGTGCAAATGCTGCCGCAATTATAAATAATTTGCTTCCAACAAAATCCAAGGAAAATTATTTAAAAACTTATGAAGAATTTTCAAAGTGGAGAAGTGCGAAAGGCCTATCAATTTCAGAATGAGTACTTCTTGTCTATTTTGATTATTTATCCAAGACAAAGAATCCGAATACACTTTGGTGCGTATACTCAAAACTGAAAGCTACAATAAGCATCAAACACAGCATTGAAATAAATAGATTCACGAAATTACTGGCTTTTTTAAAAAGAAAATCAGAAGGGCATTGCGCAAAGAAGTCTAAAATTTTTACGACTCAAAATGTGGAAAAATTTCTTAATGAAACTCCTGACGAAATTTTTCTGACCACAAAAGTAAGTATACATAATTAACTATGAATATTTCGTATCGTAATAATGGTAATTATTCTATAAATTTACCTGTTTTTTATCTTTGTTACAGGTGGCCTTAATTTTTGGACTCAATGGTGCTTGCCGCGGATGTGAACTTGTAAACTTAAAGGTGGAGGACGTTGAAAATCATTCCAATGAGTTACTGCTGATTAATGTAAAGGAAACTTAAGACAAAGAAAAATCGGTCATTCATTGTACAAGGACAATATACTAAAATCATTCATAAATACCAAGCATTACGTCCCACCAACATGGAAAACAATAGATTTTTTAAAAACTGTCGGATTGGGAAATGTACTCGACAAGCCATCGGCAAAAATAAAATTAGCAATATGCCAAAGGAAATTGCTAAATATTTAAAACTTAAAGATGTTGAACTCTACACCGGTCACTGCTTTAGAAGAACTTCTGCGACTTTCTTGGCGGATTCAGAAGCAGATATTACGTCAATAAAAAGACACGGTGGTTGGAGCTCTGATAGAGTAGCTGAGGGTTATATGGAAAGCTCAATGGCGAATAAAACCATATTAAGCAGTCAAATTAACAAAAATATAAAACTTATTCCATCAGAGACACAACCATCAACTTCCGGCATCTTATCTTCGTCCGTAACTCACGATGCACCACCACCACTATCTCCGACGTATACTATCTACAATGAAACGCAAGTTCCTCAGATGCAAGAACAGAGAAATACTCAAATCAACTCATCAACAATAAATGTACCAAACAAAAATGTAACTCTCTCTATGAATAATTGGACCAATGTTTCGAATGTTAACTTTTACTTTTAATTGTCATTATTTTTAATAAATGCTTATCTCATATTATTATTGTGTTAATTTTTTCGCAAATGGCACGAAAAGTAGAGTATTTTCCTAGGTGATAAAGCTGTCTTAGTCTTGGGTGAACTTAAATCCCTCGCTACAGAAGACACTGCTTTATCCCCTTGGTTAATAATCTACTATTACATTATTATCTTATATAATTATAATATAGAAACCTTCATGTTTTGTCAAGTCGTAAAAACCGTGCGAAGCAGCAGTGCTATTCTGTACAAATCTCACCGTGAAAACTTAGGTGAAGTGAGCGTGGAGTGAGCTGCCAGTAGTGTCAATCCCTAGCATCAGGTAGAATGACGACGCACTTCACCTAGGTTTTCACGGTGAGATTTGTACAGAATAGCACTACAGGGGCGGGTCGCTAGTATATAATTGAAGGGAGTGTGACATAGAAAGCAGCTGCGTGGAAATCGCATCGTTTTCTCGTACGATCGTTAGCCAATTAGGACGACGCCATATTCTTTGTTACTCGCACGATGAAATTTTTTGATGAGATTGTCGACGAGAAATCTATACATACATACATACAAATAAATAAGATTTAAGTGTTTGTTTGTAATGTAAAAATAAAAGCTTAATAATAGCAAAATAATATAGCATTGCATAAATGAAACGGTACACGGTACTTATAACAAAAAACCATTTTTTTTTTATTTTTGTTTGTCTGTCTTTCTGTCTGTCTGGCTGTTGTTTGTTCCGACTAATCTCCGAAACGGCTGGACTGATTTTGACAGGACTTTCACTGGCAGATAGTTCATGCTGTAAGAAGTAACTTAGGCTACTTTTGTTTCAGAAAAAGAATTCTGGTTCCGCGCAATACAATTAAAACCCATGAAACTGTGAACAAAATGCGGTTCAAATGGAGAAGTATTGACACCCACGCGGGCGAAGCCGCAGGCAACTGCTAGTTAGGAAATAAAGAAATAGGTGTAAACCTGAAGGCCAATTCTCGTAACTAAAAATATTCAAATTCAAGTCGCAATCTCATGCAAGCGACAATCAAATGTCAAGAATGTAGGTAAACGATGGGTAAACGTTATACAATTTTTGACAGATTAAGACTGAGATGAGATTGTGAACGTTGTTAAAAACACGGCAATTGCCCCTCTGGTGAGAGATACACATGATCCCTAAGGCTCATACTAAGCGAGATTCCAAGACTATTACTAAATCCTACTAATATTATAAAGGCGAAAGTTTGTGAGTGTGTTTGTGTATTTGTATGTGTGTTACTTCTTTACGCTCAAACGGCTCAACCGATTTGGATGAAATCTACGCGGACAAAACCGTAGGGCTGAGCTAGTTGGGCACGCTACAATTGCGGCGATAAGTCCCCTCTTTGAGGAGTGGTTGGAGAGGCGCCACGGCGTCCTCACCTTCCGCCTGACGCAGGTCCTCACCGGACACGGTTGTTTCGGGAGGTTCCTGTTTCGGATAAGGCGGAAGGAAACGCCCGGGTGTCACCATTGTGTGGATCACCCGGAGGACACGGTGGAGCATACAGTGGAGGTCTGCCCGGCTTGGGCGGAGCACCGCCGTGTTCTCACGGAGGCGATCGGCGGCGGCGATCTCTCGCGTCCAAACCTGGTCCAGGCCATGGTGCGGAGCGAGAGTGTATGGGAAGCCGTCACTTCAAAGAGATGTCAGCAGCGACGGGGTCAATTAGGCCGATGCCGCCGGGGTCGCGGGTAGTTCGAAAGAGATACCGTGGCCCTGGCACGGGCAGTTGAAGGAGCATGGGTGGGTTTTAGTCAGTAAAAGTCTGACACGCCCTCCCGCTCTGCCCAGAGCGGGAGAAGTCATTTGATGATTTCCCATCCACAAAAAAAAAAGGGCTGAGCTAGTATCTATGTAAATAAAAACCAATTGATTGATTGTATGTAAGCGCATCACTTCAGAACGGTTGCACCTATTTGGCTAATTCTGTTTTCGTTGTGTTTGTAATTGTCAGGACAAGGTTTGTATGAAAGAAAATGTTTGAAAAATTGTACGGAAAAGTGAAAATATAATTGTTAAAAAAATCTTCATATAAAAAAGTGTGTGAGACAGAAGATAGTACAGATTTTTTTTACAGATTGACGTTTAGTTGTTCACTTTCTTACATTGTTTCATCTGTGTTGTGTAAAAAGTAATAAAGAAGTTGTAGAACTGGTAATTACCTGCTATTATTAAAAATACCAGAAATAGTAGTTTATAGAACTCAGTGTGTTATAACGTTGTGTTATCTACCACTCAGTTACACCTTCAGTCTTGGTTTATTTAATTGTTAAGAAAATGCCATCAGTGAGGCATCAAAATATCGGAAAGAAAAATTACAAAAGTTGCCGGGAAAATGTTAAAATTCGGGAAAACTGAAAGTGCATTTTCTATAGGAATTTTGTATGAATTGTTAAAAGTTGGACGTGACAACGTCTGTCGGGTCAGCTAGTAGGTATTTAATAAAAGCTGCCTCGCAGTATGTGTACGTTTAATAAGTTACTAAATGATCTAAAAAAAATAAACACTAGGTTATATAAAAATAAATTAACGAATACAAAAGTTTCTACAGTGTTAAGGATTTTATTGACAAAAAATGTTTATGTCAGTTACCTAGTGAAAAATGTGCATGCTTATTTATTAGTACCTAGGCGACCGAGCTCTGCTCGGGTGAAATTACAGATAACGAATTTTCCCAGATATGAGACCTAGCTAAATCGACTTTTCGCCCCCGTAAACCTCTATATTGCAAGTTTTTGAGCCGTTTCGTTTTCGAGAATTTGATTACAAATATGTAATACAAACATGTTTTGTTCTAAATTGTACTTGTACCGTCTTTTCATACCGTATTTTTATGCAAATAAATATAATTATTATTATTTTTTTAAAAGTAGAAAACTAGAGCTTTGCCGCCACGTCTTTCGATTTGATTTCAATTTTTTCCAAAGAAACTTCTGCCCTTTTTATTTGTTTTCATTATTACTTTTTTTTCAAATGTAGTTACTTTATAGAATAGAATAGAATAGAATACTTTTATTTTCAGACAGAGTCCATAGGGTTAGTAACAATTTGAATTAACATCGAGTGTTAGTAGGTACAGACACAGATTAACATACAATTAAAATTAAAATTCAGCGTGCAGTCCACCTCCGCAACGTCGGGGAATCCCACTGACCTGTTTACTTTTTTTCGTTATTACTATCACGGCCTTCGCCAGAATTCAAAACCAAATCATTTAGCCGTGAAAACGTAATTCAGAGAGACACTTTAGTATTTTATAATAATTATTCTATACTTTCAATTTCGCCAGGAACAATAACATAGCCTGTAATACGAGTAGTATGCTGGAAGATATTACTTTAGAAATAAACATCACTTATCAAGCATACGTCTGTTTTTGTTCCTTCCTTCTTGTGTGTACTATCAGCAAAACTTAAGCATGCTCAGTTTAGAAAAAAATTCTGCGGAAGCGCAACTAGTGACAGACCTTCCTGATTTCACCTAATTACAGAACATATGCATTTGTGTGAGTACAGGGCATGAAACAAAAAATAAACAACAAACTTTAGCAACAAATCAAATCAAAAACACACGTGCGTCCTATTGGTCAAAAACGCATGCATCGGGCGATCGAGTCGAGAGCCGTGCTGTGCGATTATGGCCTTAAAGGTGAGCATGCGGAAGTTTGGTCGATAGTACATAAACTGTTATAAAATAAATAAAAGCTCCCACAGACTGGCACGATGCCTTTCTAGTAGACCAATGTCCATGAAATTTTCAGATAAATTGTTCCACTAGACTCACGTCACGCCTGTCTGCGGGAGCCTTAACGAGTGTGGGAGCTGATACATATAGTTACAAGATGTTAAGTTAGCTTAGGCATTGGCTGCAACTCTAACATGCAACTTTTCCTTACCTTAAGGCCTATTTTATTGTAAAATTATTAGCATTTCTAGTGTTACAAGAACCATGCAAACCCTATATTTAATTGTTAGCAGAGATCAACAGATGTTGCTAAGCCTCAGACTATGCTAGGGTGAACAGTTGCCGTTACCATAAGCACACGATAGCGACGGAAAATGATACCTCCTTTAAACATGAAACCAGAAGCCTAGGGTGTTATAATTTGCGTGTACGCTCTTCATGTTTAGGTAAATAAACGTACCTATGTGGAAATTATAACGTTAAATGTTAGGTACCTACATTATATACATACATTCAAAAACTCACGCCTTCTTCCCATTGGGGTAGGCAGAAACTACAGAACGCCACCCGCTACGATCCTTACATACTCCTTTTGCTTCGGTTACAAAAGATGGGTAGGTACTTTGATAAAAAATTATTGTTCCATTTTTGTAAAGTTTTAAAAACGGAACAACGTGCGGGCTTATCAATTTTAATTTATTCAGTTGGTTTTTATTAAAATTATAACTAAAATCAAGGGGAGTTTAAAATACGAAACTTTTAAATGTCAGATGCGTATTTAAAAAAATAGTGCAAACATAAAAACTTTATCCAAGGGGCTAAAAAAGGAGTAATATGGGATAATTTACTTACCGGGCACTAGAGTCTATAGGTAAGTAAAATTACCTATAATAGAAGCTTAACAAAAAACTTTTATGAAGAATAGTTTCTTCTCTTTCAATCTGCAAATGGCGTGGATATCGCGTGTTACAACGATTGCGTCATAATTAAAAAAGAATGCAAGTTCAAAATCGCATGACAAGGCAGGATAACCATAATATAATTTTAAGATCACCGACGACAATCTATGGTATAGGGAATGTCGTAGGTATATGAGGGCTCAACTCAACCTAGTGATTAAATAATCGAAAACTTTTCCAACTTTTGCAAGGCTAATAAAGCACCATGTTTCGAATAATGTTAAAATTGTAGGTAAGTTTTATCAACTGTTTTTAGGGTTCCGTAGCCAAATGGCAAAAAACGGAACCCTTATGGATTCGTCATGTCTGCCTGTCTGTCTATACGTCCGTATGTCACAGCCACTTTTTTTCCGAAACTATAAGAACTATATTGTTGAAACTTGGTAAGTAGATGTATTCTGTGAACCACATTAAGATTTTCACACAAAAATAGAAAAAAAAAATAATTTTTGGGGGTTCCCCATACTTAGAACTGAAACTCAAAAAAATTTTTTCGTCAAACCCATACGTGTGGGGTATCTATGGATAGGTCTTTAAAAATAATATTGAGGTTTCTAATATCATTTTTTGCTAAACTGAATAGTTTGCGTGAGAGTGGTAAAATGTGTGTCGTCGTCCCCCAACCCCCCCCCCCCCCCCCCCTGTAACTTCTAAAATAAGAGAATGATAAAACTAAAAAAAATATATGATGTACATTACCATGTAAACTTCCACCTAAGATTGGTTTGAACGAGATCTAGTAAGTAGATTTGTTTTAATACGTCATAAATCGGTATATTAGTAAAACATCGATCAAAGTTACAACGAACTACAAGAACTTTTATATTATGTTACTTGCTGCTACGGAACCCTTCATGGGCGAGTAGTAAGTAGATTTTTTTTTAATACGTCATATATATCGGTATATTAGTAAAACATCGATCACGTTACAACGAACTACAAGAACTTTTATATTATGTTACTTGCTGCTACGGAACCCTTCATGGGCGAGTAGTAACTAGATTTTTTTTAATACGTCATAAATCGGTATATTAGTAAAACATCGATCAAAGTTACAACGAACTACAAGAACTTTTATATTATGTTACTTGCTGCTACGGAACCCTTCATGGGCGAGTAGTAAGTAGATTTTTTTTTAATACGTCATATATATCGGTATATTAGTAAAACATCGATCACGTTACAACGAACTACAAGAACTTTTATATTATGTTACTTGCTGCTACGGAACCCTTCATGGGCGAGTAGTAACTAGATTTTTTTTAATACGTCATAAATCGGTATATTAGTAAAACATCGATCACGTTACAACGAACTACAAGAACTTTTATATTATGTTACTTGCTGCTACGGAACCCTTCATGGGCGAGTTCAACTCGCACTTGGCCGCTTTTTTATAACTTAATTTAAGTTTATCACCCAGCGAAGCCGTCACTTATCTTAATAATTATTATGTTTTCCTCAGAGAATAGATTGCATTAAAATATGCTACAATAATGGTCTTAATAATAGCGTTATGATCTACATTTCTCGCAATGGACTAGCGTACAAATATTTTAAAGAAAACAAGTTATAAATTTATGCAAGTGGAGTGGATAATTGTATTCTTTTTGAGTGAAATAAATTATCTTAAAACGTATTAGAAAATTGGTGACATAAAAGGGTAAATTTGTGGATACAAAAATAAACTGTACGTCAAAACACAGCTCTCATTCCCGACAACTGTTGCTTCCCGCATAAATGCTAGTATTAAATTCGTCAGCTAATTCGCAAAAGGGTCCAAGCTTTATTATTTTTATGTCATGCAGCTTTGGCAAGAATGTTTCTTAGGTTTTATTTTATTTATTTTATTTTATTTTATTAATTTTAAGAAAGCTTACAGCTAATATATTTCCATATTAAGTACAATGTGTAAAAGATGGCCAATTATACGCTTCCACCAAAAATAAATGATTGAATGATTTTTGTCAATTTACGAGTAGAGCTGATTGTTCAATAGTCAGAAAAATTTTATTTCAGGAATAAATATAGCGGTTTGACAGCTTTTGTATTGAAAATATGTCAAACTGTCACATTTATTCTTTAGGTAAAAGTTATCTGCCTATTAAACAATGAGCCCTTAGTAGTTTTTCTTATGTGACTTTATGAGAAACGTAGACCGTAACAAAAAAAAACTCATTGGATTTTGTATCATTTAAATAACTTCTAATTTAAGTTATAAATTAGTTTAAGTGGAGCTTTAAGATAGTATGTAGCACATGCAGCCATTTATAACCTTATCCTTTGTAGTCATATAGTACGTATTATAACAAAAATATTTATTGGTTTTTGGAGAAAGAATGTAATATAATAAATCTAATAAGAATAAAATTATTGAACTGGATGCGTATTCCATGGATAAGCCCATAAAATGCGGGTCCTCACACGTATTTCGTTTATCGTATTTGCTTCAATTTTCCTGAATAAATAATCTTTTGCCAAATGTCTCGATACTCTTTGATGAAATTGATAAACTATATACAACGTGTCGGTTTGCATCCTCGTCAAATTTCAGGATGTGATACAGAACATCAAACCGAACAACTTTTTCCATGGCACCACATTGAAATTGCGAAAATATAATCAGCCGTCCCATACATTTGCGTCGAGTAGGTATTGAAGTTTTCTATGGGACAGTTGACAATTTTTTCGCGTTTACGATGTTGGTCCCATGGAGAAAGTTGTTCGGTTTGTTGTTCTGTATCATATCCTGAAATTTGACGAGAATGCAAAACGTTGTATGACAGACAATTGTTTTTTATTTATGAAAGACAGACTGTATTATTTTGATGATTTTACTGTTAGCTTTAATTTATTTTATACTAGCTGACCCGACAGGACGTTGTGTTGTCCTGTCATACAAAAATCCTATTGAAAAAAATACTATCAGCTCTTTCCAAATTTTCAGGGTAACTTTTTCAATTTTTCGTTCTTTATAAACCTAATTCGAACTATTACGAACATTTTAAAATAAACATTTGCCAAATCGGTCCCGGCGTTCTGAAGTGATGCGCTTACCAACGAACAGCATTTCAATTTCATTTTTGTACTATCTGTTCGTGCCCGGAGTCGCCCAGGTGTATTTCATGTCTCTATCTACAGTGGTTTAGGTTGTGTTGTGTTTCATACAAAAATACCATCCAAATTTCCGACATTTCCGGCGAATTTCACAAAAAAAATCTGTCCTTGTCGTGACAATTACAAACACATCAAAAAAAGAATTAGCCACATAAGTGCAACTGTTCTGAAGTGATGCGCTTACATACATTCGGCAATTGATTTTTATTTAAGAAGATAAATTAACTTTAGAACATGAATTCGGGAAATAGGCACAACTTTAATTATTTATTATATTCTTTAGTAAAAGTAATTAATTTGTGAATAAATGAATTATTATGAGCATTTGAAGAACGCAATATGAATAGGTTGGAAAAGTTTGACACCGGTATTTCTAGTAATTAAAAACAATTTTTAAACATCGATTGCATTAGAAACAAATTTAGATCCGTAAGTTGAACCTAAAGTAACTTTTAAAACTTTTATCTAGACAAAAATAATCTACGAGTTTTTAAATAAATCTTAAATCATTTCTTCCTTTATCACAAATAACGCAAATTACCCAATCAAAAAAAAAAAGCAAAAAAATCCGAAAACACGAAAAATTATTCTCAAAAACCGTCCTTAAACTTTTCTAAAAACTTTCTAAAAATATTTAAAAAAACTTACCTTTGACTGAATGAAAGTTTTGACTTGACTTCGTTATTTCACCACTGGTTGTGCTTGTAAGTATCAGTGCATGGCCTATGCCCTTAAGGTGTAGCTACCGAGTGTGCTTGGGCGGGAAAGAGCCGTGCTTTTAAACAGCTACCATAGACCTTTGGCTGCATAGAGCGGCGCTGCGTGGGATGAGTGACGTCAGAGATGGGTATTAAAACTTTTGTTTGTATTGTATTTTTGATGATAATGTGTGGTGAAGTGTGACTCATTTTAGAAGGTAGATTTTTTTGTGTTTTTGGTTAAAATTGCGTGGTTCGATGTATTTGTAAATTTACAAGTGTTCAATATTTTTTATATACTTGTATTCAAATATACTTACATATTTTTGTATTAGATCGTGAACTATTTGTCTGTTGATTTTCCAAAATAAATTGCATGACAGTTTTACAATATTAAGTTTAAAAATTGTAGAATTTTTAAATCATTTATGCAAATCTCATTAATACATCTACATTTTTGTCAACGCCTACAGTTAAAACTAAAGTTTAAAAAACAAAGTTAAGTCAAGCTTAAATTAGGAATTTAAAAACTCCTACATTTTTAATTAACAGCCTACCGAATATCTACTTTCGCAAAATGGCGTTGTTTAATATATAAATAGACAGGAATAATTGAAAGTTATTTTTTTAAGAAGATGTCGTATAAACTTACTAACAATAAAATAGTACCTACTACACATTTTTTAAACTATAAAATGATACCACAGAATAACTACTCAATTACCTACTTAATTGACTCCAAGCACCTAATTCAAGAGATTGTATTCAAAACTAAATCTAGCATTTCTATTAGTTATTTCATATTAATTTCATTGATAAATAAATATTCAAATTGAATGACACATTGGTGCCGATTCTCTTGTGAACGCACTAAACTAAAATTAGAGAATCGCTATCTTTTAGTAACAGGCAGCGCGAGAAAAGGACGGCTATAGCTATGAACTAAGTTGGAGATGTCAAACTAGTTCACGCCTTGCGCTTCACCGTGTTTTTTAGTCGACATGTTTTTACGTGTCGTCTAAATGTCTATGGAAAAATTATTTCTAACTAATTTGACAGCTCTAATTTACTTCCGTCCTTTTCTTGTCATAATAGAGAGAAAAAGTTAGCAATAGCCTAAATTAAGTTTAGTTTGTGCACAACAGAATCGGCACCATTACCACACATACTCATGATTATGGTACTTAAAGCAACGTCAAACAGTAACTTACGAATACAAACAAGAATCGAATATTGAAACGGAAAAACCTTTTAAAAAATACATAAGTATTGAAAAATATCACATCTATACAATGCATCGATCTACGTTCCCGCCCTACGTTTGTTAGCCACTCGCAACACAGATTTCAACCTCAGCGAGCGAAAGCGACGACACTACGTCACTCTATGTCCGTCCCCCTCACACCCAAACTTGACTCCTGGTTATTAAAACGAGCAATCAGTTGATTGTGGGTAGTTTTTACCTCTTGATTAGACTAGGAAGCACTCAAACAGCATTTTAATTACGAAGTCGATGTGTTTACATTGTAGCTCGTAACACTCGTAGCACTGCGTAGCGCGGCTTCACCTGTTGGTTTTTTTTTTTAAAGTTAGAAGCATTTGCGTGCTTTGTTAATATGATGTGGCAAATTATAATAGAAAATAGAGAAAACCTATTTTTTTGTCGAGCTATGAGAACCTAGCTAGATCGATTTTCGCCCCCGTAAACCCCTATATTGCAACTTTCATCGAAATCGTTACAGCCGTTTTCGAGAATGTGTTTACAAATATGTATAAGTATATAAATATATAATAAACACATATTGCTCATTTAAAAAGGATAAATATTATAGCAAATATATATTATACAAACAAAAAATTCACTTAAGGATTGTTACGATGCGGAAGCTATTTGTAGTTAAAACGTGACTGCCGCTGCTGCTACATTTCTCAGTAGCAGCCCGGAGTCTGGATTTGTGCCCGGTTGATGGCAACAGGCTCGCCCCCTATTACATAGGGCTTAAACATAACTAGCGAAATGTGGGTGTACACTGTACTAGGTACAGTCAGCAACAAAAGTCCATAAACACTTGCAGTTTTTTAATCTTAATTATTAAGCGAAATGTTTAATTCAAATCGGAACAGATACTTTAAATTTTAAGAACATTAATTCTTAATAGTTAAGCGAAAAAAAGCAGTTTATCGAATCATTTAGTGTTTATAAGATGATGTCAAAAAGTAGCAGTGTTAACTGATTTCTGTTGCTGACCGTACACCTCTGCCAGACCCTTTTTTTTTTTTTTTTTTTTTTTTGTGGATGGGAAATCATCAAATGACTTCTCCCGCTCTGGGCAGAGCGGGAGGGCGTGTCAGACTTTTACTGACTAAAACCCACCCGTGTTCCTTCAGCTGCCCGTGCCAGGGCCACGGTATCTTTTTCGAACAACCCGCGACCCGGGCGGCATCGGCCCAATTGACCCCGTCACTGCTGACATCTCTTTGAGGCGCGCGTGGAACACAACGCGCCGTCGACTCGGGCCTGGTCTGCTAGACGCTGCGGAGATTACAGGCGTGATATTATGCTTCATGTAACGTAACTGTTGAGTTTTTGTTTAGCCTTTTGTGATTCATGGAGAATGATTTCAATATTCGTAGCAATTTTAGCATATACCTACCTACATATAACATAATCAGCCTACAATGTCCCCACTGCTGAGACACAGGCCCCACAGAACACAGGACGCGGGCCTGGTGCAGGTTGGTGGATGTCACATGTCTTCAAATTTTTGGTTCTAGGACATGCCAGTTTCCTCACGATGTTTTCCTTCACCTTTTTGGGAGCAGTGGTGATGAAATTAAATACATAAAGTCAAGTGTCTGCCTGGTTTCGAACTCACGACCTACAACTCGTAAGTCGGGGCGGACACCACCCGGCCACCACTGCTCATCATCATCAGCCTAGCCTTTTCCCAACTATGTTGGGGTCGGCTTCCAGTCTAACCGAATGCAGCTGAATACCAGTATTTTATATGGAGCGACTGCCTATCTCACAACTCAGTAACTGGGTAATACGATATCCCTTGGTAAGACTGATTATCGGACTTTTGGGCTTCTGACGACCCGTAACGACTGTCAAAGATCCACTAATGACAGCCGGGACCAACGGCTTAAAGTGCTTTCCGAGGCACGGAGGAGTCTCGGTATGTAAAGATAGTCACCCATCCACGGACCAACCACGGCAAGCGTAGCTTAAACTGGGCCACCACTGATACTACCCATAAAGAAAATCTAAAATAACCATACACAGAAAAGGTGAGATTAAATAGTGCGTGAACGTATCAACTTAGTTCCCACATTGAAGTGGATCAATCAGCAGTTTCTTGTTTTTGCCCAGCGCAGCGATCCCTTGGGTTATGGCGGTCGAATGAAATTTCTGGATTAGCATAAACATAGGTAGTTATTTTAACTAAACTGCCTCGTGTGGGTCTAGTGGTTGCAAGGCGTCTATGGATCCTGGGGTTTGAGCCTCAGGTCGAACAATTTGTTATTGAGATGTTCCGTTACCAATTTTTTTAACCGACGAAAAAAAAAGGAGGTTCTCAATATTTTTTTTTTTATGTATGACCACGCATAACTTTTTACATTCGTCAGATTTTAAAAATTTTTGTTTTATTCGAGAGGGTATAAGTTGGTCCCATATAAAATGTATTAATTTTGCTTGGGTATTTTTTGAGTTAGCTTCAATAATACGTATTTTTACTCACTTTTTATGTGGATGATGTTCTAGTTTCTTTTGCAGGTAGTGGTATTAGAATTTGTATGGGGTAGGTACCACAACTAAAAAGTTAATAAAAAACTTTTTTACATAAAAATACAATCGACTTCCGAAAACAACACTACAAAGTGAAAAATAACTTTAATTTCGGAAGTGTTTGGCAAAAACGAAAATACATTTAACCAGACACCGACTTCCGAAATTAAAGTTATTTTTCACTTTGTAGTGTTGTTTTTGGAAGTCGGTTGTATTTTTTTTGTAAAAAAGTTTTTTTAGTTGGTAACATAATATCACAATGTCGCGCCTGTTAGGCACAGGTGTACCTATAGTACACCCACATTTCCCTTTTTTTTCCATTTTTTAAGTCCCATGTAATAGGGGGTGAGTCTATTGCCATCAACCGGGCACAAATCCAGACTCCGGGCTGCTGCTAAGAAATTCCAGATAATAAAACCCAATAACATTTTTAATACAGTTCATTTGGTGCTCAAAGAGGGGGTTACCTGGAAAGTTTTCCGGGAGTTTTAAGAATTGGTGATTTTATTGAGTTCGACGTGCTCTCTTCGAATTTTCACTTTGCCACCTCGTATGCCTCTCGCGACGCCATATTGGATATACTTTCCAGGTCAATCTGCCTAGCCTTTTCCCAACTATGTTGGGGTCGGCTTCCAGTCTAACCGGATGCAGCTGAATACCATTATTTTACATGGAGCGACTGCCTATCTGACCTCCACAACCCATTAACTGGGTAATACGATACCCCTTGGTAAGACTGATTGTCAGACTTTCGGGCTTCTGACGACCCGTAACGACTGTCAAAGATCCACGAATGACAGCCGGGACCACCGGCTTAACGTGCTTTCCGAGGCACGGAGGAGTCTCGGTATGTAAAGGTCACCCATCCACGGACCAACCCCGGCAAGCGTAGCTTAAGCTGACGGATCGACCCGTGCGGCTGTTATTACTTCCGCACAGGTCGATCCATCAGGTTAAGCTACTAAGCTTAATATACTTTCCAGGTAAAACTACCAAATGACTGGACTGTTTGCCCCGACTCGGGAATCGAACCCAGGAACTCATTTTTTTCTATCCTCAATTATTTTGTAGTACCTAGCCCGCAATCGGGATGTCACCTGGTTAAATGTTGGTGCACCCCTGCCTTACACCTTCCCCTTCCATGAGTACAGGCGTTATGTAATGTTTATTTAAACGATGTCTCGTTGTTAGAGTAGTCGTAGGCGCACCTAATTTGAAACACCGTTATGAGGATAAGGGGTCATTGTACTCATTATTATAAACAACTTTTACTATGAGACCAAATCTGAAATCGTGAAAAAAAATCAGCTGTTCCCTACATTTTGACGAGCTATGCGAACATAAATGTAGGGAACAGCTGTATTTTTTTCGCAATTTCAGTTTTGGTCCCATAGTAAAAGTTTTTCATAATGATGAGTACAATGACGCTTTAAAAGGATAATGTGATTAAGATTACAACCTGTATTCAAAAAAGTAAAAAAAAAATTGACTTTTCCATCATCTTTATCGCTGACTGACAAAAGCTATCGAAAACTTTATTTCAATCTTGTGGAAAGTCGTAGTAGTCGTAGTAAGAAACGCTTTGAAAGTGAGTAGGAGCCCTAAATCCGGATTTATGCAGATGGTGATAAAACTCGTCCCCTATAACATAAATATAAATATAACATAAATCATCGAATTGCGATGATAAACTGTATTTAAATAATTTACAATCGTTGTTAAACTGTATAAATTACAATGAGCATCTAATTTTGGGGGCTTTGGCTAAGTAGTCGATCGATCTGGTTAAGCTACGCTTGCCGCAGTCGGTCCGTGGATGGGTGATCATCTTTACATACCGAGACCGCCCCGCGCCTCGGAAAGCACGGTCCCGGCTGTCATTCTTGGATCTTTGACAGTCGTTACGCGTCGTCCAAAGCCCGAAAGTCTGACAACCAGTGTTACCACGGGGTATCGTATAATATTATCCAGTAACTGGGTTGTGAAGGTCAGATAGGCAGTCGGTCCATGTAAAATACTGGTATTCAGCTGTATCCGGTTAGACTGGAAGCTCACCCCAACATAGTTGGGAAAAGGCTAGGCTGATGATATGATAGGAATTTCTGAGTAGCAGCCCTGAATCCGGATTTATCCGGATGGTGGCAAAAGACTCGCCCCCTATAACATGGAACTGAAAGAGTGAACAGGCATCTTCAGGGCACGTTCATTCCATCACAGTCCGCATCCATCGCTTTCCATCAGGCGTGATTATCAGGAGCAGGTCCATTCAGCAGCAAAAAAAAAATTGGCAGTCGTGAGAGGGACTGCCGAATGCCGACAGAAGTGAAAACTTAACGTAAAACTATGCATAGCATGTCGCGGTGACGCGGTGACGCGAATCCGTAAGATTTCCCCCTAACAAAAATCGCTCAATGCCCTAAAGAAGTTTTCACTTCAAAAACAAAACTGTAATCCTCGAATCGCGACGTTTGGGATCATTGGTAAACTGTATAATTTACAATGGTCATCTACTTTTGCTTGGTAAACCATTAACTTTTAAGAATACAGCGCTTAAAACTTTGTATTAAGAATAAAAGCAAATTGTAGAATGTCAGAAGCATTTATTTTTATTTTTCATCTACACTATACACAGATTACTGCCGAGATACGCTTCAGATTACGCCAAAACATTACAAACAGTAAGAGTTTTAATAAATACTGCTTTTTACTGAATTTTCTGCGTGCATTTGTGAATTATCTGTTTGTTGTTATGTTATTATGATTTCAGTACCGTAGACATCGTAGACCACATCCATACGTTCGGCAGATTATGCAGAAGACCGAAGAGTATTGCAGCCGCTGTCTATGGTATTTGTAAAGCCTTCGACTCCGTCGCAATATGGGCAGTTCTGGCCTCTGCAACGATGTCGAATTGACTGGTGCTACATCGTAGTATTGAGGTATTTTTATGGCGCTGCTACGATGACTTTCCAGATCCAGGATAAGAAAACCAACCCCATCCAACTGCTCAGGGGGGTGACACAGGGGGATGTGATATACCCAACACTGTGCACCAATGCGTGACGACGTGCACGACGCGATGACGACGACGCGACCCGTGGGGACGCTTCTAAGATGGTGGACTGGACAGTGTATCATGGCGAGTACATCTCAAACCTTCATTTTGCCAATGACATCGTAATAATGGCAGATACGCGACCAGTTAGACCAGATGCTGCACAGCCTAAATGGAGCCTCTCGGCGGGTTGGCCTCGCCATGAATTTGGACAAGACGAAAGTCATATACAATTCGCACGTCTTGCCGAGTCCAATCCACATCGAAGGATCGCTTCTCGAAGTTGTGAAGCAGTACATTTACATAGGGTAAGCCATCCAGCTCGGTAGTCCCAACTTTGAAAAAGAAGCCGACAAAAGGATCCAGTTGGGTTGGGCAGCGTTTGGAAAATTTCGTCAAGTATTCTCGTCGTCAATCCCGCAGTTATTTGAAGTTTTCAACCAGTGCGTCTTGCCCGTTATGACTTACGGTGTGGACACTGACAGTCGGGCTGGTTGCTGGCGCGCTATGGAGCGGGCTGTGCTCGGAGTTTCTTTGAAGGGTAAGATCAGAAATGAAGTTACCCAGAAAAGAAATTAAGTTATCCAGTCGGGAAATCCTGAACCATGCACGTAGTAAAACCGTAAACAATCATCCACCAACAATATTAGGTACAAATCTAAGTAGTGGAACTTTGATTTGTACCCACGCTCTAACTGGATTGTTCAAATAACTTCAATATTAACTTGTTAAACAGATTACTATAACAGATCCTGGTAAACTTCCGGTTTATATGTATGTGTTCGAGTTTTAATCGAACACTCAGTAGGTATGTATACTTCGCAGTAAGATGATTGTAGTCCTAGATAGTCATATCCCTAGGAATATAGCTACATAGGGTGACTGGTAATTAGTGACCGATACTTAAACACATGATTATACTCATGACAACAAACAACTTTTACTATAGGACCAAACTTGAAAATACGAAAAAAAAAATCAGCTGCTCCCTACATTTTGACGAGTTAGGCGAACATAAATGTAGGGATCATCTGATTATTTTTTCACGATTACAGGTTTGGTCCCATAGTAAAAGTTGTTTGTTGTCATGAGTACAATCATGTGTATAAGTATCGGTCACTAATTACCAGTCACCCTATATATTAGGTTGGGGAAAAAGTCTTTTCGCATTGTAGTATGTATGAACTTAAAATAAAATCTCTTTGGCTATACTATTTGAATCTAGCTGGTTTTGGTATCATTGAAAGTTTAAATTTTAAAGAACATAATTCCAAATTCAAATTAGGAAAATGTGTGATTTTCATTTGTTTTTCGTACTGTCAAGATGAGTGAATCTAATGAAGAAATTCGACACATTTTAAAATTTTACTACAAAAAAGGTAAAAATGCATCGCAAGCCGCGAAAAAAATTTGCGATGTTTCTGGACCCAGTGCAGTGTCTGTGAGAGTAGCACAAATTTGGGTTAAGCGTTTTCAATCCGGAAATTTTGATGTCAAAGATGCACGTCGCTCTGGTCGCCCTATTACGGATAAAATGGATGCCATTTTTGAAAAAGTGGAGCAAGATCGGCATATCAGTAGTTACGACGTAGCTGAATAACTGGGAATTGACCACAAAACAGTTTTGGCGCATTTGAAAAAAACTGGGTACACAAAAAAGCTCGATATTTGGGTACCTCACGAGCTCACTGAAAGAAACCTAATGAACCGTGTACTCATTTGTGATTCTTTATTACGACGTAATGAAACCGAACCATTTTTGAAGAAGCTGATAACTGGTGATGAAAAGTGGATCACGTACGACAAGAACGTGCGAAAAAGATCGTGGTCAAAGGCCGGTCAGGCTTCACAGACTGTGTTGTAACCCGGGTTAACTCGCAACAAGGTGATGCTGTGTGTGTGGTGGGATTGGAAGGGCATTATTCATTATGAGCTGTTACCACCAGGCAGGACCATCGATTCTGAACTCTACTGCAAACAACTGATGAGATTAAAGCAAGAAGTTGAGAGAAAGCAGCCGGAATTAATCAACAGAAGGGGTGTGGTTTTTCATCATGATAACGCTAGACCTCACACATCTTTAGCCACTCAGCAAAAATTAAGAGAGTTTGGCTGGGAGGTGTTAATGGATCCGCCGTATAGTCCTGACCTTGCACCTTCAGATTTCCACCTGGTTCGGTCTCTTAAGAATTCTTTAGGCAGTGTCAGGTTAACATCACGAGAAGACTGCCAAAACCACTTGTCGCGGTATTTTGATCAGAAGTCCCAAAATTTCTATAGCAATGGGATCATGTCCCTACCTACAAGATGGCAAAAAGTTATCGAACAAAATGGTACCTACATACTTTAGATAAATGTAAATAATGTATATTAAAAAATGTTTTGAATTTTCTTAAAAAATACGAAGAAACTTTTTCCCCAACCTATTATATATATATACCGTAATATATATTGAAAACTGTTGGAGTGTCCTAATTTTGTTACTGTGACCAATTTTGACGTAGCGCTCGTTCGGCTCACGCGTAGTTGGTCACAGTTCTAACCTAACCTATCTGCTCGGAGTGCCCTAATATTTACATCACTACATCATGCTTGTATCATAGTTCTATATCTAGTAAGTTAGTTATGAACCGATTTCATGTATTACCTAACTATAATAATATATCCCTAGAGATCTAACTACATCACGGCAACAACCATCTTTCTGCGACATACACAACGTGTCGTTTTTCATCCTAGTAAAATTTCAGGGTGTGGTATAAACAATCAAACCGAACAACTTTCTCCATAGCACCAACATCGTAATCGCGAAAAACTAATCAGCCGTCCCATACATTTGCATCGAGTAGGTAAGTATTGAAGTTTTCTATGGGACAGTTGAAAATTTTTTCGTGATTACGATGTTGATTCCATGGAGAAAGTTGTTCGGTTTGATGTTCTGTACCACACACTGAAATTTGACGAGGATGCAAAACGACACGTTGTATAATGTCTGTAGGTACTTATGGTGAGGGGCTTGTGGTTATATTATAATAACAGCAGCACGAGTTGATCGAAGGTTAAGCTACGCTTGCCAAGGTCGCTGCGTAGATGGGTAACCATCCATACCATGTCGGGACCCCAAGACAAGATGTGTGGCTATAATTTACCTATCTCATCGATTTTGTAATAAATATATAATAAATTAATTTAGTATTGTAGCTAATTTACAACTATATCTAACTACACGAACTCTTAGATTGAAAATTTCGGTATTATCCATGTGATTTTTTATATTTTTTTTTGTATCTTTTTCATAATTTTATATTTCGATGTTTTCATAAATTAAACGTATTTTAAAGTGGTGTAAAGTGATTTTTTTCATTTTTTAAAATACAGAATATATTCTAACCGCAACTCAAAGGAAACTAGATGTTACTATTATGACGTCATCATTTATCACACAGAGTGGCTGTCTGTCTACCTTCATTTATAACTCATGCGAACTGCTTGCTTTTGTACTAGGTACCTACTGCCTTGATGGTCGGGTGTTAGATGTGTTTTATTTATTTACTCTGTGATATTTCAGAAACTAAACTTAGAAAAATCTTTTAATCCTTGTCTATATAATATCTGTGGGTTTACATTACATCTTCATACCTGCGACGCCATCTATCGTCCTAAACTTAAACTACAAACGAATCTCGCCAAAACATTTGCTAAGCCACTTGTGCTTTACCCTGCCTACCTCAACGTTCAAAGCGTAAAGATTTCATATAGGGCAACAAAACGGGAACCAATATGAGTTTTTCTTACAAAAACACGCGAATAGACACATTTCCTTTTACGTGGCGCGTCAGAAACTGTTAACATTTACATAAGTAATACTCAGTAAGTGTTTTCGCCCTTCGCCATTTGCATTTTAGGTCTTATTTCAGTTTTCGTATTGAACTTATGTTGGACATTGTAGTACCATTATGCTCCTACCTTTTGGACGTAAGCAAAGATTCTTTGATTCTTGAGATGTTTTCCTATGCTCAAAGTTTAGAGCATAGGAAAACATCTCAAGAATTTAGGGTTTAGAGTCTCTAAACGTTGGTATTGATTGCTTGTTTTATACATGAAATTGACTACTCAAGCCTAAAGGCTGATAAGTGATGCGGATATTCTAAGGTAACTCTAGACATCAGTGATTTATCGGTAAGTAGTAATAATTCTGTGTAACATGCTTATCGTCACCAAAGATCATTAAGGACGCTGTTATAAATGGGTGGTCAAATCATTGTTTTTTTACACAAATGTACCGAAGTATAAATTTTCAGTTCGGTACGTTTATTGACAAACTGTACCTATGTAAAATCATATTTATAGTTCAGAATCGTACCTTGCTCATCTATCAACAATTCGGGCAAAAAAACATTTTAAGAATGCAAAGCATTTTATTTAATAAACATACTTTTGTGTAAAAAAGTAATGATTTTACTACCCATTTGTAACAGCGTCCTTAAAAACGTCTGTAAATTACCAGTTAGCCTTTTGGATGATTTCAAAAAGTACCTATTATGTACATACTTAGTTCTAGTCTAGGAATAAACAGATCTTTTTTGAGTAATCAGTAAAGTTATTTAGATCAGGAAGTAGCCTGGTGCAATCAGCTCTACAGCAAGCCTTACTGACAGCCTTATCTTTTCTAAATAACTTGAAGCTTCAACCTTTGAAGAGTATGAAGAAGCAAATCACGTTTAATTTATTAATATGTTGTAGTGGGCTGCGATATACCTATTGTTAACTTACACCTCTCTTCTCTCTTTCTTCTTCTCTCCTTTTCTTTTTTCTTCTTTTTTTTCTCTTTTTTTGTAGCTGTCCAACCCAAATTAATTACAAATGAAGGCTAAGGCCCTTAGCACACCTTAGCCGCAAAACTATATCAGCAAAACTGCAGTCGTTCAATTCAACTGACTCGCATGAAGTACTTACATCAGCGGAACATCGTTTTTTTTTTTTCATTCGCGGTTTCGCGGCGGAGGTGTCCTAAGGCCCTAAATGCTGTGGATTGCAATTCGCCTGTACACTTCTACATATATATGAGTCCTGGGACTGTGTTTATTCTCTGCAGCCTGCAACACCTTCCAAGCTCAGGTGGATTTACCGTGTTAAAATTTCCTAAGCTGCAACTTTAATGTTAGTTCAAATAAGTTTGGCGAGTTGGCACTACAGTTGAATTCAGAAAATTCTCAGTGGCCGTACCTTTATTTTCTGATATTCACATTCTCCATTTTTCAGATCCTGAAAATCTAATGTAAAAAGCAACCAACATCTACATATTATTGCCTGACCATGAAGTGAAAATGGAACTTTTTCGCACAATTTGTATGCCAATTAATTCATTTCACAAGAAAATTCTTACCTCATTGATTGCAAACCTCATCGGCTATTTAAAAATCGAACAATAAGAATCGCGCCATTTTGTTTTCTTTTTTCGCTCAGAGACGTGCTCCGTAGCCAGTTTTAGATTTTTCTTTATTAAAAGTGGACAAATAATAATCACGGAGTGGAAGAATTGAATGAATACTGCTTTTAATTGCATAATTGGCAGGTCTTGTTGATCTCATAACGCAGATCTATTGGTCAGCACGTAGCTTTAGGGAAGGAAAATAAGTCGGTAAGTAATTTTAACCTAAATAATACAAGCAAAAATGAATTTCTAAATAATTCCAGCTTCCTCTGTATTTTGTTGGGTAATTTGCATCGACCAAACGGACGACTCGTTACAGGATAATGCATGATAATTGTTAACAAAAGTTACGTTGGCGGCCATTTTTGTGCTAATTCCACGTGAGAATTCCGAGAGTTTGAAACTGGTACATAACGAAATTTTAAAATATTTTATACATTTTGTAACACTTTCAACGGCATGCGATTAAACATTAATACCATGAACTCTTAGTGGGTGTTCCTAGGTGTTCAATCAATCAATCTGCCTAGCCTTTTCCCAACTATGTTGGGGTCGGCTTCCAGTCTAACCGGATGCAGCTGAATACCATTATTTTACATGGAGCGACTGCCTATCTGACCTCCACAACCCAGTAACTGGGTAATACGATACCCCTTGGTAAGACTGGTTGTCAGACTTTCGGGCTTCTGACGACCCGTAACGACTGTCAAAGATCCACGAATGACAGCCGGGACCAACGGCTTAATGTGCTTTCCGAGGCACGGAGGAGTCTCGGTATGTAAAGCTGGTCACCCATCCACGGACCAACCCTGGCAAGCGTAGCTTAATCTGATGGATCGACCCGTGCGGCTGTTATTACTTAGCCACGAGCTCCTCCACGTGTTCATGAACCTAATAGAAAAACAATGGATGAAAACAAAAGGGTTTTAAACAATGTGAGTCCTACAATAATCCTGCGGTCCAGATCCAATGTTTCCATTATTGTGTTTATTTCTTTTTTTTTTTGTTATTATACTTATTTAAAAAAAAACATATATGGATGATTATAATGACTACTAACGATTCTAATTTATCTGAAATAAAGTAATTTGAATTTGAATAAAAAAAACCTTAATTTATTCTTCGTAATCATTCATATCATATACCGTAGGTGTTACAGCTCGCACCGTGTTGACGTCACCATTGCTTTTCTTTTGGTTTGCTTTGATCGTGTCTAGCAGATCCACCTTCTGCATGGTGACCCTCACCAGATCCCTCAATATCTTCCTAATATCATCATCCTGAGCTATCAGGCCTTTAATCTTTTCTTTTGTGAACCTCGAGAAGCTTCTTCTGGTTGGGAGAGGAGGCTGCATAAAGTTTTCCATATGGTTTGGCGGAAACCTTAGCTTCTTCTTTCTTTTTTGTACTATTGGTTGTTGAACTCCTCCCATCCCGGGTGGGTTGAGGTTTGCGGGGGGTTGCATGGATTGGAGTCGTTGGATATTGTTGGATGGCTCGCTCTCCATGTGCGATGTGGTTGGTTGGCTACCGCCGCATTCGTTGCCGCAGGTCAAAGCGCAGCACATCTTCGGGAAGGGGCACTCGGGCTGCCTCGGGGGTGGCGGCGGCGGTGGGGGCTCCACGTACCTCAGAGATATCGGTTCCTGTTTGATCTCCGGTTTGGAATTGCGCTGGCAATCCTTATAGTATAGAAGATTTTCTATGCTTCCTTCTTCTGATGACGTTGCTTGATGTTTCCTGGACCTCGACTTTGTGAAAGCTTGTGTTATGTAAAGTGCTAATACTAACTGAAACAATAATAAAGTTCGATTATTTAAAGATACTTTAACAAAAAAAAATAAAACAATCACTCTTTCTGGCTTTTTCCCAACTATGTTGGTTTCGACTTCCAGTCTAACCGGATGCAGCTGATACCACTATTTTACATGGAGCGACTGCCTATCTGACGTCCACAACTCAGTTACTGGTTACGATACGCCTTGGTAAGACTGGTTGTCAGACTTTCGGGCTTCTGACGATCCGTAACGACTGTCAAAGATCCACGTATGACAGCCGGGACAAACGGCTTAACGGCGTGCTTTCCGAGGCACGGAGGAGTCTCGATATGTAAAGATGGTCACCCATCTACGGACCTACCCCGGCAAGCGTAGCTTAACCTGATGGATCGATCCGTGCGGCTATTATTACTTAGCCACGAGCTCAACATTGTTCGAAATCTTGTACAACTTTTCCAGGTAAGCAATTTTGATTGTCATTTTTATAACTGGACCGCATAGCAGTCATCATCTTTAGGAAAAGTAAACTGTATTTTCATATTATTTTCAATAATACTAAATTATTCTATTACACTTAAAATATTGTCTCACCATTAACAACGAAATACAAATTGAAATTCTACAAAGGAGAAGACTCATAAACTAAATTATACAATACATAAATTAAAATAATGTTTCTATAAAATAATTATGCTGTACCTAATAAATATGAAAACGTCCTCAAGATACTCACAATTTGTAAAAAATCCATTGTTATTCACAGTAGACATGGATGCAGGCTCTAGCACATGCCTTATCGACACACTGGTGGACGGAGGCAGTCGGGCTCGCCGTGTTTTGTAAACATAACTGCCTATTTGTACCTAAAGATGTCTTACGTGCTCCGCAGTTAGGCCTGTGAATACTCTGATAAATGTGGCCTATCTGAACGAAATGATCTTGGCTTAAATAATTTTCTAAAATATATGAAAGTATCATTTTAAAACATTAAAAATGATAAAAAAAAAGTAAACTGAGATTTTGAGAAAATGAAAAAAAAACATCAAAAATAATAATTTTTGATGTTTTTAGATAGATAGATAGAATACTCTTTATTATGCACACTATAAAAATTACAGAATATTTTTAAATATTTTACATTTTTAGGTCAATTTTAAAACTAAGCGTTAGTATTAAATGATACGGGAATATAATGGTTCGAGGTTGCTCGGAGAGTTCCTACTGGTTTTAAATGGAGAAGAAGGAAAAGCATCTCTCTTTTTCCTTTTCATTTTCCGAATTGTAAAGAAGTTGCATGGTTTTTTATCAAACAATCGATTGTAAACTCTACCATACATCGACATTATCATGATACAGCGAAACGGACAAAAAAAGTATCTTTTTAATCTTGGAAGTTTCACAAACAACGTTTCATTTTACAAGAGTTTTATTACGATTTTCTTCGATTTAGACCACTTTTTTGTGCTTTGTAAATTTTTATATACTAAATAATTGTATGTATAAAATGTGTATAGTAAACTCACGCAAATAAGTGATAGTCCTAATTTCGTGATAGTCCGTTTCGTTAAGTTTTAACAAAGGTTTCAATTATTAGCTATATGTTTTAAAATAGTAGTCCTAAGTAAGTTTACTATCCTAATTACTTATTGTAAAAGAAAGACTGCTCTATTTTCCTAATTGAAATAAAAAAGAAGATTTTACTAAAGTATCGAAGTTTTATTCCATATTTTGTTTTATCACGAAATTGGATGAGTTTCCTATACCTAACTATAGAATAGGAATGGTGAAAAAAGCATGATGCATGTGAAGATGAATCACAGTCACCGCACCCTAATTGCGTAACGCACTATCAATCGAAATCTGAATCATTTTGAAGCAAATTTATAATCCACTGCTTTTTAAGTTCGAAAAATTTATCTGCTTAACAACGTAAATAACGCATTGAATGTTGTTGAACTGTCAAAATGAAACCGATTCCGATTCGTAGTGTGTTACGCAATTGCGCCGGCTGGATCTAACATGTTGCTACGTCCTGCAGTACCGACGACGCAGCTGCACGTGTCCCGTTTGCACCACTCTACGAAGCCTGAGGACATCGTAGAGTACATACGGGTGAAGACCAACTGGACCTTGAGGGTGGAGAAGTTTGAGGCGCGCCAGAACACCAATATTAAGTCGTTCGTGGTGCGCGTTCCGACTCATTTGGTGATCTTCCTCAAGGAAGAGTTTATGCTGTATCGGCGTTTCCGCGGCCAGCTACGCGACACCTCGCAGCGTAACACGACGCCGTCACTTCGTGTGCAGTAGTTTTTAAGTTATTGTATTAGTTTGAGTACAGTTATTGTTTTTATACTTAATATGTATTGAGTTTTATGAATAGAAAAAAAATGAAAAGAAAAATGCGTTTAATTGGCATTACAGCAAAAAAAATACACCTTAAACCCCCCCCCCCCCCTACGCCCCGCCGCCGCGGCCTAATGGGCCTTAGTTCCCTGAAATGAAGGATAAATAAACAAATATTATAATATAAATAAATGGCCCCGCAGCATGTCCCATTTCATGCAAAGTTAATCGAACAATAGTGATGATTAGTCCTCGGTGAAGTACAAATAACAGCACGACCTTATCTGAGTACAATAAAAATGATAAACTTAGCTTATCGACCTCATTATTCCTCACTCCAGTGTAAGTAGCCACTTGAAAAGTATTAATTACACTGCTTTCCTGATATCACGATGTTTTTGTACGTAAACGCGTTATGTTGTTTTCGCAATGTGCGATACAATTTTTTTTAGAGTTCCGTACAAAATCTTACACGCGGAACTGGTTGTTCTGTGCCGTATGTCTTTTATCAGTCCTTCACAGAGCCGTTCTTGCTAACCTCGTTATGTTTTTCAGAAAACTGGATGAAATAATAAATCATTGTATCCAGTTGCCTAAGTTTAAGGCAACGACAATAAACGACATTTAATGATTTTAAACTGAAGATCACGTCTCAAAAAAAAACTAAAAATAATAAAATCATTATATTTCGAGTATCACTGACTCATAATATTCTTATTGATAATGTTACAGACTCAATATGTTATCTTGCCGCGCCCCAACGGGGTTATGTACTCTTTAGTTGTAAGTAAAGCCTGTAACACTCAAAACACCCACAACACTCATACAGTCACATTACCTACACAACATTTTTATTATTATTTTTTTATTTATTATTATTTGATTATTTAGATATAAAAATACCAACTCGATCAGTGCGTATTCCACAGCTGTTTAGTATGCCTCCAAGCAATAATAATGTATCTCAGAACAATCCTTTGCACAGAATGTGTAAAAATTATAATGCTATTTGCTCACAAGTGGACATTTTTCACGACAAATTTAGTTCTTTCAAATATTTCTTGCTGCATTATAAGTAATTATAACATTGCGTGACCTTTTTAGTCAATTCAAGTTTTATTAATATTTTATTTGTTCTTTATTTATGTTTTTTTTTTTTTTAATTTTTCTACATTTTTTCTAAAGGAGAATGGGCATTTTGGTACTCGCTCCAATAGCAATCATTGTGGTGTCATTGGATAGGTCTTTTAATCAGGAAAAATATTTACTATGGCGACATGTCCCAAATCCTTGTCTGAAAACCACGGCAAGCCCCCAAAAGTTCCAGTTTTAGTTAACATCATAATTGCAAGTACGATAATATTACATACCTATCATGGTTGAAATACGAAAAAAACAATGTAAAACAACATTATTTAAAACGAGAAATGTATTGTGTTACTCATAGACTCATAAAAAAAGGAGGACTCTGCGCCACGCATATCGAAAGTGAAGCACAGTAAGTATGCCAGGACCGTTTGTACAAACACGCCTCGCGCACACATTTACATCATGCCAACCGGACGCCATTACGTGACACAAGCGACGGCGTCTTTGCAGGTACTCATATCACGCACACATAGATCGGTACGGTGCTTCACTTTCGATATGCGTGGCGCGGAGTCCTTCTTTTTTTATACGTCTATTGTGTTACTATTCATGCATTATATCGTGACATGATATGATAATGGTGAAGACTTTTGAAAATATGTTTTTTTACATAAAAAAGTAGTATTATCTTTAACATTTCTGTTTTTTGTTACAACGGTGACTATAGACCTCGGGGATAGGGAACCAGCCGCGGGGTGGGGTAGGTGGTGCGCTGTGCCAGTGGACAGCCTTTTGTGCCGCGACATTCACTAGTCGTTGTATCGTTCTGTGCGTGAAACGACGTTCCGCAGCTGTTTATTCTACCTAGTACTTATACCGTTTTCTTCACTGACCCCGGCGCCCCTTTTGGACATTGTTACCCGCTACAAATGTTTATCTTGGCTAGGGTTGTGGACTATTGTAGTGCTTATCGATCTAGAACATCGTTATGGAAGAAAATCGCAACTGTGTGATGTGTCGGCGAGGCCTACATCATGCTAGATACCAACAGCATGTTTTAACTGATGATCTTACAAGAATGCACCCCGAGTTTGTGGCTTATATACGAGAACATGCCGTTTTGGAGGTTAGTACATACTTCATTAAACTATTTCGAACTTCACCAGCTTCAGTTTTTCTTTTTAGAAGCGGTTTGTTTATATTATTATTGTCTGTTATATTTTTATACCTGAGCCATTACAAACGTGCGAATTGAGCCCTAAATCATTTTAATCGGACCTCTTGCTCGCACTTACAGGTCTTATTGAACTACTCTAGTGTTGTGTGTAAAAGTGCGTTTCCGACCGAGCTGCAAACTACCAGCTGCACGTGTTTATTTTCTATGTAGCGCGGCTGTATGGTCCGTAGCTAAGGGTGTTCGCTTCATACAAAAAAAAAAAACACGTGCAGTACTAGCTACCTGCTTCCGAGCGGCATCCCTTTATATCAGTAATGACTTGTGCAGCTTTCTCTCATTCCTTTAATCCTTTTATGACTCAGTTCGCACGTTTATAGTTCTTCTTATTAAAACACTTCTCTGACCACCTATTGTGTGTTTGCTATTGTTATCTATTCACTAAGCCGTCACATCGGCTATACATAAGATATATTTTTACTTGCATTACTTAATATATGAAAACAATACAAGTATGCCATGACTTTAGACCTAAATACCTACATACCGCATTGTTTTAAATGTTTTCATAAAAATACAACATAACATCAGCAAGATCGTATTCTACCATTTTCAGGTAGAGTTCGACAACACACGACGTGTGTGTCACCGATGTTGGCAGAGAATTGACAACGTTGTAGGAAGACCACCTGTCATACCAGAAGTAGAACAGAATGTACGAGAGCTTCAGGTTCCAGACTACACTCGAGCTCCAAACACTCCAGGGCATTGTATCTTTAACACTTGCCAAAACGCAACCCGCCATCGAATACCAGAGACGATCAAGATTCACATTTTCTGTGAATATAAGTTATATATTCCTGACGGTGCTAGAGTATGTGGACAACACCTTGAGAGCAATGCTTGGGAAGAGCTGCCTCAATTCTGCAATGTCACACATAACTTCAATGCGCAACAGTTTAGGGACGTTTGTGACATGTTGAGAATGACTTTAAATCGTAGACCTAGGCTAGATTTCAACACAAGAGGTGCTTTAAGCAACGAGGATATGTACTTTTGGACAGGACGCAAATGCGAACAGTTTGATTCCATATTAGAACAAACACCCTCACTAAGTGGGAGGTGCAAGGAGCCTCGAACTGCGTTAGGCATATATCTGACGAAACTACGTACCGGAGACTCAGATGAAAGACTAGCGACGTTATTTAATATGTCACAAAGAAAGCTGGAACGTTTACTAACTATTGTGCGCGAATGCCTCATGAATGAATATGTAATATTACACTTGGGAGTGGACCATATGAATAGAAACGACGTTTTAGAAAAGAACCTCACTATACCAAGAGGGTTATTTGGCAATGAAGAAAACAATAAAGCTATCGTTATATGCGATGGGACTTATATATATATATCAATAAAAGATCGAACTTTTTGTTCCAGCGTCTATCTTATAGCCTGCATAAGTTCCAGAACTTGCTGAAGCCGTTTTTAATTGTGTGTTCCAATGGCTATATAATCGATGTTTTGGGACCATACGCTGCCACTAAGACTGATGCGAACATCATGAGTGATATAATGAATGATGGAGAAAACCCATTGCATTGCTTTCTTCAACCGAACGATGTCTTCATATTAGATCGCGGCTTCCGGGAGATGCTATCGAAGCATGGGGATATGAATCCTACGTTCCACCATCTAAAGACAGATGGGAGACACAGCTAACTACTGAGCAAGGTAATGAAGCTCGATCAGTTACACTATGCCGGTGGGTAGTGGAAGTGGTGAACGGGAGGTTCAAACGAGATTTCAGGCTTTTGCGGCAAAAATATTTTAATAAAACACTACCAAAAATGTTCATTGATTTTAAAATCGCCGCAGCTATGTTTAATAACTTCCACATACCCATCGATGACAACATTCACGCAGAGGCCTTCCTAAACATAATCAGGGAGAAAATTGATTCCCCGAATCTACTTTATGATTATGTTGAAAGAAAACATTTGAATCACCGAAGAGCGGATTTTCAAAGAATAGAAAGTCACGAAATACAGAACTTCCCACTACTGACGGAAGAACAGATTATTTTACTTTCATTGGGCACCTATCAACTGAAGCTAGCCCGATCCTACTGCAGCGAGCATTTATCAAATGGACTATACATTCTACAAGTATATAGAGAAAGCGCACTCCAAGATTTAAATGAATATGGTATAAACGAAGATGCTTGGCTTTTACGCGGACGCATACAGTCGCGTCACGTACGGTCAAGAACTTATTATTGTTATGTATTAGTAAAAAACAATGTTAATGAAAACGAAACCAATATTCATAACATTTTATGCAATTATTACTGCACGTGTTTGACCGGACGACGAACAATCGGCACTTGTGCTCATATAGTTTCAATCGTGTGGTATCTAGGATATGCCAGACATGTAGGCTTCACTGCTCCTGCAGCGTTCCTCAACGATGTCATTATTGTTGATAATAATGTTTAAAAAAATAAATAACGTTTCTTACTTTTTCTATTTTTTTTTTATTCCTGAGTGTTTATTCATTTTAGTATCTATTAATCTACAAACACAGGATTCTATAGAAGAAAATTATATAATATCACCATTATCTTAACAAAATGAAACAAAAACAAAAAAAAAAAAAAATACTTAACACAAAATAACTCCGTTCCGACAGCAAATGGAGACAAGCGACTCGGTTATCATTAATCCTTGTAAAAAGACCTTTCCAATGATATATATATTATGGCTATTGGACCGAGTACCAGGCTTCATATATTTTTGCCCATGATCCTTTTTCTAGTTAAAGGTACCTATTTTTTTTTCTTCTCTATATATTTTGATTCTCTATTTGATTGTTTATACATTTAAAATTAAATCCTTTATTGTAAACGAAGCATTGTTTGGTCAAGTTGTGTACGGTTGTAATTGGACTTCAGGTTCACTCACTGTTAATTGTTAAGGCTCATTCTTTGTTTTTTATTAATCTGTTGTCTGTATCTGTACCTAATGAATAAAATAAAATAAATAAATAATTACAAATTAACTATATTAATATTTCATTACATAATAATTACCACATAATCCACAATAAAAATAAAATAAAATGAAATAAAACATAATAAAGGAGTAGTGTTAATGATTTGGAAAAAAATATATGTTAAATAATAGCATTTTTTTTAATAACTTCATTATGTGAATATTTTAGATTATGTTTATATTATTA
The DNA here is from genome assembly GCA_946251885.1 of Cosmia pyralina. Taxonomy (NCBI): domain Eukaryota; kingdom Metazoa; phylum Arthropoda; class Insecta; order Lepidoptera; family Noctuidae; genus Cosmia; species Cosmia pyralina. The sequence continues at coordinate 23,689,103 of OX276351.1, forward strand.
TGGTATATTATGAAGTCCGTTGGATTTAGTTTTAGTTATTTATATAGAAACGTAAAAATTAGGTTTAAAAGTAATCACATATGGGTTGTTGGGGCACTGAGGTCAAGAAGCTCATTGGTGAGAAAACGGGTGACTCCCGCTCCGGCTCGTTCTTGGTGCCATACAACGTGGCAACGCTGCAAGTGTTATGGGCACCTATGCGCCAGGAACAGTTAGGGGCGGGTTATTTGACACCTAATTAAATTTATGTTTATATTACATAAGTAGTGTAATACGCAAAAACTATCAAGCGTATTTTTATGAAACCTTCACTACGTACAATAAATTAAATTTGAAACAGCGCTCCTTGATGGGCGAGTCCTATTACTGGCTGGACGTACGACGCGTTGCGTGCTTACCTGATGGGTAATTCCCGTATTTTTATCAACGTTCGCAATCTCATCTCAGTCTCAATCTGTCAAAAATTGTATAGCGTTTACTTACATTCTTGACATTTGGCTGTCGCTGGCATGAGATTGCGACTTGAATTTGAACGTTTTTAAGTACGAGAATTAGCCTCTGATCTCAGCATAGAACACGCTAGCTATCCACTCAAGGCCATTGGCATATATCTTCGTCAGCTAAAGTCAAAAACTGTCGGACTGCATAGAAAAGAAAGAGAAGCGCGACGACACAACGCTGGTAATTTATTGCAAAATATGAAGCAATTAGGTATCTATTTACAAAATGTATATTGAATGGCAAAAAATTAAAACACTATTACGTTAATTGCTTGTAAAATAATCTGACAAAAAACCAGAATGATTGCATGTATACTCGTATTAATATGGTTTTTAATCGTTAAAAGAAATTTGTAATGGTGTTTTTGTAATTTTTTTCTCAATCAATCTGCCTAGCCTTTTCCCAACTATGTTGGGGTCGGCTTCCAGTCTAACCAGATGCAGCTGAATACCAGAATGTTACATGGAGCGACTGCCTATCTGACCTCCACAACCCATTAACTGGGTAATATGATACCCCTTGGTAAGACTGGTTGTCAGACTTTAGGGCTACTGACGACCCGTAACGACTGTCAATGATCCACGAATGACAGCCGGGACCAACGGCTTAACGTGCTTTCCGAGGCACGACGGAGTCTCAGTATGTAAATATGGTCATCCATCCACGGACCGACCCCGGCAAGCGTAGCTTAACCTAATGGATCGACCCTTGCGGTTGTTATTACTTAGCCACGAGCTCCTCCTTTCGTAATTTTTTTCTTTCGTATCAAATTAGTTGTAAGTATTATATTTTCTACACACTATCGATCTAGCATCTTAAACTATTAGAGATTATAAAACTTGCGTTTAGGTTCTGTAGTCCCCATAAAAAACGTAAAAAATTACCTACTGTATTGTAATTTGCACAGTATATCGGGAAGGTGTCCACAACTAATCGTTTGTGCGCGTATTTTGCGTAGGGAACGAATATTTAACGAAGACATTTATTCTTCTTGTGATGTAGGTCTTGTAATCTATGCATTATTAGCAGCAATCAATTCCTTCTCCAATTCCGACATCTTAATATTTTTCTGATTTAGTCTCTTCTTATACAGTTGTATTTCATCTAAGATATATTTATGTACGGTATTCATGTTGATATTTCCTTGAAAACTTTTCGTATCCTTATCCTTTAGATCCTGGCAATAGTTGTACCACCAAGGAAGGACCAAGTAGTGGTCTTCTGGTCTAAGGATCATTTCGGAGCAGAACTCGCTGTTAGGTATCTTGACACTTTGTAGAAAACCCTTCCTATTTTGCATGAAGTCCTGTGGGAGGACAGATGTGTGCTTCCTTTGAAAAGCTCGTTGGGCCAGTGATTTGGTGACGGGCAGCAAGCGGCAGTCGGTTGCCGTCAGGTAAATGAAGGTGAAGAGACATACTCGCTGGGGACAACATTACATAAAGCTTGTTCAGCTTTTCATTTATTTTCATTTAATCTACTTAGACGCAGTATCAGTTTGTAACGGTTTAAACGGTTGAATGACGTAATTACAGAAACAATTAAATACCTAATTTAATCTTTTATTCAGACACACAAACCATACATTTTACAAAGAAGGCGTTAGTAGGATTGTGCGCGTTTCCGGCTGTCGAGTTGTTAAGGCTGCGCTTTTACTTATTGTCCTGTTTTCGACTTTTCGTATGAAATGGAATCCAACCATCACTATGGATAGCGAGCGCCCGTACAACCCTTTGATTTTGTTGATGTGTGTGTGACGAAGGAAGATGGTTGTAGCCGAGATATCCTTAGGGATATAACTATCTACCGGGATATAGTAATATGAAAGAGCCAACCCAGACCCATAATCGTTCGTGCTGATGGGGCTGCCGCGCTACAGCAGTGCTTCGGGCGTGTTTGCAGAGGCGGGAATAGATGGGTTTCCTGCACTCATGCGTAAGCGCTGCGCATCCATCATGAGCCGGATCCGCGCCAGCCCCAACAGCATTCTGAGGGTTATTGCGGACAGGTGGGACAGCCCCATGCTGGGGCATTGGATACGCCTACATGCCACTGAGTGCATGTAGATGTATAAATTGAAACAATTACTTCTGGTAGATTTAAGTACTAACATTAGTTTATAAGTTGTTTGTATACTAACCCAAATGGACTAATTAATGGTCTGAATTAAAAGATTTTTATTTATTTATTTATTTATAATCGTTTTGTTATAACAAAACGAATTTTATCAAAAATAAAAACTGCAATTAAATATTTTGAAAAGTTGTAAAGCATCACAGTCCGCAGGATCTGTAGTTAAAATTCAAAGATGCATAGCAGCTATGTAAAAATAGGCCACCCTGTCAGCACAGAATAATAAAGCTTCACTCGAACTGTTGCATGAAGTTAAGTTTGATAAGTTATGAAGTTGTCTATGAAGTTAAACTACTGTAAATATTACTATACTGTACAGTAAGCCTCGCTAAGTAAAATAACTACTAAATAAAAGGTAAAAAAAAAAACGTACCAACATTAATTTCACTACCGAATTCGACATGGGTTATATTTACAACGAAGGCGCTGTATTTAATTTCTAATAACAAATAGGTAACACTTTATAAAATCTTGTAATCAAATAATAATTATATACTTTAAGGAAACGGTGAGTTAAATTTTATTAACGGTCTGTTAAATTATATTTTGCACGTGCCTTCATGCATTGGAGAGTGTACCTAATTATGTTTATGTACTCACATGCAGACGATAATATTGTAATCTTTCTATACACATAACATCACGACTTTTTATTAATTAATACGATTAATTAATTAATAATATTTTCTTTTTGACATTGGCTGTAATTTGATTTGTATTTTTATGTAATTTTGGTTTCGTGTTATTTTTATTATGAATTTGCTTCTAAGACATTTCAATTTATAATTTGATTTTGAATTGCATTATTTTGACTGTGCTTTTAAATCTATTTTTGTATTTAAATTTGATTCTGTTGTTAATTTTGATTTTGTATTTTATTTTGATTTTGTATTTTATTTTGATTTTGTATTTAATTTTGATTTAGTATTAATTTTGATTTTGTATTTAATTTAGATTTTTAATTTGTTACTGATTTAAATTTTGATTTAAACCTTCATATAACTGGTAACATCTATTTCTTTATGGGGCATGCGGTGCTAACCTATAAGGGATTGTTATACTAACCCTTGATATAAGAATGTTTATTTTAATATGTAACAGTATAAGCAATTGTTGGTTGGCCAGAAACAAATAAATAAATGTATTCACATGCAGACGATAATATTGTAAGCTTTCTATACACATAACATCACGACTGTATTCCTCGAAGGCTTGGGCAGAAGTGTACCTATAGTACACCCACATTTCACCAGTTATGTTTAAGTCCTATGTAATAGGGGGCGAGCCTATTGTCATCAACCGGGCACAGATCCAGACTCCTGCTACTAAGAAATTCCTGATGGTAAATCCAATAACACTTTGCCCGATCTAGGAATCGAACCCAAGACCTCATCTTTCTATACCTACAATCATAATTAGATTCGTCAATGATTACAGCACAATGGTGCCGAACTGCCGATTCTCTTGTGAACGCACTAAACTAAAATTAGAGAATCGCTATCTTTTACTAACAGGCAGCGCGAGAAAAGGACGGCTATAGCTATGAACTAAGTTGGAGATGTCAAACTAGTTCACGCCTTGCGCTTCACCGTGTTTTTAGTCGACATGTTTTTACGTGTCGTCTAAATGTCTATGGAAAAATTAGTTCTAACTAATTTGACACCTCTAATTTACTTCCGTCCCTTTCTTGTCATAATAGAGAGAAAAAGTTAGCAATAGCCTAAATTAAGTTTAGTTTGTGCACAACAGAATCGGCACCAATATCTGAATGATGACAATAATGTACAACTTCAGCAAAATTATTTTATTAGTGCACCTTTTTGAGGAGCTCATGGCTAAGTAATAACAGCCGCAAGGTCGACCTATCATGTTATTAAGCTACGCTTGCCGAGGTTGGTCCGTAGATGGGTGACCATCTTTACATACCGAGACTCCTCCGTGCCTCAGAAAGCAGGTTAAGTCGTTGGTCCCGTCTGTCATTCGTGGATCTCTGACGGTCAATACGGGTCGTCAGAAGCCCAAAAGTCTGACAACCAGTCTTACCAAGGGGTATCGTATTACCCACTTAATGGGTAGTGTAGGTTCAACAAAGGCAGTCGCTCCATGTAAAATACTGGTATTCAGCTGCATCCGGTTAGACTGGAAGCAACATAGTTGCGGGCAGGCTAGGCAGATTGATTAGTGCATCTTTACTACATGCTGTAGGATATTCGCTGCCATATAATATACCAGCTACTGATAATTGATACTAGCTGAACATCAAAACTAGACTCAGCACGATTTGCTACCGACGAGTCCTAAGTCCTACATTGGTCATATCACCCGGAGACAACCAGATAACTTAGAAAAACTGGTTGCAGTGGTAATAGTAGACGAAAAAGACCACGCGAGCATACAGAAGAACAAAGAGAATGAGGTTTTATAGTCATTGCAGAAGAAGCACCCGACTCATTGGTCAGACCAGGGAGTCGGGTGGAGTGTGAATGCGTTCCATCCGATACGCTTCCTTCAATCAAGGAGTCATCTAAACGCTGTTCACTAATTCAAAAACCGAAAATTTTGTCAGATTAAGGGCCATTTTCACCACCTACGATTAAGTTCATAGCAACTTACTTGGCAGTTAATTTCATACAAATTCTGTTCCATTTTTGAATTTATTCGGTGAGTAGTGGCTATTCAGACATCGTGACATAGGCCCTTAATCAAATAGACAACCGCTGTTCTTCCGACCGCTACATTCTATACCACTATGAGTCGACGAGATAGAAAAAGTAGCGGACCAGAATTGGTCTGCAGCAGCACAGGACAGGAAAGAGTGTCATGAAAGGGAGGAGGCCTTCACCCAAAGAGGTGTACTTAATTAATTTATTATTTACTTTTTTGTATTTTTTTTTTATTTTTTTATTAAAGAATAAAGAGGCTTTATTAGTATTATTATTCTTCCGACAGCTTTACCTACTGTCGGGGGCAAGGCAGATCAGGTAATCTAAAATGTGTAATTTGCTATGATGATCGCCAAGACGCCAAAGGGATTCAATGTTATGCCACCACTGCCTTGTGATAAGCCGAAGACACAATGACAGAGTGACCTGGAAGAAGCTCGTCACCAACTCCGTCAAAACTTTTCAACACGGGCACGACCTTCAGCAATGAAAAAAACCGGCCAAGTGCGTGTCGGAACACGCACAATGAAGGATTCCGTAGTTGAAAAGAATTTATCCCAAAAACAAAATTAACAATGGATCCCAAAAAAAAAATTTTATGTCATAAAACTACAGATTAACAATTTTCGGACTTTTTCCTTTACATGTGCTTTGAGACCTTGCTTCTTGCCAAATTTCATGATTCTAGGTCAACGGGAAGTACCCTATAGGTTTTGAATTGATTTACTTGCGACAGTTGCGAGTATCAAAATGTGTCGCAAAATGGCCGATTTTTTTATTGCGTTGACTTAGAAGCTTGATTTTTTTAGAACTCAAAGGGACCATAGACTTACGTATTTAATATTAATTTCAACTTGATATGTCCAGCCGTCCTTGGGAAAAGGGGTCTTGATAGTCTGACAAAATTGAATTTTTTTTATGTGATACAATACAAATGGACATTTTTCAGACTTTCTCCTTTACTTGTGCTGTGAGAACTTGCTTCTTGCCAAATTTCATTATTCTACGTCAACGGGAAGTACCCTATAGGTTTTGAATTGATTTACTTGCGACAGTTGCGAGTATCAAAATGTGTCGCAAAATGGCCGATTTTTTTATTGCGTTGACTTAGAAGCTTGATTTTTTTAGAACTCAAAGGGACCATAGACTTACGTATTTGATATTGATTTCAACTTGATATGTCCAGCCGTCCTTGGGAAAAGGGGTCTTGATAGTCTGACAAAATTGATTTTTTTTTATGTGATACAATACAAATGGACATTTTTCAGACTTTCTCCTTTACTTGTGCTGTGAGAACTTGCTTCTTGCCAAATTTCATTATTCTACGTCAACGGGAAGTACCCTATAGGTTTTGAATTGATTTACTTGCGACAGTTGCGAGTATCAAAATGTGTCGCAAAATGGCCGATTTTTTTATTGCGTTGACTTAGAAGCTTGATTTTTTTAGAACTCAAAGGGACCATAGACTTACGTATTTGATATTGATTTCAACTTGATATGTCCAGCCGTCCTTGGGAAAAGGGGTCTTGATAGTCTGACAAAATTGATTTTTTTTTATGTGATACAATACAAATGGACATTTTTCAGACTTTCTCCTTTACTTGTGCTGTGAGAACTTGCTTCTTGCCAAATTTCATTATTCTACGTCAACGGGAAGTACCCTATAGGTTTTGATTTACTTGCGAGTATCAAAATATGTCGCATAAATGGCCGTATGTTTTTATTGCGTTGACTTAGAAGCTTGAGTTTTTTAGGACTTCAAGAGACCGTAGACTCACGTATTTGATATTACTTGATACCTCCACGCGTTCCTGAGAAAAAGGGTTTTGACAGACAAACAGACAGACGTACAACGAAGTGATCCTATAAGGGTTCCGTTTTCCTTTGAGTTATGGAACCCTAAAATCGAATAAGTAGTAGGTTATTTAACTTATTACGAAACGGAAGCACATACCCGGTACCCGGTTATTTTAGCACGGTATAGTAAGTTTTTTAAAAGAAAAAATATTCCTATAAAAAGTAAAATTTACCTTCTTACCGCCTCGCGCATGTTACTAAGCTGACAATATGGTGTGTCAAAAACACATATTTTGTTCACAGACATTGAAGAAATTTAATAAAAATAGTACGTGTGTATCAGCGAAGACGGCAGCAAATCGCTGCGTTATTGCGACTGCAAAGGTTTCAGTGTAACTTTTGTATTTTATAGGGTTTCCTCGTAACGCAACTTTTTTGTTTTCGCGCCGATTTGGTTTGGTGCGGAAAATTTATGAATAACAGAACATCACGCCTTGGTTCCCCGAAGGGTTAGGCAGGGGTGTATCCATTTTGGAGAGGCGCCACGGCGTCCTCACCTTCCGCCTGACGCAGGTCCTCACCGGACACGGTTGTTTCGGGAGGTTCCTGTTTCGGATAAGGCGGGAGGAAACGCCCGGGTGTCACCATTGTGTGTATCGCCCAGAGGACACGGTGGAGCATACAGTGGAGGTCTGCCCGGCTTGGGCGGAGCACCGCCGTGTTCTCACGGAGGCGATCGGCGGCGGCGATCTCTCGCGTCCAAACCTGGTCCAGGCCATGGTGCGGAGCGAGAGTGCATGGGAAGCCGTCACCTCCTTCTGCGAAGCAGTAATGCTCGCGAAGGAGGAAGCGGAACGCGTGAGGGAGAGGCAACAGCCGCGCCCTCGCGCCCCTAGCCGCCGTAGGAGACGCCCTGGGCGGCGGGAATCGATTGCCGATTCCCGGCCACCGTAGGCGCGGGCTTGCGGACGACGAGTAATGGGCAGCTCGCCGTCCGGTAAGGACCAGGCCCGGGTCGACGGCGCGTTGTGTTCCACGCGCGCCTCAAAGAGATGTCAGCAGTGACGGGGTCAATTGGGCCGATGCCGCCGGGGTCGCGGGTAGTTCGAAAGAGATACCGTGGCCCTGGCACGGGCAACTGAAGGATCATGGGTGGGTTTTAGTCAGTAAAAGTCTGACACGCCCTCCCGCTCCGCCCAGAGCAGGAGAAGTCATTTGATGTTTTCCCATCCACAAAAAAAAAAAAAAAAAGGGGTGTATCCATTTAATTGTACACCCATATTTCGCCAGCAAGTTTAATTCCAATATAATTGAGGGAGAGCCTACACAAAAAAACCTTTTTTGCTCGTACGACTTTCTACAGCTATTATACGCCCTAAACTTAACGTGCATTGACAATTACACACGTTATTATCTTTTTTAAGTAATTATTCAATTAGGGTAATAAAACTTTCCAAAGTTTAGATTAATGTGACTTTGACAGTGCCTACGGTTATCGTAATTTAAGTGTTACTCTCCGTGTGTTTGACGGTACCAATAGTATCGAGGAAAAGGTACTGAAATCAAATAAAATCGTGTATTCTGTAAATATGTTATCGGAAACACTTTTACATGTTATATTTTTAAAAAAATATTTAAAAAAATAAGCTAGATGGAGTCGACATTTCCTCACACTACTCTGAGTAGATAACACTCTGTGAAAATTTTGCTTTTGTAAATATTATGTATATACGTATATTTTTACCCCTTTATAATATTATAGTTTAGATTAGATAGGTTAACACTGACTAATAACTTCAACTAAACTACATACATTAATTTATTTGATAATTATCTATTTGCGCGTCACCGTTAGGAGAAAGGTCACACGTCAATAATTGATCAATCTGGTAATTTGCGGCAGCCCTCGGGGGTTTCGTCTCTAAGATGATGATGATGGCGCTGTATTGTTACTTCTATTATTAACCACAACATGTTGTCAATAATTACCTAATTAATAACACTAGTCTCAGTAGGGTAAACTTGCCTAAATCGTACCCAATCAATCTGCCTAGCCTTTTCCCAACTATGTTGGGGTCGGCTTCCAGTCTAACCGGATGCAGCTGAATACCATTATTTTACATTGAGCGACTGCCTATCTGACCTCCACAACCCATTAACTGGGTAATACGATACCCCTTGGTAAGACTGATTGTCAGACTTTCGGGCTTCTGACGACCCGTAACGACTGTCGAAGATCCACGAATGACAGCCGGGACCAACGGCTTAACGTGCTTTCCGAGGCACAGAGGAGTCTCGGTATGTAAAGATGGTCACCCATCCACGGACCAACCCCGGCAAGCGTAGCTTACCCTGATGGATCGACCCGTGCGGCTGTTATTACTTAGCCACGAGCTCCTCTAAAGCTCCTCTAGCCTAAATCGTACCCGTTATGAGAAAATTGCTGATATAGGATTATATTAGATTAGATTAGATTTATTTATTTGTATAAACATGGTACGAGTATATACATACATGAGCCTGCAAGATGATAATAAATCGGCGTACAAATATTTTCGTCACATTGATACTTTTAATCAATCAATAAAAAAATAAACTAAATTACAACTCAACAAATCAAGAAATCAACTCAAGAAATCAACGAAACTGCTCTGTCAAACTTACAACTACTTATCACTCTTCACACTAATATTATAAAGGCGAAAGTGTGAGTATGTGTGTGCGTGTGTGTGTATGTTTGTGACTTCTTCACGCTCAAACGGCTGGACCGATTTGGATGAAATTTGGTATGTAGATAGCTTATACACTGGATTAACACATAGGCTACTTTTTATCCCGGACCACGCGGGTGAAACCGCGGGGCGCAGCTAGTTATATAATAAAATTAATGTCAAACAAGTTTTTCGACTAAAAATTCAGACACACTATAATATGCTTTTTGCGATAAAAACTCTATCAACTGACGTTTGAACGCATTGATATTTATTTAGCTCCTTCCAACGTTTAGGTAGCTTGTTAAATAGAGTTGGAGCCATGCAGATGATACTTTTGCGCATGAGTGTAGTTTTAACAGGATATACGCGAATTATATAAATAATGGTATTCAGCTGCATCCGGTTAGACTGGAAGCCGACCCCAACATAGTTGGGAAAAGGCTAGGCAGATTGATACGCGAATTATGCTTATATCCGTCTATTACGTGGGACAGCGTCTTGTAAGCGTGGAAATAATTTAGGATTCGCTTTAACAAACATTACAGTTTCAAGGATATACAGACAAGGTAAAGTTAATATATTTGTATCTTATAAAATAAGTTTTACAAGTACGAGTATCAACAGTTCTCAGCCTAAACATTGACCTAATGCATCTCTTTTGGGCCTTGAATGCGATGTTGAAATCGGTAGAATTTCCCCAAAAGATGATGCCGTATCTCAAGTGAGACGCAGCTAAGCCGTGGTAGGCCGCAATTATTGACGACTGCAGCTTTAACCTGATCGATCGACCCTTGAGGCTGTTATTACTTAGCCACAAGCCTCTCTATGATTTAAGATTCAATAAATCTGCCTAGCCTTTTCCCAACTATGTTGGGGTCGGCTTCCAGTCTAACCGGATGCAGCTGAATACCATTATTTTACATGGAGCGACTGCCTATCTGACCTCCACAACCCAGTAACTGGGTAATACGATACCCCTTGGTAAGACTGGTTGTCAGACTTTCGGGCTTCTGACGACCCGTAACGACTATCAAAGATCCACGAATGACAGCCGGGACCAACGGCTTAACGTGCTTTCCGAGGCACTATGATTTAAGATTATATTGTCTTAATTCGTACCTATGTTACCTACTAGATATTTCTTAATCGTACTTTACGAGTTTGTCTTGCCATTGTCATAACAATAATAATAAGTACTATCTGCACCTGCGCAAAGCACATGTACTCATTTGGAACATTCGTTGCACTGTATCATGTTCTCTGACCGATCTTCATATATAAAAGATATATTATAGACATGTTTCATTCTCTTTTGGTTGTTTTGTTTTTTTCCTGAAAAAATCTTATTTTCCTTGTTCTTCCTTTTAAGTTTTTCAGTCTTGGCCTTTATTTTTCTTTCTTTTTTTTTTTTTTTCTTTAGTAGTTTATTTTTTGTAATAATATTTTTTTTCTTCTTTTTTTTTCTTTCTTTCTATATCATTTTATATGGACTTACCGGTACGCATTAGAACAAAACTATGAGCACGAATTAGGCAAATTTCTCTCTCCCGTGTAAATAAACGACGCAATATAAGACTTGGCTCTGTTCATCCATCTGTGGTAATGATTATTGTGTCCTTTCTGCTTTCTACAACCAACAATAGTTTTCTCCAATATTATGTTGAAGTGTGATAATGCAAAAGAATTCATTGATAACGTCTTCCCGTTCACAGATCACAAAAGCGGGTCAAACGCCCGCTTTTGTGATCTGTAATTCCCATTTCCTCGTGCAGCTGGTACACATCAGCGTGTACCAGAAAGGTGTAGTCTAATTTTAGGGAGTGGTACGGACTATCAAACTGAACAACTTTCTCCATGCGACCAACATCTTAGTCGCGCAAAAATATCAACTATCCCATAAAACACTTTCAGTTTGATAGTCTGTACCTCACCCTTACATTTGACCACAACTTTCTGATACATCCTGTTTTTACCCGACTGCGGCGAAGCCCAAAAGGAGGATTATGTGTTTGACCTGTATATATGTACGTATGTATGTGTGTCCGTTTCTTTGTTCCCTCGTAACTTCTAAACGAATGAACGGATTTGGATAAATTATACGTCTTTAGATTTGTCTTGGTAGCGCAAGTGTCACTGGCTACATTAAAATCAAAAACAAAGTAAAATGGCGGATTTGGGGTGCCATATTGTGGAGTTCGATTTTTATTTTTCTTCTAATACTATCGAGTGGGATATCAAAATGAAGGGTTTTAAAAGGTGATTATAAAAATATATGCAACTTATATGGTTAAAAATAATTAAAAGTGACAAATCATAAAAAAACACGTAAAATAAAGGCTTGGCTATTTTTGTGCACTTCGATCCAAAAAAAATACATTCCTTTGGGCATTCGTGTAAAAAGCTTTTAAATAACTCTCACAACCAAAATTCCTTGCAAGAACTAAATCGTCTGCGAAATCTTTTCACATTTGTAAATTAAAAAGCTGGAAATAAAAAAAAGTAATTTAAAAACCCGACAGCGGTAAAAAACTGAAAAGCTAAAAACAAGCCCATTTTAAATTAAATAAAAGTTGGAAGCAGGCGGGACCCATTCCATTTTTATATTTTCTAACTCAAATGGGTCCCGCCTGCTTCCAACTTTTATTTAATTTAAAATGGGCTTGTTTTTAGCTTTTCAGTTTTTTACCGCAGTCGGGTTTTTTAGTTTTTTTAATTACTTTTTTTATTATTTATTTGTAAGCCTTTTATTCTGTATAGTTTTTATTCTGTTGTATGAAGTTCTTTATCTCTCAATTCAGCATGCTTCTTGGCAAAGACCTCCTCTAGCTGTTTCCATTTAATTCTATCACGAGCGTCCTCCAGTTAGGGCCCGCTGTAAGTTTTATCTTGCCCTCCCATCTCCATTGTTGTTTTCCTCTTTTCCGTTACACGAAAACATAGTAGGGTAAGGGTGAATTCGACCAATCTTTTATACCGTTTGTCTTAATCTTCGAATAAATGTTTAATTTTAGACAGTTTCTCCATACAAAAACTGTCAGTCTACAATTTTATTCCACGGATAAAAGATAGCCGCCTTTGGTCAAATTAGCACTTAGTAATAAAATATTCTCCCTTTAAGCTACTTCAAAAAATATTTTGTTAGTTCATTAAAACAGAATTCCACATTATGAAAACTATAACTAAAACTTGCCTTTGTTGTCCTTTTGCCCACGTTAAAAGTCACAGTACTTTTGTTTTAGCTGTCTCTAACGCGTCCTGTGATAAAAACTTAGTAAAACACTTATTTTTAATGTAAGTACTCTTGTGTTCGTGTTTGTTCTATTTTTACCTACATTCAAATACACTTCTTATTCATTAAATCCAGGAAGTGGAAAACTCCAGTTTTTATTTCCACAAATAAAAATATAAAAGGCTGGTAATATTATTAATATAGCTTCTTATTAAAACACTTTTCTATTACCATATAGAAAGTGTTTACCGCTTTGTTGGTTAGACGATAATTTATACTGCCCGTTTAGTTTAGTTTAATTTAGTTTATTTATTAATAATTATCAAAATAACATGTCAATCAGTCATATAAATTACAACTCGTAGATTTAAAAAAAAAATAAAATAATATAATCGTTTGTCAAAAAAAAGAACACACAACTAATAATTAAATCAATTACCTAAAACCATTCCTTTAGGTCATATATTACCTGGTCGGTTAGCCAGCCTTAAAGTTTAGTTTTGAAAGCATTGTCAGATGTTGCGCCTACAACTTCATCTGGTAGCCGATTGTATACCGATGGACCCATGATATGAATCAACCTTCCAGATTTAGACAGGGTTTGTGAGTAGCCAGCTAATTCGTCTCTACCACGAGTACAGTAGTTATGCCTATCTCCGCGTCTACTGAATACCGATACCGCCACCTGTAATATCACCATTGCGGGAACAGTCAATATTTTTAATGCTTTAAAAAGTGGTCTCGTGGTTGCATCCCATTGTGATCGTGTAATGGCCCTCACGGCACGGTTCTGCACCCTGAAGGCTTACCTTGCTACCCTTGTAGTAAACCTTCTTTATCTTCTTTTCTTATGCCTTGGCTGTTACAATTAGGTTATAAATGTAAATGGTTAAGGAATTACCGTAGTGAGGTCTAGCCTGGGCTTCGTTGGAATCTTTTTATATATTCTTATATCAGGTTCTTATTAAGACTCATAGGAGAGTCTGGATTTATTTATGTGGCGGTATTGGTATAAGACAACTATCTCCTTTTTGATATGCACTATTAAGGTGGATGCGCAGTGGTAGCCCGCGAAATTTAAATTTTCTTGCTATTTGCAGGTCAGTGTCAGGTTGTATCTTGATCACAATATGATTAGCGCCTATCAACACATCTCTCTAAGGGCTGATTTTTTAACAGTCAGATAACTTTTATCTGAAGAATACACCACAAAAGCAATGAACCTGCCATATTTGTTCCATAGATAAAAGGTATTTCACGATTGAAAAATTAGCCCTAAGTTTGATTTGTTCTCTTTCGGTTTTTATCTTTAGATTTCGGAAAAGAGATGTGTTAATAATTTATATGGTTATAATTATATAAATACATATTTGTTATAATCGCGAATCATATTTTTATCAAGATACAACCTAACAATGTCCTGCAAATTGCAAAAAACGCAAGAAAATTTCAATTTCGCTACCACTGCAGATCCACCTTAATACTGCATATCAAAAAGGAGATAGTTGTTTCATGCCAATACCGACAAATATAAATAAACCCGGACTTTACCTATAAAAACTTTTAACAATAACCTGACATAAGAATATATAAAAAGATTCCAATTTCAACGAAGCCCAGGCTAGACCTCTCACTTCGGTAATTCGGTACCTTTTACATTTAAAGCCTACTTGTAACAGCCGAGGCATAAGAAAAAAATAAAGAAGGTTTACTACATGAGTGGCAAGGTTTTCTGGCAGTATAAAATTACAATCTAACCAACAAAGCGCTAAACACTTCATAATTGGCAATAGAAAAGTGTTTTCCTAAGAAGCTACTATAATAATAATACCAGCCTTTTATTAGCCTATATATTGTCCCACTGCAGGGCAAAGGCCTCTTCTCATACAGAGGCACGAGCATTAATCACCACATTTGCTTAAGACAGGTTGTCGATTTCAAACTTGTATTCAAAATCAAAATATTTTATTTCACATAAACCTACATGGGTACTTATGAAACGTCAGAAGCTAGGTGCACGGTTCCAATTGGTCGTTTCCTAGAGTGCAAATTAATAATAAAATGGAGCTACTGTACCGCTCGCGTTAGCGGCTAGAATTCTAGTTCTTTTTTAACTTTATAGTTCCAGCTTCCAGGTTTTCTCACGATGTTTTCCTTCACAGATGTGAGCAATGTCCAAGATAAACTCAAAATGTACATATGAATTGAGAAAGTCACAAGAAGCTGCTGTGAAAGACATTGTAACTCAGTAACAATCACGTTGACCGAATATTTTTGTTATTGATTTAGAATTTTAAATAGGAATATGAGTAGCAAGTCAGTCATTCAGTGTTTAATGTCAATTGGGCAATGAAGTTATAGCTATAGGAATCTTGGGTTGCTAAGTAATAATAATGAGCCAAATAGTTAATTCATCGAAGTAAGTTTATAACTTTTGAGAGTGGGGCAGAATAGCACATTGTCCTTTGAAAAGCAGATACATAATGAATGAATGACCTCTTAATTTGCTTGAATATAGGTAATTACATGGTGGTAGGAATTTACATAACGTCACACTACATTCATTTCAACATTATTTTATCTAATTTTGTTCAATTTAATTTAATTCTGGCCAGTTTTATATAATTTAACCTAATTTAATGATGACTACTAATATTGACCGATATCTTATATGTGTGGTGAAAACTGTGAGTGTATATTGGATATTGATAAATAAATAAATAAGTTCGACCTTTCGATTGTGCAAATAAGTCGTTTACAAAACGCAATACATTAATTAGGTATATCATAAAAAATATAATATTAAACCTCTCAAATTATAATAAATCAACTCATTAGAATCAAATGGGCCTTCTGTTCTATCTTTCTGCGACGAAGGCCTACTTATAATGCGTACAAAAGGCTCAACGGCGTATTATTTGTCTTTGTTTATAGTAATGCACCCATTATTGTGATGAGAAGTATGCATTGATCCAGCGCAGTGCTCTGACAATTGTTTACATTTACATTTAAATGATTTGAAGGTAGTTGTACCTACTGTTTTGAAAGGAGATGGTAAAGTTGTTGTTGCGAGTAAAATACTCGCAAAAATTGTAGAACTTGTATCTATGAATATATTTGTTGTAATATAGATAGCTTTTAAGGACACAATACGACCATAGCAGTAATACTTACCTGACAAAGAAACTTCTAATGTGTCTCGTTATTGCCCTTCAAAGATCTCATGATAGATCGCCCGGAGTCCTGCCAGCAGGACAAAAAGTACTTCCAGAAGGACGCAAGTTTTTTCGATTGCAGTACCGCAATAATATATAGCACAAAATTCAAATTTGCACGAATAAATAGAAGAGTTTTGTCTCTTTCTCACTGTACAAAAAATGATTGCAAAACACAACTGACATTCAATCAGCAGGTTATGGCGCATGAGCATACACGGGGGCAGCGCGTTCGCGGTTGCGCGACTTATTTCGGCGTCGTCGTCGTCAACATTTCGGTATTCCAGCGTAATCAAGTTTTTTTTAGTTTCCCGATTTAAATTTTTTTTGTGAGTCACCGCGTCACTCAATCCTATTTTTATTAATTATACAGGCACAATATTTAAGTGCTTAAAACCAAAGTGACAGATTTATAGGTCTTTATGATAAATGATTTTATTTCTTTTAGGTTTGTACAAACATTTTTACACGTCAATCATATTTTTAAAAACTAGATGAGGTCGGCGTTTCCTATCTGACTACCCTGAGAAGAAAGGCCGAAACAAACTCAGAGGTCACAGTCTCTTTTAAAGTCCAGACATAATCTTAGTCAGATCATGTGTTCAAAGTTATTTTCCTATAAATAATGTAAGATAAATGTGCTCTTATCATAATAATTTTTCATTTATTAAATTATCATTATGATTAAATTAATTTTATTATAATAGATAGATTTATTTATAGATAGATTTATTTATTTCTGAGTATATGGTACATTAAGATCTTAATATTAAACAGTTTCACATACACTACCGTTGCCGGTGTAGAAATATTAAAAATAACTTACATAGTCAAAGTGGCCAAGTTCTAGGCCGCAACAAAATAATCATAGTACCTAGTTAGTTTGTCATCGAAACGCTAAGAAGAAGATATATTCCCCATTAATATAATTCATTCAAATAAAAATTGTTAATTTTTATACAATGTCAAGTTTTACAAGCACAACTTTATTATATTTATTATTTATGAATGAAAAAAAAATGTAAAAACCAAAAAAAAAAGAAAAAACAGTAAGTACTAGTCGAGAAGTATACATACACACACACAAAGCAAGTATTAATAAATGTAAGTAATGTCAAAATTTATAATTTAAAAATTCATTAACTGAATAGAAACAGTTGTCTAAAAGCCAGGCAAATATTGTTCCTCTGAATTTATTTGTGGGCAACACTCTGATGCGTGAGGGTAAATTGTTAAAGATTTTGATGGCCATGCAATTGGAATTCCTGCTATACAGATGTAGTCTCTGGCTAGGTGCAAGTAATTTATTTGGGCTTCTGCTTTTCACTCTTTTAGAAATATGTTCATACAATGGAAACATGTGCGAATACCTTTTTACAAACATGCAAATTTCAAAAATATATAGGCAAGGAAGTGGAAGAATTTTCAGTGCTTTAAATAATGGCTTACAATGCTCTAAATATTCTGCTCCGTACACAGCTCTGACACATTTTTTTTGTGCAATGAATGCTCTGCTCACGTCTACTGAATTTCCCCAAATCACGAGCCCGTAACGCAGCACTGATGCAACATAGCCATGATACGCATTGAGGGCTATTTCTTTACTGGCTATTCGTCTCAGTTTTCGAAGAGCAAACACAAATTTGTCGAGTCGAGTGCAGACTTTTTTTACATGTTCTTTCCAATTTAATTTTTCGTCAATAACTATTCCCAAGAATAAGGTTGAAGGTGCGGGTTTCAAAATTGATTGATTGTAGTGTATTTGAGGTGGTTTTACCAAAGAATTATTGTATGTTTGAAATTGTACTAACTTTGTTTTTTCAATATTTACACGTAAATGATTAGATTCCAGCCATTTCATTCCTATTTGAACATTTTATTGTGAGAGTAGTGTCATCGGCAAATAGTATACAATTATGTTTTAAGCTCTTGCATAGGTCATTTATGTAATAGGTTGGGGAAAAAGTTTCTTCGCATTTTTTAAGAAAATTCAAAACATTTTTTAATATATATTATTTACATTTATCTAAAGTTTGTAGGTACCATTTTGTTCGATAACTTTTTGCCATCTTGTAGGTAGGGTCATGATCCCATTTCTATAGAAATTTTGGGACTTCTGATCAAAATACCGCGACAAGTGGTTTTGGCAGTCCTCTCGTGATGTTAACCTGACACTGCCTAAAGAATTCTGAAGAGACCGAAACAGGTGGAAATCTGAAGGTGCAAGGTCAGGACTATACGGCGGATGCATTAACACCTCCCAGCCAAACTCTCTTAATTTTTACTGAGTGGCTAAAGATGTGTGAGGTCTAGCGTTATCATGATGAAAAACCACACCTCTTCTGTTGATTAATTCCGGCCGCTTTCTCTCAACTTCTTGCTTTAATCTCATCAGTTGTTCGCAGTAGAGTCCAGAATCGATGGTCCTGCCTTGTGGTAACAGCTCATAATGAATAATGCCCTTCCAATCCTACCACACTCACAGCATCACCTTGTTGCGAGTTAACCCGGGTTTCGCCACAGTCTGTGAAGCCTGACTGGCCTTTGACCACGACCTTTTTCGCACGTTCATGTCGTACGTGATCCACTTTTCATCACCAGTTATCAGCTTCTTCAAAAATGGTTCGGTTTCATTACGTCGTAATAAAGAATCACAAATGAGTACACGGTTCATTAGGTTTCTTTCAGTGAGCTCTTGAGGTACCCAAATATCGAGCTTTTTTGTGTTCCCAGTTTTTTTCAAATGCGCCAAAACTGTTTTGTGGTCAGTTCTCAGTTCTTCACCTATGTCGTACCTACTGATATGCCGATCTTGCTCCACATTTTCAAAAATGGCATCCATTTTATCCGTAATAGAGCGACCAGAGCGACGTGCATCTTTGACATCAAAATTTTCGGATTGAAAACGCTTAAACCAAATTTGTGCTACTCTCACAGACACTGCACTGGGTCCATAAACATAGCAAATTTTTTTCGCGGGTTGCGTTGCATTTTTACCTTTTTTGTAGTAAAATTTTAAAATGTATCGAATTTCTTCATTAGATTCACTCATCTTGACAGTACGAAAAACAAATGAAAATCACACATTTTCCTAATTTGAATTTGGAATTATGTTCTTTAAAATTTAAACTTTCAATGTTACCAAAACCAGCCAGATACAAATAGTATAGCCAAAGAGATTTTATTTTAAGTTCATACATACTATAATGCGAAAAGACTTTTTCCCAAACCAAATATATTATAAATAATGGAGGCCCTAATACGCTTCCCTGAGGAACACCACAACTATTTATTTTTAACTCCGAACAGTAGGTTTTTTTTGTGTTATTGTCCATTTTTGATACTACTGTCCTTTGCTGTCGACTCGATAGATAACTTTTAAGCCAGTCATGCGCCTTGCCTCTTATGCCGTATTTCTCCATTTTGCAAAGTAGACGATTATGTGGAACAAAATCAAATGCTTTGCTCATATCTAAAAACACTGATAATACAGACATTTTGTTATTAACCCGTCGCGCGCTAATTAGCAGACACAATTGAAATTCTATTGTTATCTGTACACATGGTGTGCAATCGACATTTTAAGAGTTAAGGGCTTCAGATATCAGTTTGACCAAAGTAAAACAAGCAAGTGAAGTTGAACTATTCTTCCTAAAACCAAATTGATTCTCAGTAAGTATGCTGTTTTTATTTAAAAAGTTGATTATTTTCCCGTACATTGCCTTTTCAAAAATCTTTGATAGGATAGGGATCAATGTAATGGGTCTGTAATTGGACATATCCGTACGGTTACCTTTTTTGTATAGCGGTTTGACTATGGATTGTCTTAATCTAGTAGGAAATGTTCCTGTCTCAAATGACAGATTAATTATATAACTTAAAGGTGCTACTATGATTTTACTGCTTAGTTTTATTATTGTTGTGGTTATTTCATCATATCCAGTAGCGTTAGTATCATTTAAAGAGTTGATAATTTTTAAAATGTCTTGTTCATTTACTGGAGTCAGAAAGATACTGCCAGTGTTAGTGGTAATGTCATTGTTACTTACGTTATTACTATTGCTAAGGTTACATTTATTGGTCATTTCTATAAAATAGTTATTAAATTGATTACATATGGCATTAGGATCATTGATTATATTGTCATTTATTATTAATTCTTTGATGTCATTTTTATAATTATTATCATTATTTATAGTATTTTTTATGATAGACCATGTCGCTTTGCATTTGTTTTTAGAATTATATAAATGTTTTTTGTTATTTATTAATTGTGAATGTGATATACATGTTTTTAAAATTCTAGAGTAGGTCAGGTATCTTCTTTTATGATATTTTTTGCTTAGGGCATCATGTTGGTAATTATAATATAAAGTTCTCTTTTTTATGCACGATATTTTTATACCCTTACTAATCCATTTATTTTTTATTGGTTTATTATATTTTTTAATTGTTATTTCAGGGAAACATAGTTTGTAAAAGAGAGTATATAGGTCATGAAATATGTTAAATAAATGCGTTGTTGCAATCTGTTTCTTCATATACTTCATTAAAACTTAAAGCCGATATACAATCAAGAAATTTTTCAATATTGTTTTTATTGTAATCTCTTTTGACTTCATAAAAGAAGTTTGGAGTCTTCGGCTTATTAATACGCACTGACCAAATGTTTAAAACTTCTGACGAGCGCAAGTTTAAAATCGAGGTCGTACCGCTGGAAGGATATCAGACGAAAATTTCATACAAACTGCGTACTTCTAGCAAGACTCGCGGCAGTCTTCCAGCAGGACGCAAACCCATCCTTGCTGATGGTATATTTCAAGGTATATTTCAAAGAAGGTGGGCAGGTAGAGAACTCGAAATGGTAGAAGTGTTATCTCAAGTAACCAAACCAGCAGTGGATACCTTCTTTCTTATATCTATGGTGGATGCGGAATGGGCACACAGTAATCTTTGTTCTATTATTATGAGAGTCCTTTGACAGGAACCATAAACTTTTAATGATGTCAAATATTGTGACTTATCGATGTTATGATCAGTGTCTTAGTCATTGAACACGGGCCAAGTCTACTAAGGGAAATGCCCATTTGATAAAGAGGTTTTGGCCAAGTGACGCCCACGAAAGAAACAAATTAGAGGCATTAGGGTTGACATCATAGATAAAGATACAAACACTATTTTTTACATAGAACTCGGTTGGACTTTTAAAAATCATAGTATAAAAATTCAAGGTTAATAAAAGACATACTTAAACATTTCCGATTTCTTATTCGTTCTCATTTAAATATATGACGAGCACGTCATCTAGAAATTGGGCTGGGGGATTTATATTTGATTGAAACCTTGCCCAGCCCAAGAACCCAGGTTCCATATTCGCGTCAGGTCCTTCGTGAGAAACAGGTACGGTATCCATTGGCAAGCCGGTGTCGTCGAGAGAGGCGGGTACAGAATCCAATATAAAGCCAAGGTCGTCATCGGAAGCGGTTACAGGGTCCATAATCGTAATCAAAGTCGTCGGAATATTAAATAGAAAAACGCAGTAGAGAAAAAAATCACGAGTCGCAAGAAAACAGCACCAAACAAAATGTGAAATGTCAATGTAAAATCAGTTGTCAATTACGATGATTATTGACGTAGGGATGTCTTTAAGAAATCGATTTATCGAAAAATCTATAGTTTTGTAAAACTTGAAACACGGAATCGGTTAAATGGATCGTATTTAGAAGCCCGAAAATAGACAAACATTTTTTTTTGTCTCTAAAGAAAATAAAAGCGAAACAACTACATAATGTCAAAAATAGATTTTCCTAAATACGTATTTTTGGTAACCGGTTTTAGTGTATCGTTTTTTCAGTAAATGTTGTCATCCCTACTTTGACAGGTTTGACCAACGACCGGAAGTGTAAATACGATTGAGTTTCTTGATTAAATCGGCTTATAATTCCGGAAGTTTCAATACAAATAAGTACTAGCAATATTTTAGTTACTAAATGGGTATTTTTTTTGTATTTGTCACATTGATGGGCAAAACATGGCCAAGAATAGGCGTTTCCCAATAACGTTACAATGGTATCTCCATTGTAAGCCAGCTCCAGCTCCCCTGACCCTTCTTTCGTCTGAACACCTTGGGATAGAAAAGAGTACATAATCAGCCTATCCCACTGCAGGGACACAGGCCTCCTCTCGGTGAGAGGGTGTGGCTGTAATCCAACACTCGGGCCCAGTGCTGGTTGGTAGATGTTACATGTCTTCAAATTTTTGGTTCTAGGACATGTCGGATTCCTCTCGATGTTTTCGTTCACCGTTTTGAGAGCAGTGGTGATGAAATAATTTACACAAAGTAAAGTGCCTGTCTGGGTTCGACCCTACGACCTACAACTCGTACTCGGCCGATGCCACTGGGTGGTGACCCAGTGGCATCGGCCGCAACCTGCCACTGCTCTTCCTCCTGGTAAAGAGTACACATGTTACAAATGAAAAGGGGTACCAAACGTCATAGGACACAGCACAAAACTAAACACAACCTCTATTTCATAATCTATTCCCTCTCTTCAAATCGTTCTTATACTGTAGCACTGCGTCCAATGTCTTCCTATAGAACGGGTGTATCGTACTGGTCTTTGTCGTCGGCGCTGGTGGTAGCGTCACCACCCACTGGCAGTAGAAGTACCACCACGGGATCGGCATAAACGGGCTTGAAGGTAAGAACAAACTTGAGCATTTTCAAATAACTTAAAACATTCGCGCGAATTTGTACCTACAATTCAATTGCTCAATATAAAAGAACGTGGTTGTGTCAGGCCAGGCGCACTCCGCATTTCAGGTATAAAGCTACAAGTACGCGGCGGGCTCGACTTGTCGGGCTAATTCAGTGTGGGCTGCCGTGCACCAGCCGGCTCGCACGTTAGTTCGATACTCACTCACGCGCCGCGTCGTAAAACAAAACACATAACCCTAACGAGTCAGAAGGTATACGGGGGGGGAACGCTGTGAGACCTGAATTGCACTTTATTGTGTCCCTATGTATTTAAATGATTTTGCGGAGTGAATAGTTTATACTTCTGTTATGTATTCTGTGATTGTGTACAAAACCATTGACAAAACCCCATTAAGTTTTAGAAACTGACTGTCAAAAAGCTAAAGTTTTCGCTTACACGGCGTGGCTGTAGACTGTCAACCTGTCATATAGGTAGTGACAGAAAGGACGCTCTTCAAAGCTGAACTGATACAATTCGATGTGGCATATTTACTTCCACGCCTTGTACTTTATTTATGAATTACAGTAAAGTGCTGTGCAGTGCTAGTCTCGAAAACTTTAGCATTTTAAACTATTGTCAAAATGTTGAGCACTCCGATCTTTTTGTTGTAATGCACCATATGCACGAACGTTACTCTACAGTTTATAAATCAGTTGACTTAGGGCCTGTTTCACCACCTACGATTAAGTTCCTATTAACTTACTTGGCCGATAATTTCATACAAATTCTGTTCCATTTTTGAATTTATTCTGTGAGTAGTAGCTATTCGACTCCGAGCGTCGTGCTCGATGCTCGGTTCGAAATTCAATGTTGTGTTACAAGTGAACGTTCGTGTGTACTTACTTTAAAGGTTCTGTCAACTTTCCCCTACAAATCTTCTTTGTGGGGATGACCAGACAGGCGTGCTGATTGGTCTCTTCACACTCGGTAGCCAGTTTCATGTATGATGGATTGAAGGGCCCAATTACCGGACCGTAGTTACGGTGGTAACAAAACACTGATGCTGATAGTGTTATGATGATTTGTAGGAGGTACATCTGAAATGTTTAATACGTGTATTTAAGTTAAGCAAAGGAGATAGCTGTGCAGGCAAAATGTTGTTACAGTCCGGCCGTTTAGAGAATACGTTCTTCACACCGGTCAGTTGCATACTAAAAAATATGTGTTCTGAGAATTTGATCCTTATTATTAGCGTGTATTTTACTTACAAGAGCACGGTTTTGTAGCTTCATATTTGATGTTCGCGGCGCTCCATCTTCTTTTTTTTTGTTGATCTGAGTACTAAAAATCAGGCTGATTTTTAATTAATGTTCGGGTCGCGACCTAAGTGGTATTGACTATTGGGATGGCTACTAAAACACTGAGTTTAACTTGCTAAAAACAATTTTTTTTACAACGATTAAAAGGCTATGCTAAAAAGATGGCTAATGACAAAGAGGCGAAGAAGGCGAGCGGCCAACTCGTCCGACCAACAGCGCAACGAAAGTGCACCCACCAATGTGAGGGTGTGCATCAACCAAGCCGAGCCTGAGCAACGACCTAAAGTGAGTGCGCGTAATCAGCTACTGCCCGAGCAGCGAGTTAGTGAGTGTAGTGATAATGTGGAACCTAGTTCGCCCAAGCGCTGGGAAAGTTTGTGTTTAAAAAAGCGAGACTGCTCAACGTCTCCTATCGCGAAAAAACAATCGGTATTTACTATCGATGACACAATGGTTTGAGCCGATAAACTTTAGCTATTAAAAAGGAAGATAGAGCGCCGCGAACATCAAAATTTAAGATACAAAACCGTGCTCCTACAAAGTAAAATACACGCTCACGCACACACACACCTACAACTAAAACCACGCTCACCGCTCTTAGTACGTGACGAGTCGTCGTCTAGTTAACATAGATGAAAAAATAGAGTTATCCTGTGTAGTGAAAACTTGTAAAAACAATAGCAAATCACATAAGAAGTCTCACGGAATCACTTTTCACTTGTAAGTACTTGAAATAACAAACGGCACCCTTCAGCACACAAATAAATAAAAAGGTGTCTGCACTTTTGATGTTCCCGACGCGCTGTCTTCCTTTTTTTGTTGGTCTGAGTACTAATACTAGAAATTGTCCAATTGACAGTTGTCAGGAACACATTCTCTCGGCTGTTGTCCCGTTCGCTTACGGGAATAACAGAGCACGGTATCGCTGCACTGTCAGCATCTAGAGAAGGCAGGACTGATAAATTCTTGGCGCCGAAAGTGCATTGAGCGCATTACTTCTGTCACAGGCCGTCAGTCAAAGCCGTCGGTTTCTTTCGGACGAAACCCTCGTTACTCCAACAAATTATGTCTCCCGACGAATCAAAAGAGGGAGAGAGGATGAGCTTGACGAATTTAAAGAAGATATGATCAGTATGATTAAATCGATGTTATTAGTACAAGAAAATGAGCTCAAAAAAATCACCCCAACGCTTATGGAAATAAAACAGACTAACTCAAACATAGAAAGCTCTGTGGCTTACCTAACTGCGCAGAACGAAGAGTTTAAAAGGAAGATAGAACAAATGGAGATACAAGCTAAAAGAGACAAGGAGTACATTACCATTCTTGAGGAAAAAGTGGAAGATCTGCAACGAGGTTGTCGTAAGTCAAATATTGAAATAAAAAACGTCCCTAAGCAACAGAAAGAGACTAAAGAAAACTTAATTAACATGGTGCTATGTTTAACTAAAAGTGTAAACTGTGAAATTACGAAGTCAGACATACGAGATATATACAGAGTAAAAGGAAAGAAACAGGGAACGACAAACACCCCTATTATAGTCGAAATCTCGTCTACTTTATTAAAGACTGATATTATAAAGATGTGTAAAGCTTACAACACCAAGTATAAAGGTAAGCTCTGCGCTAACCATCTAGGCCTTAAGACAGACACCCCCATTTACGTCTCGGAACAACTTACCGCTAAAGGTGCACGATTACACTTTCTAGCACGGGATCTTGCTAAGTCTAAAGGATACAAATATTGCTGGACCGCCTACGGTAAAGTCTACGTTAAAAAACAGGAAGAATCACCGACTTACATAATTAAAAATGAATCCCAAATACAAGCCTTAATGCAAGAGATATGACTCGATGCAGGATGTCTTTACTACATGCTACAGTCTTTTATGCTAATCTGGTCAGTAAAAGATCATTTTGTTATAGTTTTAAGACTTTTGTTAACTCCGCTGAA
The DNA here is from genome assembly GCA_946251885.1 of Cosmia pyralina. Taxonomy (NCBI): domain Eukaryota; kingdom Metazoa; phylum Arthropoda; class Insecta; order Lepidoptera; family Noctuidae; genus Cosmia; species Cosmia pyralina. The sequence goes on from OX276351.1 coordinate 23,715,326, forward strand.
ACCAATCTGTTTGTTAAATAATGTAATTAATGTAATAGTTTTAACTCGCTTACACACTCCATATACATTCAAATTATATGAACATCATGTACTTCACAACGAACACAAACATGCATCCACTCTTATATACACTCACATCCAGTGCACTTATATGCTCAACAAAATCGAAATAGATATATCAAAAATAATATATAAAAATAATAAAACAAATAACCTAACATCAGATCACTATATTTATATCATTAGTCTATACTATGATTTAATTCTCAAACTTAAACACCGTAGGTACTTGTATCACCTCTATGTTATTGAACCACAGTCCGTTAAACGATCTTCTAAATGAATAGTACACACACAATTATGCAAGAAATAGACGACGTAGTTGTAGCGCAATCTACTCTACTCCAAGCTGAGGTATTTTCAAAAAAGATCACTGTACGAAACTCAGATTTCACAATTGTCTCACAAAATATTAGAAGCATTTATAGCAACCTAAATGATTTACAAATTACTTTAACCAACTTTAAATTTGATGCTGATGTAATCATTTTAAGTGAATGCAGACTGGACGCGAACAAATCCATCCCCGATATTCAAAATTATCTGTCCTTCTCCACCACTAATCACATAAACCGCTGCGATGGCATTGTAGCATATGTTAAAAACACGCACAAAGTTAGTGTCAAAGAGGTAATATTGGATCACGCGTCATGCTTACAAATAAGCCTGCCCAATCTTACTATCCTGGGTATCTATCGCTCACCATCAAACAGTAATGCTGATAATTTTGTAACTTCTCTTAATGAGCACCTGAACTCGCTAAAATCATGCAAAAATATTGTAATAACTGGCGATATAAATATAAATATTATTCATAAGACTCATGAGCAAACTAATGAGCGTACAAATAGGCATAGCTACCTAAACATGCTGGCAATGCACGGTTTATTACCAGGACATTCACTGCCAACTAGAGGTGAAAACTGTTTGGATCATTTTATCTTGAAAATGGACAAAAACAAAAAATCTGCCTCAATTGTTGTACTAGATACTACCATTACGGACCACTTAATGATATTCTTGAAGTTATCAAATATCACGTCGGCGGATAAATGCTCTAAAACAAAAACAGTTGTTGATTTTGAGAAAGCGATAATAACTTTAAAAGAAAGTAGTATTTTCGAACTGAATTCAATTAATGATCCTGTTGCACTTACTAAATTTTTGATTGAAAAACTCAGATATTGCCTTCTACTAAATACCATAACAACCTTAATCCCGAGAAATAACCGCATAATTAAACCATGGATTAGTATAGGAATCTTACGTTGTATTCAGAACAGGAATAATATGCAGAGAAAACTACGCCTAGATCCGAATAACGATATCTTAAAAATAACATACAGAAGGTATCGTAATTACTGCAATAATCTTATTAAAAAACTTAGAAGAAAATATGACAGGGAACAGATAAACAAAGCAAATAAAGACACTAAAAAAATATGGAAAGCTATAAATAATATCACGCATCGGAAACAAACAAAAACTCAAAATTTAAATTTATTAGATATAAAAGCAACCTCTCATGAGTCTGTGAATCACGTCAATAACTATTTCTCTAACATTGGTAAAACTTTGGCTGAGGAAATCATGTCTACCAATCTATCGCAAGATCAAGAGACTTATAACTTGACGGATTCACAGGCCTCATCTTTTGTGCTTCTAGAAACTGATCCTCAGGAAGTCCATGGCGTATTGATGAGTCTTAAAACTGAGAGCGCACCTGGATGGGACAATATATCTACTAATTTTCTTAAATCAGCCCGTGACGTGGTGGTACCAATTATTGCACATCTTGCTAATCTGTGTTTCACTCAAGGTATTTTTCCACCCGTTCTAAAACAAGCCATCATTACACCTGTGCACAAGGGTGGCGACAAAGCCGATGTGGCCAACTATAGACCCATCTCGATCTTGTCTGCAATTTCAAAAATTATAGAAAAGTTAATTAACACTAGATTGATAAATTACATGAGCAAATATAACATTATATCTGGGTGTCAATACGGATTTAGGCAAGGATTATCGACAGAAGATGCAGTCTCAGGATTATCCTCTTATATTGTTGGAAACGTGGATAAAGGCAAAAGGTGTTTAACTGTTTTCCTGGATCTAAAAAAAGCCTTCGACACCGTCTCTGTTGCCATCCTTGTGCGGAGTTTAGAAAACATAGGCGTAAGAGGAGTCCCTTTGGTTCTGCTAACAGATTATCTCCAGGATAGAAAACAACGTGTAAAGATAGGAAACTACGTCAGTGATGAGTTAAAGGTGAGCTTCGGTGTCCCGCAAGGCAGTGTTCTGGGGCCTACGCTTTTCTTAATATATATAAACAGCCTTTGCGAAATGAAGCTTGAAAATGGGCGTATTTTTTCCTATGCAGATGACACAGCCATTGTCTTCACTGGAGACACGTGGGAATCTGTATATCGATTTGCTGAAAAGGGACTTATAAAGGTTGCAAAATGGTTAAATTATTTTTTACTAACACTAAACACCTCTAAAACTAAATATATAGCATTTACTAATTACAACAATAGTCAACCTGGACCTAGTTATAACCTTAGAATACATAGCTGTGATAATCCTACTAGCACAAAGTGTTCTTGCATTAAAATAGCAAAAGTAACTAATATAAAATATCTAGGTGTTATGTTAGACCAACGATTATCTTGGCATTTACACGTGGATATGGTCATGTCTCGAACTAGAAAACTTATTTGGCTTTTCAGGACTTTACGACATGTTACCTCAAAAACTTTATTAAATCAAATATACGTTTCACTAGCCCAGTCAGTACTAGTATATTGTATACCTGTTTGGGGTGGGGCCACAAAAATCAAATTTCTAGAACTGGAAAGAGCGCAAAGGTCTCTCTTAAAAGTGATGTATTTTAAATCGTATAGATTCCCTACTGAAAACCTTTACTCACAAAGTGACCTTCTCACAGTCAGAAAATTATATGTACTCCAAGCTACTTTAAAATTACACAAAACCCTCCCCTATGATTCTGATCTCAACAAAAAACGGAGAAAATATCTTGTTGCACCAGAAGTCTCGGTTAAAACCTCCTATGCGAAACGGCAATTCACCAGACAATCCGCTTCCATGTACAACAAAATAAATAAACTTTTAAATATTTATCCTATGAGTTATCGAGAATGTAAGAAATGTTTAAAAGACTGGCTAAAATGTAAGAGTTATGACGACATTGAAACTCTCTTACAAAGTATCATGTGATAACTTAACGTAAGCGACATACACACACACACACACACGCGCGCACGCACCCCCGCACCCTTACACACTCTCACACACCCCTCCCACACACACACACACACCCACACACACATACCCTCCTAGATTTAAGTTAAATTTCGTTTGTATGTACACTCCTACATTATTATTGTTTTTAGTTTTAGAAGAGCGGGGTCTCCTAGTACAGGTATTTATTATACTTAAAAGGAGGCCTCTATGCAAGATTATATATTGTAGAAGTTTGTAAAGTTCACTGAAATAAATTTATTTATTTATTATTATCTTTACATCATTTGTGTTGTAGTACAAGTAAACGGTAACTGCTTGGTTTGTATAGAAAGACAATGCTGGCTGCTACAGTCCGGCCGTTGATAGAATACGTTCCTGGCACCTGTCATTTGGACAATGTCTAGTAGTAATAAGGATCAAATTCGCAAAACACATTCGTAAGTATGAAACTGACAGATGTCAAGAATGCATTCTCTCGGCGGCCGGACTGTAGCAGCCAGCGGCCGCCGAGGCGTTCCCCGTGCTCTGTGGGGAAAATTGACAGTTGAATGACAGTTGCCATTTCAGTCAAATGTCTCGCTGGTGGTGGCGTGTGTGTTGGATCATTAAGTTCCCTTCAAAATGGTTGAACTAATTGGTGCTGATCCATGCGTCATGTACGTGAACGGGCGCCGTCAGTTGGGACTGGTCGTCTCTTAGCTGCCATGGCTTATTTTTAATTTTAATATTTAATTTAGTTGTTTTACGAGTAGTTTTTATCTTTTTATTACGGACGCTTTTTAACGTGCACGTCTTTCTACATTGTTCTCACATATATATTTTCAACATGAACGATGTAACCAATATTTTGTAAAAATATTATGATTTAAAAGAGTGTCCGTGGAGTTTCTTGCCCGTTCTTCTCCATAGGGATCTACTACGCTTTGGAATGGGCAACTAGCTTCATCTTTCTGACTGACCGACCCATTGACAATTCAAAAGTGCCTGTAATTGGTTTATTTGAAATAAATGCTTTGAGTTTGAGTTTGAATTTGAGTGAGAAACTTATGGAACTTCTAAAATATCCTGAGTGTATCTAGCGTGTTTGCCCGCCTTCGCGAGAGCTGTTTGTCTTATAAAGTTATGATTTAGTTGTGGATGGGCTGACGACATTGATGATTGATTGCTATTATTTGGTATATATTCTTATCGATTTGATGCGACGCATTCCTATTAAGAGGATATATTGAAGCGTGGTTAAGCGGTGTGTAAGTGAAATGGCGTTATGGCTGTCTAGTTTGACGCGCGAGTGAGAAGACTCACGCGCACCGGAATTTAAACGTACTTCGTTTAAATGTAGATTTATGACAAAATGCTATACTTAAATCAATTTTTAGCTTAGTAAGTTCTTAAAATATTTAAACACCTTCGATTTAAAGCAAATTTTACTGCACATTAAGGAACTGTTTACGTATAGTCGTATAAAACAGAAAATAGACGGTGCCACTTTGGATTTTTTTTCCACAGCAAAAATTTCAAGTAATCATGTTTCGTTTTTAGTACAGCAGCAGACAATGTAGTCAAATATCACATGGAAAATCCAAATGATTTAACCATACACATTTGGTTTTATTAGGAATTTTTAAAACACAAAATTATCGATGCATCCCCTTAATTATTTGTGTACGGCAGTCCACTGCTCAACATAAATAAGCCCTGTAGAACCCTTTCAATTCCATATTTAAGCTGGTTATATCACTACACCGGCTCATCATCACACCCAGCCTCTCGTGCGCTTCACTTTTCAATTCCAATTCCATAATTTTATAGTAGTGGCTCCATCGTTTTATCGATGATTCTGCTAATGTCAAGGTTGAAGGAAACACGCTTCACTTTCAACTGTTTCCCGCCATGCGTAGTGAACTGACAGTTGACATTAGTGACAGCGACTTCACTGCTGACGTGCATGACTTATTGTTTACATATCTATTAAATAGATACACTACGGGCCCCTTCCAAGATTCGCTGTTATGGTTTTTAGTCATTAATTTTCCACTGAGGCACCTTGGGGAGTGCCCAAAAAGCCGTCCCTGGGATTGGATCTCCATTACCTCACGTTGACACGATTTCACAACCCTTAGGCAGGTAATAAACTACCTCTTAATAAATGCACGAGAGAAAAAAATAACATTGTTACTTATGGTTTGCTTTTTAATCTCGGAGACTAAATTGACAAGTGAAAATTTAAAATTGACCTATATTGTGATAATGTGATGTAAGCCAATTTGACATTTGCACTTGTCAATTAAGTCTCCGATATTAAAAAATGCGCTTTAGTATTTAGTACAAAGGCAGGTCGGGTTTTGTTTGGTTCTTCCACTCCATGTACTTAAATATTTATTTTTATCTTGTGTAGATAAGGATTATTGTCCAACAATGGGACAGTAGCTAAAAGGAGTATTATAGTAACAGTAATAGTCCAATGTCACAATATTGTGAGACAGTAGCTAAAAGGAGTATTATAGTACCTAACAGTAATAGTGAATTTATTTGTCACAGTACTGTGGGACAGTAGCTAAAAGGAGTATTATAGTAACAGTAATAGTCCATTTATTTATCACAGTATTGTGGGACAGTAGCTAAAAGGAGTATTATAGTAATAGTAATAGTCCATTTATTTGTCACAATATTGTGGGACATTTATCATTGAATGAAATAAATTAGGATAACTTTCAAATTGCAAATGAAATACTAGCTTTTGCCAGTGGCTTCGCCCGCGTGGATATCGGTAAATATCCCACGGGAACGTACTACTGGGTAATCCTTCCTTATTCCTTGTCTACACAAGGGAACCTCTGTGCAAAATTTCAGATTTCTAGGTTCAAGGGTTTGGACTGGGCTGTAGTCACTCAGTCAGGACTTCTCTTTTTATATAAATAGACAGATTGGGTTAGAAATGTCAAAAAGATTAAATCAAGTCAAAGAGATAATAAGAAGAGAATTTATTTCCTAATGTTTAAGTCAACTTTTCATTCTTATAATCATTAGTCGAGTAGTCGTACCAAGTACTGTTTACTTATGAGATAGTTGAATAATTTACGTAGGTACAATTCTAAACGCCTTAAAGTTAAGAGTTTTAAAACAATCTGGTAGATTATTAAAAATTATTATAAACTTTTGGTCGTCATATAAAATACATTAGTTATTGGAAAATAGTTTATTATTTCGTCTAGGTAGGTACTTATACGAAGCATGTGAAATTCTTCTACTAAGTATTATTACTGTGTTACTAACTTCAAATAGGTACTTAACTACCATAAAAATCAACGTATCGATATCGTTCTTGCATATTATTTCGTGTTACAAAATCTTACATTAAAATATAAAATAAACGCCTTTAAATTTAAAATATTTAATAACTTATTCGTAATACGTATTCTAAACTTAAATTATTTGGCGCCAAAAAGCTACCTAAGTTTCAATATGAAACTCACTTTAATACAGATAAAAAATTGCAATAAGAGAATAAAATAATAACCCTGATTTTTCATAAAAAAAAAATAAAACGCTCTTTATACCTATTTTAGGTAGTGTTTTGTCTTCTTATTTCAAAATCAAATCATAATTCGAAAGAAATTGAAAAAACAGTATTTAACTAAAATAGGTTTAATAAGCGTTTTAGTTTTTTTAAGCCGAAGTTCGCACGAACGTAAAAATATCGCGGCGGGATTTTATCGCGCACTGGATTTTCAACTCTCGCCGTTGAGTCGAGCTTAGAGAATTCAACTTAACAACAATAGAGTGCAATCTACCGCGTCGAAAAAATTTTCAACTCTCGGCGTTACAGAGAGCGTTGAAAATCCACTGCGCGAAACAAAATTGCCGCGATATTTTTACGTCCGAGCGAACGTCGACTAACCGACTAAAAATACAGATGGTAGAACTACCGTGGGATAGTAAAAGACTGGATAGTAAAAAGCTGGATAGTACACTGGGAAAGGAATAATTTTCTTGACTTTCTTCGTGTCTTCACATTCATCATCGTAACTCATTGGAAGTGCCATTGTAATCGTATACACTGACTGTAAAATTAACAATGTCAACACAACTACGCCTGCAAGCAGCATTTCTGAAAGAAAAAAGAGTTTTTCATCAACTTATAGTTACTTTGCTAGTCATAATCTGCCTAGCCTTTTCCTAACTATATTAGGGTCGGCTTCCAGTCTAACCAGATGCAGCTAAATACCAGTATTTACATAGAGCGACTGCCTATCTGACCTCCACAACCCAATTACTGGGTATTACGGTACCCCTTGGTAAGACTTTCGGGCTTCTGACTGGGTATAGTCACTGTCAAAGGTCCACGTATGACAGCCGGGACCAACGGCTTAACGTGCTTTCCGAGGCATGGCGGGGTCTAGGTATGTAAAGATGGTCACCCATCCACGGACCAACACAGGCAATTGTCGTCCCGTAAAATCGCGGTCACTGTCGGACTGCATAGAATAGAAAGAGAAACGCGATGACACAACGCTGGTAATTTATTGCAAAATATGAAGCAATTAAACTTACAAAAAATCAATTGATTGGACTAAAATAGCAATGAAATGAAATCATTCCTTAGTATTTTCTAGAGAACTATATTTCAATGAACACTGAAAATTAAAATTGTAGGAGTATTATGGTAAAAACTTGAAAAAATAGACCTGGATGTAGTTTTTTTCTTTAGTTCTATAACCTAAAATAGATTTCAGGACAAATGAAATCACTTCTTATGTACCTATTGTAGATTACTGCGTATTTTTTCCTATCAAAAAGATGCTACTGTAAAAGATGGACACAAATTTACTTAGTTTCGCCGTCTTTTGGGACAAGCCTTAACTTTCGATGGACCCGTGCGGCTGTTATTACTTAGCCACGAGCACCTCCATAGTACATCATCATCATCTGCCTAGCCTTTTCCCAACTATGTTGGGGTCGGCTTCCAGTCTAACCGGATGCAGCTGAATACCAGTATTTTACATGGAGCGACTGCCTATCTGACCTCCACAACCCAGTAACTGGGTAATGCGATACCCCTTGGTAAGACTGGTTGTCAGACTTTCGGGCTTCCGACGACCCGTAACGACTGTCAAAGATCCACGAATGACAGCCGGGACCAACGGCTTAGTATCCATAGTATATATAACTATATATATATATATATATATATATATATATATATATATATATATATATATATATATATATATATATATATATATATATATATATATATATATATATCCCCTATCCATATCTATCCCCTCCATAGTACAGTAGTAGATAAAGTTTAGTAGTTATATAGTATCTAGACAAATTCTCAAAAATGAAGGTTGTGCACATTTTTGCCAAGGTACTCCCCTCCACACACTATGTACTATGTAGGTAAGAAACAAATCCTTTCCTTTCCCTGGCCCTGGCACAGGCAACTGAAGGAACACGGGTGGGTTTTAGTCAGTAAAAGTCTGACACGCCCTCCCGCTCCACCCAGAGCGGGAGAAGTCATTTGATGATTTCCAATCCACAAAAATAAAAGCCTTTCTTTTATTTTCTTCAGGTAAGAAAAAAACAAATAAAACTTACTTTTAAATGTGTATCTGAATTTTAAATAAGTAATATCAGCTTTTCTTAATCTTCGTACGACGTTATCTAAATCCAACACTAAAACGAAGGTTCCACGAGCCACGGGCATAATTTTTAAGTACTTATCCTAAAACGTTCAAGATCTTAATTATAATTGGCAATTATTATCGAATTTTCAGCCGTTCCATTAAACCACAATAAATAAAATAATGATGAAGATAATGATGCTTTCAGCGGTAAATTAACGATAGGTACCTACCATAGACAATATTTCAATGCGTATACTTACTGTTGTTTTTATTTTAGCTATCACAGACAAAGGATAACTTTAATACAGTCTTTGTGGTCAAATCAAAATGTCACATTAGTTTCTTCGTGTATGACGTAGGTATGTGACATAAGTAGAAACAAATGAAGGGCAATAATGTGATGGTGTTCTTGCGTTTTTTCAAGAGCTCATAAATATTTTTTACAACTCTCGGATGTTGTAAAGTGTGTACAATTTTATCGATAACGATAAATGTATGAAGCCTTTACACAATTCAGTTGAATGAACATTATACAGATATTCGAATACCATACTACTACTACCATACTATTTCATTTCGTTTGATTTGAAGATTGAAAACGTACAGTCCGCGCGCGTGAGCACCGGGGAATGGGGGCTGGGGAAATTGGCGGTTTTCAAGCACATAGGTACTATCCTCATTATTATTTTTTAATCAATAATTATTTCATAATCAACATATCTTTTGCCTCCGTGCCCGCGCATTTAATTAAGGCGAGTAGTGCTGCCAACTACCATTGAGAAAAAATCATAAGTCTGGACATATGGAACATTTCGAAATTTCCTATGCTCAAATTTTGAGGTAGGTCACGATGAGCTCGTGGCTAAGTAATAACAGTCGCAAGGGTCGATCTATCAGATTAAGCTACGCTTGCCGGGGTCGGTCCGTGGATGGGTCATCTTTACATATCGAGACTCCTCCGTGCCTCGGAAAGCACGGTAAGCCGTTGGTCCCGGCTGTCATTCGTGGATCTTTGACAGTCGTTACGGATCGTCAGAAGCCCGAAAGTTTGACAACCAATCTTACCAAGGAGTATCGTATTACTGAGTTAATGGGTTGTGGAGGTCAGATAGGCAGTCGCTCCATTTAAAATACTGGTATTCAGCTACATCCGGTTAGACTGGAAGCCGACCCCAACCTAGTTGGGAAAAGGCTAGGCAGATTGATTGAGGTAGTTCAGGTGAGGTCAAAAAAATCTACCTCATCTGACTAAAAATTGAGCATAGGAAATTTCAAAATGTCCCATATCTCCAGACTTACGATTTTTTTCTCAATGGTGGCGCTAGTTGGCAGCACTACTCGCCTTAATAATGAAATAATTCAATGAGGATAGTATGTATGTGTAATCTTTATCTTTGCTGCGGTAACGTCCAACTCAGGTTTACTAAGCCGACGTGCGCTCGGACGTAAAAATATCGCGGCGATTTTATTTCGCGCACTGGATTTTCAACGCTCTGCTTAGCGCCGAGAGTTGAAAATCCACTAGTGTTTTTTTCGACGCGCTAGAATGCACTCTGTTATTGTTAATTTGGATTCTCAATGCTCGGCTCAACAACGATAGTTGAAAATCCAGTGCACGATAAAATCCCGCCGCGATATTTTTACGTCCGTGCGAACGTCTGCTAACTCTACTTACTCTATTTAACTTTTTGAATTAATTAGATACTTATTTTTACCAAATGTTTGACATCAGAATCCAAAAATATATATTTTTTATTACCAACTTAAATCGTCTTCAAAAAGAAATTACTTAACTCCAAATTTTTAAATAACTTTAATTTCGGAAGTCGGTGTCTTGGGATCTGTATTTTAGTTTTTGCCACCGACTTCCGAATTTACAGTTATTGAATATTTTTGAGACTTCTATAATACGTAATTTTTAGTTTAAAGTAAAAACTAGAATATTTTTTGGTCAGAAGTAGTATTAATAGTCCTGTTGCAACTATTGCATTAGAATTTGACCTAAGTGTTGAGATGTTTTTCCCTTTGACACCACACACCCGAGCTCGTATCAATAAGCCAGGCCGTCACACTTACACGTATTAGTCATTATCTCGAAAACTACTGAACCGATTTTGATAAAACTTGCACTGTTCCCTAAGTAATGTAAGCAAGTAAAAAAATGGTCACAATCCGATTTACATTTTCGGAGAAATGCGTGGACAAACATACTATAAATACCTATATACACCTAGGTATAAAATTTTTGTATATTTGTTTAGAAGCCTTAATAGGCAATATTATCATATGTGAATATATTGCAGTTCCAATAACATTACATACGTCGTGTCGAATTGATAATCTCCTTTTTTTTAAGTCGATTAAAAAACTTTCACCAAAAGACGCTGACCTTTGCCTTGATGTGAATTTCGATGATAACAGTGGATATTTTGACAATTCTGCAAGATCTAATAACAAACGTGAAGATTATTATCAAGACACTTATTTTAAAATCACTACAGGCTGTATAATATTTTACTTACCTAAACAATAATGTTTAGTAAATTAAATGTCAAATAAACACAAGACTAACTCAGAATATTGATGTCTTAGAATAATAAAGGGTTTGTTGACCCCGGTTGGGTGAATAACTTCTTGATTTTAATATGGGCCTGTTCCTAAATTGATGGCGTAAAGTACTTAACTTGTGAACTTGTGAGCTAAAAATATAACTGTACATAAATAAGAACTAGGTACCAATGTTGTGTCATCAACCGATAAAAAAGCGTCAAGTTTAAATAGCTGGTCTTTAGATTTTCCTATACCTAGGTATTAATTGTTGAAGTACCTACATAGAATAATGATTTGACAGCCTAAATTACTTAAAAAAAAAAGTAATAGGTACCTATTATCCCAAAAAATCTGCAAAAATATTTTTCAAAATTCTTTGGTTTGAAGTTTTAAATATACATTAAGTACCTACTCACTTTCTCTGTCGAAGGCAAAAAATCTATCTTTAAAACAATCAAATACGTCATCTTGCTTCCGCAAAATTAACGTATGTATGCAGACCAGAAAATTGCTCACGATCTCAATAAAAAATCACTCGGATCAGAAGGCTCTATAGCGGGAGGTCTGTGCCCGTTAAAAAAATGACAGATCATTGTACGCACACCGCGCATGCTCCGCGCGCGTCTTCCCGCGCTTTTTGAGCGCGAGATTTGAAATATTTACGTAATTGGAAATGTAAAAAAATCACACATTTGCACAATTTCTTTAAAACAATTTTGTTATTTAACTTAATTTAATAACATACTGCTGAAGACATTAATATTTGGATAATATGTTATGTGCTATTAAATTATTATCAAAAATTCAAAATAAATAAATTAAGTACCACTTTTCAAAGACATTAGTGATGTGACCTTTGATGTGACCAGATTATTAGTGCGGTATTAACATTAAAAAAAAAAAACAAAAATGGTGTTAGCATGTTCAAATTCGACCAAAAATAGTAAAAACACGAGTGTTAAAAGAATGGTGACATGTTTTATCAGTGCGTGTCGAAAATTAACTAGAATTGAGAGCGTTTATGCGGGTCTATTTGTGTTGTTTGTGCCATCAGTATTGAGTGAAACAGGTGAGAGGAAAATGTTTCCTATTTGTACATTAAACTGCAAAAATATAACAGTACCGTGTATGTACAGTCAGAGACAAAAGTGGCTACTATTCTCTTGAGAGTGATTTATGAATTAAAACTTGAAACTTGTAAAACTTGTAAACTATTTACTTCTTTGCAACAGTAATTAAATACCTTACTATGGAGGTATTGTAGGAGTTATGATATTAATTTATTATGAGTACCTAGGGTACCAACTTATGTATGACAATCAAAAATCACGATTGGGAATTGGTCAGCCACAGCTGACTGACGATATATAGTAAAATTGGAAGATTCTCAATGTTGTTCATGAAAAAACAAACAAAACGTATACCTACGATTACATAGTATTTTGCTCTTTCATGTTAATCGAAGACTAATGTGTTTTTACATGAATAAAATTCTAATTTCTACGGTTAAACGATTTTTGTACTTAGATTTCTAAATAGGATCTACTTTCAGGCTTTGATTGGTATTTCATTAAAACGTATTGTATCGTAAAACGTAGTGTATCGTTCGTACTTGAAACTTAAACGGCTCTATTTGTCAATTAAGAAGGTATATATCTAGGTATAGAAGGAATAGTATCTACCTGGTCGACCGAGCTCTGCTCGGGTGTAAATAGAAAAAACAAATTTTAATTTTTTTGATTTTCCCATCAGATCGATTTTTCGCCGCCGTTTACCCCTACATTGCAAGTTTCATCGTAATCGTTAGAGTCGTTTTCGAGAACGTAATTACAAATATATATACAAATATTACTCATTTAATGGTCTAGGTATATGTAGGTAGTAGTAGCAGTGCGGTTATAATTAAAAAACCATGAGTTATGATGATGGCCCATAATACATTAAGAACATCCGGATAATTATTTTTTATCATTGACGGAAAATTATAGTAAGTACCTAACCTAACTACCTAATCATGACAGATGCCTATTAATAAATAATCTATCCTAACTAAATTAACGATCAGCTTTTCAACCAATTTTAATGAAGTAATAGATTAAGTATTAGATTATAGGAAAATATCGTATGATAACTCAAGTAATAAATTAGAATCCGAAGCCAGACACTTACCTAAGTTTTATTTGTTTATCATCTAGAAAGCTGCAAAATCGAAAAAAATTACTTGCATATCAATCAATTTTGACCGTCTAGGTATCCCATTAGGACTTTACGACCTAATTCGGTCGTAAATTGATCACTATCTTTATCGAGACTTCAGCCCCAGGAAAATTTACATGTGAGTTTAAGTAAGCATTGATAAGTAAAGGAGGAACTGGACTCTTCTGTAATGTCGCGGCCACATTAACGGGATGTTACTTTGATTATCGCGTTGAAGGGCGTCAGAGTAGGTGTAGCCACCACTTACCGCGATAATTTGACCGAATCTTGACCGAATTTAACTACCGCAATATCTATGGCGATGTGGGGCATTGACATTGACGTTTATGTGGCCGCGGCATTAAGGACTAATCACAAATGGCAGCAGACAGAAACAAGTAGAATGTAGAAAAGGAAAGCCTTTGTGCTGCAGTGTGAGATACTAATTAATCACACCAATATTATATACTTAGGCGAAAGATTGTGACTGTGTGTGTGTTTGTATGTTTGTTACTTCTTCACGCTCAAACGACTGGACCGATTTGCATGAAATTTGGTATATAGATAGCTTATACCCTGAATTAACACATAGGCTACTTTTTATCCAGGTGTACGTGGGTGAAACCGCTGGGCTATAAACTATATTCAAAGTGTAACAATACACCGTAGAACGAAAGAAACAAACCTAGAATAATTATTACGAAATCATCATTCTAAAGATACAATCTCACAAAAATCCACTAAGAGGCAATTATATTCACCTTGCATTCATTTAAAATATCTATTAAAGACATCTAGATCTATAAGGCCACAGTAATTTCCAAATAATAGCTAGCATTGTTCTGATCTTGGGCAGAATATGCAGCATTCACTTTCCTTATGAGTTCCAGACAATGACAGCTGTCAATACTTATGTACTAGTTTGCTAATAGGTAAATAAGTACTGAGATAACGTATATATCGCTCAATTTGTACAGAAATGTATCTGGCCCTGGTATTCATCACAGCTGCATCCGGTTAGACTGAAAGCCGACTCCAGCATAGTTAGGTAAAACCAGATTGAAGTATTTGGACCTTTATTATGAATCCTTTGTGTCATTAAAACTTATTTTATACGTTAGGCTGAAGGAACATTTTTGTCATTCATTTTACCAATCATTTATTCTACATGAGTATCCTTCTTATCGGTTTGCATGTAATCGCCCCCTCTGAATTTAAAATACCTAAATTATTCCATTTTCAAAGATGCGGTCAGCCATTAACTGCTCGACCGTTGTGTCGACCGTTACAAAAACATTTGAATGTCAAGTCCAATTTACGTTAACACACTCCTTTTTCGAATTCGTAATTATTATGGGATACTATTCAACTTTTACATAGACAAAGCTAGGGCCAGTAATTGAATTTTTAATCCTTTTTGTACAAAGAACTGTTTTACCCAGAATTCCCAGTTGAAGATATAAAAGGAAAATCTTTGCTTGAAAATCGCGGAGAAAATCTGGCTGTCATCATAAGAATACTCAAAATTATGGAACAACAATGCGTAGTAAGGCAACAGTAGTAACCGTGAATCTACAACAATTACCGCACTATTACATAAAAATAATGTCAAGTAGTGAGATGAACTTTTCCGCGAGCAGTGTCGCGCGAACGCAACGGAACGACGATTCCAATAATCGATTCTACCATTAACTCGATTACACAATGCATTTCCGACGCGATTGTTCCTAACAGACGTCGTACTACACCGATTGACTTATTTAATAGTCGAACAGATCTTTGTTCTCATAAATCGTAATTTTATTAGCTATGTTCTAATCTTGTTGGAATAAAATGAGACTTTTTTATTTGCAACTAAACAACTTTTAAAAACTCTTTTTATGTTGATTTCCATTGTTGGGGCAAGAGTAGACGGACATATATTTAATGACCTTGAGTGGTTAGCTGCGTGTTCTGTGCTCAGCTCACGCAACGCGTCGTACCCACGTCCAGCCAGTAATAGGACTCGCCCATCAAGGAGCGCTGTACATCTGTGTGACATAAAACAAAAGGTATTTTAATAAAACACGTATACTAAAAGATACATAATTAAATTATCTTTAAAATGGTGAAAATTTGATAAAAATACGTTTGATAGTTTTTGCGTGATTCTCAGTTTTTATCCGCGTAAGACATAACTTTACAAGTTAACTATGTAATATAAACATAATCTAAAATATTCATAGATTAAGTTATTAAGAAAATGCTCTAATTTAACATAGATACTTATATTTTTACCAATCTTTAACACTACTCATTTAGATGTGATCTTCAGTTTAAAATCATTAAAAGACGGTTATTGTCGCCTTAAATAACATTCAAAATGTAAATACAAAAATGTAACTATGTTAGATACAAAATACAGAAAAGTAGGTACCTAGAACAATGGCTATGCCAGCCTGTACGAGTATGGCGCAATAACCATGTAAAATCCAAACAAAAACTGCTTTTCAAAACAAGCATGAGGCTTCCCACAAATTAATATAGTCTATGATCACGCATGTAATCTTTTTGTTAGCCTCAACGCAGTAGGCCTACTGTACCATAAATTAGACAATTACAATGCAAGACAGTAAAATTGTCTATGTGACGACTGTCATGGCATTCACTGCACTTCCTCTTTGGGTCACACCAGGAAATATACCATAAAGCCGTACATGGTTATTCAAACAAAGAACAGTCAATCTTATTAAAAATAACACGGATAGCGGAGAGTTATCGTAATAAAATAAATAAAATAAATAAATCTTTATTGATCACATTCAAGTATTGCAGTACATGGGTATATAATTTGTACATAGTAAAATTACAGATTTGCTACAATTTTAGTGGGTGCGGTTCTGATCTCCTAGCTAGGTTACTGAATAACCTGTATGAAGGAGTGGCAGTTCCAATCCCCCTTGGATTACAAGGATTTGCATTTTACTGTTTACGTACATATGTACCTATTTGGCTGTTACAAATATATGGTATAACTAAATGTAAAAATAAAAACTATTTCATGTGTGTGTGGTGGATGAGCGTGAGTGTGGGTGTGGGTAATGTCTATTAATCTTATGGTCATGTATAATAAAACACTTAGGTATAAATAAAATAAGGATGCGGGCTTACATTGACTCTTTGTCTTTATTTAGGACTAGCTTTTGCCAGCGACTTCGCTCGCGTAGCATTCAGCCCAGGACACAGGCCTCCTTTCTTCGAGAGGAAATGGGCTGTAATCTATCACGCGGGCCCAGTGCGGGTTGGTAGATGTCACATGTCTTTGAATTTTTGGTTCTAGGACATGCCGGCTCCCTCACGATGTTTTCCCGTCGCCGATTTTTCCATGGCCCGCGTACATGTCGGAAATTATCTCACGGGAACGTACTATCGGGATATAATAAGTATCATAATGTAATCCAAGTCATGGTTTACCCGTGTGCCAAATTTCATCTAAATCCGTGCAGCCGTTTTAGCGTTAAAGCGTAAGAAACAAACTCACTTTCGCATTTATCCATTTTTTCATATTTTTTTTTACTTTAGTTAGGATTAGGATAATTGAAATGATTGAAAAGAGAAGCAAATTTTAAAAGATTGACTCTTTGTTGGTTTCGTAGAAAAATAATATTTGTAACCCTTCGACCTCATCATCTGCCTAACCTTTTCCCAACTACGTTGGGGTCAGCTTCCAGCCTAACCGGATGCAGCTGAATACCAGTATTTTACATGGAGCGACTGCCTACCTGACCTCCACAACCCAGTAACTGGGTAATACGATACCCCTTGGTAAGACTGGTTGTCAGACTTTCGAGCATCAGACTACCCGTAACGACTGTCAAAGATCCACGAATGACAGCCGAGACCAACGGCTTAACGTGCTTTCCGAGGCACGGAGGAGTCTCGGAATGTAAAGATGGTCACCCATCCACGGACCAACCCCGGCACGTCGACCCGTGCGGCTGTTATTACTTAGCCACGAGCACCCCTAACCCTTTGAACTAAGCTGACTATATTCGTCATAAGAATGGGTTAGAATTGGAAAAATCTACAGTATTGGGATGACAAGCGGTCATCGCTTTAAAAGCGTTGTATTTGTGCAACGACTTTCAACTGGATTGATTTTTCTGTAGTTTTTAGGGTTCCGTACCTCAAAAGGAAAAAACGGAACCCTTATAGGATCACTCGTGTGTCTGTCTGTCTGTCTGTCCGTCTGTCACAGCCAATTTGCTCCGAATCTAATGGACCGATTAAGTTGAAATTTGGTACACATATAAATTTCTATGACCCAAATACGGACGGATAAAGTAAATAAATTAATTTTGAATATAGAGGTCACTTTTGGGGGGCAAATAAGAAAATTACAAAAAAAAAGTTTTGCAAACTACACCATGTGGCATGTCAAATGAAAGGGCTTACTATGAGGGTCTCAAAAATATTTTTTTGTAATTTTAAAATAAATTGTTTTAAAGTTATTTAATAAAATAGACGAAAATTGACCATTCCCCCCCTTATCTCCGAAACTAAGGAGCCTAAAATTTTAAAAAAAATACTGAAAATAGATTTTTACCTGTAGATTACAGGAAAACCTATAAGAAGTCTGTGGTCTTAAAATAACATGGTAAATCTATCAATATTGTGAGTACAAACTTACATTTACAGTTGGAATGTATGGGAGAACATGTTTTTCAACTACAATGTTAAGTTTGTTCTTAGCATAAATTCATCCCAAGTACGGAACCCTTCATTGTGCGTGTTCCGACACGCACTTGGCCGGTTTTTTTCTCAATCCAATGCATTTTAACTTTTCCAGCAACGTTATTCGCTGATAGAATGTCACTTCGTCTAGGGCAGCCCCTAGCTCTGATCCCCACACTGACAATTATAAAATTAAAATGCATTGCATATTACCTATGTAAATTTGAATCATAATTGTACATGACATATCTACCTAGATATGAGGAGCTCGTGGCTAAGTAATAACAGCCGCACGGGTCGATCCATTTGGTTAAGCTACGCTTGCCGGGGTCGGTCCGTGGATGGGTGACCATCTTTACATACCAAGACTCTTCCGTGCCTCGGAAATCACGTTAAGCCGTTGGTCCCGGCTGTCATTCGTGGATCTTTGAAAGTCGTTACGGGTCGTCAGAAGCCCGAAAGTCTGAAAACCAAGACTGGTTTTCAGACTTAAAGACGACTACCAAGGGGTATCCAGTTAATGGTATTACCCAGTTATTGGGTTGTGGAGGTCAGATAGGGAGTCGCTCCATGTAAAATACTGGTATTCAGCTGCATATTATGGTTCTATTATGAGTCTAACGACTGGAAGCCGACCCCAACATAGTTGGGAAAAGGCTAGGCAGATTGATCTACCTAGATATGTAAAAGGTATTACCATTATTTTGTTAAAGTCATTATCACCAGTAACAAGGCTTGCGGCCACCCGCTGAGTCTTTCTTAAAAGCTTTCCAATATTCCAAACTAAATTAATTTTCATATAACATCAATAAAGGAACTGTTTGTGGACCTAATCTTATACTGTGTCTATATCAGTTTACAAAACTTTATTCATTACTTTAAGCTGTCCTTTTCGAAGAGTACTGATTACTTATTTATTTTGAACGGCTCAATAGACCTATCAATTATAAAGAAATAACAACAAACTAAATTAAAGTAATAACACTAAAAAGATTTATTAATTTATACATAACAACTTCATGTGCTCTACACTTTAACAAATTAATTGAATTTTCCCTAATTTCGCTTTACAGATTTTTTCTTAATACTAAAGTATAATATGCATTCGATTAATTTGTTTTTTAATAGAAACACTATCTCAGTCAAAGTCAAAATAAAAGACACTTTTGAACGTCAAAATTTACAAAAAAATAGAATTGATTTTATTAACCCCTTCCAAAAGGTTTGGAGAAGAATTGGCAAGAAACTCCACAGATACTCTTTTAAAATGGTTTAAAATATTTTGTTTACATTAATTATATAATTAATGGTGAAGGTGAATGTAAGCACCTAGAATAAAGTTACTATAGGTACCACAATAGATTATCTACCTAGGTAGGTAAGTAGATACATCGCACACACGAAAAACAAAAACAAAAAAAAAATACATCCATTCGAGGTTATTAGCACCTAAAGTCATAATGTGTATTTTGTAGCCTTAAACACCTATTATCTTGTGACACTGACCCATATTCCTAATGTTATTTAATCATAACTTGCATTCAATTTGATGAAATAATCGTGTTCTAACATTTTGTATCCGCCGACATATGCCCATGTAATTTGCGGGCACTCGCAAAAAACACTTATTCTTGTTTGCTAATCTTTTGAATACATACATAAATGTACTGTAGGTAAATAAAACATAGTAGGTAATATTTGTATAGCATGCATCTACGAATGATAATGATATAGTAGATGAAGGATTTGTACTACGTAAGCAATCATTTGTTTTACAATTTGTTTACAAGTGGATTTAAATCGCCATTTCCTATATACCTAGCTGTTAAAGTATTTGCTATAGTAATAATTATGGGTTAAAACAAATACGAGCGTGCTATTCCTTGTTATTCTTTCATTGTGGACATACAGTCCGGCAGTCAAGAGAACGCGCGTTTCTGACATGTGTCATTTGCCCAATGTCTAGTTGTAATAAGGATCAAATTCGCAAAACACATATTCGTATGAAACTGACAGGTGTCAAAAAGTATCGCCAAGTTCGTTGTCTTATTCAGTTGTACCCATACTTTGCAGAGGTTGAACCTATTCATGAATTCAAGATTCATATTTAGAATTCAGACGTTTTTATTGTCACATTTTTTTTTTTTTACTCTACCTCACACTAGACGATCTCGAGCCTCGTAAAGTTACTTGAGATAAGAATAAGAAGAACTTATTGGAATCTACACGAACTTTGCCGCAGCAATCAAATTATTTCGAATATAACGACGTCTTTACTTACACCATTATCCGATATTAAGAATCGAATAATGGTTTATGGTACTTAGAGAAAAGTATCTAAATACGTTGGTATTTAGTATACGAGTACTTAATAGCTTGCCTTTCTTTGATAGAATTATGATTTCGCTTAAAACTGCAACATCACGGTAAAGTGATAGACACCTTCACTTTCTATCCATATAGAAATTGTTCGTAGGTATTACACCACACCACACACTAATGCCAAAATGTCATTATTGCCATTATATGTCACAACTTCTAACGATTTCACCAAAAGTGCAGAAATACATCTTATTTTTCTAATTCAAGCCAGTATTTATGGAACACATTACACAATGTCAAATTAACCTTTAGAAAAAAAAAGAACTAGTTAATTAAAAATGAGGAAATACCATCGTTTCACATTTTAGTCTACAAATTGATCCTTGAACTGCACATTTGCAGCAGGAAGCGCTGCATGTTGTTTTGACAGCAGCTACGCTGTATACAGAACCGCATTCTATATAAATATAGCAGCGTCTTTTATTTAATTGAATTCACTGTGCGGCTCCATTACTTAAAATTACTGTCGAATAACCCGTTGTTATTATCTATTCCTATCTTTTTTAAACATCGAACATTCCTTTCGAACTGAAGCTACTTTAAAAAAAAATGTTTTTGCTTTACACAGAAGCTCCCAATTCGGAATGTTCTATTGCGCTTCTCATGCCTTGATTATCGCAAAAGAACTCTTAAGAGTTCTCTAAAAGTTCATGCCAAGCGGATAGATTATGTACAGTCTGCCATTAAGCCTAATGCTATCCACTTTGTTTTAAACATGCAATAAGTAAGAAAACTAACTTAATTCTCAAATTACCGTGGCTAAATGGAAACGCACCGGACCACTTTCGTTGGCGGTCAACCAGTAGCTTGCAACCGCCAAAATGTGAAGAATTACGTCTCAGCCGACATAATCACACTTTCACTTATGTAACTAAATTATAACCGATCTGAACTGATTATATTACCAGTAACACGAGTGTACGCACGATGAAATTACGTTAACTATCCAAAACGTTGCGGCAATGATATCTGGGCACATCGATTGGTTACCCAAGATTTCAATTCATTAGTACAGTAAGACCGCATTCCAACTGTGAAATAAAGATTCGAATGTCGTATGTAGAAATCATTACATTTTTTAAGCACAAAAGAAAATTAAAACTTTTGGACCCCATAAAAAGACGACGATATGCCGACTAGGTAACGTAAAGTATCTACTTCTGGAGGGAGATGGGTTGGTTGGAATAAGGAACGATCTTCGACGGCCCACGTACAATGGTCCACTTGAAGAACTAAGTGCGGAAACCAATCCTAATAACAACACATTAAACCACGACGAAGTATCTAACCACTATCGAAATCAATATCTGATTAAAGAAGATATCCAAACCAGGAACCGTACAACCCCGGTTAAGAGTTAAGTCTTCCGAAGTAGTAAGCCGTTTATGAGGTTACCTTTATCATGCGTAACTCCTTGAATGGGTTTTAGCCTCGAAACCCAGTAAACGGTTAGCCCTTCAATATGGATAACCCATTGTATGGGTTTTATACTTGAAACCCGTGAATGGGTTACCCCTACATTAAGATAACCTATATAATATAAGGGTTTTGTTCGGGTTACCATATTAGCTATTTGCAGCGTATGCCCATTATCGAGAGATCATATTTATTTATTTATTTATTTATTTATTTATTTATTCAATTGGTCTTACGAGCTAACAGACATACTATCCAAAACGCTCATATGATTAACTAACAATTCAATTGTGGCTACACACACTCGTCTCCTTATACAATAGATTTTCTTAAAATAGCAATAATGCCCATGTCTATAAATAATAATAAAAATTAGATTACAACGAAGAATTAATACAGCAGCAGAATATAATGTCAGTTTAGTGTCAATTAATAGTGATCAATTCAACTCAGTTATTATGTATGATTATATTATACGAGTATTAATATGTCATTTAAAATAATACGAAATTTATTATACAAATGTCCTAATCCATCGGCAAATAAGTCCAGTTCGTGGTGCTGAGCAAGTATGTCCCCGATAGTGCGGAGTACGCGGTTGGTGGGCGCGTGTCGCCCGCGCTCGGTGCGCGCGGCGGGCAGCTCCAGCAGCCGCGGGCGGATATTACATTGCTTCGAGTCGGAATGTTACGCTGTTATCGTTTTAAAAGAGAGTTAAAGTGTTACCCTTTTAAACGGCTTAATTTAAGCCGTTCAAAAGGGTTACCCACATCGTATGGGTTTTTGTTTAACTGCTTAGAAAAATCCTATCGAAAACTTTATTAATGGATAACCAAAATGTTCCCTTAAGCCATTCAAAAGGGCCTTACCTACATCGTATGGGTACTTGAATACTATTATTTATTCTGTGGCATGGGTTTTTTTAACTGCTTAGAAAAAACCCTATGAAAAGCCTTTCAATGGGTAACCAAAATGGTTCCTGAATTCCAAACAGGAAAAAGACAGCTCAAAAGATGGACCCGGTCAACAACAGGACTAACACGATGAAAGGACATGAACAGTGTAAAATAATTATATCGACCAGAGAACGCTGATTCACTGGCATTGACTTTGACGTAATATAAATTTCATTAGACAGCTACCGACCCTGGGTCGTCGTAAGATCAATATCGCCACAATCTTCAGACATTCTCAGTAACTGACCAAATATTTATTGGAATTAAACCATTTGGGTCAAGAGCCAAAAGTATGGTCATCAAGATGGTCAATATTGTGCCATGTGTAAATGCAGGAGTCACGTAGCTCGTTAAACAGAAGCTCATTTAACAAAGTTAAGCTCAAGGATTGGCCACCATTCTAAATAAATGTAATGAATTCACAAAGAAAGGTCACCAATCCAAAACAAAACCTAGGCTAACGCGCCATATCCACGCAAACAGATATGCACGCCCAATAAGCCTAGAAACCATAAATATAAATATGTCATTTCAAATGTAAATAAAGCAACCGCCAATCGGTACCGACTTAAACAATCTATGCACAATATGGATGATGCCTGGGTAAAAAAAAAATGTATTTACCTAGTCCGTCAGTCAAATAATAAATAAATATTTGACATGTATTTTTGCTTTAACATAATAATAAAAAATAACTTAGATAAAACGTATTAAAGTTGGAGAGTGGGGGCTCGCTACGTCACAACTTTAACAAACTACGTATAAAATCTAGCAAGGAGTGTCGTCATGGCACATTTTAACTCAATGTATCGCCATTATCTTTTGGTTACGTAAAAAAAATAAAAAATACGTGTCCGATATACCGAACGGACAAAAAAAATGTTTAGTTATTATCCCTATTTGTAGACAGGTTCACATCACAATAACATTGTCATCATCTTCCTGCCCTTATCCCATATTACTGGGGGTCGGCGCAACACGTTTTCTTCTTCCATTCTCCCCTGTCCACCGTCACGCTATCATTCACTCCTTTCTCTTTCATATCATTCCTCACACAGTCCATCCATCTTTTCTTTGGCCTTCCTCTGCCTCTCCATTCATCAACATGTATATTCATCACTCTTTTAGTCACATGCGTTTCGTCTCTCCTCATTACATGCCCATACCAAGACAAACGATTTCCTTTCAACTTTTCTGTCACTGGCACCACTTTCAAACTTCCTCTTTTAAGTATAATTTCTCACTTTATCCATTCTCGTCACTCCACACATCCATCTCAACATTCTCATCTCCGCTGCATGCAATTTTTTTTCATCCGTCTTCTTCACTGCCCAGCATTCCGATCCATAAAGTACGACAGGCCTTATCACGGACTTGTAAATTTTCCCCTTCAACTTGAGGGGCATCCGTGGGTCGTAAGTTGTTCCTGTAACCTGTCGCCATTTCATCCATCCTGAGTTGATCCGGTGAGTGTCTCGCCATCCCCTCCCCCCCCCTCCCCCCATGTCCCCCTATGTCCCTATGTCCCCTATGTCTGTCTACTTCGCCATCCCCTTGGACAAGCGACCCGAGGTACCGAAAGTCGGATCACAATAACATTGTATGGACCGCAATTCCATTGAATACCATAATGATGCCATGAACGAACAACAACACAGCCCACTGTCCATAAAATCTTTCATTACATAATAACTGACCTGAGAGAACCGGTACCTTACAATGGGATATGATCCAGATTTGGACCGATACCACTTGTTCGGAACACTGTGCAAGAACTGTTAGCCAATCCGGCCGTGGTACTAGTTTTTAAGTGGATTTCAACTATAGGGTTAAGTAAATTGAGGTCGTAGACTTTGGAGCATCGAAATGTAGGTAAAGATGAGGCACACAGTGCGATGAAAAGAATGAACGAAAATATGTTTATTTTTCGACTCGCTTCCGCCCGCGGCTTCGCCCGTATGGTATCTCAATAAAAAGTAGTTTCGTGTCCTTCCCCAGGGTTCAAAGTATCTCCATAACAAATTTCATCAAAATCGGTTCAGCCGTTTAGCCGTGAAAGCGTAACAAACAAGCAAAAAAATCAAATCTTTTTTCTACTCTATACATATAATATTAATTTAGAATAAAAATGACAATAGGAAAGAACACAAAAAGAACGAAAGGTGGGGGAAAATTTACGCACACAAATGCCGACAAACTGCAGTTTGGCACTATAAGTATGTTATGGTTAATAAAAATTTAAAAAAAAGACGGCCGTCGCCAAAAATGTATACTAGGTATAACTATGGTGGATTTACCGAACTTTCATAAAACTTGAGCTAAACACTGATATTTGATGCATACCTACTAAAATAAAATGACCTGACTTAGGTAAGTCATCAAGAACAGATTTCAATTAGTTATAGAAAAAGAGGCTAATAGATTTAAAATAGATAGTAACACCATATGAAAAGTTAAAGGCCAAAACATAAATGCCAAGGGACTAACATAAATCGCCCACGTCTAAACCATTTTTGTTAAAACCTAGACCAAATTCAACTGCGAAATTAATTTTATATTTATACCTAATATTATAGTGTAACCTTGACACTATAAGTCGGCAAACACTGGTCAAGGAGGTGTTGCTTAAATGATTGTCTAAATACACAGAGATGGAGCACAGTGGCTCGTGGTTAGATACGTGTGTAGTAATCCGTATCAACTATGAATCATTAAGGGGACTACAGGACCTAAAGCGCTGTCACTGTCGCACTGCTTAGAACAGAAAGAGAAGCGCGATGACTCAACGCTGGTAATTTATTGCAAAATATGAAGCAATTATTTATTTACAAATATCTATTGTGTGGACTAAAAAATTTAAACACTTATTCTGACAAAAAATCATAATGATTGTATTAATATGGTTTTTAATCATTAAAAGAAATTCTTAGAGGTTATCTTCGTGATTTTTTTCGATCGTATCAAATTTTTTACATTATGTATTCAACACTATCTAACTGCATATATCCTGATAATATATCTGCATATACCTTATAATATTTTTCTGATTGTGTTTACTGCAGTAGATCATATACCTTTATGCATTATAAAACTTGCTTTTATTTGCGTTTAGGTCCTGTAATCCCCTTAAGGTTCTTTTTTTATGTATATAGGTACAGTCAGCAACAAAAGTCGATTAACACTTGCAGTTTTTTAATCTTAATTACTAAGCGAAATTTTTAATTCAAATCGGAACAGAAGTACTTAAAATTTTAAGAACATTTACTCTTAAAAATAATTCGACAAACTGCTTTTTTTTTCGTTTAACTGAAACGAAAAAAAAGCAATAGGTAGGTAGGTTTTAGCACTAGGTACTTAATTAGTTTCAACTTCTCTTACTTTCGTCCCGAATCCCAAGTCCTCATTTGTTTCCCCAGACGCCCATTGGTTGGTTAAGGTGAATAGCGCCGCCAACTAGCGCCACCATTTAGAAAAAAATCACAAGTCTGCAGATAAGGAACATTTTGAAATTTCCAATGCTCACATTTTAGGTCAGATTTAGGTGAGGTAGGTCAGATGAGGTCAAAAAATTCTCCCTCATCTGACAAAAATGTGAGCATAGGAAATTTTCTCAATGGTGGCGCTAGTTAGCAGCACTACTCGCCTTAGTATAATATATTCTTCTATATTTCTCACGCCATGGCTTTCTTATTAAATCTGCAACATTAACACGGCCATTATTGCATTAAAAAACTTCAAACTAATCTACGTTCAAAAAACAAATTGATAAAAGGCCATTAATGTCAATTCAGATAATATGCATAAATATTAGCTGCACCAATATCAAATTATGCAACTCTAGAGTTTATGTAAAATTAAAGAGTTAGGTTAACTATACGTAAAACATCTTGTAACACTAAACTTGATGCGGTTACGAAAAAGCAGTTTTTAAAACTAACGATACTAATTTTTGCGATAGTTTGCATAATTTAAAACTTCTAGGCTATCAAGAGGTAACATAACTAAAACTATTAAAAAAACAAAATATGGCGTCGAAAAATACCTCCGCATCGCTGTCGACTGGTAAAGTACCCAAGAGTCTGGCGGCATTGCCACGTTGTATGGCAATGCTAAGCCGCTGGCCAAGGTAAAAGCCAGCCCTTGGGTCACGGGAAGTGTCAACCAGCCGTTTGGAGATTTCGTTGAACAAACTATGTGCACTCGGACCCCACGGCCCAAGGGTTTCAACCCCAAACGGCTCGAAAATATAATTACCGATAAGGTTATTATACTTCCGCCGCTTGAGGTTTTCCGCAGCGGCAGCAGCAGTGCTAGCACAGCACGCAGAGCCAGGAAGATGGGATGGCGCAAGAGTATCGACACACGTTGCGTCCCACACTAAAGGCCTTCCCAACTTCCATGGAAATATAGACATGCCGTCCGGTCTTTTGCCATCGTCGCGTGCCAAGCCATTGGGTTCTAATACAGCTGGAACGCCGATTGTGACATGGGCTCGTCGGATGATGTCATTGATGTTCGCGTGCCGTGTTAAGCGACCCGCACTTCGGCTGCAAGACAGGCCGTGGTGTCCGAGGCTGTTGACAACTTCGCCACAGTGACAGCGATGAGGAGAACAAGAAGGAGCTCCTAGTCGCAGGGAAGCAGCGAGGCGGAAAGTAGTGTCGATGGCTATCAAGATAAATCGAATGTTACGTGCAGATACTTTTGTTGCAATCGACGGAACCCTTACTGCGTCAGTCCGTCTCGCATACGGCCGATACCAAAGCCTAATCTCCTTATTGTTCACACTCATAGCAAGCATTCAAATAATGTAATAAGAATAAGAAGCTATCATTATAAAAGAACAAAGGTTTAATTAAATGTAAGATTAAGATATCGCGAACACAGGGCAAGGTCGGGTCGAACAAGTAATCTTAGACAATACTAAGAAGTACAATGAGATACAACATCACTGAATCATTATAATTACTAGCTAAACAACAATATTTTAATGCAAATCTTATTAAAATTGTAGCTTTATCTTGTTAATTTATTTATGTATGCATAGAGTCGCATGCCGCACGTTAATAATAGCAGTGTTATATAATAATAGAGCAATTAAAATTGAAGATTAAATAATAATTATGATCCTCGTTGGTCTAGTAGTCGGAAGTACTACTGCTGAGGGTGAGGTCCTGGGTTCGATTCCCTGCACGCGTAGCATGACCACTTCTATCTTTACGAAGAATAGACACGCCTCTTTCTATACAAAGTGACATTTCGTTTCTCCATTTGAATTATAATCATTAGAATCAGCAATACAACTCCATAAGTTAGAATTGACCTCAAACCTCATGATTTCGTGAAATCGCTAGATTTGACTTCAATTCTAACATAAGGAGTTGTATTGCTGATTCTAATTATTATAATTATGTAAAGCCATATTAGCTACGGCCGTGTATCATATTTTAATCAACATACAACCTGACACTGACCTGCAAATTGCAAAAAACGTAAGAAAATTTGAATTTCGCGGGTTACCTTAGCACATCCCCCTTAACATAATGACTCCGTGAGTCGATAAAAGACGAACAGAATGTTTAAGGCGAGTAGAGCTCCCAACCGGCAGCGCGACCATCGAAAAATTAACAAGTCTGAAGATATGGAATATTATGTAATTTCCTATGCTCACATTTTTAGTCAGATGAGGTAGAATTTTTTGTATCAAAAAAATCAATACTTGAAATGAAATTTCAAAATGTTCCATAATTATCTCCTGATTTATTATTTTTTATCTCAATGGTGGCGCTGTTAATTAGCAGCTATATTTAACTTAAAACTAGATTCTAAAGATTTTAGACATTAAATATCTTTGTTAATTTAAAACTAAAATCTAATAAGTTACATTAAGTAGGTATACGAAAAAATCTAACTAAGGGCTGATTGTTCAATAGTCAGATAATTTTTATCAGAGGAATAAATATGGCGGTTTGACAGATTTCGTGTAGAAAATATGTCAAAGTTATTCTTCAGGTAAAAGTTATCTGCCTATTGAACAATCAGCCCTAAGTTAAGTAGGTAACTAAGCTTTGTAATTAAATATAAATAACGTGAATTTTTCATGTAAATTGGTCTACTTTATATCACGGGCAGCGAAATGTCTTATTATCTATGTAAAATGTAAATTTTTGTATAATTAACTGTACCTATCACATTTCAATATTTTTTTTTTTGCTAACTGACGATTTGTCGTCCGATTAGGGGATTGGAGCTGTTATCTAATTTACAATACATAATTTTTGTTACTTATTTGAAATTTAATGTAGATGATAGTGCCTTTCAAAAAACAGCCATGCACCGTACAATATTTAACACTACATTTAAATACTTTACTTAATTTTAAAAAAACAAGTTACAGCCCCATTAATTTTTAAGTTTATTTTATTTTTATTATTTGTTGTTATAGCGGCCATAACACACTCTGTGAAAATTTACAGTGTCTACATAATACGGTTCAAAAGATAGAGCCCTGTGACAGACGGACGGACAGCGACGCCTTAGTAATAGGGTCCCGTTGGCATCTTTGGAACCCTAAAAGCTGTAAGCATATATCAACTTCCAACCGTATTTTATTTCAAAATGGCAAAATATTTTTTTACCTACCTAAGATTTGGTTAGATAAAGATATACCTACGGACGCCACACTTACTTATTATTAGGTATTAGTTTCTTAAAAATGGAGCAACTATCAACTAATTATCTCTTTTAGAAGGTGTTTGTTTCTTGGTTTTGTTTATATTTATAAATAAAAAAAAAAACAAAAAGTTACTTACATTTTTTTTTTGTAAAAAAATATAACTTTTTGTTTTTTTTGTTAATATTTTACTTTAATTTTTTTTGACTTTTCCCGTTCTCAACCAATTTACTCACTCAATCACATAATATTATATCCTACCTATTAGGCGGCCTAAGCACACTAGCATATCTCTCGTCTGTGACAGCCCTACACTCACGCTAGCGAGAGAAGTGAGATACATTTGTCTCCAACGGCCCTAAATAAATAAATTAGCATCATTTTAACAGATTAAACTTTTATGATCGAAATTTAAATTAGTTATGTTTTTATTGACATAGAAAGATTAGGTACTTGCCTACTTTGAATGTTCTTATTTCGTATTTTTTTATGTAAAATTAAATAATTCATATATTAGGGACTTAGGGAGGGACATACTTCGTTTTTGTTAAAAATTTACATGAAATTGGTGGATGTCGGAAATTATCCCACGGGAACGTACTACTGGGATAAAAAGTATCCTATGTCCTAATCCGCTAAATTTTATCCAAATCCGTTCAGCGTTTAGCGGACGAAGAAACAAACTCACTTTCGCATTTATAATATATAATAATAATAACGATAATAGCGGCCTATTCCCACTCAAGGTGTGACTGACGTGCATCCACCGGATAATGAGACCTTGAGTGCTTTCTGGCGAAGCATTTGGTCGGTGCCCGTCAGTCACACTGAAGGTGATTGGATGCGTGTTGTTGAGCAAGCGTGTGATTCAATACTAGACATGGAGGCTATTAACATTACTCCTCTGGATGTGGCCTGTGCAGTCCGTCTGTTACCTAACTGAAAATCTCCAGGACCGGACGGACTGCACAATTTCTGGGTTAATTGGCTACAAAGGTCACACGCCTGCTTAGCCTCACAATTCCAGTCATCTTTAGAGACTGGGTCGCTACCACTGTTCTTTAGGACAGGAGTTACCCACCTGCTCCATAAATTGGGTAGTACAGCGGAACCTAAAAACTATAGACCAATCACATGTTTACCGACGGTCTATAAAGTCCTTACATCCATTCTTAGAGCAAAAATTGCACATCATATTTATAGTAACTCAATTATGTCTGTGTCTCAGAATGGATGTAAGAACGGGTCCCGCGGTACTAAGGAGCTGCTCCTAAGAGACATGACCATAAGCCAACTGGTTCGTAGATCCCGGAAAGATCTGTCGACATGTTGGATAGATTACAAGAAGGCCCATGACTCGGTACCACATGCATGGCTCATTAGGGTGCTGGAGTTGTACAAAATAGACGCAACTCTATGCACCTTCTTGATGTCGTGTATGGGGCAATGGAGGACGGTCCTTCTCTATCCAGGATGTCAGCAGATCCGAGGGATCGATGAACCGATCAGGATTGAGCGGGGAATATTTCAGGGCGGTAGTTTGAGTCCGCTTTGGTTTTGCTTAGCCTTGAATCCTCTAAGCACACTGCTGGAGGACTCAGGTCTAGGCTATCGGTTGAGAAGAGGTGGTCAAGTGATATCTCACCTCTTTACATAGACGACATGAAACTTTTTGCCCCCAACAATTTGCGACTGATGGAGTTACTGAAGGTAACAGAAACCTTCAGTAGCGCCATCAGGATGGAATTTGGTGTGGACAAATGTGCAGTCATGCATGTAAAGCGAGGGGAGATTATGGAATCCGTGGGAACCCAACTCTCGGATTCCATACATCTTAGATCCCTGTGGTCAACCGAAACCTACAAATATTTGGGTATGTTGGAAGCGTTGGGCATCAATGCTACTGACATGAAGTAATCGTTGAAGGAGCGCTTCTTTGGCCGCCTGAAGAAAGTATTTAATAGTCTTCTATCAGGCGGAAACAAGGTGCGCGCCTGCAACGGTTGGGTCATGCCGGTCTTGATGTACTCTTTCGGTATACTCAAATGGACTCAGACCGAACTCGACGCCCTGGATAGGAGAGTCCGTACGCTACTGACTGCGTATCGAATGCATCACCCACGGTCATCGGTAATGAGACTGTATATCTCGCGAAAGTGTGGAGGCCGAGGCTTTTTAAATGCTAAGACCCTCCACAATCGCGAGATATGCAGTCTCAGGGAATATTTCCTAGAAGCCGACGTGAGCATCCATCGAGATGTGGTCGCGGTGGACAAGGGCCTCACCCCACTCTCCTTGGCGAAAGAGAACTGGCGCAAACCTGCAGTACTTGATACTAACGATCGTAAGGAAGTATGGCAAGGCAAAGAGCTTCACGGACGCTTTTTCCGGGCCCTCCATGGGCCTGATGTAGACTTTTTGGCGTCTGTATCCTGGTTACGTTTCGGCGACCTCTTCGGGGAAACCGAAGGTTTTGTCTGTGCATTTATGGATGAAGTTATCATGACGAATAATTATCGGAAATACATTGTCAAAGATGGTACGGTTGACATCTGTCGGGCATGCCACCGTCCCGGTGAATCAATCCGACACATTGTTTCCGGTTGTTCTCGTCTTGCTAACGGCGAGTACTTGCACAGACACAAACTAGTGGCTAGGATTATCCACCAGCAACTTGCATTGCAGTACAACCTTGTGGAGTCCGAAGTACCATATTACAAGTATGTGCCCGACCCAGTTCTCGAGAATGGTCACGCCACATTGTACTGGGATCGATCTATCATCACTGACAGGACTATTGTAGCCAATAAGCCTGATATTGTGGTGATAGATCGACGAGAGCGCCGTGCATTGATTGTTGATATCGCTGTCCCTCATGACGAGAATCTCGTGAAAGCTGAGAAAGATAAAAAAATCAAGTATCTTGACTTAGCACACGAGGTTGTCGACATGTGGGACTAGGACTCTGCAATCATTGTCCCGATAATCGTTACGGTTAATGGCCTAATAGCGGAGAGTCTCGACCAACACCTCAGGAGGCTCTCATTGCGCGGCTGGGTCAAAGGCTTGATTCAGAAAGCAGTACTTCTGGACACGGTACGCATAGTGAGGAGGTTCCTCTCTCTAGAGCCCTGACCACCGGTAGCTTGGACCATGTTTCCGATACCGGTGGGCTACTATTTTTTATATTTTTAAATGTTTTTTTTATTTTATGTTTTTATAAAAATATTTAAAAATGTAATTAATATGTATGTAAATGAAATAAAGGAAATAATAATATAGTTAGAATTAGGATTATAAAACGTACTACCTTACACTGGAAACTAAATTAAATGACTAACTAACTTAAACGTACTAATAAAATTATATACAAAAACAAAAGGACGCAGGCGTCGAAGTCTAATTATTAGTTTACTATTATTTATTTAATTAGGTTAGCCAACAACTGTTACTATTGCGGTTATTTTATCGATTAACTTTTTTATTTTTGTTGAATTCTCCGGTCTCCCGGTATTGCCAAGTAAGTAATATCGCAATGCAACCAAACTACCAAACGCTAGTTAGATGAATGCTAAATGCCTTAATCTAGTTAAATTTTTCCCACAAAAAAATCTGATGTCCTTCTACGGTCTAATCACAAGGTAAGTATTATTCAGTTGATCCACATTCAGAAACCCTAAAGGCTGACGTCACCAATGAAACTGGACACGATCAGCACCTCAAACTGCGTTCAAGAGCTGTCAGACTGCTGCTCAAGAGCTGCCAACAATGTTCTGTCTCCTAAGATACAGGACTACCTAGTTTAGGAGACAGGGTTTTATGAACTGTGTAGATTTATGTAGATATCCGTGTTTTGTTGTTTTGTACATCTGCTCTTGTTTACCTATCATGAATCTTGTGTGTGTAATAAATATTATTCTTATTCTTAATGATGACACTGAAAGCTTTTGAACGTGGTTTAGATATATTTGTCGACCACATTCGGTTTCATTGGTGAAATTCGCCCTAAATCAGCAAAACAACCAATAACAAATGAGTACCAGCAGATTTAAATCAACTCGCTTTTGTAAATCACCATGATGCGTAACATTTCGCTATGGAGAGCCCTATCATTGGCGTATTCATTCTCAAAGATTTTATAATCAACTCTATCGCCTTTCGAACAAGGTGTGATTTTGACTGACTGTAATTTAGCGTACTTTGTCTTCAATTTGCCATAATTTCAACCAATTATTTGGCAATAGGACATCGTACGTTGACCCTTTGACGTCATCGTACTAGAAGACGTCAATATCTGAGAATAACACGAACGTCATTAATATTTAATAATCTACTAATTTTGCAAATGGTGAATGACCTCTGTGGAATTTTAAATCAAAGTCAAAGTAAAATCATTTATTTGAAATAGGAATATGAAAGGCACTTTTGAACGTCAAAATTTACAAAAAAAAAAAATTGAATTGATTCTAGTCGCTCTTTTCAAATTGTTTTAGAATATTTTGTATACATTAATTATATCATTATAATGTGAAGACAATGCATCTAGAATAAAATTACTATACCATATGTAGATAAAAAAATTAAACAATGCAAACAATAAATTAATTATAAAAAGATTGAAATGCGATGAAAATGTAACACTAATCAATAAACAAATGACTACTTTTGGAAAAAAAAAATCCATGTTTTTAAAATAAAATTAATTTGAAATTAGAATTCTTAGCCAAACAAAAATTATTTTGATTTGAAATGGCCAGTACTGCAGAACGGCAATTTCATAGGTAAAGACCTAATATAACATATTAATAGCATATTTAATGGATATATTTTGATTCATTGACACCATTGAAAGTAATATAAATCTGAGAGCTCTCCTGAATCGTTATTTATTTTAAAATTTTGAAATACCAACATCGCAACAATGATATAAATAATTTAGAAACTGAATGATCCACCATCTTTTTAAATTGCAAATTAAACGTTGCAGTTTATACTCGTAGAACAGCTGTCATTATGAAATATATAGAATCGTTTAGCATCCATATCAAATCGATATAACAATCGAAACCAAATTCCTATGAGCAGAAATATTGCAAGAGGTGTTGTTAAAATGGCATAACACAATAACACAAGAATCTAATGCAAAGGTCAATATGTCACCCACTTACCATCTTTTGTTAGGGTTCCGTACAAAAATAGTAAAAGGAAACCCTTATGGTGCAACTCAGTCTGTCTGTCTGTCACAGCTGGATATCTCAAGAACTACTAATGCTATCAACTTGAAATTTGGAACAGTTTTAGATGACGTTTCCCCAACTATTTTACAAATAAGAAAGAATTTTTTTTTTTTTTGCAACGGACTGAAAGGTCTTAAAAATTCGAAGTGGGGCTACTAGGGCATGTAGGGTATCACATGAAAGAGCGCTGTTTACACAGTCTCAAACATTTTTTTCTTTTTTTAGGCCGCATAGTTTTCGACTTTTGATGAAAATGTAAAAAAAAAAAAATAACGTTCCCCTCCCCTTATCTCCGAAGTTTGCAGTGAGAAAAATCTGAAATTATTCTGTGTAATAGAAATTTATGTAAAGATTACAGGAAAAATAAAACGATGTCTCTAAATAGCACACTTTTTCAGAAATCGGAACGGAACCCTCGGTGCGCGAGTCCGACTCGCTCTTGGCCGGTTTATTTTATATTAAATGCTACAACTCTGTTTTTACGAAACAAACATCACCATGTCATCATCACATACTAAATTAATATTGACTGATGGCTCACTTGATGTGATCAGTGATATCTGTAATAATACCAGCATATTATTGTCCCAAAGCAGGACTAAGGCGTCTTCTCATAGAGAAATAGAGAAGACACGAGGATTAATCACCACGTTTGCTTAAGGCGCATTGGCGATTTCAGACTTATCTATTACTTAGCTTTTGCCAGCGGCTTCGCCCGCGTGCTTGTCGGAAATTATCCCATGGGAACGTACTACCGAGATAAAAAGTAACATATGCCCTAATTCAGGTCATGGTCTGCCAGTGTGCCAAATTTCATCCAAATTCGTTCAGCAGTTTTAGTGTAAAAGCTTAACAAACAGATAAACACACTTTCGCATTTGTTCATTAGTTTAATTAGTTAGTAATCACAAGTCCAGGTATCCTCACGAGGTTTTCCTTCAACATCCTGATGTCTGTAATATCATTCACTAATATTACAAAGGCGAAAGTTTGTGAGTGTGTAGGTATGTTTGTTACTTCATCACACTCAAACGGCTGGACCGATTTGGATGAAATTTAATATGAAGGTAGCTTATACCCTGGATTAACACATAGGCTTCTTTTTATCCCAGTCTACGTGGGTAAACCGCGGGCGTAGCAAGTCTAAGATAAACTTAGAAATTACACATGATTTGAAAAAGCTACATTGGTACTTGCACGAACTCTAAACCTCGTGCACAAGGCCTTAAAACTACTGGGCCATCACGATATTACCAGTATCTAACCTCTGCATTTTCTGCCATAGGCACCGCAGGTCACGTTCAAGAGAGCCATTGCATTACGCTCAATCAATCTGCCTATATAGCCTTTTCCTAACTGTGTTGGCGTCGGCTTCCAGTTTAACCGAATGCAGCTGAATACCAGTATTTTACATGGAGCGACTGCCTATCTGACCTCCACAACCCAGTGACTGGGTAATACGATACCCCTTCTTTTTTTTTTTGTGGATGGGAAATCATCAAATGACTTCTGCCGCTCTGGGCGGAGCGGGAGGGCGTGTCAGACTTTTACTGACTAAAACTCACCCGTGTTCCTTCAGTCGCCTGTGCCAGGGCCACGGTATCTCTTTCGAATTACCCGCGAACCCCGGCGGCATACGATACCCCTTAGTAAGACTGGTTGTCAGACTTTCGGGCTTCGACGACCCGTGACGACTGTCAAAGATTCACGAATGACTATGGCTTAACGTGCTTTCCGAGACACGGAGGAGTCTCGGTATGGAAAGATGGTCACCCATCCACGGAGCAACACCGGCAAATGTAGCTTAACGTAATGGATCGACCCGTGCGGCTGTTATTACTTTGCCACGAGCTCCTCCAGCCATCACATAACATCGCGTCTGTATTCCGCGAAGGGTTAGGCAGAGGTGTACCTAGTACTGCTAGTACACCAGAATATCGTACTGCTTGATAGTAGCTTTACTATGCTTTAATAGGCACTTTCCCTAACAAATTCTGTAATACAATTCCTACATATTTACTTTCTTTATCACCATCATAATCTACGTTTTCCTACCTATATGCATCCTCGTTAAATTTCAGGGTGTGATACAGAACATCATACCGTACAACTTTCTCCATGGGACCAACATCCTAATCGCGAAAAAAATTTCAACTGTCCCATAGAAAACTTCAATACCTACTCGACGCAAATGTATGGGACGGCTGATTATTTTTTCGCGATTACGATGTTGGTGCCATGGAAAAAGTTGTTCGGTTTGATTGTCTATACCACATCTTTAAATTTGACGAGGATGCAAAACAACACAGTCTAACCGGATGCAGCTGATTTTAGGTACATGGAGCGACTGCTTACCTATCTGATTTCTCTATGGTATACTTTATTATTATTATGGTGTATCTACTGTTATCCTTTCAATGTTCCAAATATACATTTTCATAGTCCGTTAGATCCATCGCTTTTGTATATTGTATCCGTATCGCACTATCTTCATTGTAAATGAATCTATTCAATTATTAGTCATTGTACTGTGGCAATCAGGCCGTGAACACTGAAATAGTATTTTAGCCACAAAATACATGGATTATGATCTGAATTGATTGTTTGATTAACTCATTTGATATGCATATGGCGCAAACACACTGCACTACCCACTGCACTGCACTGTCATATACCCAGTACCCAACTGATGGGTTGTGGAGGTCAAATAACCAGTCGCTCCATGCAAAATACTAGTATTCAGCTGCATCCAGTTAGACTGGAAGCCGAAAACATAGTTTGGAAAATGCTAGGCAGAATACATTGGATTAATTATTTCTATTCTATTCTGTTGGATATAAGGCTAGGCTGATAATGATGGCACAAATAAATGTAATGTACGAGTAGCACGGGAAATATGTGTAGATATTTTTTTTTCAAACTAAGTATGTGTGCTGGATCGGCCCGATCTCAACTACAATTTTTTACAATAAGACTTTCAATAAATGAACGGCGATGCTTGGTCCCCCGAGGGTCTCAAGTGGCCTAGACCAAAACTATTGAGAAAAATCAATAACTTCTGTAGCTATACTAGCACTTAGTAAAGGAGCCAGCCATTCCCACCAGACACTGTCTGATAACTGATAAGTCAGTCACTGGATGTCTTAAAAAATCAATTTAGGAAAGAACCATCCAACTGTGCTGTTCCTTCAAAAACCCCAAAAATTTTCAAACTCAAACTCAAAGCATTTATTTCAATTAAACCAATTACAGGCACTTTTGAATTGTCAAGGGGTCGGTCAGTCAGAAAGATGAAGCTAGGCGCCCATTCCAAAGCATAGTAGGTACCTATGGAGAAGAACGGGCAAGAAACTCCACGGACACTCTTTTAAATCAAGATATGGTTACATCATTCATGTTGAAATTTTACACGTGAGAACGATGCAGAACGTTAAAAGCGTCCTTAAAAAAAAAACAATTCAAATAATAGGTCACCTATGAAATTGCCGTTTTGTATGAAAAAATTTAAACGAATTTTTTTCATGCATTTTTTATTTGTATTAATCGAAGTAATCACCCAAGCAATCAACGCATCTTTGCTAACGCAGTGGCAGTTTATTGATGGCCTTCTTAAAGAAATCAGCTGGACGGGAGGCAACAAATTCTTCAAAGGCATTTTGTACTGCCTCTCGGGTATTGAATTTTTTTCCCGCCAAGAAGTTATCCAAATTCTGGAAAAAGTAGTAGTCTGTAGGCGCAAGGTCTGGTGAGTAGGGCGGATGACGGAGAGCTTCCAACCCCAGTTCTTGCAACTTGGAGACCGTCTGCTGTGCAGTATGAGGTCGCGCGTTGTCGTGCAGGAGCAGCGGAGACGAGCCATTGACCAATGCTGGTTGGAGATGTGCCAGCTTCTCCATCATTGTGTTCAGTTCTTCACAGTACACATCTGAAGTAATGCTCACCCCGTTTGGTAAGAATCTGTGATGAATCACACCGGTGCTAGACCACCAAACAGTGACCATCACTTTTCTAGGGGTAAGTTTTCGTTTAGGGCATTGTTTAGGTGCTGAACCAGGATCCAACCAACTTGCTGAGCGCTTGCGGTTATCAAACAGAATCCATTTTTCATCGCAGGTAACAATGCGGTACAAAATTCCTTCATTTGTGTGTCTGTTGAGCAGTGCAAGGCACGTCTCGACGCGTACTTCGCGCTGGCGATCATTGAGTTCGTGGGGCACCCATTTGTCAAGCTTTTTTACCTGGCCAATTTGACGCAAATGGACCAATATTGTTTTGACGCTAACGTCGAAAGCTGCTGCTAATTCAGCCGTAGATTGTGTATCATCAGCTTCCACAATCGCCTTTAATTCGTCATTGTCGACCAAAGTCTTCGGACGACCGCGAGGTTCATTTTTCAGGTCGAAATTTCCAGAACGGAAGCGAGCAAACCAATAACAAGTGGTGCGTTGGTTTGTAGTGTTAGCTCCGTAAACGTCGTTGATGTTGCGTGCCGCTTGTGCCGCGTTGCTGCCACGACGGTACTCATATTCCATAATTACTCGAATTTTTAACGTATCCATGATGACGAAAAAGATTGAAATGCGATGAAAATGTAACACTAATCAATAAACAAATGACTACTTTTGAAAAAAAAAATCCATGTTTTTAAAATAAAATTAATTTGAAATTAGAATTCTTAGCCAAACAAAAATTATTTTGATTTGAAATGGCCAGTACTGCAGAACGGCAATTTCATAGGTAAAGACCTAATATTTAAATTAAATTAAAATAAGCCGTGGCCGCTAAGGTATGCCCAGCTTTCACTGACAGCGCTAAAAATCAATTATCTTTTGTTCCAGACTGGCCAAGCCACCTGACCTACGACCACATCTACAACAACACACACTACGCCCAGTTACAGCCCATACACAGGCCATACAACCCAGTCAATAGCTTTAACAGCCATCGTAATAGCAATAAGTATAGTTACAATGACACCAGGGTCAACGAAGTAGACGACCGACCACAATATAAAGATGCCAGTGGTCCCCTACTGGTTGGGTTTGCAAGAGACCCTTTCAG
Organism: Cosmia pyralina; assembly: GCA_946251885.1. Taxonomy (NCBI): domain Eukaryota; kingdom Metazoa; phylum Arthropoda; class Insecta; order Lepidoptera; family Noctuidae; genus Cosmia; species Cosmia pyralina. The sequence continues at coordinate 23,755,467 of OX276351.1, forward strand.
ATATTCTGTGCCGGAGGATGATTATAGGAAAGGAGTCAGGTAAGTCTTCGAAATGTTTTTTGAAGTGGTTTGCTGTAGGAGTGAACTGGTAGAAATCGTCACGCGAAAAAGCGTTCATACTTACTTCATACATACACGTTATTCAACTTTCTTCTTTCGAATTCACATTGTGAGTGACACTTTCTCTCTGTCTCTGAATTAGGTAAAAATGAAAATCCAAGATGACAGCTGCGAAAATTTTCAAATTATTTTCATTAAGGGTGTCGGTTTCATGATTTTCAAGGCTGCTAAAGCCGATAATGCCGTTAAAATGTAAATCCACGATGGCGGCTGCGAAATGCTTTTGTTTTAAATCAGTATGTGAGAAGACCTGTCATCATTATGTGTTCCTGACTTTGAACATTCAACCGAAGTTATTAAGAATGATCATTCTCAGAGGCTCTTTTCAATATTATTTGTATTATTTTCTTTTGTTTCCATAACAATCTATTATCACGAATAATATGTTATTCTTAACAAATGATGGTGAAATCAAAATCAAAAGTCATTTATTCAAATTAGGCTGAGAAACAGCACTTTCTGAACGTCAAAATTACATAAGCCAGTCTCACAAAACGGCCGCCCCTCACCACTTTCTAGTGCTTTAGCTGGGAAGAAGCTCCCCAACAGCACGGCTGTCTGTTCAGTTTGATTTTTGATTTTATACAATAGTACGCAAAATAATTTAGGCAACATAAAACATTAAATTAATGTGAAAACCCCTTGACTAGCTAATCTGCTACTTACCTCCATGCTTATAGACACTGCTCATTATCTTCTTCTTCAAAACAGAAGACCAATAATAATCACTAACTTTTTCAGGAACATAGATCCTCAAGTGTACATGAGCAAGACGGAGAACCGCGGCAAGCGTGGCGTCTTCCACCTTTACAATATGATGTACTGTGCCACCGGCTGCGACCCTCTATCTTATAAGGGTTACGGGTGCTACTGCGGGTTCCTCGGCTCGGGACGACCTACTGACGGTATTGACAGGTGAGAATTTAAACTCCTTAAAATCCCGACCTCCTTAACCTGTTTTCTATTTTCCTTCTTTTTCCTATTCTTCTTCCCATATGTGTCAACTACCTCGTTGATCTAGTGGTCACAAGAGCTACTGCTGATCATGAGGTCCTGGGTTCTATTCGCAGGTCGAGAAAAGTGTCATTGTCAAAGTCTTTTTAACCTGCAGGTGTTGCAAGCAGCACGACGAATGCTACGAGGACATCTACTGCCCGTTCTACACGGTATACCTGCAGCCTTACTTCTGGAAGTGCTACCACGGACAGCCGCTGTGCGCGCTCGAGAACTTCGACTCGCAGTACCAGTTCATTAACGGCTGTGCCGGCAGACTGTGCGAGTGTGATAGGTACGTAGTAATATTAGGCACATCTAATTTATCTAAGTCTTCAGTAAATTGATTCAAGATAACTGCGGGAGAAGATAATGACACGATCAAATGACGCAGGGCTCGGCTCCATTAGAAAATACAGAAAAGTTCAAATAGTGACGCCCAAAAGAGAAATCTGAATTTCTCATACTCAAGGGTATTCTAAAATACCCTATGTACGTTCCGCGATTTTTTGTAGTTTTGGAGATATTTTTGTTTTTTGCCGGTGGAGCTTCAAAAATTCATATCTGTTTTTGTAGTGGGTATGTGGCTCGTGGCTCGTCGCTAAGTAATAACAGCCGCACCGGTCGATCCATCAGGTTAAGCTACGCTTGCCGGGGTTGGTCAGTGGATGGGTGACCATCTTTACATACCGAGACTCCTCCGTGCCTCGGAAAGCACGTTAAGCAGTTGGTCCCGACTGTCATTTGTGGATCTTTGACAGTCGTTACGGGTCGTCAGAAGCCCGAAAGTCTGACAACCAGTCTTACTAAGGGGAATCGTATTATCCAGTTACTGGGTTGTGGAGGTCAGATAGGCAGTCACTCCTTGTAAAATACTGGTATTCAGCTGCATCCGGCTAGACTGGAAGCCGACCCCAACATAGTTGGGAAAAGGCTAGGCAGATTGATTGATTTTTTTGCAATAGGTATGTTTCAGAGTTTACTTTGTGACATGAAAGTAGGTGACATTCAAGACGATCATGTCACAAAAAAACCTGCTTTTAATGATTTCTTAATTTCTGAAGACGTCACTTTCTTGGTACCTTTTTTGATTACACAACTTCTTGATTTTGAAACGAACTAAATTATCCTCAACTAATTAACTTTTCTCATTCCAGACAATTTGCAATGTGCGTGAGAAAATACCGCTGTCCAAGGAAGCGAGCTCTGTGCCGCTCGTCACCGATTCGACTGCTACAGAACTTACTCATGTTCCGATGACAAATCTATCACTCATATCATTTTCCATATCTCAAGTTCTGGCTTTTGAGGCAAATTGAGCTACAGATTTTAAATACCAAAACAAGTACAAGTACCATATAGCACGAACATTGATAGAACGTAATAGGATATTATTTCTCGCTATAGCCACAGAATCATAAAGCTACAGTAGTTATTTTATCTGGGCTGTGACCTTGAATTAATTACCTACAGTTGCTCGGTAGATAAATACGTGCCCGTCCGTGCGTAATTGCCGCGCGCTCGAACTGTTGCGCAACCACAGTCTACATCATACAGTCGTCCGGCGAAGCAGTCTAGACAGGGCAATCGTGCGGGGTGTGAGGGGGGCGAGACGCGGGAGGCGCGAGACCGAGCTGCGTACTTCCACCGTTTTAGTAGCTCGGTACATAATTTTCAGGGCTATCGTGTTGATTTTATTATTGTTTTAATTTATTATTATTTCCTTTATTTCATTTATGTACACGGAAAAATACAGAGATACGAGTAAAGTAAGTAAAAATACAGAGTAACATTTGAGGGTAGCAGGACACTTGCGCGAAAGACATTTCCGCGAAAGATACTTGCGCTAATCCACTTGCGCGTCAGGACAGTTGCGCGAAAAAGTTGCGGAAATGAGATTTCTTCATAACATCACGCCTGTATTCTTTCAAAGGGTTGGGCAGTGATGTACAGTACATTTTTATTTTATTTTTTTCTTATTTATGTATACAGAAAAATACATTTGAGTGCCTACTTATTTTATATGTATTAAGTTTTTTTTTTCTAATTATTTTATTATTTTTTTACTTTAGTTTATTTTTATTTTTTTTTCGGCATGGGTGTCGTTTTCATGGTATTTGAGGTCGCTGAAAGCGATAGTGGGTCAAAATGAAAATCCAACATGGCGGCTGCGAAAATATTCAAATTTTTCGACATGGGTGTCGTTTTCATGGTATTTGAGGTTGCTGAAAACGATAGTGGGGTCAAAATGAAAATGCAAGATGGCGGCTGCTAATATTTCAAATTTTTCGTAATGGGTGTCGTTTCTATTGCTTTTGAGGACGCTTATGCCGATGAGCTCAAAATCAAACTCGATTTTGACAAAAAAAAATTGAATGTTTCGCAGTCGCCATCTTGGATTTTGATTTTGACCTCACTATCGGCTTTACCGTCTTCGAAAACCATAGAAACGATACCCATGGCGAAAAATTTGAAAATTTTCGCAGCCGCCATCTTGAATTTTGATTTTAACCCCGTTATCGTTATCAACGACCACAAAAACCATGAGAATGACATCCATGCCGAAAAAAAATAAACTAAAGAGAAAAATAATAAAATAATTTAAAAAAAAAACTTAAGAAATAAGCAGGCACTCAAATGTCGTTTTATAATAATATAATGTTGATGACGATGTTGATCTCAAATTAAAAAAAAAAATTAATATCGTTTACTTGGGACAACCCTTACTGTTGCGACAATGTCTAGACGTTGTCGGCATTTACCACGAGATCAAAGGCGTCATCCTACTGTATGTTTTTATACTGTGGCGCAACTGAGACTGACTGAGATTTAGAAACCCGTCGTCGTTTCGGCCGTTTTCTTTGAAGATAAACTACTGTATCATTATTATACTGTGCCAGCAAGGCTGCTGTTAGGTAAAATTTTATTTGGTGACAATACGCGTACTATCACGATAGTGGAAAATTAAATGGTACTTATATCAGTAGACTTTTTGTTGTCATTGTACTATGGGCCAAAGTTCTGCATGGTCACCTCAATGGCGATAATCGCATGCACGGCTCACGACTCGGTCGCACAATGTTCGTTTGTCACTAGCTGCGCTCTCACAGGAATATTTTCTTAAGTGAGCATACTTAAGTTTTGTCCATAGTACCTGCTTGGGTAGGTAGGCACCTAATACCTAATTACTTATGGATATTGTAGTTACCAAGTCATTCCTATGGAATGGTTACCATATTTACATAAACTTAATTGATTCTTAAAAATGTAAATAAATAAAATAATCTAAATGTTATTGTTGTTTTATTTATCACATCAGTAACTTCAAAGCGGCGTCCCATAAACTTAAAATTATCAAGTGGGTAGGTAGCTATCTTATCAGATAACACTTTTAGGTACAAATAAGTATAAAATATTGCAGCAATCGACAAGAAATTCTCATAACGTTCAATTTTGTGTAAATTAAACTTTCACGCAAAAACAAATGGCGTTACTATAAAATTTTTGTAATACAGAAAACGTACACATACATGAGTACTTATGTAAACACAACAGAATTTGATTAAAATCATTGTGATACTTTCCAAAAATTGCACAAATAGTTTTAACATTATAATGGAATGAACGCACGAGTGACGCCCATATCTCGGCATCTATCTGAATGACAACTAACTATTGTATCAGCTGCACAATGAGTCCCACGGTGCAGTCACAGTTCGCTTTGTACGAAAACCATTATAAAAATAATCGTCCACTTCGAGGCAAAAGTCGTAGTAAGACATACTTACTGCATGAGCCATATGGTCCTGGGCTTCAAATTACTTATTATGAGAACACTACTTTGTCTTTGATCGAGTCCTTGGTTTTTCTTTTAGACAGAACCATACGTCACACATGGATCGAATGCGTGTATATTGCAGTTTGGAGCTGGCTTGTAGAGTTTCTTACCCGTTCTTCTCCGTAGAGATCTACGTTTTGGAACTGGGCAACTAGCTTCAACTTTCTAACTGACCGACTCTTTGACAATTCAAAAGTGCTTGTAATCGGTTCAATTGAAACAAATGCTTTGAGTTTTGCATTTAAACTAAGCTGTCAGTCCTGCTTCTACCCTTACTAACTGGCAAATCCTGTACCATAGCATGACGTACGAACTATTCTCCTTAAGAAGTATAGACACGCGAGAAGTATAGTTCCAACATCAACAGCCTATAACAGTCCACTGTTGGACATAGGTCTCACCTATTGCACGCCATTCAGCTCTATTCTCGGCAACTCTCACCCAGCTGCTACCAGCCACCCTGCGAAGATCGTCGCTCCACCTAGCTTGAGGGCGTCGTAACTTACGTTTACCGATTCGCGGTATCCAGCTCTCCACGAACACGTCTACCCCAACGGTCATTGGTTCTACGTTCTAAATGGCCGGCTCATCTCCACTTCAGCTTCTTATTCTGTGAGCAGGTACTCGTAGGTAGGTACCTACATAGATATACGAAGGCATTAAGGGTTGTGTAACTTGTGTTTATCACAATGTATCCTACACAATAGAATATCCAAAAATAGAACTGATCAACAATCCAACCTAAACACGAACACAATATTTTATTTATAAAACATTGATCTTGATACAAAACCCTACCTTTTCTGGCTGATTGGCTAAGAATACGTCCCTTCATTATTGTATGCCCACTTATTCAAATTCACAGCGCACGAATCTCAAACTCAACACACGCGCTGTCTCTATTTTTAAGGAAAGTGGGAAAGGGACACGGTATAATTTTTGAATTCGAGTGTCTATCAATGATTTGTGTACGTGTAGGGTTTACTGAAGTGAAAAGCAGACACTGATAAGAATTTGACCGGAGTAAAATAAGATATAGATTGCAGCTTATACAACTATCCTTAGGCCCTACATCGAAGCATGGTTTAGCTCGGTGTGTAAGTACGTAAAATGGCGTTATGGCTGTCTAGTTTGACGCGCTATATAGATAGGAGACTCTCACGCGCACCGGAATTTAAACGCGCTTCGTTTAAATGTAGATTTATGACAAGATGCTATAATAATACAGGGTGTTTGGTGCATCGTTTGCCAAATTGAATTGGCCGAAAGAAGAGGTCATTTGCTATCGCTTCAGGCTCAAGTACTCATTTTTGGCCACACCGGTTTTTTTATTACAACTTTCTAATTTTTATTTTGAAAAAATCCAAAACTCAGCATTAAAGCTTAAATTAAAAAAAAGTTTTAAGTGTAGTCGTCAAATTTCATTTTTATTTACATATGTACTGTTGTATGGCTCTATCAAATTTAAAATTACTTGCCAGTTACATCTAGTTTTTTTTTAATAAATCACAAAGTTTTTGGAAAAATAAAAAATGAACTTAAAACTCAACTTTAAATAGCTATAAAAAAAAAACTAAAAGCGATCGGGATCTTCGAATTATTTTAAAAAGTTCTCTAGTCTATCCCCTTTCCAACGGTATGTAATGTGTTAAAAAACTCTTTTAATATCTTTAATAATTAGCTAAATGTGTAGTCGAGACACATCAGGCTGATATTGGATATTACGTTTAAAACACTAGTTTTCGCATAAATTACATGCTATTAGTAGATAGATACTGTTATCTCACGTCTTACGTAGTCTCTTATCTCGTTCTTACATAGGGAACTTTCCTCGAAATTGAAAAAAAAATACATTATTACAAAAATAATCATTTATTAATAAGTAATTTAATTACATACTAATCTTACAAGAATTAGAATTTCTGCATACAGAGTTGCCCTTATTATTAGCTGATTTGCCAATTTTCAGTGAAGACAGGTCTTTTGTTTTCCAACATGACGGTTGTCCCGCTCATTGGAGAATAACCGTCAGGGAGTACTTGAATGATGCATTCCCGGACTCATGGATTGGGAGGGATGGCCCTATTCCTTGGCCTCCACGTTCTCCAGACTTAACTCCGTTGGATTTTTACGTCTGGGGACGGGCCAAAGAACTCGTCTACGCCACGGAAGTTGAGACAAGAGATGATTTAGTCCAACGCATTGAGGCGGCTTTCATGACGATCAAAGCAGAAATGCGTTTACGCACCACTACAGTTGAGATAAGACGAAGATGTCGCGCGTGCATACGCAATAGTGGTAGACAGTTTGAACAAGACTTGTAAGATTAGTATGTAATTAAATTACTTATTAATAAATGATTATTTTTGTAATAATGTATTTTTTTTTCAATTTCGAGGAAAGTTCCCTATGTAAGAACGAGATAAGAGACTACGTAAGACGTGAGATAACAGTATCTATCTACTAATAGCATGTAATTTATGCGAAAACTAGTGTTTTAAACGTAATATCCAATATCAGCCTGATGTGTCTCGACTACACATTTAGCTAATTATTAAAGATATTAAAAGAGTTTTTTAACACATTGCATACCGTTGGAAAGGGGATAGACTAGAGAACTTTTTAAAATAATTCGAAGATCCCGATCGCTTTTAGTTTTTTTTTTATAGCTATTTAAAGTTGAGTTTTAAGTTCATTTTTTATTTTTCCAAAAACTTTGTGATTTATTAAAAAAAAACTAGATGTAACTGGCAAGTAATTTTAAATTTGATAGAGCCATACAACAGTACATATGTAAATAAAAATGAAATTTGACGACTACACTTAAAACTTTTTTTTAATTTAAGCTTTAATGCTGAGTTTTGGATTTTTTCAAAATAAAAATTAGAAAGTTGTAATAAAAAAACCGGTGTGGCCAAAAATGAGTACTTGAGCCTGAAGCGATAGCAAATGACCTCTTCTTTCGGCCAATTCAATTTGGCAAACGATGCACCAAACACCCTGTATAATAATAATAATAATACATTTATTTCAGACCATAAGTCCATAAACAACACACATACATAAATACATGAAAACATAACTACACTAAAAATACACTAAAACAATTTACTTAAAATATTGGAATGACGCACGATGAGTGGTCATCCATTGCCACATCAATGGACTGTCTGTCCTGTCGGCTAGTGTAGCCACCAAGCTGTTGGAGCTGTCGCGCACTCGCCGCATCAGGGACCCTATCCGAGTCCGCATCAGTGCGTAAAAATCTGGCACGCCATTTTCCGCGAACATCCCCGATGCACTGCAAAAGCGCGGCAGCCCCAACATAACTCTAAAGGCGTTATTGTACTGGACTCGCAGAGCATTGTACGAGCTTTTTGTATAGCTGACCCATAGGGCATACGTGTACATAGATTGGCAATACGCTCTAAAGAGTGTAATTTTCACCTCCCTAGTACAACGTGCAAACCTACGAGCCAGCATGTTACATCGAACTGCCAATGCTCTGCGTTCCCTCTCTATGTCCACATCGTCGGACAGACTATCGGTGACCCAACGCCCCAGGTACTTAAACTTCGTGACCCTGGAAAGCTGAGTGCCCCCCAAGGTGACTGGTGGGACAGTATCATAATATTTGTTACCCGCTTTGAAAACCAGTAACTCGCTCTTGGTCGCATTGTACCTGAGGCCGTGAGCCACCGCATAGTCCTCACAGATGCGAAGAAGCCTCCTAAGTGCACTGATCGATGGTCTCAGCAATACCATATCATCCGCGTAGCTGATGTTACTGACGCAGTGCTATAAGAACTTAAATCAATTTTTAGCTTAGTAAGTTCTTAAAGTAATTTTGAAATACCTTCTATTCAAATTTTTCTGCACAATAAGGAACTGTTTACGTATAATCGTATAAAACAGAAAATAGACGGTGCTACTTTGGATTTTTTCTCTATCGAAAAAAATTCAAGTAATCATGTTTCGGTTTTAGTACAAAAGTAAAGAACCTAATCAAATAACACTTATGGAAAATCCAAATGATTTAACCATAGGTACCTATACATTTGGGTTTAGGTACTTAGGTATAGGAATTTTAAAAAACACAAAATTATCGTCGTATCCCTTTAAAACCTTACAGTAAACTTTAAAAGAAAAATTTACTTTAAAAAAAGTAAAAACCGACTTCAAAACCAAAAACGAATAAAATTAATATAACTTCATACATAAGAATAATTACATAATGCTTATTGTGGGTTATTACTAAACCCTTCCTGAGAGTATGTAGATCACGTTAATGAAAGAATCATCAAAATTGGTGCATTAGTTTTTGAGAAAATCGCGGACAAACAAACATACATACATACATACGGGTCGAATACAGAACCTCCTTTTTTTGAAGTCGGTTAATGAAGTCGGTTAAAAATGCTCAGTTATGTTCAACTTATGTCGGTGTACCTCTACCTATCACTAACTGCGAGTCATTATATTGAGTTACCTACGTAAAGATCATAACTGTCAGCCCAGTGAGATAAATCATAAGCTAGTGTTCACACCATAATAATATCTTAAGGGATTCGCCGCGTCTCATGACTGTCACTTGCCGACCTCTTCGTTAGCACCCGGGGACTTGCGCGACCTAACTCAGAAATGCCTTCTGTGATAAGTAATCAGATAGAGTTATCTTACTTCATTACTCAGTAGAGTTAAGTAGGTATCCTGAATTATTGAGTAAAACCCAGTAACTGACTAATACGACAACCCTTGGTAAGACAGGTGGTCAGACTTTCGGGCTTCTGACGACCCGTAACGACTGTCACAGATCCACGAATGACAGCCGGGACCAACGGCTTAACGTGCTTTCCGAGGCACGGAGGAGTCTCGGTATGTAAAGATGGTCATCCATCCACGGACCAATCGCGGCAAACGTAGCTTAGGTAAACTGATGGATCGACTCGTGCTCGTGCTAATACTTAGCCACGAGCTCCTCCCAATTTATTCAAATTTACTGCAAATTACTCTATAAATAAGTAGTTAGATAAAAAATAGAATAAAGTAAACACCACACCACCACCACTTTGGAATAAAGCAAACACCACACCACCACCACTTTGGAATAAAGTAAACACCACACCACCACCACTTTGGAATAAAGTAAACACCACACCACCACCACTTTGGAATAAAGTAAACACCACACCACCACCACTTTGGAATAAAGTAAACACCACACCACCACCACTTTGGAATAAAGTAAACACCACACCACCACCACTTTGGAATTAAATTAGTTCTCATTTAATTTTAAACAAATCCTTTTGTGATGACTTTTCTCTAAGTTCAGCCGGTACGTGTCTTGGCAAATGACCTATCGATAATTTTTCACTTTTTATAAAAAGTGCCCATCTTTGACTAGCTGTATCTTCGCAACCAATAGACCTAGAGTGCTTGAGTTGGGCTCAAATGGTACCAAAATATTGAACAAATATACTTAAACACGCGTTATTAAAGTATATTTTTCAAAAAAACTGAAACAAGTGCCAGAATTTCGCAATTTTTCGAGCACCATGGGAGTAGCACAAGGTTTTCAGTGTTGCAAGCTTGGGTATAGACTACTCTCAGGGGACCTAACAACATATAAAAGAATCGTAGTTACATGCGCGTTTCCGATGTTTGATAATGTTATTGACTGGGCTACATACATGCAATCATTCTGATTTTTTGTCAGATTATTCTACAAGCAACGTATTTAATGCTGTAAGGCTCCAACGAACAGGCGCGACATTTGACGCGAATCGCACGCGACACAAAGGCACCGCGTGTCGCGCGACGAGCGGTGTGTTTGTGTCGCGTGCGATTCGTATTGCGTGACGCGCCTGTGTATATGCCTTTAATAGTTTAGTCCAATTAATAGACTTTTTGTAAATAGATAATATTGCTTCATATTTTGCAATAAATTACCAGCGTTGTCTCAGACTCATCACGCTTCTCTTTCTTTTCTATGCAGTTCGACAGTGACCGAGCTCTCTAAAACAATCAATGTAGGTATAGATACCTAGGTACCTAACATTTGATTTACTTTACGATAAGTAACTGTTTACGATTTTCACTGAGAGAATATTTTCAGAAAGTTATTCTTCTTATGCAGGCTTGATTGAGACCTCACTGAAAGTTAATTTTATCTTTGATTGACACTAACTCTATCGTCTAATCCAACAGGCTTGGCTCCCCGTCTGCGAACGAGTTTAGGTGCCCGCATATATCTCATTGTAAAGCCTCTGCCTCGAATTTTGCGGGAGCGGCCGGATTTTATTCGTAAAAACAAATGGACCGGACCTCGAAAACAGCGGAGCGGAAGCGGGGCGGGACAATGCGAGACGCGCCGCCGCCGCCGCCGCCTCGCTGCCCGCGAAATTCGAGGCAGAGGCCTTAGGTTTCAGATTTCTGAATATAGCGTAGCAATAAAGATTTTAAGTACAATTTATTACATATCTTCTTTATTTTACAGAACTTTATTTTTGTTTTAGGACTATCAAGAGCCCTATTCATAACTAGCTTCTGACCGCGACTTCGTCCGCGTGAAACTTGTTCCCCGGCCCACCGCGTTGCATTCCATCCCTCGCCCGCACTATTAGGTACTTCGTTCTTTCTGACTTTTTTCTTTTTGCTCGGCTCTTAAGGCCTCCTTCAAACCTTAAAGCCTTCCTCAAGAATTAGGCTATTTATTGAAAAAGAAAATTTTTCAAATCCGATTGATGGTAAGTAGTTCCAGAGATTAGCAAGTTGAAACAACCAAACTCTTCAGCTTTATTATAATAGTTTAAATAGGCAGACTGGGAGTGATGTGCAATATTAAGGCGAGTAGTGCTGCCAACTAAACGGCCGTTTTTGGCGTTAACTAATAGTAGGCTTCGGAACTAGGAGGTTCAGTGTTGATTTTTTTTACCTCACCTGTCGTACAGTCAGCAACAAAAGTCGATTAACACTTGCAGTTTTTTAATCTTAATTATTACCTACTTAAGCGAAATTTTTAATACAAATCGGAACAGAAGTACTTAAAATTTTAAGAACATAAACTCTTACCAGTTAAACGAGAAAAAAGCAGTTTATCGAATCATTTTTTGTTAATATATATGATGTCAAAAAATAGCAGTGTTAACCGACTTCTGTTGCTGACCGTACAGTAAGTGCGGGTTACTTTGGCCCAAATCGAGACAGATGTTTACTGTCATTAAATCCACACAAGGTTCCGCAAGTACGCGTCTATATCACCATCTAATAGTTACCGAAGGACATACGACGTTCGGTTGTGTGGTCGTGACACTTCGGGCAGTTTATACAGTTGTCTCGATTCGGGCCAAAGTTATGCCCTAGAGTCAAAGTAACCCGCCCTTACGGTACCTCATCTGACTAAAAATTTGAGCATAGGAAATTTCAAAATGTTCCATATCTTGATATCTCCAGATTTATGATTTTTTCCTCAATGGTGGCGCTAGTTGGCGGCACTACTCGCCTTAACTCCGGATACTTAGGTCCTTAGCGTCTCTTTAGTACGATTGAATGAGACTACTACGCTCTACAAAGCCTCTGAAACTTCCCAGTGACATACCTAGTCACTAAACTGTACAAGGCTACAACCTAACACATTGTAGTAGATACAGCAAACTAATTATAAAGAGAAGTCACGGTGGATCAATACTCAATTAGCAAGTGATGTTTCCTGAATTGATTATATGTTTTGTGTCCACCTAACGGCACAGTCTAAGTACTATAAATATTAACCTGCCATGCAGTTACCACAGTGACACTGCTACACTTCAATCTATGAAAAAATTAAGTCAAAAATGTTCAATTTAAAAGTGAGTTTATAAAAAAAATAATTTTATTATAAAATGACCAGCTACGATTAAGTTCCTATTAACTTACTTGGCAGATAATTTCATACAAATTCTGTTCCATTTTTGAATTTATTCGGTGAGTAGTGGCTATTCGGACATCGTGAAATAGGCCCTAACTCATCATCACAACGAAAAGACGTCCACTGCTGGACAATTGCCTTCCCCAAGTATTGCCATTGCTCCTGTGCTTCTCGCATTCAGCAAAAGGTATATCCGTGTATCCAGCTTTTGAAGTTTGAGGAGCTCGTGGCTGAGTATAACAGTTGCACGAGTCGATCTATCAGGTTAAGCTACGCTTCCCGGGGTCGGTCCGTGGATGAGTGACCATCTTTACATACCGAGACTCCTCCGTGCCTCTGAAAGCACGTTAAGCCGTTGGTCCCGGCTGTCATTCGTGGATCTTTGACAGTCGTTACGGGTCGTCAGAAGCCCGAAAGTCTGACAACCAGTCTTACCAAGGGGCATCGTATTACCCAGTTACTGGGTTGTGGAGGTCAGATAGGCAGTCGCTCTATGTAAAATACTGCAGATATTCAGTTGCATCTGGTTATACTGGAAACCAACCTCAACATAGTTGGGAAAAGTGTAGACAGATTTTTCTATCCAGCTTTTGCACTGCCCCTGCATCTTTAAGCACGTGGTCATCAACCCGGAACCTTTCAGCCTCAACGGCCATCCATTCTGCGAGCAATGTGCCCCGTAACCTGTGACTCCGTCTACTGGTGTAACTACTACTCCCCCTACCAGTATTACTATTACCCAAGGCCAAGGTAAATCAATCCGCCTAGCTTTTTCCCAAATATGTTGGAGTCAGCTTCCAGGCTAACCGGATTCAGCTGAATACCAGTATTTTACATGGAGCGACTGCCTATCTGACCTCCACAACCCAGTAACTGGGTGATACCTATGATACCCTTGGTAAGACTGGTTGTCAGACTTTCGGGCTTCTGACGACCCGTAACGACTGTCAAAGACCTGTAATAATAATAAAAGCTGGGTCCCCACTCCCACTGACCTCTATTAAGAGGTCAGTGCCCACTCCCCACTCCCCACTACCCACTATTACCTATTAGCCTTTTAAATAATAGTTATTAGCCCACAAAACAGATAGAGGTATTAGCCTTTTAAATAGGTATAGGTAAGTACATAGTTAAATCTTATGAGGTAGGATACCTACTCAAACCAAATAAAAAACCAAGACTTCGCGCTGTCAACAGCGTGACGTGAGGTAACATGTGTGCACAGAGCGAGGCGTAGTTTTGTTTGCGCATGCCTCACTGTATTGTTCGCAGTGCCTTGGTTTTTATTTGGTCTGAGGGTAGGTTTTAGTTTGATTTTTAGTTTTTAGTTCGATTGTAATGTTTTTAACTTCTTTTTCAGAAGCCATGCCATATCTACGTATTATTTATCACATTCGTTATTATAAACGAATGCGTCTCGTATCCGAAAAAACGAGAATGTCGTTTTAGGAGGGACGGGGAAGAATGCGTCAACGGCGCCTGCTGCTACTGGCCTTACTATTACTATTACCCCTACCCCTATTACTATTACCCGTACCCCTATTACTATTACCCGGTTGGTTGAGGTTGGTTGGTTAAGGTATTAAAGTTGATTCGTTATTTTTTTGTTAAATATTTTTTCCTTTTAATTATGGCACTTAGATTCTATAAGTGAACAATCAGTGAATCTTATTATAATAGATAAGTATCGAATTTAAAACTATGTTTTGAATACGTACATATTTTATTATAAAAATAAGATTCTACGTAGATGTAGGCTGTATGAATTTATGTTTGATGCTCTATCCCCCAAAACTTGTCAACCCGTAATTTGTTACCTACACAATTTGTGGACACATACGCAACATCGAAACTATTTAATGATTTTGCAGTACCTACCTGCAGAGTAAATAGTAATAAAACCACATACTTACAGCGTCAAATGTTTGCCTTATGTCAATAACCTTCAGAAGCTGTCCCCGTATGTCACAACGAAACGGTGCAAATCTCATGAACTATTGACCAATGAGTACAATCCACAGAATGGATAGGTATGCAGGCTGCTACAGAACCATCCTTACTCATGTTGTGTATGCTAGCGTGTGTGCGTGTCACAGTGGTTCCACCGTAGGCCATAAGTATTAAATTTGGTCCTCAAGCTAGGTACTTTTAACACTTACTAATTAGTTAACTTGTTGCCGCACCACACAAAAGTATAAATAGTTAGACAATAATTAAATATTTTCATTACTTTTGAGACCTCGAAAGTGAACACATTGTACGCCGCGTTATCAGTAGTGTAATTAGTGAGTCATTAGTGAACTCAAAATTCTTGGAATTGTTTGTTTGCAACCTGTTCCATTGAGAGATGGACGTCGAAGACAAAGGTATGTTTTCTTTTTTAATTCTGATTTTAGAATGATTAAGATTTAGTTTTTTGGATTTACTTGAGTGCTACGAATTAAGTAAACATAAGCATTATCCTCTGCATTCACTGAGACTTTTAACTATGGCCCCTCAATCTCCCTCGTATAATTTATATATCAAAGTAAAGCTAAATTATTCTAGTATACTACACTATAACCTTCTATTGCTCATTTTTGCTCCTTTTTTATTTATGAGGGGGCTACGTGTTCGTAGGCAACTGCTACGAAATGGTTAATTTTGCTACAAATTATTTTGTTTCTTGTTTTAGGTACTTTTTACCAATGCACCTATTCAAGAATGGATATTTTTCATCTCTGGCACAAGGCCAGCGGGTCAGACACAGAAAGGGCTGGTTTTGTCCGGAGCAAAGTGCTCGAGATGGTACCAGATTCTGATAAAGTTGATACTGAAGACCTGTATAAACGCATTTGCTATATTAGCAAGAAGCTTTCGGAATTTTGGAAAAAAGCAAACAGAGGTGTCGATAAGCTAACGAAGCTGCATTCGGAATGGTTAAATAGTCAAGAGACCGTCAATATGAAAAAGACAGAAGCATCATCGTCTGCATGTGAGGCGCCGAAATCAAGTAGCTGTGTTTCTTTGAAAACGGGTCGGCCAAGAACAGATTTCGCAAATTGCAGCAAACGTACTAAACGTAGAAGATTGGCAGAACTTTCAAAGGTTGATGAGACTGCTGTTACGACGTTAATGAACACGTCCAGCCAATCTGATACTGATCACAGAGAAGTTAGCTCAAATGAAGTTCTGTCCCTTATCACGGAGGCAAAACTCACCAAGCATCAATACTTGTTGATAAGGGAGTTTATCAACTCACATAAGTCACCGATTTTGCCATCTTATCAAAAAGTGTTAGACGCCAAAAAATATTGTTACCCAGACACCGTGAAAATATCTGAAAAGGTGGCGGAAGTCGAACTACAAAGTTTACTGGACCACACAGCCACACGCATACTGGAGTCGCAAAAGGAAATTTTAGCAAGTATGGATTATGCGTCTATAGGTAGTTTAATTTTGATTGGAAAATGGGGTTTTGATGGAAGCTCAGGGCACAGTGAGTATAAGCAGAACTTCTCCAATGATGATCCAGACCTGACAGATGGAAGTTTGTTCGTGACGTCGTACGTGCCTTTGCGTCTTGTGTCTTTAGTGGAGACTACAGGTGAGGAGACTATTGTGTGGAAAAATCCTCGACCTTCCTCTACGAGGTACTGTCGACCTGTTCGATTCCAGTTCGCTAAAGAAACAAAAGACCTGTCAAAACTGGAGGAAACGTACATCAAAGAAAAAATTGATGCCTTGGTTCCCACGTCGTATAGACTAAATAACAGTAATGACGAAGTGGAAGTGAATCACATGTTGCATTTCACCATGGTGGATGGCAAAGTTTGCAGTTCTTTAAGTGACCTACACACATCCAGATGCTATTTATGTGGAGCTCGATCCGCCGAAATGAATTCTGTTGATTTATGCTTACAAAAAGAGATCGACGTAACGAAGATAGAGTTCGGGTTGTCTCCACTACACTCGTGGATTAGATTTTTTGAATGTTTGATCCACATTTCATATCGCCTAGACGTAAAAAAGTGGCAAGTCAGACTGCCTGAGGACCAGGAATCGGTAGCCCAGAGAAAACTACGAATCCAGAGAGAGCTAAGGCAGAAGTTAGGGCTAATTGTCGACAAGCCACGCAGCGGAGGTAGCGGAACCTCCAACGATGGAAATACGGCGCGCAAGTTTTTTGCAAACTCTGCCATCTCGGCCGAAGTAACCGGAGTCAATAAGGACGTCATTGACAGGTTTGCAACAATTTTGAATTGCCTTTCGTCTGGATATGCAATAAACTGCCAAAAATTCAAAGTGTATGCTTTAGACACAGCTCGACTGCTGATTCAACAATATCCATGGTTTAATATGCCACCTTCAGTGCACAAAATCCTGATTCATGGCTCCGAAGTGATGGAGCAGATGATGTTGTCTGTGGGAGAGCTATCTGAAGAAGCAGCAGAGTCTAGCAATAAAAATTTAAAGGCATTCAGACTAAATAATACCCGGAAACATTCACGAGTTGTGACAAACACAGATTTATTAAATCGTTTGCTTTTACATTCGGATCCATTTATAACGGGCCTCAGAAAATTACCTAGGAAAAAAAAGACTGTCCTTTCTGAGCTTGTAATTAGTTTATTAGATTAGTTATCTAATTTGTAGATTATTAGTTGTTTCATTTGTAGATCATCATTAGCTCAAGTATTATCATGTAATACTTAGCCTACTCTAAGTTCATAATAACTACCTAATTAATGATATCTAATTGTGTTTAGTTAAGGTACATAAGCTATAATTTAAGTTATTTTAAATTGTAATTAGTAAGATATTATGATACTGTAACTTTTTAATTTTGAGAATTGTTTTTGTATGATCATAGGATTGTGTTAAATTAAATTAATTATTTTTTTACTGTTTTTTTGCAATAATAAATATTTTTACTGTAAAATATGGTCTTTGATTACTTGTTAATACCATTTTTAGTCGATTTGGTTAGATATAATAATCAACAGTTCAAATTTATACGACATCGGCACTTTTGGCCGCTTTACTTAGAGCGCGGAACCACTGTGCGTGTGTGCGTGCGCGTGTGTGTGTGTGTGTGTGTGTGTGTGTGTGTGTGTGTGTGTGTGTGTCAAATAGTCTTAGTGTCTTCTCAATGTGTATCAAAGTATCTGACTTTGCATAATGCCTCTATGCCTGTATTCCCCGAAAGAGTAGGCAGAAATCTACGACTCTCAACACTCGCATTTCGCCTATTAAACAGGATGTATCAGAAAGGTGTGGCTAAGTGTCTAAACACACTATGCCGAAGGTACGCGACCGAAGTTCAATACTGACGACACATTACAACCGAAATTACGTTGCCAAATTACATTGTTGTTGAATCAGCCGCGGAACTTCGGTCGCGTACTTTCGGCATAGTGTGTTTGGACACTAAGTCTTAAGTTGTTTACCTTTCTAATACACCCTGTAAAAGATCTATGGAAAAAAAAATACAAACATTAAAAAAAAAATATACAGAAACACAAATAAATACAGACTCCGGGCTGCTTCAAAGAACCCCGACCTAATGATCAAACGTAGGAGTGCCCTACGCTCAAAACTGGCGTTTGTAACCACTAGACGAATGCGGTAGTTATCAGTTTCACAAGGCCCCCTTGCAATAATAGTGTATAAAAATTGCCCGTGTATTGCAAAGATACTTATTTCTTCCCACTGCTGGGACACTGGCCTCCTCTCTATGAGAGGAAGTGGGCCGCCTACCACGCGGGCCCAGTGCGGGTTGGTGGATGTCACACATCTTCAAATTTTCGGTTCTACAACATGCCAGCTTCCTCACGATGTTTTTCTTCACCGTGATGAGTGGTGATGAAATATTTTTTATATAAATTAAAGCGCCTGTCAGCAGGGTTCGAACCTACGACCTAGAACTCAGTAAGTCGCGGCCGCTACCACTGGGCCACCACCGCTCTCCAGTAACTCCAGCTGCGTGCCTGATAACTTGCCTGAATGCCAAACTTTTTCGTCGACTGTACCTACTACAGGCCCACTTCAATGCCGCTAGTTATTAGATCCAAGTGTTTATTTGTACTTTAGACCAATCTCTGTAATTGCTGCGCTGATTTTGAAGTATGGATGACCTTACTTGTAGTGTGGAGTGTTTATTTAAATTTCAATGAGGTGACTAGTCAAATTTTAAGTTATTATAAATGCAAAATGATTGACCTTTACAATGTAATTAAGGACGCTGTTACAAATGGGCAGTCAAATCATTAAGTTTTACACAAAAGTATGTTTATTAAATAAAATGCTTTGCATTCTTAAAATGTTTTTTGGCCGAATTGTTGATAGATGTGCATGGTACGATTCTGAACCATAAATATAATTTTAGATAGGTACATTTTCTCAATAAATGTACCGAAGTAAAAATTTTCACTTCGGTACATTTATTAAGAAATCATTTCTTAAAAAAATTATATTTATAGTTCAGAATCGTACCATGCACATCTATCAACAATTCGGCCAAAAACCATTTTAAGAATGCAAAGCATTTTATTTAATAAATACACTTTTGTGTAAAAAAGTAATTATTTGACTACCCATTTGTAACAAAGTCCTTAATGGATCTGCATTCTACAATGACTGTGCAAATACACACATCAAAAGTGTCTAGGGATCAAGCATTTTTATGCGGATTTCTTGAGATTGAGATGTGGCTTTGTAATAAATTTATGATTTTATAAATTTATATGGATCCTTTTTGGTGCATTTCATAATTTGAATCAGGAACTGTGAATCAAATTCGAGTAAAAGATGAAAATCAGCTGTCAATATTTTCCCTATAAAAACATACAACGCATTGAAGACATTATTAGTGCTACTGTTTCCCTACTACTGATTAAAACCAACGTTATTATGGAGCGGCGACGTCATTTAAGCAGGGAAGAAATGCTCAGAGCCGTGGGAATGATAGAAGCTGGTTCCCGGCAACGTACTGTGGCTTTAGCTCTGAATACAAGTCAGAGTGTTATCAGTCGACTTTGGACACGTTACCGAAGCACTGGTACCGTGGCTGAGCGCCATGGAGGACGGTATCGCTGCACCACACGGAGACAAGACCGATACATTCAAATCTTAACTCGAAGAGCTCCAACTATAACCGCCATGATGTTAGCCGTGAGGCTTCATCACTCTTCAGGGAACTTAATTAGCGACCAAACAGTCAGAAACCGCTTGCATGAAGTGAACCTTCATTCCCGAAGACCGCTACGGGTACCACCTATAGCAATGCACAATCGTAGGATTCGATATCAATGGGCTCTTGAACACAGAAATTGGGCAGAAGAACAATGGCGTTTCGTGTGCTTTTCTGATGAGTCTCGTTTTGGTATGAGACCGGATACAAGACGTATACGACACTGGAGAACCCCTGGACGCCAACAGCGATTAAAATCCTGCCAGGAAGTCCATCCTTATAGTGGTGGAACCATCATGGTATGGGCGGGTATTTGGATCGGCGGAAGAACTGAGTTGATTTGGATCAGAGGCAACCTCAACGCTCAAATTTATGCTGAGACGATTGTATCAGACGTCATCGTTCCTCTACAAGTGCAAATCGGTCCCTTATTTCAGTTAATGCATGATAATGCACGACCGCACACCGCAAGAGTTGTAAGACAGACTCTCGCCGCAGCTAACATCAATGTCCTGCCCTGGCCTGCTCAGTCGCCAGACTTGAACCCGATTGAGCATGCATGGGATATGCTACAGAGAAGAGCTCTGCCGAATATGGAGGGTATCCAGTCGCAAGACCTTTTTTTGTTGTTGCAACGAACATGGGCGGCCATTCCACAGCGTGATTTGGATGAACTCATTTTGAGTATGCCAAACCGATGTTCTTGTGTTGTTAGTGTTCGCGGTAGAAACACGGATTATTAATTGTTTAAGTTACCCAATAAAATTTTAAAGAAAACTGTTATTTCAGTCTTTTTTTCGAACTTTAATGTTAGTGGTTCAAATGTCAAAAATCCCTTTATTAGGAAAATGGCAAATTTCTTTATTAATGCAAAGGTGACTTGGTTTATCGTTACTGTGACAAACGAAAACACTTTATTTGATGAATCCTTAAAGAAAATTTTAATTAATATCAATCAGGAGAAAAGTTATTGCAAAAATATATGTTGATCCCTAGACACTTTTGATGTGTGTATCTTATGATGTAGGTATGTAAGAAAAAACCTCATCAGCGTGATGCAATATAAGGTAATATTTGCTTCAGTCAGACCTATGAGTAAGTACCTACTATACACGACCATCAAACTGATCAACATTGTAATCGAGAAACAATTATCAGCTGACTCATACAAATCTATGGGACGGCTGTATTTTTTCTCGATTACGATGTTGGTCCCATGGAGAAAGTTGTTCAATTTTGTGGTCTGTAGGTACCACAACATCCTAAAATTTGTCCACACCTGTCTGATATACCCTGTATTGCAGTTTTTCTTAGATAAGTGGCAAAAACCAAAAGCTTGGCATTGAACTAGCGAGAGAAAATTTGAGTTCAACCTTGCCTGTTACACGTAACGGGAGCCCACTCCCTCCACATTCGATTAACTTACTTGGAGGGATGGCCACACTTAGGTAAGTACTACGGTCAAGGAGTAAAAATATTAAGTAATTTTCAAACACATTTCTTTTCCACACAGCGGGCGCATGTCGCCTTTTCTAACTGCCATTTTCATTCAAACTATTGTATAGTCGGAAAAATAATAAGGTGCAAGTGAAAATGAACCTTAAGGTGCTTAACAATCAATACTATTCTATTTATTTGTATTCCTTGAATGTACAGTCAACAAAAGAGATATCTAGGCAGGGTATACTAACATATTTGTATGTGAATTGCTTCATGCTCAATTTCGTGACAATATACAATTTCGTGTTGGTGTGTCACAATGTAGGAGTATTGCAAAAACAAAGTAATATATATAAAATTGAGCAAGAAGCAATTCACATACAAATTTATGTTACTCTGCCCTGCCTAGATATCTCTTTTGTTGACTGTACCGTCGACAAAAGCCAGGCCTTTCCAATTTTGAAACAATTTTGCTTGCAAATTTTTTGTGCCGTTCCGAATTTCTATTGTTGGGCGAGAACAAAAAAACCATAGGGGCAGGGTTTCTTCAATGAGTCAATGTATACAAAAAGCAACTTTAAGGTTTCGCGTACATTTGCGGTGAATCACTTTTCAACCTTATTACCTTAGTAATAAGGTTTAAAAGCGGTTGTACGACCGGCACGCGCAGTCAGTTCTGCTACCACCTCGCTGACTAATTAACTACTCTAATGACATTAACTACTCTCTCTAAATACGACAAAAGAGGACTAATTTATAGGAAAAAGTTTGAAATTAAATATCCAAGCTTATATCAAATGTAGCATTTACAATTTAATATTATAATAATGAATATAGTCAACAATATTTACAATAAAATACACCGTCCTATAAGAACTTGGCGCCGCCTATAATGTTCACTGGCCGTCCTTTGTACTTCTTCGATATGTCACTCTCGATCTGGGAACAAAAGATAGCTATTAGATTTTTTTTTATAAAACCAGCGAGTCTACTTTCGTCTAATGTGGTGACGTGCCAAAATACCGACATTTCTTTGCTTTAAATATGAATGTGATACACTAGACCTTCCGAAATAAATTCTCTAAATGATGATGAAAACCGCATTAAAATCCGTTGTGTAGTTTACAAGAACAACACGGTCACACAGACAAAACGAAAAGCGACTTAACACATACATAAACTCAGTTCTTCTACCCAAGGGAGCAGGCAGAAACTACAGAATGCCACCTGCTACGATCCAAAGTTACAAACACAGTGGGAGCGGGCGGCGCGGGTAGCGGATTCCGCAAGCGGGTGTCATCATCTTCCTGCCCTTATCCCATATTACTTGGGGTCGGCGCAACACGTTTTCTTCTTCCATTCTCCCCTGTCAACCGTCACGCTATCATTCACTCTCTTCTCTTTCATATCATTCCTCACACAATCCATCCATCTTTTCTTTGGCCTTCCTCTGCCTCTCCATCCATTAACATGTATTAGGTTGGGGAAAAAGTCTTTTCGCATTATAGTATGTATGAACTTAAAATAAAATCTCTTTGTATCATTGAAAGTTTAAATTTTAAAGAACATAATTCCAAATTCAAATTATGAAAATGTGTGATTTTCATTTGTTTTTCGTACTGTCAAGATGAGTGAATCTAATGAAGAAATTCGATACATTTTAAAATTTTACTACAAAAAAGGTAGAAATGCAACGCAAACCGCGAAAAAAATTTGCGATGTTTATGGACCCAGTGCAGTGTCTGTGAGAGTAGCACAAATTTGGTTTAAGCGTTTCCAATCCGGAAATTTTGATGTCAAAGATGCACGTCGCTCTGGTCGCCCTATTACGGATAAAATGAATGCCATTTTTGAAAAAGTGGAGAAAGATCGGCATATTAGTAGTTACGACGTAGATGAAGAACTAGGGAAACCTAATGAACCGTGTAATCATTTGTGATTCTTCACAAATGATTACACGGTTCATCAGGTTTCTTTCAGAGAGCTCGTGAGGTACCCAAATATCAAGCTTCTTTGTGTACCCAGTTTTTTTCAAATGCGCCAAAACTGTTTTGTGGCCATTCCCTAGTTCTTCATCTACGTCGTCAAAAATCGTTCGGTTTCATTACGTCGTAATAAAGAATTATTACGACGTAATGAAACCGAACGATTTTTGAAGAAGCTGATAACTGGTGATGAAAAGTGGATCACGTACGACAAGAACGTGCGAAAAAGGTCGTGGTCAAAGGCCGGTCAGGCTTCACAGACTGTGGCGAAACCCGGGTTAACTTGCAACAAGGTGATGCTGTGTGTGTTGTGGGATTGGAAGGGCAGTATTCATTATGAGCTGTTACCACCAGGCAGGACCATCGATTCTGAACTCTACTGCGAACAACTGATGAGATTAAAGCAAGAAGTTGATAGAAAGCGCCCGGAATTAATCAACAGAAGGGGTGTGGTTTTTCATCATGATAACGCTAGACCTCACACATCTTTAGCCACTCAGCAAAAATTTAGAGAGTTTGGCCGGGAGGTGTTAATGCATCCGCCGTATAGTCCTGACCTTGCACCTTCAGATTTCCATCTGTTTCGGTCTCTTCAGAATTCTTTAGGCAGTGTCAGGTTAACATCACGAGAGGACTGCCAAAACCACTTGTCGCGGTATTTTGATCAGAAGTCCCAAAATTTCTATAGCAATGGGATCATGTCCCTACCTACAAGATGGCAAAAAGTTATCGAACAAAATGGTACCTACATACTTTAGATAAATGTAAATAATGTATATTAAAAAATGTTTTGAATTTTCTTAAAAAATGCGAAGAAACTTTTTCCCCAACCTATTATATTCATCACTCTTTTAGTCAAATGCGTTTCGTCTCTCCTCATTACATGCCCATACCAAGACAAACGATTTCCTTTCAACTTTTCTGTCACTGGCGCCACTTTCAAACTTCCTCTTATATACTCATTTCTCACTTTATCCATTCTCGTCACTCCACACATCCATCTCAACATTCTCATCTCCGCTGCATGCAATTTTTTTTCATCCATCTTCTTCACTGCCCAGCAATCCGATCCATAAAGTAAGACAGGCCTTATCACGGACTTGTAAATTTTCCCCTTCAACTTGAGGGGCATCCGTGGGTCGAAAGTTGTTCCTGTAACCTGTCGCCATTTCATCCATCCTGAGTTGATCCAGTGCGTTATGTCTCGGTCTACTTCGCCATCCCCTTTGACAAGCGACCCGAGGTACCGAAAGTCGGAGCAGATCGGTAAGGGCGTTCCGGCAAGAGATATGGGCACAGAACCGGAGAGACCGCCAAAATCACAAAACAAATACTCTGTTTTGGTACGACTTACTCTCAGGCCAACGGTCTCCAATCTTTTCCACCAGACCGCTAGCGGGTGTCGTATTCCGCAAGCCGGTGTCGTAAACACATAATTCCTTTTGTCTATTATCAAAGTGTCAGAACGTAATCCGCCGCGGGAATCCTTCCTACATCCGCTTCCGCCATCTGCGCCGCTCCCACTGTGTTTGTACCTACACTTACAAACTCTTTTTGCCTTGTAAAAGCGACTTTATTTTACAATATGTATTTTATGATTATGATTATGTAGAGGAGCTCGTGGCTAAGTAATAACAGCCGCAAGGGTCGATCCATCAGGTCTCCGCTAATCTACGCTTGCCGGGGTTGGTCCGTGGATGGGTGACCATCTTTACATGCTGAGACTCGTCCGTGCCTCGGAAAGCACGTTAAGTCGTTGGTCCCTGCTGTCATTCGTGGATCTTTGACAGTCGTTACGGGTCGTCAGAAGCCCGAAAGTCTGACAACCAGTCTTACCAAGGAGTATCATCCATCTAAAATACTGGTATTCAGCTGCACCCAGTTAGACTGGAAGCCGACCCCAAAATGCTAGGCAGATTGATGTGTACATAGTACGAGTACCTGTGCCTGCAGCTCCTTGGTCCTGCTCACGATGCGCGTGAGCACGGGGCGCAGCTCGGCGGCGCGCGCGGCTGCCGCGCGGCTCTGGTCGGCTGCGCGCGCGGCCAGCCGGCTCAGCTTGTCGCACAGGGTCAACTTCTGCTTCAGTTGGGCTGTCAGCACGTCTACGTATCTGTAGTAAAAATAATTGTTGTAAAAAGTTAGGAGTACAGACAGCGATCAGTTAGACGACGTACGTACGGACGTGAAAATATCGCGGCGATTTTTTTCGCGCACTGGATTTTCAACGCACTGCTTAGCGCCGAGATTTGAAAATCCAACAGTCTGTTTTTTCTACGCGCTTGAATGCACTCTGTTGTTAAGTTAGATTCTCAATGCTCGGCTCAACACCGAGAGTTGAAAATCCAGTGCGCGATAAAATCGAACGTCGGCTTACACTTTTATTATATACTAGCTATTGCCCTTAAGGTCCAGCTGGTCTTCGCTCGAACATACTCCACGATCTCCTCAACCTTCCTGATGTGACGTAGTCGGGACACATAGAGCTGCGTCGTAGGTATTGCCGGACGCAACATATTGGGTCCTGCCAGCGCGGTCCCGCACTGGTTCCGACTAGGAGGCTTCTTTCTCTTCTTCCTCTCCACTCTCACGAAGCCATCCTCGTCACACGTGTCTGTAGCTGGGCCTAGCTGTTTCGAACCCCTGTCGGCAGGTTCACAGCAGCTTCTCTTATCCCCCTTCTGTGCCATAGGTTTGTGGGACGATAGCAGAATAGGCACGTTTAGGGGTCGACGCACCTACCTGAGTTACTTTCGCATTTATAACTAACTAGCACTTCCCGCGCGGCTTCGCTCGCGTGGGTGTCGGGAAATATCCCACGGGAACAAAAATCCTTCCTTATTCTTTGTCTACATTATAAAGGGAACCTCTACGCAATATTTCAGATTTCTATGTCCAATGGTTTGGGCTTGGCGTTGATGAGTCAGTCAGTCAGTCAATCAGGACTTATCTTTTTATATATTACTAGCTTTTGCCAGCGGCTTCGCCCGCGTGGATATCGAGAAATATCCCACGGGATCGTACTACCGGGAATTCCTTCCTTATTCCTTGTCTACATTATAAAGGGAATCTCTGTTCAAAATTTCAGCTTTCTAGGTCTAAGGGTTTGAGCTGGGAATTAATGAGTCAGTCAGCACTTCTCTTTTTATTTATATAGATAGATTATTTAACTTTGTAATGTCTATTCTAATGAGTATTATATCGGCTTTGTTAGGTATGTTTTGTTTCAATTTGTAATTCATATTACTTCGACATAATATGTGAGAATATAATGTTTGATGTAGGCACTCATAATAAACATAATAGTATTCGTAATAAAAATAGACCGAGAATTATGGCGTGATTGAACAAAGGTCTTCCTGGTATTCTTAAAGCTCCTATTCTAACTATAAAGACACTCAATCATTAACCAAATCGGTCAGATTTATATGAAACGAACTTTTGCCAGCGGCTGCGCCCGTGTATATGTCGGAAATTATCCCACGGGAACCTACTACCGGGATGAAAAGTATCCTGTGTGTTAATCCAGGTTATAGCCGAATTTCATCTAAATCCGTACAGCCATTCTTGCGTGATTGAGTAACAAACATACAAACGTTCACATTTATTATATTAGTAGGATATAGATAGGCTTGCGTTTGATCACTATTTCACCTGATGGGAGCCGTAAGAGGAGACGGAGTGGACGGTGGAGCAAGCAAACGATTTACGAGTAAATGTCTGAATGATTTCGATGTATATTTATATGTACGAGTTACTTTCAGCATTTCTGAAGTAAATGTCATTGAAAGTTGAGTTTACATTTTTTACTGTTTCCGCAATCCTGCAAAAGATTCTATCTCTATCTCCCTCTTACTCAAGAAATTTTGTTTTAAAATTCCTATAAAACCAAAGGTATATGGTTAAATCATTTGGATTTTCCTTATGTTATTTGACTATATTCTCTATTGCTGTACTAAAACCGAAACATGCAAAAAAAAAAAAACCCTCCTCCTTTCCTTGAAATTTTTTCGATAGAAAAAAAAATCCAAACTAGCACCGTCTATTTTCTGTTTTATAGGATTATACGTAAATAGTTCCTTATTGTATGCTTTCAATCGAAAGTATTTAAATATGTTAAGAACTTACTAAGCTAAAAATATATTTAAGTATCGCATTTTGTCGTAAATCTATATTTAAACTTAGCGCGTTTAGTTCCGGTGTGCGTGAGAGTCTTCTATCTCACGCGTGAAACTAGAAAGCCATAACGCCATTTCACTTACACACCGAGCTAAACCACGCAACGATGTATCCTCTTAAACTATAGTATTACTGCACAAACCTAGGCGAGTGCTTGACATTGTGCAGATGGTTGATCTCGGGCGCGGTCATCTTGGCGGTGGCGATCTGCACGGCGTCCAGCATGGCGGTCAGAGCCGCCGTGCTCTCAGTGGGCAGCTGCTGCAGCAGGCTGAACGAGTGACTGTCTCCTGATGTGTTGGTCTCGTACAGGCGCATCTTAAGGAATGATTCCAACTGGGGAAGTGGAGTTTGAATTAGTCTAAGACAATATTTCCAGTTGTATTTTTGTAAATAAAATTCGTTAACCGTCTCATTAGAAAACAAGTTATTACTATAACGCAAACCTTACAACTTAAGTTTGATCCGCTGTCGCAGCCCGCGAAGTTTAAATTTTCTTGCGTTTTTTGCAATTTCCAAGTCAGTGTCAGGTTGTATCTTGATCAAAATATGATTCGCGACAGTAAGAAATATGTATTTACATAATTTTAACCATAAAAATCATCAATAGATTCTCTCTAAGTCAGATTTGCTCCGGATTCATCTGATTTTCGGAAATCAAAAAATATGCAATTTGAAAATTGCAAAAAAACGCAAGAAAATTTGAATTATCCGATCTACCTTAGCGCAATCACCTTAAGCCCTTTATTGTATTCTGAAATTTATTCCGACGAGCGAGGGTAAAGTTCTTGGTACAAAATTGACAACTTACGACTCGGTTCTAAAGTACTTTTTTTATTATTAAGAAAGGAATGACCAGACACGTGGCTTTTTTTATTTACCTTTATTTAATTAACTAAACCGATGGAGTATAGGTGTATTCCTCACACATACCTCGACAAGCTGGTCGATGAGCTGGCTTCTGCTGGCCGGGTTGTCCAGCAGCGTCAGCGCGTCCTTCCCGCGAGCCACGCCGCCGCACACTCCCTGCTCCTCCACCACTATGCCAGACTCCTCCAGGGACACGTGTGCTAAGTCAGCTGATATGTCCTGGGATGAGAATAGCATCAAAAATTATCTATAATTAGCTTCTGCCCGAGGGTTCGCCCGCGTCATCATTATCATTCCCCTGCCCCTATCTCAATTTATTTGTGGTCGGCGCAACATGTCTCATTCTTCCAAACTTCTCTCTTAGTCGTCATCACGGTAGTCACTCCCTTTCTAGCCATATCATCATTCACACAGTCCATCCGTCATTTCTTTGGTCTTCCCCTACTCGTATAGCCATCCACATTCATACTCAAAACTTTTCTGACAACATTTTCCTCATTCCTCCGCATCACATGCCTATACGATGACAACCGATTCCGCAAAACTTTTCAGTCACCGGTGTCACTTTCAGACGTGCTTGTCGGAAATTATCCCACGGGAACGTACTACCAAGATAAAAAGTACCCTATGTATTCATCCAGGTTATAAACTGTGTGCCGAATATCATCCAAATGCGTTCAGCCGTTTTTGCGTGATTGAGTAACAAGCATCCAAACATTCACATTTATAAATATTACTAGCTTAAAGCTTATTACTTTATTTTATTTTTATTATTTGTTGTTATAGCGGCAATAGAAATACACAATCTGTGAAAATTTCAGCTGTCTACCTATTACGGTTCATGAGATACAGCCCGCTGACAGACAGACGGACGGGCAGCGGAGGCTTAGTGAGGGTTCCGTTTGGTACTCTTCGGTACGGAACCCTATAAACTGCCATTTTGAGATAGTTTTCACTTTTGGTCGAAAAGATTCCGTTTGAGTGTCAATTCCGTCTGTTGTGTATGTTGTGTGAGCCCCTTCGTGTTTCTTGTAAAAAAAGCTTACTTACAACATTCTCAGGTACAGCGACGTCAATGTTCCCCCAGTCGATCTCTGCGCCCGCGTCGCCGTCACCGAAGTCTATGTCTGCGGCCGCCGCGTCTATTGAACCGAAGTCTATCTCGGCACTGTCGCCGAAGTCTATCTGTAAACGATAAAGAATAATTATGTCAGTGAGAGGTGACATATCATGATGATGAAATTCAATCTACCTAGCCTTTTCCTAACTATTTTGGGGTCGCCTTCCACAGTCTAACCGGATGCAGCTGAATACCAGTATTTACATAGAGCGACTGCCTATCTGACCTCCATAACCCAGTAGCTGGGTAACACGATACCCCTTGGTAAGACTGGTTGTCAGACTCGGGCTTCTAACGACCCGTAACAACTGTCAAAGATCCACGAATGACAGCCGGGACCAACAGCTTAACGTGCTTACCAAGTCACGGAGGGGTCTCGATATGTAATGGATGGTCACCCATCCACGAACCGACCGGGCGACCGCGGCAAGCGTAGCTTAATCTTCTTATCAACCCGTGCAGCTGTTATCATTTAGCCACGAGCTCCTCCATACCATAATTAAATATGTATAGCAAAATATTAATCATTTATTTTACAAAATCCGTTACTTAAATGCCATAAACTGCTAAGGGCCGATTTATCAATCATCAGATAACTTATAATTGGGGAATATGTTTGACGTTTTGACAGCTCTTGTTTAAAAAATATGTCAAACCGCCATATTTATACCTCAGATACAAGTTATCTGACGATTGAAAAATCGGCCCTAACACAATTAACTAGTAACTAAAAAAATGTTGCAATGTTGATCTATAACTAGAAACTACATTAACTCTAACTAACCATTTTCATTTAGAGCTCATTATTTGAGTTGATATCCTGCGTTTAATTAAAAAGGTTTGTGAACACTATTGAATTCACCATTGACAAGATAATATTGCAATGTTTTAAAAACTTGCGAGTTTAATTTACAATACAGCCTAGTAAAAATATGTAAGATTAATTTAAACAGCAATGTAATAAAACTAAAAGCTTGCTGAAATGCTTGCATGTACATGGTGTCTCAAACGTAGTGGTCCAAAGGCAAATGGAGTAAAGCGGGGGTGGCCACCTATCATTTAAACATTTCAAATTCAAATTTTATTTATTTATTTAGATTTACCAACGTTCGTATACACTAAAAAAAATACAGGAAGCAACTAAAAATAATGAACTAAATGTAACAAACAATTATAGGTAAATACAGCATTTTCTTATTTCAAATTCTTTATTGCGAACTAAGTGTATAACTTTGAAGATGTTAACAATTGTAGGTTCTTAGAACTTAGTTGCCTGTTAAGGCATTGCAATTTAAATTGTTATAAATATTTAAAAACATAGGTATACGTAGGTACTCAGTATTATAGTTATACAATTTACATTATATTATATTAATTATCATTATTCAATTTTTTTTTATTTTAACAGACTATTCTTACAATTTACATCACATTATTCAACAATCTTTTAATATGTAATAATTATTTTCTTCAAGGAATTCTTTTACAGAGTAATATGTATTTTTAATCAGGAAGTATTTTAGCTTCCTTTTAAAAATACCAATTGAATGTAGGTTCTTAATGTCTATGGGTAACTTATTATATATCTTTAAGGCCCATACAAAAAATGCTATTGCTATATACTGCAGTGTGGGATGTTTTATTGCGTAATGTATTTTTGAGTCTGCTTGTTAATGTGTCATAGCTACTGATGTTTGATTTAACTAAAATTGAGGCCGCGTAGATAGGTATACAGAGCAGGGAGGGTTAATATCTTGAGATTTACAAAATGAGGTTTACATGAATTTGTTTGGTGTATCCCACATATTGATGTAATACACTTTTTTTGTGCCTTGAACGCAATTTCCTTATCAGTTGAGTATCCCCAATATAGTATCCCATAAGATAGAGTGGATCCCACATAGGCATGATAAGCACTAAGCAGTGTCGTTTGGTTAGATACTTTTTGAGCATGTAGAGGGCCTATGAGAATTGATTTAATTTGTTACATACACTATTTACATTTCAAAGTTGGGAATTTCTCAAGTTCAGAAAATTTCGTTAATATAATCGTTTTCAAGAAATTTTACACATTCACTTGGATTTTTCGACCCTGTGAACAAAATTTTCGACGTAGCAAGTTCAAATCTGGGTGGAAGATGCTTTGACAGTGTAGGTACAAGATTATGTTCCGTTCAGTGTGGCTCTTCAACGCTTCAGATTTTATTATTACTTGCCTTTTCTAACTTTTTATTTAACTTTAGCGAAACTTTCAATGCCCAGCTAAAAAAAAATTACCAAATACGCCAACTTTTAAGTCTTTAAATGATAGGTGCTTTACCCCATTTGTCTTTGGACGTTTGAGACACCATGTATAATTAAATGCTTGTTGATTTATTGGCAATTTTATAAATAATAATAATACCAGCTTATTATTGTCCCACTGCTGGGCAAAGGCCTCTTCTCATACAGAGAAGACGTGAGCATTGATCACCACGCTTGCTTAAGACGGGTTGGCGATTACGACTTATATGAATTAGGTTCATAAAAGCGATGTTTTCGTTCACCGATGTTAGTAATGGAGTGAACTTCGTAAATACGGGCTAAAATTAATTGGTAAAATTACCTGATCTCCTGCCCCCTGATCTTCATCATCCAGCTCAATATGCAACGGATCATGCTCCACACCTAACGGGGCTTCCCCGTAACTCCACTCGTACACCGTGGTGTTGCCATGCTCCACCACATATTGTAATAATGGCAACACCTCTGATGATTTGTCACCCAAAATGTACTTCGAGAAAGCTGAGTAAAGGTCAATGCCTGGCTGTAGAGGTTTTAGTGATTTGCCTATCTGTAAAAATAAACAAATAAAGGATATTGCATTTCTGTTTTGTAAAAAAAAGGCAAATTCATACTAAAATAAAATAAAAAAATGATGCTAAATAATAGGAGATACCCATTATAAAATGAAAACATTGAAATACGGAGGGTATTTCAATGTTTTCATTTTATAATGGGTATAAGCTAAGTAGCAATACAAATACATTAAATGCACGTGTAGCGTGGCCTGGGTGACCCCCTGGATAGCCCTGCCCTGCTACATAACAACAACGTTCAAAGGTTCCTTCGTTTATCTTCGGAAAAACCGAACTTTGCCGAATTAAATGTGACTGGTCCAATAAGGGAGTAACGGAATTAGTGCTACAGTATCGGTGAGATAGGTAGTCAAATCATTACTTTTTACACAAAAGAATTTTTGTTCAGTAAAATGCTCTGCATTCTTAAAATGTTTTTGGCCGAATTGTTAATAGATGTGCATGGTACGATTCTGAACTATAAATATAATTTTAGATAGGTACAGTTTCTCAATAAATGTATAGAAGTGAAAATTTTTATATACTTCAGTACGTTTATTGAGAATCACACAGAGAGACACTAAAAGCGACCTTGATTTATAATGATTTATATACAGGGTGTAACTTAAATAACGCACGACCTCTTAAGGGGTCATTGTACTCAACATTATGAACAAGTTTACTACGGGACCAAACCTCAAATTGCGAACATAAATCAGTTGTTCCCTTCATTTTGACGAGATTGTTTGATTTTTTTTCGATGATTTTGATTTTGTCGAGTTATGCGAACATAAATGTAGCATACAGTAGATTTTTTTCCGCGATTTCAGGTTTGATCCCATCGTTAAAGTTGAACCTACATCTTCCTCTGCCTAGCCTTTTCCCAACTACGTTGGGGTTGGCTTCCAGTCTAACCGGATGCAGCTGAATACCAGTATTTTACATGGAGCGACTGCCTATCTGACCTCCACAACCCAGTTTCTGGGTAATACTATACTCCTGGTAAGACTGGTTGTTAGACTTTCGGGCTTCTGACGACCCGTAGGTCACGACTGTCAAAGATCTACGAATGACAGCCGGGACCAACGGCTTAACGTGCTTCCGAGGCACGGAGGGTTATTGGTATGTAAAG
This sequence comes from Cosmia pyralina, assembly GCA_946251885.1. Taxonomy (NCBI): domain Eukaryota; kingdom Metazoa; phylum Arthropoda; class Insecta; order Lepidoptera; family Noctuidae; genus Cosmia; species Cosmia pyralina. The sequence continues at coordinate 23,789,061 of OX276351.1, forward strand.
ATGGTCACCCATCCACGGACCAATCGCGGCAAGCGTAGCTTAACCTGATCGATCGTCCCGTGCGGTTGTTATTACTTAACCACAAGATGTATAGATACAACGTGTCGTTTTGCATCCTCGTCAAAAAGGGTGTGGTATAGACCATCAAACCGAACAACTTTTTCCATGGCACCAACATCGGTATCGCGAAAAAATAATCAGCCGTCCCATACATTTGCGTCGAGTAGGTATCGAAGTTTTCTATGGGACATTTGAAAATTTTGTCGCGAATACGATGTTGGTCCCATGGAGAAAGTTGTTCACTTTGATGTTCTGTATCATACTCTGAAATTTGACGAGGATGCAAAACGACACGTTGAATGCCTTACCTTGTCATAAATATCAGGCAGTTCCTGAAGCCTATCCACCAGCTCCTTTTTGATCTTCTCACCCTGGATGCCAAGCTGTTTGCAAAGCGTCAGGAATTCTGACTTGCTTGATGCTTCATTCTTCAGGAAGTCTGTGTGTTTCTTCTCACATTCCTGTAAAAAAGAAAACTCTTCATTTCAGGACTAAATTTGGATTACTGTAAGTTTTGGATTTTTGGAGCTGAGAAACATGTTTTTTATGTATTTATTTATTTTAGATGTGTCTGTAGGTCAAATAAATTTCCTTTTGAAAGAGTAATGACAACTGGTACCTACCTAACCACAATGTTAAACATGAAAGGACAAAAGCAAAGTTTACATTTACTAGTTACTTTTCACAACAAAAATGTTAAATATCTGACAAATGTTATGTAAAATCTGACAAAAGGCCTACTAGAAATCTATACTATCTCAATCTGCCTAGCCTTTTCCCAACTAAGTTGGGGTCGGCTTCCAGTCTAACTGGATGCAGCTGAATACCAGTATTTGACATGGAGCGACTGCCTATCTGACCTTCACAACCCAGTTACTGGGTAATACGATAAGACAAAACGACGACGTGTGTGGTAAGACTGGTTATCAGACTTTCGGGCTTCTGACGACTCGTAACGACTTTCAAAGATCCACGAATGATAGCCGGCACCAACGGCTTAAAGGGCTTTCCGAGGCACGGAGGAGTCTCGTTAAGTAAAGATGGTCACCCATCCACTGACCAACCCCGGCAAGCGTACCTTAACCTGATGGATCGACCCGTGCGGCTGAAATTACTTAGCCACGAGCTCCTCGGAAATCTATTTATTTATTTATTGGACAACCAACAAAGCATACACAAAAAAAAAATACATGTTAAAATAGCCATGTTATTATCACATATCATAGTGTAGCCTTAATTAAAGGCTGCCACGGCAAGCATAACATATAGGAGTAAAAAAAAGCAGTTACAAAAAATATTCTACTTATCTAGACGATCTATACTACCTAATAATAAAAAATGGCAAAGTAACTCTCTCTATTTGTCTGTCTGTTACTTAAATAATGGTAGACAGGTCGCCTGGGTCCTAGAGAAGGACATAGGGTACTTTCATCCTGAATATTTGTAAGCCTCGACATCCCCGGCCTCGGTAATTGTGATTACTGATCATGAGCGCAACTGCTGATCATGAGGTCCTGGGTTTGATTCCCGTGTCGGGCAAGTTGTTATTAGATTTTTCTATCTGGAATTTCTCAGTAGCAGCCCGGAGTCTGAGTGTGTGCCCGGTTGATGACAATAGGCGCGCCCCCTATTACATGGGACTTAACATAACTGGCGAAGTGTGGTGTACTATAGGCACACCTCTGCCCATCCCTTCGGGGAAACAAGGTGTGATGTTATGATATTTGTATAAAAAATTATGAAATACAAGCAAGCTACAACAACAATAACAAAACAACAACATTAATTTAATTAAAACTGCCTCATTCAACTTACAATTAAGGCAATACTAGCTAGGTTACTTACTAGGTTGAAACATCTAGTTCGGGAAAGTGTTATTTATGTTTAACCAAAGGAAATTCTCCATAATTTGGGTCTCAGTATTGATTTGATTTGATTTGATGGACATGCTTGCGCACTTTACCTGGGACTTATAACATTAGGTACTGGCAACATGTTGGTGCTGTACTGTTGTATACACCGCAGCCTGCCACTTGGGCGTACAGGCTAGATGTTGATCTTATTTCACCTACCAAGTCTTGACTAATGAGATAAAATTAATCAACTTCATTCATAATGCTCATTGATTATTGCAAGACTATTGGTAGACTCTTCACGCGACCAGAGGGTTTGCCAATGTTTAGGTCAAAGAATCAGCACTGCTGCCCAACGTGGCAAAGTTGCCAGCCTCTTGGGCATTTTTCCCACTGACACTTATGCGGACAATTTTTTTGATGCCCAAAGAGCTCTCCCTTTTTTCCTCTACAGACTTACATAGTAATATATAACGCGTAACGTTAAATGCGCAAAACCTCTTAAGGGGTCATTGTACTCATCATTATGAACAACTTTTATCGGGACCAAACCTGAAATCGCGAAAAAAAAATCGGCTGTTCAGCACATTTACGTTCGCATATCATCATTCTCCTGCCCTTATTCCAATCTATTTGGGGTCGGCGCAGCAACATGTCCTTTTTTTCCATACTTCTCTATTATTCGTCATCTCGGTAGTCACCCCCTTTCTAGCCATGTCATCTTTCACCCAATCCATCCATTGTTTCTTTGGTCTTCCCCTACTCTTATAGCCATCCACATTCATACTCAAAACTTTCCTCATGACATTTTCCTCACTCCTGCGCATCACATGCATGGGCATCGGAAATCGGTTATCATGGTATGGTACCATGACAACCGATTTCCGCACAACTTTTCAGTCACCGGTGCCACTTTCAGACTTCCGCTTATGTACTCATTTCTTATTCTATCCATTCGTGTAACACGACACATCCCTCTTAGCATTCTCATCTCAGCTGCGTGCAATTGCTTTTCATTCATACCTTTTGTGGCCCAACATTCTGATCCATACAAGACAGCAGGTCTAACCATTGTTTTATATATCTTCCCCTTAAGTTTAAGAGGAATGCGGGAGTCGCAGATTGTTCCCGTGACCTGCCGCCATTTCATCCATCCAGTGTTAATCCTATGCTTAACCGTCCAATCTACTTCGCCATCGCTTTGCACAAGTGAACCGAAATACCGAAAGTTGGAGCAGACTGGGAGAAGCGTGCCATCAAGCGCTATGGCTCCAGAACTGGAGATACGGCCGACATCGCAGAACATATATTCAGTTTTGGTTCTGCTCGCATAATTCGTCAAAATGTACTGAACAGCTGATATTTTTTTTGCGATTTAAGCTTTGGTTCCATAGTAAAAGTTGTTCATAATGATGATAACCCACAGTGAATGACCCCTTAATAGGTTTTGCGCATTTAATGTTACACATTGTATATCGAGGGTTTACTGCGAAAACCAACTAAGTGCAGTCAAGTCAGTTATGAGTTACTGCGTTTTAAAAGTCTATAACTAATTAAAATACTATAATTTTAGTAAATCCATGAAGTATCTTCTAAACCGTTTAACGTAGCGCTTAGCCAGTTTTACCCGTATAAAAAGCTCAACAAGATGAGAATTTTAATGCATTTATCTAATTTTTGTCAAAAATGTTGGTTAGCAGGTTTTCGCAGTACACCCTCGATATATTTTAGTACTAGATTGTATATTGTAGGTATAAAAAATTCTTCATTCACATACTATTGTTTACAATCAAGTTATTCTAACTGAACGGACAGCTGTGCTGCTGGGAGTTTGTTTCGCCACTTCTTCTTCGCAGCTAAAGCACTAGGAAGTGGTGAAAGGAGGCCGTTTTGGGAGACTGTCTTATGTAATTTTGACATTCAAAAAGGCCAGATTTTAAGCCTAATTTGAACAAATGATTAAATAAGTTAAACTTGATAAAATATAAGTAATACTAACAATTTGCAACTGGTCTTCTTTAGCAATTTGTTTCTTTAAGCCTGGGATCTCGTAGTTAATGTTCCTGACCAAGATCTGAGATGCCTCAGCCAAATACAGGTTCTCTTTCTCGTAGTTACGGGCTATATCTTGCCAGTCCTTCATTCTTTGTGAACCATACCTACAAGGAAATTGTGATAAAAATTAGAGACTTAAATGAAAATTTTAATAACTTTTGAACTGGTAAAGTGAATGGTTTAATTGATTAACCACAGATGCAGGAGTGTTAAAATGTTAGCAGTAAGCTGTGAAAGCCAAAGCAGCACTTACAATAACAGAACCTAGCTAGGATGTTCCATAATGCCACTCTAAAATCTAGGAAAGAATACAGCGGCTAATAACAATCACCACTCAACTAGGATTCAAGACAAACAAATGAGTAATAATCACCTTCCAAAAAGGTTCTTACTATCTGCCTCAGTTTCCTTCAATATGTCAACAATCTTCAGGCAGTGGAAGTAGTTGATATAGCTGCCAGCCAACAAGCTAGCTATGTCGTCATGTTTGGGCATGTCCTGCAACGCATTGTTAATCTTCTCCCTCACAGCCGGCACGGTCTTCTGCCATTCCTTGTTTACATGACGACGACTTACCAACCAGTCTTGTAACTTCCCAATGTTAATGTCTATGGGAATATTGCTCTCCTAAAAACAGGTTATCAATTAAAATAGCTGTTTTTAAATTATTTTATGCAATAATTATAAGTGCAAAAGTACTTACATCCATGTCGTAATAGGCTCTACTTCACAGTTATGTGATAATTTTAAAAACTAACTTTTACGTGAATTTATTTTACGGCAGCTGTTGTTGTTATGTGTGACGTGTCAACAAACGAATGACAGATTAACAATGACGTTATTTTTTATTTTTTTTTTTTTTTTAATATTTTTTTATTCATGACCATAGATACAAGTCTTTCAGTCGCATACATAAATGGTAATATTACAATACAAAGGTAATAAGGTACGAGTTACACTTCAGTAAATAACATTAACATATTAATAAGTTTTTACATCAATAGTTTTGTTCATTATTACCAACTGGCCACCCTTTCGGGTTGCGTGGGTACATCTCAGTGATATTATGTTAACATCGTTATTTTCATACTAAACATACAAACCTAGACATTTAAATAACAACATTAATTAAATTTTTTCTATAGTATTACAAATATATTTATACAACACACTAAAATATTCCTTATTTTCTAACAAATCCTGAACGCGGCGGGGAACACTTTGTGACGGTTGACGTTCACTTTCAATGTCATTGTCATTGTCATTTAATTCACTCAATTCACTGACCAAAATCAAACGTTGAATGTTAAAACTTGAACACTGTAAGATAATATGATCCAAATCAGCATCCTCTGCTCCACAATGATGACATCGACTATTGTTAATTATGCGAATCCTATTCAGGTGAGCTGGTGTTAAGCAATGTCCCAATCTCATGCGTGCTATAATAGTTATAAATCTTCTTGTGATGTATTTGAAGTTATGATACCAAGGTTTAATCGGTAATTCATTTTGTATTTCAGCATACCATCTGCCTTTCGTTTCCAGGGTTATGTCCCAATACTCCTTCCATAAGTGTCTATTAAGTTTTTTAAAAAGGCTGTAGTAATCAGTGAATGGAACCTTGAGCAACTCCGATCGATCCTCATCATGATCTGAACGGGCCGCCGTGTCAGCTACCTCATTTCCACGAATGCCACTGTGTGAAGGTACCCATACAAATTCTACTTTAATATAGTTATCAAGTAGTTTTTGGATTATAAGTCTAATATTACAAATAATATAATTTAACTTATAAGAAATATTTACATTATGTAGAGCAGACAAAACACTTCTGGAGTCTGTAACTATCAAAATATTATGTACATTATTTACAAGACTATTTACATGCTGCAGTGCACAATAAATTGCATAGCATTCTGCAGTGAAAATGCTACACACCCTGTTTAATTTGATACATTTGGTGAAGTCTAGCTGTGGATCATAGAAAGCTGCATTTACATTATGGTCTGTTTTAGATCCATCTGTGTATATAATATAATGTTCTGGTCTATTGTCTTTAAACTGTAAAAAATCAAATTCATTGTGCACCGTGTCAAAATGGATTGCAAAGCTGTTAATAATACCATTATAAGGAATTTTGTATATAGGCCAAATATTGTTTTTAACAATATCTTGTGAATTCTTATTTACATGTCCAAATATTGTTGGCATTTCAGGTAGAGTTCCACCAACCAAGGAAGAAGCAGAAATGGCATTGGGAGGAATTGACTGTGAGATTTCAGGATGTATTGTTAGTTTCTTTAGTAAAGGATTATCATCTGATGCCATGACTTTTAATAAAAATCTCTCAGCCAACAACAACCTTCGTAATGTCAGGGGAGGTATACATGTCTCAACTTCTAAAGAATTAATAGGTGTGGAGTGCATAGCACCACAAATAAGTCTCAGTCCCATATTTTGAATTACATCCAATTTTCGTAACAAGGTGCTATTGGCATTCATGTAAGCTAAACTACTGTAATCAAAATGGCTTCTCACTATACTTTTGTACAGCATACTCATAACTTTGGGGTCAGATCCCCAAAAACTTCCTGCTAAATGTCTCAATAGATTAATACCTTTCAGTGCTTTGTTACTTATATGGTTAATATGTTCATCAAACTTTAATTTATCATCAATAATGACGCCTAGGAATTTGTGCTGCTTAACAACAGGAATTTCTACATTATTGTATGAAATTTTAATATTGCTAGGAGTATTTACATTTTTACTGATAACTAAAACTGAACTCTTTTCTGGACTAATTTCTAATTTAAGTTTACTATGGTAATATCTGTATAATTGAGACAAAGCCTTATTGATATTAGACATTGCTATATCTATGTTTTGATTTATGCTGTACAAAAGCAAGTCATCTGCAAATTGCAGGATATTTACACCTGGGACATCTACATATTTTAATATTTCAGAAGTGTATAAGTTATAAAGTAAAGGTGACAAAGTTGCCCCTTGCATTGTGCCTTTGTTGACAGTCCTAGGTCCATGCAATTTATTATTATATTTAACAAATACAGTTCTATTGTTTAAAAAAGAATAAAGCCATTTTAGAACATGACCAGGTATACCAATATCGTGAGATACTTGAATGAGTTCTTCTATATTTACATTGTCAAAAGCACCTTTTACATCTAAAAACACGCAGATTGCATTAGAGTGACTTAATTTAACCTGTTTTGCATCTGATAATAATGATACAAGGCTTTCAGAGCAACTTTTACCTTTTCTGAAGCCAAACTGTATAGGAGGAATTAAGTTTTGAGATTCAACAAAATAATCTAATCTTAACTTCAACATATTTTCAAAGAGTTTACCCAGACAAGATGATAAGGAAATAGGTCTATAAGAAGAAGCACTACCTACAGGTTTATTAGGTTTTAAAATTGGAATGACACACTGTGTTTTCCAAGACTCGGGTATTACTAATTCATTCCATAGTTTATTATAAATATTAATTAATGTTGTTTGTGCATTTAAATGTAATTTTTTTATTAACATGTAAGGTATGTCATCCAATCCCGGTGTAGTATCTTTCCTACTCTTTAAAGATGTTTTGAACTCTTCTATAGTGAAATTGTTCTTGAGAAATACATTTACATCATTTTCTGTAGCATTTTCGAACAAATACTCACACCTATTATCATCTATTTCAGTAGAATCTGCTAAGTTATCTAAAAAACTTGGAACCCACTCATCATTGATGTTTTTGTTTCGATTTGTTCCAATTTTTTTAAATTTTTTAATGTATCCCCATATCCTAGAAACTGGAGTTAACCTATTGAAGCTGCTACATAAATTTTGCCAAGAAGAAGAACTTTCTTCCTTCAGAATTATTTTCTTTTTTGCATCTAGTTTTTTATACCTTATCCAGTTTTCAATGTTGGGTTGAGAAAAATAATACTTTAATGCATCTTTTGATTTTGCGACAGCGTCACTACATTTTGTATTCCACCATGGTACTGGTTTTTTAATTGCTGTGTTTGCACCTAATTTTCGTTTTGGAATTGTTTTATTCCTTAAATCATTTAATGTTTCTATAAAATGGTTATATGCATTGCAAGGGGAATCATTTATTAAGTCCAAGTGGGAAAAACAAGTTTCTGATAGGCTATAATATTCGTCCCAATCTGCCTTGCTATAAATATATTTCTCTTGATCCACAGGAGGTGATGTGTCATACATAGATGGCTGAATGTTGATCTCAAGTAAGGTTGGAAGATGATAGCTACCCATGGGATCGTCATGAACATACCAGTTACATAAATGAGCTATTGAAGAGCTAACAAGGGCAAGATCTATCGCTGAAGCTTGTCTATTAGGATATGGAACAGTTGTTGGTGATCCATCATTCAAAATACATAAGTCAAATTCATCAATTATATTATATAAACATCTACCTCTATTATTATCACTATGGCATCCAAAGGCTATGTTATGAGCGTTAAAATCACCCATAACTATACAAGGTTTGGGTATGTTATTGATTATGTCCTTTAACTTTGCCGAGTCAAACCTGATACTTGGAGGGCTGTACACACAAAGTATTGCCATTGCTCCAAATTGTGTTTCTATAGTGATACATAAGTTTTGAATCGATTCTGAGAAGTGTGTATTAACTACTTTGTACTTTAAACGATGATTCACCAAAATGGCTACTCCATTGTGAGAATTTATGGAATTTTTGTGGATTAAATTATATGTGGGAAAGTGTGGAATTATAGAATTAGATTTGAACCAAGTCTCATTAAGAAGACAGATATCTATATTTTTTTCAATTAATAAATTTTGTAATAGGCTTCTTTTACTCTGTAAACTTTGTATATTATACTGTAAAATATTTAGATAATTATCCATGTTTAAATTAAATTTGATAAAAATATTTCTTTTATTTTCTTATGTGTGAGTGGTCCATCAGAGTCACTCTTGTTTCCTAATGCAACCAACGATTTAACAATTGCGTTAATTATAATATCATTATTTGCTACTTGTTTAATATCTAAAGTTTCATTAGTTTTAGCCTTATCAGTAACCTTGGGTAAAACAGGGAAAGATTTCTCATTAAATGTAGGGGTTGGTTTCACAACAGTGGCATACGATTGCTGCAGAAATTTTGCCTTTTTCTCTTCAATTTTTTGTTTTTTAATGGGACAGTCTCGTGAAATGGCAAGATGATTACCTGCGCAGTTGATGCATGTGATCTCTTCGACATCGCATTCTTTGTAGGAGTGACGACCAGCACAAGAAGAGCAGTTTTGCTCGCCTCTGCAAGTCTTAGCAGAGTGGTTAAATTTAAGACACTTATAACATTGCAATAGTGGTGGTATGTATGTTTTCACCTCGTATCTAAATAGTTGTATGTAGGCGTATTGCGGTAAAGATGTTGATGCAAAGGTGACAGCAACTGTATTCAGAGGCACTAATTTTCCTTCTACCTTACGCATGAATCTCTTAATTGATATTACTTCAGAGTCACACACTATATTTTTATATATATCTTCATTGGAAAGTTCTTTGGGCACAAACCTCAATACACCAATCCTTTCTGTCAGATAGGATGGTATGAATGCTTTAAATTTATTCCTCCACAGGAACTCTTCCATTTTTAGAAAATTATTGGCCGCAGTCGCTTTTCTAAATGTTACTCCTATTTTATGCGCATTTACTCTATGTACACCTAGGACTCCTTTAACATTGTCTGATATTAGGTTGGTGAGTGTGATAGGATTTTTATTCCCTACCTTCTCCTGTTCTGTCGACTCGACGTATACTATATATTCTGAACTCGTATTTTCTATAAACAATCTTTTATAGTTTGGTTTAGTAAAAATATTGTATTTATTTATAGAGTCAGAATTTCGAGTACCGGTAATTTTTCTTTTCTTCTTTTCCCCTGGCTCTGGCGGCTCCTCACCGCCACTGGTGACACTCATGGTGGTTCGTGGTCTTGTCAGAAGTTATTTATGTGGTATTTCCGTATAATTTTATATTTAATAAACTTTTTGCGAAATCAAAATTACCGCCTCGTTTGACTTCCCGCCAAAAAGTCCACAATGACGTTAGAGATAAGAATGTTGCCATAATTTTAATGAAAACCTCACCAAAATAATATAATACTAGATGTTGAATTTTATTACAAAATTAAAAATTCAATTAGGTACGTATGCACTTATTGCATAGAATACTAAGAAACACTACATGCAAAATAAATCATAAGAAACCTGCAGATGCGACATAGACGTTTAAATTAAAATTGTCCACCCCAGTCCAGTCAAACTAGACTCTAGATCTTGGCCCATACTTACCATTAACATTTTATTGGGCAATCTATTGCAGGGCGGGCAGGTCAGCTGAGAGTAAAAGTAACAGAACACATGGCTCGAAATCGCTTGGCTCTTCGCAAAAAGAAAACGTTTAGCAATTTGATAAATTACTTAATTGATTAAATGCTATAAAGAGACCAAAAAACATCATCTGTTTACGACCCCAATAGTCAAAATTGATACGACGATTTACTTCTTCGTGCAGCCTTTCCAGACAATCAGGGATATGTCAGAAAATGAGCAGAAAAAGGGCATGATCCTAGCACATTATAGATAGACTCGTAGAGCCCTTCCATATGTAGACAAAAATAGTCAAAAAATTAAAAATATCTTAAAAGCCTTCTTTACCGTGGGGAAGTTTGGAATGGAGGAGGTCTGCGTGTAGGTTTTGAGCCTTTTACTATAAATGAGCAAACTATATTAAGTTAATAGTGCACATAATCTTATTTTTATATCCAAGATTGAGCGCTATTGTAACGGTAATGTCCATGTCAAGTTTTTTATGAAATAAATAGTTTTAAATTTTATTTTTAATTTTTTTTAAGTATGATTACATAGGTTCCAGTTTACACAAAACTAGATTTTGTCCGTAGATTCGCTGGGTATAAAAACCTTCTGCATGAAAAAATACATTTGCCAACTTTCATGGTGATCGGTCACTCCGTTTATTAATCTCATGCATCCATTTTTATATTTATGACGAAGAAGTAAACTGAAAGAGAGAATAAAAAAATAAACATGAGAAAAAAGAAAGAAAGAAAGATTGAGAAAACGAGCTCGAAAGAATCGATTCTTCGGATGTTACGGTTCCTCCAATATATTTTTCAGACTGAGTGGCTTGTATCCTGGGAATTTAAATTTCCTGAAAGTACTACATCTAAGTGCTTTTAGGAAATTTATATAAGTAGGTGTTTTAGCTCAACTGTAGACTGCGCTAAGCCGGATGAATCTGGCTAGCTGACTAGATTAGGTATGTCTCGTTACGTTAACGGGGTATGTTCTCAATCTCACAGAAGCCAAATGTATTATCAAGAAGTGTCGAACCTCGATGCCTTATCACTATCAGTCTACCTATAAGTAGAAATAAACAATATTACTTATCTCTGCCTCCGCTATTGCTTTACCAAGTCGGTAGATAACCGCGCACATGGACGCATTAAATACTTATTTATAGTTGTATATTATTCTGAACTTGCAGACATTGTGTAATTGTGTCATGAATCAAAATGTATAACAAGTAGGGGTGCTTACATTCTTTGATAATTTTCAAGTGGATCTAGTCAATTCAATTTTACATTGTCTTAGGAAAGGAAATATAAATAAAACACAATTACCTAAACATAATGGAAGATGATCAGTCATATAAAAACAGGTATGTAGGTCTCTACGTGCATGACGTTGAATAGTGCGTACCTATTACAAGTTTCAAAAAGTACATAAAATTATTAATTAATTAGGTAAGTACCTCCCTACTTATTGGTTCTTCCAGGAATGCAAAATTGTAACTATGTAGCTTTTACGAGTATGTTTTCTGCGGCGTTAAACATCCTAAGAATCCTAACTCCAAAGACGGCACCCTTTTTAGGGTTCCGTACCTCAAAAGGAAAAAACGGAACCCTTATAGGATCACTCGTGTGTCTGTCTGTCTATCTGTCCGTCTGTCACAGCCAATTTGCTCCGAATCTAATGGACCGATTAAGTTGAAATTTGGTACAGATATGAATTTCTATGACCCAAACACGGACGGGTAAAGTAAATAAATGAATTTTGAATATAGAGGTCACTTTTGGGGGGCAAATAAGAAAAAAAAAAAAGTTTTGCAAACTACACCATGTGGTAAGTCAAATGAAAGGGCTTACTATGAGGGTCTCAAATATATTTTTTTTATAATTTTAAAATAATTTTTTTTAAAGTTATTTAAGAAAATAGACAAAAATTGACCATTTCCCCCCTTATCTCCGAAACTACTGAGCCTAAAATTTTGAAAAAAAATATAGAAAATTGATCTTTACCTGTAGATTACAGGAAAACCTATAAGAAGTGTGTGGTCTTAAAATAACATGGTAAATCTATCAATATTGTGAGTACAAACTTACATTTACTGTTGGAATGTATGGGAGAACATGTTTTTCAACTACAATGTTAAGTTTGTTCTTAAGATAAATTCATACCAACTACGGGACCCTTCATTGTGGGTGGTCCGACACGGTCTTGGCCGGTTTTTGCATTCGGATTTATTATGAATTAGGTATCTTATTTAATTTTAGTAGATACTAATCCATTACGTGGTCTATTTATTTGTGTGATTTTCTTACAAATCCGTTCTTTATTTTATATAGTTTTTTTAATATAAAAAAATAAGCGTATCGTGATTCAAGTTGGTATGTAGGTCTTTATTTCTGTGGTAGGTATACCTGTTTAGCTGACAAAAAACAGCAGACTTCCAAAAAACTCGTGAATAATAAGAATAACTTTAGTTTCGGAAATGGTGGCTTTGGTTGTTTGATTCTTATAATCTAGTTGTAGGTACGCATGGCTACAGATCAATCTACTTATACATTTCCAGTATAAGCTGATCTCGCATTGTATAGGATTTCCTCAGAATGAGATGTCAGTGTAAACTGGAAAGGTATAGCTTGATGTTTAGCCGTGTGTACCCCGTAGAAATTCTTGCAGTCTATTGATTTTCCACCAGATTTTGACCGCGGCTTCACTCACGTGGAGGTGGGAAAAATTATCCCACGGGGATGAACTACCAGAATGAAAATCCACGGTCTATCCGTGTGCCAAACATCCAAATGCGTTCAGCCGTTACGGCGTAAAAAGGTATACAGACAGACGGACAATTACTTTCGCATAATTAATAATATTAGTATGGACCAAAGAGAATAGTTATTGTTAAGGAAGTATGGATTAATGGATAGTACGGATATAGCAACTATCATAACTTCATCAACATTTGAGGTTTCCACTATAAAATGAATCATCGAAATCGGACGACGTAGCAAAGTATTATTGCTGAACTGAACGTCATCATTCTCCTTCCCTTATCCCAATCTATTTGGGGTCGGCGCAACATGACCCTTTTTTCCATAGTTCTCTATTATTAGTCGTCATCTCGGTAATCATCCCCTTTATAGCCATGACATCTTTCATACAGCTCATCCATCGTTTCTTTCATCTTCCCCTACTCTTAAAGCCATATCGCTGAACTGAACAATGAACATATTTATTTATTTACGAATAGATGGAAATCCTACAAATTGCGAACTTCCTTGTTATTTGAAGTTGGTTAAAACTAGCCGCATATTTTTTTTATATCACTGGACAAACAAAAAAACTGCCAAGTTTCATCATTTTGCTGCTGTATTGTTTTACTTATTTTTTGGTGATGGAAACACTCATGACTCTTTTGTTTGTGTGACTTTTTGGCGGGAAGTCAAACGAGGCGGTAATTTTGATTTCGCAAAAAGTTTATTAAATATAAAATTATACGGAAATACCACATAAATAACTTCTGACAAGACCTCGAACCACCATGAGTGTCACCAGTGGCGGTGAGGAGCCGCCAGAGCCAGGGGAAAAGAAGAAAAGAAAAATTACCGGTACTCGAAATTCTGACTCTATAAATAAATACAATATTTTTACTAAACCAAACTATAAAAGATTGTTTATAGAAAATACGAGTTCAGAATATATAGTATACGTCGAGTCGACAGAACAGGAGAAGGTAGGGAATAAAAATCCTATCACACTCACCAACCTAATATCAGACAATGTTAAAGGAGTCCTAGGTGTACATAGAGTAAATGCGCATAAAATAGGAGTAACATTTAGAAAAGCGACTGCGGCCAATAATTTTCTAAAAATGGAAGAGTTCCTGTGGAGGAATAAATTTAAAGCATTCATACCATCCTATCTGACAGAAAGGATTGGTGTATTGAGGTTTGTGCCCAAAGAACTTTCCAATGAAGATATATATAAAAATATAGTGTGTGACTCTGAAGTAATATCAATTAAGAGATTCATGCGTAAGGTAGAAGGAAAATTAGTGCCTCTGAATACAGTTGCTGTCACCTTTGCATCAACATCTTTACCGCAATACGCCTACATACAACTATTTAGATACGAGGTGAAAACATACATACCACCACTATTGCAATGTTATAAGTGTCTTAAATTTAACCACTCTGCTAAGACTTGCAGAGGCGAGCAAAACTGCTCTTCTTGTGCTGGTCGTCACTCCTACAAAGAATGCGATGTCGAAGAGATCACATGCATCAACTGCGCAGGTAATCATCTTGCCATTTCACGAGACTGTCCCATTAAAAAACAAAAAATTGAAGAGAAAAAGGCAAAATTTCTGCAGCAATCGTATGCCACTGTTGTGAAACCAACCCCTACATTTAATGAGAAATCTTTCCCTGTTTTACCCAAGGTTACTGATAAGGCTAAAACTAATGAAACTTTAGATATTAAACAAGTAGCAAATAATGATATTATAATTAACGCAATTGTTAAATCGTTGGTTGCATTAGGAAACAAGAGTGACTCTGATGGACCACTCACACATAAGAAAATAAAAGAAATATTTTTATCAAATTTAATTTAAACATGGATAATTATCTAAATATTTTACAGTATAATATACAAAGTTTACAGAGTAAAAGAAGCCTATTACAAAATTTATTAATTGAAAAAAATATAGATATCTGTCTTCTTAATGAGACTTGGTTCAAATCTAATTCTATAATTCCACACTTTCCCACATATAATTTAATCCACAAAAATTCCATAAATTCTCACAATGGAGTAGCCATTTTGGTGAATCATCGTTTAAAGTACAAAGTAGTTAATACACACTTCTCAGAATCGATTCAAAACTTATGTATCACTATAGAAACACAATTTGGAGCAATGGCAATACTTTGTGTGTACAGCCCTCCAAGTATCAGGTTTGACTCGGCAAAGTTAAAGGACATAATCAATAACATACCCAAACCTTGTATAGTTATGGGTGATTTTAACGCTCATAACATAGCCTTTGGATGCCATAGTGATAATAATAGAGGTAGATGTTTATATAATATAATTGATGAATTTGACTTATGTATTTTGAATGATGGATCACCAACAACTGTTCCATATCCTAATAGACAAGCTTCAGCGATAGATCTTGCCCTTGTTAGCTCTTCAATAGCTCATTTATGTAACTGGTATGTTCATGACGATCCCATGGGTAGCTATCATCTTCCAACCTTACTTGAGATCAACATTCAGCCATCTATGTATGACACATCACCTCCTGTGGATCAAGAGAAATATATTTATAGCAAGGCAGATTGGGACGAATATTATAGCCTATCAGAAACTTGTTTTTCCCACTTGGACTTAATAAATGATTCCCCTTGCAATGCATATAACCATTTTATAGAAACATTAAATGATTTAAGGAATAAAACAATTCCAAAACGAAAATTAGGTGCAAACACAGCAATTAAAAAACCAGTACCATGGTGGAATACAAAATGTAGTGACGCTGTCGCAAAATCAAAAGATGCATTAAAGTATTATTTTTCTCAACCCAACATTGAAAACTGGATAAGGTATAAAAAACTAGATGCAAAAAAGAAAATAATTCTGAAGGAAGAAAGTTCTTCTTCTTGGCAAAATTTATGTAGCAGCTTCAATAGGTTAACTCCAGTTTCTAGGATATGGGGATACATTAAAAAATTTAAAAAAATTGGAACAAATCGAAACAAAAACATCAATGATGAGTGGGTTCCAAGTTTTTTAGATAACTTAGCAGATTCTACTGAAATAGATGATAATAGGTGTGAGTATTTGTTCGAAAATGCTACAGAAAATGATGTAAATGTATTTCTCAAGAACAATTTCACTATAGAAGAGTTCAAAACATCTTTAAAGAGTAGGAAAGATACTACACCGGGATTGGATGACATACCTTACATGTTAATAAAAAAATTACATTTAAATGCACAAACAACATTAATTAATATTTATAATAAACTATGGAATGAATTAGTAATACCCGAGTCTTGGAAAACACAGTGTGTCATTCCAATTTTAAAACCTAATAAACCTGTAGGTAGTGCTTCTTCTTATAGACCTATTTCCTTATCATCTTGTCTGGGTAAACTCTTTGAAAATATGTTGAAGTTAAGATTAGATTATTTTGTTGAATCTCAAAACTTAATTCCTCCTATACAGTTTGGCTTCAGAAAAGGTAAAAGTTGCTCTGAAAGCCTTGTATCATTATTATCAGATGCAAAACAGGTTAAATTAAGTCACTCTAATGCAATCTGCGTGTTTTTAGATGTAAAAGGTGCTTTTGACAATGTAAATATAGAAGAACTCATTCAAGTATCTCACGATATTGGTATACCTGGTCATGTTCTAAAATGGCTTTATTCTTTTTTAAACAATAGAACTGTATTTGTTAAATATAATAATAAATTGCATGGACCTAGGACTGTCAACAAAGGCACAATGCAAGGGGCAACTTTGTCACCTTTACTTTATAACTTATACACTTCTGAAATATTAAAATATGTAGATGTCCCAGGTGTAAATATCCTGCAATTTGCAGATGACTTGCTTTTGTACAGCATAAATCAAAACATAGATATAGCAATGTCTAATATCAATAAGGCTTTGTCTCAATTATACAGATATTACCATAGTAAACTTAAATTAGAAATTAGTCCAGAAAAGAGTTCAGTTTTAGTTATCAGTAAAAATGTAAATACTCCTAGCAATATTAAAATTTCATACAATAATGTAGAAATTCCTGTTGTTAAGCAGCACAAATTCCTAGGCGTCATTATTGATGATAAATTAAAGTTTGATGAACATATTAACCATATAAGTAACAAAGCACTGAAAGGTATTAATCTATTGAGACATTTAGCAGGAAGTTTTTGGGGATCTGACCCCAAAGTTATGAGTATGCTGTACAAAAGTATAGTGAGAAGCCATTTTGATTACAGTAGTTTAGCTTACATGAATGCCAATAGCACCTTGTTACGAAAATTGGATGTAATTCAAAATATGGGACTGAGACTTATTTGTGGTGCTATGCGCTCCACACCTATTAATTCTTTAGAAGTTGAGACATGTATACCTCCCCTGACATTACGAAGGTTGTTGTTGGCTGAGAGATTTTTATTAAAAGTCATGGCATCAGATGATAATCCTTTACTAAAGAAACTAACAATACATCCTGAAATCTCACAGTCAATTCCTCCCAATGCCATTTCTGCTTCTTCCTTGGTTGGTGGAACTCTACCTGAAATGCCAACAATATTTGGACATGTAAATAAGAATTCACAAGATATTGTTAAAAACAATATTTGGCCTATATACAAAATTCCTTATAATGGTATTATTAACAGCTTTGCAATCCATTTTGACACGGTGCACAATGAATTTGATTTTTTACAGTTTAAAGACAATAGACCAGAACATTATATTATATACACAGATGGATCTAAAACAGACCATAATGTAAATGCAGCTTTCTATGATCCACAGCTAGACTTCACCAAATGTATCAAATTAAACAGGGTGTGTAGCATTTTCACTGCAGAATGCTATGCAATTTATTGTGCACTGCAGCATGTAAATAGTCTTGTAAATAATGTACATAATATTTTGATAGTTACAGACTCCAGAAGTGTTTTGTCTGCTCTACATAATGTAAATATTTCTTATAAGTTAAATTATATTATTTGTAATATTAGACTTATAATCCAAAAACTACTTGATAACTATATTAAAGTAGAATTTGTATGGGTACCTTCACACAGTGGCATTCGTGGAAATGAGGTAGCTGACACGGCGGCCCGTTCAGATCATGATGAGGATCGATCGGAGTTGCTCAAGGTTCCATTCACTGATTACTACAGCCTTTTTAAAAAACTTAATAGACACTTATGGAAGGAGTATTGGGACATAACCCTGGAAACGAAAGGCAGATGGTATGCTGAAATACAAAATGAATTACCGATTAAACCTTGGTATCATAACTTCAAATACATCACAAGAAGATTTATAACTATTATAGCACGCATGAGATTGGGACATTGCTTAACACCAGCTCACCTGAATAGGATTCGCATAATTAACAATAGTCGATGTCATCATTGTGGAGCAGAGGATGCTGATTTGGATCATATTATCTTACAGTGTTCAAGTTTTAACATTCAACGTTTGATTTTGGTCAGTGAATTGAGTGAATTAAATGACAATGACAATGACATTGAAAGTGAACGTCAACCGTCACAAAGTGTTCCCCGCCGAGTTCAGGATTTGTTAGAAAATAAGGAATATTTTAGTGTGTTGTATAAATATATTTGTAATACTATAGAAAAAATTTAATTAATGTTGTTATTTAAATGTCTAGGTTTGTATGTTTAGTATGAAAATAACGATGTTAACATAATATCACTAAGATGTACCCACGCAACCCGAAAGGGTGGCCAGTTGGTAATAATGAACAAAACTATTGATGTAAAAACTTATTAATATGTTAATGTTATTTACTGAAGTGTAACTCGTACCTTATTACCTTTGTATTGTAATATTACCATTTATGTATGCGACTGAAAGACTTGTATCTATGGTCATGAATAAAAAAATAAAAAAAAAACAGCCCTCCAAGTATCAGGTTTGACTCGGCAAAGTTAAAGGACATAATCAATAACATACCCAAACCTTGTATAGTTATGGGTGATTTTAACGCTCATAACATAGCCTTTGGATGCCATAGTGATAATAATAGAGGTAGATGTTTATATAATATAATTGATGAATTTGACTTATGTATTTTGAATGATGGATCACCAACAACTGTTCCATATCCTAATAGACAAGCTTCAGCGATAGATCTTGCCCTTGTTAGCTCTTCAATAGCTCATTTATGTAACTGGTATGTTCATGACGATCCCATGGGTAGCTATCATCTTCCAACCTTACTTGAGATCAACATTCAGCCATCTATGTATGACACATCACCTCCTGTGGATCAAGAGAAATATATTTATAGCAAGGCAGATTGGGACGAATATTATAGCCTATCAGAAACTTGTTTTTCCCACTTGGACTTAATAAATGATTCCCCTTGCAATGCATATAACCATTTTATAGAAACATTAAATGATTTAAGGAATAAAACAATTCCAAAACGAAAATTAGGTGCAAACACAGCAATTAAAAAACCAGTACCATGGTGGAATACAAAATGTAGTGACGCTGTCGCAAAATCAAAAGATGCATTAAAGTATTATTTTTCTCAACCCAACATTGAAAACTGGATAAGGTATAAAAAACTAGATGCAAAAAAGAAAATAATTCTGAAGGAAGAAAGTTCTTCTTCTTGGCAAAATTTATGTAGCAGCTTCAATAGGTTAACTCCAGTTTCTAGGATATGGGGATACATTAAAAAATTTAAAAAAATTGGAACAAATCGAAACAAAAACATCAATGATGAGTGGGTTCCAAGTTTTTTAGATAACTTAGCAGATTCTACTGAAATAGATGATAATAGGTGTGAGTATTTGTTCGAAAATGCTACAGAAAATGATGTAAATGTATTTCTCAAGAACAATTTCACTATAGAAGAGTTCAAAACATCTTTAAAGAGTAGGAAAGATACTACACCGGGATTGGATGACATACCTTACATGTTAATAAAAAAATTACATTTAAATGCACAAACAACATTAATTAATATTTATAATAAACTATGGAATGAATTAGTAATACCCGAGTCTTGGAAAACACAGTGTGTCATTCCAATTTTAAAACCTAATAAACCTGTAGGTAGTGCTTCTTCTTATAGACCTATTTCCTTATCATCTTGTCTGGGTAAACTCTTTGAAAATATGTTGAAGTTAAGATTAGATTATTTTGTTGAATCTCAAAACTTAATTCCTCCTATACAGTTTGGCTTCAGAAAAGGTAAAAGTTGCTCTGAAAGCCTTGTATCATTATTATCAGATGCAAAACAGGTTAAATTAAGTCACTCTAATGCAATCTGCGTGTTTTTAGATGTAAAAGGTGCTTTTGACAATGTAAATATAGAAGAACTCATTCAAGTATCTCACGATATTGGTATACCTGGTCATGTTCTAAAATGGCTTTATTCTTTTTTAAACAATAGAACTGTATTTGTTAAATATAATAATAAATTGCATGGACCTAGGACTGTCAACAAAGGCACAATGCAAGGGGCAACTTTGTCACCTTTACTTTATAACTTATACACTTCTGAAATATTAAAATATGTAGATGTCCCAGGTGTAAATATCCTGCAATTTGCAGATGACTTGCTTTTGTACAGCATAAATCAAAACATAGATATAGCAATGTCTAATATCAATAAGGCTTTGTCTCAATTATACAGATATTACCATAGTAAACTTAAATTAGAAATTAGTCCAGAAAAGAGTTCAGTTTTAGTTATCAGTAAAAATGTAAATACTCCTAGCAATATTAAAATTTCATACAATAATGTAGAAATTCCTGTTGTTAAGCAGCACAAATTCCTAGGCGTCATTATTGATGATAAATTAAAGTTTGATGAACATATTAACCATATAAGTAACAAAGCACTGAAAGGTATTAATCTATTGAGACATTTAGCAGGAAGTTTTTGGGGATCTGACCCCAAAGTTATGAGTATGCTGTACAAAAGTATAGTGAGAAGCCATTTTGATTACAGTAGTTTAGCTTACATGAATGCCAATAGCACCTTGTTACGAAAATTGGATGTAATTCAAAATATGGGACTGAGACTTATTTGTGGTGCTATGCGCTCCACACCTATTAATTCTTTAGAAGTTGAGACATGTATACCTCCCCTGACATTACGAAGGTTGTTGTTGGCTGAGAGATTTTTATTAAAAGTCATGGCATCAGATGATAATCCTTTACTAAAGAAACTAACAATACATCCTGAAATCTCACAGTCAATTCCTCCCAATGCCATTTCTGCTTCTTCCTTGGTTGGTGGAACTCTACCTGAAATGCCAACAATATTTGGACATGTAAATAAGAATTCACAAGATATTGTTAAAAACAATATTTGGCCTATATACAAAATTCCTTATAATGGTATTATTAACAGCTTTGCAATCCATTTTGACACGGTGCACAATGAATTTGATTTTTTACAGTTTAAAGACAATAGACCAGAACATTATATTATATACACAGATGGATCTAAAACAGACCATAATGTAAATGCAACTTTCTATGATCCACAGCTAGACTTCACCAAATGTATCAAATTAAACAGGGTGTGTAGCATTTTCACTGCAGAATGCTATGCAATTTATTGTGCACTGCAGCATGTAAATAGTCTTGTAAATAATGTACATAATATTTTGATAGTTACAGACTCCAGAAGTGTTTCGTCTGCTCTACATAATGTAAATATTTCTTATAAGTTAAATTATATTATTTGTAATATTAGACTTATAATCCAAAAACTACTTGATAACTATATTAAAGTAGAATTTGTATGGGTACCTTCACACAGTGGCATTCGTGGAAATGAGGTAGCTGACACGGCGGCCCGTTCAGATCATGATGAGGATCGATCGGAGTTGCTCAAGGTTCCATTCACTGATTACTACAGCCTTTTTAAAAAACTTAATAGACACTTATGGAAGGAGTATTGGGACATAACCCTGGAAACGAAAGGCAGATGGTATGCTGAAATACAAAATGAATTACCGATTAAACCTTGGTATCATAACTTCAAATACATCACAAGAAGATTTATAACTATTATAGCACGCATGAGATTGGGACATTGCTTAACACCAGCTCACCTGAATAGGATTCGCATAATTAACAATAGTCGATGTCATCATTGTGGAGCAGAGGATGCTGATTTGGATCATATTATCTTACAGTGTTCAAGTTTTAACATTCAACGTTTGATTTTGGTCAGTGAATTGAGTGAATTAAATGACAATGACAATGACATTGAAAGTGAACGTCAACCGTCACAAAGTGTTCCCCGCCGCGTTCAGGATTTGTTAGAAAATAAGGAATATTTTAGTGTGTTGTATAAATATATTTGTAATACTATAGAAAAAATTTAATTAATGTTGTTATTTAAATGTCTAGGTTTGTATGTTTAGTATGAAAATAACGATGTTAACATAATATCACTGAGATGTACCCACGCAACCCGAAAGGGTGGCCAGTTGGTAATAATGAACAAAACTATTGATGTAAAAACTTATTAATATGTTAATGTTATTTACTGAAGTGTAACTCGTACCTTATTACCTTTGTATTGTAATATTACCATTTATGTATGCGACTGAAAGACTTGTATCTATGGTCATGAATAAAAAAATATTAAAAAAAAAAAAAAAAAAATATTTTGTTTGTGTCTAAAAATTAAGTAGTGTAGGTACAGGTTGTGCTTTGTTTTGTCTCTATTTTGTTAAATTAATTAAAACTAATTACATCATAGTTTTTAATACCTAGTTTTTAACAGGTTGTGGTATTTTAATTAAAAATAATTAAATAAGTACCTATTTTGCAAGGTAATTGCGGTAATGCTCATTTGTAAACAAGTTTTCGTAAAAAACTTTTCTTGGTGTTTGTTGTTGTGGTTCCAAGGCTCCCCAAACTCTAATTAGGTACATCATTCCAATCTCATTCTGTCTTTTCTTGGGTCAGAGAGTCGTCTTTTTCCTCTAATGACAATTATATTTATTTACCTTTTGTTACTATCAAGTTCGAAAAAAAAATGTTTAAATAATCTTTTTTAAACAAAAAGTTGCCCAAAGGAAAACAGTTTAACACTTCTATCAAATCAAATAATTTATAAATAATAAAAAAAAGAAAAATAAGCAAAATGTTTATTTTTTTCAGCTACCCAAGTGTGCAGCCCGCACCAGATGAGGGTGTCATATCTGTAGATGTCTCAAGAGATGTGCTAGTGGACTCTATGACAGACATGTCGGAAACACCAATACCTCCCGATATAATCGCGTAAGTTAACTTTTTGTCACGCACACAATATAATTCCAACACTGATAGGCTTTCTATGCATTCTTTTTCTGTTTATAATGGACTGTGTTTTAAAAAGATTGCTGATGTAGTATCACTGCAGTTGAAATTGCAATCATGTCATTTGGTTTACTTAGATTCTTATCTATTTTGTGAATGTGAGAATGGATACAGCCTAGTAGAGTAGATTTGTTGACCATGTTCTATTTTGTTAAGTATGTGGTACTTGTTGAAAGGCCTACACTGTTCTCCCGCACCTAATAACACTGTTAGTTGAAAATATTGTGAAAGCCAATTATTATTAAAAGAGTAACCGTGGAGTTTAGGTAATACAGGCTGGTATCCGCAACTCCACGTCAGCGTATTTAGCGTATTACCATGGAGTTTTTTGCCGGCTTTTCTCTATAGGAAACAACCAATTGAAAACTTGCACTTAGCTTCTGACGTTTCATAAGCTCTCATGTAGGTTTATGTGAAATAAAATATTTTGATTTTGATTGTAATAAAACTTTAAAGGTCACAAACATAGTTGTAAACACAGTCCTCCCTTTGTTTCTAAAAGTAAATTTTATTAGCTTTCATACCTGTGAAGCCATATTCTATCTAGCATTCGAAACAACAGCAGACGTAGCATGATGACATTTTGTCAGCGGAAGAATTGACAAAATGACACAATGCCATGCTTAGACGTGTAGAATGCGTAGTAATATTTCTACAATCTATAATTTTACCCATTCTTCCATTGTCAAAACCTGTTTCTATGGGGGTCATGCTACACGTGCTGATAATTATTTATTTTCAGGTCCATAGAGACAACTGCTGAGAATGAAGAAGAGAATGGAAGACTAACTCTAGCATATGAGAGACTGTATGAAATACCTAAAACCATTGCAGAGAGGTTCTCAGACCACATCAAGTACCTGGATATAAGTCACAATAAGATAACGTAAGTAAACAAACTTGATAATGATTTGATGGGGCTGAAAGAGTTCCTACTGTGTTTTGGTGAAGGTAAAAGTCAGAAATTATCCCATGGAAACAAACTACCAGGATAAAAATCCTATGTCCTAATCCAGATCATAGTCTTTCATCAAAATCTGAAAAGATAACAGATACAGAGTTGCTTTCCCTTTATTTATTATTATTAAGGATTATTAAAAGCTGACTTGAATTCAGAGTTTTAGATAATTTATATTTGATACCACTTTCTAAACTATCAAATTTAGTTTTATGTTGATTTTTGAGTAATAAAAAGGTATATTAGGTAGGTAGGTGTATTATTTCCATTTTTTCTATTTCTATTTCCTCAATATGGTTGCAATGGAATTTGAACTTTGTAATTTATGTGATTGAGTTGAAAGTTCCAAAACTAAATATATCTGGGATTCTGAATAGAGTTTTGTTGTTTCAAAATGGTGTATCTCTTTTCCTTTAATATTCAACAGCATGGTTACTCAGTGCTTGCTGCAAGACTTGTTTCAGATCTGATTCACCAGTGGAACAAATATTTGTATGGCCTACATAGAGTTGTTCTAGGTCTGGCGTGGCCTGGCTGTTTGTGTATGAGAGATAAGTGTTTGTAAACATGCCTGAGACAAAAGAAAATCCTAACATGTTATATTCTCCTATAATGTTAACACAAAGTCAATTTTAATTATATTATTTCAGTTAAATTACTGTTCAATAATTATATTTATTATCTATACTTATTATAAAATAAAGTCGCTTTTTGTGTCAGTCTGCGTGGCCGCGTTGTTCTTCTAAACTACGCAACGGATTTTGATGCGATTTTCACTATCATTTGGAGAATTTATTCCGGAAGGTTTATATGTATAATACATTAATATTTAACTTATATATAATATAGAAACCTTTATGTTTTGTCAAGTCGTAAGACCGTGCGAAGCAGGACCGGGTCGCTAGTATTGTTATATATCTTATATTTAATATGAATGAGGTTTTTGTACTCTAGACAGCCCATTCTACTTTCAGTCCGTTCCGCCATAATGTTTGAATTGGTCTGAAACATACATTTTCAGAAACTTAGATGCTCTGGTGTACTTCAAGAGCTTGACATCCCTGATAGCTGATGACAACCCCATCACAGAGAACTGCTGCCTGCCACCTTTGCCTAAGCTGGAACTTTTGTGGTTAGTGCCTTTCATTAATGTTCATTGAAGAAACAGTACTGCTTTGTTGTAGTACATTACCTACTTTCACGAAGCCACTATAGCTAAAGCTATTTACTGTAGTACTCGCGTTTTGAACTGAGTCGTCAGGCCTTAAATCTTTCTCGCTCACACGCTTACGGAGCGCGAAGCAGCAATTGTTTTGTTACTGACATTTATGGCCCGGCGACTCAGTTCATAACGCGAGTAGTATACTATAGTATTATTATAGTGCTGCTTTCTAGTAGCATTTTTATATAACACTGAAGTTTTGAGTATGAATGTAGATGACTATAAGAGTAGGGGAAGAACAAAGAAATGATGGATGGGGTCTGTGTGAAAAATGATATGGCTAGAAAGGTGGTGACTTTGACAGTCGTTACGCGTCAACGGAAGCCCGAAAGTCTGACAACCAGTCTTACCAAAGTGCATCGTATTACCCAGTAACTGGGTTGTGAGGGTCAGATAGGCAGTCGCTCCATGTAAAATTGAACTGTATGTGCATAGTTATAAGTACTCACTTAATTATCTGCATGTAGTTAGTGAGAGTACCTCAGTAATAAACTAGCTTTGGAGCAAGACGGTTGCGTTTCCTTTGTACCTACATACTATTTGGCGACGAGTTTGTTTCTACCCACGTATTTATATAAAATGACGAATTTCATAGGAAATTTGAGCGTTTTCGACTACAAAATCCACGAATGGGAAGTTTTTCACGGCAGACTGACGCAGTTTATCAAGTTGAACAACATTTCGGACGTCAACAAAAGTGCGGTGTTGTTAACGCATTTGTCGGACGATTCCTACCGTCTGGTTCGGAATCTCGTGCATCCGAAGAAGCTCGAGGGAATTGCCTACAATGAGCTAGTGAATGTACTCAATAATCATTTCACGCCGAAAAGGTCAACATTCGCCGATAGGGCGAAGTTCTACGAAGCGACTAAATCCGACGGTGAGAGCATCGAGGAGTGGGCTGCGCGGCTGCGAGGGCTAGCCGTGTACTGCGATTTTGGTTCGGAGCTGGACACGCTTCTGCGTGATTGCTTCGTTCTAGGCTTCAGAACAGGACCGGAGCGTGATCGATTATTCGAGAGTGATTCGAAGACCCTGACTTTTGGGCAGGCTATCGAAGTCGCTCAGAAGGCTGCGTGTGCACGGCAGGCACGCGCTGACGTCATGGTTAAGGAGGAGCAGGTGTTTTATGCGAATGCAGGTGGGCGCCGCGAGGAGCGCGGTGCCGGAGCTGGCGCGGGTGGTAGCCGCGCGGCTGGCACCGCCGGCGCCGCGGTCGCGGCTGCTCGTAAAGCTGATGACGGCGAGCAATCGCGGTGTGCAGTGTGTGGTTTAAAAAATCATAATGCGTCTCAATGTAGATTTAAGAACTACAAGTGTCTTATTTGTGGGCAAAAAGGACATTTAAAAAAGTTATGTGCGGTTAAGAAGTCAAATTTACATAATATCGGCACGGAGGAAGCGGTGAAGTCTCAAGAAAGCGTTTGCAAAGAGTGTGAACTTAATAACTTGAGGTATGTTGACTATAGTCCTATTAAAATTAGTGTTAATGTGAACAATATAGATTTGAGCATGGAGTTGGATACTGGGTCAGGAACTACAGTGATTTCAGAAACATTGTATTTGCTTCATTTTTCTCATGTCAATTTGCATAAAAGTGATCTTAAGATGTGTCTATACAATGGTCATAAAATCACGCCCCGAGGATATTTTATAGCTAAAATATCATACTCAGGTTT
The DNA here is from genome assembly GCA_946251885.1 of Cosmia pyralina. Taxonomy (NCBI): domain Eukaryota; kingdom Metazoa; phylum Arthropoda; class Insecta; order Lepidoptera; family Noctuidae; genus Cosmia; species Cosmia pyralina. The sequence continues at coordinate 23,816,384 of OX276351.1, forward strand.
ACGCGGAGAGATAAAGATGTATGTTATAGAAAACGGTGGACCACCTTTGTTGGGTCGTGATTTCATGACAAAATTCCGAATTTATTTTGCAACGGCAAATAACAGCATAGTATGTATGAATAAAAGCGTGGAAGAAGTGCAACGGTTGTTGGACCAATACCCAGATATTTGGAAGGACGAACTGGGTTGTTTCAATAAGTTTAAGGTCGATTTGCAGTTAAAAGACAATGCCACACCGAAATTTTTTAAGCCTCGGCCCGTGCCATTTGCTCTGAAAAACAAAGTCGGTGCAGAACTAGACAGATTGGTTAGTTTGGGGGTACTCATGCCGGTTAATTATTCGGAATACGCTACACCCATAGTTCCAGTTTTAAAACAAGACGGTAAATTAAAAATTGCAGGTGATTTCTCTTGTACACTGAATAAAGACCTACAAGTGGACAAGTATCCGTTACCACGAATAGAGGAAGTGTTTTCCAAGTTAGGTGGAGGGGAATCGTACAGCAAAATAGATTTGAGCAACGCGTATAATCAATTTAGCCTATCGGAGCAATCTCAAAAGTTGACAACCATTAATACACACAAGGGTCTTTTTGCTTACACTTGTCTAGTCTATGGTTTGGCAAATGCGCCAGCTATATTTCAAAGAACAATGGAAACATTGCTATCCGGTATAGACGGAGTAAGTATTTGGCTGGATGACGTCTGTATCACGGGACAAACCAGAGAAATTCATTTGTCTAGATTACGAGAGGTATTGATGAGAATACAAGATGCAGGATTGCGTCTTCAAAAGCACAAATGTGTTTTTTTTAATAGTAGTGTGACTTATTTAGGTTATGTAATCGATAAGAACGGGTTAAGAACGTGTCCAACTAAAGTCGAGGCAATTCTAGATGCACCTGCGCCTACCGATGTATTAGGAGTTAAGCGATTTCTAGGCGTAGTAAATTATTACAGGAAATTTATTCCGAGTGCTGCTACTGTACTGAGTCCGCTGAACGAATTGCTGCGCACGGGCGTAGAGTGGCAGTGGGGCGAACGACAGCAAGCGGCATTCAATAGTGTTAAAAGCGAGCTGGCCAGCGAGCGGGTGCTGGCGCATTTCCAGCCGGACGCACCGCTGGTACTGACGGTAGACGCGGGGCCGTGCGGCCTCGGCGCCGTGCTCGCGCACCGGGACACGGATGGCCGGGAGCGGCCCATCGCGTTCGCTTCACGATCACTGACGGCGAGTGAAAAGAATTATAGCCAAATACATAAAGAGGCGACGGCGATTATTTTCGGGGTGAAACATTTTCACCAATATCTTTATGGCCGTCAGGAACCTTTTATTTTGAAGACAGATCATAAGCCTCTGTTAACAATTTTTGGCAAAAGAAATCTTATATCTGTCACGGCCGCCCTGCGTCTACAGAGGTATGCAATAATTTTAGGTGCATACAACTATATAGTACAGTACGTAGACGCTAAAAACAATCAAATAGCAGATTATTTTTCTCGGTCGCCGTTATCAGTAGCGATCAGTGACAACGATAAGCAAGAGGACGGGTCCACAAAATACTTCTTTTTCTTAGACGCCAGCGTAGAACCGGTTTCATTCGAAGATATTAGACGGGCTACGGATGCCGACAATGTATTAAAAACAGTTATTAAATATATGAATAATGGTTGGCCAAGGAAAATAAAATGTAAATCTATATCGCCGTATTTTCATTGCAAAACGGATTTAGAAGTTATCGATGGTTGTTTGTTTCGTGGTCATAGGATAGTAATCCCGGATATTTACAAGGACAAAATGTTAAAAGAATTGCATTCCGCACATTTCGGAATAGTTAAGACCAAGAGTTCAGCTCGTAGTCGCATGTGGTGGCCGGGGATCGATGCCGATATCGAGCGATGGGTGGGCGCATGCACCGCGTGCGCCAGCGTACGCAACGCGCCGCCGCGCGCGCCGCCCGCGCCCTGGCCGCGCCCCCCCTCCGCCTGGCATCGTATACATATCGACTACATGTCTATAGGGCAGGCAGTGTACCTTATTGTGGTGGATGCGTATTCTAAATGGCTGGAATGTGTTTATATGGACCGTGGCACTTCTACCAGCGCTCTTATTCAGAAACTGAAAGATATGTTTTCAAGGTTCGGTGTGCCTTATGTTATTGTATCAGATAATGATGTTAAAATTAGTTCAGCGGAATTTCATACATTTTGTCGAATGAATGGAATTGAATATCTGAATTCGCCTATTTATCATCCTGCCAGTAACGGGCAAGCAGAAAATTCTGTTAAAACTTGTAAGAAGATGATAAAATGCATGCTCGCAGAAGATAGATTATGTCATAAAGATATTCAAGAAAAATTACAGGGATTACTATTTGATTTTAGGAATACTGTTCATTGTGCGACTGGTGTTACACCAGCTAAGTTAATGTTAGGACGGAATTTAAGATGTAGATTGGATTTGATCTTACCACAAAACAAAAATATTGATAGAAACATCGAACAAACAGCGATGAAATGTCAGAGGAGTTTCCAAGTTGGACAAACTGTATGGGCGAAATGGTTTATAGCAAGAAAATGTATTTGGAGTACAGGTGTAGTTAAAAAGATTATAGGTAATAGATTGTATGAAATTTATTTTAACGATTACGGAACCACCTGTAACAGACACATAGATCAAATAAGAAAATATACTACTTCGCAAAATAGTGATGTTGCAGTTGGTCCGTCGTCAGAGGGAGAGCCCATTGTTCACAATGTACCACAATGCAATTCAACGCTTGTGTCGGCGTCGGGCGCGCCATCGCCATCGCCACCGCAGTCTCCATCCTCCGAAACGCCATCTAATGATCGATTTCCCGTGACCGTGCCATCACCAGCGTCTCCAGTTCCATCGGCTAGCACCATGGAGGAGAGGGAGGCTGACCGTGATAGGAATACCGTAGCAATAAGTGCTGATAATGTGAGGGAACAGGGGGGTACGGACGTTGAGGATTGGGTGGAAGCTTGCGAAGTGATGGAGGACACAGTCCAATCGGATGAACAGTGTGTCCATCCAAAAGAGGATAGTAACCCTAATGCTGTAAACACTAGCCCGGTCGGACGTTCTAAGAGACAAAGGAAACATGTTAGTTATAAGAAATATTTTAAGTAGGTTAGTATTAATAAGAACATTACGTAATATTGTATTATTATGTATTGTTAGTAAGAATGTCTTTTTGTTATTGTTACAGGTTTTCAAATTAATGTTGGAGGGAGATGAACTGTATGTGCATAGTTATAAGTACTCACTTAATTATCTGCATGTAGTTAGTGAGAGTACCTCAGTAATAAACTAGCTTTGGAGCAAGACGGTTGCGTTTCCTTTGTACCTACATACTAAAAATACTGGTATTCAGCTGCATCCGGTTAGACTGGAATTCGACCCGAACATATAATAAATAATTAATAAATAAAAAGCACTTTTAAACGTCAAAATTTACAAAATAATAGAATTGATTCTAGCCGCCCCTTCCAAAAGGTAGTTTCGTTTGGAGAAGAATGGGCAAATAACTCCATCGTTACTCTTTTAAAATATTTTGCAATATTTTGTATCCAATAATTATATAATTATATGTGAAGACGATACACCTAAAATAAAATTACTATACCACATTAGGTAAAAACAATTAAAAATAAAGCAATGACAGATAAATTAATCATGTGATAGATACATGGTGCTCACATTTTTATTAAACATTGTAAAATATATGATTTTCTTAAAATTTTAACAAGTAATAAGTCAGTGTGTGCAACATATATCACAAGGTATTTTGTTGTAATATTTAACACCCATAAAAGATGTATGTACTTTAGATATTCTGAAAAATGGATGACTTATTTAATTTTTTTATTTCTAGTAAGTATTAAAATTATATCCATCACTTATTTTATTAAAAAGATGTAGATTTTCATACATAATATTTTCATAAATGAATTGGCAAGGTACCGTCAGCGTCATAATGTTAATCTTTTTAAATAGTTCCTTGAGAGTAGATTATAAATGGCTCTGGGGTCATTAATGTAAACCCAAAATACCAGTAGATTGTTAAATTTGTTTAAATCATTCAATTTGTCAAATGTGTTTGTAGAACCAACCCGAATAACTACGACTACTGCTACATGTATTGATAATGTTTTTTGTTGCTGTGACTATTTAGAAAAATCCATCGTTAATTATCTCCCTTCTGATCACAGCGGTCAAACTGTAACTTTTGAGTCCAACATACCAATAAAGTGCAGATACAATCCAGACCAATAACATCTGCTAATTTAAATAAATTTAATAGCACTTTAATTGGTAAGTTAAATGACAAAGAACTAACAATGAACAATGTTAATATTTTGTATGAAGAATTCTTTTCGGTAGTCCAAACAGAGTTCGATAAATCTTTTAAGAAGATCACAAAAACTATAAGCCCTAAGTTTTTATTTAGTGACTGGGCAACTAGAGGACTCAGGAAAAGTAGGGAAAGACTTTTCGAGCTGTATGGCCTTAAGCCTTATATTAACACGGAATCTTTTAATAAGTATGTTTCTACTTACTCTAGAATTTTTAAGAATACTTGTAAGGCAGCTAAAGCTTTATACATTAGCAACAAGGTTAAATCAGCAGAGAACAAAATTAAGACAGTTTGGAAAATTATCAATAATGAAACTAACAGGATCAAAAAGCATAATTTTGATTACACACTGGAGACGTCATGTGGTCTCATTTGCGATAGCAAAGAAGTTGCTCAAGAATTTGTAAATTTCTTTACCAGTATCCCACTTAAAACTACTGAAATATTAAACTCCTCGCCCTCACTCTCTTTTGATTTAGTAAAGGCGAACGTTTCGGCCTGCCCGATTGAATTTAACTTTAAGCACATTAACCCCATAACAGTAATAAAAGCTTTTAAGCAAATTAAGATCAAACCGACCGAAGATCTTTGGGGAATGTCCATTAAAGTCTGTACCTCCATAATTGAGACTATAGCGCCTTACTTAGCCTTAATATTTAATTTGTGTGTGGATCAAGGAGTTTTCCCGGATTTAATGAAATACAGTAAGGTAATACCACTTTTTAAATCCGGGGACAGTAAGGACACAAATAATTATAGACCCGTATCCGTGTTGCCAGTTTTCAGCAAGGTTTTTGAAAAAGTAATGCTTAATCAAATGCTCAATCATTTTAACACGAATAAAATACTTCACGATCAACAGTTTGGTTTCACCAAAGGACGTTGTACGACCGACGCCGGTGTAACCTTATTAAAACACATTTTTAACGCGTGGGAAGAGGCCCAAGACGCCATAGGAATTTTTTGTGACCTCTCCAAGGCATTTGATTGCGTCGATCACGAAACCTTACTCTTGAAACTTGAGCATTACGGACTTGGAAAACTTGCGCTTAGTTTAGTAAAATCTTATTTAAATGATAGACAACAGCAAGTTCAAATAAATGGTATCACTTCACTTGGTTTAAATGTAAAAATGGGTGTTCCACAAGGCTCAATATTGGGTCCTTTCCTCTTTTTAGTGTATATTAATGATTTACTCCATTTATTAAAAAATCAACCACAAATGGTGTTATTTGCTGACGATACTTCCTTAATTTTTAAGGTAGGTAGACGTGATACAAATTTTGACGACGTTAATAACGCCCTACTGCAGGTCCAAAATTGGTTCACTGCTAATAATTTAGTATTAAATGGGAAAAAAACTAAGTGCATTAGATTTTCTTTACCAAATGTAAAAAGTAGTGATTGTGAGATAGTATTGAATCAAGAGAAACTAGAATTCGTCGATAAAACCGTTTTCTTGGGGATCACGCTCAACTCAAGGCTACAATGGGGTCCTCATTTAACATCACTTGCAGGACGGCTAAGTTCAGCAGCATATGCTGTCAGAAAAATCCGTCAATTTACTGATGTAGATACCGCGCGGCTAGTCTATTTTAGTTACTTTCATAGTATCATGTCTTACGGTATTTTACTTTGGGGACGGGCTGCAGACATCGAGTCAATTTTTATTCTGCAGAAAAGAGCAATTAGAGCCATATATAATCTCCGCAAGCGCGATTCTCTAAGGGAACTGTTTAAGGAAATTAACATCATGACGGTACCTTGTCAATATATCTACGAAAATATCATGTACGTAAGGAAAAATTTACATCTTTTTAGTAAAAGAGGTGAAAGGCATAATTATAGTACTAGAAAAAGGGACCTATTAGCTCAACCAGGTTTCAGACTAGCTAAAGTAGACTCGTCGTTCATGGGGTACTGTTTAAAATGTTACAATAAAATACCTCCACACATACTTCAACTCAATGAGACTAAATTCAAAACTTGTATAAAACGCACACTATGCAGGCAGGCGTATTATAAGTTTGGGGATTACATAACGGATAAAAATGCTTGGCTCAATGCTGGTCCTGCTCCACAACCACAACTAATTAATTAACATTTGAAGATACTGTTGGAGCTGCTGAAGATTGTAAGACTATCATTGCATTGTATAGACTCAATCTCCATTGTATTATATAATTGCATAGCACATGTGTGAGTACTATGTACATGCTCTAAAGCTACCATTTACTGGGTACGTCTTTGTTTGACTTGAATATGCCCTGGCGGCTGAGAGTATGTGACGCTCACTCTAATGTCTCGCTGATGGTGGCGCGTGTTGGATCATTTAGCTAATCCATGCGTCAGGTTCGTGAACAAGCGCTGTCAGTGAAGGCTGGTCATACCTTAGCGGCCACGGCTTATTTTAATTTAATTTAAATATTTGAATTGTTTTTTTTTTTTTTTAAGGACGCTTTTAACGTTCTGCATCGTTCTCACATGTAAAATTTCAACATGAATGATGTAACCATTATTTTGTAACCATATTGTACGGTGCAACCGCACAATCAGCAATTTCATTAGTTTACGCCACACATTTCATATTACTTCAGTTCACATTTGGACCGCGTCATAGCAACACGTCATTCATCAATAGTTTAAGGTCGTGAACTCAATACAAGTTTAAAGTGAAATTACATAGTTTCATTCGATATCCTAAAATCAGTCAAAGGCGTACGGTGAAAACCGTACATCTTTAGTGGTCCTTCGAGCATTGCTACCAGTGACTATAAAACCTACAGACTAACAAGTGTCTCAGGATCAACAAGGATCCATAAACTATCAAGTGCTGAGTGCAGTGATTACAGACTACAGACTAACAAGTGTCTCAGGGAGTGTTGTGTCGTCAGGAGCTGAGGCTAGCAGGTGTCTCAGGGAGCATTTCATCATCAAGAGCTGAGACTAGCAGGTGCCTCAGGGGATCACCAAGGATCCGTAAGCAGTCATCCAGAACATTCAAGTAAGATCTTTCCATTTATTTCTTACTTCGATAAGTCCTCGTCATGGAGGACATACATGCAAATCAGGACGAACTTTACACAGCCATCCAAAAGTTAGCTACAAATATCAAAAAGGACTCAGCGGATCGTAAGACTGCTGACTATTTCAAGCGACGTTTAGAAAACTTAAATCAGTATTGGTTCGATTACCAGTACAATCACGACCGTCTTCTTACGGGAGAAAGCAAGTCTCATCCGTATTTTAGTGGCCATGCATACGAACGAACAGAAGAGCTATACAACTCGACCAAGGCATTCATCAATCAACAATATCAAGTTTTGTTGATGAAGATGAAGGAAGCTCAACAGGGAGCTCAACAGGGAGGTTCTTCTCAAGAGGTACAAGGCCCTGCACGGTCTGAGCAAGAAGATCCGGTGGAACGTCAATCACCGCCTGTCGAGGTATGCTCCAGAGGTTCATCTAGTAAGCTTGATGAACAATTGAAGAAGCAAGCAAGCAATTTCAGGGCGCTGCAGCGCACTGTGGCAGGGATAAATTTGGATTTTATGTCCGAAAAGTGGGAGTTGAAAGATGCCTTACGTACACTACAGTCTCGATGGTCTATCATAGATACCTTACATTGGGAATTAGACAGCGAATTGGAGGGTACGAATCAAGAATATGAGGTGTCTTATACGAAGCAAGAATCAATTTACAATGAAATAAAAAATGCAATCAACAGAAAACTAGGGTCCGTAGTTCACAAGGAGAATTGGACACCAAAAATTGACATCCCATTCTTCAATGGCAATTATAAAAATTGGGTGTCTTTTAAGGACTTGTTTGTTGAAGCTATCCACAGTAACGTCTCCTTATCAAACGCCCACAAGATGCAGTTTCTTAAAAGCAAGGTCCAGGGAGAAGCTGAACGTTTGATACACCATTTACAAATCAGTTCGGACAACTACACTGTTTGCTGGGAGATATTGAACAACAGGTACAACAACACATGGTTGATTTTTACAACACACATAGATCTCGTACTAAATCTTCCAGTAGTTCAACAAGCAAACGTCCCTGAGATCAAGAAAATTCACGACACTACACTAGAGTGTTTAAACTCAATAAAGAACCTAGGCGTTAATATAGACAGCTGGGATCCATTTATCGTGCGTATTTTATTGCTAAAATTAGATGCAGACACGCATAATCATTATTTGGAATCACTGAAGCAACCCAGAGAACTGCCAAAATTGTCGGAGTTTCTAAGCTTCTTAGAGAGCAGATTCACCGCATTGGAATCTTCGCGCAAGAAAAACGAAATTTCCAAACCATCAACAAGCAAGCAAAATAAAACACCATCGTCAAATTTCAAGAATAAATATTCAGCAAGTAAGACTTCGGTAAATAATATCAAATTAACTTGTCCGTTGTGTAAAGAGCCACACGGAATATACTATTGCAGTAAGTTTTTAAATATGACACCAAGTGCAAAACGACAAGCTATAACACGATTGCATTTGTGCAAAAATTGTCTTTATTCACATGGGGATAACGAATGTACGTCAGAAAGACGCTGCCGCGAATGTCGTGGCAAACATAATACACTTTTACATGAAGCGTTCAACAATAAGCCATCATGTAACCCTATTACGGAGAATGACACACCAGCAGTCCTTGCAACTAGAATGCAAAATCAAGAATCGCAACAAAATCACGTTTCGCAACAAGGCAACAACGTGATCGAAACATTATTAGCCACTGCAATGATCAAAGTTCAAGCAAGTGACGGATCATACCACAAAATGCGTGCGCTAATAGATCAAGGCTCTCAAGCCTCCCTTATCTCAGCCAGAGCGGCACAACAGCTAGCTTTATCAAGAAAGTATTGCAGGGCCGTCATCTGCGGGATAGGAGACAAGGCGAGCAGTAGCAAGGGCGTTACGAACATAACATGTTGTTCGCATTTTGATGATTTTACATTTAAAACAGATGTGGTAATTATGGACACGCTGATTAATCAATTACCTAGATGTACATTTACCAAGCCAACATGGGCACACCTGGCCGGCAAGCAACTAGCCGACCCAGAATACAATATCAGCCGTCCTATCGACATCTTGTTGGGAGCCGATGTGTATACCCATATCATTTTAGAAGGCATTATCAGGGCTGACCTATCATTACCGGTCGCGCAACAGACACGACTGGGATGGATCTTATGCGGCAATTTCAAGACTTTTCATTGTAACGTAGTCCTGAATCAAGTGGACGAAGTACAAAGATTTTGGGAGATCGAAGACATCACAGAATCATCCAATTTATCCGCAGAAGATCTACAATGCATGGAGTATTACAAGAAAACCACAACAAGACATGAAAATGGCATGTATGAAGTTAGATTGCCTTTTCAAGAAAACTTTGAGAAACAGTTGGGATTGTCTAAAAATAAAGCTATGGCGCAATTTCAACAGTTGGAAAGGAAATTTCACAATAATGAAGAAGTAGCAAAACAATATAAATTATTTATTCAAGAATATAAAACTTTAGGACATATGATACCAGCGTCCGGTAACACGCAACCGGATTATTATTTACCGCACCATTGTGTTTTGCGAAATGATTCCACTACGACAGCACTTCGCGTAGTTTTCAACGCTTCTGCAAAAACAACAACTGGAATTAGCTTGAATGACGTCATGCTAAAAGGTCCAAATCTACAGCAAGATCTCCAATCTTTACTATTACGGTGGAGAAAATATCGCGTAGCTTTTACGGCAGATATTGAAAAAATGTATCGTTTTATTTGGTTAAATGCACAGGATCAAAGATTTCAAAAAATCATTTGGAGAGATACCATGGACATGCGTCATCAGGTATACCAGCTACGCACTGTTACATACGGCACCAAGGCCGCACCATTTTTAGCTATGATGACTTTAAAAAAATTGGCTGAAGATGAGAGACACAATTTCGACAGTGTTACAATCAAGGCATTAGAGCAATCATTCTACATGGATGATGTTCTCCACGGCTCGCATTCTGTCGAGTTAGCAGTAAAACTAAAGCAAGATTTAATCAAGTTATTAAAATCAGGGGGTTTCAATTTAAGAAAGTGGTCTTCCAACGCATCAGCCTTACAAGACGATACAATCGGGGCGAGTAGCAAGCAAGAAAATTTCGATTTCAAGGAAATGGAGACATCAAAAACCTTGGGATTACGTTGGAATTCCAAAGCAGACTTATTTATATTTCAATCAAAAATTGAACCATCTAACAAATCACCAACTAAGAGATCCATGTTGTCAGACATATCAAAGTTGTTTGACCCTCTGGGTTGGCTGTCACCGATATCAACCAAGCTAAAACTGCTATTTCAGCAAGTTTGGATGTCAAGTATTCAATGGGATGACAAGTTACCCGATCAAACTAGCAAGGAATGGCTAAACATTAAAGGTGACATGCACAAAATCAATCAATTCAAGGTGGAGCGTTGATTGGGTACAGGAGAAAACAACACGCTGGAATTACATGGATTCTGCGATTCTTCTAATAAAGCCTACGCGTGCGTTGTTTATTGCAAGACTGAAAACAACGGCAAAGCAAAGATCTCATTAGTAGCAGGAAAGGCGAGATTAGCTCCAGTAAACAAATCAATATCATTACCAAGATTAGAGCTTAGCGGTGCTCTACTACTGGCAAAATTAATGTCTAAAATTCAAAAATGTCTTAGCAGTCATAATATCAAGATATATAGTTGGACGGATTCAATGGTAGTCCTAGCTTGGTTACAAGGAGAGTCAGGACGATGGAAGCCTTTTGTCGCCAACAGGGTGCGACAAATATCAAGCATCATACCTACAAACAGCTGGCGTTACGTCAAGTCAGCAGAAAATCCAGCGGACTGCGCAAGCCGCGGATTGGGTGTTGATCAACTGAAAAACCATTCGCTGTGGTGGGAAGGACCGTCGTGGCTGCGGAACTGCGACCCTGACCAAGAAACTGAGGAAGCAGTGTTTACCACAGACGAAGAAGCAAGAAAAGCGGCCATGCATATTAATCACATAGCACAGCAAAAAAGCGATAACATTCTGGGTGAATTATTAACAAGATATAGTTCACTCGCTAAACTAACAAGAATTTTAGCATGGATATTAAGATATATCAAGCAAGCGAGATACAAGAAAAACCGCATACAAACTTATTTTACATTACAAGAATTAGTAAATGCTAAGCATAAAATAATTTTATATGTACAGCAGAGAGATTTTGCCCAGGAAGTACGTAACTTACAAGAAAATAAGCCGCTATCAGCGAAAAGCAAGTTATTGCAATTAAATCCATTCCTTGACAACGAGGGACTTCTCAGAGTCAGAGGAAGACTAAGCAAGGCCAGCATTAATCAAGATATGATGTATCCGATTATCATACCTCACGAAGGACACTTAACAAACTTAATCATAGATCAAGCACATTCACTTACCTTCCATGGAGGGGCACGGGTGACATCAGCACTCATTCGGAAGAATTACTGGATCATAGGCGGTAATCGAGCCGTCAAAAAGCGTATACGTACCTGCGTTACCTGTCGTAAACACAATCCAAGCAAGATGACACAGTTGATGGGTGATTTACCTACGCCGAGATGTAACGTTGCAAAGCCTTTTGAACATACAGGCGTAGATTTTACCGGACACGTGTTCATAAAGGCCAACAAGGGCCGTGGTATTAAGACCACAAAGGGATACGTGGCGGTATTTGTCTGTATGGTGACCAAGCTTATTCATATAGAGCTGGTCTCAGACCTCACATCATCAGCATTCATAGCTGCGTTGCGAAGAATGGCTGCAAGAAAGGGCTCGCCGAAGCATTTGTACAGCGACAACGGTACAAACTTTGTCGGCGCCAATATAATTTTGCAAGAAGAATTTGAGCAGATACAAGAAACATTCGATCAAGATTTCATCAAGGAAATTACTAGCATGGAGATCGAATGGCATTTTAATGCACCCTCATGGCCTACAGCAGGAGGGCTGTGGGAGGCCGCGGTTAAAAGTTTAAAACATCATTTAAGAAGAGTAGTTGGAGATCAAAAGCTCACCTTTGAAGAGTTCAGCACAGTTCTAGCCCAATTAGAAGCAGTACTTAACTCGAGGCCACTGTGTTCTCTGACTGAAGATCCCAACGACTTGGATTTCCTCTCTCCGTCAAACTTTATCAATTTAAACCAAGACATGACTATATTAGAAACAGAAACAGATATGCGGACGAGATGGCATTTAACTCAAAAAATAGTACAAGATATTTGGAAACGTTGGCATACAGAATATCTCACTCAGCTGTCAGCAAGAAGCAAGTGGAGACATTCTCAACCAGACATTCAACTAAATGACATTGTTACAATTAACGATGCAAACTTACCTCCTGGGAAGTGGGCAGTTGGCCGCGTCGTCCAGCTGCATCCCGGTGCCGATGGCCACATCAGAGTGGTCACGTTGAAAACAAAAAATGGGCTTATCAAGAGACCTATTCTCAAGCTTTCTATTCTCCCTGTGAATGACAGAATCGACAAACAAGAGTCACGTTCCAAGGAAGTGAAAGATGGAAAGCCATATCAAAACAAAAAAGTAAACTACAGCTTCTCATCGCTGGTAATGTTACTTTTGTCGTTCATGAGCATTTTGACCACATCTCACTGTTCATACAATGTTACACAATTAAAAGACAATCAAGGTCTTTATTTTGACAAAATTGCGAACATGCAATTAATCAGAGACGAATGGAAGATAGTCACATACTATGACATGAATTCATTTTGGCAAGGTACAGAAGCATGCAGTAAATACCTCAGCTACTTGGATAAGTTATGTAACAAGTTTAAAGAATCGTCACATTGTGACGTCATACAAGTTCAATTGCAGCAAGAATTCTCAGAACTCGAGTACTATAACCACCTGTTGCTGAGTCAGCATTCCAGCACGCGCCGCGCACGAGACCTGCGCCGACGCAAGCGAGGCCTTATCAACGGTGTAGGGTATCTAGCAAACGGCTTATTCGGTGTACTTGATGAGAGATTCGCCGAGCAATATAAACAAGATATTCAGTCAATACATGACAATGAAAATCATTTGCTTTCGCTCTTGAAACAACAAACAACGGTCATTGAAGCAGAATATAACGTTTTGAAAAGGAACGGGCAAGCAATTAATAAGCAACACAAGATGCTTAATTCACTATCAATCAGGTTAGATAAGATGGAAAACATTTTATTGAACGAATCAGAGAGAAATCGAGTCATGAATGATTTCAGTACGGGAGCAATTGCTACGAACAATGTTTTAAGACAATTAAAAACAATCCAAACATGTTTATTAGACACCATAACAGATGTTTATCACGGAAGACTCAATTTTCATTTATTGTCACCAGAACAACTGAAGGACACTCTGAATACAATATCGAGTCATCTTTCAAAGGATCTTACGTTGCCGATAAATAACTTACAAATTAACTTAAGAAACATTTATCATTTATTGACAGTCAAAGCAAGAATGACTGAAGAATATTTAATCTTCGAATTAAAATTGCCACTGGTGTCTAGAGACACATTTTCAATCATGAAAATTATTCCAATACCTCAACTTGTAGGTAACTCAAGCATGGCTACTTTAACTCCAATTGCTGAACATGTTGCAATCAATTTGAAGAAGGACTCGTATGTACAGATGTCTATATCCGACGTCCAGACATGTCTACGTGACAATGCCGATACTTATCTATGTCAGACAGAGAAGCCGATTTATCATCTAAAGAATGATGAAAAATTATGTGAACTAGATCCTGATTCCAGCAAATGCAAGATCAGCATTACGACTTGTTCGAATCAATGGACAGCTCTTAACAAAATAAACAATTATGCATTTTTCTGCTGTAGTCAGTGTTCAATAAGAGTACTATGCGACGATAATGTGTCGCCGGGGCAGTTAGTAAAAGCAGGCATATTGGGAGTCGAACACGATTGTCTAATTAAAACTGAAAGTTTTACGGTTTACACACGCAAAGAAGGTTTTAGCACTTTAAACATAAAACCATCTTTCAAGCTGCCTGAGATAGAACCAATCAATCTTATCATAGACGTAGGCATCCCAACTCCACTGATACAAAACTATACTCTCCTCTCGAGCAACAAGGAGCTTGACGAAATCAAGGAACAACTCCGCATTCTCAAAGTAAGTGAGAATTTGCCACATCAAGTTTCTTATCACGATATCCATCACTACACAGCAATTTATGTGGTGATCGGAGTAGTGTTGGTGGTTGGAGCAGTCTTCATGGTACGACGGCTGCGTAACAGGCGAACCGCATCTCTCGCCGTGGCAAGGGCCGCATTGGCGAGTCTACAGACCGCGCAACATGTGACACCTGCACGGGCAGAGGCTGGGGCTTCTATCTCATCGTCCACGGTTCAATATAGTGTTAGTGCGCGTAATCAGTGTGAGATTCCGTGTGTATCCGATTGCAGTGAAATTCCAAAAGTGCATATGTTAGACAAGTGTACAGTGCCTATGTCTCGTAAAACGGAGTTCAATTAGAGACTCTAAACATAGAATAAGGGCCAAATGGAATCACCTTGTCAATCATCTAGTATAAGGACCAATTGGCATCACCTTGTTACTCATCTTTTCATGTTCATCTCATATTCATCTTCCCGCTCGGGAGCATGTACGGTGCAACCGCACAATCAGCAATTTCATTAGTTTACGCCACACATTTCATATTACTTCAGTTCACATTTGGACCGCGTCATAGCAACACGTCATTCATCAATAGTTTAAGGTCGTGAACTCAATACAAGTTTAAAGTGAAATTACATAGTTTCATTCGATATCCTAAAATCAGTCAAAGGCGTACGGTGAAAACCGTACACATATCTTGATTTAAAAGAGTGTCCATGGAGTTTCTTGCCCGTTCTTCTCCATAGGTACCTACCATGCTTTGGAATGGGCGTCTAGCTTCATCTTTTTGACTGACCGACCCCTTGACAATTCAAAAGTGCCTGTAATTGGTTTAATTGAAATAAATGCTTTGAGTTTGAGTTTTGAGTTTGAGTTTGAGTTTGAGTTGAGTTTGAGTTTGAAACTAAAATGGACGCAATATCGAACCTTGAGGAACGCCTATTGCCATTTCAGACCCTAATGAGTTTATGCTGTTTACCTGGACCTGTTCACCTTTCTATCTTTCAAGTTTCAGGTATGCTCTTAGTTCAAGAGCTGTATTCCTAGTCCTATAGTGCTCTAGTTTTAGCAGAAGTGTCTCATGGTTTACTCGAACGCCTTAGAGAGGTCGCAAAATATTCCAATGGTATTTTGTGCTTCTTCCCAGGCGTTATTTTATTAGGGTGACACCGGCGTCAGTGGTACAACGCCCTTTGGTGAAACTGTACCGCTGTTCATGAAAGATGGAATTTTTATTATTTAGAAAAGGCTAGGCAGATAGATGATGATGGCGTTTGTCGGAATAAATTTTAAAATACAATGACTGGCTTATAAGAGGAAGTCTAAAAGTGGCACCGGTGACTGAAAAGTTGTGCGGAAATCGGCTGTCATGGTATGGGCATGTGATGCGGAGGAGTGAGGAAAATGTCGTGAGGAAAGTTTTGAGTATGAATGTCGATGGCTATAAGAGTAGGGGAAGACCAAAGAAACGATGGATGGATTGTGTGAAAGATGACATGGCTAGAAAGGGGGTGACTACCGAGATGACGAATAATAGAGAAGTATGAAAAAAAAGGACATGTTGCGCCGACCCCAAATAGATTGGGATAAGGGCAGGAGAATGATGAATGACTGGCTTGAAATTTTGGGCTTGGACGAATTAGACGGTACAGATTGATCATAATGTATTTAACCTCACATTCCAGGTTGAATCGTTGTAAGATCCAGTCGCTCTACCCATGGGTAGGCAAGCTGAAGGTGTCGTGCCCCAACCTGCAGTACCTCTCCTTGATGGGCAACCCGGCGGCGCCCAGCTACTTCAATGGAGGCACCTTTTACGAGTACCTGCAGTACAGGTAATTAATTATAAACATGGATACAGCGATCACTGTGTCGATAGTCGTGACAAACAATGACTTAATGGCTTGACCAACACCTGAGGAAGCTCTCGTTAGGCAGCTGGATTAAGGACGCTGTTACAAATGGGTAGTCAAATCATTACTTTTTTACACAAAAGTATGTTTATTAAATAAAATAGTTTGCATTCTTAAAATGTTTTTTGGCCAAATTGTTGATAGATGTGCATGGTACGAGTTTCTCAATAAATGTAAATTTTTACTTCGGTACATTTATTGAGAAAATTTACCTATTTAAAATTATATTTATAGTTCAGAATCGTACCATGCACATCTATCAACAATTTGGCCAAAAAACATTTTAAGAATGCAAAGCATTTTATTTAATAAACATACTTTTGTGTAAAAAAGTAATGATTTGACTACCCATTTGTAACAGCGTACTTAAGGGCTTTTTCAGAAAGCGGTACTTCTGGGCATGGTCCGTATTGTTAGGAGGTTCCTTTTTCTGGAGTCCTGACCGCCACCGGTAGCTTGGCCCCTGTTTCCGATACCGGTGAGCCGACCAGCCAAACAAGCCGTGTGCCCGGGTTTGAATGAGTTATATGGTTTCATCCCGGTTATAAAATAATGCATGCTTTTAGACCCAGCTGTTTAGGCCGTGAGTTGTCTGTTAGTGACTGCTTGCCATCAAGTGGGCCGTTCGTTTGTTTGTCACTGAGGTGGCAATGCCTCCTTAATGTTAATTTATTTATTAAACTTAAATCCAACATAAAAAGTGCAAAGTCGGACTTAATGCATCAGGCCTCGTTCAGGGAGACGCGGGCGTTCGCGGCAATTCTGGCGTCGCGTCTCGCGGTCTAATCAAACTTATGGTAATTTATGAGAGCGTTCAGGTAGAAGCGGGATCACGCGCATTCTGTTTGATATTGAGCGCTACTCACAGCAGAAGCACGCAGCGGCTGCCATCGCGTCCTCCGGTGCGTACCCCGCGTGCGCGCGTGTCTTTTTGTTTTTGCCATCTAAAGCGAGCTAGCGTATTGTATGTTGCAAAACGGAGGGAAAAAAAAACGGAGAAATTGGTTGCCGCAGTTCAAAACAGACCTGAACTATCGAAGGCAACATCCACTACATAAAAATATAATTTTGCGGCAGCCGCGGCGGACACTGTCATTCCCCACGCACCGCACCACGAATTGCGCCTTCATAAACGAAACTACACATAGACATTACCATATGTTTGTATTTGTGACTCCGTCTGCTGCTTCACGTGCGGCTGATAAGCGGCACGTGAAGCAGCAGGCTACGGTTTACGGAGACGTAAACGGAGAAAACGCGCGACGCGACGCCCCGCGTCTCCCTGAACAACGCCTCAGGCATTCTCTACCTATCATTCATAATTTAATTTAACATTCCAGGCTCTTCGTAATATCTCAGTTCCCGTCCTTAAACCATTTGGACGACCGGCGAGTGACGGAAGACCAGAGGCTTGAGGCTCAGCGTCTGTACAAGAGACCATTCTTCGAGAGAATCGCCAAGCCAGTAGGCCTCTCGCACATCGTCAACTCCTCCGTGACTTGGAACACCTTCCAGAACAAGATTACCACCTTCCTGGGTAAGGAGAAACAAGGTAACAGGAACCTGCTGATTTAGTTGTAAATTAGACCTTAAGTGTATGGATTAGAATATAAATTTGTAAATTGTAGAAATATGGATCAGTAAGGTTTCGATAGTATGTAAATAGATAAAATTCCTCATATACAGGTGTTCTAGAAAGGTGTGGTCAAACTGAACAACTTTCTCTATGGGAGCCGTCCCATACATTTGGGTCGAGTAGGCATTGAAGTTTTGTATGGGACAGTTGATAATGGGAAATTATATGTGCGGCAACAAAAGTTTTCTTTAGCACCTGCAACCTAGCGTCTTTTTTTATATGTGGGCGACGAGTTAATAGAACAGCTTCAATTATATTAATTCATCATCTTTACTATTCCAACAGAATATCAAAAAACCAGCGTCAATTTACGAGCGTAAATTAATATGACTCCGAGCTACCGATAAATATATTTACTTCTGATTTGATAACTCAGCGACTAATGTTGTAAGTGAGCTACTTTATATATTTTAGAGATTCAACATCTGTCTGCTAATAAAATCAAATTCCAGCCTCAAAATTAGCAATCAAAGTTTTTCATTCAACAACTAAATTAATAAATCATATTCTTTTTTCGTGAAAGTTTGCAACACAAGCGCGGGAGTGTACCTGACGCTCGTTGGGAATCAGAGGGGCGCGACCGGCCATTTGCACCAATGAGCGAGCTCTATTCGGTGCGTGCAGCAACGAGTTCACGTGTATTTGTTTACATTAAATGACACGATTAAGGAGTGCTCGTATTCTTATTTGAAAAACGTTTGTGATGTTTGTGAAGCATGTCGTCTAATAATGAAGTCCCTTTGTACTGTTCTGATGAAGACTCGGAAGACGTTCAGCAGGCGAAGAAAAGGCGTGGTGAATCGAGAAATTGGATGTTTGTGGAGAAATTTTTGAATGTTCGTGCCGCTGAAGAAGTCGTAAAAGTAGAAAATACTTGGTCAATATTAACTACTCATATGACGCTAGATGGAAAAAAACGCTTTTATAGGTGCAATAAAGTACCACGCAAGGGAGAGCAGTGTGTTGCACAGATGTATTTGTTATTTGAGGCGAACTCGGACGCGGTGTTACTCTATCGCACTGATTGCGAGCATAACCACGATTCCATCAAAAGTAGTTACAGTTTTGGTATTTGCGACGAAACTAAATTGGAAATTAACAAGCTTTTCGACCTCTGCTTAAAGCCGAAAGCCATTTTACACAATCTGAAGAAGATAGATGGACTTAAAATACCTACAAGACAGCAGCTCTACAACTATTTGGCAGATCGCAGGCGTATAAAGTATGGGCCGTCCTCAATTCACCTAGGAGAGTTAGAAAAATGGATAATTAACCGCACAGATGTTCCTGACGATGAGAATAAAGTTTTTGTGATAGCTTATCATATTTTAGAAAATGACCCACCTAGCTTCCGCTTCGTTTTGTCTTCTAAGAATTTATTAAAACTGTGCCTTACTGCCGAAATTTTACATGCGGATGCTACCTACAAATTAATCTGGCAAGGGTTTCCTGTTCTAGTAATTGGAACAACGGACAAAAACCGAAAATTTCATCCTATTTGCCTAACAGTATCTACACATGAACGCAAAGAAGATTTTGAAACTGTGTATAAGGGATTGAAAGACAGTATTTTTTCCATTTTCTCATATGCATTTGACCCAAAGGTTTTGATATGCGACGCCGCAAAAAGCATACAAAATGCTTTTATTGACGTGTTCGGAGAAGAAACTATAGTAAGAATGTGCTGGGCACACGCTAAAAAGCAAATGTGTACGAAATTGGATCAAACAAGTGAGAAAAGTTCACGAAAAGCCATATTGCAAGATATAAACGCATTGCAGTGTGCTACTTCTCCTGAAGTGTTTACCGCCGCTTCAAAAGTTTTCTTGGCGAAATGGCATGAGCAGAAGGCATTTATGACATATTTTAAAAAAGAATGGCTCACTAAAAACCCTAATTGGTATTTAGGTGCAACACCTATCTCATCACCTGTGACTAACAATGCTCTCGAATCTTTTAATAGGATTATTAAAGATGAAAATACCCTCCGCGAGCGTATACCGTTGTCCCGTTTTTTAGTAGTTGCAGAGGACATGGTTACTAGCTGGTCACAACAGGCAACGGAAGAACTCTTTGCGACGACACCGGTGTTAAAATTAGCTGACTGGACAGCCGGATATCTATGGGCTAAAACCGATACCAAAATTAGAACAATACTATCAACACCAACAACTAATACCTACCTGGTCCCAGGTGACAACTACACGAGGACTACTTTGACGGAGAAAACATTCAACGATTTTGATGAGTACAAAAAAGTGTTTTTTTCTTCTTGGAAAATTACATTACCGAAGAAAGAAGAGGAGTGGATTAATGGCCACTGTGACTGTCCAGATTTTCACCGCAAGTATTCTTGCAAGCATTTGGTGGGTCTGGCTATCAGGATGAAACATGCATTTCCGCCGCCAGAAGCAAAAACACAAAAAATTGGTGTAAAGAGGAAGCGTGGGAGACCACGTAAAGCACAACCTGCGCTGATTATTCAGTGACAAATAACAATGTTATTCATTATTTGATTGCCTTACATTATTGTAACTTAGGACATAAGTACAATTATACTTAACATAAAAACCTATGCTACTGCCATTAAAATTATCTGATTTACAAATAAAATAGTTGTTTGGTTTTAATTTTCCCTAAGGTGTGTCCAAACACAAACAAACACAGAGTTGCAGATGTTTGTTTATGATAACAATATTTTTTGTATGTTCATTTGGGTAGGTATAATAGTCAATTACTTATGGTCACATTATAAATAGATAGGCGAATACATGAAATTATAGCTTTCATTGACCATTATTTGATGACAATAATGAGGAAATTTTATGTTCAAATATAGTAGATTCACTCATCAATTACTTATGCTAAAGTATAAAAATAAAGGTGACTCTATGAAATTAGAGTACGTTGATATTATTTTATAGATGAAGTTGATACACTTATTAGAAGCTGGCAATAAGTAGACAAATCACAAATTTAGTTGCTTAAGAATTATCACCATGTTGCGTCATAATAACAGTAGCTTGTTTTACAATATATGGTCGCTTATAAACCATTTATTAGACGCTAAAAGTTCGTCGCTGACCTATTAATTCATTAGACAACTAAATATATTTGCAGACGAGAATGACATTTTAAAGAAGCTGCCTTAATTAGCACCCGTTGATAATTTTTACACGTTTACGATGTTGATCCCTTGAAGAAAGTTGTTCAGTTTAATGGTCTGTACCATACCCTTCAATTTGACAACATCTTTCTGGTACACCCTGTTTATGTAAGTGGTTTCTACCAATTGCTTGATTTTTGCATCGTAAAATAGATACATGTAAGTACTGAATTCAAACCTATACTAGAAAGGTATTACTCTCTGTCACAACTGTTACACCATCTGTAATTTTTTATGCAATAAAACCATGTATCAAGGGTTTCCTATTTATCTCGCTTTCTCGCGTATCAATTTATTGCATAAAATAAAACACTGAAGAAAATCAGTGGCTTCTATTGCATGACTACTCAGGCCTGAAAAGTTCGACGTGGATCCGGGTACTCCAACAGCCGAGTTAAAATATCGGCATTGGAAGGAAACATTTTTGAACTATCTTTCAGAAGAAACGGAGGAAGTCAAGATCCCAGATGGAACAAAGCTAAAAATTCTTTTCAATAATGTGTCTCCTAATGTTTACTCGTTCATCAGAGAGAGAAAAGAATATGCGAACGCTTTTCGCCTCTTAATACCAGATAGGCAGTCGCTCCATGTAAAATAATGGTATTCAGCTGCATCCGGTTAGACTGGAAGCCGACCCCAACATAGTTGGGAAAAGGCTAGGCAGATTGATTGAATACCTGAAATCGAAAACTGAAATCCACGCTCGGTATGTACTATCTTCAACCAAACAAAAGTCTGAAGAAACAGTGCCAGACTATATACGCACGTTACAACAACTACCGTTTGATTGCTCTTTCAAAACCGTTTCTGCTGAAGAATAACGAAATGAATATGTCCGTGACACTTTCATTGCGGGCTTAAGTTGTCAAAAATATCGTAAAAGGCAAAACAAAAAAAAAAAAATAGGAAAATTAATGGAATGGAATGGGGGAAAATTTAGAAATAAGCCTGGAAGAAGCGTGCAATTAGGCCATGACACGCGAAATGGCTGTAAAATTTCTAATAAAAAAAAAAATATATTATTATTTTAATTTAATTTTTTTTTATATATATTTTTTTTTTTAATTTTCTATTTTTAATTTTTTGTATTTTTGTTTTAATCTGTATAGGAACTCTACCAAATCGAAAACACAGATGATGCGGGAAATAATTCCAATCTTGCCGCGGCCCCATCACATAGACGCTGCTTCTTTTGCGGGGGAAATGTTCATCAGAGAATAAAATGCCCGGATTTTCACTCGACTTGTCAAAACTGCGAAAAGAAAGGCCATTTTGCCAGAGTATGCAGGAGCGGAAACGCCACAGATAAGCCAGTTAGCAACGCTGTAGCGCAACCAAAGGAGCCACAAGTGTCAGCAATATCAGCAGTATCTCCAGCTAGTTTACATAGACATAGGACTACAGTTTCAATCAACCTCAACAACCATAAAGCTGATGCCTTGATTGACAGTGGAACTTCTACAAGTTTTATTAAGGAGGATGCGCATTTTCTTGCGTTTTATGCAATTTACAGGTCCGTGTCAGGTTGTAATTGTCTACTTTCTTTTTAGTCAACTCTATGGTAAACATTAACAATAGCAAAAAATAAATTGCTTTCGCGCGTGTGTGAGTGTACGTCAAGCACAGTGTTTGCGTATATGTGAGAACCAATAGCAAACTCGCGATCTAAGTGCGTGTGGTTTATTTGTGTGCGTAATGCGCGTACGTATTGGTCTCCTGCTTGTAGTGGAGTTAAAGGGAGACAAGCGGCGACACGCGTTCTAGTACAAATCAGGAACTATTTCCTTTCTAATCTCTTTATATGGTCTGTGGAGTCAACTATAAAAACCCTTTTTACGATTTGTTTACCTTTATTTAACTACCTAAACCTTTCTAGTTATAGTTTCGTTTTGTATCTAGCCACACGATGGCAGTAACGTATTTAAAATCAAGTAGTTGGTTGGCCTGTTACTAATGTTATAGCCAATGGTTGTTGATAATCGTCCTGCTATTAATAAATATTTTATCGTGCAATAGTCTTGTATAATAAATTATAGCCCCAGTGTACGAACCATACTCGTATTATAATATTATACTACAGTTATTTTTGAAAATAAATAGAAATGTGATACATCATACATACATAAACTCGCGCCTTCTTCCCATGGGGGTAAGCAGAAACTACAGAACACCACCTGCTACGATCCTTACATACTCCTTTTGCCTTGTATACGTTCATACATCTGGTTATACACGCACGCCGGTTGCAAGTACTACGCACTCGCAGCTGATCTTTCTGAAGAACAACACCAATAAGGTCACTATGTCCTAGAGCGTCCTCCCGCAGTTTCTGCTCACATCTACCTTGTTTCCTTGGTTGTTGGTACCTTTGTTAGTCACTTTTCATTCATCTTCTCAACGTGACCAAACCATTTACGCATAAGTATTCTTTTAAATGTTTGTCACTACACCTTTTAAATCGCAACGTTCTCTTATCACATTATTCCTCAGTCTATCATTTATAGAAACATCAGTTAGGTACAATACGTGCCACGAAAGATGAGACTTGACGAGCGCAGTACCGCGCCTCCCGCGCTCTTTCCGCCGCCCCGATGACGCCCGGTCCCTTCCCGTCTCAGATCTCATACCGCTAAAGAGACCATAAATCAGAATAAGAGAATTATGTGTCAAGTCTCATATTTCGTGGCACGCATTGTACTATGTTCCGCATGATCATCTCAAAGGCGATAATCGTTTGCACGGCTCACGACTCGATCGCAGAATGTTCGTTTGTCACTAGCTGCGCTCTCACAGGAATATTTTCTTATGTGAGCATGCTTAAGTTTTGTCCATAGTACACTCATTTCCACAACATTTATTCTATTTTCATGCTTTTTTTGCCACACCCAACATTCACTTCATACATAAGCGTAGGCACCAGCACACCATTGCGAACAGCTAGTCGAGCCCTTTTGGCCATCGACTGGTGGATCACAATCGCATGAATAGCACTATTTACTTTATTTCTCACATTCACTCTCCTTTCCACATATTCATCACTCTTTAGTAATACAAATGTGATAGGTAATAATTAATTATCTTTAACGAATAATCGACCAATATTGTTTTTATATCTTAAGGTTTTACTTTTAAATAATGAATATGACAATTAATGTTAAACTTGTTTTTAATGAATATATTTTATTAAACTTTTAACAAATAATTACAGTGTATTCATCTACAAATACCTATAAAATTATAAGTATAAAAGTATTTATTTCTCAGCATATGGTACATTTAGATCTTACATTAAACATTGTTTTACACATAACCATTGCTGGTGTAGAAATATTAAAAAATAAAATAGGCATGCAAATCTAAACAAGGAGCACTATAAGAATATTAGGTATTTAAAGTTAAAAATAGATCAAAATATTAATAGTTAAAAGAATTCTTATTAATTATTAATATTTGACATTTACATAATAATAAAAAGTCAAGTCCTGACTGACTGATGCATTCACTGACTCTTCATTGCCTTCAAACCACTAATGTCTACTAACATTTAAAAGAACACTGGACAAAAGTAACTATTTTGTAAGACCACATTTTCACGATATCTTTTTATTATGACAGTGCGGAAAACCTTCGTTTAAACCCTAGGGTACTATGCGAGTTAAAGCGACTTTTACAAAACTCCCTTTTCAATTTCACTACTTACTTTCATTAGATACTTATTTTGAAAACAATTTTAGACAAAAATGTTGAAAGTGTAATACAATTCACAAAGTAATATACGTTGTTATATGATAACACCACATAATTTTAATGAGTCCTTTGGCTAAAATGTGATTAATGGTACTCGTTATACAACCACACAAGTTTGGCATATTTCTTGACATTGTCTGCAACTTTGAGCGTGTTGATCATGTTGCATACGTGCACGATTAAGGCGCGCTCTATTTTGGACAATTTGCTCCTCCAGCCGTCTATTCTCTGCTTCAATAATATGAATCTCGGCTTCGATATAACGATTTTTTCTTAGAGGATCGATTCGACGCAATTGAGCACGCAAACTCGCGATTTTAGCTCTGTTATTATTTAAAATACTGTCGTCGTGCCTATGGTTTACGTTGCTGATCGAATCCAACTCCCTTCTCAGTTGGACAAGAGCTAGGCACCCATAACCGTGAGCCATTATTAAATTCTTAAGCAACAGGTCTCCACGTAAAACACCGATATTGTGCGTATGCGCACCGCTCAAGACTGCACAGCTCCTACTGCAGCTGGTAACAGAAGCAATGAAACAAGAAGATTATAAGATAATTTAAAAATGTAGTTAAAACACCCAGTACCAGTACGTCTTTCCGCATCCGGAAGTACTTTAAGTCGTGCTGGCAGGACTTTGGGCGATCTATCAATAAGCTTCTTTTTACATCCGTTATTTATGTACAGACAATAAAAGAGATATCTAGGCAGGACACACTAACATATTTGTATGTGTATTGCTTCATATTCAATTTTATATATATATTACTTTGTTTTTGCAATACTCCTACATTGTAACACACTAAAACGAAATTGTATATTGTAACGAAACAATACACATACAAATATGTTAGTATACCCTGGCTAGATATCTCTTTTGTTGTCTGTACCTACCTAAAAATATGTATTATTTTATTTCACTTATTTCGCGTGAATAGAAACCATTAAATAGACCTAAAACCAGTTACATGTTTAAATCAGTTAATACTGTACTCCGTTTACAATTAGATTAGACATTTAAACAAACCCTTTTACAGTCCGTCCAACCGATTTTGACTTCTATTGCGTTGGTGGCATGACAAATGGCAGCTGTAGTAAACGGTTGGTATTGTAAACAATTTTTTGCCTTTAACGGCATCCTTAAGCCTATGGTATAGAAGTCAAACTCGGTTGAACGAACTGTAAAACATCTTATTGTAAATGGAGTAAAACTGTCGAAAAAATAAACTTTATTTCGCATACTGTAGCTAGTAGAATAACCCTAGACCCTTAGTTTTACAGTAAAAAATATACCTAACTGTAAGGTTTACTAGAATAAAAAGCTATTACTATAATTATATTGTTGTTTGAAAATACTGTTTTCATTAAGCTGAAAACAGTATTTTTCAAACTGGTGTAACAGCGCAGGGAATGGCCCTACCATATTACCATAGTGAAAAGTGAAGAGAATAACATGTTCTAACGGAATATAACTTGTTTTTGCTTGGCCGGCATTTCATAATTTAGCCTAAAATTAATGATCTCCTTTCAGACGCGAGCGAAGCCGTGGGCTACAGCTAGTTGCAAATAAATGATTATGATTAGAAAAATATTTGCATAAAAACATCCCCAAAAACAATGAAAATTAAAATTCAACTCGACACAAATCACGCCTAGTCGACACCGTATTAATGCTAAAAAGATTTAAAAAAATATTGTGTTGAAGGTACTCACATTCGTCCGGCCCCGTCCGCACATTCGACGTTGAACTAGTGACGTTTAACTGTGTGTAGTGTACTCCTCGGTACTACATCGCCTCTCCTTATATTCTGCCAGCGACTACCATTCGTAACAGGACGCTAAATTGACTGATGTCATATTAGGTATTTTAGAACCCAATCCGCGACTTTGGCTACCCAGAAAAAAGCTATGTCTACTAATACAACAACACGGCGAGAATGAATGTAAAGAATAGAGTTCAATTTTGTCTAATAATTGTCCAATATCAGCTGTCATTGAATCAATAAATCTGCTCTAATTCATGATTATTGAACTTCGTCGAAAAATTAGACAGGAAATTACCACAAAGCAAGGCGGTTTAGTACAGACGGTGTTGCCTACTTAAAGAAAAAAAACGGATTCTCTGGTTTCGTCACCAATTAAATAATAAATAATTCCATGCTCATTAAGCGACACAAATATTAATTTATAAAATGGCTTAAATTAGTTATCGACTCCATGTCCAAGAACAAATGCAACTCTACAATCAATGTGCTATAACAAGCTAAAATCTGCAAACGCAAACGAAGTTCTCTTCCAGCATGAAATTATCTCAACAAGGAATTTATATATTCAAACTAGACTACGCACAAGTAAAAAAGAACGTGTAGGGTCGGTAGACCCCGTCAGGAACAAGTTCAACAAAATTTTCGCAGCCGCCATCTTGGATTTACATTTTGACCTCACTATCGACTTTAGCTCCCTCGAAAACTATGTATGAAAACGACACCCATGACGTAAAATTTGAAAATTTTCGCAGCTGCCATCTTGGATTTTCATGTTGACCAAATTCATACTTTCATACTTAGAAAGTCGCATAACGCTTTTTCGTTCCGTGACGATTTTTACCAGTTTACTCATAGCGCAAGCCACGTTAAAGAAATTCGTTCCAAAAATACAGTACGAAGGCGGACTTAATGCCTGAAGCCTTTTCCACCAGTCAACCTTAGGGTGATGCAGAGACAACATGGCAGGTGCAACATAAGGGATAGATAGCTCGGAAATAACTATAAAATACAAGAATACATAGATACTTACATATCAAAAAAATAAGCTTAGTTAGCAGAAATGACGATCGATACAGGATAAAACGAATCCAGCAAATCAGAGTCGGGATCAGTTACGTAGCCAGGAATTCACCTCGGGGGGGTTAGGCTTGCTTACTTTTTTTAGAAGAAATTAAAGAATTTCTGATTTCAAAGAAGGTAAACAAAGAGTACAGATTTTAAATACGAGTAATACAGCATTTTTTTGTTCTTTTTGCGGATTTTTAAATAATTTTCTAAATTTATTAGAAGGTCTAACCTTCTAATTCTGGGTTCAAATTGATGAAGAGCTTAGTTATTATCGATTTCTATAAAGCCCTGTTTCTCTTTTCCCGCCACTTTGCAATCATGACGAGAAACAGGAGCCGTCCAGCCACTTTAGGATAATGGGGCCGCTATGGAGAATATAGGATGCAAGAGCGACCGAAGCGAGCTCGAAATTCCTAGCACCCTGCTTCGAATAAAATAGTTTTCTTTGACCGTTCATACAGAAATAGAGGTAACTTTATCGACATAGCAGAATAGTTTGAGAAAGTAGGATGCAAATGCGAGCGAAGCGAGCTCGAAAAGTTTTGCATCCGGCCTGGGATAGGTTCATTCAATTCAAAGAAAAAAAAAATAGAGTACTTATTGCTTTTGTTGATTATTTTAGAGAGGAGGGGGGTTTCAGACCTTCCCCCCCCCCCCCCCCCCCCCCCCGCCTACGTCGCTGGTTGGGATGTTTCTGCCAACTGTTTTCCCAGACTATATCTAATTGATATCAAGTAAATGCTGTCATCCGGTGTTCGCTGAAGACCTCTTACCTAGTTAGTGCGGACATTGGTTTTTCCAATTATCTATGTGTGTGGCGGTGCGCGCTATGAGGCTATGCGCGGTGAATAGCTAATAATTAGTTGTGATTGTTCGCAAGACAACTGTTGAAAGACGTGTTGCTTGGCGTGAGGTGAGATTACTCTTCCTTAAAGAAAGGGAATAAAATACCTATTTGCCTATCCTAGGCAGATCGACCAGCGGGATAATTGCGTAAGGCGGGCCGGGCCCTACACGATCAATTATTGCATAATATCACTAATTGTGCAATGCTTTTGACCGTTTAGGGTTAATATTGAAGATTGGGCAATGATTCAACAAAAGTTTGTGCGAGTTTAATTTTTATTGCGCCATATTTTTCATTGCACCGTGTAGGATCTGTATTGCTAAATATTTTTTAGTTTGTTTCGCTTTGATGAGGATTGCGCTTGCACTAAAATGGCGGAGAAACCAATTATACTTATGGAAAGGGAGTTCATCGTCGAATGCGTTCATCTTTACAGAGAATTGCCGGCTCTGTGGAATAAGAATAATTTATTGTTCCAAAAATAGTGTTACAGATTGCTTTTCCACCAGTTACTGAAAAGCAGAAACTATGCAATACAATACAGTACTTAACTTTAGAAAATCAAGAATCTAATGAGCAAAGAATATCACGATCGTGATAATAAGAATGCTGCTTACGAAACATTGTTATCAAAATACAAAGAGACGTTTCCAGAGACAAGTAAAGATGACGAAAAGAAAAAAAATAATTCTTTACGCACTAACTACCGGTCGCAACTCAAAAAACACCTGCAGTCGAAAAAATCCAGTTCCAGTACAGTCGATATATACCATAGGTTCGTTTTATGGTATTTAATTACAATGAAATGTTTTTTTTACAAGACCAGAGGGCCAATTCTCGTAATTAAAAACGTTCAAATTCCAAGTCGCAATGTCAGCCAGCGACAATCAAATGTCAAAAATGTAGGCAAACTCTATACAATTTTGACAGATTGAGACTGAGATGAGATTGCGAACGTTGTTATAAAAATACGGGAATTGCCCCTCAGGAATGTGCATCTGATTTACAGTCTAGTATGGATACAGTCGACTACGCAGTGCAGAAAGAGAGAGAACGTAAAATTCAAAATTTTGCGACATTGTAGAAGCATCGTCCACTACAAAAATATAATAGATATAGTGGTCATGTAATGTACGGTCAGCAACATTACAGAAGTCGGCTAACACTGCTACTTTTTAACATAATCTAAATTAACACAAAATGATGAGATAACCTGCTTTTTATCATTTCAATTATTAGATAAGAGTTTTTATAATTTTAATTTTACATCCGTTCCGATTTTATTGAAGTATTTTTCTCAATAATTAACAATCGACTTTTGTTGCTGACTGTACCATCGTGAAACTTTCCTACTTTCACTTTTCAACCTTATTGCGTTAGTAATAAGGTCGAAAAGTGGTTCACCGCAAAGCTTCGGGATGGTACGCACGGCTACAGATCAAGCTATACAGTTCTAGTATAAGCAGATCTCGCATTGTATAAGACTATAAGATTTCCTTACAATGAGAGGTCAGTGTAAGCTGGTAATGTATAGCTTGATGTGTAGCCGTGTGTACCGTATTACATGTAAATAAGTATTCCTACAGTAAATTATGGCACGAGTTATCGGTCTTTTTAGAAGTAGGTGCCGTTTTTAATCGTGATTATAAGCACTCAATATTGTTTTAAGTTTTAAATGAAATGACAAACTGATTTTTAATACACTTTATTAAATAACAAACATTAAAAAAATAGTAATAAGTACCTAGTGTTTTTAGTTTTAACTCTTAAAATGTCGATTGTACACCATGTGTACAGATAACAATAGAATTTCAATTGTGTCTGCTAATTGGCGCGCGACGGATTAATGCAAAAACTTAGTTAATGACTTGTAAAAATAATTGATATTAACAAAAAAATTGGTAAGTACGCACGGCTACAGATCAAGCTA
The DNA here is from genome assembly GCA_946251885.1 of Cosmia pyralina. Lineage (NCBI taxonomy): Eukaryota > Metazoa > Arthropoda > Insecta > Lepidoptera > Noctuidae > Cosmia > Cosmia pyralina. Next base: position 23,847,059 of record OX276351.1, read on the forward strand.
TATATTTCCAGTATAAGCTGATATCGCATTGTATAAGATTTTCTTATAATGACAGGTCAGTGTAAACTGGAAATGTATAGCTTGATGTGTAGCCGTGTGTACGTACTGCAACATTATAAAAGTAGTTAAATACATATCTTATCTTAACAAGGCTGCAAGGCAAAATCTGTTAATGGTTTTTTTGTAGTTATATTAGCCGACTTCGTAATTTATTTGACAACAATTCCCATGCAATTAAATCAAAATAATTTATTTGCATAAATAAAGTACTGAAGGTTCTTAAATATAATCTTGTAGGTAGATCTCTTATTCTGGCGTGCAAAAGCCATGACCAAAAATGTCGCAATTTTTTTTTTTTCGCCGCTATCAATCTATCATTATTAAGGCTAGGTTATTCGGGCCTTTAGGCCTTTGAAACGCTACCTCCGCCTGCCCCAAATGCAGCGCGACGTGTTTTATCTCCGAAGTTTGCATAGAGAAAAATCTTAAATTATTCTATGTCATAGAAGTTTATGTAAAGATTACAGGAAAAACCAAACGATGTCTCTAAATAGCAAACTTTTTCCAGAAATCTGAACGGAAACCTCGGTGCGCGAGTCCAACTCGCTCTTGGCCGGCTTTTTTTACTGTTTGTAGGTGTGATTCAGCTGCATCCGGTTAGACTGGAAGCCGACCCCAATATAGTTGGGAAAAGGCTAGATGATGAGGTGTGTGCCTGTGAGTGTCTCAAATAAAATATTTTTCTTTTCTTTCTAACCTCGTCGTTTTATGACTTAAAAGTGACATTCAATCTTAGGGTGATAAAGAAATTACGAGGTCTCCTATACCTACAATAACATCTAACAAATGTCAAATATCTAACATGTCAAACAACACACATGACATGTGTAACATGTCTGCTAAACGCCCTGATTGCTCAGGAGCCGGATGTTGACATATTTATGTATAGCAGTTTTTACATAATTTTTTATGTATAATGTTTGCATGAAGATTTTTAGTTAAATGCTATGTTGTTGGCTCGCTGCGCGCTTTGGTGTATACTGTAAGTGCAGCAAGCAATTGTTATATAAATAAATAAATAATAAATGTAATTATAGCAGAGCGCGAGCGGGCAATATCTAAGCAATACTTTTATGTTGTAGATAATTTTATTTTCTCTTCAATCAAAGATGGTAGGTTTCTTCCAAGCGGTGAGGTCCACATAGGGAATCGCGTTATAATCGTCACACCGGTACTTGGGATTGTGTGTGGACTCCACCTCAAAAGCCTTCCTCTGGACGTAGTACACAGTATCAGTGTTGTCGCAGATCAGGCGAGCCATTGATGCTTTCTTTATTTCTTTTAGTTGATCTGAAAAAAATAAAATGTGTACCTCAATCAATCAACTCAGTCTATCGCAGTCCACTGCTGGACATAGGCCTCACCCAGGCTGCGCCACAACACCCTGTCCTCCGCCTTCCGCATCCGGTCTGTCCCAGCCACTTTCTTCAGGTCGTTGGTCCATCTAGCTGGGGGGCGTCCCACACTACGCTTACCGATACGTGGTCTCCACTCCAGGACTCGTCTGCTCCACCAGCCATCGGTCCTTTGACAAACATGGCCAGCCCACTGCACTTTGCCCACTTGAGTTTGCTTACCTACTCTGCAAGCAAACTCGGGTACTCTGGTTCTTTTCCGGATAACTTCATTCCTGATTTTATCTTTCAAAGGAACCCCGAGCATAGCCCGCTCCATAGCGCGCTGAGAGACCTTGAATTTGTGGACCAGCCCGACCGACTAAGTATCCACGTTTCGGCACCGTATGTCATAAAGGGCAGGACGGAGAGGAAAAAAATTCAGCTGTTCCCTATATTTTTTTCGCGATTTCGGGTTTGGTCCCACAATAACAGTTTTTCATAATAAGGAGTACTATGACCCCTTAAAAGGTTCCTATCTATATGATATATATCCAGTATATGTTACGGATAAGGAAGTGATGATGATTTGTCAATAGCAGCAACTTAATTGCAACGGCAATAAAGCTCACTGTGCTTTTGACAGTGATGCATCATCATAATCAGCGTATAACGTTCCCACTGTTGGGACACAGGCCTCCTCTCTGTGAGAGGGGAGTGGGCTATAATCCACCACGCGGGCCCAGTTCTGGTTGGTAGATGTCATTTGTTTTCGAATTTTTGGTTCTAGGACAGGGCCGGGTTCCTCACGACGTTTTCCTTCACCGTTTTGAGAGCAGTGGTGATGAAATAATTTAGACAAAGTAAAGTGCTTGTCTGGATTCGAACCTACGACACACGACACGTATGACACGTATGCCGCGGCCGTTACCACTGGGCCACTACTACTCCCATCTGATTAGTGATGCGGACTACAGTCGGAAGTCGGAATATATTCCGAACGTTCTTAAAACTACTGGAATTGCCCCTCTACAGACCGTTCACAGTTATTTTACCTGGGACAGCTCTGACAGCAGCAACTCAATAGCAACATTCATCATCATCATCATCATTTCTGCCGAAAGACGTCCACTGCTGGACATAGGCTTCCCCCAACCACCGCCACATTGCGATTTTCTGTGCTTCCCGCATCCAGCGGATTCCTGCGGCCTTCACAAGATCATCGGTCCACCTTGTGGGAGGACTTCCAACGCTACGTCTTCCGTTACGCGGTCGCTATTCCAGAACCTTTTGGCCCCATCGGCCATCTGTTCTGCGAGCAATGTGCCCTGTCCACTGCCACTTAAGTTTGACAATTCTTCGGGCTATGTCGGTTACCTTGGTTCTCCTGCGGATCGCTTCATTTCTGATTCGATACGTAGAGAAACTTCCAGCATTGCCCTCTCCATTGCCCTTTGGGTGACATTTAGTCTTCTAATAAGGCCCATTGTGAGCGATCACGTTTAACTTTATTGTAACGAAAATAAAGATCACTGTGATTTTGACAGACTTGTCAATGGTAGCAACCCAAAAGCAACCTTACTACATCGATAATAAAGATCACAGTGATTTTGACAATTATTCAAAATAAGAGGTAAAGTAACTGAACGGTCTGTAGTAAGCAATACACGAAATGCCTGTCATACAAAAAATATACACACCACTTGTAAAAGAATGCGGCATCTCCCCGTTGTCATAGAAGAACCGGTCTCCTATCCTGGTCCTGTAGAATTGTTCGGCCACGATGCACTGGAACGTGTGGCCCAGTATGGAGCCATACACGTCACGCTCCAAGGCACCTCCCACGAACAAGTCTATGTCATCCACGCATTCGTACAGGTGTTGGAGAGCATTTATACGCTGGAATGTAAGAAAAGAAAGGTCTTTTTGAAGAGGAGGCTTGTTGATATCTCCTGTCGTAGCGGTTTTTGGTTTTTGCTTCCAGTCAGATAAATGTCATTCAAACTCAAACTCAAAGCGTTTATTTCATAAAGGTAAACCAAATAGGTACAGGCACTTTTGAATTGTCAAGGGACCGGTTAGTCAGAAAGATGAAGCTAGTTGCCCATTCCAAAGCGTAGTAGATTCCTATGGAGAAGAACGGGCAAGAAGCTCCACGGGCACTCTATTGTTACAAAATATTGGTTACATCATTCATGTTGAAAATATACACTTCTGGACACATCTATTGGCCCACCTTAGAGTTTAGGTTTCGATGGCCCCTACCGAAATATGATTGCTAGATTGAACAAAAACTGTTGATGCAGTTTTAAACCTGATACATTTTACCATCTTTTTCGATCGTATTGTTTTAAATTTGAATTCAGAATACCATACGACATGGAGCTACGCCTAACAAGTCGGATATGCGCCTTGTTAAAGGCAATTGATTTTTGAATAAAAAACATGTTTTATCAAATAAAGGTTTAATTTAATAACGCGTGTTGCCTCCATGGGCATCTACCACAGCTCTCATACGATTAGGCATAAAGTTTATCAACCGCTCTATGAAATTTTGAGGGATCATCTCCCATACCTCTTCTATGGCAGTTTTCAACTCCTGCATCGTCTGGGCAACTGGCTGACGAGCCCTAACACGTCTTTTTAGCTCGTCCCACATGTGCTCAATGGGGTTCATGTCTGGGCTTCTGGCTGGCCAGTCCATAACTGTGATGTTCACATCCCGAAGATATTCCCTGACGATGCCGGCCGCATGGGCTCTTGCATTATCATGCATAAAAAGGAAATTTGGGCCCACATAGTCCGCGTATGGTATCACGTGAGGTTCTAAGCACTCACGAATGTACCTTTCAGCATTTAATGTTGGCAGCCGTGGTCCTGTAACAACCTCAAGTTGAGTTTTGCCGCTCGCGGATATACCGCCCCAGACAGTCCATGAGCCACCGCCATAAGCAACCCTCTCTTCAAAGCAGCATTGTGCGAAACGCTCTCCCTTACGTCGGTAGACCTTCTTCCTTCCATCATTGCCATGTAACACAATTTTAGACTCATCAGAAAAGAGTACACGGCTCCAATCTTGCTGTGTCCAATTTAAATGACTGCGTGCGAAATGAAGGCGCGCTGTTCGGTGGGTTCGCGTTAGTTTGGGGCCATTAGCTGGCTTGTGTGGTACCATATCGCGTTCTTTTAACCTTTTCCGAACAGTTCGAGCGCTCACAGATACTCCGTGGAAGTCGCGAAGTTGGTTTTGTATCTCAATGCAGGTAAGGTGACGATTTCTCAAGCTGGTCGTCACGATGAATCGATCCTGCCTTTCAGTTGTGACCCGAGATCGTGGCCTTCCTTGGCGACGAACAAAGCCGCCAGTCTCTAGGTACCTTCGATAAACATTTCGGACCGCAGATCGACTTAAATTAAGTTGAGCACTCACGTTTCTTTGGCTGTGTCCGGCCTGAATAAGTGCCACAGCTTGGGCAGCGACTTCAGGTGAAGTATCCATAGATTATTGATAGAACCTCACCTTAATGTTAAGAATAAGTAATGTTTGTTGCAAAACCAAAGATATCAATCACTTTTTCAAGAATTAAATCCAAGTAAACCAATAAAACCAAGTTTTCTTAGTATTCGATTGTTTGATATCAACAAACAGGCTCCAAATTGTCTTTTGTTTCTTTAAATTCTGTGTTCGAAATTCAAAAAAAGACTATTGAATGAAATTGTGAATGTGCCAGGTTCAAAACTGCATAAAAACTTTTTGCTCGACCTAATATAAAATTTTAGCTAGGACCAAACGAAACTGAAAATACAAGGTGGGCCAAAAGATGTGTCCAGAAGTGTATAACTACATGTGAGAACAATGAAAAAGACGTGGTAGCTATGAAGTTCCTTATTTATTGACAGGCAACCATAGACGAAAAAATGCAATACTACATGGACGCTAAAGTGAAATAAATGATTGGAAAGATTATAGCGTGTTGGTTGAAGGGTTGAAAAGTGGTTCACCGCAAATGTCCGCGATGGTTACACTTCATCTCATGACTTACATCTTGTGATATCTCATTTGCCAAATCTTGAAAACTTTTTGCTCTCTGTAGACCGCAAATCTCCCTGAAAGATTTAAAACAGAATGTTTAAAAACCTATCTGAAGCTCATGGTTAAGTAATAACAGCCGTACGGGTCGATCCTTCAGGTTAAGCTACGCTTGCCGGAGTTGGTCCGTGGATGGGTGACTATCTTTACATACCGAGACTCCTCAGTGCCTCAGAAAGCACGTTAAGGCGTTGGTCCCGGCTGTCATTCGTGGATCTTTGACAGTCGTTACGGGTCGTCAGAAGTCCGAAAGTCTGACAACCAGTCTTACCAAGGGGTATCGGCTTACCCAGTTAGGTACTGGGCTGTGGAGGTCAGATAGGCAGTCGCTCCATGTAAAATACTGGTATTCAGCTGTATTCAGTTAGACTGGAAGACGACCCCAATAGTTGGAATAAGGCTAGACAGATTGATTGGCCGAAATATCTGAAATCCTCATTTTTTGATCCAAAGCTCGCTTAGCTGGGCCATATTACCTATAATCATTATAAGAGGCGATCCCGTGGTCCCTGCCTCTTTGTATGTCCATGGCTATGAGGTCCATGCCCCATTGGTTGTGCGACTTGAACAGTAGGTTAGTGATCTCGCTGGTACAGAATGGGTCTGATTCTCCTTCGTTCTGCGCTATTATGCCGCGGACAACATCGTCGAAAGAGTCTGGAGTTGATTCCAGCAGGCTCGGGTTGAAGTAATGGTCACTTAATCTGGAAATTGCATAGATTGGAATATTTAAATATATAAAAATTAAAACCAGCCAAGTGTGTGTCGGACTTGGCACATTTAGGGTTCCGTACCAAAACTGATTTATCAATATATTGGAAATTGTTTCTAAAATATACGTTATAATAAACATTATCACCTAAAAAATTATTCGGAACAAAATTTTGTAAAAAAAAAAAGCTAACTTTGGTGGCTTCTCATTCCTTTGTTTTCCAATATTTTTTAAAACAATGAATACAGTTTTTATCTACTCAACAAGCTCTAAACAACGATAAAACAAGGAAAAATAAATTCACCTACCCCATGGAGTGCCATGGGGGTAGGTGAATTTATTTTTTCGCGCTCCCTTTACCCGTATGGGAGGCTGGGAGCCCTTAAAAACATTTGAAGATATATTTTGTCAATTTGTATTTGTATGGCTTTGGGTCAACAAGATGCTAATACTGTGAATATTTGAAGACTGTAGCTCCAAGCATTAGGCTTTAAAACCTGTGTGACAGATGACGGACAGACAGCTATAGGGCTCCGTATGGATCCTTCGGGTACCGAACCCTGAAAAACATTGTGCATCACAAAGGTAGTCCCCAGTTTCTTAATGAAACTCTACGAACATAGCTGATTAAAAGATTAATTACGGCAAAAAAACAATATTAGTTGAGGGAGCACGGCTGTTCAACAATTTACCGGAAGATTTAAAGAAGTGTGATAGTATAAATATATTTAAGAAAAAACTCAAGAAACATGTATGTACCCTATAACATCATCAACACCCCAGAGGCAAATATGATAATTTATTTTACGTAGATGTAAGCACTTTGTATCTCATTTTAAGCGAACTGTTATTTAAGTTCTTATGAGAATAAATTCTTTAAACCTAAAGATGGGTGAAGTAGAAAAATGTGTCGTAATAATCAAAATGCGGTTCACCTATTTATGTAAGATGGACATCTTACAAATTCGCATAGATGCAAATGCAAGGCAAGGTAAGGAAAAAGATATAGGCTGGTAAGCAACAGCATCTAATTAAAACAGAAATAGAAATTCTGCCGACATTATTTAGTTATAAAAAAAAAACATATGAACGAACAGCTTTGTAGGTAGGTACAGACAACAGCACATCAGGTTATACCTAACTGTCAAATTTCTATAAATGATTTTAAACGTTAAAATGTTGACGGTTAAGTTCAAAATCGAATGAGAAAATTTGACAGTTTGTGGTAACTTGTCCTGCTGCTGTGTGTACATAAGCGCATTGCGTGTGTAATTGAATAGTCCCGAGCATTTTCTCCTAAATTATTGATAGAAATGTGGTATTACGAACATAGTATTCTCGAAATCATAAGTTGTAATTCTTATTGCACGAGAAAATTGCTTTAAAATGTTGCTTAAGGCTCTATGATCCGGCGCTCGAGCCCCGTACTGAAATGAAGTAGGTTCGCGAGTGGCTGCCTCGCGCATTTGGTAGCTATTTAAACATAGTAATTATTTTAATCATTTTATTACGACAAAATCAGCGAATTGTGCTAAACAATCTTACCATCTTTTCATTTATATAAAAAATAAGAAAAAAAAAACGTCTGTTTTGTAGTTCTAGAGATTGATTAAACATTACGAAAATGGGTAATTTTCGATTTTTTTCTATCCAGCAAAGTAAATAAAATCGTGTTATTAAAAGCGATCTTTTTTTTTTCAGAATTTTATAACACTGTTTTTTATGTTTCCCATGGATTCAAAAAACTATTAAGCGTGTGTACGAGCCAAGAATGCTCAAAATTACGTTTAGTCGTTTAAGCGTACCTAATTTATACCTACTTATTAACATAACTTCAGTCGTAACTAAAGCTCCGTCACGCGCCAATGTGCGGGTCGATCATTACCTAACAACATTGCCATCAAGTGCGGCACAGATAACTAAACATAACTCTAAACTGTTTCCATAAATAAACTATTGAACATAACAGTGGTTTGGTGTGAACTAACTAACTACCTACAACAACTACCGGGGTATCCGTTAACGACGAGAAAACCCCAACAGCATGGTCTCAGTCGGGTCATAGCGCCTTAAATGTAAGGTATTTATAAATAAACTTTTGAACATAACAGTGGTTTGGTGTGAACTAACTAACTACCTGCAACAACTACCGGGGTATCCGTTAACGACGAGAAAACCCCAACAGCGTGGTCTCAGGCGGGTCATAGCGCCTTAAATGTAAGGTATTTATAAATAAACTTTTGAACATAACAGTGGTTTGGTGTGAACTAACTAACTACCTGCAACAACTACCGGGGTATCCGTTAACGACGAGAAAACCCCAACAGCGTGGTCTCAGTCGGGTCATAGCGCCTTAAATGTAAGGTATTTATAAATAAACTTTTGAACATAACAGTGGTTTGGTGTGAACTAACTAACTACCTGCAACAACTACCGGGGTATCCGTTAACGACGAGAAAACCCCAACAGCGTGGTCTCAGGCGGGTCATAGCGCCTTAAATGTAAGGTATTTATAAATAAACTTCTGAACATAACAGTGGTTTGGTGTGAACTAACTAACTACCTACAACAACTACCGGGGTATCCGTTAACGACGAGAAAACCCCAACAGCCTGGTCTCAGGCGGGTCATAGCGCCTTAAATGTAAGGTATTTATAAATAAACTATTGAACATAACAGTGGTTTGGTGTGAACTAACTAACTACCTGCTACAACTACCGGGGTATCCGTTAACGACGAGAAAACCCCAACAGCCTGGTCTCAGGCGGGTCATAGAATAGAATAGAATACTCTTTATTATGCACACCATTTAAATTACAGGTTACAATGTTACAATGTTGAAATTTTACATAGAGTGACACAATGGGCGGTCTTATCGCTAAAAGCGATCTTTTACAGACAACCTTTGGATGGAGTATGGGTGAACAAGAGCAAGGAACTATACATGTAATAATGACGTTTAAAGAGAGAGGAAGTGTTTATTTACCAGAATTTTAAAAGTGGCCAAAGTAGTAGTAGTAGTAGTAGTAGTGGCCATAACGCCTTAAATGTAAGGTATTTATGCTCGTGACCGTACGTACGAAGAAATAAAAAAAAAACACAGAATTAACAATGGACGGATGTAATGGCGGCAGGTCACGGGATCAATCTGCGACTCCTGCATTCCCCTTAAACTAAGGGAAGGCTTAAAAAACAAAGGTTAGACCTGCTGTCTTGTATGGATCATAATGTTGGGCCACAAAAGGAATGAATGAAAGGCAATTGCATTCAGCTGAGGTGGGAATGCTAACAGGGATGTGTGGTGTTACGCGAATGGATAGAATAAGAACTGAGTTCCTATTTATGAGGATGTCTGAAAGTGACACCGGTGAATGAAAAGTTGTGCGGAAATCGGTTGGCATGGCATACCATGACAACCGATGCCCATAGGCATGTGAAACGGAGTAATGAGAAAATATCGTCAGGAAAGTTTTGAGTATGAATGTGGATGGCTATACGAGTAGGGGAAGACCAAAGAAACGATGGGTGGACTGTGTGAAAGATGATATGGCTAGAAAGGGAGTGACTACCGAGATGACGATTGACAGAGAAGTATGGAAGAATGAGACATGTTGCGCCGACCACAAATAAATTGAGATAAGGGTAGGAGAATGATGACTGCACGACGAAGAAATTACTTACTTCATAATATACTCGTACGATAAAGTTACCTGTACAAATAAGCAGCATTGTAACTGTTGGGACACGTCATGATATTATCACTGATGATGGTGTGAAGGAACCGGAATGCGGCTGCTCCGAAGCTGTTGATCACGCCAGGATTCACATCGGAGCTATAATCGCGCGAGTACAAGGTAGACGGCGATATGCGGTAGTAACGGAGGTAGTATTCACCTGGGAACATCAATTATTATTATTTACTATCTGCGCCCTGCGGTTTCACCCGCGTAAACCGGGATAAAAAGTAGCCTATGTGTTAATCCAGGGTATAAGCTATCTACATACCAAATTTCATCCAAATCGGTCCAGCCGTTTGAGCGTGAAGAAGTAACAAACACACACACACACACAAACTTTCGCCTTTATAATATTAGTGTGATTAGAGAGAACAAGTGTCGCAACTTATCATTCATCGAAATAATCAATCAATGATAAGTTTCGATGCTATTGAATGTTTTTTAGGGTTCCGTACCTCAAAAGGAAAAACGGAACCCTTTTAGGATCACTTTGTTGGCCGTCTGTCTGTCTTTCAAGACCCTTATTCTCAGGAACGCGTGGAGGTCTCAAGTTGAAATTAATATCAAATACGTAGGTCTACCGACGGTCCCTTGGAGCTCTAAAAATATCAAGATCGTGACGCGAACTCATAAGATTTTCTTCTACCAAAAATAACTCAACGCGCCTAAAGAAGTTTTCACTTGAATAATAAGTAAGTAAGTACCTAGTAGTGTTTGTTAATGTTTTTAATATGTATTATTTTATTATTTTGTAACAATAATTTGTGATTTTTTTTTTTTTTTATTTAATTTTGTGTTTTTTGCCTTAGTTGCCTGACAATAAAGGAATTATTATTATTATTTTATTAAAATACTGTCATTTATGCGACATATTTTGATACTTGCAAATAAATCAAAACCTATAGGTACTTCCCGTTGACCTAGAATTAAGAAATTTGCTTAGAAGCAATTAAGGAGGATGCGCTGTGGTAGCCCGCGAAATTAAATTTATTTTTTTGGGTTTTTTGCAATTTTCAAGTCCGTGTCAAGTTGTATCTTGATCAAAATATGATACGCGGGAATAAAACATATGCATTTACATAATTTTAACCATAAAAATCATCAATACATCTCACTAAGTTAGATTTCGTGCAGCTTCGTTAGATTTCGTTCGTTCAACGAATCTGCACGAAATCTAACTAACAAGAGGTGTATTGACGATTTTCACGGTTAAAATTATATAAATACATATGTTTTATTGCTATGTACGAGTATCATATTATGATCAAGATATAACCTGACACGGACCTGCAAATTGCAAAAAACCCAAAAATAATTGAATTTCGCGGGCTTTCACAGCGCATCCCCCAAGGTACATCTTCATAGATACACACAGCACAAGTAAAGAAAAAAGTCCGAAAATCGTTAATTTGTACAATACTTTCTGAAAGCTTGTTCGGAGAACCCTTATCCCGAACTAATAGAGGTCGGCGCAGGTTTTTTCTCCCAAACATTTTTATAAATCCATTTCGACCATTATATCAATATTATTCTCTAACCAAAGTTAGCCGGCAGCCACTCCTGGTACGTGATATGCTGTATCTCTGCGATGACTATCCTCCTTGCCTCCTGGTACAGTCTCTCGTCGCTCCACAGTGGGTTCAGGTCACTCAAAATGTCTGCCACGCGGTTGTGTTCTCGCAAGAGCAAAGTGTGCAGCATGGCTAGGGTCGGCGTCTGATTGATTCTTGTGTCACCTGGAATTGTAGATAGGGAAAATGAGGAGAGACTTTTTTGGTAGACGTGATGCAAAGAAAAGCTTTGAATTTGCCTCAGCTTACTAGTTGTTATTCTTCTTGTGTTCTTGCCCAGTAGGTTTTTTTAAAGTTATATCGTATGTTTCGATCGTTAGTTTTAAATAATATTTTTTTTTTTTTTTTGGTAAGTATTCTTCACGTGAATGAATGCAAGTTCTCGAAATAAAGAAATAAAGCAAATTCGGAAAGGAGCTCGTGGCTAAGTAATAACAGCCGTACGGGTCGATCCATCAGGTTAAGCTTCGCTTGCCGGAGTTGGTCCGTGGATGGGTGACCATCTTTACATGGTACCGAGACTCCTCCGTGCCTCGGAAACCACGTTAAGCCGTTAGTCCCCGCTGTCATTCGTGAATCTTTGACAGTCGTTATGGGTCGACCAGAAGCCCGAAAGTCTGACAACCATTCTTACCAAGGGGTATCGTATTACCCAGTAATTGGGTTGTGAAGGTCAGATAGGCAGTCGCTCCATATAAAATACGTATTCAACTGCATCCGGTTAGACTGGAAGCCGACCCCAACATAGTTGGGAAAAGGCTAGCTAGGCAGATTGATTTGTTTATTCTGAACAAATAAGACGCCATCAAGATATTGTAGCAAATCTGAGGACCTGGTGTCCTGGCGGCACGAGGCACGGTAAGGGATTTTTATGCGACAAATAGGAATATAACTTAATAGTATGACAATAAAATTGAAATTTCAATGATAATCATTGTAGGTACAAAAACAAAGCTGCGATACGCTAAGGCATGCTGGTAGGCAGCGTTCGGAATGCCTCGGCATCCCTCGGAATACCTCCGGCATCCCTCGGGATGCTTCGGCAGATGTTGTGAAAAGAACGCGTTCTATTGGGACATAGCTACATATTATATATAAGCCACTAGAATACTTCTAAGAAATCATAATCTGCCTAGCCTTTTCCCAACTATTGGGGGTCGGCTTCCAATCTAACCGGATGCAGCTGAATAACAGTAATTTATATGGAGCGACTGCCTATCTGCCTCTAGGTACTTTTAAGAACTAAAACTACAAAAATTTTAAGATTACCAGCAAGATAGCAGGAATCTGACGAGTTTCTCAAGTCGCAGACGGCGAACTTGTCGCTGACGCTGGGCAGGAACCCTCGCAGGCAGTCCTTCCTCGACTCCTGGCGCAGACGCCCGCCTGACCTGCTGCGTAACTTCGAGGCTAGCTTCTTGTCGGACCCGTAGATCGGAGAGCCGTCTAGGTAACTGGTCACTGTGTTCATCTTTAAATGATCAATATAAAATCATTAATTTCCTGAGTAGATACTGCACTAACTTAGTATGTCCCTTCTTCCTAAAAACCACGATTAAATGAAACTATACCTATTTCATTCATACAAAAAAATAGCAGGAAATACCTAAATTGATCATCGGTGCTAAAGACGTTATACACTTATACATAATGTTGCAAAAGTAAAAGGATTAATTGATTATAATAAATTAAAACCAAAGTTGGATGCTATGGCGATTAGAATAAAGGTAGTCTATAATATGCAATGCCCTTTACCCTTTAGAGACATAGGTACAGGGTGTTAGGCAGACGATTGAACATACGAAAATGGCGGATCCGTGGGGCCGTCTGCTACGTGTTTAGGCCCAATAACAAGACCCAGGTTACACGCATTTCAATTTTATTCCAAATTCGTCGTTGCTGAAGCTTCAAACGTCAATGATTTCATTTAAAAATAACAAAACTGACAACATTTTTTTTTTAATTTTCATCTAGAATAATTGTAGAATCTTATAAAATTCGAATTTGCCACAGATGATTGCTTGAAAATTAAATAAGAGACCTTAAACTACGAACAAATTTTAAAACTATAGTTTTAAAAAGCTGGGCTTTCGGTATACCGAAAGCCCAGCTTTTAACTGCGTTTAAAAAAAAACTAAGAGTGATAGATATGCACAATTTCTTTACAAAAAACTAAGTAATTCGTTAATTAGGTATAACTGCCCGGGCCTTTTTTCACGGAACTCGACATTTGCGAAAAGTGAAATTCATTAAGTTCATGCAAAATTGTCAAAATGGTTTAAGGAGTGTGAGGTTTGACGGAATTCTACTATTGCGTAAAGTGCATAGCAAAATAGCCAAATAAATACACGTTAAATATTAAAAATCAGTAGTGGATTCAAATTCTCGTTGACGTAGAATCATGGAAGGCAAGAAGCAAGGTCTCACAGGCTTTGGCAGGGCTTTTGGAATGCGTAGCCTCTGGCCAAGGTATGTTTGTTTTTGGGATATTTTTTTTTAAACTACGGAAACCTTTATTGTGTGTGATCCGAAATGTAGGTACTTGGCCGGTTTTTTTTTTTGTATTTGCTTACTTTTACTTCAATTTAGGGAACAGTGCAAGTTTCATCAAAATCGTTTTAGTAGTTTTCAAGATATGGACTAATACGGTGTAAGTGTGACGGCCTGGCTTATTGGCTTGTGAGCTAGTACGGGTATGGTGCCAATGTCAAAGTGAAAAATATCTCAAAAACTTGGTCAAATTCTAGTGCAATATTTATAACAAAAATGTTTTTGCTCATTATGAATAAATAATCAAGTTTTTACTCAAAACTAATATTAAACTAAATTGTGAAATAAAAACCGGCCAAGTGCGTGTCGGACCACGCACAATGAAGGGTTCCGTAGTTGGGATGAATTATTCCAAGAACAAACTTAAACTCAAACTCAAAGCATTTATTTCAATTAAACCAATTACAGGCACTTTTGAATTGTCAAGGGGTCGGTCAGTCAGAAAGATGAAGCTAGGCGCCCATTCCAAAGCATAGTAGGTACCTATGGAGAAGAACGGGCAAGAAACTCCACGGACACTCTTTTAAATCAAGATATGGTTACAAAATAATGGTTACATCATTCATGTTGAAATTTCATATGTGAGAACGATGCAGAACGTTAACAGCGTCCTTAAAAAAAAAACAATTCAAATATTTAAATTAAATTAAAATAAGCCCTGACCGCTAAGGTATGCCCAGCCTTCACTGACAGCGCTTATTCACGAACCTGACGCATGGATTGGCTAAATGATCCAACACGCGCCACCATCAGCGAGGCACATTCAAGTCAAACAAAGACGTACCCAGTAAATGGTAGCTTTAGAGTATGTACATAGTACTCACACATGTGCTATGCAATTATATAATACAAAGGAGACTTAACATTGTAGATGAAAAACATGTTCTTCCATACATTCCAACTGTAAATGTAAGTTTTGTACTCACAATATTGAGAGATTTACCATGTTATTTTAAGACCACAGACTTCTTCTAGGTTTTCCTGTAATCTACAGATAAACATCTATTTTCTGTATTTATTTCAAAATTTTAGGCTCAGTAGTTTCGGAGATAAGGGGAGGAATGGTCAATTTTCGTCAATTTTCTTAAATAACTTTAAAACAATTTATTTTAAAATTAAAAAAAATATATATATTTGAGACCCCCATAGTAAGTCATTTCATTTGATATGTAACACGGTATAGTTTGTAAAACTTTTTTTTTTTAATTTTCTTATTTGCCCCCCAAAAGTGGGGGTCACTTTTGGGGGGCAAATAAGAAAATTCAAGTCATATTCAAAATTCATTTATTTACTTTACCTGTTCGTGTTTGGGTCTCAGAAATTCATATGTGTACCAAATTTCAACTTAATCGGCCCATTAGATTCGGAGCAAAATGGCTGTGACAGACGGACAGACAGACAGACAGACACACGAGTGATCCTATAGGGGTTCCGTTTTTTTCCTTTTGAGGTACGGAACCCTAAAACGTAATTTAAAAAAAATCGACTTCAAAAAGAAATTAACTCGAAATTATGACAATAACTTTAATTTCAGAAGTCGGTGGCAAAAAACTACATGACAAACTACACACTAAAGTATACTTACCTACTGATCCCAAAAGTCTGTCTTCCGATATTAAAGATATTTCATAATTTTGAGTTAATTAATTTCTTTTTAGTCGATTTAATTTTTTTTTTATTACTTTTTTTGTCCTTCAAAGTGTTAATAAATCAGCTGGTCTATGGCATTCGATGTAGACGTGAAAGTTCTAAGTGATAAGATAGTTCAGATCATAGCTAACCGGTTGAATGCCGTAATTACAGAACCAATTAAAAAGCCATTGCGTCTCGTGTAGATCCGGTTTATTCCCATTGTCCCCGTTAACCGTGTCCCCATCCGTAAACTGAATTTTATTAATTTACCTGTTCAGCATGTCCCAGACTACAGTCGTCTCGTGGCGTGGTGACACTTCGAACGAAGTTGAGACACTTAATGCCGTGGTACCGGTAGAACTGGTCATCCTCAGGCACGGTGATAGGGATGCACTTGTCGTTCTGCCACTCTGAAGGGAGGACCTCCTTGCCGTTGCCTAGGCAGCATTGGATGCCGCCTTTGTCTAGAATTATGAAGAGGAATTAGTTATAGAGTCTAGTGTTTCTTATTTAAGTTCCATTTTAAGTTACACTACAGAAATTCATAGACAAGCTGGGAAGCGACATTGAATAATGTTTTTTTTTTTTATGTTAGCCTGCACTGCCTCTGCTACGCGCACAGGCCTCCCCCAAATACTTCCAAGCAGCAGCGGTCACTATGCATGCGGCTGACATAACCCGCCCAATCCCATTTTAGCTTAGCAGCCTTTTTGCCTACGTCTAACATCCCCGTTTTGGAGCGCAGCGTGGTGTTCCTTATGCTGTCAGTTCGTTTTACGCCCAGAATGCTGCGTTCCATTGCTCTTTGGCAAACCCTAAGGTGGAACTTTTGCGACTCGCTGAGCGACCAGGTCTGAGCACTGTAGGTTAGGAAGGGCAGAGTACACATATCGATGAGTTCTCGCTTCAGGGAGATCGGTAGATCGCCTTTCATTAGCGTCTTCAATAGCTTTTCCACGCATTTTCTACGCAGCGATCCATTTCCTTGTCTTGTCTATTTTCGAAAGAAACAAATTGGCCCAAGTAGATGTACCTACTCATCGACATAATGTATTTCCTGTCCATCAACCATATATTTAGTGCTGCTGGTTATGGCTTTTGTTTTAGACCGATACATCGCGAGTTCGAAAAAACATTTGAAGAAAAATCTACGTGATGATGGGTGTATCGCTTGATCTCCCCGGAAAACCCGCTCGCAATCGAGGAGTCAACGAACAATATAACTTAGTACGAGTAGTTGACTTATGATCTAGTTACCAGTTACTTCCATTACTTGGAACAGCATATCATGCGTGATGAACTGCCCCCACTGCATGTTCATATTGCTAAGCACGCGGCTTCCAATTGGCTGGTCTGAAAAAAGCCGTGTGGAGAGAACGCGAGGATTGGGCAGCTGACGACCGCTTGTGGCTACCGGCATCGCGTAGATACCTGGAAAATATCACGTAAACGGTGTGTACAATTTCAGGGTTAGTCAATTCAGCTCAACCAATATCCATTGCATTTTGCACAATTTTTTTATAGATGAGAATTTAATTTTTTTAGCGTATGGAAAGTTTATGAACAGTCAGACGACCATTCGCCAATCAGCGGCAGCGGTGAGTGGGCTGACTCCTACCTCTATTCAACTTGGAACTGATTCAAACCGATTTTCGCAACGAAATCGAGTTAAGTCTGTATTTGTTTCTTTCCAGAAAATTAGTTTCACTACTACGAGTATAATATGTGACATACTCACCATCAGCATACCGTGGCGACGCCATCCTGGTGAAGGGCGCTCCCCTCCGGCCCCATTCAGGATGCTCCTCGTTGTTGCAAGTGCCGTCAATATTCCGGTACTTTCTGCTGCTGCTACTGCAGCACACCTTCACTGGCTGGCAGTACGCGGCATCCTTCAGCCGGACTCCTTGGTGCTCCAGGAACGAGATAAATGTGTTCGGAGTTCTTCTGCTGGGGGAAATGAGACTGTATACTGCGCCTTGACCGATAATTTGTATCCTTAAGTAACTCTACAAGACTAGGACAACGCCGTTGATACTTAGTTATTGAAACATTCTGAATGTGATTATCTTCGCTAATACTTACCATGATGATCAATGCTTATGGTCTGATCTTCTACTTCTTTTTCGGTTGTTTGAGCTGAGTTATGGAAATCTATCAGGACGATAGACATAATCTAGATTCCCGTCGTCTTACACTATTTATAATAATTGGATTACTATATGTACTAATTTTATTACCTACTAGCTGACCCAACAGACGTTGCCGCGTTGCCTGTTCAAAATAATTCATACTAAATTCCCATAGAAAATGCACTTTCAGTTTTCCCGAGTTTTCAAATTTTCCCGGTAACTTTTGCAATTTTTCTCTTCATAAGAACCTTCTTCCGACTTCAACAAGTATTTGAAAAAAAAAAATTGCCGAATTGGTCCAGCCGTCCTCGAGTTTTGCGCTTAGCAACACATTTAGCCATTCATTTCTATTTATATGTATAGATAATTTTGTACCCTACAGTTTACCAAATTATAATGATATTCTAAAAAATAATTACTTACATTCAAGCAAATCAGCACCCTAATTGAGTAGTACTATCGATCGGAATCTGAATAATTTTTAAGCAAATTGCTAATTCATTGCTTCATATGTTCGAAAAAATTGTCTGCTCAACAACGTAACTAACGCAATGAATGTCGTTGAACTGTCAAAATTAAACCGATTCCAATCGATAGTGATATACGCAATTAGGGTGCTGATCCCGAGTTTAACTGAGAACAATGTCCTGATCAATGATACTTAAAAATAAAAAAATATCATTGGATAGGAACTTATGAGTTATGATGATAAACTGCGACCATGCTCTTTACAGCTGTCTTTTAATGGAAAATCTCCACCTTTCAAAAAGCATTACAGAACTGAAGTTTTAAATTAAGTATATTTACGGTTTTATACCCAGTACACATTTTCATCTGCAGCAGCTTAGTTGCTGAGAGGATCTCGTGAGAAGTATCAGATGCTTTCCTGACTTCTGGAGGTAGTTTAGCGGAGAAGAAGAGCAGCATGGCTGGAGAAGAATCTTCTAGATTGACACCGTTGCCTACTAGCTCGTTGCCTCGTCGGGCCGCCGCTCGGGCCAGCTCGCGACCCCTTCGGATGCACTCGGCTACTACATCGGATTCGGAGGAGATCGATCCTTCTTCGGAGTCTGTAGTCGAATTTAAAAATTTAAATCAACAATGTTGGGCGAATTTTATTATACACTCTTTTACAAAAAAAAAACGGGCACTTTATATTTTTTCTCTACTTCAATGAAGAAGAACAAGAAAGAGGTTTTATTAATTTGAAGATGTATTGGCATGTTATTTGAAGCATTCTGGCATGATTCTTTACGTTCCAAATTTAAATTTTGAATTTAACAAAAGAAAAATAATGATTATTGTGGATTATTGTAAAATTGCTTTACTAATGGCGCGAATTGCTGAAACGAATTATAGCCCTACTTGAAGAAGGTTGTTCGCAAACTTACTTGTCTCAGTGGCTAAATGTGAGCCATTCAACTGTCCAGAGGACTTAGCAACGGTATCAAGAGACCGGTTCGGTCAAAAGAAGACCCGGTTCGGGAAGAAAGCGATGCACAGAACCAAGAGATGACCGCTTTTTGGTGCGTCAGGCGTAGCGGAATCGTAAGGCGTCAAGTGTGGACCTGAAGAAGAGCCTTGAAGAAGTAAGAGGAGTAGAAGTTAGCTTGTGGTCGGTCAGGAGGAGGCTTTTGGCTGCCAATATCAGGAGTTACCGCCCGGCTCGGGGCCCTAAATTACTCCGTGAGCACCGTGTTGCTCGACTTCAGTTTGCTCGAAACTGTGCTTCATGGACTCTGGAGGACTGGAATAAAGTATTGTTTTCTGATGAAGCTAGAATCTCTTTGTGTGGAGAGGACCGACGCCGGCAAGAGCTGCGTAGACCACGGGATCGCTATGCGGAAGTGTGTCTCGAAGAAATCACTCCGTATGGCGGAGGCTCCGTTATGTTTTGGGCAGCAATTAAGTCGACGGAGCGTACGGAATTAGTTTTCATAGAAAATGGAACATTAAATGACAGCGGTACATAATGGAAGTCCTAATTCCATATGCACAACCCGCATTGACTGCACTTGGTGAAGATTCAATTTTTATGGACGACAATGCTCGCCCGCACCGTTCTGGCGACGTGGAAGCATACATGCAAGAAGTTGGGATTCGTCGTTTAGATTGGCCAGCTCGAAGTCCTGACCTCAATCCAATTGAGCATGTCTCGGATGTTCTAAAGAGACAAGTAAAATCAGTGCAACCTGCTCCACAAAACATCAGGGAGCTAAAAAGAGTCATTGCAGAAGAGTGGGAACGTATTCCTCAAAACGTTATTAAAAACATTGTGGAAAGCATGCCCAGAAGGATTCAAGTTGTGATTTTGGCACGAGGAGGTCACACTCGTTATTAGGTTTATACATTTGTAACTTCTTGAAAATAAAAATCTTCTTGTCTTTATTGCCGACCATTTGTTATTGTTTGGCCGTGTACATCGGTTTTAAAGAATTCATCGTTTTTTTTTTTTCTAAATTGTCAGAATTCACTTCACGCGTATTAATTTACACGATTATAAGTATACAGACTACTTCACACAATTAAATTTCATTTAATTAACTCAAATCGACCTTAGAACGTTTTCTTTAGATGCCCGTTTTTTTTCCAAAGAGTGTACCTATGTATTCTTGTGTATTTCTCTTTTAAGGCCGAAGTACCTAATACCTTTTTAAATTTGTAAAGTTACGGTTACTTTATGAATTTATAAAAGTTTTTCGTTTAAGTACTAGTAAAACTAACACTTTTTACGTATTTAAATTATTCTTACACCTTAAAGTTGCTTTTTACCCGACTACGGCGAAGCAAAAAGGAGGGTTATGATTTTGACCGTATGTATGTATGTATGTTGTTGTATGTTCATTTGTTCCCTCATAACTTTTAAACTACTTATCATAATTTGATAAATGAGGTATCGTTGGAAGCGTCTTGGTCGAAAAGGGAGGGGAGGGGTGGTGAGGAGGGAAAGGGGGATGATGATGAAGGGGAGTAGAGGGATAGGAGGGTGTAGTGAGGAGGGAGTGGGGAGTAAGGAGGAGTAGATGAGGGTAGAGGGCGAGGTTAGCGGGAAGGGGATGTGGTGAGAGAAGGATGGGGAGGGTGAGGTGGGTGAGAGGGAGCGGTGAGGGGTATGATAGGGGAGTGTGAAAGGGGTGGGAATAGAAGGAGGGTTAGAGGGAGAGGAGGAGGAGGGGTTAGAGGCAGAGGGGGGGGGGGATAAGTGCCTTTACACCTTAAAGTTGCTTTTTGTATGGCACTGATTCATTGAAGAAACTCAGCCCGACAGAAATGACCGAAAAGTAGAAAGTCGGAATGCTAAGCGAAAACGAAGTAATAGCGTGGGCAGACAATGCGATGCGACGGGCTGGGTCGGACGAACAAGAAATTCCACGCGGACGAAGTCGCGGCCACAAGCTATCTCAATATAAAAGCTATCTCAAAAGAAGCTATCTAAATAAAAAGAAAAGTCCTGACTGACTCATCAACGCCCAGCCCAAACCCTTGGACCTATAAAGGCTGAAATTTTGCACAGAGGTTCCCTTTATAATGTACCTACACAAGGAATAAGGACGGATTTTTGTTCCCGTGGGATATTTTCCGACATCCACGCGGGCGAAGCCGCGGGAAAAAGCTATACAAAATAAAAGTTCTTAGAAATTTGCCGTATCGATTGTAAAATTCTTTGAACGTAAACGTGTCTATTATCAAGTCAATATCGACGAGTTGATGGCACCATAATAATTAGTACCTACCCAGGGACGTAGTATTATATTTATTATCTGTGCCCTGGGCCTACGGAGCGCGGAGGAGTAATTGTATGACATTGCAGTCATGGATACCGCGTATGCTATCAAACGAACGCAGCAGCTAAATTGACACTGACCATATACGGCCTTATTACAAAAAAAGGTATATTGGTTGGGGAAAAAGTCTTTTCGCATTATAGTATGTATAAACTTAAAATAAAATCTCTTTGGCTATACTATTTGTATCTGGCTGGTTTTGGTATCATTGAAAGTTTAAATAAGGAACATAATTCCAAATTCAAATTAGGAAAATGTGTGATTTTCATTTGTTTTTCGTACTGTCAAGATGAGTGAATCTAATGAAGAAATTCGATACATTTTAAAATTTTACTACAAAAAAGGTAGAAATGCAACGCAAGCCGCGAAAAAAATTTGCGATGTTTATGGACCCAGTGCAGTGTCTGTGAGAGTAGCACAAATTTGGTTTAAGCGTTTTCAATCCGGAAATTTAGATGTCAAAGATGCACGTCGCTCTGGTCGCCCTATTACGGATAAAATGGATGCCATTTTTGAAAAAGTGGAGCAAGATCGGCATATCAGTAGTTACGACGTAGCTGAAGAACTGGGAATTGACCACAAAACAGTCTTGGCGCATTTGAAAAAAACTGGGTACACAAAAAAGCTCGATATTTGGGTACCTCACGAGCTCACTGAAAGAAACCTAATGAACCGTGTACTCATTTGTGATTCTTTATTACGACGTAATGAAACCGAACCATTTTTGAAGAAGCTGATAACTGGTGATGAAAAGTGGATCACGTCACGACAAGAACGTGCGAAAAAGGTCGTGGTAAAAGGCCGGTCAGGCTTCACAGACTGTGGCGAAACCCGGGTTAACTTGCAACAAGGTGATGCTGTGTGTGTGGTGGGATTGGAAGGGCATTATTCATTATGAGCTGTTACCACCAGGCAGGACCATCGATTCTGAACTCTACTGCAAACAACTGATGAGATTAAAGCAAGAAGTTGAGAGAAAGCGGCCGGAATTAATCAACAGAAGGGGTGTGGTTTTTCATCATGATAACGCTAGACCTCACACATCTTTAGCCACTCAGCAAAAATTAAGAGAGGTTGGCTGGGAGGTGTTAATGCGTCCACCGTACAGTCCTGACCTTGCACCTTCAGATTTCCACCTGTTTCGGTCTCTTCAGAATTCTTTAGGTAGTGTCAGGTTAACATCACGAGAGGACTGCCAAAACCACTTTTCGCGGTATTTTGATCAGAAGTCCCAAAATTTCTATAGCAATGGGATCATGTACCTACCTACAAGATGGCAAAAAGTTATCGAATAAAATGGTACCTACATATTTTAGATAAATGTAAATAATGTGTATTAAAAAATGTTTTGAATTTTCATAAAAAATGCGAAGAAACTTTCCCCAACCTATTATATTTGGCGCCAGGTTGAAAGCATCTACTTAATCATTTTTGAATTTCGAAATTTAGTCCGACAATGTCAAAGTTCTAATTACAAAAACACGAGTCAATTTTGTATTAAGAACTTTACGATTATCGGAATTCTGGCTCCAAGGTTTGGGCTTGGATTAAAGTTAAAACTCGTTTTCTAATGAGACGCAAGGGTTTATCCAAATTGTTTGAAATAACATTTGAAGGCATCTTTACAGTCGTTTTCATTGTAGAAACTATATGAATTGCAATGTTATACAGGGTTATTTTATATTGGCTAGCTAAATTCCGCAGACGCGATGGGTATCGATATCTAAACTTTCGCTTATCTACTTAGCAAAGTCAAATTGCGGTCTGTGATGCTACCCTTACATAGACTGCGAAGACTTACCCCAAGAATGTTTACCAGTCTTAAATAAATCTTCTAATAAAGACTTAGCATTAGCCAGGATGGGTGAGACGGCAGGAAAGAGGTCATCCGTCAAGAAGTCCAAGTCCCACTCAGAGAAACAACATCCACTGGCATTTAATAATAAGCACAGAAATACAGACGCACGCAACACACTTCTATGTTCACGAAACACTCTAATCATTGTCATAATTACTGGCACTTTTACTAACGGAAATAGTACTTATTAGCTATGGTAATTCTGCAACCATGAAATTGTTTCATAAAAAAAAATATAGGTATATATTTTGAAATTAGAACGGTTACCGCTTTTTTATGGCCAGTTCTATAACTTGTACCATTTAATAATATTAGGATACAAATACCTATGTCAGTAGGTACGTTTCAAGCACAAAATTCTAGTCCTTTTTATCGAAAGTTCGAATTACAACTAAATTATTATAAAATTTGTAAAATGCGGTTTCAAAAACCATCTAATCATGTCACGTACATTACGTTAATTTTGAGTAGATGTATTATTGTTTGGAAGGATAAAGCATGTAGGTAGATATTGTGTGTTGTGTTACGCTTTTTTCGCAATTCTCTTGAGGTAATTATTCGTTGCATGATTCATGGTATTACTTACTTAATTTATGTCATGTTATTGATTCTTATCAAATTGTTCGAACATAAATGTTTTTTTTTTTTAAATTAAGGGTTAAATTATGAAATTGCCGATTTGTACTGAAAAATTGAAATTCGTTTTTTTTTTAATCCTACTAATATAATAAATGTGAAAGTTCGTATGTTTGTTACTCAATCACGCAAAAACGGCTGAACGGATTTGGATGAAATTTGGTATACAGATAGTTTATAACCTGGATTAAGACAGGATGCTTTTCATCCCGGTAGAAGGTTCCCGTGGGACAATTTCCGACATACACGCGGGCGAAGCCGCTGGCAAAAGTTAGTTTCGTAGAAATAAATCAGTCCGATTTGTTTAATGATTAAGTGTGTTTATGCGTAAAATAGGAGCCGTAAGGAACACCACCAAAACCAAAAAAAAACAATCAGTTGCACGTAGCACGTAGGTTCCTTAGAAGGTTTAGG
Source organism: Cosmia pyralina (assembly GCA_946251885.1). NCBI lineage: Eukaryota > Metazoa > Arthropoda > Insecta > Lepidoptera > Noctuidae > Cosmia > Cosmia pyralina. The sequence goes on from OX276351.1 coordinate 23,871,570, forward strand.
GGTGCACTATGAAAACGAATACCGGGACCGGGAAGAGGTGGAGAGGGATAGGAGGTTGGAGTGAGGGAGAGGTTGTAGTGAGTGGGAAGGGTATGGAGAGGGTGGTGAGGGGGGGAGGAGTTGGCGAGGGTAGAGGGGGAGGGGCAAGCGGTGAAGGGGGTGTGAGAGGGGGTAAAAGGGGGAGGGTGAGGTTAGTGGGAAGGGGATGGGGTGAGAGGGAGAGGGAATGGGGTGGGTGAGGTGGTGAGAGGGGGCGGTGAGGGGGATGATAGAGGAGGGTGAGAGGGGTGGGAAGGGGAGGGGGTGAGAAAAGGGTTAGAGGGAGAAGAGGTGGGGTGAGAGGGGCCTTAGAGGAAGACGGGGAGGGATGACGAGTGCCTTTATACCTTAAGGCCAGGTTATTCGGGCCTGTAGGCCTTTGAAACGCTACCTCCGCCTCCCCCAAATGCAGCGCGACGTGTTTATTTACGACGCGCCGCCGACGATTTCACAGAAAATCCATGCCACAGTGTAAAATATTTGCAGTTGATCAACTTAATTAGTTTTTCTTAGGTCGATTTTTTTCCTTATGTTTACTTTGTGTGGTGTCTATGGTGGAGTAAACTAAGATTATTACATAAAATGTCGTTTTGTTTTCACATTATCAGATAACGATACCAACACGATTCGATAGCGATAGGTACAATTATTACCGGCCCCATGATATTGGTGAATATCGATGACCATCGCGACGCGACAAACAAGCACACTAATAAGTATCGACGTCTCGAAGTCGGCAGTGTGATAAAGTTTGCTCAAGTGAAAGAATGCCCGCTACTCTCACCCCGCACTGTCTTCGCTGGTAGATATCGTGCCGATATCGGTGTCAGTGTGTGAATTATTCCACTACTTCATTGGGCTGAGTAAGAAATGCATATAGCAATAGTTACAGATTTAACCTTTAAATGATTATCATCGCGCTAAATCTTTGAGTTAAGGCTAGCGGAAGGATGTCAATCATGCATGACATAATAATAACATAAGAACGTCTATTTTAGTCAACATTCATCAAAGCAAACCACAATAGTTCGATTCTCAACTGTTGATATTTTTTTTTCGATTCTTTTTTTTTTTCATTTTGATATACTGTTATTTGATAGTTCGTAGAACGTACACAGAATACATGAAGTTTATTCCTCTTAAATCATCTATGTTTATAATATAAATAAATATCAAAGGTTAGCTGACAGTATTAATGAGAAATCCCGTGTGTACAATCCACTGTTATATAATATTTTTTAGCGATAGCCGGGTTCATCAGGAACAATCTGTAAGAATCACTCAGTGTATTAGTGTTGTGCCATTAGGTATTATATGCTGTTAAGGCTGCGGGTTTCGACCTCAGGACAAGCTGCTCCTTAAACGGACGACTCTCTGTATATTTAGGCTGGTGATACCACAACTACTAACGTACTGTACAGGAAAGTTTTTTATAATGTGTCTGTTGTTTTAGTTATTGTGAACGAAGTCGCGGGCAGAAGCTAGTTAGAGAAAAACATGATTTTGCGGTACTAAGGTGAAATTTCAAAATTGCAACGGTTTTTTAAATTGCAATTTTAATAGAAATTTAATTACTTTCGTTACAAAAAGAACTCTTTTGCAAAATTTCATGCTTCTAGATCCAGCGGTTTAGGCTGTGCATTGTCTGTCAGTGAATATAAGAATTTTATCAAGTAGACAAGCCGTGCGCCCGATGGTATTCCATCGACATAAATGGTGAATTTCCATACAAACTTTCATCCCCTATTTAACCCTTTTAGTGACTGAATAAAAAAAACAATAATATTTTTATTAAGTATGGGCTAAAAATGGTCGTACTATTTTGCTTATGCTGTAACCATATTCTTTTGTTTTTGATGTTGACCACTGCTCATGAAGATCAGTAAATATCGACAACTACATATGAAGGAAGAATTGCCGTACTTTATTATCAAGGGACGTACCTACTGCTACACCTATAATTTATCGAATCTACTATTATAAGGGCAAATTTTTAAACCGCCAGATAAGTTTTATTTATGTTATTTGTTGTTATTATTGTTTTTTATTTATTGTTATTTAGTTTTACCGACAACCGGACACATTGTGTTTATATTATGTGTGATTATTGTAGGATATGGTAGGGTATGGTAGCGAAGACAGTTCGATGAAGAGTGAAAATAGTAATATGGATGAATCTGATGAAAAAATCATAGAAAAATGTGTTTTAAAACTTCTTCATAAAGGACCACGATAAAAAATTATAAACTACTCGCGCTTGACTATAAATTTACCGATAATAATTTGCAATGTGTCTTAACACTATCGTAAGATGACAATTAAACGTCATTATACCACATAGAAATAATCACGTTTTCGAAAACGATATTATGAATTAAAACTATAATATAATTACGAGATATTTTTTCTGAGCTATCGCAATTTCATATCTAATGTGTTCTTCGCTTATTCGATTTTTTTTTGAACAACTGCAGGGAGAGCGAATTTTTAAAAATTTTGACACAGGTCCAACCTCGGTGACGTCCCGCAGGACTCTGATCGCGAGCGGATTTAGCCAAATTTACTAATTTTGAGTTTATTTAAAAAAAATGTATTACACTTAAAAATCCAACCGTAGAATTCCCTCTGAAATACTATTACCTCATGGTACATGCAATTTTCATATAATTTTGTGCTATAACTAGGAAATGTAACAAAAAATAGAAAAAAAAATAAATAAAAAAAAAAAAAAAAAAAAAAAAAAATGAAATATATAAATGTATTAATGTATGTATATGTTGTATATGTATATGGTACACCACGGACTACCTACAGAATTTCTTTCCTTGTCCCCATACTCCATCCAAAGGTTGTCTGTAAAAGATCGCTTTTAGCGATAAGACCGCCCATTGTGTCACTCGTATGTAAAATTTCAACATTGTAAAATTGTAACCAGTAATTTAAATGGTGTGCATAATAAAGAGTATTCTATTCTATTCTATTCTATTCTAAAATAGTTTTGAAATCGACCCCATTTCGGATTTTTTTTTCATCGAGCAAATTACAATTTATCGTGTTTTGAACCGTAGATTTACCTAAAGCAAGGATGTATCTATGACATATTTTTTTTTTCAGGATCTAAATACCCTAATTTGACTATTTAAAATTGATTCTAAAAACAGGAATATTCAAATAGTGTGCCCTTAAAGTTGCTTTTTGTATAGCTTTGATGCATTGAAGAAACCCTGCCCGACAGAAATTACCGAAAAATAGAAAGTAGGACAAGAAACTTAGTAAACTCCAGTCGGCGTCGGAGCTAACACACACACTTTTTTTGTTTGTTTGAACGTGCTAATCTCTGGAACTACCAGGCGGACTTTAATAATTATTTTTGCATTCGATAGCCAATTCTTAAGGTAGGCTATAAGTAGGCATATTTAACATCACTCTAGGACTCTTAGGTGCCGAGCAAAAAGAAAAAAAGTCAGAATAATTACCATTATTATCTATACATTGCTGCCATCTAATAGGAAGGTCATATAAGCCTTTGCGATAGAACTCTCGTGATCTAGATTCGACAAACTGTGTGAAAGCATTTTGTACTGCCTCCTGAGAAGAAAACTTTTTATCACGTAGAAAATTGTCCAAATCACGAAAAAAATGGTAGTCCGTTGGAGCAAGTTCTGGCGAATACGGAGGGTGACGAATGGTTTCTAATTGCAGTTCCTGTAGAGTTAAAACGGTTTCTCGTGCTGTATGAGGTCTCGCGTTATCATGGAGCAATCATGGTGAAGATCGATTCATGAGTCGGGGCTGTTTCACTGCTAGCTTTGCTATCATTGTTCGGAGTTCAGCACAGTAGACATCTGCCGTTATTGCTCGACCAGATCGGAGAAAGCTATAGTGAATAACACCATGTTGAGACCACCAAATAGTTACCATTACCTTTTTATTGGTAAGCTTTGCTTTAGGACCTGTTGCGGCGTTTGACCTGGGGTCAGCCATTGCATTTTTCGCTTCCGGTTATCGTAAAGAATCCACTTTTCATCACATGTCACAATTCGATCCAATATTCCTTCATTTCTGTATCGATTCAACAAGGCAACAAGTTTCAACACGCGTTTCTTTCTGCAGATCAGTCAAATCATGAGGCACCCATTTCTCATATTTTTTTATTTTATTGATTTGACGCAAATGAGTCAATATTGTTGGTAAGATAACGTTAAACCATGCCGCTAATTCCTGGGTATGGTCGCCGGCACGTAACTTGGCAAGGTTTTGGCGTAGTGGGAGTAAGTTTGCGGATGTACCTACACTTAGTGCTACAAGTTTTTTTTTTTACTTTTGTTGCTTGCCATTATTCTATGATTATTGATATCATTTATTTTTAAACATGTCTGTTAAGAAGAAAGTTAAAGAAACCAAATTCTTATCTAACAATTCGTGCCAAGTTATGTGCCGGCCGGTATAGTTTGGCTCGGATCGGCTTCCACCATCTCTTTCAATTCATTGTTATTTACCTGTGTGGGCGGTCTTCCACGTGGTTCGGTCTTCAAATCCAAGTTTCCATCACGAAAGCGTTTAAACCAAAATCGCACGGAGCGTTCATTAGCAGTCCCCTCTCCAAACGCAACATGGATATTGCGAGCTGTTTCTGCCGCGTTAAGTTCCGCGTCGGAACTCGTATTCAAAAATAACTCGAATTTTCGAAGTATCCATCTTTCTTGTCTAAGCTGAATAAAAAAAAACAACTGAAAGTCGATAATCGAATGTTGCACATTTTTTTTTTATTTTCATGTCATTTTCCATATTTTTTTATGACAATTTTATAATTTGACATGCATGCATCTTTGACATTGTTAGTTCTTTTATTTCTATTGCAAAGTTTTATTATGCTGATTTTATTTTAATATGTTGACTAGGTACTTATTCTTTTTTTATAATAGGTAATTACGTGAAAGAGTGTACCTACACCTTTAAGGTAGATTTTTGAGGAACGAATTATTTGTTATTAAGATCTCATGTAAAATATACCAAAAATCACACCAATAAATGAATTTGAACATTTTTTAAAAGAAGAACTCCATAGGTACTTATCATGTGAAAAAAGTTTCACTCAAAAATCTCAAACCATGAAGGTTCTATGTCAATTCGAAGTTCCTAATACAATAAACGGCAATTTTATACTTTAACCCCTATTATTAGCAATGGTTATAATAGTTTTATACCTAAAATACCAATAAATTGTTATCTTTGTCCTAATTACCTTGCACAGGACAGCTCTTCAAGCGTAGGTAGGTTTCGATGTCAATATTTCCGTTACTTTCATATTTCTTTCTTAATGTAGGCAAAGACAAATGAATACCTAAGCACAAAGTTTTTTACTAAATAAAATATAATAAGTATTACAAAGAGGTAGGTAACATTTGTGAGTTTGTATGTAGGGTAGGGGATAAATTATAAATAAAAAGACCAACAAACAAAACTTTCTTATTAAAAATATTCGTAACTAGCCGTTGCCCGCGGCTTCGCCCCCGTGGATGTCGGAAATTATCCCACGGAACCTACTACCGGGATAAAAAGCATCCTATGTGTTAATCCAGGTTACAAACTATCTGTGTGCCAAAGGGAATTGTCTATACTTGGCCATTTTTAAACACGATGCTATACAAAAAAATAATTTACCAATAATTAAATTCTATTTTAGTAAATATCTGATGCAAATAACTTTGTGTCAATCAGCACTGCAAAAAAACATTTATTTTTAGTATCTGATTTGATGCTACACATGAACGGTATTGGATTTGGTTTCAGTGTCGCCAAACCAAAACTCCATAAAACAACAAATTCAAATCGATTTGAAATACAGTGCAATGTTTCCACTGTATTTAACATAGTTTTCATTAAATAACATAATTAAAAATGCCAATAAATTATATAATTGATTTAAGACATAGGAAATGATAAACTATCGTTTTATACATTATTTCATACTTCTAACGTTTTTACCGATTTCAAATGAATCGTTATATAATTGTTTTTTTTTTATATGGCAACACGATGCTTAAAATATGTTGTGTCAATTTGTCAAAATGACAGTTATCATTCGCCATAGATAATACACTAGTAAAGTAATATCATTCGCTTTGGTTTCTTGCATCGTGAGTGGTTTTTTATATCGTGAGTATCGTTTCCGAGGCTAAAGATATAGAGATTTAATACTAATTGCATGTGGAACGTATCAATTGAAACAAGCTCGTTCTTACTATGGAGAACACAAGGCGATGGAGGCGATGGTTCCTATACTATTGGGCTGTGCAGAAATACTGCCAGCAACCTACTGGAAGGTTTCCCGCTCCCTTCAGCCAACTGCAGTTTATTGCGTGAGAAAATACAGAGCAGACACATCAGCAGAAAAAGATGTTTTATTTATACACTTCTGGACACATCTTTTGGCCCACCTTGTATTTTCAGTTTCGTTTGGTCCTAGCTAAAATTTTATATTAGGTCGAGCAAAAAGTTTTTATGCAGTTTTGAACCTGGCACATTCACAATTTCATTCAATAGTCTTTTTTTGAATTTCGAACACAGAATTTAAAGAAACAAAAGACAATTTGGAGCCTGTTTGTTGATATCAAACAATCGAATACTAAGAAAACTTGGTTTTATTGGTTTACTTGGATTTAATTCTTGAAAAAGTGATTGATATCTTTGGTTTTGCAACAAACATTACTTATTCTTAACATTAAGGTGAGGTTCTATCAATAATCTATGGATACTTCACCTGAAGTCGCCGCCCAAGCTGTGGCACTTATTCAGGCCGGACACAGCCAAAGAAACGTGAGTGCTCAACTTAATTTAAGTCGATCTGCGGTCCGAAATGTTTATCGGAGGTACCTAGAGACTGGCGGCTTTGTTCGTCGCCAAGGAAGGCCACGATCTCGGGTCACAACTGAAAGGCAGGATCGATTCATCGTGACGACCAGCTTGAGAAATCGTCACCTTACCTCCATTGAGATACAAAACCAACTTCGCGACTTCCACGGAGTATCTGTGAGTGCTCGAACTGTTCGGAGAAGGTTAAAAGAACGCGATATGGTACCACACAAGCCAGCTAATGGCCCCAAACTAACGCGAGCCCACCGAACAGCGCGCCTTCATTTCGCACGCAGTCATTTAAATTGGACACAGCAAGATTGGAGCCGTGTACTCTTTTCTGATGAGTCTAAAATTGTGTTACATGGCAATGATGGAAGGAAGAAGGTCTACCGACGTAAGGGAGAGCGTTTCGCACAATGCTGCTTTGAAGAGAGGGTTGCTTATGGCGGTGGCTCATGGACTGTCTGGGGCGGTATATCCGCGAGCGGCAAAACTCAACTTGAGGTTGTTACAGGACCACGGCTGCCAACATTAAATGCTGAAAGGTACATTCGTGAGTGCTTAGAACCTCACGTGATACCATACGCGGACTATGTGGGCCCAAATTTCCTTTTTATGCATGATAATGCAAGAGCCCATGCGGCCGGCATCGTCAGGGAATATCTTCGGGATGTAAACATCACAGTTATGGACTGGCCAGCCAGAAGCCCAGACATGAACCCCATTGAGCACATGTGGGACGAGCTAAAAAGATGTGTTAGGGCTCGTCAGCCAGTTGCCCAGACGATGCAGGAGTTGAAAACTGCCATAGAAGAGGAATGGGAGATGATCCCTCAAAATTTCATAGAGCGGTTGATAAACTCTATGCCTAATCGTATGAGAGCTGTGGTAGATGCCCATGGAGGCAACACGCGTTATTAAATTAAACCTTTATTTGATAAAACATGTTTTTTATTCAAAAATCAATTGCCTTTAACAAGGCGCATATCCGACTTGTTAGGCGTAGCTCCATGTCGTATGGTATTCTGAATTCAAATTTAAAACAATACGATCGAAAAAGATGGTAAAATGTATCAGGTTTAAAACTGCATCAACAGTTTTTGTTCAATCTAGCAATCATATTTCGGTAGGGGCCATCGAAACCTAAACTCTAAGGTGGGCCAATAGATGTGTCCAGAAGTGTATAATGTATGCAAATAACACTGAAGGGAGGGCAGCAATAAAACAATATTGCTGCAACTGTATGGTGGGCCGTAGAACAATAGGTTGCTGTGCACATATTATGACCATTATTTGGTTTTTAAGTTGGGCAAGGTATCAGGAACATATTAATCCACCTGCCCAGTTCCTCGACCATGTTCTTTTAACATATGAATCTGGTGAATAAATATAATTTAAAAAAAAAAAACAAGTTTTATTTCATACATAACCTGTTTCAATTAAATGTTAAAAACATATCTAAATATACATCTTGATACAAAACTAGGTTTATATCCTCATTTCTACTGATATGAGCTATTAAATCAATCACATAATATTAGCTGAACTGTTTGTTTATGAGTGGCCAAAGTCCTATAGAAATTGGACAATCCCCTTTCATCCAAATCCGTTCAGCCATTTTTGCATGATTGAGTAACAAACATAGGTACAAACATCTTCACAAACTTCCACATTTATAATATTAGGATTCTTAATGGCACGGTTTCATAATAATTACAACCCCGACCTTAACTGTGCACTTCGCTGGAATGCAAATTATTATTTTTTTTATTTTGTGTGTTTATATCATTGATATAAAAACTATGTAAGTCAATGGTTTATATTTAATATTACGATACAAACTTTACCTAAGCATGTTGAAAAATAAATTTCATAAAAATATTTTTACGAAATTAGCCTCTTTTGCAAATAATACGTACCTAGTTACCTACCGCCAGTTACTTCGTACGGGTTGTAGGTAGGTACCTACTTAGTAGTCGAGAGGTAACTTAAAACAAAATACCTACATTCGTATCCATATTTAGTACAAAATTGTCCACAAGATTAGAAGATTACACACACCATTTTCACACTTGTCAAAGTACCTATTAGACAAAAAATGGGTTGTTCCATTTGACAATTTGTTTGCTGACGTCATAACTTTAACTGCCCACGCTTTGCTGGTTAATGTTATTGTTATATATCTGTCACTTCTGTCAGACGCGTCGAATGATGACGGTTCTATTAAAATTAACTTGGAAACTATAACGTAGCCTTTGGTGCGACCCACCCTTAATTTTTATAACAAGCAAGTAAAAGGCATTTGTTCCATTCCCATTTCACATTGCCTTTGCTGACATCACTAGTTATTCCTCTTTATCTGTTCTGTGGGTTATTCCCACAGAGCAAAGAAATGTGGTATTCCGGTGTAACGCCCTGAGTTCCAAGAACTGACCTACAATTAACCCTCGTCCAGCGGAAATAATACAACTAGCTTATCACCTTTTCGCGAAACGACTTTTTTTAATATTGGAAATGTTTTTTCGATCGCTCTGGTATGGGTCCTCTTTTCAAGAAAAGTGTGCGTGTGTGTTTGTGTGTGTGTGTGTGTGTGTGTGTGTGTGTATTTCCGTTATTTAGTTAATTGAGGTGTCAAAATTTTTGTATTGACGAGGTCTACAATGTATACATAAAAATAAAATTGAATTAGTCAAATATTTCTTTAAAAAATTAAAGAAAATTTTGTATGACTAGAAAAAAGAAGGACTCCGCGCCACGCATATCGAAAGTGAAGCAAAGTAAGATGGCCGGGACCGTTTGTACACAAACATGCCTCACGCACAAATTTACACCGACCGGTCGCCATTACGTGAAGCGACGGCGTCTTTGTCAAATCACGCACACATAGATCGGTACGGTGCTTCACTTTCGATACGCGTGGCGCGGAGTCCTTCTTTTTTTTCTAGTCCTTGTTGTCATGTTATTGATTCTTATCAAATGATTCGAAATGTTTTTTTTTTATTAGCAGTGGTTTTATACCTAAAACAGCAATAAAATGTTTTTCAAGTGCACGGTTGCGGTGCCAATGTTTCCGTTACTTTCCTATTTCTTATTTAATGTAAGTACCGAGGAATAATAAAATATAATATACCTACCTATAGTAAAGAAAAAACATTTGTGAGTTTGTATGTTGGGGGTAATTTTAAATAAAAACACCAACATACCTAAACAAAACGTTTTTATTAAAAATATTTCTAATTCATAATGGCACGGTTTCATACTAATTAGGTACTTAGTAAAGTCGTGAGGTACTTAACTTAAAACAAAATACGTTTGTATCCTTATTTAGTAGGTACAAAACTGTCGACAAGAGTAGGTAGGTAATTGCTGTAGCAGGCAAGTAAAATTAATAAATTAATTGAGGTAGTAATAAGGACTTTCCTAATATGTACTGGCATTTATAAACTTGAATTACGACTATTTGTTAAAAAAAAAAAACAATATTTTAATTTCAAATCAGATGGCTCCACTGTACTTTAGCACCCGCACATCCGAAACTTCACAATTTTATAGCGTGTTGATGACTTAGAGTAAAACACTTTCGCAAAATAAAACACTGCTCAAATAACTAGTTTTTGAGAAAAAAAAATCTAAAACTTTAAATATAACGTTATAAAGTTTCAGAAAATCAAACTTGGGCTCACAATAAAATTGAACACACACGCGTCCGAAACTTCACAATTTTATAGCATGTTTGTCGAGCAAAACACTTTCGAAAAAATATTACACTGCTCAAACTTTTAGTTTTGAGAAAAAAACATCTAAAATTTATGTCAACCTATTACACAGTACACTACACATTAAATATTTATGATGCAAGAGCGAGCGAAGCGAGCTCGGGACTTGGGGCACCCCGACTCGGACAGATTAGGTTCGAAGGGAATGTGGTTATTTTTTTTTAAACCACCCAGATACAGGAGCCCGGCAAAGCGGGGCTCCGTCGACCACGCCTTTCTATAAAAAAATTACATTTATTTGACCTTAACCTTCGAGACGTTGACAGTGACCTAAAAAAATTTTTTTTTCTTGGCTTTTTTTTTGCGAACTTTGGGGTTTTCAAAAATACATTAAAAAGGGTCTATTCTACCCAAAAACAAATAGATACTATACAAAAGCGACGGGTGCTAAAGTACAGTGATTCCAATCTGATCATAAGAGAAACGCAAAAAATGTGATACTTATACATTTACCTGATATTGATATGAATTGATTATAAAAGTACCTATCTATGTAACTGCTATTCGTATGAACAGCCAGTTACCGTCAAGTGGGCTGCCGGAAACGTGGATCTACGCGAGACACAATGGCTTTGTAATTACGGTACACTTAGCTTACGTCGGATTAATCCGACAAATATTTTCGTGTCCATTTCGCCAGGGTTCTATATTTAAAACCAAATACCACAGCTCCTATAGTCTGCTTTTTTATTTCATTACGCTGTTTAAAAAAGATTTTTCAATTTACTGTGCCGGGCGTGCGCGCTGGGGCACGATAACTGCTATGAAGTCAGAAAAGGTTAAATAAAATAACTTACAAGAAAAAAAAAAAGTAGGTAAGTATTTTATAATCTGCATGAGTTTTAGGAGAAATAATAATGTTCGTAAGTTTGTTATTAAATTTGTAATTTATTTGAAATTTATTTGCGTATTAATACTATTGCATCTGACATGAGTAATAGACTGTTGTCTAAAAATTTTACGTTTAAAATAAGAACACAATCATATAAGTAAGTACCTACACAATCAGATATGGAATAAATCTAACTTTATCTTTACCATTATTAATTATTGCAATTATAATATTTTATGCCATTACTACGTGACCTTTTAAGCCGCAAAATATTGTGACAAGTCCTGAAAGTATTATTTTAATAATTATTGAGGCACATTGCGTCCTAGACTCTTAGGCAAATTAAAGGCACTGGGCATCCCATACTTATTTTATCACATGTTTCTTTATATTTTTTCATATTTACATTGATTTATAAAAAATATTTATCAACAATAATAATTCATCACATACTAAAAATAGGTCGGTTTTGTTAACTTAGTTTTAACGTTTCGTATAATATAATTAGGGAAACAATTAAACAGCCATTGTGTCGTAGATCCGCGTTTCTAGCAGCCCACTTGTTAACTTACAGCGGTAGTACCGCTGTAAGTTAACATCGTGCAAACCGTTTCCGTGTCACCAGTCGCGACTATAGCGCTATGTGAGCGTTTTTGGTACTTAACAAGAGAACGTTAAATGTATGGAAATAGCTGTGAATCGAATGATAAACAAGTCACGTTGAGCGATATTCGTGCTAGGAACATTGCCTATAATGTCTTAATAATAAGTACAATAATGCTTAACAAAATGCTCCTATTTAATCCGTAAATAGGTAACTTTTCTTAAGGCAGCAAATAATTTTCTGCACTAAAGTTAAATGTGTTCTTAAGTTGGGTAAGTACCTATAAACTAAATGCAAAGTTAATAGTTCTAATGATGATCTTTGAGTTATTGTGGGTGGCACCCCAAGAGTAATTATAAGAAAATAATAGTTAGGTACACACGGCATCACATCTGCAAGCTATACATTTCCAGTTTACACTGACCTCTCATTGTGAGGAAATCCTATACAATACGAGATCAACTTATACTGGAAATGTATAGCTTGATCAGTAGTGCTATTCTGTAAACATCTCACCGTGATAACTCAGGTGAAGTGAGCCGTCATTCCACCTGATGCTAGGGGTTGACACTATTGACAGCTCACTTTAAGATCACTTCACTCATGTTTTCACGGTGAGATATTTACAGAATAGCACTACTGTAGCCGTGCGTACCTACATGAGAAACTCACTCAGTTCACCGGCTGGTAAAGTCGATATAAAAAGATGGTCTGTGATAGAAGTGGAAACTTACAACTGGAGCCGAGTATCGCGATTCAGCGTCACCGACCGACTGGAGCCGAGTATGCCCGATTCAGCGTGACCAACCCGAGCGTAACGGTTCAGTTTCGTTCACTATTGAAATAAAAATAAATAAAATAAATATGTTTGGACATATCACACAACGCCATCTAGCCCCAAGCTAAGCAACCTAATGCTTGTGTTATGGTAACGAGATGGCTGATAAACTACTTATATACATTTTTTTTTTTTTGTAAATACATACATATTATAGATAGAAAAACACCCAGACTCGGAACAAATACTTGTAGGTCGTACAAATATTTGTTCCGTGCGGGAATCGAACCCGCGACATGCTGCGCAGCAGTCAATCGCTCAACCACTGCGCCAACCGTGTCGTCAAAAAAAGAAAGCGCGCAATGTGAGCCTAAAGAACATTTACTTCAAAAATTAGAAAAACTACATAATCCTACCTAGATAATCTATATCTGCAACAAATATAAATACTTATTAAGTAAATACATGCTTAGGGATTTAATGACTTAATTAAAGTTTTTAACAATATTATAAATGAATATCACATACACAACCTTTCTTCTGCTACAGTCGGGTAGTAAACGAGAGGTCGCCGGTCTATGTACCTACCTATTTATTGTTCGTGACTGTACTTTGAAACGTCATCCGACGCACCCCAAGGCACGTGCATTCACAATCCAGACTGTATCTACTTCGTATTAGAAAGTAATTAAATATCTAGTGTTGCTACTTTTGAACTCATTTAACCTTGAAATCTGACCCAGTTTGTGAGGTCAACCGAATCATAACATTGAAATACTAACAAGTTACTTAATAATCATTACTAGGTATGTACCTACATAAAGTTTAAGACTATTACTGACATTAAATCTACGGTGAACAATGAACATCTTGCCAATTGGCCATGTCAAATTTTCATTTAAGTTGCCTTTTGTATACCTACTCTGATTCATTGAAGAAACTCTGCCCCTATGGTCCTTTGTTCTCGTCCAACAATATAAAGTCGGAACGTCATATAAAACATTTCCAAGCAAAATTGTTTCAAAATTGGAAAGGCCTTGCGTTTGTCGATGGTACACACGGCTTCATATCAAGCTATACCGTTCCAGTATAAGCTGATCTCGCATTGTATAGGATTTCCTTACAATTAGAGGTCAGCTTATAATGGTAAATTATAGCCTGATGTGTAGCCGTGTGTACGGTCTACGCAAAATGGTTTACTTTCATTATTGAAAAAATTAATTAAAAAATGCATATAGGTAAGGCATGGTCAAATTAACGAAAAGATTTTTGAACTAAGTATTATGATTATAATATGTAGCAAACAATTTTCCTTCACGCCCTCATAATAGAGATATACTTACATACAATACTACGTCCATTAACCACTAGTGACAATGACGGTACTTTCATTAAAACAATTAAGACTTTGGCAGAATATCAACAATTAGACTTAGTTACCTAGGTATAAGTTACTTGGGTATTGTTACCAGTGTAAGCTAAAATCTAATTTTTTAACGTGCACAAACGTTCTGAAAACGTGGTCCCAGATATTGTTGCTGATGCCAAAGGCTGGAACAAAACAAAAGAACACATTAAAATTAATTATAAGATATTACACAAATCAATACTAAATTTAAAAAAAAATCTAATAGAAAAAAGGACGTTCAGGTTTCTCGAATTTAAAGTTTCCGGGAAACTCCCATTTTTATTTGCAGTAAAACCTAATTCGGACTATTACGAACATTTTAAAACAAAAAACCGGCCAAGTGCGTGTCGGACCACACACAATGAAGGGTTCCGTAGTTGGGTTGAATTTAAAGAAACCCAAGAACAAACTTATTGTAGTTGAAAAACATGTTCTTCCATACGTTCCAACTGTAAATGTAAGTTTGTACTCACAAAATGGAGAGATTTACCATGCTGTTTCAAGATCTACTGACTACTTATATGTTGTCCTGTAATCTACAGGTTAAGATATATTTTCTGTATTTTTTTCAAAATTTTAGGCTCAGTAGTTTCGGAGATAAGGAGGGGAATGGTCAATTTTCGTCTATTTTCTTAAATAACTTTATTATAAAAAAAATAAATTTGAGGCCCTCACAGTATGCCTTTAGTTGGCCTTTTCATTTGGTATGTAACACGGTATAGTTTGCAAAACGTTTTTTTTTTAAATTTTCTTATTTACCCCCCAAAAGTGACCTCCTTAGTCAAAATTCATTTATTTACTTTACCCGTCCGTGTTTGGGTCACAGAAATTCATATTATGTGTACCAAATTTCAACATGATCGGTCCATTAGATTCGGAGTAAATTGGCTGTGATAGACGGACAGACAGACACACGGGTTATCTTATAAGGGTTCCGTTTTTTTCCTTTTGAGGTACGAAAAATAGCCAAATATCCAGCTGTTCTCGTGAAACGAACAGCGTTTCATTTTTGACCATTTGTTTTTTTTGTTATTTCACCTTGAGGGTCGAGGGAGTCGCGCCATCGCCTCCAAATCTTTTGTGGCACGGGTTCTAACTCCTATCGATGTGGAAACTTTCATGAAGAAGGAATTTTGCACGTGTTTGCAACATAATATAAAAATGTTTTGGTACACTTGATCAAATAAAGTACAAGTCACAAATCTTACGATATAATTAACAGAGTGATAAGCCTAGTGGTGTGACCGTCGCGACGGTCGACGGACTGTCAAGTCATAGGTCTCGAGTTCGAACCCAAGGAACATCTGACTTGTCGGAAAACTGTGAAAGAAAACATCGCGAGGACACAGAGAGCTATTTCTCAACGGCATTATGTGAAGCCAAGTCAGAGCCCCATGGGCGGCATAAACTCTAACACCAGGTTAGTCACTGACCACACGAAAAAGAAGAATTCTTTTATCGTTTTGTTGCACTAATTTCGCTACATTGGTGATTTCGAAAATAAATAATGGAGTGGTTGAAATAAAATTTCAATAAAATTATAACAATCGTGACCATGCAAAATCAAACTTAAAGTACTTAAATACATATTCAATAATAAAAAAATATAATTATAAATCACAGTTTTTACATAAAAAATCTAGCTCCTGCCTAATGAATACCTAAATTAACAACAGTTTTTGTCCTGCAAAAAATATTTGTATTATAAATTAGCAAAATATGTAACCAATAGGTACATTTTATCATTAACATACGCGTATAAATAAATTACATATAAAATTCAGAGACAATTTTGTTGTCAACAGTCCAAATGACCTCAAATCTGACAAAAAATTTTGATAGATAATTTAATCGAATCGGGTGCAAAACGAACGCGGGCAATCGAAACTGGGGGCAAAACGAACGGACCCAGCCTCGCCCTTCTTTTTCAAGTTGCAAGCTTGTATTGGAAGATAAATGTCTTTCTACTCAAGGTTGTTGTTGAAATGATTAATAAGTAGACACCTACTTCACGACTTATGAGTTTATTAAAACATAATTAGTCATGGTAGGCAGTTACTAATGTACCCTAATTGCATAACACATTATCAATCGGAATTGGTTTCATTTTGACAGTTCAACAACATTCATTGCGTTATTTACGGTGTTGAGAAGACAAATTCGAACATAATATGAAGCAATGGATTAGCAATTTGCTTCAAAATTATTAAAATTCCGATCGATTGTGTTACGCAATTAAGGTGCTGGTGTCAGAGTTTTTATGCCGCCCATGGGCCTCGTGACTTGGCTTCACATGCCGTTGAGAAATAGCTAGCTCTCATCAGGCACGTTTCCAGCAGGCAGGCAGGTTTCCTCACGATGTTTTCCTTCACCGTTTTTTAAGTAGGTACTTACGCACATGAATCCGAAAAGTCAGAGGTACGTGCCTTAGGTTCGACCCATACCTACCTTACAAACCGGAACACATGTATGTCGGCGAAAATGGTACCGTGGTCTTTTCCAGACAAAATCTTTTACAAAGAGCTCTGCTACTACCGAGCATTTAAGTTCAATGATAGTCAACTAGTTCCATTCTAGTACATACCTTTGTCATGGTTGATGAAGTGATGGTTGGAGTGGTATCTCTTCATGGTGTATAAGTAGGTGCCGTCTCGAGGCGAGCCATGGTGCACGTAGAAGTGAATCATGTCGTATGTCAGGTACCCTGCGAGCACACGTAACATGGTTAGAAATATTATTCGGATAGGAAATGTTGATTCTAGGCTAGCTTATATAAAAACTGAACCAACAACAACAGATAAAGAGGTTTATCTGTTCTGTGGTAGGTATATAGGCCCCCTGGAAGTCGATGTAAGAAGGCGTCACCCTAAAGATACACATTTAAATGCCGCAAGACGCATTTAAATGTGCATCTTTTTCTCTAGTCATCATCGTCTGCCTAGCCTTTTCCCAACTATGTTGGGGTCGGCTTCCAGTCTAACCGGATGCAGGTGAATACTAGTATTTTACATGGAGTGACTGCCTATCTGACCTCTATAACCCAGTAACTGGGTAATACCATACCCCTTGGTAAGACTGATTGTCAGACTTTCGGGCTTCTGACGACCCGTAACGACTGTCAAAGATCCATGAATGACAGCCGGGACCAACGGCTTAACGTGCTTTCCGAGGCACGGAGGGGTCTTGGTATGTAAAGATGGTCACCCATCCACGGACCAATAGACACGTGCGGCTTTTATATTACTTAGCCACAAACCATCAGTTGTGTAGTAGGAATGCCCCAAAATTTTGTTTATAAGTGCATCGCATCGCGTCTCGGTATGAACTGATCCTTAGACTGCATTTCTGAGGTTTATTTATAGTATCTACCTAATTAAAGTTGTTTAAAAATAATACTTTCTGTAAGTTAGTACCTATTTACTAAAAGACTGCAAAAAATGTTAGGGATTAGCCGTTCAACGAATTTGGCTCAAATTTTGGTACAATAAGTACTACGCACGCACAATGGTCCAGATGAAGGACTAAGTGCGGAAACCAAATCCTTAACATAGAACATAGTGCTACATATAAAGTAACATGCTCATTGAAAGACTAGGTATGGACGCAAAAATAATTAATGGCGAGCCATTAATACAGCCATTTTTATGTTGCAGTCAGAATGATGAATTTTACATAAACAAAAAGCAGTTTTAATTCATATTTTATTTCTGTCTCCGAAGATGCAGGACTACCTAGTTTAGGAGACAGGGTTACATGATCTGTGTAGATTTATGTAGATATCCGTGTTTTGTACATCTGCTCTTGTGTACCTACCTATCATGAATCTTGTGTGTGTAATAAATATTATTATTCTTATATACCTAGTTTAAAAACATATTTCAGTCAAATTGGCCGTACGGCTTTTTCCTAACATTTTGTGCGGGTCTTTTCCAAAAATAATGGCTTGGATGGGGGGGCTATACCTTAGCGGCCCTGGGTCAATGAACGTACCGTACAATAATCTGCAGGTCAGTGGTAACTAAAGAATAAGCTGGCCTCGCATTCTATTGAAACTCAGAACAGAACGACGCTAGGCCAGCTTTTAAGCTCAGCCAGAGTGATCAAAATCGATTGTTTCTTCTTTTAAGAAATAACATACGACTTTTCTGCAGTCAAACAATTATTCTACACCTAAGACTTGTCCACTTGAAGTGCAAACGATGCGTTCCTATTTCCGTCTATATTCTAATAGTTCCAAATGTTCCAATACCTAGGTACTATTCTTCCTATCGCTTCTCATAATAACATCAAACGAGACGATTTAATAGGGTTGTCAAAGGTGTATCGTTGCCCCATGTGGCAGGTGTGTCGTTTTGCATCCTCGTCAAATTGAAGGGTGTGGTATAGACCATCAAACCGAACAACTTTTTCCATGGCACCAACATGTAATCGCGAAAAAATAATCAGCCATCCCAAACATTAGCGTCGAGTAGGTAGGTATTGAAGTTTTCTATAGGACAGTTAAATTTTTTTTAGCGATTACTATGTTGGTCCCATGGAGAAAATTGTTCGGTTTGATGTTCTATATCACACCCTGTTTGACGAGGATGCAAAACGACACGTTGTATAAGTATTATCCCCATAATATCGAATCGTGGTTTAGCTTGCTGTGTAAGTGAAATGGCGTTATGGCTGTCTAGTTTGACGCGCGAGATAGAAGACAAAATGCTATACTTAAATCAATTTTTAGCTTAATAAGTTCTTAACACATTTAAACATCTTTGATTTAATGCAAATTGTATGGTGCAGATTAGTTCCTGAACTGTACACTGTACTGTTTGTGTAGTTAGTTTAGTAGCGAGTGTGTCCAACATGTAAAACACTTGACATAGTAACCCAAAAGTTTATTTATCACTAGTGTCGTACACCGTAAAGGTTAAGGTTAGGTCAAATTTTACTGCACATTAAGGAACTGTTTACGTACAATCGTATAAAACAGAAAATAGACGGTGCTACTTTGGAATTTTTTTCCACAGGAAAAATTTCTCCGTTTCGGTTTTAGTCAAAAAAACACATGAAAAATCCAAATGTTTTAACCATATAGGTACTTACATTTGGTTTTACAGGAATTTAAAAAACACAAAATTGACGATGTGTCCCCTTAAAAGTTAAAAATCTTCGGAGCAATAACAACGACAACGGACGAACTAGACGCGGGAGTTTGAAATTCTGCCGGTCGATTCAAGCGCAACGGTGCGACATGGGGGCACAGCAAACAGCTTGTCCGCACTGCCGATGCCGCGACAGTAATAGTCTGGGACGAAAAAGCGAGCCAGCACAACATGCACATCAGGCGCGTCAATAGTGCTATACGGAGCGTCTTGCAGGCTATGGTGAGCTGATCTCGTGCTCGCCTTACCCCAATAGAAATTTAGTCGTGTAGTAATATCCGCTATGGAATACCGACCTGTCTCCGCCTTTTTTCAGAATTTAGAAGCCCGAATACCCGAGACAGCACGCATATAATTGAATAAATACCTGACATAACCCTAAACTCTGATTGAGGACCGGCATAATGTAGCATTCGGCAACGAAACGATATGACGTGGCCTCCCGCTGGACCAGACGGTTCATCACCATTCATCATGTCTGTTCAGATTACGATGCTAATAATACATGAATGGGCGAATCGTTGCACAAAAACTCTTGTTATTGTTTTGTAACACAGCTGTTTTGTATTTTGTTTGAAAAGAAAACTAGCTGACTGATTTGATTATGCGTCGACGCCGCACAAATGTTATTTGCGCAGACTTTTGCACAAATTGTTTGCGTATGCAAGTCGCTTCGTGTAGCCCGGCCATCAGCCTATCTATTCTGTAAAATTATCACAGTGAAAACTTATGTGAAATATGCTGTCAATAGGTCAATCCCTAGCATCAGGGTTGAATGAGGCTCACTTCACTGAAGTTTTCACGGTGATATATTTACAGAATAGATCGGCTGGTACCTATATTTTTTATGAATATTCGATAATATCAATACCTACCTAATAAATGAATATTTAAATACTGGTACTTATTATTAACATGATTAATATTATTATGGTAGTGTTTCGAATAGCTTATCCAACTGATAAGACTAGTAAGATACCTATCTTTTTACTATCTGATAGATAGCCTATATTACTCATAATATAATACTTATTGTATTTAAAGAATTCTTTGAAATCTATAAGTTATTCTTATTACTTAATTAATAAAGTTTTCTGTAGCTAAAACCTTGTTTCTGGCTAAAAAAAAATAGATTGTGAAACTCATGTCAAGTGATTTGATTGGCTGTCGTTATTTCAGGCAGCCAATCACAGTAGTTAACATGAGTTTGACAATCTGTCACCATTCTGAAAGTCTTAACCGTAAAACATTACTTATCAACCATCATTCTCTTGACCTTATCCCAATTTATATACGGTCGACGCAACATGTCTTCAAACTCAAACTCAAGGCATATTTTTAAATTGAATTCCTCGAAATAAACAAGGACCGTTCACCAACCACTTCAGAAAATAGGTACCCTGAACAATGTTTGGATCGATAAATAGTACTATTTATACGTATGTACTTACTCATTCCTATAATTCATTATCGATGTGTCCAACTCGCAATCCTAAGGTAAGTGTTGGTAGGTAGGTATATCAAAATCGTGAAATATGTAACGCAATAAAGATAACCTTACTTACCTGCTTGATTAACTATTCAATATTACCTAGGTACCTTGTAAAAAATATCTACTCCACACGAGTTCTTCTTTTTAACCGACTTCATCGTATCGACATACCACTGCCTCGTTTGGTCTGGTGTTTACAAGAGCGACTGCTGTTCATGAGGACCTGGGTTGGATTCCCTGGTCAGGCAAGGTGTTTGTCTATCTGGCATTTCACAGTAGCAGCCCGGAGTCTGGATTTGTGCCCGGTTGATGGCAATATTGTCATCATATCCGGGCTCATAACTGGCGAAATGTGGGTGTACCTACTATTTGATGATATCTTGCCATTTATGCCAATTCTAGTACTGATTCTAATGATTATAATTCAGTAAATACATATTTGTTACGGTCGCGAATCATAATTTAATCAACAAACACTCCAGACACAGCTGCAAAGTGCAATAATCGTAAGAAAATTTGAAATTCGCGAGCTACCTTAGCACTTCACATTTAATTTAAAGAATTCTTACCTATAAGTGCTCCGGTGAGCTTCATGACAGGAAGGTAGAGGAGCGGCTGCAGTATTGAGTATATACTGGCGGTCAGAACGAAGGCCGGAATCGGTGGAAACACCTGGCGAAGACCGTCGAATGGAACCTGTGACAAAAAATGTGTTATTTTATTTATTTATTTTAGGATATAATTTTTTTCGTTCAGGCTCACTTTTGTGCAATGGTCGCGTGAGTAGTTAGTTAGTTTTTAATAGGATACCTGCAAATTGCCAAACGTAGGACATGACACTTATGCTACCAGGTGGACCTACAATCTTCGCAGGATCGCTTAGTCTAAATCAAATGTCATTTATTCAAACTAGGCTGAGAATCAGCACTTTTCGAAAGTCATAACACAGTCCCCCAAAACGCCCGCCCTTCAACACTTCCTAGTGCTTTAGCTGGGAAGAAGAAGTGGCGCAACAAACTCCCCAGCAGCACAACAGTCTGTTCAGTTAGAAAAACTTGATTCTATGCTAAATAATTTACGCAGCACAAAACATTCAATTAAATTATGTAGGTATTTGCCATATGTCAGCTAGCACACGCCAATATACCAACTAAAGTTCGATTTATGCCAAAAACGGCCGGTTTTTAATCGAGATGAGAAAAACAGCCGTTTTTGACGTTAACTGCTTCGAACCTAGAAGGTTTATTGTTGATTTTTTTGATACAAAAAATACTAAGTACCTCATCTGACTACAAATGTGAGCTTAGGATATTTCAAAATGATCCATAGGTATCTCCAGACTTAAGTTTTTTTTTTTCAATGGTGGCGCTAAATGGCAGCACTACTTGCCTTAAGCATGAGGTACCTATGTGTGTTTCAAACTGTAACCATTAAATTATAATAATAAATAAATAAATATTAAAATGCTGTGTCACACGACAGCGCGGCGCGCGGCGTCATAAAAGTTAGTAACAACATGGTTTTATCATGGTATGTACATACCTACCTATACAATATCTTATGTATGATTACCTGACGACAACCAAATACCTACTGTTACCTAATCATTATGCAATAAATATTATTCATTCGGTAAAAATTTATGACGTGAAAATATTGTTTTTGTATGTAATGTATCATTTGACAACATCTAACACTGATTATGATTGTGATAATTCTATTTGGGTTAACTTTGGTAGACCGGTCGTACATCTAATTACCTACATTTCATAAAATTCCCACGCTATCAATCTGTAAGTCATAAATTTTATTAAGTACATTTTTGTAATGAGAACCTGTCTAGGATTGTATATACATATACAATCCAAAATGTAAAACTTGTTCCCTTAGCACTAAACTTCTCTTAGGTAGGTATGAATATGTCGCAGCCAACTGGTTTGGTCAACCTCCTAGCCTTTTCACTAAACGCCGCCGTTCAACTAGCGGCCTAATGATATTCAGCCGATACCTACGTCTAATACAACATTTGTTGAACTGGCTGGCTGATGTTTAAGCCATTTATATAATACGGCCATCTGCTTCTGCAACATCTCCGGCGTTACGGGAAGTGCAACTCCTTCGCCCTTACGTAACAAAGGATAGACACGCATGCTCACCTCCGCAGCTTCGGCTTCCGGCCCTTCCCTCCGCGCCTCCGGATTTTTATATACACTCTAGCAGTAGCAGCCAAAAGACTACGTGGAGTCGGGGTGACCCGATTTTGTTTTGCGTACACGCATTTAAACTGTGAGAAACACCAGAGGGGCTATACTCGTAATTTTAACAACGTTCGCAATCTCATTTCAGTCTCAATCTGTCAAAAATTGTATAGCCTTTACCTACATTTTTGACATTTGATTGTCGCTGACATGAGATAGCGACTTGAATTTGAACGTTTTTAGGTATGAGAATTGGCCTTCTGAAATATTGTGGCTTGTCGACGCCATATTGACAGTGTGTATTTCAGCGCCAAGTGGCAGAAAATAGAACTAAATGTAAATGTCTGGGCTAGGCAAGTAGTTAAACCATAGATATAAGAAAGTATATTTCTATGTGTTAAACGTTATCGATCCAAGTAATTTGCATAGCTGTTAGATTGAATGGCTGAATATCATTCAGGCAGCTAGTTGAACTGCGCCGTTTAGTGAAAAGCCTAGGCGGTTGACCAAACGGCTAATTAAACCGGTTGGCTGTGACACATACACTTCGCCACCCGGCTATCCGAGGTCCGTAGAAGGAGCAAATTATCTAAAAGATTAGCTCTCAAAAGTAAACGAGGTGCAGAAAATTACATATCTTCCTAAGTCGCCTTAATCATTTTACCTCGAAAGAACAAAACTGCAATGTTTCCTACCTTATGATGCATCCCATGAATGAGGAAGTGTATCTTGATCATGGTAACTGAAGTACCAGGGTTCAGGTGGAACACCCATCGATGGAGGGTGTACTCTAGCGCTGTCCAGAGCAGCACTCCTAATCCTATGTGGTAGACATACTGGAAGATTGTGATAGGTGTCTGTCGGCAAGAATCTGGAAAAAAATACAGATGAGTTATAGAAGTTTTAGAGAATATCGGTAGCTATGCATGGGGAGGCCAAGATGTTTTCCAAAAACAAGTAGCTACTTTATACAGGGTGTTAGGTTAAACGAGGGACATACTTTAACGGAGTGTAGTACTCATGAAAATGAACAACTTTTACCATGGAACTAACCCTGAAATATGAAAAAAAATCAGCTGTCTCGTACATTTTGATTGCGTACGTTTTGCACTTTGTAGAGATGAACTGATTTTCTTTTTCATGTTTCAGGGTTAGTTCCATGGTAAAAGTTGTTAATTTTCATGAGTACTACACTCCGTTAAAGTATATCCCTCGTTTAACCTAACACCCTGTATATAGATACTCTTAAAGAGTATAATTAAGTTAAAAATATAATATCCTAACCTAACTAAAACTATTAAAAAACTAAATTAAGGCGTCAAAAATTCCTCCGCATCGCTGTCGACCTGTAAAGTACTTAGTACCCAAGAGACTGGCGGCATTGCCACGTTGTATGGCAATGTTAAGCCTCTGGCCAAGGTAAAAGCCAGCACTTGGGTCACGGGAAGTGTGAACCAGCCGTTTGGAGATTTCATTGAACAAATAGTAGCTACTTATGAGTTGAAGAAAGTTGCCTGACGCACTTGACGCTGCAAAGCTTAGAGGTATATCACAAGAATTGTGACGGTTATGTTCACCGTTATATGTAACAATGAAACATCTCTAAACTACAAAGCCATAATAAACACGGCAGACACCGGGCAGTTAACAATGTCGAAACTAAAAGAGAAGAAATTAACTTGAAATACAGAGGTCTATTTTATCTACTAGGAAGAAACCCAAAACTGGCTATAGACAAGAAACTTCTCAAATACAAAACTATAACAAATATGTATATGACAAGTATATGGCATCCAACTTTGGAGATCAGCCAGTGCCTTCAACATAATGGAAGTTCAAAGGGCACAAAACTATACCCATACTATAACAAGTATCTAACGGCAACAACTACAAATCCTGCATCCAAAAACATCTAAAGCAAACTGCATGCTAAAGCATCCGAAAAAGACTGCGGGGCAGCTTACTATTCCAGAAAGCATCCGCCGATTAAAAAAGAGGTGGGATATTTTCGACCAAAACAGTGAGTGCGAAGGATGACTTCGAAAAGATAGGACTCCACTGGGAATAGCGCCCCACATGGCAACAGAACATCTCATCTGCTCAGTCTAAAAGACTGATCGCATGATAACACAGGAAAAAAAAGAAAAATGGCACCAGGCACCCTTCAGGAAAGCAGTTACGAGTAAAAAGAGATGAAAGTCCAAAAGACACTTTCTTTATCGGACGATTTAAAGACCCTAGAGCCTCTAGACTACTGCCTGTTAGCTTCGGCTGATTCAGTACCTTATTCAGAGACAAAAAAAAATAAAACAAAAAGAATAGCTACCTCCACAAGCAACCAGCTCGATATACTGTGTGAACCCAAGATACATTATTATGGGTATCCAGAAAATTGGCACCAGGTACCAGGGCGTGTATGTAAGGCTCTCCATTAGGGGACTGGCGAAGAGCCTACACTTCCTGTACACTGCGCTGTTCACCCACGTCTCGTAATGAGGGGCGATAGCGTCCAGCTGGCAAAGCAGAGGCTTTGACCAGTCCAGCCGAGCCTGAAACCAAGGAAATAGCAGTAGGTTAGAGGGTTATGAAACAAAATAGCAGTAGGAGAGGGTTAGGAAACAAAATAGCAGTAGGAGAGGGTTAGGAAACAAAATTGCAGCAGGTTAGAGGGTTATTAAACAAAATAGTAGTAGGGAAGATGCTTAGGAAAAAAAAAAAACAGTTGGTTAGAGGGCTATGAAACAAAATAGCAGTAGGTTAGAGGGTTATTAAACAAAATAGTAGAAGGTAAGATGGATAGGAAACAAAATAACGAAATAGCAGTAGGTTAGTGGATTAGGAAACAAAATAGCAGTAGGTTAGAGGGTTAGGAAACCAAATAGCAGAAGGTTCGAGAGTTAGGAAACAAAATAACAATAGGTTAGAGGAAAGCACTCGCAAAGTAGCAACGTTCCAATGGAATTCAGATGCTTTTAAAAATTTATTATAGTAAATCCTGTTTATTTAGGGTTTTAAAATACAAGTACACCGACGAAAACGGCGAAATGTAAGTGTAATATAGGTGCACCCTTTCCCAGGGGCTGGCCAGGCGGGCGGCTGCCAGGGGCGCAACCTTTAGGGGGGCGTACTTTGTAGACCCACAGCCTGCCCGTATTTCTGTATTTGGCCAAAAGAAAACTGTGCAATATCTCCCGCGCCAAAGGCTGTGGTCTCCGCTGAGATTGGTCACCAATTCGTCATGGTCGAAATTCGGTCTGGAGGACTATTATTATTACTTTCTAATAGTTGTGAATCATCTATTCTAACAAAAAGAGTGCTAATGACTATTGATGATGAAACTCGTTTCTAATTTAAAAGTTGACACATTGATATACTTAATTGCATTTGTAATTATTAGCTATTTTAGAACCCAACCCAATGGCTTGGCACGTGACGATTGGAAGAAGTCAGATGCAACCTGTGTCGACACACTCGCGCCATCCCATCTTCCTAGCACGGCGGGCTGTGCTGGAGCGGCTGATGCTGCGGGTGCAGAAAACCTCAAACAGCGCAAGTAAATATACGAGT
Organism: Cosmia pyralina; assembly: GCA_946251885.1. Classification (NCBI taxonomy): domain Eukaryota; kingdom Metazoa; phylum Arthropoda; class Insecta; order Lepidoptera; family Noctuidae; genus Cosmia; species Cosmia pyralina. The sequence continues at coordinate 23,898,272 of OX276351.1, forward strand.
AACAACCTTATTGGGTGCTCTATGTTTGAGCCGTTTGGGCTTGAAACACTAGGGCCGTGGGGTCCGAGTGCTCATCGAGTATCATCGCCAAGCGTTGGTTGATTCTTCACGTGACCAGAGGGCTGGCTAATTTTTAGGTTAAAGAATCAGCATTGCCATCCAACGTGGCAGCGCTGCCAGCCTTTTGGGCACTTTCCCAACTGACAGCGATGCGGACGAATTTTTTGATGCCTAATGAGCTTTCCCCTTTAGGTATACTTGTTTGTAAGTACATAATATACAGGGTGACTTTAATTTGACGTATTCCGTCCAGGACGTGATAGTGTCACCCATTTGCAACTATTAAGTACCCCATAAAACCTAGGGGAAAATTCATGGAATTCAGGAAAATCCAATTGTCATGTATTTTTAATAGCTTAAGCAGCAAACTTTACAATCTCGCAAATAAAAAGCTAAACATAGCTGGAATGTGCCGGCGGGAAATGAAAAGGAAAGTAGCAGACTGGCTCCAAAAGATGGACTATCACGAAACTGAAAGTTTATTTACATTCCTAACATAATATTATGATATCTAAAACCCATACACACTGTCATCCATTCTTACTTGTTCCCGTCCTTACACACATTCAAAGGTGCGAACCAAACCAGACACTCACTCACTCCCTTGCACACACACAACAAACTTCCACCGCATACACACATAAACTCATCAACTCTCATAATTACACACACAGACATCAAACACAAATAATTTTTTGCATTTTTACTTTCTTTTTGTAATTTTAATCCCTACATATTTTATGAGTTTTACCTTCTTCTGTACCTAATGAAAGCTATTTTGACTTATATGTGTTACCAAATAGCAATAACTTTGGCTGTTAACTTCTACTGACACTCCTCTTAAATGCTGTTAGATTGGAAATAGAACCCATGGCTGAACGCTGACCCCCAAAATACAGGTCCAGGCCTAGTTTGGGGGTTAGGATCTGATTGTTACAATACATTAGTGTGCTATTATTATAACTTGATTGCAACATGTATTTCCTAGTGTCAAATAAATATTTTTTATTTTTTTTATTTTTGAAAATTTTTGAAAATTTCCCAGAATTCGTCACTAAATATCACTTTTCTCAAAACTTTGAAATATAATGGCCTTCATTGCTATTCTATTGGGTACCTAATACTTTAACAAACCTTTCCATGCAGGTAAACAAATTTTGTGAAACATCAAACAGTCAAACAGAAGAAGTTTATTAACCATTTTCAAAAATCATCTACGTACTTAGTACATGAACTTTGACACCAGTTATCTCAAATACTATGACATTAAACGTACAGATTACGGGGAAGACACGGAAGACATCATCTAACGAGGTACAAAAGTTAAACAAATATTTAGAGTTACCGATGAAGCAGTCGATAATACTGGCAATAGTCGAATTGCAAATTGTTGAAATATTTAAAAAATTTTGAAAATCGAATTACATAACTAGTTTATGCCGTCTAGTACTTTCTAACCTTCCAGCAATCCATCACAAGCTAGGAAACATCGCGCGTCGTCAAAAAAAAAAATATATATAATGATATATATATATATATACATATATATATATATAAAATATATATATATAATTTGATGTAAACCCTCTCGAATAAAACAATTTTTTTTCAAATCGGACGACTCTGTAAAAAGTTATGCGTGGTCAAACATTAAAAAAAAAAATAAGTGTCGAATTGAGAACCTCCTCCTTTTTTTTTCGTCGGTTAAAAAGTACTAAAATTGCTTTCGCCAGCGGCTTCGCCCGCGTGCCTGTCGGAAATTATCCCACGGGAACGTACAACGGGGATAAAAAGTATCCCATGTCCTGGTCATAGTCTACCCGTGTGCCAAATTTCATCCAAATGGGTTCTGCCGTTAGTGTGAAAGCGTAACAAACACACGAACTCACTTTCCGATGTCACATTTATGTCTGAGAGGTTTGTGTGATTATATTGCTGTCCTCGTTATCCTGAGGTATGATTAATTATTTTTAAATAAGTAACCAGGTACTAACATTATAAGTAGGTGAACAATTAGGCTGCCGTAAACTGGCCTGGGTTATCAGCCGGTATCAGCATTTTGATGATTTGATGATTAATAACATCGGTATTTTAGCTATTGTACATTATATATTCCTACCCTTGTAACAGATCTTACAATACTCTTTTGCCACGCTGTAACTGCGCCACGTTAGTTAGATCCACAGAAATTAAATACTTAGGAGTAAATATTGACGACAAACTATGTTGGAAGAAGCACATAACTGCAGTTAGCAACCGACTAAGGAAACTCATTTACATTTTTAAAGACTTGAGATTGATACCAGATTTAAAACTTTTGATTCACACCTACAAAGCCTTGGCAGAATGCGTAATAACCTATTGTATATGTTCCTGGGGTTCGGCAGCCAAAACACATCTTCTTGAACTTGAGAGGGCGCAGCGTGTTGTGCTCAAAGTACTTCTCTCGCTACCGTTTCAACATCCTACAGATTCTGTTTATGATAAGGCCGATGTTCTGTCTGTCAGAAAGTTGTTTGTGTATCAATGTTTACGTAAATATCATAAAAACACAGTACCCTATCTAATACCTTCTGGCAAAAGAAGAGACGAATGCCCAATCCCTAGAGTAAAAAGCAAATTTGCCCAACATCATTATAACAATGTAGCACCTAGATTGTACAATAAACTTAATATAGCTCATAAAACCAAACAATTATCTAACTATCAGTTTAAAAATAAAATAAAATTATGGCTGAAACCATTAAATTACGACGAAATAGAAAATCTATTCCTAATTTTAAAATAAAAATAAAGCAGTAAAACACAAAACCCACTCTCAAATTGCCACATACACACACGCACTCCCACAACCACAAACATGCACATGCACACACACACTCACCCACACACACACACACTCACCCACACACACACACAAACACACACACACTATTTTTAGTTCGCAGATTGTAAACTTTTGGTTATAAACTTAATTAGTAGATAAATTATTATAAGTTATGATTGTAACACTAGATCGACATATTTATCTGGAAGGAACTGATTCCCAACATACAGCTCACGCTAGTTTGGGAAACAGGGCTTGCACATGAAATGTAAATACTTGTTGTTGCAATAAAGATTTTGTATTTGTATTTGTATTTGTATTTATTGTATTTAGCGTCCTGGCAAATTGCGGAAATGTCATGATATTACGCATTCTACCAACTTACGTACAGACGCCAGCACATCAAGCTACTACAATCTGTCAAATTTCTTTAATAGGTTTTCATCTTTATCGCTAAAGCATTGCCAGCATGCATTTACCAGTGTGGGACGGCGCCGGCTGGTTCTAACATGTTGCTACGTCCTTTTTTTTTTTTTTTTTTTTGTGGATGGGAAATCATCAAATGACTCCCGCTCTGGGCAGAGCGGGAGGGCGTGTCAGACTTTTTCTGACTAAAACCCACCCATGCTCCTTCAACTGCCCGTGCCAGGGCCACGGTATCTCTTTCGAACTACCCGCGACCCCGGCGGCATCGGCCCAATTGACCCCGTCACTGCTGACATCTCTTTGAGGCGCACGTGGAACACAACGCGCCGTCGACCCGGGCCTGTTCCTTACCGGACGGCGAGCTGCCCATTACTCGTCGTCCGCAAGCCCGCGCCTACGGTGGCCGGGAATCGGCAATCGATTCCCGCCGCCCAGGGCGTCCCCTACGGCGGCTAGGGGCGCGAGGGCGCGGCTGTTGCCTCTCCCTCACGCGTTCCGCTTCCTCCTTCGCGAGCATTACTGCTTCGCAGAAGGAGGTGACGGCTTCCCATACACTCTCGCTTCGCATCATGGCCTGGACCAGGTTTGGACGTGAGAGATCGCCGCCGCCGATCGCCTCCGTGAGAACACGGCGGTGCTCCGCCCAAGCCGGGCAGACCTCCACTGTATGCTCCACCGTGTCCTCCGGGTGATCCACACAATGGTGACACCCGGGCGTTTCCTCCCGCCTTATCCGAAACAGGAACCTCCCGAAACAACCGTGTCCGGTGAGGACCTGCGTCAGGCGGAAGGTGAGGACGCCGTGGCGCCTCTCCAACCACTCCTCAAAGTGGGGACTTATCGCCGCAATTGTGGCGTGCCCAGCGCTGGGTTGCGACAATCGCACTCTCCATGTCGCCATGAGATCCCGCCGGAGCTCTGTCCGCTGTACCGTGATTTCTCGCGGCAGCGGAGTTAGGCCCCGGCGTTTCGCCTCCTCGCGCCACTCCCACACGTGCGCGAGAACTTTTGCCTCCAGATCCCATGGCGGTAATCCGGCAAGGAGGCATGCCGCCTCACAGGAGACCGTGCGGTATCCCCGGACTAGCCGGATGGCCATGACCCTCTGGGACGCGTTCAACCGGCGGGCTGGTCGCAGCCTCAGGGAACGCGCCCACACCGGTGCCCCGTAAAGGGCCATGGACCGCACGACCCCCGCGTAAAGCCTCCCGTCCTGCAGTACCGACGACGCAGCTGTACGTGTCCCGGTTGCACCACTCTACGAAGACTGAGGACATCGTAGAGTACATACGGGTGAAGACCAATTGGACCTTGAAGGTGGAGAAGTTGGAGGCGCGCCAGAACACCAATTTCAAGTCGTTCGTGGTGCGCGTTGGACACTGATCTTCCTCAAGGAATAGTTTTGGCCGAAAGGTTTGGTTTTGGGGTTTTGGTTTTAATAAAGGTGTGTTGTATCGGCGTTTCCGCGGCCAGCTACGCGACACCTCGCAGCGTAACACGACGCCGTCACTTCGTGTGCAGTAGTTTTTAAGTTTGTTAAATGTTTTTATATGTATTAGTTTATAATTTTGTACCAATCATTTGTGTATTTTATCTATGGGCCCTAGTAGCCTGAAAATAAAGGAATTTTTATTATTATTAGGTTCAAGGTTGATTGGGAAGATTTTACAATTTCGGGTGGCTTGACCTGCTGGCGTCTGTACCTATGTACAGATAGTGGTGGCCCAGTGGTACCTAACGGCTGCAACTTACTCGTGAAGTGTCAAAAAATAACAGCTGTCAGAATTCCGTCGAATTAAAAAAAAAACATACGTGTCGAATTGAGAACCTCCTCCTTTTTTTTCGTCGGTTAAAAATAAGACTGTAGCGTTTTCAGTAGGTATAATGTATTACGGAAATAGGTAGGTACCTGCCTAATAATAATACACATTCATAATCAGAACAAACATGACATTGTTTAGGCAGGCAAAATAACTTATCAATAACTTCCCTGTATGCTTAAACAGCATTATAGCTAGTAGGTATACTAGCTTACATTTACCTTCATAACGAATGATTGTGTTGCTGGTATTGTCAACGTACTCACAATTTTGGAATGTACCTATCATGGATAAATACAGTAGAAGCTTAGAAGACTAACAGTACACTTGACAAAAGAAATAACGTTTATGTAGCCCGTGATAGGTTCCTAATAGGTGAGCGTTTTCAAAATAAAGTGTACCAGCCATGTCTGAATTTATGATAGGTAATATTTAGCCTGTCAAAATGTACGGCAAAATGTCGCAAAACCAACGCCTTCTCTTCCCATTTTATATTCAAATTTATATTTTGAAGAAAACATTTACCTACGTTTAATAACAAAATGTATGTCACCGTATAATTATGAATTTCGTTGGTTTATTTATAATCTAACTCGTGAGATTGTAAACTGTCGATTATTGTAACTGTATCATACTGCTTACAATATAACGTATTAATTTGCGATAGTTTATAATATATCCATGTCAAAAAATCTTACGAATTAGATTATAGACTAACGAAGTTCATACACTCCTACCAACTTATCTGTGAACTGAAAGAGGACGGCACCGTCGGCGTCGATTCAGTGTTGTGCCCAAAATTGAGTAAGTTTTCAAGAAGGAAATTTAACATTAGACATAATCGTTTAATAAGACTTACAGTTTTTACAAATTAAAAACAATGATACCTTTATAAAAATAATAAAATAATTAAAAAGAATTTGATGATTTACAGTTACGTAGGTACGCTCACAGTTTAGTCTCTCAGCAATAAACAATGGCTATATCTAAAAAGTAATCCAATGAAGTGAAAATTCAGCAGATAAAATGTTCCACCACAGTGGGACGAAAATCGAGTTTCATAGACAGACCACTTACAGTTTTTTTTGACGTTTTCTTGCTGGAAACCAATGCAGACCAGTTAAAGAAGCCCCAACATTATCATATATTTGTACGTGATTCTGACGCGAAAATATTTTTTTTAAATAAAAAATGTATGGAGGAAAACAGAAAAATCCATTTTAATCGAGACTCGTGAGAGTGCCCGTTATATCCTGTGGTATGATTTTTGTCCTTATTTTTTACTATTTTTTGACATATCGCACGCCCCTCGCACTCGATGGACTTTAGGTGAAAAAAAATGAAACGTATTTTTTATTATTATTTCATTTTATTCCGAGTATTTACGGTATGTAGTACCTATAAGTAGTAGTTAACACTCGGCCTATTGTCTAAAACATGCTACTTACTGCCTCCTTAATGAGTTTACCTGCTAATCCGCCATTTTTTAATGGTCTTCATAATTAATCCCTTACTAATGACCATACGTGATTAATCTAGAGAATGAGCTCGACAGATATTGTCCTTACTTGGTTTATCATTGTTGCTAATTTATTTAGTATTTTATACGTACTTATCAATAGGTTCCTATGAATCCTATTAACTTTGTGGCGGTTTTACTATGAAATACCTTTGAACACAGTTGCATTCACATATTTATGGTTCATCAGGGCTTACGTGTTGTAATGTTCTTTAATTATTTCATCTATTCTACTAATCAGTGCTCATTAATACAGGGTAATATTAGGTTAATATAAATACAGAGAGCATATTTACTTTAGTTAGCTGCTAACTATTTTCTGTGCCTATCATAGCTGTGAAAATGGATAAATCAGTTTTAAAAACTAACTTGGACCTATTTGTGATTCTGAAAGAGTCTGGTAAGCTTGGAAATTACTTCGGAACTGTTCAATCACAGTTGGGTCTCAATTTGTCAGAAGAAGATCGAGACATTCTTCATGAATTTTGTCGAAGATTCAGTCAGTCTGTGTTAAAAAGATGGAAAGTAGCGAAATGTAACACAGATTATTTCCAAAACCATTACATAGATTGAATGGAACAGAAAATTGAGTGGCCAACGTGTGTACTTGAAAATATAAGACCTCAGGAATCATTTACTGAACCTATAGTAACAAATGAAACCGATGATTTGTGTGCTCCCTCTACAAGTTCGTCAGTTGGAACATCGACTAAAGTAGCTGCAAGTCCACGCAAACTATTCACAGATCTTGGAGTGAAACAAAAGAAACGAAGAGTTGATGATTTCGAGTATAAAGATCGAGAAAGTACTGAATTAGCTTACGCTACAATAGCTAAATTGAAACAAGAAGGCAACGATAATTTGGCAACAGCAATAGACCTACTTCTAAAGAACCCAAAAGAACCGGAAAATATTATTCAACGGGTGAATCAAACGAAAAAATGTACTTTCACCCCTGTAAAAGCACTGGGCTTATTATTATCACTGAAATTATCTAAGTGGCAGTACATGACTTTAAGAGAATCTACTATTCGTGAAGGTATCACAGATTTGTATCCTTCATATTACAAAATCCAACAAGCTAAGTTGGAGTGTTACCCTCCAAAAGATGCTATAACAGTATCAGACGTAATGGCCAAAGTTTCTCTTCAAGCACTTTTAGATATTAGTGCTGCCAGAATTATAAAAAGCCTATCTCAAGATATAAAAGGCAAAAGTATGACACTGATATCCAAGTGGGGATTCGATGGTGCTTCAATCCAAAGCACCTATAAACAGAAAATTGAAGGGGATGAAAGCGGCGATGATGAAGCAATTTTTATGACAACATTAGTTCCACTAAAAATTCAATCTGGAAACGAAGTAATTTGGGATAATCCAAAACCGTGCTCGGCGTTGTATTGCCGTCCAATACAATTCATGTTTGCAAAAGAGTCCAAGGTTTTAGTGCAAGAACAGTTGGCCAAAATGGAAAATGAAAGAAAAAGTCTAAAGGCTACCCAGTACGAGAGTAACACAATTGATCACAGTCTGGTAATGACTATGATCGACGGAAAGATATGCACATATCTTTCAGACGCCAAATCGTCTGCAACTTAATACTTGTGCTTGGCAAAACCTACAGAAATGAATGATTTAGAGAGAGTTTCGCAAAGACACGTATAAACCGATCTGTACAAATTTGGATTATCTACTCTGCATGCTCGCATCAATTGTATGGAGTATCTGCTTCATAGTGCATACAGACAAGATTTGAAAATCTGGTCTATAAGGGAGATAACAAAAATATTTTAGAGGCCAAGAAAAAGGAAATCCAAGCCAAGTTCCGGGCAGAGTTAGGTCTACTGATCGATAAAGTTAAGCAGGGTTCAGGAACAACCAACGATGGGAACACTGCAAGAAAGTTTTTTGAGTTTCCAGATAAAACTGCTGGCATTACTGGCTTAGATGAAGAGCTCATACGAAAATTTGCAGTAATTTTGCAAGTCATAGCATCTGGTGAAATTATTCACTTAGAGTAATTTAAATACTATACTCGGAGAACAGCGGAAAGGTATCGGGATATGTACAATTGGTACTATATGTCAGCAACGGTGCATAAGATCTTCATGCATGGTGCTGACATAGCTAATGTAGCAATTGTGCCCATCGGAAAACTTTCTAAGGAAGCTTCAGAGGCTCGAAACAAAGATTTCCGCAGGTACAGAGAGTTTCATGCTCGGAAGACAAGCAGGGTTAATACCAACCAAGATATTTTAAACATGATGCTTCTCTCGTCCGATCCTGTCATTTCTTCTACAAGACCTGTACTCGATGCAGCTCGCAAAAAAAAGTTAAGTGCAGAAGCCCTAGAACTTTTACACATTACTGCCTCCGATTATCCAGATTTAGAGTTTGTAAATGTAGTCAACATTGATCCTCATACGGATACAGAATCCGAAACTGATGAATAGTTGTAAGAATATTATATTAATTATATATTTATGTTTTTTTTTAATATAATAATATAATAGCATTTAAAAAGAACTTAAAATCTTATTTAGCTAGTAAAGCATATTATGATGTGAATGAATTTTGAATGGAATCATTTTAAATTGACATGTTCTTTTATAAATTAATTTAACTGAAATGAATGTACTTAATGTAATAATGATTTTGATTGAATATTATGGACCAACGTTGACATTATAATATATTATGTTTTTAGTTTAAGTAAATATTTGAATGTTTCACAATTTTTGTATGTAATTCCTATCGATTTCTATATTATGAATTAATTATGTACCTAACTATAAATCTAGCGCCTACATTATTTAAGGTAACTGAACATTACTGGTAAAAAAAAGAAAAAAAATCCTTGGAACAGTAGCCCCGTTCCAAGCATTTTTTTTAAGTAGCTACGACGACCAGGTGTGACTTTGCGGGAGGTTTTATTATTGCGGGGCAATCCATAAACATCTAATCACACATAATAGGGGATAAACCCGCGCCATGCGAAGCACATTGTCGGCAGCAAAATTATTAGACGTGACGTTCATTTCAAATAAAATCAAAGTTAAGTTATAAGTCAAATCTCCCATTAGTACCTATGTAATGTAAGCAAATAGCAAGCATTTCCGGAAACCACAAAAAATACATGGCAGGTAAATCAGGAAAATTAATCTTTTTCGTTAATTTACTATACCTACCTAGGTACTCTCACCATACTAATATAATACTAGTAATTATGTTTCTTAAATGAGACACATAACGTTTCAGAGAAATAATGCAGATATCTACTGGTACTTACATAAAAATACAAATTGCCCCATACATATTAATGCAAAACAAGTCCCGCATAGTTACGGAATTCATCGCCTAAACATGCGGGATAATGTATTATGATAATAGGAACTAGTCGTTATGAGTTAGCGTGAGCAATTATAGTACTAGCAGTTGTTAGCTTACATTGGTATCAGGGACCTAAGAATTCTTTCGTAGGTTTAATAACTAATAATTTGTGTTCCTAATAATCACATTATGTATTACGTGTAACTGGTAACATACTCCTGCACTCTATTATCTCCTGGTACCGGACTGAGCTACACAAAGCAAAAGAAGGATTCGGAGATAGTAATTAATTCTTGAGACTGAGACAACCAACTTTTACATATTACTACATACCGTTATTATACCATCGTACTGGAAATGGAGCAGTCACTTAATAAATCATTATCTGAGTCAAACATCACCTGATACTCAACAAACTCCACCCAGCTTTGTCTCACAACGGAACAAGCGACCGCGAGAACACGACTACGACTCTGATTTTCGCAACTTCAAAGAAGAAGTCAAAACACTCATATCATCGTTGATTACGAAACAAAATGAGGAAATAAAAAAAATATCTTCTACATTATTGGAAATTAGGACTACAAATACCAGCAAAGAAAGCTCTTTGGCCTTTCTCGCCTCTCAAAATTAAGAGCTAAGGAAGAAGATTGAGGTAATCGAAATAAAGGCTAAGAAGGATGAGGAGTACATAATCCTACTAGAAGATAAAATCGAAGATCTTCAGCGGGGAAGCCGTAAAACCACGATAGAGTTAAAAAACGTACCAAAAATCGAAAACGAAACTAGAAGTGACTTAATAAAAATGGTTACACATTTATCAAATGAGACTAAATGCCCTATCAAACAAAACGAAATCAAAGACATTTTCCGAATCCCAAACAAACACAGCGACGTAAAAAACGGGCCGATTGTCGTCGAACTAGCATCATCAATATTAAAAAGTGACTTTTTGAAATCGGCCCGCACGTACAACAGAGGAAACAAAGATAAATTATGCGCAAAACATCTAGGATTCACTACTAATGAATACACCCCAATCTACGTATCCGAACAGCTAACCCCCAAGGGTGCGCGCTTATATTTTCTCGCCCGCGATCTAGTTAAATCGAAAGCCTACAAATACTACTGGACTTCCTTTGGCCAAGTATGCGTCAAAAAAGATGATGCCTCGCCAAAAATAATAATAAAGAGCGAAGTGCAGGTTACTAAGCTTATGTAACAAATATGACTAGTCCTAATTGATCACCACGTCACATGTATAAAATTTAAGCATAAGAGTCTCTCTTACTGTTATTTGTTAAATTCCATTAGCTATAAGGTTACTATTAAGGTTACTGTTAAAATCAGTTATCATTGTTATATTACTAATTAGATTAAGGAATACAAAATCTGTAATTATAACGCACACACATACAATTAAAACATACACTATTAAACCTTTCATACAGATCATTTCATACATATTACGCATAAAAACGCATACACTCAAAACTCTAAAAGACTACAGTTTTTTGTACCTGAGCCCTGTTAGAGACAGTAATGGATAGAACGCTGGAATCAATCACTGAAATAGACAACATAGAATTAGCCCAAGTATCAAACTTTTCCCTTCGCAACTTTAGTACTGCTGTAAAGATTAAAAACTCCGATTTTACGATTATCTCACAAAATATCAGAAGTATCTATTTAAATTTTAATGACTTACTGCTGAACCTAGCCGAACTAAATTTTAACACTGACCTTATTGTTTTACGTGAATGCAGGCTAAACCCAAATAAAAATATTCCTCAATTACAAAACTACTCGGTAGGCTACACCACGAAGCATTTAAATAAAGCTGACAGTGTCGTCGTCTTTGTTAGTAACAGGTACATCTTTAAAATAAAAGAGATAAAATTAACTCACGCTTCTTGTTTACAGGTTGAAATTAAACCCGATCTCATAGTCATAGGGATATATCGCTCTCCATCAAAGACAAATGCAGATGATTTCATAAACTCCTTATCTCAACACTTAGCTACCCTCTCTTCAAATAAAAATGTAATTGTTACGGGTGACATCAATATAAATTTAATACACAAGCAAGAAGAGCAATCATACGAAAGATCGAATCGACATAATTATTTGAACATGTTAGCAATGCACGGCCTACTACCTGGACATACGCATCCCACTCGCAACAAAAGCTGTCTAGATCATTTCATTCTCAAGCTTAGACCTAATAAAAAATCAGCATTCATAGCAATTATCGAGACCACTATCACCGATCACTCTATGATTTTCCTAAAATTGTCTGAATTGATGATCAAACAAAAATCTTTTAAAACTAAAACCTCTATTAACGTAGAATATTCACTTGAGCTTTTAAAAAGTAGCAACATTCACGACCTTTTAGACCTAACTAACCCTAACATACTAATAAATAACTTAATAACTTTACTACAAAAATGTCTCACTGCCGGTACACTTGTAATAAAAATCCCCCTTTAAAATAGATTTATCAAACCTTGGATGACCATAGGCTTGTTGCGCTGTATACATAATCGCAACAATATGCAAAAAAAGTTAAAACTAGAACCCCATAATGAGATACTAAAAATCACTTACAGGAGATACAGGAACTACTGCAACAGTGCCATTAAGAAACAAAAACGAATATACGATCGCGAACAGCTTTATAAGACGCACAAAAACTCTATAAAGCTACGGCAAACAATAAACAATATTTCCCAACGAAAACCACCTAAGACACAAAACATAGAATTACTGGAATCAGCCGCTACCCCTCTTGATGCGGTAAATAAAGTAAATGAATACTTCTCAACCGTTGGAAAGCATCTTGCTGACGAAATAATAAATAATCCTGAGAGACAGGCTAACAACGACCCCGTCATACCAACGTACGTTCCAAACCCGCCGGTCTCATCGTTTGTACTACTCAACTCTGACGCTGAAGAAGTAGCAACTGTAATTACGAGCCTAAAATCCGACAGTGCTACTGGCTGGGACAAAATCCCCGTAAGTTTATTAAAATCTGCCAAGTTAATTATTTCACCAATAATTTCACACCTTATTAACCTATGTTTTGAACAAGGTTGCTTTCCCACGGCCCTGAAACAAGCTGTAATAACACCTGTGCATAAGTGTGGTGACAGAGCTGATCCGTCTAACTTTAGGCCCATATCCGTTCCGAAAGATTAATAAACCAACGATTAAGTACATATTTAACAAAACATAAAATAATTTCACCCTCACAGTTTGGCTTTAGACAGGGAAAGTCTACTGAAGACGCGGTCCTAGCGCTGACCTCTATTGTCACTGAAAAAGTGGACAATCTAGAAAAGTGTCTGGCCGTCTTTCTAGACATCAAAAAAGCCTTCGACACAGTCTCAGTCCCCACGCTTTTACATAGGCTAGAAGACATTGGTATAAGAGGAGTACCACTTAAACTTTTCACGGAATACCTGAGTGAGCGCAGGTACGTAGTTAAAATAGGATCAGTCACTAGTTCCGAAGAAATAGTGACTTACGGAGTAGGACAAGGTAGTGTGCTCGGGCCGCCGCTATTTCTCATTTATATAAACAGCCTATGTAACACGAGTATAGAAGGTGCCCACATATTCTCTTATGCTGACGATACAGCAATTGTTTTCTCGGGAGAAACGTGGGACAGCGTTAGTCGCTTTGCCGAACGTGGCCTGGCTACAATAACTACCTGGCTCGATCGGAACCTTTTAACTTTCAATATTTCTAAGACAAATTACATCTGCTTCTCCATATTTAACCGTACCCAGCCATCACAAGATCTTCAGATTAAAATCCATACCTGCTCCAGCTCCACTAACACCACCTGCTCTTGTTTAAAAATAAATAAAGTATCCACTACTAAATACCTTGGTGTTATGCTTGATCAAAGGCTATCGTGGCACTTGCACCTAGAACTATTAATGAACAGAGTTAGGAAATTAATTTGGACGTTCAAATCTCTTCGCCACGTGACCACTAAGGATCTTATCCAGCAAATTTATGTCTCCCTGGGTCAATCTATACTGACGTACTGTTTGCCAATTTGGGGCGGAGCGTCAAAAACAAAATTTTTGGAGCTAGAGAGGGCACAGAGAGCTTTACTTTAAACCGATTAGATTCCCTACGGAAAGTTTATACTCAACCTCGAACCTTTTGTCATTTAGGAAACTCTACGTCCTTCAGATAACATTAAAAAAACACAAATCTCTTCCCTTCACTACTTCCAAGACACTTTCTAGGTGGAAAAATAAAGTAGCTGAATATTGTCCAGTAAATACTACATTTGCTACAAAACAATTTATTAAACAATCTTCCCGTATATATAACGCTCTCAATGAACAATATACCATCTACTCTATGACATACCACGACTGCAAAAAAACGCTAACTGAATGGCTCAAGAGTAAAAGTTACGAAGAAACCAAAGATATCCTACACAAGATCACATAACTAAGGAACACATTTAATTTGTACACATATACACACAACACCCACACATCCTCGCGCTACACATACCACATATCTCGCACACATGCCCCGTCCACTACATCCCGCCACCTACACAAACACACACTTACACACAAACGAACCCACCCACCCAGTGCGCTCCCTTACTGATAGGTATATGAATTATAAAATGTTAATTAGCCTTAAATTAATCTTTTTGCTTATTCCTCACATCTGTAGAATGATTGTAAACTGGAGGAGAGGAACCACCTAATACAAGCAAATCTTTGCTTAAAAGGTGACTCCAAACCTAACATAGTTATATCCTTAAGTGAAGAAATAAACATTTTTTTTTTATTTATTTTGTAATCAACCAAATTAATTTAATTTATTTATTTATGTCAGCATTTTGTTTTTTTAATTATAAACTTGTTTTAATATTTGCACCATGACAATATGGTAGGTAAACATGTTAGCTCTACTCCATTTTATACCACCGCATGCATTGTTTTCTTCCTTTATAATTGTATGTACACTCAAGTTAAGCAAGTAAAGTATCTGAATCTGAATAATTCAAACACAATGTAAAAATTAATATCAATAATTGAAATGATGATGAATCAAAATTTTTCTAATACTAAGTAAATAAGCAACAATGATAAGCCAAGTAGAACGACCTCTGTCGAGCCCATTGTCTGGGTTAGTCACGTACGGTCATTAGTAAGGGATTCAAATATGAAGTCCATTATAAAATGGCGGATTAGCAGGTAAACTCTCATTAACCCGTCGCATGTCCAATTAGCAGACACAATAGATTTTTTATTGTTATCACACATGGTGTGCAATCGACATTTAAAGGGTTAAGGAGGCAGTAGTAGCGTTTTAGACAATAGGCCGAGTGTTAAATACCACTTATAGGTCGTTACATACCGTAAATACTAGGAATATGATGAAATAATAATAAAAAATACGTTTCATTTTTTTTCGCCTAAAGTCCATCGAGTGCTATATGTCAAAAAATAGTAAAAAATATGGACAAAAATCATACCACAGGATATAACGGGCACTCTCACGAGTCTCGATTAAAATGGATTTTTCTGTTTTCCTCCATACATTTTTTATTTAAAAAAAATATTTTCGCGTCAGAATCACCTGACGTACAAAAATATGATAATGTTGGGGCTTCTTTAACTGGTCTGCATTGGTTTCCAGCAAAAAACGTCAAAAAAAAAAATTAAGTGGTCTATGTCTTTGAAACTCGATTTTCGTGTCGCTTGATATCTCAAACACCTTTGACAGGATCTGGCATGCTAGTCTGTTGGGTAAACTTCCCGCATTCGGCATCTCTACTGACTTTTGCAACTGGATTTGCGATTTCCTGGTTGATAGATCGATCAGAGTAGTCATAGATGGCTGCTCATCGGATCATATGACTATTGATGCCGGTGTTCCTCAGTGGTCTGGTCTTTCTGCGACTCTTTTTCTGCTGCACATCAACTACCTGCTACAGCTTGGTGCTGTCAAGTACGCAGATGACAACACAGTCTGAGAAAGATACCTGCCCAGTGCAAGAGCTAGCAGAGAGGAAACAGCTAGTCTAAGAGAGAATAGAATAGAATGCTCTTTATTATGATGCTCTTTATTAGAGGCCATGATGGAGCAAATTAATTTGACCTTAAATTTCGTTTCCATATGGGACGACGGCAATCTGGTCACATTCAATGCTCTGAAAACAAATGCGTGTCTTTTCACTGCCAAAAGAAGCCAGTTTCAATTATCTTCTATTTTCCGAGGAGCATCTGTACTAGTTACCGACCGCCTAGAGCTTTTGGGCATGAAGTTGACGTCTGATCTCAACTTCGGCTATACCATCGAGTCAAAAGCACAGACTGCAACCAAAAAGCTGGGCATCCTAAATAAGGTGAGGCGATACTTCACATCTGGACAGCTTTTAAGTCTGTACAAAGCACAGCTCCGTTCTTGTATGGAGTATTGCAGCCACTTATGTGATGGCTTGGCATAATACCATCTTGCTGCACTTGAATCGGTGGAACGTAGAGCAAAAAGGGTTATACGTGACGAGACGTTGGTGGCGAAAAGTCGTTTTCACATCAAAATTAATTCCGGAAAAAAAACTGATTCTGTAATTCTGATCTCTATTTTTTTTTTTTTTTTTTTGTCAGTCGTCTCTTAAAATATTTTTAGCAAAAATATTTTTCAATTTAATTTACCTTGCTGTTTTTATTCGCCCTGCTCTGCTACAAACTTTAGTAATTTCTTGGTATTCAGTCTTCTACCTACTTTTTGTTTCTTAGACTCATATCAAACACAATCTCATCATTTTGAATGAGATTGATTTTATTCCTACTTATCTTGAACTTTATGTTCAAGACCTGAGAGTTCACATTAGCATAAAAAATTGACGACTACTGGGTTCTTTTGACGAGTAATAGTACAAATCTGACGACTATTGGTACAAATCGCGCTTTTTTTACATTTGCTTAATTAAGTATTTATTATTACTCAAAACTGTAGAAATAAACTACTTACTTAGAATAACAGATAAATTATCTATTTCGTTTTGCAAAAAGTTTAATTCTAAATGAAATACTTTTCACAGAGCAGTCGTTTAAAGTCAGTGAATTTCCAAAACTGTCGAGTAGGTATTGGTACGTTTACCTTACTTGGGCTAGGAGTTAGGACATAGGATACTTTATTATCCCGGTAGTACGTTCCCGTGGGATAATTTCCGATCTCCACGCGGTCTAAGCCGTGAGCAAAAGCTAGTAAGTATGCACAATAGTAGGTACTATGGACAAAACTTAAGCATGCTCACTTAAGAAAATATTCCTGTGAGAGCGCAGCTAGTGACAAACGAACATTGTGCGATCGAGTCGTGAGCCGTGCATGCGATTATCGCCTTTGAGGTGATCATGAGGAACTTTGGCCCATAGTACATTTTGATCCAAGTGGAGAATTTTTGTTATTACATTCGAGGCGGAATTAACACCGAGCCGAGAACTGCAATAATAAATGTCCACGTGTATCAAACGACGTTTTTCAATACACTTTAGAAGAAATAAACGAAATATATTTTTGTCATGAATTATTACGAAACTGATTCAATTGTCTTTTTTTTCCGCGCTTTGCTTTCGCCAGGTTGAAGGAGAAGCAAAGGTATAAAACCGATAAACAGCCTAATATGAAAAATAAAAAATTCAAATATTTTAGAGTTTAGAACACAAATAAATGTTAATTTGTTCATAAACGTTTTTAGAGTTCCGTAGCCAAATGGCAAAAAAACGGAACCCATATGGATTCGTGATGTCTGTCTGTCTGTCTGTCCGTCCGTATGTCACAGCCACTTCTTTTCCGAAACTATAAGAATTACGACTGTTGAAACTTGGTAAGTAGATGTATTCTGTGAACCGCATTAAGATTTTCACACAAAAACAGAAAAAAAAACAATAAATTTTTGGGGTTCCCCATACATAGAACTGAAACTCAAATTTTCAGACAAACCCATACGTATCTAAATAGGTATCTATGGATAGGTCTTCAAAAATGATATTGAGGTTTCTAACATATTTTTTTTCTAAACTGAATAGTTTGCGCGAGAGACACTTCCAAAGTGGTAAAATGTGTCTCCCCCCCCCCCCCCCCCCGTAACTTCTAAAATAAGTGAATGATAAAACTAAAAAAAATATATGATTTACATTACCATGTAAACTTCCACCGAAAATTGGTTTGAACGGGATCTAGTAAGTAGTTTTTTTTAATAGGTCATAAATCGTAAACCGCAATTTACCTTTCATTCAATCAACTCAATTATTAAAACATCGATCAAAATTACAACGAACTACAAGAACTTTTATGTTATGTTACTGTTGCTGCTACGGAACCCTTCATGGGCGAGTCCGACTCGCACTTGGCCGCTTTTTTTTATTGTAATCATCATGGTTTTTTATATTCTATTTATAAACATTATTTAAATATTCAAAAAATATTAACGCCGTAACGAAGCATAATCTCTTTGCCGAGATTAAAAAAAAAACATTCACCTCCGAATAGAGAAGGTGTGAATAGAGGCATTGAACCAATTTGGAAGTATAGGTATAAGTTATCTGTGGCAATTTTTATTCCCGCACACGTTGGAAAATGAAAAATCGCACGCGTGTGAATATATTGCATTGTGAACCTAATCGTAGTGCGATTAGAACCAGTTTTCGAGGAAGTGTATTGAAAAAAATAACATTCTGATACAAATTCCACCGTCGCGTCTCGTCGGGGGGCGTCGCACGTCGGAGAGTTAAAACTAAAAAAAATCAAAATGTCTTTCTTTTTCTCCCAGAATATTGTAGAAATAAAATGATCTACTTATTTCAGATGTATCTACTAGCATAATCTTTAATTAAACCTACTTCACTTTGATTTGCTCACACCTCGCCCGACAACTTGCCCTGTCCATTAATAAATTAGAAACATCGATTTGTGCCAAGGCCACCGCAGAATCAAAAAAATATGCCTTTGTTGTGACTGCCAGCTTGATATATTGCACGTTTTAGGAATTCACATAAATATAATAATACCTATTTAAGCCTCTTATTATAAGCACTTATGCTCAAGTGTCTCTCTCTAACGTCTATGAGCTGAAATACTTGAAAGTTATGTGTTAAGTGTTATGAAATTGAAAAATCCGGCCAAGTGCGTGTGGGACTACGCAACAATGAAGGGTTCTGTAATTGAAAAGACTTTATCCCAAAAACAAACTTAAGATTGTAATCCCAAAAAAAATTTTATAAGTCATAAAATTACAAATTAACAATTTTCGGAATTATTCCTTTACATAGGCTGTAACACCTTGCTTCTTGCCAAATTTCATTATTCTAGGTCAACGGGAAGTACCCTATCGGTCTTATTACAAAACGAGGTTTTTCTTCGTCATGGTTTAAACCATCGAGCCAGTTTTTGTAATATGAACCTAGCTGTGATAGAAATACAGTTCTTTATACAAAACTGACAACTTAGTCCGGTACTAAGTTGTCAGTTTTGTAAAACTGACATCTTATGGTGTCAGAATAAAGTTCGAAATTCAAAAAAGGGTCCATGGTTTAAACCTGGGTTTGAAGATGAACCTTGTTTTGTAATAAGACGGTTAAGGTTTTGATTTACTTGAGATCTTGCGATATCAAATAATTATGTCGCATAAATGGCCGTATTTTTTTATTGCGTTTACCACTAAGGTAGTCCACGAAATTCAAATTTTATTACGTTTTTTGCAATTTGCAGGTCAGTGTCAGGTTGTATGTTGATTAAAATATGATTCGTGGCCGTGGCTTTACATAATTATAATCATTAGAATCAGCAATACAACTCCATAAGTTAGAATTGACCTCAAAGAAATCGCTAGATTTGAGGCTATTAGCGACGGCCGCGTCTCATCTATAAATGTATATAAAATGATAAACTAACTGACTGACTGACTGGGTGATATATCAACGCACAGCCCAAACCGCCAGCGGATCTAGACCCAGGTCTAGATTCCAAATTTGGCAAGTAGGTTCCTTATGAGGTCTAGCGGTGCACTAAGAAAGGAATTTTTAAAATTCAACCCCTAAGGGGGTGAAACGGGGGTCCAAAGTTTGTATGAATAATCTTATTCCTTGAGTTAATACAAACTTAAAACTGGGCATAAATATTTATCTAGGTAAATTATATTGTATGTCATTTTTATTTTTCCTAAACTACCCCCTCAGGAGGGATTGGGGGGTGTCAGTTTGTATGGAGGAATTTTAACGCGCGGTTCGATTAACTCGAAACTCAGTATTTATACTTGAGACCAAAAAAGAAGAATAACGTGTATCAGGATTTTTCGAAAATCCACCCCTAAAAGGGTGAAAAGGGGTAGTTAATTTTACAGGGCAGGTTTTACTGCGGGCTTGATTAACTCGAAAATTAGTGTAAATAATCTTTCAGTCAAGTTACGGAAATATCCCTAACGATTTTTTAAAATTACAACCCTGTGGGGGTGAAAACAGGGAATATAGGTTATATGAAAAATCACATTCATTTGGTTAATTAGCTTGAAACTCGGCACAAATACTTGCCCGAGTAATAAAGTTGATCATTAATAGTTCTTCCCCCACAGGGAAGCGTAGAGGGGGGGAAGGAGAGGGGGTGGTGAAGAGGGGAAGGGGAGGGGTTAGTGATGGGAGAAAGGGGGATGGGGAGGGTGTGGTGAGAGGGATGATGGAGAGGGGGAGAGCGGGGATAGGAGGGTGTAGTGAGAGAGGAGTGTGTGGAGAAGGGAAGAGGGGGAGGGGCTAAGTTGGTGAGGGTAGAGGGGAAGGGGAAAGTGGTAAAAGGGTGTGAGAGAAGGAGGGAGAGGTTAGCGGAAAGGGGATGTGGTGAGGGGGGTGATCCGGAGGGGGGTGGAGAGGATGAGGTGGTGAGGGGGATGATGGGAAGGGGAGGGGGTGAGAAGGGGGTTAGAGGGAGAAGAGGGGGAGAGGGGAATTAGAGGGACGAGTGAGAGGTGAGGTAAGAGAGGGGGGACGAGTGCCCTTACACCTAACAGTTGCTTTTTGTATAGCACTGATTCATTGAAGAAACCTGACAGAAATTACTGAAAAATAGAAAGTCAAAAAATAGGAGTAAACTCCAGTCGTGCGTCGAAGCTAATACACACACTTTTTGTTTGTTTGAACTGGCTATACAGGGTTAGTTTTCAATGACCAGCCAAATTTTCACAGGGCGTTTTACCCGTGAATATGAACAACTTTTACTGTGGGACCAACTTTAAAATCATGAAAAAAAAAACAGCTGTTTCATACAAAAGTTCAATACCTACTCGACCAAAATGTATGAAACAGCTGATTTTTTTTTCGTGATTTCAAAGTTGGTCCCAAGTGAAAGTTGTTCATAATCATGGGTAGAACACCCTGTGGAAATTTGGCTGGTCATTGAAAACTAACCCTGTATAGGCATATTTAACATCACTCTAGGACTCATAGACGCTGAGCAAAAAGAAAAGATGAAAAGAAGAGGCATGAGGCGGACTTAAAAACATCAATAAAAACTTTTTTACAAAAAAATACAACCGACTTCCAAAAATCACACTACAAAGTGAAAAATAACTTTAATTTCGGAAGTCGGTGTCTAGTTAAATGTATTTTGGTTTTTTTCCACCGACTTCCGAAATTAAAGTTATTTTTCACTTTGTAGTGTTGTTTTTGGAAGTCGGTTGTATTTTTTTGTAAAAAAGTTTTTATTTTTCACTTTTTAGTTGTGGTACCTACCCCACACAAATTCTAATACCACTACCTGCAAAACACACTAGAACATCATCCATATAAAAGTGGGGAAAAAATACGTATTATTGAAGCTAACTCAAAAACTACCATAACAAAGTTAATCAATATTATATGGAACAACTGTGATGTTATACCCTCTCGAATAAAACAAAAAAAATCCAAATCGGTCTAGCCATCTTCGAGTAATCGGGGAACATACATAAAAAAAAAAGGTTCCGACGAATCGAGAACCTCCTCCTTTTTGAAGTCGGTTAAAAAACGCAAGATATCGTACACTAAGTATCGTAACACGGCCTATCAGTCACGCAAGCCTGCCGATACCGCCACTTGCCGTATGTGTAGATAACGCAGCAGTCACTGATAACACGACAACAAGACTGTCAAAAGCGGAAACACTTCATATTTAGGCCAGCCAAACAGCTCATCGTGGTAACGTACTTATGTATCGTAGGTCGTGGGTTCGAACCCAGGCAGGCACATTACTTTGTGTAATTTATTACATCACTACTGCTCTCAAAACGGTGAAGGAAAACATAGTGAGGAAACCGGCATATCCTAGAATCAAAAATTCGAAGACACACCAGCTGCAACCCGCTCTGGTCCCGTGTAGTAGATTATGGCGCACTCCCTCTCACAGAGAGAAGACCAGCACCATAATCGCGTAACACACTATCTATCGGAATCGGTTTCATTTTGACAGTTCAACAACATTCATTGCGTTATTTACGTTGTCGAGCAGATAAATTTTTCGAACATATGAAGCAATGGATTAGCAATTTGTTTCAAAATGAAACCAACTCCGATGATAATGTGTTACGCAATTAGGGTGCAGTGTCTCGGCACTGGGAACGTTATTATAGGCTGATTATGCTTATGATAAGCAGCTCAATGCTTGCAGAGCAATGGCCACTGAGCTGAAGAGTTCTGGAGTGGTGACCGCGAAAGGTGTAGCTTAAGTAGGTAAGTTGGTTGGCCCCCCAAATGATGATCCAACGACTTGATAAAGGTAGGGTTGCCATCTCTAAAATCTGCCAACCATGACAACAAGTAGTGAAACCCAGGATTTTGGAGCTTTAAACCCGGACATATTATTATCAACAGTGTTTTTTTAAAGTTACTCAGTAAAACAAAAAAATCATAGTTTTAATTGTTATTTATATTAGGTCTTTACCTATGAAATTGCCGTTCTGCAGTACTGGCCATTTCTAATCAAAATAATTTTTGTTTGGCTAAGAATTCTAATTTCAAATTAATTTTATTTTAAAAACATGGATTTTTTTTTCCAAAAGTAGTCATTTGTTTATTGATTTGTGTTACATTTTCATCGCATTTCAATCTTTTTCGTCATTATGGATACGTTAAAAATTCGAGTAATTATGAAATATGAGTACCGTCGTGGCAGCAACGCGGCACAAGCGGCACGCAACATCAACGACGTTTACGGAGCTAACACTACAAACCAACGCACCACTTGTTATTGGTTTGCTCACTTCCGTTCTGGAAATTTCGACCTGAAAAATGAACCTCGCGGTCGTCCGAGAACTTTGGTCGACAATGACGAATTAAAGGCGATTGTGGAAGCTGATGATACACAATCTACGGCTGAATTAGCAGCAGCTTTCGACGTTAGCGTAAAAACAATATTGGTCCATTTGCGTCAAATTGGCAAGGTAAAAAAGCTTGACAAATGGGTGCCCCACGAACTCAATGATCGCCAGCGCGAAGTACGCGTCGAGACGTGCCTTGCACTGCTCAACAGACACACAAATGAAGGAATTTTGAACCGCATTGTTACCTGCGATGAAAACTGGATTCTGTTTGATAAGCGCAAGCGCTCAGCAAGTTGGTTGGATCCTGGTTCAGCACCTAAACAATGCCCTAAACGAAAACTTACCCCTAGAAAAGTGATGGTCACTGTTTGGTGGTCTAGCGCCGGTGTTATTCATCACAGCTTCTTACCAAACGGGGTGAGCATTACTTCAGATATGTACTGTGAAGAACTGAACACAATGATGGAGAAGCTGGCACATCTCCAACCAGCATTGGCCAAACGCTCGTCTCCGCTGCTCCTGCACGACAACGCGCGACCTCATACTGTACAGCAGACGGTCTCCAAGTTGCAAGAACTGGGGTTGGAAGCTCTCCGTCATCCGCCCTACTCACCAGACCTTGCGCCTACAGACTACTACTTTTTCCAGAATTTGGATAACTTTTTGGCGGGAAAAAAATTCAATACCCGAGAGGCAGTACAAAATGCCTTTGAAGAATTTGTTGCCTCCCGTCCAGCTGATTTCTTTAAGAAGGGCATCAATAAACTGCCACTGCGTTGGCAAAGATGCATTGATTGCATGAGTGATTACTTCGATTAATACAAATAAAAAATGCATGAAAAAAATTCGTTTAAATTTTTTCATACAAAACGGCAATTTCATAGGTAAAGACCTATTATCAACTTTTTAATTATTTTCAAACAATTTTAAACTAAAGAAACTAAACAGAATCTTCTTAAAGTTTTAACAAACGATTCGCTTAGTTCAATGTCGGCCGCGTATTTGCGGTAGATCAGATGTATCATCAGCCTAAAACCCGGACTACAAAAATGAAACCCTAAACGCCTAACGCATAAGGGGCGTCCGGGGAGCGTCCGGGCAGGGTTTCATTTAACTAGGACTTTTTTCAACTAGGACAAATCCATGGAAACCCGGACGGATGGCAAATTTGGCAACCCTAGATAAAGGGAATCCCCTGAAGACGGGAAACTGGATCTGTCGTTGTGGCGATGCTTGGCCAAAGCCACCCAAAGTCTATGTCCAGAACTGGCCATATTTCGGCTGAATGATGAACAGCTCGTCACCGTGAGATAGGGGTAAAACGCCAAATGAATCATCGATTACAAGTCTGAAGGACGTCAATTTCTTTTGATAAAATGCTACAAGTCTGTGTGTTGTGATCTTCTTGACAGTCGACACTCTAATTAGAATTAAAAAAAGAAGTCAACCAATCTGCCTAGCCTTTTTTCCCAACTATGTTGCGGTCGACTTCCGGTCTAATCGGATGCAGCTGAATACCACTACCAGTATCTTACATGGAGCGACTGCCTATCTGACTAGATAGTCACCTGGCTACCTGTAACGGCTGTCAAAGAACTACGAATGACAGCTGGGTCCAACGAGCTTTCCGAGGCACGGACAACTGTAATTAAAATATGTATTACAAATTACGCTATTTATCTAATCGCAAAAAGACAACAAGTGAGTCATCATGAGTTTTTTAATCAGTATCTAAGGTAGTAGCTGTGAATTTAAAACCTGCAGTTTGTTTCATAACCATAGGATATATACTACATCGGTTTAGGTAAATACATAAAGGTAAACAAAAAAAAAACCACGTGTGCTAACCGACTAAACGTAATACCTGTCTCTTCAGTCGTCATGCTACGACACAGTTGTATTCTTCAATTTAGCAACGTTATACAATGAATTATAAAGTTGCTAAATTGAAGAGTACAACTGTGTCGTAGCATGACGACTGAAGTGACAGGTATTACGTTTAGTCGGTTAACCACACACGTGGTTTTTTTTTGGTTACCTTTATTTAATTACCTGGAGTATAACTAAGAAGAGTCTCTCTATAATTATATAGGAGTAAAGTAGAAAAGGAAAACAAACATGATAAATAATAATGAAATCCATAAAAAGAGTTCCGCTATAGAAGATGCGAGATTCTTTCAAAATTTTGCTGTCTTTGGTGACATATATAACTTTATCTATGGTTGCACTAAAGACATATATAAACTTCCCTATTTATGAAAGTTTATATTTTTATGAGTGCGACAGGCGGGGATCGAGCCCGCATCTCACAGCAGTCACGGTCTCACAGACACACTCACCAATCGGAGTATCGGACGTGTATTCTGGGTAAACAATAGAATTAAAAAGTTCTACGGTAAAACACAGCCTTCAGAGCATAGGCAGGTAGGAACCTACTAAGCAGGTAATTTAACATTGCGCTTTTTAACTATACCTCAAAGATTAGCCATTTACGATACTTTATCTGTGTGTACAGCTGTATTGTAAGCTTGGTAACAAAGTTAGGAAACTCCTACGCAGATTGATTGAAGTGATATATACTTACTGCTACATCGCTCTACCTATTTTACACAAAATACAAGTCACCATTATTTATTTCTTATTTTAAATAAATATAGCTATAGGGCATGCCTACCCTTCCTACAACAAAACTAAGCACAAAGCGAAGCTTTGAGTGTAGTGCGATCCGCCGCCGCCCGGCGCCGCCGTTGCAATAGGTCGCGCTTACACTGTAAGCGGAAATTATCATGCGTTCGGAAGAACTTGTGGCGAACGAGGTCCTGGCAATCCTGCAGTACCAGCTGGATGTCATGGATGAGGTTAGTGTGATCCAGATCTGCACATCCAAGTTCAATGAAGAGGAGATACGCAGAGCTAAAACATTGCTGTACACGTCGCTAGAAATGGCCGACCGAATGCCGTCCCGCAGGAGGGATGAAAAGGGAGAGAGGATTCTCCTAGACATTAAATTGTTGAAGGAGACCGACCCGGATGACGTGCCAACTTTCGTGGCGAAGGATTTACGCAAGCTGGCTGCTACGGGACATCACAAGCTTGGCCGAGTTGCAGTTGAAGTTGGAAGCATCGCAATCCACCATCAGTGATCTACGTACCTACCGAGGAATCGAATTTACGCAACGCGGCATTTAAGTCACACGAGCCAGCTAACGGCATCAACACACGTCACGGCATACACAAGTCACGGCATACACAATGCATCGCAGCTGAGTTTCGAGTCAGCAAAATTCGACTCGTCGCCGGCTGTTGTCATAACGAGCGATGCACAACCGCGCCCCGCCCTCCCCGCGTCCCTCATTGTTGGGACTACAACGAATATTATCTCGTCCACACCAAGACGAGCTTACTCGGCAGCCGTTATTGCAGCTCCAGCAAAACATCAGCGGCAACGGCATACGAGGGGTGCCCAGGGGCCCTCCGAACTAGTTCGAAGCTCGTTACCACCGGTAACAAGCCAAGGACAGGCCGATGAAGAAGGTTTTCATACGTGTGGAGAAGAAGAAGAAGCCTGCTTGTCGATCAGTGCGGTACCGCATTGGCTGGGCACAAAACGAAGAAAGAATTTTGGGCGAAGGGTGTCGTGTCGTGTATAGGCATTTTCGCGGAAGGCTACATGACACCTCGACTCAGCGCAATACGTCGCCGACCCAACGTAGGTACTACTTAGTTACTAGTGTCTAATATTTTTATAATGTATTAGTTTATTATTTTGTAACAATCATTTTTGTATTTTATCTATGTGCCTTCGTTGAGGAATTATTATTTTAAAATGTCTTTGATATATCTCGGGACACTGAGGTCCCGGACCTTTGGAAGGCGTACGAGGGGCCGAAGCCAACTCGCAGAGGCCCCTTAGACAATTTTAAATTATGAGCACCATCCGACGATTATTTATCCCTGTATGCACGAAGCAAGTGCACCCAAGGACAACCCCCGGTTGGTGCAGGACTATCGCAGAACATGGAAACAAAACATAATGGGCTATGGGTTTGGGTGGCTGTGGACTGGAACTATGGAAACACTATGGCCCCTGCCTGACTAATGTTTTGTATACAATACACAGATAAAATGGCAGGGGATGACTTGCGCACTCAATAATGAGCCCCCATAAACGGTCGCCAGCACATAGTGTCGTAGCGGCAAGGGGGCAACATGTCCTGAGGTGCTTGTGAGGAGTAGAAAGGTATCCCACGGCTATCAGGACAATCCCGAAAGTACGGTAAAGATCCCTACCAGCATCTTACTGGAATACTTCCCTCTTCCAAGCACGATTGCAAATCTCCACTCAAGTCGGCCAATAAAGGCAAGAAAGAGGTTCAGCTCTATTCCCCGTCAGTGTTCACTCCAGCCGCAAGGCAAGCGAGAGGTGAGGAACAAGACTTCTCCCGGGAGATAGGGTCCGTAGGGTTGCTTCTACTGTAGAGAGATACAGATATCTCTCTTGGACTGGCTCCTCGTCCTAGACCTGTTCCGGCAAAGTAAACTCTAAATAGGCACAGACCTAGAATTCGGAGCGCGCAAGCCCCACCACGACGCCAGCGTAGAGATACTGCGGTGGTACTATAAGGAGTTATTTGAGGAAGAAAAAATAATAGAAAGGAAGAAGAAGAAGAATGAATATCCAAAATGCGAGCAAAACCGCAGGAAAACAATAACCCTTGAATCTTAGGTTTCGATAAAACTAGGGTACCAACTGAATGCATTAGGTAATTGAATATAAGTAGGTATCATAAGTATGTAACTACCTGCCTAATGTAAATATGTAGGTAGTAAGTTCACTGCCCCATTGGCCTCGTGGTTGCAAGCGCGACTGCTGAGCGTGGGGTCCTGGGTCCGATTCCCGGGTAGGGCAAAATGTTATTGAGTTTTTCCATTGGAATGTCTTAGTAACAACCCGGAGTTTAGAAGTTGGCGGTGTGATAGCCCCGTGCCTCGGAAAACACGATAAGCCGTTGGCCCTGCGCCTGATCTCTCTCCGGTCGTGTCGGATTGCCATCCCATCGGACTATGAGAGTGAGGGAAGAGAGAGTGCACCTGTGTGTTCGCACACACGCCAGCACTATAATATATCCCGCGCCGAAGGCTGGTCTCTGCTGAGATTGGTCGCCATGCCCGAAATTCGTATTATTATGTAGTAATACAGGCATGAGGAACAGGGTGCAAAGTTCACTCATCGTCCATAGAAAAGGGAGGATCCTCCGGCCAGACGGGTGTCGTGTCTGGTGGGCAACTGCCCGATGGTTGATGTCGGGACGTTGCATAAATGCCAGTCGCGCGGTAAACTCTAATTGCGCGGTGCAGGATTTGCGTGACGTCATGTCATTGTGATGCGTAGTTCACATGTAGATTAACAGTAACTTAAGAATGCAAAAAATAGTGTAGGTAATTCCTTCATAGGTGTAGGAAAACCGTGAAAACTACACTATTTTTATTTTTATCTACGCTATCGGGTCTCGTGAATTAGGGTACATTTCGTGGTAAATCGATAACACAGGTGATAACAAACTTAGTTAAACGAAGCTAGACGTGATAAGTTGATAATCCATCCGATAGCCGTATTTAGATTTAGGCACATCATTTTTGGATAAATATTAAGTAAAATAAATATCCTTATTTATATGGCGACTATTTGAGCGCTTATTGCGATCATTGGAGTTGAATGAAAGCTGAACTACTAGAGTTCAGCTTTCATTCAACTCCAATGATCGCCACTAGGCCAAGCGGTGCTTTTGCATCATAATAAAATAATGATTTACATCTTCCTCTTCTATAAAAAACCGATCAAGTGCGTGTCGGACCACGCACAATGAAGGGTTCCGTAATAGGGATGAATTTATCCCAATAACAAACTTAACGTTGTAGTTGAAAAACATGTTCTCCAATACATCTATATACGTCACGGTCAATACTCCAACTGCAAAAGTTTATATTCGCAAAAACATTTTTTTTTATGTGATAAAACTACAAATTAACGATTTTCGGACTTTTTCCTTTACTTGTGCTGCGAGATCTTGCTTCTTGCCAAATTTCATGTTTCTAGGTCAACGGGAAGTAGGTACCTTATAGGTTTTAATTTATTTGCGAGTATCAAAATATGTCGCATAAGTATCTAAATGGCCGTATTTTTTTATTGCTTTGACTAAGCTTGATTTTTTTTTAGAGCTCAAGGAACCCTAGACTTACGACTTATTTGACATTAATTTCAACTTGATACCTTCACGCGTTCCCGACTTGACCATTGCATGACAAACTGACAGACAGACAGACACTGACGGACAACGAAGTGATTCTTTAAGGGTTCCTTTTTTTCCTTTTGAGGTATGGAACCCTAAAAAGCAAGAAAGCAGCAACCTTCCATTCGACCTGGTCCTACTTTATATCCTAGTTAACTCAATTTTAAATATTACCTACCGGTGTAGAAAATACATGACCAAAATTGTGTTGATATGGGAACTTGTATTTAAACAAGATGATGAGAATGGTATTTTAAATTTATGCTTGCATGGTATTTTTACGATTTTTATCTTTTATTTTTTAATCTATAGGTACTTTACGAGTACTTATAATGTTTTCTATTTAAAACAGATTTGTATGTATTTTTATATTTGTACATATAATACTACTAGCTGCGCCCCGCGGTTTCACCGACGTGGACCAAGATAAAAAGTAGTATATGTGTTAATCCAGGGTATAAGCTATCTACATACCAAATTTCATCCAAATCGGTCTAGCCGTTTGAGCGTGAAGAAGTAACAAACATACACACACACGCACACACACACTCACAAACTTTCGCCTTTATATTTAATATTAGTGTGATACTATTATATGTACGAGTATCATGCTGAATTATATTCGAACGCAATGTGAATTGTTACTGAATAAAGAACTTGAACTTCAGAAGCAAACAAAGGGTAGGTACTTACTAAATTCGATAGGAAATCAACAGCATAAGTCAGCTATAGCATACACCGTCTTCACATTTATACTTAGACTAGGTTCTGCCCGAGACTTCGTTCGCGTGGAAGTCGTAAGACACCACAATAAAATTTTGCTAAAATAACAGTCACGTTTGTATTTTGGTCTCAGCAGCCAAAACAAACCTATAGAGTCAGGACTGCTGATGCGGGAGCATGACGTACAGTTGTCCGTGTGAGAAGCAGCTCGTCCGCAGCCTTCTGCAGCAATTTTCCATTGCTTGCGAAGTTTTTCGTTTTTAGGGAATGAATGAACACGTGGCTGTCATATTATAATTACTATAGATAACAGAAGAGGAGGAGCTCGTGGCTAAGTAATAACAGCCGCACGGGTCGATCCATCAGGTTAAGCTACGCTTGCCGGGGTTGTCCGTGGATGGGTGACCATCTTTAGGTACATATAGAGACTCCTCCGTGCCTCGGAAAGCACGTTAAGCCGTTGGTCCCGGCTGTCATTCGTGGATCTTTGACAGTCGTTACGGGTCGTCAGAAGCCAGAAAGTCTGACAACCAGTCTTACCAAGAGGTATCGTTACCCAGTTAATGGGTTGTGGAGGTCAGATAGGGCAGTAGCTCCATGTAAAATACTGGTATTCAGCTGCATCCGGTTAGACTGGAAGCCGACCCCAACATAGTTGGGAAAAGGCTAGGTTATTTGATAGATAACAGAAGAGGCCTAAAATAAGGGTGAATTGGTTGCAAAAGTGCTGCTGCGTTATTGTTTCCGTCAAAGTTAATTTTAACATTAACATTATCAATGACCATAAAATTTAACAACCTACTGTTGCACAAATGTATTGTAAAATGTAATAAAAATTTAACAAAACGGATGACAAGTGACAACAAGTCTTATTTCCCCAAAATGTAAATTAAAATGTAAGTAATATAAAATTTTAAATAGCGAACGGTATTTCGCTATTTTAAACCACAATCTACGCGGGTTATTTTTTGACAAAAGCAACGCTTCAAGCTTGTTGTCATCGCGCTTCCAAAAGTAACCAAGTTCAAAGAGGTTTTTTCGGCGGGAAAACGGAGATTTTACCATAGATATAAGAAAGAATTCTTGATGAAATAAGTAAGAAATGTTTTTATAGGTATTTCTATGCTATGTATAGACATTAAACCATACAATGTTGATATTTAAGTTCAAAATCGAATGAAAAAATTTGACAGTTTGTAGTAACTTGACCTGCTGCTGCGTGTACCTACACGTGCGGGCGGCGCGGCGTCGTATTTAAATTAAAAATTATTCTGCTGTATCCATAGATTTAAGAAAGAAAATTTCTATGGCTGTATCTATAATATTTTAAGAACCTACCTACTTATAGCAATTAGCTCCACAACTTCAATAGGTACAAAGTGAGATGTAGCTTTCATAGTTTTTAAAATATAACTTTTCGGTTCCCCGTTCCTCTTATTTATTTATTTATTTATAATAAGCACACCAACAGCACGGTCACTTCACATTCAAAATAAAATAACATAAAAAAATGGCATTTCAGTAGATAACCATGCAAATAACAGGTACCTATGCATGACTTTCACATATTAAACATTAGAGACAACGGAGAATAGAAAAGTTTGTCTAGTAGAACTAAATCTAGATTAGAGCTATATAGACGTGCACTCTTCGCACTGTTGATATAGTGAACGTCTGTATGAAGCAAAACTCATGGAGAAAATATCAATGGGGTAATCTGTCAAGTTACCAATAGTACCTAGTTGTTAGTTAGTCTGTGTTAGTTGTGTGTTAATTAGTTAGTTAGTGTTTGTTAACGACGTTAGGTTGTTTATGCGTTGTAGAACTTTGGAGAGATTTTAATAAATAAAATAACGTGACTGTTTGTTAGCTCTGTATTGAGGCAACTGAACGGTGCTAAACGATCGGACATACCGCCCACCAAAAGGACCCTGTGTCCTTTTACAAATATTAATACTACTACTACTTATGCCCACAATAAATTGGGCAACACAACTAACTTAGGTATTGATTTCTACATTTTAAAACTTATCAAAATAATATAACAAATCTTACAAAGCGGACTGTATGTAACACAAAATCAATAACAGATTATTTAACAGTAAATGGGTAAGTAGTAACCTACATGTCACTTTATTTCATGTTCATAAGGCAAAGTAAGCAGCATGACACGGTAAGGTAAGTACCTATCCATTCGTCTAACAACATCATTAGTAATTAGTTGTACATAGGTATAGTTTTAAGCAATAGCATGCAGGTAGGAAGTTACATATCGCAAATTAGTTTAGGAACTTGAACGATTGTATGGTAAGTTATGTAGGTACATATCTCAGTATCAGTAGGATCTAATTAAGTAGGTACCTAGTGTATGTAGTTAGTATAACAAACTTACTTTAGTAATTTAATGAATAACAATGTTTTATTTTAGGTACACAAACTTAGACATAGAAAGTACATATAAAAATAGGTAAGTATATTAACAAACTTTGTTTTAAATAGCGAACAATTATTAATTATCAATGTTATCATCTTTAGGTAGGAATATTAACTTAGTTATAGGTCTTTTCAATTCACTTTGTCCTTTACACTGCACTGTAACCACTCTAACTAAATTGTCTTTTCCTGGATGCAGCGTTTTGATTTTTCCCATGAGCCATCTTGTGGGTGGCAAGTTTTCATCTTTGATGACCACAATATCTCCCACGGTAGGTGACTGTATAGCTGATTGCCATTTCGTTCGTTGTTGCAGAGTGTTCAGATATTCTGAATGCCATCTTCGCCAGAAGTCTTGTGTCATTCGCTGTACTAGTTGCCATCTGGTTAAACGGTTGATGTTGGATTTTTCATAGTCATCATCAGGAACACTGAGTAGTGGCTCACCTATTAAAAAGTGGCCAGGTGTGAGTGGTGTCATCGTCTCAACAGTGTTGTCCAACTGGCATAATGGACGGGAGTTCAGACAAGCTTCTATTTGTGTTAGCAATGTCGCCATTTCTTCATAGGTAAGTTTTGTGTCTTTGCTAACCCTTGCTAGGTGTCTCTTTGCAGATTGCACTCCAGCTTCCCAGAGGCCCCCACAGTTTGGCATTCGCGGCGGGATAAAATGCCACGTAGTTCCATCGGTTGCCAGGTGTTCGGAAATTTCTTTAGAAAAGTTTTGTTCACCTGCTTTAAAAAGGTTTTTAAGTTCCTTTGCAGCACCAACGAAATTGGTGCCGTTATCACTGAACAGATGAATGCATCGACCTCGACGTGCGACAAATCTCCGAAATGCGGCCAGGAATGCTTGAGAAGTTAAGTCTGTCACGGCTTCTAGGTGTATGGCACGGGTAGCCATACACACAAATAGACAGATGTACCCTTTAGTAGCATGATGCCCTCGCCCCTTTGATGTTCTTATCAATACTGGACCTGCATAGTCAACTCCACTGTTCAAAAAGGCACGCTGTAGACTCACCCTTACAGCTGGTAATTCACCCATTAACTGGTTGTTTATCTTGCCTTTATTGATAATGCATACCTTACAACTTCTTATGCATTTTCTTACTGCTGATTTTAAGTTAATTATCCAGTATTTACTTCTTAGGTATGTCATCATGACTTGTATACCACCGTGTAACGTTTGTTTGTGTGCTTCGTTGATCAACAATGTAGTGATATGTTGATTACTCGGGAGTATTATTGGATGTTTGGTTGTGACTGGCAAATTAGCGTTTTGTAAACGACCTCCTACCCTCAGCAGATTGTTTTTATCTAAAAATGGTGTCAAGCTAATTAGTGAGCTTGATTTTCTCACCTTGCCATTTTTCTTAATGTACTCTATATCTCTTTCATACACTGTCTGCTGATAGTAATTTATGCAATTTTGCAAAATTGTGTTCATTTCACCAGTAGTTAAATACTTTTCTTTGTTTTCATGATTTAATAATCTTCGACAATAAGCTAGTACCCTTTTCATTCTAGTTAGATTAGAGAATCTTTCCCAAATAGGTTTTTCTTCATTTTCTTTATTTTCAGTTGTGAAAGTACATGTTAATTTTAACTCTAAATCTGTATCTATATTTTCCAATCTTCTCAAATGAAGTTGTTTTTTTGATAGCCATTCTGGCCCATTCCACCACATCTTCTCCTTCTTTAGAGCAGTTAAAAACATTCCTCTGGATGCTATGTCAGCAGGATTTTCTTGTGATACAACATGATGCCACTGTGTGTTGTTTGTATTATCTTTGATTTCCACCACTCGATTTGCTACAAAGGTTTTCCATTTTTGAGGTTCACCATGAAGCCACGCCAGTACAATCGTTGAATCTGTCCAGCAGTAGGTTTGGTTACAAGGAATTCTCATGGCTAATGTGACTTGTTTTAGAAGTCTTGACAATAATAGAGCTCCACACAACTCAAGACGAGGAAGCGATATTGTTTTTAACGGAGCAACCTTGGTTCTCGATGCAATTAAATTTGTGTATACAGTACCATCCTGTTGTTCCACTCTGCAGTATACAGCGGCTGCATAGGCCCGATTAGAGGCGTCGCTAAATCCGTGCAGCTGTATTGCTTTTAAATTGCTGTTGTACGAGTGTACCCATCGGTCTAGAGAAATCTGGTTGACATTCTCAAAATCCTTTCTTATCTTCAACCAATCTGAGGTTAATTCTTCGGATAATGGTTGATCCCATTGTGTGCCAGCTAACCATAATTTTTGAATAAGTATCTTAGCGAGCACAATGCTTGGCGATATCCATCCTAATGGATCGTAAAGTTTTTGTACGTCTGATAAAACGTTTCTCTTCGTAATGGTCGATGGAGGTGCAGAGAGACTGATTTTGTAATGAAATTGATCAGTACCAAGATTCCATGCGATACCCAACGCTTTCACAGTACCATCTAGGTTTATATCGAGTTGGATGCTTGAAGAAATGTTGCTTGGATCCATTGATTTTATCAACTCGATATTGTTTGATGACCACTTCTTCAACTCAAACCCTCCCTTACTTAACATAGCCTTGAGTTGATTACTAGCTTCTATGGCCTCTTCAACAGTGTCACAACCGGACATGACGTCATCAACGTAGAAGTCTGACAAGGTAATGTCAGCAGCTACAGGATAGCTATCTCGTTCTTCATATGCGAGTTGGATCAAGGTCTTCACTGCAAGATAAGGTGCTGAAGTAGTCCCAAATGTCACGGTAAGTAATCTATAATCTTTTATTTCTTCATTGCTATCATTTCTCCACAGTATTCTTTGAAAATCAGCATCTCCCTTGTATATCATGACCATTCTGTACATCTTTTGTATGTCTGCAGCGAAACAGAC
Organism: Cosmia pyralina; assembly: GCA_946251885.1. NCBI lineage: Eukaryota > Metazoa > Arthropoda > Insecta > Lepidoptera > Noctuidae > Cosmia > Cosmia pyralina. The sequence goes on from OX276351.1 coordinate 23,933,920, forward strand.
GGCGTGCATTCTCCAGCGCATGATTATACTACGTAGGTCTTCTTGGAGCACTGGACCAGGTAAGAGTTCATCATTTAATGATATGCCATTTGTGCCCTTACATGATGCGTCGAAAACTATGCGAGTTTTCGTAGTTTCTTTTTCTTCACGCAGGACTGGATGATGGGGTAAGTATACTGATTTTCTTGAATATATTTCTTTTTCAGGTACTTCTTCTATATGACCTAAGTTTTTGTAGTCTTCTATAACTTTTTCATATTCTTCTTTCAACTTAGGCTGTTTTTTGAACCTTCTCTCTAATTGTATCAATCTTGTTTTAGCTATTTCTCTTGTATTTCCTTCAGTTGATTGAATACAATTTGTTTTAAATGGTAGTTTCACTATAAATCTTCCTTGGTCATTTCTTGAGTATGTTTTATGATAAATGTCTTCACATATTTGTTCTTCTTTTGTATTCTTTCGCCTTGTAGTTGTGTCTATCTCCCAGAGTGATTTTAATATGTTATCGACGTCTACTTGTTGATGCATGACAAGAAATGAGTGTTCTTTTTGTCTTGTATTTATTTCTCCAAATAATATCCATCCTAGGGTTGTTTTCTGTGCACATGGAGACCCTGGCGGACCCTTGATTAAATCTTGTTCGACTATTCGTGCATACTCCTTAACACCAAGCAGCAGGTCTATCGGGCCTGGGTTGTTATACTCTGGATCTGCAAGATCGAGACCCTCCAGGTGCTGCCAGTTGTGAACAGTCAATGTGTGGTGTGGTATGCTCGTGGTCAGTTGCCTGGACATGACATAAGCTTCTACGTGCATGTTGAATTCTGGTTTCCTTCTCGACAGTATGTTTAGCTGAACCACGTGTTTAATTGGTGCATGCATAGAACCCACACCTGTTACAGTACCTTCAATTGATTTTCTTTGTAGCTTCAATAATTGAGTTGCCTTTTCACTTATGAAGCTCGCTTGTGAGCCTTGATCTACAAGAACCCTTAACAGTATTGCTTGTCCATCTTTTCCTTTTGCTTTGACTAGTGCAGTTGCTAATAATGCTCTTCCAGACGCTCCGATACCAACATGAAGCGTTGTTATGGCCTCCTTGTTGGCTTCTTGTTGAGATGTCGATGGTTGTATTGGTTCTGTCTCTGTTGTGTCCTTCGACTTCTCTGATTTGTGAAGCAAGGAATGGTGACGTCTTCTACATACACGGCAAGTAACTGGTACCTTGCATTTGTAAACTGAATGACCCGGAAGCAGGCAGTTGAAACAAAGCTGTTTTTCCTTCACATAATTGTTACGTTGTGTAATATCCATTTTAATAAATTCTTTGCAATGACATAGGGTATGCTTTTCACTACAAAGTATACAGCTTTTATCTTTAACAACATTTGCAGCATGGTAGGATCGCTCTTTGACTGTACGATCTTTATTTGTTACGGGTTGTATCATTTCTAGTGTTCTAAATTTTGATTCCAAAAATCTTTTTAATTCTTCCCAAGATGGCACTTCTTCTGACTGTTCCTTATAAGCAAAAGCTTCCCACTCTTTATGTGACTCCTGGTCTAACTTTTGAATCACCAGAAATATAATTAAAGGATCCCAGGTATCGGTGTTAATTTTCAAGTTTTTTAGGTTATTTATGCACTCTGTCGTAGTATCTAATAAAGTCTTCACACTGTTAGCTGTCTGTGTTGTGATTTTCTTTTGATTAAAAAGTCTTTTTAAAACAGAGAATACAATAACACGTTTGTTGCCGTACCTGCCTTTTAACAATTGCCATGCTTGATCGTAATTGCTGTCCGTAACTTGTATGTGCCGTAATATTATTTCCGCTTCACCGGTTACACTCGACTTTAGGTAATGCAGTTTTTGAACGTCACTGATTGAAGTATTTTTATGCACAAGTGATGTAAACATGTCTTGGTATGTGGGCCACTCCTCGTATTGTCCCGAAAATGTTGGTAGTTGTATCCGCGGCAGTTTTACGATCGAACATTGCCCTTGAGGTTGACCGCTAAATTCTGTTGTTGTTTGTTGCTGTTTGCTCAAGCTCAACATATCTGTCAAGTCTGCTTGTAGACAAAGGTACAGGTCTTCAATAACAAAATAGTCTTCATTAACAAAGTAAGACACTTCTCCACGCTTGTCTCTCGGAATACTTTGTGTCAACATCTCATGAGCTTGCTTAAAAGAACTCCAATACTCTTCAATGCACTTCACTCTAGCCCTTATATAACCATCTGTAAGTCTCACTTTAGGACATTTCTTTAAATTCGATTGTGTTTTTTGTAACAATTTTGCCACATCTTCTAGCGTATTCAAATATTTTTGTTGTTCCGTAGTAGCCATTGTAACTTTCTATTATGTTATCACTCGTGTTATGAATTGCCAACCACACTGTTTACACTTTATTAAAATATCCAACTTCATAAAAACTTCACAATTTTGCGTAAACAAGTCGTCTTATCTCTGGAATGCGGCGGCCTATTGTTCTCAGCTCGCTCGGACTTCCGATTCACTAATGACTCACAGGTGTGCCAGTAGTAATTATGCGGCTCGATTTTCGACCATATGTTAACGACGTTAGGTTGTTTATGCGTTGTAGAACTTTGGAGAGATTTTAATAAATAAAATAACGTGACTGTTTGTTAGCTCTGTATTGAGGCAACTGAACGGTGCTAAACGATCGGACAGTGTTAGTTAGTTAGTTGTGGGGTAGTTGTGTGTAGGTACTTAATAAAAATAGGTACCTACAACGTTAATGCGAATTAACGTTATTATTTCTTAAATACACATGATTTATAACACGTACCTAATCCCCATCCACTACCCACCCATTAAAAATACCACATTTCAGTCATGTGGTATTTTTAAGTTATAATTTAAGTATGTAAAACTATAATAATATATCCCCATCATATGCACTACCTACTTAAAAATACCTGCACCCTAATTGCGTAACACATTATATCGATCGGAGTTGGTTTCATTTTGAAACAAATTGCTAATCCATTGCTTCATATGTTCGAAAAATTTTGTCAGCTCGACAACGTAAATAACGCAATGAATGTTGTTGAACTGTCAAAATTAAACCAACTCTGATTGATAATGTGTTACGCAATTAGGGTGCTAATGTTACTCATGTGGTATTTTTAAGTTACAATTAAGAAAGTATGTTAAACTATAATAATAATATATCCCCATAATCCACTACCTACTTAAAAATACCACATGTCACAAATGTGGTATTTTTAAGTTCCAATTAAGTAGGTATGTAAAAACTATAATAGTTTATTTATTAATAAGATAACTGACATTAAATTATCAGAGAAAGAAGTGTTAATTTTAGCAAGATTAAGGATTTTAATTGGTTAGCAAAAGTCACAGAATAAATAGATAATAGAAAAATGCCACAGAACAGATAACGAGAACAGAGAACAAGACACAACAGACACAGACAACAGACAGATAAAAATGTGTTCTGTGAAAAATACATTTTTGATGTGCAAAAAAACAGACGGGACTAGCACAAAACAAAAAGAACAAGCATAGGACAGCATTGAAAAGGAATTCAATGCCACCATACTCCAAAAAAAATTATGACACAAACCGTTTCCCTAGCCCGAATTTGAGCGGTTAATGTTATCGTTAGTTGTGACGTCATTTTAACTATTTTAGAATGGTGTAACCCATAAAAAATCTAAAATAAAAAAAAAATAAACAATTTATTTGACTTTCACATACCTAATAACTAGGTATAGCTGTGTCAAGAACTCGATATATATTTCATAATAAATGTAGTTACTTTACTACAAAAATCATACAATAGAACATTTATAGAACACTTCTGCCAAAATAAACGATCTTTGAATTCCCGGCCATTATCGAAATTATGTAATAAAGCATAGTTATTGGCACCTTGACACAATTCGCTGATACCATCTCCTGATCTAGACACGTAGACTAACTTACTTTCTTTATTGTTCATTCAGTATTCAACAACTAATGGACGGCTTGATGTCAAGTTATTAGTTTTAAAGATTATTATTTTTGGTTACCGGTACCTACTTGCCTTACTTACTAACCTAATATACACCTAATATATACTTTACTTACCTAATTATAGCTTTCGACTTCAGCGTCTATACAAACGCGGACGAACAAACAAATTCACTTGTGTTGGTTTTTTTGTTACGCTTTCATTCTAAAACGACTGAACGGATTTGGATGAAATTAGACAGTTTGGTAGGCTGGGGCCTGCAGAAGGACATAGGCTACTTTTCATCCTGTATCGCAGACGTAGCCGCGGGCAACAGCTAATAGAGATAATTTAATTAGTTTAAGTATCGGCGTTTGGTATTCTTTATAGGGTGGCCGGTAATTAATGGATAACCTTGAAATAGCTTATAAAAAAATACAAAAAATATAATATACAGGGTCAAATTAAATTAGCTAGCGAAACTCCGCAGACGTGATAGATTTGGATGAAATTTAACACATGGGTAGACCATGACCTGGATTAGGACATGGGATACTTTTCAACTCGGTACGTTCCCGTGGCATAATTTCTGACCTTCACGAAGGTCGGACTAGTAGTCAATAAAGAATCTCTCTTGATGACTTTCTGATAACGCTAATTACCTATGCACTTACCTAATTGTATCGACACCATAGAAATATTATATCTATGATCGACACTATTAACCCGTCGCGCGCTAATTAGCAGACACAATTGAAATTCTATTGTTATCTGTACACATGGTGTGCAATCGACATTTTAAGAGTTAAAATTTATAATACTTTTACAATGAAGGGTAGATATGTCAATGATTATGTGACTTAAAATTTTGGATCTACCCACTTCAATATTTTTTTAAATATTAACCTATTAGGGAACCATTGTGCGCCGGGCCAAAGCTTTTAATTCTAGACTTAGATATACCTACAATATAAAAAGAAACAAACCAACCTCAAGTTCTTCTAGAAACTTGATCTCGTCCACATTCCTGGTGTTCTCCTCACTGGTGATGATCCTCCCGTTCGCACTCACTTCACCGGTCAGGTTCACATCCTTCACCTGATCACCGTCCACTTTCAAGTCGTTCATAATGTGATAGGCACCGCTACTGTGTCCGAACTTCTGCATCGCATGCATTATAGACTTGCCCTTATAATTTTTCAGCGTGTCCACACCGCCGGGGTGGTCGCGCATGAATTTGTTTAAGTCATAATGTTCACCGTTGAATTTGACCGGAAAAAGTTCGCGGGGTTTGTGTACGTCGTCCATGGCGGAGCAGTTGTGGCGGCAGCCGCACCCGCGAGCAACTTGTCGCGACTAAAGCAGTAAAGCACGTTATCAGCCGCAGTGTCCCGTGTGATATGAACAGATGTTTCAGCGCTCCTACCACTGGTGCGTGCCAACTGATTCACGGACGCGCCTTGCTACCTTCCTTTAGTATCAGCGCTATTAATGCGAGGTAAGAAATTAGAAGCGCGCCTAATTGCCCATAAAGTGCACTTTACAGATATAAGTTGTGATTTTGCGAGCGCTACGCACTCGTTTGTGATCGGGACGTGACTGCTGGCGTGCCCCCGACTGCCCGGCGTGAGCGTCACTGCTTGCATGCCCGACTTCGATCAACAATGTTGCTATTGTTGACCGAAGATGCCCGAACAAAATATGATCATAAACTTTTTCTCGAGAACCATCGCCAAGCCAAAGAAACTTTGGTCGATGTTGCCACTTTTTTTCTTGAATGATAATTATGAACTTAATTATACTAATTCATAGATACCTAATTAATTAGGTACATAGTAAAAATAACAATGTAATTATATCCTAACTTAACTAAAACTAGTGACGTTCGTTTACAGTTGACACCAAATGCTAGCAACCCGGTAATGTACGAGATTGTAACTTTTGTTATTTTCGTCAAGTTGAGCTTTGGTTTCTCCGTATAACAAGAAACACTAAAATTCCAGCATTGACTGTGGTTTTGTGAGTGTTTGTGACATCCACAAGATAGGCCCTCCGCTCCGTAAAGAGTTTGGACCTTAATTTATTATATGTGTAGTGTTGTTTTACATTTTACACAATGTCGAGATACGTTTGCTGTGCTCGTGGGTGCTCAATCGTAGCATCATGATGATGATTATTACACATTATGTTGGATTTTGAACAACCTAACAACAACAGAGTACATTGTAGCGCGTCGAAAAACATATTGTTGGATTTTCAATTCTCGGCGCTAAGCAGAGCTTTGAAAATAAAATGCGCGAAAAAAAAAATCGCCGCGATATTTTTACGTCCGTGCGCACGTCGAGTAATACTGACGATTGGGATGCTCGGTGTCCCTAACACTAAGCCTATGCCAATCTGTCCATTTGTCCATATGTCTGTCACAGGGCTGATTCTTTCAAACCGTTTATCATAGTCTACGACTCCACGGTAAATATTCCATAGAACTTTATATTTTCTTAAAAGCTGAGTCCTGAACGTCCTAGATCCCTCAACCATTTAAGCAAATATTAAAGTTCTATGTTTACGTAAGTATTATTAGTAGGTACTTTATAGTTCATTATAAGCTTGTTTTGAAAAAGATTTTTACTTATATTTTTTATATTAAGTACGAGTATACCGTAGTAGTTTTTCCTGCGGCTTCGCTCCCGTGGCCTATCCCGCAGAAACTGCATTTTTCTAGGATTTAAAGTAGCCTAAGACAAATGTAAGTAATTAAAAATCTTTATAGAAACAAGCTTTTCTGAAATACTTTTTAGTTCAATAAAAGCTTGTTTTTAAAAACATTTTTACTTACATTTTATTTTTCATATTACCTATATGCTTTTTCCTGGCGCGAAGCCAGTGGCCTATCCGGCAGAAACCGTGCATTTCCCTAGGATATAAAGTAGCCTATGACACTCGAAAAAAATTTCAAAATCGACTCAGTACCTACTTCTAGAGATTACCCATTTTTAGGGTTCCGTACCTCAAAGGAAAAAACGGAACCCTTATAGCATCACTTCGTTGTCCGTCTGTCAGTCTGTCAAGACCATTTTTCTCAGAAACGCGTGAAGGTATCAAGTTGAAATTAATATCAAATACGTAGGTCTATGGCACAGAACAGATAAATATCTGTTCTGTGGTCTATGGTCCCTTGGAGCTCTAAAAAAATCAAGCTTCTAAGTCAACTTAATAAATAGTACATTTTGAAACAAGTGGAGAATGTTTGTTATTGCATTCGAGGCGGAATTAACACCCTAGCCATAGGCGAGGTTGTTTTTGAGCCGAGAACTGCAATAACAAAATGTCCACGTGTATCAAACGACGTTTTTCAATACACTTTTGAGGAAATAAAATAAAATAACGAAAAATATTTTTGTCATGAATTATTAGGAAACTATGATTTAAATTTTATTTTTTATCCGCACTTTGCTTTCGCCTGGTTGAAGGAGAAGCAAAGGTATAAAGCCGATAAACAGCCTAATATGAAAAACTAGCTTGTTCCCGCGGCTTCGCCCGCGTGGATGTCGGGAAATATCCCACGGGAACAAAAAGCCTTGTAAAGTAAACATTGTAAAGGAAACCTCTGTGCAAAATTTCAGCTTTATAGGTCCAAGGGTTTGGGCTTGGCGTTGATGAGTCAGTCAGTCAGTCAGGACTTTTCTTATTATGGAGATAGCTTCTGCCAAAATTCTGAAATTCCTTGCTGCTGAAGTTTCTTGTTTTTCCGACCCACGCCGTCGCATCGCATTGCCTGCCCACGCTATTATTTCGTTTTCGCTTAGCGTTCTTTCTGACTTTTTTTCTCTTTGCTCGGCACCTAAGAGTCCTAGATGACGTTAAATATGCCTATAGCCTTCCTTAAGAATTGGGCTGTCAAATGCAAAAATAATTATTAAAGCCCGCCTGGTAGTTCCAGAGATTAGCGCGTTTAAACCAACAAAAAAAAGTGTGTGTGGCAGCTCCGACGCATGACTGGTATTTACTCCGTTTTTTTGTCCCGTTCCCAGTTTCCGACTTTCTATTTTCGGTCATTTCTGTCGGGCTATGTTTCTTCAATGAATCAATGCTATACAAAAAGCAACTTTAAGGTGTAAACGTACTCGTCGCCTCCCCCTTTCACCCCTACCCCTCTCCCTCTAACCCCCATCTCACCCTTCCTCCTCTCCCTCTAACACCCTCTCCCCTTCCCTCCCCTCCACCTATCATCCCCCTCACCGGCCCCTCTCACCCCCTCCCCGTCCCCCTGTCCCTCTCACCCCCGCACCACATCCTTTTCCCGCTAACCTCCTCCTGCCCTTTTCACCCCCTCTCACACCCCCTTCCTCTCCCCCTCTACCCTCGCCAACTCCTCCCCTCCCTCTCAACCCTCCCCATACCCTCCCCACTCACTACACCCTCCCCCTCACTATACCTTCCTATCCCTCTCCACCTCTCCCTCTAACTCCTCTCTCTTCCCACCCCTCACCACCCCCTCTCACCCCTCTCTTCCCCCTCAGCGCCCCCTCTCAACGCCTCACCACCCCCTCTCACCCCTCTCTTCCCCCTCTCAACCCCTCACCCTTCCCACTCCCCTCTCCCTCTTTCCCCCCTCACCATATCCCCTTCCCGCTAACCTCCCCCTCTCCCTCTCACAGCCCCTTCACCGGTTTCCCATCCCCCACTCCCCCCTCTTCACCTCCATCCCCCTCATTACACCCGCCTATCCCTCTCCCCTCTCTCCATTATTCTCCCCTTCTCCCTCCTCACCACCCCTCCTCCCCTCTCTTTCCGTCACTACACCCTCCCCTTCCCTCTTTACTCCTCAATACTCTCACCATTCCCCCTTTCCCTCTTCACCACCCCTTCCCTTCAACCGGGGAGGGTTCTACCCTTCCCTCTGAGGGAAAAACTATTAATGATAAACTTTGTTACTTGCTTAGGCAAGCCAAGTTTCAAGTTAATTAACCAAATGAATAAGATTTTTCATATAAACTATATTCCCTGTTTTCACCCCCACAGAGTTGGAATTAAAAAAAACCGTTTGGAATATTTCCATCATTTCAGTGAAAGATTATTTACACCAATTTTCGAGTTAATCAAGCCCCGCAGTAAAACCAGCCCTGTAAAATTGACTACCCCTCTTCACCCCCTTAGGAGTTGATTTTCTAAAAATTCTTTCTTAGTGCACCCCTAGACCTCATAAGGAACCTACGTGCCAAATTTGGAATCTCTAGACCCAGCGGTTTGGGATGTGCGTTGATATGTCAGTCATTCGACTGAATGACTGACATATCAACGCACATCCCAAACCGCTGGGTCTAACTAAAAACTGACTAGAAACTGACTGACTGACTAGTCAGTCAGTTTCTTCTTTTATATTATTAATAGAAAATTCAAATATTTCTGAGTTTAGAACACAATTATATATTAATTTGTTCATAAACGTTTTTTTTATTGTTTAATCACGGTTTTTGATGATATTCTATTTATAAACATTATTTAAATATTTGTAGCCAAAAAATATTAACGCCGTAAAGACGCTTAATATCTCTTTGCCGAGATTAAAAAAAACCATTCACTTCCGAATAGAGAGGACCGTCTTGCGCCAGTTTAATTTTGGCACTTGGCACCGGCAAGTGCCAAAACGAAACTGGCGCGAGACTAAGTATAGGTATAAGTTATCAATGGCAATTTTTATTCCCGCACACGTGTTGGAAAATGAAAAATAATAATAAAAAATAAAAATAAACCTAATCGTAGTGCGATATGAGCCAGTTTTCGAGGAAGTGTATTGAAAACAATATGGCCATTATGCGACATGATTTGATACTTGCAAGTAAATCAAAACCTATATATAATATAGGATGATACTTCCCGTTGTCCTAAAATCATGAAATTTAGCAAGAAGCAAGGTCTCACAGCACAAGTAGAGGAAAAATCCGAAAATTGTCAATTTGTAATTTTATCACATAATATTTTTTTTTCAAGCTTATCACTCTGTCAAGACCCTTTTTCTTAGGAACGCGTGGAGGTATCAAGTAGAAATTAATATCAAATACGTAGGTCTTTGGTCCGTTGGAGCTTTAAAAAATCAAGCTTCTAATGTCGCGGCCAAATTAACGGTGTAGCCACCATTTACCTCGATAATTTGACCGAATCTTGACCGAATTTAACTACCGTGATGTTTATGGCAATGATGGGCATTGACGTTGACGTTAGTGTGGCCGGGGCATTAGTCAATAAGTACGGCCATATAAGCGACATATTTTCATACTCGCAAGTAAATCAAAACCTTTATGGTACATCCCGTTGACCTAGAATCATGAAATTTGGTATGAAGCGAGGTCTCACAGGACAAGAGAAAAAGGTCCGAAAATTGTTAATTTGTAATTTTCTCTCATAAAACTTTTTTTTTTTGGGATTACAATGTTAAGTTTGTTTTTGGGATGAATTCTTTTCAACTACGGAACCCTTCATTGTACGTGGTCCGCCACGCACTTGGCCGGTTTTTTAACCGACTTCAAAAAAAGGAGGTTTCCCTATGCGACCGTATTTATATATACAGGGTTACTGGTAATTCGACGTATATCCGTCAGGGCTGATAAGGGGGCCAAAATGCAACAAATTGAACCCCCCATATGTATGGCCGAAATTCAATAGTTTTCGAGATATTTGAATTTTAAGAGTTTTTCGATATTTACTCAAAATTTGACATTTTATTCCAAATTAAAAAAAAAATACATATTTGAATGGGTACCATTAAAAATGATGTTGTAGCTGGCACTTTAATTAAGCTATTGACATAATTAAAACTACTTAATTTAACAAAATAATTAAAATAATGAGCGATTTAAGAATAATATCTTATTAATATTTTCATTTTACGCTTCTAAAATGTTGTCTCGTCACAAAAATTACTATGACATTAATCGTACAAATAACTAAAACAACTTGCCTATTCTGTAAGCTTTCCAAAAAGGTATAAAAGTCAATTTTAAAATACATAATTCGTGGCATGGCGTGGCATTTGTCGTTTATGGACCGATTTTGATGATTCTTTTATTGTTGGAAAGGAGTTATCTCAAGGGTAGTACCATGATAAGGAAATCAGGATCTGATGATATCATCCCAAAGAAATCGAGGGGAACCTTCAAATTTTATAGGCACACCTATAGCAGTGCAATGCACGGTCGACTACGGACGTGTTTGCGCTGCTCGAAACGAATATTATTTTCACGTATTGCGCGGCTTTAGCCGCTGCCCGGTTTACGTCGCTATGAGTTCACAACCGCTTATAGCCAACAAGGTCTTGGCATTTATCAACCATGCCATCGACTACATGGACGAAGTCAGCATCTTGCAGATCTGCAAGTCCAATTTCAAGGAGGAGGAAATCAGTAGTGCCAAGCTGCTGCTGTTCCAATCGCTCGGCAAAGTCGAGCAGATGCAGTCCCGCCGGAGGGATGGTGGCCTGAAGTGTGTGCAGGACATCATCACATTGATGAAGAACACCGACCCGGACGACGTGCCTGCTTTTGTGGCGAAGGAGCTACATAAGTTGCCCCCAGTCACGTTTGACCACGTCGACGTGACCAGGTTGCTGAAGGACATTACAACTCTCAAGGCGAGCCTGGCCGAGGTACAGTCCAAGTTGGAGGTGTCGAGTAACACCATTGGTGAGCTACGTGCCGTAAGTAGAGTTGTTACGCAATGCTGTGAAGGTAACTAGGTCACCTGATGCCCCCAACGTGAACACAAGTCGCGGAGCGGGAAACGCTAGCATCGGCAGTTTTGAGTCGGCGAGCTCCACTGCGTCACCTGCTGCTGATATTGCACGCGTTGCAACATGCGCCGCCGCCGTCGCTGACTCGATGCCGGTCGAGGTAGTGACTCATGTGGGTACGTTGACCCCTAAACGTGCCTATTCTGCTATCGTCGCAACGCACAAACCTGTGGCGCAGACCAAGAAGGGGGATAAGAAGAGCTGCTGTGAACCTGCAGACAGGGGTTCGAAACAGCTAGGCCCAGCTACGGGCACGTGTGACAAGGATGGCTTCGTGAAAGTGGAGAGGAAGAATAGGAAGAAGCCTCCTAGTCGGAACCAGTGCGGGACCGCGCTGGCAGGACCCAATATGCTGCGTCCGGCTATACCTACGACGCAGCTCTATGTGTCCCGATTACATTACACCACGAAGGTTGAGGAGATTGTGGAGTATGTTCGAGCGAAGACCAGCTGGATCTTAAGGGCCGAGAAGTTGGCGTCGCGCCACAACACGAATTTCACGTCGTTCGTGGTGCGAGTTCCGACTCAATATATTGAGACCGTCCTCAAGGAAGACTTTTGGCCGAAGGGTGTCGTGTATCGGCGATTCCGCGGAAGGTTACGCGACACCACGCAGCGCAACACGGCGCCGTCACTTCGTATACAATAGTTTTAATATTTTGTGGTTTTAATAAACATGTATGATAGTCTGTAAGGTATTTATGTTATGGGTCATTGTTACCCGAAATAAATGATATATTATATTATTATTATTTATATTGTCTTTGACATATCTCGGAACCCTGGGGTCCCGGAACTTTGGAAGGCGTACGAGGAGCCGAAGCCAACTCGCAGAGGCCTCTTATACAATTTTAAATGAAAAGAAGGCACCAGCCGACGATTATCCCTGTATGCACTATGCAATTGCACCCACGGACAACCCCCGGTTGGTGCAGAACTATTGCAGAACATGGAAACAAAACACATTGGGTCTATGGGTTTGGGTGGCTATAGTGGATTGGGTACCTTGAACTATGGAAGAACTATGTCCCCTGCCTGACCAATGTTATAATATACACAATGTTATAATATATAATATAATATACACAGATAAATTGGCAGGGGGTGACTTACACACTCAATAATGGGCCCCCGGAAACGGTCGCTAGCACATAGTGACGTAGCGACAAGGGGCAACATGTCCTGAGGTGCTTGAGGAGTGGAGAGGTATTCCACGGCTCTCAGAACAATCCCAGAACCCGGAAGATGGTCAAGATCCCTACAAGCACTTACTAGAATACTTCCTTCCTCCGAGCGCGTTTGCTCTTGCGAATCTCCACTCAAGCCGGCCAATAAAGGCAAGAATGAGGTGGGAGCTCTGTTCCCGTCAGTGTTCACTCTAGCCGGTCAATAAAGGCAAGCCAGAGGTGAAGAACAAGACTTCTCCCGGGAAATAGGGTCCGTGGGGTCGCTACTGCCCAACAGCTCGCCACAAGCTGCCCTGCGGGTTCACGTATCTCTCTTGGTCTGGCTCCTCACCCTAGACCTGTTTCGGCAAAGTAAACTCCATCGGCACAGACCCAGAGTTCGGAGCGCGCAAGCGTCACCACGACGTCAACGTAGAGATACGGCGGTTTATTATTATTATTCTTTTTTGTCTTTGGCTTATCTCGGGACCCTGGGGTCCCGGACCTTTGGAAGGCGTACGAGGGGCCGAAGCCAACTCGCAGAGGCCCCTTAGACAATTTCAAATGACGAGGAGGCAACAGCCGACGATTATCCCTGTATGCACTATGCAAGTGCACCCAAGGATAACCCCCGGTTGGTGCAGGACTATTGCAGAACATGGAAACAAAACACATTGGGCTTATGGGTTTGGGTGGCTACATGGATTGGGTACCTTGAACTATGGAAGAACTATGTCCCCTGCCTGACCAATGTTATATAATATACACAGATAAATTGGCAGGGGGTGACTTGCACACTCAATAATGGGCTCCCGGAAACGGTCGCTAGCACATAGTGACGTAGCGACAAGGGGCAACATGTCCTGAGGTGCTTGAGGAGTGGAGAGGTATTCCACGGCTCTCAGAACAATCCCAGAGCCCGGAAGATGGTCAAGATCCCTACAAGCACTTACTGGAATACTTCCTTCCACCGAGCACGTTTGCCCTTGCGAATCTCCACTCAAGCCGGCCAATAAAGGCAAGAATGAGGTGGGAGCTCTGTTCCCGTCAGTGTTCACTCCAGCCGGCCAATAAAGGCAAGCCAGAGGTGAAGAACAAGACTTCTCCCGGGAAATAGGGTCCGTGGGGTCGCTACTGCCCAACAGCTCGCCACATGCTGCCCTGCGGGTTCACGTATCTCTCTTGGTCTGGCTCCTCACCCTAGACCTGTTTCGGCAAAGTAAACTCCACCGGCACAGACCCAGAGTTCGGAGCGCGCAAGCCCCACCACGACGTCAACGTAGAGATACGGCGGTGGGGTTATTATTATTATTATTATAGCGATTTGAGTATTTTTTATAGTAACTGGTGCATTTGCTCCCGGAAAGCACCATTTGATGAAGAGGAACTGATGAGGAAGACCACAGATGGCTATCGGAACTACTCAATAATAAGTATTTCACGGGTTGCGAATTTAAGATTTGATTATTGCTAAGCAATTTATGCTCGTCACAATACATATGTTGAAGTGGAGCAGATGGTGACTTCACCATCAGTTCCAGTTCTCCTGGTTCCTTACTGGGAGAACTCCTCAACAATTAACGTCCTTGTATCGGGCAAAGCAATATTTTGTAAAAGGTGATGAGAAGTTGACATTAGGCTATTGTAACTTAGATAAATTACAGACTGACCCACTAAAAATTGAAAAATAAAAAACTTTTTTACAAAAAAAAAAACAACCGACTTCCAAAAAAATACTACAAAGTGAAAAATAAATTTAATTTCGGAAGTCGGTGGCAAAAAGCTCAAATACAGATCCAAAGACATCGACTTCCGAAATTAAAGTTATTTTTCACTTTTTTTTTTTTGTAAAAAAGTTTTTTTTATAATTTCATCTCTTTATTGTAGTAGTTAAGTTTCTGATTAAAGTAAATCCAAAAAGGTTATTTTTATATTTTCAGGTGCAGAGGTTCCGCATTTCAAATCCTGAAACATTCACAGAAAAGTTTCAAGTTTGGGTGATACTACTGTCCTCAAAACAAGAAGTTTCTTTATCCAATTATCAGACTTAGCAAATTGGCTGTTCCCACCTTGCTTTTACCTTCAGGAGACATCTCAGGTAAATGAAAATGAATGAATGAATGAATTTGAATTTATTTATTAAATACTTACCTAATATGCAAAATCTCATCAAAAATCTGCACCATGCGTCATGTTCAACAACATTCATTGCGTTATTTACGTTGTTGAGCAGACAAATTTTATGAACAAAGTGCTTCAGATTCCGATTGATAGGCGTTACGCAATTAGGGTGCTGGTTTCCCTGTCTCTAAAGGATAAAATTTGTAGGTAGGTACCTATGTGTAATTTAGATGTTGTACGCACACTAGCAGCAGAAACTATTTAATTTATGAAAATAATTAAGGCCTTGACGAGCTGTTACTCATGGAATCGAATATACGCTGGCAATATATTTCATCACCACTGATCTCAACAGGGTGTAGGAAAAGATTGTGAAAAAACAGCATTTCAAGGACATGTGAAATCCAACAACTCGCTCGGGCTAGCGTGATGCATTACAGCATTTACAGCCCACTGTCTCTCACAGAGGGGTTACTTGTGTCCCAGCAGTAGGTACACTTATAAGTTTATGTTTAAATAATTAATTCAAAGTATTGTTACGTCGACGCTAACGCCATCTGTTATCGAGTAGCAGAACTACACGGTACGTCGATTCGTGGCAGATGTTTCTAGAACATTCTAAACCCTTCTAGAATTTTCTAGATGTTTTGGTGTCGTTTTGCAGCATTCTAGATCATTCCCGTGAGTACTAGAATGTTCTCGAATTATGTCCTCGAACTTTCTAGAGCTTGCACTCGACATATAAATAGAGGGTTGCCAGCGGTGTACAGCAGTTTACTAGCGACATCCCGAAAAGTAAAAAGGCTCAGTTGGCTCTGTTTGCAGACGATACGGCCATATACTGTTCGGGACGTGACCAAAACGTGATAGCTCGTAATCTCCAAACAGCAGTCGATACCCTCGGCTGCTGGTTCCGTCGGTGGAGAATCGAGGTCAATCCTGACAAGAGTCAAGCGGTTCTCTTTTTGAAACCGTATTTCTCACGTTCCATTCCCCGACCAATCACCATGTTTGGTAAGCCGATCCCTTGGGAGAAGCGAGCCAAATATCTGGGGGTGACTCTCGATCAACGCCTCTCCTTTGCGGAGCACATTAAGCTGGTACGTTCACGGGCCGCTTTTGCCCTCGGTAGACTACATTACGTTTTAAATGCACGCAGCAAACTATCTCTTAAGTGCAAATTGCGCATTTACACTGCGTGCCTTCGTCCCATCATGACGTATGCGGGTTCGGTATTTGCACACGCCAAACCCCGCTATCTGCATCGGATGCAGACATTACAGAACCGTTTCCTCCGAAGGATAACGGGCGCCCCTTGGTTCGTTCGGAACGCGGACCTCCACCTTGACCTCAGGATCCCCACGATCCATCAATTTTTGAAGCGCGGCTCGAAGCGTTTCTTTGATGCCGCCGCGAAGCATCGCAACCCTTTGGTTGTCGAGGCCGCGCGTTATACCCCCTCTCAAATTAGTAAGACTCGCCGTCCGCGTCATATTCTCACCGACCCTGATGACCCCATAACCCTCCTTCAGGAGAGTAGCAAGGCCACCAGTACGGTTTATAAACGTAGACCACCCCGGAATACATTCCGACCTCGCCGCCGAGGTCGCAATCGTAACCGCCCCCCCCCTATCCCCTACTCGGTGAAGCTGTGCCAGCTGGGGGCACAGCTGAGCCTGTAGCACTTGTCCCCCCCGTCATGATCCAGCCTGCCCCGTCTGGCTGTCATATTGATATTAGCGACGCTCAGTCGACTAATAATTTTCTCTAGTTTTAAGCCTGGCCGGGGGCTTTAAGTTCGCTTAAAGAACCCACAGGAAACGCCCGGTTGAGCAGTCTCGACCCTTAGTGGTCAACTGCGAGATGCCATATATAAATAACTAACTAACTAACTAAGGTGTACAGCAGTTCTGCTAGGAATGCGACACAGTGAACAATTGTGAACTAACAGCGAATTAACAGTGAGCTACAAGTGATTCAGCTTAAAGTTTCTGATTACTGTATTTGTGATTATTTGAATATACGAGTATGTTTTTAGTGTAAACTGGCATAAATTAATTTATCCCGAACCCCAGCTCGTAACAGTATTTTGTAGTACTTGGGATAAATATAGGTATTGTTTGTCTTCGCTAACAAAAAATCGTGACTGCCTTCACCTACAAAAGCACGCACTTCAGTTACTTGAGTAGAGTGTTGTCAAGAGCGTAAACGAATGTTTCCTTCATGAAAGATCTGTGCTTTTAGCCGACATTCGCACGGACGTAAAAATAGCACGGCAATTTTTTTTTCGCGCACTGGATTTTCAACGTTCTGCTTAGCGCCGAGAGTTGAAAATCCAGCAGTGTGTTTTTTCGACTCGCTGGGATGTACTCTGTTGTTGTTAGGTTGACTTCTCGAAGGGAATCCGGACGTTTGCCTCGCGTTCGCCATACACAACCGCTATCTATTAGAACTACTCTTAACTACGATGTCGATCGGCATGCTATAGTGTGCTTTTTATCGTAGTTCACGCAACCCTTCGAAGAGAGTCGATCGCGGACTAGTTCACTTCGTTTTAGGGAAGGCCATTCTGGGTCCACGTTCGAGGCGTCTTTGTAACATGCGGTCCGCTCAGTTCTTACGCAGTAATAATACGTCAATGAATAATATACAGGGTGTCCGGTAATGAATGGATAACCTTGAAATAGCATATAATAGACCTTGTTGGCCGTTCTAAAAAAAGTGGTGCTAAACTGTAAAAATCTCACCGTGAAAACTTGGGTGAAGTGAGCTGTCAATAGTGTCAATCCCTAGCATCAGGGTTGAATGACAGCTCACTTCATCTAAGTTTTCACGTTGTTATTTTTACAGAATAGACTAGCTGGTAAGTAGAGCGAGGAGGGAGATGTAACATGCGCACGATTTACAAAAAATAAACTTAGATTGAAGAATGTTACCCAAATTAAACAAGCCAAATGTATCCTTAGGAATTCAGGATCAAATCAAATCATCAAATCAAATCATTTATTACTTTGCTAAAATATGGGTGATAATGGTACATAGTTGTTCTTTTTTTTTTAAAATAAGGTTCTCCATATTTTACCGAGAATTACATTAAAAAAATAAATATATATATATTAAGAAAAATGTCAGCCTAGTCACAATAATAAAAAAAAAATTATGTAAATATAAAAAATTAAAAAAAGTATCAGTAATGTCAAACTGAATAAACATGAGAGCAGTTAGCATGAGCTAACTAGAATAACAAATATGTAAATTACATTATCAGTAGATCAACACACAGATATGAGGTAGCCCTCGTTTAAGCTGAAATGGCGCGCCCCACTATTACTTAAATTAATTAATAGGTAGACGAGCATCGAGCACGATAAGCACTCAACTTGGGCCGTGTTGATAAATCACGCTCATTTGAGGTGGTGCACTGCATAAGATGCCAATGAAAATGAATGAAAATTTATTATAATTTGCAAATGTGTGGGATTCTGATAACATATATTAACTCTCAAAAAACTTTTTTACAAAAAAATACAACCGACTTCCAAAAACAACACTACAAAGTGAAAAATAACTTTAATTTCGCAAGTCGGTGTCTAGTTAAATGTATTTTCGTTTTTTGTCACCGATTTCCGAAATTAAAGTTATTTTTCACTTGTAGTGTTGTTTTTGGAAGTCGGTTGTATTTTTTTGTAAAAAAGTTTTTATTTTTCACTTTTTAGTTGTGTACCTACCCCACACAAATTCTAATACCACTACCTACAAAACAAACTAGAACATCATCTATATAAAAGTGGGGAAAAAATGCGTATTATTGAAGCTAACTCAAAAACTACCGAAGCAAAGTTAATCAATTGTATATGGGACCAACTGTGATGTATACCCTCTCGAATAAAACAAAAAAAAATCCAAATCGGTCCAGCGATCTTCGAGTAAACGGGGAAAAGATTCCGACGAATTGAGAACCTCCTCCTTTTTGAAGTCGGTTAATGAAAGCGGCTTATTAATGGCCTAGACTCCAAATATGACTGCAATAAGACGAGTTTCATTAATGAAAATCACGGAATAATCTGAAGGCCAATCCTCGTAATACCTAAAAACGTTCAAATTCAAATTCAAGTCGCAATCTCGTGCCAGCGACAATCAAATGTCAAAAATGTAGGTAAACGCTATACAATTTTTGACATAAAATATTGAGTCTGAGATAAGATTGCGAACGCTGTTAAAAATACGGGAATTGCCCCCTGAATTCAATCTCTGAAACTTAATTATTCCCCAAACTGCCATGGACCGGTTGCGTTGTATTATACAGGCTACCTGCAATTTTATAATAAGTCGAGTATAAGTAGAGGCACAGGTACGAGTGCACGACTTATGCCTCTGGCACAGATTAGGTAGAGATGCTACGCCTCTGGTAGAGTCATAGACTCGAGAATTGGAAAAGAGAAGCTAAACTGCGTTAACACGTTTCACAAAAGAATTCCTTCGCCGTAATGTTGTTGGTTGGGCTTTTCATTGAAGGAATGGTTTTTGAAAGCAATTCTTTTAAGAAAAGCAATGGTGTCAACATCACGGCGAAGGAAATTCTTTCGTGAAACGCAGTTTAGGAGTTACTTACTTATCCGAAGGGTGTTCAAGAAAACAAACAATGATTGCTGTTAAAGAAGTAGAGATATTTCAAGATAAACTTTTTAAGAAGCCCTTAGGTGACAAGACCATGTTCGAGTCAAAAGCTTCTCAAATTCAAGTGGTTCGAGTACTCATAGTATTTCCGCTGTAAATAATTGATTCGTTTGATTGCACCTGATTGCCGGTTGCAAGCAATGTGACAGACAGGGCACAGGGCGTCTCGACCTTGGCCCAATAGTATCAATGAAACATGTCTTCCACTATTTGCATTCGGGGTTATTGGGTCTGCCAATATTTTGATATAAGGAAGCACCATTCAGCAGGTAACTAGTCTTATACAGGCAATATGATTTGCCTTTAGACGTCTACCTACTGCTGAATGATGGAGCTCGTTTAGAAGCTCAATGACATTTTGTTACTTTGCCGAAACCGGTCTAGGGTGAGGTCTGGTGAGCCAGACCAACAGGGATACATTTTCCCGTAGGGCAGCATGTAGCGAGCTGTTGGGCAGTAGCTACCCCACGGACCCTGTCTCCCGGGAGAAGTCTTGTTCCTCATCTCTGCCTTGCCTTTATTGGCCGGCTGGAGTGAATGACGCGGAACAGAGCTCCCACCTCTTTCTTGCCTTTATTGGCCGGCTTGAGTGGAGATTCGCAAGAGCAAACGTGCTCGGAGGAAGGAAGTATTCCAGTGAATGCTGGTAGGGATCTTGACCATCCTCCGGGAATGTCCTGATATCCGTGGGCTACCTCTCCACTCCTCATATGCACCTCAGGAAATGTTGCGCCTTTGTCGCTACGACACTATGTGCTAGCGACCGTTTTCGGGAGCCTAAAGGACGCTACGCTTTTTGCTGTAAATAGCCCGTTTCTATGTTGGAAGAACAAAATGCCTATAAGTAGGAAGGTGAAGTAATCTGGGACATCAGACGATGGCCCACATAATGGAGTGTCCAATATGTCCCTGCAGCCCTACTCCTGCACATTTCAGGACGTAAAGAACGCTACTGAAGCCGCGATCAACGTGGTCACTTATAGGGTCGAAGTAAGTTGTATCATCAATTCGAAAAGTAGAAGATCCTTTTGATTAGTTCTCTTTGTTTTGCCACCATTTTGATTCCCGCCGCTTCACATGCGGGGGTCATAAGGGGTGGGTTCCAGGCGATATCAGAAAATACATAGAATTTGTAAAAAATAACTAAGCAACGAATTCGGTAACGGAGCACCTGCCTATATCTTATTATGACAATTTATAATTGTAAGTTGTTATCGTGTCATCGTGGGACATTATCGATCGATATATTATTCGCTCTGTGGTGTCAAAATAATAATAATACTTATTTATTTTATGGAAGGTAAACCTCAATGCTTAGTGCTTATCATTTTACGTTCGTTGTATGTGTTGATCGTGGCACGGTGTTCGATCATGAATAAGATAAGCCGCGTTCCGGTATTTTCGCCTTGAATACGGGAACCCTCAACGATGTGGTGCAACGTGGGACTTGGAGGCATAGGACCAGCAATATGCAGATATCTAAGTTTAAGAGTTGATTTTTCAAAGATGGTTCTAAGTTTACAAGTTTTAGAAGGTCAGAGACATACAGCCCGTACCTACGCGATAAGTTGAGCATGCTTAACATGACCGCCATAGAAACGGGTTTTGTCGATAGGCTATGTTAAAATGTCCGCGTTTTTTTTAACATAGCCTTTGTTACTAGGGAACAGCGCACCATTATAATACCTACTTATATATTTTTTTTCAGTTCACAACTTATCGCGCACGTATTGTACAGTCAGCAACAAAAGTCGATTAAGAGTTGAGTTTTCTAAATCTTAATTATTGAGAAAAATACTTCATTAGTTTGCAAAAAGGAAGGGTAATAGGTAGGCAGTACGCGCTGGTGTTCGCAAGTTCGCAACTTCACGTCAAAGCGCGTATTTTGATTTTTGCGTACGGAAAAAAGAGCTTATAATATGACAATCAAATCAATCTGCCTAGCCTTTTCCCAACTATGTTCGGGTCGGCTTCCAGTCTAACCGGATGCAGCTGAATACCAGTATTTTACATGAAGCAGTAGCTTAGGCAGTAGCCTATCTGACCTCCACAACCCAGTAACTGGGTAATACGATACCCTTGGTAAGACTGGTTGTCAGATTTTCAGGCTTCTGACGACCCGCAACGACTGTCAAAGGTTCACGAATGACAGCCGGGACCAACGGCTTAACGTGCTTTCCGAGGCACGGAGGAGTCTCGGTACCTATGTAAAGACGATCGGTCACCCATCCACGGACCAATCCCGGCAAGCGTAGCTTAACCTGATGGATCGACTCGTGCGACTGTTGGCTAACTTTACAATATGACAATCACACACCGTGTAAGTAATTTTTCATTTTTATAGGTACTGCCGGTACTGCAACAAGATGAGTTGCGATGTCATCAGACAACATACTTAGTGAGATATGAGGGAGGACATGTAAAAGAGGGAGGGGAGGGAAGGTCTTTGGCATAGAAATTAGACAATGTATAATGTTTGAGTATGTATTGTAGTATTACATACCTACTATAAAATATTTCTTACAAAATAGTTATATTTAATAAAGTATTTCATGAGAGCTGAGCAAAAGCAATTTATTAGATGACAGATTATGCTTGAACAAAAATGTATTCAAATGTATTCATTTATCAGTCTTATTATTACACACTAGCTTTGCCCGAGGCTTCGCCCGCGTCCGCGTGGATGTCTGAAATTTCACTTCACCATTCATCATTTAATTTTTCATTTCATTTCATTTTCACTGGAACCTACTACCGGGATAAAAAGTATCCTGCGTGTTAACCAGGTTATAAACTATCTGTGTGCAAAATTTCATCCAAATCCGTTCAGCCGTTTTTGCGTGATTGAGTAACAAACATCCAAACATCTTCACAAACTTCCACATTTATAATATTAGTATTATGCTTTCAGTAATAGTTAGCCGACGTTCCCACGGACGTAAAAATATCGCGGCGATTTTTTTTCGCACACTGGATTTGCAACGCTCTGCTTAGCGCCGAGAGTTGAAAATTCAACAGTGTGTTTTTCGACGCGCTGGGATGCACTCTGTTGTTGTTAGGTTGGATTCTCGATGCTCGGTTCAACATCGAGAGTTGAAAATCCAGTGCGCGATAAAATCCCGCCGCGATATTTTTACGTCCGTGCGAACGTCGGCTTAGAATGATAATACCATAAAATTATGTAGGTAAGTAAAATAGTAAAGTAGTGTAAGTTAACAACATAGTATATTTCATTGTATGCCAAATTGGATTAAAAGTTTAAACTTTGGATAAGTTACAAAGATAAAAGTTAATTTATATTAATTTTCTTAAAGATTGTTTTCATAATTTGGCTTCCTTTCTTTTGGAAGCTGTCATATAATATTTAACAGGAGTAAAATTAAAGCTACAACTATCACAATTATCTGACTTAGTACAACCATTTTGCATAAATAACATGCAAGCATTTGTGTATAACCCTTTACTTTTTAATTCATTAATTTGATATAAAACAGGTTCTGTACAGTTTTTCAAAAGCGGAACCATTTTGCTATAGTCAAAAGACTTGAATGGGCATCCTCCCTCAGAGTATGAGTTGTCTATGCTCTGTATTCTCTGGCAGTTTACTGAAGCATAATTTTTCCTACATCCTTCCAAGCCATACATGTGTCTTATACCATACAAATATTTCTTTTCATCCTTCTCCCAGTTATGACAGCAACTGTGATTGCCATTTGGATGCAACCTGTACTCTGCTCTCCAGAAGTCTACTGCTTCCTCTATAGGCATGCCAATATCTTTCAAAAATAAGCTGTAGTGAAACCTCTGTGTATGAGACAGTCTGTGCCTTCTTCTCAGGTTTTGATGCAGGTTTAGCATGCAAGGCGGGAAAAACACAGATGCCGAGTCTACATGTTTACTCAACAATACATTAGTCATATCTTTAGAAAACGTAAATTCTTTTTTTATCCTATGCAGGAGCTCCATTATCCTTGAGTCACTCTTTAAAGGTGCTACATCAGTTTTGTTTATTTGGTTAACCAAGTTTTCTTTAAAAAGGGATATTAAATATTGTTTCCATCTTCCACATGGTATAACAGCTACACCATTTGTTATTTCAACTTGTCTTGTAGCTACAAGGTAAAGGCATTGCTTGAAGTTCAAACTAATATTGTGTACAGAGCAGGTATTGCTATGAGCTGAACAAATATGCTGAGCCACATCCTTTAACATCAGGTGTTGACATAATACTTGCAACGGTTCAATAAGTGTTGGCACATTGCCATACTTCTTAATACTTCTGAGTAGTTTTTTTGCGAACGATCTCATTTCATAGGCAGTTTGAGATGTTAGTCGGCGTTTGAATAACTCCAGTTCAGTCTTCAAAATATATTCAGAAAACTCCTTGTTTTCGCTTAAAATCGATATTATACACAGTATAAAATGCCCAATGTTATCGTATATACTTCCTTCTACAACATATTCGTTGTATATAGGGGGCTCTTCGCTAAAAATGGTTTTTAAATGCCCTAACCTATTAACAAGAATAACTTCTAATAAATGTGCAGGCAAGTCACCTTTAACTGGGGTTAAATAGAAGAATGACATTTTGTCTTTAAATTGTCACTTCCCGTAACATTTTAGCTTCATTATACAGCTAACTAGATTAAAATCATTTATTTATCGCAGATTGACTATTATTGTTATAAAATGACGGAACTGACACTGACAGAAGGTCTCTGACCGTTTCTGACTCCGTCACTGTCAAATTTACCGTCATTGTGTTACTACGCAAAAAAATTACTAGTGCTGCACCTTTCTCACTCATAGGTTTTTAGTCGAGTAAGAGTGAATGCAATCAATCATTTTATTATAAAGCCTGGAAAATTGCATAATAACAACAGTTCCCTTCTTTCTAGTACGGTCAGCAACAGAAGTCGGTTAACACTGCTACTTTTTAACATCATCTTAATTAACACAAAATGATATGAGAAGCGGCTTTTTAGCATTTCATTTAATTTGGAGTTATTTTTCTTTAAAATTTACATCTGCTCCGATTTTAATGAAGTATTTTTCTCAATAATTAAGAATTAGAAAACTCAATTGTTAATCAATTTTTGTTGCTGACTGTACCTACATATGACTTAAGGCTTTTTCACTGGCCTCGGCACTTCATCACTTGCGTCTGCAAGAGAGAAACGCCTGAATGAATGCTGTTATCGGTCATTGCGAAAACGCTCATTGGGATTTCGTCAATGGGATTACAAACTGAAAGCTCATCATAAGTGGCAGGCTCATAGTCTCAACGAAATATTGGGTTTTCAATTTTTGACGTGAAAACTTCATTTCGCTCAGTGTACTGGTGGTAAGTTCAATATTTCTCACGGACAAAAACTTGTAAGATTTCAACCGCTAAGACTTTTAATGCTAGATTAATGGTTGAGCATTCAAAAGATAGTTCTTAATTGTAACAATTTTGAATCAGGATTTAATTTGCCTACGATGGCGATGTCACATCGTCGTGAGTGCAGGCGCATGTGCGCGACCCTCTATTTTTCATTATGTGTCGAAATTCCTATTTGTATATCACAAAAACGTGTTTAGCTAGAATGTTGATTCTGGAGTCATTGTCAAGAGTTGACAAAGCACTACTAGGAACTAAAGAGAAATAGTAGATCTTTCGCAAATATATGCGTCCCCGTATTTTTGCAGTCAACAGCTGCACAACAGGGCATAAAAAAGGCAATAGATGTCGCTTGTTTAAAAAAAGTATATGGTTATTGACAGCTAGCTGTCAAATTCTTGGACACGTTATAGTAGCGACATCTGAAGTAAGCAAGTGGCAGTTTTTATCCCCATTGCAATGGACTTTGTAGAATACAAATATCTTGGTAGTTTTCTTTTTTTTTTTCAAAGAGTTATTACTAAGTTACTAAAATGTGCATAGTACTCCCTACTATTTTAGCATCCATCCAGCATCCAGTCACGCATAGAGTATAGTAATATAGATCAGCACAGTCAAGTCACTATTATAAACGTCAAAAAAGGTATTGCTTTGCTCGTACTCCGATTTGTATTGTATGATGCCTCTTTATTTTCGGAAATACTAATTGAAATCAATGCAATTGTGATTATTGGATTAATTTAAATTGATCATCGTGCACATTGCACTGTTCCTTGTGTAGTTGTATGTTGTGGATGTGTTTGAATTGACCGTATTGGGATGTGCGTTGTTTATCTGACATGTACTTATGTCGGAATTTCCTAAATAGACTAGACGTTTGATGTCGGGGCCGCGTATAAAAATAACATTGGATTGTCGCGTCGGGTCCGGAGGGCTGTACCCGCCTGCGCCAGTGCCATGGTTCTGATGATGGCTCCGAGGATATTGTACCTCACCGCGGTGCTATTGTTAGGTAAGCCTATTTATTGTATATGTATCATTGTCTTCAGATAGCTAATGTTTGCACACTGATAAGATATTTTCGTTTTTTGTGTGTTTTTGGCGTATAAAAAATAGGGTTTTGCATTCAAACTTTACACTACAATCGTGTCGTTCTTTATTTACTTAGAAAAGTTATGACATTATTTTTATTAATTTAATTAAAAATTATAACAAAGTTCAGATGAGAAGTATTGCTAGCGTTTTGTATAACCACTTGTGTGTCCCAACGACTGTGGTTACTGCGCTGATATTATATAAACAATTTTAAAAAACATATTACCTATTATGACTTAATAGTGAATTAACAAAAAAAAATAACTTTCTGACAACGGATGTGCAAGTGGATAATAAGAAGTTCATTTGCATACTAAAATAATCCTTGGTATTCAAGGAATAATGGCAAATAAATAAAACTGATTATTGTAAATCTGCTAAATGTAATGATACATTTTTTATATATTTTTAATTAGTTTCTCTACACAACAATATTGGATTATTTACTATTCATAACACTAATTGGATTTATATACTATTAAAGTATTGGTTTGGCTTATTATATTCTGGCATGTTAAGACTTGTTAACATTAAAATAATCCATTCTCAATAAACCTGCATGCTAAGTCTTATTTCCTACAAAGCAAGAAAAACTTCATAAGCATGCTTGTGAAAATCTTATCTTTTTTAATTTTACCATCAGTGCTGTATCAAAGTCAATGCCTATTGTTGTGTATAGTCGACAAAACACTTGTGTTACGCATTTTATAAACCTGCCCAAGTGACAGTTCGGAAGGATTACCTCGTCCTACCTAAACATCACTTAAAACAATATACCGGTTATTACAATGAAATTTTTAAGTCCCAGCATATCTGTTTACAACATTGTTTTTGGTTATAATGACTATCGGCTATAACAACCGTAATCCAAGGGTCCCTTGGAAGCTGTTATAAACAGTTTTGACTGTGTTCATCATCACCCACATTTTGCCAGTATTTATTTTGTGAATACATTTTAACGCTTATGATGACGCTCTTGTAAGAATCATCTATACCTACAAATAAATAAAATCGAAGTGTCTGTTCATCCTATATTATAAATAAGATTGAAGTGTAATGTCAAAATAACAGCTTTTTACTAAATGCACATGAAAGTATATACAGTACTCGTAACAAAAAAACAATTTTTTTTCATTTTTGTCTGTGTCTATATGTTCCTGCTAATCTCGGAAATGGCTGGACCGATTTTGACGGGACTTTTCAGTGGCAGGTAGCTAATGTTATAATAAGTAACTTAAGCTACTTTTATTTTGAAAAAAGAATTATAGTTTCACCCAAAAAAAAAAACCCATGAAATTGTGAACAAAAAGTTGGATTTTAAAAATTCTTTTTGCATTTGGTAGCCCAATTCTCGAAAATGGTTATATGCTATATAACATCATGTTACGACCCTTAGGAGCCGAGCAAAAAGAAAAAAAAAACGGCCAAGTGCATGTCGGATCAGGCAAAAATGAAGGGTTCCGTAGTTTATCCCAAAAACAAATTTAACATGTTCTCTCATACATTGACATGCAATCTGCCTAGCCTTTCCCAACTATGTTGGGGTCGGTTTCCAGTCTAACCGGATGCAGCTGAATGCCAGTATTTTACATGTAGCAACTGCCTGTCTGACCTTCACAACCCAGTAACTGGATAATACTATACCCCTTGGTAAGGCTGGTTCTCAGACCTTCGGGCTTCTGACGACCCGAAAGACCCACGAAAAGCAGCTGGCTTAACGTGCTTTCCGAGCTACGGAGGAGTCTCGGTACATACCGAGACTCCGGTTCCGTGATGGATGGGTGACCATATTTACATAAATATGGTCACCCATCCATCACGGAACAACCCCGGCAACCTTAGCTTAACTTGATGGATCGACCCGTGCGGCTGTTATTAGTTAGCCACAAGCTCTTCTCTTCTCTTATTTATTATTTATTTATTTAAACTTTACGCACTTAAAATGTACAAAGGCGGACTTAATGCCTTAGGCATTCTCTACCAGTCAACCAAGGGTGGTGAAGAGATTCTTCTCTTCTTCTTCTCTTCTTCTTCTTCTTTTCTTCTTCTTCTTCTTCTCTTCTTCTTCTTCTCTTAGTCACGATCAATTCTCCAACTGTAAATTTAAATTTGTAATTCCATTTTTTTTTTTGTATGTGATAAACTTACAAATTAACAATTTTCGGACTTTTTCTATTACTTGTGCTGTGAGACCTTGCTTCTTGCCAAATTTCATGATTCTATAATAACCACCGCCGTATCTCTACGTTGACGTCGTGGTGGGGCTTGCGCGCTCCGAACTCTGGGTCTGTGCCGATGGAGTTTACTTTGCCGAAACAGGTCTAGGGTGAGGAGCCAGACCAAGAGAGATACGTGAACCCGCAGGGCAGCATGTGGCGAGCTGTTGGGCAGTAGCGACCCCACGGACCCTATTTCCCGGGAGAAGTCTTGTTCTTCACCTCTGGCTTGCCTTTATTGGCCGGCTGGAGTGAACACTGACGGGAACAGAGCTCCCACCTCATTCTTGCCTTTATTGGCCGGCTTGAGTGGAGATTCGCAAGAGCAAACGTGCTCGGAGGAAGGAAGTATTCCAGTAAGTGCTTGTAGGGATCTTGACCATCTTCCGGGCTCTGGGATTGTTCTGAGAGCCGTGGAATACCTCTCCACTCCTCAAGCACCTCAGGACATGTTGCCCCTTGTCGCTACGTCACTATGTGCTAGCGACCGTTTCCGGGGGCCCATTATTGTGTGTGCAAGTCACCCCCTGCCAATTTATCTGTGTATATTATATAACATTGGTCAGGCAGGGGACATAGTTCTTCCATAGTTCAAGGTACCCAATCCATGTAGCCACCCAAACCCATAGGCCCAATGTGTTTTGTTTCCATGTTCTGCAATAGTCCTGCACCAACCGGGGGTTGTCCTTGGGTGCACTTGCATAGTGCATACAGGGATAATCGTCGGCTGGTGCCTCCTCGTCATTTAAAATTGTCTAAGAGGCCTCTGCGAGTTGGCTTCGGCCCCTCGTACGCCATCCAAAGGTCCGGGACCCCAGGGTCCCGAGATAAGCTAAAGACAACAAATAATAATAATAATAATTCGCTATCCAGGATGTCGAAATATCCAGAGGAACAGCGAGCCGATAAGGATCGAGCGAGGCATATTTCAGGGCGATAGTTTGAGTCCGCTTTGGTTCTGCTTAGCCTTGAATCCTCTAAGCATACTGCTGGAAGATTCAGGTCTAGGCTATCGGCTGAGGAGAGGTGGTCAGGTTATATCCCACCTCCTCTACATGGATGACCTAAAACTCTTTGCCCCCAACAATTTGCAACTGATGGAGCTATTGAAAGTAACTGAAACTTTCAGTAGCGCCATCAGGATGGAATTTGGTGTCGACAAATGTGCGGTCATGCATGTAAAGCGAGGGGAGATTGTGGAATCAGTGGGAACCCAACTCTTGGATTCCATAAACCTTAGAACCCTCTCCGCATCCGAAACCTAAAGTATTTGGGTATGTCGGAAGCGTTGGGCATCAATGTTACTGACATGAAGCAATCGTTGAAGGAGCGCTTCTTTAGCCGCCTGAAAAAGTATTTAATAGTCTTCTATCAGGCGGTAATAAGGTGCGCGCCTTCAACGGTTTGGTCATGCTGGTTTTGATGTACTCTTTCGGCGTACTGAAATGGACTCAGACGGAACTCGACGCCCTGGATCGGAGGGTCCGTACGCTGTTGGCTGCATATCGAATGCATCACCCACGGTCATCGGTAATGAGACTGAAAAAAAGCGCGAAAGTGTGGAGGCCGAGGCTTTTTAAACGCTAAGACTCCACAACCGCGAGATATGCAGTCTCAGGGAATATTTCCTAGAAGCCGACGTGGGGATGCATCGAGATGTGGTCGCAGTGGACAAGAGCCTCACCCCGCTCTACTTGGCTAAAGAGAACTGGCGTCAACCTGTAGTGCTTGACACTAACGATCGTAGCGAGGTTTGGCAGAGTAAGGAGCTTCACGAACGCTTTTTCCGGGCCCTACATGGACCCGATGTAGATTTGCTAGCGTCCGTAGCCTGGCTGCGTTCCGGTGACCTCTTTGGGGAAACCGAAGGTTTTGTCTGTGCAATTATGGACGAAGTTATCATGACGAACAATTACCGGAGATTTATTGTGAAGGACGGCACGGTTGACATTTGTCGGGCGTGCCACCGTCCAGTAGAATCAATCCGACACATTATCTCCGGCTGTTCTCGTCTTGCTAACGAAGAGTACTTGCAAAGACACAACCTTGTAGCCAGGATTATCCAGCAGCAACTTGCGCTGAAATACAGCCTTGCGGAATCGGAAGTACCGTACTATAGGTATGTGCCCGACCCAGTTCTCGAAAATGGAAATGTCACATTGTACTGGGATCGATCCATCATCACTGACAGGACTATTGTTGCCAATAAGCCTGATATAGTGGTGGTGGATCGAATAGAGCGGCGCGCAATGATTATTGACATAACGGTCCCACATGACGGGAACCGCGTGAAAGCCGAGAAAGATAAACAAATCAAATATCTTGACTTGGCTCGCGAGGTTGTCGACATGTGGGATGTGGACTCGGCAATCATTGTGCCGATAGTCGTATCAGCCAATGGCTTAATTGCCAAGAGCCTCGACTAACATCTAAGGAGGCTCTCGTTGGGCGGCTGGATTAAGGGCCTGATTCAGAGAGCGGTACTTCTAGACACGGCGCGTATTGTTAGGAGGTTCCTCTCTCTCTGGAGCCCTGACCGCCGATAGCTTGGACCCTGTTCCCGATACCGGTGGGCTACTATGTTTTATATTTATAAATGTTTTTATATTCTAATATTTAAAAATGTAATTTGTATGTATATAATAGGTCTTTACCTATGAAATTGCCGTTTTGTATGAAAAAATTTAAATGAATTTTTTTCATGCATTTTTTATTTGTATTAATCGAAGTAATCACCCATGCAATCAATGCATCTTTGCCAACACAGTGGCAGTTTATTGATGCCCTTCTTAAAGAAATCAGCTGGACGGGAGGCAACAAATTCTTCAAAGGCATTTTGTACTGCCTCTCGGGTATTGAATTTTTTTCCCGCCAAGAAGATATCCAAATTCTGGAAAAAGTAGTAGTCTGTAGGCGCAAGGTCTGGTGAGTAGGGCGGATGACGGAGAGCTTCCAACCCCAGTTCTTGCAACTTGGAGACCGTCTGCTGTGCAGTATGAGGTCGCGCGTTGTCGTGCAGGAGCAGCGGAGACGAGCGATTGACCAATGCTGGTTGGAGATGTGCCAGCTTCTCCATCATTGTGTTCAGTTCTTCACAGTACACATCTGAAGTAATGCTCACCCCGTTTGGTAAGAAGCTGTGATGAATCACACCGGCGCTAGACCACCAAACAATGACCATCACTTTTCTAGGGCTAAGTTTTCGTTTAGGGCATTGTTTAGGTGCTGAACCAGGATCCAACCAACTTGCTGAGCGCTTGCGGTTATCAAACAGAATCCATTTTTCATCGCAGGTAACAATGCGGTTCAAAATTCCTTCATTTGTGTGTCTGTTGAGCAGTGCAAGGCACGTCTCGACGCGTACTTCGCGCTGGCGATCATTGAGTTCGTGGGGCACCCATTTGTCAAGCTTTTTTACCTTGCCAATATGACGCAAATGGACCAATATTGTTTTGACGCTAACGTCGAAAGCTGCTGCTAATTCAGCCGTAGATTGTGTATCATCAGCTTCCACAATCGCCTTTAATTCGTCATTGTCGACCAAAGTCTTCGGCCGACCGCGAGGTTCATTTTTCAGGTCGAAATTTCCAGAACGGAAGCGAGCAAACCAATAACAAGTGGTGCGTTGGTTTGTAGTGTTAGCTCCGTAAACGTCGTTGATGTTGCGTGCCGCTTGTGCCGCGTTGCTGCCACGACGGTACTCATATTCCATAATTACTCGAATTTTTAACGAAAAATTGATGACGAAAAAGATTGAAATGCGATGAAAATGTAACACTAATCAATAAACAAATGACTACTTTTGGAAAAAAAATCCATGTTTTTAAAATAAAATTAATTTGAAATTAGAATTCTTAGCCAAACAAAAATTATTTTGATTTGAAATGGCCAGTACTGCAGAACGGCAATTTCATAGGTAAACCTAACCTAACCTAATATTAAAGAAATAAAGGAGATAATAATAATTCCTTTATTTTTTTCCTTTTTGTTTTCCTTTTTTTTCTATGTCAACGGTAAGTACCCTATAGGTTTTGATTTACTTGACTTTAATTTCAACTTGACACCTCCACGCATCCTTGAGAAAATGTGTGTTGACAGACTGACAGACAGACGGATAACGAAGTGATCCTATAAGGATTCCGTTTTTTCCTTTTGAAGTACGGAACCCTAAAAAGTCTGAAAGAACGCTAAGCGAAAATGAAGTAATAGCGCGGGCGGGCGATTCAACGCGACGGGTCGGGGGTCGAGGGTCGAGGGAGTTTTATTAAAATGTGGCTGTTATTTTTAACCGACTTCAAAAAAAGGAGGTTTCTCAATTCGACCGTATATTATATATATATATTTTTATGTATGTTCGCGGATAACTTCGTCGTTTATGAACCGATTTTGATGATTCTTTTTTTGTTGGAAAGGAGATATCCCAAGGGTAGTACCATGATAAGGAAACCAGGATCTTATGATGGCATCCCAGAAAAATCGAGAGGAACCTTCAATTTATATAGGCACACCTATAGCGATTTGGGTATTTTTTATAGTAACTCGTACATTTGCTCCCGGAAAGCACCACTTGGTGAAGTGGAACTGATGAGGAAGAGCACAGATGGCCATTGGAACTACTCAATAATACGTATTTCACGGGTTGCGATTCGATTATTGCTAATCAATTTATGCTCATACAATATATTTGAAGTGGAGCTGATGGTGACTTCACCATCAGTTCCAGTTCTCCTGGTTCCTTACTGGGAGAACTCCTCAACAATTAACGTCCTTGTATCGAGAAAAGCAATATTTTGTATAAGGTGATGAGCAGTTGACATTAGGCTATTGTAAGTTAGATAAATTACAGACTGCCCCACTAAAAAGTGAAAAATACAAAACTTTTTACAAAAAAAAACAACCGACTTCCAAAAAAATACTACAAAGTGAAAAATAACTTTCATTTCGGAAGTCGGTGGCAAAAAGCTAAAATACAGACCCAAAGACACAGAATTCTGAAATTAAAGTTATTTTTCACTTTGTAGTATTTTTTTGGAAGTCGGTTGTTTTCTTTTTGTAAAAAAGTTTTAGTACATTGTGTATCTTACGAATTCCACGCGAATGAAGCCGCGGGGCCCAGCTAGTTAAGCAATAAAAAAAACATTCCTCATCTTCACATTACATTTACATTTGTTAGCAAGATGGGAACCTAATTAATGCATTAGTCTGTAAATAAAATGATGTAGGCTTAAAAGCTAACATTTATCCCTAATGTGTCGCACACAGGTATACACACACACATCATCATCATCATCATCATGTCGTCCACACCGTATCCGGCGATGGCGACTCCTATATGTTCAATCAGGGTCTTTATTCCGGTGAGCTCTGATGTGGCTAGCAAAACCGAACTTCGTCTTAAAGGCTCGGTTGCAAGAAGCACAGTACAGCTGGCCAGCTGAGTTGGTAGTGTAAGTGTAGGAGGGTTTTGGCTTCGTTTTCCGTACTTGGCGTTTTGCGTCAAGATCTTCTAGACGCCTGGTTTCAAAACTTTCCACGCTCTTATGAACAGTTTGTCGCCATTCCGGTCTAAGTTGTGCGCGACCCTCCCAGCTTTCAGTTGGTATATTACAAGCCACGAGATTTCGTTTGATCACGTCTTTATAGCGTAGATATTGGCCGCCTTGCTTTCGCTTTCCGCTTGACAGTTCGGAATAGAAAACTGCCTTCGGCAATCTGTTGTCGTTCATGCGTATGACGTGACCACTCCATCTTAGTTGGTGTTTTATAATAAGCGCTTCTATTCCAGACATACCGGCACGGCGCAAAACCTCTGTGTTCGGAATCCGGTCCTGCCACTTGATCCGCAGAATGGACCTTAGACATTTCAGATGGAAGGTGTCTAGTTTCTTGATGTCTGTTTTATAGCAGCACCATGTCTCTGCGGCATATATCAAAGTAGGCAGTACAATTGCTTTGTAAACTAACATCTTTGTTTGCAATTTAAGGTCATGTGAATTCCAAACACGAGGTCTAAGCCTACCGAAGGCCGCTGCAGCACCTGCTATTCGGGCTGGTATCTCCGATGCTAAGGTATTATCGCATCTTAATCTGCTGCCTAGGTATTTGAAATTTGGAACTTCTTCTAACACACAGCCATCCAAGGTGACAGGGGATTGCTCACCGCGACATCCTCGTGTAGGCTGTTTTAAAATTTGCGTTTTGCTGGTGCTTATAACCAGGCCAAACCTGCGGCATGACGTGTGTAGAGAGTTTACATAGGCTTGAAGAGATTCTATTGAGTCGGCCATTAAGCATACATCATCAGCGTATAATATGTCCTGAATAGAGAGCCTGGTAACTTGTCGCTTCGCTCTGAAACGGGAAAGATCAAAAATACTTTTGTCTGTTCTTGAATTAATTTCAATCGGACCATTGCAAGTCTTAACCGCATCTCGCATAACAGAAGCAAAATATAAAGAAAATAAAGTGGGAGCCAAGACACAGCCCTGTTTCACGCCACTACATATACACACACACACACACACACACACACACACCACACACCACACACACACACACACACACACACACATTATTTAGGCCAACGAGTAATTACAGATAGAGGTACCTACAGATCACTCATTCCTGGCTTATTGAATCATCATTATAATTATTTATATTGAATTTAAAACACATGCAAATCAGCTTTGTTTTATGTGACATTGATATTATCTTAGTTTATTTATCTTGTGACACAGGAAAATGCATGGTAAACTATAAAATAAAATATGATTAAAACTTATTAGTTCAAATGTCAACTCTTTATGGTAATTACAATTACAAATAAAAGCAGTATTAATCCAGAATGCACCTATTAGATAAATAATTGTTCACCAAAATTGTAACACAGCTCAGCTTGCATCAATCAGGTATCAAGTTTTTCTGCCTACCCTTCCTTCACGTAAAATCAAGCCGTAAATATGAGTGTAATGAGAAAACCCTTTTGTTGTAGGTACTCAAGTGACGTCACTAACAGCAGCCCCCCCTTCTGACGAGAATTTCCCGCCTCGGCCAAAAGAAGGCCGAGTCACCACCAGGCAATGTGAGTTCTTCAATGGTTCTCAAACGTCCACTTGCGATACAGCCAAAAACTCAACATGCGTCCCGAACGTTATCAAAGAAGAGTGCCAACCCGTCGAAGCAGACAAAAGTAACCATTGCTTTGTTCTGTGGCAGTTCGACAACGTCACAAATACGGCATATCCCAAGGTAAAAGGATGCTTCGTGGATACTGTATCATGCACAGACAGGACGTCCAACTGCAGGCTGCACAACTCCAAGTTGCCGCTCCTCCATTGCTGCTGCGAGGGAGATATGTGCAATCAAAACGTAGTGTTCCCTGGTATAGAAGCTGGAATATCGTCGCAGACTGAAATCCCTCCAGAGAGAGTGCCCGCGTCGGCAGTGCCTAGCGCTGACGATGACACGAAGGCAGTCATCGCGTACACGCTAACTCCCCTGTTTCTGCTGTTCGCGATCCTTGTCGGTTGTTACCTTCTGTATAGAAAGCGTAAAGGAACGTCGTTCGCTGAACTAGCTAACGGTGAGGCGTCATTGTCTCGGCCTCCGTCCGCTGGCGCCGGCATGGAAAACGAGGCCATCGGTCTTGTGGGACAGGTGACATTGTGTGAGGTCAGGGCAAGAGGGCGATTTGGAGCAGTGTGGAGGGCGAAGCTCGGCCAGCGGGATGTGGCCGTGAAAGTGTTCCCCTTGCAAGACAAACAGTCGTGGCTAGCTGAGCAAGAGATCTTCAGACTTGCGAGGATGGATCATCCAGATATCCTACATTATATTGGCGTGGACAAGAAAGGCGACAACCTCCAGGCTGAATATTGGCTGGTCACAGCTTACCACGAGAAGGTAAGTTTTTTTTTGCAAAAGTATGTAATAATATATCTTGACCTCGGCATATTTTAAAATCTCATCGACCAATCTACAAAGTATGTTTTGTAAATTCAGCGCAGTTATCCAGTATACACGATCTTCCTATTGTGTAAAATATTACATAAGTCTTGACCGTAGAACGACACAATACAATACGGGATAGTTAAAAATATCCGCCTGCATCTTTATAGATCAATATGTTCGAAGCTAGAAAGAATTTTCTGACAGGTTCTACAAGTTACGTGGCTATATTTAGTATGATGAATTAATGTTACCTAAGGCCACTAGGTTATTCGTTTTAAGTTTACTGCGTGTTATTTTTATCTTCGCAGTAAGAAATCTAGCTACTTTTATGGTTTTTTCACCAGGGTTCCCTATGCGACTATCTGAAAGGTCACACACTAACTTGGGTAGAGGCTTGGCGCATAGCAGCTTGCGTGGCGCGAGGTCTTGCTCACCTCCATGAAGAGGGCGGCGGAAAACCAGCCCTCGCACACAGAGACTTCAAATCCAAGAACGTCCTCCTAAAAGCTGACCTGAGCGCTTGTATTGCGGACTTCGGCCTCGCCTTGATCTTTGTAGCAGGGAGAGGTTGCGGTGATGCCCACGGTCAGGTCGGGACAAGGCGGTACATGGCCCCAGAAGTACTAGATGGAGCCATCAACTTCACGAAAGACGCTTTCTTAAGGATAGACATGTATGCGTGCGCTCTTGTGCTCTGGGAGATCGCTTCAAGGTGAGTCGGTTTTGTCATTTGAGTTGTAAAGTGTCAAAAATGTTAATGCACTGTTAAAAATAGCTAATGGGATAGATATTTAGCTTTGTACAGCCTCATCACCAATCACGAACGACTTTTTAACAAGCAAATTGGTATTGCCGTTACAAAACGATTCTGGGTGATATTTTAACCACTTGTCATATCGTAGTTACCCATGTTTTATTACTTTGCGTTTAAAGCCAGAAATAACCTCTTTAGGTCATTGAATAAAACCGTTTTTAGGGTTTCGATCGATAGCGAGAGTTGCTCTATATCGCCACGAATTCAAATAGAAACCATATTAATACCATAGTGAAACCTATTACCGCTGTGTTTAGTATCGGGAGACCTTTCTAGTGCACTTGTCGAATACATAACTAAGTTTAGAAGTTCTACATTTATGTTTTTAGGTCAAATTCATCACTTCTGAACTGGGCTTTTGAATGATTGATTCAGCGAAAGTATTTTGGAAAGCAAATGCTTTTGCGAGAAGCGAATGTGTTTGTGGTATAATTTATTAATCTATTTGAATTAATAGTGGTAGTATAGTTTGTCGAAAAGTTCTCTAGGGAGTTCTACTACCATAGACAATACCTTTTTTAGTCTCAAGCATTGCTGTTGCTGCTGTGGCCCAGTGGTAACGGCGCCGACTTACGAGTTGTAGGTCGTGGGTTCGAACCCAGGCAGGCGCTTTACTTTGTGTCAATAATTTCATCACCGCTGCTCTCTCAAGGAAAACATCGTGAGGAAACCGGCATGTCCTAGAACCAAAAATTCTAAGAAATGTGAGATCTACCAACCCATACTGGGCCCGCGTCGTGGATTACAGCCCATCACTCTCTCTCTCTCGTAGAGAGGAGGCCTGTGGCCTAGCAGTGGGAACATTATAGGCTGATTATGCTATAGCTTATGCATTGCTGTGTGCTTTGATGGAAATGAGTGTCTGAGAAATTTCAGGCAAAACTCAAACTCAAAGCATTTATTTCAAATTGGTTTCAATTACAGGCACTTTTGAATTGTCAAGGAATCGGTCAGTCAGAAAGATGAAGCTAGTTGCCCATTCCAAAGCGTAGTAGGTCCCTATGGAGAAGAACGGGCAAGAAACTCCACGGACACTCTTTTGGACTCTGTCTGAAATATAAGATTTTTATTTATTATTATTTTATTATTTATTTAAATCAAAATATTTTTACAAAATGTTGGTTACATCGTTCATGTTGAAAATATACATGTGAGAACAATGTAGAAAGACGTGCACATTAAAAAGCGTCCGTAATAAAAAAATAAAAACTAAAAACAACTATTATATGAGTGAGGCTTCTACACCATTGCCCGATGGCTCTAAAGTTGTAAACACATTGGCTGATCTCCTGGATGGTCCTCTCGTAAGTGACGATCAACAAGATTGGAAAACGTTTAGGTAAATCGCTGTAGGTAGTATTTGTAAGTAGTGCGTACCGAATGCCTTCCCAATTGTAATCTTAGCGACGTGGGTTGATCCACGGCCTAGAGCTAGTATCTTTATTTGACGTTTCTTTATTTAATAAATATTAGCACTACGTATAACGGTGATGCGGCGAAGATATTAATTAAGTACACAAGGTGAATGGCCGGTAACTACCTTCCTACAGTCCACAGACCATGATAGCAGCGAGAAATATAATTTTGATTTCTGAATTTCCTCAAGAGGTAGGTATATTACCTATCCACAGCAGAGCTTGTCCTTTATAAACCCATGGAAACTCTTGGTCTCTTAAAATTTCGTTTCCGACAGATGAACACTGTTACCAGAACGCCACTCCATCTCAATACCTTATGTTAAACATTGTAGATGCAGTGACGCGGCTTCAGAATTACCAGGGCAATACCGTCTGCCTCTTGAGGAGGAGGTAGGCTCCCATCCAAGTCTGGAAGAGATGCAGGAGGCTGTGGTGCAGAGGAAACTCAGGCCTCATATACCGCCGCACTGGCGGAACCATCCCGTAAGTAGAACATGTCACGTTTGTACTATATTTGGGGCGTTCATTCATTACGTGAGATGATTTTGGCGATTTTTCCCAATTGCATTTTCTTTCAGTCAAGAGTATTAATCAAATAGTCGATAAACATATATCCAAAAATAGATGCTGTAATAGTGAAAGAAATGGTTACGAAAAAGACCCCAATTTATTTTGGTGTCTTCTTTACTGAAACGAAAAAATAAATAAAACATTTGTGTACTTGCACACATTTGGTAGTTAATTACTGCTAATCGGAATGGTAGTCGACAGCTACAGCTACATCCTTCCTCTACGCATGTCTGTTTTAGATAAGAATATATAAATCATGCTTTAGTTTTATACAAGACTAGCAGCGCCCCGCGGTTTTACCCACGTCAGTCTCGAACTCGTAGAAATATCGGGATAAAAAGTATTCTATGTGTTAATTCAGGTTATAAACTATCTGTGTGCCAAATTTCATCAAAATCCGTTCAGTAGTTCTTGCGTGAAAGAGTAACACACACACAGTCACAAACTTTCGCCTTTATAATAATAGTGTGATATAAGCCCTGCTTAGTTTGTGAGTTAAAGGTCAAACCATAGTTGTGATGTACAAAGTTAAATTTGTGTTTATGTTAGTCTGTCATCACCTTTTCTTTTGCCAATAAAACTTTTTGCATCAGGATTTTATGTGGGCATTACAGGAAAGTCCTTAAAAATAAAATCAATCTGCCTAGCCAATCAATTTTACATGGAGCGACTGCCTATCTGACCTCCACAACCAATTAACTGGGTAATACGATACCCCTTGGTAAGACTGGTTGTCAGACTTTCGAGCTTCTGACGACCCGTAACGACTGTCAAAGATCCACGTACGGATGACAGCCGGGACCAACAGCTTAACGTGCTTTCCGAGGCACGGAGGATCTCGGTATGTAGAGATGATCACCCATCCACGGAAGGAAAGTCCTTAATATACCAAATTAAATAATAATTGTATTTAACCACTGATTTAATTTTATTTATACCTTGAATGATGTAGGTTAACAATAAATCATATTTTACTTTCTGGTTTATCGGTATATTTACACGATGATATTAATAATTTGTATTTAATTAAACACCTAAATTGTACTGCAGCTGTTGCAGCAATTTAGATAATGCCGAAGGGTTTTGATTTATTCCGTAGAATTAGGAATAAAAGAAAACTGCTTAATTTTTTTTATTTTCTCTAAATATTGACTGTTGGATGCTATGCTTATCATACCTTCCAATAGTCTTTATTTTCTTTAAACATAGTATAAAGTTGTTACAGTGGTTTTGATGTACTGTCCTCATGTTTAGCTACACAGTCAATTGTATTCATTGCATGCAAAATCCTACTAATATTATAAATGTGAAAGTTTGTATGTTTGTTACTCAATGACGCAAAAACGGCTGAACGAATTTGGATGAAATTTGGCATACAGATAGTTTATAACCTGGCACATAGGATAGATTTTATCCCGGTAGTAGGTTCCCGTGGGATAATTTCCGACATCCACGCGGGCGATGCCGCGGGCAAATGCTAGTAATTAATGAGTTATAGATTCATAACTAAAATAAAATAATTAATTAATAATAAATAAAAAAATAAAAAAAAAATATTAAAAAAAATATTTAATTATTTTTATTAATTAATTATTATTATTTTTTATTATTATTTAAATTGTCATTGACATATCTCGGGACCCTGGGGTCCCGGACTTTTGGAAGGCGTACGAGGAGCCGAAGCCAACTCGCAGAGGCCCCTTAGACAATTTTAAGTGAAAAGAAGGCACCAGCCGACGATTATCCCAGTATGCACTATGCAATTGCACCCAAGGATAACCCCCGGTTGGTGCAGAACTATTGCAGAACATGGAAACAAAACACATTGGGTCTATGGGTTTGGGTGGCTATAGTGGATTGGGCACCTTGAACTATGGAAGAACTATATCCCCTGCCTGACCAATGTTATATAATATACACAGATAAATGGGCAGGGGGTGACTTGCACACTCAATAATGGGCCCCCGGAAACGGTCGCTAGCACATAGTGACGTAGCGACAAGGGGCAACATGTCCTGAGGTGCTTGAGGAGTGGAGCGGTATTCCACGGCTCTCAGAACAATCCCAGAGCCCGGAAGATGGTCAAGATCCCTACAAGCACTTACTGGAATACTTCCTTCCTCCGAGCACGTTTGCTCTTGCGAATCTCCACTCAAGCCGGCCAATAAAGGCAAGAGTGAGGTGGGAGCTCTGTTCCCATCAGTGTTCACTCCAGCCGGCCAATAAAGGCAAGCCAGAGGTGAAGAACAAGACTTCTCCCTGGAAATAGGGTCCGTGGGGTCGCTACTGCCCAACAGCTCGCCACATGCTGCCCTGCGGGTTCATGTATCTCTCTTGGTCTGGCTCCTCACCCTAGACCTGTTTCGGCAAAGTAAACTCCATCGGTTCAGACCCAGAGTTCGGACCGCGCAAGCCCCACCACGACGTCAACGTAGAGATACGGCGGTGGGGTTATTATTATTATTATTTTTTTTTTTTTTATTAATGTCGCAGATTAATGGTAATACAATAATAGTCATTCAAATCATACATCACATACATTTAAGGCTGCATTACATGGTTACTTTCTAAGATAGGCACGTTCTACTCCAGAGTTTCGTAAAACCAAATTGTATTACGAACCACTTTAGTTCAAATGAGCTTGCAAGCATCCCTATATTACCTATATACCAAGATTAAACAGGTACTTTTGGGATTCGCTCGTTTCTCATTCTACCAGGCGTGGTCGTCAAGTCAAGAGCAGACTCATTTATGTTTTTTTTTTTAAATCTAGTTCTAAAAGCAAATTCCTCCCCAGGGTATGACAGTCCTGTGCGACACGATGGAAGAGTGCTGGGATCACGACGCGGAAGCCCGTCTCTCCGCGTCGTGCGTACTCGAGCGTGTGTGTGCGCAGCAGCCCGCGACCGGGGTGCCCCCCCTCACACCCGACACCACCCCCCTTCTCATCCACGAGTTGGCCGACCAGCAGCCTTGCTGACGTCACTACGTTGAGCTGCCGCTCATACAGTTCTGAATAGGTGAATAAAAGTAGTAGTACAGAGTTGGGTTTGAGTGGGCGTGGCTGGGTTAACTTAGTTTTATTTCAGCGGGAGAGAAGGTTGGTCAAATACGTTTATGTTTCAGTTTTTTTTTTTTTTTTGAGGTTTTGACTATGATTGTGAAAAGATGAAATGAATGTGATTAAAAAAGTGATAAAGCTAGAGAGGGAAGAGCACAATAAAGATGGATGGACTGTGTGAGAGATGAGATGCATGAGGAGGAGAGATGTGTGTTTTTTTATGTCTTTTTAGAGTTCCGTATATCAAAAGGAAAAAACGGAACCCTTATAGTATAGGATCGCTTCGTTGTCCGTCTGTCCGTCAGTCTATCATGATCCTTTTTCTCAGGAACGCGTGGAGGTATCAAGTTGAAATTAATATCAAATACGTAGGTCTATGGTCCCTTGGAGTTCTAAAAAAAATCATGCTTCTATGTCAACGCAATAAAAAAATACTGCCGTTTAAGCGACATATTTTGATACTCGCAAGCACCCTAATTGCGTAACGAACTACCAATCGGAATTTGAATCATTTTAAAACAAATTGCTAATCCGTTGCTTCATATGTTCGAAAAACATAAATAACGCAATGAATGTTGTTGAACTGTCAAAATGAAACCGATTCCAATAGCTAGTGTGTTACGCAATTACGCAATTCTGTTGTCCTACAATCATGAAATTTGGCAAGAAGCAAGATCTCACAATACAAGTAAAGGAAAAAGTCCGAAAATTGTTCATTTGTAATTTTATCCCATATATTTTTTTTTTTTTGGGATTACTATGTTAAGTTTGTTTTTGGGATAAGTTCTTTTCAACTACGGAACCCTTCATTCTGCGTGGTCCGACACGCATTTGGCCGTTTTTTTTTTTGTAATGTGTGTCTTATTAGTGCAGATTAAACAATATTTTTTTCTTTCTAAATGAATGATAACTTGACAACTAAGAGGGGAGAATGAAAGAGGAACATAATTATCTTGTGCCTTTGACCCCAAGTGACGTGGGACATGAGCAGGCAGAAGTAACTCAAGCTATGCCCATACATACTACAGATCTAGGATTTGAAATCAGAATCTTCTCTGTACCTACCTAGTGTCCACATTCAGTGTACAGCGGCAGCCATTGATTGTCAAAGGTAAAGTACAAAGTATATGTTATGAATTGGACAATCAAAATACAATCTGTATTGAGGTGTTTCGAGATGGATTGGCGCTTAGTTTAAGGATTCTCGTGTTTGAAAGGGTTCTGTGAAATTCTTTATCAAGAATTTTATTAGAATTATGTTCGATCGTAAGGTGGTAACATAGTGATATTATGTAAAATTGGGCTATTTTAAAATTTAAGGGTTATTTAACTTTTATGAAATACATCGAAGACTATGACTTATCTAATGAGAACAAATGTCGTATATAAATATAAGTAAACGAAATATGAATGAAGTTGTCCGATAGATTATAAAATAGCCCTATTTTACAGCATTTTTTCGAAACTACATTATATGCACGTGGTTGCAAGTATTTTATCAAACTTCCAATCATTTACGTTTTATAAAATTCGATAAATAAATGACGGAAGTTCTGAGGTAAAATACAACCGAATTAAGAACCTCTTTTTTTTTGAAGACGGTTAAAAAGAGATCATATTTCCTCTTTTACACTCGCGTATGTATAGTGTAGTTTCTCATGATTTCTTCAAATTAAGAGGACTTTGTAAATTAATTAATCACCTGCACCTTAATTGCGTATCACATTAACATCGGAATTTGAATAATTTTAAAGCTAATTGCTAATCCATTGCTTCATATCGAAAAATTTGTCTGCTCGACAACGTAAATAACGCAATGAATGTTGTTGATCCGTCAAAATGAAACAGATTCCCATAGGTGTTACCCAGTTAGGGTGCCGATCTAAATTATGATTTTAATGTTTCAGCACCGTTATGAATTGTTATGATTATGATAAAATTTAGACCACAGGG
Source organism: Cosmia pyralina (assembly GCA_946251885.1). NCBI lineage: Eukaryota > Metazoa > Arthropoda > Insecta > Lepidoptera > Noctuidae > Cosmia > Cosmia pyralina. Next base: position 23,978,106 of record OX276351.1, read on the forward strand.
GTTTATGAATCTAGAATGCAGTATATTTTTCTTTTTTTTATAAAATATTTTTCCTATGAATCAATCATTACAAAGCGCACATTTTTATTGCACATAATCATCGAAATACTAATAAAATACACAGTCCAATAAATTTTTCTGCGATAATAATTTAATTATGGGCACAAAATAATAGGAATTGAATGTTGGAATGGAAAGTCACTATTAGTTTTTGTATCCAAAAACCCTTTTCCGCCTTGTCGTGTAAAAATCAAGGCTTTGAAGTCTAGTTTCCTTAGTCAGGACCGAACGACGACGAAATAATTATATGGCAACACCAGTCCCTGAAAAAAATCAGTCTAGCAATCAACCACTTTTTTTATTTCGGTTTAAATGAGACGGCTGTTATAACACTTTTATCTTATTTCGGTATTCTATTCTCGTAGCGATCGGGTCAATCCTAAATTAGAACACGCCCTTTTTAATGATCTATGAGATTCCGATATTACTAATTAGGTAAGGGTAGCTTGTGCGTTAAATATTTACAAGACATCAGACGCACATTTTGAATACACCCTTGTTTTTTGTGAATTCAATTATGGAACCATACCTTAAACGCTGTAGGTATTTATGTCAAAGTTTAGAAGGAAAAACATCGGATCTATGGTCTGTTTTTTAATCTCGCAGACTAAATTGAGAAGTGAAAATGTTGAAATGACCTTAGGATAATGTAAGGTAAACCAATTTGACATTTGCACTTGTCAATTAAGTCTCCGAGATTAAAAAATGCACCTTATACTCCGATTTTGAATTTGTTAGACTTAAATGACATGACATGACTAAAATGTCAAAATGACTAAACGATCGATCGCAGCTGTCATTTTGGTCTAGCAAATTAAAAATCTAGAGTTTAGTATATCAAATCAAAATTTATAAAAAGAAAAGTCCTGACTGACTGACTGACTCATCAACGCCCAGTCCAAACCATTGCACCTAGAAAAATGAAATTGTGCACAGAGGTTCCCTTTATAATGTAGGCAAGGAATAAGGAAGGATTTTTGTTCCCGTGGGATATTTTCCGACATCTACGCGGGCGAAGCCGCGCGGAAAGTGCTAGTGGACAATAATTACTCTGATAAAGATCTAACTAGGTACCGGTTTTGTTTTCTGACGAAATCTCTTAGATTACGGTCCTATCTCTACACTTATTGCGGATTTCACCAATTAAACAACGTGACTAGCACATCTAAACCGAGTTCAAGAGCTGTCATTGTCAATATTCCAAAGAAAATGACAGTGACAATGACAGCTCTTAAACGTTGTTTACGAGTTGCTGATCGCGTTCAGTTTCATTGGTGAAATCCGCACTTGTCTATTAAAGGCCAGACCCAGGCCAGACGTTAAATTGATAGGCTCACAAACAACTTACCGAGCTATTCATAAGCTTCCTTTATAAACATCCTACCACGATCTAATGTATGGTAATTGTCGTCGTTCGCGCTCCCTTTTCTGTACCGTCGCCGCTTCCTCTTGCGCTGTCAATGTGTCGCAGCAGATATACTTTACTACGGTGTCCGTGATAAACAACAGGATTATATCAAATTGTTATCAATCAGTAGGTACCTACATATTTCCTTTTATAAAAATGTCCAAAACTGGATTTATCATAGACACTGTTGCTTATCTTTTGATAAATAAATGTAAATATTTATTACGAGATTTTTTTATAATGTGTAGTTTCGAATTAAAATATTTTATTTCGACTCCGATTCTCGATCTTATTTATTTGATCATAAAATCGATGTTTGTATTTTTACTCTTTAAGTAGCTTCAGTCTAAGTACTAACAAAATTAATATTATTAAAAGGCAGCTTAATCAGGCTATGCTATTTTATTTAATACTCGTTTTATTGTTTATTTTAGTAACATTGTCATATCCGTGTTTTATTTTTAGATATTTTTTTTTAATATATTATGGGGTCCCCTAAGTAGTATAATTATTGTAGTATGCACTAAATAATACATGTTTGCATTAGGGCTCGTTTACACGAAGCAATTTAATTGCTTTTTGACTGCAACAATTTGGAACCTGCACTGAAATATTGGTTCATATTATGCAATTATGTTGATCCTTGTAAATGGGTATTTATGGTTTTAGGGACTAACTACACTTATTCAGCTCAAATTCAGCTTTTGTCCATAATATTAAAAAATAAACTGTTTTGTATGGAACGACGCGGAAAACTGTTTTTTTTTTCTACGGATTAAAGCTGAATAAGTGTAGTTAGTCCCTTATTCGCCACTACTCCACTGCCAGAATAAATGGAATCCTATGAATCATAAATATCAAGCTAGTGATAGTATAAATGGAATTGATATGACAGGACTAATCTTGCCTGATTCTCATACACGGGGACCTCTTACATAGTAAGACTGGTATTATTTTTATAATTGGCTGTATTTACTTAGTTTATTGGCTCTTAATTTGTGAGGCGTTCTAAAGTGCTAAATTAATGGGAAATTGAAGCAATGAAAAATTAGATGTTAGTATTTGCGTAAGTGGATGTCATTTGCTAAGTTAATTTTAATGTTATTTAGCGCTAATCAGTCTTAGATTGTGCTTCTATTAGTGTTTATCACTCACACGCCTTCTCAACGCGAAACGGTTTGAGGGTCAATTAATTGTATCGTGTGCGATACCCTGAGGGCCTAGATAAATGGCATTCGCTTCGGAGCGCTTCCATTTTTTCAATACGCTATAAATTCAAAGTGACATTGACATGATCACGTGACATTTCGATAGCTTATGTCAACCCCATACGTTTTTTGGCTTTTATACTAGCGTCATCGCTAGTCGAATGGTACTTTGTCTACGCCCTCTGATCAATTTGGTATCGCCGAGATGTTATATAAATATAAAGACGCTAGAAGTCCTAAAACAGTGTTTTTAAAAAATTGACAATATAGCATTTGATTGTAAACAAATATGGATTCATCAGAAAAGATCAGTGTGAGTATTAAACCGTAAAGGTGTGTCCAGATCTGGCGAATGCGCCGCTTGTGAACTGCGCGCGTGAATTTCATGTTCGTACGCAGCCCCTGCGCCGTCCGCGCGCAAGCAACGCGCCGTACTCGAGCGGCGCAGGAAGTGCGCACATCTTCGGAAGCAAATTCACAACTGAGGCTCATAGTTCAAACGCGAAAGAAGCTATGTGAGCATAGCCGCATGCGCGCTGTTCGCAAGTGGCGCATTCGCCAGGTCTGGACACACCTTAATAGAGGCTAGTCGTAATATCGTTGCGATGTAAGTAGACAGTACATGTTGTGCCATAAACCAGACTGGTTATGCTAACAGCACAAAGTCGAGTTTCGAAGGAGAGTCCGTTAATCCAAGATCAACTTAAAAAGATGCTGTCTCTCCCTCAAAAACTAGAATTATAATAATGTTGAACGCACTTTCTTAATAAAGAAAACTGTGATTTTGTTCTCTTATGCCACTTTGTGGTAATTTCAGCAAGTGTATCTTGACTTCTAAGGATTTTTCACAAAGTGACGCAAGACAACAGACCCCTGAAAAAAAAATATCATTGAAAATATTGTGATTTTAGAACATAATTGAAATATCATAATGGGAAATCATAACGAATTTGATTTACCTATGCCGTGTGCATATCACCACACATAGACTAAGTAATGTTGCCAAATGTAAATAATATAGATGTAAGTCTATTATAGGATATTTTCGTCTGAATGTCAGAGTTTTAGCTTGTGGACACACTTTCCCAGAGAAAAATAGATACGAAATGAATTTTTAGATCAATACGAAATTAATTTTATCTACTCTCGTATCATAGAATTCGAATTTCAAAAGAAGTCTATATTGATATGTCAATATAGACTTATTACTTTCTAAACACAATACCGAAATTTAAAAATAAAAGCATAAATAATAAAACACTTTTTCTATAACAATGTTTTAAAACCGTTTAAAACATTTTTTTTTTTACCAATACGATACAGGGCAAATCCAAGAAGTTAATATCACCAAGAAGTTTCCATCAATTATTTTTTTCTAATGAAACGCATATATGCGGGGCGCGCCATTTTTTTTATAGCATAACAAAAAGTTTTGATTACAATTTTTACTTGCCTGTGACAGCGCCCGCTTTAGCGCATGCGCGGTGATGTGCTGGGTTTTGGCGCCATTCATACCTTTTGTTGTACTGAATTTCGTGGGAATTTTTATTATAGTCTGATATCATTTAGTAGGCTCAATCCCAATGTATGAGAGTAGATAAAGTAGTGTATTAAACTGCACATAACTTGGTATTAAAACTCTCGTGTAGATTCTACTAAAAACCCCGCCTACGACTCGGTTTTTGAACACACACACGTGTTTTAATACCACTCATTATGCAACAGTTTTATAAACTACTAATACAGGATCTGTAGATGATTTTTCATACAAGTGGTAATATTAAAAGACGTTATCGATAGCTTATGTAAATCGCATAGTTGTCTTTTAACATTCACCGTTGTAGAAAAAGTTTTTCTATAGTTAGTTCAATGATGTTAGAAAAGGCCTAATTCCAATGTAAAATTTTCCAGTGTGTTCGCAGCTCTAGTGTAATATAACTATTGTAAAAGAAGTAGTGGCAGTCTTTAGATTGGGTAGTGTGTACACTGTGAGACATTACGTTGGATGTCAATGCGTCGTCTCGTGTTTAATCGAATAACGAATGTCTTAATGGCCATTATCATTTATTTTAAATTAACAAACGTGAATGTCTGTTGAAATTTGATGTATTAAAATATATTTTCTAGACAAACATTACATTTCATTCACAGTCCATTGACCTCTAAATTTTAAGACCACGACTGATGGAATGTAGGTAAATTTTAGAAAATATCAAATAGTATTCATATACAGGATGAAATTGAATTCATGAGCATCCTTTTTAAGGGATCATTGCACTCATGAGCATCCTTTTTAAGGATGATCATTGCACTCATGATTATGAACACCTTGTGCTCTTACTATGGGACCAAACCTGAAATCGCGAGAAAAAAAACAACTATACTACATTTTGCCGAGTTATGTGAACATATAGGGAACAGCTTATTTTTTTCGCGATTTCAGGTTTGGTCCCATAGTCAGTGTGTGACTTGACACTGGCATGGCCACCATCAGGGATTTTAATTTTGATAACATAAAAAATTTGTCGCCAAATATCAAAAAATAATAAATAATAATAAAAAATAAATAATAAAATATAAAAAAAATAAAATAAGTGGAAAGAAGAAGAAGAGAAGAAAGAGAGAGTGGAAGTATAGTGGTGGTGTGTGGTAGTGTAGTAATATATATATATATATATATATAATTTGTCGGTCACCAGTGACCGATAAAACTTGTAAGGGTTTATAGGTATAGGTGGCCGATCTGGGGAGCATCTCCCCAGCTTAGCCCAATTTGAATCTCAAAGCGAAGATCTGTTTTCTCCCAAATTTTGACGCTAATTAGTCGCAAGTATTCGCCAAGTCACAGATTTAATCGGGTCTTGGTCTATAAGATAAAATGAGTTAAATTTTTAAGGTATAGTCCAAGAGCTAGATTGAAGAGTTTACGACAACTACGAGTATTTGATTTAGCTCTTGTGTTATCAAAATTAAAATCCCTGATGGTGGCCATGCCAGTGTGATACGTAAAAGTAGTTCATAATGATGAGTACAATAACCCCTTAAAAGGATGGCCCATAAATTCAATTTCAACCTGTAGAAATATGATTGACATGTATGAAAACATTATGTTTTGAGAGAAGGAAACAAACATTTAAAGTATACAAATTCTGATTCTTTATTTTTATTAAATCCAGGTCTATTCACTGTACAACATGTAAAGTATGGGGCGCTCGGTCTCACGGCTCGACACCGCTTTTACAAATTTGTTTAATTAACTTCGAATTTCACTATATGTACATCGGCAGCGCGGGCCGGCCGCGAGGCGTCAGCGCAACTATTGCGGGCAGCAGTCGTCATCTCACTCAGATTCACAGATAATAAAATAGTACAATATGCTCTGCATGCTAGTATAGTACGGATCAAGGTTTACTTTAGCCTATAACAAAGGTATTTCTAAGGTTGGTATTTATTTAACAGTCAACAAAGTGATAAACGGTCACAAGTCTCGTTTATACATTGTCGGAGCGGCGGAGCAAACAAAAGTATACCCGCGGCGGTTGAACAAACCGCACCAACCGCACGGTGCACCACTACGATACGAACAGCTCGGAAAGTCAGAGACAACATAGATCCTACACTCGATATTCTATCAGCCCAGGTTCGCACGGGAGATTTGTTGTCTCGCACTAGGATTTTCAACTCTACGTGTTGACCGAGCGTTGAAAAATGCTACAATGGCAAAAAAAAACACTGTTGCATTTTTAACTCTCGGCTCTCGGTCTAAGCAGTGCGTTGAAAATCCAGTGCGCGATAAAAACTCGTCCGTAGTCTCTCGGGCTCACACGACGGCGCCGTTGAAGCTAGTGGAGGGATGGAGGGGTGCGGCTAGGAGGGCGGCGGGGTTGTGGGGCTGGCAGGCGCGGGCGACTCGTCGGGCGCGGCGCGACCGGCCGAAGCGCGCAGGCAGTCGCCGTGCGCCTTGTACTCGATGGGTACGGTGGGCGGCAGCTGCAGGATGCGGCGCAGCGCGTCGCGCACGCGCGCTGCCGCCAGCGTGTCGGACGCCGTACGGTGCCACACCGCTAGGTGGTCGTCCTGTAACAACATCGTAATAGGTGATGGCATTCGTGATACAGGGTAATCCTAGTAAGTGCCAAAGCACTCCTTGACACCTAAGTGCACATTAAATAAGACCCACTACTGTACCCATTACTACTGTACTGTACTTACTGTACCCATTTTTGTAGTAATATTTCTTTGATTATTTAAAACAAATTTTACATAGGGTGACACAAGGGGTGGTCTTATCGCTAAAAGCGATATTTTAAAGACAACCTTTGTATGCATTAAGGGAGAAGGAGAGATAATACTGCGGGCAATCTATGGAGCACCATTTACATAGGCGAGCTCGAAAATTTTAGCACCCAGTCTGATGGGTGGAATACAATAGATACAAAAGAAAAAAGATGTCCTTACCTGGAACCGTACGGAGAGCACGACCCCGCAGAGCTCCTGTCCGACCATGAACTGCTCGCCAAGCATTGCCATGCACAGGTCCTCCCACGCGCGATCCGTCTGTGTTTTACGTAGTCGTACAACCTGAGAATGGAGCATAATACATTAGAATGTGGATGGTCTCACGTCTGGATCGTATGTCGCTGGAACAGCAACAAGCAAATCAAGGTGCTCTTCTGAAGGCGTCCGAACGCAACCGCAAACCGCAGCGGGAACGCCGCTCAATTGCAATGACAGACCATCGTGTCGCCGCACACGACCGATGTCTATGTAACTCTATGAAACGCGCAGCAATACAGGGCGCTATTTATGGAGGCATTTTCAGAGCACCTTTTAAGCACGACTTTACAAACATCTTCATGACAAGAAACTTTTTTACACATTTCCAGACACGTCTAAACCTACCTCCCAGTACTTAGAACTTTATCATGTGTCATTGCTTTTAATAAAGAGTCATCATCTGCTTAGCCTTTTCCCAACTATGTTGGGGTCGGCTTCCAGTCTAACCGGATGCAGCTGAATACCAGTATTTTACATGGAGCGACTGCCTATCTGACCTCCACAACCCAGTTACTGGGTAATACGATACCCCTTGGTAAGACTGGTTGTCAGACTTTCGGGCTTCTGACGACCCGTAACCACTGTCAAAGATCCACGAATGACAGCCGGGACCAATGGCTTAACGTGCTTTCCGAGGCACAGAGGGGTCTCGGTATGTAAAGAATGGTCACCCATCCACTGACCAACCCCGGCAAGCGTAGCTTAACCTGATGAATCGACCCGTGCGGCTGTTATTACTTAGCCACGAGCTCCTCCTTTTAATAAAGCCAGCTTTTTAATAAAGAGTATTCACTCTATTATTGATACGAGTATAAAGCCATTGTATTTCTCGAGCGCGTGTCAATCAATACAATTCAAAATTTAGGTCAACAACATGAAGTTCACTCGTGATACAACAAATATCCTTACCCATTTCCCTCCATTGACATTGGCAGGGTCCTCCCACATGGGCTTGATGCCCAGTTTGAAGAGGTGAAGGTCGGAGAGTGGTGGCAGCTCGGACGGCCGTGCCATGTGCGTGTACAGACCCCACCATTGCTCCACGCTTGCCACCCTACCCACCAGACGTAATGCCTGGAATTGATGTAGAAAATATAATTAGGTATAAACTGGATATATTAAGTCACCTTTCACCCTGTATATCAACTGTATATTAAATGAATGGGATAAAGTTATTCAGAGAATGTATAACAGCGAATTCGTTATCACTATTAATTGTGGTGTTTGACAGATAGTTGATTGCTCTGAGGTTGATTGACTGACAGTTGAATATTATTACAAGTGAGGGTACCTCAAAGTATAATTTTAAGCGACCAACAAGTAACCAGCAGAAAACAAAATGACCGCGAAATAAGTACACTTACTGACAAGTAACCAGCAGAAAACAAAATGACCGCGAAATAAGTACACTTACTGCGTTGCCGTTACCACATGACTGAATATTCGTCAGCGGTTTAGTTGCCAATGAGGAAAAAAAAAGTACATAATAACTATCATTACCATTTTAACCAAAAGAATGAAAAACTCGCGACTTTATTACTGTTTCTATGCAACTTAAGGCTGATTTAACCAAAGCCAAATATCTTTTATCTGCAGAATAAAATTGATGTCTGACAGTATTGGTATGCAAAAATTGTCAAAAATAAGAAAATTATTTGCTGGACAAGGCTTATACTATGTATAAAAGCTTGGTTGAATTCGCCCTTAATAATTCACAAAGAAATTAAACATAGATAATGATTTGTTAGAAGTAATTGCTCTACCAGCTAGTCTCAAGTTTTGCCTGTGATTATTTGTTACCTTAATTAAAAAAAAAAAAAACTAAATTGAAATATATGTTTTATACTTATGGATTAAGAATTGCAGTTTCAAATAAAATACCTTTTTATTAGCAACTTAGCAAACAATTGTTTTAAAATATTTTGTTGTCTTTGCAAATAATACCTACAATGGCTTTTTATTGCAGTAATATCAAATTACTAAAAGCTGGTTGTCTTGATACTTTTACCTGTATATTTTCATTTAAAATATGTTTCCTGTACTAAAGATTTTAGAATTTGACTAAAACTAATTGCATGCACGTGGGTGGCACTAGCACAGAGAAATATGGCATTGGCACACATAAAAGAGAATTGGGTGACAATAGTGACCCACTTGAGTGCATTCCATTGTGCATGTGTCGGTGCAGACTGCAGAAATAATTTATGCATTTTTAGGAAATGGTATCTGAAATCAATTGAAGCTTATACCAAAAATTTCTGTTTATTTAAGGGCGCTGTTACAAGTGGGTAGTCAAATCATTACTTTTGTGTAAAAAAAGTCCTTCAGTTAAAAATATATAAGATAACATTTTTTTTTTTTGTGCTTAAAAATTATGTAGATATGGAAATATTCTACAGGCATAATTTCTTATAGCAAGTTCAATTTCTAAAAGATATACCTACATACTCAAATAACAGCTAAGTTACATCAGCTCAGAATGTAGGTCATGCTAACAAATGCAAATCAATAGAGCTAAGGTTGTCTTAAAAATTTAATATTATGTACATTGCAACCTTGCTCAAATTATTTCTGTCCACTGGGGCAATATTATGGTAGAAGCATAAATGGAGTAGTTAAATGCTTTGCAATGTTTATGCATTTGCAGTCATATAGTAATCAAATTAATAAATTTATTTCACAATTGTGTGCTGGTATCTATGCTTACGCATGGAAGTGAATGTTGGGGGTGGCAAAAGAAGCATGAAAGTAGAATAAATGCTATGGAAATGTGTTGCTTGCGACGGATGTGCGGTGTGACTATGAATGATAGGCTGAGGAATGATGTGATAAGGCAATGGTGCGGTTTAAAAGAAGATGTAATGACAAAAATTGAAAAGAGTATGCTTAGAACTTAGATAGTTTAGAAGATGAATGAAAGGTGACTATCAAAAGGTAACACAAGGCAGATGTGAGTGGAAACGCCAGGAGCCGGACACCCTAGGAAGACAGTGACTTTATTGTACCACAATTTTTAAAATAAATAAGGATCGTAGCTGGTGGCATTCTGTAGTTTCTGCCTACCCCGATGGGAAGAAGTGAGTTTATGTTTGTATGTAATAAATTAATGGGTAGCATGGCAATTCACACAAATATCTATTCCACGTTCTGAGATCAGATCTTTTAGCTGTAACCTGTAAGCAGCAATATGTCGTGTTGGTTGGATGTGACAACTTTTGTCTTAAACCAGCTGGCAGAAAAATGAGGTAGGCAGGTAGGTGCCTCAGACTAAATAAAAAACAAAGACAAAGCATTGTCAACAGTGACATGAAGCCCCACATTTTGGGTTTCGTAAATATGTGTGCACCTAGTGAGGTGTAGTTTAGTTATGATGGTTTGGTGTAAATGAGGAGCTCGTGGCTAATTAATAAAGGCCGTACGGGTCGAACCATCAGGTTAAGCTACGCTTGCCGGGGTTGGTTTCGTGGACCTTTGACAGTCATTACGGGTCGTCAGAAGCCCGAAAGTCTGACAACCAGTCTTACCAAGGGGTATCGTATTACCCAGTAATTGGGTTGTGGAGGTCAGATAGGCAGTCGCTCCATATAAAATACTGGTATTCGGCTGCATCCGGTTAAGACTGGAAGCCGACCCCGACATAGTTGGGAAAAGGCTAGGTAGATTGATTGGTGTAAATGTGTGCATGTGAGCATGTATGCACAGAACAAGGTGTAGTTTTGCGAATGCTTCACTGTATTGTTTACAGCACTATGTTTTGGTTTTTTATTTAGTCTGAGGTAGGTGCATGGCATTGTCATTTCCCGTGTGAAGGACCTCTGGATCTGACTCTGATTAAGAATAATTAATTTGGGAGTTATCTTAACATATAATATCATCTTAAGAGTTCTATCTTAAAATTAACTCTGCTTCTTTCACCTTTCATAAAAATTATGGGTTACTAGCTCAAACAAGCAGGTTTGAATGATAATACAAAGGTGTAGCAATAGAATTTAGAAAGTTCATTAAGCATTCAAAACTTGGTCCTCTTGAAGTCGTGAATCTAAATTTAAGGAAGCTTTCAGACAGAGAAAAGAAAAAAAGTAAGAAGAAAATGTTTTGTAAATCTATCCTGTTGTATCTTATAATTAATCAAAACTGTGCCTTATTGATAAACATATGCAAATTAATAATAATTTGCATATTACTACAATAAATCTTCTTTATGTATGTGCAATTTGGGTAGTACACTATATTTCTGTAATGTTTTTTTTGAGATGCACCTCCTTGTCAGCATGGCAGTCTAGCATGGACATCAACAAACCTGTACATAACCAGTGGTGGACGCGGAGAGCTCGCGCGCGGGCGGGCGACGCGAAAACCACATCCAGTAGGAGTACTCGAGCTTGTGCTCGTGCGCCGGCACGGGCGGCGGCGTCGCTTCATCAGAGTTCCTGTCATCCTCGTCATTGTTGCCGTGGTTCTGCGCAGCGCCACCACCTTGCCCACCCTCCCCAGATCGACGTTCAGGCACGTTTAAATTGTAAAACTTGCACATTTTCCTCTCTGTCATGTTATTTCAAAGATACTAACATGTTTCACTAACGGCCTAACCTAGGACACGTTGCTTTATTTGAACTACCAGAATGTAAACAATACTCAAACTGTGATTCTATAATTACACTACACAATTAAAAAACTAGGAACGCCTAAATAATATTTAGAGACGGCTAATAAATAAATCTTAATCAGCCTATTCCCTCTTTTACTGTGTATAACCTTTTTCTTTCCGTCATCAAAATTCAAATCTGTCAATTGACAGCATGGGTACATTCGTCCAAATTGAGTTGTATTTGTATCTAAAATAACAAAGACAAAAAGATATAAAACTTACTAAAGAGCAAAAGAGAAAAGAAATATAACGCTTCTTCTGAATTTGGACGTATTATTTAATACGAAGCTAAAAAAATCTGTGTTCCTATCCCATTTCAGTAATTTGAAACGACGCATTTATTATTATTCTACTAAATACTAAACTTCATTTTTTAACTTTACTGTAAAATTTTTGAAAATTTAACTAAGCCGAATATTGGTATAGTGCGCTTCAGTATAAAGCTCAATATTTTACATCCACTGTGGCTGAATCGGCTAAATACAGGTGTTATTGAACTAAACTAATTTGACAGTCAATCTGTCAATCAATGTTATTAAAAAAAGTTAACAAAACGTCAAATTGGCGGCGGGACAAACGAAAACATCGATTAAATTATTAAATAAAAAGCAATTAAAGCTTTATTTTAGTTAAAACTGTGCTTTTGCTAAATTACCGAAGTCATTAGTGCTAGTTTTGTCCAGTTTTGTTACTACTTTCAAGCGTTCACCTTGAAAACTATGTTGAAGTGCACTTCTCAGTAGTTGTTAGAGTTTTATACATAGCGTGATGGATAAATCTGAACCTATCGATAGAAGTAGTATAGAAGGGTGCATGAACATCGATTTGATGCGGTCACTCGTCAAGCAATACTCTGAACTGGTAAATATTATGTTTGTGTGTCACATTAATGGCAATCTGTTTGAGTAGGTTATTTTGCTCACAAACAAAGATGAGTGAAGTCTTTGCTGACAAGAATTACATTCTAGGAATACAAGGGCATACATCTAAGGAACGATGAACCTAAATAAGATGTGGTGTCTCTAAGAACCTTTTAATATCTTATTAACCATAAGCAGTGTTCTCGAATTGATTAATATTTCTTAGGAAGACCAATTATTAGTTGTGTAGGTACTGACAATTATTGAACTTCCTTTAACAATCCTCATCATCATTCTCTTGCCTTAATCCCAATTTATTTGAAGTTACTGTAGTATGTCTTTGTCCATGTCTTCTCTAGTAGTTATCTTACAGAAATAAGTATTAATTTCCTTACATTGGATAACTGAATATTCTTTATTGCCTATTTAAAAGAATGTATATGTGTATGTTAACACTTTGCAGGACACTAATACCTTGAAGGACACAAAGTGACACAATCAATCTTCTTAGCCTTTTCCCAACTATGTTGGGACCGGCTTCCATTCTAACCAGATGCAGCTAAATATCAGTATTTCACATGGAGTGACTGCTTATCTGACCGCCACAACCCATTTACTGGGTAACACAATACCCCTCAAAACACAATAGAAGTTTTATTATTAATCAATTCAATCATAAATTAAATTATTTAATGAGACTAATAATTATGTTATTACTGCTATGGCCGTATAGTGTCCTTCAAAGCATTAAGCTCATAGACATCTTAACAATAAAACTTCTGCATCTTGTTCAGAGTCCCGCAAACTGTTATAGTAGACTGAATTTTGGTAGTAATATTTTCAACCAATTAAAGCCAAAATTACTTAAGATACATACTACTACTTTTGAAACAATGTGTTCTAGGGTCAATGGACCAGCGCTCTATTCTGGGCGGATGCAGCGGCGGCTGCAGCAGGTGGTGGCCTGGACTCAGCCAGCGGAGACGATGTGTGGCTCCTGGCTAGTGCCATGCTCGCTAGAGGAGAGCTGCATAGAGCTGCACATGCAGTCTCTTCTAGGGGACTCCATAGGTACACATACATAAACTCACACCTTTGTCCGATGGGGGTAGGCTGAAACTACAGATCACTTGCTGCTATGATCTTTACATACTCCTTTGGCTTCTTTTTCGTTTTATTCTTTCAACTCTAACTTTTAAGTGGTTAAAACAGGATTAAGGGTGCATTTCCAATGATGCGGAGCTGAGCGGAACGGAGACGTGCAGGAATGGAGCAATCATAATGGTTAAACTCCTCATCTCTTCTCTTGTCTCGACTGTGATTGAAAGATTCCTGCACATCTCTGCCCAGCTCCACGACAGTGGAAACGCACCCTGAAGCTAACGGTAGATAGAGCTTTATTTATTGTTAAATTCAGAATTTGGTAGTTTCACTTATGCCCGGTTACTGAAGAATTCTTAAACGTATTTTTTATTTTTTATAGTTGCTATTGAATCGACAAAATTATCTATAAGCGAATTCCTTCCTTATGCTCGGTTTATGAGGTCCTCTGATAAACCATTGTTGGTATTTCACTCGACTTTTAAGCTAAAACGTTCCTTAATGATGTGTTCAGGAACACAATATCAAACCAACAATCACTATCAAATGGATAAACTCCGTACTTTAGAAACTGTGCATGATTCACCTTTGTGAATGTTCATTTATTTAATTACTTGAGATTACAAATAATACTTATTTGCATAAAGACATGGTGTGTAAGGTAAAGTACAATATATTCAGTAAACTTGCAGCTTAACAAACCACAAACAAACTTGTATGCAGCAGCAAAATTTGGATCCCCCTTGATAATATTAGCAACAGTAAATTCTTTTATTTCATCATACATAAATAAAGTCACGCCTTCTTCCCATGGGGGTAGGCAGAAACTACAGAACGCCACCTGCTACGATCCTTACATACTCCTTTGGCTTCGTTTACGTTCATACATCTGGTCACGACGGTGGTGAGTACCACTCACATGACGTTTGTGAAGAACATCACCAATAAGGTCACTATTATGTCTTCCTAAGGTGTTCCCTCCCAGCGATTCCACTCACATCTGCCTTGTAAATACCTTTTGTTAGTCGCCTTTCATTCATCCTCTCAACATGACCAAACCATCTAAGCATACTCTTCTCAAATTTTGTCACTACGTCTTTTGTGCCTTATGACATCATTCCACAGCCCGTCATTTAAGTCACACCACACATGCTCGCAAGGAACGCATTTCTACAGCATTTATTCTACTTTCATGCTTCTTTTGCCACACCCAATATTTCATTCATTTTATCATTAGTTTAATAAGTCAATTGCAAACTGTAACTTTTATAATTAATAATAATAATACCAGTCTATTACTGGGGCTCTTGGGTAAGTAATAACAGCTGCCCGGGTTGATCTATCAGGTTAAGCTACGCTTGCCGCGGTTGGTTCGTGGATGGGTGACCATCTTTACATACCGAGACCCCTCCGTGCGTCGGTAAGCACGTTAAGCCGTTGGTCCCGGCTGTCATTCGTGGATCTTTGATAGTCGGTATGGGTCGTCAGAAGCCCGAAAGTCTGACAACCGGTCTTACCAAGAAGTATTGTATTACCCAGTAACTGGGTTGAGGAGGTCAGATAGGCAGTCGCTCCATGTAAAATACTGGTATTCAGCGGCATCCGGTTAGACTGGAAGCCGACCTCAACGTAGTTGGGAAAAGGCTAGGCAGATGATGAATACCAGCCTGTTACTGTACCACTGCAGGGCAAAGGCCTCAAGAGAAGGCACAAGCATTAATCACCACGCTTGATCAAGGTGGATTGGTGATTTCAGTCTTATAATATAAATTACTAGCTGACCCGCCAGACGTTGTCATGTCAATTTTTTTTTTTTCTTTTGATCCATCCCAGTAAAGAGAAGAATGAAACAAAAAAAAAAATCAAATCGGTCAAGCTGTTTTTGATTTTTTGCGAGACTAACGGACAACAATTGATTTTTATATATAAGCACAGAATACACAATAGTACAAGTACCTACAGAAGATTCTCTCCGCAAAATCATTGAATAAATAGCGACTCTTTCTGCGACACAATAAAGTGCAATTCAGGTCGCACAGCGTTAATAACCTACAGTTAACCCCCGTACGCACGAGCGTAATAAAATCGCGGCGGGATTTTATAGCGCACTGGATTGTCAACTCTCGTTGTTGAGCCGAGCGTTGAGAATCCAACTTAACAATAACAGAGTACATTCTAGCGCGTCGAAAAAACTTGGATTTTGCACTCTCGGCGCTAAGCAGAGCGTTCAAAATCCAGTGCGCTACAAAATCCCGCCGCGATTTTATTACGCCCGTGCGAACGGGGGTTTATAGTCACCTTGAAGTTGCCTCTCTTTCTATCGCGTAGCTCTTTTATACCTTCTGACTCGTTATGGTTGTCTTTTTTTACGACGCGGCGCGTGAGCGAGTATCGAACTAACGTGCGAGCCGGCCGGCGCGCGGCACCCCACACTGAATTAGCCCGACATGTCGAGCCCGCCGCGTACTTGTAGCTTCATACCTATAATGCGGAGTGCGCCTGGCCTGATACGAGTATAAGTCCAGGTTTCCTCACGATGTTTATTTATTATTTCAGACGTCACTTACTATGCCTCGGCGTGGCGATGCGCGCATACCTAGCGGCGCGCGAGCCGACCACGGCACTAACCTTGATGGACGAGTGTGACCCCATGCTACTAGAGCCCAGGAACACTGACCAGACACATAACGTGAGTCTTCTATTATACTCTTTGTTATTAGTTACTAGCTGCGCCCCGCGGTTTCACCCGCGTAAACAGGGATAAAAAGTAGCCTATGTGTCCAGGGTATAAGCTATCTGCATACAAAATTTCATTCAAATCGGTCCAGCCGTTTGAGCGTGAAGAAGTAACAAACATACAAACACACACACTCATATAAACTTTCGCCTATATAATATTAGTGTGATTATAAAGCACGTACCCAAGTAGGCCGCTGCAAACATAATTTGGCGAAATGAGGCATTATAGATTCATCCAACCTTTAGTGCGGGGGTGGTGCTTCTGAACAGACTGTGCCCCATCTGCTAAAGTGTCCCAAATGTCTGTTCACCTGCACCCTTCACGATCTGAACAACTGCAACGCCTCTGACGCCGCAATAAATGCGGCCAGCTACTGCGCCCGAACAATATAAGAAACAGATGTACCATTGAAACGAAAAGAAGGAACAAGAAATGTTATTCAAGTGTCAAAACAAAATCTGCCTAGCCTTTTCCCAACTATGTTGGGGTCGGATTCCTGTCTAACCGGATGCAGCTGAATACCAATATTTTACATTGAGCGACTACCTATCTGACCTCCACAACCCAGTAACTGGGTAATACGATACCCCTTGGTACGAGTCTGATTGTCAGACTCGGGCTTCTGACGACACGTAACGACTGTCAAAGATCCACGAATAACAGCCGGGACCAACGGCATAACGTGCTTTCTGAGGCACGGAGTAGTTTCGGTATGTAATGATGGTCACCCATCCACGGACCAACCCCGGCAAGCGTAGCTTAACCTGATGTATCGACCCGTGCAGCGGTTTTTACTTAGCCACGAGCTTCAAATGTCAAAACAGTTCCCTAATAATTATTTATTTATTATTATTAATTATATTTCACAAATTATTGAATGCGTCGACGTAGTGTACATTTTGCGAGAGTTGAGTGTAACCAGGATTCTGTTTCCAGCGTGCTTTAGCAGGCGTGCTAGTGTGGCAGGCGCGCGCACTAAGTTCACTGGAACGTCGCGAGGCAGCGGCCGAGGCGCTGTCCGCAGCCCTTAGAGCTGACTGCGCGCATTACGAAGCCCTCGACTTGCTGCTGGAACAGCATGCGCTCACGCCTCATCAGGGTATGTATGTGGGACGTAAACGCTACGTAATCGCTGCACAAACGCACATTTTCCGATACAATCACACACATCATTTAAATTCATGTCCGTGTTCCTTGAGGGGTGGTACACAGGGGTGTACAGTATTAATAATATAAAAAAAGTACTTTCGACAAAACGGACGCCTTTACACATTAATGTTGCTTTTTGTGTACACTGATTCATTGAAAAAACTCGGCCCATATGGTTCTTTGTTTTACCTTGTCATAAGTACAATTGTAACAAAATTGTTCTAAAATTGGAAAGGCCTAGCTTTTATCGATGGTACATTGCAAGTTGTTAATCTAGCCAGTCAGACCAGGCGGACTCCGCATTTTAGGTATGAAGCTACAAGTACGCGGCGGGCTCGACTTGTCGGGCTAATTCAGTGTGGGCTGCCGCGCGCCGGCCAGCTCGCACATTAGTACGATACTCACTCACGCGCTGCGTTGTAAAAGAAGACAACCATAACGAGTCGGAAGGTATAAGAGTTACGCGATAGAAAGAGAGGCAACTTCTAGGTTAATATAACTGTCGGTAATTAACGCTGTACGACCTAAATAGCATTTTATTGTGTCGTAGCAAGAGTCGCTATTTATTTAAATGATTTTGCGGAGTGAATCTTCTGGACTTGTACTATTATGTATTCTGTGCCACAGTAGTAATATTTCCCATACAAAAATTTATTAGTGGCTAAAAATAAATTACAACTAAAGTATTTATATTACAGGTGCAAGTAATGATAGTTTGGAATTAGAATGTTACTCGTAGGTAGCGATCTGCCCGATCTAGGTTTACTCAAACCTGTGTTTCATTAGGACATCACTTCACATACTTACTACACTATACAGTAAACCCCATTCAGCCTATTGCAACCTACCGCACAAATCAAGACTCCGGGCTGGTGTAGAGAAGAATCCCACCACACTACCGGCTTTATACAAAAGGGCCAAAATACTTAAAGGCGCTTTCTTCTACTACGGTTGATTGACGTTCAGTCAAAATGTTGTAATGATACGTTCGTCAAAACGTCGGCCAACCTTTAGCCATATTGCAAACGGATCAAAATATAGGGTAACCAGAAGTCGCGCTCGCCGGCCGCTGCCGCGGCACCGTACGCTTAGCTCGCTCGGCGCGCGCGTGATTGGTCACAGTTCTAACCGAACCTAACCATTTTGGAACTAAAAACTACAAAGCTCCGCGCCAAATTGTGTTATGCCGGAAAATTGATCAGCTGCAATGTAGAACGCGATGCGCTATCACAATGCGGCGTACGTTTGTTTAGCCGTAATACATTTCGTACGGACCCCTTCGTGTGCGAATCCGACTCGCACTTGGCTGGTTTTTTATTGTTCTTTTTTATTGATATAAATATTTCCTGTCCCAAATAAAATATTTTTCTTTCTTTCCATAAGGTCTGTGTAAAAAAAAAAACTTTATTTCAGACATCAATCCATAAATTGTTAGTCAATTAGTAACAAAATCAATCTGCCTAGCCTTATCCCAACTATGTTGGGGTCGGCTTCCAGCCAACCGGATGCAGCTGAATACCAGTATTTTACATAGAGCGACTGCCTATCTGACATCCACAACCCAATACTGGGTCACACGATACCCCTTGGTAAGGCTAGTTGCTTATAATATATTTAACAATTTGTTGCAGAGAGCGAGCTGATAGAATCTCTGCCTATCAACAGTCAGCTGAGCGCGGCGGAGGGCGCCTTGCTGCGTGCGGCGTACCGCGAGCGACTCAACCGGTACTCGCCTGCGCCCGTCAACCTGCCTCCGCCGGATGCTGATTGTCCTGTAAGTGCTGATCGCCTTTCGTATTTGATTGACTTGCACAGGAAGGTCTCAAAAAACTCACTTAAAAAAAAAAAACAAAAGTATAGCATGTAGTAGCATGATGCTGCGACATTTAAAAGTAAGTGTCGCAGCGCTGGTATTCTGATAGGGCCCGAAGGAACACATTATACGAAAAAGTGCATTACTGGTGCAATGCATTCGGGTAGTGGCGGATTTGCAGTGTTGGCCGCCCTAGGCCCCAGGCCATGCAGTAAGTACGAGCCGCTTCTTTCTCAGCAACCATCATATAGACTATACAGGGTGTTTGGTGCATCGTTTGCCAAATTGAATTGGCCGAAAGAAGAGGTCATTTGCTATCGCTTCAGGCTCAAGTACTCATTTTTGGCCACACCGGTTTTTTTATTACAACTTTCTAATTTTTATTTTGAAAAAATCCAAAACTCAGCATTAAAGCTTAAATTAAAAAAAAGTTTTAAGTGTAGTCTTCAAATTTCATTTTTATTTACATATGTACTGTTGTATGGCTCTATCAAATTTAAAATTACTTGCAAGTAACATCTAGTTTTTTTTTAATAAATCACAAAGTTTTTGGAAAAATAAAAAATGAACTTAAAACTCAACTTTAAATAGCTATAAAAAAAAAATAAAAGCGATCAGGATCTTCGAATTATTTTAAAAAGTTCTCTAGTCTGTTCCCTTTCCAACGGTATGTAATGTGTTAAAAAACTCTTTTAATATCTTTAATAATTAGCTAAATGTGTAGTCGAGACACATCAGGCTGATATTGGATATTACGTTTAAAACACTAGTTTTCGCATAAATTACATGCTATTAGTAGATAGATACTGTTATCTCACGTCTTACGTAGTCTCTTATCTCGTTCTTACATAGGGAACTTTCCTCGAAATTGAAAAAAAAATACATTATTACAAAAATAATCATTTATTAATAAGTAATTTAATTACATACTAATCTTACAAGTCTTGTTCAAACTGTCTACCACTATTGCGTATGCACGCGCGACATCTTCGTCTTATCTCAACTGTAGTGGTGCGTAAACGCATTTCTGCTTTGATCGTCATGAAAGCCGCCTCAATGCGTTGGACTAAATCATCTCTTGTCTCAACTTCCGTGGCGTAGACGAGTTCTTTGGCCCGTCCCCAGACGTAAAAATCCAACGGAGTTAAGTCTGGAGAACGTGGAGGCCAAGGAATAGGGCCATCCCTCCCAATCCATGAGTCCGGGAATGCATCATTCAAGTACTCCCTGACGGTTATTCTCCAATGAGCGGGACAACCGTCATGTTGGAAAACAAAAGACCTGTTTGATGGTGCGTCCCGATACACAAACTTAGCGTATTAGTGAACTTACTGAAACATTTTTTAAACACATTGCATACCGTTGGAAAGGGGATAGACTAGAGAACTTTTTAAAATAATTCGAAGATCCCGATCGCTTTTAGTTTTTTTTTTATAGCTATTTAAAGTTGAGTTTTAAGTTCATTTTTTATTTTTCCAAAAACTTTGTGATTTATTAAAAAAAAACTAGATGTAACTGGCAAGTAATTTTAAATTTGATAGAGCCATACAACAGTACATATGTAAATAAAAATGAAATTTGACGACTACACTTAAAACTTTTTTTTTAATTTAAGCTTTAATGCTGAGTTTTGGATTTTTTCAAAATAAAAATTAGAAAGTTGTAATAAAAAAACCGGTGTGGCCAAAAATGAGTACTTGAGCCTGAAGCGATAGCAAATGACCTCTTCTTTCGGCCAATTCAATTTGGCAAACGATGCACCAAACACCCTGTATAATGAAATGAATTCAGAAATTTAGTTAACTTTAATATCTGCTACCCTACTGATTTTTTTTCGCGATTTCAGGTTTGGTCCCATATTAAAAGTTTTCATAATGATGAGTCATGAACGAATTAACCACTGGACCCGACATATAAGCGGACGTACCTTTACCGGTCTTGTCAGTAACCAGGAAATTCTAGCCTTGGTCGTTTGATTTTGCGTCAGTCTCAAGCACTTACTTGTCAACAAAACATCTCCCAAAAATGACAAAATGTTCAGTTAAATGGTGTAAAAAACTATAGCGGCGGAAGCAGCACTATTTCTTTTTACTTGTTTTCACATTATTTTATTACATTAATTGTTGTTTATCACAAAATTTAATCAAATGTAAAATAAAATTTCGTATTACCCAACTATGTTAAATGTAGTCTATATTTCTATGTAATGTTGACATCTGACAACCATCATAAAATGACTGGATTACACCATTCAGAACGAATGACAAAACTGTCGAGCGAGTCAATTTGACATCAACGAGTGCTTGACTGTGTCGAAAAATATATCGATATTTGACGATGTGACTGAATGAATGATGATGTTATTTGTACAATTCAATAACACTTAAAATACTTATATGACATTAAATTTATAATAATATTTTTTATAATTAAATAAAAATATTATATATGCAAAAATTATAATTAGTACTTATGTGTACTTAAAATATATTTTTTTATTTTATACAAAATTTATACGTGTCGTTTTGCATCCTCGTAAAATTTCAGGGAGTGATACAGAACATCAAACGGAACAACTTTCTCAATGGAACCAACATCGTAATCGCGAAAAATATTTCAACTGTCCCATAGAAAACTTCAATACCTACTCGACGCAAATGTATGGGACGGCTGATTATTTTTTCGCGATTACGATGTTGGTGCTACGGAAATAGTTGTTTAGTTTAATTGTCTATACCACACCCTTAAATTTGACGAGGATGCAAAACGACACGTATACTTTGGAATATTATTCCACTGACACTGTAATAATAATAAACGATTCTTTTATTTTAACACTTAAATTATACGAAATTTTAGATTTCCTAGTGACCCTTCTCGGAAGAGAAAGTGGGTAGAAGCAGTTCGTAGAGAGGAAACCTGGATATCAACAAAATTATCGTATATTATATCGACTACGTTCAGGCACTAGTAATAGAGTGAATGTTTACGAATTTTGTATCTGTGTTTATAATAATGTAATAAAATCTTTGTGTGCGTTATGCTCCACTTGGTTGAACGAGTTTCCATATATTAGGTTGGGGAAAAAGTCTTTTCGCATTATAGTATGTATGAACTTAAAATAAAATCTCTTTGGCTATACTATTTGTATCTGGCTGGTTTTGGTATCATTGAAAGTTTTAATTTTAAAGAACATAATTCCAAATTCAAATTAGGAAAAGGTGTGATTTTCATTTGTTTTTCGTACTGTCAAGATGAGTGAATCTAATGAAGAAATTCGATACATTTTCAAATTTTACTACAAAAAAGGTAAAAATGCAACGCAAGCCGCGAAAAAAAATTGCGATGTTTATGGACCCAGTGCAGTGTCTGTGAGAGCAGTACAAATTTGGTTTAAGCGTTTTCAATCCAGAAATTTTGATGTCAAAGATGCACGTCGCTCTGGTCGCCCTATTACGAATAAAATGGATGCCATTTTTGAAAAAGTGGAACAAGATCGGCATATCAGTAGTTACGACGTAGCTGAAGAACTGGTAATTGACCACAAAACAGTTTTGACGCTTTTGAAAAAACTGGGTACACAAAAAAGCTCGATATTTGGGTACCTCACAAGCTCACTGAAAGAAACCTAATGAACCGTGTACTCATTTCTGATTCTTTATTACGACGTAATGAAACCAAACCATTTTTGAAGAAGCTGGTAACTGGTGATGAAAACTGGATCACGTACGACAAGAACGTGCGAAAAAGGTCGTGGTCAAAGGCCGGTCAGGCTTCACAGACTGTGGCGAAACCCGGGTTAACTCGCAACAAGGTGATGCTGTGTGTGTGGTGGGATATGAAGGGCATTATTCATTATGAGCTGTTAGCACCAGGCAGGATCATCGATTCTGAACTCTACTGCGAACAACTGACGAGATTAAAGCAAGAAGTTGAGAGAAAGCGGCCGGAATTAATAAACAAAAGGGGTGTGGTTTTTCATCATGATAACGCTAGACCTCACACATCTTTAGCCACTCAGCAAAAATTAAGAGAGTTTGGCTGGGAGGTGTTAATGCATCCGCCGTATAGTCCTGATCTTGCACCTTCAGATTTCCACCTGTTTCGGTCTTTTCAGAATTCTTTAGACAGTGTCAGGTTAACATCACGAGAGGACTACCAAAACCACTTGTCGCGGTATTTTGATCAGGAGTCCCAAAATTTCTATAGCAATGGGATCATGTCCCTACCTACAAGATGGCAAAAAGTTATCGAACAAAATGGTACCTACATACTTTAGATAAATGTAAATAATGTATATTAAAAAATGTTTTGAATTTTCTTAAAAAATGCGAAGAAACTTTTTCCCCAACCTATTATTTGTATTTTATGTCGGGTCCAGTGGTTAATTCGTTCATGTGATGAGTAGGTACAGTGACCCCTTAAGGGGTTGCGCTGTGGTAGCCCGCGAAATTCAATTTGTTTGGGTTTTTTGGAATTTGCAGGTCCGTGTCAGGTTGTATATTGATCAAAATATGATTCTCGGCAATAAAACATATGTACCTATTTATATAATTTTAACGATTTAAATCATCAATACATCTCTCTAAGTTAGATTTCGTGCAGATTCGTCGAACGAACGAAATCTAACGACTCTGCACGAAATCTAACTTAGACAGATGTATTGATGATTTTTATGGCTAAAACTATGTAAATACTTGTTTTATTTCCGCGTATCATGTTTTGATCAAAATACAACCTGAGACGGACCTGTACATTGCATAAAACGCAAGAAATTTGAATTTCGCGGGCTACCACAGCGCATCCTCCTTAAGAGGATATTGGTCAATAACCAATAACCCTGTATATTTAGATGTACGAAAGTGATTTAGGAAGATTATTGTTATACGATGCGGTGCAGTGTAGCAAGCCATAATGTGCGCGAGCCTTTAGAATATTTAGGTGCTTTCAGTTATTTCTTGTTATCATCAGTGAATTTTTTGTTAGATTGGCCGCCCCTAATATCTGGATGCCCTAGGCCCGGGCCTACTGGGCCTTAGGGCAAATCCGCCACTGCATTCGGGCCAATACTAAATCCACATGACTCTTAAAAACTAAACGTACTTATTTAAAACATAATTCTGTCTCTGCCAACTGGAACCAAATGGAACGATAATACCTAAATGTATTTAAGGTTGAGCTAGTCGATGGCTCGAACTCGTTGGTGGGCGTGGCTAATATGATTGCTATTTCAATTCTCAATTTTTATTGCATTCCACAATGTATATGCTTAGGTGGTAAACATTATATAAAGAACAATCGTGGTCGGGCACAGCAACAGAAGGATAGCAGAGAGTGATGACGACTTATCGTTTATCTCATAATCTAACTTAGTCTAGAAACATAAAAAACAAAAAGAAAATGTAAAACAACAATCGTATTTTACACGAGTTCTAAATTTAAAGTCATTTAAATATTCGTTTACACTGTAGTAACATTTACTTATTAATAGTTTTTTAAATTTATTTATGAACAGTTGGATTTTTTTTTCTTTTCTTATTGATTCGGGTAGCTTATTGTATATTTTTATTGACATAACTAGAGGGCCTGTTGAATGTATTTTTAAGCGGGATGTTGGTAAGTTTAGTCCTGTTCTGTGTCGGAGTGTGTATCTTGTTTGTATGTCTTCACGCTTAGTGTAAAAATCTTGGTGTTTATGGGCGAATTTGCATATTTCAAGTATATACATACAAGGCAGAGTTACAATATTCAGGTTTATAAAATGGGATTTACAGCTATCTATTTGTTTTATATTTACTAAGATACGGACAAATTTCTTTTGAACTGTAAACAGTGTTGGCGCATCTGTTCTGCTTCCCCACATTATTATGCCATAATTAAGCCATGCATAAGCATAGGCATAGTATGTTACCAGGGCAGTCTGTACATTTGTGGTTTTTTTAACTTCACGAAAAGCTTATAAGAATTTTGAAAGTTTAGATTTTATTTTTTGTACGTGCGATTTCCAATTTAAATTCTTGTCTTATGGTTATGCCCAGCAATGTGAATTCGTTGACTGTTTCTATTATAAGATTATTAAAAGAAAAAACAACATTTAGAGGATTTTTTTGGTGGGGATGGAAAGTTATGAGTTTGGTCTTTGAAAAGTTGATTTCGAGGTTATGTTCGTTCATCCAGGTTATTATTTTGCTACGTATATCGTTAAGGGTACTGTTTAGGTTTATGTTGTCATGACATGGGGTGAGAATGGAGATGTCGTCCGCAAACAAAACGCATGGTCCGGATTCTGCTATGAATTTCTGGAGATCATTTATGTAGATAAGAAATAGAAGACATCCAATAACACTTTCTTGTGGTATTGATGCGCTTATCGCCTTTCTATCAGACCGGAACTTTTGAAGTTCGTTCATTTTGTTATTGAAGTATTCTATTCCTACCAACTGTGCTTTATTTTCTAGATAAGATTTAAACCATTCATGTGATTTACCGCGGATGCCTATTCTCTATAGCTTTTTTAGTAAAATACCATACTGTACTTTGTCGTAGGCTTTGGTCATGTCAAGCATTATTCCTACTGCGTATTTTTTATTATGTTTAAGGCTTCCTGTATAAATTTAAAGACTGCCAATGCTGTTGATCGATTTTTTCGAAAGCCATTTTGGCATTCGTCAAATATTCCACCTAATATCGAATGAAAAAGTGAAATAGACGATGATTTTTAACGAAATCGAGCGCGTAAAATTTCATGAACCGACGTTTGGAAGTATAGATATTATGAAAAATCTCCTGGATGTATTTACTCAAAATAAACTTATTTGAATTCGTGAATAAACAACACAACAACGGTAACAATTTTGCCATTTTCATACTCTGGGAGTTATTTATTTACGCCCAAAGATGCTTTAAAAGTAGGGTACTTGTGTACTTTCAATGAGCAAACAAAACTAAACCTACTGTAAACTGACGTGAAGACAGACTGACTAGCGTAACCTTAAGTGGGCCTAAAGTGCCCTTTGATGTACCCACTCAAATATAACTGGCACCAACACAGATAACAGCAGAAGCCGAAGTTGTAGGAGCTCGTATGATGGAGGCCGCACAAAGCCGGGCGCGTCGCCTAGCGGCCGCGTGTCGCTGGAGCGAAGCCCTGCGCACCCTGGACACCGTGGACCCGTGGTGCTGTGTGGAAGTGCGCGCGGCCTGCCTGGTGGAGCTGAAGAGAAGCTCTGAACTGTTCGCCTTCGCGCATTCCTTGGTGGACGCCTACCCTAATGCGTGGAGCTCTTGGTACGCTGTGGGGTGCTATTATTATCTTATTGGTGAGTTGTTTTTATTATAATTATACAGGGTGTAAGGGACAACCCTCCGCAAAACCAACTGGGTGCATACAGATCCTCATTTTTAATCATATTCCACCGGAAAATTTCTCAGGTTTTTTTTTATCGTTTTTTCAGTTACATTCCATTATTTCAATGTAAAATTACATTCTCTGTACGCAGCACTCAACTTATGCAAATAAAACAGCTAAAATAAAAACATCAGCAATGGATGTTGAAATACTTTAACGAACGACGCATGAAATGACGGGGAAGGCTCGCTGCGCTGCCGTTCGCTACGTGCGTTTTGCCACGATCGGCAATGATACATTGCGTGTAAGCTAATAAAATTTAATGGATTCCCTAACGTTCCTGAAATAATTTCGTGTACCGATCATATTCACCCCCAAAAAAAACCCCCCACCCCAAACACCCCCCAACCCCCAAACCCTTGAAATCTTCCCATCAGTTTGTAGAGGGCTGTCCCTTACACCCTGTGTACAGGAAGTTTTTAAGCAGTGCGCAAAATTTCACAGGGTGTTCTACCCATGAATATGAACAACTTTCACTATGGGGCCAACTCTGACATCATGGGAAAAAAATCAGCTGTTTCATACATTTTGGTCGAGTAGATATTGAAGTTTTGTATGAAATCACGAGAAAAAAAAATCAAAAAATAGTAGAACTCCCTGTGAAAAGCTCACTGCTTAAAAACTTTTCCTGCATTTTCAGGTCAATAAGTGTGGCTAAGTGCGCGGAGCTCGTGGCTAAATAATAACAGCCGCACGGGTCAATCCAACGAGTTTAGCGCTTTTTTATTAGCTTCACCTATATGTATGTATGTAACGGAATCTTTGAACTCGATTTTTACCCACTTTAAATAGTCAATATTAATTCGAAATTATGGCACACTTATCAGGGCCCGATGACAAGACAATAACTTAAAAATTTTGTCTCATTGTCCTGATCAGGATCATCAGGATTAACGATTTATCTCTAAAAATGGAAAATAAATCGTATATTGTTATGGAATGCGATGCGCTGCGGCCCGCTGCGGCTATAATATACACTTGCCTTTATTA
The DNA here is from genome assembly GCA_946251885.1 of Cosmia pyralina. Classification (NCBI taxonomy): domain Eukaryota; kingdom Metazoa; phylum Arthropoda; class Insecta; order Lepidoptera; family Noctuidae; genus Cosmia; species Cosmia pyralina. The sequence continues at coordinate 24,006,048 of OX276351.1, forward strand.
TCCTTCTTTCACGGTGTTACTGAAAATGGCCCGGTTGATGACAATAGGCGCGCCCCCCCCCTATTACATAGGACTTAAACATAACTGGTGAAATGTGGGTGTACTATAGCTACACCTCTGCCCAAGCCTTCGAGGAATACAGTCGTGATGTTTGACAGGGACAAGCCGCTCTTCAAACGAGTGGCCCCCTTCCGACAGCGAAGGCTATGACCATAGCGTTCTCATCTATATCTATAAAAGGAAACCGTGAGTGACTGACTGACTGATCTATCAACACAGCCCAAACCACTGAACGGATTGGGCTGAAATTTAGCACACAGATAGCTATTACGACCTAGGCATCCGCTAAGAAGGGCTTTTTGGAAATTCGACCTTTAAGGGGGTGAAAAGGGGGGATATTGTTTGTATGAAAAATCTTATTCCTTGAGTTAATGAACTTGAAACTTGGCACGAATATTTGTCTAAGTAAATTGTGATTTTTGTGATTTTTTGTTTTTCTAAAGTACCCTCTAAAGAGGAATTGGGGGGTATCAAAGTTTGTATGGGAAAAGTTTAACGCGCAATCCGATTAATTCAAAACCCAGCACTTATACTTAATACCAAAAATAAAGAATAATGTGCATCAGGGTTTTTCAAAAATGTACCTCTGACGGGGTGAAAAGGGGTAGTCAATTTTACAGGGGAGGATTTTACTGCGTGGCTTGATTAACTCGAAAATTGGTGTAAATAATCTTTGAGTCAAGCTATGGAAAAATCTCGAACGGTTTTTTAAATTTCCATCCCTGTGGGGGTGAAAACAGGGAATACAATTTACATGAAAAACCTTATACATTTGGTTAATTAACTTGAAACTTGGCACAAATACTGGCTTAAGTAAGTAATGAAGTTTGTCACCATTAGTTTTTCAAAAGTACCCCTCAAAGGGGGTTTAGGGATGTTACAAATTTGTATGGAAGAATGTTAAAGCTCAGTCCGATTAACTTAAACTCAGTATTTATACTTTTGACATAAAAGTAACATGAATAATAAGGGCAGGATTTTACGGCATGGCTTGATTCATTCAAAATAAATTTGTATAAATAATGTTTGAGTCAAATACTGGAAGCCAAACGAATTTTCAAAATTCCATCCCTATGAGGGTTGAAAAGAGAGGATACAGTTTATATGAAAAATCATATTCCTTTGGTTAATCGTTAAATAATATAGGTTTATAATAAGGATAACTTTTAGGTTTTTAAAACAACCCCTCACAGAGGATATTTTAAAGAGTGTCAAAGTTAGCAAGGAAAATTTTTAACTCGCTGTCGGATTAACTTGAAACTCGATACTAATATAGTCTGACAGTTTGAGTACTTTATGCGGCCTACCCAAATGCCCTTTCTTTGATAATATTCGTCGAGTCGTTGAGCTCTTTAGGTATTTAGTTGAGCTATACCATTACTGAGTCTGACAAATGCATGCACTCACTGGACAGGTCTCTTTTTGTTTTAAAAATAATCCTAAAGGGGGTAATATAGGGGATGAAAGTTTGTATGGGAAACCTAGCATTTAGGGGTTAGGTTAGATTAGCAATAAATAATTACGTTTTCAGCGTTTTTTCAATGGCGTAAAATCGGGAATAATTTTAAAATTCACATGTAATATTGATATTTTTGTGTACTTATTTTCAAGAGATTTAAAGGTTATAAATACAGTCATAGTCATATTAAAATTGGTCTACTCGGTCAAAAGTTATTACAATTTATAGTCATAAGAAAACTTGGCTAACACGTACACATTCTCTTACGGGCTACGGGTCATCACAAAAATTAATGGTGATCATATTAAAACGAATAATTATTATTGTTAAGTCAAACATTTAGGCCCACTAGCACCACAAATCACAAAATACGTTGAGCGCTAAACGAATTAAAAACATTATTCTATTTCTGTTAATTTTAAAGTTGTCAGGGATGGAATGATGTTTTAAAAACTGTTAAGCGATAACTGTATTTATGGTTTTTGGTGCTAGCGGGCCTTGGTATCATAATGAAACCTGTTTTATGTGTAAAAAAGATTATTTTAATTTATTATTTGTCTGTCTATTTATTACCGTTTTACACCTTAACGGATAAGTCGTGACCTGGGTACGAACATAGGATAATTTTTATTCCGGAAGTTAAAAATTTCCGAATTACACGCGAGCGAAGCCGCGGGCAAAAGCTAGTTAAGTAATAAACGGCTAGCCGCTGCGGTTAATCCCCTTTGCGTCATAGTTATCCTCACATAGATTTATATAAAAACGAGTAATATGAGGAAACAACCAGCACCCTAATTGCGTAACACACTATCAATCGGAATCGGTTTCATTTTGACAGTTCAACAACATTCATTGCGTTATTTACGTTATTGAGCAGACAAATTTTTCGAACATATGAAGCAATGCTTTAGCAGTAACCCCTCTGTGAGAGACAGTGGGCTGTAAATGCTGTAATGCATCACGCTAGCCCGTGCGAGTTGTTGGATTTCACATGTCCTTGAAATGCTGTTTTTTCACATGTTTTCCTACACCCTGTTGAGATCAGTGGTGATGAAATAAATTGCCTGCGTATATTCGATTCCATGAGTAACAGCTCGTCAGGGCCTTAAATATTTTCATAAATTAAATAGTTTCTGCAGCTAGTGTGCGTACAACATCTAAATTACACGTAGGTACCTACCTATAAATTTTATTCTTTAGAGACAGGGCAAACCAGCACCCTAATTACGTAACGCCTATCAATCGGAATCTGAAGCACTTTGTTCATAAAATTTGTCTGCTCAACAACGTAAATAACGCAATGAATGTTGTTGAACATGACGCATGGTGCAGATTTTTAATGAGATTTTGCATATTAGGTAAGTATATAAGCATCAAAATGATTCAGATTCCGATTGTTTGCGTGTTACGCAATTAGGGTGTAAGATAGGTTTCAGCTCCCACTCTGCAGACAAAATTAAACACTTAAGTTTTTGTAAAATGAGATTTATTTAAGTGACATGCTATAATCATAGATGAATACAGATAGGACTCTCCGTAAAATCATTTAAATAAAAAGCGACTCTTTCTACGACACAATAAAGTGCAATTCAGGTCGCACAACGTTTTATTACCTACAGTTATATTCACCTATAAGTTGGCTCTTTTTCTATCGCGTAACTCTTATACCTTCTGACTCGTTAGGGTTGTCTTCTTTTACGACGCGGCGCGTGAGTGAGTATCGAACTAACGTGCGAGCTGGCCGGTGCGCGGCAGCCCACACTGAATTGACCCAATGAGATGAGTCCACCGCGTACTTGTAGCTTCATACCTAAACTGCGGAGTGTCCCATCTGTATTACAAGGATGTATCAGAAAGGTGTGGTACAGACCAGCAAACTGAACAACTTTCTCCGTGGGATCAACATCGTAATCGAGACAAAATTATCAGCTGTCACGTACAAAACTTAATACCTACTCGACTGAAATGTATATGAGACAACTGACATTTTTTTCGAGATTACGATGTTGGTCCAATGGAGAAAATTGTTTAGTTTGATGGTCTGTACTGTATCCTTAAGTTTGACCACACCTTTCTGATACAGCCTGTATTAAAACTAGAGAAATAAATCAATTTTTCTTTTTTTTTCCGCCTTCTGATGAAATACTGACACAGTCCACTCACACATACTCGTAACTATATTAATTGGAACCTCATTGTGAGACACTGTCTCTTAAGATACAGGATACCCTAGTTTACGAGACAGAGTTTAATCTTTTGTGTACAGATTTTGCAGCGTTTAGATGTTATTATGTAAATCACATATCTTCATAGTTGTAAACTACAATCACAATTATCTGTATGTTTTGGGAAATAAAGATATTTATTTTATTATTTAATTCTGATAGTGATTCTGTATTGTTGATAGTAGTCAAATACCCTATTTGCAGGTAAAAGCGACATGGCACGTCGTTTTTTAAGTAAGGCTAAGAGCCTGGAGCCGAGCGCGGGCTGCGTGTGGCTCGCGTACGGACACAGCTTCGCGGCCGACACCGAGCACGACCAGGCCATGGCGGCTTACTTCAAGGTAATGATATGAATACAAATGTATGATCTGTTTGGTCATATTGAGAGGATGAATTAAAGGCGACTAACAAAAGGTATTTACTTATTGTACGCACCGCGACTCTAAGCTTAGTACGGCCGTTATTCCAAGTGCGTACAGTGTGACTACGTTTGATATAATTGAGCCTGGTACCTATTAATTACCTAAGACCCTACTGACCCCTAGCCCTATCGTATTCACCTAGCACCCTAGTTATCCTAACGCCCTAACCTACCACCATACAAACCATACCAAACGTAAGTTACGTTGGTTTTAAACTCAAACTCAAACTTGGAGGGTAGGTATACATCAAAGTTGGTCCCATATAAAATTGATTAACTTTACTTGGGTAGTTTTTGAGTTAGCTTCAATAATACGTATTTATTGCCCACTTTTATATGGATGATGTTCTAGTTGGTTTTGCAGGTAGTGGTATTAGAATTTGTGTGGGGTAGGTACCACAACTAAAAAGTGAAAAATAAAAACTTTTTTACAAAAAAATACAACCGACTTCCAAAAACATCACTACAAAATGAAAAATAACTTTTATTTAGGAAGTCGGTGGCAAAAAACGAAAATAAATTTAACCAGACACCGACTGCCGAAATTAAAGTTATTTTTCATTTTGTAGTGTTGTTCGGTCGGTCAAGTCAAGTTGGTTGTATTTTTTTTGTAAAAAAGTTTTTATCTCACTGCCGATCCCACAGACTCATAGGACCGATGATGGCTAAAGGTGTCTTGGCCTCAGTGAGAGGAGTTGTAGGAGATGAACAACACTTGACTCCAGCTTGATGACTAATTTATTACAACAATTAACTTTTATATACAACTTCTGTGGTCAATACACATTGATACCTATTTATATGTGTGTACACGTTTGGGGCGTCAAGCGGTTAACTATAAGCAAAATCACTTACATTTTAATAAAATTTTAATAAGCTTTGTAAACAGTATGATATAGATCCGTTCCTGACTAGTGTGTCGTCAGCCAGGAAGTGCTTAAGCCGTAACTTTTTTAACTAAAAAATGTTATGATGGTAGTTATACAGTGCAAGCAGCATAGCAATGCTGTTTACTTAGTAACTGGGTGTGAATGTCCTTAGAATTTAGGTTCTTTTTTTTTCTGTTTTTTAAAAGTGGAGACCTGTTATTGGCTTTCTGATTAATGTACTGTTCTTGATCTGTTTGTTTTAGCTGTAAGTCTCCCATATTATTTAAATAAATAAATAAATAAATAAATTACAACCTATGTTAAGGCGATACCAAAATAAATTGAGGTCTTTTGGATAACCATTTCTTTCACTATTGCAGCATGTATGGATTTAATTTTTGGATATATGTTTAATGACTATTTGATTAATACTTTGACTGAAGGAAAACGCGATTGGGTTAAATTTCCTCGATAGAATTTAATTGCGAAAAGACCTCTACTTTTTACCCGACTGCGCCAGAAGGAGGGTTATGTTTTTCGAGAGTATGTATGTATGTATGTATAATTGTTTGGCACGCTCTGCGGCCTGAACGGCTCGATGGATTTTAGCTTGAGAGGTGTCGTTAAATTCGTATTTACTGTGAGAGTGACACTGGGTATATCAAAATAAAAAATAAACAAAATGGCGGATTCTTGGCGCCATAATATGTCTTAAATTTTTTTTTTCTCAAAACCTGTCGAGTGGTACCCCACTCGACAGGTTTTGAGAAAAAAAAAATTTAAAATAAAGGGTTTTAAAAGGTGATTACAAAAATATATACAACTTATATGGTTAAAAGAAATTCGAAGTGACAAATCGTAAAAAACACGTACCAAGAACTAAATCCCCTGCGAATCTTTAATTCACATTTGTAAACTAAAAAATAAAAAAAAGTAATAAAAAAATTTTAAAAAACCCGACTGCGGTAAAAAACTTAAGTAAAAAAAACTGAAAAGGTAAAAACAAGCCCATTTTAAATTAAATAAATGTTGGAAGCAGGAGGAACCCATACCATTTTTATTATAATTTTAAATACTTTTTTTATTTATATTTTTTTCTGTAATTCTAAAATCCCAAGTAATTTAATTACAAAATTGCATTCAAAATGTGCGCATTAGGTAATTAAAAAATCTGACTAAAAATCATTTTGATAGATAGCTTAATTTATTTTTAAATAATTTTTATTTGGTTTGGCGCTTTTATTTTGGTTCCAGCGCATTGTTACGCTCGCTTTTTTTCGCATGTGGAAGTAATTGACTCGTGTCACTTTCTTATTCCCGCCCAGTTGCCCAGTTCGCTTTTTACATATCACCTTTACGGTTGCAGGCTAGTCAGCTGATGGCGGGCTGCCACCTGCCGCCGCTGTACGTGGGCGTGGAGTGCTCGCTGCTGAACAACTTCACCATGTGCGAGAGGTTCCTCACCCGCGCGGCCGCACTGCATAACAACGCTAAAGCTAAGGTCAGTTTCATACTACTATAAATACGAGAGTGCGTTTGATAGTTTGTTCTTCTGTCCATTAAGTTTTTTCTTTGTTTTTAGGGTTCCGTACCGAAATGGTAAAAAGGAACCCTTAAAGGTGCGACTCAGTCTGTCTGTCTGTTCGTCTGTCATAGCTGGATATCTCAAGAACACTAATGCTATCAACTTGAAATTTGGAACAGTTTTAGATGACGTTTGCCCAACTATTTTGCAAATAAGAAAGATTTTTTGTTTTTTGCAACGGACTGAAAGGGGGCCTTAAAAAACGAAGTGGGGCTACTAGGGCATGTGGGGTAAAACATGAAAAAGAGCTGTTTACACATTGTCAAACATTTTTTTTATTTTTGTTAGGCAGCATAGTTTTCGACTTTTGATGTAAAATGGAAAAATGTAAAAAAATACCGTTCCTCCCCCTTATCTCCGATGTTTGCATAGAGAAAAATCGGAAATTATTCTATGTGATAGAAATTTTTGTAAAGATTACAGGAAAAATAAAACGATGTCTCTAAATAGCACACTTTTTCAGAAATCGGAACGGAACCCTCGGTACGCGAGTCCGACTCGCTCTTGACCGTTTTTTTTTTATATTGTTTGGCCTTATGACATGTGCCAAATAAACATGTTTTCTTTCTTTCTCTTCTTTTCTCGCAGCAATTAAGCAACAGATAGACCTGCACCCTAATTGAGCAATAGTTAGAACTGCACCCTAATTGAGCAACAGATAGACCTGCACCCTAATTGAGCAACAGATAGACCTGCACCCTAATTGAGCAACAGATAGACCTGCACCCTAATTGAGCAACAGATAGACCTGCACCCTAATTGAGCAACAGATAGACCTGCACCCTAATTGAGCAATAGTTAGAACTGCACCCTAATTGAGCAACAGATAGACCTGCACCCTAATTGAGCAATAGTTAGAACTGCACTCTAATTGAACAACAGATAGACCTGCACCCTAATTGAGCAATAGTTAGAACTGCACTCTAATTGGGCAACAGATAGACCTGCACCCTAAATGAGCAACAAATAGACCTGCACCCTAAATGAGCAACAAATAGACCTGCACCCTAATTGAGTGACGCAAATTGGGTGCTGATTTTTTTGCATAAAGATAGTTTGTGGGCCGGATAGTGACACGGCTACTTCCATAGCATAGGTGCCCGTAGGATAGTGATAGACAATCGACCACGGGAGCGAAGCCGCGGGTACGTAGGGTATAAGGGATATCGCTAACAGGAATTTGGCACGTTATTGTAGTGACATGTTAGCCATGCAGTCGTGAGCCAAAAAAACAACCACTGCCATCTACCGGCCACTAAAGGCAACTAGTATAACAAGAGCCATCAGGGGCCTATTTAGATGTAAGGTGACAATCTGACGATTTTGTAAGAATTTCATAGTTTTGTAGTCTTTATGCCATTTTTAGGGTTCCGTACCTCAAAAGGAAAAAACGGAACCCTTATAGGATCACTTCGTTGTCCGTCTGTCTGTATGTCAGTCTGTCAAGACCCTTTTTCTCAGGAACGCGTGAAGGTATCAAGTTGAAATTAATATCAAATACGTAAGTCTATAGTCTCTTGGAGTCCTAAAAAATGCAAGCTTCTAAGTCCACGCAATAAAAACATACGGCCATTTATGCGACATATTTTGATACTCGCAAGTAAATCAAAACCTGCAGGGTACTTCCCGTTGTCCTAGAATCATGAAATTTGGCAAGAAGCAAGCTCTCACAGCACAAATAAAGGAAAAAGTCTGAAAATTGTTAATTTGTAACTCTATCATCTAAAAAAAATTTCAACTCTGTCAGCCTGTCATGACCCTTTTTCTCAGGGAGGCGTGAAGATATCAAGTTGAAATTAATATCGAATACGTATGTCTATGGTCCCTTAGAGTTCTAAAAAAATCAAGCTTCTAAGTCAACGTATTAAAAAAATACGGCCATTTTGCGACACATTGTGATACTCGCAACCGTCGCGAGTAAATCAAAACCTACAGGGTACTTCCCGTTGACCTAGAATAATGAAATTTGGCAAGAAGCAAGGTCTCACAACACAAGTAAAGGAAAAAGTCGGAAAAATGTTAATTTATAATTCTATCGCATAAAAAAAAAATTCAAGTCTGTCAGTCTATCAAGATCCATTTTCTCAAGGACGCGTGGAGATATTAAGTTGAAATTAATATCGAATACGTAAATCTATGGTCCCTTAGAGTTCTAAAAAAATCAAGCTTCTAAGTCAACGTAATAAAAAAATACGGCCATTTTGCGGCACATTTTGATACTCGCAACTAAATCAAAACCTATAGGGTACTTCCCGTTGACCTAGAATAAATAAAGCACAAATAAAGGAAAAAGTCCGAAAATTATTCATTTGTAGTTTTATCACATAAAAATTTTTTTTTTTTGGGATCCATTGTTAAGTTTGTTTTTGGGATAAATTCTTTTCAACTACGGAACCCTTCATTGTGCGTGTTCCGACACGCACTTGACCGGTTTTTTTACTTTGTCGCATTGTCAGCTACAACGCCACAACGTTATTTTAACGCGTAGCCAAAATCGGAGCTAACTGCCATCTTGTTTTGTCAATACAATTTTCTGTGATAAGGGTGTTGCTTACGGGAAGATTGGCCGCGAGAGAGCGCTTCAGCAAGTCAAAGTTATCTTGAAGACAAAGCTACTAATTGGCGACAATAACTTGTGGCGGCATCTACATCGTCACATACGAACTACGCATCACAATGACATGACGTCACGCAATCCTGCATCGCGCAATCAGAGTTTACCGCGCGACTAGCATATATACAACGTCTCGACATCAACCGTTGGGCAGTTGCCCACCAGACACGACACCCGTCTGGTCGGAGGATCCTCCCTTTTCAATGGCGGATGAGTGAACTTTACACCCTGTTTCTCATGGCTCTATACTAGTGACCCCAACGTGATCCAGTATAGAGGCATGAGGAACAGGGTGTACAGTTCACTCATCCTCCTCACTCATTCCTAAAATCTCTTTATTAGTCAACTTTTTTTCTCCAGATTGTAGAAGAGTCAGAATGCAACGAGAAGGTGAAGTGGGGCCGCGTGCTATCACTAGTCCGTGACCCGCACGTGGCCCACGAGGCGGGCGCAGCGGCTTTTGCGGACGGAGACTGGTTCGAGGCCAGGAGTCTGTGGCTACTGGCGCTAGAGGCAGCCACGCCGCCTGGCAAACAGGAGGTAAGTACCTTCGTGGACATGCAAAAACAATATTATATCAAAGAAAAAAGAACAGACACAACATAACCAAGAAACTTCGCAACCTTTGCGCAAAATCAGAGTATAAAAAAAATCCAGCCTATGACTATACCAGGACAAAGGCCTCTTCTCATGCAGAGAAGGCACCAGGCCACGAGCATTGATCACCACGCTTGCTCACGACGGGTACGGTATCGTTATCGGGTGATGTTATGTTGATTTGTAAATAAATATTGTTATAATTATTTGATGGCAGGTGAGTCCTCGCTGGGCAGCAACTCTAGACGCCTTGGGCCACGTGTCGCGCGCACTGGGCCGGCCGGCCGACGCGCTGCAGTGGCACGAGCGAGCCCTGGCGCTCCGGCCCGCGCGCTCCGCCACCCTCGCCGCTATAGGTCTGTACCTACTAATATTAGATATTAAGGCACCTGGGCCACCGCCGACGAGGAAGCGACTAGCTGTCAACGATTTTCTTGCTCAAGAAACGTACAAATTGATTGTTGGGGACCTACAGTATGGCCGATTTATCTAGGCAGGTCCGAATTCCGCGCAGAAGGCTGCGCAGTAATATTTTTTTGGAACCAAATGGTGACATGAAGCGAGTGTGAGTGAGAGATTTAGAGGGCTACCCTGACGCTTTCACCTTAAGTGAAATTGTTACTAACTCTATGGGCTCTGTCTGAAACCAAAGTTTTATATATCGTCTCTGACATTTCTCGGGGCCCTAGTGTCCCGGACCTTTGAAGGCGTATAGCCTGTCCACTCTGAAATGACGCGCCCCACCACCGCATTTTCCGTAGTGTGTACGTGAGGCGCGACATTTCAGAGTCGACGGGCTATTCCAGGGTACGGGCCAACTCGCAGAGGCCCCTTAGACGTTTTTGATTAAATGAGGCACCGATCAATGTTTGCTTGCTCTATGCAAGTGCACCCAAGAATAACCCTCGTGTGGTGTAGGATTATTGCAGGATATGGGAACAAAGATATTGGGATATGAGTTTGGATGGCTATAGTGGACTGGTTACCTAAAATGATGGAAGACTGCCTGCCTACCTGACCGGCAGGGGGTGACTTGCACACTCAATAATGGGCCCCTAAAATCGTCTCTAGCACATAGTGACGTAGCGACATAGTGACGTAGCGACAAGGGGGCAACATGTCCTGAGGTGCTGGAGGAGTGCACAAGTATTCCACGACTATCAGGACAATCCCGGAAGTACGGTCAAGATCCCAACCAGCATCTTACTGTAATACTTTATTACTATTTTAGGGCTCTGCCTCGCGCTGTTAGGCCGGGAGAGGGACGCCGCTGATGTCCTGCATGCTGCACTGTCGAAGGATCCTGATGATGTAGTGGCACTGGCACTGCTTGATGCCATCGTGGATAGGCTTGATGTGCAGCTTACAGGTTAGTTGTAGTAATTACTGATGGATTTAGTACCAGTTTCTGAAAGGTCAGTAGAAAGAAAAAGAAGAAAGACATTGCGTTTATTTGCGGTAAAGATGATGCAAAGAAAAAACACACACAAAAAGAATAAGGCCAACAGCTGGATGTCCACCGCACAACGGCACAACGTCAACGGAACCTCAAGAGAAAGGAGATTAGTCGATTCGAACGTGAAGCCCCGGTGACGGCGTGCGGTGGACACGCGGCCGTAGTAATATATGTATCGCTACTTCGGCCGCATCATCTCGTTAAAGAAAGAAAGAAAGAACAAATATTTTATTTGAGACACGCATGGGAAATACAAACTGTAAAAACGGAGCATATAAAACTAACAAAATTAACATTAAAAAATATATAAGAGAAAATGACCGGTGCGAGGCCAAAAAGGTTCCTATCTCAGCTGCGATATTTAAAAAATAAATACCGCAGCGCTGGTATTCTGATAGTGCCCATGTGATGTCACGGACACACCTACGGACGTCTATATACTTTTTTTTTAAACCCCAAGGGATTTATAGACGTCCGTAGGTGTGTCCGTGTGACCCCTAGGGGTAGTAAAATAATAAAATAAAATACAAACAATAGAATACCTAAAATCTAGAAAAGGAAAAAAAACCGTACAATGATCGACTCAGTGTGACGTCCCGGCAACGTGGAAGTAGACAAACGGCCTTATACTCAATGACGTATTTAATCCCGATTGGTTTGACTGTTGTTATTTCAATCAACCATCATCATTCTCCTGCCCTTATCCCAATCTATTTGGGGTCGGCGCAACATGTCCTTTTTTTCCATACTTCTCTATTATTCGTCATCTCGGTAGTCACCCCCTTTCTAGCCATGTCATCTTTCACACAATCCATCCATCGTTTCTTTGGTCTTCCCCTACTCTTATAGCCATCGACATTCATACTCAAAACTTTCCTCACGACATTTTCCTCACTCCTCCGCATCACATGCCCATACCATGACAGCCGATTTCCGCACAACTTTTCAGTCACCGGTGCCACTTTTAGACTTCCTCTTATGTACTCATTTCTTATTCTATCCATTCGTGTAACACCACACATCCCTCTTAGCATTCTCATCTCAGCTGCATGCAACTGCTTTTCATTCATCCCTTTTGTGGCCCAACATTCTGATCCATACAAGACAGCAGGTCTAACCATTGTTTTATATATCTTCCCCTTAAGTTTAAGGGGAATGCGGGAGTCGCAGATTGTCCCCGTGACCTGCCGCCATTTCATCCATCCAGTGTTAATCCTATGCTTAACCGTCCGATCTACTTCGCCATCGCTTTGCACGAGTGAACCGAGATACCGAAGGATACCGTTATTTCAATCAACCAATCACAATAAAGCGCAGCGCACATTTAGGCAAGAACCCTCCTCCATCACGTTCCTACATTTTGTATGGACCACCGCACACTATGCATATAGGCGGGCTGCATCGCTCTTTTTTGTATAGCGATGCTCTGCGGACCGATGCGAGTCTAATATGCGCCAGCCTCTACAGTGTCAAATTAAATTAGCTAGCGAAACTTCGCAAACCTGATGGTATCGATATCTAAACACGACATACTAAAAATATTTGATGATTTTCTTTTTTTGCGGTTAATAATGACCGCAGGTAGTGTTATTATTACTAGTGTTATGCTAGTTGATCAAATCTGTTTTATTATGTTGAGATATCGATACCCATCACGTCTGTGAAGTTTACACACAAAAAACTACTACTGTCTTAGTAGTCGTAGTTTTCTGTGCCTCTCTGCTACTTTTAAACTGATATTTTAAGTGTGTAAGATGGCGGTAGATGACCCCAAAAAAAAACATCATCAAATAAATTTATTTTTTGTTTAACCCATCACGTCTGCGGAGTTTCTCTAGTTAAATTAATTTGACCCTGTATAAACATGAGCGTGACCACAGAACTCGACTATTTACCTGTTAGTAATTCTGTTGATTAACGCGAGGAGCTCGTGGCTAAGTAATAATAGCCGCACGGGTCGATCCATCAGGTTAAGCTTCGCTTGCCGGGGTTGGTCTGTGGATGGGTGACCATCTTTACATACCGAGACTCCTGCGTGCCTCGGAAAGCACGTTAAGCCGTTGGTCCCGGCTGTCATTCGTGCATCTATGACAGTCAGAAGCCCGAAAGTCTGACAACCAGTCTTACCAAGGGGTACCTACCTATCGTATTACCCAGTTACTGGTTGTGGAGGTCAGACAGGCAGTCGCTCCATGTAAAATACTGGTATTCAGCTGCTTCCGGTTAGACTGGAAGCCGACCCCAACATAGTTGGGAAAAGGCTAGGCAGATTGATTTTTAGCGTTCCAGAAACTGGGGTGGCAGGCTTGTCATACGTGTCATGAAGATGAGATGTGTCAATACACTTTTACTTCATACTCGATTGTTTCAGAGGAGGAGATCCCTCAGTTCCCGTTCCCGACAGTGAACATATCGGTGCCGGCCATCGCGCCGTCGACACCGAAAGCCGACGCGACCAATACGTCCGACATGAGCATGAGCTTCGACTAGCTGCAGTATGCGTACCCATATTATGTACACGATGACTTTTACCACAGAGTAATAATGTACAGTAGTTTATATCGGCACGGGTCTAAATTAATGACCTACAGCCGCTCGGTCGATAAATACGCGTCCGTCCGTGCGTAACTGCCGCGCGCTCGAACTGTTGCCTACCGTATAAGTTTTTAAACTGCCATGGTCACTAACATTATTATCCATATATTTACCATGTTTACTGTTAGATTCGAGTTCCCGATATTTCGGCACTGTTGCAAGCACCACGAGCACGGATAAACTGGAACTCGAATCTAACAGTAAACTTGGTAAATATCCCGTTTGTGTTAATAATAATGTTGCCTACTGGTATATACTGAGATTTCGAAGCTCGTCATTTCGGCCGCTTTCTATGAAGATGTACTACTGTAAGGTTATTACTCTGTGCTTTTACTAAACTTGTGTTCAGAATCTTACATCAATACCAAGATTTGAAAGAACAAACTGAATGGCTTACTTTTTAAAGTTAAAAATAAAATTAATAAATATATTCTAACAATAACAATAAAATATATTCTAACAATAAAATCACTGTCAATAAATTAATAATAAATAATAAAATGTAATTATTTCCATTTTTTATTAATCAAATTCCATTTCAACAAACATGTATTTATTTATGTACGTTTCTATTAAATGGTAACTCAAAATAAACTTTCTTTTTTTTATATCATTTCGTTTAAATCGTCACAAGAAGACTTGAGCATACCGCGGAAGGCTTGCCGTGGCATGCCGCGTCGTGCTGCCTAGTGAGTGCTTTTAAGAGTATGTATTCTGAAAGTTGGCAACGCCGCAAATAGCTGTCAAATATTTCGGTTTTGGTATATATAATATTACTAAATTACATTATGAAAGATCGCTCCTAGTGCACTAAAATATTGATAAAGAATTCCAATAATTAATATCGTGACACTGAATGAATATCCTAACTAATATTATAAATGCGAAAATGAGTTTGTTTGTTTGTTACGCTTTCACGCTAAAACGGCTGGAAGGATTTGAATGAAATTTGGCACATGGGTAGACCATGACCTGGATAGGACAGGATACTTTTTATTCCGGTAGTCCGTTCCCGTGGGATAATTTCTGACCTCCACACAAGCGAAGCCGCGGGCGATAGTTATAAAGAAAAGGATTAAAAATTTCCAAATTCTTATTTTTTTTACACCTCCTAAAACTTAATATTAATTATTCAGTGGAACGATAGTAATTATTGCAATTCATATTTAGTGCCGACCTTGTCAACTTTCTGAACGCACTCTAACACGTCTGAAGGGTGGCCATTCATATGCAGTGTAAAAGTGTATCCACATCGAAGTTGCTTCTTGTAGAGCAACATTTTGCAACATGATAACATTAACTATGTTTCTATAACACTAAAATCCAGTCGCGAAGCACAAAGAATTCAATGACCCCTCATTACTCTAAGGCAGCGGGCACGAAGCCAGCGCAGCGGTGGCCGAGCGGGGCGATGGCGACAGATGTGCATAACTCCAGCTTCATCATAGGTGATAGAATAATTCTACATATTTTAAAGTATAATAAGTAATAACTGCAATCAAAGTACCCAGTCTTAATTTAGCTGCCGCAAAAACTTCGTCAATATGAGTCATTTAGTGTGGGTCACCTGGAGTGACGCCACCCCAGCTTCCTCATTCAAAACAGGCAAACCAGTGAGGTTGGAGTTTGGGATTAAAGTCAGAAAATTAAAGCAAAATTTTCAAATCTCCGGTCAAAATACTCTATGAGTTATCCAACTTCTAAACATGAGTAACTGGAGTGATGCCACCCCAGCTGCTCAGTCATATCTTCCGAACTAAAGAACATATGATAATGTTTCACAGTCTAAAAATTAAGGCATAATAGCTGCCTTAGGCAGCAAAATTTTCAAATCTCAAGGTCTCGTAGTTTCTACGTAAGAAACAAAAAATAGTTTCCGCGCCAAAAAATGCAAATTATTGCCTCGGAGCAGGTAAGGAGCGGCGTTGTCGTTCCGTGCACTACGTTATCAGTTTGTTGTAGTTTGAACTAGATTGTAGACTGGGAGCTGTCTACACGCTTTAATATTGTACTATGTACGACCGGACGGTAGGTACGAACTTGGCGGGATAGGGCCTAGGCGAAAAAAAATGTAAGATTTTTTGAGTCACGAAATTCCGTCACGACCCTTGTCTTATATTAAAAAATGCAACTTAAAATGAATTATAGGAAAAATAATAATGACATGGGTCACATGGTTGTAATTTTTATGATTTTTGAGTTCAAGATGGCGGATGCAAACATTGTGAAATTTTTCGTCATAGGTGTCATTTTCATGGTTTTTGAGGTCGGTGAAAACGATAACGAGGTCAAAATAAAAATACAAGATGGCGGCTGCTAAAATTTTCAAATTTTTCGCCATGGGTCTAGTTTTTGAGATCGCTGAAAACGATAATGAGGTCAAAATGAAAATTAAATTAAATTAAATACGTGAGAAGGAACTTCTTTGCTGACGGGAGTAAAGTACCTAGCTACCCGTCTGTTACCTGGCCGGCCCGCATATAAGCAAAATCCACCAACTGAGTTTTGAGCGCGGCCTCTGATTGGTTAATAAGCTATGTAACATTATACAACCCCTTTGTTTTTTTGCTCCAGGGTAATTGGTAAATGATCTGGAAGCTGAACTTAATAAAAAAAGATGTATGTCAATAAAGTCAAAATTCGCTTGACACCATAGAGTCTAAATTATTATGCAGATCATTTCTAAGGTCTCAAGCTAATTTCAACCATATTGACATTTTACAACCCCTTTGTTTTTTTGCTCCAGGATACTCCGTAAATGATCTGGAAGCTGAATTTAACAAAAACAACATGAATGTCGATAAGGTCTAAATTCGCTTGACACCTCAGAAAGTGTCTAGTTCATTATGCACATCATTTCTAGGGTGTCAAGCTAATTTCAACCTTATTGACATTCTTACTCTGTAAACGATCTGAAAGCTGAATTTAACAAAAAAACATGAATGTCATTAAGGTCTAAATTCGCTTGACACCTCAAAGTGTCTAGATCATTATGCACATCATTTCAAGGGTGTCAAGCTAATTTCGACCTTATGGACATTTTACAACTATAAGTACAATGACCCCTTAAAATATTGCTACTGTTTACACTTACACCCTGTTTAAGTTCGCGAATCATAATTTGATGAAGATACAACCTAACAGTGACTTGCAAAAAACGTAACAAAGTTTAACTCCAGCTCATGTTTAGAAGTTGAATACCTCATAGAGTATTTTGACCAGAGATATGAAAATTTTGCTGCCAATGGCAGCTAATAAGCTTTAATTTTCTGACTCTAGTCCAAAACTCCAACCTCACTGGTTTGCCTGTTCTGAATGAGGAAGCTGGGGTGGCGTCACTCCAGCTAACACACACTACTTAAACGACTCATATTGACGAAGTTTTTGCGGCAGCTAAATTAAGACTGGGTACTTTGATTGCAACTATTATGCTTTAAATATTGGCATAGGTAGAATTATTCTATCACCTATGAGGAAGCTGGAGTTATGCACATGTCGTTAGAGGGTTGGCGGTAAGACTAATGTTTACGTCTACCTGCATTAGACAATAGTGAGAAACAATAAACCAAGTATGTCAACATCTAAATTATATGCCTATATTATCTAGTTTGAGTATATACTGGTATCTGGTCTTTACCTATGAAATTGCCGTTTTGTATGAAAAAATTTAAACGAATTTTTTTGTTAGCTCCGTAAACGTCGTTGATGTTGCTTGCCGCTTGTGCCGCGTTGCTGCCACGACGGTACTCATATTCCATAATTACTCGAATTTTTATCGTATCCATGATGACGAAAAAGATAGAAATGCGATGAAAATGTAACACTAATCAATAAACAAATGACTACTTTTGGAAAAAAAAATCCATATTTTTAAAATAAAATTAATTTGAAATTACAATTCTTAGCCAAACAAAAATTATTTTGATTTGAAATGGCCAGTACTGCAGAACGGCAATTTCATAGGTAAAGACCTAATATTTCGGTCCTGGAAGTGAATGGAAATAATTTCTTAATTTATTATTATTGATATCAGGATAATTATAAAGGAAACAGGCAACAAGGAAATACAGGGTGTTTGGCGCATGGACCGACACAATTTTTTGGGGGGTTGGCAGGGACATTTGCGAGGTTTCACCCGAAGACCCCATGTCCTAAGTCTCATGGTTATTAAAGTATGATTTTTTAGATTTTTTCCCAAAATTACCCGAAATCTCGCCTTTAAATCGTCATTACTTTATTGTTTATGGTTGTAATTGCACGAAATAGCTTTTATTGTATTTTGCAATGTATTCTCATTCTAAATAAATCATTAGTTGATCCAATTCATCTGCAAAAAAGTACTTATGTGCTTCCAAAGTCAATTTTGTTTTTAAATGTGTGAAAAATTGCAACTTCTAAATTCAGTATAAAAAAAACTAACAGCCATTTTGAACTTCGTTTTATTTTAAAACGTTCTTTAGCTTATACCCTTTCTAAGGGTATGCTACATGTCATAGTAAACAAGTCATTATGTAGTCAAAATACTAGTTAGAAGAGTCGGGGTTAAGAAAAGACTTATTAAGGTTATTATGTTTTTATTAATAAAAGTTACAAATCTTGTTCAAAATGACTTCCTACATTTCGTATGCATACGAAATGTAAGAAGTAATTTTGAACAAGATTTGTATTTCAAAATGACTGCTGTCCGGCACACTACCAACTGGCCGTGCGAGAGCATTTAGATAATGCCTTTCCAAACTCATGGATTGGTAGAGGCAGCCCTATTCCTTGGCCCGCACGGTCTCCAGACCTGACGCCTCTGGATTTCTACGTTTGGGGACGTACAAAAGAATTGGTTTACCAGACCGAGGTGCCGACTAGGGAAGTTCTTATTGAACGTATAACCGACGCGTTTGAAATAATGAGAGAAGAAATGCGACTACATACAACGACCGTTGAAATAAGAAACGGATACCGAGCATGCATACGAAATGTAGGAGTCATTTTGAACAAGATTTGTAACTTTTGTTAATAAAAACATAATAACCTTAATAAGTCTTTTCTTAACCCCGACTCTTCTAACTAGTATTTTGACTACATAATGACTTGTTTACTATGACATGTAGCATACCCTTAGAAAGGGTATAAGCTAAAGAACGTTTTAAAGTAAAACGAAGTTCAAAATGGCTGTTAGTTTTTTTTATACTGAATTTAGAAGTTGTAATTTTTCACACATTTAATAACAAAATTGACTTTGGAAGCACATAAGTACTTTTTTGCAGATCAATTGCATCAACTAATGATTTATTTAGAAGGAGAATATATTGAAAAATAAAAAAAAAGCTATTTCGTGTAATTACAACCATAAACAATAAAGTAATGACGATTTAAAGGCGAGATTTCGGGTAATTTTGGGAAAAAATCTAAAAAATCATACCTTAATAACCATGCGACTTAGGACATGGGGTCTTTGGGTGAAACCTCGCAAATGACCCTGCCAACCCCCCAAAAAATTGTGTCGGTCCATGCGCCAAACACCCTGTATAATGATGGTTCAGTGGTCGTAGTATGCGACTGCTGAACACGAAGTTGTGGGTTTGATCCTCACATAGAACAACAATTTGTGGCTCACACAAAGTGTTGTCCTGAATCTCTGTGTAATTTGTGTCTGTTAATTTCGTCTTTCGATTCCCGGTATGGTCACACAACAGAGACTAAATGTTATGCTGAGGTTCTGGATTCAGGATTCCTGGTATGGCCACAATATATGTTTATGTACCTACATGTTTAACCGATTCAGTGTGGTGGTATTTTTTGCAAGCTTTTGCCTGGCGGCGAACAAATGTTTCATGGCTCCTCTCGAGCCCCACCCACCATGAAGTGTAACTTATCGCTTTCCGTCTGTTTACACTTGTTTTTATTTTGTCGCAACCCAACACTGAACGTAAGCGGTTTAATAGTTCGTTTCAAGTGTTTAGAAGTGACTATCTACGTGTATAAACAGAAATGTAAGTAAAGGTAAGCGACTTATTTTTATCAGGTATTGTAAACCTTGTGGTACTTGTTTGGCTCGATTGATTGATCAATTCATTTTCGTTTTATTGTAGAACGGGATATTACCACGCTAGTCATGTATGTAATGTACTTATTTTATAGTATTTCATACAAATAAACGTGTTCGCGTGTACACTTGTGAACTATTTTGTCCTGCGTAGTTGGCTAATCGTCGAGGTTGGCCACTAACTAAATCCGCCAGGATACACTATAGAGTAGGTAATAGTAGTAGTACCTATAGATTAATATAATAACTAAATAATATAATTATGATTTGCTCTAGGATTTTCTAGAAGAAAATACATATCTACCGGAGTCTGAAATTAAAACACAATGCCACGACGATGACGAGTTTGTCGAACAGACTTGTTTCCAACAGAATTCCCAGACTTTCTGGGAACCTAATCTAGAAAATAAAGGTAATGGAGCATTACAAGAAACTGTAAAAGATAATGAAAATAAATCAAAGGATTGTGCAGTTCTATATCTAGGCCTTAAGAGTAGTCGCTGAATGCATTAGGTATAGACAGTCGATCTGGAAGGAACATTGGTAACCGAAAATAAACTATATTGTCATGATTATAAGGTTCAAGTAAAGGGCCATCCCGACGATATAAAACTGCAAATCTTGTTTTCGTTAGTAAAACAGTATCGTGTCATTCATTCTATAAATTGAACAAAATAAGCTACTTATAAAATAATTCGGTCTCCGTATTAGTAATCATAATGAATGATGTTTCTATTGAAAAGGTTTACAACTCCTGGTGCGTTTTCATGCAATATCCTGAAACTAACACTGGAATCGTAATCTGCGTGACAAAGACAGTTTCATTTACGGATCACCTGAAAAATGTTATTTTATCAGTTTTTCAGGTAATTTTGGCTCCTCTCGGACGCCACACGCCTTAAACAAAAGATACCCATGGCGCCACTGCGGCGCAATTCACACGGAATCGGTAAATGTGGAGGTTCCGGTTCGATTACAGGTACACAAGAGGTACCAAATCTGCTTAGTGTAATTAGCTACATATATTGGTTAGCAGTACACCAGTATTAGATACGTCGTTTCTGCAGGTACACAAGAGGTACCAAATCTGCTTAGTGTACTTAGCTACATATATTGGTTAGCAGTACACCAGTATTAGATACGTCGTTTCTGCAGGTACACAAGAGGTACCAAATCTGCTTAGTGTACTTAGCTACATATATTGGTTAGCAGTACACCAGTATTAGATACGTCGTTTCTGCAGGTACACAAGAGGTACCAAATCTGCTTAGTGTACTTAGCTACATATATTGGTTAGCAGTACACCAGTATTAGATACGTCGTTTCTGCAGGTACACAAGAGGTACCAAATCTGCTTAGTGTACTTAGCTACATATATTGGTTAGCAGTACACCAGTATTAGATACGTCGTTTCTGCAGGTACACAAGAGGTACCAAATCTGCTTAGTGTACTTAGCTACATATATTGGTTAGCAGTACACCAGTATTAGATACGTCGTTTCTGCAGGTACACAAGAGGTACCAAATCTGCTTAGTGTACTTAGCTACATATATTGGTTAGCAGTACACCCGTATTAGATACGTCGTTTCTGCAGGTACACAAAGGTACCAAATCTGCTTAGTGTACTTAGCTACATATATTGGTTAGCAGTACACCCGTATTAGATACGTCGTTTCTGCAGGTACACAAAGGTACCAAATCTGCTTAGTGTACTTAGCTACATATATTGGTTAGCAGTACACCCGTATTAGATACGTCGTTTCTGCAGGTACACAAGAGGTACCAAATCTGCTTAGTGTACTTAGCTACATATATTGGTTAGCAGTACACCCGTATTAGATACGTCGTTTCTGCAGGTACACAAGAGGTACCAAATTGCTTCGTGTACAGTAGCTACATAGAGGAACCAATAAATTTAGGCAAATATTTCTATATTGTTCGGTTTTACTCGAAAATTGTGTGCGAATAGGTAGCAGGATAAAGAATCAATAATACCAAACATTTGCAATAATATATTTGAGTAGTTTAAAATCAAACTAGCGATTACAGATAAAATCAACTTTTCACAACATTTCAGATTATGCACATTCCTAAAATATTAAAATCACAATGATTATACATTTTAAAAGCTCATTTAAAATGTTTAAAAAGAGGCACATTAGAATTGATTAAAATCACCTAAATCTAATAGGCACGTACGTAAAATTGTCTAAGGAACATCTCTACGCTGATGGCGTATTCTAATATCAAATACTTTATAGTATAAATATATGATTTAGAGAACAATATACAAGTTTATACAAAAAAAAAAATGCTTGACAAATGCCAAAAACTAGAACATTATTACATTAAATTCCCTTTTACTCGAGTAAAAATTTGGCAAAGTTAACAATATAAATTAAAATAGAATGAATAAAAAGAATGTTTAACAAATCAACTAGAATAACAATAGAGATCAATAATTGAGCCGTCGAGAAGAGTATACTCGAATGTGCGATAACATCCAAAATTAGGGCAAAAACAATCATTTAAATAAATTACGTCTTATGGATTATGTAAAAGTTTGTCATTTGGAATGTATAAGGATTTACACCGGTTTAAATGTAAGAGAATTGGGGTAACAAAATGAAGACCTACGCAAACGCAGACAACGCAAATTACGGAAAGTCGAAACAATCTAAATCTAGCAACATTCGAGTAACTTCTCTTCTGAAAATCAACCTTACAAGCAAAATGTTGGCGAAGCGCCGAACTTAATAGCGGGTCGACAACAGGTGGCGCGCGCCTACTGCGGCCATGCGCCCGCGCTTCCCTCCGCGCCTGCGCCGCTCTCCGCGTCCGCGCCCTCGGCGGCCCCCGGGTCCGACCCGCCTCCGTTCGCTTCGTCGCTCGTACCGCTTGTACCGCTGGTCGCGGGAGACGGCGTGCCTGAGAAGAAAAAGGAATCAAATAAAATTTAATGTCGTACAAAGTTCACAAACAGTCATATCGATAGGCTAATCGAACGTCACCTTAATGTAAAGCAATTCAATTGGCTGTAATTTTAGCAGTAGTCAACGAGTTTCTTTTAGCCTTTCAGAAACAGACCAATAATAATAAAGTTCTCACCTTCAATAGCAAACATTCCGTTCAACAGCGCAGCCTGCTGGTCGCTGAGTGAGTTTTGGGGCAGCAGAGCGCGCGCGGCCCCATGCGGCACGTGCGAGGTCGAGGGGCCGCTGGGAGTGCTCTTGGAGTTGCGCGTGAGCGGCTTGTGCGCGTCAGTCGAGTGCTGCCACGACCAGCACGAGCGGCAGAAATAGCTGCAAACGAACAACATTAATTTACTTTTTACCCGACTGCCTAGCAAGGGTTATGTTTTTTTATAATCTCTCGCTTAGTTCCGATTTAGAAAAGAGGCTTGAGATTGCGACTTGAATTTGAACGTTTAGGTATGAGAATTTGCCTACAGATACTTTAAAATTCGATTACAAAAAATAGCTATACCGAAATCTTCGAGAATAAGCAAGAAACAAAATTAATAAAAAGTAAAATAGATTTAAAGCATAAACTCTGCCATCAACATCAACTGCATAAACTAAGGTGGCGAACAAGTTACATTATTATGGACAATTCATTTAAGACGAACTTACCCGAAGCAGGTGGGCTCGCGGCAGAAGTAGGGTCCCTGCTGGAGGTTGCACATCGAACACATCGAGTCCTCTAGGTACGGGTTCACTTGCACCTGAAAATAGAAATTGGGAGCTATATAGTTTAACCGATACCAGTGGGCAGTACAGGCCACTCATTCGTCAACGCTCACGGCGTCCTGCTCCCCGCGGTACAGCGGTAGCGGTCAAACTATTCAAAATGTGGTAGTAACTAACATCTATTTAAATTGTTTACAATAAATGGAAGTTATTTACTTCACGCATTAAGGGTGGTCCGCACATCTGACGGAAGACGCGTCGGATATAACTTCGTTAACTTTACGCAAACGAAAATACGCGACGCATCTTAAGTTCAGAGACTAGTCCATGTTAAGAGACAAAGCAACAAGCAGATCAGCTTGAAGAGCTAGTCACCGCCAGAGGAGCGGTGACACGAACGTCAGGCGGTGACTAGCACTTGCCCACACAGTATAATAAGAAACATACCTTTTTAGTGAACTTCTCGGTGTGTATCTGCACGTAGGCGGCGGAGATGGCGCGCACGTATGAGTGCACGTTGTTGAACGTCACGCGCCCGGAGCCGATCGGGTACTTGTACTTGTCCGTGTCGATACCTGGAAATAGCATGCCTGTTTAGGAATCACTGAAGAAGTTTCTAGCCGACCAAGTTAAATAGAAAACTTTGTATGGTAAGTGAACGCTTTCCAACCATTTATTTTACTTTTGACATAAGCACGCCTGTGAAGTTCCTCATTTATTGACAGGCATCCATAAACAAAAAAATGAGAACTTAATGGACGCTAAAGTAAAATAAACCGTTGGAAAAATAAAACGTGGGGTCAGAGGGGCTAAGCTTTCGCATTCTTGCCAACTAGGTCTTGTTTTCGTTTCCGATTCGATCATGATCGTAGGGAAACTCGAGCATAGCCGTCTCCATCGCCCTTTGGTAAGGCCCATTTAGAACGACCACGTTTCAGTGCCGAAGGTCATCCCCCTGGCAACACGCAATGACTTTCGCCTCGAGACACTGCGGTATATGAGATCTAGTATTTACCCAAAAATTGTACCTACTAACCTGCATAAACAACCCCATGGAACAAGTCATTCATGATAGTGGCAAGTGCGAACGCGCTGAGCATCCCGTGCAGCGCGCCCACGAACACCGTGCGACTGGGCTCCAGGCGGACCGAGCCGCCTTCCACCCAGTTGGAGTCCGATAAGGCCCACGGGATCACTTGCACCTGGGGAAAGACAAAGATTAGACATAACGGTCCTTAGAAGTGGTACGTCGCTTATCTGCCTAGCCTTTTCCCAACTATGTTAGGGTCGGCTTTCAGTCTAACCGGATGCAGCTGGTGACTACCTATCTGACCTCCACAACCCAGTTATTGGCTAATAAAATCATATTGTATATTTCGTGACAATATACAATTTTTTGTTGGTGTGTTACAATGTAAGAGTATTGCAAAAACAAAGTAATATATATAAAATTGAACATGAAGCAATTCACAAAATACGTGCGGTGAACTCGCCGCAAATTTGCAGCGGGAGGCCTAAGCCTTAGTGCCAAAAAGTCTCACATTCATAGCTGTCCAACGCAGTCCACTGGTTGGCGGCCTCTCCAAAATAGCGCCACAAGATATCCGGTTCACTATCTTCCTACACCCAACAACCCCAGGTGTATCAAAGTGTTCTTATTTCAAGCTACTTTCGCGTATTATATATAGCAGGACCATCTTGTCTCAGGCAAATTTAAAGCTAAAAATACTTCAACACGGGCCAACATACCTCCTTGCTCCTCATCTTGCGGGTCCCGATGCGGTAGTACCAGTCACTCCCATCCCTTCGGCTAGCCGCTAGCAAGGCGCGCACGCGTCGCTCGCTATCGAACGTCACGTATGCGTAGCCGCGCGGTGCGTTCGTGCCTGCGCCCGGGCTATCACGGCCTGGCCACTCAATGCTGGAGCGAAAAATGAAAATAATGGAAACAGGGAAGTTATGCTGTGCCCTTTGCTCAAGGCAATATCTACGCCAACCTGAAGATTGTATGTTCATTTAATATGAACTAAAAAACTTAATTGAAATGCAGAAAAACAGTGCATCAAATGATGGGTCAATTTAGGTAAATTGTAGGCCACGTGTAGAGAGATCAATAAACCACTTACCCTATCGGCTGAAAATGCTTCAGGGTGAGGAGAAGAGTCTCCTCCGAGATGTCCCAGGGCAGGCCCCCCAGGAAGACCTTGGCACTGAAGCCCCCGCTGGGGTCAGGGCAGCGCGGCGGAAGCTCTCCCCCCCAGCGCAGGATTTCGCCCCCGTTGTGTCCGGACGACACCACGCCACCTGCAAACAAACGGGTGTTTAATAAGCTAAGATGCCGTTTGCTACGCTTAGAAAACTGGCACAAAACAATATTTCTGAAATAAACCACAACATGACAACTAAAGATTTGTGAATGAATAGAGATTAATAGTCAAACTACTTAAAGTGCGAATTAGACCCATGAACCTGACAAGTCCTGTTGGAAGACACTTGTGATCTTTAATTATTCACAAAATTTAAAATAAACGAACCAGCAACTTGCATATGTAAAGGTACTTACAAAAAGAAGCACGTTTAGGCAGCGTAGAGTGTCGATGTTCCTTGGAGTTATTCCGCTTGGACCATGGATAGTCTCGCTCGCACCGCTCCTTTTGCTCGAAGCGCTGGAGTCCATCGAAGCGCTCGAGTTGCTCGCAGTCGAGCATCTGCGGCAGTGACATTGACGTCGAGGGCATCGTCAGAGCCTTCTGAAACATGCACTTATTGTACGACTGGGAAAATTCACTGACACGGCTCACATATGCTACGACTATGTCGCGCAAAGAATCGTGTCGCGATAAAACGAACTATATTTAGCCACATTGTTAAAATAGTGGTAAAAACACTTCGTAGTTTGGGCATTCAAATACGCCTTATGTGTCGAATTGCTACGTCCAGACGTGTCATGATAACTCTAATCTTCGCTTTATCGCGACAATGTAGCCGTAGCATTACGCCGTCCAAATTGTCGGACCATGCTGCACAATGAAAGGTTCCGTAGTTGGGATGAATTTATCCCATACATCAAAATGCAAAGATAAGTTGGTCGACTGTTACTCATTAACTTGTAAAGCCTACTTGGCTGTGATAGGTTTCGCTTTATCTTCGTTATACAGGGTGTATCAAAGATTTGGTCCAATATCAGACCAAATTGAACAACTTTCTCCATGGGACCAACATAATAGGGGAAAAATTCAGCCGTCCCATACATTTGGGTCGAGTAGGTATTGAAGCTTCGTTCGGGATGGCCGATATTTTTTTCTGTATTACGATATTGGTACCATGGAGAAAGTTGCTTTTGACCACACCTTTCAGATACACCTGTACACAGCGATACAGCTGGCGTGAATTTTTGCACATCAATCAAAAGTAAAAGTAATAACCATTTAACCGACTCGACGATAGCACTACCTACATTACGCAAACGGATCCCCGAATCGAAAAATGGTTTTCACAGACCCGCAATATTTTTGAATGGCATCAACGATACACCAATGGATACAAGAGAAAAAAAAGTATTTTACCACTCGGCGCGATTAAAATGTATGTAACCCATGTCAAATTACAGCTTTCTAGTAAGAGTGAGCTGAACCGCAGACAGACATACCGAAACTATAAAGGCGGAGAAGTTTGTTTGTATTACATATCATTCGAGGCGAGCTTGGTTACAAAACGGCGACACCCAAGACGCGGCGAACGCAGGAGTGTTCGTCGCGTCTTTCGTTAACGCGTTACAAGAACTCGATACATTGCAAACAAACTTTGCAAGTCAGTCCCCGCCTTAAGGGTTCCTTGTTGACTACAGAACCCTAAAAAGTAAATCATTCAACACAGACTATGTTCTGCATATCGATATAGGTGTAGGTAGGTGTCAATTTGGTTGCACCGTTTAGTATTATCATAATGATACTTGAATCCACAAATTAGATTCGTACGTAAGGACCATTTGGTAACAAGCCTACAAACTATGCCACCGGGGTCGCGGGTAGTTCGAAAGAGATACCGTGGCCCTGGCACGGGCAACTGAAGGAACACGGGTGGGTTTTAGTCAGTAAAAGTCTGACATAGCCTCCCGCTCCGCCCAGAGCGGGAGAAGTCATTTGAAGATTGCCCATCCACAAAAAAGCCTACATACTTATTTCAGGTTTTCATTCTAACATTACGTAATAAATAATTACTTCAGTAGGTTCCTTACATGAAAAATAAGCAGAGAACGGTAGCATTCAAAATAAAATATTAAAGCTCAAAATTATACAAAATATCCTAAACATCGAAAATGACTCAAAAATTTGCTCCCAAAAACTATTTAAGACACTTTCCTATAGCAACGAAACCTAAGAATGTTAATACTACTAAAGTTACAAACAAAAAGGTACTTACCAAGGAAGCCACAAGGTCGGTAATGCCTTGTCCGGAGGTGGAGTCTTCGGGCCATTGCGCGCCAGGCTGGGCACTCTCGCTGCAACAAGCGTACTTAGTGATAATTACTACATTAAAGTACACTAACGCTACTTAAAACGTTCACCCACGCGACGCATTAAGGTACGCAAGTTTTTAATTAGTATTAATGGAGGGCAAAATGGACGCGGCCGAAGTTGCGAAGAAAAATTGTGCTTTTAAAGAGGGCGATGTTTCTGGTCATTTTGAATGCATTAATTATTGTTTTAGGAAAAAGAAGTTTATTTCAAGAAATCACTACTTTTTAAGTTTAATTTTATAGTAAAATTGTAGTTTTACTACTCATTCTACGAGGAAAGTCATGGCAGATGTAGTTATAAAACTTAGTGAAAAATGGCTAATGTTTGAAGTGCCTCTGATTCTATTGTACCTACAGAGCTACGCTACGGCTGAGCTCAAATTGTAAGAAGTCTAATGATTTCGAGGTTTTCGAGCTCCGCCACAGATTAATACAGATGGGACACTCCACAGTTTAGGTATGAAGCTACAAGTACGCGGCAGGCTCATCTCACTAGGTCAATTCAGTGTGGGCTGCCGTGCCCCGGCCGGCTCACACGTTAGTTCGATACTTACGCGCCGCGTCGTAACATCTGATTACACTTTTGCTAGCCTAACCTTGCGAAAAACCAGTACAGTGCAATTTTTGCGACCTACGATGTATTAAATGACTAGCCTATTGGCTTAAGCTATTTCCCAGATATCAAAACCTTGCATTTTGAAAGATTTGAAATAACTAAGAACCGGCTAAGTGACTGACCATGCACAATGAAGGGTTCCGTAATTGGGATGAATTTATTCCGCCCAAGTGCGTGTCGGACCACGCACAATGAAGGTTTCCGTAGATGGGATGAATTTGTCCAAAAAACATTGAAGTTGAAGTTCGTAATCCAAAAAATAATAATTGTGCGATAAAATACGATTTTCGGACTTAGTCCTTTACTTGTGCTAAAAAGATTAATTTGAGAAGCCGTACATTTAAAAAATGTTTTACTAAGATATATATCTTTGTATCAGTATTCAATTGTTGGCGAGCCAAATAAAGTAAAGTGGTATCCAGTCTTATTAGATTTTTTTCTAGCAACAGAACAGTATTCTGATGAAAACTGCTAGAACAAGTAAGACAACTTATCGAGAAAAACTGCATTGGCATTTATTTAGAGTACGGTAAAATGGGGTTACTTTGATACTACGGGTTTACTCGTAGTATAGATTTTTGGAGGCATCAAAAGCTTTTATCTTAACATGCGCAGTATGAACAAAAACTGTACCTGTAACTAGCGAAGGCAGTAGGATGACGTGGCGGGAAGCAGGCGGACGGCACGAGCGCACGCGGAGTCTGCGCAACCTCGGGGCTGGCCGGCTCGTCGCTCCAGCGCCAGTCGCTCTCACTACCAAAGTCCTGCGGATATACATTCATTGAGAACTCCATGAATAGGTTCACTGGTCTAACTAGTCTTGTAGAAAATCTAATCTTAAGCAATGATCTTACCAGCCTAGCGTATGAAACTACACAAGTAACGAGACATTTTGTACGAAAACTGAAGGACTCTTGACGGCCAAATACAAACGAATCTTTATTCAGCCTAATTCATGAGCACCTTAGTGCTCATGAATTAGGCTGAATAAAGATTGCCTTAGCACTTCAGATCGCGAAACTAATAGACGCATCAGAATCGTTAAAATCAAGGGTTTTTTATACCAAAGCTTCAAGCAAAATACTAGTAAAATGATTAAGAACATAGCATGATATAAATTATTAAATACAATTCCCGAAACACCTAATGCCCCGTAACCGTATAATATACGAGGTCCGCAGCTTCGGAAACCCCATAAAATAAGATTTGTTTCACAATGTATTTCCAATAACGAATAGATCTACTTATTTAAAATTCGAAGGTTTCTAAACCTTCGATTTTTAAATAAAACAAATTCAAACAACATTTTATTTTTAAAATAGAACTTCGCGAAAGTTGAAGTTACAGGATCTAAATTGAATTGCATCGTGTAAGTGGCTATCAAACGGTTCTGAACTAATATTAGATAGAATTTTAGAGCAACCGAAGGCAGTCAAACGCAGCGAGTGCCCAAAATCTAACAAGCATGAAAAGCCGGGCATCTGTATCCAAGATAGTTTTCCGGGTCGCGGGCGCGAGCCGATTAAACGCGGGGCCTTGGCATGAGCCTACACAAATAATATTATATTGCCAGATGTATGCCAATAGCCGGCGATATGCCGCCAGACGCCTGCCAAGTGCGCGATTGCTAACTTGCCCCGCCATATTGGAGGGTATGTTGTGACGCGAACCTCTTGGCAGAAACTACAAGTATTACTTTTAAAGGGTCCCCGAAATGATGAATTGCAATTGTCAATTTTGACGCGATTGAAACATTGATGCGCATAAAAATACCCGAGGGACGTAAATAGTCCTCCCCGAATATATAAATCCTTTCTAATCATGGGTAATGCGTTTCACCAGAATCGATAATTCACTGGAAAATATTCTACACTTAAACCCGTTGTCATACTTTCCAATGGCACATTACTAAATTGAGAAGATTCAGCATGTATTCACGTCGCATTCAATAAATAACTGGACGTGAAAATAGTTTTAAACTTCTCAAAATTTAGCCTCCAAGTAGGTAATGAAATATTCATGGAGAAATCGATTAGTCTTCACGTTAGTGGGGACTTCTACATATTGATATAACCGCAAATAGAACTGTGGTTGGGAATAGTTTAAATATAAATCATCTAGCTTTCCTATGTTAGGGGTCGGCTTCCAGACTAACCGGATGCAGCTGAATGCCAGTATTTTACATAGAGCGACTGCCTATCTGACCTCAACAACCAAGTAACTGGTAATTTGATACCCCTTAGTAAGACAGGTTGTCAGACTTTCGGGACGACCCGTAATGACACGAATGACAGCCGCGACCAATGGCAAGGCACGGAGGAGTCTCGGTACGTAAAGATGGTCACCCATCGACGGACCAATCCCGGCAAGCGTAGCTTAACCTGATCGCCCCGTGCGGCTCAAGCTTAAATATAGATCGGGGAAGTGTAGGTCAAATATGAAATGCATGCAGAGTATTCAGACTACTGAAATAAATGGGGCTGTAAATCTAAGCTCTAAATTGTATACAGTTTATACAAGCGATTAAGCGAACCATAAAATGTACGCATCTCATATAGACGGGGGTTATACGGAACCCAACGATGCCGGCTAATGCAAGTGCAGTAACCCAAGCGATCCGGCCCGCATTATTTGGCACGGCCGGCCCATTAATACGGGCCACTGTTGGCACCAATCTCGGCTAACATTAACTGGCATCAAACCGGATGTCGTACGGTACATTATGAACGGACAATAAAACCTACGGAGTGCTTTGTACTTAAAATTTGATTTAAGCTCTTGGCTCAAAGGATTGTGATATACGTTGCGATACTACATAAAAAAATCTTGGCGCCCAACATGGGGCTACGCTCAGTACTCGTTTAATTCGTAAGAATAATAATTGGCAGTTGGACATGTTTAAAGACGTTAAGCTTTAAACCAGCACTATTAGAAGAGGGTAGTTTTTTTTTCAAAGGTTATATGAATGTATGTTGCGATACTAATGAAAATCTTGGCGCCCAACACGGGTCCCGCTCTGCACTTGTTTAATTCTTAAAATTTGCCAGTTGGACATATTTAATAAACCAGCACTATTTAAGAGTACATACAATTACGTACGCACAAACTTGCAGTTATGAGACGAGGGTAGTTTGAGAATTTTTTAGAACTAGTTTTTTTTCAGAGGTTCATCTACGAGCATTTAAGGTTTGGTTAAAACCGAAGCCCCCTAGCCAGGAAGCCAGTTTAGGGTTTTTAAGGTTCACTTAAAAAGTAGCAAAAGTTTATGACGAGTTAACAAGAGCGTGTCGCCAAAATTAAAAAGGCCGGAAAATACATTTGAAACGAAATTTACAGCAGTTTGAAAAATAAGCATTTATAAGCTACAAGTAAACGACTAAATACAAAGCCTCGCCTAATTACGCGATAAATCATTAATTCGGAGGCATTAAGTACCTATTGGGTACTTACATTGTAATAATCGAAGAAAGCGCTCCTTATCTGGTGCAAGTGAAAACATTGCTTTAGGGTAGGTATGAAAGAATAACATTACGTTGAACTAAATGCACATAAAAAGCCTGCAAGGACGAAACTTGTCGAAAAACCTCACTGCAATTATTATAAAACAATACCAAAAACATTTGTAAAAATCATGACCCAATAAGAAATTAGCAATATTAAAACTTCCCGCTACTTTTTCAAAGAAGGTAGGTACTTACATGGCGGAGATTCGTGGCGGGTGCGTCGGCTGGTCCCGAGAGGTGCGTGGTATCGAGACCCAGGAAGTCCGCCAGAGAGCGCCGGTTCTCTCCCGAGCCACCGGGGCTATTGTCCTGTACCAAAAGAAAATGCTTAGGAAAATAGATATAGCACGTGGGTTTTGCAAGATACGGGAATATAGAAACGGCAACAGAAATCTGATGCTACAGCTCGTATCCAGTAAGCGATTAAAAAAAAAACTGCCAAGTTTCGAAAGACAAAATCCTATGCTATGCATCATCGAAGTTTTAAACTCAAGAAAAGAAAAAAAAAGAAAAGGGATATGGCTTCAGTATGTGTCGGTAATTTTTTTTCTACCATGGATGAATAACTTGAAACATACCGCGTAGGTAGGTACGTAGACATTAGCCACGCACATTCGTTACGCACATGGTCGAGCAAACATGGTCAAAAAATAATTTAAACTAGGCAACCTCTACGATAAGTTTTGCTTGCTGGTCGAGCAAACATGAGTAGATCATAATTTCAAAAATTCTGAACTTTAGACTAGCTCAACATATAAATTTTTTTCTACCATGGATGAATAAACTTGAAACAAATACCGCGTAGGTAGATATTAGCCACGCACATTCGTTACGCACATTTTCAAATACTAGACAACCTCTACGATAAGTTAAACTAGGCAACTTGGCTATTTTCAAATTGTGTTCGCGCGACAGTAGATCATAATTTCAAAAATTCTGAACTTAATTTAGACTAGCTCAACGTATAATTTTTTTTCTACCATGGATGAATAAACTTGAAACAAATACCGCGTAGGTAGACATTAGCCACGCACATTCGTTACGCACATTTTCAAATACTAGGCAACCTACGATAAGTTAAACTAGGCAGCATGGCTATTTTCAAATCGTGTTCGCGCGAGTAGATCATAATTTAAAAATTCTGAACTTAATTTAGACTAGCTCAACGTATAAATCGTGTTCTACCATGGATGAATAAACTTGAAACAAATACCGCGTAGGTAGACATTAGCCACGCACATTCGTTACGCACATTTTCAAATACTATTTTCAAATCGTGTTCGCGCGAGAGTAGATCATAATTTCAAAAATTCAGAACTTAATTTAGACTAGCTCAACGTGTATACTACGAGAAGTAATGCTATCCGAGCAAACACGATCAGAAAATTATTTAAACTGGGCAACCTGGCATATTTTCAAATTGTGAAGGGGATTTACTTCGCGCGAGAGTAGGTCGTAATTTCAAAAATCACCGAACTTTATTTAGCTAGCTAACGTGTATACTACGAGAAATATTGGTGGTAGAGCAAACATGATCTGAAAAAAGCAGTTCCTACTATAGGTCAAATATTTATATAAACGTTAATAATCTAAATTCATCGTAGAACAAAACGAAATAAATTTCAAATACACAAAGTAAAACAAAAAGAAAACATGGTTCTCACCTGCTGTAGAAGCGGCATAAGTGCCGCTAAAAAGTTTTCCAAGTTCCGAAGTAGTCTGTAGCGCGTCGAACAGAGTTCTGAGCTAAGGTCTTCGCGCGGCGGAGGCGCACTCACGACTACCCGGTACAACGCGCGCTTCGAAGCACGAAGCCGCACCCATCCCACCTCTGCCCCTCTACCACCCACTCTAGGACACAAACTCCGCCCACATTTACTACTTTTTACTTATTTCGATGCTAAAAAATCTAAATTAAATAAAAAATTGCTTTACAAATTATAGTTCTTATTTTCCTTTGTTTAAGAATCTGTAATTATATTTGTAAATCATGTTTTTACTTTTTGAATTCAGAATACTTTTGCGCGCGCAAGATGGCGGCGGTAGCACGTGGTTTGCGTCGTCATGCGCATGCTGGTGAAGTCAAGTATATTTTCAATTAATTATTTATGGAAGTTTATTTTTAAATCAAAGCTATGATAGAAATTAGGTTAATTTATTGTTTGTATTGATGACTAGAACGATTTGAGTTTTTTTTTTTTTTTTAATAACTTCATATTTATTTTCACTCCACACGAGGATCCTGAGGATCGACGGTGCCGTCGAGGCACACAGGAAGAGCTCGGATCACAATGGATTCTCAGAGGCCTTTCCTCAGTAGTGGGACAGTGTAGGCTAGCTTAAAAAAAAAAAAAACATACTTATTTTGCGTAAAAGGTATTGTTTAATACCGGATAATATTTAAAATATACTTTTTCAAAGCGAAACCACGAGATTTCGTTAGAATTAAATAAAAAAAAGCACCAAGGCAACATAAGGAAATAGAATCATAAAAACGTAATAAGTACAATCAATAAAACACCATGTATATTTGACTTTCTTTTATTTAAACAACATATTTGGGAAAAGGAAACCAACATTCTTTGAGATAGACAAAAATGTATTTTGCTTTCTACAATTATTATCGGAGCATTTATTTTTATGCCATACAATATCTTTCAGCCCTCTTTTTAGCCACATCTTTTTTCACACAATCCTATGCTATACTCATGTCTGAATCTGGTACAAAACTATGCAAGTAGCTGGCATGCCGCGTGCTATAACAACTTCTGATTGATGAATGTCACAACGGCATGCCAGCTACATAGGCATAGTTTTGTATCAGCTACAGGCATGAGCATTTTCGCCCTTATAGCCATCCATTCTACAATAGACGCTAACAATATTGAGTGTATTACATTGTTTTCCGTCTGTCTGTCTGTTTGTTTGTTCGCGCACATCTCCGGAACTCCTGAACGGATTTTCATATAGTTTTCACAGATAGACAGAGATTAATTTGCAAATAGGATGTTGCAAGAAAAAGGTACAGATAGTGCAATCCACGAAGACGCGCCCCACTATTCCTCCTAACCGTTTATAGTATGTGTGCAAGCTTCCGCCAATGTTTGAGTGTTATCGGTACACACTAATTACCGTGTACTAACTATAGTGTGTACCGATAACACTCAAACATTGGCGGAAGCTTGCACACATATACTATAAACGGTTAAGAGGAATAGTGGGGCGCGTCTTCGTGGATTGCACTATCTACATCGTCATTTAAAGAGTTTTGGAATTTACTTTTATAATGTTAGACAATTTCTGAGCAATAAACCTAACCAAAAATACTAGCTTGCATGAGCGAGCGAAGCCGTTGGCAACAGCTTTTATATTTTATGTCATGATTATCATTATTCGTTTTTTTTTTTTGGCCTCGCACAGGTCTTTTTTTTTTTGTTTTGTTTATTCGACAAAATATGTTAATTTTGTCAGTTTTAAAGGCTCCTTTTTTACTTTTCGTATTTCCTGTGGGTGTCACAAATAAAATATTTGTCTTTCTTTACTCCGGTATTTATTTGGAACACATAAAGCACATTTCATACAGCATATTTCTTTACAAAATATATTCTGAGTTACATACATTTATACATTGCAAAACTATCATCCTATCATGCAGGGTATACAGATTGGTGAAACGTAACATGATGTAACACACGTTGAAACAATTTCGCCTGGTGTTACACTTCTCGTGTTACATTTCATGTTACATTGCGTAAATATATGGAAGTGATGGTGCAGGTACCAGTGCTTCCTTACCCAAACCATTCGTTCCACCTGCTGAAGATCTCCTACCTAGACATGAGTTGCCTTGGGTGACCTGGAAGTCATTAAACAGACTCCGGTGCCAGGTTGGCCAAAGCAAGGAAAACCTGTTCAGGTGGAGATTCATAGACGCTCTCCTCCGCCTTATGAGTGTAAATGTGGTGCTGTTCCAGAAACAATGGGCCACTTAATATCACGTCCTGCGTGTCCTGTCAGCTGCATGTACTGGAACTGATGGGCGCTAGTGATGGCGCCAAACACGAGGCCGAATTCTAATATTAATAATAAATTTTTATTAACAAATTCTGGGCCAAGACCATTTAGATTGCCCTCGACACGCTAAGAAGATTGCATAAATGGTGACGGCTGATTTGTTACATTACATGTTACGTTTCACCAAACTGAACCCAGCATTAGCCTGTACAGTGTATACAATGTACACTTCCGCTTTTGTTTTGGCCTCGATCTCGATACAAAGAGGTGGATGAGGTGACCAAGGTATTTTATGGAACGAGCGAACCAAGAAGATATCTTTTCAACATGAATCTCTCCAAAAATGCTGTGATGAAGGCGCAAGGGAATATTGCCAAAAGCATCCTTGGCAAACAGCTTGATGGTCGCAGTATGTTCTTCACATAAGAATAGAGCAAGATCCCAGGGACGCCAGACCTTACTAATTTTCTGATTAACAAAATGTATGGGACAGAGTAGTGTTAGTATGTTCTTTGAACGTACGCATACCTGCTAGCTTGGGCCGACGGCCAATTTTCAGGTATCAGGTACTAAAGTTAAGTAAAAATATTACTCACTTTTCTTAAAGTCTGATTACTGATTTTTATGTATGTCTCACAGAATATTATTAATAATTAATAATCAATACTGCCAGACACTTCCCATCTTCGGGTTTTTCCCGAATGCTAAATGACGTCATCTTACTTATAGTCTGGAGTCTTCATTTTTATGCAAAGTATGTAATGACTTAGCACCGAAATCCTAGTATTGGTTAATGTTAACACTGAGTATAGGGATGATGGCGGGGTAAAAAAAAAAATATATTTAGTACGTCAGTCAGATAATAAAAAAATAACATATTAATAAAAAATTACTTAGATAACACTCATTAAATTTGGGGAGTGGGGGCTCGCTACGTCATTTCTACGTATAAAATCTAGGTAGGCGTGACGTCATGCCATATTTTAACTCAATGTATCGCCGTAATCTAAAAAAAAAAATTTTTAGTTTTCATCCCTATAGTCGATGTATGCGGCCTATTTAAGTTAGACAGCTACTGATAATATAGACATGGAGTCACATAAAAATATTTATCTTTAGTCGTTACCATGCCTCGGAATGTAAAAACAAATGCAAAAACATGTTTTATTGATATTATTGCTTACGATATTTCTCACGTACAAGTTCCTTGTCTGCCCGACTACTTTCGCATTCGAATGGAGTCCTTATTCAAGGTAAATAAACTGGACGGATAATCCCGGAACACGCACGTAAGTAAATCTATAAGCCGACGTCCGCACGGGCGTAAAAATATCGCGGCGGGTTTCTGGATTTTCAACTCTCGGTGTTAAACCGAGCTTCGAGAATCCGTCAGCGAGTCAAAAAACAACACTGTTGGATTTTCAACTATCGGCGCTAAGCAGAGCGTTGGAAATCCAGTGCGCGAAAAAAAATCGCCGCGATATTTCTACGTCCGTGCGAACATCGGCTTACTGTGTATGTAATCTATTGGCTATAGACAATAGATTATATACACAGTTAACTAAAATGGGTTCACATCTGATCAACAGATCTGCAACGACTATCGTTGCAAATCACGAGCGCACGTCGTATGACTTTTATGTCATTTACATAAGGTTTAAATTGCAATAATAGCCGCACGCTTGTGTTATGAAGAAGCTATATTTCGTATGCACATAGTAACAACACTGAATAAGGTAACCAAGTAACAACAGCCATGCACAGTCAGCGTTAATAATATCGGGACGAACAGACTGCTCAAAATGATCTAAACAACTATAAAAAAACTTTTTTACAAAAAAATACAACCGACTTCCAAAAACAACACTACAAAGTGAAAAATAACTTTAATTTCGGAAGTCGGTGGCAAAAAACGAAAATACATTTAACTAGACAAATGTATTTTCGTTTTTTGCCACCGACTTCCGAAATTAAAGTTATTTTTCACTTTGTAGTGTTGTTTTTGGAAGTCGGATGGAATTTTTAGTAAAAAAGTTTTTATTTTTCACTTTTTAGTTGTGGTACCTACCCCACACAAAACCTGCAAAACAAACTAGAACATCATCCATATAAAAGTGGGGACAAAATACGTATTATTGAAGCTAACTCAAAAACTACCGAAGCAAAGTTAATCAAATTTATATGGGACCAACTGTGATGACCCTCTCGAATAAAACAAAAAAAAAAAAACCCAAATCGGTCTAGCCATCTTCGAGTAATCGGGGAACATACATAAAAAAAAGGTTCCGACGAATTGAGAACCTCCTCCTTTTTGAAGGCGGTTAAAAATGAAATATTAACTCAATGACACAGGAATGTTTTAGAATGAAGACAGTACACGACAACTGTCATTCTGACAAGAACTTTATCCAATTGAGATAAAGTTTAATTTTCATAGTTTTTGAGATCATTTTGAACAGTCTGTTCGACCCGATATTTTTAACGCTGACTGTACTACGCAAATGCACTTATATTGCGAAATAAATGCCACTATCCGTCAGATAAGTCTATATTATAACTTCCAACAGAACTCTGTGCTAACAAGCCGGTCTCAAAACATTGGATTAGTTACACGATAAAAGTTTCTCGCCTCAAATAAGCAATATTTCCCTCGTTTGTTAAAATTAAAAAAAATAGAATTTCGTGTTGTAATATAAAGCCCGATGTACATGGCGCGATTTAATAGCCAGTGACATGCAATAAGTTGATGCTTCAAAATTGTATGCTACAGACAAAAAAAATGCATCGTGTGAATCAGGCTTTACATTTCGAGAAAATCGAATTTCGCATGACATAACAACTTTTTATTTCTCGAGTGTGATACTCGCCTGAATCAAATATCTTGCATGTCATTCTCTATCAGCGGTCAAGAAAGTCTCCCCATAAAGTATCTTCAACTCTCCGGCTGGCCTCTGCGCTCTTCGCTTAGCAGATATGGAGGTCACATATGACCAGATGATTTGTTAGTCCTGTAGGCCGAACAGCGGCGCGATGAGAGTGCCGAGCGCGTGCGGCAGGCCGGCGCGCGGCCGCGGCAGCACGCCGCGCTCGTCGCTGTACATGTAGGGCAGGCGCAGCACCCAGTACGCTGAGGCCGATAACTTGATGGGTGGCGAGCCTACTGGCTGTGGGATGAAGATTGGTCCTCCTGCTATTGGTTGTACCTGGAAAGAAAGAAAGAATAACATTTATTTGGCATCAGTTCGTGATCACTAAATACGAGGGGGGATCAAAAAGTAGTGAGAGCGACACACTCCTTGGTAAGAAAAAAAAAAAAATACTGGCAGGCATAGCTCAGATATATATTTGTAATATTAATAAAGAAAAAAATCTTCGATTCTCTTTTGTTTTTTTCTGAATGTAGTCATTTGTTTGCTTCGTGTCGGAACGTGTTCTCGAAAATGGAGAAAAACGAAGTGCGAGCCGTTATTAAATACCTCTGTTTAAAAAAGTTAACGACGCAAGAGATTCATTGCGATTTGGAGGCAACATTAGGAGAGTCTGCTCCGCCTTATTCCACTGTCGCAAGGTGGGCTTCTCAATTTCGAGTAGGAAGAACGAGCACGGAAGACGAACATCGTTGCGGCCGTCCATCGACGTCAGTCACCCAAGAAAATGTTGCGAAAGTCGAGAAAATTGTATTGAACGATCGAAGAGTTACCATCCGATACTTAATTCAAGAAACGGGCATTTCATATGGAAGTATTCAATCCATATTGAAACAATCTTTGAATATGAGAAAAGTCTCCGCAAGATGGGTGCCGAGAATGTTAACCGACAGTCAGAAACAAAATCGACTTGACATTTCGAAGATATTGTTGGACAAGTATCAAGAAGATTCTGAAAACTTTTTGTCTCGTTTCGTAACAATGGACGAAACATGGGTCCATCATTTTGATCCCGAGACAAAACAGCAATCTTCGCAATGGAAACGGCCATCATCATCGACCCCGAAGAAGTTTCGTGCCGTGGCATCGGCTGGCAATGGCTGGCTGGTTATGGGCTCAATATTTTGGGACTCAGAAGGGTTATTGTTGATTGATTACCTGGAGCGTGGAACCGCTATTACAGGCCAATATTATGCAGCTTTAATTCCTAAGTTGAGGAATGCCATCAAAGAGAAAAGGAGAGGAAAACTTCGAAGGGGCGTGCTGTTTCATCACGACAACGCACCCGCGCACAGGTCGGCAGTTGCGATGACTGCCATTCAGCAAGCTGGCTTCGAATTGGTTGACCACCCCCCTTATTCACCAGATCTGGCGACTAGCGATTTTTATCTGTTCCCCAAATTGAAAGAATACTTAAGGGGAAATAGGTACGAAGACGATAACGAGGTGATGGATGCCGTGGAGAGCTTATTGCAGGACCAAGACAAAACTTTTTTTTTTTTTAAAGGATTGAAGTCTTGGAAAAGCGCTGGACTCGGTGTGTAGAGAGACTCGGAGACTATGTAGAAAAATAAATTATTAAGTTATCAATAGTCAATATAATCTATCTCATTCTCACTACTTTTTGATCCCCCCTCGTACAATTAAAAAAACGTGTGGTCGGGGAATCCCCGCCAGGAACGAAGTTGAAGCAGCGCAGCGCGCGGCGCGGAATAGGCACGCGCAGTACAGCGGCATGTATAGGGCATTTGTGTACCATAGGGTCCATGGTGACGAGTACAGCAGTATGTATATGGCATTTGTGTACCTTAGGGTCCATGGTGACGTGCACGGGCGCCTTGGGCGTGACGACGTGCACGCGCATGAGCTGCGCGGCGCGCGGCGCGGGCGAGGCGCGACACAGGCACGCGCAGTACAGCGGCATGTCACTCGCAGCCAGGCGGCCACCTAACGCGCCCGCTTCACGGCCACAGCCTCCTCCTCCGCCGTTCACTACTGTGTCCGGGGAGGACATCATGAATCTGGAAATGGAATGCAGAAATTACGTTGATATACAGTTGTACAATGGACTAATAATTTGTCGATAAGGGAACAGCACTATGAAGATGTGATCAAATCGAGCTGGCGAGCTGAAATATACACGTAAATAACCGGGTTGAGACTGATCGCAGGCCTTCGTACGTGACGCGTCAAGTATCAGAAAACGCAACGCGCGTCTACACCGACCCGAGCATTTGCCTCAAGTGTATCACATATACAGGGCGGATTTTTAAGAAACGACAGTAAGAGCAGATACAGGAACCGTTGTGACTACAGGAAAACCTTCTTAGAAGATTGTCGTTAACTTTTTGAGTAATTGCTAACTGCAATACGCGTGTATTCCCCGAAGGTGGTGGTGTTCCCCGAAGGTGTAACCGAAGGGTTACGAAGAGGAGTACCTATAGTAGGTACACTCACATTTCGCCAGTTATAAAAAAAAAAAAAATAATTCAGACAAATTTTTGTCCATATTTTGTTAGTAGGTACGAAGTAAAAAAATTCAGTTTGGTACATTTATTGACAAACTGTACCTATCTAAAATTATATTTATAGTTCAGAATCGTACCATGTACATCTATCAACAATTCGGGCAAAAACCATTTTAAGAATGCAAAGCATTTTATTTAATAAACATACTTTTGTGTAAAAAAGTAATGATTTGACTACCCATTTGTAACAGCGTCCTTAAACATTTTATTTCTGCTAATTATGTTTTATGTGCAGCCGTGTGCCCGATGAGATTTTCACCAAAGCGGAGACGAGACGAGAGGAGAGATGTGTTTTGAACAACCAATAGAATTTCGTTATTCACACATCTCGTCTCCACTCAGCTTCAGTGGATATCACTGAACGGAGATGTATCATATTTGTATGGCGCGATCGAAGCGGAGATGTGAGCTGTGCCTCGCATGCTGGCGAGCAGCTCAGTTCCACTGTAGCCAGCACACATCTCCGCACAGCTTCGGTGGATTTACCCTAGCTGAAAAACATCTCTTCTCGTCTCCCCACCTTCTTGTTGATCTACGAGGGAGTGTTCACCTACGTTATACAAGGATTTTTGAGATGGGGCAGTAAGGGCAGGTACCTTAACTATTGTAGCTACAGAAAAATGGTTTTACGAGATTGTCCTTAACTTTTTCACATATTTTGATCTGCATTCACAGATTTTGAAAAAATTGTAGTCATCAAGAAAATGGCCAATTTTCACAAAAACTTTCTTATACTAGACCCAGCAGTACAGGCCGTGCGTTGTCTGTCAGTGAATGAACGAGATTAAAAATTAAATTAAGTAGATGTTCACGTTTATGGTAGCGTCTTCAGGAACAGTAAACTAACCTGTGTCCCCTGGGGCACTCGTACTCGAAGCCGATGAAGATCTTGACGGTGAGGTGGTGGTGCGGCGTGATCTTGCCGCGGCCGCGCGACGGGCCCGACACGCGCCAGCCGCTCATCGACTCCAGGCTGAACCATCGTACAACAACACAGTTATGAAAGAGACCTCTAAAACATCGACACATT
The DNA here is from genome assembly GCA_946251885.1 of Cosmia pyralina. Lineage (NCBI taxonomy): Eukaryota > Metazoa > Arthropoda > Insecta > Lepidoptera > Noctuidae > Cosmia > Cosmia pyralina. The sequence continues at coordinate 24,048,796 of OX276351.1, forward strand.
CGCTCATTCACCAAAATGTTATGGGACCAAACCTGAAATCGTGAAGAAAAAAACAGCTGTTGTTCAGTACATTTTATGTTCGCATAATTCGTCAAAATGTAGGGAACAGCTGATATTTTTTCGCGATTCGGTCCATTCGATTTCAGGTTTGGTCCTGTAGTAAAAGTTGTTCATAATGATGAGTACAATGACCTCTTAAAAAGTTTGGCACTGTTTACACTTACGCCTTGTATAATAGCTTACCATTTTTTACCATTCCTTGTAACTAAATGTTATTGTGATTCGATATAGCTATTTCCCTTATAATTCGAGACTTAATTTTTACCATTTAAACCACTAGGTTTAGCCCGCGGCTTCGCACGGGAACGTGCTACCGGGAAATCCTTCCTTATTGCTTGTCTATATTATAAAGGGAACCTCTTTGCAAAAATTTCAGCTTTCTAGGTCCAAGGGTTTGGGCTGGGCGTTGATGAGTCAGTCAATCAGGATTTCTTTTTTTCCCAAGTAACTTGGGATAAGGGCAGGAAGATGATGATTGTGTCTAGTTTAGTTGGTGATCTTCTTGTGGGAGTCACAATAAATACTTTTTCTTTCTTTCGACTGTCTTGTGAAATAAACGATATTGGAAAAACAAGACGGCGGTTTTAGTACCGATTTCGGCCACGCGCCAAAAGAACCTTGTACTTACCGCACTGCGCAGTCCCAAGGCAGCAGATAGTTAGTGTGTGGCAGGAAGCCAGGCTGCAGGTGTTCGGGCAGGCCCAGTGAGTGCGAGTAGAGCGACGAGGCGCCGAGGCACACCACGGACCAGCTGCTGAAGGCTGGCAGGAGACCTACAGGGCTGCCCGTGTGAAGCATGCCTGGGAGGTACTCTGTTGTTGATGGCTGACGACTCATCACTTTCTCTGAAAATGCAGGAATTAAACATACGTGTGTATTCGAAACAGAAATCGTCAGGGTGTACCAGATAGATGTGCTGGCTGTGTGTGTGTGAAACTTAAGGATGCGGTGCAGTCCATCAAACTGAACAACTTTCTCATTGGGACCAACATCGTAATAGCGAAAAAAATATCAACAGTCCCATACAAAACTTCAGCACCTACCCAACCCAAATGCATGGGACGGCTGATTATTTTTTCTTGATTACGATGTTGGTCCCATGGAGAAAGTTTTTGCGTTTGATGGTCTGTACCACACCCTTAAATATGACCACACCTTTCTGATACACCATGTATGAGGTGTTAAAAAATAAACTTTATAAACTTAAACAGGTGCTTTAGGCCAACTTTGAAATCGCGAAAAAATAAAAACAGTTGTCCCATAAAGTTTAGAACAGTAGGTATTAACTTTAATATGCAACAGCAGATTTTTTCAATATACAAATTATTCTCATCAATTCTAGAAGAGAGAATTGAAGCACTATTGGAAAGCACCAACCCATAGAGCAGGCGGGGTTCAGAAGAGGATTTTCTACTATGGATCTGACATTTTATTTTCTATCATAGTAAACTCACCCGAAACAGTCTCCCCCCTCACGGGTACAACATATCCCCTATCACTGACATGCGACTTGTCATCATCTTCGTCATCGTCCCGCGCTGAGCCGGGAGACAGCGCGTCGGGCGCCGACCAGTGGTTGTCGGACGACGGCGAGCCGACCGACCCCGCCGGCGAGCCGCGCGCTACTGAGCTCGACAGAGCTTCTTCTAGGGAAGCCTTCAGGGCTGCAGCTCTGGATAATACAAATAATAATAAAGAGAGACTTATTTTAATAGGTTAAACTAGGTGATATAGTCGGCCTATAATGTTCCCACTGCTGGGACACACGCCTCCTCTCTTCGAGAAGGAGTAGGCTGTAATCCACCACGCGGGCGCAGTGCGGGTTGGTAGATGTCACATGTCTTCGAGTTTTTGTTTCTAGGACATGCCGGTTTCCTCACGATGTTTTCTTTCACCATTTTGAGAGCAGTGGTAATGAAATAATTTACACAGGTAAAGCGCCTGTCAGGGTTCGAACCTGCGTCCTACAACTCGTAAGTCGCGGCCGTTACCACTGGGCCACCACTGCTCTAAATTAGGTTATTAAAGAAGATAATGGCAGATTAATTTCGTAAATCACTTGCAATTGGTACATCATACCGGGCCCCTGACGACAAAGAAAAATGTACTTATTTGTGAAACATCTGTAAAAAAATGTTCACATAATTAATAAATTAATAGAATTGGATTGAACTGAAGGATCACCATCAAACTTGTGGGCTCAGCACAAATTTTTGAGATTTTCAGAGGATTTTCTGACGGAAACCCTTTTTGGGAAGACTCCCCATGTTTAGCAGTACATTGCGAAAGCCTGCATGATCGAATCAGGAATGAACAGATTCGTAACCGACATAGCCTGAAGAATGGTCAAACTTAAGTGGCAGTGCACATTGCTCGCAGAAGGGATGGCCGATGGGGTACAAAGGCGGGAGAGCCGACCGTACCGGAAGGCGCAGCGTGAGAAGTTTGGAAGGCCTCCCACAGGGTGGACTGATGACCTGGTAAGATCGCGGGATTCCGTTGGATACAAGAAGCACAGGATTGGTCAAAGTGGACACCTTAATCTTGATCCGATTCAGCCTGTCTCTTGCTGCCCTCCTATCAGCGACGCCCTAAGCCCTTAACGTGTAGTCACTTAATTAATAATTTTATGCCCTGGCTGGAGGCCTTAATTTATTAAGGCATCCACTTAAGCAGTCGCCAATCTTCTAGGTTGACCGGCATGATACCATCGATGTGGCGACACTTGGGGAGGTCTTTGTTCAGTGGTTTTCTTTCGGCTAAAATGACCATGATATTGATGAACATAATTACTTGTATGTGGGCGTGGACGGCTGGAACACTGGAAACTCTACAGTCTGCAGGGTGGGGCACACGCCGCACTCCTCAGCCGCCTGCGTGTAGAACGTGCAGTTGGCTCTACGTAGAGTGTAGGGGTCTTCTCGGGAACACTTGCAGCGACCACAGTTGCAGGCTGAGATGTAGCGCACGCCTGAAGAGTGTTCCTTGCTGCTATCACTGTAAGCAATTAATAGGGAACGTGAATAAGTGGCTTGATGACGAAAAAAGTTGTTTCTTTCAAGCATGTTCGTGGTAATACATGTTAAACCAGTTCTAAAAAAAGGAAGAGATTCGCATATTCGAAAAAAATTTTTGTGCGGATGTTGCCATATATCTTAGTTTATTGTAAACCGATTTGGACAATATTTTTTTGCTGAAAGTGTTCGAATTCTGGACGTTTTTTTTTTGCTTTTAGTATTAATGTGTTAATGTTTTTGTAATGCGCTGTTTTTTTTTGTGCAGAATAAACTATTTTTCTTTCTTTTTATCCTACAACTAGCTTGGCTACAAACTGATCAGGCTCGATGCACACGTGGCCGGTGAGCGAGAGCGCCTCGCAGAGACTGCGCGAGCGCCACAGTGCGGCGCACGCAGCGCGCAGGCGCGAACGAGCCCCGCGCGCTAACGGACCGCGCGCCATGCTCTCCAGCACGCCTAAGGCTAGGCTCACCTGGAACAAACATTACTTATAACTTCGATCTTTTCTGTAGAGAAAATTTGGTTGAACTATTCTCCTCGGGGCAAACATATAAAGCTTCCAGTGACGGTCAAGTAGTTTAATATAATAAATTACGATCAGAACTAAGAATCCTAACTAATATTACAAATGCGAAAGTGAGTTCGTTTGTTTGTTACGCCTTCACGCTAAAATGGCTGAACGGATTTGGTTGAAATTTGGCACACGGGTAGACCATGACCTGGATTAGGACATAGGATATTTTTTATCCCGGTAGTAGGTTCCCGTGGGACGGGTGATTAAGCCGCTAGCAAAAGCTAGTTATCTGTAATTTTGCATAAAAAAGTATCGCGAAAAAACTAAAAAACAAAAATAAATAACTGACCTTATGTGCATGATGTTGGCTCGAATAATGTGCGGGTAAGCCCTCCGCGTACGATGCCTGCGCTATAGGTAGAACCTGCAAAAAAAAAAAAACCATTTATAAAATGTTCTTATTTGTAATGTCAGGGGCATGACATTTTGTTTGTTCTTTAGAGCTCGGATTCTGATGTCACTAGGTCATAATGGCTTCGAATAGACCCTATTTTAATATTATAAATGTGAAAGTTTGGATGTTTGAAACTCAATTACTCTTTAACGGAAAAAATTAAAAAACACATAAATGATTTATCCAATCCACAAAAGTCGCTATCGCTATTTTAACATGTATTTTTTTAGTGTATGCTTTGTTGGTTGTCCAATAAATAAATAAATAAATAAAGTCCTGAATAGGATATTACTGGCCAGGTTCATGAATTACTTCCTCTACGATGCGTAAACCGCAGCCAAGAACTAGTCATTAAAGTTGCTTTTTGTGTCTGTCTTTGTGACCGCTCTTGTAAAATATGCAACGGATTTTTATGCGATTTTCACCATCATTTAGAGAATTCATTCCGGAATGTTTGATATAACATTATTATTCAACACATTTATAATATAGAAATCTCAATGTTTTGTCAAGTCGTAAAACCGTGCGAAGCAGGGGCGGATCGCTAGTCATAAATAAATGGGATGACAAAAATCTTCCGATCGTTCTTTTACTTTCGGCTTACCTTAGCGCATCTAGCATGTGAGAAGCGCACGTCGGTAGCGAGCGCGTCGTATAGGGCTCCGGAGGGCGAGTCGTCATCAGCGCGGGATTGCGGCTCCAGGTACACGGGGGCTAGAGCCTGGGCCGCCGAGCGCCAGGATGACGCGCTTGGTAACTGACGATACAGACATGTTAGGGTTAAGCATTCTACACTATTCTATTGTAAATTTCGATAATTGGTCGGGAATTGAGAGTGAAATATCAAGGACACGTCACGTTTAAGTACATTTCGTTACATGAGCGAGAAGAAAGATATTACTCACTCTGTCTCTCACACTAAACCTCTCGTTTTATTTTTTAAGAAGTTTCTCTTCTACCACGAGTACGGTGCTGCACGCGCAACTTTTTGTTCGTAAGATATATAATTATGTCTACTGTCTATAGGCCACTGTAGCCTGATATAATTTTTTATTATTATTTTGAACGAGGTGATCCGGCAGAGAACCAAAGTTGTCAGAATAAGCAAGCTGGTGGCAATGGGCTAACCGTATACCGACGGCCGTTGGGGTAGACGTGTTAAGTGGAGACCGCGAATCGGCAAACGTATACAGGGTGTCCCGTAATTAATGGACAACCTCTTACGGGGTCATTGTACTCATCATACCACAAATCATCATATCACCATAATATATACCACCATATATCACCACCACCACCATATATTATCATATCTACTGCGTAAAGCCCCTATAACGCGTACCTTGCGTGTACTTAATGACGTAGCAGATAGCATAGATCTCTTTACCTGTTCTCTGAGTGACTTCACAAAAACCACAATGTACAGAATATGTTATGGTAAATACCAATAATAAAACTGTAATTATGGCCACACTATTGAATTAGGAACACCTGTAATGATAGTGACGATGAGTTAATAAATAAATAAATCATTATGAACAACTTTCACTATGGGACCAGACCAGAAATCACGAAAAAAAATCAGCAGTTCCCTACATTTTGACGAGTTATGTATGAGTTGTCTAATAAATGTAGGGAACAGTTGATTTTTTTTTTCGCTATTTCATGTTTGGTCCTATAGTAAAAGATGTTCATAATAGTTATCTATTAATTACGGGACACCCTGTAAAAGCTCTCAAGCTAGGTGGAGCGACGATCTTCGCAGGGTGGCTGGTAGCAGCTGGGTGAGAGTTGCCGAGAATGGAACTGAATGGCGTGCAATTGGAGAAGCCTATGTCCAGCAGTGGACTGCAATAGGGTGATGACGATGTTGATTATATTTCAGAATTTAAAAGAGTGTCCGTGGAGTTTCTTGCCCGTTCTTCTCCATAGTTACCTACTATGCTTTGGAATGGGCGCCTAGCTTCATCTTTTTGACTGACCGACCCCTTGACAATTCAAAAGTGCCTGTAATTGGTTTAATTGAAATAAATGCTTTGAGTTTGAGTTTGAGTTTGAATACTCTATCTGTTGTCAACTCTCCTGTCATCAATTAACATTTTTGTTATTTAATCAACAACAAAGTCTTCTATAAGCTCTGTTGATAACCATCGACGGTAATCTTATCTATTGAAAGGAATATTTTAAAGAAAAGTTATATCAGTAACATCGATAAATGGCACTGTGCCTATTACAAATCTTTACAGGTCAGTCAGAAAATCATTCTTTTAAAAACCCAGGGTGACAAAGTACTCACCTCAAAGAACGACGTACTCATCGCATACTTTCCGACGTTATCGTCGAAGCCCTCTCCGAAGGCCATGTCCACGTGCGTCTGTAGGAACTGCCTAAAAAGATACATACATACTTTATTGTACATCAACATTGTAGCGAGCGCAGTGTTACAATTTTATTCTATACGGGGTCTTTTTACTACTGGAGATACTTCTTAGATGAATGAATGAATGACTGAATGAATGTTCTCTGTAATTGCTAGAATATGGGTTATTACATGGGGTGGGAATTTATTTAACGTCACACTTTATTTGACGTTTTGGTCGATATGCAATCATGATAAAATAAAAGTAAAAGAAAATCATTTTATAATAAAGGACATCGTCGTAAATCGTCTTCGGGCCAACAAACATCTGACGTACATCACACTAATATTATAAAGGCGAAAGTTTGTGAGTGTATGTGTGTGTGTTTGTATGTTTATTACTTCTTCACGCTCAAACTGCTGGACCGATTTGGATGAAATTTAGTCTCCCACAAAGTGGACCGATGACCAGGAATCCAGGAATCGTCTCCGATGCGAGAAGTACGGAACCGGTCGAAGTGGCGGTGCTTCGGGGAGGCCTATGACCAGCAGTGGACGTCTTTCGGCTGCAATGATGATGATGACCAATGGCGGCTTTATCGGTAATAACTTACCGGAAGGACGGGCGCTGCGTTGTGACGTCAGGCACGGCCGTGCAGCGTGCCGCTAGGCCGCGAACTAATGCGCTTACTTCTCGCGCGCCTGAGCTTTCCTCTTCACCACTAATGTACACGAATTCTTCGTTCTTTGGTATCGCGAACAGGGATTTTGCGCTAAGAATTAAAAAGGTGTTATCATGAAGTTTGTTACTGTGTGTTTTGATAAAATGCTTCAACTTGGCCAATTAGGAGATCAGCAATTTATTTGTGGGTGAATGATTCATGATATTAAGCTGCTATCCTATCAATGTAGGGAATGAAATCTCGAGTCGAGATTGGCAACTCGAATCTCGCGTGCTCAGTCTGGAGAGATATCGACATTGAAATTTCGAGAATTAGGAGACCGAGATTTTGCCTATCTTTTATAACAGTGCAATGTTTTTTTTAATCATAATGCTTAAGGGGGATGCGCTAGCCCGCGAAATTAAAATTTTCTTGCGTTTTATGCAATTTGCAAGTCCGTGTCAGGTTGTATCTTGATCAAAATATGATACGCGGGAATAAAACATATGAATTTACATAATGATTTTTATGGTTACAACCATAAAAATCATAAAACTTACATCTTTCTAAGTTAGATTTCTTGCAGATTCGTCGAACGAACGAAATCTAACTTAGAGAGATGTATTGATGATTTTTATGGTTAATATTATGTAAGTACATATGTTTTATTGCCGCGTATCATATTTTGATCAAGATACAACTTGACACGGACCTGCAAATTGCAAATAACCCAAAAAAAAATGAATTTCACGGGCCACCACAGCGCATCCTCTTTAATATTAATTAAAGTAAAAAAACTACACCAATTAGGGTATTAGTGTAATATTTTGTAAATAATACAATAATAATTTAACCTCGAAGCAAAAAAAAAATCGAGGTTATTTAAGTAATTATCACCTGCACTACACATACAACAATACATAACGCACACATGCATCACAACATCCTAATCCTAACTATAATATTAGGGGTTAAAGTATGAAATTGCCGATTTGTACTAAAAAATTTAAATTCGTTTTTTTTAATTTAACATATTTATTTATTCAAAATAATTACCATTATTATCTATACATTGCTGCCATCTAATAGGAAGGTCATATAAGCCTTTGCGATAGAACTCTCGTGATCTAGATTCGACAAACTGTGTGAAAGCATTTTGTACTGCCTCCTGAGAAGAAAACTTTTTATCACGTAGAAAATTGTCCAAATCACGAAAAAAATGGTAGTCCGTTGGAGCAAGTTCTGGCGAATACGGAGGGTGACGAATGGTTTCTAATTGCAGTTCCTGTAGAGTTAAAACGGTTTCTCGTGCTGTATGAGGTCTCGCGTTATCATGGAGCAATAATGGTGAAGATCGATTCATGAGTCGGGGCTGTTTCACTGCTAGTTTTGCTATCATTGTTCGGAGTTCAGCACAGTAGATTTCTGTCGTTATTGCTTGACCAGATCGGAGAAAGCTATAGTGAATAACACCATGCTGAGACCACCAAACAGTTACCATTACCTTTTTATTGGTAAGCTTTGCTAGGACCTGTTGCGGCGTTTGACCTGGGGTCAGCCATTGCATTTTTCGCTTACGGTTATCGTAAAGAATCCACTTTTCATAACATGTCACAATTCGATCCAATATTCCTTCATTTCTGTATCGATTCAACAAGGCAACACAAGTTTCAACACGCGTTTCTTTCTGCAGATCAGTCAAATCATGGGGCACCCATTTCTCATTTTTTTTTTTTATTGATTTGACGCAAATGAGTCAATATTGTTGGTAAGGTAACGTTAATAATAATAATAATGTCACAAGAATCTGGAGACAAGAAAAAGTTTACGTTATCCCGATAGTTCTGTCCACGACAGGCGTCATCCCCAACCATCTTCTCCGTAGCCTGAAATTAATAGATTTAGAAGAATCCGTTTATATCAACCTTCAGAAAGCAGCCATCTTAAACACCTGTAGAATAGTTAGGAAATTCATGCAGTTAGAGGAAGAAAGCACACCCTCATCTTAAATACACACCACACGCTGCATTTACTTGGCTTTGGCCCGTAAATGTAGCTAAAACCAGCCTACGAGCTGAGAAAAAGAACACACTCGAAAATAATAATAATTCCTTTATTTTCAGGCTACTAGGGCCCATAGATAAAATACACAAATGATTGGTACAAAATTATAAACTAATACATATAAAAACATTTAACAAACTTAAAAACTACTGCACATGAAGTGACGGCGTCGTGTTACGCTGCGAGGTGTCGCGTAGCTGGCCGCGGAAACGCCGATACAACACACCTTTCGGCCAAAACTCTTCCTTGAGGAAGGTCAGCAAATGGTGAGTCGGAACGCGCACCACGAACGACTTGAAATTGGTGTTATGGCGCGCCTCCAACTTCTCCACCCTCAAGGTCCAATTGGTCTTCACCCGTATGTACTCTACGATGTCCTCAGGCTTTGTAGAGTGGTGCAACCGGGACACGTACAGCTGCGTCGTCGGTACTGCAGGACGTAGCAACATGTTAGAACCAGCCGGCGCCGTCCCACACTGGTTGCGATAAGTAGGCTTCTTCTTCTTTCTCTCCACCTTGATGAAGCCGTCCTCGTCGCATGTGTTCTTCGGTGGAACCTGCTGTTCGTGGTCCATCACAGCGCCTTTAGTCGCGCTAGATGCTAAGCGACTCTGCTTTCCCCCTTTTGGTTTTCCTGCGTGTCGTTTCGTTTGCGACACAGCAGTTTTCGTCTTGGCGACAGTTGTAGAATAAGTACGAGGGCGGGTCAATAAGTCCGTGACTTTTTGATTTTTCCGTCTCTTAATTGAAATGGCAACACTGCTCCCGTCAACAGTCATCTGTCAGATGACTCCTGTCAAAAATTGAACAAGCTGTGACATTTAGTTTGTTTTTGACAGCCGTTAATATCAGACTACCGCGTTGACTGAGAAGAAAATGGAAAAAAGTGAATTTCGTGTGCTCATTAAGCATTATTTTTTGCGGAAAAAATCCATTACGCAAACCAAGGCTAAGCTTGATAAATATTATGGGGACTCTGCACCATCCATTTCCATGGTAAAAAAGTGGTTTACTGAATTCCGATGTGGCCGTACCAGCACGGAAAATGCCGATCGTTCTGGACGCCCAGTTGAGGTCTCCACATCCGAAACAGTTGAAAAAATCCACGATATGGTTTTAGCCGATCGGCGATTAAAAGTGAGAGAGATTGTGGAAGCCATAGGCATCTCGCATGGCTCAGTGGTTTCAATTTTAAACGATCATTTGGGTATGAGAAAGCTTTCCGCAAGATGGGTGCCGCGTTTGCTCACAATCGACCACAAACGCAAACGTGTGACAATTTCGCAGGAATGTTTGGCGTTGTTCAATCGCAATATGAACGAGTTTTTGAGCCGTTTCGTAACCGTGGACGAAACGTGGATCCAACACAACACACCGGAGACCAAACAGCAGTCAAAACAGTGGGTTTCTCGGGGTGAATCGGCGCCAAAGAAGGCAAAGGTGGGTTTGTCAGCCAACAAAGTCATGGCGACTGTTTTTTGGGATGCACGCGGTATTATCCACATTGACTACCTTCAAAAAGGAAAAACAATCAATGGCGAATATTACAGCAACTTATTGGGTCGATTCGATGAGGCATTGAAAGGAAAGCGACCGCACTTGGCCAAGAAAAAAGTCCTTTTCCATCAGGACAATGCACGGGTGCACACATGTGCAGTTTCTATGGCAAAAATCCATGAATTGGGCTACGAATTGCTCCCTCATCCGGCCTATTCTCCCGATCTAGCCCCGTGTGACTACTTCTTGTTCCCAAACTTAAAGAAATGGCTCAGTGGAAAGAGATTTGCCTCCAACGACGAAGTCATCTCACAAACAAATGCCTATTTTAAAGACCTCGACAAATCATATTTTTCGGAAGGGATAAAAAAATTGGAGAAACGTTGGGCTAAGTGTATAGAGCTCAAAGGAGACTACGTTGAAAAATAAAATAACTTTTTATCTAAAAATTTGTGTTTCATTTAAAAAGTCACGGACTTATTGACCCGCCCTCGTACGTACGGGGGTCGATGTACCTATCTCACGCGTCGCTTCCCCGGCAGGTACGACGCGATCAGCAGAACACGATGCAACGCTTGCATTCTTGACAGTTAAACCATGCCGCTAATTCCTGGGTAGTTTGGCTAGGATCGGCTTCCACCATTTCTTTCAATTCATTGTTATTCACCTGTGTGGGCGGTCTTCCACGTGGTTCGTTCTTCAAATCAAAGTTTCCATCACGAAAGCGTTTAAACCAAAATCGCACGGTGCGTTCATTAGCAGTCCCCTCGCCAAACGCAACATCGATATTGCGAGCTGTTTCTGCCGCGTTAGTTCCGCGTCGGAACTCGTATTAAAAAATAACTCGAATTTTTGAAGTATCCATCTTTCTTGTTTAAGCTGAATAAAAAAAACAACTGAAAGTCGATAATCTAATGTTGCACATTTTTTAAAAGAAGAACTTCATAGGTACCATGTGAAAAAAGTTTCACTCAAAAATCTCAAACCATTAAGGTTCTATGTCAATTCGAAGTTCCTAATACAATAAACGGCAATTTCATACTTTAACCCCTAATATTATAAATAAAAGGGAGTTTGTTTGTTTGTTACGCTTTCAGCTAAAACGGCTGAAAGTATTTGGATGAAATTTGGCACACGGGTAGACCATGACCTGGATTAGGACATAAGATAATTTTTATCCCGATAATACGTTCCCGTGGGATAAATTTCCGACATGCACGCGGGCTAAGCCACTGGCGAAAGCTAGTACACTATTAACCCATTCATTATTATTTAGAAAATGGCTTCTCAAGAAGCATCTAAGGACCCATTCACGTGTGAACGGGTCCTTAGATGCTTCTTGAAAAAAAAAAAAAATTGCTTGTCTGCAATTTTTTTTTTTTTTGGAAATGTCATCTCGTAGTGTGACCATGAGAGGTCTCGACTACTTAACTGGACTCCCCTGGGGGTGCCTTTAAGCGAGCTCAAAAGCCCCCAGCCAGGGGGCATAATATACTAACTAAACTAAACGACTGCGCACTAAGGGCACCCCCTGTGGGGTACGAACCTCGGTTTAGGAAGTCGTCATTACTATTAGAACAGCAAAGCAAAGCAATAGGCTGGATCAAGTTGGGGGAATAATTATTATCAGGGGAGTTTAAAGCTACAGGCTCAGCTACGCCACCAGCTGGCTCGATTAAACCGATCAAGGGACATGAATTTACATTTACGTTAGATGGTCTTAAACGCGGTGGGCCTCGGCGGCGAGGCCGGAATGTAGATCAGTGTTTGTGTTTCTTATAGACAGTGCTAGTTTCCCTACTACTTTCCTGGAGGAGGGTGATAGGGTCATCGGGTTCAGTGAGGGCATGTCGCGAACGGCGGATCCTACTGATTCTACTGGGGGCATAGCTAGCGGACTCGACAACCAAGGGGTTGCGATGTTTCACGGCGGAATCAAAGAAACGCTTGGAAAGGCGTTTCAAGTACTGACGGATGGTCGGGACTTTAAGATCTAAGTGAAGGTTTTCGTTCCGAACGAACCAAGGGGCTCCCGTTACCTTTCGGAGGAAACTGTTCTGAAGGGTCTGCATCCTATGGATGTTGCGGGGCTTTGAGTGCGCAAAGACTGGGCCCGCATAGGTCATGATAGGTCGAATGCACGCTGTGTAAATACGCAACTTGCACTTAAGGGACAATTTGCTACGTGCATTCAGAACGGAGTGTAATCGACTGAGAGCAAAGTAGGCCCACGAACGAACCTGCTTTATGTGCTCTGAAAAGGTTAAGTGGCTATCGAGCGTCACACCTAAATATTTGGCTAGCTTCTCCCAAGGGATCTGCTTGCCAAACATGGTGATCGGCTGAGGCGGGGCGGGAAGCCGATTACGCCGTCTCGTAAAGAGTATGGCTTGGCTTTTATCGGGATTGAAATGTCGGCAAGCAGTTGTTACGTAATAAATAGTGTCACTGCAGTTTCTTGTAGTTGCGTTGTGGTAACTACAACACATAATGGATGAGTGGGGAGGGTGCAGGCGGGACTTGTGCGTACATTGTCGCGTAATCGCAACGTTTTGTTTGCGATGTGCCCGGCCGTTAGTGCGTGGTCTCGCCGGTGGTTGCGTTGTGGCTGTGATGTGGCCTTGATGTGGTCGATATCGCCCACACGGTTTATTTTGGCGGCCAAATGTGGTTCGTGTGGATAAACTTTTCGTTTTCATACAAATTAGCACCCATCCATGTGTTGTCGTTGACGTACATACGTGTGAACGGGCCTTTAGTGTGCTATGTCACGCGCGCTCAGTCTCGAAATCTCAACCAACACAGTTGAGCTCTCAAACGAGATTTCAAGATTGAGATTTCCTGCCCACATGACTGTTAACGAAAAAAGATTTCGAGGGCTCGCGAAATCGAGATTGCACTCGAGCAGTAGTCGCGTAAGTAGCTTAGTACAATAATGATTAGTTAAGTTGTCCATCACAAAAAGGAAACTTATCTTTGTCATATTTTTAAATAATCAAAGAAATTCAGCATTTTATTCACTAGTGAACCATTCAACAGACTAAAATAACTTAACAGTAAAACATCTCACCAAACATTAGTAATAATCCTAGCCTTCCTCAGTATAAAGTACAGCTGGTCTTCAACCGCATGTTCCAATCTCTTCAACGCAGCGGGAACCTTCCGCACAGGGTTGGGGGCGCGGCGGAAGTGAAACAGCAGGCGGGGGCAGCAGGAGCGCCCGTGAGACTCCCATGCGCCAGTAGCTTTGATGTTTGCGAGGGCTTGTGTACTACGCGCTACTTGTTCTGTTCTGAAAGTGATGATAATTCATTTTATACAAGAGTTGGATTAGAAGCTGATGTTTGGACCCTGTATTAGCTTTTACGTATTTGTGTGAATTTATGGAAATCAATATGGAGTTTCAATTATAACACGCCAGGAGGGGACGCCCTAAGAAGCCATATAGTGACTTGTATCTTATTGGTGATGTTCTTCAGAAAGGTCAGGTGGGTAGTACTCAGGTGGTCAGTGCGTGTATGACCAGATGTATGAACGTAAATGAGGCAAAAGGAGTATGTAAGGATCGTAGAAGGTGGCGGTCTGTAGTTTCTGCCTACCCCTATGGGAAGAAGGCGTGAGTTTAAGTATGAATATAAAAAGATGATAAAGGTTAGCCTAGCAAGATTGAAATATAATGCATAAACCAATGTAGCACACTCATCCTTCTGGGCAAGTAAATGAAGCTAAGGAAAGTTTTTCATTATTGATTATTAGAGAACATATTTTCAACTTTTAATGTTTGAGCAAATAAATATATCTTATCTCAAATGCATGATTAAAATTTATTCAAGTTTTTGTACATTTTGCGTAAAATCTACTGATTGTGCAAATTTGGGTATGTTTTCTACAATTTTTGCTGTATCTAAATAGAAAAACACAAAAATGTACTTACATTATAATAGTTTAAAAATTATAATTAAGAAATAGAAGGCATACTCTTACTACTGATTCAGGCCAAAAATTATAATGTCCCACTAAAAATGTAGTAAGATCTCTTTTTCTGAATGTTTGTGCTGATTTGTTTAACAAAAAAAAAACATTATTTTAACTGAAGTTTTTGGCGATTTATTTGTGTTTCGAGAATTTGATCATTTTAAGTTGCACATAATCCAGCCTCTATTTATTACTATGGTAAATAAACCTCAGAAGGAGATGATAATGGTAGCAACAGATCACCAAATATTCTGAGCTATTTTTCATGACAAACATTATTCAACTTACCTATAAGCATCAATAGCTTTAAAAAGCTGCAGGTATCCAAGATCAAACACTGGTGTAGGTGAAGACAGCACTACAATATGACACAAGTGGAACAGCAGAGCTATAGCTTTACAGGACTCGGAAGCCAGATCCCCTGAGGCAACCAGCCAATTAGCTGAGTCTGCATCCTTGTCCGTACTTGTGGAGTCATCATCGAGAGTAGCTGCTAGGGCTGTTAACTGCTTTGTGTCGAGGTATGTTATAGCATGGAGGTAGAGGATAGAGCGGCGTTCGTCCCAGTGGCACTCTATGCCATTCTGTAAAACAATTTTGTTGAATGTAGTACCTACCTAGGCATAAGTTAATAAGTATTCTAATTGGTAGTGTTACTTGCGTTTCCTATTTTTTGTTACAAGATAGCTAAATTACAATCCATCATCAGGGTACAAATATTATCACAAATACATTTTCCATACTGTGTGAGATGTTCGTTTTTAGATACAAGTTTAGCACTCTACGTTTATAGGCTGCTGATGATGTTGTAGGAAATCATATAGCGGTCAGTGGGTGGTCTTAGGGGCGGAGTTCATATAGCTTCTTGCAAATCTAGTAGGGCCAAACTCACCTCTTTAGATTGTACAGTAGGCAGAAGTGGGGTTGTTTTGTTTGGGTACCGATATGGCGACTTGCCTATTACACCCACCACCACAATACGTTCCTTCTTCGAGAATTCTGGGATATCGGTTATTGAAAATACGTTCATTTTGCTAGTCTCATCACAATTCACAATCACAAGAAAACGCTTTTGCAATGTTTACGATAATATTTTTTTCGACGATTTGACGTTGTTGACGTTTCACGAAAATATTTTTTTTTTTTTTTTAATTTATCCCGAAGGGAAGGCTATATAGTCTTTCGACCATATTGCCTATAATATTATAGTCTTACGTCTATATATTTTTATAGTCTTACGTCTCACGAAAATCAGCAAGTTTTCTTTTTTTTTCTTCTTTGAGCAGTTTTGCAGGTCTGTTTTTTTTTATGCAAACAAAATACAGAAGATTTTACTAACCGCTAAAATAAAATTCAAATCCCTTCTATTCTATCTATTATTCTATTCTATAAGAATATTTCAACCCTCGATTCTCAAACACATTAATAAGAACAGTAAATAACTAAATGTACTGACTGACGTTACGATTCCATTTCTTTATGACTCGCTAAAGCTAGCTCTGCAAATGTACTTTACAAGGAAGTTCCTTGGTAATCGAGAAACATTGCGATCTTAGACTAATTGAGATAGGATTTTAAAATATTTATCACAGATCATCATTCTTAAAAAACATTAGCGGAAAGTCCGTCTCACGAAAAGTCTCGCAGACGCGGCGCCACAGACATACGACGGAATCATAAATCTTTGTTTAATTATTTAACTCAATATATACAGACACTTTAATTAAATGAGGCTTGAACAGGTGTCTGAGATATGTAAGAGCATTGTTGGCCAGTCGGCGGTGCGGCGAACGCTGTGGGTGAACGTACACTATCTCCCGGCCCTTGACTCTCTCTGTTCTCCCAAGACAGAGGCTATCCATGAGGATTTCCTCACGGAAAAAAATAAATAAAAGAATGCAACATATTTATTTGCATTAAAACAATATAGATTTATGATCTTATAAAAGAAGGGTTGTTGTAGGAATTGTAAATTGTGGAAGAAGTTATCACTACTGGAAAGAAAAACTTGGAGTATTTTATTTTTTATTTCTTTTTATTTGTAAAATCGTACAGAGAGAGAGACGTATATTGATACAAGAGGGAAGACAGAAGAAGAGTGACAGATTTTATCTTCATAAAAAAAACATATTATACTATTATGAAGTAAACCTACTTTTATTGAAATAACAACAGTAGGAGTGTTGCTAACTATATATAATAATGTAAAGTGGCCTTAATAGAATGTGTGAGAACGTGCCCTTAAGCGCGGCAACGGCGAGTATACAACCCCGCCCGCGCCCGACAGTTGACGAACTAACTTACGCGGGAGCATACGTCACGCTCGTGATAGTTTTAAATTGTTTTTTCCCCTTTTTACCTGGTTGTGCCCTTTTACTGTGTTTTACATTCATTTTATACCTTTTTACAAGCTTTTATTTAGTTTTTACTGATAACGTGCGTCCGAACTCATTTAATAGACCCAACATACACACCCTGAGAAAAACTTCCCTATACTCCTACCAACTTATCTGTGAAATGGCGAAAATTGGAACTACGGCCGTCATGTTGAAATGTTATTCAATTGTTCCGACGCATGTCATGAGATTGTGTCGACGCATCGACGATGCCGTCCTCTTTCAGTTCACAGATAAGTTGGTAGGACTGTACAATAATTTATTAGTTCCATTATTTCCCCGGGACTTCTTTTGTGAGACGGACTATTATTGGAATTATTGGAATATTATTGGAACCAGTGTTTTTAGAAAAAAAACGCGTTTTTTCATTACAATGGGTAAAGCAGCACACCACTAAGAATAATGTCTTCTGTCAAAACCTCGTGTCATCCGCAACGTCACCAGAATCAGCTGTAGTTGACAGTTTGACAGCAAGTCGAGTGAACTGTGATGTGAACAGCAACAGCTTTCGAAAACGAACTCAAGGTTGCGAAACGCTAATAATAATCTAATAGACTGGAGAAATGTAGTAGTTATCAAGCGCAAATCTACAAAAGCGCACGCTTCCGCGAAAGACGCGGACTTATCAGTCCGCTCAGATAACTTATCAGTTGAACATATTCTTACATTAGCGAAAACATTGCAGTTACAGTGAAATGTCTTCGGTAGTAGACGATATTTGTGATCTTTTGGATAGCTACAATGGGAGAGACAAGGTACAGTATGCGGAAGCACGACGGCCTTGGTATTTACACCACTTACACCGGTCATACCAGTCAATAACCTGTACCCGGTGCTCATTATTAACTTTGCTAAAGTCAACCTATTAAAGGTGACAACTGCTGACCTTTTACTCTTATGAATTTCCTAATTAGTTGTTTAAGATGCCATAAAAAGTTTTATTTAAATATTATCCATTCATCTTGTTATCTTAAATATTTAAACAAATTACTAAGTAGTTTTATTTATGTATCATCTTAAATCGTCATAAATTTATTACTAACTAGCTGACCCGACAGACGTTGTCCTGTCTTAGCTATGAATATTCTAATATAAACGCGCGAAGTTAAAATAGTTAAGTTTTCTGAAATTTTCCAATTTTCTGTGCAATTTTCTTAAGTTTTATTTCCGTAGGAACCTTCTACATAGTATTAGAAAACTTAAAAAAAATTAATGAAATCCGTAAAGTTGTTGTGGATGGTATGATCAAGGGTTGATTAAGCAACTTCAAAAAAAGGAAGAGGTTCTCAATTTGTCACATACTTATATTTTTATTTTTTTCACTTTGTAGTTTTTTTTTTTTTTTTTGTAAAAAAGTTTTTTTATATATGTATAGCTTATTACTAATTTGCACCAGCTTTATTTGTAAACTACCTGTAGCAACAATAATTATTATTCTATTTTAATTTATTCTAGATTCTAGGAGAACTATTGAATAAAGTTTTCTTTGGAATTTTAGACATAAGTACTATAAAATAATTGAGTTTTTTCTGTATGGATAATCCATGTTGATACAGTACATTCATCAACATAATAATTATTTACACAGGTGGTCCGTCTAGCTTGCTATGCATGCAAACTGTATGGATGTGTCCAAGATCAGAAGCCGTGGCAGGTGGCTGGGTCTCGGCTGTCTACTGCCAGGATGATGCTGCGACTCTTTGATGATATCCCCATGATCAGGCATACATACAACTATGGGTTGGGAAGACATGTAAGTTTACCTAGTTTTTTATGCATTCTGCCCATGTTTCCTTTCAAACTAAATAATTGAAAAAACTACAAAATAAAACTGTTGGTAATCTGGTAGTAGAGCAGAGAAGGGTCCTTATTATGAAGTATTAACGCCATCATGATTCCATGCGTCAGGTTCGTGAACAAGCGCTGTCAGTGAAGGCTGGTCATACCTTAGCAGCCACGGCTTATTTTAATTTAATTTAAATATTTGAATTGTTTTTTTTTAAGGATGCTTTTAACTTTCTCCATCGTTCTCACATGTAAAATTTCAACATGAATGATGTAACCATTATTTTGTAACCATATCTTGATTTAAAAGAGTGTCGAGTTTCTTGCCCGTTCTTCTCCATAGGTACCTACTATGCTTTGAAATGAGCGCCTAGCTTCCGACTGACCGACCCCTTGACAATTCAAAAGTGCCTGTAATTGGTTTAATTGAAATAAATGCTTTGAGTTTGAGTTTGAGTTGCGAAAAAGGGATGGTGCTATAGGTCATGTATAGCGTCGTCTCTCTCTGGCACTGGAAAAATGATGGCATTAATTGTTCATAATACGGCCCCTGGTATGCATCAATAGAACATAATTATAATCACTTTACATATCTTTAAAAAAGTCTGTGACTCCTTTTTAACAAGTTAAACACCACACCGGTCACCGGTGACCGGCAAACAATTAATTCTCTATTGAATCTATTGTCTGGCAGCTAACGTGTAAGATAGTTGAGCCTTTATGAAAAATTTTTTGTTAGTCTTTATTGGCACACTTAAGTCTGTTACTCATGATGATTTAAGCCTTGTATTAATAGGAAACAAATGACCCGCAATACCTGTCGGTAGACATGTCGGGCGATGTCCGGCGATGTCTCACGACATTTATTTTATTTATTGCCTGCCTACATCGAAAACGATGAAAAAGGTCGTGAGATAAGATGTCTGGCGACGTTGGTCGATATCGCCCGATGTTCCCCGACATCTCTAGCGCCTAGCGACACGTGTCGCGGGACATTTGTCCTGTAATAAACACGAGGTTAGACTATCACTAAATCAGTTCACTACCTACATGACGCCTTATAACTTACATCTTTATATATCCTTCAGGAAGCAACATCAACAGCTGCAGCACTCGGCCTCATTGCAAACATGGTAGACCAAGCTTTCTTGCCAGTGGAGAAGGCTTGCTGGTTGTACGAGGTGGGGGTGCTGAAGTTGAGTGATACAACAGCTTACAAGCTGGAAACATTCAGCACCACATTATGGGCTGCTAGTCTGATTATTTCGCTAATACAGTAAGTATTTAATTTGACTATTTATTTGAAGTACTGACCTTCCAGTTAATATAAAATTCTGCTTCTATACATCGTGCCGCTGCTATAGCGACAGTAATTAAAGTCACAGGTAGGGCTAGTGGGACAGTAATCATAAAATTATAATCAGATAAAATAATTAAAAATAATAATTTTAAATAAACTAAATAATAAAATAATAACCAAAATTAGGATCGCTCTATGCAAACGACTCATTCATGAAGCTATTGTTCTATGTCAGCTGGTAAAAGGTTGTTGACTGCTGCCTTTTTTTTCATAATTTTTTGCAAAACCCCCAAGGAAAAAACTCGAGTGGCGTGACGTTTTTTTTCTTGTTCGTTTTAATTTCATCTCTGCGCGACAGGTTGCTCCAAGATGCTATTTTAGAAAATTGTAAATAAATCAACAAATAATAACGTTAAATGAAATAAAATATTTTTATAAAACGAAATCGCGGAACCGTATACGCGTGTCAAGTTAATGTCGTGATTGCAGCGGCACGTTGTATAAGTTTTTTTTAATGTTTCATATACATAATGTATTGACAAAATAGTACATAAAATGCTTCCACGAACACGTCACAACTACAAAAAAGCCAATTCGCACTTTGTTTGATAAATGTCGTCTTTTTGATCAACTTATCGTATCTGTTTGGTGACGATGCCAGAAGCGACCATGTTTTTAATTACTTCAAAAGGTTATTGAGGTGCATTCCGTCTGGATAGTGTAGCGTACGATGGTCGTTAGTAACAACCTAATAACAAGAACATATATTTTTATTACACGCACATTTTAACCGGAATTAGATTAATAATTCTTACCTTACTATAGGTACTAATTCTGGTCGAACTACTTCCTTCAACTTATTCTCGTGGACATGACATAGGTGTCATGTCCACGAGAATAAGTTAATAGTTAGTTATAGTTCGTTAGAGAAATAGGTTTCTTGATTCTTGTTGCTCAAAACTATACATTACCTATACTTCCTGGTCATGTCTAGTAACCTTCACTCATTCATAAATCTATGTATTCTTGTACACGGTATAGTTATTTTTGAGCTGATCGACATTTATTTAAGAGAAATCTATGCATTCCCGGTAACAGTGCTTATTAAAATTTTATGAATTTCAAAAAGATAAGAATGAAGTATTGCTGTTGCGAAGTAGATAGCTTGCACTTGAGGATTGTTCTCATTCTCGTATTGTATCGTCTGATTATGGCAATGTCGTAGCCATATCTTAGAATTGATCATTTCATGAAATGGTTGTATTTCATGAAATAGAATATCAACCGCTGGTCACATCATGATGTGGTTTGGCTAGATCATTGAATACTCAACGTTTGACGATATGAACAGTTAAACACTCGACTACTTCATGATGAGGCAAAAAATTTGTGATCATATCGTAAAATAGTTAGATTATCTACCAGTAGAGGCGTTGATGTCGCTTTGTTCTTGTTGTGCATCTATTCCTACTTGAATAATTCCTTAGAGCCCCAAAAATACTAAATAGTCAAGTAACTGCGACCAACTTGGATGTAGCGCTCGCCGGCCGCTGCCGTGGCACCGCTCGCTTCACTCGCTCGGCTCGCGCGCGGTTGCTCACAGTTCTAACCTAACCTAACCCATTTAGTCGGGGTGCTACTAGCGGCGTGAAATGAAATTACTTTGCGATATGCCCAGTGGATTTGATTTGTTGCTAATGTTTGTTGTAATTTTTTGTTACACGCCTTGTACTCACACAAATGCGTGCTTACTTAATTTCTTTTGTTGTCTCTAATTGGGCGAAACCAAGAAGGGGTGTGGTCTGTCACTACCTGCGCTTCCGCAGAAATATTTTCAAAACTGTGCATGCTTAAGCACAGTCAACAGAAAACTTCGAAGATTCGTCCTTAAAATTCATCCATCCTTCCAGAACTTCAAGCTCAATACGGAAACTGTGGTGGAGTAGAGAATGCTTACAAAAAGCATCGGAAGACGGAGCTGATGCCAGAAGACACCTGGACGTCAGACTGATGCTGGAGTCTATAGTCGCTGGTAAACTGTGCCTGGACATCACTCATGCCATCAGTTGCCTGCCCCACGGCTGGCTGTGGGGCGAGAAGATAGGTTCCACGAAAGTAGCAACTATTGCCACCACATCGTCGGTTATAGGTATTGCTATGTACTTTGCGAAGAAACGGCTGCTGAAATGATATGGTTGTAACGGTTCATGGGTTTTTCTAGAGTTCAGTCAAATTGATTTGTAAGAAAAAACAAGGTAAGTACCTATATACAGGGTAACGGGAAACATATCACAATCACTTTATAAAAAATATCTCGAAATGGTTCATTTTTAACCCGTGTACCCATAACTGATTTAATTCCTAATAACCTCTACTATCACCCTTTAAAGGGATTGTGACATGTTTCCAATAACCTTGTATATATACAACGTCTAACGTTAAATGCGCAAAACCTCTTAAGGGGTCATTGTACTCATTATTATGAACAACTTTTACTATATGTGCCGTGCCTCGGAAAGCACGTTAAGCCGTTGGTCCCGGCTGTCATTCGTGGATCTTTGACAGTCGTTACGGGTCGTCAGAAGCCCGAAAGTCTGACAACCAGTCTTACCCAGTTATAAGGGGTATCGTATTACCTACCCAGTTACTGGGTTGTGGAGGTCAGATAGGCAGTCGCTCCATGTAAAATACTGGTATTCAGCTGCATCCGGTTAGACTGGAAGCCGACCCCAACATAGTTGGGAAAAGGCTAGGCAGATTGAACTTTTACTATATGACAAAACAATAAATCGCGAAAAAAAAAATCAGCTGTTCAGTACATACTCGTATATCTATGTCGGAGGAAGTAAATGGAGAGTTGATTGCTGGTCACATACGAATAAATAAGATTGATTGCTAATTAAATGATTCATTGTTACTTAAAAATAACTTGTAAAGTCTTAATTTAATTTGATTTATCGCATTTTAATGTTGTGTAAAATCTAACAAACTTATTAAAAGTCACTGCATTGAATAACGTCCAATCAGAGCAGAGGATAGACCTAGAGTGGGGTCGAGGCGCCATCTTGCCGTTCGCCGGGTGGAGCATGCATTCTTGTAATGGTGGTTGATCGAGGTGGATCACAAGTGGTGAAGTTAGATCGGTGCCGCGAACCTGCTGCTCCTTTATAGTTAAAATTACCTAGTGATTTAAATAGTAGAGCTATAATAAAATCGTGTGTGTGTGTGTGTGAGTAAATAGTGTTTTGTGCTCGCATATCCCAATGACGCCCACTAGACCCGACGTGAATTCTAAAAACGATGTCGAGGAGGATGGTGTTTCTCCGACATCTATATCAAACTCGACAAGATGTACTGAACAGTTGATTTTTTTTTCTCGTTTTCAGGTTTGGTCCAATAGCAAAAGTTGTTCATAATGATGAGTATAATGATCCCTTAAGAGATTTCGTGTATGAATAGGTACACCTTTTATATACATTATGTTGTGTGGTGGGGAGACGGTTTGAAGGAAGTCTTGTAATGTATTATCTAAGGTTGGCAGGTTCAACCTATTTGTGATTAAGTAGGATTTTATTATCTTGCATTTTGTATAAATGTGTCTAGAAGGGACTCTGGTGAAGATAGTTCTGAATGCATATTAGATTAAAAATACTGGCTGTAGGACCTGCAGGTATATACTTCTGTAAATAATATGTGTTACTCGTTTCCAATTTGGTTTAGGTACTGCTATAGCAGTCTAGAGGTTACTATAGTAAAGTCGTTCAGTGTACAAGAGAAGAGGTCTAAGCTCATAGCTACCGTGTTGAGAGTGCACAACGCACGCGTTAGCGGAGCACGACGGAGAAGATTGGTGCGCGCTTTCGGCACTACCAGCAGCTCCGGCCGCCGGCGCCTGTTTACACTGAAACGGACAGACATACAAACAGACACACGAGCTAACCTATAAGGGGTCCGTTTTTTCATGCGGACGTACGGTACTTTAAAAACAAGAAATACTTATTTATTCAGGTTTCACTGTCATACGACACTTTATACAGGTGCTACAAAAAGTCCCAACAATTTTTGCGGGTATTTCTTTGTCGCCTGTAGGGCAAAGTCAATTACATATTCTTCAATTACGAGAAGGGCATGTTGCACAACATAGTCATTAAGCATGCTTTATCTTCATATGTACCTGTTATTGTATTATATAATACCTATAGGTAATAGTTATAGTTACATAAGTATTTGACAGTGAATTGAGAAAACGAATTAGTTAATAAAATGTACAATTTTTTGTATAGTTTAAAATATATCAAAAAAGTTATTATAATTTTTAAATAGATACTGTTATTTGATTTCACAACAATATTCTTCATCATCATTCTCCTGCCCTTAGCCCAAATTATTTGGGGTCACAACATGTATTTTCCTTCCATACTTTCCTATCCCGATAGTGACTCCCTTTCAAGCAAATTTCACTAGGTAATAGGTATTTTGTAATAGGTATTGGTGTTGGTTTTAAAGCGAGTAGTGCTGCCAACTAGCGCCACCATTGAGAAAGATGAGATAGGTCAGGTGAGGTCAACAAATCTAGGTACCTCATCTGATTAAAAATGTGTGCATAGGAAATTTCAAAATGTTCCATATCTCCAGACTTATGATATTTTTTTAAAAGGTGGCGCTAGTTGGTGGCACTACTCGCCTTAAGTCAGTAGTTGAGTTCCTAATACAAAGTCAAACATTTGACATGCAAGACATTACAATGTACCTAGATATTTAATGCTAGAGTATAATATTTATTTCCAATGGCATGCTTCAAATGCTAGATCCTATTATTCATTAATTTTACAATACATTTATAAATAAGTAACTATAGGAATTTATATATTTTAGTTTCTATTCACATATCTATACATGATTGCATATCTGATAATATCTATGACATATGAATGAAGAATGTATGATAAGTCATTTTGACAATGAAATTGAATTTATGATTAGATCTTGTTGCTGAAACATTTACGATAACAGAGGGGCAATTCCCGTATTTTTATAACAACGTTCGCAATCTCATCTCAGTCTCAATCTGTCAAAATTGTATAGAGTTTGCCTACATTTTTGACATTTGATTGTCGCTGGCTGACATTGCGACTTGGAATTTGAACGTTTTTAATTACGAGAATTGGCCCTCTGGTTGCTAAAATATCCATACTTGATACTGACTTGTTAGTCTAGGAGGTCGCAAACGCGACTGATGAGCATGAGGTCCTGGGTTCGATACCCCGTATCGGGCAGTGTTATTGAGTTTATCCATCAGGAATTTCTCAGTAGCAGCCCGGAGTCTGGATTAGTGCCCGGTTGATGGCAATAGGCTCGCCTCCTATTACATAGGACTTAAACATAACTGGTGAAATGTGGGTGTACTATAGGTACACCTCTGCCCAAGCCTTCGATGATAACAGGATTGATGTTATGTCATGTAAATAAAATATTCGTTTATTAAACATAACAAAAACCAGTCAAGAGCGAGTCGAACTCGCGGACCGACGGTTCCGTACCATCATTTATATGTAATTTTTGTTGATGATTTCTGAAAAACTGCTATTTATAGACAACGTTTTATTTTTCCTGTAATCTATACATAAACTTATAGCACATAGAATATATTCAGATTTTTCTCTATACAACCTTCGGGGATAAGGGGGGGACGGTATTTTTTTTTAACATTTTTCAACAAAAGTCGAAAACTGCTAAAAAAAATTAAAAAAATGTTTGAGAATGTGCAAACAGCGCTTTTTCATATGATACCCCACATGTCCTAGTAGCTCCACTTCGAATTTTTAAGACCCCCTTTCAGTGCATACCTGTTGCAAAAAAAAAAATCTTATTTGCAAAATAGTTGGGTAAAGTCATCTAAAACTATTCCAAATTTCAAGTTGATAGCATTAGTAGTTCTTGAGACATCCAGCTGTGACAGACGGACAGACAGACTCACACCATAAGGGTTCCTTTTTACCATTTTGGTACGGAACCCTAATAAAAGTCGGAAGTTTTTATTTTATTGTTCTTTAATTCAATAGTCTCAGAAATCAAACAATAGACAGGTATTGGTACGTACCTATGTATAATTCAAAGCTAGAAGATACCTAGCTGCTCAGTTCAGACCCTACAAACCGCGAGACCTGCCTATCTAATTCATAAAGATTACAGATGACAACTTCATATACTGATAAGATGGTATTGCTACTATCAAATTGATTGCTTACATAACATTCGGTAGTAATGTGTCAAAAGATTCAGTGTGTCGGCGTTATGTTAGTATCTTATCGGCGGTAATCGACGCTAGGTACGTCCCGTCGACGTACGCAGGTACGGACCAGTGTGGACGTAAACAAGGACGCATCATGGCGGCTGTGAACGAGCTCTGTGATCTGTTGCAGGGACACGCTAATAGGGATAAGGTAAGATCATATTTTTTTACAATCCATATTACCTTTTCACGCCTAAACGGCTGAATGGATTTGGATGAAATTTGACACTAGTAGGCCCTGGGTTTTTTTTTGTTGTCGGGTTGGAAATCCTCATGGATGTCCTCCGCCCTGGGGTGGGCAGAGGGGTCTGGCAGACTCTTACTGATGAATCACCCCAGTGTTCTTTCGTACACCTGCGTCGGGGCTGCGGGTGCGAGTGTGACTTCCGCTGCTCCGGACTGGTGATGCACATCCCATAGGGAGGAGTGAAGTGTTGGGCTCCCCCGTTACGTCTCAGAGAGGCGCGCGTGGAAACACTACGCGCCATCTCGGGTCCTGTGGAATGGGGCGATGGATGTCCCCAAGTCCGTCGCCCCTGGACCCATCTAGGGGGGCTGGAAGAGGGCATTATCTGCGCTCCGCCGATGCCCAGTGCGCCTCATCAGAGAGCACTCGTGATCAGCTCCCTTTCCGTTTCTGCAGCTTCCTTCTGCGAGATGGGTTAGGACTCCTAACCCAGGTCATTGTCTATCCAATGTATATCCATATTTGTATGTGAATTGCTTCATGTTCAATTTCGTGAAAATATACAATTTTGTGTTGGTGTGTTACAATGTAGGAGTATTGCAAAAACAAAGTAGGTAATATATATAAAATTGAACATGAAGCAATTCACATACAAATATGTTAGTATACCTACCCCCTGCCTAGATATCTCTTTTGTTGACTGTACATTCCCGTGGGACAATTTCTGATCTTCATGTGGGCGAAGCCGCGTTCAAAAGCTAGTTACAATAGGTACCTATATCATTCATACAGGCTGTTGATTCGTTTTTTTCTCGAATCGAGTAGGTACTTATTGGTTTTACATGGGAAGTTGTTTAGTAAAACCGGTAGGATTCCCTTAAAAATAGCAGGTGACTAATTCTATAACCTGTAGGCTTTCTTCTAATTGAGTCAATTTACCTAGATTTTGAGAGAATTAAACGTAGAACTATGATTTTATCCTAGATTCAATCATCATCATTAAATTCAATCATCATCTGTCTAGCCTTTTTCCCAATTATGTTGGGGTCGGCTTCTAGTCTAACCGAAAGCAGCTGAATACCAGTATTTTACATGGAGCGACTGCCTGTCTGACCTCCACACACACACAGTTACTGGTGTAACTGGGTAATACGATAGGTAGGTACCCCTTGGTAAGACTGGTTGTCAGACTTTCGGGCTTCTGACTGTCATAGATGCACGAATGACAGCCGGGACCAACGGCTTAACGTGCTTTCCGAGGTACGGAGAGTCTCGGTATGTAAAGATGGTCACCCATCCACGGACCAACCGCGGCAAGCGTAGCTTAACCTGATGGATCGACCCGTGTGGCTGTTATTACTTAGCCATTACCTATTCAATGTAATTTGTAAATAGTACCTACTTAGATAATCAATTAGTTGATTCAACGCTCCTGAGGCGAGTGTTGTACCTATCTGTTTATTTAAATAATAAATTGATAGTTTTGTATTAATCATATTAATGAGTATGGTCACAGTCTATACCAGTCGTCCGATGAAGCCCGAGCTGCATACGAAGTTCGGCGAACTAAGTAAGCAGCTCGGGCTCTCGTCGGACGACTTTATGTTGTATAGACTGTGGTACGGCCATCAACGTTGATAATAAAACTTAGGTACACGGACTACAAAAAGGTACCTACTTAGATGTTTTTTTTTGCAGCGAGTCATAGGAGCTGTTTATTAAAATCACTAGTAGGTATAGCTGTAGGTAATTGTTGTAGAGGAGCTCGTGGCTAAGTAATAATTAGCAGCCGCACGGGTCGATCCATCAGGTTAAGCTTCACTTGCTGGGGTTGGTCCGTGGATGGGTGACCATCTTTACGTACACTCGTTACGCGTCGTCAGAAGCCTGAGTCTGACAACCAGTCTTACCAAGGGTTATCGTATTACCCAGTTACTGGGTTGTGGAGATCAGATAAGTAGGCAGTCGCTCCATATAAAATATCTACTGGTATTCAGCTGCATCTGGTTAGACTGGAAGCCGAACCCAACATAGTTGGGAAAAGGCTGTGTAGCTGTATTTACATTGCAAGTTTTAATTTATCAATATTGTGTGGCATCTGGCATTCAGTCATCATTGTCAATATTGCCATTATCCCAATTTATTTATCAAGTCAGCGTAACAAGTATTCCATGTCTTCTTCTTCCATAATTGTCTATTATAAGTCGCGTCACCTCTTTCTCGCCATGTCATCTTTCACACGTTCATTCATCGTTTAATTGGTCTTCCCCTACTCATAAAGCAATCCACATTCATACCCAAAACTTTCTTATTGACATTTTCCTCATTCCTCCGCATCACATGTACCATGACAACCAGCATAGGTACTGTTTCTATGATTATTTTTAACATTATCGTAGAATAATCCACATCAAATTCTTATAACCCAGGTGATGAACCTAGCATGCTACGCGCTCAAGTTATGGGGTTCCACGTCACAGCGCAAGGACCTGCTGACCGCGAGCGCTCGCCTCGCCGGCGCGCGCGCATCCCTGCGCCTCCTCGATGATGCTGTAGCGCTGAAAACTGCGCTAGCATACGGACTTGGGAAGCAAGTGAGTTGATTTATCTTTATGTTAGTTTATGAACTGTTTCATCGCCTCCGGGTAAGTTACGGTTAACTTAACTGACTAATAGTTTCACTCAAATTCTGCTCCATTTTTGGATTTATCTGGTATTAGGTAGAGAATCTGGATTCTGTGAAACCCTTTGTGCCTTTATATCGGGGAGTGTCATCCAGTCATAACAGATGCCGTTTGGATTTAATCTGACCTCGATACTGATATCTACTTAGTAGTTAAAGAAAATCAAAACTGCATCATTCTTGGACGAGATGCGAAGATCGATCAAACTGAGAGTTTGTGCCAACCAAGACCAACTTTACTTATTATACTTAGTGGCAGAACGTAAAGGTTTCTGTTGGTAAGAGATTTGTGTTTGTAAGTGCACTCTTTTACGAAATATCCTGGTTCATCATAATTTCAGCCGAAAGACGTACAGGCGTAGCTACACTGCTGGACGATATAACATAACATCCTAATAGTTCCTTACTTATGAGGTCTAAAGTCCTACACTCATAAGATCAACAATTATTTGTTTTACGGGTACTTGATGCGATTAAATATCGATACATCAACCATAAATAAAGCGCGTGCTTGTGCCACGACAAAAATGTTTTAAAAATGTTGTTTTTTCTTCCAGGATGGCCCATTCTGGGCTTCCCTGGGAGTGGCTGGAAGTACGTTCACCCTCGCCTACCTTCAAGCTGAGAAGCTATCGTGGCTCATCGACACCGGCATGCTACAAGTATCCAAAGACACAGAGTTCAAAATAAGAACGGCGCATAAGCTGTTCTGGTCACTGTCTGCGTTTGTCGGCTTCATCAGGTTTGTTAGAGCGAGAGAGATGTTGCAAAAGAAGTAACATAGTTTACCAGGTTAATTTACTTGGCAGATAATTTCATACAAATTCAATTCCATTTTTGAATTTATTCGGTAAGTAATGGCTATTCGGATATCGTGAAATAGGCCCTGACAGTTTTTGTATGGAGAAACTGTCAAAAATTCAAAATTTATTTAAAGAAGGAGAAGGCTTATAGTAGGTATAAAAGTTTGGTCGAATTCACCCTTATGGCGCTCTTCACATTCAGCGATCATAGACGATTACCTGAAAAACTAAACTAAACCACTGAAGGAATTTCGTTAAAATTTGGCATGGAGATAGATGGCATTCTGGGGAAGGACATATATAGGCTACTTTTTGCCTCAAAAATAATCCTAAAAGGGATGGCAGTTTATGATCGCCGATTGTGAAGAGGCGCCATTAGATTATAATTTTCTATTCTTAAAATTTGATACTTCTTTTGTTTTTAAGATAGTGGATCTGATGGTGAAGGGGGTGAAGGTATATTGAGGGGGAATCTGGATTTATCTATAGTCTGAAATTGGCAATTCACAGTTAGTCAGTCCTGTGATTATTGGTTGTTTCTTCCTATATGATTTTAGGTAGAGTCCGTGTTTCTGCTTATGTTTAACGGGTATTACTATTACAATTTTTTCGTGTTATATGATTGTTAGGTATAGAATACTATGTAGTTTGACTGCTGATCCTAATAAACGTCAAAGTCAAAACAAATAAAAACTCTGACTTTGACTTCGGTTGCTAGAAAATTTGTTTTTACCAAATGTATGCGATAAGCTCTAACACTCATAAACGTTAAAAGCGGGCGGGAATATACATAGGTACATGCCTGCAGCTTGTACAAAACTATGTAAGTATGGTATTGAAGAGATGTTGGCACTCTATGGCAATGTGTATGTGTCTATGTGCTATTGGTTATGTATTTTCTTTCTTTTAGTTATGTACTTACTAGCTTCTGCCCACGGCTTCGCCCGCATGGAGGTCGGAATCATGCCACGGAGTCTCCCACGGCTTCGCCCGCATGGAGGTCGGAATCATGCCACGGAGTCTTACTACCGGGAAAAAAATTATCCTATGTACTAATCCATGTTATAAACTATCTGTGTGCCAAATTTCATCAAAATCCGTTCAGCCGTTTTTGCGTGATTGTGTAACAAACATCCAAGCTTTCACATTTATAATATTAGTAGGATTTTATATTTTATAGTAAATATTAGTTAATACTTATTAGTCGGATTACTATACCTATATAAAGTCTGTCGTCTCTCTTCTTAAGCTTGTATTATTGACTGCTTTGTCCTTATTTTTAACATAGCTATTCCTGTGTTAAACGAAGGAACAATGTACCTACTGTTTTATGCACACCTAGGGTAGGTATGTGACTAGTAATTAGTGACCGACACTTAAACACCGTGATTGTACTCATGATAACAAACAACTTTTACTCCCTACGTTCTGAAATCGCGAAAAAAAATTAGTTAATTTATGTTCGCATAAAATCAGCAAAAACTACACCACCATATTTACCATTACACCTTTCTATATCACCAGATCAATCCGCGGCCTCAACGCTACCTCGGAAGCTCTGAAATCTCCCGAGCGCACAAAATGCGCCTCAGCGCGCTTCACCCAGGCCTCGCTGACCACCACCAAGTTCATGCTGGACACCCTCCATGCGGTCAGCTGGCTGCCACCTGGCTGGCTGTGGGGGAGCAAGCTCAGTGTCCCACAAGCTAGTGGGATCGCCACTGCGTCAGCTGTGCTAGGACTTGTGATACATTATCATGGGAAGAGGTTTTAGTAACCCCTTATTGTGGTGGTATTCTGGCCGCGGTAAGGTGCCATTCGAGCCGGTTTTGCTCGGGTACAATTTGAAGTATTAAACAAGCGTTCTTCAAGAAATTCTCTGAGTGATGGTGAAAACCGCTGGTAATTTGGAAGTAAGCGAATACACGAATTTGTGTTTACTATTTAGAAATACCACCGTATAAAACATTGGTTTCCCTTCTATCTCAGATCTATCCCTAATAAATGATGATGATCGTATTTTTGGTGATCATGTATTTAATTGAGGTGAAAAAACTTGCATTTGAATGCTATTCATAGATTTTTAATTACTTAAAAACCAATCGTATTTTAAACATTTATTTACGGTGTTTTTGTCCAATTAAGTTACGGTACTTAAAAATAGTGTTTTAATTATTGATGTAGTAATCTTAATCATTCATCGTTAAGGTGGATCCGCAGTGGGTAGCCCATGATTTATTTTGCGATTTTTGCAATTTTAAAGTCAGTGTCAGATTGTATCTTGATCAAAATATGATTCGCGACTATAACAAATATGTATTTACATACCTAATTATAACCATAAGATCTGATTGCACCCAAATCAGATCAAGAGACAGCAAATCTAACTTAGAGAGATGTATTGATGATTCATAAGGTTGTATTTTTGTAAATACATATTTGTTATAGACACGAATCATAATTTTGATCAAGATACAACAACAACATGTTTATTTCTGTACCAACTAGATTAGATTAGTTTATGATTGAAGCCACAGTGTCAGATACAACCTGACACTGAGCTGCATCACGGATGAGTGCTAACGCGTGCCCGTGTTCCCACCGTAAGCGGCAGAGAGGAGGACACCGTGGAGTTTTAGTGGGTTAGAGTCCCACATAACTGCACTATCTCCCCGTGGTAGTGCAGTAGGTATGCATGAGTATATCTCCAAGATAAAAAAAAAAAAAACACAACTGCAAATTGCAAAAAAGGCAATAAAATTTTGATTTTCGCGAGCGGATCCACCTTAAACATTGTGTCGTGAAGAAATGACAAGGTCTCGTTTTCCGAAACCCTTGTTTGGTGTAGCCTATGCACATACATATTAGTACCTCAGTTAACGCGCGAAATAATCTACTAATCAATGTCAACAGCAGATAAGACCTGACAGCGGACGGACATTGATATATTAGACAAAAATAATTTCATAAAGGTTTTTCAAAACATGTTTTAACTAGCTACCTTTTAGAACTAGGTATTTGTACAGCTGTTCTAGTATAATTATTCACTGTAAATACATGGACGGCGTTTGTAGCGCGGCCGCATTTGTTTGTAAAAGGCAATGAAAAGGCGGATTCAACGCAGATACCCATAGCACAGTCTATACATTATGTTTCTATACTGTGCCCATAGTGTGTGTTGCATTATGTTGCGATTGAAGCATTATTAGTTCGAATCCTGCTTCAATACAGTAATCTATAGCCTTACTAATATTAAAAATGCGAAAGTGAGTTTGTTTGTTACACTTTCACGCTAAAACGGCTGAACGGATTTGGATGAAATTTGACACATGACCTGGATTAGGACATGGGATACTTTCGGCCCCGGTATTACGTTCTCGTGGGATAATTTCCGACCTCCACGCGGGCAAAATGTAATTTTTGATAATTCTAGGTAGAGTAAAACGACAATTTAATTGAAATTATATTTATTTTTTAAAGCTAATGTGACATGGTTTTATTTGAGCAACAAATTCTTCATAAGCTGCCGGCGTGCCCAAATTAATATTATACCTAACAACATTACGAAATTAAAACGGTAACATTATTTTGTTTATTTTCCAATTTACTTACGTATTTGAAATATAAAAAATTCTATAGGACAGTTTCACCACATAGCCGACGTCCGTACGGACGTAAAAATATCTCTATCACTGGATTTTCAATACTCTGCTTATCGCCGAGAGTTGAAAATCCAACAGTGTGTTTTTTCGACGCGCTGAGTTGCACCCTGTTGTTGTTAGGTTGGATTCTAAATGCTCGGCTCAACACCGAGAGTTGAAAATCCAGTGCGCGATAAAATCCCGCCGCGATAATTTTACGTCCGTGCGAACGTCGGCTTACTGATACTCAAACCTGTTTAAGTATGATATGTTTACATTTCCTACCAGCACCTTACTCATATAGCAAACTTCGACGAATTCGTTCAAACATTGAACTGTTTGAACTATTAGCGGGTGAAGCATCCAATACCACGACAAGACAAGTATCACAGATCGCTTCGTGCCTTGAATGAAAATAAATGAATGATCGTTCGTCCGAGCACAGAAAAATAATGTTACAGTAGTATATCTTCATAGAAAACGGCCGAAATGACGAGCTTCGAAATCTCAGTATACACCAGTAAGCAACAGTTCGATCGCGCGGTAGGTACGCATGGACGCGTATTTATCTACCGAGCGACTGTAGGTAATTAATTCGAGGTCACTGCCCAGATGAACTACTGTAACTTTATTATTCTGTGGTATATTATATTAAGACACATGTCACCTGGTATAGTCAACATCTTAATTTGTTTTATCACCCCACGCATGTCACGTACACGTCGTGAAATTCAAGGTCTAATATTTATACAAACGACCAATGTGATAGTTAGTTTCAACTCCTCATACCGTTTACAGTTATTTCCCCTCTGAACTTGCATCACTGTCAAAATCACAATCAATCTGCCTAGCCTTTTCCCAACTATGTTGGGGTCGGCGGCTTCCAGTTTAACCGGATGCAGCTGAATACCAGTATTTTACATGGAGCGACTGCCTATCTGACCTCCACAACCCACGATACCCCTTGGTAAGACTGGTTGTCAGACTTTCGGGCTTCTGACGACTCGTAACGACTGTCAAAGATCCACAAATGACAGCCGGGACCAACGGCTTAACGTGCTTTCCGAGGCACGGAGGACTCTCGTTAAGTAAAGATGGTCTCTCATCCACTGACCAACCCCGGCAAGCGTAGCTTAACCTGATGGATCGACCCGTGCGGCTGTTATTACTTAGCCATGAGCTCCACTGTCAAAACACAATGATCTTTATTTTCATTACGATAAGGTCGCTGTTGGGTTGCTGCCACTGACAAGTCTGTCAAAATCAAAGTGATCTTTATTCTCGTTACAATAAGGTTGAAGTTGGATTGATGCTATCAAAGGTAAAATAGCTGTGAACGGTTTGTAGTGAAATTTCAATTTACTAGGAGCATAGAGTAAGTAATAGATTGGGAAACTATACCTTCCGCCAGATAACTGTGCAATAAAGGTCGTTGACGCCCTCTACCAATGGCAATATATTCCAATATTTCAAAACGATACGAAAAAATGTTAAGGCAGTGTCGCTAATACGATCAACACAAACGTATCGCGGTAAGAGGCGTCCTTGACGCGTGCACGTGTCATATTTTTTTTTGTTTGGATTTAAGAGCGATGATCGCGCGCGGGCTGGCAACTCGCATTTCTAGAGGTTTTTCGTGACTATTTCATTAAATTTAAATCAAAGGACAATTTCCTCTGACTATCTCTTAGATCGCTGGTATTTATAAGTATGTACGCAATTTTTTGACAGTTTTTTGGGAATTTACTTTTAAAAAATTACAAACTGTCAATTATTTTCTAGTGAATAATTACCAAAATAACTGTCAAAAAATAGCATACATACTTATAAATACCAACGATCTAAGAATTTGTCAGAGGAAATTGTCCTTTGATGATTTTAAATTTAATAAAATAATCACGAAAAGCCTCTAGAAATGCGACGTTGCCAACCCGCACGCCATCAACGCTCTTAAGTCTCGAGACCCTTTTTTTACAAATGGGATTAATGATTTTTATTGCACGGTTATCTGGCGGAAGGTATAGGAGTCAAAATTAAGTAAAGGAAGGAAGAGGTCAACTATACGTTTCAGGCCAGCTGCAAAGCCTATTTCACTACTGCTTGCTGCCCTAATAATACAATTCCATTCCAATTTCACGAATTTTAATATAAAAAGTACAAAAATAACTAATTGAATACATTTATTTTTGGTGGATAACAATAATTTTGTCATAATTCTTGTCTAGTTAAGACAAATAACACAATAGAATACGCCTCGTAGATATAAACTTAAAAATTCTATACAATAATTACGTTGAAAACCCTAAGATTAATTGAATAAAAATTCATCATTTCGTTCCACGTCTGTGTAGCTGAGAAACAAACGTATCCGCGTTCTTATGGCACGTTACACGGTTCACTTAAATCTCTCAAAGTCTCAGCTTGGATGAAGCAACCACAGAAAAGATAAAGAGGTTAGAAGGGCCTTGTGGGCGGGGCAGGCGCGCCGCATGTATGTGTAGACACACTAAGTTCAGCCGAAATTTGTTTTACCGGCCAGTAATCGCGCTCTCACTGTGACAACGTACGAAGCTCCGCTAAAAAAAAGGATTATGCCCTGTTGCGCTGTTATAACGTGTCGGAAAAGTAGCAAGTGATGTAGTGTAGCCCGACAAGGGACTTCTTTTCACCGGTAAGTCCAAAAATCTTAAAATACAAGTGATATTTGTAATTATTACAATAGTATTATGTAGTTTGTAGATAAAAGCGATACAATCGCAAACAGATGCACAGTTATACATTGCTTGCAATGCATGGGTACCGTCTTGTACTTCGTGAGCGATCGCGCAATATGTTGCGTTCACTGCGAAAGTCGCGTCGGCGAGCCAACGCTTGAATTCCGCGAAATCCATGCGTATCGATAGGGTTGTACCAAGTTGTAATCAATGTCGATATTGTGTGTATGTATACAAATGATTATTGATAGTAATAAAATAAATAATAATAAAATATTAAAATTAAAATAACTTTGTTTATTACCACCAATTATTGTTTATTGTGGGTTACCAATTTAGTTTCTGAGTGGGTTTTTCCTCTAAAGTTTGGTTTGATGTTAGCCATTTATGATGAAACCATACTTTTTAAATGTTATTTATAGGTTTCCAACAGATCCAGACACAAGATAACTGTGGATTGAGGCAACTGGTAGAATCGAACGGATACCTACTAAATATTTTGTTCTCAACATTTTACAGAAAATTATTACATAACAAAAAAGTCAGGGAATAGATTCTTAAAATCTGGAGCTTCTCCGCACAAAAACATCGCTATGCTTCTTTCAGTAAGTCATGAATAATTTATATTTTATAAAACTTAATTGCTGTTTTTGAATAGCGTACCTAATTATTATCATTAAATTATGTCACCTAGATCATCTTTTGTGGATCCGTGTTTATTGGGTTTATACAGCCATAAAGCTGAAAATCCATAGTTGAAATCTAAAGTTTCAAAATGATTCTTTTCTCGTTACGCTTATTTTTAACCGACTTCAAAAAAAAGAGGAGGTTCTCAATTCGTCGCGTATCTATACAACTTTTTTATGATGTAGGTACACCGATTTCTCCGTCAATTGTGGACCGATTTTAAAAATTCTTTTTTTATTTGAAAAGGTATGCTCTCGAGATGGTCCCATTGTCACCAACTCAGAATCTGATATTTATAAATATATACGTCTAATGGAAAACATTCGATAAGGATGTGAAATTAGTTTTTTGGATTCTTGCAAATTGCAGCTTTGTTATTGAAAATGCGATTTGCGCCCGTAACGGTTACTCAATAATAAATTCAGTATTCATCAAAGTCGTAAGTACACTTTTCTAGG
Organism: Cosmia pyralina; assembly: GCA_946251885.1. Classification (NCBI taxonomy): domain Eukaryota; kingdom Metazoa; phylum Arthropoda; class Insecta; order Lepidoptera; family Noctuidae; genus Cosmia; species Cosmia pyralina. Next base: position 24,086,345 of record OX276351.1, read on the forward strand.
TTTACTATAGTCAAAAATATAATTATTTCCGAAAAAAAAACTTGTTGTTTTGAGCAACATGATGATTTTTGATAATTATTATTGACATGATGTTAATTATTTTTAGCAAATATATTATGGTTACAGGATGCAATCAACATCTAGAACAACTTAACATAATTATTACGTAAAACAGAGCTGCAATTAGCGAAAATCTAAAGAAAATTTGAATTTTACGGCAATATTGAGTGTTCCCCCTTAATTTGACATTTTTTTAATTATGATTGTATGTTAATAGGAAGTCCACACTATTCATACCCCGTCCTCCCTACCGAAATTAAAGTGAAATATTGCAAAACTTAAAGTAAAAAAAATATAGTATATTTTATCGATATCAATATCGATTAATGCAAGCCGTAATGTATATGAGAAATAAATTGCTTTTGCGCGTGTGTGAGTGTACGTCAAGCGCAGTGTTTGCGTTAGTGTGAGAACCAATAGCAAACTCGCGATCTAAGTGCGTGTGGTTTATTTGTGTGCGTAATACGCGTACGTATTGGTCTCTTGCTTGTAGTGAAGTTACAGAGTGGGGGACAAGCGGCGACACGCGTTCTAGTACAAATCAGGAACTATTTCCTTTCTAATCTCTTTATCTGTTCTGTGGAAGCAACCATCGAATCGTGTAATAAAACTTGTACCTACCATTCTACAGCATGTATCAGAAAGGGGGCGTTCATTAAATACGTGAGGCGATTTTTACCCCCCTTCCCTTGGTGAGATGTCGTGAGATCTGGCCCGAACCCCTCCCACCCCCTCTAATTTCACGTGAGATATTTCAAAATGCTATTTTTAGTGTAAATAATCTGTACTTGATTGAGTTGGATTTATTTAAATAAATAATTTTCTGAATTATATTTTATAATATTTATTTTTATAGAATAGAATATCTTTATTTGCATAAAATATGGTATATAAAAGGTCTTAAATTATAAAATAGTTCCACATATTTTGCTTACTTTTTTCTGCATGCAAAAAAAAAAAAAAACACATAAAAAATAAAAATATAAACAAAACTAACTAACATATAATATAAACAAATATAACATGTAATTACCCAGTTTTCACGTAATTTTACAACGAAAAAAAATTACGTGATATTTGCCGAGACGCCCTCTCCTCCACGTGAGATCAGGTGAGATTCGGCTGGATCCCCTTCCCCCCTAAACGCCTCACGCAATTTGGGTGTGGTAGTCGCGGAAAAATTAAAATTCACCCAAACAAGACTTCAATACTTGCATAACCTAAATGTATGGGACGGCTGATTACGATGTTGATCCCATAGAGAAAGTTGTTCAGTTTGATGGTATTCGATGGATGCTTCACCCAAGTTGAGAGACATGTGAACCTATTTCTACGCCTTTCAATCAAAGTGAATCGATTTGGTTGAACCGTGTATTATTACCATTACTAGATACACAGCACGGCTACACATCAAGCTATACATTTCCAGTATAAGCTGATCTCGCATTGTATAGGATTTCTATACAATGAGAGATCAGCATATACTGGAATTGTACAGCTTGAAATGTAGCCGTGTGTACTAAGTCATCCAATCATAAATTTAATTAGGAATGCATACCATTATATCTACTAAGATTCAAAATTAATATAGTTTTTAATAACAGTCTCCTACGAAAATAATAAACAAATTAATCTAATAAAATATTAATAAGTTTTGTAGTTGTCATTCAAACGCTTGCAATATGGACTAAAATTAAACTTAACCATGTATAAGGCAAAGGGAATATTCTTACCACCATATTTTAAAGGTCTAAAATTAAAAATTGCGTTTCTATTGTTTTACAAAGGCTATTTGAAGACTTGACAATAGAGATTGGATAATCGGATGCATATTTACCTAAAGTAAATTTTTTCTAAGAAACTATGGAAGCGGCTTATTAAACTTTTTCTTTATTAATATAAATCCCGGAATTCTAGAAAATTCCGGAATGCACAACTAATCGGATATATGGTATGGAAACGACTTCTTAAATATCGGGTAATATTTATTAAAAAAATACCGGGACACCGGGATCACATAACTATTCGTATGGTTGTTTAATTGAAATAATTTTTTAACATTGCTTATTCTGACGTTTGCTATGCCAGTTTGCCAACATACTTTACAACATTAGCTAGCATTCGATTATATAGTCAAAAAGTAAATATACATTAATTATTAATTAATATAAAGTAAATAAAATCAGAACTCTAAATTTGTCAATCCCGGAGTCCCGGGATTTTTTCTATACAAAAGTGCATTCCATAATAGCCAACACCTCAACATTAGGTATACATGCATCGGAGTACTTGATCTAAATCGATCTATACTTATCAATTACTAACTAAATATTCAAAAAAGATTTAAAAAAGAGATTTAAAAAAATTAAATTTTGTTTTGTACACACGGCTACACATCAAGCTACATATTTCCAGTTTACATTGATCTCCCATTGTAAGGAAATCCTATACAATGCGAGATCAGCTTATACTGGAAATGATCTGTAGCCGTGCGTACCATTAATACTTATAAAATATGACTATTTGGCATTGTTGTCCGATTGCTAAATCGTTATGACTCTTAAATTGTTAACATTAATATCAATGTCGTTACTGATACTCGCCCGAGTGCGCGTCTCCTTTTTTAGGAAATTTCTAGTCGACTGGTCGATACTTCACGTCACTTCGTCTCTTTCTTTGGCCAAAGAATTAGCATTGCCATTCAACGTGGCAATGCTGCCAGTCTTCTGGGCACGTTTCCGGATGACAGCGATGCGGACGAGTACTTCGACGCCTAATACTAGAGTCCTTTTGTTTTTGTATTCATTTGTATAGTTAGTTAGTCATTTATTTTTGTACCTACCTAGTGTAAATAGTTATCTCGTGACTTACAGTCAAGTTTCTTCATCAACAACTAAAGTAATCAGTAAAAGTATGACTTTTACTTGACCTTCGCTGATAATACGGTAAATTTGTTTCTTCATTTAAGTTACAGCTAAAGTAAAAGTCAAAAGAGTTGCCCTTACACAAACGTCGTAATTTCCCCAAAAAAGCCTGGGGAGCTTTTTTACACATGGCAGTACCGCAATTTCACTGTCAAGTGGTGTCAAAATGTCAAAGTGAAAGTTCTTCCTAGAGTGCGCGCAAGGTAACTCTGCGCGCGGCTGAAATCGGAACTAATCGTATGCCGCCTTCTTGTTGTAATCGCCATCAATTATGCCGAAATTACTAAAGCTAAAATATTATCTTGAAGATTAAACGTGCATATGAAGAAGAACTAGACAATAACGCGCCTACGGTACCGTTTTCCAAAGTTAGGCATGCCATCAGTCGCGCGGCTTTATTTCTGTAGAAAATTGTAGATAATTAAGGCAGATACATATGCGATAGGTAGCCATCCATTACAGTGAGGCTTAATAAAAAAAGTAACATACATAAACTCACGTGTTCTTCCCATGGGGGTTAGCAGAAACTACAGAATGCCATCTGCTACGATCCTTACATAAATACATACTCCTTTTGCGTCTATTACGTTCATACATCTGGTCATACACGTGTAGAGGCATGAGGAACAGGGTGTAAAGTTCACTCATCCTCCATAGAAAAGGGAGGATCCTCCGACCAGACGGGTGACGGGTGTCGTGGCAACTGCCCGACGATTGATTTAAGGACGTTGTATTATGCTAGTCGCGCGGTAAACTTTGATTGCGCGATACAGGATTTTTCGTGACGACAGTGTGATGTTTAGTTCGTAAGTGGCGATGTAGATTCCGCCACACACGCACGCTGGTTGCGAGTACCTATTACGTATCTGACCTTTCTGAAGAATATCACCAATAAGGTTAAACTTTTGTTAGTCGCCTTTCATTCATCCTCTCAACATGACCAAACCATCTTAGCATACTCTTTTCGGTTTAGAAGTACCCTAAGTACTTTTTTGTATTATTAGGACCTGTGATCTTAAACTGAAGCTAAAAATTTATTTAAAGTGGTTGTAGTCAGTTGTCTTGCAACAATAAACTGAGGTATGTAACTGTTTCCTTTGGCTTTCTGTATCGCAATAGAAAATCAGCCTCGTCCTATAAAAAAAAAATCCTTGCGAATATTCAATCTCTTATGCCTATGCGTTAAATAATGCATGATAAGTTCATCGTCTGATGAACTTGAACTTTCACTGGACGATCTTGATGCTATTTTAATACTTATTTCATTAATAAAATAAAATCTAGGCTATTACTTATTACACAGATAAATGTGCAGTGATTTATGTTAGCTAACAGCTCAAACAGGCGTTGAATAATTCTAACCCACAACAGTACACCTTTGGACAAAATGACATTTGCTTTAGCTTTCGCATCAGCTTAATGAGCAGCAAAAGTTAGAGGCAAAAGTAACAATAAAAGCAACAGCTAAAATTGTGAAGAAACCTTCTTACCGACCCTGATGTCCCCATAACCCTCCTTCAGGAGAGTAGCAAGGCCACCAGTACGGTTTATAAACGTAGACCAACCAGGAATACATTCCGACCTCGCCACCGAGGTCGCAATCGTAACCCCCCCCCCCCCCCCCTATCCCCTACTCGGTGAAGCTGTGCCAGCTGGGGGCACAGCTGAGCCTGTAACACTTATCCCCCCATTATTATCCAGCCTGCCCCGTCTGGCTGTCCTATTATTAGCGACGCTCAGTCGACTAATAATTTACCCTAGTTTTAAGCCTGGCCGGGGGCTTTAAGTTCGCTTAAAGCACCCACAGGAAACGCCCGGTTGAGCAGTCTCGACCCTCAGTGGTCAACTGCGAGATGCCATACCAAACTAACTAACTAAACTGTGAAGAAACAAATTTAACCGTCACTTTGACTTTGTGACGTTACTTTTGCTGTTGCTTTTGATAAAGAAACTGGCCGTTAGACTATAAAAAATTTATAGTCAATCATGTTTAAAAAATATTTTTATTCTAGATAATTTGGCAAGACCTATTGCAGCAAAATAATACTAATTTTCTTCTATTCGAACACTTCTAAACTTAAAAGGAAGATTATAAAAACTAAAGCTATGTATTTTTTAGCACATTTCTGTTTCTAGAGACCTTACGAAGTTCGTCAAATCTTTAGTTTCCTACGCAACAAAGCATGTCGTAATCGTAAGTATCGATACTGCGAGTTTGTCCAGCTGTGGGCTGACGTCATTGCTGGTAATTAGGACCTTGCTCAAATGACCGTAGATAGGTAATTTGGGTTGGAGTGTACGTAACGGGGCACTGACGAAAAAGTACAGAAATGTTAAAACATAAAAATGATTTTTACTCAAATCTTCAACCTCAGGGTCATTGACTTACGAGGTCAAGGTCAATGCCCTTGAGATGTCCTGTGTGTGGTGTCCCCCACCGTACTACTCCACATCCCACCGGGTCTCGAAGGCTTGCTTAGGCGATGGTTTTTGGTGAAAGCATTTTTTTCCTCAGTGCCCCGTTTCGTATCCTCTGAACCATATTTGTTTTTAGTGTAAAGCATCGCTGCCAGCTCAACTCCCTTTGTAGTAATGTTTAGAGAATAACACTGACGGTCTTAATGTACGATTAACAAATATTACACTCACTATTCAGTTTAAGATCGAGTTTGTTATCGACTATCGTTTAAAATCTCAAACACTCACAACATTGACACCAGGCGCTATCTCCATTTCACACTGGAAGTACTTCTCATACTTTGGCCACAGTCTGACAGCTAGTCGGACGAGTTTTTCCAGCTGTGGGCTGATTGCCCAGCTGCTGACGTCATTGTTGGCCCCCAGCGTGCTACTGCAGGCAGTCTCGTATGCGCGACGTTTGTTGTCATCAGGGGCGAGGACGCATTGGGCGTAACGGCACAGGAGGCGGTGACTGGAAGGTTTAAAGTATAGAAGTGAGTTAGTATAGGGATTTCATTGTTGTTACTGAGTGGTGTCAAAAAAGATCACAGAAAGAAACTAGAACTTTCAAAACTATATTTTCAAATCAGTCAGACTAACGCCCGCGGTTTGTGGACCGAAAATTATCGACGCGTCAAAATTAAACGCAACTCAAGTGATACGACTGGCTGTTGATAATTCATGCAAGCAATCACAGCAAACTAACCGCTTGACAATGGGGTTGTTTACCAGAAGCTTCGCCGTAAGAGAGCGGTGTGTTTGCCACTTGTCAAAGTGAGTGTCTTGAAGACAAAGCGACCAATCGGCGACAAGAAAAAAAACACTTAGCGTCATCTCGCGCCAGTTTTCAGCAAGGAACTCTATTGGCAGCTGAACGAAAGTAAGAAACACTTAGCGCCATCTACAGGGAACTAATTTGACAGTTTTTTGCCCATTCTTTAGCAAATTTTTGTGTTAATTTATGTTAATGCGCCTACGCATATTATCCCAAAATGATGTAGGTTGGTGTAACGTCAATAGTATATATTAAACAGGAAAACATCGCTAACAAATTATAACATAGACGTTGCAAAAAAAAAAAAAAAAAAAATATGGTGGCACAGTTACCAGTAGCAAACGAGACGATTTGAACTCTAATTGGCTCAAATGGCTCAGTAACCCAAGAAATTAATGACTTACCTTACCTTTCAGTTTGCGCACGCACCGCTGGCGCTTCAGATCAACTACAAATACTCTTAATCTAAGTAACACAACTATAATTTGACCGATACCGCTGTACCGCGGGGGGCGGGACGCCGTGAGGTTTGACGAATGACCGCCGCACACATTCCAAGGCGCGGTACAGCGGTATCGGTCAAACTATAACAAAATATACTCACAGCGCAGTAGGCTTATCAGTATCCGCGTGCATAGTAACGACCTTCAATATAGAGCGGCGCGGCTGCTCCGTCCACCTCGCGAGCAGCGCGCGCGCCGCCGCGCCACATTCTCTCGCGTCGTCCGATTGGTCGGTGTGTGAGACAGCTATGCGACACGCGTAGCATATCCACACGGCTATGATTGGTTCGTTGTCGACGCTAGAAAAGAAAAACAATATTTTCTTGATCTCGTTTACTATTTAATTGTAGACCATTTCGCGAAAACATACCGACTGTTCCTACAATGCAGGTTTTCTTTGCCAAAGATGTAAACAACAATGGTCGCTCGAAATTGTCTATTGTTTACTGGGGCTTGTGGCTAAGTAATAATAGTCGCACGGGTCGTTCGATCAGGTTAAGCTATGCTTACCGCAGTAGGTCCGTGGATGGGTGACCCTCTTTACATACCAAGACCCATCCGTGTTTCTGAAAGCACGTTAACCCGTTGGTCTCGCCTGTCATTCCTGTATCTTTGACAGTCGTTACGGATAGTCTGAAGCCAAAAGTCTGACAACCTTACTAAGGGGTATCGTATTACCCAGTCACTAGGTTGTGGAGGTCAGATAGGCAGTCGCCCCATGTAAAATACTGGTATTCAGCTGCATCCGGTTAGACTGGAAGCCGACCCCAACATAGTTGGGAAAAGGCTAGGCAGATGATTACATATTTCAAAAACAAATATACTACTCTTTTCATCTGCACAGAAACCAGTACTTAACATTTAAAAATTCAATCCACTTACAAATGTATATAGGCGGTTAGCATCGCGGATAGAGTAGCGCGCGTTGCTTTCGGTGTATGCGTATGTGTAAGTGCGCACGCGTACGCCGCGTGCAGGCGTGCGCGTTGTGCTAGAGAGTGCGCCTCGCGCCACGGGCACGCTGACCAGCGCTGTGTGATCTCATGCCAGCCGTGTGGTTCTGTGGGTGCAATCGAACCAAGAGGAAATTAGGTTACAGTAGGATCCGTAGTAGAATCGAAATCAAAATGGTGAAATGTTTATTTTTCCAGTAATCTTTTACTGTCGTTTTCATAAAATGGATGGACTGTATGATAGTATATCTTTAACAACAGACAACTCTGCCACAAAGCTACAATGAGCCCGGTTTAAAATCTCACCTTGTATAATAGGGATGATGCCGGGGTAAAAAAAAAATATTAGACACGTATTTTTTGCTTTAACATATTAATAAAAAATCTATATAAATAAAAAGAGAAATCCTGACTGACTCATCAACGCCCAGCCCAAACCCTTGCACCTAGAAAGCTGAAATTTTGCATAGACGTTCCCTTTATAATGTAGACAAGGAATAAGGAAGTATTTCCCGTTAGGACGTTCTCGTGGGATATGTTGCGACATCCACGCGGGCGAAGCCGCGGGCAAAAGCTACACACGACACGACACACATTACACACACACGAGACACGTATTTTTTGCTATAACATATTAATAAAAGATTACTTAGATGAAACGCATTAAAGTTGGGGAGTGGGGGCTCTCTACGTCACAATTACGTACAAAATCTAGCAAGGAGTGACGTCATGCCACATTTTATCTCAATGTATCGCCTAGTCTTTTGATTACGTAAACAAAGAAAATATACGTGTCCAATATTTTTTAATAATTTACATGACGACAAGAAAAATAAAATTATTCTTTATCCCTATTATGTATTAACTCACCGTTGCATAGCAATAGCGCTCGCACAGCCGCGTCAGCCAGCGTAGCGAAATACTCGAATGCAGTTAACGTCGCCACCGCTGATACGCATGCGCGAATTAACCGTGGAGGACTACTGGTTACCCAGATTACCCAAACCTGATAGAAAAAATCGTTTTAAAGATTATTACAACATTGATGAAATTGCACGATTTCGATTACATACTTATTGCATGGGCTTTATTTTTGGCAATTTTTTTAATTATGAATGGCATTTATTAATGGGATTGTTTACCGCAAGCTTCGCCGCGAGAGAGCGCCGTGTTTGTCACTTGTCAAAGTCGTCTTGAAGACAAAGCGACCAATCAGCGACAAGAAAAAACACTTAGCGCCATCTCGCGGCAATTCAGCAAGGAACACCATTGACAGCGTACTTAGCGCCATCTAAACGGAACTAATTTGAAAGTTTTGTTCCCCATTGCACACAACACATTGCTTGACGTTCGAATGTTTATGGCGTTTATTTAATACGTTTACACGACGGAAGGGTGTTTATCCTGTCGTCCAAGTTCCAACTCGCAACTTGTAGTGATGGCAATTAATGCGATTTAGCATAAATTTCGCTAGCATGCGAATTCTCGAGTCTAATGCCCGTTTTCACCAACCTTAAGTGACACTTAAATGAATCCCTAAATAAAAGTTGACTGTTGGATTTTCAACGCTAGGCTTAACAGCACCGAGAGTTGAAAACCCAACAGGGCAATAATATTTAGGGATTCATTGAAGTGTCACTTAGGATTGGTGAAAACAGGCATTAGCATGCTAAATGCTATTGCTATGCTATTTGCTAATATGACAATAATGAATAATAATCAAGTATGTGAATTTTGTTAATATGTGAATTAAAGAGCGCGTTCGCTTTAAGGGCTAGCGTGTTAGCGTGATTTTTTAACAATTTAAATCCTTTTATTGTTTAAGAGTTTATGAACTTTCCTTCATACTTTATCCAGGCTGCACAAACACTGGCACTGGCTGACTGGCAGTAAAATGTTAAAAACTGGCGTGTTTTTATGACGAAAGAATGTAATTATTGTATATCGAATACATAAACTATACTCTCACTATCACTTGCCAAACCGTGTTGAACTTTGACTATGTAATAATAATTGCGCGCCACGCACGTGCCACAAAAAATCACAAATTATTATTAACAATACAATCACACGCATTCATTCAATATACGATCCTAAGTACGAGCTAATCGAAGATAATAAGATAATAATTGCTTGACCTCATTCTTCGCACCACCTGCTAAATTGCTAGTAATTTTAGAGGTCTGGGTCACGTGAAACAGATAGATTTAGTAGTTCCGACTTTTCGTGGGTGGAACAGAGAGCGCGCACTGCAGCTGCGTGCTGTCGACCTATGAAGTACGAAGCGATAAATAATAATTAATTTCGCATTTCACAGAATTTCGCAACTACATTTCATTTGCTAAATGCTTAATGAGCATACGCATGCTAACAATGAATGCGAATGCTAATTAATCCATCACTAGCAACTTGCTCTATCTATAGAAACGTTACAAGCGACTGCGCAACTTATTTTCGACAGGGATAGAATTTTTATCTCACCAAGCGACACGCGCCTTACTTGTGTTTACCAAGTGTACAAACACGCTGTGACTGTGTGCGTGAAGACGAGTAGCGTCAGCATATAACACACACACACATTTCCGACTTCGCTATTGTCTCGAACGGTACCGAGAGCTCCTGCGCTTACACACCCATTCACAGCGTGTTTGTACACTTGGTGATCACAAGTAAAGCGCGTGTCACTTCGTAAGATAAAATTACTGTAGTATAAGGAGGATGATGAATGAGTAAGAAGTCGTACCGGTAACGCAGCAGTAGCTGCCGGCTCCAAACACATTATAACAACAGCACGACTGAGTAATTCTTCTATTTCACCCCCCGTTTCATCCAAATACGGCGCTAGAAACAATAAAAAAATTATGAATAAATATTGTTCGTTACTAGTAACAAAATATTTTAGTACTTCCTAGTGTTACGTAAATCACAATTTAGACGGGTATCCCCTTGGTTCATCGCATAATATCTGAAGGCCAATTCCCGTAATTAAAAGCTTACATAATCTATTTGCAATCTCATCTCAGCGACAATCAATGTTAAAAAACTTGTCAAAAATGTATGAAACAGGCTTATATTCGTCTGGATATCATCTAGGGCCACAGTCGTTGTCAAGTCGAATCAAACAAGCTCAAACCCGATAGGGTTGCGTCGTTTTATTACCGAGTTCACATGGCCACCTTCCGGCTCCATAATCAGATCAGCTCCACGTCATAATAATATTGCCTTGTCATCCGATTTACATATGCATGTAAAATTTCAGCTCAATCGGAAACCGGGAAGTGGTTCAAATTTAACTTGCAAGATTAGATTACAGGCAGACCGACAGACAGACACCGAGGCAGGTGAAACTAAATATAAGCTTGTAAATTAGATGTATTTTTGGCAGATTAAATGTAAAACGTCGGGAATTTAGGTATTTAGACACGGATTCTAAGGCGATGGCCTCACATACCGTTGTCCTAGTGTCAAACACAACATACCTAGCTCAGTGACAGTGCTCAGCACGCGCTTGGTGTGCGCGGGCACGTGCGCGCCCAGCGCGGGCGCGCACGCACCGCGCACCCACTGCGACACGCCGCGCGCACGCGCAGAGCGCACGCCACCCGACTGCACTGTTGTAGCGTCGACAACGGATAGCCCGCATGCTACGAGGATTAGCCTGTTGAAGAATAAGGTTATGTACATCTGAATTCAGAATCTCATACAAGACAATGTTTAAATTCTATTGCTACCGAAATTTATGCTATGTCTGTACGCCGCCTTAAGTATACATCATCATCATCATCATTCTCCTGCCCTTATCCCAATCTATTTGGGGTCGGCAACATGTCCTTTTTTTCCATACTTCTAGCCATGTCATATTTCACACAATCAATCCGTCGTTTCTTTGATCTTCCCCTACTCTTATAGCCATCGACATTCATACTCAAATCTTTCCTCACGACATTTTCCTCACTCCTCCGCATCACTTTCAGACTTCCTCTTTTAAGTATACATTGAAGGTTTTATCGAAAGTGTAAGATTCAAGATGCAAATGTGATGATGATTTTATCAACATCATCAAATCAAATCCAATGGGGATAAAAACTGCCATCACTTCAGATGTCAGTTTGACAGCTAGATGTCACTATACATACATTTTTTGTAAACAAGCGACTTCTTTTACGCATAATTAATTACTAGGCATACTTGAGCAGCTATTGACTGCAAAAATACGGAGACCCATGTATTTGCCAAACATGTTAAAATACGAAAACTGTAAGAGAAAGCTGCGAAAAATTATTACCTATGGCTTAACGTACTTTCCGAGGTACGGAGGGGTCTTAGTATGTAAAAATAATCACCCATCCACGGAACAACCGCGGCAAGCGTGGCTTAACCTGATCGATCGACCCGTGCGGCTGTTATTACTTAGGCACTAGCCCCGACCACCTCATGAATGGACAAGTCTGCTAAAAATAATGACGTGTTCTACCTGAACTGCGGCAGGTCGTGGTAAGGTAGAGCGGGGTTGTGGTGCAGCATCAAGAAACGGTCCAGAGCTTCGTCCAGCGCAGGCTCTGGTAGACGATACCACGGTAACTTGCAAGCCTCGTCTAATATCTGAATACACGAGAAAATTTATAAGAAAAGAATCATTAATTTTCAGCAAATATAGGTGTTACCAGTTGTAAAAGTTGGTGGTTAAATGTATAGTCCATATTTTGCTTGTTTAGGGCATGCAATATTTTTAGTAAAAAGTACCAAATCAATTTTAAGTTAAAAAAAATAGGAAAACTATAGGAACCTTAATTTTTTCTGATTTTTCGACAGCCAGATAACTTTTATCTGAAAAATAAATATGACAGTTTGACATATTTTCTATACAAAAACTGCCAAATTGAAATATTTATTCTTCAGAAAAGAGTTATCTGACTACTGAAAAATTAGCCCTAAAGTTACCTAAATTCTTTAAATCCTACTAATATTATAAATGCGAAAGATGAATGTTTGTTACTCAATCACGCCAGAACGGCAGAACGGATCTGGATAAAATTTGGCACAGAGATAGATTATAGTCTGGAATAGCACATAGGCTACTTTTTATCCCAGTATGCGGTAATACGTTCCCGTGGGGTAATTTCCGAAAACCATGCGGACGAAGCCGCTGGCAAAAGCTAGTGTAAAATAAATATACAAACACTACTGTAAATAAAATTTTCTTAGCGCCTTAGCACACCTCCGCCGCCAAACCGCAGTAGTACAATTAAATTGACTCGCATGATGTTGTCAGTGGCCAGCGGAAAATCATGCAGTTTTGCGGCGGAAGTGTGCAAAGGCCCTACATGTAACATAAATTATTTAAGGAGGATGCGCCAAGGTGGCCCGCGAAATTCAAATTTTCTTTTTTTGTTTTTTGCAATTTGCAGGTCAGTGTCAGGTTGTATGTTGATTAAAACATGAAACGCGGCCTTAGCTAATATGGCTTTACAGAATTATAATCATTAGAATCAGCAATACAACTTCATAAGTTAGAATTGACCTCAAACCTCATGATTTCATGAAATCGCTAGATTTGAGGTCAATTCTAACTTAATGAGTTGTATTGCTGATTCTTCTTCTTCTTTCACCCACGGCTTGTCTATATGGGAAATTCGCGTTGACATTGTCTTCCTCTGCCGTCTCATTTTCTTTAATGATTGGCGTTGGTGCTGGTTTGCAATTGGACTGTTAACGCCATTACTTTCTTTAGTTTTATATTTCATGCCTAATTACTGGCAACTCTAATTAATTAGTATCTGTGTAACATAAAGTTCCTTCCGCTTTCCTTCTCCCTTCCACAACCCTTATAATGCCTAAGTGAGAGCGAGAAGGAAGATCCGCAATGGCGCCCATACGCTGTCGCCAAGAAGATCCGCCAGTTCTCAATCAACATCGACGCCTGTTGGGTAAAATTAATCCCAAGTCGAAAAAGGACTCATATTTTCACCGCGAAGAACGAAGATTGCTATTGAACAGTGCAAGTGCGTGTATGTGTGTTGTGGAAAGTGCAGATTCTCGTCCGTACGTGATATCCTGGACGCGCCAGCCACGTGGCTAAGGAAACCCTTCTCGTCGTGTCGCCATAGCTCACCAGGCAGGTACCATCATCATTTTCCCACACCACCAAAACACCTACTTGTGTCACCGAACCGCCCCTCATACAGTCCACTAAGAAAATTTCGATTTTCACCCCAAGGCTTTAGGCCGCCGCAACAGGACATTCTATATTTTTCTAACACTTTCTTTGTGTAGGCCTTTTGACATAGTGAAATTGTCTTGTCCTTACGGACATTAATTTCCATTCCAAGGAAGTATGACGTAGGTTTCGTAGTTATCTTAAACCTTGTTTTCAATTCCTTGATAAATTCGTCTCCTGCTCTGGTTGAATTATATACTACAAGTCCGTCATCAACATATAGACCAATAAATACTTTAGATTGTCCTCTGATTCTAACATATAAGCATGGATCCGCTTCACTCTGTTGGAAATCAGAATTTCTTAAGAATTCGGCAATACAAGTGTTCCAGCAGCGTGGTGCTTGTTTCAGACCATACAGGCTGCGTTTTAGCTTGCAGACTCGTTTGGTGCCATCCTGATAGCCATCAGGCTGTTTCATGTAAATGTCTTCCTTTACTGTGCCGTATAGAAAGGCGGTTGAAACATCGAACTGATAAAGTTTAAGATTTTCTCGAGCAGCTATAGCAAGCAATGCTCGTACGGTGCTCAGACGAACCACTATACTAAAAGTTTTGTCATAATCAACTCCAGGTTGCTGGGAGTAACCCTTGATAACCATTCTGGCTTTATACCTTTCAACGGTACCATCAGGATTCATTTTTATTTTATACACCCATTTGCAAGGGAGGAATTTTCGTCCTTTGGGTAAATCAACTAGATCCCAGCTTTGGTTTTCATGCAGTGAAGTTATTTCATTTTGCTTTGTAAGGAGATTCCATCGCTTCTTTGTAGGTCTCAGGCTCGTTAGGCTTGTGAAGATTTTCGATTTCTTCAGCTGCTGCCAAAATAAAATCATCGTATCGCTTAAGAGCTGTGATTTTTGACCTGTCTCTCAAAAACCTCGTTTGAACGGTCTCATTTTCTTCAGCATCAGCATCAGGTTCATCATCATTGACAGCGGTAAAAGATCCGGAAAGAGATTCGTATTCACTTTCATTATTCGCTGGTTCCACTTGTCGAACGTCTTCAGAGCTATCGACCAAAGTATCTTGCAGCGTTTCATATTGATCATCTGCGTCACTGTCACTACAATGTTGCTGATCATCTCCTTCGTGATTGTCAAGCTCAATATCCACTTGCTTGCGTGTTGTTTGCTGCGATGACGTTTCATTAGGTTGTTCGTGTGAAAAGTCTAAATCGGTGAATAGTCTGGAGATCGCATTTTTATTGGATTCATCTTAGAACATAGTCTTCAATACTTTAATATCTTTTGAAGTTATGATGCTGTTCTTCGAGGGTATGAAGATCCTGAAAGCTTTAGATGTTTCAGAGTATCCCGCAAACATGCCAGGAATTGCCTTTGGTGCAAATTTGTGACCGTTAGTGCCTTTCATCAGAACGTAAGTCTTGCAATCAAAAACACATACAAATGATTAATACATGGCTTTCTCCCAACCCATCGCTCGAAGGGTTTCAAATTCAAAATCCAAGATGGTGGCCGTCAAATCAGTGAATTTTTAACACGGCTATTGTTTCCTAAGTTCAACGATAGCTCTAATTCTCGTAATCTCGTTATGTTACCTGTTGTGAGTGCGGCAGCTGTGTGCCAGTGAACAGGTACAGTAGCGAGGCCAGGCGCGGCGCCAGCTGCGACGCGTCACAGTCCCGCAGTAGAGTCACTGACAGCGTGTAGCGCCATGCGGTACAACACCAGGATGTTAACTCTCGGTCAGTGCTGGTCGACATCTAGAGGGAAAACAAAAAGAGAAGGTGTCCCTCAGTCCAGAATCAGTGATACATCGTTCGGCCTTAGTCAAAATAGGATGCAGGCATCCAGAAAGCTGGAAAATGTCGAGGACGATCGAGACAGATCTCGCCCGCAATGTCAGGGGGCATACTATGAGCTCTTATAGCACCTCAAAAGTTGAACGGTTCCAGTGTGAGAGAAACGGAGCTATATACGACATATAGTACCATCCTTTTTTCTCAACGAATCCATGATGTTTTTTAGGGTTCCGTGGTCAACAAGGAACCCTTATAGTTTCGCTATGTCCGTCCGTCCACAGCTTAGCTCAGAGTCTCTTAGTACTAGAAAGCTATAATTTGGCATGGATATACATATTCATCACGCCGACAAAGTGGTAAAATAAAATCATCAAAAAATAATTTTTTTAGGGTACCTTCTGTACACGTAAAGTGGGGATGTTTTTTTTTTCTCGTCTACCCCATGGTGTGGGGTGTTGTAGGCAGAGTCTTTCAAAAATATTGCGGGTTTGTGAAAACAACTTTTCGATTTAGGGATCCGTTTCTGAAATATTAAGCTTTAAAGTGCTAATTTTTGTTAGAGTCAAGTGTGTCCCCCCGGCCAGCTAAACGGTTAGTTTTGGACGGGTGAAAAAATTCACGGTAGTAGTGTACCTATATAACGAAGTTAAAAGGAAAACTATCACAGCTAAGTAGACTTTTTCAATTTTATTTATTTATTTATACTTTTTTTTACGATTAATAGTCAACCAACTTACATTTACAGTTGGAATGAATGAGTGAACATGTTTTTCAACTACAATGTTAAGTTTGTTCTTGGGATAAATTCATCCCAACTACGGAACCCTTCATTGTGCGTGGTCCGACACGCACTTGGCCGGTTTTTCACGTCATAGTATGTTTGCTTGTTTGAATGCGTAGACATAAATATCGTCAGATTTATTGTTAAGCCGTTAACAGCTTCAGAAGATACGTCAAAAAATTAGAAACAAATACGATGAAAATGGTACAGTTTTACATTTCGTCAGGCAAACATAAAAGATAAATCGTTTAAGGCGACCTACCTCCTACCTACAAGCAGGGCTACGTACCCATAGTTCGATAATTAACCTCGCTTTCTAAGCGACGCGCGACGCTGTAAAAACCAGCCAAGTGCATGTCGGACCACGCACAATTAAGGGTTCCGTAGTTGGGATGAATTTATCCCAAGAACAAACTTAAGATTGTAGTTGAAAAACATGTTCTCCCATACATTCCAACTGCAAATGTAAGTTTGTACGCACAATATTAAGACCAGAGACTTTTTATAGGTTTTCCTGTAAGCTATAGGTATAGAACTATTTTCTGTTTTTTTTTTTTCCAAATTTTAGGCTTAGTTATTTTGGAGATGAGCGGGGAAATGGCCAATTTTTGTCTATTTTCTTAAATAACTTTAAAACAATTTATTTTAAAATTAAAAAAAAAAAAACTATGAGACCCTCACTATAAGTTCTTTCATTTGATATGGCACACGGTGAAGATTGCAAAACTTTTTTATAATTTTCTTATTTGCCCCCAAGAGTTAAAAGAAAAAAAAAAATGTTTATTGAATAAAAGCCAAAGTAGGTACTAACTAAAACAATGTTATATTTATAACTAGGTGGCTATGCTATGCTTGTGACCCAAAGACGGACGGGTAAAGTAAATAAATGAATTTTGAACATGGGGGTCACTTGGGGGTTTGGTTTGTGACTTTGCTGCGGAGGGACACTGATCTCTAAGATACAGGGATACCCCTAGTTTGGAAAATTCATTTATTTACTTTACCCGTCCGTCTTTGGGTCACAGAAATGCATATGTGTACCAAATTTCAACTTAATTGGACAATTCGATTTGGAGAAAATTGTGACAGACAGACACATGAGTGATCCTATAAGGGTTCAGTATTCTATTTGTGGTATGGAACCCTAAAAACTGAAATACATTATCTACTGACCTGCAAATATTGCTGTAAACACTTCCCATAGAACCACTGGTGTTCGCGCCACGGTAACTTGGCCAGTTCTGCCAGTAATGCAGAAGCTTGCACTCGACTTTCCTGTGCACAGGCGCCCGGGGCATTAGGTGCGTTCAAACCTTGCACGTTGACGTACGTCTGAACGGACCATTCGAATATTTGTTGGAGGAGATGGATTTCTGAACCTGTGAAGAGATAATCATGATGTTTCAATTTCGTTGAACTTGTCTGGGACTGGTTTAAGGTCACACGACCCGCTCCAACACCGCCTCCAACAACGGAGATGTATGATATCGAGTGTTACGTTGGCGGTAAGCTCGTTTACAGCGAGCTGTCTGCTAATTTGTGTTGTCAATGTAAATTATGTCTACAGAGGACGCCCTGAAGCTCACATTTCAATGAACATTATTTTGCCATGTGGAAACGGTGTCGTATAAAGGTCATTGCACACACATCAACTCGGAAGGGGATCGTCACCGTAGCAGCTCGAGCCGTGCAGTATTCTTTGTATGAAACTCTCTACTGCGACGCACACTAATCGGAGTCGTAACGTAATCGCCTCGCCTCGGGACAACCTCACGATCCGCGGCGATACGGTGACGAGCCCTTCCCCCCCCTTCCCTTCCCTTTGATATGTGTGCTATGACCTTAAGTCGGCTACGACCTTAACAGTCACGAACGAATTTGTACACTTTGACTACTATCTATCTATTTTTGGTACTGACTTACCTCCACTTGGTCTACATCAGTATTTAAATACTTATGATAACACTAGCGCGGCCCGCGGCTTTGCCCGCGTGGATGTCGGAAATTATCCCACGAGAACCTACTACCGGGATAAAAAGTATCCTATGTGTTAATCCAAGTTATAAACTATCTGTGTGCCAAATATCATCCAAATCCGTTCAGCCGTTTTTGCGTGATTGAGTAACAAACATCCAAAACATCTTCACAAACTTTCACATTTATAATATTAGTAGGATAACATCACGCCTCGTTTCCCCGAAGGGTTGGGTACAGGTGTAGCTATAGTACACGCACATTTCACCAATTATGTTTAAGTCCTTTGTAATAGGAGGCGAGTCTATTGCCATCAACCGCGCACGAATCCAGACTCCGGGCTGTTACTGAGAAATTATATATAGAAAAAACCAAAAAAAATGCTCAATCATGTTGTGGCGCAATCTACATCGCTACATACGAACTACGCGTCACACTGACGTCACGCAATCCTGCATCGCGCAATCAGAGTTTACCGCGCGACTAGCATGTATACAACGTCCCGACATCAACCGTCGGGCAGTTGCCCACCAGACACGACACCCGTCTGGTCGGAGGATCCTCCCTTTTCAATAGAGGATGAGTGAACTTTACACCCTGTTCCTCATGCCTCTATAATGTTACAAAATTAAATTCACTCTCAAATCGTACGTTAGTTGTCATGATAACTTAATTAACGAAATTTTGCGACTGATCGAATTGAATGGGCATGCAGAAACTAGAGCTCCGGGGGCAGGAGATCTACAATTTACGTTTAGTGTGGTAAACTGGGGAGAATATCATGTGTAAAACTTACCAGGACAGTCGAGCATGATCTGATGCACATTGTTAACGAAATGTCTCAACATGGGCGTGTAAGCCTCATTCTCTGCCGTGGAGCTGAGGAGCGGCAGCGCGGCGGGGTGCGGGCACACCCACGCGCCCCACGCCTCTTGCAGCGCGGCCCACGCGAACCACGCCACTGAGGACAAACACAACTTTTATGAAAATTATTACGGCTACGATCTGCAAATGCGCAAATCGTCGCCGTGCAGTAAAAACCTCAATCTGCCTAGCATTTCCCAACTTTGTTGGGGTCCGCTTCCAGTCTAACCGGATGCAGCTGAATACCAGTATTTTACATGGAGCGACTGCCTATCTGACCTCCGTAACCCAGTTACTGGCTACCACGCTACCCCTTGGCAAGATTGGTTGTCAGACTTTCGGGCTTCTGACGACCCGTAACGACTGTCAAAGATCCACGAATGACAGCCGGGACAAACGGCTTAAAGTGCTTTCCGAGGCAAGGAGGGGTCTCGGTAAGTAAACATGGTCACCCATCCACAGACCAACCCTTATGCCTACGCTTATGTATGGAAGTGAATGTTGGGTGTGGCAAATGAAGCATGACAGTTGGGCTCATCTAGTTATAGAAACAGTTCTGCTCAGTATAGAGCGTCGTCTATGTCATTCATATTATTTATTTATTTTATTCATTATCAGATACATCAAGTAGTCATGATTTGATAATTGTCCGATCCCAAGTAACGGGTCTGGGTAGAAGCACAAGTTACACAGTGGACAACATAATGTGGATTATATCTGTGTGACAGTTCTTAAACCTGCATATTCACGCCAGAGGACTGTACATTTGTACAACATAATATGATATACCCTTCAGCAGTTAAAAGTATTCTCCGGGTACCTCTCTCCGGTTCATAACTGAGCCTAGTAGCCGCTCCAACGAACGCTCTCTGCAGCGCGTGCAGCAGTGCCGCGACTTGCGGCGCGTGAGCCGCGTGCTGCGTGTGCCGCGCGCGCTGCACGCCCGTGCGGGCTTCCCACCAGGCTACACCCAGTTCGCGGAGCAGGTGACCTATCTGAGGACAAACGATTTTTGGAGAAATTGGGATTTTTTATGACGTAGTTCTATTTCACTTATAATTTGCTGTTGACTAAATCATCACCTGCCTAGCCTTTTCCCAACTATGTTGGGGTCGGCTTCCAGTCCAACCGGATGCAGCTGAATACCAGTATTTTACATGGGGCGACCGACTGTCAAAGAGCCACGAATGACAGCCGGGACCAACGGCTTAACGTGCTTTCCAAGGCAGGGAAGGATCTTGATATGTAAAGATGATCACCCATCCACGGACCAACCGCGGCAAGCGCAGCTAAACCTAATCGATCGACCCGTGCGGCTGTTATTATTTAGCCACAAGCCCTATTGACTAAAATCATCATTAAATCGACCAAGCAAAAGGAAAAAGAAAAATTGTGAACAACTAAAACAAAAAATTGTTTTATTAACTTCAGTTGTACACTAACACTTATCTTAACACTATGCAACGTTACAACAATGGAAAAGAGTGTTTTCAACGAACTCTGGCACCCAAAGTAAGATTTAACTTGTGTTCAGGGTGCCAGCGTCCTCGCCTAAGATATAGCAATAGTTGTAAGACGAGCACAGTATCAAATTACAATATAATATACTATACTAACTAGCTAAAGCAGCTATGATGCAGCCTATTTCTGTACCTATGTGTGAGTGTTTGTATGAGTGTGAGGGAGAGATAAATATGATGAAAACTTGTGTATATGTAAATCTGTCTGTCTTGTGTATAATTAAGCGCCTATTTGGCGCAGGATGCGCTCCTCTAAGGACTCTACTGGGCAAGCAAAACCTCTTGAGGAAGGAGATCTTGAAAAGCTACCTATATTCAGCCATCAGGACACACAACTCCTCTATACTAACTACTGCTTATGGACTCCTAGTACTTCAACTGATCGAACGGAACTGCAGCTGCCTTAGCATCCACAGCTCTCACGACGAGCGTCTTACGGGCTCGCGGGAGCGTATTATTGATAATGCCATGACACAAACAATCTGCCTAGCCTTTTCCCAACTATGTTGAGGTCGGCTTCCAGCTAACCGGATGCAGCTGAACACTAGTATTTTACATGGAGCGACTGCCTATCTGACCTCCACAACCCAATAACTGGGTAATATGATGCCCCTTGGTAAGACTGGTTGTCAGACTTTCGGGCTTCTGACGACCCGTAACGACTGTCAAAGATCCACGAATGACACCCGGGACCAACGGCTTAACGCGCTTTCCGAGGCACGGAGGAGTCTCGGTATGTAAAGATAGCACCCATCCACGGACTGACCCCGGCAAGCGTAGCTTAACCTGATGGATCGACCCGTGCGGCTGTTGTTACTTAGCCACCACACCGCAATACATGTAGGCACAAAGTTCTCTAGCAAAGTCCACCAGTACATCACTATGCACTCCTAGTACTTCTTACCTGATCGAAAGGAACCGCAGACGCATTAGCATCCACGGCCCTTAAGACGTGCGTCCAATGTGCAAGCGGGAGCGTATTATTCACAGCTGCTGTGACACATCTCAGTACATGAGCACAAAGTTCCCTCGCATCCACCAGTACGGCGCTATGCACTCCTAGTAGTTCGACCAGCATGTGATGTTCGGCGGCCGGGGCGGGCCCGCCACGTTGGACGGCGCGGATTAGGGCTTCCAGCATGTCCCGACGTTGGGCAGGGTCTGCTGATTCTGACCAGCGAGACATTTCGAACTGAAAGAAAATTTTACATTTGCAGATTTTTTTTTACTATTTCCAAAACTGCTAAGTTAGGATATAGCTTAAAGTACTTTTTTATAAATCACCTCGTGTATGATATGTTTATGTGTATGTATGTATGTTCCCTATGGACTTCGAAACAGCTGGAGCGATTTTGATGAAATTTTCAAGCAATCTTCAGATCAGCCCAGCGGGTGATCCTATAGTTTGGTAGCGATCGGATCTACAGATTTATTTTTTTGGGTTTTTGGTAATTTTCTGTCATATTTTTTTTTAAATTTTATTTCATTTGGGAAACAAACACATACAATATAATAAGAAAACGGTACAAAACAGCAATACATAATCCAAAACAGTTTCTAGTTTTTTTTTTTCTGAGCAGTAACCTAACAAAAAGTACTAGGCCTGCATGAATTCAAGATAGTATTTCAATCATCCACCACAAGGCTATAGATAATTAGTGCTACCTGTGCGAAGCCGGGGCGGGATGCTAGCTACCCAGACTCATACAAATGATTTGATTTGAAAATCTTTAACTCAAACTCGAAGCATTTATTTCAAATAAACCAATTACAGGCACTTTTGACTTGACAAGGGGTCGGTCAGTCAGAAAGATGAAGCTAGTTGCCCATTCCAAAGCGTAGTCGATCCCTATGGAGAAGAACGGACAAGAAACTCCACGGACACTCGTTTAAATCAAAATATTGTTGAATATTTACCCTAAGTAAACATGAAGCAGTTTGTTTAGACGCTTTCTGGTTACAATGTGATTACGCAGCTTTCTTCAGCCTCCAGTAAGTGCTCTCTGATTTATTTGTTCGTTTTTTCACTATTTGGACCTACTTTCCATCGCTAAAAGAGTGACTTTGTCAAGTATAGTGGACAACGTAATTGTATAACCACTTCAGACAATAATTACCAGAAAAAATTATCTATTTTTTACAAAAAATAAATATAATTGGCCTAAAAAGTAATGACATGAAATCATTCCTTATTATTTTCCTCCTGAACAGACACTTTTAATGAAAATTGTAGGATTAATATGGTAAAAACTAGAAAAAATAGACCTGGATTTAGTTTTCATTTCATTAGTTCTATAAACATCCATCCATCCGGTTAAGCTACGCTTGCCAGGATTGGTCAGTGGATGGGTGACCGTCTTTACACATCGAGACTCCTCCGTGCTTCGGAAAGCACGTTAAGCCTTTGGTCTCGGGTGATAGTCGTGGATCTTTAACACGTCGTTATGGGTCGTCAGAAGCCCGAAAGTCTGTAATACGATACCTCTAGGTAAGACTGGTTGTCAAACTTTCGGCCTTCTGACGACCCGTAACGACTGTCAAAGATCCAAGAATGACAGCCGGGACCAACGGCTTAACGTGCTTTCCGAGGCAAGGAGGGGTCTTGGTATGTAAAGATGGTCAGCCATCCACGGACCAACTGCGGCAAGCGTAGCTTAACATTTATTTATTTATTTATTTATTTATTTATTTATTTATTTATTTATTTATAACAGCTTAAACTACCATTACAGGGTTTTACCCTAATGCGACAGTTAAGAACTTAAACTAATAATAACCTAAGCTACATATTTACAATAATTTAAATTATAAAAAATTAAAACTAACAACATTATTAAAATTATTACACCATTCAAATCACGAAAACATAGTATACCATAATTACTTACGTCACATAGTACAAACTTATCAGTACAACTTAAACACAAACTTACTTTACTTACAGATTGAAGAAAAAAAATTAAGTATTATTTTGCTTGTAGCATAATATAAATAGTAATACCCTTGCGAATTCACTCACACAACATGCAAACACATCAATCTGAGTTTGAAGGTCATTGATTGTACGAATAGCTCTGGTAAGGGGTGCCTTGGCAAGCAAGTTAGTTCTGGCTGTAGGTACCAGTAGCAGTGGCGGGCTGCGCCGCCTCCAAACGTAGCGGTCAGGCACACACAGACTCAAGCGCTGCAATACTCCCGGGTTACTCTTCACTCCACGTAGCACCTTCACCAAGTAGGCAACCAGCGTAAACTCCCGTCGGACATGCAATTGGTTATAGCCAACCATGCCCAGGACAAACAGAGTGGGATACATCAGTGGGTAAAACGGATATACCCCATATAATTTCCTGTACAAATGGCGCGTGAACTTGTTCTGAACACGCTCCAACATTACAGAGTACTTAGCTTCATGTGGAGCCCATATGACCGCACTATGTTCCAGATGACTCCTGACTAGTGCATCATACAGGACCCTAACTGCTGTAATGTTTGTGAAGCTTTGTGTCTGTCTCAGAACAAATCCCAAGTTTCTGTAGGCCTTCTTACAGATCCTGGTTACATGCTCACGGAATGTCAGATCGGGGGTCATGAAAACACCCAAGTCCCGCACCTCCGTGACTCGTTGCATTGGTGCCGCGTCCACCTCGTACTCATAGAGCAGAGGTGCACGAGCACGGGTGAAACTCATCAACGAGCACTTTGATACGTTGAAGTACAGTTTGTTTTCATGGCTCCATTGTACTATTCGATCGATGTCTTCCTGTAGGCGTCTGCAATCAGACTCGGACCTAATCTCTAGCAGCAACTTGAGGTCATCAGCAAATAATAAACAAGCGCCATGTTTTACGACTTCCGGCAAATTGTTTATCATAATTATGAATTCTAGAGGCCCCAAGTTGGTCCCCTGACTTACACCCGACCAAGTGTAATATAAGTCGGATTCACATCCGTTGCAGTCCACATACTGCTGTCTACCTTGCATGTAACTGGCGAAAAACCGCAATAGATGCTGGGTACATCCGACCTCTGCTAGCTTCCGCAGTAAGATGTCATTGTCGACGGTGTCAAAAGCTTTTCTGAAGTCAAAATAAGCTGCGTCCACCTGCACCCCAGCATCCACCGCCGGCACCACGCGTCCCATGAAATCAAGGAGATTGGTAGCAGTGCTGCGCCCCGGCCGGAATCCGTGCTGCGCATCCGATAACTGTCCGCGCACTTGCTCTTGCATGCAGCGCTGAATGGCAGACTCGAACACCTTTGCCGGCGTCGACAACACCGCCACCGGTCTATACCCACTGATGTCAGCTCCCGCCCTGGCTTTGGGCACTGGAATGACTCGCGTAATCTTCCACCGAGCTGGGAACTTCGCAGAATGAAGACAGGCGTTAAATATATAAAGTAACGGTTCCGCGAGTACCCTACCACAATCTTTAAAAAGAAACGCTGGTATACCATCTGGGCCCGCAGATCGCTTAGGCTTGAGGCGGTCGAGTGCACTTTTAACGTCCCTAAGACTCAGATTATTAATTCGCACGCATGCACTACCAGTGTTCCCCGCTTCCGCTGCTGCCGCTTCTGAGTCTAGTCGTGGCGGCGCACTACTATAAACCGACTCAAAATAAGTCGCGAACTGCTCAGCACACTCCTGGTCTGACAAATACTGACCGTCCTTTATAATGTCCTGTCTACTCATTGTACTTTTCTGCGATCGTATGTATTGCCAAAATGACTTAGGCTCTTTCGCAAACTGACATTGAATCTTATTTTGATGTTGTTTGCGTGCAATTTCTATTATTTTTTTAATATGTGCTCTATATTTCGAATATTCGTCGTAATCACTATTTAATTTCGTTGTTTTATATACTTTATGTAGTCTTGCTTTAATTTTTAAGTTTTTTATTATGTCGCTCGTATACCATTTGGGGTAAATGTATCGCTGTTTGACAGTAAATGTTTTCCTAGGAACACTTGCATCTAAAATATTATTAAGTTTATCGTAAAAAACAGTCAAAATGTCTTCCACATCGCTCTGCTCAAACATATCAGTCCAATCAGTAGATGCTAACATAGAATATAGCAATTCATAATCCGCTTTATAAAAATTCCAACGCGGTCTAGTAGCAGTGCGTGCGCCGACGGTGGCGGCGGGCGCGGGGCGCGGGGCGCTCGCAGCCGCGAGCCGCACGCTCGCCGCGAGCGGCGGGTGATGTGCGTCCACAGGCACAAGCGACCCATCCGCCATCACCACTGACACCTCGCGAAGACCCGAACTTAATATCAAATCTAGTTGTCTATTTAAACAGTTAGGTACATTATTGTTTTGAATGAATCCGCAATAGGACAAAAAATATTCATAATAATTCCTCACATTTATGGGACATGAATAAAGATTAAAATCACCTAACACAATTAATTCTTTATATTTAGTACACAATTTCTCTATTATACCAAACAGAACCATATAGTCATTCTCGGAACTACCAGGCGGAATATAAATCACTGAGCACAAAAATAAAAATCTTTTATTTAAGTAAACCGTTGCATTGACTAATTCAAAAACGGAGGTGTCTATAGATACGTCACTCACGTACACTTGTCGCAGCTCCAACCGATGTGTGGCCACTAGAAGCGCTCCTCCTTGTTTCCGACCGTCCGCTCGGTCGCAGCGAAGTATTTGATATCCCGGCGGGATTAATTCCGAGTCATGTATAGAAGGGTTGCAACCCGATTCCGTGATTGCGTATAAATCTGCATCCATTAATTCTAAGCTATTTCTGAAGTCGTTCAGCTTTGTTCTAAGACCTCTAACATTTTGGTAATATAAATCAACGGTATTAATTTGATATGTTTTTGGTGGAGTTTCGAAACCAAATCCACTCATTAAATTCAGCATTCATGGGCCAGATTTCTGGCTGATGTAATTTCTGGAACCAGTTTTCAGGCACTCCTATTATAAACGAAGAGTAGTCTCGTTTCGTTTTATGATTGATTTTATCAACTTTTATTTGCACATCTGTGCCACATACACTTTTAACATGATCTGTTATAGCTTCAATGGTAGTCTCAGGATGGAGTCGCCACACATGCAAGTGTTTTTTCCGTTCTGTTGCTTGAATAGCCTTCAGTTCCTTATTGGTTCCTACTGCTACATTTTTAAGTGGTCTGTTATTTTTTTTCTTAATTACTGTTGTCCAGCCCATTCCAGTATCGCCTTTCTCAACATCCGTTTGTTCATAAGGTGCGCTTGTTTGTGGGGTAGTGATAATAACAGTTTCTACTACCGGTAATACAGCGGTCTTCGTGGCCCCACCTTTATTTACTTTTTGTGTTTTGGCGGCGGCATTTTTAGGTACTTTCTGTATTTTATGACTACTAGAACTGGTCTGTTGACTAACCACTTCTGCGAATGTAGAAGTAGAAGGAGGGTTGTCGACTATATCGCTTATAATGTCTTGAGTTTGTTTAGTATATACTTTTTCTTCCAGTACCCTCATCAGTTTTATTATATTATCCAAATCAGATCGTGTTTGGGTGAATTGATTCAACAAGAGAGTAATCGCTTCAGACTGGCTGTCCATACGGGCCGTCAATTCGGCTCGAAACTCTCTTATTTCCTCAAGCAGCATTGAATCAGAACTCATTGTCGGTGAAAAACTAGCCTGACCACCTCGCTGCATATTTATGTTATTCATGGGCGTGGTGGTGGTGGCAGTATTAAATACAGGTGTCTTAACGTTGAGCGGGGTTCCCATGTTCCCTCTTTTAGGCATTGAGCAGATACACTCATATCAACATAATCAGATACAACATAATCGATCGACCCGTGCAGTTACTTAGCCACGAGCTCCTTTCCAGCAGACATAGGCAAATATTCTTGTCGTTTTGTAACTTGCAAATGACATTAAACATTGGGGTGATAAAGCAATTATGAGCTCGACTATAAATTAAGTATACTGTACTTAAACTACTTATTTTTATAAATTCACGAGAAAAGTTTATTATGTGAAAAATCTTTCTAAATCTTGTGTTTTTATGTAAACGCACCTTTAGACTCACCTTAGACAAATAACTGAACACAGTATGCGACGGTAGCTGAGAATCCAACAATGCACTATACACCTTAGGCCAGTCGGCGGCCGGCAACCGTCTGGGCGCGAGTAGGGCTCCGCATAGCGTCTGCTGCAGCACGCTGGTGGAGCGCTTGCCCCACGCGGACAGCAGGTCAGACGACATGCGCCCGTCGTGGCATATCCAGCGCTGAAAAGATTTGAATAATATTATACAGATTATTTTAAATTGGATAAAAAAGCAGTACGTTTTCTCTTTAAAAGACTTTTAAAAATTCATGAAATTTGGATGGATTGATGTTTGTTACTCAATCACGCCAGAACGGCTAAACGGATTCGGATGTAATTTGGCACAGAAATAGATTATAGTTTGGAATAACACATAGGCTACTTTTTATCCCGGATAAATGTACAGTTCCCGTGGGATAATTTCCGACATCCATGCGGGCGAAGCCGCTGGCAAAAGCTAGTTGCTACATAAAACACCAGATGAAAAATTCATCAATTACTGAAAATATCTTGAGTCCGGGTAGCATGATTGGAACATTTAAAATACGTTTTAGTAAAGGCAAACAGAAACTATTTTCCAAGCCAAAGCCAAACAGAAACTATTTTCCAACAACCGAACTGTTTACCTCGTAAAAAGGAATATCGCGAGAAGACCCGTTTTTGGTTTTGTTTATAATGTGTGCAAATCGCGAAAATTTGAAAAGTTTATTTTCCAAGAAGTATTCCAACTTCTCCACTTCGCTTCTTCATCAAGAAGTTCATCAGCATCCTTCTGATTATAAAAGAACCTTCAAATAAATTATATATTAATTATTAAATTATATAATAATAGTAAATTTATTTTTTCATAACATTGTTACATTATTTAAATGATATCTGGATCCCGCACTAAGATACCCTGTGCCGCAGGATGTGAGGATGAAAAAAAAAAAAAAAAGCGTTTAATAGTGGCATCTCATTACACAAAGTTTTACTTCTGCCAAACTGCACAGCGATGCACTGCGTGCTGGTGTGTGTGTGTGTGTGTGTGTGTGTGTGTGTGTGTGTATGTATATGTGTGTGTGTGTGTGTGTGTGTGTGTGTGTGTGTGTGTGTGTGTGTGCGTGTGTGTGAACTGTGTTAGTGTTATAAAATAGTTAAAACCTTTTCTGTTTCTACGAAAGACCTAGCGGCCAATCATTAACCTATGCTCTACATGCACATTTGGTCATGGGGAGGATTTACAATTCTCTATTGATTTTTTTCATACAAATATGGCCCTATGAGAGAGAATGCTTTACCTTTAGGTTTTAGTTTGCAGAAAGCTTAATGACAATTGAAGTTACCTCTGCCAGGTCACTGACTAGAGCCGTAAGTACGCTGCTGGCCGGCGCACACGCAGCGCAGTGCGGTGCGCCGGCGCAGCGCCACGCGCGCTCCACCACGCGCACGCCCGCCTCGCTGCTGCGCGTACGTCTGTATACCAACACATTTCATAGATACCTAGATAGAACATGCTTTATTGTACACCTAAATTTAACAAAGCTCATGTTATAGATATGTAATAAAGATGACTCGCTTGAAAGTAACTTATTTTAATCCAGACAGACAGTTTCTAGTTACAAATGGTAATTTAAATAAAGAAAATAGATCACACGGTACGTCCGCCGACGACCGCGTCTGTAGGCGAGTAGTGGGGGCGCGGCGTTGGCTCGATCAGCTGTGTGACCCTCCACCCGCGCGTCCCCTGCCGCTGCTGCACGCGTATGATGCGTAAACAGCTCAATTACAATTATTATTTATATCAATCAATCTACCTAGCCTTTTCCCAACTATGTTGGGGTTGGCTTCCTGTCTAACCGGATGCAGCTGAATACCATTATTTTACATGGAGCGACTGCCTATCTGACCTCCACAACCCAGTGACTGGGTAATACGATACCACTTGGTAAGACTGGTTGTCAGACTTTCGGGCTTCTGACGACCCGTAACGACTGTCAAAGATCCACGAATGACAGCCGGGACCAACGGCTTAACGTGCTTTCCGAGGCACGGAGGAGTCTTGGTATGTAAAGATGGTCACCCATCCACGGACCAACCCCGGCAAGCGTAGCTTAACCTGATAGATCGACCCGTGCGGCTGTTATTACATAACCACGAGCTCCTCATTATTTTTATATATATTTATAAAAACATTAAGATTCAAGGTACAACGGCGGTCTTATCGCTCATAGCGATATCTACCAGACAACTAAGAACAGGGAGACAATGAACTAACTAGGAGGTCAACTAACGTATATACTAAGGGCTGACTTTTCAACAGTCAGATAACTTAAAAAAAAACCGGCCAAGTGCGTGTCGGACCACGCACAATGAAGGGTTCCGTAGTTGGGATGAATTTATCTTAAGAACAAACTTAACATTGTAGTTGAAAAATCTCCCATACATTCCAACTGTGAATGTAAGTTTGTACTCACAATATTGATAGATTTACCATGTTATTTTAAGACCACAGACTTCTTATAAGTTTACCTGTAATCTACAGGTAAAGATCCATTTACTGTATTTTTTTTCAAAATTTTAGGCTCAGTAGTTTCAGAGATAAGGGGGGGGGGGGGGGGAATGGTCAATTTTCGTCTATTTTCTTAAATAACTTTAAAACAATTTATTTTAAAATTAAAAAAAAATATATTTGAGACCCCCATAGTAAGCCCTTTCATTTGATATGCCACATGGTGTAGTTTGCAAAACTTTTTTTTTAATTTTCTTATTTGCCCCCCAAAAGTGACCTCTCTATTCAAATTTAATTTATTTACTTTACCCGTCCGTGTTTGGGTCACAGAAATTCATATGTGTACCAAATTTCAACTTAATCGGTCCATTAGATTCGGAGCAAACTGGCTGTGACAGACGGACAGACAGACACACGAGTGTTCCTATAAGGGTTCCGTTTTGTCCTTTTGAGGTACGGAACCCTAAAAACGCGGAAAATATCTCACTAATATTGCGTTGCAGCTGAATTGCAAATACTAACATAATCGCCGTTCTTGCAAATAAAACACGCTGTTTTTGATGCGCAAACTTGCTAAGTTGCAACAAGTCCCACGTCACACAGATGAGCCGTGCTAAGTGGACAGGTTTGCGAGTAACTGAAGTGACGATAAAATCACTGCCTTTGTTCAGAAGAACAATTGGAATAGGATACTCTTTATTTGTACACCATATAAATTACAAATATTTTTAGACATTTTACATTGATTGGCAAAATGGGCGGTTTTGTCGCTAAAAGCGATCTTTTACAGATAACCTTTGGATGGATTAAAGATTAAAGGGACAATTATTATGTTGCGAAGTCTTTGAAGATGATTCATAAACATTACATAATACCTATTTATTTTTGAAAGGCAACCTCTTGAAGTAATTACGCGCCTACCTTGCAATAGTATGCAGCGCAGCCGCCGTGCGCGCCGCATGCGGCCTGGCGCGCGCCAGGCGACGGAGCGATGCGCGCGCGCTGTTGCGGTTCTCTTTGATTCCGCGCTCTGCGTCCACTGATATACACCATTCTTGTTCCTTCAAACGATTATTAGTCAAAGATAATATTTAAAGATATTAAAAGAATTTAGACGTTTATGATTTTAGATAGAAAGTAAAATGCATTTAGGCCCACCTTGCACCACAAATCACTAAACGCTAAACATATTTAAAACATCTCTCTGTCTCTGTCATCTTCAAACGATTGACAGAAATATAATGACGTTTTGAATTCGTTTAGAGCTTTGATTAATTGATATATTTGCAGATGAAATCACGACTGACGGTTGTCAGAGTTTCTTGGTGGGTCAGTAATGAAGTTAAAGTTTAGGCTAAAAGGGTCCTCTACTCGTACCGGTATGTAGATAGTGATGGGCTTGCATTTGTTCGCGCAGCTTCTGCGCACAGGCGCTAGCGCAATCCGCACGCGCAGTACGCTGACTAGCTCCCATAGTCTGCTGTCTAAAGATGACACGCGGGCCACTTCCGTACACCATTCTCTGTAAGATAATCACTAGTTTAGTGTTAGGTGCACGTCTGACCAACTCTCGGGGGAAACGAAGCGTGATGTTATGATGATGATGATGATGATGATGACGTTAGCGAAAGCAAAATGCCTAATTGCTAGCTATAATATCATTTTTAACATTGTGATAATAAGGACTGCAATATTATCTGAAATAAAAGATTTTATTATTATTAAAACATTAAAAGTTCTTAATAAGTTAACAACTTCAATCGCATCATCATCATCATCATTTCAGCCGAAAGATGTCCACTGCTGGACATAGACCTCCCCCTAGCACCGCTACTTCGACCGGTTCAGCAGATTTCTGCGACCTTCACAAGGTCATCGGTCCACCTTGTGGGAGGCCTCCCAACGTTACGTCTTCCGGTACGCAGTCGCCACTCCAGAACCTTTCGGCTTCATCGGCCATCAGTTCTGCGAGCAATGTGCCCTGCCTTCTGCCACTTAAGTTTGGCAACTCTTCTGGCTACCTCGGTTACCTTGGTTCTCCAGCGGATCTCTTTATTGCTGTTTCGATCACGTAGAGAAACCAAGTATAGCTTCTCCATTGCCCTTTGGGTGACTTTCTGCCTTCTAATAAGGCCCATTTTATTTTATTTTATTTTATTTTATTTGGGAAAACAAACAATCGTACATTGTATATTATATCTAGATACACAGTATGCTATAAATAAATGTACAATCCACTACGTTTCCACATGTTAGTAGTTTAAAAAAAAAAAAAAAAAGATACAGTGTTGGGAAAATTAAGCAGTAATTAATTAGCTATTACATGTCTAAATAAAAGGTACATAATAATTAAAATTTATGAGCAAGGCGCTTAGTAATTTGTTCTCTAAATGTATATTTAGATAGGGCAAAAACATCAATATCATTAAAGTTATTATTGTAAGCCCATTGTGACGACATTCAGTGCCGTAGGTCATCACTGGCAACACGCACCGGCAAAGACGAGAAGAGCATACCGTGATAGAAATATGAGCCAGTTAGAAAAGTGGTAGAGGGGCTGACTATAGTTTGACCGATACCGCTGTACCGCGCCTTAGGTATATGCACGGCGAGATGGGGATGAAGAGCAGGCCGCTCATTCGTCAACGATCACGGCAGTTTGCCGATACCGCTGTGCCGCGGGGTGCGGCACAGCGGTATCGGCAAACTATACCAAGGGTGTGCTAGACATTCATTTTAAGAATCGCGAGTTTGTAATAAGTAATTAAGTCATATTTTTTCTTATTTTAGGTAGTAAGTACTAAGACTTTAGTGTACTGCAATAAGTAAATGATTTATTGAAGAAACTTACTGTGCCAGTCTCTCGATGTCATTCAAATGTTTGTCGACCAAAGAAATAAGGGTGCGCGCGTCTTTGAAGTCCACATCTTCTACAGGTGACTTGATCAATGTTCCTCTTCGTCTATAAACAGATCAAGTGATAAACAGATCAAGATTTAAAAAACCGGCCAAATGCGTGTCGGACTTCGCACATTTAGGGTTCCGTACCAAATCTGATTTATCAATATATTGGTATTTGTAAGTCAAATATACGTAATAATAAACACCAAATTTCAAGTTCATAGGTCAATGAAAGGTTAAAAAATTCTTCGGAACAAAATTTTAATTTTGTCGTGTTTAAATAACAATACTCATCACGTCTGCGGAGTTTCACTAGCTAATTTAATAACTGTACACACGGCTACACATCAAGCTATATATTTCCAGTTTACACTGACCTCTCATTGTAAGGAAATCCTATACAGTGCGAGATCAGCTTATACTGGAAAATTCAATAAGTACCTAGCCTCATCGCCAGAGGGCGCTGTAGTTTCAAAAGAGTTTTACCACAGTGTAGCACATTCTTTTTTAATTCTTTTTTCAAATTTTCATTCCAATCCCTTCATTTGTTTTAATTTGACAACTTATGGAAGCGAACGTGTCGATCGGTTTTACAAAAATGGAAAAAGAGCAATATCGTTCGGTGATTCGATTCCTATTTTTGGAAGGGAAAACGCGCATCGAAATCAAAGAGCGCTTGGATGCTGTGTACGGTGACTCTTCTCCATCGATGGCCACCGTCAAGAATTGGTTCAACGAGTTTGCACGTGGCCGTACGTCGGTTTTTGATGAACCACGTCCAGGTGCACCGAAAACAGCTGCTACGGAGGAAAACATTAAAAAAATCCATGATCTCGTATTGGCAGATCGCCGATTGAAGGTTCGGGAGCTAGCTGAGACTGTAGGCATTTCAGAAGGAACAGTGCATCATATTCTTCACGAGGAACTCGGCATGAGAAAGCTGTCGGCGCGATGGGTGCCGCGTTTACTCACACCAGAAAACAAGCGCAACCGTGAGACCACAACGGAGACGTGTTTGGCGCTGTTTAAGCGGAATCCAGCGGAGTTTTTGCGTCGTTTTGTGACCGTCGATGAAACCTGGATCCACTGGTACACACCAGAGACCAAGGAGCAATCAAAACAATGGATCCAGACCGGGGAACGTGCTCCAAAGAAGGCGAAAACTGTAAAATCGGCCGGAAAAGTTATGGCCACCGTTTTCTGGGATTCACAAGGTGTGATCTACATCGATTACCTCGAGAAGGGTAAAACAATTACAGGGCTTTACTATGCCGATTTATTGGGCCGATTCGACGCCGAATTAAAGAAAAAACGACCCCATCTGGCGAAGAAAAAAGTGCTGTTTCACCACGACAACGCACCGGTTCACACGTCTGCCGTTGCCATGGCCAAATTGGTCGAATTACGCTACGAATTGCTGCCCCATCCACCGTATTCTCCAGATTTGGCCCCTTGTGACTTCTTTCTGTTTCCTAATCTGAAAAAATCACTCGCCGGGAATAGATATGGATCGAATGAGGAGGTCATCGCCGCCACGGAGGCCTATTTTGCAGAGTTTGACAAAAACTATTTTTCGGACGGGTTAAAAAAGTTGGAGCATCGCTGGGCTAAGTGTATCGAACTAAAAGGAGACTATGTTGAAAAATAAATTGCCACTTTTCCAAAATTTTCGTTTACTTTTTGTAGGCTAAGTATTTATTGAATGACCCTCGTAGCTTGATCTGTAGCCGTGCGTACAAACTACAAACCCTACCCTGTTTAAATTCTGTCAACACACCTTCTCTTCGACCGATCCTTAATCTTCAATATGGTGTTAACAGCGATGTGGAAGGGGGTCTGCGGTGGAGTATTGTCAGGCGGCGGTTGTACAGTCACGGACGGAAAACTGTCCAGATCTATGGACGGTAACGGGCGAGACACTGCACGTTTCCATGCTGCTTCGAGAGCCTGCGAGATATTTCAATCAGATTTTAGTTAGTAGTTTTTTGTTGCTTTAAGAATAGGATAAGCGTTTTGTCACTTTTCTGAAAACTTACAAGTAGCAGTGTGAATACTGACTTACATAACATACATCAGCCTCCACTGGACACAGGCCTATTAGAGAGGTAGTAGGCTGTAATCCACCACGTGGGCCCAGTGCGGATTGGTAGATGTCACGACTTCGGATTTTTGGTTCTAGGTCATGCCGGTTTCCTCACGATGTTTTCCTTCATAGTTTTGAGAGCAGTGGTGATGACATTATTTAGTAATGCACAAAGTAATGCGAATCCTTTTTTTTTCTTTTTTGTGTATGGGCAATCATCAAATGACTTCTCCCACTCTGGGCGGAGCGGGAGGGCGTGTCAGACTTTTACTGACTAAAACCCACCCGTGTTCCTTCAGTTGCCTGTGCCAGGGCCATGGTATCTCTTTCGAACAACCCTCGACCCCGGCGGCATCGGCCCTATCGGACCCCATCGGAATGTGAATGCTTGGGTTTGATTTACCACGACTCATAAGTCGGCGCCGCTACCACTGGGCCACCACTGTTCTCCTAGCCAATACTGACTGAAGACGTATCAAAAAGACTATAAAATGTTGTTAAAACTAAAGCATGCTTCTGATGTATTTCTGGTGTGTAGGTCATTTTGCCAACCGTTTCCAAAATCCATTTATTGAAAAATTTAATGTGAAACGTCTTGTCAAAGTTCAAAATAGATTTTCTAGAAAATAATGTAAGTTGACTTACATGTTCTGGGATGTATCTTGCTATATCTGCAAAGTGAGGTGGTACGCGCACTTTTTCCCCTTGTTCCAGCCAGCTTAAATATTCATTGAGCAATCTGAAAACATAAATAGTGCCTGTTTCAGTCCCCAGATATACACAATCAGCCATATAAAGTCCAAATAGAACAAAAATTTTAACGAATTTATCTGCCCGATTTGTTAAGTGGAGCTATCAAAACCTGGTAATTTTCAATTTAGAACAAAACAACACAATTATTATTTTTTTTTTTTTTTTTGAGAAGGCAAAATGGTAGCCCGCGAAATTCAGATTTTCTTTCGTTTTTTTGCAATTTGCAGGTCAGTGTTCGATTATATGTTGATCAAAATATGATTTGCGACTATAACAAATATGTTTTTACATAATTATAACCATAAGACATTTCTTTAAATTAGATTTGATCAATTTTAGTTTCATTTCGGAAATCATGACATTTTAGAACTAACTTAGAGAGATGTACTGATGATTCTTATGGTTATAATTTTGTAAACACATACTTGTCACAGTCGCGAATTATATTTTGATCAATATACAACCTGACACTGACCTGCAAAACATTAAAAAAAAAACAATTTCGCCGGCTAACATTGCGCATTCACCATAAAAATAATAAATAAGTCGGGACTTACTTCTCAGCAGCAGCATGATAAGCTATCAAATTAAATATATTCTTCTTCGTTTCAACCGCCTCACTACTCGGACTCGATTCCTTCTCACTTCGGCTATCATCGGCATTGTCTTCGTTATCGCTCGACCCACTCGATTCTCCCGTCAAATCGATTATTGATAAAGCTGGTAACAGACTATCTTCAGTCCTAACTGGAGCAGCTCTCTCTACTCGGTTAGTCGATTGTGTTTCACTAGTGTCTATGGGTTTGTGTTCCGTTTTGAGCGTTTCGCCTTCATTATGGTGGTACGTGATCGTTTCTAGGAGTCGTCGTTTGATTTGAGCTAGGGTGCGGGATTTTTTTAGACCGCTGAAGAATAGGGGCCCCACTGCCGGCACTGACCTATACAAGTTTAAAGATCAATTTAAAAAACCATCATTTATTTTTCTATTCCATCATCAGACCCTGATTGCCATCTATATGTAACCTATTCATGTAGACCATTTCAATGAGCCTAAACACTATACCTCTCCTGTAAGTTAGGTATCCTGCAAATTCCAGGTAATGCTGCAGCATCAGTTCAAGGTTACTTTGTTATTCTAATATCATTGAAGTAACAGAATACCAAATTTCGACTCGATCAAACCTGTGGGAGATGCTCACATCCATTCATCAACCAGAAAAGAGCTGATAATCTTCAAACGGCTGAATAGATTTTCTTGAATCATAGCAAAGAACACGATCAAGTGAAATTTCAAATAAAACTTAAGTCGTTTGGGAGCTACGATGCCACAGACAGATACACACGTTAAACTTATAACACCCCTCTGTTTCCGTTGGGGGTTAAAAAAACAAAATTGTGGTCAATAACTCACACTTTAAGAACATTGCTAAAACAGACAAAAAATGGTCGTCATCGGTCCATTGAAGATTGATTGATGCACTTTATTGACTAATTTAATCTCGTTTGAAATCAACGGGCTCGCCTTCGTGCTTAAGGCATTCAAAAATGTACTATGGAAATTTGCCAAGACCTAAACCTTATAGAGGCATGAGGAACAGGGTGTAAAGTTCACTCATCCTCTATTGCAAAGGGAGGATCCTCCGACCAGACGGGTGTCGTGTCTGGTGGGCAACTGCCCGACGGTTGATGTCGGGACGTTGCATATATGCTAATCGCGCGGTAAACTCTGATTGTGCGATGCAGAATTGCGTGACGTCAGTGTGACGCGTAGTTCGTATGTGGCGATGTAGATTCCGCCACAGGCTTAACCTCCTGACTATCGCATGCATAGGTTAGAAAGCGCTCGAAGTCAACAGATACCGTGTTGCAAGTGCATATAAACGTAAAATACCGTCCAATCGCGACCGCGGGCTTTCAGTAGTTGCGAACCTTCTCGAGTTTGGTTGACATTTTAAGCGCTTTCTCGAACCAATGCGGTATCATGCGACACTCAAAAGGTAGCTGATATAGTCGTTATTAAACATACCCATAATCAGGTGGCGCCTGCAGATACAGGTGCATGAGTAGTCTCCACAGCGTCAAGTGCGACGGATGGGTCAAAGGCGCTGCCAGCGCTGCAGTGGCTGCACGGTATATCACAAGTTCTTCTGATGTTATGTTGGCGCCTATTTTCTGCCAATACAATTATTCAGGTATACTAATTGATTATAGAGGAGGTCGTGGCTAAGTAATAACAGCCGCACGGGTCGATCCATCAGGTTAAGCTACGCTTGCCGGGGTCGGTCCGTGGATGTGTGAACATCTTTACATACCGAGACTCCTCCGTGCCTCGGAAAGCACGTTAAGCCGTTGGTCCCGGCTGTCATTCGTGGATCTTTGACAGTCGTTACGGGTCGTCAGAAGCCCGAAAGTCTGACAATCAGTCTTACCAAGGGGTATCGTATTACCCAGTTAATGGGTTGTGGAGGTCAGATAGGCAGTCGCTCCATGTAAAATACTGGTATTCAGCTGCATCCGGTTAGACTGGAAGCCGACCCCAACATAGTTGGGAAAAGCACAGATTGACTAATTGATTATAGAATGTTGAAAAGTTTTTGTTTTTCTTAGGTGTCCCGCTGCTGGGACCGCACCGAGGGTTCCGTGCCATCATTTATATGTAATTTTTGTTGATGATTTCTGAAAAACTGTGCTATTTAGAGACATCGTTTTATTTTTCCTGTAATCTATACATAAACTTCTATCACATACAATAACTTCAGATTTTTCTCTATGCAAACTTCGGAGATGAGGGGTGGGGGGACGGTATTTTTTTTAACATTTTTCATCAAAACTCGAAAACTATGCGGCCTAAAAAATAAAAATAAAATGTTTGACTATGTGCAAACAGCGCTCTTTCATATGATATCCCACATGCCGTAGTAACCTCACTTCGAATTTTTAAGACCCCTTTCAGTGCCTGTTGCAAAAAAACATATACACTTCTGGACACATCTTTTGGCCCACCTTGTATTTTCAGTTTCGTTTGGTCCTAGCTAAAATTTTATATTAGGTCGAGCAAAAAGTTTTTATGCAGTTTTGAACCTGGCACATTCACAATTTCATTCAATAGTCTTTTTTTGAATTTCGAACACAGAATTTAAAGAAACAAAAGACAATTTGGAGCCTGTTTGTTGATATCAAACAATCGAATACTAAGAAAACTTGGTTTTATTGGTTTACTTGGATTTAATTCTTGAAAAAGTGATTGATATCTTTGGTTTTGCAACAAAAATTACTTATTCTTAACATTAAGGTGAGGTTCTATCAATAATCTATGGATACTTCACCTGAAGTCGCCGCCCAAGCTGTGGCACTTATTCAGGCCGGACACAGCCAAAGAAACGTGAGTGCTCAACTTAATTTAAGTCGATCTGCGGTCCGAAATGTTTATCGGAGGTACCTAGAGACTGGCGGCTTTGTTCGTCGCCAAGGAAGGCCACGATCTCGGGTCACAACTGAAAGGCAGGATCGATTCATCGTGACGACCAGCTTGAAAAATCGTCACCTTACCTCCATTGAGATACAAAACCAACTTCGCGACTTCCACAGAGTATCTGTGAGCGCTCGAACTGTTCGGAGAAGGTTAAAAGAACGCGATATGGTACCACACAAGCCAGCTAATGGCCCCAAACTAACGCGAGCCCACCGAACAGCGCGCCTTCATTTCGCACGCAGTCATTTAAATTGGACACAGCAAGATTGGAGCCGTGTACTCTTTTCTGATGAGTCTAAAATTGTGTTACATGGCAATGATGGAAGGAAGAAGGTCACCGACGTAAGGGAGAGCGTTTCGCACAATGCTGCTTTGAAGAGAGGGTTGCTTATGGCGGTGGCTCATGGACTGTCTGGGGCGATATATCCGCGAGCGGCAAAACTCAACTTGAGGTTGTTACAGGACCACGGCTGCCAACATTAAATGCTGAAAGGTACATTCGTGAGTGCTTAGAACCTCACGTGATACCATACGCGGACTATGTGGGCCCAAATTTCCTTTTTATGCATGATAATGCAAGAGCCCATGCGGCCGGCATCGTCAGGGAATATCTTCGGGATGTGAATATCACAGTTATGGACTGGCCAGCCAGAAGCCCAGACATGAACCCCATTGAGCACATGTGGGACGAGCTAAAAAGACGTGTTAGGGCTCGTCAGCCAGTTGCCCAGACGATGCAGGAGTTGAAAACTGCCATAGAAGTGGAATGGGAGATGATCCCTCAAAATTTCATAGAGCGGTTGATAAACTCTATGCCTAATCGTATGAGAGCTGTGGTAGATGCCCATGGAGGCAACACGCGTTATTAAATTAAACCTTTATTTGATAAAACATGTTTTTTATTCAAAAATCAATTGCCTTTAACAAGGCGCATATCCGACTTGTTAGGCGTAGCTCCATGTCGTATGGTATTCTGAATTCAAATTTAAAACAATACGATCGAAAAAGATGGTAAAATGTATCAGGTTTAAAACTGCATCAACAGTTTTTGTTCAATCTAGCAATCATATTTCGGTAGGGGCCATCGAAACCTAAACTCTAAGGTGGGCCAATAGATGTGTCCAGAAGTGTATATTTTTGTTTCTTTCTTATTTGCAAAATAGTTGGGCAAACGTCATCTAAAACTGTTCCAAATTTCAAGTTGTTAACATTAGTAGTTCTTGAGATATCCAGCTGTGACAGACAGACAGACAGTCAGACTGAGTCACACTATAAGGGTTCCTTTTTACCATTTTGGTACGGAACCCTAAAAAGATCATGGATCCATCACGATTCCGTTGAGAAAAAAGGATGGTGCTGTAGGTCGTATATAGCTCCGTCTAACTCTCTCATTGGAACCATGATGGATCCCTTTAACCCTGGATTCACGTCATAGTACGGCCCCTGGGCAAAGGTCTCCCCCATACTTTTCCATTCATCTTTATCTGCTGCCTTTTCCGGGCTATCAGTCAAGAATGAGTCTAGGTCGTCACGCCAGCGTTTCTTAGGCCTGTCTCGGTGACTACTGAATAGCTATTGGTCCATGAAAGGGCTAATGAAGGGTGACTTTCCAATATCACTAAAGCGTAAGCTCGTCGATGTGTATCCTGTCTATCCTAACCTATGACGCTCAAACTTGGTCTTTGCCCGAGGCTCAGAAGTCTAAACTCAAGGTTTGCCAAAGAGTGATGGAGCGTAGCATTTTTAAAATTAAAGTAACAGATAGATTTCGCAACTCAAACTCAAAATCAAAGCATTTATTTCAAATAAACCAATTACAGGCACTTTTGAATTGTCAATGGGTCGGTCAGTCAGAAAGATAAAGCTAGTTGCCCATTCCAAAGCGTAGTAGAATCCCTATGGAGAAGAACGGGCATGAAACTCCACGGACACTCTTTTAAATCATAATATTTTTACAAAATATTGGTTACATCGTTCATGTTGAAAATATACATGTGAGAACAATGTAGAAAGACGTGCACGTTAAAAAGCGTCCGTAATAAAAAGATAAAAAGTAAAACAACTAAATTAAATATTAAAATTAAAAATAAGCCATGGCAGCTAAGAGACGACCATCAATACGCTCGAAGACAGGCATTGCCGATGTTGGCGATAAGACCGCGAGGCTGAAATTGGACTGGACGGGCCACACCTACAGGATGCATCAGGACAGACGGGCCAGGGTCGTCACGCACTGGGTGCCTGAAGACGGGCATCTTTACCAAAAAGTTCTTTAAAGCATAAATTATCTAATTTTCCTAAAGAAATAGCACATTTATATAAAATAACAAAATGAAAGGCGCAGAGGTGCATCTACGAGTATTATTTTACTAGTAATAAAACAGAAGCAAATCGATGAGTAGGTACAGTAGAGCAAAACTATGATAATCAGCGTAATAAGTTCTATGCTTATATTCGGGCACACCAAAGCCGAACAAATAACAATGGGATGGTTTACGGAAAGCTTCGCCGCGAGAGAGCGCCGTGTGATTGCCACTTGTCAAAGTCGTCTTGATGACAAAGCAACCAATCGGCGACAAGAAAAAATTCTTAGCGCCCTCTCGCGGCAAAGTTTTCAGCAAGGAACTCCATTGACAACTGAATGAAAGTAACAAACACTTAGCGCCATCTCGCGGCAAAGTTTTCAGCAAGGAACTCCATTGACAGCTGAATGAAAGTAACAAACACTTAGCGCCATCTCGCGGCAAAGTTTTCAGCAAGGTACTCCATTGACAACTGAATGAAAGTAACAAACACTTAGCGCCATCTACGCGGAACTAATTTGATAGTTTCTTCCTCATTTATTAATTGTCGTTACGTTCGCACTACAAGTTGTTCCACAGCAGTCGTCTGACTTAGATCATTAAATACATAGAAACGGTTTTGTCTTACCTGCAGCGCTTTATCGACGTGTATTTTCTGCTGAGCCACGCGCTGTTGGTGCAGCACGCTCAACAGGCGCGCGTACAGGTGCGTGCTTGCCTCGCACGCGGCGTGGCATGCTCGCAGCAAGCACTCGCACAGCAAGGGCGCGGTGGAAGCGTTGTGGACCGCGTGGGCAATGTGCTCTTTTGCGTTTTCTTCCTGTTCAAAGGTATTGGGATAAATGCATTAGTTAAAAAGTTAAATTATTTTTTAATTTTAAAGTTTTACATACATACATACCTAAACTGACGCCTTCTTCCCTTAGGGGTAAGCAGAAACAACAGAACGACACCTGCTACGATCCTTACATACTCCTTTTGCCTCGTTTACGTTCATACATCAGGTCATACACACACGCCGGTTGCGAGTACTACGTACCTGCTGACCTTTCTGAAGAACATCACCAATATGATAGGTTCATTGCGCGTTTGTACGAAGTTTTCTCTCTGCCGGGTTTCCTACTCCGGTCTCAGATCGTCATTTCTCACTCAAAAGTTTAAAAAATGTTTTTGGAATGACAAAGTTGTTATTTTATAATTTTGTAAACATGGTAAAACAAAATTAGGCAAGTACTTCCATGGTTGTAGCAGCTCTATATTAGATATCATCGCGCGTTCGTATTTCCGCAGATAGACGATGATTCCCAAAGTACACACTTTTGTTTGGAAAGCTGTACTTACTTGCAGCAAGGAGTTGGCATAGCCGTCGAGATGCGGCCACAGCCTGGTGGCACACGCGGCCGCGTCCACCAGCGCACACGCCGCGGCCGGCAGCTGCACGCGCCAGCACGCGTGCAGCCACGCGCTCAGCACGCCGCCAACCGGTACTGCGCCGCTTCTGTTGTTGTACAAACTAGATTTTAGATGGAAAACCACTCGCCACAAGTCATTCTGGATTCACGACAAGGTATAGTTGAACTATTTCACAACGTCGTGTCTTGAAGCCGTTTATGTCGTTAATCAATCCCCACCACCCACCCACGACCTAGCCTTTTCCCAACTATGTTGGGTTCAGCTTCTAGTCTAAGAGGATGCAGCTGAATACCAGTATTTTACATGGAGCGACTGCCTATCTGACCTCCACAATTGGGAAAAGGCTAACTAAGCAAATTATGAGTTAGTATAAAACATAATTTCTTTAAGATTTTGTTCCGTGTGAACATTTGCGTTGATCAGTGGTACTCACTCGTCAGACAACTGTGCCAATATCAGTCGCTGCAGCAACTCCGAGCCAGCCGCCCCGCCGCGACCAAGTGCTCGCTGCATCAAAGATGGACCTGAACTCAGCAACGTTGTGAATAGCTCCATGAATCTGTGAAATAAGGAAAGGTTACAGTGACTCATTTATGTGGAAAACATGCAGGAGATCTAGAAAAGGTAGGACGAAGAAACTGCAATAAAATTCATGGAAACGACTTGATAGATGACAAATGATCATCAAACAAAAAGCCAGTCTTTCATACGTCATCAATGCTATCTTTATACACAAAGAAATCCCAGACCACATCTATACAACCCGCCCTCGTAACCGGTGTGGACCTAACATGTTGC
This sequence comes from Cosmia pyralina, assembly GCA_946251885.1. Classification (NCBI taxonomy): domain Eukaryota; kingdom Metazoa; phylum Arthropoda; class Insecta; order Lepidoptera; family Noctuidae; genus Cosmia; species Cosmia pyralina. The sequence goes on from OX276351.1 coordinate 24,130,433, forward strand.
TGCGCCCTGCTGTGCCTACGACGCAGCTGTACATTTCGCGTCTGTATCACCCCACGACAGTTGAGGAGGTCGTGCAGTATGTGAAAGTGAAGACCAACTGAACTCTGAGGGTCGGAAGGTTGGAGTCGCGCCACGACGTCAACTTTAAGGCATTCGTGGTGCGAGTTCCAACCCAACATCTGCAAACCTGCTTGAAAGAGGACTTTTGGCCGAAAGGTGTCGTATTTCGACGTTTCCGAGGACTGTTACGCGACTCCGTGCAGCGAAACACGACGCTGCCAATACTACGGGTTTAATTGTAGTTATATAGTAATATGTATTAGTTTATAATGATTGTTTATATTATTTTGTGTATTTTTTCTATGGGCTTTTAGTTGCCTGAAAATAAAGTGATTAATTGATTGATTGATACAATTCACACGATTACAATTTCGACGACACGGTTGGCGCAGTGGTTGAGCGATTGACTGCTGCGCAGCATGTCGCGGGTTCGATTCCCGCACGGAACAAATATTTGTACGACCTACAAGTATTTGTTCCGAGTCTGGGTGTTTTTCTATCTATAATATGTATGTATTTACAAAAAAAAAAAAAAATGTATATAAGTAGTTTATCAGCCATCTCGTTACCATAACACAAGCATTAGGTTGCTTAGCTTGGGGCTAGATGGCGTTGTGTGATATGTCCAAACATATTTATTTATTTATTTATTGATAACCCCTATTTTGACAGAATATCCCTGGATTTGGCTTCCTGTAAAGACACACTTTCTAACATTTCGGCATCACAACATTAAAATTTGTTAAACCTCTTGGCGTATCCCGTATGATCAGCTAAGTAATGCCACTTACTTGGGAGTACACGCCACAGACTCAGGTGAGTGTGCCATGACTAGCATGACACCGGCGAGGCACTGAACTGCGTCCCGGGGCCGCGTGGCCGCCAGCTTGCATAGTGCTAATACTCCTTCCGAACAAATCTGTGGGGACCACCATAAATATACATGAAAAGAGAAAGAACTTTTTTGTTCTCAAAGTCCCTTCGGACTTGGGCATTTGGGTCAGAGGGACGTCTTTTGACTCAGTTGGTATCGCTTACAAGTACCGACAGGAATAAAAATAAATGTTTTTCTGACACATAATGTACCTATGTGTGTGCATAAAATTACCAAACTTTCAAACAATACAAGCAAAAAAAAAAAGTAATAAAAACGTGTGCGATCGGGGGACCCCGTCAGGAACGAAGTTCCTTACGCGATACTCGCACGCATACACACACTCGTATATAATAGAAAGAGACAGAGAGAGAGAGAGAGAAAGTCGCATGGAGGGGTCATACATAACGCTTTTTCCTTACGTGACGATTTCTACCCGTCGACTTCTATCTCAAGCCGCGTTAAGGAACTGCATTCCAAAAACTGAAGTATTTTAATTGAAATATTTTCCAAACAAATTTTGTGTGCCTATACGTATCAATTTAACTTACATTGAAATGAGCCTTACCACACACCATAAGCAAACAATTCGGAATCACAAAATGCACCATAAAAGTAAAAAAAAACTCACCACCGGTATACAATGCCCATACGACGTCGCTAACAGCGCATACGCCGTACCAAACAAGTCGACTGGCTCGCAATCCGGAGCGGGCGCATCCGGAGACAAGTTCCAACATGTCCGATGTACTCGCAGCCGACGGAGCACACTCCAGCACCACTCGGGTACATTGGTGGGGCTGGAGAGCACCCAGGAACAGAGCCAGCTGCCGATTGTTAGCTGGACGTCTAAAGGTAATCCGCTGAGAAAGTAAAAGGTTTTTACAGGCATAATTTGAGATACGCAAGACTGCAGATTACCACTTTATGGACCTCAACTTGAACTTACACATAAGGAGTATAATCCATCTCCAGTAACAGATGCTGCAGGAACTGTTGGCAGCGCCGCGCCCAGTCGTCCAACAGTGTTTGTATCTCCATGCAGTTCGGACGCCATTTGTGAACGTTTAGGGCCTTTACACAAGATGGGTCTAGGGTTTCCCCTGTAATAAATTGTTTTATGGTACTCGTATAAAAACTTGTATTAATTCTTAGTCGGACTGGTAAGTAAGGCAGTAAGGATAGGCCCAACTCTGGGACATTACAAGGAGCCAAGATAGAAAGCAGTGAAATTTGCAAGCAGTTATTGGTATCACATTCATTTTCGGGTTAAAACGTGGTACGGTGCGATGCCGCAGGGTTAATTAGGCATTGAGCGACAGTCTCGCCCGCTCCGACGAGCGCACGTAACGTTTTCATCCTTTCGCGGCTCTATTTGTAAAAGGTTACCCCACGGGTTACGCCATATTGATAAAGCTAATGAACTATAGTTCTACAAGTTTTTGTGTGTTATTAAACTGTTTTTTGTGCTTTAACTATCGTCTTTTACTGATATTAACACAAGTTCTTCTGATGTTATGTTGGCGCCTATTTTCTGCCAATACAATTATTCAGGTATACTAATTGATTATAGAGGAGCTCCGTGGCTAAGTAATAACAGCCGCACGGATCAATCAACCAGGTTAAGCTACGCTTACCGGGATTGGTTCGTGGATGGGTGACCATCTTTACATACCGAGACTCCTCCGTGCCTCGGAAAGCACGTTAAGCCGTAGTCCCGGCTGTCATACGTGGATCTTTGACAGTCATTACGGGTCGTCAGAAGCCCGAAAGTCTGACAACCAGTCTTACCAAGGGGTATCGTATTACCCAGTTACTGGGTTGTGGAGGTCAGATAGGTAGTCGCCCTATGTAAAATACTGGTATTATTCAGCTGCATCCGGTTAGACTGGAAGCCGCCCCCAACATAGTTGGGAAAAGGCTAGGCAGATTGATTTTTTACTGATTTTTTTTACACACGCCATGAGAGGTTTCATTTGTTTTATCTATATTTTTGGAAGATTAGAATAATTGTAAGCCAATTATAGAAACAACTTTGTCACTATGGATGAAAATGTCTGTCTCTCTACGAGCTTAGCTGCTACCAATTATTTCAGTTATCCAACCCCGCAGCCTGCGTGTCACAAGGCCAGGCCTATAAGTAATCTTGATGACTCTGACAGTCCTACTATTTCTCGATTCCTAGTGGTTTGCTCACCCGACGGTTTCGTAGCTACATATTATTTTAGCATAACGTTCAACCTTTTTTTTTCTTCGTGGGGAAATCTTCATGGACCTCCGTCTGGGAACAACGGAGGGTTATGTCGGACTTCTACCGACTGAAACCCCACTGTTCCTTCTAGTACCATGAGTGGGATACTCGGGAGATACTTGTACATTCGCCGCACCCCCGACTGGTATCAGCCCGCCCTGCCTAGCGGGCCCCATCACCAAGTGCGGCCAATCCCACGACCGCACATTCTCCCATTAAGGCGCGCATATCATGCGTGCCACCTCTCTGAGCCTGACTGCTCAAGCGACGACACCGCCCCAATTTCGCCGCATAACGTTCAACCTACTTTACACTTACCTATATTCAAGTCAGCTAGTATATGTAGTGCTGTGGAGTGTAAGTACACGTGTGCGGCAAGCACTCGTCCTACACACTCCCGCGCAGCCAGGTCACACATCCCTTTGCAGGATAGTGATTTTCGTTTCAGTCCGGTCTGTATACAAACAGGCAAATGATGCGATTTATTTACGAATAATAATTGATACCGTATCTTTACACTGCTGGAAAAATGCCTCTCTTTTTATTTTATTCGATTTCTTTCTAATATTTTTACGCCATGCGGCCATAGTAATTCAAATTCATTTATTTGCTAGAATGTATGTAGGTTTACAATGTATGATCTTAAAACTATATTATATTATGGTGTGCAAATATTTAATTTTGTCGTACACAATGCTATTTTTTTTTTTTCTTTTAAAGATAGCAACCACAAGTATGTCACAAACATGTCTGAATCTTTATTTTTTTTTATGTTATCCTGCATGCACATTTTTGTTCTTGTTTTTGTACAAATGTTTGAGCAAATAAATATATCTTATCTTTCTCTCTCCCTTATTTTCAGACGTGGTCTGGAGTTGGTCTCAACATTCAATTTATGACACAATAAATAATAGATCCACTTACATAGGACTTTATTTTACAGTCAATTGTATCCAAGAAAAACCGGCCAAGAAGGCATCGAACCACGCACAATGATAGGTTCCATAGTTGAAAATAATTTATCCCAAAAACAAACGTAACATTGTAATCCGAAAAAAAATTTTTTTTATGTGATATAATTACAAATTAACAATTTCCGGACTTTTTCCTTTACTTGTGTCGTGAGGACTTGCTTCTTGCCAAATTTCATGATTCTAGGACAATGGGAAGTACCCTATAGGTTTTGTTTTACTTGCGAGTATCAAAATATGTCGTATAAATGGCCGTATTTTTTAGTGCGTTGACTTAGAAGCTTGATTTTTTTAGAACTCCAAGGGACTATAGGCCGACGTATTTGATATTAATTTCAACTTGATATCTAAACGCGTTACTGAGAAAAAGGGCCTTGACAGACTGACTGTCAGACAGACAGACAGACAACGAAGTGATCCTATAAGGGTTCCGTTTTTTCTTTTTGAGGTACGGAACCCTAAAATTAATTATAGGTTTATAAATGACGGAGTTAAAACCCTAAAAATGGGCAAAACAAAACATTTTTCACTGATTTGAACATAGAATCCAGATCTTACCTGTAACAAGAATTCTAGTACAATCCTGGCTAGTTCGTGGTCCTGCGCTCGATCGATGACGGCCTGCGATATTATGCGTATGCGCACATCACACGGTAGCAGCGGTAGCTCTATTGAGAGCAACTGTAGTTGTATCGGAGTTTGATCTGTTGGGAGAAGACTCAACATTAACGAACTGCAGGGACTTGTCCCTGGGAGTATTCAAACGACCATAATTAATTATGCCGTCAAGCAGCATACTTGTGTTTTAGTTTAAAATATACCTACACACAACTTCTGTCACGGACCGCCATTGAAAGCTATCAGTTTCTATACGTCATTTGTGTGTTTGCCAGCTATACAGGGTGACTCGTAAATAATGGATCAAACGTAACGAGTAGGCAGCCCATATGTTTTCCCAAAAAGAAAAATTTTTCTATTCATGATTTTTTTTCTAAGGCAAATAAAACGTTACTTAATATGTAAATGTTTAGCAAAAATCATACCTAAAAATGTTATCATTTGCAGCGACAGCATTAAAAAATAAAATAATAAAATTCGAAAAAAAATATAATATCTTGAACAAATATATATAACGTAGCGGCTTTTTTAATAAAACTATTCAAATGAGTTATTGGAAAACAAGTGAGCTACCTCCCCGTTACGTTTGATCCACCATTTACGGGACATCCTGTTTAATAATAGACAACTTCTTGACGACTGAATAAACAAAAACTTTTTTACAAAAAAATATAACCGACTTCGAAAAACAACACTACAAAGTGAAAAATAACTTTAATTTCGGAAGTCGGTGGCAAAAAACGAAAATACATTTTAACTAGACACCGACTTCCGAAATTAAAGTTATTTTTCACTTTGTAGTGTTGTTTTTCGAAGTCGGTTATATTTTTTTTGTAAAAAAATTTTTATTTTTCACTTTTTAGTTGTGTACCTACCCCACACAAATTCAAATACCACTACCTGCAAAACAAACTAGAACATCATCCATATAAAAGTGGGGAAAAAATACGTATTATTGATGCTAACTCAAAAACTATCAAAGCAAAGTTAATCAATTTTATATGGGACCAACTGTGATGTACCCTCTCGAACAAAACAAAAAAAATCCAAATCGGTCCAGCCATTTTCGAGTAATCGGGGAACATACATCATTCTCCTGCCCTTATCCCAGGAGAATGATGTATGTAATAATAATAATAATCGGGGAACATACATAAAAAAAAAATTAAAAAAAAAAAAGGTTCTTACGAATTGAGAACCTCCTCCTTTTTGAAGTCGGTTAAAAAGAACACTGAGTTCTACTCCTACTCCTGCACTGTCCACGCGGTTCGGTTGTGGAAGTCACTTCCACCTGACATTAGGGACTGCCAAACTATTGCAGTATTTAAAAGAAGAGTCAAAGAACACTATCTTTCCACTTCGTCATAGTTTATATGTTTTATTTAATGAGTTAAATGTTTTTGATTTTATGTATTTTATTTTCTCTTCTACTCTTACACACGTTGTCTACATCTCTTTTTATACTCTGTCCTATCGCAGGTATGCTGGAAGAGATTTCTTTTGAAATAAGCATCACCTTTGTACGTATTTTTCTGTTCCTTTCTGTTTGTCTGTTTATTTGTGTGTACATAAATGGTTCAATAATAAAAAAAAAGTTATAGGCAGCTAAAAAGAAAAGTAGAATATGACATACCATGCAGTCCGATGATGATAGATATGCAGTAGTACTTAGCAGTACCATCAGCGAACAGCGTCGCTGGCAGTTTATCTAATTCCTGACTGTGTGCTTCAAACAGATTGAACCCGGCGGAGAAAGACGCTTCCAGTTCAGCCGATATCTTCTCTTCTAACTCACGGGCGTAAAATGATCTAGAGTTTGAAACAAATACATTAAATGCAATATACATTCTCCCGTTTTCTCCCATCGTTGTCTTCCTGAGGTAACTACACGCACGGAACGGATTGCAGAAAGCGATAAGGCCGCCCATTGTATATTTTGTAGTTTGTGTCTTTTTTTTTTTTTTTTTTTTTTTGTTATGTATTTTTGTGGTGTACAATAAAGTATATATAAATAAATAAATAACTCAACCTGGAAATCGCTTTTTAGGGTTCCGTAATAACAAGGAACCCTTATAAACTATAATAATATAATATTCATCCACGTTTCAGACTGGCTCAAGTAGACTCATCCTTCATGGGGTACTGTTTAGAATGTTACAATAAAATACCTCCAGCTTCAACTGAATGAAACGAAATTTAAATCTTGTCTAAAACGCACGCTGTGCAGCTAAGCATATTATAAGTTGGGGGATTACGTCGCTGACAAAAATGCTTGGTTCAACGCTGGGCCTGCTCCATAAGGGCGCATAATCTAATTGATTAGCTTTCGTAAACATTGTTGGAGCTGCTGAAGATTTTAAAAATTATCTTAGTTTATACTTCTATACTAATATCATAAAGAGGTAAAATTTGTTTGTATGTAGGGGTAATCTTTGTACCTACCCGTTGGATTTTAAAAATTATTTTTGCATTTGATAGCCCAATTCCTGAGGAAGGTTCGTCCATGCTATTTTTGTTTTTGCTCGGCTCCTAAGGGTCCCAGCGTGATGTTAAAAAGCCTATAGCCTTGCTCAATAATTGGGCTATCTAATGCAAAAAGTTTTTTTCAAATCCAACTGGTAGTTCCAGTGATTAGCGCGTTCAAACAAACAAACAATCAAACAAAAAAAAAAAACAAACAAACTCTTCAGAGGCCTTAGTGCGAGTTTTTATACTTACTCGATCACGTTAAGGACGCTGTTACAAATGGGTAGTCAAATCATTACTTTTTACACATAAGTATGTTTATTAAATAAAATGCTTTGCATTCTTAAAATGTTTTTTGGCGAATTGTTGACAGATGTGCATGGTACGATTCTGAACTATAAATATAATTTTAGGTAGGTACAGTTTCTCAAAAAAAGGTCCCGAAATGAATATTTTTACTTCGGCACCTTTATTGAGAAACTGTACCTATCTAAAATTATATTTTAAGAATGCAAAGCATTTTATTTAATAAACATACTTATGTGTAAAAATGTAATGATTTGACTACCCATTTGTAACAGCGTCCTTAACGTAATCTTCAATTTGTACTGAAACTGAATAAGCGCCGCCTGGTGACTATAATGGAAACACAATTATTCCATACACATTGACGTAAAGTAAACGCGATCGAAAACTCGCACTAAGGCTTTATTATTAGTACAGATCCTAGATAAATGCTTTGAGTTTGAGTAAATTGTTACACATTATATGAAACATGACATTATGTAACACAATTACTATGCGTATTTGTTTCAACGTGTGTTACATTGCATGTTACGTTTCACATAAATTATGTGCATTGTGTACCATCCTAGAGTGACGTACCTAGAAGTAAGATGCAAGCAAGCGAGCGCGTGCAGAACCTGCGCCGCTAGCTTTCGTAGCGTGTGATGCAGCCTGACGTAGCCAGGGTGCGCGCGCGCACCGCTCTGCAACACGTGCAGCAACACGCGCACGCCACAGCACGCCTTCACGACACCCCGGCCTCCCACTGAGTCGCCCCATTCGTGAGGACGAGCGTGACGGATGTCCTGGGAAATGTTGATGAGGAATGTGAGTTGAAGTTTCAAATGTCCGGTGATTTGTTATTTGAACACCGTTAACAGCAAAACATAGAGATCTCTCTACAGTACGACACAACTTAGATGTAGCATAAATTCGAAAATTTGCATTTATTCATTTAAATTTAACGAATGTATTTGGCTATGTTCCTCCGGGATCGGGACCCTCAGCCACTAACCCATCTAATTAAAATCAACTCACACTGCGCCGACACAAACACCCGTATACACACAGACACAAACATACACAACACACACATATATTTAGTTTTGTAGTCTCGTTGAGGTTAACCAGCTTAACTGCCTACTTAACCTTTTATTTTAATTTATTTTATTTCAAAATTACCAAAATGATTACCTGTTCAATGGTGCTCAAGATACAGGCTCTGCCTAGTTTGGGACCAACAATACCTCCATATTATATTTTAGAATGTTTAAATAAACGATTTTTACTTTACAAGTTTAGGCGAAAATGATCTTAATCTTGAAGGCGCGCTCAGTTCGGATGGTTTTACGAATTTTGTCGTTGCTACATTTAAGTTGTGTCGAACTGTACCTATTTTATTTACAACACCTAAGTGTAACAAATAAAAACTTTGACTTTGATCATTTAACCGCCTATGTTTTTGCGAATAGCGACATGAGATGCCTCTCCGCTAGAAAACCAAAATCAGTCTGCCTACCCTTTTTAGCCGACTTCAAAAAGAAGGAGGTTCTCAATTCGTCGGAACCGTTTTTTTTTTTATGTATGTTCCCCGATTACTCGAAGATGGTTGGACCGATTTGTTTTTTTTTTTTTGTTTGAGATATACTTTACTTTTTTTTTTGTTTGGTATACTTCCCAGGTGGTCCCATGATCATCAAGTCAGGATCTGATGATGGGATCCTGGAGAAATAGAGAGAACTCTTCTAATTTTATAGGCACACTTGAAGCGATTTAGATTTAGAGTTTTTGGAAGAATACTTTCTCGGAGTTTCTTCAGATCCGATGAAGAACTTCTGAGATAGGCAACGGAACTCCTCAATAAATGATAGCAAATGGACTGCGATTGCTAAAATCTCATGTCTGTTTGTTGTTCACACCAGTTCATAACATAACATCACGCCAGTACACTGTGAAGGGGTAAGCACGTGTGAACCACTAAAAAGTGAAAAATAAAAACTTTTTTACAAAAAAATACAACCGACTTCCAAAAACAACACTACAAAGTGAAAAATAAATTTAATTTCGGAAGTCGGTGGCAAAAACGAAAACACGGTTAGTAAAAAGTCGGTTATATTTTTTTGTAAAAAAGTTTTCCCGACTGTGTTGGGGTCGGCCTCCAGTCTAACCAGATGCAGCTGAATACATTTACATGGAGCGACTGCCTATCTGACCTTCACAACCCAGTAACTGGGTAATACGATACCCCTTGGTAAGACTGGCTGTCTGTCAGACTTTCGGGCTTCTGACGATCCGTAACAACTGTCAAAAATCCACAAATGACTGCCGGGACTAACGGCTTAACGTGCTTTCCGAGGCACGGAGGAGTCTCGGTATGTAAAGATAGCACCCATCCACGGGCCGACCGCGGCAAGCGTAGCTTAACCTGATGGATCGGCTCGTGCGGCTGTTATTACTTAGCCACGAGCTCCTCAGCTAGAAAATCGACGAACTTATAAATGCTGCAACAGTGATTCACTCTGAGCGAGTGTGGGAGGGGAGAACCAGCTGGCGCAACATGGCATAGGTCTATAGGTTGGTACTTGACTGCGATCATCATCATCATCATTTCAGCCGAAAGACGTTTACTGCTGGACAAAGGTCTCCCCCAAGCGTCGCCACTTCGACCGATATTGTGCTTCTCGCATCCAGCGGATTCCTGTGGCCTTCAGCAGGTCGTCGACAGGCCGATTAAATTCAATGTTGTTAGGAGGAATATTGTCCTTTTTTCCCATTCTGTCCAGTGTCCTTCGGTCCTGGTTCTGTGCTTACAGTGAATACTAGATTCAGCTGCATCCGGTTAAATTGGAAGCCGACCCAAACATATTTGGGAAAAGGCTAGGCAGTTGACTATTATGAAATAGGTCTTTTCTCAAACTTGCAATCGTTATTCCACAAGAAAATTTAAATTTTATCTATGCTTTAAGCAGTTGAAACTTACAGAGTGTGTGAACAACACGAGGCGAGCCACCAGGTCCCTGAGAGGGAAGGCGCCCAGCAGCGCCAGCAGGTCACGCTCGCGCAGCGTGCCCTCGCTCACCGCACCGCCGCCGCCGTGCTTGTCCACCTCCTCCCACGCCTCCTCGGCGTCTGCACGGGAATTCATCAAGTTATAGTCCGTTCCAAAAGGATCTAATGCCAGTGTAAACAAATACTGTTCGGGTTCAATTCTACGCAAACACTCACTTAAGGGAATTAGTAACAGATTCATATCAACTTAATATACAGTATGGAATTGTCATCTTGGCAATAATTGAAAGCTCAATGAATATTACTCCATAGAAGTATAGAAAAATTAAATAATAAATAAAAAACCGAAAATTAAAAAAGTTAAATTTTCAAACAAAATAAATAACAAAATAAATTCACTTAAAGTAAACACTCTGTTTAGACAACGTACCTTGACCCCAGGAGCGAAGAGTGGCAACGGTGCACGCGGGCGGCATGGCGGCTTTTTTGTCGGCGCCGGCACTTTGATTCGTTTGACAATGTGCGACGAAAATAAAATCCACTAAGTTCATTTGTACCGCCACGTGTTTATTTCGCGGTAACTGAACTGAACTAAATACTTCAATATTACACATTAGTTCCAAAAAGAATAAACTTAAATTTTCTCATTTTCAAAGTGTCCACCACGTTTCTGAATGCACAAGTTACATCGCCGCACAATGTTATCCCGAAGCCTGCTCAGCAAATTTCGTTCAGGATCCAGAGCCATGGTTTTTAATTTGTCAAAGGCGGCGACAATACGATTGCGCAGTTCATCTTCGGTTTCGGAGACACGCGAATAAACTTCATTTTTAATAAAGCCCCATAAAAAGAAGTCGAGAGGCGTAAGGTCGGGTGACCGAGCTGGCCACCTGCGGGGGCCATAGCGACCAATCCATTGCTCGCCGAACATGGTGTTAAGCCGCTCTCTCGCGAGGAGTACGGAATGTGGAGGAGCTCCGTCTAACTGGAACCAAACCCGCTTGTAAGCTACCACAGACAATTCCTCTAGATAATCGGTTATTGGGCCGTTAAGAAGATCCAGAAACTTCTGTGCATTGAGGTTTCCGTTGATAAAAACGGGGCCGATTATTTGGTCTCCGTGAATACCTGCCCACACATTAATGGAAAAGCGGTATTGATGAGCTGATTCTCTAAATAAATGGGGATTGGTACGGCTCCAGTGACGCATGGTTTGTCGGTTCCACATACCGTTTCGAGTAAACGTGCTTTCATCTGTCCAAAACACATCAGATAAAAAACGTTGGTCTTGAATGTTTTTTTCCAGTACCCAGTGGCAGTAAAACTCTCTAATCGGCTTATCACGGGGCAGCAGCGCCTGCACCTTTGCAAATTTGTAAGGTCGTAGTTTATTCCTTTTCAGCACTCGATGTATTGTTTTATGGGTCACTCTAAACGCACGCCCAGCTTGTCTAAGGCTGCAGGTTGGGTTCTGCTCGAAATGTTCTAAGACTCGGTGTTCAAAAGAGGAGGGAACGTGACGCGGAGCAACTCCTTCATGAGTGTTGGGCACTATGTGCTGATTTTCTCTGATCCTTTGGACAGCTCCCAGGATTGTCCGGACACTAGTAGGGCAGACGCGAGTTGCGCCGAATCTCTCACGATACGTACGTAGAGTTAAGGCTGAATTTTGGCCGCATTCGCCATACAATAACACCATGTCTGTATACTCTGCAGCACTGTAAAAATGCTGTTGTCTTGGCATTTTGTTAAAAAGACACACGCGAACACAAAAGTCAAGTGTCAATTTCACCTTAAAAAATGTATACAAAAAACTTAAAAACACAATTTACACACACACAAAGTCAAATAACTAATAAACTAATAAGTGTCCATTCCACTGATAAAAAATTAAACTAACTAAGCACTAAATTTACCTACTGGTATTTGCTAATCACGTTTTGAAGCAATGCGCGCAAGTAGACAAAATCTCTGCGTAAGGCACACACACTATCCCGAAAGACTAGCGGTGAACTGACAAAGCGGAACGCAACTTCCAAAATGGCGAAAAAATATTATAATGTAGGGCACATGGTGCAATTATCGTAATTAACGCTTATCGATAACTTTTTACACATAATTACTTTCTACCGAAACAAGGCATTAGAATACAAGTATCTTTGTGTAATTTGAATATTTATTTTTAACAATTAAAAATATTAATTGGACATTAAAAATACGATTGAACAGTTTACGAAACTACCGTTAAGTTAGTGACTTCCTGAGTATCAATCGGGTCTGTCGATCGGCCGGGAGCCGGTAGGTAACTAACTATGTATCATGCGAAAACAATTCATAAATTGTTGTTGTTTACTTTATGCATTTTATCTCTAAATCTACTTAATAATATTTAATAAGAACACACATAAACAAAAAAGCTGTTTAGCTTTAATTATGGCATAGTGGTTTTTTGAATTATGACAATAATTCTTAAAACACCATAGCACCACCTAAGTATTTAAAGCTAAACAGCTTTTTTGATTATCTATCTTTATTCCTTTTAACAGAAGCTAATAGTCGATAACAGGTGTGCTTCCCTACGTGGCGCGAGCGCACCCCGCACCCGCGCGCCCCCCGCAATATTATTTCGCTGAATCGCCTTTGAAGTAAGCCGCGTGGCTCGTGCCGCTCTGTGTAAAGAAGCCGCCAAAAGACACCGCTGCCGATGTACACCCGCAGGAAATGTTGGCGCGTCCCAGTGATGGATTATGTTTGTGTAAACAAAACAAAGTTTCGACCATGGCAGGCCAAGGAAGTTGTTCAATAGGAAATTCCAAGTACTAGTATACCGAAAAAAAACCGCATTAACATTAAATTTCATAGTCAGTCTGTACTGGTCTTGTGTCTGTGAAAGGTAGTGGGCCGTACCGTCACAGTAATAATCGAATGTGGGTGTCGTCGGGCGGCGCGGTTCGCGGCTGCATCTCCCGTACACGCTTAGTTTTGCGCACGCACTCAAACGTTGAATTATTTTTTTTTTTACATTAAATTCCAGCCTGTCGTACAGGTGTACCGATTTTACATTTCGGCAAATAAGTAGAATAGGTACGTAACAGCGTCGTGATAGTTTGCACTGAGTGGCAACGTCACATTTTAAAGGGTTCATTGAATCATTGACCTAGTGATCCAATTCTACAGAGTGTTTAAATTTGTTCAAAATGAAAACTCTACTTTTTGACGTAATTACTGGACCGATTTCGTTCATTTTTTGTATATCGTCAGAAAAGGCGATACCAAGCGTGTCCTAGAAATTATTGCATATAAGCGGTCCCCATACTGTATTATCACTTGTTTTTGTTTAATAATATTATTAAATTGTAGAGCTGGCGTGTTTTAATATAATACCTTTTGTTTTATGTATAACTAGCTTTTACCAGCGGCTTCGCCCGCGTTTATGTCGGAAAATACCCCACGGGAACGTAGCATCGGGAATTCCTTCCTTATTCCTTGTCTACCTTATAAAGAGAACCTCTGTGCAAAATTCCAGCTTTCTAGGTCCAATGGTTTAGGTTGGGCGTTGATAAGTCAGTCAATCAGTCAGTCAGACAGGACTTCTCTTTTCATTTATATAGAAGATAATAAATTAATAATGCAATTTGGGACAGCGCGTCTTGATGGGCGAGTCCTATTACTGGGTGGACGTAGGACGCGTTTCGTGAGCTCAGCACAGAACACGCAAGCTAACTACTCAAGGCCGTTGGCGTATATCTTCGTCTCAATAACTAAGTAGTTATTCACTGGTTGCTGGTAGTGTTACCCTCAGTGCACTCGAGCGCGGTTTCAGTGCGGGGCCGGGCGAGCAGCAGGGAGAGCAGAGCGAGTATGCGCCAGGGAGACGCGCTGTCCACGTTAGCGCGCACCACCAGCGATGCCCACTGGACTGAGCGGGACTGCCTGGAAATTCAAATACAGAAACAATTTTGATCACAATCCAAATCTAAATGACAAGCTCATCATCTGCCTAGCCATTTCCCAACTATGTTGGGGTCGGCTTCCAGACTAACCGGATGTAGCTAAATACCAGTATTTTACATGAAGCGACTGCCTATCTGACCTACACATCCCAATTACTGGGTAATACGATACCCTTTGGTACAATGCGTGCCACGAAAGATGAGACTTGACGAGCGCAGTACCGCGCCTCCCGCGCTCTTTCCGCCGCCCCGATGACGCCCGGTCCCTTCCCGTCTCAGACTCATACCGCTAAAGAGACCCATAAATCAGAATAAGAGAATTATAATCTACTGCGCAAGTCAAACTACGTGATGTGTCAAGTCTCATCTTTCGTGGCAGGCATTGTAGGACTGGTTGTCAGACTTTCGGGCTTCTGACGACCCGTAACGACTGTCAAAGATCCACGAATGACAGCCGGGACCAGTGGCTTAACGTGCTTTCTAAGGCACGGAGGAGTGTCGGTATGTAAAGATGGTCACCCATCCACGGACCAACCGCGGCAAGCGTAGATTAACCTGATCGATCGATCTGTGCGGCTGTTATTACTTAGCCACGAGCTCAATCTAACAAAAAAATTGTGCTCAAGCAGTTGTATCTACGAAGAGTAGATGTAACTACTTGAACTGTTTAAACTACGATGAGTAGTTTAAGTATAAATTATAAAGTTTAACATACCTTAGAGGCTACCGAGCGCGCAGTGGCGCCCTCATCGTTTGTTTGGTTATTTCTTTTATTTTAGAATGAAAATGCAGAAAATAAGCCGGAATAGTTGTGCTCCACAAGGCGTTATTATTATTACAAATAATAGCTTTATATTATTATTTTTTTATTATAATCGTTAAAACGGAAAATATTGGCCACTAGTTTCCGTTACAATAAAAGAAATAACCAAACAAACGATGAGGCACTGCGCGCTCGGTAGCCTCTTAATATAAGAGGAAACTATCGTAAAAATCGAAAATAAATTTAATTTGGTTATAACTTATTTATAAACAAGAAAGTCTCATCTATAGAAACCCTTTTTACGATTTTTATTTTTATTACCATTTTTTATTTTGCGTAGATGTGACGCATATTTTCCCCAAAACTTGCTTTTTACATTGCTTATTTTATTTTATTTGTCCTTTGCGTCATGTTTACCGCAAATAAACGTATTTTCTTTCTTTCTTTCTTTCTTCTTTTACCTAAACCAACGGAGTATAGGTGGATAGACGGCTTGTTGCCATACAAATTCGGTAACATTAATGTTACCCAAATGAATGAATTAATTATGTAGCTACAACCTGTGCGAGTTAACTAGGCACCTGGCACTGTGACGTCACAACACAAAGATGCTGTCGCTACTGAACGCACCAAGCGAACGCGGGGAGTCGAGAGAGGGACCGCATTCCGGCGAGGTGCCTATACTCCATTTACAATAAGAAAACAAACCTTTTTTACAGTCCGTTCAACCAATCTTGATTTCTATTCCGTAGGCTTAAGGATGGCATTAAAGGCAAAAAAGTGGTTACAATACCAACTGTTTACTGCAGCTGCCATTTGTTATACCACCAACGCAATAGAAGTCAAAATCGGTTGAACGGACTGTAAAAAATGTTTGTTTAAATGTCTGATCTTACTGTAAATGGAGTATAGTTAATTCGCACGGATTGTGGTTACTTACTTAAACAGATGATGCATAAGAAACAGCAGCTGCCTCAGGTCGCGGTCGTCGAGTAGCGCGGCTGACAGCGCTGCGGCCCAGCGCTGCAGCGCGCTGGCGAGCGCTTCAGGCGCATTGTCACTCAGTCGCAGCGCTTGTAATATCAGCGATAAAGCTTCGCGTATCACGTTCTTGTTGCTTTGTATAGTTTCTGATATTAGTTCTTCTATCTGGGCAAATGGAAAGACAATAATAGTTGAGAATGGCTTGGAAATGGATTATTTAAAAAAACAACTTCGGCCTTGGAGGCTTGGACTGATGTATTTATTTTATTGTTAATCTTCGTTATATACAGAGTGCAAGTGTAAACACTGTCATCCTTTTAAAGGGTCATTGTACTCATCAATATGAACAACTTTTACTATGGGACCCAAACGTGAAATCACGAAAAAAAAAATCTGCTGTTCCCTACATTTTGACGAGTTAGGCGAACATAAATGTACGGAACAGCAGATTTTTTTTTCGCGATTTCAGGTTTGATCCCGTAGCAAAAGTTGTTCATAATGATGAGTACAATGACCCCTTAAATGGATGACAGTGTTTACACTTACAATCTGTGTAATGGGGCCAAGAAATATTTAAGAAACATATACCTATATATATTTTGGATCTTTAAGAATTTATTTCGAGTTTTGATAATTAAATTATTACCTGACAATGCGCCAACAGAGCTGCATGCTGATGATGGCAATACGAATCCTGTACATCCCTCAGTAGACTCTCCAGCCTCAACTTAGCAACAGGTAACCTATCTTTAACCAACTCCGCATGCTCATAACTTGCTCTCAAGTGTACATCGAGCCCACACGGGCACTTCTCTGACAAATTCAAATGACGTTTCTCTATCTTCCATAGAGTGGCTCTTCTTTTCTCTTCGTTTGCAAACCCGCATGCGAGTTGTATTCGTTCGCGCTCCACTGCTATTAGTGACGATCTGGATCAGAAAAATAAGGATTTACTGAAACCAACATGTTTCTGGGTGATACTGATGCAAGGTGTTGCAATACTGTTCACACGGTTGATTACCTGTAACTAGGAACCATGCCAAGACAGATGGATTTTGGACTTACTAAGAATCCCACAGAAACAGCACAGTTTTTTTTTTCTCTCACTCTCTCACTCACGGCTTCGCCTTCGTGGAGGTCATTGTCTACCCATATGCCAAATTTCATCAAAATTCGTTCAGCCGTTTTAGCGTGAAAGCGTAACAAACAAACATAAATAACAATACGCGCAAAAACCACCACTCAGTGGATCCCAAATAGCAACAAACGACTACGCGGCAGGCCCAGAACGAGATGGCGGGATGAGCTGGACTCCTTCTTAAAGGATTGGCCCGTAATCGCAGTAGACCGGGAAAAGTGGGAAGAGTGAAGGAAGGCCTTTGCCCTGCAGTCGGACAACACAGGCTTATAATAATAGCACTACCACCGTATCTCTACGTTGACGTCGTGGTGGAGCTTGCGCGCTCCGAACTCTGGGTCTGTGTCGGTAGTTTACTTCACCGAAACAGGTCTAGGGTGAGGAGCCAGACCAAGAGAGATACAGAAACCCGCAGGGCAGCATGTGGCGAGCTGTTGGGCAATAACAACCCCACGGACCCTATCTTCCGGGAGAAGCCTTGTTCCTCATCTCTGGCTTGACTTTATTCATCGGCTGGAGTGTATCCTGACGGGAACAAGGCTCCCACCTCATTCTTGCTCTTATTGGCCGGCATGAATGGAGATTCGCAAGAGCAAACGTGCTCGGAGGAAATAAGTATTACAGTAAGTGCTTGTAGGGATCTTGGCCATCTTCCGGGCTCTGGGATCGTTCTGAGAGCCGTGGAATACCTCTCTAGTCCGCAAGCACCTCAGGATATGTTGCCCCCTTGTTGCTACGTCGCTAAGTGGTAGCGACAGTTTCCGGGGCCCATTATTGAGTGTGCAAGTCACCCCCTGCCATTTTTCCATGTATAATAAAACATTGATCAAGCAGGGGCCATAGTCCTTTCATAGTTCTTGGTAACTAGTCCACTTTAGCCACCCAAATCCAATATCTTTATTTCCATATCCTGCAATAGTCTTACACCAACCGGGCGTCTAATGGGCCTTTGCAAGTTGGCTTCGGCCCCTCGTATGCCTTCCAAAGGTCCAGGACCCCAGACTCCCGAGATATGTCAACAAATAAATATAATAACAATAATATCAGGATTACATACCTGAACGTAGACAACAAATCAACAAGTGGATGCTCTGGTCCACTCAAAGGTCCTGCTTCAACTATCTCTTCTTCTCTTTCACTCATGACCCTGACTTCTTCCATCTCCTTCCCTCCACACAGTTTGATTGCATCTTCTAGAGACATGCATGTTGCTTTAGGCTTAGTCTCTATTACTGTCTCTACTTCTTCATGTTGTACAATTTGTGGTACCTCACCGAGGCATGGTGCTGATGGCGTTATGTCTTCTCCTATATATTCAAAAGAAGTTTCTTGTGTCTGCTGTACAAGTTCATATTCTCTTTCTCCTGCAATTTCTGTAACTTCATGTGGTATAGCTATCCTTTCCAGTTGCTTACTCAACTCCTTGTATAACTCTCTGGTAGAAATATTTGAATTATCAGCAATCTGTTGTGTTTCCTTGATATGTATAGTTTGTTCCACCCTGGATTCAGATTGTGCTATACTCTCATGATCACCTACATTAGTTTCTATAATTTGTTCACTATAAGTCTCTTCCGTATCTCCTATTATTTCTATACTTATATTACTGGTTTCAGCTTCTTCATTCACTACGGCTGCTTGAGTATCTGATCCTATTTCATCAGTCTTTGAGGTTTCAATCCCACAGGAGCTTTCAGTGATGTGAGCCAGTTCCTCAAGAATTGGAGGCTCTATGGTTACTGGTGATGGTTCTCTAGTAACACTGCTTCTTTCTTTTGATTTATTTTTCTGGAAAGTAAGAAATATTTTATAGGTAAGTACATACCTACATAAAATATGTTTTATTTTGTTTTTTTCATTGTTGTACCCAAAATATGAGGAAGCCCAGTCTAGTCAATAGTTCATACAGAATCATGGGTTCAACACAAGACCCTTTTGTGAATGTTAATTTAAACTGTAATAGGAAACTTCATTTCCCATTAAAATTCAGCTATGTTACAAGCCCTATTTCCTGTAAACCTAATCAAGGCTTGGATCTGCTAATAAGTAATCAGTAATCTCCTGCCTGCTGTTGAGACTGGTGGAACAAAATATCAATGAATGTGTCATCTGATTACAGCAGATTTACAGATTAGCTTTTCAAAACAGAGGCATCCAATTTGTTTTATATTAGCTAAAGTCTAAACTATTATTATAAAGAGAAAAGATTTAATATTTTGTATGTTTGTAATGGTTAAACTCAAAAGATTCTAAACCAATTTTAAAAATTCTTTTACCTAATAATAAGTAGTAATAAGGGCTGTATTTTATCGACTTCCACGCGAACGAAGTCACGGGCAGAAACTATTAGGATATAAAGAAGTGTAAGTATGCAAAATAAAGGGTGTTCTGATCAGCTGCCTATAAATAATTATACCCTGATCAAAATGCAGTCAAAATTAGGAGGCATAATATGACGGAAAACTCGCAGAGGCTCCTTGTAAAATACTGGTATTCAGCTGCATTTGGTTCGACTGGAAGTCGACCCCAAAATAGTTGGGAAAAGGCTAGCCAGATGATGAACATGACAGAAAACTTCTCGAGCTGTTGTTGCACACAATAAAGAGCAACTGTGATCACTTTAATATTCGTATACGAAAACTATACATGTTATAAAAGTACGGCCACGCAGATAGCAAATACTAGGTATCACATTCCTAGAATCAATGTTTTGCTGCGCAAATGGAAAGACAAAGGATTTTGTTTTGAACACAAATGTAACTTACTTCTCTGCGTTTCTCCTTTACCATAGTAGCCATGGCTGCCAAATCTATACTCTAATGGATATTGAGTATAAAACACTAATGTTTTTTCTTCTCTAAGCGTTTTCATTTATGATCATGGTTTTCCCCAAAACCAAAACAAAGTGATGTGCATTGTGCAATCAAAAATCAACAACAGACGCCTGACAGCAGGACTACATGATAACGAATCGAGCTAAGGAGAAACAGAGATGGCAGTAGTTCTATGCTTGTTATTGCTTTATTTCTTTTACATGAAACGCAATGATCAGCTGTGACTAGTGACGAGATTCTAAAAGTAATTTTATAGTCGATTTTTTAAAGCGAATCACTATGAGACTACGATACAAAAAGGTTTTTTTTTACACTTCACCAAGCCAAGGAGGCAGCGTGTTTACTTCTTTGCCTCTGTTCATTTTATTTCCTTGATATAGAAACTCGTTTTTAACGCGCTTTTTACGCTCTGCTTAGCGCCAAGAGTTGAAAATCCAACAGTGTGTTTTTTCATCGCGCTGGGATGCTCTCTGTTGTTGCTAGGTTGGATTCTCGAAGCTCGGCTCAACATCGAGAGTTGAAAATCCAGTGCGCGACAAAATCCCGCCGCGATATTTTTACGTCCGTACGGACGTCGACTTAAACTGCACCTTGCTTCGATTAAACCTATGTCATCAGGTCCTACCTAATTATGTACCAGCTGGTACTGTATTAAACTACTTTTTTTTTTTTTTTTTTTTCTTTTGGCTTCGCACGGTTTGTGCATTTAGCCAATGTCACGTTTAGTTCATAGGTCAAGGTAGGGAAACGAAAATATTATAATGATTTTTAAACGGGATTTAGGATAGGATGAATATATAGGATCAGTATAATAACGGTGATAAAATAATGATAATGATCAAATTACAACGACGAAAATTTACAACTTAATATTATTTAAAATAATGAATGAGACTATACATTTATATACAGGGAAGCTATTTGTACAAAGTAAAGAAAGTATTGAGGTAGGAAAAGGAGTATTGAGGGACAAGAGGTTACTGAAAAAAGAAGAACGGTCATATAAAGGACAGGAGAAAAAAATGTGGTTTAGGTCGCCTACGTCTGTGCCACACAAGCACATGGGGTCGTCGATGATATGAAGTTTGGCAAGATGGGCTGGAGAACAAACATGACCCAGTCTCATCCGTATTAATACAGAGGTCTCCATCTTGCCAAACTTTGCCCTGCCAAACCACGGTTTTTCCGGAACATCGGGTTGAATTAATGAAAAATAACGACCCTTTGACTTGCTTCCGATATCCCAAGCTACCTTCCAGGTGTCCCAAAGAAAAGTCTTTGGTAGGATCATGAGATCAGTGCTGAAATTTGTATAAGGAGCTAAGTCCCCACACTGCACCGCATCACCGGCGAGTGTATTAGCCACTTCATTGCCATGGATTCCAGCATGAGCCGGAATCCACGCAAATTCCAAAGTATTACCTTCAGAGATGGTTCTGAACGCAAATTCTCTTATTAAATAAATTATTGGCAACTGCGATTTGTGTTCGAAAGGGGATTTGTTGATGGCTAGAAGAGCACTTTGGGAATCTGTAAAAATTATAGTTTTTTTGAGCTTAAAAACACGAGTATATTCGATGGCTTTTAAAATACCGAAACATTCCCCGTAAAAACCGAAGTCTCCGGAGGCAGTTTTATTTTTTGTACGATGTTGTATTGAGAATGGTAAGTACCTATCCCAACACAACCCATCGGAGAACGCTTGGCAGCATCCGTAAATATATGGTGATATTCTAAGTGATCAGCAAGGAAATTGTTAAAACTTTTAGGACAATCGGGATCTAATTTATTACGTACACAGTTAAATTTAATGATGGGGTTGAATTGTAAACTCTCATAACTACAGTTAAATATGGGAAGTTTATTGGAACGGTGAATAGGAGAAGAAAGTGAAAGGAATTTTTTATAGCTTATAACTAAACAAGGCGCACGTTTATGGGACCAGTAATCTGAAGATTCAATCTGCAACACTAAAGAGTCTAGTTTAGGAATGAGAGGATGAGTTGAGAACTGAAGAATCCGGAACAAATATTTGTCTGATAAGAATTGTCTTCTAAGATGTAAAGGAGCTTCCCCACATTCAACTTGGAGAGCATTAATAGGACTAGACTTCATGGCACCCGAAATAATGCGTAATGCTTTAGACTGAATACGATCCAATTTTTTAAAAGCCATGATACTACCAGGTTCTAAAACGAACAATCCATAATCCAGAGTGCTTCTGATAATTGCGTTGTAAATAAGTTTCAACGAAAACGGATGTGCACCCCACCACACACCAGAGAGGCATCTAAGCATGTTTAGGTGATTTTCACATTTGTTGACAATATAATCACAATGAGGAACACTACTTAATTTACAATCAAGTATTATACCTAGATATCTGAATTTATCTATAACTGGAATAGGTATATCCTTATAAAAGAGGTTAACTAAGGGAATATTTCTCTTCCGGGTGAATAAAACAGCCGCGCTTTTAGACGTGGATAAATCCAAACCGTTTAGATGTAACCATAACTCCAAATTAGATAAAGCAGAATTGATGGCACAGCGAGCTTGTTCAACAGATTGGCTTGAAGAATATAATAATAAGTCATCGGCATATTGAAGAACTTTAACATGGTTAGTAATTAAAGACGAGTCTAGATCAAAAGTGTAAATATTGTATAAAAGGGGACTGAGCACAGAACCCTGTGGCAGACCCCTCCATACAAGATGAGATACCTCGTGATCTCCTATTATCATGTTAACAGAGCGTTCAGTCAGGATATTAATAATAAAATTCGACAAAATCAATGGAACCTGCAAGGCTTTTAATTTATTTAGTAAAACTGATAATACAACATTATCATAAGCTGCATTAATATCAAGGAAAACTGCAATGGTGGAATGGTTATTAGAGAAGGATAATCGAATATCCGATGTTAAAATACTTAAACAATCAGTTGTACTTTTACCTTTTCTAAAACCATATTGTGATTCTGCCAAAAGACTGTTACTTTCCACATACCATTCTAGGCGATTTTTAACTAAGTGCTCCGCTAATTTCATCAGGATTGATGACAAGACTATGGGACGGTATGAAGAAACGTCAGATGGAGTTTTATTTGGTTTAAGGAATGGCAACACCATTTGACGTTTCCATTCAACAGGGATGTTTCCTGAATTCATGATAGAATTAATAAGCTTTAAATAATAAATGAGGACGTCATCATTTATATTAGCAAAAAAGGAATACGGGATGCCATCAATGCCCGGTGCAGAATCCTTAGTTTTATGAATAACACCTTTTAATTCAGTGAGAGTGAATGGAAGATTTAGTGTCGTATGAGTATCTTGGATATTGGATACGAGAGGCAGGCTAAGGTTAATAACCTCATCCGGTACCCATGGCGGTGCTAATTTATCTAAAAATTCACTGGCTAAAGAATCAGGAATGGGACAAGGGTTGTTATAAATGGACCTAAATCTACGAATATTGCGCCAGACAGTGGTAGGGTGAGTATTTGGAGAAATTGATGAGCAAAAATTACGCCAAGACTCAAATTTTTTCTTCTTAAAAAGTTTACAAGTTACATTAATTATGTTGGTGACTATTTCAAAATTAATATCAGACATATCAAGGTTATAATTGTATTCAGCCTCTTTCCGTTTTTTAACCAATTCAGTGCACTCTGAATCCCACCATGGAGGCGAAGGAATTGTACTAATATTGTTATTTTTTTCAGGAAAAACTTCATCTGCCGCTGCGATTAATATAAGTGCTAAAGCTTCAGCACAACTATTTTCATTGCCATCAGAGATAACAGGCAAATAGCAAAGCTTACTGTCAACAATGTTCCTAAATTTGTCCCAGTCATTATTATTTCTATTAGGTAGTTTATGTTTTAAGTTTGATCTCCTTAATGGTGCGTTTGGTTTTGAAAGAGGATAAGAAATAACTATTGGAAAATGATCACTGCCATAAGTAGAGTTCAAAGTATGCCAAGTTAATGAAGAGGCTAAGTTTGGAGAACAGATAGAAAGGTCGATTGCACTTTGGTTTTGAGTGGGATCTGAGCGACGTGTGGCAGCTCCCGAGTTCAAGATGCATAAGTTATGTAAGTCTATTATATCAAGTAATTCATCGCCATAACAATTAGAAGTTGAACAACCCCATGATTGGTGATGGCAATTAAAGTCCCCCAATATTAAGAAAGGCTTTGGAAGAGAAGAAAAGAGATTATTCATCTCTTGAAGGACAGAAGAGGAAGGGTGAGGAATGTAAATAGAAACAAGACAAGTGTGATGCACTTTAATAGCTACAATTGAGATTTCCTCACTATGAGGAGGTAATGTAATGATAGAAAAAGGTATAGAATTCTTGATGAGTATAGCTACTCCACCATACCCATCAGATCTATCCTCTCTAATGGTTAAATAACCGTTGATTTTAAAACTATGATTAGATTTGAGCCAAGTTTCTGCAAAGGCAAAGACAAATGGCTCATATTTGTTTAAAAGATATATAACATCACTCTTTTTGTTTACTAGACTGCGGCAGTTCCACTGGATTATTTTGGATGTGTTGTCCATTATGACTGGATTGAGATACATTGAAAGACGGGGCAACGTTGGACGGTGAAATGTTGAACTGAGAAAGAAGATTGTGTAATGCAGAAAGAAAATCATTTATGGAAAAATTTGTGTCGTTTTTTCCATTATTATTAGAAAGAGCACAACCATTTGATGGTTGGGGAATGTCATAATCTTTAATAATGGCATTGTGAGCCTCTTTATTATATCCTTGTACAGATTTGGGAGGGGAGCGTGGTTTGAGGAAGACAGTCTTTTTATAGCTACTTGAAGCAGGCATTCTATTAGGTGAAGAGATTGATGGGGTATGTGCAAAGTTTTTGGAAGGAGAAGATAAAAGTGTATCAGCATATGATTTAGTTACTGGTGGATAAAGTTTTTCCGCTTCAGCATAAGATACTGAACTTTGTGCCATGTATGTTTTAATTAATTTTTGCCTAGAAAATTCTGGGCAAGACTTATTCGTAGCATAGTGAAAACCAGAGCAAAGGCAACACGATGCACTTTCTTGTTCTCTTTCACAACTGTCCCCAGTGTGGCCTTGGCCACATTTATAACAACGAGGCTTGGACCTACACTGAATTTTAGTATGACCAAAACGACAGCAATTAAAACACTGTACAGTAGGGAAAATATATAAATCTACAGGTAATGCATTATAGCACATAAAAATTCTCTTTGGTAGAACCTGCCCATCAAATGTAACAACTATGGATTGGGATGGTTTCCAAATTGTTGTACCATCAACAGTGGTTTTAAAATTGAGGCGTCTGACTTTTAAGATTGGCCCGCAACCTATGGGTACTGTTATGTTATCAATAACCTCCTCCGGAGACCATTCCGCAGGAACACCACGCACTAAACCCATTCTAGTAACATTAAAAGTAGGTATAAAAGCTTTGTAATTATATGTTTCAAGACTATTATGTGTAATAAAGGAATTTGCGTTCAGAAAATTCGAAAACGATAAAGAAATTTTATTGCGTCCAATTTTTTTGACACTCCCGTTGATAATGTTTTGGAAGGCATTGTGTTTTAGGAACTTGCCAAAAGTGATTGGGTGCAGTGTCGATCCATCATCTGGTGAAATAATATTTTTTTGTACATGAATGACAAAAGGCGCGCTGTCTGTTTTGTCGTATGTTTTCCGACCTATCTGAGATTGAACAACTGAGGGCAGAGTAGAGATATCGGGCATTTTGTTAGAAGTATTAGTTGTTTCCTTAGGGACGATTATTTCAGAGCAGCTAGGCTCTGATGCAGTAGGTTCTAGAGTAGAGTCCATGCAACCACAACCCGAAGACGCTTAACCGTGGTTTTTCCGGATACGGCGACGCTTATTACAGTGCTTGCACACATGAACGCGGCTTCTTTTCAAATGTCGAGCTGAAGACGACCCATCGGTATCCATGCCCGATTCATTGGAAATAGTAACAAAATTGCCTGCCGGGGGCACATCCCCCGGATCAGGCGGGTCTTTCATTATCAGTTCAAATAGCTAAAAAAAACTTACCACTACCGATGAAAATATATAACACTAAAATTAAACTACAAGTAAAAGAGAATAGAACACTAAAACTACGACTACTGATCTTATATTTAGGGTTTTTAAATTTATAAATATTATCTCAAAAAAGACGCGTCCGCCAAGTACGAAGTTTCCCGCGCTTTTCATTAAACTACTTGACCGTCACTGGAAGCTTTATTATTGAGAGAGCATATCCGTTTCCGTCGATTTATATCAGTTTTAGTACTTGTTTAACCTACTCAGTGGCGCCACCTGGTGTTTGCTTGCCATTTTAGTTTCGTAAAATGTAACGAGCTACTTTTTGTTCATTGGCGTCAGGTTGTACAATCTTAGAACATTTTACCAAGCAAGTAGGGGAAAATAATGATACCAAATTGAAAGAGTGCTGTATGATACTAACAGGTCCTTTCCCATAATGCCATTTTAATTTAGACGTATATTAAAACCATGTATTTATGGTTTATAAACATAGATGTCGCTGGTTAGCGTTAACCACCTAAATTGAATATAGGCTAAGATACACTACATCGTCAGTGACGTAGTGACTATTTATTTTTGTAGCATTATAATACATCGGGTGGGTACCAAATGTTACCATTATTAAAATAAATATTCCATGTAGAAGTTTATTAAATTGTCATAAGCTACCAAAGTTTTAGAACAAATACGAAATACGCAGAATTTATATAATAAAACTATAAAATGTATTTTCAGCAAATAGTAATTTCTATTGGCATAATTTTGAATGCAAGTGATATTCTCAAATCTTTAATAAACACTATGGACGTTCGTGTCTTAGTAGTTATTTTGTATTCTTTACTGGCAGCAAGAAAATATTAACATTGGCTAAATACTCTACGACAATGGCATTCCGTCTGTCATTATTGCCGGTCGTTTTTTTTAAATACCTGGTGCTTTTCCGTAATTTGTCGAGTTGAGTCCCTGCTCCTCGAACTTACGTCGAGTGTTTTCATCAACCTAGTGCTTTTCCGTAAATCCGTTGAGTTGAGGCTGTCCTCCTCCGGTTAGCGTTGAGTGTTATCACTAGCATTGTTCGAGATAGAGACTCTTTTAAACTTTATAGTGCTCCTGAGTGACCACCAATATTTACCATGTCTAGTAAACGGTGCTGTGTTCCTCAGTGTGTGGAAATTGAAGGTACACATGTAATTTTAACTTACCACTTAAGTTTAACATTGTGGAATGCAAGTAAATTATTGAAATTTTATGGCCCGCTCCCTATCACCGAGAGGAGGCCTGTGCCCCAGCAGTGGGAACATTATAGGCTGATTCAAACGATCTGCCTAGCCTTTTCCCAATTATGTTGGGATCGGCTTCCAGTCTAACCGATGCAGCTGAATACCAGTATTTTACATGGAGCGACTGCCTATCTGACCTCCACAACCCAATTACTGGGTAATAAGATACCCCCTAGTAAGACTGGTTGTCGAGAGTTTCGGGCTTCTAACGACCCGTAACGACTGTCAAAAATCCACGAATGACAACCGGGACCAACGACTTAACGTGCTTTCCGAGGCACGGAGGAGTCTCGGTATGTAAAGATGGTCACCCATCCACGGACCAACCCCGGCAAGCGTAGCTTAACCTGATGGATCGATCCGTGCAGCTGTTATTACTTAGCCACGAGCTCCTCCGGCTCGTACATAGTAGGCTGATTATGCGAGTAATATTAGATTTACACTTTAATCAATAACAACTCCTTTTTTGCAGGTTCCCGGAGAGTTCTTCATTGGTTTCCAAACCCTAAAAAGGACATTGCTCGTTTTCGAACATGGATCCATGCTATTGGTGGAGAGATTATCGGTCTGAGTAACGAAGATATTTATAAACTTCGTCGAGTATGTCACGCTCATTTTGAAGAGAAATATTGTTGCCGTAACAATAAAATTTCTAACATAGCAGTACCAACACTACTTATGCCAGGTTAGTGCTCTTTGTAGCTATACTTACAATTTACAAAATTTATAACTAGCGAAACTCAATCAATCAATCTGCCTAGCCTTTTCCCAACTATGTTGGGGTCGGCTTCCAGTCTAACCGGATGCAGTTGAATACCAGTATTTTACATGGAGTGACTGCCTATCTGACCTCCACAACCCAGTAACTGGGTAATACTGGTAAGACTGGTTGTCGGACTTTCGGGCTTCTGACGACCCGTAACGACTGTCAAACATCCACAAATGACAGCCGGGACCAACGGCTTAGCGTGCTTTCCGAGGCACAGAGGAGTCTCGGTATGTAAAGATGGTCACCCATCCACGGACCAACCCCGGCAAGCGTAGCTTAACCTGATGGATCGACCCGTGCGGCTGTTATTGCTTAGCCACGAGCTCCTCTATATTATAATTAGCGAAACTATGTTGGCTTATTCAGCCACACAGAATTTATGAGTATGCAGCTCGGCAAGCTTTTGTGGTCAGCCACATATTGACTGACCACAAACGCATGCCGTGCAACAAGGTCATACTGACTGACGAAGCATTTGTTAAGCGAGGCTACTTGGAGTCAGTATGTGACTACATTTATAGGATATTTATTTGCTATGAGTGACGGCACTACTTTATCTTACTTTTTACTTTATCTTGTTGCAGGACCACTATCCATATCAAAATTTACCTATTCCCATAGAATACCATTTAGAGAAGTTGAAAGTTTACCATCAACATCAAAAGGTTAGTTCACTTAATCAGATATTATGTTCCATTCTGTTTCTTGCACTCATAGTTTGACAGTTGTGCCACAGACCATAGTAACAGGATTACAGCAATGATGCTCAGCCAAAGCATGTGTTAAGTAGTGTAGTATATTTTGTGCAAAACTACAACATTGTAGGCAACAGTAACACCTATAATAATATTGCTCTATTATTCTTGTTTCAGGACCAATATCTCTACCAGAATTTTCAAAATCTCGAGAACCATTATCAGAAATAGAAAATGTGCCATCACAAGGTTGGTTTATTAATAATACTTATTATTACTGGCTGTTTTTTAGGGTTCTGTACCTCAAAAGGAAAAAACGGAACCCTTATAGGATCACTTCGTTGTCCGTCTGTCTATCTGTCTGTCAGTCTGTCAAGACCCTTTTTCTCAGGAACGCGTGAAGGTATCAAGTTGAAATTAATATCAAATATGTAAGTCTATGGTCTGAGTCCTAAAAAACTCAAGCTTCTAAGTCAACGTAATAAAAACATACGGCCATTTATGCGACATATTTTGATACTCGCAAGTAAATCAAAACCTATAGGTTACTTCCCGTTGTGCTAGAATCACGATTTTTTTTTTTTGGCAAGAAGCAAGCTCTCACAGCACAAATAAAAGAAAAAGTCTGAAAATTGTTAATTTGTAGTTTTATAACATATTTTTTTTTTTTTTGTGATCTTTTGTTTAGTTTGTTTTTGGGATAAATTCTTTTCAACTACGGAACGCTTCATTGTGCGTGTTCCGACACGCACTTGGTCGGTTTTTTTTCTAATAACTCCGGGTTCTATGCCTTGTATTTGAAAATACAGTGACAACTTTTCTCTATTCTCATAGTCTCAGTTTTGGTCGGAATCCTACCAAAAAATATCATCCTGTTTATGCAAAACTACAACATTGTAGGCAACAGTAACACCTATATTAATATTGCTCTATTATTCTTGTTTCAGGACCAATATCTCTACCAGAATTTTCAAAATCTCGAGAACCATTATCAGAAATAGAAAATGTGCCATCACAAGGTTGGTTTATTAATAATACTTATTATTACTGGCTGTTTTTTAGGGTTCTGTACCTCAAAAGGAAAAAACGGAACCCTTATAGGATCACTTCGTTGTCCGTCTGTCTGTCTGTCTGTCAGTCTGTCAAGACCCTTTTTCTCAGGAACGCGTGGAGGTATCAAGTTGAAATTAATATCAAATAGTCTATGGTCTGAGTCCTAAAAAACTCAAGCTTCTAAGTCAACGTAATAAAAACATACGGCCATTTATGCGACATATTTTGATACTCGCAAGTAAATCAAAACCTATAGGGTACTTCCCGTTGTGCTAGAATCACGATTTTTTTTTTGGCAAGAAGCAAGCTCTCACAGCACAAATAAAAGAAAAAGTCTGAAAATTGTATTAATAATAACATATTTTTTTTTTTTTTGTGATCCATTGTTTAGTTTGTTTTTGGGATAAATTCTTTTCAACTACGGAACGCTTCATTGTGCGTGTTCCGACACGCACTTGGCCGGTTTTTTTTCTAATAACTCCGGGTTCTATGCCTTCATTTGAAAATACAGTGACAACTTTTCTCTATTCTCATAGTCTCAGTTTTGGCCGGAATCCTATCAAAAAATATCATCCTGTTTATGTATTATGCCTGTAATTGTTTATCGAAAATGTTAATAATTTATTGTTACTGCACATGCCAGTTGTAAAACTGGTAACATTGGTAAGTTGTATTTCATAAAGTGATTTGTAATCTGTTCAGTGGCGAGCACTTGAAGAGGCCTATGTTCAGCAGTGGACTACAATAGGCTGATGATGATGATGATAACATACATACACATATAAACTCAGTCCTTCTTCCTAGGGTAGGCAGAAACTACCGATGATGATAACATGGCATAATATACATGAAATTTTGATAAAAATTGTTGAAAAAATTTTCAGTGTAATTAAATAAGCATATATTTAAATGTGTCTTAAGAAATTTCCAAGAATTTATAATTTATACTTCTTAGAACAAATTGATGCTGCCTAGTTTGGTTTTCTAATAGTTTAATTTTTTTGCAGGTTCAAACCGTGATTCAAACACTACAAAGAAAATAGTAAAACGTATAAAAATGTCTAACTATGAGCATAATTTATACCAGAAATTGGTTACGGCTAGAATTAAACTGTCAAAATGTCGAAATAGAGTGCAGAAGCAATCTTTACAGTTAAAAGCAGCCAAACATTTTATGAAGAGTAGCAAATTTATAGCTACTGTAAACAATTTGCCAAGTGCAGCAAAAGTTTTAACCATGTTACAGTTCAGAGAACATAGAAAGAAAGAAAAAGGCAGAAGATTTTCTACAGAAGAAAAAATATTAGCTTTGGCAATGCTGAAACAAAGTCCCAAAGGTTATCGCTTTCTGCGAAGAATGTTAGTATTACCTTCTCAGCAAATACTGATTAAATTTTTGAACCAAGCTAATATAAAGCCCGGTATTAATAATAATGTATTTGCCCAACTTAAAGAAAGAGCAAATAAAATGAAACCAGCGGACAAACTCTGCGTTTTAATGTTCGATGAAATGTCGCTAAAACCGAATGTAACATACAATGAGAGAAAAGATTTGGTGATAGGTTTTGTCAATAATGGACGCGAGACAAAACAAGAATTTGCAGACCACGCACAGGTGTTTATGATCAGAGGTCTCATTAGAAATTATAAGCAACCTGTTGCTTATACATTTTCACAGTCTGCAACCAAAGGCCCAGAGCTGGCTGTGCAAATTAAAACTATTATAAAACATCTCCAAGAAACTGGCCTCAATGTAGTGGCAACTATATGTGACCAAGGCACTAATAATAGATATGCCTTAAATCTTTTATTAAAAGAAACTAGGGGACATATGTTGAGGAGTGGACAAGAAGTCAAAGAAGACAATATTATAATAATTAATGACAAGAAAATTGTTCCTCTGTATGATCCCCCACATTTATTAAAAGGGATTCGTAACAATCTTTTAGATAAGAATTTAAAGTACACAATTGACAATGAAGAAAAGACGGCAAAGTGGGAACATATCAAACAATTGTACAATGAAAATCCTGCTTACAAAGGTATAAGATTAATGCCCAAGCTCACAGAGAACCATGTTGATCCAACAAAGTCAAAAATGAAAGTTAAATTTGCCAGCCAAGTGTTCAGTAGGACTGTTTCATCCACTATGGGATACCTTGCAGGTAAGGTTAAATTTCATGTTTTTAAAAAAGCATATTAGGGTGTCCACAAAATATAGTAGCTTATTTTTGATAAGCTAAAGTATGGAAGAATCCTATAATAAAGTTTTCTGAACTTCAAAATAATAACTAGCTTTTCCCCTCGACTTCGTCTGCGTAAGTCGGAAACAAAAGAAGGTCAAAAATATCCCACAGGAACATACTCAATCTGCCTAGCCTTTTCCCAACTATGTTGGGGTCGGCTTTCCAGTCTAACCGGATGCAGCTGAATACCAGTATTTTACATGGAGCGACTGCCTATCTGACCTCCACAACCCATTAACTGGGTAATACGATAAGTACCCCTTGGTAAGACTGATTGTCAGACTTTCGGGCTTCTGACAACCCGTAACGACTATCAAAGATCCACGAATCCGGGACCAACGACTTAACGTGCTTTCCTAGGCACGGAGGAGTCTCAGTATGTAAAGATGGTCACCCATCCACGGACCGACCCCGGCAAGCGTAGCTTAACCTGATGGATCGACCCGTGCGGTTGTTAGCCACGAGCTCCTCCCCACAGGAACATACTACTAGAGTAAAAAGTATCCTATATTCTAATTACAACAGGTTATTGTTGACCTGTGCGCCAAATTCCATCCAAATCCGTTTAACTGTTAAAGTGTGATTGAGTAACAAACATCCAAACTCACAATCTTTCACATTTATGTAACATTGAATTGAATTAATATTATTTTACAGATAATGGAATCCTTCCAGAAGAATGCAAAGAGACTGCAGATATCCTGCTGTTTTTTGACAATTTATTTGATTCCGTCAATGGCAGTTTTACAAAAAAAAGTTATTCAAAACCTCTTTTGGGACCAGTAACCCCTAATTCGAAACACCACGACAATTGGGCAAAATCTAAAAAAGTGTTAAAATCAATGAAATTTATTACTGTACAAAATAAAATTGCAAGTGTACCTAGTCTTAATAACTGGATATGGACACTGGAAGGCATAGAAAGATTAGTTAAAATATTAGCTATTGATCATAATGTTACGTCTTTATGGATGCGGCACCTAAAC
Organism: Cosmia pyralina; assembly: GCA_946251885.1. Taxonomy (NCBI): domain Eukaryota; kingdom Metazoa; phylum Arthropoda; class Insecta; order Lepidoptera; family Noctuidae; genus Cosmia; species Cosmia pyralina. Next base: position 24,163,750 of record OX276351.1, read on the forward strand.
CAAGACCCGATTGAGAATTTCTTTGGGGCCATAAGAAGCCATGGGTGCCGCAACACAAATCCAACGCCCGAGAGATTTGAATCGGCGTTAACAACCTTATTGGTCAATAGCCTGTCAGTGTCCATGCCCCTGGAGCAAATTGTGAAGAAGACCAATGCAATGCACTACATGCCCTCGTCGTTACGAAGAGTAGTGAAGCTGCGACGACTGGTGATATGGACTTAGATATTATCAATGAGATAACCTTTACACCTTTAGAGGAAAATAGTCAGCCCCAAATAATGGGACCCCTACAATACGTATCAGGATATTTCTTAAAAAAAACTAAAAATAAAGTGTTTAGATCCTGCGAAATTTGTAAAGGTAATCTTTACAGTGAAATAGAAAATGATTTTATAAAAAGCAGAGATTATGCCAGTCGTCGTTGGCTTTCTAGCCCCAGCCCAGATTTTGTGACATGCATATCAAACATGCAAGATATTATAAATAAAATATTAATTTATAATTTAGAAAGAAAAGTCCTCAAGGAATTTATAAAAACAATTATTTTATTTTTTCTCGATTTTAATTTTATAACATGCTCAGTACATAGAGAAAAGTTAATAGAATTTTTAATTAATTTAGTGTGTAGATTTTTTATATTTACATATTGCAAAAATGTAAATAAAATAATAACTGGAAAAAAGGATATCGATAGCGATGAGGATGTGCTGCAATGCAAAGCAAAAAAGTATTTTAAACGATGTTTTAAAAGAAAAATTAAATGATTTTATGAATTAAAGTTATGGCTGCTAGAAAAACGATTTTGCTATGTGTGAGTTTTCTCTTGGTCCGTGGACTTACTATTTTGCCCTATCTACTTAGGCCCACTAGGGTATGTTATATCTGTTGGTTCTACTAGTGTTGAAATAAAAAAAAATACCTATGTATAAAATAAATAATTACTATTATTTATTAAGAAAATATATAAATCAAGATGATTATGTTCTAAATAATCAATAAGAATTAATTCATGGTAATATAAAAGTCCGTAATTGTAGTAAGTAGATTTAAAATATGAAAGAAAAGGATAAATTTTTTAAAATTAATCAATGAGTTACAATACACTGAGGTAAATACCCCATACTAGGTCTAATTTCTTCATACACGTTATGTATTAAGTAATTTTTTATTGCGACACTAACAAAACCAACAGAAATAATATACCCTCATGGGCCAAAGAAGTATGTCCACGAGAATACATCCATTTTTATGTTTGCACAACAAACTTCTGGCTATGTGTAACGTTTCCTAATACATAGCTAGATATTTAGAGACCTACATTGTACTTGTAATTTAGAAATTGTATCAATACTTACTGCGAAATAAATGTTATGATTCTGATTATAAGGGTTTTCTTTTCTGTAGCTAAATATTTAAAAACTTATAAAACAGGTCAGGTCAGGTTATATATATATATATATATATATAAAGGGAAAGTTTTCGGTTTGTAGTTACAGAGGGCGCCACCAATCGCTTTCCTTCTGAAGCCGTCGAGTAAAGCCTCTATACCTATATAAAAAAAAGTACTCTGTGATTGGCGTTTCGTTCTCCGTCGAAGCAACTTGTGTGCATCGGTCATCGGTTCATGCATGACCGATGCCAAAAAATTGCACTATATTTTCTTCTAAATTTGAATATTTATTATATTTCATAGAAAAGTACGTGATCATACCTAAAGTTTAACGGTTTTTCCGTTCGGATCACTATCTTGTAAATTAACAGTTAAGTAAATTCAATATTAAATTTAAAAATATAGTGCTGTTTTACGTTGAGTTGTTTTTGAAGAAAAAACTGTAAGTACTCTCTACCTTGTAAAAGCAAGTGATCATTACTTTGAACGATCTTCCGTTCGGATCACTACTAAGAATTTTTATTTACATGTGTGCTTAGGATTTTATTGTGAGTCAAGAAGGCTTTATATTTGATTCGGTCTATCTAACCGATCTAACGTAACTTTTATTGTAAAAATGGATGACCACGTAATTGTTTCGGCTGCCGAGCCACAAGCTGTGGCCGGTCCGAGTGGAATGACCCGGAAAAGGAAGATTAGCTGCTCTAGCAGCAGCACTACGAGCAGTAGCTCTTCAAGTTCGTCTTCTGCAAAACGCAGTAAGCGGTCGCGCCGCGCACACCGCAAAAAGAATAAGCGCACCCAACAGTCTAATCCGACATTGGAGAAGCTTATAAAGGAAGTCAGTGAGCTACGCCAACAAGTTTTTGCAAATAATATGCATACTGCTTGCCATGATGGGGTATCAGTTTGTTCTGAAGTCAGTGGGGAACTATATGACCAACATAATATTGACGAACAGTGGCCTGATGTTGAAGGTCAGAACTCACATTTAGACTTCACTTTTGATATCGAGACAAAGCTTAAGGAACCTTCAGTTCCGAAAACACCTGATAGTTTTTTAAAAATGCTACTAGATGTCCAGCGCTTAGGTAGCACATCTTGGTCCGAAGTAAGGTATTCGGATACTCAAAAACTCTACAATCACACCCCAGGTTTCATAGACTTGGACACAAACGAAGAGGTAAAAATGTATGATACCTTACGACACTTGGCACATGCTGATAAATCATATGCAGCAATTACTTTTTGCATCCTAAAACAAAAAGAATCATTACAAGAAGCTATTCGTAATCTACTTTTGTGGGCTAAAAATAAAGAAGTCAATTTTGATAATTTAAGTGGCAAGGTTGAAGAATTATTTCAAAAAGGTGATTTGCAGAAAATCTCATCAGACCTGTTACAATTGGTTTGCGGCCATCGAGCCGAAAGTATAGAAATGCGCCGAGAGACAATTACTAGTCAAATTAGAGATCCATTAGTTAAAGCATCTTTGAACAGAATTCCCCCATCATCTACCTATTTATTTAGTCCCGAATCTTTCACGACAGCATTAGAAAAGGCCGGTGGTGTACGTAAAGCTTTTTGGCCTCCAAAAACTGATTCACATACTAGATCTAATCAATCTAACCGCCGCCCCTCGCGGGGGCAAGGCGTACATAAACCAGTAGTTTCATCGCGTGAAGCTCAATATTTTTGCCATGAACAAGGCATACCGTTGCACACGCATGCCTATGACAACTCACCCTCGCGGGGTGGATATTTTCGCACCAATTATACAAACAAAGGTCAGAGTCTACCCTCCTTTCAATCCGATCAATATACCAACGGTAGAGGTTCATTTCACAACCGAGGCTCGCGGCCCGATCGTGGAAGTAACCGAGGTCGAGGACGTTCAAACCTTCCAAAAAGCTCTCGAGCGAACCAAAAACGGTACAAGCAATGACTCGAATCTTTTTCGAGCAGGTCAGTTGGCACACTACCACTCGAAATGGAAGGAAATGGGGGCGCCAGATGTTGTGCTAAAATTAATTCAAGGGTATCGCATACCATTTACCCACAAACCTCCTCTGGTATACCCAAATGTAAAAAATGGTCCCTTTCAAACGCCTGTCTCAAAAGAAATGTCCGCAATAATAAACAAAATGAAAGCGCAGGGCATTATAAAAGTGGTTCAACTCTCACCGAGTTTCATTTCCCCTCTATTTTTGATACCAAAACCCGACGGATCAGCCCGTCCCATATTCAACCTAAAAGCGTTAAACGAATTTGTAAAGACCCAGCCATTTCACTTAATAAACATGTATCGCGTCCCGGACTTTCTGCAACCACAAGATTGGATGTGCAAAGTGGACCTATCACAGGCATATTTCCACTTAAAAATTTCAAAGTCACACAGGCGTTTCCTTCGCCTGATATACAACCAAGAACTATTAGAGATGACCTGCCTTCCATTCGGTTTGAGCACTGCACCCAAAACCTTTTCAATACTAACGAATTGGATTGCCGAAATATTACGAGAACGCTGGAACATCCGAATCATCGTATATCTCGACGATTATTTAATAGTACATCAAAATGTACACGTTCTACAAGATCATGTCAAGCTGACATTAGACACATTACTAAATCTTGGTTGGCAAGTAAATTTCGAGAAATCGGTTCTTTGTCCTCAAAAGACTATTACATATTTAGGAATATTGTGGAGTCCCTGGGACAATTTAAAATCCCTGCCAAAAGAAAAGACCTTTTCTTTAATGAAAAAAGTGAGTCAAGTTCTCGAGCGAGGAATAATAACTCTAAAGGAGTTGCAGAGAATAATAGGACTTCTGAACTTTGCCAGTTATGTTGTCCCTCGAGGCCGGCTCAATCACCGACAATTATTAATGTTCATGAACTCGCTACCAGACCTTTTATCGAAAACCTACCCACTACCTCAAAATGTTCGAAAAGAACTGGAATGGTGGAATCTGAATTGTCAGTCATCAACACCTCTACATTACCCCCCGCCAGTAAACTTCCTGACAACAGATGCATCAAACCAGGGTTGGGGAGCGCAACTGAACAATCTGGCTATATCGGGCAGTTGGTCGCAAGAAGAACAGGCATTGCACAGCAATCAAAAAGAAATGTTAGCCATATTTCGCGCCCTTCGAGACAACGCTCACCTGCTCTGCAACAGCTCGATCCTGATACAATGCGACAACAGGACTGCTGTCAGTTATTTAAGGAACGAAGGAGGTACGAAATCATTACCCCTAATAGCACTAACCTATCAAATTATGAATTTACTGGACCAATTTCAAATACACTTCAGCATACACCATCTCCCAGGCAAGTACAACAATCATGCCGATCACTTGTCACGCTTTCGCCAACCTCCGGAATGGCACCTAATGCCAGCCTGTACGGAAATAGTGTTTGCAAAGTGGGGAACCCCAGTAATAGATTTGTTTGCCTCAGCGACAGCTCACGTAGTTTACAGTTATGTATCCCGAGACCTGAAAGACCAACAAGCACTCTTTCACGACGCATTCAGTGTCCCATGGAACTATCCACTTGCATGGGTGTTTCCACCTCCGTTCTTAATCCCAAAAGTCCTAACACACCTCAATCAATCAACGGGAATATTTTTAATAATAGTGCCTCGATGGGAGAAGGTATTTTGGCGTGCAGACCTCAAAGTCCGAGCGCTAGCACCACCTCTAACTCTGCAAAACTTACAGACGCACCTGGTCGACACCTCGACGGGACTATCACCACCACAAGTGGACAAAATCATCCTCGAAGTCTGGAAATGTGGGGGTGGTCCGAGGCCATAGAAACATGGACTGCTGAACAACAGTTATTGCTCAAAAATTCCTGGCGTAAGTCTACCTTGAAAACGTATGAGATGGCTTGGAAACGTTGGACTTCTTGGTCTATATCTAAAAACATTGATACGAATAATCCTACAGGTACGCAATTAGCCCAATTTTTATCTGATCTGCATCTAATTCATAAATTATCATATAATACAATTCTTTTACATAAATCTGTCGTTTCCACTTTATGTAATGTTGAAAGATCAAGTCAATTAAGTTCACATGTTCTTGTAAAACATATTTTAAAATCAATTGCTCTGGAAAACCCTAAGTCTTCTAAGCCACCAGTTTGGGATGTTAGTGAATTAATTACCTTTCTAAGTAATTACACTGTAGACATAAACAATCCCTTTCAAATATCACGCCATACTGCAACTTTATTACTACTTTGCTCAGGTAGACGCATACATGACTTAACGCTGCTTAGAGTTGATCCTGACCATTATATTAGATCAGATGATAATGTTATATTATGGCCTCAATTTGGTTCGAAAACAGATTGCAGTAATCACAGACAGTCCGGCTGGAAACTTCTTGTGAATCCCAACAATTATAACCTAAATCCTATATTCTGGATAGAAAGAACTAAACAATTATTATATGAAAGACGTAATACTGCAAAATCATTTAGTTTGTTTATTACAGTTAGAGGTGTACCGAAGCCCGCTTCACGCACCGTCATCGCTGGCTGGGTAAAAACCCTATTTAATGAAGCTGGCATCACAGCAACTCCAGGGAGTACACGATCTGCAGTAGCCTCTAAAAGTTGGCTAGAAAATCATCCCCTTGACGAAATCCTATCTCGAGGAAATTGGCAATCGGCCAATACATTCCAGAATTTCTACAAAAGAGAAGTTAAAAGAAGGGTTGATTCGAATCAAAATGTTACACAATTGTTTAATCCGATTAATTAACTCTGATTAATATTTTGTTATTATATTTTTGTGATTTATTGTGCATACCTTTCACATGTGTAATAAATATGCTTTCTGATGACTTAATTTGTGTTTAAATTTCCTATCACATTGGCGTTATCTAGTGGCGACACCAGGCGATAACAAACAGGTCTCAATAATAAAGCTTCCAGTGACGGTCAAGTAGTTTAATAGAAGCGTTTTACCTGAAATAAAACGCATATTAAAATACTTACCTCACTGGAAGCTTTATGTTTACTTCTGCCTGGTTATATTGAGCCAATGAACAAAAAGTAGCTCGTTACATTTTACGAAACTAAAATGGCAAGCAAACACCAGGTGGCGCCACTGAGTAGGTTAAACAAGTACTAAAACTGATATAAATCGACGGAAACGGATATGCTCTCTCAATAATAAAGCTTCCAGTGAGGTAAGTATTTTAATATGCGTTTTATTTCAGGTAAAACGCTTCTATTAGGTAGGCAGCCCCGGCGCGGATTTACGCTTAGGCTTACAGGGCCCTGGCCTAGGGGACCAGCCAGTCTACGGGCCCCAAAGCCACCCTGACTAGGTAGCTTATCAGCTTATCTGCCTGGCGATGGCGGCAGGCAGACTGGGCTGCATAGCAAATGCACAGGCCCCGCGCTCGTATCATGGTACCTAATTACTTAGACCACCCGTGGGAATGAAAAAGAAATTTGACCTCTCGCGGGATGCTAAAAATTGTCGAGCTCTCTTCTCGCTCCTGTATCACAATTTCTCTGATTTCTTAAGCTTTTCTGCATAAATCTACAAAGGAACACCTATTTCTATATTAAATTGTCAAAGAAATCTATCAATAAATTATGCTCAGCGTGGATAGGCAGAAGAAGAGCTGAGAAATTTTTGATGACATTGAGTATTTGACTATATAATTAGAGCCTTAAAGATCAACGAGAACAAGTTGTATGTACGTTTTTTTCTATGTCTGTATGTACAGTGGGCTGCATCAATTGGGTACCCTTTTTTTTTTTTTTTTTTTTTGTGGATGGGAAATCATCAAATGACTTCTCCCGCTCTGGGCAGAGCGGGAGGGCGTGTCAGACTTTTACTGACTAAAACCCACCCATGCTCCTTCAACTGCCCGTGCCAGGGCCACGGTATCTCTTTCGAACTACCCGCGACCCCGGCGGCATCGGCCCAATTGACCCCGTCAGTGCTGACATCTCTTTGAGGCGCGCGTGGAGCACAACGCGCCGTCGACCCGGGCCTGTTCCTTACCGGACGGCGAGCTGCCCATTACTCGTCGTCCGCAAGCCCGCGCCTACGGTGGCCGGGAATCGGCAATCGATTCCCGCCGCCCAGGGCGAATTGGGTACCCCAGTCGTATTAAAATTTTAATACAAATGGGGTACCCAATTGATGCAGCCCACTGTACATACTACATTGCATTTCAAAGCACTGATCATAAAGTTTATAAATCATCAATATCATTACAGATTTTCCTCTCGTTTGCGCTCACCTGCGTAGAGCATAATGATCCACCCCAGTTCTCTAACAGTGATAGGAATATGACCCCCAGTAAAATTGAAGGAAGGCTTATAAACAATAATACCAGCCTATTATTGTCCCACTGCGGTGCAAAGGCCTCTTCTCCTAAATCCAGGTTTCCTCTATTGAGATACGAGTACGTAGTACTATCTCAATGGTTTCCTCACGATTTTTTTCTTCACCTATGTCAGGAATGTCCAAGATAAACTCATAAACTACATACCTAAATGAATTTAAATAAGTAGTCAAATTCAAATTGGTAGGTAGGTACCTAGATGCCCGGATTTGAACCCGCAACCTCGTGCGTGACAGGGCCTTATTTAAGAACGCTGTTACAAATGGGTAGTCAAATCATTACTTTTTTACACAAAAGTATTTAGATTAAATAAAATGCTTTGCATTCTTAAAATATTTTATGGCCGAATTGTTGATAGATGTACATGGTACGATTCTGAACTATAAATATAATTTTAGATAGGTACAGTGTCTCAGTAAATGTACCGGAGTGAACATTTTGACTTCGGTACATTTATTGAGAAAATGTACATATTTAAAATTATATTTTAAGTTCAGAATCGTATCATGCACATCTATCAATAATTCGGCCATAAAACATTTTAAGAATGCAAAGCATTTTATTTAATAAACATACTTTTGTGTAAAAAAGTAATGATTTGACTACCCATTTGTAACAGCGTCCTTAACCTCGGGTCTATCACGAAAAGGCAAATTCAAAAATGTTATTCTCATTCGAATTATTGGCAATATTTGACCGTGCATGATATTGTAAACAGAGCATGTATCCTATCCTAACAGACACAGAAATCATAGTATAAAATACTAATGTTTCTATCGCTTGTTTCCTTGGCTTGTCAGAGGTTATGTGTAGGTATGTCACGAAGGCGATTTATTCTGCAGACAATGATATTACTGCTGAACTTGATAAAAAATTTATGGGACCGTTCTGGAAGTAAAACCTTTCAATTCAAATTAAAAAAAAAACCAGCAAATTGCGTGTCGGATCACGCACAATGAAGGGTTCCGTACTTGAAAAGAATTTATCCCAAAAACAACCTTAACGTTGTAGTTGTTCTCCCATACATGGATTACTGTCAATGACAGTAGTCCTATACATAACTTATCCGATATCGAGACGTATCGTTCGCGACCGTAAGCAATTCATCCCCTATCAATAAAAACTTGTCAGGCGTTAATTCATATATAAATGAGAGTACTTTACGAGACATATTGAATACGTCTAAATTGGAGATACGAGACACTATTAAAAAAACCGTCAAAGAAGTTGTTGCAGAAAAACTGGATGAGGTCCTTGGGCCGATTTCTGGTTTTCATGAGTCACTGAACTTTATAAATGATAAATTTGAAGATTTTAAAAGCTGCATGGACACTAACAATGCTATAATCCAACAATTACAAACCGAGAATGCAACTCTAACATCTACGATGAAAGGTCTATCAGACAGACTTAATTTACTTGAACAACAACTTCGAGAGAGCAATGTTGAAATAAATGGTTTAACTGAACACCGCTCTGAAAACCTAGATAACTGTTTAGTCCAACTGGCCAAAACTGTTAACGCCCCTATCAATGACGAAGATATAATGCAAGTGACACGTGTTGCTAAACTGGATAAAGCACAATTGTGGCAAAATTCCGCAGCCCTCGTATAAGAGATACCCTACTGGCAGCTGTGCAAGATCACAATAGAAAGAACCCTGACAACAAGTTAAACACACATCACGTAGGTCTGGGTGGAACTACAGCTGCCGTCTATGTATCGGAACATCTAACCCCGGCAAATAAATCACTCCACGCTGCCACGAGAATTAAAGCTAAAGAATCAAAATACTTTGTGTGGGTTAGAAATGGCCGAGTCCTCACTCGTAAAGATGAGACTACCCAACCACTACTAATACGTAACTCTGAAAGTTTAAAACTCATGATGTAAGCATATTGTTACTGATGTAAGTGCTATTGCGTATTTTAAAACCAAATTCACTATTTACTATCAAAACATACGAGGAATGCGAACGAAAACAAACGAACTACCTATATAAAAATATTTTACTTTGTTCATATGATGCTATTGTATTTACCGAGACTTGGCTTAACAAGAACATATGTAATAATGAGTTCATTGACAAAAGATACATAGTATATCGCAGAGATCGTGTAACACGTAACACTGTTAATCAGAGTTGTAATAAAAATTTGAAATTGGATGGTGGAGGTGTGTTGATTGCAATCTCACGGAATTTTGTCTCCTGTCGAGTTACCAACTGGGAATCTGAATCTGAAGATTTGTGGGTTACAGTCAATATCTCCTCTGATAATAACTCTAAAAAAATTGCGATATGTGCTGTGTGTGCACCCCCTCCAAAACTTGATACGCAAACTAAGTTTCTTGATAGTGTGAGTAACGTTATGAATCAGATGGACAGTGTAGTAGTTCTCGGTGATTTTAATCTAGGAGGTATTCAGTGGGTTAGTGAACCTAATCGTAATTACAAGGTACCTAGCAATTTTAACAGTAGATTGGAATGTTCTTTAGTTGATTTTTTATCTATTAATAATCTCTTTCAAGTTAACAATATCTGTAACTGTAACGGCAGAATTCTAGATTTAATTATGAGAAGCATTGAAGACGGAACAATAAACCAACCCTCACATATCTTGAGTAAATTAGACCCGCACCATCCTTCACTTTTATATTGTATAGAATCATCTAATTCAGCCTGGCTCCGCATTATTTTAAAGCAGACTACACGGCAATCTTAAGGGAACTAGGGAACACTGACTGGGAATCAATTTTTTCTTCTTGTTGTACCCTTGATGACACGGTATCTGTCTTTTATGAAACTCTTAATGCCACGATAGAAAGCAATGTTCCTAGACGTTCACTTAAGCAATGTAAATATCCTCGCTGGTTTTCTCCTTCACTTATTAAATTAATTGCCGAGAAAGACAAAATCAGAATATGCAGAATACGGTACCGCAAGTTTGACAACCCGCGCGACAAAATAGAATTTACAATACTACGCGAAAGATGTTCTAAATTATTTGACATCTGCCATAAAACTTATAAACGTAAAATAGAACAAGCTGTGACTAAAAATGCGAGAGTGTTTTGGCAATATATTAAGGAAATACGCAACAATAACTCCTCATATCCTGAACGTATGCATCTTAATGGAATTTTTGGTGAAAATGGTACCAATATCGCCAATCTATTTGCTTCTCACTTCTCCTCTGTATACCATGACAATTCCAAGTATTAATCAACACAACCACAGCAATTAACGCAATATACAGTTTACTCCAAAGGAAATATTTGTTAAGCTGATTCAGCTTGATGCTAACAAAGGTGGCAGGTCCTGATTCAGTACACCCCTATTTTTTAAAACGGTGTGCCAATTTACTGGCTGCACCTTTAGCCAAGATCTACAACCGCTCTCTTGCCGAAGGGATTTTTCCAGAAGTATGAAAGAAATCTAGAATTGTTCCCGTTTATAAGAAGGCGACCTGGACAATATTAAAAACTATAGACCCATTGCTATTCTCTCAACTTTGGGCAAAATTTTTGAATCCCATATTTATCCTGTTATATATCGACATGTTAGTAAATTTATCTCAACTCATCAACACGGTTTTTAGAAGTGGTCGCTCCATTGAGACTAATTTATCTTGTTTTATTTCTGATTTATCAAAAGACATTGATGGAGGGTGTCAAATTGATGCGATATACACCGATTTTCCAATGCTTTTGATAAGGTAAATCATCAACTATTATTACATAAGCTGGAATCTTATGGTATCCATGGTTCCCTTCTTGCCTGGTTTATGTCATATTTGAGCGGCAGAAAACAAGTTGTTTCAGTCGGAGGTCATGAGTCTACTATGTATTATGCCAATCTCGCACGTGGGTCCACTTCTTTTTATCATATTTGTCAATGATCTTGCGTCTCGAATTAGCTGCGACTTCTCTTTTTATGCTGATGAACTCAAAATCTATAAGAGAGTAGAGTCACTCACAGATGCTAGCTTACTCCAACACGATCTTGATCAAATCAGTCTCTGGTGTGATTCTAATGGGATGACCTTGAATGCGGACAAATGTTTTTGCATCCGTTATAGCCGAAAATTACAGCCATTACTTTCCCCTTACAAAATAAACAACATTACCTTGCAGGAGGTTTCTGAAATCCGTGACCTAGGCGTAATTATAGACCAAAAATTAAAATTCACCTCTCATATCTCTGAAATTGTACAAAAATCGCTCAAATGCTTGGTTTCATCAAAACAAATACAAAGTCATTTGGGGCCAAAACTAAAATCATCCTGTACAATGCTTTGGTGCGTTCTCACCTAGAATTTGCCAGTATAGCATGGAATCCCATGTAGGTACGCTGTACATTCGCAGCGTCTTGAGAATATCCAGCGTGCGTTTACACGGCATATTGCTTACATGTCCTCTGGAATATCCCACAGATGTCCATATGAACAACGTTTGGCTTTCTTTCGCATTGAGTCGCTTCGGAACCGTCGTACTGTCCATGACTTAGTTTTTCTTTATAAAATTGTAAATGGTCAAATAGAATGCGAGCAATTGCTTGAACGTGTCATGTTATCAGTCCCATATAACCTTCCTAGATAGCCAATATCTAGACTTTTTGAACCGCCCACCTGTAGAAATAACATTGGGAGACATTCGCCTACCTCTAGAATGTGTATTCAATACAATGAACTCAACTCAAAACTACCTGATTTGGATGTGTTCTTTGGTTCCCTACCGAAATTCAGAACCCTCTTGCGCAGTCATTTAAACAATTATTTACATGACCAATGCCATACTTAGTTAAGCTTATTTTAGTTAGTTAGTTTAAGTATATATCTTTTCGTTTTGTATGCAAAAATTTAAACGAATTTTTTTCATGCATTTTTTATTTGTATTATTAATCGAAGTAATCACCCATGCAATCAATGCATCTTTGCCAACGCAGTGGCAGTTTATTGATGCCATTCTTAAAGAAATCAGCTGGACGGGAGGCAACAAATTCTTCAAAGGCATTTTGTACTGCCTCTCGGGTATTGAATTTTTTTCCCGCCAAGAAGTTATCGAAATTCTGGAAAAAGTAGTAGTCTGTAGGCGCAAGGTCTGGTGAGTAGGGCGGATGACGGAGAGCTTCCAACCCCAGTTCTTGCAACTTGGAGACCGTCTGCTGTGCAGTATGAGGTCGCGCGTTGTCGTGCAGGAGCAGCGGAGACGAGCGATTGACCAATGCTGGTTGGAGATGTGCCAGCTTCTCCATCATTGTGTTCAGTTCTTCACAGTACACATCTGAAGTAATGCTCACCCCGTTAGGTAAGAAGCTGTGATGAATCACACCGGCGCTAGACCACCAAACAGTGACCATCACTTTTCTAGGGGTAAGTTTTCGTTTAGGGCATTGTTTAGGTGCTGAACCAGGATCCAACCAACTTGCTGAGCGCTTGCGGTTATCAAACAGAATCCATTTTTCATCGCAGGTAACAATGCGGTTCAAAATTCCTTCATTTGTGTGTCTGTTGAGCAGTGCAAGGCACGTCTCGACGCGTACTTCGCGCTGGCGATCATTGAGTTCGTGGGGCACCCATTTGTCAAGCTTTTTTACCTTGCCAATTTGACGCAAATGGACCAATATTGTTTTGACGCTAACGTCGAAAGCTGCTGCTAATTCAGCCGTAGATTGTGTATCATCAGCTTCCACAATCGTCTTTAATTCGTCATTGTCGACCAGTCTTCGGACGACCGCGAGGTTCATTTTTCAGGTCGAAATTTCCAGAACGGAAGCGAGCAAACCAATAACAAGTGGTGCGTTGGTTTGTAGTGTTAGCTCCGTAAACGTCGTTGATGTTGCGTGCCGCTTGTGCCGCGTTGCTGCCACAACGGTACTCATATTCCATAATTACTCGAATTTTTAACGTATCCATGATGACGAAAAAGATTGAAATGCGATGAAAATGTAACACTAATCAATAAACAAATGACTACTTTTGGAAAAAAAAATCCATGTTTTTAAAATAAAATTAATTTGAAATTAGAATTCTTTAAAAAATATTTTGATTTGAAATGGCCAGTACTGCAGAACGGCAATTTCATAGGTAAAGACCTAATATTTGTGTAAGTCAGTTTTAGTTCTTTTTTAGACTTGAGTAAGTCAAAGCTGTTTTGTTTATAATTTTGTTTTGCATTTTAATAATAATAATATAATCATTTTAATTTAATATAATTTACGAAGGTTGCTTTGTTACAAGTGAATGTCGTGTACACCTGTAATTGGTATATACATAAGAACCCATAGCTGTTAATGTGTATATGCTGTTGGCGTACCTATTTTAAATAAATAAATAAATACCTACCTAAGTCAGTTAGTTCTCCAACTGCACACTTAAGTATGTAATAAAAAATTTAAAAATGTGATAAAATCACAAATTAAAAATTTTCGGACTTTTCCTTTATTTGTGTTTTATTCTAGATCAACGGGAAGTAAGTACTCTATATGTTTTGATTTACTTGCGAGCTTGCGAGTATCAATAAAAACTTTTTTACAAAAAAATACAACCGACTTCCAAAAACAACACTACAAAGTCAAAAATAACTTTAATTTCGGAAGTCAGTGTCTAGTTAAATGTATTTTCGTTTTTTGCCACCGACTTCCGAAATTAAAGTAATTTTTCACTTTGTAGTGTTGTTTTGGGAAGTCGGTTAGGTATATTTTTTTGTAAAAAAGTTTTTATTTTTCACTTTTTAGTTGTGTACCTACCCCACACAAATTCTAATACCACTATCTGCAAAACAAACTAGAACATCTTCCATATAAAAGTGGGGAAAAAATACGTATTATTGAAGCTAACTCAAAAACTACCCAAGCAAAGTTAATCAATTTTATATGGGACCAAATGTGATGTATACCCTCTCGAATAAAACAAAAAAAAAACCAAATCGGTCCAGCCATCTTCGAGTAATCGGGGAACATACATAAAAAAAAAAATAAAAAAAAAAAAAGGTTCCGACGAATTGAAAACCTCCTCCTTTTTGAAGTCGGTTAAAAATAATGTCGCATAAATGGCCGTATTTTTTTATTGCGTTGACGTAGAAGCTTGATTTTTTTAGAGCTCCACTCCAAGGGACTATATTATACTATACATACCTACATATTTGATATAATTTCTGCTTGATACCTCCACGTTTCGACAGACTGACAGACAGACAGATAGACAACGAAGTGATCCTTTAGGGGTTCCGTTTTTTTCCATTTGAGGTACGGAACCCTAAAATTAATTATAGGTTGATAAATGACGGAGTTCTGAGGTACTTTATAAATACAACCGAATTGGGAACCTCTTCCTTTTTTTTAAGTCGGTTAAAACACTTCCAACTCTGAGCATCAATGCCCCGTATTTACTTTACACTCGAAGACAAACATAACTTACTAATTAGTAGTTATATGTGCATAAATAAATACCATTATTTAGTTAAGTAATTAACGAATGGTTCCAGAGGTCAGGATGTCGAACCCACACTACAGGGAGGCGGCGGAGTCGCTTCTCAAATCTCAACAGTGTTAGCCGACACCACACCATTGGACGTTGAGTGAGTTTCTTTTTTTTATTATTTACTTTTTCCTGCGGACTCTACGTAAAAGTTTTACTCTAGCCGAGATAAAAAGTACCCATTTTCTCTTTATTTGTATAAACAGAGGGGCTTGTGGCTAAGTAATAACAGCCGCACGGTTCGATCGCTTGCAGCGGTTGGTCCGGAGATGGATCTTTACATACCAGGATCCCTCCGTGCCTCGGATAGCACGTTAAGCCGTTGGTCCCGGCTGTCATCCGTGGATCTTTGACAGTCGTTACGGGACGTCAGTCGTCAGAAACCCAATAGTCTGACTACTTAGGTCTTACCAAGAGGTATCGTATTACCCAGTAAAAAAAAATAAAAAGCGTTTAATAGTGCTGACATCTCATTACACTAAGTTTTACTTCTGCCAAACTGCACAGCACTTCGTTGGCAGATGTAGCTCCCATGCATACATAGTAACTGGGTGGTGGAGGTCTGATAGGTAGTCGCTCCATGTTGCATCTTCAAACTTCGTAGATAAGTTTTTTTTTTACATTTTTCATCAAAAGTCGAAAACTGCGGCCTAAAAAAAGGAAAAAAATGTTTGAGAATGTGCAAACAGCGCTTTTTTCTTATGATACCCCACTGCCTTATTAGCCCTACTTCGAATTTTTAGGACCCCCTTTCAGTCCCTGTTGCAAAAAAAAAAGTATAAGATAACTTTTAATTCTTTCATATTTCATGTTCCAAATTTCAAGTTGATAGCATTAGTAGTTCTTGAGATATCCAGCTGTGACAGTCGGACAAACAGACAGAGAGACAGACTGAGTCGCACCATAAGGGTTCCTTTTTATCATGTTGGTACGGGACCCTAAAAGTAATTTTTAAAATCGTTCCAAAATTTACCAGATTTGATGGCACAACCGCTTAAGAGGTCATTCTACTCACAATTTTTACTACCGGACTAAACTTGAAATTGCAAAAAAAATCAGCTGCTCCCTACATTTTGACGATTTGATATAGATAAAATGTACGGAACAGCTGATTTTGATGTTCATTATGATGAGTACAATGACCCCGTAAGCCATCAATTCTGGGACGTGTGGTATACTTTAAACCATGTATGGGCAACAACCGGCCCGCGGGCCGGATCCGGCCCGCTGTAAGATATTATCCGGCCCACGAGATATTTTGAAAAAACCTAATTTAAAAAATATTACATTAGGTACTTATACTCACGGGAGTGACAGTGAGGCGGCAAACATCAAATCCTTTGATGTTTGCCGCGTCACTCTTTGATAATCGCCGTCACTCGGCTTGCTCGACCAAATTCTTTGAGGATTGCCGCCTCACGGGCGACACATCAAAAGATTTATTGGTTCTCAATTATTATAAACTAGTTTATTCCAGATTATTCCTTCATTTTGCCTATATAAGTGGGTGGATGGTCCACCCGGTAGGAGTTGACCGCGCCGGGACGTGGTGAAGAAAGCGGCAGTATGCCTATGTCGTGACGAGCTTACGGATACATATACAGATAACTGTTTACATGGGCGTGTTAATGCAGCACGTCCAAACATATCATTGCCAGTGGCAAACAGAATGAGAGGCCCGTTGTTACGGGCCGCAGTATAGCCTCCACGGCAAGGGGGCAATGCCCCGGTTCCGCACGCCACGCCCCTTGCGGGGCGTCGCGACATCTCACTTCGTTTAACGTTAGTTCAGTTCTATTTGAGCTACCGAGGTGATAACTTGGACAAGCGATATCCTAGCGAACTGCTCGAGCCGTCGACTTGCTTTGTGACTTTGTGTGCATCTTGAGTGCTTAAGTACTAACTATAGTTTGTTATTAAGTTTATTGAACGAAAAGTAAACAAAAATGATGTCTGGTGGAAAGAAACGAAAAGTAGATACAGAGGGTCGCCAGTTTCAAGAAAAATGGACTGAAGAATTCTTTTTTATCTTGCACAGTGGTAAGCCTATTTGTTTGCTGTGTAATGAATCCATTTCAGTAATGAAATAATTCAATATAAAGAGGCATTACTCAACTAAGCATGCTACGCTGCACTCACTGACAGGACAATTAAGAACAGACAAAATCCAGAAGCTTATCGCAAATTTGGAAAAACTGCAACAAATGTTTCATAAACAAAGAACACAACTTGATAATGTTGTGAAAGCTAGAGCTGTGTTGTGCTAATGCCTTTACCAATTTTGAGCTAACTATACAAATAGTTAGCTCAAAATTGGTAAAGGCATTAAAACCATTTGCCGAAGGAGAATTTATCAAGGAGTGCATGTTAGAAGTTTGCAGTATTTTGTGTCCTGAAAAGAAAAATTAATTTGAAAAAATTAGTTTGTCAAGACGAACTGTTGTTCGACGTATAGAAATGATGGCTAATGATATAAAAACAACATTTCTCGCCGACTGGTCGAGGCTTCACGTGACCAGAGGGCTGGCTCGTTCTTTGGCCAAAGAATTAGCATTGCCATTCAACGTGGCAATGCTGCCAGTCTTCTGGGCACGTTTCCGGATGACATCGATGCGGACGAGTACTTCGACGCCTAAGTGTCCTTTTGTTTTGTATTTATTTGTATAGTTAGTTAGTTAGTCATTTACGTTAAAAAATATTTCTACTGTTTGATAAGTTTGTTGAATAAATAAATAGTTCTTCAAAACAACATTGACTGACCGTATGGCTGGTTTTGAATCATTTTCCATAGCATTAGACGAGAGCACACCACACAATACCCGGAACATAAAGAAACACCATTGAACAAGATTATCCAAGGAGAACTAACATTACAGAATCTAAGCGAAATTATAATTCTCCGTTTACGTGAAAATAACCAGTCTATAATAGCGGAGATACAAAACACAATTCAAATAGAGATTAACAAAGCGATTAGCAAAGTCAGAGAAGATATTGAAAGAAAAACAGATTCACTTTTTAAGGAAAACGAGCAAAGACAGGAAGATATAGAAGTAATAAATAAGAAAATTGAAAAATTAACCATAGAGAATGAGGAATTGAAGAATGAGATTAAAGGCCTAATAAAACAAAAAACGACACAACACTTAAAATGTACTGAGAATAACAGCAAGAAAATACACTTCTGGACACATCTTTTGGCCCACCTTGTATTTTCAGTTTCGTTTGGTCCTAGCTAAAATTTTATATTAGGTCGAGCAAAAAGTTTTTATGCAGTTTTGAACCTGGCACATTCACAATTTCATTCAATAGTCTTTTTTTGAATTTCGAACACAGAATTTAAAGAAACAAAAGACAATTTGGAGCCTGTTTGTTGATATCAAACAATCGAATACTAAGAAAACTTGGTTTTATTGGTTTACTTGGATTTAATTCTTGAAAGAGTGATTGATATCTTTGGTTTTGCAACAAACATTACTTATTCTTAACATTAAGGTGAGGTTCTATCAATAATCTATGCATACTTCACCTGAAGTCGCCGCCCAAACTGTGGCACTTATTCAGGCCGGACACAGCCAAAGAAACGTGAGTGCTCAACTTAATTTAAGTCGATCTGCGGTCCGAAATGTTTATCGGAGGTACCTAGAGACTGGCGGCTTTGTTCGTCGCCAAGGAAGGCCACGATCTCGGGTCACAACTGAAAGGCAGGATCGATTCATCGTGACGACCAGCTTGAGAAATCGTCACCTTACCTCCATTCAGATACAAAACTAACTTCGCGACTTCCACGGAGTATCTGTGAGCGCTCGAACTGTTCGGAGAAGGTTAAAAGAACGCGATATGGTACCACACAAGCCAGCTAATGGCCCCAAACTAACGCGAGCCCACCGAACAGCGCGCCTTCATTTCGCACGCAGTCATTTAAATTGGACACAGCAAGATTGGAGCCGTGTACTCTTTTTTGATGAGTCTAAAATTGTGTTACATGGCAATGATGGAAGGAAGAAGGTCTACCGACGTAAGGGAGAGCGTTTCGCACAATGCTGCTTTGAAGAGAGGGTTGCTTATGGCGGTGGCTCATGGACTGTCTGGGGCGGTATATCCGCGAGCGGCAAAACTCAACTTGAGGTTGTTACAGGACCACGGCTGCCAACATTAAATGCTGAAAGGTACATTCGTGAGTGCTTAGAACCTCACGTGATACCATACGCGGACTATGTGGGCCCAAATTTCCTTTTTATGCATGATAATGCAAGAGCCCATGCGGCCGGCATCGTCAGGGAATATCTTCGGGATGTGAACATCACAGTTATGGACTGGCCAGCCAGAAGCCCAGACATGAACCCCATTGAGCACATGTGAGACGAGCTAAAAAGACGTGTTAGGGCTCGTCAGCCAGTTGCCCAGACGAGGCAGGAGTTGAAAACTGCCATAGAAGAGGAATGGGAGATGATCCCTCAAAATTTCATAGAGCGGTTGATAAACTCTATGCCTAATCGTATGAGAGCTGTGGTAGATGCCCATGGAGGCAACACGCGTTATTAAATTAAACCTTTATTTGATAAAACATGTTTTTTATTCAAAAATCAATTGCCTTTAACAAGGCGCATATCCGACTTGTTAGGCGTAGCTCCATGTCGTATGGTATTCTGAATTCAAATTTAAAACAATACGATCGAAAAAGATGGTAAAATGTATCAGGTTTAAAACTGCATCAACAGTTTTTGTTCAATCTAGCAATCATATTTCGGTAGGGGCCATCGAAACCTAAACTCTAAGGTGGGCCAATAGATGTGTCCAGAAGTGTAGTACTCTACGGCTTTCCTGAATATTTTAAAGAGCCAGATAATGACCAACAATGTAGATTAATAGATCTTTGTTATGAAAAGCTAAATATTGACCTAACAGGCTATATAGAAGAAACTTATAGAATAGGCAAAAATTATAATCAAAACCGACCTCTGGTAATTGAACTCATTAGTAAAAGAATGGCTAATTACATTGTAGAAAATAAACACTGTCTTCAAGGAACAAGATTATTCTTATCTGAATTTTTAGACGAAAACGCAAGATTGGAACGAAAGGAAATGCAGCAAGGAAAAAGGACTATATGCAATAATAAGAAAGAATCAGTTGTATATAGAAGGTAAAAAAACAGAAATACAGAAAAAGCAATCCGAAATATACACTACAGATCAAGAAGTAAATAATGAACAGAACCCACGGACAGAACCAAACTCGACGTAATATAAAAGAAGATGGCGATGATCGTAACTTTCGTACTTTTCGAAACGTCAGAGTCCCCAGACCAACAATTTAAAATTTTGTTCCAGAATATTCAAAGCATTTATAATAAGCAACACCTTTTAGAAGCTTTCCTATGCGATCAACCCACCTACAAAGCAATATGCATGTGCGAGACTTGGCTCACCAAAGATAAATTAGAAACTGTGCAATTTAGTGGATATAAAACTGCAGCATCGTATTGTCGCTGCTCTCGAAGTGGTGGTGGAGTCTGTATTATTTTAGAGGATAGTGTAGAATATATAGAATGTTGTGATATTAGAGATATGAGTATTGAATATTGTATAGAAGTATGTGCATGTAAGCTTCCAAAGCAAAATTTGTTAATACTTGTTATGTACTGGAATAGAAGAGAGGAAGTAATTTTTATTAGTCAACTGAAACAAATAATGCAATATATAAATAATAAATACCAAAAACTTAACATCATAATTGGAGGAGATCTTAACATAAATACCTTAGAAAATAGCGCTAAAACAAACCAATTGATCGATCTCATGCTAGAGTTTAAATTTGTACAACATATAAAGGAACCTACGCGTAACTCACAAACCACGTATACATGCTTGGATTTGATATTTACAAACTCATTATAATAAAATGTACACGACCGTAGAAGAATTGGGCTTCTCAGACCACTGCGGAACAATATTACATATGATATTGGAACAACAAAGTAAACAATCCCTTTGGTTTGCCGATAAAAGACTATTTAATAAAAGTAACATTCAAAAATTCAAGTCCAAGCTAAAGACTCTAAACTGGAACGATATTGTACAGCCGAATAAAAATGTCGATGAGAACTATGAGTCATTCCATAAAGCTCTGATAGATATTTTAAATGCATGTATCCCTAAACGTAAACTTAAACTAAAACCAAAACGAAATAATCTCTGGCTAACCGTGGGTATTAAAAAATCTTGTCAAAATAAAAGACTACTAAAAATTCTTACGTCTAAATTTAATAATTCAATATTTACGAACTACTATAAAAAATATGAGAAAATCCTTAAAAAATCTGTAATAGCGGCAAAAAAATTACATTACATAAATAAAATGAATAAATCATCAAACAAAGTTAAAACCATGTGGAATATTGTAAAAGAACGGACAAATAAACAAACTGAGAAAGAAAAACAAAATATAACATTGCAAACAACAAACCTCGTAAGTGAACCTAAGCAAGTAGCTAACGTTTTCAATAACTTCTTCGCATCCATTGGGGAGAATACCGCCCAAACATCCACCAGCGTTCAGAGAGGAACATCAGTGATTAACCCCACTGAAAACACAATGTTTCTTACCCCAGTCGACGGATACGAAGTAAACCAGATTTTAAAGAACCTTAAAAATAAAAATAGTCACGGCATAGATGAACTCCCACCGACTCTGTTTAGGCAGTGCGCTGACGAACTTACCTTACCGGTCTATAAATTAATAAACCAATCCTTCGAAGAAGGCACTTTTCCTAGTCAACTAAAAAAAGCTTTAATAAAACCTATCCATAAAAAGAACGCTAAAACAAACCCAAGCAATTATAGACCAATTGCCCTTCTTCCTACAGCATCCAAAGTCTTCGAAAGAGCAATGTGTGATCGTGTGTATTCCTTTTGTGAAAAATACAAGATATTCGACGACTGCCAAAATGGATTTCGCAAAAACAGATCCACAACGCTAGCTGTTTATAAATACATCAAAGAAGCATTAAACATTATAAGTAATAAACGATACGCAATAGGGATATTACTCGATATGACAAAGGCCTATGTCAAGGTGCAATTTGAAATACTATTAAATAAGTTAAATGGAATAGGAATACGCGGGAAAGCCCACGACTGGTTCGCTTCATTTTTAAAAGATAGAGAGCAATTAGTTGAGATAGAATACTACAATAAAACAACAAAGGAAGTACAGCTCATAAGATCTGGTGTTAAATCAATACATGCATCAATCCCCCAGGGAAGTGTCATTGGCTGCCTCCTTTTCCTCATATATATTAATGACCTCCCCAAAACCATAGATGGGCCATGTGTACTTTTTGCGGATATCTCGATCTTGACCTCATGCCAAACAATTGATAATATAAATGAACAACTTAAAACCATTCTTGAGAAAGTTATAAACTGGATGAGCGACCATAATCTTGAAATAAATTTTACAAAAACCAAATTAATAGCGTTTCATCCTTGGCAGAAAAAACAAATAAATATAGACTTCACCTTTAACCAGCAAAAATTAGAATCAGTTAATAAGTTCACTCTTCTAGGCCTAACAATAGACACACATATAAACTGGAAAACACATATACAGACAGTAAAATCAAAAATTTCAAAGTTTTCATATGCTCTCCGCGAAACTAAAAAGACAACAAACCTACAAACCGCACTAGCCACATACTACGCGTACGCCCACGCTTGGTTCAGCTATGGCATTTGTGCACACAGACAGCTGCTAGTTGTTTATTGAGTGTGCTACAACTGCCGCTCCCTATGCACACAGAGTGGCTAGATAGAGGCAATAACGACCTAAGTTCCTACCCCTAAGTCCCTAACGCCTACAACCTAGCTCTTACAATTCAATGCCTACCTGTCTGACTAGCCCTAGTACCCTATCAGCCCTAACGCCCTAGCCCTAACATACAAACCATAACACAACGTACTAGTACTGTTGTGTGGGCAGGAAGCCTGTTACCAGCGACCTAAGGCAACAGACCGGAGCGGGTAGGAAGGCAAGGTAAGTGTACCAGGTGCAATGTACACAGGAGGTGGATATCTCACTGCCGATCCCACAGACTCACAGGATCGATCGTACTGATGGCTAAAGGTGTCTTGGCCACAGTGAGGGGTAACTCGACGGAGAGGAATCAAACACGACTCCAGCTTGATGACTAATTTTATTTACAAAGTTTACATCTTATATACTAATTATAAACTAAATACACATAGATGCTTGTTTAGTGTGTGTGCCTTCCGTCATCCATGTGTGATGTTGTTGATGCAGCTATCTCTCGTAACTCGGCCAGACAAAGTGCTGATGCTGATCCGAACTTTGTACAATAAATGTTGTAATCCGTTGATTTAACGATTAAGATGAAATTAGCTGCATTGCAATGTTTGGATTAGGGTTCCGTGGTGCTATGGTTCACTTGTGAACAGCATTATCTTATGGGGAAATAGCACAGACGCTCCGTCATTATTTACCCTCCAAAAAAAGCTTATACGAATAATTACCAATATAGAACCAACAGATAGTTGCAGGCCTTACTTTCAGAAACACAAGATTCTCACCTTGGTTAGTATATGCATTTTGGGACTTTGTAAACTAGTCCGCAAATACCCAGATGCTTATAGCACACGGGGTGACATCCAAACAAATTATTCTTTGCGCCATAAAAACAGATTAAATTTGCCCCCGTCTCGCCTTAAATCACACTCATCCAGCCCATATTCCATGTCAATAAAAATATATAATAAATTACCAGAAGACTTAAGAAACCAAAATAAAACCAGTATATTTTTAAATAAACTAAAGCAATACTTAATTAAAAAAAGCTATTACACAGTCCACGAATATCTAACGGATAAATAAATCTAAATTCAATAATAATTTGCCAATGAGGTTGTTGGTGTGTGTGTATGTTCAGAAGGTTTGGCAAATAAAAGAGCGTGTTCTCAGTTGGAGCTTTACTGAACGACTGGATGTATACAAAGGTTGGGACTTAGAATAATCTTATGAGCTACGTCATACATAGGTATTGCCTAAGACTAAAGATGTTTAATATGCCTACGCGCTACAATCCTCCCCCCTTAGATTAAACCAAATTTTTATTTGTTACTCCCCAAAAGAATACAAAATTACAAAATAACTACAGCTACAAAAGTTAACAATAAACAAATTGAGTTAAGGACCCTAATCGTTTTACTTATTCTAGGACGTTCACATTCCTTCCACCGCACATTGTTTACACTACACTATACGTTTGTTTGAGGTTAGCACTCGCGATATTTGCTTGTAGGTTGGGCATCCCGGGTGGTATGCCGTTAACACGTTGTGTGATCGCACGGCTGATTCTTGTTTCGACGGCGGCTTCGATGCGGCGCTTACAGTAACACCACACCACGTAGAGTATACATAGGGTTACCGCTGTGCTGACTAGGATGACTGCGGCTAGCGACATCTTGTGGGTCATGGTAAGGTCTTCGTCATCCAACGAAGCCTTGTTGCTTGCGGCCGCGCTGTTCTGCGCAACAATGGTCGTTTTGCTGGCTGGCTGGCCCATGTTGTCTGACTGCTGACTGGTGTAAGTACGGCGATAGTGAGCGTTCGTTGACGTGTGGTTATTATGAGAGGTATAGGTACTGCTGATAACGACGTTGCCGGCAGCGGCTCACATGTCGAATCTCACGGTCTTCTTAACGATGCGGCCCGATTTCGTTATAACCGGTGGTGTCGTAGTGTTTGCAGTGTCGTATGAAGTCGTAACGTTCGCCGGATGTGGGACGGTGTCGGGTGGCTTTATTTGGGTCTCTTGGCGTGGGACCGACACATTATCAAAGTCTAATAGGTAAGCTGGTTTTAGACGATCAAGTGATACAGTGACTTGCCTGCCGTTACAGTCTAAAGTATAAAATTTGGGATGTCGCGTTATTACTTTATGTGGACCTTCGTACGGTGGTACCAACGATCGCCTAGCCTCATTTCTAACAAACACATGAGTGTTAATGGATAAGTCTTTATGAATGAATACTCTATTATTGTTGCTATGTAAACTTGAATGCGAGAGTCCGGGAACGGATGACAATGACTTAGTTAATTGTTTAATGTAGTCGCTCTCATTTATATTGGTTGTAGGCTTTGAATGAAATAGGTCGCCTGGGAGTCTGAGACTACTGCCGTATAAGAATTGTGATGGACTGTATCCCAGATCTAATTTAACTGCCGAGCGCAACCCTAGGAGTACTAGAGGTAATTCCCGTAACCATTGTGTACTATTTTCGCATTTTGCCATAATAGCAGCTTTTAAGGTACGGTGCAGTCTTTCGATCATACCGTTCGCCTTTGGGTTATATGCAGTTGTTCGAACTCGTTCGATACCGAGTCTTTTTAATAACTGCCGAAATAAGTCTGATTCAAACTGACGACCTTGGTCTGAGGTTATACGAATTGGACATCCGAAACGAGCAATCCAATGCTCTATGAACACCTTAGCAACCGTTTCAGCTGTTATATCTTTTACGGGTATAACTTCAGGCCATTTCGTCACCCTGTCGATAATGGTAACGCAATATTTTCCTCTGCCGGTGGCAGTGGTCCTATTATATCGATGTGTACATGTTCAAAACGATTTCCTGTGTTGTCAAATTCACCTATCGGTGTTACTGTGTGGCGTTGAATTTTACATTTTTGACAGGGGACACACGTTTTGACGTAATTTTTTATGTCGGTATTCATGCTGCTCCAAAAATACCTTGATTTAACTAAGCGTTGAGAAGCTGCAACGCCGGGATGACTCATATCGTGTAGTGTTTTGATTGCGAGTTCCCGGAACTGTATGGGTAGATAAGGACGTATGTCGTTTGTTGATGTTTCGCAGGCTATTTTTATATCCGAGTCGGGCATTGTGATTAATTTAAATTGGAGTTTATCATGTTTGCGTAGATTTTGTAATTCCGAATCGCTTTTTTGTAGTTCAGCTAACTTTTGGTAATCGAATAATGATGGCACGATAATCTCATCGATTCGGGATAATGCGTCAGCGACTGTATTTTTGTCACCTTCTATGTACTTGATGTTATCACAAAATTGAGAAATAAAGTCTAACTGTCTTAATCGTCTAGGTGAGTCTGAAGGCGACACCTTTTTTGATAGGGCGAATGTTAATGGCTTGTGATCTGTTAGGATTGTCAGCTGTCTGCCTTCTACCAAATGGCGGAAGTGTTTTATTGCCATGTATATTGCTAAAAGCTCTCTATCATAAGTACTGTATCTTGTTTGGGTGTCAGTGAGTTTCTTTGAGTAAAATCCTAGAGGTTGTTGTTGGTACCGTAAATGAAATGGTAAAAACACAGATAATCCGCATCACCTGGTTTTTCTTTTTGACTTAGGTATTTTTCTCTATTTTTTTGGGTGTTTTCGCGACTTTTAGAGCGTGCCCGGGATGTACCAGGGTCATAACGATCTCGGCTTCGCGACCTACGGTTGTGATGATTATTGGAACCGTTTAGTCTACTACGTAATTCTGAAATTTCTAGTTTCATTTGTTTTAGTTCGCTAACAATGATTTCGGGGATTGTTTGGTCTGCACTCGGAGTTGTTTTGGTGATCGGGGATATTTCAGACGGCCTGGTATTTTCCAGGATTTTGTCTGCAATTTTAGCTAAACTGTCGAGTTTTACCTCGCCAGTGTCGCATGCGGTAATGACGGCCCTAATTGAGTGTGGGAGACGACCTGACCACAATAATTTTAGAGTCTCGTCTGGTACCTTATTTTTACCTAAATCTCGCATACGCCGTAATAATTGAGACGGTTTCTGGTCTCCGAGTTCGATTTCGTTTAAGAGTTGGTTCATTTGTTTTGATTCCGACTCTTCATAAACCGAAATTAACCTATTTTTAAGGGTATCGAATTTATTATTTTCAGGCATGTTTTCAAGAATGTCACTTATATCAGGTAACTCGTCAGGTTTCAGCCTAGCTATTAGAAGTTGACTTTTGTGCAGGTCACTTGCCTTTTGGGGATCCACGATGGCGTTGAATTGGTGAAACCAGAGCCTTGGCCGATCTCGCCAAAAATCCGGTATCCTCGATGTGATGGAAACTGCCGTCATTTGCTGTGGTTGTGGCTGATCCAGGGTTGCTGTGACTGCAGGCTGTTGCAGAGCTGCAGACTGGTAACGCGGGTCGTTCATTTTCACGCGCGATAATTTCAGTCTCTCGGTTGCGATAACTTGAAACTCGATACGCGCGCGGACACGTACGGGTGTCACCACTTTGCCAATGAGGTTGTTGGTGTGTGTGTATGTTCAGAAGGTTTGGCAAATAAAAGAGCGTGTTCTCAGTTGGAGCTTTACTGAACGACTGGATGTATACAAAGGTTGGGACTTAGAATAATCTTATGAGCTACGTCATACATAGGTATTGCCTAAGACTAAAGATGTTTAATATGCCTACGCGCTACAATAATATATAATTACGAATAATAGATATTTATAGATTTATAGATATTTATAGATTATATTAATAAGCAAAATAACAAATATAAATTCTACTAAAACACTTAAACACACAATACATCTTAATTATATTCTTACTGCACTAAAAATAATGAACAAACTAAGGTAAAATATTATGCGACTGAGCGTCGCTACTGAGCAGCCAGACGGGGCAGGCTGGATCATGATGGGTCGCCGTACACCGCTGGCAACCCTCTATTTATATGTCGAGTGTAAGTTCTAGAAAGTTCGAGTACATAATTTGAGAACATTCTAGTACTTACGGGAATGTTCTAGAAACATCTGCCACGAATCGACGTTTCGTGTAGTTCTGCTACTCGATAACAGATGGCGATAGCGTCTACGTAACATTATGTTAGGTACATGCTGCTACGGAACACTTCATGGGCGAGTCAGACTCACACTTGGCCGCTTTTTTAACAAGTCTCTTAAAAACAGACAGTGGTGTCTATTCTATTATATTCTATCGATGGGTGTCGATGTCTAAACATAAAAAAAAAAATGTGTCAAAAACCGCAGGTTGGTAGCTGTTAGCTTAGACAAACAGTTAGTGGAGTAGGTAATTAACCATCACGTCTGTGGAGTTTTACTTGCTAATTTAATTTGACCCTGTATAGGTAATTCTGGAAAATAATGCTTTTGATCAGCTGGGACAGTGTAGGCTAACATAAAAAAAAAACTAGCCAAGTGCGAGTCGGACCCCGCACAATGAAGGGTTCCGTAGTTGGGATTAATTTTGTCCCAAGAACACATTGTAGTTGAAAAACATGTTCTCCCATACACCGACAGATATACGTCAAGGTCAATTCTCCAACTCCTAATGTAAATTTTTAATCGCAAAAATAGGTAAGTATATGTTTTAAGTATGTGATAAAACTACAAATTAACGATTTTCGGACTTTTTTCTTTACTTGTGCTGTGAGACCTTGCTTCTTGCCAGATTTCATGATTCTAGGTCAACGGGAAGTACCTAGCTCCCTACAGGTTTTGATTTACTTGCGAATATCAAAATATGTCGCATAAATGGCTGTATTTTGTTATTGTGTTGACTTAGAAGCTTGACTTTTAAGAGCGTCAAGGGACTATAGATCTACGTACCTCTACGTATCGATAGACTGATAGACAGACGGACAACGAAGTGATCTAGAAAGGTTCCGTTTTTTCCGGTTTAGATACGAAACCCTAAAAAAAAAAAAAAATAAGTCCTCTCCTAACTCTGTTGGACATTTTAAGGGATTTTCCAGTAATCAACTGTTTTCTTTTTTCCAGCACACTCCACCTCTACCTACCTCCACCTAGAGTATCAGAGAGACCGGCCACAGACATCAAGGCAAGATGTCCACAGTGCGAAGATTTTTCTGTCTGTTCGTCACGTTCGATCTACTGTTCACAAGCCTTATGTGGCTCGTATGTGTGATGGTGAGCTAATTATGGTTTCTACTACCTATTGCTGGACAAAGGCAAATGAAATTTAACTTAAGAGTTCCTTAAATAGTGAAAGTATGCAATAAGGAATAATTTTTAAAAATGTATCCCCTAAAGGGGTGCAATAGAGGACGAAACTTTTTATGGAACTTTGTCATTTTGCCGTATTTTTTCTTTCACGATGTCCGAATAGCCCTACTCACCGAATAAATTCAAAAATGGAACAGAATTTCTATGAAATTACCTGCCAAGTTAAAAAAAAAAAAAAAATATTTCAGACATTTCGTCCATATGATGTTAGCATTGATGTTAGTAATACACGCTACTTATAAACTATGTTAGTAAATTAGTGACAAATCTTAGACATTATTATTAATTCATGTATCTGTTGCGCTCACCTGACGCACCAGACACATGCACATGTACATGTACCCAATGCGCCCTAATGGCGCCACAGGGCTCCTCACAGATGACCTTCAGAATGCCGTTGACGCTCCCACACACTCTGTGCATCATGGACGCAATCCTTTTTCGCAGGATGGTATTAAAACCATCAGTATGAGCTTCGGCAAACATTCCTGATGCACTGCAGTAACGTGGAAGCCCCAACAACATTCTGAAGGCCTTATTATATTGCACTCTGAGGGCGTTGTATGCCCTTTGCGTATATCGAACCCACAGGGTGCACGTGTACAATGATTGGCAAAATGCCTTAAAAAGAGTAACCTTGACACACCCTTGACCTTGTTAAGGAGCTTAATCGTAGGTGGTGAAACAGGCCCTAAGTATGTTTTCTTGTCGCCGATGATGGTTGCGTTGTCTTCAAGATGACTTTGACAAGTGTGACAAACACACACACACTCTTTTGCGGCGAAGCTTCCGGTAAACGACCCCATTACTGGCACATGGGACATTTCAGCTTTGTATCTGAGTCTCTGGGATGTCAACGCACGTACTCGTAGATGTGTATAAGCGGCGGTGATCACTTATTTACCATCCAGGCCGCTAGCTTCTTTGGCACTTAGTATAGTATTAGTACAGTCAACTGTCAAACGCAAATCAGTGGTAAGTGGTAACCGCCATTTACAGTGCCACTATCTGACCCGGTGATGTCGGTGAACAAAATATGACATAGGCCTTGTCACTTTTCGTAGTGATTTCGTTAGTTCTAATTAAAGCTACCTGGCACCACTGGCACCCTAATTGCGTAACACACTTATCGGAATCGGTTTCATATAGAAAGTTCAACAATATTCATTGATCATTTAGCTAATCCATGCGTCAGGTTCGTGAACAAGCGCTGTCAGTGAAGGCTGGTCATACCTTAGCGGCCACGGCTTATTTTAATTTAATTTAAATATTTGAATTGTTTTTTTTTTTTATGGACGCTTTTAACATTCTGCATCGTTCTCACATGTGAAATTTCAACATGAATGATGTAACCATTATTTTGTAACCATATCTTGATTTAAAAGAGTGTCCGTGGAGTTTCTTGCCCGTTCTTCTCCATAGGTACCTACTATGCTTTGGAATGGGCGCCTAGCTTCATCTTTTTGACTGACCTACCCCTTGACAATTCAAAAGTGCCTGTAATTGGTTTAATTGAAATAAATGCTTTGAGTTTGAGTTATTTCCGGTGTTGAGAAGAAAAATTTTTCGAACATGAAGCAATGGATTAGCAATTTGCTTCA
This sequence comes from Cosmia pyralina, assembly GCA_946251885.1. Classification (NCBI taxonomy): domain Eukaryota; kingdom Metazoa; phylum Arthropoda; class Insecta; order Lepidoptera; family Noctuidae; genus Cosmia; species Cosmia pyralina. The sequence goes on from OX276351.1 coordinate 24,194,657, forward strand.
AAATGATTCTGATTCCGATCGATAGTGTGTTACGCAATTAGCGTGCGTATCGCTCACTATATCAAATTGTTATTACTGATGAGCGGTTGATTGAACGTTTAATAATCGTATAGCTACCATGTTACAGATCTTATATTCTTTTTGCAATTTTATTAAATACTAATCCTAGTTTTTTTCATTCCAGATGCGAGGGAAAACTCTAGAACATATAATGAACACAGACATCCTACAGTACAGCGTGAAGATATCTCTATTCGACATAGTAATGGTCACTGTCTGTCGGTTTGTGGTGCTGCTGCTGTTCTACGCCGTCTTTTATATAAACAATTGGAGTGTCATCACTGTGAGTACTAAGTACATACATACAGTAGCTAAGTTAAATGATACTGCTTTATACTGCTCCTTGGTGAGGAGTATAGTGGAATATTGTTCATCTGTATGGTCACCAATCTATAATATACATACAGACCGTATAGAGGCGATGCAGAGGCGATAGAGCTCTGTGTTCAAAATATGGGTAACGACGTAAAATACCGGAATATGTTGACCGACTTCGAAGATTTTCTTTAGCAACTCTGAAACATAGAAGATGGATGAGTGACTTGTGCACCCTATATAAAATTGTAAATTGTTCATTGGATGGCCACCTTATTGATTATTTAGATATAAAAATACCAACTCGATCAGTGCGTATTCCACAGCTGTTTAGTATTCCTCCAAGCAATAATAATGTATCTCAGAACAATCCTTTGCACAGAATGTGTAAAAATTATAATGCTATATGCTCACAAGTGGACATTTTTCACGACAAATTTAGTTCTTTCAAATCTTTCTTGCTGCATTATAAGTAATTATAACATTGCGTGACTTTTTTAGTCAATTTAAGTTTTATTAATATTTTATTTGTTGTTTATTTATGTTTTTTTTTTTTAATTTTTCTAAATTTTTTCTAAATTTTTCTAGTTAAAGCTATTTTTTTTCTTCTCTATATATTTTGATTCTCTATTTGATTGTTTATACATTTAAAATTAAATCCTTTATTGTGTTGGTGTGTGTTCTTGACTCTTCAATAAAACTAGTGGACTGTTCAACAAGTGTATAATGGTAAATGTAAAGAAAAACAGAACTATGTAATAATCGGCAGACGAATGACGGACAGCGACCGGTCGCTGTTAGATGGAATTTTGAAGTGCAGAGAAGGTCAGGGGCGCGCGCCGGACGGCGCGGCCGCGCAGCCGCCGCAGACTCGCGTGGCCCTCGCTGATTGGCTCGCGCCGCGTCGTCAGCCCGCGCGCCTCGCGCACCCCGCCTTCGTCTCAGGCGGGACCTGAGTCCGCGCGTGGACAATTGAAAACGAAGCATTGTTTGGTCAAGTTGTGTACGGTTGTAATTGGACTTCAGGTTCACTCACTGTTTATTGTTATGGCTCATTCTTTGTTTTTTATTAATCTGTTGTCTGTATCTGTACCTAATGAATAAAATAAATAAAATATCATATCATAGGCAGTAATGGCACAGGTACTGGTCCAACTCCCCGGGGTGACGATAACCATTACGGCCTGTTTTTTCACCACCATTCATTCATTTGTTTTTTTATTTTCATTAGCCATTTTTGAATTTATTCGGTTAGTACTAGCGTTACAAAACTTCGGAAGTATTCGCAATAATTCAAAAGAATACTTCGATTTGAAGGAATACTACTAGTAAAAACTTATTACGTAAGTACTTATCTAAGTAGATGAAAAGAAATATTCGGAAGTTTTCAAATCAAATACTCTGATTTATGAATGAACGCGTAGTAACATAGTCTCTGGCATTAACGCCATCTCGCGGTGAATATCAAACTTTAATAGATAAGTTAAGTACTCTATGCGTGACCGAACATGTACTTAGCTCGCCGAATAATTGCGAATACTATTCAAAACTTCCGAATGCTTCCGCGAATAATACGACGGGAATACTTCGGAATATTATATTACTCTCCGGCAACGCTAGTAAGTACCTAGTGGTGGGGACATCGTGAAATAGGCTCTTATTTTATAATGATTTTAAACTGAAGATCACGTCTAACATATAATAGGTCTTTACCTATGAAATTGCCGTTTTGTATGAAAAAATTTAAACGAATTTTTTTCATGCATTTTTTATTTGTATTAATCGAAGTAATCACCCATGCAATCAATGCATCTTTGCCAACGCAATGGCAGTTTATTGATGCCCTTCTTAAAGAAATCAGCTGGACGGGAGGCAACAAATTCTTCAAAGGCATTTTGTACTGCCTCTCGGGTATTGAATTTTTTTCCTGCCAAGAAGTTATCCAAATTCTGGAAAAAGTAGTAGTCTGTAGGCGCAAGGTCTGGTGAGTAGGGCGGATGACGGAGATCTTCCGACCCCAGTTCTTGAAACTTGGAGACCGTCTGCTGTGTAGTATGAGGTCGCGCGTTGTCGTGCAGGAGCAGCGGAGACGAGCGATTGACCAATGCTGGTTGGAGATGTGCCAGCTTCTCCATCATTGTGTTCAGTTCTTCACAGTACACATCTGAAGTAATGCTCACCCCGTTTGGTAAGAAGCTGTGATGAATCACACCGGCGCTAGACCACCAAACAGTGACCATCACTTTTCTAGGGGTAAGTTTTCGTTTAGGGCATTGTTTAGGTGCTGAACCAGGATCCAACCAACTTGCTGAGCGCTTGCGGTTATCAAACAGAATCCATTTTTCATCGCAGGTAACAATGTGGTACAAAATTCCTTCATTTGTGTGTCTGTTGAGCAGTGCAAGGCACGTCTCGACGCGTACTTCGCGCTGGCGATCATTGAGTTCGTGGGGCACCCATTTGTCAAGCCTACCTTGCCAATTTGACGCAAATGGACCAATATTGTTTTGACGCTAACGTCGAAAGCTGCTGCTAATTCAGCCGTAGATTGTGTATCATCAGCTTCCACAATCGCCTTTAATTCGTCATTGTCGACCAAAGTCTTCGGACGACCGCGAGGTTCATTTTTCAGGTCGAAATTTCCAGAACGGAAGCGAGCAAACCAATAACAAGTGGTGCGTTGGTAACATACATACACCCATTGATGTCTAAAATACTTTTTTATACATCAATGCATACACCTATAAAATTTTGTATATTTGTTTGGAAGCACTGCAGTTCCAATAATATTGCCTAACTACATTATTACCTACATACCTACTACGTGTCGCTGTCGTATTGATACCCTCCTTTTTTTTGAAGTCGGTAAAAAAATCGGCCAAGTGCATGTCGGACTTCGCACATTTAGGGCTCCTCAAATCTGATCTATCAATATTAAAAATGTATGTTCATAGGTCAATGGGAAGTTAAAAAATTCTTCGGAACACAATTTTGTAAAAAAAAAAAGCTAATTCCTTTGTTTTCCAATATTTTTTATAACATAAAATACAGTATTTATCTACTCGACAAGCTCTAAACAACGATACCCCCTCGATGGGTTAAGTAAAAAAAAAATTTTTCGCGCCCTCTTTAGCTGTATGGGAGGCCCCCATTAAAAACATATTAAAATATATTTTGACAATTTAAAAATGGTAATTAGTGCAGTTTTTCCTCTGTAGAAATAAGCCCAGACTTATTATACTATACCCCCCCCCCCCTCTCCCCCCCCTCCCCCCCGTGGGTTCCTGCATTGTCGAGGCGGGTGGGCTCGAGGCGGGCCGCGATGTCGTATGGGCGGCATCGCGACTGAGGGTTAGAGGCCGCGGCGGGAGAGGACTGCCGGTATTGTGGTGCGCCGCTCTCCCTACCTTCCACAGCCTTGTCGTCGGGGTCGCCATCACCATCTGTGTGTCTGGACGGGGTGGAGCCGCAGGGGAGGAGGAGTGTCGGTATGATGTTGGCCGCTCCCTATCCTCTGCAGCCGAAAATTGGCAGGCGGCGGCGGGGCCAATTACCTGACCCGTCGCAGGGGGACCAAGGGTGCCCAGACATGGGTTCGTCTGGTGCCCATTTGCTGGTTTGGTCCCTGGGGTGCATGGTCACGACGTGCAATGTGTTCTTGTGCGCCGGTGATGGGGTGTAGGCACTCCTCAGAGGAGGGTCCGGTGACGGACGGCCGCGGCGGGTTCACGGATGAGTGCTAACGCGTGCCCGTGTTCCCGCCGTAAGCGGCAGAGAGGAGGACACCGTGGAGTTTTAGTGGGTTAGAGTCCCACATAACTGCATTATCTCCCCGTGGTAGTGCAGAATGTATGAGCATTTCTCCACGGTAAAAAAAAGGCTTTTACTATAAGAATATGTACCTATGTAATAATTTTCCTTGCAGGTACAGCCTACACCCCAGGCATCATACGCGGAGGGCTTACCCGCACATAATTCAAGCCAACATCATGTACATAAGGTCAGTATTAGGTAATTGTTTCGTCTGTGTCGTAAAATTACCGTTTTTTATGCAATAAGATTTTGTTATATGCTATAGCTATCCTATTCAAATACGAGTAGTTTCGCATTAGACAAAAATCCTAATTTTGACCATAACAATTATTTACGTCATCTTTTCTGCTTAATTATATTTATATGCTTGTGGTGGGTATTTCTTGTTTCTTTCGTATTCAATTCGCGTTTGCAGTCCCAGTCCCAGCCCAGTTCTCAGTCGATCATTTTTAACCGACTTAAAAAAGGAGGAGGATCTCAATTCGTCGGAACCTTTTTTTTTTTTTTTATGTATGTTCCCCGATTACTCGAAGATGGCTAGACCGATTTGGATTTTTCTTCCAAAAACAACACTACAAAGTAAAAAATAACTTTAATTTCGGAAGTCGGTGGCAAGAAACGAAAATACATATAACTAGACACCGACTTCCGAAATTAAAGTTATTTTTTACTTTGTAGTGTTGTTTTTGGAAGTCGGTTGTATTTTTATGTAAAAAAGTTTTTCGATTCTAAAATTTTGAATGATGAATGATTTCGAGTGATCATTCATCAACGCAATAAAGTCCGTTTGGACAGCTGTCAAAATATTTTGTGTAGTGATGGGAAAAAAAATCAATTTCTTTTAAAATTGATGCTCGAGACATCGATTTATAAATCGATGTCTCGAGCATCAATTTTAAAAATGAATATAAATATTCATTTTTCCAATTTATATTATTTGGTGCTTACGAAAGATACTCATTGTTATAGTGTATGGGTAACATAGTAATTAATTAGGATTACTAATTTAATTTTTGATTTCTTACGTACGCACGGCTACAGACCAAGCTATACTTTTCCAGTATACGCTGATCTCGCATTGTATAGGATTTCCTTACAGTGAAAGGTCAGTGTAAACTGGAAATGTATAGCTTGATGTGTAGCCGTGTGTACCTAGACGTTCATACAAAGTTATCGCGACATGTATAATGAGAAACGTCCAAACGGACTTCTTAGGTTGCGTTGATTATAGCTGAAACCGAAATAGACTTTGACACATCGTGAATATTGTGACTAAAAAGTATTTCACGCGAACTAATCTGTTCCACATGATGGTAACATGTTGTTTTGATGATGATGATAATGATGAACATGATGCAATAGTTTCTATTGTAATTTGTCAAGAAATAATAATTTGGTAATTTTCATCACTTTTGATTCTTGTAAACAAAACCTATGAAAAGATCTAAGTAGGTAACTATATCTTTGACCACATCCCCATGATGACACCTCTTTACTTAAATGTATGTTTGATACGTTCGTGCTAAATGGGCCACGCACGAGCCCGGGTACCAGTAGACACTAATGATAGAAATATTTCGTCATCCGCTTTGCACAATATTTATTTATTTTTATTAAGTCTACGTGACCTACGTCAGTTCTAAGATGATTGTTACTGAATACGAGTATAATGTCCATGTCCTCTTGTGTCCAAAGTACAGTAAATAGTGAAATCACTACTAAGAGTCAAGGATATTGGACTTGAACCTTGCAAGACGTAACTCATTTTATCAGCTATCATTCACATAATATAGTAGCTTCTTTACACGTCATTTGAACACGAAGAAACTACGATCGGATAATGAACGTAAATATAATGGTGAACCTCGTCATTTTGACGTAGGTAGGTACGTAGGTAGGTATACGGCTGATACAAAAACAGGTTCTAGGTTTTTTGTCATACCCAAATTATTATAGGTACCTAACTACCTACCTACCTAAGTACTTAATCATGTAGGTACGAGCAATGATAAGATTCGTGATGAGTTGATTACGCAACAGACACAGTCAGCTTACTTATTATGAATCCAAGAGATATATAGTAGGGAATCTCTAAATTAGAATAAGTTACTGACTGTAGTGTATGTATGCTCTTGAAGTCTTGACTAGTCATGACTCTTGAGCACACGAGAGAGAGAGAGAGGGAGGAGGTAGTTTTAAGAGAGCAGTGCAATGGCTTTGCCTGCCGGGAGCTTTGGAGATCAATCAATCAACTCGGCTGATCGCAGTACACTGCTAAGTAAAGGCCTCTCCCAAACTGCTCCTTAACAACTAATTCTCCGCATTCCACTTGTAGTGTTTCCCAGGCGCCTTCGGTCCATCCAGCTTGTCTGTCGAGTTATCGACTTGTGGACTCCACTCAAGGGGGTTGTCTGGTCTACAGTCTTATGGAAAACCAAGGCGCGATGACGAAATGTTTTGTTTAAAGCCAGTAATTGGCTTAATCAGCCTATAATGTTTCCATGGGACACAGGCCTCCTCTCTGTGAGAGGGAGTGGGAAGTTATCCATCACACTGGTCCAGTGCGGGTTGGTAGACGTCTCATGTCTTCGAATTTTTGGTTCTAGGACATGCCGGTTTCCTCACGATTTTTTCCTTCACCGTTTTGAGAGCAGTGGTGTAGTGATGAAATAATTTACACAAAGTAAAGCACCTAGCTGTCTTTGTTCGAACCTACGACCTACAACCATAAGTCGCGGTCGTTACCATTGGGCCACCGAGCTATTCTTAAGTAACATTTCAGTGAAATTATTTTTAGCAAGAAAATAAGGAAAAAAATACTTAATCTATTTACGTATTGCTTTTAATTGTTAAACAAATAGTTTGTGCATCGGCTAAAATAAATATCACATTATAAGACGATTAAGGAATCGCAAATGAGGAATCTCGTATAATTAAATTTTAACTTTGTTAAACATTTTATACATTATGTAATTATGCGTTACACCTTGCGTAACTAATAATTCTAAAAAACTCAGTAAACACAGTACTTAAGTTAAATAAAAAATAAAATATTATTCTCATACATCTCATATATCTATTATCGCTGCTTCCCGCGACCCGACCTAAATCAGATTCCGGCCGGATTCCCAAATGCCCTCGGCTATCAATCAAGCTTCAACCCAAAGTCCTCAATACTCCTCAAAGAGCTTCTAAGACGGAGTCTGTTCCTGATACGATATATTTTCATCTTCATACTGAATATTTGTTGGATTTTGTTGCGTAACAATAAAAATGGGAGATTTTAACTTTCGCGGAACAGGGGACGGTGAAGTTGAGTAGCTTCTCTGTTGTGTTTGTGGCGTAGCGCTCTGCATTTTGGCGCGAAACATGACGTTATCGATTTCGTGCATCGCCAAATCGCGTTGGTGTTCGTCTAACTTTTTTAATTTCTTCGCCAACAACCGCCCATACAGCTCATACTCGTCCATTTCACTCTTGACACCGCCTGCGTTCTTCAGATACGTCACCGCTTCATCCATTCGTTTCTTTGCATAATTTAAGTCAGAACTATTCTTATTTGCAGAGTTTCTTTGACAAGGGGATACTGGCTTACTTTGTCTGACCGTTGTGCTATGTTTATCCGTTATGTTGAAGTTTTTGTTTATATTATTTGTTTGATCCGGTATACTTGGTTGAGTAGCGTAATTACCCGTATTTGTGAAGTACTGAAACAATGAAATTACCTACGTTAACACTTACATACGTACCTATTACCTAATGCATATTTCCACCCCTAAATGCCTAATGCTAACTCAATATTTAGTCCTGACGCTGGCATCAATATTCCTCTGGCAGAAGGATGAATCTGACCATCCATCTTAAAAACATTATCTGCCACTCGTTATTTGTGCTCTATGTACTTAATCTTCTAATAGAAGATTTTTATTTATATGGAATCTATATAAATAAAAATGAATTGCCGATTGTAGGTATGTACTCGCATCACTTCAGAACGGTTGCACCTATTTGACTAAGTAATTCTTTTCTTGTCGAGTTTGAAATTATCATGACAAGGTTCATATGAAAGAAAATGTTTGAAAAGTTGCCGGGAGAATTGGAAAATTTGGGAAAACTGAAACTGAATTTTCTATGGGAATTTTGTATGAAGTGGGTACCTAATGAAATTTTGACAGGACAACATTTGTCGGGTCAACCTAATAATATTAAAAAGCAGCTAGTATACACCTATTTACAATAGGTACCGGCTAGACGGCTTAGCTTATTTTTTATACGGAACCCGTATCGGTGCATGGGTCGACTCACAACCTATGTGCATAGTTCTATCTAATAGGTTGGGGAAAAAGTTTCTTCGCATTTTTTAAGAAAATTCAAAACATTTTTTAATATACATCATTTACATTTATCTAAAGTATGTAGGTACCATTTTGTTCGATAACTTTTTGCCATCTTGCAGGTAGGGACATGATCCCATTGCTATAGAAATTTTGGGACTTCTGATCAAAATACCGTGACAAGTGGTTTTGGCAGTCCTCTCGTGATGTTAACCTGACACTGCCTAAAGAATCTGAAGAGACCGAAACAGGTGGACATCTGAAGGTGCAAGGTCAGGACTATACGGCGGATGCATTAACACCTCCCAGCCAAACTCTCTTAATTTTTGCTGAGTGGCTAAAGATGTGTGAGGTCTAGCGTTTTCATGATGAAAAACCACACCCCTTCTGTTGATTAATTCCGCTTTCTCTCAACTTCTTGCTTTAAGCTCATCAGTTGTTCGCAGTAGAGTTCAGAATCGGTGGTCCTGCCTGGTGGTAACAGCTCATAATGAATAATGCCCTTCCAATCCCACCACACACACAGCATCACCTTGTTGCGAGTTAACCCGGGTTTCGCCACAGTCTGTGAAGCCTGACCGGCCGTTGACCACGACCTTTTTCGCACGTTCTTGTCGTACGTGATCCACTTTTCATCACCAGTTAGTAGCTTCTTCAAAAATGGCTCAGTTTCATTACGTCGTTATAAAGAATCACAAATGAGTACATGGTTCATTAGGTTTCTTTCAGTGAGCTCGTGAGGTACCCAAATATCGAGCTTTTTTGTGTACCCAGTTTTTTTCAAATGCGCCAAACCTGTTTTGTGGTCAATTCCCGGTTCTTCAGCTACGTTGTAACTACTGATATGCCGATCTTGCTCCACTTTTTCAAAAATGGCATCTATTTTATCCGTAATAGGGCGACCAGAGCATCGTGTATCTTTGGCATCAAAACTTCCGGATTGAAAACGCTTAAAACAAATTTGTGCTACTCTCACAGACACTGCACTGGGTCCATAAACATCGCAAATTTTTTTCGCGGCTTGCGTTGCATTTTTAACTTTTTTGTAGTAAACTTTTAAAATGTATCGAATTTCTTCATTAGATTCACTCATCTTGACAGTACGAAACACAAATGAAAATCACACTTTTTCCTAATTTGAATTTGGAATTATGTTCTTTAAAATTTAAACTTTCAATGATACCAAAACCAGCCAGATACAGATAGTATAGCCAAAGATATTTTTTGATTTTAAGTTCATGCATACTATAATGCGAAAAGACTTTTTCCCCAACCTAATATATCTAGTTGTAGCACAAGTCTAGGTACTTAAATATTCTTGTGGTTGCAGTATAGGTCTCTACCTGCGAAACGTTTCATACTATACCAAACGATCGTAAGTGGCACAGTGCACGGTGCACCCTATTTTGACATTGTCTAAATAATATATTAACAAATGTGTTTAAACCTTCTGCCACATGTGTACCAAAGTTTGGTTGCCAAACTCACAAACAAAATGGTTATGACATTACGCAATTGGGTCCAATTTGGTCCAATATTATACCAAAGTGCGGAAGTTTTTGAAAATACAAACTTGAAAATAATGTTTATAATTTATCTAACTAGTTGTATAAAGCCGGTTTACTTCTAAATAACATGTAAAATGATTGATTACCTCATTTTCCAATTGGTTTGTGCTATCACATTCGTATTTGCCGCCAAGAAAGCTCTCCATAAGTGAATAGGCGAACCAAGTTGTGCGATACCCCGGTTGAACTTTCTTCTTGCCGAGGTGCATCCTGAAGGACGTCATCAAGGATTCCTTTTTCTTTTTTAGATCAGTAATTGAACAATGTATACTTAGAGATCCCTGTATTCTGAGCCAGGATTCGGAAACTTCACTTCTATTTCTATGTAGAGGATGTTTTGGATCCCATAGGTGTTGCTCTCTTCTGTAGAGTTCCAAGAATTCCAGCACAGTATCGCTAGTCCACGACATTTCCAATTTTTTTTGTATACAAATCGACATCAGTCTTTAACCAAAACAAGAACCACTGAGATCTTCTGACAGCCAATCAGAATACATCGCTCGTCCAATGTTTGTGAACGAGTACACGTGTGCTGGCCTCGTTCCACAAATTTTGCGATCAATGTTCGTCATTGGCTTGGCATTTGGCGACCAACCAGTGATATTTAATGAGATATAATTTAAAGATTAGGTAGCGACACTAGCGACTATGTAATGAGAAAATAAATTGAGAAATTACTACGATCACTTGTTGTAAAAAAGGTGATGGGTGATAATCTAGATCTGGAAATAAAAATATAGTTGCGATAAAGAATAAAAATATATTCCCCATCTCATTCCAGCTAGCCCTTGAATGGTAATGCTGTCTCTTTCATTCGGGAACTTCCATTTTGCGTAGTGTTGTGCATTATGAATCAAGTTGAAATCATTTCAAATGCACTTGAAATTATTAAACTATCCTAAGATGGAATGAATAAGTTTGATTGGTAGAAAATGCCTCAGGCATTAAGCCGACGTTCGCACGGACGTAAAAATATCGCAGCGAATTTTTCGCGCACTGGATTTTCAAAACTGCTTAGCGACGAGTTAAAAATCCAACAGTGTGTTTTTTCGACGCGCTGGGATGCACTCCGTTGTTGTTAGGTTGGATTCTCAATGCTCGACTCAACACTGAGAGTTGAAATTCCAGTGCGCGATAAAATCCCGCCGCGATATTTTTACGTCCGTGCGGACGTCGGCTAAGTTCGCCTTTATACACACAGCTACACATCAAGCTATACATTTCCAGTTTTCACTGACCTCTCATTGTAAGGAAATCAATTCAGATAAATATAATAAAAATGGATGTTTGTATATTATATTTTTGAGATTATTAATAGACTTCAAGACCGTTTGATTGATCACCATGAAAGTTGACTCATTTTTCATGGAGACGGTATTTTGTAGGGTTTTTCGACCCAACGCGGGTGAAGCCACGTGCAAAAGCTTGCACGTGCAAATTATAAAAATAAGTTCATTATAATTATGTTAATATCACAAGTGTTTTTTTAATTAATTTGTTAGTTTTGATTAAATCGACTAATTTACTAAAAGTTATATTTCATAAATGCTATGCTTTTAGTAAGTTTTAAGGTGTGCAACCCTAACTTTAGCTGAGCAAAGTCCAAACAAAGCGTTGAATCATACAATTAATAAATAAAATAATTATTCATCGTCGTCACTCGTTCAAGCATCATATCACGTATATATTTTCCATTTCATGATCAGTTAACTTCAGTCAGTCGCTTGAATCGCATTGAACAAGTAATTATTAGCTTCGATTTTCGTATTGCTCGGATTTTAGAAAGTATTTTTCAACTTAGCAAAAGTTTCGTGAATTTATAAGGTAGGTTTAAAACTTTTGTCTATATATATTTAGCGCAAGAAAGTGTGGATTACGAAATTCGTTATTGTTCCATTTTGCTTATTTGTAATTTTTTACCCTACGTTGTAATTTTCTAAACGCGATTGCTAATTGTGCTACTAACTACATCTTATTTGGTTTGCTAACTTCGTTAATAACTTTTACAGGTAATGAAATTATGTGTTTCCTACTAGCTCCTCAGTAGAAATTGATTAGAAAAAATGTTATACTTGCTTTACTTTTCTGTATGAAGCCAAAACATTCCATTAAAAATTTCATGTCTACCCGCTACCATAAAAAAAGGAATAGCATTTTTTCCTGTAATACAGATGGCTACAGAAGTTAGGTCAGTGGGGTCGTTATAGGGGTTTCTGTTGTACTTGCTTTACTTTTCTATAAGAACCCAGAACATTCCATTAAGAATTTCATGTCTACCCGCTACCATAAAAAAATAATTGCATTTTTCCTGTGATACAGATGGCTACAGAAGTTAGGTCAGTGGGGTCGTTATAGGGGTTTCTGTTGTACTTGCTTTACTTTTCTATAAGAACCCAGAACATTCCATTAAGAATTTCATGTCTACCCGCTACCATAAAAAAATAATTGCATTTTTCCTGTGATACAGATGGCTACAGAAGTTAGGTCAGTGGGGTCGTTATAGGGGTTTCTGTTGTACTTGCTTTACTTTTCTATAAGAACCCAGAACATTCCATTAAGAATTTCATTTCTACCCGCTACCATAAAAAAATAATTGCATTTTTCCTGTGATACAGATGGCTACAGAAGTTAGGTCAGTGGGGTCGTTATAGGGGTTTCTGTTGTACTTGCTTTACTTTTCTATAAGAACCCAGAACATTCCATTAAGAATCTCATGTCTACCCGCTACCATAAAAAAATAATTGCATTTTTCCTGTGATACAGATGGCTACAGAAGTGAGTGCCCCGTCGATGCCGCAGCTACAGTCAGTGCAGAAGGCCATGGCACTGCCCACAGTTGGTGCTGCCGTTGGACAAGTTGAAGCCTTCTACACTAAAGTTAAAGGTAGGTGCCATAAACTTTGTCACTTGTGTTTCTGTAGGTCTCCAAAACTAAGCCCCCATTTTAAACAGGTCTGGTTTTTTTAAGGTGAAATCTGCAACAAAAAATAGGTTTAAGATTGGATTTATTTTCAAATGTGGGTACATAAATATTCATCATAAGTGAAAGAAAAAACTGAACTAGTTTCTTATATTGAAGAATACAACTGTTTAAACGGAAAAAGTTAAGTTTGAAAACATTCTTTGTGGTTTGTTTCCGCTGATCACATTCAGTTGAAAATTGAAAGCACATGTGCAATATTCATTCTTTCATAAGTACAGATCAGCCTATGAAACATTTAACCCTTCATAGGGATCCCCGAAACAATCAATTGCAATTCATTTCTGATTTCTGTTGTACTAATTTTGTCAATCGCTTCATTGCATTTGGTAGATGATCAATTTGCGCATCAATGTGTATCAATCATGTAAAAATGTACAATTGCAATTGATTGTTTCGGGGACCCTGGCACAGTGGTTTTTTAATTGTTTCTGTAATTACAGCATTCAATTGGTTAATGGTTATTATTAAAATATAAATTATATGCAAATCTGAAATGACTACTCTATAAAAGTTTCAATCTACCCTCAGAGGTGATGAAAGACTTTTTCATCCGTTGTTAGTGAGCTCATTCAAATAGTTGAAGTAACAATCAAATGAATAGCTTGTTTGCACATCCACTCATCATGGCGTGAACTATTGTGATGCTAACACAAGATGGGCAGTAGATTAACACAAACATTTCCTACAGGAGCCCACTCCTTGCTAGAATGGGCACTATCGACTGCCGAGGCGGGCGTGTACCGCGCAGCAAACACAGCCGCGCCCTACGTGGCTGCGCCCCTGGTTGCCGGAGACGCCAAGGTGGCCGCAGCCCTAGATGAGCTGGAGCGCCGCGTGCCCCTCGTCACAGAACCCCCCAAGGTCATCGTAGAGACCACGAGACAGGCAGTCATGTCCAGAATCTCGCCACATGTTAATAAGGTAAGAATTGTTTTTCTTGATTTTTTAAGTCGCCATTTTATGTTTTTAGCCAACTGCAAATCAAGGAGGGTAATGTTTTCGATGTTGTTGTTAACGTAGAGTCACGGCGGCGGCGGTGACGGAGATATAAGGCCTGGAAGTAGGTTCTCAATTAAGTATAGGTACTTGGAATAACAAGGATTTTAAATCTTCAACCGACACCTCATTTAGGATAATCTAACTTTTTATATCTTGAAATGAACGACACACCATGCATGACATAGCACAATGTCCAAAACGAGTATCATGTGCATTTATTTCAGCATTTAACAAAAAAAAAAAAACATAATTTGCTTTGTAGGTATTTTTGTATGTTTCGTCATCAAAATGTTGCTGATTACATTTTATTAAGAACACTTTCCTAGATAATTTATAATCAGTGTTCAAAGTCGAACTTTTTACAAGTAAAGTTGAAAATTAACCAGTTCAATCAATCTGCCTAGTCTTTTCCCAACCATGTTGGGGTCGGTTTCCAGTCTAACCAGATGCAGCTGAATACTAGTATTTTATATGGAGCGACTGCCTATCTGACCTCCACAACCCAGTAACTGGGTAATACGAGACCCCTTGGTAAGACTGGTTGTCAGACTTTCGGGCTTCTGACGACCCGTAACGACTGTCAAAGATCCACGAATGACAGCCAGGACCAACGGCTTAACGTGCTTTCCTAGGCACGGAGGAATCTCGGTATGTAAAGATGGTCACCCATCCACGGACCAACCCCGGCAAGCGTAGCTTAACCTGATGGATCGACCCGTACGGCTATTATTACTTAGCCACGAGCTCCTCCGCTTTATTTTTATAATACCCCCAAAAAAAAAAACAATTTGCGTTGTAGTCGGTATTTTTGTATGTTTCGTCATCAAAATGTTTCTGATTACATTTTGTTAAGAACAATTTCATAGATAATTTATAATCAGTGTTCAAAGTCGAACTTATTCAAGAGCATTCCGGACGCGATATTCTCGTTATCTCACGACTTTAGGAAGTGGTACAATAAGCATGCGGGTTCAAAGTGCAGCTTCTTACTGGCAGGATGTGGAACCATCACTGTCTGTCCCACAATGCAATGTTATTACATTTTATAACGGATCGTCATTCGTGAGCTGTTTGTGTTTATAAAATATGGTGCATGAGAGTATGCAGTGCCATTTCCGTTGGTCGGAAGCGCTCGGACCGGTTCGGGACCGGACTATTAGCTACGCCGTATGTGGTCATGTAGGTACTCAATCATGTAACCGGTATCATGCATCGACGGCTCAATCATGTATCGATTGCGGTTGTTTCATATGGTGTTGCTAAGGGCCTACAGATTAATCACGTGTATCTGCTATGTAATGGCATAGGTATATCCACAAAAACCTCAGATCTGTAATCCCCGAAGCGTTATAGTACACCGCGCACAAATCCAGACTCCGGGCTGTTACTGAGAAATTCCAGATGGAAAAACTCAACCCGGGAATCGAACCCAGGACCTCGTGTTACGCAGTAGCGCTTGCGACCACTAGCCAACGAGGCAGTCCGTATAGTCACCATCATGGCCGAAAGTCGGTTCACTACTGGTCTTGGACTTCTAACAAGCTTCGCGACAACGACTGGGATGCGCAAATCCCCAGAATGATCCAGGGTCCTTAAAATATGATCGAAGACGAAATAACCGGTCAAGAGCGAGTCGGACTCGCGCACCGAGGGTTCCGTTCAGATTTCTGGAAAAGTGCGCTATTTAGAGACATCGTTTCATTTTTACTGTAATGTTTACATAAACTTCTATCACATAAAATAATTTCAGATTTTTCTTTATGCAAACTTCGGAGATAAGGGGGGGTATTTTTTTTTTAATTTTTCTTCAAAAGTCGAAAACTATGCGGCCTAAAAAAAGAAAAAAAATGTTTGTTTATGTGCAAACAGCGCTCTTTCATATGATACCCCACATGCAAGTTGATGGCATTAGTAGTTCTTGAGATATCCAGCTGTGACAGACAGACAAACTGAGTCGCACCATAAGGGTTCCTTTTTACCATTTTCGTACGGAACTCTAAAAAAGGCGCAAGCCGATAAATTGAAGACGAATCTCACTCCGTACACATTCTTTAAACACGGCAGGTGCGCCGTTAGTCCCAACACAACGTAACCGGTAGTAGTAGGTACGTACCGCAGTCAGTGATGCAACCTCCAGTACATTCCTGAGTAACGCACCGGCGCTATCTACTCTAAACCCATCACGTTGTTGTGGCTTGGACGCCGTGTGACCAGAGATAACGTATTGTATTAGGTTCTGTGATTGGAAGACTGATCATAACAGTTATCTTCGTAAGAATAGGGACTTAGCGCTTCTGAGTTTCTACTTGAACACATCTAGAAAGGTGATTCTTATGATTTTTTAATTACCGCGGACAAAAGAACAATAGCAACATTTATAGAAAAAATATTTATCGTTCTTGTTAGTGATCCTTTTTCTATTTTTCCCGTGAGACCCTGAAATTGGCTGTGTTACCAATGCCCGCTTTCTGAAGAACTCAATAGCTATTGATTCGACAAAATTATCTATTTAAGCGAATTCCTTCCTCTGCTCAGTTTTTGAGGTCCTCAGATAAACCCTCGATAGTAATTCACTCGACTTTTAAGCTAAATTCTTCCTTACCGTATAGTTCAGAAACACGATATCGAACCAATAATCACGATCGAATGGACAAACTCCGTTTAAAAACGTCAGAAACCGGGCATTATACTACGGAGCTGTTGGTTCTCCTGTACTTAACTCAAAACTCTCAGCCTCAAAACATTTAAATGTAAATTATTTAACTTTCTTATAAGCAAATGTTATTACTCAACTGAAGATTTTACGACTGAAAAATTTACCTAAACATTTGTACCTTATTGCCTACTAAGCAGACTTTATCTCCTTGACATCATTGAATTTTGACATATATAAAACTATTGTTCAATTTATTTATATTATTTGTAATTCTAATTCTAATGAATAATAATGTAATTTTAATGTAATGATGACCCATAATTTGACAAACCATATTTGTACGCCGGAAACGGCAGAATATTATGATCGTAATACATAATTCACATAACAGCTTTGTACAATATTCTGACAAATAAATGCATTCTATTCATTCTATTCTATTAAATCAATCTGCCTAGCCATTTCCCAACTACGTTGTGGTCGGCTTCCAGTCTAAACGGATACAGCTGAATACCAGTATTTTACATAGAGCGACTGCCTATCTGACCTCCACAACCCAGTGACTGGGTAATACGATAACTCTTGGTAAGACTGGTTGTCAGAATTTCGGGTTTCTGACGACCCGTAACGACTGTCAAAGATCCCCGAATGACAGCCGGGACCAACGGCTTAACGTGCTTTCCGAGGCACGTTAAGCGTAGCTTACCCGATGGATCGATCCGTGCAGCTGTTAATACTTAGCCACGATCTCCTCTGCTTAAATAAATAGAGAAATAAAAACCTAATAATGGCCTACACATAATAGATGATCCGACGCTCAGTACCTAAATAATTGCAATAAAATGTACTAACATCATACTCTCGAAGCACCTGCCCCGTTTACCAGCCATAAATAAAATAAAAACGCGTGTACATACAATTATTCGTAGCGACTGACCGGACTGGTATTATTATGACGAGCGCGATAAGTCCCGCGTTGCACCGATAAGATAAGCTGCTTAACGAGACAATCACGCGGTGGACAATGAACCGGAATGGAAGGACCTTGTTACGTTTAGCTAGCTTCAGTAAGTGGCCTGGTTACCAAAATAAACAAACTTTTGTAACAGCAACCAATAAGCAAGACGAGACAAAAACAGTCTTGGACCACTGCAGTTGTGGATTTAAGAATTATGTTGGTGCCGTCCACACACTTACCTACCTCTCTTAGGTAACTACAGCATAAGATGGTACTAGCCGCTGCACCTTTTCTTGACCATTTTCCTTAGCCAACATTTACATCTCTAGCAGGAAGCGAGGTGGGAGCCTAGCTATGGGGATATAGGTATAACACGGAGTAATGCGCTGTAATTTTCATAAGCGTCATGAAAATTCATAATATTTACATAATGTAGCTCTCTACATATTTACATAACTATTCTGTGATGTTAATCTATATAGGTACCTTATTTACGACTGACTTCTCTTCTATAATTTTTGAAGGTCACTCAATGTCGGGTACTAAAGTCCGTATTATTAGACTTGCATTACTTACATTAACAATAACATTGATTTGTCCTATGTTTGCGTGATTAAATTAATCAATTTAAAATGTTAATGCATCAGCTGCATTCAATTATCTAAATAATTACATTGACATAATCTTAATCCAGCTGTTTTTATTAATGATATTAAATTAATTAATCTGTAGTTACTATGAACACTGAAAATCTGATAAAAGCAAGTAATGCGTAGTATGTGGGGGCAGAGTCTAAATATAACTTTGTAAATTGCGTTCTTTTATAAAATCGCAACACTTATAAAATCAACGATCCTTTTAAAACTTATACAAAGGTCCCATCGGTCAATGAGCATTGAGATGCAGCCAAAATCCAACAGCCTTTGCTTTGCTTTGCTGTAGCTATTGACTATGGTTACCAAAACCATTTTCCAAATAATCATTAGAGCTTATTTAGGCTTATGCTTTCGTCACCTGCAATCTTTTCTGGATGTTCTTTTTCTCGAATGGTACATACTGGTGAGACCACCCCTATACGTATAGCTGGTATTGGTTATGCTACGCTTGCCGCGGTTGGTCCGTGGATGGGTGACCATACATACCAAGACCCCTCCTTGCCTCAGAAGGAACTTTAAGCAATTGGTCCCAGATGTTATTTGTGGATGTTTGACAGTCGTTACGGGTCGTCAGAAACCCGAAAGTCTGACCACCAGTCTTACCAAGGGTTATCGTATCACCCAGTAACTGGGTTGTGGAGGTCAGATAGGCAATCGCTCCATGTAAAATACTGGTATTCAGCTGCATCCAGTTAGACTGGAAGCCGACCCCAACATAGTTGGGAAAAGGCTAGGCACGTCTGCCTAGCCTTTTCCCAACTATGTTGGGGTCGGCTCCAACTATGTTGGGGTGTGGGGTCGTTGGGGGTATACATCATCGTCATGACGTATTGCTGGTAACAAAATCAACAGCCTGTGATTAGTTTACATTGGCCAACCATTGGCAGCCATGCATGTCCCCTACTTAGTTAAAACCTCTTTTCTCTTGTTCCACATAACATGTTAGAATGTTCTTCCTCAGGTGTACACAGCGCGAGCAGCCGCAGAACAGCGCGTCAGTTCTCTCAAGGAACTCTCCTGGGCTAAGGCCAACACGTTGCTCTCAACAGCATATGGCCAGAAGGCGGTCAGCAGCGTTGATACCGGTGCCATGTACGCGATGCAGCTGCTGGACCACTACCTACCCGCCGTTGGCGTTCAGGAGGAACCTAGTGGTGAGTTTCTTGTTATTATTTAAAATTAGTCTTCATTTGCATGAAAACAATGGTAGGTTTACATGACTTGCGACAGATTTTTATTAAAGTGCTAGCTGCGCCCCGCGGTTTCACCCGCGTCGACCGGCATAAAAGTAGCCTATGTGTTAATCCAGGGTATAAGCTATCTACATCCCAATCTTCATCAAAATCGGTCTAGCCGTTTGAGCGTGACACTCACAAACTTTCGCCTTTATAATATTAGTGTGATTTACTAAAACAGTTTTTTATTGAACTAACATTCTATAACACTACACAAACCTACATTTTGAAAGTAATTTTGTGTGTACTACATACTGCATGCATCGGGTGACTGCTTACCCGACTTGGGTTATTAGTGACCAATACTTAAACACATGATTGTATGGATCAGAATGTTGGGCCACAAAAGGGATGAATGAAAAGCAGTTGCATGCAGCTGAGATGAGAATGCTAAGAGGGATGTGTGGTGTTACACGAATGGATAGAATAAGAAATGAGTACATAAGAGGAAGTCTAAAAGTGGCACCGGTGACTGAAAAGTTGTGCGGAAATCGGCTGTCATGGTATGGGCATGTGATGCGGAGGAGTGAGGAAAATGTCGTGAGGAAAGTTTTGAGTATGAATGTCGATGGCTATAAGAGTAGGGGAAGACCAAAGAAACGATGGATGGATTGTGTGAAAGATGAGATGGCGAGAAAGGGGGTGACTACCGAGATGACGAATAATAGAGAAGTATGGAAAAAAAGGACATGTTGCGCCGACCCCAAATAGATTGGGATAAGGGCAGGAGAATGATGACTTAAACACATGATTGTACTCATGATAACAAATAACTTTTACTATGGGACGAAACCTGAAATCGCGAAAAAAAATCAGCAGCTCCCTACATTTGTTGGCTTTACTCGTCAAAATGTAGGGAGCAGCAGATTTTTTTTTCGCGATTTCTGGTTTGGTCCCATAGTAAAAGTTGTTTGTTATCATGAGTACAATCATGTTTTAGTATCGGTCACTATTTACAGGACACCCTATACATATATACAGGCTGTAAGTGCAAACAGTGGCAATATTTTAAGGGGTCATTGCACTCATCATTATGAACAACTTTTACTATGAGACCAAACTTGAATCGCGGAAAAAAAATCAGCTGTTCCCTACTTTTGTCGAATTATGCGAACATAAATGAAGGGTACAGGAGCAAAACAAGGATTGTCCTAAGAAATTGAAATATAAGTTAAGTATGGCAACACTTAGGTTTTCGTGCGTATTTTTATGTAGCATTAAGTAAAAAGCGTAAAAACAAGCATAGTTCTTCATATCTTCAATATTTCAAAAGCCTGTACAGGTGCAAAAGTGGGTATGTCCTTAGTGTAACGAAACGTAACAAGGATTGGGTTGTAAAAGTGGGAATGTCCAAGGTTATGCTTTGCAATAAAATACTAATTACACAAAATCCGGTTTTAGTGACATTCCTTGTTTTACCCCTGTACCCTTCAAATGTAATGAACAGCTGATTTTTTGTCTCATATTTATTTTTACTAAAACACAAACCTCACATCTACAACTAATGGACAGGACTTGCAGATTGCTGATATATCACCAACCTAAGAAAGAAGTAACGAAATAAAAGTCTTAATATAGCCCTCTAAATCTTGCACATACTTTTGAAAACTTTAACCCATAAAACAACAATAATAGAAGGGGCTATATGTGCTATAGTCGGTGTGAATCTATTTACTGACTACCTCTCAGTAACTTTGATATTATTGAACTAACATTCTATAACACTAGCCAAACCTACATAATTATGAAAGTAATTTTGTGTGCATGCATGCATAGGTATAGATATATATCTTTCCTGTGAAGGAGAAAATTATGGTCAATTCGGATGTACTGTTCCACATTACGCTGATGACTGTATAAACCTAAGTATCATTTTCAAAAATAGAGTAACTGGTAATTTCTAAACATTACTTGTCACCAAGATTTACCAACGTAAGAACTGCCGGTTACAAATCAGGCCTAAAATATATTTCTCTGATTTCCTGCTACATACATGTTACATCTTGCAAAAATAATCTCATGAATGAGTCATAAGCAGTAAAGATTGAGTGACCACACTATAAAATTCTACCTACAATAATTGAAGATTATTGCACATTGCTCCAAGTCTTAAAGGTTACGTTATGTTAATCTAGAGATATAATAACAGGCATTTTGTGGACAATGGGTACTTTCTGAAGGTAGGCAGAGATTACGAATGTGCATTGCTCATTTTTTTTGCTTCCAATGAAGCAAAAACAACAATGAAAAAAAAACATGTCAATACATGTTTTTTTTTTAAAGCAGACTTGCTTCATAATTCTTTAAGCATTGCAATACATTGCAAGTATTGTGAGTGGTCAAAAAAAATTGCACTTTATAGAAAAATGACGCTTTCAAGTTATGGCATGCTGGCCATAGATTCTCGAACCCCATTTTAGGGCAGCCGAGCACAAAAACTAACCTAGTTCTAAGTGCCTGTCAACTTGTAGTTAGCTGAAAGTTGACAATTTGTACGAATGTAATGGTTTGTTAATTGTAGAGGAAATTGTAGCGGTGTCCAGCGACCCTGCGATGCACACGGTGCAGACTGTGGGCCGCCTTAGCGCCGTGGCCGCGCGCCGCGTGTGGGCCAACCTCGCCTACAAAGTAAACGAGCTTAGGAACTCAGGTAATCATCTATCTACATAGTGTGCTACAACGATCACACATCACATACACATGTACAGACAACACCACATCAGGTTATACCAAACTGTCAAATTTCTCCAAATGATTTTAAACCTTAAAATGTTTATGGTTAAGTTCAAAATCGAATGAGAAAATTTGACATTTTGTAGTAACTTGACCTGCTGCTGTTTGTACAAACATTTGAGAAACTGTCACAGAAAAACAAGAAGACGGCGTTGCTTCCGATTTTGACCGCGCGCCAGAAGAACCTTGTACAATAGTTTTGTACAGTTAGACAACGTTCAAAGGTTCCATCGTAAATCTTCGGAAAAACCTAAATAATAGCGAATAAAATGTGACTATCGACCAATAGAAATTGACTTATATTTCCACCTAAATTAACGCACTAATTCCGTCACTCTCCCTTACAGGACCAGTAATTCTGCAAAGTTCTGTTTTTACGAAAATAAACGATGGAAACTTTGTACGTTGTCGTACTGTAGTCATGTTTTATTTTATATCATAGCTGTGTTGCCCCACAACAACACAGCTACAGCTCTTATCACAAAATCTTCACAAATGTAGCTAGCAAACTTGAAATTAGGTATGTCAAATTCTACCAGTTCCATCATACAGGGTGTTAGGTTAAACGAGGAACATACTTTAACGGAGTGTAGTACTCATGAAAATGAACAACTTTTACCATGGAACTAACCCTGAAATATTGAAAAAGAAAATCGGCTGTTCTCTACAAAGTGCAAAACCTACGCGATTAAAATGTACGAGACAGCAGATTTTTTTTTCATATTTCAGGGTTAGTTCCATGGTAAAAGTTGTTAATTTTCATGAGTACTACACGCCGTTAAAGTATGTCCCTCGTTTAACCTAACACCCTGTATAATCATTATTAATTTAATTCGGCAAAGTTCGGTTTTTCCGAAAATAAACGACCTTTGTACGTTGTCCTACTGTAGTTATGTTTCAAAACATAGATGTGTTGTGGGATACAACTCGCTCATCAAGAAATTTTCGGAACTGTTGCATACAAACTTGAAGTTAGGAATGTGGAATTTCAATAATTTTACTCTCAACAATGGAGTCATCAGGGGGGAAGTTACATGTGAATGTCAAGTATTATTTTGAGGAAATTAGTTCTGTTTGGGTTGCGAAAGAGCAATTAACACAGTTGTCCAAGAGGATAGATGTCCAACAGTGGGTTATGGCTGAAAGTGGGGTTTTCCAGTTTCCTAGGGAAAAATATTAAATTATCCTGTTGTAAACTAATGAGGCCTCGCATTTATCATAATCACTGTTCTATACTTTTGTATTCAGTGAAGCATAAAACATCATCATTCTCCTGCCCTTATCCCAATCTATTTGGGGTCGGCGCAACATGTCCTTTTTTTCCATACTTCTCTATTATTCGTCATCTCGGTAGTCACCCCCTTTCTAGCCATGTCATCTTTCACACAATCCATCCATCGTTTCTTTGGTCTTCCCCTACCCTTATAGCCATCGACATTCATACCCAAAACTTTCCTTACGACATTTTCCTCACTCCTCCGCATCACATGCCCATACCATGACAGCCGATTTCCGCACAGCTTTTCAGTCACCGGTGCCACTTTTAGACTTCCTCTTATGTACTCATTTCTTATTCTATCCATTCGTGTAACACCACACATCCCTCTTAGCATTCTCATCTCAGCTGCATGCAACTGCTTTTCATTTATCCCTTTTGTGGCCCAACATTCTGATCCATACAAGACAGCAGGTCTAACCATTGTTTTATATATCTTCCCCTTTAGTTTAAGGGGAATGCGGGAGTCGCAGATTGTCCCCGTGACCTGCCGCCATTTCATCCATCCAGTGTTAATCCTATGCTTAACACGAAGCATAAAACGAAGCATAAAACGAAGCATAAAACGATTATACATATTTACATGCGTAGGCAGTTGATCAAAAAGTATTGGAATCTATTGTTTCAAACAATACTAACATTAGATAAAAGTTCTACTACTGACATTTACGTTATTCGATAAAGAGTAACCTTTTGAACATAGCTGGTACGTAAATCAACATTACTTTCAAAACGTTCACCTTCCTTGACCTTGAGTTTGTAAATCGTATTAGATTGCACGTCAATCTTATCACCTGCGTCACCGATATCAAATTACCTGCGTTACCGTAACAGACTGTACCACACTTTTAAAATAAATTTGGCTGGTTTCAAATTATAATTACTATTATATTGCAGGTGTGGAACTCGACGTGCGTCGCTACCTGACTGCGTTGCTGGCCGCGCTGCACCTCGCCAACGTCACCAGTCAGCAACAACAGAGGGAGACGGAGGAGCAGGAGAAAGAGAAGCCCCAAGCAGCGGAGCCTGCGCCCCCCGCCCCCGCATCCCCCAAGAACACCCAGGACTCCGCGCCTACCACCGCCAACCAGGTCAAGACGACACCAGAGTCCAAGTCGACGGAAACTTCTAACAATTAAATTTTCATACCTAATTTTATAATAATATTATATTTCGTACGTGTAAGTTGCAGACGGGGTGTTATTTTTAGCGTCGGGTGCATTTTTCAGTGGCGTGCAATAACGCAATGTCCTCAAGTTGCAATAAATGAGGTCGGTGTCGCACGCTCGAGCTAAGAATAACACCGTGTCTGTCCTGAGAGTAAGCTATCGCGCCACATGACGGTATACTAGCTGTACCAGCATTGTTATGGCGCGTTTAATTATTAAATGAAATCAATTAATGTATTTCTATTTACCAAAAGACTGTCAGTATGTCTTCAATTTTGAATTATTTATCGCTTTTGTACGGCATATTGTAATGAAAATATTTTGTAACGCGTAGCGAGTTTTGAATCGTATTTCAATAAAAGATTTTATATTAAAATAAAACGAAGTTTGATTCTTAAATATTACTTTAATACGCAATATATTACAAAGATAACTTTGTTTGATTCTTAGGCCTCTTGATATTTGTAGATATGAAAGGTGTGATATGAGATTAGTCTGACGTAACACTTCGGAATTCACACAAATATTTATCTATTACATAGCGCAATAAATACTGTAAAGTTTACAAATATAGAAATGTATACAAGTGATGTGGATTCGAACAGTCTTCTGAATACTGCGAGCAAGTGCCGGCTCTCGGTAATACTATCAACACCAAGCTTTTAAAAGAGTTCATAACATTTGATACCATTGCCCAACTTCCATTAATCCTTCTAAGTAGGTCCAAAGATACTTATACAATACAAGGTTTTGTTTTAACAATACCTAAACAGCAGCCTATGGTGTGACTGGCATGGCCACCATCAGCAATGCAAAAATTAGTCGAAATTTGTAGGCCACTGTTTCAAAAGTTATAAGGGTTCATAGGTGGCCGATCTGGCGAGCATCTCCCCAGCTTGGCCACATTTATATCTCAAAAACTAGGCCACCTAGCGAAGATCTGTTTTCTCCCAAATTTAGTTGCTAATTAGTCGCAACTTCTCGCCAAGTCACAGAGGGTCTTAGGAAAATATAATGAATTCAATTTTAAGTATAGTCCAAGACCTAGATCTATGAGTTTACGAAATCTTTGATCTAGCTCTTGGACTATAATTAAAAATCAAAACTCATTATATCTTCTAAACTATAACCCGACTAAATCTGTGACTTGGCGAAAAATTGCGACTAATTTTTGTGTTATCAAAATTAAAATCCCTGATGGTGCCCATGCCAGTGTCAGTCACACTAGCCTATGCAATAGAATACAACAACTTTGTAAACTGGAGGGCCATTATTGCTAAATACACAGGCTGCTGTGCCAGAAAGTTGTGGTCAAATTTAAGTTTGTGGCACAGACCATCGAACACAACAGATTTCTTCATGGGACCAACATCGTAATCGCGAAAAAATTATCAACTATCTCGTACAAAACTTCAATACCCACTAGATATGAGCGCCGCGCCGGCGCGCCGCCGTCGCCGTGAGTTCATGTCGACGCGTCGCCGCCGAGTGCAGCACGTGGCGCGCCGTCGCGGCTACTCACAACTTGCTTTCTCGCTCGCACGCGCGGCCCGACCGCGTTAGTTCGCCTAGTCGTTTCGGCACACTCGTCGCTTACGCAGTCGAGTTCAATATTTTACCGAGTAAACGTGTATTATTGTGTTGTGTTAACGATGGCAGCAACTTCGAGATGAGATGAGAGAGAAATGATTGTTTTTCAGTAAACGTGATCTCCAATTATTATTTAGAAGACTGTAAAATTGTAATTAATAAATACGTTCCTTTATAAAGCTTTTTTTGGTAATAACAATATGGTTTTCTTTATGTTATTTTTAAGAAAACTCTCCCCAATAAAAAAAAAACTCAGGCCCACGACCGGCCACGCCACGCCGCCGCGACGCCGCCGCCGCTGTGGAAATTAACAGGCCACGCCGCCGCCGTGGAATTGGCCATCGGCGCTCATATCTAATACCCACTCGACTTAAATGTATGGGACAGCCGACATATTTTTTTGTGATTACGATGTTGGACCATGGAGAAAGTTGTACAGTTTAATGGTCTGTACCACACCTTTATGGTACAGTCAGCAACAAAAGTCGATTAACACTTGCAGTTTTTTAATCTTAATTATTAAGCGAAATATTTAATTCAAATCGGAACAGAAGTTCTTAAAATTTTAAGAACAATTAACTCTTAACAGTTTAACGAAAAAAAAGCAGTTTATCGAATCATTTTGTGTTTATTATGAGATGATGTCAAATAGTAGCAGGGTTAACCGACTTGTGTTGCTGACCGTACACCCTGTATAATGGTATACTGTGACATTGATCATAGAGGTTTACATACTTTTGCTCTATTATTATGAATAACAATCATAAGCGAAAATGTATGAAAATATAAGTATGTCTGCTTCTTTTGGCACAAACTATTATTAAATTGTTCCACCACAATTACATACATTCAGTGGCAAAACTAGATTCATAATACTAACATTATGTACCATCATATTATGTACATAATAATGATAATAACTAAAAAGCGGTGCCACGTAATAATATAACTAAAACTAAATTAAGTACATAAGTAGTTGCCACGGTTACAAGTTAATAAAATTATGCATAAACAACCTCAAAGTGCATAAATGCTTTGTATATAAATGCCTACTTATAAGCTCTAAAATGAATATAATATGCAAAATTAAAACCTCAGAACGAATTAACTGAGATACATCTGCATGACTGGACTGAGTAGGTACAGTAGATATTTAACTAATGGGTATAATGTTTACCGTTTGGATAAAAATCTGTCATTATATTTTACATATTTATATTCATATACAACGCAAAGTTAGATATCGACAATATCAAAACGGGTTTAATAAAGTGTTCTAATATCAAAATACATGACGTTACACTGTTCTACGTTGTCGCTACGTATGTTGTTGCGGTGCAGCGGTGCGGTGCGCGGGCGCAGCTAGTTAGCCGAGGCCGTGGTCCTCGAAGAAGCCTTGCGGTGTCTCCTCCTGCAACAAGGGGTATCACTGAGCCAGACTCGCTCGTGGCCGCGTTAGACCGAGCAATCGCTTTTCGGTTATCTACTACACTTTAACTTCGTTTTTACAGCTACAATATCTTTAAGATTATTTGAATTCTGTTTTGTGGTGTTTATCAAAATATGCTGATATTACTACGACCAAATTGTTGAAAAATCGTTAGCAAGATGTTAAATACTTGTGTAAATAAAGAAAATGTTTTAATTTTTATAGAAAAGGTACCTCATTAGTAAAAAGTAAAAGTTTTATAACGTGTAAAATATATTTTATTTGAAATATGTTATTTTATCACATAGACATAATATGTATCATGAAACGAAATATTATCGTAAGAGATTATTACAATTTATTGCACAAAACTTCTTGATTATGTTATTAAAATCTGCGTCACAAAATTTTAAATCTAAGATAAATGTCTGATAATTTCATGAAAAATACTTTCCAAAAGGTAGGTAACAAAATTATATGAACAGAACCAAATACAAGAAATGTAGAAATAACTGTAGACGAGTCAATAATTTATAGTAATAATTTCGAAGGATTGGCAGTAATTTCATAGTCTAGTTTTATTTATAACTCAAGTTTATGCAGTCACTAGCGTCTACTTTGTTTAGAATAGGAAAACTTATAAAACTATAACAACCGCCACATCATTGAATAGCGTTTTAAGTTTTGCCTAATAATACCTAAATAGTCAAATCGTTAGGTTACGTCAAAATACTAAAATTAATAAATTCTTTTAAAATAACTTATGCAAATAATAAATTCAATCTAATTTAAACATTAATTCGTTTTCAACAAATCATAAAATTATAATAGTTCAACAGAAGAACAAACAAATAAAATTGACAAACTTCAAAATATAAACTAAAGGCAAATTAAATCTAATGAACAACTAATTAGATAATTTTATAATTACGGGAACCTTCCAAATTGGCAGTTTCACTAATTTAAAATACATTCAATCAAGAGTTTATAAAACAATATTCGTTCTTGGTCCACTTTGGCCTGGAGAAACAATTCCTTCATTACATTATACAAAGTACTTACCTACATATTTTAATATGTATGATAATATAAAACCAATCTTTAGTATCAGTCGCCCAATGTCTTTCGTAGAAAATCTATATCCAATGTATTTAATTTCTATATTATAAAATTACTGATAAGAATTTAATGACACTCTAGGTACACAAATTCTAAAATGATTATGTAGAAATATGATATTAAAAATATATGGCGAAGTTATTGAATCCAAACATCGTATGAATTGGCGATTGAATAGTCAAAAAACGTCCCTTGTGCACCTCGGTGCACTAGTCTTGTATCGCAAGTAGTGGGGCGCGCAGTGCAGGCCGCTCCCGGAGTCCGGAGTCCGCTAGAGGAGCCCCACTTCCCGTAGCGCCGCGTCCACGGTCTCGTCCTAATACAATTCACGCCGTGAACATGCAGCTAAGCTAGACGCTTCATTAATTACTTGGTGTTCAACCTTACCATGCATTCATTCTGATATTTATTTCTGTGTCTTTTTACTGTTCGAGCTAAAAATCAATTGAGATAGTAGGTTTTTGTTAGAAATAGAATACCTACTGCATTTCATCTACCTAATATTTTTCTATCAAAATCTAATTCAAGATTCAAGAGTTGTAAGTCGAATGTATACAGGGTCGAAGTTTGATTTGTTGTGGTGCATTTTATTTGCTGAGATTTTTTTTTATTGTGTGTAGAGGTTTAAAAATCATATTTAGTTAGTAATTGAGGCAGGAAATCGTTTGCAAAGTATTGTTTTTTATCACGGAAAATGGTCTTTCATCAAATTAAATTGTTGCGAATGTTAATAATCAAAAATTATTATATTAAAAACGAGTAAGTTAGCATGCTGTTAATATTATTGTTATATCACTAGATTACGCCAAGGAAAAGCGTTAGAAAATTTGTACAATTGCTCCTTCACCGACACCACACCGGACACACGGGAAATCCGCAGCACGAGTTGTTGAAAATATATAAAAACATAATTAGACAGTCATGAAATTACTTAATAATTTTAGAAACCCATCATTTTTGGAACCTTGTGTTTCGAAAGGAAACACGGTCTATATCTCTTGTATACAGCGTATTTGGAAAACTAATAAATATTTAACTCGTGCAACGGATGCTTGGGACAGGAACATGGTACATGCAAGAAAACAGATTAATTTGTTTATATAATGTATTTCGACAACCCATTACAGTAAATGCATGAACAAACAGCCAGACCATAACCAAAAAGGACACTGTTTTACACAGTGAATTATAGAATCATATATTACCCTGATTTTATGATGTTGCTAATGAATGCAAGAATGAATTACTTATAAATGAAGTGTTTGAGCAATAGATTCGTTTATTCTCACCATGTTGAATATTCCATCTTGACAAAAATACAATGTTTTCATGAAAAAGCACGGTAAAGCAGTGTCCCGATACAATATAAGAATCGTAAAATTTAACTACACATAATATAAAGCAACGATATACAGATAAACTATTTATAACTAACTATAATGACGCCTTGTTTACCTAACAACTAAAAGTACATAATAACGCATGAAACATCTAAATTCGAGATTTTTTATGATTTTTCTGAGATTTTCTGTATGTATTATATACTGAGAGTGTGTGATTGCTAATAAATGCGAGAGTGGCAAAGAAAGAATTACTTCAAGTAAATGTTGACTACATACTGTACTGAATAAATAAATAAAATAATGCTTGGATAAATATAGAAACACAGAGAAGCGCATGCAATAAAACAACTTAACAAGATAGTTGAATAGCTTATTTAATTCGTGATTGTCCAAGGTTGTGCGACACATCAGTGTAACAATCCGTCGTTCAGGTCCTGACCGCCACCAATGCATGCATATCACACCAAAACAAAGGACAAAATTAGCAGAGTGCAGTGGAAGATAGAGGAGATTGTATAAGCAGAGTGTGAGGACACAGCCGGCGTATGAAGAGTTAGTATGTAATATCTAATAAAATTGAGCAAGAAATGTTTAAAATTAACTTTATTCATTAGAGGCCCACTTGCACACATCACTAAACACATTTAGCGTTAAATATGCTCATTTAAAACATTGTTACACCTTTGCTAATTTCAAACTAATAATAACAAAAATAGAACGAAGTTTTAAATTTGTTCAGTGCTAAAAGTATTCAGTAACTTGGGTGCCTAAATGATTGATTCACAGTATGTATGGTTTGTAGACATCGATATCCAACCCGTCTGTGAATTTACGTTAGCTAATTACGAGACTGATACAACGCAGTGATGTACAAACAGGAAGTAATAGTAAGTTCTAGTTTGATCTAATAATTGAGCAAGGTTTGCCTTCAATCGCCGACTGCTTCACACATTTGACTAGTACATTAGCTTTAGATAACGTCGTCTATAAAAGTTGTTAATATTTGTTTGTGTACAAGTGCAGTTTTATTTTCTATCTGTTATTGTTAAATAAAGACTATTCTTTTTTTAATATCATCGATGGTAACTATGATAATAAACATTTAAATAAATTTAAATTGACATTAATATTTTTATCATAATATATCTAATATATTTGCATAGTTAGGCACTAATATAGCTTTTTATTATAATAGTTATTGATTTTAGTCCCTTATAGTATTATTTTGTTTTTGTTATCTATCGTAGGACATCTTTTACTGGTGATTTGAATTTACAAGTAGGTTTTAATATCATTTTGTGATATGTAGAGAAAAATCTGGAAACGGATTTGTCTCATGTTCATTGATAGTTATTTAACATAAACATTCTTCTCCAGAAGATTCTCTTCCAGAAGTGCCAAGTATCTGCATTATTTCTAATGAAACAATTTGCTGCCCAATGCAACATGAAATAAATATGTTTCCAATTAAATATATTGTGTTGCTACACCGTAGTTGAATAAATTGATATGTGTCAGACATTAGTGCTTCTTTGAAGTTAATCTACAAGGCAGTGCTCCTACTCGCGTACATTAGTGTAATAATATCTAATACATAATCAAAAGGCACTACTGAGGCCACTGTCCTATTAACTGGTCCACTTTATATACCTTTTTATATATTTTTATTCAATATTTATATCTATAAAAACATCTAGATGTGTTGCGACTAGATACGATTCATTGTTATATGGCAGTTTTTTTAATGAGTATAAATTAAATTATCCGTCTATAATTCATGTTTTAGGAGAAGCTAAATAATACCTTAACATACCCATTATAATACATAAACTATCCACATTTTCCCTGATAATTAATTACTGATAATAACAATACATCAATAATCTTAAAGGAACAAAATGAATTGCTGATATCCAATATGCAAAAACATTTGTTGGATATTTTAGGAACTACAAAATTGATGTTACTTATTGAATAAAGAATAGAGGATTCAGAGTAAAGGCTCCACTTGGCCACAACACACTTTTATAAAGGCATAATCCTAAAAATAATCGGATAACTTAACAACTTCCTAAGATAAAATAGCACAACTTTAAAAATGTTAAACTTCCAAACTGAAACTTGCTATTTTTGCACCTACACGTCGTCCTGAATACGGCCCTGCCTATTAAGACCATCTCTTCCTAACATTAGTACGGACTATACACGCTGATTTTTTGTGATTCACCAATTGTGCAAACCTAATTTTTGTATAGTCATTTTACTGTTCACTATAAATAGAATAGAATCTAGATTCGATTTATTTTCGATGTACGGTTAACAATTTCAACACAATTTCATTGTTCTAGAAATATGTTTTGCTTATTGACATCAATTTGTATATTAAGTAAGCACAGTTAGTAAAGCCACTGAAAACTCAATGTGTATCGTTATTTACGCCCTGCATCACCTAGTTAATTAGACAAGCTCATTATCCTGGCTACTGACCTCTTGGAGCAGATCCTGTGCAGCGATAGCTTTCAGGACGTTCTTCTTGCTGGTCTCTTGCAGCTCACCGCCGAGCACCAACTCGTCGAGGATAAAATATGCCTTCTCGAAGTTAAAGATTATATCCAGCTCACATACCTGGAAACATGGATACAGTTCCTTTATTTAGTTATACAAAATCATCATTATGATTGGCTGGCACAGTATTTAATTTATTTTTGTACTAGCTTTTGCCCGCGGCTTTGCCCACGTTTATTATACATATAAACCTTTCTCTTGAATCACTCTATTAAAAAAAACCGCATCACAATCCGTTGTGTAGTTTTAAAGATCTAAGCATACATAGGGACAGACAGACAGAGGGAAGACTTTGTTTTATAATGTAGTGATGTACCTAAAGCTATTGCTGTGAAGACCTAAAGAGAGAAATAACAAAAAAAAAATAACTTAATTGGTTCACTATATTCGGAGCAAATTGGCTGTGACAGACACACAGACACACTTGTGATCCTATAAGGTTTCCGTTTTTTCCGTTTGAGGTACGGAACCCTAAAAAAAATTACAAGTACATCATCATCATTCTCCTGCTTTTATCCCAATGTATTTGGGGTCGGCGCAACATGTCTTTTTCTTCCATACTTCTTCTATTAGTCGTCACCTCGGTAGTCACTCCCTTTCTAGCCAAAGGTGCTGATTTCTCTTATTTCTAAAAAATCTATGGGCTTAGACAAATAATATGTTGTCTTGGGTCTGGATTTGTGCATATTAAAGACACAATGAGGTTGTTTGCTGGAAGCTTTGCCGCAAGATACTGTTGAGTGTTTGTCACTTGGAATGAAAAGCGACCAATCAGTGACAAGACATAACACTTAGCGACAACACACAGTAAAGTTTTAACAACGAACTCCAGTGACATCTGAATGAAAGTAACAAACACTTAGCGCCATCTACTCGAAACTAATTTGACAGTTTACAGGACATATTCTATCAATGACTATTTCTCCCATATTATTATTATACTCTTTGGGCTATTTGGTCTTGTCAGAACTCTACAGTGAATGTAACTTGTAGAGGTCTATTCAAGACGCTAGCTAGATGATCGTGTAAATTTATGATTTTGAACTTTATCAAAATCATACAATTACAGGATCATCATCTGCCTAGCCTTTTCCCAACTATGTTATGGTTGGCTTCCAATCTAACCGGATGCAGCTGAATACTAATATTTTACACGGAGCGACTACCTATCTGACCTACACAACCCAGTTACTGGGTAACACAATAGCCCTTCGTAAAACTGGTTGTCAGACTTTCAGGCATTGACAAATACATTTACAGGATAACGCAAATAAATACTTACACTGCCAAAGTACTTGTCAAGCAGTTCCACATAGCGATGGATCAACTCCAGGGTCAGTAGTTCATTGTCCTCCTGCTCCATCGCACAACAGAAATATAGTGAGGCATATCTGTTGACGGAGAGGAATGATTAATTATTATTCATCCACTTAATAAAAATCACTAGCAGACATCACACAGGCTAAACAGCTGGATCTAGAAGCTTGAAATTTTGCACAAGAATTCCCTAAATGTTGAAGCTGAGCACTAAGGATTTTTGCAAATTCATCCCCTAAAGGGGTTACATAGGGATGAAAGTTTGTATGGTAGTTCATTTTCCATCAGGCAAACGGCTTGTTTTAAAATATAAATTTTTGATCTGTTGTGTATCTTATAAATGTTAATTCTCGTAACTTGCACAGTTGTAACTTATGTTTAAAAATAAAGTATTTGATTAATTCTTAAATAAGCTATTTGTTTTTCTTAATTTTTAATTGTAAAATGACTGCCTACTAGAAGCCGTTTGCATGTAAGTGTTCAACAGTTTTCACAATGATGTTTATTGTAGTTTCAAGTGTATTTTTCTTATGAACAATTGCTGGTTCATACAACTTTGTCAGGTTAAATAGTCCTTTGGCTGTTCCTGTTGCTAAATGATCAGAACAATCTAAACACGTATTTGTGAACAGTGTTAATTCACCAACATTTTTACATCTGATAACAGGTACGTGACTCCTGCAAAATAGTTTTTTTTTTTAATTAACATGCGCTTATATTGTTTGAAATTTAAATAATTATAATGTTGAGGAACTAATGGACTATTTAATAGTTGTGGCGTTTGTGTGCTTGTGTTTTAGTGTGTACCTTGTCAGTAAAACAATAAAATGAAAAAGTAAGTAAATGGAGTGTGTAATTGTCTGTAATTGGAGAAGATGGCTTTGAGATTTGGAAAGTATTTTTTTTTTATCAATATCATCATTTAACAGCATATAGTGCGGAAGCATGTAGATTTGGGTCACCAACCTTTTGTACACAATTTTGACATCTTTCCATTCTAAGAATGAACACATCTTGGGCTTCCTGGCTAGCACTGTAGTGATCAGCTCCCGAGTGATCTTCTTCTTCAGCTTGTCCGGATGAGCCACGTACCATTTCTGCAGTCTCAGTTTGCCTTGCCGGCTGAATAATAACATAAATTGCATCTGAAAAAGACCGATTTTTTATCACAATACTTTTAGGAAATTGAGGAAAATTAACATACTTCTTCATCACATAATGAAAATAAATAGGTAACACTATACTGCTTTTAGGTGGGCACACCTATAAAGATTGGATTTGTGCTAAAACACAAAAGGAGGAAAACTTTCGTCGTAAGAGGTTACTTACCATCGCTGAATCTTATATCTAAGTCACAGAATTACGTAAAAGGAATGTTTGATTCTTTTTCGCTTAATTATAACTTCAGTACATATTGTGCCTGGAATTTATTAAATAAAATAAGCCAAAATAATTAGTGGCTGACGTGACGACAACGACATTACGACATGCATGATCAATAATATGACGTCACGCGCACTGTCTGTCACACAGGTCTGTCATGTCAAGTCAGTGTCAGTTTGAAATAGTGATGTGTACTGGCGCAATTAAAATTAATCGACTATGCTACCATTTTTACGGTTATTTTTCCTTTTTCCTGTCCGCCTCTCCCTTAGACCATTTATTTAACATAGCCTGTCCATCCATTAGACTCGGAGAGTATTAGCTTCAAGGTGGAAGGAAGGTATATTCTACACTACTAAAAGTTACCAACAACGCCTTCCCTGTCAATTTCATTCAGGTGCCAAAAAATCCTTGATGATCCTTGTACCCATTCTCACTTTATGTAGATTTATTGATCATAGTTCAGCTAAATTTAGCTTTATTCCAGATCGTTACTCAGTTCGTGAATCGAACCCAAACAATGATTAGATTAATTGTTCTTTTATTCGACGTACGCACGTACGTAACAATATTACGGCGGGATTTTATCGCGCACTAGGTTTTCAACTCTAGTTGTTGAACCGAGCATTAATCAAGAATCCAACCTAACAACAACAGAATGCATTCTAGCGCGACGAAAAAACACACTGTTGAATTTTCAACTCTCGGCGTTAGCCACTCGAATGTAACATCAAGGGCGCAAAAAAAAAATCGCCGCGATATTTTTACGTCCGTGCGAACGTCGGCTTAAAGTTTGTCTGCATGTTCTTGTCTTATATGCCCATATTTGAAGAAGTAGATGATTTATTCAATGATGATTCAAATTGATTGAACTACATGGTTCTTCGCAGATATTTATGAGATAGAAAAAGGAACACAGCACCAATTTAATTCTGAAACTTTAAAAAGATGTGTAGGTAGGTAGTTCAAGGG
The DNA here is from genome assembly GCA_946251885.1 of Cosmia pyralina. Classification (NCBI taxonomy): domain Eukaryota; kingdom Metazoa; phylum Arthropoda; class Insecta; order Lepidoptera; family Noctuidae; genus Cosmia; species Cosmia pyralina. Next base: position 24,231,130 of record OX276351.1, read on the forward strand.
TTTCACACGGCTTCACAAGATGTGGTGCTAGAAAGGTATATTTAATTTTATTTTACCTGTGATTGACCACGAAGGCGTATAATAGGTATTCAGCAACAACACAACACCTTGTTGGTGACAGTGGCTAACCATGCCTAAGGTTTCTTTTCTTTTAATCACAATAAGTAGGTACACCAACACGTAATGCAGAAATCCTAACTACATAATAATTATTATAAATGCGAAAGTGAGTCTGTTTGTTTGTTACGGTTTCACGCTAAAACGGCTAAACGGATTTAGATGTTTGGCTCATGGGTAGACTATGACGGATTAGGAGATTTTAGGACATAGGATAATTTTTATCCCGGTAGTACGTACGTTCCCGACTTCCCGTGTGTTCAACCTCCACGCGGGCGAAGCCGCGGGCAAAAGCTAGTAATTGTATACCTAAAATAAAAGAGTTCATGTCAAAACACGAAATGTAGTTGAAAGAAAAATTGCTAGATGTAAACGGAGATTTCCATGTTCCTAAGTCGAGAGCTGGGCAAACACATCTTTGCTTGAGGCTAGATTTGAGTTTCAATTCAGAGGAGTGTAGGTATAGATAAATTTACCGTTGGAATAAGAACAATGCTCAAATACTGATTCTACACTTAGTGGATCGACTGAAAGATTAAACTGGACTTGAGGGAAGTTCTGTAATACGGACTTTTTTATAGTTTGCGAGACATGGGTAAGACCTATTTAGATGCTAGGTAGAGGCTAGATTTCAGATAGTAAAGCTTCTATTTAATTGGTCTGGTGAGCCATGATCCTACATCTAGGAGCAAATGTGTTCTGTGATGCCAGTGCCATGAGACTGAACATCATGACAATATTTGAAGGTGTTTGAGGTGGTATCAGCCAACTCCGCCGCAAAATAATAACAAATCTCCATGATATTTATTTTGAGAAAACCATTTCTATGACCATAACTACCCGATATATTACTTTCCTCTATTACCACAACCAACAAAGTTATTGTTCCTGAGCAACCACAGAATAATAACTAAAGCAGTTCTTTTTTTTTGGCCTCGCACGGTTTGTGCATTTAGCCATGTCAAGTTTAGAACTAAAGCAGTTATTGGTTATTGTTCCGAGATACCGTAGTATCCCTAAGTAGTCTGTGGTTCTGAGTGAGCAACAAACCAAACCATCGACAACCACGACAGCGTCTGTTGCACAGACTTTATGTAATATTGTCAGTCGAGAAAAATTGTCACAATCCCATCCAAATAAAAAAAGTACTCTATGAATCCCATCGTCTGTGCACAATCCTTTTAGTGAATTTCCATTTCCTGAGGATTTTTTCGACTACTTATTGCACTCGGATGCTTGACAATAAATTAGAAAAATAAAATAAAAATAGGTAAATATTCGAAAGAATCGATGTATCAAGAACACAAGGAACATTTAGAAATTGTTTACTTATGGGGAAACCACCACAAAAAGCACCATACCCTGCCTACGCTACTAAGGACACCTACAGTATAAAGAGTGCATTTGGATATCCATGCCCCGTTGTAGCAGCTTGTTGCTTTTTTATCCCTTTAAAAATCGGTTCATATATCATAGCAGCTCTTGGAATATTGCCCACAATAGCGTGTATACTCCTGGCTACGCCACTTGGAATGGAGACAGTGCATGAATTTGGCCTACCTAGGTGGTATTGTCCAGGAATTAAGTGGATGTATGGTATTCTGGGTGTTTTCGTGATTGCCTCGCATTTAATTTTGTTCGTGGCTATTGTATTACGCATACGACAACTGTTAGTCTTATATTTGTGGAATTTGTTTGCTTACATGGCCGGAAGCTTTGGACTGGCTATAATCATATCTGCAGAAGCAATCAAATCAGGTCACGTAAACTTTGGCGTGGCTTTTTTTATATTGGCTGCTTTATATACATTAATTTTATTTTACTTTTGGATTGTAATTAACAGTGAATTGTATGTTGAAAAGGAAGACTCAAATGTAGTCAATATTCATATAACAATTATATAAAGCCTCAAGTGCGAATTTCAAATAATATCATGCAAGCCGACCGATTTTTAATCGATGTATACGATTTCCGTACAATGAGAGTTCAGCTTATATTGTAAATGTATAGCTTGTTATGTAGCCGTATGTACAGAGGGCCAGCACATCAAGCTACCCCAATCTGTCAAATTTTCCCAATTGAATATGAACCTTATTCTTTTGGTGTAAAGTTGAAAATCCATCAAAGAAATTTGACAGATTAAGGTAGCTTGATGTGCTGGCCTCTGTACCTACTTACCTAATATTTAACATTATTTGCCCGACTGCGGCGAAGCCAAAAAGGAGGGTTTTTTTAACCTGTATGTATGTGACGTCCTGTAGCCTAAACGGCTTGACCGATTTTGATGAATGTCAAGTCGTTAGATTTGTCTTTAATGCGCAAGTGTCACTGGGTATATGAAAATTTGACATTTTTTTATAAAAAATAAAAATTGCGGATTTTTGGCGCAAAAATGTTTGTTTTCAAAAAAAAATTCTCCCGAACCTATCATCGAGTGGGGTACCTAAGTGTCAAATGAAGGGTTTGTAGGTGATTACAAAAATATATAGGCACAAATTATATGTTTAAATGTAATTTGGAATGAGAAAAAAATCAAAAAACCCGACTGCGTAAAAGTGAAATCTAAAAAATATGGAAAAAAGATGACCTATTTTGTCTCCAAACAATATTATCTCATGCAGTCGGAGGCATCTTCTTAAATTTAACAATAACGACCAATTAATTGCCTCCGGCTGTATGAGATTGTTCGGAGACAAAATAGGACATCTTGTTTCCATCTTTTTTAAAGTTCACTTTTTATGCATTCGATTTTTAAATTTTCTAAAATAACGTGGCCTAAATTACTCCTCATAACATCAGCTATCTGCCAGTGAAAGTCCTGTCAAAATCGGTTCCGCTGTTTCGGAGATTAGCCGGAACAAACACACAGACGGATAGATATTAGACAAACAGATAGGCAGACAGAGAGACAGACAAAACATTTTTTAGTTTAAATAGTTATTTTGTTATATGTAGGCTTATGTACTTTCATATCCATTTATTAAAAAGCTGTTATTTTGACATTACAAAGAGACACTATAATTTTATTTATTTGTTCTAAGTTGTAATTTTTTGTGAAAAATAACTTTAATTTCGGAAGTCGGTCGGTCGGTGTCGGTGGTATTTTCGTTTTTTGCCACCGACTTCCGAAATTAAGTTATTTTTCACTTTGTAGTGTTGTTTTTGGAAGTCGGTTGTATTTTTTTGTAAAAAAGTTTTCACTTTTTAGTTGTGGTACCTACCCCACACAAATTCTAATACCACTACCTGCAAAACAAACTAGAACATCATCCATATAAAAGTAGGAAAAAAATACGTATTATTGAAGCTAACTCAAAAATTACCAAAGCAAAGTTAATCAATTTTATATGGGACCAACTGTGATGTATACCCTCTCGAATAAAACAAAAAAAATCCAAATCGGTCTAGTCATCTTCGAATAATCGGGGAACATACATAATAAAAAAAAAAAAAAGGTTCCGACGAATTGAGAACCTCCTCCTTTTTGAAGTCGGTTAAAAAGAGAAGTCTTGACTGACTGACTCATCAACGCCCAGCCCAAACCCTTGGACCTAGAAAGCTGAAATTTTGCACAGAGGTTCTCTTTATAATGTAGACAAGGAATAAGGAAGGAATTCCCGGTAGTACCTACGTTCCCGTGGGATATTTTCAGACATCCACGCGGGCGAAGCCGCTGGCAAAAGCTAGTTCTGAATAAAGTTCAAAATACAATATTAACTGGCTCGTTGGTATTGGCTAGCACTAAAGCCTGTGCTAAAGCTAGAACTCGTTTTGTATTATGACGGATTGTATTTTAGCTTGAATTCGACACTCGTATTATAATGTTGTTTAGAGTGTGTTTTATGCTTTTCAATCAACTCAACTCAAAGCATTTATTTCACTTAAACCAATTACAGGCACTTTTGAATTGTCAAAGAGTCGGTCAGTTAGTCGTCAGTTAATCATTAAAATAATTAGCCAGATACAAATCACTAGATATGATATTAGACTTCAAACACGGGCAACAGCCCAAAAGTGAGGGGTACGGATTGGGTACGGAAGCGAGTCGCGTCACAACACAAGTTATCATCATCTGCTTAGCCTTTTCCCAACTACGTTATGGTCAGCTTCCAGTCTAACCGGATGCAGCTAAATACCAGTATTTTATATGGAGCGACTGCCTGTCTGACCTCCACAACCCTGTTACTGGGTAACATGATTTCCGGCCCTTGGTAAGACTAGTTGTCAGACTTTCGGGTTTCTGACGACTCGTAACGACTGTAGAAGATCCACGAATGACAGCCGGGACCAACGGTATAAGGTGCTTTCCGAGGCACGGAGGGTCTTGGTGTAAAGATGGTCACCCATCCACGAACCAAACGCGGCAAGCGTAGCTTAACCTGAACGATCCACCCGTGTGGCTGCCAAAACACTAAGTCTTGTCTTTTGAAGGAGAATGGGTAAGGCCGTACCCAGACATGTGCCCAGACACAAAGTTAATTGTAGCATTATGAACTATGTCTGTCTTTGTTGCCCTCATCAAGTAGTTTAATTAATCCTAAGACAGCATATCTGAATTCAATGGGGGAAAAAAGATATGTGAAGAAAATAAGTTGATTTAACAAATACAATAATAATTAAATAAAAGAATAGGAGTGTTCTTTACTTACATACATAAATCACGTCTTCTTCCCATAGGGGTAGGCAGAAACTACAGAACGCCACTTCTACGATCCTTATATACTTACCTACATCTTTTGCCTCGTTTTCACCTGACCTTTCTGAAGAACATCACTATAATAAATATCTAACTAACTAACTCACATCTGCCTTGTAAATTGCGCACCCGTTGCCTAATCACATCATTCAAATCTGCCTAGCCTTTTCCCAATTATGTTGGGGTCGGCGTTCAGTTTAACCAGATGCAGCTGAATACCAATATTTTACATAGAGCGACTGCCTACCGGACCTCCACAACCCAGTTACTGGGTAACTATAACTATACTCTATGGTAACACGATACCCCATGGTAAGGTTGGTTGTCAGACTTGGGCTTCTGACCACTTCTGACTACCCGTAAAGATTGTCAAAGATCTACGAATGACAGCCGAGACTCATCAATCTTTATTTTAATCAGTCAATCATCTCTTGTAAACAGTCTCCCCAAATATAAAAAACTCATTTGCTCGCTCCGCATTCATTATCATTTATTTTCACATCACATTCACACACACATCCTCTTCTCTTACAAACACCATAACCTTCACCTTATTCACATCTATATTCATCCCTTTCATCTTATATGCTTCATCCATCACAGTCACCATGACTTGCAACTATTCTGCTGACGATGAAAGTAGAGCTTGATCATCTGCGTAGAGAAGGCATTTGACAGGCAACACATTCATCCTCAATCCGCACTCACCTTTTTTCAAATCTGTCAGACAACTATATATGTACAAGTTGAACAGCCACGGTGACGATACAAAACCCTGTCTAACACCCCTTGAGATGCAGAACCAGTCCTTTTCTATCCTAACAAAAGCACTGGAATCCTTGTCTATAGATTTCAGTGCCCGTACCAAGCGCCAGTCCTCACCGTACATGGATAGTGTCGACTACAGTTCTTAATTTTTTATTTCATTAACATACACATCATTTACATTTAAAAATATTTTTATAAAAACATTTATGAATTTAAAAAATAGTAGCCCACTGATATTGGGAACAGAGTCCAAGCTACCGGTGGTCAGGGCTCTAGAGAGAGGAACCTCCCCTCTATGCGTGCTGTGTCCAGGAGTACTGCTTTCTGAATCAAACCTTTGACCCAACCACGCAATGAGAGGCGTCTGTGGTGTTGGTTCTCTGCTATTAGACCATTAACCGTAACGATTATAGGTATAATGTTTGCAGAGTCCACGTCCCACATGTTGACAACCTCGTGTGCTAAGTCAAGATACTTGATTTTTTTAACTTTCTCAGTTTCACGAGATTCTCGTTATAAAGGACAGCGAGAACAACAATCATTGCACGGCGCTCTCGTCACTTTATCACCACAATATCTGGCTTATTGGCTACAACAGCAAAAAACATATTCCAGTGCAAACGCACGGTCAAAGCGATGATCCATTGTCAGGCATTGAATTTCTTGATTCTGATTTTGTATTATAATTCCGAATAAAATAATAAAACCTTTTTTACCTGGTGTGTACAAAAAAAGTCTTTTATTATTGGTTCTAAATCAAGCCAAAGGCCCTATATTATTCACCCATAGGCATTGATTTTGAACATTTTGGAGCTGACCGTGAAGGCCAGCAACAGTAGCAACTGCGCTTTTCAGGCACCAATCTTATACTTAGAACAATGATTATGCAATATTATCCCATATATTGCATTAATCATTGTTCTAAGGATATAATAAAATATCAATAGGCGCTGCTTCATAGAGCAGCAATAAATTGTTTAACATTTTATATGGTGCGTTTAATCTTTATGTACCTTATAATATAAATGTTAGTCCCAAATGAGCAAGTTGATAATGCTGCTTAGTTGGATATTCGATAAAACGTTGTCATGCTACGCATGCAGGCCTTTCCCTTCACTGGTGTAATGTTAGTTATATCACTGTAGTCTTTCAGTTATATCTTGTGTAGGAGGGTAACAAGATTATTTTTTATAGTTTACATTGCAGTAAAGGGCCTGGAAATTATTTCAAGGATGCAATTGAAAGTTCTGATAGTATCTATTATTTTTATTTTATAGTTTAAAAATAACTAGTACAACTTAAATGTGTCATGATTAACAATAAGCCTTTAACCAACAATATACTTATTATAATTTAAGCCTCGTACTGGTACAACTTAAATGTTACATGATTAACGATAAGCCTTTAACCAACAATTTACTTATTATAATTTAAGCCTCGTATCCACTAGGCAACAATTGACGCGCAATGTTGCACATGTTAGGGACCTTGGGAGTTAACATTTAAAGCTCACTTTAATTTTGATTGGTCAAGTCATTGTTACAACAAAATCATTTAAAATATGAACACTTTAGATAGGTAGCTTGTGATACTGACATTAGTATTCTTGTGATGAACTATTAGTGGGTTGTTGTCTCTTCGTGTTCTTTGGTAAGAGCTTTTGTTCAATATGTGGTATCACGCCACCCTGTGATATGGTCACATCTTTCAGCATTTTGGATAGTTCATCATCATTGCGGACAGCCAGCAAAATGTGCCGCGGTGAGATTCTAGAAGCATACAAACAATACTAATATTAAAACAATCATACTGGTTGGTAGTTAGGTATTTATTTATTATTTACCTACTCTGTCTATTGTAAGCAGAAATCATAAGATACATTTTTCAGAAACTGAAGGTAGTCCAAATAAAATGTGGCTGTCTTCAACGTTTATACTGCAATTACACATTCGTGCTCGTGATTCGCCTCACCATTCGACAAATTGTTTGGCGAGATTATTCATGTGGCTTTAGGCTACATGAGTGACGTTTACACTTTTGCGAAACACTGTTTACATATTCGTGCTCGTGCCTCAACTCGCCGCTCGCCTCATCACTCGCGCAAATATCTTAAGTGTGTGTCTCCTCAGGTCTCATAGCCAGAACAACAAGGATGGATTCCACCAATTAATGCAGAAAATGTTTTGAAATGAAAACATTCAATAGCATGTTACTGTAATGGAGTGGAAATTTTGGCCTAAGTAAATTTAAAATAAATTTTGGCGTGTGGGTAGGTGCTAGATTCATCATAATTTAAGCAAACTCACCTGGATCTGTGATTATCTTCAGCTGCTTTTGCAGCCAACTCCAATATCTCAGCAGCTAAGTACTCAAGCACTGCTGTCATGTACACGGCCGCGCCTTCACCAATACGAGATGAGTAGTTGCCGTCTTTGAGAATCCTATGGATTCTGCCCACAGGAAGATTCAAACCTGCGCGAGAACTGCGAGTCTTGGCCTTTGCCCTCATCCCGGCTGGGCTGTTATCTGTAAAAGTTGTTCTTAATTAGTTTTCATAGCTAGTCGTACAAAAATACAAGTTTGATTCAAATTGACGCCGAACCGAAATCTTGAACTTGACAGACACTAGAATAATAAGTCAGTGGGTCGTCGTAGGGGCAAATAATACTCACTTTTGTTTACTGGCTTCACAGGCATGATAAGATTGATTTAATTTCAAGAGACGTTTCCAATGGTTTTCATGCACTCGATCTACACTAACGGTAATTTGATTTGCGATTTTTTTTTTTTGACAATTGTTGACTGACAGATTGTGCAAATACGCGGGAAAATTCACCTTTGGTTATTTATCTGTGGGAATTTAGTTTCTGGAATGTGGGACAGCTGTCTGTGCTGTGGCGCATCGAGTCGTGGAACAAGGAAATAGCGGCAAATTTAACAATTCTTCAGAAGGCAATATTAAATTATTAATGTCTGAAAAACTATTTGATACTTTTGTATTGTTATGTTGATTCTTGTTGATATGAGTTGGAATGTAGGATTGATATAATCTATAATTTTGTCTATTCTTCCGTCGACAAAACCCGTTTCTACGTTGCCACCATCACGGATCTTAATTTTGATAACACAAAAAATTAGTCGCTCATTAGTCGAAATTTGTCGCCAATTATCAGAATTTGCCGGTCGCAGGTTCAAAAGGTATAAGGGTTTATAGGGGGCCGATCTGGAGAGCATCTCCCCAGCTTGGCTAAATTTATATCTTGAAAACTAGGCCACCTAGCGAAGATCTGTTTTCTTCCAAATTTAGTCGCAAATTAGTCGCAACTTTTCGCCAAGTCAAGTCACAGATTTAGTCAAGTCTTAGTTTAGTAGATATAATAAGTTCAATTTTTAAGTATAGTCTAAGACCTAGACTAGATCGAAGAGTTTACGATAAAATCTTTGATCTAGCTCTTGGACTATACTTAAAAATTTAACTCATTATTTCTAAAAATAAAAAGAGAAGTCCTGACTGACTGATTGACTGACTCATCATTGCCCAACCCAAACCATTGGACCTAGAAAACTGAAATTTTGCACAGAGGTTCCTTTTATTAGACAAAGAATAAGGAAGGAATTCCGGTAGTACGTTCCCGTGGGATATTTCCCGACATTCACGTGGGCGAAGCCACTGGAAAAAGCTAGTAACTAAAACCCGACTAAATCTGTAACAGCGACTTTTGGCTTAAAATGATTACACTTTTTCTTCAGGCGCTTTTCTGATGTAAATATATTAAACACTTTTTTTATTGAAATTAAAGTTTCAAAAGTATAATAACGATTCAAACGTAGTTGTACTAGATCGTATTAAAATTTGGTGTGTTCAGTTTAAGATCATGCCATGTGTTTTTCATTAACTGAATAGTGGTCCCGTCATTTTGATATCAAAATAGCGGGACCACTTTCTTTTATTACTTAATAAGAATTAAAAAAATATTCCCAGTGGTTACGAATGTATGCGTACTTGCGTAGGTAGCTTGAGACTCGACTCGCCGAATATCAGATAATACGCTGTGCTGTTACTTGAATTAACGCCATCTAGCGCAAGACTAGAACTGTAAATACTTCCCTCCCTCGTTACGTTAGTCGCTCGGCGACGCCAGCGCTCGCCGGGCATTGGCTTGATAACAAAGTGGTACACCCCGAGCGAGCCTCGCAGCCGTTCATTCATAAATCAGAGTAATATTCGATGCCTACATAAGTACAAGCGGGAATAATTCCCCGTAAGTAGTTATCCAGTTGTGACTAGGTAAATATTATTTTATTTTTGTATGGTTGAGTTTAGAATGTGTCGATTTTGTACTGATGTTATGTACTTTGCTTTACGATAATAAGTAGGGATACGTACCTACCTTTTTACGACGATCTTTTACAAAAAAAAAAAAATATTTCTTGGTAGAATATTTTTCAACCAAAATCAATACTTAGTTCAAATAAGTATTTAAAGAAATTATTGAAATAATCATAAAAAAATAATGTAAGTAATTGGAATTACCTTTTTATTAGTAGGTAAGTACGGTCTACAATTCTACATAGTATCATAAACTTGAACTATTTTATAAACTCAGTAATCTACCTATGTATTTACCTCTTTACCACTTTCACACTTAATCTTAATCTCCAGTTCTGGAGGCATAGCGCTTGATGGCGCGCTTCTCCCAGGCTGCTCCGACTTTCGGTATCTCGGTTCACTCGTGCAAAGCGATGGCGAAGTAGATCGGACGGTTAAGCATAGGATTAACACTGGATGGATGAAATGGCGGCAGGTCACGGGGACAATCTGCGACTCCCGCATTCCCCTTAAACTTAAGGGGAAGATATATAAAACAATGGTTAGACCTGCTGTCTTGTATGGATCAGAATGTTGGGCCACAAAAGGGATGAATGAAAAGCAGTGGCTAGAAAGGGGGTGACTACCGAGATGACGAATAATAGAGAAGTATGGAAAAAAAGGATATGTTGCGCCGACCCCAAATATTGGGATAAGGGCAGGAGAATGATGACTTAAATCGCATACAAAAACTTGTTACGTAAGTACTTATCTGAGTAGATGAAAAGTATTATTCGGAAGTTTTCAAATCGAATAATACTCAGATTTACGAATGAACGCGTAGTAATGCAATGACGCGTAGTAATCAGTGTTGCCGTTAGGATCATCTAGTTTGTGGCTACATCAAAGAAAAAAGTTGCTAGTTTTGTAAATAAATTACTTTCGAAATTCCGCTAAAAGTGGCTAAAGCATTTTTGGCTTACTTTATGCTAATAATTTTAATATATAGGGATAAGTGGATTTAATAGGGTTGTTAAAAAAATATTTGAAACTGGTTACAAGTTTATAGTTAAAAACATTAACATTATTGTTTTTATAGTAAATAATTAAAAACAAATTGAAAGTTTACAATGTCTTCTGGAATCTCTTCGACAATGAATGATGATGTGGATGGTATTTCAGTTGGTTTTAGTGGTTTGACGGTTTTTGTGAGTTTGGGTAAACCTTCAGGTGGGAAAACAGTAATAGAAGTAGGTATGTAGTAATAATCTAAAAGTAGCCAGAAGTAGATAGATTCATTTTGGTGGCTAAAATGGATTATTTTTTGGCTAGAACCGTTGAAAATCGCTAGATCTAGCCACAAAGTGGCTAAAACGGCAACACTGGCTAGTAAGACGTGGCCGTAGCTAATATGGCTATAGGTACATAATTATAATCATTAGAATCAGCAATACAACTCCATAAGTTAGAATTGACCTCAAATCTAGCGATTTCATGAAATTATGAGGTTTGAGGTCAATTCTAACTTATGGAGTTGTATTGCTGATTTTAATGATTATAATTCTGTAAAACCATATTAGCTACGGCCGCGTCTCATATTTTAATCAATATACAACCTGCCACTGACCTGCAAATTGCAAAAAACATAAGAAAGAAAATTTGAATTTCGCGGGCTACCTTAGCGCATCTAGCGGTCCATAGTCAAACTTTAATAGATAATCCATTAGTTTACTTAGTCTTCGTAAAAATGTTTTTGCTTTACGATGTAGGTACCTGCAATCTGTCTAGCCTTCTCCCAATTATGTCGGGGTCGGCTTCCAGTCTAACCGGATGTGCTGAATACCATTATTTTACATGGAGTGACTGCCTATCTGACCTCCACAACCCATTAACTGGGTAATACGATACCCTTGGTAAGACTGGTTGTCAGATTTTCGGGCTCCTAACGATTCGTAACGACTGTCAAAGATCCACGAATGACAGCCGGGACCAACGGCTTAACGTGCTTTCCGAGGCACGGAGAAGTTTCGGTATGTAAAGATGGTCACCCATCCACGGACCGACCCCGGCAAGCTTAGCTTAACCTGATGGATTTGCCCATGCGGCTGTTATTACTTAGCCACGAGCTCCTCACGATGTAGGTACCTACCTAATGAAAAAAAAATGTTCTTATGTAAGTAGCTAGGGATACCTACTTTTTACGACGATGTTTTACCAAAAAGTTTATTTTTTTCTTTATAGAGTAGGTACGTAGTGCTGAACCGAAATCAATCGTTCAAATAATGTGTAGTTATGTACACACGGACGGCTACATATCAAGCTAGGTATACATTTCCAGTACTTCTATGCTGATCTCGCATTGTATGGTTTCCTTCACAGATAAAAGGTCAGCTTATATTGGAAATGTATAGTTTGGTAGCGTGTGTACTTACATAAAGAAACAATTGAAATAATTACAATAGTTACCGTTTTAATATAACAGTACCTACCTACCTATGTATTTACCTCTTTATGTACATAGTATTCTCGCAAAATAACACATTTACACCTAAACCGCATACAAAAACTTATTACGTAAGTACTTATATAAGTAGACGAAAGAAATATTCAGAAGTTTTCAAATCGTATTATACTCGAGTTTTATCAATGAACGCGTAGTAAATAAAGTCACTGATATTAGCGCTATGTAGCAGGTGAAATTAAGCGGTAACTGAACAACTTCTGTCGGTGCACGGTGGTGCTCGCTCGCATGCGCTTTCTGCTGCTGCAGTGACTAATAAGTTTGTTGATAAGGTTGAGAATGATGGAAGATTCGTAGTTCACCAACGCGGAACATATGTAATTTGCAATGGTAATTGCATCGCCATCTAGCAGTTAATAGTCGAAGTCTTAAGTGAGAGCCTGGGTTTTGGCCTTTGGGGCTCTCGGGCCTCGACTAGGGGGGCTCCTAAGCGCATGCTTATGCCAGTTCCCACTTCATTGGAAGACAGGGAAATTGGTCCTCATTAAGAAGCCCTGTGGACTCTCCATCCGCTTACCGGCCTATCGTGCTGCTCGACGAGGTGGGCAAGCTCTTTGAAAGAGTCATTGCAGACCGCCTCGTCGGGTGGCTGGTGCAGGAGGGGCCGGATTTGGCGGAGAGCCAGTTTGGTTTCCGCAGGGGGCGCTCTACGGTGGACGCCATCATGCGCGTGCGAGCCCGCACGACGGGGGATGCTGTGGCCCGGGGTGGTGTCGTCTTGGCGGTGTCTCTAGACATCGCTAACGCCTTCAATACCCTGCCCTGGAGTTGCATCAGGGAGGCACTCCGGTATCACCGGGTGCCAACCTACCTCCGTCAAGTGGTCGAGGCCTATTTGACGGACAGGGCCGTCATCTACCCCGGTCATCAGGGAGAGTGGAACCGGCGAGAGATGTCGTGCGGTGTCCCACAGGCATCTGTCCTGGGGCCACATCTGTGGGACATCGGGTACGACTGGGTGCTGCGCGCCGACCTCCCTAGCGGCGTCAGCGTTGTATGTTACGCTGAAGACACGCTGGTCCTGGCGCAAGGGAGGTCGCACCAGGCGGCGGCCGAACTAGCGACAATCGTAGAGAGGATCCGACAGTTGGGACTCGAGGTGGCCCTGCACAAGTCCGAGGTCATGTGTTTTCATGGTTCTCGGAACGCGCCACCGTCGGGTTCCCAAATAACGGTAGGAGGGGTTCACATCGGAGTCGAGTCGACGATGAAGTACCTGGGACTCGTCCTCGACAGCCGGTGGAACTTCGTTGAGCCCTTCCGACGTTTGGCTCCCAGACTGGAGCGGGCCGGGGCTGCCTTGAAGCGGCTCCTGCCCAATCTGGGGGGTCCAAACGCCTCCTGCCGGAGGCTTTACGCGGGGGTCATGCGGTCCATGGCCCTTTACGGGCACCGGTGTGGGCGTGTTCCCCGAGCCTGCGACCGGCCCGCCGGTTGAACGCGTCCCAGAGGGTCATGGCCATCCGGCTAGTCCGGGGATACCGCACGGTCTCCTGTGAGGCGGCGAGCCTCCTTGCCGGATTACCGCCATGGGATCTGGAGGCAAAAGTCCTCGCGCACGTGTGGGAGTGGCGCGAGGAGGCGAAACGCCGGGGCGTAACTCCGCTGCCGCGAGAAATCACGGTAGAGAACACGCTTTATGCTGAGATGGGAGCCTTTTTGGCCTCGCACAGGTCTCTTTTTTTTTTATTCTGATTTCTTTTTTTTGTTTTTTTTGCTTTTTAATGTTTATTTTGTTACTTTTATATGCTCTTTTTTAACTGTATTTCCTGTGCGTGTCCCAAATAAAATATTTTTCTTTCTTTCTTTCTTTCTAGAGCGGACAGAACTCCGGCGGGATCTCATGGCGACATGGAAAGTGCGATTGTCGCAACCCAGCGCTGGGCACGCTACAATTGCGGCGATAAGTCCCCTCTTTGAGGAGTGGTTGGAGAGGCGCCGCGGCGCCCTCATTTTCCGCCTGACGCAGGTCCTCACCGGACACGGTTGTTTCGGGAGGTTCCTGTTTCGGATAAGGCGGGAGGAAACGCCCGGGTGTCACCATTGTGTGGATCGCCCGGAGGACACGGTGGAGCATACAGTGGAGGTCTGCCCGGCTTGGGCGGAGCACCGCCGTGTTCTCACGGAGGCGATCTCTTGCGTCCAAACCTGGTCCAGGCCATGGTGCGGAGCGAGAGTGCATGCTCGCGAAGGAGGAAGCGAAACGCGTGAGGGAGAGGCAACAGCCGCGCCCTCGCGCCCCTAGCCGCCGTAGGAGACGCCCTGGGCGGCGGGAATCTATCGCCGATTCCCGGCCACCGTAGGCGGGGGCTTAAACTGAATTAACACGGGTGGGTTTTAGTCAGTAAAAGTCTGACACGCTCCCGCTCTGCCCAGAGCGAGAGGTCATTTGATGATTTCACATCCACAAAAAAAAAAAAAAAGTGAGCCAACGAGATAGGTAGGTACTCTATACGTGACCGAACACATGTTCGGTCACGTATAGAGTACTTAGCTCAGCGAATAATTGCGAATACTACTCAAAACTTCGGAATGCTTCGCGAATAATACTACGGCAATACTTCTGAATATTACTCTCCGGCAACGCTAGGCTGGACCAACGACAGGTTGTTTATTTAATCAACTTAACTTCTTCTTCTTTTTTCTCCGAGTGAATTCAGACATGGTGTCTTTGGATTAATTAAACTACTCCATGAGGACATAAAAGAAAGCCATAGATCATAATGCTACAATCAAATTTATTTTTGGGTACGGGGCCCATACAAAATTACCCATTATCCTTTTTCTTAGTCAGAGGGACTTTTGGTACACACGCAGCAGGTCAAGTTATTACAAACTAAAACACTACTTGCTTAGATACCTACATAATGTAGTTAGTTTAATTACTTATTGTTATTCTGTCTTTCATGTCCGTGATGATGACCGCGCGTTTGCACTGGCGAAACATCGCAAAAAACATATTGATATCCCTATTTCTGTCAATGTATCAGACAGATATCAACCAAATTTTTAACTGAATGTTTCGCCAGTGCAAACGCACGGTTACAGCGATGATCCATTGTCAGGCATTGAATTTCTTGATTCTGATTTTGTATTATTTTTCCGAATAAAATAATAAAACCTTTTTTACCTGGTGTGTACAAAAAAAGTCTGACTTTTATTATTGGCCCTATATTATTCACCCATAGGCATGCATTGATTTTAGACATTTTGGAGCTGACCGTGAAGGCCAGCAACAGTAGCAACTGCGCTTTTCAGGCACCAATCTTATACTTAGAACAATGATTATGCAATATTATCCCATATATTGCATTAATCATTGTTCTAAGGATATAATAAAAAATCAATAGGCGCTGCTTCATAGAGCAGCAATAAATTGTATAACATTTTATATGGTGCATTTAATCTTTATGTACCTTATAATATAAATGTTAGTCCCAAATGAGCAAGTTGATAATGCTGCTTAGTTGGATATTCGATAAAACGTCGTCATGCTACACATGCAGGCCTTTCCCTTCACTGGTGTAATGTTAGTTATATCACTGTAGTCTTTGAGTTATATCTTGTGTAGGCAGGTAACAAGATTATTTATTGTTTACATTGCAGTGAAGGGCCTGGAAATTATTTCAAGGATGCAATTGAAAGTTCTGATAGTATATATTATTTTTATTTTATAGTTTAAAAATAACTAGTACAACTTAAATGTGTCATGATTAATGATAAGCCTTTAACCAACAATATACTTATTATAATTTAAGCCTCGTACTGGTACAACTTAAATGTGTCATGATTAACGATAAGCCTTTAACCAACAATTTACTTATTATAATTTAAGCCTCGTATCCACTAGGCAACAATTGATGCGCAATGTTGCACATGTTAGGGACATTGGGAGTTAACATTTAAAGCTCACTTTAATTTTGATTGGTCAAGGCATTGTTACAACAAAATCATTTAAAATATGAACACTTTAGATAGGTAGCTTGTGATACTGACATTAGTATTCTTGTGATGAACTATTAGTGGGTTGTTGTCTCTTCGTGTTCTTTGGTAAGAGCTTTTGTTCAATATGTGGTATCACGCCACCCTGTGATATGGTCACATCTTTCAGCATTTTGGATAGTTCATCATCATTGCGGACAGCCAGCAAAATGTGCCGCGGTGAGATTCTAGAAGCATACAAACAATACTAATATTAAAACAATCATACTGGTTGGTAGTTAGGTATTTATTTATTATTTACCTACTCTGTCTATTGTAAGCAGAAATCATAAGATACATTTTTCAGAAACTGAAGGTAGTCCAAATAAAATGTGGCTGTCTTCAACGTTTATACTGCAATTACACATTCGTGCTCGTGATTCGCCTCACCATTCGACAAATTGTTTGGCGAGATTATTCATGTGGCTTTAGGCTACATGAGTGACGTTTACACTTTTGCGAAACACTGTTTACATATTCGTGCGCGTGCCTCAACTCGCCGCTCGCCTCATCACTCGCGCAAATATCTTAAGTGTGTGTCTCCTCAGGTCTCATAACCAGAACAACAAGGATGGATTCCACCAATTAATGCAGAAAATGTTTTGAAATGAAAACATTCAATAGCATGTTACTGTAATGGAGTGGAAATTTTTGCCTAAGTAAATTTAAAATAAATTTTGGCGTGTGGGTAGGTGCTAGATTCATCATAATTTAAGCAAACTCACCTGGATCTGTGATTATCTTCAGCTGCTTTTGCAGCCAACTCCAATATCTCAGCAGCTAAGTACTCAAGCACTGCTGTCATGTACACGGCCGCGCCTTCACCAATACGAATTGAGTAGTTGCCGTCTTTGAGAATCCTATGGATTCTGCCCACAGGAAGATTCAAACCTGCGCGAGAACTGCGAGTCTTGGCCTTTGCCCTCATCCCGGCTGGGCTGTTATCTGTAAAAGTTGTTCTTAATTAGTTTTCATAGGTAGTCATACAAAAATACAAGTTTGATTCAAATTGACGCCGAACCGAAATCTTGAACTTGACAGACACTAGAATAATATGTCAGTGGGTCGTCTTAGGGGCAAATAATACTCACTTTTGTTTACTGGCTTCACAGGCATGATAAGATTGATTTAATTTCAAGAGACGTTTCCAATGGTTTTCATGCACTCGATCGAAACAATAAAAAAAATCAACTACACTAACGGTAATTTGATTTGCGAATTTTTTTTTTGACAATTGTTGACTGACACATGGTATAATAATATACTTCGGTATTATTATACCATGGACTGACAGATTGTGCAAATACGCGGGAAAATTCACCTTTGGTTATTTATCTGTGGGAATTTAGTTTCTGGAATGTGGGACAGCTGTCTGTGCTGTGGCGCATCGAGTCGTGGAACAAGGAAATAGCGGCAAATTTAACAATTCTTCAGAAGGCAATATTAAATTATTAAAGTCTGTTAAAAAACTACTTGATACTTTTGTATTGTTATGTTAATTCTTGTTGATATGAGTTGGAATGTAGGATTGATATAATTTATAATTTTGTCTATTCTTTCGTCGACAAAACCCGTTTCTATGGTGTGACTGACACTGGCATGGCTACCGCCGACACCGTCGCTCATTAGTCGAAATTTGTCGCCAAATATCAGAATTTGCCGGTCACAGGTTCAAAAGATATAAGGGTTTATAGGTGGCCCCGCTGGGGAGTCTCCCCAGCGTGACCCATTTAGAATCTCAAAAGCTAGGACACCTAGCGGAGGTCTGATATCTCACAAATTTAGTCGCTATTTCGTCGGAATCAGTCGGCAAATATCAGAATTTGCCGGTCACAGGTTCAAAAGATATAAGGGTTTATAGGGGGCCCAGCTGGAGTGAATTTCCCCAGCGTGACCCATTTTATATCTCAAAAACTAGGGCACTTAACTAAGATCTGTTAGAAAGAAAAGACAGAAAGAAAGAAAAATATTTTATTTGGGATATTTTATTTGGTTATCTCCCTTTAGTCGCTAATAAGACGCAAGTTTTCGCCAAGTTACAGATTTCGTCGGGTCTTAGTTTAGAAGATAGAAAAATTGCCAAGAAAATAGTATTTCTATTAATATGTGTAATATACTTCTAGTTTTATCGGTCTAAGGTCTTTAGAAATGTCAGAACGATAAATTCTCAATTAAATAATGTTAAATGTTTAATGTTTTAAATTACTAGGTTAGAGAGGCGCTTATACTTCTTTGAAAATATTAAACCTTGCTCTTGGTCTATTTGGTGTCAAGGTGTACAGTCGCATGCAACTGTTTTATCGAATTATAGCGTAAGGCTCTAATTTACGTTACAATAATAAAACTTCTGTTGCCGAAATAAGAATTATGAGTTGAAAACGTATTGTAAGTATGTAAGTATCAACCTATAGCTTGAAATATGCTACAATAATTTACATAAAAAAAATACATAGGTACCTAAATTGTAATGTATTTGTTAAATGTGTAATGTGTTCGTTGTTTTTTTGTATGTTCTTTTTGTGTTGTTTTTTTTTTTGTGTATGTTTTTTTTTATTATTAAAGATTACTTAAATCAAAGATGTATACAATGTGCCACTGCAATGACGACATGAATTTGACAAGCGTATACGTTTCCGCGTTTTCGTTTCATAAAGATATTTTAATTTCATTGAACGATATTAATTATTGATTTATTTACAATTTCTAAAATAGCATCTTGAAACAACCTGCAGTGCAGTGATAAAATTAAAATGAACGAGAAAAAAAGGTCATGCCACTCGAGTTTATTTCTGGGATTTATTTAAGTAAATAGCTATTTTTGAAATAAAAATATGTCATCAAAGGGTTTTTTTTTCAAATTACCTAATAAGTAACTGAATGTTAAATTGTTAGATTATTTTACTTACTATATTTGCGTTTAGAGTTTAGCACACTTAGCCTATCATTCCAAACTTACCCAAAGACTTGTGTTTATGTTGTCTTTACACAGATATATCTATAGGGAAAAATATACATATAAAACGCACACTAATTTATTACAAAACCGTTATTACTCGAGTTCCTAACTATTCATAATAAGTTCCACTGTAAACTGAGTCACTTTAACTTACGTCACGGGCAACTCGCTTTATGTATCTTGTCTGTAGATCACGCGCATCTATCTCCTTCTTACTTACCGTAAATGAAACGGAACGCAGCGATCTCTATCTGCCAGCGACTAAGTGCACATTTTGTTGTAGATCTGTTTATAGGCTGGGTGTTTATTACAGCTTTCCTTTGGTGGGTTCAAATTATAGAATAACTTTATATTTCTATATTTCGAAACAAACATTCCACCATATTTTATGACACCATAGATACCTACTGTCTAGAAACTATTTAAAGTATTTTGTACGTGCTTGTACCAATGTATGAAGAAATTTAATTCTTTTAATATCTTTGTAATTACACACCGACAAAATCTGTAACTTGGCGAAAACTTGCGACTAATTAGCGACTAAATTTGGGAGATAACAGATCTTAGCTAGGTGCCCTAGTTTTTGAGATATAAAATGGTTACGTTGGGGAAATTCACTCCAGCTGGACCACCTACAAACTCTTATATCTTTTGAACCTGTGACCGGCAAGTTCTGATATTTGGGGACTGATTCCAACTAATTAGCGACTAAATTTGTGAGAAAACAGATCTCCGCTAGGTGGCCTAGTTTTCGAGATATAAATGTGGTCAAGCTGGGGAAATACTCTCCAGATCGACCACTTATGAACCCTTATAACTTTTTAAACAGTGACGGACAAATTTTGATATTTGGCGGCAAATTTCGACTATTTATTTGTGTTATCAAAATTAAAATTCCTGATGGTGGCCATGCCAGTGTCAGTCACAGGGATCCATGATCTTTTTTGCATCATCGTCATAGTACGTCCCCCGAAAACATAAACATAGGGAGTAAAGATGAACGTCAAGATGACGGGATCCCGCCAGATTATTCGAATATCATGTAACTAGGATTTAATACAATATTTATACTATTTCATACTTTTGTGGCGGCATCTACATTGCCACATACGAACTGGTAATTAGTGACCGATACCTATACACATGATTATACTCATGATAACAAACAACTTTTACTATGGGAGCAAACCTGAAATCGCGAAAAAAAATCGGCTGCCCTATAAATTCATGTTCGCATAACTCGTCAAAATGTAAGGAACAGCTGATTTTTTTTTCGCGATTTCAGGTTTGGTCCCATAGTACAAGTTGTTTGTTATCATGAGCACAATCATGTGTATAGGTATCGGTCACTAATTACCAGTCACCCTATATACACCGTCCCGACATCAACCGTTGGACAGTTGCCCACCAGACACTATACCCGTCTGGTCGGAGGATCCTCTCTTTTCAATAGAAGATTTTATTTTATTTATTTATTTATTGCATACATACATACAGCTATCATTACAGTAACCCAATGCGATAGTGTAGGAAAACATAATAACGATAATTACAAATACATTTCATTTCAAAGATTATACAATAAATTCATTTCAAATTAACGTTAATAAAACAAAACAATACAATACATTTATCAATTTTTATACATTCAACTCATTACCATAACATAAAACGTGTAATGTAACTTTAACTTTAACAAGAGAGTACATCTATCTTATGAGCAACCAGGTTCAGTGTGCGCAAAGTCCGCGAGAGCGGGGCCTTGGCCATTAGCTTGGTGCGACCGCGCGGCAGTGCGAACAAATCGGGCCGTCTACGACGCTGCACGTACCCATTGGGCACGTACAAACCTATCTCCTGTAACACCCCCGGATTGTTGGTGTTACCTCTGAACACTCCAAGGACATACGATGCCAACGCTAGATCCCTTCTCGTCTCCAACTTATATCCCACCATGCCTAAAACAAACAAGGTAGGATACATCAAGGGATACAGGGGGTATACCCCATACAGTCTGAGGTACATTAAACGCGTAAATTTATTTTGTATTCGCTCCAACATGAGAGTATATTTCGCCTCATGTGGGGCCCACACAGCTGCGTTACCCTCCAACTGACTCCTAATTAGCGCGTCGTACAATGCCGAGATGCCCTTAATATTCGTGAACGCTGCTGCTCTGCAAAGCACAAATCCCAACCGTTTGTATGAAGTTTGTAGGTCGAGTGAACTTTACACCCTGTCCCTCATGCCTCTATACTGGTGACCCCGAGCATGAACGTCAGCGCAGCCTTCGTGCAATTCCTTCAGCGTGACATCATCAGCATCACTCCCTCAAGCTTTCGAGCGGCGAGTCACACAGCCAGTCAGCACCCACGGCTTCAACGGGTATCCTGACCACCAGCATGCAGCGGAGCGCATTCCTGCTCATCACCTTCAGCCTTAACCTTAACCCAGCACTGTACACTCCGACTAACTGGAGCATAACGCAGCGCCACCCCGACTCACTGGGGTATCACCGCAGACAGTTCCGACTCACCGTGAACTATGCGGCACCTGGTTCCGACTCACTGGAACCACAACTGGCACTGGCAAGCATCGCAAGATACACGACTCAGCCCACTATCGACCTCCGGTCTCCGGAGGGGAGTAATGTGGCGGCATCTACATCGCCACATACGAACTACGCGTCACACTGACGTCACGCAATCATCGCGCAATCAGAGTTTACCGCGCAACTAGCATATATACAACGTCCCGACATCAACCGTTGGGCAGTTGCCTACCAGACACAACACCCGTCTGGTCGGAGGATCCTCCCTTTTCAATAGAGGATGAGTGAACTTTACACCCTGTTCCTTATGCCTATACTTTCATAGTAAAATTCTACACTCTTAAAATTTCAAAATATTCTTCAAAGAAAGTGGTCCCTCTATTTTGATATCAAAATGACGGGACCACTATTCAGTTAATGAAAAACAAATATTAAAAAATATTTATTGTATAAATATTTATTAATATTTATATTTATTGAAAAATAAATATTTGAAATTTTATGAGTGTAAAGTTTTATAATGACAGTATGAAATA
This sequence comes from Cosmia pyralina, assembly GCA_946251885.1. Classification (NCBI taxonomy): domain Eukaryota; kingdom Metazoa; phylum Arthropoda; class Insecta; order Lepidoptera; family Noctuidae; genus Cosmia; species Cosmia pyralina. Next base: position 24,253,565 of record OX276351.1, read on the forward strand.
GTAGAATATTGTATTAAATCCTATTCACATGATGTACGAAAAACCTGGCGGGGTCCCGTCATCTTGACGTTAATGACTAAAGTCGCTGAGTGTGTAACTTGCATTAGGCGATTTTATCTCATCTGGGTACACACGGCTACACATCAAGCTATACATATCCAGTTTACACTGACCTCTCATTGTAAGGAAATCCTATACAGTGCGAGATCAGCGTATACTGGAACCAATTGCTTGATTTGTAGCCGTGCGTACGACTCAAAACTGTATTGGTCCGGGACCTCCTAAAACGTTTTGACAGTTTTGATTTGATAGATAGAGACATATAATATGACATGATGACATTGACATTTGCTCTTGCTGGAATTAGAGTGGGATTTGTATTCTCCCGTCTTTTGGCGACGGATGATAATAAAAAAAAAAATACAAATATTTAACGCACAGGTTCATAACAATCGATAACGATATCTTATAACATTAACAAAAAATGGTAAGACTTTCTTTAAATAAAATAATGTACAATTTCAGCGGCATACTTGAAACCAAAATATTATTCTAAGTATATTCGTATTTTCTTTCCATGTATACGTTTAGTTTTTTCGATAATATTATGGAATAATACCACTGCTGATACCGGGAATAACACAATCATTTCTCCATTTATTATCTTGTTGTATAAGCAGATTTTAATAGAGAAAACTGGGGTACAATTATTTTGCTGCATAACAACAATATTCGTTTGGTGACCTTGACAGTTTTTAACTAGAGCGCCAAAATATATTTTTTAATCATCTTTTCTGTTTTACTTGGGCAGTCAACACTACTGTCTAATTCTGCTACCATAATGTACTGACTGACTATATTCTTAATAAGAGAAGAGATGTAGGATAATATAAAAATAGCCTGCAAAATATGATGTTGTAGGCGGCACCTTCTGGAGCAGGTTCGGCGGCAGGTGGAACTGGCGGAGACTGCGAGGGAGAGGAACAGGAAGACCCCTCTTCATCATCCCTTCATGAAGTGGTAGAAGTTGGTAATGCACTTGAAAACTTAACGGTGCAAGATAATTCACAGGTAAATAATTTTCTTACTGTACCTACAGTCATCAATCACATCAGTCATCAATAGTAACAAACCGAGAACTGTCCATGCTGCTATGAAAAAAGCATACTTTCAAGCTCAAACTGTAACAGTTGACTGTACTTTGATATTAAAACATATGTGAATTGCTGATTTATATAATTCTGAAATCTGTCAAATTAAATGTTGTAGAATAGAAAGCGTTTATTTCAACCAACAAAGGATCATAGATAAGTCTATGATCCTTTGTTGGTTTATTTTACCTTTAAATTTTGCATTTTCTAAGGAAAATGCAAAAAATAAAGCACATACAATTAACATGAACAACGGAGATTACAGATCTCGATCACTCAGTATGTGAACCATACAGCAATGGTTCAGGACCAACACAACACAACAATCGAACCTCTGCACAAACACCCTCAGGATGCGGCTGGAGCTAGCCCTAACCCTGCGCACCAGGGATGTGCATCGTTTTCGCACAGTTGAATAAAAACAGTCTACTTGCGACCCGGCGAACATCCCTGATGCGTTGCAGCATCGCAGTTATGGTTGTTGATGAAATATTCACTTAACAATAATATTGTTTAAAATATTTTCCTATTTCTTATCAGAACAGGAGTCAATTGCTGTAGCTATTATCAGTTTGAATCCGGCCTATTGTACTGTATTAAATTCAATAAAATCATTTTTTTTAATGTCTGGTTACGGTTATTCAGAGATTAGTGTAAGTGGGGCCTATTGTTAATGTGCAAAACTATATAGTGCAACAACACATGTTGTATTTCTTGAGGTTTTCCAGCTCTGGCTGAAATGTGTATGCACCTTTTGTTTTGAAACTGTAGGTAAATAATAATAATGCTGACCTCTAATATACAAGTATGCATATTAGAGGTCAATGAATAATTCTAAAACATACCATTTTTTTTGTACGTACTTGTTATTCTTCTCCCTAGAGTATGTTCCTTGGAATGCTAACTAACTTATAATTTTCTTATTGTCTGGGTCAACTAGCTTCATCTTTCTGGCTGACAGACTCCTTTGACGGTTCAAAAGTGCCTGTAAATGGTTTAATTGAAATGCACGGTGTTTGAGTTTGAGGTCCATGCCTAAAGCAGAGACACAACAAGCATTTTTCTATTCTTTGCTTTGATCTTGTCTGACCCATGTCCCATCTGATGGCCAGCAGACAGGGTCTAAGATGCAAGTTACACAAAGATATTATACTCCTTTGGCTCTCACATATACAATGTGGAGACGACAATTCAACAACATGAAAAAAAACCGGCCAAGTGCGAGTCGGACTCGCGCAAGAAGGGTTCCGTACCATTATCTGTAAAAACGCCAAAAAAATCATGTTTGTTGTATGGGAGCTCCCCTTAAATATTTGTTTTATTTTATTTTATTTTATTTTAATTATTTATTTTTATAGTGAATATATAACTAAATATTCTGTGAATATTTCAAGCATCTACCTGTTGCCGTTATCAATATTGAGCAAAACCGAGCAAAAAAATAACGTTTGTTGTACGGGAGCCCCCTTAAATATTTATTTTATTCTGTTTTTTAGTATTTGTTGTTGCGGCAACAGAAATACATCATCTGTGAAAATTTCAACTGTCTAACTATCACGGTTCAGATATTGGTGAGATACAGCCTGGTGACAGACGAACGGACAGCGGAAGACTCCGCTGTCCGCTATTACTAAGACTAGTAATAGGGTCCCGTTGTGCCCTTTGAGTACGGAACCCTAAGAATTAGCAATCCTAATGCATAGGAGTATTTTGAAACTATCAAATAAATCAAATACTTAATTGTGTTTTTAGAATTACTATAAACCTAATGTATATTGTTAAATCATTTGGATTTTCCATAGTGTTATTTGACTATACGAGTATAAATAGGTCGGACCTACTATCTAACCTTTTTAATTTCATTTCGAGCTATTTCAAGACCCATTAAAACTTTTCGTTTATTTCCATTCATTCGCTATTAAAATTTGATTGAAAACCATGTTTTTTTCTTAATGTTTAAAACATTGTTTGAAACTTGTTTTAAACTGTGATTTTAAACACTTCATAAAAAACATGTTCAAAACACGAATAACTTGTTTGTTTTATGCCTACCCTGTCCGCACCTGATAAAGAAATAAAAATGCGTCGATATGTTTCTGTTGTTAAGGGTTAAACTGTAATCAAAGAATAATTGTCTAGGTTCAGAACAGTGGCGATGATGAGTTGTCAGTGTTCCGCCAGCAATGGCAACGGGAGTTGGAGGCCACTTCCACCCCACAGCGGGATCTAGAGGCACCTTCCACTCCACCGAAGGAACCGTCGCCAAAACCGAAGCAGCTGGCCGAACCACTCACTGATGAGGATAAGGTATTAATGTGAGAGGGGGAAAAATATATTTTCGTTAATTTCGGAAGTCGGTGTCTTTGATCCTGTATTTTAGTTTTTTGCCACCGACTTCCGAAATTAAAGTTGTTTTTCATTTCGTTACCTAAGTATTTTTTTTGGAAGTCAGTTGTTTTTTTTTGTATTTTTTTTTATTTTTCACTTTTTAGTTATACATACCTATCCCACACCAATTAAATACCAAATACCACTACTTGCTATGTGAACTACAGTAACAGGAAGTATTATAACATCATCAAGATACACAATGTGTATTAAATACGTATTATCGAAGCTAACTCAGAAACTACACAAAAGAACTTAATAAAATTTGTATGGGACCACCGAGAAGCTTCCTCTACCAAATGAACCAAATGACAAAATATTTTTTTTAAATCGGTCCACAACTGACGAAAATATCGATGAAAAACTTTTTTTACTAAAAAATACAACCGATTTCCAAAAACAACACTACAAAGTGAAAAATAACTTTTTATTTCGGAAGTCGGTGTCTGGTTAAATGTATTTTCGTTTTTTGCCACCGACTTCCGAAATTAAAGTTATTTTTCACTTTGTAGTGTTGTTTTTGGAAGTCGGTTGTATTTTTTAGTAAAAAAGTTTTTATTTTTCACTTTTTAGTTGTGGTACCTACCCCACACAAATTCTAATACCTGCAAAACAAACTAGAACATCATCCATATAAAAGTGGGAAAAAAATACGTATTATTGAAGCTAACTCAAAAACTACCCAAGAAAAGTTAATCAATTTTATATGGGACCAACTTTGATGTATACCCTCTCGAATAAAACAAAAAGAAATCCAAATCGGTCCAGCCATCTTCGAGTAATCGGGGAACATAGATAAAAAAAAAAAAGTTCCGACGAATTGAGAACCTCCTCCTTTTTGAAGTCTGTTAAAAAACATACATACTTATAGGAGAACATATAACCTCCTTCTTTTTTGAAGTTAGTTAAAAAGAAGGTACTATTTTGTGATACTCTGTCGATGTTAAAAAAAATTGACATTCATGGGGACTGCCGACAGAAGTGAAAACTTAAAACTTTTGAAAAAATATGTAAAATTTCATATTTGTAAAAAAAAAAATATCAAATAAACTAAATAATAAAATAATAACCAAAATTAGGATCAATCTATTCAAAAGACTCATTCATATTCATAAAGCTATTTGTTCTATGCCAGCCGTTAAAAGGCCGTTAAACAACACCTTTTTTTTTTTCATCGTCTGGCTATTGTTCTACACAAAAACGCACGACCATTTATAAAAATGTCTTTATTTATTTTGACATATAAAATGATAACAACGTTCATGAGTTGTAATAAGACTTAATTTTGAACATTATGCAAAGATGAATTTTTAAAGCTATGCATAGCATGCGCGGTGTCGTGGTGTCGGTGACGCGAACCCGTAAGATTCTCCCTTACCAGAAATTGCTCAACGCGCCTACGCAAATAAAACTATGCTTATCATTTGCGGTGACGCGGTGACGCGAACCCGTAAGATTTCCCCCTACCAAAAATCGTTTTAAAAAGTTTTGACTTAAAATCGCTCAACGCGCCTAAAGAAGTTTGCACTTTAAAAACTACTGAGGAATTCCGAAATAGTATATTTTCATAGAACTGATGATTGTTTGAAAATTGTCTTTTGTCAAGTTTGCTTGACATTATTAGAGTGGAAACTGCCATTGATCTATACTCCATTTACAATAACATCAGACATTTAAACAAACCTTTTTTACAGTCCGTCCAACCGATTTTTACTTCTATTGCGTTAGTGGCATGACAAATGGCAGCTGCAGTAAACGGTTGGTATTATTACCACTTTTTTGCCTTTAATGCCATCCTTTAGCCTACGGAATAGAAGACAAAATCGGTTGAACGGAATGTAAATAGGGTTTGTTTAAATATCCAATCTTATTGTAAATGGAGTATAGGAAGTTATCTTTTTGTTTACCGACGGCTAACTCATCAATCATTTGTTCAAAATACAGGGTCAAATTAAATTAGCTAGCGAAACTGCGCAGACGCGAAGGGTATCGATATCTAAAAACGACAAAAAATAAATAAAAAAGATTTCATGATTTTTTTGGGGTCTACGACCGCTGGTAGTGTTGATACTCGTACTTGACTTGTATGAGTTAAGAAATCTGCGCATTACAGTCACATACTAATAGTAACCTACTTCATCCATCAGGCGAAGCAGCTGTTTCTGAACGCTGTAGAGCTGGAGCGCGCCGGCAAGCTATACGAGGCCATCCAGCACTACAAGCGAGCCATGCAGATATTGCCGGACGTCGAGACGCGCCTCTACGATGAACTGCGCGCCGACTCTCCCGAAGGTAACCACGTCTATGATGTAAAAGCTGCTTCAGGTGACGATAAACGACTTTTAATGATTTTAAACTGAAAATCACGTCTAAACGAGTAGTGTCAATGATTTGGAAACAATGTATATGTTAAATTAGAGCGTTTTCTTAATAACTTAATATGTACATATTTTAGATTATGTTTATATACATAGTGTAATTAATTTGTAAAGTTATGTCTTACGCGGATAAAAAATTAAGAATCACCCAAATACTATCAACCGTATTTTTATGAAACCTTCACCATTTTAAATTGTCACGAAATTGAACATGAAGCAATTCACATACAAATATGTTAGTATACTCTGCCTAGATATCACTTTTCTTGACTGTACACAAATAATCGATGAATGAGCAAATGCTTGTTCAGGTAAACACTAAAATAATACATGTCATCTGGCGATGGCTCGTACCTACACCTTTTGTTGCGTGATAGTCATCTGGGAAATGTCATCGGGCGTACGGCCTGTATTGATAGAAACCATCTCATTTATCTTCCAATCTTACACAGAAGAAGGATCGGAGACTGAAGAAGTGGTTCGCCCCGACAACGCACACCCCAGCGACGACGAAGACGCGGTGGAAGGTGAGGACCTGCTGATGAGGCTGCAGAGGATCCTGGCACGGAAGGGGGTGCTGTGCGAACCTGAACATCAGGCTAAGGTGAGCGTTTTTTGAAATTGGGGAACTGAGGTAACAAAAATGCCTATCAATGTCAAAAATAGTTTAAAAATCTTCTCAGCCACATGCACATCGGTTAGGTACCTTCGCCGACATTAGCGGTGAACCACTTTTGAACCTTATTACCTTAGTAATAAGTTTGAAAAGTGGTTCACCGCTAATGTCGGCGGTAACGGCCGCGACTTACGAGTTGTAGGTCATAGTTCGAACCCAAACAGGCGCTTTACTTGTGTAAATTATTTCATCACCACTGCTCTCAAAACGGTCCAGGAAAACGTCGTGAGAAAACCGGCATGTCCTAGAACCAAAAATTGGAAGACATTTATTTATTTATTTAAACATAAACACACTATCATTACAGGGTAACATAATATAAAATAGTGGTTTCCCATTCTATAATCTAAGTACACACACAAATAAATTGAAGAATCAACTTACGGCTAATATGTGACTACAGAGTTATATATGTGGGATGAATATTGTATTTAAAGAACGCAGCCAAACTAAATGTTAAAACGGAACGCAGCGGATGAAAGAAAGAGAGAAGTATGTGTGCGAGTGAAAAGGAGGCGATAGCGAATATACGACGGACAGCCACGGTGTAACGCTGATTCTTTTACGTGTTCGAGAATAAAGTTTTAATTAGTAATTGTGCTCGTTTATTTTGCCATACAATCCCACATATATGTAGGTCCTAACTTATTTTATCACAACTATAACACAGAATATTAATATTTAAATGTAACTAACAAAATTCAACAAAACTCTTGCGAATTCATTCAGATTGTACGAAAATATATCAACTCTCTCATGCACTTCGTTTAGTACCCGTATTGTGCGGGTGAGCGGTGTTTTTGACAGCAGGTCGGTTTTGGCAGCAGGCACGGCCAGCAGTGGCGGCCGCCGCCGCCTCCACACGTACCGGTCTGGCACGCACGGCTTCAGGTGACGCAACACACCTGGGTTATGAACTACTCCCCGCAGGAGCTTTAGCGCATACGCCGCAAGTGTAAAGTCTCGGCGCACTCTGAGTTCGTTGTACCTCACCATCCCCAGTACAAACAGTGTAGGATATATCAGCGGGTAAAATGGGTAAACCCCATAAAAGTTTAAAATAAAAGTGTCTTGTAAATTTATTCTGAACTCGCTCCAGCATGACATTGTATTTCGCTTCATGAGGAGCCCAAATCACCGCACTGTGTTCCAAACGACTCTTTACCAAAGCGTCATACAGCACCCTGAGCGTGGTAACGTTTGTGAATCCCTGCGACTATCTCAGCACGAAACCCAGGTTTCTGTACGCCTTCTTGCAAATCTTAATTATATGATCCCGGAAAGTTAAATCCGGGGTTAGCAGTACTCCTAGATCTCGTACCTGAGATACTCGCTGCATCGGCTCTTCCTCTACTTTGTATTCGTAGGCTAAGGCAGTCGTCGCGCGCGTAAATGTCATCACTGAGAATTTCGCTGTGTTGAAATAGAGTTTATTTTTATGGCTCCACTCTACAACTCTATCTATGTCTTCCTGCAATCTCTCACAGTCCGACTCACCCTTGACCTCGAGCAGCAATTTGAGGTCATCGGCAAACAATAAACATAAACTATGTTTGACTACGTCTGGCAAGTCATTTATCATCAAAATAAATTCGAGAGGACCCAAATTGCTGCCCTGGCTCACGCCCAACCTGGTGTAGTATGGCTCGGATTCGAACCCGTTGTAGTCAACGTACTGCTGTCGGTCTTTCAAGTAGCTGGCGAAGAACTGTAGTACGTGCGGAGTGCAGCCAATTTTTGCCAGCTTCATTAGCAGTACATCATTATCGACGGTATCAAACGCCTTTATAAAATCAAAATATGCCGCGTCTACCTGCACACCAGCATCGACGGCCGGCACAACCCTCGCCATGAAGTTAAGCAGATTAGTAGCAGTGCTGCGCGCCGGCCGGAACTCGTGCTGCGCGTCTGATAGCTGTGCGCTCACTTGTGCCTGCACGCAGCGTTGGATGGCAGACTCAAACACTTTTGCCGGTGTCGACAACACTGTCACCGGTCTGTAGCCACTGACTTCCGGACCTGACTTACCCTTGGGAACCGGAATCACTCGCGTGATTTTCCACCTAGGCAGAAACGTTGCTTGTTTTAAACAAGTATTAAAGATATGATGCAGGGGCTCATCCAGCACCCTGCCACAGTCTCGGAATAGGAAAGCTGTGAGGAAAGCATGTGACATCTACCAACCCGCACTGGGCCCGCGTGGTGGATTACGGCCCACTCCCTCTCGAAGAGAGGAGGCCTGTGTCGCAGGCTAGGTATAATTTGTTACTAACACACTAACATTTTGTAATTATACACTTCTGGACACATCTTTTGGCCCACCTTGTATTTTCAGTTTCGTTTGGTCCTAGCTAAAATTTTATATTAGGTCGAGCAAAAAGTTTTTATGCAGTTTTGAACCTGGCACATTCACAATTTCATTCAATAGTCTTTTTTTGAATTTCGAACACAGAATTTAAAGAAACAAAAGACAATTTGGAGCCTGTTTGTTGATATCAAACAATCGAATACTAAGAAAACTTGGTTTTATTGGTTTACTTGGATTTAATTATTGAAAAAGTGATTGATATCTTTGGTTTTGCAACAAACATTACTTATTCTTAACATTAAGGTGAGGTTCTATCAATAATCTATGGATACTTCACCTGAAGTCGCCGCCCAAGCTGTGGCACTTATTCAGGCCGGACACAGCCAAAGAAACGTGAGTGCTCAACTTAATTTAAGTCGATCTGCGGTCCGAAATGTTTATCGGAGGTACCTAGAGACTGGCGGCTTTGTTCGTCGCCAAGGAAGGCCACGATCTCGGGTCACAACTGAAAGGCAGGATCGATTCATCGTTACGACCAGCTTGAGAAATCGTCACCTTACCTCCATTGAGATACAAAACCAACTTCGCGACTTCCACGGAGTATCTGTGAGCGCTCGAACTGTTCGGAGAAGGTTAAAAGAACGCGATATGGTACCACACAAGCCAGCTAATGGCCCCAAACTAACGCGAGCCCACCGAACAGCGCGCCTTCATTTCGCACGCAGTCATTTAAATTGGACACAGCAAGATTGGAGCCGTGTACTCTTTTCTGATGAGTCTAAAATTGTGTTACATGGCAATGATGGAAGGAAGAAGGTCTACCGACGTAAGGGAGAGCGTTTCGCACAATGCTGCTTTGAAGAGAGGGTTGCTTATGGCGGTGGCTCATGGACTGTCTGGGGCGGTATATCCGCGAGCGGCAAAACTCAACTTGAGGTTGTTACAGGACCACGGCTGCCAACATTAAATGCTGAAAGGTACATTCGTGAGTGCTTAGAACCTCACGTGATACCATACGCGGACTATGTGGGCCCAAATTTCCTTTTTATGCATGATAATGCAAGAGCCCATGCGGCCGGCATCGTCAGGGAATATCTTCGGGATGTGAACATCACAGTTATGGACTGGCCAGCCAGAAGCCCAGACATGAACCCCATTGAGCACATGTGGGACGAGCTAAAAAGACGTGTTAGGGCTCGTCAGCCAGTTGCCCAGACGATGCAGGAGTTGAAAACTGCCATAGAAGAGGAATGGGAGATGATCCCTCAAAATTTCATAGAGCTGTTGATAAACTCTATGCCTTATCGTATGAGAGCTGTGGTAGATGCCCTTGGAGGCAACACGCGTTATTAAATTAAACCTTTATTTGATAAAACATGTTTTTTATTCAAAAATCAATTGCCTTTACCAAGGCGCATATCCGACTTGTTAGGCGTAGCTCCATGTCGTATGGTATTCTGAATTCAAATTTAAAACAATACGATCGAAAAAGATGGTAAAATGTATCAGGTTTAAAACTGCATCAACAGTTTTTGTTCAATCTAGCAATCATATTTCGGTAGGGGCCATTGAAACCTAAACTCTAAGGTGGGCCAATAGATGTGTCCAGAAGTGTATTATGTTTTCGTGATGGAGTTTTCTCCGAAAAAAAAAATAAAGATTATGTTTTGTTTGTAGTATATTTATTCGAATAAGGGCCAATTTTTCAATCGTCAGATAACTTTTCTTTATGGAATAAATATGGCGTTTTGACAGCTTTTGTATAGAAAATAGGTCTTCTTTAAGGAATAAATATGGCGTTTTGAAAGCTTTTGTATAGAAAATATGTCTTCTTTATGGAATAAATATGGCGTTTTGACAGCTTTTGTATAGAAAATATGTCTTCTTTATGGAATAAATATGGCGTTTTGACAGCTTTTGATAGAAAATATGTCTTCTTTAAGGAATAAATATGGCGTTTTGACAGCTTTTGTATAGAAAATATGTCTTCTTTATGGAATAAATATGGCTTTTGGACAGCTTTTGTATAGAAAATATGTCTTCTTTATGGAATAAATATGGCGTTTTGACAACTTTTGTATAGCAAATATGTCTTTATGGAATAAATATGGCGTTTTGATAGCTTTTGTATAGAAAATATGTCTTCTTTATGGAATAAATATGGCGTTTTGACAGCTTTTTTATAGAAAATATGTCTTCCTTATGGAATAAATATGGCGTTTTGACAGCTTTTGTATAGAAAATATGTCTTCATTATGGAATAAATATGGCGTTTTGACAGCTTTTGTGTAGAAAATATGTCAAACTGTCATATTTATTCTTCAGATAAAAGTTATCTGACTATTCAAAAATCTGCTCTTATAAACATAAAATACTGTGTAATGCCTGGGTAAACCCCTTGGTAAGACTGGTTGTCAGACTTTCAGGCTTTTGTCGACCCGTAACGACTGTCAAACATCCAAGAATGACAGCCGGGACCAACGGCAACGGCTTAACGTGCTTTCCGAGGCACGAAAAGGTCTCGATACGTAATGGATGGTCACCCATCCACGAATCGACTGCGGCAAGCGTAACTTAACCTGATCTGCGGCTGTTATTACTTAGTCACGAGCGCTCTTTTTGTAAAATAAATGTATTTTATTGTCCAGGGCGCGCACATATCCTGGCTGCCGTACGAGGTGATCCTGGTGATCTTGCGCTGGGTGGTGAGCTCGGAGTTGGACGCGGCCTCTCTGGAGCGCGTGTCTTGCGTGTGCCGCGGACTATACGTCGCCGCCAGGGAGCCGGACATATGGCGCTCTCTGTGTGTCAAGTGAGTCATCATTTGAAGGTTGTACTGCTAGATATTAGCCTCTCTTTTCGTGAACCTGCCTGTGAATACGCCAGGTTCACGAAAAGAGAGGCTCTCTTTTTGTGAACCTGGCGTATAAGCCTAAAAAGCCTATAGCAATCCACTGCTGGACATTGGCCTTTCGAAACGCAAGTCATTAAGCCGATCCGATCGAGCTGCTACCAGCCACCCTTCGAAGATCGTCATTCCACCTAGCTTGAGGGTATGCTACCCTAAGGGAACGTACCCATACTACATGATCCATTTTTTACAATTTTTTAAATCCCTCCCACCCTCGGTGACTCCCCTCGGGGAATCTTGGCATATACTACGGGTATATGCCAAGACCCCCCCTCCCCCTCTAGTTTTCACGGAGTACTTCTTAAATATGGTTTAAAATCATTTTTTGCAAAAAGAAAGGATAAAAAAAATTTGGCTCATATCTGCCTTTATTAATACGGCGCGGCGCTTGGACATATATTGGATAACAGCCGCACGGGACGATCGATCGAGTTAAGCTACGCCTGCCGCGGTTGGTCTGTGGACGGGTGATCATCTTTACATACCAAGACTCCTCCGTGCCTCGGAAAGCACGTTAAGCCATTGGTCCCGGCTGTCATTCGTGGATCTTTGACAATCGTTATGGGTCGTCAGAAGCCCGTAAATCTGACAACCAGTCTTACCAAGGGGTATCGTATTACCCAGTTAATGGGTTGTGAAGGTCAGATAGGCAGTCGCTCCATGTAAAATACTGTTATTCAGATGCATCCGGTTAGACTGGAAGTCGATCCCAACATAATTGGGAAAAAGCTAGGCAGATTGATTGATGAACATAACAGTTCAAGTTTCAAGGCAATAATTTATTTAGCACCTTATACATAACGCTAAAGTGGATGAGTAAGGGCAGTCTAATCCCCTTATGTATAAACGCTGCCAAGTAAAGTAATGATTAGCGTCGGCTTAGGGTTTTAGTGTTAACCATTGATTTTTAGGGTTCCGTACCTCAAAAGGAAAAAAACGGAACCCTTATAGGATCACTTCGTTGTCCGTTTGTCTGTCTGTCAGTCTGTCAAGACCCTTTTTCTCAGGAACGCATGAAGGTATCAAGTTGAAATTAATATCAAATACGTAAATCTATGGTCTCTTGGGAGTCCTAAAAAACTCAAGCTTCTAAGTCAACGCAATAAAAACATACGGCCATTTATGCGACATATTTTGATACTCTCAAGTAAATCAAAACCTATAGGGTACTTCCCGTTGACCTAGAATAATGACATTTGGCCAGAAGCAAGGTCTCACAGCACAAGTAAAGAAAAAAGTCCAAAAAATATTAATTTGTAGTTTTATGGCATAAAAAAATTTTTGGGATCCATTTTTAAGTTTGTTTTTGGGATAAATTCTTTTCAACTACGGAAGCCTTCATTGTGCGTGTTCCGACACGCACTTGACCGGTTTTTTTTTTGATGTTTAAACATCTATTGAAATTATGAATATATACGAATCTGTGTGTTATATCCAGGACCTGGGGCATAGAATGCGGCACTCCCCGAGCTAGTGGCTTCGGCTCCTGGCGACAAATGTTCGTGTCCCGCCCTCGAGTGCAGTTACATGGGGTCTACATCAGTAAGACCACGTACATCCGCCACGGAGAGAACTCCTTCCAGGACCAGTTCTATAAGCCCTGGTATCTTATAGATTATTATAGGTATCTCAGGTTAGTTGAATTTGACGTTTTTTAGGGTTCCGAACGGAACCCTATTACTAAGCATCCGCTGTTCGTCCGTCTGTCTGTCAGCGGGCTGTATCTCATTGTTTATGAGTAATTGATAGACAGTAAAAATTTTCATAGATTGTGTATTTCTATTACCGCTATAAATAAGAATTAATAAAAATTAAACTAAATTAAAAATTAAAGGGTCCCCTACAAGAAACGTGTTTTTTTTTAAACTGAAGTATTGTTTTTAAATATGTAGTGTTGTACGATGGTACGGAATCTTTCGTGTTTTTTTTTTCTCGTATTCGCTTGTCTCATTTCGTAACGAAACGCGCCCAAAGGAAGCCTTAGCTGAATGAATCTTACAGAACTTTAGGGACGCTGTTACACATGGGTAGTCAAATCATTACAGTTTCTCAATAAAGGTACTATGGACAAAACTTAAGCATGCTCACTTAGAATATTGTGCGATCGAGTCGTGAGCCGTGCTATGCGATTATCGCCTTTGAGGTGATCATGCGGAACTTTGGCCCGTAGTACCGAAGTAAAATATTTTCAGTTCGGTACCTTTATTGAGAAACTGTACCCATCTAAAATTATATTTATAGTTCACAATCGTACCATGCACATCTATCAACAATTCGGCCATAAAACATTTTAAGAATGCAAAGCATTTTATTTAATAAACATACTTTTGTGTAAAAAAGTAATGATTTGACTACTCATTTATAACAGCGTCCCTAAAGTTCTGTAAGATTCATTCTTGAAACAGACAAAACAACCCCGCATTTGGCATGTCAGATGCAGACTCAGTATTGGTGTGCTATAAAGTCTGATACAAGATTGATTATTATTATGAATGATTCGAGTCTAACCAGGCCAGGCGCACTCCGCATTTTGGGTATGAAGCTACAAGTACGCGGTGGGCTCGACTTGTCGCGCTAAGTCAGGTGGGCTGCCGCGCGCCGGCCGGCTCGCACGTTAGTTCGATACTCACGTGCCGCGTCGTAAAAGAAGATAACCCTAACGAGTCAGAAGGTATAAGGGCACTTTCAATTTAGACGTTTCGTGTCAGACCGCCGCGTTGCCGAAGCGGTGCGTTTGTCGTATTGCGCACGGACGGTCGAATGCTCGACAATAGGATGGCAACGTCGCAAACTCCACGTGTATGAAAACAAACGACCGTCCGTGCGCAATACGACAAACGCACCGCTTCGGCACCGCAGCGGTCCGACACGAAACGTCTAAATTGAAAGCGCCCTTAGAGTTACGCGATAGAGAGAAAGGCAACTTCTATTGTAAATTGCACTTTATTGTGTCGTAGTAAGAGTCGCTATTTATTTAAAAGGTTTTGTGGAGTGAATCCTATGTACTTGTTATTCACACTACTATGTATTCTGTGGTCTAACGGCATTAGATTTTTTGGCACAATATCGTCTTACGGCCGAAATAATAATGATGTATTTCAATTGCAATCTTGATCTGCGGTCTTTGAGGGTGATTGCGATTCGCACCCTCAACGACTCAAATTACCAATTTGTAAACTCAGACGTTGATTGGTCACGGACAAAGATCGGGATCGAGATTCATTAAAATCATTGAATTCGGGCGTTATTTCTTCATAAGCATTGCTCCTAAAGTTGTAAGTTGTCATAGCAAAATGGGCCCAAAGCGCAGATGTCTACTTACAAAAGAGTAAGATTGTTGTTTGCCGCAGGTTTTTCTCCGAGGGCCTGGTGCTGATGTATACGACTGCGGAGGAGCCGGTGTCGTGCGTGATGCAGCTCAAGTACCGCCACGCCAAGCCCGGCCTCGGTATCATGGCGGGCCACTACCGGCTCATTGGGAACAAGGTACGAAACAGAATTGATAGTGAGATTAAAAAATGTGAGTGAAAAAAAAAACTGGGTGAAAAATATATGAAACTAGCTTTTGCCCGCGACTTCGCCCGCGTGGTATGTCGATAAAAGGAGGATATGTCCTTCCCCAAGGTTCAAAGTATCCCAATACCAAATTTCATCAAAATCAGTCCAGCCATTTAGCCGTGAAAGCGTAATAAACAAACTCACATTCGCATTTATATTATTAGTTAGGTTAGAGGGGTGGGGTGCACTGACTATAGTTAGAGAGAAGCCACACGGTGCGGTGCGGTCGCGGCGCGGCGCCGGAGCGATGTCGCTGCGGCGGCCTGCATATAAATATCAATGATATGCCACACGGTGCGTTCCGGCGCCGCACCGCAGGCACACCGCAACACAGTGCGGTGCGGTCGCGGCCATATTTAGTATATTGCTTCCGTAAATGTGGTTCCAAGGTATTTAATAAACTGTTGAAAGAGGTCACACTCATTCGAAAGAAGTTATAAAATTTTTTCGGATCCAAAAATAGCTCATTGTATTCTTTAAGAATAAAATCTCCGTCACTGTTTCTTAACGCGATTATTGGACTGACCCAATATCGTCTGATTCTACGTTTTCGGCGGTGGCGTAGTAGTAAAAGCAACAAAACACGTCTATTCCGATCCATTTTCCATTTTGCACTGGGACTGGCTAGGTCCCCGCTCCGCATACTACGGCGCCGCAACGGTGCCGTATTGCGGCGCCGCATACCACATGTGAACAGTGATGCGGCAAAATGTTTGCGGTGCGGCGCCGCACCGCACCGTGTGGCTTCTCTCTTACTAAAAAATCCTTCGGATAAAACGTTGGTTAAAAAAATGCCATTCTAACTGTAGTTTGTCTTTGACAGCGCTTGTTATTTCGTAGCAGTAGAGCTTGTCCGCTCTGAAATGACACGCCCCATCACCGCACTTTACCGTAGTATACGTATACAAATTTAAGTAGTGGGGCGTGTCATTTTAGAATAATAATCCGAACCAGACTTCCCCTGCTGTCCTCCCCCAGTGACGCCCTAGCCGAGGCCCGTACCCCTCAGGTGCCCTTAAAGAGTAGTCGCATAGTTTATAAGTTTTATGCCCTGCCTGGAGGCGTTAATTTATTGAGGCACCCACAGGAAGGTCCAGTTAAGCAGCCGACAACTTCCTGGGTTGCCCTGCGAGATGCCATTAAAAAAAAATCATTTCAGAGTAGGCAAGCTCTAATAGCAGTAGTTTTCATAGTTACATTTTTACTACTATGAGCTCTTTATAGCAGGGCAGAAGTTGAACGGTTCCAGTGTGAGAGAGAGACGGAGCTATATACGACCTACAGCACCATTCTTTTTCTCTCAACGGATCTATGATGGATCCATGATGTTTTTCCACGTCATAGTACGGCCCCTGAAGTGCGGTTGTCTATGCATATGCATGTTGTTTACGAGTTATACAACTGGCAGTGCTAACATTCTGGGTGGTTGTTGCAGGTAGTAATAGTGATAAAGAAAACGAACCAGGAGAAAAAGACTGTGCAGGCATCCAACACGCGGTTCCGCTCTCGACGCAAGGAGATCGAACAACAGGAACAGACCTTCCACATGGTGAGTCAAATATACTCCTATTTTTAGGGTTCCGTACCTCAAAAGGAATATAGGATCACTTCGTTGTCCGTCATTATGTCTGTCAGTCTGTCAAAACCCTTTTTCTCAGGAACGCGTGGAGGTATCAAGTTGAAATTAATATCAAATACGTAGGTCTATAGTCCCTTAGAGTTCTAAAAAAATCAAGCTTCTAAGTAAACGCAATAAAAAAATACGGCCATTTATGCGACATATTGTGATAATTGCAAGTAAATCAAAACCTATAGGGTACTTCCCGTTGCCTTAGAATCATGAAATTTGGCAAGAAGCAAGGTCTTTTAGCACAAATAATGGAAAAAGTCAGAAAGTTGTTTATTTGTAATTTTAGCACATAAAAAAATATTTTCAAGTACATACTGTCGACCCTTTTTCTTAGGATTGAGTGGAGGTATCAAGTTGAAATTAATATCAAATACGTACGTCTATGGTCCCTTGGAGTTCTAAAAAAATCAAGCTTCTAAGTCAGCGCAACAAAAAAATACGGTTATTTATGCGACATATTGTGATGCTCGCAAGTAAATCATCATTCTTCTGCCCTTATCCCAATCTATTTGGGGTCGGCGCAACATGTCCTTTTTTTCCATATTTCTCTATTAGTCGTCATCTCGGTAGTCACCCCCTTTCTAGCCATGTCATCTTTCACACAATCCATCCATCGTTTCTTTGGTCTTCCCCTACTCTTATAGCCATCGACATTCATACTCAAAACTTTCCTCACGACATTTTCCTCACTCCTCCGCATCACATGCCCATACCATGACAGCCGATTTCCGCACAACTTTTCAGTCACCGGTGCCACTTTTAGACTTCCTCTTGTGTACTCATTTCTTATTCTATCCACTCGTGTAACACCACACATCCCTCTTAGCATTCTCATCTCAGCTGCATGCAACTGCTTTTCATTCATCCCTTTTGTGGCCCAACATTCTGATCCATACAAGACAGCAGGTCTAACCATTGTTTTATATATCTTCCCCTTAGGTTTAAGGGGAATGCGGGAGTCACAGATTGTTCCCGTGACCTGCCGCCATTTCATCCATCCAGTGTTAATCCTATGCTTAACTTAATACTCGCAAGTAAATCAAAACCTATAAAAGTACTTCCCGTTTACGTAGAATCACAACACATAAGTAAAGCAAAGCAAGTCCAAAAATTGATAATTTGTAATTTTATCACATACAACAAATTTTTTTCGGGGTTACAATGTTAATTATGTTTTTGGGATAAATTCTTTTCAACTACGGTACCCTTCATTGTGCGTGGTCCGACACGCACTTGACCGGTTTTTCTATTTTTGATGTATTATTCAAAGACCAAGCTTTGTTTTGGTCAGCAAGAAAAGTTAGATATATCCAAAACACCACCCACCACCCTCCACCATCACCACCCACATCCACCCACCCCCCACCACCACACAAGTTCGGTTTTTCCGAAACTAAACGATGGAACCTATGAACGTTGTCGTACTGTGTAATATGTTTGTAGGTTGGGTATATTCTCACGGGTCACTTTATTCAGAGAGGCAATTCCGGTATTTTTAACAACGTTCGCAATCTCATCTCAGTCTCAGTCCATCAAAAATTGTATAGCGTTTGCCTACATATTTAACATTTGATTGTCGCTGGCATGAGATTGCGACTTTGGACGTTTTTAAGTACGAGAATTGGCCTTCTGATGTGTTATTATAATAAATTAAGACGTGGTACATAAATTCGGTTCCGTGTTTCTGCGGATATACGAAAGAAAGAAAAGAAAGAGCTGAGTAAGTGTAGTTAGCCCCTAATTCGGTGTTTTTTCCCCAGGAATTGGAGCTCCGCAGCGTCCGCTCTCACCGCAACGTGCAACTGGTATGGCGACGCTACTCGGTGTGCGCCCGGCGCGAACAATGGACACAGTTCGAGCTCACGCCCGGCAAGTACCCGCCCTTCGCCTTCAGCCGCGTGCGCAGCTACACCGCCGACACGCCCGCGCCGCTTGTGAGCACGCACGCGTACATCTAGCTAGGTATGTAAATACAATAATAATGGCTTGCTATGAGAGCGGACCAGTGGACTCTCAGCTTTTAGAGACAGGGGCCATACTATGACGTGAAAAAAGATCATGGATCCACCATGGTTTCAGTGTGAGAGAGGGACGGAGCTATAATACGACCTATAGCACCATCCTTTTTTTTCAACGGAACCATGATGGATCCATGATCTTTTTTCACGTCATAGTACGACCACTGGCCGCACATTCGCTTTGTCTCTCTCGTACTTTTCGGTCTGTATTCACTGCACAACTGAATATGGAACACTCAGTCTATGTAAAGAAAAGAAAGAAAAATGCGTTTAATTGGCATTACAGCAAAAAAATAAATAAATACACCTTAAAATTATAAAAAACATAAATACACCTTAAAATTATAAAAACACATAAAACAAAGATTGTAATGCCAAAAGGGCCTCAGCTCAGCATATTGTCAGATGACAACACAAGGTGTACTACCTGACGCTGATTTTCAGCTGCAACCCACGAGTGCCATACGCTAGAATCTAAGGTTAGAATAATCTAAATAATTAACACAAGGAGAGAATAGATTTAAGAGAATTAATTAAAATGATGTCTATGGTAAGGACTTAGGATACTGCTATACTATCGCATTTTATTTTATTTTTTCCAGAATTAAACTATGACAGACTGCAGGATGCCGTCGCCCCGCTGGCGCTGCACAGCGAGTCATACTCGCAGCTTACTTCTACTATTGCCAAGTCAGTTTGTATGCCCAATATACAGGGTGTAAAAAAACCCATCACATAGCTGTCAACTATGCATAATAGCATTGCACAATAATAATTGCTGGGAAACCACTTTTATTTTTGGTGTTAAAAATCACTGTTTACAGTAGCGCTCAATGTAACGCACGCAAAACATTGTGCTTATGGGTACCGCAGCAACGGTACAGGGGTCGTGGGGGCATTTAAAATTGCTTTTCGAAAAAAAAGCCTTCAACATCTCCGTAACCATAAGGTTCCCAGGTCTAAAGTCAGGAGGCGTCGCGGGACACTCGCTTGGAACGAAGTTCCTTTCGCTGTATATTATGTATTAATACAGAGCCATCTTAGTATGGTCTCAACTTGAAACTGAATTTTTCGGCCATAACGTTTTTTCGTTACGTGACGTTTTCTTCCAGTTTAACTTCGTTCCTAAAATGATCACAATGACAGGGAGACACTACCCTTAAATATACAAGTACGTTGGACTTCATAATATCGATGTCAAAATGAAGACATTTTGATTTTCGCCATTTTGGCGCGCTGATAATGAAATAATATGGAACCATGGAACTAATATAAGGTTATTCCGCTGCCTACAAGATAGCGAATTTTTACAAAATTAGCATACTCTCATGATAAAAATGTTCTAAATATCACGTAGTAAACACAAAATTCACAAAATAAATCTTATTTCACGATTTAGACCTAGAACATCAGAGACGTACCAAAACAACACGTCGGCCATTTGCAACAATGTGTCAATTTAGTTCCTGAGACGCTCGAGCGGGGCGCCTTGAATCGGCACAAAATCAACTGTCATTTCTTATAGTATATTTAATCAAGCTTACTTGTATATTAGAGGTCAGTGCGGGGTGAACAAGCTAGTATTGGCTTCATTAAGCGTCTTTCTATACCCGTTATACAGCTGGCAGCTGAACTCTTGGCTGCAACAATGTTAGTTTAATTGATGGGGTAAAAGGAATCTGATAAGTGTGAAAAATTTGCTAAGTGTGTTTTCGTGGGCTTCCTACGTGTGAGTCAAAGTAGTTTGTTAGTGGAACTTGTTATGGTCAAAGCTTTCTGAGATAATGTCTCGAGGAAATGCAGTAAAAGTGCTTTTCGTTTGTACTAAAGGCGTTTTTCCCTTGTACTGAATTACATTAATTCATGATAGTATTCACAGCGATGTTAATGTCGCTAGCACTAGGCCTTTTGAGAATTTGTAACAAATGCCTTGGACAAGAATATGTACTCGTACACTGTCGCCATATTTAATTGACATGAATGTAACAGGAACAGTTTTTATATTATGCATTTATAAAATGGTGTTCAAAAGACAAGTTTTGTAAAGCTACGGTTCCCTGGGTGGCTGTCAGAAAAATGATGGTGGCAAAGATTTGAATCGTTAGATTCGCCCTACCGCGTTAAAAGGTAGTCGCATTTCTGATTCGTTTTGACACCACGGACACGCAATGACGTAGTGACTACACTTGTCATGGAAACGCTATTTAATAATGTGTGAGCTCACTTCTCAGTATTGGACACTTTTGCGTGACTAAGAACACTGAGGGCAAATCTAGCGATTTAAATCTTTGGGGGTGGGGTTTGACTTAATGTCAAATACTTTTGAAAATGACAGATTTTCATTGGCGGAACCGCTTTCCTAGGGAACCGAATACTTCATCGTACACAACAAGCGAGCATTGTCGAATAAGTACCACATTTCCGTAAGTAGGAAACTGGCCCCAATGTAGTTGGGATAAAGGTGCCGATGATAATCTAAGGGGTCCCCGAAACGTACAATCGCAATTGATCAATTGCCATCAATTTCCATTGTAGTAATTTGTCGATCGCTTCAATTGCACTTGGTAGACGATCAATTTACGCATTTCGGTGACCCTTAAGTTGACCCTATTAAAGGATCGTTTGAGCTTGATATTACAAGGCCCCTTCTATCAAAAGGTTGTCGTAAAATAATGGAAATTAAATGTAGTTGAAATTCCGAATTTAAATCGGTCTATTTACTTACTTGACTTGTACAAATTGAGTTGGTTTCTTGGATCAGTGCGTTATTTAGCTCAATTTCTCGATGTTCCCACTATTCAAATCCTTTCGATAACTTATTTCTTGTTCGATTCGATCAGGGTGCCTTTGCGTGTGATGTTAGCTGTTCTCGTCGCGTATATAGGCACCTTGACAATGATAGCTTGTAATTTTATCGATGTTTCTGTTAAATCGAAGTTGATGTCGTATCGTACGATTCTTTTGTTATCGAAGAATTCTGAATCGGGGGACCATTCATGTTGCACTTATTTCAGTGTGCAATTAGAGTGATTAAATGTTCAATAGTTATGTTCTGTTGAATTTCAATTCAAATTAAGGATTAATTTCCCTAGCTCTAAATTGTCAATTTAAAAAGACAAAAATTGATCATTAGTTTTGGATCACATTTTCAATGTATTTATATATCGACGTTATTGTAAGTGGATGTTAAATGAAGTCTAGAATCGATTGAAAATATTTGGACTGATATCCGAATTTGATGAATCAAAATAGGTTTTATTGTCTTCGGCTCTGGGTGTGTTTTTCAACGGACCCTTGTCCTATAAGCAGTTGAGCACGAATGTTGTGATTTCTATTGCCTTAGGCTAAGTATTGTAAGTACCCAGTGTTCTGCATTGTCTCAAAAACTGAGAACATTCTTACTCCTGACGCTAATTTAAAATTATTCTGTTTTTAGATAATAAGTTCAAGTTATTTGAAGATAAATTAGCTTAGAACTCGATTGGTTTGTGAATTTTCAAGTGATGTTTCTATAATTACATTTTTAAAAAGACATCCTGGTGGCTATGAGTCTGGGCAAAACGTATAGTTTGAAAATCATTTGTTGAACTAACTATGGATGCGAAACCACTCTTATCTAAAGGATTTTAGCGTAGTTAAGGAGGAAGCGCCAGGGTAGCCCGCGAAATTCAAATTTTCTTACGTTTTATGCTACTTGCAAGACAGTGTTAGGTTGTGTGTCGATTAAAGTATGATTCGCGACCGTAACACATAAGTATTTACGTAATATAATCATTAGAATCAATAATACAGCTCCTAATCCTTAACTGTCAAGATTCCTTGAAATAGTCATTCAATTCATTACCATTAATTGACACTAAACTGACATTTTATTCTGCGTATTAATTCGTTGTTGTAATCTCTTATTATTGTAATTTTTAACCGACTTCAAAAAGGAGGAGGTTCTCAATTCGTCGGAACCTTTTTTTTTTATTTTTTTTTTATGTATGTTCCCCGATTACTCGAAGATGGCTAAACCGATTTGGATTTTTTTTGTTTTATTCGAGAGGGTATACATCACAGTTGGTCCCATATAAAATTGATTAACTTTGCTTCGGTAGTTTTTGAGTTAGCTTCAATAATACGTATTTTTTCCCCACTTTTATATGGATGATGTTCTAGTTTGTTTTGCAGATAGTGGTATTAGAATTTGTGTGGGGTAGGTACACAACTAAAAAGTGAAAAATAAAAACTTTTTTACAAAAAAATACAACCGACTTCCAAAAACAACACTACAAAGTGAAAAATAACTTTAATTTCGGAAGTCGGTGGCAAAAAACGAAAAAACAATTAACTAGACACCGACTTCCGAAATTAAAGTTATTTTTCACTTTGTAGTGTTGTTTTTGGAAGTCGGTTGTATTTTTTTGTAAAAAAGTTTTTATGTTAATATTATTGCCATTTTTATAAAATCTATTGTATAGGGAGACGAGTGTGTGTAATATATTAACCATAATTGTATTGTAAGGAAATTAATCTAATGGGCGTTTTGGATGTAAAGTCTGTTAGCTCGTAAGACCAATTGACTAAATAATTAATTAGGATTACTTGGTCTCAAAGAGTTTTATTGATGACTTTAATGATTATAATTTTGTAAATACATACTTATTACAGTCGCGAATCATATTTTGATCAACTTTAAAACCTAATACTGACTTGCAAATTGGAAAAAAACGGATGAAAATTTGAATTTTGAAAGCTACCCTGGCGCTTTCGCCTTAAAGAGCTAATTTGAACGGAATTTGTAAAAATAAATTAGCGTCAGGAGTGAAGCCCCAATCTTATGTAAATAAATACTAGTTGACAACACAACACATGGCATCTTCATGTAACTGATGAAGTACAAAAACGTATCTATTATAATATTTGAGTTCAAAGCGCTTGTACCTCTCCTACCCTACTGTAAATAAATCCTTGTAATTATTTTCTTTGTATTCTGCTCAATTTTCGGAACGCTGAGGCGTTCCGAAAATTTTGAGTTGTCGAGCTATAGCTAATTTAATCGCTTGCTAATATAATTTAAGCTTAAAGTACACAGTCTAAAAGACTAAATTCCTTTGTTAATGACGTTGAAGTCTAAAGACAGTCATAATAACGGTATCTAATAAGAAAAGTAGTGCTTTGTACTAGTCTTAAGTCTCAGGAAGAGATAATAAATTTATTGATTGCAGGTTCTTTGTTTTTTTTCATGTCATAAATTTATCTAGTAGACATACGTACACCACCACAGAGCACCACGTACTAAGATCGTTGCTTTACTTCGTCCACGTTCAAAACTTCAAACATTTTTATATATTATTTTTATTTCACGAAGCGACACGATTTGTGGTGACCAAGTATACAAACACGCTGTGAATGTACGCATAAAGACGAGTACCGTCAGCACATAACACACACACACACACACACGCACTTCCGACTTGGCCATTGTCTCGGACGGTACCGAGAGCTACTGCACTTACACACACATTCACGGCGTGTTTGTGTTTGTAAACACAAGTAAAGCGCGTGTCGCTTCGTTAGATAAAAATACTGTACACACACGTGTGCCAGTTGCGAGTGGTACAGTCAGTCTCAAGAAGATGTCTCGACAAGAATTAATTTGACAATTGTGTTCCATAATACTGTATCAATGTGTAGCTACAATTAATTGCCCAATGTGTAATATGTTTTTTGGCCAGATTTTGATAAAATATTATTAGAAGCCCGAAAGTTTGACAGCCAGTCTAAAGCCCGGTTTCCACCTCGAGCGGAGCGGGCCCTAAGAACTCCATTTAACTCGAAAGAGTAAAATGCATACTTGTATTTCCACGAACAAATGGTTAAATTTAGTTCTAAATGGGTCCGCTCAGCTCGCGGTGGAACCCGACTTTACCAAGGGGTATCGTATTACCCAGTAACTCAACAGTTATTCAATATCTATAGACCAAATTAATCATCTATTACCCCCTACAATAGGCATGCAATGCTCATGCCTTCTCTGTATGAGAAGAGACTTCTGCCCTGCATTGGGACAATAATAGGATGGTATTATTATTTGGATATTATATTATTAACACCCTACATAAGTATCACGCCGTTATAGAGAAATAAACTCGTGGCTAGAGGAGCTCGTGGCTAAGTAATAACAGCGGCACGGATCGCTCCATCAGGTTAAGCTTACGTAGCTACGTAGCTACGTAGCTACGTTTGCCGGGGTTGGTCCGTGGATGACCGTCTTTACATACCGAGACTCCTCCGTGCCTTGGAGAGCAGGTTAAGCGGTGGTCCCGGCTGTCATTCGTGGATCTTTGACAGTCGTTACGGGTCGTCAGAAGCCCGAAAGTCTGACAACCAGTCTTACCAAGGGGTATCGTATTACCCAGTTACTGGGTTGTGGAGATTAGATAGGCAGACGCTCCATGTAAAATACTGGTATTCAGCTGCATCCGGTTAGACTGCAAGCCGACCCCAACATAGTTGGGAAAAAGCTAGGCAAGTGATGATGATGATTGATACAATATTATGGAATAAAGATTGTAGAAAATTCAATGATTTCTTGTCGATGAACCTATACATCGTTTTGAGGCTGACTGTACGCTAATGTCATTGGTATACTTTTATACAGTAAAAGTTTTTATTCAGTGCGCAAATTTTCACGGTGAAATCCATGAATATGAAAATTAACTTTACTGGGACCAACTATAATATCACGAAAAAAAAATCGGCTGTTTCGCTGTTTCATACATTTTGGTCGAGTAGGTATTGAAATTTTGTATGAAACAGCAGATTTTTTTTTCGTGATTTCAGAGTTGGTCCCATAGTGAAAGTTGTTCATATTCATGGGTGTGAAAATTTCCGCACTGCTTAAAAAGTTTTCCTGTATGTCCTCCCGGAGATTCCATCTTTTTTATTAAACCACACGTTGCCTTGTCTCAACATACTTCATTCAGAGATACACAGCACATAAGGTTCACTATCGTACGAATTGCTACTTTACTTGGCTTGAGTAAAGTTGTAAGTTCGCTCAATAGATTCCCTCAGATTTGTAGATCAGAAACTTGATACGGAAGCGTTTCAGTAACTAGAGGGTTAGGGTTAATATAGTTTTTATTATTAGGAATGGTTTTATGGTAGTTATTTTTAATTTTTTTTTGTTTATTTCGGGCTGGGCCTGCTCTTGACCTCGATCACGCCTGATGGAAAGCGATGGATGAGGTTTATGATACAACGAGCGTGCCCAGAAGACGCCTGTTCACTCATGCTTTGAAGGGAGACGGTGATAATAAGTCTTCAAACTTCCCTTTACATAGATTCTGGTTATCGGACCATGATCTGAAGTAAACAATTTATTGTCCGACTTGCTAGGTCCTGTGATATGTTTCTAATAGTGGGTAATTAGAAGTAAGTCTTTTGTTCGTCACAAGCCGCGCGCCAGTCTGCGAATATACGTCTATCAGTGAAGTCTATGTTTCATTGTGCTCCCGATAGTTCCAGTAGTTCCCATATCTTCCAGGTCCAAAAGTATAGTTGGTGGCAGTTGGCCGTGCTTGTCCATGTAGGTCCATCCTAGCGCAAACATAGAGTTGTCACCAGTAAACATCGCCAGCATCTTTTAGCAGTCTACAGATGGAGGACACTCTTCTCCTCTCTTACTTACATACATAAAATATAGGCTTTACTGCTAACTATTGCCACTCGAAGCTGGCAAACAGCCTAGGCCAGCCAGCCTAGCTGGATCCTGTCGCAGGATCCATCACGTTGGCATTATCTTATTTAGTTGCGTATTACAACTCCCATGGTAAAAGATTACCAAGGGCTATACCAGATATAGAAGCAAAGTTTGTGACACAGCGTCGTCTGCAGCGATAGACAACGTCTGAGGAGCCAGGGCCCACTCCAAGGGATACAGAAGAAAAACACTTTAATGTTAATATTTTCCACATAATAGTTTATTTTACATTTTGTTTAAGTAATATATTTGATTTTTTTCTAAATAAAACAAATTTTCTATTTACTAGTATTTTATTTTTTTTTTATAGTTATGTTTATATATTTGTTTGAAAGTATTATGTACACGAGAGGTGCGGCGGAATGCCCAGCGAGCGCCCGCGCGCGCCCGCCCTGAGCCCCGGGCAGGCGCGCGCGTTAGATGAGGCGCTCGCTCAGCCAGATTCAGGAGTCGGCGGGCCGCTCGGGCCGCTCGCGCAGCTCGGCGCGCTCGCGTTCGGCCCGCTCCGGGCGCTCGAGGCGCTCGGGCCGCTCGGGCCGCTCCGGCGAGCGCGGCATGCTGGGCTCCGTGTTGCGGCGCCGCACCTTGCCGCGCTTCTTCAGCATGGTGGCCTGCGGACGGGGCGCGACTGGCAGCGGCGGGGCGGGGCGCGAGCGGTCAGGTGCCCGCCGCCGACGACGCGCCCGCGGACCCGCGCTTGGTTTTCTTCAGCATCGTGGCCTGCAGCACACGCATGTCACGCGCCGCTCGCACCCCGCACCGCCCCGCCGCCCGAGCCTACGTACACCTGACGACCTACCGCGGCCGAGGCCGACTCCGAGACGTGCTACTACGCTGTGGCAGACTAAATATGTACAAAGCGAAAGTTCCAAAGTTCGATCAAAGCGTAGATGTGGCCAAAAGTTGTGTGCGATCGACTGGACTGGTAGCGTTACCCGCGCGTGCCATTGTTGCGTCGCTGCGATAATGTCAGGTGTACGTAGGTGGAGATCCGACCGGTGGCGGATTCGGGCTGTGAAGCCGCGGTGTCGCGCTGCGCGGGAGTGCCCGCGCGTGCGACACCGCGGCTTGCTATAACTAGTGGAACATCGGTGCTGAGTGGAGTTTGAGTGCTCGGGCGATACGTGACTCGGGACGGTATATTTTAAAATACAAAGTTCCGCTTCATCATCTGTGCTTGGATGTGTCTATGATTGAATCTAAAAGTGTAATTGCACGATCCACTAAAGTATTGACAAATCATTTCTATTCAATAAATAAAGATTAAAATAAAATATCTAAATGCTCTTTTTGCTTTTCATTTTGGTAAAGCAGCATTTTTTATACATTCCAGCTTTCAATGGTTATATTTAAAATAAAATAAATTTTAAATTTTATTGATTACGTCCAAGGTTCCAGGAGATCAAGCGAAACTTGTCGTATGAATAAGATAGTTTTAGTCCAATATCTTTAATTAATTTTAAATAAGCTTTTTAATTGAGCCCTGTTTGGGCCCAGCCAAGCGAGCACATGCAAACATTGACTGGACATTACGACCAACGAGAGTTGAGCGTTTGAGCGTGGCTGTGTTACGGTGAGAGTAGACGCTTTAACCCAGATAGGTATTTAACAACTTTTGGAAAAAAAAATCTTTGTGATCTTCATTAGAAGTAGTAAGAAATAGCATAGCCATTGCTTTCAGTAGCATCAATATAAGTTTTTTCATATTTTCAGAAGATCGAGGCATGTAGACTTCATGAATGAAACGAAAAATAGTTCAAGCATCCCCGAAATGTGGACACATGTGTGGACACAAAAATAACAAGTAAATACTTATCCACGACCTATCCGCCCTCCACAACCCAGTTACTGGGTAATACGATACCCCTTGGTAAGACTGGTTGTCAGACTTTCGGGTTTCTGACGACCCGTAACGACTGTCAAAGATCCACTAATGACAGCCGGGACCAACGGCTTAACGTACTTTCCGAGGCACTGAGGGTCTCGGTATGTAAAGACGGTCACCCATCCACGGACCAACCGCGGCAAGCGTAGTTTAACCTGATCGGTCGACCCGTGCGGCTGTTATTACTTAAGCAAGTGCTTAAGGGAAAACACGTTAAGCCGTTGGTCCCGGCTGTCATTTGTGGATCTTTGACAGTCGTTACGGGTCGTCAGAAGCCCGAAAGTCTGACAACCAGTCTTACCAAGGGGTATCGTATTACCCAGTTCATGGGTTGTGGAGGTCAGATAGGCAGTCGCTCCATGTAAAATACTGGTATTCAGCTGCATCCGGTTAAGCCGGAAGCCGACCCCAACATAGTTGGGAAAAGGCTAGGAATACTGATTGATAAAAAAATAAACTAGCCCCTATTCCCGGCACAATGCTCAAGGTGTAAGGCTCAACCCTCGTTGCGTGGTAGTTAGAGTATGTAAGTGCGATGGAGTGTAGTTACCTTGAGCGCAGACTTGAGCACCACCACCTCAGAGGGCGCCGCCACCCAGGGCTCGCCGTCCACCTGCACCGGGATCTCGCTCTTCAGGTTGATCTTGATGTGCCCACCCTGTGTCAAAGGAGACAGGTTTCAGTTGGTGATACGAAAGCTGCTTTTAGGGTTCCGTGCCTCAAAAGGAAAAAAACGGAACCCGGACACTCGTGTGTCTGTGTGTCTGTCCGTCTGTCACAGCCAATTTGCTCCGAATCTGATAAAGTTAAATTTTGGTACACATAATGAATTTCCGTGACCCAAATACGGTCGCGTAACGTAAATAAATGAATTTTGAATATGGGGCTCACTTGAGGAGTAAATTAGAAAATTAAAATAAGTTTTGCAAACTGTACCGTGTGACATAGCAAATGAAAGGGCTTACTCTCACAGTATCAGGTCTCAAATAGTTTTTTTTAAATAATTTTAAAATAAATTGTTTTAAAGTTATTTAAGAAAGTAGACGAAAAATTACCATTGTCCATTACCACCCTTGTCTCCGAAACTACAGAGCTTAAAATAGTTCTATATTTATAGATTTCAGAAAAAAATATAAGTAGTCTATGTCTATTTGGTCTTAAAATAACATGGTAAATCTCTATTGTGCGTACAAACTTACATTTGCAGTTGGAATGTATGGGAGAACATGTTTTTCAACTACAATGTTAAGTAAGTTTGTTCTTCATACCAACATGGATAAATTGATACCAACTACGGAACCCTTCATTGTGCTTGGTCCGACAAGCACTTGCCCGGTTTTTTGTCTTATAGGATAGTGATATCGATTTTATAATTGAGATAAAATTCGCTTTACTTGTACGCTCATAAACAGTTAACCTCGCACGTCCGCATTAACAATTAGACATTGACAGTGCCCTTATGTTGTAGCAGTAAGGGCGAATTTCGTAGTTAAAGTTTTAGCACTAACGTGTGGTTAACTGTATGTACGCTTCAGGAGCAATAGAGCAGCAGTAGTCGGTACATGCAGTAAGAAGCCTGCAAAGTCTGATCACCGGATTAAGCTCCTGACTAGTTCTGACGTTACATCAGTTGCAAGTCTTGACGGGTGTATTTTTTCCCCTTATTGTGTTTTAACGTCGCACGAATGCACCTGGAGAGATGGGCAAAGATCGTCACTCACTGGACGCCTGAGGGACGATCTGATAAGGTTTGCAGGGCCAACATGGCCAGAGATCGCACAAGACAGGGTGGTTTGGAAGGAAAAAGGGGAGGCATTTGGCCTTTGTCCAACGGTGGGACACGATGTAGGATAATAAAAAAAATATTGTGTTTTAAAGTCGGATGGCAAAGGCTTTGTGGCTGTGATGTATTTTTTTTTCTTTTATATTGAAACGTACCTGCGCTATCCGCATGGCGCCTCGCAAGCCGGACTGGATCTGCCCCAGGTGCACGACGCCGGTGACGCCCACGATCTCCAGCATGCCGTCCCAGTGGTTGGGTTTGCTGAACTGATCGTCCTTCTCCGGGCCCCAAGGGTTAGCGCCCGAACCCCAGCTGTGAGAGTAATGAGGTTAGTATCATGGAATCCCCGAAATTACAGAATTTTAAGACGTTCATAAATATATTTCAGTCTTAATGTGACCGAGACAGCATAATACATTAATTCCCAATCTTTTTGGCCGGGTTGAAGTGAGCGCGACCGCCATTTTGCGCATTCTGCACATCGGCTCGCGTCTAACATCACCTTAATTTTACGTCTGCGCATCGGCTCGCGCCTACGTTCAACACGGTAAAAAAGATTGGGTACTTAACGCGAGACTTAAAATTGATTTGCGTATGAGAATTCGGAAGCTAGCAGTGGTTTAACGATAGGCAGGCAACAAAGATGTCTATGGTCGTGTGGCCAAATTAAATCTAAGGTCTAACTAACTCTTCTAACATCGCATTACCGGAAACCTGCCAGATGTGGGTCATATTTTAGCATAGCAAGCCCACAAAGATCAGGCTCCTTTTTACAAAAGATTGATTGATGTTTTACCTGAGTATATTTAAAATGATGATCCCCTCTAGCTGGGGCAGTTCCACGAGCTTGCCATCCACCTCCAGGCGGATGGCTTTGTGCAGATCCTTGCACATCTTGCGCCCCACCATCTTGCGGAGTCCCATCTTCACGTACACACCTTTATTACGGAGCCTAGAGCATAAATAGCAGTGTGAGGACGGTGGTGGCTGGGCACGCTGAAGGGCAGTACGAAAGCTTATTTTCGTTGTATCGTGGGGAATATGATGCCATTTTGAATAATCAGTAAAATAAAATGAGGTGCAGCTAGGGCACTTCTCTTTATCTCTACGCCACTGATTTGAGCCATTGTGATGTAATTTAGACTTCCCATAAACCATTTTTTTGGTTTGAATATACATTTAGTTTCAAAGTCTCCGATAGTCAAACAGCTCGCTGATGGCATTAAAAAAAAGACTTGCGAATTTGTCACCTACCTGCTATTAAACTTATTAGGGTTCTCTTCACGAGCGTTGTGGAAATCTAAGCAGAGGTCCGCGTCGATCCCGATGCCGAAGTAGTTGTTCATCACGAGGATCTGAGAGTTGTCCTCGCTCTGTGATCCTGTGGTCACAGACGCTGCGGAATCACACAAATGTAGTCACCACTACGGTATGATGAAATGGCGCGGTGGCTTTACTTTTGATAAAAAAGATTCGAGTTGATTTGACTTTCGCATTTTTTTTTTCTCCAAAAGAAAGTTCAGAAAATTATTATGTTTTTTTCTAACTCTCTTCAGTCAATGCTTTGATCAAAAAGGTTAAAATTTTGTGTGGTCCAAAGTAGTCCTTACGACTACGTCCCTAAGTATGTCGGTTATGTGAAATGATATCGTCAAGAATGTTTGGACCACAAAGCCAATGATTTTTCTAAAATGATAAGCATTGTAGGCGTGGCCAGATACATTACAAACTCCTTGCGAAATGAATAATGTTTTCGCATATTTGACTTCGGTGTTCGTAAAATCCAATCTGGCTACACCTATCCTACATTGAACATTAATAATTTATTATATCATTGATTGTCAACGATATAACTTTGGTACTGTAAGCTGCTACTCGTTCCACTAACCAGGTAGTTGCTTAGAGAGCTCTTTAGGCTCGTCCTGCTTATCCTCGGGGTGGAAGACGACAGTCCAGCGGTCCAAGCGGATCTCCTCGGCATCGATGACGTCACGCAGCAGCGACAGCGGGTCCTCGCAGCCGGTGTAGCCGGAGCCCCAGCGAAGAGTGCGGGCCAGGTCGTTGCCTGAAGATTGCATGAGTTTTATGTGTGACAGTATTCGGAAAGGTTGGACAATCTCAAAGAATAGAGCCTAATTATGAGTCATGAACCGGGTTTATATTTATATATCAGACGGCAATATGAATTGTACATGATCTGTAACAGATATTGAGAAAGATTTGTGATTCTTCTTTTCCGAGTTGTGCACTCGGAAAAGAAGAATCATAAATCTTGGTTTTTCAAGACATCGCTAAACGGTTGGTTGACTCCTCAGGTGACCAGAGGGCTGGCCTATTTTTTGGCCAAAGAAACAGCATTGTTATACAACGTGGCAATGCTGCCAGCCTTTTGGGCACTTTTCCTGTTGACAGCGACGCGGACTTTTTTGATGCCCTATGATCCTTTCCCCTCCTTGTTTATATACCATGTACATATTGTTATTTTAAATCTGTTAGTTTATTTAATATGTACATACAAAAGAAAATGATTCTTCTACAATATTTGAGATTAAAAAAAATACAATCATCTGTTGAAGTTGCTCTCAGTGTTGAGTTTGAATCTTGTAGATGAGAACGCTCTTACCAAAGGGTATCGTATTACCCAGTAACTGGGTTGTGAAGGACAGATAGGCAGTCACTCCATGTAAAATACTGGTATTCAGCTGTGTCCGGTTTGACTGGATGCCGATCCCAACATAGTTGAGAAAAGGCTAGGCAGATGATGAGATGAGAAGGTTTTTGCTGCTTTTGATAGTGCAGAGTTGCTTTGGCTTGTATGAATATCAATGGTTCTGCATTTTTTGTATGAAAAATGGGATTTGCACTACAGCGGGACAATAACTTTGCCGGTATGATGATCTTATAAGAATTGTTACCAGTGCCGAGCGGCACGATGGCGCAGGGCGGGTTGGAACACTGCGAGTCCTGGCCGACGTTGTCGAGGCACTGCAGCACCCAGCCGATCGTGCCGTCGCCGCCGCACACCAGGATCTTGTAGTTCGGAATGTGACGAAACACGTACAGTCTGTGCACGAAACGAAGATATTGTTGAAGGTGCATATCATCGCCGTGTAGTGAAAACTTCGTGAAGATGTATTGTTTTTCTTTTTATTTATTTGTTGTGTAGAAAAACTTGTAAAGAATAATAAGAAAAAAATGTTCACAGCTCTAAGATGCTACTAAGGCTTCTATTGATGATAATAAAAAGCTCGGAACATCAATGACGGCTTTTTTCAGATAATTTTTATATTCCCCTGTAAATTAACGTTTATTGCAATCACGAGGTTTTCACTGCTAGAAGATCTTTTGGAAGAAAAGGGTCAAAGAAGTGTAAGAGACTGGCCATTTGGAGTAAGCTGGAATTATATCACGAGTAGCATTCCGGCGGAGAAACTTCAAAGCTTGTCAGTTACACCAATCCAAGTGTACCTATTTGCATGATAAGGAGCAATTTTGACTCTCAATGGAATTTTACATCAAGAGATTGCAAAATTAAATGTTTTGTGAATTGGAAAAATCAAGGGATCCCTGTTAATTTTTTTTAAGAATAAAATAATGTAAAGTGTTACTTACCCAGGCAGCGGACCTCCATTTTCAAGGTCAAACACCTGGTAAGGGTTAAGGAGTTTGCGGAAGGAAGAAATGAGCTCGAGGCCTTGACAGCCTCCAGACTTAACGTTAACGAACACCAGCAGAGGCTTCACGCCCGCCGGCACCATCGAAGGTTCGATGCTCGGTAACAACATCACTGTGGAATATAACGGGGGTTTTACAAGTTGAAACAACAAATTACAAACACAAACATCGACTTACACCAGTAGGCAGAGGCTACAGAACCCCAACTGTTGCGATCCTTACATGCTCCTTCTGCTTTTTTTCAGTCTTACAAAACACGTCATTTTAATCACACGAGCCGATAATTTACGAGGTTGCCCAGAATGGCTGCGACAGACGCGCGGATTTTTACATCGGCCGGCTCTCGGTCGTGCGACAGATTCGTGCAAAATGGCTGCAGCAGCTGGCGTCCTGCTTCATTACTAGAATCGCTCGCACTATACTAATAACAGTTAGAGTTTGATGATGTTTCGGCTTCGATCGAATATTGTTGATCGAAGATCATAGATTAATCTTTAGTGTTAAAAGCTACATCCAACAAAACTGCATCTAGAATCCAAGACCAAAAACTTGATACAGATATGTATACATAATATACAGTGTGACTCACCCAGTAAATGCTTATCTTCATATTTGGCCTCTCTGAGCGCATAGAGCGCGCGCACCGCTTTGCTCGCGTCCTCATACGTGATCACCATCGACCCGTACTCGTAGTAGATGGGACCGATCGACGTGAACTTGTTGTCTGTACAAAAAAAAATACTCTTCAAAAACATGACCTTGTGGCGGCATCTGCAGCGCCACATGCGAACTACGCAACAAAGACCTCACGTCACACAAATCCAGCATCGCGCAAGCAGACTTTACCGCGCGCAAAGGAATTTTGAATTAAATTGAAAATTGTAGGGTCAAAGTTAGACACACAAGAAGTTTGAGATTTCGTTTTAAGGAAAAAAAACTTGGTGTACACTTGGGAGACAAGCGCTTTAACTGTATCTACTGCTGTTTCTACTTTATATGTTAAAACCGACAGCCGTTGTATACTGACCGGCACCCAGGAACTCGACCAAGATGTTCTCGTAGTTCCTCTCGGAGAGGCCGGGCGGCAAGGAGGCCACGAACAGCGCCAGCGTGGGCCCGTGCGGGTCGCGGCGTGGCTGCAGGTAGAAGCGCGCCAGCTCCATGCGCCGCACCGACTCGCGCGCCAGCCGCACCACGATGCGCCACGGACGTTCATCCTCCTCCAGCACGCGCTCCGATACTGGGCCAACAGTTGCAAGCTACGCGTGATTATCTGATGCGACACTGGATGGTGATGGTATCATGATGCTAAAGAATTTGACGAAAGAAAGAACAGAATCTGGTTAGATACTGATTCATCATCTGCCTAGTCTTTTTCTAACTACGTCGTCATCAGCTTCCAGTCTTACTGCATGCAGCTGATTATTATCAGTATTTTACATGGAGCGACTGCCTATCTGACCTCCATAACCCAGTTATGTGTACCACTATACCTCTTGGTAAGACTGGTCAGACTTTCGGGCTTCTGACTGCACTGGGTTATATGCTGATTGTAAACCGAAAAACATAGAACTGACGTCAACAAATTGGGGATTATTATCGAATGTTTGCTAACGCTTCAGTTGGAATCTACGAACGATAAAGTTATAAGTTGCGGTTTATACCAAACCTTTGGGAGAATATTTAATAAAAAAATCACCGTATCTGTCAACGATTGTGGAGGAGATAATAAAGATGATCCAATTTGAACATTTTCCGAGCTGATGATGTCAATATCAAGACCTATCCTCTATTTATACAAAGATTTGCCACACTTATTAGATGCTTACCCCCTCGGTCCAACAAAATCTCTGAACAGCGATAATCATGCACAGCCCTCGCGGGGTCGAGCCCAAACCGTTCAAGCGCGGCGGCCATCAGGTCCGCCACGGCATCGTCGCCGGCGCAGCCGACAGTCACAAACGTCTCGCCGGCGCCCGCTACTCGCCCCGGGTACACTCGTACCTCACCACCACCACTCTCGGGCTCTCTGTGTACAACAGACGTACCATTGAGGAAATTGTATGACTCAACAGGATTGGAGATGGTTCTTAAAACACGTGTTACGAAATAACTGGAAACATGTGTAAGGTATTTTTAAGAAATGTTATTATAATATTCCAGGAAAATTTAGTAAGCGAGTTAAAAATTCATTGTCATTTCAGTTCTTGCGAGAATTATGTAGCGTCCTTATTCTGATCACATTTCTTCCTTTGATTGATACTAGGGAGTATTAAATTGTATGAAGTTTTGAAAGACGACGATCTTACTCAGGTTAGTAATTTGGTAAGGAGATAACTTTTGATGGGGCTGGTGGAGCATCACTCACTTGAATCGTAAGAAGAGTGCCGGTCTCTTGTTGGGAAGGCGCGTGACGTGTGCGAGCGGCGTGGGGTCCTTGAGCGGCGGCTCGTCGCCCGCCAGCGCGTCCGTGAGCTCGAACAGCTCGGGGTCGCGGGCCACGTGGAAGGCCCGCAGTGCGGCCGCAACCAGCTCCCTTTCGTTCCAGTTGCGGCCAACCACTACGGGCCGGTACAGCCGCCGGGTCCACGCCGCCTCGCCGTCATACACCTTCACCACTTCTGTTTCACGGTATAAAAAGGTATACAATTTATAAGTTGCCTGAATGTTGAAGCCATTATGATAAAAAATAAGCATGTAGATGTAGCATCTTGTTTTACTAGAACTGTTTGGAAGAGAGAGTAGAGAAGAAGAGAAGTATTGAGTATTGAGACAATCTTTCTCATCTAACTGATCTTCCTTTTGCTTTTTTAGTTACGGTTATAAGCTCAGTTCGGTTCGGTGTGGTTTAATCGTAATTCAGGACTCCTAGAGTAAAACATGTTTAGTGAACAGACAGTACCTTCATCCCGATCATCCGGGGTCCGGTCGCGATGCTGTTTGTGGTCCGGGCGGTGGTCCTGGTCGGCGGGAGCGCCCGTGGAGCCGCCGCCGGAGCCCGAACGGCCCTCGCAGCCCGAACTGAACTCCTCGCTGACGCTGCGCGCTGCAACACCCATATCGCTCACATACACACCCCCGATCGCCCGCGACCGCGCGACCACGCGACCACGGAACGAGTCGCCATGGAATAGCCAAAATGTGTGTTTTATTCCGTCCTGCTTTGGGAAGAAATGTGTAATTTCTCGTGGTGCACAAGAAGCTACAGGATTATCACACAAAATGTTTTATAGAAAGAAGAGTGACTTTCCAGTCTCAGCTTCTTTAGGAGGGGCAAAATCAATTGTTGATTTTCTCTTCCTATAGAGTTTAGTCGTGTTTTATGTAAAATCATTTTATTATTGCACTAAGCTTCGTTTTAACTGTGGGATATTATTAAAGCGGTTTTCAGGATTGTTTTTAATTCAGGACACAGCTCTTCTAAGTAAGCGAACAACGCAGGCAAAAAGGTACGAGTATGTAAATATAATTATGTATGTAACCTACCTAAGTTAGTTTAAATTATTATAATTAGGTCATTCGTTTATTAATTTGTTAATTATTTATTTAGGTTATTTTCCATACACCAAGATTTTTAAGAATAGAAAATCAGAAATTGTTGATTCCTTCAAAATTAAAATTTTTATAAATTGTGTCTCGATGTATGGAATTGTTATAGGTAGTTTTATTATTTGTATCTACAAACATTAAGTTGCATGACTCGTCCGTACGTACGTACAAGTTATTTCGTTTATAGTTCGACATACTTCATATTATTATAAAGTAAAACCTGAAATTTTCTTACTTTCTAACCGCAAATGGCTTTTATCGACGATCATACAACTTTTAACACACATTGATTTATAGATGTCATCATCAAACACATTTATTTTTATTTATACATCTTTGGTTTGCAAATCAACAGTCAACTTGTTTACAAGCGACTTTTTACTAACAACTTAACATTATCGAATCCATTGCTCGTCTAAAATGTGTTTGTATAATGACATGCTACACGAAGCGACGTTGGACACTTAAGCATACATAAATACACACAATATATGTCGTTAATATCGCGTTTCCGTCTGTTACCTTCGTGCCGTTGGAATACTGCATCATGAGTATTCTTGGACTGACCGCGGTCTGAGCGTTCCAGGAGGGCACGGAATGTATCCAAGGCTTCACTCAACTACAATTATTATTCTAGTGCCGGGACAGTACAGCTAAGATTCAAAGAGATTTGTTGAAATGAAAGATGTGTGAATAAAAAATTAATGAAAATATTTGCAAAATTAGGTAAGGGGAGCATTCAGTCTTAAGTTCATTTCCAAGGAGGCAAATTATTGGCGTTACTTTTCAAATTCGAAACATGAAAAAGTGAATAGGATCTTTTTATTCCTGGCCACTTTATAAAATCTTTCTGTTAATAACAGTTTAATATTGTAGCACGATAGTGCGCTTGCCAGTTCGAGTGATTCACATAATGTATTTCACAGAACACCTACTGCCAATCAAACTGTAGCTTTAATAATTTTGAGGTCTTCTAGTTTCATGAAAGGGAAAGACCTGAAGTGTTGAGTGACGGCATCGAGTGCGGGGTAGAGGTGCCGCTCATGTGCAGTGAATATTACTTGTTATAAAGCATGTAGCTGCCTCATGCACACAGAAACCCAGTGAAACGTAGGAAGTAGAGAGGTAGCTTCAAGTATCAGTTAGCGTAAGAATGTATGCGGTTTTGGAAGACCAACCAACCAAACATTTTGTAATAAGGAACGACTGGTTGGTATTTTCTATAGAATCCTTTTATTGTATTTTAATTTTAACCGATTTTATCATCATTTTAGTTCGACCTTAAGGTCACATCCCAACCAGGTTCGGCTGATTACCAGATATTTTCCATATACATCCTCATTTTAAACTTTTAAAGTAGACATAGTGAAGAGATGTACAGCGTCTACAAGGACGGTGTAAGCTTACAGCGAAAGCATTTAACGTTCAACTTGACCGAACCATAATCAAAAGTTCAGCCAAGTAACATGCATGAAATGTATCGACCAGGGAAGGAATCATTTGTAGGAAGATTTATATAAGGCTACTTATAAAATGTGGCTGCAAGCTAAGGTTCGACCAAGGTATATTTCACAGAATTCTGAAGATAGAGCCTTCTAAATATGGAGCTGATGATAAGAGCCCTGGTCGGTACATCTGTACGGAGCCGGTGCGGGTGCGCTAGACGCGGGGCGTGGGGTCGTGGGCCTGTGCTCGCTGGCGTTACCTCGGCAGTAGGGGGGCGAGGCGCCGCCGTGCGGGCTGCAGGCGGCGGGCAGCAGGCGCCGCGCCAGCGTCACCAGCCGCGCCGGCGCCCAGCCGCCGCTGCGCGCTGCCCCAACACACACGCTCACGCCACGCCGCTCCACGCATGTGCCAAGCGATTCGCCGAGACGAGCGCCGGAGCGCCCGACCTACACCGCCTACCGCGACTATGCCGCGCCGGCAGCCACGCACGATCAGGACGCCCGGGACTCGCGTCCGGGACGGTGCACGGTCGACAGACCAAGACAAAAGTGTACTGAGGGAGTCAAGCCAAAAGAAGTGTAACTCGGAAAGATAACTGCTATGATCCAAACCCAATGTAAGATAAAGAGTTCATTAGCAAAGCATTCGATAAGGAAATAAGTTGGCAAAAAGTTCCTGTGGTGATCCTCTAGGTGTTCGAGCAGCAGATCCCTGACCGTGTGTGCCTGTGACCAGCTCAGAACGCGAACCGTCGGGACTACTTTACAAGCGAGGCCTAGACTAAGTAAGCTCGCTGCGAATTGCGTGGCACATGTACGTGGCGGGAAGCGGTGGTTGCCGGGGCCACTGTTTGTGGGACACTTACGGCAGCCGAAGTCGCGTTGCGAGGGCGGCGGCCGCACGTGTACGCCGATGATAGCTTCCATCGGCACCTCCGTGCGCGGGATCGACACCGCCGACGGTGGTAAGAAGATCGGCTGCAGCATCCCAAAGTTGCAATCGTCCTGTATGAGGGCGCGACATCCTGCGTGGCACTGTGGATGAACGCGCTTTTATTATATGGTGAAAGTAACGAAGAAACGAAATCTAAGTGGTAGATAATAATTTAATAACAAAGTCCGCTCTAGCGCCTCCAGATTGACTTGCGGATAAGCTTAAGATATGGGATAATCTTTCAACTTTCCAAAACAAGAGCTCATCAGTGCAAGAGCACCCGATGACTCGTTAGGTCTGACGTTGTATTGAGCAGTGGACTAATAAGCTGATCGGTACGTACAGTGCTGCCGCACCACTCGCAGCGGTAGCCGGTGAGGCACTCGGCGGACCAGCAGGCGCGGCGGCACGCGGAGCACTTGCTGTTGGCGGGCAGGTTGCCCTCGCGCCAGTGGTGCACGTGGCGCGGCTCGCTGCCCGCGCAGTATGTCGCGTTCTCTTTGCAGTCGGCCGCCGCGAAGTCTACGCATTCTCCATGCACGTAGTACTCGCATACTAGACGAAATACGACAATTTAGTTAACTTACAGACTTCAAAACTGAAACATGTCATCGCTGAAACACATCTAGCTTTTAGAAGGTGTGCTAAACACCTCCGTCGCGAAACTGTAGCAGTAAAACCGCAGTAGTTTATTTCAACTGACTCGAATGATGTTCCGGAACATCAGCGAAACATCATGCGGTTCCGCTGTTTCGCGATTTCGCGGCGGAGATGTGCCTTAACAAACACTTTTTCGTTTGAGCTAAGTTTGAGCCTACTTTCCTCTTTAAATTATGTGACGCTTACTAGCCAAACAAATACGAGTACTCGTTCGTAGCAGTACAATTATCATCATCACAAGTAGCTGTTCTACAAATCAAAAAGTCATAATATTTACTCGTTACACCAGCATCACTCCGTGTCACCTATCATAAGAGAAAAAACGTTTTATATCACTCAAAAAACAGTACGCAGCTGTTAATAATAGGTTGGGGAAAAAGTTTCTTCGCATTTTTTAAGAAAATTCAAAACATTTTTTAATATACATTATTTACATTTATCTTAAGTATGTAGGTACCATTTTGTTCGATAACTATTT
This sequence comes from Cosmia pyralina, assembly GCA_946251885.1. NCBI lineage: Eukaryota > Metazoa > Arthropoda > Insecta > Lepidoptera > Noctuidae > Cosmia > Cosmia pyralina. The sequence continues at coordinate 24,294,742 of OX276351.1, forward strand.
GCCATCTTATAGGTAGGGACATGATCCCATTGCTATAGAAATTTTGGGAATTCTGATCAAAATACCGCGACAAGTGGTTTTGGCAGTCCTCTCGTGATGTTAACCTGACACTGCCTAAAGAATTCTGAAGAGACCGAAACAGGTGGAAATCTGAAGGTGCAAGGTCAGGACTATATGGCGGATGCATTACCACCTCCCAGCCAAACTCTCTTAATTTTTGCTGAGTGGCTAAAGATGTGTGAGGTCTAGCGTTATCATGATGAAAAACCACACCCCTTCTGTTGATTAATTCCGGCCGCTTTCTCTCAACTTCTTGCTTTAATCTCATCAGTTGTTCGCAGTAGAGTTCAGAATCGATGGTCCTGCCTGGTGGTAACAGCTCATAATGAATAATGCCCTTCCAATCCCACCACACACACAGCATCACCTTGTTGCGAGTTAACCCGGGTTTCGCCACAGTCTGAGAAGCCTGACCGGCCTTTGACCACGACCTTTTTCGCACGTTCTTGTCGTACGTGATCCACTTTTCATCACCAGTTATCAGCTTCTTAAAAAATGGTTCGGTTTCATTACGTCGTAATAAAGAATCACAAATGAGTACACGGTTCATTAGGTTTCTTTCAGTGAGCTCGTGAGGTACCCAAATATCAAGCTTTTTTGTGTACCCAGTTTTTTCAAATGCGCCAAAACTGTTTTGTGGTCAATTCCCAGTACTTCAGCTACGTCGTAACTACTGATATATCGATCTTGCTCCACTTTTTCAAAAATGGCATCCATTTAATCCGTAATAGGGCGACCAGAGCGACGTGCATCTTTGACATCAAAATTTCCGGATTGAAAACGCTTAAACCAAATTTGTGCTACTCTCACAGACACTACATTGGGTCCATAAACATCGCAATTTTTTTTCGCGGCTTGCGTTGGATTTTTACCTTTTTTGTAGTAAAATTTTAAAATGTATCGAATTTCTTCATTAGATTCACTCATCTTGACAGTACGAAAAACAAATGAAAATCACACATTTTCCTAATTTGAATTTGGAATTATGTTCTTTAAAATTTAAACTTTCAATGATACCAAAACCAGCCAGATACAAATAGTATAGCCAAAGAGATTTTATTTTAAGTTCATACATACTATAATGCGAAAGGACTTTTTCCCCAACCTAATATTTATAACACTTCTAGTTTTAGGAAAAGATCGGCTTTGTAGAGCGTCGTCTCTTTCACTTGGTGAGTCTCTTTGTAGAGTCGTCTATTTAACGGTAACAGTCACCCGATGACAGTCTCTTTCTAGAGCATTGTGTATTTCACCCGGTGACAGTCTATTTGTAGAGCGTCATCTATTTCACCCGCTGACAGTCTATCTGTAGAGCGTCATCTATTTCACCCGGTGATAGTCTATTTATAGAACGCCATCTATTTCACCCGCTGACAGTCTCTTTGTAGAGCGTTATCTATTTCACCCGGTAACAGTCTATTTGTAAAGCGTCATCTATTTCACCCAGTGACTAGAGCGTCGTCTCTTAACCCGGTAACAGTCTCTTTCTAAACTAGATATGGCATACGATTTTAAAATAAGGTGTAGTACTCACTCATGCAATGTAAGGCTGGTAACTCATCGAGCCGCTTCCGGCACACCGTACAGAACTTGCGTTTGTGGTGTGTGGGCTCTGACCAGCAGTGAGCCACTGGGTTCTGTCGGACAAAATAAAGAAATATTGTCATTTTTGGAAGAGTGCATATGTGGTGGGCTGTAGTCATTACAATAAGTGCAGGCAGGGGAATGTGAGAGACAAGAGAATAACGTATGCTTTAGGAAAGACTTAAGGAGTTGGAAAATGTAGCTTCGTCTAGTGCAGGGTTGGAAAAAATAGGTTTTTTTTAAATTTTATAAAACGAACAGTTCAAAATGTTTTAAACAAGAGTTTTTTTTTGTTTTTTTTTTTGCCTTTTGAGCGATTTATCAAATTTATTATCAATACAAATCAATTAGGCCTAATATAATTCATTAGGTACTAGAGTATTTTTAAATTAACCTGAAGAAACATTTACAAAAATCGATCAGAATAACATACTAGTTGTAGTTAGATAGTTAGTAGTACTATCTAATCTATGAACATACACTTTTTTTGTAATAAATTTAAGTCTTTAACACTGGTTCTGTTCTGAACCACTTACAATTTCCTTACCTAAAAGTATTTTTAAATAAGGAAAGTCCCCGAAATAATTGCGGGGAATTACCTCTTTTCAACAAGCGACAGAACGGCGACGAAGTATAGACACATAGAAGAAGAAGAAGAAGAAGAAAAGAGTAGGAGGAGAAGTATAGATACATAGATGGGACGGACTATATTCAAATAAGGGTAATCCACAAAATAGTTGCGGGGAATTACTTCATTTCGACCGGTGACAAAGTGTAGGTATTGTGGACGTTCCATGCCTTAGACAAACCTTGGTAATGATGCTGACTGACATTAAATTATTCAAACATCGAATTAGTCGACGTTAAAATATCGCGGCGATTTTTTCGCGCACTGGTTTTTCAACGCTGTGCCTAGCGCCGAGAGCTGAAACCAACAGCGTGTTTTTTCTACGCGCTAGAATGCACTCTGTTGTTTTAAGTTGGATTCTCAATACTCGGCTCAACAACGAGAGTTGAAAATCCAGTGCGCGATACAATCCCGCTGCGATATTTTTACGTCCCGCGAACGTCAGCTTACTCTTAAAGAGAAACGAAGCTCGTTTTTCTTCGAGGGTGTCAGTTAGATTCTGGTAGGGGTTCGCCTAGGAAGTGTAACTTTAATCTTGTAACAGAGTTTTTATTATAATATATACGGCATAAGCCTTTCGACTCTCGGCCTTGCTCTTAAAGTAGGTAGTAGTTGTTACCCCCCTGTAAAGCTGAAGCTTTACAGTATTTAAATAGGTCGGATCTAATATCTAACCTTTTTTTCAAGCTATTTAAAGACCTATACTGCATTAACTTTTCATTTATTTCGATTCATTCGCTATTAAAATTTTAAAACCTTGTTTTTTTTCCTATTTTTAAAACATTGTTTTAAACTGTGATTTTAAAACACTTAATCAAAAACATTATTGTTTTAAACATTGTTTAAAATACGTGTTATAAAACAACTTGTTTGTTTTATGTCAACTCTGGTCTAGTGGCAAAATGTAAAACCATGTTTGGCTGTCTATGCAGGGTCAAATTAAATTAGCTAGCGAAACTCTGCAGACGTGATGGGTATCTAAATACGATAAAATAAAAAAGATTAGATGTTTTTTTGAGGGTCAACGACCGCTGTTAGTGTTGTTAGATACTTGAAGTCTGAGTTGGGAAAATCGAATATCTTTTGCTTTATCTTAATACGTCTGTGAAGTTAACACAAAAAAATAAACTTTTATAAGATTTTTAAACTGATATTTCTAGTGACTACACTACATGCGGTCGACGACCCCACAAAAAAAAACATTAAATTAATTCCTTTATTGCTTTGTCATGAGATATAGAAACCCATCACGTCTGCAGAGTTTCGCTAGCTAATTTAATTTGTCCCTTTATTTGTCGGGCTTGTAAGATGTTTCAAGCTGCTCTCGGGCAGTTTTAAATTCTCTACATCATCGATTACTACCTGAAAGTTACATGAAGATTCATTAGAAAACCATCGTCAGGCAGCATATGTCTGGCATTAATGCTGAAATGAACTTTTTTGGCGCAGCCGTGAGGCACACACTATTGTTGTTAAAACATTATTTTCACTTTTTTGTTTTTCTTTTGTTTTTGTGTTTCACGAACTGTGTCCAAATAAACGTTTTTCTTTCTTTCATGAACGTATTTTAGGTTCAAATACTCGACAATATCTCGCAATCTACAATCAATAAAGATCTTAAAACAAGCACCTGTGCAGTAATAATAGATGATTCTTTTACCGAAGCACGCCCCCCATTGCCCTACGCATAAATAATTTGATATCCACTAAAAGTTTCAACTGTTGATTATCAGGACTTCTGTTATTGTGTTATGTATTCTATCACGAAGGTGTTAAAGTATAGTTTACCTTGATGAGGCTCGGCGCTACCCCACAGCACGGCGTCACCACTTGCCCCACGCATCGCTCGTGCACTATGAAGTTGCAGACTGTAAACAAAAAGGTTTTACTGTCAAGTGACGTCATAAGTTAGGGAGCGTCAGGTGATAATGTCCCCGCGTTGGTTCTGCGTCGTAAATTACTATTAGGGCTGTAATAAATTGGATGGGTGACCATTAGCGACTTTGGTGTTACTATGTGGAGAAACTCTCGACCGGTTTCCGGAAAAACTATTTTTCACAAGTAAATTGCGATTATGTTTTTGGTGATGTTGAACTTAGCGCTGGCAGTGCTATGCCCTAATATTATAAGTGACAATAAGGCAATAAGTTACGTAGGTAAGTAATTAAAACGATTATATATCTATACATATTATAAAATAAACTCTCTTTTCGTGTCTGACTGTGTGGCCGCGTTGTTCTTCTAAACTACGCAACGGATTTTGATGCGATTTTCACTATCATTTGGAGAATTTATTCCGGAAGGTTTATATGTAGGTATAATATATTAATGTTTAACTTATATATAATACTAGCTGTTGCCCGCGGCTTCGCCCGCGTAAATGTCGGAAATTATCCCACAGGAACCTACTAGCCGGATAAAAAATATCCTATATGTTAACCCAGATTATAAACTATATGTGCCAAATTTCATCTAAATCCGTTTAGCTGTTTTTGCTTTCAAATGCTTTCCGGGGCACGGAGGAGTCTCGGTATGTACAGATGGTCACCCATCCACGGACCAACCGCGGAAAGCATAGCTTAACCTGAAAGATCGACCCGTGCGGCTGTTATTACTTAGCCACGAGCCCATGTTTCTCATATAACCTAGTTTTCATATTAGATAGCAGTTATCCAATATCTATAGACCAAATTAATCATCTATTACCCCCTACAATAGGCATACAATGCTCATGCCTTCTCTGTAGGAGAAGAGACTTCTGCCCTGCATTGGGACAATAATAGGATGGTATTATTATTATTTGGATATTATATTATTAACACCCTACATAAGTATCACGCCGTTATAGAGAAATAAACTCGTGGAGAGGAGCTCGTTGCTAAGTAATAACAGCGGCACGGAACGCTCCATCAGGTTAAGCTACGCTTGCCGGGGTTGGTCCGTGGATGTCCATCTTTACATACCGAGACTCCTCCGTGCCTCGGAGAGCACGTTAAGCCGTTGGTGCCGGCTGTCATTCGTGGATCATTGACAGTCGTTACGGGTCGTCAGAAGCCCGAAAGTCTGACAACCAATCTTACCAAAGGGTATCGTATTACCCAGTTACTGGGTTGTGGAGCTGAGATAGGCAGTCGCTCCATGTAAAATACTGGTATTCAGCTGCATCCGGTTAGACTGGAAGCCGACCCCAACATAGTTTGGAAAAGGCTAGGCAGATTGATTGATTGATAGAGAAATAAACTCGATATTTAATATTCCATACTCAACAATCTCCTTCCTTTGATCGCTAGATTACTAGTCTCGTAATGGAACATCATATCTGTTTCCTATATGAAAATATTCAATAAGCTAATAGTATAGTACAGAGGTAATGAAGTGGTTGTGCGCATTTCATTAGCCGGCACGCGATGCACCGCCCCTGATCAAGTCGGACATGCCACACGCCTGGGACACAGGCCACGCACGGTTGTGTGGATTATATACTACCTATATACATATCTATGATAGCAAGGCTTTTGGTTTATATATATTATGACCGGATAGGCTTCATCAGATAAATTAAATTAACAGAATTTGTATGAAATTATTTGTCAGATAAGTTCGTTTTGTATTGTGTGTGGTCAATTAATATATTTTCTTTCTTTTCTTTCCTGAGGTCGTCTTAAGAGGGCTGTCACGTTTTGTCACCTCTCTCGCACATGCGGGACCGAATTTTTAAGAATGTCAAATGAAAAGATGCTTTTTTGAAAAATGTAAAATATTAATTTAATAGGTAATTATTAAAAACACATTTTTATTGTGGCATTTATTTGACTCATCTCAAAAACAGATAATTCTTTTTGAGCTGAGTTTAATATATAACACAATAGAAATGTGTTTTAAATAATTAGGTACGTATTAAATTAATATTATTTATTATATCGCTTATTGATCACAGTTTTCAAAAAAGCATCTTTTCATTTAACAATCTTTAATATTTAGTCCCATGTGAGCAAGAGAGGTGACCAAAATACGAAAGCCCTCTTTAAGTAATCATTCATACTCTAAATTGAAGCTTGATATAGAAAAGAACCACGACTTAACTTAAAAAAAAATACAGCCAAAATGTAACTTACGTGGCGAGCATTTAACTCGCGTGCTTTACATAGCAGACTTCAAGCGAAATAAATATTCTTTGAACAAAACATTGTCATTACCTAGATATTAAAATTTTTTATTAAATTTTTCTATACTTAATGCACAATATCCCTACAGTAATTGGCATCATTTTTCACAGCAAACTTATCAAGGAGTATTTAATGCAATATAAAGCGTTGATTTCAATCTCAAACACTAATTGAATTAGGTTAAATGCTACATAATCTTCGCAGTGTATTGTGATTACCATGAAACTCCGATACACGAGTAGCTAGTAACGAATGTAAGAGGTTTGAAGTGGCTGCCAAGATATATCACTAATGTATGACTTTCTAATCGTTCTGGCTCCGGTATAATTTATGAAGAAAACAATATTGAATGCTGCGGAATATTATTGGTAGGAAAAAGATTTATTACGCTAAAAATACAAGAAAATGTAAATAGTCTGTATCTATGATATCTAAGAAAAAAAATTTTGTGTATTTAAATCCTTTTTCGGGACTCATCATTACTAAAATCGAACATCAAATCTAAAAGGAGTTTTTATAAGCAGAGAGTGGCGCCGTCCACAGATATAATACTTAGTCGGTAATGTCGGGACATGCACGGCTGGGGCGCTCGAGCGGGCCTCTCGGCCTCTCGTGAAGTCATCTCGAAGCATGGATCGATAGGGCCCGCGCATGCTCGCATCTCGCCGCCATCCCACTGGAGACACTGATGTTGCCAATTTATATTGTCCCCGGTAGCTGTAGTAGCCCGGCTGTCCAGTAACCTCTTGCTGAAGAGAGTTGGTCTAGGATGTAGATGTTTGGATATTGAGTAAGTAGGTAGTAGGTGGTACACACTAACTGGAAGTGTCGAGTTCAGACTACTCAAGGTTTACGTATACATGTTTGTATAGACTGATCTTTCTAATTATAGTTATTACGTACGTAGGCATAGATTTCCATTTGGTAATCGATTTTCTCAGATATCGTGCAGTAGTAACCGGTCAGGCCTGGCGTGGGTGGTATGGGATTCGTAACGATTTTTTATAATGTAAGCATTTGAAACACATTTCAATAATTAAAATTAAATTTTATATTAATAAAAGAAGTATTTATGAGGGTCTACGAAGTGCTACGCCGTAGCACATGTCGTAACCAATTTTTAATTTAATCTCCAAGTAATTTTGTTGCAAAGTTAGCAGTTACCAGGTAAAACGCTTAATTTGTTTAGTTGTTATTACCCTAAATATGTTTACAATCAAAGAAGCAAAGAGTAAAATTACACCCTTTTGTTATAAAAATTGTAAAACAGGAATACGAAAAATACTTATACGAGTATTGTAGAAGATATTATTATCTAGGAAAATGAACGCGCGCGTGGGCGAACGTAGTAACCGTTGAAATAGGTAAACTATTCCCTTATGAAATCATAATTTTCATTACATCATGCGCTTTAGGTAATGAACCAAATGGGTTGTTTCCATGCAACTTTTATACACATTTCTAACGAACATAAAAGGTAACTGATATTAAACGATTTTATTCTGTAAATGAATTTGTAAATAATGTTAAAGAATCTGTTTTAAATTAATGTGATGATAATTAATATTGAATGTATTGTAAAATTAAATAGAGGGGCTCGTGGCTAAGTAATAACAGCGGCACGGGTCGATCCATCAGGTTAAGCTACATTTGCCAGAGTTGGTCCGTGGATGGGTGTTAAGCCGTTGGTCCCGGCCACGGAGAAAAGAATTTCTCTACTCCGTGGTCCCGGCTGTCATTCGTGGATCTTTGACAGTGGTTACGGTTCGTCAGAAGCCCGAAGTCTGACAACTAGTCTTAATCTTAGTCTTAGTCTAAGGGGTATCGTATTACCCAGTAACTGGGTTGTGGAGGTCAGATAGGCAGTCGCTCCATGTAAAATACTGGTATTCAGCTGGATCCGGTTAGACTGGAAGATTGATTGTATTGTAAAATTAAAATGAATAAATAATAGAAACTAGCATTTAAAGCATTCCATTGGGCATAAATATTATACTTTAGCATTAATTGTAATGTTTTGCAAGTCAAATGTCTGACTTTGTATTAGGAACTTAATTACTGACTTTAAGACCAACACTGTACCAATACTTAATGCAAATAAATTATTGATGATGATTATGACTATCATAGCATAATCAGCCTACAATGTTCCCACTGCTGGGACACAGGCTTCCTCTCTGTGAGAGGGAGTGGCCCGTAATCCACCACGCGGGCCCAGTGCGGGTTGGTATACGTCACATGTCTTCGAATTTTTAGTTCTAGGACATGTCGGTTTCCTCACGATGTTTTTCGTCACCGTTTTGAGAGCAGTGGTAATGAAAAAAATTACACAAAGTAAAGCGCCTAAAACGGGTTCAAACCTACGACCTACAACTCGTAAGTCGCGGCCGTTACCACTGGGCCAGCACTGGTCAAAGGCTATTAATTTGTTACAGATTTAGTTACATATTCCATATTCCAAAAATAAAAAATAGGAAACTTCAAAATTAAACACTGCATAACCTTTACCCCGAAACGTACTCGAAACATAAAACAAAAGTAAGTTATTTATAGTGTGCGCTTGTCAATAAACTACAGCGGGTTTTTATACGCGGAAGGGCACAGCCGGATGGGGATCAAGGAAACATATTAGTGGTGTAGTTCTGACGTTAATACGTCACGGTATATTTAAATAACCTCGGGCGGGGCCGTTTGGAATAGAAACGGACTGGCTGGAATAGACGCGGCTGTAGCCCGCGCGGCACCACCTCCCGGAATAAGGTGACATTATGAAATACCTAATTATTGCTTTAAAAAGTTTAACTGTCAAATTACGAAAATGGAATTCTTTTTTTTACTCATCGTCGTCAATTTATAGTTATAATATGCCTGTTAATGAATGTGACACAGCATCGAGATTGGATTTTACTATTTCTCTTCATAGTTTTTTACTACGTCATAATTGCCTTTTTGCCGAAAATCTGCCAAAGATAATCAAATAGAAGCATTTCATATGAAAAGGACTCATAAGAACAGAAGGAATATTATTAAATTATTATTATTTATTATTATATTATCACGTAATCTTACAACGTAGAACTAGAACCCAGTATAACGCTTATAAAAATCACGATTTTAAGCATAATAATCAGCCTTTAATCTTCCCACTGCTGGGACACAAGGCCTCCTCTCTGAGAGGGAGTAGGCTGTAATCCACCACCCGGACCCAGTGCGGGTTGGTAGATGTCACATTTCTTCAAATTTTTGGTTCTAGGATATGCCGATTTCCTCACGATGTTTTACGATCACGATTCACGATTTCAAGCGTCAATTCCAAATACGGAAATCTTCGAAAATATGGTAATTTATAGAACTTTTTAAAGCATGATCGTGTGTAGGTCGTAAATCGTAATGCCAAAATAAACACTCGCTAGAGAAGAACTGAAATAGCCTGAGGGCAATAGCCTACAGCGTGATGATCTTCGTGAAGTCCAGTCTTTATTTTATTGACAAATATTGGACACCTTCGTAGGAAAAGTGGGTTATAAAATAACCCTTTTTAAATGTTTCTGGCGCTAGTTACATCTTTTAGTCGTACCCTACCGGAATAAATTAAAAGATAGATACATTAAGCTAGATATGGAAAATAGCAAAATAGTTCAACCATTAAGAACCGCTTCCAAAGCAGATAACACCCACAAAAAAAAAAAAGAGTTAATGCTACAGAGTTTGAGCTAAAAGTAATATCAGCGAGTTACATTTAAACAATTCAGTGTAGGTAACCTCTCGCTGTCGGGAATAAGGCTAATTAACGCGATGCAATGAGTCAGTCACCACAAATAGCCGCCACAGCTATATATAGCGCGGCGCTTGTAAACATGCGTGCACGCACGCGGGCGACGCGAGCGATTCTGGCGCCTTATCGGACTCTTTATTATATCATAGGTCGATATGATTGAATATTGTTCCTCATTCGAATTTTGAATGCTGAACTATGTAGGCTGGTAATATGGTAACAAAACTTAACCTTGATTTACTTTTGGAACGAAGTTCTTTAACGCGGTTTGCGGTAGGAAACATATAGCAATAGTCCCGTAACGAAAAAGTGTTATGCCCAAAAAAGTCAGTTTCAAGTTTTTGAAACTGACTTTTTTGGGCATAACACTTTTAAAAACTTATAAGTACTAGATGGCTCGAATCTGCATTAAAAAAACAAAAACAAAAACTTTTGACACTTGAGAGTTGAGACCATACTAGATGGCTCTGTATTAATACATAAAACAGCGAAAGAAACTTCGTTCCAAGCGAGTGTCCCACGACACCTGCGGACTTTTTTAATTTTATAATTTTGATTGGTGTTCTCTATCAGTTTCTCTTATTATCTTAGTACCTACCTTTGATAATCACTGGTTAGGACAAAGACTTCCAAAGTGAAAGTCAAAATATCATTTATTTTTAACCAGCTGACCCGACAGACGTTGCCCTGACCAAATTTCATGTAAGTATGAGAAAATGAATTTTCTTCACATTTTTTTTTGTGATTTTTTTATATTTTTTAATAGTTATTCTGCTATTCGGGGCGGAGACTAATCCAACAAATCAAACATCGTAAAAATCGGTCCAGCCGATCTTCAGTTAAAAATGGTGTAAATAACCCGACTTTGTTTTATATACGTGTCGTTTTGCATCCTCATCAAATTTCAGGGTGTGGTATAGAACATCAAACCGAACAACTTTCTCCATGGGAACAACATTGTAATCGCGAAAAAATATTTTCAACTGTCCCATAGAAAACTTCAATCGACGCTGACGGCTGATTTTTCGCAATTACGGTGTTGGTGCCATGGAGAAAGTTGTTCGGTTTGATGGTCTATACCACACCCTGAAATTTGACGAGGATGCAAAACGACACGTTGTATACATAGATAGGCTCACAAAACGTCAAAATTTACAAGAAAATAGAATTGATTCTAGTTGCCCCTTCCAAAAAGTGGCAAAGTAGAGCCTCAGTAGCTGATGATATTGAATGATGCTACATTTCATCACATTCAGCTTTCCTCATATAAGCTTATTCTCAAAAAACCTTAAAGAAAACGGTCTATGAAAACCATATGTTCAAGCATCTCTACAACCTCTTCAAATCTAAATCCCTTTAAACCATACAAAGCACAATAATAACACAGAGTATACAATCAATCATAAAATACTATTAAAACTTCAATTTAATAGCTAATAATAACACTTCTAGCAGCTATTACGGTGACATTTCTTGCCACCCAGTTATTATGGTTGTCACCATCGCATGTCCTTACCATAGTGTACACCGTGCATCGGTAGTTAATTATGTATCGTAAAAATTCAAGCCACCTGTTGGTGTCGCGTGTTCTGCTCGATAGGCCTCCATGGCTCCATGTCACTCGCTATTCGTTTTACAAGGCGTATTGACTTTACGGAGCGAAACATTCGTTTGATAATCGATATTGTTTTTTGTAGAATCGAGATGAAGTTTTGGGGATTTCTTAGATTGAAGTTATGCTCGAGAATATGCCAATCAAAGGTAAGTAGTATAATTTGTGCGTAGACAAAAATAGAGGTGTACGCGTTCTAAAAGCCGTTGGAGACCTTGGAGATGAGAGAATCGGTCGTATGCGAAGCAAGGAGGTTGACGTCTACTGTTTCTTCAGTCAGAGATGAACGCAATGATGTGCATTTCGCTTTAACTTGAAATTGAATAAATAAATAAATTGGACTATGCCACCTGGATAAAGTGGACTACACTAAACTGAGTTGATTAATTCGATAATTATTTACTATCACACAATTATTTATATGTCGATGAATGGAGAGGGAGAGGAAAACCAAAGAAAAGATGGATGGATTGTGTGAGGAATGACATGAAAGAGAAGGGAGTGAATGCGTAGCGTGATGGTTGACAGGGGAGAATGGAAGAAGAAAAATTATGCGCCGTACCCACGTACCATGGGATAAGGCCAGGATAATGATGATTTACAAATAACGAAAACGGAACTTCTCTAGCTTTCAATTTCATCTGACAATGTACGTTCATTATTCTACGAATTAATCATTCGTGCTTACGTGATCTACGTAACTGTGCACCAAATATACGAACAAGTAGCTATAGGTACCTACGGAGTAGGTAGGTGCTTACTTGCGTAGACTCGGCCGACACGTGCGAGCCACATTTCAAATCACCGCAGAAATAATTGGATAACACCTTCACCTACAAACATTAAAACAATGAAGTCTCAGTGTACGTGGTGAAGAAAAGAAAAAAAAATCGTTCCGTCCGAAAATCGTGATTATTTTTCAGAAGCGAGTGGCGCGGCCTTCGGCGGGGGGGTCGCGGGGCGGGCGGGGCGCGGCGGGAGGTCGGCATTGACGTCACACGCGCAAGCCAATCGCGCTCCACCTCGCTGTTCGAATTTGACTTAGCCGCGGGTGGCTTAGCTCTATCCCCATTGGGAGCTTTGGCTGTATAATTTCGATGCCTTTGCATCTTGTTTGCTAGTTAAAGATTAGTTCGTTGCGTTCGATAACCTCATAGTCATAGGGCTCATGCAGACATGTTCCCTTCAATATTGTTGTCAAATTTACGACATAATCTTAATGACCTCTTATTCTCTTGAGTATTTAAACACTCCTCTATAGTTACTATGGGTATCCCAATACGTAGTGCAAATCATCGTTTTAAATTAGTCGAACACTTTACACCGGTAATACTCATAGTAGCAATAATAAAGCTCCAAATTTATATTTCTCGGGAAATGACTAATAAAAGTAAAATGCGTGCCTACTCAAGTTTGGAAGAGTTTTGCGGATATATTTTGAATATACATAGGTTAATTCTCAGCGAGGTGGTTCTAGCAAAGCCCAAAGGCAAAGAAATTACTAAATCAAATATAGGTGGCTAATAGACACGATAAACTAAAAAATATTGGACTAGAGATATGCCTTAAACAACTGAGTATAATGTACACTATCCAGCAGACTTCCCTTTAATCAATGAACAGACAAACAATAGACAATTATAGATGACCATAAAGGTACTGAAATAGTTTATGACAGCGTGGGTGAGATCAAACGATGCTGCTCTTGAGGAACTGCACGACACCTGCTCTGACGCTAGTAAACAATTGCTGGTAGAGGAGACGCTGCCAACATGCGGACAAAGACCCGCTTCGTACCCGGATATGGGAAAATATAGAATACACACTATCAACACACGGTTAGGAAGTTAGGTGTATAACAGATACATATCAAATCTAATCAGCCTGTGTACCTTGATTAAAAAGGATCCTAAGTAGATGAGAATGCTCCATTTGTTCGCGTTGAAGTTGTGCAAGTACTTATGGACTTGTGCTTTTCTTCATTCCTTGCCATTTTTGGTGTAGTGTGAAAAAAGGCGATACACCAACCCGTAGGCACAAACAAAGTAGACGGTCATAAAATATTGTGTAAATATACTATTGTAGATGACATTACCAATATTAATTTGATACTATATCTTTAAAACTATCTTTGCTTATGTCAATAACGTAATTTTCTCGTGACTATTTCAACAGTTTTCTCCTAAAAGCTTCGAACATCAACAACGTAATACCTACTTCTCCTCTCATAAACATCTCAAATAAAAAGCTCCTACAATAAATAACGTCGTATTGGCCAGTTGGATCATAATTTAATAGAAGTAGGCCCTACGAGTGCGAGCCTTGAGATAAATACAAGCGATGACGTCACCCAGGCTGGAGGAGACGGTAAATCTTTCGAACAGCCAATAGATCAGCAGCGGCCGTAAATGTTGCAACAGAGTTGTTACTTATACTGGAGTGAATGCCATTAGTGAGCAGTGAGGCCCTATGGATTGCCGTTTAAATAAACATTCAATAATGGTCGTTGCGAAAGCTGTGAAAAGTTACAGGAACATGCTCAACACCTCTGATGCAGGTGTAATTAAAGTCTATACTTATCTACTGCATTGGAAAATCCAGATTTACATTATTTTCGTCAGAAATATACCAAAAAGAAAACACTTATTTGGAGAAAACTCTGCTCTATTTATAAGAACAAAGGAAGATCAGTAGGTTTCATTGCTTACAGTTTCTTCTGCTGTGTTACTAGGAATATCTTACAGCAGTAATGTGACGATCGGTCAAAATGTGTATTTGACCAAAAATATTTCAAATTAGCAGTACTGTTAGTCGTCATTATATAGGCAACAAGTTACGAGGCTTGACCAAACATCATAAAATCTTGAAAACTTAACGAAACTCCTTCCAATCGACACATAATCCACATTTCTGAAATAGACACTGTTACGACAGTAAACACAGTTAAAAATAACCGCCGGTTACTGCCAGTGACGTACGCACTTATGTGCTACGTAAAGTAGTAGTTTCGCAATAATTTAGACAACACTCTGGAATAGAACCGAACTACTATTGATGGACAATAACTACTGTGTTACAATGGACCTATTACAATTTATAGTAAGTATACTTTAGGTAGGCTTGGAAATGTGAACTACATAATATCTACACCTACGTTAACCCTCCTTTTTCTTTGCCTTGGTCGGGTAAGCCGGTACTCAACAAATGGGAACAAGCGATAGTTCCTTGAAATGTTTGGAATATAGTACAGTTATCTGGTGCTCAAAAAGGGGTTACCTGGTAAGTTTTCCGGGAGTTTTGAAAATTGGTGATTTTATTGAGTTCGATTTGCTCTCTTCGAATTTTCACTTTGCCACTTCATATCATTGCCGCTTGCGCCGCCTTATTGAAAAATGGCGCCTAATAGCAGTTTTTTGACAATATCTCCTTTCCGACTCATTTTACGATAAAACATCCGAATACAAAATTAAACTAGAGAAAATTTCATACAATTTTTGTTAAAACAATTTTTTTGTAAAATCAATAGTTTTAGCGTACGAGCGCCGCAAAGTGTACTTCAACATGCGTTTTGGCTAAAAATCTCATTTCCTTGAGGTAAAGTAAGCGGCGCGATTTTTTTATCGTGGTGTCCCCAGTAGGCAATATGAATGCTGTGTTTGGAGAGGATACAGCTAATGAATACACCGTGCGTTTTTAGTTTAATCGCTTTCGTAGTGGAACCTTCGACTTCGAAGAATGAACCCCGAGTAAGATCAGCCACTAAGGTAAGTAACGATGAATTGAATGCAATAGTGGAAGCCGTATCAAACTACTAAGGAATTAGCGGCATGGTTTGATGTTAGCATACCCACAATATTACCCATTTGCTTCAAATCGGTAAGATAAAAAAGCTTGAAAAATGAATGCCCCATGATTTGACTGATCTGCAGAGAGAAGCGCGCGTTGAAGCTTGCCTTACCTTGTTGAACCGGTACAGGAATTAAGGGATTTTGGGGCGAATTGTGACGTGTGATGGAAAGTGGATTGTTTACGATAATCGCAAGCGAACAACGCAATGACTGACTCCAGGTCCAACGCAATGACTGACTCCAGGTCAAACGCCGCAAAAATGCTCTAAAGCAAAGCTTACCGATAGAACAGTGATGGTAACTGTTTGGTGGTCACTTCATGGTGTAATTCGCTACAGCTTTCTCAGATCCAGTCAAGCAATAACAACAGATGGTAGCCAAAACCCATGTTGAAGTACACTTTGGCCCTCGTACGCCAAATCTATTGATTTTACAAAAAAATTGTATGAAGTCTCATTTAATTTTGTGTTTAATGTTATTCTTAAAATGAGTAGGAAAGGAGATATTGTCAAAAAACTGCTATTATGCGCCATTTTTCCAATATGGCGGCGCGAGCGGCAAAAATACGGTGGCAAAGTGAAAATTCGAAGAGAGCACGTCGAACTCAATAAAATCACCTATTTTCGAAACTCACGGAAAATTTTCCAGGTAAAACTACAAAATGACTGGACTAATAAAAAAATTAGAACTAATGAATTTGAAGTGTTATTGCAATTATTTCCGTAACCGAATACCAATGAAAATATTCCGATGATATAATGAAAAGAAAAACATTTTAGGCGATGACTTCAAAAAGTTGATCTCAACAACTTTTCAAACATTGAAAAAACCCACGTATGAAGAAATTAAACAAAAAACTCAACCGAAAATTGGCACAAAGTAGTATTTTGTAGAAAAAAAAACTCACACACCGGTTCATTGACCCATTTAAGAGATGTGTCTACATAACTAATCACTCATAATAATTCATAATATTCCGGGCTGGTGATCGGCAGTGGTCGGGTGGTGGTCGGCAGTGGTCGGGCACTGGGGAGCGGGCGGTGTGCTCTGACGTCACGAGTGACACAGTTCGCACCGAGCGAGCGGAGCAACCGACCCGGTTTCGTGCCGATCGAGATGAGAACCGCCCTATCATCACACACATTTTAACTAAATATACACTGTTTAAAACTGTTATATAATGTAAACTTTCACGTTTGTAAGATCACTGTATCTGGATCGAAGCTGGCCGGTTTTACATGGTTTTGTCGTGTTCGTAGCGCTTTCAAATCTTTTCGAACTTCTTCGGAGCTCTATCTAGATAAACATTTAAGCCTAGTTGTCTAACTTTGTGACTTGATTTTTTTTTTTAAGTATCTGGTCGACCGAACTCTACTCGGGTGAAAATAGAGAAAACGAATTTTCCCAGATATGAGATCTACTAGATCGATTTTTCGCCCCCGTAAACCCCTCTATTGCAACGTTCATCGCAATCGTTACAGGCGTAATCGAGAACGTGATAACAAATATATATATATATACAAATATTACTCATTAAATAGTATTGGATAGGATAATTAAGGAATATTTCATTATACATGATTGGTCTACACTAGCTAAAAATCGAGAGAAATTAATCATACCTACAAACAATCATAAGTCATCAAACAAGTTTCAAAATCCGCCAAGTTTTTGAAACTGACCTTACCCAGAAGAACCAGCCAACGAACTACATTGCCTCAAACTGACGTTACCTAGAAGAGCCAGCCAACTAATTACATAGCCTCATACTGATGTTACCCAGAAGAGCCAGCCAACTAACTACATAGCCTCATACTGACATTACCCAGAAGAGCCAGCCAACTAACTACATAGCCTCATACTGACGTTACCCAGAAGAGCCAGCCAACTAACTACATAGCGTCAAACTGACGTTACCTAGAAGAGCCAGCCAACTAATTACATAGCCTCATACTGACATTACCCAGAAGAGCCAGCCAACTAACTACATAGCCTCATACTAACGTTACCCAGAAGAGCCAGCCAACTAACTACACAGCCTCAAACTGACGTTACTCAGAAGAGCCAGCCAACTAACTACATAGCCTTATACTAATTTCCGTCATTTAATCCTGAATCAATTTGAGAGTAACTTCACTAGCCGGGGCCGTGATCCGTGGATAGGAGATGAATCTCAAAATAGAAGTAAAACGTCATAAATACATGATGAAGGCGTTAATTACATGAGCGTTTGTTCTGCAACTACAGGGTTCATAATGATCTCAAATAGTTACCACCTGTAAATTATGTATCTATTATTTAGGTTATGTATGTATCTATTTTAGTATAATATTGTAAGTAGGCACTTATTATTTGCACCAAAGACAGCCCCATTTCATATCCAGGCAAATCACTGTCCATTCTATGGTTGCCTGGAAGAGATTGCAGAAAGCGATAAGGCCGCCCATTGTATATTTTGTAGTTTGTGTCTTTTTTTTTGTTATGTATTTTTGTGGTGTACAATAAAGTATATATAAATAAAATAAATTATGGTAAAGCAATTGAGTATTGAAAGAGCAATCAATGCGCTTCACAGTTACTGACATGTTTCTTTACTCCCTAGCTAAGAGAAAACCGATAATGTAGTGGTGTTAGTACGTAGTATTGTGATTTCGTGGAAATACGGGAGGAGCAACAGGAACAACAGCAAGGAGTAACTAGGTCGGCCCATTGACAAAATAAAATGAGTTGACAGAACTGTGTCTGATATGTTTATATTATCTGTGGCTATTTGGACATGTCACAGTAAGTAGCCGTGATATCGCGTGATATAGTTATATCTCTAGGGATATAGCTATCAACCCGGATATAGTATCGAGGTACCGGGAGTACCGGGGCATATCACGGCACGGCTACATTTTACTGCGACAGATATACGTTTGTCTTTGTTTATGTTATATTTTTTTTAGTAAGTGCTAATTCCATGTAGGTTCTATGATAATGGCTGTTGCTAGCAAAGTGCCATATTTATTTGTAGCACTAGCTTTTGCTCCCGACTTCGTCCGCATGAAATTTTGAAAATTTTTGCTTAGTCGAAGTGTGATCTTAAATAGCCTATAACTTTCCTCAAGAATTTGGCTATCAAATGCAAAAATATTTTTTCAAATCCAACTGGTAGTTTCAAAGACTAGCGAGTTCAAACAAACAAACTCTTCAGCTTTATTATTAGTATAGTTATAGATTTATTTAAAAAAGTTACACAACATCGAAAACAACAACTACACAAAGAATCTAACTAATAAAAACATAAAAAAACAACATCTTAATAAATTATCCTTTGAACAATCTTTTATCCTATGCGGTTATGAAGGTTCTATAATTTCCCCTATACATAAGATTATCTACACAGCAATTGCAGTAGGTTGTTAGGTCAGTGCAGCGTGACGTCAGAGAAGCTCCAGAGGCTATAACGCCCTTTAAAAAAATCCTTAGAAATTAGCTCAGAAGAATAGAAACATGATTACATGGTTCATCTATTTTATAGCGATAAAAACAGTTGATAAGACATATATATCAAAAATCAAGTCAATGTCTTTGTTTAAAGTGCTTTAAGGATAACTTTACAGGTTTACTTATCTTGATCTTTTTACTAACTTTTGCCCACGACTTGGCCCGCGTGGATAACGGAACGTACTACCGGGAAATCGTTCCTTATTCCTTGTCTACATTATATATGGAACCTTTGTGCAAAATTTCAGTTTTCTTTGTCCACGGGTTTGCGAGTTTTTCTAGGCTGGGCGTTGATATTTTTATATTACATTACATTAACACACACACACACACACACACACACACACATTCCATTACATTTCATTATTTTTTTTACATTTGCAAGAGAAATTGCATAAAATTAAATAAAAAGTATTAATAATCTTTTATCTCAGGTATGAGAAAAAAATAATACGAGTACTTATCTACATAAAAAAGTTTTGCCTGCCTACCTAGCATCACAATAACGAGAAGGTACTTAGCTATGTATATAATATTTCAATTGTATAAAAGTTTTGTACCGAGCAATTCGATAAAATACGTAGCGGTCTATAAATAGCTACGCGCTACGCCGCGCCGCCGCCGTTGCTACGCGGACCTTGCTACGGAGCGCTACGGCGCAACCTCGTAGCGGGATGTTTATTTTAATTTCATACATCGGAAATAACGAGATATTGTTGCAACTATACAATTAAGGATATTTTTTTGTGTATTATTTATATTCTGGGAATCATTTCTGTTACAAAATAAAACAAAATCTTTAAATTGCAGTGTGGGTGAATCTAGCAGAGACAATTTCCGTGGACAATTAAAAATAAAATTATAATATTAAAGAAAAAAAACGTTACTCTTATAACTCCGAAAATGCTTTTCCTCTTTTATAAGTAACTGACTTTAAAAAAGAGAACATTGTTAATTCATATTTTTTCCCAGTACCACGTATGGAAAACTTCAAACTCGAAAATATTGAAATAAAGCCGACTATTCACGTCATTCCAGCCGTGCATGTAGCGGGGCGGGATCGGCGCGAATTAGGTCGTATAGTGCTGACGTCACGCGGTACCACAGCCTCATTACCGCCAGAGGGGCCGAGGGCCCGCTCGACGACTGTTCCAATAATTATTGCAAATTCATTTTTAAAGATAATATTTATTTCTATACATTATATTAATTTATACTGGCTATTAGACTAAATAAATGATGGTGAAATCCACGTCAAAGTCCATTGTGTAGTTTAGGAGAATAACGTGGTCACACAAACAGACATGACAAGTGACTTTGTTTTATACTATTTTTACTAGCGACCCACCCCTGCTTCGCACGGTTATCACGATTCAACAAAGCATCGAGTTAAATTTTTTTTTTTTTTGGAATTACTATGTTAAGTTTGTTTATGGGATTAATTCTTTTCAACTACGGAACCGTTCACTGTGTGTAGTCCGACACGCACTTGGCCGGTTTTTAATACTATGTATTGATTCGCAATTGTTACTTTAAAATTGGTATTCAGCTGCATCCGGTTTGACTGGAAGCCGGTCCCAACATAGTTGGGAAAAGGCTAGGCAGATGATGAATGATGATGGTGAAGATGAAGTGTTACTTTAAAACCAGTAGATATTAACATACCTATCGGTGAAGAGTGTAGGAGAAGTTAACACAAGCTTTTCGAGCAGCGTTACACATTTATAATACAGTTTAGCAATGCAATTTTTCTTGTTATTAATGGAATTCAATAAAAGGGGTAGATTATTGTAGCTGTGTATTGGTTGTTATTTTATAACACAAATATGTGGATTTCATCAATGATTTATTTTATTTTATATCTTACTTCGTTACATTTTTAAATATTTCTTAAAAAAAAAAACATTTAAAAATATAAAAAATAGAGGTTCGACACCCAAGCTACCAGTGCGGTGGTTAGGGCTGCAGAGACCGGAAACTTGTCACAATGCGAGCTGTATCAAGGAGTACTGCCTTCTGAATCAGGCTCTTGATGCAACGCATCGAGAGCCTCGAGAGATGTTGGTCGAGGTTTTCGGCCATTGACCGTTACGACAATCGGCACAATGACAGCCGAACTCACAATCCAAAAGTCAATGACCTCGTGAGCTAAGTCGAGATATTTTATTTGTTTCTCTTTCTCAGCTTTCACGAGGTTCTCGTTATGTGGTATGGTAACATCGACTATCATTGCGCGGCGCGCTAATCTGGTGAATAATTCTGGCCACTTGGTTATGCCTGTGCAAGTACTCGCCGTTTATTTATTTATTTTATTATTAATGTACTTACACACAGTAAAATATAAAAAGATACATTATAAACACATTGAGAACGGGTCTTCTCGCGATATTCCTTTTTACGAGGTAAGCAGGTACCTACTTGCTTCCCGATGTTTCGACCGCCTTGCAGCGATCGTGGTCATGGTAGGACTGTAACAAACTGTGATCGGGAAGGAAGTAGGTACCTGTTTACCTCGTAAATAGGAATATAGCGAGAAGACCCGTTCTCAATTTGTTTATAAAGTGTACAAATCGCGAAAGTTTAAAAAGTTTAATATAAAGATACGTCATATAAGTATTGAGTACAAAGGTACTGGTTATTTGTTAAGAAATATATATATATATTATATATATATTATATTATATATATTATATATATATATATATTATAGGTATATCTTATAGTAAGTGTATGTATGTGTATTATTAGTTTATAACCTATTTATGTGCTTGTATAAAGTCTATTTATAATTAATTAAGATATATTTTTAGTGTTCTTTATATAAGTATTCCTTTCATACTGAGCACCTGCCATCTAATCTCTTCACCACCCTTGGTTGACTGGTAGAGAATGCCTAAGGCATTAAGTCCGCCTTTGTACGTTTTGTGTGCGAAAAGGTTAAATAAATAAATAAATAAATAAATATCTTCCAGCAGATCAGTAAAAGGAGAAATCTTAATATATAAAAAGAAAAGTCCTGAGTGATTGACTGACTCATCAATGCCTAACACTTGGACCTAGAAAGCTGAAATTTTGTACAGAGGTTCCATTTATAATGTAAACAAGGAATAAGGAAAGATTTTCGTTCCTGTGGGATATTTTTAGACACCCACGCAGGTAAAGCCGCGCGAGAAGTGCTAGTGTAAAATAAATTCCTGTCTCCTAAGATACAGGACTACCTAGTTTAGGAGACAGGGTTACATGAACTGTGTAGATTTATGTAGATATCAGTGTTTTGTTGTTTTGTACTTCTGTATCTTGTGTGTGTAATAATAAATATTATTCTTATTCTTAAATGTAGACAAAAGAGTGTGAGAACAAGAAGAGAAGAATATGATTTGTGACGTCGTAAACTTAAATATTAAATATCACATATAACGCAAAAATTAACATATATTTAAATAAATAAATATGCTAAAATATATAAATATATATAAATAAAAAGAGAAGTCCTGACTGACTGACTGACTGACTCATCAACGCGCAGCCCAAACCATTGAACATACAAAGCTGAAATTTTGCACAGAGGTTCCCTATAGGTATAATGTAGACAAGGAATAAGGAAGAATTTCCCGGTAGTACGTTCCCGTGGGATATTTTCCGACATCCACGCGGGCGAAGCTGCGCGGGAAATGCTCTTTTACTCGATATTTGAATGATTTTATGGAGAGATGTAAATACCAACTGCTACTGACACCTTATTGACGGTTTTTGTTTTTTTTTTCTTTTCAAGTATTCTAAGTATTTGTATTTTATTTTATTTGATTTTATTCCCCTTGCTATTTTTAATTGATATCCGTGGGTATGTCCGTGGCATCACACAGGCCCTATCAGAATACCAGCGTTGCGGTATTTATTTTTTAAATATCGCAGCTTTATGCTGAGATGGGAGCCTTTTTGGCCTCGCACAGGTCTCTTTTTTTTTTGTTTTTTTAGTCTGATTTCTTTTTTTTTTTGTTTTTTAATGTTTATTTTGTTACTTTTATATGCTCTTTTTTTTAACTGTATTTCCTGTGCGTGTCCCAAATAAAATATTTTTCTTTCTTTCTTTCTTTCTTTCTTTACTGTATTTGGATCAATGATCTGTTTGCATTTTTTAATTTAAAATTAGGATTTTAATTAATAATAATAATAAACCATTTATTTCAGGCGACACTGGCCCATAGATCCTTACCTTAACCGTGAAAAAAAAAACGTAAATTAAACGTGTTACAAATATGCTGAAACCCCACTTTACAGAGCTATGACGTCACAGCTGCGTTCGCAGCACCGTAATCCTTATTCACCAATTTTGAACATTTTTATTTCGAACGTTCCGTTTGACGCGCGGCCATTAAAGCCGAGTAGGACGCCTTGCAATAATAACTCCTATTCTACACATACAGCCGGTTTATTTCCGTCCGTGCGTACAGGAATACTGGTGTATTTTAGTTTTACTTTGATATAAATAGAACTATTGTGAGACTTCTGAGTGCGAAGAATGAGCCACATTCGCGCCATTGCCAAATTTTAATAGCTTAAAATTTAGGAAGAGTAATTGCAGTTTTATTTCGATGACATCGTTTTTTTTCAGCTGGTAATGTTTCAGATTAGTAGTATTTTTGTTGTAGACTCTTGTAAAAATCGTTGGTAAAGATGTAGCCAGTCTGTTTAAAAGGTTTACAATGCGTTTCTACAAGAGCTTTTTTTTTATTTAGATGATGTTTAATAAGTGTTTTGGAAACTTCTGTGTATGTTTGAATGAAAATATAATTAATATCTGACATTAAACTCTCAAGTTTATAAAACCTTATTGAACTCCTAATCGATGCTTTAGTACCTCAATTTAAACTTGTTGTTATTACTGGCATTGCAACTGATACTGAGTACCTAAATACAAACTGATGTAATTTTAACTTAATTATACAGAGGTACAGATGATAAAAAGAGGGAGACAAAGGAAACGTTGGTCTAATGAAATTAAAAAGATTGCAGGCCTACTGTGGCACAGAAGAACTCAAACAAGAGTAGACTGGAAAGAGCCGGAGGAGGCCTTCGTGTTGCAAAGACACGCTAACGCCCAGTAAGAATATATACTATGAGGCTAGTATACCTATACTATGAGATTGATAAATAATTAAATTTATTGTAGAAATTATGAATTAATAATGCTAAACTATAAAATAATTAATTATGAATTACGGAAATATGTTAGCAATAAAGGCTTTATAATAGTGGTCTTAATGTGAGCTGTCAATAGTGTCAACCCCTAGCATCAGTAGTGCTATTCTGTAAATATCTCACCGTGAAAACATGACTGAAGTGATCTTAAAGTGAGCTGTCAATACTGTCAACCCCCTAGCATCAGGTGGAATGACGGCTCACTTCACGCTCACTTCACCTGCGTTATCACGATGAGATGTTTACAGAATAGCACTACAGGTGGGATGACGGCTCACTTCACGCTCACTGCACTTAAGGTAACACGGTGAGATGTTTACAGAATAGCACTACAGATGAGGATAGTCTATGTATATGTGGCTAATGAACCAGTATGAAACAGTGATATCTAGTAAAATATTATTAGGAAAATACTGTTAATGATAGCGTTTTCAAACATACAAAAAAAAAATCAACTTCCAAAAAAAACACTATAAAGTGAAAAATAACTTTAATTTCGGAAGTCGGTGTCTGGTTTTGTATATTCGTTTTTGCCACCGCCTCCGAAATTAAAGTTATTTATCACTTTGTAGTGTTTTTTTTTGGGAGTCGGTTGTTTTTTTTTTTTGTAAAAAAAGTTTTTATTTTTCACTTTTTAGTGGTAAATTACAGTGACTGGAAATACATATTATTGAAGCTAACTCAAAAACTACGCAAGAAAAATTAATAAATTTTACATGGGACCAACTTCGAGGTATCGTTCAAATCGGACTACTCTGTAAAAAGTTATGCATAAAAAAAATATGTATATACTCGTCGACTTGAGAACCTCCTCCTTTTTTTTCGTCAGTTAAAAAGCGGCAAAATGTTACAAAAATATAAGTTCCGCTAATTAGAGGCAGCTGCAGAATTCAAGTGCACCTATATTTTAATGAGCAGCTGTCGCTTATTCAGGCAACACACACTTACCCGTACTTGCACTAATGAATCCAGCCATTCATGAATCCGTTGCGCAAGCGTCTATGTTCATATCATTAAACCGACAAGACTCGACACAAAAGGCAAATGCAACAGTACTGCATTAATAATTGAATAGTGCAAACTTACAGAGACACAATGCTTTCTCGTCTGATTTAAATAATAGATAGAGCCCAGTGTTACGGCGTGAAAAGCGAGGACAAAGTTTGTGACCATTGTGCACGTTCTTTTGTTACTGTGCAGTCAGATAGTGCATTTTGTGCTCGACTATAGTTTGTGGCCATTGTTCTATGTGTGCATAGGTGATGAGACATTATGTTCATGAACTCCAGAGAATATTAGAACTTTTCTAATCATCGTGAACGATGTCTTAAACGTGGCCAAACAAAGGCTTTAATAAACGTTTTAAAAATCTTGAAATACGATTGAAAGAATATTGTTAAATCGTCTAATGTATCTATCTACCTACAATGTAGTGAAAACAATAACTTAGAATCGTACAGAAAAACTATTCCAATTTACAGTGGGGAGGTCAAGAAAAAGCATAGGGAAAGCTGAATTAAACAGTGCAAATATAGCCTCATTTCAGAACTGGCACAATGTAAGAAGTAAGCCCGTAATGAGGACCAGCTAGTGAGTCCTAAGCTTAAAGTAACAACACAGTGCACCACAAAGAACAAATTAGAGCCGCGGTGAATCCGCGATATTTACATGGAGCACAAAGCGGCGAGTGCTCGCCTGTGCTCGGTGTCGCAAATCTACGCTCCCTTTGACTATACATTTTAAATGCGGCGCACTGTGCAGCGGCTGAATGAAAGCGTGCTTCTGCCTCGCCGTGCAGTAACCTAGTTCGATGAATTGCTATTGTTACGTCGCTCCTGAAATGTAGATTTTTAATAATATCGTAAGTCTAACTTTTGTAACATTATTGAAGTACTTCTTGCCTTCTTTAAATGTCTGTAAATAAGAACTTTATAAGAAGAAAAATAAATATCTTTTAAAAGTAATTTTGCCGAATTTTGTATATTTTATATTTAATCGAAGAGGGTGCTGCACTGTTGGGTGCAGGGGCCGGGGGCCCGGGGCCCGAGGCTGGGGGGGGGGGGCACCATTGACGCGCGTCTCTCAATGGCAATGGAACTGGGTCATCACCGTGTGACGTCAGGGCTGGCCTACATATGGCGGGCGTAGCCCCGGTACCGACCCAACAGTCAGCTTGTACGAATTCAACTTTTTTTTAAACTCCGCTTGCAAGACCAAGGAGTTCTATATTTAGAACGTCAATAGGCTTTTGTGGATACGAAAATAAACAAATGTACTTTTATTTTTTGCATTTGATGGGTTTTCCGTTTACTTTTGTAACGAAAGTTTCACAGTTCTGTTTCGTTTATATATTGGATTGTGCTTGTTTTATGGTTTTAGGTGAAGGAGAGTTGTTTTATATGTTACTACCCTAGCTTAGTGGCAGTTGAGTGGCCTAACGATTATTGTGGTAATTTTTTAGGGTCCCATAACTCATAAGGAAAACACGGAACCCTTATAGAATAACTTCGTTGTCCGTCTGTCTGTCTGTCAAGACCCTTTTTCTCAGGAACGCGTAGAGGTATCAAGTTGAAATTAATATCAAATACGTAAATCAATAGCCCCTTGGAGCTCTAAAAAAATCAAGCTTCTAAGTCAACGCAATAAAAAAATACGGCCATTTATACAACATGTTTTAATGCTCACAAGTAAACATACATCCCTTTGACCTAGAATCATGAAATTTGGCAAGAAGCAAGGTCTCAGTACAAGTAAAGGAAAAAGTCCTATAATAGTTAATTTGTAGTTTTATCACTTAATTTTTTTTTTGCAATTAAAAACTTACATTTTAAATTTGGAAGTGACGTTTATCGATGTATGGGAGAACATTTTTTCAACTACAAAGTTTGGTTTGTTCTTGGAATAGATTCATCCCAACTACGAAATCCTTCATTGTGCGTGGTCCGACACGCACTTGGCCGGTTTTTATTTAACTAGCAATACTGTAATTAATTCCCCGTACTGCTGGTGACGTATGTTGACATCGTTAAGAAACTATTTGTACCCTATTGTATTTCCAAAAAGTTCTCTTCAATTAAAAGTATAATTTGAAAATTTTACACGTAAATACTATTAAATCCAAAAATAGACATGTCATGGGGTGTCGCAATGCCCACGACCGCCATTATTAAAACAAATGGTAAAATACTGATTGACTGGGGTGTTTCCTGAACGCCTACGACGCGATGTTACAAGTTACTACTCATGTTTCAGTAACTTGAACTTAGGGCGGCAAGAGCTACGGTTTATATTCCTTCGCTAAGTAAATATGGTTTAATTAAAAATACATCAAAAAAATCCAATTATTTTATTTCACATAAACCTACAGGACACTTCTGAAACGTCAGAAGCTAGGTTCCAATTGGACGTTTCCTATGGAGAAGAGTCGGCAAAAAAACTATATGGTTAAAGCAAAAACCTAGTTCCGCGACAATTGTGAAGCCGCTGATAGACTTGAACATTCATTTGTAACAGAATATTCGCCGTTTTTAAATTTGTCGAACAGAACGACGAACAGAGCCAAGCATAGAGCCAAACATCGCCACGAATATTTTCACGATCATTCTAGCGAACGCTCTAGTGCTTAAAGTATTCTTCACGAAGATATCAGACTTTACTTGATAATTGCTCGGCTCTGCAAAAAGCTAGCAGAATAAATTTACTGTCTTTTCGCTAGAATGCTCGCTAAAATACTCCATTTTAACATTCGGAACATTATTTTCTCAAGTCTATCGGAAATCGTTGCTTGCAATTATTACGTAGTTATGGTAGTTAACAATTAGCTTCTGAACTTGTATGGTTTGTTGTACAGTTCAAATTGTTGCATGCAAATAAGTTAAGTTTGCCGGCAATGCACTTTGGCACTTGTGAAGCTGTTGTTGTTTGGTGTAGGCTGTAGGCTTTATAATTTCAGTAGACTCGAGGGTGCAAGTCGAGCTTGTGTTTGACTGTTCACTTGTGTTGAACTAGCTTCTGCCGGCAACTTCGTCCGCGTGAATTTTTGGCCCCCGACCGCGCTATTATTTAGAGTTCTTCCAGATTTTTTTTCTTTTTAGCTCTGCTCCAAAGGGTCGTAGCGTTATATTAAATAACTTATAAGCTTCTTCAAGATTTGGGCTATCAAATGCAAAGAGAATTTTTCAAATCCGACTGGTAGTTTCAGAGATTAGCGTGTTCAAACAAACAATTTTTTTCAGCTTTCTTAGAATTAGTTCCGTCCTACCAAACTTTAAATTGATCTATTTTAGCTTATATACTCTGATAGAGTTGCATTGGTGTAATGCTTTTCGAGTTTAAATGCAACAGAGTTCACCTTGTAGTAATGTTAATTAATATGTTGTGTTTTAAGCATGTGTGTAATTGAAACTTTTTCCAAAATTATAATTCAGCAACAAAACATTGTAATAATTGATTTCAATTACCTCAGTAATCAAGCATATTGAAACTAATCTTGTATGAAACTTACACCTGCTCGAAATAAAGTTAATTCAATTCAATTCTATTGAACGAAAGATACAACGCCACTGTAACCGAACACCGGCTCGTCATAATCATCTGATAAGTGATAAGCGCACAATACACGCGCCTCTATGACGTCACGTCTTTATTCAGAACAGATGTCCTAAGGCTGTATCCGCACGCTGCGACAATAAGTTGTCCATTTCCACACGTCGCATCCCTTATCTCGGTCGCACAATGGCGCGCTCGCAGGCGACGCGGCGGCGGACGCGCTTTGTGTAGATAGTGCGCGTCAACGCGACATAATGAACGTTATTGTTGTTTTGTTCGTCCGTCATTTTGTTGGAAACTGTCTTGCATGTTGCACTGACAGTTGTTCTCCAGTCCCTTCGCGCTATTGTTTAGACGAGTGATGTCACAGGCCTCTTTGTGGAGTCGTTCAGCTCTTGTAATGTTGGACAATGTGGTGTTGCGGAAAAATACGTTTACAGACAAGATATGATGGGTGATACCTGTTCCAACGTGTTACCGTTTTCTATGGTTCAATATTTATGTGTACCTACAGTCCTCATCTATACAAATATACATTACTAGCTGCGCCCCGCGGATTCACCCGCGTAGGACAGGATAAAAAGTAGCCTATGTGTTAATCCAGGGTATAAGCTATTTATTTACATACTAAATTTCGTCTAAATCGGTCTAGTCGTTTGAGCGTGAAGAAATAATACAAACACGCACACACTCATAAACTTTCGCCTTTATAATATTAGTGTGATACATACTTGCAGAATGTAATATCACTAAGGGATATTGCATTAACATAGATAACTACACAACAAACACGTCAAGAATAAAACGGATCTCAAAGCACTGCACAAGTAACGCCCCGACATTACTCGAAGCTAATTCTAGTAATAACACGCTATAAATATAGAAACGAACTGTTATTTTGTATAATTTACTATGACCTCAAATGTGAAAATCTAAAGTTATTCTTACGAGGACCTTGCGGCAGTGATGTACGACGCCGTAGTAAACGCTTCACATAAATTACTGAGCACCAATAAATATAACAAACTATAAATATTATAAAATTCTATCAATCGTTCTGTGCATTGTAGACCTAATACTATGCCGTAGGCCGCTACGGAGAATGACTACAATTCGCTACGTGTACTTTCTACGGCGCTACGCGGACCCTGCTACGACATGCTACAGTGCAAGACATTGACAAAGACGGCTACGCCGCTACGATGATAATTATTTTCTGATATTTAGCTTATTCAAATATGCAATCCACTGATGGGCAACTGTTTTTTAATAAAGAGGAGTTTGCCTTTTGGGTGTCGGTGCGATAATTATGTGTAATAATAGTTTTTTTTTTTCACATGTTTTGTTTTTACCGATACCTACGTTAGACTTTTTGGATAATACTCGTATTACTGTTCATGATGACTTTGAAAGCTGAGAAAACGGGTTACAAGACCATATTTTGTTTTTTAGATTACAACGAAATAAATTTTTTATGAAAAATAAATTACGTTTTTACTTTTCCATTTTAGCGTGTTATTGTCATAGCATGCTTCGAAGTCAACATCTATGATTTTTTTGCATGATGACTTTTGTACTTCGATCTTGTTTTCGACATAATTTAATATAATAATAGGTTGGGGAAAAAGTTTCTTCGCATTTTTTAAGAAAATTCAAAACATTTTTTAATATACATTATTTACATTTATCTAAAGTATGTAGGTACCATTTTGTTCGATAACTTTTTGCCATCTTGTAGGTAGGGACATGATCTCATTGCTATAGAAATTTTGGGACTTCTGATCAAAATACCGCGACAAGTGGTTTTGGCAGTCCTCTCGTGATGTTAACCTGACACTGCCTAAAGAATTCTGAAGAGACCGAAACAGGTGGAAATCTGAAGGTGCAAGGTCAGGACTATACGGCGGATGCATTAACACCTCCCAGCCAAACCCTCTTATTTTTTTCTGAGTGGCTAAAGATGTGTGAGGTCTAGCGTTATCATGATGAAAAACCACACCCCTTCTGTTGATTAATTCCGGCCGCTTTCTCTCAACATCTTGCTTTAATCTCATCAGTTGTTCGCAGTAGAGTTCAGAATCGATGGTCCTGCCTGGTGGTAACAGCTCATAATGAATAATGCCCTTCCAATCCCACCACACACACAGCATCACCTTGTTGCGAGTTAACCCGGGTTTCGCCACAGTCTGTGAAGCCTGACCGGCCTTTGACCACGACCTTTTTCGCACGTTCTTGTCGTACGTGATCCACTTTTCATCACCAGTTAGCAGCTTCTTCAAAAATGGTTCGGTTTCATTACGCCGTAATAAAGAATCACAAATGAGTACACGGTTCATCAGGTTTCTTACAGTGAGCTCGTGAGGTACCCAAATATCGAGCTTTTTTGTGTACCCAGTTTTTTTCAGATGCTCCGAAACTGTTTTGTGATCAATTCCCAGTTCTTCAGCTACGTCGTAACTACTGATATGCCAATCCTGCTCCAATTTTTCAAAAATGGCATCCATTTTATCCGTAATAGGGCGACCAGAGCGACGTGCATCTTTGACATCAAAATTTCCGGATTAAAAACGCTTAAAACAAATTTGTGCTACTCTCACAGACACTGCACTGGGTCCATAAACATTGTAAATTTTTTTCGCGGCTTGCTTTGCATTTTTACCTTTTTTGTAGTAAAATTTTAAAATGTATCGAATTTCTTCATTAGATTCACTCATCTTGACAGTACGAAAAACAAATGAAAATCACACATTTTCCTAATTTGAATTTGGAATTATGTTCATCAAAATTTAAACTTTCAATTATACCAAAACCAGCCAGATACAAATAGTATAGCAAAAGAGATTTCATTTTAAGTTCATACATACTATAATGCGAAAAGACTTTTTCCCCAACCTAATATGTATAATAAGTTCAGTATAACCCATATACTAGTCGATACGGAGCCCCGAACAAAGATCGTACAAGATCGCTATAATGAACCGTGTTGAGAAAGAATTGTCATAATAACTACTTAGCATAAATCCGCTATTTGGTGAATATTCCACTAAAACGCACAAATCTTTTGGCAACACCTTACGATGTGCATCCCACTAAAGCTACAGTATCCTAGAAGAGCAGTGGCCGCACTTAACGACCGCAGTGACGGCTGTCATGAAAATGATGACCGCGGCAAAGATTTAAATCGTTAGATTCGTCCTACAGCATCAAAAGATAGACGCATTTCTGTTTCGTTTTGACACCTTTGAGTCTCTGACACGCAATGACGCAATGTATTAAAATTTGGAAACGCTGTTCAATAATGTGTGAGCACACTCTTCTCATAGACAATTTTTCTTTTTCTTCTCATGGACACTTTTTCTTGTGACTAAGTACGGTGAGGGCAAATCTAGCGATTTAAATCTTTGGGTAGCGGGGTTTGACTTAATGTCAAATACAGGTGAAAAAGACAGATTTTCATGGCAGCCGTTACGGCTGCTTTCCTAGGAAAACGTGGAAGTGTTCTAGTTTCAAATGAACAGATCACTGCTAGGCATCTTTGTCAGTCATTAATTCCATCTTTGCTTACCATCAAGTGAGAGAAGGAGTGTGTAAAGGCGGGTCTTTAGTATTTAGAAAATGGATTTCTCCGCAACTCTGCCTACCCGGTAGAGATAACTGTCATTTTGCTACAGGTTACACGGCCGATGTACCTGTATACCTTTTGCATAATCAGCCTAAAATGTTCCCACTGCTGGGACACAGGCCTCCTCTCTTCCAGAGGTAGTGGGCTGTAATCTATCACGCGGGCCCAGTGCGGGTTGGTAAATGTCACATATCTTCGAATTTTTGGTTCTAGAACATGCTTCCTCACGATGTTTTCCTTCACCGCTGCACCGTTTTGAGAGGTGATGAAATTATTTACATAAAGCAAAGCGCCTGCCTGGGCTCGAACCCATGACCTAACTCGTAAGTTGGGGCCATCACCACTGCGCCACCACTGCTCTATTTTACCAAAATAACATCGGAATTGTAACTTTACCAATTACTGAAGGCACGCCTATTGCCATCAATAAGGCACAAATCGCAAAAATGGTCTTTAAACATCTTCTGGTTTTTGATTACAAGTAAATGCTTTAGTAATAACTTACTTGTAAGCAAAGATTAAACACACAAGAATGTTTTATGTAACCAATACCGGTGGGTGGATATGTATAAAGCTGAAGAGTTTGTTTGTTTGTACGCGCTAATCTCTGGAACCACCTGTCGTATTTGAAAAATTCTTTGTGCATTTGATAGCCCAATTCTTGAGGAAGGCTATAAACTATTTAACATCACGCTATGAGCTGTAGGACCGGAGCAAAAATAAAAAAAAAGTTAGAACTCTAAGCGGAAACGAAGTACATAATAACGCGGGCATATGACGCGGTGGGTCGGAAGCCGAAATTTCACGCGTACGAAGTTGCAGGCAGAAGCTAGTGTTATATATAAGATAAACCTGAAAAGACAACTGATTTGAAGGTAGAAATCTAGGAATTGAAGCAAATGTCAGGAGTAGTGTCCTATACTTTATTACTGGGTTGACTATGAGACGCTGAATAGGAAATCAAGTTCGATAGATAATATTACCCACTTAATTAAACTATCAATTTTTTAAATTGTTAATTACTTTACTAAGGGCATGTTTCACCACCTAAAATATGTCGCCTAAACAGCCGTAGGTGTTTTTTATTGCGTTGACTTAGAAGCTTGATTTTTTAGAGCTACAAGGGATCGTAGACATACGTAATTTCAACTTTATACCTCCACGCGTTCCTGAGAAAAACTGACAGACAAACGGACAACGAAGTGATCCTATAAGGGTTCCGTATTTTCCTTTTGAGGTACGTAACCCTAAAAAGGAAATCATCTTAGCAACAACGAACTAATGTTGTTAAGATGACCTCATTTCTTTTTAATGCAGGTCCATAATCTCATCTGATACAAAGTCACAATTCCTAGAAGTAATCTATTCCCGCGTGACTTAAAAACATACAGATCTACGCTTCCCTAAAATTATATCCGTATCCTTGTTGCATTTTAAATCGTGAAAAAGCCCTAAAATACATAATGTAAAGTTAACGAAGCTGGAAGCTTGAACCTGTGGACCCTAGCAACAGGACCGTAGCTACGAGAACAAAAGGAAGTCAGTGTAAAAAATAGATAAATATATTCACCGAACATTTTAATATTGCAGGAAAATAACTAAATTAACTTACTTAATTCAGTACCTAATAAGTGTTACAGTTTTATAAGAGTCTAAGGAAATGATAAGCGCAAGCAAAATGTGTTAGGCCAATATCTATAGGTAAACGTTACTTAGCACGCGCTTTGACATGTTCTCGTCTCTATCTTGCACTTGTAGTTTGACAGTCATGCAATAGTGAGAGGAATAAGGGTGAGAATATACATATGCCTTAGCTTGTACAAAACTATATGCATGTAGCTAGCATGTCATTGTGACATTCACCAATCAGAAGTTGTTATGGCACACGTCACGCAAGCTACTTGCATAGTTTTGTGCAAGTTACAGGCATGTGTACCTTACCCTAACGCTTAGTCAAATCTAAGTAATGTTTATCAAACTCAAACTCAAAGCTATTATTTCAAATAAAACAATTGCAGGCACTTTTGAATTGTCAAGGGGTCGGCCAATCAGAAAGATGAAGCTAGTTGCCCATTTCAAAGCGTTGTATGTACCTATGGAGAAGAACGGGCAAGAAACTCCACGGACACTCATAACTTATAGATTTTGATCATTTTAGTGGCCTGAAATGCTAACAATGGTATATTTAGGTTTTTATATGACCGCATATAACGTAATGATCAGTTTTAGTACCATTAATTAATTTTAGTAAGCGTTTTTTAGGGTTCCGTACCTCAAAAGGAAAAAACGGAACCCTTATAGGACTCACTTCGTTGTCTGTCTGTCAATCAGACCCTGTTTCTCAGGAAGGCGTGGAGGTATCTAGTTAAAATTTATAAAATACGTAGGTCAATGGTCCCTTAGAGCTCTAAAAAAATCGAGCTTCTAAGTCAACGCAGTAGAAATACAGCCACGACATATTATAACAACGAAATATGCGTCATATTTTGATACTCGCACTAAGTAAATCAAAACCTATAGGGTACTTACACTTGACCTAGAATCATAAGTAAAGGAAAAAGTCCGAAAGTCGTTAATTTGTAATTTTATCGCATAAAATAATAGTTTTTTTTTGGGATTTCAAGTTTTTCAAGTACAATGTAATTGGTCCACAAACCGTATTAACATAAATAAATAAATAATAAATAAATGTTAAGTGTTTTTGGGATAAATTATTTTCAACTATGGAACCCTTCATAGTGCGTGGTCCGACACGTACTTGGCCGGTTTTTTATCCTTGGAAATACTAAAGGAAAGGCGCTTCCGCTCATTTTGATAGCTATTGTGACTAATATTAATATCATGGTATTACCCATAATCGTTAGGTATGTAAATACCTATGATGCCAGAAGTTTTTGCGGAAAAATACAAAGTTCAACAAAATTTTAAACATGGAACTAATTAAATACCTACCTTATCATCAGTTC
This sequence comes from Cosmia pyralina, assembly GCA_946251885.1. NCBI lineage: Eukaryota > Metazoa > Arthropoda > Insecta > Lepidoptera > Noctuidae > Cosmia > Cosmia pyralina. The sequence continues at coordinate 24,330,239 of OX276351.1, forward strand.
ATCAAGGCTCACTGGCACCACAAATCTTTAAATAAGCATAATCAGCCTATAATGTTCCCACTGCTGGGACACAGGCCTCCTTTCTGAGACAAAATGGGCCGTAATCCACCACGCGGGTCCAGTGCGGGTTGATACATGTCACATGTCTTCGAATTTTTGGTTCTAGGACATGTCGGTTTCCTAACCGTTTTGAGAGCAGTGGCGATGAAATCATTTACATAAAGTAAAGGCCTGTCTAGGTTCGAACCCACGACCTCCAACTCGTAAGCCGCGGCCGTTACCACTGGGCCACCACTGTTCTAAATAAGCATTTAGCCCTAAATTTCTTTTTTCTCAAAAGCCAATCAGTTTGGTTGCATACAGCTTTCACGTTTAAGTAATTAATTTTCAAGTTCCCGTGTTCGTTCTGGTTTGATAAAATTTAATGTACCCATTTCAAGAATTTCTATTATTTAAGTTAAATTTTAAATGTAACAATCGAATTATATAATCAACTATTTGTCATTAGCATATCTCTAAAACACTACGGGCTAGTTGTTGTGTTTTGTTTTCAAATTATAACTGGCCAGTAGTTGCGTTTTGAATTCAGAACTAATAAGTATAAACAATAATGATTACATAGAGTTGGGCGTAGTGAACGTAGAGTGTAGCCGTCGCTTCTCTTTGCCCAATCCCGTGGGGACTGGCGTGAAGATCGATACGCTACACGAGTCAGCTACGCAAGTCGGCCAGAGATGATAAATTGTTACAATTTCATCTAACCTACCTATACAAACATTTGTCATCATTAAACCGGAAAAAAATCCTAGATTTTCCCACATTTTAAATAAGTATGTGCCTAATACATATTATAATTTTCCGCATTTAAATATGTTATCTCGAGTTCTAAATTTTAACTCCTGTTAGTCATTGTAGCTATTTTGTTCGTTAACAATGCGACGACGTGACGTAGGTCCCGATATAGGAGGAAAAAAACTAACAGGAACATTTTGTGATGTACTGTGGAATAAATGTACGTGAAACTGTGATACTAATTAACGAATATTTTGCGGTTTTACAAGTAATACATCGGTATTAGTTTCATAATCAATATCAAATGAATGAACGTAAGCCACGAACACCGAGGACAAACAGCCGCTTTCAAGTACGAGCTCTATCTTAAAGAGTCGCTTACATGTTCACATATTAGGTAAAGTAATCTTAACGATAACAGAAGTGGCGTGTGAGCTTCGTAAACGTACGAGTTAAGAAGAAAGCAGATATCGATTTTCAGTTTGTCGTTACCTACAGTTTAGGAAAGCAACTCCAAGGGAACACAACAAAATGCGCAAAAACAAGATGTCTTCTCATCTCGGACCTAATTAACTTGTGACTGTCAGATGGAGGACGCAGCGGACACCCTGCGGCTAATGGTCACTTACCACCACTGCTAGCACGGGGACACGTTCACACGAAGCTTACAGCTAGGGATACACGAGCGGGGGATGCAGCGCCGCGCCCCGCCCCGCGCCCCGCCTCGCCGCTACGAAAAAACCTCTTACAAAACAGATCGATCGATATGCTCCCGAATGCTCACTCGCTTGCCACCGACACCCTTAACTTGCAGCTGATCTACTCCCCGTCATCACGTCCCCCCCACAGACTTACACCAGCGGAGCCCTGCGTGAGCGGCCTCACGTGCGCCACGACCAGCTACAGCGAGGAGCCACATGCGGCGCGGCTGCTACGTCCTTGAAATTTCAAGTGCAAGGCGATACAGGGCGAGCACGCGACGCGTGCACGTGAACACGAGCGAGGCTGGTCCGGGGCGAGAGTCGGGCGCGCGGCTGCTCCGGGGCGTATCGATCGGGGCGGGCCGGGGCGGACACGCCCGGGGCGGCGCGGGCTCCGGGTTGCATAACGCGCTGGTCGTGCCGGCGGCGGGCGCGCGCCGAGCCGGTATCGACGCGCGCGAGGCGCATGCGCGACGCGTACCTTCGCAGCCGTAGCCCTGCCCGATGAGGCCCCACAGCAGATCCGAGCAGTGGTGGCAGTACGTCGGCTTGTGGAAGGTCTTCTTCGCGAAGGAGTGGGTGCGATGGGGCGCGGGCGCGGCCTGCGCCATGGCGGGCGCGCGGGCCGGGCCGGGCTGGCGCGCTACTCATGCCGCGGCGCCCAGGGGCGCGCCGCGCTCTCCGAGCGGCTGTCGCGGCCCACCATCGCGGCGCGTCTGCCGCCCGCGCCCCGGCCGGCCCGCGCACGCGCTCCGCCCCGCCCCCGCGCCCCGCCCCGCAACCCGCCGCGCGCAGCGCCACACGCAGGCTCGACCTCGTGCCGGCGGCAGGACCCGCCACACCACAATCGATTTCCACTCTTATCTCTGGAAACGTTCCTCAACTTATGACATTAACTTACAATAGCCTACATTGAGGCTTTTCATCTCTCAGCGAATATCATGTACCTAACGCTTTGTGCCGATAACTGCACTGTGTGAAGTGAAAACATGCAAACAACCTATTTCTCCAATGTGCCCTAGAATGGTGGTTTGTTCCTCGTACACCATGTCAGTCCACTTACTGTAACTGGTGTGAGCTATTCAGTGATCTGTCTATGACGAGTTGGCTTCATGTTACTGGTGCAAAAGGCTCTTTGTTTTTTGACATTATAAGTTAAACGAACATCTGCAAAGGCTGCGAGGCTTTTGAACGGTACATCAGGCCAAATAGAAGAAACAGTTTGCGAAAAAATTTAGAACTTCCAACTCATAGAAAAGGTATTGAAAATCATCAAAAATAATCGAAATCCTGAAAAAATAAACTTGATAAATAAAATAAGCCCGACGTCGCTACAAGTTCACGGCGTGCGACGCCTGCGCGTTGCCGCCCACCAATCGAAAAAGCTCTTGTTTACAATTTTAAGAGGCGCAGCATCCTCGCGGCGCGGCCCGACACCCAGACGCCACTCGCGCGTACCACACCAACGTACCACATCAACACTTATCACTAAAACCAAGCTATTATAAAACATCATCACATCACAATTAATTAGATTAGACGGTTTTTATTTTTTTTTTTTAAAAAGTATAAACTTACGTCAAAATAACTTTCATAAAAATTTTAACAGCTTCTGAAGTCGTCGGTGCCAAGCTAAGGTGCATTGAAGAATTGAAGACACCGACTTCAGAAGCTGTTATGTTTTTTTTTATGAAAGTTAATTTATTCGTTTTAGGTTTTTGAAGTATGTTTTTACTTTTTAAAGAAAACTTATTTTTTCCATTTTTTAGTTGAATATACAAAATTACAATATGCGCAAGACGAACGAAAAGAAGAATCATCAAAAATTCACTTAGAAGATAATATATATATATATATTTATGCATATAACTTCGTACATAAGAATAATTATCTAATGTATTACTTTCTGAAGGTATGTAGATCACGTTAGTGAAAGAATCGTCAAAATTGATTCATAACTTTTTGAGAAAATCGCGGACATACAAATATACATACGGGTCGAATGGAAAAATACCGACGTAGTGTGCATTGCTGGCTTTATAGGCAAGAGGCTTTTGAAAGGAGTTTGTAATGCAGTAATGTATGCAATATGAGAGCTAATAACAGATTCGTAGCGTACAGTCACAACTTACGTGTAGGATGAAAAGCTGCATTTAATTTAGTTTTATTGTTATTATTGTATGCATGAAACTTACCTAACTTCCAGCATAGATTTGACATTTTGCTATGATCATCACTTTTGTAACTTACAGAAAAACTATATGAAGGCCCAAATATATTATTGTTCCGTACAGCCATCGAACTCGCAACACTTAGTGTGCTCTCTTAGTTCTGGTTGATGTTCGGCTCACAGGTAATAGTTTGATATTATTCCTTGATAATGGTGTAAACGAAGTAGAAAAAAGCTATTAAATATTTACGTATATATAAAGTAGGTTATGGAATCGTAGAAAACAGTCTCCGATTTATTTGCAAAAAGGAAGCTACGAAGTCGTAGAAAGGAGAGCCTATGAGCTCGTAGCAGGGAGGCTACGAAGTCGTAGAAAAGAGCCTACAAACTCGTAGCAGGGAGGTTATGAAGTCGTATGAGCTCGTAGCAGGGAGGAGGCTACGAAGTCATAGAAAGGAGAGCCCACGAGCTCGTAGCAGGGAGGCTACGAAGTCGTAGAAAGGAGAGCCTACGAGCTCGTACCAGGGAGGCTACGAAGTCGTAGAAAGGAGAGCCTACGAGCTCGTAGCAGGGAGGCTACGAAGTCGTAGAAAGGGAAGCCTACGAGCTCGTAGCAGGGAGGCTACGAAGTCGTAGAAAGGAGAGCCTACGAGCTCGTAGCAGGTAGGCTACGAAGTCGTAGAAAGGAGAGCCTACGAACTCGTAGCAAAAAGGCTACGAAGTCGTAGAAAAGAGCCTACAATCTCGTAGCAGGGAGGCTATGAAGTCGTACGAGCTCGTAGCAGGGAGGCTACGAAGTCATAGAAAGGAGAGCCTACGAGCTCGTAGCAGGGAGGCTACGAAGTCGTAGAAAGGAGAGCCTACGAGCTCGTAGCAGGGAGGCTACGAAGTCGTAGAAAGGAGAGCCTATGAGCTCGTAGCAGGGAGGCTACGAAGTCGTAGAAAGGAGCCTACGAACTCGTAACAGGGAGGCTACGAAGTCGTAGAAAGGAGAGCCTACGGGCTCGTAGCAAGGAGGCTACGTGATCGTTTACGGAAGTCTAAAGTCGGAAGTCGGATGGTAGAAAAGTGTTTACGCAATTACATGCAAACTCCTCAGATCGACGAAGTATCTGCAGTTGCGTACCGACAAACAAGAATTGCAAATTAGAATGATAGAAGTATAAATAATGTTAAATAATTGGGGTTGGTCTTAAACTAACAGTTGTTCATATTGAGCAACGTTTTCAATTTCCCCTAGAAGAAAGCTAAGAGTTCACATTCAGCTGGTATTATACAAATTATAATTTGTATTCCAAACCTGAGAAGCATAGCCACCTTGAATATGCTTCTCAGGTTTGGAATCCAAATTATAATGTATAAATTAATCGGCTTGAAGGAATACAAAGGCGATTTTTGAGATACACTCAATATCGCTCAAATATCTAAGTATCTCCCGAATTGTATATGCCGGTGTAAAAGATTTCATATTCTGCCTCTACACGAGCGAAGGAAAATTGCAGATCTTGCTTTCTTGTAGTTATGAACGGATCTACTGAGTTGGTGGGCAAGATCGGGCTTCGTGTACCGAGTGGATTTCGTAGGAGACCATGTGTTCTCCATGTGCCTCAGGTTAGAACTGTGTACAGACAGAACTTCTACGTCATAAGAGCTTGTCGTACTTTTAATATGGTGTGTCAAGATGTCAAGTTAGATTTATTTACTAGTAGCATTAAGGAAGTAGCAGTCGCTCCATGTAAAATAATGGTATTCAGCTGCATCCGGTTAGACTGGAAGCCGACCCCAACATAGTTGGGAAAAGACTAGGCAGATTGAGCATTAAGGAAGTAAAGAAAAGTTTGAATAATTGTTTTTTCGATGTATATCCATTTTATTTTGTTTTTAACTTTTTTATTGTATTTTTGAGCATGAGACTTTAGTTATTTCTTACGTCGCTGTTTCCGCGTATTTGTTAATGTTACTCACTTTATGGTGGAAGCTTGTAATTGGCCATCTTTTACACATTGTACTAGATATGGAAATATATATTAGCTGCAAGCTTTCCTAAAATTAATAAAATAAAATATACAGGGTGTATCAGAGAGGTGTGCTCTTTTAGGTTGTGGTACAGACCATCAGACTGAACAACTTTGTCCATCCGACGAACATCATATAAGCCGTCCCGTACATTTGGGTCGAGTACGTATTGAAACTTTGTACTGATAAACTGATAATTTTTTCTCGATTACGATGTTGGTCCCATGGAGAAAGTTGTTCAGTTTGATGCGAACTTTCTGATATGCCCTGTATACCTACGCGATCTTACAGTACTTACACCGACTCCCCTGATGACTGGAGAAGCCTCAGGTAAAACAGGAGGCAAGCTTATTATGCCATTTACTAGTTCACTATGAAGTTGTCGTACCTTACTAGGTTTGAAACACAAAAATGGTCATCGCTTACAAGTTTTCACTCCTGTTGGCAGTCGTGGGGACTGCCGACAGGAGGTGAAGCGTGACGTCAGATTTCCTCTACCAAAAATCACTCAACGCGCCTAAATAAGTTTTCACTTCAAAAATATTCGCATCGACTTGAGAACCTCCTACTTTTTTTCGTCGATTAAAAACTACGCACCACATGGTGGCTGCACTAAGATTTTATAATTAAAAAACAACAAATGAAAAGCAGAGAAATAAAGCGATGCGCTCAGGTAGCGCCACCTGTTGCAGTTGGCACGAACTGGCGGTGCGGCGTGGAATCACTGAAGCCCTGCCAAGTGTTCAGCATACTGAATAATCTTTTATTAGTTATTTTAATGTATGGTATTTTTCTTTTTCTGGTTACGTACTTTGATTGGAAGCTGACCTCAACAAATAATAAATAAAACTAGGCTGGTGATTTGTTTTTACTTCACCTACTTATTATTTTATGGATAGAAAGATATACGGAGGTATTTAATTAATAAAAACCGGCCAAGTGCGTGTCGGACCACGCACAATGAAGGGTTCCGTAGTTGAAAAGAATGTATACCAAAACAAAACCCAAATTTTTTTTTATTGGATGAAATTACAAATTAACAATTTTGGAACTTTTTCCTTTATTTGTGCTGGGAGACCTTGCTTCTTGCCAAATTTCATTATTCTAGGTCAACGGGAAGTACCGGGTTTGATTTACTTGCGAGTATCAAAATTTGTCTCATAAAATGGCAATATTTTTTTATTGCGTTGACTGATAAGGTTGATTTTTTTAGGACTCCAAGAGACCATAGATTTACGTATTTGATATTACTTTCAACTTGATACCTCCACGCGTTCCTAGAAAAAGGGTTTTGACAGACTAACAAACAGACAGACGGACAACGAAGTGATCCTATAAGGGTTCCGTATTTTCCTTTTGAGGTACGGAACCCTAAAAACTGTTTTAAACTGGTATTTCAAGTTACACCTGTATGAATTATACACCTGAACCTCATGAATCACTCCGTCCATTGGTGAAAACCGTCAGAAAATCCGTTCAGTAGTTTTTGAGATCACCGCGAACATACATACAAATTGACAGGCGCGGCGGGGGACTTTGTTTTATACGAGAATATGTAGTGATTTTTGAAGTCATAATAATAGACCGGACCCGCGCTAAGCCGGGGCGGGCGCTAGTGCCTATCTGTATAAATTGTGATTTTTTTGGGTGCATCTCTTGTTGGAGGTCCCCAATAAATTTAGCACGTTCTTCCTAGCAAAAAGAAAAGAAGAAAGAAAAGGCGGAAGATGTCCTTGCTACGAGCTTTGCGGTCACGTAGGCAGGGCCTGAATTTGATTCCATTACCATCCTGCATCAGATAACGCCCGACCACACACCGCTAGGGTCGTATAAGAGTAGGTATATTCAGGAGGTTGGTATCAACTTAATGGCTTGGCCATCAAGAAGTCCTGATCTCAACCCGATCGAGCACGCCTAGGATGAGCTCGGGAGGCTGGTGAAAAGCCGCAGACCACCTCGTATCAAGTGTTCAGTGTTTATTAGGTATCAATCAATTGCATCGGTTTGAAACTTACCACATTCGAGAACATGGCAGGCTCAGAATAGTGACACACACAATTATGTCCTATTTATATACCTATCAATACAGTATTTTACTCGATATGAGAAAAAATCTAAAAATATACTATTTAGATAGCTTAGGCAAAAAGCAGTCGGAAAATGTTAGTTTTATTAGTTCATAAAATAACAATATACATTTTAAAATTCAATTCAAAGTTTTCAGTTTTTTAAATTTGTTTCTAACAGCATGAAAGTAGCCGCCATGTTAATACGTCATACGGCTGTAAAATTAAAAAGTGTCAATGTCAATTAACTGTCAACTGATCAGCGTATACAGGGTGAAATTTTAATCGTTTTAATCCTCTTAAGGGGTCATTGTACTCATCATTATGAACAACTTTTACTATGAGACCAAACCTGAAATCGCAAAAAAAAAATCAGCTGTTCAGTACATTTATCTACATTTAACTCTTCAATATGTAGGGAGCAGCTGATTTTTTTTTTTTGCGATTTCAGGTTTGGTCCCATAGTAAAAGTTGTTCATAATGATGAGTACAATGACCCCTTAAGAGGATTAAAACGATTAAAATTTCAGCCTGTATAGTGTTTATTTACTCAGCCAACTGACGTCATGACCACAGAGCAATATGGCGTCCACTGCGTTCAGCGTTTTCGCACGAAATTTGAAAATATAAAATTTAAAAGCTTGTATTTATTTAGTGGCTTATTAGCACTATAGAATCTAATTGAGACACTTCAAAAATGGGTGTAATACCCTATTATAGGTAGAGTTCCTACCTACCCCTCTGTACGTTGTGAAAGTAAAAGGGAATGAGCATCTAGTAAGTACCTATACAGGGTCAAATTAAATTAGCTAGCGAAACTCGACAAACGTGATGAGTTTCCATAAGTTACCTATAAGCATAGGTGACAAAACAAAATAATGCCTACACCGTTAGTACTTAAATCAATCAAATCAAATTAAGTACGTAAATCAGTTTTTTAGGGTTCCGTACCTCAAAAGTAAAAAACGGAACCCTTATAGGATCACTCGTGTGTCTGTCTGTCTGTCTGTCCGTCTGTCACAGCCAATTTGCTCCAAATCTAATGGACCGATTAAGTTGAAATTTGGTACACATATGAAGTTCTGTGACCCAAACACGGAAGGGTAAAGTAAATAAATAAATTTTGAATATAGAGGTCACTTTTGGGGGGCAAATAAGAAAATAAAATAAAAAAGTTTTGCAAACTACACCATGTGGCATGTCAAATGAAAGGGATTACTATGAGGGTCTCAAATATATTTTTTTTATAATTTTAAAATATTTTTTTTTTTAAGTTATTTAAGAAAATAGACGAAAATTGACCATTCCCCCCCCCCTTATCTCCGAAACTACTGAGCCTAAAATTTTGAAAAAAATACAGAAAATAGATCTTTACCTGTAGATTACAGGAAAACCTATAAGAAGGCTGTGGTCTTAAAATAACATGGTAAATCTATCAATATTGTGAGTACAAACTTACATATACAGTTGGAATGTATGGGACAACATGGTTTTCAACTACAATGTTTATTTATTTATTTATTAAAACTTTATGCACAAGTAAAAAAAATACCGTACAAAGGCGGAATGCGGCAATGTTAAGTTTGTTCTTAAGATAAATTCATCCCAACTACGGAACCCTTCATTGTGCGTGGTCCGACACGCACTTGGCCGGTTTTTTTTAAATTTTATGCTTAGGTATCGACATTACGCCCGTGGAGTTTTTACATGCAAAAAAACTGTTTTTAAGGTTCCGTACCTCAAAAGGAAAAAACGGAACCCTTATAGGATCACTTCGTTGTCCGTCTGTCTGTCAGTCTGTCAAGACCCTTTTTCTCAGGAACGCGTGGAGGTATCAAGTTGAAATTAATATCCAATACGTAAGTCTATATTCTCTTAGAGTCCTAAAGAACTCAAGCTTCTAAGTCAACGCAATAAAAACATACGGCCATTTATGCGACATATTTTGATACTCGCAAGTAAATCAAAACCTATAGGGTACTTCCCGTTGTCCTAGAATCATGAAATTTGGCAAGAAGCAAGCTTTCATAACACAAATAAAGGAAAAAGTCTAAAAATTGTTAATTTGTAATTCATCATATAAAAAAAAAAACAAATCTGTCAGTCTGTCATGACCCTTTTTCTCAGAGACGCGTGGAGATATCAAGTTGAAATTAATATCAAATACGTAAGTCTATGGTCCCTTAGAGTTCTGAAAAAACAAGCTTCTAAGTCAACGCAATAAAACAATACGGCCATTTTACGACACATTTTGATACTCGCAACTGTCGCAAGTAAATCAAAACCTATAGGGTACTTCCCGTTGACCTAGAATAATGAAATTTGGCAAGAAGCAAGGTCTCCCAGCACAAGTAAAGGAAAAAGTCCGAAAAATGTTAATTTGTAATTCTATCGCATAAAAAAAAATTTCAGTTCGTCTGTCTGTCAAGATCCTTTTTCTCAAGGACGCGTGAAGATATCAAGTTGAAATTAATATCAAGTACATAGGTCTATGGTTTCTTAGCGTTCTGAAAAAGTCAAGCTTCTAAGTCTACGCAATAAAAAAATACGGCCATTGTACGACACATTTTGATACTCGCAACTGTCACAAGTAAATCAAAACCTATAGGGTACTTCCCGTTGACCTAGAATAATGAAATTTGGCAAGAAGCAAGGTCTCCCAGCACAAGTAAAGGAAAAAGTCTGAAAAATGTTAATTTGTAATTCTATCGCATAAAAAAAAATTTCAGTTCGTCTGTCTGTCAAGATCCTTTTTCTCAAGGACGCGTGGAGATATCAAGTTAAAATTAATATCAAATACGTAAGTCTATAGTCCCTTAGAGTTCTGAAAAAATCAAGCTTCTAAGTCAACGCAATAAAAAAATACGGCCATTGTACGACACATTTTGATACTCGCAACTGTCGCAAGTAAATCAAAACCTATAGGGTACTTCCCGTTGACCTAGAATAATGAAATTTGGCAAGAAGCAAGGTCTCCCAGCACAAGTAAAGGAAAAAGTCTGAAAAATGTTAATTTGTAATTCTATCGCATAAAAAAAAAATTCAGTTCGTCTGTCTGTCAAGATCCTTTTTCTCAAGGACGCGTGGAGATATCAAGTTGAAATTAATATCAAATACGTAAGTCTATAGTCCCTTAGAGTTCTGAAAAAATCAAGCTTCTAAGTCAACGCAATAAAAAAATACGGCCATTGTACGACACATTTTGATACTCGCAACTGTCGCAAGTAAATCAAAACCTATAGGGTACTTCCCGTTGATCTAGAATAATGAAATTTGGCAAGAAGCAAGGTCTCCCAGCGCAAGTAAAGGAAAAAGTCCGAAAATTGTTAATTTGTAGTTTTATGACATAAAAAATTTTTTTTGAGATCCATTGATAAGTTTGTTTTTTTGAGATCCATTGATAAGTTTGTTTTTAACCGACTTCATTAACCGACTTCATTAACCCGTATGTATGTAAGTATGTTTGTTGGTTCGCGATTTTCTCAAAAACTAATGAACCAGTTTTGATGATTCTTTCACTGACGTGATCTACATGCATTCAGGAAGGATTTAGTAGATAATACATTATGTAATTAGTCTTATGTACAAAGTTATATGCATAAATATACTGTATCTCCGGCATTTCTAAGCCGATTTTGATGATTCTTCTTTTCGTTTGTCTTGGGCTTACTTATTAAATGTAATTGAATATTCAACTAAAAATGGAAAAATAAATTTACTTTAAAAAAAGTTAAAACCGACTTCAAAAACCAAAAATGAATATAATAACTTTCTTAAAACATTTAACAGCTTCTGAAGACGGTGTCTTTAGTCCTTCAATACACTTTAGCTTGGCACCGACTTCAGAAGCTGTTAAGTTTTTTAAGAAAGTTATTTTATTCATTTTTGGTTTTTGAAGTCGGTTTTCACTTTTTTTTATTGGGATAAATTCTTTTCAATTACGAAACCCTTCATTGTGCGTGTTCCGACACGCACTTGGCCGGTTTTTTTTTTTTGAAACTGATACTTCAAGTTACAACATTACTTAATTTCGTTGACCCGTGGTTGACCCCAAATAAAATATCATCAAGTCACTTTTTTTTGTTTTATCTTGTACTAGCTGCTGCCCGCGGCTTCCCCCGCGTGGGTGTCGTTACTTCCCATGTATTATTTTACTATATAAACCTTCCTCTTGAATCACTCTATCTATTGCTGAAAACTGCATTAAAATCCGTTGAGTAGTTTAAATGATCGAACAGGCAGCGGAAGCGACTTCATTTTATACTATGTAAAGATACCTAGATATCGAAACATAACACATCTGCGGAGTTTTGCTAAATTGGACCCTGTATTTACACTCATTTATTTCTTTACAAACATGGTTAGGCAGAGACATAATATAGCACTCAGATTTCGCCAGTTACGTTTGTCCTAAAACTATAGCAACAAACTAACCTAGAACACTTTTACTCATATTTTTTAGACTAGTAAAGTCTCTCAAAGCACTTCTTACATTTGCCCACAAACTTCTAGCGCCATCACTACAAAACCCCTCTTGATTTTGACAGCGGTTTAAAAAAAGAAGGCCACCGAAAGGCTGCGCTCCACTAATATCTTGATCAAACGCTCGCAAAGTGACACGTATTTGAAGTTTAAAGGCGTAAGCGTTCGTCCCAGCGCGTCCATCAGCCCCCAGTGGGGTGGCACAGATAAATATAGCCGTCGAAAGCGCGCCTCACCACCCGTGTAGGTTTTCCATTCGATTAGTTTCGTTACATGCCACCCTTGTAAGCACACACGGAAACTTGTGTGTTTATACGTGTCTGTGTGGGTGGCACCTTTTTGGTCAGCTAGATACTTAGTAGATTCGTTGCATGATGAAATGTTGGATGAATGAAGAATTATAAGAATATTGACGAAACTGATGGAACTTTTTCAGGAAGTTGTGTTTTTGTCAGAGAGAAGTTACAAACTGTAAGCGGAACGAATGAAACTTTTCACAATAGGCATCTACTCATTCAGCCGGTAGGTAGAGTCAACAAAAGAGATATCTAGGCAGGGTTACTAACATATTTGTAAGTGAATTGCTTCATGTTAAATTTCGTGAAAATATACAATTTTGTGTTGGTGTGTTACAATGTAGGAGTATTGCAAAAACAAAGTAATATATATAAAATTGAACATGAAGCAATTCACATAAAAATATGTTAGTATACCCTGCCTAGATATCTCTTTTGTTGACTGTATATACATAGTAGGTACCTACATCTAAGTATGTGTGTGGGATGTGTCACTGCAAGATTTCATACTGATAGGTATATAACACTAGAAGCTTAGGTACACGGGCATGTTTTCTTGTGTTAGGAATAGGTTTACTGCTATAGCCGAACGGGGACATGAGATTCGAATTCACGAACTCTAAATAAAGTCTGTTGCATTCGCTGTGGGCTACTGTAGCTAAAATTTGATTTTAGGGTAAATCCTTTTAGGACCTATGTGGCAGGTGCTGTGGTGGAACTGACCTCTTGAGTCCAATCCTCAACTTTATTGAATGTGTACGATTTTCTGTCCTGCACCATAATTCACACAAATCACAATCACAATCTTAATGATTTTGAAGCACATTGCGTGCCTAAGTAATAACAGCCGTACAGATCGATCCATCAGGTTAAGTTACGCTTTCCGGGGTTGGTCCGTGGATGGGTGAAAATCTTTACATAACGAGACTCCTCCTTGCCTCGGAAAGCAAGTTAAGCCGTTGGTCCCGGCTGTCATTCGTGGATCTTTGACAGTCGTTACTCACGGGTCGTCAGTAGCCCGAAAGTCTGACAATCATTCTTACCAAGGGGTATCGTATTACTTACCATTAATTTGGTTGTGGAGGTCAGATAGGCAGTCGCTCCATATAAAATACTGGTATTCAGTTGCATCCGGTTAGACTGGAAGCCGACCCTAACATAGTTGGGAAAAGGCTAGGCAGATTGATTGATTGATAATCCATTGGTTCATAGGGTCGAAAAATTTGAGTGCTCGACAACGTAAATAACGCAATGAGCTGTCCAAATGAAAGCCATACAAACCGCAACGCAAACGCAACGTTACATAATTACCCCGCCGTGCTTACTTACCCGTTAAGACAGTATTTTGACTGTTTCATAGCAGTGTGATGCCAGGTTTAATAATAAAAAGTAAAAAAAAAACCGGCCAAGCGCGTGTGGGACCACACACGATGAAGGGTTCCATAGTTGGGGCGAATTTATCCTAAGAACAAAGTTAACATTGTACTTAGTTGACAACATGTTCTCCCATACATTCCAAGTGCAAAGTAATTTTATACGCACAATATTGAGAGATTTACCATGTTATTTGAAGACCATAGACTTCGTATAGGTTTTCCTGTAATGTCTATGTACCTACAGAACTATTATCAAAATTTTAGGTTCATGAGACCCTCACAGTAAGCTCTTTAGCACTTTCATTTGATATGTCATACGTTACAGTTAGCAAAACTTTTATTTTTTTCCTAATTGCCCCCCAAAAATTACCTCATGTTCAAAATTCGTTTATTTACGTTGCACGTCCGTGTTTGGGTCACAGAATATGTGTACCTTTCAACTTAATGTACCCATCCATTAGATTCGCAGCAAATTAGCTGTGACAGACGGACTAACAGACAGACATATGAGTGATCCTATAAGAGTTGCGTTTTTTCCTTTTGAGGCACAGAACCCTAAAAAGTAAATTTAAACAATCAAAAACACCCGACTGAGGAGGCATCATTTCCTCCCACTGCATGAGATTGTTTGGAGACAGACATGGGTTATCTTGTTTCCATCTTTTTTAAAGTTCACTTTTTACGCAATCGGGTTTTTTGATTTTTTAAATTTACTTTTTTAATTTTACACTTTTTCGCTTCGCCTGCGTTGAGGTCAAAAAATACCCAACGAGAACGTAGGTACCTACCTGCTACCGGGATAAAATGTATCCTGTCCTAACCCAGGTGTCATGGTCTACCTGTTTGCCAAATTTCATCGAAATCCGTTCAGACGCTAAGGTTTAAAGAGTTACTTTCGCATTTATAACATTAGCTGGGTTATGATTGCGAATGAGGGAATTTTCTCCAACATCCAACAACACCTTGGGCGAACTTATTACGCGCCTACTAAAATTGTGATAGCAAAAAGTCTCAACTACATGCAGAAATAAATCAACAGGCGCTGATGAAGTTTGCTATATTCTCACTGACAATTTATTCTTTGTATATTTTTTATATCTTCAACATCGTCTTTGTTAATAAAGTACCTAGTAGTAATAATTACGTTATAAGTGTTTAAAGCACAAATAAGTTATATTTGAAACACGAACAGTCCACCCACCCAAATATCATTCAAACGTAGCAACATAAAAAAAAATATTAACTTACATACAATATAAGTAAAAACTAGCTGACCAGGTAATTTAAAAAATATACATAAGCTAATATTAGGCGCTTTGTTCAATTAAGCATGTTTACCCGCGGCGGTCATTAGTGTGATGCTATATAGGTCACTGAACCCGTTCTACCTACCTGTGAGGTAAGCCTCCACGGTATGATTCATACAAGCATGTTACTTAAAAAGGCTAACAATGCAGCATAACTGTTTTATTGTGTGTCGATCTGCTTGGTTGATTTTCTAGTGGCTATTCAACAGCGGTTGGCGAATCATAATTATTTAACGAGATGTTTTCAGCGAGACTGTATATTTTTAAAGCTTTAAGATAACTGAGAGTATTTTTCATACTCAAACAAACTATCTTCGTAGGTACCTACTCCAAGAAGTAATGTAATTATTGGCCGCGGCTTCGCCTGCATGGATGTCGGAAAGTATTCCACGGGAACGTATTAAAAAGTATCCTATGTCCTAATCGGACATGGTCTACCCGTGTGACTTTCATCCAAATCCGTTCAGCCGTTTTAGCGTGAAAGCGAAACAAACTCACTTTCGCATTTGCTTAACATTAGTTAGGATAACTCTGTGATTAGAGATGACATGAGATGTGTAGGTACCTACCTACTTGCCTACTTCAGAAGAGTGTGTTGTAAAAAATAATCTAGTAGGCATTTTTTGAGAGTTTTTTGAGGCATTTTAATCATTTGAAAATACCAAAAAAAAAACTGTATGCCCATTTATTTAAGCAAAAGCATCATTATGTGTGGTAAGAAAGACAGATTGTGGATTGCGTAATATTTTCAATGAGATAATAGCAACCTTGTGTTGGGGCTTCTTTATCGAATTGTACCAAACATCCGACTAAAGCGATTAATTTGTGTGCTGAGACTAATAAAATACTATAGTGATATCGTGAAATCGCGTTGGAATTTACAAAACGGCATTCAGTCACGAAAGCTAAGTCGATATTATCGCGTTCCTGAACGCACCGCAGAGTTGTGTCATTGCCCGCCCGTGCTGTCAAAATATAAAAATGACTGGGGAATCAAGAAAAACTTTTTTGGGATTTGATTTCAGCACTCAAAGGGTAAGTAAAAAATAGTTTTATATTTGACGATGAGTCTATATTACTTTCTAAAGTTTTACCGTTCTATAACACACATTTCTGCGCCTTGCACGCAATTTTATGGAAATTCGCTTAACTAATCAATTCCGCAAAATTGATAAACAAGGTGATAAGATTTTAACTAATCACGTTTTGTCATTAAACTCGTCGCTATTGATTGATGGATTTACTTGTACTGAAAAGTTAACATTCGTATGATAAAAACTGTGCATCGTAAAATTAAACTTTTGAAAGATAACTTATTTAAATAAAATGATTAACTAAAAAGTACTTAGCTCTTTTGTCTGTCTGCTAGGGTAGGCAATCCACAGCTGTGTTTTTAATTTATTTTATAACTTCAGAACCTTTGTAATAAAATCAATATAAAATAATAAATACAAGCATTGATGTAGAATTTAATGTAAGTACAGTAAGTGCGGGTTACTTTGACTCTAGGGCATAACTTTGGCCCAAATCGAGACAGATGTTTACTGTCATGAAATCCACACAAGGTTCCGCAAGTACGCGTCTATATCACGATCTAATAGTTACCGAAGCACATACGACGTTTGGTTGTGTGGTTGTGACACTTCGGGCAGTTTATACAGTTGTCTCGATGTGGGCCAAAGTTATGCCCTAGAGTCAAAGAAACCCGACCTTACGGTAGATAGGTATACTTCAATTAGGTACTTAAATTAATTTAAATTTTCGAAGATAACCTTCCAAAAATAAATAAACAAAGTAAGCTTTGACAGCTAACCTTCAGGAACGCACTATCTAGCTAACATGCTCTGTTACAGTTAAAAGCCATAGTAATTGGTGAAGACTTCAGCGTGCTGCACGAGGCTGAGGTTGAATTTGATGTTGACCTGCCAGAATTCAGGTAACTAATACAGTATAGTTACGGTACCTACTTCTTGAAAGGAGAATAGCAAGAGCACCACTATTAAGTCTAGTTGAGATAGCTATTTGGGTCTGCAATTCCAAAACTTTCTTATACCAACAGTGGAATATCTAAAATTATTGAAATAACAAATATTTAATCAGCCAACCAAACATCTTGAATCGGTTACTTACCCATAGGATATACAAATAAATAAAATTGAAGTTTCTATTGGTAATGTCAAAATAACAGCTTTTTACTACATACTTATGAAAGTTTAAATGGTACTTACTTATAACAAAACAAACAATTTTTTTTAAATTTTGTACTCTGTCTGTCTGTTTGTTCTGGCTAATCTCCGAAACGGCTGGACCGATTTTGACGTGACTTTCACTGGCAGATAGCTGATTTTATAAGGAGTACTGTTTTAAGAAAAGGGACTAGGGTTCCACACAAAAAATTTGAAACCTATGAAATTGTGAACAAAATCCGATTCAAATAGGGAAGTATCGTCGTCATCCACGACGGCGAAGCCGCGGTTATGATTACATATTTTAAATAAATTATTAATTACTCATGAACTTAGAAACATAAAAGGTTGCAAATAACTATTGGATGCAAATTAATGGCTTAACAGATAGTTTTGTGGTAATCTGTGGAAAAGAGACGACCTATGTTCAGCAGAGCTGATCCTCCCTTGGCTGTATGTTTAAATCAATACCTCATTTACAAGCCTTTTAAGTATTCTGGTAGTCTACAGGTAAAGTTATGATGTCAGCTAACAAATTGTCAAATGGGACAACCTATTTTGTGTCTAACAGGAACTTTAACAAGGGTGGGTTGCACCATCTTACTTTAACTATACTAAACATCGAACTGAAGGTGCAATGTTTGTTATAGTTCAAGTAAGATGGTGCAACCCACCCTTAGTATGTTTTGCTATAATCTTTAGCCATCCATCCAACATGAATTTCTTGTTGTGTACTTTATTATAATTGTTTAAATCAAATAGGTAAACTATGTACTCAAATTCAGGCGGGAATCCACACATATAATTAATTATTATTTAATATTAGTAGATAAGATAGATAGTCCCGTTCTACGAGAGTCAATCAATTTTTATGTTCCTGACCAGTATATGCGTGGCGTTGTAAGACGACAACATAGACTCCTCTGCTACCCGCCTACATGGCGTGCTCCCCGAACCAACAACACTCCCACTGCTAGAGCAATTAAGTTAATAAATGACTTAATAAAATATATTCCTGATGCAGATTTATTTTTGACTCTCAATGGACAATCGCTAAACATGTGTATATTTATTTAAATATGAAGAAATAATTGTTTAGTTTCTAAGTTCATGTATAAGGTTGTTTTTTGTTTACAAATTTTTATGTTACTCTATTGTTAATTATTTAGTCGAAGAAGTTTTAATTAAAATGTTTAATGTAATTTTGTAGAATTAGTATAGATATAAGCGATTTGGTGTGAACTGTTAAGCTTATATTTCATGAATAAATGAATATGAATATGTACGTGCTGTTGCTGTGCACACCTTTCAAGTGACACTCCGCAGGCGTGATGAGTATTGATTATCTAATTACGACAAAATAAAAATAAAAATATTTGATGATTTTGTTTTGGGGGTCAACAACCACTGGTAATGTTGTTACTTGAAGTATGATTTAGAAATCTGTTTTTTTTTTTGTTTTATTCTGTTAAGATAGCGATACCATCACGTCTGTGAAGTTAACACAAAAAAAAAACAGTTTTTTTAAACTGATATTTCAAATAAACTGCGGTCGATGACCCCAAAATCAAATTAATTACCAAATTTTTTGCTTTATCATGTTTAAATATTGATAATGAGGAGCTCGAGGCTAAGTAATAACAGCCGCACGGGTCGATCCATCAGGTTAAGCTACGCTTGCCGGGGTTGGTCCGTGGATGGGTGACCATCTTTACATACCGAGACTCCTCCGTGCCTCGGAAAGCACGTTAAACCGTTGGTCCCGGCTGTCACTCGTGGATCTTTGACAGTCGTTACGGGTCGTCAGAAGCCCGAAAGTCTGACAATCAGTCGTACCAAGGGGTATCGTATTACCCAGTTAATGGGTTGTGGAGGTCAGATAGGCAGTCGCTCCATGTAAAATACTGGTAGTCAGCTGCATCCGGTTAGACTGGAAGCCTACCCCAACATAGTTGGGAAAAGGCTAGGCAGATTGATTGTTTAAATATTGATAATCACCACGTCTGCGGAGTTTCTCTAGCTAATTTAATTTAACCCTACATAGATAATGATTATCATATGAATAAGATTAAGCTTTCAGTAGATATTTTTGTGACCTAATTATTGGAGTGTCATAATAAACAATTTTGTTTGTAGGACCGCGGGCGGGGTGGTGCGTGGTGTGGACCGTGGTGAGGTGATAGCACCACCACTGCTATGGGTGAAGGCACTCGACATGGTGATGGACCGCCTCGTTGTGGCAGGAGTTGACTTCTCCACCATTGAGGCAGTTTCAGGGGCTGGACAGGTAATTCTTAAAGTTTTGGTTCTATCCCAAAAACCCCCTTAAATAAACCATATAGTTATTTGCTAAAGCATTTGTAGTATTGCTGAGATTTTGTCATAAAAATGGAGTAGTACATTCCCCAAACGGTTAGCAACGGTTCACCAGCATTTCGCCAGTTATGTTAAAGTCCCATGTAATAGGGAAAGGGGGGGGGGGGGTGTGTAAGGTTGACTGATAAAAAATGCCCATGGCATTAAGTCCGCCTCTGTACATTTGTGTGCTTGAAGTATTAAATAAATAAATAAATAGGGGGTGAGGCCATAGAAAAACCCGAATAAAATGGAAAGGAAAAAATTAAAAACTAATACAATTAAGATATCATCATGTTTTAGCTGAAGGAGTGAAGATGTCCAAAAAACCTAATTATTTTTTTTCTTTATCATGCAAATAAACTTAACATCACAAAAGGAGGTGTCGTGGGACACTCGGTTGAAACGAAGTTCCTGTCGCTGTATATTATGTATTAATACAGAGCCATCTAGTGCAAGTTTTTAGCTTCCAAAAACTTATACTAGATGGCTCTTATTAAAAACTAAAAGTTAGCTACACTTGAATTGAAACCGACTGTTTCTGTTTCGGGCATAAACTCAAACTCAAAGCATTTATTTCAATTAAACTAATTACAGGCACTTTTAAATTGTCAAAGAGTCGGCCAGTTAGTCAGAAAGTTGAAGCTAGATAATGATATAGATAAAAAAGCATAACCATAGAGCTCCCTATTTATTAGTTATACCTACTCTTTGCCATAGACTAATAATAGTAATAGATTGGGCATAACGCTTTTTCTTTACGTGACGATTTCTACCAGTTTACTCCTACTGCATGCCGCGTTAAAGGAACTTCAATCTGCCTAGCCTTTTCCCGACTATGTTGGGGTCGGCTTCCAGTCTAACCAGATGGAGCTGAATACCAGTATTTTACATGGAGTGACTGCCTATCTGGCCTCCACAACCCAGTAACTGGGTAATACGATACCTCTTGGTAAGACTGGTTGACAGACTCGGGCTTCTGACGACCCGTAACGAATGTCAAAGATCCATAAATGTCAGCCGGGATCAACGGCTTAACGTGCTTGCCGAGGCACGGAGGAGTCTTGGTATGTAAAGATGGTCACCCATCCACGGACTAACCCCGGCAAGCGTAGCTTAACCTGATGGATCGACCCGTGCGGCTGTTATTACTTAGCCACGAGCTCCTCTTTAAAGAACTTCGTTCCACTAATTGACACCATTTTAAACTATTTTTGTTTCAGCAACATGGCTCAGTTTGGTGGTCGAAGGACGCCGAGACAAAGCTCGGCAAGTTGTCACCAGACGAGTTCCTACACACGCAGCTGGTGACGGCGTTCGTGTCTGATTCTCCTGTGTGGATGGACTCCAGCACTACGGCAGACTGTAAGGCACTTGAAGAAGCTGTGGGAGCCGAGGTAACTCAAGAGAAGATACTCTTCTTCCAGTTTCTGTAACTTTATGCAAAGTCACAATCAGTTTCTTCCTGATTGTAATATCCTATCAATCTATCTATATATGGTATACATAAAAATCGATGTGTGTATTGTATGTATATTTCCTATGGATTCCAAAACGACTGGAGCAATTTTTATGAAATTTTTAGGTAATCTTCAGATTAGTCCAAAGGGTGATCCAGTGTTTTTTTTTTTCAACGATCGGGCTACCCTTGCGAACCAACCCGGGGCCGGTCGCTAGTATGATCTAAATAAAGACAAAACAAAGTTAGGTAAAGAAGAATTATTTAACACAATTTAATAGGATGTCATGTCCCTTTGGCAAAAATTACTTCCATACAAATTATTTATTTTTTATTTATAATCTTTAATTCAGATTTACAGTTGTGTTACAATTGCTTAATCTCAGTTCTGAGTCTCTGTGTGCCCCTTGTCAAAGGCCTCCTCCAACCCCTTCCAATTCTCCATATCCCTTGCTTGTCTAGTCCATGTCTTTCCTGCCGACCTCACCAAGTCATCTCCCCATACAAATATTCATCCCCTATTTAACCCTTTTAGGTAAACTCTTGTGCAAAATTTCACGCTTCTAGACCCAGACTGCTAGACCCAGCAGTATGGGCTGTACTTCGTCTGTCAGTGAAATTAACATTTTTCTTTTCTTCCAGGAACTATCGAAGATCACAGGCTCCCGCGCATACGAGCGTTTCACGGGCCCCCAAATTCGCAAGATGTTCCGTTCCCGTCCGCGCGTGTACCAGGCGACCAGCAGGATATCGCTGGTGTCTTCCTTCGCCTGTTCGCTGCTGGTCGGCAAGATAGCACCCATAGACCTGTCTGATGGCTCCGGCATGAACCTGCTGGATATCAGGACCATGCAGTGGGATGATAAGTGCTTGCAGGTGAGGTTGGAGAGAGAATAGCCCGTTACTAGCTTCTGCCCGCGAATTTGTCGGCGTGAAATTTCTTGTACTCCCGACCCACCCCGTCACATTGCATCGCGTGCACGCGCTATTACTTCGTTTTCGCTTAGCGTTTTTTCTGACTTTTTATTTTTGCTCAGCTCCTAAAGGTCCAAGCGTAATGTTAAATAGTCTATAGCCTTAAAATAGGGCTATATCAAATGCAAAAAGAATTTTTCAAATCCGACTAGTAAGTTCCAGAGATTAGTCCGTTCAAACATACAAACAAACTCTTCAGCTGTATTATCATGTACTTACCTCATAAGGAAAAAGCGGAAACCTTATAGGATCACTTAGTTGTCCGTCTGTCTGTCAGTCTGTCAAGACCATTTTTCTCAGGAACGCGTGGAGGTATCAAGTTGAAATTAATATCAAATACGTTGCCGGTTTCTTTGGTATATAGTATCACAGTTAGTGATACTTTATACACATGTAAATCTAGCCTATTAATAAACGTCCTCAGGCATGTGGCGACGAGTCTCTGTCAACAAAGCTGGGCACCCCCGTTCCCAGCGCTACAGTGGTGGGCCCCATCTGTTCTTACTTCGTAGGAAGGTACGGGTTCAAGGCAGAGTGCCAAGTTATCGCCTTCACTGGGGATAACTGCTCAGCACTTGCAGGTACGCCAGTACTGTTGAAAATGTTGTTTTATTCTGTTTCATCATTATAGATTGGATATTTGGGTGCATATTTACCTAAAGTTGAGGTGTTGGCTATTATGGAATGCACTTTAGTATCAAAAAAATCCCGGAATTTATAGTTCTGATTAGAGAATCGAATGTTACTTACGTTCAGGTGTTAGCTAATACGGAATGCACTTTTGTATCGTTCGTAAAAATCTCGCGATTCCGGAATTGATAATTTTAGTACTTTTTTATTATGTAATCGAATGCTAACTAATGCTGTAAAGTAGATTGCTAAACTGACATTTTGCTATGTCGTCAAGATAAGTACGTAATGTTAAAAATGAATTTCAAGTAAACAAGCATGCAAATGCATGCAAGCATGTAATCAAGGAGTCCTGGTATTTTTTTTAATAAATAATACCACATTATTTATGAAGTCGTTTCCATACAATGTATCCGATTAGTTGTGCATTGCCGGATTTTCTGGAATTCCGGGATTTATATTAAGAATACAAAAAATTAAGAAGCCGCTTTTATAGTTTCTTAGCCAAAAATTAACTTTAGGTAAATATGCATCCGATTATCCAATCTCCGATGCCCATGAATTGAATTTCATCCTGTATATACCTAAGGTAAAATTATTTGCGCGGAACCACTCAATGGAATAGTTTCTGAGATTCATAACAAACAAGTGCTAAGTAAATGTTATACTATAATAATATAATATAACTTGTTTAGATAACACATCAAGGGCGTCGTTATCAGCACTTACTCTCAACCGTGATAAGACGCTCTTATCTATAACTGCGATTTAATATACAGTTTACGCTACTTGTAAGATACGTGTTATCATGATGGATTGTTTACTGTTATACTGTCGAGAAATTGGAATAGAATACTCTTTATTATGCACACCATAAAAAAAAAAAAAATATGCTTTATTTTAATTTAATAATACTTTAAATTGTGGTTCAATACTTTGATTGTGGGTTGATGACTGTGTTTAAATATGATTGGTTAAGTTCTAAAAACTAATATGAATTATGATAATAAAAAAAAGAATCGTACCTCATCACGGATGTAAAAAGAAGACGACATTATAATGTAGGTATTGTTGTCTGACAATTAGTAGCTTTCTCAGTCATAAATTAATAATTAGACATCATTTTCTAACTAGACTAGCTAGCGGCTAAGTGATGACAGCTGCACGGGTCGATCTATCAGGTTAAGCTACGCTTGCCGGGGTTGGTCCGTGGATGGGTGACCATCTTTACATACCGAGTCTTCTCCGTGCCTCGGAAAGCACGTTAAGCCGTTGATCCCGGCTGTCATTCGTGGATCTTTGACAGTCGTTACGGGTCGTCAGAAGAACGAAAGTCTGACAAACAGTCTTACCAAGGGGTATCGTATTACCCAGTTACTGGGTTGTAGAGGTCAGATAGGCAGTCGCTCCATGTAAAATACTGGTATTCAACTGCATCCGGTTAGACGGGAAGCCGACCCCAACATAGTTGGGAAAAGGCTAGTCAGATTGGTTTTTTCTAACTAGACTCACTTCAAATTATGTTTTTTTTTGTATACACATCACATTCTTTGTCAAACACTATTATTAACAAATAACAACACATTATGACATTACCACTTTGAGAGCAAACTCATGATAACGACAACATCTCAGGTCTCCGCCTCCGCTCCGGCTGGGTGGGCCTGTCCCTGGGCACCAGCGACACGTTACTCCTGGGGCTGCAGGCCCCCGCGGCCCCCCCTGCGGGCCACGTGCTCGTGGGCCCCACGCCCGACGCTCCCTACATGGCGCTCCTGTGCTTCGCCAACGGCTCCCTCACGAGGCAGAACCAGCGCGACAGATTGGCGGCGAACAGCTGGGATGCCTTCAGTGATCTGCTCACAGCCACTGTCAGAGGGAACATGGGCTATATGGGTCAGTTATAGAAAAATACAGGGTCTAATTAAATTAGCTAGCGAAACTCCGGCAGACGTGAGATGGGTATCAATATCTACTACTCGAGAGCGAGTGGGCCGTAATCCACCACGCGGGCCCAGTGCGGGTTGGTAGATGTCACATGTCTTCTAATTGTTGGTTCTAGGACATGCCGGTTTCCTCACGATGTTTTACTTCACCGTTTTGAGAGCAGTGCTGATGAAATTATTTACACAAAGTAAAGCGCCTGTCTGGGTTCGAACCCATGACCTACGACTCGTAGTCGGGCCGTTACCACTGGGCTAGTACTACTCTGGACTGAATAAATTCATTAATTTCCCTCAGGTATCTACTACGACACGGCAGAGATAGTCCCTCGCGCGGCAGCGGGGCGCTGGGTGCAGGACGCGAGCGGGCGCACGGCGGAGCGGCCCGCGCCGCAGTTCGAGGCGCGCGCGCTTCTGGAGGGCCAGGCGCTGGCCAGGCGGGCACATGCTGAGGATATGGGCTTCACACTTGGTGGGTCTACCTAGGTATCTTTAGGAGACTTTTGAATAAGGATGATGACTAAAAATTATTTTTTCCGTCATGTAGATTATTAAAAAATATTAGTGACGTATTTTTTCTTACGTAATAAAAAGATTACGGCGATACATTGAGTTAAAACGTGGCATGACGTCACTCCTTGCTAGATTTTATTTATACGTAGTTTGAAATTGATTCGACACGGATGTTACGTAGGCAAAGTTTTTTTTTTGGTAAATAAATGATTACTTACTTGTTAACTACGTAGTTGTGACGTAACGAGCCCCCACTCTGATGAGTTTTATCTAAGTTTTCTTTTGTTAATATGATAAAGCAAAAAATATGTGTCTAATATTTTTTAGGGTTCCGTACCTCAAAAGGAAAAAAACGGAACCCTTATAGGATCACTTCGTTGTCCGTCTGTCTGTCAGTCTGTCAAGACCCTTTTTCTCTGGAACGCGTGGAGGTATCATCTCTTGAAGTCCTAAAAAACTCAAGCTTCTAAGACAACGCAATAAAAACATACGACCATTTATGCGACATTTTAATACTTACTCGCAAGTAAATCAAAACCTATAGGGTACTTCCCGTTGTCCTAGAATCATGAAATTTGGCGAGAAGCAAGCTCTCACAGCACAAATAAAGGAAAAAGTCCGAAAATTGTAAATTTGTAATTCTGTCATATAAAAAAAATTCAAGTCTGTCTCTCTGTCAAGACCCTTTTTCTCAAGGGCGCGTGGAGATATCAAGTTGAAATTAATATCGAATACGTAAGTCTATGAATGATCCCTTAGAGTTGAAAAAAAATCAAGCTTCTAAGTCAACGCAATAAAAAATATGGCCATTTTGCAATACATTTTGATACTCGCAAGTAAATCAAAACCTGGTACATCCCGTTGACCTAGAATCATAAAATTTGGCGAGAAGCAAGGTCTTATAGCACAAGTAATGGAAAAAGACCGAAAATTGTTAATTTGTAATTTTAACACATAAACAAATATATTCAAGTATGTCAGTCTGTCAAGACCCTTTTTCTCAGGATCACGTGGAGGTATCAAGTTGAAATAAATATCAAATACGTAAGTCTATGGGGAGTTTAAAAAAAAATGAAGCTTCTAAGAAAACGCAATAACATTTATGCGACATATCGATACTGGAAATATGAAATAACGTAAGGGACAAAACTAAGGTTTTCAGGAGAGCAAAAATAAGATATTTTTCTTACAAAACTGGCTATAATTTTTTAACTATATATTTTATGTAAAAAGTGTCTAGGACAAAGTTTCTTAGATTTCTTCATTCTTTGCAGCTAATATAGTAAAAAATCAATAAATCCTACAGTTTCAAAGATAGCATGTCCCTTACGTTAAATAATAATGAATACGAGTGATATACGTTTACAAAATTTTTAATGTAAATAAACGGCATTGATGTATGGGACACTTAAGAAAATAAACATTTAGAGTTTTTCAAAGTAAAGGTCTCTTAATGGTACACTCTATATTGTTAGTGCTGTTAACAAATATAAAAAATAGAATTTTATACATTCGTGACCTACTATGCCTATGCCATACAGTTTAAAACTACTTGCTGACTCATAGGGATAAAAAATAAACGAATAAAATAGATCAAAACTTTTATTTGTGCTCACTAATCCTCTTTTATAAACGCAATTTAGGTACTCTCATAAGTTATGTTAAGTAAATTCTGTTTTAAATCACAATAAAAAATAGCTATTTTGGCTTACTAAAAATTAGACTCATTGTCCCAAAAGAAAAATAAAATTCACTTAAAAAATAAACAAAATCAACAAATCAGTCTTCTTAATGTAAATAATAGGTCTTTACCTATGAAATTGCCGTTTTGTATGAAAAAAATTAAACGAATTTTTTTCATGCATTTTTTATTTGTATTAATCGAAGTAATCACCCATGCAATCAATGCATCTTTGCCAACGCAGTGGCAGTTATTGATGCCCTTCTTAAAGAAATCAGCTGGACGGGAGGCAACAAGTTCTTCAAAGGCATTTTGTACTGCCTCTCGGGTATTGAATTTTTTTCCCGCCAAGAAGTTATCCAATTTCTGGAAAAAGTAGTAGTCTGTAGGCGCAAAGTCTGGTGAGTAGGGCGGATGACGGAGAGCTTCCAACCCCAGTTCTTGCAACTTGGAGACCGTCTGCTGTGCAGTATGAGGCCGCGCGTTGTCGTGCAGGAGCAGCGGAGACGAGCGATTGACCAATGCTGGTTAGAGATGTGCCAGCTTCTCCATCATTGTGTTCAGTTCTTCACAGTACACATCTGAAGTAATGCTCACCCCGTTTGGTATGAAGCTGTGATGAATCACTCCGGCGCTAGACCACCAAACAGTGACCATCACTTTTCTAGGGGTAAGTTTTCGTTTAGGGCATTGTTTAGGTGCTGAACCAGGATCCAACCAACTTGCTGAGCGCTTGCGGTTATCAAACAGAATCCATTTTTCATCGCAGGTAACAATGCGGTTCTTTATTCCTTCATTTGTGTGTCTGTTGAGCAGTGCAAGGCACGTCTCGACGCGTACTTCGCGCTGGCGATCATTGAGTTCGTGGGGCACCCATTTGTCAAGCTTTTTTACCTTGCCAATTTGACGCAAATGGACCAATATTGTTTTGACGCTAACGTCGAAAGCTGCTGCTTATTCAGCCGTAGATTGTGTATCATCAGCTTCCACAATCGCCTTTAATTCGTCATTGTCGACCAAAGTCTTCGGACGACCGCAAGATTCATTTTTCAGGTCGGAATTTCCAGAACGGAAGCGAGCAAACCAATAACAAGTGGTGCGTTGGTTTGTAGTGTTAGCTCCGTAAACGTCGTTGATGTTGCGTGCCGCTTGTGCCGCGTTGCTGCCACGACGGTACTCATATTCCATAATTACTCGAATTTTTAACGTATCCATGATGACGAAAAAGATTGAAATGCGATGAAAATGTAACACTAATCAATAAACAAATGACTACTTTTGGAAAAAAAAATCCATGTTTTTAAAATAAAATTAATTTGAAATTAGAATTCTTAACAAAAATTATTTTGATTTGAAATGGCCAGTACTGCAGAACGGCAATTTCATAGGTAAAGACCTAATCATCATTCTCCTGCCCTTATCCCAATCTATTTGGGGTCGGCGCAACATGTCCTTTTCTTCCATACTTCTCTATTATTCGTCATCTCGGTAGTCACCCCCTTTCTAGCCATGTCATCTTTCACACAATCCATCCATCGTTTCTTTGGTCTTCCCCTACTCTTATAGTCATCGACATTCATACTCAATATTTTTTTCTCATAATTCATACTCATAGGTAAAGACCTAATAGTAATCATTAAACATAAAAAAAAATAATTAACTTCTTCCTTAATAGAAAGCCTACAGTTAAATTGAAAAAGTCTCAAAAATTAGTCATTATCTTTATCAGTCTCATCATCGTCGGTGTCATTGAGCCTATCTTTAATTATACTCTTATTACGAAGATTCAAATATTCATTGTGAAACCTATTTGGAAATATACCATTGTCACATAATTATTTGAGATCTTTAAACTTTGGAACTGAAATTGGCAGTCTTTCCTTATACAGAAATGGTAAGCTGTCTATGCTACTGGGCACAGCTAGATTTCTGGTACTTTCTTATTCGGATTGATCTTTCTTTGCAAGGCTCTTGCCCTTCCCTTTACCCTTCACTGTCCTTCTTCCAGTTTGCATTTCTTTGCAGAGTTCTATTTTGTGAGTTGTGCCATCCTCTAACATCGTATATTTTACTTCCACTATCTTTAAGTTCGATTTTTGAAATGTACATATTCAAAAGCAAAATCACACACAAAATCCGTATTGCTATCTAATTCAGACAAGTTGCACCGTTTTGCGTGTGTGACAGAGACGCATAATAATAATCATTCAGATAAATTTTGAGGAATTGTACGGATCACGCAGTCCAGTGTGATGTAAAGGACAGATCAATTTATTTTCGATGCTGACAAATTTACGTAAGTGTCAATATAATTGTGATAATTTGAGTCACAATTTAATGTAAGGGACATGGTATTTGTACCTTCTCAGGGAACACTAATGTATAAGACAATAATAAAACATCTCAAATTATGGAATAACTTATGTGACCTGCTGTAAAATGTACTCGATTTTGATTTAATGTAAATACCAAATACTGTAAGTAAAGAGACTTACATTAGTTTTTATAAAAATATTAATTTAAATGTCATATACAGCCAGTTTCTAGAAATAAAATGGTCTAAGCCTACGGAAAATATGTGATGTAAAGGACATTTTTTTTAAGATATCGAGATTTTAAATATACCAATCGATAGAGCAAAAAATTCCGAATCCAACGATATATATAACTCATTTTCGACAAAATGTCCCTTACGTTATTTCATATTTCCAGTATCGATATGTTGATACTCGCAAGTAAATCAAAACCTATAGGGTATTTCCCGTTGACCTAGAATCATGAAATTTAGCAAGAAGCAAGGTCTCCCAGCACAAAAAAAAAAAAAAAAGGAAAAAGTCCGAAAATTGTTAATTTGTGGTTTTATGACATAATTTTTGTTTTATTGGGATCCGTTGTTCTTTTTCAACTTTTCAACTACGGAACCCTTCATTGTGCGTGTTCCGACACGCACTTGGCCGGTTTTTTTTTTATTATCTGATTGATGGACTAAATAGTTTTTTTTTTACTTTGGCATCGTCCCTAATGTCAAGGATTCGGTCAGACAGAAAGATGAAGCTAGTTACCTGTTCCAAAGCTACTACTTTAGGAGAAGACATCAATTGTTTTCCTCGACGACTTTGGATGACGTGAATTCAGCTATTTGCTTCATAAGTTGCCGTATTGTCCCTGTTTTTTGCTATAATATAATTGTCACGTTTCAGACAAGTCGTCCCGTCTGATAGCGACGGGCGGTGCTTCAGTCAACAAGGAGCTGCTGCAGATATTTGCGGACGTTTTCGACACACCGGTATACGTTCAGGTACACTACTTCACTTATACGTTTCTATTTGTGATTTATATGGTGAACATATAATAACCTTATGGGTAACTACAGTTTTGAGCCGTTTGGAGTCGAAACGCTGAGGTCAGGGGGGCCGAGTGCGCGTCTCCTTTTTAAGGAAAATCGCCGACCGGTCGACACTTCACGTGACCAGGGGGCGTAGAAAAAATCCCTATTCTGTAAGCGTTA
Source organism: Cosmia pyralina (assembly GCA_946251885.1). Classification (NCBI taxonomy): domain Eukaryota; kingdom Metazoa; phylum Arthropoda; class Insecta; order Lepidoptera; family Noctuidae; genus Cosmia; species Cosmia pyralina. The sequence goes on from OX276351.1 coordinate 24,360,695, forward strand.
ACGCCAACGGAAAAATCAAATTGTATGGAGTTGACAGCAGCAGTCACGTGACATCTCTGAAGCTAATGTCAACTCCATACAATTTGATCTTTCCGTTGGCGTTTACGCGTACAGAAAAGGGATTTTGAAAAAAGGGAAATGGCATTCGCTTCGGAGCGATTATATTTGTACAATCGCTTTATCTTCAAAGGTTGCAAAGTGACATTGACATGATCACGTGACATTTCGATAGCTTATGTCAACCCCATACATTTTTTTACTTTTCTACTAGCGTCATCGACTCATCGCTAATCGAATGTTACTTTATCTAGGCCCACTATGCTGGCTCGTTCTTTGGCCAAAGAATCAGCATTGCCATTCAACGTGGCAATGATGCCAGTCGGCTCGTTTCCGGATGACAGCGATGCGGACGAGTACTTCGATGCCTTTTGTTTTTGTATTAGTAAATATTTAGTTGTGTAATAATTGTATGCATTGTAAATGGTAATCAAAAATAATACTACATATTATAGAGTACTACTATCTATCAATCTAGATATGGATTTGATAATAAATTGAAATAATAATAATTAATTAATAAATAATTAATTTAATACATTAATAATTTATTCAATTATTATTTTTTTATTTTATATGTATATATATTTTTTTTTTATATATATATATTTTTATTTATTTTTTATGAATTTATTAATTTAATTGCTATTTTGATTTGATTTAATTTTATTTGGATTTTTTAATGGTGTAGGCATGATTGAATAAAAAAATATATAATTAATATTGTTTACAGGACCAACACGCTAATGCAGCGTTACTAGGGGCTGCGATTCGCGCCGCTGAAGTTTGGAGCACTGAAACTGGCACCACACTGCCGGGTTAGTTGTTTGTTTCTGCTTTCTATCCACTTTAATTTTAGTTATTAAAGCTGGTGGCTAAGTAATAACAGCCGCACGGGTCGATCCAACAGGCTTACCGGGGTTGGTCCGTGGATGGGTGCATAGTAAAAGTTGGCAGTAAGCATGTGTTTGTGCGTTATATAAGTTGCACCTTGTATATTATGCTTCGCTATTTCCAGGATCAGAACTAAAGGTGTCTCCAGTAGCGACTCCGTACCCCGACCACGACAAGATCTACACGCCGATGCTAGCTCGCTACAGACAGATCATTGAAACCATTCCCAAACTAGGTTAAATCTCTAACTCAGTCAGACTTAACTTTAAGAGTAACGATGTATCACATTTATACGTATGCAATTAACTGTTGAAATCTATTTGGTGCTAATTAGTGCCTGTCTTTATCCTGCCTTTTGTGGTTTGTAGCTGAATAGGAGATCTGCATATCTATTTGCATTTTATTGAAGTCATATTTTTGGAAAGGTCGTTTTTACGCAGCGACAACCCTATATCTCGATGTAAACTTTTACCGATGTTAGATTTTGTAAACGTAATATTTTTTACACAGGTAAACTCAATGTCAACAATAAGGATGATGCCTTTTATATTTAGTCCGTCGTCAGTCGGATAGTAAAAAAATATTAGATACGTATTTTTTTGCTTTATCATAATTAATAAAAAAAATACTTAGATAAAACGCAATAAAGTGGGTAGTGGGGGCTCGCTACGTCACAACGATAACAAACTACGTATAAAATATAGCAAGGAGTGACGTCATGCTACATTTTAACTCAATGTATCGCCGTAATCTTTTGATTACGTAAAAAAAGAAACGTGTGCAATATTTTTTTTAATGATCAATTTGACGGACAAAAAAAATTGTAGCCATCATCTCTATTGTCAACTGAAGTACTTACTAGCTCAAGACTGGAAATCGGTCTTATATTTCCAAAATTTATTGTTATTCGGCAAAACTTTAATTAGCTAGACAGATGTTGATAATATTTATTTAATAATCTACCATTGTGGTAGTCAAGCTTAAGACCCTTCTTGGTCCTTCTTGACCCTGTATACAGGGTCAAATTGAAATAGCTAGCGAAACTGCAGACGTGATCGTAACAATATGTGAAGGTATCGATATGTAAACGTGATAACTGATAACACAAAAAAAAAATATTTGATAATTAATTTTTTTTGGGTCTGTAGACTGACTGTATGTAGTGTAGTTACTTGAAATATCAGTTGTTTTTTTTTTGTGTAAACCAAAAAAAAATCATCAATTTCTTTTTGTTTTTAGATATCTATACCCAACACGTCTGGGGAGCTTCGCTAGCTAGTTTAATTTGTCCCTGTAGCATAGTCAACTTTATACATTGACGTAATTTTTTAAATTGAAACTCCAGTGAATTAGCATTTAACTTTTAATGTGGTAGTAGTGTCAGGTTTGCTTTGAGCTTCGAGCACGTTATGCTTAATTCTCACATTTTAAAGTAAGTAGTACATTCCATTTTTATTCATATACAGCATTTATTACTTGTTACAAGAGTTTATTGTTGAGTTTTATTGTCGAGTCGTTCAGAATCTGATGTCATGTGATCATAGTTTTAGTTACATAGTTTAAAGACATTTTATTTACATTTTTACTTGACAATCTCATGGTGCTTTGCTGTGCAATATACAGTTTTATACATTCCATTAATGGTTATTTTTATTTGTAAGCTTATTAATAATATTTTATAGGCAGATTTTAAACAAAATGTTTTAGAATGAGAAATTTGTAATAATAATTTTTACCTACATGATCTACTTAAAATAAATCATTGCAATTAACTGTTTGAAAAAACATGGTTGGAGAGCTTTTTGATATTATATATATTGTTTTTTTTTTTTTTTTTTGTTATTTTTTATACATTTTTATAATAAATGTTTGCTAGAAATATGCTTGTTTTAATTGTTGTGGTTTTTACGGCTTTAACCCACCGACTACTTGATATAATAATGGTGCCGATTCTTTTGTTCAATAACTGAACTAAAATTAGAGGATCGCTATATTTTACTAACAGACAGCGCGAAAAAAGGACGGCTATATCTATGAAAACTAAGATAGAGATGTCAAACTAGTTAACGCCTTGCGCTTCACCGTGTTTTTACGTGTCGTCTCGTCTGACAGCTCTAATTTACTTTCTTCTCTTTGTTGTTTTATTAGAGAAAAACTTAGCAATAGCCTAAATTAAGTTTAGTTTGTGCACAACAGAATCGGCACTATTGTTCCCATGGACGTACCTAGGGGGGGCAGCTGCCTACCTGGATTTTGTATGACTATGTTGTCGAAGAAAGTTATTATGTTACACGTCACGTCACGTTGTCGTCGTCGTGTACAGTTGTTTTATCTCACGAAAGCGGGTGACCCATACTTGTGTGTGTACATGCACACTGTGTTTGTGTCCCCCCCCCCCCCCCCCCCCCCATCATGATCCAGCCTGCCCCGTCTGGCTGCTCTATTATTAGCGACGCTCAGTCGCCTAATATTTTACCTTAGTTTATAAGCCCTGGCCGGAGGCTTTAAGTTCGCTTAAAGCACCCACAGGAAACGCTCAGTTAAGCAGTCTCGACCCCCGGTGGTCAACTGCGAGATGTCACTCACAAAAACGAACACTGTGTTTGCGTGCGTAAGCTCAGGAGCTCCCAGTCATGGCCGAGTCGCCATTTTATATATACTAGTCTATGGAGTCGCCGGCCGAGTCAGTAGTGCTTCTTGGTTCGCGCCAAAATTATTTATCAAATACCGTCAGCAACGGAGCAACGCGACGCGCGTCGAAGAAAAGGAAAAAAGTTGTTCGCAGTGAGGTAAGGCAAATTAAATGTTCATGTTTGGTGTGTATTTATGTTGTGTGTAATGAATTAATGTATTAGTTAGTTTAATAAGAACATGTTAAACGAGATTTTAATAATGTACTGTTCCTTTTAGGCCCGTCAAATGATTGGAAATATTTATAATTTTCTCAAAGAAGAATATGAATTCACGGAACTTCATCGAGAACCAAATTGTGATTTATCACATTTGCGTAATATTACAAAACGCACTGCAGCAGCGACGGGGGTAAGTGAAAGAACAGTGCAAAAATATTAAAAGAAGGAAGAGATGTCGCAAGTACATCTTCGAATTTTATGTCTCCCATGAAAAACCGAAGAAAGAGAGAAAATAAAGTAGACATTGATAGATTTACAGCTGACGTTGTACGGAGCACAATACAAAATTTTCATATCGTACAAAAACAAATTCCAACTTTGGCAAAACTAAGGTCAGTCTTGAATGAAAAAATTGGTTTTGATGGATGTCTCGCAACGCTACGTAAGTTATTAAATAAATTGGGCAACAAGTGGCGTAAAACCGATAACAATAGGAAAGTATTAGTTGAACGGCATGATATCCAGATGTGGAGACTAAAATACTTAAAAAAAAAATAACCGAATACCGCTCTCAAGGTCGGCCTATTGTCTATACTGACGAAAGTTACGTATTGACAACACATATTCGAGATAACACCTGGGCCTAAAAAGACAAACCATCTCCATTTTTAAAAAAACTTAGTCAAGGTACTTGTTTTATTTTAGTACACGCTGGAACCTGTGGCGGATTTATTGAGAACGCTTGCTTAATCTAAAAAGCTAATTCCACACTTGGAGACTACCATTCCAACATGAGTTTTGAAATTTACGTAAAATGGCTGAATGAAAAGTTGCTGCCAAATTTGCCAGATCGTTCCGTACAGTACTTGATAATGCATCGTACCATAATACGCGTGCTGAGAAATTGCCGACGACAGCCTAAACAAAATCTGAGATGCAAGAATGGCTCACTTCTAAGGGTACATTTCGACACAAATTTGCGCAAAGTTGAGTTATATGATATAATAAAAAACCATAAAAGTGATTTTATCACTTACAAAATCGATGACTACATAAAAAGTAAAGGATTTGAAATATTACGCCTCCCTCCTTACCACCCTGAGCTTAATGCCATAGAGAACATCTGGGGGGTCCTTAAAAACTACATTGCTCTAAGAAACGTCGAGCAAAATATGACCAACACAGAAAAACTTATTGAAGAGAGTATTACAAAAATAACAAGTGAGACATGGCGTAATACTTGTAATAATGTCATTAAAAAAGAAACTGATTATTTGAAATATTTTGACACTGATTTTGAATTAATAATAAATTTACAAGATGACAGTGAAGAAGAAACTGACTCTGAAGAAGAGTGTAGTTACGATTCTACTTAAAACAGTAATTTAAATAATATATAAATTGTATTCAAAATATTACTAAAATTAAATGTTTCTTGAATATAAGTTTCTATTTTATTGTACAATGTCTTATCTATACATAGCAAAAATCTAATAACTTTATTATTTTGTTCATTAGCGATGAGCTTACTAACGCTACCTGTAGTTACGCACACAAGAGCGCGTGTCTATTCACATTACAACTACAAGTATGGCTCACCCGCTTTCGTGAGATAAAACAACTGTACTTAGTTTACAATTAAGTACAATATATTATGCATTAATTAAAAAAAACCGCGCTGCGCGGCCTTAAACCTGGCATTATTAGTGTATGAATTAAGCGACTGCATGCTAAGGGCACACCCTGTGGTGTATGAACCACGGCTTAGGGCGTCGCTGGGGGGAGTACAGCAAGGAGGCACAGGCTAGATAATATCTGGATAATTATTATCTGCTACAGGCTCAGTACGCCACCAGCTGGCACTCCTTCACCGATCAAGGGTCGGGGGGAATTACGTGGGTGTCGTCGCAAGGGACCTCGGCGGCGAGGACGGAGATTTGTGTTTGTAAACTGTAGGTACTGGTGGCCCTACTTTTCTCCTGAAGGAGGGATGGGTCATCGGGGTCGTGAGAACGTGCCTTGGACGGCGGACTTTTCTGATTTTAGAAGGGATACAACTAGCGGATTCGACAACCAGAGGGGTTGCGATGTTTCGCGGCGGTATCGAAGAAACGCTTGTAATTTCGATGGATAGTTGGGATTTTAAGGTCTGGGTGGAGGATTTAATTCCGAACGAACCAAGCGGATCCCGTAGCCGTTAGGAGGAAACGATTTTGTAAGGTCTGCATCCTATGGATGTTTCGAGACTGCGTGTGCAAATACTGAACCTGCATAGGTCATGATTGGGAGAATACATGCTGTACAGATGCGCAACTTGCACTTAAGTGACAATTTGTTACGTGCATTCACAACGAGCCTGCTTTGTGCTTAGAGGTTATGATCGAGGGTCACACCTAGATATTTGGCTCGCTTCTCCCAAGGGATCGGCTTGCCAAACACGGTAATCGGTCGGTGGGGGGAGATCTATTGAGACGCGGTTTCAAACAGAGAACCGCTTGACTTTTGTCGAGATTGACTTCGATTCTCCACTTTCGAAACCACGCGCCGAGTCTATCGACTGCGGTTTGGAGAGTGCGAGATATCGGGTCTTGGCATTGGCCGGAATAGTAAATGGGCGTATCGTCTGCGAACAGAGCCAACTGTGCCTTTTTACTTTTGGGATATTGCTGGTAAATAACGTGAAAATGAGTGGAGAAAGCACAGGACCCTGAGGGACACCTGCGCGAATGGGGAGGGGAGAGGATAGCGCTCCTTCGATATGATAGCGAAAAGTGCGATAGGACAAAAAGTCTCGTAAGATGAGCAAGAGACGATCTGGCACACCAAGTTTGTAAAGCTTATATAATAAACCGTTGTGCCAGACTTTGTCAAACGCTTTCGCTATATCGAAGAAAACAACACCCGTCATCGAACCACGTTGGAAACCAACGCTTATGTGTTCGTTGATGTGGTGGACCTGTTGTACGCGTGATTGTTGGGTTCGAAAACCAAACTGCTCGTTATGAATTAGGCTCTTTGTCTCGGCATAATCTCTAAGGTGCTTATAAACAAGTCTCGCATAGATTTTGCCGAGGACATTGAGCAGGCAGACGAGGCGAAAAAACAAAAAAAGTGGGTGGACCCGGCTTAAGAAATTTCTGATTTGCCCCCCCGTGCCAAAAGCTGGGTACGCCCATGATTGTTCCTCTATAGATGTCGGTATCCTAACAAACTAGGAAATAAGAAGACTGCACTGTATGTCAAGATATTTATTAAATTAATTGGTATACATTTGAATACTTCAAGACTTACACTGCTACATTGATTATGATAATCATTGAAACAAGAAAACATTTTAGAAAGCGTCTTGAACATGTACTTTAGGACACACAAACCACTGTATTGAATACAAACAATATTGAAAGAAAGTAAATATTTGTCTAAGAAATGAATCTACTTCTTGCGACCACCGCGCTCCTTGACCTGTAGATGTAACACGGCGCCGGGCGGCACATTGTAATACGCCAAAGTGTTCGTATCCTTGAAGAATAGACCCTGGAACATACAATCAGTGGGTAAGTTTAGACAGCCACAACTAAAAGCTCCATTTACACGGCGCAAGTTTATTGCCTGTGGCATACCATAAAATTGAAGGGCAAATATATGGCACTGACTAAACAACACTACAACATTGCCGCACGATACGGGCCAGTTAGTTTCCCTTCAAAACTGGTATAGGTGTAAACAGCACTTACAATAAAATCGCATTCAATTCTGGCATGAAAATTTTCATCATTCAAACATGAGCGAACGAAACAAGACGTTCAATAAAATTTAATGAAATATTTGGCAGCGCAAATACTGGTAATACTTGAATCAATTGTACAAGGACGTGCAATTCGTGTTTAGACGAGGCAAAACTTGCATGCAATAATCGCCTTTATAATATTTATTGCCTCGGTGTAAGTCGCATGAGATTTTATGCAATGGCAAAATGGCATTCAATTATTGTATGCCATTTTATGGAAATCGCACGCGTGTAAACATTTGCATGCAATTCTTGAATGGCAATACAATTGAACATGTTTTGTGACATGCGATTATTGCTCTTGAACGTTCAAGAAACTTGCACCGTGTAAATGGAGCTTCAAAACCAAAGGATGGTCTATGGATGTTGTGAGTATTGTTGAACTTGTCCAGAACTCCGACAGGCACCTTATCACCTTCAAATCAACCAACAGACATTCCTTCTGATCCTTCAAAAAAAGGAAGCAGGCGGGGGGAAAGGAGTCGGGTATCACAGTAGTCATAGCTATTTTTGCTATAAGGCAGCAAAGGACAACATTGCTGTTATCCAATGAAATTACTAGCACCTGAGATATTTCAACTTAGAGCCGATTTTTCAATCGTCAGAGGTTTCATCTGGGGAATATGTTTGACTTTTTGACAGCTTTTAAACCGTCATATTTAATTTTATTCCTAAGATAAAAGTTATCTGATGATTGAAAGATCGGCCCCCTTAGGCGTTTAAACCCACTGGCAATGCCATGTTGCATGTAGGCGGTGGTAAGGCACTCGTCGTAAAACTTTTACGGTCTATTTTTGCTTTCTGGGGTCGGTGCATTTAATTCAAGATCAAAGCGAGTCTGACAGTTGGATAGTTTCAATTTATTGGGAGTTTAATGTCATGAGTGAGAGGAGCTCGTGGCTAAGTAATAACCGTAGCCGTACGGGTCGATCCATCAGGTTAAGCTACGCTTACCGGGGTTAGTCCGTGGATGGGTGACCATCTTTACATACCAAGACCTCTCCGTACTTCGGAAAGCACGTTAAGCCGTTGGTCCTGGCTGTCACTCCTGGATCTTTGACAGTCGTTATGGGTCGTCAGAAGCCCGAAAGTCTGACAACCAGTCTTACCAAGGGGTATCGTATTAACCAGTAACTGGGTTGTGGAGGTAAGATAGGCAGTCGCTCATGTAAAATACTGGTATTCAGCTGCATTCGGCTAGACTGGAAGCCGACTCCAACATAGTTGGGAAAAGACTAGGCAAATTGATTATTGTCATAAGTGAAAAAGTTATTACTAGCTACTACATGCTACATTGTGCACGTTTACCTCGTAATGCAGCTTCTGCTTGGCAGTGGGCATGTTGGTGGAGCGCTGCAGCATGTTCTTCAGCTCGCCCACCGTCGTGCCCAGCGGCACGCTCAGCGGCAGCGCGCGCCCGTCCAGGCGCCACTCCGCGCGCTCCGGGAGCGACGGCAGCGCCACCTGGGGAGCACGGATACAATATTTTTATTTGCAATGTAGGTATACAAATAACATGGAATTTTTTATAATTAGTCCCGATACGTTTAAGGTAATGTTGTGACATTGTGATTTAAAAGGTTAGTATAGATATAAGAAAAGAAAGAAAACTTGTTTATAAGGTTAAAGGTTAGGTTTAAGGTTATTATAGGTTGGTTGGGGGTTTATTGCAGATAATCCCCCTTATTTGCATTGTAGGTATACAGATAAAATGGATTTTATATAAAAGTCCATTAGGACTTTTATATAAAATCCATTTGTATTCACATTTAGGAGGGCTGTCGCATTTTGTCACCTGTCTCGTACACACGAGACCAAATTTTTAAGAATGTTAAATGATAAGATGCTTTTTTGAAAAATGTAATCAATTATCAAACCAGTGAATAATATTCATTTAATAGGTAATTATTAAAAACACATTTTTATTATGGCATTTATTCAACTCATCTCAAAAACAGATAATACTTTTTGAGCCGAGTTTATTAGATAACACAACTTTAAATATAATTTCAGATAGGTATATTTTCTCTTTAATTGAACTGAAGTAAACATTTTCACTCCGGTACATCTATTGAGAAACTGTACCTATCTAAAATTATATTTATAGTTCAGGATTGTACCATGCACATCTATCAACAATTTGGCCTAAAAACATTTTAAGAATGCAAAGCATTTTATTTAATAAACATACTTTTGTGTAAAAAAGTAATGATTTGACTACCCAATTGTAACAGCGTCCTTAACAATCTTAAAAAAATTTGGTCCCGTGTGAGTGAGAGAGGTGACAAAATGCGACAACCCTCTCATGGTAATGTTGTAATTATTGCTACAAATAATCCCCCTTACTCATAAACGTTGTTTAAGAGTAAATAGATTACGGTCTGCGTATCTATACATTTTCTGACATTTAAATGTCTCTTAACTTTAGCGTTGTTTATTAATGAACACCGTAATGGTTAAAACCCATAATAATAATATCAACATTCGTTTGAGTACCTATTTGTGATATTCTGTATTTATGTCACCGTTTCAAGAATTCAGAACTTTTAACATTATATTGAAACTCCTTCGTAATTGTCATGTTTGATTGGGCTTTTCCATGCGATGTGTCAGCATCCGTAATTACGTAAAACACTATCGGTCGGAATCTGAATCATTTTGAAGCAAATTGCTAATCCATTGTTTCATAACTATGTTCGAAAAATACACCGTAAATAATGCAATGAATGTTGTTGAACTGTCAAAATGAAACGGATCCGATTGTTAGTGTGTTACGCAATTAGGGTGCAGGTTTAAGATTTATTTTAACCAGACCAGGCGCACTCCGCATTTTAGGTATGAAGCTACAAGTACGCGGCGGGCTCGACTTGTCGCGCTAATTTTATGTGGGCTGCCGCGTGCCGGCCGGGGCGCACGTTAGTTCGATACTCACTCACGCCCCGCGTCGTAAAAGAAGACAACCATAACGAGTCAGAAGGTATAAGAGTTAAGAGATAGAACGAGAGGCAACTTTTAGGTGAATGTAACTGTAGGCTACCTGAATTGCACTTTATTGTGTGCAAGAATCGCTATTTATTTAAATGATTGTGCGGAGTGAATCTTCTTTTCTTGTCTGTGGTTTAAGTTCGAGTCGCAACTCTTCAATCTGAATAAACTGTTCTCTTTCATTTCGAAGATCCTAAACCAGGATCGAGTTAGTAGGTATAGTGGCCAGTCGTCGAGGCATCGTGTGGCGCTTTATAACGACATCGGCGCCATTCATGGGAGGCGCCTGGGAGCGTCTCGTGCGCTGTGTGAAGTAAGCACTATATACTGTGCTCCTAGAAAAGCACCCACACGAAGAGGTGCTGTCCACACTGTTGTGTGAGGCACAGTAAACAGCCGACCGCTGACACACGTATCCGTGGACAGCGAAGACGACGAGTCAATCACACCGAACCGAGGAGAGAGAGGAGAGGAGGAGGGAGGAGAGGAGGAGGGAGGAGTGGTTAGTGGTGTAGTGGTTTTTTAAGTAGATCAGGGGCCTATTTAATAAAACGACAGGGGACAGGTCACAATTCTTCAACTTTACAAGATTTTTCATAGATTTTTCATAGTGCTTTAATAAACAGGACCTGTCGTGAAAGTATGTCAATTTTGTTAGTTTTTGACAAATAAAGGGCATAAGGTGTAGCTAACCTGTAGCGGTGCGAGTCCAGGGTGCCTGGCTATCCAGGAGTGTTCAGGTTCAAGCGCATCCTCTGTGCGCGCGCGCTTGGCGGCGGGACCGTCGTCCTCTTCTACAGCCACTGCGCCGAATGGGAACCCGGCTGCAGTCACTGCACCTGAATTTTCACGAATTTATGTTATTGCCTTTTAATCTATAAATTAGAGTCGCTTTCATGTCTGTCCGAGTGACCCCGTTCTTCTAAAGCTCCATTTACACGGTGCATGCCACAAAGCACGTTAAATTTTATTGCCATTCAAGAATTGCATGCAAGTATTTACACGCGTGCGATTTCCATAAATGGCATACACAAAACTAAAAAAAAACTAATAATTGAATGCAAGTTTTGTCATTCAATAGGTTTCTAGGCTTCTTATAGGCTTTGAGAGTAAAACAATGTTTATCAGTCAATCTTTTTGTTAAACTAGTCTATAAGATAATGTCGTTGTCTGAATGTGGATATTACAAGTTTGAATAAGAAAAAGATATTTCTATGTTGCAGTTCACACAACTTATTATACTTACTACTTACATTAGTAAGTATTAATCGAAAAGAGGAAAATTTTGTTTGTTTGTATCTCTGGAACTACCAGTCGGATTTAAAAAAATATTTTTGCATTTGATAGCCCAGTTCTTGAGGAAAATTATAGGCTATTTAACATCACGCTACGACCCTTAGCAGCCGAGCAAAAATCAGAAATAATGCTAAGAGCAAACGAAGTAATAGAGCATGCGGGCGATGCGATGCGACGGGGTGGGAGGTAGCAAAAATTTCACGCGAACTAAGTCGCGAGCTAGTACAGTCAGCGTCAATAATATCGGGACGAACGGACTGTTTAAAATGATCTAAACTAAACAACTATGAAAATTAAATATTAATTCAATGACACAAGGAATGTTTCAGAATAAAGACAGTACACGACAACTGTCATTCTGACAAGAACTTTATCCAATTGAGATAAAATTTAATTTTCTTACTTGTTGAGATAATGTTGAACAGTCTGTTCGTCCCTTGTCTGTTTGACGCTGACTATACAAGATAAAAACAAAAGCTTGTAAAAAAAAATCAGTCAGCAACAAATTGTACAATATGCAACCTTGTACAAGCATCAAAAATTTGCTCGCTAAACTGTCTTATTTATTTTTTAGAGTTCCGTACCCAAAGGGTAAAACGGGACCCTATTACTAAGACTCCGCTATCCGTCCGTCTGTCTGCCCATCTGTCACCAAGCTGTATCTCATGAACCGTGATAGTTAGACAGTTGAAATTTTCACAGATGATGTATTTCTGTTGCCGCTATAACAACAAATACTAAAGAACAGAATAAAATAAATATTTAAGGGGGCTCTCATACAACAAACGTGATTTTTTTGCCGTTTTTATAGATAATGGTACGGAACCCTTCGTGCGCGAGTCCGACTCGCACTTGGCCGGCACCCATCTCTGTCTATAGTCGTCACAAAAATAAAAGAAATACAGACCTACAGCACCAACTGCAGTCACTGCTCCAACTGGCGTCGGTATCAACGGAGGTCGTGGAGCCATCGGCGGCAACACCATCAGCGACGGCAGCGGCTGCAGCAGCACGGGCTGCGGCGCCGGGGGCGCGGGAGGCGCGGGTGCAGGAGGCGGGGGTCGCGGCGGGGGCGCGGGCGCCATGCGGGGTGGCGGGGCGCGGGAGGCGCCCGGCGCGCCCACCGGCTTTGGACCGATCTTCTCTTTTTCTTCGTCGGGAAGTAGACCTTTAACCTGTTATTTACGTAAACACAAAGAATTTGGTGATGAAAAATAATTTCAACTATTTGTTGGAATCTGTTTGCTGGTACTTTAGTTATAACTAGTATTCATTAAGGCCCGCTGGCACCACACACAAATCACTAATGCCGGGTTACTGAGGTTTTTAAACGGAGTTTATCCATTCGATAGTGATTATTGGTTAGATATGGTGTTTCTGAACACTTCGTTAAGGAATAATTTAGCTTAAAAGTCGAGTGAATTACTATCGAGGGTTTACCTGAGGACCTCCAAAACCGAGCATAAGAACGGAAATCGATTAAATAGATGATTTTGTCGAGAATTCTTCTGAAACCGGGCTTGTAGCACTAAATATATTTAGAGGAACAAGTGCGCCGAAGTCTTGGTTACTTGCACGTGCTGATCATGCATGGTTTGCCAGGAAGTAACTATAAGGTGGATCCGCTATGGTAGCCCGCGAAATTTAAATATGATTCGCGTCAATAACAAATATGTATTTCGGAAATCAGATCAAACCGGGGGAAATCCAAATAAGGCCCAGACTCCACCAAAGCTAAGATGTTCGAAGCGGAGACGAGAAGAGATGTTTTTCAGCTAGGGTGTATCCACAGAAGTTGTGCGGAGATGCGTACTGGCTAGACTGGAGCGGAGATGTGTGCTGGCTAGAGCGGAACTGAGCTGCGTGCGGTGAGCGTTGGATGTTGAGATGAACGCACAGTTTAGCGAGAGGCGCGGGGGGAACTATAGCCGCCCAGCTCAATCTCGACGAAGCACAGCTCACATCTCGGCTTCGGTCGCGCCATACAAATATGATACATCTCCGCACAATACCACTGAAGCTGAGTGGAGACGACATGTGTGAATAACGAAATTCTATTGGTTGTTCACCTCAACTCTTGTCTCCACTTCGGTTCCACACACACCTAGAGGTATTAAAGATTTTTATGGTTATAATTATGTAAATACATATTTGTTATTGTCGCAAATCACATTCAGGTTAACATATAACCTGACCTGCAAATTGCAAAAAACAAGCAAATTTGAATTTCGCGGGCTACCCTGGCGCTTTCGCCTGTTAGAAAAAAAATATCCAACCTGTTTTCTCAAAAATGGGCTCCCTAGAATAAGTAATATGTTGTCAGAAGTTGCCTTGGTTTACCTGGAAGTCAGAAGCAAGGAAAACCTGCTCAGGTGGATATTCACAGGTGACCGGCTGGAGTGTAAATGTGGTGATGTTCCACAAACAATGGAGCACTTAATATAGTGTCGTGCATGTCCTGTTGTCTGCACGTTACTGGAGCTGATGGATACTACTGAAGGTGCTAAACTCGTATCCAAATTCTGAGGCGACTCTATTTAGACCATCAACACGCTAAGAAAAATATTAAATTACCTTGTGAATCTGCTGTATCTGGTCCTCCAGCGTGATGTGCGCGCGCGCAGCTCTCGTGGCGGCTTCCACACTGGAAGTGTGTCCGTCCCATGTGACGCGGTCGTCGCGCCGTCTCTCTTCCTCGCCGATCTTCTTACCGATGGCCGTCTCCTCGTCACCCACGCCGAAGATATCCGTACGACGTTCGGCGAGCTACGGAATAAATATTAACAGTTGAAATACCTATTTCACCACTTAAGCCATCTGGCTTAAGAAGTTCCATAACGACGTAAATTCATTAATGTCGTTCATATAATGGAACCCAACACCGACATGACGATTTTTTTCTTGAGATTTTTTGGGTTTTGAAAAAGTATTAGAATCTATGTTCTAATTGTATTAATAATATAGAAAAAAAAACAAAGTTGCTTTTCGAATTACACTACTATGACTGATATTACACTGATTTAGAGAATTTATTCCAGAAGGTTTATGTGTATATAACATAGATTTAAATATAGCACAGGAATCTTGATGTTTTGAAATGTTGCTACATCACATAGTAGATTGCACCTGTGCAAAGCATGGGCGGGGTGCTAATATCGGATTAAAACAAATAAATACGTGTAATAAAATTGAGTCTTTATGGAATGCATAAACCACAGCCATTTTTATGCAGTTTTTTTAGTGAACTGCTTCTATTAGCTGTATAATGACGAAAGACGAAAGTACCTGTTTAAGCGAAGCCTCAATAGCAGCCCCTGGCGCGAGAGCTTCATCCCTGTCCGTGCGCTCCGCGGCGGCGCGGTCTCGCTGCTCCAACCAGCGCGGGTCCAGCAGACCGATGCGCACATGGTCCGCCACCTTATTGGCAGGTATCTTCTCTCCAGTGATAGGCGACACCAGCCATTCTTCTGACGCGGGAGCAGGTTGAGGCCTCGCGCGCTTCGGATCATACTTCTTGACAACCACGCGGTCTGGACGCGGTGGTAATGGTGCTTCATCGCCCGGCGCTCGCGGTCCGGAATCTGGTGGACCATCGTCGTCTGATGATGAGCTGTCCTCCTCCATGTCCTGCACGCGGTTGTCGTCCGGCCGCTGTTGTTGCTGCGTGCGATCCTCCATCTCTGCGAGATCGTCATCAGACTCTGATTCCGACTCGGATTCCAACTGCATCTCTGTGTCGTCATCATCGTTTCCGTGTGTGATATCCTCGCCTCGCTCTTGGGCTAACACTCGCGCTCCGACTTCGAGAGGTGTAGTGGGAGGTGGGAAGTCTCCCGGCTCCCCAGCTGGGTAATCCACAGTTTCGACGACTACGAAGTCATGCCAGTCTATGGACGCGTATGCTAGACGTTCCTTCTCGATCTTGGCTTCATCAGCCGCTTTACGCCGCGCCTGGTGCGAGTGCCAGGCGGCTCTGCTGCGAGCTTGCTCTAATACACCGCTGCGAACTTCGGCGGCAAGCTTCGATACTAATTCCTTGGGGGGCAAGAGTACTTTCGTGTACTGTTCTAACAGCCGCGTAAAGTATTGAAACAGCGAGTGCTGCGGGCGAAGGAAGTCAAACTGATGGTTTCTCTCCTCCTTCTTCATCAAGTCTGTAAGGAACTGTCGTCCGTTTCGTGCAACAAACTGAGCAGTGAGTTTGACAATGTCGAGCTCGAGTGCTGAGATGGATGGTGGGTCTGCGATGAACTCGAACTCTGGCGGGGGGTCGCGGGGCGGGGGCGGCTCGGCGGGAGCTGCGGCCTTCAATAGTTCCTGTTGACGAAGGGCAGTGGCTGGCGCGAGCCCGGGCCGCTGGATTGCTGGGAGCCCTATTAAGGCTGGTGCACCTGGGTCTGGACCTATTTATAGATTAAATTGATGTTTAGCTACTGCTTTAACAAGCTATATCAGACTATGTTTATGTGGTTGATAAATTGAGGACTTGAGTGGAAATGTTCAAGAGAGTAATTTATTTACAATTAAGATCTGCTGATAAAGGTGCAGTAAATCAATATAAAATTGCAAACTGGTTCTGAAAATATGCTGAAATGAAGTTTTTAAATTTTTGGATTGTCCAAAATATATCACTGTAGGATTTTTTAATGATAATGGGATTCTCAATAATCATTCAGTTAATCAATCAAGTCTACAGTGAAGGTGCTATGATCATAATATGGTGGACAAATTGCAACATGTTGTGAAACCCCAATGGGTCTCAAGTCATCATGCAAACCTCAATCAATATTGGGGAGTCACCTATCAACCATAAGAATATGTCATTTGTCCTTTAACAAAAATTAATAAGATTTCGAACTTACCTTTCCCCTCTCTGATCTCCTTGACCTTATGCTGATAGTAAGCATGGTACGGATCCCCAGAGTTGAGGAAGTTGAACTTTGGGTTGCCGAGCTCATTCTGCCGGATACGAGCCTCAAACTCAGGCCCATTACGAGCTACGAAACTTGCAGTCTTGTCCACAATATCTAGAGAAAGATGTTAAAGAAATTCTGATTGTAAAGCCTGAAAATGAATTTCATAGATAAAAGAATGATAGGTTACCTATTTATCAAGGAAGAAATCATAAGTATGAGTGACGTGTGGCAGTCAAAACTCCATGATTTATTCTTCAGACTGTAGATTGCTGCTGAAAAAGATGAGGGTTAAATAAATATGTTTTACCATCAATATTATGTTTGATCATCGTTTTTCAAGAATCTAATGACAATATGTCGTTTAAACTTCGGTAACTTGTCTTAGCAACAAGATAACTAGCGATTACTGAGATGCAGACTCGTTTACAAGAAAACCAAACAAAAATGTACCCGTTCCTTTTTAAGGTTATGATATAAAATCTGGGTTAACCATTCCCAATACAAATGATTCAATAAATTCTTACTAATCATTAGGACAACATAATGTGTGTAGATAGTTTAATTTCAAAGGATACTCCTCACTTCTGGCGGAGGATAAATGATGCCAATGACTGGTGCAGGGGGAGCTTGGGGCTCTTCCAACGGCGGCTCCATGGCCATCCCCGGTGGAGGCAACACGTCGATCGAAGGCATCTTTGCCTTATAAACTCTTCTTTGCTATTATTTTAACACTCAGCTCTAGTTTAGACGAAATGTTATCATTCTAAACACGGGAATACGCTCCATAAGACGCGACGGACGCGAAAAACGAAATTTACAGTGACAATGGCATTAAGAACTAACTGACAAATGACAGTAGACTAGACAGACTGCACTCGTCACAAACAAAGACAAAATATATTTGTTCTGATAGATTATTATTTAGTCGATTTTAACATTATTTGTTAACACATTTTAATACTCTAATACCATTGATGTATAAATTAGGTCTATTAATACAGTAAAATAGAAACAAAATCTTGCTTGGATATCTAAAACTATGATCCAGAATGTCGGTGGCCCAGATGGCCCAATATCGAGGCCGACAAGACGCCTTTCTTTGCTTTTTCGGCAAAAGGCATCTTCCGTCGTCAAACATAGGCACTTTGTTAGTTTGTTCGACGACTACTTGCCGCCTCGCTGCTTCCCTGCGACTAGGAGCTCCTTGTTGTTCTCTCCATCGCTGTCACTGTGACGATGTTGTCAGCCTCGTACACCACGGCCTGTCTTGCAGCTGTCAGGCGGGGGGGGGGGGGGGGGGGGGGGGGACAGTTCCACATATTTGGCCACAGACTACTTAGGGGATACCTTAGATCAAAAGATGGTTGCTTCATCTACATGTTGTATCTAAAAAGATTTAGATACAACATTATTAGGTTTAGTTAGTAAGCACCTATAGCATCTCAAAAGATCTCGCAACAAAAAAAAAAATCCATTATGATACATTTTCTATGAAATAATTAACCTAATGTTTATTTTAGTTATAAAGTAACTTTTTTAGGGTTCCAAAAGGATAAAACGGAACCCTTATAGGATCACTCGTGTGTCTGTCACAGCCAATTTGCTCCGAATCTAATGGACCGATTAAGCTGTAATTCGGTACACATATGAATTTCTGTGACCCAAACACGGACAAGTAAAGTAAATAAATGAATTTTGAATATGGGGGTCACTTTTGGGGGGCAAATAAGAAAATTAAAAAAAAAAGTTTTGCAAACTACACCATGTAGCATGTCAAATGAAAGGACTTACGTGAGGGTCTCAAATATATTTTTTTTTTATAATTTTAAAATAAATTGTTTTAAAGTTATTTAAGAAAATAGACGAAAATTGACCATTCCCCCTTATCTCCGAAACTACTGAGCCTAAAAGTTTGAAAAAAATACAGAAAATAGATCTTTATCTGTAGATTACAGGAAAACCTATAAGAAGTCTGTGGTCTTAAAATAACATGGTACTTACCTAAATCTCTCAATATTGTGAGTACAAACTTACATTTACAGTTGGAATATACGGAAGAACATGTTTTTCAACTACAATGTTAAGTTTGTTCTTGGAATAATTCATCCCAACTACGGAACCCTTCACTGTGCGTGGTCCGACACGCACTTGGCCGGTTTTTGTATAAGTAGCAATACTGTAATTAATTCCCCGTACTGCTGCTGACGTATGTTGACATCATTAAGAAACTATTTGTACCCTATTGTATTTCCAAAAAGTTTATTTCCAAAAGGTTTTTTTATACGTCCATGCTATACACAACTGTCCCAGAATTGAAGGCATCATTGTACTCATCATTATGAACAAGTTTTACTACGGTACCAAAAATGAAATCGCGAAAAAAAATCAGCTGTTCCGTACAAACTCGTCAAAATGTAGGGAGCAGCCATCAAGAGATTTTTTTTTAAACAGCTCATAACCACATGCGACATTAGCGTTAAAACAATGCAACTAAAGTTTTGTTATCGCTCGGGTTTACTAAGGTAATTAGCAGTGTCACTTTCAATGGATTGACCTGATAATCACTGTGGGATTCAGATGACTAATCAGCTGTAATAATTACCAAATTTTTATGACATGGATTTTTTACATCGCGAACACTGTGCGCCAAACCTCAAGCGGCGAAAGTATAAAAAATAATTATTTTCGAGCCATTTGGGGTTGAAGCCCTCGGGCCGTGGGGTCCGAATGCTCACTCATGGTTTGTTCAACGAAATCTCCAAACGGCTGGTTGACACTTCCCGTGACCCAAGGGCTGGCTTTTGCCTTGGCCAGAGGCTAATTAAGCATTGCCATACCTACAACGTGGCAATGCCGCCATTCTTTTGGGCACCTACATTACCTAATTTTAGTTTGTTAATAGTTCTAGTTGGTTAGATTATTATATTTTTATATTAATAGTTTGTTAGTTTTAGAAGGCTTACAAGAAAATTAACTCGGAAGTCTCATTTTCTCAATTAAGTAGATACTTATGACAATCAAAAGGCAAAAATAATAATAAATAGAACATTATACACGTTTTAATAAATCTTGTTACATCACAATTTAAGATATTAAGTATGTATCTGGTGGTTTGATCATCACTTGTCACACAGACGTCCTGTAAGTCCAGTGCGTCAAGCCGGTGAAAGTCGCAACGGAGCTTCCGTCGAAGCACATAATTTTATTATCGTCATCACCATGAGAAACGAGATTAACCACAACAGTAGAGTGAACTCCATCAACCAGCAAGTGGTTTCAGTCCTTTCTGATCTCGAACCACGAACCTCACTGTCCCCATTTTCTATCAGACCTAGCTCTTCAGGATATTCGTTATTAGGCTGAAATTGAAGTAGACTAAAAAACGAAATTTGAAGTAGACTAGCTAGGTACCTTGGTAGCTCGTGGGTAAGTAATAACAGCCGCACGGGTCGATCCATCAGGTTAAGCTACGCTTGCCGGGGTCGGTCCGTGGATGGGTGACCATCTTTACATACCGAGGCTCCTCCGTGCCTCGGAAAGCACGTTAAGCCGTTGGTCCCAGCTGTCATTCGTGGATCTTTGACAGTCGTTACGGGTCGTGAGAAGCCCGAAAGGCTGACAACCAGTCTTACCAAGGAATTTTGTATTACCCAGTTACTGGGTTGTGGAGGTCAGATAGGCAGTCGCTCGCATGTAAAATACTGGTATTCAGCTGCATCTGGTTAGACTGGAAGCCGACCCCAACATAATTGGGAAAAGGCTAGGCAGATTGATTAGCTAAGTACCTACTTGAAATTTTTTTTTTCTTATTTCTAAATAGTTGGGTAAACGTCATCTAAACCTGTTCTAAATTTCAAGTTGATGGCATTAGTAGTTCTTGACATATTATCTAGCTATGACAGACAGACGGACTGAGTCGCACCATAAGGGTTCCTTTTTACCATTTTGGCACGGAACCCTAAGTTCCCCCAGTTTGGAGGAAGTACCCCTACGACATCAACAAAATCCCCGACGACAAAAAAAAACTGAACTTACAGTGGTAAAACTAGTATACCACACAAGTTTCGTCCAGATCGGTTGTAAAATACGATCTGTAAAAGAGTAGCAACAAACTGACAGGCGAAAGCAAATTTTGCCAGACTTGAATCAGAGACGCTTCCCACCCCACGGTCAGTAAAGAACTGTAACTTACGTAGTAAGGATTTTGCGGGTTATCTTTGAAAAGTTTATTGAACTCTATCATTTTATTTGATTAAATACTTGATTTGCCGATTTGGAAATAACGGCTTCTATTATTTTTTATTCTTTTCCAAGTATTATCATAGCATTGTTTTAATGTTTTAATGCTTCCTATAACATGCGCATTGCGACTATAATAGCCAAAGTCTTGGACGGTATGCTTGATTCTTGCTTGGGAAGTTACATTAATCTTCATGATGCACAGTTCGGGTTTCGCCCCGGACTATCAACTGAAAGTGCTATTTTAAGTCTCAAGCATACCGTTCAATATTATAAAGATCGCGGTACGCCGGTGTACGCCTGTTTCCTTGATCTCTCCAAGGCGTTCGATCATGTTTCATATGATGTGCTCTGGAGGAAGATGGGAGACAGGGGTATACCGGCGGAAATATGCGGGCTCTTCCAGTACTGGTATGGTAACCAAGTCAATCAGGTGAAATGGGATGATACAGTGTCTGAACCGTATAGGTTGGAGTGCGGGGTGAGACAGGGTGGTCTGACCTCTCCCAGGCTCTTCAACCTGTACGTGGATGACCTGATAGTTGCACTCAGCAGCATGCGTGTCGGATGCAGTGTTGATGGGGTTAGAATTAACAACATCAGCTATGCAGATGATATGGTGCTGCTGGGTCCGTCGGCGGGAGCAATTAGAGAGATGCTTGAAACGTGTGAGACCTACGCTGCCGCACATGGTTTAAAGTATAATGTGAAGAAATGTGAATACATGGTCTTTGAGGTCAGCGGCAAATGCCGTGGAGAAGGACCCGAGCTGGTTATGAACGGCTCACCAATTAATAGGGTGTCAACTTTTAAATACCTTGGTCACTGTCTTGCCGCTGACCTCAAGGACGATGTGGACATTGAGAGGGAGCGCAGGGCTCTAGCGGTCCGGAGCAATATGTTGGCCCGTAGATTTGCGCGGTGTACAGAACAAGTTAAAGTAACGCTTTTTAAGGCTTATTGCCAAAGTCTGTACACGGGCAGTCTATGGGTCAATTGCACTAAGAGATCGTTGGATGTCCTGCGCGTCCAATATAATAATGCTTTCAGGATGTTGTTGAGGCTGCCTCGTTACTGTAGTGCGTCGGCCATGTTTGCGCAAGCCCGCACCGACGGCTTCCATGCACTTATACGCAAGAAAACAGCGTCGCTACTGAGGACAGTGAGGGGCAGTCGGAACAGCATCCTGAAAACTGTAGCCGAGAGCATCGGCTCTCCGATTGTGCAGCAGTTTGTGAGGAGGCTGATTTTTACTAACACTAGGCAATAAGTTATTTTTGTATGTTACTAACACTATATGGATATTGTGTGTCCGAAATAAAATTATTCTATTCTATTCTATTCTATTCTATTCTATAACATACAAAAAGTAGAAAGATGCTCTAAAATGAGGAGTGCTTTTTGGTGAGTGAGTGCTTATCGAAATGACAAGACAGAAACATCACAAAAGTTTATGAAGCCAGCATTTTATTTGTATCCAAGGAGGATACTGTCTGTTGCATAGAAAGGCTACCCATACATGGTCAACTGTTCCAATCATTTCCAAAATTACCAATCCGTACCGATCGACTATCGTGTGTCTGTTTCGCGGTTTGGAACTTTGGAGGTCTACGCACAAATGGCGGGCACTGCGATCTATTTGAGCAAATAGTCAATACAGTCTTTTTATTTCGTGTTCCTAGTGCACGCATCGAACATACGCAGCTCTGCGAGAATAGGCTTCGGCAAAATAGCTACCTATCCTATATGGTTGCAGGACGCGCTTGCGTTGACTGCAAGTCCAGCATACAGGTCGGGAAGACTTTAGGATCAAGAAATAAAAAAAATAAGTGAAGAAAGTATTATAAAGTATAATTATTTTACTTTTATTCGTGAGCCCCATGAAAATATCGTCAAGAACAATAATCTATGTTAGTTAATTTACATAGTCAATACACACTTAAAATTAAAAATATCTGATAGCTTGGTACTGCATGCCTATTAGTAAGTTTCATGGAAAGCTATGGCTCTTGCTCCCGATAGGTAGATACGTACTTATGCTAAAAGAACAAAGTGCTGCGATCGTCAATCGTTTCTGCCACTTTGTTAAGAGCATACATCGAGGCGTGGTATAGATCGGTGTATTTAATAGGTAAAATGGCGTTATGGCTGTCATGTTTCACGCGCGAGATAGGACTTCATGCGCACCGGAACTAAACGCATGACAAAATGCTGTAGTTAAATAAATTTTTAGCTTAGGAAGTTCTTAACACATTTAAATACCTTCGATTTAAAGCAAATTTTACTGCACATTAAGAAACTGTTTACGTATAATCGTATAAAACAGAAAATAGATGGTGCTACTTTGTATATTTTTTTCTATCGAAAAAATTTCAAGTAAGTAAATGGAAAATCCAAATTATTTAACCATATTACATTTGGTTTAAGGAATTTTAAAACACATATTTTTAGATGTATCCCCTTAACTGACATTGAACAGCCCAAGAACAGGCCAGCGGTATACATGTAGTACCTAAATTATTATCTGCATATTTGTAAATACATATATTTCGAGTGTTACTTATTTGATACGCAGTATTTAAGGCCACGCTGTTAATTCGGAATCTTCTGAAGCTGCAATGTAAAAGCTATGAACCTTACTTTTAGTTAATATCTTCGTACTTATTTCACTAGACTGACGATAGCAAAAACAGATCTAACAGAGTATTAGACACGGTATATTAATATCATTAATTACTAATTCTAATTTAATAAAATGTTAGTTGAGTCCGTTGATAGCTGAATCATCTCGTTGTTCGTACGTGGACCGCGGTGCGATCTTTTCACGTTCTTCATTTCCCGCCAGGAAGATGGCCAAATGTTCCTGAAAAGAAGGGTAGATAAATATTTTGCGTAGCGCCATCTATTAGAGAACTAGCAGGAAAGGTGGCTTAAAGTTAATTAAGCGCCATCTATAAACGACACCTGCAAGCTGGGACGAACTGCAAAATTATCTCCATCCATGACATTCTGAAGTTTTGGTATTATGTAAATAAACTTTATTTTCTATAACAATGCCGTAATTAACTCTCTCATAGGTCAGCAGTAAATTGTTCAACCAGAATTCGTTTTCAAATGTTACCAAGTATGTTTTGGAAGCAGTTTGCAGGTGCTGCAGCAGACTCTCCAACTTGCTGCGCCACTCCTTCACCTCAGACAACGCAGTCTCAACGGGCACTGTCTGCGAATTAGGTACACCAGAACAAATTATTACAGGCTATTCAAATCCTTGTTTACAATTAGATGTTATTTCTTCTTAAACGAATTTCAACTTTATATTACTGTGAAGCAGATGATTTCAGAAAGACTAGTACTATTGAAAACTTCATGAAAATGTATGAAATTGTAGCACAATAACTGAATTTTGTGGGCATTAAAGTTGTTTTTTTAACCGATTTCAAAAAGGAGGAGGTTCTCAATTCGTCGGAACCTTTTTTTTTTTTTTTTTTTTTTATGTAGGTATGTTCCCCGATTACTCGAAGATGGCTGGACCGATTTGGATTATTTTTTTTTCGTTTGAAAGGTATACTTCCCAGGTGGTCCCATGATCATCAAGTCAGGATCTGATGATGGGATCCTGGAGAAATAGAGAGAACTCTTCCAATTTTATAGGCACACTTGAAGCGATTTGGATAGTTTTTGGAAGAGTACTTTCTTGGAGTGGTTCCATTTCAATTTGGTGAAGATCTGATGAAGAACTTCTGAGATAGGCAACGGAACTCCTCAATAAATGATAGCAAATGGACTGGGATTGCTGAAATCTCATGTCTGTTTGTTGTTCACACCAGTTCATAACATAACATCACGTCAGTACGCTGTGAAGGGGTGATCACATGTGAACCACTAAAAAGTGAAAAATAAAAACTTTTTTACAAAAAAAAAAATACAACCGACTTCCAAAAACAACACTACAAAGTGAAAAATAACTTTAATTTCGGAAGTCGGTGGCAAAAACGAAAATACATTTAATCAGACACCGACTTCCGAAATTAAAGTTATTTTTCACTTTGTAGTGTTGTTTTTGGAAGTCTGTTGTATTTTTTTGTAAAAAAGTTTTTAAAAAACACACGTTTACATGTTTGGAAACTAAATCGCGAACAGTTTGAAGTACCTAAGGACATTCTATGGTTTAGAGTTATGGTATTCCCAGAAGGGAACCACATTTGAACCACATTTTGTCAAAGAATGCGTGCCACGAAATATGAGACTTGACACACCACGTAGTTTTACTTGCGCAGTAGATTATAATTCTCTGATTCTGATTATTCTGATTTATAGGTCTCTTTAGCGGTATGAGATCTGAGACGGGTGGGACCGGGCGTCATCGGGGCGGCGGAAAGAGCGCGGTAGGCGCGGTACTGCGCTCGTCAAGTCTCACCTTTACTTATGTGTAGGTTAGACCCGTAAGGGGCGAGCGAGTATAATGCTATAAGCCAGGTACGAATCCAGTCTTCAGGTTGCTACCTACTGAGAATTTCCTAATCCAAAAACCTAATGATAGGTAGTTTACCAGAACCGGGGCGGGTTCGAAGCCAAGACCGACGCACAGTCGCTTTTGCAACCAAAGAGCCACAAAACTAACAATTCAGTTTAATAACATGAAGTATGGTTTATAGGTTAATATAGGTCAGGTAAGTCAGGCGAATGTATTATCTTACCTTCATCAGAGCTTCGGTTGCAGTATTCAGGCTTTTTGTGATAAGCGCCATCCCTTGACGAACATTACTAAGACAAAGTAAAGATATTATTAGATTTTTACAAAATAAACAAACAATATTATTATTATTAATGTATTTTTTGAGAAGTAAGTATTCTAGGTATTCCTGCAATTGATGCTGTTCTCTGGCTTCTGTTCAAGAACAGCTCCTTGGCCATGACACTTGCTTGGGAAGATCGTTTTGCGTGTAGTGGATGAGGTGGACCATCTTCCTGTCTGTATCCCTGGTCAGTACCACCATCAGCTTCTCCAGGGTGGCAGGTGGGGCCTGGTTCTCTGTTTCCTCTTCAAGAACAGCTCCTTAGCCAATAACACTTACTTGGGCAGATCGTTTTGCGTGTAGTGGATGAGGTGGACCATCTTCCTGGCTGTCTCCCTGGTCAGTAGCACCACCAGCTCCTCCAGAGTGGCAGGTCGGGCCTGGTTCTCTGGTTCCGGGGCGCTCAGGGTCGCGTACAGCTCCTTAGCCTTCTTCCAAGCGAGGGCGGGGTCTGTCGCTATCTGTGATTGAATTTAAAAATAATATTCATTTGACTCAAGTATTTTGTACCTACAGGTGATACGATTCCTAAAATTTTAACAGTAGATATCTATCAGTTAGCTGTTCTGAAACCCTTACTTGCTGGACAGGACTTGGAAACCCAGAACCCCTAGGCACTTGACACCAAGTTTAATTAAGTAGGTACACTCCTACTAACTTATCTGTGAAATGGCGAAAATTGGAACTACGGCCGTCATGTTGAAATGTCTTCGATTGTGTCGACGCATGTCATTCGATTGTGTCGACGCATCGACGGTGGTGTCCTCTTTCAGTTCACAGATAAGTTGGTAGGACTGTACTTAAGTACCTACCTACCTATATAGAAATCTAAAATAATGTCAATCAGTCTATGCTCGTATGTTTGCCACCATAAATACGACAACGGTCGTCATAAATCGATGACGACCGTTCAAAACAAAGACGTTCTTTTCCTCGTATTAGTTACCAACCTAAAGCAACCTGTACACTGTTTATAGACCGCACCGGGCACGGGACGTCAACGAGAAATCAGATGACGACGCCGAAGTAGCGACAGTACGAACTATGGCCGAATAATCTCGGTTAATAATAATCTCGGTGCGGTAGACAAACAGTCTTCCTTACTTCAAACAACACTAATTATGTATAAGTAGTACTTTTATAAAGACCCACATGATTAATTTTTCGCATAGCTGGTGCCGGCACCGGCAGAGATTGAACGCGGTGATCTTTATAAAGAGAACTTTGGATGTCTTGCATCCAAAGTTCTCTTTGCGAGCGAAGCGAGCTCGAAACATTTTAGAACCTCGGTTAAGTTTCTTTTGACATTTCTAAAGTAATATGAGTTACTTTGTCGAAAGTTTAAGAATTATATAAGATGCAATAGCGAGCGTAGTAAGCTCGAAGATTTTTAGCACCCCGCCCGCCGCCGCCTCGGCGAGATTAGTTTTCTTTTGACAATCTATAATATATAAATAAAAGCGAATGACTAAATGTGTTGCTAAGCGCAAAACTCGAGAACGGCTGGGAGAATTGGAAAATTCGCGAAAACTGAAAGTGCATTTTCTGTGGGAATTTTGTATGAATCACTGGACAGGACAACGTCTGTCGGGTCAGCTAGTTTAATATAGAAGTAGGTGTTACTTTGTAGACTTATGCAGAAAAGCTGAAGAAATAAGAGAAACTATGATGCAGGAGCGAGCGACGTGAGCTCGAAACAGTTTGAGCATCATTAGAAGAGTTCAGATTTCTATTTATCTTTCCTACGGGTGGTACAGGTACCAGCATTTGCTACCCAGCCCAGGCCGCCTGCCGTCAGGCCGAGAACCGTACCCCCGCCCGGCCGGTCGTGGTATATAGCTTTAAGGCCCCTAGGTCGGGGCCTCGTAGACCTAGGCGTAAATCCGGGGTTGCTCACTTGATTAAAGATCATTCCTAAGTATTTGTCGACTGAAAGCTCCCTACAAGTTTAAAACGTTATTGGTCTAAAATTAGCTTATTTATGATAACAAATTGTTCAGTCTTTGGTGGTGAAGCAATGTTCTAAGCTTTTCAGCCAAACATTGATTACGAAAATATTCAACAGAAGAAAGTAATACCTATGGGATATAATACTTAGAGCAACTTACACAAACATCAACTTACCAACTCCGCAACATAAGCCAGCACGTGGATCTGTTCCTTAATAGCCTTGGCCTCCGCCAGCGCCTGGCGCGTGAGGCGGCGCGTGAGCTTCCTGCGCAGGCGCGCGCCGTGCTGCACGGCCCGCTCGGCGCGCGCGCGCCCGCCCTCTCCGCCGTCCGGCTCGTCCGCGCTCGTCACTATGATCACCACTAGGTAAGGACACGACGTTATAGCGATACAAGGCTCTTTTGGCGCGTAGCCAAAATCGGACCGTCATCTTTTTTTTCATATTTTTTTTTGCTAATTTTATCTTTGGATACTAATATAATTTTTAGTTATGGTGGCAGATTGCTTTTTTATGTTAGGAAGTAAAATAAATGAGTAAATACAATTTTTTTTAAATGGCAGTTATGGGGACTGCCGATACAAGTGAAAATTAAAACGTAAAACTATGCATGGCATGTCGATATGCCGCGGTGACGCGGTTACGCGAACCCGTGAAGATTTCCCCCTACCAAAATTCGCACAACGTGCCTAAAAAAGTTTTCACTTCAAAGAAACACAAAATAATGTTTACCAACAACGCCCCCATGTCTGTCACTCATGCGCCAAAAGATCCTTGAAGCACTGGTCTGTAGGCACCATGTAAGCACCAATGCGCAAACATGGTTATGAAGAGTTCCGCAGGTAAATTGAAGTTAAATATACCCAAGATAAGTTTGCAAATGGACTGGCTGTTAATAACCAACATAGCGTATGATGATTCGTTTTTAAAAGTAGCCGACACCGATGACAAAAAATAACAGCCAGTCCATTTTCCAAACATACGTTATATTTAACTTCACTTTACTAGTGTCCTCGTCAGAAAAAGACTAGAATACTTACCTAATTTAATGGAGCTTTTAAACAACCTCTAAACTCGCTACAAAATAATAGGTCCCTTTTGACAGCCCATATCGTTTCATATGCCAAAGAGAGAAAAACATAGCGGGACAAAGAGGGACACCCTCATGTCAAATCAGACTTCTTAGATTGAACAAACTATAGTCGGTTCACCATTTGACCGGTCGCTGTCACTCATAAATCTCATAATGCAGTGATATAGGGGCCATATTAAGTAGGTACTCTTTGTACAGCCTGATACTAACTTTATGGCGGCTCGGAAGTCGGTACATACATGAGGCGAGTCGCTGCGCAGTAAACAAATTCATGTGTCAGCGGGGGTGAGGGATGGGGTACTGCGCAGCGAGTAGCGCACTTCACAGCAGCTATAAAGTTTGACGCAAACTATACCTACTGCCCTAGGAAGACATAATTATAGTGACCTTATTGGTGATGTTCTTTAGAAAGATCAGCAGTGCTATTCTGTACAAATATCACCGTGAAAACTTAGGTGAAGTGAGCGTAGAGTGAGCTGTCAATAGTGTCTATCCCAAGCATCGGGTAGAATGACAACTCACTTCACCTAGGTTTTCACGGTGAGCGATTTATACAGAATAGCACTGCTGGTGCGTAGTACCTACTCGTACGCTGAGTGCGTGTGTGATCAGATGTATGAACGTAAAAGGATCGTAGCAGGTGCCGTTCTATTGTTTTTGCCTATCCCCATGGGAAGACGGGAGTTTATGTATGTACCTACTTAAGAAGTAAAGACAAAGAGACACACAGTCAATTAAGCTTTGGTATCGAAAGCGGTTCCTTCATATTAAACCGGCCGCCATGAAAATCTGTCATTTTCACCAGTATTTGACATTAAGTCAAACCCCACCCCCCAAAGATTTAAATCGCTAGATTTGCCCCACCGTACTTAGCCACAAGAAAAAGTGTCCATACTGAGAAGAGCTCATGCACATGATTTAACAGCGTTTCCATGACAATCAAGTGAAGTCACTGAGTCATTGTGTGTCAGAAGTGTCATCATTTTCATGACAGCTGTCACGTGCGGTGACAGCTCTTCTAGGAAACCGTAGCTTTAGTCAGTAACTAAGTGACATCCTAAAATACTCTAATTAATCATTATCGGCACATGAATGGGCGCAGAGTCCAGTGCGGTGATAACACATCTAATTTGTCACCGGTTCCAGACAGATAACAGTCAAAACTAACAGTTAATTACTTATTCATTAATTAGGAGCTGGACTGATAATATAGTCTTTATTACTTTGAAATATGGGCTAATTATAGAAGGACAATAGGTGGTATCAAGTGTTTCCGTTAATTAGGCGTCCAGACAGGGTTCAGACTGAAGTTATCAAGTAACCTTGTGACGGATAGTTTAGACACAGTATAATAAAGTAAGCAGTATTACATCTTCATAGAAAATGGCCGAAACGACGCGCTTCGAAATCTCAGTATATACCAGTACGGAACAGTTCTAGCGCGCGGCAGTTACGCACGGATGGACTCGTATTTAAAATAAATAAATAAAGATTTTTGAACAAAATGGTTGAACAATCAAACACTTACAAACAACACCATGCGTATACAAAAATAGCGTATTACAATTCTAAAACCACTAGTGTTATAAGCAGCCTCTGTATGAACTCTGGTATCCAAAAAAAGATTTAACTTGTGTTATGGATACCAGCATTCTCACATAAATGAAATTTTACATTGGTTGCAACAGACGACGACGATGTCAAGAGTGGCGCAGTATACAGGAGAGGAAGCCTTTTGTAGACTATTTTGATAAAATTTGGTATAGAGGACACCCTGGATTACCACATAGGCTATTTATTATCCCGGTCTACGCGGTTAAAACCGCAGGGCGCAGCTAGTGTGAAAATAAAACACATGAGTATTTATCTACCGAGCGACTGTAGGTAATTAATTCAAGGTACTGCCCAGATGAACTACTGTAGCTTTATTATTCTGTGGCTTAGAGCGTCTTGAAACCGCCGTGAATGCACTCAACTGTAACCGGATTGTCATAACTTTGTAGGTATAGTATGCTATTTGTTAACGCCATTACTTTCTTTAGTTTTATATTTCATGCCTAATTACTGGCAACTCTAATTAATTAGTATCTGTGTAACATAAAGTTCCTTCCGCTTTCCTTCTCCCTTCCACAACCCTTATAATGCCTAAGTGAGAGCGAGAAGGAAGATCCGCAATGGCGCGCATACGCTGCCGCCAAGAAGATCCGCCAGTTCTCAACCAACATCGACGCCTGTGGGTAAAATTAATCCCAAGTCGAAAAAGGACTCATATTTTCACCGCGAAGAACGAAGATTGCTATTGAACAGTGCAAGTGCGTGTATGTGTGTTGTGGAAAGTGCAGATTCTCGTCCGTACGTGATATCCTGGACGCGCCAGCCACGTGGCTAAGGAAACCCTTCTCGTCGTGTCGCCATAGCTCACCAGGCAGGTACCATCATCATTTTCCCACACCACCAAAACACCTACTTGTGTCACCGAACCGCCCCTCATACAGTCCACTAAGAAAATTTCGATTTTCACCCCAAGGCTTTAGGCCGCCGCATCATTTTTTGGTCCTACGATCACGGATATCCAACAGTTTTTGGTCCTACGATCACAGATATCCAACAGTTTTGGTCCCATGATCACGGATACCTATTTTTCTTTATCCTCTTGATAACGGATATCAATATTATATCCGTATATCATCATCCCGCAACTATATTTCATTTCAATCTTCGTTCCTTATACTCTTATACTAAACCGCTTTCATTTATTCATTTATTACAGTACCTACTTGTCATTGCGTACATTCACAGGTATTTCGCATCCCGCTCAACTTAATATTTTAATATACGTAGGTAGAAGCAAAATCTACCGCTCGCTCGCTTCGCTATCGTTCGGTACTATATTCGTAGGTACCACCTACCAATCCCGCACCGCGCGCAACTCGTTGAAGTTTGCGATTTATTTTAGCTATTATAAAAACCTACAAAAATATCGAAAATGCCTAAGAAAGTGACCATGGATTCGGATGATCAGATAGAATCCGCGATTCAAATAGCACTGTCATGTCGTAATATGATTTTTGCCCGCATGCAAATCATTTACGATTTAATGGAAAAAATGAAGTCCGGTATGGAACCGGTAGAGAAGTTCTTGTGTGCGTGTGTCAATGTTGATGCGTTGCGCACCGAGTTCCTCGAGGCATTTAATAAATATTAGGTCTTTACCTATGAAATTGCCGTTCTGCAGTACTGGCCATTTCAAATCAAAATAATTTTTGTTTGGCTAAGAATTCTAATTTCAAATTAATTTTATTTTAAAAAAATGGATTTTTTTTTCCAAAAGTAGTCATTTGTTTATTGATTAGTGTTACATTTTCATCGCATTTCAATCTTTTTCGTCATCATGGATACGTTAAAAATTCGAGTAATTATGGAATACGAGTACCGTCGTGGCAGCAACGCGGCACAAGCGGCACGCAACATCAACGACGTTTATGGAGCTAATACTACAAACCAACGCACCACTTGTTATTGGTTTGCTCGCTTCCGTTCTGGAAATTTCGACCTGAAAAATGAATCTCGCGGTCGTCCGAAGACTTTGGTCGACAATGACGAATTAAAGGCGATTGTGGAAGCTGATGATACACAATCTACGGCTGAATTAGCAGCAGCTTTCGACGTTAGCGTCAAAACAATATTGGTCCATTTGCGTCAAATTGGCAAGGTAAAAAAGCTTGACAAATGGGTGCCCCACGAACTCAATGATCGCCAGCGCGAAGTACGCGTCGAGACGTGCCTTGCACTGCTCAACAGACACACAAATGAAGGAATTTTTAACCGCATTGGTACCTGCGATGAAAAATGGATTCTGTTTGATAACCGCAAGCGCTCAGCAAGTTGGTTGGATCCTGGTTCAGCACCTAAACAATGCCCTAAACGAAAACTTACCCCTAGAAAAGTGATGGTCACTGTTTGGTGGTCTAGCGCCGGTGTGATTCATCACAGCTTCTTACCAAACGGGGTGAGCATTACTTCAGATGTGTACTGTGAAGAACTGAACACAATGATGGAGAAGCTGGCACATCTCCAACCAGCATTGGTCAATCGCTCGTCTCCGCTGCTCCTGCACGACAACGCGCGACCTCATACTGCACAGCAGACGGTCTCCAAGTTGCAAGAACTGGGGTTGAAAGCTCTCCGTCATCCGCCCTACTCACCAGACCTTGCGCCTGCAGACTACTACTTTTTCCAGAATTTGGATAACTTCTTGGCGGGAAAAAAATTCAATACCCGAGAGGCAGTACAAAATGCCTTTGAAGAATTTGTTGCCTCCCGTCCAGCTGATTTCTTTAAGAAGGGCATCAATAAACTGCCACTGCGTTGGCAAAGATGCATTGACTGTATGGGT
Organism: Cosmia pyralina; assembly: GCA_946251885.1. NCBI lineage: Eukaryota > Metazoa > Arthropoda > Insecta > Lepidoptera > Noctuidae > Cosmia > Cosmia pyralina. The sequence continues at coordinate 24,393,954 of OX276351.1, forward strand.
GATTACTTCGATTAATACAAATAAAAAATGCATGATAAAAATTCGTTTAAATTTTTTCATACAAAACGGCAATTTCATAGGTAAAGACCTATTATAACTCGCTTCTTCTAAGACAAGACCCGGAAAATAATATTGATGATCAGTCGTGGATTAGTTTTGAGGAATTATATTGCTGCGTTAAATATAATTATTCAAATTACTCAAAATCATCAGCCACATCGGCTCCTACTTCTAGTGGTAGTGGTGTCAATAAGCAAACAGTTCGCTTACCTCCCATTGAAATTATGTCATTCGATGGCGATATTCGTAACTGGCCCCTGTTCTATGCTAATTTTAAAAGCACGGTACACGAAAATAATACATTGACTGATTCGGAGAAATTATATTATTTGATGGGGAAATTGAAAGATAAGGCTCAAACCGCGTTCTCAGGAGTTTGCCCTAATGGCGATAACTACCAATTAATTTTTAATTCACTCATAAACAAGTACGAAGACAAACGTATGTTGGCTTCTAGTTACCTTAATCGGATGTTTGAACATAAATCTTTTAATACCGCATCTATTCAAAATTTCGAATCCTTTTCTGATAATTTTGTTTCCGCCGCAAACGCATTAAAAAACCTTAAAATAAATGATTTATCAGATTTGATTTTTTTCCATGTCGCTATAAAAAAGGTTGATTCTGAAACCGCTCGACTTTTTGAAATGAACTCAAAAGACGAAATTCCTAAATTCGACAATTTAGTACAGTTCATTAAAAATCAATCTCGCATTTTACAAAATACTAAAGCTTTAAACAGCTTGAGTTTCACTCAGTCTAATAACAATCCTATAAATAAAAAAACGTTCAAAACTCCGCAACCGCAATCTTACACTGTAATTGATAAATCCGCTAAATGTTTGTGTGATAGCTTTGTTCATGAACATTTATTTAAATGTCCTGCCTTTTCTAAAATGACACCAAGTGATCGTTTCAAATCGGTGAAACAAAACGATGCATGTACTAACTGTTTAAGTATTAAACATAAGGCCAGAGTCTGTCAGTCTGAATCTAGATGTAAATCTTGTAAAAATAAACACCATACGCTTTTACACTTTAATCGCGAATCGCACGCGACTGTATTATCGAACGGTGTTGATGATACCGCACGTACACAATCGGGTTCAAACTCCACGGCTTCGAGCGAGCAAGATGCTCACGCCGCCGCCGCCGTGCCGCTCGCCGCCACCGCTCAGAGCGCCCCGCAATGTAATGCATCCATTGCTGCGTCGATCTTTTACGACTCGAACTCCCGCGTATCAAAGCCGCAATGTAATACGAATACTACTATTTTGTTGTCAACCGCTACTGTAATAGTTCGAGATTCATTTGGTAAGGAGCATTTTATTCGCTGTCTATTAGACAGTGGCTCACAAATTAATTTTATTACCGCAGAATGTTGCAAACGATTAGGTTTGACTAGACATTCATCTGATACGCCTTCCGTTAAGGGTATCGGTGGTACGGAAAAATCCGTTAAGGGTTCCGTACAATTCGCTTTCTTTTCCCGTTTTAATCCGAACGTTACTTTTAACGTTAATTCGCTAGTTGTCGATGCAATCACCGATAATTTACCTACCGCTCCCGTAGATACTTCCGCCTTGCCTTACTTAAAAGGTTTACCGCTCGCCGACGAATCGTTTGGCAAACCCGGTCGCATCGATGTGTTGATCGGGGCTTCGCTTTTCCCGCATCTTATGCTGCCCCGCGTAGTTAGCAGCAACTCCTCCGCGCCGCCCGCCATGCAGACGGTACTCGGTTACGTCATCATGGGCACTGTGCCCGCGCTGCCTGTACGTCGTAATAAGCCTCCACAGTCTTGTTACTCACATATTTCGCAACCATCCGACAAAGACTCGTTAGAATCGGCGTTGAAAAAATTCTGGCAGGTCGATGAAGCGCCCGTCACTCTTTCGACGAGCAAATCGCTCGACGAACTTGAGTGCGAGTACTTTTATAATTCGACCACGGAACGCGATGGGGACACAGGTAGATACTCTGTAGCCCTACCGTTTCGCAGCGATGTGTTCTCATTGGGGAACTCACTCGATATCGCGAAAAAACGTTTTTTCTGCCTAGAAAAGAAATTAGAATCCGCACCCGAGTTACGTACTGCGTATGATGACGTCATTCGCGAATATATTGATAATGGATATTTATCTCCTGCTCCGCTCGATAGTTCAGACAGTAGTTGTCCTGACTATGTAATTCCGCATCACGCAGTTGTACGTTTAGATAAGACAACAACAAAACTACGCTCCGTGTTAGACGCTAGTGCTAAAACGAGTACTGGATTATCTCTCAACGATATTTTACACAGTGGCCCAAATTTACAGGGTGACTTGTTTACTATAATTCTGAATTTTCGATTGTTCGCATTCGCGCTCTCGGCTGATTGCCGACAAATGTTCTTACAGATTGAAGTAAGAGAAAGCGATCGTCGCTTTCAACGCATCTTATATCGTTTTAGTCCAAACGATCCTCTGGTTCTATATCAGTTTAACCGTGTCTGTTTTGGTCTCAAGTCAAGTCCCTACCATGCGATCCGCACAGTACAACAGTTGGTTCAAGACGATGGTCATCACTTCCCGCGCGCCAGCGCTATCATCGCGGATTCGCTGTATATGGATGACGTAGTCTACAGCGTAAGCTCCGAATCACGTGCAGTCCAGGTTTCGCACGAACTGATTAAACTCTTTAGAGGAGGTCAGTTCGAGTTGGTCAAGTGGACCAGTAACTCTCAAACTGTACTAAACAGTATTCCCGCGTCGCATAGGTTGACCGAACAACTAGAATTCGACAAGTCGGTAGAACAAAAGGTTCTCGGCTTGCGCTGGTGTAGGTCAAATGATTGTTTTGAATTTCTTATTTCCGCACCGCCAGACACGTGTACTAAACGTGCTATACTGTCGGCCGTAGCTAGGCTGTGGGACATCATGGGGCTTGTCGCGCCTGTAGTTCTCTATGCTAAACTACTTATCAAAGAATTGTGGTTACTGAAGCTCGATTGGGATGACACTCCCCCGCGTCACATCATAAATATTTGGCAAACTTTTCGCTCTGCCCTGCCGCTTTTAAATGATTTTAAAATCCCGCGCCATTTAGGTATTTTTGAAAATTGTATTCTTCGCCTCATTGGATTTTCCGACGCCAGTGAAAGCGCCTACGGCGCTGTCATCTATGCGCACGTCACTCGCAACGATGACGTAGTCGTTCAGCTGGTTTGTGCCAAGTCGAAGGTATCGCCGGTTAAACCATTGACTATCGCTCGACTGGAGCTCTGTGGTGCCGAACTCCTCGCTAAACTTCTTCGCCGTGTTCATGACACTTATAATCCGCGTTATAATGTTACCGCTATTTACGCATTCACCGATTCTAAGGTGACTCTTTGCTGGATAAATTCTTCTCCGCATCGTTGGCACACGTTTGTGGCCAATCGTGTCGTTCGCATCGTAGACAACGTCCCCGCGGAACATTTCTACCACGTACCTGGTACTGAAAACCCAGCGGACTGTTTGTCACGTGGTTTAACACCTGACAAATTCATTGAGCACCCATTATGGTTGCACGGACCCGCTTGGGCTAAGCGCGACCCTTCCGAATGGCCCATACATAAGGTTACAGACTTGAATTCGGAACCCATTCCGGAAGAAAAGGTCCACGCGCATCCCATAGTCGCGGATTCAAGTTCGGAAAATTCGCTTCTACTCGCACTCGCAGAACGTACGTCGTCGTGGACTAAACTGCTGCGTATTGTTGTTTTCATATACCGCTTCATGAAAAAACTCCCGCGTCGGACTGACACCGTTACCGCTAGCGACCTCGAGTTCGCTGAAACCATTTTGTTGCGTCATGTTCAAACAAAACACTTCATGGAAGATTATTCCGAGTTAAAAAATAATAAAAATTGTTCACCCGCTCTTATTAAACTCAAGCCATTTGTAGATGGTGATGATTTAATCCGCGTTGGGGGTCGATTAACTCATTCGGCTGAGGCCTATAGTACTAAACACCCGGTAGTGTTACGCCGAAATGATCGCATAGTTGAAATCCTCGTAGACTATTATCATATAAAATATTTACATGCAGGTCCAGAACTCACTATGTCGTTATTGCGCCATAAGTATTGGATTTTGTCCGCTAGACGCATTATTCGTCATAGAATCCACAAGTGTAACGCATGTCACAGGTGGAGACCGCGACCTCATGGTCCGCCGATTATGGGCGATCTCCCTAAATCTAGAGTAAATGTTGCAACCAAAGCTTTTTCTCATACAGGGTGTGATTACGCTGGCCCTATACAGTATGTGCCCGTACGCACTCGAGGTGCGAAGAGTCGCAAGGGTTATTTATGTATCTTTACCTGTATGACTACTCGCGCTGTTCATATTGAATTAGCTACAGATCTTACGACTGTGTCGTTCATAGCCGCGTTGAAACGGTTTTTATCCCGCCGTGGACCGGTACAATGCTTGTATTCGGACAACGCGACCAATTTTCGAGGAGCTAATTCGTTTTTACGCGACTTGTATACTTTCATAAATAAAGAATACCGCCCGCGCTTTGAAGAGGAGCTCGCTGAGCATCGCATTAATTGGCATTTTATTCCGCCCGCGTCACCGCACTTTGGTGGATGTTGGGAGTCCATGGTGAAGGCCGTGAAGACTCACCTTTTCAAGACAATAGGTCAACAACTCCAATCTTATGAAGAATTAGTTACAATTCTCTCTCAAATAGAGTGCCTGTTGAACTCCAGACCTCTTACTGTTTTTAGCGCTGATCCGGAAGAGCCTAAAGCTCTTACCCCTTCGCATTTTTTACATACTGTACCGCTTAACTCCTTGCCCGCCACGGAAGTAGGTTTACTGTCTGATCACCTGCTTCAAAGACACTCTCTTATGGATAAATTAGTCCAGTCGTACTGGAAAAGATGGCGAAGCGAGTATCTTCATAGTTTACAATCACGCTTAAAATGGAATAAACCTGATGGAGACATGATTAAGGAAGGCACTGTAGTAGTGATAGTTAATGATAATGCGCCTCCTCTATCCTGGCCTCTAGGTGTTATTGAGAAGTTGCATACGTCTATAGACGGTAGCACGCGAGTCGTTTCAGTACGCACTTCTAATGGGATTCTTGTGCGACCTGTGGTCCGCTTATGCCCCATTCCTACTCAGTAATATCTTATTCAGTCCATTCCCTCTTTAGTTAGATTTAAGTGTAATTTCACTGTATATATTATTATATCATTCTCTTTAAAGGTGACCCTTCAAGGCCGCGAGGAATGTTAACGCCATTACTTTCTTTAGTTTTATATTTCATGCCTAATTACTGGCAACTCTAATTAATTAGTATCTGTGTAACATAAAGTTCCTTCCGCTTTCCTTCTCCCTTCCACAACCCTTATAATGCCTAAGTGAGAGCGAGAAGGAAGATCCGCAATGGCGCGCATACGCTGCCGCCAAGAAGATCCGCCAGTTCTCAACCAACATCGACGCCTGTGGGTAAAATTAATCCCAAGTCGAAAAAGGACTCATATTTTCACCGCGAAGAACGAAGATTGCTATTGAACAGTGCAAGTGCGTGTATGTGTGTTGTGGAAAGTGCAGATTCTCGTCCGTACGTGATATCCTGGACGCGCCAGCCACGTGGCTAAGGAAACCCTTCTCGTCGTGTCGCCATAGCTCACCAGGCAGGTACCATCATCATTTTCCCACACCACCAAAACACCTACTTGTGTCACCGAACCGCCCCTCATACAGTCCACTAAGAAAATTTCGATTTTCACCCCAAGGCTTTAGGCCGCCGCATCACTATTATTTATGTTGTCAATATTTCTGAGTAATGTTCTAATTATAATTATACGGTTCGTACAGATCTGTATAGGTTTAATTGCAACAGCGGGGCAATTGCGTAACACACTATCCATCGGAATCGGTTTCATTTTGACAGTTCAACAACATTCATTGCGATAATTACGTTGTCGAGCAGACAAATTTTTTAACCGACTTCAAAAAGGAGGAGGTTCTTCCCCGATTACTCGAAGATGGCTAGTCCGATTTGGATTTTTTTCGTTTTATTCGAGAGGGTATACATCACAGTTGGTCCTATATAAAATTGATTAACTTTGCTTCGGTAGTTCTTGAGTTAGCTTCAATAATACGTATTTTTTCCCCACTTTTATAGTATGGATGATGTTCTAGTTTGTTTTGCAGGTAGTGGTATTAGAATTTGTGTGGGGTAGGTACTACAACTAAAAAGTGAAAAATAAAAACTTTTTTACAAAAAAAATACAACCGACTTCCAAAAACAACACTACAAAGTGAAAAATAACTTTAATTTCGGAAGTCGGTGGCAAAAAACGAAAATACATTTAACTAGACATCGACTTCCGAAATTAAAGTTATTTTTCACTTTGTAGTGTCGTTTTTGGAAGTCGGTTGTATTTTTTTAACCGACTTCAAAAAGGAGGAGGTTATCAATTGGTCGGAACCTTTTTTTTTTTTTTTTATTTTTTTTTTTTAATTTTTTTTTTTTATGTATGTTCCCCGATTACTCGAAGATGGCTGGACCGATTTGGATTATTTTTTTTTTGTTTGAAAGGGTATACTTCCCAGGTGGTCCCATGATCATCAAGTCAGGATCTGATGATGGGATCCTGGAGAAATAGAGAGAACTCTTCCAATTTTATAGGCACACTTGAAGCGATTTGGATAGTTTTTGGAAGAGTACTTTCTTGGAGTGGTCCCATTTCAATTTGGTGGAGATCTGATGAAGAACTTCTGAGATAGGCAACGGAACTCCTCAATAAATTATAGCAAATGGACTGGGATTGCTGAAATCTCATGTCTGTTTGTTGTTCACACCAGTTCATAACATAACATCACGCCAGTACGCTGTGAAGGGGTAAGCACATGTGAACCACTAAAAAGTGAAAAATAAAAACTTTTTTACAAAAAAATACAACCGACTTCCAAAAACAACACTACAAAGTGAAAAATAACTTTAATTTCGGAAGTCGGTGGCAAAAACGAAAATACATTTATTCAGACACCGACTTCCGAAATTAAAGTTATTTTTCACTTTGTAGCGTTATTTTTGGAAGTCGGTTGTATTTTTTTGTAAAAAAGTTTTTTTTGTAAAAAAGTTTTTTCGAACATATGAAGCAATGGATTAGCAATTTGCTTCAAAATGATTCAGATTCCGACCGATAGTGTTTTACGTAATTACGTACCACGTACGTTACGTACCAGCACCCTAATTAGGGTGCTGGTTTTAGTAGTGGGACTAATGGGTCTATTTCGAAAAAAAAATACAGGTATTTTTAGTAATGATGTAGTTATGAAGGTTTACAAGTAGGTAAGTTCCTTGAATTTAAAATAAAAACCGGCCAAGTGTGAGTCGAACTCGCACACGAAGGGTTGTGTACTACCGTACAATATTTAACATTGCATATTAAAAAATAAACTTTAGTTTATAAAACACGTTTTTTATATAAATAAAATAAAGTTAAAAATTACTTAAAGGAGGTCGCCCCTTAGTCCACTAAAGTTAGTACTGTATTGTATTGCATAGTTTCTGCTTTTCAGTAACTGTTGGAAAAGGAATCTGTAACACTATTTTTGGAACAATAAATTATTATTATTCTTAAGTAATTTTTAACTTTATTTTATTATTATTATTTGTTGCTATAGCGGCAATATAAATACACAATCTGTGAAATTTTCAACTGTCTACCTATTACGGTTCATGAGATACAGCCCGCTGACAGACAGACGGACAGCGGAGGCTTAGTAATAGGGTTCTGTGGCACCCTTCGGGTACGGAAACCTAACAATGCATTTTTTGCATGTTTTGTTTGAAATAAAGATATTGAATTAGTATCAACACGTATTTTATATCCTCATATAATAGATTAAAAAAGGAAATGATGAGATCATTCAACTACTTACTTAATTAATCAAATCTTTGTTTCGAGGCTATCGGCCCAATCTCGATTATAACATACATACATATAACATAACATATCAAAGTTATTAATCTAATCACAAATAAGTGGCCATACCATAGATATATTTTTTATTACGTTTCCGTACCAAAATGGTAATAAAAAAACTTTTTTACAAAAAACTACAACCGACTTCCAAAAACAACACTACAAAGTGAAAAATAACTTTAATTTCGGAAGTCGGTGTCGGTGTCGGTGTTAAATGTATTTTCGTTTTTTGCCACCGACTTCCGAAATTAAAGTTATTTTTCACTTTGTAGTGTTGTTTTTGGAAGTCGGTTGTAGTTTTTTGTAAAAAAGTTTTTATTTTTCACTTTTTAGTTGTGTACCTACCCCACACAAATTCTAATACCACTATCTGCAACACAAACTAGAACATCATCCATATAAAAGTAGGGAAAAAATACGTATTATTGAAGCTAACTCAAAAACTACCAAAGCAAAGTTAATCAATTTTAAATGGGACCAACTGTAATGTATACCCTCTCGAATAAAATAAAAAAAATCCAAATCGGTCCAGCCATCTTCGAGTAATCGGGGAACGATTCCGACGAATTGAGAACCTCCTCCTTTTTGAAGTCGGTTAAAAAGGAACCCTTATGGTGCGACTTCAGTCTGTCTGTCTGTCTGACACAGCTGGATATCTCAAGAACTACTAATGCTATTATCTTGAAATTTGGAACAGTTTTAGATGACATTTGCCCAACTATACAACTAAAGAAATAAAAATAATAAGTACATATTTATTTTGCAACAGGGACTGAAAGGGGGTCTTAAAAATTCGAAGAGGGGCTACTATGTGGGGTATCATATGAAAGAGCGCTGTTTGCACATACTCAAACTTTTTTTTTCTTTTTTTTTGGGCAGCATAGTTTTCGACTTTTGATGAAAAATGAAAAAAAAATACCGTTCCCCTCCCTTCCCGAATTCTTCCTCCTTTATATCCGAAGTTTGCATAGAGAAAAATCTGAAATTATTCGCTGTGATAGAGGTTTAAGTAAACATTACAGAAAAAATATAACGATGTCTCTAAATAGCACACTTTTTCAGAAATCGGTACGGAACCCTCGGCGCGCGAGTCTTACTCGCACTTGACCGGTTTTTTATTACTATGGATCATACTTATTAGGTACGATAACAAGGATTTAAAGAAGATAACAACAATGAATGAATAACATTCATTTTGGAAACTTACAGAATTTACATGTTTGTTGCATTCTAGTGATAACGACGAGGCACTTATCTGCTGAGTTTATATTTGCTGGTACCTAGCTATATTTTGAATGCTGGGTAAGTAGACTTTCTAGGACGAATCTTAACAGCCAGTTAACATTGTCTGATATGTTGTGGAATATATACTGACAAAATAGGCGGCCATTTGACGGAAAGTGGTTTATACAACGTGTCGTTTTGAATCCTCGTCAAATTTAAGGATTTGGTCCCTACAGATCGGAAAAAATCGAACTTTTTTTCCGATCTGTCCCCCCGGGGGGACAAAGCAGGGTGACAGATCGGAATAATTCTGTATAGACAAACAAGCCGAACAACTTTTTCCATGGCACCAACACCGTAATCGCGAAAAAATAATCAGTCGTCCCTAACATTTGCGTCGAGTAGGTATTGAAGTTTTCTATGGGACAGTTGAAAATTTTTTCGCAATCACGATGTTGGTCTCATGGAGAAAGTTGTTCGGTTTAATGTTCTGTATCACACCCTGAAATTTGACGAGGATGCAAAACTACACGTTGTATAAGGTGTTAAAAAATTAACTCTAAAAACTTCAGCGCTGTACACCATCGAACTGAGTAATTTTTACTACATAACCCGCCTGACCTACCACTTTGCCCAACTTTGAAATCGCAAAAAAAATCTGCAGTAGCCTACAAAATGTTCGCATAACTCGTCAAAATATATGGAGCTCTGATTTTTATTTTCGAGATTTCAGAGTCTTATGTATGAGTATTCACTTCGATGGTTCACTTGGATGGGTGATGGATTTTATAGGGTTATTTTTTTTTCACCTCACCGCGTCTATTATATAGGGTGACTGGTAATTAGTGACCGATACTAAAACACATGATTATACTCATGATAGCAAACAACTTTTACTATGGGACCAAACCTGAAATCGCGAAAAAAAAATCAGCTCTCCCATACATTCATGTTCGCATAACTCGTCAAAATGTAGGGAGCAGCTGATAGTTTTTTCGCGATTTCTGGTTTGGTCCCATAGTGAAAGTTGTTTGTTATCATGAGCACAATCATGTGTTTATGTATCGGCCACTAATTACCAGTCACCCTATATACAGGGTTATTGGTTATTGACCAGTATCCTCTTAAGGGGTATTGTACCACCTAATCATCATTATGAACAAGGGACCAAATCTGAAATCGCGAAAAAAAAATCTGCTGTTCAGTACCTACCTACCTACATCAAACTCGTCAAATTTTAGGGAGCAGCTGATTTTTTTTCGCGATTTCAGGTTTGGTCCCATAGTAAAAGTTGTTCATAATGAAGAGTACAGTGACCCCTTAAGAGGATATTGGTTAATAACCATATTGTGCCTTCAGTTTCGCCTAGTTTAGGTAAAGCCATTGAATATAATAGTTTCAGTATATCAGTGCCTACAGTATATAGTTACTGTTCAAACCGGGACACAGCATTACCGCACTGTTGCTTCCCAGCACTCACAAGTATCGTGACCCATCTTTCCCAAACAAACTCTTTCACATTCTTGTGACAGAGTTTGCTTCTGCGTTGCCAATAATACCTCCCACAAAACTTACTAATCCACTATCTCTCACTACCTGCCGTCACACACATACACATACCCCCACACACACCGTCGTCATACACTTACCGTCAGAAGCATCTTGCTGGTCGGGGGGCAAGTACTTGTCCACGTACTTGTCAGCCGTGGTCAGGGCCCGATCCAGCGCCGTGGCAGTCACAGCCGTGACACGAGAGTCCAGCACAGCTGTGGCCAGTTGGTTCACCGAGCTGGCGCGGCGCAGAACGAAACGGCGGGTTTCGGAGTACATCTGTTTGGAAAGAAGATGACGTATTGAGTAGTACCCGATGTCGATGTATCATCACACGAAACTTTTTATCACTTCCTGCACTAAGAACCAGTGCGGTGGGGGCGAAGTGCATTAGTGGCTGTGTTGCATTTAAACGACCAATAATATCGATTTTAGAAAAAAGTGGTTGGTGAAAATGAATTTGCCAATCTTTTTCCGTCTATTCATTTCATTTCAGTCCGGAGTGATCTTGTACCAATGATTGTAAATTCAAACATTGGACTTGGATCACCATAATAGCCTATAATGCTCCCACTGCTGAAACATAGGTCTCCTCTCAGTGAAAGGAAGTGGGCTGTAATCCACCACGCGGGTCCCGTGCGGGTTGGCAGATATCTCATGTCTTCGAATTGGTTCTAGGGCATGCTGGTTACTTCACGATGTTTTCCTTCACCGTTCTGAGAGCAGTGGTGATGAAAGTAAATTGGAATTGAAATACTACGTTAATTGCAACCAACCAACCAACTAACTAACCTGCTTTTTACCCGGACGTTAAGTAATGCTAAGATACCAACAGAACTAAGATGACCTGAACGATAACTTTTAAAATGTTATAATCGAATGCAACATTTGTAAACGGACATCAATTTTCACAGCATCCTAATTTAATAGAGTTAAAAAGAATCTAACTGTGCATTGTTAAAATTGGTTACGACTCACAATTATTTTATCAAACTAAAAACTAAAACTTTGACTTAGTAGGTAATTAGGTACTACAGGAAAGTACGAGTACCTACCTAGGTACTTCCCCTGAATTATTTAGCAGTGATAAGATTTTCGCGATGCGTTGAATTATCAAATTTGCCTATCTTTTGTCATTATTTTTAATTTTCTGTGACAGACGGATAAAAATGCAAGGTTACGTTTTACCTTTCAAGGTCGGAACCCGAAATAATAGCTCGCAGCTGCTTATTAGTGTAGCGCTGAACCAGACTATCGTGATTCAGAGCCTTAATAGTGAACGCTAAATCAATAAGTTAGAGACGGTACTAAACGTAAAGCTGGACTTCAAAGCTTACAAAACTTACTTAATCATCATCTGCCTAGCCTTTTCACAACTATGTTGGGGTCGGCTTCCAGTCTAACCGGATGCAGTTGAATACCAGTATTTAACATGGAGCGACTGCTTATCTGAGCTCCACAACCCAGTAACTGGGTAATATGATACCCCTTTGTAAGATCCTGGTTGTCAGACTTTCGGGCTTCTGACGACCCGTAACGACTGTCAAAGATCCACGAATGACAGCCGGGACCGCGGCTTAAGGTGCTTTCCGAGGCACGGATGGGTCTTGGTCTTAAAAAACTTTCTTAAAGTACCAAAATCACCACGTAATAATACAATTCTTCCGAAATGGTTTTCGGGTCTAAAAGTTCCTGATTATTCGTCATCTGAAATACTTACTGCTTGCGGCGGCAGATTGATAGACGGCACGTTCTTCTCCACGACATCTAGCGACATGCAAAGGAACTTGTCGAGTTGGTGGATGGGAGTCTCGAACAACAGCACTGCTGGTAAGGCCAGCTGCATGCCAGTGGCCAACGACTTCTCCCCGAGGGACAAGTACCAGCGGATCAATGGGTTTGACTCCTGTAGGAGGAAAGTGTTATTTATTATACAATTCGACAGATATACAGGATGTATCAGAAAAGTGTGGTAAAAATTAAGGATGTGGTAATGAAACTGAACAGTTTACTCCATGGGACCAACATCGTAATCGCAAAAAAAGTATCAGTCATCTCATACATTTGGATCGAGTAGGAATTTAAGTTTTGTATGGGACAGTGTTGATCCCATGGAGAAAGCTGTTCAGTTTGATGGTCTGTTAATCCATTAACCACCCCTTTCTGATACACCTTGTATTTTTAAAGCCATTTGAGATCCGACCACACTTGCAAGCGCACACAAGGCATGCGGCTCAACTACGTTTTTATCAGCCGTATACTTCAAAATTGAAATGCCTGTCGTAATGAGTCGGTAGCGTTCTTGACGGATTGGCTAGAAAGGGACGGACTTTGACGAGTAGTGGAAATCTAGGTATATTTTAAAGAGAGATTGTTGTATCAGATAAATACAAGAAACTCAACTCAAACTCGAGGTTTTTTTTTCTAATAAACCAATTATAGGCACTTTTGAACTGTCAAGGGGTCGGTCAGTCAGAAAGATGAAGCTATAAGCCTATTCCAAAGCGTAGTAGGTTCCTTTGGAGAAGAATGGGCAAGAAACTCCACGGACACTATTATACCAAAATATTGTTACAAAATATTGGTTACATCATTCATGTTGACAATACATGTAAGAACAATGTAGAAAGACGTGCACGTTAAAAGCGTCCGTAATAAAAAGATAATAAACAATTAAAATAAATTAAAATTCCCTACTGACGGCACCTGTTCACGAACATGACGCATGAATCAGCACCATTCAGCTCAATAATTTTGAAGGGAGCTTAAAGACCCAACACGCGCGCCACCATCAGCGAGACATTAGAGTGAGCATGACATACTCTCAGCCGCCACGGCACATTCAAGTCAATGAAAGACTCACCCGATAAACGGTAGCTTTTTTACAATTAAACCAATAGTTACCCTGATCTTGTGGTAGACCTTCTCGGTGACTTCGATGCCAGATTCCACGATAGGTATGGCGGCCACTCTCTGCACCACCTCCAGCTTCGGCATACTGGTCGCTCTTTGTGCTTGAACCTTTTCCACTGTTAACAAAACATTACTTTTATTCATACATGTATTAAAATGCTAGGTGACGTTTCTGATAGCAGTTTATTAAATTAATTAACTCTAATTCTATAGAATTCAGCAAAAATAAATAATCAATCTGCCTAGCCTTTTCCCAACTACAGCAAAGCAGCTGATTATCAGTAAAAATAAATAATAATTAATATCAATAAATCGATTTGCATAAGCCTTGTTCTAAGCACTACGTCAAGCGTAGACCCTCGTAGACGATGGTCTACGGCTCGTAGCCTATTTCGTAGGCTTTTCTCTACGATCCTGCGTAGAGATATATTGATGTATTTGTTTTATTCTAATTTCTTTTCCATAGCATTTATTTATAAAACCCCTACCGCCTACATACATATTATTATTTAATAACATAAATGCATCTTTGTTTTGACAACATTTTATGATGCAGTGCAGAAACGTGCAAGATGAAAGCATGATCTCTTCTTTCGTTTGGGTAATAAAAATGACTCAGATTGTATGTTATTTTTAAATGACTTTACTTGGTTACTTTATAGATAATAAAAATACAATTTACGTAAATAGGAAACAATGATCAAATAAATTAACTCAAAATCACGTCGTCGTCTTTTCAAATATGTTCCGGGACCGGAATGTAACTTTTATTTTAAAAATCTAAATTCACAGACCTGGCGGCGGCGTTCCTACGCTATCTTTAACTGCATTTAAATACGCTTCAGCTTTTTTAGCAATAGAACCCGTGGCCCCTTTGTTCACCCCCAAAGTGCATGTGCCATTAAAACTTTTTTTATACACATCACCATTTTCCGCCATCTTGGTCACTGTTATTTTCGCGCTATATTCGTATGACATTCGAAATTCAAAATGAAAACTTTTTATTTTTGTTTTTAAATGCATTAAGTTATAAAAGATGTTGATTGTAATTTTTCACGAGATCGACTGGCGTTTAATACAACTGTACATGAATGCTGACTTTGTTTATTTTACTGCAAAGGTTATCGTGAGTTTTAAAATAATTCCAATCTATTTATTGGTAATAAGATGTTGCAATATACCTACTGGCTATGGAATTAGGTCATCACTATTCATGGAAATGATTAAATCTGTGGTACAGTCAGCAACAAAAGTCGATAAACACTTGCAGTTTTTAATCTTAATTACTTATCGAAATAGTTAATGGTTCAAAAAAATTTTTGACGTGCTGTGCACTACAGATGCACTAAATCTAAATTACCATACACTCAATTACTAATGCGTCATAAACTACGAAGCTTGGAGTCAAGACGCAGCCTACTGATGGCCATGATGCTTCATGATCTGTGTAATAACAGGTTCGATTCTCCAGATATTACCAACAACCTATGTTACATTGTACCTAGAACTGTGATGCGTCGGGGGGCGCGTGTGCCCCGGCTGTTCCACACCGCAAGGTGCAGGACTCACGCTGGTGCACGGGCGCCTCTCCGACGTATTGTAGATATACGAGTATATAACACACTTTATCGATTTGGATATCTTCGCGCTTACACACTATAAGTTCAAAAAGATGGCTACCGAATCTTTAAAATAGCCATCTTACACCTATTATTCCAAAAATACGTACGACTACTTACTTTTTCTGTAAAATCAACGCACGCATTAAACTATGTGTGTATTAACTATTATTTCGTGGACATTGGTGTAGGTTACACGTTTACCTAGTTTTTATTTCATTCTGTCACACTTAATTGCAATGTGTAACTGTTTTATGTCCCAATAAAGTAAAATAAAAGTAAAGTAAATCGGAACAGAAGTATTTAAAATTTTAAGAAGAAAAACTCTTAACAGGTTAAACGAAAAAAAAGCAGTTTATCGAATCATTCTGTGTTAATTTAGATGATGCCAAAAAGTAGCAGTGTTAACCGACTTCTGTTGCTGACCGTACCTACTGCATATTTCAAAATTAAATGTGCATGATGCCTTGTTTCACCTTGATGCCAGCCACGATAGTTACCTACATACATTAGGTACAACTATTACAAGGAAGACAATTCATCAAAGCAAGCTTCATCTATGGAAGTTCTAATAAACATCCATACTTAGGAGGAGCTCGTGGCTAAGTAATAACAGTCGTAGGGATCGATCCATCAGGTTAAGCTACGCTTGCCGGGGTTGGTCCGTGGATGGGTGACCATCTTTACATACATTGGCCCCGGTTGTTCATGGATCTTTGATAGTCGTTACGGGTCGTCAGAAGCCCAAAAGTCTGACAACCAGTCTTACCAAGAGGTATCGTATTGCCCAGTAATTGGGTTGTGGAGGTCAGATAGGCAGTCGCTCCATGTAAAATACTGGTATTCAGCTGCATCCGGTTAGACTGGAAGCCGACCCCTACATAGTTGGGAAAAGGCTAGGCAGACTGCAGATCGATTGACTTAGTAAACATATAAATAAGTTTATCGCTGTTTAACTCAAAATCTGAGACTCAAGAGTTGATCAATCACGTGTTATTTTGTAGTAGGTAACGTAATTTATGCATCTAGATACGAAATCAGTTATTATTTTTTTTTTGTGAGACCTCTCCGTGCCACGGAAAGCACGATAAGCCGTTGGATCCGGCTGCCATTCATGGATCTTTGACTGCCGCTACAATCTTGTTGTAAAGGTCAGATAGTCGCTCCATGTAAAATATTGGTATTCAGCTGCATCCGGTTAGACTGGAAGCCGACCTCAACACAGTTGGGAAAAGGCTAGGCAGATGTTGATGAGCCATAAGCTGTGGGTATGTAAATATATTTTTGCGTGTTGTATTATTCGTAAAAGAGCTACGTCTGGCAAAGTTTACATTAGCAACAAAACTTGCAGAAGTTACATTCCGCAAGCATTTTTTACTAAGAAACATGACGGAAGTGCCGCAATTATATGTACAGAGTGGATACGACAATACGACAATAAATGAAAATAAGAGCAGAACTAATGTATAGCAGTTTATAGGAATTATCAAATAAATCCTAACATTGAAATTAAAAAAGTGACTTTTTCTAACAAACTAAATAGCTTAAAAATTTAAACAAAATAGAACACCATTTTTAAATATTTTAACACGGCTGGCGACTGGGGCACTGACTGACCCAACACACCATTGTTTGTGACGATTTTTTGCAAGTTTAGGTTGGTATTGTTTCGGCGAGAAAGCGACGTAGAAATAAAGGAACTATCGTCTACGCATACGTATCTCTTTCGCACATTCAAAATTTTCGATTGACAAGAGTGAGTAGATGTAACTTCCGTATGCATTATTTTCTTATCTAATTCTGATGACACGCTTTATGGCTCTATGCCTCTGGTATAAGGTACAACATGCATTAATTCCCATATTGAAGTAGCTGGCAACACGTGCGTGAAGAATATTACAATGTCTTTAACCTTTATTTTTTTAGGCGAGGCTGGTCTAATAACTGTATTATCGGATACATCATGTTGAAAATCTTGAAAATGAAAAATATTGTATACGCAGATTGGGTACGTGGTTAGGTATAGTACGAAGTTTAATTAATTGTTGTATTGTCGTATCCACTCTGTATACATGGTAAGAATTGTGGCGGAAGTGGCCTTCTGCAAGTTTTGTTGACTTGCTTTTTCAGGTTTAGGTAAAACAAGAACCAAGTTGTACCTAATGGCTTGAACATGAGAGAGAAGCAAACAGGCCAACTACTTCAAGAGGATAGCTGGTGCGAGGCCTACCAAACACACACTGACAGTTGTAAAGCCGCATGACTGTCTGTAACTCCGCAAACCAACAAAGGCAAGGCAACAACACAATAACAAGTGACAGCGGGAGCAAGGAGGATCATCTCTAAATCGTTATACCTAAAATAGTATTTTCGAACAGTTTTGTTTATTCCAATATATCAAAACTTGGAACTGCTTAATAACTGTAATATAGGTACTGACCCCTGATTACCTAAAATATTGATTAATTAATTAAAATGTCGAAACTGTTCTCTCCCGGAATCGCAGTTATCTGTAAACTTTGTACTGTCTGTAGGTATAATTTGTTATCATTTACTTATGTACATAAAGTGCATGTAAATTTAATATATAATAATTATGTAGACGAATGTGTGTTGTGATTTATTCGTTACGAAATTCTGAACTTGTAGTTCCGTATAGGTACGCATGACTACAGATCAAGCTATACGTTTCCAGTATAAGCTGATCTCGCATTGATCAACACCTCACCTTTGATTTCCATACAATGAGAGGTCAGTGTAAACTGGAAATGTATAGCTTGATGTGTAGCCGTGTGTACCAATGATTAGAATTGGAAAAGTACGGATGCTTTCATTAATTAAATACCTACATATTTATCTTATTTACCCCATATTCTACTTTCTACTATTAGATTTTAGGGAAAGAATAAAGTTTTCAAATAAATAAAACTGCTTGTATTACTAAATCCAAGGTAAGCACTGTTCCTTAGTAAAGTAAGCTTTACGATGTCAATCAAAGGTAGTCTAGGCTAGCCTCACCGACAAACTCTGGCGCATGCGATGTGACTACAATTTTATTATATAGGGTGTAAGTGTAAACAGTGGCAATATTTTAAGGGTCATTACCTATACTCATCATTATGAACAACTTTTACTATGGGACCAAACCAGAAAACGCGAAAAAAACCAGGTGTTCAGTACATTTATGTTCGCATAATTCGTCAAAATGTAGGGAACAACTGATTTTTTTCCGTGATTTCAGGTTTGGTCCCATAGTAAAAGTTGTTCATATTTGATGAGTACAATGACCCCTTAAAATATTACCTCTGTTTACACTAACACCCTGGTAAATTTGCATTCAAGTAGGTACCTAGTCTTAAACGGAAGTTGTGTGATTCTATCTATTTTAACCGACTTCAAAAAAGGAGGAGGCTATAATGTTCGCCTGTATGTACTCGTACTTATGTTTTTCCAGTTTTTCATCGACATTTTCGTCAATTGTGGACCGATTTTAAAAATTTCTGTTTCATATGGTAGAGGAAGCTTGCGCGGTGGTTCTATAAAAATTTTATCAACTTTGCTTGGGTAGTTTTTGAGTCAACTTCAATAATACATATTTAATCCACTAATGTCAATCTTCATGATGTTATATTATTTATAACACTTACTTTCTGTCACTGTTGTTTACATATTAATCAATCTGCCTAGCCTTTTCCCAACTATGTTGGGGTCGGCTTCCAGTCTAACCGGATGCAGCTGAATACCAGTATTTTACATGGAGCGACTGCCTATCTGACCTCCACAACCCAGTAACTGGGTAATACGATACCCCTTGGTAAGACTGGTTGTCAGATTTTCGGGCTTCTGACGACCCGTAACGACTTCAAAGATCCACGAATGACAGCCGGGACCAACGGCTTAACGTGCTTTCCGAGGCACGGAGGAGTCTCGGTATTTTATTTTTATTTTATTACTTTTAGGAAAGCTTACAGCTAATACATTTCCATATTAAGTACAATGTGTAAAAGATGGCCAATTACAAGCTTCCACCAACGATTAAAGTGAGCAACATTAACAAATACGCGAAAACAGCGACGTAAGAAATAACTAAAATTTCACGCTCAAAAAATACAATAAAAAAGTTAAAAAGAAAAAATGGTTATACATCGAAAAAACAATTATTGAAAGTTTTCTTTAATTCCTTAATGCTACTAGTAAATAAATCTAACTCAACATCCTGACACACCATATTAAAAGTACGGCAAGCTCTTATCACGTACGAGTTCTGTCTGTATACAGTTCTAACCTGAGGCACATGGAGAAGACGTGGTCTCCTAAGAAATGCACTCGGTACACGAAGTCCGATCTTGCCTACCAACTCAGGGACGTCAGTAGATCCGTTCATAACGCTAAACAAGAAAGCAAGATCCGCAATTTTTCTTCGCTCGTGTAGAGGCAGAATATGAAATCTTTTACACCGACTTATATAATTCGGGAGATAGATATTTGAGCGATATTGAGTGTACCTCAAAAATCGCCTTTGTATACCTTCAAGTCGATTAATGTATACATTATAATTTGGATTCCAAACCTGAGAAGCATATTCCAGGTGGCTACGGACAAACGCACAATAAAGAATTTTCATTGTTTTAACATTCTTAAAATCTGAAGAGACCCTACATATAAAACCCAAGGCTTTAGAAGCCTGGTTAACTATGTTATTAATATGTGCATCAAACAGAAGCTTAGAGTCAAAAGTAACTCCAAGATCCCTGATGACACTCACTCTGGCTACCAAGGTATACGAAAGCCTATAATCGAACTTAACAGGAAAATAAAAGTATGTAAAGATCCATCCACGGACCAACCCCGGCAAGCGTAGCTTAACCTGATGGATCGACCCGTGCGGCTGTTATTACTTAGCCACGAGCTCCTCGTAGGTAGGTACCTTAACTAAAAAGTGAAAAATAAAAAACTATTTTACGTTACGAAGTACTAAGGTTTTCTTTTTTAGGGTTCCGTACCTCAAAAGGAAAAAACGGAACTCTTATAGGATCACTTCGTTGTTCGTCTGTCTGTGTTGTCTGTCAGTCTGTCAAGACCCTTTTTCTCAGAAACGCGTGGCAGTATCAAGTTGAAATTAATATCAAATACGTAGGTCTATAAAGCCCCTTGGAGTTATAAAAATATCAAGCTTACTAAGTCAACGCAATAAAAAAATACGGGCGTTTATGCGACATATTTTGATACTCGCAAATAAATCAAAACCTAGGGTATCCCGTTGACCTAGAATCATGAAATTTGGCAAGAAGCAAGGTCTCAGCACAAGTAAAAGAAAAAGTCCAAAAATTGTTAATTTGTAATTATATCACATAGAATTTTTTTTTTTGGTATTGCAATGTTAAAGTTTGTTCCGTAGTTGTGCGTGGTCCGACACGCACTTGACCGGTTTTTTTTTTTTTGTAAAAACGATTTATTTTTCTGTTCTAGATGATTCACTTGGAATTAAACAGTGATAAATCTACGATCTCTCCGACAGCAACATAGACTACTTGGTGTCGGAGAGATCTTCTTTTATCATGTCTTTAATCTTATGGCGTTTGATCATCAGCTTTGACTCATGATTTTAACCCTTTCGTGACTCAACCCTTGCTTATCGCCAAGGGTAAACGATGATCGCTGTGTGCTCATCTCTGTTTGCTCGAAGCATGCTTGAACTTTGTCCTGCATGTTCACATGCTCACGATCACGAGTGCATGCGCGAACGCAACTCAGCGGAACTATCTACGCGTTACGCGGGTCAAACGTCAATGGATTTGTTTTAATTTTGAATTTTAATGATAACGTTGCGTTAGATAATATTTCATAACTACTTTGTGTTGTAAGACCAGTTTTAATTCTTTGGTAGGTACCTACATGTTAGTGGATTTTGAGCTGGAGTTTAACAAAAACATACCTATATAAATTTAATCAAAATTAAAAAGTATTTTAAGCATTATTCTTAAACATCCTGCAAATAAGTTTTTAGTGCTAGGTGATTTTAACCAACCGAATATTGACTGGCACGCTGCGGCGGACGGTGATCATCTGTGTCCTGGTAATTTGCAAGGTCCCATTCAAATCAGCTTTTGTGATACTCTCACCGCTTGCAATTTGCTGCAGTACAACTCACATCGCAATGTGAACAATAGAATTCTTGATCTCGTCTTGTCTAACAGTAAAGTAGCTGTCACTTGCAGCCTGGATCCCCTAGTGCACGAGGATTCACGTCATAAGGCACTCTGCATCTCTGCCGATTTCGTTCAACTTCATCAGCTGCATTCTCGGCCTCGAGTCAAGTTCTTGTATGCTCAGGCGAATTATGACGCCATAATTGAAGAAATGATGGGAATTGATTGGCCATTAGAACAAAATTGTAGGTCTCTTGATGAAGCTGTTAAATTATTTTATGACATTATCAACCTGCTTCATAATAAACATATTCCATCAAAACTATCGCTCCAAGGGGTAAGTTTCCTCCTTGGTACAAAAGCCCTCTTATTAAATTAATTAAAGAAAAGTCAAAATTTAAAACCTATGGAAATCTCTCGGACTATCAATCTTTTGTTACCTTACGTCAACGGGCTAAAGATCAGGAGAAGGAAATGTTTGACGATTATATAGCAAACATTGAATTAGCCATTTATAAAAATCCTAGGGCTTTTTGGCAATATGATGTAAACAACAAACCAACTGTTACCCCTCTGTATTAAGGTTTGGTGGAGTATCGTCTGGTCTAGGGGAGGAAATCTGCAATATGTTTGGCGACTATTTCTTTTCGAACTTCCAAGAGCGACGCGACGCAAATGAATTCTTAGCCTCTGCAAGAATGGATAAGTCTACGGGTCTCGTATCAGACATCTCGAGGGTTTACTGCGAAAACCAACTAAGTGCAGTCAAGTCAGTTATGAGTTACTGCGTTTTAAAAGTTTATAACTAATTAAAATACTATAATTTTAGTAAATCCATGAAGTATCTTCTAAACCGTTTAACGTAGCGCTTAGCCGGTTTTACCCGTACAAAAAGCTCAACAAGATGAGAATTTAAATGCATTTATCTAATTTTTGTCAAAAATGTTGGTTAGCAGGTTTTCGCAGTACACCCTCGCAGATTCTGCTCTGTTGATGTGCGGGAGGAGGAGGTATTTCGTTTGCTAAAGCAAGTGGATATTAACAAATCAGCTGGTCCGGATAATATTTCACCAATTTGTATAACCAAATGTGCCAGATATCTATCCGTTCCATTGACATTATTATTCAAACGGTCATTTGGCTAGGGAGTGGTGCCTTCAATCTGGAAGTCAGCGTATATAACGCCGATTCATAAAAAAGGACCTAAGGATTGCGTTGAAAACTATAGACCGATCTCCAAACTCTGCGTGTTCGCTAAAATTATGGAAAAAATCGTACACGTTCAACTTTCTTCTTCACTGAAATTAAGTTTCTCCGAACACCAACATGGATTTTTAAAAGGTCGCTCCACCACATCCAATCTCGTGGTCTGTAGTGACTATCTTTCAGAGCATATGTCCAGGAGGTATCAGGTCGACGTTACAGTATACACTGACTACAGCAAAGGTTTTGATCGAATAGATCATGCGCTTCTTATTTGTGCAAATTGCTGGGGTTTGGTGTGAGGGGTAGCTTGTACAGATGGTTTGTATCATATGTTGAAAATAGATGCCAGACTGTAGTCCTCAACGGTTACACCTCGAGAGTGATGTACATTCCATCGGGGGTTCCCCAAGGATCCTTATTGGGACCTCTTTTATTCAATATTCTTGTTATTGACATCGCCTCTTGTTTCTTAAATTCAAAAATTTTATTATACGCGGATGACATGAAAATTCTGAGTCAAGTGTCAACCGTGGAGGATGCACACCTGTTACAGGAGGATCTGGACCGGTTCCATGATTACTGCGATTGAAATATTAGGTTGGGGAAAAAGTCTTTTCGCATTATAGTATGTATGAACTTAAAATAAAATATCTTTGGCTATACTATTTGTATCTGGCTGGTTTTGGTATCATTGAAAGTTTAAATTTTAAAGAACATAATTCCAAATTCAAATTAGGAAAATGTGTGATTTTCATTTGTTTTTCGTACTGTCAAGATGAGTGAATCTAATGAAGAAATTCGATACATTTTAAAATTTTACTACAAAAAAGGTAAAAATGCAACGCAAGCCGCGAAAAAAATTTGCGATGTTTATGGACCCAGTGCAGTGTCTGTGAGAGTAGCACAGATTTGGTTTAAGCGTTTTCAATCCGGAAATTTTGATGTCAAAGATGCACGTCGCTCTGGTCGCCCTATTACGGATAAAATGGATGCCATTTTTGAAAAAGTGGAGCAAGATCGGCATATCAGTAGTCACGACATAGCTGAAGAACTGGGAATTGACTACAAAACAGCTTTGGCGCATTTGAAAAAAACTGGGTACACAAAAAAGCTCGATATTTGGGTACCTCACGAGCTCACTGAAAGAAACCTAATGAACCGTGTACTCATTTGTGATTCTTTATTACGACGTAATGAAACCGAACCAATTTTGAAGAAGCTGATAACTAGTGATGAAAAGTGGATCACGTACGACAAGAACGTGCGAAAAAAGTCGTGGTCAAAGGCCGGTCAGGCTTCACAGACTGTGGCAAAACCCGGGTTGACTCGCAACAAGGTGATGCTGTGTGTGTGATGGGATTGGAAGGGCATTATTCATTATGAGCTGTTACCACCAGGCAGAACCATCGATTCTGAACTTTACTTCGAACAACTGATGAGATTAAGCAAGAAGTTGAGAGAAAGCGGCCGGAATTAATCAACAGAAGGGGTGTGGTTTTTCATCATGATAACGTTTTACCGTCACACATCTTTAGCCACTCAGCAAAAATTAAGAGAGTTTGGCTGGGAGGTGTTAATGCATCCGCCGTATAGTCCTGACCTTGCACCTTCAGATTTCCACCTGTTTCGGTCTCTTCAGAATTCTTTAGGCAGTGTCAGGTTAACATCACGAGAGGACTGCCAAAACCACTTGTCGCGGTATTTTGATCAGAAGTCCCAAAATTTCTATAGCAATGGGATCATGTACCTACCTACAAGATGGCAAAAAGTTATCGAACAAAATGGTACCTACATACTTTAGATAAATGTAAATAATGTATATTAAAAAATGTTTTGAATTTTCTTAAAAAATGCGAAGAAACTTTTTCCCCAACCTATTAGGTTGGATTTAATTTTTTTTTTTTTTTTTTTTTTTTTTTTTTTTTTTTTTTTTTTGGACATATCACACAACGCCATCTAGCCCCAAGCTAAGCAACCTAATGCTTGTGTTATGGTAACGAGATGGCTGATAAACTACTTATATACATTTTTTTTTTTGTAAATACATACATATTATAGATAGAAAAACACCCAGACTCGGAACAAATACTTGTAGGTCGTACAAATATTTGTTCCGTGCGGGAATCGAACCCGCGACATGCTGCGCAGCAGTCAATCGCTCAACCACTGCGCCAACCGTGTCGTCAAAAAAAACCGTGTCGTTAAATATTTCAAAGTGTTATATTTGTACATTTACTCGTAAGCCAAACCCTATTATTTATGATTACAAATTATCGAACAACTGCCAGAGTCAACGTCATCAAGGATCTTGGGGTAATTTTTGACTCAAAGTTTCTGTTTGATGCGCACATTGACAATATAGTCAACAAGGCTCAAGCAAGGGCAGCAAGGGCATTGGGTCTTATTTTTAGGGTCTCCTCTGAGTTTAAGAATGTCAAAACCATGAAAATTCTATACTGTGCTTTTGTCCGTCTCTATCTCGAATGTGCTTCTCAAATTTGGAATCCAAATTACAATGTTTATATTAATCGACTTGAAAGTATACAAAGGCGATTTTTAAGGTACACTCAATATCGTGCAAATACTTATCTTCCTAACTATACTAGTCGGTGTAAGAAGTTTCATTTTCTTCCCTTACACGAGCGAAGGAAAATTGCGGATCTTGCTTTCCTCTTTAGTATAATGAACGGGTCTACTGATGTCCCTGAGCTAAGATTGGACTTCGTGAACCGTCTGTGTTTCGTCGTAGACCTCATCTCCTTCATCTACCTATCGCGAAAACGATTTATAGGCAAAATACATATATTTTAAGAGCATGTCGAATGTGAAAAAAGAATTTAGGTAACTTTTTCTTTGAAGTGTAATTTTGTTGTGTAATGTATTTTGTTTTTGTTTGTTCTTTTCTGTTGTTTCTATGTTTAATTCTCACGCTGTTTGTACCGTTTCGTAAATTTTATACACAACTTTATATAAGTGGAAACTTGTAATTGGCCTTCTTCTACATAATATTTCTTCTTGAATGTATTGAATGTATTATTATGTGCAAGTTTTCTTAAAATTAATAAAATAAAATAAATATAATTGATTACCTATTTAAATAGTATTTTATAAGTGGAGTCAGCCTTAATGCCTATTTCTCTCTGGAGTTTTGAAGAAGAATACAAAAGGTATTATTTTACGTAGAAAACTGTAATTTCTTACATATTAAGTACCAAAGGGCAAACGAAACAAGTGTACCTAATCTTTAAAAAAAAAACCGGCCAAGTGCGTGTCGGACCGCGCACAATGAAGGGTTCCGTAGTTGGGATGAATTTATCTTAAGAACAAACTTAACATTGTAGTTGAAAAACATGTTCTCCCATACATTCCAACTGTAAATGTAAGTTTGTACTCACAATATTGATAGATTTACCATGTTATTTTAAGACCACAGACTTCTTATAGGTTTTCCTGTAATCTATAGGTAAAGATCTATTTTCAGTATTTTATTCAAAATTTTAGGCTCAGTGGTTTCGGAGATAAGGGGGGGGGGATGGTCAATTTTCGTCTATTTTCTTAAATAACTTTAAAACAATTTATATTAAAAATAAAATATATTTGAGACCCTCATAGTAAGCCTTTTCATTTGACATGCCACATGGTGTAGTTTGCAAAACTTTTTTTTTTATTTTCTTATTTGCCCCCCAAAAGTGACTTCTATATTCAAAATTCATTTATTTACTTTACCTGTCTGTGTTTGGGTCACAGAAATTCATATGTGTACCAAATTTCAACTTAATTGGTCCTTTAGATTCGAAGCAAATTTGTGACGGACAGACAGACAGACAGACAGACAGACAGACAGACAGACAGACAGACAGACGGACAGACAGACAGATTGATACACGAGTGATCCTATAAGGGTTCCGTTTTTTCCTTTTGAGGTACGGAACCCTAAAAACTAGCTTTTATAAGTCTGGATATCATTTAGGACTAAAGTCCTGGTCAAGGCGAATCAAACAAGTCCAAACTTTATAGGGTTGCGTCGTTTTATTACTGAGTTCCTGTGGCCACCTTCCGTCTCCATCATCAAAACAGCTCGATGGTACGAAAATATTGCATTGACACCGATTTTACATACGTAGGTATGCCAAATTTCAGCTCAATCGAACAACGGGAAATGGGTCAAAAACTTGCAAATTTTGAAAAGGATAACTTACATACGAACATGTAAGTTAAGAGGATGCGCCAAGGTAGCCCCCGAAATTCAAATTTTCTTGTGTTTTTTTGCAATTTGCAATGGAATACTCTGATTTCAAATCAGACCAATCCAGAGACCTTCTGGATTGGTCTGATTTGAAATCAGAGCATTCCACACACGCTTCCGGATTTTATGACCAATATTCCTCTGAACACGAGCAACAATATGAAAAAATAAATGGCGTCTCTTTTTGTAAATTAAGTACTTATGATACATCCCTCTCACAGAGAGGAGGCCTGTGTTCCAGCAGTAGGAACATTATAGGCTGTAGATTTATGATTTTATCTACGTAGGTGCGTGTTTCTACGTGACGCATCATGAAACAACCGAAAGTTACAAAGTAGGTAGGTACTACACATTCAAGCAAGTAATGCAATAATGCAAGCAAGCTTCATCATCTGCCTAGGCTTTTCCCAACTATGTTGGGGCAGCTTCCAGTCTAACCGGATGCAGCTGAATACCAGTATTTTACATAAAGCGACTGCCTATCTGACCTCCACAACCCAGTTACCTACTGGATAATACGATACCCTTGGTTGGTAAGACCGGTTGTCAGACTTTTGAGCTTCTGACAACCCGTAACGACTGTCAAAGATCCACGAATGACAGCCGGGAACAACGGCTTAACGTGCTTTCCGAGGCACGGAGGAGTCTCATTATGTAAAGATGGTGACCCATCCACAGACCAGCCCCGGCAAACGTAGCTTAACCTGATGGATCGACCCGTGCGGCTGTTATAACTTAACCACGAACGGAAAATGTCCAACAATATTCAGATGAAAGGTTTTGCTATAATTATTATATTATTTTGCTTATTATAGTTGTCGGAGAACGATGTGGGTATATGATCGAAATACCAAGGCCAGAACGGCCAGTTTTGCAGAACCAAACTTTTGATGGTAAGAATACTTATTTATCTATAACAATGGTGGTTGTATTGAGGAAAAGATGGCTTAATTATTTTGTTAAGACTATTGTTAGACTTTCGGGCTTCTGACGACCCGTAAAGACTATCAAAGATCCACGAATGACAGCCGGGAACAACGGCTTAACGTAGGTAATTTCCGAAGTACGGAGGGGTCTTGGACTCTTGGTCGATGCAAGCTAATGATAATGCAAGCAAGCATACAGAAACTTATTGTTTTCATTTATTCAATTAATATTCTGATAAATCTTAATAAACAACGTACCTACCGCACTTAATCAATTGTTATTGTACCTACCGTTCATTACAAATGGCATCCATCGAATTAAATTATTTACAATTCTACCTACTTTAGTAATTCCAATGAATGAATCTTCTTCACGTATTGAATTAAAGTTAACCTCTATTTGATATAAATAGTATTAAAAGACACATAATAATCATTATTTATAAAGAAACATTGAATATTGAAGAAGCAGGGGCAGAAGTCGTCACACAAGATACAATTTAAATTAAATCCTAGTTAAACTGAATCATCGCGCTATTTAGTAAGAAAACTAAAACAATAAAATCAATGTCAAAACCGGTAATAAAATAAATATAAAAGTTATTAAAAATAAAACTCACTTGTGTATTGATAAGGGTGCCTTGATTCGTCAACGAGCTGCTCTCGACTGAGAGGGGTTCTGCGCCGGCGCACGGCCCGCAAGTCCGCCCATAGGCGAGCAAAGCGGACCTTATCGCGGGTCAATATTTGTTACTAGACGATCATTGATTTGTTTACAACAGATACATAAATGATGGTTAGTTGACTCTTAGGTGATTAAGCTTAACACTTTTCTCGATGATACTATTTTGTTATTGAAAAGTAATCCAAGTTACTCACGTTCTAGATTATCTTCTTACTACATACTTATTATAAACTAGCTGCGCCCCGCGGTTTCACCCGCGTAGACCGAGATAAAAGGTAGACTATGTTTTAATTCAGGGTATAACCTTCTAACTGCGAGATGCGGTAGCCTATTTCATAACGATTCCAACGACAGTTTAATATACAGCTCTCATACAAAACTTTACAGATATCGTCTACCGCGCGAGACCACCCAGAAATACTCTACACAAAAACCCACAAAAACAAAATGGCAGTTTCATTGAAAAGGTTATGCAATCCATATACCAAATAACATCCAAATCGGTCCAGCCGTTTGAGCGTGAAGAAATAACAAACATACATACACACGCGCACACACACACTCACAAACTTTCGCCTTTATAATATTAGTGTGATTATACAGCTGCTGCCCGCGACTTCGTCCGCGTGAAATTTCTTGTTCCCCTGACCCACCTCGTCGCATCGCATTGCCTGCCCGCGCTATTACTTCCTTTCGCTTAGGGGTTACTTCTGCCTTTTTTTTCTTTTATTTCGGCACGTAAAGGTCCTAAAGTGATGTTACGCCTATTGTTATGCCTATAGTCTTCCTTAAGATTTGGGCTATAAAATGCAAAAAGATTTTTTAAAGTCCGACTGGTAGTTCCAGAGATTAGCACGTTCGTTCATCGTATCCCCTTCCCGCTAACCTCTCCCTGCCCCTCTCACCCACTCTAATACCCCCTTCATCACTTACCCTTCCTCTCCCCCTCACCTCCACCTCACCAACCCCTCCCTTCCCCCCTCCCCCTCTAAACCAGGGTAGTTTTAAAAAACTATTAATGGCAAACTTTATTACTTAGGCAAGTATCTGTACAAGTTTCAAGTTAATTAACCAAATGAATAAGATTTTTCATATAAACTGTATTTCCTGTTTTCGTGCCCACAGGAGTGGAATTTTGGTATACATATGAAATTCTGTGACCCAATCACGATCATCATCAATCATAATCATCACGAACGGGTTTTGAATATGGGGTCAGTCTATGAGGGTATCAAATAAAAAAATTAATTGTTTCGAAGTTATTTAAGGAAACAGACGAAAATTGACCATTCCCCCCCTTAGGTAATACGGACTGGTATCCGCAACTCCACGTCAATGCGCGTATTTTGCGTATACAAAAAAGAGGAAACTACTGAGTCTAAAATTTTGAAAAAAATACAGACTACCTGTAGATTACAGGAAAACCTATAAGAAGTCTGTGGTCTTAAAACAACATGATAAATCTCTCCATATTGTGAGTACAAACTTACATTTACAGTTGGAATGTATGGGAGAACATGTTTTTCAACTACAATGTTAAGATTATTCTTGGGATAAATTCATCCCAATTACGGAACCCTTCATTGTGTGTGGCCCGACACGCACTTGGCCGGTTTTTGGTCTCAAGTATAAGGCCTCTGCCTCGAATTTTGCGGGCAGCGAGGCGGCAGCGGCGGCGGCGCGGGAGCGGCCGGATTTTATGCGTAAAAACAAATGGACCGGACCTCGAAAACAGCGGCGCGGAAGCGGGGTGGGACAATGCGAGACGCGCCGCCGCCGCTGCCACCCCGCTGCCCGCAAAATTCGAGGCAGAGGCCTAAGAATACTGAGTTAATCGCGGCGCGACATTAAACGGAACGCGTATGGCATTTTTATACTCGTGATAACTTCGAAATTAAATGTCCGATTCGAATGAATTAAAAAGTATTTTATTGCTACATAAATACCCTTGATGATAAAACTATTTATTTGAATAAGAATTAATACTACGTTACTAATGTAACCAACTTTTGTTTCTACCGGCGATCTAACTAAATTTTAGAACACAAAAGCTTCTATTGTGACTTAACTATGACAGTTAGATGTATTGCCTCGCAGACTTTTTTGAAGGTGATAATGAGTATATTAATCATGTAGTACATACTTTTTATGTATCATCAATAGTTTTCTCAGCGACCGCCAAATAATGACTTTTATAGACAAAATTTATCTACTTTAGTTTACATTATTGCAATTTTCTTAAGGATATCTAAATTTTTTGAAAATAAATTATAGCATATGTTACTTCCTGATAATTTAACTTTCTATTGGGGAAAAAATGATTCAAATCGGTCCAGTAGTTTCGGAGCCTATTCGGTACAAACAAACAAACAAAAAAATCTTTCCTCTTTATAATATTATTAGTATATTAGTATTAGTAAATATTATTATATTTAACTTACGTTCTCCATATTCTGTCATGTCGTAAAAACCTTGCAAAGCAGGACGGGACACTATTATAAAATCAACTGCTGTCCGTTAGTCTCCCTAAAACTCAAAAACGGCTTGACCAACTTGAAGTACCTAGTCTCCTCTTTACTAGGGTGGTTTAAAAGAAAAAAAAACCGGTCAAGAGCGAGTCGGACTCGTGCACCGAGGGCTCCGCATCATCATTTATATGTAATTTTTGTTGATGATTTCTGAAAAACTGTGCTATTTAGCGACATTGTTTTATTTTTCCTGTAACCTGTACATAAACTTCTATGACATAAATAATTTCAGATTTTTCTCTATGCAAACATCGGAGATAAGGAAGGGGAACTGTATTTTTTTTTAAATATTTTTCATCAAAAGTAGAAAACTATACTACCCAAAAAAAAAAAGAAAAAATAAATGTTTGAAAATGTGAAAACAGAGTTCTTTCATATGATACCCCACATGCCCTCGTAGCCCCACTTCGAATTTTTAAGACCCCCTTTCAGTCTCAGTTGCAAAAAAAAACATATTTTTTATTTCTTTCCTAATTGCAAAATAGTTTGGCAAACGTCATCTAAAACTGTTCCAAATTTCAAGTTGATAGCATTAGTACCTAGTTCTTGAGTTATCCAGCTGTGACAGTCGGAGAAACAGACAGAGAGACAGAGTCGCACCATAAGGGTTCCTTTTTACCATTTTGGTACGGAACCCTAAAAATTGGAAAAAAAAATTTTTTTGACAGGACAGGACAGGTCTGGCGGGTTAGCTAGTCTACCTACTTATATAATAAAGACCTTTAAATGTACTATAATAGACAACAGTTTTTGTATTTCTTGATACAAAAACAAAAGAAAAACGATAATGAGCGTTAGCAGCTTGGGTTATGATGACAAACCCGACTCCTACCGACAAGATTCATTATAAAATTTATTTTAAGTTATGGAATTTTCTAATCAAATCTATCAAGATTAGATTTAAATTAGTAAGTACCTCTAAAGATACTATTAAAATTATTAAAAGCAATTAATGATCATCAAAACCATCAGCGAGTTGTAAAGGTCCACTTTACTGCTGTGCACAATCAGCTTACGCGCAGCGTCCGGACTCCAAGCGAGTGAAAGAATAGTGACGATAAGAAAATGAGATAAAAAAACTATTTCAGTTTATATTTACCGTTATATTTATCTCAAACACATTTATTTTTCAATTAAGTTGCGTAAAACTTCAATGGAGGCCTGTCGTCATGGACCCGTATCCGTATCTTACGCCATACAAAAAAGACTTTCCCTGATACTCCACAACGCATTGCTAAAGTGAGTGTAGGCTGCAACGCATTCCTAACCAGAATAAGAATACAACAAACACACACAAGACTTGCGCGTGTCTTTTCGAAACTACACAAATACATCGAAACAAAGAGGCGTGGCTTACATGTTACATATATTTGAATACGCAGAAGACAGCTTGCCTAAATGAATATGTAGATTTTAAAACTTTTTAAACTTTCGCGATTTGCACACATTATAAACAAAAAAAAAAAATTAAATTGTGAAGACCAAGTGAGGGTAGATGCCA
The DNA here is from genome assembly GCA_946251885.1 of Cosmia pyralina. Lineage (NCBI taxonomy): Eukaryota > Metazoa > Arthropoda > Insecta > Lepidoptera > Noctuidae > Cosmia > Cosmia pyralina. Next base: position 24,426,540 of record OX276351.1, read on the forward strand.
ACACCCGCACTTTACGAAGACGTCGCTGAGCTGTCATCAGTCCTCCCGTGACCACGATCGCTGCAAGGCGGTCGAAACGTCGGGAAACAAGTAGGTACCTGTTTACCTCGTAAAAAGGAATATCGCGAGAAGACCCGTTTTTGGTTTTGTTTATAATGTAGATTTTTTGTGTAATGTTTCGAAACGACACGCGCAGGAGACCCGGCTTTATCTTTGCCTATTAGATGCAACTGACTATAGTAGATATACTTTAGCCGTATATAAATCGCTATAGCGCTATATCTTTTGTTGTGAAGATATCCAATAAGTGCTGACGAGGTACTCACAGGCTTACCTACTTAAATTAAGTATTACGTTTATTGAGGCATGAGGAACAGGGTGTAAAGTTCACTCATCCTCCATAGAAAAGGGAGGATCTTCCGACCAGATGGGTGTAGTCTTTGGTGGGCAACGCGGCCCGACGGCTGATGTCTGCACGTTCTAGTCGCGCGGTAAACTCTAATTGATTGATAATTGATGTAGATGCCGCCACACGTTGATTAGAAGTATTAGAAGAAATCCGGACAGCTAAAGCCATCCAAAATGGCAGGTTGTCCCGTAATCTCGTTATAGTATAGCTATTCATATCGTCACCACTTCACCAGTCATGTGTGCAAATTATAAAAATATTTTGATCAATGACAAGGGATCAAATCATTTTTTTAATTTGTACACATGACTGGTGACGATCATGAATAGCTACGTTAACGGGATTACGGGACTCCCGCCATTTTGAATGGCTATCGTCGATACAGAAACAATAAGTTCTGACTGGTCAGAACAGATGTGTACAGTACAGGTAAGTGTGTAGGAAGATAGACACACACACTTACCATGGAAGCTTTGAAGGTCTACTCCCAGCATAACTCATACGAACCTACTCGTAACTTTCTTCCTTGGATGGCAGGGGAGAGCCCAATTCACATTTCATCCACCGGACAACTAACTTCAGTACCAAAGCGTGTCGCACTTGCTGCGCGCTCTAGAAAAAGACTTGTCACAAAAGTATAGGTGACAAAGACGACGCTCTAAAAATTTGACCTTTTTCTAAAATATGACGAATCTTACGGAGGCGGGTACAGCTACTAAACAATAAATTAGTGGGTGTACTTAGTGATGACGCCTAACAATCTCAGTTTCAGTCAGGAGCTCGTGGCTAAGTAATAACAGCCGCACGGGTCGATCCATCAGGTTAAGCTACGCTTGCCGGGGTTGGTCCGTGGATGGTGACCATCTTCACATACCGTGACTCCATCGTGCCTCGGAAAGCACGTTAAGCCGTTGGACCCGGCTGTCATTCGTGGATCTTCGTCATTCGTCAGAAGTCCCAAAGTCTGACAACCAGTCTTACCAAGGGGTATCGTATTACCCAGCTATTGGGTTGTGGAGGTCAGATACGCAGTCGCTCCATGTAAAATACTGGTATTCAGCAGTATCCGGTTAGACTGGTACCCGACCCCAAAATAGTTGGGAAAAGGTTAGGCAGATGATGAGTGATAACGCCTAACACGTAGCGGAATTCTGGGAGTCTATAAGATTGCTATCGACACACTAAGATAAAGAACTGTAGTTAAAATAGTTTTCTTTCAAACCTCATGCTATGTAAAATACAAAGCATCTCTAACTATGTTGGGGTCGGCTTCCAGTCTAACCGGCCGGATGCAGCTGAATACCAGTATTTTATATGGAGCGACTGCCTATCTGACCTTCACAACCCAGTTACTGGGTATCACTATACTCCTTGCTAAGACTGGTTGTCAGACATTTGGGCTTTTAACTATCCGTAAAGACTGAGAGACAATTTCGTAAAAAAAATACTATATATATTCAATTTACATTGTTTACATACCTAGGTAAATAATTTATAAGATAATCATAATATCAGCTGTGAGTCAGTCATCTTGCATGTTGCTAATTCTCAATCAGGGGGTAAAGCGTCAGTGGTTTGTATTTGTACCAGTATCCACGTGGTTTAGAAGCGTGAAAAGGTCAGGGATCATGTTTGTGCGTGCGTGGTATCTTCATATTTCGTCAATCGGTGATAGTGTTAGAAATTGCTAAACGTGACGAATTTGATAAACTTCAGGACAGCGTCAGTCTTCACCTTGAGAATCTCTTCAATGGCAAACGCGCTTTGAACGATAAAAGAATCATCATGTGAATTTAGTAAGTATATGTTCATGTAGTATTTTTTTATCAACTTTGACATTATATTTTTTAGGTTTTTATTTTTAATAATTGAATATTTGATAATTTTTGTAACGTAACTCCTATCTATTTTTAACAGACTTCTAAAAAAGGAGGAGGTTCTCAATTCGGATGTTTGTATTTTTTTTTTTTATGTTTGTTCGCGCATAACTGCGTCGCTTGCCAACCGATTTGAAAAAATATTTTTTTGTTGAAAAGGGTATACTTCCCAAATGGTCCCATTTTTGTCAAAACCCAGTTCTGATGATGGGATCCTGGAGAAATCGAAGGAACTCTTCAGATATTATAGGCACACCTATAGCGATTTGGGTATTTTTTATAGTAGCTCGTGCATTTGCTCTCGGAAAGCACCACTTGGTGAAGTGGAACTGATGATGAAGACCACAGATGGCTACCGGAACTACTCAATGATAAATATTTCACGGGTTGCGATTCGATTACTTTAATATGGTTGCTAAGCAATTTCCGCTCGTCACACAATGCGTGTGGTGAGTGGTTGTTGAGGAGTTCTCCTGGTTCTTACCAGCAGAACTCCTCAACAATTAACGTCCCAGCATCGGGAAAAGCAATATTTTGTAACATGTGATGAGCAATTGACATTAGACTATTGTAACTTACACAAATTATAAACAGACCCACTAAAAAGTGAAAAATAAAAACTTTTTTACAAAAAAATACAACCGACTTCCAAAAACAACACTACAAAGTGAAAAATAACTTTAATTTCGGAAGTCGGTGGCAAACACGAAAATACATTTAATCAGACACCGACTTCCGAAATTAAAGTTATTTTTCACTTTGTAGTGTTGTTTTTGGAAGTCGGTTGTATTTTTTTGTAAAAAAGTTTTTTATATGAATGAATAATGCAATCAACCAATTTTATTTTATTTATTTAGTTATGTCAGCATTGTTGTTATTATTTTTTCGAAATCTATACTTATTATACATCAATATTTGCACACCATGACAACATGGTAAACATGTCAGCACATCTCCATGTACTTATAAACATCTTGCATGCATTTTTATTTAATTTTTTCTTTATAATTGTATGTACACACATGTTTGAGTAAATAAAGTTATCTGAATCTGAATCTGAATATGTTCTTCTGCAAATAAAATGCAGAGTACTAGGAGAGCTCTATCTGACTGCAGTTTCTACAGTAACTAGGTACCAGATAAGTGCCCCCGGTCTTGAGTAGTTAGCTTGCGTATCCTGTGCTGAGCTCACGCATCGCGTCGTACGTCCACCCAGTAATAGGACTCGCCTATTAACCCGTCGCGCGCCAATTAGCAGACACAATTGAAATTCTATTGTTATCTGTACACATGGTGTACAATCGACATTTTAAGAGTTAAGGAACGCTGTCCCAAATTAGACGCATTATTAATTTATCTAAACTAATAATAAAGCTGAAGAGTTTGTTTGAACGCGCTTATCTCTGGAACTACCACTCGGATTTGAAAAATTCTTTTTGCGTTTGATAGCCCAGTTCTTGAGGAAGGCTAGCTATTTAACATCACGCTAGGACAATTAGGAGCCGTGCATAAAGAAAAAAAGTCGGTAAACGAAGCAATAGCGCGGGCAGGCAATGCGATGCGACTTGGTGGGTCGAGGTAGCAAGAAATTTCACGCGGACGAAGTCGGGGGCAGAAGCTAGTTATACATGAAACAAAAGGTATTATATTAAAACATATATATTAAAAGAAATAATTAAATTATCTTTAAAATGGTGAAGGTTTCATAAAAATACGCTTGATAGTTTTTACGTGATTCTCAGTTTTTTATCCGCATTAGACATAAATAGACAAACTAAATACACTAAAATATTAATTTATTAAAATTATATTTTTGCTGCTCTAATTTAATAATTATTTACTTCCCAAATCATTAACACTACTCGTTTAGCGTGATCTTTAGTTTAAAATCATTAAAAGTCGGTTATCGTCGCCTTAAGTAGTTCTGTTTGGGTTTCTTCTCAGCGCGTCGATGCCGATGCAATCCGAATTGAGAATGTTGTCAAGTCTGCCAGACACTGTTAGACGTAACAGGCGGAATGATATGTTACGCGGACGGAGCGCTAAAACAGCCTTAACCCGTCGCGCGCCAATTAGCAGACACAATTGAAATTCTATTGTTATCTGTACACATGGTGTACAATCGACATTTTAAGAGTTAATGTGGAAAAGCATATTCTGCATAACCCCGCAAGTATATATCAAAATACCAAAATCTATCAGAGTTAAATTTAAATGGATTTAAAAAGAAGCTCAAAGACTTCTTATGTAATAAATGTTATTATAATTTAAACGACTACCTAAATCATACTTTGACATCCTAATTGAATTCAAATCTTTTTATACTTTGACATCTTACTCTTTGATACTTTGACATTATATAAATAATTTGACATCCTAAATAAAATGTGTGTGTTTATGATATTATTTCTATCTGACGTAAATTAAATTTTAATTTGTAATAAATGTATGTAGGTACCTACCTAATATTTGCACGCCACACTTGGCAGAATATGATGATACCTGTGACTAATCATAAGACCATTTAATGTACCATATTCTGACAAATAAATAAATGATTTGATTTGATTTGAAGTGTTATCAATTTATCATTATCAATGGAAAAAAAGTACATATAAGTAGATATTCTTAAAGAGACTTTTTATTTAACGCTAAATGAGTCATTGTTTCAAAAAATAATATGGTATGAAACAAAGTGATAGTTACCATTAGAATTAAGACACAAGAAAAGAAAAGTAGACATAATTATCTACATTATGGCTATCAGAGAGGTAGCTATCGTTCTTAAGTATATCGATAACATCTTAACAACTCCATATTTGAAAGAAACAAAGATATTCCTAATATTTTCAGAACACAAAAAAAATACAATCGCAATGTGTTATCGTAGACTATCGCCCGCCTTAATCGATATGTAAAATAAGTAATTATCGCCCAATCTTATCAGTTATGACGATTTAGGCAAAAAATAACACATCGTCGCATTCAATCAAGACAAACAAACTGGTCGGCTTGTGTTTACTTAAAAAGAATAATAAGTTTTTAACTTTAAATAAGTGATTTTGGTGTTAAGTGTACAGACGTAGGTATATAATAGTGTTGCAAAGTTAAACTTACAACAAAAAGTCGAATAAACAAATATACGGTGAGATTTATTATCTTTTTATTATTATTTATGAAGCAGAAAAGGATATGGACACAACAAATGAGTAATGAAATCGATCATCCGGTTTCGATAAATTGTGAATTCACCTACGAGTACCTCGTTTTTTATTCGCGAATTAGGTAATAGTGCTATAGTTTTTGGAATTAATTTTGTATTTTGTCTACTTACCTCAGTTGGAAAATAACAAATAATGATTCCCGTGGCCTAGCCTCCCCCAATTTTTGGTATCATCATAATCAGCCTATAATGTTCCCACCGCTGGGACACAGGCCTCCTCTCGGTGACAGGGAGTGGGCTAGGTATACTTATTTGTAAACACAAACATTATGAATAAGAGTGTACTTAGGTACATAAAGGCTTGATTATGTCCTAAATAACAGGGCAATAAGGAAGTAAGACTTTCCCGGATTTTAATTGTAGGAATCGGTCAATGGGTCATTTAAAACGTTAGCTGCCAGACAATAGACATAGCAGACAATGAATTGTTTGTGGTCACCGGCGCGGCGTGGCAATTTAAGTAACAAGAAAAAGCCCGCGGATTGATTTTAAATTAGAAGGTGAAAATGTATCCTTTTCAGTTTTTTCAATATACACACATCAAAAGTGTCTAGGGATCAACATATATTTTTGCAATAACTTTTCTCCTGATTGATATTAATTAAAATTTTCTTTAAGGATTCATCAAATAAAGTGTTTTCGTTTGTCACAGTAACGATAAACCAAGTCACCTTTGCATTAATAAAGAAATTTGCCATTTTCCTAATAAAGGGATTTTTGACATTTGAACCACTAACATTAAAGTTCGAAAAAAAGACTGAAATAACAGTTTTCTTTAAAATTTTATTGGGTATCTTAAACAATTAATAATCCGTGTTTCTACCGCGAACACTAACAACACAAGAACATCGGTTTGGCATACTCAAAATGAGTTCATCCAAATCACGCTGTGGAATGGCCGCCCATGTTCGTTGCAACAACAAAAAAAGGTCTTCTTGCGACTGGATACCCTCCATATTCGGCAGAGCTCTTCTCTGTAGCATATCCCATGCATGCTCAATCGGGTTCAAGTCTGGCGACTGAGCAGGCCAGGGCAGGACATTGATGTTAGCTGCGGCGAGAGTCTGTCTTACAACTCTTGCGGTGTGCGGTCGTGCATTATCATGCATTAACTGAAATAAGGGACCGATTTGCACTTGTAGAGGAACGATGACGTCTGATACAATCGTCTCAGCATAAATTTGAGCGTTGAGGTTGCCTCTGATCCAAATCAACTCAGTTCTTCCGCCGATCCAAATACCCGCCCATACCATGATGGTTCCACCACTATAAGGATGGACTTCCTGGCAGGATTTTAATCGCTGTTGGCGTCCAGGGGTTCTCCAGTGTCGTATACGTCTTGTATCCGGTCTCATACCAAAACGAGACTCATCAGAAAAGCACACGAAACGCCATTGTTCTTCTGCCCAATTTCTGTGTTCAAGAGCCCATTGATATCGAATCCTACGATTGTGCATTGCTATAGGTGGTACCCGTAGCGGTCTTCGGGAATGAAGGTTCACTTCATGCAAGCGGTTTCTGACTGTTTGGTCGCTAATTAAGTTCCCTGAAGAGTGATGAAGCCTCACGGCTAACATCATGGCGGTTATAGTTGGAGCTCTTCGAGTTAAGATTTGAATGTATCGGTCTTGTCTCCGTGTGGTGCAGCGATACCGTCCTCCATGGCGCTCAGCCACGGTACCAGTGCTTCGGTAACGTGTCCAAAGTCGACTGATAACACTCTGACTTGTATTCAGAGCTAAAGCCACAGTACGTTGCCGGGAACCAGCTTCTATCATTCCCACGGCTCTGAGCATTTCTTCCCTGCTTAAATGACGTCGCCGCTCCATAATAACGTTGGTTTTAATCAGTAGTAGGGAAACAGTAGCACTAATAATGTCTTCAATGCGTTGTATGTTTTTATAGGGAAAATATTGACAGCTGATTTTCATCTTTTACTCGAATTTGATTCACAGTTCCTGATTCAAATTATGAAATGCACCAAAAAGGATCCATATAAATTTATAAAATCATAAATTTATTACAAAGCCACATCTCAATCTCAAGAAATCCGCATAAAAATGCTTGATCCCTAGACACTTTTGATGTGTGTATATCTGGCAATCAATGCAAAATTTCGATATACTTTCTATGAAACTTTTTGTACAAAATTTAATTTCCAATCGAAATGGCTAGTTTAAAAAATTTAAAACTTTTTTTTTATGCCAAAAATAGATCTTGTGGGTTAAAAATTTACCGAAATATTGCCACTCGAACATAGCTTTTTTTTTCGATTTTTATCCCTCATGAAGTCATGTGTTTGTGTGTGTGTGTTTTTATTCTCATTTTGTTGAAAAAAATATTATGCTGTTCGCCGATGGCATTGTGCTGGTTGCCGAGAGTGGCAAAGGCCTCTGCCTCGAATTTTGCGGGCAGCGGGGCGGCAGCGGCGGCGGCGCGGGAGCGGCCGGATTTTATGCGTAAAAACAAATGGACCGGACCTCGAACACAGCGGTGCGGAAGCGGGGCGGGACAATGCGAGACGCGCCGCCGCCGCCGCCGCCCCGCTGCCCGCAAAATTCGAGGCAGAGGCCTTAGAGATATCCAGAGCAGATTGGAGGTGTGGTGGGAATGACTGAAAAACGTTGGCCTGCGTATTCGTTAAGTGATTTTGGCGGTTTCTCCAGTCACGTGCCCATATCTCTCGACGTCGTAACGCCCTTACCGACTGCTCTGACTTTAACTGAAAAGGAGGCAAAACCTGGATGTGGCTGGCTGGATAGGAGTGTAGGTATTGGCATAAGAAAAGAGAGGCATATGCCCAGCAATGGGTGAAGTCGGGCTGTGGATGATGATGAAGATGATAAACCGGAAAGCATTATGCTGAGCGGTAGACGTTTTGCGTAGATGTGACGCATATTTTCCCCAAAACTTGCTTTTTACATTGTTTATTTTATTTTGTTGTCCTTTGCGTCATGTTTACCGCAAATAAACGTATTTTCTTTCTTCTTTCTTTCTTTCATTTATGTAGGTTCATAATAATCATACTTAGCTGATTATTTACTTTTTGTTTATCATTCTTCCTCTTGTTTCCTGCTAAAAAGTGCCTTCTAAGTATTAGAAAGAACTTCTTTTTCCCTTCATAGTTTGATAATAAAATTTTATTCTGCCCCACATTCCAATTGTATGCGAATTAGCTTATCAGAGCTATCTGAATGCGCTCATCTAAATCCTTGATAGTCTTGATTGCACAAATTAATTAAATCTTTTGTAATTTTATTTATTTATTTTGATATTTATTTATTTGTTTTGTTTATTTTTTAAGTTTAAAGGCTAGGCAGATTGAAGTCAGCACATATTTTGGTATTAGAAGTGACGGATTTAAAAGTACATTTGACATGTAGGTATAGTACCGCCCTTAGCTAAAACAGAAAGACCCAGAAAACTATTTTGGGAAGAAGGCACATTATATCTGTTTACGCTTACTAATTAATGAACTTAAAACATCACGGGTGACAAATAAAATAAACAAGGATCTATATTGCGTAGAACTTTAGAAATATATCGTCAACAGAGTGTAGGTATATATGATGCAAATCATCACACTAATTATTTCACACTAATATTATAAAGGCGTAGGTTTGTGAGTGTGTGTGTATGTTTGTTACTTCTTCACGCTCAAACGACTGGACTGATTTGAATGAAATTTAGTATGTAGATAGCTTATACCCCGGATTAACACATAGGCTATTTTTTATCCCGATCTGCGTGGGTAAAACCGCGGGCGGAAGCTAGTAATAAAATAAACGTGAAGTATATATAGAATCTAAATAACCATATAATTGGTTTAGAGATACATTCATTAATTATGCCATCTGTCTCAATCATTGTAATCACAGAACAGATTTTGTTTTCTGTTCTGTGATTGTAATCATAAACTAACTCATAAAATCACCGTGATTAGAACGTATTATTATGCTAACTGTAGTTTCTACATCTGTGATCTACATAGTATGATTATGACCAACGATCTGACAGTCATTAGGAGCCTCGATCAACAACTCGTGAGGCTCGGTAGAGGCTGGATCAAAGGCTTATCAGAAGGTGTAAGTGTAAACAGTGGTAATATTTTAAGGGGTCATTGTAACTTTATTGTATTTATTGTTTTGTATAACTTTTACTACGGGACCAAACCTGAAATCGCGAAAAAAATATCAGCTCAGTACATTTATTTTCGCATATTTCGTCAAAATGTAGGGAACAGCTGATTTTTTTTTCGCGATTTCAGGTTTGGTCCCATAGTAAAAGTAGTTCATAATGAGTACAATGACCCCTTCAGAGGTTTTGCACATTTAACGTTACACGTTGTATTTATAATATACTTATGATAGTTCTCTTCGATACGACATGCATTTCGAGCAGCACCCTAATTGCGTACCACACTATCGATTGGAATCGGTTTCATTTTGACAGTTCAACAACATCCATTGCGTTATTTACGTTGTTGAGCACACAAATTTTTCGAACATATGAAGCAATGGATAAGCTATTTGTTTCAAAATGATTCAAATTCCGATTGGTAGTGCGTTACACAATTAGGGCGCTGGTTCCTGTCATTTGGTTGGAGCCCTATACACGTAGCTTGGACCCAGTTCTCAAAATCGATCAATATTGTTTTATTAAGAAATGTTTCTTTATGTAAATGTGTATTTAATAGGTATGGATATAGATAATTTGTTCTAGGTATGTATATTACGTTAGGTACCCACAGCGGAAATTAATCGTCATCACCTAGAGCTTTTAGTACAATAGATAAAATAAAATATACTTTAGTAAATTACATTGTTATGTAGTATTTGAATCTTTTATACGTTTTCAGCACAGTAGTGCTATTCTGTAAATATCTCACCGTGATAACTTAGGTGAAGTGAGCGAGAAGTGACTCGTCATTCTACCTAATGCTAGGGGTTGACACTATTGACAGCTCACTTTAAGATCACTTCACCTAAGTTTTCACGGGGAGATATTTACAGAATAGCACTACTGATTGTCTAGCTCCGTGACGAGATTACATTTTTTGTATATTTCACAACAAACGTATGATAAATGATTGACTAGGTATTCAATGTTTTTTATATCCTTTAGGGGTCTATATTTATATAGATGTTACTTGACTGTGACTTCTCTTTTTATTTATAAAAAGAGAATTCCTGAGTGACTGACTGACTCAGCAACGCCCAGCCCAAACCCTTGAACCTAGAAAGCTGAAATTTTGTTCAGAGGTTCCATTTATAATGTAGACAAGGAATAAGGAAGGATTTCCGGGTAGTTATTCCCGTGGGATATTTTCCGATATCCACGCGGGCGAAGTCGCGTTCAAATGCTAGTTGAATCATAAAGAGCATTCTTTTAAAAACCAATTTGTATTTTTCCACAGAGTCATAATTCATACAGAGGTGTGCTTGTCATCAGAACGAACTAAGAACATGAGATGACTGTCAACGTCGGGCTCCTGACGGCAGCGCTGGTGGTCCTCGCTGCTACTGCTACCTCCGCACAAGGTCATCATCATTCTCTTACCCTTAAGCCAATTTGAGGTCGGCGCAGCATCTTCTCTGTTCGTCGTCTGCATCTCAGTAGTCACCCCCATTCTAGCGGTTCCTTGGTATTTCCCTAGTCTATATAAGCCATCCACATTCATAATCAAAACTCTCCTCACGACATTTTCCTCATTCCGACCGAAGTAAGTCTTTTAATTAAAACTAAGACGAAGGAAACGGAAAATCAATCTGCCTAGCCTTTTCCCAACTACTTTGGAGTCGGCTGCCAGTCTAACCGGATCCAGCTGAATACCAGAATTTCACATGGAGCCACTGCCTATCTGAACTCCACAACCCAGTTACTGGGTAATACGATACCCCTTGGTAAGACTAGTTGTCAGGCTTCTGACGACCCGTAACAACTGTTAAAGATCCACGAATGACAGCCGGGACTAACGGCTTAACATGCTTTCCGAGGCACGGAGGAGTCTCGTTATGTAAAGATGGTCACCCATCCACAGACCAGCCCCGGCAAGCGTAGCTTAACCTGATGGATCGACCCGTGCGGCTGTTATTACTTAACCACGAACGGAAAATGTCCAACAATATTCAGATGAAAGGCTTTATTAAAATTATTTTATTCTTTTGCTTATTATAGTTGTCGGAGAACGATGTGGGTATATGATCGAAATACCAAGGCCAGAAAGGCCAGTTTTGCAGAACCAAACTTTTGATGGTAAGAATACTTATTTATCTATAACAATGCTGGTTGTATTGAGGAAAATATGGCTTAATTATTTATTTAATCACCAACAATTTTAAACTCAATATTACAAAAATACCTTGCTTAACCATCGACTAGTACGTGTCACAATATTTTACAAGCGCCACATACTATGCACATATATATATATACCTAATTTTTAGACTTAAATGTATAATCGTCAGGAATTCCATGGAGCCAGCGGCCGCTGGTGCCTGCCGAGGACAGGCTGGATGTGTGCATGGACATCTTCCACGTGGACCAGCACGCACCCAACATGGGCATCCAGGTCATCTTCATGGACGAGGAGATCGAAGGAGACGTGCCCATCGCCAAGCTAAACTACCAAGGTTAGTGATGACAACATTGCAAATTTTTGCCACATGAGCAAGACAACAATAGGTAGGAGGCAGCCCCCGACAGGGTGGACCAATGATCCGGTGGTCTTCTTAAGTTTTATACCGACTCTCCTCATTAACCCCCGTTCGGACGGGCGTAATAAAATCGCGGCGGGATTTTATAGCGCACTGGATTTTCAACTCTCGTTGTTAAGCCGAACGTTGAGTATCCACCTTAACAATAACAGAGTACATTCTAGCGCGTCGAAAAAACACACTGTTGGAATTTGCACTCTCGGCGCTAAGCAGAGCGTTGAAAATCCAGTGCGCTATAAAATCCCGCCGCGATTTTATTACGCCCGTGCGTACGGAGGTTTTAGCACAACCTGAGAGCTCATTTAGTGAGCTAGTGCACTAGCTAGTACTCTGAACCAGTGGTTTGAAAACCTTGCGGAACACGTGTCAATCTTTTTGTTTGTTACAGGCAGCGCGACTCCTTACGTGGCGTCTCCTTTCATGGCGGGTTCATTCAGCATGCTCGCTCCAGTCATTCGCAGGATACCCGCAGATGGTGGAGACTGGCATCTTGTTATTACTAATAGGTAGGATAAAAGTAGCCCTTTTTTCAAGTTATTATGTGATACGATTTTCAAGAAGAAAGATTTTATCTCATACTATATTGCCAGTATCGCTCACCACTTGCACAATTTCATTTAACTTTTTGAATTTCTCATTCTCGTCACTTTTCCTTGACATGTTAGCATGCCATAGTTCCAATGTTTTACATTAAAAAACAGTGTGTCCACTAAGAAAATAATTGCAAGGCTACTTGAGGTCGTAAGCTAGATAATCAAACAAGGAGCAGTGGTGGCCCAGTAGTATCGACCCCAACTTACTACTCACAGGTCGTGTGACCGAGCCCAGGCGGGCACTGTGTGTATTTAATTTCATCACCACTGCTCTATATCTCATCAAAACGTGAAGGAAAACAGCGTGAGGAAACCGGCATGTCCTAGAACTTAAAATTTGAAGACATTGTGACATCTACCAACCCGCACTGGGCCCGCGTGGTGGGTTACGACCCCCTCTCTCTCATAGAGAGGAGGCCAGTGTCCCAGGGGAGGGAACAGGACATTGCGCAGTAGTAGCCCGCGAAATCATTTTGCAGGTCAGTATCAGGTTGTTTGTTGATAAAAATGTGATCCGCGGCTATAAAAAATATGTATTTACATAATTTGAACCATAAGAATCATCAATACGTTTGTCTAAGTTAGATTTGTTCCAAAATATCATGATTTCCGAAATCAAACTTAAAGAGAACAAAACTAACTTAGAGAGATGTATTGTTGATTCTTATGTATGTAAATACATATATTTAAAAGTCAAACTCAAAGCATTTATTCAATTAAACCAATTACAGGCACTATTGAATTGTCAAGGGGTCGGTCAGTCAGAAAGATGAAGCTAGGCGCCCATTCCAAAGCATAGTAGGTACCTATGGAGAAGAACGGGCAAGAAACTCCACGGACACTCTTTTAAATCAAGATATGGTTATAAAATAATGGTTACATCATTCATGTTGAAATATTACATGTGAGAACGATGCAGAACGTTAAAAACGTCCTTAAAAAAAAAACAATTCAAATATTTAAATTAAATTAAAATAAGCCGTGGCCGCTAAGGTATGCCCAGCCTTCACTGACAGCGCTTGTTCACGAACCTGACGCATGGATTAGCTAAATGATCCAACACGCGCCACCATCAGCGAGACATTAGAGTGAGCGTCACATACTCTCAGCCGCCAGGGCACATTCAATTCAAACAAAGACGTACCCAGTAAATGGTAGCTTTAGAGTATGTACATAGTACTCACACATGTGCTATGCAATTATTATTTATTTAACAGCATACAACCTGATACTGACCTGCAAATTGCAAAAAACGTAAGAAAATTTAAATTTCGCGGCTACTACTGCGGATCCCCCTTAAGCTAATCCAACAAATCTAGTTATACTGAAGTCTATTAAGACATGTGGATATTGTGCATTTTTAAGGCAGGACTTCGAGACTCCTGGAATGCAGTATTACATGTTCGACGTGAGGGTACCGGAGGAGTCAATGGTAGCCATGGTGTCGCTCCAGATCGTCAACATCGATGACAACGCGCCCATCATCCAGATGTTTGCCCCTTGTGAAATAGCTGTGAGTGTTTGAACTTTAATACACCTTCGTCTTCAAGCCCATAGAGGCATAGACTAATATTATAATACAGGAGCTGTTCAAGCCAGCATCTAATACACTGCTACAGGGATCATAAGGCGCTCAAGTGACGTTGACAGACAGACATTTGGGCAATGGGGAAGGTAACTGTCAAAATGTCGTAGCTAGTACCCAACACAAGCTAATTCCCAATAAAAGGCATGAGGTGGTAAAATTTTATTTTTGCGAAAATGACGCGTTGTGGTGTTCCTAAATACTCCGTAATAGAAGTCTACAATTTCCCGAGAGACACTAAAATTAAAATATTAAGGAAGCTATTTGTAAAGACAGAGTTCGAAACATTTTGAAGAAAGTGATTACGAGAAAATATTTAAGGTTTTAAATTTCCTTGTCAAATACTTGATTAAAAATATTGAAATAACCGAAAATAACGAAATAGTGAAATCAAAACAAACTCATGAATGAACGAAATATCAAATTTACCCTTTTTTATTTTTTTTTTTTATTTTTATTTTTAATTTGGCCTTAGGGACCTATACTCCATCGGTTTAGGTAATTAAACAACGGTAAACAAAAAAAAAAACACGTGTCTGGTTAACCGACTAAACGCTACATAATGCTACGGCACAGTTGTACTCTTCAATTTAGCAACGTTAAACAACGAATTATAAAGTTACTAAATTGAAGAGTACACTCAAGCTATACATTTCCAATTTACACTGACCTCTCATAGTAAGGAAATCCTATATAATGCGAGATCAGCTTATACTGGATATAGCCCTGGCCGGAGGCTTTAAGTTCGCTTAAAGCCCCCACAGGATAGTCCGGTTAAGCAGTCTCAACCTCCAATGGTCAACTGCGAGAAGCCATTCCAAAAAAAAAAAAAACTGGAAATGTATAGTTTGATCTGTGTACCTACTCGTACAACTGTGTGATTAACCAGACACGTGGTTTTTTTTTTTTTGTTCACCTTTATTTAATTACCTAAACCGGCGGAGTATAGCTATGATCACGCCATGTACAATTAGCTATGCCCCACCTTCCCCATTATTGTTTAAGGTGATTGCGCAGTAGGTAGTAGCCCGCGACATTCACATTTTCTTCCGTTTTTTGCAATTTGCAGGTCAGTATCAGGTTGTATGTTTATAAAAATATAATCCGCGACTATAACAAATTATGTACTTATTTACATAATTTTAACCATCAGACAGAATCATCAATACATCTTTCTAAGTTAGTTTTGTTCCAAAATGTCATGATTTCCAAAATCAAACTTAAAGGGAACAAAGCTAACTTAGAGAGATGTATTGATGATTCTTATAGCTATAATTATGTAAATACATATTTGTTATAGTCGCAAATCATATTTTCATCAAGATAAATGCAACCTTACACTGACCTGCAAATTGCAAAAAACGTAAGATTTTAATTTCGCGGTTACTGCTGCGGATCCCCCTTAACATGTATTTCACTTGAAATGTATTCAAAAAACAAGATGGCGGCGTTAGTTCTGATTTTGACTGCGCGCCAAAATAACCTAATTGTAGTGACGCTACGGGACAGCGCGGGTCACGAGAATGGAGACGCGGGTCACGAGAATGGAGACGCGGTTGAAATTCAAATATGAAAATCTATTTCGCCGCCCTAGTGCTTGAATGGCCAACCGACCATTTTTTGGGAAAATGACTTTTTAATGTAGAACTGTAGAAAAATACTGTTTTTACAGTTATACATTTAAAAAAAATCCCAAAAAAAATGGTCGGTTGGCCATTCAAGCACTAGGGCGACGATTTTACGGCATGGGACAGACCAATAAAGAGAGATTAGGAACTACTTTCTTTTGGACCGCGCTTAACATTCGCGCGAGTCGTATCACATCAGCGATATTTCAAAGCTCTCTGAATCTACTAATTTTCATAACCAAACCAATAACCAGTTACTATTTTGAAATAAGAGAGAGAGAGAGATTTTGAGATAAGAGTATTCTAATCTATTCTATTCTATACTACGCCCTCATAATGATTTTATATACAATGTACCTGTTGGAATTGTTTCGTAATTAAACAGTTCATCTTGAAGACAACCACAATTTGGTTGTTTTATAAAGTTTTCAAGTTAAAGGTCAAGTTGACCGAAATGTATTCTCCCAGGAACTTGGCGACACTGGCATCACGACTTGCAACTACGAAGTCTCCGACGCTGATGGAGAGATCAGTACGCGTTTCATGTACTTCACCATTGACAGCGATCGAGGAGACGAACAAGTCTTCGAACTGATCAGAGAGAATATCCCAAACGAATGGATGAAGGTGAAAATGGTAACAGTCCTCAAACAACCTCTCAACTATGAGGAGAACCCGCTTCATATATTCAGAGTTACAGCTTGGGTGAGTATTTCTGAAAAGTTTGATTTGGTTGTTGATTTACATAATTGGCTTTTGTATGTCAGGTTTTGTATCTATTGAATTACATAAATATCTTAATTTTCTGTACACCATAATACTATACAAAATCTTTATTCATCCAAATATAAGTACTTAATTGGAATTAATAATAAAAAAAAAACACTTAAACATCCTCAGGACTCCCTTCCAAATAGGCATGAAGTAACCATGATGGTTGAAGTAGAGAACGTGGAACACAGGCCGCCGCGCTGGGTGGAGATCTTCGCCGTGCAACAGTTCGATGAGAAGCTCAGGAAATCATTCAGAGTGCGCGCTATAGATGGCGACACGGGGATCAATAAACCTATACACTACCGACTGCAAACTGAAGAGCGAGGTAAGAAATAAGGACAAGAACATTATTTTCATTGGCACAAAATAGTTCGCCGGTCACTTATTTATAGTAAAGCTGATAAAGCTGAAGAGTTTGTTATTTTGTTTGTTTGAACGTACTATAATCTCTGGAACTTCCAGTCGGATTTGAAATTTTTTTTTTTGCATTTGATAACCCAATTTTTGAAAAAGGCTATAGTTATTTAAAATCACGCTGGGGCCCTGAGCCGAACGAATATAAAAAAGTCAGAAAGTACGCCAAGCTAAAACTGCGACGGAGTGGGTCAGGGTAACAAGAAATTTTACGCGGACGAAGTCGTGGGCAGAAGCTAGTGTATGTATATGATATAGAGCAAGTTCATTATAGCAAACCACGCTTGCGATAAAACTTATGATAAGTGTTGATTTTGTGGAAGTTAAATAAAATAATGTCCTTCACATTTCAGACGAACGTTTATTCGAAATTGAAACTATAGAAGGAGGTCACGAAGGTGCTTGGCTTCATGTCGGGCCAATAGACAGAGATGAACTCAAAAGAGAAGTGTTCTACCTGTCTATAATAGCTTACAAGTACGGTGACAACGATGTAGAAGGCAGTTCATCGTTCGAGACACCAGCCGATATCGTCATTATAATCAACGATATCAATGACCAGGCACCACTGCCTCTAAACAATGATGGTATATATACTACCAGCATTATGGAGGAGACTGCGATGACTCTAAATTTAGAAAACTTCGGTTTTCACGATCGGGATCTTGTAAGTTTTTAAATTATTACTTTACTAATAGATGTAAATATTCACAAATAGAATGACCAGTGCTGGCCCAGTAGTGGTAACGGCCGTCACTTACGAGTTGTAGGTCGGTTCGGACCCAGACAGGCGCTTTACTTTGTGTAAATTATTTCATCAACACCAATGATATTATATGTAAAAAGACGTAGATAGGTTACGGATCCAACATTCGGTGTTCAAAAACGGCACAATTTCGTACGATTAGATGGCATGTGGAAGTAGGACGGCATGTCTTAATTATCGGGTGCGAAAAAGAGACAAGACGACGAAAATGTGGCTAATTAGCCAGATTTTGACGTGCCACTTGCGGAGCGTGTGTAACCTATCTACCTCTTTCTACATATAATATCATTGATCAACACTGCTCTCAAAAAGGTGAAGAGATTTGAAATTCGAAGGCAAGTGACATCTACCAACCCGCAGTGGGCGCGGGTGGGCCACTCCCTCTCCCCGAGAGGAGGCCTGTGTCCCAGCAGAGGGAACATTATTGGTTGATTAAATAACAGAAGAGAAGTAACAGACTATTTTACAAATAAATGATTATTGATTTGTCGAATAAAATAATTCACACATCTACATAGCTAGAACAACGGGTGCACAACAACCTTATTATCATTTCATATTTATTACATACTACGAGTAGTTGACTCGTCAGACGTTGTCATGTCCAACTTTCAATTTATTTTTTGTTGGCCTTTTTTTTCTTTTAAACCACCCCAGTAAGAATAAAACAAAAAAAAAATATTCAAATCGGTCAGGCCGAGTTTAAGTTTTAGCGAGACTAAAGGACAGCAATTGATTTTTAAAAGAAGAAGATTATCCTTCATATATATTTTTATTTCTTTCTTATTTGCAAAATAGTTGGGCAAATGTCATCTAAAACTGTTCCAAATTTCAAGTTAATAGCATTAGTAGTTCTTGAGATATATCCATCCAGATGTGACAGACAGACAGACAGACAGACTGAGTCACACCATAAGGGTTCCTTTTTACCATTTTGGTACAGAACCCTAAAAAGCAAGTTGTGTTTTGCTGATTTCTTTTGAAATTTTTTATGGTATACATTTTATGGTATACTGATTGATGTTACGTTTTCTAGGGTCCAAACGCACAATACACAGTGCACTTGGAGAGTGTATATCCGGAGGGAGCCCATGAGGCCTTCTACATCGCCCCAGAAGTTGGATACCAGAGCCAATTCTTCATCGTGGGCACTCTGAACCATCACATGCTGGATTATGAAGTACCTGCGTTTCAGAAAATTCAACTAAGGGTATGTTGTTTCTTTTAGGGCTGATTTTTCAATAGTTAAATAACTTTTATCTGAAGAATCAATATGACAGTTTGACATATTTTCTATAAAAAAGCTGTCAAATTTAATATTTATTCATCAGATAAGAGTTATCTGACTATTGAATATTTGGCCTTATTTGAATACTCCTGGAATATAATATTTGATGTTTTATTTTAAACTTCGTTACTCTTTGATGTAATTTACCCCAAGTAACATGGGTAGGACGATGAAGAAGAATAACCATTGCCTACAATGAGTGCAGTTAATGAACCTGATCATAATATTGCATTTATAAATTCTGCAGGCGGTAGCTATAGATATGGAAGACAATAGATTGTATGGAGTCGCAACGATAAACATTAACCTGATCAACTGGAACGACGAGCTGCCGATCTTCAAGCATGCCGTACAGACGGTCTCGTTCGCCGAGACACAGGGTGCCGGCTTCCATGTTGCGACAGTCCTGGCTGAAGACTTGGACATAGATGATAAAGTCGAGTAAGTTAATATACATAAATTCCCCCACCAGATAACACTAAGTTAAAGCGCAAAGCTAAAATGATATTCCCAACAATAAGCCAAAAGACCGCCTTCGCCAGCCGCCAGTTATACGTTGTGAGCTCTTTCATTTACAGAAACATTGCTCAAATTATTCAATTAACTAGGCTAAATCACCATGAAGTCAGGGCTAAGGTACAAAGCTGGCTTCAGGATCAGGAGTACACTCGAACAGAAGAATTACTTCACCTCCGGCAGTAGTCGTACAAACTTCTTTTATCAATCGCAATCTCAACAATTTCAGCAAGACACATAAAAATACTAACACTACAACACATATATCTACGAATACATACTAACTCAAGCATACACACACCCTTACGCACACTTACACCCCCTCATCACACGCTCACCCTCACATGCACACCTACACGTCCACACACACAATAACACATGTACACTTACATTACTACTCCGGTTAATAATTTATTTTACTCCTAGTTTAATCTTTTGAAATAATTTTATTGTACTTTTCAAACCTGTTTTTGCCATGTATACGATATTATACACTTTTTTACTAAAGTTTTTTGGTATCATAGTGGCAGCAGAACACTGACTCCTAAGTCACAGGATCTCCTAGTTTGGGAGTCAGGGTTTATTCTATTTGTATGACCTTCATTCATTTAAATTCATGCGGCCCAGTTTTTAAGCATTGTTGAAGGATTTTGTATAAAATAAAAAAATAAAAAAAAATATTTTTAATAATTTGGATGTTAGATCTTTCTCTGCTGGACTTCTTCTTTCTTCTGCTTGTGACAACAGGAGACGTTAGTCAAGATCTATCCCATCTTTTTTTGTACTCTTCAGTATCAAGATTAAAGTATAATCAGCCCATGGCCACTTCTAAAATATCCACGCATTGAGAAGGTTGTATAAGGGTATCAGTGACAGTGTCTTAGGGTGCTGTTTGCCTTATTCTACGATCACAATTTCACTAGCTTTTCACTCCAATAAGTAGGTATAATACCTCTTGCACTAGGCATTAATGTATTAATTTTATTTTAGCATTTAAGTAGTGTTATTTAATAAAACTTAATTTGCTCTTTAGGCATTCGCTAATGGGCAACGCTGTTGATTTTCTGAGGATTGATAAATACACCGGAGACATCTTCGTCACAGTTGACGATGCTTTCAATTACCACAGGCAGAATGAGCTGTTTGTTCAGGTATTTTAATTTATATTTGTATTTATTTATTTATGTTATCATAAAACGATTCTATGTCCGAACGAACCACGAGCCGTGTTTGTCGCTGTAGATATGACTATAACTGATTAACGCAATATTAAGTATTATATACATGTGGAAGCGTGCAATTATCAAATTTCCCCTAGGTACCTAGATGCATGATATTTTAGTTTGTTATTACTTAATTATTCTACATGCATTCTTTTAAAGAAAGCATGTAGAAAGCATGAAACTTTCGAATTTATAGTATTAGTGTGATTTAAAATCACACTAATATTATAAATTCGAAAGTTTGTGAGTGAGTGTGTGTGTTTGTTACTTCTTCACGCTCAAACGGCTGGACCGATTTGGATGAAATTTGCTATGTAGATAGCTTATACCCTGGATTAGCACATAGGCTAGGTACTTTTTATCCTGGTTTACGGGGGTGAAACCGCGGGGCGCAGCTAGTAACTAAATAGTTTAGTTTGTGGTTTAAATTCTTCTTCAAAATCTTATTTATATACCTATATATCTATCTTACACTTTAAGTTTAATTATTAATTATTGTGTCCCTAAAATTTCTTGTCAGTTTCTGTTAGTTACAGTATACAGTTCGAAGTAGTATCTATTTTCCTTATTTTTCCTTCTTCCATTTATTAATTACATTCTTACTCTGTAGGTACGAGCCGATGACACGCTAGGCGATGGCCCTTACAACACCGCTACTTCTCAGCTGGTGATACAGTTGCAAGACATCAACAATACGCCCCCTACCCTTAGACTGGTAAGTAAAACATCAACAATACGCCCCCTACCCTTAGACTGGTAAGTAAAACATCAACAATACGCCCCTTACCCTTAGACTGGTAAGTAAAACATCAACAATACGCCCCTTACCCTTAGACTGGTAAGTAAAACATCAACAATACGCCCCTTACCCTTAGACTGGTAAGTAAAACATCAACAATACGCTCCTTACCCTTAGACTGGTAAGTAAAACATCAACAATACGCCCCTTACCCTTAGACTGGTAAGTAAAACATCAACAATACGCCCCTTACCCTTAGACTGGTAAGTAAAACATCAACAATACGCTCCTTACCCTCAGACTGGTAAGTAAGACATCAATAATACGCTCCTTACCCTCAGACTGGTAAGTAAGACATCAACAATACGCCCCTCACCCTTAGACTGGTAAGTAAGACATCAATAATACGCTCCTTACCCTCAGACTGGTAAGTAAAACATCAACAATACGCCCCTTACCCTCAGACTGGTAAGTAAGACATCAATAATACGCTCCTTACCCTCAGACTGGTAAGTAAGACATCAATAATACGCCCCTTACCCTTAGACTGGTAAGTAAAACATCAACAATACGCCCCTTACCCTTAGACTGGTAAGTAAGACATCAATAATACGCCCCTTACCCTCAGACTGGTAAGTAAGACATCAATAATACGCTCCTTACCCTCAGACTGGTAAGTAAGACATCAATAATACGCTCCTTACCCTCAGACTGGTAAGTAAGACATCAATAATACGCTCCTTACCCTCAGACTGGTAAGTAAGACATCAACAATACGCCCCTTACCCTTAGATTGGTAAGTAAGACATCAATAATACGCCCCTTACCCTCAGACTGGTAAGTAAGACATCAATAATACGCCCCTTACCCTCAGACTGGTAAGTAAGACATCAATAATACGCTCCTTACCCTCAGACTGGTAAGTAAGACATCAATAATACGCTCCTTACCCTCAGACTGGTAAGTAAGACATCAATAATACGCCCCTTACCCTCAGACTGGTAAGTAAGACATCAATAATACGCCCCTTACCCTCAGACTGGTAAGTAAGACATCAATAATACGCTCCTTACCCTCAGACTGGTAAGTAAGACATCTATAATACGTCCCTTACCCTCAGACTGGTAAGTAAGACATCTATAATACGTCCCTTACCCTCAGACTGGTAAGTAAGACATCTATAATACGTCCCTTACCCTCAGACTGGTAAGTAAGACATCAATAATACGCTCCTTACCCTCAGTCTGGTAAGTAAGACATCTATAATACGCCCCCTACCCTTAGGGACATTTCACGATGTCGGAATAGCCACTCTTACCGAATAAATAAAAAAAGGGAACAGAATTTGTATGAATTTATCTGCCAAGTAAGCTAACTTATAATCGTAGGTGGTGAAACAGGCCCTTTGACTGATAAGTAAGGCGTTGTGGACTTTAGAAAACACACGCGCGGTCACTTTCTGATCCCAATACTTTTTCATGTTGAAGTTGAAACATTAATGACATAAACTCACGCCTTTTTCCAATGGGGGTAGGTAGAAATTACAGAATGTCACCTGTTACATGTCTATGTTGTGGTTATGTGAATGAAGCCTTAGTGATTAAGGACATTCACGATCGATATAAAAACATTAGTATGTCATTGCAATGTAACTCTTATCTCGGTAAAATAAGGTATAAATTATAATGACTGCCGAGAGTTTGATCAAGCTCACGACAATTTCTCAACATTTCAATAACTCATACAAAATTTCCATAGAAAAAGCAATTTCAGTTTTCCAGAATGTTTCCATTCTCCCGGCAACTTTTCAAACATTTTCTTTCATACGAACCTTGTCATGACAATTACAAACACAAAAAAAAATAATTTGCTAAATAGGTCCAACCGTTCTGAAGTAATGCGCGACTGTGCGTAACATACATTCAGCAATTGATTTTTATTTATATAGCTATAGTATAATGTTTTACGTCATTAAGATTTAATCGTGAATGTACTGCATTACCTAGTGGTAGTCATAGGTCCTACTGAATTAATTTGTTCCTCCAGCCTCGCGGCAGTCCGCATGTAGAAGAGAACGTGCCCCACGGTCACTTGATCACCGAGGAGGTGACCGCTACGGACCCCGACACCACGGCCGAGCTTCGCTTTGAGATCGACTGGGAATCCTCCTACGCCACCAAGCAGGGGCGGGAAGCACCCGCCATCGAGTTCCACAAGTAAGTATATCTTACTTTTTGCTTTTACTTACAACGAATTTAAAAGAAGCGGAGAGTCACATAATTAATTCATTAATTTATGGATATGTGTATTTTTTGTACTGGACCATACCTGAGACCCTTCTGGTTACGAAGATATTGAAGGTCAAAGTACCAACTTTGTTTTGCGTGCACTACCGTAAACAGCGAATTTTCACATCAAAAATAAAAATGTAGTTTCCAAGAAAAAAAATTGACGACTACTGACGATTTCGTCAGGGTTTCGTGATGGGTCTTTTTGTATAATCGTATTTAATGTCAAGTCTAGATCACACAACCGGACAATGATAATAGGTAAAAAATCTTCAAAGCCAACTTAGTTTGTTTATAATAACGTACTTGCGTCTTAGATTTTTAGAACTTCTCTACTTGACATGAAATTAGAAAATCGGTACTTATTTTATTTCTGAAAGCAAAAGGTCAATTAATTTAAACTAAGTACCATAGGTTCCATTGTTTTTTTTTTTAAGAATTCGTAACCTTTATTTTGCGCATTGGTTCTGGTCAAGTCTCTTATCATCTACTAATTTACAATTATAAAATTTACAGCTGCGTAGAAATTAAGACGCGTTACCGAGATGACAACAACCGCGGCGTCGCCTATGGGCGCGTGGAGGTGCGCGAGATCAGGGAGGGAGTCACCATCGACTATGAGGAGTTTGAGGTGCTGTACCTCACCGTCAGGGTCCGGGACATCAACACCGTCATCGGCGACGACTATGATGAATGTAAGTGCCAGTTTAGCCAGTAAAGAAGTACTAAATTTTATTTCATGATAGTAAAAAAAAACATTGGCTGAAACTTTCTCACTAGAATTGCATTCTGGAAAGACTCGATTCTTATAACGAGAGGACAACCTGTATTTCTTCAACCTGTAACCTTACCATAGGTGTGTTAACAGATTCAAATTCAACATCAGGCACACACATTCTCACTTAGGTATAAAATTGATTGCTCCCCAAAAGCAATCATTAAAATCATCATGGTGAGTTCATAGATGAAAATTGTAACTGGGGAATACATATTGAAAATGTTTCTAAAAAAATAAACAGATTTGTATACGCGTTAAGAGAGATACGCAATACAGCGAATGAAGAAGCTGCACTCGATGCCTATCACGGCTACGTAGCGTCGGTATTGAGGTATGGCTTACTTCTATGGGGTAACTCGTCCCACATTCAAAGAGCTCTCATAGCGCAAAAAAAATGCTTTAGAGCAATAACTGGGGCCCCTCCATATGAGAGCTGTAGACCAATTTTTAAAAAGTTAAAGGTTTTAACGATAGCTTCTATTTACATTTTTGAAATTGCCATATTTGTTAGGAAAGATTCACACTTCTTCTCCAGAGTAGCCGAAAACAATAGATTTACAAAAAGGGACCCCACTAAGTTAAAAAACCAATTTTGTAACAGCACTCCACTACAGGAACAGCTACCTTATGTCCATAAAAATTTACAACCACATTCCAAAATTAATAAGAGAACTGCCATTTAATTGTTACAAAAAAGAACTAAAAACATGGCTTAGTCAAAATAACTTTTATACTATAAAAGATTTTTTTTATTATACCTAAGGGTTAAATTAGTTTTATTTAGATTTATAATTAGGTTGTTGTTAGGTTGTTTGTTTAAGTTATTGTTGTGTTTTTATTGTTTATTTTATATTGTAGGTTATAGGTACCCGAGAATAATAATTAATGTGTCTCTATGTCTATAGTTTTTAGTGTTCTATATTGTTTTGTAGAGTATAGGTATGTAGTTTATAAGTTAGCTTTTATGCCCATGTGCACATATTATTGTAAATATTCGTATGCCGCTTTTAGCGGCGGATATGTTCTGAACACAATTATTTTATATACCAACTTTGTTGCTACCATATCCGACGAATAAATGTCTTTGTCTTTGTCATAGTTATACAGTGGTCATGGGTAGGGCTATTCTACACCGTCCCTACATTAATTATTAGAGCCTATTGGTGTAGTTCTGTACCTACACTCCATTTGAAATAAGATTAGACTTTTAAATAAACCTTTTTACAGTTCTTTCAACTGATTTTGACTTTTATTGCGTTGGTGGTATGAAAAATGGCAGCTGCAGTAAACAAACAACAAAGTTGGTATTGTAACCACTTTTTTGCTTATAGTGCCATCCCTGAGCCTACTGCATAGATGTCAAAATCGGTTGAACGGACTGTAAAAAAGGTTCCGTCGCCCTAGTGCTTGAATAGCCAACCTACCGTTTTTTGGGAATATTACTTTTTAATGTATAACTGTATAAACAAACGTCTTTTTCTACAGTTATACATTAAACAGTCATTTTCCCAACAAAAAAAATGGTCGGTTGGCTATTCAAGCACTAGGGCACTTTTTTTTACAGTCCGTTCAAGAGATTTTGACATCTATTCCGTAGGCATTCAAGCACTAGGGCGGCGGTTTACTTAAATGTCTAATCTTATTTCAAAATGGAGTAGAAATAGGTTTATTAGAAGCAAGAAATTGTAGTTTTCAAGCTATTACAATGTGTATTTGATAAGGTCCTGTAGACTGATATTAATACCAAGCGTAAATCGCCCAAAAGCGCAAAAAGCCAATCGAGCCTTTTCTCATTAAATGTTCCCTGTTCCAGCTACATTCACAATCACGATCATAGACATGAACGACAACGCACCGGTGTGGGGGGAGGGGCAGCTGGAGCAGGAGTTCCGTGTTCGAGAGATGTCTGCCAGCGGAGTGGTCATAGGCTCTCTGTACGCCACAGACATCGACGGACCACTGTACAATCAAGTGCGGTACACTATAACGTGAGTAGTCTATGTTTTATCTATGGTATCCGTTGCTAAACACCATACCAAAAGGTTGAACTGAATCGAACAGCAAATGTGTTATGTACGAATCACAGGGCTGGTTTGACAACCGCTTAAATTAACCTTAAATTAAACACGCGGTTTAACTACATAGTCGACTTACAAAATATGAAGCTTTCACACGTAGGCGCAGCGCAGAAGCGATAATTCCGACTCAAATTATCTGAGCTTAGTAACTTCGAAGTTATAGATGTACCCAGAGAAGTTGCATATTATACCTTATTTGTTCAATGCTTTTGTTATATTTTTTAGGCCAAAAGAAGGCACTCCAGAAAATCTGGTGGCTATTAACTTCAATACCGGCCAGATCACAGTGCAGGAGAACCAGGCTATAGACGCGGATGAGCCACCAAGATTCCACTTGTACTATACCGTCATAGCCAGCGACAAATGTTCCATGGAAGACCTGACGCAGTGCCCACCGGATCCGAACTACCATGATACTTTGGGAGACGTAAGTATGAATCCTGGAGAACTAAGTTCATCTTCTTTGTTCGAGCTCGATGGTGGAGAAGAGCTTATTGCTTTATATTTTATTAGTAACCTACGGCAAACAGTGGTTTCGAGCATTCTGTGGTTAGGTGTTATCACAGTGAGCTCATACTCGTATTGCTGCGAAACTACCCTAAGCATATTTTATTCACAAAGACAAAGCTGATGATTAAAGCACTGTATTTGTGTTGACAGATAACGATCCAGATAATCGACACGAACAACAAGGTGCCTCGCCTGGAGACGGACCAGTTCAAAACCGTCGTGTCCATCTACGAGGACGCAGTCACTGGCGACGAGGTCGTCCAGCTCATCGCCAGCGACCTTGATCGAGATCGTAAGACACCTATAGACACTGTATTATACAGAGTGCTTTTTAACTGTGATAGAAGTAAAAATGACTAACGGCATTGAAGAAAATTGGAAAAATTTTGTAATTTTTATGGACAATTCGCATTTGACCAAAAAACAATTTTTTTTTTTGTACCTATCACAGCCTATTAGCCTTTTCACTAAACGGTGCCGTTTAACTGGCGACCGAATGATATTCAGCCATTCAATCAAACAGCTAGGCAAATTACTTGGATTGAAATTACGTAAAGGCGAAGGGCTGCACTTCCCGCAACGCCGGAGACGTTGCAGAAGCAGATGGCCCTATTGTTTAAATGGCCTAAATATCAGCCATCAGCCAGTTCATTAAATGTTGTATTAGACGTATACCTAGGCTGAATATTATTCAGGGATTCAGGCCGCTAGTTGAACGGCACCGTTTAGTAAAAAGGCTAGGCGGTTGACAAAACGGTTAATTAAACCAGTTGGCTGCGACGTACCTACACCGCAGTAACTATCTTCTGAGTTTGGAAATATATTTAATCAATCAAATTCAAATTCATATATTTCGTGAACACAGGGTACATACAGAAGGTTTTATAATAAATAAGATCCGAGCTGATCAACTCAGCCTATCGCAGTCCACTGCTGCACATAGGCCTCTCCCAGGCTGCGCCACAATACGCTGTCCTCCGCCTTCCGCAGCCAGTCTGTCCCAGCCTCTTTCTTCAGGTCGTCGGTCCATCTAGCTGGGGGGCGTCCCACACTACGCTTACCGATACTCGGTCTCCACTCCAGAACTCGTCTGCTCCACTGGCCATCGGTCCTTCGACAAACATGGCCAGCCCACTGCCACTTCAGTTTGCTTACTCTGAAAACTATGTCGGTTACTCCGGTTCTTTTCCGGATTACTTAATTCCTGATTTTATCCTTCAAAGAAACTCCAAGAATAGCCCGCTCCAGCCCGACTAAAAATTTAATCAAGTAAATGGAAAAAATATCGTTGCCACAAAATTCAATAAAATATAGAAATAAATGGAATAGAATAGAATAGAGTAGAATAGAATATCTTTATTTTGCATATGGTACCTACATAGAAGGTCTTAAATATAAATAATTCCACATATTTAGCTTACTACCTGTTTTTATTTATTAGATTATTATGAATACGTTTATTTTCTTTCTTTCTTTCTAATACGTTTTCAGTGCCGAACAACAACGTGAGCTACCAGATCAACTACGCCGTCAACCTGCGGCTGCGCGACTTCTTCGCAGTGGACCTGTTGACCGGCATGGTGCGTGTGGAGTACACCGGGGCTGATGTCCTGGATCGGGACGGCGATGAGCCGCAGCACAGAATCTTCTTCAACATCATTGATAACTTCTTAGGCGAAGGAGGTACTATCTACGGTGTTTTAAATTTTCAGACAAGCATTGGGAAGACATCATGAAATGAAGGGATACACGCTAAAATCATGATATTTTCTACACTTCTTAGCGGTCTCAGGTCTAAATATCTAATACAATCTTAGCCCTTCTTCTTCTATAAATAAAGAATTTTTACATTTCCATAAAACTAATACAAATAAACTACTCTTATACAATCAATCTGACTAGCCTTTTCCGAACTGTGTTGGGGTCGGCTTCCAGTTTAACGGGATGCAGCTGAATACCAGCAAGTTATATGGAACGACTGCCTATCTGACCTCCACAACCCAGTTACTGGGTAATACGATACCCTTGGTAAGACTGGTTGTCAGACTTTCGGGCTTCTGACGACCCGTAACGACTGTCAAAGATCCACGAATGACAGCCGGGACCAACGGCTTGACGTGCTTTATGTAAAGTGCATGTGGTATGTGGTCAAAGATGGACGGACCAACCCCGCAAGCGTAGCTTAACCTAATAGATCGACCCGTGCGGCTGTTATTACTTTAGCCACGAGCTCCTAAGATTAGTTACAGAGGAAACATAATTTTAATATTTTAATTTGTGAACTCCACACTTCAGACAGGTCGAGTCAAGGTAACATCTGATATTACCTTTACGAGTATCTTACAATAAGCGCGAATTCCTGGTTTTACCTGTGGTACCTTCATCTCTCTGGTGCTGTAGTCTGATGAATACCACCTGAGTTGTTAAAACTGCCTTAGCCCATATCAATAGCCAAGGGGGTGGTGAGGGGGAGTGGGTGAGGGGGAGTGGGTGAGGGGGAAGGGGAGGGGTGGTAAGGAGGGAAGGGGGAGGAGAGATTAGGGGGAGATAGAGGGGAGGGTGTAGTGTGGAGGGAAGGGCAGGTGGAGGAGGATGAAGGAAGGGGGAAGGGGGGTTCGGTGAGAGGGGTGAGAGGTGGCGTGAGGGGGGGACGAGCGCCTTTACACCTTAAAGTTGCTTTTGTATAGCACTGATTCATTGAAGAAATCCTGGACAAGAGCCAAGGACAAGCTTGCCTTATTAGCTGGTGAGCTCAGTCAGTTTGCTACTCGTCCACACCAAGGTTTTGTTAGATAACCGTCACTTTTCCATAAGGGATACTAGAAAACCAGTGTCAGACAGCATATGAGCCCTGAGGCACACTGTTGTTGTCAAAACATTTCACTTTACGTTTTACGTTTTATATTTGAATTTGTGATTAATGAACTGTTGCCAAATAAATTGTATCCTGTCTTTCTTATTGATTTCTTCAGACGGCAACCGAAACCAGATCGACGGGGAAGTTCTAGTAATTTTGTTGGACGTGAACGACAATGCTCCCGAGCTGCCAGCTTACCTCCCCCCCTGGTCCATCTCTGAAAGTTTACTACAGGTAAATCTTATCTATATTATCTAGCTTCTACCCACAGCTTTGTAGCGCCCGCGTGGATATCAGATTTCATGGGTTTTAATTTTTTTACGCGGAACCCTAATTATTTTTCTAAAATAAAAGTAGCCTAAGTTACTCTTTATAACATCAGCCAGTAAACATGCCGTCAAAATCGGTCCAGCCGTTTCGGATACCATTTTTTGACTAAAAGTAAAATTGACTATCCCTTTTCACCCCGACAGGGGTAGATTTTCGAAAAACCCTGATACACGTTATTCTTAACTTTTGGTCTCAAGTATCGAGTTACCCAAACCCCCTTGAGAGGGTAATTTAGGAAAACTAAAAATTAATAACTTTATAATTTACTTAGAATGGTAACGGCCGCGACTTACGAGTTGTAGGTCGTAGGTTCGAACCCAGGCAGGCGCTTTACTTTGTGTAAATTATTTCATCACTACTGCTTTCAAAACGGTGAAGGAAAATATCGTGAGGAAACCGGCATGTCCTAGAATCAAAAATTCGAAGACATGTGACATCTGCCAACCCGCACTGGACCCGCGTGGTGGATTACGGCCCACTCCCTCTCACAGAGAGGAGGCCTGTGTCCCAGCAGTGGGAACGTTATAGGCTGATTATGTGCGCAGGTACTAGTGCCAAGTTTCAAGCCTATTAACTCAAGGAATAAGATTTTTCATACAAACTTTCATTCCCTATTTTACCCCCTTATGGGTAGAATTTCCAAAAATCCTTCCTTAGTGGATGCCTACACTGTATAAGGTAGATATGTGCAAAATTTCAAGTCTCTAGGTCCAGCGGTTTGGGCTGTGCGTTGATATATCAGTCAGTCAGTTAGTCAAGTCTGAATTTTATATATGTCGGAACGTCAGGATTTACTCAGTTAGATTTAGACAGACATGTGGGCAGAAGATGGGTTTCGTGCAATGAAAACACACTGGGTGCGATACACGGTGTTTAAAATCACAATCTAACACAATCACTAAGCACAACGAATCGAACACAGTTCCGTGGCGTAGTAACCCCGATGCGATCCGACACTAGACTGTCCTCCTCGCCATGAGGTTAAAAAATCACGACTCTGTAGAAGCGCGCTGTAGGCGTGGGTACCTCACGTGATGTCGCCTGTGACGCGCTTGCGATTCGTTACGCGTCCGTACTATTGACCGGATCCAACATATATATAGATAGATATTACAAAGAGGTATAAGTCTGTATGTAGGGGGTAAACTGTGGAACTACCAGTCGGATTTGATTTTTTTTTGCATTTGATAGCCCAATTCTTGAGAAAGACTAGAGGCTATTTAACATCACGCTATGCAAAAATATGAAAAGTGGTAAAGGAAGTAATAGCACGAGCGGGTGATGCAATGTGACGAGGTGGGTCAGGGGAGCAAGAAACACGCGGATGAAGTCGCGAGCAGAAGCTAGTCGTTTAATATTTATAAAAATATTTTTTTATTTATTTATTAAATCATAAATGACCATAGCTCCTAGACTATATGAAAAACGCCGCGCGCGCGCAGCATGTTTTTGCTCTATCCCGTTGTATTAACTAAGTAGGTATTGCTTTTTTTTCGTTAAAGAAGAACTAATTTTACAAATTGACTGAATAAAGTCTGTCCCTTTGATTACGCCAGGAATGTTAGTTGCGAAAACCAAATTTAAATTGGTATACCTCAAGGCGCAAAACTAGGCTCGTGCATTTATTGATACAAGAACCAGCATACCATTTTGTTGAGTAATCTCAAAAAAACCAAGCCAAGTGCGTGTCGAGCCACGCGTAGTAATAGGGTTCCGTAGCGCACGCCGCCGCCCATCGTTATTCGAGCGTAAATATTATTAATTTAGAAATCATTTTAATAAGAATATTATGATTTTATTTTTATATATTTTTACATGATTCATAAACTTATACTTAAGTACTACCTGTTTTACAAACTCAAACTCAAACTCAAAGCATTTATTTCAATTAAACCAATTACAGGCACTTTTGAATTGTCAAGGGGTCGGTCAGTCAGAAAGATGAAGCTAGGCGCCCATTCCAAAGCATAGTAGGTACCTATGGAGAAGAACGGGCAAGAAACTCCACGGACACTCTTTTAAATCAAGATATGGTTACACAATAATGGTTACATCATTCATGTTGAAATTTTACATGTGAGAACGATGCAGACCGTTAAAAGCGTCCTTAAAAAAAAAACAATTCAAATATTTAAATTAAATTAAAATAAGCCGTGGCCGCTAAGGTATGCCCAGCCTTCACTGACAGCGCTTGTTCTCGAACCTGACGCATGGATTAGCTAAATGATCCAACACGCGCCACCATCAGCGAGACATTAGAGTGAGCGTCACATACTCTCAGCCGCCAGGGCACATTCAAGTCAAACAAAGACGTACCCAGTAAATGGTAGCTTTAGAGTATGTACATAGTACTCACACATGTGCTATGCAATTGTATAATACAAAGGAGATTGAGTCTATACAATGCAATGATAGTCTTACAATCTTCAGCAGCTCCAACAGTATCTTCAAATGTTAATTAATTAGTTGTGGTTGTGGAGTAGGACCAGCATTGAGCCAAGCATTTTTATCAGTTATGTAATCCCCAAACTTATAATATGCCTGCCTGCATAGTGTGCGTTTTATACAAGTTTTGAATTTAGTCTCATTGAGTTGAAGACACAACTAACAACGTTATATAAGTAATTTTTAATGGACACTGTGCAATATTTTTAACTTCGTTAAATACATACATTACACCGTGAATGTTTTCACCCATCCAAAACTAACCGTTTAGCTGGCAGGGGGGGGACACTTGACTCTAACAAAAATGAGCAATTTAAAGCTAAATATTTCAGAAACGGATTCCTAAATGGAAAAATTGTTTCCACAAACCCGCAATATTTTTGAAAGACCTATCCAACAACACTCCACACCATGGGGTACACGAGAAAAAAAAAACATCCCCACTTTACGTGTACAGAAAGTACCCTAAAAACATTTTTTTTTCATGTTGTTATTTTACCACTTTGTCGGCATTATGAATATGTATATCCATGCCAAATTATAGCTTTCTAGTACTAAGAGTCTCTGAGCTAAGCTGCGGACGGACGGATAGACAGACAGACGGACGGATATAGCGAAACTATAAGGGTTCCTTGTTGATTACGGAACTCTAAAAAATACTTAGTATATAATAAGGATCAGATATAAAATCATAATTCTTTCAGGGCGTCCGTTTAGAACCTGATATCTTCGCAAAGGATATAGACGAGCCAGGCACACCAAACTCTCTGGTCGCATACGAAATCCTTGGCCTCACCACAGAGCGAGACATCGAATTACCGAAGCTGTTCGACATCATCACCATAGAGAAAGAACACGGCATAGACCAAACCGGGGAACTTGAAACTCTCATGGACTTAAAAGGATATTGGGGCACCTATGAAATTCATATACAGGTGAGCGATGGGCTTTTACTTTGCTTTTTATATTAGTTCCACATGCTGCTTGGTGGCTGTAGTAGATATGGAGGTAATACTTCCTTCCTTTTCATTTATGAAGAGCTCAACTTCTTAACAGCTAGTCTGGTCATCATCATTCTCCTTCCCTTATCCCAATTTATTTGGGGTCTTCGCTACATATCTCTTTCTTCCATACTTCTCTATTAGTCGTCATCTTGGTAGTCATCCCCTTTCTAGCCATGTCATCTTTCACACAATCCAGTCCATCCATCGTTTCTTTGGTCTTTCCCTACTCTTATATCATCTGCTCTGACTTTCGGTACCTCGTGTCGCTTGTAGACAAAAACGTAATGCACCAAATCAACTCAGGATGGATGAAATGGTGACAGGTCACAGGATCAACTTGCGACCCACGGAAGCCCCTCAAGTTAAAGGCGAATATCTACAAGTCTGTGACAAGGCCTGTCATATTATATGGATCGGAATACTGGGCCGTAAAGAAAACAGTCGAAAAAAGATTGCATGCAGCGGAGATGAGAATGTTGAGATGGAAATGTGGAGTGACGAAAATATATAAAGTAAGAAATGAGTACATAAGGGGAAGTTTGATAGTGGCGCCAGTGACAGAAAATTTGAAAGGAAATCGTTTGGCTTGGTATGAGGGATGAAGCGCATGTGACTAAAAGAGTGATGAATTTAAATGTCGATGTATGGAGAGGGAGAGGAAAGCCAAAGGAAAGATGGGTAGATTGTGTGAGGAATGATATGAAAGAGAAGGGAGTTAATGATATCGTGACGGTTGACGGTAGAGAATGGAAAGAGAAAACGTGTTGAGCCGATCCCCAAGTAACTGAAGATAATGATAATGATGACTTCTCTATTAGTCATCATACCCCCTCGTCAGTCACCCCTTTCCAGCCATATAATCGTTCACACAGGGAACCTCAACAACTACTCTAGTCTGTCTAGAATCTGGAAGATAATAAAATCCTTATCCTAATAATTATGATCTACCACCACCCTATTGTTCTAGGCATTCGACCATGGCGTCCCACAGCTAAAGTCAGATGAAAAGTACCAGATAGTGGTCAGACCGTACAACTTCCACGAGCCTGAGTTCGTGTTCCCGAAACCTGGATCCGTCATCAGACTATCTAGGGTAAGTGCTTTAGAATTTCCTGTAAAAGCGCTGAAAGGCTATGCCATAAGAACATAACGATTCCTAACAATATACTGTTTTAAATATGTGCAATTCCCCGTCAGCCTATGTTACGCCATGACCGCTAACAAAGCTCCGTACGTCGATTCTGTAAAATTCAAACAACATCTCACATCGCTATTCGCTCTCACTCGAAAAATAGATGCTTTTTATTTGACACTTTGAATCGGTAGTGCTATTCTGTAAATATCTCACCGTGAAAACATGAGTGAAGTGATCTTAAAGTGAGCTGTCAATAGTGTCAACCCCCAGCATCAGGTGGAATGACGGCTCACTTCACCTGAGTTATCACGGTGAGATGTTTACAGAATAGCACTACGGGTTCGAGTGCGAAGTGAGCGTCGAAGTGACGGGGGAATTACCTTACTGAATGCCACTTCTTACGTCATCTTATACTTTATCTGTCAAAATTTTACGGTCAATTTAGTTCAACTCGCTGACACGCTCGCAAGGGTAGCGCTAGTGTAAATTCGAATTATCAACTGAGTTTTTATAATGCCAATCAAGAAACTCACAGCGGATTCAGATTCGAAGTTTAGAATGAGGTGTTACAGAATCATACGGCAGGGCCAGACATTGTCTGTTGCGGGGATGGGTCTTAGTATTGGTTGCTTTTCCCACGGCCTACTTTATGTACCTAGCTCTTGCGCGAGTGAGCAACCCTAGTAACACTTTTGTGTACGCTCCAGGTGGTTCCACCTATAACATTGTATACAGTAAAGCACAAGTATTAGCACAGCAAGTTTGTTGGCAACTTCTTACTAGGAAAAATCACTAGGGCTGGTCGACAGATTCTCCTTTTTAAAATGGAAGTCGGTACACCTCTAAGCGGCTCATTATTGTTTTCCGATATCCACGCGAACGAATTTGCGGGCAGAGCTAGTTGTAAATATGTCTGTTTTTACTGAAATTTAACTGTGCAACAACTTGGATCTACAATATGTAATGTTCTACATGTTTTTCCAAATAAATAAATACGTGATTGCCCTCAGGAGCGGGCAGTGGTCAGTGGTGTACTGTCACTAGTGGGCGCGGAGGGCGCGTCTCTAGAGCGCATCTCTGCCACAGATGAGGACGGCTTGCACGCCGGAACTGTCACTTTCTCTATAGTAGGAGACGGTAAGCCACATATGGGAGATCAGTCCATATTTCTTACTTACTTATTAGGCACTTATTTGACGAGGATTACAATATGGTACGGTCGGCTAAGAAAGTCGTCTATTAGTTTTGAGTTTTTGACAAAAGTTAGGAACTTTTATAAGGACAATTATTTAATTTATTATGCAACATACGAGTATTCTGGATAATCTAAAGAAAACCCGGAAAATAAATGCACATTCGCAGCTTAGTCACATCTCGGCAACACAAATATTATTTTCAATTTTAAACCTTATTTCAAGCCAGCTAATGGTGACAATAGATTACGCGGCTGTGTGCCGTTTAAAATCGTAGTCATTCCGCGCCTTAATTTGTGCCACTTATACTACCCCAATATATACTTTTTCTTTCTTTCTTTTCTTGATTCCTACTTCGTGCAGTACAAGTTTTTAATTAGTCGAAGCCTTCTTTCGCTGTAATAACTTAGATTGTATACGTACGCAAAAACGTTTTGTTCCACCAGATGAGGCGGCGGATTACTTCGACGTGTGGAACGATGGTGAGAACTCCGGCACACTCACCCTGAAGCAAGCCTTGCCGGAAGGCATGCAACAGTTTCAGGTCAGTTGAATAACGCTAGTAACTCTTTCACAATCAATCTGCCTAGCCTTTTTAACCGACTTCAAAAAAAGGAGGTTTCTCAATTCGACCGTATAAATATTTCTTTTTTTATGTGTGTTCGCGGGATAACTTCGTCGTTTATGAACCCATTTTGACGATTCTTTTTTTGTTGGAAGGAGATATTCCAAGGGTAGTACCATGATAAGGAAACCAGGATCTGATGATGGCATCCCAGAGAAATTGAGGGGAACCTTTAAATTTTATAGACACACCTATAGCAATTTGGGTATTTTTTATAGTAACTTGTGCATTTGCTCCCGGAAAGCACCATTTGGTGAAGTGGAACTGATGAGGAAGACCAAAGATGGCCATCGGAACTACTCAATAAGACGTATTTCACGAGTTGCGATTCGATTATTGCTAAGCAATTTATGCTCGTCACAATACATAAGTTGAAGTGGAGCTGATGGTGACTTCACCATCAGTTCCAGTTCTCCTTGTTCTTTATTGGGTTTCTCCTCAACAATTAACGTCCTTATATCGGGAAAAGCAATATTTTGTAAAAGGTGATGAGCAGTTGACATTAGGCTATTGTAACATAGATAAATTACAGGCTGACCCACTAAAAAGTGAAAAATAAAAAACTTTTTTACAAAAAAAAAAACAACCGACTTCCAAAAAAATAATTCAAAGTGAAAAATAACTTTAATTTTGGAAGTCGGTGGCAAAAAGCTAAAATTCAGATCTAAAGACACCGACTTCCGAAATTAAAGTTATTTTTCACTAAAAAGTATTTTTTTGGAAGTCGGTTGTTTGTTTTTGTAAAAAAGTTTTTTTTTTATTTTTGGGTTTCTTTTCTTTTCAATTTTAGGTACCATCGCGGACATTTGCGGTGAACTACTTTTCAACCTTAATACTAAGATAATAAGGTTGAAAAGTGGTTCACCGCAAATATCCGCGATGGTACGGTCAGCAACAGAAGTCGGTTAACACTGCTACTTTTTGACATCATCTATATTAACACAAAATGATTCGATAAACTGCTTTTTTTTGTTTAACTCTTAAGAGTTAATGTTCTGAAAATTTTAAGTATTTCTGTTCCGATTTGAATTCAATATTTCGCTTAATAATTAAGATTAAAAAACTGCAAGTGTTAATCGACTATTGTTGCTGACTGTACCTAAAATTGAAAAGAATTACCTAAAATGAAAAGCTCACAATTGCCATTTGAAAAGCTTCCACAAATTAAAGTGGAAGCTATTCAAATGGCAATTGTGAGCGCTATTGTACATAATTCACCTTAGTACACTGTAAACTTTCTGAAGAATAAATAAATAAAGTTGAGCTCTTTAGTGTTACTCGCGTAGCGGATTGTCTGCTACGACATGGCTACGAAACTGTAGCTCGCGTAGCGGTGTCTCCATAACAGCTACGTCGTAGCAGTGGTAGTTTGTGTTGCATCTTTTATGAAAATAACATATCATACCTGTATTCATTCTCGGAAGGTGTAGGCACTTTAGGCAGGTGCATACAGGGCCACATTAAATTAGTTAGATGTGATGGGTTTATATCTAATTATTTTCAAGTAACTGCACTACTAAAAGTGACCCCAAAAAAACATCAAATAATTTTAACCGACTTCAAAAAAGGAGGTTCTCAATTCATCGCGTATATATATATTTTTTATGTATGTCCACCGATTACTCCGTCAATTGCGGACCGATTTTGAAAATTATTTTTTTGTTTAAAGAGTATGTTTTTGAGATGGTCCCATTGTCACCAAGTTAGAATCTGATGAGGGGATCTCATGGAAATCGAGGGAGTTTCTCAAATTTTAGGGGCACACCTATAGCGATTTGTGTATTTTTATAGTAACTCATGCGTTTGCTCTCGAAAAGCACCATTTGGTAAATGGAACTGATGATGAAGACCACAGATGGCCATCGGAACTACTCAATAATATTAATAAGTATTACACGGGTTGCTGTTTGATTACTTTAGTAAGGTTGCTAAGCAATTTATGCTCGTCACAATGCATATAGTGAAGTTGAGCTGACTTCACCATCAGCTCCAGTTCTCCTGGTTCTTTCTAGGAGAACTCCTCAACAATTAACGTCCCTGCATCGGGAAAAGCAATATTTTGTAAAAGGTAATGAGCAGTTGACATTAAGCTATTGTAACTTAGATAAATTATACAAACTGACCTACTAAAAAGTGAAAAATAAAAAACTTTTTACAAAAAAAAAAAACAAGTGACTTCCAAAATCGATGTTGGTTGTTTTTAGGGTTCCGTACCTGAAAAATAAAAAACGGAACTCTTATAGGATCACTTCGTTGTCCGTCTGTCTGTCTGTCAGTCTGTCAATACCCTCAGGAACGCGTAGAGTTATAAAGCTGAAATTAATATCAAATACGTAAGTCTATATATCCTGGAGTTCTAAAAAAATCAAGCTTCTAAGACAACGCAATAAAAAATACGGCCATTTATGCGACATATTTTGATACTCACAAGTAAATCAAAACGTATACGGTACTTCCCGTTGTCCTAGAATCATAAAA
Organism: Cosmia pyralina; assembly: GCA_946251885.1. NCBI lineage: Eukaryota > Metazoa > Arthropoda > Insecta > Lepidoptera > Noctuidae > Cosmia > Cosmia pyralina. The sequence continues at coordinate 24,466,012 of OX276351.1, forward strand.
TTCGGCAAGAAGCATCAAGGTCTGACAACAAAAGTAGAGGAAAAGTCCGAAAATTGATAATTTGTAATTTTATCACATAAAAAAATTTTTTTTGGTATTACAATGTTAAGTTTCTTTTTGGGATTAATTCTTTTCAACTACGGAACCCTTCATTGTGCGTGGTCCGACATGCACTTGGCCGGTTCTTTTTATGTAAAAAAAATTTTTAACCGACTTTTTTATGTTTAGATATCGAAACCCATCACGTTTGCGGAGTTTTCGCCAATTGGGCCTGTATGTACGAGTGCTTGTAGTAGAACCACATTTCACCATCTATGTTCAAGTCCCGTGGAATATGTAACGAGCCGAATGCCATAAAAAAAATAGTAACAAATGTATCGGTTGTACAGTTGACGATCCGCGCGACGGACGGCGGTGACGAGCCCGGCCCCGAGAGTACCGACAGCTCCGTCACCGTGGTGTTCGTGCCACAAGGAGACCCCGTGTTTACGCCCAACACCAAAGAAGTTGCTTTTGTTGGTAAGATCAATACAAGCTTAAGTACAGACAACAGCAGGTCAAGTTACTACAAAATGTCAAATTTTCTCATTCGATTTTGAACTTAATCATCAACTCTTTAAGGTTTAAAATCATTTAGAGAAATTTGACAGTTTGGTATAACCTGATGTGCTGTTTTCTGTACATAAAATCACGCCTATATTTCCTGAAGGGTGAGGCAGAATTGTTTAGTTCAGCCACATTTCGCAAGTCACATGTAATAGGAGACCAGCACCCTAATTGCGCAACACACAATCAATAGGAATCTGAAGTAAATTGCTAATCCATTACTTACTTCATAAGTTCGAAAAGTCTGCTCAACACCGTAAATAACACAATGAATGTTGTTGAACTGTCAAAATGAAACCGATACCGATTGATAGTGTGTTCGCAATTGCCCCGCTGAATCGAAAACCTTGCTGATCCTCTGAACAAACCGCTATTTACCTGTGACAGTATTAGGTCAACTAATACAGGTAAATCTGGTAATGGAAGAAAGCTTTTGGCCGCAGGATGTGGTATTCCGCCGCTTTCGCGGACAAGTGCCACCGGAACGCACAAAGACTTAGTGCTAGTAAGTGATACTAACATAGTTATTAAGTTTTATTTACTAACAAAATTGGTATGTATCTATCTATGTGGGTCTTTGTTACCTGAAAATAAAATGTTTATTTATTTTTATTTATTAAATGCTCTTGTTAGTTAAGCACTGGACTTTCAACAAAGTCCAGTGCGCGAAAAAAAAATCGCCGCGATATGTTTACGTCCGTGCGAACGTCGCTTAACTAACAAGAGGATTTAATAAATAAAAATAAAAACACACTGTTGGATTTTCAACTCTCGGCGCTAAACAGAGTGTTGACTCTGTTTAGCGCCGAGAGTTGAAAATCCAACAGTGTGTTTTTTCGACGCGCTGGGATGCACTCTGTTGTTGTTAGGTTGGATTCTCAATGCTAGGCTCAACACCGAGAGTTGAAAATCCAGTGCGCGATAAAATCCCGCCGCGATATTTTTACGTCCGTGCGAACGTCGGCTTACCAAATGCAATCATCATCTTCAAACCTCGATTATTTTTCCGAAAACGTCATACTTCTAAGATTTATATTGAGAGCTTCTCATTGACAATTCCCTCAATCATTGCAGAGCTAGAAGCAGGCTTGCTGGAGCGACACGACCTGGGGGTCGCAACAGACCCTAAGAACATCTTGTGTGATGAAGATTGCTACGATATCTACTATAGCATTATTGGTAGGTACACTTCCTTGCTAGCCTTTTTCGATTTTTTAGGGTCCCGTACCAAAATAGTAAAGAGCTGGATATCTGAAGAACTACTAATGCTATCAACTTGAAATTTGGAACAGTTTTAAACGACGTTTTCTCAATTATTTTGCAAATAAGAAAGAAATAAGAATATTTATGTTTTTTTTTTGCAACAGGAACTGAAAGGGATTTTAAAAATTCGAAGTGGGTCTACTGTATCATATGAAAGAGCGCACATTCTCAAACATTTTTTTCTTTTTTTAGGCCGCATAGTTTTTGACTTTTGATGAAAAATGTAAAAAAAATACCGTTCCCCCCCTTTTCTTCGAAGTTTTTATAGAGAAAAATCTGAAATTATTCTATGTGATAGAAGTTTATGAAAAGATTACAGGAAAAATAAAGATGTCTCTAAATAACACACTTTTTCTCAAAACGGAACGGAACCCACGGTGCGCGAGTCTGACTCGCTCTTGACCAGTTTTTTTTAATTTGTTTTCTTAGACTCTCCATCAAAACATAGTCCATTCTTGGTATAAAATATCGTAACGTGTATATTTACACGACTTCGAGGCAATATACGAGATAAATACCACTGGTAAGAAAAATGGAGGAAGAGGAGTTATAAAAAAATTAGATTCCCCAGCCCACCAGTTAGTTTTCATACTTTTCACCAACCAACCAAATGAGCTGAAATAAGTTACTTTGAAATTCGTTAAACAACCAAATGTATTTGTCAATATATTGATATTGACAAATACATTTGGTTGTTTAACGAATTTAACTATTATTGAATAGTTATTCAATTAGTAGCTGTCTACTGAGCGCATAAATAAGAGTAGTCCTATACTTTACCCCACATAAGGGTGTAATAAAAATCGTTAACCCCAAATGTACTAAAAAGTCTCGAAACTAAAATGCTTAACAAAAATATCATGCCACGTGCACGCGTCAAGGACGCCTGTTACCGCGATACGTTTCTGTTGATCATGTTAGCGATATTGCCTTAACATTTTTCGTATCGATTTGATATATTGGAATATTGGGTAGAAGGCGTCAACGACTTTTATTGCACAGTTATCTGGCGGAAGGTATAAGCTAAAGTAAAAGCAAAAGCAAAACATTTTCCTTTTATCTTCGTTATACAGGATGTTAGGGACAGCCCTACGCAAACTAACAGGGGACGATGTGTGCTGGCACTTATGGCTTGTCGTCAAGTTTTAGAGAAAACATTCGGCTTCGCTGTAAGTTAGATCCAGAAGCCAATAAGAATAGTTTATATAAGCTAAGAAGCATGAATACTTTAAAACCTCGTAACTTCACAGGCGGCAACGCGGACGGTCACTTTGCCCTGGATGGCAACGTCCTGTATCTGCTGAGTGAACTAAACCGCGACGTGGCTGAGACGCACACGCTGCAGGTGGCGGCCAGCAACGCGCCCGGCGCCAGCGCCGCACCACCGGCTTCCACGCTCACCGTCACCGTCACTGTGCGTAACTATGTTCTGAGGATTTGGTTTCCGCACTTAGTCCTTCATGTAGACCATTGTGCGTGGGCCATGGCGGCCGTCGCCAGCCCACCGGGCTCCAGAAGTTAATCAAGCATCCCGGTCTGTTAAGAACATCAGTAAAAGATCTGGTACGAGGGTTTCTGTTTTAATCTGGGTGATGCCTGGGCATTCAAAGAGCCATGCGCAACGGTTTTCTCAGCCTCCATGCAAGCCCTGTACAGAGGACTGTCCGCCGTTATTCCTATTAAAATAAATAAACCATTTATTTCAGGCGACACAGGCCCACCTTAACCTAAACATACATATTTGAATATAAACAAAACTTGTGTTAATAAAATAACCCTTAAGACTATGTTAGTAGCAATATTCTCTACTGTGTGGAAGTGTTTGGTTAGTGTTTGTCCTGTGACCATCACACCCGTCACCAGGCGTAGGCCATTCCTCTCCAGGCGTAATAAACGTCTGGTTAGCCTACCATCTAGATATGACATAGCCTCCCTGGACTGCCTGCAGCCCGGTGTTGAGGACCACCAAATCTCCGCTTGTGTATAGATAAACTCCTATAGCCACCTGCGTAGTTGGTTAAAGGGGATGGGTACAATTGGTTCAGGTCAGTTCAGGTCCACAGACTGACGTGCTGGATGCTCTCCTAGCTAGTTCGTCAGCTGCGTCGTTACCCAGTGATCCGCTGTGTCCTTATACTCATTGCAGTGTCACTGTGTTGCGGTTAGATACCGCTGTACATAACTGTATATTATAGCTGTACAAGTATCGTTTGTCGCGTGAATAACATCAAAACTGTAAAAATCAAAAGTAGGCTGAGAATCAGCACTTTTCGAACGTCAAAATTACATAAGACAGTCCCCCAGCACGTCCGCCCTCCACCAGTTCCAGTTCCTAGTGCTTTAGCTGGGAAACGGAAGTGACGCAACATACTTCCCAGCAGCACAGCTGTCTGTTGAGTTAAAAAAATATCGCAGCCTTCTCGTTTTATCAATACATTTCGCAAAACAAATTCACAAAATGTTTACCAATACCAAGACCCTGTCATTGTCATTCGAGAGCTATCGACGTCCATCTGCTAGAGTCACAAGAGTGTACACGGCGAGGTTACCCTCGTTAGTTGCGCGGTTCATTTGTTTGCCAGCACGCTTAGCGCGGCCGTGGGTCACAGTGGACGATCCCGCCAACGTTTTTACATTTCCAGTATTTTCCAGTATAAACTGATCTCTCATTGTAGGTAAGTATAGGATTTCCAATAAGAGGTCAGCTGATATACTGGAAATGCATAGCTTGATATGTAGCTGTGAGCTGCAGTGGAGCAGCGCCTTTACTGTGCCCTGCAGCGTCTGCAGGGCAAAGGTCTCTTCTCATACAGGAAGCACGAGTATCGATCAACAATCTGTGTTCACTGTGAGCCATAATGCCGCTGTCTCTGAGGCTGCACTAATGGCGACCTAACAAAGTTATGTTGTATTCACGCGATAAAGTAAGGGAAAAAAACTTAATTGGAAACATTAACTTCCTCGTTCCAGGTTCGTGAGGCGAATCCGCGGCCGCACTTCGAGAGGCCGCTGTACACAGCCGGCATATCCACCGCAGACGACGTCGACAGGCAACTGATCACTGTACAGGTTTGTATCACATCAGCCAGTAATCGTAACCTGTTGTGCTTCTATTAACCAATAGAAGAACCTAAGAAATAATGCGGAAATTACCAAAGTTGGCGGACAACTCTATGATTGAAATTATCTTGGTACACATTGAGAAAAAGTCACCGGAGAAAGAAGAAAGAATACAACATACCTACTTTTGTATAATTTCACCATGGATGATGTGTATTTTGTAACAATTTTTGATAGATGTAGTGACAAAAAATTAAAAAGAGTAATATAATATGCTCAGATGGTAGATATGATAATATGCTCAGGTCATGATGAGAGGATGAATGAAAGGTGACTAACAAAAGGTATTTACAAGGCAGATGTAAGTGGAAACGACGAGAGGGGTCGCCCTAGGAAGACATATAGTGACCTTATTGGTGATGTTCTTCAATAAGGTCAGGTGCGTAGTACTCGCAACCGGTGTTCGTGTATGACCAGATGTATGAACGTAAACGAGGTAAAAGGTAAGTAAGTACGTAAGGATAGTAGCAGGTGGCGTTCTGTAGTTTCTGTCTACCCCCATGGGGGGGAAGGCGTGAGTTTATGTATGTAATATTTTTGACTTTCTTGCCCGTTTTGCTCTTTACATAGGAATCTACTACGCTTTGGAATGGGCAACTAGCTTCATCTTTCTGACTGACTGACTCCTTGACAATTCAAAACTGCCTGTTTACACTCCTACCAACTTATCTGTGAAATGGCGAAAATTGGAACTACGGCCGTCATGTTGAAATTTCATTCGATTGTGCCGACGCATGTCATTCGATTGTGTCGACGCATCGACGGTGCCGCCTCTTTCAGTTCACAGATAAATTGGTAGGACTGTAAGTTTGAATAAAAGTTGACGATGCGATGACGGAAAGATTGACATTGCAATCGGATTATCGTCCGATTCAATTTGCCATTCTTTCTCCCACGAATTGACTCATTCACTTCCGAGAGAACCCGATTAAACTAAATCGATATTTACAGGCATCACACACGGAAGGCCTAGCTGTCACTTACTCGATAGACCAGGAGTCCATGATCGTGGACCCGTCGCTAGAAACCGTCCAGGAAATTGCCTTTGACCTACACTCTAACACAGGACTACTGACGCTGAGAATCCAGCCTACTGCCTCTATGCATGGCATGTTCGAATTTGATGTCGTGGCTACTGATACAAGTAAGATAATAAGAACTGATCTAGTAATAGTTAGGGTAGGCTGCCAATAGCTTTAACAATAAGAAAAATCTCCGAAAGCAAGTCTTCACAGCACAAATATTTCACGCTCTTTGGGAAGTAAAGTAAAGAATGGGGAAGAAAACTGTCAAATTAGTTCCGCGTAGATGGCGCTAAGTGTGTGTTACTTTCATTCAGTTGGCAACGGAGTTCCTTGCTGAAAATATTGCCGCGACATGGTGCTAAGTGTTTTTTGTTTTATTCTATTCTATTTTTCTCTATGATAATGGTGCCGTATCGACAATTCTCCAATATCAGATGTGTTGAGAAAACGTTCGGAGAAAAAAAAAAATTATCTAATCACACTAATATTATTAAGGCAAAAGATTGTGCGTGTGTGTGTTTGTATGTTTGTTACTTCTTCACGGTCAAACGGCTGAACCGAGTTGGATGAAATTTGGTATGTCAGCTTACACGCTGAATTAACACATAGGCTAATTTTTATCCCAGTCTACGCGGGTGAAACCGCGGAGCGCAGCTAGTAACAACCTAAATCCAATACTAATTGACTAATTAATTATTGAATTGAATGTGAATTTTTTTGTCGCCCATTGGTCGCTTTGTCTTCAAAATGACTTTGACAAGGGACAATCACACAGCGCTCTCTCGCGGCAAAGCTTCCGGGAAACAACCCCATTAGCCTGAACATGAAGTCTCTTTTACTCTCTGTGGCCACATTCGAAAGAAGACTGAGCCTAAGACAGGGTCGTAACAGCAATGCTATTCTGTAACCATCTCACCGTGAAAACATAAGTGATGATGCTAGGGATGGACCAAGCACATATAATATTAATAAAGGGTGAAATTGAATTCATGGGCAATATTGTAAGGGGGCATTGTACTCATCATTATGAACAACTTTTACTATGGGAAAAATATCTGAAATCGCGAAAAAAAAATCAGCTGTTCCATACATTATGCTCGCATAACTCGTCAAAATGTAAGGAAAAACAGATTTCAGGTTTGGTCCCATAGTAAAAGTTGTTCATATTGATGAGTACAATGACCCCTTAAAATATTGCCCATGAAATCAATTTCACCCTGTATACAAAAACATAAAATCAAACAACCTGTAAACATTACTATATAGCGGGTTTTTCAGTCAGAAATTCAGTCGGAAACTCGATATTGTTTTCTTCATTTTTTTTTTCCTGAATACTAGTCCTTATGTATCCTGAACCGCGAGCGCGTCACGCACGAACAATTAATAAAAAAAATAAAACATACATGTTTACGCTAGCTACGTAGGAAAATGCGCATCGAAATTGTTTGTTATTATAAACCCATTGTTAACCGAATAAATAAACGCAAAACCATGACCCAATGATACGATGTGTTATGAAGAAGTGATAGTGGATCGAGTCGAGTAAAGACTATGCGACGTTGTTCTGCGTTGTTATTTACCAAAGTCTGTTCACTAGGAAGAAATAACTGAGTGTGTCAAGTGATCGAGTGCTACTAAAAGTGTCCTAACTGACGGTACATAAAATTTAACCCTACACAAACTATGTAGGAATCTAACTTAACGCTGTGTGTTTATCCAATGCCAGGTTTCTCAAGAATTCAACTCGCAATAACTATTGATTCGACAAAATTGTCTATTTATGCGAATTCCTTCCTTATGCTCGGTTTTTGAGGTCCTCAGATAAACCCTCGATAGTAATGCATTCTACTTTTAAGATAAATTCTTCCATATCGAAGTGTTCAGAAACACGATATCGAACCAATAATCACTGTCGAATGGATAAAATTGGTTTAAAAACCTTAGAAACCGGGCATTAGTCATTTAAAAAGACATGCGGAATATAAGTACCAAATATTTTACTGTAGGTACATTGTGACACACCAACACAAAATTGTATATTGTCACGAAATTGAACATGGAGCAATTCACATACAAATATGTTAGTATACCCTGCCTAGATATCTCTTTTGTTGACTGTACCTACCTACTGTAGAGTTTTAAATAATTAAAACCCCTAAATTAAAATTATCCAATTCTCCTTCTAATTCGCAAGACATTAAACTATAAGAATCGGTATGTAACTTTTTTTTACCAATATTGTATTTTTTATATATTTTTTAAAAAACTTTTTGTTTTTGGAACAACCAAACAAGTTTCTATTAATTTTATAAACTGTTTTATCTCTTTAAAACTAATCTGCCTTCTATGTAGATCTGCTAATAATTTCCAAATCGTCCACGGTTATGTGTTTTGAAAATTATTTATTTATGTCTTGTTTTACCACCTTTAAATTAAAAATCCAAGGTGGTTGCGAAAATTTTAAATTATTCGTCATGGGTGTCGTTTTCATGGCTTTCGAGGTTGCTTAAGCCGATAGTACGGTCAAAATGAAAATCCAAGATGGCGGCTGTGAAAATTTTCATACTTTTCATCTGGGTGTTGTTGTCATGGTTTTTGAGGGTGCTAAAGCCGATAGTCAGGTCAAAATGAAAATCCAAGATGGTGGCTTCCAAAATCGGAGGGTTTTGAACCATCTTACCTACACTGCTACAAGTTTTGGCGCCCGAATGCTTAGAATAACTCGAATGACGTTGACCGGGGCGCTGTGTAGGTTATCATGTGTGTTTTGTGAAACGTCACTTGAAATGTTTTGAAAAAACAAGATGGCGGCATTAGTTCCCATGTTGGCCGCCCGCCAAAATAATCTAGTAGCGCTATAGTAACAGTACTGTCTAATGCAGATGGAGCGACGGGCCGCTCTGCAGTGAAGGTGTACCTGATCTCGTCACGCAACAGAGTGTACTTCCTGTTCTTCAACGAACTGGAGTTAGTTAACACTCACAGGGACTTTGTGAGTATGCTAATAATATTATAACATCAAAATGTAGGGAACAGCAGATTTTTTTTTCGCAATTTCAGGTTTGCTCCCATAGAAAAAGTTGTTTATAATGATGATTACAATGACCCCTTAAGAATTTGTGCGTTATTTATGTTACACCTTGTCTAGAGGTACCTATTACGTAATTATGAAGTATCCACAACACTCAGTCTTTGTTTAGAAAACTACTCTATCTATTCTAATTTAATCATAATCATTTATCTTTATTTATCTCAACATCAAATTACAGGCACTGGTTAATAAGATGCTCAATCTTAAACGGAGAAAGGTGTCTGAGGTAGGAAGGTCCTGAGTTACAGGATCACCCGGCTCTCCTTGATAGGACATTTTAATTTACAAACGGTTAAAGTCAAGATACATGAAATAGTATACAACGTGTCGTTTTGCATCCTCGTCAAATTTAAGGGTGTGGTATAGACCATCAAACCGAACACAACTTTTTCCATGGCACCAACATCGTAATCGCGAAAAAATAAGCAGCCGTCCCATACATTTGCGTCGAGTAGGTACGTATTGAAGTTTTCTATGGGACAGTTGAAATTTTTTTCGCAAATACGATATTGGTACCATGTACCCACATTCTGTACCACACCCTATGAAGATGCAAAACGACACATTGTATAATTAGAATATGATTGATAATAAAATGTCCTGTTCACCAGATAGCCGAAACGTTCTCTAATGGGTTCGAAATGACGTGCAACATCGACCAGACTCTGCCCGCCACCGACTCCAACGGCATCGCCAGCGAAACTACGACAGAAGTCAGGGCGCACTTCATACGAGACGACTTGCCCGTCCCCGCTGAAGATATCACCGAGTGAGGCGCACATCATAACTTCACACAAACAACCTTCCACCCACACACACATCCTTGCTACACTAATAATCAATATCGATATTATTTTGGCTCGAGAATTTCAATTTTCTTTCATTTCGTTATCCATCGCCGTATATAGCCAATACAAGATTTTTCTGCTATGCTTACGGCGGCTGTTCTGTCTTCTTTGTCCAAATCTAAAAAATGTTTGTAAAATTCAAATTTTGTAACGTTTTTTGAAATTTGCTGGTCAGAATCAGGTTACATGTTGATCAAAATATGATTTACGACTATATTATAGGACAGAATTAGGTCCTAGTGTCTTTTCATTAAACTCATCAATACAACTTTCAAATTACTGTTAAATGACAATTTCGTAAAAACATGACATTTGAGGCCAAAGAGTTGTATTGATGATAATTCTGTAAACAGTTACATATTTGTTACGATCGCGAATCAGTTCGGGCAACCCTAGCGCATCCTCTCATCCTTAACCAACTTCGTGGTGTGTTCAGACTGCGCGATGACACGCAGCGGCTACGCATGATCCAGTCGACTCTCCTGCTGGAGCTGCTGGAGCTGAGCGACGTGCAGGCGGGCGCCGCGCCCGTGTTGCCAGGCGGTGAGCACGCGCTGGCCGTGTACATCCTGGCGGGGCTCGCCGGCCTGCTGGCGGTGCTATGCTTCGTCCTCCTCATCACCTTCATCATCAGGAACCGCGCGTGAGTACACCAACAAGGATCTTTTGGCGCTTGTTACGTGCCCTGCCTACACCAAAACGGCTGAATAGCGACATGATAGCCATTTACCTACAACAGATGTTTTCCGCATAAAATTGCAACACGAAGACCGCTGACTCGACGCCTCGTGTCGCGGCCGATCACCTACTTCCAATCTGCTGATGCCGCATCCGCACTTTGCAATCGTTTAGAATATTGTATTTTTATAATAATTTTTTTCGGCACTTCGGTACTAGCATCGTCCAAGTCTAGACTTAAAATTTAATATAAGCTAATATTGTAATTTTGAGTAATTAAACTTTTATTCTAAATTAATTTCGGTTTTTTTTTAAGTCCTCCGGCTGTCACCTTCGTAATTGGCGCAGTCGGTAGGATATTCGAGGCAGTGCGCGGCGCGGTATAGATTTCCAAAAATCGTTAATCTGCTGACTCCGATAGTCGCTGTCGGTATTTCCAAGTACCTCGTCGAATATCCGAACTTAAGAAGACGCAGCTGAGGACGTATCCAGCCATCGATACAACGAGAAAAACCATGTATATGTAAGTCCTTGAAACTTTCTTTAAGTGTTGCTTCCTTGTCCTTCCTTTACCCATATTTTATATAATTAAATCAAAATTTTTCACCCAAGGGAACCTAAGAAAAATCCTGTCTCCTCCAGACAGATAGGTAGGAGCAGGGAAGTAGATTCAAATAGGTTTATAGATTCAGATAGCTTAGGATTAGATTTATTATTTAATAGTAACGACATGGCATTGAACCCTGATACTATCTACAACGCTTTGCGCGCAGTTCCAAATTTTGAAGGGAATCCGAATGTTCTAACACGTTTCATTAAAATATGCGATCAGCTCGTAATACAATATGTTAGGAACGACCCGAATTACGAGTTAACTAACTTGTGTCTCATTAACGGTATCCTGAATAAAATCACCGGACCAGCAGCATCAACTATTAATTCCAACGGCATCCCAGAAAGTTGGCAAGGTATTCGTGACGCATTAGTTAATAATTTTTCTGACCAAAGGGACGAGACCGCCCTTTACAATGACATGTCTTTGCTGACACAAGGAAGTAGCACACCGCAGGAATATTATGACAAATGCCAGACCCTTTTTAGCACCATAATGACTTATGTCACTTTACACGAAAATGTAGCAACAACTATCGAAGCAAAACGCGATCTTTATAAAAAACTCACTCTACAATCTTACGTTAGAGGTCTTAAGGAACCTCTAGGGTCCCGTATCCGGTGTATGAGACCGGAAACTATTGAAAAGGCTCTGGAATTTGTACAACAGGAATTGAATGTCATGTACCTACAGCAACGTAACGAGAGTATTCCCGAGCGACGTAACCCGACTACACAGCCAACGCATTCAACCCCTAGAATGCCACCCGCGGTCCCTATGACCACTCCAAAAGTTTTTAGCTTTCCTAGCCCAGGCCCTAGCTGGCTTAAGCCTATGCCTATGCCGCCGCAGCAGCAGCAGCAGTGGAGACCACCCTTCCAGCATAATCAGGTACCTCCAAGAGCCCCTAATATGTTTAGTCGTACACAGCATATGTTCCGTGCGCCCCCGCCGAACTACAACCCTCAAAATGACGCATTTAAATTGACGAATAGGAACCCCCAAGCTCAGTATACCGGTCCGAAACCGATGAGCGGCGTTAGCCATTTCGTACCGAGACCACTAGGAGTACCAGCACACGATTGGCGTAAGTCAGGGAACCCACCGCCTAGCAACTATTTTAGAACGCGCGAAATGAATTTTAACGAAATAACCGACTACTACGACACTTACAATTACCCCGACTATTACTACGAGCAACCTGGCTATTATTATGATTGTGACCCCGACGCTTATTTTGACTTTTATGACTACTATCAGACCTACCCCGAAAATCAACCAGAGGTACCGGACCAATTAAATAACATGCAGTGCTTAGAAGCAAAACCGTCCGCTTCTCGTACAGCAGCAACTTCTAAAGTAGATCAGGATTTTCGCAAGGAGAAGGATCAAAATGTTTCAAAATAGAATTAAATCTCCAGTCCAAAAGAGAATTACGTTACATACAGATATCGGACCCACCACTTAAACTATTAGTAGATACCGGAGCTAATCAGTCCTTTATTAGTCCCGCGGCGGTCGAACAATATTTTTCACATATCCCTTTAAACTTTGACCCCTTCGAAGTAACGAACGCTCGTGTAACTGTACGCATGAACATTCTATTACGATTCCGAACTTTGCTGAATTTAATAATCCAACAAATGTAAAATTTTTTGTCTATAAATTCCATAATTATTTCGATGGCCTAATAGGTCTAGATTTACTCGACGGAGCACAGATTGATTTAAAAAATAATTATTTAATTACGGATTTTACAACAATCCCTATACGTTTTTATCAATGTAAAGGATCAAATAATCAAGAAACCATTCCCGCTAACTCATCAAAACTAGTAAATATTCCTATTTATTGTCCAGACGGCGACGTTTCGATAACTCAGCAAATCCATTGTAATTGTATTATTCACGAGTGCATTACTCGCGTGACTGATTGTACTGGAATTGTAGAAATTGAAAACCCGACCGAATACGACATAACTATTACATTCGACCGTCCTTTACAAGCGCAGATATTTAATACCGAGTGCATGTGCACTGAACAAGATCCGATGCGCGTTAAAGAGGTTTTAAGTCGATTGCGTACCGACCATTTAAATATTGAGGAAAAAACTAACTTAGAGACATTATGTGCCCGTTATGCTGACGTATTTTATGTTGAGGGAGAGCCCTTAACCTTTACAAATAAAATCAAACATCGCATTAGAACGACTGACGAAATTCCCGTATATACGAAAAGCTACCGTTACCCTTATGTGCATCGACAGGAAGTTAGGGACCAGATAACTAAAATGCTGGACCAAGGTATTATACGACCTTCTGAATCAGCCTGGAGCTCGCCTATTTGGGTAGTTCCTAAGAAAGCCGACGCATCAGGTAAACAAAAGTGGCGCATTGTAGTAGACTTTCGCAAACTGAATGACAAGACTATAGACGACAAATACCCAATTCCTAACATCAATGACATACTTGACAAGCTTGGTAAGTGCCATTACTTCTCTACTTTAGACCTAGCATCAGGTTTTTACCAATGTGAAATGTACCCAGACGACATTCCGAAAACAGCTTTTAATGTGGAACATGGGCACTTTGAATTTCTGCGTATGCCCATGGGTTTGAAGAACTCTCCATCTACCTTTCAAAGAGTAATGGACAATGTGCTCAGAGGCTTACAAAATGAGATCTGTTTAGTATATCTTGATGACGTCATCATTTTCAGTACATCTTTGCAAGAGCACATAGTTAATCTAGAGAAAGTATTTAAAAGATTGCAGGAATCTAACTTCAAAATCCAAATGGATAAATCCGAGTTTTTAAAATTAGAAACCGCATTTCTAGGACATATAGTCAGTGGCGAAGGTGTTAAGCCTAACCCAGATAAAATAGCAGCAATAGAAAAATACCCTTAACCAAAAACATCTAAGGAAATAAAACAGTTCCTAGGACTATTAGGTTACTACAGGAAATTTATCCCGGACTTTGCTCGCATCACTAAGCCTATGACAAAATGCCTTAAAAAGACTAACAAAATTACGTTTGACTCTGAATACATGGACTGTTTTAATAAATGTAAGAGACTACTGACGAATGACCCCATCTTACAGTATCCCGACTTTACTAAGGAGTTTATATTGACAACGGACGCCTCTAATGTAGCTATAGGTGCCGTACTCTCGCAAGGTACCATCGGCTCAGATAAACCCATCTGTTACGCCTCGAGAACTTTAAATGATAGCGAAACTAACTATAGCACTATAGAGAAGGAACTTTTGGCCATAGTTTGGGCTACAAGGTACTTCAGACCCTACCTATTCGGTCGTAAATTCAAAATATTCACCGACCATAAGCCGTTACAGTGGATAATGAACCTTAAAGAACCTAACCAAAGATTGACTAGGTGGAGACTTAAATTAAGCGAATACGATTATACTATAGTGTACAAAAAGGGAAAATACAACACTAACGCAGACGCATTATCCCGTGTAGAAATTAACAACGAGGAGACAGAGTCAATGTTAGCCAACCCTTCAGAGCGACCACCTTCTCGAACAGGTTCTACGACAGACACTGCCCATACTAGCACTGAAAACCCTATTCTAGAAGTCCCTATCACCGACGAACCTTTGAATAAATTTCACCGGCAAATATGCATAACTATAGTGAGTAACAGCCCTTACATTAAACGGACAACAGCTACTAAACCCTTCGACACACATACTCGCACACATATCCAAGTCTCAGAGTCTAACTTAGAGCAAGACGTAGTGAATGCCATAAAAGAATATGTCAAACCGAAAGTTAAAACCGCTTTAAAGATAACTCCGCCCTTAGGAATGTATTCAATAATACCTATTATCCAAAACAACTTTAAAAGCTCAGCTATGAACTTAGTGCTTACAAAAACTGAACTAGAAGACGTTAAAGAATATTTAAGGCAGCAACAGATCATAAAACATTATCACGAAGGCAAAACCAACCACAGAGGCATAAACGAATGCTATCTTGCTCTTTCCCGGAAATACTATTGGCCTAAGATGAGGGATGAAATAACTAAATATATTAATGAGTGTACAATTTGCGGACAAGCCAAGTATGATAGGAATCCAATTAGACCCCAACTAAATTTAGTACCCCCAGCTACCAAACCATTTGAGATAGTACATATGGACCTCTTTACAGCCCAAAATGAAAAGTATCTTACAGTCGTAGACGTTTTCTCAAAATACGGACAGGCATACTATTTAAGAGATGGCACAGCGATTAGTATTCTTCAGGCAATTTTAAACTATTGTACACATCACGGTCTTCCACTCACTATCGTAACCGATAACGGTACCGAGTTTACAAATCAATTATTTACTGAATTTACTAGATTACATAAAATTAACCACCATAGAACACTAGCTCACTCTCCTAATGATAACGGAATTGTAGAACGATTTCACTCTACATTACTAGAACATCTTCGTATCTTACGATTACGTCATAAAGATGACCCGGTGGTCAACCTCATGCCTTATGCTATACTAGCCTACAATAGTACAATTCACAGTTTTACAAAGTGCAGACCCCATGACATAATTAGAGGACATTTTGATCCAAGAGACCCACTCGACATTAACATGACCGAACACTTAATGCAACAGTATCTTTTAACACACCGAGACCAGATGAAAACTGTATACGACCTTATTAACGACTTCACACTTACTGACCGGACGAACATAATACAGAACAGGAATAAGGACAGAGAGCCCGAAATAGAATACCAACCAGAGCAGCAAGTCTTCATTAGTAACCCAGTAGCTAGTCGACAAAAATTAGCACCGCGTTATACTCATGACACTGTGCTGGCTGACCTTCCGATTCACATATATACATCTAAAAAGAAAGGCCCCGTAGCTAAGTCCCGACTCAAACGTTGCCCTAAGACTTCAAAATTGTTACAGGATACTACTTGCGGTCACCGTTCACACAACACTGGCGCTCGAGATAAGACTTGAAAGCTTGGACGAAGGACCCGGACTCTTACCTTTCAACCTTGGACAAGCAAGACTTACAACGCATTACCATTCTTTTCTGCAATACATAGACTTAACCGATATTGAACAAAGACTCGACTCCGTAATTAACCAACTAGAATATTTCCAAACCAAACTAGATAATCAAACCTTTGTTTTATACGAACTTCAGATTAATCATTTATCTAATAAATTGGAGATGATTAGATCTCAGTTAAAAACCTTAGAACCCGGTCGTAGCAAAAGAGGTCTCATAGACGGTTTAGGTTCAGTTATAAAAAGCATAACTGGTAACTTAGATCAATCGGATGCCCAAACGTACAATAATGCCATTCATTTGTTAAAAAATAATGATGACAAGATAGTATCGGAGTTAAACGAGCATATAAGTCTTAATAAAGTTTGGATGACTAGATATAGTAATTTGCTCTCAAAAATTGTAAGCAATCAGGAGAGAATCAATAGTACCTTAAGCTTAATTTTAGACGAGAAAGCTTCTGCAAAAACTGACCTTATAAGATACGCAAAGTTTGCTCAATTGTTAACTATAATTAGCGACAATACAGCCGACTTATTTCTAGAAATAACTAGGATAGAAGATACCTTAGCTTTTATACGTGCATCGAGCACTCACCATAGTACTTTAAGCATAGATAATTTAGGTAATATGACTAAACGATTAAGGTCTATATACGGATCAGACCAATTGCTAGAGGCGGATCTAAGAGAATATTATACAGTTATAAAACCCGGTTATTATTATACAGGAAAAAGAATAGTTATCATATTTAAAATCCCAATAATTTCTCCCGATCAGTTTGAATTATATAGATTAGCAATAGTTCCCAATAAATTTATGTACACCTTCATTCCTCCTTACCCTTTCATTGCAACCAATGGGAAAGTTTTCAAGTACATAGAGGCTGAATGCCCGAAGTTCAACCGGATTCATCTCTGCGAAGAAGAAGTCAACCATCAACCGACGAGAGGACATATAGACTGCATCCAAGGACTCATCCTCCATCAATCTCTACAGAAGTCATGCCTGCCCACTAAACTCACGCTGACTAAAGAAGCCATGGAGCAACTGGACGACAGACGCTATACTCTCACCTTTCCACAACCAACTCGAACCGAGCTACATTGCGAACGTCAAGAATTCATCTCGCTACACGGAAGTTATCTCGCCACCATCCCGCAAAAATGCCTACTACGCACCGACCAATTTACTA
This sequence comes from Cosmia pyralina, assembly GCA_946251885.1. Classification (NCBI taxonomy): domain Eukaryota; kingdom Metazoa; phylum Arthropoda; class Insecta; order Lepidoptera; family Noctuidae; genus Cosmia; species Cosmia pyralina. Next base: position 24,483,508 of record OX276351.1, read on the forward strand.
TCATCAACATGAATGATCATATAAAAGGACAACCGCTGAAAATCACCGAAATACCAATGAACCTGAGCATCATCAATCAAGCTATTCCACACCTAAAGCTAAACTCACTACACCTGAAAAGTCTGCACGAGATCGAAGATAAAATCTTAATGCAACAACCTCTACAGATCGATCACGCAAACCTGGAACAATCAATTTACCATACGACTATCCCACTATACGTCGTAATATTCGGTGCAACTGTACTGATCGTTATTCTCACTATACGTCGGTACAATGTTTGCACAAAGCTCAGAAAGCCACAGTCACCAGATGAGAGCGCTGAAAATCATCATTACGAAGATGCAGAATCACCTACAATCAAGAAAAATGCACCAGCAACATTCTCGCTGAAATTGCTCAAATAGTTGCTGTTCTGAGGGGGGAGGTGTTACGTGCCCTGCCTACACCAAAACGGCTGAATAGCGACATGATAGCCATTTACCTACAACAGATGTTTTCCACATAAAATTGCAACACGAAGACCGCTGACTCGACGCCTCGTGTCGCGGCCGATCACCTACTTCCAATCTGCTGATGCCGCATCCGCACTTTGCAATCGTTTAGAATATTGTATTTTTATAATAATTTTTTTCGGCACTTCGGTACTAGCATCGTCCAAGTCTAGACTTAAAATTTAATATAAGCTAATATTGTAATTTTGAGTAATTAAACTTTTATTCTAAATTAATTTCGGTTTTTTTTTAAGTCCTCCGGCTGTCACCTTCGTAATTCGCTCGTAAACATTAGTTGATTTGTTTTGAGAAGTGACACTTGTAAATGTATTAAAAAAAAACAAGATATCTTTAGATCCAATTTCGGTCACGCGCCAAAACACGCCAAAATTAAAGTACGAATAAATAGCCGCCATCTTGGATTTTGATTTCTACTATTCTATGCTACCACCATCATCATCAGCTACTGCGAGCGAGTAAGGAACGAAATCTAACGAAAATGCCAATATTAGGCAATAAACTGAACCAATAATGCCTTCATGACCTTGAAATCGCAATCTACTGCTGGGAATCCTAGGAATTTAGGAAACTACTATGATAACCACAATCATTCTTAGACCAAAATTCAAGTTATAATTCAGCTCAGTTCTACTAACTTATGTTTTAGTTATGAGAACTGTGACATCAGATGAAACGCTCTAAGACAAATTTAATTTTTATAAGTACCTATGCCTTTTTGAATATTTTGATTTTCTCTAAAATAAACTTCAAATACTTGTTATCCATAGGCTCAACCGTCGTATCGCAGCCCTATCGATGACAAAGTACAGCTCTGTAGACTCGGGGCTCAACCGCATCGGCCTGGCCGCGCCCGGCACTAACAAGCACGCCGTGGAGGGCTCCAACCCCATTTGGAATGAAACTATTAAAGCACCTGATTTTGATGCTGTTAGGTAAGTTAAATATACCTTGCGCAATATGTATGAAAAAAGAATTCAGTCTTGAGTTGCGAAAAGAAAAACCACCTAAAGAAAGTACTTATTTTGTACCCCGTTAAGCACATGAACCAACTCAGCCGTTCACTTGTGGACTTGGTCTCATTTCATGGAGAATTTGCTTCACCTTTTATTTTCCCGTTGCAGCGAGATGTCCAATGATTCGGACCTGATTGGCATCGAAGACCTGCCACAGTTCAGGGATGACTACTTCCCCCCTGAGCACGACAGGTCGGATATCGATGCTGAAAACCCTAAAGTGGTAAGCATTCATACTTACTTAGCTACGTAAAATCTCTCAATTCCTTAAAAAGTTCACGACTGTAAAGGTTCCTTTAAATTTAAACGATCAACTGAAATTGTCAATTTTTACATTGATGCGCAAAATGACCGTCTACAAAATGCATTTGAAACGTTTGACACTAAACACACAAAACATTGACAATTGCAGTTGACCGTTTCGGGGACCCTTTATGCCGTAAAGTTTAAGGCATGTTTAAGATGTTTATTGGTTTAAGGCTTAAACCAATAAACATACTTTAGACCCACGGTTTTGGATCCCTAAAGAGGCTGGCAAAGTATAGGGATTATTTACACACATTGCGCTAATCGAGAGGCAAGCGTACGCTGCCATTAACTGGACCTTACTTATTAATAATAATAATATGGTTATTATTTTATTCCAGACCAGTGCCCGCAATCCTATAGCGAATCATGACAACAACTTTGGGTTCAAAACCACCACTCCCTTCAGTCCAGAGTTCGGAAACATACAGATCCGTAGATAAACGATAATAACTTAATAATATTGTGATAAGCAGTGTAATAAAATAATGTATTTATATATGTATACAAATCAATACAAAACAAATGTTGAGATAGGTACTCGTATTATGTAAGTCAGTAAGTGTAATAATTACCTGATATAATACTGCATTCGTTTTCTGTGTTTTATTTATACTTAGGTAATACATTTTAGCACATTAAAATTTCACGGCCTCAATGGACCCTCAACTTAGACCCCCAAAGACTTCCCGAAGAAGAATCCAAAAATATTAGTTCATACTTATTCTGCAAAGAGTTTCCAACGTATCAACACCATATCTACATTACTTACAGAAAAAAAAATTGCCTAATAAATTAATATTATCATGGAATTATAGAGCCAAAACATGGCCAAAACGCCAAAACCATAAAACAAGATGAAATTTGACAACTAATGTCATTTTAGTTGTGATGTGGTTGTGATGGATTTAAGAGTCAGTGAAGTGAATATTGTTAGTTGGAAACACAGAGTACATTTGTATATAGGAGGTTGGATAGTGACTAGTGTTCAAGGAGAATAATATTAACGTCTGCTCTTAATAAGTGTTCCATAAAAATAAGAACTTTATCTGATTACCTGGATCTCTATTGTTCAGACACAAATTTTTACTGTTCTAGACATTGATTTATAAATTATAATTCAATGGTTCTACATCAGAACGTCAAAATGCAGCACAGGAAACACTATTGTGATCTAGACCTCGGTATTTCGCTGGTTTTTTCTATTTGTTATCATTTTTTTTACAGTATTCAGTTGTCCATGGTCACCACCAGTATTTATTAATTAAAAGGGCCCATTCACGGCAGTCTGCTTTGCCGTCCTCTTGTAGGATGCCAGGTGAATCCTGCTCGGTATTGCCGGCCACCATGCAGGCTGCGACAACATCACACAATCCTGCATAAAGCGGCGGATGGCAAAGCGGACTGCCGCGGCCGTGGTAGGCCCCTTTACTTAGCCCATATTATACTTTTGGACACGTTGAGAATATATCTACCACTGGCTATATTACCAATGTTAGATAGTTTGTCAGGCGATCTGCTGTTTACTACAAAATGTGAAAATAGGTAATTTCAAAATGTTCCATATCTCTAGACTTTGATTTTTTTTCTCAATGGTGGCGTTAGTTGGCAGCACTACTCGCCTTAAATGTCTAATTATGGTGTGATTGAACATTCGAAAAAGAAAACTGATCTTCAGGTTTTCTCGCAGCCTGTGAATCATACTCAACATTCAATCCTCCCCTACTAATATGTGATAACGTAAAATTTAAAAAGATTATTTAGGTCCCTGTCCAAACACGTGTTGGCAAAACCGGCTCATCTCACTTGGATTAGGAACTCATAATGTATTATAGTAACAACAAGTTAATTGTTAAGGTTCTGACAGTATGTTACCTGTTAAGAAGTCTGCCCTCGGGCGAAACTGTCGTAAGCTGCGCAAGTTGGGTCAAGTCACCAAGCACCACCCGGAGACCTATAAGCACTACCGGAGCTACGCCACCGTAGTCGCCGAACGACAGAGGCAGCTGCTCGAGGAAGGAGGGAAAGTCATACACCCACTTAGCTTGTTCAGGTATAACAGAAAAAAAAAACCGGCCAAGTGTCTTACCATGCACAATGAAGAGTTCCGTAGTTGAAAAGAATTTATCCCCAAAAACAAACTTAACATCCATATATGTATGTCACGGTCAATGCTCCAACTGCAAAGTTTATAATCGAAAAAAAATGTGATAAAACTACAAATTAACGATTTTCGGACTTTTTCCTTCAATTGTGCTGCCTTACCTTGCTTCTTGCCAAAGGAAATTGGGCGTTACTGCCCTGAAGCGAATAGCCTGTATTTTAGCCTGTTAAGATAAATACTAATGGAAAGATCTCATCAAGGAGGATATTTCATATTGTGAAGCTTCTCTTGATTGTTATTACGTAAGGAGCTACTGAGCTCGATTATAATTCTGGTACCCATTTCGTGAATTAATTAACTTTAATTAATTCTGTGCCTAGCAAAAATCATCTTTTAAGCCTATATAAACGGACATTTTAAAACATTGATCTCCTAGATGCCGTTTTAGGAATATTGTTTTTAAGAGTCGGTCGGCTGGACAGAACGTTAAGCCTGGCGTATCCCCCACTAGCGTTACGATCATTGACTTATATATTACTTATATCAATGGTTACGATATATGCCAATGGAAAGATCTGTTCAAGGGGAATATTTCGCGTTATGATGACTTCTCTCGACTGTTAGTCAGTGAAGAGCTACAGAGGTCTAAATATGAGTAAATAAGCATTATTGGATTTCAAATTTTTCGTCAATTAAATCTATCATACCCACCATCCACCATACTCACTTTAAAACATGGCCTCCTATACTCGTACGCCGTTTTAGGAACAATGTTTCTAAGGGGAGGAGCTTGTGGCTAAGTAATAACAGCCGCTCGGGTCGATCCATCAGGTTAAGCTACGCTTGCCGGGGTTGGTCCGTGGATGGGTGACCATCTTTACATACCAAGACTCCTCCGTGCCTCGGAAAGCACGTTAAGCCGTTGGTCCCGGCTGTCATTCGTGGATCTTTGACAGTCGTTACGGGTCGTCAGAAGCCCGATAGTCTGACAATCAGTCTTACCAAGGGGTATCGTAGGTATTACCCAGTTAATGGGTTGTGGAGGTCAGATAGGCAGTCGCTCCATGTAAAATAATGGTATTCAGCTGCATCCGGTTAGACTGGAAGTCGACCCCAACATAGTTGGGAAAAGGCTAGGCAGATTGATTGTTTCTAAGGGGAGTATTGCACTATAATATATCTAGGATTACATTGTCGGCCTATACCCAGCAACAGTGGGTGAAGTCGGGCTGTGTAGGATGATGATGTTTAATTGCATCATTGGCGAGTTCGCGATATCAAGCGAGACACAATAGATAATCGATTGTATCTCATTACTCGGGATTTAGTAGGTTAAGCCACTGCTGTATGTCTCCTTCATCCCGACGTCACAGATTAATACAGATGGGACACTCCGCAGTTTAGGTATGAAGCTACAAGTACGCGGCGGGCTCATCTCACTGGGTCAATTCAGTATGGGGTGCCGCGCACCGGCCGGCTCGCACGTTAGTTCGATACTCACTCACGCGCCGCGTCGTAAAAGAAGACAACCCTAACGAGTCAGAAGGTATAAGAGTTACGCGATAGAAAAAGAGGCAACTTATAGGTGAAGGTATTGAAGTGTTGTGAGACCTGAATTGCACTTTATTGTGTCGTAGCAAGAGTCGCTTTTTATTTAAAAGATTTTGCGGAGTGTCCCATCTGTATTCATCTGTGCCGACGTATACGCGCTGCCCGCATCTAAAGGTATATATGATGAAACTTTCAATAAAATTATACTTATCTAATATTGATTGCAGTCTGTTCTGGATGTCTATCATGGTACCAGTGGATATCTCGCACATGTGCCTGTCGACTTTCCGCCTCTTCTTAATCATCCAACCGATGGACGATTTGAAACCCCACGTGTTGGACCACGTGTTGTTGGGAATCAACGCTATCTGCCTTTTGGACATTGGCATCAAATTCAATACGGGTTACGTTGTAGAGCAGCATTCTTACGTTGTTATGAGCAGGAAATCTATCTTCTGGTAAGACTTTTGCTAAATTTATATAGGTAAACGACCACAGACCACAAGTTTAGACTTCAGTGTAGCGAGATCGTCAACGTTATAGACATCTTTTGTCCTACTAAAACCTTCACTGTGGTCCTCCAAGATTGAAACACGGGAAACACGAGATCATTGAAAGAAGAGATACTGCCATGTTACACATTTTATTAAAATAGATGGGTGATTCCAGTCGCTACCTCAGGCGCTGGTTTATCGTGGACCTGGCGTCTTGCTTTCCCGTGGCATACGTGCTGCTGCGCCTGAAGGTTAGCTCCCGGTACATCCTCATCGCGCTCGTGCTGTCCACGTTCAGGGTCGCCAGGATCTACACTGTCACCTTTGACTCGAGGATCTCCATGAGAGTAAGTGCTTACAAAGATAAAATTTTTCGCTTCTTTATTTCTTACAGTTGAGTTCTTAACAATATCATGCCTGTATTCACTGAAAGGTAGGCAGAAGTTATGGTACTCTCACATTAAGCCAGTTAAACCATTTAAGTAATAAGGGACGAGCCTATTTGCACAACCGCACAAATCCAGACTTCGAGCTGTTAATGAGAAATTCCTGATGAAGAAACCCATTAGCAGTTTGCCCGACCTCCATGATTAAAAATTTAAGTTAATGAGGATAAAAATGAATTAAAAGGAGGTAAATAAGGGTTAATGAGTGCTAAAGACAAGAGAGTTTGAGTGCTAAAGGCGACTCAAAAGAGTCCTGAGTGTTAAAGGAAACTCAGGTATTTAAGAGGACTCTAAGAGTATTCGAGAGTGTTTAAGAGGATGTGAAAGGGTTTAAGAGGACTCGGAGAGTGTTTAAGAGAACGCTAGACGATCCGACTTAAAGGTGCAACTCTATATAAAACATGTGTGTATGTGTGTAGGGTAGTGCAGTATTAGTAATAGGTGTTAAGTAGATGTTTAAGTTTGTATAAACGACTACAGAATATTGTCCTGAAGAATCCCAGCCCCCAACTTGTAAATGACCACGAATGGTTTTAAGAACACTCACAAGCAAAGACTGGGTAAGGATTACCAGTGGGTGGGTAGGTAGTGGAGTGCAAGTGTGTGGGGTGCAGAATAGTGAGATATAAGTAAAGAGTTATGTGTAGGTGGAAACGACTATAGGATATTCTCCTATAGTACGTCGTAGAGTAAGCCAGCCCCCAACTTGTAAATGACCACGAATGGTTTTAAGAACACTCACAAGCAAAGACTGGATGCCAATTACCAGTGGGTAAAGGAAGTGGGGGTGTAGTATAAGTTTGTTAAGGCTGAAGAGCAAAAGTAAGTTAGTATTAGACCTACCTGGAACCTAATACATGTTATAAAAAAGAGACTAAGCCAAATAAGAGTCCAAAAGAATATAATCTAGTGATAGTTTGTTTTAGAATTTTGAAAAGGATTTGAAAGCTAGCTTTGATTTTAAATTGGGCGCCAAACTTAAGCCAGAGCATCAAAATCAGCAGTTAACTGCTATAACTTCGAGCCTGGGAGGTTAAGTGTTGATTTTTTGATACAAAAAATTCTACTTCATCTGACTAAAAATATGTGCATGGGAAATTTCAAAATGTCCCATATCTCCAGACTTATTTGGGTTCCGTACCAAAATGGTAAAAAGGAACCCTTATGGTGCGGCTCAGTCTGTCTGTCTGTCTGTCACAGCTGGATACCTCAACTACTAATGCTATGAACTTGAAATTTGGAATAGTTTTAGATGACGTTTACCCATGTGCATAACTCCAGCTTCCTCATAGGTGATAGAATAATTCTACCTATGCCAATATTTAAAGCATAATAGCTGCAATCAAAGTACCCAGTCTTAATTTAGCTGCCGCAAAAACTTCGTAAATATGAGTCATTTAGTGTGTGTTAGCTGGACAGACACCCCAGCTTCCTCATTCAGAACAGGCAAATCAGATGTGCATAATTCCAGTTTCCTCATAGGTGATAGAATAATTCTACCTATGCCAATATTTAAAGCTTCCTCATTCAGAACAGGCATTACCCAACTATTTTGCAAATAAGAAAGAATTACAATTTTTTTTTTTTTTGCAGCAGGGACTGAAATGGGGTCTTAAAAATTCAAAGTGGGGTGGTTACTAGGGCATGTGGGGTATCATATGAAAGAACGCTATTTGCACATTCTCAAACATTTTTTTTTTTGTTAGGCCAAACAGTTTCCGACTTTTGATGAAAAATGTAAAAAAAATACCATTCCCCCTTATCTCCGAAGTTTGCTTAGAGAAAAATCTGAAATTATTCCATAAGACAAGATTTATTTATTTGTTTAATCATGGTATATACATACAAGAGCAAGATGATAATAAATTATTATAGTCCAATCATGTTTTGTCTTATAATATATTGGCGTACAAATATTTTTGTCACATTAATACCTTTAATCAATCAATAAAAAAAAATTACAACTATCTGCATAAGTACATCAAAGAAATCAACGAAACTGCTCTGTCAAAATTACAACTACTTACTCGTATATTATAATAAATTAATGTCAGATAAGTTTTTCGACTAAAAATTCAGACGCACTACAATATGCTTTTTGCACTAAAAACTCTATCAACTGACGTTTGAACGCATTGATATTTAGCTCCTTCCAACGTTTAGGTAGCTTGTTAAATAGAGTTGGAGCCATGCAGATGATACTTTTGCGCATGAGTGCAGTTTTAGCAGGATATACGCGAATTATGCTCATATCCCGTCTATTACGTGGGACAGCGTCTTGTAAGCGTGGAAATAATGTAGGATTCGCTTTAACAAACATTACAGTTTCAAGGATATACAGACAAGGTATAGTTAATATATTGTATCTTATAAAATAAGTTTTACAAGTATCAACAGTTCTCAGCCTAAACATTGATCTAATGCATCTCTTTTGGGCCTTGAATGCGATGTTGAAATCGGTAGAATTTCCCCAAAAGATGATGCCGTATCTCAAGTGAGACGCAGCTAAGCCGTGGTAGGCCGCTATTAAGCTATCTACATTCACGACTGCAGCTAGGGTATGTAAGGCAAAAGCAGAACTACTAATTTTTTTACAGAGATTCTCTATAAATGTGATTCCCAGACCAATTTTTTTTCAATTATTAGTCCAAGAAATTTAGTTATATTAACGCTTTCAATGGTTTTATTATCAATATTTATGTCCAAATTATTTACAGTCAAACGCTGGCTAAAATGCATGATCTTGGTTTTATTTAAATTGATCTTTAAATTATTATTGTCTAACCATTGTATTATAGATGTCAAAGAGTTGTAAATGTCAAGATTATATTGAGTCATGTCATTATTATTATTAGCAATTGTCACTGTACTATCATCTGCAAATAGAGTCATGGGATGTGAAGTTGATTTTGTCAAGTCATTAATGTATAAAGTAAATATAGGAGGTCCCAATACACTACCTTGTGGAACACCAAAGGTAACGTGACGTATATCTGAAACATATATCCCTTCTTTTTTAGTATCTGTATTGATTCTAGTTATTTCTGTCTTTTGCTTTCTATTGTCTAAATAAGATTTGATTAAATTAAGTACATTACCTCTTATTCCATAAGCGTCAAGTTTTTTAATTAGAATGTCATGGTTCACGTAGTCAAATGCTTACGTCATGTCGCAAAAGATAGTTCATACAGGTGTTCTTTTGTCCATTTTGGTCAATACGTGTACAGAAAGTCATATTGCCATATTTATACTTTTATTTTCACGAAATCCTTTTTGTTCGTTACATAACATATTATTTTTTTCTATGTAGCCGTTTAATTCCTTGTGTATGAATTTTTCAAAAACTTTAGAAATTATTGGCATCAGTGAAATAGGCCTATAATATTCCATGAGCTCTCTATCCTCTTTCTTAAATATTGGTCTAACGATCGCCATTTTTAGTGCGTCAGGGAAAGTACCAGCGATAATCGAAAGATTAATAATATGACACAAATGACTGCATATTTAGTACGCTACTGCTTTTAGTATTTTGGTAGATATGCCATCGTACCCGACGCTATTTGTGTTCTTTAAGGTCATTATAATTTTTAGTATCTGTTGTGGTGTGCAAGGAGCCATGAACATCGAGTTCTTATTATAAAGGGAAGGCAATGTAGTTTTGTTACTAGAATAAGCTGTAGTTTGTATTTTATTTATAAAATAATTATTAAATTCATTAGCGATTTATTTTGGATCCGTAATTGTGTCATTATCAGATTTAATTTTTAATATATAATTTTTAGGTGAAATAAATTTTCCTTGAATTATTATTTGCCAGGCTGTTTTGCATTTGTTGTGTGAAGTTTTTATTTTAAAGTTATTCTGTGATAGAAGTTTATGTAGATTACAGGAAAAATAAAACGATGTCTCTAAATAGCACACTTTTTCAGAAATCGGAACGGAACCCTCGGTGCGCGAGTCCGACTCGCTCTTGAAAGGTTTTTCATTTTTCAATGGTGGCGCTGCCGGTTAGCAGCTCTACTCTCCGTAAGCGCCTGCGCCTGATCCTCTCCGGTCGTGTCGGAATGCCGTCCCAACGGACTATGAGAGTGAGGGAAGAGAGAGTGCACCTGTTCTGCGCACTCACGTGTGCACTACAATATCTCCCGCACCGAAGGCTGGCTCCGCTGAGATTGGTCGCCATGCCCGAAATTCCGACTATTATTTACTGGGCAGATCACCTACAGGGAAACAGATTTTATATTAAGTAAATTATTGTGTAACTTGTCTTGTTTACTAACAAATTACTAACACCTTTTTATTTTTGTTGGTTTAGGTACTATTACGAACCCTACTAACGCCTTCTATGTAACAATTTTATGGACTGTGTGTCTGAAATAATATGATGTGTGTGCAGGTGTTCACGGAGTCGTACATCGTGCACGGACTGGTGCGGTTAGTGGTTCTGTTCATCATCTCCGTGCACTGGTGCGCCTGCGTTTTGTATTTGCCGGCCATCTTTATCTATTACTGTCAGTACCTATGCTAACTCTTTACGACCGAGTAGTGTTTTAACACACAAATATAAAACGTGTCGTTTTGCATCCTCGTCAAAAAGGATGTGGTATAGACAATTAAACCGAACAACTTTCTCCATGGGACGAATATCGTAATCGCGAAGAAATAATCAGTCATCCCATAGATTTGCGTCGAGTACTTAGGAATTTAAGTTTTCTATGGGACAGTTGAAAATTTTTTCGGGATTACGATGTTGGTCCCATGGAGAAAGTTGTTCGGTTTCATGTTCTGTATCACACCTTGAGTAGTTCGGGCGGCAAAGCTTGCGAGTTCTGTGCTGAGCTTACGAGTCACGCAATGCGTCGTACCGTGTCACTGTCCACCCAGTAATAAGACTCGCCCATCGTGTCCCAAATTAGATGCAGTATTAATTTGTTATACCTAAAACAAAAGGTATGATACGAGTATTAAAACACGTACTTAGGAAGATAAATAATTAAATTATGTTTAAAATGGTGAAGGTTTCATAAAAATATATCCGCGATAGACATAAATTTAGAAAATAATTACACTATGTAATATAAACATTATCTAAAATATTCACATATTAAGCAGGGACCGTACAACCCCGGTTAAGAGTTAAGTCTTTCGAAGGGGTAAGCCGTTTATGAGGTTACCTTTGTCATGTGTAACTCCTAGAATGGGTTTTAGCCTTGAAACCCAGTAAAAGGGTTACCCCTTCATGAAGATAACCTACCTAAGTATATAATATAAGGGTTTTGTACGGGTAACCATACTAGCAATTTGCAACGTATGCCCATCATCGAGAGATCATATTACATTGCTACGAGTCGGAATGTTACGCTGTTATCGTTTTAAAGAGACTTGATGCTTAACCCTTTACCCTTTAAGGGTTACACACATCATAATAGGTTTTTGTTTAACTGCTTAGAAAAACCCTATCGATCGAAATACCTTTCAATGGATAATCAAAATTTTCCCTTAAAGCCATTCAAAAGGGTTACCTCCATCGTATGGGTTTTTGATTAACTGCTATTATTAACCCTATCGAAAACCGTTTCAATGGGTAACCAAAATGTTCCCTGATATTAAGTTTTTAGAACTTCATGGTTTTATTTAAATAACAAATGTATGGTAAAATTAAATATAAAACTAAAACTAAACCTTAAAAATCTAACAAAAGTGGGTGTCCATGAGGCATGGTGCCAAGAACACTGGCTGCATTTCCGCGTTGAATAGCAATAGCTATTCTCTGTGCGAGAAATGAGCCAGCCCTCCTGTCACCAGCGGCGTCGACTAATCGAGGAAACAATTGCTTGAATTTTTTTTATTATAATAATAAAATTATATAATAATAAAATATTAAGTTATTAGGAAATTCTATAATTTAACATATATTTTTTTCCAAACTGAAGATCACGTCTAAACGTAGTGTTAATCACTACGTCTAGACGTGATCTTCAGTTTAAAGCCGACGTACGCACGGACGTAAAAATATCGCGGCGGGATTTTATCGCGCACTGGATTTTTAACTCTCGGTATTGAGCCGAGCATCGGGAATCCAACCTAACAACAACAGAGTGCATCCCAGCGCGTCGAAAAAACACACTGTTGGATTTTCAACTCTCGGCGCTAAAAGAGCTTTGAAAATCCAGTACGCGAAAAAAAATCGCCGCGATATTATTACCTACGTCCGTGCGAACGTCGGCTTACTCTGAACAAATATTTGTGATGTCTAGATCTATCTGTTTATATTTCATTTCTTTAATCCTACAGGGACAGGTGAAATGCCGACTCAATACAATTATTACATGCGCATCCAGGAAAACGAGAACATAATGGTTCGCGACATAAAGACTCGATACAACAAAGCGATAATCATATCTGTCTCTGCATTTTTCGGTGAGAATTTGAACTTAATTGAAGCATACCATAGACACTACAAAGTTGTTTTACAGCATTACCATTAGGGCCTATTTCACGATGTCTGAATAGCCACTACTTACTCATGGAATAAATTCAAAAATGGAACAGAATTTGTACTTAATCGTAGATGGTGAAGCAGGCCCTTAATCTCTTGTTATTTTCAGGTACTGGCTTCACAATGTTTCGTTCTACTGAGCCATATGAGATTTTGATTCATTCTGCTATCATTATTTACGCTGCATTGTTCATGGTATTTACGCTAGGTATGTTGCCTATTTACAAATCTGAACCTGTCCCCAATAGTCCCCAGTTGTCTATCTGTTTGTTTTTTTATATTTTTTATTGCTGAATGGGCCTGCCTAGACCGCGATCACGCCTGATGGAAAGCGATGTGCTGATGGTCTAGATGGAACGAGCGTGCCTGTTCACTCTTGCTTTGACGGCAGAGATGGGTTTACCACCCCAAGAGTTTGTTTAAACTTCTCGAACAGAACTATCTAAAAAAAAATATTTTTGCTTAGGAAATGCTTCAAAATAAACTGAATGATTTTTGTTTTTTTACGCGTAGTTTTCCTGATAAAGAGTTATTTCACGATCTATGACTCGAAGATGCGGTACCAGGGACTTATGAATCAAGTAGAGGTGAGAGTATTTAGTTCACCTTCACCTACAAATTCAATTCTGGAACTAGTCATTTATTATGCTTTGAATATTGCCATGAAAATTTACTTGCTATCGAAAACTTGTTTTTTTTTTATCATATGGTCTTATTATGTTAGTGGTCCTAGAGGGGCTCGTGGCTAAGTAATAACAGCCGCAAGGGTCGATCGATCAGGTTAAGCTACGCTTGCCGCGGTTGGTCCGCGGAAGGGTCACCATTTTTACACACCGAGACCAGTCTTACCAAGGGCAATTGTATTACCCAGTAACTAGGTTGTGGAGGTCAGATAGGCAGTCGCTCCATGTAAAATACTAGTATTCAGCTGCATCTGGTTAGATTGGAAGCCGACCCCAACATAGTTGGGAAAAGGCTACTTAGACGACACGGTTGGCGCAGTGGTTGAGCGATTGACTGCTGCGCAGCATGTCGCGGGTTCGATTCCCGCACGGAACAAATATTTGTACGACCTACAAGTATTTGTTCCGAGTCTGGGTATTTTTCTATTTATAATATTATGTATGTATTTAAAAAAAAAAAAAATGTATATAAGTAGTTTATCAGCCATCTTGTTACCATAACACAAGCATTAGGTTGCTTAGCATGGGGCTAGATGGCGTTGTGTGATATGTCCAAACATATTTATTTATTTATTTTATCTAATTATGTTAATTTGTTAAATATTTCACTCACCAGGAGTACATGAAATACAGGCAGTTCCCTCTTTCTCTAAAGAAGCGAGTCGGTGCCTTCTACCAGTACATGTACATGGAGCAATACTTTAAAGAGGAAGCCGACCTCAACTGCCTCTCAGGTAAATCCTTATTTTTAAATAATGTAAATACAAAATTTACGCTTCCCTTTAGCTTCAGCCCGCATAGAATTCAGCTAAACTTGAAACTCATTTATTTATCATAAGTGTATGCATAATCTTCTCGGAAATCTGCTTAGTCGTCACTGAATTGTGGTTCTCTCAGCTATTAGCTATGTAGGTATTAAATTTTATACCGAATATCCTTTCTTATTGTTTTTGCACACATACAAATACAAACAACAACAATACAAATGTGTAAACTGACAAAACCGGGGTCAGGTTAGGTGTAGTTGTGGCGATGCTTAGTGGGAATTGTTTGTCCAGTAGTGGACGTCGTTGCGTGGCAATGCTTAGTGGGAGGTATCTGTCCAGCAGTGGACGTCGTTATGGTGATGCTTAGTGGGAGGTATCTGTCCAGCAGTGGACGTCGTTGCGGCGATGCTTAGTGGGAGGTATCTGTTCAGCAGTGGACGTCGTTGTGGCGATGCTTAGTGGGAGGTATCTGTCCAGCAGTGGACGTCGTTATGGTGATGCTTAGTGGGAGGTATCTGTCCAGCAGTGGACGTCGTTTTGGTGATGCTTAGTGGGAGGTATCTGTCCAGCAGTGGACGTCGTTGTGGCGATGCTTAGTGGGAATTGTTTGTCCAGTAGTGGACGTCGTTGCGTGGCAATGCTTAGTGGGAGGTATCTGTCCAGCAGTGGACGTCGTTATGGTGATGCTTAGTGGGAGGTATCTGTCCAGCAGTGGACGTCGTTGTGGTGATGCTTAGTGGGAGGTATCTGTCCAGCAGTGGACGTCGTTGTGGCGATGCTTAGTGGGAGGTATCTGTCCAGCAGTGGACGTCGTTGTGGCGATGCTTAGTGGGAGGTATCTGTCCAGCAGTGGACGTCGTTGTGGCGATGCTTAGTGGGAGGTATCTGTCCAGCAGTGGACGTCGTTGTGGCGATGCTTAGTGGAAGGTATCTGTCCAGCAGTGGACGTCGTTGTGGCGATGCTTAGTGGGAGGTATCTGTCCAGCAGTGGACGTCGTTGTGGCGATGCTTAGTGGGAGGTATCTGTCCAGCAGTGGACGTCGTTGTGGCGATGCTTAGTGGGAGGTATCTGTCCAGCAGTGGACGTCGTTGTGGCGATGCTTAGTGGGAGGTATCTGTCCAGCAGTGGACGTCGTTGTGGCGATGCTTAGTGGGAGGTATCTGTCCAGCAGTGGACGTCGTTGTGGCGATGCTTAGTGGGAGGTATCTGTCCAGCAGTGGACGTCGTTGTGGCGATGCTTAGTGGGAGGTATCTGTCCAGCAGTGGACGTCGTTGTGGCGATGCTTAGTGGGAGGTATCTGTGCAGCAGTGAACGTCGTTGTGGCGATGCTTAGTGGAAGGTATCTGTGCAGCAGTGGACGTCGATGTGGCGATGCTTAGTGGAAGGTATCTGTCCAGCAGTGGACGTCGTTGTGGCAATGCTTAGTGGGAGGTATCTGTCCAGCAGTGGACGTGTTTCGGCTGAATTATGATAGAACATTGATTATGGAACTGTCTGATCCAGAGGAGCTTCGCGACGAAATCAAACTGCACACATGTCGCACTTTGGTGCACAAAGTGAAGCTGTTTGAAGATGTGCCAGCGAGCGTGGTCGGCACCGTGCTGGGCTCCCTGCGCCCCGAGGTCTACCTGTCCAATGACTTGGTGGTGCGCGCCGGGGACATCGGCGACTGCATGTACTTCATCGCAACTGGAACAGTGGCTGTGTATTCCTTAAAAGGGGTAGAGGTATTGATGACCTTTTCGTTATTAGTCATTATAGATAGACTATTTCGATCTGTTTCCGAGTTTAATCGGCTCGCGGATGATATACGAGAGACAATAGGTAGAAGTTTTATTGTTCATGTGCCCGTGAATGGGAATAATCCACTGGACAAGTCCAGCACCCTAATTGCGTAACACACTATCAATCGGAGCCAGTTACATTTAGGTCAACATTCATTGCGTTATATACGTTGTCGAGCAGACAAATTTTTCAAACATATGAAGCAATGGATTAGCAAATGATTCAGATTCCGATTAATAATGTGTTACGCAATTAGTGTGCGGCATAGGGCCGGTGGCTGTGCATGCAGGAGGCCTATAAACATTAGTGAACGTCTCGTAATTATAAATATAAATATATAAATATGTTTGGACATATCACACAACGCCATCTAGCCCCAAGCTAAGCAACCTAATGCTTGTGTTATGGTAACGAGATGGCTGATAAACTACTTATATACATTTTTTTTTTTTTGTAAATACATACATATTATAGATAGAAAAACACCCAGACTCGGAACAAATACTTGTAGGTCGTACAAATATTTGTTCCGTGCGGGAATCGAACCCGCGACATGCTGCGCAGCAGTCAATCGCTCAACCACTGCGCCAACCGTGTCATCATTATTTATTGCAGGTGTGTCATTTGGAGGACGGCAGCCACTTCGGCGAGGTTGCGCTGCTCATGAAGGACCGCAAGCGCGTGGCCACCGTGGTCGCCGTAGAGAACACTCAGCTCTTCAGACTTGATGCAATTGATTTCAAGTGCGTTACTGTGTGGATAGCTGCTAGGGCTGACTTTTGAGCCTTCAAAAAGTTTGACATTCAAAAAGTGATTTTGCATAGTCAGTCCTAGTTGATAGTCAATTAGCTAAACAATCGCGTCTTCCTAACTGTAGATTGTAATGTTGTTATCGTTTTCCAGCCGTTTCGTGCTGTCCCACTCGACGCTGTACGGGCGCATCGAAGAGCTGGCGTCGCGGCGCATGCACGAGACGGTATTGCTGGACGACAAGTTCCGCCGAGACCGAGAAGAGCAACAACCTCAAAACAAACAGTCGAAAACCGAGTCAGAATCTGCAGCAAGCTCGACAGTAGCATAGAATTCCCCATAACAGAGGCGTGAGTAGGAGACATTGAGCCTCGGTGACAGCATCATTGTTAACCACAGGGTCAAATTAAATTAGCTAGTGAGTCCCGCAAGACGTGATGGGCATCCATATCTAAACACGACAAAATAAAAAAGATTTGATTTTTTTTTTTTTGGTCAACGACCGCTGCGCTGGTAGTGGTAGTAGGTACTTGAAGTTTATGTTGAGGAATCTGTTTTTTTTTTTCTTTTATAATATCGATACTCATCACGTCTGTGAAGTTTACGCATAAAAAAAACTGATACCAAACAACCGAGCATTTAAGTCCTGCGTTCCTGCAACCACAATAACTGCTGGTACCTACAACCTTATTTGCAGTCGCTGGAAATCATGTTTAGTAAGTAGGACTTGAGGAGCTGGTGGTTTCGTCATCAGTTGAGGAATTAGGCCTTGTGTACTCCACATCCAGCACCAATCGAGAGGATTCTTGTGTTGTTGAACTGTCAAAATGAAACCAATACCTACTGTAAGGGCCAGTTTCACCACCTACGATTAAGTTCCTATTAACTTACTTGGCAGACAGTTTCATACGAATTCTGTTCCATTTTTTAATTTATTCGGTTAGTAGGTATAGTGGCTATTCGGACATCGTGTCGTGTTAGTGTGTTACGTAATCACCCCGCTGCGCTGGCGAGGTTCATGTTGACTAGTTGTCATCCTTAGGAACAACTGGAAGCGAAGGTCGTTGAGATTTTGGGATTCTCTGTTGCCTCCATACAGTAAATCGAGGAAGCTTATAGGTCTCTCCTGCTTCGGTGAACTGCACAGTTGTGACATTGACGCTAGGAAAACCGCAGCGTTTTGTTCGAAGTGTCTTTGTTTTTTCAGTGTCGATAGAAATTTCATTTTTCCTTGGCCAAAAAGTGTTATCATAACCACTGAAGGCGTGAAGAAACAGTGCCATTCTAGGTTGTGCTTAGTGCGTAAAGGAATTCGTCGAGTAGGTGACGTCTGGAATTTTTCCTCTCCACACCTTTTCAAATGTTTGTTGCAAGGGCTTGGTGTCCTCCATCTCGTGACAAACCACAAAGCATGACCTAGAAATCTATGTCCTCGCCGCAGAGGCGGATTTGCCCTAAGGCACATTCGGCCCGGGCCTAGGACGGCCAATTTGACAAAAAACTCGTGTAACAAGAAATAACTGAAAGTACCTAAATATTCTAAAAACTCGCACACATTATGGCGGGCCGCACTGCACCGCATCGTATAACAATAATCTTCCTAAATCACTCTTATATACAGGGTTACTGGTTATTGACCAATATCCTCTTAAGGGGTCACTGTACTCATCATTATGAACAACTTTTACTATGGAACCAAACCTGAAATCGCGAAAAAAAAATAAGTAACATTTCGATAAAAGTTGGCAATACAGCAGGTAAATTCATTATGTAGTCTATAATATGGGTGCTGAGAAAGGGGCGGCTGGTACCTATTTTTACTACATGGCCTGGGCCTAGGGCGGCCAAGACTGCAAATCCGCCTCTGCCTCGCCGACGACCTTTACTACGTCGTAGTAGGTAGAGAATGATGGAAATAGTTATGGCTGCAGTTACCTAGTATTAATCGGTCAGCATCTTCCTCTGGTTCTACCTACCTAGTGTTATAACTTTGTTCCTCTCCAGGTGCACCTTCAGCATGTCAAAACAAAACACACCTTCGGTAGGTACTGTGGTACCTAGAAAAAATATTCAGCAGACACCTCCCTAACTCCTTTCCTTTGTTTGGAAATATTGGAAACGTTTGAACAGCTATCATTTAAAAAAAATACCGGTCAAGAGCGAGTCGGACTCGCGCACAGAGGATTCCGTACCACCATTTACATTTAATTTTTGTTGATTTCTGAAAAAGTGTGCTATTTAGAGACATCGTTTTATTTTTCCTGTAATCTTTACATAAACTTCTATCACATAGAATAATTTCAGATTTTTCTCTATGCAAACTTGGAGATACGGGGAACGGTATTTTTTTAAACATTTTTCATCAAAAGTCAAAAACTATGCAGCCTAAAAAAAAGTAAAAAAAATGTTTGACAATGTGAAAACAGCGCTCTTTCATATGATACCCTCATATGTCCTAGTAGCCCCACTTAGAATTTTTAAGACCCTCTTTCAGTCCCTGTTGCAAAAGAAACTTAGATATTTTTATTTCTTTCTTATTTGCAAAATAGTTGGGTAAACGTCATCTAAAACTGTTCCAAATTTCAAGTTGATAGCATTAGTAGTTCTTGAGATGTCCAGCTGTGACAGACAGACAGATTGAGTCACACCATAAGTGTTACTTTTTACTATTTTGGTACGGAATCCTAAAAAGACTCCTTAAGGTAAAAGCGCCAGGGTAGCCCGCGAAATTTAAATTTTCTTACGGTTTTTGCAATTTGCAGGTCAGTATCAAGTTGTATGTTGATCCGAATATGATTCGCGTACATAACAATAACAAATCTGTATTTAAAGAATTATAGTCATCACAATCATCAATACAACTCTCTGAGTTCATATAATCCTAATGGATGACTATTTCATGACATATTGACATTTGAGGATTATACTAACATAAGGAGTTGTATTACTGATTTTAATGATCATAATTCTGTAAATATACATTTGGTACGGTGGCGAATCATACTTTCAACATACACCCAGACACTGAGCTGCAAATTGCAAAAATCGTAAGAAAATTTGAATTTCGCGGGCTTCCTTAGCGCTTTTCCTCAAATCGACCTGCCTGGCCGTTTCCCAACTATCTTGGGGTCGGCTTTCAGTCTAACCGGATGCAGCTGAATACCAGTATTTTACATAGAGCGACTGCCAGATCAGACCTCCACCTAAAAATAAAAAATTACTTAAGGCGGATCCACACAGGCCCTTCTTCTTCAGGCTTCTATATGTGTAGGTAGTGCCTAGCGGCAAGGCCGGTGGCGGCTGCTGTATATGCATCCACCGTTAGATAAAACGCATTAAAGTTGGGGAACGGGGGCTCACTACCTCATAACTGTAACCAACTAAGGTATAAAATCTAGCAAGGAGTGACGTCATGTATGCCACATTTTAACATTCAATGTACAGTCAACAAAAGAGATATCTAGGAAGGGTAGCGAGACATATTTGTATGTGAATTGCTTCATGTGCAATTTTATATACCTATATTACTTTGTTTTTGCAATACTCCTACATTGTAACACACCAACACAAAATTGTATATTGTCACGAAATTGAACATGAAGCAATTCACATACAAATATGTTAGTATACCCTGCCTAGATATCTCTTTTGTCGACTATACCTTTCGCCGTAATCTTTGATTACCTACGTAAACAAAGAATAAATACGTGTCCAATATTTTTTAATTATCTATTTAGATTATTAATAATATTTTTTTGGCAGTCATTTGACTGCCAAAAAAAAATGTTAGTCATCATCCCTATCGTCTTATCACACAATCTCCTACTTACTTATTTCTTTTTTTTTTACCCGACTGCCAAGGAAGGGTTATGTTTTTTTTGCTTTTGTACCTAGTCATTTATCATCTTACAAAGGAATTATTTGAAGTGAATTCACTTAAAATAAGTGTTTGTTTTCTCTGCCTGACCAAGGAATAGTTTTCTTACTGGAAATTGGAATCGACTTTTTCTTTCTCAAGTGGTGTCAGATTTTTTATGCCGCCCATGGGCCTCAACTCATAGTAACAATGTAGAGAATGTTGCTTTTATGCCATAACATCTCACGTTTTCCTGGGTTAGGCAGAGGTGACCTATATCTGTGTAAAGGGTTTAAAGTAACTTTACCAAACCTAACCTTGGGGTGCCCTTAGCTCGACATGGCGAGGATAAAAGAGCGAGCAAAGGACACCCCTAGAGTTAGGCTACTTTAAACCTCACACATAAATAGGAGCCCCGCGAAGCAGGGCTCCGAGCCTCCGTCGACATAGGATACAAGAGAAACATTGTCCATTTTGGACCAACTGCAAAATGGACATTTTTTTGAACATCAATCGCACCCAAAGGGTTAGGGTGAGCCTATTGCCATCAACCAGACAAATTAGGAGAGTAAGTTTTAATTTATTAAGTTTATGTACATTATATTATTGCTTCCCCATAAACGAGTGATAGAACTCTTACACTAGGAACTGTGGGGGTAGCCTGGGGTAGGTAGTCTTTTGCTTGCCCGATGGTTGAATGTTCAAGATTTTACATTAAGTGCTCATTGTGGAACATACTTTTATGTTCTTATCAGAACAATTGCATTAATAATTATGGTAATAAAGTTTTGTAAGTGAAATAAAAACAATGTTTTCTTAAATATAAAATTTATGAATACAAACAAACATTTGGTCTAACAGAACCAATCTTCGTTTCCAACCACACTCGGGAATGCTATACATAGCTTATAAACTAATATAATCTGAGTTATCACACGAAGATGCCAACCCACAATAATAAGAAGAGAATACCAAAGCCAGAGAATAGAGAGGCGACCAGTGATAACAATAACTCTTTGAACAGATCTCTCGATACTTTAGTGCTAGTAACTTCGTAGACGAAGAACCACGCAGTGAAAAAGATGCCGATGCCGAGGAGAAGCAGTGTAAGGTGTGGGAAAACTGCCGGGTTGATCGGCGACGTGTAGCGTATCATCGATTCAATTTCCAGCTGAAATAACAATGTAAAATTGCAACATGAGTTTGTACATGACTTAAAAATCAAAGTTACATTATAATATCGATGTACTCACGCTCATTTTAGTAGTTTTTGCTTTTTACTTTTGATAAGAAATATCACACGATGCTAAACATTGACATCAATGGGATACGTCAGTCAATTTGCCGGCCATAGACAAGTTACAACAAGCGAACGAACGTCACAATAATCATAGACCATTTTAGAGAAGTACTGGTACTGTATAAATCGACTAAAATTGCTCACAGGTTAAGACCTGTCTCTAGAAAATTGACAACTATCTTGATTTGTCAAATGAACGGTGCTATTGCACCTCTAGCATTGTTCTCTTTCTTTGTCTTTCTTGCCCAGTAGTATAATTTTTGTCTTCTTTTTTCTTCATATCTTCGTCTGTGCTTCATAATATCACAGACTACTTAGGGATACTACGTATCATAATATCGAAAATGGCGAATGACTGATGTTTACAGCTGTTTTGAAACAAACTGTCTAACTTGTGATTCTAAAATGGTAAAATAAATAAAGTGCCTTTTGTGCCGCGAAACATGAGTACTCAATGCTACGTATTAAATTTAAATAAAATGGCGAACCAAACAACAACCGAAACAAAGCCTGCAATGAAGGAGAAGGTCATGTCTTACGAAGAAAAGTCGGTGGGATCCACTTCATTTTTCAAGTGTGAAGCCTGTCCTTACATGGCGCTAGCCGAGGACGACATAAAATTTCATCTGTTCACCGTTCATCCAGACTTAGCCAAGAGCAATGGTCTATCAGATAACGTTCAGATCCCTTGTCCAGGCTGCACCAGCGTGTTTGACGCTGAGGAGACTCTCAGGACACATCTCCGTAACCATCACAAAATGGGCATCAAAGATATTAAGAAAATGATTAAAAGTTTAGTTCAAATTGCTCTTAGAAATGCAAAGTTAAAAAAAGAGAGTCCCATTGCTGAACCACCGCATGCAGCCCAAACTGGGACCATCCCACAAAATTTGCCTGATATAAAAATACCACAAGTTATAGAAATAGTTCCAGATGCAGTGAACATCAATAATGACTTGCCGAAAGGGGTGTCATTTATATCTGTAGATGAATTACACAAAATGAGCATGCCAAATTTTGAAAAAGTTGATCCTAAAGATATAATACAGGAAGCTAGTATAAATATTGTGTATACAAATGAAATCTCACAATATGTGAGTGTGTCTGATGCAAGCTCAGTCAATCCATCATGTAACATGATCCAAGTGGGTAGCGTCCCTCCGGACTTGATAGCATCAATACAGCCATGCTTCATGGAGCCCTCCATGGAAGCGACACTGTCTCCAACACAAGCAAAAGATTTATCACACATTCCACTGTTACTGAAGGCTGATCAGTTGACTGAAGAGGTGAAACCAAGTAGTATAGAAGTAGAAAAAGGAAAAATGTGTTTAGTAAATGGATGCCGAATTTGTATGAAAGAGGATCAGATGCTTGCATACCACAGGCAATGTCACAAGAATGGGAAAATCGTGTGTCCGGAGTGCTCTAAAGTGTTTGGAGCAGTGGACACACTACACACACATTTGTGGAAGGTGCACGAGGTTGACATGGAGATGCCCACCTGTGAAGTATGCGGCTTTAAAACATACAGTAGATATAGACTACACAACGTCCACATGAAATGTCATAAGAAGATAAAACTTTGCATATGTGAGTATAAAGCTATCTTATCTCAGTTCCGGTCAAAACTCATATAATTTGGAGCCATTGATACAATGAAGAAAAATACTAATATTCGGCTGCATTTGATCAGACTGGAAACTGAGCCCTCCCGCCAACATGGTTGGGAAAACTCTAAGCAGATTAATTGATACAACAAAGAAAAAGAATCTCAAGGCTCTCACAATCTGTGAAATACACTGTTTTGCATAGTTGATGCGAAAAAATCCAAAGTTCGTGTTTTATTTAGCTTCAATTCTTTTACCTAGGCTATTAATAAAACACGAAGACAAGTAAGAATTCTAAGTTATAAAACTTTGTTAATTAAATATTTTATTATTTGTGCCTCAGAAAGCATGTTAAGTCGTTGGGTCCCGGCTGTCATTTGTCGATCTTTGACACGTGGGTCGTTAGAAGCCCGAAAGTGACAACCAGTCTTACCAAGGGGTAACGTATTATAACCCAGTAACGTGAGTTGTGGAGGTCAGATAGTCGCTCTTTGTAAAATACTGGTATTTAGCGGCATCCATTGACTGGAAGCCGACCCCAACATAGTTGGGACAAGGCTAGGCAGATGATGAATTACTCTTGATAATGCTTTCTAAGATGCTTGACTAAAATTCAAATATGCTAATCATACAAACCTCTGCAGGTTCCATATGCTCAAAGGCTTTCAAGAATTCAAACCAGCTATCGAAGCACAAGCTGATTCACAAGGAGGTAGCCGCCCCCCAGCGCTGTACTCTCTGCCCGCGAGAATTCATCAACAAAGGGAGACTGCGGACCCACATAGCTGAAGTCCACGAAAAGCTCAAGCCTTTCAAGTGCTCCCACTGCGACTACTCCTCGTCTAGGAAGCAAGAGCTCAAACTGCATTTAAGGGCGCATACTGGTATGTATATTGCAGTTCATTACAACATTATTTCTGTTAAAGGAGGACAGCAGATGGAGGTTTTTCAAATCAATGTATGTTAATACTGGTCTTCTTATTGGTGCATCCTTTTTCGGTTTTGGGATGGGAAATCATCAATGTGTCAAACTTTTACTGTCTAAAACCCACCCGTGTTCCTTTAGTTGCCTGTGCCAGGGCCACGGTATCTCTTTCGAACAACCCGCGACCCTGGCAGGCATCGGACCCCATCACTGCTGACATCTCTTTGAGGCGCGCGTGGAACACAACGCGCCGTCGCCCCGGGCTTGGTCCTTACCGGACGGCGAGCTATCCATTGCTCGCCGTCCGCAAGCCCGCGCCTACGGTGGCCGGAAATCAGCTATCGATTCCCGCCGCCCAGGGCGTCGACTGGGGCGTGAGGGCGCAAAGGTTGCCTCTCCCTCACGCGTTTCGCCTCCTCCTTCGCGAGCATTACTGCTTCGCAGAAGGAGGTGACGGCCTCCCATACACTCTCGCTCCGTACCATGGCCTGGACCAGGTTCGGACGCGAGAGATCGCCTCTACGAGGACACGGCGGTGCTCCGCCCAAGCTGGGCAGATCTCCACTGTATGCTCCACCGTTGGATCAACACAATGGTGACACCCGGGCGTTACCTCCCGCCTTATCCGGAATAGGAAACAACCGTGTCGGATGAGGACCTGCGTCAGGCGGAAGGTGAGGCCGCCGTGGTGCCTCTCCAACCACTCCTAAAAGAGGGGACTTATCGCCGCAATCGTGGCATGCCTGTTCGGGCGCCGTCGGCTATCTCCGTGTCAGGCGTCAGGCGGATGCGCGGGCGCGCGGGATGGCCTTCGATAATTCACGACCAAGCGCGACCGACGACACGCGCGCCAATTACTTGAATTT
The DNA here is from genome assembly GCA_946251885.1 of Cosmia pyralina. NCBI lineage: Eukaryota > Metazoa > Arthropoda > Insecta > Lepidoptera > Noctuidae > Cosmia > Cosmia pyralina. The sequence goes on from OX276351.1 coordinate 24,508,980, forward strand.
TTTTCATATTTAAAGGTCAAATATAAGTTAGTTTACAGTCCATTGATTTTTGTTTAAAGAGAGTTAGGTCACTACATGCCCATATTGGTGCATCCTGGGAAGTTAGCCGCACTACCAACAAACTGGTATGTCGTCATATAAAGTATGATTATTCCTGTAGTCCAAGTATCGTCAACCAAAAATCCATTCCATCTAGCCTTTTCCCAACTATGTTGGGGTCGGCATCCAGTGTAACTAAATGCAGCTGAATACCAGTATTTTACATGAAGCGACTGCCTACTGACCTCCACAACACAGTAACTGGGTTACCCCTTGGTAAGACTGGTTGTCAGACTTTTGGGGTTTGACGACCCGTAACGACTGTCAAAGAAACTCGAATGACAGCCCGGGACCAACGACTTAACGTGCTTTCCGAGGCACGGAGAAGTCTCTCGGTATGTAAAGATGGCCACCCTTTCACTTTGGTTTTGCCCCCCATAAAGCTAAAAAAGGAGATCATTCATTTTGGGCTAAATATATAAAAGTATTAGAATATGTTATTCTCTTCACTTTTCACTATGCGACCAAATCTGTAAGGCCTTTCCCTCCCTGCGAATAGTAATTAGTTAAAGTAGTAATAATATGTATTAGTTTATACAATAATAGTAAAAAAATAAAATAAAAATTATTAGAGAAAAACGTATCCTTTCGGAAAATAGCTTTTTTTTGTTTGGCATTTTGCCCAAAAATTTATGGACGGTGAATCTCCTTTGTGTTTATGTAACATTAAAACATAAGTACCTATACCTATGTTAATTTTAAAACTAGCTTCTGCCCGCGACTTCGTCCGCGTGAAATTTCTTATTTATTTATTATTTATTTATATATACTTTATTGTACACCACAAAAATACATAACAAAAAAAAAGACACAAACTACAAAATATACAATGGGCGGCCTTATCGCTTTCTGCAATCTCTTCCAGGCAACCATAGAATGGACAGTGTTTCTTGTTCCCCTGAACCACCGCATCGCGTCGCCCGCCCGTGTTATTACTTCGTTTACCGCTTTTTCTTTTTGCTCGGTTCCTAAGAGTCATAGCGTGATGTTAAATAGCCTATACCCTTCCTCAAGAATTGGGCTATCAAATGCAAAAATCCGACGTTCCAGAGATTACCCTACAAACAAATTTTACCTCTTTATAATATTAGTATAGATAAAGTAGTTACCTATTGTCTCTGGTCCAAAGCTGGACCTACCCTCGAAGAGAATTACTGGCTATGGCCTTGATGAAATTGTAAATTCATATATATGCAATTACATGTAGAAATATTCCTCTTTCCAGGTGACAAACCTTTTGAATGCGACCAATGTGAGTACAGGACGGGCGATCACAACGCGTTGCGGCGACATAAGAAACAACATTCAAAAGAGAATGTGTACAAATGTAAACATTGTCCATACACCGCCATCCAGTCGACGATGTTCACCAAACACATGGTCTCCGTACATCCCAACGTCACCAGCGACGTACATCGATGTCCGTACTGTCCCTTCAAATGTGTCAGCAAAGAGAAGCACTTCCAACATCTCACAACCCACACAGAAAAAGAAAGTATACAGGCACTCATAAAAATGAACAATGGCAAAACTAATAAGCCCGCGTGGACGATACCCAGCGAGGCAAAGAAAAATAACGAAGATACTACAATCAATACCGAGCCAAGTACAGAAGCTTCCCCAAAGACTGTCAACGAAATACCGATCGAAGTGTACGACTGTGACAGCTATTCAGAGAACTTGCCGCAGAACTATGTCAAGAGCTACTGCACCACCGCAACTACCAACGCCCAGCAGACTGACTACAACACTCAGATAATGCTCACTGACCTGGGCAAAGAGGACAACAACTCAGACTGCCTCATCTCCGAGAGCTCCAACGACACAATGATGGAGAGGCACCAGTACCAGGCACAGCACCCGATGCTCACCTATGACGGCACTCCCTCTAATCTGCACGGATTCCTCAACACTTCTGTGGCGATGGAACAAAGTCTCTTACAAAATAATGACGTCAATCCTCTGACTGTCAATCACTGTTCGATACCGAGCAGTATAAGTAACAACATTATGGCTAACTTCCCGATCCGGTTGCCTCCCGCGCCTCAGATATCCCTGCGCAACAATATAACGTTTAAACCTGCCGACAAGATATCATTTTCGAGCACTAAAGTATCGGGTCCAATAATAAAACCGACGCAGATATTGCCCGTACTGTCTTCCAGTAACTCTCCCGTAAACATATCGATGGAACCTGAAGGTGTTCCGAGGAAGAAACCTAAGATATCAGTGAAGAGCAATCTAATACTGAAGGGCCCTGATCAAGAGAACATGTTCCACTCTCAGCAGAAGATGGCGTTTAGGAGATTGGAGGACAATGAGAGATTTGGACTAGGGGGTCCCGTGACCTTCAACAATCTGATCACGACGCAGTTCATGCAGCTGCAGCCGGAGCCGTCTCTGAGCGAGTCTCCTAGCAATATAATGACGTATCCTCAAGAACCGATGTTAACGGACGCGGCGACCACGCCTGTTGACAACGAAATGAACAACAACCCACAAATCTTCTCGTTCAACCAGCAAATCAACGTCAACGCCATGACGATGCTCCCTCCGCCGCAAAAGATACAAAGTACCGACCCCAGCTACATCAAACTGGAGAGTACAATCAAGCAGAACACGCAGTCTCCGAGCTTAGAAAGAATGTGTAACGCTAATCTTCTCAACAATTCGGCACTAGCTCGCGAATATAAAGCGTCGCCGCCGCTCGAAGAAATAAATAAGAACATGAGCGAAATTAAGAACGAAGTCAAATCAGACTCCTTCTACAGTTTACAAATTAACAACGAACCAGCGAACCCACCTGCCATAACAATGGACAAATTCTTTTTAGACAACTTGGTGGGGGAAAATTATACGGGGGGACTAATGGATCTGTCTGGAGTTACCCTTCAGCCGATATCGGAGGAACAGAACGACGTCATAGAGATTGATGACAACTCGGACGACACCAAGTTGCTACCGCGGTTAGACATGTACTATAACCTGGAAGGGTTATATCCGCACAGCGACTTCCACTTCCTAGACAGCGACACCGGCTTCCAGCAAGATGACATCAACAGGATGGTCAGTGAAGTGCCGACGATCAACCAGAAGGACTTGTTGGACTCGGCTAGTGAAGGCGCCGGGAACGACTCGCCGACCTGCACTCAGAGTGTGATGGATCCCATGATGAACACGGCCGTGAGACCGACCACTAACAAAATCAATGTGAAAAACATTGAACTCATGAAAAACTGATACTGCTATCTCTTTCTTATTCCTATTGTAGATAAAAACTCCCTTCTGTGATGTTGTTATTACCGCGAGTTATTTGTTAAGCAATATTTTCAGCTACCTATTTAATTTTATTTCAAGTGTATGTTTTTTATTTATAAATGTATTAGCTGTTGCCCGCGGCTTTGCGTGGATGTCAATACTTCCCTATTTGAATCGGATTCTTTATAACATCAGCTATCTGCCAGAGCTCTTCAACATCGGTCCAGCCGTTTCGGAGATTAGCCGGAACAAACAGACAGACAAAAATTTTAAAAATTGGTTTTTTTTTTGTGATAAACTAATGTAACACTTTCATATGTATTTAGTAAAAAGCTGTTATTTTGACATTACAAACAGATACTTTAATTTCATTTATTTGTATAGATGATCGGTTTCCAATTTTGATATGTATAATTTTAAAGTCATGTAGGTATAGTTAACTGCTGGAAGTGAATGTTTCTTAACAAATAATATTGTTGTTGTAGGTGTAACTGCGTTTAAAGACTCGACCACACTGTGTCAAAAAATGTATCTATAGGTACTGTGTGCTCGAGGTGAAATTTTATAAAAAGACTGTTAATCATTAAATCATTGTAAATATTTATTATTATTATTTATTAAATGGAATGTGTTTCTATGTTTCGTTTCGTATACACCGCTATGAAATCTCTACTGCTTCTAATTTCTTGCGACTTGTAGATGAGCCAGTCAGCTGTGACGTCATTAAATGGTTGGGGGTCAGTGTGGACCCCTTTCTGATGTGGACCGATGATGATCAACACGTTCCCGATATAATACTTGAGATAGTCATCAAACGCCTTCCGATTGTTGAAATAACAGAACAGTAGAGCAGTGTTTTTGTTTCTCTGCAGTAAAGTGATTGTGTCCTTGTCTATTTCTGCTGGAGTGAAGTGGAGGGGTATAAAAGTGGGCGGGGCGTATTTGCAGCGCCACCACGCTCCGTCTACCTCGATGCCTGACACCGGCACACCTGGAATATTAAAAATACCATATACCATACCCATCAGTTCTAACAAATAATAATAAAAATCAGTTTTTTTTATTTTGATCTACTGATTCACAACATAAAAGTTCGTTGTATTTATCCTAATCTTAGTTTGAGTAATTACATAGAACATTTTACGGAAGCTCCGAAAAGCTAGTAACGACGTTTTAATAGATCCGGCACCATTTAATAACCTTCAAAAATCGGACAGAGTAGGTATTCTCATTTCGGCACATTTTTCTCTTGCAGACAGCTATTACTAATTAGATACCGGAAGCGCAAAGTGCAGAGCAGTGGCGCCCCAGCGGAAACGGCCGCGACTTACCGAGTCGTAGGTCGTAGGTTCGAACCCAGACAGGCGCATTACTTTGTCTTAATTATTTTATCACTACTGCTCTTAAACTGCTGAAGAAAAACATCGTGAGAAAACAGTCGTAGAACCAAAAATTCAAAGACGTGATGATATGACATCAGTCTACCAACCCGCACTGGGCCCACGTGGTGGATTACGGCCCACGTAGAGCTCTATGACCCAGCAGTGGGTTCATTATTGGCCTTATAAGCGCAAAGTACAATAGAATTTACCGGTAGCTTCGGTGATCATCCACTCGAGCAGGCCGCTCCCGCAACCGATGCTCACAATCCGGTCACACTGCAGTTCGTCCAAGCACTTCTTAACGAAATTGAAGTTCTCTTCACTGGGGTACACCCAGAGCAGCTTGTTCCTCTCAGGATGATCATGGTATCGGTGGACTATTTCCTTCCAGTTACTGGTTTTGAACAGATCGGTGATATTCGCGACGATGTCCATCGCCGGTAGAATGCGGACGTTCGTAGTAACATTGACTGTGAACTAGACGACTAGCCGTAGCCTGCGCTTACATAATACCCTTTCAGTGATTTATCTGTGAACTAGCCGGCAGAGATGGATTTAGTTCCGTCTTATTTTTTATTTATTTTTTGTTGAATTTATGGTATTTTAGTTGTTAGTAAGCTGTTTTCAGGGTTCCGTACCCGAAGGGTGCCAAATGGAACCCTATTAGAGCTTGTCCACTCTGAAATGACGCGCCCCATTTCAAAGTGGTCAAGCTCTACTAAGCCTCCGCTGTCCGTCTGTCTGTCAGCGGGCTGTATCTCATGAACCGTAATAGATAGACAGTTGAAATTTTCACAGATTGTCTATTTTTAATGCCGCTATAACAAAAATAATAAAAATAAAATAAAGTTAAAAATTAAAGGGTCCCTTTATTTTAAGCAAACCTTTTGATTTTGAAAAAAAAAAAATCACCCTAGCATGTGGGGTGTCATTGTCTAGAACTCATCGAATAGAGTAGGTACAAGTATTTTTTTATTTTTCTTAAAAATTAAGAAATAGGGGGCCGTAAAAGTTGTCAGTTTTAGACATTTTTGTACGAGATCTATCGCAACAACTAAACAAATTACGAATTTGAGATTTCTGTATGTACCATAAACTGTATTTAATCAACCAATTCTTGTAGTATTTTGTTTAAATGTGGGCGATTTTCTGCAACTGCAAAAAATAACTGTAATTCACAGTATCATTATGAAATACAAAGTTAAGCTTTGCGATTGTTAAAATTTTAGATGAAAAAAAAATAAGTACGGGTCCCCCCGTGCGCGACTTTCACACGAATTTGGCCAGTTTATAAAAAAGTTGTCTATCAACTGAACAAGGAGTGCTTGCTTGACCAATTTCATCAGTCGAGATCACCGGTACTTGAGAGGTGGAATTAAATTGACAGGTATAATAAAGAAATCATACAAGTAAGTAAGGAGATGGATCTCACTGCATGTTCTTCTATTTTTATTCCAGACTCATTCGTTGATCGAATTTTAAACTATGAGAAAATTAAATCGTTGCTCAGCCACGTGTTCTACCAGTGTTTTATATAAGAAGTAGGTACTATACAGTTAGTTCGTCTCTGTACATTTACCTAATACACTATATGTAAAAATTGGCTACAACCCAAGAGAATATTGTTTCAACTGGCAATAGATACAGGTAGTGATCGGGCACTCCGGTCATTAATAACAATAAAACAAATGAGGAGTCGTTTCAATTCATTTATTTGTATCTAAGTTCAGTAGTTACAAACGTTTAGATTTAAAATATTAGCAAAATACAGATACCAATAGTAAAAAATACGCATTTCATGATTGTGTTAATAGTTACAATGATGATCAGTAAATTATAAACGGATGACTAATAAAAAGGCTCGTTATTACTACGTTTACTTCATAATATAGTATTTTTATGTCACGAAGCGACGCGCGCTTTAATTGAGGGGTCCAAGTTTGCAGTACAAACACGCTGTGAATACAGTGTGTGTAAGCGCAGGAGCTCTCGGTACCGTCCGAGACAATGGCGAAGTCGGAAGTGTGTGTAAGCGCAGGAGCTCTCGGTACCGTCCGAGACAATGGCGAAGTCGGAAGTGTGTGTATTATGTGCTGACGCTGCTCGTCTTCACGCATTCATTCACAGCAGCGAGTTTGTACAAGCAAAGTGCGCGTCACTTCGTGAGATAAAAATAACACTTGTATAACTGCCTCGTTCACTATGGAGTTATAGAGGGATGAGGAACAGTGTTCACTCATCCTCTACAGAAAAGGGAGGATCCTAGGAGGTGTTGCCTGGTGGCCCGACGGTTGATGTCGGGATGTTGTATATATGCCGCGCGGTAAACTCTGCTTGCGCGATGCAGTACGTGTGACGTCAGGTCTTTGATGCGTAGTTCGCATGTGGCGTTGTAGATGCCGCCACAGAGTTATGTCCATTTAACTACTTAGTTAAACAAAATGGTTACTTATTATTGTTACAAATATCGGTTACATTACTATTGTCTATTTGCGATACTATTCTAGTAATTGGGTGCCTTCTGTGGGACTGGGTATACAATAATACATCACAGCCTATTGCTTCATTGATTCATCACAAACATGCTGGTGATAGAATTCTAAAACAAGAAAAAAACCTGCTGCATCTTTAGTTTACAATATAACGGAAGTTTGTAATTATTTTATTTGATTTCGATTATAATATTATTACTATAGTTTGACCGATACCGCTGTACCGCGGGGGGCCGCGTCGTGAGCGTTGACGAATGAGTGGTCTGCACTGCCCCCGTCACGCCGCGCACATACCTAAGGCGCGGTACAGCGGTATCGGTCGATCTATAGCAAAGAAATTTATGTGGCTATGGCTACATTACATCACAACCTTAGTTACATTATACGTTTATCGGAAGTAATATTATCTCAAACGGTTGCTATTAATATAGTAATGAGTACTTTGCTTACTCTTAATTTTAATCAGAATTAGGCGAAGTGAACGAGTTTATGCAACAGTGTACCGCGCAATAATGTTAAACATCAACTTAAAATACGTGAGATCAACTTACATCAGAGATCATGATCTTCAGTCGACATTATAAAAACTAATATTACATATTTTATTTACTTATATATTTCTTCACAAAGTTCCAGACTCAAATAACCGCTTTTATCACATTCTTAGATTCTTTTGGCAGACCGATCTAACTTTATGAGCATTTATTAAAAAACAGCCGCCTATTTTTCATTCCAGCAATCATTTCTAACGTTACCGTAAAATGTATACGTTCATTTAGTTATTTAATTATGCAAAAGGACATTTTCATTTAAATAAATCGAAACATACTCCTACCGTTACCTACCCCCATTTCAATCAGTCTCAGAATCCTACATTTCAGTCCCAGCAATCTTGATTAAAAACAAATTAATTCGTTAATAAAACCCTTTTCGAGATCAAAACATAAAAATAACATTTTGGTCCTCTGCCAGAAACGTCCAATGTAAATAATTTGAAATTATTTTTTTTTTTGTATAACATGTTAAAATCTGATACATGGATAATAATGTAATAAACTAATAACTGACAGCTAAGAATATGTAACGTCTTATATGTAACGCGTCTTGGACGCACTTACGAACTAGTGTTAGTAACATTGACTGGTGAAGTTTTGCATAGCAGCCCGTAGGTACAGCATCTCTAGCACGAACATCATGCAAAATTGTATTTATTATCTCCGTTAAACAGTAGGTATTTTTAATTAACGAAAGGCGTTCCCTCTATAATATTAGGTCTTTACCTATGAAATTGCCGTTCTGCAGTACTGGCCATTTCAAATCAAAATAATTTTTGTTTAGCTAAGAATTCTAATTTCAAATTAATTTTATTTTAAAAACATGGATTTTTTTTTCCAAAAGTAGTCATTTGTTTATTGATTAGTGTTACATTTTCATCGCATTTCAATCTTTTTCGTCATCATGGATACGTTAAAAATTCGAGTAATTATGGAATATGAGTACCGTCGTGGCAGCAACGCGGCACAAGCGGCACGCAACATCAACGACGTTTACAGAGCTAACACTACAAACCAATGCACCACTTGTTATTGGTTTGCTCGCTTCCGTTCTGGAAATTTCGACCTGAAAAATGAACTTCGCGGTCGTCCGAAGACTTTGGTCGACAATGACGAATTAAAGGCGATTGTGGAAGCTGATGATACACAATCTACGGCTGAATTAGCAGCAGCTTTCGACGTTAGCGTCAAAACAATATTGGTCCATTTGCGTGAAATTGGCAAGGTAAAAAAGCTTGACAAATGGGTGCCCCACGAACTCAATGATCGCCAGCGCGAAGTACGCGTCGAGACGTGCCTTGCACTGCTCAACAGACACACAAATGAAGGAATTTTGAACTGCATTGTTACCTGCGATGAAAAATGGATTCTGTTTGATAACCGCAAGCGCTCAGCAAGTTGGTTGGATCCTGGTTCAGCACCTAAACAATGCCCTAAACGAAAACTTACCCCTAGAACAGTGATGGTCACTGTTTGGTGGTCTAGCGCCGGTGTGATTCATCACAGCTGCTTACCAAACGGGGTGAGCATTACTTCAGATGTGTACTGTGAAGAACTGAACACAATGATGGAGAAGCTGGCACATCTCCAACCAGCATTGGTCAATCGCTCGTCTCCGCTGCTCCTGCACGACAACGCGCGACCTCATACTGCACAGCAGTCGGTCTCCAAGTTGCAAGAACTGGGGTTGGAAGCTCTCCGTCATTCGCCCTACTCACCAGACCTTGCGCCTACAGACTACTACTTTTTCCAGAATTTGGATAACTTCTTGGCGGGAAAAAAATTCAATACCCGAGAGGCAGTACAAAATGCCTTTGAAGAATTTGTTGCCTCCCGTCCAGCTGATTTCTTTAAGAAGGGCATCAATAAACTGCCACTGCGTTGGCAAAGATGCATTGATTGCATGGGTGATTACTTCGATTAATACAAATAAAAAATGCATGAAAAAAATTCGTTTAAATTTTTTCATACAAAACGGCAATTTCATAGGTAAAGACCTATTATAATGTCGTCCACACATGCTAAAAAAAATATTACCATTCAAAACTTCGCGAAAAAAATCTGCTGTTCCCTACATTTATGTTCTCATTTATAACTCTTCAATATATAGGGAACAGCTGATTTTTGAATGGTATAATTTTTGAGCATGCATGAACACTATACTATTGCGGTTTAACGGGAACGCCTTTCGTTAATTACATACTGTATTGTCACGTAAAAAACCGGCAAAGTGCGTGTCGGACCACACACAATGATGGGTTCTGTAGTTGAAAAGATTTTATCCCAAAAACAAACTAACATTGCATCACGGTCTATTCCAAAGGCAAATTTAAGGTTGTAATCCCAAAAAAAAAAATTATGTGATCAAATTCAAAATTTGCAATTTTCGGACTTTTTTCTTTACTTGTGCTGTGGGACACTGTTTCTTGCCAAATTTCATGATTCTAGGTCAACGGGAAGTACCCTATAGGTTTTGATTTACTTGCGAGTATCAAACTATGTCGTATAAATGGCCGTATTTTTTATTGCGTTCACTTAGAAGATTGATTTTTTTAGAGCTCCAGGAGACCATAGACCTACGTATTTGATATTAATTTCAACTAGATACCTCCACGAGTTCTTGAGAAAAATGGTCTTGACAGACAGACGGACGACGAAGTGATCCTATAAGGGTTCCGTTTTTTTCCTATTGAGGTACGGAACCCTAAAAATGGTATAAGTTCAGTAGCAAGAACAACAGCGAAATGTGAGCTCAACGTATCACACTCACACTAATATTATAAAGGCGAAAGTTTGTGAGTGTGTGTGTGTATGTTTGTTACTTCTTCACGCTCAAACGGCTGGACCGCTTTGGATGAAATTTGGTGTATAGATAGCTTATACCCTGGATTAACACACAGGCTACTTTTTATCCCGGTCCACGCGGGTGAAACCGCGGGGCGCAGCTAGTATTTGATAAATGTGAATTGCTAGGATCATTATGTTCATGCTAGGGATACTGAATTTAAAAAAACACAGTAACTGTATTACCAAAGCTGTTAGTTCCCTTTCTATATATAACACAGTTACCAGTAAAATCACATGCTTGCTAAGGAAGTACGTGGGAAGAATACACTCAATAAAGTATAGAGCGACGTAATCCCCGCCGTTTGTATACATAGAAACATTTCATTATCCTAATCGTAATATGCATTAAATACATATAAAATTGATTGTATACTAAACTAACTTACTACCTTTCCTGCCCACCCTGCTTCGACTCAGCCTTCGTGTCATTTCAAATCTGCAAAAGAAAAATTTTGCTTAGATCTTTTCACTTCATGTTCGTGATTGCCTGTATAATTGAGAACCTCAAATCGGACTGCAGCACGGGCTGGGATGACATCTCGAATAGAGTTCTGAAACTAATTGAGGAATACTTAGCGCCCCCACTCACGGAGATATTTAATAACTGTTTTAGGCAGGGCGTTTCCCAATACTCTCAAGCAATCTATAGTTATATTATATTACATACACAAGAACGGTAGAAGAGACTGTGTCAATAACTATCGTCCCTTTTCACTCCGACCTTCTGTCTAAAATCTTGGAAAAGATTATTAATAGGTGGCTCGTAAATTTTTTGGAAAATAAAAAGATACTTGCGGATGTCGATTTTCCCTGTCTAACGCTATATGCTTTAGACAGGGAAAATCGATAGACGAGGCGGTACCTACACAACTTTACCGAATTCATCGCAACGAAATTGGATGAGAAAAAGAAATGCCTTACAATTTTCCTAAACCTTGCAAAGGCCTTTGACACGGTCTCTTCTGATAAGCTTTTGGCAAAGCTTAAAAATCTGGTTATAAAAGGATCGGAACTGCTCCTTTTTATAGACTACCTTAAAAATTGCATTCAAAGGGTAAGGATAAGCGGTACTGTAAGCGGGGAGAGCGCGGTAATCTTCGGGAGTCCCTCAAGACAGTAGTCTAGGCCCATCGCTTTTCCTGTGTTATATAAATAACCTCTGCAAACTTAATCTCTAAAACTGCAAAATTACCTCATACGCTGATGACACAAAGCTTACCTTCCATGGAGACACCTGGGACGAACTCTTTAAATACGCTCAAGAAGACTTCAACACGGTCTGCCACTGGCTTGCCTTAAACCTTCTAACTCTAAATACCACTAAAACCATATGTAACTTTTTCATTACCGAACACTTACATCCCATCACACAGCATAATCGCACATTCTTGTCCTCAACAAATAGCCTTAACTTGTCCACATATTAATAAATCTAAATCCGTTAAATACCTGTAGTGCTATTCTGTAAAATCTCACCGTGATAACTCAGGTGAAGTGAGCGTGAAGTGAGCCGTCATTCCCCCTAATGCTAGGGGTTGACACTATTGACCGCTCACTTTAAGATCACATCACTTATGTTTTCACGGTGAGATATTTACAGAATAGCACTACTGGGTGTAACAAAAGATGACAACTTAAACTTCAACGAACATATTAGTAATGTCTCCATGACTTTACGAGTCCGCTACGCGCCGAAGATTTTTAAAAACATAAGTCCGTAAACTTACTTATGTTTTTAAAAATCTTCGGCACATAGCGGACTCTAAAGTCATACGAACTGTCTACCTGGCGCTATGTCAGTCTGTCCTCACCTACAGCATCTCTTCATGGGGTGACGCAGCCAAAACGCACCTCCTTGAACTAGAAAGAGCTCAAAGACTCATCCTAAAAATCAGCCTATTCAAACCGCACCTTTTTCCTACGGCAGACCTGTATCAACACGCTGAAGTATTAACGGTTAGACAATTATACGCCCTCGCTACTATACTTAGGCAACTTGCCTTCCAGAACTACAGTAGTTTTAACCCAGTCCTAAAAAGGCGTGCTCATCAAGTCTGCCAAGCTGGTCTAGCTGGCTAGGACGAGTTTCAGCCGACATTTCTTATTTTTCCAATGGCCACGTCTGTATAATATTGCAAATAAGCTGCTTACTATTTATCCACTAACGAAAATTGAATGCAGGCGTAAGGTCGCAAATTGGCTCCTTAAAACTCTTACTATGACAATACTGAGAAATTGTTATACAGTTACAGAGAAGTATAATTCACATGCACTACACACACACACCCAAAGCATCACAAGCACAATTCGTATATCACACCCACAAAACCACTACACCCACATTATAGACTCATAAACTTATCAAAACCCCACTTCTTATTTTTTTCTTTTTTGTTTGTTTTTAAATTTTTACTTTATTTTATTCATTAGCTGTAAGCGCACCCTGCTGCTGTTATTTATGACCTTAGATTGGCTCTCAATAATGTATTCGAGATAAGGAGACCAGGAGACCCGTAGCACAGGTTTTACCTAGCATGGGCTCGTCTCCCATCTTCAAAATTTTTGAATTTTATACTGTGTACATATTAATATTTGTGGGGGAAAATAAATAAATTTTATTATTATTATTATTTTATTATTCGAGAGAAACATGATTGATCGATGGATTATTATAAAATCAATTTGTTGAGACTTACCTATAGAAACAGATTGCTTCAACTTCCTCCTCCAATGTATTCCAGGACCCGAATCACTATTCGACTCCTCATTCTCTCTTCTATCTCTATCCCTGTCTCTATCTCCATACAAAATCTTCTCATACAAAGTCTTCTTATCTTTCGGCGGAGCACCCAAATCTAAATTATTTAAATTAGTTTGTTCCTCTAACTCTATCATTTTCCGCAAATCTATGGGCGGTAAGGGTATAATAGTCGCTTTTCTAATTTTATGTACATATTCACACTCCTGAGAAGGACTCGTGGCGGCTTTCGCTTCGACGTTAGCTGTTTTGTTACCAACGATGACGCTTTGACGCGCATTGTTAGCGACTAAAATTGTAGACTTATCAATAGTTTTGCCTGGCTCGGACTTGACTTGTTTCTTGCCGTTCTCGTGCAAATGTTTCTGTATTACTTCTTGTGGTAGAGGTGGAAGAGGGTTGAGTATCTTTAGTTTGTTTTTCTCGTCTTTTTCGTCAAGTTTAGAGGCATGTCCGTCGGCCCGGATCTGCTTGAGCACGGCCTCGTCGCAATCAACCGCGGTTGCAGGCACATAGTCTGGATGTGTGTTGCGTATGTGTCGCTCGAGGTTGTCTTTTCTTCTGAAGCGACGGCTGCACACTTTGCATCCGAAGGGCTTGGAATCTGCAACGAAAACAAATGAAAATTGTGACTGGACTGAGTCATGCTCAATTTGAGAGTGGACTGAAACACTTTTAGAAGAATAAAGAATGTATCAATGAAGTGAATAAATAGGCAGAAATATAAAGTAAGTTCATCGTACCGGTGTGGACGGCGGCGTGCCTGCGCATATCCTTGCTGGAGTGGAAGGCTTGCGGGCAGCGCGGACACTGGTGCGGCCGCCGCGCGGCCACGCGGCCCGCGCCGCAGCCTCGCACGCACCCGCCCCACCCGCCGCAAGCGCACTTCCTTTCTACGACATACTAGCATGCATAAATACGAACAAGGCAACCATTGTTTGTTAGAAATCGAAACATATGAATTTGAAATCTGTCTAGCTAGTGTTTATAAATTATAGTACTTTTCCACACAAGTCAAGGATAGCAGATAAATGACATAAGTATCATCAATATATATTTTTTTAATTTCTGTAGGAAGTATTTAATTTATTTGCAAAACAAAGGACCATTCATCTCACCGTGTTTGCGGACGTGTTTCCTCAAGTTGGAACTATCTCGGAATCTGCTCCCACAGGTAGGACACGAGAAAGGGCGCTCGTCTGTGTGCGTAAGCCCGTGTTTACGTAGAGACGCTAGGTTGTTAAACGCCTTGTTGCATTCGCTGCAAGCAAACTTCTTTTCCTCTGCAAAGAAAGACAGATTTTTGCATAAATCTGAAAAATACTTCTTACTTAGGGCTGTTTGAGGTTTTCAATCAATATTTTGATAATGTTGATCACAACACCCAGTCACAAATTAAACCTGTGAGGATAACAATATGTACACATTCAAACTTCCAGTGGCCTCTAGAAGTTATAAAAGTCATAATTAGTTAGTTTAGTCAAGATAGCACTTAGCATCTATCTTTCTAATGGGTGTACTCGCGGGGTTCAATTCTATGCCCAAAGCTTTATTATTATGGAACTTAGTACTCACTAGTATGCTTCAATTTGTGTCTCTGCAACTTCGACATCTGAAAGAATCCTTCGCCGCACACGTCACACGGGTACGTGCGCTCGTTGCGGTGCACGCGCATGTGGTACTTGTAGTGTGACATTGTGGCAAAAGTCTGAAATATTATCCACTTTTTTATCGATCTTTAAATATTGAAGTTTTATGCCTGACAGAAAACAACACAGCCTAAACAACTGAAGACAGAAACATGAAAATTAAAGCCTGCTTGGCAGGAATAGTGATTTATTAACCATGGGTTTTCAAATTATTGTATTGGCCGTCTATGTATGTATAACACAACATCAAACAAAATAGATAATAATTATCACTTCAGCGTGAGCCAAACAATCCCAAGAAACACAGGTATAAAAATAGACTCATCATTTGCCAATTAATTTACTTTCAATCAATCTCAATTTCATTTCAGCCCTGAAAAGTTCAATGATATTAAAAGTTTGATTTCAATAAAACAGTTATGGGAAAACATTGGCACCATCTCTTGACAAACACTATAGTCTATTTTTTTTAAACAACAAGTACTAAATTATGTCTAATGCACATTTCTGATATTGAAGAGTGAGATGGGTCATTGGGCCAACGCCTTTGTATTGTTTTGGAATTGTTAAGGCCCGTTCATATTGAATACTTCTAAAATTTACTGTACAGGAGACATGCCCGCCATGACTCACGCACAAACAATATTGTCTGATACTCACTAAAACATGTGCGATGTACAGATAGTCGATGACTGAACTGAATTTACATGTAACTACAGAGTTTGGTTTGTGTGGAACGGTCTTTATGTTGATTATGTGGACCAATAGCAATACAGTCAAAATTTTCGGTACTTGTTTGTTAAAAAAACAGACTATAGCATTATGATTGTAGTTTTAGTAACCTAGGAGAGTACTGAACTTAAGCTCTAGTTGTCATACATTCTTAGCATCACCATTAGTATCTAATTATCTACACTGCATAGAGAAGTCATAACATAACATCATACCTATTAACCCAAAGGGTTGGACAGAGGAACGTGTACAATACACTTTTGCTAATAAAATTTAAAATCTTGTTACCTTGTTGCATTCAGGACACTGATATGGTTTCCTCTGTCCATTGCAGTAAGCGTGGTATGCAACCTGGCTCCGAGCATGGAACTTCTTCTTGCACACAGTGCACACAAACATTTTACCATTTGCATCTGGAAAATATCAATTATACTGATAAATGTTGTTCACTTTACCTTCACTTCTTCCAAATTACTAAGTAATGCAATAGAAGGATAATGGTTAACCTTTTGCACGCCAGCGCCTTTTTACATTACTTGACCCCCGACACCAAGCCTAGTAAAAATTATATGTGGTAGACATTTTAGTAAGGAAACTTAAGTGGTCAATGGCATTCAAAGGGTTATCATGCACTAATAGTTACCACTGCATGACTCTCAATGTCTTATAGGATACATTCTATTTTCGGATGTTTTCCTTACAAATAAGAATCACCATAATGCAGTTTGTAAAACAATGGCCTTGCAAGAACAAACCATTCTCCCAATACTCTCCTGACAGCTTAGCCAGTATCAATATGTATTTGTTTTGTTTACAAAACAAGCTTCTGTATTGTATAATTTAGAAAACACATTGACTCTAATATGATTACAATTCGATATTAGAACGTAACGAATCTTACCTGTTTCTACTTTAATATGTGATGTTTCAAGTTTCTTTTTCTTATAAAAGTCATCATATATGTCACATTGTATCTCCATAATGAGTTCGTCGTCACACGACTTGTCATCAGTCTTGTCCAGAGCTGGTGGACAGTCGTCCACCACCTCTCCCTCTAAACTTTCGTCCAAAGCCTCCTCAATCTTCGGCTTTGACTTTTCACTAAGGCAAGCTTGGCAACCAGTCTTCTCGTGCAGTAAGCAGTCCATACATTTCACATGACCACAGGTCTCCGTTACCAATCGGTTATCAGTCATATTCACCGGCTTCTCGTTACGACAATTCGAACAAACTTGCGGATTCATATTGTTAAAACTAAACAGAGGTTATAGGAATATTATTCTAATGTACACAACTTTTTCTAAATATTTACATTACAAGAATGACAGAAAATGTTTTATTTACTACGAATTTAAATGTCATTGCAGTAATGAAAATCAAATAACACACAAAACATTAATTTCACATTTTCGCGAAGTACGATGCTAAAATGCGAATGCGTTCCAAAAGTCAAACAAACGAATAGGTAGAAAGAAACATCTTTAACATTAAATTCATAAAACCTATAAGTGAAGGCTAGAATCAGTTTTATTATCATAATTACTTATTATTCTTTACAAAAACCACTGACCATATTAAAGGAGAATAGCGATTTTTAATCCTTCGTCTAACATTTTAGAAAATATCAAATAATTTGTAGTTTTCAGAACGCACCGAAAACTGACGCCTGCGCCGAACCACAGGTAATGTATGGGCGGGAATAATTACGCAAAATACGGGGGCCAAATTTTCATTATTTTTGCGATAGGACTCACCGTTTTCGAGATATATGCAAAAGAAAAGAAAAAAAAATACACTACTGTTTTTGCTCGGTGTGAATTTTAGTTCATGTGAACTAATTTTATATATTCCACATCTTTTTAATCGCGATTAAACATAGTCTGATTTAGTTTGACAATTAAAATTTTAGTTTAAAACAGTCAAATTCAGAATAGCAAAATTGCCATTTTCACTAAAGTAATAACTCCGTACAATCTTAGTCCTGTCAAACTAAAATATAGTTAAGTTGTGTCACTTTAGTCAATTTCAGAATGGGAAATCGTCGTTTGACAGGAATAAACTAAATTTTAGTGATTTTTAGTCTAGTTTAGAGGCATTTGTGACAAGAGAATCGGCACCAATATGTGTCTAATAATTATTAATTAACTGACTGACGGACTAAATATAATTTCTTTTTTTTTACCCAGGCATCATCCCTATTGTCTTTTATTCATCCGTTTTGTGGCCCAACATTTTGATCAGACAGCAGGTCTAACCATTTTATTGTTTTATAAATCTGGGCCTTAAATTTAATAAAAGGGGAATGTGGGAGTCTCAGATTTTTCCTGTGACCTGCCGCCAGTTCATCCATCCAATGGTATAGTTTGACCGATACCGTTGCACCGCGCCAGTGGCGTATTATCCCTAAGGCAAACTAGGCACGTGCCGGGCGCGAGGTTGCAAAGGGGCGCGCGCACGTAAGTTTTTAGACCAAGAATAATTAACATAAAATTAAATTATAAAAGATTACTTAATTCTATAGAGATGTACTCTCTTAAAATAAATCAGTGGAACTTCACTGATTTTTCAGTGGAAAAACTACTGAACCGATTGTGATGAAACTTGGTATGTATATCCACATAATAATAATAACACATAGGAGCTGGAGACCCAGATTTGCACATTTTATCCCGGATTTTCCACGGGATGGAGCATCACACAGGTAAATCCGTGCGGCGCAGCTAATTAAGTATTATATAAGTACAAGTTAAAATTTATAATCATTATACGGCCGCCAGACCAGAGGGGCGCCCGATGAGGTTGCTTGCCTAGGGCGCTCTCGATATTTAATCCGCCTCTGCACCGCACCTTAGATACGTGCAGGCAACGCTCACGGCCGGTGGCGGCGTACCGCTGCTCATTCCGCAACGCTCACGGCATCCCGCCCCTCGCGGTACCTACAGGCTACAGCGGTATCGGTCAAACTCGTTAGTACTATTATTTATTCTGTGCTATAATTTTGTGCTTAAGGTGAAAGCGCCAGGGTATGAAGCCGAGAAGTATGGCGGAAAAAAGGTGAGGCCTATACCCACCAGTGGGTGATTCTGAGCTGAAATGATGATGATGAAGTCAGACACATATCCGGTTTTATGTTGATCAATATGATTCGCGACAGTAACAAACCTGTATTTTTATAATTATAATAATTAAAATCATCAATACAAAGTTCATAGTACCCTATTGAATGACTACTTCATGAAATCATGACATGACTGTGACTACTGTGAAGCCAATTATTGACTTGGAGCTGTATGTATCACTGTATGTATATTGCATGCATACGAGACGGTATTATATTATAATTATATATATATATTATTATATTAATCTAGTGTAATGTAGTATGTCATGTCTCATAAAGAATCAATTGATAGGGTTAAAAATATACCGTCTATAACATTGATTTTCAAACGCTACGCAGCATAAAATTTATAATCTGTGGATTCTTGCAGTTGTCATTTCGTTATAATTTCATTTCGTAGGTACGCCTTGGAGAGTTTTTTTCCTGAAAATAAATAGATAATATAAAATAAATATAAACTCAACATGGTAAGTTTCCAGAAGTATGCATTTGGCTATAACTGTGACCAATGAATTGTGTAATCAGTGCTCTATTGACGTGCGATTTTAGCTTCAAAGACGTAACCTCAAAAATGGAATTTGTTTTCAGGATGTCTTTCTAATGATTAGGCGAAAAAAATTTACCATCTTCACTGATGCGAAGGACACGACAACTGTGCTAGAATTGAAGAAAATGATCGAAGGTGGGTGCGATTATCGCGATATGAGAAAATTCTATTTATAGTCGGGATACAATGACGGGCGCGCAGCGTAGGTTTTGTTTTTAAGCCTTGTGTTATTCTTCATTGTTCGTGAATGTTTAATGTGCAGGAAATGTACTCTAATACGATATTTTCCGATGGAGAAAATATGAGAATTTCATTTCCCAGGTGTGTTGCTAAACAAAGCTTTTTATGTATGTTTGTGTTCATAATAGAAAAAAATGTTGATAGCATTTACTGTTCCACAAATTCTTTAAAAAAAACTAGTAGAAGTATATGCAGTACTGTAGTAAGTGCACTTTCTTTGTATGCCTAGACTTTGGACTATGATTACAATGTCAATATAATCATTATAAGCCAAGATAAGTAAGCCGCACTCATTTGCAACAGATCTTTAAAATTACAAATAAATTATGACATTATTTATTTCTTTAAAAAAGAAACATTACAAGGACACCTTAAAACCTAGGTATTATTTATGAGATAAAACTAGAAGATCAAGCAAGCACATTTACTTGTTAGTAAATAGTGGAACTGTTTGAGTGATAAAAATAAATCTTGACATGAGATAGTTAATCATTTTTGTGGCTTCTGTTATCCTTGTGATAATAATTTTGTTGGTGACACGGGAACATGCCAGAAACTGCATGAATACTTTTTTTATTAAATACTCCTTGATCCTATAATACTATTGCAACCATCACTATCGCACTAATATTATAAAGGTGAAAGTTTTGTGAGTGTGTGTGTGTTTGTATGTTTGTTACTTCTTCATGCTCAAGCGGCTGGTCGATTTGGATGAAATTTGTTATGTAGATAGCTATACCTATACCCTGGATTAACACATAGGCTACTTTTTATCAGCAGCTAGTATAATATTAAGCTTTTTTCCTATCAAAATTATAACTGCATTGCAGTAAAGGAGAATATAAATTCAACATCATGGTATTAGCAGCATTCCACATTTTGATGGAAAGGCTTACTGCACCTGAATCCTGGAATCCTTTTGTTTTATGCACTCCATTATGTGAAAATATGAGAAACTGACCTACAGTGGAATCCGATTATTATAACTCCGCCTATATTGACCAACCGCTTTATATGAAGTAATTGCAGTGTAAAGTTTGGTTTTCACATACAATTCTTTATAACTACGTTCGGATATAATGAGTGAAGGCTTATGTCGCTTATTATGAGTCAGTCATTAAATAATATGAAGTTCCTTATTTATTGACAGGCAACCATTTATTTTACGCATAAGCATGCTTATGTCAAAAGTAAAACAAATGTTTGGAATGAGTAATAGCTCTATATTAACAACATTATGTATGAGCTTACCTTGCAACTGTTTTTTGTGGGTTATAATAGCGGTGAGAGGACATTTGATTCTCAGAATCACCATTTTATTAGTTAGCCCATTCTTTTGCTTGAAATAACCCCTTATTGTGTATGGAAGGAGTAGCTTAGTAAATCAATATTTGTTATTTGATTCACCAGGTATCTTGAAAGTGATACCATCGAGTCAGATGCTGTTCAACAAGGACAGCCAGCTGATGGAGGATGAGAAGACCCTGGCTGAGTATGGCCTCACATCCGCTACTGCCAAGGCCCAATGTCCCGCACCTATTGGATTGGCTCTAAGGTACAGACAGACATACTTTTAAAATTATATGGTAGTAATCAACTACATCAAAAACCATATATGCCATTCAAAATAAATAATTTTTTTTAAGGGCAGGAGAATGATAATATGATATATCATCATTCGCCTGCCCTTATAAAAATTTATATGGGGTTGACTCAACATGTATTTTTCTTCCATACTTCGTAGCAATCAAAGTATGGATGTTAATAAAGGTTTACAATGGTGCCTTAATCACACTCAAGTAGAACGTAAATGTATTTGTTTGACAACATAATATATGTGAACAGTACGGCCGATTTATCTTGGCAAGTCCAAACTTCAGGCAGAAATCCAAATTCAAAATAATTTATTTGCTAATATGGGTAATTACATAAAGTTATTAAAAATAGAATATAGTTCAACCATATTACGCCTTGAGGCATGCAAATCTCAGCTTTAAATGTATTACAACATTGTTATACAATTACCTAACCTAACCTAACCGGATGCAGGTGAATACCATTATTTTACATGGAGCGACTATCTATCTGATCTCCACAACCCATTAACTGGGTAATACAATACCCCTTGGTAAGACTGGTTGTCAGACTTTCAGGCTTCTGTCGACCCGTAACGACTGTCAAAGATCCACGAATGACAGCCGGGACCAACAGCTTAACATGCTTTCTGAGGCACCGAGGAGTCTCGGTATGTAAAGATGGTCACCCATCCACGGACCGACCCCGGCAAGCGTAGCTTAACCTGACGTTCGGCTGTTAGTACTTAGCCATGATGAGCTCCTCAATTACTTGCAACAATAATTTATAATTAATATCACACTCTTGGTAAACCCTGGTCACCATGGCAAATAATAATGTAACATTAGCAAATAAGAAGGCTGCGCTGTAATATTTTTTAGGAACCAAATGGTGACATGAGGCGAGTGTGATTGAGAGAACATGCGCGAAAGTTCGTAGTGCCTATGTTCGGACCTGCCAAGATATTCCGGCCGTAGTGTTGTATGTGTATGAGAATGCTAAGAGGTATGTGTGGTGTTACACAAATGAATAGAATATGAGTACATAAGAGGAAGTCTGAAAGTGGCACCGGTGACTGAAAAGTTGTGCGGAAATCGGTTGTCATGGTATGGGCATGTGATGCGGAGGAGTGAGGAAAGTTTTGAGTATGAATGTCGATGGCTATAAGAGTAGGGGAAGACCAAAGAAACGATGGATGGATTGTGTGAAAGATGACATGGCTTGAAAAGGGGTGACTACCGAGATGACGAATAATAGAGAAGTATGGAAAAAAAGGACATGTTGCGCCGACCCTAAATAGATTGGGATAAGGGCAGGAGAATGATGAGTGTACTAGGACAGCAAGTAAAGAGGAAGGACAAACTAATATTTGGTATAAGGTTTGAGCTAAAATAATAATTAGGTGGTTGTGTCTGTTCAATCTGCAATGGAGTCAGCATTAGTCATAACTAGCTGCGCCCCGCGGTTGCACCCGCGTAAACCGCGATAAAAAGTAGCCTATGTGTAAATCCTACCCGCACTGGGCCCGCGTGGTAGATTACAGCCCATTCCCTCTCGAAGAGAGGAGGCCTGTGTCCTAGCAGTGGGAACATTATAGGCTGATTATGTTGTATGTGTAAATCCAGGGTGTCAGCTACCTTCATACTAAATTTTATCAAAATTGGCCCAGCAGTTTGAGCGTGAAGAAGTAACAAACATACAAACACACACACACACACTAACTTTTGCCTTTATAATGTTAGTGTGATAAACTGATAATATATTAATCCATTTATTCATAAACTTCTTTATGCCAGTGGCTTCGCCCGCATGGATGTCGGAAGCTATCCTACGGGTGCCGTACATTTTTCCGGGATCCTATGTGCTATTCCAGACTATAATCTATCTCTGTGCCAAATTTCATCCAAATCCGTTCAGCCGTCCTGGCGTGATTGAGTAACAAACATTCATCCATAAATGTGAAAGTTTGTGAAGATGTTTGGATGTTTGCTACTCAATCACGCAAAAACGGCTGAACGGATTTGGATGAAATTTGGTACACAGATAGTTTATAACCTGGATTAACATATAGAATACTTTTTATCCCAGTAGTAGGTTTCCTGTGGGATAATTTCTGACATCCACGCGGGCGAAGCCGCGGGCAACGGCTAATTTATAATAGTAGTAAGATGAATCACATCTAACAATAGGCATAAAGTTATGTTTTTGCTGAGAGTAAGAAAATAATTGCAAAACAAAAAATAGAGTACGCTTGCCTGAAAATATTCGCGTATTTGTATAGAATTATGACGAGCTGGTGCTCATTGTCTACACAGCACTTTAACACTGCATTCACATACATTGAACAACATATAAAATTCCTTTCATGCCCTTACAAATAATGTGATCATGACCAAATCAAAATCTGTGTACCTATAATGAACTAGTTTCTGCCCGCGACTTCGTCCGCGTGAAATTTCTTGTTCCCCCGAATTCGCTTATTACTTCGTTTTCGTTTAGCATTCTTTTTGATCGGCTCCTAAGGGATCTAGCGTGATATTAAGTAACCTATAGCATTTCTCAAGAATTGGGCTATCAAATGCAAAAAGAATTTTTCAAATCCGACTGGTAGTTCCAGAGAGTAGCGCGTTCAAACATATAAACAAACAAAAAACAAACTCTTCAGCTTTATTGTTAGTATAGATGTGGCGGCATCTACATCGCTACCAACTACGCAACGCAATGACATGACGTCACGCAAAAATCCTGCATCGCGCAATCAGAGTTTACCGCGCGACTAGCATTATACAGAGTGGATACGACAATATAACAATTAATTAAACTTGGTATACCTAACCACGTAGCCAATCTGCGTACAAAAATTCAATTCAATTTAATTAATAGTTTAGTCACAGGACAATATTTTTCATTTTCAAGATTTTCAACATGATGTATCTGATAATACAGGTATTAGACCAGCCTCGCCTAAAAAAATAAAGGTTAAAGACATTGCAATATTCTTCACACACATGTTGCCAGCTACCTACTTCAATATGGGAATTAATGCATGTTGTGCCTTATACCAGAGGCATAAGAGTCATAAAGCGTGTCATCAGAATTAGATAAGAAAATAATGCATGCGGAAGTAACATCTACTCACTCTTGTCAATCGAAAATTTTTAATGTGCGAAAGAGATACGTATGCAGACGATAGTTCGTTTATTTCTACGTCGCTTTCTCGCCGAAACAATAACAACTCAAACCTGCAAAAAATCGTCACAAACAATGGTGTGTTGGGTCGGTCAGTGCCCCAGTCGTCAGCTGTGTTAAAATATTTAAAAATGGTGTTCTATTTTGTTTACATTTTTAAGCTATTTAGTTTGTTAGAAGAAGTCACTTTTTTAATTTCAATGTTAGGATTTATTTGATACGAGGGTCATTCAATAAATACTTAGCCTACAAAAAGTAAACGAAAATTTTGGAAAAGTGGCAATTTATTTTTCAACATAGTCTCCTTTTAGTTCGATACACTTAGCCCAGCGATGCTCCAACTTTTTTAACCCGTCCGAAAAATAGTTTTTGTCAAACTCTGCAAAATAGGCCTCCGTGGCGGCGATGACCTCCTCATTCGATCCATATCTATTCCCGGCGAGTGATTTTTTCAGATTAGGAAACAGAAAGAAGTCACAAGGGGCCAAATCTGGAGAATACGGTGGATGGGGCAGCAATTCGTAGCGTAATTCGACCAATTTGGCCATGGCAATGGCAGACGTGTGAACCGGTGCGTTGTCGTGGTGAAACAGCACTTTTTTCTTCGCCAGATGGGGTCGTTTTTTCTTTAATTCGGCGTCGAATCGGCCCAATAAATCGGCATAGTAAAGCCCTGTAATTGTTTTACCCTTCTCGAGGTAATCGATGTAGATCACACCTTGTGAATCCCAGAAAACGGTGGCCATAACTTTTCCGGCCGATTTTACAGTTTTCGCCTTCTTTGGAGCACGTTCCCCGGTCTGGATCCATTGTTTTGATTGCTCCTTGGTCTCTGGTGTGTACCAGTGGATCCAGGTTTCATCGACGGTCACAAAACGACGCAAAAACTCCGCTGGATTCCGCTTAAACAGCGCCAAACACGTCTCCGATGTGGTCTCACGGTTGCGCTTGTTTTCTGGTGTGAGTAAACGCGGCACCCATCGCGCCGACAGCTTTCTCATGCCGAGTTCCTCGTGAAGAATATGATGCACTGTTCCTTCTGAAATGCCTACAGTCTCAGCTAGCTCCCGAACCTTCAATCGGCGATCTGCCAATACGAGATCATGGATTTTTTTAATGTTTTCCTCCGTAGCAGCTGTTTTCGGTGCACCTGGACGTGGTTCATCAAAAACCGACGTACGGCCACGTGCAAACTCGTTGAACCAATTCTTGACGGTGGCCATCGATGGAGAAGAGTCACCGTACACAGCATCCAAGCGCTGTTTGATTTCGATGCGCGTTTTCCCTTCCAAAAATAGGAATCGAATCACCGAACGATATTGCTCTTTTTCCATTTTTGTAAAACCGATCGACACGTTCGCTTCCATAAGTTGTCAAATTAAAACAAATGAAGGGATTGGAATGAAAATTTGAAAAAAGAATTAAAAAAGAATGTGCTACACTGTGGTAAAACTCTTTTGAAACTACAGCGCCCTCTGGCGATGAGGCTAGGTACTTATTGAATGCACCTCGTAATTCCTATAAACAGCTGTCCATTAGTTCTGCTTGTATTTTCATTTATTGTCGTATTCACTTTGTATATAACGTCCCGGCATCAACCGTTGGACAGTTGCCCACCAGACACACCACCCGTCTGGTCGGAGGATCCTCCCTTTTCTATGGAGGATGAGTGAACTTTACACCCTGTTCCTCATGCCTCTATATAGATAGATTACAGTATAAAGTTGCATACAATCTGAAAACTAGGTAGGCATAATACGAGTTTATATTGACTGCAATAACAACATAATTAAGAGCGACATTGGTTTTATTGCCTTGACATAATATCGATTTCGAACCAATGCAGCAATGTTTGTATTTTTAAAAATGGACCTACACACGCCATCATGACCAACTACAATTCAACAACAAAATTAAATATTAATTCAATTTATCAACTATAATTTTGATGTGCGCCTAATTTAACCGACTACAAAAAAGGAGGTTCCATACCCGAAGGGTGCCAAACGGAACCCTATTACTAAGCTTTCGCTGTACGTCTGTCTGTCCGTTTGTCAGCGGGCTGTATCTCATGAACCATAATAGGTAGACAGTTGAAATTTTCACAGATTGTGTATTGCTATTGCCGCTATAACAACAAATCATTTAGACATCTATAGATACAAATAAATAAAATTTAAGTGTCTATTTGTAAAGTCAAAATAATAGCTTTTTACTAAATGCATAAGCAAGTATTTACGGTACTCATAACAAAAATACAGTTTTTAAAATTTTTGTGTGTGTGTCTGTCTGTTTGTCCCAGCCATGGAGAAAAGAATAAAGCGGAGATGCCGCAAGGCCTAATCTCTTTAGAAACAAGCGTCGCCTGAATGCGGGTGAGAGGGGGACGAGGTACGGCGATGGCTACGCCCCACGATAGAGTTCCCGCCCATTTTTTGTAACGCCATCTACCGGTGAAAGGAATTATTACAGTGAAACTGAACTAGCTATTTTTATTTTAGTTCGTCTACTGGCCACTATAGCGTAACACATCACGACACATTGTTTTAGAACATTCTACGGGTATTAATATGGCGGGACCACATTATTTATTACCCAACTGCGGGTGAGGCCCAAAAGGTGGGTAATGTGTTCCCTGTTTGAAATTTTAAAAAAATATAGTGTCATGTGGAGTATCGGGTATACAACATTAGTTTTTGTTTACCCTAAACCCGAAAAGGGGTCATTGTACTCATCATTATGAACAATTTTTTCTATGGGACCAAGCTTGAAATTGCGAAAAAAAAAATCAGCTGTTCAGTACATTTTGACGAGTTTGATGTAGATAACTGTACTGAACAGTTGAATTTTTTCGCAATTTCAAGCTTGGTCCCATAGAAAAAATTGTTCATAATGATGAGTACAATGACCCCTTTTCGGGTTTAGGGTAAACAAAAAGTAAAGTTTTTTTAGGTAGGTAGGTAGTCAAATCAAAAAAATGTTAACATAATCAATCTTTATTGGACCATGCTTATTATTGGCCACTAAACAACACAGTTTTATTTAACAGCGTTAAGACGCGAAGAGCAAGACAGGATTCCAATGTGCTCAAGGGGAATGCAATTTCCTCTAAAGGAATCCTTTAACTCCGTGTTAATAAGAATTTTTTTTTACGCCACCTGAAACTGTCGCGCCGTAGGGTTGTTGTTTGTCCTTCCGTGTGCTCTAATATTGCCAAAGAATAATTCAAGGTGATCCTGGCTAAACTTATACAAGGGCAAATAAATAAGTTCCTTTTTTCCTTGTACTAAACTTTTGTACAATCCTGTTGCGCTGTCTATACAAACAATGATGCCAATGAAACCAGTTTTTAAATGCAAGATGTAATTTTTTAGAAAATATTAAAAATGATAACGTTTTGGAAAAATTGCCTTCAAATAGTGCTTTTTTGGATCCGTATTGTTTTAAAATTTTCGAATTTAGTATGTCAAATAAGTCGTTGATTAATTTTAAAAATAAAATTGTTCCAAAAGCTTCTTTGAAATAATTATGCCTTTCTCGGCAATATTCTAAGGTTTTGGCAACACTTGTACTAAAAAGTTAACTTGCCAATTTAACTTTCGTCTTTTCCCGGTGAAAGTTGATATGTCCATCCGTTAGTTTGTTTCCAAAATTTAGTTTCTTTTTTCTGTAAAAAAGAAACAAATAAATTACATGAAGATAATACATTCGAAAAATAAAATAGGGTCTTGCTGGCATGAGGCCCACATTTTTATTTGTCAGTTAGGACTGACTACTTACCGTTAGATGGCGCACTTTTCTTATTTTAAATTCTTCTTGTTTCATGTATCAAGGTATGTAATTTATCTATAAAATAACTTATAACAAGCTAAATAAACTTAAGCAAGTTATTTGAGCCGAAAATTGATCATCGTATTATGCTTAATTGTGATAAAAACACGGAGTTGTCAAGAGTGGTTATATTGCATCTCTTCGACGACAGATGTCTCTAGCTACTAGCAAACGAGAAAATGTGTTTTAAAATGAAAATATACATTTTAGGGACTTACACGTGAAATGTTATGCCATCAATGGTGCCGATTCTCTTGTGAACGCACTAAACTAAAATTAGAGAATCGCTATCTTTTACAAACAGGCAGCGCGAGAAAAGGACGGCTATAGCTATGAACTAAGTTGGAGATGTCAAACTAGTTCACGCCTTGCGCTTCACCGTGTTTTTTAGTCGACATGTTTTTACGTGTCGTCTAAATGTCTATGGAAAAAATAGTTCTAACTAATTTGACAGCTCTAATTTACTTCCGTCCCTTTCTTGTCATAATAGAGAGAAAAAGTTAGCAATAGCCTAAATTAAGTTTAGTTTGTGCACAACAGAATCGGCACCATCATGTTTCAGTTTTGATCCTGAACAATTTTTGCATCCAACAACAGCGCACTTCATTATAAAAACAATATAACAAATAAAAAACCATTAAAATACAACGGACCCGAACGCGATGACGATTCACTCGAAACTAAGATTTGTGTCCCCGCCCACCTGTGACGTCTTGACCTTATTGAAGGCGCACGACCTAATTGCCTTGCGGCATCTCCGCTTCTTTCTCTACTCCGTGGTCCCAGCTAATCTCCGAAAGGGCTCGACCGATTTTGACGGGACATTCACTGACAGGTAGCTGATGTTATAAGGAGTAACTTAGGCTACTTTTATTTTGGAAAAAGAATTAGGGTTCCGCGCAAAAAAAATAAAATCCATGAAATTGTGAACAAAAAGTCGTATTTGAAAAATTATTCTCGAGGATGGTTATAGGCTATTATTTTATCATCACGATACGACCCTTAGGAGCCGTGCAAAAAGAAAAGAAGTCGGGGGGGGGGGGGGGGGGGTGTTAAAAATGGCTTACTAATACAACTGCGTTCAAAGCCGTCAGTTTCTATGTATACGTCATTTGTGCGAGTAAACGGTGACTCGTTTGGTTTGTACGGAACGATACCGCCGCCCTAGTAGCGGCCGCCCAGAGTTTAATGGCACATAGTTTCAGCAGTAAATTGAAAATTCCTGAAAAATTCGATTATTTATTTCATTAACAATTTTTATAATGTATCGAAATTAAAAACTAAAACAACATTAAAACAAAAAAAAAAATATGGTGTGACAGGTTTTAAAATTGCAAATTCAATTAAATTTAGGTACACAAATGCCAAGAAAAGAAAAGATATAATAAGTAAAGAAGAAAAGAAAAATGGGTTTAATAACACAGGTATATGGTATAGGTATCATGGTAGGTGTCATGTGGTATCAGGAAAGAAAGAATCACTCGCGACTTGCCGTAGCTAGGGATGAACAATTCCGTCATGATTTTTGCGTCTATTTCGTCACACTGGTATTCCCGAAATATGCAATCTACGAACGAAAAACCGATACGTTAGTCCAACAACCGTTGTCGCCGCGTAATATAATCTCCTCGTTTTTTTTTTAAATATAATGTCACACACTAAATATCATTCATTTGTAGCACGTCTATGGACGTTTTGGATAGGAAAAGCTTATTTCTAAAGTAACTCATAATCATATTCCTGCCCTGGTCCCATGTTACGTGTGGTCGGCGCAACACGTTTTCTTCTTCCATTCTCCCCTGTCAACCGTCACGCTATCATTCACTCCCTTCTCTTTCATATCATTCTTTAATCCATCTTAAGTAACTGTAAATGTCCAAATTATAAAGTAGAAAATTATTATAGGAGCCCGGCAGCTACAGTTGAGAACAAAAGTGTACCAATATTATTTATTCTTACACCTAAATAATATTGTTTTTTTTTTTTTTTTTATTTTTTTTTTTCTCATAAAACTGTCGCAAATCCTTCGGTCGGCAATTTCGACGTTAATTCATTTTTTTTCTATTGACAGGAAGGAAAATGGCGAGTTTGAAGCCTTGGATCTGACTCCGTACTCTTCGCCACCGGACTTGCCAGATGTGATGAAGTCACAGGAGACTAATGGACAGGAACAAGTAAGTTTCTTTTAATTTAATTAGCTACTAAATTAACTTTTTAGGTTAAAATAAATAATTTTAAGGTTTGACCTGCCTGTAGGTAAGTAAGGTTGCCATTAGAGATGGGCCGACTAGTCCGGAAAGCCGACTATTCGGCATCGTTTGTAGTCGGCGACTATTCGGCAAAATATGTCGATTATAATCGGCGCATAACAAATGAAATAAAACAAATAATTTGTACTTGTTTTATAATTTCTAAACATTACTTAGAGTAGGTATCTTAAGTCTTTACAATATAGGAACGTATTAATCAGTCAGTAATTAAGCTAACTTAACATCATACTTGTAGTATTCGCTTTTCTGCCGTGACCGCCGGCCGCGTGAAATAATTCCCTGGCATTGGTTACATTTCACTTTTGACGGTTTACCTTCATTATCATCAAAGAATGTCCACGCGCGCGATTTCTTTTTCGACATTTCGTGACACTATACACAGCAGTGTTTTATTTATTTCAAGTAGGTATTAGAATGATCGGCATTGCCGATTAGTCGGCCGACTAATCGGCAATTTGAAAACCGATTAGTCGGCTAGTCGGTTAGTCTGCAAATCCTCTAATCGGCCCATCACTAGTTGTCATAGATATTTTTTTCTTTCGAAGATTAGCCTGATAAAGAGTTATTAGTTTGACTCGACTGTGGTGTGGTTTATATTTTTACAAAAATACAAAAAAAAAATATATAAATAAAAATATTTTTGCAAGTATATTTTTAATTCCTGATTTTTCTAGGACCTTCGGACTCAGGCCAACTACCAGTTTAATAACTTTATTATGGTATTCTAATGTTGTCTTAATTGATTTCCAGATGGATCAACACTAAACGACTGGGCTGTGGTTTGGACGATACTGATGCAGGCACCAACTTTGCATCGCAATGATTTTGTAATATACCTAGTTCATACAAATGAACTAACTCGCTCGAAGGCCTCCACCATCGGTCCGCGAGCGACACCTTAATTATATTTTTTTGCATATAACATATTTTGTTATTAATTTATCGATCATTTTGCTCGATTTTAACATATTCTGTTACGTCTACACGTTTCTTTGTAGTATTTTTGTGATGCTTTGTACGAAAAGGGAGTGTAGCTTTTTGTAGTTTATTGCGAAAATTTCAACCACGATTACTCTGTGGTTGCACATTTGTAAGTGATTGAAACTAGTTTTGTTACATAGATGTTGAGGTGACTCCTGCGCCGCGTAGCGCACGCGGGCGGGGACTGTACGTGCGACGTGTTGACACGCGCGTAGCGTGCTAGGATATCAGAGTGATTCAGGGATGTATCGGTAGTCGAGTATTAGTCAACTAGTCTACAATAGATTCAATGTTAATAAACTAAGAAGCGCATGGAATATTACAGGTTTACGAATGAATTACATCGATTAAGTTAGCTCAATGGAAAACTTAGGTTTTAGTGCTAATAGTATTTATTTTAACTATAGTTGGTTGAGGATATGGCAGCCGGTACATCTCTAGCGCAGTAGACGTCGATGAGTACGCGTCGACTCGTCGAGACCTCGCCAAGTACGCGGTGCGGACATATTACTTATTGGCACTATTGATATTAATCATTCATCATCTATTGTGGCTTTATTAGACTACCTAGGCCATGACATCACACCATTTGAAATTATAAATAAAATATTTAAAAAAAAATGGTATCTCAAATATTAAACTGAATGTTAGAAAGTTTGTGCGTATAATTTTTCGCACTTAACTAGTTAATAAATATTTAAACAATCGTATGTTACTAACTCCGCCACACTATTTGATTTTAATAGCTTGACGCTTAAACTTGTACCGTTTTGTCATATATGAGGGTACCCTAATTATTAAACTTAATTAATCATCTTCACGTTAACATTG
Source organism: Cosmia pyralina (assembly GCA_946251885.1). Classification (NCBI taxonomy): domain Eukaryota; kingdom Metazoa; phylum Arthropoda; class Insecta; order Lepidoptera; family Noctuidae; genus Cosmia; species Cosmia pyralina. The sequence goes on from OX276351.1 coordinate 24,541,336, forward strand.
TCTGCGCAGTCGCTGTGAATATTTGACCATTTGTAGCGTAATGATTATTTTGGGTCTCAAAATAGGTTACGAAATTGTTGGTAGATTTCCAGTACATAGCTCTGTATAATGGTGAATAAGTAAATATTTTTAGGGTACCATCTTCGCAACTTACGATAATTACACATTGGTGCCGATTCTCTTGTGAACGCACTAAACTAAAATTAGAGAATCTCTATCTTTTACTAACAGGCAGCGCGAGAAAAGGACGGCTATAGCTATGAACTAAGTTGGAGATGTCAAACTAGTTCACGCCTTGCGCTTCACCGTGTTTTTAGTCGACATGTTTTTACGTGTCTATGGAAAAATTAGTTCTAACTAATTTGACAGCTCTAATTTACTTCCGTCCCTTTCTTGTCATAATAGAGAGAAAAAGTTAGCAACAGCCTAAATTAAGTTTAGTTTGTGCACAACAGAATCGGCACCATTATGCTACAAATGAACAGATTCAATAATTGTAATATTCAGATTTGTTCGAAGCCCAAAGTAATACTGAGAAACGAATCAATGTCTCGAGTCCGACTGATCTCGTAACAACTCGTTTTGTATGTAGATTAAAAAAAAAAAAAAAAAAAAAAAAAACTCAGTTCCACAGTAAAGCAAGTTCTTACGGCTATATTTATTTCCGCTAGGTTTTGATTAATGTAGGTAGAACAATACGAAATCAGTGTTATGATCATTGTGATGTATAGCCAATGTTCTGAACAATGTGTGAACACTACAAGTATTCCTATTTCTGCCCCCCGGGGGCACTCACGAAATGTTTATCAGTGTTACTTTAACCTTCATTCATGTTCATGTGTACACATTATAAATATGATTTTAATTAAAATTAATGATACGGTATTTAACTGACATAGTATAGAATGGACTATAGGTAGTACCTAGCTAATTTAATAGGGGTAACATAGGGGCTTTTTATATTAACATAACTACAAAAATAATCTTCGTTTCTCTGCAACATTCTTAATAAAATTGTGATTTTATAATAAAAAACATTGACTCGCAAATAAATTGGAATAATGTTTATAGTTCCTCTCAATGAAACTATTTTTCTCTATTTTTTATGTAATTTTTCAATTGCACCTTTATTGATGTAAGATGTTTTGTATATTTTGGTTGGGGTTCATCCATTATATACGGTTCCGGTGCATGTCGGTGGCGGCACGTGGCCGCGGCGTCTTGGTGCCTCGGTCCCGCCACAGCCCCCGGCAGGCACGCCGCTTACGGTGCATAGCTAGATAATAACAAACGAAAATCTGTGTGAGTCAGACTTGCTACCAAATACATTTTCTTTTAAATTCAAATCCAAGAATAGTAGGATAGTTGGGTAACTATATTGCACCTAATTGCACTTAAAGTAAGATAGAGAATCGAAAAACCATTCTTTTGTGATTCGAAAACCACTACCATGAGTTTACCATCAGTATTTACGTGTCGTGATAAGTCAATGTTTTTGTACCATATGCTTTCTCTCTGTCGAATTTCTAGTGTCCGGGTAAGCCGTGGTAGTGGCGTGACACTCCCGAACTAGTCGAGTTCAAGGTGTATGGAACTGTAAAGTGGTTAGCTGGTATTTCTCATATTACTCAACTTTTGTGTTACTATGCTGGTACAAATCCTACTGTGATGGAATGGAAGTACTCGGCACCGACATTATTGAAATATGTATTTATTCGTTTTTTAACATTTAAGCTATTGTAATCTAAGGTCTCACATCGGACAGGTTTTGTATACCAATTAATAATTAAACAAATTGAACAAAACCGCTTAAAATACATAATGAGACTTAGACAAAGAATACCTAATGTAGTTTCAAAAATCCACAGATGAGCCAGCAGGAAATAAAGCTGTTTTGATTTGTTTTGATGCGTTTTATTTAATCATACCGATACTTATATTTTAACCCATTGCTGATGATGCTAAGAAATAAATTAGTATTATCTCTTAGTACTAGTTTTTTCTCCAAGTAACAGTCAAACTCTGCCATTTTCGAGGTCAATCTGAACTGTCTATTTACACATTTGTATCTTTGATTTACAATTACAAAAATAAGCCTCGTTTCTGTATGAAAAATAATTATTGAAAAACATGAAACCTCTTTATTTAAAGTCTGTAAAACACGTGAACATTATGTTCGTGACTGTACTGTTCGTTTGGAAACGATACAAAAGATTTGGAAAATTTGTTTTTAGGACAAGTTGATTGCGATTAGCTAATTAGTTAGCCTTTTTTTTTTTTTTTTTTTTTTTTTTTTTTTTTTTTTTTTTTTGTGGATGGGAAATCATCAAATGACTTCTCCCGCTCTGGGCAGAGGCGGGAGGGCGTGTCAGACTTTTACTGACTAAAACCCACCCATGTTCCTTCAGCTGCCCGTGCCTGGGCCACGGTATCTCTTTCGAACTACCCGCGACCCCGGCGGCTAATTAGCCTAAGAGACGTTTATAAATAAGACTGATTAGTGTTGTAGTACATCATCCTATACTATATTTAGATAGCTTCTGCCAAAATTCTGAAATTCTTTGCTGCTGCTTGTTCCGACCCACCCTGTCGCATCGCAATGCCTGCCCACGTTATTATTTCGTTTTCGCTTAGCGTTCTTTTTGCTCGGCACCTAAGAGTCCAAGAATGACGTTAAATATACCTATAGCCTTCCTTAAGAATTGGGCTATCAAATGCAAAAGTAATTATTAAAGTCCACCTGGTAGTTCCAGGGATTAGCGCGTTCAAACAAACAAAAAAAAGTGTGTGTGTCAGCTCCAACGCATGACTGGAATTTACTGCTGTTTTTTGTGCGGTTCCAAGTTTCCTACTTTCTATTTTTCGGTCATTTCTGACGGGCTATGTTTCTTCAATGAATCAATGCTATACAAAAAGCAACTTTAAGTTGTAAAGGTACTCGTTGCCTCCCCCCCTCCCCTTCCCAACCCGCTCACTTTCCCCAATCATTCCTCTCACCCCCTCACCACGTCCTTTTCCCGCTAACCTTCCTCTGTCACACCCCTTCACCGGTTTCCCCAGTTTCCCTCCCCTTCTACCCTCACCCAACTCCTTCCGTCCACACTCCCCCTCATTACACCCGCCTATCCCTCTCCCCCTCCCTCCATCATCCTCCCCTTCTCCCTCCTCACCATCCCTCCTGTCCCTCTCCCCTCACCCTTCCCCACTTCCCTCCTCAGTACCCCCACCCCTTCCCCCCTCCCCCTCTACCGTTCTCTATGGGGAAAAAACTATTAATGACAAATTTTATAATTGCTTAGGCAAGTATTTGTGCCAAGTTTCAAGTTAATTAACCATTGAATAAGATTTTTCATATAAACTATTTATATTCCCTGTTTTCACCCTCACAGAGGTGGAATTAAAAAAAAACCGCTTGGGATATTTCCGTAACTTTACTGTAAGATTATTTACACCAATTTTCGAGTTAATCAAGCCCCGCAGTAAAACCTGCCCTGTAAAATTGACTACCCCTCTTCACCCCCTCAGGGGTTGATTTTCGAAAAACCCTGATGCACATTATTCTTTATTTTCGGTATCAAGTATACCTAAATACTGAATTTCGAGTTAATCGGACCGCGCGTTAAAGTTCCTCCATACAAACTTTTACACCCCCCAATCCCTCTTTAGGGGGTAGTTTAGGAAAACAAAAAATGAAAAACTTTATAATTTACTTAGATAAATATTCGTGCCAAGTTTCAAGTCTGTTAACTCAAGGAATAAGATTTTTCATACAAACTTTGGACACCCGTTTCACCCCCTTAGAGGGTGAATTTTGAAAAATCCTTTCTTAGTGCACCCCTAGACCTCATAAGGAACCTACGTGCCAAATTTGGAACATCTAGACCCAGCGGTTTGGGCTGTGCGTTGATATGTCAGTCAGTCAGTTTCTTTTTTTATATATTTAGAAAACCGGTCAAGTACGAGTCGGATTCGCACACGAACTGTTCCGTACTATGTTTAACAATCGCAAAGATAACTTTGTACTTATTTCATAATGATACTGTGAATTATACAAGGTTATTTTTTGCAGTTGCAGAAAATCGCCCATATTTACACAAAATACCTTATGAATCGGCGTTTTTAGTATTTTTTGATTAAATACAGTAATATGATACATGCTAACCATAAGTTTTAAATTCCTAACTTGTTTAATTCGTACAAAAACGGTCTAAAAATTACTACTTTTACGGCCCCCTATATCTTCATATTGAAGATAAAAAAAATATGTTTGTACACATGGCTACACATCAAGCTATATTTTTCAGTTTACACATAAAGTGCTCTGTGGTTTGCACTGACCTATCATTGTAAGGAAATCCTATACAATGTAAGATCGGCTTATACTGGAAATATACAGGGTTACTGGTAACTCGACGTATTCCTTGCAGGACGTCATAGTAGGGTTAAAATGCAGCAAATTAGGCCACCAAATGTTCTACCGAAATTCAGTAGTTTTTGAGTTAATTCGATTTTTAGCTTTTCTATGAAAAATCCCAGATTAAATCATTTGGAGCCAATTTAAAAATGATTTACGGCGCGACTGCACTGAAAGGATCATGGGCAAAAATATATGAAGCCTGGTACTCGGTCCAATAGCCATAATATATATATCATTGGAAAGGTCTTTTTACAAGGATTAATGATAACCGAGTCGCTTGTCTCCATTTGCTGTCGGAACGGAGTTATTTTGTGTTAAGTATTTTTTTTTTTTGTTTTTGTTTCATTTTGTTAAGATAATGGTGATATTATATAATTTTCTTCTATAGAATCCTGTGTTTGTTGATTAATAGATACTTAAATGAATAAACACTCAGGAATAAAAAAAAAAATAGAAAAAGTAAGAAACGTTATTTATTTTTTTAAACATTATTATCAACAATAATGACATCGTTGAGGAACGCTGCAGGAGCAGTGAAGCCTACATGTCTGGCATATCCTAAATACCAAACGATTGAAACTATATGAGCACAAGTGCCGATTGTTCGTCGTCCGGTCAAACACGTGCAGTAATAATTGCATAAAATGTTATGGATATTGGTTTCGTTTTCATTAACATTGTTTTTTACTAATACATAACAATAATAAGTTCTTGACCGTACGTGACGCGACTGTATGCGTCCGCGTAAAAGCCAGGCATCTTCGTTTATACCATATTCATTTAAATCTTGGAGTGCGCTTTCTCTATATATTTGTAGAATGTATAGTCCATTTGATAAATGCTCGCTGCAGTAGGATCGGGCTAGCTTCAGTTGATAGGTGCCCAATGAAAGTAAAATAATCTGTTCTTCCGTCAGTAGTGGGAAGTTCTGTATTTCGTGACTTTCTATTCTTTGAAAATCCGCTCTTCGGTTATTCAAATGTTTTCTTTCAACATAATCATAAAGTAGATTCGGGGAATCTATTTTCTCCCTGATTATGTTTAGGAAGGCCTCTGCGTGAATGTTGTCATCGATGGGTATGTGGAAGTTATTAAACATAGCTGCGGCGATTTTAAAATCAAAGAACATTTTTGGTAGTTTTTTATTAAAATATTTTTGCCGCAAAAGCTTGAAATCTCGTTTGAACCTCCCGTTCACCACTTCCACTACCCACCGGCATAGTGTAACTGATCGAGCTTCATTACCTTGCTCAGTAGTTAGCTGTGTCTCCCATCTGTCTTTAGATGGTGGAACGTAGGATTCATATCCCCATGCTTCGATAGCATCTAAGCTGTCCCGGAAGCCGCGATCTAATATGAAGACATCGTTCGGTTGAAGAAAGCAATGCAATGGGTTTTTTCCATCATTTATTATATCGCTCATGATGTTCGCATCAGTCTTAGTGGCAGCGTATGGTCCCAAAACATCGATTATAATAGCCATTGGAACACACAATTAAAAACGGCTTCAGCAAGTTCTGGAACTTATGCAGGCTATAAGATAGACGCTGGAACAAAAAGTTCGAGCTTTTATTGATATATATATAAGTCCCATCGCATATAACGATAGCTTTATTGTTTTCTTCATTGCCAAATAACCCTCTTGGTATAGTGAGGTTTTTTTCTAAAACGTCGTTTCTATTCATATGGTCCACTCCCAAGTGTAATATTACATATTCATTCATGAGGCATTCACGCACAATAGTTAGTAAACGTTCCAGCTTTCTTCGTGACATATTAAATAACGTCGCTAGTCTTTCATCTGAGTCTCCGGTACGTAGTTTCGTCAGATATATGCCTAACGCAGTTCGAGGCTCCTTGCACCTCCCACTTAGTGAGGGTGTTTGTTCTAATATGGAATCAAACTGTTTGCATTTGCGTCCTGTCCAAAAGTACATATCCTCGTTGCTTAAAGCACCTCTTGTGTTGAAATCTAGCCTAGGTCCACGATTTAAAGCCATTTTCAACATGTCACAAACGTCCCTAAACTGTTGCGCATTGAAGTTATGTGTGACATTGCAGAATTGAGGCAGCTCTTCCCAAGCATTGCTCTCAAGGTGTTGTCCACATACTCTAGCACCGTCAGGAATATATAACTTATATTCACAGAAAATGTGAATCTTGATCGTCTCTGGTATTCGATGGCGGGTTGCGTTTTGGCAAGTGTTAAAGATACAATGCCCTGGAGTGTTTGGAGCTCGAGTGTAGTCTGGAACCTGAAGCTCTCGTACATTCTGTTCTACTTCTGGTATGACAGGTAGTCTTCCTACAACGTTGTCAATTCTCTGCCAACATCGGTGACACACACGTCGTGTGTTGTCGAACTCTACCTGAAAATGGTAGAATACAATCTTGCTGATGTTATGTTGTATTTTTATGAAAACATTTAAAACAATGTGGTATGTAGGTGTTCAGGTCTAAAGTCATGGCATACTTGTATTGTTTTCATATTTTAAGTAATGCAAGTAAAAATATATCTTATGTATAGCCGATGTGACGGCTTAGTGAATAGATAACAATAGCAAACACACAATAGGTGGTCAGAGAAGTGTTTTAATAAGAAGAACTATAAACGTGCGAACTGAGTCATAAAAGGATTAAAGGATTGTGAGAAAGCTGCACAAGTCATTACTGATATAAAGGGATGCCGCTCGGAAGCAGGTAGCTAGTACTGCACGTGTTTTTTTTTTTCTATGAAGCGAACACCCTTAGCTACGGACCATACAGCCGCGCTACATAGAAAATAAACACGTGCAGTTGGTAGTTTGCAGCTCGGTTCGGAAACGCACTTTTACACACAACACTAGAGTAGTTCAATAAGACCTGTAAGTGCGAGCAAGAGGTCCGATTAAAATGATTTAGGGCTCAATTCGCACGTTTGTAATGGCTCAGGTATAAAAATATAACAGACAATAATAATATAAACAAACCGCTTCTAAAAAGAAAAACTGAAGCTGGTGAAGTTCGAAATAGTTTAATGAAGTATGTACTAACCTCCAAAACGGCATGTTCTCGTATGTAAGCCACAAACTCGGGGTGCATTCTTGGAAGATCATCAGTTAAAACATGCTGTTGGTATCTAGCATGATGTAGGCCTCGCCGACACATCATACAGTTGCGATTTTCTTCCATAACGATGTTCCAAATCGATAAGCACTACAATAGTCCACAACACTAGCCAAGATAAACGTTTGTAGCGGGTAACAATGTCCAAAAGGGGCGCCGGGGTCAGTGATGAAAACGGTATAACAAAGTACTAGGTAGAATAAACAGCTGCGGAACGTCGTTTCACGCACAGAACGATACAACGACTAGTGAATGTCGCGGCACAAAAGGCTGTCCACTGGCACAGCGCACCACCTACCCCACCCCGCGGCTGGTTCCCTATCCCCGAGGTCTATAGTCACCGTTGTAACAAAAAACAGAAATGTTAAAGATAATACTACTTTTTTATGTAAAAAAACATATTTTCAAAAGTCTTCACCATTATCATATCATATCACGATATAATGCATGAATAGTAACACAATAGACGTATAAAAAAAAGAAGGACTCCGCGCCACGCATATCGAAAGTGAAGCATCGTACCGATCTATGTGTGCGTGATATGAGTACCTGCAAAGACGCCGTCGCTTGTGTCACGTAATGGCGTCCGGTTGGCATACTATGATGTAAATGTGTGCGTGAGGCGTGTTTGTACAAACGGTCCTGGCATACTTACTGTGCTTCACTTTCGATATGCGTGGCGCGGAATCCTTCTTTTTTTTATGAGTCTATGAGTAACAATACATTTCTCGTTTTAAATAATGTTGTTTTACATTGTTTTTTTCGTATTTCAACCATAATAATAATAATAATAATAATTTGGTGTGATTTGGTGTGGACAAATGTGCGGTCATGCATGTAAAGCGAGGAGAGATTGTGGAATCCGTGGGAACCCAACTCTCGGATTCCATAAACCTTAGAGCCCTCTCCGCACCCGAAACCTATAAGTATTTGGGTATGTCGGAAGCGTTGGGCATCAATGTTACTGACATGAAGCAATTGTTGAAGGAGCGCTTCTTTGGCCGCCTGAAGAAAGTATTTAATAGTCTTCTATCAGGCGGAAACAAGGTGCGTGCCTTCAACGGTTGGGTCATGCCGGTTTTGATGTACTCTTTCGGCGTACTCAAATGGACTCAGACGGAACTCGACGCCCTGGATCGGAGGGTCCGTACGCTGTTGACTGCATATCGAATGCATCACCCACGGTCATCGGTAATGAGACTGTATATCCCGCGAAAGTGTGGAGGCCGAGGCTTTTTAAACGCTAAGACTCTCCACAACCGCGAGATATGCAGTCTCAGGGAATATTTCCTAGAAGCCGATGTGGGGATGCATCGAGATGTGGTCGCGGTGGACAAGGGCCTCACTCCGCTCTCCTTGGCTAAAGAGAACTGGCGCAAACCTGTAGTGCTTGACACTAACGATCGCAGGGAGGTATGGCAGAGTAAGGAGCTTCACGGACGCTTTTTCCGGGCCCTACATGGACCCGACGTAGATTTGTTAGCGTCCGTAGCCTGGCTGCGTTCCGGTGACCTCTTTGGGGAAACCGAAGGTTTTGTCTGTGCAATTATGGACGAAGTTATGATGACGAACAACTACCGGAAATATATTGTGAAAGATGGCACGGTTGACATCTGTCGGGCATGCCACCGTCCGGGAGAATCAATCCGACACATTATCTCCGGGTGTTCTCGTCTTGCTAACGAAGAGTACTTGCATAGACACAACCTTGTAGCCAGGATTATCCATCAGCAACTTGCACTGAAATACAACCTTGCGGAATCGGAAGTGCCGTACTATAGGTATGTGCCCGACCCAGTTCTCGAAAATGGAAATATCACATTGTACTGGGATCGATCCATCATCACTGACAGGACTATTGTTGCCAATAAGCCTGATATAGTGGTGGTGGATCGAACAGAGCGGCGCACAATGATTATTGACATAACGGTCCCGCATGACGGGAACCTCGTGAAAGCCGAGAAAGATAAACAAATCAAGTATCTTGACTTGGCTCGCGAGGTTGTCGACATGTGGGATGTGGACTCAGCGATCATTGTGCCGATAGTTGTATCAGCCAATGGCTTAATCGCCAAGAGCCTCGACCAACATCTAAGGAGGCTCTCGTTGGGCAGCTGGATTAAGGGCCTGATTCAGAGAGCGGTACTTCTGGACACGGCGCGCATTGTTAGGAGGTTCCTCTCTCTGGAGCCCTGACCGCCGGTAGCTTGGACCCTGTTCCCGATACCGGTGGGCTACTATGTTTTATATTTTTAAATGTTTTTTTTTATTTCATGTTTTTATAAAAAATATTTAAAAATGTGAAATATATGTACATAAATGAAATAAAAGATAATAATAATAATAATAATAATTAAGGACCCCTCTCTGTGCCCTCTCAAGTCGAAGGAGAAGACACTTCCCAGCCCCACCCCAAGCCGTTATACAATATGTAAGAACGGAGTGAGCAAGTGCAAAGTAAACTGTTTTCAGGGTAGAAACATTTGCGGAAGTTCTAAGGTTTTTAAAAACAGAAATCAATCTTCTCACTCTAGAAACCAGATAACTGACCTGCTCGCTCCATGAAAGTTTGCTATCAACTACTACTCCCAGATATTTAATAGAGTCCGTGCGTACAACTCTGGCACAGGTACATGCCACATTCGGACCAGAATCGCACACATGAGCTATCAAGCAGTAGTTTGGGGACGGTTGTGATGCCTGTTTTGGACCAAATGCGATAAACCTTGTTTTATCAAGATTTAGGGTGAGCAAATTTTGAGTTAACCATTTCATAACTTTCTGCAACGCTGATTCTGCAAAGAGACGGGCCTCCGACCAATCCCTACCGTGAACCAGGATGACTGTGTCATCAGCGTAGGTGATCACCTTAGAGTTAGCTGCGCTGAGCTTACAGAGCTCGTTAATGTAAACAAGGAATAACGATGGTCCAAGAACGCTTCCTTGAGGAACCCCATAAGTTAGAGACACCTCCCCGCTGGTGTAACCATCTAGTAAGACGACCTGGGAACGTTCTGTCAGGTAACTTTTGAATAGGTCAAGTGGTAGGCCTCTAACACCAATCCTTTCGAGCTTTCGACCATGATAGGTATGTAATATTATCGTACTTGCAATTATGATATTAACTAAAACTGGAACTTTGGGGGCTTGCCGTGGTTTTCAGACAAGGATTTGGGACATGTCGCCATAGTAAATATTTTTCCTGATTAAAAGACCTATCCAATGACACCACAATGATTGCTATTGGAGCGAGTACCAAAATGCCCATTCTCCTTTAAGTTAACATCATAGCTGACGCCGTAGCAGATCCTTGTTAATAATTCAAAGTTCAAAAATGCCAAAAACTTTGGCAAATATCACTAAAGAAACATTTAGTTTTTTTGTGAATTTTGCTATTACTTCATACAAAATGTTGTCTAGTGAAAAAAAAATTACTACGTCTGATGTACAAATTACTAGGAAAATATCCTTGTCTTATCAGCTATTCAGAAAGGTATGAAAGTTAATACAAAGTTAAGGACTACATTATGTGCGTCTCACAAAAAGGTGATTATTCGGAAAATCAATAAAACTATTTCGTGAATATTAGCATTATTTTTAATAATAAAATATCAGTTTAAAAACTTTTACTACACTTTCACACGTCTTGTTCGATGTGCTGCCCTCGGTTTCTAATACACGTTCTTATTCGCTTCCCACTTCAGTTTTTGTGATTCTTGATGTGATTGTTGCCCTCATCTGGTCCGCTGCATCTCTTATTCTCTCCCTTAGTTCTTCAATTGAATTTACTGGGGTCACATAAACTAGGTCTTTCATATGACCCCAGACGTAAAAGTCTAGTAGCGTAAGATCAGGGCTACGTGCAGGCCACGGAATTGGCCCACCGCGCCCTATCCATCGGTTTGGGTAGGTTTCATCCAGCAATTGTCGAATTGTGATTCGGAAGTGGGCTGGACATCCGTCATGTTGATACATCATGTTTGCTCTTCTGTCTTCCGGTACATCCGTGAGCAGTGGTGTTAAATGATTTCTTAGGAAATCTTCATAAAGTTCCCCATTTAATGTTTGGGGTAAAAAATGTGGGCCAATTAATTTGTCGTCGATAATACCCATCCAAACATTAAGCGAGAATCTACGCTGGGATGCGGTTGGTTTCAGTTTCTTAGGATTTGCTTCTGCCTTCGGTGCCCAGTAATGTAAGTTGTGGTAATTTGTGATACCATCACGGTCAAAACATGACTCATCGGTCCACAGAATGTTTTTTAAAAAGTTTTCGCTTTCGGCGTCGGCATTTAGCATAAAACGACAAAATTCAAGCCGTCTTGGCGGATCTCCCTCTTCTAATGACTGGACAGGTTGATAGTGGTATGGATGTCGGCCTGATAAGTGAACTACAGACCAGACTTTCCACTGTGACATAGCAAGCTCACGCGCTACGATGTTTGTCGATATGTTGGGGTCGTCAATAAAACGTTGAAGAATCAGCTCTTCGTCCTCAGCCGTGTATCTCCGAGAACGACCAGTGTCAATTTGCCTGCTTCTTTGGACGCTGCCAGTTTCAGATAATCGCCGATAAGTCGATCCAAAAACACTAACGTGTGGGAGTCGGCGGTTGGGAAAACGAAGTTGATATTCTCTCCGCGCCTGAGCAGCGTTACCGTCACTAAGTCCGTAACAGTACATTATGTCAGCGTATTCAAGGTTAGAATATGCAGCCATAGTCAGCACTTATGAAGGCACAGCACAGCACAAGAGCAAGATACGCAGTATCAGTTAAGGAAATAGCCAGATAACAAAACACGAGCTTGCGCGACGTAGAGTTGAAACTAACTGACTCTGACGACCAGATTTTGTAAAGTCGCACCCCGTGTCATGCCGGGAGAACAATAGAGACCAATCACAAAGATTGCCGAGTGTTTGGGGTTCAAGCGCAGGTAAAAACTACGAATAATACGAATATGAAACAATAGGTTGACCGTCTCGCAATTTTACCTGCTCCTCATAAAACTCATTCTTTCCCTGTCACACATGCAAAAGTATTGACAATCATACCTTTCTGAATAGCTGATAAGACAAGGATATTTTCCTAGTAATTTGTACATCAGGCGTAGTAATTTTTATTTTCACTAGACAACATTTTGTATGAAGTAATAGCAAAATTCACAAAAAACTAAATGTTTCTTTAGTGATATTTGCCAAAGTTTTTGGCATTTTTGAACTTTGAATTATTAACAAGGATCTGCTACGGCGTCAGCTATGATGTTAACTTAAATTTCAGTACAGTCGCGCCGTAAATCATTTTTAAATTGGCTCCAAATGATTTAATCTAGGATTTTTCATAAAAAAGCTAAAAATCGAATTAACTCAAAAACTACTGAATTTCGGTAGAACATTTGGTGGCCTAATTTGCTGCATTTTAACCCTACTATGACGTCCTGCAAGGAATCGTCGAGTTACCAGTAACCCTGTATAGCTGGATCTGTAGCCGAGCGTACTGTACTCGACGAGTTCTAGACCACAGACATATAATATGTCTGTGTTCTAGACAGACACCCCACATGCTATGGCTTAGACCTTATGGTAAGATTTTTTTTTTTACGGAAGCCTAAAAAGGGTACAGCTCATTGACCATCAAAAAATTCGTCTGCAATTTTTTTTTTTTTGTAAAATGCTTTCCGAACCGAACCAAAACTATCATTTGCCTGTGGTACATGTCACTGTCAGTGTCAAAAATAGTTAAAATTATTTTCATGCTCGATGCATGTTATAACCTCAAAATAAATAATAACTCGTGGATTTTTAGTTTTTAAAAGCTCTGAATATTTATTATGAGTAAATATTTACTGATTATAGTAAACTGAACTTTTAAACACCAAAACTTTAGTTATAAGCCTTGATTTAATTGCGTTTTACAATGGGTAAACGCAAAGGCAAATGTGTGAAGAAGAATCCGGCTTCCAAGGAATCTTTGGAGCCGGAGAACATAGTGAAGGCTCCCCATTCCTTCGTGATCCACCGCGGACAGTGCAGCAAGGACCTCATCGACCTCATGAAGGACTTCAGGAAGATCATGGAACCTTTTACTGCGTCGCAATTGAAGGTATAGTTTCGGATTGTTTTTGTTAGTTCCAGAAGCAGTAATATAATACAATAGGATGTTAGTCGTCTTATTTCTTTCCAGTAGTCTGTTTGCATTGTGTCATGTTGTAATTTGGACTATAGATGTCTAGTTTCACACTGGTTTATTATTTTGGTCAGTGGGTCGTCTTAGGGGCGGAGTTAGATTTGCTGTTGCAGTCATGGCTATATCTACTGAAGAAGGAAGGTTCAACTATACAATTTCGTTTTTCAGGAAAGAAAAAAGAACACGATAAAGGACTTTGTATCAATCTCTGGCTACCTCCATGTGTCTCACCTGATGATGTTCACGGAGACAGAGCTTGGCTCCTACATGCGGATGACAAGGTTACCTCGCGGACCTACACTCACATTCCGCATACACAGTGTAAGTATGGAGAAAATTACCTTTCAGTACTTTCTTGCTAAAAGAATAGTTTCTCCCAACACAAACTCAGTTTTTTTTTATGTTTACACTTAATGATGGCTATCATTATAACAACCATAAGTCATAGTAAATCTTGACACTGGGTTGTTGTTATTGTATTTTTATTAAGGAGGCAAAAACATGTTTTTTTTTTATAATATCAGCACCCTAATTGCGTAACATACTATCAATCACAATCAGCATGATTTTGAAGCATATTGCTAATCCATTGCTTCATATGTTCAAAAATTTGCCAGCTCAACAACGTTAATAACATAATGAATGTTTTTGAACTGTCAAAATGAAAATGATGCCTACTGTAAGTGTGTTATGTAATAACTCCACTGGTGTACATTTAGGCCCACTTGCAAGTTATACCACAAATCACTGAATGCAATCAGCACTAAACCAATTAAATATATTTTTCTAATTCTGTCAATCCGGACCTGTGGAAGGTGTCACAAATTCTTATGATACCCAAGGCAGGGAAACCAGCAAATCAAATCACCTTGTATAGGCCTATCAGCCTCTTACCTATCCTGTCAAAAGTCTGTGAAAAATTGATCCTTCTTCGAATTCTGCCTCTATTAGAAAACAATAACACCATCCCAAACCATCAATTTGGCTTTAGGCAGCAACATTCCACTATTGAACAAGTACATAGAGTAGTTGAGAAAATAAGAAAATCCCTAGAGGAAAAAGAGTACTGTTCATCTGCATTCTTGGACATCCAGCAGGCATTTGATAGGGTCTAGCATGAGGGTCTTTTCTGTAAAATAAGAACAAGCCTTCCGCATAGCTACTACTTCTGAAATCTTATCTCACAGGGAGAATCATTCAAATAAAAGAATCTGTATCAACCTCCGGATTCTACAATATCAGAGCGGGCGTGCCTCAAGGCTCGGTGTGGGACCGATTTTGTATACCTTACCTTATACACTTCGGACTTACCACAGGTGAACGGAGTCATGACTGCTACTTATGCTGACGACACAGCCATAATGGCAAGTAATAAGCAACCTGAGCTGGCCACAGAGCAACTACAACAAGGCCTAGACGCTATTACAAAATGGCTCTAAAAATGGAGGATCAAAGCTAGCACAACTAAGTCAGTTCAGGTCACTTTCACGCTTCGGAAAGAAAACTGCCCACCTGTATGCCTTGAAAACTCTACTTTGCCACACAAAGACAGTGTAAGGTATCTGGGCATGCACCTAGATCGCCGTCTGACTTGGAACCAGCATATCAAAAGCAAGAGAGAAAAACTCAAAAAACGGCACAGAAACCTCTATTGGATGCTGGGTCGAAATAGCAAGTTATCGATAGATAACAAACTCCTAATATACAAGTCCATATTGATACTGGCTTGGACATACGGCACCCAGCTTTGGGGCAGTGCAAGTAATTCAAACATCGCAATATTGCAAAGAATGCAGAACGCAATATGAAGAACAACAGCACATATACCGTGGTTTATTACTATCTCCGAAATCCACGCTCACTTAAATATGTCACACTATAAAAGAGGAAATTCAGGCCTCGTCAAAAAAATATCAGAAGCGGCTGGAAAAGCATCCGAACGTACTTGCGGCGAGTCTAACCACATGCAGTTATCCAAAATGTCTCAAGAGAAAAGACATACTCTAGCGAAAAATTACTGATTGTCATAAATACCTACAAACAGTAGCTGTCCTCGCTGGAGGATGCACTTGACCTGTCTAAACCTCACAAACTATCTGCTTATAGTGGGTAACTGATTGCAGATTAGCTCAAAAAAAAAAAAAAAACTGTCAATCGTTTGAATATGACGAGACATAATTAATTAATTATATTAGGAGAACTTTTCACGTCATTAATAAACATGAAATTGAAGGCCCTTTACGAGTTCCCACTGACAAACACTAAAATAAATGATCTGATAAGAAAATGGTGTGGTTTAAAAGAAGACGTAGTGGCAAAAATTTAAAAGAGTATGCTTAGATGGTTTGGTCTTGTTGTAAGAATGAGTGAAAGACGACTAACAAAAGTAATTACAAAGCAGATGTCAGTGGAAACGCCGGGAGGGGATGCCCTAGCAATAAATAATAAAATAAAATTTATTGAAATAACAAGTTTACAAAAAATGTACATATGGTTCAGTAGTAAATATTAATCAAGGCCTCACACTAATATTATAAAGGCGAAAGTTTGTGTGTGAGTTTGTGTGTTTGTTACTTCTTCACGCTCAAACGGCTGGACCGATTTGGATGAAATTTGGTGTGCAGATAGCTTATAACCTGGATTAACACAGGCTACTTTTTATCCCGGTCTACGCGGGTGAAACCGCGAGGCGCAGCTGGTAGTGTTATAATAATCAGGATAAAAACTGGTATGACAAATATAAGATTACAGTTGCATAAAAATAGAATTCTGAAGGCAATGTAGTGCGTCGCCCGATCTAGGTTTATTTAAACCTATGTTTCAGGTAGACATATAGTGATCTTATTGGTGATGTTCTTCAAAAAGGTCAGGTGCATAGATAGGTTCAAGTGAGCCTTACCCTTTTTTAGAGTAACATAAACCTCTAAAAAAAATCATTTAAGTTTAGCATTTCATACCTCTGTCCACAGTACACCTTATCCCGTGACGTCATATCATCTCTCCGCAAGCAGTACGTGATGATGCGCGCGTTCCAACATGCACCACTCATCGTGCTGAACAGCTTCTCCGGCGAGGGCATGCACATGAAGCTCATGGCCACCATGTTCCAGAATATGTTCCCTACCATCAATATTACTACAGTGAGTATATTGGCTAATGAAAATTTTTAACAGCACTAATATTATATTTCTAATGAATTGCAAAATCATGTAATTTAGAGCTCATGGCCCTACTATTATCATATATCCCCATGGACTCTGGAATATTAAATTAAATGGAATTAAAATGTTTTTCAAAGTCAAAAGTGAAATCCTTTATTTCAACACAGGCACATAAAAGGCCCTTTTGAACAGCAAAAATCAACAAGAAAAAATAAAATTGATTCTAGTTGTCCCTACCAAAAGGTAGTTTTGTATGGAGAAGTGGGCAAGCAACTTCACCGTTACTCTTTTTAAAATGTTTTACAATATTTTGTATACATTAATTATATCATAAAGATTCGCGGCGTCGTAGATTATAAATGGCTGACTGCTCTTTTTTGCAAAATACCCCACAGTAAAATCAACGACATAATGCTAGTAGTAGCTGAAATAGATCAAACGCTCGGTTTCTACATCTGTTAACATTATTGTCTTATCTTTCTAACATCATAAGCGGCCGAGCTTAGCCGCCCCCAAGAGATGTTATATGAGGTCCCCCATAGTAATTTCTCGTCTAGCGTGATTCCTAGGAAAACCGTTTGATTTATAAATTTCAATTTTTCTCCATTCAATATGATGTCACATTCGCTACTTAATATTAGATCTTTTAAATCTAATGCATTTTGTTTTTTTTTTCATTTAGTACCAAATTATTTACCATAAACCAATCTTGGACCTATTCACGTCGTCAATATTTTGTGACTATCTATTTTAAAAATCAGTGTTGCAAATAACACCATTTTTGGTTGTTTTTGAAGTAATTGGGGTAAAACATTAATATAAACTAAAAAGTGGAATGGACCCAATATCAAACGTGGGGAACGGTCATTGTCATTTCAGACCCTAGTGAGTAATGAGTTTATGCCGTTTACTTGAACCCATCTTATCTTTCAGGTTTGATCTTAGTAAATCAAGAGCTGTATTCCTAATCCCATAGTATTCTAGTCTTAGCAGAAGTGTCTCATGGTTTACGCAATCGAACGCCTTAGAGAGGTCGCAAAGGATTCCATTGGCATCTTGTGCTTCCTCCCAGGCGTTAAAAATGTTCTTTATTATGGTGACACTAGCGTCAGTGGTACAGCGCCCTTTAGTGAAACATCATGAAAGATGGATTTTAATAGTGACGCGTGACGTAACATTTTATTAAGTATCAACTTTTGAAACACCTTACTGAGAACTGGCAGAATTGACACAGTCTTATAATTGTTGGGTTCTTTACTATCACTGGACAATGGAACTACTTTACCGAGTTTCATGAGGTCCGAAAAGACTCCTTGGTCTACATTGGTGTTAAATATGAAAGATAAGCTTTTATGAAACAAGTTGTCGTGAAATAGTTTTAAACTGCGCGACAATTGATTAGAATGGAATGTTATATAATATATATATAAAATAATAAAATAAAATAAAGGGTATATTATACCCTTTATTTTATCGCGAAATCGGTAGTTCATTCATAATTTTGATTTATAAGTGTCCATGGAGTTTCTTGCTCATTCTTCTCCATAGGAACCATGCTTTGAAATGGAAAACTAGCTTGAACTATTTGACTGACTTGACTACTATCCAAAAAAAGTATGTTTAGAAACTAAAACCCGACTACTGAAAATCACGCTCTAAAAAGTATGAAACAAGAAAATATTATCATCTGAAATTAGAAAAAGACAAACAAATTAAAAATCCGGAGTCACATGTCATGTTAGGGCATAAATCGAACAGATTACGTGTGACTCCGGATTTTTATTTTTGTCTGTCTTTTTTTAATTTCAGATGACAATATTTTCTTGTTTCATACTTTTTAGAGCGTGATTTTCAGTAGTCGGGTTTTAGTTTCGGGGAGAAGTTATGAGGGAACAGATGAACATACATAGGTACCGGTCAAAATCACCGGTATGTATGTAGGTTGTTTAATTGAAATAAACGCTATGAATTTGAGATAACTCCAAAAACCAACTCCTAGGTGAAACTAAAGAATATCCGTCGCTGCGTGCTGATGAACTACAACCCTGCCACAAAGCTCGTGGACATGCGACACTACGCCATTAGAGCCACACCAGTCGGACTCAACAAAGGAACTAAAAAGGTACAATAATTAATTAATTAAAAATCAAACTGATGAACCTACAAACAAATTTGTTAGGACTTGCCACTGACTAGGTGGTAACTCATGTGTGTTAATTTTAAATATAATGTTTCTTTTTTGCTTACAGATGGTGCAAGGCAAAATTCCAAACTTAAATCGTTGTAAAGACATGTCAGAATTTTTCGATAAGTACTGCATCGCAATTTCTTTCTATTATAAAACAACATTGTATGGAAAATTTGGTTCGCCGAACAACTAACTTATTAAATATTTTCATTGCTTTTTTCAGAGCTGGAATGTTATCAGAAAGTGAATTTGAAGACGACCCCAATGCACAAGTGATCCTACCACAAAACCTAGCGTCGAGAGGCGCCGCTGCAGAATCTAAGTCAGCCCTCAGACTGTTTGAGCTAGGACCTAGGATATCTTTCCAACTTATCAAGGTATACATTGCTTATTAGTTTGTTCTTCATAACTATTATAACAAAAAGAACATAAGTATAATCTTTCCAACCTCCTTCCCTATATTTTACTTTAGCATCCATGAAGTATTGCAATTTTTCATCTATGGTTACCTGTCAATAAATAAGGAACTTCATAGCGTCCATGAAGTATTGCAATTTTTCGTCTATAGTTACCTGTCGATAAATAAGGAACTTCATAGCGTCCATGAAGAATTGCATTTTTCGTCTATGGTTACCTGTCGATAAATAAGGAACTTCATAGCGTCCATGAAGTATTGCAATTTTTCGTCTATGGTTACCTGTCGATAAATAAGGTACTTCATAGCGTCCATGAAGAATTGCATTTTTCGTCTATGGTTGCCTGTCGATAAATAAGGAACTTCATAGCGTCCATGAAGAATTGCATTTTTCGTCTATGGTTACCTGCCAATAAATAAGGAACTTCATAGCGTCCATGAAGTATTGCAATTTTTCGTCTGTGGTTGCTTGTCAATAAAAGGAACTTCATAGCGTCCATGAAGAATTGCATTTTTTCGTCTATGCTTTCAATAAATAAGGAACCTCACAGCGTCCATGACGTATTGCATTTTTCGTCTATGGTTGCCTGTCAATAAAGAAGGAACTTCAATAGCGTCCCACGAAGTGTTCCATTTTTTCGTCTGGCAACCATTGCCAGTTAATAAATAAGGAACTTCATAGGCGGGCTTATATCACGCTTGTATTCCTCGAAAGGTTAGGCACAGTTGTTTAGTTTAGTACTTACACCATCATGTCGCCAGTTATTTTTAAGTCTCATGTCATAATAGGCGAGCGTATTGCTCTAATATAAATTTTTGGGTTTTTACAAATATTTCTGTGTTTATAGGTTGAAGATGGATTAATGGATGGAGAAGTACTGTTCCACGAACTAGTCGAGAAAACAGAAGAAGAGAAAGCATTGATCAAAAAGAAGAGAGAACAAAAGAGGTAAGGGAAAAATCTTACATTGATAATTTATTGTCTTGGGTGCTTGCTTGTTGATGTTATTTTACCTTCTAGCTCACCATAACTTTTAATCGCACCCTGATACGCCAATGGCAGGATAATTTGACACGAAAAGTATTTTGACAGGTCTACATCTACAACAGCGCCCCCAAGAGGGTTAAATTACGAGAAACGTAATTCGTTCAAAAATGAATGAACGGAAATTGTATACCCATCTCTTTTACTCTACATTAGGATACGTAAAATTTTCTTGTCTTTGAATTTTATAGTATCACATTTAATTTTAATCGCATTGTACTAAATCACCATGGAAACTATGTATGTGGTTTCTATGAAGATTTAGTTTATTATTGATTGACGATAATGGCAGGATAATTTGACAAAAAAAGTATTTGACAGGTCTACAATAGCGCCCCCAAGCGGGATAAATTGCGAGAATTGCTGCTATTTACTAACTCACTATAAATGACTCAAGTATATTTGAATTGGGTTGTTTACCGGAAACTTCGCCGCGAGAGAGCGCTGTGTGTTTGTCAATTGTCAAAGTCATCTTGAAGATAAAGGGACCGATCGGCGACGAGAAAAAACACTTCTCGCGATAAAGTTTTTAGCAAGGAACTCCATTGGCAGCTAAATGAAGTTAAAAACATTTAGCGCTATCTAAGTGGAACTAATTTGACAGTTTTCTTTCCCATTTAAGTTGAAATAAAAAACAAAATATTTTACTATTTCAGACGACTTAAAGAGAAACGTAAAGCACAACAAGACGAGAACGTCAAACGGAAACAGAAGGAGAAGGAAGACCACAAACAGAAATCGATTGAGGGCATGCAGAAGAAGAAAGGCGTTACAGAGAGCCAGAGGTAAGTCGAAGGAATGTACGTAATCTGTATGTCGCAGCCAACTAGTTTAATTAGCCTATCAATTAACAGCCTAGCCTTTTAACTAAACGGCGCCGTTGAACTGGCGGCCTGAATGATATTCAATTATTGGTCCTAGTAACTAAGCCAGGGCTCCCCGATCAAATGTCTAAAAATGTGTTAGCCAACGTTCGCGCGAACGTAAAAATATCGCGGCGGTATTTTATCGCGCACAGGATTGTCAACTGTCGGTGTTGAGCCGAGCTTTGAGAATCCAACAGAGTGTATTCCAGCGCGACGAAAAAACAAACTGTTGACATTTTCAACTCTTTCAAACGATACTTATACGTCCGTGCGAACGTCGGCTTAGGTTAAAACTGTGACCAACCACGCGCGAGCCGAGCGGTGCCGCGGTAGCGGCCGGCGAGCGCTACTTCCAAAGGCTAGGTTGTTAAGCTAGTTGACTGCGGCATATACATAGATGAGCGCTTAGATTTCCTTACCACTACACACTGGCTTTTGATCCGGTTTTTACTATTCATTTAGTTTAGAGTATTTATCGAAATTTTGTTTTTAGTACATCAATTTTTAAACTTACAAAAATAATCTATTAAATAAAAAGAGAAGTCCTGACTGACTGACTGACTCATCAACGCCCAGCCCAAACTCTTGGACCTAGAAAGCTGAAATTTTTCAGAGAGGTTCCCTTTATAATGTAGACAAGGAACAAGAAAGGAATTCCCGGTAGTACGTTCCCGTGGGATATTTTCCGACATCCACGCGGGCGAAGCTGCTGGCAAAAGCTAGTATATTATAGAAATCTCGAAATTTTTACATGTCGCCATGACACCCGTGCCAAGTAGGGGCGGGTCGCAAGTAAATAATTATAAAAACCGACCGGGAAAGTAAATCATTATTTCATGTCATTTATTTCATTTTTATAAATACGCAATCTGTGAAAATTTCAGCTGTCTACCTATTACCTACCTATCATGAGATACAGCCCGCTGACAGACGGACGGACAGCGGAGGCTTAGTAACAGGGTTCCGTTTGGCACCCTTCGGGTAAATAAATTGGCTTTGTCCGCGACTTCGTCAGCTTGGAAAGGAAAACAGAACGAATACCACCAACTTAGTATCCAAATTTTTTATCCTGTCCTTTTAGCCTTCAAGATTCAATAATCAAAATGGATATCCTTTGAGCTAATTGACTTGTAATTGTGTAGGTTGATGGAGTTAGCCAACGCAGAGTCGCAGCATGCTGACATGGATCAGGACAATGAGGATGACGACGCGGAGTACTATCGGCAGGAGGTCGGCGAAGAGCCTGAGAAAGGTATATTTCCACATTTTCATAAAATGCCTTTGTTGTTTTCCTTTATCCTATCATGCTTTGATAAATGAGACTCGGTTATTATCTATTGTCACGATAGCCCCGGAAACAAATAAAGTAAAACAAAAGAAAATTGATAAACTTTTATTATGGCTTGGATTTGAGAAGCAAAAAATGTGCAAATCAAATCAGCTGATTTTAGAGAATTTTGACCTATCATAAATTATTAATTTTCTAGATCTGTTCTCACGAAACCCGAAAAAACGGAAAGGCGACGAAGACGGTCCACGAGGCTTCAAGAAAATGCGACTTGACAAAAAAATAATGAAGAAGTTCCAAGGAAAACAGGACCCAAGCAAACAAAACAGACAAGATGGAAAGAGACCTTTTAAGGGGAACCAGGATGGTGGCAGAAAGTTCCAGAGTGATCAGAAAGGTGGTAGAAAGTTCCAGAATGATCAGAAAGGAGGTAGAAAGTTCCAAAATGATAACAAAGGCGGTAGAAGGTTCCAGAGAGATGGTAATGATGGAGGACAGAAACCTTTTAACAAACAAAAGAAAGTGTTTGGCGGCAAAATAAACAAGTCTGGTAAGGGTAAAGGCAGGGAAGGACACAGCAAAGGTAAAGGAAAGAAAGGCAGAAAATGATCTAAAATTAACTAGTTGTTAAGGATTGTGTAAGTATTTAAATAATAAAAAAAAATATATCAAAATTAGATTCTTTATTTTCTTGACAATCATCATTTACCTTGATTTATGAATTACATAGTTATAAAGGCACTTTACACATTGATATTGTAGTTACTTAATTCTATAACAATTATTTTTGTAACAGTAACATGAACAAAGGATATGAAAATACAAAATAATTGTGTTAATTATAGGCGGGAATTACAAATTAGTGATCTTCGTAGGTATATTGGATCTGTTAAGCCAAAATTACATTACGAAATTAGTGACATAAAATGACTAAGTACATGACATTAATTTCATTTCATTAACAATAGGGATGTTTCCTGGGTAAAAAAAAAAGAAATTCTATTTAGTCCGTCAGTCAGAAAAATATTAGACACGTATTTTTTGCTACAACATATTAATAAAAAATTACTTAGATAAAACGCATTAAAGTTGGAGAGTGGGGGCTCGCTACATCACAACTATAACATAAAATCTAGCAAGGAGTGAAGTCATGCCAGATTTTAACTCAATGTATCGCCGTAATCTTTTGATTACGTAAAAAAAGAAAAAAATCGTGTCCAATATTTTTTAATAATCTACACATGACGGGCAAAAAAAAATGTTTAGTCATTATCCCTGTTTCACGTGTAAACTTCTAATTTCATGATGTACGCATTCATTTCAAGAAATCAAAAAGCTTTCGTGCCAAGTGCGATTTAAGAAAAAAAGTCATGCCGCGCAAGAAGTTTCACGGTCAAATGCAACGAGAAACTAGTGACGAAAGCACATTTTTGTACGATAATATTGTACATTGCAAAATAAAGCTTTAATGCTAATGGGGCCATGGTTTCGGTGATACTGTAGATTTCACGAAACAAGTTGCACTGTATTGAAGTAGTTTCGTGAAATTTATTTTACCATGCATGCAATTAATGCTGTAATGTAAATTCGGCTTGAATACACTCTTGGAACATTATCAATGAAACAATATTATTCACAACTTTTACCTCGACTCGCATGGTAATTGAAGAGAGTTGCAGTGAGAACATGAATATACACAAAATAATGGCAAGCCAGAATACACTGGAATTTCCTGAAGAGGATATACTAACAAACGAGTCCCATCCTAGTTGAAGGGTACAGGGGTAAAGCAAGGAGAGTCACTAAAACCGGATAAAAACATAACCTTGGACATTCCCACTTTAGCAACCCAATCCTTGTTACGTTTCGTTACACTAGGGACATTCCCACTTTAGCAACCCAATCCTTGTTACGTTTCGTTACACTAGGGACATTCCCACTTTTACAACCCAATCCTTGTTGTTTCGTCACACTAGGGGGGACATTCCCACTTTTACAACCCATTCCTCGTTACGTTTCGTTACACTAGGGACATTCCCACTTTTACAACCCAATCCTTGTTGTTTCGTTACACTAGGGACATTCCCACTTTTGCACCTGTACAGGGTTTTAAAATATCGAAGATATGAAGGACTATGCTTGTTTTTACGCTTTTTACTTAATGCTACATAAAAGCACGCACCTAAGTGTTGACATATTTAACTTATATTTGAATTTCTTGTGATAATCCTTGTTTTGCCCCTTTACCCTTCATTTATTCTTACAATCCATACAATAACAATCCCAAATCACATCCAGGAGGCGTGTCAGACTATCTACGTAATGTTTTACAGATTCTGTTACGCCACATACAAATTCGACATTACCCGTGGCCCGTGACATGACAGGCTTACAGATCTATCAAATACTTATTCTTACAGTCTCTAGATCAAGAACACAATATCATCAGCCATCATGACTTGGTTGTCTTGCGTCATCTTATCCAGCGCTGCGTGTATCTCTCCGTCATCGAAGATCTCGTGCGAATACTTGTCGTTGACGTATGACGTCACACGGGATAGAGGGAGAGAGTTGGCACGTTCTTCACGGAATAGCTGGTGGAGCGCAGTCTTGAACAGCGTTAACCTGGAAGTAGGTAATTGGAGTTATAATACTGGTGTAGTAAACATAGTTACATTAATAGTAGTTAGCATAATCAGCCTATAATGTTCCCACTGCTGGGACACAGGCCTCCTCTCTGTGAGATTGGACTGTAATCTACCAAACGGGCCCAATGCGGGTTGGTGAATGTCAGATGTATTCAAATTTTTTGTTCTAGGACATGCCAGTTTCCTCACGATGTTTTCCTTCACCGTTTTGAGAGCAGTAGCGATGAAATAATTTACATTTAAGTGCCTGCCTTCAAACCTACGATATAATAGCTAAGTAAAAGACAAAACTAATTTATTCGAGAATGGATTGAGAATCAGCTTTTTAAAAAATTACAATATGTAGAACGACCATTTACCTACTACATACCGTAAATGTTGTAGTTTACTGACAGTACGCGGTCGTAAATAACGCATCTTGAATTTTAGAAGTTTTATCGAGCGTTTTTTCTGTCACTCATGCATATGGTGTGGTGGCAAAATCGCTTGACACTAAATTAAGTCTTCTATTAACCTGCTATAAAAGTAAATGGTATCGTGGCTAAGTATGAATAGCCGCACGGGTCGATCGAAGGTTAAGCTGCGTTTGCCGCAGTCGCTTGTGGATGGGTGACTATCCATTACATATTAAGACCCCTCTGTATCTCGGAAAGCACGTTAAGCCGTTGGTCCCGGCTGTCATTCGTAGATCTTGTCGTTACGGGTAGTCAGAAGCCCAGTCTGACAGCCAGGGACCGTACTATTACGTGAAAAGAGATCATGGTTCCGTTGAGAAAAAAGGACGGTGCTATAGGTCGTATATAGCTCCGACTCTCTCTCACACTGTAACCATCATGGATTCATGATCTTTTTTCACGCCATAGTACGGCCCCTGTACTAAGAGTATTGTGTTACCCAGAAACTGACTTGTGGAGGTCAGATAGGCTTGCTCCATGTAAAATACTGGTATTCAACTGCATCCGGTTAAACTGGTACCCGACCCCAACATAGTTGGGAAAAGGCTAGGCAGATTTGACTATGATAAAAATAAATGGCAATCCCCCTGCTTACCTGTTGGTGTCTATAGTCTTTTGCGAAGCCCTGGTGGTGCGCTGCGTGGGCTCGGGCTGAGAGGAGTGCGCGGCGCGCAGCACGGGCTCGGCCTCCTCGTCCGAGGAGAACGCGTACGGGTCCTCACCCCGTGCAGCATCCTGCGGGCAAGATACAAGTGGGCCTATATAAGACTAGATAGGTTTTTATGCTGTCAGGGCAATTTGTATGTATGGGAACAGTTTTTTTGCGATTTCTGACTTTTCTAGTGCTCAAACTTCAGTTGATCCCATAGTTTTTCCATCCTTATAAGAAACACGATCGATTGGCATCAAAAAAATTTTTTTGTGAAAAATGACAATTTTCGTGCTGACTGTACATTTTTTCAAATTCTTTGCATAGAGAACAAAATTTCTCAAAAAAATAAGGATAGCCTTCTAATATCGTTTTTTTGTAACTACAACGGTTAAGGTACCTACCATTGCTGCACTGTCTCGAAAATCCACCCTGTCTATATACATGCTAGTTGCGTCCCGTGGTTTCACTAATCTACATACCAAATTTTATCCAAATCACTCCAGCCGTTTGAGTGTGAAGAAGTAACAAACTTACAAACATACAAACACACACAAACTTTCGTCTTTATATTAGTGTGAAGTGTGATGATAAATAGCGAAGTGGCAGTTTCGTACACATTCCAACAAGTAAAAGGGACTATTGTAATGTAGGTAAGGGAAGTGCTAATTAAGTATCGGTGATCGGAGATTTCTGACTCTTCGTAAATGTTCCATATTTACCGTTCTCTTGGACTTCTTAGCGCGTGGCGGAGCTTGCTCTCCTTCATCCGCTGCGGCCTCGTCATCGGATGAAGCACGTCGCTTGCGGCGCTTCTCTTTTGTTAACACCTGACAAAATAATAGACCAAATTAATATTATTCATCTTAGGGAGGATTGTTCAATAGTCAGATAATTTTTATTTGAGGAATAAATAGACGTTTTGATAGCTTTTGTATTGAAAATATGTCAAACTGTCTCATTTATTCTTCAGATAAAAGTTATCTGCCTATTGAAAAATCAGCCCTTAGCCCAGCAGTGGTAACATTACCATAATATAAGTTTTTTTTATTCTCATTTTATGGTCAGTCCAGTGACTACGAGCAGATGTGTTGCGTAGGTCAGCATGTGGAGTTAGTTCCCCATCAACAATGAGCTGATTTATATCCCGATAGTCGTACAAGCACGTTACCTTCTTGAAGTACGCGAAATGCACCAGTTCGATTGCGGCGAGCGCGTCTTCTTGCGTGATCTTGAAGCTCAGCCGACACTTGGCGTGCGCTGTGGAGAGTCGGATCAGCGTCTCTAATGTACGTGCTGTCACTGGTTGTGTCTGGGGAGAAGATAATAACATTATACACACGAATAAGTCTGTTTTCGATGTTTTAGGCCGCTCTAGGAGCAGCAAAAGTAGATAGAAATTGCTTCGAAAAACCTTACCCTCTATTTGGAGCAGTCCATAAAAAAAAAATTTAACAGTGCTACTAAATGTCTTGGTCCTGAAGCAGATGAAAATTCACCAATAAGATTGCTTCTAATTTACATAAGCTGATTTAGTTTGACAAGATGTATGGCTGATTATGTTTGGTTAGAGGTATTGATCCTCAAAAGACATCCCACAATGTGTATGAACTGTCTTGATACTCACCCTAGCCACGTCGCTGTCCATCATATCCTGATTCCGCAGCCTGACATACTCGTCGGCGATGGAGTCGGAGGCCTCCTGGGTTAGCTTTGGCTTCATAAGGCGCGCTATGTGGAAGAACTTGCGCATGAATTTGGTGTTGAGGTACTGCTCTTTCTTGCTGCGAGTGTTCCCATGGAGGAGGGGGTCGTACTTTTCATATATTGAGGTGTTTTTTTCCTGGAAACGAGAAGGCAGCATTATGTAAGTACACCTCTAGATAATTATCAAGTATTATAACTGTTAAATTCAAAAGGCTTCTTGTTTGACATAATTATAGCAAAAGGAGGACCGTGATTAATATGTTTTAATCGACAAGCATTTTTTACAATTCATATTACCTCAGCTTCATCATTGTCTGGATTCTCTGTTGACAGCATCTCCACTGTAGATCCCATTGGTAATACTTCGCCATCTTGTTCTTTGGGATTTCTAAAATAAATATTTCAAAAAATCAATTAAATAAGAAACATTAGTATTTAACATCATCAACATCTGTGACATTAATTACGACAAGTTTTTCATAAGCTAATGACATCAATTTGAACCTTATGTTAATGACATAGTGGATTTTTCTTTCTTATTCATATTAATGTATGCTACTTTAATATTTAAATAGGTGGCCTCATTGATTGTAACATCAAAAACATTCTTTAGGTCATCTAAAGTGCAAATGAACCTCCAGAAATTAATTATTCTACAAATACATTACAAAATCACCTGTATCGATGCATCCTGAGT
Organism: Cosmia pyralina; assembly: GCA_946251885.1. Taxonomy (NCBI): domain Eukaryota; kingdom Metazoa; phylum Arthropoda; class Insecta; order Lepidoptera; family Noctuidae; genus Cosmia; species Cosmia pyralina. The sequence continues at coordinate 24,570,161 of OX276351.1, forward strand.
ACATGTTCAGAGATCATATTGTCGTGATCAGCATCTGCGATGTCCAGCATCACAAACAGCAAGTCGAAACGAGATAGCAAGGAGTCTTGTAAGCCTATATTCTCCATCGGCGTCTTGTATTGATCGTACTGTGGGGGATGGATATTAAATAACATATATTTATGGAGTTTCTTGCCGGCTCTTCTCCATAGGAAACAACCAATTTGGAACCGTCCACCTAGCTTCTGACGTTTCGTAAGTGCCCATGTAGGTTTATGTGAAATAAAATATTTTGATTTTGATTTCATAGTTGTTTAGTTATTTATTTATTTTTCCCAACACAACTAACATTACAGATGTATCAATACCTATGCGCCAACACAAGAGGTGCAACATTATTAAAATCAAATCAAATCTTTATTGTTGAACACAGTAAAGATGCAAGATGCAAAATGTTGAGTCAATGTGTAGTTCTCTATATTCTACCAATTATTAAGGCTTGTATAATTATCAACATTTCATATATTAGGGACAATTAAAAATTATTATGACTGGATATTTATGTCAAAAATGTATACAGTCAGGACTAACAAAAGTAAAAATTAAAAAAAAAATCGGATGTAGAGAGCATTCACATATATGACGAACGGTAGGTAATAAAATCACTGTAGGTACTAATACACACATTACACTGTTATTTAGCCATGACTCATAAGCTGGTACTTACTGCCAGGCGTTATCCTAACTACGTTGGGGCTGTTATTTATCCACAAGCTTTTCACCAACTGTAATTTATATCTTTATAATAAACTCACTCGTCCGTACACCGGGTTAGCTGCAGCGAGCACGGAGCATCGCGCGTTGAGCGTGGCGTGTACTCCCGCCTTGGCGATGGTGACGCGGCCTTGTTCCATGACCTCGTGTATCGCTGTGCGGTCGATGTCCGACATCTTGTCGAACTCGTCGATGCAGACCACACCGCGGTCAGCTAACACCATGGCGCCTGCTTCCAGTCTGGAAGAAAAAAGATATGCTGAGCGAGGGCAACAAGTGTGGATAAGGCTAAAGTGGTCACTGTAAACTAAACACTGGCAAAGAACGGGTTGTCCATTCAACATTATTATAACAACAACTTCACACATTGAAAGAATCCCTGAGCTGGTCTACTACACAAATTGCTAGCATGCATTGAGGCATTATTTTTTTAATATTAAATAACCACTAAGCCAGTAGGTATGATGACTAAAAATTTTTTTACATAATCAAAAGATTACAGCAATACAATGAGTGAAAATATGGCATGACATCACACCTAGCTAGATTTTATACGTAGATGTGACGTAGCGAGCCCCATTCCCCAACTTTAATGCGTGTTATTTAGGTATTTTTTTTAAATAACTAATAATAATTTTTAATATGATAAAGCAAAAAATACGTGTCTAATATTTTTTTTATTATCTGACTGACGCACTAAATTGTTTTTTTTTTTACCCAGGCATCATCCCTATTCTAGACTGTTCTGTCAAGCTAACCATTGATGCAAAGACAATCTTTATTGAACCCTGTCTCATACCCATTTTTCAGCAAAAAGGAGTGCCTGTTTAAAATTCCTGAATTCCTTGGTAAAAACAAACCTGCGGTCTCCAGTCTCCGGGTCAGTAGTAACAGCGGCCGTGAGACCGACGCCGGAGGAGCCTCGTCCCGTCGTGGTGATCGCGCGTGGGGCAGTTTGCAGTACATAACGCAATAGCTGGGACTTCGCCACTGACGGGTCGCCGATTAGAAGGATGTTGATGTCACTGAAATTAAAAAAAAATAGGTGATATGATAATAGTATGTATATGTATATGGTAAAGCAATCAATTTTGCATCCATTACAACACTTGTTTCTGAAAGTCTGAGTTTCGTACAAAACTGAACTTAATTTTACATAATCTTAATGTTCATATTTGTATACATTATATATAATGCTATGTAAATTATTGGAGTTTGCTCCTTAAGAATCGATTTTCATATAAAGGCCCCCAGTATGGAAAAAATTGGAGGAGTGAAATACAAGTTTTAACTAAAACTTTGACACATTTTTATTTTTTCTTAGAACATTTGTGTGGTCTGTGAATCTTGCCCCCAGACTCTGACTAGTTACTGAAGTTGCTGTGGTTGATTGGTTGCATAAAATAAAAACAGCCATCCAAATCACTTAGTATAAGATTTAATTCAAAAACTGAGAGAAAGAAAGATCTACTATTTCACTTCACCAGCAACTTTATTCCAGAAGATGGTTCTGATGATATATTGTTGGTCAATATTTTCAGGATTGTTTTTAAATCTCAACGCAACTGATAAAATAATTTTAAAAACTCACCCTCTGAGTCTCGTGCCATTAGGCAGCACCTTCTCCATACCGCCCAACAGCAAGCAAAGTATAGCCTTTTTAATATAGTCATGTCCATGTATAGACGGTGCCAGCGACTTGCTGAGCAGCTCGAATATGTCTATAGTAGTGCGCTTCGCTAGCCTCTTGCACAGTTTCACGTCTTCAAGCGTTATGTTCATGTTCATGTCTTTGTTGATTTGAGTTACGTTGTTGGCTATTAGGATTGTCCTAGAGAGGGAAAATAAGAAATTTTATTCTTGAAAAATAATTTCAGAGATCATAGACAGGCTAAAACTACCTGAGTATCATGTCAAAATTCATACATCATACATAACCCAAAATGTGTGGAGTGACAAGAATGGATAAAGTGAGAAATGAGTATATAAGAGGAAGTTTGAAAGTGGCGCCAGTGACAGAAAAGTTGAAAGGAAAGGTTTGTCAGGTTTGTCTTGGTATGGGCATGTAATGAGGAGAGACGAAACGCATGTGACTAAAAGAGTGATGAATATAGATGTTGATGGATGGAGAGGCAGAGGAAGGCCAAAGAAAAGATGGATGGATTGTGTGAGGAATGATATGAAAGAGAAGGGAGTGAATGATAGTGTGACGGTTGACAGGGGAGAATGGAAGAAGAAAACGTGTTGCGCCGACCCCAAGTAATATGGGATAAGGACAGGAAGATGATACATAACCCAAAATGTTATTAAAATTAGCCTATTAACACTGATCCAATACAATTTTACTCAACAACAATCAGCATGAAATCAATAAGATTTAGTCTAGCACTTCCTTTTTCTTACATTTTGTATTTTATTTCCACCATGGACAGACAGCATGGAAATTCTCTACCAGTCTTTCCTTTTTGGTAATTAACACAGTCAGCGCCAGGTGTATATACTGATATATACCCTAATGTCCCAGGCCAGTGTATAGTTGGTGATACACGGCTAGAACATAACTTCACAGGCCGGTGTATACTGATTTACACCGTTGCAAACATTTAATAAGGACGTTTTGAGAACCCAATTATACATAAAAAAAAAGAAAAAAAGTCTACTACTTTTGCCTCACTTGGCGCTGAGTGTGTTAATATAAACAGTAATCATAATGAACTCACCTAAAAGTACCAGCAGTGAAGCTACCCACTTTACTAGGCAGACACCTGTAATTCCCCACAATCTGAACCCTGTCTCCAGGCTTGCACTTGTCCACCAGGTCATCGTCACAGATGATGTCCACACTCCTGGGCAGCTGGCCTGCGGGGGCCCGCTCTGGCATCTCCTGGACTGTGAGCGTCTGGTGGTCTTTGTAGCGGGAGAGACCGTATTCTGTCTCTAGAGGATTACCTTCATCATCCTGGAATTAAGTAGACAGAAAATTGTAAGGAGAAGGTATAAGATACAACTTGGCATCTAGGTGTACGGTTTTTCTACACATTTCATTGTGTCTACTGTAATAAATTATTTATTTTGTATTACATTTTCTTAATTATGTCATACAATATCTAATGATATTGTATGACAAAATTAAGAAAATTAACCCAAAGAATAATAAATAATACAAGCATCAATCAAGAAATATTTTTGGTGGTGTCTGAATTGGTGTTTGAATTGTAGGGTACTAAATATCAGTAAGACATTTCTAGCTAAATAAATGTGTATACTAATATTATAAAGAGGTATAATTTGTAAATTTGTATGTAGGGGATATCTACAGAACTACTGCTCCGATTACTGAAAAGTCTTTCACAAACTAATGGCTAAATGCTAATGGGAAGCTAGAGTATTGCCTGGTGTCATAGAGTATATTTCATTTCATGCAGAAAAGTCGCTGGCAGACGATAGTTATTCATATAGAGCAGTTAGTCACCTTGGTGGGATATACAGCAGACGTAGGGAATGCTTCAAAAGATGTCAAATCAGTATACTTCCTCTCCATCACTTTCTTTGTGGTGGGGCAGTAGTGTACACTGCGGACAACCTTTGGTCGCACCAGGGATACCCTGGTAACTATGCCTTCTACACATATTAGGTTGCCCAAGAACCTGAAATATAAGTTTATTTGTTTTAATTTTAATATAAGGAATTTTATAAAATAGTTACAGTTATCTTGTTACCACACTTGTGTGTGTTATGTTGATTTTTGTTTAATGGTCGCAGGCCAGATTTCAACGCTTTGCAGGACGGAGATGGCCCGCGGGCCGTAGTTTCCCCATCCCTGTCTTAGAAGATAGGATTTGCTTGCATAGGATTCATTCTGCCAAAGCAGATCATGAGATGATGTAAGGTATTCAAGAAAACTTTTATCTGTTTACCATTCTTCCACAGAAATCAGAAATATAAATCTACTGTAAGCAATGATTTCCAAATGCAGCCAATATGAAAATCTGCATACAAACTTACCTAGAGGTCAAACTTCTTGGTGTAACATGTTTATTTCCGAAACTGCCATTGAATGCAACGAAGAACTCCTCCTGTACCTTCGCGTACGTGGGATCGATGGACGAGACATACTCTTTTAGAGCTTTTTGGAACGCTATCTGTTCCTCAAAAGCGTTGTCGAGAAGCGTACGAGCACGCTCCGGATTCTTACGCCTCAGATCATTTACGCTCACAACTAATCGCTGCGATTTATCCGCTATCATCTGCTTAACTTTTTCCATGTAAATTCCTTGATCTTCCTGAAAGTTTACCAAGTAAAACGTTACTGACGAGTGGAAAACTGTGACCGGTACAAAACATTAGGTTAGTTCAAAAGTTACCTCATCATCTAGGAATTCCAAATACTCTCTTTGTAAATCTCTTAAACGTTGATCGAAATCACCGTCTTCCATTTTATGAGTACAATAATCTACAAATGATCAAATAAAACTAAACAATGCATGCACTCAGTTTCATTCGACAACGATCTGACAATTTGTTTGACAGTTACTTGGCTTTTGGCGCCAAATATCACTAGAGCAGTAGAGCGTGAGTAGAGCTGACCTTAAACTTCTCTAAATATAAAATAGTAACGAAGAAGTCAAAACATTGAATACTTATATAAAGTAAATATTAGGTCTTTACCTATGAAACTGCCGTTCTGCAGTACTGGCCATTTCAAATCAAAATAATTTTTGTTTGGCTAAGAATTCTAATTTCAAATTAATTTTATTTTAAAAACATGGAGTTTTTTTTTTCCAAAAGTAGTCATTTGTTTATTGATTAGTGTTACATTTTCATCGCATTTCAATCTTTTTCGTCATCATGGATACGTTAAAAATTCGAGTAATTATGGAATATGAGTACCGTCGTGGCAGCAACGCGGCATAAGCGGCACGCAACATCAACGACGTTTACGGAGCTAACACTACAAACCAACGCACCACTTGTTATTGGTTTGCTCGCTTCCGTTCTGGAAATTTCGACCTGAAAAATGAACCTCGCGGTCGTCCGAAGACTTTGGTCGACAATGACGAATTAAAGGCGATTGTGAAAGCTGATGATACACAATCTACGGCTGAATTAGCAGCAGCTTTCGACGTTAGCGTCAAAACAATATTGGTCCATTTGCGTCAAATTGACAAGGTAAAAAAGCTTGACAAATGGGTGCCCCACGAACTCAATGATCGCCAGCGCGAAGTACGCGTCGAGACGTGCCTTGCACTGCTCAACAGACACACAAATGAAGGAATTTTGAACCGCATTGTTACCTGCGATGAAAAATGGATTCTGTTTGATAACCGCAAGCGCTCAGCAAGTTGGTTGGATCCTGGTTCAGCACCTTAACAATGCCCTAAACGAAAACTTACCCCTAGAAAAGTGATGGTCACTGTTTGGTGGTCTAGCGCCGGTGTGATTCATCACAGCTTCTTACCACACGGGGTGAGCATTACTTCAGATGTGTACTGTGAAGAACTGAACACAATGATGGAGAAGCTGGCACATCTCCAACCAGCATTGGTCAATCGCTCGTCTCCGCTGCTCCTGCACGACAACGTGCGACCTCATACTGCACAGCAGACGGTCTCCAAGTTGCAAGAACTGGGGTTGGAAGCTCTCCGTCATCCGCCCTACTCACCAGACCTTGCGCCTATAGACTACTACTTTTTCCAGTATTTGGATAACTTCTTGGCGGGAAAAAAATTCAATACCCGAGAGGCAGTACAAAATGCCTTTGAAGAATTTGTTGCCTCCCGTCCAGCTGATTTCTTTAAGAAGGGCATCAATAAACTGCCACTGCGTTGGCAAAGATGCATTGATTGCATGGGTGATTACTTCGATTAATACAAATAAAAAATGCATGAAAAAAATTCGTTTAAATTTTTTCATACAAAACGGCAATTTCATAGGTAAAGACCTATTATTTGGTACGTGTGGGAACTAGTCTGACTGATGCCGAAAATACAGCTTTTAGATTTTTTTTCTGTTTGTCTGGATGTATGCTCCAAATTGACGCATAAACGGCTAAACGGATTCGGATGCAGGCAAACAGATAGTTTATAACCTGGATTAAAACGAGTACTTATAGTTCCGGTAGTACGTTCCCGTGGGATATTTTTAGACATCCACGCTGGTGAAGCCGCGGGTCTTTATCTATTATACTAATTTAGAATTTAGTCGATTTTTTATCTACTGGCTCTAGCGTTAATGTAGCTAGCAGCTGTGACTGATTTCTTTCGTAAAGCGTGCGTGAAGCGGTAGCTATCTATCTATGTCGAGACTGCAGCTGCAGCCCCATAATAGTAGTCTATGAGCCCCATGCCTAAGCCCATGCCCCAATGAGCCACAAGGTCCCAACCCATAACCATACGTAGTCATGTTCCAGGGCACTAAACGATTTTAAATATTTTTAGCATATTCTACTAGACTTTTCTCCTCTTTTCTCGGTCGTGTTTCTCGCTTAAACCATAAACTAGCGCTTTGTCTTATTATTCTCTCATCAGTCTCATCAATACTAGGTACTTCGTCTGTGGTCTCATCAGAAAAAAAACACAGATTCCACACTTTTTATATGGAAAAAACTTTGATAAAAATATCAACACCTAATCCTGCTACAGTCTAATGATAAACAATAAATTAAATAGGGAGAGTCCAGCTGTGTACTTTACTCCACAGACTACTTAGGGGATACCATGGTATAATAATATATGTTTTTTTAGACTATGGGGGATACGTCTTTATGTCGCAAACGCAATCGTGTTCCAGTCTAGGCACTAAAGCATTAAACGATTTAAACAATATTCAGCATATTTTAATAGAGTTTTCTCTTGTTTCTCGTATGCTTTTGTCTCATTCTCACATCATTTTAAAAAACGTTGGAAAATGGAAAAAAAATCAACATCAAGCTTGCTACATAATACTAATCTGTGATGTGTGATCAACATAAAATTCGAAACGTTACCGGTGACGGACGTCGTTTTCTGAAGTGAAAAACTAACCTCTCAAAATAAATAAACATTTTTATTTAATTAGATTAGTCTATAGATTTCATGGGATAAGTTATTATTTGCCGAAGAGATTTAGTAAGCGAGAGTCTAATAGCACAATGTCTGAACCAAATTCTAGTTCTAACCACTCTTTAACACAGAACCCATCCTATAGTCCTAGCGTTTCTTTATCACCGCCGCCGCCGCCACAAATCAGCAAGGAAAAGGAGAATCGACCTAAGCTGAAGATCCTGGCTCTGCATGGCTACAGACAGAATGGGGCAGTGTTCAGAGCCAAGATCGGCTCGTTCCGCAAAGCTGTTGCGAAGTACGCACAGCTCGTGTTTGTTTCAGCTCCACACAAAGTTGTGAATGAAGACGGTGGTGGCGACGAAGGTAAGTCATCTCCTCAGAACAATATTGATTTATTTTGTAACCTGATTACGATACTATTAGTTGTTGGAGTTATCCTTATTATTTACCCCAGCATTTTCCCAAATTCTATGTCGGTATTTAACATTGTAATTGCTACTCTAATCAACAGTATCCTCTTATAAATACTATACCATAATGCCTGTTTTCCCTGAAGTGTTAGGCAGAGGTGTATTAGCGAGGAAACTTACACATACACCGTAAGAACTATTCTTGCTTGCAGCGCTCGGCCACTATAGTTATGCTTGCTAACAGATGTGGTCATCATGTGCACGGGATTTTGTTTTCAAATTGGTCAGATGTAAGTTCCTCAATAGTACATAAGTACACCCACATCTGGCAGAATAGTCGACATTGGCTCAATTGCCAAAAAAAACAAAAGTTAAATGTATGATTAATTATAATATTAAACCTCTTGTTTCTAGATTCCCGGTCATGGTGGTTCAATGCTGAAGACAACACATTCAGTGGGAAATGCCTCGGAGGACCAGCACTTGGGTTTGAAGACACCCTAGAAGTGATAAAGAATGTAGTGGAGGAGCATGGGCCATTTGATGGGTTCATGGGCTTTTCACAAGGAGCTTGTCTTGTGGGGCTGTTGGCTGCTATGCAGCAGAAAGGATGTAAGTGTTTGTTTTGAGTTATTTTTTCTTAGTTTTATATCTTTAGCGGAATCTACGCATACGCATATGGAATCACGAGTTATGGGCGAACATTTAAATCATATATTGAAAGAATTTCCAAACTGCAAGTAAGAATTTTAAAACTCATTGTTCCCAGAAAAATAAAACACCAATATAAAGATAACATCATCAAACTATTTAAATATTGTAAAGTTTTGCCAGTACAGACTAGACTCAACATGGCACTCTTGATTGAGCAATTTAATAACAAGAGCATTCAAATACCTATAACACATAAAATAATCACTAGAAGTATCACCAAAAATAAACATACTGTACCTCAGGCTAGAAACTATTATGGCAGGCAAACAGTAAAATTTTTAATTCCTACAATAATCAATGAAATACCAAAATCTATAAAAGACGAAATAAACTCGGAAAAACTATAAGCAAAAATACAAAAAATATTATTACAACTACCTAAATAACTTAGTTTAATTTAATAAACAAAAATACAAAAAATACTATTACAACTACTTATACAGGGTGATTGGAAGATGGGTGCAAAGCTAAGAGAGAGAAGAGGCGAAGATAGTACAGACAATTTAGAACCATTTAAGCCATGGTTGTCTCAGACAAAGACTTACCAATTTTTTTTTAACCTAAGTTTTAAGTTTTTTTTCGGAAATTCCCAAAATTTTATGTAAACTGCATAATTATGGCCAAATTGAATGATAAATTAATTCATTTTTTATTTATTTAATTAAAGTAATGTGTAAGCAATCAAGTAAACCATATTTTAGACTTCTGTGTCATTAGATATATTTTTTACAGACATTTAAAATTCAAAAAAAATTAAAATTTGTATCAATACGTTTTTTAAACCTTAATTTAAAAATAAACGGAGGGAGCTTTTTTTGTTCAAACCTTTTTGAAGACATGCTTGATAATCGCTCTTTCTTTTGAAGTATCATTTATGCGGATATCTTACATATTATTGAAATTAGGACCTACAAACCAATTTGAGGGAGAAATATAAAATTTTAGGCAGACTAATTAAAACAACATTTGAATTAAAATTATTTATTTTTCATGTTCATAATGACGCCCGTGATTCCTAATACAAGCACGGCCCCGTCTTCTAACTTCTGTAGTCGTTATTTTCAACATCATCTCCTGCTTCATTGTTTCAGACGCTGAATTAATTCTGTCTATCAATTCTTCTCTAGTGTTTATTTCTTCATTATTATACACCAGTTCCTTGGCCCGGCCCCACACGAAAAAGTCCAACGGAGTCAGATCTGGGCAGCGAGCGGGCCAAGGGATGGGTCCATCCCTGCCGATCCAGCTGTCAGGAAAACAATTGTTAAGATGTTCCCTTACATTTAAAGTCCAATGCGCTGGACAGCCGTCTTGCTGAAAGATGACTGTTCGGTCTCTTTCGAAGATTGGGACACCTGATTCCTCTATCAGCAGTGGTAAATCGATTTGCAGAAATTGCAAATAATTTTCGCCTTTCAAAGGATCCGGCAAAAAGTGGGGCCCAATCAATGTCCTGCCAAATACTCCAGCCCATACATTTACAGAGAATTTCATCTGAAACGACACCTGCTTCTTAAAATTTGGATTTTTTTCTGCGTCGGCCCATTCATGGATGCTGTGAAAGTTTGTAATACCCTCCCTTGAAAATATGCTTTCATCCGTCCACAAGATTGATTTCAGGAACCACGCATCTTCGATGTCTCTGTTGAGGAGGAAACGGCAGAACTGTATTCTTCTCTGAGGATCTTGCTCTACTAGACCTTGCACACTCCTGCCATGGAACGGATACTTATCATTTTGGTGCATTGTATGCCACACCTTCCATTGAGAAATGTTTAAATTTTGAGCTACTGCTCTAGTACTGGTAGTAGGATCCGCTTGAAATGCTGCCAAAATGTCTTCTTCGACGGCAGTTTCATGTCTACCCGGGTTGACTCCAGGTTCCACGCGGTGAAACCCATCTTGGGCAAGTCTACGAAACGTGTTGTAAAACACTCGGACATTCGGTAACCTGCGATTCGGATAGCGCTCTTGATACATCCGTCGCGCCAAAGATCCATTGCCGTCTGCTCTGCCGTACATAAATACGATATCCGCATATTCTTGATTGGAAAAAGTAGCCATAGTCACTTAACAATTAAGAAAAACGGCGTAGGAGCGCACTAAATGTCAACTCAACACAATTAGGTCAAAAATCAACACGTGCAGGAGCGTGAGGCCACGACTGGACACGGTGAAACAAAAATGTTCAAAACTAACGCAAACAACACGTGCAGGAACGCAAAGGGCTACAACTGAACACGGTAAATTGTGAATCAACACGACAACGTCCACTCACAAGGGCAGTAGTTTGACTAATAAGTAAAAGATGTAACGGCTTCAACACAGACCGACTGACCCTGACTAATGAAACACGATTTTGTTGCCTCAGTAACCAAGACCGTTTTGCTTTAAAAACCAACTCTTATCGCTTTTTGATATTCATTCGGCGTTCTACCTAGAAATGCCGTCGCACCGCGCGCGGTGGCCATTGTCTAGAGAATCCCCTCAATTGGTTCCTGCATGTGCAAAAAATTCTTAGAATTGAACTAAGTTATCACTTCGAACACATTAAGTATTCTTTTAAGCAAAAATTTTGTTTTTGCTAGACTGCCTAAAATTTAAAATTTCTCCCTCGAATTGGTTTGTAGGTCCTAATTTCAATAATTTGTAAGATATCCACGTAAATCATACCTCAAAAGAAAGAGCGATTATCAAGTATGTCTTCAAAAAGGTTTGAACAGAAAAAACCCCCTCCGTTTATTTTTAAAATAAGGTTTAAAAAACGTATTGATACAAATTTTAATTTTTTTTTTAACTTTAAATGTCTGTAAAAAAAATGTCTAATGACACAGAAACCTAAAACATGGTTTACTTGATTGCTTACACATTATTTTAATTAATTAAATAAAAAATGAATTCATTTATCATTCAATTTGGCCATAATTATGCAGTTCACATAAAATTTTGGGAATTTCCAAAAAAAAAACTTAAAACTTAGGTTAAAAAAATTGGTAAGACTTCGTCTGAGACAACCATGGCTTAAATGGTTCTAAATTGTCTGTACTATCTTCGCCTTAAAGCTTTGCACCCATCTTCCAATCACCCTGTATAAATTGGTATAATAAAATAATTTAATAAACAAATATACAAAAAATACTGTTACAACTACTTATATAACTTAGTTTAATAAAATAATTAATTAGTATTTGCTTGGTGATTAATTAATGTGGTTACAACGAATGTGAGTACCAATACAAACCATTTCTGGTTTAATGGTACAATAAAAATGTGAACCTGTAATTAACCTGTACTTATGCATAAAATAAAAATAATAAATATGAATACTAGCTTTTGCCTGTGGCTTTGCCCACATGGAGGTCAGAAATTATCCCATAGAACGTACTACCAAGATAAAAAGTATTGTATGTCCTAACAACCCAGATTATGGTCTACCCATGTGCCAAATTTCATCCAAATCCGTTCAGTAATTTTAGCATGAAAGCAAACAAAAACTCATTGTATTGCATTTATAATATTATTAGTTCGGATGTATTATGGCCTCCATATTTTATGACTTGTTGTAAAAATAGTCTAACTATATTTTTAAATAAGACAACAATCCTTGTAGAGTGCCTACTTCATAATAATCTAAGAAGATAAAATTTTAAACACTTGTAATGAGTAGGCACAAAGTCACACCACTTGTGTGTCGACACTGCCTGTCTTTTATAACAAAGTTAAATTATATTATAACATTTATTTATTTATTTATATATACTTTATTGTACACCACAAAAATACATAACAAAAAAAGACATAATCAAACGCTACAAAATATACAATGGGCGGCCTTATCGCTTTCTGCAATCTCTTCCAGGCAACCTTAGAATGGACAGTGATTTGCCTGGATATGAAATGGGGCTGTCTTTGGTGCAAATAATAAGTGCCTACTTACAATATTATACTAAAATAGATACATACATAACCTAAATAATAGATACATAAATACATACATACTAAACATAAGCAACGAAAACAAATGAAGACTAAATATATTTACAGTTACGTGAACACGATCACAACGACAAATAATGTTCCTTTACGAGCCTTTTAAACATAGGTAACGACTGCGCGCGTTTTATTTGAACTGGCAATGCATTCCACAAACATTTTGTTTCAGATTTACCTTACACCTTCAAGTTTGCAATATTCACATCTGGGTTCAGATCTGGCAGCCTAGTTCACAAAGGATTCTATGATGAAGAGATGACTCTGCCATCACTGCATGTCTATGGAGAGAGCGACTCCATTATACCCAAAGGTAAGCTTATCTAATTCTGTTAGTCTTAGTGACAAATAATAATTCAGTGATAAACTGATGAATGACCACATTGATCACATAATGCGTAATTAAAAGATTGAGTTACATTTTTTCAATCAATCTGCCTAACCTTATCCCAACTATGTTGGGGTCGGCTTCCAGTCTAACCGGATGCAGCTGAATACCAGTATTTTACATACAGCAACTGCCGATCTGACCTCCACAACCCAGTAACTGGGTAATACTATGCCCCTTGGAAAGACTGGTTGTCATTTCGGGATTCGGACGAGCTGTAACAACTGTCAAAGATCCACAAATGACAGCCGGGACCAACGGCTTAACATGCTTTCCAAGCCACGGAGGAGTCTCGGCGGTGTGTAAAGATGGTCACCCATCCACGGACCAACCCCGGCAAGCAAAGCTTAAGCTGATGGATCAACACGTGCAGTTATTTTTATTTAGCCACAAGCTACTAAAAGTACCAATGATTGAAAATAGGAGTGCATTCGGATACCTACCGATACCAGAGCCGATATATCGGCGATACTTCGGGTTTGTCGATATTTCGGCGTTGGCGATATTTTTATTGCCGTAAACGATCGAGCTTCAAAAAAGTTATGTAAACTCGCGTGCTATTTCGTAGCAAACAAGGCACGAACAATGACGATCTTATACCCAAACTTAGAAAAAAATGGCGAAGAAATACTTGAATTTCCAAATGAGTTCTGTCGCATTTGAGGCTATTATCCACCGCAGCACGCGTAGCATAACGACGTTTTGTCGACGGAAGAATAGACAAAATGACACATTGCCATGCTTAGACGCGTAGAATGCGTAGAAATATTTCTACAATCTGTCATTTTGTCTATTCTTTCGTCGACAAAACCCGTTTCGATGGTGGTCATGCTACGCGTGCTGGTCTCATTCAAACAGACTTACGAAATAGCGTATCCCCGCTAAAGCTTGAGAATACTTTTTTTTTTAAACAAAAATCTTATTAATTTTAATTACTAGCACTATTAACGTTAATTATTAATTTTAATAACTAATAATCTCATTCTAAGTATGTAATTTTTTATATAAATATTTAAAAAAATAACCCAAAACACAAAAACCAAAACCCCAAACACAAAACCAACCAAAACACAAATGAAACACAAATGTTTTATTTATTTTACCTTTATTTAAATTCAATAAGCGTATCGGTATCGCGCATATTTTTATAAGAGTATCGGTGTCGGCAAAAAGGCGTATTGATGCATCCCTAATTGAAAACTTCCCTAGCAGTTACATCAAGTGGCACACTAATATTTTGATTATCTTTATTTATTTATTTAAAATGTCTTAAAATCTAGGTTGAGTCAATAAATACATGATTGCCACCACATAACACACACTTTAATTCCTATGTTTACTTTCTTTGCAGAGATGAGTGAATCCCTCATTAACCTGTTCATAAAGCCAGTAGTGGCAGAACATTCTGGCGGACACTACGTCGCATGTTCTGGCGCCATCAAAGACGCCTACCAAGACTTCCTCAGCGACAGATACCAAGAAATGCTTGAAGTCAACCATGCAGATGAGCAGAAAAAGTCATAGCATAAGGCCCTGGGACCCCACCCACTGTTGACCAAGCTTATGGCCAAACATAACCCATATTGGCGCTTGGATACGATCTAATGACTCCATCGCTGTGGTATCGCGCGCCGGCACTTCGTAATAAAATTGAAGTCTCTGGAATATGTTTTAGTTGAACTTTAGTCGACTATTATACTAAATAATATAAATGCGAAAGTGAGTTTGTTTGTTTGTTACACTTTCACGCTAAAACGGCTAAACGGATTTGAATGAAATTTGGCACATGGGTATAGACCATGACTAGATTAGGACGTAGGATACCTTTTTATTATCTCGGTAGGACGTTCCCGTGAGATAATTTCCGACCTCCACGCGGGCAAAGCCGCGAGCAGAAGCTAATTTACAATGATTATAATATTCCGAGTAACTGTGATACTCGTAACAGTGTGTGTGTTACTACTGGTTACTACTATTAAAATATTTAAAATTATGGATGAATAGTTCTGAAGAAAATTGTTTGATAAGCTAATTACAAGCTTTTATTTAGTTTTTTGTTTATTCTTCTTGTACATAAATTGCTACGTATTTTTAGAAATAAACTGGATAATGATAATGCTTGTTTATACTTTTTCTACTCCCTACATTCCGCCAGTAATAGGGCCGCGAGCATGGCGCGCGTGAGATTGCAAGAAAGGCAAAAAAAATCTGCGTAGCCTTTTCCCAACTATGTTGGGGTCGGCTTCCAGTCTAACCGGATGCAGCTGAATACCATTATTTTACATGGAGCGACTGCCTATCTAGCCTCCACAACCCATTAACTGGGTAATACGATACCCCTTGGTACGACTGATTGTCAGACTCGGGCTTCTGACGACCCGTAACGACTGTCAAAGATCCACGAATGACAGCCGGGACCAACAGCTTAACGTGCTTTCCGAGGCACGGAGGAGTAAAGATGGTCACCCATCCACGGACCAACCCCGGCAAGCGTAGCTTAACCTGATGGATCGACCCGTGCGGCTGTTATTAGGTAATTAGCCACGAGCTCGTCTTGCAAGAAAGACATGTTTTGTTAATTACATGGCTCTTAAGATGGCTTCCAACAGAATTTTGAGCAAATTACTATACAGGGCAATAACTATAGGTCGTGGTGTTTTTAGAACATTGCAGTCACACGAAGATTTTTGTATTTGAACTTGCTTGGTTCTAGCAACACTGCTCGAGTGCTCACTGTCAGAGTTGTGTTGTGCTGTCAGTAATGATAATTGATAATCTGTCATAATAATCGCATACTTGAATGCCAACCAATTTGAGGTTATGTTGATGATAAGTAATGGAATTAAATAAAAACTTGTAACACATTTACAAAATAAAACGCAATGCAAGACGAGCACAAAATGTGGCGAAGGTATTTAATGTGGTTCGCCCATGAACACATTGATTTTCGTCATGCAGTAAGTTTTATACGCATTTTCATTTGACTACACCTTAACTAAAGATTTGAGATAAATAACTTCGTTATTTTTCAGGAAATGTATAGTATAATATCACTACTGAATATACCGGTCAAGTTTGTAGAAAAACCATGCGTTCAGAAGCCGTACTGGATAGTTGAAGTGCCTTCAGAAGATTGTGTTAGAAAAATAGCTGCTAGATCTGTTCTGATGAAAAACTGTATAGAATTGTGGTCTAGAGCGAGAACCGAGGCACAATTACACGAGAACTTAAAGAATTCACTGAAAAATTCGACAGGAAGTTGGGTTCTTGGAGAAAAAAGGAATGGTATCAGTGATACCTGTTTGTGCCCAAAGGAGTTGATAGAATCAAGTTTTTCCCCGAACAAGTCTTTTAAAGTTGATGTTGAGACATTCTGCAAACATTTTACTATGAAGGAAAAGGTTGCAAAGATTGAGGTAAGTGTACATTTATGAAGATGTAGCATTTTCTCTGATTTTAAGAACAAAATGATGACAAAAACAGTCAATAATTTATTCAAATTCACCCAGTTATTCTTATGTGATGCGACGAGGTAATAAAGAGACTGACACTCCAGTTACACTAACAGGCAATGCAGTTATTTCATTCACATTTTGACATTTTTATTCTTATTACACTAAATATGCACTTTATTCTTTCAGAAATTCAGTTTCTTGCCAATGGGGGGTAGTCCAGTAAAACTTAAGAACCCTGATGTGACCCTCTCTTACTTGGAGTTCTATGGTGTAGACCCCAATGATGTGCCCGAGAATCCACATGATGTCTTCTTTGGGAAATGGGTGAGAAAACAGTATCTTTTAGTTTTTTCTTTTACAGTGATCATTTACAGTGATCAATAGAGAATCACTGATGTCTATGACTTGCAACAGGTCCCTTAAATAGTTGCCAAATGTGAAAACTTGCTCGGACCAAAGTTAGAACTCATTTTGTAGAGTGAACGAATTGTCACCGTTCACGTAAACAACAGCTCTGTTATTTAAAATCTTTCATAAATAAATAAACAATATTTAGTGATAAAGCAAAATTAATTAGTGAAAGGACACTCCTATACATTTGTGACAAGGAACAGGATTTACAACAAGTGAAGTTATAAATAATATAAGAAACTGAAAAAATCAAATTATTTTCAAAAAACAACAAACTTTGTATGACAAACTGTGCATGTGTGTAAAATATAAGCTACTAGCTTATCCAACAAACATTGCCCTGTCAAAATTTCAATTCATACAAAATTCCCATAGGAAACGCACTTTCAGTTTTCCTAAATTGTTCCGGCAACTTTTCAAACATTTTCTTTCATACAAACCTTTTCCTGACTTTTACAAACACAACAGGAAAAGAATTAAGTAGCCAAATAGATGCAATCGTTCTGAAGTTCGTGCTTGCAAACATTCGGCAATTTATTTTTATTTTTGAATTATGATACAGTATGATTTTAGACCTGACTCATGGAGAAACAGTGACTGGAAACACAAAATTACGTGACAAAAGAGGGTATTTCCGTGCGCGAACCCTTAAAAGCGTCTTAAGTTTTCTTTTATTACAAAACAAAAACTGTTCTTTACAGATAGCAGATGGCCAGCGCGACCTTATCCAGGTGCACTCTCTGAAGAAGCGGCAGTTCATCGGCAACACCAGCATGGACGCCCAACTCGCCATCATCATGGCCAACCAGGCACAAGTCAAGTTAGGCGACATGGTGCTCGACCCCTTCGTCGGCTCGGGGTCTCTGCTGGTCGCTGCTGCACATTTTGGAGGTGAATATTATATCATAACATCACACCTGTACTGCCCGAAGGGTTTCGCAGAGGTGTAGAGATACACCATTCTAAAAATGAATGCCCCTCCACAGCAGTTACGCTCACATGCAGAGAAGTGCATAGACGCAATACACCTAATTGGTCTTTGTCATTGGTTGCTCAGTCACCGGCGAGTACGGTCAACAACAAACTAAATAAGTACCTTACAGACTCAAAATCTGCTTAGCCTTTTCCCAACTATGTTGGGGTCGGCTTCCAGTCTAACCGGATGCAGCTGAATACCAGTATTTTACATGGAGCGACTGCCTATCTGACCTCCACAACCCAGTAACTGGGTAATACGATACCCCTTGGTAAGACTGGTTGTCAGACTTTCGGGCTTCTGACGACCCGTAACGACTGTCAAAGATCCACGAATGACAGCCGGGACCAACGGCTTAACGTGCTTTCCGAGGCACGGAGGAGTCTCGGTATGTAAAGAATGGTCACCCATCCACTGACCAACCCCGGCAAGCGTAGCTTAACCTGATGGATCGACCCGTGCGGCTGTTATTACTTAGCCACGAGCTCCTCAATACCTTACAGACTAACGTACATAAAAATATACACAATAACATTCATCATTTTATTTTTATGCAAACGGTACCTACCTGACCTGCCCAAACGTCAAACAGCCGAATATGTCGGCCAACTAGTGTATAAATGACGCGAACGCGCGACAGAGCGAACGTGTCGTTCCATACAAAGCGCATGCTCACCGCCGTACTATGTCGTTACCTCCCAAGTAGCATTAGGGGTTCTATAACGGTTGACTAATGGTACACATTTATTCTTTAAGCTGTCTAAGTAAGCTGTATGAGGGCTGTATAGCACGCTATACAGTCCTTATACCACCGGTTTGGGCACAAATTATGCAGCCTTAAGTTCACAAATGGTACACAGTAGCTGAATAGCAGCACTTTAACGGCAGTTTAAGAGAGAACCTGTGGTCTTAAAGCTGATCAACGGCATCATATATGATTCCATGTGATTCTTCATACAGACAAGAGAGTTATAAGAAGTAACGAGTGAACAATTATACAGCCTCTATCTCATATTAAGCTCACAAGTGTACCCTAAAAACTAGTAGCGGCCGCTTTTTCTTCAAATTATCAACTGAGTACTACACTAATTTGTAATAAATATTACGTATGTCGCCCGTGAATGTCTATAAACAGCCATATTTTTTAATGTGACTTTATTATTACGGTAAGTACTCTGTGTTTATTATATTCTATTGTGTTAAAACTATGGGTAATGTAAATTTATTGTAAAGTATATACATTTTTAGAGTTAAAATTTTCACGCGCCTCGGGAATAATGCCGTTTTATCAAAAAAATAATTCTAAATAAGCAGAGGCGAACATTTCAATTTTTGATGGTTGTGTTTTTATGGCATTAAAATCAGTCTATGGTTTTTTATTTGAACATTAACCACAAAATTAATCACAAAAACTCCGTAGTATGTGATAAAATCGTAATTAATTTAGAAATATTATAGGTTATGAGTGAAGAAAATGGTGGACATTGTCTCCAGCTACAGTGAACCATTGTAACTCTAAATTATAGTTGTGAACTCTTTAAAGTCTCACATGTGTACCATTATAATGTCGTGAGCTTTTGAAAGGTTCACATTGTGTAGCATCTTAATGTCATTTTCTGTACAACATAAGCTCGATAAGCTCATATTCAGCCCTGGGCGGGTAAGCAGTTCTTCAATGGTTCACGTGAATACCTTTTTAGATTTTTTAGAATACTAAATTTTAGGGATCCGCATACTGCATACATCATGAAATACTTATAAACTTGAGATATTGACTTGAAAAATACAGCCTTAGCGGCGCATGTGTTTCGTTTTATCTCGCCATTTTGTCAGTTCATTTTTGTAATTTTTGTTTGTTTTTTGTTTTTTAGACGCATAATGACAATAATGTGGATCTATCTTTTCAAGCCAACAATGACATGATAACGGATGAAACTTTAAAATTGTTACCTACGCTCGACTGTGATCAACTTATTGGTAATCAAAACCTATTATTACAAAAAATTGATAACCAGGAAAAAACACTCAACAATATTGTTGAAAATATCCAAAAACTCACCCAGAAGGTGGCGATGTTGTCTGTGCAACTCAACGAGGGCTTAGCAACAATTATGGAGAAAATTGACCAACAACCAGTGGCCGTTACTTTATTAAAAGACGCTAACCCAGACGATAATGGGCCGTTCCGTCTCGAACAAATTGACAAGAAACAAGATCTTGAAATTTTAGAAAATAATCTAATGGATAAAGCTGAGAGATCAAAACTTAAAAAACAGCTATCATTTTTGTGTCAACCCCGTGAAGGCAATGGCACAACATTTGCTTACAAATTGCTCGACTCATTAATTTCACGCGAGTTTCTGTGTAATTGTTCTTGGTCTGGAGCAAGTCGTGGAAATTTTTCAAAAATCCCGTTAAAAAATTTTAAAAACTTTATTCAGTTCTTTTGTGACATTATACGTTCATGGGATCCTACATTTACCATGGGACAGACTGAAATGTTTTTTAAAATGTGTCTGAAAAATGCTGTCAAAAGAAAGTCAATGAAAGACTTAAGATCTTCAACAAAATGCTCTCGAAAAACTAAACCTAAAAGCCAGAATTCCACAATTAAAAATAACGAACCGAAACCTTCCACAAGCAAAGTTTTTAAAGTAATGAACAATCACGACTCTCGAAACGATCAAATAGATGTGGTAGAAAATATTGAAGTTGATGAATCATCAGCGATGGGGGTAGAATAATTGATTGAAGAAAACTCTGATAAGCAATGAGGATTTGTGTTTTTAACACAAATCCTCACTACTTATCAGTTCCCCCCCCCCCCCCCCTAGCAGAATGAGGATTTTTGTTTTACTTCGGATGATAACTAAATTCAGTTAGATTAATGTCATCATTAAACCAGTCAAGTCAATTGACTTGACTGGTTTTGATGATGACATTAATCTTGTTAAGACACGAAATAGGTACCTACTTCATAGTGCGTGTGTATTTATGAAAATAGTCGTTTCAATAAAAGTGATAACTTTTGTTGAAACGACTATTTTATTAATTTTTTGTTGCTTTTTTTTTTGTTTTCATTTAACTGTCAAATGTTTTTATTGAGACCAATTTTCGGATTGTTTTATTTTGAAAAACAAAATTTATTAAAATTAAGAATTAATATTAAACTGTAAGTGCCTTGATGTTGAAGACCTACCTGTATAAAACTGATAAGACTGATTTGAAATTATAATAGGAGTTATTTTTTTACTATAAAGATCTTTTAGAAACAGATAGCGATAAAAACTTTATGGAGACGTCTTTATTGATATAATTATATGAAAAACAAACAAAATCCAAAGTATTGTAAAAATCCTCGCTATTTTTAAGATTTTCGATCCGTTTCAAAAAGATCTTAATGGAGTTGTGAATTTAAATAAATAAGTACAAGATGTAAGAGACTGAAAGTTTACGTTTTGTTATGTGATTTAAAAATAAAAATTATCAAACATTTGTAGTTGTATTATTTATTATTTAAATGTATGTAACAAAGGTATGAAGTATTGGAATTCCTTGTATTCAATGCACACTAATTTACATTTAATATCCTTGGGTTCTAAAACAATGTAAGCACGTTTACTATTATCCTGAGTTCTTGACTTGTATATGGCAAGATGAGACGATTTTATTGGATATGTAAAAACGTCTTCTGTGTTATTTATTCTAATACCTCTCATTGAAATCTTATTCTGGTCATTTGCTATGTAGATAATTTTAACAACCTCTATTCTTCTTGTTAGTACATAACTGTCTTTTTTTTTGGTTGAAATTTTGAAATTTTCATAATGTATTATATTTATTTTATTGGTTCTGGTAACAAACGGATACTGGTTTCTTGGTTTTCCTTTTCCAAAGTATATTCCAACTACAAAAGGCCTTATTCTAGGATTTTCAAAGATGTTACACAATATAGGCCAAAATTCATTAGAAGAACTTTTGAATATAGGCAAACCATCCACATTTATGTTAATTGAAATTGTATCTGGAACATCAATCCAATTTTGTAATAAATTTTCAAGTGGTTTTGCTATTCCATTATGCCAGTATTGACCGCCTTCAATATTTTTAATAGTAACATGTTCAGGAGTACGTAAAATTGTTCTAGAATCTTTTGGTAGTATTTTTGGGATCAGTTCGTTAATGATGACTGATAATTCATTTAGAGCGCAATGACATATATTATTTTTTATAGCCCATATTCTTAATTTTTCACGAAAAGATACATGTTTTTCAAAATCGCATTCATATTCACTTTCACTAGAACTGAAATCACCACATTCAGTTTCTTCTATGTTGTGTACGGAACCGTCATAAATTAAGTTTGGACTCACGCTTGAAACCGTATTGCTGGTCTCAGCTTCAGGCACTTTTACCTCTGTATTATGTACGGAACCATCATATGTCGTCGTAGTACTAACAGGAAGCTGTTCAATGTGTTCATTAGATTGATTATTTGGTCTCACTATCTGTAAATATTCTTTTAAGATTTTTCTTCTGAATCCACCGGTCCTCACTCTCTTTTTCCAATTGGTTTTATGCATTTTTATTATTTTGGGTTATTACGTGTTATTAGTCGTCCAAGTGTTAAAGAAAACCACGTTCACATAATTATTTAGCTCAGAGGATAACAATGTTCTACTCGTGAACAAATAAACAGCTGTCAGTGTTACTAGATATCAATAGTGGTGCTTTTAATATACTTCACACGTACATGTGAACTCATTAAACGCTCTTTTAAAGAATAATTTATAGGCTGATTAATATATCAGAAACTAGACCTGCTTGTAGCTACAAGCTGAATAACGCTCCACAAAAAGTAAATATAACAGCTTTTGGCTGCATTTATGTTCACATTTGTTGTATTAAAATGCCAGCAATATAACACCGTTTACGTGGACCTTTAAATAGCCCGTGCCGTATTTATTCACTCTTAAATTGCTCTTGTTCGGCTTTTAAAATTAAAGCTGACTTGAAGGTTAATGTTATCCTATTATATCACCAATAGTTACTTAATAGGCGATTTTTGAACTTCTATACATGCCTTATATAGGTATGTGTGAATTTGTTCACTTTAATACAGCCAATGAACCGTGTGTGACCAATGTTAATACTTAGAGATCACCGGTGAACTAAATGTGAACTATTAAAGAGAACAAAATGCTACTTGGGCTGGACTGATCGCACGATTAGTTGACCTCTAAGTGCGACGACGAGTCCATTTTGACATTAAAGTCGCCGCACGCACACAAGTAAAGTGTTGCAATAAGTAATTCCTCTCACACATTGAAATAATCACGTTTTGTGGAGGGGCGTTCGTTTTTAGAATGGTTCATCTCTACCTATAGGCGCCCACATTTCGTTAGTTATGTTTAAGTTCCATATAAAAGTGGGAAGCTTATTTATTGCCATCAACCGGGCACAAATTCAGACTCTGGAATGTGCCTAATGGAAAAACCCAATAAAACTTTGCCTGACCTGGGAATTGAACCCAGGACCTCACGCACAGCAGTCGCGCCTGCGACCACTAGACCAATGAGCCAGAGAGATGCACATTTGTCTCCGTAAATGCTTAGAAGCTCCAAAAATTAAAGATCGGTGGCGGCATCTACAACGTCACATGCGAACTACGCATCAAAGACCTGACGTCAAACACGCGTACTGACATAATATACAAAATCCTGTCATCAATCGTCGGGCAGTAGCCCACGTAGCCCACCAGACACGACACCCGTCTGGTCGGAGGATCCTCCATTTTCAATGGAGGATGAGTGAACTTTACACCCTGTTTCTCATGCCTCTATAGATCAAAGTTTTTGTATTGGACGATGTTGCATCACTTAGTTACGAATCCACCCACAAAAGGCGAAAGAAGCACCTCAGTTTGTCATTACTGAACACTACCCATTTGTTTGAAACAACTCGAGAAAAAAAAGCATAACTAACTTATCTCAGTTTCTTATGTATACGTGTGTATACGTTCTCATTTCATATACGACACTAGATGTAGATCTTATCCGCTTCTTTACTAAATGTACCTTGTGGGAACGCCAGTGACGTCACGGACCCTGAGCGACTTCGGGTATAGTTAGGAGATGGCATTTTAGAGTGACCACCGGCACCGCTAAACGTACCTTACCAAGACACCGCAACTCGGGTATATTTCAGCAACAGTTTCAAATAAATCATTACTAAATATACCCTATTTCGACACTAAACACTCGCTCGTTTTCGCTCGCTCTTGGAAAATTGGGCACCCCGACTCGGACAGGTTAGGTTCGAAGCCGTCCCCTTCGTGGTTATTTTTTTTAAACCATCGGGGGGCTCCTCAACTATGCCTTAGTATTTAAAAAGGTACCTTGTCTTCATAATTCATTACAGACGCTTTCGCTGGCCGGATATAGTATGCCTGCTGACTTACCTGAGCTGAAGGTTGTCCCTGATTCATCGGTTTCTCTGATTGTTCAAAGTGATCATGACTGTTTCCAATTTTTAACCAGATTTTCTAAGCTTTATAAGGTTATTAGAATAATGGCGTACGTAATAAGATTCACACACTGTCAGACCAGGGAACAATAAGAATTTAGATTCATTTCTTCACATTTTGTAAAGACGTCTTTTGTCTTTATCGCAATGTAAATTAATACTGGATGCTGTTTATATCTTTGTGTCTTTACTGAAATTGATTTCGTATTTCCAGCATATGTGTGGGGCTCAGACATCGACTACTTGATGCTGCACGCGAGGACGCGGCCCACCCGCGTCGGTCAAAAGGTAACAAAGTATGTATTGCAATGGTTAAGGTGCTTGTTAATATTAACTCATTGAATGTAGCTATTTTTAAGTTACTTTACAAAAATCTCAACATGGGGGCCAGTTTTAAATCTTCATCTGCCTAGTCTTTACCCAAATATTAGGTCTTTACCTATGAAATTGCCGTTCTGCAGTACTGGCCATTTCAAATCAAAATAATTTTTGTTTGGCTAAGAATTCTAATTTCAAATTAATTTTATTTTAAAAACATGGATTTTTTTTTCCGAAAGTAGTCATTTGTTTATTGATTAGTGTTACATTTTCATCGCATTTCAATCTTTTTCGTCATCATGGATACGTTAAAAATTCGAGTAATTATGGAATATGAGTACCGTCGTGGCAGCAACGCGGCACAAGCGGCACGCAACATCAACGACGTTTACGGAGCTAACACTACAAACCAACGCACCACTTGTTATTGGTTTGCTCGCTTCCGTTCTGGAAATTTCGACCTGAAAAATGAACTTCGCGGTCGTCCGAAGACTTTGGTCGACAATGACGAATTAAAGGCGATTGTGGAAGCTGATGATACACAATCTACGGCTGAATTAGCAGCAGCTTTCGACGTTAGCGTCAAAACAATATTGGTCCATTTGTGTCAAATTGGCAAGGTAAAAAAGCTTGACAAATGGGTGCCCCACGAACTCAATGATCGCCAGCGCGAAGTACGCGTCGAGACGTGCCTTGCACTGCTCAACAGACACACAAATGAAGGAATTTTGAACCGCATTGTTACCTGCGATGAAAAATGGATTCTGTTTGATAACCGCAAGCGCTCAGCAAGTTGGTTGGATCCTGGTTCAGCACCTAAACAATCCCCTAAACGAAAACTTACCCCTAGAAAAGTGATGGTCACTGTTTGGTGGTCTAGCGCCGGTGTGATTCATCACAGCTTCTTACCAAACGGGGTGAGCATTACTTCAGATGTGTACTGTGAAGAACTGAACACAATGATGGAGAAGCTGGCACATCTCCAACCACCATTGGTCAATCGCTCGTCTCCGCTGCTCCTGCACGACAACGCGCGACCTCATACTGCACAGCAGACGGTCTCCAAGTTGCAAGAACTGGGGTTGGAAGCTCTCCATCATCCGCCCTACTCACCAGACCTTGCGCCTACAGACTACTACTTTTTCCAGAATTTGGATAACTTCTTGGCGGGAAAAAAATTCAATACCCGAGAGGCAGTACAAAATGCCTTTGAAGAATTTGTTGCCTCCCGTCCAGCTGATTTCTTTAAGAAGGGCATCAATAAACTGCCACTGCGTTGGCAAAGATGCATTGATTGCATGGGTGATTACTTCGATTAATACAAATAAAAAATGCATGAAAAAAATTCGTTTAAATTTTTTCATACAAAACGGCAATTTCATAGGTAAAGACCTATTATGTTGGGGTCTACTACTAGTCTAATCGGATGCAGCTAATTACCAGTATTTTACATGAAGCGACTGCATATCTGACCTCCATAACCCAGTTAATGCAATCAATATGATTTTAAGATGTAATTACATCTGTAGCGCGGCAACCCCAGGACCATAGGTTTAATAATAATGTTGGTGCCACTGACTTGGGCGACCAATCACGCGCCGCGATTTCTCCCGCGCGCCCCGTTTCTGGCGCGGTTGTGGAGCAGGAGTCCCTCGCGGTCGCAGCGCCGCAAACAGCGCAGTCCAACCTCGATCCTTGTGCAACGCTACGCGTTTCAAGCCGCGCCCGGAAAGCGCCGGCCATCTTAGATCTTTAACTCTCTCATTTCTAGTAATAGTACGATTTCGAGTCTGTTACTCATTTATTTTCTTGTTTTGTTTGTGTTCTCAAGTGTATTGGTGAGTTAAAGTACAGTAAATTTACAAGGACTTTCAATCAGAGGCCCGAACCCCATGCCCGTCGGCTACATTTGGCGTCCCAACAGTAGGGGCCTCTGACGACACGTGCTTGCAAATTTTTTTTTACGAAGCATTACGACGCAGTCCGCGTCTGTTCTCCAGGAGGAAGGCTTCGGTTACACGTACTTACCTACACGCGGGAACTTCGGAATCTGAAGCGCTACGAGGGCGTTTCCAGCGAATAAAAGTTCGCCACGAGGTTCCGTTTTCGTTGTCAGGATGCCAACGACACCAACGACGATGGTAACAAGAAATAAGAAATCCAAGAAGCAGGGAGAAGATAATGAAGATGAAACAGAAAAGGAAAATGAAACAGAAGAGGAGATGTTCACGTCCATCACCATGGACCAGGGTCAGTTTGCAACTCTGATGCAATCACTGCAGCAGAGTCAGGCAGAGATATTCGCGAGGCTCATCCAAGATGTTAGGACTTCGACACCGGCGCCTACTGAAGTGTCCATGTCAGCGCCCGCCGCGAACTTCTCAAAGTGCACAACTCGATTTAACGGATCGTCCGCTGATGTCGACGGGTTTATCGACGCAATAACAGTGTACAAGAACTGCCTTCAGATATCAGATGATAACGCTGTCAAAGGACTCTCCATGTTGCTAGTAGACTCGGCAGCATTATGGTGGCAGGGTATAAAAACCAGCACCACGTCATGGCCGGATGCTATGCAAAAACTAAAAAGTGCATTCGGAGAGCATCGCCCGCCATTTCGTATATATTTGGAATTGTTTTCATTGCGACAAGGTACGGACAAAACTGATTTATTTATTGCGAAGACGAGAGCGCTTTTATCGAGATTGCCACAAGAAGATCTACGTGAAAAAGTTCAACTGGATATGGTATACGGGCTTCTCGATCGTAGAATAAAAAAGCGGCTCGATCGTAACTCCATAACATCGTTCGACCAGTTACTGCACCGTGCCAGAGCGATCGAAGAATCGTTAGAAGACAGCGCATGCGACAAGACACCGGCACTGACGCCATCGAGCGCCAGTCACCAAGCGGCCGTCGCCGGCGCCCCTTCAACTTCGGCACCAAGTGATAAAAACACTCGCAGCAAAAGACTGTCGTGCAGTTACTGCAAGAAATGGGGACATGAAAAATCGCAGTGTAAAAAGTTAATAAACAATGATAAAAGTGATAACGTAAAAAGTGATAACGGGAAAAGTGATGATAGCGTAAACAAAAATAAAGCTATTCAATGTTATGGGTGCGGTGCCCCTAACGTTATAAAATCGAAGTGTGAAAAGTGCAAATCTAGTTCTCAAAACGCATTCTATTCGGTTACGACAACTAGTGATAGCGTAAATTCAAAAGTGCGCGGTTCCCGTAATCATAGCGTTATCGTGCGCGATGAATGCGCGTCGGGCGAGCCGACAGCCGCAAGCGTCCCGCCACCCGCGCCGGCCCCGCAGAGTACGTGCGGCCGCGCCAAGGTCGCGAGCGGCAGCGCTGCCCGTTGCCTAGCGACCGTCCGTGAGCGTAACGATATCGTTCCTCGCGGTCGGAAGTCGCCGGGCCCGCCTCGCATCGTTCCTGCCAGTACCACAGGTAACCCAGCGTCTTGCAACGCTGGGCGTAACTTAAAACTTTACTGTGATTGTGTTACTGAACTGCAACATACTAACGAGCGTTCTAATGTCGGTAAAAATGTGTGTTATAATTTCATAGGTTATAATAATAATAGAGACACTAAGTTTTCTGTAAATTCAACTGAAACCCGTTCGCAACACGGGCACGTAATTCAATCAGCTGATAACGATTATGTTGCCATATCATGTTGCGTAAACAATAATTCAAATGGTCAGGGTTTATTTAATGTTCAGTGTGATTGTTTATGTTTATGTTGTAATAGTGATAGCGTTGATAAATGTTTAGGATTATGCTCGGTAAATGTTAATAATAAAAATTGTAAGAAACGCCTCGCGTCTGCACAGGGTCGGACTAAGGGAGGTTCAATTAAGGGGGAGCCTAATAATAATAGACCTTTGATGCAAATAGGTATTTTGGGGGAAAATGGGACAGCGTTACTGGACACTGGTGCTAGGGGCTGTATTGCCGGTCACACACTTTTTCGCGTGTTAAAGGAAAAAGGCCATCCTTTGCAACAGTGCACTAGAAACATCCGCCTGGCGGATGGTTGCACGCGCCTGATGGAGGTGCTTGTTGCAGAGGTACAGGTGAAACTTTTTCATAAAATTGTGCCCACCGAGTTTATAATTTTCCCCGAAGCGAAAGATAATGAAACACTTTTAGGTATTGATTTTATTAACAGTGCCGGTCTCGTTATCAATTTTAAGCAGTGCCTTTGGCATTTTTCGGATAGTAGTGATCAAAAGTATAAATTGATTTTGGAAACTTTTTCACCTCGTCAAAATTCGTACGCCGCGATGAATGTTTTACGCGATGACGAGGGTGCAGGTTTAGAGGATCAGGAGCGTGAGGAGCTTGCCCAATTGCTCACGAATTTTCAGGATATGTTTAATTCGATTGGGGAGCCGACTCCATATGGAGAGCATCATATAGATACGGGAAATAATTTGCCGATAGCGACGCCTCCATATCGCCTGACACCTGCAAAGAAGGAGATCATGCAGCAAGAGCTTACCAAAATGTTAGCTGAAGATATTATTGAAGATTGTGAATCTGCATGGGCTGCGCCAGCCCTGCTAGTACCTAAACGTGACGGCAGTTTCCGGTTTTGCGTCGACTATCGAAAGTTAAATTCGATTACGAAGAGTGACGCCTATCCAATGCCTCGTATTGATGAACTGTTGCAATCTACTAAACGTGGACGTTGTCACATGAGTACAATAGATTTGCGATCTGGCTACTGGCAAGTGTCAGTTAAAGAAGAGGATAGGGATAAGACGGCTTTCGTGACCCCTTTCGGAACTTTTCGTTTTAAAAGGATGCCGTTCGGTCTGAAGAACGCGCCGGCTACTTTTCAGCGTCTGATAGACAGAATGCGATCTGGTTCAGCACTAAAGGACGTCACAATACTAGGATATTTAGACGATTTATTAATTATAACGCAGGGGGATTTTTCGAGGCACCTGGAAGACCTGCGAATCGTTTTTGAACAGCTGATGAAGTTCAAATTGCGTGCTAACCGAGAAAAGTGTGTGTTTGCACGAGAGTCGGTTAAATATTTAGGTCATGTGATCTCGCAGGACGGAGTCTCAGCTGATGAAAGGAAAATTCAAGCCATATTAGACATGAAAGAGCCGTCTGCACTGGGACACCTCAGAACATTTATACAAACATGTTCCTGGTTCAGGAAATTTATTCCCAAGTTTTCGGAGGTAGCAGAGCCACTGACAAGATTGACAAGGAAAAATCAACCTTGGATATGGGGACCACAACAGGCTGAAGCGTTCAGTAACTTGAAAAGGCTTTTGACGTCAGCGCCGATCCTCATACAGGCAGACTACTCCAAGCCATTCATCCTGCGCACAGATGCGAGCAACTATGCGATAGGCGCAGTGTTGCTTCAAGGTGAAAAGAATGAAGAACGACCCATTGAATTTGCCAGCCGTTTGTTATCAGCGGCTGAACGGAATTATTCGACCACGGAGCGGGAGGCTCTGGCGGTCGTCTGGGCAGTCGACCGTATGCGGGGTTACATTGATGGTCATCCAGTCGTTATAGCCAGTGATCACCAGCCCTTGAAATGGCTGCTGTCCTTGAAGTCACCTTCTGGTCGTCTAGTGCGTTGGGCACTAAAGCTGCAGGCCTATGACATCCGGTTTGAGTACACTCCCGGAAAGGTAAATGTAGTGGCCGACGCACTCAGCCGCCCTGTCTGTACAGATGAGTCTCGTGAATCCTGTGGAATATGCACTGTCATTATTGATTTACCTACGCGAGATCTCACGGAGCTACGTGCAGCACAAAAATCTGACCCAGATTTAATTAAAATTGTGAAGGAATTAGAGGATATAGAAGAAGTTGCGTCTCGCCGTTGGACAGAACGTGGTTATCTCATGGAACGCGGTATCCTTTATCGCTATAACCCAGATACAGACAACGAGTCGCCGCAATTAGTAATACCTGTAAGCATACGTGAAGGGATTCTAAGAGAATGTCATGATGCTCCAATTGCAGGTCATCCTGGTATAGAGAGAACATACCAGAAAATAGCTCAAAACTATTACTTCCCTGGCATGAGAAGAATTGTAACCGATTATGTAAAATCATGTTCCTCTTGTCAACGCTATAAAGCGACAAATGAAAAGCCACCTGGTCTGATTCAAACACCGATTTTAAACCAGCGCAATGAAGTCTTGGCTATCGACCTATTTGGACCACTGCCAGAGGGCGAAAACGGGGAAAAATGGATCCTGTTAGTGGAAGATACCGCGACAAGATGGGTAGAATTGTATGCTCTCAAAGAAGCAACCTCTGTCGCCTGCGCGAAAGTACTCATAGAAGAGTATTTCCTTCGGTTCGGCTTACCACGTCGCATTATTTCGGACAATGGTGTCCAATTTGTTTCAGCGGTCATGCAGAAATGCATGTTCATTCTCGGCATTACACAAGACTTGATACCCTATTACCACCCAGAAGCCAATCCAGCTGAAAGGAAAAACCGGGATATGAAGACCCAATTGGCCCTGTTGGTTGGTACGGATCACCCTTCATGGCCTAAGCAGCTACCGATAGTACGGTTCAGTATGAACAGCGCGGTCTGTGAAACAACAGGGGTTACTCCTGCATATTTGACGTTTGCACGTGAGCTGAGGTCACCGTTAGAGGTGTACAATGATCCAAGGGCAGTCTTAGAGAAGGATAATTTTGTACCACAGATCACTCCTTACCTGTCAAAATTTTTAAACTCCTTAAGTGAAGTCCGTGATAGAGTAGAAAAACTGCAGGACAGAAGGAAGACTTACGCTGATCGTTCGAGAAGAGTAGGAGAGGATTTTAAAGTAGATGACAAGGTTCTATTGACTACCCATCAGCTGAGCGACGCCAGCAAGTCAAAGACTGCTAAGTTTTTCCCTAAAAGGGATGGGCCATATGTTGTGAAGAAGAAAGTAAGTCCAACAACATACCTAATCGCGTCTGATGATAATCCTGGTGAGATATTGGGCAAATTCCACGCTAATCAGCTCACCCCTTTTCGAGGACGAGTAGATGAACGCGCTCAGCCAATGGAGCCAAAGAAAAAGCGAGGCCGACCTCGTTTACAACCTATTCGTAATGATTTTAATGTAGGGCTAGACCACGATCGAGGGCGTAATCGTGATCTAGAGGGGGAGTATGTAGCGCGGCAACCCCAGGACCATAGGTTTAATAATAATGTTGGTGCCACTGACTTGGGCGACCAATCACGCGCCGCGATTTCTCCCGCGCGCCCCGTTTCTGGCGCGGTTGTGGAGCAGGAGTCCCTCGCGGTCGCAGCGCCGCAAACAGCGCAGTCCAACCTCGATCCTTGTGCAACGCTACGCGTTTCAAGCCGCGCCCGGAAAGCGCCGGCCATCTTAGATCTTTAACTCTCTCATTTCTAGTAATAGTACGATTTCGAGTCTGTTACTCATTTATTTTCTTGTTTTGTTTGTGTTCTCAAGTGTATTGGTGAGTTAAAGTACAGTAAATTTACAAGGACTTTCAATCAGAGGCCCGAACCCCATGCCCGTCGGCTACACATCCCATTTGTAGGTTTTTCGTGAGTGAAGTTCACGTTTACTAACTTCTAAGTTCATTATTTTAGTTATTTTTACAATGGTATGCGGCCATGGGTTCCATAATTTTCGTTCTAACTTCTTCGTTCGTTATTAAAGTTATTTTTACAATGGTATGCGGCCATGGGTTCCATAATTTTCGTACTAACTTCTTCGTTCGTTATTAAAGTTATTTTTACAATGGTATGCGGCCATGGGTTCCATAATTTTCGTTCTAACTTCTTCGTTCGTTATTAAAGTTATTTTCACAATGGTATGCGGCCATGGGTTCCATAATTTTCATTGTAGTAAAAGTATATTCTAAACAGATAAAATAAAACATTATTTTTTTGTGGGCAATTTTGTTTTACATGGAGCGAATATTCATCATTATGTCAAATCTTTATTACTTTCAGATACGAACCAAAGACGAGAGTATACGCGGCAACATGAGGCAGTATGGATCAGAGTCCCGGTACCTAGATGTGATCGTGAGCGACTTCTCACTGCACAACTGGAAGCCAGGCTTGAAATTCGACGCTATTATTACTGATCGTAAGTATTTTTTATCATTTAGTCACAGCACTTGCTCGCGGCTTCACTTGTACTATAGGGAACAACATGTGTTAAAGCAAAACATGCTCTATCTGTCCAATTTTATCCAAAAAATTTTTAAATTTTTAAAATGTGAAAATTTGGATATTATATTATCCAAATTTTCACATTTTATAATATTCGTAAGAATGTGACCATTCCAATACCAATTTTAAATAAGGTCCTTCGAGCCGGATCTGATAATTAAATCCCTCTTTTTATTTTTCAGCACCATACGGTGTTCGAGAGCCTACAGAAAAGATCGGAATAGAGAAAGAGAACTACACACTACCTGAACACCACCTGCCTAACCACGTGCCTTCTAAAGTGGAGTACGGACTGTCACATATTTACAGTGATCTGCTCAACTTTGCTGCAACACATCTTGAGATGGGACGGCGACTGGTCTGCTGGTTTCCGCTAGTGAGGTAAGGCGACTTCCTGTAGGCGTTTTATAGTTTTTTTTTTAAATGTAAGCGGTAACGGTCTGTAAACACAAGTTAGCTTCAAGGCGCGGTATTAGCTCAATATTCACAAAAATTGGTTTCTTGGATTGTCGAGTATAACGTAACGCAATGAAACTATCCGACGCAAAAAATACAGTGGACAGAGAAGGGTTTCAATAGAATAGTAAAAAACAGTATGATATTCCCAATAAAAAATTTGGAAGTTACTCCAAAAAAATAAACTTTGGCGTCGAACATCTCTGTATTTTCAGCGATAACGACATTTTTTTTTTAAGAATTTAATAGAATTAGTATTTTTTTTAAACTTTAACTGGACTATTATTTAATTTATTGTGTATATTCTAAATAATCTAAAGAAAACCCGGAAAATAAATGCACATTCGCAGCTTAGTCACATCTCGGCAACACACATTCAATTTTCAACCTTATTTCAATCCAGCTAATGGTGACAATAGATTACGCGGTTGTGTGCCGTTTA
Organism: Cosmia pyralina; assembly: GCA_946251885.1. Lineage (NCBI taxonomy): Eukaryota > Metazoa > Arthropoda > Insecta > Lepidoptera > Noctuidae > Cosmia > Cosmia pyralina. The sequence goes on from OX276351.1 coordinate 24,604,257, forward strand.
AAATCGTAGTCAGTCCGCGCCTTAGGCTATTTCAATAATACAGACGCCAAATGCTTGACCTTCAAAATTGTCGTATACGCGACGTAATTTGGTAAAATTAAAACAGGCTGTTCAATTGTGGTGAAGCTGTTTAGAATATTATTGATTATTTTCGGCTTCGTCTATCAAGTACCTACTAAATGGAGGCGCAGTTTCAAGTACCAAACACACACATACAGAATGTTTTGTCGGCTGCCTCTAGTCTTGACATCTTTTATCAATGAGAGCTCCAGTCCTCATCCAGCACTCATTCAAGATGCTAGAGAAACAGCTTTTTTATCTTCTTTAACCATACCATACCTTACCTTATTCAGGGAAGAGTACCAAGAAGACCAGCTTCCCTCCCACCCTTGCATGAAGCTGGTGGGCAACTCGGAACAGGTGATATCGAAGCTGGCGGCGCGAAGACTGCTCACCTATGAGAAGATCACGGATGATGTGCCTAACATGCCGCTCGATCCTAATGCTGGGGTGCATAACTTTAGGTACGTATTTAAAAATTATTAATATTACATCAACTGCAAAAAAGAAAAAAACAAAAAAATTCAAATCGGTTCAGTCGTTTGGGAGCTACGATGCCACAAACAGATATACACGTTATATAACACCCCTTGTTTCTGCTGTGCGGGGTAAAAAAGCCGCGGACATACAGGAATGTCCGCGACTTTTTCAAAACGACTGCAACAATTTCGATTACTTTTTTTGAAACGTTTTAGATACATTATTGTTCCAGTGTGTGAAAGAGAGAGATGGAGCTATACAAGATGGATAGCACTAGCACCATCTCTTTTTCGCATTGGGATAATGATGGCTTTAATACTTCATGATAAGGTCCCTGTTATAAATGATTTTATTTCTGTAAGTAGCTTTGTACAGTCTGACCAAGAGGTATCGTATTACCCAGTAACTGGGTTGTGGAGGTCAGATAGGCAGTTGCTCCATGTAAAATGCTGGTATTCAGCTGCATCCGGTTAGACTGGAAGCCGACCCCAACATAGTTTGGAAAAGGCTAGGCAGATGATGATGTAGTAGGTTTGTACAAACACGTCAATCATATTTTAAAAACTAGATGAGGTTAGCGTTTCTTTTCTGACTACTCTAAGAAGAAATGCTGAAACAAACTCAGAGGTCACAGTCTCTTTTAAAGTCCAGACATAATCTTGGTCAGATCATGTGAAGACCTGGAGATTGGTGCCTGAAATGGTATTTTGAGGAAAGAACCACATACATTTAGTGGACCTGTCCAGTCAGTGCACGCATTTGTCAGTAATCGTGCAGCTCAACTCAGAACTTAAGAAGCTAAACGATTCGACAAACAATATCAAAGAAAGGACACTTGAGTAGGCCGCATAAATTACTCAAACTGCCGGGCCATGATTAAAATTGAGAAAAAAAATTGTCTTCACATTCACAAAGTACGAATGGAACTCAATTTCATATCAATAGAAAATCAACTTTAACCAATTAGTTTAAAGCTGAAATTGACAAAACAAAATAGTCTACACAGCCTAACGAAAATACGAATGCTTGTTTTCAGGGAGAAGTACTTCACAATGGGTGAAACGACGCGGCGGGAGCGGAAAGAGAAACGCGCGGGAGAAGTAGCAGCCTACCTGGCGAGCAAGATGGCGGCCACGAGGACTGACGTCACTTGACACATTGATCACTAAAGAGATATATTTTAAAATAAAGGTTAAGTTTTAATTGATATGATTTTTAATTCGTCCATATTATTATCTTCATAGTAATATTACAGTAATCGCCACGCAAGTTGTTAAAAAAATGGGGATGCGCAGTAGTCGATTTATCGGCGCTAAGGGAGTATCGTGATTGGTCGCGTAACTGCGCACCCTGCGCAGACTTATCCCCTCCATCCCGAAAATTTGACAAGTAGTTTGGTGGCTACTGTACCAGTCTTGCCAATGGGTATCGTGTTACCCAGTAACTGGGTTGTGGAGGTCAGATAGGCAATTGCTCCATGTGAAATACCGTAAGTAACTTCTTGTGCATTCTCTATCGTCTGAATGGATTTCGATGAAAGTTACAAAGGCAGACCATGACCTGAGTTAGGACATAGGATACTTTTTACCTGAAGTACGGGTACGTCCCCGTACTTCCGGGAAAATTATCATTTTCGACCTAACTTATAAAAACAGGAAGGGGAAGTATAGTGAGCGCGCAAGTGCTAGTCACCGCTTGAGTTATGTGAGCAGTGAGACGGGGGAGGGCGCGCTTGACAAAGTTGGCAGACTAAGTTAGCTCCACCTTTGTCTACCTCCCCCGTCTCACCGCTCATATACCTCAGGCGGTGACTAGCACTTACGAGAACACTATACCTACTACCACGTCCTACCACGTATACCTGCCGCTAGGCAGCGTTACTGTCGTGCATTGGCGACCATGACTAAAACAAAACATTAGTGGTAACATAACATAAATTTATTTTATTTTAAATAATTCATACCCACAGCACGCGTAGCATGACGTTTTGTCGATGGAACAATAGACAAAACTACACATTGCCATGCTTAGACGCGTAGAATGTGTACAAATATTTCTACTATCTACCATTTTGTCCATTCTTCCGTCGACAAAACCCGTTTCTATGGCGGTCATGCTAAGCGTGCAGGTACAGTCCAGTAAATAAAGCTAACTTAAAGTTTACATACAACCAAAAACATTCCATACACCCTAAATGCACGCGTGCTTTCGATAAGTGAACATAAAATATTCTTATGACCTAGCTCATATTAATAAAATAATAATTATACGTAAATATTTAGTGTAGTTTTAATTTCTATACATTTTTGTTACCTACAATAATAATGGAAACAGACTTTTTTAGTTTTTATTGTGTCACTTATGCATTTATTATCCTGCTGGTGAATTTCGAACGCTATATTCCGACTAATCGACCACCAAACTGACAGATACCCATGTACATTTTCACGTTCATTGACATTATCTAGTATGTTTCAGTGTCCAAATAGGCACTATTCACCAGAAAAAAGCACGAATTACAATACAGGGTCAAATTAAATTAGCCAGCGAAACTTCGCAGACGTGATGGGTATCAATATCTAAACATGATAAAACAAATAATAAATTAATTTGATGATGTTTTATTGTTCGGGGTCATCAACTGCCTGTAGTGTAGTCAGTTAATCACTTAAGAATAGAATACTCTTTATTATGCACACCATTTAAATTACAGGTTACAATGTTGAAATTTTACATAGAGTGACACAATGGGCGGTCTTATCGCTAAAAGCGATCTTTTACAGACAACCTTTGGATGGAGTATGGGGACAAGGAGAGACAATTCTGTTAAAATATCAGTTTAAAAATATTTTTCTTTTGTGTAAACTTCACAGACGTGATGGGTAGGTACCTATATCTCAACACGATAAAACAGATTTTATCAAATCACACCTGAAGTAACAATACTACCAGCGGTCATTGACCCTAAAAAATCAAATCTTTTTAATTTTTTTTTGTCTGCGGAGTTTCGCTAGCTAATTTTAATTTGACCCTATATATTACCCAACTACGGCGAGGCCAAAAGGAGGGTTATTTATTAAATTATCTGGGAAGTGTTGAAACAGGCTATAAAAGTAATAATATGATGTTATGTTAGTGTTATTCAGTGATAGCCAATGATAGCATCATAGATGTGAGGTCAGGCGTTGGCGGCAGTGCGCGTGCCGCCCTCTGCCGGCGCGCGGCCGACGACTGCGCCCACTGGCACAGCTTCCACACCTCCGCGCGCTTCGAGCTGTTGCCGGCCGACTTGTAGTGGTTTAGGAGGTTGTTTGTGACCTGCGAGAAAGGAAATAAGTCATTATTAAAGCTACGGTTTCCTAGAAAAGCGGCCGTAACGGCCGTCATGTAAATCTATCATTTTCACCAGTATTTGACATTAAGTCAAACCCCCGCCCCCCAAAGATTTAAAACGATAGATTTGCCCTCACCGTACTAAATCACAAGAAAGTTTCCATACTGAGAAGAGTGAGCTCACACATTATTAAACAGCGTCTCCATGACAATCAAGTGAAGTCGCTGCGTTATTGAGTGTCAGTGGTGGCAAAACGAAACAGATATGCGACTACCTTTTGACGCGGTAGGGCGAATCTAACGATTTAAATCTATGCAGCTATCATAACTTTTATAACAGCCGTCACTAAGGCCGTTAAGTTTAAGGCTTTATGTTAAGGAGGACGCGCCAGGGTAGCCCGCGAAATTCAAATGTTCTTACGTTTTTTTGCAATTTGCAAGTTAGTATTAGGTTGTGTGTTGATTAAAATATGATTGGCGACCGTAACAAATATGTATTTACAATAATTATAATCATTAGAATCAGTAATACAACTCCTTAAGTTAGCATAATCCTCAAATGTCAATAATACTTGGTATTAAAGAGTTGTATTGATGACTTAATGACTAGTAACTCTGTAAATACATACTTAATACGGTCGCGAATCATATTTTGATCAACATACAACCAAATACTGACTTGCAAATTGCAAAAACGTAAGAAAATTTTAATTTCGCGGGCTACCCTGGCGCTTTCACCTTAAGATGATACTATGATAGTGTTTGACTTACCAAGAACAGTCCGAGCATAGCCCGCATGTTCTCTGGATTCAGCTTGAGTGCCTGGCAGTAGTAAGTCTTGGCCAGCTCCATGTTCTCAACACCACCCTGAAATAATTGCATTACTTTAACAACCCGGTAAACAAATTAATAACACACTTGGTAATAAATCACTGCCTATATCCCTTTACATCTTAACTAATCCTAACTAATATTAGGTCTTTACCTATGAAATTGCCGTTCTGCAGTACTGGCCATTTCAAATCAAAATAATTTTTGTTTGGCTAAGAATTCTAATTTCAAATTAATTTTATTTTAAAAACATGGATTTTTTTTTCCAAAAGTAGTCATTTATTTATTGATTAGTGTTACATTTTCATCGCATTTCAATCTTTTTCGTCATCATGGATACGTTAAAAATTCGAGTAATTATGGAATATGAGTACCTACCGTCGTGGCAGCAACGCGGCACAAGCGGCACGCAACATCAACGACGTTTACGGAGCTAACACTACAAACCAACGCACCACTTGTTATTGGTTTGCTCGCTTCCGTTCTGGAAATTTCGACCTGAAAAATGAACCTCGCGGTCGTCCGAAGACTTTGGTCGACAATGACGAATTAAAGGCGATTGTGGAAGCTGATGATACACAATCTACGGCTGAATTAGCAGCAGCTTTCGACGTTAGCGTCAAAACAATATTGGTCCATTTGCGTCAAATTGGCAAGGTAAAAAAGCTTGACAAATGGGTGCCCCACGAACTCAATGATCGCCAGCGCGAAGTACGCGTCGAGACGTGCCTTGCACTGCTCAACAGACACACAAATGAAGGAATTTTGAACCGCATTGTTACCTGCGATGAAAAATGGATTCTGTTTGATAACCGCAAGCGCTCAGCAAGTTGGTTGGATCCTGGTTCAGCATCTAAACAATGCCCTAAACGAAAACTTACCCCTAGAAAAGTGATGGTCACTGTTTGGTGGTCTAGCGCCGGTGTGATTCATCACAGCTTCTTACCAAACGGAGTGAGCATTACTTCAGATGTGTACTGTGAAGAACTGAACACAATGATGGAGAAGCTGGCACATCTCCAACCAGCATTGGTCAATCGCTCGTCTCCGCTGCTCCTGCACGACAACGCGCGACCTCATACTGCACAGCAGACGGTCTCCAAGTTGCAAGAACTGGGGTTGGAAGCTCTCCGTCATCCGCCCTACTCACCAGACCTTGCGCCTACAGACTACTACTTTTTCCAGAATTTGGATAACTTCTTGGCGGGAAAAAAATTCAATACCCGAGAGGCAGTACAAAATGCCTTTGAAGAATTTGTTGCCTCCCGTCCAGCTGATTTCTTTAAGAAGGGCATCAATAAACTGCCACTGCGTTGGCAAAGATGCATTGATTGCATGGGTGATTACTTCGATTAATACAAATAAAAAATGCATGAAAAAAATTCGTTTAAATTTTTTCATACAAAACGGCAATTTCATAGGTAAAGACCTATTATTATAAATACGAAAGTGAGTTTGTTACTTTTTCACACTAAAACGGCTGAACGGATTTGGATGAAATTTGACAATTAGGTAGCCTGGGACCTGGAGAAGTACATAGGCTACTTTTTATCCTGAATCGCAGACGAAGTCGCGGGCAACAGATAGTAAAGAATAAGGTAAGAAATGGCACCTTAAAAATACTTATGCCATAAAAGCATTCAGCGGCGCAGCCATTGCAAGTTATTTTTTTTTTATCATAAAACCTAATATCGTTAAGGCGCTATGACCCGACAGAAACCGCGCTTGCTAGTTTTTTGAATCCATGGGAAACATAAAAACAGTATTATAAAATTCTGAAAAAAAAGTTTATCTTAATTAAGGATCTGGCGGATAGCCAATCGCTTTTAATAACACGATTAGATTTACTTTGCTGGATAGAAAAAAATACCAAAGTTACCCCTTTTCGTAATGTTTAATCAATCTCATAGCTTTTTGTATTTAATGTATACAGGGTGTCCCGTAATTAATAGATAACCTCTTAAGGAGTCATTGTACTCATCATTATGAACATCTTTTACCTACATTTATTTTCGCATAACTCGTCAAAATGTAGGGAACTGCAGTGCTGTACAAATCTCACCGTGAAAACCTAGGTGAAGTGAGTTGTCATTCTACCTTATGATAGGGATTGACACTATTGACAGCTCACTCCACGCTCACTTCACCTAAGTTTTCACGGTGAGATTTGTACAGAATAGCATTGCTGCTGATTTTTTTTTCGTGATTTCAGGTTTGGTCCCATAGTAAAAGTTGTTCATAATGACGAGTACAATGACCCCGTAAGAGGTTATCCATTAATTACGGGACACCCTGTATAAAGAAAGAAAGAAAACCTGTTTATTCTACACAAATAAAACGCACATTATAAAAAATTAAATAAAAAATTACAAATTACACAAAAACAATGTGAGCAAAAGCCTCGTATTCAATACCGTATTCGTATATAATGTTTAAGCAATCTCATATGTTTTTTTCAATCTTTTATATAAATGAAAAGGTAGTAAGATTGTTAAGCACAATTCGCCGAGTTTGTCGTCATAATATTATTAAAATTAAATAGCTACCAAATGCGCGAGGCAACCACTCGCGAGCCTACTTCAGTTCAGAACGCGGCTCGAGAGCCGGATCATAGGGCCTTAAAGCCAATCTGATTACCTAAGCAGAATAAAATATCATAGTTCGATCCCAAAAGAAGTCATTGAATAGGTTCAATGGCCTTATCCCAGTTTATATAGAGTCGGCTTTCCTCGACATTCGTCATCATGGTTCTGGGTCTTCGAGACGTGAACTTATACATACCATGGTGTAGCGAATGTCAGCTAGTCGCTGGTGCATCAGGTGGTTGTGTGGCTGGTGTAGGATCAGCTCCTCGGCACAGAAGGCGGCGCGCGCGTACTCCTGCACCTGAAGGTACAGCGAGCACAGCTCCTGCCACGCCTCTACGTCTGCCATGAACCTGGGGACCACAGGAAGGTTAAAATACTTTCTAATACATACATATGTTACAGAATTTGAAGACATTTTTTAACCTGAACGTCCTCACTATCCTATACGTATGAAGACACTATCTTTGTTTTCTAAGGTTTAGAGTCCGCCAAACGGAAAAATCCTAGCGGATGCTCGAGAACATACCGACGTTTATCGAGCGCGATGTCTGCTTCGAATTTTATACTTAAAGTCATTATAGATACAGTTACTTATTCAGTGATATTTAAAAAATTCTCTCGCATTCGCTACAATTTTTCAGTTTGGTGGACTCTGACCCTAAAAAGTTAATTGGCAGCTTTACTATATTTATTGGCAATATAAATTTAGTAAACCTACTACTGTATACAATTACTTACATATAGTTTGACCGATACCACTGTACCGCGCCTTAAGAATGCGCGGCGAGGCGAGGCGAGGGTTGGGGGAGGGACTTACAAACGAGCGGCATGACGCCGTGCGCGTTGAATGAGCGGCCTGCACTGCCCCCCCCCCCCCCCCGTTTTGCCGCGCAAGTACCTAAGGCGCGGTACAACGGTATCGGTCAAACTATAGCTTTTTTTTTTAATTTGGTTAATTTTGTCTCAGTGACAGTGTGTCTTGTGAGTGGTGACTAAGCCAGCCTCTTATGACCAAACACAGTACACCACAATTAAAAGCATGCAGCCTGCAGTGGCTGCCAGCATGCTACCAACTGCATCATACCACCCACCCACTCACATCCATTTTCATAATTCTTATAACCGAATATTATCTTTTTCTCCCTCTGATTCTCTCAGGAAGTTATAAATACTCTTACACTCTTCAGACAAAGTTAAACTTATCATTAAATTGATTTCACCATAAAAAAATACTGACTTCTTCAGATAGTCTACAATTTCCTTGATGGCTTCAGAGACCAGTCCTTGCGCCTTCAATATGGCGACGCGGCGCTTCCTCGCTGCCGAGTTGGTTTCATCCGCTTTTATTATAGTGTCCAACACTTCTAAAGCCTCTTCGTATCTGAAAAAGTATGGTAGTTCAAATTATTGTATCAGGGTCTCAAATATAGTTTTTCTATAATTTTAAAATAAATTATTTTAAAGTTATTTAAGAAAACAGACGAAAATTGACCATCCCCCCTTATCTCCGAATTCACAGCCTAAAATTTTGAAAAAATTACAGAAAATAGTTCTTTACCTGTAGATTACAGGAAAACCTATAAAAAGTCTATGGTCTTAAAATAACATTGTAATCTCTTAATATTGTGTGTAGAAACTTACATTTACAGTTGGAATGTATGGGAGAACATGTTTTTCAACTACAATGTTGAGTTTGTTCTTGGGATAAATTCATCCCAACTGCGGGGAACCCTTCATTGCGCGTGGCCCGACACGCACTTGGCCGGTTTTTTTTCATACATAAAAACGAATAACTTACTTCTCCTCAGCCTCCAACAAAGCGGCCTTGTATCTCATGACTCGCATGCTGCCTGGAAACTCATTGGACAGCAGGTAGATGCACATGGTCGCCACGCCATATGTGTGGCAGTCCAGGGCTGCGTAAATTACTTGCTCCAACACTAAATGCTCTGGAAGTTATAAATATGTTGTTAAATTGTGGTAAACTTATTTAAAGGATACTTATTATTGGAAGAATATGTGTGAAATATGACATGGCTGGAAACCCCTTTCCAGCCATGTCATATTTCACACATATACTACCGAGATAACGACTAATAGAGAAGTATGGAAAAAAGGGACATGTTGCGCCAACCCCAAATAGCAATCTATTGGGATAAGGGCAGGAGAATGACGATTATTGGAAGATGATACATGGCTAGAAAGGTGGTGACAATTAAGATGTTTGAAGATCAGTGATCCCTAAAAATGTAATATGATTCTTCTAATCAATAACATTTAACAATGTATAAAGTCCAATAAATAATTTGTGAATTTTAAATCCTGGGACATTATCATGATTCCGGGATTTTAGATGAAGTATTATCCACTCTTTGTTACTTACTTCCTCGAAGTTTAGGTACATATACTCTACCTATTCCGATCTCTGTTGATGACAGAACATAGCACAAGCAGGCAAGCAGGTGCAGGTGGTGGGGGCAGGTGTCGGGGCATAGTAAAGTTACAAGTAAATGACTGCTGTAAACTTTTATAAATTAAGAAACATTACATAACATACTGATAAGGGATGCTTTTGGGATAAGTGCAAGAGCATCAGTAATGAGATGAGCAGCTAACACTATTCACAAAAAAAATCATCCCTTTCCACTATTCATAAAACTTATTAACGCTTTGAAGGACACTAACAAGACACATTAGAAGTTTTATTGTTTACTGCTATGGTTGTATAGTGTCCTATAAAACATTAATCTTATTAAATTATGTGATGTGTAAATTATTAGGAAGATAAGGTTTGCGCTCCTCGACGCGGACCGCATAAATTGTGTTAACGCTCACAATTGACCTTCATCACAATCGAAATGGCGTTTGTGTAGCATGTTAAGTAAAATTACCATAATTGCCTAAATAAGCAGCAACAATGCCTTCATGTTTTCAAATGTTCACAAATAGTTGAAAAACCAAAAACAAGTTCCATGGGATTACTTTTCACTCGTAAGTACAGTCAAAATTGTCAATTTGTTGAAAATTATAAAAATATTTAATGTTTATTCGCCATGTTTGTGAGAGTGAGATAGACATGCAAAGTCATTCATAATCGTAAACATTCGGCGGCTAACGCGATTTCGCTTGCACGACAGCGCCGGCTCCTACCTCTGTCCTTGTCTATCGGTAACTGTAGGTTTATGACTGTGATCACAGATGTGCGAGTTTCGGTGCAAGTAGTCATGCGCCGAGTCCAGGTTTAGTGATAGCGTTGTTAGCGCGTAACATATCTTCCTCTAACATATCAATGATTAAAACTGAATAACTTTATTTTTCTTACATTCAATGACTGGTAGGTACCTACTTTCATTACCAAGTTTCGCCAAGTCATCACTGAGGACTGTTGTCCACAATTCCATGACATCTTCACTTCTTCTCTCATTGTTCTCTCTCCACTGCCGTAGTAAGTCCTTGGCTTCTGAAAATTAATTAAGTATATTAGAATTAGAATAGGTTATAATTTCAGTTTCAAATATTTGCTGAAGTAGGTAATTTCATGATGATATTTTTGGTCACAAAGTATTTTTTTTGCTAAATGAGTTTAGTCATCGTCCAGGTATTTCAAGGAAAGGTTCCTTTATAAACAATGAACAAATCAAAGACATTAAATTATTAGCAAACACAACAAAATTTGGATTATTTTAGAATTACATACCGTTGCAAGTTAGCTCATCAAAGTTGTAAGACATTTTTTACTATACTGTTTATTGCCTAAGAAATAGTAAAACCAGCTTTGTTAGTGACGCTACGCTTTTCCTGTTCTTTAATTTTTTAATTGAAATAAATTAAATTTTCCCAGTCACACAGTCTGTCGGGCTGTCGTATCACAGTTGTCAAAAAAAAAAGTCAAACTTGTCAAAGTCAGCGATGATAAAAAAATTTAAATGTCATTGGATTGTCAAATGGCAAAATAGATTTTATTTTCAACGTTGATAGGAATTTTATTTTGTAAATATTATGATTGATTTTGATTTAGTCCTTGCAAAATTTGAGTACAATCTTGCGGCGTATACACAGCTTTTCCGTAGTTGAATCAAAATATAAAACGAGAACCTGTATAACTATCATTTTATATTGTATCGAATTACGAATACTACAACGCTAATCGATACTTTTCAAATAATTGATGGAACAGCTCTAATGTCATTGACCTACTTAGTGCGTTCCAGCGCTCCGTGCAGCGCTCAGCAATCGCGATTTCATGAAAAGGAGATCTTTTTGTTTCCTTTGTAAAATAATATTAATCTATTACTATTGTAATAATTTTAATTAACCACCTATTCCTCATACTTGACATGACTTAATTACTCATTGCTATATTATTAGGCAAAAGGATAAAATTAACTCTATGATTGGACTATGAATCGATTCCGTTTCACGCATATATGATTAGCGTTATTTCCTCAGTTTACGAAAAACCTATAGAAATTCGATTATAGCACATCGCCACGAGCGCATATCGATGTTTGGGTTCGTGACTTCGTGTATCGGAATATAAAAGTTTGTGTGTGAACGTGAACAAGACGTCTGCAATATGTCTGACTATTTGGAAATATTTTTAGATTTAGCTTAGTCGTAAATAATTAACGGATCTATTTAGAGTAATCGATGTCATGGACTATACATGACAAAAATTATAATAGGTGAGTCCTGTTCGTGTGTTTCTGGTGCAAAATCGTTATCCAGCTCATTCTTCATTGTACATAATGCTCGACTTTTTTATGTCTCAATGGCCTTTATCTCGGGGTTTTGTTTTCTTTTGTCCTCTGTTTGCACGTTGAACAAGTTTGTAGAATGTGGTGTTGTGGACTTGTGTCGTATATTTATACAGAGTATTTTGTCTGACAGATCGATAAGGAGACGTCGTGCAACGAAGATATGTATTGTTGTGGATCGAGCGAGAACCTTACGTGTGAATAGTAGATATGCGCGTCACGGACATTGTGCAGCCTGCCTCTGTGGACTGAGTGCGCGTTCTGTGACGACATTATATTGATACATTAATCGCTACGTCGCGGTGCGGGGCCGCGGCCGCTGCTTTTGTCACCGAGTGAACACCCCGTGACGTCAACATGGACCAACTCATGGTGCAGTGCCCAGTGTGCACACTATTCTTGCACAATGGGATAACCCTGGAGTCCCACTTGGATACCCATCCTAAAGACCAGGTTATAAAAGCTTTGTGTAATATAGCAAACAAGGGCTCCAATTATGCCAGCAGGACTTCCACACCGGTACATTCTGAGCGGTCATACAGGAGCAGGTCACGGACACCTGCCACTGATGACAGTGCCAAGTGGACTGGATCACGAAGTAATGAACATGAGCGCTACTGGCGTAGAACACCTAGTAGAACCTCCAAATCAACACCGGTATCAAATACATCTAGAAATGGTACACCTGATATTAGAATGCTTGATGTTAACTTTGAGAACCATGGCGGTGCTGGTGGTGGTGCAGGACAACATGTAAACAATCCATTTCATTTAAAAGCTGATAAGCTTCAGCAGACCTTCCAGTGTCCTCCAGTTCCAGAGTATGATCCACAGTATGTTTACTATCCAGAGCATCAAGAGGACAGGGAGATAAAGTATTCCCGTAGTGCTGAGTACAATGCCATGGACAACAATATGTTTTCTTACAATGTGCCACCTATGGCAGGGCCAGGTGTGAAACTTTTACCAGGGGTGCCTAGAAAAGCGAGTGACCTTGTTAAAGTTCTACCAAAACCAAATAACATAGTCCTTAAGACCAATATGGGTGGAGTGCAATACATAGGTCCAGGGGTCAAGCCCATGCACGTTATGGTGCCATCTGCACCTACTTTCATGCAGAAGAATGTGCAAAACAACATGATCATGACAGGCAGTGTACCAAACTCACAGATGCACATTGATAGCAAAACAACTTCACCGCCTCTAGCTAGCAACCAACTGAACCAAATGACTTCTGGTGCATTCACTCCAGGAACAACTGTTGTTACTCAAAACTCCCAAATTATTTACAGAGAAATGGTGCACAATATAGATGGTAAGCCCTTTATAACTACCATGCCCACAGTCCTCGGTGCTCATGACAATGTCTCCAACCTAGCTCAAGCTAGCTCCATGTATCAAAACGTTATGGTTGTAGATCAGTTTGGGAATACTTCATGTATGTATACAACACCTCAACAAATGATGAACAAAGCATGTCCCACATCCATTTATAATGAGTCTGGTACTCTCATGCCTGGTGCACACATTGATAAATCTGTACAAAATATGACTGATCCGAAAACGCTTATTATTGAGGTTGGTCCACTCATAGCTCCAACTCATGAAAATATTTGTGAAGATCCAAGCTCCACCGTGCCACTGCCAGCCACCAGGAGTCCAGTTGGCCATACTGAGACACCAATTGAGACAGCGGACCCAAAATATGAAATGCCAGGCAGTACTAAGGGTTTAAAAATTCTGAGCAACATTAAAGTTGAAGTTCCTGTGAAACATCACAAGAACATGGTTAACACAGTCATGGATCTAACTGGGACTAATGAGGCAGACTATCCTGTAGAGCGTGTAGAATCACCTGACAAGATCCTCCCTGATCTAGAAGACAACAATCAACTGTCATCTGATGACACTCAGCCTTCATCAATGTCCAGTGCTGATAGCATGGTCTCCCATACATTTTCTGTGATAAAGAATGTTGGTAATCCAAGCAAAAGTTCTGACCATAAGTTGGACACAGACTTTTCAGACAGCTGTCCTGTGCCAGATTTAATATGTAATGAGAAGCCTTCCATATCACCTTGTAGTGAGTTGTCAGAAAATGGCGACAATTCAACCGATCGTACCTCAATGTCTCCCAAACCTGAGAGTAATCAAGTTAGCCATAGTAACCTAGGACTTCCAGAAAAGAAAATTCAGCTTTCACAGAAGCCTTACAGGCACAACACACTAAGACTGAACAATATTTTTGTGAAGAAGCACAAGAAAGTTTTGCAGATTAAGAATGTCAAGGCGTTTCCTGTGACCATTACAAAGAAAACTGAAGAAAGAGACATTATTCCGACGTCATCTACTTGCAGATCGCCGGAAAATTTTACCATGAATAAACTGCACCAAGCAGATAAGACAGATTGTAAGGAGAAGACCAATCTCTTGCAAACCATATCTGTGGAGGAGATCAAGGAGAATGATGAAAATAATGACTTTGATGCTGACACATCAGAACATTCTATGGACATAGAACCACTAGCACCTGCTGATTTGAATCAGCCTGAGTTTGCTGCCAATATTGATATGATTCAGGTGAAGGAGGAAATAAACTCAAGCAATGAAGGAGGGTTTAGTAACGAGCCAGTGACGACGGACCGCATGCTGACTCCACTAGAAACATTGCGACCTATTAATGTTATTAGCTACGGTAACCTGTCCAATGAGGATTTTAACGAGGAGTCCAACGACAGGGAGTTACTGGACCTCGAAGCGGCGTCTAAGAACAAACAGTTTGTCACCATGATGAACGAGAATTATTTCGGCGACAATATTTACGCAGATTACTTTACTCCCGACCGCGTGGAGGCGTTCGACGCCGAGCGCGAGGCGGCGGGGTTCAAGGAGGGCGCTAAAGAGGGTATGTACCTCTGGGGTGAGCCTTCACAGAAGGACAACGACTTTGTGCTGCCTAACTTTATACACGAGAGTTACAAAATAGCCGAGAGTAATGGGATAGATTATTCTGAGCTAGGTGCTAGAGAAGTGCAGGTGGATGTGGAGGTGGACGGGTGCGAGCGAGACAGCAAGGCGGACGTGCTGAGCGAGGGCCGCAGCGAGGGCGACGCGCCCATGAACATCTGCGCCGACGAGCGCATGCCGCCGCGCGGTGAGCTAAGTGGACAGGAGAGCAACGGAGATATGGAGTCGCCCTGGAGCGGGGTAAGACATTACATCACACTTTATCTAACATGCATCTTCTGTTAGTTCAAATCATGAAAGTCAATTTCAAATCATTCCTTGTCTTGTTCTTATTGTTTATTCAAAATGTTTTAACTCGTCACGAAGTTTCGATTTATAATTTCTTTGATTTTAATTTATTTTATTTTATGAACCAACCAACATCAAATCAATAATTTTCTTTCATGCATGCATAATATGAATGAATGAATGAATTATTTCTGTAAGTTGGTCTTTTTACATGTCATAATGAATATTATTATTTAAAAACAGTAAGAAGACAGAACAGTTGACATTGGGACGAAAACGTCGTCGTGGTACGAAATAAAAAAATAAATCCGACGATGGATTTTATATGTACTAAAAAAAAAATACTATGGATGTCTTATTTGTAGTCAGGATTCATTATTATTTTTTAATTCAGAAGTAAATGTTGAGCGAGCTAAAACGACGTATTATTTAGTTGTGTGGTGATTTCCGCAGATGTACACAGAGGTGACCCCCGCGGAGCCCTACGATCTAATCGCCCGGGAGAGCTGGGTGTCGGACGGGTCAGAAGTGGACGCGAGCGAGAAGCGGGAGCCCATGTTAGTAATGTAGCCATTTTAACAGTACCCGGCCGTAAATATGGCACACCTAGTTTTAAAAAAAATACTGTCAAGCTTTTATGTAAGGGTGACAGGAAAGAAGCTTTACAATAATAATACCAGCCTATTACTGTCCCACTGCAGGGCAAAGGCCTCTTCTCACACAGAGAAGGCACAAGCATTGATCACCACGCTTGCTCAAGACGGATTGGCAATTCCAGACTTATGTTAACCATAAGTCCCAGGTCTTCTCACCATGTTTTCCTTTACAATGCTAATCTTTTCTTTAAACTCGATGTGCTGTATTGACAAGCGAGTACCGCACGGTACGTTTTTACCGTTGATAGTTATTCTCGATTGAAGGTTGTCCACATATTTATTTAATTTTAGGTGATTGAACGACATTGATTGATGAAATATTGTTTCCAAATTCTCTTGCACCCAATGTAAAACTTTAGCCAAATTGCTTGACATTTCGTCGTACGAAATGAAATGAACAACTTCAAAAGGTTTTTGGTTATTAAAATGGGTAGATTTTGATGACACTGTCGTACAATTGAACCATATTGGTAATAGTTGGCTCAAACCCTGAGCACGCGTCATTCACATTACCAACGATCGAACGATCGTTTCCATCATGATCGTCTCACTCAATACCAATCATTTATTGCATTCCAGTATTCCACAATGTGTACTTAGGTGATAGTTTAAAATTTAATGAGTTCATTATGTACCCTGTTAGGCACAGCAAGAACTATCTTGCTGTGCCTAACAGGGTACAGGGTACATTACTTTAGCGACTTACGCGCCGTGCATTCTGCACACACAGCATTTGTGCCTATTATTGCAAATAATATGTAAAAATATATTTAATTAAATCAGTGTTTAACATATTATTTGCTATAATAGGTACAAATGCTGTGTGTGCAGAATGCACGGCGCAAAGTAATGTACGGTTCCGTACAGAGGAAGCTTTAAAAACTGAACTTGTCAGTCTTCTTACCTATTAGGTTGGGGAAAAAGTCTTTTCGCATTGTAGAAAGTATGAACTTAAAATAAAATCCCTTTGGTTATACTATTTGTATCTGGCTGGTTTTGGTATCATTGAAAGTTTAAATTTTAAAGAACATAATTCCAAATTCAAATTAGGATAATGTGTGATTTTCATTTGTTTTTCGTACTGTCAAGATGAGTGAATCTAATGAAAAAATTCGATACATTTTAAAATTTTACTACAAAAAAGGTAAAAATGCAAAGCAAGCCGCGAAAAAAAATTGCGATGCTTATGGACCCAGTGCAGTGTCTGTGAGAGTAGCACAAATTTGGTTTAAGCGTTTTCAATCCGGAAATTTTGATGTCAAAGATGCACGTCGCTCTGGTCGCCCTATTACGGACAAAATGGATGCCATTTTTGAAAAAGTGGAGCAAGATCAGCATATCAGTAGTTACGACGTAGCTGAAGAACTGGGAATTGACGACAAAACAGTTTTGGTGCATTTGAAAAAAACTGGGTAAGTACACAAAAAAGCTCGATATTTGGGTACCTCACGAGCTCACTGAAAGAAACCTAATGAACCGTGTACTCATTTGTGATTCTTTATTACGACGTAATGAAACCGAACCATTTTTGAAGAAGCTGATAACTGGTGATGAAAAGTGGATCACGTACGACAAGAACGTGCGAAAAAGGTCGTGGTTAAAGGCCGGTCAGGCTTCACAGACTGTGGCGAAACTGGGTTAACTCGCAACAAGGTGATGCTGTGTGTGTGGTGGGATTGGAAGGGCATTATTCATTATGAGCTGTTACCACCAGGCAGGACCATCGATTCTTAACTCTACTGCGAACAACTGATGAGATTAAAAGAAGAAGTTGAGAGAAAGCGGCCGGAATTAATCAACAGAAGGGGTGTGGTTTTTCATCATGATAACGCTAGATCTCACACATCTTTAGCCACTCAGCAAAAACTAAGAGAGTTTGGCTGGGAGGTGTTAATGCATCCGCCGTATAGTCCTGACCATGCACCTTCAGATATCCACCTGCTTCGGTCTCTTCAGAATTCTTTAGGCAGTGTCAGGTTAACATCACGAGAGGACTGCCAAAACCACTTGTCGCGGTATTTTGATCAGAAGTCCCAAAATTTCTATAGCAATGGGATCATGTCCCTACCTACAAGATGGCAAAAAGTTATCGAACAAAATGGTACCTACATACATTAGATAATTGTAAATAATGTATATTAAAAAATGTTTTGAATTTTCTTAAAAAATGCGAAGAAACTTTTTCCCCAACCTATTATATCTAATGTTTATTAGGTTTTTTTTTAATATGTATGAATTTTTATAATTATTTTCACGGATAGTATTATTGGATAGGCCGTGGCGATGACAACTTCTCATTCTAAACAACTCTCGGGAAACTATGCCCATAATATTAACATGTGAAATATCTGACTTGCAGCGAAGAAGATTTGCAGCTGCCACTGGCTCCACAACTAGCGCCAGTGTTCAGTCGGCCGCGCGTGCACACGTGCGCGGCGTGCGGAGCCACGTGCGCGTCGTTGAAGGAGCTGCGCGCGCACAAGTCGTTGGTTCACGCGCTGCCCACGTGCTCGGCCAGCAAGACGTCCTACAGCAGGCTTGTAACAGCTCGAGCCATCAAGAAGGAAGAAAAACCTGAGACAAGTAGGTTTCATTAGATTTGTGTTGCTTAAAAAAATATTCTTGCATCTATGTCATACTTCTTCTGCCCGCCCCTGTAATTATAGTAACAAAAACGCTGTTGACTTGACACCAGTGCCCTTTACAAATGAAAGTTTTTGAACATGCTACATAGTGAACTGCTCAAACAATGTTTCTCGCGTCAATATCATCTTCTGCCTCTTCTTTTCTGTGTGGAAATCCTCATGGATACCCTCCGTCTGGAGAGAACGGAGCGTTATGTCGGACTCCTACCGACTAAAACCCCACTGTTCCTTCTAGTACCATGAGTCGGATACTCGGGAGATACTTGTATATTCGCCTCACCCGCGACTGGTATCAGCCCGCCATCCTAGCGGGCCCAATCACCTAATGCGGCCGATCCCACGACCGCACGACCTCCCATTGGCATGTAATATTGCATGCCACCTCTTTGAGCCTGATTTCGCCCCTCCTTATGGTGGCCGGAAATAGTTAAGCGCCCTTCGTCGCCCGTCAGTTCTTTTGGTGCGAGTGAGGTGATGCTCTCCCTCTCCTCTCAGACGTCTCCTTTGCATGTATCACATACTCGCTATAGAGGCGATAGCATCCCACGCGTTTTCGCTTCCGACCATGGACTGAACCACGGCCGGAAGCGAGAGATCACCCGTACCAAGTGTCGCGACGAGGGCACAGCGCTTTTGGGCCCAAGCTGAGCATTGCTCCAGCGTATGTTGCGCCGTGTCCTCGGGGCAGTCCATACAGTGATGACAAAGAGGCGTCCGCTCTCGACCGCGAGGCAGGTATGCCCTTGTCCCTGGCTCGGCGTAAAATGTTTTCCTCTTCCGTTTCTCCTGCCGGCCGTCGCGTTATCATTCAGTCACTTTTCATTAAAACAATCAATATCAACATCCTCATATTAATGCCATCATAAAGTCGAAGTCGGAGTCGAGTGTTTTCATTTACTAGATAATAATAATTAAAGACATGGTCAAATTCTGCCCTTGTACTAATCTACTAAGCAATCGGCGTAAAGAACGGATAAGCTCCTTTCTTTAATTAACTATTGCGGTTGGTATCTGTGCTCACTTTCCGTTTTACCATTAAGAGGCCAGTGGAACATGCGTAGTTCATACAAACGAAATACCAAAATAATTTGTAAATCAAAGGTAATTAATCAAAGGTAGTGTGTATTTATTCCGATTGGATTACAGAATATCTAGGTTCCCAAATATACATTAAAATAAGAACACTGATTTGTTCATGAACTATGAGAAAAATAAGATTTCTATAGAAATTTGAAATTCCTCTTATGTCATCTATAAATTAGTGGCCTTTCAAAATATATATTTGGGATCGGAATAAATACACACTACCATAAGAACATGTTTATTTTGATATTTCGTTTGTATGAACTACGCATGCTCCGCCGGGCCTCTTCATCATCATCATCATTTCAGCCGAAAGACGTCCACTGCTGGACATAGGCCTCCCCCAAGCACCGCCACTTCGACCGGTTCTGTGCTTCCCGCATCCAGGCCTCTTAAGTTTACTTAATCTACCTTTCCGTTTCAGACAACCTACTGCCACCAATAGACTCAAAAGACTCGATATCGTCGACGATCCTCCAAGTGTACGAGAGCATTCAAGTTGAGGAGGCCAAGCCGAAGATCGAGGTTGACCGGCTGATCAAGCAGGAGGTAAAGCGCAGGCGGAAGGACTACGTGTGTCCGACGTGTAAGGTAGACCAGGGAACTGATGCGCAGTTCCACGCTCATCTGAAGACACATCCGCTGGAGTGCCTCACGTGTGGCAAGTGCTTCTTCAGGAGAGCCAACCTGTCCCTGCATATAAAGACACATTTAGGAATTAAGAATTATAAGTAAGTGTGGTTGGTGCTCTTTCTATATTAATTTCTTGTGTAATTATAATTATTATCTTCTCTTTCTTTTCGTGTATTTATTTCTTCTTACTTCTCAAACTTTGTCCGACCAGTAAGAAGCTACCAAGATAGCTTCATTTGTCTGGTTCAAATCCTGGATGTGCAGGGGCCGTACTATGACGACAAAAAAGATCATGGATCCATGATGGTTCCAGTGAGAGAGAGAGAGACAGAGCTGTATAAGACCTGTAGCAACATCCTTTTTTCTCTTGCTATTTAAATATTTTTTTCTGGCCCCACTAATGCCCGGTTAAGCAATAAAGGCTTTCCGGAGCCGATTGCGAGAAGGTCCTTACAAAAAAAAAAAAAACCTTTTTTCTCAACGGAATCATGATGGATCCATTATCTTTTTTCACGTCATAGTAAGGCTCCAGGTGGTTGTGCATGATGGGCAAGAAAGAAGTTGAGGCATGTTCTGTGAAGGGTCGATAATACCTCATTTGGTCAGATTGTTTCTACAACGGCCAAATCAGGCCCGCAATCGGTTAATCGGTTATAGGTTTCGGTTTTAAGGGTAAAAAAATTTAGAACAACGA
Organism: Cosmia pyralina; assembly: GCA_946251885.1. Classification (NCBI taxonomy): domain Eukaryota; kingdom Metazoa; phylum Arthropoda; class Insecta; order Lepidoptera; family Noctuidae; genus Cosmia; species Cosmia pyralina. Next base: position 24,625,272 of record OX276351.1, read on the forward strand.
AAATGAGAACAGGCTACCAAAACAAATGCTTGGGTAATTCATCGATGTAAAAATGTAAAACCCGTTGCCAGAATAATAACTAGGAAAATCCGCCATCAAATACATAGTAAGTTATTATTGTGTGGTCAGTGACCTCATGACATTGTCCTAGTCGCCGATACGACGATGACAACTCGCTTGACCGCAATGTCTGTATGTCTATTAGTGTGCTTATGATTTGAATGAAAACCATTCTTTGGCATTTTTTTTTAATAATTTGTTTATTGCTAGACTCGCGTTTAAACACCAGCTTACCTGATGGCAAGCGATGATGCATTTGATGAACATGCTTGCTTGTTATGATGTATTCTATCTCCTCCAGACTTACGGAAGTCCTAGGTCCTAGGTCATCCATCCAGAAATATACTCGTAAGGAATTACAGTGTGTTCTGATTTAGGTTTTTATCAATTCTTTGAAATGTTCTCTGTTTCGAATATATTCATTTTAAGAAAACTTACACAACAACAACTACAACACACAACAACACAACACAACAACCACACACACACACACACAACTTACTATTTGTAAGATTTTTATTTTTTTTAATTATTTCTTTGAGTATGCAGTAACATTATGTAGAAGAGGCCAATTTATTACAAGTTTTCACATACATTTTGTAATAAATTAAAAAATCTTCGTAAACAGCCTGAACCAAACACCACTAAAACTTAAAAATAGTACAAAAGTTTTACGAAAATTAATTAAAAAAAAAAATTGGTTACAGATCAAAGAAACATAGTCCAGGAAAATTAGTCAAATGAGGGCAAGGATCTCGGAATGAGAGATAGTCAGCAATAAACTTGTATAAACCTTTATTTTGACACTCTAAAACTTGTCTCAAAACCTACTTATCGTAGGGTGGACACCCTCTGAACTGAACTCTGATTGCGCTATACAGGATTTGCGTGATGTCATGTCATTGTGATGCGTAGTTCGTATGTGGCGATGTAAATGCCGCCACAGATTTACTTAATTGTTTTCTACTTAAAATGTAACTAAAGTATTTCTTCCTTAACTTTTAATTACACGAGTAGGTAAGTGTTATTAAATTATAAGATACTGAATTATTGAAAAAAAAAATAATAATAATTATAACGTAATAGTTAATAAAAAATGCAAATTATTTAGAATTATATATTTACAATAATTTATAAACGTTATACGGCGTATTTTTAATCGGGATTACAGGTTGATCTCGAATGATGCTCTAAATAGTTAAACACTGCGCGCGCTCTGCCCTCTATCTCGAAAATTTAAAAAAATATCTAAACAAAAGTTGTGTAGAATTTAATCCTCTACAATATTTATTATACATACAAATAGCATAAAACCCATAAGAAACGAGATATTTGCAATAAATGTGTAAAAAATAGTTTTTTTTTTATCTTTGATCTTGAAATATCTGTAGACGCGGACACCCTACGATAAGTAGGTTTTGAGACATGTTTTAGGGTGTCAAAATAAAGGTTTATACAAGTTTATAGCCGACTATCTCTCATTCTGAGGTGAAACCCCTAATATTCCTGGACTAACAATTAATTAAGTACTTAACATTTTTTTCAATTTCTGGATTCTACTATCAAACAAATCCAGGTCAACATCCCGGCACACCATGTTAAACCAATCCACATTAGCATGTTTATAGCTAGTTTTTAATGGATATTTGTAACCACCTTCCCTCGTTATTCCAGATGCGAGGTTTGCGAGAAGCGTTTCGTGACGCGTCAGAAGCTGTCGGAGCATCACAACGTGCACACGGGCCGCGCGCCCATCAAGTGCACCGTGTGCGACGACACCTTCCGCCGGTACTCCAACATGGTGCAGCACAGGTGGGTGCTGACAGTACGAGCCCTAGGAGGCCTGAGGATAATGTTCCCTATGACGCTAAACATTTTATAACGGCAGGAAGAAATCATGAAGATTAAACGTCCTATCCTGGGGACTTACTATGACGTCTTCGGTGGATGAAGGAGGATCCGCAGTAGTAGCCCGCGAAATTCAAATTTTCTTGCGTTTTTTGCAATTTGCAAGTCAGTGTCAGGTTGTGTCTTGATCAAAATATGTAATAAGTTAGATTTCGTGCGGATTCGTCGGATTTTCGAGATTTCGTGGCGATTCGTTTGACGAATCGCCACGAAATCTAACTTAGAGAGATGTATTGATGATTTTTATGGTTAAAGTTACGTGAATACATATTTGTCATAGGCGAGCATCATATTTTGATCAAGATACAACTTGTCACTGACCTGCAAATTGCAAAAACGCAAGAGAATTTGAATTTCGCGGCTACAATTGCACAATCACCTTAAAGCCATCAATGTTCCAGTGTGTGAGAGAGAGATGGAGCTATATACGATCGATAGTACCATCCTTTTTTCACAACGAAGTCACAATGGCAAAAACCTGAGATGCTTGGTTACGTGCACTGCAGTGCCAGTCCACAAAATGCGGATTTGACACGAATGTGGCATGAGTAAGATACTGGTCTTAGCAGCATGTATTATTTACAGTGATTATTATTTATCAGCACTAGAAGGCGTGGTTCAAACAAAGAGACTGCGAGTTCACGTGCTCCACGAAATATGGACGTTCAGGGCCGTACTCATCATTCTCCTGCCCTTATCCCAATCTATTTGGGGTCGGCGCAACATGTCCTTTTTTTCCATACTTCTCTATTATTCGTCATCTCGGTAGTCACCCCCTTTCTAGCCATGTCATCTTTCACACAATCCATCCATCGTTTCTTTGGTCTTCCCCTACTCTTATAGCCATCGACATTCATACTCAAAACTTTCCTCACGACATTTTCGTCACTCCTCCGTATCACATGCCCATACCATGACAGCCGATTTCCGCACAACTTTTCAGTCACCGGTGCCACTTTTAGACTTCCTCTTATGTACTCATTTCTTATTCTATCCATTCGTGTAACACCACACATCCCTCTTAGCATTCTCATCTCAGCTGCATGCAACTGCTTTTCATTCATCCCTTTTGTGGCCCAACATTCTGATCCATACAAGACAGCAGGTCTAACCATTGTTTTATATATCTTCCCCTTAAGTTTAAGGGGAATGCGGGAGTCGCAGATTGTCCCCGTGACCTGCCGCCATTTCATCCATCCAGTGTTAATCCTATGCTTAACCGTCCGATCTACTTCGCCATCGCTTTGCACGAGTGAACCGAGATACCGAAAGTCGGAGCAGACTGGGAGAAGCGCGCCATCAAGCGCTATGCCTCCAGAACTGGAGATACCGCCGAAATCGCAGAACATATATTCAGTTTTGGTTCTGCTGATTTTCAAGCCAACATTCTCCAGTTTCTGTTGCCATTTCTCCAATCTGCTCCGAATCTCAGGTAAATCTTCACCGACAAGAACAATGTCATCGGCAAACAGCATGCACCAGGGTGCCTCTTCCTGTAGATTCGATGTCAGAGCATCCATAATCAACAGGAAGAGGTAAGGACTTAAAGCCGACCCTTGGTGCAAGCCAACAGCCACATTGAACTCGTTGGTATTCCCAGCAGCCGACCGGACGTAGGTACGAGATTGACTGTACATAGCACGAATTAACTCTACATACTTCCCGGGCAAACCTTTCTCTTTCAAGGCCCACCACAACACATCCCGAGGTACCCTATCATACGCTTTCTCCAGATCAATGAACACCATGTGCAAGTTCTTGTGTGCACGTCTGTACTTCTCGCACAATTGGCGGAGTGCAAAAGTGGCGTCCGTTGTTCCTCGACCTGGCATAAACCCAAACTGGTTCGGGGTAATTTCACTCTCCTCTCGCAGTCTTTTCTCTATTACTTTCTCCCATACCTTCATACTATGTGACATGAGCTTTATTCCTCGATAGTTGTTGCAGTCCTGTACATCACCTTTATTCTTGAAGATGGGCACTAGCGAACTATTGCACCATTCTTGTGGGATCCCTCCTTCATGCAACAACTTATTAAAGAATAAAGTCAGCCACATACATCCATCTTCTTTTAAGCACTTCCATACTTCTACTGGTATATCATCTGGGCCCAAAGCCTTTCCATTTTTCATACTTTGAACTGCCTTTCTGACTTCATCCATGCTAATTTCCCTCACCAAACCCATATTTACTTGTACCTCTTTAAGCACACCATTCCATTCATTCTCTTCGTTCATTAGCCTTTCAAAATAAATCTTCCATCGTTCTTTTATTTCGTCATCTTTGGACAGAACCTTACCGGCGTCGTCTTTCATACATTTAATGTGAATAATATCTCTCGTTCTCCTTTCTCTTGCTTTTGTAATCCTGTAGAGCTCTTTCTGGCCTCTAGGGCGTACTATGACGTGTTAATGCCATCATGATTCCGTTGTGAAAAAAGTATGGTCTTATCGGTCGTATGTAGCTCCGTCTCTCTCTCTCTCTCTCACACTGGAATAATGATGGCTTTAAGAGCGCTATCACAATTTCTCTTGTATTTGAGCATTTGACTCGACTTTTGATATGTGATTGTGGTTTTGTTAGAGCCACAAAATTAAAAAAAAACATATGCCCAAGAAAGCTTGATTATTTCTCTTGGCAGTGTTCTAAATAAATATTTCAATTTGTTTACAAAAATCAGTAAAAACCTTGTCTCTGCAAAGGATGTTTCATAAAATTTTACTTTTGGACATGTTTTGATGCTTTGTTATATCGAAGATATAATAATTTAATCATTTAAAAAAATGTCCTTGGAACAACTGTATCTTCAACTTTGGAGTGCTCAATTCAGTTTTTTATGTTTCATACAGTAATACACCAAAAATAATTCCGTAAACCAGAGAGTTACTGACAATTTTTCGTCCGAAATTATATTTTTTATCTACGAATGTATAATCCAAATTCATACAAAATGTATTTAATAAATAAGGTTACTATGTTACCTTGCTTGATAAAAAAAATTAGTCTATTTAAAAGTAAAATAATATGTTTAATTAATTATTGTATGCAGTGCTAAAAATCAATGTAAATCTCGGGACACGCGGTCTTTAGCTTTAGACGCCGACGCATCGCATTATGTAGCAATTTAGCAGTTGTGATTACGTTTATTTTGAGTCATATAATAATTATTTTTTTGTTTATAGTGTGCAATTTCAATTTATGAAAAAATCACGGTCAAAATGTAATAGCGCCCTTAACACGTCGCATTAAGCCCTCTGCAATCCGAAGCCTCCCTAAAAGTTTGCATACTTCGGGTACTCAAACTTTTTATGTGGTATATCCATGAAAGTATTAGAAACAAAATTATCGTCATATAAAAAAAAATAAGTCAGATCCGTCAAATAGACAGTGACTTGTTTACAAATATTTATGTTATATTTTTTAAGTACAGTACAACTATTTCCTTAATGTGCCTCGGCAAACTTCGTGTTTCGTCTGTACTGTACAAAGCTTTTACGTAGTCTTACAATTTGTGTATTTTAATTTAGAGAACGTATAATTTTAGGTCGATTTAAAAGTATTTATATTTAATCATAATTATGATATCGTGAACATTATCGTGGTGTGGTATCGTATCGTGTTTCGTGTCTCGAATTGTCGAACAGAATTTAAGATAATACAGGATGCAAGTGTAAACAGTGGCAACCTTTTAAGGGTTCATTGTACTCATCATTATGAACAACTTTTACTATGGGACCAAACCTGGAATCGCGAAAAAAAAATGATCGGCTGTTCAGTATTCATTTATGTTCGCATAATTCGGCAAAATTTAGGGAACAGCTGATTTTTTTTTCACGATTTCAGGTTTGGTCCCATATTAAAAGTTGTTCATAATGATGAGTACAATGACCCCTTAAGAGGTTGCCACTGTTTACACTTACACCCTGTATTTTGATTTGAGATTGTAAAATGTGATCATACAGAGGCATGATTTATAAAATGATTGTGTAATCTTATAGATACAGTATATGTATATATAAGATAGTTTTGAAGCAGATAAATAAAGCATAAGGACGTCCCGCTTCGTTCGCTCCCAGCGTGGACGGAGTTTCCTATAACTTCATCGACGGACGATCCGCGCCACGTAGTGGTGCTGTGAAACAAGTCCACTTGCGGATCGTCCGTCCCGTCCCGGACGTCTGCCTCAACGTCCGCTGCGGTTGGGCACGAGGTGACCGGGAGTTGACGCAGTGGACGGACAGAGTGAAAACAGACAAATCAAAACTATCTACAGGCTGTAACAAAAAGGTGTGGTCAAACTTTAGGGTGTGGTACAGACCATCACACTGAACAACTTTTTCCATAGGACCAACATCGTAATCACCTGTTCAGAACTTCAATACCTACTCGACCCAAATTTAAGTGACGTCTGATAATTTTTTCTCGATTACGATGTTGGTCCTATGGAAAAAGTTGTTCAGTGTGATGGTCTGTACCACACCCTTAAGTTTGACCACACCTTTTGAATCGAATATAATTACTCGCATACACATAATTATACTCTGTACGTACATGTTGTTAGTTAGCTGTACAGTCGTCCGACGAAGCCCGAGCTGCATACGAAGTTCGGCGAACCACGTAAGCAGCTCGGGCTCTCGTCGGACGACTGTATGGTGTGTAAGACTGTGGCTACACTGTGTACTGCATGTGTAGGGACCGCCACCACCTGTCCAAGCGCGCCAAGGTGCGCGACTTCGTGTGCCAGTGCGGCCTGGTGTTCCACTCGCGCGCCAAGCTGCGCTGGCACCAGGAGACGCACGCGGACCGGCCGCGCGCCTGCCTGTACTGCAGCGACAAGTTCGTGCACGCGGCGTCGCTCACGCGCCACGTGCGGCGCTCGCACAACGAGTACTTCCTCGCCGACCGCCACAAGGGCAAGCAGGAGAACGTGCAGTGTCCCGTCTGCAAGCAGGTCAGTACATCTACTGTGTATACAGTGTTCACTTTTTGAACATTGTAAATATAAAATAGGTTCCAAAAAAGTTTTTTTTTTTGCTGACTTTTTTTATTGTGAAAATTATACCAATACTTTCCAAGCAGGCCATTGTAAGTTCTGTTTGAATAAATTGACACAATTACTTTGCCATCATCTGCCTAGTCATTTCCCAACTGTTGGCGTCGGCTTCCAGTCTAACCGGATGCAGCTGAATACAAGTATTTTTACATGGAGCGACTGCCTATCTGACCTCTTCAACCCAGTTATTGGGTAATACGATACCTCTTGGTAAGACTAGCTGTCAGACTTTCGGGCTTCTGACGACCCATAACGACTGTCAAAGATCCACGAATGACAGCCGGGACAAACGGCTTAACGTGCTCTCCGAGGCACGGAGTGGTCTTGGTACGTAAAGATGTTCGTTCACCCGTCCACGGACCAACCTCGACCAGCGTAGCTTAACATCGAAGATGTTAAAATAAAGTGATCTTTATATTTAAGCTAGGCTTGTCGCGGTTGGCTGTTTTTATTTAGACATTACTTTGTGTTCTTACAAATAATTTGGAAGTCAGATTTTATCCTATCTAATATTATAAATGCGAAAGTAAGTTTGTTTGTTTGTTACGTTTTCACGCCTAAACCACTAACCGATCATCCTAAGTACTGTTCCCGAGGAAAACAACAATTACGTTGATGATAATAGATGGCGCCACGTGTCTTTCGAAGCATGATTGAATTATATTATTACAAGCAGAGTACAACCCGAATTGATTGTCAAATTCTAAATTAACGCGAGCAAAGTTATAACATGAGTTCTAACCGTCGGGCGTGTGTTACAGGTGTACCTGCGCTCGAACCTGCGCACGCACTTGCAGACGCACAGCGGGCAGCGGCCCTACATGTGCATCATCTGCAACAAGTCGTTCACCACCAAGTGGAACCTCAAGCTGCACCGCTGGACGCACGCGTCGCGCTCCGCCAAGCCCTACAAGTGCAGCCTGTGCAAGGGCGCCTTCATCCGCCAGACCGAGTACATCTCGCACATGAACGCGCACAAGTCCGTGCGGCCCTACACCTGCAACTACTGCGGCTGCCAGTTCATCCGCAAGTACAACTGCCAGCGTCACGTGCGCGAGCACGAGATGGCCAAGAAGTACGTGTGCAAGGTGGCCGAGTGCGGCAAGTCGTTCCACCGGAGCTACTACCTGTCCGAGCACATGAAGGTGCACAGCGGCGCGCGGCCCTTCGCCTGCAACATCTGCGGCAAGACGTCCAGCAACAAGTCCAACCACAACAAGCACGTCAAGATCCACCACGCGCGCGAGCCCGTCGCCACCGAGGCGTAAGACCCGCCGCGCGTTGCTGCGCAGGCGCAGCCGACAACACTGCGACTCGTTACCCTTGCGTACGTTAACTTACTTTTATATTCCAACTGAGTTCACACTTTTAATAGTTAACCAAACCATTTCTTAGTGTTATAACGTTATTTTCTTGATACTATGATTTTGTTGAAAAAGTTCGCAGCAACGCCGCGTGCCGGACGCCATGTAAATATCTAGTTAAATTTGAATTTATTATAATTGTTGTAAATACAGGACCAAGCGTGTACATTTGGGGTGGAGTTGTGTGGTGAAGAGCATTTCGAGGTCAGCAGTATGGCGCACCACACGTTATGTACGAGAACTTCATTCGTGTATTATACTAGATTTGTTAATGTCGAAACAAGCTTTAATTGCGGAAAATTACGAAATGATAAAAGTGCGTGAAAATGCCGACGATGAGTTTGTTTTTGTGCCTTATAGATTGAACAGAGAGAATCTTTTTGCAATTTCCACTAATTTGAGGGAATTATGGATTAAATGACTGCTTATAACAGTAACACGGACACCTAGAGATGAATCATTTAACTTGTAATGTGTTGTATGTCGTAGCTCTCCCTGCGTGACACAGGGCTCTGGTTGTGAAATACATTTAGTGCGCTGGCGCTGTGTATAATCTGTGGTGCGTCATAATCTAATATAAAATAGTCAAATTAATAAGGGCATTTCGGTATAGGTACCCCGCTACACTTTATATTATTTTATACTTATATTATAGTAATTTCACTATGCTTCCATTTTATAAGCTCAGGCTGAGGTTGTGGCTTTGCGCATTTGGTGAAGGCAACATATCATTTTTGTAAAGATTTATTATTATCTCAATTAAACAACAACTAAATTTTATGCAATATTTTCAGTGATTGTTTATCTAACATAAGAGCATAGCCAAAATAGATTGCTGTTATATTTTTAGTAAGGAATTTAGAAATGAATTGATGATCAGCGGAGCCACACCCGTCAGCCGCGAGGTATAACGTGTAACTTTAAATTTTAGTCAAATTGACATCCCCCCGGGACTTACTAATAACTCATTGTAAAAGTATTTTAACACTTACGTTATTTAGATTATTTTATGTAAATATCACTTTAATTACATTTAATTTATTATTATTACATTTTTGTATTGTTACTACGTATTATTCCGTTTTTTTACGTAAGGTATGAGGTGATACAATGTGTGCTCTAAGCACTGGTCGTGGTTTATGATATCTCAATTCGCAGAGCGAAAGAGATGTAAATTCAGAGCTCGTGTCTCTTTGTTTAACTCGAGCTGCGAACGCTAAACATCACGAACTGGTTTCTATTAGAAGGTGTTTTGAGAAACAGGATCGCTCAAGAGTCAATGAATTCTGATGAAATTTGAGACGGCATCCAATTGAAATCCGTCGGTATTTAGAAGACACACGTTACCAAAATTTTGCGTTTCTAAAGCCGTGTCCCCTGTGCGTGTTTTTTCGAATCATTACACAAAAACATCGCAACAAAAAGGCGTGGCCATACACATTTGTGTATGCAAACACGATGTTTTTGTTTTCCGAGCTGCATGGAAAACATATCTCGCGCGGGGGAAGAGGAGAAGGGTTTGTTTCATTTTCAACTTCCGCGCGCACCGCGCACATCTGTTGTCAAACTGATAGCACGTCTTCCTCGTTGGAACTCTACGATATCTTCACAAAATGTTATCTACTGACATCTACACAAAATGAGTAACTAAAAATATTTCAATACGCAGGAGACAGCTTGTGTATGAAAACAAATATTTATGTGTAAGATTTTTTATGTAGGGTTTCGTAAAAAGACGCGCAGGAGACACGGCTTTACACGTTGTCACATTTATTTATGAACTTTATTTTAATGATCTTTTCGTTTCACAAATATTATTTCTATATTATTATTGTTTGTTTGGTATTTTCCTAAAATATTTAGACGAGTAGTGCAATCGCATTTGTTGTTAACTTATTGTTATTTATCATTTGATGAGGAAAAATGTATGAAATCACCTGCGACGATCGTGTGTAATCAACATTTTTTTCAGAGATACAAAGCAATAATATGATTAATATCAGTTATAATTATATATTTTTATCACAAGAGTCCTCTTTGACGATAATGATTAATTATACATGGTCGGTGCGCATTACGTTGGAAAAGACGAAATTAATGAGGTTAAAACCTCTGATAGTCTTGTCTTTTCGTAATGTTATATAACAATTGGTTTGCAAATGTACTGTAGGTATATTTTTCTATATTTTATGTTGATATAATATTCTGTCATGAATCACACCAGCTGTGTTCATAAAAGACTGAGCGATAATGAAGGGTGAGGCTCGACGACTTAATAACGAAGCGCCTTTACTTCTCTAGCCCCGCTAGAGGAACTTTTGAGTACTCTATGGTCTATCTATACAGGATAAGTTTTTAAGCAGTGTGCAAATTTTCACAGGGTGTTTTACCCATGAATTTGAACAACTTTTACTATGGGACCAAACCTGAAATCGCGAAAAAACAATCGGCTATTTCATACAAAAGTTCATTACCTACATTTTGATGAGTTTGGTGTAGATAAATGTATTATGCATGGGTGGAACACCCTGTGAAAATTTGCGCACTGCTTAAACAAATATCCTGTAGAATCACTATAGTACACAACATGTCCCTTAATTAAAGCAAACCCTCTTAGGGGGTCATTGTACTCATCATTATGGACAACTTTTACTATCGAACCAAACCTGAAATCGCAAAAAAAAAATCAGCTATTTCATACAAAAGTTCAATACCTACTCAACCAAAATGTATCAAACAGCTGTTTTTTTTTCGCGATTTCAGGTTTGGTCCCATAGTAAAAGTTGTTCATAATAATGAGTACAATGACCCGTGAAGAGGGATTGCGTTAATTACGCGACATGTTGTATTATGTACACTTGACAGTACGGGCGGCGAGTGGTACGATATTGGTGCCGATTCTGTTGTACACCGAACTAAACTAACTAAACTATCACTAAAATTCCTTACTTTTTGCTATGAGAATCTTAGTGCTATTCTGACAAAAAAAACCTCTAAATTTAATAACAATTTTGACACAACTAAAATCGAGTTTGACAATCGTGACTCCGCGTGGTATAGTGCCTGTAGTATATTTGACCCGGTGGCTTTAATTGGAACTAACGAAATCACTATGAAGTGACAGGCTTGTCATATTTTGTTCACCGACATCGCTGTCGTTACCGGGTCAAATATCTTTTAGAGCTGGAGGGGCGCAGGGAGGGGGCAGCTTCAACGTGTTTTATATGGAATGTAGGTACCTTTTTTTGGTACTTACCTTTTTTTTGGTACCTTTTTTTTTGGTACTTTTTTTTTTTGGTGCCTACATGTTGAGTCATAGGGGTTCATGGGTTTTATAAAGGGGGGCCAAATTTTCATTATTTTTGCGATAGGATTCACCGTTTTCGAGATATATGCAAAAGAAAATAAAAAAATACACTACTGCTTTTGCATCCGAAGTCAAGGTCTCGGTGTGAATTTTAGTTCATATCAACTAATTTTATTCCACACCTTTTTAATCGCGATTAAACCTAGTCTGATTTAGTTTAACAATTAAAATTTTAGGTGACAACCATGTGAAAACAGTCAAATTCAGAATAGCAAAATTGCCATTTTCACTAAAGTAATAACTCCGTACAATCTTAGTCCTGTCAAACTAAAATATAGTTAAGTTGTGTCACTTTAGTCAATTTCAGAATGGGAAATCGTCGTTTGACAGGAATAAACTAAATTTTAGTGATTTTTAGTCTAGTTTAGTGGCATTTGTGACAAGAGAATCGGCACCATTGTCTTACCGATCGTAGTTTTTATCAAATTGCAACTTTTTATAATATTGTTATGACTTTACGGTTTTACTCAAGCACATATTTCGGGTTTTCCGTTGCAATAACTAAGCTCTTTATTATAAATTGATCGTTCAGCGAAGTTGGGAGTCGAACCGAACTGGCGCTGCACAAATAATCATAATTATTTTTCTCTGAAAGTTTTAAACATACAAACTCATATAGGTACAAGTTTTAACTTAAATAACGCGCAACCTCTTAAGGGGTCATTGTACTCATCATTATGAACAACTTACTACGGGACCAAACCTGAAACATTTTGACGAGTTATGTGAACATAAATGTAGAGAACAGCAGATTTTTGTTCACAGTTTCAGTTTTGGTCCCATAGTAAAAGTTGTTTATAATGATGACATCAAAATGTGCAATTATGTCAGTACGCATTGTGTGCGTACAAGTATGTATGCATGCTTGCACACACGTGCTTGAAACCTTATTCATTGAGTTTGTTAAAGATTATTCTGTCGTTGTCATTTTATATTCAACGGAGCGAGACGACGATATCTATAGTTGAAAAATATTAAATAAGATATAAAGGGGTGCTTCGTATTAAGTCGTAGAGTCTAACAAAGCTCTCAGTAAAAAACGATGTATGGTATATATTTTACACATAAAACAATGATCTCGTATTTTATAAACACAATGTAAAACAAATTGCTGTTTTTTTTTTGTTTATGTTGTATTTAAATCTTTTATATAGCGCAAGTTGGTCGGCTCGCAAACGTACCACAGTTTTGTTTGATGTCGACAGAAAATGCTTTAAGGTGAAAGCGCCAGCCCGCAAAATTCAAATTTTCTTATGTTTCTTGTATTTGCAAGTCAATATTAGGTTGTATGTTGATCAAAATATGATGATAATAATAAATGTCATCAATACAACTTTAAGACCAGGTAATCCTATTGAATGACTGTTTCATAAAATCTTGATATTCGAGGATTATACTAACTTATGGAGCTGTATTACTGATTCTGATGATTATAATTCTGTAAATACATATTTGTTACGGTTGCGAATTATCAAAAATCAAACTTATCTAATTTAATACCGACTTGCAAATTGCAAAATACGTAAGAAAATTTGAATTTCGCGAACTACCCTGGCGCTTCCCTCCTAATTTAAAACAAGTTATTTAAGTTCTCAAGTTCACTACAGATGTAAATGTTGTGGAAATGTAAAACTGCCATACGATTAGGTATCATAAAAAAGATATCGAGTTTTCGTTTTAAAGCTGCTGACTTGCGCTAACCCTACATGCACGGTATTGTGATTTTAAGTAAACAATCTTGTTCTACAACCCAATTCAATGAACTGCGCCGATAGTAAAGCTGATCGATTTCGTAACTGGTTTTTGAATACCGGTAAAAAGATTTGATCACAATGATCTATATAAATAAAAAGAGAAGTCCAGCCCAAACCCTTGGACCTAGAAAGCTGAAATTTTGCACAGAGGTTCCCTTTATAATGTAGACAAGGAATAAGGAAGGAATTCCCAGTAGTATGTTCCCGTGGGATATTTTCCGACAACTACGCGGGCTAAGCCGCTGGCAAAAGCTAGTCTTACATAATCCAAGTGTTGGAGCCATACTTATAAATTGGCAGTATAGTCCTTTAATTCTAAACGCCTTATAAATAAGGTTGAATTTTGCAATTCAGTGAAATATAACGCAGGAGAAGTGCAGGAGTGTCGCATACCGTGCATTGTCTGTGTAAAAACGACGTAAATAGCTGTAATCTTGCTCGTAACTCAGTTATTAGAAGAAATTGGTTATTTATTTTATTCGTATAAGTTCTTAGTTTACTTGTACATAATGTTAGGTAATTTTTTAATTGATCTTAAAATGTGGGTGGTACACCAAATTCAGTTCGGCGGGGTCACTGGACTGAACAGTTTGTGTCTGCAATAAATTATATTAAGAACTTATACATGGACTCGTTTTTATTTGAACCTGTGAGCTAGAATAATTTATTATGTTTTTCGGAAGGTTTCAAGCAACTATACCTCTGATATTTAATTTGCTAGACCATAATGACAGCCGCGATGGACTTTTTTGTTGTCATTATGACATTTTAGTCGTCTAACATGACTAAAATATCAAAATGATAAAAAAAGGTTGGTCTAGTAAATTAAAAACAGAATAAACGAACCACGGACTAGAAAAAAAAGGACTCCGCGCCACGCATATCGAAAGTGAAGCACAGTAAGTATGCCGAGACCGTTTGTACAAACACGCCTCACGCACACATTTACATCATAGTATGCCGACCGGCCGCCATTAAGTGACTGACACGACGGCGTCTTTGTCAAATCACGCACACATAGACATCACATAGATCGGTACGGTGCTTCACTTTCTATACGCACGGCGCGGAGTCCTTCTTTTTTTTTTCTAGTCCGTGAAACGAACTTGCCAATCCATCTATCCAATTGAAAATTCCAGTTACTACAAGAAGAATCGATCTGTGGCAAATATTATTGTAGTAAAGCCATTTGTTTGACAAGTCACGATAAGTAGGCAGTTTATTGACATAACATCTGATTTATTGTGTCATAGTCAATAATCAGTGGATTGCCGTTTCCCTTTTCCTAATGCGTCTTTACAAGACGCAAGCGATATCGGAATCTAAACAATAGATAGGTACATACGCACGGCTCTCGCATGTCATAACTTGTGTGGCGGACAATTCTGCTCGTCATCAGTACTTACTCTATTATGTATTTACATTAATAGGACAGTCACCGTAAACTTAAAAATCGCGTTAGGTCGCATAAAATTGCATTGCAAGGGACTTTCACCACCTACGATTAAGTTCCTATTAACTTACTTGACAGATAATTTCATACAAATTCTGTTCGTAGCTATTCGGACATCGTGAACTTAGACCCTCGGCGTATTGTAGGTATTTGTATTTTTTGGGATGTTGTTAGGATAATAATAATATAGGGTGACTGGTAATAAGTGTCCGATTCTTAAACACCTGATTGTACACATGATAACAAACAAGTTTTACTAGGGACCAAAACTGAAATCGCGAAAAAACTAGCGGCTATTCTCTAAGTTAGGGGGGCCTGGTGAAACGTAGGTAACACAGGTATTTTATATGCCTTTTTCGGGCACCAGTCTCTCACAAAATGTTACCTAACCCTATTTTTTAGATTAAGCCTTTCCTGCCCACAACAACATTTGTGATGAGAAAATAAATAAATAGGTAAATTAAAAAAAAAAACGTGTTCGTATTACTCGTCAAAATGTAGGGAACAGTTGATTTTTTTTCGCTCTGATTTCAGGTTTGTTCTCATAGTAAAAGTGTTTGTTTTCATGAGTACAATCATGTGGCCAGTTACCCTTATGTATTGACCAATAGTGTAAAACTAAGTTAGCAGTTTCGAAAGACCTGGAGCTAGACCACCACCTCTTAAAGCAGTATTATTTTAATCTTACATGAGTGTGGGAAAGAGATGGAGCTAGACGTCCTGTATAGCTCCATCTCTTTCTCACACTGAAGTAACATTCAAATAATACTGCTTTAAGAAGTGGTGGTTGGCCCCCTGAGGTGATTGCGTGGTGCTTGAAAAACCTCGAAATTATCGGACTTCATGCATCCTACGGAAAAGTCACAGTACCTATGCAAACAGCCGTAGCTCTGTAACTCGAGATAAGTTAGGTATCTACAGGCACTTCAAACATTGGCCATTTTTCCAAAATGTTCGAAATTATAGTTTTAGCCGTTTTTCGAGTAGGATATCGGTTAAAATACTCATTCTACGAGAAAGTCGTGACAGATGAAGTTATTTAGCTTTAATTTAAGCACAACACCATGTTAAATCGAAAAAACCGGCCAAGTGCGAGTCGGACTGGAACACTAAGGGATCCGTACTACCGGCACCGTACAATATTTAACACTACATATGAATATTAAAAAAAACTTTTTTACAAAAAAATACAACCGACTTCCAAAAACAACACTACAAAGTGAAAAATAACTTTAATTTCGGAAGTCGGTGTCTAGTTAAATGTATTTTCGTTTTTTGCCACCGACTTCCGAAATTAAAGTTATTTTTCACTTTGTAGTGGTGTTTTTGGAAGTCCAAAAACAACACTACAAAGTGAAAAATAACTTTAATTTCGGAAGTCGGTGTCTAGTTAAATGTATTTTCGTTTTTTGCCACCGACTTCCGAAATTAAAGTTATTTTTCACTTTGTAGTGGTGTTTTTGGAAGTCGGTTTTGTATTTTTTTGTAAAAAAGTTTTTATTTTTCACATTTTAGTTGTGTACCTACCCCACACAAATTCTAATACCACTATCTGCAAAACAAACTAGAACATCGTCCATATAAAAGTGGGGAAAAAATACGTATTATTGAAGCTAACTCAAAAACTACCGCAGTAAAGTTAATCAATTTTATATGGGACCAACTGTGATGTACCCTCTCGAATAAAACAAAAAAAATCCAAATCGGTCCAGCCATCTTCGAGTAATTGGGGAACATACATAAAAAAAAAAAATAAAAAAAAAAAAAAAAGTTCCGACGAATTGAGAACCTCCTCCTTTTTAAAGTCGGTTAAAAATACTGGTATTCAGCTGCATCAGGTAATACTGGAAGCCGACCCCAACATAGTTGGGAAAAGGCTAGGCAGATTGATGAATATTTAGAAAAAAAGACTAGTTTAAAAAAAAACACGTTGTATGGGGACCCCTTTTCATTTTTAACTTTGTTAAAAATAATATTTTTCATCTTAAATTTCAACTATAGCAAAGATAACTTTGTATTTCATAATGCTTCTGTGTTATGTATCCGTGTATTTGTATGCATGTAGGTACTGGTTACATAAGTACCTACAGGATTACAGAAGTTTCAAATTCCCAACTTCTTTTATATGTAGTTGTTGCGATAGAGCTCGTGCAAAAATGGTCTGAAACTGACAACTTTTGCGGTTGGTTTTTTCATTTTTGAAAAAATTATGTTTGTAGGTCTATAATTGATGAGTTCTAGACAATGACAGACATGGCAGGTTAAGAAAAAAAAAGGAGTTTATTTTCTGGGGACCCCCTATAATTTTTAACTTTATTTTATTTTTATTATTTGGTGTTTTAGCAGCAATAGATATTTCTATATGTAGTGTAGATGTGCGCTGGTCCTGACAAACACATATTCCATCTTCTGGGAACTCAATTCATGGATTTTCACAACGTTATCAATATAATTCTCTACAGGTCGTCCCTGATATTATTTTATATCGGATCATTGCTGCTGTTATACAAATATAAATATTACATATAGTTATTTTCCATTATGAGTTTTATTTTAGCTTGTCATGCAACAATGTGGAGGTTTGCGTCAATGAGCTTTATGTAACGCGGTGCGGTTGCGAGCGGGGAGCGGACAGAAATACCTAAAATATTAAAGAAGACGTGTTTCTTTGTCTTTGTGTAGACTCGAGTTTTATTTCTTGTTATAAAGCTCGAGTGCTGTGGTGAATTGATTAGCTAGACTCCCTAAGATAGAGGCGGGAACTGACATAATCTGAACTCAAAGCACGAGCTAAGTCGGTAAGGTATAGACAGGGTTACTTTACTGGTAATATGTTGTCAATCCATTAGAGGGATGTAGGAGAGGTCATTTGCAACCAAATTACCTAGGTACCCCTCGTTAAAAAAAAATCCACATTGTTTTTTTTTATAAATTTTCAAAGTTGTATTAAAATTTTAATGCAACGAGGGTACCCAATTGATGCAGTCCACTGTACTTTCCGCAGATAATTTCAAAAAAATATAAAATGTCAAATTTACATAGGGGTCAGAAAGGGGTCATTTGGTTGCAAATGACCTCTCCTACATCCCCTTAATAGATTGCCGACATCACCAATAACATTGTAGATCTCTGCCTCGGACCTCTATACCGGTAGATATTACACTATATCTAGGATTGTACATAGGATCCATCCTATCTTTTAGAATCATATCTGTGTATTATTAATACATTATGTCATTCTTATAAACTAAATAAATAAATAAATTATCATTTTCATATTATAATCTCGTACTACAATTTATTTATACAACATCATAGTTCTTTGATCCTTTAAATTGTCATATTAGGTTGGGGAAAAAGTCTTTTCGCATTATAGTATGTATGAACTTAAAATAAAATCTCTTTGGCAATACTATTTGTATCTGGCTGGTTTTGGTATCATTGAAAGTTTAAATTTTAAAGAACATAATTCCAAATTCAAATTAGGAAAATGTGTGATTTTCATTTGTTATTCGTACTGTCAAGACGAGTGAATCTAATGAAGAAATTCGATACATTTTAAAATTTTACTACAAAAAAGGTAAAAATGCTACGCAAGCCGCGAAATAAATTTGCGATGTTTATGGACCCAGTGCAGTGTCTGTGAGAGTAGCACAAATTTGGTTTAAGCGTTTTCAATCCGGAAATTTTGATGGCAAAGATGCACGTCGCTCTGATCGCCCTATTACGGATAAAATGGATGCCATTTTTGAAAAAGTGGAGCAAGATCGGCATATCAGTAGTTACGACGTAGCTGAAGAACTGGGAATTGACCACAAAACAGTTTTGGCGCATTTGAAAAAAACTGGGTACACAAAAAAGCTCGATATTTGGGTACCTCACGAGCTCACTGAAAGAAACCTAATGAACCGTGTACTCATTTGTGATTCTTTATTACGACGTAATGAAACCGAACCATTTTTGAAGAAGCTGATAACTGGTGATGAAAAGTGGATCACGTACGACAAGAACGTGCGAAAAAGGTCGTGGTAAAAGGCCGGTCAGGCTTCACAGACTGTGGCGAAACCCGGGTTAACTCGCATCAAGGTGATGCTGTGTGTGTGGTGGGATGGGAAGGGCATTATTCATTATGAGCTGTTACCATCAGGCAGGACCATCCATTCTGAACTCTACTGCGAACAACTGATGAGATTAAAGCAAGAAGTTGAGAGAAAGCGGCCGGAATTAATCAACAGAAGGGGTGTGGTTTTTCATCATGATAACGCTAGACCTCACACATCTTTAGCCACTCAGCAAAAATTAAGAGAGTTTGGCTGGGAGGTGTTAATGCATCCGCCGTATAGTCCTGACCTTGCACCTTCAGATTTCCACCTGCTTCGGTCTCTTCAGAATCCTTTAGGCAGTGTCAGGTTAACATTACGAGAGGACAGCCAAAACCACTTGTCGCAGTATTTTGATCAGAAGTCCCAAAATTTCTATAGCAATGGGATCATGTCCCTACCTACAAGATGGCAAAAAGTTATCGAACAAAATGGTACCTACATACTTTAGATAAATGTAAATAATGTATATTAAAAAATGTTTTGAATTTTCTTAAAAAATGCGAAGAAACTTTTTCCCCAACCTATTATAATAACATTGTTGTAATGGAGAACGAGTCTGTTGTGTGTAGGTACTACAATTGCGTTGGCTGTGTGTATTAAGTTGGCCAAGTGCGTGTCGGACCACCCACAATGAAACTACAAATGACTAGGTACTTACTACTAAATTAATGATAATGAAACTACAGATTACCGATTTTCGGACTTTTTCGTTTGCTGTGAGACCTTGCAAATTGTCACAATAATTAATCGCCTTACAATATAGAATACGTATGACAGTAGACAAACTGAAAAGGCAAAATCACATAAGTAATTTTATGGACGGATTTTGTACCAACAAAATCCGTCCATAAAATAACTTATGTGATTTTGCCTTTTCCTGGTGCCTTTGCCTTTTTTTAATTTCCTGGTGGAAATTATGAAAATAAATGTGAAAATTCATTATTTAATACGTATTCAATATGGCAAGACCTGTTTCTATGATCCTATCTAACAACAAATGTCAAAAATCTTTAATCAAAGACGAAATGATTCATATGTTTAATAAAACATGGAATGTAAAACATGTGTGGAATGTAATAACATTATCATATAAATATGACTCATAGATCTGTGATCCTAGATATACATATAATAATGTAAAACCTTCCTTTTACACTTGCCGTTTGACAATTGTGTTACAGCAGATATTAGTCAAAATACTTAATCATAAAAAAATAAAAACTACTTAGGTATAAATGAATGATTTTCGGACTTTTCCTTTGTACTGTGAGACTGCTTCTTGCCTTTCATGATTCTAAGTCAACAGAAGTACCTACCCTACAGGGTGTGTCAAAAAAGTGTGGTATAAACTGAACCAGCTTTCACATCGTAGTCTAGAAAAAATTACCGAATGATAACCCTTCACTGTCGTACCTTACTTACCTACCTACTCACAAAGTCACAACTAAGCTACTACCCACACTATCGGCACCTGGGTATATACTCGTATATTACCGCCCCGCCTCGCGTGCAGTGGGGCCACGACCTGATTAACGTAATTAAAACAATCGAATGTTTTACAAATGGTAATTATTGCCGCAATAAAATAAATCATATCTCCTGTCGGGTAACTGACCTCTGAATAAGAACAAACGTTTTAAAAGTAACGTCAATATAAACAGATAACCTTTACATACGAGTTTTGCGTTTCAATTAAGTATCTTAATAAAAGCCATCTTTTTTATAATTATCGCGTGGTGAGTAGGTAAGTAATGCTAATTCATTAATTTGGTATCAATGAGCGCGAGGTTGGGTTTTTAACACTATTTATTAGGTAGGTACGCTTTATTTTTACCCGACTACGGCGAAGCAAAAAGGAGTGTTATGATTTTGACCGGTATGTACGTATGTAGGTATGTATGTTCATCTGTTCCCTCATTACTTCTAAAATGCTTATCATAATTTGACAAGTGAGGTATCGTAGGAAGCGTCTTGATTGTCCGCTGGTTGTAGGCTATGTGACGTCATATTAAATTGAATATGGCGCCCTCTAGAGGATAAAGTAGTAAATGAACTAAAAAAAAAATTTTTCAATTATGCCGTGTTTGGTATCAAATGAAAGGGCTTAATTAGCACAATTCAAAAATATATACATTGTTAATTATTGCTCGTGGCTTTGCTTGCATGCACCCGAAAATTGGGAATAATGTCTAAAACTCATGCCTCATATGTGAGCCAAACTTATTTTCTCTGCAAGCCTACCCAAAATACATATGTAATAATTATTCTTCTTTAAAAACGTAAAGTGGTTCTGCAAGAAATTATAACCCCAAAATAATTTAATAAATATAAATAAATAAATAAAATAAATTTATTTCAGGTAGGAACCCATATCATACAACATCTTTAAATTATACAAAAATCAATGCACACAACAATAAACACAAACGAATAAATATAACATGAACACACAAATTGGATATATCAAATTCATAATCAATCAAAATTAACTTATAGTCTCCTACGAGCGACACTATATGCAACGTGCCTGTCACAGCAGTGTCGCACATAAGGGCAGTCCAACCTATTTGCTATCATAACCAGAACGGAATTGGAGCTGGCTCGCACTCTGCGCACAAGAGACGCACAGCGCTTCCGAATGGTCGCATGAAAACAGTCCGTGTGCGCCCATGCGAACATACCTGAAGCGCTGCAGTAGCGAGGCAGACCCAAAACCGCTCTGAAAGCGTTGTTAAATTGAATGCGGAGGGTGTTGTAGCTTTTCTGTGTGTAATTAGCCCACAGGCTGCAGGTGTACATGGACGTGCAATGTGCTTGGAAAAGAGTTATTTTCACGCCATCCGAGCAACGCGCAAACCTGCGGGCCAGCATATTAGCTCTTTTAGGTAAAGCCCTCCGCTCCCGTTCCAAGTCAGCATGATCCCTGAGGTCAGCCGTGACTATATGTCCCAGGTATTTAAACTGATTCACCCTGTCTAAGGGTACACTATTTAGAAACACGGGTGGTACATAATCGGGGCATATAGCACCAGCGGCCTCAAAGATCATGTACTGACTCTTCTTAATATTATAAATAAGTCCATGCTTAACAGCGTAATCCTCACATGTCGCTATCAATCTCCTTAGGCCACAAATCGACGCGCTAAGCAGAACCATATCGTCTGCATAGCTTAAATTGTTGATACACACATCGTCTACATGACAGCCGACATGCTGACTGCTCAGCGCGACGATCAGCGCGTCCATGTAAAGATTGAATAACGAGGGTGAGGTCAATCCGCCCTGCCTCACACCACATTGCAATCGAAATGGCTCCGACACTGCCCCCGACCGTCTGACGCTGTTGACTTGGTGCGTATACCAATACTTGAAGATGGTAACAAGTTCTGATGGTAGATTGATACTCTCAAGTTTTTGCCACAAGAGATCATACGCCACCAAATCAAAAGCCCTGGACAAGTCGAGAAAACACGCATATACCGGGGTTTTACGGTCATTATAGTAACTAACGGTATGCTTAAGACACAGTATGGCACTTTCCGTTGATAATCGGGGCCTAAATCCAAACTGATTATCGTGCAGAGATATATACTTACTTAACTGTAAAAAAAACCGCGGTTTTTTTTAAATTAATGCATAGACTAATAAAGGCAGGTTTAAGGCCGCGCAGCGCGGTTTTTTTTGTAAATTAATGCATAATAATAGGGGTTACAGTATGAAATTGCCGTTTATTGTAATGGGTGATTCATTTGGAGTTACTTTTTCCAAAACTAAAAAAAATACGAATACAACAAATTTATCAGGTAATCTTTATTATAATACAAAAGAACCATTCCTTACATTTACTTTTTAAGGATTATTTCTTTCAAATGTTGTCCGTAATTATCGGTCACCATTGACAGACTGTCAATGGTGACCGTTATCGTACCATGATAACGGACTATTTGTTTCCTGAAATTGAAGCCCGTGATCTTCAGAACTTTTGGTACCAACAAGACGGCGCCACACAGCACGTGAAACCATGGCTTTGTTGCGAGAAAAATTTGGTGAACAGTTCATTTCGTGTTTCGGACCAGTCAGTTGGCCGCCTAGATCCTGTGATATCACACCCTTAGACTTTTTTCTGTGGGGTTATGTAAAGTCCAAAGTTTATATGGATAAGCCGCGTACGATTGATCAACTGGAAGCCAACATTACTCGCGTTATTTGCCAAATACCACTGGAAATGCTCGGTCGGGTCATCGAAAACTGGAACTCCAGAATGGACCACCTTAATCGCAGTTACGGACAACATTTGAAAGAAATAATCCTTAAAAAGTAAATGTAAGGAATGGTTCTTTTGTATTATAATAAAGATTACCTGATAAATTTGTTGTATTCGTATTTTTTTTAGTTTTGGAAAAAGTAACTCCAAATGAATCACCCATTATTAGGAACTTCTTGGAACCTTCATGGTTTGAGATTTTTGAGAGAAACTTTTTTCACATACCTATGAAGTTCTTCTTATAAAAAATGTGCAACATTCGATTATCGACTTTCAGTTGTTTTTTTTATTCAGCTTAGACAAGAAAGATGGATACTTCCATAATTCGAGTTATTTTTGAATACGAGTTCCGACGCGGAACTAACGCGGCAGAAACAGCTCGCAATATCAATGTTGCGTTTGGAGAGGGGGCTGCTAATGAACGCACCGTGCGATTTTGGTTTAAACGCTTTCGCGATAGAAACTTTGATTTGAAGAACGAACCACGTGGCCGCTGATACCGCTGATCATACCCACATCCGTCTATTAGTCTTCATGTTAGATAGAAAGAAAAGCATTTTACTACGGCGTAGGCATATGAACCCTACGAGCTACGAATTTTGTAGGTACGCTTTTTGTACGATGTCCTTTCTTTATACGCTCAGCCAGCTGGGTATCCAGAGTTGGGTATCTACTCAGCAGCGAATGTATGCAAACTGGGAAACAGTTACCTACTCGGGTAGTAGGTAGTCAGTGACAAAAGTCTCAGATCAATTTATTCAGAACTTTAATAATTTAATGTCATAGAACCATGGAATTACTATGTACTTTAAAGTAGGTACCTACCGTAGAAACTGTAGGTATGTTGTGTCTATTGCTTATCTACTATCTATTTGTTAAAACCCACAAGAAGTGTAAAAGAAAAAGTAAAAAAAGATAATGGATTCGTAAACATGTTCAAATAAATTGACACTAGGATACCCTGTGTCACAGGATCCAGTCTCTTTCGACCGATATATGAATTTCGGAAGATATGTTAACAAATTCAACTGTTTCAGTAAGTAGGAGTTACATAAAGGACCAAAAGGTAACCAAATCTATGTGTGTAAGTGATGAGTGTTAGTGTGTATGTGATGATGAATACTTTAATAGTTGAAAGATGAAAGATTTTCCGTTTCAGCATAATTAAGCCCGAGCAGCCAATCCCGAAACTGTTTTTTGCACCTAAACTTTGTCAAGGGAAATTAAGCTTTTTGTTAACTTTTTCATACAATACGAGAGAAAGCCTTATTGCCAAATGTAAGTTTGCAAACTCTGTTCCACTTAGGTTTTCTACATGAGTGCTGATCCGTTACCTCTGTGGCAACTGCTGTTTTATGAAATTTAAGTAGCATTGATAAAATGTACAGTTGGCGCACCGTAAGCACTCTCGTTTCTCGATAAAACATTTCAGTGGGGTATCGGATTCCTAACCTATAAGATACCTTAAGGATAGCTCTTTGTGCACGTTCAGCAGTAATTAGATAACTTTTACCAGCTAAACCCCAAGATATTATGCAGTAACCAAGCATAGACTGACATAAAGACAGGTAAGTCATCTTGAGAGCATTTTTGTAAGCTACAGATCGAAGTCTTTTAATTATATTAGGTTGGGGAAAAAGTCTTTTCGCATTATAGTATGTATGAACTTAAAATAAAATCTCTTTGGCTATACTATTTGTATCTGGCTGGTTTTAGTATCATTGAAAGTTTAAATTTTAAAGAACATAATTCCAAATTCAAATTAGGAAAATGTGTGATTTTCATTTGTTTTTCGTACTGTCAAGATGAGTGAATCTAATGAAGAAATTCGATACATTTTAAAATTTTACTACAAAAAAGGTAAAAATGCAACGCAAGCCGCGAAAAAAATTTGCGATGTTTATGGACCCAGTGCAGTGTCTGTGAGAGTAGCACAAATTTGGTTTAAGCGGTTTCAATCCGGAAATTTTGATGTCAAAGATGCACGTCGCTCTGGTCGCCCTATTACGGATAAAATGGATGCCATTTTTGAAATAGTGGAGCAAGATCGGCATATCAGTAGTTACGACGTAGCTGAAGAACTAGGAATTGACCACAAAACAGTTTTGGCGCATTTCAAAAAAACTGGGTACTCAAAAAAGCTCGATATTTGGGTACCTCACGAGCTCACTGAAAGTAACCTAATTTACCGTGTACTCATTTGTGATTCTTTATTACGACGTAATGAAACCGAACCATTTTTGAAGAAGCTGATAACTGGTGATGAAAAGTGGATCACTTACGACAAGAACGTGCGAAAAAAGTCGTGGTCAAAGGCCGGTCAGGCTTCACAGACTGTGGCGAAACCCGGGTTAACTCGCAACAAGGTGATGCTGTGTGTGTGGTGGGGTTGGAAGGGCATTATTCATTATGAGCTGTTACCACCAGGCAGGACCATCGATTCTGAACTCTACTGCGAACAACTGATGAGATTAAAGCAAGAAGTTGAGAGAAAGCGGCCGGAATTAATCAACAGAAGGGGTGTGGATTTTCATCATGATAACGCTAGACCTCACACATCTTTAGCCACTCAGTAAAAATTAAGAGAGTTTGGCTGGGAGGTGTTAATGCATCCGCCGTATAGTCCTGACCTTGCACCTTCAGATTTCCACCTGTTTCGGTCTCTTAAGAATTCTTTAGGCAGTGTCAGATTAACATCACGAGAGGACTGCCAAAACCACTTGTCGCGGTATTTTGATCAGAAGTCCCAAAATTTCTATAGCAACGGGATCATGTCCCTACTTACAAGATGGCAAAAAGTTATCGAACAAAATGGTACATACATAATTTAGATAAATGTAAATAATGTATATTAAAAAATGTTTTGAATTTTCTTAAAAAATGCGAAGAAACTTTTTCCCCAACCTATTATACAAAAGCTTCCTTACGCACGAAGTAACCGGTTGGATTTGTTTTCCCCACGTCAGGTGTTGGTCTATGCAAATACCAAGATACTTGATAGGTACTATTGACATGTTCAAAAACGGGGCAGCTGCAGGTACCCCGTATACTGTAATTACATTGGTGGGATTTGAGTGCAAGTTGTTCAGGGGCAGCCGTTAGAAAAATTAACCACCTTGGTTTTTGTACATTAATAGTGAGCAGATTGTGTTGCAGCCAACTAGAATCCTTCTGCATTCCTGCCTCTGCAGCACTGTAGATTTCCTTTCAAGAGTCGCCGTGGAAAATAACGTACCTACAGCGTACGCAGATATTTGCGCGTTATCTAAATTGAGTGAACATAGACCATTAACGTACAGGAGAAACAAGGTGGGAGCAAGGACTAGTGTCCTTGGGGCACTCCAAATTCCACTTTCGCAAAGGTACTCTGGAAATCACCCAGACAAACCGTCTGTTTACGTTCGGAATGATAAGAAGTAAACCATTCCAATGCAATGCCCCTGATACCTAAGCGTTCCATCTTCTTGATCAGTATGGGCCTAGACACGGTATCAAAGGCCTTGGCAAGATCAAGTAGACATGTAGACACGAAGCAAAATAAATATTTTTTAAATATTTTTATTTGTTTGCATATGGTTTAATACAAAGTAATTTTCATTCATAAAACTCTTCTGAAGACTATACTGGTAAATCGCTGATACCATGTAAAACTCCATGGCAGGGCGAGTCTGTCATACCCACGTAAAAGTCTTGCCGATGGTGGCGCTGCACGTCCGGTCACTCAGTTCCCTAAAATATGGTTGAGCAGAGTGGCGCGGATGTGTACCTACGTCATGTCCGTGAACGGAAGCCGTCGGCCGGGACTGGTCGGCTCGCACTGCCATGCAGTTATTCCCTCTGAATTAATTCATAGTGTAATGAATGTGTAAAATAATGTAGTGTAATTTTATCCCTTAATCCGAAGTTGTTGCCTGTATATTTATTATTAAATATATATATATTTATATATATATATATATATATATAGTTACTTGGACACGATATAGCCAACAATGAATATATACAAAGATTCTTCAAGGGAATCTTTCGGTTGCGGCCCACACTTCCTAAATACAATTTAACGTGGAACACTGATCAAGTTTTAAATTGTTTGGCAGAATTATATCCCAACGAAAATTTAAGTCTTGAAAAAATTAGTAAAAAGTTAGTGACCCTTCTAGCCCTGGTAACAGCCCATAGAATGCAGACTTTATCAAAAATACACGTCGATAACATTACCAAATCTGATTCAGGGTTTATTATTAAAATACCGGATTTAATTAAAACTTCACGAGTGGGTTCCTTACAACCAGTGTTTTCCCTGCCGTTTTTTTTACAACGGTCGCAAATATGCCCTGCTAGTACTCTTAAAGTGTATCTTGATAAGACCAATCAGTTACGTCGAGACCATCAATCACTTTTTATTTCATTTAGGAAACCATACCGAGCTGTAACATCGCAGACTTTGAGCAAATGGGTAAAGAGCATGCTACAAAAAAGTGGCATTGATATCTCGCTGTTTACTGCACACAGCACCAGACACGCAGCCACTTCTAAAGCGTATAGCGTAGGTGTTAGTCTGGATGTCATACGTAAAACTGTGGAGTTCAACTTCTACGGTATTTGCTAAATATTACAATAGAATTATATCAAACGATATGTCTGCCGAAGGTGATTTTGTCACAAGTGTGTTAAATGGATAATTATCTCATTTCCGTAATAACATTGAAAAGCTGTTATAAATTAAATTAAAATATGTGATTGACTTTAATATAGCTATGAAACATAGAAGATATGTATTTATTTTCTTCATTCAAACTCCCAAAGCAAAGATACTGTGTGTACCTATATAAATGATTATATTTCACGACTGCGATCTCTAAACATCTACATGTGTGTTAATACTAATATCTTCGAACGAAGCTTGAGAGTAATTGATGATTAAACGAACTTACCTGTACGTGAAGTTCGATCACAATTACTCGAAGAGCTTCGTTCGAAGATATTAGTATCCCTCCCTCCCAGTCATCCTGAACCCCTAGTCGTGAAATAACAAACAGCTCAGCAAACCTCCAAACTAAATGAGCTGGCTAGGTGCGAACGTCATAGTCACGAACAAAAGTTTTTTAATCTACCTTACATTGGATTAAATAAATTTTTCTCCTAAATTCAGTGCGAAATGGCGAGTCTGATAGTGAAACTATATATATATATATATATATATATATATAATTGTCAGGATGAACTCACGTAGAAATAAGCTAGATATAAGAAGTAGAGTAAGTGTCCGAGGGAGTTTGGAACTGTCTACTAATATAAATAAACTAATAGTAAATAATAAAACCTATAAAAAAAGGCGCGGACCACCAAGTCCGCGGCAATGAGTACTCATTTAAAAAAAAAAAAAAAAATCGCTGATACCTACAGTAGGTTTACTCTGATGGGGTGAGTAAGTACGGGTAACTTGCGTAGTGCGTCTAAATACAATATGTAAGCAAAAGCAGAACTGCGATAAAACGATGATAAAACATTAACAACATCATTACATGAATGTAAACCGCATACTGTTTTATAAGAAAATTCCCAAACTGCCATATCTGACGCTAACGCGACAATGTACCTACGCACTGCGTTATCTACTGCCACAAGGTAACAAAGTGACAATCAGAAGGCTTGCTTCGAAAGAACGTTCAAAGCGAAGAAGAACACGTTTTTTGAAAAATAAGTGCGGCGAACTGAGGGCAGTCTTCCCGCTACCTTGATGGGTAGTAGGTAGCTATTATTTTACCAGCTCTAGAGAAAAAGAATGCTACGTGGCCACGAACGTAGTGGATCTATGGATTGCAGTGGTTGGTTGGTGGTTGGTTATTTTGCGTTGCAGATTGCACACACGACTACAATTTTATTCTGGAGTCTACTGCAGCTGTAACTGTTCCCTACATTTTGACGAATTTTGCGAACATAAATACGGAACAGCTGATTTTTTCGCGATTTCAGGTTTGGATGACGAAACCTGAAATCGCGAAAAAAATCAGCTGTCAATGTCCTCATCATTATGAACAACTTTTACTACATAGTAAAAGTTGTTCATAATGATGAGGACATTGACCCCTTAAAAGGTCGTGCGTTATTTAAATAACACCTTGTACAGGTGCCGCAGTCTCCAAGGGGTTTGTGGGTTGGTGAAAGTAGAAGCAGTACCCTCGTAGTTACTGGTCCTCGCCGATTTACACTTCTTATTCAAATAGGTATTTTAAATGGGTGAAATGTTATCTATTTGTTTTCCATTAATTGTCTACGCACAGATTAGGTAAGTAATAAGCTGAAGAGTTTGTTTGTATGTTTGAACGCGCTAATTTCTAGAACTACCAGTCGCATGTGAAAAAGTCTTTTTTACATTTAATAGCCCTATTCTCGAAGAAGGTATTTATGTTGGAACGCCACAAGCCCATCACTACACTATGAAGGATCTCGGACATAGTGATGTCAATAAGTTTTAATTACTACTTATTTAATCTATGTTTACTTCCTCTTCCGTTCTCTTCCGGGCAGCCTTTACCTTACCAAATGTGTTCTCGTTCGGTCTCATTTGCTAGCAGTGATAAATAATAGTTATTG
Organism: Cosmia pyralina; assembly: GCA_946251885.1. NCBI lineage: Eukaryota > Metazoa > Arthropoda > Insecta > Lepidoptera > Noctuidae > Cosmia > Cosmia pyralina. The sequence goes on from OX276351.1 coordinate 24,655,195, forward strand.
TTCCCCTCCGACCACAATAACCCGAGATGGTGGCGCGTAGTGTTCCACGCGCGCCTCTCTAAGACGCAACGGGGGAGTTCAACACCTCACTCCCCCCTATGGAACGTGGCCCGCATAGCGCGGGCCATCACCAGTCGCTAGCTAGCTAGCTGATTTATTTTAATACTCTGTAGAATTACCCAACCACAAGAATACACAAATGCTGTTCATCATTGAGGAGTTCCATAGGACCTTCAAAATCCATGATCGGTTTATCGCTGTTTAGTTAGGTAAGGTTAAGTTCCCCCCCGGAGGGTTCCCGCATTGTCGAGGCGGGGGGGCTCAGTAGCCGTGGCTTGGTCACCCACGGTGAAGCGAAGAGGAACCCGAGGCGGGGGCCGCTCGTCAGGGCTTTTACGGGAAAGCCGACAACGTAGCGGCCAGCGGGTAGGTTGCGGTGGCCGTATGGGCGACACCGCAACTGAGGCGGGCCGTGGTGTCTTATGGGAGGCATCGCGGCTGAGCATTGGAGGCCGCGGCGGGAGAGGAGTGCCGGTATTGAGGTGCGCCGCTCTCCCTGCCTTCCGCGGCCTTGACGGGGCCGCCACCGTTTGATGGCGGACGCGGTGGGGCCGCAGGGGAAGAGGAGTGTCGGTATGACGTCGGCCGCTCTCCCTATCCTCTGCGGCCGAAATTGGGCAGGCGGCGGAGCGCGCGCGGGAGGACGACCCTCATGCGGCGCCGCTCCTAAGGCGGAGGAGGGGTCGGAGCAGACGACTCCTCCCAGGTGGGGGCCAGCAGGCAACGGGTGTGGGGGCATCCTTGCCTGTATTGCACAGGCCCCCACCAGTGTCGGACGGGAATGGCCAGGTGTTCCCGGTCATTCCCGTAGCCCCCCATCCGGGGGGGGCACGCGGGGCCCGCCAGCTAGGCGGGCATGCGCCGGGAGGGTTGTGGACGTAAAGGCTGAGCCGGTTTCCCATGGCCCTCCCATCACGGCGATGTGGGAACACTGCTGAGTTTTAGTGGGTATACTGTCATTCCGACAGGAGTCCCACATACCCCGTCTCGTCCCCAAAAAAAAAGGTAAGGTTAAGTTGTCTAACCTAACTAGCTGATTTATTTTAATATTTTGTAGAATCACCCAACTACAAGAATACGCAAATGCTGTTCATCATTGAGGAGTTCCATGTGATCTTCGAAATCCATGATCGGTTTATCAGTCTTTAGTTAGGTTAGGTTGTCTAACCTAATTAGCTGATTTCTTTTAATATTTTGTACAATTAGCCAACCACAAGAATACGCAAATGCTGTTCATCATTGAGGTGTTCCATAGAACCTTCAAAATCCATGATCGGTTTATCACTGTTTAGTCAGGTTAGGTTGTCTAACCTAACTAGCTGATTTCTTTTAATATTTTGTACAATTAGCCAACCACAAGAATACGCAAATGCTGTTCATCATTGAGGTGTTCCATAGAACCTTCAAAATCCATGATCGGTTTATCACTGTTTAGTCAGGTTAGGTTGTCTAACCTAATTAGCTGATTTCTTTTAATATTTTGTACAATTACCCAACCACAAGAATACGCAAATGCTGTTCATCATTGAGGTGTTCCATAGAACCTTCAAAATCCATGATCGGTTTATCACTGTTTAGTCAGGTTAGGTTGTCTAACCTAACTAGCTGATTTCTTTTAATATTTTGTACAATTACCCAACCACAAGAATACGCAAATGCTGTTCATCATTGAGGTGTTCCATAGAACCTTCAAAATCCATGATCGGTTTATCACTGTTTAGTCAGGTTAGGTTGTCTAACCTAATTAGCTGATTTCTTTTAATATTTTGTACAATTACCCAACCACAAGAATACGCAAATGCTGTTCATCATTGAGGTGTTCCATAGAACCTTCAAAATCCATGATCGGTTTATCACTGTTTAGTCAGGTTAGGTTGTCTAACCTAACTAGCTGATTTCTTTTAATATTTTGTACAATTACCCAACCACAAGAATACGCAAATGCTGTTCATTATTGAGGAGTCCCATGTAACCTTTCTTTAAAATCCAAGATATGCTAATCACTGTTAGGTTTGGTTAGGTTAGGTTATCTAGCTGATTTCTTTTAATAATAGGTCTTTACCTATGAAATTGCCGTTTTGTATGAAAAAATTTAAACGAATTTTTTTCATGCACTTTTTATTTGTATTAATCGAAGTAATCACCCATGTAATCAATGCATCTTTGCCAACGCAGTGGCAGTTTATTGATGCCCTTCTTAAATAAATCAGCTGGACGGGAGGCAACAAATTCTTCAAAGGTATTTTGTACTGCCTCACGGGAATTGAATTTTTTTCCCGCCAAGAAGTTATCCAAATTCTGGAAAAAGTAGTAGTCTACAGGCGCAAGGTCTGGTGAGTAGGGCGGATGACGGAGAGCTTCCAACCCCAGTTCTTGCAACTTGGAGACCGTCTGCTGTGCAGTATGAGGTCGCGCGTTGTCGTGCAGGAGCAGCGGAGACGAGCGATTGACCAATGCTGGTTGGAGATGTGCCAGCTTCTCCATCATTGTGTTCAGTTCTTCACAGTACACATCTGAAGTAATGCTCACACCGTTTGGTAAGAAGCTGTGATGAATCACACCGGCGCTAGACCACCAAACAGTGACCATCACTTTTCTAGGGGTAAGTTTTCGTTTAGGGCATTGTTTAGGTGCTGAACCAGGATCCAACCAACTTGCTGAGCGCTTGCGGTTATCAAACAGAATCCATTTTTCATCGCAGGTAACAATGCGGTTCAAAATTCCTTCATTTGTGTGTCTGTAGAGCAGTGCAAGGCACGTCTCGACGCGTACTTCGCGCTGGCGATCATTGAGTTCGTGGGGCGCCCATTTGTCAAGCTTTTTTACCTTGCCAATTTGACGCAAATGGACCAATATTGTTTTGACGCTAACGTCGAAAGCTGCTGCTAATTCAGCCGTAGATTATGTATCATCAGCTTCCACAATCGCCTTTAATTCGTCATTGTCGACCAAAGTCTTCGGACGACCGCGAGGTTCATTTTTCAGGTCGAAATTTCCAGAACGGAAGCGAGCAAACCAATAACAACTGGTGCGTTGGTTTGTAGTGTTAGCTCCGTAAACGTCGTTGATGTTGCGTGCCGCTTGTGCCGCGTTGCTGCCACGACGGTACTCATATTCCATAATTACTCGAATTTCTAACGTATCCATGATGACGAAAAATATTGAAATGCGATGAAAATGTAACACTAATCAATAAACAAATGACTACTTTTGGAAAAAAAAATCCATGTTTTTAAAATAAAATTAATTTGAAATTAGAATTCTTAGCCAAACAAAAATTATTTTGATTTGAAATGGCCAGTACTGCAGAACGGCAATTTCATAGGTAAAGACCTAATATGTTGTACAACCAATCACAAGAATACGCAAGTGCTGTTCATCATTGAGGAGTTCCATGTGACCTTCAAAATCCATGATCGGTTTATCACTATTTAGGTGGGTCGAGGATAGAAGCTAGGTCTCATATCACGCACTGTAACAAGTTGATCTACGAGTACTATAGCTATGTGCTATCAATGCGCTTACGTCAAGCAATTGTCATCGCTCTGTGGTGTTTTTAAAAGCGCTGCATGGGTCAGTGAGAGACCCCAACTGCCCCAACGAACACGTGGAGCGTGTTTACATGACGGCATGTTATTTTTGCTGACAGGGCTGATAATGGCGTTGATAAGTGATTGTGGACTAGAAAGAGCGGGGAATTAAATAATAGCGATGTTTTATAAGAGTTATTGCTGAGGCGGTATGAAATTACACGCGTGTATTTCTACGTGAATGGAACGAGAAGAGGGCTGTCGCATTTTGTCACCTCTCTCACAAGGGAACAAATTTTTAAGATTGTTAAATAAAAAGATGCTTTTTTGAAAAATGTGTAAGGAAATAATTACCTACTTACATCCCTATCATTTCCTTAATTTAAATTTACCAGTTGAGTTCATTTACGGACGTCGGTTACCGTAAATCAGATATCTTATAAATGTAATCAATTAGCGAACTAATATTAATTTAATATGTAATTATTAAAAACATTTTTATTGTGGCATTTTAACTCATCTCAAAAACAGCTATAACACTTTTTGAGCTGAGTTTATTAGATAACACAATAGTAATGTGTTTTTCAAATTAGGTACCTATTAAATTAATATTGTTTCGTAGTTCGCTAATTGATAAAATTTTTCAAAAAAACATATTTTCATTTAACAATCTTAATAATTTGGTCCCGTGTGAGCGAGAGAGGTCACAAAATGCGACAGTCCTCTTAAATGATTCATGTAGATTAGGTGTAGAGAGCAGTGGTGGTCCTGTGGTATCGGCCCCGACTTACGAGTGGCCTTAGTGCGAGTTTTTATACTTACTCGATCTCGTTTACGTTAACGTTACCTTACGTCAATTTGTATGGAATAATTGTGTTTCCCATTATAGTCACCAGACGGCGTTTATTTAGTTTCAGTACAAATTGAAGTTTACTTTGACGTGATCGAGTAAGTATAAAAACTCGCACTAAGCCCTCTGTAGATCATGAGTTCGAATCCAGGCAGGCACTTTACTTTGTGTATTTAATTTCATCACCACTGCTCTCAAAACGGTGAAGGAAACAATCTTGAGAAAACCGACATGTTCTAGAACCAAAAAATAGAAGACATGTGACATCTACGAACCCGCACTCTGCCGTCCTTACGAAAAGTGCAATAACTCGAGTTTTGCACCGAATTGAGGTAAGTACATATTCGGAATTTGCAGAACGAGATCTATATATTCCTTTTAGACACTTTTTACGTATCTATGACGAAGCCGGTTTTAATACTAAGCCTAACTGCAATATCTAGGTTGGTGCTTTATGATTTACATATCAAGACCGAAATAACTATAGATAGGAATAACTTGCTTACGCTATTAATTAATTTTACTAACTATATCTGCAATAAGTATAGTCACTGAATTTATAATTAGCATAGTTCGTCATTTGTAATATTCATTTACTCGTTATAAGTGCAATATGTTTGAGTTATTGCAGATATGATACGGATCCTTTTTTACGATATTAAATAATGTACTAATTATTTCTGCAATAAGTAGAGTTACTGCATTTATAAATAGCATATTTCGTTACTTGTGATTCTCATTTACTAGTTATAAGTACAATAAGCTTGAGTTATTGCAGTTATGTTAGGGGATCTTATTACTAGTTATGGGAAGAATACTAAAATTATATTAAAATTCTTTCTTTGGCTATGCAAAATCAAAACTCAAAATCACAAGTTTCTCCATCTGAACCTACCAGCCACCAGCTGATTCCAAGGCCATCAATAATTACACCGTCTGCTGTTCAAAAAGTCAAATCTTTCGAAACAACTGTTACCAGACATTCTCTAAAGTGCTATGAAACCCTACCATCCTCCGAAGAAGAAGGTGAAAACATGAACAGAGCTGTAAATTACTTTGAAGATTCCGACGATAGTGTCATTGATAAAGACTATTGCCCTGATTTTATAATTTCAGATTCTGATTCTGATTCACCCATTTATATTAAAAGAAATTTATTTGAACGTATAGAGACTAGAGGTAAAAAGACTGAACGTAAAGAGACTGAACGTAAGGAGACTGAATGTGAGGAGACTGGACATGAAGAGACTGAACATGAGGAGATTGAACGCGAAGAGGCACAACGTGAAGAGACAGAACGTGAAAAGACAGAACATGAAGAGGCTGAACATGACGAGACCGAACATGATGAGACTGAACGTGAAGAGACTGAACGTAAGGAGACCGAATGGGAGGAGACTGGACATGAAGAGACTGAACATTAGAAGATTGAACGTGAAGAGACTGAACGTAAGGAGACTGAATGGGAGGAGACTGGACATGAAGAGACTGAACATGAGGAGATTGAACGTGAAGAGACTGAACATGAAGATACTGAACGTGAGGAGACTGAACGTGAAAATAGTGAAGTAGAAGAATGCGTAATACCTGAGAATGAAAAAGGACTGACTAAAGCGGGCTTGCCAAGGAAAAGACGTAGATTTGATGTATCCCTTGGGGATCGACAAAGACAGAAAAAAGAAAATGCTGATGAAAAGCTGTCACTGAAACCACCGTGTGATGGTAAATGTCGTAAAAAATGCACAACTAAGATTTCTGAAGAAATTAGAAGAGAAATACATGATCGGTACATAAGGTTAGATTGGGAGTCTAGAGGTTTATTCATTAAAGGAATGGTCGAACCGAAGGAAAAAAAAAACAAGAACTACTAAGGAAGGTCGAAATAAGAATAGAAGAGATGTTTCGTATTACTATCATTTTCAAGTCAAACATGCAAAAAATGATGTTTGCAAAACTTTTTTTTAACGACACTTGGTTACAACCCACAAAATAACACATATTCACTCGGCACTCAGTAAGGAAGTTGATAATCAAAAAGACAAACGAGGATCATACAAACGCAAAAATGTCATAGACAGGGACGTAATCAAGGACCATATACAAAGTTTTAATCCAACAATTTCACATTACCGTCGCGAACATGCCCCTAATAAACTTTATCTGCCGAGTGACATCAATGTAACAATGATGCATCAATGCTTCATTGATAAATATCCTAATATGTCGATCTCTTTTGAAACATATCGAAAGGTTGTAAAGAAAAAGAAAGTTTATGATTTTGATGACTTTGTAGATTCCGTAAAAATGGCCAATTCAAAAAGAAGCATAGTAAAAGTGATGGCAGTATCCGATTTTTACAGTTATGAGGATGTGTCGTCTCAGCATAGAATCCGAAACATGGAACCAAGAGTCTACCTAAAAGACATCATGGCAGTCAGAGCCGAAAGAGGGGCATTTACAATAAAGCACAGAGTTACCCACGTGTCTGATTGGAAAGAACTAGATTTTCTACAAGTAAAAATAATTAAAAACAAATGCTTTCCTAATTTTGCAAATAAGAATTAATCGAGAGGAATAACAAAAGAACGAAAAGATAGAATAATAGCAGACTTAGTACCTTTGATGCCTGAAACCAGGAGAGGCTTTTGGTTAAACTTACCTGAAACGTCCCGAGCTTCGAACCTAGACTAAAAATATTAAATTAGTTATAAGTGTTATATCACACTGATGAAAACATTGATCTCAAATTGTGCCTTAAAATAAAAAGTGGATTACATTTTTTTAAGTTTATTTGTAATATTGACGATTGTGTACTATAACTAGTAACTATTAAGATATTTTAACTTTTGATATGTGTGTTATTTAACTGTGTAGTAACCGTTGAATTTTAAATGATGGGTAATAGACCAGAATTAATAAGTATGATAGCGAAGTGATTCCTATTATAATTGTACTTTTTTAGTTTGAAATAAAAAAGATTTAATATTATATTTTTTTTTATATTCATAAAATTATAACCGCTTTCACATTATTTTAAAAACTCATCTGAACGCAGATATGATGAGTAGACTTGGCTTTACCGAAAACAGTTTCATACTAAATCGGTGAGAGGAGGAAAAATAAAATTTTGCAAACTTCTATTTACTCGTATTCATAGGTATTTGACATAAAAATGTAACATCTCTGTTTTTCTAATAGTAACAAGTGTCTCTTAGTAATGAAAACCGCAATAAATAAGAAACTTAATGCACCTTTGGTTAGGAAGCAGTTAAAAAAAAAAAAAAATGGCTACTCAAAAATGCATCATGTTGGTTTCCTAACATGTGCAATAAATAGGTTACTTATTGCGGTTATGACTAGTAAACATTATTTCTACATAGTAATAATACTTAACATTATAGTATTTATTGTTTTTTATAGCGGGAATAAATGCGGGAACAAACATTAAGTACCCCATAATATTCTCTACATTGTTATTTATCATGTAGTGAAAGTTTCAATTCGATACCATGTATAGTGATGGAGATACAATCAAACCAAAAATAAAATCTTTTCCCGCGTTTTTCTCGAAATCAGGTTTAACCTAGTTATTGCACTTTTCGTAAGGACGGCAGCACTGGGCCCGCGTGGTGGGTTACGGCCAAAGAGTATTTAACCACTTCCTTAAGCCAAATATAAAGATATTAAAAAAAATGAGTAGGTACGAGTATTAGTAGAATTCTGTTGTTGACTGTACGTTACCTTAAATAGGTACTCCTTTTGTTTCGTCCAGAGGCCGAACTATGACGTGTTAATGCCATCATGGTTCCGTTGTGAAAAAAGGATGGTGCTATCGGTTGTATGTAGCTCCGTCTCTCTCTCACACTGGAACCATCATGGCTATAACACGTCGTAGTAAGCCCCCAGGTTCAGACCAAGTTCACGTCCAGTCCTATTCATTTGTTTGGATTACACAAAAAAAAGGTTTACAAAAACAGGAGACTGTCGTGATATTGACGAGCTACACAGCAGTCCAATACAATTTGTACGATAGGTGTAGGTGTATTACAAATAATTATTAACTTCATATCATATTCTCAAGCTCTTATCAGAGACCGATGCAATAGGTTTACTTAATTATATAATTTTCTCATCACCCTATAATATAGGGTACCCTTAATAGGTCTTTACCTATGAAATTGCCGTTTTGTATGAAAAAATTTAAACGAATTTTTTTCATGCATTTTTTATTTGTATTAATCGAAGTAATCACCCATGCAATCAATGCATCTTTGCCAACGCAGTGGCAGTTTATTGATGCCCTTCTTAAAGAAATCAGCTGGACGGGAGGCAACAAATTCTTCAAAGGCATTTTGTACTGCCTCTCGGGTATTGAATTTTTTTCCCGCCAAGAAGTTATCCAAATTCTGGAAAAAGTAGTAGTCTGTAGGCGCAAGGTCTGGTGAGTAGGGCGGATGACGGAGAGCTTCCAACCCCAGTTCTTGCAACTTGGAGACCGTCTGCTGTGCAGTATGAGGTCGCGCGTTGTCGTGCAGGAGCAGCGGAGACGAGCGATTGACCAATGCTGGTTGGAGATGTACCAGCTTCTCCATCATTGTGTTCAGTTCTTCACAGTACACATCTGAAGTAATGCTCACCCCGTTTGGTAAGAAGCTGTGATGAATCACACCGGCGCTAAACCACCAAACAGTGACCATCACTTTTCTAGGGGTAAGTTTTCGTTTAGGGCATTGTTTAGGTGCTGAACCTGGATCCAACCAACTTGCTGAGCGCTTGCGGTTATCAAACAGAATCCATTTTTCATCGCTGGTAACAATGCGGTTCAAAATTCCTTCATTTGTGTGTCTGTTGAGCAGTGCAAGGCACGTCTCGACGCGTACTTCGCGCTGGCGATCATTGAGTTCGTGGGGCACCCATTTGTCAAGCTTTTTTACCTTGCCAATTTGACGCAAATGGACCAATATTGTTTTGACGCTAACGTCGAAAGCTGCTGCTAATTCAGCCGTAGATTGTGTATCATCAGCTTCCACAATCGCCTTTAATTCGTCATTGTCGACCAAAGTCTTCGGACGACCGCGAGGTTCATTTTTCAGGTCGAAATTTCCAGAACGGAAGCGAGCAAACCAATAACAAGTGGTGCGTTGGTTTGTAGTGTTAGCTCCGTAAACGTCGTTGATGTTGCGTGCCGCTTGTGCCGCGTTGCTGCCACGACGGTACTCATATTCCATAATTACTCGAATTTTTAACGTATCCATGATGACGAAAAAGATTGAAATGCGATGAAAATGTAACACTAATCAATAAACAAATTACTACTTACTTTTGGAAAAAAAAAATCCATGTTTTTAAAATAAAATTAATTTGAAATTAGAATTCTTAGCCAAACAAAAATTATTTTGATTTGAAATGGCCAGTACTGCAGAACGGCAATTTCATAGGTAAAGACCTAATATATTGTAGACGTATTGAGGAAGTTTGAAAAACCCGCCAGTGACAGAAAAGTTGAAAGGAAATCGTTTGGCTTAGGTGAGGAGGGCAGAATCGCATGTGACAAAAGAATATAAATGTTGACGGATGAAGAGGGAGAAGAAGGCCAAAAGAATAGATGGATGGATTGTGTGAGAAATGATATGAAAGAGAAGGGAGTGAATGATAGCATGACGGTTGACAGGGGAGAATGGAAGAAGAAAACGTGTTGCGCCAACCCCACGTACCATGGGATAAGGGTAAGAAGATGGTGGAGTTTTCTCATGACCCAAAGTCTTCTTTCAAGAGACCCATATATCTACAGTAAGGCCTGTCTTCGATATAGCTATTTAAAACAGATGGTATTAGTCTATTCTCTTTTTATCCCAAGAAAAAACTTTTTTACAAAAAAAATACAACCGACTTCCAAAAACAACTACAAAGTGAAAAATAACTTTTATTTTGGAAGTCGGTGTCTAGTTAAATGTATTTTCGTTTTTTGCCACCGACTTCCGAAATTAAAGTTATTTTTCACTTTGTAGTTGTTTTTGGAAGTCGGTTGTATTTTTTTTGTAAAAAAGTTTTTATTTTTCACTTTTTAGTTGTGGAACCTACCCCACACAAATTCTAATACCACTACCTGCAAAACAAACTAGAACATCATCCATATAAAAGTGGGGAAAAAATACGTAGAAGCTAACTCAAAAACTACCCAAGCAAAGTTAATCAATTTTATATGGGACCAACTGTGATGTATACCCTCTCGAATAAATCAAAAACAATCCAAATCGGTCCAGCCATCTTCGAGTAATCGGGGAACATACATAAAAAAAAAAAAAAAAAGGTTCCGACCATAGAAATATAAAAAACTTCTTTCATATATCTATGGTTCCGACGAATTGATAACCTCCTCCTTTTTGAAGTCGGTTAAAAACCAAGCATTCTCTCAGAAACAATAGACAGCACAAACAGGGAAAAGCATCGCAATAGCTACACGAGGCGATTTGCATCACTTACTGAAGGCTGAAGGGTCGACTGTCATTGTCTTGTTAAACAACAATCGAACGATGTGCTGGCGCGATAACTTATCTGCTCGCCATTATTACTAAATCGTTACTTTCACTGATAAAACCGCCTTCGACCAATGACTCTACGTTGAATTCTAGTTGACATGAGCGAGAAGGTTCTAGAATGTTAGTAGGTTATTGTTACTAAGTATAAAAGCAGTCTGATATTGGAGCATGTTGATAAGGACGCGATCTGTTGGTAAACTGAAAATGTCATTTACTGTGTTTGTCAACTATGGTAATTAACTTACGATCTTGTAAGAAGCTTATCGTAATTTCTTCAAGTTCAGGAAATTTTTAGGGTTCCGTACCTCAAAAGGAAAAAACGGTACCCTTATTTATAGGATCACTTCGTTGTCCGTCTGTCTGTCAGTCTGTCAAGACCCTTTATCTCAAACGCGTGGAGGTATCAAGTAGAAATTAATATCAAATGCGTAAATCTATGGTCCCTTAGAGTGCTTTCATTTAAGACGTTTCGTGTCGGACCGCTGCGGTGCCAAAGCGGTGCGTTTGTCGTATTGCGCACGGACGGTCGTTTGTTTTCATACACGTGGAGTTTGCGTCAAGCTTCTAAGTCAACGCAATAAAAAAATACGGTCATTTATGCGACATATTTTGATACTCGCAAGTAAATCTAAACCTATAGGGTACTTCCCGTTGACCTAAAATAATTAAATTTGGCAAGAAACAAGGTCTGACAGCAAAAGTAAAGGAAAAAGTCCGAAAACTGTTAATTGTAATTTAATCAAATAAAAAAAAAATCTGGTATTTACAATGTTTAGTTTGTTTTTGGCATAAATTCTTTTCAACTAGGGAACCTTTCATTGTGCGTGATCCGACACGTACTTGGCCGGTTTATTTGTAACTTAACTACCTACGAGTACTAACATAAATTGACGGAAGCAACTTACAAGTGTATTGGCGGCCTAAGGTTACACCAAAAATCTTTCTGGGGGTACAGGGTCTTGAATTACAAGGGGACCACTACCTTTCTAATTAGTTATAATTTAAAGGTAAAACTAGAAAATTAAGCCAAGTAAGTAGGAAATAAAATAATGCATAAGATTTTGATAATTTTGATCAGTGCGCCATATTAAGTTAAAGTAGGTATGATAACTGCTCATACCGAAAGAGCGCCTGTCCGGCTTTCCGCCCCCGGAAGGAATAGGTAACAATATTCTAATGTTTTCATTTTACAAACAAATTTTATTTACATAATTTAAAATCTAACAGTCTTAAAAAAAATATGTACAAGTAGGTATATAAAAAAGGAGACAAATAGATTTCTATACTTCCTACGTTCTTACACATCGCTTGTTAGTTTTTTTTTATCCCGATTGGACGAGTTTTTACCAAAAGACTTGTAAGTGCGTTGCATCGTAGGCAGATGCCTACGCTGCAACAAGTCTTTACAAGTATGAAAACAACGACTTTTATTCAGTAGATACTGAATAAAAAGTCGTTGTTTTCATGATATTAATCTTTTGTATGTACTCGTATGGCGACATGTAGAGGAGCTCGTGGCCAAGTAATAACAGCCGCACGGGTCGATCCATTAGGTTAAGCTACGCTTGCCGGGGTTGGTCCGTGGGTGATCATCTTTACATACCGAGACTCTTTTGTGCCTCGGAAAGCACGTTAAGCCGTTGGTCCCGGCTGTCATTCGTGGATCTTTGACAGTCGTTACGGGTCGTCAGAAGCCCGAAAGTCTGACAACCAGTCTTACCAAGGGGTATCGTATTACCCAGTTTAATGGGTTGTAGAGGTCAGATAGGCCACAGAAAAGATAAAGAGTCTCTTTATCTGTTCTGTGAGATAGGCAGTCGCTCCATGTAAAATACTGGTATTCAGCTGCATCCGGTTAGACTGGAAGCCGACCCCAACATAGTTGGGAAATGGCTAGGCAGATTGATTTTGATGTACTCGTATGGCGGTGTATCCATTAGAGGTCATTGACATTGTGTAGGAACAGCTGCAGACGACATAGGGAAAAATCTGTAATAATATACACTTTAATTAAACCGGTTAAAACCAGTATTAACAAAATCCTACGTCTATTAAAGAATAATTTAAGGAAAAATGAACTAAACTGGAGAAAAAACCCATTGGGAATTTTGCTACTTGCGGAAAAATTACTTACCAAAATAACTAGGTACCTACCTATTTAACTCTAAGTACATAACATTAATGTTTTCGTTGTTAAGTACTCCTACTTAGAAAAACATTTGTGAGACACTGTCTCATAAGATACAGGATACCCTAGTTTAAGAGACAGAGTTTAATCTTTTGTGTACAGATTTTGCAGCGTTTAGATGTTATTATGTAAATCACATATCTTCATAGTTGTAAACTACAATCACAATTATCTGTGGTGCTATTCTGTAAATATCTCACCGTGAAAACATGAGTGAAGTGATCATAAAGTAAGCTGTCAATAGTGTCAACCCCTAGCATTAAGTGGAATGACGGCTCACTTCACGCTCACTTCACCTGAGTTATCACGGTGCGATGTTTACAGAATAGCACTACTGTATGTATTGGGAAATAAAGATATTTATTATTATTTTTATTTTTTTATTTAATTACTCTCAACTAAGTACCTACGGAATATTTTCTGAAGCGGAATGCGTCAGCAGGTAAGTAGGTAGGTAAGTACCTATTTATAACGGACGAAAAAAAGGAGGAGGTTCTCAAGTCGACACGCATACAACGTGTCGTTTTGCATCCTCGTCAAATTTTAGGGTGTGATACAGAACTTCAAACCGAACAACTTTCTCCATGGGACCAACATCGTAATCGCGAAAAAATTTTCAACTGTCCCATAGAATACCTCAATACTACTCCACGCAAATGTATGGGACGGCTGATTATTTTTTCGCGATTACGATGTTGGTGCCATGGAAAAAGTTTTTCGGTTTAATATTCTGCCCTTAAATTTGACGAGGATGCGAAATGACACGTTGTATATATTTTTTTTTTGTGGGCGTTTTCCATCATCATCATCTTCCTGCCCTTGTCCCATTGTCAACCGTTAGTCCGACACGTTATCATTCACTCCTCATTGCGGGCGTTTCTTTCTTTCTCAAACTCAAAGCATTTATTTCAATTAAACCAATTACAGGCACTTTTGAATTGTCAAAGAGTCGGTCAGTTAGTCAGAAAGTTGAAGCTAGGTGCCCATTCCAAAACGTAGATCTCTATGGAGAAGAACGGGCAAGAAACTCCACGGAGACTCTTTTAAATCAAGATAAGTAATACAACATCCTGGTTACATTATTCTTGTTGCCATTCTATTTTTTCTTTCAACTCAAAGGAGTCTCTGGCTCGATTTTGATGAAAACTAAAACTGCATCATTGGAGTTTTGAAAAATCAATATTTCTAGCCAGGAATCGAACCCGTTGGTTTTGAAAAAAAACACTGTATTATTACACCATTCGATAGTGTCGCTAATAAGGATCGAATTCTGGGAAGTATTGACATACGGCAAACTAAAGGAAAGAGCTCATTTTTAACAAAATACTTTTTTATTTTTCTTATGTTACCTACATATTAAACCATAACTGATTAATTGTTCAAAATGATGACCATTGTTTTCAATACATAGCATAGGATTGTACTGCATTCAGCATTACAATATTCCTCATAGTTTCGAATTTGGCCATCCACGCCCACTTGAAAAATACAGCCTGTATAAACGAGCTCCGAGTACTGTATGATTTAAACGGTATCAACATTATACGTAGGTACCTATTTGTGAAATACGAATATTTCTTAGTGTCTAAAGTAATTTCCATATTATAACATTTATTTCAGGTATCAGATACCTAATAGAGACCAGAGAGATAAGAACTCTAATGTTGAGAGCTCGGCTTTGGTTGTGCTTCTGTATAACGTACGAGTAATACAACACGTACGTTACGTTGTGTATTATGCAACTTGTATAATTTAAACCTTTGTCTTCTGAACTGAAACAGAAAACAGGATTGCTATTTGCTGCGATCTTTTATAAAGCCGGGTCTCCTGCGAGTCTTTTTGCGAAACAGTACGCAAAAAACCTTACACATAATCATTTGTTTCAAACTCAAAGCATTTATTTCAAATAAACCAATTACAGGCACTTTTGAATTGTCAAGGGGTCGGTCAGTCAGAAAAATGAAGCTACAGTAGTTGCCCATTCCAAAGCGTAGTAGGCCCCTATGGAGAAGAACGGCCAAGAAACTCCACGGAAACTCTTTTAAATCAAAATATTTTTACAAAATAGTGATTACATCGTTCATGTCCAAAATATTCATATGAGAACAACGTAGAAAGACGTGCACGTTAAAAGCGTCCGTAATAAAAAGATAAAAACTAAAAACAACTGAATTAAAATTAAAAATAAGCCGTGGCGGATATGAGACGACCATTCCCAACTGACGGCGCCCGTTCACGAACATGACGCATGGATCAGCACCAATTAGCTCAGCCATTTTGAAACTAATTTAATGATCCAACACGCGCCACCACCAGCGAGACATTCGAGTGAGCATGACATACTCTCAAGATCAATCGCCAGGGCACATTCAAGTCAGTGAAAGACGTACCCAGTAAAAGGTAGCTTAATAGTAGCTACATAGTGCTCACACAATGTGCTATATTTTTTTTTTTCCATTAGCTTTCTTAGGCAAGCTGTCTCCTAGCTACGTATTCAAATATATTTAAGCCACGCCTCTTTGTTTCGATGTTTTTGTGTAATGTTTCAAAAAAGACGCGCAGGAGACACGGCTTTAGATAATATATTTTATATATCTGCTAAGAAACAAAACAGTACATAAGTACCTACCTATTTACATACGTAGGCTACGTAGTACTAACTTGTCCTATGGAAATTTATTTATTTATTTTTCGCACTTAAAATGTACAAAGGCGGATTTAATGCCTTAGGCATTCTCTACCAGTCAACCAAGGGTGGTGAAGAGATTAGATGGCAGGTGCTCAGTATGAGAGGAATACTTATAAAAAGAACACTAAAATATATCTTAATTCATTATAAATTGACTTTATACAACCACATACATACATACACTTACTATAAGATATACCTATAATATATATATATATATATATATATATATATATATATATATATATATATATATATATATATATATATATATATATTATATTATATTAAAATATATATATTATATTATATTTATATTTATATATATTATTATTATATTTTATATTTATTTTTATTAAAATATTTTCTTTCATTTCCTGTTCAATTAACTAGGTACTTAATTGCAGCGTACAACATATCCAATAGGCAAAGAAGATGCTTTACATCAGTTTGATTACATCAGTACTTATGTAGAACTAAAAAATCAAGCCAAAGTCCGAGGTCTGCTGCAGGTCGAGGTGTGAGATATTTGGTCACATGGTTACGTCAGTGTCTAGACCAATTATTGGTTTAAATATAAGTGTATCAAGGCATGTACTCCTTATCTCCTTAATTTAAGTTTATTTATAGCTTAATCTTGATTTAAAAGAGTATCCGTGGAGTTTCTGGCCCGTTCTTCTCCATAGAGATCTACGTTTTGGAATGGGCAACTAGCTTCTACTTTCTGACTAACTGACCGAATGTTTGACAATTCTAAAATGCCTGTAGGTAATTGGTTTAATTGAAAAAAATGCTTTGAGTTTGAGTTGGGGGTTTTTAAATTTCAAAATTAACTTTTGTTATTATAAGTCTTGTTTAATTTA
This sequence comes from Cosmia pyralina, assembly GCA_946251885.1. Taxonomy (NCBI): domain Eukaryota; kingdom Metazoa; phylum Arthropoda; class Insecta; order Lepidoptera; family Noctuidae; genus Cosmia; species Cosmia pyralina. Next base: position 24,671,914 of record OX276351.1, read on the forward strand.
ATTGTTTGCGGTAATTTTAGGAATTCTTAACTTGGTATTATTCTGTAAACCAGCACCCTAATTGCGTAACACACTATCGATTGGAATTTGAATCATTTTGAAACCAATTGCTAATCCTTTGCTTCATATGTTCGAAAAATTTTCTGCTCGACAACGTAAATAACGCAATGAATGTTGTTGCAACTGTCAAAATTAAACCAACTCCGATTGGTGTTACGCAATTAGGGTGCTGTGCCCAGCTTGGTGGATATCTTCAAGATATCTTGTGGATTGATATGTTTCCAAAACAATGGCCAAAAATTTAAGCTAGATCGCTAGATTGCTTATCAAAGCAAATAACGACAAGTTGAAACTCGTTGAAAAATTCGTTTATCAAGAATTACTTTGCAATAAATGCGTCGTTAGAGTCGTTAACTCGTTACACAACGCGATAACACTTTCGTAATGCCTCCACGCCTGCGCTCGTGATTCCCATTCGTTTGCTACTGAACCTTAATATATAAGTAATCAGCGAAACCTGAATGCGTAACATACCTAAGGCCTACCGAGTAAGCGTGATGGATGGCAGACTTACGGATTGACGTGACATCTAAGTACGTAGGTTAGTATCAGTAGAGCACATCTATTTTATTCGATTACTTACATTAAATCTCTTTGATCGATCGCTTCACCTGCTATCCTAATCGGCAAAGGATGATGGTGTCATGGCCAGCTGCGGTATCGGTTTTATCTATAGGGTCAAATTAAATTAGCTAGTGAAACTCCGCAGACGTAATGGCTAAATTGATATCTAAACACGACAAAATAAAAAAGTTTTTTTTTTGGGGTCAATGACCACTTGTAGTTTTGTTACTTCAAGTAGGAGTTGAGAAATCTGTTTAGGTACCCATCACATCACGGCTGTGAAGTCTATATAAAATAAAAATTTAAACTGATTTTTCAACTGCGGTTGTGACCCCAAAAAAAATCCATCAAATTAATTTATTTTTTGTTTTATCTTGTTTGGATATACCCATCACGTCTGCGGAGTTTCGCTAGATAATTTAATTTGACCCAGTAAAAAAATCTACCATATACGGTCAGCATCAGAAGTCGGTGAACATTGCTACTTTTTGACATCATCTAAATTAACACAAAATTATTCGATAAACTGATTTTTTTCGTTTAAATGCTTAGTAAATGTTCTTAAAATTTCAAGTTCAAGTATTTCTGTTCCGATTTGAATTAAATATTTCTCTTAATAATTAAGATTAAAAAACTTCAAGTGTTAATCGAGTTTTGTTGCTGACATTACCATGATTGATTGAATTATGGGACTGATGACGACAATATTGTTTTCACGACAATCGTGAACCCCGTAAAAGATGTTGCTACTCCAAAATTTTCTGAAAAATATCCAGATGATAGCTAGTAAATTATTATTTTGTACTGAAGATATTTTTATTTGTATATTGGTAGCTGCACCAACATACAGTACAACTATTTTCTTAATGTCCCTCGGCAAACTTTTGTGTTTTGTCAGTCATCGGACGCTCCGGACGTTCTCAATCGACTTGGAAGTATATTAAAAGTCGATTGAGAGCGTCCGGTATGCACCAAGTGCAAAGGGCAACTGATAGAAATCCGACGACTGACGAAACACGAAGTTTGCCGAGGCATATTAAGAAAATAGTTGTACCTACTGTACGAAAATAATAAACCAAAGAAAATGAGTGTCCATAAGATTTTCATGAGCTTTTAATTTAGTTTTAAAAGATCTCCAACATTGAAGAGATAATATATTGTTCATAAAGGAGGCCTTCACAAAATTCCGTTTTGACAGATCAAGGACATATGAAGCATGGCGACGGCGACGCATCGCATTATTATGTAGCAATTTGGCAGTAGTTTATATTGTACCATTGTTGGTGTATAATAGGTCTTTACCTATGAAATTGCCGTTTTGTATGAAAAAATTTAAACGAATTTTTTTCATGCATTTTTTATTTGTATTAATCGAAGTAATCACCCATGCAATCAATGCATCTTTGCCAACGCAGTGGCAGTTTATTTATGCCCTTCTTAAAGAAATCAGCTGGACGGGAGGCAACAAATTCTTCAAAGGCATTTTGTACTGCCTCTCGGGTATTGAATTTTTTTCCCGCCAAGAAGTTATCCAAATTCTGGAAAAAGTAGTAGTCTGTAGGCGCAAGGTCTGGTGAGTAGGGCGGATGACGGAGAGCTTCCAACCCCAGTTCTTGCAACTTGGAGACCGTCTGCTGTGCAGTATGAGGTCGCGCGTTGTCGTGCAGGAACAGCGGAGACGAGCGATTGACCAATGCTGGTTGGAGATGTGCCAGCTTCTCCATAATTGTGTTCAGTTCTTCACAGTACACATCTGAAGTAATGCTCACCCCGTTTGGTAAGAAGCTGTGATGAATCACACCGGCGCTAGACCACCAAACAGTGACCATCACTTTTCTAGGGGTAAGTTTTCGTTTAGGGCATTGTTTAGGTGCTGAACCAGGATCCAACCAACTTGCTGAGCGCTTGCGGTTATCAAACAGAATCCATTTTTCATCGCAGGTAACAATGCGGTTCAAAATTCCTTCATTTGTGTGTCTGTTGAGCAGTGCAAGGCACGTCTCGACGCGTACTTCGCGCTGGCGATCATTGAGTTCGTGGGGCACCCATTTGTCAAGCTTTTTTACCTTGCCAATTTGACGCAAATGGACCAATATTGTTTTGACGCTAACGTCGAAAGCTGCTGCTAATTCAGCCGTAGATTGTGTATCATCAGCTTCCACAATCGCCTTTAACCCGTCGCGCGCTAATTAGCAGACACAATTGAAATTCTATTGTTATCTGTACACATGGTGTACAATCGACATTTTAAGAGTTAATTCGTCATTGTCGACCAAAGTCTTCGGACGACCGCGAGGTTCATTTTTCAGGTCGATATTTCCAGAACGGAAGCAAGCAAACCAATAACAAGAGGTGCGTTGGTTTGTAGTGTTAGCTCCGTAAACGTCGTTGATGTTGCGTGCCGCTTGTGCCGCGTTGCTGCCACGACGGTACTCATATTCCATAATTACTCGAATTTTTAACGTATCCATGATGACGAAAAAGATTGAAATGCGATGAAAATGTAACACTAATCAATAAACAAATGACTACTTTTGGAAAAAAAAATCCATGGTTTTAAAATAAAATTAATTTGAATTTAGAATTCTTAGCCAAACAAAAATTATTTTGATTTGAAATGGCCAGTACTGCAGAACGGCAATTTCATAGGACCAATAAATTAGGATGTTTAGTTTGAGTCTTATATTTTTTTTTTGTTTAATGTATGAAATTTTAATTTCTTATGAACTACCATTTATTCTGATATAAATTTTAAGTAATAATGTGAATGTAGTACTTAAGGAGGAATTTACAGTTCATTTTGAGCGTTTGTAGTTTTATGGTTTTGAATGGGATTTTTAAAAATAAATATTCCATACATATTTAAACTTTCTGAGGCCGCTATGAACTTAACGAACAACTTTCTCCATGGGACCAACGTCGTAATCTTTGAACTGGATATTTACCCGCTTTAAATGGTTAGATTAATTAGAAATTTTGCACACTTATCAGGTCCCGATGACAATACAATAATTTAATAATTTTTCAATACACTTCCTCGAAAACTGGTTCATATCGCACTACGATTAGGTTCACAATGCAATATACTATTTCACACGCGTGCGATTTTTCATTTTCCAACACGTGTGCGGGAATACAAATACCTATACTTAGTCCAAATTGGTTCAATGCCTCTATTCACACCGTCTCGATTCGGAGGTGAATGTTTTTTTAAAATCTCGGCAAAGAGATATGCGTCTATAAGGCGTTAATATTTTTTGAATATTTAAATAATGTTTATAAATAGAATATCATCAAAAACCATGATTATTACAATAAAAAAAAAAAAACGTTTATGAACAAATTAACATTTATTTGTGTTCTAAACTCAAAAATATTTGAATTTTCTATTTTTCATATTAGGCTGTTTATCGGCTTTATAGGTACCTTTGCTTCTCCTACAACCTGGCGATAGCAAAGCGCGGAAAAAAACAAAAATTTAAATCATAGATTCCTAATAATTCATGACAAAATTATTTTTCGTTATTTTATATGATTTCTTCAAAAGTGTATTGAAAAACGTCGTTTGATATACGTGGACATTTGTTATTGCAGTTCTCGGCTCAAAAACAACCTCGCCTACGGCTCGGGTGTTAATTCCGCCTCGCATGCAATAACAAAAATTCTCCACTTATATCAAAATGTACTCATCATCTTCCTGCCCTTATCCCATATTACTTGGGGTCGGCGCAACACGTTTTCTTCTTCCATTCTCCCCTGTCAACCGTCACGCTATCATTCACTCCCTTCTCTTTCATATCATTCCTCACACAATCCATCCATCTTTTCTTTGGCCTTCCTCTGCCTCTCCATCCATCAACATCTATATTCATCACTCTTTTAGTCACATGCGTTTCGTCTCTCCTCATTACATGCCCATACCAAGACAAACGATTTCCTTGCAACTTTTCTGTCACTGGCGCCACTTTCAAACTTCCTCTTATATACTCATTTCTCACTTTATCCATTCTTGTCACTCCACACATCCATCTCAACATTCTCATCTCCGCTGCATGCAATTTTTTTTCATCCGTCTTCTTCACTGTCCAGCATTCCGATCCATAAAGTACGACAGGCCTTATCACGGACTTGTAAATTTTCCCCTTCAACTTGAGGGGCATCCGTGGGTCGCAAGTTGTTCCTGTAACCTGTCGCCATTTCATCCATCCTGCGTTGATCCGGTGCGTTATGTCTCGGTCTACTTCGCCATCCCCTTGGACAAGCGACCCGAGGTACCGAAAGTCGGAGCAGATCGGTAAGGGCGTTCCGGCAAGAGATATGGGCACAGGACCGGAGAGTCCGCCAAAATCACAAAACAAATACTCTGTTTTGGTCCGACTTACTCTCAGGCCAACGGTCTCCAGTCTTTTCCACCACACCTCCAATCTGCTCTGGACCTCTAAGCCACTCTCGGCAACCAGCACAATGTCATCGGCGAACAGCATACACCAGGGAGCCTCTTCCTGGATATCCGAAGAAAGAGCATCCATTATCAGCACAAAGAGGTAAGGGCTGAGTGCAGACCCCTGGTGCAAGCCGACAGCCACATCGAAGCTGTCAGTAGTGCCCACTGTAGACCGGACTTGGGTACTGCATCGACTGTACATCGCGCGAATCAACTGCACATACTTCCCTGGTACACATTTTTCCTTAAGTGCCCACCACAAAACTTCACGAGGCACTCGGTCGTATGCCTTTTCGAGGTCAACAAATACCATGTGCAAGTTTTTATGCGCACCTCTGTATTTCTCGCACAGCTGGCGGATAGCAAAGATGGCATCTGCTGTTCCTCGACCAGGCATAAAACCGAATTGGTTTTGCGAAATTTCACTCTCTTCTCTTAGTCGCCTTTCAATAACTTTCTCCCAAGCCTTCATACTATGTGACATTAGCTTTATTCCTCTATAGTTGTTGCACTCCAGCACATCACCTTTGTTTTTAAAGATGGGCACCAGCGAACTGTTGCACCATTCGTCAGGTATGGCTTCAAATGTACTATTGTCGCATTATCCTGATCAGGATCATCAGGATTAACGATTTCCTTCCGGAGAAACGGCTCATCCAAGTTTCGGTCTTCTCCAAGTTTCGGTTTCCAAAAGCAGGTAAGTATAGGTATCAGCTAGTTTCTACATGTACCGGCGTTCATGATGCTTTAAAACTAAAAATACGCTTGTATATTAGATCGAACTAAAAAATGAAAAATAAATTATAGTTTAAAAAAACAAAAAGACACGCTTTAATACCATCAAACTGAACTAAAAAGTAAAATATAAAATTTTCAATGTCAGAATAAAGTGCTTGACGAGAAAATTAATGTCATTGTAAAAAAAAGCGTGGGGTGCTTTCGGGGGTGGTTTTTTTTCACCCCACGATTTTTTTTCCAATGACATTAAGTCACAGCCGGTTAATGCCACTGGGCCACCACCCACCACTGCTCTACGCCAGACGCCAGACGTTCATTAGGATAGTAAACAACTCAATAAGAATCAAGAAGCGCTAAAATCTACGGCACGCGCTTATCGACCTCAGACAAACCTCAGAGGAGATTTGCTCCGTACCATTATTTATTTATTTATTTATATATTACATCAGAACACGCCCCTCGGCGGTGAACACGCGACGTGCGATATTCTGATGATACCAGATCTATAAAAAAAACCCCCGGGACACGTGATTATTTGGGTTCGCCTGCGGCCTATGACGTCGTTGCCGCTGATGAAACTGTACCAAAAATAGAGCCCTGCTTAGTAAAGTTGGTACGTCGTGTCGTAAGCTTATCTTTATTTAGTTTGCGTGTATATTTTTGGCGTGTTTGATGATAATGCCTTGATATATGAATGAGGTGTCTGTGGCCAGCCGCGTGGTCGTCGCGCGATGTTTCGTAAACATAAACAATGGTGCCGATTCTGTTGTGCACAAACTAAACTTAATTTAGGCTATTGCTAACTTTTTCTCGCTATTATGACAAGAAAGGGACGGAAGTAAATTAGAGCTGTCAAATTGGTTAGAACTAATTTTTCCATAGACATTTAGACGACACGTAAAAACATGTCGACTAAAAACACCGCAAAAAAAAAAAGCCGCAAGGCGTGAACTAGTTTGACATCTCCAACTTAGTTCATATCTATAGCCGTCCTTTTCTCGCGCTGCCTGTTAGTAAAAGATAGCGATTCTCTAATTTTAGTTTAGTGCGTTCACAAGAGAATCGGCACCAATATCAAATTATCGAATGATAGAGTCTGGGGCCGTGAAAAAAGATCATGGATCCATCATGGTACAAGTGTGAGAGAGAGACGGGTCTATATACGACCTATAGCACCATCCTTTTTTCTCAACTGAACCATGATGGATCCATGATCTTTTTTCACGTCATAGTACGGGCCCTGTTCGGAAAGAGAGTCGTTGTGGCCAAAATATGAACTAAAGTTAGGTTTAATAAAGGCCAGTAACAAAGCCAACAAAAGTAAATAAACAAAAAAAAAAAAAAAAACAGAATTCGTCATGTACTTTGAGTAGCAAGCTATGCACCTGGGATCGCCTTAGCTTCTTTCCGAACAGGCTCTACCTAGATGGAAAAATACCCAAAATGATGAAAAAGTAATCTATATTTTTGTTTATGTATTTCAGCGTTCGTGACAAGCCAAGGAACGCCACTAATTAAGGAGTTATCAACGAATACCGTCATGGACGAGATCAAAAACGTTAAAAAAAATACCAGGAAAGACTGGAAAGGTACCCCAATGATCTGGCTGCTGCACTGAAAACAAGAAGTTACAGGAAAAGACTTATAGGAAAGACATTGTGTAGTCCACCCACACCTGTGTGTGGAACGAAGCACAAATATGGAGTAGATGGCTCGCTGGGGTCACGCTGTTCGCGCCAATGTTACCTACAACTCATCCGCTAAAAGTACTAACTGATCGCGGATTGCCACAGAAAAGAAAAAAAAAAAATTTGTTTAGGTAGGTACCCATGTTCAAAACAAACTTCAAAGATACGAAACAACGAAAATAGTTCACCAAGAGATTAATATGCACATCCAGACAATGCCCAGTCAGTGCCGTTATCAACCTTCACCATCAACCTAATAGTGCAGTAGCACGGCATTTAACTCTATCCTTGGTCATCCAGCTGCTAACAGCCAAAGACTGTTGCTAAGCTTTTGACTAAGCTTCGGTTAAAGATACCTTACTGCTTTAAGTGCTTATGTTATCCAACTTAAATTGTACTTATCACCACGAGAGAACAATAACAAGAAGACTGGTGGAATCGCAGTGATTGAAAAATGTCGTTTTATCAATGAAAATAGATTAAAACTAGAATTTCATTCACTAGATCTAGTGATAAGGCTTTACTGCTCTGCAATACACAAATTTTATCTCATTATGAATGACGTAGAATTAGAGCCTTAAATTTATTACCTTAATACCTGTAATTATCAGCATAATACAACAAAGTCGTCTAAATATATAAATAACATGAGTAATTTTTGTGTTCCAAATAATTATACAGGGTGTCCAGTAAATAGCACGACATACTGCAGGGGGAAAATTTTGTAAAACTGTAAATCCGTAAGATTTTGCTGAACATATATTGTGTTGTTTTGATAGGTATTGACCCAAGCTATCACCCCCTGCAGTATGTCGTGCTATTTACTGGACACCCTGTATACGTAGGCAGTGTGGGCTGCCACTGCTGTAGATTTATATACTACCTATATAACATAAGCCAGTGTTATGGTTGTACATAATAACTAAGTACGAGAACTTTGGAAAAACCTAAAATAGACTGGTTCATGTATAGAATAATCTACAGGGTATACCTAAGGCCTAAGGGACACGGGACAGCGACGCACAAACTGTCACCTATATACCATGAATTCGGCACATGATTGTAGACACCTCAGCTGTGCCTCAGCGCAGAAATTTTCCCTCAGTTTTGAGGTATATTACTCGTACATGGCCAACTTTGGCGTTCTTATTCTGAGAAACTGAATGACTTGGACAACTTTGACTTATTGAGTGGTGGAGAATAGTTAGATAGTTTAACGGCCTCGCTTTTCGCTTTTTTTTCTTATGTACACATAGAAAGCCAAAATTCCGAAGCAAGTTTTCCATAAAATGCGCGACTGCATTTTTGCTCGTGGATTAACTACTGTACATAGGCAAATTAAATGGAAAATATAAGGTATAATTCATAGCGGCCTCAGAATTTTCAAATATGTATGGAATATCTATAAAAAAATCCCATTCAAAACCACAAAACTACTAAAAACGCCCAGAATTAACTGTAAATTTTTCCTTACTAAATTAATATTATTACGTAACATTTATTCCAGAATAAACGTTAGTTCTTAGGAAATTAAATATAGGGATAGGGAATATAGGTTCTTAGGGAATTAATTTTATTTATTTAAACTGTAAGCCTAATATTTGTAAGAATGTACTGTACCTACCTACTGTTTTTGAGTAAATAAATAAATATTATTATTATTATTATTATTATTAATTAAAATTTTATACTTTAAACAAAAATAAATAAAATATAAGACTCATAATAAACAACTGCCAAACTGCTACAAAATGCGATTGTTACATAGCCTAGCTAGATCCAAAAATTCGAACACATGACATTTACCAGTACTGGACCCGCGTGGTGGATATACCCCAACCCCTCTCACAGAGAGGCTTTTCAGGCTACTAAGGTCGTAGCCTCGTAGCAAGAGTATTACAAGCACCTAAGCATAAGCTTTTTTGAAACTTTGATAAAAACTTTTTTACAAAAAAATACAACCGACTTCCAAAAACAACACTACAAAGTGAAAAATAACTTTAATTTCGGAAGTCGGTGTCGGTGTTAAATGTATTTTCGTTTTTTGCCACCGACTTCCGAAATTAAAGTTATTTTTCACTTTGTAGTGTTGTTTTTGGAAGTCGGTTGTATTTTTTTGTAAAAAAGTTTTTTTTTTCACTTTTTAGTTGTGTTCCTACCCCACACAAATTATAATACCACTATCTGCAAAACAAACTAGAACATCATCCATATAAAAGTGGGGAAAAAATACGTATTATTGAAGCTAACTCAAAAACTACCGAAGCAAAGTCAATCAATTTTATATGGGACCAACTGTGATGTGATGACCCTCTCGAACAAAACAAAAAAAATCCAATTCGGTCCAGCCATCTTCGAGTAATCGGGGAACATACATAAAAAAAAAAAATAAAAAAATAAAAAAAAAAAAAAAAGGTTCCGACGAATTGAGAACCTCCTCCTTTTTGAAGTCGGTTAAAAATAGGTAAATAAAGTAACCGAAGTATACTTTAATAAAATTTGAATCGTTCAGTAACTTTCTTTTCTTCTTAGCTTCTTTCTTTTCTTTTTTAACTGACTTCAAAAAAGAGGAGGTTCTCAATTCGTCGGAAACTTTTTTTTTAGTTTTTTTTTTATGTATGTTCCCCGATTACTTGAAGATGGCTGGACCGATTCGGATTTTTTTTGTTTTATTCGAGAGGGTATACATCACAGTTGGTCCGATATAAAATTGATTATCTTTGCTTTGGTAGTTTTTGAGTTAGCTATAGTTATATAAAAGTGGGGAAAAAATACGTATTATTGAAATACGTATTTTTTCCCCACTTTTATATGGATGATGTTCTAGTTTGTTTTGCAGGTAGTGGTATTACAATTTGTGTGGGGTAGGTACACAACTAAAAACGGAAAAATAAAAACTTTTTTACAAAAAAATACAACCGACTTCCAAAAACAACACTACAAAGTGAAAAATAACTTTAATTTCGGAAGTCGGTGGCAAAAAACGAAAATACATTTAACTAGACACCGACTTCCGAAACTAAAGTTATTTTTCACTTTGTAGTGTTGTTTCTAGAAGTCGGTTGTATTTTTTTGTAAAAAAGTTTTTTATCATATAAGGCTTAGGCAAGTAAGAAATTTGTTGTGAAAATTCAAACATTATGTTTAGCTCAAAATTCAACCATGTGAACTCCGTTCACTGACGCAGTCAGTCCTCAAATGCACAAGTGACAGGACATGCGGCGCAAGATGGAAGGTGGGTAGTGGGGTGGGTGGGTGGTTGGTGGGTGGTCTGCGGAGAGCATATCATCTGCATATACACTTGAGTTTTAGAAAGAAAGAAAGAAAAGAAAAATGCGTTTAATTGGCATTACAGCAAAAAAATAAATAAATACACCTTAAAATTATAAAAAACATAAATATACCTTAAAATTATAAAAAACATAAAACAAAGATTGTAATGCCAAAAGGGCCTCAGCTCAGCATATTGTCAGATGACAACACAAGGTGTACCACCTGACGCTGATTTTCAGCTGCAACCCACGAGCGACTTGAGTTAGCCTCCCCAAGCAACGGCGACGTAGGTTGCCACCCGGACGACTTAGGCCGCCGCGGCTGGGAGGCTCCTTTCAAGCACCCCAGTTTCTTTTGATTCCCAGGCATAACACATATAATTTATTTTACATCCCTGGCTCAAAAACTAACCTCGGTCATTACGCCGCTGTGCCAAGACTTTGTAGACAATATAACGAATTTGCTAAAACTACGAAGTTAGACATCTGCGAGTCTCTGTCTAAATATAAAAAATGTTTAATAGATATAAGTTAGGTGTCTCTAAATGTTATAAATATTTTAATTTCTTGTGTTTTTTTGTCTTTTAAAAATGTATTAATTTTTCTCCAAATTTTGCTTATTATTAATATTTTAACTTTGTTAGCTTAGTTGTTAACATTTTTGTGCATGCTGTGGTCTCCTATAAGTGAAGCAGTACACCTACTTAATACCTGATGTTCCCTTTATTTATGTTTCATGTATTGTGTACATCTTTTGTTGGAGATCCTAAATAAATAAATAAATGGAAGTAGTGTTAATTAATTATCGGTAACAATTGAAGTTTGTCTTTGAACTAATGAAATAATTAATATTGCTATTCGCTACAAAGTCAAACACCTAGCTAATTTGCATACCAAGAATTGATAACCTTTAGGTATAAAAGTCAATCATCAGGCAGCCGCGGGGTGTCACAGTTATTTTAATTGTGAACACGTGCCCCCGTGTCAAACCGACATTTTTCAGCTACACTCAACAAACCACGACATTGCATCATACAAGTCGAAAACCTTTATCAGATTTCGTCATTAATTCATGACAACCATTTTTTTTAACCAATTTATGTTAACTGCGTAGTAAGAAATTTAGCGAATTATTAAAATTATTATTTCCTCTTAGATTAGCGGCTGGCGTCTGAATCATCGGCGTTATTAAATAAATGCTTCGATAATATTATTAATATCTTAATCTGGGGATAATTATTATGTAAATTGATGTAGACTCATGTTTATATTTTGATTGGTTGGATAAGAAGTTCGTTACTCCACTTTTTAACAGGCTAGGGTCTTTTTACCTAATATCTTTTAAATAGTATCGGGGAGAATAAGTAGACACCTACAGTCAGCTGATCGGATGGGTTGACGATGTTTTCAGCATAATATTTACCCATGCCTCTGCGCCATTTTTACCCTACCTAGATGTTTTGAAACCTAGGTACCTACATTTTCTATATTTACTTTGATAAATCTAATATCTATATAAATAAAAAACTTTTTTACAAAAAAATACAACCGACTTCCAAAAACAACATTACAAAGTGAAAAATAACTTTAATCTCGGAAGTCGGTGTCTAGTTAAATGTATTTTCGTTTTTTGCCACCGACTTCCGAAATTAAAGTTATTTTTCACTTTGTAGTGTTGTTTTTGGAAGTCGGTTGTATTTTTTTGTAAAAAAGGTTTTATTTTTCACTTTTTAGTTGTGTACCTACCCCACACAAATTCTAATGCCACTATCTGCAAAACAAACTATTTAGAACATCATCCATATAAAAGTGGGGAAAAAATACGTATTATTGAAGCTAACTCAAAAACTACCAAAGAAAGAAAGAAAGAAAGAAAGAAAGAAAGAAAGAAAGAAAAACATTTTATTTGGGACACGCACAGGAAATACAGTTAAAAAAGAGCATATAAAAGTAACAAAATAAAAAAGACCTGTGCGAGGCCAAAAAGGCTCCCATCTCAGCATAAAGCTGCGATATTTACAAAATAAATACCGCAACGCTGGTATTCTGATAGGGCCTGTGTGATGCCACGGACATATCCAAGTTAATCAATTTTATATGGGACCAACTGTGATGTATACCCTCTCGAATAAAACAAAAAAAATCCAAATCGGTCCAGCCATCTTCGAGTAATCGGGGAACATACATAAAAAAAAATGAAAAAAAAAAAAAAAAAAAAGGTTCCGACGAATTGAGAACCTCCTCCTTTTTGATGTCGGTTAAAAAGAGAAGTCCTGACTGACTGACTCACTCATTAACGCCCAACCCAAACCTGGAACCTAGAAAGCTGAAATTTTGCACAGAGGTTCCCTTTATAATGTAGACAAGAAATAAGGAAGGATTTCCCGGTAGTACATTCCCATGGGATATTTTCCGACAACCACGTGGGCGAAGCCGCGGGTAAAAGTTAGTGAAAAATAAAGACACAATTAGCACCTTTGATGCGCCCTCACGTATCTGTATCGATTCCTGAAAAATAAAGAAAAGACGCAGGAAATAGAACCTCCTTACCCACCTGCTTGAGCAAAGGAATTTCCGGCTTATACTCGTAATTAACAAAATAATGAACTGATTATGATTTTATCTTAATTGTACAAAGTCATGTATATTTTATCGCTTTATATATATCTAAGGTGAAAGTAAAAATAAAAAGTAATTAGGTACTTAATATATCTAAGATAATTTGTACCCACCTACATAATTAGTAATCACATAATGAGTCGTTATATAACAATGTAACTTTAAATAATGCTTAAATTGATCTAACTTAATAAATGTATGCATTAAGCTCGCCCCCTATTACATGGGACTCTCCCATGTAATAGGACATAACTGGCGAAATGTGAGTGTAGGTACTATAGGTGCACTTCTGCCCAACCTTTAGGTAAAACGAGGCGTGATGTTATGTTAAAAAATGTATTTACACTACGGACTTTTGTCTTTCGTAGAATTATAAAATTGACATGATTTTTAACCGACGAAAAAAAAAGTTCTCAAGACACCAAGTATTTTTTTTTAATTTTTTATGTATGACCCCTAACTTTTTACAGAGCAGTCCGACTTGAAAGATTCTAGTTTTATTCGGGAGGATACCTCGAAGTTGGTCCCATGTTATATTAACTTTGCTTGGGTAGTTTTTGAGTTATCTTCAATATTATGTATTTTTCCCACATTTTATGAGGATGATGTTCTAATTTCTTTTGATGGTAGTAGTATTAGAATTTGTGTAGGGTACGTACCACAACTAATAAGTGAAAAATAATAGTACATTTTGATACAAGTGGAAAATTTTTGTTATTGCATTCGAGGCGGAATTAACACCCAAGCCGTGGGCGAGGTTGTTTTTGAGCCGAGAACTGCAATAACAAATGTCCACCTGTATCAGACGACGTTTTTCAATACACTTTTGAAGAAATAAAATAAAATAACGAAAAATATTTTTGTCATGAATTATTAGGAAACTATGATTTAAATTTTCTTTTTTTTCCGCGCTTTGCTTTCGCCAGGTTGAAGGAAAAGCAAAGCCGATAAACAGCCTAATATGAAAAATAGAAAATTCAAATATTTTTGAGTTTAGAACACTAAGGGCTGATTGTTCAATAGGCAGATAACTTTTACCTGAAGCATAAATGTGACAGTTTGACATATTTTCAATACAAAAGCTGTCAAACCACCATATTTATTCCTCAAATAAAAATTATCTGACTATTGAACAATCAGCCCTAATAAATGTTAATTTGTTCATAAACGTTTTTTTTTTATTGTAATAATCATGGTTTTTGTTGATATTCTGTTTTATTAAAAAAATAAACTCCGTAAAGACGCATATCTTTGCCGAGATTAAAAAAAAAACATTCACCTCCGTATAATAGAGACGGTGTGAACAGAGGCATTGAACCAATTTGGACTAAGTATATGTATAAGTTATGTGTGGCAATTTTTATTCCCGCACACGTGTTGGAAAATGAAAAATCGCACACGTGTGAAATATATTACATTGTGAACCTAATCGTAGTGCGATATGAACCAGATTTCGAGGAAGTGTATTGAAAAAAAATTACTAAACAAAAAAAAAAAAAAACAACCGACTTCCAAAAAAAACACACTACTAAGTGAAAAATAACTTTAATTTCGGAAGTCGGTGGCAAAAAACGAAAATACACAACCAAAGATACCGACTTCCGAAATTAAAGTTATTTTTCAATTTGTAGTTTTTTGTTAAAAAAAAAAAAATATATAAGAAAGAAACAAACTACCTAAACCTATTGTAACGCAAACTATTCTTAAACATTTTATCGTACACTAGCTTTTGCCAGCGGCTTCGCCCGCGTGGATGTCGGAAAATATCCCACGGGAACAAAAATCCTTCCTTAGTGGATGCCTACACTGTAAAAGGTATCTATGTGCAAAATTTCAAGTACCTAGGTCCAGCGGTTTGGGCTGTGCGTTGATATATCAGTCAGCCAGTCAGGAGTTTGAATTTATAATCATTATATCGGGGCGGAAAATGCCCAATTTGATAAGCACATCGGTCATCGGGTGTAAAAGAATAAGGTTATGGTTACTTGGTTCGGTTCAAGTTTGAGGGAAATTACTGAAAGTGGCCTACATTCCTTATGTATTTAGGTGCGTGTATAACTGTATAGGTACTCACGGAAGTATTGCATGAACCGCTGTTACTGGTGAGGCTGTATTCAGTGCTATGCGGATGGTCCGTACGGACGCGGACGCCTGTAGCACGGACTGTCCAACGGTTTATTGCTCCACGGACCAACGTACGGCTCGGACGAGTATAGTCGTTATCCGACCGCAGTGCACTAAACGCGTAGAATAAGCGTACGAATACGGACGCGCTCTACGGCCAGTCCTCGTACGGACGGTCCGGGATCCGTGCGCCAGTAAACGCAATAGTTGATTTCTGTACGATAGCTCCGGGCGACGGACTGTCGTACGCATCGTCCGTATAGCACTAAATACAGCCATGGCCACAGGCCTGGTTTAAAAAATAGCACATTTTTCACCTCCGGAAAGCCCTTCCCATAATTATTCAAACCTAGCTAGAAGAATGAGAAGCGGGTAATGGAAATTTATAGGTACTTTTGAATTGTCAAGAGTTCGGTCAGTCAGAAAGATGAAGCTAGTTGCCCATTCCAAATCGTAGTAGGTTCCTATGAAGAAGAACGGGCAAGAAACTCCACGGACACTCTCTTAAACTCTAAGTATATTTACAAAATATCAGTCACATCAACTCAATTCATTGTTTTTCAATAATCTGTTACCATCCGGAAAACGGATCATAACCGGAGACCCTGATAGTGTCTAGTTTATTTAGATCGGCCGCACCGTTGTTAACCCAGATAGATAAACAGATACAGGGGTCTAAATGTTCACGTTATTTACTGTAAAATGAATCAAGGTTTTTAAATCTCATTGACCTAATTAGCCAGGCGAGGTAGGTACAAAAGGTCGCATATAATATGTGCTCGCAAGACCAGCTGCAACGCGGCGATGGTCTCGTGATGCCTCCATGAACTTTCCTTGTTTACAGATGTTGTCCTATTAATACATACTTGATTGTGTCTCATTACGATAATCGTAAATAGAATCATGTAGGGTCTCTATTAGATATGCTCATCGCAACCCGCAAGTGTGTAGTGTGAGCATATGGTCGACTGGTACTTACAGCCTGTATAGCGACGAGGCTAAAGAGAAACAATTGTTGGACTGATATGGTTTACATTGGTGCCGTTTCCCTTGTCAGAAATGCCTCTAAACTAGACTAAATTCACCAAAATTTAGAACTATTCCTGTCAAATGACGATTTCCCATTCTGAAATTGACTAAAGTGACACAACTTAACTATATTTTAGTTTGACAGCACTAAGATGGCACTGAGTTACTAATTTAGTGAAAATGGCAATTTTGCTATTCTGAATTCGACGTTTTTCACCTAAAATTTTGATTGTCTAACTAAGGCTCAATTTCACCACACATCACTAAACGCGTTTAACGCTAAACACAGTTAAAACATCATTATATCTCTGTCATCTTCAAACGATTGAAAGAAACAGCGATATTTTAAATTCGTTTAACGTTAGACGCGTTTACTGATCTGTGGTGAAATTGAGTCTAAATCTGACTATTTTAATCTCGATTAAAAAGGTGAGGAATAAAATTAGTTGTTATGAACTAAAATTCACACCAAGACCACGACTTCAGGTGCAAAAATAGTACTGTATATTTTTTTTCTTTTGCTATATCTCGAAAACGAGGTGTGCTATCGCAAATATAATGAAAATTTCGACCCCCTTTATAAAACTCATAAACCATTAAAACTCAACATGTAGAAAATTAATTTTTCATATTTTCCATACAAAAAGTGAAAAATCTCTTAAAAAACACGTTGAGGCTGAACCCAACGCTACTCCGGCTCTAAACAAAAAATTCTCGGAAGAGGACAAACAAGTACCACGTGGAGTCGATTTGATTGTCAAATTTAGTGATAGTTTAGGTAGTGTTCGGTCTCCCAGACTGGAGCGGGCCGGGGCTGCCTTGAAGCGGCTCCTGCCCAATCTGGGGGGTCCAAACGCGGAGGCGTTTGGAGGCTTTACGCGGGGGTCGTGCGGTCCATGGCCCTTTACGGAGCACCGGTGTGGGCGCGTTCCCTGAGGCTGCGACCAGCCCGCCGGTTGAACGCGTCCCAGAGGGTCATGGCCATCCGGCTAGTCCGGGGATACCGCACGGTCTCCTGAGAGGCGGCGTGCCTCCTTGCCGGATTACCGCCATGGGATCTGGAGGCAAAAGTCCTCGCGCACGTGTGGGAGTGGCGCGAGGAGGCGAAACGCCGGGGCGTAACTCCGCTGCCGCGAGAAATCACGGTACAACGGACAGAGCTCCGGCGGGATCTCATGGCGACATGGAGAGTGCGATTGTCGCAACCCAGCGCTGGGCACGCCACAATTGCGGCGATAAGTCCCCTCTTTGAGGAGTGGTTGGAGAGGCGCCACGGCGTCCTCACCTTCCGCCTGACGCAGGTCCTCACCGGACACGGTTGTTTCGGGAGGTTCCTGTTTCGGATAAGGCGGGAGGAAACGCCCGGGTGTCACCATTGTGTAGATCGCCCGGAGGACACGGTGGAGCATACAGTGGAGGTCTGCCCGGCTTGGGCGGAGCACCGCCGTGTTCTCACGGAGGCGATCGGCGGCGGCGATCTCTCGCGTCCAAACTTGGTCCAGGCCATGGTGCGGAGCGAGAGTGCATGGGAGGCCGTCACCTCCTTCTGCGAAGCAGTAATGCTCGCAAAGGAGGAGGCGGAACGCGAGAGGGAGAGGCAACAGCCGCGCCCTCGCGCCCCTAGCCGCCGCAGGAGACGCCCTGGGCGGCGGGAATCTATCGCCGATTCCCGGCCACCGTAGGCGCGGGCTTGCGGACGACGAGTAATGGGCAGCTCGCCGTCCGGTAAGGACCAGGCCCGGGTCGACGGCGCGTTGTGTTCCACGCGCGCCTCAAAGAGATGTCAGCAGTGACGGGGTCCAATAGGGCCGAAGCTGCCGGGGTCGCGGGTAGTTCGAAAGAGATACCGTGGCCCTGGCACGGGCAACTGAAGGAACACGGGTGGGTTTTAGTCAGTAAAAGTCTGACACGCCCTCCCACTCTGCCCGGAGCGGGAGAAGTCATTTGATTTCCCATCCACAAAAAAAAAAAAAAAAGGTAGGTAGTGTTCGGTGTACCTACAAGAGAATCGGCACCATTGTCTGTGTTTATTGAACTGAATACTTACCTATAGTTTATAATTTTTACAAAAAAAGTCAACTTACGCTTTAAGGCTCCCACAGACAGGCGCGACGCGACTGTAGTAGAACAATTTATATGAAAACTTCATGGAAATTGTTCTACCAGAATCGCGTCGCACCGTCGTGACGGTGCTAACTAATTGAAGTAGGTGCTACTTCAATTAACTTCCTACCTATAATTTATCTGATTTTTAGTACTACGTACTACCTCGCATCTTCTGTCACGCAACAGAGACGTGTAAACAAATACCTACGCGAAGTTGTCACTTGAATGGCAATCTATTCATGAAACTACTGTAACCTGAACTTCCGACCTCAATATATTTTTGTTCATATCTGCCTCAAACCGGTAAAAACCGTTACCTAGCATACAAACTGGTTTCATCCGGCTCTGGCTTCCATGATAATAATTTTGAAGATTTACCTAATATTTTTTTCAGTGTTCCATGCCAAAGATAACAAGAGATTGGGTGCTACCGTATTTTGTATACTTAATTGTATTTTTAAGTTGCAATTGTATAATGCATATTTTAACAAAAAGTAGATAATAATCTACGAAAACTAACGGAAAATTTTGTCGACAGTTTTTTTAAAAAAAAAAAAAATATGGCACGGCTCCATGACGCTAGTCAGACTTGTTTTTTTTTTTTAAATCGGATGTATATGAGCTGTCACAGATAACGTATCATGAAGTAATAAGAAAATGGCGACGCCCTACTTTGGCGGGAGAAGACTGAATGAACGACTGGCATCTCGTGTTTGCCTTGTTTCTTATAATTTAACAGATTAAATTAGTGGGTTTGTAAGGTTTAGGTATTTTACTTTGTATTTCATAAATTTATGACGTCTACCTACCTATTTCTCATATTATTATTTGTACCTATATGCAGTCAAAACCGTTTATAACGACTTCGAAGGGACCGTCGGATTACGGTTTTTATAGCCGATAGTCATTAAACCAAAACAATGTTGAGTTAATTTAACTGATTCAATTAGTGGGTTTGTAAGGTTTAGGTATTTTACTTTGTATTTCATAAATTTATTTCTCATATTATTATTTGTACCTATATGCAGTCAAAACCGTTTATAACGACTTCGAAGGGACCGTCGGATTACGGTTTTTATAGCCGATAGTCATTAAACCAAAACAATGTTGAGTTAATTTAACTGATTCAATTAGTGGGTTTGTAAGGTTTAGGTATTTTACTTTGTATTTCATAAATTTATTTCTCATATTATTATTTGTACCTATATGCAGTCAAAACCGTTTATAACGACTTCGAAGGGACCGTCGGATTAAGGTTTTTATAGCCGACAGTCATTAAACCAAAACAATGTTGAGTAAAAATACTAAAACCACAAAATTACGTCGTAATATCCGTTACCTACGTCGTTTTAAAGTGATGTAGATATAAACAGTTTTGACAGTAATTACAAATTTGCGGTTGAAAGAACTATGTATCAACTAAGGGCCTGATTCACCAGCTACGATTAAGATCCTATTAACTGACTAGGCAGATAATTTCATACAAATTCTGTTGCATTTTTGAATTTATTCGGTAAGTAGTGGTTATTCGGACATCGTGAAATAAGCCCTTAGTATTATGAAAGTTGTACCTACTTACCTACACACTTTACCTAATTTTAATTTATATAAATATTAACGCTTTGAAGGACAATAACGTGACACAGTAGAAGTTTATTTGTTATTATTATACTGCTATGGCGGTCCTTCAAAGCGTTTAAATATGTAACATTTAACAATCTGTTATCAGAGGTGATGCAATCTCAATATAATGTTGAAACCAACCACGCAACCCAGGTTGGTATATCTGGATTTCGGAAATAAAAAAAATGGGCATCGACAATACACCAATTTCCTGTTTCAGTTTCATCATACAACGAATATGGTAATACATAGGTATGTACCTACTTAGTTAATTTTTTGTCCTTATTAGTAAAAAACCAATTTACGTCATTACAAAAATCATACGATTTTAATTAGCAAGTTGATAATCATGAACCTACCAATTGTCTAAAAAACTTTGTAGGTACCCACCAAAAGGTTAAAAATGATTGATAAACACCTGGCAAAACCAAAGACACCGACTTCCGAAATTAAAGTTATTTTTCACTTTGTAGTGTTATTTTTTGGAAGTCGGTTGGTTTTTTTTTTGTAATAAAGTTTTTTTAGGTACGAGAATTGGTCTTCAGACCTCTTTCAATTAACATAATAATAATTCAATTATATAATTAACATAACTGCAACTATCTCATGATTACCTACGAGATTGATATGATGTAGTATCAAAGGTAAACTCTCGAAAGAAATTGAGGTAGGTTGTATGTACCACTATGATTCACTGGTAGACATGTGAAGATGCATCACTAAGCGGATCGATATCAGTTCAAGTTTCTCGTAGATATGTTTATGTATGACGGATCTAGGTAGCTTTGCTATGTAGTTCAATGTATGACGCTTTGTCATGAATGACATACTTGAAGAAAGGGGTAAATAAGACGTAGGCAGTAATGTATTACGGCATACTATAATAGATAATGATGTTTATGTATTTAAAAAAAAAGGCAAATTTATGATCAGGACTTTATAAGATGAAGTCGACCCCAACATAGTTGGAAAAAGGCTAGGCAGAGAGAGAGAGAGAGAGGTCTTTAAAAGTTGCAACACTTCGTTGCAAATAAGTAGGTACCATACAGTTACGAGTAAATACATTGTTGTATTGTGCGATAATATGTTTTGATCAATAAGGTCAACATATCAGAAGACCCTCCTGTGCGAGAAAATGATCACGTCAGAGCTCCGCTTATAAAAAGTTTTTTTTTAATTAGGTCTAGGCAAGTTCGGGCACGAGGCAGTTTACCTAGTTATGATAATTTTACTACAATACCTATCTCTGGAGTGACATTGAGGTTCAGTCATCGAACCTCGCCGCTATCGGCTATTTCATTTCGGCGGGTTATCATCAGCCACGCGCGAGATAACCCGCGCCGCCTATATAACCCGCGAATCTTAACACAATCATCAGTACACAACCAAGCGCCCTACGATAAACATCAAACAGCTACATCCACTGTGCTTTTGGAAATTATATACAAGCTTTTACGAGTACATTTTTGAGTCAAAAACGAATAATCAAATCCAATCAAGATGCGTTTCCTGCACTTCATTGTTGTCATCCTGAGCGTGCTGCTCCTGGCGTCGGTGGGAGAGGCTCGTCCGCACCAGAGGAGCCACAAACAGAAAAGGGCGTCGTTCTGCATGCTGAAACTCTGCAGCTACATGCCGATGGCGTACAAAGTGCAGAGGCTGCGCTAGCGCACGTCGAGCTGCACCGGCCGCCAGCCGCGTGCCACGCTACCGGCGAGTCGCCGATCACAGACTGATCACACAGTTTTCAGCTAAGAAGAACCATGGACAATTAACTCGGCTGGTCGTCCATAACGTAGAATTATCAGCGATGAAAGTGTGAAGAAAAGAAAGTTATCCAAGTGAAGAGAAGAAGCTACGCGTCGTGAAATACGGGCGCAGCACGGCTATTCTATTAATTTTCCAGAAAATTAATAGTTTACTATTTTTATTAAACGAGACGATCCGCCTCGATTCATTAGCCTATATTAGGCTGCCGCCTAGCAGAAGTATTCTGTACTTAATATTGGAAATTTAGTATTTTAAATTATGCTTAATAAGGCTTATAGTCAAAATAGTGATAGTAAACAATCAGTACTTTGTAAAATGTTCCTGATATCGTAGACTTATGTAACGCTAGTATTGTTTTGGTTATTGTTCAGTAAATTAAATATGTATTGTTTAATTTAAGATAATGATTTCGTAGGCGATAAAATAAATTGGTTTCTTATTAAATATGTCTCGTTATTGTATCACCCTCGATAAAAGAATCTTAAAGTTTAAATGTGATGAACTTTAAACATAGTAATGCTTTACTGAAAAAAATCTACCCTAATTGGCAGATTTACACGTCATTGACACCTATGTACACAACACACACACCCAACACACATTACACATACACACACACCATTGTAGAACAAAAGTCTGGCACAAAATAAATACCTACCAGCATCTATAAAACTAGAACATATATGTATAGCTACTGTTATGTTTAAAGAAGACACACCTCTAAAGATAATCAATGATAATGATGAGATTTTTGGCTTAGGGCTAATTTGACAAAAGTCGGGTATCTTTTATCCGTGGAATAATATTGACGACTGACAGTTTTTGAATGGAGAAACTATCAAAATTTATTCGAAGTTTAAGATAGACTGGGTATAAAAGTTTGCTCGAATTCACCCTAATAGCATAAATTAATTAGTTAACTGTAGGTAACTGATAACACTTAACGAATAGGTATCTAATAATTCGGACATCCATGTTCATGTTATCACAGATGTTATCGTGTTAAAAGCGTGCCGTTTTTAATTATTGAGGACATTTTTTTTAATTAGTCACTGACACTTTTTTTATTGAGCGTTGAGTTTCGAATTTATAAAGCCATCAGCTTTAAAACTTAATTTGTAGTAGAGCCTAAAAGAGCTGCATTTTACGGAGTCTATTGCACGAAGAAAATGAGCGACTAACATAATGAGATGATGGAAACACCGGGAGGGAACGCTAGTGACCTTATTGGTGATGTTCTTCAGAAAGATCAGGTAGAATTCGTAACCGGCGTGCGGGTATGTAAAGCCAGCTCTCCACCAAAGGTAAATTGCCAACTTTTGTGTTGTCAACACCTGTTGGTGACAAAAGTTTCTGTAAAGACGTAGCAGGTGGCGTCCTGTAGTTTCTGCCTATCCCCATGGGAAGAAGGCGTGAGTTTATGTGTATAAAATGAGCAACATAGATTTACACACTTTTAAGTTTTAGCTACGTATGTTTAGCTTGGATCAAGTACCTATAATGTTATTTATAAGGCGTAGAACATAACTTACTTCATAATAAAGCGTACGTGGTCAGGCGGCGTAAATCAAGAGAACATTAACTCACACACAATATGCTGCATACGTAAATGTGACGTTAAACAGCAGAATTATCTCCTACAATAACTGCTATTTGTCACCCATAATAAAAATATAATATTACAATACGCATGCGCGTTATGTTATTGTATGTAACTCAAAATATTATTGATATATCTTCAATCGATTGGCTTTTGCTTTTTTAATTAATAATATCAAAAGGTCACTTAGGACAAAGGCTTGTAGAGCTACTTGGTACAGTTTCGCCTCTGAAATTCGATACTATATGGAGCTTTTTGATTTTGGTGAAGCTTAAAAATTCGACGACAATTTTGCAGGAGTAGTAAACAAACAGACACACAACAACACTTACCTACGGCCTATTTCACGATGTCCGAATAGGCACTACTTACCGAATGAATTCAAAAATGGAACTAAAAAATCTGCCAAGTAAGTTAATATGAACGTAATCGTAGGTGGTGAAACAGGCCCTTTATAGCAACCATGTAAATGTAACTTCAAGTTTATTTTATGTAGTCGTGGAGGTCTGAATCTGAATTTTGCTTACCATGATCTTAGGTATTAACTTTAGGTCAATAAGTACCTACACATATTGCCAGACCTGCCTATATGGAGAAGGTTATTGTTGGAATGGTGGGCCTAAAGGCACACACAAAATACCTCACGATAGTTCGATACCATGAGCAAAAACCACCACCATACCATGATGTAAAAACCTGACCAAAATTGGCAAAACATAGGAAGGTTCTAAGAATTAAAAAAAAGTTTTGTGTATTGCCTCAAAACTAAATTAATTAAATTATTATTATTATATATTTATTTAATTTGACAACGTTGGTCCACTGGTTAGTACAAAAAACAAAAACTTATCAACTAAGGGTTGTAATTATTAATTATGTAGGTACACATCATTTTGTTTGTATGTTGTTCATCCCTGCCGCACAAGCAATCGGACAGAGAGAATTAAGTATGAATATCTTCTGTTGCTTGTGGCAAAACGGAAAAATGTACATACGTAGAAGTTTACATCGAAGTTTAACATACTTACAACCTAGTCGATACTCCCAGCCGTTTGCTTGCACTAGAGGTGAGTGTTGTGTGGAGATGTTCACTCCACAATCCTCACCTACGTAGCTTTAACTTAGGAATCAGAATGCGACTATTATTTTGACGTTCGTGACTATGTATGACTATTTTTTGGCGTTCTCAAAATTGATTTTCATGAAGATCACGATTTTTCCGTTTATTACCCGTGGTCCCTACCGTAGTCCTTGAAATTTTTGTGCTCGTGATCCCTCCGAGAAATACAATACTGCCGAATTAAAAATAGACTCGAAAGTATGATTTGTGACTATACCAAATATGTATTTAAATAATTATAACCATAAGAATCTCTCTAAGTTAGATTTGCCGTGTTTCGATCTGATTTCGGAACAATTATGTAATTTTATACATATCTGTTCAATCTGCCTAGCCTTTTCCCAACTATGTTGGGGTCGGCTTCCAGTCTAACCGGATGCAGCTGAAGACCAGTATTTTACATGGAGCGACTGCCTATCTGACCACCACAACCCAGTAACTGATTAATACGATACCCCTTGGTAAGACTGGTTGTCAGACTTTCGGGCTTCTGACGAGCCGTAACGACTGTCAAAGATCCACGAATGACAGCCGGGACCAACAGCTTAACGTGCTTTCCGAGGCACGGAGGAGCTTTCCCCCTGGTAAGCGTAGCTTAACCTGATGGATCGAGCCGTGCTGCTGTTATTACTTAGCCACGAGCTCTTCAATAAATACATATTTGTTATTGTCGCTAATCATTCTTTAGAGACTACCATTTTAATTCGGCAGCATTGTAAAATTGATAGAACCACCGAAAACAAAAAATACCCTTCGTCCACTAGTAGAACTACGCGGTCAAACCACGGGCAACAAACGGATCGATCAGCTTGCCACGGTTGGTCCATAAACCAACCGGACTGGTTGGTTGGAGGAAGACTTTTGGCCGCAGGACGTGGTGTTCCGTCGCTTCCGCGGACAAGTTCCACAGGGCAGCACTTAAAGTCAAGCTAGTGCAAAGAGGAGTGCTACTAACATAGTCTTAAGCCTATTTTATTAAAACAAGTTTTGTTTATATTCAAATATGTATGTTTAGGTTAAGGTATTTATCTATGGACCAGTGTTGCCTGAAATAAATGGTTTATTATTATTATTATTTATTATAAATACCAAGAATTCGCCATGTTTCGGAAAGTACGTTAAGCCGTCGGTCCCGGCTGTCATTCGTGGAACTTTGACAGTCGTTACGGGTCGTCAGAAGCCCGAAAGTCTGACAACCAGTCTTACCAAGTGGTATCGTATTACCCAGCTGCATCCAGTTAGACTGTAAGGCGACCCCAACATAGTTGGGAAAAGGCTAGGCAGATGATGGTGGTGGTGGTGGTGGTGGTGATGGTGATGGTGGTGGTGATGTTGTGCAGTTTGGCAGAGGTTAAACTTTGTGTAATGAGATGCCACTATTAAACGCTTTTTCAATTTTTTTTCCTTTTTGGTCCTTGAACAAGTAATTCTGCAATCCATCACAGCAAAGCCACGGGCTAAATGTTGTTTTTGGTCCTCGAACAAGCAATTCTGCAATCCATCACAGCAAAGCCACGGGCTAAATGTTGTTTTTGGTCCTCGAACAAGTAATTCTGCAATCCATCACAGCAAAGCCACGGGCTAAATGTTGTTTTTGGTCCTCGAACAAGTAATTCTGCAATCCATCACAGCAAAGCCACGGGCTAAATGTTGTATTTGGTCCTCGAACAAGTAATTCTGCAATCCATCACAGCAAAGCCACGGGCTAAATGTTGTTTTATTATAATAGCCCCTCCTTTACAAATTAATGAACTGGAAACTAACCTATCACTTGATTAGTTGCAAACACGTACAGCATGGTGCGATATCACACATGTAACAATAGCTCCATAAACCACGCGAATTTCCACCCTATCCCCTTGTGATAAAAGTTACGAACGGTCTCTGTTTACGGTAGGTACTTGGATTGATTGTCATAAAGTGACCCTGCTGACCTGCGGTACTTTTCAGAGTCGTAAAGATAGGCGACGTGGGTGGGGCGCACAGATAGTGGAAATGTGTTATAAGTTTATATCTTATATAAAACAATATTATAAACTTATCTTAAATAAAGAAAATTGTTTTTCAGTAACTTTTTAACTAGAGTAAGTTTGTGAGTCAATTGAGATAAATTATCGGGAATATGGAAGACTTGATAACGTCGTCGTAATCAAAATCATATACAGAGTGGATACGACAATAGAACAATTAATTAAACTTCGTAAACCTAATCACGTACCCAATCTGTGTACAAAAATTCAATTCCATTTAACTAATAGTTTAGTCACAGGACAATATTTTTCATTTTCAAGATTTTCAACATGATGTATCTGATAATACAGATATTAGACCATCCTCGCCTAAAAAAATAAAGGTTAAAGACATTGCAATATTCTTCACACACATGTTGCCAGCTATTTCAATATGGGAATTAATGCATGTTGTACCTTATACCAGAGGCATAAGAGCCATAAAGCGTGTCATCAGAATTAGATAAGAAAATAATGCATACGGAAGTTACATCTACTCACTCTTGTCAATAGAAAATTTTGAATGTGCGAAAGAGATGCGTATGTAGACTATAGTTCCTTTATTTCTACGTCGCTTTCTCGCCGAAACAATAACAACCCAAACTTGCAAAATATCGTCACAAACAATGGTGTGTTGGGTCTTGGGTCGGTCAGTGCCCCAGTCGCCAGCTGTGTTAAAATATTTAAAAATGGTGTTCTATTTTGTTTACATTTTTAAGCTATTTAGTTTGTTAGAAAAAGTCACTTTTTTAATTTCAATGTTAGGATTTATTTGATAATTCCTATAAACTGCTATACATTAGTTCTGCTCGTATTTTCATTTATTGTCGTATTGTGGTATACACTCTGTATAATAGTAGTAAAAAATCAAAATATTTTATTTCACATAAACCTACATGCATTGGACACTTATGTAACGTCAGAAGCTGGTGCACGCTCCCAATTGGTCGTTTTCAATGGAGAAGAGCCGGCAAGAAACTCCACGGTTACTCTTTTAAAAATAATTGGCTTTTACAATATTTTCAATTAACAGTGTTAAGTATTAGTCCTACCAATTTATCTGTGAACTAAAAGAGGACGCCACCGACGATGCATCGACACAATCGAATGACATGCGTCGGCACAATCGAAGACATTTCAACATGACGGCCGTAGTTCCAATTTTCGCCATGTCACAGATAAGTTGGTAGGAGTGTAATAGGTATGGGGGGACAGTGTAGACAAGTCTGATTATCATCCGGCATCATTGATCCGGCTCGAAGGACCAAAAAAAATGTACGACGTGGTCTATACACTTTGTGCAAGCGTACGATGATAGTTCTGTACACTTGTGATGATGGAAACTCGGGGATGAAGAATTAAACCGCCCGTGTTGAGTGTGGTAAAATCACTGATTTATTTTACTTAGCCAGTTCACTAAATGATCCCGCGTATGCAAACGCTGATGTAGCTTAACCTACTTAATGTTACGAAATGTGCGGGTTCACCGTACAATCACAACACCTAATACTGTTTGTGTTGTGACACTAAACAGTATATTATTCTGTGGTCCTATATTCCCCACTGTTTGGTAAGAGTCACAACTCCGAGAGACCACTAGACAGTGCATGGAGTCATGGGGCCCGCTTCTTTTTTTTTTTTTGTGGATGGGAAATCATCATATGACTTCTCCCACTCTGGGCGGAGCAGGAGGGCGTGTCAGACATTTACTGACTAAAACCCACCCGTGTTTCTTCAGTTGCCCGTGCTAGGGCCACGGTATCTGTTTCGAACAACCCGCGACCCCGGCGGCATCGGCCCTATCGGACCCCATCACAGCTGACATCTCTTTGAGGCGCGCGTGGAACACGACGCGCCGTCGACCCGGGCCTGGTCCTTACCGGACGGCGAGCTACCCATTGCTCGTCGTCCGCAAGCCCGCGCCTACGGTGGCCGGGAATCGGCTATTGATTCCCGCCGCTCAGGGCGGCTCCTGCGGCGACTAGGGGCGTGAGGGCGCGACAGTTGCCTCTCCCTCACGCGTTCCGCCTCCTCCTTCGCGAGCATTACTGCTTCGCAGAAGGAGGTGACGGCCTCCCATGCACTCTCGCTCCGTACCATGGCCTGGACCAGGTTCGGACGCGAGAGATCGCCTCCGCGAGAACCTCATAATGTAACAAAAATAGTTAAGTTGCCCCTAGGGTATCTGACGCAAAAAGGTGATCATTCACCGTCCATACATTTTTAGGCTAAATGTGAATCTAGTACGTAAGGCCAAACAGAAAAAGCTATTTTCCGAAAGAATAGTAGTAGTAGTAGTAGTATCTTTATTCATAACAACATAATTGTGTCGAACAGATAGATAATTATAAATATATCCTTAAAACTAGATTAATTTAAATTCTAATATAAATAAAATCATTACAATGTCATAATTATCACAATTACCAAGCAATAATATATTAATAATAATAAAAGATTCTCATAATTTAAATAATAAAATAATGTCAAAATTATAATAATTGCAAATTCCTACACAAAATACATACAAATTAGAGATCACCTACTGAGTATAAACACTTTTCTAAAAGAAACACTTTAAGACTGGCTTTAAAAGTACTGCTATACAATTCCTGTTTTAATGAAGTAGGCAATTTGTTATACAATTTTATTCCATTAATTTGAGAACAATGACTCACTACTTTGAGGTGGGGTGTTATATTTGACGACAGATCAAGTCTTCTCGTTTTCTCCCTTTTTATTCTTTCCTCGTGTGTTTCGATTTTGTTAATATTTTTAGCCAAGTTCATTAACAAAACCATTACATATAAACTAGGCACAGTCAAAATTTTTAATTTTATAAAATGCTCCCGACACGATTCTTCTTGTTTTATTCGTACCATAGTTCTAACGGCACGTTTTTGAGCAATAAAAGCTTTATCAATGTTATACTGGTAGCTACCTCCCCAGAAAAGTATACTAGACCGTAATTTAGATTCCACAAGGGCATAATAAACACTCTTCAGCTGTTCTAAGTCAATCACGACTCTTAAACTCCTTAAAACATAACAAGCCGAACTAATAGTGCTAACCAAGGATGACAGCTCGTGTTTCCAATTTAATAAGCTATCCATATAAACACCCAGAAATTTGACTACTTTCACAGTGTCGATTTTTTCTCCATTTAAGGTACTACGAATATTGTCGGTGGTTTTTGTAGTTGACTGAAATAGTATTACATTGGTTTTATTGGCATTGATTTTTAGACCATTTACAGTAAACCATTCATCAAAATATTTTAGTGTCTCATTAACCATAGAGTTAAGGTGGCTAATGCTACAATCTGAAACAACTGCATTCGTGTCATCCGCATAAATAGTCAATTTAATGTCAGGTATTTTATGAAGAATATACTTAATTATGTCATTTATAAAAATTATGAAAAATAGTGGACCTAGTATGGATCCTTGTGGTACACCTAACTTTATTGTACTTTGTTTGGATTTGAAACCCTTCTTACATCGGAATTTCTTGTTACCACTATTTTCTTCGTATTCATAATTAATTTCAACAAACATTTTTCTATTATGTAAATACGATTTTATTAGCTGAAGAGCTGGTCCTCTAACCCCGTAGTGCTCCAATTTAGCTAATAACAAATCATGATTGACTAAGTCGAAAGCCGAACTGAGATCAAGAAAAATCCCAGCAACCTTTTTTTTGTCATTCAATTTTGTAACTACGTCATTTACCAAAGTGTCAATAGCGTCAAGAGTTCCCACATTAGTCATATATCCGAATTGTCGTCTATTAATTACTTTATTTAAATTAAAATGTCTAAATAATCTATTTTTTATCAATTTCTCAAATATTTTAGATAGATTTGGTAATAATGATATAGGTCTATAATTACTGGGGTCCCTCTTTGAACCCTTTTTGTGTACTGGTGTGATTTTAGCAATTTTAAGCTGATCAGGAAAAATACTTTCGGCAAAACACTTGTTATAAAAATTACTTAGCGGTTCTGCTAATAAATCAATGTTTTCCTTGATAATATTTATCGGCACATCATCATAACCACACGATTTCTTGGCTTTCATTTTATTAACAATGTCATATACTTCCTTGGGTGTGACGAAATCTATTTTCATGTCATTGTCTACCCGTTTTGTGTATATATTAAGAAATTCTAATGCTGTAGTAAAGTCAGTGGGATATAGATTAGAACCTAGGTTAAACTGTGAAGCAAATGTATTAGAAATATCATACGGATTAGAAATAATTGAATTTGCTGAGCGTATGATAAAATTACGTCTTTCTTCAGCTATCTTATTTCTGTGCTTGTTTACAATTTTCCAGATATCCTTCGAAAAGTTCGTAGCCTTATTTAATTCGTCCTGAAGTGCCAGCTTTTTAGCCTTGTTAATAACATTTCAGTATATTTTTATGTACTTATTTCTATATGTTTGTATTGAGTCATCCATTCCATTTTGTTTTACCCACACAGAGAACACGTTTCATTCGGCTTGCAACTTTTATTCCCTTAGTAACCCAATTGAGGCCAGAGGTGTGTCTGAGTTTTACTTTTTTCTTTATCTTTTTAAAACATTGATGGAATATTTTGTTGAACTTATTCAGGAAGCTGTTTATTCCCAAATCAAATACGTTTTTCTCTATTTATATATTGTAAGCAGAGTGAACAAGTTTGAATTAAAATAAAAGTTAACGACTACAAAATAAAACTTATAATTCCTTTAAGCAAATAATTTACAAAAATAAATCTTAATTAAAAACAAGTAACCTAATACGCCTAGCTAAAACCCGTCCTAACACTCGAAGCGCCCAAAATGAAATGACCGAGGAAATGCGCTCGCCGCTGCAGCTGTCCGTCTGCCCCACTCTAGCGCCTCGTGACCTCATTCAGCCGCCACGCCTACCGTCGCAGGATTCTCCGCTAACACGGCCTCTCCTGACAGCGGCGCGTCCTCGCCCGCTTGATTTGGTGGTGGAGTAGCCTCACTGGACCCTGATGGTCCTGAAGTAACATCTTCACGACCATTTTCATCAGTGCCTGAAACAGTTATATTGTTTGCATTAGTTCTACATTCATTTTCAGTCGTATAACTGAAGGAAACAGAGGCCTCAGCGTGCTTCAGACAGTAATACTCCACAATGCTCTTGGATAGAGAAGAGCCGTATCGTAATCATTAGCCATTTATCAGAAACAGAGCCCTCGGGATGTTACTGACTCACATCAAGTCCAAGTAGTGATTACTGTGAACATTAAGACAGAGCCCTCGGGATGTCTAAATACTAAGCGTCACTAAATCCTCAAATATATGAGGTTCTCAACTTGTCATCACTAAGGCAGAGCCCTCAGGATGCCAAAACCATTTTGAAATTCACATGACAGAGCCCTCAGGATGTCAAAGCCATTTTGAAATTCACATGACAGAGCCCTCAGGATGTCAAAGCCATTTTGAAATTCACATGACAGAGGCCTCGGCATGTCCCAACTCAATTACCAAAATTATTTCATGCATGAAACAGAGGTCGACATGTCTCAAACAAGAAATAAATAGGTAAAACTACTTACTATCAAAAAATGCACTGCACACATCAGGCGTCCATTCTCCACGCCACAAAGTTATGTACTCTGCGGCCGCTTGCGTTCCTTCCAGGGCCACATCGCGCACAATAGAGCGTAGGACGGGTGTCGTAGCTTGGCTGCCGGATAATAAATTCATAGGTGAATATTGAGTAGATTTATGCTTTGTTATGTTCAGAGTGAGCTGTAATTTTCCCAATACATCTGACCACTTTTCATTTCTAAAGTTAACTTCAACTCGTATCATGTTTAGGATAGTTCTGCAATATCGCTCAGCTTGACCATTTCTTTGATGCATTTCAGGTGTTATTAATTATAATTCACCCCCTAATTCACGTACCCAAGATGCAAACGCTGAACTCTCGTACATTCGCCCACGGTCAGCGACAATCAATTTGGGCATTCCAAACACTGATATTGCCGATTCAAAAACGCGTTTAAGTTCGTTTGCATCTTGTTTACGTATCGGATACAATAGGCAGAATTTTGTAAAAGCGTCAACAATAATCACAACAAATTTAAATCCGTTGGAAACAGGGAGTGGCCCCAGAGCATCACTATGTATGCATTCAAACGGCTTAATGGGCTTACTCCATGATTCTATAGGCTGTAACGGTTGTCTTGGAACCTTTTTATGGGATAAGCAGACAATACAATGTTGTACATATTTTTTTACAAATTTAGCAAGGCCAGGGAACCAGAAATGATTTAAAATTAGATCAATTGTTTTATCTGTGCCAATGTGATGGTGTTCATCATGAAAAATTCTTAAAAGACTGAGGCGATGTCCTTTCGGTATATAACACAAATAACGTGGTTCTTCACTAGTTTTTACATATTTGTAGTAAAGGACATCGTTTTGCTTGATATAACGATTAGAATCGAGTTCACACTCAACTAACTTCTGCAACAGAGAATGCGTCTCTTCATCCGCAAACTGTGCCAAATGTGCCCAGTTATGTGGTTTCTGTATTTCGCACATATTTACTGGATTGCGACTCAGATAGTCAACATGAGATAAATTGATGCCTTTACAGTACTCTAAATCAAAGTCGCAATCCTGTAAATACATCCACCACCGAGCAACTCTCGGCAACAGATCTCGCTTTCTTTGCGAAGGAAGTGTGCAATACAAGCAGTCCTGACTGAATAATTAGGCACATATCGTCTAAAATATCCAGCCAGCCCTAAGAATTGTCTCACTTGCTTTATACTACCCGGGATTGAGGCATTAGTTAATGACTCAACCTTATGACGGCTCGGTCTAACCTGACCGTTACTAATTATTCTACCTAGATATTCAATCTCTTCAGTGAGAAAAATACACTTTTTCAGGTTTATAGAGAACCCTGCTTGAGTTAATGTTTGACTTCCCTCGTGAATCTGAACGTTGCTTTGTAAAACACTCCTCTACACTATGACCAGATTTTTTGCAAAAGGAACATATTATAGATTTGTTTGAAGCATTATTTGAAGTTTAGTTGTTATCATTGGTACAGAGGGTAGATAGCGAAGACTTTGTACGAGCTTGTTCGTCCGTTTTTATACGTTTGGTACAGGAATATTGTTTGTGACCGAAACCGCCACAGGAAAAGCACTTTAACCTACTGTCACCATGATCACGTTTGCGATAGTCACCATTATGAGGCCTAGCGTCGGTATTACTTGTACGTGGATTAGGTTTACGATTAGGAGCCGATGTAGCGAGCTTAACATAAATCGAGAGAAAGCCGACTAAATCTTCTGGTTTCAGTTTGGCATTGGTCGCGACCGCCCGTATTTGTGGATCGACAATACCGCGTATAACTATTGCACTCATGAGTTCGTCACTTAATCCGCCTACTATACGAAGACGTAATAGGGATCGTCGTGCATAATCGGCATACGTCGTGTAATGCTCGGAATTGGTACTCATGACTTGAAATAAAATGTTTGCTACGTCTACCTTACGCGGACACAACGGCTTAAACTCTCGTTTAAAGTTTGACCAACTCCGATCATTTGTGACCCACTCATTTAACCACTATTTCGCGTCTCCTTTTAATCAATTTCCTATCCTAGCTAAGCATTCTCGATCATCCCAACAATTTAAGCTACACACATGATTGACTTCGTTACACCAAACATCAATATCATTAATAGCAGGATCAAAATTAGAGATATAAAAATGATTCGATCATACCGCGCTCAGTTTGCCAATCGCACTTACAATCTGATCGGTCATTTTACCCATCGTATCGTTACAACCAGGCGGGCTTTCAGGTACAGGGACAGACACGTCGGTAGTCGAGACGCCGAGCAGCGACGGCGCAGGCGCCGCTATGGCGGGCGTCGGCGGACGCGCGCCGGCGCTCGACGGCAACGCGGCGCCACCGCCGTCGCACCATGCCACGCGCTCGACACTGTTGCTACCCACATTTTGCTCTAATGAATTAATACGGGTCAACATAACTTTAAGAGTTTGTTGCAAATCTAAATCTGGTGTACGGTGCCGCGTCCTGCTGCCTCTACTGATTTTACTTTTACTCCGTTTGGGCATTCTGCTAGTACAATATTCGAACTGCAGAACGTACCCGTGGAGGTCACTACACTCACTACTATAAAGAAAAAACTAAAATGCAATAACTCGTCAGAATGCCAAATCTCAGTGTGGATAGCTATGAGAGCTATCCCACTTCTGATGTAAGCAGAGTGAACAAGTTTGAATTAACTCTTAAAATGTCGATTGTACACCATGTGTACAGATAACAATAGAATTTCAATTGTGTCTGCTAATTGGCGCGCGACGGGTTAAAATAAAAGTTAACGACTACAAAATAAAACTTATAATTCCTTTAAGCAAATAATTTACAAAAATAAATCTTAATTAAAAACAAGTAACCTAATACGCCTAGCTAAAACCCGTCCTAACACTCGAAGCGCCCAAAATGAAATGACCGAGGAAATGCGCTCGCCGCTGCAGCTGTCCGTCTGCCCCACTCTAGCGCCTCGTGACCTCATTCAGCCGCCACGCCTACCGTCGCAGGATTCTCCGCTAACAATATATTTTTTAAATATTTTTTTTTTAATAATATACTGAAAGTAGTATTTTTCAATCTCGTATCAGCGCAAGAAATGACCCCACAGATTTGTTCCCATAGTGAAAAGTGAAGAAAATAACATGTTCTAACGGAATATATATTTTTTTATTGTTTGGCCGGCACTCCTTTAGCAAAAGCTTTAGTAAAAGCAAGCAAAATAACCTTAGTCACATACAATCCAAATGACCTTCGATTATATTGTGGCATGTTCTCCACAATTCTAATAACAGATGTTGTGGACTCATATCTAGGCACACTTACGTCAAGATCATCAGGTCAGATCACGTTATAAGATAAGCCGCTTTGTTTAATTTTAATTCTATAACCGTAATCTGAAAACACGTAGAAAGTTATCAATATACCTAACATAATATTGAACGTTACTTGTAGCCTTGTTTGTGGTGCGCGTGCACTGGACGAGTGCGCGTGCACTTGCGGGGTCTGCAGTACGCACACAAGTCTTGTTGCCAGGGCTGGGCAAAACACTTATAACAAGTGAAAAATTACTTTAATTTTGGAAGTCCTTGGCAAAAAACTAAAATAGAGATCCAAAGACACCGACTTCCGAAATTAAAGTTATAGTAGGATGTTTATATATATTTTTTATGTATAAAAAAATTATATAAACATCCGAATTGAGAACCTCTTCCTTATTTGAAGGCGGTTAAAAATATAAGAAAACTCAGCACAGTAGACCAGTCTTGGCCAGTTGAGCAGTGGTGGCTCAGTGGTAACGGTCCCGACTTACTAGTTGTCGGTCGTGAGTTCGAACCCAGGCAGGCGCTTCACTTCATGTAAATATTTTTATCACCACTGCTCTCAAAACGGTGAAGGAAAACAGTGAGGAAACCGGCATGTCCTAGAACCAAAAATTCGAAGACATGTGACATCTACCAACCCGCACTGGGTCCGGGTGGTAGGTTACAGCCACTCTCTCTCGAAGAGAG
Source organism: Cosmia pyralina (assembly GCA_946251885.1). NCBI lineage: Eukaryota > Metazoa > Arthropoda > Insecta > Lepidoptera > Noctuidae > Cosmia > Cosmia pyralina. Next base: position 24,708,294 of record OX276351.1, read on the forward strand.
GAGGCCTGTGTCCCAGCATCATCATCTGCTTAGCTTTTTCCCAACTATGTTGGGGTCGGCTTCCAGTCTAACCGGATGCAGCTGAATACCAGTATTTTACATGGAGCGACTGCCTATCTGACCTCCACAACCCAGTTACTGGGTAATACGATACCCCTTGGTAAGACTGGTTGTCAGACTTTCGGGCTTCTGACGACCCGTAACGACTGTCAAAGATCCACGAATGACAGCCGGGACCAACGGCTTAACGTGCTTTCCGAGGCACGGAGGAGTCTCGGTATGTAAAGAATGGTCACCCATCCACTGACCAACCCCGGCAAGCGTAGCTTAACCTGATGGATCGACCCGTGCGGCTGTTATTACTTAGCCACGAGCTCCTCCCAGCAGTGGGAACATTATAGGCTGATTATGTAGACCAGTCTTTGGTTCCACAAAATCAAAACCAAAAGTCATTTATTCAAATTAGGCTGAGAATCAGCACTTTCTGAACGTCAAAGTTACATAGACAGTCCCACAAAACGCCCGCCCTTTACCACTTCCTAGTGCTTTAGCTGGGAAGAAGTGGCGCAACAAACTCCCCAGCAGCACAGCTGTCTGTTCAGTTAAAAGAACTTGATTCTACAACATTATTTTTAGTATATCCGAAACCTGAATATAGTTTGTTCAAATTAAATAACTGAATCGATTCCAATAATTTTTATACCGTGTTATATTTTGCCCCAAAAATCTTTAAAAGAGGTTACAATATGGACACCGCGCGGGAACACAAGTCACTGCAGGTCATAGCGGCACTAGGCACGGGCGCACAGCGGGCGCCGCGTGGTGATCATGTTTTTGTACGGACAATCAGGATAACAAGCTTATAACTTTTCATGATACAGTTTTGGAATTTTGTACATAGATTCTTTACATAAAAATACTAGACACGTGTTTCGAGTTTCGTGGGTGACCTGTTCAACAGTTAACCACCTAAATTTCTAATCACCATAGCGCGTAATTTTTTGTTCATAGTTTACTTTTATCGGCAATTATGAAGAGGTAGGTTATTTGGCTATGTATTTGTATTTAAACAACGTTTGATTTACTAATAGATTTTAAAGAAACGAACTTATAAAAAAAAATGGGATTTGTGTAACTGTGTCCACCCCATGGTACACTATTAACCAGGGGGTGGTGCTACAGTTAACCACAGTACTAACTTTTACCATAATAATAACTCCAATTGTTAGAAATCAGTCTTCTAGTTATTATTGAAGTAAACTTATATCAAACAGAACAAAATATTGGTTTTCCTGGTTCTTACAGATAAAATAAACAAAAGCAGAGCATAACACATCACAACCTTTAATTTGTACTTATATTTCTTATGAAAATAAGATAGCAGCTTTTTTAATACACTTCTGGACACATCTATTGGCCCACCTTAGAGTTTAGGTTTCGATGGCCCCTACCGAAATATGATTGCTAGATTGAACAAAAACTGTTGATGCAGTTTTAAACCTGATACATTTTACCATCTTTTTCGATCGTATTGTTTTAAATTTGAATTCAGAATACCATACGACATGGAGCTACGCCTAACAAGTCGGATATGCGCCTTGTTAAAGGCAATTGATTTTTGAATAAAAAACATGTTTTATCAAATAAAGGTTTAATTTAATAACGCGTGTTGCCTCCATGGGCATCTACCACAGCTCTCAAACGATTAGGCATAGAGTTTATCAACCGCTCTATGAAATTTTGAGGGATCATCTCCCATTCCTCTTCTATGGCAGTTTTCAACTCCTGCATCGTCTGGGCAACTGGCTGACGAGCCCTAACACGTCTTTTTAGCTCGTCCCACATGTGCTCAATGGGGTTCATGTCTGGGCTTCTGGCTGGCCGGTCCATAACTGTGATGTTCACATCCCGAAGATATTCCCTGACGATGCCGGCCGCATGGGCTCTTGCATTATCATGCATAAAAAGGAAATTTGGGCCCAAAAATTTCAAAAAAAATTAAATTTTATATTAGGTCGAGCAAAAAGTTTTTATGCAGTTTTGAACCTGGCACATTCACAATTTCATTCAATAGTCTTTTTTTGAATTTCGAACACAGAATTTAAAGAAACAAAAGACAATTTGGAGCCTAGGAAGCGCGGGAAACTTCGTACTTGACGGACGCCTTTTTTTTGAGATAATTTTTATAAATTTAAAAAACCCTAAATATAAGATCAGTAGTCGTAGTTTTAGTGTTCCATTTTCTTTTACTTTTAGTTTAATTTTAGTGTAGAATATTTTCATCGGTAGTGGTAAGTGTTTTTTTAGTTATTTAAACGAATAGGTATGAAAGACCCGCCGGATCCGGGGGATTTGATTCCCCCGGCTGGCAATTTTGTTACCATCATCTCTAATGAATCGGGCATGGATACCGATGGGTCGACTTCAGCTCGTCATTTAAAACGGAGTCGTGTGCATGTGTGCAAGCACTGCAATAAGCGTCGCCGTACCCGAAAAAACCACGGTTCCGCGTCTTCGGGTTGTGGTTGCATGGCAGAACTTACTGCATCAGAACCCAACTGCCCTGAAGTAATGGCCACTAAAGAAATACCTTGTACTAGTAACAAAATGCCCGATATCCCTGCTCCATCAGTTGTTTCCACTCAGATAGGTCGGAAAACATACGACAAAACGGACAGCGCGCCTTTTGTCATTCATGTACAAAAAAATATTATTTCACCAGACGATGGATCGACACTGCACCCAATCACTTTTGGCAAGTTCCTAAAACACAATGCCTTCCAAAACATAATCAACGGGAGTGTCAAAAAAATCGGACGCAATAAAATTTCTTTATCGTTTTCGAATTTTCTGGACGCAAATTCTTTTATTACACATAATAGTCTTGAAACATATAATTACAAAGCTTTTATACCTACTTTTAATGTTACCAGAATGGGTTTAGTGCATGGTGTTCCTGCGGAATGGTCTCCGGAGGAGGTTATTGATAACATAACAGTACCTATAGGTTGCGGGCCAATCTTAAAAGTCAGACGCCTCAATTTTAAAACCACTGTTGATGGTACAACAATTTGGAAACCATCCCAATCCATAGTTGTTACATTTGATGGGCAGGTTCTACCAAAGAGAATTTTTATGTGCTATAATGCATTACCTGTAGATTTATATATTTTCCCTACTGTACAGTGTTTTAATTGCTGTCGTTTTGGCCACACTAAAATTCAGTGTAGGTCCAAGGCTCGTTGTTATAAATGTGGCCAAGGCCACACTGGGGACAGTTGTGAAAGAGAACAAGAAAGTGCATCTTGTTGCCTTTGCTCTGGTTTTCACTATGCCACGAATAAGTCTTGCCCAGAATTTTCTAGGCAAAAATTAATTAAAACATACATGGCACAAAGTTCAGTATCTTATGCTGAAGCGGAAAAACTTTATCCACCAGTAACTAAATCATATGCTGATACACTTTTATCTTCTCCTTCCAAAAACTTTGCACATACCCCATCAATCTCTTCACCTAATAGAATGCCTGCTTCAAGTAGCTATAAAAAGACTGTCTTCCTCAAACCACGCTCCCCTCCCAAATCTGTACAAGGATATAATAAAGAGGCTCACAATGCCATTATTAAAGATTATGACATTCCCCAACCATCAAATGGTTGTGCTCTTTCTAATAATAATGAAAAAAACGACACAAATTTTTCCATAAATGATTTTCTTTCTGCATTACACAATCTTCTTTCTCAGTTCAACATTTCACCGTCCAACGTTGCCCCGCCTTTCAATGTATCTCAATCCATTCATAATGGACAACACATCCAAAATAATCCAGTGGAACTGCCGCAGTCTAGTAAACAAAAAGAGTGATGTTATATATCTTTTAAACAAATATGAGCCATTTGCCTTTGCCTTTGCAGAGACTTGGCTCAAATCTAATCATATTTTTAAAATCAACGGTTATTTAACCATTAGAGAGGATAGATCTGATGGGTATGGTGGAGTAGCTATACTCATCAAGAATTCTATACCTTTTTCTATCATTACATTACCTCCTCATAGTGAGGAAATCTCAATTGTAGCTATTAAAGTGCATCACACTTGTCTTGTTTCTATTTACATTCCTCACCCTTCCTCTTCTGTCCTTCAAGAGATGAATAATCTCTTTTCTTCTCTTCCAAAGCCTTTCTTAATATTGGGGGACTTTAATTGCCATCACCAATCATGGGGTTGTTCAACTTCTAATTGTTATGGCGATGAATTACTTGATATAATAGACTTACATAACTTATGCATCTTGAACTCGGGAGCTGCCACACGTCGCTCAGATCCCACTCAGAACCAAAGTGCAATTGACCTTTCTATCTGTTCTCCAAACTTAGCCTCTTCATTAACTTGGCATACTTTAACCTCTACTTATGGCAGTGATCATTTTCCAATAGTTATTTCTTATCCTCTTTCAAAACCAAATGCACCATTAAGGAGGTCAAACTTAAAACATAAACTACCTAATAGAAATAATAATGACTGGGACAAATTTAGGAACATTGTTGACAGTAAGCTTTGCTCTTTGCCTGTTATCTCTGATGGCAATGAAAATAGTTGTGCTGAAGCTTTAGCACTTATGTTAATCGCAGCGGCAGATGAAGTTTTTCCTGAAAAAAATAACAATATTAGTACAATTCCTTCGCCTCCATGGTGGGATTCAGAGTGCACTGAATTGGTTAAAAAACGTAAAGAGGCTGAATACAATTATAACCTTGATATGTCTGATATTAATTTTGAAATCGTCACCAACTTAATTAATGAAACTTGTAAACTTTTTAAGAAGAAAAAATTTGAGTCTTGGCGTAATTTTTGCTCATCAATTTCTCCAAATACTCACCCTACCACTGTCTGGCGCAATATTCGTAGATTTAGGTCCATTTATAACAACCCTTGTCCCATCCCTGATTCTTTAGCCAGTGATTTTTTAGATAAATTAGCACCGCCATGGGTACCGGATGAGGTTATTAACCTTAGCCTGCCTCTCGTATCCAATATCCAAGATACTCATACGACACTAAATCTTCCATTCACTCTCACTGAATTAAAAGGTGTTATTCATAAAACTAAGGATTCTGCACCGGGCATTAATGGCATCCCGTATTCCTTTTTTGCTAATATAAATGATGACGTCCTCATTTATTATTTAATGCTTATTAATTCTATCATGAATTCAGGAAACATCCCTGTTGAATGGAAACGTCAAATGGTGTTGCCATTCCTTAAACCAAATAAAACCCCATCTGATGTTTCTTCATACCGTCCCATAGTCTTGTCATCAATCCTGATGAAATTAGCGGAGCACTTAGTTAAAAATCGCCTAGAATGGTATGTGGAAAGTAACAGTCTTTTGGCAGAATCACAATATGGTTTTAGAAAAGGTAAAAGTACAACTGATTGTTTAAGTATTTTAACATCGGATATTCGATTATCCTTCTCTAATAACCATTCCACCATTGCAGTTTTCCTTGATATTAATGCAGCTTATGATAATGTTGTATTATCAGTTTTACTAAATAAATTAAAAGCCTTGCAGGTTCCATTGATTTTGTCGAATTTTATTATTAATATCCTGACTGAACGCTCTGTTAACATGATAATAGGAGATCACGAGGTATCTCATCTGGTATGGAGGGGTCTGCCACAGGGTTCTGTGCTCAGTCCCCTTTTATACAATATTTACACTTTTGATCTAGACTCGTCTTTAATTACTAACCATGTTAAAGTTCTTCAATATGCCGATGACTTATTATTATATTCTTCAAGCCAATCTGTTGAACAAGCTCGCTGTGCCATCAATTCTGCTTTATCTAATTTGGAGTTATGGTTACATCTAAACGGTTTGGATTTATCCACGTCTAAAAGCGCGGCTGTTTTATTCACCCGGAAGAGAAATATTCCCTTAGTAAACCTCTTTTATAAGGATATACCTATTCCAGTTGTAGATAAATTCAGATATCTAGGTATAATACTTGATTGTAAATTAAGTAGTGTTCCTCATTGTGATTATATTGTCAACATATGTGAAAATCACCTAAACATGCTTAGATGCCTCTCTGGTGTGTGGTGGGGTGCACATCCGTTTTCGTTGAAACTTATTTACAACGCAATTATCAGAAGCACTCTGGATTATGGATTGTTCGTTTTAGAACCTGGTAGTATCATGGCTTTTAAAAAATTGGATCGTATTCAGTCTAAAGCATTACGCATTATTTCGGGTGCCATGAAGTCTAGTCCTATTAATGCTCTCCAAGTTGAATGTGGGGAAGCTCCTTTACATCTTAGAAGACAATTCTTATCAGACAAATATTTGTTCCGGATTCTTCAGTTCTCAACTCATCCTCTCATTCCTAAACTAGACTCTTTAGTGTTGCAGATTGAATCTTCAGATTACTGGTCCCATAAACGTGCTCCTTGTTTAGTTATAAGCTATAAAAAATTCCTTTCACTTTCTTCTCCTATTCACCGTTCCAATAAACTTCCCATATTTAACTGTAGATATGAGAGTTTACAATTCAGCCCCATCATTAAATTTAACTGTGTACGTAGTAAATTAGATCCCGATTGTCCTAAAAGTTTTAACAATTTCCTTGCTGATCACTTAGAATATCACCATATATTTACGGATGCTGCCAAGCGTTCTCCGATGGGTTGTGTTGGGATAGGTACTTACCATTCTCAATAATAATAATAATAAATAAATAATAAATATGTTTGGACATATCACACAACAACATCATATCAATACAACATCGTACAAAAAATAAAACTGCCTCCGGAGACTTCGGTTTTTACGGGGGAATGTTTCGGTATTTTAAAAGCCATCGAATATACTCGTGTTTTTAAGCTCAAAAAAACTATAATTTTTACAGATTCCCAAAGTGCTCTTCTAGCCATCAACAAATCCCCTTTCGAACACAAATCGCAGTTGCCAATCATTTATTTAATAAGAGAATTTGCGTTCAGAACCATCTCTGAAGGTAATACTTTGGAATTTGCGTGGATTCCGGCTCATACTGGAATCCATGGCAATGAAGTGGCTAATACACTCGCCGGTGATGCGGTGCAGTGTGGGGACTTAGCTCCTTATACAAATTTCAGCACTGATCTTATGATCCTACCAAAGACTTTTCTTTGGGACACCTGGAAGGTAGCTTGGGATATCGGAAGCAAGTCAAAGGGTCGTTATTTTTCATTAATTCAACCCGATGTTCCGGAAAAACCGTGGTTTGGCAGGGCAAAGTTTGGCAAGATGGAGACCTCTGTATTAATACGGATGAGACTGGGTCATGTTTGTTCTCCAGCCCATCTTGCCAAACTTCATATCATCGACGACCCCATGTGCTTGTGTGGCACAGACGTAGGCGACCTAAACCACATTTTTTTCTCCTGTCCTTTATATGACCGTTCTTCTTTTCTTAGTAACCTCTTGTCCCTCAGTACTCCTTTTCCTACCTCAATAATTTCTTTACTTTGTACAAATAGCTTCCCTGTATATAAATGTATAGTCTCATTCATTATTTTAAATAATATTAAGTTGTAAATTTTCGTCATTGTAATTTGATCATTATCATTATTCTATCACCTTTATTATACTGATCCTATATATCCATCCTATCCTAAATCCCGTTTGGAAATCATTATAATATTTTCGTTTCCCTACCTTGACCTGTGAACTAAACGTGACATTGGCTGAATGCACAAACCGTGCGAAGCCAGAAAAAAAAAAAAAAAAAAATTTGGAGCCTGTTTGTTGATATCAAATAATCGAATACTAAGAAAACTTGGTTATATTGGTTTACTTGGATTTAATTCTTGATTTAATTCTTCTTGGGTGTTTAATATAAAATTTTAGCTAGGACCAAACGAAACTGAAAATACAAGGTGGGCCAAAAGATGTGTCCAGAAGTGTAATAACTAAAACACAAAATAATTATAAAACATTAAAGTAGTTGGTAGGAACATAATATGTACCTGCTTCACAAACATAACAATACAGTACAGGTAGCGTGCCGTGTTTGGTCATGGTTAACTGTTGGACAACGTGATTTGGTTAATTGTAGACCACCCATCTCCCGCAAGTTTTCGGTTAATATAACTTTTCACTAGAGAACACTACACACGCAATACATATGTCTAAAGAAGCTCATTAAGTATACATAGAGAGTCAACATAATACGATTCTTGTAATATTGAACAAAAAGATGTAAAACGAAAAAGTACTTATATTTTTTTTTATGTTTTGCCACGTGTTTTCACACAATCACCTCTCACTCGACGGTCATGAGCGCGAGCTCGCCACCAACTGAGGAGCGGGGCGGGTATCCGCTTTGCAGTCGCTTGGTAGCACGAATCAGCAACGTCGCATTTATCAATTATGGTCATGGCTAACTGTGTACGAGTGGTTAACTGTTGGACATGTGACCTACAGGATGTGGCGTAATTAGTGGTCCAACGTTAAGGGGTCGATACACCGTATATTCAGCTACCACATATCACAATTTGAACCAATTTTTTTCCCAGGTCATTCCAGGTCCCATTTTTTTTTTAAATTGACAACTTGCTTTACAGTAATTATTTTTACATTTGCATATGATAGCACATGTATTTCACAGTTATGAACAAAAAGCAAAATTAAAAAATAATGTCATTTATAGAAAATACAGCCAAATTAGTAAAGCAAGGTGTAAATTTCTCAACTAATAATATAAAATATTTTTTTCTGAGACTGGAGAAAAATGGTTCAAATTGTGGTATGTGATAGCTAATTATACGGTGTATCGACCCCTTCACGTTGGACCACTATTTACGCCACACCCTGTATACTAAAACTGATGTTGCAAAATCAAAATGTATGCAAAATAATTTACGCAACACAAAACATTAAATTATATTATTAGTCACACTCTGCTTACTACTATAAGATACTTATAAAGGGGACCAAGAGTTGTCAGTTAGACTTTATTAAGTACGTACCCAACAGGTTAGGTTATCTTGGCGCTGTACTATCTACAAAAATGTAAAACCTTTCGAAAAAAAAAGCGACTTGATATACCAAAAAACGAAAAACGCCAAATATTTAAGGAGACATCTTAGTCCTCCTATAGGTTCTGCCGGCCAACTCGACGGGGAATTTGAACTAAATTTGGTCTAGCTAGTCGATATTGAAATCGATAAAGAGGACTATACTTAGGTACATATTATTTTGAAATACAATTTCAATTCCAATTCAAGCCAGCCCTGAGCGAGTGCGAGTTCACAGCACGCACACAGAGGACGTTGACGTCTAAGGCGTGTATCGTATGTTATGTACTCGCTTGCTCGGTAAACGCGCGAGGTGTATATTGTACCTATATACCATAGTCTGTATCGTCCGAGTGAATAGCTAGGGACGTACGAGTACGTATGCGAGGACGTTACACGTGCCCTCGGGTTTTGTTATAATTATGTACCAACGCACATAGCGTTCTGGAAACGTAAATGATGCGCTACATTGTAAAATGACGTGTCAGTTATTTTACATTGATTTTCCAGTGTTTAGTTAAATCAGATACCTCTTCTGTTTAACATGTGACTTTTTTTGTTGCAAAGGTTGACAGCTCTGTCTTAAAAAAAAAAAATAGCAGTCATGGCCTGCCGACAGAAGTGAAGGCTTTGCGTCCTCCGGGTCGGAATCGGTCCGTCCGCATCGTACGGAGCGTCCGGATTTACGAAATGCCGATAGGGTGCGTTCACTGCATTCGGATTTTGCACTGGCAATATCAACCAGTGTTTCCACTTTTAGGTATTTCTCCGTTTTCTAGGGTAAAATTACGAATATTATGCATGGCTTAGGGCTATTTATTTTGATAGGGATTTATTGTACTTAGAGTTTATGTTGTCTGCATTGCGATAGGTCGCGGAACAATAGCGCGTAAAATATTTTTAAGTATTCTATTAAGGCCGGTTTCTTGATCCATAGTTAACTCAACCAATAGTTAAAAATAGTATTACATTTTGGCAAAATGTGAACCTAATTTAACCATTAGTTCTATTTTTAACTATTGGTTGAGTTAACTACGGATAATGAAAGCGGCCCTTAGTTATTCGTTTGAAAGTAATTTTAATTAAAAATGTATTTGTTTGTTATTCAATTCAATTTGCGCATTAATGTGCATCAATCACGTAAAAATGGATAATTGTAATGAATCGCTTCGGGGACCCTTAAACCGTGTACCTGATGGGAGTCCATTGCTACACGGGAAACCGGTAGTGGCGGAGGGCCGGTCTAAGCCTCCGCCATCTGAATATGTCGTCTGTATAGATGTCATCATTCTGTTAAATGAAAACATTGGGCGCGGTCACTGCGGATGACGTCAACGGCAGAAATACCGGTCTCTACCACAGATTTGCCAATCCAGTGCACTCAACACCACAGAAATCAATACAAAGCAACAAATCCGTACGGTGCCGACGCTCAACTTTAAACGTAAAACTAGGCATAGCATGTCGCGATGAAGCGAACCCATAAAGGTGTGTACGCACGAACGAACAAAACATGGTGAGTACGAACATCGAACATTTTGTTCGTATGTGCGTACCACTAACAAACACCAAACGCTGTGTTCGTCAAAAATGTTCGTGGCGATCCAATTTCGTTTTTCTGCGTGGACGGTGTTCGGAGAAACGCGGCGCTGCACCCACTTCCAACGTCGCAATCCATGGCTACTAAAGAGAGCGGGGCTGTTGAGCGCGAACACAAGTCGAACTGTGTTCGTATGGTGTTCGTGTTCGATTTGCTAATTTAAGTCCACACGTATGAACCAAATGTTTCGATTTGATCATTTGAAGAAACTCTGAAACCCTGTTGAACATTTAAAGTGTTCGATGTTCGTGTCACCATGTTTTTGTTTGTTCGTGCGTACAAGGCTTTATGCTTTCACCAAAACAAAAAATCGCTCAACGCGGCGAAACAAGTTTTCACTTCAGGAATAGGTACTCGTTTCTAAAATAAAACTCTTCACATATCTACATAGTTTACTATAAATCTGAATGTCATACTTATTTTACGATCCAGTGTACAAACTCACAATGAAAAACTACTTAACAACCGACACAGATTAAAAAAATGTTTACAAAAACAGGCACCGATATATAATGTAAGTACAATATATTTACAAAACAATGAGTATTGACATCGACTTTCATAACGATAACAAATTTTGTTTAAGTTTATAAAGAACTACAATTTTAGTAACGTATCAAGTGAAGCTATCTAGCTAAGACGGGGCTGGTTGGTACTCAGGAAAAGTATCGAGTTACTTTACGGATTACAGATTGTAAAATAATGTCAGTACCACACAGAAACGGTGTCTGTATAAAACTCAAGATCACCGACATAGCTCTTATACGATATATTATATCGACATAGCTTCCTAAAAAACAACTATGTACAGTCAACAGAAAAGTAGATGATCAAAATCAGAAATTCAATACTAATGAACGGAGTTCGCGTCAGAACTATGTGGCGTCGAAGTGATTCAAAAGTATGTGATTGTAAATTATACCAAACATTTACTACTAGTACAGCTGCCATATATTCGTGATCAGTTTTGATTAGTATTGAATTTCTGATTTTGATCATCTACTTTTGCTGTTGACTGTACCTATGTGTCACCAAACTGTATATGATAAAGTAGGAGGAATAAATCAATCTAAAGCTCTGTTTTGAAATTCTGAGGGTTCTCAAAAACTGCTTCGAGAGAGTGATGAAAGCGTTTTAAAATGACATCTTTTCTGTACCAATCAGCCTCGTAGTGCCCAATTAACAACAGTTTGCAGCGTTTTAAATAAACGTTCACATTTATTTTTGTATTTATTTTTAGAAGTATTTTTTTATGAATTTAGTATTTATACTTTTGAAAATCAGAAAAGCACTAAAAGATTCGGAGTACATTATCCTCGTTTAATTAAAATATACTTTCCTTGATTAAATTACTTGCAAATTAATTCGGTGGTGTTAAGAAAAATAGCTTTGAAATAAGCTGAAAATTGTGGGGAAATCTAATTTAACTTTGCGCAAGGAAGAATGCTGGTTGAAAACAACACTGATGGCCCTGCCTCGTCACAGGCGAAGTGGCCTGCGCGTACTTCTCCACGACACATCGTCACTGTCGCATGACGTCACCTGCTGGCCGGCGGGCCGCACAACAGCAGCTGGTCGTACTTCTTCATCTGTCGGGATGCCAGCTCCACATCCACGTCCGTCAGGTAATACGCCTCGAAGTTTGACAGCGGACGCAGCATCGAGTATAAACGTTCAGCGTACTTTCTACGAATAAAACTGTTGGTGAAGACTTTTTAGCTACGAGTACCTACATGACTTTTGTATTTTAGTTTTGTAATGAACTGGCTGCCTCGTGAGTCTAAAAATGGTCACGAACGCCACTGCTGAGCATGGTGTGCTGGATCAAACCCACAAAATCCCCCGAATCCCGAGGAATCGTTTATTCCTAGGTCGGGCAACGTATTATTACACATTGCTCGACCTAGGAATAAACGATTTCTAGGTCGTTATAAAGTGTTATTCGAGTTTTTCCATCAGGAATTTCTCAGAAGCAGGCAGGAGTCTGGCTTTGAGTCTGGTTAATGTCAATGGCCTCGCGCCCTGCTACATGAGGCTTACACAACTGGCGATATGTAGGTGTACCTCTGCTTACTTCTTGTGGGAATACATGCATGACGTTACGTTTTGTTATGCTAGTGTTAATTCCTCATCACACCTGGCTTCAGTGCTCTTATCGTCGAGCAGCGCGGCGAGCGAGCGCAACGCGTGTTTACGTGCGCACGCGGCGGTGGGGGGGCGCGCTCGCAGCAAGTCCCGCCCTCCGCCCCCCAGCGCACAGCACACCACTAGCAGGCGAGCTGAGGCGCACCGCACAAGCGGACTTTTGTGACTGGCGGGACAAAAAAACCACACGGTAACACCACAAAACAACGAAAATAATGTGTATAGTGCTACAAGGTTATGTTGGCGCGTGGCGAAAATAATGTGTATAGCGCTACAAGGTTATGTTGGCGCGTGGCGAAAAAAATGTGTATAGCGCTACAAGGTTATGTTGGCGCGTGGCGAAAATAATGTGTATAGCGCTACAAGGTTATGTTGGCGCGTAGCGAAAATAATGTGTATAGCGCTACAAGGTTATGTTGGCGCGTGGCAAAAATAATGTGTATAGCACTACAAGATTATGTTGGCGCGTAGCGAAAATAATGTGTATAGCGCTACAAGGTTATGTTGGCGCGTGGCGAAAATAATGTGTATAGCGCTACAAGGTTATGTTGGCGCGTGGCAAAAATAATGTGTATAGCACTACAAAGTTATGTTGGCGCGTAGCGAAAATAATGTGTATAGCGCTACAAGGTTATGTTGCCGCGTTGCGAAAATAATGTGTATAGTGCTACAAGGTTATGTTGGCGCGTGGCGAAAACTAACCCCGTCATCTTTTTTTTTTCAATACATTTTAAGTGACATAATTGCACAAGGGTTTACCAACAGCGCAGCGGCCCCCTGTCAACGTCATTCGAGCGACAAAAGATCCTTGTAGCAGTGTACATACAGAACGCACGTCGCACTTATTACAGAAAATATATGTATAAATCGCGCGTGAATTAATGTACCCACTATGAACGTAAAGTCCAAGTGTACAATTCAGTCGATTATAAAACAAAACAAAATAAAACACGGCCAGGTATAATAACCTCATGGAAGAGCTACGGGCGACGACCTACGCGCTACGAGCTACGCGCTACGAGTTACATGCTACGAGCTACATGCTACGAGGGTCTACGAGCATAAAACTTTCTTTTTTGTTCACCGTCTCAAAAATCATGGCTATTTTAATCACGTCATAGAACAGCTACGGTTTACGAGCTACGCGCTACAAACTACTGGCTACACGCTACGGGCACGCTTAGGAACACTTTGAACAAGCATCAAACTTTATATTTTTATGAGGTTTTTTTACTTTGAAAAATTTGGGCTATTTTAGGCACTTTATAGACGGAATATGAGTTCTGCGCTACGGGCTAACATTCTTCGAATGTCTACGCGCATCAAACATAATTTTTTTGGTGACGTTTTTGATCAAGTCATCTCATAGAAGGGCTACGAGCTACGCGCTACGGGCTACATGCTACGAGATTCTACGAGAGCTAAACTCTATTTTTTTGCGCATTTTCATCCACGATTTTTTGCGGTTGGCTAAGTCAACTCACCAAGAGCCATGTATACATAGGGCAGTAACAGAATGGCTCAAGTCTACGCTGCAGACGATGTCATCTAATGCCACGTTGGCGGCTCGTTTGACCGGGCGGCTGAAGCTGCCAGTCTTAATCAGCAGAATCGTCACGGCTTCGTAGAAGTCCTAATAACACCGGTGTGATTGAAAGATGGAGTTTAGAATAGTTTTTCACCGACTGCACTGCGCGAGAGAAGACAGGGCTCGAAGCATACTGGATGGATTTGAATATGTGGTTAATCTGATTTGGATTCATCCAAATCTGTTCAGTCGTTAAGGCGCGGTATTAGCTCAATATTCACAAAAATTGGTTTCTTGGATTGTTGAGTATGACGTAACGCAATGAAACTATCCGACGCAAAAAATACAGTGGACAGAGAAGTTTAAAGAAAAATTTTAACCGAATAGAATAGTAATAAATAGTTTGTATATCCAATAAAAAATTTGGAAGTTGCTCCACAAAAATAAACTTTGGCGTCGAACATCTGTATTTTCAGCGATAACGACATTCTTTTTCTTAAGAATTTAATAGAATTAGCATTTTTTAAAACTTTAACCGGACAATTATTTAATTTATTGTGTATATTCTGAATAATCTAAAGAAAACCCGGAAAAAAAGTGCACATTCGCAGCTTAGTCACATCTCGGCAACACAAATATTATTTCCAATTTTCAACCTTATTTCAAGCCAATGGTGACAATAGATTACGCGGTTGTGGGCCTTTTAAAATCGTAGTCAGTCCGCGCCTTAAGGCGTGATTATTGTGTCGTACTTATTTCATTAAACACACAGGTAGACCGTGACCTGGATTAGGACAAAGAGTTCGGTACTCTTAATCCAGGTAGTACGTTCCTGTGGGACAATATTCAACTGCCACGCGGGTGAAGTCACTGGCAAAAGCAAGTAAAATAAGAAATTAAAAGCTCCACCTACCGGCTTTTTAGTATAGTTGGTATTCTTGAGTATCACAGCCAGAGTGTTGCATGCGGCGCGCGCCACTTGCGATCTCGGAGATTCCACGTGTCCGGTCACCTTTATAGAAAAACAAACGATTAAGAGGATCTATCGAAGCGTGGTTTAGCTCGGTGTTTAAGTGAAATGGCGTTACGGCTGTCTAGTTTGACGGAATTTAAACGCGCTTCGTTTAAATGTAGATTTATGACAAAATGCTATACTTAATTTTTAGCTTAGTAAGTTCTTAACATATTTAAATACCTTCGATATAAAGTAAATTTTACTGCACAATAAGGAACTGTTTACGTATAATCGTATAAAACAGAAAATAGACGGTGCTACTTTGGAATTTTTTTCTATCGAATAAATTTTAAGTAATCGTGTTTCGGTTTTAGTACAGCAGTAGACAATATAGTCAAATAACACAATTTGAAAATCCAAATGATTTAACCAAATACATAGGTTTTATAGGAATTTTAATAACACAAAATTATCGATGTACCCCTTGGGTTGGGCTTGGGTTTCCTAAAATAGCTGTGTCGACATATAAAGGCCGTAAAATGGCGGCAGTCATGAAGATGACGGCAAGATCGGTGGGTGTTTGACATACCTAACAGTGTCATTAAAAAAATGCTTTCTTTCTAAGGAACCCCAAGCTTAATGAAAATAATAGAATAATGCATATTTTCGTGTCTGAATTTACAGGAGAGGCAGAAATTCTACTAACTTAGGAAAATGGTACGAAATAATGGTAATCGCGAAAGATGCTCGGTACTGTAGTAAAGACTTTGAGTCTACGGGGACGTAGTGGGGATATCGAGCTACTAATCGAAGAGAAGGAGGCTATTGAAGCATGTATTTCTATGATCCTCAGTTTTATCTTAAAGTAAACACGCACCGTCTACCCCTATCGTATACCGAATGACTTTTCTTCCGAACAAAAGCTGTAAAAGCTTTCCTTCAAAAGTGACTGAATGTTCGAATGTGTATAGACATAACCAGCCAGGGGCCGTACTATGACGTGAAAATCCATCATCCATCCGATCCATCATGGTTCCAGTGTGAGAGAGAGAGACGGAGGTATATACGTCCTATAGCACCATCTTTTTTCACAACGGAACCATGATGGATGCATGATCTTTTTCACGTTATAGTAAGGCCCTTTGTTTTTTGTTTCCTGGTGGGAAATCCTCATGGATGTCCCCCGCCCTGGGGTGCCCCAATTAAATTTAATGATATTAAATAAAAATTATTATTAATATCTAACTAGGCTGCCTTTTGAATGAAACCTTTACAGTACCTAAATTCAACGATTTCACGTTGACTGCGTCTTCATGTAGCAGCACTTAGAGCGGTTTTCGCAGTTCAAGTGTTGCCAGTGACTTGCGCTTGACTGTACCAGTATAAACCGAATTCAGAATACGATAAATAATGTTTACTTGTCTTATTAGGTCTGCAATTCTATGTTCCGTCATAACGCCCCAAAACTTGTCCAATACTCGAGGGAGCTCGTCCAACGCATCTGCTATCTCAAACCTGTGGATCAATAGCATTTAGGTTGAGAGCGTCTATACTTGGGCTTTTAACCGTATTCAGTAACTTGACATGAGGGATCCTGTTAAAAAAAGAAAAGGAGGTGAAAAAAGAATTAGCAAACTATCTTGAGGTGCTAACAGTTTTAATTGAAAAACGTTATATTCGTTTATACCATAATATAAACGATTATATATTTTTAAATTATTGTTGGGTATTTAATAATTATGCATAACATGCCAATGAATGACTTTATATTCTATAAATTGATAGTGTGGGTCTACAAAAGAACCATTTTCGCTATCTTATTCCCTGGTACCTTGTAACTGGAACGTAAAGGCACTAACCAAGAATGTGAGCGCAGTCTCTTGAGCAGCTCGACGCACAGGAGTTCACATCCTCGCTCCGTGGTGTCTGTCAGTCTATCTGGAGACATCGAGCTCGGGGACCCACTTCTGCTTTCTGACACGCTCCTTCAGTAAAAGAAGGTAATTCTTTTTTAAAAGGAAGGCATCATTTGCCTAGCCTTTTCCCAACTATGTTGAGGTCGGCTTCCAGTCTTACCGCATGCAGTTGAATATCTGTATTTTATACGGAGGGACTGGTTGTCTGACCTCTACAACCTAGTAACGGGGTACCGCCCCTTATTTGGTACTGGTTGTCAGAGTTTCGGGCTTTTCTGACTACCCGTAACTACTGTCAAAGATCTACAAATGACAGCCAACGGTTTAAGCTGAGCGTCCACTGGCCCGCGCCGGAGTAGGAGCAGTAGGTATAATACAGGTCCAATACGTGCTGATAACGCATAATTTTAGACTACGATCTACGTTATAGGAGTTCCTTCAACTGCCAAATCTGAAGATACTTATTTTTTGCCGGAATTGTGTAGTTTACGATTTCAAATTCATTTATTCATTTGGTGAACATAGGGTAAAATTATACAGATGTTACCTACCATTGATGTATAAATTAGAATGGTATAGTACGCGCTCCTCGACGTGGACCGCATAAATTGTGCTCACGGATACAATTAACCTTAGTCACAATCGAACTGGCGTTTGGGTAGCACGTTAAGTAAAATTACCGTAATCGTCTAAATTAGCAGCAACAATGCCTTCCTGTGTTTTCAAAATGGGCACAAACAGTTAGAAAACCAAAAACAAGTTCCACGGGATTACTTTTCACTCGTAAGTCAGCCAAAAATGTTAATTTATTGAAAATTATAATAATATTTAATGTTTGCTTCGCCATGTTTGTGAGAGCGAGATAGCAAACATATGAAGCAATAGATTAGCATATCATTTTGAAACAAATTGCTAATCCATTGCTTCATATGTTTGAAAAATTTGTCTGCTCGACAACGTAAATAACGTAATGTATGTTGTTGAACTGTCAAAATGAAACCAACTGTGATTGATAATGTGTTACGCAATTAGGGTGCTGGTTTAGTGATTGCGATGTTAGCGCGTAACATATCTTCCTCTAATATATCAACGGATGCTACTTATTTATAGAAATGTTGGCCATACTAGGTTCTGCCAGAAGGCATACAAAATAAGTAGTTACGGTAATCGAATGTCAGATTAACGAAATACCGATACTCACTTCATATACTTAGATTGGATCCAAGACTTTTTTGGCCTGTGGCTCAACTTTAATTCTCTGATTTTATCCTTGATGCTGATGGCACAAGGCAAGTCCAACAAGTCCTCCGTCTTGTTCTCGATGGACGCGTGGTGGTCTGTTCTGCTGGTTTTGCTGGTGACGCATCCCTCCGCGTGGATGGGGGGCAGCTGGACGGTCGCGTGGGATACCCTCTCAGGCTCTGGGTAGTAAGTTATCAGGATACTTTGATATTGCCTTATGTTAAATTTATTAGTTTTCGTCATAATGGACCGTTATTTCGTAACTACTAAGTTATAGCCAACTTTAAACTTACCACTCCTTCCGCTGATAAGTGCACTTTCTCCTGCTGCTAGATTCTTTCCTCCCATCTCCCACCTATCCAAACACCTTTCCTCCCGTTCTTCATAAACGTACGGCAGGTTGCCAGACCTGGTCACCAATTTATTGTGAGATAAGTTGAACAAAAAATTTAAGTTGTCTGAACAATTGGCGTTACCCAGTATTGGAGGTAATTTAAAGATCGCAGATTCATTACTAGTGTCTGCTTTTGGAAACAACTTGATTTTTATTCCAGCATTATTCGTAAACAACACATCCCTATCAGCTTCTTTGTTTTGACTTGTAATGTTAGCAGGTGCACCAGCTGTTACATCGCCTGTACTATCTTTTCTTGCTACTGACTCTTCAGTCAAAGGAGTTAAGTATCCGAAACGTTTTCTTTCATGCTCAGAAGGCGTGTGCATGCGGAACTCCATGCTTTCAGACAACTTAGTGTAGAGTTCGGCTACGTCATCATCAACAGACACGGGCGTACGGCTGCCATCACTTTGGTAAACTTTACGCTTAGGTTCCATGAGTGAATCTTCTTCTATATCGGTGATGTCTGCTGATTGATCGAAATCGCTTGTGTTCTCATACTCGTTTTGATTTTCACACAATAGTATATTATCTTTAGAATCGGAATTTGCTACGCTTCTCGTTTTGGGGTTGGTGCTTGAACTATTGTCACTGGTTGAGTCGGATTTATCGTTTTCTGTGTCAGATATCATGAATTTAGAAGAACCTTCATCGATAGAATTAGGAAATATTTGATGGCAAGAAATTTCATTGGAGTTTTCTCTACAATCGCCTATCATTTCGTTTGTAGTAAAGTTTTGTGTGGATTCTGATACTGCTATTCTATACTCTACAGTTTTGTTTTCTGTTATTGATATTAAGGAGGTTTGCGTCTCTAATGTGTTGCTGTCGACAGGTCTCCTGACTGCGCCGTCTATTTCAGCTAGCTCTATAATAGTTTTGCTGGTCTGGGTGAAAATTTCTTGTGCAAATATAGAACATTCATTGATGATGGTGGAAGAAGCTATGTTGATTTTCTTCGGAACTTCACATTGCGCGTCTCTGTTGATTAGAACCGGTTTGGCAGATCTGTCTTTGATACTGACGATGCTCACGCCGTCTAGCAAAGGTGAGGATTCACCGTCTTCACTGTCCCACTCTATCACGTATGTATCCATTCCTGAGGAGTTTTGTTTCTCGGAGCCACTGTCCGTGAATTCCATTGAGTATACATTCGAAACGGTTACACTTTTTTGTGAGTCTGTGAGCTTCACATCGCCTACGACGTCTTCTATTTCATCATCCTGAAACATAATTGGTACAGCTAATGGGAAGATATTTGAATCAGTTTACTATTTTAGACCTTATGGTGTATAATTTAAACATTCACCTTAGTACGTAGGTATTCGTATTTTACGTTTAGCTTATTGAGCACTTGGTGATGTTACCTAATACCAAAATATCTTTGCCTAATACCTACCTGCGTGAAATCATACTTGTGTTGACGAGTTATTCCAAAATCTACTGTAGGTACCTTATTACTATCTCAGACAGACTAGGCTTCTTTTTTTTCTAATTCTGATCATTGCAGCTCTGCTTTTGGGAAAATTGCGACCCTATTCCTACCTCATTCCTACTTTGTGACTTCACTAAGGAAACGTGAATCTCGGCATACAAATAATACTTGAGTGACTTACCATATTTGATCAATTTAGAACAAAAATAATATAAACTATAACATCCACCACTAATGTAACCACATAAACGAGTATTCTTAAGTATTTACAAATATTTCAGTGCAATTCTGACAGGCCATGACAACTTTGAACTGAGAAACTGTCACTTCATGTTTTGTTTTATTTTCGAAAACTATGGTTTTATGGTGGCGGCTCTTCACAATCGGCGATCATAGACGATTACCTGAAAACTGAACTAAACCACTGAACTGATTTCGATAAAATTTGGCATGGAGATAGATATGGCATCCTGGGAAAGGACATTATAGGCTACTTTTTGTCTCAAAAATAATCCTAAATGGGGTGATATAGGGGATTCAATTTTAATCAACGATTGTGAAGAGGCGCCATGAAGCGGTGACAAGACCTACATCATCATCATGCACTCATTTCATTTAAATCACCGATGGATGGGAAATAATAATAACAGTCTTCCATTGACCGAATTTCGGCCATGGCGACCAATCTCAGCGGAGATCATTAGCCTTCGGCGTGGAAGATATTATAGTACACAAGTGTGTGCGCAGACAGGTGCAAGCTCTCTTCCCTTACTCTATAGTCCGGTGGGAAGGCAATCCGACACGACCGGAGAGAGATCAGGCGCAGGGCTCGAGGTGGGTGGGTGGTAGGTTTACAAGGACATGGTCACTGTGGACCCCATAGTAAACCCTGTCGGAAAAGCACACAGGAGAAAGGAAGAAGGCTTTGAGGTTCATGTTTGTAATAACAGTCGCACGGGTCCATCAATCAGGTTACCCTGAGAACCCTCCATCCTTCGAAAAGCATAAGCCGTTGGTCTCGGTCATTTGAAGATCTTTGACAGTCGTTACGGGTCGTCAGCAGTCCGAAAGTCTGACAACTAGTCTTACCAAGGGGTATCATACGAGTATTATCCAGTAACTGGGTTATGGCGGTCAGATGGCAGTCGCTCCTTGTAAAATACTGGTATTCAGCTACTTCCGGTTAGACTGGAAGCCGACCCTAACATAGTTGGGAAAAAGCTAGGCAGATGATGTTTGTTCAATTTCGAACCGATGGTAAAGAACTCTGGCCGTCTGGCGTTGGTCGACTCTAACTCTAAGCTCTAAGAGCTCTAGAGACTGTCAGACAGATGATGCTTTCTAAAGCCGTCTCCTGCGCGTCTTTTTGCGAAACATTTCACATACTTTTCACACACAAGCTGTCTCCTGCGTATTCGAATATTTTTAATTACACATTTTGTGTAGATGTCGTAATGAGTTCCAACGAGGAAGATGTGCTATCAGTTTGACAACAGATGTGCGCAGTTGAAAATGAAATAAACCCTTCCTCTCTTCCCCCGCGAGGGGAATGTTTTCCATGCAGCTCGGAAAACCAAAACATCGCGTTTGCATACACAGACGCGCTGGAGACACGACTTTAAACTCACATAGCATCACGCCTATTATATTCCCCGAAGGGTTAGGCAGAGATAAAGTACATACCTAGGTACGCTACGCCCATATTTCACCGTCCCTAATAGGGGGCGAGCCTATTGCCATCAACCGGACTCTCTGAAACTCGATGTGCTGTACAGGGTCAAATTAAATTAGCAAGCGAAACTCCCCAGACTTGATGGATATCTAAACACGACAAAATAATAATGATTTGATGATTATTTTTTGGATCAATGAATGTTGTTACTGTTAGTATTGTTACTTGTACTTGTGCGAGTTGATAAAATCTGTTCTTTCGAGTTGAGATATTGATACCCAACTCTGATGTTTTTATCTAAAAAAAACTGATATTTTAAGTGACTATACAGGGTGTTAGGTTAAACGTGGGACATACTTTAACGGAGTGTAGTTCTCATGAACACGAACAAATTTTTCCATGGAACTAACCCTGAAATATGAAAAAGAAAATCGGCTGTTCTCTACAGTGCAAAAAAAACATAAACGTATTTTCTTTCTTTCTTTTTCTTTCAAAACCTACGCGATCAAAATGTACGAGACAGCAGATTTTTTTTTCATATTTCAGGGTACGTTCCATGGTAAAAGTTGTTCATTTTCATGAGTACTAGACTCCGTTAAAGTATGTCCCTCGTTTAACCTAAGACCTGTATACCCATCACGTCTGCGGAGTTTCGCTAGCTAATTTAATTTGACAATGTATTTACGGCCAGCTCCTGTATGCACAACCAATCCTTTAAAAAACATTTTACAAAAAAAATACAATCGACTCCCAAAAAAAAACACTACAATGTGAAAAATAACTTTAATTTCGGAAGTCGGTGTCTTTGGTTTCTTTTTAGTCTCATTTTTTGCCACCGACTTCCGAAATTAAAGTTATTTTTCACTTTTTAGTGGTGCCTACCCCACACATCGAATACCACTCTGCAAATTAAATTAGAGCAGCATTCACATAGACTATGTGGGAAAAATACGTCTTAAATTATTAAAGCTAACTCAAAAGCCACTCATCAGAACTTGAAGATATTTATATGCAACCATCTCAAATAAAAACTTTGCAAAAAGGCAAATATACATCGCGCTAAGCCGTGTCAGAAGTTTGGAAGGCGTAGTTTTATGTTGACGGAGATAACGAGGCTATGAAATCTGACTTCTGACAATCGAGGCCTCACATAACATACAACTCAAGTAGCGCAATTTGAAGCGGCATATAATTACCATTAAAATCTTTCTTTCTTTTTCTTTCTAAAATCATTTATAGCCAAAGTGCACCTCATGACAATTCCAATAAGCACAAAACACGGCTAGAATACATTGTTTTGTTACTGAGTTCCGGTGCCTACCTTCCGGCTTCTTCATCAGATCGGTTCGATGGTACCATTTATTTAAAGCTTCGTCATAGTCGCTTAACTATCTTAATCGAGATATCTTATCGCCACCCGTGAAATACTTATTATCATTGAGAAGTTCCCGTGGCCATCTGTGGTCTTCTTCATCAGTTCCACTTCACCATATGCTACTTTCTGAATGCAAATGCTTGATTTGTTGATGGAAATACCAAAATCGGTATATGTATGCCTATAATTTTCGAGGAGTTCCCTCAATTCCTCATGGATCCCATCATCAGAACTGGATTTCGATAAAAATGGGACCAATCTGGAAGTATATCATTTCAAAGAAAAAAATAATTTTCCAAATCGGTTCATAAATGACGGAGTTCTGAGGTAACAAACATAGTTGGAACGTGAAGGAAAATAAAACAAGTTTTACATTAAAATATGCCAAAGTATTTAATCCACGTGTAGTAAGTCTCCATGGGTAGCACAGACACAGTACAATATCACAACGACTGATACCCCTGTTAGATAAACAGTAGAATATGGAACCGGAGGCACAATACTTAGGTGTAGTTGAATGGAGAGGATAGTGCTTTCGTCGAGACAATAATTTTTAGACGGCAGTTAATACGTACAAGGTCACACCCTGTCCCCGTGTCCTAACCGAAAGAGATAATCGCGTACTCTACGCGATTACATACCTACATGCATAAACCCACGCCTTGTTCCCATGCGAGGCAGAAGCGGATTTGTCCTAAGGCATATTAGGCCAAAAAGTACCTAAATATTCTAGAGACTCGCGCACATTATGGCGGGCCGCACTGCACCGCATCGTGTAACAATTATCTTCCTAAATCACTCGTATATACAGGGTTACTGGTTATTGACCAATATCCTCTTAAGAGGTCACTGTACTCATAATTATGAACAACTTTTACTATGGATCCAAACCAGAACTCGCGAAAAAAAAATCACTAACTCGATTTCGATAAAAGTTGTCAATACACTAAATTCACTATGCAGTCTAACAGATGACCCGCTGAGAAAGGGGCGGCTGGTACCTATTTTTACTACATGGCCTGGGGCCTAGGGCGGCCAAGACTGCAAATCCGCCTCTGCACGGAGGTAGGCAGAAACTACAGAACGCCACCTGCTACGATCCTTACATGCTCGTTTTGCCTCGACGGGATTGTTTGAATGAATCATGATGTAGATACAAACGTGACTTGATTATACTTGCGAGTATCAAAATATGCCACATAAGTGGACGTATTTTTTTAGTGCGTTGACTTAGAAGCTTGAATTTTTTAGGGACCATAGACTTACGTATTTAATATTAATTTCAACTGGATACTTCCACGCGTTCCTGAGAAAAAGGGTCTTGAAAGACTAACAGACAGACAGGCGGACGACGAAGTGATCCTATAAGGTTTCCGTTTTTTTTTTTTTTGAGGTACGGACCCCTAAAAAGCGCGACGATCGCGGATTCACGCAAACTATCGCATTCGGGTAGGACGCGGATTAGATTGCGCAGTAGTAGCCCGCGAGATTAAACTTATCTTCAGTTTATTGCAATTTGCAGGTCAGTATCAGGTTGCATGATGATAAAAATATGATCCGCAACAATAACAAATATGTATTTACATAATTTTAACCATAATAATCATCAATACATCTTTCTAAATTAGATTTGTTCCAAAATGTCATGATTTCCGAAATCAATCTTAAAGAGAACAAAGCTAACTTAGAGAGATGTATTAATGATTCTTATGGTTATAATTATGTAAATATATATATGTTATTGTCGCTAATTATATTTTGATCTACATACAACCTGACACTGACCTGCAAATTGCAAAAAAACGTAAGAAAATTTGAATTTCTCGGCTACAACTGCGGATCCCCCTTAATACTTGACGTTTTATATTTAAAGTTGTTACTTCATGAACGGACGAAAGCATTATTTCTCTTACAAATGTTTTTGTAGCGTGAGAACACGATGTATCTAAGAAACTATACCTGTTCATATTATAAATCTACCTAATGATTTTTTTTATTTCTAAGTCTTTACTAGAGGTTTTGAAAACAACATCTAAATAAATAACAAAGTATTGTTAAGTCGACGTTCACACGGACGTAAAAATATCGCGGCGATTTTATTTCGCGCACAGTGTTTTTTCGACGCGCTAGAATGCACTCTGTTGTTGTTAAGTTGGATTCTCAATGCTCGGCTCAACAATGAGAGTTGAAAATCCCGCCGCGATATTTTTACGCCCGTGCGAACGTCGGCTAAGTCTAAACTTACTTCTGTCTGTCTGCTCTCTTAATAGATTCTCGCAACCCACGCTACAGACATATCTGGAAGTAACTCTAGTCGTCCTGTAATGTTCTGCTAAAACACTGCCATTGTGAAAAAGTCCGCAACTGCATAATCTATTGAATGCAATAGGAACACATTTGGCTTTTCATGAGATCCATAACATTTTATTACGAAACAGTCGTGAGATTTCGAGGATTTTCGGTTTTTACTAATCACTAATTATAACTAGCAACGCAATCTTATAAAATTATAATAATTATCATCAATCTCGTACGACGATGATACAAAAACATGACGAGCTCGTATTATGCAGATACGACTTTTTCACAAACAGCGAAGTAGTTGATAAATTAAAATTGTACCTTATTGTCAAGTACATAAGGACGATATTAGAACATACAGATAGTACAACTAGATACTTAGAATATTTTGATAGAATACTTGAAGAACACGGGAACCATTTGCTCAGACATCAACGTTCCATAAAATATGATAATATAATAGTTACAAAACATGATATTTAATACATTTACACAATCAACGTTTGCATGTGTTGGTGCAGGTTTTCTTTTAATTTCATTAAAATTAATTAGAAGAGGTATAATTTCATTGTACCTTACTTACACTCACATTTCGTCAGGTATGTTTAAGAGAGAGATAAGTACCTATACTACCTCAGCTTTTTATCTCGCTCGCACGATACTGCACGCGGACTGAGTGCGGTGCTGGGCGCCAATAATTTAGGTAATTGCTTTTTACGGTGAAAATATATATAAACTATAAATATAATTTTAGATAGGTACAGTTTCTCAATAACTGTACCGAAGTACAAATTTTCAGTTCGGTACATTTATTGACAAACTGTACCTATCTAAAATTATATTTATAGTTCAGAATCGTACCATGCACATCTATCAACAATTCGGGCAAAAAATATTTTAAGAAAGCAAAGCATTTCATTTAAAAAACATACTTTTGTGTAAAAAAGTAATGATTTGACTACCCATTTGTAACAGCGTCCTTAACAATAATCCTCAACTTTACCATATATTTATTTCAAAATTAATGCTGCAGTATTCTCGACATAACGGAGGATCATGCTAAGCCAATTGAGGTAGTATAGGCTCAAGTCGCATTGCCATCAACCGGGCTTAAAGCTAGCCTTTAGGCTATTACTCAGAGGTTCCTTAAGGAAAACCCAACGAGCCAGTTTTGTTTGGAAAGAGTAATATGTAAATAAAAACTTTTTTACAAAAAAATACAACCGACTTCCAAAAACAACACTACAAAGTGAAAAATAACTTTAATTTCGGAAGTCGGTGTCTAGTTAAATGTATTTTCGTTTTTTGCCACCGACTTCCGAAATTAAAGTTATTTTTCACTTTGTAGTGTTGTTTTTGGAAGTCGGTTGTATTTTTTTGTAAAAAAGTTTTTATTTTTCACTTTTTAGTTGTGTACCTACCCCACACAAATTCTAATACCACTATCTGCAAAACAAACTAGAACATTATCCATATAAAAGTGGGGAAAAAATACGTATTATTGAAGCCAACTCAAAAACTACCGAAGCAAAGTTAATCAATTTTATATGGGACCAACTGTGATGTATACCCTCTCAAATAAAACAAAAAAAATCCAAATCGGTCCAGCCATCTTCGAGTAATCGGGGAACATACATAAAGGTTCCGACGAATTGAGAACCTCCTCCTTTTTGAAGTCGGTTAATTACTAGTTAATGCTTCAGACAACTTCAAGTGATTATTTCTGATCGCGATTTCCACAGCAAAAAAAAAAATCTTGTTCAAAATCTTTCTTGAGATTGAGAAAAACGCCCCACCCACACATGCAACACACAAACAGGATATTATAATGTATCTACATAAAACATTCTATAAGTCTGATATAAACACCACTCCGGCACAACATCTATACGATAAATACCCTTTATATCCAAATACGTACACCACATTTACCTATAATTTAAACACAGCATTTAATACGTTTTCCAAACAATCAAGTCAAAAAATAAATAAGTTCCAATATAAGTAACGAAAATAATTTTAAGCATATACTATACATATAATTCTCTAATATTAATAAAGGTAAAAAGAAAAAAACAAGAGCGAATATTCTTTGTGAACATAGCTTAAAAATGTCTTCTTAGATCACGATTTTGCACTTATTTACCGGGTCGATATGTGTCGGTGCTTTCAACTGCTTACAGCAAACTGCAGCGAGAGCAATACCACAGAATAATAATGCTGCAGTAGTTTATCTGGGCGGTCACCTTGAATTAATTACCTACGGCTGCTCGGTAGATAAATACGCACTGGAACTGTTGCGTACTGGTATATACTGAGAATTCGAAGCGCATCGTTTCGGCCGTTTTCTATGAAGATAAACTCATCATCTTCCTGCCCTTATCCCATATTACTTGGGGTCGGCGCAACACGTTTTCTTCTTCCATCCTCCCCTGTCAACCGTCACGCTATCATTCACTCCCTTCTCTTTCATATCATTCCTCACACACTCCATCCATCTTTTCTTTGGCCTTCCTCTGCCTCTCCATCCATCAACATGTATATTCATCACTCTTTTAGTCACATGCGTTTCGTCTCTCCTCATTACATGCCCATACCAAGACAAACGATTTCCTTTCAACTTTTCTGTCACTGGCGCCACTTTCAAACTTCCTCTTATACAGGGTGTTTGGCAGAACGTTGAACATACGAAAATGGTGGATAGGTGGGGTCATCTGCTACTTACTCAGCCCTAATTTATTTGGCCCTGGCCCTCTGGATATTTTAAATTTTATTTTTTTTGCTTTTTTCTAGTTTCACCACTTTCTTAACTTTAAAGTGTAATTTTTATAAAAAATGGGTAAAACAGGCAATACTTTGTTTTTTTTTTTTAATCTTTAATGTTAGCAGATTCTTATAAAATTATTGTTTTATTCAGATGTTAGCTAGAAAAAAAGTTATGAGTCCTCAAACTTACAGAAAGGTGTAAAAAATTACTTAAATCTTAGTTTCAACTTGCATTTAAAAAAAAACAAAAAATGATTGAGGAGTTCCAATTCTAGCAAAACATCCCTAGTGTGTGACCTTTCTAATGGTATGTAATTTGCTTTTATAAAAAAAAAACTTTAAGAGTTATTTCATAATTTTATCAAGTAGGAAATTTTTGACGAAACTCTACCTTTACGGAAAGTGAAATGTTTTGCGAAATTTAACACTGCAAGGTTCGTAAAATTTAAATGATCGACGGCTTGCCAGTAGCAGTGGTGCAAATTGACATTCACTATTCCCTTGGGATGGTTACACAAAGCAGGTAGAAATTTTGTTTCACTCTTGTGCAGTCAAAGCTTATTTTTTCTCTCTTTCACTCTCGTGGCACCGTGACGCCTCAGAATGAATTCTTTTCTTTTATTCAGTCCAGACTTAACTGCCTCTGCGATCTCACGTGCCCGTTACGCTTACGTTTGTTTTTGTTCACTTCGTTTTGTTTTATTGTTATCACTAGTTTTGTAACCTGTTAGTTAAGTTTTTTGTTATTACTGTTACCTGTTGTTATTGGTAAAGAAATGGCTGCTTTTACCAGTGAGGAATACGCGGACATGTTGTTAGCGTATGGAAGCGTTAATGCTAATTCGCGTGAAGCACGAAGGATTTATCAAGAGCGTTATCCCAACCGCCGAGTACCCAGTCATCAGACGTTTGCGAGTCTATGGTCTTTCAACACGATGGCTGCCCAGCTCACTGGAGTCTGATTGTACGTGAACATTTGGATAATTGTTTCCCAAATTCGTGGATTGGCAGGGAGGACCAATTCCCTGGCCTCCGCGATCGCCCGACCTCACTCCGCTCGATTTTTACGTGTGGGGAAGAGCAAAGGAACTAGTTTACACTACAGAAGTAGAAAGTCGAGAAGATTTGATAAATCGAATTAATGCTGCTTTCGAAGTTATGCGACAGGAGATGCTGCTGCGCACAACAACTGTAGAAATCAGACGTAGATGCCGCGCCTGTATTGTAAATGAAGGGCGTCAATTCGAACATCTGTAATTTATTAATTAAATAAATTATTTAAAATTATTTAATTGTTTCATTAACGCTCCTAACTGGTACAGCTATTTTCTTTGTACTTAATTCAAGAACTTACATAATTTTAATCGATCATTTAAATTTTACGAACCTTGCAGTGTTAAATTTCGCAAAACATTTCACTTTCCGTAAAGGTAGAGTTTCGTCAAAAATTTCCTACTTGATAAAATTATGAAATAACTCTTAAAGTTTTTTTTTTATAAAAGCAAATTACATACCATTAGAAAGGTCACACACTAGGGATGTTTTGCTAGAATTGGAACTCCTCAATCATTTTTTGTTTTTTTTTAAATGCAAGTTGAAACTAAGATTTAAGTAATTTTTTACACCTTTCTGTAAGTTTGAGGACTCGTAACTTTTTTTCTAGCTAACATATGAATAAAACAATAATTTTATAAGAATCTGCCAACATTAAAGATTAAAAAAAAAAAAAGTATTGCCTGTTTTACCCATTTTTTATAAAAATTACACTTTAAAGTTAAGAAAGTGGTGAAACTAGAAAAAAGCAAAAAAAATAAAATTTAAAATATCCAGAGGGCCAGGGCCAAATAAATTAGGGCTGAGTAAGTAGCAGATGACCCCACCTATCCACCATTTTCGTATGTTCAACGTTCTGCCAAACACCCTGTATACTCATTTCTCACTTTATCCATTCTTGTCACTCCACACATCCATCTCAACATTCTCATCTCCGCTGCATGCAATTTTTTTTCATCCGAATGATCCGAATATCCGAATTCTATGAAGATAAACTACTGTATCATTATTATACTGTGGCCATACGAAATTATTGTTCAGCAATTTTTTTCTTCCGATTGCTGTTCCATAATTTAAAAAAAAAAGCTATCATAGTCTTGAGTTTCTCTATTCCCTATATTTCATGACACTTATGCAGTTCTTAGATTGGATGCAAAATCGTGAGATACATAGAAGACGATATTTTACATTTAGGCTCATACATAATCGATCAATACATTTTCCACCTTTATATATATCATCATCATAATTCTTCTGCCCTTATAATTTATTTGGGGTCGGCGAAACTTGTCCCTGTCTTCCATACTTCTCTACCATATAAATAATAATTTAATAAAAGTAATTTTGACAATATCCAACATTTTGATGTTTTCCTGCTTTGGAGTGTGAAATTATCTTATGATTCCTATACACAATGGGTATATTATTTTTAGTATTATAAACTTCCTAAACCAATAAAATAAATAAATTAAAAATCATGCCAATTTTACCCAAAAATAGACTCTATACCATTCTGTATAGAAGCCATTATACCTAGACTTTATCTAAAATATATTATTTAATAAACATGATACACTAAATTGATTAAAAATTCGAATATTCAACTATGATTTTATAAAAAACCATTCACCGATATAATAAGTATTTCTAAAAAATACAGTGAGTACAATGGAGCACCTTATATGATAAAATTCACTCATTCTACGAAGAATTTTAGCAAAATTATTTTGTTACTTTCGGTACTTTTAAAGCGAAGTAGCATTATAAACTGATTTCACCTAAAAATATACAGGGTGTTTGAAAGCTGGATGCAAAGCCTTAAGGATGTAAGAGTTGACATCATTTAAAGCATTTTCAGTCAAACATGTCTTAGACGAAATATGTATTATTTTTATTTTTGTCCCAGTTAAGGTTGGTATGTTATTTTTTACTAAAAGTTTGCAGTTGAAAATAAAAATAAACATACTTCGTCTAAGTATGGCTCAAAATGCTCAATGGCTTTGCAGTTTGCACTCTGCTTCCAAACACCCTGTACACCATCATCATGCCAGAGCTCATATTGTAAAGTCTGGAAGATCTAAGTAACAAAGAGATGAAACATTACAATGTCTACCAACTTCTCAGAACATTGTGAACTGCTACTTATTTAAAGTATAGGACCCGTCCAGTGAACTACACTTCTGGACACATCTATTGGCCCACCTTAGAGTTTAGGTTTCGATGGCCCCTACCGAAATATGATTGCTAGATTGAACAAAAACTGTTGATGCAGTTTTAAACCTGATACATTTTACCATCTTTTTCGATCGTATTGTTTTAAATTTGAATTCAGAATACCATACGACATGGAGCTACGCCTAACAAGTCGGATATGCGCCTTGTTAAAGGCAATTGATTTTTGAATAAAAAACATGTTTTATCAAATAAAGGTTTAATTTAATAACGCGTGTTGCCTCCATGGGCATCTACCACAGCTCTCATACGATTAGGCATAGAGTTTATCAACCGCTCTATGAAATTTTGAGGGATCATCTCCCATTCCTCTTCTATGGCAGTTTTCAACTCCTGCATCGTCTGGGCAACTGGCTGACGAGCCCTAACACGTCTTTTTAGCTCGTTCCACATATGCTCAATAGGGTTCATGTCTGGGCTTCTGGCTAGCCAGTCCATAACTGTGATGTTCACATCCCGAAGATATTCCCTGACGATGCCGGCCGCATGGGCTCTTGCATTATCATGCATAAAAAGGAAATTTGGGCCCACATAGTCCGCGTATGGTCTCACGTGAGGTTCTAAGCACTCACGAATGTACCTTTCAGCATTTAATGTTGGCAGCCGTGGTCCTGTAACAACCTCAAGTTGAGTTTTGCCGCTCGCGGATATACCGCCCCAGACAGTCCATGAGCCACCGCCATAAGCAACCCTCTCTTCAAAGCAGTATTGTGCGAAACGCTCTCCCTTACGTCGGTAGACCTTCTTCCTTCCATCATTGCCATGTAACACAATTTTAGAATCATCAGAAAAGAGTACACGGCTCCAATCTTGCTGTGTCCAATTTAAATGACTGCGTGCGAAATGAAGGCGCGCTGTTCGGTGGGCTCGCGTTAGTTTGGGGCCATTAGCTGGCTTGTGTGGTACCATATCGCGTTCTTTTAACCTTCTCCGAACAGTTCGAGCGCTCACAGATACTCCGTGGAAGTCGCGAAGTTGGTTTTGTATCTCAATGGAGGTAAGGTGACGATTTCTCAAGCTGGTCGTCACGATGAATCGATCCTGCCTTTCAGTTGTGACCCGAGATCGTGGCCTTCCTTGGCGACGAACAAAGCCGCCAGTCTCTAGGTACCTCCGATAAACATTTCGGACCGCAGATCGACTTAAATTAAGTTGAGCACTCACGTTTCTTTGGCTGTGTCCGGCCTGAATAAGTGCCACAGCTTGGGCGGCGACTTCAGGTGAAGTATCCATAGATTATTGATAGAACCTCACCTTAATGTTAAGAATAAGTAATGTTTGTTGCAAAACCAAAGATATCAATCACTTTTTCAAAAATTAAATCCAAGTAAACCAATAAAACCAAGTTTTCTTAGTATTCGATTGTTTGATATCAACAAACAGGCTCCAAATTGTCTTTTGTTTCTTTAAATTCTGTGTTCGAAATTCAAAAAAAGACTATTGAATGAAATTGTGAATGTGCCAGGTTCAAAACTGCATAAAAACTTTTTGCTCGACCTAATATAAAATTTTAGCTAGGACCAAACGAAACTGAAAATACAAGGTGGGCCAAAAGATGTGTCCAGAAGTGTATTTAGATAATAAAATCAAATAAGATCACTGGTATAACTTGATCAAACCGGTCCGTAGCTATCTTCTTATTTTATCAGCAAAATTAATTGTGTTAAAATTATCAGTAGAATGACTAACGCACAAAATAATAACTGAACGCTTGAAAAATAAAATAAACAATAATTTCAAACGGTTCACGTACTGGCGAACTATTCTGTGCTTCTGATATGTAAAACTCTACAATATTATACCAACTGTAAACTTTCAAATAAATATCAATTACTTACAATAAAATATCAAAATTTCAACAACAAAACGATCAAAACGTTATTTTTTAATAACTAACAATCTACAAGAAATGCTTTTTAAACTATACACTAATGAGTTTCGAAATAAGGCATTTGAAAATAAGGCTTTGATTCGCGATTTTGCGCTTAATCGATATTTCTATAAATTGTGAAGCCATGTCTGCATAGAGTCGAATGCTATCTTACATTTTGCATCATATAGTCCTGGTCCAGAGGAATACCTACATTTAGTTAAAAATAGAAACATAAGCTCTAAACACGATACTCGACACAACATTTATCTTATTTGAGAATTAAAACATCTTTATTAAAATATTGTTACATAAATAAATATTATAATTAAGTAAAACCTTAATTAGTTGTAGTTATAAATATCATTTCGCATATTATAAGTTTAGAGATTTAAAAAAAATATATATACCTATACGGTCGAATTGAGTAACCTCCTTTTTTGAAGTCGGTTAAAAATTACATCAGTTATTAAAATGCCAAACAATCTGTACAGTTGATCAGTTTATTTCTGTAATACCAATATTATTATGTTGATAATATACACCGATGCAGGTGAATCTTAGGGCATCACAACTTTCGCTCAAAGGGATTTTAAAATGATTGTGTTCTGAATCCCCATCGCATGTTGCTATAAAAACTTTTTTACAAAAAAATTTCGGAAGTCGGTGTCTGGTTAAATGTATTTTCGTTTTTTGCCACCGACTTCCGAAATTAAAGTTATTTTTCACTTTGTAGTGTTGTTTTCAGAAGTCGGTTGTATTTTTTTGTAAAAAAGTTTTTATTTTTCACTTTTTAGTTGTGGTACCTACCCCAGTCCCCACACAAATTCTAATACCACTACTTGCAAAAGAAACTAGAACGTCATCCACATAAAAAGTGGGGAAAAAATACGTAGTATTGAAGATAACTCAAAAACTACCCCAGCAAAGTTAATAAATTTTATATTGGACCAACTTTGAGGTATACCCACCCTCTCGAATAAAACAAAACGTTTCAAATCAGACATCTCTGTAAAAAGTTATGCGTGGTCATACATAAACCAAAAAAAGATACGTGTCGAATTGAGAACCTCCTCCTTTTTTTCGTAGGTTAAAATTAATACAGATTAAGTATGTAAAATTCTTTCCACATTTTTCTATTTGGGGCATCCAACTGTGGTCACGTTTTGGCCCACCTGCACCTAAGGCCTTATTTAACTTAACACTAATATAACCTGTTTTACACTAATATCTGAGATTAGTCTACACATCAAACCATTTACTAATAACTAAAACTTTTCTGTTAACAGCAAAAACGGATTTATTCTATTTACTGACTATTGAATTTCGTATTTTCTCCTACAAATTCCAATACCCTTTCCACCCCTATAAAATGAAAATTTATGATCATAATCATAATTGTTATATATTTTAACGCATCGCCCTCCTGCGCTATTACTTCGTTTTCGTTTAGACTTCCTTCTGAATATTTTTGCTCGGCTCCGTTTTGTGCATAAACAATTTTTGAAATCCTATTTCCAGAGATTGTTTAGCGCGTGCAAACAAAACAAACTTTTTATTTTTAATAAATTAAGTATAATTATTACAACGACATCTTGCAGAATTTTCTCGAACAAGTTCTAAAGTTCCATTTTATGAAGGTGATAAGTTGTAACGTATTTTTTAACATTCAATAAATTAAATTGTGATCTTTCATTCGTTTTTGTTGTTAACAGTGTTGCCTATGACAAAATACAATAATAAATATTACAGCTATGATATATTTTTTTATAATTTATTATAGAATAAACATTTAAAATCCTATTGGAAGTTCATGATAGATATATTTTGAATATTATTCGTATGTACAGTCTAAACTATATTATTCTTAGATACAAGTTCATAGTTACACGTATTTAGTAAGTACTAAATGTTATAGACATATAAAATCTAGTCATAGAAGATACTGGGGCACATAGAGAGGTAATATCTAAAATATTTATTCTTCTAATATAAACACATGATATTTTTTTATAGCAAAAAGTATGTGAGTATTCAATAACTTTTTATCATCCAGCAATACTTTTTTAGGCTTGCAATACTCTTATATTAATATTCTGGTCTGGTAACATTGTTAGCATCGCCATTTGTAATCTGTTTGATACTGTTTCATCAGCCAAATCCTTTGTTTTACAGAACCGATAGGGGTACCCAAACATACGTAAATGACCTTAAATTGGCCAAGGGCTATCGTATCGTATCGTATCGTATGATTTGACCCACAAACGATATAACATTGAGAGCGGTCAACGAACCACGTGCCTTTGATTTGATTCTTTGATAACGACTACTAATATTGTTTCATACACATGACATAATAATATAACTAAGTCCGTTAAATACTTCCTGAAATAGATTTATTCATGTGTTTATATAAGAATAACCAGGATTAGTGCGCAAGATTAATATCGATGCAAATAGTGTTGTATTTCTGTCCAAAATTAGACGTAATCCAACTAGAACGGTTTTACACATTTGATTTGTGACAATTTGCATCAATACAAAATACCCTAAGTATTAGCAGTTCAAAACTGCACAGTCGTACCTAAAAAGTCAATATCGACAAAATAATACATCGATATTATCGATAACGACACCTCTATGCAGTATTCATAGTTACAACACTAGAAAAATTATAACAATATCATCGATATACCGTATAGTTACACATAGCTGCTTCAAGGACATTTGATATTCACCTTGAGAGCCCAGAGGGTAATACAGATTTTAATATAGACATAAACGACATGATTTTGCAGTCGACATTCAAATATAGTTTAGTGTATATTTATTTACAAGGTTGAAACATCAGAATAAAAGGTGTTCACAATGATTTTGTGTTTAAGTGCCGAACATGCGACAGCTCACACTTGGGGTTGTTAAACGCGCGTTTGCTCGCGAACATTTTAGCGCTTTTTTGCACACCACTGTCGCTTTCCTCGCCCCTCAGTACCATAGCAGTAGCTTGACAATAATTCTGTGATAAAATATTTCGTATTCCGGCAGCCTGTGAAGGTGTGCAAACGGCGCGCGCATCTTCGAAACTAGCTTCTATAAATGCGACAGACTTGATTATTTTGTCACATAAAACATTTAAAACACATACAACAGTGAGTATTTAATTAAACATAAACACAAGTCTTTAGCCGTCATGCGTTGCGGCGCCATCTTTAAGTTACCGAACACACACCTACCGCTCGCGACCAAACAACGCGCGACTGCTCGCTTGCAAAGAACACGTCCATAGAAGTTTTTATCGCACAAAAACACTTTTAAAACACGTACAGAGTAAGAGAGACAGTGTGAACAGTTGATAAACACACTTGAGACACGAACAGCAGTGTGTGTGCGGCGGTACTACCTACAGTACAGCACTACCTACTCGTTGGTGAGGTAGAGGCGGCGCCGCGCGCGCGCACATCAGCGCGGCGAGCGCGGCGGACTGACGGCCTCGCCTGCCAGGCGCATGTGCAACGCGTGCACGCGGACTATCTCGCACACTATTGAGGATTCGATATCTACGCCTGCACAAAGTAATTAAGAATATTGTAACTCGTATAACCTGCATAAAGTTTATTCAAATCCTTGTTTCCAATGGGGAAGAAAACTGTCAAATTAGTTCGGCATAGATGGCGCTAAGTGTTTGTTACTATCATTCAACTGTCAATGGTGTTCCTTGCTGAAAACTTTGCCGCGAGATGGCGTTAAGGATTTTTCTTGTCGCCGATTGGTCGCTCTGTCTTCAAGATGACTTTGACAAGTGACAAACACAGCGCTCTCCGAAAACTCGTATTTGTTTACATGTTTGGAAAATCGGTCCACAATAGACGAAAATATCGATGAACATACCTACATAAAAAAAAACATACAGACGAACATATTAGGTTGGGGAAAGTCTTTTCGCTTTATAATAGGTCTTTACCTATGAAATTGCCGTTTTGTATGAAAAAAATTTAAACGAATTTTTTTCATGCATTTTTTATTTGTATTAATCGAAGTAACCACCCATGCAATCAATGCATCTTTGCCAACGCAGTGGCAGTTTATTGATGCCCTTCTTAAAGAAATCAGCTGGACGGGAGGCAACAAATTCTTCAAAGGCATTTTGTACTGCCTCTCGGGTATTAAATTTTTTTCCCGCCAAGAAGTTATCCAAATTCTGGAAAAAGTAGTAGTCTGTAGGCGCAAGGTCTGGTGAGTAGGGCGGATGACGGAGAGCTTCCAACCCCAGTTCTTGCAACTTGGAGACCGTCTGCTGTGCAGTATGAGGTCGCGCGTAGTCGTGCAGGAGCAGCGGAGATGAGCGATTGACCAATGCTGGTTGGAGATGTGCCAGCTTCTCCATCATTGTGTTCAGTTCTTCACAGTACACATCTGAAGTAATGCTCACCCCGTTTGGTAAGAAGCTGTGATGAATCACACCGGCGCTAGACCACCAATCAGTGACCATCACTTTTCTAGGGGTAAGTTTTCGTTTAGGGCATTGTTTAGGTGCTGAACCAGGATCCAACCAACTTGCTGAGCGCTTGCGGTTATCAAACAGAATCCATTTTTCATCGCAGGTAACAATGCGGTTCAAAATTCCTTCATTTGTGTATCTGTTGAGCAGTGCAAGGCACGTCTCGACGCGTACTTCGCGCTGGCGATCATTGAGTTCATGGGGCACCCATTTGTCAAGCTTTTTTACCTTGCCAATTTGACGCAAATGGACCAATATTGTTTTGACGCTAACGTCGAAAGCTGCTGCTAATTCAGCCGTAGATTGTGTATCATCAGCTTCCACAATCGCCTTTAATTCGTCATTGTCGACCAAAGTCTTCGGACGACCGCGAGGTTCATTTTTCAGGTCGAAATTTCCAGAACGGAAGCGAGCAAACCAATAACAAGTGGTGCGTTGGTTTGTAGTGTTAGCTCCGTAAACGTCGTTGATGTTGCGTGCCGCTTGTGCCGCGTTGCTGCCACGACGGTACTCATATTCCATAATTACTCGAATTTTTAACGTATCCATGATGACGAAAAAGATTGAAATGCGATGAAAATGTAACACTAATCAATAAACAAATGACTACTTTTGAAAAAAAAATCCATGTTTTTAAAATAAAATTAATTTGAAATTAGAATTCTTAGCCAAACAAAAATTATTTTGATTTGAAATGGCCAGTACTGCAGAACGGCAATTTCATAGGTAAAGACCTAATAGTATGTATGAACTTAAAATAAAATCTCTTTGGCTATACTATTTGTATCTGGCTGGTTATGGTATCATTGAAAGTTTAAATTTTAAAGTACATAATTCCAAATTCAAATTAGGAAAATGTGTGATTTTCATTTATTTTTCGTACTGTCAAGATGAGTGAATCTAATGAAGAAATTCGATACATTTTCAAATTTTACTACAAAAAAGGTATAATATTGGGATTGCGAAAAAAATTTGCGATGTTTTTGGACCCAGTGCAGTGTCTGTGAGAGCAGCACAAATTTGGTTTAAGCGTTTTCAATCCGGAAATTTTGATGTCAAAGATGCACGTCGCTCTGGTCGCCCTATTACGGATAAAATGGATGCCATTTTTGAAAAAGTGGAGCAAGTTCGGCATATCGACCACAAAAAAGTTTTGGCGCATTTGAAAAAAACTGGGTACACAAAAAAGCTCGATATTTGGGTACCTCATGAGCTCACTGAAAGAAACCTAATGAACCGTGTACTCATTTGTGATTCTTTATTACGACGTAATGAAACCGAACCATTTTTGAAGAAGCTGATAACTGGTGATGAAAAGTGGATCACGTTCGACAAGAACGTGCGAAAAAGGTCGTGGTCAAAGGTCGGTCAGGCTTCACAGACTGTGGCGAAACCCGGGTTAACTCGCAACAAGGTGATGCTGTGTGTGTGGTGGGATTGGATGGGTATTATTCATTATGAGCTGTTACCACCAGGCAGGACCATCGATTCTGGACTCTACTGTGAACAACTGATGAGATTAAAGCAAGAAGTTGAGAGAAAGCGGCCGGAATTAAACAACAGAAGGGTGTGGTTTTTCATCATGATAACACTAGACCTCACACATCTTTAGCCACTCAGCAAAAATTAAGAGTGTTTAGCTGGGAGGTGTTAATGCATTCGCCGTATAATCCTGACCTTGCACCTTCAGATTTCCACTGTTTCGGTCTCCTCAGAATTCATTAGGCAGTGTCAGGTTAACATCACGAGAGGATTGCCAAAACCACTTGTCGCGGTATTTTGATCAGAAGTCCCAAAAATTCTATAGCAATGGGATCATGTCCCTACCTACAAGATGGCAAAAAGTTATCGAAAAAAATGGTACCTAGATACTTTAGATAAATGTAAATAATGTATATTAAAAAATGTTTTGAATTTTCTTAAAAAATGCGAAGAAACTTTTTCCCCAACCTACTCGTATTATATAACCTCCTTTTCGAGGTCGGTTAAAAAGAACATAATTCTTACCCGCGTGCACTTCTTCCCTGGTGAGCACGATCTCCTGCGAGATGTCGGGCGACACCAGGATCACGCGGTGGTGACGCGTCTGGAGCAGGTTCGCTACCACCATCTGACAAATAAATATATTATTGTTAAAGAAAGTTATGTTTTTATTTGAGATTGAAAAAATACTTTAAAAATTGCTCGAAGTGTTTAATTTTAATAAAATTTCAGCACATTGTGGAGAATTATACAGGGTCAAATTAAATTAGCTAGCGAAACTCCGCAAACGTGATGCGTATCGATAGCTAAAATGATAAAACAAAAAAAAAAAATAATAATTTGATTATGTTTTTTTTTGCCTTGGAAAACACGTTGAGCCATTAGTCTCGGCTGTCATTTGTGGTTCTTTGACAGTCGGTACAGGTCGTCAGACGCCCGAAAGTCTGACAACCAGTCT
This sequence comes from Cosmia pyralina, assembly GCA_946251885.1. Taxonomy (NCBI): domain Eukaryota; kingdom Metazoa; phylum Arthropoda; class Insecta; order Lepidoptera; family Noctuidae; genus Cosmia; species Cosmia pyralina. The sequence goes on from OX276351.1 coordinate 24,748,782, forward strand.
TACCAAGGGGTATCGTAATGCCCAGTAACTGGGTTGTGTGAGAGCAGTGGTGGCCCAGTGGTAGCAGCCGCGCCTTCGAGTCGTAGGTCGTAGGTTCGAACCCAGATAGGCGCTTTATTTTGTGCAAAATAATTTCATCACCACTGCTCTCAAAACGGAGATGGAAAACATCGTGAGAAAACCGGCATGTACTAGAATTTGAAGACATGTGACATCTACCAACCCGAACTGACCCGCGTGGTGGATTACGGCTCACTCCCTCTCACAGTCAGGAGGCCTGTGTCCCAGCAGTGGGATCATTATAGGCTGATTATGCTATGCTATGGGTTGTGGAGGTCAGATAGGCAGTCGCTCCATGTAAAGTACTGGTATTCAGCTGCATCCGGTTCGACTGGAAGCCGACCCCAACATAGTTGGGAAAAGGCTAGGCAGATGATGATGTTTTATTTTGGGGTTATCAATAGTCACATAAAACATCAGTTTAAAAATATATTTTTTTTTGTGTAAACTTCACAGACGTGATGAGTATCGATATCTCAACACGAAAAAACAGATTTTATCAACTCACACTTCAAGTTACAACCAAACCAAACCCAAACCAACCAAACCTGGTCCAGGCCATGGTGCGGAGCGAGAGTGCATGGGAAGCCGTCACCTCCTTCTGCGAAGCAGTAATGCTCGCGAAGGAGGAAGCGGAACGCGTGAGGGAGAGGCAACAGCCGCGCTCTCGCGCCCCTAGCCGCCGTAGGAGACGCCCTGGGCGGCGGGAATCGATTGCCGATTCCCGGCCGCCGTAGGCGCGGGCTTGCGGACGACGAGTAATGGGCAGCTCGCCGTCCGGTAAGGACCAGGCCCGGGTCGACGGCGCGTTGTGTTCCACGCGCGCCTCAAAGAGATGTCAGCAGTGACGGGGTCAATTGGGCCGATGCCGCCGGGGTCGCGGGTAGTTCGAAAGAGATACCGTGGCCCTGGCACAGGCAGCTGAAGGAACATGGGTGGGTTTTAGTCAGTAAAAGTCTGACACGCCGTCCCGCTCTGCCCAGAGCGGGAGAAGTCATTTGATGATTTCCCATCCACAAAAAAAAAAGTTACAACACTACCAGCGGTCATTGACCCCAAAAAAAACATCAATTTTTTTTATTTTGTTGTGCTCAGATATCGATACCTATAACGTTTGGGGGGTTTCGCTAGCTAATTTAATTTGACCCTGTATATTTTCAAAAGCCGTTTATTTTTTAACCGACTTCAAAAAGGAGGAGGTTTTCAATTCGTCGGAACCTTTTCTTTTTATTTTGTTTTTATGTATGTTCCCCGATTACTCGAAGATTTGGATTTTTTTTTTGTTTTATTCGAAAGGGTACATCACAGTTGGTCCCATATAAAATTGATTAACTTTGCTTAGGTAGTTTTTGAATTAGCTTCAATAATACGTATTTTTTCCCCACTTTTATATGGATGATTTTCTAGTTTGTTTTGCAGATAGTGGTATTAGAATTTGCGTGGGATAGGTACACAACTAAAAAGTGAAAAATAAAAACATTTTTTACAAAAAAATACAAATGACTTCCAAAAACAACACTACAAAGTGAAAAATAACTTTAATTTCGGAAGTCGGTGGCAAAAAACGAAAATTCATTTAACTAGACACCGACTTCCGAAATTAAAGTTATTTTTTACATTTTTTTAACACACCGAATTGTGCCCCAATCTGCATAATTATGTTTATAAATTCCAGCGAACGAAGCCGACAGCGAAGTAACCATTAGTCAATTGTGAATGATACTATTTAACTTTTGCTACAAGACAGAAGGGCTTGGATGGCTTACTTCCGACTCCGGCTTACCTTATGCTTATACTTCTCAAGCGCGGCCCTCGCTTTGGGAATGAGTAGGTTCTCGTCAGTCTCCAGCTTGAAGGACACGACGTAGGCCTCCGGGACCCACAGGCTCACTAGAGGGGCCAACATCTTGGGCACCAGGTGGAGCTGGATGATGGGCGCCCCGCAAGCGGACTGCAACTTGTGCGTAGGCTGAAGAGAATAAAAACTTCGGTCATGGCAGGCCAGGCAAGTACGCGGCGGGCTCGACTTGCCGAGCTAATTCAGTGTGGGCTGCCACGCGCCGTGTCGTAAAAGAAGACAACCCTAACGAGTCAGAAGGTATAAGAGTTACGTAATAGAAAGAGAGGCAACTTCTAGGTGAATATAACTGAAGGTAAATAACGCTGTGCGACCTGAATTGCACTTTATTGTGTAGTAGAAAGAGTCGTTATTTATTTAAATGATTTGCGGAGTGAATCTTCTGCACTTGTTATATTATGTATTCTGTGGTCATGGTGTGTTTTCTCAATAAACTCATGATTTATCCGAGCCAAACTATCGGCAACAACGGGGTACTAGGTCGGTACCTTCCCATCAAGTAATAAAGACATGGAGGACCTTCTTGCGAAAACTTCACAACATTAAAAACATAATCAGTAATGAGGATTGCCAACAGAAGTGAAAACTTGACAATGTGATACGTCACATTTAGCGTGACGCGAACGAAGTTAGTAAAGAAGTTTTGACTTCAATATATCTTCATTACATTTAATGGGAGCACGCCACTGATCAAATAAGCCAAAGAGTTCAAAGACCAACGTTTTTAGTATGATATCCTTGTGTTTGCGGAAGTCATTTTTAGGGTTCCGTACCTCAAAACGAAAAAACGGAACCCTTATAGGATCACTTCGTTGTCCGTCTGTCTGTCTGTCAGTCTGTCAAGACCCTTTTTCTCAGGAATGCGTGGAGGTATCAAGTTGAAATGAATACCAAATACTAAGTCTATGGTCCCTTGAAGTTCTAAAAAAATAAAGTTTCTAAGTCAACGCAATAAAAAAATACGGCCATTTATGCGACATATTTTGATACTCGCAACTAAATCAAAACCTTTATGGTACCTACTTCCCGTTGTCCTAGAATTATGAAATTTAGCAAGAAGCAAGGTCTTACAGCACAAGTAAAGGAAAAAGTCCGAAAATAATTAATTTGTAATTTTAACAAATAAAAAAAAATATATTTTTGGGATTACTACGTTACCGGTTTCTTTACTGCCAGTGCCGCTTATTTCACCGGTGTTCCACGCATTTAGGGCGGAGTTCACCGACTTTTAAACGAACTGTTTAGATATTTAATCAGTTCTTTCCTTAAGAAATTTGACATACACCACCTGGTGGTTTGAATGTTGGTGAACACAAGCCTTAGTGTAACGGGCAGAAATTGAATACTCACGTACCAGTGAACAGCACAACATTAGATGGCTTTGGCCACCAAACTAAGAGGATACCACGATAGTATGAGTACCCACCACTCGATCCTTAGGTATATAGAAGTCGGAGACCGCAGCGGCGAGATACAGCATTGCCCTCGCACCCAGGTTGGCGAGACACTCACAAGCGGCGCGCAGTAGCCAGAAGTATTCGGACACCGTCGTGAAGGATACGTGCAAGATGGCGCCCGCCGCGTGCGCAGCCTTGTAGCGCAGCAGCACGGGAGCTAGCACGTCCACGCTGTCGGGTTTCACTGGGGAATTTAAGAGAATTAATATCTTAATAGAATCGTACCTTTGATTTTGGACTGCTAAGGTTAATATTGCAGCTGTGACTTGCTTTGGGTGCCTTATGTATGTTGTGCGAAGTGAAGGCTGTCCTTCACCGCTTCTAAGTACTTTTTGAAGAAAGCCATTAGTGATAAATACAGGAACATCTGGTTATACATGTATAAACGGTAGCACTTTTTTAAGACATCGTCGAAAAAATGTATGTGTCTTTCGGAGACTGGAAAATATTGGAACTACTCAGATGTTCCTCTGTTTTCCAGTCTCCGAAAGACATTATAACTTAATAACACATGTAGCTTTTATATGATTTATGGACACAAATAAGGCCCATACATACAGCAACACATTGATCAACCTAAATGCAGTGACAATTGCAAATAAATTAATTGAGCAACAGATTGCACGTCGAATAATTGCTAAGCCATCAACGCATTTACTCACCCGAAATAGACGTATTAGGTCCTCGATCCTGAATCTCAAGCATGTCCAAGAGCTTCTGTCCAGTGAAGTGCCTGGTGAAGGGCTCGAGCGACTTCTGACGGTGCATGAAGATGACCGCGTAGCCCTGCTCCAGGAAGTACTCGGCAGAGGAAGCGCCACGCGTGCCCGCGCTGAAGTTGTCCACGAAGCGAACCGTGTTGTGCTCCAGCGGGACTGTCGTGCCGCCAGACTGGAAGGGGAAAAAGGTGGAGAAACCTTTATAAGTCGTAGATTGTATAAGCATATTCAGCCTATAATGTTCCCACTGCTGGGACACAGATCTCTCTTCGTGAGGGAGTGGGCTGTAATCTACCACGCGGGCCCAGTGCAGGTTGGTAGATGTCATATTTATTCAATCTTCGAATTTTTGGTTCTAGGACATGTCGGTTTCCTCACGTTGTTTTCCTTCGTTTTGAGGGCAAAGCACCTGTCTGGGTTCGACAATCCTACGACCTATTACTCATAAGTCGGGGCCGTTACCAGTGGGCCTATACCGCTCTCTATTGTTTTAGATTGTATAAGGCATACTAAATACTCTTCGGCCTGTTCTTCTTCTTCTTTTCGAGTCAATGGTAAATACTGACTGGACCTGGTCTTACTGTATGTAATTATTTTGTTAAATTAGTTGGGCGGAGTAGGTGGCCACGCTAATCGCGGCATCAGTGGCGTATTTTAGGTCTTCAGGAGTGCAGGTGTATGGACACTGGACACTTCAACGTATGGTACAGTCAGCGTAAAAATATCGGGACGAACAGACTAGTCAAAATGATCTCAACAACTAAGAAAATTTAACTTTATCTCAATTGGATAAGTTCTTGTCAGAATGACAGTTGTCGTGTACTGTCTTCATTCTTAAGCATTCCTTGTGTCATTGAGTTAATATTTCATTTTCATAGTTGTTTAGATCATTTTGAAAAGTCTATTCGTCCCGATATTATTGACTCTGATTATACATGGGCATCGGTGGGATCTATAATCCCCCATTTTACTAGATTGTGCTTGCAGCGGCCTATTTGGTCCGCAGTCGACTGATTGCTTTCCATACAGACCACTGCAGGTCACGTCCGGGTGGCAGATGCTCCTGAGTCTGAACGAAGTCGGGTGATGGCGGGTGCTGTTTTCCCCACAAGTCTCTTCTCACCTTAGGCGGTTGGTCTTAGATTGTTAACCTTGTTAACGGCGTAGCACAAAGGAGCAAAGTCAGAAGTGTCAGTAAGGAAGTCCAAAAATTATAGAAGCTAGTTTTGAATGTGGAAGAACCAGGTGTCCCTTCATTGGAAAGGAAGGTTCTTTCGCCTGACTTATTCAATTGCCATTTAAAGAAGAGGTTTCTGATTGGAATTATGTTATCAGACTTTAGAGTTTAGAGACTTCACCATTGTTATAAACTATTACTAAAGTGTTAATAGCTTGCAGCTCGTCGCCGCTTTATTCAGCATTATAGTCCCACTTCTGTTTGCGCTTTACGTCTCAGGGGACACTTTATTAACTATATCTAAACACGCAACGCAGTCGCGGTACCACCTGAATGGCAAATAATATGTCCTACGGGACTTACGGGGCAAACGCATACGCTCTGATACGCGGCTTTAATTGTATTATTTATTGTTTTACGCCGAAAGTCCCGTCTGGCATTCGTGGATCTTTGACAGTCGTTATTACGGGTCCTCAGAAGCCCGAAAGTCTTACCTATCGTATTACCTAGTTACTGGGTGGTGGAGGTCAGATAGGCAGTCGCTCCATGTAAAATACTGGTATTCAGCTGCATCCGGTTAGACTGGAAGCCGATCCCAACATAGTTGGGGAAATGCTAGGCAGATGATGAGTTCACCGCGTCGGCTTGTTGCGTTGATAAGATATTTTGGTGTACGACAAAACGGCTTCTAAATAAACTATATTAGGTATTGGTATGATCTATTTTTACCCGATTGCAGCGAAGCTCAAAAGGAGATTCATGATTTTATTAGTAGGTTTTGCCACAGAATAAATAATAGTACTAACGTAGTTTTGGACTCTGTTTTTTTATACATTTTTTCTAGGTTTAGGCTACACCAATCAAATGTTAACTCATTACTAAAGTACCTAGTCCAGACCTCCAACCGTGACATATTTTGGCCATTTCGCGAGCAATTCCCCGATGTTTATCGGCAGAATCTCGCGCTAACGTCGTTAAGGTATAGGTCAAGGCTGATATCAACCACCTTACGTAATTACTTAATTGCCTCTACCGTACTTCACGGCCGGAAGATATTTAGAAAGAAAATTACCTTCGGATACCTATTTAAATATTGTAGGATGTGCGTCAAAGTAGCATAGGTTAGGTATTATTATGTAAATTAGGCTCGAAGAGCTCATGGCTAAGTAAAATCAGCCGCACGGGTCGATCCAACAGGTTAAGCTACGCTTGCCGGGATTCGTCACTGGATGGGTGACCATCTTTACATACCACGACTCCTCCGTGCCTCGGAAAGCACGTTAAGCCGTTGGTCCCGGCTGTCATTCGTGGATCTTTGACGGTCGTTACGGGTCGTCAGAAGCCCGAAAGTCTGACAACCAGTCTTACCAAGGGGTATCGTATTACCCAGTTACCTGCTGGGTTGTGGAGATCAGATAGGCAGTCGCTCCATGTTAAATAGAAAGAATAAAAGAAAAAGAAAAATATTTTATTACTATTTTTTTTTTAAAATACTGGTATTCAGCTGTATCCGGTTAGACTGGAAGCCGACCCCAACGTAGTTGGGAAAAGGCTAGGCAAATTTATTTTTTATGTAAATTAGGCCAACAAAAGAATTAAGAATACAAGCAAACAAAAAAGTAACACAACGCTGTTTATTGTTATTTTGTGCGTAATAACTTTACTTTTTAATGACACACACGAAAGAGTTTTGAACACAGGCACAGCAAGAATTAATTATAGTTGCAAGTTAGATGTCTGTGGCTTTGTCTATTTTGTTGACTGTACCTGAATCTTTAAACTCAATCTGCCTAGCCTTTTCCCAACAATGTTGGGCTCGGCTCCCAGTCTAACCGGATACAGCTGAATACCAGTATTTAAAAAATATATATATATATATATATTACATGGAGCGACTGCTTATCTGACCTCCACAACCCAGTAACTGGGTAATACGATACCCCTTTGTAAGACTCACGTAAGTTCCTTAGGAACATCTCACAGGATGTTTAGCTCACAACATAGCCATTTTTAGCCACGTGCGCTCCCACGGAACGCCCCACAGGCCAGGCATATTGTACTAAAGCCATTTGAGGCTAAAAATGTTAATTCTTGATTTTGTCAGACTTTCGGGCTTCTGACGACCCGTAACGACTGTCAAAGATCTACGAATAACAGCCGGAACCAACGGCTTAACGTGCTTTCCGAGGCACGGAGGAGTCTCGATATGTAAAGATGGTCACCCATCCACGGACCAACCTCGGCAAGCGTAGCTTAACCCGATGGATCGAATCGTGCGGCTGTTATTACTTAGCCACGAGCTCCTCTACTCTGAATCTTTAAACTAACAGAGAAAATGAAACATGTCATAATTGGTAATGTAATTATTCAGCTGGTTTTCAAAATATTGTGCTGAATTATAGCGAGTGGTTGTATAAACTGGGCGAACTACTTAGTAATATTGTTATGATTAACCTACTTTTGTGAGATCACACCATTAAGACAAGTGCTTGGCCGAATGTTGTTGTACGGTCAGCAACATAAGTCGATTAACACTGGTACTTTTGCATATCATGTAAATTAATACAAAATGATTTGATTATCTCCTTTTTTCTTATAATACCTAAGAGTCCAGTATATCTTTAAATTGTCTTGTGGCGGCATCTACATCGCCACATACGAACTACGTTACTACGCGTCACACTGACGTCACGCAATCCTGCATCGCGCAATTAGAGTTTACCGCGCAACTAGCATATATACAACGTCCCGACATCAACTGTCGGGCAGTAGCCCACCACACAACACCCTTCTGGTCGGAGGATCCTCCCTTTTCTATGGAGGATGAGTGAACTTTACACCCTGTTCCTCATGCCTCTAAAGTCTTACTTCTGCTCCAATTTTAATTAAATATCTTGCTGAATATTTAAGATTTTAAAAAACTGAAGTGTTAATCGACTTTTGTTGCTGACTGTACGTAGAAATGTGGAATATCGACGATGAAGTTCTCAGTGCGAAAGAAATTTTTTTACCGTTTAGAGATTTAAATGTCATCGAATGCAGAAAAAAGGTGCGCTTCGTATCGACCAATATAAAGAAAGTTAATTGCCCAATAACAGCACGTAATTTAAAAAAAACCAGGCCAAGTGCGAGTCGGACTCGCACACGAAGGGTTCCGTACCATATCGTACAAGATTTAACACTATGTATTTAAATACTTTCGTAAAAGGAACAAGAGAGGCGATATAACAATATATCGCAAAGATAACTTTGTATTTACTACACTACTAATTACTTAAGTACTTTTTTTGTGGTTATTTTTTGCAGTTGCAGAAAATCATCCATATTTAAACAAAAAACCATATGAATCGGCGTTTTTAGTATTTTTTGATTAAATACAGTATATGGTACATGATATACAGAAGTTTCAAATTCCTAACTTGTTTAATTATTGCGATAGAGCTCGTACTAAAATGATCTAAAATTGTCAACTTTTATGGCCCCCTATTTCTTCATTTTTGAAGATGAAAAAATATATAAATGTATTTGTACTCTATCTACTCGACGAGTTCTAGGCAATGACACCCCACATGGAAAGTTTATTGTATGGGCACTTTAATTTTTAACTTTATTTTATTTTTATTATTTGTTGTTATAGCCGTAATAGAAATACACAATGTGTGAAAATTTCAACTGTCTACCTATAACGGTTCATGAGATATAGCAGAGTGACAGACAGACGGGTGGGCGGACGGACGGACAGCGGAGGCTTAGTAATAAGGTTCCGTTTGGTGCCCTCCAGGTACGGAACCCTAAAAAATATGATAGTGCGTAACTCAGATGATGGCGCTAACACTGCCTATCTCACAAATATGTGTCATGCGTGAAGTACTTCGTTGTGATTGTGGATTCGGTTTTTTGTCTATCCTCTAAAGTACATAGCTACTTTTCACTTTCGCACTATTAGAACATCAACGACGATAATTGGTTTAAATTGGGAAGGAATTTATTACTTCATCAAGAAAGTAAACTTATTGCAGTATTTAACTATAAGGTGAAAAGAAAATATTTACATAATGATATCATATTATGTTGTGAAGAATTATTAGGTACATGTAAAAACCCAATTTCAAAAACCTGTTAATTATCATTCTGTATAATATATATTATTATATATTACTATTATAATATGTATATATACCTATGTCGAATGTATACACACAGACCAGCACGCGTAGCACTAGCATGACGACGACGTTGTGTCAACGGAAGAATAGACAAAACTACACATTGCGATTATTAGACGAGTAGAATGCGTAGAAATATTTCTACAATCTATCATTTTGTCTATTCTTCCGTCGACAAAACCCGTTTCTACGGTGGTCATGCTACGCGTGCTGGGATGTCACACAGTAGGTGCCTAAATCAGTCGTTGAGATAAACTAAGATAATGCTTTGGACGATTTCATAACAGATTGCTCAGAAATGGCAACCTGTATACATTACAAGACTATGGGGTCTAAGGTCTAGAACCTTAAGCTGTTGTGTTGTTTAATTTGGCCTTTCGTTTTGCAGGAACGTTACGTAACGTACGTGTATCGCGTAGAACTACGTTCCGGCTACAAAGCATAATATTAAAAAAATAGTTCTCACCGTGACAAGTACAATTTTGTTCCCGTACTGGTCATGCCTCTCACAGAACTCCTTCAGCAATGACCGGTTGTCTTCAAAGTCTGGGGGTGGAAGGTGGACAGCAAAGAATTCTTCCCATGTACTACTCGCCATGTTGATGTGATAACTTGTGCCGTTATGGAAAGCTGTGGGAAGATTAAATATGTTCTATTTTTATTGTGATAGGATAACAGCTGATGAGTTTGTTGCTTGTTAATAAAATAATGAAGATAGTTATTAATGTCTCGTCAACATTCCACGTTTAAAAAAAAACCGGCCAAGTGCGTGTCGGACCACGCACAATGAAGGGTTCTGTAGTTGAAAAGAATTTATCCCAATGTTTTTGGGATAAATTCTTTTAAAATTGTATGTAAGTATTTTTATGTGATAAAATACAAATTTGCAATTTACGGACTTTTTCCTTTACTTGTGCTGTGAGACCTTGCTTCTTGCCAAATTTCATGATTCTAGATCAACGGGAAGTACCCTATAGGTTTTGATTTACTTACGAGTATCAAACTATGTCGTATAAATGGCCGTATTTTTTTATTGCGTTGACTTAGAAGCTTGATTTTTTTTAGGACTCCAAGTGACCATATACCTACGTATTTGATATTAATTTCAACTTGATACCTCCACGCGTTCCTGAGCAAAAAGGTCTTGACAGACCGACGGACAACGAAGTGATCCTATGAGGGTTCCGTATTTTCCTTTTGAGGTACCTACGGAACCCTAAAAAAACTGAAAGAATGTTTTCTAACGTTTAATATTTTATAGAATGTTTAAGAGTACATTGTAGACTCAAACAAAAACAATTAATATAGTTCTTCCATCAAAGGTAAGTGATGGCTTGATGCAGAGAATTTGTAATACTTAGTCAATTTTCAACTTTTTGGTACATACCGACAAAAATCCCATAAAGATTGAAAAAATAATAAAAGAATTACTCCTCTCTTACTAACAGAATACCAAGTCTTGATAGGCAAAAAGCAAACAGACACAACACAATTTCTTCTTATACATATACAACGTGTCGTTCTGCATCCTCGTCAAATTTAAGTATGTGGTAGGCAATCTAACCAAACAACTTTTTCCATAGCACCAACATCGTAATCTTTGAGGAGGATGCAAAACGACACGTTGTATATGTTACGGTAAGTATGATTAATTGAAAATTATTAATAACTAGCTTTTGCCAGCGGCTTCGCCCGCGTGTATGTCGGAAATTACCCCACTGGAACCTTCTACCGGGATGAAAAGTATCTTATGTCTTAATCCAGGTTATAAACTATCTGTATACCAAATTTCATCCAAATCCGTTCAGCCGTTTTTGCGTGATTGAGTAACAAACATCCAAACATACAAACTTTCACATTTATAATATTAGTAGGATTATCCATCATTATTAATAATTACCTCATGATTTGGTAAATGTAAATATAAAATTTAAATTCATCACTTTTAGCAGTTGTTATTAATAATTCACTACTCTCGTCGGGAAAAGTAATAAAAGTTTACCTCCTGTAGCACTAGAAAGCTGAAATTTGGTATGTAAGCTAGTATTAGTACACAAACAACAAAACAAATCTAAAACTTGGAACTTTTACCGTTAAACTAGGGGACGGAAGCGAGCCGTCTTGGCAACAGTTTAGGTACATGAAAATGTTTTTGGTGTGATTTCTTTGTTCAATAAGTATTTATTGATAATACCTACCACAATAGTTATAGGTACTTACTGAACTAAAATACTAAAAACTTTGAAAATTATTACATTTATCGGTACTATGGTTACATTATTAATAATCACCGGTAAATGTGATTAATTTCTTACTTTAACCTCGCCTTTCGGTAATTATTAATAATGATAGACAATTATTAATAATTTGAGGAGCTCGTGGCTAAGTAATAACAGCCACACGGGTCGATCCATCAGGTTAAGCTACGCTTGCCGGGGTTGTCCGTGGATGGGTGACCATCTTTACATACCGAGACTCCTCCGTGCCTCGGAAAGCACGTTAAGCCGTTGGTCCCGGCTGTCATTCGTGGATCTTTGACAGTCGTTACGGGTTGTCAGAAGCCCGAAAGTCCGACAATCAGTCTTACCAAGGGGTATTATATTACCCAGTTAATGGGTTGTGGAGGTCAGATAGGCAGTCGCTCCATGTAAAATACTGGTATTCAGCTGCATCCGGTTAGACTGGAAGCCGACCCCAACATAGTTGGGAAAAGGCTAGGCAGATTGATTGAATTATTAATAATTTTCAATTAATCACACTTACCGTAACATATATACCGTTGCACAATTCCTTTACCAAACAATTGCCAATATTATTATTATGTTACACACACTCTCTAAGAAGGAACAATTGCATCTAAACTTGGTTATAGAGCCATACTGCATGAGTAGTATGGTAATAGGATTACCTAATTTTAAAATGGATCAACAGTCACTTGATATACGCTGATTAAGCTTAGCCCTTGTGGGATTTCATGTTAGACAAACAATTGATTTTGTGTTACACTGTTTATGTAGTTTAGTATGTTAATGTGGCTGGGAATTTACATATGAATGATAATTTACACCAAAAAATTAATTTAGTAAGCATCGGAAAGCACGTTAAGCCGTTGGCCCCAGCTGCTGTTTGTGGATCTTTGACAGTTGTTGCGGGTCGTCAGAAGCTTGTAAGTTTGACAACAAGTCTTAACTTGTTGTCAGACTATCAGGCTTCTGACGACCCGTAACCCGTTACGACTGATTGTCAAACTATCAGGCTTCTGACGTCTGGGTAGTACGATAACTCTTGATGAGTCAAGAGGTATGTATTACCCAGTAACTGGGTTGTCGAGGTCAGATAGGCAGTCACTCCATGTAAAATACTGGTTTTCAGCTGTATCCGGTTAGACTGGTAGCTGACCCCAACATCGGTGGGAAAGGCTGGGCAGATGATGATGATTGTAATTATTGTCAAACTGAAAACAGTTTATCAGCTCGAAGTGGCATCTGAATCAGTTTATGTTGTCTATTTGAGAAAAAAAAAAATATAAGTAGGTAAGTATTCAGTTATTTACCATTATTTGATTGCTTATACGCTTCAACATATCTGATGACAAGGAGTTAGACCGGTTCCTTGTCAGCACCGGCTTACATAGTAGCTACGGACCTCCCATTTGTTATGAATTTAAATTATTGTAACTTTTATGAACTTTTGTGATAATTAATTACCTAAATAAATTATAGCTGAACAAGTAAAAATAAAACTAAGTATTAAGTTAAATAAATTCTCATAATTTCAGAAGACTACTTAACCTGTTTTATGTTACATGGTCCTGATTTAATTCAGAGTAAAATAATATGAAGAGAAAGTCTATTCAAGTAATGCTAGAAAATTTAAATTAAAAGATGTTATTTACCTAATGTGCAAATACTGATTCATATACTAGTGTGATCTTATCACAACATTTTTATCAAAACAATCAGAAATCAGACCACTTTGTACAAATCTGTTACTTTTGATTAGATCTAATAGGCAACAATAAAAATACCTATCTCTATTTTAAATCTGATGTATCAAACTAAGTACCTATATTTTTATGCCTTCATTTCGTGGCTTTAACTTCATAATCTGTTATTATTTTGATTATCTACTTACCTCTAATTATCACGATTTATTCTAAGTCTTGATAATGTTTCGTTCGACCGTATACCTTCGGTTGCTTCACACAGTGAAGGAGATTAGCTGAACACTTTCTTTGCTTGTGCCTTCGTGCCTCCGTCGCACACGACCGAATGTTTATACGGCCGACATCGTTAACCTCTAAGACATCTTATACTGATTAACGAGCGTTAACCAATATTTACTAGCTCGGTTTATAGAAAAATCAATGCGATAGCTCCATAGCCCACCTCGTCGCGTCTATGTTACAAGGACGAGTCTATTATCAAGTAATTGTCACCTTTGTAAACAGCTGAGTGTCCTTGGACGTTGCTCTGCGGGGTACAGCCGCCGCCCGCGATCGATGTTTTTAATTTAGAGTATAATTCACTTCCAACTGATAGAAATCTTTATCACGACGACTTTTTGATAACCGAGTGTGACAAGCACTGTGAGTGCGTTTACAAAAACAGCTGTCAACATATTAGAAACGTCTTGTCTTGTCATTTGGTTGGTTTAGCCGTCTTCGTAAACTGTTTACTTTTTTTTAAAGAGGATTGGCAGCATTGAAAGCAAATAAAATGGTCTAAATTACTTACTTCAAAAGTTTATAATGGTTTATAATAAATTAAACAGGACTGTGCTAGATATTAAGTTAATGCCTTAACATGTTAAATTCATAATTCTAAACATAAGTAACTATTTCTAATATTTACATCTTAGTGATTTATGTTGTTAGCTTCGATCCACAATTATAGCAACTGTTGCTATTGTTGATCAAAGGTTGATACACACTGCTACAAATTAAGGTATTAATTTCCAGTATAAGGAGACCTCTGATTATACGGAAATCCTATACAATGCGAGATTAGCATAAATGTAGAAATGTATTGCTTGATTTGCAGCCGTGTGTAACATAATATATTACATACTTATAAGTATTTGCATAGTAAAATAATTTTTCAGTAATTCTTCTGAATATCTTCTTCTTCTGTGACTGAATGTGGAGCTGCTTTTAGTAGGCGACGGTCGTCGGGCAGGAACGATGCAACAATCGCTGATGCTGAAATATTTGAAAAGATATGAAGGTAGTTAAATAAGGGTATAAGTATGTTTTGCCCGCGGCTTCTCCCGCGTAGAGGTTGGAAATTATCCCACGGGAACGTAGGTACCTGCTACTGGCATAAAAACTATAATACAACGTGTCGTTTTGATCCTCGTCAAAAAGGGTGTAGTATAAACCATCAAACCGAACAACTTTTCCATGATCGCGAAAAAATAATCAACCGTCCCATACATTTGCGTCGAGTAGGTAGGTACCTATTGAAGTTTTCTATGGGACAGTTGAAAATTTTTTCGCGATTACGATGTTGGTCCCATGGAGAAAATTGTTCGGTTTGATGTTCCGTATCACAACCTGAAATTTGACGAGGATGCAAAACGACACGTTGTATAGGCAAACGAAATATAACAGTTAGACAGTTGTTTTCGCAGAATGGATTGATCTTTTTGCAAACTCTGAATGAAACTTTGAAAAAGTGAACTTTTATTACCTGCAAAGAGAGACGAAAATAGGTAGAATCCGGCCTCGCAACTGCTCGACAGCATCAGGTTGAGGATCTGGATGGAAGCGAAGGTGCCGATACGTCCACCCGTCATGGGAAGTGCGATGGCTAAAGCCCTGAAAAATAAATAATCTACGTTTTAAAAACCAAAATAAAAAAAGTTAAATACGAGTAAGTACCTACAATCTGGCAAAGAAGTCTAGAAACGAACTAATTTTTAATCTTTGTCAGTGTTGTCTCAGTCCGTATTTTATCAGGCAACAAAAAATGTGCATGACAACGATTAGATTTATTTAATATTAACATTAATATCTAAAGTTCTGTCAGAAAAATGGTTTTTAAAGTTTAAATTTTATAATGTAAGGCTAGTGGCGCCCCCATTTTTAACCGACTTCAAAAAGGAGAAGGTTCTCAATTCGTCGGAACCTTTTTTTTTTTTTTTTTTTTATGTATGTTCCCCGATTACTCGAAGATGGCTGGACCGATTTGGATTTTTTTTTGTTTTGTTCGAGAGTGTATACATCACAGTTGGTCCCATATAAAATTGATTAACTTTGCTTTGGTAGTTTTTGAGTTAGCTTCAATAATACGTATTTTTTCCACACTTTTATATGGATGATGTTCTAGTTTGTTTTGCAGGTAGTGGTATTAGAATTTGTGTGGGGTAGGTACACAACTAAAAAGTGAAAAATAAAAACTTTTTTACAAAAAAATACAACCGACTTCCAAAAACAACACTACAAAGTGAAAAATAACTTTAATTTCGGAAGTCGGTGGCAAAAAACGAAAATACATTTAACTAGACACCGACTTCCGAAATTAAAGTTATTTTTCACTTTGTAGTGTTGTTTTTGGAAGTCGGTTGTATTTTTTTTTTCTACTCTTTTGTGTCAAGCTGTAGTTATTTATGTACCCACCAAATTCGTGTTTTTCAGAAAAGAAAGAACTGGCAAGTTTATAGAATATGCTTATTGAAATCCTGGACCTAGTGTGCTACAAGGATCTTTTGCCGCCTGAATGAGATTGGCAGGGGGCGTTGCTGTATAAACATATTTTGTGAAATACAACAGGATGGCGGCTTTAGTACCGACTTTGGTCACACGCCATCAAAGGTCTGTCATGTATTTTCTTAAAATCTTGTACTCCTCTTACCTCAAATGCGTAGGGAACAGCGCCACAACGATGGCCGTGTACAAGCCAATGACGACGACGCCCATGACCAGCACCACGAAGAGTATGGCGCTGCCGATGGCGTTGGGCACCAGGTTCACCAGGATGCCGCTCACGCCGCACAGCGCTGTCACCACCAGCACCATGTTACGACGACCAGTTACGCCTAACAACTGGAGGTAAAAGAGGAGTTCATGGTTTATCCAATTCATTGGGTTTATCGCGTTCTTGTTGCAAATAGCCGACGTTCGCACGGACGTAAAAATATCGCGCCGGGATTTTATTGCGCATTGGATTTTCAACTCTCGTTGTTGAGCCGAGCATTGAGAATCCAACCTAACAACAACAGAGTGCATCCAAGCGCGTCGAAAAAACACACTGTTGGATTTTCAGCTCCGGCACTAAGCAGTGTTGAAAATCCATTGCGCGAAATAAAATCGCCGCGATATTTTTACGTCCGTGCGAACGTCGGCTTAGTGTTTTAGAAGAAACTCTCATACATACACTGGTAGGTAGTACAGTCAGCAACAAAAGTCAATTAACACTTGTAGTTTTATAATTTTAATTACATTTAATTCAAATCGGAACTGAAGTACCTAGGTACTTAATATTTTTGGCAGATAAACGAAAAAAAGTAGTTTATCGAATCATTCTAAATGAAGTAGCAGTGTTACGTAAGCGACTTCTGTTGCTGACCATACAGTCAGCGTCAATAATATCGGGACGAACAGACTGTTCAAAATGATCTCAACAACTAAGAAAATTAAAGAGTTCTTGTCAGAATGACAGTTGTCGTGTACTGTCTTCATTCTGAAACATTCCTTGTGTCATTGCGTTAATATTTCATTTTCATAGTTGTTTAGATCATTTTGAACAGGGGGCTTACTATGACGTGTTAAAACCATCATGGTTCCAGTGTGAGAGAGAGACGGAGCTATATAAGACCGATAGAACCATCCGTTTTTCACAACGGAACCATGATGGCATTAGTTAACACGTCATTCAGACGGCCCCTGTCTGTTCGTCCCGATATTATTGACGCTGACTGTACCTATTTTTAGCTCTATGTTCCGTACCTATGTGGAGAAACCTAGTAGATATCTTCGAGTTTTCATTATTTCATTTTCAGCATGGAAACGGTTCCTAACCATGCCGATTTAAAAAAATCCGTAGTTAATGCCGAGCCGTCTTGTAGGATTTTTCAAGCGCGTGGACATTTTTTATTATTTCGGTGTATGTTCTCCACTTACAAAAGCTGACGTTTGAATTAAATATTGAAGTTATACACAAGTGCAGACATATCAATAGCTCATTACGGTTCTAGCTCATAGTTTCGTTCAAGACGTAGACTCAAGAAGTCAATCAATCTGCCTAACCTTTTCCGAACTAGGGTCGGCTTCCAGTCTATCTGATTGCAGCTGAATACCAGTATTTTACATGGAGCGACTGCCTATCTGACCTCCACAACCCAGTGACTGGGTACCTAACTACCTACGATACCCCTTGGTAAGACTGGTTGTCAGACTTTCGGGCTTCTGACGACCAGAACGATCCACGTATGACAGCCGGGTCCAACGGCTTAACGTGTTTTCGAGGCACCGAGGAGTCTCAATATGTAAAGATGGTAACCCATCCACGGACAACCTCGGCAAGCGTAGCTTAATGTGATGGATCGACCCGTGCGGCTGTTATTACTTAGCCACGCGCTCGAAGAACGTCACTAATTCGCCGCTCGTCGCTCTTCAACTTTCAAAACGAGAACTCTACCTATGGTTAGGTAGACAGGTACACTTACCATACTGATGATGAAGTTGACCACAGACTGCATCGCCGCCACACCCAGCACCATCAGCAGGGCCGATTCGTTCAGGGCACAAGGCACCGCATTATTCTGAAGAGAAATTACTGGTTATTGAATTTGGCAATAGACGGCTTACAGACTTGCGCATGCTTATGTGCTATTATTGATCGAAGCTTACAGAAGTGTAGTTCATGCATATTGACGCTACATGCTGAAAGAAGAGAAGAACAAAGTGCGCCAGTCTCACAGCATTGAATGAAGGCTTAGGCAGAGGCGTACATATAGTACACTGACATTTTGCCAGTTATGTTTCAGTCCCTGAGTTTCGGTCTTTCTTCTCAGAGATAGCCAGTTATGAAACACCGAACTCATCTTTAATTAACATACAAATATACATAATCTTATAATTAACATACAAATATACATAATCTTATAATTTTGCCGTGAAAAATTTTTTTTTTAATCATTTCAATTTACAGAAATAAATATCACAGAAATAAATATCTGCCTAGCCTTTTCCCAACTTTGTTGGGGTTGGCTTTCAGTCTAACCGGATACAGCCGAATACCAGTATTTTACATGGAGCGACTGCCAGTCTGATCTCCACAACCCCGTTACTGGGTAATGGGTAGGTACCCCTTCGTAAGGCTGGTTGTCAGACTTTCGGGCTTCTGACGACCCGTAACGACTGTTAAACATCCACGAACGACAGCCGGGATCAACGGTTTATCGAGGCGCGGAGGGTATGCAAAGATGGTCACTCATCCACGGGCCAACCATGACAAGCGTAGCATAACCTGACCGATCGACCCGTGTGGCTGTTATTACTTAGCCACAGGAACCTCATAATTTATCATTTAGCCCACAGTATCTTTTCTGTGATTTAGGCCATACTAGCTGCGCCCCGCGGTTTCACCAGCGAGGACCGGGATAAAAAGTAGCCTACTATGTATTCAGGGTATAAGCTATCTACATACCAAATTTGATTCAAATCGGTCCAGCCGTTTCAGCGTGAAGAAGTAACAGACATACAAACAAACAGACACACACACACACATCCACACTCACAAACTTTCTAATTTTAAATATTAGGTAGTGTGATAATAGGGGACGAGCCTATTGTCACGGAAGTACTAACATCAGGAGGAGCATCCATGGTGATGATGCCGCACATGGTGAGGTCTGAATTCTCTCCAGTCTGCAGGATGCGCACGAACTGGTCTGCGATGGTCGGCAGCCACACTAGGAAGGCTCCCACCCTGGAACACGATGATGACAGTTTAACTAATGCGTAATTATGGGTTCAATTACTCAGGCGCGGATACAGGGGGGGGCAATGGGTTCAGTTGCTCCCTCCCTCCCCTGGGCTTTGACCAAAGCGCAAACTGAGTTGTAGTCATCTTCGAAAAGTGGGGCACATTGTTGTGTTTACAGAAAATAGGTGCAGAAGGTTCTTTCACGAGGAGGGCATTCCTCGTGAAAGAACCTTCTGAGCATAAAAAATACTATCGATGACTGACAGAGGTTATAATAAAATATACTCACTGTTGGAATACGAAGAGTGTGATCATGATGATGGTGAGCTTCAGCAGTGGATGCTTGAACAGCGGCACGATCTGGTCTTTGGGAGATCCTCCTGATGCACCTTGTGCATTACCTTCTTGTAACAATCCTTTCACCTGGAAAAAAAAAATTAAATTGGTTGAGTATCTAATCTGTAATTTAGCGTGAACTGATATGCAAAGGTGGTCCTTTGCCTAACAGTAAAATCCCTGACTGCTGGGAGTTATGATAAAGACGCAAGTCAGGACAGGTAGCAAATCGTAAAGGTACAAATCGTAAATACGGTTGAAAATGGCGACGCGTTTGATTTTAGTTGAATGTCCTGTCCGCCAACATGAAAGCTATTTCGCAGTTTTAATATAATAAAAAATAAAAAAAATACACGATTAAGTTAAAACATTTTTACATATTTCTCGAATTGATAAAATTTCCTTTTTTATAGTAATAAAAAGAAAATAGGCGTCTTGATAACTCCACGCGTTCTTGACAAAAAAGTTCTGGTCTTGACAAACTAACAGACAGACGGACACCGAAGTGATCCTATAAGGGTTCCTTTTGAGGTACGGAACCCTAAAAACCGACTGCAGGCGGCCCCTCATCAAGCGATGATTAGTACTCTAGGGTTAAGGGCTTCCTACAATAAGGTATAAAATATATTATAGTCCTCAAGGTCTACCTGTAATTCCTCCTTGGATCTGAGATGGTTGATTCTGTGGATGGTCCTCAATATATCCATGGCTCGGTCTTCATCTCCCTTAACGAAGACGAACTTGGGGCTCTCCTTCATGAAGAACAACCAGATGGTGGTGATGATGCTGGGGATGGAGTTCACCACCAGCAGGGTGCGCCAAGAGTTCCACTTGATGCCCAGAGCGGGAAGGTCGTAAGAGAAACTTAGAGGAATGATTGGTATCGCCAATACTGGAATTTAGAAAGTAAACTGTCATGCCGGGGCCACATTAACGTGTCAATGCCCATAAACGCCATAAACATCGCGGCAGTTAAATTCGATCAAGATTCGGTCAAATTATTGCGGTAAGTGGTTGCTACACCTACGGTTAACGCCCTTCAACGCGATAATCAGCGGCATATCCCGTATAATGTCGCCTCGGCATCACTGAATGACCTCCAAGCTAAAATAATGGCCCGCCACGCAACAACACCGAATTTTGCGAGAAGTGCGTGAAGTGAATTTTGCGAGATATTATCTGACCCTCGCGCTTCCTGTGTTTTGTTCTTCACTAAACTTTAAGGCCGAGATTTATAAACGTTACTTAGCTCGTGCTTTACAAAGACTTGTACACTCTTATTACTTGTAGTTTGACAAAAATTGTGCGAAAGTGATAGGTATAACGCTTAGCCTAAGTAGAGATTTTTACTGTAAAACTGCGCGCCCCTCCACTAAAATTTCTATACAGACATTTGAAAAGTGTAGGTATGTATCGCAGGCGCAGCGAACGAGCTTAATTTAGCCGTTTAGTTAAACGCCTAGCCTTTGGAAGTAGCGCTCACCGGCCGCTACCGCGGCACCGCTCGCTTCGTATCGCACGCAGTTGTTCACAGTTCTAACCATGTGGTCGGGATGCCCTGGTAAGCCAGCCTGCAGCCTGGTAGCTAAGGCTACTGGGACCAACGCAACGCGTTAACTGCTAAGGCTTCGAACCTAGGACGTTTAGTGTCGATTTTTTTCTTCATGTGACTAAAAATGTGAGCATAGTAGGTACATTTTAAAATTCCAAATTTTTTTCTCAATGGTGGTGCTAGTTGGCGGCACTTGGCGGCGACATATTATGCAACAAGCAGTGGAGAGGCGTGCAGTTTTATACTAAAAGATAGCTCTCTACGTGCTAAGTAACGTTTATAGATCTCGTGCTATGTCTACTTCCATTCCGTTTCCTGGATTTCGACAGTTTGCATCAGTTAGCCGACGTTCGCACCGACGTTCGCACCGACGTAAAAATATCGCAGCGAGATTTTATCGCGCACTGGATTTTCAACTCTCGTTGTTGAACGGAGCATTGAGAATCCAACCTAACAACAACAGAGTGCATTCTAGCGCGTCGTAAAAACACACTGTTGGATTTTCAACTCTCGGCGCTAATCAGAGCATGCAACAAAATCGCCGCGATATTTTTACGTCTGTGCGAACGTCGGCTTAGTGTTTCATTCCCTCACCTGCCATGATACCCTGTGAGAGCAGGAAGATGCTGGACACCAGTAACACGACGAGGTTCCTCTTCGCCATCGGAACACTTTCACTTAGTAGGGACATCGACATCGAGTACAAGCCTGAGGCGCTGAAAAATTGAAGATGTAACTTAAGATGTTTATCCATCAAATAAACAATACATCCCGCCTGGGATCCCTCCCCGAAGGGTAGGTAAGGAGTACATAGTTTTTAGTTGCACCAGTGAGAACCCCATTTTATGGCCAGAGAAATTACTGTCCATTCCAAGGTTGCCTGGTTCTGGATCGCAGAAAGCTAATTGCAGTATTATAATTTTTCAGTATTTTTTTCTAGTGTACAATAATGTCTAGCCTTATTAAATCTGCTTAGCCTTTTCCCAACTATGTTGGGGTCGGCTTCCAGTCTAACCAGATGCAGCTGAATACCAGTATTTTACATGGAGCGACTGCCTATCTAACCTACACAACCTAGTAACTGGGTAATTACGATATCCCTTGGTAAGACTGGTTGCCAGACTTCCGGGCTTCTGACTACCCATAGTGACTGTCAAAGATCCACGAATGACGGCGAGGACCAACGGCTTAACGTGCTTTCCGAGGCACGGAGGAGTCTTGGTATATACCTACAGATGGTTAATCATCCACGGACCAACTCCGGCAAGCAGTAGCTTAATCTGATGGATCGACCCGGATGCGGCGTGCAGTGTACAATCACAGTAATATTATAATAGGTCTTTACCTATGAAATTGCCGTTTTGTATGAAAAAATTTAAACGAATTTTTTTCATGCATTTTTTATTTGTATTAATCGAAGTAATCACCCATGCAATCAATGCATCTTTGCCAACGCAGTGGCAGTTTATTGATGCCCTTCTTAAAGAAATCAGCTGGACGGGAGGCAACAAATTCTTCAAAGGCATTTTGTACTGCCTCTCGGGTATTGAATTTTTTTCCCGCCAAGAAGTTATCCAAATTCTGGAAAAAGTAGTAGTCTGTAGGCGCAAGGTCTGGTGAGTAGGGCGGATGACGGAGAGCTTCCAACCCCAGTTCTTGCAACTTGGAGACCGTCTGCTGTGCAGTATGAGGTCGCGCGTTGTCGTGCAGGAGCAGCGGAGACGAGCGATTGACCAATGCTGATTGGAGATGTGTCAGCTTCTCCATCATTGTGTTCAGTTCTTCACAGTACACATCTGAAGTAATGCTCACCCCGTTTGGTAAGAAGCTGTGATGAATCACACCGGTGCTAGACCACCAAACAGTGACCATCACTTTTCTAGGGTTAAGTTTTCGTTTAGGGCATTGTTTAGGTGCTGAACCAGGATCCAACCAACTTGCTGAGCGCTTGCGGTTATCAAACAGAATCCATTTTTCTTCGCAGGTAACAATGCGGTTCAAAATTCCTTCATTTGTGTGTCTGTTGAGCAGTGCAAGGCACGTCTCGACGCGTACTTCGCGCTGGCGATCATATGTGCGTTACCCCAGCAGAATGTTGTCGAAATTCGACATTCTAATAATACAGATATTTAGTCTGCTAGCTCCTGTAAATGTCTGAGTAGGTTTTGGAATTTGTCCGGTTATAATTTTCAAGATATTTCAAAAAAACAGTTTCTGCTGGCGTAACGTTACCCCAGCAGAATGTTTTTTTATTTAATGGGTATATTGAAAAAAACATTAGTTACATAATTAGTCCGCTAGACGGACTAAATGTTTCGATATATTTGGTAGTTCTACGGTTTAAGGTTGCGAAGATATTCAAGATTCTGCTGGGGTAACGTTTTCAGATTTTCTGGATCTCTGAAATGGTAAAGCGTAGACTATTAATTTTTTATACATAGCTTTGTCTGAATTAGTCTGTATTTGTCCGCGAATAAAATAGTAATAATAGTGCACCGTTTTCAAGTTATTTTAAATTATATAAATATCTTATTATGGGCCCTAACTTTTTAAATATGCACTCCAGAGTCTTACTTGAAACGTCATTTTGTAGCTTATAACTACCTACAGGTACGTGTGAATTTTCATTATTGTCCAGATAGGAATTAATAAGTTATCGCGAAATTCAGTTCAGTCCGGGCAGCAGGTTTATTTAACTGCCTATTAGTCGAGTTCTATGTCGATGTAGTTGCTAAATTCTATATAACTAGTTAGTCTGTTGTTTCAACTTTACACCTGTCAATTTTAAGCGTTATACACTCAATAGTTACAGAGATAAATGAAAAAGTATACTCACGGTAAGTATGGCTGTGGTAACCCGACCATGTTAAGATGGTCACAAAAAAGCGGCGGCTAGTACAAAATGCTGACCTTCTAAAATTTATAGGATAGTGTTTTTACTTTTGTACAGTTGCGTAGACAAGTGGTAAAAAAACAGTATTTTATTTTATTATAATTTTTATTTACGGGTAACAAATATTACGAAGTTCTTATAGAATACCCTGTAGTAAAATCACAGTTCAATAGGTACTTACCTGTTAAAGTTAAGTTATTAAGTCCAGGGGTCTAAGTTATTAATAAATAAATGAACCCTAAAAAATATGTTTATAATTTTTACTTTCCAATTGTTGAAAATGTCAAGTTAAATACATAGTTAGGTAAATGGAAACTTACTTACTTTATCAATACACCATGTCCTGGTTGACTTTTCATTAAGTAGCACACAAAAAAAAAAAAACTTAGTGTGTCTGATTTCAATATTTCATAATGTTCCTGGCCCACTCGCTCAAACAATAATAATTACGAAATAAATATATGAGGAAGCGCGACGAAGCGAGACGCACTCTCTTTGTGTGACCTTGTGTGACTAGCGATGCAAATTGCAACTAGGATCAAGTTCAATGTAAACAACCCCTCCCCTTTCTACTCCATCCTGCGTTGCCGGCCGAGACGTAGGTATTGTAAAATTGATTTTGGAGAGTTTAAAATAGAGTTCATTATTGTTTGGCAGAAAGGTATTTGTATGGATTGTTTCTTGTTTTCCGAATTACGTATTTTCGTACCTACCTACTTTTAAGTGACTACTTACCATTTTTGCTGTCTCGTACTTACACAAAACAATGTTTTATTCGGTATTTTTTTATAATGTTTACTTTATGTGTGTTTTTATTTACAGTTACGGCAATCGTTTAAAGTATGAGGTTAATTAAGTAGTAACTATTTTAAGTATTAAGCCGGTAGGTAGGTACTTACAAAGACAGTAATGTAATTGGCTGACAGGTTATGGCTTTCATAATTTGAACATTGGAAACATAGGTGGGTACGTAGAAATGAACAAATTTTAAGTTGAAATTAATTGTGTACGCGTCTGTATCGAAATTTTAAGACTATTATGGTATAAATTTTAGAAGGTCAGCATTTTGTACTAGCCGCCGCTTTTTTGTGACCATCTTAACATGGTCGGGTTACCACAGCCATACTTACCGTGAGTATACTTTTTCATTTATCTCTGTAACTATTGAGTGTATAACGCTTAAAATTGACAGGTGTAAAGTTGAAACAACAGACTAACTAGTTATATAGAATTTAGCAACTACATCGACATAGAACTCGACTAATAGGCAGTTAAATAAACCTGCTGCCCGGACTGAACTGAATTTCGCGATAACTTATTAATTCCTATCTGGACAATAATGAAAATTCACACGTACCTGTAGGTAGTTATAAGCTACAAAATGACGTTTCAAGTAAGACTCTGGAGTGCATATTTAAAAAGTTAGGGCCCATAATAAGATATTTATATAATTTAAAATAACTTGAAAACGGTGCACTATTATTACTATTTTATTCGCGGACAAATACAGACTAATTCAGACAAAGCTATGTATAAAAAATTAATAGTCTACGCTTTACCATTTCAGAGATCCAGAAAATCTGAAAACGTTACCCCAGCAGAATCTTGAATATCTTCGCAACCTTAAACCGTAGAACTACCAAATATATCGAAACATTTAGTCCGTCTAGCGGACTAATTATGTAACTAATGTTTTTTTCAATATACCCATTAAATAAAAAAACATTCTGCTGGGGTAACGTTACGCCAGCAGAAACTGTTTTTTTGAAATATCTTGAAAATTATAACCGGACAAATTCCAAAACCTACTCAGACATTTACAGGAGCTAGCAGACTAAATATCTGTATTATTAGAATGTCGAATTTCGACAACATTCTGCTGGGGTAACGCACATGGCGATCATTGAGTTCGTGGGGCACCCATTTGTCAAGGTTTTTTACCTTGCCAATTTGACGCAAATGGACCAATATTGTTTTGACGCTAACGTCGAAAGCTGCTGCTAATTCAGCCGTAGATTGTGTAACATCAGCTTCCACAATCGCCTTTAATTCACCATTGTCGACCAAAGTCTTCGGACGACCGCGAGGTTCATTTTTCAGGTCGAAATTTCCAGAACGGAAGCGAGCAAACCAATAACAAGTGGTGCGTTGGTTTGTAGTGTTAGCTCCGTAAACGTCGTTGATGTTGCGTGCCGCTTGTGCCGTGTTGCTGCCACGACGGTACTCATATTCCATAATTACTCGAATTTTTAACGTATCCATGATGACGAAAAAGATTGAAATGCGATGAAAATGTAACACTAATCAATAAACAAATGACTACTTTTGGAAAAAAAAATCCATGTTTTTAAAATAAAATTAATTTGAAATTAGAATTCTTAGCCAAACAAAAATTATTTTGATTTGAAATGGCCAGTACTGCAGAACGGCAATTTCATAGATAAAGACCTAATATTACAAAGGCGAAAGTTTGTGAGTGTGTGTGTATGTTTGTTACTTCTTCACGCTCAAACGGCTGGACCGATTTGGATGAAATTTGGTATGTAGATAGCTTATACCCTGGATTAACACATACTTTTTATCTCGATTTACGCGGGTGAAACCACAGGGCGCAGCTAGTAAAGTATATAATATTTAAATAAATAAAAATAGATAAATACCTAGGGTAGGTACACCAAACAAATTAAAAGGTAAAAAAAACTTACAAAAGGGAAGCGATAAACTGGAAGATCATGAGCATGAGCCAGTTGACGGAGATGCTGGCCACCAGGTTGAAGATGATACCCCCTATGAGGGAGACGAGCAGCATCTTGCGTCTGCCGCGCGTGTCAGCCAGGTAGCCCCACAGGATACCGCCCAGCATTGATCCTGGAGAAGAAAAATTCGTGAACATAGGTCGAACTTACTAGAAGCTATAAGTTTAAAGATGTTTATTCTCAAAAAAGACACAAAGTCTAACATGAGAACAATGCATAAAATCCTAATCGTAACCAATATTATAAATGCGAGTGCAGAGTTTGTTTGTTACACTTTCACCCGAAAACGGCTGAACGGATTTGTATGAAATTTGGCACATGGTTAGACCATGACTCGGAGAAGGACATAGGCTACTTTTCATCCTGGATCGCAGACGAAGTAGCGTGCAACAGCTAGTAAATAATAATTATAAAGTTCGTCACAGACGTCACTGTAGCAATATGATAAACTCATCCAATGCATTCAGCTTTTAGGAAGAATGTTATTTATGATTAAATATTCAATTACAGTTTTTAATGATTTTAATGAGTGTTTTTTTTTATATATGATAGTATTTTGTTGTCATCATATCCGGCTCTTTCAAAAGTTATCACTTTTTCGCTAAACTTGGTTCTCATCTTCGGTAAAATCGGAAAACTAGCTCGGCGATTGCTACGTTGGGTTACCTGTTTTACTTTAGTAAACGATATCTATAGTAGTCTGTACACTTCTGTTGAGTGCCTTACGAATGAAAATACATGTATTGGACCTAAATATATAACTTGCCAATGTTCATTACCTATTTAGATTTCTTCATATTTTGCATGTTCAAGTCACGGACCAGAAAAAAAAAGGACTCAGCGCCACGCATATCTAAAGTGAAGCATCAGTAAGGATGCCGGGACCGTTTGTGCAAACACGCCTCACGCACACATTTACATCATAGTATGCCGACCGGCCGCCCCATTACGTGACACGACGGCGTCTTTGTCAAATCACGCATACATAGATCGGTACGGTGCTTCATTTTCGATACGCGTGGCGCGGAGTCCTTCTTTTTTATCTAGTCCGTGGTTCAAGTTTGAAATTTTGCAAGTCGAAGTTTGTATGTAGTAAGTCAACAATTTTAAACACAAGATCTCGGGGAAGACCTGGATGAGACTCGCGCAGACCAGGGAAACATGGCACAAAACGGAGGAGGCGTATACTCAGCAGTGGTGGAACAAATCTGCCCAAGATTATGATGATGAAGTAAGCAATTATGCATTCCAATCTGCCGCTAAAATAAAACACTGGAAGAATTTTGTTAGGTAAGAATATGGCCCACTTAGGTAAAATACTTAGGGCTAATTTGACCAAAGTCGGATATCTTTTATTCGTGGAATAAAATTGACGACTGACAGTTTATGTATGGAGAAACTGTCAAAAATTCAAAATTTAATCGAAGAATAAGACTTATGCTGGGTATAAATGTTTGGTCGAATTCACTCTAAGGGCTAATTTGACCAAAGTCGAATATCTTTTATTCGTGGAATAAAATTGACGACTGACAGTTTATGTATGGAGAAACTGTCAAAAATTCAAAATTTAATCGAAGAATAAGACTTATGCTGGGTATAAATGTTTGGTCGATTTCACTCTTAGGGCTAATTTGACCAAAGTCGGATATCTTTTATTCGTGGAATAAAATTGACGACTGACAGTTTTTGTTTGGAGAAACTGTCAAAAATTCAAAATTTAATCGAAGAATAAGACTTATGCTGGGTATAAATGTTTGGTCAAATTCACTCTTAGGGCTAATTTGACCAAAGTCGAATATCTTTTATCCGTGGAATAAAATTGACGACTGACAGTTTATGTATGGAGAAACTGTCAAAAATTCAAAATTTATTCGAAGATTTAGACTTATACTGGGTATAAAAGTTTGGTCGAATTCACCCTAGGGTGAATTCATAAATAAATAAACTGTCGAAAAGCGCGGGAAACTTCGTACTTGGCGGACGCGTCTTTTTTGATATAATATTTATAAATTTAAAAACCCTAAATATAAGATCAGTAGTCGTAGTTTTAGTGTTCTATTCTCTTTTACTTGTAGTTTAATTTTAGTGTTATATATTTTCATCGGTAGTGGTAAGTTTTTTTTAGCTATTTGAACTGATAATGAAAGACCCGCCTGATCCGGGGGATGTGCCCCCGGCAGGCAATTTTGTTACTATTTCCAATGAATCGGGCATGGATACCGATGGGTCGTCTTCAGCTCGACATTTGAAAAGAAGCCGTGTTCATGTGTGCAAGCACTGTAATAAGCGTCGCCGTATCCGGAAAAACCACGGTTCAGCGTCTTCGGGTTGTGGTTGCATGGACTCTACTCTAGAACCTACTGCATCAGAGCCTAGCTGCTCTGAAATAATCGTCCCTAAGGAAACAACTAATACTTCTAACAAAATGCCCGATATCTCTACTCTGCCCTCAGTTGTTCAATCTCAGATAGGTCGGAAAACATACGACAAAACGGACAGCGCGCCTTTTGTCATTCATGTACAAAAAAATATTATTTCACCAGATGATGGATCGACACTGCACCCAATCACTTTTGGCAAGTTCCTAAAACATAATGCCTTCCAAAACATTATCAACGGGAGTGTCAAAAAAATTGGACGCAATAAAATTTCTTTATCGTTTTCGAATTTTCTGAACGCAAATTCCTTTATTACACACAATAGTCTTGAAACATATAATTACAAAGCTTTTATACCTACTTTTAATGTTACTAGAATGGGTTTAGTGCGTGGTGTTCCTGCGGAATGGTCTCCGGAGGAGGTTATTGATAACATAACAGTACCTATAGGTTGCGGGCCAATCTTAAAAGTCAGACGCCTCAATTTTAAAACCACTGTTGATGGTACAACAATTTGGAAACCATCCCAATCCATAGTTGTTACATTTGATGGGCAGGTTCTACCAAAGAGAATTTTTATGTGCTATAATGCATTACCTGTAGATTTATATATTTTCCCTACTGTACAGTGTTTTAATTGCTGTCGTTTTGGTCATACTAAAATTCAGTGTAGGTCCAAGCCTCGTTGTTATAAATGTGGCCAAGGCCACACTGGGGACAGTTGTGAAAGAGAACAAGAAAGTGCATCGTGTTGCCTTTGCTCTGGTTTTCACTATGCTACGAATAAGTCTTGCCCAGAATTTTCTAGGCAAAAATTAATTAAAACATACATGGCACAAAGTTCAGTATCTTATGCTGAAGCGGAAAAACTATATCCACCAGTAACTAAATCATATGCTGATACACTTTTATCTTCTCCTTCCAAAAACTTTGCACATACCCCATCAATCTCTTCACCTAATAGAATGCCTGCTTCAAGTAGCTATAAAAAGACTGTCTTCCTCAAACCACGCTCCCCTCCCAAATCTGTACAAGGATATAATAAAGAGGCTCACAATGCCATTATTAAAGATTATGACATTCCCCAACCATCAAATGGTTGTGCTCTTTCTAATAATAATGGAAAAAACGACACAAATTTTTCCATAAATGATTTTCTTTCTGCATTACACAATCTTCTTTCTCAGTTCAACATTTCACCGTCCAACGTTGCCCCGTCTTTCAATGTATCTCAATCCAGTCATAATGGACAACACATCCAAAATAATCCAGTGGAACTGCCGCAGTCTAGTAAACAAAAAGAGTGATGTTATATATCTTTTAAACAAATATGAGCCATTTGTCTTTGCCTTTGCAGAGACTTGGCTCAAATCTAATCATAGTTTTAAAATCAACGGTTATTTAACCATTAGAGAGGATAGATCTGATGGGTATGGTGGAGTAGCTATACTCATCAAGAATTCTATACCTTTTTCTATCATTACATTACCTCCTCATAGTGAGGAAATCTCAATTGTAGCTATTAAAGTGCATCACACTTGTCTTGTTTCTATTTACATTCCTCACCCTTCCTCTTCTGTCCTTCAAGAGATGAATAATCTCTTTTCTTCTCTTCCAAAGCCTTTCTTAATATTGGGGGACTTTAATTGCCATCACCAATCATGGGGTTGTTCAACTTCTAATTGTTATGGCGATGAATTACTTGATATAATAGACTTACATAACTTATGCATCTTGAACTCGGGAGCTGCCACACGTCGCTCAGATCCCACTCAAAACCAAAGTGCAATCGACCTTTCTATCTGTTCTCCAAACTTAGCCTCTTCATTAACTTGGCATACTTTGACCTCTACTTATGGCAGTGATCATTTTCCAATAGTTATTTCTTATCCTCTTTCAAAACCAAACGCACCATTAAGGAGATCAAACTTAAAACATAAACTACCTAATAGAAATAATAATGACTGGGACAAATTTAGGAACATTGTTGACAGTAAGCTTTGCTCTTTGCCTGTTATCTCTGATGGCAATGAAAATAGTTGTGCTGAAGCTTTAGCACTTATATTAATCGCAGCGGCAGATGAAGTTTTTCCTGAAAAAAATAACAATATTAGTACAATTCCTTCGCCTCCATGGTGGGATTCAGAGTGCACTGAATTGGTTAAAAAACGGAAAGAGGCTGAATACAATTATAACCTTGATATGTCTGATATTAATTTTGAAATAGTCACCAACTTAATTAATGTAACTTGTAAACTTTTTAAGAAGAAAAAATTTGAGTCTTGGCGTAATTTTTGCTCATCAATTTCTCCAAATACTCACCCTACCACTGTCTGGCGCAATATTCGTAGATTTAGGTCCATTTATAACAACCCTTGTCCCATTCCTGATTCTTTAGCCAGTGAATTTTTAGATAAATTAGCACCGCCATGGGTACCGGATGAGGTTATTAACCTTAGCCTGCCTCTCGTATCCAATATCCAAGATACTCATACGACACTAAATCTTCCATTCACTCTCACTGAATTAAAAGGTGTTATTCATAAAACTAAGGATTCTGCACCGGGCATTGATGGCATCCCGTATTCCTTTTTTGCTAATATAAATGATGACGTCCTCATTTATTATTTAAAGCTTATTAATTCTATCATGAATTCAGGAAACATCCCTGTTGAATGGAAACGTCAAATGGTGTTGCCATTCCTTAAACCAAATAAAACTCCATCTGACGTTTCTTCATACCGTCCCATAGTCTTGTCATCAATCCTGATGAAATTAGCGGAGCACTTAGTTAAAAATCGCCTAGAATGGTATGTGGAAAGTAACAGTCTTTTGGCAGAATCACAATATGGTTTTAGAAAAGGTAAAAGTACAACTGATTGTTTAAGTATTTTAACATCGGATATTCGATTATCCTTCTCTAATAACCATTCCACCATTGCAGTTTTCCTTGATATTAATGCAGCTTATGATAATGTTGTATTATCAGTTTTACTAAATAAATTAAAAGCCTTGCAGGTTCCATTGATTTTGTCGAATTTTATTATTAATATCCTGACTGAACGCTCTGTTAACATGATAATAGGAGATCACGAGGTATCTCATCTTGTATGGAGGGGTCTGCCACAGGGTTCTG
The DNA here is from genome assembly GCA_946251885.1 of Cosmia pyralina. Lineage (NCBI taxonomy): Eukaryota > Metazoa > Arthropoda > Insecta > Lepidoptera > Noctuidae > Cosmia > Cosmia pyralina. Next base: position 24,781,199 of record OX276351.1, read on the forward strand.
TGCTCAGTCCCCTTTTATACAATATTTACACTTTTGATCTAGACTCGTCTTTAATTACTAACCATGTTAAAGTTCTTCAATATGCCGATGACTTATTATTATATTCTTCAAGCCAATCTGTTGAACAAGCTCGCTGTGCCATCAATTCTGCTTTATCTAATTTGGAGTTATGGTTACATCTAAACGGTTTGGATTTATCCACGTCTAAAAGCGCGGCTGTTTTATTCACCCGGAAGAGAAATATTCCCTTAGTTAACCTCTTTTATAAGGATATACCTATTCCAGTTATAGATAAATTCAGATATCTAGGTATAATACTTGATTGTAAATTAAGTAGTGTTCCTCATTGTGATTATATTGTCAACAAATGTGAAAATCACCTAAACATGCTTAGATGCCTCTCTGGTGTGTGGTGGGGTGCACATCCGTTTTCGTTGAAACTTATTTACAACGCAATTATCAGAAGCACTCTGGATTATGGATTGTTCGTTTTAGAACCTGGTAGTATCATGGCTTTTAAAAAATTGGATCGTATTCAGTCTAAAGCATTACGCATTATTTCGGGTGCCATGAAGTCTAGTCCTATTAATGCTCTCCAAGTTGAATGTGGGGAAGCTCCTTTACATCTTAGAAGACAATTCTTATCAGACAAATATTTGTTCCGGATTCTTCAGTTCTCAACTCATCCTCTCATTCCTAAACTAGACTCTTTAGTGTTGCAGATTGAATCTTCGGATTACTGGTCCCATAAACGTGCGCCTTGTTTAGTTATAAGCTATAAAAAATTCCTTTCACTTTCTTCTCCTATTCACCGTTCCAATAAACTTCCCATATTTAACTGTAGTTATGAGAGTTTACAATTCAGCCCCATCATTAAATTTAACTGTGTACGTAATAAATTAGATCCCGATTGTCCTAAAAGTTTTAACAATTTCCTTGCTGATCACTTAGAATATCACCATATATTTACGGATGCTGCCAAGCGTTCTCCGATGGGTTGTGTTGGGATAGGTACTTACCATTCTCAATACAACATCGTACAAAAAATAAAACTGCCTCCGGAGACTTCGGTTTTTACGGGGGAATGTTTCGGTATTTTAAAAGCCATCGAATATACTCGTGTTTTTAAGCTCAAAAAAACTATAATTTTTACAGATTCCCAAAGTGCTCTTCTAGCCATCAACAAATCCCCTTTCGAACACAAATCGCAGTTGCCAATAATTTATTTAATAAGAGAATTTGCGTTCAGAACCATCTCTGAAGGTAATACTTTGGAATTTGCGTGGATTCCGGCTCATGCTGGAATCCATGGCAATGAAGTGGCTAATACACTCGCCGGTGATGCGGTGCAGTGTGGGGACTTAGCTCCTTATACAAATTTCAGCACTGATCTTATGATCCTACCAAAGACTTTTCTTTGGGACACCTGGAGGGTAGCTTGGGATATCGGAAGCAAGTCAAAGGGTCGTTATTTTTCATTAATTCAACCCGATGTTCCGGAAAAACCGTGGTTTGGCAGGGCAAAGTTTGGCAAGATGGAGACCTCTGTATTAATACGGATGAGACTGGGTCATGTTTGTTCTCCAGCCCATCTTGCCAAACTTCATATCATCGACGACCCCATGTGCTTGTGTGGCACAGACGTAGGCGACCTAAACCACATTTTTTTCTCCTGTCCTTTATATGACCGTTCTTCTTTTTTCAGTAAACTCTTGTCCCTCAATACTCCTTTTCCTACCTCAATACTTTCTTTACTTTGTACAAATAGCTTCCCTGTATATAAATGTATAGTCTCATTCATTATTTTAAATAATATTAAGTTGTAGATTTTCGTCGTTGTAATTTGATCATTATCATTATTTTATCACCGTTATTATACTGATCCTATATATTCATCCTATCCTAAATCCCGTTTAAAAATCATTATAATATTTTCGTTTCCCTACCTTGACCTATGAACTAAACGTGACATTGGCTAAATGCACAAACCGTGCGAAGCCAAAAGAAAAAAAAAAAAAAAAAAAAAAAAATAAACTGTCAGAATACATAAACTGTCAGTCGTCAATTTTATTCCACGGATAAAAGATATTCGACTTTGGTCAAATCAGCCCTAAGTCAGGTAATTCTTATCTGAAGAATAAAGATGGCAGTTTGACATTCCTACGAACTTTTCCTCATTCCTCTGCATCAATTCCCATACCTACGAGTACATACATTTACCTCAATCTTATAATTGAGTAAATGTGACAGTCCACGACAAAAGGCAGTTTCTAGTTTCGAATATATTTAATGTTTTGTGAAAACGTGCAAAAATATGTTTATTTTATCTGTTTTTTCGTAAACTAGAAATGTTATGGGAACATGCATAACTCCATACCGGCCATAAGGTACCTTTGCCTGTGGACTGTCACAAATTAACTACCTATTATCAAAATTGAGGGCGTGTCCCGTATCAGCGCAAATATATCGTATCATTGCATAAACTCAAACTCAAACTCAAAGCATTTATTTCAAATAAACCAATTACAGGCACTTTTTAATTGTCAATGTGTCGGTCAGTCAGAAAGATGAAGCTAGTTGCCCATTCCAAAACGTAGTAGATCCCTATGGAGAAGAACGGGCAAGAAACTCCACGGACACTCTTTTAAATCATAATATTTTTACAAAATATTGGTTACATCGTTCATGTTGAAAATATACATGTGAGAACATATGCATATGCATGGGTATACGCTATATTTTCACAACTAAAATTCATGATGATGTAGCAATTTTATTTAAAAACAAGCTTTTTGATTAAGACGGGTATAAACCAGTTATCGTTACAAAGATATTAAGTAATTCATCATTATAAACTAACTAACAAAACTAGATTAAATACCCTGAATTGCTGAATTGTTTTTCTTCTGTTTCCTATTAAGTACGAAAACCTTGGGAATGCTGGCTAAAGATTGCTAAATACGTACGATGCAGGTCTGCAGGTGGCTAAGGTACTTAAATACAATTATTCTGAATAGGTAAATTACTACTGCGTTTTGCTTAATAAATAAAACTGGTTTTATCTCGGAGTGTTGGTCAAAAAGGTAGACAGTAAATTTATTCATGGTTGACCGTAAGTACGACAACGTTCAAAGGTTCCATCGTTTAGCTTCGGAAAAATCGAAATATAGCGAATAAAATGTAACTATCGACCAATAGAAATTAATTTATATTCCATCTTAATTTATAAAAGAAAGTCGATAATCGTGTTAGTTACACCATTTATATCTAAAGAACGGCTGGGCCGATTTTTATGATTTTTGTGTTTTTGGATTTGTCTTCGTCAGGAATAGGATAATAAGTATTATAAAAAAACTTTTTTTACAAAAAAATACAACCGACTTCCAAAAACAACACTACAAAGTGAAAAATAACTAATTTCGGAAGTCAGTGTCTGACTAAATTAATTTTCGTTTTTGCCACCGACTTCCGAAATTAAAGTTATTTTTCACTTTGTAGTGTTGTTTTTGGAAGTCGGTTGTATTTTTTTGTAAAAAAGTTTTTATTTTTCACTTTTTAGTGGTTCACATGTGCTTACCCCTTCACAGCGTACTGGCGTGATGTTATGTTATGAACTGGTGTGAACAACAAACAGACATGAGATTTCAGCAATCTCAGTCCATTTGCTATCATTTATTGAGGAGTTCCGTTGCCTATCTCAGAAGTTCTTGATCAGATCTTCACCAAATTGAAATGGGACCACTCCAAGAAAGTACTCTTCCAAAAACTATCCAAATCGCTTCAAGTGTGCCTACAAAATTGGAAGAATTCTCTCTATTTCTCCAGGATCCCATCATCAGATCCTGACTTTATGATCATGGGACCACCTGGGAAGTATACCCTTTCAAACAAAAAAAAAAAATAATCCAAATCGGTCCAGCCATCATCGAGTAATCGGGGAACATACATAAAAAAAAATAAAAAAAAAAAAAAAGGTTCCGACGAATTAAAACCTCCTCCTTTTTGAAGTCGGTTAAAAATAGGAAAATTGGCAAAAAAAATATGAAGAAAATTCATATAGAGAATCTTTCATGCTATTTAGAATTCCAAATTCAAATTAATTTTTTATTATTGCATGACATTTAAAAAAAAAATCTGTTGTTCACTTGTTTTCCCATCGAACGATTTTTCTTTGATATCGATGTTTCGTCTGTAACCATGGAAATAATAGTCATCGCCATAATAGTGCGATAGTTTCGAATACGAGTTCCGTTGTGGCACCAACGCAGCACAGACAGCACGCAATATTAACGACGTGTATGGACAAGGTACTGCAAGTTAGTGAACGCACGGTACGTTTTTCGTTTGATCGCTTCCGTTCAGGAAATTTTGATCTCAAAAACGAGCCCCGCGAAAAAATTTCAAATCCAATGGGGCGGCGAAAAACGCGCGTTTAAAGAATCATCTTTCACACAGTCCATCCATCGTTTCTTTGGTCTTCCTCTACTCATAGAGCCATTGACATTCATACTCAAAACAATTTTTTTTATTTATTAATTGGCTCCAATTAATCTTTTTCATATTTTTGACTTTATTACTTTTATTTTTCAGCAAAACATCGAAAATATAAATTAAGTTTTCCTATACAATTCAAAATGTTCTCACCTTGCGCCTTCGGGAACTTCGCGCGTTTACATTAGAATATCCCCCCCCCCCCACACACACTTTGAAATGCTTGCTTAGATGGTTCTACTCGTAGCATGTCATCCTGTTGTTTCTGATGCATGTAATCAGTGTTGCTACAAATTGTAAATCCATAATTGGCTGTAAGATTGGTTTTATCTATTTAAGTAAAATTGTTAAAGAGCTGTGGATTTTGTAATAAATAAATAAATATTCATAGCTTTGACAGCATTACGTCAGTCGGGTCAGCTAGTATTACAGAGATTGACGCTTGATGCACTAATTACGTCACTCCCTTATTGGACCAGTCACATTTAATTCGGCAAAGTTCGTTTTTCCGAATATAAACGATAGAACCATAGATTTAAGAAAGAATGATAGAACCTTTGCACGATGTCGTACTGTAAAAGTAAAGGTTGTTGAATAATAATTACTTTGTAAGTAACTTGACCATTTTTGACATAATTATTCTGACCTACACAGCACACATGCCTACAGCTACAGTGGCAGCTATAAAATTCACCATGTATAGTACAGTACAGTTTTTTCAATTAACTTACCCACGACAGGTCCAGCGGCCAACAGCCCCTGTTGGCTGCCCGTGGTCTCTAGCTCGCAGGCACTGGTGGGCACTATGATGGTGCTGGCATACACGATGCAGGCGAAGGAGATGATCGCCACGCCGGTCAAGCTGGTCATTATGTAGCTGTATAGTCCAAAACCTAAAAAAATCAAAATTATAGTGAGTTACATTAAGGGGGAAGCGCCAGGACAGCCCGCGAAATTTAAATTTTCTTACGTTTTTTGCAATTTGTAAGTCAGTCTTAGGTTGTATGTTGATTAAAGAATGATTCGCTACCGTAAAAATATGTATTTACAGAATTATAATCATTACAATCAGTAATACAACTCCTTAAGTTAGTACAATCCTCAAATGTCAAGATTTCATGAAATAGTCATTCAACAGGATTACCTTGTCTTAAAAAATTATATTGATGACTTTAATGATTATAATTCTGTAAATACATACATGCTACGGTCGCAAATCAAATTTTGATCAACATAAAACCTAATACTGACTTGCAAATTGCAAAAAACGTAAGAAATTTTGAATTTCGCGGGCTACCCTGGCGCTTTCACCTTAAGGGGATACATTGATAATTGTGTGTTTTTAAAATTCCTGTAAAACCAAACGTAATATATGGTCATACCATTTGGAGTTTCCCTATGTGTTATTTGAGTATATTGTCTACTGCTGTACTAAAACCGAAACACGATTACTTGAAATTTTTTCGACAGGCAAAAATCCAAAGTAGCACTGTCTATTTTCTGTTTTATACGATTATACGTAAACCAGTTCCTTATTGTGCAGTAAAATTTGCTTCAAAACGAAGGTATTTAAATATGTTAAGAACTTACTAAGCTAAAAATTGATTTACGTGTAGGATTTTGTTATAAATCTACATTGAAGCGCGTTTAGTTCCGGTGCGCGTGAGAGTCTTCTATATCTCGCGTCAAACTAGCCATAACGCCATTTCACTTACACACCGAGCTAAACCACGCTTCGATATATCCTCTTAAAAAGGAAAAAGCTTAAAGTAGACGTTGGTATTAGGCTCAGGCTAAATAAAAAACCAATACTTATTACTGTCAACCAACAGTCACGTAAGGCCTCACGTTTCGAATTTCGTAAACATACATGTGTGCACTTAGTGAGGTGTGGTTTATTTGTAGTTTGGTGTAAATGTGTGCATGTGAGCGTGTGTGCACAGAGCGAGGTGTAGTTTTTCGCATGCATTATAAGGTAAGGTGGTTTTGTAAGGTATTTAATGAGGCTTTTCTCTCACAACGATTTTGTAGCACTTAACAGTTTTGACTATAAAAACAACAATATATTTATTGCATAACTGTGTACCATATTAGGCTCAACATCTACCTATGTCGGATATTATGCAAATTATTAACAAAAAAAAAAAAAAAAACATACAGATTATAAAATTTTAATACATTATCGAATAACAGTTTTTTTAAAATTTAGTTTTAAACATAGCTGGCGGGCTGGCGGTAAGTAGCTGATTGTAGACACGAATAGCAGTTACGTACCTAGTTACTTTTGTAAGTAATAAATTAGATTGATATTAATAGGTACGTAATGTTTGCGAATGTTTCTCTTCGAATCAGATTTGAAATTAAAATATTGCATAATATTATTTTTAACAAATAAACATAATTCGTGATAAGGAGTCATATTATTTGACATTTGGTCCTCCAAAAGATTAAAAGATTGTGGTAATAGCACCCTAATTGCATAACACATTATCGATAGGAGTTGGTTTCGTTTTGAAAAAATTGCTAATCCATTGCTTCATATGTTCAAAAAAATTTTCTGCTCGACAATATATAAATAACGCAATGAATGTTGTTGAACTGTCAAAATGAAATTAACTGCGATTGATAATGTGTTACGCAATTAGGGTGCTGGTCTGGTAGGTTCTGAATATACCGATGTCAGTTGTAGATAGGTAAAAACCCTGATCAAATATGGATTTTGTTTAGGTATATAAGTGTCATCAATCTGCCTAGCCTTTTCCAACTATGTTGGGGTCGGCTTCCAGTCTAACCGGATGCAGCTGAATACCAGTATTTTACATGGAGTGACTGCCTATCTGACCTCCACAACCCAGTAACTGGGTAATACGATACCCCTTGGTAAGACTGGTTGTCAGACTTTCGGGCTTCTGACGACCCGTAACGACTGTCAAAGACCCACGAATGACAGCCGGGACCAACGGCTTAACGTGCTTTCCGAGGCACGGAGGAGTCTCGGTATGTAAAGATGGTCACCCATCCACGGACCAACCGCGGCAAGCGTAGCTTAACCTGATGGATCAACCCGTGCACAACAACAGCCGTTGTTACTTAGCCACGAGCCCCTACATGTGTCACAAAGAATTTAAACCAGGTTAGCATTATACGACGTTATCTTACTTATACCACGTTTTGTAATAAGAGGGTAGATGACTGATTTCTGAAGTTATGCAATGGAGCAGGTTTTTTTCTAGAAACCTAGTAGGATAATTATGTAACTTTTCTATTTCCGTAAGTCTTTGTTAGGTAGAAAGGCTCTTAACCCGTTAGATGTAAATTATGAACCCCATAGGTTCATGTCAATGTGTCCCCAGTAGTTTCGAACCCCATAGGTTCACAATTATTGTAAGCCCGCGGTCGCCATCGGTTTTTTTATGTATAAACTAGCTGATCCGCCAGGTCCTGTCAAAACAATTTCTTTTTTTTTCCTAATGTTTTTTTTTTCTTTTAAAACACCCCAAGAGGAAAATAAAACAAAAAAATATATATTCAAATCGGCCCAGCCGTTCTCGACTTTTAGAGAGACAAACGAACAGCAATAGATTTTTATATAATATATAGATATCACGGACTAGTCCGTGATAAATATATATGATATTACGCTTTATATACCTATTGTACCTATAAAGCATTTTTCATTACACACACATGGGGTGCGTCTGACATGTAAGGGGAACTAGTAAAAATATTAAACGATACCTATGAACTTTCAGTTACAAAATTGTAGATCTAAATATCAGCCCGCGGGGCAATTACGTAACACACTATCAATCGGAATCGGTTTCATCTTGACAGTTCAACAACATTCATTGCGTTATTTACGTTGTCTAGCAGACAAATTTTTCGAACATAATTTAAGAAGTAATAGAAATAGAAAATAGTTTATTGTCCAGGTAATACAGTAAGCAGGTCAACAAGTTGAGACGACATGAGTAGCGTACATAAAATATTACCTACAGCTAGGTTACAAAATATTATTTGCCAGTGAGCGCCAAACTAGACAGTAAACCCCCGTCCGCACGGGCGTAATCAAATCGCGGCGGGATTTAATAGCGCACTGGATTTTCAACTGTCGTTGTTGAGCCGAGCGTTGAGAATCCAACTTAACAATAACAGAGTACATTCTAGCGCGTCGAAAAAACACTGTTGGATTTTGCACTCTCGGCGCTAAGCAGAGCGTTGAAAATCCAGTGCGCTATAAAATCCCGCCGCGATTTTATTACGCCCGTGCGAACGGGGGTTTAGCCGACGTTGGCACGGACGTAAAACTTTCGCGACGCGATTTTATCGCGTACTGGATTTTTAACTCTCGTTGTTGAGCCGAGCGTTGAGAATCCAACTTAGCAACAACAGTGCATTCTAGCGCGTCGAATAAACACACTGTTGGATTTTCAACTCCCGGCACTAAACAGAACGTTGAAAATCCAGTGCGCGAAATAAAATCGCCGCGATATTTTTACGTCCGTGCGAACGTCGACTTAGTCTGTATCTTAGCAATTAGCTTCAAAATGATTCAGATTTTGTTTGTTAATGTTACGCAATTAGGGTTCCGGAGTCTGGATTCGTGACTGGTTGATGGCAACAGGCTCGCCACCTATTACATGGGGCTTAAACATAACTGGTGAAATATGCTGTAGTATAGGTGCACCTCTGCCCAAGCCTTCGGGGATTACAGTCGTGATGTTATGATAAACAGTGGCGTAACTATACCGTTCGAGGCCCGTGGCAAATTCATCCGATGCGCCCCTCCCCCTCTCCCCCCAATATAAAGAAGCTGAACCAACAATAATAGTATTTTTAAATAGTTATGTAGGTAACTTAAATAAATTAAAAAAAAAAAATATATAAAATATAGTATTTTTAAATTTATTAATATAAGTATATGTTGTATATGTATATGGTACACCACGGACTACCTACAGAATTGTCTCTCCTTGTCCCCATACTCCATCCAAAGGTTGTCTGTAAAAGATCGCTTTTAGCGATAAGACCGCCCATTGTCACTCGTATGTAAAATTTCAACATTGTAAAATTGTAACCAGTAATTTAAATGGTGTGCATAATAAAGAGTATTCTATTCTATTCTATAAATTAAAGACAAAACATTTTTTTTTTTACTAAATGTGTAATAAATGTTGGGAGTTGGGATTCTCCTCTGACTGTGGGCTGGGCCCCTTCCGGCTGGAGGCCCATGGCATTTTGCCGACTTGCCACCCTGTAATTACGCCACTGATGATAAATGTACTTAATGTGATGCAATTTCAAAACTTAACGTACCTGCTTGATCAATCGCCGCCTCGAAAGGCAGCTTTTCAGTGCTTTTGTCCGCCATCTTAACTTTCCACTTATTAATTATAAATAAATGAGTAAATAAAATCAAAATAATATTCGATTAATCACAATATTTATAACCATTTATTACTAAACTTATTTAAATAAATATAATATTCTTAGAGCTCACGCCCTCACGTGTTAACGCATGGACAGTCATACTAAGATTAAAAATCGTACGTAATACGAGTAATAAGTATTGATAGTGCTAAATATGAAGATAATCGCATTGTTCCGATACGATACTACTAATTTGCAAATTATCTACAAAGATATTAATATAATTAAGTGTTTTAGAGATCTATTTTTGCTTACAATTTTCATTAAGCTATTATGAAATTTTACAGATATTTTATTTTTTTTAGCTATCGTCATTTACTTATAAGAAAAAAAATACAAAAATGGCTAGGACTTGAACAATCTAAGATTTCGTGGTCCCTGAAACGATAAATTGCAATTATCAATTTTTACCTGTGTATCAAACACATGACTCGCAAATTGATCGTCTACCCAATGTAATTGAAGCGATTGACAATAATACAACAATATAAATTGATGGCAATTGATTAAATGCAATAATTGATCATTTCGGGGACCCCTTAAGTATCCCCCGATAAAATTGCGTGTGACAATTCTGTTTCGAATGTGGCTGGTGGCTTTCTATACCGCTATAAATAAAATAAATAAATAAATAAACCATTTATTTCAGGCGACACGGCCCATAGATAAATACCTTAACCTAAACATACATATTTGAATATAAACAAAACTTGTGTTAATAAAATAGGCTTAAGACTATGTTAGTAGTGCTATGCTAGCGGGGGAGGGATAGTGGTGTCTTCAGCACAGATTACTCATGGTTACGAGTTCACGCAAATGCGCATATAATCGAACATTTCATATGGTCAATATTTTGCCTAAAGAGAGGAAATTCTCCACATGCCGACTGTTATAAGACTGCACGCAGAACGCCTGAATTAAATTCAAGGCCTCCGATTAGCACGAACGTCGACGTTTCGATTGAACATCGATTTCGCAAAAACACTTGTTCAATTAATGTTTTTGCGTAATTCTTTTTATGAACTAGGTGAAAATATAGATAGGTAAGTAGGTAGATAAGTAGGCGCAATGCACAAGTATATTTAGGTGTTTTTTACGAAAAATGTGATGTAGGCCAGTTTTTAGTGGACCTTAACAACTTTTTTTTTTAAATTTTGGTTTTGCGCTTCTAATGGCCGTTTTCACCAACCCTAAATGAATCCCTAAATATTATTGCACTGTTGGATTTTCAACTCTCGGCGCTGTTAAGCCTAGCGTCCATCACGTTAAATACGCTTACAGGGGTTGGTTTGTGGATGGGTGACCATCTTTACATACCGAGACAACCCCGTGCCTCGGAAAGCACGCTAAGCCGTTGGTCCCGGCTGTCACTCGTGGATCTTTGACAGTCGTTACGGGTCGTCAGAAGCCCGAAAGTCTAACAACCAGTCTTACCGGTATCGTATTATCGTATCCGGTTAGACAGGAAGCCGACCCTAACATAGTTGGAAAAAGGCTAGGCAGATGATGATGATATTTTTTGAATTCATGTTTGTGATGCTCCTAAGCTCCTAGTTCAATAAATAATTGAGTGTTCGTTGAGGTTTTTTTAATTATTAGCCTAGGTTATGCAGACGCCAGCAGGTCAAGCCACCTGAAACTGTCAAATTTTCCCAATCAACCTTGAACCTAATGCTTTAGCGATAAAGATGAAAACCTATTAAAGGAATTTGACAGATTGTAGTAGCTTGATGTGCTGGCGTCTGTACCACTGCATGACAAAGGTCTCCCTTTCTCCTTTTCACTCTCTCTTGTCTCTGTCTGGATCTAGTGTGGACCAATCCAATGCTATAGTAATTCATCATTCTCCTGCCCTTATCCCTATCTATTTGGGGTCGGCGCATCATGTCCTTTTTTCCATACTTACTTCTCTATTAGTCGTCATCTCGGTAGTCACACCCTTTCTAGCCATGTCATCTTTCACACAATCCATCCATCGTTTCTTTGGTCTTCCCCTACTCTTATAGCCATTGACATTCATACTCAAAACGTTCCTCACGACATTTTCCTCACTCCTCCGCATCACATGCCCATACCATGACAACCGATTTCCGCAAAACTTTTCAGTACCGGTGCCACTTTCAAACTTCCTTTTATGTACTCATTTCTTATTCTATCCATTCGTGTAACACCACACATCCCTCTTAGCATTCTCATCTCAGCTGCATGCAATTGCTTTTCATTCATCCCTTTGTGGCCCAACATTCTGATCCATACAAGACAGCAGGTCTAACCATTGTTTTATATATACTTACTTAGTTGCTAAAATGTCCGTCCGAGTATGCCAGAAAATGTACGAAGACATTTGCACGATATTTGTGACATTTTCATATCTATCTATCGATAAAAATATTTGCTATCAGCGCAAAGTTATCTGCCATTAAATAATAATTTAATCTTATCCATTAGGTATGGCCAATGTGCAGTTTAAGAGTGGGCCAAAGGTATATTGTGGTGGATTCCCATAACCTATTTCTATTACCATGATACTTAGGGCAAAATGTGAGCTTACCCATTTATCTAAAAGACCTAAAGCTAAATTTGTTTTTTTTAATATTTCACATTTAACTTAGGGACCATCCACGGGAGGATCATCTCAGATGTTGTTGAGTGCGGTCGTGTCGTGTCGAACTAACTGCGCTCCGACAAATATAAAAAATTCTACGGCGCGAGACATAAGTGATTTGCGATCCTAGCACCGGTCATAAAAATTATTTAGCGTTTCTGTTGAAGTGCTCGCGAAGTAAACACATTTCGTTGGAACTGTGCACCTGATCTCAAACGAACGACCCGTTGCAAGGGTGAAACTGATCACCCGAATTAGGATCCTGAGGTCCAAACTCCCAGCAAGCAAAATTGGTGAGGCCGTTCCTTATATTCCTTAGTCTAAAGTATTGCATGTTCATAAGATTATAGAATGAATCCAAATTCCCAAGTCATAAAGTTAAACAAAGAGTTTACCTACTTCTTAAATATTGCAAATCAACAAAAATCTCCGCACAGACCCTTTTTTTTTGTTGAATGTCAACTTATGGCAAGCTAAATTCTATGTTCACACAAAAAATTTACCCCATACGGTAAAGCTTCAAAATAAGGTCTTTGTTTTACAACACGGGTCGGTCGTTCTAACCAGTTTTGTTACCACTCAAACAAAAACATAACAAAATTATGCTTCGATTTGTGAAATTGTCTATTTAGAGCTATAGCATTACAAATACTTATACAATTTAATGGGGCTGACATTCGACCACGTGTCTGTTCGTAGACCTTGCAAATTATGTATCGGCTAATCGTAACGACGACAGAATTTACTTAGCACTTTTGAATAATATTCAGGACTTTACTCCGTCTTCAATTCTCAGAATATGATCTGCATTAAGCAGGAAAAGCACTACTTACTAAAAAACGTTGTGAACAGGCCACTAGAAACGCTGAATCTCTATTACCATTCGAAATAAACTCAAAGATGGACTGGAAATTAGCCAGACTCATGTGTCGAATGGTGGTCGTATCTTGTATGACACACGGTTTGAAAGTATTGGCACTCACCAAAGCTAACAGGACAAGACCGAGAAGATATGAGAGAGTTATCAAGAGTGACTTGATTAACCGCGCTAGGAATAAACCAACACGAAAGAAAATGCATGAAATCATAAACGGAAAAACCGTAACCAAACGCATTAAGAACCACAGGATGTGCTATCTCGGACATGTCCACAGGCGTAGGCGTCGGGAACCTACTACATGCAGCAATGCAGTACAAGGTAATATCCAAAAATTCGGCCGCCCTATTTACACATGGAAAGCAGGACATAATTTACATCGATAAGGAAATCAACTTTTAGGTAGACACGGCTGAAGATAGAGATAAAATTAAGAAAGCTGTTAACGAGATATACAAAGAAACCTGAAATGGATAGCAGTGAGACCTCAGACGAAGATATTGGAAATAACAACGTGGCATAGCAGTGACACCAAAAGAGTCGAAAGCGCAGTTGAACTGCCAAAAGATTCACCGAGGAAGTTGAACTTGAAGCAACATGGCAGTGACGTCATAAAAAGAGCCCGTCCATAATCCTGTCGGGTGTGGCGACAGGGTACCATCCGTAGGTAGGTACTTGAATTGACTTCTCGGGTCGATTAAGAACTGAATGCGATTTCACAAAAACAGCAAACCTCAACACTCGCAAAAAAGCATCCTTGAACACTCCGATTTTGGGACACAGGAACACCAAATAATATTAATATTTATGATAAATAATATTAATAATTGACACACATGCGCTCTTTTTTTTTCCCCTTCGTTTGGGTTAAGAGTACTATCAACGACTTTTGTGCATCACACCCATACGGAAGGTATTCGTATGCACGGGCCAGTGGCTAGTGGCCTGCATTGTTTTCGTCCACTAATAGCGCTTCGGCGCACATTATAAAAGAAAAAGGTTAGAACGCCAAGAAAAAACAGCAATTAACGTTTAAGAAAAGGGACATTGTTTTTTTAGGGTCATCCTTCTTAGGCGACATTCTTCGTTCATTGGTCAAATAAAACAACTAACTGTAAAAAGGTCCATCCTTCATTCATTGGTCAAACACAAAAAGGGCGTTGACTACGATTTCAACGTGCAACCGAAAAAGTTATGAAAAGGGTGATGCACAAAGACTTTCGATAGTTGCACGCTGGCTCCCCCGCTTCGCAGGCGCCTCGCTCGGGTGTGACCGAAGCTTAAGATTTCTACAAAAACTGACAACCGCCCATAAATAATAAAAAACCTAAGCACTATGATACGAGTAGCTGGGTCACGATTGAGGCGATCAGTACATAGGTAGCCAACAAATTCTAACGCAGAAATTATCTAACACCAAGACACCACAAGATACAGTAAACTTAATTAGCCAGTACAACATACGAGTTGAGCAGGAACAATCAGAACTCCGGTTCCAAATTACCAGCCCCCAATTACCACAGGACAAGATCGACTTCAATAAGGAAACTAACTGTTCGGTGGACACGGCTGAATCAAGAGATAATATCAAGAAGGCTGTTAACGGGACTTACAAGAAAACTGAAACGGATAGCAGTGAGACCTCAGACGAAGATACTGGAAACAGCAACGTGTAATACAACGTAGCAGTGACATAAATGGTGTCGAATGCAGTCTAACCCCGCCAAAAGATTCACCGCTGAAGCTAGATTTTAAATAACATGTTATTACTTGCCGCGGGTATACCGCATCCTTGCCGCGTGTGTACTGCGGTAGCGCGTCCTTGCCGCGAGTGTACCGCGGTAGCGCGTACTTGGAGCGGGTGTACCGCGTCTTTGCCGCGTGTGTACCGCGTCAGTACCACGTCCTTGCGCGTGTGTACCGCAGTCATTCGTTTGAGTGAAAGAAAACCTGTCTCATGTAATGTTGACATTTGTTTTTAAAAACGAACGTCACGATCGACGACGATCAGTACCAACAAATTCTAACGCAGAAATTATCTAATGCCAAGACACCACAACATACAGGATACGTAATTAGCCAGTACAACATACAAATTGAGCAGGAACAATCCACAGAACTCCGGTTTCAAATCACCAACCTCCAACTACGCAGGACAAGATTTACTTCAATAAGGAAATTAACTTTTCGATGGACACGGCTGAATAAAGAGTTACATCAAGAAGGCTGCTAGAGTACAAGAAACAGGAAACGGATAGCAGCGAGACCTCAGACGATGATTTTGGTAATAACAACGTATAATACAGCATAGCTGTGACATAAAGAGTCAAAAACGAAGTTTAACCGGCAAAAGATTCACCGGAGAAGCTGGACTTGAAGCAACACGGCAGCAACGTCATAAAAAAGCCCATCCATATTATATCACCCGTCTCTCCACTATTCCAAGGCTTACTTTACGGTGCATACTGGGTATGGCTCTTTATCCCCTCCATATCCTAAGGGCATGTCTTCCCTACCATTACCGCGCCCCCCGGTCTACTCACTGATATACAATGGGCTCTGTTGCACCATGTAACATGAGGCAACAGGGTCTAGTGTGAATCTCTGGGTTCATTCGAGCAATCGAGTCTGGTTAAACCACGCTGGGGTCGGTGCAATTCATTCATTCATTCATTCATTTAACTTAGGGACCATCCACGGGTCGTTCTTCTTTCTTATCGATAATGTCATGTCCCCTCCGAAAAAAAATCGTTTTTCTTCCTAAATATTCAGTTTCACAATATTTAAAATAAAATCTTTTGACAAAACAGTCAATAATCTTCCGTTACGTAAATACACTTCCGTTTTTATTATTACTGCTTTAATTTTACAAAGTAATTGTGACATAATATTCAAAAAGCGTGACAGAGGTTTCGTCGGGAGAGAAGAATGTCCCATCATTATACATTATACACACATCAAAAGTGTCTAGGAATCAAGGTACTTATTTAAAAAAAAAAAATATTGCAATATTGAAATTAAATTAAAATGTCTATTTAGATTGATTACATAAAATATGTTCGTATGTGTAGGTAGATCGTCGAAGTATTCTCTGCTATTGCAAAGATTTTTCTCAATTTTTGCTTATGCTGGATTTTTGACCTTAGTATCCAGACATTAAAATGTGATAAAAAGATAAAAATAAAAGTTTTTAAAAGTTTCAATTCCGTAAAATAAACAATAAAATTAGTAGTCTGCATTTCCGCCACGCGTATGACACAATCGCAGCGATTCGGAATACTCAACACGAATTCATCCAAATCACGTTGCGGAATGGCCGGCCACGTCGTTGTAACAGGCGAAAAAGATTTTCTGGTGTGTGTACAGCATCCATATTTAGCAGAGCTCTTCTTTGAAGCATATATAAGCGTGCTCAATGGGATTCAAGTCTGACGATTGAGCAGGCCATGGTAGGACTTTGATATTAGCTGCGGTATTAGCTGCGTCTCTCAAACATGGGGGATGTTTCCACAATTAACTGTATCTGGGGGATGCTTGATCGCTACGATTGATCTGGCTGCTTACAAATATTATTGAAATAGTTCCCCGAGTAAATATAAAAATATATAAAAATTAGGACAAACTGTAAGTAAGATGACGTAATTTTTTGCGACCTTTAAAGCGTCTGGCGGTAAAAAACCGCCGACGGGAAGTGTCTGACAGTATTGATTATTAATTATTAATAATATTCTAATTAATCAGCAGTCAGACTTTAAGAAAAGTGAATAATATTTTTACATAACTTTAGTACCTGATACTTACCTAAAAATTGGCCGTCTGCCCAAGCAAGCAGTATGCGTACGTCCAAAGTACATACTAACACTACTCTATCCCATAAGTAAGGTCTGACGGCCCTAGGGGATTGGATTGGATTCATAGATATAAGGAAGTACCTATATTTCTATGATTGGCTTGCCTCTATAACGAAAAATTAAATATAGGGTGATTTGTAATTTAACGTATTCCTTCCAGGACGTGGTAGTATGACCCATTTGCAACAATTAAGCACCCCATAAAGCCTAGGCAAAAAATTTATGGAATTTGAGAAAACCCAATTTTTATGTATTTGTTGCAAATTTCCCAGAATTCGTCATTAATTATCACTTTTCTCGAAACTCTCAAATTGAGTGGTCTTCATTGCTATTCCATTGACCTTTCGATGTAACCAAATTTTCTAAAACATCAAACACATAAAAGTTAAAGGAATATGTTTATTAACCATTTTCAAAAATCATCTACATGAACTTTGAAACCAGTTACCTCAAAATTGCGTACAAATTACGGAAAATTTAGTCAGCTTTAGAACAAAGTATATAGAGGTGCGGATGAAACAGTCGACAATGCTGACAAAGGTCGAATTTGCAAGTTGTTCAACCATTTAAAAATAGCCAACCATTACACCACCATACCACCATTACACCATACCTACCATTTTAGTTTTAGCCTTAATATTGTAAATATGCATTATTTAAATGAATGAATGAATATTCATTCATTCACTCAATGAGCTGTCCCACTCAATTTTGAGATAATTGGTGTCAAAGTTCTTGGTTTTTGAAAATGGTTAATAAACATAAATTGATGTTTTAAAAAGCTTGGTTACATCGAAAGATTTGTTAAAGTAAGTATTAGGTACCCAATTGAATAGATATGAAGGCCAAGGCAGTTAATAAATTGTAATTAAGCTGTAAAAAATCCAATTTCTGTACATACATAGCCATATAGGTACCTAATAATTATGTAAATCTGTTCAAAGTCACAACTCAAACTCTGCCGGGATCGCAGGTAGAATAAATTAATGCAGAGACACCGTGAACATGTCTTGTATGTTGGAGAAGGGATATATAACTTGGGTGCTAGGTACAGAAGCCAGCACATCAAGCTACCCCAATTTGTCTAATTTCTTTGATAGATTTTCAACATTACCACAAAGGAATAAGGTTCTTATTCAATTGGGAAAATTCGACAGATTGGGGTAGCTTGATGTGCAGGCCTCTGTTCAAGACAGATTAATTTCGTGACAGACTAAAATATTGTGAAGATAGAAGGTGGTAGTATGTTTTTCGATGGTTGGAAAGACAGTGATGGAGATATTGTTTTTAGTGACCGATCGGACGGTTTCGGATTCAGTTTCGGCCTGTTTTGGCCAAAAAATCTGGATTCGGCCGGACTTTCGGTTTCGGCAACAAAAAGTGGCTTAATCTTCGGCCCGACCGGTAAGCTGTCGGTTTTGATAGAAAACGAACGGCTCTCAGATAGACATACAGCATAGACTTAGTAATGGGGTCCCGTTTTAACCCTTTTTGTCCAAAACCCAAAAAAAAACAGTGTTTACTTATAAACAGAAGTCATTTAGGTTCTTAGCAGACATGCTGCTTTTAGTATCAGCGAGTAGGGATTTATTCGCTTTATGGAAGATTGATATAAGCTCTAAGGGCAACAGCAGATGAATTTTAGCGCCTAATGTGCGTTCGATCACAATAGCACTCGTTTCGTTTGAGTACGGTTTAAAAATTGCGTTTTCTAACGATGCTGAATTGTTTGGCAGAGAGATTGAGCCGCCGAAAAGCGATTAATTCATCGCTGATTGCTAATGCCAAAATTATGCGGTGTTAATAGTTGAGTCAAGCATATGAAAAACTAGCTTTTGCCAGCGGCTTCACCCGCGTGGATGTTGGAAAATATCCTACGGGAACGTACTACCAGGAATTCCTTCCTTATTTCTTGTCTACATTATAAATGGAACCTCTGTGCAAAATTTCAGCTTTCTAGGTTTAAGAGTTTGAACTGGGCGTTGATGAGTCAGTCATCCCTAAGGCCTTTTTTTTTTTTTTTTTTTTTTTTTTTTTGTGGATGGGAAATCATCAAATGACTTCTCCCGCTCCGGGCAGAGCGGGAGGGCGTGTCAGACTTTTACTGACTAAAACCCACCCGTGTTCCTTCAGTTGCCCGTGCCAGGGCCACGGTATCTCTTTCGAACTACCCGCGACCCCGGCGGCATCGGCCCAATTGACCCCGTCACTGCTGACATCTCTTTGAGGTGCGCGTGGAACACAACGCGCCGTCGACCCGGGCCTGTTCCTTACCGGACGGCGAGCTGCCCATTACTCGTCGTCCGCAAGCCCGCGCCTACGGTGACCGGGAATCGGCAATCGATTCCCGCCGCCCAGGGCGTCTCCTACGGCGGCTAGGGGCGCGAGGGCGCGGCTGTTGCCTCTCCCTCACGCGTTCCGCTTCCTCCTTCCCGAGCATTACTGCTTCGCAGAAGGAGGTGACGGCTTCCCATACACTCTCGCTCCGCACCATGGCCTGGACCAGGTTTGGACGCGAGAGATCGCCGCCGCCGATCGCCTCCGTGAGAACACGGCGGTGCTCCGCCCATGCCGGGCAGAACTCCACTGTATGCTCCACTGTGTCCTCCGGGTAATCCATACAATGGTGACACCCGGGCGTTTCCTCCCGCCTTATCCGAAACAGGAACCTCCCGAAACAACCGTGTCCGGTGAGGACCTGCGTCAGGCGGAAGGTGAGGACGCCGTGGCGCCTCTCCAACCACTCCTCAAAGAGGGGACTTATCGCCGCAATTGTGGCGTGCCCAGCGCTGGGTTGCGACAATCGCACTCTCCATGTCGCCATGAGATCCCGCCGGAGCTCTGTCCGCTGTACCGTGATTTCTCGCGGCAGCGGAGTTACGCCCCGGCGTTTCGCCTCCTCGCGCCACTCCCACACGTGCGCGAGGACTTTTGCCTCCAGATCCCATGGCGGTAATCCGGCAAGGAGGCACGCCGCCTCACAGGAGACCGTGCGGTATCCCCGGACTAGCCGGATGGCCATGACCCTCTGGGACGCGTTCAACCGGCGGGCTGGTCGCAACCTCAGGGAACGCGCCCACACCGGTGCCCCGTAAAGGGCCATGGACCGTAAAGGGCCATGGACCGATCCCTAAGGCCCTAAGGGGGGAATAAGGGCTCATTTTTCATAATTCACACAGTTTTTCACACAAAATCTAGCAAACGTATTTATTTTCTTTGGATAAATGAATTCTGATAATTGCGTAATCAGCCCTTAATCAAATTATTTCTGGCAAGTTTACGAAAAACGACGGGTTTCAGAAAATTGTGTCATATAATTAACTTACGTTTTGGTTTCGGTTTCGGCCGAAACTAGAAGAGGACCCGAAGGTTCGGTTAACGTTTCGTTTTCGGCTAAAAATCGTGTTTCGGTCAGTCACTTGTTTTGTTATATATAGTAGTTTTTTTTTATTCGAGTTTAGGTAATTTATCAAAGTGCAAAAGTGATTAACGTTTTTGTAAGGTGATTACTACTTAAATTCTGATAGCAAGATAACAATAGTTAGTTATGAGGGAAATGAAAACAATTAAAACTGATTGCTGGTCATATAGATATAGCAGGTACGCACGGCTACACATCAAGCTATACAATTCCAGTATAAGGTGATCTCGCATTGTATTGGATTTCCTTACAATGAGAGGTCAGTGTAAACTGGAAATTATAGCTTGATGTGTAGCCAAGCGTACAGTCACGAGCCTAGATACGCTATTAATAAAGTATCTATCTAAGAAGTATCTATACTTATTAGATATCCTAGATAAAACCTAATATAATCAATTTAGATGGGGACTTATTACAAATAATTGAGCATAATTATGATAATTTTAAAAGCCGCTTTTTGGATTATAGCGTAATAATAATAATAATAACCCCACCGCAGTATCTCTACGTTGACGTCGTGGTGGGGCTTGCGCGCTTCGATTTCTAGATCTGTGCCTGTAGAGTTTACTTTGCCGGAACAGGTATGAGGAGCCAGCCCAAGAGATACAGAATCCCGCAGGGCAGCATGTGGCGAGCTGTGGCAGTAGCGACCCCACGGACCCTATCTTCTGGGAGAAGTCTTGTTCCTCATCTCTGGCTTGCCTTTTGCCTTCCTAACACTGACGGGAACAGAGCTCCCACCTCATTCTTGCCTAATTGGCTGGCTTCAGTGGAGATTCGCAAGAGCACACGTACTCGGAGTAAGGAAGTATTCCAGTAAGTGCTTGTAGGGATCTTGACCATCTTCCGGGCTCTGGGATTGTTCTGAGAGCCGTGGAATACCTCTCCACTCCTCAAGCACCTCACGACATGTTGCCCCCTTGTCGCTACGTCACTATGTGCTAGCGACCGTTTCCGGTGGCCCATTATTGAGTGTGCAAGTCACCCGCCGCCATTAGTCCTGCACCAACCGGGGGTTGTCCTGGGTGCACTTGCATAGTGCATACAGGTATAATCGTCGGCTGGTGCCTCCTCGTCATTTTAAATTGTCTAACGGGCCTCTGCGTGTTGGCTTCGGCCCCTCGTACCTACGCCTTCCAAAGGTCCGGGACCTCAGGGCCCCGAGATATAATATCAAAGACAAGAATAATAATAATAATAACCCCACCGCCGTATCTCTACGTTGACGTCGTGGTGGGGCTTGCGCGCTCCGAACTCTGGGTCTGTGCCGGTGTAGTTTACTTTGCCGAAACAGGTCTAGGATGAGGAGCCAGACCAAGAGAGATACGTGAACCCGCAGGGCAGCATGTGGCGAGCTGTTGGGCACTAGCGACCCCACGGACCCTATTTCCCGGGAGAAGTCTTGTTCTTCACCTCTGGCTTGCCTTTATTGGCCGGCTGGAGTGAACACTGACGGGAACAGAGCTCCCACCTCATTCTTGTCTTATTGGCCGGCTTGAGTGGAGCTTCGCTAGAGAAAAGAAAGAAAGAAAGAAAAGAAAAACAAACAAAAAACAAACAAACAAACAAACAAACACAAACAAACGTGCAACAAGCAAACGTGCTCGGAGGAAGGAAGTATTCCAGTAAGTGCTTGTAGGGATCTTGACCATCTTCCGGGCTCTGGGATTGTTCTGAGAGCCGTGGAATACCTCTCCACTCCTCAAGCTCCTCAGGACATGTTGCCCCTTGTCGCTACGTCACTATGTGCTAGCGACCGTTTCCGGTGGCCCATTATTGAGTGTGCAAGTCATTCCCTGGCATTTTAACTGTGTATGTTATATAACATTGGTAAGGCAGGGGACATAGTTATTCCATAGTTCAAGGTACCTTATTATCCACTATAGCCATCCAAACCCATAGCTCAATATGTATTGTTTCCATGTTCTACAATAATCCTGCACCAACTTGCATAGTGCATAAAGGTATCGTATAATCGTCGGCTGGTGCCTCCTCGTCATTTAAAATTATCTAAGGGGCCTCTGCGAGTTGGCTTCGGCCCCTCGTAAGCCTTCTAAAGGTCAGGGACCCCAGGGCCCCGAGATATGTCAAAGACAAGACAAATAATAATAATCATTTTCTTACGTCTCTTGACAATTCTCGGGACCCTAAGGTTTCGGACCTTTGAAAGGAGTACGAGGGGCTGAAACCAACTCGCAGTATCCTGTTAGACGTTTTTAAGGTGAGTAAGTAGTGCCGCCAAATAGCGCCACCATTGAGAAAAAAATCAAAAGTCTGGCGATATGGAACATTGTGCCTATGCTCATATTTTTAGTCAGATGAGGTAGGTCAGGTGAGGTCAAAAAAATCAACACTGTATGAACCTCTTAGGTTCGCTAGTAATTAACGCCAAAAAGGCCGCTTTTGGCGTTAACTGCTAAGGCTTCGACGAGCTTCGTTTAAATCTAGATTTATGACAAAAGCTATACCTACTTAAATCAATTTTTAACTTATTATGTTCTTAACATATTTAAATACTTGCGATTTAAAGCAAATTTTACTGCACAATAAGGAACTGTTTATGTATCACACTAATATTATTTAGGCGAAAGTTTGTAAGTATGTGTGTGTTTGTATGTTTGTTACTTCTTCACGCCAAAACGGCTAATTTGGACTAAATTTGGTATGTAGTTATCAGATACCCTGGATTAACACATAGGCTACTTTTTTCCCGGTCTACGCGAGTGATACCGCGGGGCGCAGCTAGTAATCGTATAAAATAGGAAATAGACGGTGCTACTTTGGATTTTTTTTCATCATGTTTCGATTTAGGTACAGCAGTAGACAATATAGTCAAATAACACATGGAAAATCCAAATGATTTAAACATATATGGTTTGTGGTTCTATAGGAATTTTAAAAACAAAATTGTCGTTGTATACCCTTAATGAAATGAGGCATCGACGATTATCCCTGTTCGCATTATGCAAGTGCACCCAAGGACTACTTTTGGCTGGTGTAGGAGTACCTTATGCAGGATATGGAAACAAAAATATTGTATTTATGGGTTTGGGTACTCTACAACTATGGAAAACAAAGAAAACGGTTTTTTAATATTATTTATGTACATTTATTACAATATTCTTATTACTGACATTTAAATATGTACCTATTATGTACCTAATTACTTTTCTAATATTTAATTAAGACAATTTTTTAAATTATTAATGATGATCAATCAATCAATCTACCTAGCCTTTTCCCAAGTCGGCTTCCAGTCTAACCGGATGCAGCTGAATTCCAGTATTTTACATGGAGCGACTGCCTATCTGACCTCCGGAACCCAGTAACAGGGTAATACGATATACCCCCTTGAAAATGAAATTAATAATGATGATGATGAATAATGTTTAAACATATGACAATGGCTTTATCAGGTACATTTTGATTTAGAAATGGCTCTAATTACACGATTGGTTCAATAACAAATATACTGAATTCAAGAAAAATAATTGTAAGTAGGTAGGATACCTACCTGTCTTTTAAAATGGAACTTTCAAAATGTTCACCGTGTTTACAATCTTTTGACAAAATTGTGGGAATAACTAGTTACAGAGTAATATTTTTATATGTAGATAAACTTAATTCTTTGACGAGCTCGTGGCTAGGTAATAACAGCCGGGCGATCCATCAGGTTAAGCTACGCTTGCCCGGGTTGGTCCGTGGATAGCTGACCATCTTTACATACCGATACTCCTCCGTGTCTCGGAAAGCACGTTAAGCAGTTGGTCTCGACTGTCATTCGTGGAATTTTGACAGTCGTTACGGGGTCGTCAGAAGCCCGAAAGTCTGGCAACCAGTCTTACAAAGAGGTATCGTATTACCCAGTAATTGGGTTGTGTAGGTCTGATAGGCAGTCGCTCCATGTAAAATACTGGTATTGAACTGCATCCGGTTAGACTGGAAGACGGCCCCAACATAGTTGGGGGCAGGCTAGGCAGATTGATAAACTAAATTATTTGATTAATAAGGTAAATCCTCTTTCACTGTACAATATACTATATGGCATTAATGAACGAAACAAAAATATTATTGTTTTTTACAAAACACAAACTAAACAAACTCATACAATAAAATTATCAGTCAGTCAGTAGCATTTACATAACACAACGCTCGGACTCATTCATACATTATGTACAACTAAGATTAATTATTAATGTTCAGTCTTCAGTAGATCCAGTCTAGTTCTAGATGAATCTTTACTTCTTAGGCGCTTTGTCTTTAGGCAGAAACCATGCTACAGCTATTGCACCTGGAAAGAACCATAATATTTAGTTGAAAAAAAAAAACAAAAATAACGTGCTGGCTCGCTTCTTTGTCCTAGATAGACATTACTCGTAGACTATTCTAGAAAATAATGTCGTATAAATAGCTGTATTTTTTATTGTGTTGATTTAAGCTTGATTTTTTAGAACTCCAAGGGACCATAGACCTACGTATTTGATAATTATTGATTTCAACTTGATACGTCGACGCATTCCTGAGAAAAAGGGCCAGATTGACAGATAGAGAGATTGACAGATAGAGAGACAGGCAGACGGACAACGAAGTGATCCTTTATGGGTTCCGTTTTGCCTATTGGGGTACGGTACCGTCACTACAACGCCAAACTCTTAAGTTAACAACGTAATCTAATCTTACACATAAAATACGACATCGTAAGCCGACGCTCGCACGGACGTAAAAATATCGCGGCGGGATTTTATCGCGCACTGGATTTTCAACTCTCGGTGTTGAGGCGAGCATTGAGAATTCAACTAACAATAACAGAGTACATTCCAGCGCGTCGAAAAAATACACTGTTTGATTTTGAACTCTCGGCGCTAACCAGAGCGTTGAAAATCCAGTGCGCGGAAAAAAAACGCCGCGATATTTTTACGACCGTGCGAACTAAAAAACGACTAGCTAAAAAAGAAAAAAAAAAAAAGAAATAGGACTATTAGCTACTGGACTAAACTTTACCCTAGTTACGTATTTATTCGTTAAGTGAACAATGTATGTTCCTTTAGAATAAATCTTAATCTTTAAACCCAACCCTAAAAACTAACTCTTCAACTTTATTGTTAGTACAGATAGTATAGGTATTTATAGTTAGATTGTTGCACACTTTTAGGTTAGGTACTTTTATTGCATGATATTATTTTTATCGTTATTAAGATAGAAAAAAAATAAATATTATTACGTGTAATCGATTATGTAACTTGTTTTTCATTTATATGGCTTCATAATCAGACGTGAAAACGTTGCATTTATTGCCACCTTGTCTTAATAAAGGTTGCTGAAATTGTTATTCACACAAACTACAATAGAGTAGTTTGAAACAAACTTGGTTGGTTTATAACAATTATAACCCACGATAATTACTGTGCCAGGTGAACTGTACCTAATATATAACAATAAATCGTTATCACAAACCTATATCGATATTAAAGATAGGCCAGCATTAGCTGTAGTCAATACCCCAAGTAAAAAACTTGAAAAAGGCTAAAATAAGTAATAAAAAAAAAATGCCAGTCAGCACCTTAATTGCGTAACACATTATCGATCGGAGTTGGTTTCATTTTGAAACAAATTACTAATCCATTGCTTCATCATCTTCCTGCCCTTATCCCATATTACTTGGGGTCGGCGCAACACGTTTTCTTCTTCCAATCTCCCCTGTCAACCGTCACGCTATCATTCACTCCCTTCTCTTTCATATCATTCCTCACACAATCCATCCATCTTTTCTTTGGCCTTCCTCTGCCTCTCCATCCATCAACATCTATATTCATCACTCTTTTAGTCACATGCGTTTCCATTGCTTCATATGTTCGTAAAATTTGTTTGCGTCAACGTAAATAACGCAATGAATGTTGTTGAACTGTCAAAATGAAACCAACTGCGATTGAAAATGTGTTACGCAATTAGGGTGCAGGATACTGCCGACAGAAGCGAAAAACTATGCACAGCATGTCGCGGTGACGCGTGACGCGAACCCGTAAGATTTCTCCCTACCAAAAATCGCTCATCGCGCCTAATGAAGTTTTCACTTCAATAATTAGAAAGAAAAGTTAAAAGTAACAGGCGCTTTACTATTTCTAAATTATTTCATCAGCACTGCTTTCAAAACGGTGAAGGAAAACATCGTGAGGAAGCCGTCATGTCCTACCACCAAAAATCCGAAGCCATGTGACATCCACCAACCCGCACTGAGCCCGCGTGGTGGATAACGGCCCGCTCCCTCTCACAGAGAGGAGGCCTGTGTCCCAGCAGTGGGAACATTATAGGCTGATTATGAAAAGTGAACTTACTTAGCAACAACAAGGACCAGCCATAGAAAGTGGCTTCGCAGCTGGATGAAATCAGTGCTCCTATCGCGTTCACCCCCAGGAATGCGCTGAGTCTTCCCAACATCACCGATAAACAGGATACCATCCCTCTGCAATAGAACATTACAATAAAATTTATAGAACTAGGAAAATGTAGGTTATAACAGCTCATGATATGAGCCTTCATCATCATCATCTGCTAGGGTTGCCAACCCTACTGTGAAATGTAGTATCCGCTATAATAGATACCTAAATCTATTTATATAAAAGCGAAAGGTCACTCACTCATTCACTCACTCATTCACTCACTGATTAAACACGAAATCTTAAAAAGTACTGGACCTACGAAGATGAAATTTGGCACAGAGGTAGATTATGAGTAGGAGACGTCAGCTAAGAAAGGGTTTTAGGAAACTCACCCCGGGGAGGGGTGAAATAGGGGGTGGAAATTTGTATGAAAAAAAAATATTCCTTGAGTTAATAAACTTGAAACTTGGCACGAATATTTATCTCAGTAAAATATGATTTTTGTCATTTTTTGTTTTTCTAAACTACCACCTAAAGGGGAATTGGGGGGTGTTAAAGTTTCTATGGAGTAATTTTAACACGCGGTCCGATTAACTCGAAATGGATATGAAAACATATTTAAAAAAAAAATAGTGTAGCGAAACTACTGTATTTTTATATCAATACAAAATGGCGAGAATGATCTCACTCAATAGTATTAATGTGATTAAAGCAGAATTGTTTTATTTTACTTTTTGTTTCGGTTTTTTTTATTGTTTTGTTTTGATTTTTTTTGTTTTGTTTTTTTTTTTGTTTTGTTTCATTGTTTTTTTTTTGTTTTTTTTTTATTGTTTTTTTGTGTTTTGTTTTACTTGTTGTACTTAGTCTTTTGTTATTTTACCAAAATACATATTTTTTTATTATTATTTTTTTTTTATTATTTTAAAAACAACGCGTTTTCTCAATTTTGAAACTGATTCTAAAATCACTTGATTGATCGAATGCAACCACAATCACCGTCTTTTGGCTGAGATGATCTTGATGATTATGTACGGAAATCGAGACTCGACCTTTTCATACCATTATTCAAAAATCATGCACAATTTAACGCCGGTGTTTTCTCGATCCAATTCCCTTTAATTGTTTTCCTTTATTTAATTCAGATCATGACGAGCGGTAATCAATAAGTTTATTAATGGCGTACATTGTAAGTGCCTGCAGATATACGACAGCAGCTTTATTGTAGTACTTAGATGCGTTGCTCATACAATTTATTAAGAAAACATCATCATCTCTGGTGAAAAAGCACCCTTAGTGTGGAACTGAATTTGTAGTAGGGAGGTACAGTACGAAAACTTTCAAAGGTGCAATCGTTTATATTCGGAAAAACCGAAATATAGCGAATAAAAATGTGACTATCAACCAATAGAAATTGATTTATATTCCTACCTAAACTATTCTATATAGATTGACGCACTAAGGCCTCGAATTTTGCGGGCAGCGGGGCGGCAGCGGCGGCGGCGGCGGCGCGTCTCGCATTGTCCCGCCCCGCTTCCGCGCCGCTGTTTTCGAGGTCCGGTCCATTTGTTTTTACGCATAAAATCCGAACGCTTCCGCGCCGCCGCCGCTGCCGCCCCGCTGCCCGCAAAATTCGAGGCAGAGGCCTAATACGTCACTCCCTTATTAGACCGGTCACATTTAATTCGGCAAAGTTCGGTTTTTCCGAAAATAAACGACGGTACCTTTGAACATTGTACTGTACCTACATGAATGTCCTTCTCTCTTTAAGTTGTTCCTAATAATTTGACTTCTGGGAATAAGAAGTGTTTTTTTAAGCTTGGGAATTTGGTGTGAGGTTTGGAAAACAGTTGGGAAAAATATAGACTGATCGCTTACCTTAAAGAAGTAGGATAAAGCTCCACAAAATACACGCTCAAGATCCCCATGGACAGTGCGCACATGAGGAAGAAAAAAAAGAATATTCCTCCCGCCAGTGGTACGGCCACCACGTTCAACAAGATGGCGGCGATGGCCGACATGGCCATGATGCAGATCATAGCCATGCGCTTGTGACTGCCACAGGTGAGGGAAAGGACCACGTTGGAAGAGCTGGCCATGGCACCGTATGTCATCGCGGAGAAGAGGGTCGTGTCCTGGATTGTGTCGTCGCAGATTTCTATGTCCTGAATAATTAGAAACATGATAGTAAAAGGGCAGAATTGAAGCGAAATTTACTTCTACAAATAATAATGCCAACTTATTAAACTTCTCACTGCAGGGCAGCCTCTTCTCATTCAAAGAAGGCATGAGCATTGATTGATCACTACGCTTTCTCAAAAATACTTTTGGGCCTCTTTAATTATTTAAATAGCCAGTTCTGACATTATAGTGCGCGCGCAAGTGCTAGTCACCGTCTGAGGTATGTGAGCAGTGAGACGGGGGAGGTAGACAACGGTGAAGCTAACTCAGTCTGCCAATCTTGTCAATCGCGCCTTCACCCGTCTCACCGCGCACATACCTCAGGCGGTGACTAGCACTTGCGCGCATACTATAATAAGAGAACCATTAGTGATGGTGATGTTAAATATTATAAAGACAAGATAAAAATTGCAGCATATTGCAGACATAAATGAAATACTTACAGTCATATTTCCAGTAGCAAAGCCAGCAACAGAGGGGTACTTGATGACAGCGCAGAGGTTCATGCCGTCACCACCACCAGCCTCCAGCACGAAGAACAGATTGTTCATGATGTATGGCAGCCAGAGGATGAAGCCACTGCCACTGGAATGGAAACAGTTGTTATAGCACTGTTGATTTCAAAGGGATTCAAATAAAATGAGGCAGTGGTGGCCCAGTGGCTAGCAGTGGTGGCCCAGTAGTAACGACCCGACTTGAAAGTTGTAGGTCATGGATTCGAACCCAGGCAGGCGATTTACTTTGTGTAAAAAATGTCATCACCACTGCTCTCGAAACGGTGAAGGAAAACATCGTGAGGAAACCGGCATGTCCTAGAACCTAAAAAACCACCACTGGCTTGCGAGGTGGATTACACCCCACTCCCTCTCACTGAGAGGAGGACCGTGTCCCAGCAGTAGGAACATTATAGGCTGATTTTGTGTAGTATGTGAGGCAGTAAGCGACTTTCAATATTTTCACGTCAAAAGGGCGTAAAACGCGTTTTTATGGATCCAATGACGAAAATTGTAAGGGTTAGGTCTTTGCTTGAGAAGCATGTTAGGTGTCTATGCTTTTACAGAAATACTCACGTCATGTAAATAACAGCAACCAGATAGAATAGCCTGAGAGTCTCCTTCAGTAGCGGTGCTCTGAAGAGAGGCACTGTCTGCTGCCAAACCGACTTCAAGAAAGTAACCTTCGTTTCAGAAGACTGGTTGTCATTGTCTTCCAGGAGCTTGTGGACCTAGAAAAAGGATGAAAGAGCTTTAAATAAAGTTATATTAAATCAGCTTCCATCGATAGTCGCGCGCCAGAAATACCAAAAAGTGTCTTTGAGTTCCATCTAAAAGATGACTTTTGTGCTTCGAAAATTAATTTTATTAGAGTGCGTCAGTCATTTGTTTGATAACCGATTAGTTAGGTATCCTCGACGACCTTGAGAGCGAGTTCGTAGAATGGGTTTTAAAAACAAACAGCGCGTATAAAAACTGCATTGCACAACAATAATAATCCAGATTTGATCCAACCTGTCCCATCTTGCTGTCCTCCCCCCAGCGACGCGCTAAGCCGAGATTCGTACCCCACAGGGGGTGCCCTTAACTTAGTCACATAGTAATATAAGTAATTCACCCCTGGCTGGAGGCTTTGAGTTCATTTAAGGCAGCCACAGGATTCCTCTCAAGGTCAACTAAGAGATGTCATACACAAAAAAAAAAATCGGCCAAGGCGCATCGGACCTCGCACAATGAAGGGTTCTGTAGTTGAAAGGAATTTATCACAAATACAAACTTAACATAGAGCTATATATAAAATAGAGGTTTTGATTTATTTGCGAGCATCAAAATATGTCGCATAAATGACCGGATTTTTTTATTGCGTTGACTTAAGCTTGATTTTTTTAGAAATCCAAAGGGCCATAGACCTACGACCTACGTGATACCTCCACGCGTTTCTGAGAAAAAGAGTCTTGACAGACTGACAGACAGATGGACAACGAAGTGATTCTATAAGGGTTCCGTTTTTCCTTTTGAGGTACGGAACCCTAAAAAAGGAAAAAAAATAAGGATAAAATTATCTTAAAAAGAGAAATAACTGTCAAAAATGTTATGTTTTATACTTACAGGAAAACTATCAGCCTTATTGCCAGTATTAGCAGCATAGATGTTCTTCAGGACCTGCAGAGCTTCATCCAACCTTCCATGCGAAGCGAGGAACTTGGGACTCTCTTGGAAGAATTGCAGCAGACACGCAGTGATGGCACACGGCAAGGACATGACAAGTGCCAGGAGACGCCAGGGTCTGTATGTGATGCCCAGGAAGTCAATCTGGTAGGCAAACTGCATAGGGAGTATGGGGTAGGCGAACACTGAAAGAAGATTTATTTTGTTAGGATGATCAGCTCTGATTAACCGGTCGATTGGCGACGCTTTGACTATTCGTCTGTCGAATGAAATGATGGTGATGATCAGCTATTGGAAATCAGGGATCGTTGTTATGCATTAATAAACCAAGTCTTCAGTGGATTGAGTGAAGGTGAAGATAATTTGCAAGATTGCTAACAGCTTTAATCAGATGTTTAAAGCAGTACCCAAGTACCTATGTATAGGGTGACTGGTAATTAGTGACCGATACTTAAAGACATGATGGTATTCATGATAACAATCAATTTTCATTATAGGACCAAACCTGAAATCGCAAAAAGAAAATCTGCTGCTCCCTACATTTTGACGAGTTATGCCAACATGAATGTATGGGACAGCTGTTTATTTTTCGCGATTTCAGGTTTGGTCCCATTTTGGTCCCATAGTAAAAGTTGTTTGTTATCATGATTAATCATTTGTATAAGTATCGGTCACTAATTACCAGTCACCCTATATACAGGATATTTGGTTAAACGAGGGACATACTTTAACGGAGTGCGAAAACCTACGCGATCAAAATGTTCGAGCCAGGCGATTTTTTTTTCATATTTCAGGATTAGTTCCATGGTTAAAGTTGTTCATTTTCATGAGTACTACACTCGTTAAAGTATGTCCCTCGGTTAACACCCCGTATAATATTTTATGACCAATCTTGACAGAGATAGTAAGTATGCAGCCATCTTATTTATTTAGGTGTATGCAGTGCTAATTATAAAGTCAATGTTAAATAGGTACCTGCAACAGTAGCTTGCGAACACATGAGTGCGCACGTGCACAGCAACATAGCACGCCCACGAGCGCGTTCAGAACAGCTCTCTCCTAGCAGCGTGTAGGCTCCTGAGTTGCTGGCTGAGGTGCTGGGGGCAAAGGACCAGTATTATAACTACATAGCAGCAAGTAGGAAAACGTGATACCTGAAAGTAGATGTTACTAAAACTAAATCTGGTCAGAACTAAACCACTTTCCCCCTCTTATCGTGATCTGTTGCAAAGTTTTGCTTTTCGACAATCGAAATCTTGTGTGACTCTATAATAGTACTCTTTATAGTTATTTATATTAAGTTCCTTAAATAGTTTAAACTTTAAATCAATCTGCCTAGCCTTTTCCCCAACTATGTTGGGGTTGACTTTCAGTCTAACCGTATGCAGCTGAATACCAGTATTTTACATGGAGCTACTGCCTATCTGACCTCCACAACCCAGTAACTGGGTAATATGATACCCCTTGGTAAGACTGTTTTTCAGACTTTCGGGCTTCTGACGACCCGTAACGACTGTCAAAGATCCACGAATGACAGCCGGGACCAACGGCTTAACGTGCTTTCCGAGGCACGGAGGAGCTTTCCCCCCGGCAAGCGTAGCTTAACCTGATGGATCGACCCGTGCGGCTGATATTATTTAGCCACGAGCTCCTCACTCCTTAGATAGTTTTTAAATAAACGTAAAAAAATATCTGTAGAAAGTTTTGTCAGATAGTTCGAGTTTCCTGACAGGAAAGTCCTCAATGTCATCAGACTAGTCCAGACACTAGTTTTCTCGATTTTCCTTTACGGCTCAGAGTTGTGGACGATTCGAAAAAGATAGACGCTTTTGAGATGTGGTGTTGGCGAAGAATGCTCCGCATACCACGGACCGCCAAGAGAACGAACAAATCTATTCTCGAACAACTACGCATTTAAGAGATAGACTATCTACGATCTGTTACCAAAGGATTCTCGGTCACATTGCCCGTCGTGAGCTAGATAACCTTGAAAAGTTGGTGGTCATGGGCAAGGTAGATGGGAAAAGATCTCGCGGCCGGTCACCTAACCGCTGGTCAGACAAAGTAACCCTCACTGGACTCTTTGTTACGACCGCCCTGAGAGAAGTGGAGAACCGAACGAAGTGGAAGAATATCATACATAAAGCCACGAAGGCCTTTCAGGCACACGATGACACGACCGCCAGTAATGAAGTACGCGACAAAGAAGAAGAAAGTTATGTCAATAAGTATTGCACAAACTGATAATTTGCAGCACATGCAAGGACACGTAAAACATTCTCTTGTTTTGATAGGAATGGTACGAGTAGGTCAGTTTTCGGTATGCATGAAACGTTACAAAGCAAATAGACATCACGCCACCCGTATAATAAAAGTTACTTCCAGCATTATTATTGACGTTGTTATTATAATAGAACTGTGTGTGTTCAGCGGTTATCTTGTCTTTGTCTCTCCAGGGGGTTTTATTATCTCAATATATATACTTACTCGGAAAAGTTTGCATAATAGATGCGATAATATTATCGCTACTTCCATGACGTAAAATTTCACTACTGCGAGACGCATGACGTCACGGCTATTTGCTTAATATCAGCTCCACATAGTATTTCTATTTTTGTACGAGCTGTCCACGTTTTTTTTTTGGCTTTACATAAATCACGTATATATTTTGAAACGGGTTCCAGATTCCATATTGTTACTTTGTCTTTAATTAAGGTACTGGTGACTGAGTTGAAATTGTCGAGAAATACTTCTAAAGCACTCTCAGCAGGTATATACAATGTGTTATAGAGGCATTCGGTGTAGGTGGTTCAATACTAATTCGCCCCTAAGGGCCAATCTACTAGACTAATGTCCGGTTTCTGATGAATTCTTAAACGGAGTTTAAATTCTTAATAGCTATTGATTCGACAAACTTATCTATATAAGCGAATTCTTTCGTTTTTGAGGTCCTCTAAGCCTTCGATTAATTCACTCGACTTTTAAGTTAAATTCTTCCTTAACGATTTGTTCAGAAACACGATATCGAACAAATAATCACTATCGAATGGAAAGCGGGCATGAGAGCCTCCAGCGTGTTACCTCTTTGTCCCGAACATTACAAAATAAGAAAGATTGGTACATTTCCGTTACTTACTGTAATGATATTTAAAGGTTTTAAAGGCGCTATTTTTACAGTGTTATCTTGTAACTGTGTTGACCTATTAATACGTTGGTGACATGTGTTTTGAATCACACGTCATAGAACACGAAATTTTAGATAACGTGGGAAAAAACGCGATGCTTTGTGAAAAATATTTGTGTAGGTAAGTGTTGTTTCAGGTCCTAGGTACACTCTTTGTAACCATTTATTTTACTTTTGGCAAGCATGTCTATGAAGTTCCTTATTTATTGGCAGACGAAAAAATTCAGTACTTCATGGACGCTATAATAAATGGTTGGAAAGATTATAGGTGTCATCTCCCAGTCAATCTTGTCTTTTTAACTGACTTCAAAAAAGAGGAGGTTCTCAATTCGTCGGAACCTTTGTTTTTTTTTTTTTTTTTTTTTATGTATGTTCCCCGATTACTCGAAGATGGCTGGACCGATTTGGATTATTTTTTTTTGTTTGAAAGGGACCAGGTGGTCTCATGATCATCAAGTCATGATCTGATGATGGGATTATATATACAAAATAATCTGGATTTCTATTTTGAGTAAGAACTAAAGAAGTTACGATTAATGTCCCAACTTATTGTTTTGTTTTTCAATATCCAATTTGGATCTGTTGAATTTTGCCCGCAATAAGAAAAATTGAAAAAATAAAAAAAATGTTCCACATTTGCAGATGCTCCTTTCCTAATTATTTTTTTCATCGAAGCTTTCAACTTACAAAGTAGATGAGATCAGTTTGAGGATTGCCATGGTCTGCCAGTTCGGGGACAGGCTGCTGAGCGCTGCGAACACGAAGCCTATTGACATGGACAGCATCAGGGTCAGCCTTCTGCCCTTCGTGTCGGATACGTAGCCCCATAGCTGAGCTCCTGCCACCACGCCTGGAAGAATAGTGAATCATGGTAAGAATGTGTACCTAATTGGTCATTACTTCAGTGACTTAGGGCCTATTTCACGATGTCCGAATAGCCACTACTTACCGAATAAATTCAAAAATGGAGTAGATTTTGTATGAGATTAAGTATCTGCCAAGTATGTTAATAGGAACTTAATCGTAGGTGGTGAAACAGTCCCTTTATGACTTAGCCAAGTAGGTAGTAAAAAATATATAAATCATTATGTTACCGTATGAACATCTCGCTAGTGCAGGTGTATTGTGATACTTTTAATTTTAAAATATGGTCCTCAAAACCTTGCAGGATGAAGAACCAACTTCATCTATACCGGATGACTTTTTTACCGTTTCGAAAAAAATTGGGTACCTAATGTATGGCATACGTAGTTTTTTTTTTAATAGCTTAGAAATTGCTGATCTAAGTACCAATAAATACTACAAATTCGAAGTAAACTTTTCATACTAGAACAATAAAAACAGGAATTTTGAAATAAATTTATAAATCGTTAAAAAATATCGAAATTCAAATCATATGCACCTTGCATATGAGTTGAATTACGTTTTTTTTTTTTTAAGTTTAAAAAAAAAATTGGTAAGTATGCCATAGGCTTCTACTCCGTTCACCTATTATAGCCTATTTTTTTTAAGACGGTAAAAGAAGTCATCCAGTATAAAATTGCATGAAGTAATGTTCCGAGTTATCAATTTGTCATGCTTGATTATAGATTACATTTATCAACTGCAGATTGGAAGCCTCTGAATAAAATTCTACAGATTCTGTTCTTACCTAGAAGAGGCATAGCAGTAAGTAGCGCCCTCTGCTGCAGCGTCAGTTCCAGGTCGCAGACGGCAGCAGCCACCACGAAGCTGGTGCCGAACATGTCCATACCCATCGCCTGCAGGGTCCAGCTGCATACTACCAGGAGACCGAAGTTGTACTTGCCGAAACCTAAGGAGTAAATGGGTGATTTTTATTAGGGACCAGTTGAAGAAACGAATTCAATTGAATTTAATTCAGGCTGTTCATCTTAGAGAAATGATAGTAATCATTTAGCGACCAACTGTACGATTAAGGACGCTGTTACAAATGGGTATTGAAATCATTACTTTTTTACACAAAAGTATGTTTATTAATTATAATGTAAGTAGACTTTCAAAAATATTAGGATGCCTATTAATAAAAGCATTGCACCCCAATCAAAAATGAGTAGGTATCATGATGTCTCATTACTGGCCCATCATTATTCCTCTAAGGGTCCATTTGCAAATGAACCAATTAAGTAGGTACTCACCAGTCATAGACAAAGCCTCTTCAACAGAAGCTGAGTACAATTTCTTCTTCCCCGTCTCCACCACTCCGACTTCTTTTGTAGTAGTCTTACACATTATTGTGTCTGCAAACAAATAACGTAATTATGCTAATTATAGTCCCAGACATCTCTGTTATCACCTGCATTATGCATTTGAATGCAATGGCTTATGTTTCCCGTGTCAACTGATAAGGGACTTGCAAACAGAAGTCTACCTTGGTTCCAATTATAAATTATCTTCTTTAAACAAAATCAGGGAAGTGACGATTAATATTATTGCATATTGTAAAGATGTCGGCGAGGTCAATAAACTATCAACACGTTTCATTCATCAACGTCAGTTGTATTAGTTGGATAAACTAGGTAAATCTTATAATATGGAAAACTATTAGGTACATTTGATGGAAAACTTCTTAATTAATAATTTCACAATATATTCTCATTAATTTCGAATACAGGGTGTAAGTGTAAACACTATCATTATCCTTTTAAGGGGTCATTGTACTCACAATTATGAACAACTTTTACTACGGGACCAAAAAATCGGCTGTTCCCTACATTTTTGTTCGCATAATTCTCGTCAAAATGTAGAGAACGGCAGATTTTTTTATGACACTTCAGGTTTGGTTCCTTATTAAACGTTGTTCATAATGAAGAGTACAATGACCCCTTAAAAGGATAACGGTGTTTACACTTATATCCTGTATAGTAAAATGGAATAAACTAGAAAATATTCATTTGCATATACTAATCGAGGTCTGGAAATGTAGTCTTTAAATAATACTTAAATTGGAAATAATAGATATTGTTCACAAGAAAGATCAAGCGTATTAAAAGAGAGTTTAAATAATGCATTGGGATTTGGTAGATATATTTTTAGACTAAATTAATTTATGATATCGCTCTCACAAAACATTTATTTATTAGTTTCAACTTTCTGCTATTAAAATGTACGGCGCGAGCGGGTGCTTTGTAAGGTTGATTCAAGTAGCGTACTTAGTGGCTGTGAGCGTTGGCATCTGTATACTACAAACAAGTCAAAGATTCGATTCCGGAACGAAAAAATTTTTTTTGTTTTTTCTTCGTGATTTTGAAAGCGTTTCTTATATAATATCCCCCCTCACTGGGGGGATTCTTCTATGTACTATTAATATTTGGAGCATCAGGTAAGAAAAATCCTTAAATATAACGATGATAGAAGTTTAACAAAGCAACACAAAACAAAACATTTAGCTAATATTATAAGATGGACAATGAGAATGGTAGTTTCTGGGAATTGAACATAATTAGGGCTCAGAAATGCTAGTTTCATTTCAATAATGCTTAATACTGAGCCAACACATAATTGAAACTCGGGTCTTTTTGTAAAAATAAGTACCTAACGACATTTTCTTCTTTGTTTATAAAATTAATAATATAATTTTCTCCATAGATTTATTAAAAAATGTTTTATTTAAATTATTATATTTCATTAAAACATGTGCAGCCTTACCAAAAATTATCCAATATTAATTGTTACTAATTAAAATCTTTATCAGGTTCAGGTATGTACTTCCAGCGGCGCGCACTCAGGTAGTCTGATGTAGGTACTACGGTATCTCCTAGTAACTGTTGCTCTACATCTCCGGTCCTTATATATTGTGTTATATACGTCACAATTTATCTTATTTCTTACTCCGTAGTCATCATTACGGTTCGTTACAATCGTTGGAAGGTGTACTTAGGTTTAAGTTTGCTCTAGGCTGTTTGCGAAATAGCTAAGTGTATGCGTAGGTAAATAGAATGTCTATTTGGTCTTTTGATCCCCTGGGACAGGTGACAGCTTCTAAGTTTTTTTGTTAATTTTATAATATCATTTGCCCGCGGCTTAATTCGCCCGCGTATAGGTTGTAAGTTATCCTAGGGGAACGTACTACCGGGATAAAAAGTTTCCTATATCCCAATCCAGGTCATGGTCTACCCATGTGTCTCTAATTTCATCGAAATGCGTACAGTTATTTTATTGTGAAAGCGTAACCAACAAATAAACAAACTCATTTTCGCATATAATACCAATTAGTTAGGATGTTATGAATGGAAAAATTGGGAACTTCAACTTTTGGAAATTCAGATTAGATCATTAACATCCAGAAAAGAAAATCAGGTTGGAGGCTGACTGGTTTAAATATATAATTTGCCTCTTTGCAAGAATAACGTGACATTTCGGAAAAGGTGTTTTTTTTTTGTTATTATTCGATAATTTAATTGAATAAAAACCAATGTTTACTTTGACGAGGACAATTTATTTTACTATACACGAAGAAGAAGTCATGCAGTGGAGAGTGCTAAATGTACAACGCTATCTATCGGTACAACAGGAACTAAAATATCGTGTAGGTAAAGTATGAATCCAAACGAAAGATTGTACAATTCGATTCGATTTATTAAATTGTAGAATCATTTTGTGTATTTTTTAAAAGTTTGTTTGATAAATCATTTAACGCAAAAACATTAATTTACTTGTCATATTTTTTTTTAGTTTACATAGGTAGCTCTTCCTGTAAAATTGCATTTTTCGGGAGAGCACGTTTTTCTCGCAAAGGTTAAGGTACCTACCCAAAGAACCATAAAATTATTATGCTCTTCTCTTTTTTGGTCCCTCTTTTCATAAAGGTTTCTTAACCATGAACTATTAAATCATTGATTTTAAAAGACACTACCTTTTTGATATAATTTACCTACTCTTAAGAGAGCATCTTAGGAAAGTGATCTCATAAAGAACAAGAAGGTTTTAGGCAAAAAAATGAACCGGTGCAACAAGAGTTAAAAAACATATAGTTTGTAAACAGACCAAGTTGTTAATCGGCAATCCGCTAAGCCGTTGATATGCGTTGCTGCCCTTAGAGATGAAACAATTGAAACGTTTTCGTCAATGAGCACCCATACCTACTTTAAGTTCCAATTGAAATGATTACTGAATTTTAAGGGGATGCAACGATAATTTTGTGTTTTTAAAATTCCTATAAAACCAAATGTTTATGGTTAAATAATTTAGATTTTCCAGTCCAAAAAAGTTTTTTCAAGCAATTGTTCCTCGATTAGTCGACGCCGCTGGTGACAGGAGGGCTGGCTCATTTCTCGCACAGAGAATAGCTATTGCTATTCAACGCGGAAATGCAGCCAGTGTTCTTGGCACCATGCCTCATGGACACCCACTTTTGTTAGATTTTTAAGGTTTAGTTTTAGTTTTGTATTTAACTTTACCCTACATTTATTTAAATAAAAACCCTTATAACTAAAAAAAATTAATAAAGCCTATTTTCCATAAGTATGTGTTATGTGACTATATTGTCTTCTGTAAGTACTAAAACCAGAAGACGATTCCTTCAAAAATATTTCGATAGAAAAAAAATCCAAGGTAGCACCGTCTATTTTCTGTTTTATACGACTATACGCAAACAGTTCCTTACTGTGCAGTGAAAGTTGCGTTAAATCGAAATATGTTAAGAACTTACTAAGCTAGAAATTTATTTAAATATGGCATTTTGTAATAAATCTACGATGCGCGTTTAAATTCCGGTGCGCGTGAGAGTATTCTATAGCGCGCGTCAAACGAGACAGCCATAACGCCATTTCACTTACACACCGAGCCAAACCACGCTTCGATATATCCTCTTAAGTACTTGCATCTCATAGATTTATTGAGAAAAGAAAACCAATCGCTAAAGACATCAACAAACATTACATCTCACGACCTCAATGAAAAATTCAGCAGCCAAAAAATTTCGTTCCATATTTTCTTTTAAGCCACCTCTCTTGACGACACTTAGATATTGTCAAACATGTCCATATAAATACTGTTGTAATATTATTTACGACGTAGATAGCGCGTCGTTAGGTAGCTCACATGTTTGTTGCGCAAATATGCTCAGGCATCACGTCCGGGGGGGTCTGGTGCAAATCTGTGAGTAAACAGTAGACTCTAGTTTGTTGTGACTTGTGCGTAAGCGCAAGCTATGTGAGCGAGAGTTGCGATGCGAGGGATCGTAACAACGCTTTCTATAAATAATAATAACAATAAAAAAATCGTTTACTTCAGACTATTACTCGTAAATGTCCATAATTTTGTTAGTAAAACAATATCTTAAACACTATGTTAGTAAACAGAACATTGAAAATAAATTAAAATAAAATTGAAATAAATAATTTAAAATAAACAAAAACTAAAATAAAATTGAAATAAATTTTAAATTAAAGTACAAATAATCATGCAACATGCAGCCTGATAAGCCTTCCCACCGCTGCCGATACTGGTCATCATCCTTAGGATTCTGTTGCCATTCCCTCGAATTCGGCGAATTAGTGTGGCTGACTTTTTGCGCATTATAGCGTAAAAGTCATCCACCCTCGCGTCGGCAAACATACCCGAGGCACTGCAAAATCGAGGTAGCCGCACCAGAATCCTAAAGGCGCTGTTGTACTGTACCTACTCTGAGAGCATTGTAGGCCTGCTGCGTGTAGTTGGTCTATAAGGCGCTCGCTGGTGTAAAAGCTTGGCAGTATAAGGCATAAATCTATTCATACACCAAATCTCTTAAAACTCTTTAACAGTAAAAGTTGTTCATAGTGATGAGTACAATGACCTCCATTGTACTCATCGTTATGAACAACTTTTACTGTAGGACCAAATCTGAAAACGCGAAAAAATTCAGCTGTTTCCTACATTTTTGTTCGCATAACTCGTCAAAATGTAGGAAACAGCAGATTTTTTTTCGCGATATCAGGTATGTTCCTATAAGTAGTAAAAGTTGTTCTTATTGATGAGTACAATGAACACTTCAGAGATTTCGTATGAATTTGAGATTTTGTATGAATAGATAGCCCTGATATAATTATGTAGCTCTCAGGCATTTGGTTGAGTAAAAATATCAATCTTAAAACTTAAAAGTAGTTTTTCTGCAGAACGACCGAGAGGGTTGTATTTTGATCGCAAAATTGTTACCTTTGTTTTAGGATAAGTTTTATGTAATTTAGCTGCTAAATTAAAATTGCTATAGAGGTATTATTCAAGAAAAAAGAGGGGAAAATATTTGTATGGAAACTCGCAAGCCCTGTTTCCTCTTCAAATTCACATCGCCAAGTAAATTTTAATAAATTTTGTCATTTTATTTTAAAATTGAATTCTGCTACATGAGTGTAATTTTATATACTTACTTTATAGATAATTGTACGCCGTCAGCGGCATACATATTTTATTTACAACACCTGTTTTTACACCCATCATCTTCCTGCCCTTATCCCATGGTACGTGGGGTTGGCGCAATACGTTTTCTTCTTCCATTCTCCCCTGTCAACCGTCATGCTAACATTCACTCCCTTCTCTTTCATATCATTCCTCACACAATTCATCCATCTTTTATTTGGCCTTCCTCTCCCTCTCCATCCATCAACATTTGTAGTCATCACTCTTTTAGTCACATGCGTTTCGACCCTGTTTTTACCCCATCTATCTTAATTTACAAATAAAAACTTTGATATTGCGTTTTAGCTGGTATAATCGAACTGTACTGTACTACCATAATTCGGGAATGGATCTCGTTCTATTTAATTGCTTTTGCAATCAAAAAAGTTTTGCAAAAAGGTGATACAATTTAATGAATTTACAAAGTAAGTATTTATAAGTAAACTGCCTTGCCGTGATCCATTATGCGTAATAAAAAAATTAAAAACCCCGCTACAGCTAAAATATTCAAAACAAGTAACAGACTGCTTGAAAAGTGATCATGTTTTGAACTTCCACCCTTTCATTCTTTTACGTTTTTGATAAGGTTTTTGAAGTGAAAATTTCTTTAGGCGGATTGAGCGATTTTTAGTAAGGAGAAATCTTTGGTGGCTATACACCATGCTGCCTGACAAAGAAGACCAAAGAAACGATGGATGGACTGTGTGAAAGATGACATGACAAAAAAGCGGGTGACTACTGACATGATGATTAGAAGTATGGAAAAAAGGGTTATGTTACGCCGACCCCAAATAGATAAATTAGAAGCATTTTTGAAATTTTTGTGAATGTGAGTACTGTAAGGATTGATGCTATGATCAAGCCTCGTTAATATAATGCTGGCTGACATTCATTCATTCAAATATGGAATATCTTCTGTCAAGAAAACAATCCTGGTTTTCTTGACAGGATGACAGATATAGAATCTGGTCAGGGCTCGGCAAATAACTAATTTTAGTACCATGTACACAGTACCATGGGGCCGTTTATTATTGTATTAGGATGTTTGTAAGTTTGACTTGAAAGAGCATGGCAGTTGGGAGTTTGTCATTCTCACTTAAATGTCTCGCTGATGGTGGCACGTATGTTGGATCATTCGGTTCCCTACGAAATGGTTGAGCTGGATGGTGCTGATCCACGCGTCATGTTCGTGAACGGGCACCGTCAGTTGAGACTGGTCATCTCTTATCTGCCTGAGCATGATATTGACTTGTTTTCAAGTATTTTTTTTTTTTTTTAGATTGTTCTCATATGTAGAAGCAACGAAAGTAATGTACCCAGGATGTCGTATTACTTATCTTGATTTAAAAGAGTCTCCGTGGAGTTTCTTGCCCGTTCTTCTCCATTGAGATCTATATTTTGGAATGGGCATCTAGCTT
The DNA here is from genome assembly GCA_946251885.1 of Cosmia pyralina. Classification (NCBI taxonomy): domain Eukaryota; kingdom Metazoa; phylum Arthropoda; class Insecta; order Lepidoptera; family Noctuidae; genus Cosmia; species Cosmia pyralina. The sequence continues at coordinate 24,824,588 of OX276351.1, forward strand.
CAACTTTCTGACTAACTGACCGACTCTTTGACAATTCAAAAGTGCCTGTAATTGGTTTAATTGAAATAAATGCTATGTGGTAAGTGGTTTTATTTATGTTTCACGTTAAGAGTTAACACAGCATGCATTTTAAACCATAAAAAATATAGGTCATCGCTTGTTTTTTCTTTGTAGAAAATCTAGAAAACTAGAATCTAGAAATCTGAAACTAACTGTGTTTGCTCTTTACATACCTATTTTTGTGAATTTTATACGATCATACATTCAAATGAAACATACACTACTATAGAGTCCAGTTCTCTGGCATCCATAAAAACATTCGAACGTTACAAGATTCCAAGAACCTTCGTCACTTCGGCATTGTTTGTAAACACGTGTGAAGTGCCGGCTGACGTCACGGTGCGCGTACGAATGACTGTATGATGAACTGTTTTTTTGTGTAGAGCCGCTTTCGTTCTAGTGGTTATACAGTTTAACACATTATATTATTGTTGATATTATTGCATTATCAATAATATCAACAACTATTATAGTCATAATATGCAATACTTGAGGTATAATATCAAATTATCTTACGTGAAACCTGGTAGATCTAATCCACACCACAACGGCATTAGAACTAGCCAACTGAATAACTACTGAGCTACCGACCCGATAACTTCATTACAATCCATTTTATTATGTCCTACCACACGTCACTACGTCAAGCATCAACCGCCATTTTAAACCAATCACAGATCATCATACGTTTTGGCTTAATAACTTCTAATACTTACAGGTCATAAACAAATCTTATGTAGTGAAACCGTTTTAAAACATTTTAGGGTAATTAAGCAATTTGTCTTGGGCCAGACATCAAGAGCAAATAGATGCGCCTGCGGGATTATTAGACAATACAATTGTTCCTGTAGACATTGATCATGTCGAATAACACTTAAAAACTTTTCTGTACTTGTTTTATTCTTACTTATTTTATTTTTAAATTATGTTTACTATCAAGAAACCAATAAAAATGTGCTAAGCCATGTTATAATTTACCTTTATACCTTATTTTTTAGTTTTTTGGGTTTTTACCCACTATCTGCGTTAATGCGACGCATATATTCGTAAACTAGAGACGTTTATCTAAACATCTTACCCTATTTTTTTTTGTTTTGTTTTGATCCTGCCACTTAATATGCCTGCTTAAGAGCGTTGATCGCGCGCGGCCTGGCAACGTCGCATTTCTAGAGGTTTTTCGTGATTATTTCATTAAATTTAAATCAAAGAACGATTTCCTCTGACAAATTCTTAGATCGTTGATATTTTTTGACAGTTATTTTGGTAATGGTAGTGTGCGTCCACAGTGAATGCGCGGTGACTAGGGCATAAGGCGTGCGCGACGGCGGGGGCGTGCGGTGACCACAGTGACGAGCGAGCTGTTGTAGCGATTATGACGTATTTCAGGCGTTGCAAACCATGAACGAGGATTTGGTATTTTTAGATAGCCCGTGCCAATATTTTACTATATCCTGAGTAAAATATCACCTAAAATCACCAGAGAAGATTCAAACTTCATTTTATTTTGCTCCATGTTTTGCTGCATAATTTACTTGTTATTGTGCGATTACTGTGGTGTGGATGTTTACTGTGCCATAATATCTGGTTTAGATTGAATCGTATTTATAAAAAACTACAGTATTTACTCCCATTTTACAAAAAAAAAGTTTGCAGACTCTCTTATACCTATATACCTCTGTCACCCACACATTAAGTTGCTTGCTGACTAGGTCCGTAGTGTGGCCATAACGCGCGGATAGGAACGTTTGAAAACTACGCGCGCTATCTCGTTCGGAACCGTTGCGTAAGGCGCCCGCCTTAGTCACCACTATGGACGCAAACGGTGGTTTCATATGTTTGATATTTCGCGCCCGTCGTCGTCGCCACCGCGCTAGGCCGGCAGTGTAGATGCACACTTAGAAAATAGAAAATAATTTACAATATGTAATTTTTTAGGAGTAAATTCCAAAATAACTGTCAAAAATAGCATACATACTTATAAATACATACGAGTGTGTGTAGCCACAATTGAATTGTTAGTTAATCATATGAGCGTTTTGGATGGTATGTCTGTTAGCTCGTAAGACCAATTGAATAAATAAATAAATAAATACCAACGACCTAAGAATTTGTCCGAGGCAATTGTCCTTAGATTTAAATTTAATGAAATAATCACGAAAAACCTCAAGAAATGGGATGTTGCCAGCCCGCGCGCGAAGTAAAATTAAGCAGGTTTAGCTGCAATAGCATCTGTTATTTTTGCATCGCATCACACAACAATCTCGCGTAGGAACACTTGACTGTTGTTTGTGTCACTGAACTTAGGAAACACGGGAAAATGGTGCGCAGTTTTACGTACCTACCTAGAAATGTAATGATGTGTATTTCTTTTTAGTTATAGGTCTATTTGCTTGTTTTGATGAAAACATTGAACCTGTTGATGGGATCTTCTGTAATTTTATTTGTCTAAAGAAAAAATATGCCAAGTGCGAGTCGGACTCACGCACGAAGAGTTCCATACCATTATCTATAAAAACGGCAACAAAATCACGTTTGTTGTATGGGAGCCCCCCCCCCCCTTTAATATTTGTTTTATTTTAATTTAATTCATATATAACTAAATATTCTGTGAATATTTCATGCGTCTATCTGTTGCCGTTATCAATATCGAGCAAAACGAGCAAAAAATCACGTTTGTTGTATGGGAGCCCCCTTAAATATTTATTTTATTCTGTTTTTTAGTATTTTTTGTTATAGCGGCAACAGAAATACATCTGTGAAGATTTCAACTGTCACGGTTCATGAGATACAGCCTGGTGACAGACGGACGGAAATCGGAGTCTTAGTGATCTCGTTTTGCCCTTTGGGTATGGAACCCAAAAAATCCTGTACAAAGGCGGACCTGAGCCATTTTCTACTAGTCTTTCAGTGAATGAATGTTAGTCGGTATCGGTTACAATCAATCAATAATATTATATCGGTTTATCTCGATTAGTGTATAAAGTATTAGCCAAACATCCTGGTATGTATAGAGCAGTGTGAATGTACTGCTTGTTTCGTTGCCTAAACGTGTAAATAAACTGTTTACAAATTACGCCATTGACTGGCTTTGATAAATAAGGCTGTGATGTTGTTACGAGGTGGAGCGAGCGCGATGGATATTGATTAACTTTCCATTTGGATTAAGATTGCGTGAAATCCTAACTACTTATTATTATTAAAGTGAGTTTGTTTGTTACGCTTCCACGCTAAAACGGCTGAACGGATTTGGATGAAATTTGGCACATGTGTAGACCATAACCTGTAGAAGAACATAGGCTACTTTTTATCCTGTATCGCAGACGTAATCGCGAGCAACAGCTAGTTAAATATAAAAGTGCAGAATTTCTTGTCGATCAAAAATTTTATATGTGCTCCTTTCAAAAAAAGTGAATCTATTTGTTAGAACTGTGTCATGTTGCCGTAACTGAAAAATCCAAGCGTGGAGAAAAATCTCATAGTTTTGAGGCTTTCTGAAATTCCATCTCTGAACGCTAAGATTCTGAATCTGAACGCTTTCCCATGTCAGACAGCACCCTGCAAAAAGCTTTACCTTACAGCTTACACACTGTTCTGATTTTGTCATCAAGTAAATAATTTTTACTAATAGTTCTGCGAACAGTAACCTTGCGAGCACAAACTTTTTTGCAAAAATTAATATAGGTACCGCTAAAGCCTCGTTTTAGAGAATTCTGATAATTATTTTCAGAATTCTGTGGTTTTATGATGAGAAGGTGGTCCCAGGTGCTCCATCAACCCCTACATAGTAGTAAAAGTTCCAATTCCACTGGTAGAAATGTAAAAGTGAGAAATTTACTGCATTTTGAGGCGCTATTCTGCTCATCACGCCGAAGATCCTCATCAGATCTTCACCAAATTTTTATGAGACCAATTTAAAAGTTGTATCTTTCAAATAAAAAAGAATCATCGAAATCGGATCTCATAAGGCGGAGATATCCAGTAGCCCCCTTTTTGCCCCTTTTTGGAGGAAGTACCTGCCCCTCCAATAAAAAATCCCCTACGACTAAAAATTCTATAAAGTCGTAAAACGTGTATACCATGTTTCGTCCAGATCGGTTGTAGAGGAGTAGCAACAAACAGACAGACGAAAGTATATTTTGCCAGACTTGAAGCAGAGACGCTTCGCTCGCTCGGTCAACACAGGGCGTAAGGGTAAACAGTGGCAATCTTTTAAGGGGTCATAGTACTCATCATTATGAACAACTTTTATTATGGAACCAAATCTGAAATCGCCTGTTCCCTACATTTTGACGAAATGCAAACATGCATAATGTAAGGTAAGGTGTTTCGGGCGGGACGCATGACGCCTTCTTGCGTACCGCCCGTGACGCTGGGAGGGGTGCCGTTAAACAGGGTCAGCCAGTTTGTGTACCTTGGCCATGTGGTAAACGAGGACCTGGCTGACGATCCGGATGTAGAACGGGAACGCAGGGGGCTGGCGGTTCGGTGTAACATGCTGGCCCGCAGGTTTTTTAGGTGTAGTAGGGAGGTAAAAAAGACGTTATTTAGGGCCTACTGGCAATCTGTGGGTCAGTTACACACAGCGGGTCGTCAGCGCCCTGCGGGTCCAGTACAACAATGCTTTCAGGTTGCTGATGGGACTGCCTAGATATTGCAGCGCCTCAGCGATGTTGGCGGACGCACAAGTGGATGGCTTCCATGCCATAATCCGTAAGCGAGCGGCATCGCTGATGCGCAGGGTGAGGGACAGTTCCAACAGCTACCTGAGAGTAATTGCTGAGAGGTAGGAAAGTCCTCTATGGAGGCAGTGGATATACATCCACGTTAAATAGTTCCTCATGTATATGTACTAACATTTATTTTTAAGTTCTTTTTCATGTATTTACTAACACTACACACATTAGTCTGAATTAAAGAAACTGAATTGAATTGAATAAATGCACTGAACAGGAGGAGCTCGTGGCTAAGTAATAACAGCCGCACGGGTCGATCCATCAGGTTAAGCTACGCTTGCCGGGGTTGGTCAGTGGATGGGTGACCATCTTTACATACCGAGACTCCTCCGTGCCTCGGAAAGCACGATAAGCCGTTGGCCTCGGCTGTCATTCGTGGATCTTTGACAGACGTTACGGGTCGTCAGAAGCCCGAATGTCTGACAACCAGTCTTACCAAGGGGTATCGTATTACCCAGTTACTGGGTTGTGGAGGTCAGATAGGCAGTCGCTCCATGTAAAATAATGGTATTTAGCTGCATCCGGTTAGACTGGAAGCCGACCCCAACATAGTTGGGAAAAGGCTAGGCAGGTTGAAATGTACTGAACAGCTGAATTTTTTTCGCGATTTCAGGTTTGGTCACATAAACTCCCATATTAAAAGGATTTCATAATGACGAGTACCCCTTAAAAGATTGCGACTGTTTACACTTCCATCCTGTATTGTAATAATTATATTTAATTGCACACATTGAGCTGGAAATAGTCAGATCTTTTATCTCACGAATAAATATTGTGGTTTGATAGCTTTTGAATATAAATTATGACAAACTGTCATATTTATTCTTCAGATACTTAACAGTTATCTGACTAATGAAAAATCTGCGTTTGTGCCTTAGGACAGCTGTCCGAAACAGTTTTGGTCCATTTATGTTTCTTAACTATGTATACTAGTAGGTACATATTTTTTCTATAAAGGTACCTCGCCGAGATGGGCTGCAGACCGCAAACTGCAAGCGACACCACTTGTTTCTATGAATCTCTATGAAATTGATTTCGAGCGCGGCAACACTGCGGCCTAAAGCCGCGGCGCGCAGCTACCGCAGACTGCAGCGCCAGTGGTGTCACGAAGCGCTGAGTTCACACGTACAAAAATGGCGACTTTTTCAAAAGATGATGAAGATGCTGGTCATCCAGTCCTATGATACATCCAATTCAAATTACCGCAATAATTTGGCTGACATTGAAGGTACTGGAGTGACTGAGGCATGGTTCTATGCATTGTGCAGCCGCGGCAGGCCGCCGCGCTTGGAATAGAAGCAACCGCGATCGCAGGCAGCACTGCGGTCAACCGCAGCCGCAGGCAGCACTGCGGTCAACCGCAGCCGCAGGCAGCACTGCGGTCAACCGCAGCCGCTAGGCGCAGTGTCGCCTGCGGTTGCCCATCTCGGCCCTTGTTCTTCCTTCTCGGTCCTTTGTACCTTAAATCTTGCTAGTTATATACCTACTAGTCTGGAAGTTTTTCCGACAAACTCAAACTCAAAGCATTTATTTCAAATAAACCAATTACAGACACTTTTGAATTGTCAAAGGGTCGATCAGTCAGAAAGATGAAGCTAGTTGCCCATTCCAAAGCGTAGTAGATCCCTATGGAGAAGAACGGGCAAGAAACTCCACGGACACTCTTTTAAATCATAATATTTTTACAAAATATTGGTTACATCATTCATGTTAAAAATATACATGTGAGAACAATGTAGAAAGACGTGCACGTTAAAAAGCGTCCGTAATAAAAAGATAAAAACTAAAACAACTAAATTAAATATTAAAATAAAAAATAAGCCATGGCAGCTAAGAGACGACCAGTCCCAACTGACGGCGCCCGTTCACGAACATGACGCATGGATCAGCACCAATTAGCTCAACCATTTTGAAGGGAACTTAATGATCCAACACACACGCCACCACCAGCGAGACATTTGAGTGAGCATGACATACTGTCAACCGCCAGGGCACACTCAAGACACATGCATCAATAAGCATTGACCTATTTTCAAACAGAGACGAAACGTATGTGGGGAAACCCGTACTTGCATCTATAATCTATACAAATAAATAAAATTTAAGTGTCTGTTTGTAATGTCAAAATAACAGCTTTTTACTAAAAAAAGAAAGTATATACGGTACTCATAATCATAACAAAAACACAGTTTTTAAAATTTTTGTCTGCGTTTGCTCAGGCTATTCTCCGAAACGGCTGTAACGATTTTGACGGGACTTTCACTGACAGGTAGGTGCTGTTATAAGGAGTAACTACTTTTATTTTGGAAAAAGAACTAGAGTTCCGCGCAAAACAAATAAAACCCACGAAATTGTGAACAAAAAATCGAATTTGAAAAATTATTTTTGCATATGGTAGCCCAACTCTCGAGGATGGTTATAGGCTATTTAACATCACGCTACGACCTTTAGGAGCAGAGCAAATAGAAAAAAGTCTGAAAGAACACTAACCAAAAAAAAAGTTATAGCGCGGGCTATGGCGCGGGCGGGCGATGCAACGCGGCGCGGGGCGGGGGACGAGGGAGCGTTATTTTAGTATATAGGGTGACAGATACACATGATTGTGCTCATGATAACAAACAACTTTTACCATGGGACCAAAAACCTGAAATCACGAAAAAAGAAATCTGCTGCTCCCTACATCTTGACGAGTTATGCGAACATGAATGTATGGGACAGCAGATTTTTTTTTCACGATTTCAGGTTTGGTCCCATTGTAAAAGTTGTTTGTTATCATGAGTATAGGTAAGCATGTGTTTAAGTATCGGTCACTAATTACCAGTCACCCTATATTGTGTATCTTACGACTTCCACGCGAACGAAGTTGCGGAGCACAGCTAGTAGCTAAATAAATAAACTCGTGTACCTATCTACGACTGAAACCCGTGTATGTGTCTCATATTATGTACATTATGTAAGAAAATTGTACGTTCTTGTGCATCTACGCATCACGTTTGCAACTTGTTTGAACTGCTTTGGCTCCGTTGACAGACTTTATGTTTGTTCTATAATTAGACGCGAGTCTAAATTAGACATGTTTTAAAATATGAAGTGTTTCATAACAAGCGACACGCCTTTATTTGAAGAAGAGGTAGGTTTTTCCTTCCGGGGATTTTTCATCCAGCATTAGATTTTGTAGAATACCTCGGCGTTTATATCCACAGAACAGATAAAGAGATCTCTTTATCTTTTCTGTGTTTATATCCAACTAGCTGCGCCCCGCGAGTTTCATCCGCGTAGACCGGGATAAAAAGTAGCCTATGTGTTAATCCAGGGTATAAGCTACCTAGATACCAAATGTCATCCAAATCGGTCTAGCCGTTAGTGCGTGAAGAAGTGGCAAACATACAAACACACACACACAAACTTTCGCCTTTATAATTAGTGTGAGTACTCTGAGAAGAAAGTTCAAAGAAACCACCAACTCGGAGGTATCTTTTAAAGTCCAGACGTAATCTTGGTCGGATCATGTGAGGACCAGTAGATTGGTGCCTGAAATGGTCTTTTGAGGAAAGAACCACGCAGATTTTTCCAGTCAGTGCACGCATTTATCAGTAATCATGCAGCTCCACTCAGAACCTAAGGAGCTCAACGATTCGACGAACAATACCTACCAAAGAAAGGACATTTGTGTAGGCCGCATAAAGTACTAAAACTGCCTCATCATTAAAACTAACTGATACAAAGAAGATCCAAAAAAAAAAAACCGTTTAAGAGCGAGTCGAACTCGCGCACCGAGGGTTCCGTTCCGATCTCTGAAAAAATGTGCTATTTAAGATATAGTTTTATTTTTTCCGTAATTTTTACATAAACATCTATCACACAGTAAAATTTCAGATTTTTCTCTATACAAACTTCGGAGATAACGATAATAGAGGGGGAGAACGGTATTTTTTTTTTTTAATTTTTCATCAAAACTCGAAAACTATGCGGCCCAAAAAAGAAAAAAAATGTTTGAGAATGTGCTAACAGCGCTCTTTCATATGATACGCCACATGCCCTAGTATTCAAATTTTTAAGACCCCTTTTCAGTCCCCGTTGAAAAAAAAATATACATTTATATTTCTTTCTTATTTGCTAAAAAGTTGGGCAAACGTCATCTAAAATTATTCCAAATTTCAAGTTGATTGAATTAGTTCTTGACATATCTAGCTGTGACAGACGGACAGACAGACAGACAGACTGAGTCGCACCGTAAGGGTTCCTTTTTACCCTAAAAACAATGACCCACATATATATAATAAATATAGTAATCAAGGACTGTAGGTTGAACGAACTATACCTATTTCTATCTCTCTCAAAAGATAGCATTTGAGAAAGCTAGCTGATATTTCGTTATTGTTTATGAGGGCCACATGACCTGACTTAACTTTACTATCTAACGGTTCGCTTCCGCATTCAATTCAGCCCATCTCAGTCTACTGCTGTACACAAAGTCACAACAGACGGTCCTCAGCATCCGTACCTATATCTACAACTCTCACTACGTAAGCTGAGTTGATTAGCACCATATCGACGGGTTTGGGGACAGCCCAAGTAACGTCTGCCTATTTACCTTCTGTGCTGTAACCGCTACTTTACAATTAGCACCTTCCAATGTGTCATCGACAGAAAATACCCTGCCTTTGTAGTAGGATCTGAGTCAAACGGACAAATCGTGGAAGTGATTTACCGAGAATAGTTGTACAGGACAGCATAGAACTGTCAGTCTTGCAAGATGTGGTCATAATACAGATATTATTGATCATTGTGCTTTTTTTTTTGTATTTTGTGGTTTTTTTTTTACTTGAGATTTTGGTCAAGACGAAGTGAAAGTCGCGACTTCCTATCAGGAGTTACGATTTAATTTGAATGGAGTGATTACTGCGCTAGGAGAGTGGTTTATCGAATACAGAAAGTGACTTTTTGGAGAACTACACAGTTAAATCCCGATATTGCAGCTTCTTTTCCAAAATTAAACAAGTGAAAGCAATGTTATTGCTCACCTTAAGTGCACAAAGTCATTTCCAATCCCGAATCAGCAGTTTCAATTGTGTGACCTTCCAAGTCTCTTTGCTCGCGTGTTTGTTTATGTATTTGTGTGCAACGGCCAGGGCACTGACAGTCCTAACGTCGGTCCTCTAGTGTGAACTGATATCGTGGTACCGAAGTATTTGTGGGATAAGCAGTAGGTACCGACTTGGATCTACGGTTTGACTTTGAACGTGGGTATCCCCTTATCGTCACAATTAACGCCTATGGTGGCAATTGGTGGTATTGGCGGCCATAAAACTCTTGTGAGTATTAGTTTGTATTGATATTAATTCTCAATGTAACCTCGAACCTCATTCAGGTTTATGTGTTGTGGTAATAGATCTCCAGATCCGCAGAGAGACAGAGAAGGTGCTGGAATTGCCAGCAACAACATTCTTGATCTGATCTTTACCTACCAGTTATGGTCTCTTTGGCTTTGCCAATCATCAGAGAGCTCATGAAAGGAAAGAACATCTATTATAGTACAGTAGTATAGTGCGCGTCTTCTTTTTAAGGATTTTTTTTTAAGGAAAAGTCGAGATTTCACTTGACAGAGGGCTGGCTCGTTCTTTGGCCAAAGAATTAGCATTGCCATTCAACGTGGCAATGCTGCCAGCCTTCTGGGCACGTTTCACGATTACATCGATGCGGAGTGTCCTTTTGTTTTTGTATTTATTTGTACGTATATTTAGTTAGCTAGTCATTTACTTTAGTACCTACCTAGTGTAAATAGTGTTAACTTGTATATTGTATTAATAATGTGTAAATAAATAAAATTATAGTATCTAATCTCGAATCGAATGTATTATATTATATTGTATCCATATAATTATTATTTGCACGAAAGACAATCCCATTTTTATGTCCGCGCAATCACTGTCCATCCCTAGGTTGCCTGGAAGAGATCGCAGAAAGCGATAAGGCCGCCCTTTGTATGTTTTGTAATGTTTGATATATTATTTTGCTATGTATTTTCTGGTGTACAATAAAGTACCTATAAATAAATAAAAAAATAAAATAAAATCAATCTCGGAATACGATGTTGTGGTCTATTTTATACAGAGTAAACAGTACCCTACTGTGCACTAAAATTTGCTTTAAATCGAAGGTATTTAAATATGTTAAGAACTTAATAAGCTAAAAATTGATTTAAGTGTAGCATTTTGTCATAAATCTACATATAAACGAAGCGCGTTTAAATTCCGTTGCGCGTGAGTCTTCTATCTCGCGCGACAAACTAGACAGCCATAACGTCATTGCACTTACACCTGTGCTTACACACCGAGCTAAACCACGCTTCAATATATCCTCTTAAAAGAACGGCACCCGACTGATATTCAATTATAGGTTAGGTTGCAACTGTGACCAACCACGTGCGAGCCGAGCGAGCGAAGCGAGTGATGCTGCGGCAGCGACCGGCGAGCACTACTTCCAAAGGCTAGGCAGTTAACTGAACGGCAAAAAAAAAACTAGTTGGTTTCGCAACCAACCAGAACGTACGTAAATGTCGCCATTTACGTACTTATATATTATGATCTCTTCTGAACATGGTGTGACTGGTTCTCAAGACCAAATGTCTTTGCTAGTCATCAGAGAGCTCACGATATTATGTAGAAAAATATATTTTCGTTTTTTGCCACCGACTTCCGGAATTAAAGTTATTTTTCACTTTGTTTTCTTTGTTTTTGGAAGTCGGTTGTATTTTTTTGTAAAAAAGTTTTTATTTTTAGCTTTTTAGTTGAGGTACCTACCCCACGCAAATTCTAATACCACACCTGCAAAATAAATTAGAACATCATCCACATAAAACGTGCTAACGTAAACGATAAACGAAGCTAACTCAAAAACTGCCCCGCAATGTTAGTAAATTTTATATGGGATCAACTTTGAGGTATTTATACCCTCTCGAATAAAACAAAAAAAAATTAAAATCTGACAACTCTGTAAAAAGTTATGCATGGTCATACAATCTGCCTAGCCTTTTCCCACCTACGTTGGGGTCGGCTTCCAGTCTAACCGGATGCAGCTGAATACCATTATTTTACATGGAGCGACTGCCTATCTGACCTCCACAACCCAGTAACTGGGTGATACGATACTCCTTGGTAAGACTGGTTGGCAGATTTTCAGGCTACTGACGACCCGTAACGACTGTCAAAGATCTACGAATGACCGCCGGGACTTTCCGAGGCACGGAGGAGTCTCGGTATGTAAAGATGGTCAACCATCCACTGACCAACCCCGGCAAGCGTAGCTTAACCTGATGGATCGACCCGTGCGGCTGTTATTACTTAGCCACGAGCTCCTCCGTGCGTGGTCATACATTAAAAAAAATAATAATACGTCTCGACTTGAGAACCTCCTTCTTTTTTTTCGTCGGTTAATAAAAACAGAAAAGATGTCCCTGATACTGATTTGTAAGTCACAGAGATAAGGAGGTTCTTCGTAGGGAAATACACGGTAATAAACTGCAGTCACACATTGCCACTGACAGATATTAATGTAATTAAGATTATTTTGTAGGTAGGTACTACTGATAGTGATTATTATGCTAACAAATTGAAGGGGTAATTGTCCGTCTGTACGTACTCGATAACCTATCAGAGCCTTGTCAGTTCGACTTATGTCCACTTGCTATCTGTGATCCATAGATGCGGATATAATAGAGTTTTTGATCGTATCCATCCGTGTTGCTCAGCACGTCGATTCTGTAAAATTCAAACAACAACTCGCATCTCACATCGCTATTCACTCTCACTCGTAAAATAGATGCTTTTTATTTGACACTTTGAATCGGGTTCGAGTGCGAAGTGAGCGTCGAAGTGACGGGGGAATTACCTTACTGAATGCCACTTCTTACGTCATCTCATACTTTAACTGTCAAAATCTTACGGTCAATTTAGTTCAACTCGCTGACACGCTCGCAAGGGTAGCGCTAGTGTAAATTCGAATTATCAACCGAGTTTTTATAATGCCAATCAAGAAACTCACAGCGGATTTAGATTCGAAGTTTAAATGAAGAATGAGGTCTTACAGAATCACACGGACACGGCAGGTATCTATTTCAATGCCTTTTTAATATAGACATGAAACTGCTATACTTATAATTAATATATAGAGGCATGAAGTACTGGGTGTAAAGTTCACTCATCCTCCATAGAACAGGGAGGATCCTCCGATCAGATGAGTGTTGTGTCTGGTAGGCTATACTGCCCAACATTTGATGTCGGGACGTTATATTTGCTAGTCGCACGGTAAACTCTGCTTGCGCGATGCAGGATTTTGCGTGATGTCAATGTGATATGCGTATAGTTCGCATGTAGTGCTGTAGATTGCATTGTATATTCCAAATTGCTGATATTGCCTTCCATTGCAAGAATAAATTGAACCAAGATGTCATTTTATTATTTGACACATGGGCAATATTTTAGTCAAAAAAAAATAGGTTGTGTTTTATTGGCGGTAATATAAACAAATTGATTTTTTTTGGATATTGAAAAAATACTAAGCCATCTATTTGTTCTAAAACAAAATTCATAATCTAGCCTAGTCTATCCACTTTAAGAAACAGAGATTCTTTCATAGCGATTCATAGGAATGTTTTGTGTACAAGCCGTGTATAAGTGGCTAGGCGCCCCGTTGCGCGTGCACAAAAAATGGTTGGGGGCGTGCGAGGGGGCGTCACGCGGGAGAGCCGCGTGTGTGAGTGGTTAATAAAAGAGAATTTCCTACTGGAACAACCAATCTAACACTTTTCCATAGGAAAATACACCCAGCAAGTAAGTAATCGTGTGTGTCGTGTCGTGGCCACTAGTCCAACGAAGCAGTCATACCTACCAGCTATATGGAATAATTTTTAAGATTACGCGGTACCGGTTCGTGTTCAGTAGAACGAAAATATCGATCGAGAAAGTTTTATGAAAATAAATTAACGCTACTAAAGAAATGAATCATTTGAAACAGCACATATTGTTTGTAAAAGTCTGCTGAACGAAGTCTGGCGTTTCAACTATCACATAATTACAATACCTAGGTACTACTAATGGCAAGACGGTCAGTGCAGCGCAAGGAACAGATAAATAATAATTTATTTGCTAAGTTTTTGCGATAAAAAAAGTGTAAACAGTTGCGTGAAATAGTGAACTATCTTATTAATTCTGTTAAGTAATAATATTAATTACTGTAAATAATAACATTCAGGATCAGGTTGGTTTTTAGAAATTACTTTTTGAACTTAGATACTTCGGTTGGGTCTGGCGTGATCTTTAATTTAGTAAACGCCACCATTTTGTTAGTTTATGCTTGTTCCTGTTTAAATATTAGTTTTTGCCCGCGGCTTCGCCTGCGTGGATGTCGGAAAATATCCCACGGGAACGTACTACCGGGAAATCCTTCCTTATTCCTTGTCTACATTATAAAGGGAACCTCTTTGCAAAATTTCAGCTTTCTAGGTTCAAGGGTTTGGGCTGGGCGTTGATGAGTCAGTCAGTCAGGACTTCTCTAAATTTGAACAGGGTTATTGGTACACCAACAAGCTCTTAAGGGGTCATTCTACTTATCATTATGAACAACTTTTACTATGGGACCAACATGAAATCGCGAAAAAAAATCAGCTGTTCAGTACATTTATCTACATCAAACTCGTCAAAATGTAGGAAGCAGGTGATTTTTTTTCGCGATTTCAGGTTTGGTCCATAGTAAAAGTTGTTCATAATGATGAGTACAAAGACCCCTTAAGAGGTGGTTGGTGTTTCACCAATAACCCTGTATAGGTGGTGATTATTATCCCAGTCTAATACTGGTATTCAGCTGCATCCGGTTAGACTGGAAGCCGACCCCAACATAGTTGAGAAAAGGCTAGACCGTAGATGATGATGACTAGTATTTTTTTTAATTTACGTAATCATGATCTGAGAATTCCAAGACATTTTCTGATGATTATGATCTTTTTAGCATTGTACTGCTTACCTGTGATGAACGTCGAAGCACGTTCGCCGTTCGCCGCGCGTAGCCATCATACAGACAGAACTTGCAAACTATGCAATAATAAATTTTTGCGAAGTTGACAGAAAAATCATGTTCATTCAGTTACAAAAGTAAAAAAATGCAGTTTACATTAAACTCAAACATAATTGGAATAACTGGCGAAATGTGGGTGGCATGACACCTCTGGCCTCTGCCTAACTCTTCGGGGAATAGATTGTGCATACAGGTGGTTATGTTGACATGGGCACAGGAAATATTTTGTAATTAAAAAGGTTATAATATGTATATGTAAAGGGGACGTGTCTGCTGTCAGTTATCGGTATCTTAACCCTGGGCCACGAGTACTTAGTTGACTAACGATAGATTACAGACATACCTAATTAGTGCTCCAATGTTTCTTAGCTTTAAGGACTGTGATCATTTGTGAATAACTAAATTAGTTAGCTACCTCAGATCCAGTAGGGTCCTCTCTGGATCTTAATATTACCTCGATTGACAATTCAACTCTTATTAGGTACGTCGGTAGTCTATTCTATTCTATTTTTGTCTACCTACGGCAAATGGAAGTGCCGATGTCGACAATTCTGCCAAGTGCGGAAATAAAAGAGAATATTATTTTCACAAAATATTCTTAACATCCCATCCATAATCTAAGTTTTCTGTAGTTTTGATTACATTAAGCATGTTACAAATTATATTTTTGATGTGTGAGAAATAATGAATCGGGCCAAGATGGGATCCCTGAGTAAACAACAACAGAAAAAAACAAAGAATCGAAGATTTTTTTCTATATCAATATTACAAATATGTAAGTATCTGAGCTATGCCTGCCAGTATTTTTTTTTTCTTACCAAGAAGTATGTCGTTCTCACTACTTTTTGATCCCCCCTCGTATATATTTAGATAAGTATGCATGAGGCGTTTTGACTTCAGTTAGCAATGTACAAATTGCAAAGTAACAGTGTACTCATTGTTGAAAAGTCTAATAATAAATAAATTACTATCTCTTGTAAAAGTAATTACTTCTGTTGTTGTCAATTTAAAATAAGAATACTACAGATAGGTCAGTCATTTGTCGGTGGATACTGTGGTCTATTGTGTTGCAAGACTTATTTATTTGTTGTGACTTGAGAAGTTAAAGATTTAAATACATAGTGAGTCTGTGATAACGTGATTGTAAGTGAATTAGAGATCATGTATTACGGAAGGAAACGCATAAGTTTTCTACATGCGAACATGATAAAAAGGTTTGTTTACTAGCTGTAAAAACTAACATCGGGCCTTTATTCCTAGTTTGTAGGTCTTTATTGTTTTTTTTTTATTTTTTTTTTCTTATGTATTTTTTTTTTGGTTTTTAATGTTAATTTTGTTAAGGTATGCTCCGTTTATACTGTTTGTATTTCCCGTGCGTGTCCCAAGTAAAATATTTTTCTTTCTTTCTTATTTCTCATTAAACAAAATAAATTAATAAATTTAATACAACACGTCCTAGTTTAGTTTTCAGGAGTTTTACAAAATCGAGCATATAAGTCTAATTACTCTAAGGGATCAAAAACCAAATTTTTACAATATTTAAAACAACTAACTACTCGTATCTACACTAGGTACTAAATTACAAATAAATACAAAAACAAAAGGACACTTTGGCGTCAAAGCACTCGTCCGCATCGCTGTCATCCGGAAACGTGCCCAGAAAACTGGCAGCATTGCCACGTTGAATGGCAATGCTAATTCTTTGACCAAAGAACGAGCCAGCCCTATAATCACGTGAAGTTTCGATCTGTCGGTGAGTTTCCTTAAAAAGGAGACGCTCACTCGGGCCTACTAGTACAGACGCCAGCACATCAAGCTACTACAATCTGTCAAACTTCTTTAATAGATTTTCATCTTTATCGCTAAAGCAAGGTTCAAGGTTGATTGGGAAAATTTGACAGTTTCAGGTGGCTTGATGTGCTGGC
Organism: Cosmia pyralina; assembly: GCA_946251885.1. NCBI lineage: Eukaryota > Metazoa > Arthropoda > Insecta > Lepidoptera > Noctuidae > Cosmia > Cosmia pyralina. The sequence goes on from OX276351.1 coordinate 24,841,377, forward strand.
GTCTGTACCTACTAGCCTAGAAGGTTGATTTTTTTGATACAAAACATTCTACCACAACTGACTAAAGATGTCAACATAGGAAATTTTAAAATGTTTCATATCTCCAGACTTATGATTTTTTTCTCAATGGTGGCGCTAGTTGGCATTACTACTCATTTTGCCCTCCTTGTGAGCACCAGCTTTTAGCGCTTAAAAAGAGTGTCAAAAAGCCTATTGCCATTGAACAGGCACAGTCCAGACAGTCACCGCCTCAGGTATGTGAGCGGTAAGGAAGAGCGCGACTGACAAGATTGGCAGAATGAGCTAGCTAAACCATTGTCTACCTCCCGCGTCTCATCGCTTACGTCCTACCTCAGGCGGTGACTAGCACATGCGCGCGCATTTACTAATCGTTTTCTAACAGAAAAAACTAATTCCACCAAAAAAATTTTCTTGTAAAATGTTGCCAAGATGAGACCATATGACTCACACTGTCAAAAAGTTATCAGATCTCATGTAGAGCTTCTAACTCTACACGCCCTAACTCTACAAGACCTAACCTCCACAAACTCTACACCTTAGTCAAAATATGAGGCTTGGCCGATTCCTTACTACAAGAATTATTGTTTAACAGAAAAGTAATGAATAGTGAATACATTTTTCACCTTACGTCCATGTGACGGTAGCGAAACGGCCAAGCTACACAGGTATTTTGACTTTTGTAAGTTGCTTATGACAATAACTTTTTATTTTGGTTTTATGTTGGATGGGGGGTGATTTACTAAAAATCCTGAAATATGTATTTTATTATTTATAACAAGGAGTCCCTATATCAAATTTCAAACCTCTAGCATCAAAATTTGCGGAAGTTTCATACAAACTTCCATCCCCTAGTTTTTCCCCCTGGTTGGGGGGTAAAAGTTCCTTTAGAATGTTTTTGTTGTTTATGTGTGTACTTATACTAGCTTACATACCAATTTCAGGTTTTCTATGACTTCATGAAGTAGGTACCCTAAGAATTTTGATGATCATCAGTGAGTCAATGACGAAATCGGGGTATTTTAGATATCAATAAAATCGAAAGTAGGTATATGAACTATGCAATTGAAACTTTATGTTTAACAAGTCTACTATTGACATCATATCCCGAGAATTTTGTTTATCTGATACCAAGTTATGAGGTTTCAAAAAAACGACGAAGCGCTTCGAGAAAAGGTAGGTAGTGCCCTTGCGCTTCGCTTGGCTCGTCTTGGCCGCACTATCGTGCCCCCAGATGAAACTATTCTTGACAATAAGACCAAGAAAGGTAGATGTGTAACGCTATTTTCCGAAATTATTTTAGATTGACTCATCAACGGATATGAGAACTCATGTCAATCATCTCGCTATGTGTTAAGTAGGTACACAAAGATTAGTTAATCTCAGTCACAAAGACTAGTACTTTTTCGAGATAAAAAAGATAATGTTTTCCACGAACTCATTTCATGCATTGCTCATTATTGAAGACTTGTGAAAACACAGGTAAGTGTAGTGTTGGTTTAAGAGTACTTTCACAAAGGTTTATTAAATTATTAGCTATGAAAATATTGGAGTGGTGACTAGTGAGATTATCTCATAGTATAATACTGAAAATTATACTCTCATTTAGAGAACGCGGTGAGTATAGCTGTACGATTTTGTGGTGTGGTGCATTATATTCCTTGCACTTATTTCTTTGTTGTTTCTTTTAATAATGTTATTATTGCTGTTTTGTATGTCTTTAACATAGTTTTTTTTATTTCTTTATTTTTTTATTTTCTGTTTTGATATAGCCTGTACACCTCGTGCAGCTGTAGGGAACGATGTGTAGAACTATAACTGTGATTATTCCGGTATGTCAATACGTCTTCGATGTCACGATTTCTAAACCTGTGATGTATTGATTGCATCGATGTTAGTGTACCCCGTTTACATTTAGCCTTTCCATTGCCATTCGCGCTGCCGGAAATATTTTCCTTAATATTGCTGTGGCAACGTCAAGGGAAATTAATGTTTACATTGCCGCGTCACATGTTTTTCAATGGAGAATGTAGAAATTCGATATCAAGTGAGCGAGAGAGCAATACCTACATAAACACTCATTTTCGCTCGTGTTTGCGCGGCCCTTTGATGTCCGCCAAAAAACCGCAGGGGATCGGCAGGCAAGGCAAGCGGCAACGTCAACGGCAAGGGAAGCGACCTGTTTACACATTCGCGTTGTCCATTTTATTTCTCATTTCTTTGCAAGTTGCCGTGGAAATGGGCTGAATGTAAATGGGGTAATGGACATATTGGAACTGTTATAAATCGTCACGCAACGAAAAAGCGTTATGCCCCCTTTATTAGATTTTTCTCTCTCGCTGTCTCTTTCTAATAAAAAAAAGAAAGAGACAAAGAGAGAGAGAGAGAGAAAGTGTGAATTTGGTCAAAATGAAAATCATTTCCAAATTTTCGTCATGGGTGTCGTTTTAATCGTTTTCGAGGGTGCTACAAAGTCGATAGTGAAGTCAAAATTTAAATCCAAGATGGCGGCTGTGAACATTTTGTTTTTGTTTTAAATCATCCGTGAGAAGGAACTTAGTTCCTGAGGGGGTCCCCAGACTGCACACGTTTTTTTTAATCTAGTGCAGACATAAGAACCAAAATTATCTCGCAGGATAGATGGCGCCAGCTTGTTGTCGATTTTACTACTACAACGTGACGTTTTGCATCCTCGTCAAATTTAAGGGTGTGGTGTAGGGTATGGGACAGTGGAATTTTTTTTCGCGATTACGATGTTGGTCCCATGGAGAATGTTGTTCGGTTTGATGTTCTGTACCACACTCTGAAATTTGACGAGGATGCAATTCGACACATTGTATTTACTCTGTAGTGATTGTAGCAGAACATCATCCAATCAATCATAGTCTATTTCATCATCTGCCGAGTCTATTCTCAACTATTTTGGGGTTGGCTTCCTGTCTAACCGGATGCAGCTGAATGCCAGTATTTTACTTGTAGCGATTGCCTATCTGACCTCCACAACCAAATTACTGGGTAATACGATACCCCTTGGTAAGACTGGTTGTCAGACTTTCGGGCTTCTGACGACCCGTAACGACTGTTACTCGTTCACAGTCTATTAATTACACAATTTGATATTCTTCTAGGAGCTCGTGGCTAAGTAATAACAGCCGCACGGGTCGATCCATGAGGTTAAGCTACGCTTGCCGGGGTTGGTCCGTGGATAGGTGACCATCTTTACATACCGAGACTCTTCCGTGCCTCGGAAAGCACGGTAAGCCGTTGGTCCCGGCTGTCATTCGTGGATCTTTGACAGTCGTTACAGGTCGCCAGAAGCCCGAAAGTCTGACAAGCAGTCTTACCAAGGGGTATCGTATTACCCAGTAAATGGGTTGTGGAGGTCAGATAGGCAGTCGCTCCATGTGAAATACTGGTATTCAGTTGCATCCGGTTAGACTGGAAGCCAACCCCAAAATAGTTGGGAAAAGCCTAGGCAGATTAATTGAATTTGATATTTCTAATTAAGTATGTTTAAAATGTGAGTAAAGCTAGAACGATGCATTAGGACTGTTTCTTTATATCCCATGCGCCATGTCCATTAAGGACCTATGAGATAATAGGTCTTTACCTATGAAATTGCCGTTTTGTATGAAAAAATTTAAATGAATTTTTTTCATGCATTTTTTATTTGTATTAATCGAAGTAATCACCCATGCAATCAATGCATCTTTGCCAACGCAGTGGCAGTTTATTGATGCCCTTCTTAAAGAAATCAGCTAGACGGGAGACAACAAATTCTTCAAAGGCATTTTGTACTGCCTCTCGGGTATTGAATTTTTTTCCCGCCAAGAAGTTATCCAAATTCTGGAAAAAGTAGTAGTCTGTAGGCGCAAAGTCTGGTGAGTAGGGCGGATGACGGAGAGCTTCCAACCCCAGTTCTTGCAACTTGGAGACCGCCTGATGTGCAGTATGAGGTCGCGCGTTGTCGTGCAGGAGCAGCGGAGACGAGCGATTGACCAATGCTAGTTGGAGATGTGCCAGCTTCTCCATCATTGTGTTCAGTTCTTCCCAGTACACATCTGACGTAATGCTCACCCCGTTTGGTAAGAAGCTGTGATGAATCACACCGGCGCTAGACCACCAAACAGTGACCATCACTTTTCTAGGGGTAAGTTTTCGTTTAGGGCATTGTTTAGGTGCTGAACCAGGATCCAACCAACTTGCTGAGCGCTTGCGGTTATCAAACAGAATCCATTTTTCATCGCAGGTAACAATGCGGTTCAAAATTCCTTCATTTGTGTGTCTGTTGAGCAGTGGAAGGCACGTCTCGACGCGTACTTCGCGCTGGCGATCATTGAGTTCGTGGGGCACCCATTTGTCAAGCTTTTTTACCTTGCCAATTTGACGCAAATGGACCAATATTGTTTTGACGCTAACGTCGAAAGCTGCTGCTAAGTCAGCCGTAGATTGTGTATCATCAGCTTCCACAATCGCCTTTAATTCGTCATTGTCGACAAAAGTCTTCGGACGACCGCGAGGTTCATTTTTCAGGTCGAAATTTCCAGAACGGAAGCGAGCAAACCAATAACAAGTGGTGCGTTGGTTTGTAGTGTTAGCTCCGTAAACGTCGTTGATGTTGCGTGCCGCTTGTGCCGCGTTGCTGCCACGACGGTACTCATATTCCATAATTACTCGAATTTTTAACGTATCCATGATGACGAAAAAGATTGAAATGCGATGAAAATGTAACACTAATCAATAAACAAATGACTACTTTTGGAAAAAAAAATCCATGTTTTTAAAATAAAATTAATTTGAAATTAGAATTCTTAGTCAAACAAAAATTATTTTGATTTGAAATGGCCAGTACTGCAGAACGGCAATTTCATAGGTAAAGACCTAATATATATGCCCGATTCCTTACCTTGCTTTTTCAAATCTTCGCCAACATCAAAGTTTGATAAAATACCCTTTTAACCTTCATAAGGCTGGTCTCTTGCAGACTGAAGAACCAGCATTATCTACCCAATGCTAAGACTACTATCCGTTATTCCCAGACATAACAGCGACCATCATCGAACTGATACAATAACTATACTCCATCGATTTAGGTAAAAATAAAGGTAAACAAAAAAAAAAAAAAAAACACTTGTTCGGTTAACCGATTAAACGAAATACCTGTCACTTCAGCTGTCATGCTACGACATATTTGTATTGTACTCTTCAATTTAACAACTTTATAATTCGTTGTATAACGTTGCTAAATTGAAGAGTACAACTGTGTCGTAGCATGACGACTGAAGTGACAGGTATTACGTTTAGTCGGTTAACCAGACACGTAGTGTTTACCGTTATTTAATTACCTAAACCGATGGAGTATAGATACTAAAACATTGTAATCAAGATGGTGTAACGTATATCTACGATTGTGCAACGTTGCCCTAGTTCCGAAGATAATTTTCTATGATTTACTTTTTTATCTTCACGTTCACGGTTATTGGTCATAATAGGCAATACATTATTGTACTTTTTATATTAATATTTTCATAGGACATAAATATAGTTATATAGTCGAGTTCAGGCGGCAGTCGCTTCGTGTAAACACTGAAAATATTCACGTTAAGATGGGAGGTTATAAGGAGATATTTGGGAACAGGCAAGGCTTTTTGAACACTGAGTGTAATAATAGATTGACGCGCAAACAAAAGTGCAATTGTATAGAACACCAGATTTTTTTTGAATAACCTGTGAAAGTTTTCTACGCTAGAATCATGCGCTGACTTCATGCTAACAGTTAGCTTGTCGATGTACTTACACCATGCATTAATGTTAATTCTTAATTATTAATGTTATGTTATCCCTTCCATCCTGCGCCGCGTGCCCAGCTGTCTGCCACTTGAGGAACTTATGACTGCGTCAGTGAACAGAGTTCGCGGGGCAGAATTTTGGGCTAAACATAATATTAAATTTTTTCAACCATATTTGCCATTGATACGCTATAGTGCGCGCGCAAGTGCTAGTCACCGCCTGAGGTATGTGAGCGGTGAGAAAGGGGAGATAGACAAAGGCAAAGCTAACTCAGTCTGCCAATTTTGTCAATCGCGCCTTCCCCCGTTTCACTGCTCACATACCTCAGGCGGTGACTAGCACTTGCACGCGCATACAAGAAGAAGAATTTAACGTTGATTATTTAATTGTATTGCTTCAGGGACGTGAATATGCACCATGTGGTGATGGCGACCATAGCAGCCGAACACATCCACTCACCCGTCATGGAGGCCGAGCTAGAAGTGGCGCTGGAGTTTGCTGGTTAGTATTCTACTATAAGTATCCACTGAGCGTTCAATGGGGTTGCTCACCGGAAGCTTCGCCGCAGGAGAGCGCTGTGTGTTTGTCACTTGCCAAAGTCATCTTGAAGACAAAGCGGCCGATCGGCGACAAGAAAAAACACTTTTCGCCATCTCGCGGTAAAGTTTTCAGCAAGGAACTCCATTGGCAGTTGAATGAAAGTAACAAACATTTAGCGCCATCTACGCGGAACTAATTTGACAGTTTTCTTCCCCATTGTGTCAATCTAGGGATTAGGTGGAATGACAGCTGACTAGCACCTAAATTTTTACGTTGATAGACTTGGGATCTATTTCACGATGTCCGAATAGCTAGCTAGCTAACTTACCGAATAAATTCAAAAATGGAACAGAATTCGTATGAAATTATCTGCCAAGCAAGTTAATGGGAACTTAATCGTAGGTGGTGAATCAGAACCTGGGTGTAATAATTAGCTTAGGGGACAAGCATATTGCCACCAACCGGGCACAAATACCTATAGGATCAATGTGGGTGTTACAATACTTACATCTCTGGCCAATATTTCGGGAAATACAGGCGTGTTGTTATGTTTTTGTGTAGTGTTGTGATGTGTTGGTAAGGTGGATGTATTTGAAATCTAGCTGACCCGACAGACGTTGTCCTGTCTAAATTTCAATAATTCATATAAAATTCCCATAGAAAATGTACTTTCAGTTTTCCAAAATTTTCCAATTTTCTCGGCAACTTTTCCAATTTTTCTCTTCTTAAGAACCTTCCTCTTGAATTACTCTATCTATTGCTGAAAACGTGCTGAAAACTGCATTCAAAACCCGTTGAGTAGTTTAAAAGAACTAAGCGAACAGACAGCGGAAGCGACTTCATTTTATACTATGTAAAGATCAGTCGGACAGGGTACTGTTTGGATGAAAGTGTGGGGGTGTGCGGCAAAGCTACGTATTGAGGATTTTTTCAACCTCGTCATAGCTATACCCACAGAACAGTTAAAAGAGGTGAGAGGATAAAAGACCTATTTATCTGTATATTATTTGTATTTATCTGTGTATATTTATCCTATATTTATCTGTTCTGTTGCTATTACTCGTATGAAACTGCGCGCTCACTGCCGCCTCCTTCGTATTCTTCCGTCTTCCATCCTTCTGGTGCAGGCTACTTCCGAAGTAGTTACTGTTTTCGGAATCCGTTCACCAGTAGTTACTTCGATGGACTGTAAAAAGAGATTTGAAGAGACTCATTTTAACATTTCAAGACAACGAAGAAAGATTTAAAACAATCCACGTTGACTGCCAGACATCAGATACAATATAAAATCTATTGTTCGCGGTCACCGTGTGTCCGCAGTGGCATTCAATGACTATACCTAATTACTTTATTAAGTATATTGAAATTGAATTACAAAACATGCCGAAATTACAGATAATAATCGATGGATTACATAAATTTGTATATACACACATCAAAAGTGTCTAGGGATCAAGCATTTTTATGCGGATTTCTTGAGATTGAGATGTGGCTTTGTAATAAATTTATGATTTTATAAATTTATATGGATCCTTTTTGGTGCATTTCATAATTTGAATCAGGAACTGTGAATCAAATTCGAGTAAAAGATGAAAATCAGCTGTCAATATTTTCCCTATAAAAACATACAACGCATTGAAGACATTATTAGTGCTACTGTTTCCCTACTACTGATTAAAACCAACGTTATTATGGAGCGGCGACGTCATTTAAGCAGGGAAGAAATGCTCAGAGCCGTGGGAATGATAGAAGCTGGTTCCCGGCAACGTACTGTGGCTTTAGCTCTGAATACAAGTCAGAGTGTTATCAGTCGACTTTGGACACGTTACCGAAGCACTGGTACCGTGGCTGAGCGCCATGGAGGACGGTATCGCTGCACCACACGGAGACAAGACCGATACATTCAAATCTTAACTCGAAGAGCTCCAACTATAACCGCCATGATGTTAGCCGTGAGGCTTCATCACTCTTCAGGGAACTTAATTAGCGACCAAACAGTCAGAAACCGCTTGCATGAAGTGAACCTTCATTCCCGAAGACCGCTACGGGTACCACCTATAGCAATGCACAATCGTAGGATTCGATATCAATGGGCTCTTGAACACAGAAATTGGGCAGAAGAACAAAGGCGTTTCGTGTGCTTTTCTGATGAGTCTCGTTTTGGTATGAGACCGGATACAAGACGTATACGACACTGGAGAACCCCTGGACGCCAACAGCGATTAAAATCCTGCCAGGAAGTCCATCCTTATAGTGGTGGAACCATCATGGTATGGGCGGGTATTTGGATCGGCGGAAGAACTGAGTTGATTTGGATCAGAGGCAACCTCAACGCTCAAATTTATGCTGAGACGATTGTATCAGACGTCATCGTTCCTCTACAAGTGCAAATCGGTCCCTTATTTCAGTTAATGCATGATAATGCACGACCGCACACCGCAAGAGTTGTAAGACAGACTCTCGCCGCAGCTAACATCAATGTCCTGCCCTGGCCTGCTCAGTCGCCAGACTTGAACCCGATTGAGCATGCATGGGATATGCTACAGAGAAGAGCTCTGCCGAATATGGAGGGTATCCAGTCGCAAGAAGACCTTTTTTTGTTGTTGCAACGAACATGGGCGGCCATTCCACAGCGTGATTTGGATGAACTCATTTTGAGTATGCCAAACCGATGTTCTTGTGTTGTTAGTGTTCGCGGTAGAAACACGGATTATTAATTGTTTAAGTTACCCAATAAAATTTTAAAGAAAACTGTTATTTCAGTCTTTTTTTCGAACTTTAATGTTAGTGGTTCAAATGTCAAAAATCCCTTTATTAGGAAAATGGCAAATTTCTTTATTAATGCAAAGGTGACTTGGTTTATCGTTACTGTGACAAACGAAAACACTTTATTTGATGAATCCTTAAAGAAAATTTTAATTAATATCAATCAGGAGAAAAGTTATTGCAAAAATATATGTTGATCCCTAGACACTTTTGATGTGTGTATTTTTGATTTTTTATCTGATAATCCTTGTCCTCTCTCCCTCTTGTAAACTCTTTTGTATTGTCTGTTGTTCCTTGTCTAAGTGTGCGCACTAGCATCAATTAACTTCGAATCATAGACAAGTAACTTTACTTATTTTGATCAAGTTATAAGGGAAGAAAGGTTTAGCTTGAAAAGGCCGCTGGGACAAACAGGATGCGAAAGGCGGAGAACACTTTAGTGGGCGTAATTTAGGGGCGCCTTCATGATGCCCTCAGGGCCCAGACAAAGTGACATTACATCAGTGATAACGATGATAGAGAGTCTAAAATTGTATGGGACTGACATAAGGTCCGAAAAGCTTATGTCAGTCGTGTTGAAAGTCGTTGTAGAAATACGCAAAGCTTTCCTATAAGAGCGGTGGAAACTCTTAACGGTCGCAATGACGGCTGTCATGAAAATGATGACAACAGCAAAGATTTAAATCGTTAGATTCGCCCTACCGTGTCAAAAGATAGTCGCATTTCTGTTTCGTTTTGACACCTCTGACACGCAATGACGCAGTGACTTCACTTGATTATCATGGAAACGCTGTTTAATAATGTGTGAGCTCACTCTTCTTAGTATGGACACTTTTTCTTGTGACTCGTACGGTGAGGGTAAATCTAGCGATTTAAATCTTTGGGGGGCGGGGTTTGACTAAGGGCCTGTTTCATCATCATAAAAATCCGGTGTCACACGTCATGTTTGGGCATAAATCGAACAGATTACGTGTGACTCCGGATTTTTTATTTGTTTGTCTTTCTCTAATTTCAGAAATAGTTGTTTGTGCAACAAGAGAGCAAAGTCGTTTTTTGCTGCGAGTGCTGATTTTGAATCCTGAGTGTGGCGAGGGATTCAAAGGCACGAGATGCAAAAAAACTTTGCTCTCGTGTAACACACATAAATTTTCACTTCAGCAGCAAGAACATTTTAGGAGATAAAACAATGAACAGGAATAGATTGAAATAACTATTTATATTGAATCAAAATAATTAACATTGTAGGTAGAGGTACCAATTCAATAAAATGGAACATTTTAAAAGTTAAAATAAAAGTAAAATTACTGCAATTCTGCAAATTAAAAGTAACAGTTTTATTTGGAAACGTTATAGTTGCATTGAGTTGAGCTTGATTATCTGGGGTTAAGGTTTCTGTTTCGGTGGCGGATTGAGAAGGAACAACGGTGAACGTTGGTGACTCTAATCGGCTTTCTGTATAAGTACACTCTGCGTCGTTGGAAGTACATGAGCGTGGGTGAGACCAAGGATCCGAGGTCGAATTTAGACTTATTGTTTCCACTATACGGTTACAGATTTTCGACTTATTTTCTATTGAGTCTTCAATATAGCCTTCAGCAACCGTATTGGACTTCCACCCACCGTGACGTTTTAAAGTGGTGAGATCGGCTCCGGAATCAGCCAAGAGCGTTGCCAAAGTTCTCCGAAAGCAGTGACCCGTGTATAGCTTAGGCTCTTCCAGTTTTAAGAAAGTGACAATTTCTCGCGGTATAGCACCTATTTTATTTACTCCCATAGGCTGTTTTGAGCATTTATTAATATGGTATTGTTTGAAAAATCGGTCGGTTTATTGGCTGGACGTAAATTTTGGTATTTTTCTACAGTAGTTACATAATTATTCTTCGCGTACGATAAAAGACCTGTCAAGGCTCGTCTTCGTCTTTTTCAATTTTACTAACAGTAATTTATCTGAATGCTTTTCGATATTATTAACTGTTAGCTGTAATAGCTCGTTATTGCGATACGCTCCACTAATTCCTATGATCAGTACAACCTGTAATGAAAATATTACATAATTAATATGCATAATTTAACATTTACGGCATCTTTTACATATCGTAACAAATATTTTAACAGTATTGCTAAGCCAGACTAGGATTCATTGCGCCTCCAAAAATTAGTAGTAGGCAGTAAGTACCTTTATACATAACAGTCTACACACAAATTTTAATAACTAACAACATAGATTCATAGGTACAACTTACTTTAGCGGCAAGAAAATTGCAGTCCGGAGCTTCATTAAGATTTTTTTTTATGATAATGGCCTTGAAAATTTTGGACTTTTTAGCCTTATGCCCAACTGACATTCTTTTTAGAAAAGATACGAGTTTTGCGTATGTTTCAATATGCACGTTATGTTTTGTTTTTAAAGTAGCTTTCAATATTGAGTAAATACTCCACATTGTAGACGATCGCCTTGTTTGTGATAAATCTAAAAAATAAGATAGCAACACCGTCTTCGAAAAACTGCTTGCGCCCTTTGAAGTCTCCATTCATTGAAGACATGGTATGCTTTCAGATTCTCGCGAGACTTCTCAGGTAGGAAACTTAATTCTGCATTAATTACTTGTTGTTTTAACTCTCCCGGTGTTAAAATACTGTTCTCGTCGCTAGTTTCACTCATATTTTACGATTATTTTAATATTTTTTAACTTATTCAACTCTTTACGCCAGCCACGAAATGTTATTCCCGCTCTTTTATTTAAATTAAGGCGTGTTCGGAAATAGCACCCATGCTATTTTATTATTCAAAATATATTACGTAACATTATTTAAACTAGAAATAAATATTTAGGTACAAGTTAAATATCAGTTTTATTTGCAGTAAATACTTATTTTCATTTAAATACAACAATAAGTTAAAAATTCAATGAATTACATTAATAGACATAATTATCTTTTTGCAAAATTTCTTTAGTTAGTACGAAATTCCGAACGTGTTTGTCTTTGAGGTCGAATTCAAAATCGGAATTTCGAAAGGGCTGGTCTTTGTCTCTCTCCCTTTCTAATGGCGGGAAAGAGATAGAGTGTGAATCTTTCGAATTGTATGATTAACCCAAGGCTGAATAAGATATTCGCGGCTTTCTGAAAAAAAAATAGTTAAAAAGTTACTTGGTCTCATTCAGTGAGCAAAATCGCATTTTGCTCTCTAATTTCAGGCAGCAAAACCTACATGTTTGAGCTACTGAAGTGAAAATAACTATTTCTTGTTTCATACTTTTTAGAGCGTAATTTTTCAGTAGTCGGGTTTTAGTTTTTAAACTTACTTTTTATTTAAATTATTTTGGGGTTATAATTTCGCCTTTTTACATTTTTAAAAAAGAATAATTATTATATACTTACTAGCGGATCCTACAGACGTTGTCATGTCTGAAAGATCCTAGAATTAGACTGCAGTGCCACCTACTGGGCCCAATTCTGTTTTCAAACCATCCAGGAACCCATTGAAATATACACACAAAATTTCATCTTAATCGCTCCAGCCGTTTAGAAGGAGTTAGGTGACAAACACACGTACAGAAGAATTATATGTATTAAGATGTATTTTGGGTAGGTTTCAAGAGAAAATATGTTTGGCTCAAATCTTAGGCGTGATTTTAGAAATTATTCCCAATTATCGGGTGCATGCAAGCAATACCGCGGGAAATAGCTAACAATATAGGTATATATTTTTGAAATGTGCTAATTAAGTCCTTAAAACACGGCATCATTAAAACATTTTTTTTTAGTTCATTATTTTGTCCTTTAGAGGGCGCCATTTTCAATTTAATGTAACGCCACATAGCATATAACCAGCAAACGATCAAGACGCTTCTAACGACACCTTATTTGTCAAAGTAGTTTAGAAGTTATGAGTGAACAGATGAACGAACATACATACATACCGGTCAAAATCGTAACCCTCCTGTATGCTTCGCCGTAGTCGGGTAAAAAAAAAATATAGTACAACGTCTGGCGGGTCAGCTAGTTTCGTAAAGTTATCTACTAGCTATGGAAATATAGCTACATTCCGAAAGGCAGGCGCTTGTTCTTTAACATTATAAGTAAATACATCCAGTAGTTTCCAGTCTGCATCATCATTTGCCTTTTGCGTAGTCCAAGAGAAAGTAATGATAGCGTCCTATTAATAGTCAGGATCACTCACCTTTCACCACATAAATAATAATACATAGGTACACTTAATAATAATTGTCATAATAAACATTAGTTTAATGTGTGTTGCCCTGAGTGCACCGATAGGCACTATCTTTCATGTCGGACAAGTGCAAGACGCACTTGGTTGACTATACAGGGTATAATTTTAATCACCGTTAACCTCTTAAGGGGTCATTGTACTCATCATTATGAACAACTTTTACTATGAGACCAAACCTTAAATCGTGAAAAAAATCAATGCTCATTTTGGCGAGTTATGCGGACATAAATGTAGGGAATTCCAAAAAGTCTAGATTTTTTCACGCAAAATGCAACACAAATCAGGGTGGCATCCCTGCCACCCTGATTTGACATTGACATTGACCACATCGACGCGCTAACACATATTAAATACATGATTCTGAACCCCCCTGCGTTGAAATGTTTTGTCGGTTATTAAAAATATAGCTGTTCCATACATTTTGACTGCGTAGGTACTGCACTTTTCATTATGAAACAGCTGTTTTTTTTTTTGATAACCGACGGAAAATTTCTGGGTACAGTTAGCGCGTCGATGTCCCTGCCTTTAGCTGTTCCATACATTTTGACCGCGTAGGTAGGTACCGCGTAGGCGTAGGGCGGTCAAAATGCGCGGTAAATATTGACATGTATACAGGATGGCATCCAGTGGCGTATTATCCCTAAGGCAAACTCAGCACGTGCCTAGGGGCGCGAGGTTACAAGGGGGCGCGCGCACGTAAATTTTTAGACCAAGAAAATAATTAGGCATAAAATTAAAATATAAAAGATTAGTTAATTCTATAGGAGATGTACTCTCTTAAAATAAATCAGTGGAACTTCACTGATTTTTCAGTGGATCTCACTGGTTGTGAAGTGAACCTCACTAAGTCAACCAGTGAAATTCACTGGTTGAATCAGTAAATATTCGTGGTAGTCACAAACTACTGTTTAAAGCAGTGAGTTTCAAGAGTTTCTTTCAATTTCGCTGAAATTTTTCACCTCACTGCAAAGATAGTTTATAAGCATTTTTTCAATTTTTTAGTCAACCGAAGAAAGTTACGAATTTTTCAAAAATAAGCTTTCTGTTTTAATAATCACAACTTAAAAAAAAACCGGTCAAGAGCGAGTCGGATTCGCGCACCATTTATATGTAATTTTTGTTGATGATTTCTGAAAAACTTTGCTATTTAGAGACATCGTTTTATTTTTCCTGTAATCTATACATAAACTTCTATCACATAGAATAATTTCAGATTTCTCTCTATGCAAACTTCGGAGATAAGGAGGGGGGAACGGTATTTTTTTAACAGTTTTCATCAAAAGTCAAAAACTATGCGGCCTAATAAATTTTTTTTTTTTTTTGAAAATGTGCAAGCAGCGTTCTTTCATATGATCCCCCACATGCCCTAGTAGCCCCACTTAGAATTTTTAAGACCCCCTTTCGGTCCCCGTTGCAAGAAAAACATATATATTTTTATTTATTTCTTATTTGCAATATAGTTGGGCAAACGTCATCTAAAACTGTTCCAAATTTCAAGTTGATAGCATTAGTAGTTCTTGAGACAGACTGAGTCACACCATTTTATTTTTTTTGTGTATGGGAAATCAGCAAATTTTTATGACTTCTCCCGCTCTGAGCTGAGCGTGAGGGCGTGTCAGACTTTTACTGACTAAAACCCACCCGTGTTCCTTCAGTTGCCTGTGCCAGGGCCACGATATCTCTTTCGAACAACCCGCGACCACGGCGGCATCGGCCCTATCGGACCCCATCACAGCTGACATCTCTTTGAGGCGCGCGTGGAATACAACGCGCCGTCGACCCGGGCCTGGTCTTTACCGGACGGCGAGCTACCCATTGCTCGCCGCCCGTCCGCAAGCCCGTGCCTAGAGTGGCTGGAAATTGGCTACTGATTCCCGCCGCCCAGGCCGGGTGTCTCCTGCGGCGACTAGGGGCATGATGGCGCGACACTTGCCTCTCCCTCACGCGTTCCGCTCCGCCTCCTCCTTCGTGAGCATTACTGCATTGCAGAAGGAGACTGAGTCACACCATAAGGGTTCCTTTTTATTATTTTGAGTACGGAACCTTAATTAACTTATCAGAATGTTTTTTTTTTTTTTTGTAAAATTTTTGCGCTGCGCTGCACGAAGCGAATTTTTTTAAATTATATGCCCGCCATACCAGAGGGGCACCGATGAGGTGCTTGCCTAGGGCGCTCTCGACATTTAATCCGCCTCTGGTGGCATCCCACATCGATGCGCTAACTGTACCCAGAAATTTTTCGTCGGTTATCAAAAAAAAAAAAAGAAAAAAAAATGCTGTTTCATAGCGTCGATGTGGGATACCACCCTGTATACATGCCAATATTTATATACAATATAGAAGCAACTTTACTATATAACAGAATAGATAGAAAAGAATATTGCAGGACTTCCCAATCTATTTTATACTGTGACTCCCTTTACATGTTGTAATTTTTTTGCGACTGCCTTGAGAACTTGCTTCCCTTGCTGGTATCTATATTCTAGAGCTACACGCAGGGAAACAAATAATCCAGCTACTCGTAGACTCTAGCTAGATTGTTTTATACAAAAAAAAACTCCAAAGAATGTAATGGAGAAAAGATAATATGTTTATTTATTTTATAATAGAATCTTACTAACTATTTTTTATAAGTAAGTAGCTGTACTTACTAAAAATATTATTTACTAGGCTAGGAAAAACATTAGGTAGATGAGCTTGCTTTTCTGAGAATAAATTCTCAAATCGCGGCTGAAGTTTTGAAATAGCTATATCCTCATTTCTTTTTCCAAATTGATGTGTGATCTGTATTTCTATTTAATTATTGCATCTGCAGAAAAGCCAGTTTCGCACAAGTACGACGTTGAAGGTACCTAATAGAATCTTCAAAGCTGTAGCAGGTACTAGAAGGATATTCTTGGGATAAATTGCTCCAAAATTTAATTACTTACATTGTCTATCGAACTATAAACAGGCTCGCGACAATCGCGACGCGCCTGTGACCAAGTCGCACAGTTACAAATCCTAGAATATGGTTTATTGTTGCTGCAGGGTGGTTAACCAATCCGCCGGGGTCGCGGGTTGTTCGAAAGAGACACCGTGGCCCTGGCACAGGCAACTGAAGGAACACGGGTGGGTTTTAGTCAGTAAAAGTCTGACACGCCCTCCCGCTCCGCGCAGAGCGGGAGAAGTCATTTGTTGATTTCCCATCCACAAGAAAAAAGAAAAAAGTTGGCCAAAATTAAAATAATCTCTACAACATCCTCCTTATCATCCGATTAAAAGACAAACAAAGAAATGAAGTCTACGTAAGAGAACCATTGCTCTAGAACATACCCAACGTCTGAAGTGGAAATGGGCAGGCCATATAGCACGCCTACCTGTCACAAGATGGATCCATAGAACCACGACATGGTCGGGACCAACAGGAAGTAGACCCAAAGGACGCCCACCGGAAAGCTGGGTAGAAGATGCAATCAAAAAAAGCATAGGCAAGGACTGGATGGTCAAAGCCAAAAATAGGGAAACCTGGAGAAAGTTGGAGGAGGCCTGTACCTGCAAGGAGCCATAACCTAACCTAGAAGGAAAAGTATACATAATTATTTTCTTTAAAGTATAATTTTTTAGTGAAATTATTTTTTTTAAGTACCTAAGTAATCCACTTGTATAAATTATTATTTTTTGATTATGGAAATAAAGGAGGA
The DNA here is from genome assembly GCA_946251885.1 of Cosmia pyralina. Taxonomy (NCBI): domain Eukaryota; kingdom Metazoa; phylum Arthropoda; class Insecta; order Lepidoptera; family Noctuidae; genus Cosmia; species Cosmia pyralina. The sequence goes on from OX276351.1 coordinate 24,858,408, forward strand.
GCTCGTGGCTACGTAATAACAGCCGTACGGGTCGATCCATCAAGTTAAGCTACGCTTGCCGGGGTTGGTCAGTGGATGTGTGACCATCTTTCCATACCGAGACTCCTCCGTGCCTCGGAAAGCACGTTAAGCCGTTGGTCCCGGCTGTCATTCGTGGATCTTTGACAGTCGTCAGAAGCCCGAAAGTCTGACAAGCAGTGGGTTGGCTGTGGAGACAGATAGGCAGTCGCTCCATATAAAATACTGGTATTCAGCTGCATCCGGTTAGACTGGAAGCCGACCCCAACATAGTTGGGAAAAGGCTAGGCAGATTGATTAAGGAAATAAAGGCTATATTATATTATTATCTCTACAACATATCTCTAGGCCTCTAGGGTGTACAGTAAGAAATTAAACAAAAAGAATATTTTCTTATATGGACAGGAAAAACTAAACTATGCAGGTAATGAACTATTCTAAGTACAAGAAATATATTTTAGGAATAGCAGAGTACACAATATAGATGAAGTAACAAAGAAAGTAGATTTAAGTCTACAAAATATTAATTAATTGAAGAATAACATTTCTTAGAGTAAAATACGCATATTGAAACACTTCTCGCTACATTGCTCTAACAATTCTTGCAGGCACCGGCAAGTACCAGGTCCTGCACAATCTCCTGATGCTGGCAGCACTACTGGCAGCCATCTTGGAGATGATCGGCATCGCCTTCATTCTACCTGCTGCTGCCTGTGACCTGGATATACCTGACAACCTAAAGGGGATTCTCACATCTTTGCCTAATATCGGTGAGAAAAAAATTTAAATCGATTCAGCCGTCTTGGAGTTACAATACCACAGGCAGATACACACGTTAAACTTATAACACCCCTCTGTTTCCGTCGGGGATCAAAAAGAATTACTATGTCATCGCATCAAATATTTTTCCCCCTTTTGTACAGCAAATAAATTACTTCGACTATTCTTTCAGGTATAATATTAACAGCTCCCTTCTGGGGCCGTGCATCAGACTCCCTGGGCAGGAAGCCAGTGCTGCTCGGCTCCCTCGCAGTGTCCGGTGTGATGGCCTTCACTGCTGCTTTCATGCCTTCGTTGGTCACCTTCGCCCTTTTCAAGTTCGCTTGCTCGCTGTTGTAAGTAGCCCAATTATTATTTATTTATAAGAGTAGCGTGTTATTTTTTTAAACTAAGTACATTTTCCAGGCTATCGCTCCATTCAGCAAGACCCCTCCGTGCCCCGGAAAGCACGTTAAGCCGTTGGTCCCGGCTGTCATTCGTGGATCTTTGACAGTCGTTACGGGTCGTCAGAAGCCTGAAAGTCTGACAACCAGAAACAGAACCAGTCGCTTCATGTAAAATACTGGTATTCAGCTGCATCCGGTTAGACTGGAAGACGACCCCAACATAGTTGGGAAAAGGCTAGGCAGATTGATTGGTTGAAATGGCGGCAGGTCACGGGAACAATCTGAGACTCCCGCATTCCCCTTAAACTTAAAGGGAAGATTTATAAAACAATGTTTATTAGAGCTGCTATCTTGTACATATAGATCACAAAAGGTATGAATGAAAGACGCGAATAGATAGAATAAGAAATGCGAAATAAGAGGAAGTCTGAAAGTCACACCTGAAAAATTGTGCGGAAATCGGTTGTCATGGTATCATGTGATGCGGAGGAATGGGAGGAAATGTCGTCAGGAAAGTTTTGAATAATGGCTAGAAAGGGAGTGACTACCGAGATGACGACTTATAGAGAAGTATGGAGGAAAAAAACAAATTGCATCGACCCCAAATAAATTGAGTGCGCAGGAGAATGATGAGTAGTGTTTGCTATAAATATTATCGCAGGATGTTCTTATATGTACAGTCAATAAAAGAGATATATATGCAGGGTAGAGTAACATAATATTTTTAAGTGAATTGCTTCATGTTCAATTTTATATATTAGGTCTTTACCTATGAAATTGCCGTTCTGCAGTACTGGCCATTTCAAATCAAAATAATTTTTGTTTGGCTAAGAATTCTAATTTCAAATTAATTTTATTTTAAAAACATGGATTTTTTTTTCCAAAAGTAGTCATTTGTTTATTGATTAGTGTTACATTTTCATCGCATTTCAATCTTTTTCGTCATCATGGATACGTTAAAAATTCGAGTAATTATGGAATATGAGTACCGTCGTGGCAGCAACGCGGCACAAGGGCACGCAACATCAACGACGTTTACGGAGGTAACACTACAAACCAACGCACCACTTGTTATTGGTTTGCTCGCTTCCGTTCTGGAAATTTCGACCTGAAAAATGAACCTCACCGTCGTCCGAAGACTTTGGTCGACAATGACGAATTAAAGGCGATTGTGGAAGCTGATGATACTCGTACACAATCTACGGCTGAATTAGCAGCAGCTTTCGACGTTAGCGTCAAAACAATATTGGTCCATTTGCGTCAAATTGGCAAGGTAAAAAAGCTTGACAAATGGGTGGCCCACGAACTCAATGATCGCCAGCGCGAAGTACGCGTCGAGACGTGCCTTGCACTGCTCAACTGACACACAAATGAAGGAATTTTGAACCGCATTGTTACCTGCGATGAAAAATGGATTCTGTTTGATAACCGCAAGCGCTCAGCAAGTTGGTTGGATCCTGGTTCAGCACCTAAACAATGTCCTAAACGAAAACTTAGCCCTAGAAAAGTGATGGTCACTGTTTGGTGGTCTAGCGCCGGTGTGATTCATCACAGCTTCTTACCAAACGGGGTGAGCCTTACTTCAGATGTGTACTGTGAAGAACTGAACACAATGATGGAGAAGCTGGCACATCTCCAAACAGCATTGGTCAATCGCTCGTCTCCGCTGCTCCTGCACGACAACGCGCGACCTCATACTGCACAGCAGACGGTCTCCAAGTTGCAAGAACTGGGGTTGGAAGCTCTCCGTCATCCGCCCTACTCACCAGACCTTGCGCCTACAGACTACTACTTTTTCCAGAATTTGGATAACTTCTTGGCGGGAAAAAAATTCAATACCCGAGAGGCAGTACAAAATGCCTTTGAAGAATTTGTTGCCTCCCGTCCAGCTGATTTCTTTAAGAAGGGCATCAATAAACTGCCACTGCGTTGGCAAAGATGCATTGATTGCATGGGTGATTACTTCGATTAATACAAATAAAAAATGTATGAAAAAAATTCGTTTAAATTTTTTCATACAAAACGGCAATTTCATAGGTAAAGATCTATTATATTACATTGTTTTTGCAATACTCCTACATTGTAACACACCAGCACAAAATTGTATATTGTCACAAAATTGAACATGAATCAATTCACATACAAATATTTTAGTATACCCTGCCTAGATATCTCTTTTGCTGACTGTACATAAATATGCACAGTACAAACCCCATACTATTAGGTTATTTTATAAATCGTGGTTTACGTAGTATTTCTTATTATTGACTAGTTATTTGACTAGACTGATTCATAGTCATTCTCTTCTTATCATTTATTAGAACCTCTTTTACTTCCATTCCAGTTTATCGAGCCCGTCATCTCTAGGCTACGCGTACGTATCAGAGATGCTCCCGCGCAGGCGCCGAGACTTTGCAGTGCTCATCACCAACGCACTTATCAATCTACTTACTTTCTTAAGTCCTGGTAAGTTGTAAGTTACACTGATGGCGCCATTACCCACACTTGGTCGTTCTCCCTTGGAGTTCGATTGTCTATGGAATTCGGGCAACCGACCATGTTTAATTGAACGGGGTCGAGTACGCTCGTCTTCTGACAATCCATTTTTTTTTTTTGTTTATATATTAATTATTGACCAAAAAAATCATAAGAAATCTGATCTGATGTAGAATTTAGTAGCTGTATCAATTTCGAGAATATTAGAAGTAACAACGTTAATCGACCTTTGTTATTGACTGTACCTATTTAAAAGAGTTTTGTTTCTATGTGTGTTTAATGTAAATGGTAGTCGCGTTGCTAGCTCACACTATCATTCTAATAGATCCATACGAATCGACTGTGGCACGCTTCTGAGCCGTATTTTTTAGTGATATGCTCCATCTGCACCTTATTTAAATGAAAGAGCTACGAATAACTTGTAGCCAACTTTATATCTGATTTTGCAACACTTTTTTCTTAAAAATAAATATTTTTCTATGGCCCAGAAAATTATTTTTTATTTCTTTATTTATAAAGTTACACCAACAGCTTCTGCATTGTGTATAATAAGTAGGTACAGTCCGCGAGGCCCAAGCTGAGCTTTGCATTTGTGTGAGTGATCACCAAAGAAGCGGACTTACGTCGCGCGAGAGACGCACCGCCAAGGCTCGGATACCGGTTAAATTTTCAAACCGTCATTATGTACTTGACGCAAAACCTTTACATTCGGTTACGTTCGCATAAACCGGTGTTTGTAAACCGGTATTTGAAAGAGCATTTACACAAAGGTTTTTTCAGATTAAACGGCTTAGAGCAATAAAAACCGGTTAATACGGACGCACGATAAATAAACGTCGCGTACTGTTCAGTTTTTATTCAGTAGTAAGATTTTTTTTGTTTCGGGTCTTACGTTTATGTCATTGCATCAATCAGCTCCGCTGCAAAAACAAAAAAATGGGTAATTATCTAATATTTTTTTGGTGAAATTATGTTGATTATTATGATAAATAATCGGTAGGTAAACATTATATTACACCGCGCCTCAGGCCGATTGCCACAAGCAGTATAAACCGGTTTAAAGCCAAGCAAAGGACGCGTCGCGCTCTAGGCCGAACGTCACACCTACACTATCTATGTGCACTCACACAAATGCAAAGCTCAGCTTAGGCCTCGTGGACTGTACTGTAGGTAACAATAGCCTCGGACTTACACAGTCGCCAATTGCAGGTTATTCAGCATTGTCAGCAAGAAGTGACAATAGAACTAGTTGCACTTAGGAAGAGTTACCAAACTACTTACTTACCACCTAAATCCTTCTTAATTTCCAGGTCTAGCCTGGCTGATCCTCTCCTTCGACTGGCAATACCAGTTTGGAGCCATAGACCTGCGACCCTGGCGACTGTTGACAGCCGTGTATGCCCTGCCACTACTCCTGGCTGCGTTGGCAATGATAAGCGCTGACGAGAGCCCTAAATTCCTCATGACCAGAGGTAAGGATAAGGAGGCTCTGGCGATCGTGAGGAAGATCTATGCTGTTAATAGTGGGTTGCATGAAGATAGTTTTTGCGTAAGTATATAACCCCATTTTCACGATGTATATAGGCATATAATAAAATTGAAGTTGCTTCGCCACATGCGAACCATGCGTCATACTAACGTCACGCAAAATCCTGCATCGCGCAAGCAGAGTTTACCACGCGACTAGCATACTACGTCCTAACATCATCATCGGGCAGTCGCCCTCAACACCCGTCTGGTCGGAGGATGCTTTTCTATGGAGGATGAGTGAACTTTACAACCTGCTCCTCAAAGCTCTATTTAGCTATAAATGGTTTGCATCATATAAGCACTGTTTAGACGGTGCAACTTTTAAACCTGATTCACCCGGTGCGATTTAATTGTCTGTGGCATTCCATAGTCCATAGTAGTGTGGTTTCGTAATATGGTTTTATACTGCTAGATATCGACTTTAGACAGTCAATAAACATTCTCTAAGCTAGGCCCAGTGACCATAGCTGGGTCTATTATGACCATAATATAATATTTTAATGACTGAAAGCATCAGCATAATCAGCCTATAACGTTCTCTGCTGGGACACAGGCCTCCTCTCTTCGAGGGAGTGCGCTGTAATCTACCACGTGGGCCCAGCGCGGGTTGGTAGATGTCATGCCTTCGAACTTTTAGTTCTAGGTCAAGCCGGTTTCCTTACGATGTGTTCCTTCACCGTTTTGAGAGCAGTGGTGATGAAATTATTTACACAAAGTAAAGCGCCTGCCTGCGTTCGATCCCACTCGTAAATTAGGGCCGTTACTACCGGGCCACCAGCTCTGACTGATGTTGATCACAAGTAGGTTAAGACAGGCACATGAGTGATTTCAGTTTTATCTTTGGGATAACAAGACAGCTGTGACAGCTCTGGTACATAACGATATAATCAGCGGTGACCACTTACTATCAAGTATGCTTAAAACCGGTTGCAGGCCAAGAGCTAAGCTAATTACCATAACATATCTATTGAATAGTCTGCCGGCAGACATAAGGAGCGAAGTCAATGTAAACGGATTTAGAAATAAATTAAAAGGATATTATTTAGAAACATGTTATCTACAGTGGCTACCTAAGTCTTAAAAGTATAAAGTTGTAAATTGTGTATGAAGACTCGCTGACCCCACAGTCAAACTATTGTCATGGTTTTGTGGGGCTTAGTTTATAAGCTGTTTAAATCATTATAATGAATAAATAAATAAAATAAAAAATAAAGTCAGTAGCCTAGCTCGCGTGATTAAGTCATAATTCTGATTATTACGTATTCTGAAACTTGAAAAAAGAACTTCGGGAGAAGAAATCAAGTGATGAAGAAGTGAAGGATGCAGTTTCAGCGTATTCTTCAAACAAAGATTTAAAGCATTTTTTTGTCGAAGATATAGGTACAAAATAAGTTAATTGAAAGATCAGAAAAATGTGATAAGGTAGCAGGTGAAATTGTTTGCCACATCAAACTTTGAACAATTTCTAATCATAAATCAAAAGCCAAAACTACTACTACTCGTAACATCAGTTCTATGTATAATCATTCAAAAATTATGTTCCAGGTAAAATCTCTAAAGACACCATGCGACATCAACGACTCTGAACAGCGCGGCTCGGGGGTCGCGCTGGCGCCGAAGTCTAACTCCGTGTCAGCGTTTGCGCTGCTGCGGCCGCCGCACCTCAAGTGGTTCGCGCTCACTGGCTTCCTCATGTTTGGACTGTTCTCTTTGTAAGATATTTTTGTTTTTATTTTTAAATTTCAATAATTCATGCAAAATTCCCATAGAAAATGCACTTTCAGTTTCAGTTTCCCAAATTATCCAATTTTCTCAGCAACTTTTCTATTTGTTCTCTTAATAAGAACCTTCTCCGATTTCAACCTATTTGAAAAAGAAATATATAGCCGAATTGGTCCAGCCGTTCTCAAGTTTTGCGCTTAGCAACAAAAAGCAAGCAAGCCTAGCCATTCATTTTTAGGGTTCCATACCAAAATGGTATAAAGGAACCCTGAAAGGGTCTGTCACAGCTGGATATCTCAAGAACTTCCAATGCTTGAACTTGAAATTTGGAACAGTTTTAAAAATTGGAAGTAGTACTAGGGCATGTGGGGTATCATATCGATACCGGACAATTGTCGTAAAGGACATTTTGCCGAAATGAGTTATACACCGGAATATTTGGAGTCAGCGTCGCGAGCTCTATCGATTGGTATATTTAAAATAATCCTATCTTTAAAAAAAAGCCCTTTACGACCTGGATTTTAAACAGCTATAGCTCGATTTTTTTCACTATTTGGGATGTATCGTAATAGTACATTTTGATACAAGTGGAGAATTTTTGTTATTGCATTCGAGGCGGAATTAAGACCCGAGCCGTAGGCGAGGTTGTTTTTGAGCCGAGAACTGCAATAACAAATGTCCACGTGTATCATACGACGTTTTTCAATACACTTTTGAAGAAATAAAATAAAATAACGTTTTTTTTATCAAAAAAATAGAAATAAAATAAAATAAATAAAATAACATATTTTTGTCATGAATTATTAGGAAACTATGACTTAAATTTTCTTTTTTTTTTCCGCGCTTTTTTCGCCAGGTTGAAGGAGAAGCTAAGGTATAAAGCCGATAAACAGCCTAAAAATAGAAAATTCAATATTTTTGAGTTTAGAACACAAATAAATGTTAATTTGTTCATAAACGTTTTTCTTTATTGTAATAATCATGGTTTTTGATGATTTTCTATTTATAAACATTATTTAAATATTCAAAAAATATTAACGCCGTAAAGAATCATATCTCTTTGACGAGTTTAAAAAAAAAAATTCCCCTCCGAATAGAGACGGTGTGAATTGAGGCATTGAACCAATTTGGAATAAGTAAAGCACAGACTACTTAGGTATAAGTTATCTGTGGTAATTTTTATTCCCGCACACGTGTTGGAAAATGAAAAATCGCACCTAATCGTAGTGCGATATGAACCAGTTTTCGAGGAAGTCTATTGAAAAAATAATTTTCTATGGGAGCTTACGAACTAATCTATGCTTTGCTTTATCTTACGTACCTACGTACGTACCTTAGGGCGAAAAGGTCGTTTGTTTTTTATTATTGTCCTTTACGACCCTAATTTTAACAGGAACAGTTTTAGGAACAGGGTGTAAAGTTCACTCATCCTCCATAGAAAAGGGAGGATCCTCTGACCAGACGAGTGTTGTGTCTGGTGGGCTACTGCCCGACAGATGTTCGGGATGTCACTACACCTCTGTTAGGGGGTGTGGCAAGCGTTCCCGACAGTTGATGTGATGTTGTTTTTTTTAAGGACGCTTTTAACGTTCTGCATCGTTCTCACATGTAAAATTTCAACTTGAATGATGTAACCATTATTTTGTAACCATATCTTGATTTAAAAGAGTGTCCGTGGAGTTTCTTGCCCGTTCTTCTCCATAGGTACCTACTATGCTTTGGAATGGGCGCCTAGCTTCATCTTTCTGACTGACCGACCCCTTGATAATTCAAAAGTGCCTGTAATTGGTTTAATTGAAATAAATGCTTTGAGTTTGAGTTTGAGTTGTATACCATGCCCGTCGCGCAGTAAACTCTGCTTGCGCGGTGCAGGATTTGTGTAAAATCAGGGTCTTTGATTTGTAATGCGCATGTGACGTTGCAGATTATAAATCATCATCATCGTATAAGGCCATGTAAATACTAACGAAATATTTGTTTCAGGTTGAACGGCTTGTTCCTGTTCGCTCCAGACACGATCAACAAGGTGATGAGCAGTGAAGAGAGCGTCGGCACTGTCTGCGAACTTATAACCCAATCGGATAACTCAGTAAGTTCATCATCTGCCTAACCTTTTCCCAACTATGTTGGGGCGGCTTCCAGTCTAACCATCTGTGTCTACCTGAATACCAGTACTGGAGCGACTGCCTATCTTCCAAAACCCACTCCCCCCTTGGTAAGACTGGTTGTCAGACTTTCGAGCTTCTGACGACCTGTAACAACTGTCAAAGATCCACGAATGGCCAAAGGCTTAACGTGCTTCCCGATGCACGGAGGGGTATGTAAAGATTACCTATCCACGGACCGACTGCGGCAAGCGTAGCTTAACCTGATCGACCAGAGCGGTTGTTATTAATATGATAAGTAACTAACTCTGTAACCATTCTAAAAATGAACGCCCCTCCACAGCGTTTACGCTCACATGCAAAGACGGTGTATTGGTGTGGGTGTCACCGGCGAGTTCGGTCAACAACTAAACTAAATAAATACCTACCTTAGATGGCTAAGTACGGTGAGGACAAATCTAGCGATTTAAATCTTTGGGGGCGTTATTTGACTTAATGTCTGGTGAAAATGACAGATCTTCACTATGGCCGCTTTCCTAAGACATACACCCTGTACATCTGAACAAACAAGCCTATTGTTTGCAAGTTATTGTCACAGTATTTGTCAAATATCAAAATCATAGCCTATGAAAATCCTCTTCACCAATCTCCTCTCTTCCAGACGTCAACAGGCAAATGCCTAGATTCGATCTCGTACCACACGTTCTACATAATGGTGGTGACAACCATTGTGTACGGGGTGCTGGTCACGGCTGGCAGCATGAGCCCGCTCTCCAAGAAGACACTGCTGGTCTCCATGTTCATCGTCGTTGGAATTGGCTGTCTTATTGCTGGACTTTCGACAAACAGGTACTTAATTTTATTGTATTTTATTCTGTTCGGGGAAACGTTCAGTTAACTTATTATCATTAATTCTCCTGCCCTTATCTCAATTTATTTGAGGTCGACGCAACATGACCCTTTCTTCCATACTACTCTATTAGTCGTCATCTCGGTAGTCACTCCCTTCCCGTTCCTTTGGTCTTCCCCTACTCTTATAGCCATTGACATTCATTCTCAAATCTCCTCACGGCATTTTCCTCATTCCTCCACATCACATACCATGACAACTTTTCAGTCACTGGTGCCACTTTCAGACTTCCTCTTTTGTACTCGTTTCTTATTCTATCCATTCACGTAACACCACACATCGCTCTTAGCATTCTCATCTCAGCATTCATCCATTTTGTGGCCCAACATTCTGAGCCATTAAAGACAGCTAACTTAATAGTGTTCTTAAAAAAATATGAAATTGAAGGCCATTTACAAATTTCCTCTGATAAACACTAAAATAAAAACTAAAAAGGTCGGCACAAAATACCTATTAATTACATAAATTAAAAAATAAATATTAGGTACAAACCATCAATCATTTAGCATACAGTTTCTTTTTCACTTTTCCGTGAAGAAGCTTTTCACCAACACAAATACTGCTGGTATTGATCATGTCCACTAGACAGTTTATTAAAAACGTAAGTTTGTAAGATAGGTAGTTCAGAAGCTTTCTCCCAACAGTGGACTTTTCTAATGGCCTACCTGTGTACTGTAAAGACCTGGTACTCGCAGGTTCTTTACTGGGGGGTAACAAATAAGTAGAACAAGGTCGGGAGACGAAAGGCTTATGCCGTATATATTTATAATAATAACTCTATTCCAATATAAACTAAATCACACTGCCTAAGCGGAGCCCTAGCTAAAATCTATCTGTCATCCTATAAAGAAAAACGAGGTTCATTTTTCTTTCTAGAATACATTCAATATTTGCATGATTGAATGTCAGCCAGTTGAGGCTTGACCAAAGCATCAAACCTCTACATGAGCTACACCCTCTTTGAATAAAAGTTCTGCCGTAGTCCACTTCCAAATAATTTTTCAATTTATTCAGACCAAGACATTCGATCATACAAACCAAACCTGCCTAATCCTACTGTACAACTTACCTAACTCCGCGAAAGGAAGACATCTGGGGAATTGTACTGCAGGTACAGGCTAAGCACTGGACAAACGAATCGCGAAACACTATGCCAAGCGTCAGTCAAGTTAACATTAATGTGTGCCAATGTGCACTCAAAAATAACGCATTTATCCAGTCTGAGCCCCGTCAAACAAAACCCGGAGGCAAAAGGATGACGTGCTCCCTGCGTTAACAATATGATGTGACAATTCACATCAGCCCAGATGGGGTTGAAAAAATTAAAGAACAACATCGTGATTCATTAATCCATCGGACAGTATTGAGCCAGAGGGAGGAATGCGTCAGGAAGTTAAAATTCTATCGTTGAACCTAACTCATGTTCAATCTCCAGCAAGTTCCAAAAAAATATCGCGTTAAGTCAACACTGAACAAGCCATATTGACCAAGCTGTGGATCCTCAGATATAAACTGCACCAATTGTGTCAACTCAACACACTTTGCAAGGACTATGTCCCGTCAGCAAAGCTGGTTACAACTTATACCTCTAGGAGGTATTCACAGTTTTTCAAAACCATTTACTACTCCTAATACGTCATACTAAATGCTGAAGGCTGTTCATGCTAATCTGCCCTATCGTCCCGTAATGAAGCGACGATGTCATTGGTTCAGTCCCTCTTGCTTTTCAGTGATGTGGGCAGCGTTATGAAAAACTGAAAACAAAGATACAATTAAATAATTCTTAAAAGAAAACGTTTCCATCTAATAATACTAAAAGGTTTAAAAAGTTTACATTTAATAAAATTGTTTACAAAAATATCGTTAAGCCTTCTTTTATTCAATTTAAAGTACTTATATTTTACAAAGGAAAACTTATCTATAAAATGTTTATTGGTTTGCTTATACTTTTTTAAATTAATTAATTTCGAAACCAATCTTTTAAATTTAATTTTCGTTACAGATAAACTGTTTTTCTTTTTCAGGCGAACCTTTTGAAATTTACATAATACCTTGATATCGTAAAGGGCTATTAGGGAACCTATCACAACTTTTTTTAATAAATTTAATTTCCACATGTTCCAAATATCAACCACAGCACCGACTGCGCATGACTCCACGTCATCTTCATCTAACAATACATCGACTTTCAAATCACAAAGATTGCCAATTTCTTTTATTTCCGTCGACAGACCGGAATACCCATTCCCTTTTGAATTTGAAAATTTCAAACTAAAATTATCTTTATCAATTTGTTCACAAGCGATGTTATTTTCACTTAATTCCGCAACTTGAACAAGATTATCTTGATACACTGACATACTAGCAGACATAATAAAAGGACTGGACAGACCCGAATATTCCAATGCTTCCTGGTCGTCTATCTGAAGCACCTCATCTGTCTGCACATCATTCTTGGACACCATAGAGCTGCTGTCTGCGCAGCTGAGCCCAGCAATGACCTCAACTTCATCTTCCACACTGCTTGCGTCGCATTTTTCAATACATCTACTTCCTCTGTTTCGCTATAAATTAATTCCATATTATCATCTACACACAATACATTTTTCTGTCCACCTTCTTCAGACAGATCTTGTGCACTCGCCTCTTGTCTCGCACAACCAAAAAATCTTTCCTTTATGGCATCTACAAGGGAATTCTGCCTATAAGGCGTCACACAATGCCTCAAAGGTCATTCCATCGAAATATGTATAACTGTAAAATGCCTTCGCAACCTTTTCTAGAAAAAAAAACCCAGTATCAGCGACCAATCAAATGAAATTATCAATAAACTGTTCCAGACATCGGGCGTCAATACCCGTGAAATAATAATGTAACATAAGCATCATGACGATCACACTCTGCTAAAATACATAAAACCACTTAGACTGTTTAAGGGGATCCACTGCTCCTTAGATCGCTAGGCATGCGATAGCTCTGCGTCCGGCGGAATATCCTCTACGCCAAACACTTCCTTCGGCAGGCTGACTGGAGAATCAGTTCATCAGATGAAATTAAACTGGAAGAGCCACTAGGCTTTATCTACAGAAACCCTGAAACAGAGCTCAAATACTTCGCTCAACCAAGCTCGGCCGCATCCACTAAATGTAAAGACCTGGTACTCGCAGGTTCTTTACTGGGGGGTAACAAATAAGTAGCGAGGTCGGGAGACGAAAGGCTTATGCTGTATATATTTATAATAATAACTCTATTCCAAGATATATCACACTGCTTAAGCGGAGCCCTAGGTTCGTTTTTCTTTCTAGAGCACATTCAATATTTGAATGATTGAATGTCAGCAGTATAACATTGTCGAGGCTTGACCAAAGCATCAAACCTCTACAGTACAAAACCCCGGATAAAGTCCAAAGTTGGCAGTGTTTTTATACCCGCTCATACGAGCGCTCTACTTAACTCACTATTACTAAATAGTGATGGAACAACGTTAATAATAAAAAAATATTTTCTTGGTATAGAACTCACACCACGTACAATATTAGGTAAAATGACTCCACGGACCCGATTCACACCGCGCTCGTGTGAGCGGACCAATCTTGTTAGGTACCAGCTTTCTTAGCTGGGATGGAAAGAACATACCTACTATGCTAATATACTACTTATCTCATAAAAGACATAAGAGCATGATCAGCTTGAGCGCAGTGCCATTAACGCCTAAAATTAAAGGCTGGGTATCCAGAATTAGGATGAAGAAATCAGTCTTTGAAGGAACACTATTAAACCCGATACCATGCTAGGGTACATGTTCATTATTGCCGTGGTCGTTTCTCCTAGAGTTGGCTCATATCTATCCATAGTATACGAACACAAATCAATTAGTTCAACGGCACGTATCAGAAAAAAGGTGTGCTCATATTTAAGGGTATGGTACTTAATACCATCAAACTGAATAACTTTCTCCATGGGACCTACACCGTAATCGCGAAAAAATAATCAGCCAACCCTACATTTGGGTCGAGTAGCTATTGAAGTTTTGTATGGGACAGTTGATAATTTTTTCGTGATTACGATGTTGATCCCATGGAGAAAGTTGTTCAGTTTGGTTGTCTGTACCATACACCTTAAAATATGATAACACCTTTCTGATACATGATTTATAAAATCTGCAGGTACCAACTATGATTCCTTCACTGATGCAATGTGAGATTTAAAAACGTGAGAATCGTTTATTTTTTAATCCCACTGACTAACTGCTACATAGATGTGACATGCATAAGCATAAACAGCCTATGATCCCACTGTTGGGACACACGCCTCCTCTCAGTGAGAGGGAGCGTAATCCACCACGCGGGCCCAGTGCAGGTTGGTAGGTGTCACATGTCTTCGAATTTTTGGTTCTAGAACATGTCGAGTTCCTCACGATGTTTTCCTTCACTTATTGAGAGCAATGGTGATGAAATAATTTATACAAAGTGCCTATCAGGAGTCGTACCTACGACCTCATCATCTGCTTAGCCTTTTCCCAACTATGTTGGGGTCGGCTTCCACTCTAACCGGATGCAGCTGAATACCAGTATTTTACATGGAGCGACTACCTATCTGACCTCCACAACCCAGTTACTGGGTAATACGATACCCCTTGGTAAGACTGGTTGTCAGACTTTCGGGCTTCTGACGACCCGTAACGACTGTCAAAGATCCACGAATGACAGCCGGGGCCAACGGCTTATCGTGCTTTCCGAGGCACGGAGGAGTCTCGGTATGTAAAGATGGTCACCCATCCACTGACCAACCCCGGCAAGCGTAGCTTAACCTGATGGATCGACCCGTGCGGCTGTTATTACTTAGCCACGAGCTACCTACGACCTACAACTCGTAAGTCGCGGCCGTTACTACTGGGTCACCAATGCTCTCATGCTAGATGACATATACAGGGTGTAAGTGTAAACAGTGGCAATCTTTTAAGGGGTCATTGTAGGTACTCACCATTATGAACAACTTTTACTATGGGACCAAACCAGAAATCATGAAAAAAAAATCAGCTGTTCCCTACATTTATGCGAACATAAATGTACCGAACAGCTGATTATTTTTCCCGATTTCAGGTTTGGTCACATAATAAAAGTTGTTCATAATGATGAGTGCAATAACCCCTTGAAATATTGCCACTGTTCACTTACACCCTGTATGATACCTAATTGATTTTATTTCTGTAAGGGCTGATTTTTCAATAGGCAGATAACTTTTATCTGAAGAATAAATGTGACAGTTTGACATATTTTCTAAAAAAAAAAAGCTATCAAACCGCCATATTTATTCCTCAGTTAAAAATTATCTGACTTTTGAACAATCGGCCCTAAGTAGGACAAAGTACACTGTGTACAAAGTACACACATTTTAACACGTCGATCATATTTAAAAAAATAAACTAGATGAGGTCGGCGTTTCCTATCTATCTACTACGCTGACGTCATGATATTAATTACTACGAATAAGTTTTCAGTAAAGAAATTACTATACTAAAAAATATGTACCTAACCAAGTCAGTAAGTTAAAGTCCGTGTATCACAGCAGAATTAGATCTCAAAGGTCGGAGTACGCTATCTGTATGTGCCTGATAGTGTATTATTTTTTACTGCTTTTTTTGCTGCTTTTTTACTCGGTCACGCGAGGGCGGGATCAATTGTTTAGATTGATAAAAAGTCCAAAGGTCTCGCTGCTCAAAAGTCTTGGAAGCAAATTAATTATGTAGTCAGAGAACGAAAATCAAACTCAAACTCAAAACATTCATTTCAAATAAACCAATTACAGGCATTTTTGAATTGACAAGGGGTCGGTCAGTCAGAAAGATGAAGCTAGTTGCCTATTCCAAAGCTTAGTAGGCTCGTATGAGAAGAACATTGGGTATAATTTAACCAATATTTTGTAACAATGTTCTTCTCTTGTTGAAATTATACATGTGAGAACAATGCAGAAAGACGTGCACGTTTAAAGCGTCCATAATAAAAGATAAAACCAAAAACAATTGAAAAATTAAAATAATTTAAACTAAGCCGTGGCAGCTACGAGATGACCAGTCCCTACTGACGGTGCCCTTTCACAAACATGACGCATGGATCAACAACATTCAGCTCAACCAGGGTAGCTTTGTAATAGGTACAGTCAGCAACAAAAGTCGATTAACACTTGCAGTTTTTAATCTTAATTATTAAGCGAAATATTGATTTCAAATCGGAACAGAATTAGTACTTAAAACTTTAAGAACTCTTAACAGTTAAACGAAAAAAAAGCAGTTTAAGTAGCAGTGTTAACCGACTTCTATTACTGACCGTACCATAGATATTCAGCAAGTACATAGTGCTCACTCAAACACACACACCCTCACAAACTGTCGCCTTTATATTATTAGTAGGATAGGATTATACAATACTAAGGGCTGATTTTTCAATAGGCAGATAACTTTTACCTGAAGAATAAATGTGACAGTTTGATATATTTTCAGTATAAAAGCTATCAAACCGCCATATTTATTCCTCAAATAAAAATTATCTGACTATTGAACAATCAGCCCTAAGAGATTGAATTTATACAATAGAATAGAGAGAGAGAGAGAGTAGGTATGTAAATAAAAACCTTAAAATTATACACTCTTTGAGAGATAATTTGTGGACTGACAATACTAAGCAGGATCAAAAGAATTGGAAAAAATAAGCACCAACACTTTAATCGTCGCATAAAATACACAAAACTCTTCCTAAACAGCTTGTCTTTGCCCACAGGATCTTAGCAGGAGTAGCGATGTCATCTCTGCAGCTCACAGCACTGGGCATCGGCCCTCTCACAGCATACGTCGTGCATCTATTCCCCACGTCCTTGAGGTAATTGTTTTACTTATCTGGTTTAACGTAGTCCAATGCTGGACAAAGGTCACTTATGCTGATATCAGACTGTTATTTTTGGAACGAAGTTCTTTTAACACGTTCATGCCAGGAGCTCTCCAGGGCCGGCAGTCTCGACATTCGCTACGTTCTCATAGCGACTGAAATCGCTCGCTAAGTCGTAATGGGGTCCCTAGATAGCCAAAATGGTTTGACAAGCATGAAACAATCATTTTCAGTTTCAAAGCAGTTGCGACGAGGACCGTTTTGACGACTGGTTTTCGTTTTATGGAAAACTGCAGCGTTTTGTCGTCAAAATAATTGACTACGACCCACCACAAAAATCACGTGTTAGTAGCAAAGTCCTAACGATCCGGATGTAACGATATTTGGTAGCCTTGAAACTCAAAGTTATCGATTGTCATCTATATTTAACCGAATCTCTATGATTTTCGTAATGTGTACGACTACAGTCAGCGACCAATTTTGAGAGCCCGCTAAGTGATTCGGTTGGTAGCGAATTGTAAACTATACTTACCAAATGTTTTGGTTTTTAAGTCAATACAAACATAAATTATACGGATCGGGCTCGAAGATGGGTTTGTACCGATGAGGCTTTTACGTCCACTTATAGGTTCGGAATATACTCAACATACTAAGTGCGAAAGCGTCGTCGCCGATATTCATAGCATTCGTTCATTTATTATATTAATCTCTTTAAAGGGTGAGAATCGTGCTATTTTTCGTTTATAAATAAATAACACACAACCGTAACTACCTAAATCATGTTTTAACTTTATTTAATCTCTATAAAGTATGACAATCATCTCCTAAGTTCACACATTCTAATAATCTAGATCTAGGCACTGTTTATACGACACATGTTGCATACCTATCCACATGAAAATAACAATGCACTCAGGAGTTTAATAAAGTGGATTGAAAGTACCTAATAATTTAATTATAAATCTCCAAAAACCAAAATCATGCACTTTTGCCAACAGGTATCCATGAGTAATTAATGTAAATTAAGTACACTAGTCAAGTAGAAAAAGTGAATGTTAATTTTTAGGGATCTTAATTAACACCCAGTTAATGTGGAAGTCACAGCCAGAAGACATTATTGTAAAAGTGTAAGTACATAGGTAGCGGTTCAAGCCATTCATAACATTTAAGTGTGCTCACATCACTAATGTTTTGTATAGACTTACTACTGTCAATATAATTTGATACTTACCTACTTAACTTTTCATACAATTGTTATACTTATTAATTCTTTTATAAGCTGCATAATTTATCAAAAAGAGTAAATCTGCTGACAATATTGGTTGCCTTATGCCTAGGTACCATTGTTTGATACTTTACAACCTGGAAGTAGCCGCATTTGTAAAACCTATATATAAACATTTTAATTTTCTACCTCAAATTAAACTAGACAATGTGGTACAGATATGAGATCTCAATATCAGAAATTTTTGTGCACGGTATTCTCAACTTCTATACTCAAGAAAAAATATTAGTTAGGTATCTGTATGGCACCTGTAATTTATAATAAAATACCTAACAATAATAAAGACCTACCTTGTAGGAATTTAGAAAACAGCTAACAGTTTTTTATTATTCTGTACAAGATTTCATAGCGGATAAGTTAACTTAATTGAAATTTAGTTTTTGTAATTTGTTTAAATGTACTAAATTTGCATGCTATATTAGCTAGAATGTACATGGATTCCTCACAACTGTAAAAACTGATTTCAGTTTCAAATGTAAATAAATATTCTATTCTATTTTATTGAAAAATAAATGACAACCACAAATCATGTTTTCAACTTTATTAAATCTCCATTATCACAATCATCTCCTAGTTTCCACATTCTAGACACTTTACACGAGGCATGTTGCATACCTATTGAAAAATCTTTCACATGAAATTTTAAACTTTCACTATTCATTTATTTCAACATGTTTTCTTCTACGTCGTGCCTTCAATATATTACATCTCCTCCAAGATATGTGGCCTTCCGAGGTGTGGACCGCTTCTTACTTCATGCTGCCTCCCAGTCTTCAGACACTCTTGTTAGGGATAACTTTTTGTAGAATCCCAATCCATATCCAAAGTATTTAAACAGTAGTACAAATCCCCAAGTATCATTACGCAGCTATTATGTACTATAATGAGAAACTATAAATGCAGTGAGGTCGCCGCTTAAGCCAGAAATGTGTTAGCCGAGCAATATAATTTGCTGACAAGTTATTTGTTACTGATGAAACAATTATTAGGAAAATACGAAAATAATACTATTCAAAATATATAGTTTCCAAAGACAACTAATCAAACTATAGATTTCACCTTGACACATTGACTGTGATTTTTTTTTTTTTTTTTTATCTTTTGGCTTCGCACGGTTTGTGCATTTAGCCAATGTCACGTTTAGATTGACTGTGATACTTGCTTGCTATTAGAACAGTAATGTTGCAAGGAGGCAAATTTCTAAATCCTGAGATCCTATTTAACAATTTAAAGTTATTGCTACTTATTAGTTTGAACCTTGAACCATGAAAAATAGTGTTTCCAAGATGAGGTTTACATATTCACTATAATTTTCAAGAAAAACAATAATTAATTTTATTATTAATTATAAAGTTCAGATTGCGCCCGCGAAATTCAAATTTTCTTCCATTTTTTGCAATTTGCAGGTCAGTATGTTGTATGTTGATAATAATATGATACGCGGCAATCAAAATATGTATTTGAGCGTTTTCAAAAATAAGTTTACCCTTATGATAAGAGCGCATCTGTTTGGCCACTCGTAACACGCGGTGAACGCTTACGCCTGAAATATTTAAATAAACTAGAACCAATTTTTCAAAATCTTAACATTATTTGGCTCATTGAGTTCAACTGGCTATGGTTTGACTAGAATAGTCAATAGAAAAAGCGATCAATAATGAACCGACAAATTAGATTAGAAAAAAGGTGTTGTAGTTTGAGGTCGGGTACTTACTTGACGCCGCTCGGACCCGGGCCTGCAGCTGCATCTGCTTCTCATCCTCCAGTCATTTTATTTTATAAGAAATAGTACCTACTTATTGAAGAACAAAACAAAACAATATTTTGGACGCGAAGTGGATCAAAGATAGTATTGAAAGTAATTTAAATCGGGTAGTAATATAGGTACTTATTGGTTGTCTATGACACCGACTTAGTGTTGCAAGGAGGCAAATTTTTATGTCCATAGATATTTGACAAGTTACTATGGCTTCCTATGAATTTCCATGAAAAATAATGTTTTCAAGATAAGGTTTACGTAATGAATTTCCAATTTTCAAGAAAAACAATTATTTTTATTAAATCATGATCTCCAATTTTCCTCGTTATTAAAGAAGATTTTGAAGTGGCCAATAATTGTCTTTGATAAAACCGAACTATTACCATTTGCCCGTCTAGGGGAGCTCATTAGGACCACAGAGCATGTAATTAGGACTTAGCGAGCGATTTCAAGTCGCTATGAGAACGTAGCGAATGTCGAGACTGCCGGCCCAGGTTGGTTCACTCAACTCGCATATGGGAGCCAACCTGGAGATGTACGTTTTTCTTAGCGAATACAGCATTACAAAATGTGAAAATAAAATCAGTTGTATATTTTAACAAGGTTTTTTTAGTACCTATACTCGTTGGTATCAAAAACAAGCAATTTTATTAACAGAAAAAAAAACTATGGAAATTTGGCGGTATTTCAGGGGTGGTAAACCATTTTATACACACATATTCACTAAAAATAAGAATATTTATTTTGTAATTATAAAACAAGAGGATGAGTTTAAAAATCGAGGCTTTTCCGGGTTTCGTACCAAAATGTTAAAAATAATACTCGACTACTTGTGGCACGACACTATCTGTCTGTCCGTCCGTCTGTCACAGCTGCTTATTTCAGGAATTCTACAATAAAAAATAAATAAATAAACATTTATTCCAGAATCACTTCTTTAATTGTTAGTAACAATGTAAACTTATAAACTAGTGTTAGTAACATTATTCTAAGCTGCGAGAGGCCGCCGATCCTGGGAAGTGTCTACTTGACTGCGTGGAGTTGTATCCACCACCCCAAGATCGGAGAGTCCCACCTATCAGCCAACGTTTTAAGAATGGTGTTGGGGCTCCGGCTAGCGCGAACACGGGGCGTAGCAGAGCTGCGCATCTCTTGCGCATGATGGCCGACAAACTATCAACATCCGCGTCGGCAAACATGCCAGACGCGCTACAAAAACGCGGCAGCTCCAACAACACCCGGAACGTGTTGTTTTGCATCCTTGTCAAATTTCAGGGTGTGATACAGAATATCAAACCGAACAACCTTCTCCATGGGACCAACATCGTAATCGCGAAAAAATTTTCGTTTCAGACTTCACCTTGGGGTTTCCACCTCTTGCGATTCTGTAACAATTTACAACATATCTAAAGCTACCGCTGTATACCAAAGCAAATATTTTGCTGCAATCAACTCAACCGTTGCTCATAGTACGAGAGATTCTTAATAACAGCACATGTTTTATAATATAATCCCAAATAATATAGCCATAAAGATACTGTATAAGTAACGAATAACAAACTAGCGTTAAAGATTAATAGTTTTTTGTCATAGGTAAATTTATCGGTAATCTTTATTGATGTTTGGGACTTTGCAAGCTAAGAAGATAAACAACACACACACATTGTATGTGACAACATTGTGAAACAACATTTGTAATATTGTTAAATCATTCTCAATCAATCTGCCTAGCCTTTTCCTAACTATGTTGGGGTCGGTTTCCAGTCTAGCCGGATGCAGCTGAATACCATTATTTTACATGGAGCGACTGCCTATCTGAGCTCCACAACCCATTAACTAGGTAATACGATACCCCTTGGTAAGACTGGTTGTCAGACTTTCGGGCTTCTGACGACCCGTAACGACTGTTAAAGATCCACGAATGACAGCCGGGACCAACGGCTTAACGTGCTTTCCGAGGCACGGAGGAGCCTCGGTATGTAAAGATGCTCACCCATCCACGGACCAACCCCGGCAAGCGTAGCTTAACCTGATGGATCGACCCGTGCGGCTGTTATTACTTAGCCACGAGCTCCTCCTCAATATCGATAAATCATTCTCTACTTGAAATAAACCTGCACACGATGCCGCCACCGCGCCGTCGCCGCGCCGACGCCGCACAACTACACTGTACATACGAGTCGCGCGAAGACCGCCACCGCGCCGCCGCCGCGCCGCCACCGCGCGCGGTCCCAGTTATTTCATTATCCTGATTCATTCCATTGCCGGCCGCGTATGAACATGCACGTGATAACTTTTTAAGAAATTATCATGGAAAGTTTTGTTTTGGACCGCGCGCGGTAGCGGCGCGGCGGCGGCGCGGTGGCGGTCTTCGCGCGACTCGTATGTACAGTGTAGTTGTGCGGCGTCGGCGCGGCGACGGCGCGGTGGCGGCATCGTGTGCAGGAGCGCTAATACGCAATACACTGAACATTCCCCTTTGTTTATAAAAGTTGCTTTAAGTTTTGTAGAACTAGCTTTCGCCCGTGTGTCCCACGGGAACATACTACCGGGATTAAAAGTATCCTATGTCCTAATCCAGGTCATGATCTACTCATGTGCCAAATTTCATCCAAATCCGTTAAGCCGTTTTAGCGTGAAATCGTAATAAACAAACAAACTCACTTTCGCATTTATAATTAGTTAGGCTATGATGATTAGCGTAACCATATCTACTATTTTTCATGTTTAAACGTCTCTTAACGTTAAGCAACGTTTATAAAAAAACCTCAAAATACAAACTCTTGTGCTTATAATTCAATCATCTAGTAAAATATTTATAATAATAGGTCTTTACCTATGAAATTGCCGTTCTGCAGTACTGGCCATTTCAAATCAAAATAATTTTTGTTTGGCTAAGAATTCTAATTTCAAATTAATTTTATTTTAAAAACATGGATTTTTTTTATAATTAATAATTCAAACATGGTGTGGACCTGAGATCCTATACTACCCACATAATACATATATCGAGGGAAAAGGAATCGTAGGTTTTTAAATTACACCAAAAGTGACACCACATGCAAACATCGCTTCAATGAAGAATTAATGAGCATGATCGTTTGTTTTGATTGTAAAAAAAGCCTCAATTCCTTTCTCTTGTAAAAATTTTATTCCAGATACAATTACAACATATACAGGTTTACTGGTAAAACACCAGCAACCTCTTAAGGGGTCATTGTACTCATCATTATGAACAACTTTTACTATGGAACCAAACCAGAAATCACGAAAAATAAATCAGCTGCTCCCTACATTTTGACGAGTTTAATGTATGTACTGAAAAGCTGTTTTTTTCGCGATTTCAGGTTTGGTCCCATAGTAAAAGTTGTTCATAATGATGAGTACAATGACCCCTTAAGAGATTGCTGGTGTTTTACCAATAATCAGTAGATCTTCAAGTCTTTAACCACAGTAGTCTCAACCAGCCTTACTTCCTCAGGGGCACAGCAGTGGGTGCAGTGATGATGTTCGGCAGGATAGGCTCCGTCGCTGGCGCAAACGCAGCGGGGGTCTCACTCAGCGCCGCCTGCATGGTCACCTTCTACGCCTTCGCATTTCTAGTATTTTGTAAGTAACCCCAAAATAACATAACGATTGTAATCCCCGAAGTATTAGTCAGGGGAATACCTATAGTAGAGGTGTAGCTATAGAACACCCATATTTCACCAGCTATGTTGGAGTCCCATGTAATAGGGGGCAAGCCTATATTGCCATTAACCGGGCACAAAGCTAAACTCCGGGCTGCTACTGACAAATTGCAGATGGAAAACACAATAACATATTTCCCGTGCCGGGAATCGAACCCGGTACCTCATGCTCAGCAGTAGCGCTTGCGACAACGAGGCAGTGATTTAGTTATCTGGCTCTATGAATCATCTAGTAAAAAACTTTTTACAGAAAAAAAAATTGCCGATTTTTGATACCGGCTAGTGTGAAGATCAATATCTTTCATCCTATTTAGAACTCCAAACTCAAATTAATTTTATAATATAGCATGATATTTAAAAAAAATCAGTTGTTCATTTGTTTTCCCGCCGTTTGATTTTTCTTTGATATCGGTGTTTCTGTAACCATGGAAAAATTGAAATAGCGCGCTATTTTCGAATACGAGTTCCGTCGTGGCCTCGTGGCACCAACGCAGCTTAGACGGCACGCAATATTAACGACATGTATGGACAAGGTACCGCAAGTGAACGTACGGTGCGTTTTTGGTTTGATCGCTTCCGTTGATCTCAACAATGAGCCCCGGGGAAAAATTTCAAAACCAACGAGAAGGTGAAAAACGCCTTTAAAGAACTCAATCAACGAAGAATCAACGAACTTTCAATACAATGGCAAAAGTGCACCGACATAAAAAATTGTTTGATTTTTTCTATGTAAACCGGCAATTTCATAGTTAGCTCCTTGCGTGTCGAATGTACACATGGGTGTACATAAGGAAAAATCCTTTATATAATAGGTATATAAGCTTATATCATATATTTAAAAACGTAAAAAAAACATCATGCGATGGAAAAAAATCATCATCAGTATATGTGAACCTATGGGGTTCGCAACTAACCCCCCCCCCCTCCTCCCCTTGGGGTTTTGGGTTCTTAAATTAGTACATAATTTACATCCAAAGGGTTAGACCTAATATTTATGTCCTGTGAGGTGACTACGATTATAAATGGACTAAAGATGGTCTACCGCAGTTTCCTCTTACACGATTATAGTGCTATCATCATTCCGTACACCCAGTGTGACGTTTATGGTCTTCTTATCATGACTGAATTTAATTGCACACTTTGAACAGGAATAGGCGAGCTAATTATGACTTTCCAGTTACTTAATCAATAGTCAACAACTACTTAAACTTGTTATCCTCAACTTGACACTTTTTAGAGTTCCGTACCAAAATGGTAAACAGGAAACCTTATGGTGCGTCTCAGTCTGTCTGTCTGTCTGTTTGTATATCTGTCTGTCCGTATGTCACAGCTGGATATCTCAAGAACTACAAATGCTATCAACTTGAAATTTAGAACTATTTTAGATAACGTTTGCCCAATTGTTTTTCAAATAATAAATAATTTTTTTTTTGCAACAGTGACCGAAAGGGGTTCTTAAAAATTCGAAATGGGGCTACTTGCCCATCACTAGTAATGGGGTGTTTAATATGTGTTAATATGTGTTGGTGCACCTACGGTGCGGTAGCTTCTAGAAGCTACCGCACCGTAGGTGCTCAAAAGGGAATAAAGTTGAATATTTTTTATCGTTCCCTTTTGAGCACCACGTTAAAATATTGATTGGTGCTCAAAAAATAGGTGCTCAGACGGGAATGCTTCAAAAAAATACCGTGCCATAACTCCGAAGTTTACTTAGAGAAAAATCTGAAATTATTATATAAAGATTACAGGAAAAATAAAACGATGTCTCTAAATAGCACACTTTTTCAGAAATCGGAACGAAACCCTCGGTGCGCGAGTCCGACTCGCTCTTGACCGGTGTTTTTATCATTATGTTAAAAATGATTATGATAAATCCAGTTTGTCACATAAATAGCGCATTGCGCATAGTAGGTTATTTTTATTCCAGTCGATTTTTATCGATACCTACTTGGAGAAAACAAAGTGATTACGTACCTATCGACTTTTATCCGTAATTTGACAACTTTATCGATAATCGAGATCTTGACGTGATTTCGTGCTGAAATTATATTTTATTTGTGCTTTATCAACGATATTAATACATACGTTATTTGAACAATTTCAGTGTCTTTACAGTAGATAGATAGGAATATGTATTAGAATGTTATCTAAAGCCAGATGTCAGATAACGGACTCCTGCAGTTTTTAAAGTTATCATTGTTAAACTGTTACCATGCTGATCTTATGAAACAAAGCAGGCTTATAATAAAATTTATCAAACAACTTTTTATAATGGTCGTAAATTTTGGTTGGTGTTAAATATTCTACACTGATTAGGAAGTAGGAGGAAAATTTTGGAAAATAAAGATAAACTCTTCAGTTGATTATCACGCCACGTGTGCAAATAGTCGTAAAGTCGAATTTACTTACACGTGCTTTTGTAGGTCTGTGTAAATACAACGTGCCGCCGCAATGGCGATATTTCTTCAATACGTGGCTAGTCGCCAGTAATCATAAAATATAGGTAATTCGTAAATTGAAGAAAAAAAATTTTTTTTCAAAAAAACTAAATAATAAAATAATAACCAAAATTAGGATCACTCTATGCAAAACACTCATTCATGAAGGTATTTTTTTATGCCAGCTGGTAAAAGGTCGCTGACCACCACCTTTTTTTTTTGTTCATCTGTGTCTATAGTTCTGACCCAGCTGTTAAGTAGCTTCATGGAAAAAAAACTCGAGTAGCGTGGCCTTTTTCTCGTTCGTTTCAATATCATCTCTGCGCTACAAGTTGCTCCAAGATGCTATTTTAGAAAATTGCAAATAAATCAATAAATACTAACGTTTAATGAAATTAAAATACATC
Source organism: Cosmia pyralina (assembly GCA_946251885.1). Taxonomy (NCBI): domain Eukaryota; kingdom Metazoa; phylum Arthropoda; class Insecta; order Lepidoptera; family Noctuidae; genus Cosmia; species Cosmia pyralina. Next base: position 24,884,814 of record OX276351.1, read on the forward strand.
TAAAAAACGAAAACGTGGAACCGTATACGCGTATTGAATGAATGTCGCGATTACAGCGGCACGTTGTATATCAGCAGGTCCATTCCGTAAAAATTTCATCATGATAACTTATGTGGACTGAGATTGAAGTGAGTTCTCATTCCAGCTAATGCTAGGGATTGACAGCTGACATCACCAAAATTTTCCAGTTAACTCGTTGAGATTCTTACAATAGATCCGCTGGTATGACTTGGGCACTATCACCAAAACACGAGTTAGGTAGGTAAACACCACACGGCTCTATCAATAATATAGAGCCGTGTGGTGAAGTTATCTATATCAAGAAAATTAGCATTAGCGTCGTGTGCTACTGAAATAACTAAAATAACACTGCATAATCAGCCTATGATGTTCCCACTGCTGTGACACATGCCTCTTCTCTTCGAGAGGGAGTGGGCCGTAATTTACCACGCGGGTCCAATGCGGGTCGGTAGATGTCATAATAAATGTCTTCGAATTTTTGGTTTTTGGTCATGCCGGTTTATTCACGATGTTTTTCTCTACCGTTTTGAGAGCAGTGGTGGTGAAATTATTTACACAAAGTAAAGCGATCTGGGTTCGAATCCATGACCTTCAACTCATCAGCCAATTATTTCCATCAATCTTTGTGTTCTCATACTCTAGGAGTCCAGGACAAAGGCTGAACTCTCTCCTTTCACTTCTCCCCATGTCTATGATGTCGTTGGTATAGTGTGATGTCAGACACCTACCTCAAGAGCAAAGGTAGATAAGTCACATGTTATTGTAAGAATAACACACTCATTAAAGTATTCACAAGCCCGTACCGTTTGTGCTAGTTCTAAATAACTGTACTTACCTACGTTACCACCAAGTTTGTTAGGGTTCCGTACCAAAATAGTAAAAAGGAACCTTTACGGTGTGACTCAGTCTGTCTGTCAGTCTGTCTGTCCGTCTGTCGCAGCTGGATAACTCAAGAACTACTAATGCTATCAACTTGAAATTTGGAACAGTTTTAGATGACGTTTGCCCAACTATTTTGCAAATAAGAAATAAATAAAAATATTTATGTTTTTTTTTTGCAACAGAGACTGAAAGGGGATATTATAAATTCGAAGTGGGACTACTAGGGCATGCGGGGTATCATATTAAAGAACGCTGTTTGTACATTCTCAAACATATTTTTTTCTTTTTTTAGGCCGCATAGATTTTGACTTTTGATGAAAAATTAAAAAAAAATATCGCCCCCCCCCCCCCCCCCCTTATCTCCGAAGTTTGCATGCTTGCATAGAGAAAAATCTGAAATTATTCTATGTGATAGAAATTTATGTATAGATTACAGGAAAAATAAAACGATGTCTCTAAATAGCACAGTTTTTCAGAAATCATCAACAAAAATTACATTTAATGATGGAACGGAACACTCGGTGCGCGAGTCTGACTCGCTCTTGACCGGTTTTTTTTGTTTCACTGTCACCCTTACGTCCCAACATCAAATGGTGACCTAGTCATTCGACATCAGATAGCGTAGTTTCGGGCTAAAAACTTGTCCAAATTGGATCGTACATACTTACATCAAATGGTGACCTTAGTCATCCGACATCAGATAGCGTAGTTTCGGGCTAAAAACTTGTCCAAATTGGATCGCACATACTCACATCAAATGGTGACCTAGTCATCCGACATCAGATAGCGTAGTTTCGGGCTAAAAACTTGTCCAAATTGGATCGCACATACTTACAATAATGGACTCCACATCTAAAGAGGAAAACATCATGGCTCAAAGGTCTCGGATGGACCCAACAACAATAACTATTAACAATCAATTCAGCATTAATATTCATTGCGGCATTAATTGCAATCGCATAGATAGTCCTAGCAGTTTACTTGTATAGGAAGAGCTACATCAATTGGATCCAGCAGTACAAGAGGGAGAAGGATGCTCTTTCTTCGGATATCCAGGAAGAGGCTCCCTGGTGTATGCTGTTCGCCGATGACATTGTGCTGGTTGCCGAGAGTGGCTTAGAGGTCCAGAGCAGATTGGAGGTGTGGTGGAAAAGACTGGAGACCGTTGGCCTGAGAGTAAGTCGGACCAAAACAGAGTATTTGTTTTGTGATTTTGATGGTCTCTCCGGTCCTGTGCCCATATCTCTTGCCGGAACGCCCTTACCGATCTGCTCCGACTTTCGGTACCTCGGGTCGCTTGTCCAGGGGGATGGCGAAGTAGACCGAGACATAACACACCGGATCAACTCAGGATGGATGAAATGGCGACAGGTTACAGGAACAACTTGCGACCCACGGATGCCCCTCAAGTTGAAGGGGAAAATTTACAAGTCCGTGATAAGGCCTGTCGTACTTTATGGATCGGAATGTTGGGCAGTGAAGAAGACGGATGAAAAAAAATTGCATGCAGCGGAGATGAGAATGTTGAGATGGATGTGTGGAATGACGAGAATGGATAAAGTGAGAAATGAGTATATAAGAGGAAGTTTGAAAGTGGCGCCAGTGACAGAAAAGTTGAAAGGAAATCGTTTGTCTTGGTATGGGCATGTAATGAGGAGAGACGAAACGCATGTGACTAAAAGAGTGATGAATATACATGTTGATGGATGGAGAGGCAGAGGAAGGCCAAAGAAAAGATGGATGGATTGTGTGAGGAATGATATGAAAGAGAAGGGAGTGAATGATAGCGTGACGGTTGACAGGGGAGAATGGAAGAAGAAAACGTGTTGCGCCGACCCCAAGTAATATGGGATAAGGGCAGGAAGATGATGAGTACAAGAGGGAGAAGCAACGCGTGTACCGGTGGATATCTTTGAGAAAGGGGCGGAGTTTTTTCCGCCATCTTTTCCTGGGCCTGCCGTGCTGTCATTTGTCGCTAGGGTTGGGGCACACTCTGTTGTTGTTTTACCAATTCCCGACAAAAGTTGAATCTAGAGTACGGAAGGAATTTGACGTCCACAATAATAAAGTCTTTAGCAACCGATGCCTAACTATTGTTTTTATTTTAAGCATGCTGAAAATGCACAAAAAATGCAAAATCAACTGATGATATCATTATCTAGTAGAAGATCAAACAGACTTTGTTTAGTCGACTGTTTTATTGTTTCCGACTTAATTGAGTTGTTTGATTAAAATCTTTATTTTTACCGTTCTAAATTACCTATTATTTTTATATCCTGTTACAAAATGGTAAAATCTATATTTCAGAATTTTCGAAACAGTTAATCCGGTTTTCTAAAGATGTTTTCCTTCACCGTTTTGAGAGTAGGTATGGCAGTGATGATGAAATTATTTACACAAAGTAAAGCGCCTGCTTGGGTTCGAACTCACAACCTACAACTCGTAAGTCGGGACCGTTACCACTGGGCCACCACTGCTGTACTGCATTTTTATTGAATTAATCTAAATGTCACCTTTTCGCAGTAGTAAACGTTTACGACAAATATACTTACCTAGTATTATCGGAAGAACGATGATGAGACGACAATGGACTGGATTGAATATTCTTTTGTTATGAACTCAAGTTGTGCGCAATTCATTAGGATTAATATAATATAACACAAAAAAAAAACTAGAGCGTTAATAACTGTAGCGAATCTATTTATAAAATAAAAATGAATGACATTTGTTGCCAAGCGCAAAACGTCGAGAAGGACCAATTGGCTAATTTCTTTTTTCAAAATTCGTTAAAATCCGAGGAAGGTTTTTATGAAGAGAAACATTGGAAAAGTTACCAGGAAAATTGTAAAATTCTAATAAAGTGAAAGTGCATTTTCCATGGGAATTATGTATGAATTATTGAAATTTTGACAGGACAGCGTCTGTCGAATCAGCTAGTTTGTCAGATTTTAAATCCAGAACCTCTGGACCTTAAAAAGTGGGTCTTTTGAAATCTCCGCGGCACTGTCTTGGATTTGTTTAGGTATGGAAATCTTTTCAGAGTGCTAAAGAAACATTATCTTCCAAGCTTCATATTTCCATGTTGTGTTGCCAGCCACGAAAATGTTGGATAAAAATGATATTTAACAGTTTTCTTTGTCCACAGTATGTGCGGGCCTCAGTTTCCTTCTGCCTGCAGAGCAACAGCAAAAGTCACAAGTGCTGGACAGGGGCAGCTGATACTTTTATTTATTGACAACTACTTGTATAAGATTTTATACTTTTATATTTGAACCCCCCTTATTCATAAGACGGTACTAATATGGTGATGTAAGCTCTTTGGTTTATTAATTTTTTGATGATTAAAAGACAAGGATATGTTTTATTTATAAGGGGTATTAATTTAGAATTAAGAATATTTTAGGTAGTTAAGACAAAAAGAAATATAAAAATCAAAATCAAAAGTTATTTATTCAAACTAGGCTGAGAATCAGCTCTTTTCGAACGTCACAATCACATAAGACAGTCCCATAAAACGCCCGCCCTTCACAAATGTGAAAAAAAAATATGCTTAAGGTGAGTACCTAGTAATGCCAACTAGCGCCACCATTGAGAAAAAAATCATTAGTCTGAAGATATGGAACATTCCTATGCTCACATTTTTATTTAGATGAGGGTAGAATGTTTTGTATCAAAACAAATCAACACTAAACCTCGTAAGTTCGACGCATAGGAGTAGGAGCATAGGAAATTTAACAATGTTCTATATTTCCAGACTTTTTATTTACTATTTATGTACACACAGAAAAATACATAGAGATACATCTATCTATATATATAAAAATGAATCCCTATTTCCCTTGGTCATCGCATCACGCGTGATCGGATGGACCAATTTCACTAATTCTTTTTTTGTTGTGTTTATTATTGTCAGGAGAAGTTTTTATGATGAGAAAAATTGGAAAAGTTGCCGGGAAAATTGGAAAAATCGGGAAAACTGAAAGTGAATTTTCTATGAATTATTGAAATTTGGACAGGACAACGTCTGTCGGGTCAGCTAGTCATATTTATAATTTGGAGTAAAAAGTTACTGCTTATTTCTTAAGAAATTTCTTCCAGAAGACCTGCGAAAGGAGAAATGAAAAAGAAATGTAGACAATAGTGTGTGAGAACAAGAAGAGAAAAATATGAATATGTGAAGTCTTAAACTATAATATTAAACATACCTACACGTCTAACGCAAAACAAAAATTACTAATTATTTTTTTGACTAATGATTTTTTTCTCAATGGTGGCGCTAGTTGGCAGTACCAAGTGGTGGTGGCGCCTTAACAAAATAGGTGATGAATTGATGATGTAAAAAGAATGACAATGGACTCGAAATTCGACTAGATGAAAATACATTTATTTCCATAATTAAAATGGCTTTTTTTAAGCGCCCATGTCCCATCCCATCCAAACAGTTACTACTCAATTCTATATCTCTATAAAATAGACAACAGTATACGATTCTATACCGGTTAGGTATGCTGTCGTATAAATCTGTCCCTGTATTTAAAAAAAAAACCGGCCATTTTCGTATCAGACCACGCAAAATGAAGGGTTATAGGGGGGGGGTAATGGGGGTTAGGGTTAGGGGGGGGGGGAATTTATCTCAAAAACAACAACAACATGGAACATGGGGGAACATGGTTGCGCGTAGGTTTGCATGCTGCTCGAGAGAAGTAAACATAACTCTTTTTAAAGCTTATTGCCAGTCCTTTTACTCGAGCAGTTTGTGGATAAATTACACTCTCCGAGCTGCTAATGCTCAGCGTGTCAATACCTATAACAACATTTTCAAGATGCTGATGCGGCTGCCTCGCTATTGTAGTGAGTCTGGTATGTTTGCGGAGGCGCGAACGGACGCTTCCATGCGATTGTGCGCAAAAGGGTAGTTTCCTTGCCACAGCGTGTGCGAGGCAGTAGCAGCGGCATCCTGCAGATGATTGTATCTCTGCGGATTGCCCTCTCCAAAACAAATGGATGCGCATTGTTTTGGGCGCTCACTAACACATTTTTTACGTCATAATAATATACTAAGGGTGGGTTGCACCATCTTACTTTAACTATAACAAACATCGCAGCTTCAGTTCGATGTTTGTTATTGTTAAAGTAATGGTGCAACCTATGCTTGTTAAAGTTCCAGTTAAACAAAAAAATGACAATTTGTTAGCAATTTGTTAACTTTAACTGTAACCTTAACCGCTCACGCTTTGCTGGTTAAAGTTATTGTTAAATATCTGTCACTTCTGTCAGATGCATCGAATGTCATGTCCTGCTCCGAACTTTATCTTTTACATTTGGCATGACGGTGCAAAAGCAGGTAGTCATTCTATGGTCATTTTAACTTATAATCTAGCCCTTGGTGCAACCCACCCTGAGTAACACAATTTTGATTTTGGTTTTACTGTAAATTATTTAATTTAATGTAATAATAATATTGTGTAAATCGATTTTAATTAAATTTTATGTAATGTTAGTGTATATGTGCCCATTGATTTTTATTTAATTGAATGTATAGTATGGATTGTAATTCTGAAATAAATTAATTAATATTAGGTCTTTACCTATGAAATTGCCGTTCTGCAGTACTGGCCATTTCAAATCAAAATAATTTTTGTTTGGCTAAGAATTCTAATTTCAAATTAATTTTATTTTAAAAACATGGATTTTTTTTCCAAAAGTAGTCATTTGTTTATTGATTAGTGTTACATTTTCATCGCATTTCAATCTTTTTCGTCATCATGGATACGTTAAAAATTCGAGTAATTATGGAATATGAGTACCGTCGTGGCAGCAACGCGGCACAAGCGGCACGCAACATCAACGACGTTTACGGAGCTAACACTACAAACCAACGCACCACTTGTTATTGGTTTGCTCGCTTCCGTTCTGGAAATTTCGACCTGAAAAATGAACCTCGCGGTCGTCCGAAGACTTTGGTCGACAATGACGAATTAAACGCGATTGTGGAAGCTGATGATACACAATCTACGGCTGAATTAGCAGCAGCTTTCGACGTTAGCGTCAAAACAATATTGGTCCATTTGCGTCAAATTGGCAAGGTAAAAAAGCTTGACAAATGGGTGCCCCACGAACTCAATGATCGCCAGCGCGAAGTACGCGTCGAGACGTGCCTTGCACTGCTCAACAGACACACAAATGAAGGAATTTTGAACCGCATTGTTACCTGCGATGAAAAATGGATTCTGTTTGATAACCGCAAGCGCTCAGCAAGTTGGTTGGATCCTGGTTCAGCACCTAAACAATGCCCTAAACGAAAACTTACCCCTAGAAAAGTGATGGTCACTGTTTGGTGGTCTAGCGCCGGTGTGATTCATCACAGCTTCTTACCAAACGGGGTGAGCATTACTTCAGATGTGTACTGTGAAGAACTGAACACAATGATGGAGAAGCTGGCACATCTCCAACCAGCATTGGTCAATCGCTCGTCTCCGCTGCTCCTGCACGACAACGCGCGACCTCATACTGCACAGCAGACGGTCTCCAAGTTGCAAGAACTGGGGTTGGAAGCTCTCCGTCATCCGCCCTACTCACCAGACCTTGCGCCTACAGACTACTACTTTTTCCAGAATTTGGATAACTTCTTGGTGGGAAAAAAATTCAATACCCGAGAAGCAGTACAAAATGTCTTTGAAGAATTTGTTGCCTCCCGTCCAGCTGATTTCTTTAAGAAGGGCATCAGTAAACTGCCACTGCGTTGGCAAAGATGCATTGATTGCATGGGTGATTACTTCGATTAATACAAATAAAAAATGCATGAAAAAAATTCGTTTAAATTTTTTCATACAAAACGGCAATTTCATAGGTAAAGACCTATTAATAAAAACATGTTCTCTCATTTATCGTATACAATACACAGGTTCAAATTGAATTAGCTAGCGAAACCGCAGTCGTGACTGGTATCGATAATATCTAAATATGACAAAATAAAACAGAAATTAATTTGACGATGTTTTTTTTGGCGTCATCAACAGCGTAATCACTTAAAATATCAGTTTAAAAATCAGTTCTTTTGATGTAAACTTCACAGACGTTGATGGCTATCAATATCTAAACATTCTCAAACCGATAAAATAGATTTTATCGACTCACACTTCAAATAACAACACTACCAGCTATATTGAAACCTAAAAAAAATCATCAAATCATTTTTATTTTGTCCTGTTCAGATCCCATCACGTCTGTGGAGTTTCGCTAGCTAATTTAATTTGACCCTGTTTAGATACGTCACGGTAAATTAACCAACTGAAAATGTAAGTAATCGCAAGTTTTTTTTTTTTGTGCTAAATCGACAAATTAACAATTTTCGAACTTTTTCCTATAATTGTGCTGTAAGAACATGATTCTTGCCATACATGATTCTAGGTCAATGGTAAGTACGAGTACGGGTTTGATTTACTTGCGAGTAGCAAAATATGTCGCATAAATGGCCGTATTTTTTATTGCGTTGACTTAGAAGCTCGATTTTTTTAGAGCTCCAAGGAACCATAGACCTATGTATTTGATATTAATTTCAACTTGATATCTCCAGGCTTTTCTTAAAAAAGGGTCTTGACAGACTGACAGACAGATGGACAACGAAGTGATATATAAATTAAATTAAATTAAATTAATATGCAGTAACTGTCTGACCTACTAAAGGAATTAGATTTCTATGCAATATGATTATCTAATGAGAAAATATACGCGCAGTTTTAGTACGTGATAAAAACCCAGTCTGACTCGAAACGAGCATATTAACACTTGAATAAAGGTCCCAAAACATATTATACGACTGATATGTCCCCTCATACCTATATGTATACCTAGGTACCTACTTATTGCGGCGTTAGGTCCCCTCTTTAAGGAGTGGTTGGAGAGGCGCCACGGCGTCCTCACCTTCAGCCTGACGTAGGTCCGCACCGGAAACGGTTGTTTCGGGAGGTTCCTGTTCCAAATAAGGCGGGAGGAAAATCCTCATAGATCAAACAAAAAAAAAGGCTTCCAGTCTAACCGGATACAGCTGAATACTAAGTACCTAGTATTTTTTACATGGAGCGACATGGCGTAATACGATACCACTTGGTAAGACTGGTTGTCAGACTTTCGGGCTTCTGACGACCTGTTACAACTGTCAAAGATCTACAAATGACAGCCAGGACCAAGGGCTTAACGTGCTTTCCGAGGCACGAAAGAGCTCTAGCTTTTGCCAGCGGCTTCGCCCGCGTGGAGTCGGAAATTATCCCACGGGAACCGTACATTTTTCCGAGATAAAAGTAGCCTATGTGCTATTCCAGACTATAATCTAGATCTCTGTGCCAAATTTCATTAAAATCCGTTCAGCCGTTCTGGCGTGATTGAGTAAGAAACATCCATTCATCCATCTATCCAAAGTTTCGCATTTATAATAGTAGTAACTCATAGTACCTACTATTAATTGTGTATGACAAAGTTGCGCACTAGATCCGTCCATCCGAATTTAGAAGATTTTGGACCGTCATTTCACGGATTCGGATCTGAAGGCGTAGACAAAGTGACATTCTATCAGCAGAGCCGTCTTTAACCTATAGGATGCCCTGCCCACTTTAGGATAATGGGGCTCTTATAGCACCCCGCGCGGGATAAGTTAAGCTATGCATGGATTGCGGGACCCTGGGCACTTGCCTAGAGTGGTCAGTGGCCCTATCTATCAGTCCAAAAGCTTCTGTCAACCCTGAATTGTTGTAGAAATACGAAACACTTGTTGCTACGATTGTTACATACCTACTCTTTTATTACTAGGTACTGTTTAAGTACCCGAAAAAAAAAAAAAAATTCCCGAATTCTGTTTAAGAATTAATAAACTATTAACGTTTTGAAGGACACTAACGAGACACAATAGAAGTTTTATTGTTGTGACTGCTATGGCCGTATAGAGTCCTTCAAAGCGTTAATCATCAGTTAACAATCGCAGCGATCAGTTGTTTTCGTGCCCTAGAATCATTAATTGATAGAGCATTCACGACGATAACATATTCGTGATGACGTTTACTTTCTTGATGATAAGGGCTCTTCCGATACTTGTCATAAACTAATTAGAGATTAGATAATTGTCTACGTCCTATACAGAATAAAATTAATAGTAGAAGGGCGGAGCTTATCTACAGGGTGTAAGAGTGAACAGTGGCAATATTATATTTTAAGGGGTCATTGCACTCATCATTATGAACAACTTTTTCTATGGGACCAAACCTATAATCGTGAAGAAAAAATCAACTGTTCAGTACATTTACGTTCGCATTATTCGTCAAAATGTAGGGAGCAGCTGTTTTTTTTCGCGATTTCAGGCTGCTAATTATCTTAATCTACACTCCAGTACCATCTAATAAGACTCTTTTTCTTCGTTGTTGTGCCTTTGTTTTGGCTTCGCCCGCGTGGATGTCGGAAAATATCCCACGGGAACGTAAAACCGGGATTAAAAGTACCCTATGTGTTAATCCAGATTATGAGCTTAGCTCATAATCTGGATTAACACATAAGGTACTTTTTTTCATCCCAATCCGTACAGCTGTTTTTGCGCGCCAATCTGGAACATACAACGTGACTAACTCGTGACACTCGTAACAAACACTCGTGAGAAACGGACAAAAATTCTAAAAACTACATATATTTTCGACATCAGACTTTTGGGAACAAGTCTTTTTTTTTTTTTTTTTTTGTGGATGGGAAATCATCAAATGACTTCTCCCGCTCTGGGCAGAGCGGGAGGGCGTGTCAGACTTTTACTGACTAAAACCCACCCATGATCCTTCAGTTGCCCGTGCCAGGGCCACGGTATCTCTTTCGAACTACTCGCGACCCCGGCGGCGTGGGAACAAGTCTGATGTCGAAAATTATATTTAAAAAATCCTTGTGGGAACAAGGTACTTTTTTCAAAATTATTAATTGCACAGTTTCGTTAAGTACTCAAACTCAAAGCATTTATTTCAATTAAACCAATTACAGATACTTTTGAATAGTCAAACTGTAGGTCAGTTAGTCAGGAAATTGAAGCTAGTTGCCCAGTTCCAAAACGTAGAGCTCTATGGAGAAGAACGGGCAAGAAACTCCACGGACACTCTTTTAAATCAAGATTAGTATTACAAAATCCTGGGTATCTACATTATACCTGTTACCTCAAAAAATAATTAAAAACAATTCAAAATATAAAATAAAAAATACCTAATTTTTAGAGCTGTAGGGCACTCTCTTACCCCACGTCCTAATCAAAAGTTATCGTCGTTCGAATACGTGATCGTCGCGTTCATGTGAACTGGAATGCGTGGTCGCGCCGACAGAGGACACCTTCCGGTTTTCCGAGCATAATTTATGTGACATATGAACGCACATCGTGTAAGCAGAGTTTACCACGCGACTAGCATTATACAACATCCCAACATCAATCGTCGGGCAGTTGCCTACGAGACAAAACACCCGTCTGGTCGGAGGATCCTCCCTTTTCTATGGAGGATGAGTGAACTTTACACCCTCTTCCTCATAAGGATGGCGTAGTCTCGTGACGAGAATGGATAAAGTGAGAAATGAGTATATAAGAGGAAGTTTGAATGTGGCGCCAGTGACAGAAAAGTTGAAAGGAAATCGTTTGTCTTGGTATGGGCATGTAGTGAGGAGAGACGAAACGCATGTGACTAAAAGAGTGATGAATATACATGTTGATGGATGGATTGTGTGAGGAATGATATGAAAGAGAAGGGAGTGAATGATAGCGTGACGGTTGACAGGGGAGAATGGAAGAAGAAAACGTGTTGCGCCGACCCCAAGTAATATGGGATAAGGGCAGGAAGATGATGAGTCTCGTGACGATTGCTTTTGGTTAGGACGTAGCCTTACAGGACAACCATTCCGGAAAGTCCACTTTTTAAGTAATAGGTACTCGTAACTGTTGTATATTTTAATCGTAGGTATTCACAAACTTCCTGCTAGCTACAGTATTGTTATCATTTAATCATCAACTAATTAATGGACTATAAACGACGTAATCGTGTGATAAAAATTGGAAAGGTAATTAACCACAAGTTGCCATGCCCTTTTCTTAAACATTGTGTTTGTCATATAGATAGGAGCCACTCCCTTATCCAGTTTATCCAGTTAGTAGTCAAGATGCTGATGTGGAGCCCTTTGAAGACGGGTGATACCTATTGTCATCAGGTGAGGTTATTTCATAGAGAATGGACTGAGAATTCCATTCTGAGTTGTGCAGTGAAGACCGAAAAGTAAACGATTTTCATCCAGTCGCAAATTCACTTTAGAGAGTGGTCACTTTTGTGAGGCTAACGCTTCGTCCAATTTCTCTATGTCTATGGCTTATTTTCTGCAGGGGTTGAGGTAAGTAGTTACATGCGTTCCCGGCTACAATCGATATGAGTAACACCGTGTGGTTTTAGTCAGTTACAGTCCGACAAAATACTACGCGTCTCTCAGTAGATAGGATAAAAAGGGTGAAGTTACGTGAGGTGCCCGAGTGGAGCTTTGCTATTGTGCTGTGGCGGAATCTACATCGCCACATACGAACTACGCGTCACACTGATTACAAGCAATCCTGCATCGCACAATCAGAGTTTACCGCGCGACTAGCATAAATACAACGTCCCGACATCAACCGTCGGGCAGTTGTCCACCAGACACGACACCCGTCTGGTCGGAGGATCCTCCCTTTTCTATGGAGGATGAGTGAACTTTACACCCTGTTCCTCATGCCTCTATAGTGCCAATACACCAGATTCGAAGGCGTCTCTAGAAGTTCTGCGAACAACTGTAATAGCGCTCTGCTTATCCACTGGTGACTGGCGCCGCTCTGCCCACTCTTACTTTCAACACTAAATGAGACGTGCCGAATTTCTACTGGTTGCCTTAAACCGACCCCGGTATCTGTGAATGCTGTATCCACTGATTGGTATTGCGCCCCCAGAAATTTGCAGGATCATAGCAAGCCGCATTAAAAGGACGAAATTAGAACGACCTACACCATCCAATGCACAATTACAGCTCAGTGTCGCGGAGACTTAAAAGCCGAATAAGTTTTCTTGTGTGCGTGAGTCCATCCGATGGCAAAAAATACTTGGAAAGATGTGGTCTTTGGCAAGAGAAGCACAAAGCTCCTGATTCTTTCATCGAGCTATCAGAGAGCCTTTCACCTGGACAGACGTTGCCGTTGCCGACTTAGAAAACTAACAGACTCGGTTGGCTGCAGCAATCTCCACAGGCGGGGTCTCTCGGATGGTTCCGATCCTCAATGTATATGCGGCGTCTCCCCGCAGACCATGCCCTCCTTTAATCTTTCGTCACCTGTACACGTGGGGAGCTTATGTCTGCGTCAGCGCATGGTGTTAGCGTTGCCGAGTTCTGGGACAAACAGGAAATTTTAATTATATTTGCCATCGACACGCTATAAAGAACATCGTGCCAAGCTAGGCCGTTATGGACTTTATTGTTGAGAACTGTGTGTGTATGGCATTGCAACGAGCGTGAATTTTAAATCGCCAGTGCGTGTAGATACATAAGATACTATGTATTACAGAATTGCGATAAAAATATCGCGCGATTTTTCTCGCAGCACCTTCAGTAGCTTCAAATTCTCAATTCAAAAACAGGTCAGAATGTCTTTATGACAGCTAACAGATTTCCTACTTAGCAATGTAGTACGGCTCGACTGGCGTATGTTACGTACCCACTACGTAAGTTTTTAAAACGTATAAAAATCATATAATAGAGCAGTTACGGAGGCTGCACGTGCCGTAACACGAGTTAGGGCGACAAGTACGTCAATGTTTGCGGATGCCGTGACACTGCTCACACGTAAAGTACACTGGCTGATCTGAGCAACGAACGTGAAAGGATAAGAAGACGTCTTTGGGACTAACTAACCTACTTATTCAGCTCAATTCAGCCTTTGTCCTAAAACATCAATTTTGTATGGAGATGCGTACGCATCACAATATTTGCATAGTTTTAATACTGTATTCACATTCATGGGTGGTACTAATTGTTTACGTAGCGCGTTCGTCCTACGGCCTCTAGTGATAAGTTTTACATGTGGAAAAAACATGTGACAATCATGGAAATACATTCACAATTTTAATTGATCTCCAATAACGTGCATTCATTGATAGTAAACGTGTAAGAGGTCTCATTTGCACTGTTTATTGAGAGCCATATCTGTCGCTTGAGGCTTGCTTCATCACATGGAGTTTATTGTTATATTAGGGTATTAGTTGTCGCTTCTACGACTTTTTTCGACCTTGTGTTATCTTTTTAGGTAGCTAATAGGTACTAAATTAACGTACCATATAAGTATGATCACGTTTTTAAAACGTTTCTTAAGGACGCTGTTACAAATGGGTAGTCAAATCATTACTTTTTATACAAAAGTATGTTTATTAAATAAAATGCTTTGCATTCTTAAAATGTTTTTTGGCCAAATTGTTGATAGATGTGCATGGTACGATTGTGAACTATAAATATAATTTTAAATAGGTACATTTTCTCAATAATCGGTGGTCAGAGTCCAACTTAACTCACTGTGTAGGCTCAATATAATGTAACATTTGGCTACATTTTAACTTCCAAGTATATAAAAAAGGGAGGAAAAAGAAACTAAAACTCGTCCGCATCGCTGTCAACAGGACTGCCTGACGCATTGGCACGCTTGTATAGCAATGCAATCAGCATTGTCAATTTTTTGGCCAATTAAAGTTTTTTTTGGAAGTCTGTTTTTTTTTTGTAAAAAAGATTTTATTTTTCACTTTTTAGTTGTGTTACCTACCCCATACAAATTTCAATACCACTATCTGCAAAATAAATCAGAACATTATCCACATGGACTAAGTGGGAAAAATACGTATTATTGAAGCTAACTCAAAACCTACCCAAGCAAAGTTAATAAATTTTACACGGGACCAATTTCGAGGTCCTCTCGAATTTAAGTCCCAATAAGATTGGAGTATTTGCGCCGTTTGAGGTGTACCGCATCCGTGTAGGTACAACCCCTTCCTAGGTGTAGGTTCCTTGATACCAATGTAACTTTTGAAGATTTTGAATTTTGATTCTCGTTCTGTTCAAAGATTAGATTACGGTCTATTAATAAACATATTATGTCAGTATCAGATAATCATGGAAATCCTTTCTTTGAACGTCGGTTTACTTACCAAACTGTAATATATCATAAGATCATATTAGCGTGAGGTAATGCTCATAAAGATGAATACACCGTTTTTATAATGTTCTATAAAAAATTAGATAAGGCAAATTGTTAGACAGATAAGAATTATGCTGTCACAAGTCACAACGTAAGATGTTCTGGCAAGATTTTACCTGAGACTCGTTTTTAGGGTTCCGTACGTCAAAAGGAACCCTTATAGGATCACTTCGTTGTCCGCCTGTCTGTTTGTATGTCTGTCAGTCTGAAAAGACCCTTTTTCTCAGGAATGCGTGGAGGTATCAAGTTGAAATTAATATCAAATACTATGTAAGTCTATGGTCCCTTGGAGCTCTAAAAAAATCAAGCTATTAAGTCAACGCAATAAAAAAATATGGCCATTTATGTGACATATTTTGATACTCCCAAGTAAATCAAAACCTATAAATCAGTTACTTTGCTAAACCATTGGTTGAGTTAAGTACGGATAAAAAAACCGGCCCTTAGTCATGTGGATTTACGGCAAATATCATAATTACCACGTTATTAAACGCGATATAGATAATACAAATAAGGTTACATGCGAACGCATGTCATGGTCACTTGTAATTACGAAAACTAGTTAGTGACGTCACAGTCTGCTCGAAATATACAGTGACATTATCTGCTTATCTACCGGATAAGTCTGGCGGATTACGAAGATTGATTAAAGGTTAGTTATAGATACACATTATACAGCACGATGGCAGAAGAAATGTGTAGGGATAGTTGCTGAAAAAGAGCGTTATAAAATTATAACTCAGCTGTCTGAAGTCATGGCAAGACGTCGTAGACGGTGCTACGCCATCGCCGCTACCGTCTACACCGCGTAGACGCACTACGCCGCCGATGCTACGCCACTTTTGCTACGCGCCGTGCCGCGTAGACGCTGTTACGCCACCGTCACGCGCCGCTACAGTCCGCCGGAGTCGCGGGTTGTTCAATAGAGATACCGTGGCCCTGTCACAGGCAACTGAAGGAACATGGGTGGGTTTTAGTCAGTAAAAGTCTGACACGCCCTCCCGCTCCGCCCAGAGCGGGAGGTCATTTGGTGATTTCCCATTCACAAAAAAAAAGTCTACACCGCGTAGACACGCTACGCATCCGTTGCTACGGCGTGTAGACACTGCTATGCCACCGCGCCGCGCGCCGCTGCAGTCTACACCGCGTAGACGCGCTACGGCGCTGCTGCTACGCCACCGTTGCTACGCTAGAAAAACGTAAAATCGAAAGGAGAATATATATACAAAACGTTGTGTCATGCTGAGATAATTACTTTATTGGTTTAGTGACGACGAGGTTAACGTATAGATTTTATAAAACTGGTGTCAGTGGAAATGCCGAGAGATGCCAGGTTAATGGATTTTAATTACGTACCATACAAAATTTTGATTCATGCAAATCATTTGAAACATTTAATATTTATTAAAAAAATTTGCAGCCCAACCCCTAAGATGTTAGTAACCTATAAGCTTATGCTTTTTTCGCCCATGAGCTGTAGACGTGATTCATGCATTTATCATAGAATCAAAGACTATAAATATTATTATTATGATAAGAACGTCTAATAAGAATAATAATGAACATACAACAAACCGACAGTTGCAAACCATATTTTAAAGAACATAAAATCCTCACCTTGATTGGTATTTATATTTTGGAATTGTGTAAATTGGTGCGTAAACATCCTGATACATACAAAACTCGAGGAGATACACAAACAAGCCATTCGTTCCGTCATAAGAACAGATTAAATTTACCTCGGTCCCATCTTAAAATGCACTCTTCTAGTCCTTATTCTATGTCAATCAAAATTTACAATAAATTACCAGAGAACTTAAAACAAATAGAAAAAACAAATATATTTTTAAGCAAAGTAAAACAATTTTTAATTAATAAAACCTACTACTCATTAGACGAATTTTTAAATGATAAAATTTAACTATTTTTTGACTAATAATTTGACTAATTTGACTGGAGGAATACCAAACTATTTCTGGTTTTGTCTTTTCATTAATATTGTATATTAAATAAACAATAAATTATTTAGTAAATATACATTTTAAAATAACAAATATGCACCCAATAAAACTGAAATACAATACGTATGTTACAAATTATAAATACATAAAATAAATAATTGAGAGATATATACTAAATATAATAATAATAATAAATCATTTATTTTAATAAAAAGCAACGATATAAATATAATGAAATAATCTACTAATTTCCAATTTACTTTAGTCTTATGGAATTAAACGGTTTAAATAATAAAAATGCACCCATTAAATAAAATTAATATAACTGGAATATAATAATATTACAAATTATAAATAGATAGAATAAAAAATATATAAAAAAAAACGAATGATAAAATCAAATAAAATAATTAATTTCTATATAAATTAATGATATGATTACAACGAGTAAAGTCTACCTATTTTAATTGTTTTAGTGTTATGGATAAAAGCGCTCTTCCTCTCTCCTACCTATTTTTATAATTTTGCTGTGCCCGACAGGGTCCATAATTGTTTCTTCCAATTGTATTTTAACACCTGCATATGTACATTATGGATTGCAATAAAGAATTTGAATTGAATTGAATTGAATATGATAGAAAACTAAGCTACTACGTATCTAATCACTTAAACTCGACCTAGTAAGATCAATATTACAATTACATCATCAAGATATATCTACAGGATGTAGGTATTTTGCAAACTACTTCAGTTTTTAGGGTTCCGTACCTCAAAAGGAAAAAGTGCATCCCATAAAGGATCACTTCGTTGTCCGCCTGTCTTTCTGTCTGTATGTCTGTCTGTCAATCTGTCAAGACCCTTTTTCTCAGGAACGCGTGGAGGTATCAAGTTGAAATTCATACCAAATTCGTAGGTCTATAGTCCCTTGGCGTTCTAAAAAAATCAAGCTTCTAAGTCAACGCAACAAAAAATACGGCCATTTATGCGACATATTTTGATACCCGCAAGTAAATCAAAACCTATAGGGTACTTCCCGTTGACCTAAAATCATGAAATTTGGCAAGAAGCAAGGTCTCACAGCACAAGTAAAAGACAAAATCCGAAAATTGTTAATTTGTAATTTATCACATAATTATTTTTTTGGGATTATAATGTTAACTTTGTGTTTGGGATAAATTCTTTTCAACTACAGAACCTTTCATTGTGCGTGGTCCGACATGCACTTGGCCGGTTTTTTTTAAAGACCTAATTGTCATCCGACTATAAAAATAATTATTGCGTACACACAGTGCAAAAATGTCGAACGAATTGAGACATACATAACAATCAGCTTATAATCTTCCCACTGCTGGGACACAGACCTCCTCTCGGTGAGAGGGAGCGGGCCGTAATCAACCACACGGGCCCAGTGCGGGTTGGTAGACGTCACATGTCTTGGAATTTTTGGTTCTAGGACATGCCTGTTTCCTCACGATGTTTTCCTTCACCGTTTTGAGAACGAATTGAGACAATTTGTCATTAATTTTATCAAACAGAGGATGATGAACGGATGATATTTTACGGACCGGGCGTTGGTTAACTACGAGTATTACATCTTATATATAAAATTCTCGTGTCACAATGTTCGTTCCCGTACTCCTCCGAAACGGCTTGACCGATTCTCATGAAATTTTGTGAGCATATTGAGTAGGTCTGAGAATCGGCTAGCATCTATTTTTCATACCGATACTTTTTATCCCGGTCTACGCGGGTGAATCCGCGGGGCGCAGCTAGTAGAAAATAAAAATAGGTTTGATTAAAAAAAACTATGTGGACACAAAATAGTTCTGCAGTCTGCTAGGTCAGAGTGAGCCGACGTTCGCACGGTCGTAGAAATATCGCGGCGATATTTTTTTGCGCACTGGATTTTCACCACTCTTTTTAGCGCCGAGAGTTGAAAATCAAACAGTGTGTTTTTTCGACGCGCTGGGATGCACTCTGTTGTTGTTACGTTGGATTCTAAATGCTCGGCTCAACACCGAGAGTTGAAAATCCAGTGCGCAATAAAATCCCGTCGCGATATTTTTACGTCCGTGTGAACGTCGGCTAAGGGTACAAATATCCATGGTATGCCACACGATGCGTTACAGCGTCGCACCTCACGTACACTGGACTTGCTAATCGCGAGACGGGGCTGGGAGGAGTGTACGCGTTGCGACGCCGGAGCAGCAACGCGGAGCTGTTTTTGCGGCAGAAGAAAGCGAACGAAATCCTTGCGGTGCGGCGCCGCAACTTTATGTATAAACTTATGTAAGTATCCGCAGACAGCCATTGAAAATGACCTCAAGTTCAAGTGGACAGATACAGCCCTCCCGCGGTTCTTTATCTGAAGTCAGATGTACAGCCGTTTCGCTCGGACTCTCAAAATTATAATCAGTTTTACAACATAACTGAGTGTGTCATGACATGAGTAGCCGGCAAAAACTATTTATGGTCTGTTCGGAATTTTTAAAAGTGAGTAGATACCATAAATGCAGAGGAGGTGAGTTAACTTCTGAAAAATGACTTCGTTGAAAAGTGTGATTTTAGAATATTCAGGGTGGTTTTGTAATTTGACGAATTCCTTCCAGGACGTTGTAGTGTCAGTGTGACTCATTTGCAACAATTAAGCACCCCATAAAGTCTAGGTGAAAATTCATGGGATTCGAGAAAACCCATTTTTTTTTTATATTTTGAAAATTTCCCAGAACTAAAAAAAAATTAAAAATAAAATAAAGCAACATACAAGAATTAAACTGTTATACGACTTACAAGTTAAAGGAAGAAGTTTGATAATTATTCTCAAAAATCTTCTACGTACATACTTGAACTTTGACACCAGTTATCTCAAAATATAATACGTAGACATTAGGCGTACAATTTACAGGGACATAAATCAGCTATATAACGAGGTACAAAAGTTAAACAAATATTTAGAGGTGCCGCCAAAATAGTCGATAATGCTGGCAAAGGTCGAATTGCAAATTGTTGAAATATTTCATAATCCAACAATTTATAATTCGACTTTTTATATTACTGTGACGCTATTAATTTTCCGTCCACGATAATGTTATAACGCGCACATTTATAGACATGAACGTGGAGGTCCACGATGATAATATCGTCACGCTAGAAATCATAAAAGCGCTCAATCCAGACGAGTGAGCCCCAGACCATTTCAGTTGTCATCATTCTGACGTCATATCGATTAAAATATTACCAGCAATGATTATTATTAGTTAGTAATATATCCGATCTATATCTATAATGACGGAAGTGTTCAAAAGAAAATTATCGGTTAAAAAATACTAATGTTTTCAGGCGCTCTCATTCTTTTCAACATGCCTATTCTATTTTTTATTATGGCAAGCAAAGCCGATGTCAACCATTCTGCCAGTGTCTAAAGTGAATCGGAAAAGCAAGTATGCATTGTTTTAATAAAAAAAAAAAATACATAGAATGATAAAATTCTTCGATGATACATGATACATAAACATACATACGAGTACATCTACTGCATTGAAACAAACGAAAAGATAAAATTACATAAATATTATGATTGTTAGAACATTAAATATACATAAACCACATCCACACAGACAGAATACAATTATGGGGAAACAAATCATAACTTTATAGGTTGTAGTGAATGAAAATCATCAGCGCCACAAGCAGTTCTAGAATATTAGGTAACTTCAATATAAAAGTGTCTTTTACTCGTAAGTGCCTATTTGAAATAAATTATTGGACTTTGACTTTATACATTTTAATCTTCATCTTTAGGGTTCCGTGCCTCAAAAGGAAAAAAACGGAACCCTTATAGGATCACTTCGTTGTCCGTATGTCTGTCTGTCGGTCTGTCAAGACCCTTTTTGTCACGACTTTTTCTAAGTCTATGGTCTCTTGGAGTCCTAAAAAACTCAAGCTTCTAAGTCAACACAATAAAAACATACGGCCATTTAAGCGACGTATTTTGATACTCGCAAGTAAATCAAAACCTATAGGGTATCTTCCCATTGTCCTAGTATCATGAAATTTGGCAAGAAGCAAGCTCTCACGGCAAAAATAAAGGAAAAAGTCCGAAAATTGTTAATTTGTATTTCTAACATATAAAAACAAATTCAACTCTGTCAGTTTGTCATGATCGTGACCCTTTTTCTCAGGGATGCGTGGAGATATCAAGTTGAAATTAATATCGAATACGTAAGTCTATGAACCCTTAGAGCTCTAAAAAAATAAGTCAATAAAAAATACGGTAATTTTGCGACACATTTTGATACTCGCAACTGTCGCAAGTAAATCAAAACCTATAGGGTACTTCCCGTTGACCTAGAATAATGATATTTGGCAAGAAGCAAGGTCTCCCAGCACAAGTAAAGGAAAAAATTGTTAATTTGTAGAAAAAATAATATTTGGGATCCATTGTTAAGTTGGTTTTTGGGATAAATTCTTTTCAACTACGGAACCCTTTATTGTGCGTGTTCCGACACGCACTTGACCGGTATTTTTTCTTTTACCACTCGTCGATTCCCAACGTACTACTTACTTATGATATGGTAACAATATAATCTAATGTAAATATATTCAAATTTCACGGATACAATCTATCTTTCTATCTTTACAACGTATCGTTTTGCATCCTCGTCGTCGCAAATTTAAGGGTGTGGTAGCAGTGGAGTGCACAGAGATTTCAGTTAGGGTATGGACGGCTTAAATTAAAAAAAACCGGCCAAGTGCGTGTCGGACCACGCACAATGAAGGGTTCCGTAGTTGGGATGAATTTATCTTAAGAACAAACTTAACATTGTAAATGAAAAACATGTTCTCCCATACATTCCAACTGTAAATGTAAGTTTGTACTCACAATATTGATAGATTTACCATGTTATTTTAAGACCACAGACTTCTTATAGATTTTCCTGTAATCTACAGATAAAGATCTATTTTCTTTATTTTTTTCAAAATTTTAGGCTCAGTAGTTAAAGGGGGGGAATGGTCAATTTTCTTCTATTTTCTTAAATATCTTTAAAACAATTTATTTTAAAATTATAAAAAAATATATTTGAGACCCTCATAGTAAGCCCTTTCATTTGACACGCCACATGGTGTAGTTTGCAAAACTTTTTTTTTTAATTTTCTTATTTGCTCCCCAGAAGTGACCTCTATATTCAAAATTCATTCATTAACTTTACCCGTCCGTGTTTGGGTCACAGAAATTTATATGTGTAAGTACCAAATTTCAACTTAATCGATCCATTAGATTCGGAGCAAATTGACTGTGACAGACGGACAGACAGACAGACAGACACACGAGTGATCCTATAAGGGCTCCGTTTTTCCTTTTGAGGTACGGAACCCTAAAAATAAACATAAACAAGCTGAAACTGGTAAGTTTTTTGGTAATTGATCGCTGCGATTGTTAACTGATGATTAACGCTTTGAAGGACTCTATACTCCATTTACAATAAGATTAGACATTTAAACAAACCTTTTTTACAGTCCGTTCAACCGATTTTGACTTCTCCGTAGGCTTAAGGATGACATTAAAGGCAAAAAAGTGGTTACAATACCAACTGTTTACTGCAACTGCCATTTGTCATGCCACCAACGCAATAGAAGTCAAAATAGGATGAACGGACTGTAAAAAAGGTTTCTTTAAATGTCTAATCTTATTGTAAATGGAGTATATACGGCCATAGCAGTCACAACAATAAAACTTCTATTGTGTCTCGTTAGTGTCCTTCAAAGCGTTAATAGTTTATTAATTCTGTTTAAGTACCTAGTAATAAAAGAGTAGGTATGTAACAATCGTAGCAACAAGTGTTTCGTATTTCTACAACAATTCAGGGTTGACAGAAGCTTTTGGATAGCGTAGGTCAATGTAAAACAATGTTGACCTATCCATTACTGATAGATAGGGCCGTTTTTTCCACTGGCCACTCTAGGCAAGTGCCCAGGGCCTCGCAATCCATGGGGCCCCCTAGTTCCTGCCAGCATTATAGCTAGAGTGCAGACTGTCAAAAGGTAACTTAACTTAATCCGGGCGGGGTGCTATAAGAGCCCCATTATCCTAAAGTGGCCAGGGCATTCTATAGGTTAAAGACGGCTCTGATGATAGAATGTTACTTTCTCTACACCTTCAGATCCGAATCCGTGAAATGACGGTCCGAACAAAACGTCACAGTCATCTAAATTCGGATGGACATAGTTACACGTAGTACATGCGGGCGAAGCCGCGGGCAAAAACTAGTTTATTTTATACTAGCTTTTGCCAGCGGCTTCGCCCGCGTGTATGTCGGGAATTATCCCACTGGAACCTTCTACCGGGATGAAAAGTATCCTATGTCTTAATCCAGGTTATAAACTATTTGATACCAAATTTCATCCAAATCCGTTCAGCCGTTTTTGCATGATGGAGTAACAAACATCCAAACATACAAACTTTCACATTTATAATATTAGTAGGATGATATTTTAGTCAACTCAACTTAAATATTCGTCATCTAATTTATTTTAAATGTCAGCCGTCTGTATCTGCGCATTTGCATACGATTATCTCTTTTTGCTTGTTGGGGTCTTTAGCCTAGTAGAAATTGACATTAAAATCGTAAAGCTTGATGTGGTTCTAGTTTTCACGGTTCCGTACCCGAACGGTACAAACGGAGCCCTATTGCCCGTAGTCCGTGTTCGTCTGTCCGTTGTCTGTCACACAGGTTTTACAGCCTACAAATTTTCACAGTATAAGCATCTTGTTTGAGTCAACACAGCCATACAAATTGGCAAAAAATATTATTCAATGTTTTTAAGGGGGGCTCCCATACAGATAAAGGGGGCGCAAAAAATTTTTTTTTGAGCTACCCCATCGAGTGGGGTGTCATTGCTTAGAACTTGTTGAGGAGAAACATTGTATTTTTTGTTTAAAAATATTGAAAAACAAAGGAATGAGAAGCCACCAAAGTCAGCTGATACCATTTTATTATGTTATATTTTACTAACAAATACCAATATATTGATAAATCAGATTTGGTACGGAACCCTAAATGTGCGAAATCCGACACGCACTTGGCCGGTTTTTTTTTTTAATATTCCGTCGCCGATAACCTCAGATTGTTCACAGCGCCCATAGTTCAAGCGAAACGGTTCGCGAACTCTTATCTACTGTCCCGATGTTGACGATACTAACCGAAATAAAATAGACGCGAGACAGTCAAATGTAATCAGTGTTATGTTCAGTGTAGCATGCAACGCACCGCGCGCTTCTACTTAAAACTTGTCGATAAGTGAGTACACGCACGTGATTCTTTTTTATAAACAAAGTTAGTAAAATATCAAGCAAGGAGGATCAAATTAACCGCTGAAAGAAAATTTAAAAAAAAAAACAAAAAAAATTTTAGATACATTTAACGCGGGAAAATTCTGTATCAAAATGACAGCTAATTTTGAAATTAGAAAACCATAAAGTTTTTTTTTTATAATCAGCCTTTTTTTAATCCGACTTTTTAATTAAAGTACAATGTTTTAATGGGTTGTGCTGTGAACTGAGACGTATGTACCTATAACATTAACTTAATATAATTACACATATTAAAAACTAGCTACGGTTCAGGACTTCGACCGCATGGGAGAATGACCAAGTGAATAAGACACCAGTATCGGTATGAAACATGCGGTGACTTAAAGATTTATACTTTAATTTAAAGGATGATTTTAGGGTTTTCAAGTGTAACTTACCATTATATCATAATTCTCAGCAATACACGCTAATTCTGTCTCAAAATCTAGGTCTAGAATTTCCATTCTAGGTCTAGATTTTTGATTCCTCTCATATTTCTTTTTTGAGGTTTCTGGGTTTTTAAACGGAGTTTATCAATTCGATAGTGACTATTGGTTCGATATCGTGTTTCTGAACACTTGATAATGGAAGAATTTAGCTTAAAAGTCGAGTGAATTACTATCGAGGGTTTATCCGAGGAACTCAAAAACCAAGCATAAGGAAGGAATTCGCTTAAATAGATAATGTTGTCGAATCACTAGCTATTGAGAGTTTAAAGCTCCTTTTAAGAATTCTTCAGAAACAGGGCATTAGCGACTTTTGACACAATATAATATAACTAATATTGGTCAATTCAAATTAAATAGTAAAAACTTTACTTTAAAAAAAGTAAAAACCGACTTCAAAAACTTAAAACGAACAAAATAACTTTGTCAAAAACTTAACAGCTTCTGAAGTCGGTGCCAAGCTAAGGTGCATTGAAGACCTGAAGACACCGACTTCAGAAGCTGTTAAGTTTTTAACAAAGTTATTATTATTAAATAAATTTACTTTCAAAAAGTAATAACTGACTTCAAAAACCAAAAACGAATAAAATAACTTTCATAAAAAACTTAACAGCCTCTGAAGTCGGTGCCAAGCTACATTGAAGAATTGAAGACACCGACTTCAGAAGCTGTTAAGTTTTTTATTTATGAAAGTTATTTTATTCGTTTTTGGTTTTTGAAGTCGGTTGTTACTTTTTTTGAAGTAAATTTATATTTTCATTTTTAGTTCAATATACAATTACATAAGTAAGCCCAAAGACGAACGAAAAGAAGAATCATCACAAAATCGGCTTAAAAATGCCGGAGATATTTATGCATACATTTATATATAATATATATATAGGAGCTCGTGGCTAAGTAATAACAGCCGCACGGGTCGATCCATCAGGTTAAGCTACGCTTGCCGGGGTCGGTCCGTGGATGGATGACCATATTTACATACTGAGACTCCTCCGTGCCTCGGAAAGCACGTTAAGCCGTTGGTCCCGGCTGTCATTCGTGGATCTTTGACAGTCGTTACGGGTCGTCAGTAGCCCGAAAGTCTGACAATCAGTCTTAACCAAGGGGTATCGTATTACCCAGTTAATGGGTTGTGGAGGTCAGATAGGCAGTCGCTCCATGTAAAATACTGGTATTCAGCTGCATCCGGTTAGACTGGAAGCCGACCCCAACATAGTTGGGAAAAGGCTAGGCAGATTGATTTATATATAATATATAACTTCGTACATAAGAATATTTACCTAACGTATTATATGTTAAAAACCTTCCTGAAAGTATGTAGATCACGTTAGTGAAAGAATCATCCAAATTGGTTCATTAGTTTTTGAGAAAATCGCGGACACACAATTATAGATACATACATACGGGTCGAATACAGAACCTCTTTTTTTGAAGTCTGTTAATAACATTTTAATTGCACTACATTAGTCAGCAACAACAACTTACTAATGTAATGCAATTAAAATTTTATTTACAACTGATATTATATAACTAATAATGTAAGAATCCCATAGGTTCACAACTACTGATGATGTTTTGTTTTCCATCAGATGATGTTTTTTTTCCATCGGATGATGTTTTTTTTCCATCGGATGATGTTTTTTTTGATGACGTTTTTTTTACATTTATATACAAAGTGTCGTTTTGTATCCTCGTCAAATTTCAAGGTGTCGTAAAGAACATCAAACCGAATAACTTTCTCCATGGGACCAACATCGTATTCGCGAAAAAATTTTTAACTGTCCCATAGAAAACCTACTCGACGCAAATGTATGGGACGGCTGACTATTTTTTCGCGATTACGATATTGGTGCCAGCCATGGAAAAAATTGTTCGGTTTGATGGTCTATAAAAAAAAGGGGAAGAGCTCATAGGGCATCCAAAAATTCATCCGCATCGCTGTCAGTGGGAAAAGTGCCCAAAAGGCTGGCAGCGTTGCCACGTTGGATGGCAATGCTAATTCTTTGCTAATTTTTTTTCTTTTTTATTTTCTTTCTTTTCTTTTGCTTTTTTTTTGTTTTTCTTTGATTTTTATAATTTGAGTATGTTTTTATGGCCATAATCTTTTAATAGTTCGGTTCTCATTTTGGTCAATGTCCTTTACCTCTTTATAACTTAAAGTACAGATGTACTTTGATTTAAGTACATGAATAATTAATTAATTTACTATCTTCATCGACAACTAGAATCTAATTGTAATGTACTAATACTATAATGTAGTTGAAACTGGGTCAGTAGGCCTAAAACGATTGATAATGTGAAACGTATTCAATACATAGTGTGTGTGTGTGTGTGTGTGTGTGTGTGTGTGTGTGTGTGTGTGTGTGTAGTTGTGGTATATAGTTATGTACCACACAAGTGATACAAAATAACCTTCCCGCAATGTGCGGCTTTGATTAGCTCATCAACATTGTCAAGTAAACAGTAATAAGCTAACATATATAATAAATACCAAGAGAAGTCCTGACTGACTGACTGACTCATCAACGCCCAGCCCAAACCATTGGACCTAGAAACCTGAAATGCACAGAAGTTTCCTTTATAATGTAGACTAGGAATAAGGAAGGATTTTCATTCCCGTGGGATATTTTCGACATCAACGCGGGCGAAGCCGCGCGGGAAGTGCTGGTATACAGGGTGTCCAGTAAATAGCACGACATACTGCAGGGGGTGATAGCTTGGGTCAATACCTACCAAAACAACACAATATATGTTCAGCAAAATCTTACGGATTTACAGTTTTACAAAATTTTCCGAAATATCGAAAAATCTCTACCTTGAAACAGATTTTTAAGCATCTCGTAATGAAACATTCCTTTTCTATTATTTTTTTTACATCAAATTATTCGTGAATAGTTACTTTACTCATTGATAAGTCTTTTTTCTATCAAAAACAAGAATGTTTTCAAGAAATAGTATGTTTTGTTTAAATTTTCACATAATGATTTTCTTTTCGCATAACTTTAACCTACAGTGGTGAAAAAAAATCCATAAGATTTTGCTGAACATATATTGTGTTGTTTTGATAGGTATTGACCCAAGCTATCACCTCCTGCAGTATGTCGTGCTATTTACTGGACACCCTGTATAACTAGCGATCCGGCCCTTCTTTGCAAGGTTTTTACGATTTGAAAATACATGAAGGTTTCTATATTATATATAAGTTAAATATGAATGTATTATACATACAAATTTTCCAGAATAAATTATCTAAATGATAGTGAAAACCGCATTGTTGTCGCGGTCGAGCGTTTCGCTCGCGCAAGCGAATATCAAGATTAAATCAAAATCAATCAATTAAGCATTCATTTAATTCTCCTGCCCTTGCCCAATCTATTTGGGGTCGGCGCAATGTGTTCTTTTTTCCATACTTCTCTATTAGGCGTCATCTCGATAGTCACCCTTTCTAGCCATGTCATCTTTTCACACAATCCATCCATCGTTTCTTTGGTCTTCCCCTGCTCTTATATTAAATCGAAAGCATAATATAATAAGAAGGAACGGAAGAGGTTTTGAAAGTCTGGAAATATCGGTAAAACGGACGGGAAATGTATAACTTTTGGATTTTACTAAAATAAGAAAAAACAATCGGAAAGTAAATCAGGCAGTCGCTTCATGTAAAATACCGGTATTCAGTTGCATCCGGTAAGACCGACCCCAACATAATTATGTAGTTGGTAAAAGGCCTAGGCAGATGATGAATCAGAAAGTAAATTTCCGGTAACTTATTGTAATTGTAGGTAATCCAAAAAAAACACACATTTGTTCAGTCAGGTTATCAAAGTTTGAAGATGTTTTATATATTAGGTCTTTACCTATGAAATTGCCGTTCTGCAGTACTGGCCATTTCAAATCAAAATAATTTTTGTTTGGCTAAGAATTCTAATTTCAAATTAATTTTATATTAAAAACATGGATTTTTTTTTCCAAAAGTAGTCATTTGTTTATTGATTAGTGTTACATTTTCATCGCATTTCAATCTTTTTCGTCATCATGGATACGTTAAAAATTCGAGTAATTATGGAATATGAGTACCGTCGTGGCAGCAACGCGGCACAAGCGGCACGCAACATCAACGACGTTTACGGAGCTAACACTACAAACCAACGCACCACTTGTTATTGGTTTGCTCGCTTCCGTTCTGGAAATTTCGACCTGAAAAATGAACCTCGCGGTCGTCCGAAGACTGGTCGACAATGACGAATTAAAGGCGATTGTGGAAGCTGATGATACACAATCTACGGCTGAATTAGCAGCAGCTTTTGACGTTAGCGTCAAAACAATATTGGTCCATTTGCGTCAAATTGGCAAGGTAAAAAAGCTTGACAAATGGGTGCCCCACGAACTCAATGATCGCCAGCGCGAAGTACGCGTCGATCCGTGCCTTGCACTGCTCAACAGACACACAAATGAAGGAATTTTGTTACCTGCGATGAAAAATGGATTCTGTTTGATAACTGCAAGCGCTCAGCAAGTTGGTTGGATCCTGGTTCAGCACCTAAACAATGCCCTAAACGAAAACTTACCCCTAGAAAAGTGATGGTCACTGTTTGGTGGTCTAGCGCCGGTGTGATTCATCACAGCTTCTTACCAAACAGGGTGAGCATTACTTCAGATGTGTACTGTGAAGAACTGAACACAATGATGGAGAAGCTGGCACATCTCCAACCAGCATTGGTCAATCGTTCGTCTCCGCTGCTCCTGCACGACAACGCGCGACCTCATACTGCACAGCAGACGGTCTCCAAGTTGCAAGAACTGGGGTTGGAAGCTCTCCGTCATCCGCCCTACTCACCAGACCTTGCGCCTACAGACTACTACTTTTTCCAGAATTTGGATAACTTCTTGGCGGGAAAAAAATGCAATACCCGAGAGGCAGTACAAAATGCCTTTGAAGAATTTGTTGCCTCCCGTCCAGCTGATTTCTTTAAGAAGGGCATCAATAAACTGCCACTGCGTTGGCAAAGATGCATTGATTGCATGGGTGATTACTTCGATTAATACAAATAAAAAATGCATGAAAAAAATTCGTTTAAATTTTTTCATACAAAACGGCAATTTCATAGGTAAAGACCTATTATTTATTCAAATTGAAGTTTCATTTTATTTAAGTACAACTTGCGCATGTTGCCTTATAATTAATTAGTTACCATTTAATTATTTATTAATTACGCATTTCTTATCTAGTTAACTATGATGACAAGTTACGCAAAAATATTTACGTTAAGCCCGTTGTAACAAATGACTAATTTAACAGATGTCTCTAACATTTCAAACTTAAAGTCAAAGAAATATCGTCGAAACTAATGTAAATCGAAAACCGGCTATAAATATATGGAAATATTAACGTAAACAATTACTTACATATCTACAGAAAAAATGCCGGTGATTCGACGGCCGTAGCACTCACACTTTTTAGTTCTTCAAGACGCGAACCAGAAAATAAATTAAAATTCTATTTTTCTATAATTTCCATACACAAAAGCGAATGTTCAGTTATACGTGTCGTTTTGGATCCTCGTCAAATTTCAGGGTGTGATACAGAACATCAAACCGAACAACTTTCTCCATGGGACCAACATCGTAATCGCGGAAAAATTTTCAACTGTCCCATAGAAAACTTCAATACCTACTCGACGCAAATGAATGGGACGGCTGATTATTTTTTCGCGATTACGATGTTGGTGCCGTGGAAAATGTTATTCGGTGTTAAAAAGTTAAGTGTACAAACTTTCAAACGCCATGGAAACGAATAACTTTAACTATCGGACCAACTTTGAAATCGCGAAAAAAAAAACAACTATTGCCTACATGTTCGCATAACTCGTCAAAATGTACAGATTTATTTTCGCGATTTCAATATTGGTCCCATACTAAAAGTTATTCAGTTCGATGGTCTAAAGCACTCTTTAAAGTTTATAGAGTTAATTTTTTATCACCTTAATATACTTAAAACAAAGAAAATCCTGTTTTATAATTAAAACCCAATTAAAATGCGATAAAACCTAACTGATATTCGGATCAAAAGTGCATTAACTTTATTGAAGTTATTGCACCCTTGTTCCGAATATCATCACGGTCTAACAACTGACGTTTACGATAACATTCTGTTCACCTACTCTGACCCTTTGTCAAAAGTGATACAAATTAAAAACATCACTGTCATATACATAATTATAGGCTTGAGATTATTTATACCATTTTGTACGCAATTACTTAAATATTTTGCCTAATAAAAGCGCATTTTGGATTTTCAAGGCTCGACTTAGCACCGAGAGTTGAAATACCAACGGTGCGCTGTTAGGTGACGCGTAGTGTCAATGAAAATGGGAATTGGAGTTATATATACTACCTGGACAGCTTTGGAAACCATTTGCTATATTCAAATTCAAATTCTTTATTGCGAACTAAGTGTATAACTTTGAGATGTTAACAATAGTAGGTACTTAGAACTTAGTTGCCTGTTAAGGCATTGCAATTTAAATTGTTATAAATATTTAAAAACATAGGTATACGTAGGTACTCAGTATTATAGTTATACAATTTACATTATATTATATTAATTATCATTATTCAAATTTTTTTTTATTTTAACAGACTATTCTTACAATTTACATTACATTATTCAACAATCTTTTAATATTTAATCATTATTTTCTTCAAGGAATTCTTTTACAGAGTAATATGCCTTTTTAATCAGGAAGTCTTATAGCTTCCTTTTAAAAATACCAATTGAATGTAGGTTCTTAATGTCTCTGGGCATCCTATTATTGAAAGGCAATAAACAATTTTCTCAAAAACTAATAAACCAAATTTGATGATTCACTAACGTGATCATATGACGACACGGTTGGCGCAGTGGTTGAGCGATTGACTGCTGCGCAGCATGTCGCGGGTTCGATTCCCGCACGGAACAAATATTTGTACGACCTACAAGTATTTGTTCCGAGTCTGGGTGTTTTTCTATCTATAATATGTATGTATTTACAAAAAAAAAAATGTATATAAGTATCAGCCATCTCGTTACCATAACACAAGCATTAGGTTGCTTAGCTTGGGGCTAGATGGCGTTGTGTGATATGTCCAAACATATTTATTTATTTATTTATTTATTTATTTATATACTTTCAGTATGATTTTATGATTCATTATGTAATTATTCTTATGTACGATGTTATATGCATAAATGTACTGTATCTCCACCTTCTAAGCAGATTTTGATGATTCTTCTTTTCGTTCGTCTTGGGCTTAATGTATGTAGGTACCTAATTGTATATTCAACTAAAAATGGAATAATTAATATAGTTTTTTCATTACAGTCTTTCATTTATTATTAGTTTTTCAGAAGCCAGGTGTTAGATTTCGATTTGAACTCGCCCTGAGGCCAAAATTATGGTTCTACAATACCAGCTTAGCCTAATATGTCTATTAAGAGCACACATTACGTCCTCCCTAAAGTACTATGGTAATATAAAAGCTGACGGCACCATTATGACGTTCATTGCTCCATGAATATACAAAAAGGCTCTAAAATTATGTAACTACGCAACGGTGTGGACATTGACGACAATTCCGTTCGGCACGTGGGTAGGTTTCACCCACAATTTTTTTTATGGACTACGTAAACTATGACCATTTGAGGGTTCATAAGGGTCGTCTTGAGATATTAATAAACAAGTGTATATAGGGTGACTGGTAATTAGTGACCGATACTTAAACACATGATTGTACTCGTGATAACAAACAACTTTTACTACGGGACCAAACCTGAAATCGCGAAATAAAAATCAGCTGTTCCCTACATTTATGTTCGCATATCTCGTCAAAATGTAGGGAGCAGCTAACTTTTTTTTCGCGACTTCAGGTGTGGTCCCATAGTAAAAGTTGTTTGTTATTATGAGCACAATCATGTGTTTAAGTATCGGTCACTAATTACCAGTCACCATAAATACATTCTATTTAAAAAAACCTTGTTTAAACAAAGAATCAAATACTATTTCATTATGTACTCGTAATAAATATCGTTCTTTAATTTTAGTACCTGGTCGACCGAGATCTCCTCGGGTGAAAATAGGGAAAATGATTTTTTTTAATTTTCTCAGATGTGAGACCTAGCTATATCGATTTTTCGCCCCAGTAAACCTATATTGCAAGTTTCATCCAAATCGCTAGA
The DNA here is from genome assembly GCA_946251885.1 of Cosmia pyralina. Lineage (NCBI taxonomy): Eukaryota > Metazoa > Arthropoda > Insecta > Lepidoptera > Noctuidae > Cosmia > Cosmia pyralina. Next base: position 24,917,944 of record OX276351.1, read on the forward strand.
GCCGTTTCTGACAACGTGAATACATATAATGTAGGTTTATGTAGTACATTTAACTTATATATGAGTGACATTTGAATATTTGTACACCTGTTGTGGTAGAATGTTTAGAACTTAAACAAATGTTAACACCATACCTATTAAAAGGAGCTCGTGGCTAAGTAATAACAGCCGCACGGGTCGATCCATCAGGTTAAGCTACGCTTGCCGGGGTCGGTCCGTGGATGGGTGACCATCTTTACATACCGAGACTCCTCCGTGCCTCGGAAAGCACGTTAAGCCGTTGGTCCCGGCTGTCATTCGTGGATCTTTGACAGTCGTTACGGGTCGTCAGAAGCCCGAAAGTCTGACAACCAGTCTTACCAAGGGGTATCGTATTACCCAGTCACTGGGTTGTGGAGGTCAGATAGGCAGTCGCTCCATGTAAAATACTGGTATTCAGCTGCATCCGGTTAGACTGGAAGCCGACCCCAACATAGTTGGGAAAAGGCTAGGCAGATTGATTGACTACTAAAACTACATTCTTACAAATAAATAAATTCTGACAACTGTTCCCTGGTTGACTGAGCACTGCTCGGGTGAAAATAATGAAAACGATATTTTTTCCCAGATATGAGACCAGCTAGATTGATTTTTCGCCCCCGTAAACCCCTACATTGCAAGTTTAATCGAAATCGTTAGAGCCGTTTTCGAGAACGTGATTACAAATATTATATAGGTATCTATATATTATATAATAAAACAAAGTCGGGTTAAACCTAACCTAACAACAACAGAGTGCACACTAGCGCGTCGAAAAAACTCACTGTTGGATTTTCAACTCTCGGCGCTAAGCAGAGCGTTGAAAATCCAGTGCTTGAAACAAAACCGCCGCGATATTTATACGTCCGTGCGAACGTCGACTTACTCTATAAAGCACAATTTTTAGCAATTGACAGAAGATCGGATTACTATTCTTTTTCAACTCATTTTTAACCTCTGCTGGATTACCCATCGCTTGGCAAACATTTGTCAATATTTACCTACGTTGACAAAAACAATTATGGAGTTCACTGATATCAGCTCCAGTGCTTCAATAACATTGAGTTCATTGACTATTGTGCATTTGGAAAAAACAGTGCCTCTGATAATCAATATACGTCTGAAAACGCCAACCCGTCTTGACTTGAGCAAGCGTGGCAATGCTCGTGCCTTATCTGTATGAGAAGAAGACTTTAACCTGCAGTGGGACCACAATAAGCTGGTATTATGAATACTTCTGCTAAATCAATTCGTCCCCAGCAACTGCCTTATTACCCATTAGATCCTCCTAAGCCAGTAATCCGTTTGTTGCCGCTATAAATAATGCGTATAATTCGTGATATCGTATCGCGAACAAGGCATATTGATATTAATGCCTTCAAAACTCATCTGGCTTGTGATTTTAATTAATTGTAATCTTTAATTAATATTATTTTTAGCTGTAACAATAAGGTAATTGCAACTCCTTTGATTTTGTTGCTGATTTTGTATAATTAGGTACCTATTTTAATTATGTACATGATGCAATGTGCTTGCTCAATCAATTAAATTATGTATTACTGACGTTTCGTAGAGGAGCTCGTGGCTCAGTAATAACAGCCGCACGGGTCGATCCATCAGGTTAAGCTACGCTTGCCGGGATTGATCAGTGGATGGGTGACCATTTTTACATAGGTACCGAGACTCTTCCGTGCCTCGGAAAGCACGTTATGCCGTTGGTCCCGGCTATCATTCGTGGATCTTTACCAGTCGTTACGGGTCGTCAGAAGCCCGAAAGTCTGACTACCAGTCTTACCAAGGGGTATCGTATTATTACCCAGTTACTGGGTTGTGGAGGGCAGATAGGCAGTCGCTCCATGTAAAATATTGGAATTCAACTGCATCCGGTTAGACTAGAAGCCGACCCCAAGATAGTTGGGAAAAGGCTAGGCAGATTGATTGTATGTCGTCATCATCATCATCATCAATTCAGCCGAAAGACGTCGACTGCTGGACATAGGCCTCCCCCAAGCACCGCCACTTCGACCGGTTCTGTGTTCCCCACATCCAGCGGATTCCTGCGGCCTTCACCATGTGGGAGGCCTTCCAACGTTACGTCGGCACGCGGTCGCCACTCCAGAATCTTTCGGCCTCATCGGCCATCTGTTCTGCGAGCAATGTGCCCTGCAAGTTTGGCAATTCTTTGGGTTATGTCTGTTACCTTGGTTCTCCTGCGGATCTAACTATCAACTTACTTATAATTAATCGCAATGCAACAATATACGATTTTACATTTTCCTCGAATGACTAATAAAGTCTGCACAACACTAATACCAATTGATACAATCCAAGATTTTCTTTCGAAACTTATTATCAGTGAAGAAAAATTGTTGGTACATTATAAAACTTATTGTGTACAGTTAGGAGACAAACATGTACACTTTGATAAGATTCTTTAATCATTGAAGTCAATGGAATGTTTCGCGAAACAATTATTGAGGACGCATGGAACTACGACTTTCATCAAAACAAGATAACGGGAAAAACAAAGTTCTACTCGTAATCCTTTATAATAGACAACTATTTGAAGATAAACACGGCGCTAATTTTGTACCTATTCAACGCAGTAGCGCTGAATAGCCCTAGTAAGGGTGACCCCGCATTTCGAGTGTAGGAAGTTCGTTGTCCGGGTCAGCATGATTCGGCACGATTCGGCTGTGCCGAATTACGTCATCCCTTTGGAACCAGAGAGCAGACGTAAATAAAAATTATTAGCAATATCACAGAATACATATTATTACAAGTACAGAAGATTCAAAATCATTTAAATAAATAGCGACTCTTCATGCTACGATGCAATAAAGTGCAATGCAGGTAGCACAGCGTTAATTACCTACATATTCACCTATAAGTTGCCTCTCTTTCTATCGCGTAACTCTTATATCTTCTGACTCGTTAGGGTTGTCTTCTTTTACGACGCGGCGCGCGTGAGTAAGTATCGAACTAACCGTGCGCCCCGCCCACACTGAATTAGGTCGACATGTCGAGCCTGCCGCGTAGGTACTTGTAGCTGCATAAAAAATTAACCTATAAAAAATAAAGAAGAAACTTCACGTTCACACAAACATCACGTTGATAAAGTAGGTCCTGCGGATGAGATTTTGATCTTTCTTTTTAGCCGTGACAGAAAAAGGTTACAATTTTAAGTCATATCCCTTCGAAAATTTAAAAGGGAAACAATAATAGGTGCAGCTGCTCTTTCAACTGATACATGAGATACATAAAAAAAAGATCGCCATATTATCCACTTTAACCTGTGACCAGCATCACACAGCAAAACAAAACATTATCACCTTCAAATTTCTAGGTCTCGAGTAGACTGAAGGCTGTTTGTCATGGCAGCAGAAAGAACATATGAATATGATATTGTACCCGACGTAGAGGTAATTCTGATGCCTGGAAACGACTTTATCGGATGACTTTTTTTACCGTCTTGAAAAAAATAGAGTATATTATGTGAGCGGAGTAGAAGTCTAAGGCATACCTAGTTTTTTTTTTTTTTTATAGCTTAGTCAGAAAAAATATCATCTAAGTATCAATAAATACTACAAATTCGATGTAAACTATTAATTTTAGAAGAATAAAAACAGAAATTTTGAAGAAAATAATAAATCGTTTAAAAATATCGAAATTATATAGATAAAAAAAAAAAGTTAGATATGCCAGAGGCTTCAACTCCGTTCACCTATTATAGCCTATTTTTATTCAAGACGGTAAAAAAAAGTCAACCCGTATATGTTGTGTAAAACAGCTTAAAATACACAAAACACGCTTTTAGCTATTCTTGTATCACTGCTTCAAGTTTTTTGTCAAAACCACTAAGTGTTTTTCGTGTTTGTTAATCAGTTTTTTATGGGATCTAAGGACCTAAATATTTCTCAAGTTTTGTTGGTCGTGTAGCGTCCAAAACACACAAAGTTAGCTTTAAAAGTGAGTAGCAAAGACGTTGGATTCACATCCTTCATAAGTTCATGCCAAAATATCCTAGTCAGTATTTTTAGGTGTTGGTAAACACTGGTGAATTGGTCCATATGGTTTCAAATACATCGGAAACATAAATATATTTTAATTGAAGTATCTGTGATTTTCCTATATGCGGGGTAGTTGCGAAACACACTCACAATATGGATGATTCCGGGGTAAACAAAAGAAATTTTAATTAGTCCGGCAGTCAGAAAATAAAAAAATATTAGACACGTATTTTTTGCTTTATTTATCATAGGTACCTATTAATAAAAAAATACTTAGATAAAACGCATTAAATTTGGGGCTCGCTACGTCACAACTATAACAAACTACGTTTAAAATCTAGCAAGAAGTGACGTCATGCCACAGCTTAACTCAATGTATCGCCGTAATCTTTTGATTACGTAAAAAAAGGAAAAATACGTGTCCAATATTTTTTAATACCTAATCTACATGATGACGGACAAAAAAAATGTTTAGTCATCATCCCTATTCTACTGCCATTAATTTTGACAGCAACATTCATTGCGGTATTTACGTTGTCGGGCAGACGAATTTTCCAAACATATGTAGCAATGGATAGTGTAAATCCTTCGGATTATGATTGAAAGTGTGTTACGCAATTGCGGTGCGTACTATCTATAATCTTAATATTCAATGGTAATTTCTTTCAGGTTCTAGAGGCAGAGATGGCGATGAACGGCTCAATAGACAAGAGCGCCGAGAAAGTTGACAAAACAGCTGCGACCCTCGATGACGCCATGTTGTTATCGGGTAAGTGACATCAACATAATAATAAAATATTGTTTTAACTAGCATGAGGAAAGATGATAAATATTTACGAAAGAGATTTCATTACAAAACTAATTTACTCAAATCGTATGAATATAATTTCAGAAACTGAAGATTTTCTGAACACATTTTTACGGACAAAGCTTGACAAAATGGGATATTTCACAACTTTAAGACAATTTTAATCCTATACCTTCCTAAAATTCATACAGCTATGCAAGCTATCAACAAAATAAAAAAAAGAATAAAGTCTTAACTAGCTATTTCAAACTTGCAGCAGAAATCAATACCAAAGTAGATACTGTGAGGACTCAAATCTCACGGGGGGATAGCTATACTATAAATTAAAGAGGTAGAGGGAGGTGCCGAGGGCCTTATATTTTATAATAACTTAGTTCCAAGTTAAAATATATCACACTCCCATCATTGCCCTAGCTAGAATCTGTCTCCACCCTTGAACAAAAGCTAGTTCCGATTTCCTTCAAAAGTAATTCGATGTTTGAATAATAGAATATCAGCCTGTAACATAACAAGGTTGACCAATGCAACAAACCTCTACAGTACTTACTTATTGCACAACACAACGTCATGATCAGCGAAATATGAATTGCTATCTAAATGACTCTCAATCATTTCAGTTAAAACAAAGACCGGTCAGACGATGTCCAAAGTTCATTCATTTACAGATCATTTTTAATCTAAGTTTATTGAGACAAGTTCATAAAGTTGCAAGTTTTATAAACTCGTTTAATTGATTGTTTTGATGAGTTTCATCATTTTCCATCGTTTTTAATTGACTGTGCGGTTCGTTCACACGCTCAATTGAGATGAAGATGAATCATATCTAAATTAACTTTTGGTCCTGTAAGTACTTTGTTGACTTAAAACATATTTGTTTGTCCTCTTGAGACATCATCACAACATATCGAGACGCCTTGCCTCGGAAAGCACGTTGGTCTCGGCTCTAATTCATAGATCTTTGGCAGTCGTTACGGGTAGTCAGAAGCCCAAAAATCTGATAACCAGTCCTAATCAAGGGGCATCGTGTTACCCAGTAACTGGGTCGTTGAAGTCAGATAGGCAGTCGCGCCATGTAAAATACTGATATTCAGCTGCATCTGGTTAGACTGGAAGCCGACCGTAATGTAGTTGGGAAAAAGCTAATCTAATGTCTCGCTGATGGTGGCGCGTGTTGGATCATTTAGCTAATCCATGCGTCAGGTTCGTGAACAAGCGCTGTCAGTGAAGGCTGGTCATACCTTAGCGGCCACGGCTTATTTTAATTTAATTTAAATATTTGAATTGTTTTTTTTTAAGGACGCTTTTAACGTTCTGCATCGTTCTCACATGTAAAATTTCAACATGAATGATGTAACCATCATTTTGTAACCATATCTTGATTTAAAAGAGTGTCCGTGGAGTTTCTTGCCCGTTCTTCTCCATAGGTACCTACTATGCTTTGGAATGGGCGCCTAGCATCATCTTTTTGACTGACCGACCCCTTGACAATTCAAAAGTGCCTGTAATTGGTTTAATTGAAATAAATGCTTTGAGTTTGAGTTTGAGTTTGCTAGGCAGATTGATTGTCCTATATTGAGACATATCGTGGTTTTTTCAAAGATTGTTCAGAAATTTGCAAGAAACAGACCTATCTAAATAATTTATCATGATAATGATAGGTCAAATCCCGAATATTTGTTATTTCATACTTATTCACAATATAGATAACCGCTTCTTGTGACCCAATAACATAATAAAGACGAAGCAATAATTAATGAATATTACTCAACTATTATCAGGGACAGTCATATTTCTCTACATAGATCTTTGTAGCTATTAGATTATACAAGGATAATTATGAAAGATTCCACATGACTTCGGCTCGAAAGACCATCCATTGAGTCAAATCAATTTTACTCTCATGGTCTGCAGAATTTGAAAGTGACACCAATGACTGAAAAGTTGTGCGGAAAACGGTTGTCATGGTATGGGCATGTGATGCGGAGGAGTGAGGAAAATGTCGTGAGGAAAGTTTTGAGTATGAATTTTGATGGCTATAAGAGTAGGAGAAGACCAATGATACGATGGATGGACTGTGTGAAAGATGACATGGCTAGAAAGGGGGTGACTACCGAGATGACGACTAATAGAGAAGTATGGAAAAAAGGACATGTTGCGCCGACCCCAAATAGATTGGGATAAGGGCAGGAGAATGATGATGGTCTGCAGAATCCAAAAATTATTAATACCTACACAAATGCTAAAATTAGTTCTGAACTTCATTTTTTTTATTGTATCCCCATTGAGCAATAACCTATGTAGGTATGTGAAATAAACATAGGTAACTGTACCGTTATCATATGTTTGAGTGCAATGTCAACAATTTGATTTGAGGCATCTGTGTACGTTTGAATGAAGAAAGATTATGGAGACACGTACGTAAGTGAAGGGATCAAGGGATATTTCGAACGACAGTAAATTGGAATTAAATATGTACTTAAATAACGAAAAGAGATATGCTAAAGTAAGATGCAATAAAAGAATAAAAACAAAATGTCTTTTAAAAGTCAAATTCTCTGTCGTGTCACATTCAGACACATGTTTTAATTTATCTTTAACTTCAATTACAATAAAGATTATTTCCATTTTCCACAGTCATCAGGCGCAGCCGTCAAAAATATGTAGTAGGAGTATTATCTTATCAAGTTGTTTTGAAGAGCAAATATTTGAGAAAAGCAACGTAATAATCTATTAGAAAATGTTGTCTTAAGTCATTAGACTAACACCATAATATCAGGGAAACCCCACCAGGTGATGTTCATCATACTGATAACAGATTGTTTGTACTTACCTACATCATTACTCTTTGTTACTTTAATTAGATAACGATGCTGTATTTTTCTTGAATAGAACAAATAATTTAATCGTTACAGTAATATATGAGAGGTTGTAAAAGTTTTCCACGAGATATACTTAACAGGGGGATAAATTTAAAGATTAGTTATTGCATTTCTCTATGATGTTTGTTATTTTTTCTATATTTTCTTATTACTTTCTCTACTATCATTGGTTTACTGATTCAAAAAGGACTTTGGCATCCAATACCAAAAACTGCCCTGGGTTGCTATCCCAAAATTTTACAGGACCTCTTTTATAGGATTCCGTACCGGAAAAAGAAAAACGGAACCCTACCCAACCCTTATACGACCACTTCGTTGTCCGTCTGTGTGCCTGTCAGCCAAGACCCTTTTTCTCAGGAACGCATGGAGGCATCAAGTTGAAAGTAATATCAAATACGTAGGTCTACCGTCCTTTGGAGCTTTAAAAAAAATATGCTTCTAAGTCAGCGCAATAAAAACGTACGCTATTTATGCGACTTATTTTGATACTCGCAAATAAATAAAAACCTGTAGGGTACTTCGAATCATAAAATTTGGCAAGAAGCAAGGTCTCACAGCACAAATAAAGAAAAAAGTTTCGAAAACCGTTAATTTGTAGTTTTATCACATTTATCACACATAATTATTTATTTTTTTTGCGATTAATAGCTTACATTTGCAGTTTGAGAATTAACGTGACGTATATCAATCTATGGGAGAACATGTTTTTCAACTACAATGCTATGTTTGTTTTTGGGATAAATTCATCCCAATAACGGAACCCTTCATTATGCGTGGTGCGACACGCACTTGGTCGGTTTTTTTCTCAAAGAACCAAGTCGTCAGCCCTGCATTATTCGTCAGAGTAAATAATTCTCTGTTTCAGGTTTCGGCTTGTACAACATCTGTCACATGCTGATGTCCGGGGTCATTCTACTGGGCATGATCATGCAGAGTTTAGCCATGGGGTACATCCTCCCAGCTGCTCAGTGTGACCTGGATCTGACGCTGCAGCAACGAGGGTGGCTTTCTGCAATACCTTTCTTAGGTGAGCACTGATGTCATATACGAAATTTTGACGATTTCGCTGATTAGCGTGATTTTTCAAGCCTAATTTTACAGTTAAATACTATATTTCTATAAGCTACTTTTCTATTTTGCATCGAGTTTATTATTATTATTCATTTATTTAATCAAGTTTCATGACTCATACACAATATTATTATTCATTACACTCCCAACAGACAATACATTAACATTACAGTAAAAATACGAGTACAACACAAAACTCATACTCAAACTCAAAGCATTTATTTCAAATAAACCAATTACAGGCACTTTTGAATTGCCAAGGGGTCGGTCAGTCAGAATGATGAAGCTAGTTGCCCATTTCAAAGCGTAGTAGGTCCCTATGGAGAAGAACGGGCAAGAAACTCCACGGACACTCTTTTAAATCATAATATTTTTACAAAATATTGGTTACATCGTTCATGTCGAAAATATACATGTGAGAAAACAAAACAATAACCACCACACTTTTCAACATTTAAATTCGTGATCGACGACTGTATGTGACATGCAAGTCACTGCAGCGTCTCATATATGGACAGTCGAGCCTGTCCGCTATCATCATCAGCACGCTGGGGCTGCATGGGGCTTATAATGCGAGAATTAGATTGTTCTAAAAGTTTTTTTAATGCCAAATGTTTTTAATTTTTCGGATTATTTTTTCGGGAAATGGATTTATTTTGAACTGATGTTTATTTCTGTTGTATTAATTTTATGAATGGTAGTTGTAAGTAGCCAAAATCAAAAGCAATTCTTTGCCAATTTTCTCTAAAATTTGACTAAGTTAAATATTTTTTTACTCAAAAATTTTATATGAAAGTGGTAAAAAGTGATTCATACATTGTATAGACAACTTTCACAAAAATACACTATAATTTTTTCGTGCCCTTAAGACGTCAAAACGATTCGTAAATATGCGATATTCTAAACCTCTTACTGCAAAAATTCACAAAACAGTCGCCGCCGGTTTAGGTCGATTTATCAATATTAAATTATAAAAATAAAAAATAGCACATATTATAGATCTTAGTTGAAATGATATTTCATGTTGTGCAATAAAACTTATAGAAATACAGTATTATATCTGTAAAACCACGTAAATTAGCAAATTCAGAAAAATTTCGTGTACGGCCCTTAACATGTACCTAGTCTTTCTATTTGCTACTCTGGACGCTTTTAACGTGTACGTCTTTTTTACATCGCTCTCACATTTCAACATAATTATGTAACTAATGATTTTAAAACAATATAATTTAAAAGAGCATCCATGAAGTTTCTTGCTCGTTCTTCTCCATAGCATACATTTGCGGTGAACCACTTTTCAACTTTATTACCATAGGAATGAGGTGGCTTTGGTATGGGCAACTAGCATATTTGTAACTGACTAACCTCCTTGACAATTCAAAAGTGCCTGAAAATGATTAAATTGAAATAAATGGATGGAGTTTGAGTATAATGTTTACGAGGGAGATGCAGTACAAATTCTAAATCCAGTGCTCTTATCGGTAATTATGTGCAATGTAAATACAAATACTATTCTAAAATGAATATTCCAAGTTTGCTTGCTTGCAAAGAGCAACACGAGTCCATGAGAATTATCAACATCTTCATTTCTGAAAAATGTGGAACCTCTTTTAAATCCTGGAAGGGTGAGAAAGAGATTCTGAAATAAAAGAAAAGTCTGGAGAGTTGAAGACGGTATTACGAAAAAAGAAAACATATTAGGTTGGGGAAAAAGTCTTTTCGCATTATAGTATGTATGAACTTAAAATAAAATATCTTTGGTTATACTATTTGTATCTGGCTGGTTTTGGTATCATTGAAAGTTTAAATTTTAAAGAACATAATTCCAAATTCAAATTAGGAAAAAGTGTGATTTTCATTTGTTTTTCGTACTGTCAAGATGAGTGAATCTAATGAAGAAATTCGATACGTTTTAAAAGTTTACTACAAAAAAGGTAAAAATGCAACGCAAGCACCGAAAAAAAATTGCGATGTTTATGGACCCAGTGCAGTGTCTGTGAGAGTAGCACAAATTTGTTTTAAGCGTTTTCAATCCGGAAATTTTGATGCCAAAGATGCACGACGCTCTGATCGCCCTATCACGGATAAAATGGATGCCATTTTTGAAAAAGTGGAGCAAGATCGGCATATTAGTAGTTACAACGTAGCTGAAGAACTAGGAATTGACCACAAAACAGTTTTGGCTCATTTGAAAAAAACTGGGTACACAAAAAAGCTCGATATTTGGGTACCTCACGAGCTCACTGAAACAAACCTAATGAACCGTGTACTCATTTGTGATTCTTTATTACGACGTAATGAAACCGAACCATTTTTGAAGAAGCTACTAACTGGAGATCAAAAGTGGATCACGTACGACAAGAACGTGCGAAAAAGGTCGTGGTCAAAGGCCGGTCAGGCTTCACAGACTGTGGCGAAACCCGGGTTCACTCGCAACAAGGTGATGCTGTGTGTGTGGTGGGATTGGAAAAGCATTATTGATTATGAGCTGTTACCACCAGGCAGGACTATCGATTCTGAACTCTACTGCGAACAACTGATGAGATTAAAGCAAGAAGTTGAGAGAAAGCTGCCGGAATTAATCAACAGAAGGGGTGTGGTTTTTCATCATGATAACGCTAGACCTCACACATTTTTAGCCACTCAGCAAAAATTAAGAGAGTTTGGCTGGGAGGTGTTAATGCATCCGCCGTATAGTCCTGACCTTGCACCTTCAGATTTCCACCTGTTTCGGTCTCTTCAGATTCTTTAGGCAGTGTCAGGTTAACATCACGAGAGGACTGCCAAAACCACTTGTCGCGGTATTTTGATTAGAAGTCCCAAAATTTCTATAGCAATGGGATCATGTCCCTACCTACAAGATGGCAGAAAGTTACCGAACAAAATGGTACCTACATACTTTAGATAAATGTAAATAATGTATATTAAAAAATGTTTTGAATTTTCTTAAAAAATGCGAAGAAACTTTTTCCCCAACCTATTATTAGCAAAATATCTCCCGTTTAACCGCTAGTACGAAATCGGCCAACAAAAAACAGTCAAACATAGTCATGCGCACGCGCACCGTGACGTCAGCCGGCACTTCGCACGTGTTTACAAACAATTCCGAAGCGACGAAGATTCTTGGAATCTTGTAACACTTGAATGTTTTTATGGATGCCAGAGAACTGGACTCTATTGTAGAATGCGTTTCGTTTGAATGTATGATCGTATAAAATTCACAAAAATAGGTATGTAAAGAGCAAACACAGTTAGTTTCAGATTTCTAGCTTCTAGATTTCTAGATTTTCTACAAAGAAAAAACAAGCGATGACCTATATTTTTATGGTTTAAAATGCATGCTGTGTTAACAAAGGAAGGAAGAATTTAATAAAACGTCTCTGTATGAATATTTCCAGCTATAATCCTGACGTCGTACTTCTGGGGCTGGCTAGCGGACACTCAGGGCAGGAGACCAGTGATGTTGTTCTCCATGTTGATCTCCGTCATCTTCTCCGGGTTCGCCAGTTTCGCTCCCGATGTCATCTCTTTCGGCGTACTGGTCTTTATGTCCGCCATATTGTAAGTTTATTGATTTTGTTTCATAAGACGCGTTATTTAGGGTTCCATACCAATATGGTAAAAAGGAACCCTTATGGTGCGACTCAGTCTGTCTGTCTGTCCGTCTGTCACAGCTGGATATCTCAAGAACTAATAATACAATCAACTTGAATTTGGAACAGTTTTAGATGACGTTTACACAACTATTTTTCAAATAGGAATGAAATATTTATATTTTTTTTACAGCAGGGACTGAAAGAGGGTCTTAAAAATTTTAAGTGGGGCTACTAGGGCTTGTGGGGTATCATATAAAATAACGCTATTAGCACATCCTCAAACATTTTTATTCTTTTATTTAGGCAGAATAGTTTTCGACTTTTGATGAAAAATGTAAAAAAAATACCGTTCCCCCCTTATCTCCGAAGTTTACATAGAGGAAAATCTCAAATTATTCTTATGTGATAGATTTATGTAAAGATTACAGGAAAAATAAAACGATAGAATAGAATAGAATAGAATAGAATACTCTTTATTATGCACACCATTTAAATTACTGTTACAATTTTACAATGTTGAAATTTTACATACGAGTGACACAATGGGCGGTCTTATCGCTAAAAGCGATCTTTTACAGACAACCTTTGGATGGAGTATGGGGACAAGGAGAGACAATTCTGTAGGTAGTCCGTGGTGTACCATATACATATACAACATATACATACATTAATAAATTTATATATATATATATATATATATATATATATATATATATATATATATATATATATATATATATATATATATATATATATATATATATACATATATATACTTATACAATAATAAACATGAAACAAGAGCAAGGAACTATATATGTAATAATGACGTTTAACGAGAGAGGAAGTGTTTTTTTACCAGAATTTTAAAAGTGGCCAAAGTTTGAGCTCGCCTTATCAACACTGGCAAGGCATTCCATAATCGTACTGCTTGAACTGTAAAAGACTTGTCATAAAAGCTGGTGGAATGCATCGGCATCTCAAGTCTCAAGTTTTCCGATGACCTCAGATATCTATTATGTGTGTCATGAAGGAACTTGAAACGCTCTTTAAGATAAGATGGGGTTGTAGGATTGAACAGAATACTGTAGAGCTGTAACAAGATATGTGAATTCCGGCGAAGACGTATAGGAAGCCACTTGAGCTTTATACGAAATTCAGAAATGTGATCATATTTTCGCAGGCCAAATATAAATCTTATGCAAAAATTTTGAAGTCGCTCAAGTTTATCGAGTTGTGCCTCAGTGAGATCGAGATAACTGACATCAGCGTAGTGAAGGATGAAACGATGTCTCTAAATACCACACTTTTTCAGAAATCATCAACAAAAATTACATATTACGGAACCCTCGGTGCGCGAGTCCGACTCGTCCTTGACCGGTTTTTTGTTAGCTCAGTTGACTTTTCGGCACTTCCAGGCGGGCGTAGGACTAAACACGACCTGCAAACGAAATCCAGCCAACTACTAAAAAGGGCTCTCATGCTCCTATAACAAATTAATGGAAATATAGAAAATTGGCGCAGTTCGAACTTCGTTGTTACATACCTATTGACCGTTACGAGTCCCTCACGGTTACGAGCTGTGATGCTTTGCCAGGAATCACTCATATATTATAAATACAAGGTGTAATTTAAATAACGCAGACTTTCCCAAGGGGTCATTGTACTCATTATTATGAACAACTTTTACTATGGGACCAAACCTGAAATCGCGAAAAAAAATCAGCTGTAGGTACCTTCTATTTATGTTCGCCTAACTCGTCAAATTTTAAGGAAACAGCTGTTTTTTTTTTCGCGATTTCATTATTGGTCCCATAACAGTTGTTCATAATGATGACCCAAACCAATGACCCCTTAAGAGGTTGTGCGTTATTTAAATGACACCTTGCAGAATAAAGATGTTCAATGTTTCTATTACAATTCCAGCATGTCGGGCTCGTCTGCCGTGGTGTACACGTACCTAGGAGAGTTCAACAATCTCCGACACCGAGACAAGATGGTGGCTTTTGGGTCTTCATTCGTCGGAATCGGCACTGTCATCCTGCCATGTAAGTTTACTAAAATTACTTTGTGTTGTATCTTACTGTCTTGTATGAGTCAGAATGTTGGGCCACAAAAGGAATGAATGAAAGGCAGTTGCATGCAGCTGAGATGAGAATGCTAAGAGGGATGTGTGGTGTTACACGAATGGATAGAATAAGAAATGAGTACCTATATAAGAGGAAGTCTGAAAGTGACACTGGTTACTGAAAAGTTGTCATGGTATGGGCATGTGATGCGGAGGAATGAGAAAAATGTCGTGAGGAAAAATTTGAGTATGAATGTGGATGGCTATACGAGTAGGGGAAGACCAAAGAAACGATGGATGGACTGTGTGAAAGATGATATCGCTAGAAAGGGAGTGACTACTAATATTTTTTTATTATCTGATTAACGGACTAAATAGAATTTAATTTTTTTACCCAGGCATCATCCCTATCATAACTATCAGCAAAACACTGCAACGCAAACTAAAGTTCCTCTCCTGCACTAAACTCACTTCTAACACCTTTCTGCAATAAATTTCAGGTGTCTCCTGGCTCATTCTGCCTCTCGACTTCGCCTACCCTATACCGTTCCTGGGTATCGAGTACCGTCCCTGGCGGCTCCTGGTGGTGGCCTGTGCAATACCCTTCGCGTTAGGAACCGTACTCCTGATGTTTGCACCAGAGAGCCCCAAGTTCTTGTTTGCTACTGGCCAGTATGATACAGCCTTGAATGTTGTCAGGAGGATCTATTTTAGAAATACTAAGAAAGCTGAGGATACTTTTCCTGTAAGTATTTTTGATTTACACAGATAAAATGGTATTACTTGTATAATTATGGTGTTTTATATTCGTTTTTGTATCTTTGCTAGTATTCTTTAACTTATTAAGGTACAAGTCCGAGATGGGCTGCAGACTGCAACCGCAGGCGACACTGCGGCTAGCGGCTGCGGTTGACCGCAGTGCTGCCTGCGGTCGCGGTTGCTTCTATTCCAAGCGCGGCGGCCTGCCGCGGCTGCACAGTGCATAGAACCATGCCTCAGTCACTCCAGTACCTTCGTGCGAGACAGAATGTCAGCCAAATTATTGCGGTAATTTGGATTGGATGTATCGTAAAGGACTGAATGACCAGCATCATCATCATCATCATCTTCCTGCCCTTATCCCATATTACTTGGGGTCGGCGCAACACGTTTTCTTCTTCCATTCTCCCCTGTCAACCGACTGGATGACCAGCAACAAAGTTAATTAATTTTTCTTCATCATCTTCCGAAAAAGTCGACATTTTTGTACGTGAACTCTCTACGGTTTGCGACACCACTGGCGCTGCAGTCTGCGCTCGCTACGCGCTGCGGCTACAGGCCGCAGTGTTGCCGCACTCGGAATCAATTTCATAGAGATTCATAGAAACAAGTGGTGTCACTTGCAGTTTGCGGTCTGCAGCTCATCTCGGAAAGGTACCTTTAGGAACGTCATTGATTGCAAATGGGATATAGTAATTAATGAAACGCATGCGATTATTGTCACTTGAACGCGCTTTGATTTTCATTTCTTATATTACTTATCCATATTTGTTTTATTTGAAACCTTCAGCCAACATTTATTTTTCACCATTATTTTATTTACAATTGGATACGAAACTCAGATCAATGTACTGGTTGGTAGGTCGTAAATCAAGCCTGTCACATGAAAGTAAAATAGCTATTTACTTGACCATCCTCAAACCAGTTAAGGAATCCAGCTGTGGGGTACTGCTAGCAAAAAGCAACATAGAGATTCTTGAGAGATTTCAGAGCAAGACATTGAGAACCATGCTAGATATACCCTACTACGTACGAGTAAGCAACAAATACATACATGAGGATCTAAAGATCAACACCGTCAGACAAGAGATTGCTAAACATAGTGAAAGCTATCAGACGAGAATATCAACTCACGTTTATGCACTGGCATCAAAACTGCATGGTAGGCACAAGCAGTGTTACACATTCCCGATTGAATACCCATGTGTCCCTACGCTTACTGCGAGATGTGATCACACCATATGAAAGGGACTCTCAAGAATTCCTTCTGCTAATTAAAACAAAGAATCTGACACCTCAACTGAATCGCTTATGGTGTTTAACTCAGATCGCCAAGTTACAGAATGAAAGGAAAAAAATCAATCAATCTGCCTAGCCTTTTCCCAACTATGTTGGGGCCGGCTTCCAGTCTAACCGGATGCAGCTGAATACCAGTATTTTACATGAAGCGACTGCCTATCTGACCTCCACAAACCATTAACTGGGTAATACGATACCCCTTGGTAAGACTGGTTGTCAGACTTTCGGTGTTCTGACGACCCGTAACGACTGTCAAAGATCCACGAATGACAGCCGGGACCAACGGCTTGACGTGCTTTCCGAGGCACGGAGGAGTCTCGGTATGTAAAGATGGTCACCCATCCACGGACCGACCCCGGCAAGCCTAGCTTAACCTGATGGATCGAGCCGTGCGGATGTTATTACTTAGCCACGAGCTCCTCCGAAAGAAAAAAAAAAATTTTATTAAATAATGAAGACCAATTAATTCAATTAGTCTCATAATTTTCTTATCAACTTTCAGATCAAGTCCTTGATAGTGGAGAACCAGATGATGAAGAACACTAACATCAAAGGCGCAGCTGCCATCTGGGCCTCCATGAAGGAGCAGACGGTTCCTCTGTTCAAGAGACCGCTGCTGCCCTGGACGGCTCTCACCTGCTTCGTGCAGTTTGGGATCTTTGCCACGTAAGTTCTATTACTATTCAAATAAGTAAGTAATATATTTAACTGGCCGTGCCTCGCTCGGTTTTTACGACTTGACAAAACGTACAGATTTGTTTATAAGTAAGTTTAATATTAATATATTGTAGCTACACACAAACCTTACGGAATAAACTCTCTAAACAATAGTGAAAACCGCATCAGAATCCGGTGCGTAGTTTAGAAGAAATTCGCGGTCACACAAACACCGACTTTAATATTATGATAAACTAGCAGACCCGCCAGACCGCCAGACTTATCCTGTCAATTTTTTTTTCTTATTCTTTTTTTCGTTGAAATTACCTCAGTAAAGATGGAATGAAACAAAAAAAAAATATTGAAATCAGTCAAGCCGTTCTCAAGTTATGGCGTGACCAAGGGAAATAGGGATTCATTTTTATATAATTATAACGATGTACTATATGTATATGGATCATCCGTGGATGGGTGACCATGTTATGTTATGTTATGTTATAGGATTTGGTTTCCGCACTTAGTCCTTCATGTGGACCATTGTGCGTGGGCCATGGCGGCCGTCGGGGGTTTATTCCAACCAGCCCACCTCCCTCCAGAATTTAATCAAATCTCCGGGTTATGGGTGACCATTTTTACATACCAAGAATCCTCCGTACCTAGAAAAGAAAGTTAAGCCGTTGGCCCTGTTTTTACATTTCTAATTTTTCTTTCAATTTCTTTTGACAATAATTTTGGAATATGGATTTAAGGCTTCCGCAGACAGGCGCGACGCGACTCTGGTGGAACAATTTCTATGAAAACTTCATTATAATTGTTCTATCGTTCTATCGCAGTCGCGTCGCTCTGTCACGTCGTACCTGTCTGCGGGAACCTTTTAACGCTCGTGCATGGTCATTTTTCAATTAAACGGTTGTAAACGATTAAAGATAATGGTTCCCCAATAATGTAATAATAGGTCTTTACCTATGAAATTGCCGTTTTGTATGAAAAAATTTAAACGAATTTTTTTCATGCATTTTTAATTTGTATTAATCGAAGTAATCACCCATGAAATCAATGCATCTTTGCCAACGCAGTGGCAGTTTATTGATGCCCTTCTTAAAGAAATCAGCTGGACGGGAGGCAACAAATTCTTCAAAGGCATTTTGTACTGCCTCCCGGGTATTGAATTTTTTTCCCGCCAAGAAGTTATCCAAATTCTGGAAAAAGTAGTAGTCTGTAGGCGCAAGGTCTGGTGAGTAGGGCGGATGACGGAGAGCTTCCAACCCCAGTTCTTGCAACTTGGAGACCGTCTGCTGTGCAGTATGAGGTCGCGCGTTGTCGTGTAGGAGCAGCGGAGACGAGCGATTGACCAATGCTGGTTGGAGATGTGCCAGCTTCTCCATCATTGTGTTCAGTTCTTCACAGTACACATCTGAAATAATGCTCACACCGTTTGGTAAGAAGCTGTGATGAATCACACCGGCGCTAGACCACCAAACAGTGACCATCACTTTTCTAGGGGTAACTTTTCGTTTAGGGCATTGTTTAGGTGCTGAACCAGGATCCAACCAACTTGCTGAGCGCTTGCGGTTATCAAGCAGAATCCATTTTTCATCGCAGGTAACAATGCGGTTCAAAATTCCTTCATTTGTGTGTCTGTTGAGCAGTGCAAGGCACGTCTCGACGCGTACTTCGCGCTGGCGATCATTGAGTTCGTGGGGCACCCATTTGTCAAGCTTTTTTACCTTGCCAATTTGACGCAAATGGACCAATATTGTTTTGACGCTAACGTCGAAAGCTGCTGCTAATTCAGCCGTAGATTGTGTATCATCAGCTTCCACAATCGCCTTTAATTCGTCATTGTCGACCAAACTCTTCGGACGACCGCGAGGTTCATTTTTCAGATCGAAATTTCCAGAACGGAAGCGAGCAAACCAATAACAAGTGGTGCGTTGGTTTGTAGTGTTAGCTCCGTAAACGTCGTTGATGTTGCGTGCCGCTTGTGCCGCGTTGCTGCCACGACGGTACTCATATTCCATAATTACTCGAATTTTTAACGTATCCATGATGACGAAAAAGATTGAAATGCGATGAAAATGTAACACTAATCAATAAATAAATGACTACTTTTGGAAAAAAAAATCCATGTTTTTAAAATAAAATTAATTTGAAATTAGAATTCTTAGCCAAACAAAAATTATTTTGATTTGAAATGGCCAGTACTGCAGAACGGCAATTTCATAGGTAAAGACCTAATATAATTCATTTAATTTAACATAAAAGTAATATGTAGTTCGTATAACCTAAAGTGAATTTTTTTATGTCAAAAAAAAATACTTTTTTGACATAAAAAATTTAGCGCTGACTTTTAGTCAGCGCGCGCCTCGTTTGCGCAGTCTTCTGGAATCTTCCACGACGACATACGTCGATTGCATATGTGTGCATGCACTTGCACACACATGCGAGGCATTAACAACGGTTTTGTTTTCCGAGTTCCTTCACTACCTATTTGTATTGTGTTTTCAGAACGAACGGCTTCTACGTGTGGTTCCCGTCCATCCTCAACTCCCTTGCTAATCACGAGGGAGGTCAAGAAACCAAGATCTGTGACGTGCTCGATGCAGGCAGAGATGCAGCCTCTAATGGCACTATGGTAACTTCGAAATTATATAAAACAACCTAACACTAACAAAAATTGAAATTTGCAAAACAGTAAACCAACAAAGACTGAAAAAAATTGAAAGGGGTTACAAAAGCATCAAGAAATCATCA
Source organism: Cosmia pyralina (assembly GCA_946251885.1). Lineage (NCBI taxonomy): Eukaryota > Metazoa > Arthropoda > Insecta > Lepidoptera > Noctuidae > Cosmia > Cosmia pyralina. The sequence continues at coordinate 24,937,863 of OX276351.1, forward strand.
CCAGCCTTTTCCCAACTATGTTGGGATCGGCTTCCAGTCTTACCGGATGCGGCTGAATACCAGTATTTTACATGGAGCGAATACCTATCTGACCTCCACAACCCAGTTACGATACCCCTTGGTAAGACTGGTTGTCAGACTTTTGGGCTTCTAACGATCCGACAGCCGGGAGCAACAGCTTAACGTGCTTTCCGAGGCACGGAGGGGTCTTTGTATGTAAAGATACTCACCCATCCACGGACCCACCGCGGCAAGCGTAGCTATGCTTGTAGCTAAGTAATAACAGCCGCACGGGTCGATCACCTAAGTTAAGCTTAACTTAGGTGATCGACCCGTGCGGCTGTTATTACTAAGCTACAAGCCCCTCAGTAAAGTATCAACAAATGTTTCTAAATAACACAAAAATAATGTTAAGTTGTTATGTTGTTGTTGTTATGTTATGTTGTTGTTATAATAATGTTTCTATATGACACAAATTTTGAAGGATTGACTGCCTCGTTGTTGATGAGTGGTCGCCATGTGGTCGCAAATGCTACTGCTGAGCATGAGGTCCTTTTTTTTTTTTTTTTTTGTGGATGGGAAATCATCAAATGACTTCTCCCGCTCCGGGCAGAGCGGGAGGGTGTGTCACGCTTTTACTGACTAAAACCCACCCGTGTTCCTTCAGTTGCCCGTGCCAGGGCCACGGTATCTCTTTCGAACTACCCGCGACCCCGGCGGCATCGGCCCTATTGGACCCCGTCACTGCTGACATCTCTTTGAGGCGCGCGTGGAACACAACGCGCCGTCGACCCGGGCCTGGTCCTTACCGGACGGCGAGCTGCCCATTTCTCGTCGTCCGCAAGCCCGCGCCTACGGTGGCCGGGAATCGGCGATAGATTCCCGCCGCCCAGGGAGTCTCCTGCGGCGGCTAGGGGCGCGAGGGCGCGGCTGTTGCCTCTCCCTCTCGCGTTCCGCCTCCTCCTTTGCGAGCATTCCTGAGTTCGATACCAGGTCGGGCAAAATGCTATTGGATTTTTCCATCAGGAATTTTTCAGTAGCAGCTCGGAGTATGGGCTTGTGTCCGGTTGATGGCTATAAGCTCGCTATTACATGGGACTTGAACATCACTGGCAAAATATGCTGTAGTATAGGTGCACCTCTGCCCAACCCTTCGGGGATTACAGGCGTGATGTTATATTATGTCAAACTCTGTAGAACCCGCAGACCTAACCTATCACTGTCACCGTCGGCGTTCCAGCTGTATTAGAACCCAATGACTTGGCACGCGACGATGGCAAGAGACCGGGCGCCATGTCTTTATTTCCATGGAAGTTGGGAAGGCCTTTAGTGTGGGACGCAACGTGTGTCGATACTCTTGCGCCATCCCATCTTCCTGGCTCTGCGTGCTGTGCTGGCACTGCTGCTGCCGCTGCGGAAAACCTCAAGCGGCGGAAGTATAATAACCTTATCGGTAATTATATTTTCGAGCCGTTTGGGGTTGAAACCCTTGGGCCGTGGGGTCCGAGTGCACATAGTTTGTTCAACGAAATCTCCAAACGGCTGGTTGACACTTCCCGTGACCCAAGGGCTGGCTTTTACCTTGGCCAGCGGCTTAGCATTGCCATACAACGTGGCAATGCCGCCAGTCTCTTGGGTACTTTACCAGTCGACAGCGATGCGGAGGAATTTTTCGACGCCATATTTTAGTTTTTTTATAGTTTTAGTTATGTTAGTTTATAATTTTTTTATTTTTAGGTTATGTTTACACCTACTTGATAACATTTGAACAGTTCATTAGATTTTTAGAGAATTTGAAATATAACTAAAAACATTGGGTCTTACCACAAAAACTTGAGACTCAACGCGTGTCTAATGTCAGTCTTACGACAAACTCCATACATTAATGTCATGTTAAACAGTTGTTTAGCGTAAACAACTGATAAACACAGTTTTGTGTAATACGGACGGTAACCAAATGTTTCACAAACACTCTTTCAATAAGACGATTATTCTTAAAAGTTTACATTTTCGAGTAAATAAGTGAAATGAATGCCCGATTTCTGAAGTTTTTATACGGAGTTTATCCATTCGATAGTGATTATTGGTTCGATATCGTGTTGCTAAATACTTCGTTAGGTACGAATTTAGCTTAAAAGTCGAGTGAATTAATCGAGGGTTTATCTGAGGACCTCAAAAACCGAGCACAAGATAGATAATTTTGTCGAATCAATACTCGTAAGTATTGAAAGTTTAAACTCCGATTAAGAATTCTTCAGAAACCGGGCATAGATCCGTTTCGTTTTGAAATTCAGGTTCTAATAATAAACTCCTCACTCCACAGATCTGCGACGACACAATCCACACGTCAACCTTCGAGCGCTCCATCTACATCGGGCTGGTCTTCTCCTCCATGTACATCATCGTAGGCTTCCTGGTAGACTATGTGGGCAAGAAGCCGATCCTCGTGGTGATCCTGGGCTTCACCGGCATCAGCGGGATCTGCGCTCACCTCGCCTATAACCAGCAGTTGGCTGTGGTGCTGTTCGCCATCTTCCAGATGTCTGGAGCGTGTATTGGCTTGATGAATGCTGTCGCTGTTGAGTTGTTCCCTACTAAGTTTAGGTGAGTTTTCAAAACTTTTCCTTAGCTATACTCATTTTTCTGCTTCTTATATGACAAGAACTAATTAGATAATTCCTATACTCCATTTACAATAAAATTAGACATTTAGACACCCCTTTTTTACAGTCCGTTCAACCGATTTTGACTTCTATTGCGTTGGTGGCATGACAAATGGCAGCTGCAGTAAACAGTTGGTATTGTAACCACTTTTTTGCCATCCTTAAGCCTGAAAACAAAAGTTGTTCATAATGATGAGTACAATGACCCTTAAGAGGTTGTGCGTTATATAAGTTACACCTTGTATAGTGATTTGATCCTAATTTTGACAGCTGTTCCGGAAGTGGTAGTTTTATTAAGCAAAAACGCAGCATGTTTCTTGCTGAGAAGTAAATTACTTAGCAAAACTGCAGCACGACACATTACTGCTCTTTGCCTTACAGTATTTGTTAGAACATAGTTTATTTCACTAGTAAGAAACACTTGCTGCTATTATGATTTATAAATGATGTTTAGTGAATAATTTAAGGATACTACTTATAAAAGATTGAGGAGCTCGTGGCTAAGTAATAACAGCCGCACGGGTCGATCCATCAGGTTAAGCTACGCTTGCCGGGGTTGGTCAGTGGATTGGTGACCATTCTTTACATACCGAGACTCCTGCGTGCCTCGGAAAGCACGTTAAGCCGTTGGTCTCGGCTGTCATTCGTGGATCTTTGACAGTCGTTACGGGTCGTCAGAAGCCCGAAAGTCTGACAACCAGTCTTACCAAGGGGTATCGTATTACCCAGTTACTGGGTTGTGGAGGTCAGATAGGCAGTCGCTCCATGTAAAATACTGGTATTCAGCTGCATCCGGTTAGACTGGAAGCCGACCCCAACATAGTTGGGAAAAGGCTAGGCAGATTGATTGACTTATAAAAGATTGATAGCATAAATGTGTCCGCGACAATTGGCTATGAAGCAAAACTGATCTATCATGATATGGTCGTTGGTAACGAATAAAGTATACTGTCATTTTATACGGCTTCACCGAATATTATCTTCTTCATTTGTTACAGAGCTATGGCGATCTGCCTGTCTATGATGATGGGTCGAGTTGGTTCCATGGTGGGCTCCAACCTCATCGGTCTGTTCCTTGAAGTCAACTGCGGCGCAGGATTTTACTTATTCGGGTCCATTATTATAAGTAAGTACCTACACAAGTCTTATTTCTGTTTAAGAATTCTTTAGAAACCGGACATAAATCGCCAACTTGTATAATCATCTCGTCTCGATAGTTTTACTTAGCTGAGCAAAATAAAATGCTTGACTAAGTACAGATAGACGCCAGCACATCAAGCTACTACAATCTGTCAAATTCCTTTAATAGATTTTCATCTTTAACGCTAAAGCATTAGGTTCAAGGTTGATTGGGAAAATTTGACAGTTTCGGGTGGCTTGATGTGCTGGCGTCTGTGCAACAAACAAGGCCCATTACTAGGTAATAAAGAAAAACTTTACCCAGAGACCTCAATTCAATATACATACGCTAATTACTTTCGCTAATCCTATATTTCCCTCATTCTCTTTCAGTAAACTCGCTGTTCTGCCTGACGTTACCAAACAAGAAGAAGATTCCCTGCAAAAAGATTGTAGTGGAATCAACCCAAAACGAGACCCACGAACCAGTATGAACCGGTTCAAACCAGAAATATGGAACTGGACAGAACTAGTTAATTCTGTTTACGAAGAAAACCGAAGAATGTTTGAAAAAAATACTCTGACACAGTCTTAGGCCTTCTTTATTGGCACTGAGTTCCATTATTATATTTGACTACACTGAAATCAAGCCAGAGAACATAATCTATAGATAACACAAAAATCGGGACAGCGGTTCTCGAGTTATGAACTGACTAACGAACCGACAGATGACAGTCGTTGCGTTTTATCAAAAGAGGGTTAAGAATGGAACTCAGTTTAATTCATCGCCAATAAAAAAGCCTAACACACCATATTGCTCAGGCAATATAATTGAGTTATGAATGAAGTTTTTAACTGTATTAGTAAAATGAAGTATAATAAATAATTGTTTTTACCCGACTGACCCAGAACGAGGGTAATGTTTTTTAAATTAATGAAAGGTTATTTTAGTTTTTGTTTTGTGTACAGTCAGCGAAAAAGATTAGTAACAAGAGAATACAGCGGATAGTGTGGATACCAAACTATTTTGTTGAATGTGCATACCTACAAAATCGACCAAATATTGTTAAGTAGATAATATTATAATAATTGTAGGCTTTTAAGAAATAAAACGTATACGAAAATAGAGTTGATAGGGTGAGAATGTCGTAAGGTGGGTTGCACCAAGGGCAAGGTTATAGCTTCCGTCAAAGTTAATATGACCATAGAATGACTATCTGCTGTTGCAACGTCAAATGTCAAATGTAAAAGATAAAGTTCGGAGCAAGGACATGACATTCGACGCGTCTGACAGAAGTGACAGATATTTAACAATAACTTTAACCAGCGAAGCGTGGGCGGTTAAGGTTACAGTTAAAGTTATGACGTCAGCTATCAAATTGTCAAATGGAACAACCCATTTTTTGCCTAACAGGAACTTTAACAAACATGGGTTGCACCATCTTACTAACATCGAACTGAAGCTGCGATGTTTGTTATTGTTAAAATAAGATGGTGCAACCCACCCTTATTGTTCACTCATAGAACTTCGATTGTCAAAGTCAATTTCAAATAGGCATATAAAAGGCACTTTTGACCGTCTAAATTTCCAAAAAAAAAAAAAAAAAAATTAATTGATTCTTGTCGCCCCTTCCAAATGGTAGTTTCGTATGGAGAAGAATGGACAAGAAACTCCACCGTTACTCTTTTAAAATTGTTTTACAATATTTTGTATACATTCATGAATCATCCAATAAACTTTTATAATATGTGAAGATGATGCACCTAGAATAAAAATTACTATACCAAAATAGGTATAAAAAATTAAAAATGAAGCTATGACTGATTGTAATATATTTAATCGAGTTTAATAAAATCGAAGTACTGATAACCCAGTCATTAGAATAAATTTTAATTGATGAGGATAACAAAGATTATATTAACTATGTTTAATGATTTCAGCTATGAAAAAAAAACTCTCAACAAAACGGTTGTCAAATTCAATATTATGCAGTAGCAAAAGCTCAGAATAGTCGAAGGCACAGATTAATACAGATGGGACACTCCGCAGTTTAGGCATGAAGCTACAAGTACGTGGCGGGCTCATCTCACTGGGTCAATTCAGTGTGGGCTGCCGCGCACCGGCCGGCTCGCACGTTAGTTTGATACTCACTCACGCACCGCTTCGTAAAAGAAGACAACCCTAACGAGTCAGAAGGGATAAGAGTTACGCGATAGAAAGAGAGGCAACTTATAGGTGAAGGTATTGAAGTGTTGTGAGACCTGAATTGCACTTTATTGTGTCGTAGCAAGAGTCGCTTTTTATTCCAATGATTTTGCGGAGTATCCCATCTGTATTAATCTAAGTCGAAGGTATGACGAACGAAAATAATCCAAACTACAAATCTTATCACAATTTCTCAAGTTCTGTGATTGCTGATAACAGACCCACTGTCATTATGTCTTTGTTAATTATTTATAAGAAAACGAACAATTTAATAAATTATTGTTAATAGAACTTCACTGCATTTTTAATTAATCCTTCTTATCCTTAACTGAAGAGTCCAGTCTATAATATATTTTATTTATTTATTTATAAAATAATATAATATTATAATAAAATAATAGAGGAGCTCGTGGCTTAGTAATAACAGCCGCACGGGTCAATCCATCAGGTTAAGCTACGCTTGCCGGGGTTGGTCCGTGGATGGGTGACCATATTTACATACCGAGACTCCTCTGTGCCTCGGAAAGCACGTTAAGCCGTTGGTCGCGGCTGTCATTCGTGAATCTTTGACAGTCGTTACGGGTCGTCAGTAGCCCGAAAGTCTGACAACCAGTCTTACCAAGGGGTATCGTATTACCCAGTTAATGGGTTGTGGAGGTCAGATAGGCAGTCGCTCCATGTAAAATACTGGTATTCAGCTGCATCCGGTTAGACTGGAAGCCGACCCCAATATAGTTGGGAAAAGGCTAAGCAGATCATTTTTTTATTTATAAAATAGCACAGGGTCAAATTAAATTAGTTAGCGAAACTCGCTGTTCCCTACATTTATGTTCGCATAAGTCGTCAAAATATAGGGAACAGCTGATTTGTTTTCGCGATTTCAGGTTTGGCCCCATAGTAAAAGTTGTTCATAATGATAAGCACAATGATTCCTTGAAAGGATGGCCATGAATTCAGATTGTTTTTTGTTTGTTTGAAAGAAAGAAAGAAAGAAAGAAATCATTTATTTGCTGATAATGTAGGTATACATATAAGTTGGAATAATTGTTAAATGTCCCGATACATTTTACCTTACGGCATGCAACATATTAGGTTTGAATTGAATAGCACTATAGAAACAACAGCTCTTGATACAAATATTATTAGCCAAGTCAAATTTAATATACAGATCAGACTAAAGCAAAAAAAAAAAAAAAAAAAATAATAATAATAACAATAATAATCAAAATAATCAATTAATTAAATATAAATCTCTCGCAAATCATAAAATGAAAAATATATGTATGTCGCATACATATAATAATATGTGTATGTTTCATATTTACAAACATACTGATTAGCTGAACCCAACTCCGCATAAGTATGTGGAAGTGAACATAAACGAAGCCTGACCAAGACCAGCGGAATGCAGAGACAGACAGACAGATATAGTGTTTTATAAAAACTTTATACAAAAAAAACAACCGACTTCCAAAAACAAACACTACAAAGTGAAAAATAACTAATTTCGGAAGTCGGTGTCTGGTTAAATGTATTTTCGTTTTTTGCCACCGACTTCCGAAATTATAGTTATTTTTCACTTTGTAGTGTTGTTTTTAGAAGTCGGTTGTATTTTTTTGTAAAAAAGTTTTTATTTTTTAGTTTCTAGTTGTGGTACCTACCCCACACAAATTCTAATACCACTACCTGCAAAAGAAACTAGAATATCATCCATATAAAAGTGGGGAAAAAATACGTATACGAAGCTAACAAAAACTACCCAAGCAAAGTTAATCAATTTGATATGGGACCAACTTTGAGGACCCCTTTCGAATAAAACAAAAATTTTTCAAATCGAACGACTCTAAAAAGTTATGCTTGGTCATACATAAAAAAAAGCATAGGTACGTGTCGAATTGAGAAGGTTACAGATACAAAATAATGTGAAGTGCAATTTATTTATTTATTAACTATGTTTGCCATTTGGGGTCGAAACCCTTGGGCCGTGGGGTCCGAGTGCTCATAGTTTGTTCAACGAAATCTCCAAACGGCTGGTTGACACTTCCCGTGACCCAAGGGCTGGCTTTTACCTTGACCAGCGGCTTAGCATTGCCATACAACGTGGCAATGCCGCCAGTCTCTTGGGTACTTCACCAGTCGACAGCGATGCGGAGGAATTTTTCGACGCCATATTATAGTTTTTTAATAGTTTAAGTTATGTTAGTATATAATTTTGTTATTTTTAAGGGCCAATACATTTTACTATATTATGTACACTTTTATTTATTTATTTACTATGTTATATATATTAAGTACACGAACAGTTTCTGTATACAGCATCTCAAATAAAAGTAGGTAAAAAGTCATAGACTTATACAGTTGTCAATAACAGCTGAACCAACATTCACAAATAATGATAACATAAGGTAAAAACAAAAAGTATAAAAATTTTAAATGGTAACAAACTATTACAGAAATTTCAAATGCCAAAAGAAAAAAGTTACAGAGGTTGCAAGAAATACCTACATACTAACACAATTAACCTTTAGATGGCGTGTGTTGCGAACTTAGGGACTCCAAAATTCTGGTTTTAAAGATGTTTACGGAGTCATGATATACGTCAACATCAGGAGCGGGTTTTTTATAAGAATTCATCTCTCGGCTGAGCCGATTGAGAGGCGAGTTTACTCCAATATTTGTTCTGGATGCTTTGGTGTGGAATAAATGGGTGATAGGATATCTGGGTAAATTATAGGGGACTTTTAGTCCAATTTGTTCAGTTAACCCATCGCAGTCCAATTTATTGTTAACTAATTTGAAAAAGAACGAGATCTTGTACCAGTCGACGGTCGCGCAGAGTAATCATTTTGTAACATTGAGCACGTTGTTCGTATGGGCACCGGGGAGATATATCACCAAAGGCATATGCTAGGTGCTTTGTGAAGGCCCTTTGGATGCTTTAGATAAGATAGATAGATAAAACATTTATTTGGTGCAAAAGATATAGCACAACACACAAAAGTACAATTAATTAAATGAATATAAAAACAAGATGCCAATAATGAAAACAAAAAACAAAAAAAAGAAAAGAAAAACGTACACGTAAAAAACGTACGCTTTCTACTCTTTGTGAGTGTACTGCATAGTGCGGGCTCCACCACACCACGCTCGCAAATTCTAAGTGGCTCCGAACTAAGGCGTTATATAGCACAATTTCTGTTCTTGCTAGCTTAAACCCTTTAGTGCTTCTCTTAAGAAATCCTAGAAGTCGTGCCGATTTCGTAATAATGTTATCAATATTTACGAATCATATTATAAGTTATGTTATGCTTGCCGCCGATGGGTGACCATCTTTACATACCGAGGCTCCTCCGTGCCTCGGAAAGCACGTTAAGCCGTTGGTCCCGGCTGTCATTCGTGGATCTTTGACAGTCGTTACGGGTCATCAGTAGCCGGAAAGTCTGACAACCAGTCTTACCAAGGGGCATCGCATTACCTAGTAACTGGGTTGTGGAGGTCAGATAGGCGCTCCATGTAAAATACTGGTATTCAGCTGCATCTGGTTAGACTGGAAGCCGATCCCAATATAGTTGGGAAAAGGCTTATAGGCAGACGATGATTTTATACGATTCAATAAAAAACGACACAATAAACTACCCTATTCACAAAACACAAATGAATGAAAGATCCATTCACGTAACAAAGTAGCGCTCATTCACCTAGCTGCAACTTGTTGAGCTGCGCAGAACTGATGCGCAGTAACATAACCTCAAACAGCGCCCATCGACCGAAATACTTCAGGAAAACCATCGCGGAAGCTTTCACAGAGCTTTCAGAACTGAAAACGTGCCGCCCTACACAGCGGAAGTCGAAGGTTCTTACTTCCGGGAAACCTGGCGACGAGGGCAGAGAAATTTCAGAATTGTGGGCGGCTGTACTAGGCTACTAGAAACGTTAGGAGATGGGGTTGCGACGGGATCGCGCGGAGCGAAGGCGAAGAGTACGCATGCGTCGAATGTCTAGTATTGATTTTCTTCCACCCTTACCACCGTAGCCGCGAACACTTTGCTACACATTGAGATACGAAACAAAACAGAGCAAGTAGCTACGTTGCATAATATGACAAAAAAATTGCGCTTACAAAATATATTTTTAGTTTTTATTATCAAAATTTATTTATTTGCTTATTAATGAAGTCAGTCTTAATACAGAAGCAAACTGCAGATGTTGTAATAAGTTCTTTATCAGGTGCTTGTAGAAGCTTATGATATTATGTTTATTTACTCTAGAAATCTTTATTTTATGTCGTCGACATCAAAGATAAACATTATTCAGGCCTCCACAATCAGATACCGGAAACATTTTGGTACGAAGTTCCTTAACGCGGCTTGAGGAAGGAGTTGACTGGTTGAAATCGTCACGTAAGGAAAAAGCGTTATGCCCTCTCCATGCGATTTTCTCTCTCTCTCTGTCTCTTTCTATTATACACAAGTGTGTGTGTGCGTGTAAGTATCGCGTAATATAAGGAACTGATTGGAACCTGACGGGAGTTCCCCGACCGCACAGGTTTTTATTTTAAGACCATGTTCCAAAAGTTGAGCACGGCTAGGTTCAGGTCACTAAGAGTAGGGTCGAGGTAGATGGGCAGGAAATACATTATGTCGATGAGTAGATCTACTTGGGCCAGTAAGTTTCTTTCGAAAACACAGGAAAGGCAAATTGACCGCCGAATTTAAAACGTCTGGAAAAGCTACTGGTCCATGAAGATGCTAATGAAGGGTGATCTGCCGATCTCCCTGAAGCGCAAACTCATCGATTTGTGTATTCTTCCCGTCCTAACCTACGGTGCTCAGACCTGGTCGCTCACCGAGTACCAAAAGTTCTGCCTTGGAGTCTGTAAAAGAGCGATGGTGTTCAGCATCCTAGTCGTAAACAGGCAGGACAGAATTCGGAACACCACGCTGCGATCCAAAACGGGTATAATGGACGTTGGCAAGAAGGTTGCCAGGCTCAAATAGGATTAGGCGGGTCACATCAGCTGCATGCACGATGACCGCTGGGCTAAAGTCTACACACAATGGGTACCTGAAAATGGACGGTGCCGCCGAGGTCGGCCCAGAAAGTGGTGGCGTAATGACCTGGAAAAGAGTTCCTGGAAGGACTTGGTGGAGGCCTTTGCCCAGCAGTGGACAATACAGGCTAAGTAAAAAAAAAAAATTGGCAGTCATGGGGAGTGCCGAGAGAAGCGTAAAAGTATGCAACAGGTGATTTTCGTAGCTCAAAGTATTTTCGTACTACAACCGAATGTGTCTAGCCAAGTACCTACTACCGAGAAAGGAATTTCCCTAACTCCTCATTCCCCTGTGCGCCTAGTAAGTCAGATGTCGTGGAAAGTTCGTTGTAAAGATACCAGACGGTTTTCCAAGCGGAAGAACCACAAAATTTTCTTTGAGAAAAATAAATACCTCTTTAAAAAAATAAGAAGATAATGTCTGGTTTTATTTTCGCTTTCTTTTTTTTATAATCCCTACTAATTAAAAGGTCCATAAGGAAATTATCTATGTTCTCAAAGAAAAATTCCACATTCCGTTTCAAGAAAACCATCAATACTTGAGGCCTCGTTTGGGGCTCCTCATAGACAAGGTGATGGCCAAGGCCCGTTACGAGTCCAAATCGTAGAGGGATCCGCCATTTTCGTCATATTTACTAGGAGTACAGATTCTACAAGGAGGTTATCGATTTTCCACGACGCGCGAGAAAGGGACCCCTCTCGGTTCACATTTCCCTAGCGCAAGAAAGAGACATAGATACTTGTATTGACGCCCCCAAGTCACCCCAACCCCTCTTGAGAAATCTCAGCTGATGTCATTCAGTACAGTGTACACTTACATAAACAGTATTGTTTACATAGAGACTGAATAACAAAGTGACTAAATTGCAAATAGATGACATACTGGACCTTTTATTACGCACCATGTATCTAGTCACATTGCGTTTGATTAATTAACCTAAATATTAGGTCTTTACCTATGAAATTGCCGTTCTGCAGTACTGGCCATTTCAAATCAAAATAATTTTTGTTTGGCTAAGAATTCTAATTTCAAATTAATTTTATTTTAAAAACATGGATTTTTTTTCCCAAAAGTAGTCATTTGTTTATTGATTAGTGTTACATTTTCATCGCATTTCAATCTTTTTCGTCATCATTGATACGTTAAAAATTCGTGTAATTATGGAATATGAGTACCGTCGTGGCAGCAACGCGGCACAAGCGGCGCGCAACATCAACGACGTTTACGGAGCTAACACTACAAACCAACTTGTTATTGGTTTGCTCGCTTCCGTACTGGAAATTTCGACCTGAAAAATGAACCTCGCGGTCGTCCGAAGACTGGTCGACAATGACGAATTAAAGGCGATTGTGGAAGCTGATGATACACAATCTAAGGCTGAATTAGCAGCAGCTTTCGACGTTAGCGTCAAAACAATATTGGTCCATTTGCGTCAAATTGGCAAGGTAAAAAAGCTTGACAAATGGGTGCCCCACGAACTCAATGATCGCCAGCGCAAAGTACGCGTCGAGACGTGCCTTGCACTGCTCAACAGACACACAAATGAAGGAATTTTGAACCGCATTGTTACCTGCGATGAAAAATGGATTCTGTTTGATAACCGCAAGCGCTCAGCAAGTTGGTTGGATCCTGGTTCAGCACCTAAACAATGCCCTAAACGAAAACTTACCCCTAGAAAAGTGATGGTCACTGTTTGGTGGTCTAGCGCCGGTGTGATTCATCACAGCTTCTTACCAAACGGGGTGAGCATTACTACAGATGTGTACTGTGAAGAACTGAACACAATGATGGAGAAGCTGGCACATCTCCAACCAGCATTGGTCAATCGCTCGTCTCCGCTGCTCCTGCACGACAACGGACCTCATACTGCACAGCAGACGGTCTCCAAGTTGCAAGAACTGGGGTTGGAAGCTCTCCGTCATCCGCCCTACTCACCAGACCTTGCGCCTATAGACTACTACTTTTTCCAGAATTTGGATAACTTCTTGGCGGGAAAAATTCAATACCCGAGAGGCAGTACAAAATGCCTTTGAAGAATTTGTTGCCTCCCGTCCAGCTGATTTCTTTAAGAAGGGCATCAATAAACTGCCACTGCGTTGGCAAAGATGCATTGATTGCATGGGTGATTACTTCGATTAATACAAATAAAAAATGCATGAAAAAAATTCGTTTAAATTTTTGCATACAAAACGGCAATTTCATAGGTAAAGACCTATTATCTTCAAAAAACAAACATACATCAACCCTGGAAATTTCACGCCTTTTTGGGCACTCGTGTAATAAGACAACACTGATATTAAAGTATCTTCTTTTTATTGGCGCGGTGTTAGCTCAATGTTCACAAAAATTGGTTTCTTGGATTGTCGAGTATGACGTAACGCAATGAAACTATCCGACGCAAAAAATACAGTGGACAGAGAAGGGTTTAGTGAAAAATTTAACCGAACAGAATAGTAAAAAATAGTTTGACATTCCCAATAAAAAATTTGGAAGTTGCTCCACAAAAATAAACTTTGGCGTCGAACATCTCCGTATTTTCAGCGATAACGACATTCTTTTTTTTAAGAATTTAATAGAATTATAATTTTTTTTAAACTTTAACCGGCCAATTATTTAATTTATTGCGTACATTCTGAAAAATCTAAAGATAACCCGGAAAATAAATGCAAATTTGCAGCTTAGTCACATCTCCGCAACACAAATATTATTTTCAATTTTCAACCTTATTTCAAGCCAGCTAATGGTGACAATAGATTACGCGGTTGTGTGCCGTTTAAAATCGTAGTCAATCCGCGCATTAATTAAAAGATTGATTCATGACCATGATGATGATTGATTGATTGATTTTGATTCATTACCATCCCATGTTCATCATACATAGAGTATCAGTTTCAAGTTTGTTATTAAACTACCAATTTTCATATGCATACCTACCTTTGTGGGCAGTAGGCATATGGACACGGAAAATGATCACTCAATATAGCTTGCCCTTAAAATAATGCCAGAGATGAGAGTTTAGCTATTAACTGTGTGTCTTCGTGTCCTTAATTAATTAATACAATGGGAAGGAACAAGCAAAGCTAATTGTAGATGACGCCATTTTCAATGACATTAAAAAGTGAACGCGCTGTCACCCTAAAAAAATATGGTGTTTGTAAGGTAAATAGCACCAGCGACGATGCGACTCCTAGCGGGATAAATTGGCAGTGTCTCTCCCCATTATGTAGGAACGAGGCGAAATTAATTGGAGGAATTAGATTGTTTTGGATAATGATTTCATGAACATGTAGGATTTTTTTTTCTGAGTAAAGTTAACAAAGTGAAATGGTTTTCTTCTTTATTGCTCGCAATTGAACCGAAAATAAACTCTTTCATCGTCAGAAACCATTCATATCCGATTAAAAACGATTGTATCAAAATTCAAAACTCTTATAACATTCGCGCAGCGTCTACGCGCCCTCTACGAGGCGCTCCGCTTCTATGGGACCTACGGATTACTACGCCACGTCAAAGCAACTAACAAAGCGGACATTTAAAAAAAAAAAAGTAAAATCTATTTCCCGACATTTTTCAATTCTTTTTCTGTCCGTCAAAATAAGTGAATCTGACGAAGAAATTCGATAAATGAAGTTTTATTACAAAAAAAAAACCGGCCAAGTGCGTGTCGGACTTCGCACATTTAGGTGATTTAGGGTTCAGTGCCAAATCTGATTTATCAATATAATAGTATTTTATAGTAAAATATACGTAATAATAAACATTATCATCAAGTTCATAAGTCAATGGGAAGGTATTTTTAGTTTGGCTACTATCTAGCGTCTCTGACTTTACCAGTATTGGTGCACGGTCTATAACCGCATCCGCGTGGTAATTTCCTGTTTTAATATAAATTAAATTGAAATCGCCTATGACACTCAGCAATACAGTAGCTTCCCATCAGTGAAAGAATTTTCGGAATCGGATCAATAGTTCCCAAGATAACCCCCTACATACACACTTGACAATTTTACCTCATTTTTAATCCCACTAATATTATAAAAGCAAAAATTTGTGTGTGTTTGTATGTTTGTTACTTATTCATGCTCAAATGGCTGGACCAATTTGGATGAAATTTGGCATGTAGATAGCTTATACCCTAGATTAACACATATGGATTTAAAGACCCTCCAATCTAGGTCTTTAAATCCATTTATCTATACTAATCTAAGCCCTATTAATAGACTTTATACTAGCTTTTGCCCGCGGCTTCGCTCGCGTTAATTAAGAATTTGACAATTAATTCGGGTTGTACTCTGCTTGTAATAATATAATTCAATCATGATTAGAAAGACACGTGGCGCCATCTATTATCATAAGATCGTTATTGTTGTTTTCCCCAGGAACAGTACTTTTTTCGGGATGAAAGGTACCCTATGTCCGTTTCTGTACACCTGACAACGTATTATGAAAAATTTCAGGATGATCGGTTCTGTGGCTTAGGCGTGAAAAGGTAACAAACAAACTTTCTTTCGCATTGATAATATTAGTTAGGATTAATCACGGACTAGAAAAAAAAGAAGGACTACGCGCCACGCGTATCGAAAGTGAAGCACCGTACACTATAATTATGTGCGTGATTTGACAAAGACGCCGGCGCGCGGCGGCGTCGTGTCACGTAATGGCGGCCGATCGGCATACTATGATGTAAATGTGTGCGTGAGGCGTGTTTGCACAAACGGTCCCGGCATACTTACTGTGCTTCACTTTCGATATGCGTGGCGCGGAGTCCTTTTTTTTTTCTAATCCGTAGAATTAGTACTATTGATTTGAAGCGGATTTACTCGAGCCTCGTGGGATTTTCGCTTTCTGTGTATAAATGGCGTTATCAGTCACGTAATACACTAATAGAGAGTTAGAGAGTTAATTATCTCTCAAACTGCATTCTCCGCTCTCCTTATCTTTAACTCTTCCTTATCGACCGAAATCTCTATCATCCTGTACACACATATGCATCAAATATTTATAAAACGAGGACATAGAATGTTATTAAGCAATAAATAAATCGAATTCCTATTATACCGACTCCTGAAAAGTTGTGCGGAAATCGGCTGTCATGGTATGGGCATGTGATGCGGAGGAGTGAGGAAAATGTCGTGAGAAAAGTTTTGAGTATGAATGTCGATGGCTATAAGAGTAGGGGAAGACCAAAGAAACGATGGATGGATTGTGTGAAAGATGACATGGCTAGAAAGGGGGTGACTACCGAGATGACGAATAATAGAGAAGTATGGAAAAAAAGGACATGTTGCGCCGACCCCAAATAGATTGGGATAAGGGTAGGAGAATGATGATGATTATACCGACTCTGGTCTAATAATAAATAAAAATAAAATCAATTTATTTCAGACAAATTAGCCCATAACAAAATTAATTATACATGTCAGATTTTTTAGTAACAAAGGTCTTAATAACTATGTTAGTATACTATATTAATACATTTTAATTCAATACTAATAATAATTTCATGTAATATGCAACTCTAGAAACCTCCCCAGCACACTACTGGTCTCAGGTCTCTCTGCAATCATCCTAATGCAGGGCAACGGTACGTAAAAACTGTGAAGGGACAAGCATTGATCACTACGCTTGATCAATACAGCTTGTTGATTTGTAAACCAGGTTTCCAGGTTGCCCGTATCGCATTTGCAACCCCATACTCGAGAAACGGATCCCTTCCCTTATTCTCTGAGCTACAATAAAAATTCAGCTTTTTCGCATCTTTTTAATATAGCAATATTTTTATTTCGTCTATAACCGTATTCAGGGAGCTGTGAGATAAAAGGTAAACAAACCATAAACATCAGTTCAACTGATTTTGACTTCTATTGCGTTGGTGACATGACAAATGGCAGCTGCAGTAAACAATTGGTATTGTAACCACTTTTTGCCTTTAATGCCAACCTTAAACCTACGGAATAGGAGTCAAAATCGGTTGAACGGACTGTAAAAAAGGTTTGTTTCGATGTTTCATCTTATTGTGAATGGAATTATTGAGTTCTCGACTTCTGTATGAGATTAATTTAGCAATAATGAAATATTATCATCTGCCTAACCTTTTCCCAACTATGTTGGGGTCGGCTTCCAGTCTAACCGGATGCAATATTTTACATGGATCGACTGCCTATCTGACCTCCACAACCCAGTAACTGGGTAATATTATGATGCTCCTTGGTAAGACTGGTTGTCAGACTTTTGGATTTCTGACGACCCGTAACGGTTGTCAAAAATCCACGAATGACAGTCGGGACCAAAGGCTTAACGTGCTTTCCGAGGCACGGAGGAGTCTCGGTATGTAAAGATGATCACCCATCGACGGACCAACCCCGGCAAGCGTAGCTTAACCTCATGGATCACCCCTGCGGCTGTTATTACTTAGCCACGAGCTCCTCCATATTATATTCAAAATGTATCACTGCATCTATACATTTATAAAATAAACTCTCTTCGTGTCTGACTGTGTGGCCGCGTTGTTCTTCTAAACTACGCATCGGATTTTGATGCGGTTTTCACTGTCATTTGGAGAATTTATTCCGGAAGGTTTATATGTATATTATTTTATTTATATATATATTATAGAAACCCTCATGTTTTGTCAAGTCGTAAAAACCGTGCGAAGCAGGGCCGGATCGTTATTAATATTACAAAACAAAGTCCGCCGCGTCTGTCTGTCTGTAATGTATGTATGTTCGCGATGATCTCAAGAACTACTGAACGGATTTTCATTCAGTTTTCACCAATGGACGGAGTGATTCATGAGGAAGGTTTAGAATTCATTAAATATTTTTTGTAAATTGGCTGAAATAATATGACGATGACTGTTGAAGAAGTCGGAAAAAATCATGTCGACTAGGAGCGTTAGGTACTGGCGTACGCATTACAATAGTACGCTTCCGTGGGACTATTTGCGACCTCCTCACAGGCGAAGCCGCAAGCAAAAGCTAGTAGGTATACTTATAATGTATAATTTTAAATCTATAATATACATAAAAATCAATTGTTGTTCGTTTGTCTCACTAAAACTCGAGAACGGCTGGGCCGATTTGAATATTTTTTTTGTTTTATTCTCCTCTTTACTGGGGTGGTTCATAAGAAAAAAAAATAGGGAAAAATAAATTTAAATTTTGACAGGACAACGTCTGGCGGGTCAGCTAATAGTACCTACCTTATACTTTAATATGTATTTCAGTACAATTGAAATATTTATTCAAGATTTTTTATATATCTCAGTACTCTGGGGTCCCGGACCTTTGGAAGGCGTACGAGGGGCCGAAGCCAACTCGCAGAGGCCCGTAGACGCTTTAAATGAATTGAGGCAACAACCGAAGATTATCCCTGTACGCACTATGCAAGTGCACCCAAGGACAACCCCCGGTTGGTTTTTATTCAAGAATTATTATTACTATTTATTCTTTGAATTCGTTTAATCTGATAATTGACTGTTATCTAGGGAAAGCAGATGTTTACAGAGTGACGTCACTACTGTCAGCACTTTGGTGAGTGGCATTGCGTTTACACCATGTTTACACTAACCGTGCGAGTGGGATGATACAAGTACCGAGTGCAAAGAAAACGCACAGTCACGGTTGCCAGCACTTCTCTCTGAGCATCTGATCTAATAATACTTGTAGCAAAAACTGTCATGATGTAAATGATCTCTAAGAGAGCTGTCGTCACCTCTCTCGCTCACACGGGACCGAATTTTTCAGAATGTTAAACGAAAAGATGCTTTTTTGAAAAATATAATCAGTTAGTATAATATTAGGTCTTTACCTATGAAATTGCCGTTCTGCAGTACTGGCCATTTCAAATCAAAATAATTTTTGTTTGGCTAAGAATTCTAATTTCAAATTAATTTTATTTTAAAAACATGGATTTTTTTTCCAAAAGAAGTCATTTGTTTATTGATTAGTGTTACATTTTCATCGCATTTCAATCTTTTTCGTCATCATGGATACGTTAAAAATTCGAGTAATTATGGAATATGAGTACCGTCGTGGCAGCAACGCGGCACAAGCGGCACGCAACATCAACGACGTTTACGGAGCTAACACTACAAACCAACGCACCACTTGTTATTGGTTTGCTCGCTTCCGTTCTGGAAATTTCGACCTGAAAAATGAACCTCGCGGTCGTCCGAAGACTTTGGTCGACAGTGACGAATTAAAGGCGATTGTGGAAGCTGTTGATACACAATCTACGGCTGAATTAGTAGCAGCTTTCGACGTTAGCGTCAAAACAATATTGGTCCATTTGCGTCAAATTGGCAAGGTAAAAAAGCTTGACAAATGGGTGCCCCACGAACTCAATGATCGCCAGCGCGAAGTACGCGTCGAGACGTGCCTTGCACTGCTCAACAGACACACAAATGAAGGAATTTTGAACCGCATTGTTACCTGCGATGAAAAATGGATTCTGTTTGATAACCGCAAGCGCTCAGCAAGTTGGTTGGATCCTGGTTCAGCACCTAAACAATGCCCTAAACGAAAACTTACCCCTAGAAAAGTGATGGTCACTGTTTGGTGGTCTAGCGCCGCGCCGGTGTGATTCATCACAGCTTCTTACCAAATGGGGTGAGCATTACTTCAGATGTGTACTGTGAAGAACTGAACACAATGATGGAGAAGCGGGCACATCTCCAACCAGCATTGGTCAATCGCTCGTATCCGCTGCTCCTGCACGACAACGCGCGACCTCATACTGCACAGCAGACGGTCTCCAAGTTGCAAGAACTGGGGTTGGAAGCTCTCCGTCATCCGCCCTACTCACCAGACCTTGCGCCTACAGACTACTACTTTTTCCAGAATTTGGATAACTTCTTGGCGGGAAAAAAATTCAAAACCCGAGAGGCAGTACAAAATGCCTTTGAAGAATTTGTTGCCTCCCGTCCAGCTGATTTCTTTAAGAAGGGCATCAATAAACTGCCACTGCGTTGGCAAAGATGCATTGATTGCATGGGTGATTACTTCGATTAATACAAATAAAAAATGCATGAAAAAAATTAGTTTAAATTTTTTCATACAAAACGGCAATTTCATAGGTAAAGACCTATTATTAATTTACAAAGGGCTGTGTTCACCAATACTCAAACCGCCGGTTAGGTATTTAAACAGTCGGTT
Source organism: Cosmia pyralina (assembly GCA_946251885.1). Taxonomy (NCBI): domain Eukaryota; kingdom Metazoa; phylum Arthropoda; class Insecta; order Lepidoptera; family Noctuidae; genus Cosmia; species Cosmia pyralina. Next base: position 24,958,057 of record OX276351.1, read on the forward strand.
TATGTCAAATTTAGAAGGAAATTTAACACAAACCAACTGTTTAAATTCCTAACCAGTGGTTTGTATGTTGGTGAACACAGCCCTAAGTAATTAAATACATTTTTATTGTGGCATTTATTTAACTCGTCTTAATAACACTTAATACTTTTTGAGCTGAGTATATTAGATACAACACAATAGAAATGTGTTGTAAATAATTAGGTATCTATTAGATTAATATTATTTACTAGTTCGCTAATTGATTACATTTAAAAAAAAAACATCTTTTCATTTAGCAATCTTAAAAAGGTCCCTTGTGAGCGAGACGAGAGGTGAAAAAATGCGTCAGCCCTCATAAGTAAAAGCGGCTAATCGATTGAGCAACCACAGCTGTGATTGGCTGACAGAAATAACAATTTGACATTAGTTTGACTATGTCAACAAATTAAGTAAAAGTAAAGTAAACCTATAAATTGACTTGGACCTAAACTCGCTACAAAATAATAGGTTCCTTTTTTTGACAGCCCATATCGTTTCATATGCTAAAGAGAGACAAACATAGCGGGACAAAGAGGGACACCCTCATGTCAAATCAGACTTCTTAGATTGACCAAACTTTAGAAAGCTGAAATTTTTCACAGAGGTTCCCTTTATAATGTAGACACCATGAGGAAGGATTTTTGTTTCTGTGGGATAATTTCCGACATCCACGCGGGCGATCCCACGCGGAAACTGCTATGACTTTTACTACTTCTAAAGGCCAGAAATAATAGAGGAGTCTAGTTCCTTGCCTAGTGCTGGAAAAAGGGTATCTTAACTTAGAAAAAGGGTATCTATTACGTTACCTAGTTTATTTACCGATGATTTTCACGACGATATTATCAATACCGTGAAACGTGAAAGTTCTAGGATATTCGATTATCTTATCATTACATTTTTTTCGGATGTGTCACGCAAGTTACCTTAAAATCTCTTCTTACCGTAGACAAGTAAGCACGGTAAAGTAATCTGGGACATAACTTAAGTAAAGTTACGCTTAAGTAAGTTAATATTTATTGAAGTATTTAATTTTTGTATTGGTAAGAGAATTAACAATTGAAATCGTGTGTGAGTAGCTGCACTGCAGCAACTCGCTCTGTGTGGGCGTATCATACGAGTTACTCGCTCTTGTTAGTTGGACACACAGAACAGATAAAGAGGTTGGACAGTAGCTCGCATCCGAGTAACTTCAACATTTTTTGTTTCCACTCGCCTGCTCACCTTCCCCCATTACTCGCATGACAGCAGCGCGCATATCACTCGCATCGTCGAACGCTTTCTGCAGTAGCTCGCCAGTGCAAGTGGATTTTGTAAGACTTAAGCTGGCGAGTGCATTTTTTTGTAAAGAGCAGGCTGCTCGCTCTAAATGAAAACAGCCAATAGCCAAGCCGAGCATACAGTGCATAATGCGAGCAGCTGTCTACTGTCTAGTCAGCTGACTATTAGACAGCTGCTCGCACTGTGTACTCGCATGTCAGTGCCGGCTTGCCTTTGCTGTTTACACAGTACGGTACTCGATAGGCCGACTCGCAGGCTAGCTCGCACCATGTACACTAGCCGTTAGTGTTCCGTTTTTTCAAACTAATCTTTTAAGGCTAAACCAGATTGGGGCGGGCCGCGCCGCAACGCAACGCATCGCAAAAATACTCTTTCATCACTTTCATGTTATATATACATTTTCTATGAACTAACGCGTACTACCGGCGGTCCACACCGCACTTTTTGTATAAAAATATGTTACGCTCCGGCCCCTTGTGCCTGTAATGTGCGCTTGACTTTAAAACACAGCAACTCTCCTCATGGATGTCTAGGTATAGAATGCAACTCCATGCTCTTTGTTAGGTAACAACTAACAAAGAGCATGGAGTTGCATTCAAAGTCGTTGACGTTGACGCCAGCGACCGCAGCAACAAAGACCGCAGCAACGTAGGTACGGATATCCGACGCACGACACGATTGATTCAGTGTTCCGATTATAATTGCTCAGTGCAATAGATTATGTAGTAACTCACGGGACATTCATTCACGTGTTTTTGCGTGTTTTCATCGACGTGACTAGCTGGTGTTCGCGTGATCGTTACACATTTTATTACGAAAAAAAATGAGACGACATTTCCTTAATGTTTTTACTTTTTCATGAAAGTGAGTAATAAATGGACAGTGACTCAAAGTCAAAGTCAAATCATTTATTTCAAATAGGCACGTGAGAGGCACTTTCTGTCAAAATTTACAAAAAAAAAAAATTGAATTGATTCTAGTCGCCCCTTCCAAATAGTAGTTTCGTATGGAGAAGAATGGGCAAGAAACTCCACCGTTACTCTTTTAAAATTGTTTTACAAAACTCTTCTATCAAGTCCTTTTTGTTATGTGCTTGTTCAGGATAAGTCGTCGTCTGGTCACAACAAGGCGCCACAAATAATTTCCACCGTTACGGGTCGTCAGAAGCCGGAAAGTCTGACAACCAGTCTTACCAAGGGGTATCGTGTTATCTAGTTGGGTTGTGGAGGTCAGATAGGCAGTCGCTCCATGTAAAATTGTATTAGTATTCAGCTGAATACGGTTAGACTGGAAGCCGACCCCAACATAGTTTGTAAAAGGCTATAAGCTGGAATACGACTTCCAGTACTTCAAAGCAGATAGGAGCCATTACTTTTTTAGAGGTTTCGTAGAGATCTAACGGGCTCCCCAAACGGCGTTCTTAGGTTTTTAACCAACGAAAAAAAAAGGAGGAGGTTCCTTCTCAATTCGACACGTATATTTTTTTTTTATGTTTGACCACGCATAACTTTTTACTGAGTCGTCCGATTTGAAAAATTTTAGTTTTAATCGAGAGGGTATAGGTACATCAAAGTTGGTCCCATATAAAATTGATTAACTTTGCTTGGGGAGTTTTTGAGTTAGCTTCAATAATACGTATTTTTTCCCCACTTTTATATGGATGATGTTTTAGTTTGTTTTGCAGGTAGTGGTATTAGAATAGGTACCACAACTAAAAAGTGAAAAATAAAAACTTTTTTACAAAAAATTACAACCGACTTCCAAAAACAACACTACAAAGTGAAAAATAACTTTAATTTCGGAAGTCGGTGGCAAAAAACGAAAATACATTTAACCAGGTACCGACTTCCGAAATTAAAATTATTTTTCACTTTGCAGTGTTGTTTTTGGAAGTCGGTTGTATTTTTTTTGTAAAAAAGTTTTTTGTATTGCCATGACTTAGATCATAGAATCATAATAACACATATTCTGTGAAAGATGTTACAGCTAAGTAACTTATCAAAATACAACCCTGTGATAGATAAACGTACAGACAGACGGCAGCGGCTTATGAGTAATATGGTCCCCGCTGTCACCTTGTGGGTACAGAACCCTAAAAACGATAATTATTTTACATTACATGTGTGTAATGAATTGCATAAAGTTGTTGTTAGACAAGCGGGAGGCAATTTATAACGTTTATCTTACAGATAGTGATTGTTAAGCTTCTTGAAACATCAGAAACTGCTGTAGGTAATCGTATATCGATGTTTGGTACGGTCAACAACAGAAGTCGGTTAACACTGCTACTTTTTGACATCATCTAAAATTCTAAATTAACACAAAATGATTCGATAAACTGCTTTTTTTTCGTTTAACTGTTAAATGTTAATGTTCTTAAAACTTTAAGTACTTCTGTTCCGATTTGAATTAAATATTTCGCTATATATAGTATCTAATTAAGATTATTATTATGTTTTATGTTGACGTATCGACAGGTCACACACATTTATCATATTATATTGTTAATAATTGCTCTTTATAGTTCCTATTCATTGTTGCCTCTTTCATTGTATTATTTGTGTTTTAGAATATCTTAATGTTTTAATTATTTTTTTTTTTAATTTTACTCTTCAATTGTTTACTATTTAACCCGTGTTTTAATTTCAAATGTTTAATTTAATTTTATGTTCATGTGTTGTTTAATTTAATATTGTTTAATTTTTCTTTGATTTAAATTTTATTATGTTTAACTACTTAAACTCATACAATTCTAAACTATGTTTAAAATGATGATGTATGCATGATGTGTTCTCCTATAACAGAAGGAGCACAAATCTTCAAAGTACTTTGTATAATAATGCATGTAATGTGTATCCTTTGTTGGAGTTCCTTTCTGAATAAAATAAAAATAAAATAAAATTATGAAACTGCAAGTGTTAATCGACTTTTGTTGCTGACTGTACCTCTGCGCCAAATATCGAAATCCAATGGTCTATCTGTGTGACATACATATAACATTTTATCCGCGATATAACTGTACCATAGGTAAATGAAGCAGTAAGTTTTTAGCATGAATGTCGATGACTATAAGAGTATATAAGGGAAGACCAAGGAAACGTTGGATGGACTGTGTGAAAGATGATATGGTTAGAAAGGGAGTGACTACCGAGATGACGACTAATAGAGAAGTCAAATCTGCCTAGCCTTTTCCCAACTATGTATGTTGGGGTCGGCTTCCAGTCTAACCGGATGCTACTGAATACCATTATTTTACATGGAGCGACTGCCTATCTGACCTCCACAACCCATTAACTGGGTAATACGATACCCCTTGGTAAGACTGATTGTCAGACTTTCGGGCTTCTGACGACCCGTAACGACTGTCAAAGATCCACGAATGACAGCCGGGACCAACGGCTTAACGTGCTTTCCGAGGCACGGAGGAGTCTCGGTATGTAAAGATGGTCACCCATCCACGGACCAACCCCGGCAAGCGTAGCTTAACCTGATGGATCGACCCGTGCGGCTGTTATTACTTAGCCACGAGCTCCGACGACTCTGACTCTGACGACTAATAGAGAAGTATTGAGGAAAAATATTGTTGCGCCGACCCTAAATAAATTGGGATAATGGCAGGAGAATGATGGTGAAGCAATAACCAATCATAGTTCCTCTTGGATGCAAGAGTAACTGGCAACATTACTGTCCCGCTGCAGGGCAAAGGTCTCTTCTCATACTGAGAAGGCACAAGCATTGATCACCACGCTTGCTCAAGATGGGTGTGCGATTTCAGACTTATATTAACTGCACTCAACTACACTTAACTATTCATTAATTCCTTCTGATTCTTTCATCGAGCCATCAGAGAGCCTTTCATCTGTACATCCGTTGCCGTGGGCGACTTAGAAAACTCGGTCAGCTGCAACAAAGTCAATCTCCACAGGCGGTATTTCTCGGATGGTTCCGATCCTCAGTGTATGTATATGCAGCGTCTCCCCAGCAGACCATAGCCCACTGCGCCGCATGGCCCTGTCACCTGTATACGTGAGGACATGTTGTCTGCGTCAGCGCACGGTGTTAACGTTGCCGAGTTCTGAATCAAACGGGTTTAAATTAATAGGTCTTTACCTATGAAATTGCCGTTTTGTATGAAAAAATTTAAACGAATTTTTTTCATGCATTTTTTATTTGTATTAATCGAAGTAATCACCCATGCAATCAATGCATCTTTGCCAACGCAGTGGCAGTTTATTGATGCCCTTCTTAAAGAAATCAGCTGGACGGGAGGCAACAAATTCTTCAAAGGCATTTTGTACTGCCTCTCGGGTATTGAATTTTTTTCCCGCCAAGAAGTTATCCAAATTCTGGAAAAAGTAGTAGTCTGTAGGCGCAAGGTCTGGTGAGTAGGGCGGATGACGGAGAGCTTCAAACCCCAGTTCTTGCAACTTGGAGACCGTCTGCTGTGCAGTATGAGGTCACGCGTTGTCGTGCAGGAGCAGCGGAGACGAGCGATTGACCAATGCTGGTTGGAGATGTGCCAGCTTCTCCATCATTGTGTTCAGTTCTTCACAGTACACATCTGAAGTAATGCTCACCCCGTTTGGTAAGAAGCTGTGATGAATCACACCGGCGCTAGACCACCAAACAGTGACCATCACTTTTCTAGGGGTAACTTTTCGTTTAGGGCATTGTTTAGGTGCTGAACCAGGATCCAACCAACTTGCTGAGCGCTTGCGGTTATCAAACAGAATCCATTTTTCATCGCAGGTAACAATGCGGTTCAAAATTCCTTCATTTGTGTGTCTGTTGAGCAGTACAAGGCACGTCTCGACGCGTACTTCGCGCTGGCGATCATTGGGTTCGTGGGTTCGTGGGGTTCACCCATTTGTCAAGCTTTTTTACCTTGCCAATTTGACGCAAATGGACCAATATTGGTTTGACGCTAACGTCGAAAGCTGCTGCTAATTCAGCCGTAGATTGTGTATCATCAGCTTCCACAATCGCCTTTAATTCGTCATTGTCGACCAGTCTTCGGACGACCGCGAGGTTCATTTTTCAGGTCGAAATTTCCAGAACGGAAGCGAGCAAACCAATAACAAGTGGTGCGTTGGTTTGTAGTGTTAGCTCCGTAAACGTCGTTGATGTTGCGTGCCGCTTGTGCCGCGTTGCTGCCACGACGGTACTCATATTCCTTAATTACTCGAATTTTTAACGTATCCATGATGACGAAAAAGATTAAAATGCGATGAAAATGTAACACTAATCAATAAACAAATGACTACTTTTGGAAAAAAAAATCCGTTTTTAAAATAAAATTAATTTGAAATTAGAATTCTTAGCCAAACAAAAATTATTTTGATTTGAAATGGCCAGTACTGCAGAACGGCAATTTCATAGGTAAAGACCTAATATATTTGCCATCGACACGCTATGAAGAAGATTAATTCATTCATCACACTAATATTACAAAGGCGAAAGTTTGTAAATGTGTGTGTTTGTATGTTTGTTACTTCTTCACGCACTAACGGCTTGACCGATTTGGATGAAATTTGATATGTAGATAGCTTATACCCTGGATTAACACATAGGCTAGTTTTTATTCCGGTTTACGCGGGTGAAATCGCAAGGCGCAGCTAGTAAAATATAATATCCTAATCTAACTAAAACTATTAATATTAATTAACCAACGACCATATAGTTAACAAACTAAAACATGGCGTCAAAAAATTCGTCCGCATCGTTGTCGACTGGTAATGTACCCAAGAGACTGGCGGCATTGCCACGTTGTATGGCAATGCTTGGCCAGCCAAGGTAAAAGCCAGCCCTTGGGTCACGGGAAGTGTCAACCAGCCGTTTGGAGATTTTGTTGAACAAACCATGAGCACTCGGACCCTGAGTAGCGCTGTTGTCTCTTCATTCATTTCCATTTTTTTCAAGCCATTTATTTAACTCTCCTAATTTTGCATAGTCGTTTTTTTTTTTTTCTAAAGAATCAATCTGCCTAGCCTTTTCCCAACTGTGTTGGGGTCGGCTTCCAGTCTAACCGGATGCAGCTGAATACCAGTATTTTATATGGAGCGACTGCCTAGCTGACCTCCACAACCCATTAACTGGGTAATAAGATACCCCTTGGTAAGACTGGTTGTCAGACTTTTAGGCTTCTGACGACCCGTAACGACTGTCAAAGATCCACGAAAGACAGCTGGGTCTTGCTTGCTGTGCTTTCCGAGGCACGGAGGAGTCTCGGTATGTAAAGATGGTCACCTATCCACTGACCAACCCCGGCAAGCGTAGCTTAACCTGCTGGATCGACCCGTGCGGCTGTTATTACTCAGCCACGAGCTCCATAAAGTGTCTTCTTATTTAGTGAAATACGAGACAATTAGTTTAAAGGTATGGTTGATAATAATAATTTTTAAGTTATTATTACTATTATGGGTGATTTTAAACTTTCAGTCCTTTTGTACCAAATTATGTCAGACCGAATTTATTTATTGGATTAACTTTCATCGTTTTCCTAGTAATTTAAGAAATATTTGCCTTTAATACCTAGTTTTAATTAGCTGACCCGACAGTCGTTGCCCTTTTTATTTTTTTTTGTGGATGGGAAATCATCAAATGACTTCTCCCGCTCTGGGCGGAGCGGGAGGGCGTGTCAGACTTTTACTGACTAAAACCCACCCGTGTTCCTTCAGTTGCCCGTGCCAGGGCCACTGTATCTCTTTCGAACTACCCGCGACCCCAGCGGCATCGACCCAATTGACCCCGTCACTGCTGACATGTCTTTGAGGCGCGCGTGGAGCACAACGCGCCGTCGACCCGAGCCTGGTCCTTACCGGACGGCGAGCTGCCTATTACTCGTCGTCCGCAAGCCCGCGCCTACGGTGGCCGGGAATCGGCGACCGATTCCCGCCGCAGAGGGCGTCTCCTACGGCGGCTAGGGGCGCGAGGGCGCAGCTGTTGCCTCTCCTTCACGCGTTCCGCTTCCTCCTTCGCGAGCATTACTGCTTCGCATAAGGAGGTGACGGCCTCCCATGCACTCTCGCTCCGCACCATGGCCTGGACAAGGTTTGGACGCGAGAGATTGCCGCCGCCGATCGCTTCCGTGAGAACACGGCGGTACTCCGCCCAAGCCGGGCAGACCTCCACTGTATGCTCCACCGTGTCCTCCGGGTGATCCACAAATGGTGAGACCCGGGCGTTTCCTCCCGCCTTATCCGAAACAGGAACCTCCCGAAACAACCGTGTCCGGTGAGGACCTGCGTCAGGCGGAAGGTGAGGACGCCGTGGCGCCTCTCCAACCACTCCTCAAAGAGGGGACTTATCGCCGCAATTGTGGCGTGCCCAGCGCTGGGTTGCGACAATCGCACTCTCCATGTCGCCATGAGAACCCGCCGGAGCTCTGTCCGCTGTACCGTGATTTCTCGCGGCGGCGTTTCGCCTCCTCGCGCCACTCCCACACGTGCGCGAGGACTTTTGCCTCCAGATCCCATGGCGGTAATCCGGCAAGGAGGCTCGCCGCCTCACGACAGTCGTTGCCCTGTCATTTCATTTATGAGAAAATGAATTTAATTATTTTTTTTTGTAAATTTTTCATATGTTTTAATAGTTATTCTGCTATTCGGGGCGGAGACAAATCCAACAAATCAAACATCATAAAAATCGGTCCAGCCGTTCTTGAGTTAAGTATAAATGGTTTAAATATCGAAGACTAGAGACACCTAGTCACTACACTAGACTAGTTTAATTAATTAAAGTAATTTATGCTCAAGACAGTAGACAAAGTGGACAGGAATTTTATCAGACATTCACTATTTTTAGAAGAAGTGAAAATAAGGAAAATACAAATCTTTTTATAAATTGGCCTAGTTATCTACGTCTTCTAAATCACCAAACAATATCAATTAAGGAAAAAGTTTAAAATAAACAGACAGGTAGCATCTAAATTATCTGCAAGTCATAATTATCTCTCGAAATTTATTGTAGAACTCGGGACACCTCGTCACCATCCTAAACAATCTCAGCGTGGTTTTCCTATCAGTATTTGTATGATTAACAACAAACTATATTTAAGCGCGCACCGGTTCCGAACACTCACTGCTTTATATCAGTCTTCACTGACACATGGCCAACAAACCGTGGTCAAATATTGGCCATCTATTACTGTAAACACAGTAAAATATTAGGCAAATATCGATCTAAGAATAAAAGCATAAATACTTAATAAAATCTAGATCAATTAAAAAATTGTAAGGCAACTTTAAAAATAAAACTATAGTGAAATAATTTATATTTTTTTTAAAATGGCGTTCGCTATTACTGATAACGTTACGAAGAAAAGCAGTTTTGAAGAAGCTTTAGACCTCACAGGTGAGTGATTTTAATTAATTGATAAAGGTTTGAATTATTAGTAATTTTTTAGGTACTTTATTACCAGCCCGTCTTTAACCTGCCTGTAATTTATTAGGCATTGCTACTACCTAATGAATGTTTATAAACATTAATTAAGAAAGCTTAGAAAATTAGTAAGTATTTAAATAATTTTCCGAGCTTTCCGAGTTTTCTTTCTTCGTGCTTTGTTCAAATTACCATTTCTAATTGATTTTTGATAGGTAATCAAATTCAAACTCAAATTATTTCCCCTCCTTTTTATTATATACTTTTTTATTATTAATAATTTAAGACTTTTATAATGATCTCATCTCAATATTATAGGGACCATAGATATACGAGTAATAGGGACTCAAAGCATTTGTTTCAAATTTATAAACCAATTACAGGCACTTTTGAATTGTCAAGGAGGTCGGTCAGTCAGAAAGATGAAGCTAGTTGCCCATTCCAAAGCGTAGGAGTTTCATATGGAGAAGAACGGGCAAGAAATTCCACGGACACTCTTTTAAATCAAAATGTTGTTACAAATTATAGGTTACATTATTCGAGATTTATATTTATTTAACTACACCGCGTAACTGTCATCTGATCGAAGTGATTCATTAATTTTGAATTGCCATGTATTTTGTTTGCCATTGTTTGTTGCATTGTTGTTTGTTTTGTGTGTTTGTGTTGTGTATTGTGTATGTGTATGTTGAGTTATAGGTATTGAACTTTTATATGAAACAGCAGATTTTTTTTTCGTGATTTCAGTGTTGGTCCCATAGTGAAAGTTGTACATATCCGTGGGTTTCATCCTGTGAAAATTGAGCTTGTCATTTAAAATAGCCCTGTATAACTCTTACATCCTTCAATCAAAATCGTTTATTTGCATAAAATGTGGTGGGTACAAAAGGTGTTACATATAAAATTTAGTGCGAAGACACATTCCGCCCTGCAGTGATGCTGGCATGCAAATATTTAGTTAACATACTCGTACAATAAAATTATAGACACAATAACAGAATTCTATGAACGAAAATAACATTAAAATCACGGCAATACCAATTTGAATTAAAATTACACGCTACATATATAAACAGTAAGGTAAGTAGCGACAAGGTAAGGACAAGGAACTTAAATTAACTAAAACTGACTACAATTTATTCCTGAAGTGGTAGGACTGGCACGATTTTTTGTTGAGAAATTCGCCGATTCGCGATTCGCCTTCAATATCAGCTTTAAAAAAGCGGCCAAGTGCGTGTCGGGCCACCCGCAGTAATAGAGTTCCGTAGTTGCACAATAATGCGGACTAAGAAGAGGGCTTTTTGTTGTTTTATGAATATTTGACTATTACTCGTAAACTTGAAAAGCCTACTTAGCTGTGACAGTTTTCCTTTTAACTTCGTTATATATACTACTACTGTGAATTTTTTCACCCATCCAAAACTAACCGTTTAGCTGGCTGGGGACACTTGACTCTAACAAATATTAGCACTTTAAATCTTAATATTTCAAAAACGGATCCCTAAATCGAAAAATTGTTTTCACAAATCCGCAATATTTTTGAAAGACCCATCCAACAATACCCCATACCAAAGGAGTAGACAAGAAAAAAAAACATCCCCACTTTACGTGTACAAGAAGGTACCCTAAAAAAAATGTTTTTTCACGATTTTATGTTACCACTTTGTAAAACATATAATATCCATGGCAAATTATAGCTTTCTAGTCCTAAGGCCTCTACCTCGAATTTCGCGGGCAGCGGGGCGGCAGCGGCGGCGGCGCGGGAGCGGCAGGATTTTATGCATAAAAACAAATGGACCGGACCTCGAAAACAGCGGCGCGGAAGCGGGGCGGGACAATGCGAGACGCGCCGCCGCCGCCGCCCCGCTGCCCGCGAAATTCGAGGCAGAGGCCTAAGAGTCTCTGAGCTAAGGTGCGGACATACAGACATAGCGAAACTATAAGGTTTCCTTGTTGACTACGGAAGAAAAAGCTTTAGTTATGCTTACTGTAATACACGAAAGTAAACTTCTTCTAAATCCGTCCATCAAGGCAAAGTTTCCCGACCCAATTTTATTTAATTTCACATTATGTAGTTTGTACAGTCAGCGTCAATAATATCGGGACGAACAGACTGTTCATAATGATCTAAACAATAACTATGAAAATGAAATATTAACTCAATGACACAAGGAATGTTTCAGAATGAAGACAGTACACGACAACTGTCATTCTGACAAGAACTTTATCCAATTGAGATAAAGTTTATTTTTTTTAGTTTTTGAGATCAATTTGAATAGTCTGTTCGTCCCGAAATTTTTGAGGCTGACTGTACACAGCAATCCGATTTTGATCGAAAAATTGCCTTAGTTCTTAACTAGCACTCTTTGAAGTTAAGATTCAGTGTTAGTGTGATTCAGTGTGTGTCTATAATATCTAATTAAACAGCTAAAAAAAGTAATTAAAAAAAAAATATTGACTTCAAAAAGAAATTAACTCAAAATTATGAAATAACTTTAATTTTGGAAGCCGTTGTCTTGGGATTGTGTATTTTAGTTTTCACCACCGACTTCCGAAATTAATTATTTCATAATTTTGAGTTAATTTCTTTTTGAAGTCGATTTTGTTTTTATTTCATAATTTTTAGTTACACAAGTCAAACAGCCCGTATCCATCCCGGAAGTCAGACTGTTAAATATTATCCCCTCCAAGGACAGTTCAATCCTAAAATATTACCTATCAACAGCTAAGTACACAATCACTAATCACCGTGGGAAATTATACTCCTAATAAAATGATAATGACCGAAGAGTTCTGTTCGCTGTCTTATTCCCCGACTTTACTATTTCTTAGACCTTAGGCTGCAGTTTCAACATACATAGCGGTCGCTTTACGACCGAACGACCGAACGGTCGCAAAGTCCTAATGGGGTCCCATAGACGGTCAAAATTGCTTGACAAGCACGAAAAAATCACGCGCTTATCAAACTATTTTAAACCGTCTAGAGACCCTATTAGGACTTTGCGACCGAATTCGGTCCTAAAGCTATAGCTATCTATGTCGAGATTTGAGCCCCTGAGGAGAGTCTGTCTCCTAATGACCAACCACCTAGTCTAGTCCAACTTTTTGGTAGCAGGTCTATAAGTACTGTCTATAGATTTCTTTGGCGTGTCTAGTATCCTATTAAGAAATGCTTCGTCCACTTCTCTCTAATTCACAACTATCCTCTCGGTCTTGAGCACAATGAATGGTAATCCGCAGCAGATTTGGTTGCAGTATAAAGAAGGAAGTGTACAAATTCATTAGAGGGACGCATCAATACAAGGTGTACAGTCCGGCAAAAAGTCTAGAAACGGAACTAATTTTTATTTTAATCTTTGTCAGTGTTTTCTCAGTCCGTGTATTATCAGACAAAAAATGTGCATGACAACTATTACATTGATTTAAAATTAATAATACTATCTAAAGTTCTGTCAGAAAAATGTTTTTTAAAGTTTAACTTTTATAATGTATGGATAGTGGCGCCCCCATTTTTTCAACTCTTTTGTGTCGAACTGTACCTAACTAAAACAACGCACATGTACTCATGATTATGAACAACTTTTACTATGGGAACAAACCTGATATCGCGAAAAATCTGCTGTTCTCTACACTTATGTTCGCTTATCTCGTCAAAATATAGGAAACGGCTGATTTTTTTTTTGCGATTTTAGTTTTGGTCCCATAGTAAAAGTTGTTCATGTTCATACTGATGATTAGATACAATGACCCCTTAAGAGGTTGTGCGTTAATTATGTTACACCTTGTATAGATAAATGCGTGGGTCTGTCTAATGAATTTGTGCAGAATTAATATTTTCTTTCTTTATCTACAATCAATCTGCCTAGCCTTTTCCCAACTATGTTGGGGTCGGCTTCCAGTCGAACCGGATGCAGCTGAATACCAGTATTTTACATGGAGCGACTGCCTATCTGTCCTCCACAACCCGATAACTGGGTAATACGATATCAATTGGTAAGACTGGATGTCAGACTTTCGGGCTTCTGACGACCCGTAACGACTGTCAAAGATCCACGAATGACAGCCGGGACCAACGGCTTAACGTGCTTTCCGAGGCACGGAGGAGTCTCGGTATGTAAAGATGGTCACCCATCCACGGACCAACCCCGGCAAGCGTAGCTTAACCTGATAGATCGACCCGTGCGGCTGTTATTACTTAGCCACGAGCTCCTCCTTCTTTCTTTATCTACAATAGGGAAATAAAAAAAGAAATGTTTCATCGTTTCGTTTGATTCACTCCAGCCACGTTTCTCTTTATCTCAAATCTTTATTCATAAAATTGAAAGAAACAATAATAAAATAAATATAAATATGTTTTTGGACATATCACACAACGCCATCTAGCCCCAAGCTAAGCAACCTAATGCTTGTGTTATGGTAACGAGATGGCTGATAAACTACTTATATACATTTTTTTTTTTTTTTTTTTTTTGTAAATACATACATATTATAGATAGAAAAACACCCAGACTCGGAACAAATACTTGTAGGTCGTACAAATATTTGTTCCGTGCGGGAATCGAACCCGCGACATGCTGCGCAGCAGTCAATCGCTCAACCACTGCGCCAACCGTGTCGTCACTGCGCCAACCGTGTCGTCATAATGTGTTTAGGCTAAGCCGACGAAGCGACAGTAGGTACCTAGCTTCAATACTTCATCGTGATATATACTCAATTGTTGAGCATAATGCGCATTCTTCATGGAAATTAGCATAATATAATATAAAGGCACTCGTAAACACACGTGTTTGCTACCGGTCACTATCAACACGACCAGTACATGTGTTCAATCACGATTGTCAGGAAGTTGAACCTGTTCAGGTTCTTTGCGCAATCACTCACTATAAAGGGTAACACATTTCAACTTTATATTTCTCCACTTTGTATGTAAAACAAATATTTTTTGAGCAACTTATGACGTCACATTGTCGAGCAGACAAATTTTTGAAGAAATGGATTAGCAATTTGTTTCAAAATGATTCAGATTCCGATTGAAATATGTTACGCAATTAGGGTGCAATATCCTGTATCTGTTTAAAACTTTATTAGAGATGACTGAACTTCATGAAATTGTTAGGTTATACTTACCTACTGAGCATCATCAATTTAATACGAACCATAAGGAGCTTTCAACTCTTTGGTTCCGCGAGCGTAACTTTCCACAAAGCCCCCCTAAATATTGTTCCCATCGTGAGTGACCATTTTGATAAGACTTAATTGACATTCATTGTAGGCGACAATTGGCGCCAATTCGCTCTTGTTCACTGTCAAATTAACAACTGAACACAAATGGCTTTAGTTTCTTCAGTCTCATAGTGATTTTCCACCATGTAAACGTTATATCCGTAGGGGCTCGTGGCTAACTAAAGGATAACAGCCGAACGAGTTGATTGAACGTTAAGCTACGCTTGCCGCGGTCGATTCGTGGATGGGTGCCATCCATTACATAGACCCCTTCGTGCCTGTTACGGGTGGGTAGTTAATTTAAGCCCAAAAGTCTGACAACCAGTCTAACCAAGGGGTATCGTGTTACTCAGTAACTTTGTTGTGGAGGTCAGATAGGCAGTCGCTCCATGTGAAATACTGTTAATCAGCTGCATCCGGTAAGACTGGAAGCCGACCCCAAACAACAAAAAAAGCGTTGTTTCACAGACAATCGGTTTTTTTGCAGTGGAATAACGCATTGTATTTAACGAACGTTAAACATCTTACGTCGTCATTATTTAACGTACGTATGTTACGTTAGCCAACTGTTTGAAACAACCGGCCCTTAGTAAGAATTGATCATAATGAGTACCTACAATGAGGTTTTCACTTATTTCAAGTTATTTATATTTGAATGAACTTATCTTCTTCTGGCACCAGGATTCGGCAAATACAATGTGGGTATGCTGATCACATGCTGCCTCCTGATCCTGGCGATGTACCTGGACATCTTCGGCTTCTCCGTGGTGCTGCCGGCGATGGCGTGTGATATGTCGCTTAACACCTCACAGCAAGGACTGCTGTCTGCTATTCCACTCATTGGTAAGTGCAATAGCTATTGGCATCCGTAGTTAGGGTTTGGTTTTTATGTCCATAATCGGCCTAAAATTACAACATTTAAGTTCGCATTATAAACAAGTTTTCCTGCGCGTGTTGTTTCGAAACTTCACACAACAACATCAAAACAAAGAGGCGTGGCTTACATAATATTTGAATACGTAGAAGACAGCTTGTCTAAGAAAACAAATGGATATGTGTTGGGTTTTTAGGGTTCTGTACCTCAAAAGGAAAAAACGGAACCCTTATAGGATCACTCGTGTGTCTGTCTGTCTGTCTGTCTGTCCGTCTGTCTGTCTGTCTGTCTGTCTGTCTGTCTGTCTGTCTGTCCGTCTGTCACAGCCAATTTGCTCCGAATCTAATGGACCGATTAAGTTGAAATCTGGTATACATATGAATTTCTGTGACCCAAACACGGACGGGTAAAGTAAATAAATGCATTTTGAATATAGAGGTAACTTTTGGGGGGCAAATAAGAAAATTAAAAAAATTAAGTTTTGCAAACTACACCATGTGGCATGTCAGATGAACTGATCCTAAAATTTTGAAAAAAATACAGAAAATAGATCTTTACCTGTAGATTACAGGAAAACCTATAAGAAGTCTGTGGTCTTAAAATAACATGGTAAATTATCAATATTGTGAGTACAAACTTACATTTACTGTTAGAATGTATGGGAGAACATGTTTTTCAACTACAATGTTAAGTTTGTTCTTAACATAAATTGATCCCAACTACGGAACCCTTCATTGTGCGTGGTCCGACATGCACTTGGCCGGTTTTTTGTACAGAGGCCAGCACATCAAGCTACCCCAATCCGTCAAATTTCTTTGATAGATTTCCAACTTTACTACAAAGGAATAAGGTTCATATTCAATTGGGAAAATTTGACAGATTGGGTTAGCTTGATGTGCTCTGTATAAAAAACCCAACACATATCCATTTGTTTTCTTAGACAAGCTGTCTTCTACGTATTCAAATATTATGTAAGCCACGCCTCTTTGTTTCGATGTTGTTGTGTGAAGATTCGAAACAACACGCGCAGGAGAACTTGTTTATAATGCGAACATGTAGAGAACAGCTAATTTCTTTTCGCGATTTCAAGTTTGGTCCCCTAGTAAAAGTTGTTAGATAACTTTTTAACCGACTTCAAAAAGGAGGAGGTTCTCAATTCGTCGGAACCTTTTTTTTTTTAATTTTTTTTTTATGTACGTTCCCCGATTACTCGAAGCTGGCTGGACCGATTTGGATTTTTTTTTTGTTTTATTCGAAAGGGTTGGTCACAGTTGGTCCCATATAAAATTGATTAACTTTGCTTCGGTAGTTTTTGAGTTAGCTTCAATAATACGTATTTTTTCCCCACTTTTATATGGATGATGTTCTAGTTTGTTTTGCAGATAGTGGTATTAGAATTTGTGTGGGGTAGGTACACAACTAAAAAGTGAAAAATAAAAACTTTTTTACAAAAAAATACAACCTACTTCCAAAAACCACACTACAAAGTGAAAAATAACTTTAATTTCGGAAGTCGGTGGCAAAAAACGAAAATACATTTAACACCGACACCGACTTCCGAAATTGAAGTTATTTTTCACTTTGTAGTGTGGTTTTTGGAAGTCGGTTGTATTTTTTTGTAAAAAAGTTTTTATTAAATGAATTGTTCCTTGTTTCCCAGGTGTAATCATATCGTCCTATGGTTGGGGATTGTGCGCCGACACCAAAGGTCGCCGGAAAACGCTACTAGTTGCCATGCCAGTCGGCTTCACCCTCAGTCTGGCCGCAACCATGGCACCCAACTTCGTATCGCTGGCCGTTCTCAAGTTTCTTTCCGTTTCATTGTAAGTTTACCTATGTGTACCATGAATAGTATCTAATAGTAAAACAAAACCATCAATACTAAAAAAAGGGTTCCGTACCAATATGGTAAAAAGGAACCCTTTTGGTGTGATTCAGTCTGTCTGTTTGTCTGTCTGTCACAGCTGGATATCTCAAGAACCACTAATGCTATCAACTTGAAATTTGGAACAGTTTTAGATGACGTTTACCCAACTATTTTGCAAATAAGAAAGAAATAAAAATATATATGCTTTTTTTTGCAACATGGACTGAAAGGGGGTCTTAAAATTTCGAAGTAGGGCTACTAGGGCATGTGGGGTATCATATGAAAGAGCGCTGTTTGCACATTCTTAAACATTTTTTTTTCCTTTTTTTAGGCTGCATAGTTTTCGACTTTTGATGAAAAATGTTTAAAAAAATACCGTTCCCTCTTATCTCCGAAGTTTGCTTAGAGAAAAATCAGAAATGATTCTATGTGATAGAAGTTTATGTAAAGATTACAGGAAAAATAAAACGATGTCTCTAAATAGCACACTTTTTCAGAAATCATCAACAAAAATTAAATATAAATGATGGTACGGAACCCTCGGTGCGCGAGTCCGACTCGCTCTTGACCAGTTTTTTAACATTATTACATAAATTACACTTATTCACCTATACCGGATGACTTTTTTTACCGTCTCGAAAAAAATAGGGTGTATTAGGTAAACGGAGTAGAAGCGTATGGCATAACTAGTTTTTTTTTTTTTTTTTTTAAATAGCTTAGTCAGAAAAAAATATCTAAGTATCAATAAATATTACAAATTCGATGTAAACTTTTCAGTTTGGAACAATAAAAACATACATTTTGAAAAAAATAATAAATCCTTTAAAAATGTCGAAATTCAAATCATATGCAACCTGCATTATGATTTGAATTTTGATTTTATTAAATTTAAAAAAAAAAAAAAAAAAAAAAAAAAAAACTAGATATGCCAGCTATTTTTTTCGAGACGGTAAAAATAGTCATCCGGTATAGGGTGACTGGTAAATAGATTGTACTCATGATAACAAACAACTTTACTATGGGACCAAACCTGAAATCGCGAAAAAAAAAAATCAGCTGCTCCCTACATTTTGACGAGTTATGCGGTTTGGTCCCATAGTAAAAGTTGTTTGTTATCATGAGTATAATCATGTGTTTAAGTATCGGTCACTAATTATCAGTCACCCTATATATGCTAAACTATCCACGATACATGCCATGATGATGCATGACATAGCCTTAACCATAACCTACAAGTTTTCTTCTCTACAGCGAGGCCTTCACAAAACATCAAAAAGATACAACGATATAATATTGATTATGTTGTATATTATTACGAGATAGGTTTACAGAATGGTAACACTTAGAATAATACGTTAGTGACCCAGGGCATTTAGCATAATCCGCCAATAACGTTCCCACTGCTGGGACACAGGCCTCATCTCTGTGAGAGGGAGTGGCCCGTAACCCACCTCGCGGGCCCAGTGAGTGTTGGTAGATGTCACATGTGTTCGAATTTTTGGTTCTAGGACATGCCAGTTTCCTTACGATGTTTTCCTTCACCGTTTTGAGAGCAGTGGTGATGAAATAATTTACACAAAGTAAAGCGCCAGTCAGGGTTCGAACCGTCGACCGTTATCACTGCTCAGGACACTTATATTATTATTTATTTAGTATCGGTGTCTTCTCACAGAACCGCAACCATGAGTCCAGGTTGCAAATTAGGCGGACGGCGAGCAATGGGTAGCTCGCCGTCCGGTAAGGACCAGGCTCGGGTCGACGGCGCGTCGTGTTCCACGCGCGCCTCAAAGACATATCAGCAGTGATGGGGTCCGATAGGGCCAATGCCGCCGGGGTCGCGGGTTGTTCGAAAGAGATACCGTGGTCCTGGCACAGGCAACTGAAGGAACACAGGTGGGTTTTAGTCAGTAAAAGTCTGACACGCCCTCCCGCTCCGCCCAGAGCGGGAGAAGTCATTTGTTGATTTCCCATCCACAAAAAAAAGGGTGTAAATTAGGAGTGGTCTGTTCGTTGTCCCTTAATTGACTGATAAACAGGCTGAATGATATTTTACTGCACCAGCTTTTTATGATTTTATATCAAACTAGTTTCTGCCCGCGACTTCGTCCGCGTGAAATTTCTTGCACCCCGACCCAACGCGTCTAGTACCTACCTACTTCGTTTTCGTTTAGCGTTTTTCTTTTCTTTTGCTCGGCTCCTATTGGATATAGCGTGATATTAAATAACCTAATACCTGTCTCAAAAATTAACCATCTAAAGATTAATTGTGTTAGTATGTAGGTATTTCTTGCAACCTCTGTAACTTATTTCTTTTGTCATTTAAATATTTCTGTTTTTATGTTTGCTACCACTTAATTTCTATACTTTTCGTTTTTACCTTATGCTAACATTGTATTTTAGAATGTTGGTTCACCTGTTATTGGCAACTGTATACAAAACTGTAACTGTAAATGCAAAAAGTCTTTTTTCAAACCCGACTGGTAGTTCCAGTGCGTTCTAACAAACAAACAAAGTCTTCAGTTTTATTACTAGTGTAGACTAGAGATGATTATACAAAAATATGATATGATGTCAAAAGTATTTTAGTTTATTTGCCTCTAAACAAAAAGATCTTTATTGTATTTATAATCTGTTATCTCCTATGAAAATATTACAACAAGGTCTTTAATTGTTCCTGTGTTTGTATGTAAAAAGAAATCTCTGGTTGAAATACTTATTCGATTACCGAATTCACTGATAAAGAGCTACACTATTCCCGAGGGGCTCATGGCTAAGGTAGTAACAGCTGCACCGGTCGAACAGGTTAAGCTACGCTTGCCGCGCTGGATCCGTGGTTGGGTAACCATCTTTACATACCGAGACGCCCCCGTGCCTCGGAAAGCACTTAGAGCCATTGGTCCCGGCTGTCATTCTTGGATCTTTGACAGACGTTACGGGTCGTCAGTACTCTGAAAGTCTGACAACACGTCTTACCAAGGAGTATCGTATTACCCATTCAGTAACTGGGTTGTGGAAGTTAGACATGGCAGTCGCTCCATGTAAAACACTGGTATTCAACTGCATCCGGTTATACTGGAAGACGACCCCAACATAGTTGGGAAAAGGCAGATGATAATAACCATTCCCAAGTGACGATACTTTTTATGCCCAAAAATTGCATGGTTCCTGTAGGGAACTCTATACGATTGGTTATATTTTGGTGGTTTCCAGTTCAGCAGCAGCGAACGCAGCAGCCTTCGTACTACTGGCGGAGAGCGTGCCCAGCAGACATCGCAGCAGGCTCATGTTTCTTATGGCCAGCGCCACCATGGTCGTGCAGCTCATCATTTGCTGTAAGGATTTTTGAATACTACTTCCTATTTGACTTAAACTTGAAGCCCATATACTCCTTCATTAGGCAAACAAGACTTTCACCATAAACATTTTCCATTTTCATACTGAATTGAATACGCCTTGGGTGTATTCAATTCAGTAAGAAAATGATGTGGCTTGTGCATAGATATAAGAAAATTATATGCCACGATTGGTCTGTGGATGGGTGAATCTTTACATTCTAAGATCCCTCCGTACGTGCCTCGGAAAGCACGTTAAGCCGTTGGTCCCGGATGTCATTCGTAGATCTTTGACAGTCGTTACGGGTCGTCAAAAGCACGAAAGTCTGACAACCTGTCTTACCAAGGGGTATCGTATTACCCAGTAACTGGATTTTGGAGGTCAGATAGACAGTCGCTTTATGTAAAATACTGGTATTCAGCATCCGGTTAGACCGGTAGCCGACCCCAACAAAGTTGGGAAAAGGCTTGGCAGATGACTGAATTGAAAAATATAATAATATTGAAACATATCAGTGCCCATGGTCTATAATGGCCTCTAAATGAACATTGTTTAAAAGAAAACTGTCTGAAGAAGCTTTTAATTATAATTTGCACTGATTTATTTTACAGCCTTCGCCCTACCAATATTCACATTGGACTTCGGTTACGAGATATCCTGGCTCGGAGTAGTCTACAGACCCTGGCGGTTACTGATGCAGGTCATTACATTGCCGTGTGCGCTTGGGATTCTGTTCACCATATTCCTGCAGGAAAGCCCCAAGTTTCTACTCAGTAAGGATAGGCAAGCGGAGGCCTTGGAGGTTTTCAAATCAATATTTAAGAGCAACACCGGTTTTAAGAAGGATAGCTATTCTGTGAGTACTTACATAGATATATGGTGAAAAATAAATCATCTGTTCCCTACATTTATGTTCGCATAGCTCGTCGACGTGCAGGGAACAGCAGTTTTTTTTTCGCGATTTCATGTTTGGTCCCATAGTAAAAGTTTTTCATAATGAAGAGTACTTATCCGTTAAGAGATTTCGTGTATGAATAAGAACTATTTAATATTTAAATTAAAAAATAATAATCTGCCTAGCCATTTCCCAACTATGTTAGGGTCGGCTTCCAGTCTAACCGGATGTAGCTGAATACCAGTTTTTTACATGGAGCGACTGCCTATCTGACCTCCACAACCCAGAAACTGGGTAATACGGTAACCCTCGGCAAGACTGCTTGTCAGTCTTTCGGGCTTCTGACAACTCGTAACGACTGTCAAAGATCCACGAATGACAGCCGGGACCAACGGCTTAACGTGCTTTCCGAGGCACGGAGGAGTCTCAGTATGTAAAGATGGTCACCCATCCACGGACCAACCCCGGCAAGCGTAGCTTAACCTGGTGGATCGACCCGTTCAGCTGTTATTACTTAGCCACGAGCTCCTCTCCACTTTAGAGCTCCGAGATATTTAATATTTAAATTATCTGCGGAAAAAGAACCGCATTCTTCAGATGCTATTAATATAGTTACTTATCCGGAGGATAAAGTCCCCTTGTCATATTATCATATTTTTATGGTAACCTATAATAAATTGAGAATGAATTCGTTACATAACTCTCCAATAATTATTGACATGTTGATGAATACTCGTAACATGATTGATACAGTCATGTCATGACTCTTCTTTAATGATTATTGACATGTTCATGCATAAAATGATATTTATAGTTAGACAACCAATTTTATTGTTTTTCCAGATTGAAAATAACAGATTTATCTTAAGTATAATGTTGATAAAATTTTATGAAGTTAGGAAGGTGTAGGTAACTGTCCAACCAATCCTCTGGACTCGACCGGGACGAGTCTGTTACTAAATGAAATGTGAATTTCATTTTCCTCAATATATTTCAGGTAATGCAAGTGTACCTAGAGGAACCACTACAGGACAGTACCCAGATTTCAGTGATGAAGAAGATCTGGAACCAAACAGCACCTCTGTTCAAGGCTCCTCTATTGAAGAACTCCACCATACTTTACTACTTAATTCTAGCCGCGTATATGACGTAAGTTTTATTGCGTGTAATTTTAAGTTTTTATCTTATGTACCTTTCGTGTTATTGGATATTATTAACCGACTTCAAAAAGGAGGAGGTTCTCAATTCGTCGGAACCTTTTTTTTTTATTTTTTTTTTTATGTATGTTCCCCGATTACTCGAAGATGGCTGGACCGATTTGGATTTTTTTTTGTTTCATTCGAGAGGGTATACATCACAGTTGGTCCCATATAAAATTGATTAACTTTGCTTGGGTTGTTTTTGGGTTAGCTTCAATAATACGTATTTTTCCCCACTTTTATATGGATGATGTTCTAGTTTGTTTTGCAGGTAGTGGTATTAGAATTTGTGTGGGGTAGGTACCACAACTAAAAAGTGAAAAATAAAATCTTGTTTACAAAAAAATACAACCGACTTCCAAAAACAACACTACAAAGTGAAAAATAACTTTAATTTCGGAAGTCGGTGGCAAAAAACGAAACGAAACGAACTTCCGAAATTAAAGTTATTTTTCACTTTGTAGTGTTATTTTTGGAAGTCGGTTGTATTTTTTTGTAAAAAAGATTTTTTTAATGTAAGATGACTTTCACATACCCCCCAGTCTTCAGTTAATATTTTGACAGTAGGTACTCGTAGTATGTGTAAAATATTTAGGCTGGGTTGCACTATCTGTAACGCTGACTTTAACGGTTACTGCGAAATGTGTTGCATAATCATCAGCTTCATTTTATTAAAGTTATCATGGTAGGTACGCGTCTGACAGAAGTGACAGATATTTAACAATAACTGACCCGACAGACGTTATCCTGTCCTCAATAACTCATACAAAATTCCCATAGAAAATGCACTTTCAGTTGTCCCGAAGTTTCGAATTTTCCAGCAACTTTTCATTTTTTTCTCTTCATAAGACTTCACCTTCCTCGGACTTCAAAGAATATTTGAAAAAAAAATATTGCCGAATTGGTGCAGCCGTTCTCGAGTTTTGCTAACAATTTTTTTTTTTTGTTGTCAGCTTACAAATTGACAAAATGAGCAACCTATTTTTTACAACAATAACCAATTTAACTAAAGGTGCGATGTTTATTATTGTTAAAGTATGATGGTGCACCATTAGTCACCCACCCTTAGTCTGTTATAATTTGTTTTTCTTTAATTTAATTCATGAGTTGGCAACTATCCCACAAAACTCGATGGAGCACACTAATGCGCTAACCGCAAATTTTGTTATAATTATTTCAATATTTTCCAGATCAACTGGCTTTACAATGTGGGTGCCAACCATGACAAACGCATATTTTACTGGCGGCGAGAGCCACCATGGTCACACGTTCTGCGAAGTTGCGAGTCAGAGTACAAGCACTCGTTCTAATGGCACTGTAAGTTGAAAATTGATAGCTAAAAAAAAACCACTAACATTAAATCCAGTGTTGCCAATTCATTCAACTGAAAAACTACCATTTCTGGTATATTTATGAAAGCCAATGGAAACAATTATTAATATTAATCTTAATTTTACATAGGAATCAGCCGACTGCTCGGGCAGTATTGAACCGAGGGCATTGTATGCTACTATGTTATACTCCGGCGTATCAACTCTCTTAACGATCCTTCTGTCTTTCGTCGTGGGACTACTTGGCAAGAAAACAATAACGCTCTTTGTGTTCGTTATATCTTCATGCTGCGGACTCATGCTGATCTTCATCAGAGTCCCAATGCTGAGCATAGCCCTGTTCTTCATGTTCCTATACGTTGCACAGATTTTGGGCAACATTAACACGTATTTGGTCGAGCTGAACCCTACGCATTTAAGGTTTGTATTTTTTTTTTATTTCTTGTGTTTCTTTTGACCCTTCAAACACGATTAATGGCTCTTGGTTTTCATAATCAACATTCCCTAATGATTATAGTGTCTTTGGAATTAAATCTGGGGAATGAAAAAATGCCAAACTGTGAATGTATCCAAATCCATAGAAAAACACCCGATAAAACCCTTATCTACCTATTATTTCAGGGGTATGGCGACGTGTTTGTCGGTGGTGGTAGCTCGAGGCTCGGGCTTCTTCAGCGTGCAAATCATCGCTAGCCTGCTAGGAGACTACTGCACGCCCATGTTAAGCGGTTATGTCGCCTTAGTCATGTGTAAGTATAATAATGATGTACAAGATGTAGATACCAACCGCTACTGGTTGCGACGGAACATCTCAATATTAAAACTAGGCGTAGATACTTTGGTTTGGCCTATAACAATTATGATAATTACGAGTAATAGGTAACATGGCAGAGGACGTCTTTTCTGAAGTCCTAGTCAAGAAGGTTTTGATAGTTCCTATACCTACCAAAGTGAATGTATATTAAAATATATATACATAAAAACAGTGCAGGCCGGATAGCACGGCACGCTAGCATTAATGACATCATCCGTCGTGCTCTTGTCACCGCCGGGGTGCCAGCTGTTTTAGAACCCAACGGCTTGGCACGCGACGATGGAAAGAGACCTGACGGAATGACCATAATGCCTTGGAAGTTTTGTCGGCCTTTGGTATGGGATGCAACATGTGTCGATGATACCCTTGCGCCATCCCACCTTCCTAGTACAGTGGGCTGTGCTGGTGCGGCTGCTGCAGGTGCGGAAAACCTCAAACAGCGAAAATATTCAAATATTTTTGGGAGTTATATTTTCGAGCCTTTTGGAGTTGAAACACTAGGGCCATGGGGTCCGAGTGCACACTTGGTTTTTCAAGACATCGCTAAACGGTTGGTCGACTCCTCACGTGACCAGAGGGCTGGCCTATTTTTTGGCCAAAGAATCAGCATTGCCATACAACGTGGCAATGCTGCCAGCCTTTTGGGCACTTTTCCTGTTGACAGCGATGCGGACGAATTTTTTGATGCCCTATGATCCTTTCCCCTCCTTTTTTATATACCATGTACATATTATTATTTTAAATCTGTTAGTTTATTTAATATGTAAATACTGTCAAATAAAACATTAAGTTTTCAATTAAAAAAATAATAAAAATACATAAAAACTGTGTCTCTAACTACAGGCCAATATCGCCACTCGCCAATATCCTTATCTAAAGTACTTGAGAATGTACTTACTCATGTTGATTTGGTAAATAAAGATATTTCTTTTTATGTGTTCGATTGTCAACTGTAAATTTATATCTTGCCATTTTTATTGTTTCAGCTGGATTCATTGTTGCAACTTTCTTACCAGCAGATCCAAAATCAAACGGAGACAAGAATCAAATTGATAGAAATGTAGATGATCCTGATAGTCCTAAAGTTTAAGATTTAATAGTTACTGTTAGTTTATATTTTATTGTGATGAGACTGTTGTTATATTAATTTATAGGTATCTGCTACTAAATAATTTCTCATTATATTTTTTATTATAATTAAAAGTTCGAATGTTATAAACCTACTTGTTGTTTTATTTCTTTTATTTCTATTACTACTTTATAATATTATGTTATTATGCAGAAAACCAGATTTTTTTTTTCTTTATTAAAAAGAACTAGAGTTCTTAATAACTGATTACAATCTAGCATAATAGACTAATAAGCAATTTAACTCTAACTTATTATTTTACGTGATACATTTTGTTATAACTAAGAATAGTGTCAATTTGCACTTTTTCACAATTTCGTAGCACTTTCTTAGAGTCTGATAATATTAATAAAATCACTTTGTTCATGTGTCACATGTATAGCACAGCATTACTATTATTCATTCACACTTTACACTAACTCAAATGGTTTAGTTATCTTTAGCCTGCGCACTATGTCCGTGTTGTCTAGCAGCTGAATTGCCTCGACATTCACATGTCGGTGAAGTCTGTGTTCGTGGGCTTCAGCAAATTTTTGGATGATGGTGGTGACGAGTTCCATTTTAAGGTCGCGGTGGAGGTCGTCATTTCTAATGTACCATGGTGCATTTACAGCATCCCTGAGTACTTTATTTTGGAATTGTTGGATTATTTTAACGTTGCTTCGTTTAGTACAGCCCCAAAGTTGAATACCATACGTCCAAATTGGCATAAGAATATGCTTGTATAATATCATTTTATTACGTATTGATAGACAAGATTTCCTTCCAAGTAACCAATACATACTTTTATAACGTATGTCGAGTTCCTGTCTTTTCTTTTTGACGTGAGAATTCTAACGCAACTTGGCGTCAAGAGTTATGCCAAGGTGTTTGGCTGTATTAGCATAAGGCACTTGCATGCCATTTATATAGACTGGGTGGTAATCGCAGTGTTTGTTAGTGAAGTCAATATGTATTGATTTTGACTCATTCAGTTTGATCTTCCACTTTTGTGTCCAGTCATAAACTGTGTTCACAGCAAGTTGAACTTTTTCTACTGCTTCTTTGCGGCTTGACCCGGTAGCCATAATAGCTGTATCATCTGCAAAGGTCGCAATGGTGTTGTTTTCCAGCTCTGGGATATCACAAGTGCATAGCAAGTACAAGATTGGGCCTAACACACTTCCTTGTGGTACCCCAGCTTTTATAGTTTTTAGTTCGGAATATGCTTCCTCTTGCTTTATTCTAAACATTCTGTTACTTATATAAGACTCAAGAATATCTGCGAATTCTGGAGGTAGCATGCGTCTGAGTTTGAATATCAGACCCTCATGCCAAACTTTGTCAAAAGCTTGTGCTACATCTAGGAATACGGTGGTGCAGACCTGCTTGTTTTCGAGTGTTTTTTTCAATAATGTTTGTTATTCTGTGTACTTGAAAACCAGAATAACAAAAATATAAATAGAATAAAAACTTTAAGATACGTACAAACATAAAGATTGCAAGTCACAATAAATTATCTCATAAAAACATCGTTCTATCACTCATCCCAAATACAACCTCCGCGTGGTCTTCATATCAGTATTTGTAGTATTTAAATAAAAATAAATAAATAAAGCATTTATTTCAGGCGACAATGGCCCAGAGATAAACCTAAACATACATATTTGAATATAAACAAAACTTGTGTTAATAAATAATGCTTAAGACTATGTTAGTAGCACTTCACTTTCCACTAGCTTGACTTTGTGCTGTCCTGTGGTACTTGTCCGCGGAAGCGACGGAACACCACGTCCTGCGGCCAAAAGTCTTCTTCCATGACGAGGGCAGATAAGAGTTCGGTACTCGCACCACGAACGCCTTGTAGTTGACGTTACGGCGCGGCTCCAGTAATTGCACCCTCGGCGTGTATCTCGTCTTCTGGCGATGTCCAGCGCCTAGGCCTCGTTTACGGAGACGGGGGTCGTCAGGCGGCGCGGTGTGCGCCGAATAACTGTATTCACATCAGTGTATCATTGATACTTGGCCATTTAGATTGTAGCTTTGTCAAAATGGTCAAATATTAGCCATCTATTATAACCACTGCTACTGCTAAAAAAGAAATCCCGTGCGAAAGCAACAACTGTTGGCTCTTCAGATGTGTTTATCCCTCATCGGTGATGGTTTGGCTTGCAGTGTCACATTTGGGTCCCACTGAGATGTTTTTTTGTGAAAAAGGTGTGAAAAACAGTGCTCTGGTGTACCAAAATACGGTTCTGCAAAACCTCGTAGAGCTCCTTAAACGAACATTGTTAGAAATCGCCTCTAGGTATTCCAGCAAGATTCTGCACCGGCTCATAAAGCCAAGAGTACGCAAAAATGGTTGGACGTCCATTAAATTAATTTCATCAGGACCCCCTGATTTCATCCTCCAGTCCGGACCTTAATCCCTTGGATTATAAAATATGGAAGTATTTAGAGAAAAAAAATGCAGTCGCTGAAGCTATCCTTCATCAAAGCAGATTCTTCAGGCTTCTATCGAAAATCAAGGAGGCCAATTCGAATAAACTAATATACATGTAAAACTGTGTATTATTACCTATCTTCCCGTAAATAAAATTATTATAATAAAATTGAAGATGTGTCATTTATTTCACACTTGTTAAGTAACAGAACTTATGATCCGACTACGTATATCTTTGTTGAATTTTTACAAAGATTTTCCAAGCTTTCTTTCTGTCTTGTTCTAGGAATATAGATACACTGCAAACTGCAAATAAAGTGTCTTCTATCCTCTAATGATAATGCACTTGTGATATTTGTTTCGATGGTTATTAAACTTTCGAAGATAAGTTTTACGTAGCGTAGTTAAGCCAGTCTATACGCTACGTAACTACACCTATATACAACTACATGGATCTAATCGTTTTTGGTAAAGGACATTGTTTAGCTGCTGTCCTGCATTCATTAGGTACTAAATCTTACATATCTGAAGGAAAACAGTGCAACGTCTAAGCTATGTCTGCCACGCCTTTCCTTTCATATTAACATATAACTGACAATGAGTACTTTTCCTTTTCCCGTGACCCAAGGGCTGGCTTTTAACTTGGCCAGAGGCTTAGCATTGCCATACAACGTGGCAATGCCGCTAATCTCTTGGGTACTTTACCAGTCGACAGCGATGCGGAAGAATTTTTCGACGCCATATTTTAGTTTTTTAATAATTTTAGTTATGTTAGTATATCATTTTGTTATTTTTATGAGTACTTAGGTTGTATAAATAAAGATGTTTATAAAGTGGAAAACTACCGTGCGAATGAAGAAAATACGCCCATTTGTTTGTGTTTATTTGATAGTGAACCAGTATCCCACTTTCAATCACACTCCGATAAAATTTGTAGGAAATTTCTAATCCATTGCTCCATATGTTATTTCGATATTGTTATTATGATTGCTAATCCATTGCTCCATATGTTATTTCGATATTGTTATTATGATTGCTAATCCATTGCTTCATATGTTATTACGATGGATACCAAAGAAACGATGGATGGATTGTGTCAAAGATGACATGGTTAGAAAGGGGGTGACTACCGAGATGACGACTAATAGAGAAGTATGGAAAAAAGGACATCTTGCGCTGACCATAAATAGATAAGGCCAGGAGAATGATGATGCTTCATATGTTATTAAAAACTAAATACAAAATTCAGAAAATATATATTACAGTGTTGATTTACAGAAATTTATAATGTTACCAAGGTTAGATAGTTTCAAAAGTATACAATTTTGCTCTAGGTTAACAACGTTTATCCTCACATCCGCACCTGTAGCTAAAATTACTAGTCAACATAAGCCGCTAGCATATATTTGGCATGACAGCATCTCTGGCCGCAAACAAGAAGATATGCTGTTATTATTATTTTATTTTGCAACACCGTGACGTGATATCACCATTTGGATGGATAACTGCAGTACCCAAAATAAGAACTGGCTATTATTTTCTCTTTTTTATATTCCCTTTCAATATTTTGAGCCTGGTCACACATTTATGAGCTGTGATCAATTTCATCACCAAGTTGAGCTCTCCATGACAGTTATCCTGAGTGCGTTGCTTCTGCTAATTTAGCCAGAGTGGACGACGACGACCTATAGAGCCTAAAGATTTTTTTAATTTTCGAAACTATGTTTCTGATTAGACGTACAAATACAAACATCATCACCGAGAGTATACCTGAAAGACATAATAGAAGTACGTTTCCAAAGAAAAAACTATGACATCTTATATAAAACGGAAGTAGATGATCCTGATTATAAAGTTTTATGATTTATGACCGATAGATATTTAAAACACACGGATGTTTTAAAACCAGCGCTTAAAAGTGTACCAAAAGGTATCGACAAGGTAAGAAAAGAGGCAGTCATCAAAGCGTTAAAAGATATTAGCGTAAGCGCTCCTGCACACGATGCCGCCACCGCGCCGTCGCCGCGCCGACGCCGCACAACTACACTGTACATACGAGTCGCGCGAAGACCGCCACCGCGCCGCCGCCGCGCCGCCACCGCGCGCGGTCCCAGTTATTTCATTATCCTGATTCATTCCATTGCCGGCCGCGTATGAACATGCACGTGATAACTTTTTAAGAAATTATCATGGAAAGTTTTGTTTTGGACCGCGCGCGGTGGCGGCGCGGCGGCGGCGCGGTGGCGGTCTTCGCGCGACTCGTATGTACAGTGTAGTTGTGCGGCGTCGGCGCGGCGACGGCGCGGTGGCGGCATCGTGTGCAGGAGCGCTAACGCACAAAATGCAATTCTGGTACCTACTATATGCCCGAATGTGTGGAACGCGTGAGCACGGCTGCTAAAGGAAACAGATCTAATTTGTAATATTGGAACTTGAAGACTGTTTTTCTATATTCTAAACCTTTTTTTAGTAATTATTTTATTTATAGTACTTACAAGTAGATTCTTAATGTTGATTTGGTTCCTAAGTAGATAAATATTATAATATTATATTTAGTTATGGAACATGGTTCACAAGCTGGTAAACACATAATATTAAGGCCGCAAATTCGGAACAGCGTTTCTTGTAGCGTGCAGTGGAGCGTTTAAGGGTTTATCGATAAATTTTGTGTTTTTAAAATTCCTGTAAAACCAAATGTATATGGAAATCAATTTGGTTTTATAGAAATTTAGAAAACTCAAAAGTTATCGATGTTAAGTTATCGATGTTAAAGTTATCGACCCTTAATCGCTCCACAGCACGCTACAAGAAACGCTGCTCTGAATTTGCGGCCTGAGTCATTATTGATCTCATTACAAAATAAGTTTAAGTTATCCAATTCTAACAAAAACATAAAATAAGTACGAAAAAACTTTACGTACTTACCTACCGAACTTCGTATGTTTTTTTTGACATCGTCGTCTGTTGCAACCAATGTAAATTTCATCTAAGTGAGAATGCTGGTATCCTTAACACAAGTTAAATCTTTTTTTGGATACCAGAGTTCATACTATTTTTGTATAAGTACGCATGGTTTAATATTTTTTTTATTATTATTTTTTTTTTTTTTATACGATTTTAATTGGCTTACACGTCTAGCGGCACTGTATGATGATGCTTGTGACAGGTTACAAAAGTGCATATAAAATTGTTAATAATACGGTCTTTAGGCTAACAGCACTGTTGCGTCACTATATTGTGGCGCCTCTAACTACATATTACGCGCACACTTATTAAACACTATTTACATGTTATTTCTTTTGTTAGCTGCCACAGGCGCCACCATACAATGCCGCTAGTCTATGTAATTTATGAGTTGTGTTCTGTTTTTATGTAGGTACCACAAAGGTTTATGAGCACTTTTTAAATTTAAATTATTTTAATTTCCTTATTTGATTATACATACTTAAAAGTAAAAATATTTTTATTTTAATTACCTAACAGTCACACTTTTCACACTTACAAATTCAAAAGCACAAAAAACTAACCCAAAATCTAACACATAGTTGTCCATTTGACTTTAGAATATTATGTGTTCCCAAATATATGGGACGGCTAATATTTTTTTGTCGATTACGATGTCGGTCCTATGGATAAAGTTGTTCAGTTTGATGGTCTGTACGATTATCTCTGAGTATCGTATTACCCAGTCACTGGGTTGTGAAGGTTAGGTAGATAGGCAGTCGCTCCATGTAAAATACTGGTATTCAGCTGCATCCAGTCAGACTGGAAGCCGACTCCCACATAGTTGGGAAAAGGCTAGGCAGATTGATTAATTTACGAATAGCAGTAAAATAGTTACTTTTACAGTCAGTCAGTTACACATGCAATGAGTTACCGCCAGCTAATGGAAATATGTTTAAAACTAAATTACCTAAATACCTAAACTATTAATTGTTAATGTATTTTATAATCTGTATGAATTTTTTCGGAAAAAATAATGTTAATAGGGAATCGAAAACCGGTACTGTTATGGAGAACCGGGAATTTCGGTACTTTCGGTACCAGTAATTTTTTCTCTTTTGCGATGTAGAAACGGTTTAAGGTGACGGTTTACGTAAAATAAGTATTACGTGAAGGGTTATAATTGCGATAGCTATAAAAAGGAAAAACTGAGAACTAACAAGAGAAATGTTTTTATTATTGAATTAAATCATTTAGTTTGATGGCTAATGGCATAAGATATTGAATTATAGATGCCATAATGGATTAATTTTAATTAGATACTACAATAATCAGACTTTTAAAACTTTTTACCTTGTAAATGATCTATCAAGTTAAAAATTAAAATATAAAATTGCTGTTATGCATCAAACATGAAAACGAAATAAAATATTAAACTTCTAAAATTAACCAATTATTATGAATATTAATCAACCTTCAGCTACACAAGTAGCCTACCTTCTTCAAATACAAATAAGAGGAACAAAAGAAGGTATACTTAAATATAATCTAGACATACGCATAATGGAGGATGCGATCAAACGACAGCCAATGATGGCACCACCATGCGACAGAGCCCCGTTTAAACACTACTTTCAAAAGCATTGCAACATAATACTCACTGAAGAACGGTGTGACTACTTAGGCCCGCAAGAGTTGAGAGTATATACCAATAGATCAAAGGCCGACTTCGGAATCGTAGTCGGTGTCTTCTCACACGATCTCAACATAAACATATCCAGCCCGCTGGGAGTATTTAACACTGTCTACCAGGCAGAGTGTGTGGCCATCATACAAGCTGCTTACGCCATAGAAGCCAGGAAAGTTACGGATACCCATATATGTATACTCTCAGACAGTGCCTCAGTGCTCCAATCCTTACAGAAAAAATACATTACCTCGAGATTAATACTACAATGTCACAATGCACTCGAACGAGTGACGGTATTTAACCGCAACACAGTGACACTGCAATGGATAAAGGGACACAGCGGATCACTGGGTAACGACGCAGCTGACGAACTAGCTAGGAGAGCATCCAGCACGTCAGTCTGTGGATCTGAGCCAATCCTACGCATTCCCTTCTACCAACTACGCTGTGGCTATAGGAGTACACCCATACACAATTGGAGAGTTGGTGGTCCTTGACACCAGGCTGTGTGTTGTGCTGTGTCCAGGGAGGCTATGCCATCTCTGAATGGTACGCTAACCAGGCGATTATTACGTCTGGATAGGAACGGTCTGCGCCTGGTGACGGGGACCATCACAGGACACTGCTTACTAAACAAACATTTGCACACAATAGGAATAACGGGCGATCCTCTGTGCAGGGTTTGCATGGAGGCTGCGGAAACCGTTGCGCACGTGCTCTTTGAATGCACAGACGTCACCCAGATTAAAACAGAAACTCTCGGAATACTCGATCTTTCACAGATGTTCTTAACAGACCTGGAGATTTGATTAACCCCCGACGGCCGCCATGGCTCACGTACAATGGTCGACATGAAGGACTAAGTGCAGAAACCAAATCCTTTAACATAGATAGAACATAGAAAATAGTCTAGACAAAATTTGATACAAAAACAATTCAAAAATCTGGCAGATTAATAATAATAAACCTTTTGTTATACAAGTAGCCAACCTACTGCAAATACAAATAAGTGGAACAAAAGAAAATGTGTACTTACACTTAAAGTCCAGATAATATCTGATATTTTAATACTAAATGTTTGGTTATCAAAAGTACCGAAAGAACCGGTATTTATTTTGAATCCCGATTCTTTTTTAACTGCGAAAGAACCGGGATTTCCCGGTATTTTCGGGAACGGAATTTCCCGGTTCTATACCCTAGTAGGTACGTATGTAATTTATCTGCAATTACTTTTAATATTGCATAATATCCAACACGGGTAAACTGTTTAGCTTAAAAATGTTCATAATAAGAACTGATGCACAAGGTGATGCAATAAATATATCTTTAACTTTATCTTTATCTTAATCTATCACCCATCCCAACAATACTCCTATTCCTATCAGTATTTGCATGATTTAAAACATTTAGCCGCGCACTAGTTTCGAACACTCATTGTATTCACATCAGTCTATCAGTGATACATCATGGCCAATTAAATTGTAGCTTGGTTTAAAATTCTAAATGGTCATATATTGGCGGCCTGCATAACACCACTATATATAGATACTACATAAAAAAAGCTAAAGTAATGTTGGGATAGAATTCATAATTGCAGATACTCTTTTATATAGTAATAAAATTTTAAAGCTGTGAAATAATTTAAAAAATGGAACTGGCCAAAACTGATAACGATAAGAAGGAGAGCAGCTTTGAGGAAGCTTTGGTCCTTACGGGTGAGTGCTTTTTAGCTTATATTAATTAGGGCTAAGTTTTAATAACCCTGCCTGCACCTAAAATTAACTACCTAAAGAGTTACATAGAAAGAAGCTTTTCAAAAATAAAATATGTAAGACATATATTTATATCTGTATCAAGATTTTATAATGATTTTATAAAATCTCGACACAGCTTTGTGTGTTGTTCTAATTTAATTAATATTTGGTACACCAACAGCAGTACATACAAAAAAAATAAAACAGAATAATAAAATTATAATAAAAGTAAAGTAAGTAAAATATAATATCCTAACCAAAACTAAAACTATTAAAAAACTAAAATAAAATATGGTGTCGAAAAATTCCTCCGCATATAATATACACTTCTGGACACATCTTTTGGCCCACCTTGTATTTTCAGTTTCGTTTGGTCCTAGCTAAAATTTTATATTAGGTCGAGCAAAAAGTTTTTATGCAGTTTTGAACCTGGCACATTCACAATTTCATTCAATAGTCTTTTTTTGAATTTCGAACACAGAATTTAAAGAAACAAAAGACAATTTGGAGCCTGTCTGTTGATATCAAACAATCGAATACTAAGAAAACTTGGTTTTATTGGTTTACTTGGATTTAATTCTTGAAAAAGTGATTGATATCTTTGGTTTTGCAACAAACATTACTTATTCTTAACATTAAGGTGAGGTTCTATCAATAATCTATGGATACTTCACCTGATGTCTCCGCCCAAGCTGTGGCACTTATTCAGGCCGGACACAGCCAAAGAAACGTGAGTGCTCAACTTAATTTAAGTCGATCTGCGGTCCGAAATGTTTATCGGAGGTACCTAGAGACTGGCGGCTTTGTTCGTCGCCAAGGAAGGCCACGATCTCGGGTCACAACTGAAAGGCAGGATCGATTCATCGTGACGACCAGCTTGAGAAATCGTCACCTTACCTCCATTGAGATACAAAACCAACTTCGCGACTTCCACGGAGTATCTGTGAGCGCTTGAACTGTTCGGAAAAGGTTAAAAGAACGCGATATGGTACCACACAAGCCAGCTAATGGCCCCAAACTAACGCGAGCCCACCGAACAGCGCGCCTTCATTTCGCACGCAGTCATTTAAATTGGACACAGCAAGATTGGAGCCGTGTACTCTTTTCTGATGAGTCTAAAATTGTGTTACATGGCAATGATGGAAGGAAGAAGGTCTACCGACGTAAGGGAGAGCGTTTCGCACAATGCTGCTTTGAAGAGAGGGTTGCTTATGGCGGTGGCTTATGGACTGTCTGGGGCGGTATATCCGCGAGCGGCAAAACTCAACTTGAGGTTGTTACAGGACCACAGCTGCCAACATTAAATGCTGTAAGGTACATTCGTGAGTGCTTAGAACCTCACGTGATACCATACGCGGACTATGTGGGCCCAAATTTCCTTTTTATGCATGATAATGCAAGAGCCCATGCGGCCGGCATCGTCAGGGAATATCTTCGGGATGTGAACATCACAGTTATGGACTGGCCAGCCAGAAGCCCAGACATGAACCCCATTGAGCACATGTGGGACGAGCTAAAAAGACGTGTTAGGGCTCGTCAGCCAGTTGCCCAGACGATGCAGGAGTTGAAAACTGCCATAGAAGAGGAATGGGAGATGATCCCTCAAAATTTCATAGAGCGGTTGATAAACTCTATGCCTAATCATATGAGAGCTGTGGTAGATGCCCATGGAGGCAACACGCGTTATTAAATTAAACCTTTATTTGATAAAACATGTTTTTTATTCAAAAATCAATTGCCTTTAACAAGGCGCATATCCGACTTGTTAGGCGTAGCTCCATGTCGTATGGTATTCTGAATTCAAATTTAAAACAATACGATCGAAAAAGATGGTAAAATGTATCAGGTTTAAAACTGCATCAACAGTTTTTGTTCAATCTAGCAATCATATTTCGGTAGGGGCCATCGAAACCTAAACTCTAAGGTGGGCCAATAGATGTGTCCAGAAGTGTATAGTCGACTGGTAAAGTACCCAAGAAACTGGCGGCATTGCCACGTTGTATGGCAATGCTAAGCCGCTAAAAGCCAGCCCTTGGGTCACGGCAAGTGTCAACCAGCCGTTTGGAGATTTCGTTGAACAAACCATGAGCACTCGGACCCCACAGCACAGTCTCATCATACAGTCGTCGACGAAGCCCGAGCTACATACGAAGTTCGGCGAACTACGTAAGCAGCTCGGGCTCTCGTCGGACGACTGTATGACGTATAGACTATGCCCACAGCCCAAGACATTCAACCCCAAACGGCTAGAAAATATAATTACCGATAAGGTATTTATGGATAAGGATTTACCGATAAGGATTATAATATGCATCATACTAAATAAAATTATACGAGTACTAGCTGCTGCCCGCGACTTCGTCCGCGTAAAATTTCTTGTTCCCGCGACCCATCCCGTCGCATCGCATTGTTTGCCCGCGCTATTACTTCGCTTTCGCTTAGCGTTCTTTCTGACTTGTTTTCTTTTAGTTCGCCACGTAAAGGTTTCCTACTTATAGCCTTCCTTTAGATTTCCCAAGTAACATTTCATTGGGGCCTAGGTTGTAAAAAATGCCTTTAGGTTTTATAAGGGTCGTAAAAAGGTTAATGATTTGCTATCTAGTGATTTTAAGTACTTGAGAATGATTATTATGTCCTAAAACTAATTGTTTATTAATACAACCTTGGACCCGCTGACAAGAGTTTAAATTAACGTTATTTTGACTTGTGTTTCAAGAGCTTAGAGCCCTAGGATCTTATACATAGTTTTCGTAGACTCCTGATTAAGTTCTGGAAAGGCTAGCATTATGCTAAAGTGAGATCTAAAGGTTTAATTTTTAACTTTAATATAACCATTACCTATGCTATGGAATATTGAAATCGCTTATAAGTAATTTCTAAAACCTACCTTACACCTACCTTAAACCTTTAGGTTATACTACAGTTGTCTAGGCAAACAAATTAGGACTGCGTGGTGAAAACTCAAAACAATAAGCTATTGCTTATGAGCTGAAGGCAAGATTAAAGTCCTACAAGAATATTTTAAAACTAAAGTTTTAAAAGAAAAAGAAAAGAAAAAAAAAGAAAAAAATAATAAAAAAGAAAGAAAAAAAAAAAAAAAGAAAAAAAAGAATGAGAAAGAGGCGCATCCGCGACGTCGCGTCGCAGCGTCTCCGCGACTTCAAAGTATAAGTTGTTTTGCAAGATGAACCGACACAGGGTGATAGCTAAAAAACGGAGTGGAAATTTTAAACGTAAAGTGCGTATCTTACGAATTATTAAGACATCGATAAGTTTTTATTATTTTTATTATTTATTAAGGTAGCTACTGTACAGCTCTTACAGGTCAGCGACCGTCGGTGACCGTCAGCGACCGTATGTCGGCGACTGTTGGCGACTGTCGGCGACAGCGATCGGCGACTGTCGGCGACAGCG
Organism: Cosmia pyralina; assembly: GCA_946251885.1. Classification (NCBI taxonomy): domain Eukaryota; kingdom Metazoa; phylum Arthropoda; class Insecta; order Lepidoptera; family Noctuidae; genus Cosmia; species Cosmia pyralina. The sequence continues at coordinate 24,996,620 of OX276351.1, forward strand.
ATCGCCGACGGTCGCATATCTGTAACAACCCTTATGAATATAAAAAGATGTAGAAGTGCTTATGGCTCATCTTGTCATGGGGTCTTATGGATTAAAAGTAGGCTGTTCGGCTGCTCGATTTTGATTATTTTTACAGATCATTAACACCGTTGAGGATGCACGTCCTCCTGAAACCCCTTCAGTCTGAAATATTTGAGGAATCACAACACATTAAATCAGATGATGGTGATGGTAGCGGTCTATCTGAAAATAGTGAAGACTTTGAAGCTCGTATATTAGAAACAAGTGTTGATACAGCAAAGGACTTACGAATGTGGTCTTTGAAACACAAAATTAAACATGTTGCTCTGAAAGATCTTTTAGCCATATTGAACGAACGATCCTGAAACGTCCTAAGGACCCTAGATCCTTACTGTATACTCCCAGTGGTGATTTACAAATAAAAAAAAATTAAAGGCGGTCAATACTAGCACTATGGGCTCGAAGTATGTTTTCGAGATTATTTTCATGATTGATGTTGATGATTGGTGTTGATGATGAATTAAGATAAACATTGATGGATTAACCATATTCAATTTTTCAAAAAACGAATTTTGGCCAAGAATATTTACAATAAAATTGACAATTTGATTGAGACACTCTAAGAGCAGCCTGTAGCTGTTTGTTCAGCACTCCTGTCAAATAATTGAACGCACTTCCTCCTACAACCAAAACTTAAAAGCAACTAATTGTGCGCAGCGGTTGTTTTCGCGACTAGCAAGTCTTGAACTACTCCTGGCGATAACCTTAAAGCTGCGAAATCAGCCTTGTCGTTTTAAGTAGCTCCGCGAGATTACCTTTAGCTCTTATTTTGGCAAATATTAAGAGCTTTTAGCTGTTACAGTTCTGAAAAGGTTAATTTTAATGCTTTCTAGTAATTTCCTAACGCCAGCCATCTTTTTTCACTGAAATAAAATAAAATCGAAACAAAAAGCAATAATTTAATTCAATAAGACAAAATTAAGTAACGTGTGCTATACGATTTAAAATATGTTTTTATATATGAAAAGTAATTTTATTTCTAATGCAACTTACCACCAACTACCTAATTTTATATTTTTATTTTATTAAAATATCTTCAAAATAACTTCAAACTAACGAAAGGCCCGTCTCGTATACAGCACTATTATCCTAAAGTTTCACGATAAAGTGTCAGTCACAATATTTTTTATTTTTCCTGACTTCAGCAAACTTATTTTTCTCGGTATGTAAAGATGGTCACCCATCCACGGACCGACCCCGTCAAGCGTAGCTTAACCTGATGGATCGACCCGTGCGGCTGTTATTACTTAGCCATGAGCTCCTCACGTTTGCCTTTAACAATGGCATGCAAATATTAATACAATAATTTATAATGTCACTCCGAGTCCAATTATTTAAAAAATTCATTGAACATTTAAAATAATAAATTAGTAAAAAAATCTCATCTAAAAACTCATTCAAATTGGTTTAGTAAGGTTTATCTGCTAGAACATTGGCGGCATCTACATCGCCACATACGAACAACGCATCACAATGACATGACGTCACGCAAAAATCCTGCATCGCGCAATTAGAGTGGAGTCTTTTTGGACATCAACTGGCTGGTCACAATCGAATGTATAGCACCATTCACTTTATTTTCCGCATTTACTCTCCACATCTTCATCAGTCTTTCCATCCCTTGTAAACAGACTCCCCAAATATACAAGCTCACTTACTTGCTCCACACTCTTATCATTAATTTTCACATTACACACCGATACATCGTCATCCTCTTTCAAACACCATGACCTTCGTCTTATTCACATTTATTTTCATCCGTTTCATCTTAGACGCTTCATCAATCACAGTCACCATGTCTTGCAACTGTACTGCTGACGATGCAAGTAGAACTTGATCATCTGCATAGAGAAGACATTTGACAGGCAACTCATTCATCCTCAATTCGCACTCATCCTCTTTCAAATCTGTCAGACAACTTTCCATGTTCAAGTTGAACTGCCACGGTGACGCTACGCAACCCTGTCTAACACCCCTCGAGATGCAGAACCAGTTCGTTTATGCCCCATTTATTCTAACACCAACACTGGAATCCTCGTATAAAAATTTCAGTGCCCGTACCAAGTGCCAGTCCACATCGTACATGGATAGTGTTGACCACTGTATTTCCATCCACACACTGTCATAGGCCTTCTCCAAGTCAACGAAACCTCAGTAGATTTTCTTGTGCAAGCCATGCAAGTCATTAATATAATATAATATAAACAGGGGAGGTCCCGAACGACTTCTCACTTTGTACTTTGTGTTGTTACGTTCTACTGTGCCATACTTCCGTTATTTGCTTTACTTGCTGAAGATATGACTCAAATAGTTTTAGTATATTACCTCTAATGCCATTATGCTTCGAGCTTCTTCAGTAGAATATTGTGTTGAACATAGTCATACGCATGAATCATATCACAAAATATTATACTGTACACCGTTTCACTTTGATCCATATGTCATCACTCATCACTATGTTTACAAAATCATAAATAGCCATGTTATTACTTTTTTTTTTCTCTGAAATCTTTTTGTTTATTGCAGAGGATCTTATTGTGTTCTTAATATGAGTTGAGTTGTTAATGAATACTATGTTTCAAAGATTATTGGGATGAGTGATAGCGATCCATAATTCACCATCAATTCTTTATTGTCTTCAGTGCGATTGGGAATATGCCAGCACTGATACTCAAAATAATTATGTAACAAGGAGAACATATGACGCCAGCTATAGCTTTGAGTATTTTTGTGGAAATTCCATAGTAATTCTGTAGTAGTCTAATTCATTGTAGTTTTGAGTGTTGAAATGATTTTAAGTAAGTAATTTATGGTGTACTAGGTGCCATAAATATTATACATTCAAAATGTGTTGCGTTACTGTAGTTTCAGCATTTACAATGGGTTGAATTTTGTCGATATAAATAGTTGTTAGAGAGATCCGCTAAGTGTTTTGGCTCTGTGATTAATTTATAATTAATTTTATCTATAAGGTTTTGGTACATGCAATTGGCTTTTTAAAATTTTTGCCAAGTCATTTTGGTTTTATTGAATATGTTTTCATTTTAAAATTATTTTACGCGCACTATATCAGCTTTATAATTTTTTTATACAGCTTTTTCTTTTTATTAGGCTTTAATCTATACCTAATGCCAATCACGGCTGTAATGCTGTGGCTTTATCCATTTTCTAGATCGGTACTCTCATGTGTTACTAGATCGTTAGTTGTTGAGTTTTGGTTTGGGTTACTTTGGAAGCTATAAGTCAAGCGATACTTGGGAGCTTTACGATTTGTACATGAGTGGGTTCTGTGGTTCTCATTAACATCAGTAGAAGACGTGTGAAGCATAGTATAATACTGTGTTAGAAGCATCTATGAGCTGTACATGTTTTATATTGTTGGGTAAAAACCACGGTTTTTATACCCAACAATATGAAAAGAAAAACAATGATTTTTTAGAAAGTGGAAAGATACCGTGCGATTGAGGAAACTAAGATCATTTGTTTGTATTCGTGTTTATTTGATAGTGAAGCACAGTTAATTGTCGCCAATTGTTGCCCACAATGACTATCAATTAGATGTTATCAATTGGATGCGATAGGAAGCAATTTAGAAGGCCAATTCTTGTACCTAAAAACGTTCAAATTCAAGTCGCAATCTCGTGCCAGCGACAATCAAATGTCAAAAATGTAGGTAAACGCTATACAATTGTTGACAGATTGAGATTGAGATGAGATTGCGAACGTTGTTAAAAATTTGGGAATAGGGTATTACACCCATTTTTGAAAAGTGTCTCAATTAGATTCTATAGTGCTAATAAGCCACTAAAAAAAAACAAAATTTTGATTCAATCGATAAGTGCCATTTTCAAATTTCGCGCGAAAACGCTGGACGCAGTGGACGCCATATTGCTCTGTAGTTATGACGTCAGTTCGCTTAGTAAACAAACACTATAAATACCTATACTAATCAATTGATAGTTGACATTGACACTTTTTAATTTATACAGCAGTATGACGTAATAACATGGCGACTACTTTCATGGTGTTATAACTCAGATTAAGAAAACTGAAAACTTTGAATTGAATTTTAATATTTATACTGTTATTTTATGAACTAAAACTAACATCTCCGACTGCTTTTTGCCTAAGCTATCTAAATAATATATTTTTAGATGTTTTCTCATATAGAGTAAAATACCGTATTGCCTATAAGCCCGGAATTACCACTGCTGCGTATAGGCTATATGCCTACTGTGACCTATGACTTTTTTTACCGACTTGAAAAAATAGGCTATCCACACACGTAAGTATCCACACAAACGTAGTAGAAACCTATGGCATACCTAGTTTTTTTTTTTTTAAATTATAAAGAAGAAAACGAAATTCAAATTTGCTTCTCAAATTGGCGATATTGGTACGATCACACTTTGGTTATAGATGACGAGATGATTTATCAAAATTGTCGTGGACAGGGATGCCCTAATAAAATAACCATGACAATAAATCATGTTAAATATTATTTATTATTTTGCTATACTTAGTTATTTTATTAAGGGCTGATTGTTCAATAGGTTGATAACTTTTACTTGAAGAATAAATGTGACAGTTTGACATATTTTCCATACAAAAGCTGTCATATTTATTCCTCTGATAAAAATTATCTGACTATTGAACAATCAGCCCTAAATCGTAAGTACCCACCTACTAGTAAGAATGCCACTTATTTCATGTTTAAATGTTTAATATGAAATAAGTGGCATTATTAGCTGTAGGTACGGTTTATTTAATTATTGCTCCATATTATGTACTCGGTACCTACATACTTTGAAAAAGTTAATACATTTTACTATATCTACCGTCAGACCGCGCCGACCGTAAGCGCGAACCTCTGGTTTTTTATTTATCCTTTTCTTAGTTAGTTTTAATCATAGTCTGGCAGTTTGAGTAATTTTATGCGGTCTACCCAAATATCTTTTCTTTGGTATTGTTCGTCGAAACGTCGAGCTCCTTCAGTTTTGAGTTGAGCTGCACGATTACTGACAGGTCCACTCAATCTGTGAGGTTCTTTCCTCAAAAGACCATTTCAGACACCAATCTACAAGGTCTTCACTCTTCACATGATTTGATCAAGATTATGTCTGGACTTTAAAAGAGACTGTGACCTCTGAGTTTGTTTCGGCCTTTCTTCTCAGAGAAGTTAGTTAAGAAACGCCCACCTCATCTAGTTTAAAAAAATATGATTAACGTGTAAAAGTGTTTGTACCTACAAACCTACTTACAGAAATAAATCATATATCATTTACCACAGGGCTCGCTCGTGGTTCGTTCTTTTCATCATAATTTTATCAACAATCTTGCGTCTCCAATTAGCTGCGACTTTTCTTTTTATGCTGATGATCTCAAAATCTATAATGCCCGTACCACACTTACGTCAACGTCAATGCCCATCATCGCCATAAACATCGCGGTAGTTAAATTCGGCGGTAAGTGGCTACTACACCTACGGCCAACATCCTTCATCGCAATAATCAACGGCATATTCCGTTAATGTGGCCGCGACATAAAAGAGTAGAGTCACCGACAGATGCCAGTCTACTCCAACAAGATCTTGATCAAATCAGTCTCTGGTGTGAATCAAACGGGAAGACCTAGAAAGCATAAGTACAATTGTTTTTGCAACCGTTATAGCCGAAATTACAGGCATTATTACTTTCCCCTTATAAAAATGATTTCTGAAATCCATGACCTAGGCGTAATTATAGACGAGGCGTAATTAAATTCACCTCTCTCTCTATTATCTCTGAAATTGTAAAAAAAATTCTGCTCAAATACTGGGTTTCATCAAAAGAAATGCAAAATCATTTGATGCCAAAACTAAAATTATCCTGAATGCTTTGGTGCGTTCATATTAGAATTTGCCAGTAGGAATAGCATAGAATCCCATGTAGGTACGCTAGATACATTCGCAGCGTCTCGAGAATATCCAGATATGCTTACATATCCGACTATCTCACAGATGTCCATACGTTTCGCTTTCTTTCGTATTGAGTCGTATCGGAACCGTCGTACTGTCCATTGGGGGTATTACATCTAGGATCATACATACTTAAATCATATCCTATCCTAAATATATGACCTCTAGAATCATATCTGTGCAATACCTTTGATCCTATTTTTGTCATAAAATAAGTGGTAGCAATGGAGGACGAGTCGGTTGTGTGTAGGTACTATTGCTTTGGCAGTATGTATGCAGTATGTTTTAATAATAACATATATTATTTTAAAAAAACCGGCCAAGTGCGTGTCGGACCACGCACTGAAGGGTTCCATAGTTGGAATGAATTTATCCGAAAAACAAACTTAATTTTGTAGTTGAATAACATGTTCTCCCATATATCGATATATGTCACTATCAATTCTCCAACTGCAAATGTAAGTTTGTAATCGCAAAAAAAAACTTTATCGATAGGCCTTAGATATGTAAGCATATTGTAATTTTTTTTTAGCTTTGTTGATATTTGATTTATACATAAGTCAAAGCTGTTTTGATTATAATTTTGTTTTTCGTTTTATTTCATATTTTAATTTTATATAATTTACGAAGGTTGCTTTGTTATAACCATACGTTATAACTTATAATTATAAGTGAATGTCGTGTACGCCTGTAATTTTAATATAGGTACGTAAGAACCCATTGTTAACTTTTATTACTAATTATTTAGTGTAAATGACTATTTATGCATATAAATACAAAAACAAGCGGACACTTAGGCATCGAAGTATTCGTCCTCATCGCTGTCATTCGGAAACGGCCCCAAGACCCAGGCTCAAAACTGTGGAAGCGGCTGCGGATACGTACCAAGTCATTTGGTTCTAATACCGCTGGTGACAAGGGCTGGAGGAATAATATCGTTGATGCGCCAGTGCTATGCGACCTGCGCTCCTGCAGCAGGACAGGCCATGGTGCCCGAGACTTCGACAGCTTCACCGCAGTGACACCAATGCGGAGCAACACAAGGTGCACCCAAGCGGAGACACGTAGCGAGCCGAAACGATGAGTAATCCATAATAGTGCCTATGGTGGATGACGGGAGCGCCTGAAGCCACAAGCCTGACTCCCATTCTTCCACAGAAAGCAGACGGCGGTGACGTTTGTACCAGGGTATTCCGTATAATACTGCAGAGCTGCACGTCCCACCGTTTCTGGGAAGAGCCAATCCCTGTTCGGACAAGCCATTTTCCAAGCATTCAACGCATCAGTCAAACACGGAACCTCAAAAACGACCAGTGAGGAGAAGATAAAATAAGTACCTATTCGATACTGGAAATATGAAATAACGTAAGGGACATTTTGTCGAAAATGAGTTATATATATCGTTGGATTCGGAATTTTTTGCTCTATCGATTGGTATATTTAAAATCTCGATATCTTAAAAAAAATGTCCTTTACATCACATATTTTCCGTAGGCTCAGACCATTTTATTTCTAGAAACTGGCTGTATATGACATTTAAATTAATATTTTTATAAAAACTAATGTAAGTCTCTTTACTCACAGTATTTGGTATTTACATTAAATCAAAATCGAGTACATTTTACAGCAGGTCACATAAGTTATTCCATAATTTGAGATTTTTTATTATTGTCTTATACATTAGTGTTCCCTGAGAAGGTACAAATACCATGTCCCTTACATTAAATTGTGACTCAAATTATCATAATTATATTGACACTTACGTTAATTTGTCAGCATCGAAAATAAATTGCACACACATGGCACACACCTTTACATCACACTGGACTGTGTGATCCGTACAATTCCTCAAAATTTATCTGAATGATTATTATTATGCGTCTCTGTCACACACGCAAAACGGTGCAACTTGTCTGAACTAGATAGCAATACGGATTTTGTGTGTTATTTTGCTTTTGAATATGTACATTTCAAAAATCGAACTTAAAGATAGTGGAAATAAAATATACGATGTTAGAGGATGACACAACTCACAAAATAGAACTCTGCAAAGAAATGCAAACTGGAAGAAGGACAGTGAAGGGTAAAGGGAAGGGCAAGAGCCTTGCAAAGAATGATCAATCCGAATAAGAAAGTACCAGAAATCTAGCTGTGCCCAGTAGCATAGACAGCTTACCATTTCTGTATAAGGAAAGACTGCCAATTTCAGTTCCAAAGTTTAAAGATCTCAAAAAATTATGTGACAATGGTATAATTCCAAATAGGTTTCACAATGAATATTTGAATCTTCCTAATAGGAGTATAATTAAAGATAGGCTCAATGACACCGACGATGATGAGGCTGATAAAGATAATGACTAATTTTTGAGACTTTTTCAATTTAACTATAGGCTTTCTGTTAAGGAAGAAGTTAATTATTTTTTTTTTATGTTATTAGCACACCCAGGGATTTAATAAATATATTAAGGTATTGGTATGGAAACCAAACCAATGATGTTAAGTGGGCGGGCTCATTTTCGTCGGAATACAGGTTGGAGTGTGGAGTGAGACAAGGAGGCTTGACTTCACCACGGCTCTTCAACCTGTATGTTGATGGACTGATAGGTGAGCTCAGCGGGGCCGGTGTCGGCTGTTCAGTGGATGGTATTTGCATGAACAACATTAGTTATGCCGACGACATGGTGCTGCTGAGCCCATCTGTCAAAGCCCTAAACGTGCTTATTGGGATCTGTGAGAGGTACGCTGGGTCACATGGTCTCAGGTACAACTGTAAGAAGAGTGAACTACTTATATTCAAGGCGGGTAATAAGAGTCCGAAAACCGTACCACCGGTCAGACTCGGAGGAGAGCCTATAAGTAGGGTCACCAAATTTAAGTACCTGGGGAACTGGGTCACCGAGGACCTCTCAGATGATGTAGACATTGAGCGGGAACGTAGGGCACTGGCGGTGAGATGCAATATGCTGGCGCGCAGGTTTGCAAGGTGCACAGCGGATGTCAAAATTGCTCTTTTTAAGGCATACTGCCAGTCATTTTACAACTGCAGCCTGTGGGTCAGTTATACGCGTAGATCTTTCAATGCCCTACGGGTCCTGTACAATAATGGTTTTAGGATGCTGTTGGGGTTGCCTCGCTTTTGCAGTGCATCAGGTATGTTCGCTAAGGCCAGAACAGACTGCTTTAGGGCAATAGTGCGTAAAAGAGTGGCCTCCCTGATGTGCCGCGTGCGATGCAGCACCAACGGCCTTCTGAATACCATATTGGGTAGGGTTGAGTGCCCGGTTGTGAGGCACTGGAATGCCGTCCACGGTTCCGGAGGTTTAACATTAAATAATTATTTGAATTGTGAATAATATTGAATAGATGTATAATTAATTAATACTTTTAAGTACTAACATAGGTATAAGTATTATTTACTAACAATGTATGGAATGTTTTTTATTCTGAAATAAAATGATTAATAATAATTAAACATAAAAAAAAAAAAATAACTTCTTCAATCATTAGATTACTATTAGGTCTTTACCTATGAAATTGCCGTTCTGCAGTACTGGCCATTTCAAAACAAAATAATTTTTGTTTGGCTAAGAATTCTAATTTCAAATTAATTTTATTTTAAAAACATGGATTTTTTTTTCCAAAAGTAGTCATTTGTTTATTGATTAGTGTTACATTTTCATCGCATTTCAATCTTTTTCGTCATCATGGATACGTTAAAAATTCGAGTAATTATGGAATATGAGCACCGTCGTGGCAGCAACGCGGCACAAGCGGCACGCAACATCAACGACGTTTACGGAGCTAACACTACAAACCAACGCACCACTTGTTATTGGTTTGCTCGCTTCCGTTCTGGAAATTTCGACCTGAAAAATGAACCTCGCGGTCGTCCGAAGACTTTGGTTGACAATGACGAATTAAAGGCGATTGTGGAAGCTGATGATACACAATCTACGGCTGAATTAGCAGCAGCTTTCGACGTTAGCGTTAAAACAATATTGGTCCATTTGCGTCAAATTGGCAAGGTAAAAAAGCTTGACAAATGGGTGCCCCACGAACTCAATGATCGCCAGCGCGAAGTACGCATCGAGACGTGCCTTGCACTGCTCAACAGACACACAAATGAAGGAATTTTGAACCGCATTGTTACCTGCGATGAAAAATGGATTCTGTTTGATAACCGCAAGCGCTCAGCAAGTTGGCTGGATCCTGGTTCAGCACCTAAACAATGCCCTAAACGAAAACTTACCCCTAGACAAGTGATGGTCACTGTTTGGTGGTCTAGCGCCGGTGTGATTCATCACAGCTTCTTACCAAACGGGGTGAGCATTACTTCAGATGTGTACTGTGAAGAACTGAACACAATGATGGAGAAGCCGGCACATCTCCAACCAGCATTGGTCAATCGCTCGTCTCCGCTGCTCCTGCACGACAACGCGCGACCTCATACTGCACAGCAGACGGTCTCTAAGTTGCAAGAACTGGGGTTGGAAGCTCTCCGTCATCCGCCCTACTCACCAGACTTTGCGCCTACAGACTACTACTTTTTCCAGAAATTGGATAACTTCTTGGCGGGAAAAAAATTCAATACCCGAGAGGCAGTACAAAATGCCTTTGAAGAATTTGTTGCCTCCCGTCCAGCTGATTTCTTTAAGAAGGGCATCAATAAACTACCACTGCGTTGGCAAAGATGCATTGATTGCATGGATGATTACTTCGATTAATACAAATAAAAAATGCATGAAAAAAATTCGTTTAATTTTTTTCATACAAAACGGCAATTTCATAGGTAAAGACCTATTATTTACATTAAGAAGACTGATTTGTTGATTTTGTTTATTTTTTAAGTGAATTTTATTTTTCTTTTGGGACAATGAGTCTAATTTTAGAGAGTACCTAAATTGCGTTTATAAAAGAGGATTAGTGAGCACAAATAAAAGTTTTGATCTATTTTATTCTTTTATTTTTTATCCCTATGAGTCAGCAAGTAGTTTTAAACTGTATGGCATAGGCATAGTAGGTCACGAATGTATAAAATTCTATTTTTTTATATTTGTTAACAGCACTAACAATATAGAGTGTACCATTAAGAGACCTTTACTTTGAAAAACTCTAAATGTTTATTTCCCTAAGTGTCCCATACATCAATGCCGTTTATTTACATTAAAAATTTTGTAAACGTATATCACTCGTATTCATTATTATTTAACGTAAGGGACATGCTATCTTTGAAACTGTAGGCTTTATTGATTTTTTACTATATTAGCTGCAAAGAATGAAGAAATCTAAGAAACTTTGTCCTAGACACTTTTTACATAAAATATATAGTTAAAAAGTTATAGCCAGTTTTGTAAGAAAAATATCTTATTTTTGCTCTCCTGAAAACCTTAGTTTTGTCCCTTACGTTATTTCATATTTCCAGTATCGTATTGTGGAACGCGGAGAGGAAGGCAGGTATAGGTATTTAGGGTAAGCACCTACTTGAGGAACTCGTGGCCACGTAATAACAGTCGTACAGGTCGATCCATCAGTTTAAGCTACCCTAATAGCATTTAATGTTGGCAGTTGGTTGGGCCACGTGCACTTCGTTAGTTGGACAACGGTTAGGTTTGGCCATCTTATAGAGGTAGGGCCTACAACAAAGGGCCATTGTAGAATAATAGAGGTAGGGCCTACAACAAAGGGCCATTGTAGAATATCCTACTGAGGGCCATTGGTTGTTTTGCATTGTAGGGCCTTCTTAAGCAATATTGACAGTTACCCTACAGTTGGCAAACGGTTGGGGTTAGAGGTAGGGCCTACAACAAAGGGCCATTGTAGAATATCCTACTGAGGGCCATTGGTTGTTTTGCATTGTAGGGCCTTCTTAAGCAATATTGACAGTTACCCTACAGTTGGCAAACGGTTGGGGTTAGAGGTAGGGCCTACAACAAAGGGCCATTGTAGAATATCCTATTGAGGGCCATTGGTTGTTTTGCATTGTGGGGCCTTCTTACACAATATTGACATTTACCCTACAGTCGGCAAACAGTTGGGGTTTGGTTTAGTGTAGTATTACAGTAACCCAGCTGTGGGACAAAATAAATGTTATTAGAAATAAAAAAAAGTATTAAAATAAACCTCTTTTATTGAACAAAAATTAGGCAGACACTTAATAAATGTTCCTTAAAATTGAAAGTTAACAATTTAACTAAATGAACAGATAAAAATATTGTTTAATAATCAACCTTAGGAAACTAATTTAAATAGGTACAGTCAGCCGCACATCATTAGAACACCTTGGACTTGGGACGGACTGTATTACATAGCGCTGATGTTTCCAGAAGTGTTTCCACTGGCGTGCGGTTGACTGTCCTTTGCAATAGGCAGTTTTATCTAAATAATATGAATTCTAATAAAGTTACTTATACCAGGGCGGCTGAAGTTTTGAGCCAAGTACCTTCTAGTGTCATTATTGTCTCGCGCTGCTTACTACTAATTTGCGAATTCTTTAAAATAAATACCGAGTTTCATGTTGTTAGCATCATTGCACTTTTAGTAATGAATCAGTAAACATCATCATGTCTCAAAACGCGGATAAAACGCTCAGAGGGGCTAAAAAAGTGATGGTTTTCACACGCGGCCCCTCCCTAATATCAAAACCACCACTATTCAGCCCCCCTGGGAGGGCTTGATGGGCCGCGGATGACTGAGACATGATGATGTTTACGGATTAATTACAAATTAGTAGTAAGAAGCGCGAGGCAATAATGACACTTGAAGTTAGGCTCAAAACTTTTCAGTCGCCCTAGCTCTTGAGCAAAACTGTCAACTGAAGCCCAACCATGCTTTCAACCAGCCAGTTTAATGTTTTCAACACAATAAACTGGTTTAAATGACATTCTTACAATTTTAAAGGGTGGTATAAGGCACAGTAAAACTTTACTATTTTTAGTATGGATGGGCTAGAGTACATTTTTAGATGATTATAACCCCTTAATCTATTTAATGACTTAGCGTCATATTGACAAATGGCAAACATACAAATGTTTCATTTTCATTAAAACAAGGTAGAAGTAAACATTTTTTATCCAAAATGGATGAACAGATATAAACTTTTTTGGAACAACAAACCTTATAAATACCTAGAAGACTACTTTCAATAGGTACTTTGTAATAGTCAGTCTTGTCTACAAAACAATCGCAACCCAATTGAAATAAAAGACCATCAGAAATCTTTTCAATGGATTTTATCCTAACAATATCACCATCTTTGGTATTGAAGCACGAATTAATACTTACACTGCAATTATTACCTAAAATTATTTTATGTATTACATTCTTCTTTTTGACTATTGTTGATATTTGAGACTTTTCACTGATATATTTCAATTCACCCATTCTTTTGGCTACTTGTTCTAATGGGTGGTTGTGCGATCGAACCATTTGTTTAATTTTAGTCATAAAATTTTCAAAAGGAAAAGCGGAAAAATTGTCTAGCTTTCCAAAGTTCTCAACATCTGCTGTAAGATGTAAAAGATTGTGAAAATTGTACACAAGAAGTTCTTTTGTATATAGAATTGGTATGTTACGAACAAAACAATGCAATAATTTATTTGCGTACTCTCGCCATTCAGATTCAGCACACAAATCACCACATAATATATAAATTGAACAATGCAGTGTTAAAAAATGTTCATACAATTTCTTTGATATGATGTTATATAAAACTACAGGGCCTAGGTATAAAAGGAAAGATCTAAGTTCTGTAGCCTTCCAATATTTGAATAACTGTATAGGCCGAGGTTGTCTTGAAAACTCCGTAGGGTAATTGTTTTTACTAATTTCAAGCAATCTCTCCGATATTTGAGTCACTTTAAGTGCACTCAATTTACACTTTTTTGGTCCTTTTTCAATCCAAACACGGATCAACTTTTTCACTACTCCTAAGCACACTAAATGCATGTAATCCAAAGGTACTTGCGTCACTAATCCAATTTCAAGATTTGTAAGTACAGTCTTTGTTATCTGGTGGTCTTCATACAGTTGGTTGTGAACGGCATGATCGGTTCTAAGATTTAAGTTTGATTCATATTGCCATGTAGTCCTGCCGATATAAATACCTTCTTGGGTACATTTTTCACAGCCATACAGAGAATTATGAGATTTTATACACTTTAGAAAAGCTCTTGCTGGTGCATCAGCAACAATGCAACTAACTCTAAAAGCATATTTTTGTTCATTTAATGTAATGCCATTTTTTGTCAAATCAATACATTCGTCCACAAAGGGTTTTAGATAATTATTCACATCTTTTGGTTTTGTTTCGCCATAGTAAAGTCCAACAATAAAGGGATTTGTATTGATACTCTGGTCTAACACACATAAAATAGGCCAGAATGACTTATTTGTACTAGAGTGTACTGGCAAGCCATCTATATTAAGGCTTACAGATAAAAGTAAATCAATATTCATTTGACGCATTTTTCTGTCAATCATAGGATAATTTGGTCGAATCAAGCCACATGAAGCTCGCTGTATTATATGAGCGAAAAGTCCAAAATAAATATATGAACCGCCCCCACAATTTGTAACATTAACGTCCCTTGGTGTACGTAATAAAGTCCGCGAATCTTTAGGTAAAAATGGATGAAGTGGTTTTAAAATCTTCAACAAACCATCTACAGCAGAGTAAGTAATGTTATGCTCTTGAGACCATGACATAAGAGATTTGCTAAGATCAGTATCATTAAAATCTGCATTTTCAGTTTTACCAGTAGAAAAAATATTACGCGTCAAAGTGATTTTCTCAGAACCAAACTCATCAGAATAATCTTCCGATACACTATTATTATGATGTTCATTGATAAATGATGGATTAGTACTTGAATTACCACTAGTAACATTACTTTCATCATTTATCCTTAATTTACCTCTAAATTCAGTTTTTATTGCATTTCGATGACGCCTCTTTGTTCTTGCAGATAGTCCAGAATGTTGTCGTGTAGAGCTGCTGTTAATAGCTTGATCTTGTTCTTCTGTTCTCTCGTCCGCCATTTCGGTCTCTAGCAAACCTAAACCAGCTTGTTATGAAACCTGTAATTTCAGATTCAGTTGCTATCTCTGCCACCTTGTTTCTTCGCACAGCAGCTGTAAACGATACCGTACTTTAGCATTTGATTTAGAATAACACAATCCATAAAGTTATATTATACTACAAAATAGTTTATTTATGATAGTATAAATCACAAAAAAAATATATATATCTATTTTTTCAATTGACAGTCAAAATAATACCTATCATTACAATAAATATATTATTATCTAATATGTGTAATCTTCATAGTCATACACACCTATGATGACTTTAATCAATTGTAAATTTTTCAAACTGAACTTATTATTCTTTCCAGTCCAGTTACATTGTATTGCCAAAGAGTTGGTGAAAATGCGTTCCAGAATTCTTCTGGTAATAGTGCCAGTTCCTTTGCCACCAATATAGCTCAAATTATTTATCTGCAACAAAAAGTAAAATCAATAAGCAATTATAAATAAAAGCAAAACAATGTATGCATGTATGTATACTATATTATTATACATATGATAGTAGTATTATAACTACTTAGTATATTATACATCATCAGTGCGTCCAGTGGTCTTGCTTGCTTGTAAAGCTTGTATATTTCTATTAGAATATTAATAGACTTACCAATTGTTCTTTGTGTTCTTCTTCTTCAAGCCAATTTTTAATGTTTTCAAGATCATCAAGTGTTTTCAATGGCATGTCTATCTCTACTGGTAAAGTGGCTAATGCAGTTGAAGAAGAAGATGATGATATTCTCAATAAAATATCATTTTGAGTTTGCTTCAATTCCTCAATTTCACTTTTTATGTGTCCCAAACATTCGGCAATGATATCTAAAATAATAATAAAGTATAATGAATTTCTTTTAAAGAAGATTCCAAAACCATATAAATAAAATCTATCAAATGAAGTATAATTATCCATCCATAGTCATCTCATTGTTTGAAAAGTTTCACCAGAACATTTAAAACAATAATGTTTCCATTTTGAATTATGGGACAAGAAACTCTTTATCACCGATGTAAAAATTTAAAAAGTAATTTCATATTCTTGTAATATTTACCTAAAGAAGAATTTATTTTTTCCAAGACCGGTTTTTGTGTAAGTTTTGACTGCAATGTCGTTGGTGTGGTTTCTTCATTAGTTGGAGTTGGGTTATGTGAAGATATCGGAGAATCTGTAAAGTAGACACTATTATTATTATGATAATTATAAACATAATTTAAGTCATTTTGATGTACTACTAACACTCTATGGACCAAAAGTCTGAATTAAATGTTTTTGAATTTGAATAAACAATCTCACTGGACACCTGAAACTGTAAAAAACTAGCCAGCCACATGCCACATGTTACCTATCTCACACCCTAAAGTTGTCTGTAAAAAATTGCTGATAGCAATAAGGCCACCGCATTGTATACCAGTGCCCTGTTTATGAAAACTTACAAGCCTTGTATTACAAGCAATTTTCCTGTAATAAATTTAATTATCAAATATGTGTTTATCAAAACTACACGTGTAAATTACGAGTTACAGGGGTCATTATTTATTTCACAAGTATATTTTTACACTTGTATTCGTGATTTTGTTCATCAAAAATCCCCTGTAAGTTACAATTTGAAGAAAATCTTAGCAAATCCTGAGAGTGTCCGGCGATTCTCTATTTCGTCTTACACAAGTGTCGTGCTTAGTACCGCAATAAATTTTTAAATTTGATTTTCTTTCTTAAAATGTGGAGAAGTGACTCAAGCAATGATGAAAATATTAGAATAATGGAACCAAGAACCTAAGAACAAGAATTGACTACGGTCATTATGGAGAGACGACCTATGAATTTAACGAAAGGTTTCGACTTCAAGCTGAAAAATTGGAACAATTAATTAACATTTTGTTCAACAATTAATTCTCACAACAAGCATACTTACAAAGTAGCCCTTTTTAAATTTGCCAGCAGGTACCAGACCAAGCAACCGACATGTAATTCAAATATTCTTCCACTCTTGTATTTTTTTTGTTTGGACATCCTATCGCTAAATGCATCAAATAAAATGTATTTTTTGTCGCGAATCAGTTAAAAAACCATTATTTTGTTATCATTTCTAGACATTTTCCAAGAAATCGCAAAACCTTGCCTCAAAATTCTCTTCAAGTTTCAAATTATAAATAAATGGCAGGAATATGGAATACCTATTGTACTTTGTCGCTACTACTATTTTGTAATGTCCCGTCAACATTAGGCACAGACAATATACCATTCAGCCATGCGTTTGGTGGATATTCAATTAAAAACAAAAAAAATGGCGGGAAAAGAAAGCGCCATACATTTTTGATTTTAGAACTTACAAGTACTTAGAACCTACAAGTGTTCAATTTTACAAGCCCTGTAGATTTTTTTTTGATTAACGTAATTTACACAAACTTCCTTGTAAAGTGTAACTTGTGAACGTGTAGACTTGTGAGTTTTGATAAACAGGGCACAGATACCTGTATGTCCTAGTTTTAATAAAATTGTACATTCTGAATTTAGTACACAATAAAGTATATTGAACTGTAGGTACTCATATTGTATTGGGGTGATCTTTTGTTACCTACCAACAAAAAAATTTTGTAGAAGTCTTGGTGATGAACTGGTTGCACGTACTGGTGGTAAAATTATTTTTGGTGGAATTGGATATTTGATTTGACATTCATCATCACTTTCTTCATGGTCATCATCACTGTCAATTTGAAAAGGACGAACTTTCCTCTTCCTTTTCCATTTATCTGTTTCAATGTTTTCTATATCAGTGGAAGCCAATTCCGATTCACTTTCAGCCTTTTTACATTTTTGTCTGGCTTTAGATATGTCATCTGTAAAATAATATTTTATTATTATGGTGTTGTTAAATAGATACCAGGGCAGGGAATCCGCTTAATTACTCATCATTTTGATACTTATTGAGTATGAATCAGTTCTTGAAACTTTGACTAGGTTCTGAAAAGGGGTCGGTTTCCAGTCTAACCGGATGCAGCTGAGTAGTAGTATTTTACATGGAGCAACTGCCTATCTGACCTCCACAACCCAGTAACTGGGTAATACGATACCCCTTGGTTTTTTTTTTTTAATTTGTTTGATTTGCATACTTTGTTTCTTGTGTTTTATAGTTTGATTTTAAGTTTTATCACATATGTTACAGTATCTGCGATTAATACCCCTTGGTTAGACTGGTTGTCAGACTTTCGGGATTCTGACGACCCGTAACGACTGTCAAAGGCCCACGAATGACAGCCGGGACCAACGGCTTAACGTGCTTTCCGAGGCACGGAGGAGCCTCGGTATGAAAAAGAAAGAAAAGATGGTCACCCATCCGCGGACCAAGCCCGGCAAGCGTAGCTTAACCTGACGGATCGACCCGTGCGGCTGTTATTACTTAGCCACGAGCTCCACCACAACAATACAAATCTAAATTTAAAAAAGTACCTTTATACTTGGCGCCTAAACATCATACCATGAGGCTTACAAACAATGGATCGACTTGATATTGTTGAAATGGAAACGAAATCTTACTTACAGTGGTAATCTAACCACCACAATTTTTTTTTTCATGACTCGGTAAGTGCTGAGAAATGTTATAAATTATGACAAAACTATGAACTAAATAAACTTACAATATGTTACACTTCCTTCTACCAAAAAGAAAGATGAAAGCGTTTTTAACTAAACATAAATCTCACCTGTAGTAGGTATAATAATAATAAGTAGTAGTCTTATGCTCACCTGTTTCGTAAAAAGTACGTCGAATTGAATACACCGGCCAATTTTCATCTGGTACTGTTTGGGTCATTAGGCACTTGTTAAATTTGGAAATAATTTTGTGAGGCGGCCACAGACATTGTCTCTTTCGTGGAGTCATCCATTCTTTGCGGATGATGCCTACACTGTCATCTTGAAATTCTACCACCTTAAACATACTTAATCACTTCCTATAGTTATTTTTTTTAAATTCACTAGCTCTGCAAGCGAGCCAATAAAAAAAAGTACTCTGTGAAGCGAGCACTCAACAAAATGGCAGGCGCGCGCGTCGTACGTCGACGTCGTCGCCGCGCTGCGCTGACCCCCTCCCCCACACCCCCTGCCCTCTTCCTTTATAGCTGAATTCTTTTTTTACTTTACATGACATTTCTTACAAATGTTTTTACGAAGGCACCGCTAAATAGTATACTTGTTTACCATCTATAATTTAATTTATTATTTTAATAAACACGCACCAAACTTCATCACCATTTGCGAATAAAAGTCGAGTATTTAAACTTCCCAATTATTATTGTCAAAAATTGTCATTGCACTTTCCGTTGTTTTTTATTAATGACAGCAATGAAATAGAGGCAAAGTTTGAAGATCCGGGGTATCATACGACATTCAAGAGGTTAAAGTAGGAACTGTGGGTTCTTAAATAATGATCTAAATTGTCTAAACAGTTGCATTGGCCCAACTTTGGTAATTGCTTGGGCGTAATGATAATATTTTATTGCACTGGGCCAATGTTAGATGATATCTATTATGGCCTACGATAATACACTGCAGAAATGCCAAAAGTTTTTAAGTAACGGTAGGTAGTAGTAGCATTGGCGCCACGTTGGTAAATGGTTGGACGCTATGATAATATTTTACTGCATTGGGCCAATTTTAGTTGATATTTAGTAGGGCCTACGATTTTTAAACTGCAGAAATGCGGACAGATTTTAAGTAACAGTAGGTAGTAGTAGCATTGGCCCAACGTTGGTGAATGGTTGGACGTAATGATAATATTTTACTGCATTGGGCCCATGTTAGTTTTATGTAGGCAATCTAACTAACTATATCCCAACGGATTCCCCACCGTTGGCCAATTGATGCCAACATAAAATGCTATTAGGGTACGCTTGCCAGGGTTGGTTAGTGGATGGGTGACCATCTTTACATACCGAGACTCCTCCGTGCCTCGGAAAGCCGTTGGTCCCGGCTGGTCCCGGCAGTCATTCGTGGATCTTTGACAGTCGTTACGAGTCGTCAGAAGCCCAAAAGTCTGACAACCAGTCTTACCAAGCGGTATCGTATTACCTAGTTAATGGGTTGTGGAGGTCAGATAGGCAGTCTCTCCATGTAAAATACTGGTATTCAGCTGCATCCGGTTAGACTGGAAGCCGACCCCAACATAGTTGGGAAAAGGCTAGGCAGATTGACCTAGGAACTTGAAATTTTGCGGACGCCAAGATCACCCAGGCGAATGGGAAGTGAGGCTGCTGCCACGCTCGGTCGTCCAGGGCACAGAACAGATAAACCTCTTTATCTTTTCTGTGGTCCAGGGCCACTAGTTAGCGATGTCCACTAGTCCAGTTAGCGACTACATAAAATATCAAGCTATACATTTCCTTTTCCAGTATACGCTGATCTCACATTGTATAGGATTTCCGTTCAATGATAGGTCAGCTTAAACTGGAAGATTATAGTTTGATTATGTAGCCTTGTGTACAATGTACCTTTATGCTGTTGGCGTACCTATTTTAAATAAATAAATAAGTAACCTCTATTTATGTACTTCAGCTATTAGTTTCAGTTTCTTTATTATTCTTTAATTTATATAAGCATGTTGAAAATAGGTGATTTTTGAAAATTATGAATTGATTGATTGACGCTAAGAAGTAACTTACTGAAAAGCGCGGCAATTAGAGTATTTGGCGTCAAAAAAACGAATGAATTAAAATAAAACGTCATCTTGACAGAGGCGTTCCGAATACTCCAAAAGTTAACCAGTATTGCAAACATTTTTCTTACTTTTCTACCAGGGTTCGGCAAATACAATGTAGGTATGCTGATAACCTGCTGCTTGCTGATCCTTGCAATGTACGTGGATATCTTTGGCTTATCCGTGGTTCTGCCAGCGATAGCCTGTGATATGTCACTCAGCACTTCGCAACAAGGGCTGCTGACTGCGATACCTCTCGTAGGTAAGAAGTGTTTTCAGCTCGTTTATCTTGGCAGTTATCTCTCCCATTGTCAACTTGCCGTAAGAACCCTAAGTAAGACGTCTTGAGTTTGATTGTCAAGGTGAGCTAATGTATGTGTCATTCACTACAGCGTTAGAACTTTTTTACTGTGCACTCAACAACCACTTTTACCCGTTATTTAATCCATTTTCTGCTTTTGCAGGTGTGATCCCTCAACAACCACCTTTACCCGTTATTTAATCTATATTCTGCTTTTGCAGGTGTGATCCTATCGTCTTACCCTTGGGGTCTGTGCGCTGATACCAAAGGTCGCCGAAAAACATTACTAGTCGCCATGCCAATCGGCCTCGCCTTCAGTTTAGCAACAACCATGGCACCCAACTTCGTATCGCTGGCCGTTCTAAAGTTTATTTCTGTTTCATTATTATATTCTATTTTCCTTATTTTATGTCTTCCACAGGACACTGACATGCCCCCAATTTTCACGTATCTAAAAAAAACAATCAATTCTCGAAAAAAGCTACCACACACGAGCGTTAATACACAGAGTTGTTTATTATTTGACGGTTTCAGCTCAACATCAGCGAACGCCGCTGGCTTCGTCTTGCTAGCGGAGAGTGTGCCCAGCAAACATCGCAGCAGGTTCATGTTTCTGATGGCTAGCGCCACTCAGATCACGCAGCTCACCACTAGCTGTAAGGCCAATATGTGTTTACATACATTTGGAGAAATGGTTACCTACGTACTTGCCTATAATATGACTGCAACATTTTGTGGTCGTTGCGGAATATTTCAGCTTACAACGCCTACTCATTTCCGATGTTTTCATAGGGCAAAGAGCTTTTATTTATTTATTTAAATAAATACAAAATATCTACCTATTTACCAAATTTATTAGGTACATTTATTTGTTCCCCAGCCTTCGCTCTACCAATATTGAAGCTGACCTTCGGTTACAAGATATCCTGGCTGGGCGTTGTGTACAGACCGTGGCGGCTGCTGTTGCAAGTCATCTGCATACCAAGCGCGCTTGGTATCTTGTTTATTATATTCCTGAACGAAAGCCCAAAGTTTTTGCTCAGTAGGAACAAGAAAGAAGAGGCCTTGGAGGTTTTTAAGTCAATTTTCAAGAGTAACACCGGTTTTATGAAGGATAGCTATTCTGTGAGTATCTGAATTGTTCAGGGGTATTTAGGTACTTACTTAATAACCGTCTGAAGCTGAAGTGGGACTGGGCCGGACACGTTTACTGTATGTCGAAGGAGGTATGGGCAATATCTACCACCATGTGAGTCCTAGGAAACGTCCGACAACATCAAGGCAGACCCAGGAGAAAATGGCGATAGCTAGATGAGCTTGACACCTACAGACAGGATTAGTCCACACTAGCTCAAGACAGAGAGGAGTGGAAAGGAGAAAGGGAAGCCTTTGCTCAAAATTAAGTTACCGTCTTAGCTCACATGATAGACTATCCCATAGCATGCAATCCTACTTCAATAAACAAAACAGAATAATGATTCGAGCAAATATAAATAGGAATACTGAGAGCGATACTGAGTGAAGTAAATAAAAATCTCCTTTTTACAGGTAAGGCATGTCTGCCTCGAGGAGCCCCCAGTGGATAGTTCTGAAAGTTCAGTGCTGAAGAAAATGTGGAACCAAACAGCCCCTTTGTTCAAACCTCCTCTATTGAAGAACTCGGCCATACTTTACTACATATCGCTAACTGCATACATGACGTAAGTTTTACTGCCTACGTGTAAATTCATTCATAACTTTCACCTAATTTCTAACACTATCCTTACGCTTTTGTTTTACGCCGGGACAGCATGCCCTAGATTGCCCTAGAAGGACATATTGGTGACCATAATGGTAATGTTCTTCAGAAAGGTCAGGTGCGTCGTACTCACAAGCAACCAGCGTGAGTGTATGACCAGACGAATGAATGTAAACGAAGCAAGCAGGAGTATGTAGAATTGTAGTTTCTAGTTTCTGCCTACCAGAAACAGAAACCTGTACCCCCTCCCCCCCCCCCCCTCCCCCTTCCCTGTACCTGTGTCCTTTGTAGGCAGAAACTACAGAAACAAACTAAGTTTGCTATCACCCTTCCTCTGGTTCTGTCTTCGTTTGGTCCAAACCCACCTTCACTCACTCATTCACCACTCACTACACCATACATGTATAAAAATTACAATACACTATACCTACACGTTTAAATTTAACACACATATTATGTCAATTATATATTATGTTTAAATGATTATTTTATTTATTTTAGAAGAACATTCGATTATTGTACTACCTACTCATTATTACCTAATCTTGTAAGACGAAAGAGACTAGTCTCCACGACACAGGGAATCCCAGTGTGGAGGCTAGTGTTATGTGAATATTGAATGCTTAGTTTTTAAACAATAAAAAAATTAATAATTATGATTACATATTTTTGAAATTGCTCTTCTTCCAGGTCAACGGGCTATACAATGTGGGTGCCAACTATAACAAACGCATATTTTACCGGCGGGGAGCATCACCATGGTCGCACTTTCTGTGAAGTGGCGAGTCAGAGTATACAAACTCATTCTAATAGCACTGTAAGTGTCTGAAACAGTTCTATAACGAACCAATTGAATTTTATGTATCATTTTCTCAACTGCTCAGTTTCTAAAAAAAACTCTTTTACAAAAAAAAAAACACTACAAAGTGAAAAATAACTTTAACTTCGGAAGTCGGTGTCTTTGGTTTTGTATTTTTGTTTTTGCCACCGACTTCCAAAATTAGTTATTTTTCACTTTGTAGTGTTTTTTTGGAAGTCGGTTGTTTTTTTTTTAAGTTTTTATTTTTCACTTTTTGTGTTTCACATTTGCTTACCCCTTCACAGCGTATCGGCGTGATGTTATGTTATGAACTGGTGTAAACAATATACAGACTTGAGATTTCAGCAATCCCAGTCCATTTGCTATCATTTAATGAGGAGTTCCGTCGCCTATCTCCGAAGTTCTTCGTCAGATCTTCACTAAATAGAAATGGGACCACTCCGAGAAAGTACTTTTCCAAAAACTACCCAAATCGCTTCAAACGTGCCTATAAAATCTCTAAGGTCCAGCCATTTTCGAGTAATCGGAGAACATACCTACATGAAAAAAAAAAGGTTCCGACGAATTGAGAACCTCCTCCTTTTTGAAGTCGGTTAAAAAACCAAATAAGTACTTCTCCACTAAATAAAATTTATTTAGTGGAGAAGTACTTATTTGTTTTTTTATCTCAATAGATTTAATCTATTGAGATAATGACGTAGGAAAAGCTAGTCAAGTCCAACCAAGTCCAACCTTGTTATGAGCTGCCAACACATTGAACTTAAAAATTACCATTTACGGATTACCTATATTCTAAAATAGAAACCAATGGAATCAGGTAGGAAAAATATTAATTAAATTCATTATTTTCACAGGAATCTGCAGACTGCACCGGCAGGATCGAGCCGAAGGCACTGTACGCAACTATGATATACTCTGGAAGTGCGGGATTTTTATTAATCCTCTTGTCATTCATTGTGGCGCTTGGCAAAAAAACGATAACACTCTTAGTGTTCACTATTTCGTCTCTCTGCGGTATCATGCTGCTCTTCATCAGAGTCCCAATGCTAAGCATTGCGTTGTTTTTCATATTCCTCTACGTTACGTTGATCTTGGGCAACGTTAATACGTATTTAGTCGAGTTGAACCCTACCCATTTAAGGTTTATATATTTTTTTATGTTTTTGTACTTTTGTTTTATTTTTTCGTAATTTTTATAAGTCGCATCTCCTTGTTGAAACTTTGGAGATTATTGACTTATCAAACTACCCCATGATACGACTGCTTAACTGAAATGAAATGCAGAGTGAAAAGACTGCATTTAATTTCAGTTAAGAAAAGTTGTAAACATAAATATTTCCATAATTACTGTGATTGTTATTACAGAGGTATGACGACGTGCCTGTCGGTGGTGGTAGCCCGAGGCTCCGGCTTTTTCAGTGTGCAAATCATCGCCAGCCTGCTAGAAGACTACTGCACGCCCACGTTAGGCGGATACGTCGCCCTAGTCATCTGTAAGTAGAAATAAGAACGGAGGCATAAAAGAAATAATAATGCAAGAAGCCACAACCTATTGTGACTTTCCAAGGCTGCTAAGGCTGCATTAGAGAAATATAATAGTTATTTAAATAATGGCTGTGGGATGAAAATGCATTTACATTAAACATTTATAAAAAAAAAAAACTTTTAATAAGAGTGCTTCAGAAATTACAACGTTGACAACGGGACTAGTTTCCAACTGCAACAAATTAATAATTTTTTATTCTCATTGTTTCAGCTGGACTAGTTGTTGCATTTCTCTTGCCACCAGATCGGAAATCAAAAGGAGAGAGAGAAGAATCAAATTGAATGAAATGAAGCACCGCACCGCATCCGTAGCACCAACGTTTAAGATATAATATACTTAAAGCAATAATTGATTGTTAGTAATTTAATTGTCTAGAGACTGTTAATACTATAACTAAGTACCTACCTACTTTCTTACTGTATATTTCACTAAAAGCATTAAAATTATTGTTTTACTTCCAAAAGAAATACTTGATGACATTATTTAGAGAATTTACTAAAATAAAGAGTTTAATTTAATTTAGTTTAATTCAACAAATAACATCACGCCTGTAATCTCCGAAGGGTTAGGTTTCCGAGTAATTGCCATGTAATGTAGGGGGTGAGTCTATTGTGCCAACAAATCCAAATACGGCCTTTTACTATGATAAATTCCACATAGAAAAATCAAATAACACTTTGCCTGACCTGAGAATCAAACCCAAGATTTCATGCTCAGCAATAGCGCTTATGGCCACTAGACAAAGGTTAACAAATAATGTACAGACGCCAGCAGGTCAAACCATCCGAAACTTCCAAAATTTTCCCAATCAACCTTGAACCTTAGCCTTAGCGATACAGATGAAAATCTATTAAAGTTTGGCAGATTGTAGTAGCTTGACGTGCTGGCGTCTGTACTACAAAAAAAAACATCACCCATCCCCTAAAAACTACTAATTAGATTAAGTGTGAAAATGATGGGTGATCTGGTAACATTTTCATTTTGTGACTGTCGGACGGACGATCTGTCAAAACATTAACTGTCATTCATTTTAGTGAAACGGCTAGCGAAATGTCTGATTGTGCCGGTGATAATTCAAAACCACGAGTTGTGGTTTTAGGAGGTAATTAATTTCTTTTACATGGAGTAAATATGCTGGAATCTGCAACGAATTCGACGGCATTGAAATTGCATTTACTACTGCGAAGTGACGTGTTTTTTTTTTTTTATTCTTGTAACGGTCTCTTCAGTGTTAGTCATCCGGCATGTAAGGATTCTTTTTCGTTGGTTGACGGAGTGATTTTGATTCAGGGTGCGGTTTCATCGGGCGGAACCTGGTGGAGTACTTGATAACCAATGACTTGGTGAGCGGTCTGCGCGTCGTGGACAAAACGCCGCCGCAGCTGGCCTTCTTGAATCCAACACATAGCAAGATTTTTGAAGACTCTCGTATAGAATACAAAAGCGCGAATCTTATTAATCCCAGTAAGTATAAATTATTTATTGTAATTTAGTTTCAGCTTACATTATTCTGTTATGTTGGAAATTTTCTTACTGGAATTATTATTTTATCTAAAGTAATATAATGGTCCTTGCTTGAACTCTGTTATTGAACGTATATTCAGGATTGCTCAACTATCCACCAAAATTCTAAGCACATATGGTACTGTAAACTGTGCTGTGCACTTACTGTGTTGCAATATTATATTATCACTTTTGTTTTGCATACAAGTCAAGGACAGTCAACACATCAATTTCAACTTTCTCACTATCTGCAAAACAACTACAGATAAGATAAAAACTCTTTTCAGCCTCACACAAGTCATAACAGTCTCGTCATAAAATTATAATTCATGCTATGTTTAAAATGTAACATAATGCTGTAGAAAAATAATAGCCATTCTAATTTGTCTACAGTATCACAATTATTATAGACATTTTCTGAAAGCAAATGTCATTATTTTCTTTTGAGATGTACCTGACTTAACCTAAGGTGAAACAGTACCTTTCTCAACGCATCTCATAATATGTACCAACCTTTAGCCTCTACCACCAGGCAAAGGATTTTTATTGTCAAGTGATTTTGTACCATGTCTGATGCAACTCATCATCTGCCTAGCCTTTTCCTAACTATTTTGGGGTCGGCTTCCAGTCTAACCGGATGCAGCTGAATACCAGTATTTTACATGAAGCGACTGTCTATCTGACCTCCACAACTCAGTTCAAGATATTTAATCTGTCCAGTCGATTCTTGAAGCAGTTCAGTGAGGGAGCCGTCACAACATTTTCCGGGAGCCTATTCCATGCAGTTACAACTCGGTTAGACAAGAATTGCTTCAAAGGCTTTTTCTTTGATGAATTTTCCCATAACTTTAGGGAATGCCCACGCTAATGTTTGTTGGCATTCATGGTGTAAAGGTCTTGAAGGCTGGGTACTTCGTAGTGTTTTGTAAGTATTTTGTATGTCTCAATAAGCCTACCCCTTTGTCTACGCTGTTCCAGTGTGATAAGGCCAAGGTCTTTGAGGCGCTGTTCGTAAGGTAGATTACGCATGGTGCAAACCATCTTGGTTGCCCTTCTTTGTACATTATCAAGTAGAGTGATGTCTTTTTTTGAATATGGGTCCCAGATGACATTAGCATATTCTAAGAGTGGTCTTATGTAGGTCTTGTACAACCTGACAAATGTCTCGGGCGTCAGGCACTTGAATGCCTTGCGGATGATGTAAAGTTTTGAATTTGCTCTTTTGACAATACTGGATATGTGTGCTTCCCATTTTAGGTTGTTGGACATAATAACACCGAGATCTTTTCGCGACTCAACAGAAGAGAGTTTTTGTAGTCCGAGGCTATAACTTTTTCGAGGATTGTTTTTACCTATGTGTATTTGTCAACATTCAGCGTTAACAACCAGTCCTGAGTCCATTTGTATATAGCGTCTAGATCATTTTGGATATCTTGCCACTGGTCATGGGGATTCCCAAAAAAACTTTGTATCATCCGCAAATAACGACAATGGCAGGCGGAGCGTGTTTTTCAAGTCTGTGAGGTATATAATAAATATCAGTGGACCGAGTACCGATACTTGAGGAACACCGCCGAGCACTATACGAGCAGTAGAAAGAACGTCTCCAATACGCACACGGAATGTTCTATTGGTACGAAAATCACTTATCCAGGCTAATACACTGCCGCGTTGGCATGGTTGTCAGACTTTCAGTCTCCTGACAACCCGTAACGTCAAAGATCCACAAATGGCAGCCAATCTGCAGGAAATCTAACTTGAAAGATGTATTGATGTTTAATGTGATTAAATTATGTAGGTAAATACATATTTGTTGTAGCCGCGTATCATATTTTTATCAACATACAACCTGACAAATGACCTGCAAATTGCAAAAAACGTAAGAAAATTTGAATTTCGTGGCTACTACTGCGGATCCCCCTTAAGGAGTTGTATTATTGATTTTAATGATTATAATGCATTCTACTTATTTGTTACGGTTGAGAATCATACTTTTATCAACATACACCCAGACACTGAGCGATAAATTGCAAAAATCATAAGAAAATTTGCGTACTACTGTATCGCTTCCCCCTTGACTTGTCCTGCAACTATTTATGGTACAGCCCCTGGTCACCTCAATGTTTTTCTTGACATCCAGTCAGTCAAATCTAAAGTTAACTTCGACTTTATTGAGAATGTTACATGAGAACTCATAAACTCGTGCTCAAGAGAAAGATACACAAACCTCAAACAACAAATATTAATTTGTTTAATGGATGTAATAAATCATGATAATGCACAAAATAATCACTACTTTGTGACAGACAAATTAAAGTCCACACAATTAATTGTTACCGTCCAGTGTCCTTAAATATATTTGAGTAATACAATTAACTTCTGTAGTGGCCTCTGATTATGTTATCAATGTACCTACAGGATGATTCATATCCATTCTGTAGTATTTTGTCATATTTATCACTGTGGCAGTTTAATTTGTAACATTTCTAATTTATTTATTGAATGTGGTAGCAGCATAATCATCCTTGTAATGTTCCCACTGCTGGGACACAGGCCTCCTCTCCGTGACAAAAAAATTAAAACATGTTGCTTGTACTCGTAGAAGAATCTGACAAAAGATCGGATTGATTGTATTTATATCAGTAAGATGGTTTTTAAGTGTTAAAAGAATTTTTAGAGGTACTTCGTGATTTTTTTTTTTATCGTATCAAATTAGTTGTGTTATGTTTTCAACACACTGGTGCCGATTCTGTTGTGCACAAACTAAACTTAATTTAGGCTATTGCTAACTTTTTCTCTCTATTATGACAAGAAAGGGACGGAAGTAAATTAGAGCTGTCAAATTAGTTAGAACTAATTTTTCCATAGACATTTAGACGACACGTAAAAACATGTCGACTAAAAACACGGTGAAGCCGCAAGGCGTGAACTAGTTTGACATCTCCAACTTAGTTCATATCTATAGCCGTCCTTTTCTCGCGCTGCCTGTTAGTAAAAGATAGCGATTCTCTAATTTTAGTTTAGTGCGTTCACAAGAGAATCGGCACCACTATCTAACTAACATAAATCCTGAAGAATATCATATATTTTTCTGATTTTGTTTAAGCTGCAGTGGATCATAATTTCATAATACTTTTAGGCATTATAAAACTTGCGTTTAGGTCCTATAGTCCCGTTAAAAGAGTGTCCATGGAGTTTCTTGCCCGTTCTTCTCCATAGGAGTCTTACTACGCTTTGGAATGGTCAACTAGCTTCATGATTACGAATGACCGACATCTTAGACAATTCAAAAGTGTCTGTAAATGCTTTAATTGAAGTAAATGCTTTGAGTTCTTGATTACAGAACACGTTGGAACACAAGACGCGTACATTTCGTAATAGTAGCCTAATTAGTCCACAGCTAATTACTTACTTATTCTTACATGCATGCTGCTATTGCGTGATCGCATGTATGCATATAAATAAATAAATAAATAAATAAATATGTTTGGACATATCACACAACGCCATCTAGCCCCAAGCTAAGCAACCTAATGCTTGTGTTATGGTAACGAGATGGCTGATAAACTACTTATATACATTTTTTTTTTTTTTTGTAAATACATACATGTTATAGATAGAAAAACACCCAGACTCTTAACAAATACTTGTAGGTCGTACAAATATTTGTTCCGTGCGGGAATCGAACCCGCGACATGCTGCGCAGCAGTCAATCGCTCAACCACTGCGCCAACCGTGTCGTCAAAACATAATTATATGATGTACGAATAATATTTGTCATTGCGATTTGTGATGCCTTTTGAGTCCGAAACATGTAGACCGCCCCTTAGACAGGAGAAAAACTTTGATGAAAGTCTAGATTTTGGGTTGAAACCTAGCTCTGAATAAAATAACTAATTTGACAATCCATTTCTTGACATTTCAGTTTGACATCATTTAATTTTGTAATTTTTGTTAATAAACCACGTTATTTAATTATGTAGCATTCTAATGATTGCAAATTAACTTCAATTTATTTCAATAAAACTCTAATGTATAAGCCTCTATTTATAAGCCTGTAACTTTCGCATGCCTACTGCAGGTGAGATGTCTGTGTACCACCCATAAATTATAACAGCTTTGTAAAACCACATCTTTAGCGAATAAATGATTCTATTCTATTCTCAATCACATTGTTTACCTATTACTTATGGTAAGAGCCCAATCTAAGTCAAAGTCAAATCATTTATTTCAAATAAGCAGCACATATTGGCACTTTTGAACGTCAAAATTTACAAAACTAAGGAATTGATTCTAGTCGCCCCTTTCAAAAAGGTAGTTTCGTATGGAAAACAATGGGCAAGAAACTCCACCTACTCTTTTAAAATTGTTATACATTATTTTCATTTATGTGAAGACGTGCATCGTCTTCACATAAATGAAAATAATTTAAATTTTTTACTATACGACGATAGGTAACAATAATTAAAATGCAACTAAACTGATACACTAATCCATCCATACCTACTAATATTATTATAATATTATAAATGTGAAAGTACCTAACCACAGTATATAATGATACAGTAGTTTATCTTCATTGAAAACGGCCGAAACGACGCGCTTCGAAATCTCAGTCAGTCTCAGTTGCGCAACAGTTCGAGTGCGCGGCGGTTACTCACGGACAGGCACGTATTTATCTACAGAGCGGCCGGAGATAATTAATTCAAGGTCACTGCTCAGATAAACTACTAGCTTTATTACTCCTGAGACCTAACTGTCTGCCCGTCTGTTACCTCTTCACACCTAACCTAAACCACCGAAACATCCGTTTTGAAATTTGACAGCTAGGAAGCCCGGGACCTGCACCCTAATTGCGTAACACTTATCGGAGTTGGTTTCATTTTGAAACAAATTGCTAATCTATTGCTTCATATGTTCGAAAAATTTGTCTGCTCGACAACATAAATAACGCAATGAAGTTTGTTGAACTGTCAAAATGAAACCAACTCCGATTGATAATGTGTTACGCAATTAGAGTGCTGGACATAATTATGAATTATATTACACGCTGAAGCATGCACGCTACAGATCAAGATACCTTTTCCAGTAAAGCTGATCTCGCATTGTATAGGCTTTCCTTACAATCAGAGGTCAGTGTAAACTGGAAATGTATAGCTTGATGTGTAGCCGTGTGTACCTATTTATTAAAAGCTACTATAAACAATTAGCTGGCATTTAGCTCGGCATTTACCTCATGGTGCATTGTCGGGTGAATGGCCAAAGCTTTTAAAATTTCACCCCTCTGAACTTCGGCGGATTATTATAGGTATTATGTGGTCTAGCGAACTCGTTTAATCAAGCTATGTTTAACTTAAAATGTGTAACCTGTGTTGCTTCGATTTTGTAACCTGAGACGTGCAAAACCATACAACTGCCTTGTGCTGTCTTTCCTTCATCCTTGTCAATAGGCCCCAGTCATGTAGGTATTTGATACAATCTCGGAAAGTGAATAATGTTGAATCTTTCAAATCCACACATTTCCTTGGTTCAGGGCTGTTTTCCCGACCCTCAGAAGGCGGACCGGGCGTCGGCGGAGGGCGGACAACGCCCTCTTCCAGCCCCCGTAAACAGGTCCGGAGGGACGGTGGACTCGGGGACGTCCGCCGGCCCCCATCCAAATGGACCCGAGGCGGCGGTGCGTAGTGTTCCGCGCGCGCCCCTATTGGACGTTGCGGGGGAGTCCTACACCACACTCCCCTCGCAGGCCTGAGGAGGCCCGCAAAGGCGGGCCGGCACTAGCCGGGGATCGTGGAAGGTGCACAAGTTCCTATGACCCCCGGTCCAGGTGTGGGAAGGGAACACTGGGGTAGTTTTTAGTCAGTAAGAGTCTGACAGACCCCTCCGCTCACCCCAGGGCGGAAAATCCTCATGGATGCCCCCCGCCACATCCATGAGGATTTTCCACCCGGCAACAAAAAAAAAAGGGGCTGTTATACAAAAGTTGGTTAATTTTGGTCAAGTTCCAATACTCTTGCACCCCGGAAGCCTGTAGTACGGCTCAAAATTGTGGACAAAATGTATAATCTCGGTCAAACAAAGCCGATGGATAGCTGCTGTTACGAGACAATATTTCCAATACAATTCTCTAGCCTAAAATTTGCCAAAGCACTGTCCAAAGTATGCCCTGCATTCGACACTCAAAAATCCGCCAACCGTCACCACTCACGTCATCCTCGAATCGTTCAGTGTCATGTGTCATTCCACTCCCAGATTATAACAAGTTATTTGTGTATCCTTTTTCGCGCTGTTACAAATAATACAAAAAGAATTATGTAAATGTGTGCACTAGACCTCGACTGACGTACACCGGTCGACTTGTAGCTGTAATGCAGAGAGTGGGCCAAATATTTCGGATAGAAAGTCTTAGTTTTACAGACAAACTAGATGTTTTCCTCCTAGAGTTGCATCCGCCGAGTTATGAGACCCGCTTTGCGTTCTTTGTCTTATTCCCACACCATTGCTGCACTCGCCTGAAAGCATCCTGAAAGTGATGGATATATCAATAGAGTTGGAGCTCGTGGCTAAGTAATAACAGCCGTACGGGTCGATCCATAAGGTTAAGCTACGCTTGCCGGGGTTGGTCCGTGGATGGGTGACCATCTTTACATACCGAGACTCCTCCGTGCCTCGGAAAGCACGTTAAGCCGTTGGTCCCGGCTGTCATTCGTGGATCTGACAGTAGTTACGGGTCGTCAGAAGCCCGAAAGTCTGACAACCAGTCTTACCAAGGGTTATCGTATTACCCAGTCACTGGGTTGTGGAGGTCAGATAGGCAGCCGCTCCACATAAAATACTGGTATTCAGCTGCATCCGGTTAGACTGGAAGCCGACCCCAACATAGTTGGGAAAAGGCTAGGCAGATTGATTGACTTGTAATTCGACGTATTCCTGGACGTCTTATTAGAGTTAAAATGCAACAAATAAAGCCATCTTCTACAACCCAACCACAAACTACCTAACAACTTCAAACCTAAATGGTCTACCGAAATTTTTTATCTTTTTTGTAATTTTTGTCTAAGAAAAATATAAATTACGAAAAATAAAATGTTTAATTAGTGATCTTTGCCAAAGTTTAAGCATTTTTTCACTTTTAATTTTTAACAAAGATCTGCTATGACAACAGCTGTGATAATAACTTAAATTCCGTAAGTCGCGCCGTAAATCATTTTTGAATCGTATTTTTCATAAAAAAAAAACTAACTCAAAAACTATTAAATTTCGGTTGAACATTTGGTGGCTTAATTTGTTGCATCTTACCCTACTATGACGTCCTGCACGGAAAACGTTGAATTACAAGTAACCCTGTATATCTCAGAGTTGTCATATTAGCTGATATGACTTTTCTGGCCATAACATTTTGCCCCTAAAAATAACAACCTATATCGTTATTGGTCCGTGGATGGGTGACCATCTATACATACCGAGACTCCTCCGTGCCTCGGAAAGCACGTTAAGCCGTTGGTCCCGGCTGTCATTCGTGGATTTGACAGTAGTTACGGGTCGTCAGAAGCCCGAAAGTCTGACAACCAGTCTTACCAAGGGGTATCGTATTACCCAGTCACTGGGTTGTGGAGGTCAGATAGGCAGTCGCTCCATGTAAAATACTGGTATTCAGCTGCATCCGGTTAGACTGGAAGCCGACCCCAACATAGTTGGGAAAAGGCTAGGCAGGTTGATCGTTCTATAGAATTCGCAGCCGTAGCTCGGTCTATTAGAAAGACATCTCTTTCTACTTCATAGCTAAGTCATCTGTGTAAGCTGAAACCTCCATCGATTGCCCTCTTCAAGGATTTATATAATTTTATTTTCTCTGTGTGCTGCACTTTATGTTAACCAATTGGAAATAGAATCACTCTTAAAATGGACCCACGTGCATTAGGTTGGGTGAATCATAAAATTTTCGAGTTAGTAATACGTTTAAAATTAGCGTACCTACTCCATTGTCAGTGCATACCTTCCAAACTAGAATCAAGCACAAATAATATGAACACATTGTCTTTGTCGCATTGTTAAGTCTAATCATAGGGAAAAATAAATTTTTCCTCATACAAGTCATACACAACATAACAACTAGACGTGAGGTATCAAATGTCAAGCTATTTAAGATAACACTATGGGAGAATTGCAAAAAACATTAGTAGTAGGTAATTTATTGGCACTCAAACGATTGATTGATTATTTTTAATGTGAGGACTATGTGTCATTGTTTTTATTTTTTCTCAGTTAGTTTTAATGATAGTCTGGCAGTTTCAGTAATTTATGCTGCCTACCCAAAATATATATTTTAATATATATTTTTTTTTTTATTTTTTGGCATATTTTTTTTTTCTTTTCTTTCTTTTTCTTCTTTCAGTACGCCACAATCTAGGTCTGCACGTTTTTCTTTTTTAGTAATTCAGTTTAGTTTAATTTAATAAAAAATAAAAACGTTCGAGGAAGTTTTTAAGTCAAAAATATAGATAGGTCTTTACCTATGAAATTGCCGTTTTGTATGAAAAAATTTAAACGAATTTTTTTCATGAATTTTTTATTTGTATTAATCGAAGTAATCACCCATGCAATCAATGTATCTTTGCCAACGCAGTGGCAGTTTATTGATGCCCTTCTTAAAGAAATCAGCTGGACGGGAGGCAACAAATTCTTCAAAGGCATTTTGTACTGCCTCTCGGGTATTGAATTTTTTTCCCGCCAAGAAGTTATCCAAATTCTGGAAAAAGTAGTAGTCTGTAGGCGCAAGGTCTGGTGAGTAGGGCGGATGACGGAGAGCTTCCAACCCCAGTTCTTGCAACTTGGAGACCGTCTGCTGTGCAGTATGAGGTCGCGCGTTGTCGTGCAGGAGCAGCGGAGACGAGCGATTGACCAATGCTGGTTGGAGATGTGCCAGCTTCTCCATCATTGTGTTCAGTTCTTCACAGTACACATCTGAAGTAATGCTCACCCCGTTTGGTAAGAAGCTGTGATGAATCACACCGGCGCTAGACCACCAAACAGTGACCATCACTTTTCTAGGGGTAAGTTTTCGTTTCGGGCATTGTTTAAGTGCTGAACCAGGATCCAACCAACTTGTTGAGCGCTTGCGGTTATCAAACAGAATCCATTTTTCATCGCAGGTAACAATGCGGTTCAAAATTCCTTCATTTGTGTATCTGTTGAGCAGTGCAAGGCACGTCTCGACGCGTACTTCGCGCTGGCGATCATTGAGTTCGTGGGGCACCCATTTGTCAAGCTTTTTTACCTTGCCAATTTGACGCAAATGGACCAATATTGTTTTGACGCTAACGTCGAAAGCTGCTGTTAATTCAGCCGTAGATTGTGTATCAGCAGCTTCCACAATCGCCTTTAATTCGTCATTGTCGACCAAAGTCTTCGGACGACCGCGAGGTTCATTTTTCAGGTCGAAATTTCCAGAACGGAAGCGAGCAAACCAATAATAAGTGGTGCGTTTGTTTGTAGTGTTAGCTCCGTAAACGTCGTTGATGTTGTGTGCCGCTTGTGCCGCGTTGCTGCCACGACGGTAGGTACTCATATTCCATAATTACTCGAATTTTTAACGTATCCATGATGACGAAAAAGATTGAAATGCGATGAAAATGTAACACTAATCAATAAACAAATTACTACTTTTGGAAAAAAAAAATCTATGTTTTTAAAATAAAATTAATTTAAAATTAGAATTCTTAGCCAAACAAAAATTATTTTGATTTGAAATGGCCAGTACTGCAGAACGGCAATTTCATAGGTAAAGACCTAATATTTAGATGCTAATAACTTATGTCGTACGCAATATTTCTTTATAATAAAAACTTACGGACCTAGTTTTTCATTATATCTACAACATTTCCAAAAATTATGAAACATAACATTACATCACGCCTGTATTACTGTTTGGTGGGGCAGAGGCAGAGGTGTCAGTACTCTTAGTGCAAGTTTTTAGGTAGCACTTAGTGTAAGCACAGAATACATAATAGAACAAGTACAGAAGATTCACTCCGCAAAATCATTTAAATAAATAGCGACTCTTGCTACGACACAATAAAGTGCATTTCAGGTCGCACAGCGTTAATTACCTACAGTTATATTCACCTAGAAGTTGCCTCTCTATCGCGTAACTCTTTCCTTCCGACTCGTTAGGGTTGTGTAGTCTTTTACGACGCGGCGCGTGAGTGAGTAGCCAACTAACGTGCGAGCCGGCCAGTGCGCGGCAGCCCACACTGAATTAGCTCGACAAGTCGAGCCCGCACCGCGTACTTGTAACTTATCTCTGTATGACAAATGATTATAATTTACGCGGCGCTCGAGCCGATTAAAATTCTACTCATCGATACCATAAGGGAAATCTCCCACACGATAAAAAAATAAGCTTAATTTATAATGGTATTTATTCATGGGATGTTGACCGGGCGTGTTAATATTCAAAATGACTCGTGCGCATGCACTGAATACTAATGAGTTATTGAACAGTCCAATTGTTATGATTGTCTTTACCAATGAGGATATTTAGGCAGGAAGGAGCACAGGAAAATTAAGTTATAAAGTAGTGTTTGTAGGTATTGTAAATGTGATAGAGGGGGGTCCTTACCACACCACCGCGACACCACATGGTGTGGAGCATCATGGGAGTCAGTTGAATTGAACTACTGCGGTTTCGCTGCTATAGTTTCGCGGCGGAGGTGTGCTAGGCTCTAAATGTCATTGTAAGTGAATAAAAATAAATATAACGTTTCCTGATTAGCCTAGGAAAACAACAAAGTCGATATTAGGTTACTAGTTTATTATTAATAGTATTACTTATTTTATTATTTTTAGTTTGTAGGTATAAAGGTACTGCAAACAGAGGGAATTTGAGGCTCCTGCTGCATGTACAGTCAGCAACAAAAATCGATTAACACTTCAGTTTTTTAAATCCCAATTATTGAGCAAGATATTTAATTAAAATCGGAACAGAAGTAAAATAATTTAAAGATCTACTAGACTCTTAGATATTTTAGGAAAAAAGGAGATAATCAAATAATTTTATATCAATTTTCATGATGTGTAAAAGTAGCGGTGTTAATCGACTTATGTTGCTGATCGTACCTACTCGTATCAATCTACCTAGCCTTTTCCCAACTATGTTGATGGGGTCGGCTTCCAGTCTATACCAGG
Organism: Cosmia pyralina; assembly: GCA_946251885.1. Classification (NCBI taxonomy): domain Eukaryota; kingdom Metazoa; phylum Arthropoda; class Insecta; order Lepidoptera; family Noctuidae; genus Cosmia; species Cosmia pyralina. The sequence goes on from OX276351.1 coordinate 25,034,520, forward strand.
TGCAGCTGAATACCAGTATTTTACGTGGAGCGACTGCCTATAAGACCTACACAACCCAGTAACTGGGTAATACGATACCCACCCCTTGGTAAGACTGGTTGTCAGACTTTCGGGCTTCTGACGACCCGTAACGACTGTCAAAGATCCACGAATGACAGCCGGGACCAATGGCTTAACGTGCTTACCGAATCTCGTTATGTAATGATGGTCACCCATCCACGAACAACCCTGGCAAGCGTATCTTAACCTGATGGATCGACCCGTGCGGCTGTTATTACTTAGCCATAGCGCTACATGTACCTACTCGTATATTAAAACGGATGTTTCGGTCTGCCATTTACTGTCCAAAAACTTGAGTCGTTTCTATTTGATTGATTTACCCATTTCCAACCTGCACCCTAATTGCGTAACTCACTATCAATCAGACAGAATCTGAATGATTTTAAAGTTTCATTGTTATTCTAATCTATTGCTAAAAAATTGTCTTCTCAACAACGTACCTAAATAACGCATTGAAAACTGTCAAAATTAAACCCATTCCTACTGTAATATTATGTTACACAATACGCAATTGCCCCACTGAACCGCGCATAGAACCGAAACTTGGAGACGCATAAAAACTGTAGGGTATTACGCGAGTTACATACGAAGCATTATTTATTTGTCCAAGATACAGTTTACAGATTTTATCATCATCTGCCTAGCCTTTTCCCAAATATGTTGGGGTTGGCTTCCAGTCTGACCAGATGCAGCTAATTACCAGTACTAGGTAACACGATACTCCTTGGTAAGACTGGTTGGGTAGCCTGAATTTTATATCAAGCCCATTTTTTATGGAATCCCAAATCTGCCGACACCGTCATTTCCATAGGCATTTTATTAAATGCATAAATGTAACATAAGACATGCGTATACGTCGCACGTGGCGCCGAATCCTCGATAAGTCCTCATATTTGTGCATACAATGCGCCTGCGCCTACATACCAGCTAGTTATGAATATAATAAATATTACACACTTGTATTGTTATTAATGTCACTTATTCAACGATTGATTCACAGATCCTCAATGCTAGGCTAATAGGAATGTTAATTGAATTTATCATAATGTAAGTACATAAGCGTGGGAGTGTATATATTCGTAAATATTGAAGGGTTTTCTTTTTTATTGAATTTATCTTGAGACAAAATCTAATTAGTATTGATGCATACAGCGCTTTACCATTGTTTGAACTCACAGTCCTAGATAGTGGGTTATGTTATGCTTATGACGAAATGACTAACAATAGCGTCGATAGCCACAATCGAAAGTTATTCAAGTAGTTTCTGCCCGCGACCACCGCATCGCATCGCCTGCCCGCGCTGTTACTTAGTTGTAGCTTAGCATTCTATCTAACTTTTTTTTTCATTTTGCTCGCCGTGATGTTAAATAAAGAACCTTGGGCCTTAGGTAAGGTACAAATGCAAAAAGATTTTTTCAAATGGGACTCGTAGTTCAGAGATTAGCGCGTTCAAACAAACAAACTTCAGCTTTAACACACTAGTATAGATCACCGACACCTACACATAGATTAAAAATCCTGCAATTCGGGGAAAGCACAATGCTAGCTTTTCTGAAGTTTCCTTAACCGCGATCCAAAATAACTGTATAGGGTAATAGGGTTTACAAACTTTAAAATTGGACCAACACGTTATGCTAGATTCTTCGCCATTTTAACTCGCACGCAAAAAGGCGCATACCGTTTGTTTGAGTGTCCAAAACAAGGGTTATAACCGGATTCCCAAAAAAAAACTCCGCCAAACTGTGACTAATTCTGGATAATTCGAGCTAAAATAGGGCTCATTCAATTCAATTCAAAATATATAATTCGGACAAGGTACATCCATATTTTGGTTAGTTACGATAAATGTATTAGATATTATAATTAAACATCAATTGGGCAAAACCAATCAATCTGCCTAGCCTTTTCCCAACTATGTTGGAGTCGGCTTCCAGTCTAACCGGATGCAGCTGAATATCAGTATTTCACATGGAGTGACTGCCTATCTGACCTCCACAACTCAGTAACTGGGTAATACGATACCTCTTGGTAAGACTGGTTGTCATACTTTCGGGCTTCTGACGACCCGTAACGACTGTCAAAGATCCACGAATGACAGCCGGGACCAACGGTTTAACGTGCTTTCCGAGGCACGAAGGAGTATTGAGTCTCAATATGTAAAGATAGTCACCCATCCACTGACCAACCCCGGCAAGCGTAGTTTAACCTGACGGATCGACCCGTGGTGGCTGTTATTACTTAGCCACAAGCTCCTCCTCCTCCTCCAAACCCATAACCAATGAATAAAATTTAAACTAATGTAGGTCAGAACTTCATCCACCAAACACAACTTCACCCCGATTGCGTCCCCACAAACAGACACCGCGTACCCAATGCACAAGGAAGGGACTATCGGCTGTACCACTCAAGTTCTTCAAGATAATATTGGGACCCACCCTCACTCTGCTCATAACAGAGGCGACTATATGACTCAACTGCCCAGTATTAGTATCCCACGTCTACTATCCCTAAGATCTGCTAACACTTGCCATCTTCTCCATCACTCTTTCTCCTTTCCAGCATCATGCGCATCAGCCCTGGACCCTGGCGACGGTGCCCCATGGGGTCTGGTGGTCAATTGCTCCGGCGAGACCAGGGTGGGGCAGACGGAGGCAGTGTACTCCGAGGGACTGTTCACACTCAGCACCAATGTGGCCCGCCAGTGTGCCAAGCTGAAGGTTGAAAGGCTGGTTGAGATATCGAGTGGACAGATGCATAGTAGCGATAAGGTTGGTATTTACTTTATTATTTAGCTGTTACAGTAAGAGTAGGGGAAGACCAAAGAAACGATGGATGGACTGTTTTTTTTTTTTTTTTTTTTGACTGTGTAAAAGATGACATGGCTAAAAAGGGTGTGACTACCGAGATGACGACTAATAGAGAAGTATGGAAGAAAAGGACATGTTGCGCCGACCTCAATTAGATTGGGATAAGGGCAGAAGAACGATGATTTAGATGTTACCTGTAGTCTGTAAAGATTGTCTGTAAGAACGAATCTGACATCATACAGGCTGGCAGAAAAATGATTCTGGTTGCATTCGATCATTCAAGTGATTTTAGAATTAGTTTCAAAATTGTATAAAAACTTTTTTACAAAAAAAAAAAAAAACATACGACTTCAAAAAAAAACAACAAAGTTAAAAATAACTTTTATTTTGGAAGTCTGTGTCTTTGGTTTTGTATTTTCGTTATTTGTCACCGACTTCCGAAATAAAAATTATTTTTCACATTTTAGTTGTGGCTATCCCACACAAATTCGAATACCTGCAAAAAAATTAGAACATCATCCACATAAAAAATGGGAAAAAGTAGGTACCTACATATTATTGAAACTAACTCAAAAACTACTCAAGCAAAGTTAATAAATTTTACGTGGGACCAACTTCGAGGTATAGTATACCCTCGGATAAAACAAGAATCTTTCAAATTGGACCACCATAAATTAAAAAAAAATATACGTTTTGACTTGAGAACCTCCTCCTTTTATTTTGTCGTTTAAAAATAAGTATTGCAGTATTGTTTTGCTTCATATTTAGCGGCAACGCCGTATCTTCACTAGGCTACCAGGCCAGACCAGGGCTCGTAGGAGTCCTACAGTACTAATTAAACAATTTTATTTTAAGCAGATAATTATGTACTAATTCTTAGCATCGAAAAAGGTTGTCTATCCAGACAACGTGTGTGATAAGGTCGTATATTGAGGTTGAATATAGAACGAAATGAAGGTGAATGCTCTTTGGATGTGTTTTTAACAGACTTCAAAAAAAAAGAGGAGGTTATCGCTATTAGAGAGTTGCTCTTAATTTAAAGATTGCCCTTAACAGCCTATCTCGCAAGAAGCTAAAATTCATGAATGCTCAAAATATGGTTTGTTTTGAATAAGATGGTATTAGAATACCCCTATTAATTAAATTAAGTAAGTACGTAATTTAATTAACGGGCTTTTAGAACAGATGAACTTACCTCCCTACTCAATACACTCTCAATTTATGACCGAACCAATATTAACGATATTAATAAAAGCGTACTCTGGCTGCGACGAAATGGTTAATCAATTCGGTACTTATCAGGGAGTGATAATTACCGCAAGGATCCGGTCGGGCTCGTAAAACTTGTCCGCTGGTGACATTGATGCAGTGACGTCATAGACTTCTCAACATTTTAACGAAGACTGGAAACGGTTACAGTTTTGCAGAAGTCATTCATTCCTTACTAATTCTCAAAGGAACACAATTTTCTGGTGTATTTTTTGTTGCCTATGGCCGAATAGTAATAGTATAGTAGTAGTAATAGTTCTTTGCTAATGGAGTAATAAATACAGGGTGTCCCGTAAATAATGGATCAAACGTAACGGGTAGGTAGCTTACCTAATTTCCAACAACTAATTTGAATATTAAAAAAAAAACCGTTACAGTAACCAGGATATTAATTTTTTTTCGAATTTTACGATTTTGTCTTCCAGAATTAAGCTTTTTTAATGCTGTCGCTGCAAATGATGACATTTTTAGGTATGATTTTTATTTAACATTTCTGAATAGCTTACTAATGTTATAAGATACCATTTTTTTGAATACCGTTTTATTTGCCTTAGAAAAAAAATCTTGAGTTGAAAAGTTTTTTCTTTACGATGTTAGGACCAAAATTGAAAAAAATCTCCTGTAAAAAAAATGTATGACACCGAAAACCACCATTATTTTAAAAACTTGTACATTTAATAAGGTTTGCAAATTGGTGTAAAACTTACGTCTAGTCTTTATCGTTACAAAGATATTGCTATGAATGTGATGAAGACAGAAAATAAATTAAATTGGTACTATTCCATTTTTTCATTTTCGTAATGGCTTATGCTTGAATGCTTGTAATCGAAGCAGGTAGTTAAGCGGCTAGCATATTCCGACCCGATGACGTCATCTGTCCGGAATTTGGGACCGCTACCTGTGGCGGAGTTGCACCTCAGTCAGCGTGAAGGGGATAGATAGCGCCGCTTTTGTATTTTTGGTAAATTGGTATGAAGTTGTACATTCTAGTCCTTGTCGTTACAAAGATAATTGCTATGAATCTGAGAGGTGCTCCAAATCAACGATAATAAAAAAAATAAAAAAGTGTGTACATTTAAACTTTTTCTTTAAAATGTGTAACTGTAGTATTTCAGAGGCAATGTTCATTGAATTATTGAGGCGTATGAAAAGAATTAGGAGGCCGTACTAAAAAAAACAGTTAGTTCAAATAAATCGTTTTATTTGGTTTTTACAATAAATGTTCGAATTGCCTTCCCTCTACAAGAATGCAAAGTCTGCATCTCCTAATAAAGGAAGCTCTTATCCGACGGACAAAACGGCTTTGGTTTATTTCTGATACAGCAGATTGGATGCGCTGTCGTAATTCTTCTTCCGACGTTATTGGATTCTTGTAGACCCTGTCTTTTAAACATCCCCAGTAAAAAAAATCTAGGGGATTTAAATCCGGAGATCGCGGAGGCCACAAAATTGGTCCTAATCGGCCGATCCATCTGTCCGGATAACTTTCATCAAGGTGCGCCCTTACTGCCGTCGCATAGTGAGCGGGGCACCCATCATTTTGCAACCACATTGCTTGCCGTACGTCTTCTGGAACGTTTTCTAATAACCTTGGCAACTCATTCCTTAAAAAATGGAGATAATATTCGGCGTTTAGAGTAGCTGGTAGTTCAAAGGGCCCTATTATTTGCCCATTGATTATTCCCGCCCATAAATTTATTTTAAATTGATGTTGGCTCCTGTCCTCTCGCATCAAATATGGGTTTATCAGCTGCCAACTGTGCAAATTATGCAAATTTAAATATCCATCTCGGCGGCATGAAGACTCGTCACTCCATAAAATCTTGTTAAAAAACTGCGGGTCCGCCCGAATCATTCTAAGCATCCTTTGGCAAAATTCTATTCTTGGCTGGTAATCACGCGACGTCAGCGTTTGAACACGTTGCACGTGATATGGGTGCAATCGGCACCGTTGTAGCACTCGATGCACCGTCGATCTAGAAATTCCTACGCGTCGCGCTATGACGCGAACGGAGACTGACGGATCTTCCTCGATTTCTCGAAGAATGACTTCGTCATTAACTTGTCGCGGTCGTCCTTCACGGGTACCACCAACTCCGGTGCCAAGAATTCTTCCCTCAAGAAGCGTCTAATAAAGACGCGATAATCGGGATAACGAACCAGGTTCGGGTATCTTTCACGGTACAATCTTGCAGCCGCCCTGGCATTACCTCTTGCTTCTCCGTAGATAAAATGCATTTCGGCGTACTGCCGTGGCGTGTACTCATAACGAGGCATTGGGCTGAATAAGGTTTCAGCGCTACTGCACACACGTACAAGCACACACAAACGAATGTTTTCGGAGTCCGTAGGATCGCCAAGTCGTTTGTCCAATACGCAAAGAGTTCCAAATCGATAGGCAAAGCAAATTCCAAAAACACAGCACAAGTCAAATTTTACAGAAGAAAACACCGAGCCACTGACCGGGAGCGAAAGTTGTCTGACGTAGCAACTCGAAGAGAGACTAGTTACAACTAAACTAATAAAATCAAGCAACAATGAAGCCTGTACGAGTGAAGGGCGCAGGAAAGAACAAAAGAACCTGCGCAACTTCATACCGATTTAACCGATTTACCAAAAAGCGGCGCTATCTATCCCTTTCACACTGACTGAGGTGCAACTCCGCCACAGGTAGCGGTCCCAAATTCCGGACAGATGACATCATCGGGTCGGAATTATGCTATCCGCTTAACTACCTGCTTCGATTACAAGCATTCAAGCATAAGCCATTACGAAAAGGAAAAAATGGAATAGTACCAATTTAATTTATTTTCTGTCTTCTTCATCACATTCATAGCAATATCTTTGTAACGATAAGGACTAGACGTAAGTTTTATACCAATTTGCAAACCTTATTAAATGTACAAGTTTTTAAAATAATGGTGGTCTTCGGTGTCATACATTTTTTTTACAGGAGAATTTTTTCAATTTTGGTCCTAACATCGTAAAGAAAAAACTTTTCAACTCAAGATTTTTTTTCTAAGGCAAATAAAACGGTATTCAAAAAAAATGGTATCTTATAACATTAGTAAGCTATTCAGAAATGTTAAATAAAAATCATACCTAAAAATGTCATCATTTGCAGCGACAGCATTAAAAAAGCTTAATTCTGGAAGACAAAATCGTAAAATTCGAAAAAAAATTAATATCCTGGTTACTGTAACGGTTATTTTTTTAATATTCAAATTAGTTGTTGGAAATTAGGTAAGCTACCTACCCGTTACGTTTGATCCATTATTTACGGGACACCCTGTATGTCAAGCTGTTTGTCTCTTAGATATCGTTATAATGTTGCTATTCCCATTTAGAGATTGGCAAGATCATTTTCATGAGAAACAAGAGGTGCTATATCTTTGTCGATTTAATTAGATTACTATTAATTAGGTATACAGCGTGTAAGTGAGAGCAGTGGTGGCTCAGTGGTAACAGCCGCGACTTACGAGTTGTAGGTCGTAGGTTCGAGCCGAGGCTTTGTGTAGATTATTATTTCATCACCACTGCTCTCAAAACGGTGAAGGAAAACATCGTGAGGAAACCGGCATGTCCTAGAACTAAAAATTCGAAAACATGTGACATCTACCAACCCGCACCGGGCCCGCGTGACTACGGCCCACTCCCTCACTGAGAGGAGGGCTGTGTCGATCTCAGCGACAAACTTATAGGTGAATAAATGTTCTAGCCGCAAAAAGAAGAGTGCGCAGTAGAGCCATGGACCACGGAGGCCAAGATGAAAAGCAAAGTTGAGAAGGAGCTAAAGAGTATGGCGGCCGAGCTGAACTACACCATCATCAGGCCGGCCATCGTGTACGGCATCGGTGACCGACGGAGTTTGAGTAAGTAGTTTGAGTTTGTTTAGTTTAGAGAGTAGTGGGGTTTGACGAGACTCGATTACCCGAATGAACCCGAAGCCCCCCCCCCCCCTCCCCTTACGGGTGTCTGGTTAAATGTATTTTCGTTTTTTGCCACCGACTTCCGAAATTAAAGTAGTTTTATACTTTGTAGTGTTGTTTTTGGAAGTCGGTTGTATTTTTTTGTAAAAAAGTTTTTATTTTTCACTATTTAGTTGTGGTACCTACCCCACACAAATTCTAATACCACTACCTGCAAAACAAACTAGAACATCATCCATATAAAAGTGGGGAAAAAATACGTATTATTGAAGATAAGTCAAAAACTTCCCAAGCAAAGTTAATCAATTTTATATGGGACCAACTTTGATGTATACCCTCTCGAATAAAACATTTTTTTTTTCAAATCGGACGACTCTGTCAAAAGTTACGCGTGGTAATACATAAAAAAAACGTGTCGAATTGAGAACCTCCTCCTTTTTTTTCGTCGGTTAAAAAATGGAACAGAATTTGTATGAAATATTATCTGCCAAGTACCTAAGTTAATAGAAATTGAATCCCGAAAGTCTGACAACCAGTCTTACCAAGGGGTATCGTATTACCCAGTAACTGGGTTGTTGAGGTCAGATAGGCAGTCGCTCCATATAAAATACTGGTATTCAGCTGCATTCGGTAAGACTGGAGGCCGACCCCAATATAGTTGGGGAAAAAGCTACGCTGGTGATGATTTATTGTAAGTTTATCTAGGACTGCTTGATGATGGTACAATTTTCGGCCAGTATTATCTCCTTGAAGTCTTCTTGGCTTCCTTGGAGGTTTTGGTGGTAAGCCCAATTGGTCTCATTTCTATATTACATTTCTAAATTACATACTATATTCTACAGGGTTACTGGTAACTCGACGTATTCCTTGCAGGACGTCATAGTAGGGTTAAAATGCAGCAAATTAGGCCACCAAATGTTCTACCGAAATTCAGTAGTTTTTGAGTTAATTCGATTTTTAGCTTTTCTATGAAAAATCCCAGATTAAATCATTTGGAGCCAATTTAAAAATGATTTACGGCGCGACTGTACTGAAATTTAAGTTAACATCATAGCTGACGCCGTAGCAGATCCTTGTTAATAATTCAAAGTTCAAAAATGCCAAAAACTTTGGCAAATATCACTAAAGAAACATTTAGTTTTTTTGTGAATTTTGCTATTACTTCATACAAAATGTTGTCTAGTGAAAAAAAAAAATTACTACGTCTGATGTACAAATTACTAGGAAAATATCCTTGTCTTATCAGCTATTCAGAAAGGTATGAAAGTTAATACAAAGTTAAGGACTACATTATGTGCGTCTCACAAAAAGGTGATTATTCGGAAAATCAATAAAACTATTTCGTGAATATTAGCATTATTTTTAATAATAAAATATCAGTTTAAAAACTTTTACTACACTTTCACACGTCTTGTTCGATGTGCTGCCCTCGGTTTCTAATACACGTTCTTATTCGCTTCCTCACTTCAGTTTTTGTGATTCTTGATGTGATTGTTGCCCTCATCTGGTCCGCTGCATCTCTTATTCTCTCCCTTAGTTCTTCAATTGAATTTACTGGGGTCACATAAACTAGGTCTTTCATATGACCCCAGACGTAAAAGTCTAGTGGCGTAAGATCAGGGCTACGTGCAGGCCACGGAATTGGCCCACCGCGCCCTATCCATCGGTTTGGGTAGGTTTCATCCAGCAATTGTCGAATTGTGATTCGGAAGTGGGCTGGACATCCGTCATGTTGATACATCATGTTTGCTCTTCTGTCTTCCGGTACATCCGTGAGCAGTGGTGTTAAATGATTTCTTAGGAAATCTTCATAAAGTTCCCCATTTAATGTTTGGGGTAAAAAATGTGGGCCAATTAATTTGTCGTCGATAATACCCATCCAAACATTAAGCGAGAATCTACGCTGGGATGCGGTTGGTTTCAGTTTCTTAGGATTTGCTTCTGCCTTCGGTGCCCAGTAATGTAAGTTGTGGTAATTTGTGATACCATCACGGTCAAAACATGACTCATCGGTCCACAGAATGTTTTTTAAAAAGTTTTCGCTTTCGGCGTCGGCATTTAGCATAAAACGACAAAATTCAAGCCGTCTTGGCGGATCTCCCTCTTCTAATGACTGGACAGGTTGATAGTGGTATGGATGTCGGCCTGATAAGTGAACTACAGACCAGACTTTCCACTGTGACATAGCAAGCTCACGCGCTACGATGTTTGTCGATATGTTGGGGTCGTCAATAAAACGTTGAAGAATCAGCTCTTCGTCCTCAGCCGTGTATCTCCGAGAACGACCAGTGTCAATTTGCCTGCTTCTTTGGACGCTGCCAGTTTCAGATAATCGCCGATAAGTCGATCCAAAAACACTAACGTGTGGGAGTCGGCGGTTGGGAAAACGAAGTTGATATTCTCTCCGCGCCTGAGCAGCGTTACCGTCACTAAGTTCGTAACAGTACATTATGTCAGCGTATTCAAGGTTAGAATATGCAGCCATAGTCAGCACTTATGAAGGCACAGCACAGCACAAGAGCAAGATACGCAGTATCAGTTAAGGAAATAGCCAGATAACAAAACACGAGCTTGCGCGACGTAGAGTTGAAACTAACTGACTCTGACGACCAGATTTTGTAAAGTCGCACCCCGTGTCATGCCGGGAGAACAATAGTGACCAATCACAAAGCTTGCCGAGTGTTTGGGGTTCAAGCGCAGGTAAAAACTACGAATAATACGAATATGAAACAATAGGTTGACCGTCTCGCAATTTTACCTGCTCCTCATAAAACTCATTCTTTCCCTGTCACTCATGCAAAAGTATTGACAATCATACCTTTCTGAATAGCTGATAAGACAAGGATATTTTCCTAGTAATTTGTACATCAGGCGTAGTAATTTTTATTTTTACTAGACAACATTTTGTATGAAGTAATAGCAAAATTCACAAAAAACTAAATGTTTCTTTAGTGATATTTGCCAAAGTTTTTGGCATTTTTGAACTTTGAATTATTAACAAGGATCTGCTACGGCGTCAGCTATGATGTTAACTTAAATTTCAGTACAGTTGCGCCGTAAATCATTTTTAAATTGGCTCCAAATGATTTAATCTGGGATTTTTCATAAAAAAGCTAAAAATCGAATTAACTCAAAAACTACTGAATTTCGGTAGAACATTTGGTGGCCTAATTTGCTGCATTTTAACCCTACTATGACGTCCTGCAAGGAATACGTCGAGTTACCAGTAACCCTGTATATAAAATTAAAAATATTAATCTAATTTCTCGGAATGTAGACTAGCGAATTACGGTGATACGGAAAGTAGCATAGCCCTCGTTTTCCAAGATTTATTGAAAATCGGCTAAATTCTTCATGGATAATAATATTATGATAGACTTTCGTTACGCACGTACAGTTAAAAAACAAGCGCGCTTTATAAGTAAGGTCGGCAAATAAAAATGAAACAAATCACGACGCGACGCGACGGTCTGGCTTCCATTGTAATATTTTATTCAGAATTATATTTATTGCACTGCATTACAACGTTGATAGATTTTTATCGTTCATAATGAATTTTATTAGTCTTCTAATCTGTCTGGTGTGAAGGAAAGTGGATTATCACGGACAATTTAACATTCACCGTAATCCACTTTTGTACCGTACATACATATGCATACATTTACGGTTCTTGGCGCTTGTCGAGATTATTATTAACACTATTAATGCGTTTCGCGTGTATTTTTTTTTATTTTGCTCACACGAAAGACGTTTAAATACATTAATGCTATTGCTTTGGTAGTGTGTTGTTTCTTCTAATTGTATCAAGAGCACGCTATTCAATTAATGTAGTTTAAAAGTCGATTGCTGCATGACAAACTTACCCTCAAAAGGATAGTTGCATGCGTAGCATGACCACCATTGAAACGGGTGTTGTAGAAGGAAGAACAGACAAAATGACAGATTGTAGACATATTTCTAACTATAGACGTTAGAATTAGAATGTGTCTACAATCTGTCAATTTGTATGTTCTTCCTTCGACAAAACCTTCTTAATTTGAATGGTGTGCATAATAAAGAGTACTTATTCTATTCTATTCTATTCTATCACCACCATAGAAACGGGTTTTGTCGATGGAAGAATAGATCGTCATGCTTATACTCCATCGGTTTAGGTAATTAAATAAAGGTAAACAAAAAAAAAACACCTGTCTGGCTAACCGACTAAATGTAATCGCTGTCACTTCACTTGTCATACTACGACACAGTTGTAGGTACTCTTCAATTGAGCAACTTTATAATTCGTTGTATAATATTACTAAATTGAAGAGTACAACTGTGTCGTAGCATGACGACTGAAGTGACAGGTATTACGTTTAGTTGGTTAACCAGACACGTGGTTTTTTTTGTTTAACTTTATTTTATTACCTAAACCGATGGAGTATAAGCATGGCGATCTATTCTTCCATCGACAAAACCCGTTTCTATGGTGGTCATGCTACGCGTGCGGATTGCCTTAGTGATAGAATAGAATAGAATACTCTTTATTATGCACACCATTCAAACTACAGGTATCAGCAGCAGGTCAGGTATGCTACTTACTAAAGGTTATTTTCTCGGTGGATATTCAACTTTGAAAGGATGCAGTGCAGAAAAGATTAACGTTTAAAAAACTATACTCCATTTACAATATGATGTGACATATAAAAAAATATCTTTTACAGTCCGTTCAACCGATTTTGACTTCTATTGCGTTGGTGGCATGACAAATGGCAGCTGCAGTAAAAAGTTGGTATTTTAACCACTTTTTTGCCTTTAATGCCATCCTTAAGCCTACGGAATAGAAGTCAAAATTGGTTGAACGTACTGTAAAAAATATTTGTTTAATCTAATCTTACTGTACATGGAGTATAGTTCGCCTTCCACTACCGACTAAAAATTACACACTTTCATACAAACTTTCATCCGCATTTAAACCCTTGAATTTTCAAAAATCCTTTTATAGTGTTAAGTTTCGTTATACAAAATGGAGACGACAATAAGGCAATAAATTAAACGTCGTGTATCTAATGACGTTCCCAGTCTGCATACAGAAACCTAACTAAACATATCCAATAGCTAAGAGGGATGCGCTTAGGTAGCCCGCGAAATTTATATTTTCTTACGTTTTTTTGCAATTTGCAGGATTTCGAAATCATGAGATTTGAGGTCAATTCTAACTTATGGAGTTGTATTGCTGATTCTCATGATTATAATTCTGTAAAGCCACATTAGTTACGGCCGCGTCTCATAGTTTAATCAACATACAACCTGCCACTGACCTTCAAATTGCAAAAAACGTAAGAAAATTTGAATTTCGCGGGCTACCTAGCGCATCCCCTATAAGTCACTTAACCTAGTCGGCTGATCGGCAAAACACAAAGTCGGCCTATCGCTGCTGTTTAGTTTGTTTGAAAAAATCACTTTAGGGTTCCGTACCTCAAAAAGAAAAAACGGAAGCCTTATAGGATCACTCGTGTGTCTGTCTGTCTGTTCGTCTGTCACAGCCAGTTTGCTCCGAATCTAATGGACCGATTAAGTTGAAATTTGGTACACATATGAATTTCTGTGACCCAAACACGGACGGGTAAAGTAAATAAATGAATTTTGAATATAGGGGTCACTTTTGGGGGGCAAATAAGAAAATTAAAAAAAAAAGTTTTGCAAACTACACCATTTGGCATATCAAATGAAAGGGCTTACTAAGAGGGTCTCAAATATATTTTTTTAATAATTATTTAAGAAAATAGACGAAAATTGACCATTCTCCCCCCCCCCCCCTTATCTCCGAAACTACTGAGCCTAAAATTTTGAAAAAAATACAGAAAATAGATCTTTACCTGTAGATTACAGGAAAACCTATAAGAAGTCTGTGGTCTTAAAATAACATGGTAAATCTATCAATATTGTGAGTACAAACTTACATTTACAGTTGGAATGTATGGGAGAACATGTTTTTCAACTACAATGTTAAATTTGTTCTTAAGATAAATTCATCCCAACTACGTAACCCTTCATTGTGCGTGGTCCGACACGCACTTGGCCGGTTTTTCATTTAAATGTTACGATTTATTTGATAGTTCCTCAATACTCCTATTTATTGTCGTATTATTGTCTCCACATTGTTTAAGTACGAGTATTTCTTAAGCAAAATTTCATTTTCTAGACCCAGTGGTTAGGCTGTGCGTTCTGTCAGTGAATTTTAGATTTTTATCAAGTATTTACTAACCACACATTCCCCCACAGCGCCCCGCCTCCTCTACGGCGGTATCTACAAACACCTCAACGAGACAATGAAGCTCCTATGGACAGCGGACCTCAAGATGAACACGGTTCACGTCCGAGACGTGTGCCGGGCAATATGGACGCTGGGCCGGAAACCGGAAGCCAACAAACAGACGTATAATGTGGTGGATGAGGCCAACAGTACCCAGGGAGCGTTAGCTGAGCTGGTCGCTGATATCTTTAAGATTAATCACGATTATTATGGGACAGCTATCTCAACACTGGCAAAGGTAAACCTTCGTCGTCTTTTATTTTTTACAGAAATATTAACCTTCTAGTAAAATGAGGAGCTCGTGGCTAAGTAATAACAGCCGCACGGGTCGATCCATCAGGTTAAGCTACGCTTGCCGCGGTTGGTCCGTGGATGGGTGACCATCTTTACATACCGAGACACCTCCGTGCCTCGGAAAGCACGTTAAGCCGTTGGTCCCGGCTGTCATTCGTGGATCATTGACAGTCGTTACGGGTCGTCAGAAGCCCGAAAGTTTGACAAGCAGTCTTACCAAGGGGTATCGTATTACCCAGTTACTGGGTTGTGGAGGTCAGATAGGCAGTCGCTTCATGTAAAATACTAGTATTCAGCTGCATCCGGTTAGACTGGAAGCCGACCCCAACATAGTTGGGAACAGGCTAGGCAGATTGATTAAACTTTTAGTAATAGCACAAGCTAATCTTGTTATTCGTTGAAGGGCGAGACCTCAAAACTACTTTCGTCGCTGCCCAATCAAACTTATTTCTTAGATTTTATTTCACCTAGTTATATAAGCCTTACATCTTGTGAGATGTTTGGCATTCTCCCGTTTTTGGAAATCTGATTGGTAAATCAGCTGTCAAACATGATGTTAGTAGAGGCCTAGAGCGAGTTTTTATACTTACTCGATCGAATTTACGTTATTCCATTTCATTCGTTCGTTTCATTTCGTTTATTCAATAACAATGTACATTGTGTCTGAATGTGTTAAATAAATGTATAGTTAAATACTTAAACAAAAAAAAAAAAAAAACAACTCGATTAATAAAAATTAGAACAAAAAACCATCACTATCTCAAATTAATAATTATTATTATTACCTTACGTCAATTTGTATAGAATATTTGTGACCAGGCGGCGCTTATTCAGTTTCAGTACAAATTGAACTCGCACTAAGGCCTCTGAAACTGATACGTATAATAATCATGTAAAATTAAAATTTACAAAGTACCATTTCTTCAATTACTAACTTTTTACTTCCAGACCGACATAGCCTCAGTGGCCGAGGAAGCGAACGACAAGCACCTCACGGCCTGGGCGGAGATGTGTCGCAAGTACTCGCTGGACCACACTCCGTTGGAGCCGTCAGCCGGGGCGGAGCTACTGCTGAACAAACAGCTGTGTCTGGACGGCAGCAAGCTGAGGGCGGCCATGCAGCTGGACGTACCACAGCCTACTGTTGACAAGTTGCGGGAGGTGAGCTTGGCCGCTAAACTATTGCATTTCTGGACATAGAGCTACTCAAAAATTGCTCCATGGTCACTAGACAATACGTACAATTAGGTAGCTATCATGCCTGACTCTGACCTGGTTACTGAGAAGGAAAGCTACTGTAAAGGGGGGTGCGCTAAGGTCCCCCTATGCATCTGAAGAAAACGTACGAGTTGGAATTCAGAACCATAAAGCCAAGTGCACTCAGCCGCGGCGGACCGCAGTGCAACGCATTTCCATGCAAAAAAAGCGCGTGCAGTCCGTCTGTAGTGTGCGGTTCATACAAAATATACGAAAGTGATGTACAGTCCGACCGTTGAGAGAATGCGTTCCTGGCACCTGTCAGTTGGACAACTCCTAGTAGTAATAAGGATCAAATTCGCAAAACACATATTCGTTAGTATGAAACTGACAGGTGTCAAGAACTCATTCTCTCGTCGCCGACACATTTGCGCCGGCCGTCCCAAATGTGCGTCAGCCTTTAAAGGACGCTGTTACAAATGGGTAGTCAAATCATTACTTTTTACACATAAGTATGTTTATTAAATAAAACGCTTTGCTTTCTTAAAATGTTTTTGGCCGAATTGTTGATAAACGTGCAAGGTACAATTCAGAACTATAAATATAATTTTAGATATGTACAGTTTCTCAATAAATGTAAAATGTAATTGACTACCCACTTGTAATAGCGTCCATAAGGCGAAAGCGCCAGGGTAGTCCGCGAAATACAAATTTTCTTACGTTTTTTGCAATTTGCTGGTCAGTGTCAGATTGTATGTTGTTTAAAATATGATTCGCGTCCGTAACTAACATGGCTTTACAGAATTATAATCATTAGAATCTGAAATACAACTCCATAAGTTATAATTGGCCTCAAATTTCCTGATATCATGAAATAGTAATTCAATAGTGTAATATGAACTTAGAGAGTTATATTGATGATTTTAATTTTATAAATAAATATTTGATTCGGCCGCGAATCATATTTAGATCACATACAACCTAATACTGACTTCCAAATTGCAAAAAACGTAAAAAAATTTGAATTTCGCGGACTACCCTGGCGCTTTCGCCTTAAGGACGCTATTACAAGTGGGTAGTCAATTATAAGATAGGTACATTTTCTCAATAAATGCACCGAAGTAAAAATGTTCATTTCGTTACATTTATTGAGAAACTGTACCTATCTAAAATTATATTTATAGTTCAGAATCGTACCATCAACAATTCGGCCAAAAAACATGTTAAGAATGCAAAGCATTTTCTTTAATAAACATACTGTTGTGTAAAAAGTAATGATTTGACTACCCATTTGTAACAGCGTCCTTAAAGGCTGACACACATTTGGACCGGCCGCACCGCAACGTAATAATACTCCACATTCCGGCCGGCGGCGACGAGAGAATGGGTTCTTGACACCTGTCAGTTTCATACTAACGAATATGTGTTTTGCGAATTTGATCCTTATTACTACTAGAAATTGTCCAACTGTCAGGTGTCAGGAACGCATTCTTTCGACGGCCCGATTACATCACTTTGGTACATTTTGTATGTATTTACCGCACACTACAGACGGACTGCATGCGCTTTTTTGTATTGAAATGCGTTGCACTGCGGTGCGCCGCGGCTGGGTGCACTTGGCTTTATAATTCTGAATTTCAACTCGGTATGTTTTCTTCAGATGCATAGTGAGGTGAGAGTTCATTCCTCTAGTGATATGACATTCTAATGCCATCATGATTCCAGTACGCGACAGACCTAGCTATACATGATCGATAACATTATCCCTTTCTTGGACTGGAATCTTGCTGACATTCAATCAATCAACTCGGCTTATCGCAGTCTCAGGCCTCTCCCAGGCTGCGCCATAACACCCTGTCCTCCGCCTTCCGCATCAAGTCTGCCCCAGACAACTTTTTAAGGTCGTCGTCGTGATGGAATTAATAATTCATAATCGGCCCCTGGTCTATTGAAAATAAGCCCAGTAAAGAAAAGTATTCAACAGGCAAGTTCTATTATATGGTCCTCAAATATGTTTGTTTTATTTCCAGGTGTTGGAAGACTACGCTTCCATGAACCTCTTCCCCAAGGAGCTGCTCCTATGACCTAACAACTAATCTATTTTATATGAACAGCCATTTTATATGAAATACGAAAATTTAAAAAAAAAATGCATATTACATTATGTTTCCGCTTGCATCGACAATTGTTTTAGCGATATTCGGCCACAAGTATTTCTCAAATATAACGTAAGATATGATATGAGTGTAGTAGAACTTCAATAATGTTAATAGAATAGTCAGTATATACCCAAGATGTGTTTTTCTGATGAAAAAGGATGATTCCTTTTTTTGTCATCAATGTTTACAGTCAAACCTGGACGTCAGATCTACAGTGTAGTGTTTAAATATGAGTGTTCAGTGTATCGATGTCAATAGATTCTATGTGGCCGGCCGTGTACGTGCTTATAGCTTTCCAAACCATTCTATCATTATTATTTTTAGCAAATAATCTCTAAGGCTATGTTCGACCTACCTTTCTATTGATTCATTAATATTTTTAATGCAACACTGTGATAAAAGTGAGACGTTTTGAGATCAAAAGGAAACTTCCCCAAAGTATTTTTTATAAAAATTGTGACAATAAGTTTTTAAACGACATTTGAAATCTAACATAGTCTATTTAGTAAGGAATCGAAGACTGTGAATCCCAAAAAGCAAGTCGATCATTTTGCTTTTCTTTAAAAAAAAATCGTACTTCGAAATTCTGCATTTACTATTCCATCCAAAGTGAATTGAAATAGTTTTTATCATATAATATCTAACGTGTTACGAGTAAAAGGCTCAACTTAGCGTAGTACTTAAAAGTATTCCTTTTTATTCAATGATGGTGCAAAAGTATTTAGTTTTAAAGTATATTCTTTGTACTCTCTTATGATAATTTTATGGATTATATTTTTTTGATACACTATTTTATATCTTATAAGAAGTTTAGGCGTTACCTTTAATTAAGAAAAGTATTATAATAAAAATCTTAAAGATCTTAATGTCGAGCGTATCTCTGTCTTCTACAAGTCGAGGACTAAATATAATTTAACTTTTAACGAAAAAAAATATTCGGCCTAATTGTACGATAGTCTCGTTTCCGTGATAAATTAAACCGGAATTAATCAAACGAAATGTTGAAACAGATCGCAAAAAGCTAGTACATAACAATTGAAGACGTAAACATGCATAAACACGTATAAAATACAAGTGTATACAGTAACATAGCTGGTCTAAACGACATTAAAAAGTTTACTAAATGCGAGGTAGTCAGGATAAACTACCCACCCTATGACACAGAGTTGCAACTGTATTGTTTAAATATTCGTCTACCCGCTTTTATATGTGCTACAGTCCCGAAACAAGGTTTCTATGTATATTGCGTTAGATAAGCATAGTGTAAGAAAAAGTCAATGTTTAAATGTTAAGTGCTCAAATAGGGATGATGCCCGGTTTAAAAAAAAAAATTAGTTCGTCAGTCAGATAATAAAAAATATTTGTCATGGATTTTTTTACCTTTATCATATTAATATAAATGACTTGGATAAAACTCATTAAAGTTGGGAAGTGGGGGCTCGCTACGTCACTACTATAGCAAACTACGTATAAAATCTAGCAAGGAGTGACGTCTGACGTAATGCCACATTTTAACTCGATGAATCGTTGTAATCTTTTGATTACGTAAATAAATACGTGTCCAATATTTTTTAATGATCTACATGACGGGCAAAAAAAATTTAGTCATCATTCCTATTCTATAAGTTGGCCTATGATTTTAGATAACTTGAAATTAAAAATTGAGATAATCATTTTGTATTTGGGCTATGTTCAAAAGGGCTTGCCCGCGTGTTTACTTCGTCGACTTACCTACACCACGCGTTCATTAAACGCCTAAAACGTCGCACGAACAGTACGCGTGCCAGCCGCTCATCTGAACTAACCCTTAGTCATGTTATAGTCAAGTTGCTGTAAGTAATTTCGAGTATTTTAAGAACTGTGGGTGTCATGAATGTAAACCATGCTTGTCAGTAAATGTTAAATGGTTATATTTTAATTACTATAGTTACATTTTATTGCGAAGAAAATCGTTATTCTTATTGCTTAGCATTTTTTAAATTTTTTGTTGACGTACGGAATGTAAATTTGTTTAAAAATTATGAAGAGCTTTGTATTATCTTACGTTTTACATGTATCGTCAATTGTGTAATAGATACTTTATACGTATAAATAAAAACGGTTTTTATTTTCACCCACTGTCGTCCTGAGGAAAGAAAAAATAGACAAAAAGTATTTCAACTTATTATTATATTCAAGTCCAAACTTTACAACAACTTATATGAACAAATACTCAAATAATACTGCAGTAAACAGCATACAAACGACAAATATTGCACATAAACCGTATAAACTTGCAATCTGAGCATTCAAACTGGGGAAAGTGCTTGTACCAAAGAAATTAAACATCACCCACTTAAAATATAGAAACATTGAGATATAATCCTTCACTCACATTACACACAGTTCAAATTACATTGCAAGTAGCACTGATAAAAGTTATCACTTTTTATCATTCTAGAAATCGCTTTATTTTTAAGGACATAAAACTAGGGTTATGTTAGAGGAAGATATGTTACGCTCTAACATTGCAAACACTAAACCTGGACTCGGCGCTCGACTACATGCACCGAAACTCGCACATCTGTGATCACAGTCGCAAACCTAATGACGAGGACAGAGATAGGAGCCGGCCGCTGTTGTGCAAGTGAAATCGTGTTAGCCGCCGAATGACTACGATTATGAATGACATTGCATGTCTATCTCATTCTCGTTCGTGGCGAAGCAAACATTACATATTATTACAATTTTCAGCAAATTAAAATTGTTGGCTGTACTTACGAGTGAAAAGTGATCCCGTGGAACTTGTTTTTTTTTTTTTGTTTTTGAACTATTTGTGCACATTTTGAAAACTCATGAAGGCCTTGTTGCTGCTTATTTAGACGATTACGGTAATTTTACTTAACGTGCTACACAAACGCCAGTTCGATTATGACTAAGATCAATTGTGGACGTTAACACAATTTATGCGGTCCGCGTCGAGGAGCGCGAACCTTATCTTCCTAATTTATACAACAATGCATAAAACTAACATTTTACTGTCGTAGCCAATTTAACTGTGGCGTCGATGTCAAATATGACATATTATTAGTAGGTCAAAAGGGCAATTATCATTAAAAACAAATAATTGACAAAATCATGTTTATTTTGTGCATATTTCCAGTTTAAATGCTCTTAGCTAAATAAGAAAACAGTTACAATTATAAGACTTAAATCAAATACAACCTGCTTGATTGGTTCTGTTTGGTATCACATTTTATAATAGTCATGCCTTTATGCCGAGACCAAATAAAGACCTAGCGCTGTCAACAGTGACGTGAGGCCGGTTTCGTAAACATGTGTGCACAGAGCGAGGTGTAGTTTTGCGCATGCTTCACCGTATTGTTCGCAGCGCTATGTCTTAGCTTTTTCTTTGGTCTGAGGCCTTATGACGCTTTCGACTACAGCTATGCTTTCCATTTTCTTATCAATAGTGATTGCAGTAAACGATAGTTTCATGTTGATAGGCATGTATGGCAAAATTACACGGTTCACCCGAGTCTTTCAATTCGGATGACGCAACCAATTTAAAACAAAAAAGTTAATATTTCAATGCTTCTGCGACAAATGAGAATAATGAAAGTTCGTCATAGATGGCAGCACTATTGTTAGTCCAGAAACCCCCATTTTGTATACTGTTGTGTCGATCATAAATTAACGAAAACTAGATAAAAAAAAAAGTGTAGCACAGTTGAAAAGACGAGCTAAAGAAAAAACTTTTTTACAAAAAAATACAACCGACTTCCAAAAACAACACTACAAAGTGAAAAATAACTTTAATTTCGGAAGTCGGTGTCTGATTATATGTATTTTCGTTTTTGCCACCGACTTCCGAAATTAAAGTTATTTTTCACTTTGTAGTGTTGTTTTTGGAAGTCGGTTGTATTTTTTTGTAAAAAAGTTTTTATTTTTCACTTTTTAGTGGTTCACATGTGCTTACCCCTTCACAGCGTACTGGCGTGATGTTATGTTATGAACTGGTGTGAACAACAAACAGACATGAGATTTCAGCAATCCCAGTCCATTTGCTATCATTTATTGAGGAGTTCCGTTGCCTATCTCAGAAGTTCTTCATCAGGTCTTCACCAAATTGAAATGGGACCACTCCAAGAAAGTACTCTTCCAAAAACTATCCAAATCGCTTCAAGTGTGCCTATAAAATTGGAAGAGTTCTCTCTATTTCTCCAGGATCCCATCATCAGATCCTGACTTGATGATCATGGGACCACCTGGGAAGTATACCCTTTCAAACAAAAAAAAAATAATCCAAATCGGTCCAGCCATCTTCGAGTAATCGGGGAACATACATAAAAAAAAAAAATAAAAATAAAAAAAAAAAAAAAAAAGGTTCCGACGAATTGATAACCTCCTCCTTTTTGAAGTCGGTTAAAAAGGAAAGCATACCACTAGTAAAAATGCAGTTTCAATGAAAAGGTAAATAAATTATGAACTTTTAGTTTACTAATTTATCCCATAAGTCTAGGTTTAAAATGGACAGCACAGTCGCGACGAATTATCGGGTTTCTATATCTTCTTCGTAGCGCTTTCTTCCACATTTTTCGTCTTTTTAAGAGTTCTGGGAAATACATGGGTCCCCATAATGTTGCAGTCAACAGCTAAGCAACGGGGCATATTAATTAAGAAGTCGCTTGTTTACAAAAAAAAAATATGGATAGTGACAGCTAGCTGTCAAATACTTGGACTAGTGATAGTAGTGACATCTTAATGAGCAAGTGGCAATTTTTATCCCCATTCAATATAGTTGAAGTGTAATAGAGCAACAAATATGACGTCTTGAGCCGCTGTACGAAGGCGTTTTAGAAGTAAAATTCGACAGATATGAAAGTCGGAAAACATGCGACAAATTACAACAACCTTTTTAACAAAACGAAAATTTACAATACATATTAATATTGAAGTGAAATAGGCAAATATTTAGATTTAGGCACGAATAAAATAGCATAACAATGTTCTTTGTACACTCATATGTACATTTCGTCAACCGTGCACGCAAAAATATATCTTAAGGTAATATATCTATTCATTTCGTGACTGTACTTATTTTAAAATCGTATTCAAATTACTATCTTCATTATGTTATCAAACGACAATTCAAAAGTGAAGTTTCACCAATACCAGAATATCGTTAAGGACGCTGTTACATGGGTAGTCAAATCATTACTTTTTTACACAAAAGTATGTTTATTAAATAAAATGCTTTGCATTCTTAAAATGTTTTTTGGCCGAATTGTTGATAGATGTGCATGGTACGATTCTGAACTATAAATATAATTTTAGATAGGTACAGTTTCTTAATAAATGTACCGACAGTTCGGTATATCTGAAGCAAAAATTTTAACTTCGGTACATTTATTGAGAAACCGTACCTACTATCTAAAATTATATTTATAGTTCAGAATCGTACCATGCACATCTATCAACAATTCGGCCAAAAAACATTTTAAGAATGCAAAGCATTTTATTTAATAAACATACTTATGTGTAAAAAGTAATGATTTGACTACCCATTTGTAACAGCGTCCTTAATATAATTATTTATACTATCACCAAAGCATACAATATCTTGACAACAAAATGTAGATTATTACTATTAGCTACCTAAATTGCTAATAAAGTAATGATGGCTGGAAAACTTAACGCTTCTTATCATTAACAGGACTTCAAATAATAACAACAGTAGTTTAACTCAGCATTTATCTGGCAGTATTGTATAAGATTATTAACATAAACAGTCAAAACCACAGATTTAGAGTAGGCTAGATACCACAAGCCATCCGACCGAGCGCGTGCTGTGCACAAACTTGACGCGCTACTACTTTGTGTTCGATCGCACCAGTGGCGAGTTGTGTCGTCGAGGATATAAAAAGTCTGTTAGCTCACTGACACTCAGCGATTGAAACGATTCTGTTTACGTTGAGCACCTCACTAAATGGCTGGGGGGAAGTCATCGTAGGTATAAAATAGATGACACATTCGGTTTTCATACTATCTAATGATCATGCGGTATCTAGCCTACTCTAAATCTATGGTCAAAACTATTTAGAAGTGGTGGCTTTAAAAGGAATATTATATTTAAGTACAGTAAAAATATTGTTGAAACGTTTAGCGAGTCCAAATCCTCCCTCTGTCCCTATAATTATGCATAGTTATAATTATAAACATTATTCTTTAATTCTTCGACACCAAAACTACAATAGAACTTTAAAAGTTGTATCACGTCAATCATAGATCGTCCTTTTTATATCAAGCCTCATCAACTAACATAATATGTATTTTGCAAAATTCTCCTGCTAATAAAATCATTGTAGTAAAATTTTGCTAGAAAAATTTTGGGCGCACGGTAGTGCACCTAAGATCGCAAAAAGTGATCAAAAAAAGTATAAACACCATTTTTTTACGTCATTGAGGGCCTTAGCACATTTCCACCGCGAAATCGCGAAACAGTAAAACCGGATCATCTTTCGCTGATGTTCCGTTCATGCGAGTCAGTTAACATAAACTACTGTGGTTTTGCGGCGGAGGTATGCTAAAGGCCTAAGTTTCGGTAAGGTCCCAAATAAGCCAAGAATGTTATTTACAAAATGGTGAACACCCTTTTATATCATCAAGGCCTGACAAACCAAAAAACTCTTCGAACATTAGGCTCGAGCGTGCAATAACGCAGCATATGCAGAGACAAATATAGGCGTCTCTTTCACGCCGCCGCTTCGGGCTGAGCGCGAAAGAGACGCGCGACAGATCGAGGTCATCCCTGTGCATTGTCGCCTGCTCCCACGTGGCAGTAGTCGGTCAGGGGGACGATCACTACTTGTATCTGGAAAAGGAAATATTCACTTAGAAAATATTCAGGGTGAACATCCTTTTAAGGGGTCATTGTACTCATCATTACGAACAACACTGACTATGGGACCAAACATGAAATCGCGAAAAAATAATCAGCTGTTCCCTACATTTAGACTACAAAAAAAAATAAGGGCAGCATGTGGCGAGCTGTTGGGCAGTAGCGACCCCACGGACCCTATTTCCCGGGAGAAGTTTTGTTCTTCACCTCTGGCTTGCCTTTATTGGCCGGCTGGAATGAACACTGACGGGAACAGAGCTCCCACCTCATTCTTGCCTTTATTGGCCGGCTTGAGTGGAGATTCGCAAGAGCAAACGTGCTCGGAGGAAGGAAGTAGCAGCCAGTAAGTGCTTGTAGGGATTTTGACCATCTTCCGGGCTCTGGGATTGTTCTGAGAGCCGTGGAATACCGCTCCACTCCTCAAGCACCTCAGGACATGTTGCCCCTTGTCGCTACGTCACTATGTGCTAGCGACCGTTTCCGGGGGCCCATTATTGAGTGTGCAAGTCACCCCCTGCCAATTTATCTGTGTATATTATATAACATTGGTCAGGCAGGGGACATAGTTCTTCCATAGTTCAAGGTACCAAATCCATGTAGCCACCCAAACCCATAGGCCCAATGTGTTTTGTTTCCATGTTCTGCAATAGTCCTGCACTAACCGGGGGTTGTCCTTGGGTGCACTTGCATAGTGCATACAGGGATAATCGTCGGCTGGTGCCTCGTCGTCATTTAAAATTGTCTAAGGGGCCTCTGCGAGTTGGCTTCGGCCCCTCATACGCCTTCCAAAGGTCCGGGACCCCAGGGTCCCGAGATAAGCCAAAAAAAATAATAATATAAAACAAATTTTATATAATAAAAAAAAATAGTTTTTTTTTTTTTAATATAATATAAATTTAGCGAACAGCAGATATTTTTTTCGCAATTTCATGTTTGGTCCCATAGTAAAGTTTTCATAATGATGAGTACAATGACCCCTTAAAAGGATGTCCATGACTTCAATTTCACCGTGTAGTTATAGCGCTACAAGGTTCTTTCGGCGCACGGCTAAAATCAGAACTAACCCCGCCATCTTGTTTTTTCAATACATTTCACAAAACAATTACACAAATGTTTACCAACAGCGCCAGGGTTGTGGAGGTCAGATAGGTAGTCGCTCCATGTAAAATACTGGTATTCAGCTACATCTGGTTAGACTGGAAGCCGACCCCAACATAGTTGGGAGAAGGCTAGGCCTAATACCTAGTGTTGGTATTTAATTAAGCTTGGTAGTTAATGAGCTCACCCTCAGCTGATCCTTGTTGGGTCCTAACAAGTGTCTCGGCTCGGGAATCTCGCACGTCTCCGAGCACTTCGAACAGCATTTGCTGGAAATAGAACTAAACAACTGGTTAATAATACGTGGAGCGAGGAATAAATAAATATCTTACAAAATTTTCACTGAAGGGGAAAAACATTATAGTATTCGCTAACGATCAGGCTCAGAATGTCACTTTCCCAAAATGTCCCTCGGTTTCAAAACATCCCTTTCCCGAAATGTCCCCTTCCCGAAATGTCCCCTTCCCATGAAGGCCCTTTCCCAGAATGTCCCTTGCCCAAAATGTAATGTTCGTGGCAGTTACGGTCATATTCGGTGTAAGGGACATCGAGTACTTGATCCTAGACTATAGACATTGAAGATGGACTGAGCGTTCTGTTTTCAGTTGTGCATTGAATACCTACTGACCGAAAAGTACGAGAGACAAAGCGAATGTGCTTGCACCTAAACGGACCGGTTAGGTGCACTTCGTTGATGACCCCGACACTACGGTCTAAGGGGGGCAGTAGTGTCGGGGACGTCGGGGTCACCAATTAAGTGATATAAGTATAGCAAATAAAACGGAATCATGATGAAAGTACTTGTATTTCTGCCTACCTCGGCGATTCCTTAATTACATATAGTAATTAATAATAAATTGGACGGAACAGATATTACACGAAATTAAATTGACTGTTTGATTGTTCTAGGGACTTAAGTGACGAAGCGAAATTTAATGATTAGCGTTCGCCTTGGGGCAAGGTCGAGTAATGGGTCCCTAGAATATTCAAATAGTCAATCTAATTTCGTGTAATATCTGTTCCGTCCAATTTATTATTTCGTATTTTATGTAATTAAGGAAGTGCCGAGTTAGGCAGAAATACAAGTACTTTCATCATGATTCCCTTTTATTTGCTATACCCCGTATCACTTTATTGGTGATCCCGACATTACTCCCCCCCCCCCGAGACCGTAGTGTCGGGGTCACGCGTCGGTTCGTGAGTTCGTGCGTTGTGTCACAGTTCAAATCTAACCTATCTTTCAGCCATTTTCATTTACCCAGAACCATGTGCTGAATTCATGTCAACAGTTTGAGCGTCGAGAAGCTCGTGGCTAAGTAATAACAGCTGCACGGCTCGATCCTTCAGGTTAAGCTACGGTTACCGGGGTTGGTCCGTGGATGGGTGACCATCTTTACATACCGACACTCCTCCGTGCCTCGGAAAGCACGTTAAGCCGTTGGTCCCGGCTGTCATTCGTGGATCTTTGACAGTCGTTACGGGGTTGTCAGTAGCCCGAAAGTCTGACAACCAGTCTTACCAAGGGGTATCGTATTACCCAGTAACTGGGTTGTGGAGGTCAGATAGGCAGTCGCTCCATGTAAAATACTGGTATTCAGCTGTATCCGGTTAGTCTGGAAGCCGGCCACAACATAGTTAGGAAAAGAGTAAGCAGATTGATTGAGTTCGACGCGTCGACGTCCCTTACACCGTGTATAACGTGGGAGCGACATGATACGAGACTCAGTGGCGTGCGCAGAGTTTTCAGACAGGGTATGCACGTCTAAAATAAAAATAAAAACTTTAACAAGCTGAAACTAGTACCTAAGTTTTTTTTTCCCGACCGTTTGTTTTACCCGACCTCACCTACCCTAACCCTTATCTTACACTGACTCTTACCGCACGGCGCCATTGGCTTCGCATGATGTTTGTTTGCGATCACAACGAATATCTAAAATATTTTAATCTGAATATCTGATAAAGGTCCAAACATTATTTTTATCTTGATTTGTAAACAAAAAGCAAGGGATAAAATACAATGTGTTTGTGTTATACACAACATGTTTGCCAGTAGGTAATAATTAGGTATCACAAAACTTTTCTATGAAAATAACGAGAGACATTGCCTTTTTTTTGAGTTAAATAAAACCCGGGTTCACACCTTCCGTTTACAATGAATTTAACTTTTTCCTCAAAATATAACGTCGAAAAGCGGCAGATTTTAATTTATTTAACACACTTCGGCAGCACAGGTCTCACAGGTATAATTTTATTTTTTTTACAAATGATTAAAATAATTACATAATAATATACAGTCAATCACTTGCGCCAAGAAAAACAATCAAATCAAAACAATATGGCGAAAAAACAAACAAACATTGCAAGTTGAATAAAAGCGTGTAAAAACTTTACAATTACAAAATAATACGAACTAATCTTGGTCAATCCGACTAAAAAAGTCAACCCTCTGTAATCAACAACTAAGCGGTGCTTTTACGGCTTCTCAATTTGGACGGGTTGCAAAATAAGCTGTGCTTCTAGAACTTAAACACACGCATACATTTTCACGCACACAGTCACACTTTTGCTGTGTACTACACGGGTTGCGTTGTATGAAGAATAAGCACGGCGTTGTTCTGCATATGCTCACCGGGAGCGCTGCCTGCGCGGTTGTCGCCGCTCGCTTCAAGAAATTAGTTTCAAATAAAAATAATAGATGGCGCGTAAATCGCGTTATAAACAGTGAGATAGCGAATTAGTTACGATTAATACAGTTATTACCATGATTTTTCTTGCGTTAAAGTTATTTATCATTTCGAGGGGCATGTATGT
This sequence comes from Cosmia pyralina, assembly GCA_946251885.1. Taxonomy (NCBI): domain Eukaryota; kingdom Metazoa; phylum Arthropoda; class Insecta; order Lepidoptera; family Noctuidae; genus Cosmia; species Cosmia pyralina. Next base: position 25,063,319 of record OX276351.1, read on the forward strand.
ATGGGACTACAGGGTATGCAGAGCTTATTTGCATGTATGGAGTGCACGCCACTGACGAGACTCAGTATACACCATCCTAAGTGCACGTTTTATGACCGCGTGTGCCACGAGTCTTGGCGTTTAGTTAAAGCCGGATTTACATTAACAACATTAATTGCATGCCTGATAAAATTAATTTCCACAAAACTAGTTTCAATACAGTGCAACTTGATTCGTAAAATAATTAGTGTCGTGAAATCTACAGTTAACCCTTTATAACACAACAACATAAAAACTGAAAAATATTCAATGGTACGGTAGCAAAAAGTAAACAGTGAAGCAAATATTTTTTAGTATTTTCAAAAATAACAACCTAGTCCTGTGAATTGTCACCAACTAAAGTTTGGACGAATTTGCAGACTTACTAACGCCATCTGTGTTTCACGATGTGTACTAGAATTGCATAGAACGGTTTGTAACCGTTGCGATACATTGATGTAAGACGGAATAAAAATAAGATTTTGTGAGGACTTGGATGATTTGTTACATGACTGTCACATGGCGTTATAAAAGGTTAAATTGCGATTGGCACGAAGTACTTAGATTTCATGTAATTAATGCATCATCATTCTCCTGCCCTTATCCCAATCTATTTGGGGTCGGCGCAACATGTCCTTTTTTCCATACTTCTCTATTATTCGTCATCTCGGTAGTCACCCCCTTTCTAGCCATGTCATCTTTCACACAATCCATCCATCGTTTCTTTGGTCTTCCCCTACTCTTATAGCCATCGACATTGATACTCAAAAATTTCCTCACGACATTTTCCTCACTCCTCCGCATCACATGCCCATACCATGACAGCCGATTTCCGCACAACTTTTCAGTCACCGGTGCCACTTTCAGACTTCCTCTTATGTACTCATTTCTTATTCTATCCATTCGTGTAACACCACACATCCCTCTTAGCATTCTCATCTCAGCTGCATGCAACTGCTTTTCATTCATCCCTTTTGTGGCCCAACATTCTGATCCATACAAGACAGCAGGTCTAACCATTGTTTTATATATCTTCCCCTTAAGTTTAAGGGGAATGCGGGAGTCGCAGATTGTCCCCGTGACCTGCCGCCATTTCATCCATCCAGTGTTAATCCTATGCTTAACCGTCCGATCTACTTCGCCATCGCTTTGCACGAGTGAACCGAGATACCGAAAGTCGGAGTGCATGCATCTTGAAATTAGAAGTTTACACGTGAAATTGTTAATTTAATGAATGTCAAGAAAATAATTTTATGACATTAATTTCGTAATGTAAATCCCGCATTAGAATCGTACCTATTGCAGGGCGTGTACTTGTTGCTGTTGGGCTGCGGGGACACGTCGCGCGTGTAGGCGCTGCTGCCGGGCGCGGGCGAGTACAACGGCGTGTTCAGCTCGTCGAAGTCCAGGGCGCCGTCTATGTTTAGTACCCTGGGGGATAGTTCAACAACCGATTAGCTGAAGCGCCCGTCGCAACACAAACTCATTTGACAATGAAGGGCGGGCGTTTTGGGGGACTGTTAGTAATTTTGACTAATTTGAATAATGACTTTTGATTTTGATTTTTAGCACCTCAAGAATACAACACAAGTATCTCATTTAATTCAGCGTGATTTTATCATTTTGACTCATAGGCTATTATTATAGCCACAAAGCGCCACGCGCTTTACTAAGTGTAGTGATTAGTTGATCTCTACGTGCGGCGACGACATGTCACCGCACATGAAATACGCACACAAGTAAAGTGTTGCAATAAGTATTTCCTCTCACACATTGAAATAATCAGGTTTTGTGGAGGGGCGTTCGTTTTTAGAATGGTTTATCTCTACTATGACACGTGATTCTAAATTGTTGGTATCTTGAAACGACATGCGACATTAGAACTAACCTGTTTTGTGGTGAGAAGCGATGCACTCGCTCCACGACTGAGGACACGTGCTCGACTCCCTTCTGCACTCCCCACACCAAGATACCGATCTGAAAAACAGTAATTTATTATTTAACTAGCTGTTGCCCGCAGCTTCGCCCGCGTGGATATCAATACTTCCCTATTTGAATCGGATTGTTCACAATTTTATAGGATTTTTTTTGTGCGGAACCCTAATAAATTAATTTTCTAAAATAACAGCAGCCTAAGTTACTCCTTATAACATCCGCTCAGCTCGCTCGCTCGCGTCGCCAGTAAAAGTGCCGTCAATATCGGTCCAGCCATTTCGGAGATTAGCCGGAACAAACAGACAAATTTGTTTAAAATTGTTTTTTTGTTTTAAGTACCCTACATGTATACTTCCATAATTATGCATTAGTAAATAAAAAGCTGTTATTCGGACATTACAAACAGGTACTTCAATTTTATTTATTTGTATACCTAGACTGATTAGGTGACAGGGTTATTGGTAAACACCCGCAACCTCTTAAGGGATCATTGTATTGATCATTGTGAGCAGCTTTAACTATGGCACCAAACCTGAAATCGCGAAAAAAAAAATCAGGTGCTCCCTACATTTTGACGAGTTTGATGTAGATAAATGTACTGAATAGGTAATTTTTTTTCGCGATTTCAGGTTTGTCCCATAGTAAAAGTTGTTCATAATGATGAGTATATTGACCCCTTAAGAGGTTGCTGGTGTATTACCAATAACCTTGTATTCATAAACGAACTTTTAAAAAAAACTGCGAAGAGTGAACATGCAGGGCTCGGCAGGGCAGCATGCCAATCGGCGTGGCTATTTACCGCTAAATGCTTAGCTACTGTTGTGCGTTAGAGATTTCATTGTTATAAGATTGAAATCTAGTCAGCACGCGTAGCATGACCACGACAGAAAGGGGTTTTGTCGACGGAAGAATAGACAAAAATGACGTTTCCGTGTAGACAGTAAGACGGCAACAAAGTAGAAAGAGTTAACTACACTTTTTACGAAATTCACTATTTTACATAATTCGACTCAGAATTCCTTGTTTTATCATAGGATTTTTTTCTGTTTGATTCTCAATTTTTACTAATATTAAGTCACGTATATATAAAGACAACTACACCAATTTTTCACAAATTGACGAAAAACCGTAAGTATTTTGGGGTAGAAAAAAATTGTACCTTGGGAGAAAAAAAAATACAGTAATATTGGCCTTAACCATTTCACGCGGGACTTCGTACACGCTATAGCGTACCTCCGTGGCGTGCCTTCACTAATGTGGCAGCCTGTCAAAAGATTAGATTGCCAGAAAATACAAAAGTTCAATAAAACTGACCCACTCCGACCACAGTCTGCATAAATACACCAACAAAACAAGTGAAATTCTAGTGTTATGGTCAATTCAGACAGAAACGAAAAATGCCCGAGCACTGGCTCCTTTAAAAATAGGACCGTTTTCCCCCTGAAGGGAAGAAAACGGATATTTAGGTTTTAGCCGAAGCTTGACCTACTGTGAGAGATTACCCTCGAACTTTACGCGGTTGCAGTGTGTATCTACCCTCAATATTGATGATAAATTGATCAAACGTCAGTTGAATCACAAACCACACGGTGGCGACATCGCCGTCTGTCATTTGAATTATCAGTACTCACCGCCGGCTAGACCGGCAAGTTTAGTAGGTCAAGCTTCGGCTAAAACCTAAATATCCGTTTTCTTCCCTTCAGGGGGAAAACGGTCCTATTTAGGTGTTTGAGCCTTGCTTGACCTACTGTGAGACATGTTTATATTCTGCCGGCGATGGCGAGACGTACTGTGTGCTTGAACAGACTGTGCATAAGGATAGGTAGTAAATTTAGAAACCAATTAAATCATAATAAGCTTTAATAAACTAAACAGGACAAAACAACTGAGATATACTTCTGTTACTATTGTGATTATAAGAGGCTACCTCTTTAAAATAATATTTTATGAAGGTATCTGGTGACCTCCAGTTACCTCTTTTCATTAAATCATCTAAATTAAATCTTTTATTTATCCAAATATCAGAATTCACAGCTGCCCTACAGCTTCCTGGAGAACCTTGAATGTTGCCCTCTTTAAATAAAGATCGAATCCATCCCCCGATTACTGACCGAGAAGCTGATTTCACTTTACCCCTGGTTGTGACAAATAGGTTTGAGAGAGTCTTGTTCGCCGCTCTTCTTTGTTCCGATATGGAAATCAATTTTGTTATCCACAACACCGCGTTTAATTTTGAGTTCTCATTTTGTAAGATTTTCCAACCCGACTGTCTATATGTACTGGAGTCAGTTTTAGATCCAAATTTGGGCCAGAATATTACTTTATTATCAGAGAGTTCACAGGAGGATGGATCAATAGATAACAGGGTTAGGTCATGAATTCGACGACCTGACATCAGGAGCAAGAGTGCTGCGGTGTGGCGCGATACCTGAAATAGGCTCTTCTCATCAACTTTGTAACTTTGGAGGTAGTCTATTAGTTGACCTACGTTCCAACTCAATTTTTTATTTGAAGGTGGTTTGGTAAGCATTATAGATTTAAGCATTTGCTTTACGAGGGGATGATTGCTTAGTTTTTCTGTATTTTCAGGATTGGCAAAAGTGGTGACTACCGACTTATGCACAGCAATAGTACTAGGAGCTAATTTTTTATCTTCATGTAGGAAGAACAAAAATCTGGCAAGATCCTCAGGTTTAGGATTATTTAAAGAACTACTATTATCCTGTGACCATTTTTTCCAGCGTTGCCAAGCTGGTCGATATGTCTTTAGTGTAGACTTACGCCACGATGCCTCTAGCTGTTCTTTACTTTTTGTAGTCCAGTCTCGAATTAGATGGGACCAGCCCGAATCTTCCAAACCTGCAAACAAAGTTCCTCCACTAATGGCGGTGGCCTCAGAGACCGTAGGTCTATCAGGTGTTGTGACAGGTTGCGTATTATCATTGGGGCACTCAGGGCTCTTTGTTTCAAATCTGCTTTCCAGAACGTTCTTTCCCACTTCGGTGCCACCAGTAGGTATGTGCCTGAACTTATCGTTAGGTGACGGAGTACCCGTGGTATCATCGCTGGAGGTGGAAATATCCAACCTAGTTGAAAATGCCATGGCCTGCTGAAGGCGTCCACAAACAGGCAGTATGGGTCTGTAGCATCCTCGCTCACATATGTGTTGACTACTGCTGACGCTGCACTGGCAAAGAGATCCACTGACGGGGTTCCCCATCTCTTGAATATTACCTGTAGTATATTCGTGCTCAGGGACCACTCGGGCATCTTGTTTGATCGCGAAAGGCTGTCTGCCGAGAGATTGTATTTCCCCGGTAAGTATCGAGCGATTAATCTTATGTTGTATGTTCTTGCCAGCTCCAGTATCTTTCGAGTTGCTTCTAACAATCTGAGGGATCTGGTTCCTCCTTCTTTCGTTATGTAAGCAACCACCGATTTGTTGTCCGTCTGTAACATGACAGTTCTGTTTAGTAGTTTGTGACCAGCAAATTGGAGTGTTTTCAAAACAGTCCATAACTCTTTTAGATTGCTGTGCCACTCCACTTGTTTCTTTGTCCATCGCCCACTCAAGGGTCGGCCGTTGATCGTTGCCCCCCACCCGTTTTTGGCTGCGTCTGTAGTTATAAAGGTAGTTGCACTTTCTTGATGAATCGGCGAGGTGCGCCTGATGTTTTTTATCCACCATAGTATTTCTGCTCTTACCATCGGAGGTAGATAAAACTTTTTGTGACGGTTCTCTTTCGGGAGATGCTTTGCTGCTATTTGAATGTGTCGGCAGTGGAGCCTGCCCAGAGGTATGGTGAAAGAGGCAAAATTTATATTCCCGAGTAGCACTTTTGCTGACCACCATGTCCAATGTTGGTTTTTTAATGTCTGACTTAGTAGGTTGATATTCTTTAGGATTTTTTGTTCGGGAAGACTCTTGACGTTGCATTTGGTATTCCAGATGATTCCGAGATATTCTAGACATTGAGTTGGGCGCAGGGTTGATTTCTGATAATTTATGCACCAGCCTAGATGCTCCAGAGTTTGTAAAACAATTTGACTTTGTTGATACAGCATATTTGGATTGGAATGAATAATCAAAAAAATCGTCGAGATACACAATTGCTCTGATTCCCAGTTCTCTGAAATAATTAGCAACCCAATTAGTCACTTTTGAAAAAATATAAGGAGCAGTTGCTAATCCAAAGGGTAAGCAAGTCATCTCAAAAATTTTGTCATCATATGCAAAGGCCAAAAACCTGCGATGGGAGTTAGTAATTGAGAGGTGAAAATAGGCTTGTGACAAGTCTAATTTGATCATGTAATCTAAAGGGTTTAAACAATTAGGAATCTTGTTGTGATTTATTAGATGAAACTTGGGAGGAGTAAGGAAATTATTTAAATGTTTTAGGTTCAGGATAGGGCGATTTGAGCCATCTGCTTTTTGTCTCAGAAATAACGGAGACAAGAAACCCGACCTATGATTGCCTTCTACTGCTGCTCCACAGTCAATTAGCTTTTTGATTTCTAAAGCCATTGCTGGTGATGGTTTTACTTGGTAGTGAGAGCAGGATTCTTTGTTGAATTTACAAAGGGGAGGTTTGCGATTGAAAGATATTCTACATCCTGCGAGTATATTCAAAATACACTTTGGCGCTCCCAACTGCTCCCAGTTTCGTACTTTTAGACTGACCTGTCCCGCTCTAAACTTGGTGTTTCCTCCCTTCGTATCTTGGTTTTCCGTTTTTCTGTCTCCCTTGAAAGGGTCTCTTATCTCTTCCTGTTGTACGAGTGGTCGTACGTTCTGGTGCTTTGAATGACGGTCTTTTAAACGAACCGAATGGTTTGGTCCTTTCCTTGTTTTGTTGATACTCATTTGTAGCCTTGTATTTATAGGTTGATTTTCTATTTGCGGCAGGAAAAAATTTATTTGTGCCACCTTGTTCCTTCACCAAATCTGCCAGCTGTGGTTCAGCGAAGAGGTGAGTTGGTGAGGGTGGAATGGATTGCAGCAATTCATTAAGCGTTTTATTAGGAGGTTTGTATAGGTTTCTCCTATGTTGAATTACTTCGGCACGCTTTCCACACGTGTACTGCAATAATGCATCCGATGTTTTACGAAAAGCTGATTCTTGAGATAAAAAATTTTTGCTGATATGAGATTTGACTTCCAGTGATGCTTTATGATAGATGCTTTGAAATTCCTTTCGCTGCTGTAGAAGTCCATGCGTTATGGCACCTAAACATAAATCCATTTTTTCTAAAATGGTTACTAGTTGCCATGATGGAGTTACTGTAGCCAAAGTACTATTTACTTTGAGGTTGGTGAAAACAGGTGCTGCTTGAAATTTCTTTTGGACATCCGCGTAGCGAATATTGTGCCATCCATCACTACCTAGTCTCTGACAGTGAATACCCTGTTTAACTAGGTCTTCTTCAGCTGCACTTATTTTTGCTTCTGACTCCTTTGTTTCTGGATCAAAGTCCAGTAATGGTTCATCCATCTGTTCAGGTTCATCATCCGTGTCCGAATTAATAATATCTGGAGCTTGCCAGCTTTCTTCCTCAGACTGATCGTTGTATTCCCGGGTAGGTGAACGCGCCGGTTGGTCCGCCAAGTGGTCTTTAATTGCTTTAAGTTGTTGGTTCTGATCATGGGAGAGTTCAAAAATTTTTTCAAGTATCACGTTTTGTTGATTCATGAATTTGGCCATCAAGCTATCTTCAGGTTCTCTCCTTATTTTACCACCGGCTTCCTCTGAGCCTGTTGGACTATGGGATCGCTTTCTACTACTAGAAGACATCGCTGAACTAGCAGGCGATGCGTAAGTTTCGGCGCCAACATTAGAACGTGACTTTAAGAATGAGGAAGCATCTGATCTAGACATTAGTTTGGGCTTGAGCTGGATTACAACTTCTGAAAATCTGTTAAAACCCTCAAGCAAGTGAATTTTCTTCATCGTGCTCGGTGGTGTATATATAACTGCTCTGGCAATAGGCCACTTCAGGAGGGTCCGCTTTATTTTCCTGTATGTCTTTTCACTCAGTGTGCAAGGAATCCCGCTGCTGAAAGCTTGTGCAAGTTGTACCGTCGGAATTGCAAAGCGTATCCGATTTTCATCCTCCGATGATATTTGCGGCCCAAATAGGTCTTTAAAGGTTAGATCATTTACCTCCCATGCTCTCCAATCGTCTGGATAAAATTCATCTAAAATACTGATGAATTTTTTATAGGCTGTTTCTTCCTCTGGTGGAACTTCAAAAATGGTTAGTTCCCCAAGAGTGATGCGCCGTTCCATGATCTGAAATCATTACGGGTAATTAGAGCGTGTCCTGGGCAATATCTTTTAAGCAGTCTAATCGAAATCACCCTTGGTCGACTGGTAAGCCGTCTAGCTGACTGGGCAGCCGACTCTGGTCACTTGAATAGCCCACTGCGTCATCTGGTTAGCCGACTTGGGTCTTTTGATCAGCCGACCTTGGTCGTCTGATTAGCCGACTCAGTCGTCCAACTAGCCGACCTGGTCGTCCGATTAGCCGACCTCGGTCGCCCGATCAGCCGACCTCGGTCGTCTAACTAGCCGACTCACGGGGTCTGGTAAGTTAGACTGCACAGCCTTCCACTGCTAGGTTTTGGCTAAGTTGCCATTACTATCATGGGTGTGAAAATTCGTTATTTGGGGCTTACCCAAGAGAAAAAGGTGAGTCTGCCGTCCAGAGAGCGGGCATTCACCTATCGAGCAGAAACCATAGGGATCTCTCGTCTAATATTTATACACCACATGTAACTAAATATTCAATACTTACCGAATGATAATCACGTGAAGCTGAGTATATTTTCCAATTTCTTTGTTTAAATTTCACTATAAATTTGTTCAAACTAACAAACACTGCTCACTGCGAAAGTTCAAGACGTACTGGTAATTCAAATGACAGACGGCGATGTCGCCACCGTGTGGTTTGTGATTCAACTGACGTTTGATCAATTTATCATCAATATTGAGGGTAGATACACACTGCAACCGCGTAAAGTTCGAGGGTAATCTCTCACAGTAGGTCAAGCAAGGCTCAAACACCTAAATAAGACCGTATTACCATAGCCCTAAAGCATAAAATTGTATGAATATCGACATAGTCGGCTCGTGCATGCTCGCGACTCGATCGGTCTCGGCGTCAAAGTACGCCCTGCGCGAGGATTTTTTACGTTTTGTCTGAACTGACCGTAAGGCAACTTTAAAGACTTCTCACCTTGACCCTGACATCAGGCTCTAGCTGCTCGGTCTCCCCGTACTGGTTGACGGTGTACTCGGGGCAGTTCTGACACGTGATCGAGATGCGAACCGTTCTTAACACCACCTCGGGAACCTGTGAGATATGGAGTTGTCAGCAGTGTTAGTTGTCTGATGTGCCTTGCAGACTTTCGCCATTTTGTCGAACGAGAATACCGAAAATAGTGAAAATCTGTAGACATATAAAACGGCTGGAAAAAAAAAAGAAAAATGTTATCTTTTATTTCATCTCTTTATTTCGCTTTCACACTCCATTTTGTTAAATTCTATTTTGTTTTTTTTTTTTTTTTTGCAATGCCTAATTTAAACCAAAAACCAAACCTAGTTAAATGGTATTATCTACCGTCTGACAGCATTTTGTTTTATTTTTAACTTCTAAAGCTTATCGCAACTAGGGAAACGCTATCTGTGTCGTGGTTTTTTTTTTTTGGACTGTATTTATTACTTTGTACAAAAGAATTCCCATCGGCATAAATTATGAACTTCCATACAAACTGTTAACCCCTATTTAACCCCTATTGAATTAATTTTAAAAATCCTTCCTTTGTGCTCACTTTCGTTATACAGGGTCAAATTAAATTAGCTAGCGAAACTCCGCAAACGTTATTTATAGGTGTCGATATCATCGATATAAAAGAGATTTGATGTTTTATTTTTTCGAACCGCTGATCTATTGCTCGTTCATTCTGAAATAACGCGCCCCCCACTACTTAAATTTGTTACTTTTTTACGGTAAATGCGGTAGTGGGGAGCGTCATTTCAGAGTGGACAAGCTATATTTAAAGTATGAGATGAGAAAACTGTTTTTTTTTTTTGTTTTTTCGTGATTACATATCGATACCCTTCACGTCTGTTAAGTTTACAAAAAAAATGAACGGATGTTTCAGGTACACTGCGGTTGATGACCCCAAAAAATCATCAATATTTTTTTTTGCTGTATTACTTTTACATATTGATACACATCACGTCTGTGGAGTTTCACTAGCTAATTTAATTTTACCCTGTTTATGGAACTCAAAATGTCATGCTTCTAGACCCAGCTGTTTAGGCTAAGCGTTGCCTGTCTAGTGAATGAATAAGATGTCTTATGTCAGTAATACAGTATGTCAGTAGGTATATGTATCAAAACTAATTTATTGATGGTTTATTTATGTTATCAATAATTTCGTCTTGGTCGGTAAACCAAAATAACTGACCTCTTTAAATTAAAAGAAAATTGTCCATAAAAATTAAAAAAACCTCACATACAATCCAACCAAATAATCGTTGAGCCAACATTCATTCTTCTTAATGTGCCGACCGATGTTAAATAATACTTTATTTCTTTCAAGCGAGGTTATATTCGGCTTATCGGGCTAAAATAAAATAAATAAACAGCCTTTATTATTACTTAATTATAATAACAAAAGGTTCTTAATTCTACTGAGTAACTAATTAATTAATTAAGAACGCCTGAGACGGGTATCCTTCTAAAGTAATTTGTATTTTTTTTTGTTTTTTCGCGGGAAAATTTTGCAGAAATAAAAATATTTGAATATAAATGTGAATAAGACGAAGGTCATGGTGTTTGAAAGAGAAGAGGATGTATCGGTGTGTGATGTGAAAATAAATGGAGTGTGGAGCAAGTAAGTGAGTTTGTATAATTGGGGAGTCTGTTTACAAGGCATGGAAAGATTGATGAAAGTGTAATTAACGCGGGAAATAAACTGAATGGAGCTATACTTGCGATTGTGACCAACCAGTTAAGGACGCTGTTACAAATGGGTAGTCAAATCATTACTTTTTTTTATTAGGTCTTTACCTATGAAATTGCCGTTCTGCAGTACTGGCCATTTCAAATCAAAATAATTTTTGTTTGGCTAAGAATTCTAATTTCAAATTAATTTTATTTTAAAAACATGGATTTTTTTTTTCCAAAAGTAGTCATTTGTTTATTGATTAGTGTTACATTTTCATCGCATTTCAATCTTTTTCGTCATCATGGATACGTTAAAAATTCGAGTAATTATGGAATATGAGTACCGTCGTGGCAGCAACGCGGCACAAGCGGCACGCAACATCAACGACGTTTACGGAGCTAACACTACAAACCAACGCACCACTTGTTATTGGTTTGCTCGCTTCTGTTCTGGAAATTTCGACCTGAAAAATGAACCTCGCCGTCGTCCGAAGACTTTGGTCGACAATGACGAATTAAAGGCGATTGTGGAAGTTGATGATACACAATCTACGGCTGAATTAGCAGCAGCTTTCGACGTTAGCGTCAAAACAATATTGGTCCATTTGCGTCAAATTGGCAAGGTAAAAAAGCTTGACAAATGGGTGCCCCACGAACTCAATGATCGCCAGCGCGAAGTACGCGTCGAGACGTGCCTTGCACTGCTCAACAGACACACAAATGAAGGAATTTTGAACCGCATTGTTACCTGCGATGAAAAATGGATTCTGTTTGATAACCGCAAGCGCTCAGCAAGTTGATTGGATCCTGGTTCAGCACCTAAACAATGCCCTAAACGAAAACTTACCCCTAGAAAAGTGATGGTCACTGTTTGGTGGTCTAGCGCCGGTGTGATTCATCACAGCTTCTTACCAAACGGGGTGAGCATTACTTCAGATGTGTACTGTGAAGAACTGAACACAATGATGGAGAAGCTGGCACATCTCCAACCAGCATTGGTCAATCGCTCGTCTGCGCTGCTCCTGCACGACAACGCGCGACCTCATACTGCACAGCAGACGGTCTCCAAGTTGCAAGAACTGGGGTTGGAAGCTCTCCGGCATCCGCCCTACTCACCATACCTTGCGCCTACAGACTACTACTTTTTCCAGAATTTGGATAACTTCTTGGCGGGAAAAAAATTCAATACCCGAGAGGCAGTACAAAATGCCTTTGAAGATTTTGTTGCCTCCCGTCCAGCTGATTTCTTTAAGAAGGGCATCAATAAACTGCCACTGCGTTGGCAAAGATGCATTGATTGCATGGGTGATTACTTCGATTAATACAAATAAAAAATGCATGAAAAAAATTCGTTTAAATTTTTTCATACAAAACGGCAATTGCATAGGTAAAGACCTATTATTAAATAAAATGCTTTGCATTCTTAAAATGTATTTTGACCGAATTGTTGATAGATGTGCATGGTACGATTCTGAACTATAAATATAATAACACACATACTTCAACTCAATGAGACTAAATTCAAAACTTGTATAAAACGCACACTATGCAGGCTGGCATATTATAAGTTTGGGGATTACATAACCGATAAAAATGCTTGGCTCAATGCTGGTCCTGCTCCACAACCACAACTAATTAATTAACATTTGAAGATACTGTTGGAGATGCTGAAGATTGTAAGACTATCATTGCATTGTATAGACTCAATCTCCTTTGTATTATATAATTGCATAGCACATGTGTGAGTACTATGTACATACTCTAAAGCTACCATTTACTGGGTACGTCTTTGTTTGACTTGAATGTGCCCTGGCGACTGAGAGTATGTGACGCTCACACTAATGTCTCGCTGATGGTGGCGCGTGTTGGATCATTTAGCCAATCCATGCGTCAGGTTCGTGAATAAGCGCTGTCAGTGAAGGCTGGGCATACCTTAGCGGTCAGGGCTTATTTTAATTTAATTTAAATATTTGAATTGTTTTTTTTTAAGGACGCTGTTAACGTTCTGCATCGTTCTCACATATGAAATTTCAACATGAATGATGTAACCATTATTTTGTAACCATATCTTGATTTAAAAGAGTGTCCGTGGAGTTTCTTGCCCGTTCTTCTCCATAGGTACCTACTATGCTTTGGAATGGGCGCCTAGCTTCATCTTTCTGACTGACCGACCCCTTGACAATTCAAAAGTGCCTGTAATTGGTTTAATTGAAATAAATGCTTTGAGTTTGAGTTTGAGTTTGAATTTTAGATAGGTACAGTTTCTCAATAAATGTACTGAAGCAAAAATATTCACTTCGGTACATTTATTGAGAAACTGTACTATCTAAAATTATATTTATAATTCAGAATCATACCATGCACATCTATCAACAATTCGGCCAAAAAACATTTTAAGAATGCAAAGCATTTTATTTAATAAACATACTTTTGTGTAAAAAAGTAATGATTTGACTACCCATTTGTAACAGCGTCCTTAATGTCCAAAAAAGCTCGACTGGCTGTACACAATGGTGAGCTGGTTCTGTAGAGGCTTTGAACCTTATGCGTTTTAGCATGCAACCTCCGTGTATGTTTAAATATTTTATGAAACAAACTAGAATTTTAGAAGAGGTGACAGAAGTCAGGCGGCCACGTGCCGAAGTCATTGTTGAAAAAGTTCTGATAATAAATAATATCCTTGGTTTACCTCTCTACCTGTTTAATTTATAGAGTAGCTATCCCCCTGTGAGGTTCGAGTCCTCACATATTGGTGGAGCCGCCGCCGGCCCTCACAGTACCTACGCTTATGTATGAAGTGGATGTTGGGTGTGGTAAAAGAAGCATGAAAGACCATGAAAGTAGAATAAATGCTGCGGAAATGAGTTCCTTGCGAAGCATGTGTGGTGTGACTATGAATGATAGGCTGAGGAATGATGTGATGTGTGGAAGATGTAGTGATAAAATTTAAAAGAGCATGCTTAGATGGTTTGGTCATGTTGAGAGGATGAATGAAAGGCGACTAACAAAAGGTATTTACAAGGCAGATGTGAGTGGAAACACCGGGAAGGGACGCCCTAGGAGGACTATGTGACCATGGTGATGTTCTTCAGAAAGATCAGGTGCGTAGTACTCGCAACCGGCGTGCGTGTATAACCAGATGTATGAACGTAAACGAGGCAAAAGGAGTATGCATGATCGTAACAGCTGGCGTTCTGTAGTTTCTGCCTACTAAGAAGGCGAGGAGAAGGGGAGGTTTATGTATTATGTAAAAATATCTTGTTTTCACGCCACTCAAAGTTCATTCGCACTTCGCAGCCTCTATTCGACATAGGCATATTGTAGGAGCCAATGGTTGTAGGCACCGTACACTATCACTTTGTTGATGTTGGTTGAGTTATGGAGTACACAGGGAGAACCCCAAGTTGAATTAAACGTTATATTAAGATGTAGTATGTTAACAAGTTAAAGTGGTAGGTTGTGGTTCTTTCTGTGTACTCCATAACTCAACCAACATCAACAAAGTGATAGTGTACGGTGCCTACAACCATTGGCTCCTACACATATCAATATCCAATGTAAATTACCAAAACAATTAACGATTTCTAAATAATGTGCTGTACTCCCGGAATCCTAAATGAAGCCACAGTGCATTTCTATGTAACGTATCAAGGCCTAAAACAACAAAATAATGATGAGTCAGAGAAAAAAAAAATGCCGTTTTGAAGCTGACATTCTGGCGAACATTTTGGTGTCATCATTGTTCCAAATTTGAATTCATGACCATTTAAAAAGCCACAGACCTTTATACAAAACAATGCAGAGTGGCTCCATTTAGAAGTCCGGCAGTGTATGCATGTTCAGACAACAGCAAATCAGGTTATACCAAACTGTCAAATTTTTCCAAATGATTTTAAACCTAAAAATGTTTATGTTTAAGTTCAAAATATAATGAGAAAATTTGACGTTTTGTAGTAACTTGATTGCTGCTGTGTGTACCTATGAACTTTGCAATTCCACGTCAATAAAAAAGTACAAGACAAAGCAAACATTTTTAAAAGAGGTCCCTGCATACTAGCTAGGTTTTGAAGATGCGATTAGTAATTTCGATCAATCCTAACTAGTTTTTCACGCTAAAACGGTTAAACGGATTTGGATGAAATTTGACAGATAGGTAGCCTGGGACCTGGAGAAGGGCATACGCAACTTTTTATCCTGGATCACAGGCAAAGTCGCGAGCAACAGCTAGTAAAATATAATAAATTCGTTCGGCAAGCGGCATGTAATGTGTCATTCGCGGGTGGGTATTCTAAAATGGTGGCTCAATAATTACTCGTGATGACCGTACGTACCCGCCCTGAGCCTCGACGCGTTCGGGGGAAAAAAGGCTAGGGCAAGAAAACGAAATAACCGGTTAATTTACACATACTTCACTCTAGTATAACTTATCTCGTATTTAAATGTGGATTCTTTCAATGCGAACAAATTTACCTTTATACTGAAGAATAATTCATCGTTTGGTATATTTCTTTTTTTATTACAAATTAAGCTAAATCATAATGTGAAATAAGTAAAGAGCAAGCGAACTGTTTGCGTTTGGTTTGCGTTTTATCCAACATTTAGGTGTCCGATCACACGTACAGCCAGGGTCAAAAAATATCGGGACGAACAGACTGTTCAAAATCATCTCAACAACTAAGGAAATTAAACTTTATCTCAATTGGATAAAGTTCTTGTCAGAATGACAGTTGTCCTGTACTGTCTTCATTCTGAAACATTTCTTGTGTCATTGAGTTAATATTTCATTTTCATAGTAGTTTAGATCATTTTCGTCCCTACATACGGCTACATATCAATGCTGACCTCTCATTGTATGGAAATCCTATACAATGCGAGTTCAGCTTATACTGGAAAATGTATAGCTTAATATGTAGCCGTGTGTAACACAACCACACCACAACGACGATACGTGGACGGGCGCTAATTTGTATGAAAATTAATAGTTATTCACACGGACCACATTTGACCATCAAAATCAACTGTGTGGGCGATACCAACCACATCGCAACCATCAGCAAGACCACACACTAGCGCCCGGCCACATCGCAAACACAACGTTGCGTCGACCATTTTATTTGATTTTGTAGTTACCACAACACAACTGCAAGAAGTTGCAGTGACACTATTCACATGTAACCACTGCTTACCCACATTTGGTCGCTGCGATATAGTGGTTCTGGCAAGTGTGTTCGGGCCCTTAGGCCAATTTTAAAATTGCAAGTAGAAGGCTAATTAGATTTTAGTGTAATCGCAGAAATAAATATACAAACAACAATACAACAGCTAAATATAAAGGGAAATATTTCCTTGTAACTGAATTACCATTTGAATACTCAAAATCAATCTAAAAGTTCATTTACATGGAGCAATATGTCAACAAACGACAAATGAGGAGGTGTTTTGAGACGTGCCGTGACAGAGTTACATCATGCACAAACTCATTATTTCAAGTAAAACAATTACAGGCATTTTTGAATTGTCAAGGAGGTCAGCCACTCAGAAAGATGAAGCTAGTTGCCCATTCCGAAGCGTACTAAGTACCTATGGAGATGAACGGGCAAGAAACTCCATGGACACTCTTTTAAATCAATGCAGATCACATAAAGCAAAGATCGCTCGCGATGCGAAAGTCAAGGCTAAATTGAAGGCCGAAAGCTGCACGAAAAAGAGCCTCAGCGCAAATAATTCGACTTTTAAAAACTTTTTACAAAAAAAAAAAAAAAAATTATTGACTTCAAAAAAACACTACAAAGTGAAAAATTAAGCACTTTAATTTCGGAAGTCAGTGTCTTTGGATCTGTATTTTAGTTTTTAGCCACCAACTTCCAAAATAGAAGTTATTTTTTTACTTTGTAGTGTTTTTTTTTTTGAAGGTAATTTTTTTTTGTAAAAAGTTAAGTATTCATTTTTCACGTTTTAGTTATGCTACCTACCCCCACTCCAATTCGTGTACCACTACTTGCTATGTAAACAACAGTGACAGGAAGATGCATGCATAACATCATCTTGATGCACAAAGTGGACTAAATACGTATTATCGAAGCTAACTCTAAAACTACCCAAGCAATACTAATATTTATATGGGACCTCCATGCAAGCTTCCTCTACCAAATGAAAAACGAATTTTCAAAATCGGTCCAAAATTGACGAACATATATACAACGTGTCGTTTTGCATCCTCGTCAATTTGGGTGTGGTATAGACAATTACACCGAACAACTTTTTCCATGGCACCAACATCGTAATCGCGAAAAATAATCAGCCCTTACATACATTTGCGTCGAGTAGCTATTGAAGCTTTCTATGGGACAGTTGAACATTTTTTCGGGATTACGATGTTGGTCCCATGGAGAAAGATGTCCGGTTTGATGTTCTGTATCACATCCTGAAATTTGACGAGGATGCAAAACGACTAAACGACACATTGCATAAAAAAAATACATATAACCTCCTCCTCTTTTTGTAAGTCGTATAAAAAGCTGAAAGCTACTACATCCAACTTTCATACTCACATCATAAGTGCCCGCCCAAACTATCAGCAAACTCTTCCTGAACCAGACGCCTTTAGGGTACAAGTCCACAGTCCACTCCGTCAGTTTGTCCTGAGGAGCCACGTCAGCTATTGAGGGTCTGGTGGAGAAGATAAAGGTTCTGGTGTGGTAGCAGGGGAGCGAGTGGAAGTTGTCCACGGCTAGGACTGAGCCCCACGTGTCTTCTGTGTAGAGGCGAGGAGTGAACAGCATTCGCCCTGCTTCTGTTTGCTGCACTTCGGAAACGCGTTCGTATTGACCTGGGAAGAGCGCATTTTTTTACTGCTTTATTTTATACATCAAACCTGTATTCTACGAATGGTTAGGCAGAGGTGTACTATGGGCAAAACTTAAGTATGCTCAGTTTAGAAAATATTTCTACGGAAGCGCAGCTACTGAAAGACCAAAACCCCTTCCTCGTTTCGCCGAATTAGAGACCATATAGATACACATATACATACATCTTTATTAGAAGAAGGGTAGAAGTTGCATTGACATGGGCACTATAGTTGATGTTGAGACTGAGAATAAACCTTCACATATGTATCAAGATAGTCCGAGTAATCATGGGGCACTCATGTCCTGTATTAAACACAGAGTAGTTATCTGCAGCGATCAAACGGGTTTTGGTTTGCGACGGCTTCTACAGTGTGCACTTGGAGAATCCTTTGTCGTGATGTCAATAATCAAGCCAGACGCCCCCCTAACTGAAATTGTACGTACATGTATCACCATGTATCATGTATCATGTATGTAGCATTTGTGTGAGTAAAAATAACAACAATCATTAGCAACAAATGAAATTTCAAAACAAAGTTGCATCTTATTGGTCAAAACGCATGCATCGGGCGATCGAGTCGTGAGCCATGCTATGCGATCATCGCTTTAAAGGTGAGCATGCGGAAGTTTGGCCGATAGTACCCAAATTTCGTCAGCTATGTCTAAATACCATATAAAAAGGGGCGAGCCTGTTGCCATCAGCCGGGCACTAATCTAGACTCCGAGCTGCTACTGAGAAATGCTCATACATACACACATAGTAATACGTTTATTATTTATTTATCTAAGCAAATCGTCACTTATACCTAGGCTTACCTCAAACCTTACAATGAGGAGTTTAGACACATAATGGCGCAGCATACGGTTAAACGTGGGGTTTTATGTTCGCTTCGTACAATGGTCAGTGTCATTGGGTTATTCCATCTGGAATTTTCAGCCCAGTCTGGATTAGGGATGATGGCTAAACTTTTTTTTGTCCGTCATGTCAATTATTAAAAAATATTGGATAATATTTTTTTTTCCTTTATGTAATCAAAAGATTACGACGTTACATTGAGTTAAAATATGAAATGACGTCACGCCTTGCTAGATTTTATCCATCCTTTTTTTTTTTTTTTTCCATGGTAGCTCGAGTCATGGCTAGCCCTAACAGGGTTCTGAAAATGATTGCTGACAGAGTGGACTGTCCGTATATAATCCACTGCTGTCAGTTACATGTGCCATCGTTTCGTGTTGTTTACTAACACTTAGTTTTAAGGAACAATGTTACTAACCCTATATGAGTCTTTGCTCGAAATAAAGTTTTTGAATTTATACATAGTTGTGACTTAGCGAACCCCCACTCCCCAACTTTAGTTTAATTTCATTTATTCATAAAACAATTTACACTGTGTTGAATATATACACATACAATTTACATACAAATAAAAAGAACAAAAAAAAAAACAATAATAATAACAACAACAACAATGTTAACAATAATGTTATTATTAATTAACATCCCAAGTGAAATTTAAGTATAGTGCTAAGTGCTAATGCGATTTACCCAAGTCATTTTTTATTAATATGATAAAGCAAACAATGTGACCCGACCTGATAAAGTTCAACAATTATGTACAGTTAGTTATAGCAATTAGCTGTCCCACCCCTGCATAAATGGTTGAGATTTTTTAGAATACAAATCGATAGAATTTAAATAAAAAAAATATTAAATTGAAAATAAATAATAATAAAATACTAAAATCACAATATAAATTTTATTTTATTTTTAAATTTTATCAATTCGTATTCTAAAAAATCTCAACCATTTATACAGGGGTAAGTCAGCTAATTGCTATAACTAACTGTACATAATTTTGTTGAACTTTACTGCTATTTCTATAGGTAGGTTGCGGAAAGAACGTTAAGCCGTTGGTCCCGGCTGTCATTCGTGGATCTTTGGTAGTCGTTACGGATCGTCAGAAGCCCGAAAGTCTGACAACCAGTCTTACCAAGGTTTATCGTATAATCGTATTACCCAGTAACTGGGTTGTGGAGGTCGCTCCGTGTAAAATACTGGTATTCAGCTGCAACCGGTTAGACTAGTAGCCGACCCCAATATAGTTGGGAAAAAGGCTAGGCAGATGATGATAATAAAGCAAAAAATACGTGTCTAATGTTTTTTTTATTATCTGATTAACTAACGGACTAAATAGAATTTCTTTTTTATTACCCAGGCATCTATTTTACCTGATTAGTGGCAACAGGTTCGCTCCCTAATAAGAAAGGACAATCTACTTTGAAGAATTCAGTCGTACCAATTTTTATTAAAATTAAAGAATGGCGACCTATAGTTTTCTATCCATACTTTAGTTAATTTTGTATTTTATTCCGTCGTTTCCTAGAAAAGACAAACATTTAAGTCTGATCTAAACAAGCTGATTTAAGTTACCTGACTGATAGCTCATGGCGATGGCCATCCTCTCCATGAAGAAGTCTTTATGTTCCTGTGTGAGTGGACACAGGAGGAGCTTCGCCAGCTGGTTTGGACACATCATCGGGAATCTGTTACAATAGTTTACATGTTCAATTAAATCAGTTAGCATCTTTAAGAGAGCTGTCGCAATTTGTCACCTCTCTCGCTCACACCACCGGACCATTCAAGAATGTTAAATGAAAAGATGCTTTTTTGAAATTTTTTATCAATTAGCGAACTAGTAAATAATATTAATTTGATAGGTACCTAATTTTAAAAACACTTTTTTATCGTGGCATTTATTTACCTCATCTCAAAAACAGATAATACTTTTTGAGCTGAGTTTCACAATAGAAATGTGTACATTTCGACAGTTACACAAACATACTTAATTGCGAATAATCCCGGTTGGATTTGTCGCAATGAAGTATGATCGTTTTCAACATTCTCTTTACGAGCGTCAAGGCAAATATTACTCAAACTCAATCTCAAACTCAAAGCATTTATTTCAAATAAACCAATTACAGGCACTTTTGAATTGTCAATGGGTCGGTCAGTCAGAAAGATGAAGCTAGTTGCCCATTCCAAAGCGTAGTAGATCCCTATGGAGAAGAACGGGCAAGAAACTCCACGGACACTCTTTTAAATCATAATATTTTTACAAAATATTGGTTACATCGTTCATGTTGAAAATATACATGTGAGAACAATGTAGAAAGACTTGCACGTTAAAAAGCGACCGTAATAAAAAGATAAAAACTAAAACAACTAAATTAAATATTAAAATTAAAAATAAGCCATGGCAGCTAAGAGACGACCAGTCCCAACTGACGGCGCCCGTTCACGAACATGACGCATGGATCAGCACCAATTAGCTCAACCATTTTGAAGGGAACTTAATGATCCAACACACACGCCACCACCAGCGAGACATTTGAGTGAGCATGACATACTCTCAACCGCCAGGGCACACTCAAGTCAGTGAAAGACGTACCCAGTAAAAGGTAGCTTAATAGTAGCTACATAGTGCTCACACATGTGCTATGCAATTATATAATACTAAGAGATTGAATCTAAACAATGCAAAGAAAGTTTTCTCTCATCTTAATCTTCAGCAGCTCCAACAATATATCCGAATGCTAATCAATTAGTTAATGCGTCCTTGTGGAGCAGGACAAGCATTCAACCAAGCATTTTTGTCAGCGATGTAATCCCCCAACTTATAATATGCCTATTAGCGATCGATGACATATTATTTTATTTCGGTGGCTAGCAAATGGTACTGTAAAAGCAATTTACAAGCCTCCACAGATATGAGGGTACAGTACGACACAACTTACATGTAGCATCGGCAAAATTCGTAAAACCAATCACGATCCGAACTGAGTGCGCCTTCAAAATCACCAATCTTTATTACTGCTTTAGGCGAAAATGATCTTTACGCAAACGCAATAACTTGTAAAGTCATTTAACCACAATGCAAGTTTTCAAATCTATGCTACATCTAAGTTGTGTCGTACTGTACCTACATGAGTAATATAAATAGGTAATATTTACCTGACGTGCGAGAAGACAGCGGCGACTAGGGACTCCCAGTGCACTTTAAACTCAGCTTCAGTGAGGTCACTCGCGGTCAATCGCTCCCGTTGCTTGTTCAGCCACCGTACTACGAACCTGAGGACAAAAGTTAACTACTTACATATTAGGTCTTTACCTATGAAATTGCCGTTCTGCAGTACTGGCCATTTCAAATCAAAATAATTTTTGTTTGGCTAAGAATTCTAATTTCAAATTAATTTTATTTTAAAAACACGGATTTTTTTCCAAAAGTAGTCATTTGTTTATTGATTAGTGTTACATTTTCATCGCATTTCAATCTTTTTCGTCATCATGGATACGTTAAAAATTCGAGTAATTATGGAATATGAGTACCGTCGTGGCAGCAACGCGGCACAAGCGGCACGCAACATCAACGACGTTTACGGAGCTAACACTACAAACCAACGCACCACTTGTTATTGGTTTGCTCGCTTCCGTTCTGGAAATTTCGACCTGAAAACTGAACCTCGCGGTCGTCCGAAGACTTTGGTCGACAATGACGAATTAAAGGCGATTGTAAAATAAATAAAATAAATAATATGTTTTTGGACATATCACACAACGCCATCTAGCCCCAAGCTAAGCAACCTAATGCTTGTGTTATGGTAACGAGATGGCTGATAAACTACTTATATACATTTTTTTTTTTTTTGTAAATACATACATATTATAGATAGAAAAACACCCAGACTCGGAACAAATACTTGTAGGTCGTACAAATATTTGTTCCGTGCGGGAATCGAACCCGCGACATGCTGCGCAGCAGTCAATCGCTCAACCACTGCGCCAACCGTGAAAATTGTGGAAGCTGATGATACACAATCTACGGCTGAATTAGCAGCAGCTTTCGACGTTAGCGTCAAAACAATATTGGTCCAATTGCGTCAAATTGGCAAGGTAAAAAAGCTTGACAAATGGGTGCCCCACGAACTCAATGATCGCCAGCGCGAAGTACGCGTCGAGACGTGCCTTGCACTGCTCAACAGACACACAAATGAAGGAATTTTGAACCGCATTGTTACCTGCGATGAAAAATGGATTCTGTTTGATAACCGCAAGCGCTCAGCAAGTTGGTTGGATCCTGGTTCAGCACCTAAACAATGCCCTAAACGAAAACGTACCCCTTGAAAAGTGATGGTCACTTTTTGGTGGTCTAGCGCCGGTGTGATTCATCACAGCTTCTTACCAAACGGGGTGAGCATTACTTCAGATGTGTACTGTGAAGAACTGAACACAATGATGGAGAAGCTGGCACATCTCCAACCAGCATTGGTCAATCGCTCGTCTCCGCTGCTCCTGCACGACAACGCGCGACCTCATACTGCACAGCAGACGGTCTCCAAGTTGCAAGAACTGGGGTTGGAAGCTCTCCGTCATCCGCCCTACTCACCAGACCTTACGCCTACAGACTACTACTTTTTCCAGAATTTGGATAACTTCTTGGCGGGAAAAAAATTCAATACTTTTTGTTGCCTCCCGTCCAGCTGATTTCTTTAAGAAGGGCATCAATAAACTGCCACTGCGTTGGCAAAGATACATTGATTGCATGGGTGATTACTTCGATTAATACAAATAAAAAATGCATGAAAAAAATTCGTTTAAATTTTTTCATACAAAACGGCAATTTCATAGGTATTACATAATACCTATTACATAATACCTATTACATAAACTCGCGCCATTTTCCCATGGCGGAAGGCTGACTAGACAGGACTACAGAACGCCATCACAAAAGTAACTGTGTGGTTCAGAAATACAACGTGTCGTTTTGCATCCTCGTCAAATTTCAGGATGTGATACAGAACAACTTTTTTCATGGGACCAACATCAAAAAAAATTTCAACTGTCCCATAGAAAACTTCAATACCTATGCGGCGCAAATGTATGGGACGGCTGATTATTTTTCGCGATTACGATGTTGATGCCATGGAAAAAGTTGTTCGGTTTGATGGTTTATACCACACCCTTAAACTTGACGAGGATGCAAAACGACACGTTGTATACAGGGAGGAAAGTTCGGAGGGAAAGTTTTAAATAGAAATAAAATGAAGTTTGTAAATTCTAAACAATGGATACATTAATTTATTTAAAAAACAATTAAAACTGAAAAAAAATTTTTTTTTTTTTTTCAAAAACTTGCCTGTCAGCTTTCCAGTTAGCACGCATTTTCAGGGTTCTTAAGGATCAAATCAGCAAGTAAAAGTTCCTTGAAGTTCCAAGAACTACAGGTAAACCAGAAAAGGTATGCGCTTCGGTAATTTTCGTATTTGCCAGTTAACGCCACAGAGTAACCCCTCACAGAGGCAATGCTTCTAAGTTTTATACAACCTGCTTTGTCTACTCCGGTCTCAGATCGTCATTTGTCACTCAGTTTGGAAAAGTTTTTTGGAATTGCATAGAGTTGTTAATCTATAATTTTGTAAACATGGCAATACAAAATAGGCAAGTACTTCCATGGTTGTAGCAGCTCTTTATCCCATCACCGCGCGTTCGTATTTCCGAAGATAGACGATGACTCCCGAAGCACATACTTTTATTTGGAAAGCTGTACCTGTACACACTCATCTCGTTGTGCAGCACTAGGTCGCTCTGCTGCAGCAGCTGCACCAGCGTCTCTCCCTCCAGCTCACTCAGGTCATTGTCCGACCACACCCACTCCAGGTTCCATTTCACGAAGTTCTGACATTCCTGCCAAGTTCAAGTGGGAATCAATGAATGAGTGAATGAAGGATGATTGATATGCAACAAAGATCTCTTGGCGCCTGAATGACATTGACAGGGTGGCGTTGTTCGTCTATGTGAAAATATATATTGAAAAACAAGATGGCAGCGTCGAGAGAATGTGTTCCTGACGTACAGTAAGATTCACGAAAGATGACCACTGCGCAGAAGGCATATTTTAGGTCCCTTTGGAGGTGCGAGGTGAGGCGCGGGCGGAATGCGTCAAGACCGGAGCGACGCCATTGGTCCGCGCGCATCTCGTGATAGGCTGCTCAGTCGCTATTCGTCTATCGCGGCGTCGACGCGCTCACACTGCTCTCGAGTACAGTCGAAAAGAAGTGTTTCTTTGTTTTAAATTGTTTTTTATTTGTTAAGTTTTCGTTGCTTGTTAAGTTTTTTGTTGAGATTTGTTATTGTATTGAACTTATTTGCTATTTTAAGCCATCACAATGCCGCGAGGAAAAGGCAATACTTTGAATAGACAGTCGAGAAGTTTGGTGTACAACGTGTTTCAATATTTTTCACAAGATTTTAAAATACTCGAAGCTTACAAAAAAACGGCCGCGGCAACAAAGACGTCTGTATCGACAGTACAAAGAATTATAAAAGAAAGTAAATCTTCACCGTTTTTAGTGATTTTTAGAACCCCTGGTAAAAAGAGACCGCGCCGTAACCCTGCCTCCGACGTTGACGACTTTGACAAAGGGGTAATTAAGAGATGTATCCATAACTTTCATTTAACTGAAAAAGAATTGCCAACTTTAGAGAAGTTACGAGCAAAATTACATCAAGATATTAACTTTAAAGGATCCAAAACAAGTTT
The DNA here is from genome assembly GCA_946251885.1 of Cosmia pyralina. NCBI lineage: Eukaryota > Metazoa > Arthropoda > Insecta > Lepidoptera > Noctuidae > Cosmia > Cosmia pyralina. The sequence continues at coordinate 25,088,673 of OX276351.1, forward strand.
GGGTCGATTAATAAAAAGAATTGGATTTAAGTGGAAAAAAACAGAAAATAACCGAAATATTTTAATAGAAACGTCAGCTATTCGGTTGTTACGAATCAATTACCTAAAAAAACTCCAAGAATATCGAAGACAAAATAGACCAATCATTTATACTGACGAATCGTACGTCCATGCTACACATGCAAAACCCATGGGCTGGGCTGACGGTTCTACATCAGGTCTGAAAAAGCCTATCTCAAAAGGCCAACGTGTCGTAATCGTTCATGCCGGGTCAGAGGCTGGATTTGTGCCCAATGCATTATTAACTTTCAAGTCGGGCACAAAATCAGGAGATTATCATGACGACATGAATTTTGAAAATTACCAGAAATGGATTCGAACTCAATTGGTACCCAATCTCCCACCGAACTCCGTTGTTGTGGTAGACAACGCCCCATACCACAATAAAGAATATGATATGGCTCCCACATCTAATTCCCGAAAATCCGACATGCAAGAGTGGCTTACCAAAAATGGAATCAGCTTTGATTCCAATATGTTGAAACCTCAATTGTACGATATAATAAAAAATAACAAACCTCGTTTTAAGAAATACTCCGTTGACAAAATTTTGATGGAAAATGGTCACGATGTTCTCCGTCTCCCACCGTACCATCCGGATTTAAATCCCATAGAAATGGCTTGGGCCTCTATAAAGGGTTACGTGAGTAGTAAAAACGTAAAGTGGAATATTGGCTGCGTTATAGATTTAATTAAAGAAAAAGTGAATCTGATGGGACCAGAGGAATGGAAAAAACTATGTGACAAAGTAAAATCTATAGAAGAAAGCTATATAAAAAGTGACCACATCGTGGATGTGCTTACGGAGGAATTAATTATACGTGTGGGAGAATCTGACGAGAGTGAAGATTCGACAGATGAGGATTTTCCTGAATCATCGGAAGATGAAGACTTTAATATGGAACCCGGCCCCAGTTCCTCAAGTTCCACGATTCCCTCAAGTTCCATGATAGAGGGAATCATGGAACTTGAGAATAGCGACTAAATGTGTTTTACATATTTATAATATTTTTGGTTCAATTTATTTTAATAAACATTTAAAATTACTTACGTTTGATTTATTTGCATAACCAGCGTTTACAACATTACACAAATTATTTAACCAACATTAAGATATTATTTTGTCTTAAGTATTTTCTTCATGAGTGTACGTGCGCAGACGGCCGCCATTTGTGGTCATCTTTTGTGAATCGTACTGTACCTGCCAGTTGGGCAATTTCTAGTTGTAATAAGGATCAAATTCGCAATTAAAACACATATTGGTTAGTATGAAACTGATAAGGTGTTCTCAACGCATTCTCTCGACGGTAGGACTGTAGTAAATAGGTCACTCGTCATCACATTTACAAAGAGAAATTTTATTGTGCGTACTGAATTGAAACAATGACTAAGTTTTATGATTCGAACGCCAAAAGAGGGCTTTTATTGCCCGTAAAGTCCAGGTGAAATTGTTTCGCCTGGACTTTACGAGCTGCTGTTTGTCGTACTGCTTTAGCATAGCATAATCAGCCTATAACGTTCCCACTGCTGGGACACAGGCCTCCTCTCTGTGAGCGGGAGCGGGCCGTAACCCACCACGCGGGCCTAGTGCGGATTGGTAAATGTCACGTCTTCGAATTTTTAGTTCGAGGACATGCCGGTTTCCTCACGATGTTTTCTTTAACCTTTTTGAAACCAGTGGCGATGAAACAATTTACACAAAGTAAAGCGCCTGTCTGGGTTCGAACCTACGACCTACAACTCGTGAGCCGCGGCCGTTACCAATGGGCCAACACTGCTCAAGCTGCTTTACAACTCAGTAATTTTAAGAAAACCTAGGAGTTTCTGGCTGATTTTATCACACAAGCATCTGATTTTATCTAGTGCGATATAAGAGCTGCGCATTGCTAGATATGTTCCGGCCCTAATGTCCTATGTACATTCAAAGTTTTCAATCACCTGCTGTAATATAATATGGTGTACAGATATGAATAGAATTTGATCGTACTATTTACATACATAATCTCTGATAAATTAAAAGCCATATCAATTTGCAGTCTATCTATCTAACAGAAAACTGGACTTTTAACTCTCGGTATGGAGCCGAGCATTGAGAATCCAACTGAGTGCATGCCAGCAGCGCGTCGAAAAAGTGGATTTTGAGCTCTCGGCGGCGGCGCTAAGCGTCCGTTGAAAATTCAGTGCGCGATAAAGAATCGCCCGTGCGATCGAGAGCTTAGAATAGTAGCGCGGGAATCCACTACATGCGGAAATTGCAAAGGGTCCCCGAGTCCCTGAAACGATCAATTGCAATCAATGCGAATTGTAGAAATTGATAGACGATGAATTTGCGCGCATCAATGTGTATCAATTCGGGGACCCTTAAGGTGGATTCGCAGTGGTAGCCCGCGAAATTCAAATTTCCTTGTGTTTTATGCAATTTGCAGATCAGTGTCAGGTTGTATCTTGATCAAAATGTTTCGCGACTATAAGAAATATGTGTTTACATAATTATAACCGTAAGAATCAAGAAGAAGAAGAATTGCAGAAAGCGATAAGGCCGCCCATTGTATATTTTGTAGTTTGTCTTTTTTTTTTTTTTTTTTTTTGTTATGTATTTTTGTGGTGTACAATAAAGTATATATAAATAAATAAATAAATAATAAATAATCATCAATACATCTCTGTAAGTAAGATTTGTTCTCTTTTGATCTGATTTCGGAAATCATTACATTTTGAGAACAAATCTCACTTAGAAAGATGATTCTTACGGTTATAATTATGTAGATACATATTTCTTATAGTCGCAAAACATATATTTTGATCAAGATACAACCTGACACTGAATCGGAAATTGCTACAATGCAAGAACATTTGAATTTCGCGGGCTACGATTGCGGATCCACCGAGAAATATCAACCAATTGAATCTTTACCCCGCTCCGGAGTTTAGATTCTATTGGTTAATATTTCTCCGTTTCTCCGCTCCGCAGCCTCGTTCTGCTTCAATGGACAGGCAGCCTAAGACTGGTTGTTGTGGCGAAGCTTGGTGAAGGGCTATGTGCAGCACTGCTTGTCTTTCGTCTATGGTGATGAATAAAAAGTCAAATATCATAACGTTTTTTTATTTCCTAATTCTAATTTTAATATCTCTATTTTAAGTTGGATTTGTTCTTTTTCTAAAGCAAACATTTGTTTTTTATGTCTTAATTCTTGTAGTAGTATCTGTTTTTTTAATTTTCTTTCTTCTAGTTCTTCTTCAATTAACTGTCTTTGCAAATTAACTATTTCTAATTGTTCTTCTCCTAACTGTAGTAAAGGTCTACTTTCTGTTGGTTCACCTAAAACAATAAAAAAATAAACATTTTAAAACATAAATAACATTAGTTAGTAGTAAATATTTTCTAGTTCCAGAGATAGTTTTGAGTACATTTTTTAAAATAACTTTATAACTAATATAATATAAATATATATTTGAGACCCGCACAACAAGCCCTTTCATTTGAGATGTCAAACAGTTCAGTTCACAAATCCTTTTATAAAATTCTTATGTTACACATTCATGTTCAGGTCAGAAATTAATGTGTACCTAATTTCAACTTGATTGGTAATGTAGATTCAAAGAAAATTGTCTGTGACAGACAGACAGACGGACGGACAAACGGACGTACAGACAGACACATAAGTGCGTAAGTCCTTTATCTGAGTATCTAATTTTTTCATTCAGACATAAAAAATAATCTGCCTAGCCTTTTCCCAACTATGTTGGGGTCGGCTTCCAGTCTAACCGGATGCAGCTGAATACCAGTATTTTAGAAAGAAAGAAAGAAAATACGTTTATTTGCGGTAAACATGACATTTTACATGGAGCGACTGCCTATCTGACCTCCACAACCCATTTACTGGGTAATGCGATACCCCTTGGTAAGACTGGTTGTCAGACTTTCGGGCTTCTGACGACCTGTAACGACTGTCAAAGATCCACGGATGACAGCCGGGACCAACGGCTTAACGTGCTTTCCGAGGCACGGAGGAGTCTCGGTATGTAAAGATGGTCACCCATCCACTGACCAACCCCGGCAAGCGTAGCTTAACCTGATGGATCGACCCGTGCGGCTGTTATTACTTAGCCACGAGCTCCTTCATTCAGACATATGGAACCCTAAAAAAATAGCCCAAAGAAAATATTACTTATATTAATGCTTACTTATTTCAGTTTCATCTGGGTCCTTTTCTTTTGATGTTGTATGCAAACCATTTTCATGTGGTAAACACTTTTTTTTAGCTAATGGTTCTTCCACAGGCATTTCACACATAATGTTATTATAATCTGAAAGGAAATATATTTGAGTTTGTAGATAAATAGAGTTTAAACAGATACATAATATAATTCAGCCTTTATTGTTCTCACTGCAGGGACACACTGCCTTATCTATGTGCCAAGAAATACCGTGGCCCTGGCACAGGTAACAGAAGGAACACGGGTGGGTTTTAGTCAGTAAAAGTCTGACACACCCTCCGCGCAGAGCGGGAGAAGTCATTTGGTGATTTCCCATCCACAAATAAAAAGGGAGTGGGCAACTATCTACAGTGCCAGTTGCAGGTGGTTAATGTAATATCTTTTGACCTTTTGTTTCATTTGCAGAAGGCCCTGACTCAAGTTGGACAAGTGTATTTTTATTTAATAATACTTACAGTCACTTGAATTATCTGAATAGTTCTCTTCCTGCTTTATTGAAACTGTAATGTTATTTGTATGAACAACTGAGTCAGGTTCCTGGTACACAGCAACTTCTAAAACATCCAATAAAATTAAAAAATTTAAATAAATTATGCAATGAAAAGAATATACAGTCTGTGCGTGAGCTCTGAGGAATGGAGGGCTTAAGAAGCGGGCGGTTTTCAAGCATATACTATCCTCATAGAAGTATTTCAATTTTTTTTGCATCTTTTACTTTACGCATTTATGTGCGTGATAGTATGTGCTTGAAAACCACCCACTTCCTCAGCCCCTGATTCCTCTGAGCTTGTGCGTGGACTTTAACTATGACTGCTAATCCATTTTATTAATCAATGTAGAACTCACCCAATGGATCCGGATCAGAAAAACTCTCATTCCCTTCAAAAGACAGCAGGATCATTTCCTTAACTCTCCGTTCTATTGGCGTCAAAGGGCCCACACCACCTGCGCCAGCAGTATTAGAGCCTTCCGCAGACATCAGGCGACACTTCTTTCTAATCTCCCTCTTCAAAGCTTCATATTTTAACTTCAGATGCTTAGCACCCCGATATACTGTACCATTTCTTACTCGGTTGAAGTCCATCTCGATAGCCTTCCAAGCTTTTTCTTTCTCGTGCCAGGTTCCCGCGTCATTTTTCTTATTTTCTATAATATTTATTTTAGATTTTAAGAGAGTGACCAGTTTTTCATTCTCCTCGCGAGTATAGTTCACGTTACGCTCACGTTTTGTTTTGACTCTATCCGCTGTGGATTCCATGTTGTTATTTCCACATCGCTTGAACTTTTTTCTTATAGAATCGCAATTGTTTCTCAAAATCTCGTGAATATCGTCAATTATTTTGCACCTAATTGACATTAGGATAACAATAACAGTCAGGTGTCACTGTCAATGTCAATTTTTTAGCGTCGCTCTGCGTTTCTTTTCACGGTATTTTAGTTCTGTTCACTTCACTATATTTTAGCAACATCGAAAAATATCTAAAAAAACAAAATCATCCACTTTTTCACGTAGATTAAATAGTAAAAATATTATGTAACTACATTTTAGGCAACACATTGTATCAGTCTAATCACGATTCACGGATTCACGTACTACATAAAAATATCTCGAGCCGCAGCAACCACAAAAGCGACGCTGCCGCTCCAACTTCCAGATAACTCACAGATAACTGTCAGTTATCTTATCAGACACATAAATGTTGAAGTGCAAATAAATATCAGACAATTTTTAACTTACTATCTGGAACTGGCCTTTAGTACTTCTTCACACGTTCAGCCTCCTGGGTCCCAGGCTGTTCCGCTGGTAGCATAGTTTATGAGTATGAAAGCTACCAAGCGTGTCGGCAAAAAAAAAACCGGTCTACTAATACTAGCTGGCTGACTAATATACGAATGGGGCTTATTCTTATAAATAGAACACACCAAAATCAGAGGTAGAACCTACTACACTTCGGAATGAGCAACAAGCTTCATCTTTCTGACTGAACTAACTCCTTGACAATTTAAAAGTACCTGTATTGGTTTAATTGAAATAAATGCTTTAGAGTTTGAGTTTTGTAGTACCTTAGCAACGTCATTGTGTCCACACGCCATGGTATACTGCATCCAGGAGATGAGCTGAGCGCGCTTGGCAGCTTGCGCGATGTGCTGTGACATGTAGCTCAGACAGAGGGCGACTAGATCCTGAGGATAAGTCATTAGTTTCAGGTACAGGTCTACAAGGATCTTTAAGCGATCTGACAAGGGGGGCACAGTTGGTTAACATTTGTGCAATTGTTTTGTGAAAATGTATTGAAATAACAAGATGGCAACGTTAGTTCCGATTTAGATCACGCACCAATAGATCCTCATGCAGAGCAGCTATACAGACTGTTCAGTTATTTTACCTCTGACAGCAGCAATCCAACAGCAACCTTATTGTAACGAAGATAAAGATCACTTTGATGTTGACAGACTTGTCAGTGGCAGCAACCCAACAGCAAACTTATATTAATGAAGATAAAGATCACTTTGATTTAAGAATGATGCATGATCAGAGGTAAAAGAACTGTGAACAGTCTATACTTTTAGTTGAGGGAGCTAAGATATCAAATGAATGATAGACAATAGTACGAAATCTTAAGAGGCTACCGACCGCGCAGTGGCGCACTAATCGTTAGTTTGGTAATTTCTTTTATTTTCTGAAAATGCAAAAAATAAGCCGGAATAATTGTGCTCCACAAAAGACTATACGTTATTATTATTTATTACAAATACGAGTAGTAGCTTTATGTTGTTAAGTTTGAACGATTATAATAAAACTTAACAATATAAAGCTACTATTTCTAATAATAATAACGTATAGTCTTGTGGTGCTCCACATTCTAAAATAAAAGAAATAACCAAACAAACGATGAGGGCGCCACTGCGCGGTCGGTAGCCAGTTAAAGGGTCCAATGACAGAGGTCACCATGGAATCTATGTGATCAACAAGAGATTTGACTGTGCTGGTTTTAATTTTTTTATTTTTTAATGTTATTAGTGATTTACCTTAACATTATACTTATCAGCAAGAGAAAGCACTGGTAACACGGTATGATGAGATATTCTAATCTGCCCAGTATAAAAATACCTGGAACAAGGTAAAAATTGTAAGTAACTGGCTTATTCTTTAGAATATTTCTGGAAAAGGACGACTTATTTCTTCAAACAAACAAACATGACTTATTTCAATACCCTTGAAAAATTATAAGAATAAAGCTCTGGCCACACTGAGACGATCCAGCACGGGATGTGACAGTTTGTAATAAACCGATTAAAAATGTTCCTTGTGGTCTACTTTCCATAAAACAGAACATTTCATAAAAATATTAACATTAAACAATACTAATTTTTCATTTATAAATCTAAATTTAATTTTCATAGTCAAAATGGGGCACATTTTAATGGTGGCTCGAGTCATGTCATCATCTTTATAGGCATGGGTTCACCAATATTCAAACCACCAAATTCAAACTATCAAATTTTCTAAGGAAAGAACTAATTAACTAAACATCCGTTCTAAAAGTCGGTGAACTCCGCCCTTAGTCGACAAACTTGTGACATCTGTGACAGATTGTCTGCCAGTGTTGCCGTGGCTAGATCTAGCTGATTTTCAACGGTTTTAGCCAAAAAATAATCCGTTTTAGCCACCAAAATTAATCTAGCTACTTCTGGCTACTTTTTAGATTATTACTACATACCTAATTCTATTACTGTTTTGCCACCTGAAGGTTTAACCAAACTCATAAAAACGGTCAAACTACTAATACCAACTGAAATACCATCCACATCATCATCCATTAACGAAGAGATTCCAGAAGACATTGTAAACTTTCAAATTGATTTTAATTTTTTACTAAAAAAACAATAATTTTAATGTTTTTAACTATAAACTTGTAACTAGTTTCTAATATTTATAAACAACACTATTAAATCCACTTATCCCCATCCAAAAAAAAACCCAAAAAAAAATTCAAATCCATTAAAATTATAGCATAAAGTAAGCCAAAAATACTTTATCCACTTTTAGCGGAATTTCGAAAGTAATTTATTTACAAAACTAGCAACTTTTTTCTTTGATGTAGCCACAAACTAGATGGTCCTAACGGCAACACTGTTGTCTGCTGTCAAACAAGTAAAACAAATAATCAGTATTTCCAACCTCTGCTTTTGGATTTCTCCTATCATGTTCGATATGGATAATAATCGATTATTTATTTGTAAGTTAGATTTTACAAATTAAGGAATCTAAAAAAAAAAAAACAACTTTCAGTATCGATTATTACTTTCGAATCATCAAATCGATTAACTGCGATTTCAAAATAAAGAAGTGACGACAGTGATTTAAATATATTAAACGCAAGCGGAACGGTCACTCAATTGCTAGTTTTTCAAAACGCATCTGACGTTTTCTTTTTGATATTTCTTAAAATCATACATTTCAATCGTATTTTTTCCGACTCAAAAAAATCAATCTGCTTAGCCTTTTCCCCACTATGTTGGGATCGGCTTCCAGTCTAACCGGATGCAGCTGAATATCAGTATTTTACACATGGGCGTACCCAGGGGGGGGTTCTGGATTTTGTATGACTATGTAATGTTGTCAAAAAAAGTTACGTTACAGTCACGTCACGTTGTCGTCGTCGTCGTCGTCGTGTACTTACTTTACAATTAAGTACAATATACACTTCTGGACACATCTATTGGCCCACCTTAGAGTTTAGGTTTCGATGGCCCCTACCGAAATATGATTGCTAGATTGAACAAAAACTGTTGATGCAGTTTTAAACCTGATACATTTTACCATCTTTTTCGATCGTATTGTTTTAAATTTGAATTCAGAATACCATACGACATGGAGCTACGCCTAACAAGTCGGATATGCGCCTTGTTAAAGGCAATTGATTTTTGAATAAAAAACATGTTTTATCAAATAAAGGTTTAATTTAATAACGCGTGTTGCCTCCATGGGCATCTACCACAGCTCTCATACGATTAGGCATAGAGTTTATCAACCGCTCTATGAAATTTTGAGGGATCATCTCCCATTCCTCTTCTATGGCAGTTTTCAACTCCTGCATCGTCTGGGCAACTGGCTGACGAGCCCTAACACGTCCTTTTAGCTCGTCCCACATGTGCTCAATGGGGTTCATGTCTGGGCTTCTGGCTGGCCAGTCCATAACTGTGATGTTCACATCCCGAAGATATTCCCTGACGATGCCGGCCGCATGGGCTCTTGCATTATCATGCATAAAAGGGAAATTTGGGCCCACATAGTCCGCGTATGGTATCACGTGAGGTTCTAAGCATTCACGAATGTACCTTTCAGCATTTAATGTTGGCAGCCGTGGTCCTGTAACAACCTCAAGTTGAGTTTTGCCGCTCGCGGATATACCGCCCCAGACAGTCCATGAGCCACCGCCATAAGCAACCCTCTCTTCAAAGCAGCATTGTGCGAAACGCTCTCCCTTACGTCGGTAGACCTTCTTCCTTCCATCATTGCCATGTAACACAATTTTAGACTCATCAGAAAAGAGTACACGGCTCCAATCTTGCTGTGTCCAATTTAAATGACTGCGTGCGAAATGAAGGCGCGCTGTTCGGTGGGCTCGCGTTAGTTTGGGGCCATTAGCTGGCTTGTGTGGTACCATATCGCGTTCTTTTAACCTTCTCCGAACAGTTCGAGCGCTCACAGATACTCCGTGGAAGTCGCGAAGTTGGTTTTGTATCTCAATGGAGGTAAGGTGACGATTTCTCAAGCTGGTCGTCACGATGAATCGATCCTGCCTTTCAGTTGTGACCCGAGATCGTGGCCTTCCTTGGCGACGAACAAAGCCGCCAGTCTCTAGGTACCTCCGATAAACATTTCGGACCGCAGATCGACTTAAATTAAGTTGAGCACTCACGTTTCTTTGGCTGTGTCCGGCCTGAATAAGTGCCACAGCTTGGGCGGCGACTTCAGGTGAAGTATCCATAGATTATTGATAGAACCTCACCTTAATGTTAAGAATAAGTAATGTTTGTTGCAAAACCAAAGATATCAATCACTTTTTCAAGAATTTAATCCAAGTAAACCAATAAAACCAAGTTTTCTTAGTATTCGATTGTTTGATATCAACAAACAGGCTCCAAATTGTCTTTTATTTCTTTAAATTCTGTGTTCGAAATTAAAAAAAAGACTATTGAATGAAATTGTGAATGTGCCAGGTTCAAAGCTGCATAAAAACTTTTTGCTCGACCTAATATAAAATTTTAGCTAGGACCAAACGAAACTGAAAATACAAGGTGGGCCAAAAGATGTGTCCAGAAGTGTATCATGCATTAATTTAAAATAAAAAACCGCGCTGCGCAGCCTTAAGCCTGGATTTATTATTCTATGAATTAAGCGACTGCATGCTAAGGGCACCCCTGTGGTGTACGAACCTCGGCATAGAGCGTCGCTTGGGGGAGTACAGCAAGGAGGCAAAGCTGGATCATATCTGGATAATTATTATCTGCTACAGGTTCAGCTACGCCACCAGCTGGCACTCCTTCACCGATCAAGGGTCGGGAGAATTACGTGAGGATCGTCGTTGCAAGGGACCTCGGCGGCGAGGACGGAGATTTGTGTTTGTAAACTGTACTGGTGGCCCTACTTTTCTCCTGGAGGAGAGCTATAGGGTCATCGGGGTAGGTGAGAATGAGAACATGCCTTGGACGGCAGACTTTTCTGATTTTAGAAGGGATACAACTAGCGGATTCGACAACCAGAGGGATTGCGATGTTTCGCGGAGGTATCGAAGAAAGGCTTGGTATTTCGATGGATAGTTGGGATTTTAAGGTCCTAGGACTCTAGGTGGAGGATTTCAATCCGAACGAACCAAGGGGATCCCGTAGCCGTTAGGAGGAAACGATTTCGTAAGGTCTGCATCCTATGGATGTTTCGAGACTTTGCGTGTGCAAATACTGAACCCGCATAGGTCATGATTGGGAGAATACATGCTGTACAGATGCGCAACTTGCACTTAAGTGACAATTTGTTACGTGCATTCACAACGAGACTGCTTTATGTGCTAAGAGGTGCTGATCGAGGGTCACACCTAGATATTTGGCTCGCTTCTCCCAAGGGATCGGCTTGCCATGGTGATCGGTCGGTGGGGGGAGATCGATTGAGACGCGGTTTCACAAAGATAACCGCTTGACTTTTGTCGGGATTGACTTCGATTCTCCACATTCGAAACCACGCGCCGAGTTTATCGACTGTGGTTTGGAGAGTGCGAGATATCGGATCTTGGCATTGGCCAGAATAGTAAATGGTCGTATAGTCTGCCAACAGAGCCAACTGTGCCTTTTTACTTTTCGGGATATTGCTGGTAAATAACGTGAAAATGAGTGGAGAAAGCACAAAACCCTGAGGGTCACCTGCGCAAATGGGGTGGGGACCTCTCCTATCACATCGAAGGAGCGCTATCCTCATAGTGCTCCTTCGATACGATAGCGAAAAGTGCGATAGGACAAAAAGTCGCGTAAGATGAGCACGAGACGGTCTGGCACACCGAGTTTGTAAAGCTTATAAAATAAGCCGTTGTGCCAGACTTTGTCAAATGCTATCGCTATATCGAAGAAAACAGCACCCGTCATCGAACCACGTTGGAAACCAACGCTCACGTGTACGTTGATGTGATGGACCTGTTGTACGCAAGCGTTCGAAAACCAAACTGCTCGTTAGGAATTAGACCCTTTGTCTCGGCATAATCTCCGAGGTGCCTATAAATAAGTCTCTCATAGATTTTGCCGAGGACATTGAGCATCCTGACGAGGCGAAAAAAAAACGTGGGTGGACCCGGCTTAAGAAATTTCTGGTTTGCCCCCCCTGGGCCAAAAGCTGGGTACGCCCATGATTTTACATGAAGCAACTGCCTATCTGACCTCCACAACCCAGTATTTGGGTAATACGATACCCCTTGGTAAGACTGGTTGTCAGACTTTCGGGCTTCTGACGACCCGTAACGACTGTCAAATATCGATGAAACTAACAATACACGTTAAGCCGGGACCAACGGTTTAATGTATGGTCACCCATCCACGGACCAACCCCGGCAAGCGTAGCTTAAGCTGATGGATCGAACCGTGCGGCTGTTTTTACTTAGCCACGAGCTCCTCGTATTTTTTCTGACTATACCTTAAATAAACATGCGAATGCCATTTGCTTTTCTAAATCAAAAATAAATAATAATAAAAAAAATCCCCTAAAAGTGGCAATTATCCTGAAATGGGAACTCTGAAACAATGTTATTTTGATCGTGAGTTGGTGACGTGCCCCGCGCTGATTCGCGTTCACGAGAACAACGGCTATATTTTTAAGTAATTATTTCTCAAAAATATTAATTCATCTAAAATAATTTACAAAACTAGTTGAATGTTGATACTTTTAGCTGACAACCACACTATTTAATAAAATTCAAAACGTATTTTTCTTACTGTGAACTAGCTATTACGATTATTCGTGCCCAGTTTAAAGACTTTCATACAAGTAACTTGACACAATCGGCGGAGTGAATTTCGTCCCGCACCCCACGCGGGAGTCGCGTCAGTTAAGCCAGACCTTAATGATGCTATGCTTGTAAATTATCATGACTTCAGTATTCTTACTTTAGGAAGTGTGGGAACACTGAAGCTGCTGTAGGAGTCTCCTGGAGCACGATGCGGCTCTCTCGCCACTCACTCCACTCACGGTTCATCAACATCACCTGCAAAAAAACAAACAATTAATTAATATTGCCTGTGGAATGATCGAAAAAGATGCAGGTTGGGTTGATCTTTTCCAAAACACTCGACATACATATCAAAAGCCTCCAGTGTATTTGAAGTTTTGATTGTTAGTGATGATCAGTGTAACTGTTTTTTTTAAGAGGATACCAAGCGCTCATCTCATTGTTTGTTTGGTAATTTCCTTTATTTTAGAATGAAAATGCAGAAAATAAGCATGTTACAAGACACTCCACAAGACTACGTTAATATTATTACAAACAGTAGTTAAAAAAAAAAAAAAAAACTTATAATAAAACTTAACAATATATAAATACTGTTAGTAATAACATTAATGTATAGTCTTGTGGAGCACAATGTAACATGCTTATTTTCTGCATTTTCATTCTAAAATAAAAGAAATAACCAAACAAACGATGAGGACGCCACTGCGCGCTCGGTATCCTCTTAAGGGAAAATAATACAACATTGGCATTAATCCTAGCAGAATTAAATATCTGCAAGATAACAGAAAAGAAACTAGTAATAAGAAAAGCAAGTGATGATGAACAGTGTGAATTCTGATCAAAATTCATGTAATTTGGGATCAACAGTGTGGCAAGCCCCATTTATAATTTAATTCAAACTACATCTTATATTTTGACTGAGACCATGGTGCTGTCAGTGCTACATACTATTAATTTTAATATCTTTATGTGACCTATATTTTGTGTTTATTATTTTGTTTTGTTATAATATTAACCCCACTAATTTATAATGTTAATTTCTTATACATATTATATAATATTGTGACACAATGTTAATAATTTGTATTGTATGCCCAAAGGGCGGGACACAGCTGATCAACATCACTGTAATTCTTAACACCTGTATCTATTTCTATACCTATGATCCACAATAAACATGATTGATTGATTGAAATAAAATAAATAAACATCTACAAATATTATATTAAGTTAATTCATACTTGAAACACTTCACTGCTAGCGCACAATATCAGCCGATGTGCCGGGTACCCATGACCTCCAACCTCCAGGACCAGGTCACTCATCAACTGCTCAGCATACAGTGTAGCGATCTTCAGTAGCACACTCTTTGAATTGTCCACCTTAAAAATACAGTTCTTTTGTAATGCCCAAGGTTTTTTGGAAATTTAATATTATAGTATTTACCCTTTGGCTCATGACTAAGTAATAACAGCCACATGGGTTGATCAACCAGGTTAATCTGCGCTTGCCACGATTGGTGGATGGGTGACCATATTTATTACCAAGATCCCTCCATGTTTCAGAAAGTATGTTGAGCCGTTGGTCCCGGCTGTCATTCATGGATATTTGACAGTCATTATGGGTCATCAGAAGCCCAAATGTCTGGCAACCAGTCTTACCAAGGGGTATTGTATTAACCAGTAACTGGGGTGTGGAGGTCAGATAGGACAACGCTCTATCTAATGTATGTGTGTGTAATACTGGTATTGAGCTGCATAGGGTAAGATTGGACAACCCCAAAATAGTTGGGAATAGGCAGGCAGATGATGATGACTATTTACCCTTTTAGGGTATGAATATTCAAAAATCCTGTCTCACTTCCTTAGTGCTCACTTTTTTACATAAGGAAGACTTGTGTAAAATTTCATGCTTCAGACCCAGCAGTTTATGCCGTGCAATGTCTGCCAGTGAATGAATGCAATAATTTATTAAGTAGATAATGTAACAAAGAAACAGTGTGTAAAATAACTAGTGAATGGAGAAACTTAAAAATGTTTGTGATACCATACAATTAATATGGATCAAAGTAAATAGGTAATAAGGGCTGGTATCCGCAACTCCACGACAATGCGCGTATTTTGCGTATGGATAAAAGTAACACAAAAATAAACTTGGCAGAGATTGTTCTTCCTTTTAATTGCTTCATTTGATTATTTCCTAGTTAAAAGCCTTGTTACGTCAAGTGAATTGATAGGCACACTAAAATAGACTGACACCAAACATTGATATTCAGTTCAATTATTCCTGGCTAAATAATCTTCTTATTCGTCTGATGCGGAATGTTGGATTTACTCCAGTATGTGGATACAATGAATCGGTCAAAAGGCTGAGCTCGAAGAAAATAGCATTTACACAAACATTCCAGCAGTATGAAACAAAGAATAATTTACTGAACAAACAGCTTTTAGAAACTCAAATTTAAAACTTTAAAGCCTGGCTTGTAAAGGAAACACTGCTAAAAATGTACACTACAAAAAACTACAAATACATTTATAACAAAATCACTAAGGATCTACCTCAAGATCTTCATTAGGTTCAGATTCGTCCCCCTTTTTATCGGAGGAGGACGATACTTGACGGTCCACCGTCAAGAAATCCATGATGAGTTTCTTATAACTTAGACATTTAAATCACAAGTAAAGATTGCTTTATTTTCAATTTTTTTTTAGTGCACAAAAATACGTTCTTCGTCATTATAAGCACTTTTTATTTACCCGTTTGTGACGTAACTTAACATCAAACATGTCAATTTTGATTGACATTTGGTTGAATGACGGACCAGTTTTGTTGACTGTTGTAAAAAAAATAACTTCAACAAAAATTCTTGGGTGGGCATTAGCATAGAAAAACATAGAATGTGCAGTTCTAATGAAACAATTTTAAAGAGCAAAACAGTAGCAAGTTAGTGAATTTAGTGCACAGGTTTAGTGAATTTTGATTTAAACTCTCATAAACTTTAATTTTATCATTGAATCAAAAACCTCAATAGCATATTGTGAATAGAAACGTTTACTTATGTCAATTCCTGCTTGACATTAATTTCACAGATGTCTTTTGACTTATCATTCCATGTCTTTTGCTGATCAATTGCATAATTAATGTTTGTATCACATCTTTCCAATCCGAAAAGAAAAGGACAGAATCCATGAGGTTGTGGTGTGTGGTATCGGATGTTTTGTGTTTCATTTTCTCTGTTTTCTGGTTTCTGTGTTTATTTATTATTATCGGTAAATTACTGTAAGTTGAAAACTTGAAAAACTGAAACAAGAGTGCAGTGACTGGACGTGTATCTGAATGAGCAGCATAATGGGTCTTAAAAAGAAAAAGAACATCATAATCCTAACTTTGTGTATGATCATATGTTTTACACTCTATCAATTGTATTTTTTCTTGGCTATAACGTCGGAAGCCGGCAATAATAACAGGGTTGCACCAGTGTTGGATTTGGAAATGGATCATGTGAAAGTGGAAACCTACACACACTTACGTTCTGAAGCTGATAAGTTTATAAACACAAATGGCATAATTCATGGCGTATTGTACTCTCACATGTCGAAATACAGACCTAATCATCAGAACGAATTCACTTGTTTGAAATCTGACCAAAGAATACCTTTCGAGATGGTGAATGATGAGTACTGTGATTGTGAGGATGGAACTGACGAGCCCAGCACAAGTGCATGTGTGAATGGAACTTTTTATTGTGAGACACAATACAGAAGCAGGCCAGTGACTGTCAACAAAATACCATCAAGTCAAGTAAATGATGGCATTTGTGATTGTTGTGACGGTTCAGATGAGTGGAAAAATGAGCCAGCCCATAAACTGTTATCACAAAGTTCAGCAAAGTTTTATAGGTATTATGTAACTAAATGCCCTAACAGTTGCTAATAGGTTTGTTCTTTATGGTTGTAATAAAAAGACTTAAATGTAAAAGTGCTGATAAGAAGTCTAGATAATTCTAACTGAAAGTTGATAAAGATAAAGACAATTTAATTCTTCTGCTTTAAGTTATATACTTGTAACAAGTAGGTGAAGGCATGCGGCAGCTTGTATTTATTCAGGTGTACTTATTGTTATATCACCTGTAAAACAAATACCATTATAATAAGTGTAGTCACTATACCGCTCATCCACGACCTTGTTGCTACCAGTGGTGGCTTTGCACGGTGGTGAGTGGTACAAATAATTATACTAAAATGGATGTAGCACGCCACGAGGCGCCACTCGCAGCGGCTTGAAACATTTTAATATAATTGAACCCACCGCTAGCCACCCAGCGCCTAACCACCGCTTATAGCAGCCAACAAGGTTGTGGCTGGGCGGTTACAATGCAAGATAACATACATGATGCTTAAAATTTATCAGTCTATATAGGTTTTAAATTGTAATGTATAACTTGAGGTACTTACATTATAAGTAAACTAACTTCGAAAGACTGAAACCTTATAATAAATTAATTGTAAATAAATGAATCTTTGTTATGAATACATTATCTCAGTTTCATTAGAACTCTACAACTCATTATAGCCCCTAAATTGGCACAAAAATTCTAGAACCTAAACAAATGGCAATGCCCTATTTTAGGTGGTTTAGAGCTCACTACCAGCAGTTGCAGTTGCTAGCTAATGCATCTTTGTATTTTTTTATGAATATTCTCCAAAATTTTTCTGTAGATAAACACAAAAAAATCGCTTCATTTACTGAAACAATAATTATGATGGTTTGCGGTACCTTCGGTCAGAGTCTGTGGCCTGGGTCAGGGTCATATCAGTAGGGTGACCCTGACCTAGGCCCATAGAGCACTTTCTAATAGTGCCATCTCAAGGGATTTTTATACCAACCTCACAACCTGTCAAGAGTAGCGCCATCTGGATTTTGTGTTCCATAACTAACCATACTATACAATATACCTATTACCTACCCTTCATTTTCATTTGGTTGCTTTTAGATTGATTTTTATGTAAAACCACGTTTGGTACTCATGAATTGTAATCAACCTATAAGCATGGAAAATATGCACATTTATTCTTAGAAATATTTTGTAAAGGTTAATTTACTTTTTAAAGAAAAAAAGCTTGTTGAATACTCAATACATAGATTTATTTGTAAATTATAAAAACACATCTAATAGGTAGCGTCCAAATAGCGCAAAACTTAAGTAATAGTGTCCAAAATCCAAATGTCGAAAACAAACACCGAATTCAGTAGGCCTTCGACCCGCGGATACACTCATCGCAAGGACAGACTGACGAATCTGATGATTGACTCTTTAAGCCTTTACGGCGGAGCAGAGCTTCAACTCAACGTATTAGCAGCAAAGAAAACAGCATAAACAACACGAAAACAATTCAGCGCAGACACAAATTGCAAAACATATCAACCATTTTTAACCGACTTCAAAAAAAAAGAGGTCTCTTATATATATATATATATATAATATATTGTAGAAGATATGAAGATGAGGAGGGGGGAAGACTATATAAGGCGGTGCAGTGCTAGTATCGGCCCCCCTTTTTTGCTTCGAGACATCGTGAGAGTAACACTGTTAGGCCGTCACTCTGTCGGTTATCTTCTTCTATTTTGTTACACCATTTATTTTGCTATTATTGTCATTCTTTGTATTCGCTATTTTTCTGTGTTATTTAGTTTGTTAATTATTTTTTGTGCTATTTTGTGTGATCACTATTTTTGTTATTAGGTTCTTATTATAAAATTGCTGTCAGTTTGGTTGGTTTCTAAAGTTATTTCCTGTAGGTATTTGTATAAATCTTTTTAAAAAACTCACTTCTGGTTTAATTTCCAAAATCAGAAGTGGGATAGTTCCCATTTCTATTTGCCCACTTTTCTATTTTTCTTACTTTTGTCACGATCTATTTTTCTGTTGTACTTTTAGTAGGTAGTTGATTTATCTTATTTTGTGTTGAGCTTTATTACTAGTGATAGGTTTGATTAGTTTGGTTTTATTTATCTATTTGTGTTGTTTTTATTTGGAGGCGATACTGTGGATCGTTCGTTAGTCGATTGGTTTATCGTTTTCCGTTGTCTGGTGTTTGAAACGTTATTATGGCAGACCGCAAACACGATCACAGTCGCAGGAGCTCCGGCAGCCGCGATAATAGCCCGCGTCGCGACCGAAGTTCTCACCGCGACCGTCGCTATGGTCAGGGGCGCCAAAATAGTCGGTACCGTGAGCGGTCCTCTAATGAAAACGACATGTTAAGGGTCGAGATACAAGCTATGGTTTCTCGCCTTAAAACGCTAGAAGATAAAGTGAGGGATCCACCCTTGCCTGGACGTTCCTGTGATCGTGATAGAACTTTAGTGAATAATAGTGTATGTGGTCGAAGGTCATTGCGGCGTACGCGAACACCGTCGCCGGAACGTAATATGTCACGATCTCCAGGCTGTGTAGGATCGCGTAGTGTGCGTCGTTCGTCACCGCCAGAGCGTCGCCGTCATTTGGTATCACCTTTGCTTAAAGAGGTTGTGTCTCAACGTATGTCACCGACTCGCGGAAATAACTGCCATCTGCATTCGCGTTCTCGCTCTGGAACACCACCATTACATGCGTCGTCGAGACGAGTATCTGAGCGGGCTTCGGTGCGTGTGTCGGATCGTTTGGCTAGGGACGCGAATGAGTCTTCAAGTTCAGCACAAGCTACGGTAACTGATCGTATAGTGGAAGCCATTCGGTCAATTAATACTGCGGGTAGATCTCAAAATTTTTATATTTCAAACTTTGATCCTACCCTACATAATATTGACGATTGGTGTGCGGAGGTTGATCGCGCTAAAGTATTAAACGATTGGAGTGATTTCGAATCTTTGTCGCGCATTGGTAATTGTTTGAAAGGTGATGCTCAAACGTGGCTTAGCGAATGGGTAACTAATGACCGTTCGTGGAGCAATTTTAAAAAAGAATTTAAGCCTTTGTGCCCTAGGGTACCGGACGTCGCGAATATTTTATATGACGTAATGACCAAAAAATCTGATAACTATTCTACTTATGCGGATTACGTGCGTCGTTCATTACTTCGTCTACGAATAGTGCGGGGACTTAGTGACGAGCTGATTTCGGCTATAATAGTCCGCGGTATCACTGATCCTAACATAAGAGCGTCGGCGACTAACGCTAAGCTGTTGCCTAATGATCTAGTTGAATACTTTTCAATTTACGTTAAATCGAGTAGTAGTAATACATCAAAAAGTGCCCCGTTTCGCTCTGTAAGAGACAAACAAACTACAGACTTTTCTCGTAAGCGTAATCTCAACGATATTAAATGTTTTTCATGCGGCGAATTAGGACATAGACAGGCCACATGTAATAAGAAACCGAGAATGGAGCAACCGCCAAGCGGTTCGTCAAATAATTCTATGACAAATTCTACATCTGTTTTTGTACCGACTAGGTCTGAACCTTGTACTTTTTGTAAAAAACAGGGTCATAAAGCCGAAAATTGTTTTGCTAAACAAAGGTCGGAAGCTGCAAATAAAAGTAGCGTTAATTTCTGTAATGAGTTTGTAAATACCAAGAACAGCGACGTTATTGTAGCAGTTATACAGGACGTAGCGGTTGATGTTTTGATTGATAGCGGGTCCACTATATCCTTAATTTCGTCTTCGTTGCTTAAGCATTTTAATTGTTCACATAAGCCATCACTTCGTATCTTAAAGGGGTTAGGTACACAAGAAGTAGAGAGTACAAGTTATGTGACGTTACCTATTGAATTTGATGGCTTAACCCTTGAGGTAGATTTGTTCGTAGTATCCGCCGAATATATGAATGCGCCGGTTTTAGTAGGAACAGATGTTCTTAATAGGGACGGTGTTAGGTATGTTCGCACCAAAAATTGTCAGTCTCTTACAAGAAGCGTAAATAATTTACATAGGGTAATGAACATACAGTCTGAGACTTCAATTCCAATCAATACGCCTCTAACTGGCGGTCAGTTGGACAAGTTGTTAGAAATTATTAATAATTTTTCCCAGTATTTTATTTCTGGTACTGCAACATCAACCGTAAATACAGGGTGTATGTCCATTAAACTTAATTCTAACACTCCTGTTCACTATCGGCCGTACCAACTTTCTCACGCTGAGACTCTTCGCGTTCGTGACATAATTAAAGACTTGTTGGACAAAAGAATTATAGAGGAGTCGGAGTCTAAAAAAGAAAGATGGTACGGATAGGATGTGCGTGGACTTTCGTAAATTAAACGAGATCACAATTAAGGACCGTTTTCCGTTGCCACGCATAGATGACTATATAGACCGTTTGGGACACAATAAATATTTCAGTTCTCTTGATATGGCAACTGGATTTCACCAGATTCCATTGGACCGAGACTCAGTTCCTCTTACAGGATTCGTCACGCCGGAGGGACATTATCAATATCTGAGGATGCCCTACGGTTTGGCGAATGCTCCAGTTGTTTATCAGCGTATAATCACCAAAACACTTCGCGAACTAGTTGAGTCTGGTGATATCCTCATTTATATCGATGACATTTTAATTATGAGTCAAAGTATCGATCAGGGCCTTATTTTGTTACATAGGGTTCTTGACATACTGACTAAAGCTGGTTTTTCAATTAATATGAAAAAGTGTTCGTTCTTGGCCACCGAGATCGAATACTTAGGTAGAACAATTTGTGCAGGTCAGGTTAGGCCGAGTCATGAGAAAGTAAAAGCATTAATTGACTCGGCTGAACCGCAAAATGTAAAGCAGGTTCGCCAATTTTTGGGCTTAGCTAGCTATTTCAGGCGGTATATGGCTGGATTTGCTCAAAAAACTGCGTGTATTGCAGCCCTCACTAAAAAGGGGACACATTTTAATTGGGGAGTTGCACAACGGGCTGCTCGAAAGTACATTGTGGAATGTTTAACAACCGAACCAGTACTTGCAATTTATGACCCTTTGTTACCCATAGAAGTCCACACAGACGCGAGTTCTATTGGGTATGGAGCAGTCTTAATGCAAGTGCATGAAGGCAACCGTAAACGAGTGGTGTCTTATTTCAGTAGACTTACTCAGGGAGCGGAGAGCCGATACCATTCGTATGAGCTTGAGACTTGCGGTGGCAAAAGCTCTTCAGTATTTCAGGCATTATCTTGTGGGGGTACGATTCACCGTTGTCACCGACTGCAACGCATTGAAACTTACACAACGTAAGAAAGATTTGTTGCCAAGGGTGGCTCGGTGGTGGGTATACCTTCAAGACTTTGATTTTAGTCTGGATTATAGGAAAGGTAGCCTTCTGTCCCATGCCGATTATCTTAGTCGGAATCCTGTCAATGTGTGCACAGTTCAGAAACCTTTGAACTGGGCGCAGATTGCTCAGGCTTCTGATGAGGAGACTCGGTCTCTTATTCAAAAATTGGCGGATGGCCAATTGGACTCCAGTCGTTATGTTTTCAAAAACGACATCCTTTATGTAAGATTTGCATCTACGGGTGAAAATCCCAAATTCCTTTGTTATATCCCAAAGGGGCATAGACTTAGCCTCTTACGAATTTTCCACGACGAACATGACCATCCTGGGGTAGATAAGACCGTTGATCTTGTCACGAAACACTTCTGGTTTCCAAGATTGAGGGAATTTGTTCAGAAGTATGTAACACACTGTTTAGTGTGTCTTTCCCATAAAAAAGTCCCCAGAGCTCCTTTACAGCCCATTCACTCTTGGGAAAAACCAGATTCACCTTTCGAAGTCATCCATTTAGATTCCTTAGGTCCACTTCCTGAAACCAATGGTTATCGCCATGTTCTTATAATTGTAGACGCCTTTTCTAAATTTTGTCTGTTATACCCTATGTACCGACAAGACGCTGACGAACTAAAACGCCATTTCACTAACATGGTCTCTCTCTTTGGAACTCCTAAGCTGATAGTAGCCGACAGAGGTCGCATGTTTCAGAGTACCGATTTTCTAAATTGGGTCAAAGACATGGGTTGTAACATTCACCTTATAACCCCTGAAATGCACCAGTCCAACGGCCAGGTGGAACGATACTGTCGTACCGTGCTCAACATGGTACGTGTTGAGTGCAACCATCGACAGCGAAAGTGGCCCACTGTAATGTGGAAACTGCAGTTGATTCTTAATATCACAAAACACAAAACAACTCAGTATTCAGCTTTGAACCTATTGATAGGTATTGATGCTGCAACGCCACTCATTCGTAGCTTGGTTCGCGATGTGGCCTTTGAAGGTTCGAGCCCCAATCGGGAAGCTCTTCGCGAAATGAGTCGTCAAAGAGCGCTTGAACGTCTCCGGTCAAATCAAGGACAACAGGACGCCTATGTCAATCGAGGGCGAAAGTCACCTCGTGCCTTTGAATTAAATTCTTTTGTGTTTGTGAGAAAACAGGCACAATCAACTGGAAAGCTGGATTCGTGTATGCGAGGGCCGTATCGTGTGACGAAGGTACTACCACACGGTCGCTACGAGTTGCAGCTCTTAGCTGGCTCATACGGGAAGTCGACACAAGCAGCTGCGGAATACATGATCCCGTGGCAAGGGGAATGGACTCCCGACGTGTGTTCTGCTTTCTTTAATGGTGAGTGATCTGTTTTTTTTTTGCAAAGGTGTAATGAGGCTTGCTATATTTTATGTAAGCGATACACCTTACTGAAGCCGACTAGTTTGTTAACCATTGCTTGTACATTTAGAGATTTCTATTAATCTAATGGGTGTTTTTCTGTTACGTTTGAAAATGCTGAATTGTGTTAAGAGAAGTCGACTCTTGCCATTTGAGATGGGCCTCTGTCTTGGAGCGCATCGGACATGCTATCTCAAATTGACGGAGGTACGGTTGGTTTCATGTTATTTGATGGGCCTGTCTTGGAGTGCATCGGACATGCTATTCTAGTATATGAAATCAATATACTATGGGAAGAAGAGCTCGTGAAGGGAAACTGTCTTGGAGTAGCCTGATCGGACGTGTGGTCTTGGAGTGGTGTTCTCAGACATATTATCCTAGAGCTGTGGTATAAGTAGGCATAGGTTGGTCTCTCACGTATCATATTTAGTGGAAAGTTCTGCTTGTTGTTAAGCATCGTATGTAATATATGTCTAGGATTGGTTTGAAACATGCTTTTATGTAAACTGATTCACACACGCAAAGTTGTGCCTCAAGTAGGTCTCTAACGACTCGTGAGGTGGCGCTCTTTCGACAAGTTCTGCCCCGGGTGGTTGGTTTGGGTATTTGTATGTTTCACACCTAGATTATTCTGACTCAAAGTTATTATGTAGCTGAAATGAGTTAATTCTACCAACAACCACTATTTTGTTGTTTTTACAAAATTGATATTGTCCGAGGTATGTTTCTTTTCCAGAATCAGACAATGGAAGCGAGGAGTCTGCCCCTTGTGTTGACCAACCTTTGCAACTCGAACAAGCTACTGATGAAGCTGAGCCACTTGAAGCCGAACCGGAACCCTGCACCTCTGGCACGCAGACACAGACAAAGATGCCCATCAGCACTTCACCTGCAAGCAGTGGAGACTCAGGGTCTTCCATGCCAATGATAGAGACAGATCTTCAAAGCTAGGAGATAAAGGAGTCCGAGGACGGTCTCCTGTCAGGAAAGGCCGTGTAGAAGATATGAAGATGAGGAGGGGGGAAGACTATATAAGGCGGTGCAGTGCTAGTATCGGCCCCCCTTTTTTGCTTCGAGACATCGTGAGAGTAAGACTGTTAGGCCGTCACTCTGTCGGTTATCTTCTTCTATTTTGTTACACCATTTATTTTGCTATTATTGTCATTCTTTGTATTCGCTATTTTTCTGTGTTATTTAGTTTGTTAATTATTTTTTGTGCTATTTTGTGTGATCACTATTTTTGTTATTAGGTTCTTATTATAAAATTGCTGTCAGTTTGGTTGGTTTCTAAAGTTATTTCCTGTAGGTATTTGTATAAATCTTTTTAAAAAACTCACTTCTGGTTTAATTTCCAAAAATATATATATATATATATATAATATATATATATTTTGTAAAAAGGTGATGAGCAGCATTAGGCTATTGTAACTTAGATAAATTACAGACTGACCCACTAAAAAGTGAAAAATAAAACTTTTTTACAAAAAAAAAATAACCGACTTCCAAAAATAGACTACAAAGTGAAAAATAACTAATATCGGAAGTCGGTGGCAAAAAACTAAAATACATTTAACTAGACACCGACTTCCAAAATTAAATTTATTTTTCACTTTGTAGTGTTTTTTTGGAAGTTGGATGGTTTTTTCTGTAAAAAAGTTTTTTTCTTTTGACAATTTTGAATTATGACATATTTTGTCATTTTTGACAATCGATAAACGAAAAACAAACATTTGCCCGTTTTAAGTCTTTAAAATTAAACTAAAATAATGAAAATAAATTAGAAATTAAAATAGTAATTTTTAATTCAACAACTTTGTAGTCTGTCGGTTCGTAGCGACATCTAGTATGTCCAATGTGAATTATGTGCCTTAAATTTAAAGAATACAATTAATAGATGGCGCACCTAAAAAAATTGCTGTGAACATGAAGGTATCTTTACCCCCCGCCCAGGCCTCTGGCTAAACCCCTCGGTACAGCCTTATTTTTTTTTTCACCTGTATTAAACTCATTAATTCACATGTCTGCGTAACAAGAAACGGAGAAGACAACAGATAATAAGAGTAGAAAAAAGTGCAGGAGGAAAATAAACTAAACTCTAAACTGCTCTGATTTTTAATACATCCTCTGAATTTTTATCGTTATCCTATTATATCTTTTTAAATTTAATAAACACTGCAGTTTTAATCGGTTTTTATTAAAATGTCTTAGAATTAATTAATCATCTCTTTCTATTTAAGACAAACGAAAGAGATAGACATATACACAGTCAATCTAGAAACATCCAAAACCACGCTTCCTCGTGTTTTATCTGTGGTGCGCAAATCATTCAAAAGGTTGACTTGACCGGCGCGCGACTCATTCTGAGAAAAATAATCAATTTTTAATAAAATAGTCCTAGCAACGTACGTGTTGCAGTATTGATTTTAAAATCCTAATTAAAATAATAAAGTAAAATCATCCGACATGACTGTCGATGAAGGTGTAGATATCACAAAGACCGGTGACCGCGGTGTGTTGAAGAGGATCATCAAGGAGGGTACAGGAACTGATACTCCCAACCCTGGATGCCAGGTCACGGTGCATTACACAGGAACACTTCTTGATGGCACCAAGTTCGACTCCAGCAGAGACAGGAACGAGCCATTCGAGTTCAATTTGGGAAAAGGTAATATTTTATTCAATAATTGTTTAGTTCTTGACCTCTTCGATTAAGAGCCTTGATCGATTTATCTTTAGCCTAGTATAATATTAGAGTCCGCATTAAACTAGCACACATGCTCTTGAAAGTAAATGTAAATTCCAACCCCTTATTCAAGTATTTTTTTTTATCATTTTATCAGTTTTATTTACCAATCTATACCAATTTATTTATGAGAACCTCTCGGCAATCGGGGAGAATAAAAAGAATGCACTATGACTTGAAATACGCCAAATACAATGAAGTAATAAGAACCAGTGTATCCAATGTGTGCAGAGATTTAAAAAAAAAAATGTCTAGTCATTGCAAATCTTCATAAAATAAAACATGAAAGTGAAAACGATTTATTGACTGGCTTTTACTTTATTCAAGTTTATTTCATAATGCCATTATTACCAATACTCATTCACAAGTAATCTAATAGACACAATATAGAACTGAAAAAAGGAAATTAGAATGTTACCCCTACTAAACCAAAACCCACTCCTAAGGGCCGGTTTCTTGATCCATAGTTAACTCAACCAATGTTTGAATTTTGGCTTATTGTTTGCCAAAATGCCATTAGTTACTATTTTTTAACATGAATTAGTTAACATGCATACATTCATGTTTTACCTTCACATTGAGCCAAAATTCAACCATTGGTTAAGTTAATTACGGATCAAAAAACTGGCCCTAAGATGATCCTCTGACCAAATAATATTTTGTCCATCTTCAAGTATGTGTATTTTCTCAGGCTCCGTAATTAAAGCATGGGATGTTGGAGTGGCAACAATGAAGAAGGGGGAGGTGTGCGTCTTGACCTGTGCTCCCCTGTATGCTTATGGTGCTGCTGGCAGTCCACCTAAGATCCCTCCTAACTCCACGCTGCAATTTGAGGTGAGCTATCACAAAACCGTCAACATTATATTATCATATTGGCACACATTTTAGATGAGAGGTAATTCCTATGAGCTAGCTTTTGACCATGCTCTTTAGAAATCCTTTATTGAGTAGTCCTGTGTATAGTATATAATATATATAGTAGGCATGTTCAGTGTTTAGTTTGTCTGTTTAATCACTTATTTTTTGAGAATGGTGGTTAACCTGTAATTGGAGATTAATTCCAAGGCTAATTGTTATAGCCCAATTCAAACTTTATGCCGGCTCGGAACATGCACATACTGCATACATGTACTGCACAGCAAATAGCTTCAGAGCTGCCATAGTTTAACACACACTGTACAAATACTTATTATATATTGTATACAGAAGATGCTGTTGGTTAATGTTTATTAATAAAATAACAATTTGTTAGATTATTTTATAGGTGCCATTGCGGATCTTATTACATAGTAATAAATTGGAAAAATAGTTCACTGCAAATGTCCACCACTTTCAACTTTATTACTATGGTAATAAGGTTGAAAAGTGGTTCACCGCAAATGTCCACGATCATACCCAGGAGTAAACACATACTTTTGTTCACTAGGTGATATCACAGGAAATTGTGGCTTTGCAATAACCACTTATTTTGATTTAACTGATGGTTGTGACATTCACCACAATATCCGAAAATTGTATCTGTTTAGCTAGGAAATATAGTTATAGTTAGTATAGTTGTATGTCCTGGTAGCCACAGTTGTGCACTTCTGGTTTTGTACATTGATGTCCACCTCGCACATAATGGATGGAGAGCAGCACATGATGTAATTTTTTGCTCTATTGGTGTAAAATTGAATAAACACTGAATAAATTAAATATTTCAGGTTTCTTAAGTACTTTATTTAATACACACAATAGCACATTGCATTATAAGGGGTTCAATTAAATTAAATACCTATTTAATTAATTAAGTAACCTGGTTATTAATCACAAAATTATAGTAAACCCTGAAAGCATTTATCAAAATTCAACACATTAAAAATATTTACTTTTGTGGAACACTCATATCAGGAACTTCCTTGAATGTAAATTATGTAACCTATGACCTTCTTTCCTTAATTAATATATGCACATTTTAATAATTACCTACTCTTTCTTATGTGACTGAACTTATCCATACTAATATTATAAATGCGAAAGTACCTAACTGTCTGTTTTTTTTTTAACTTTTCACCATTTAACATATTTGGATGCACATGGATAAACCATGACATTGATCAGGACTGGATACTTTTTACTCCAGATGTAAGTTCCCGTGGGATCATTTCTGACCACCACGTGGGAGAAGCCCCCGCGGCTTCTCCCACGAAAAAACTAGTCATTTATGATATCCTTTTATTGCATACTTACTTGAAAATTCTGTGACCATTCAAATATTTACAAGAAGTCATCATCTGCCTAGCCTTTTCCCACTATGTTGGGGTCGGTTTCCAGTCTAACCTGATGCAGTTGAATACCAGTATTTACATGGATTTACATGGAGCGACAGTTACTGGATATAGCTTGTCCACTCTGAAATGACGCGCCCCACTACCTAAATTTGTATACGTACACTACAGTAAATGCTATAGTGGGGCGCCTCATTTCAGAGTGGACAAGCTATAATAAGATACCTCTTGGTAAGACTGGTTGTCACACTTTCGGGATTCTGACAACCCGTAACAAAGATCCACAAATGACAGCTGGTACCACTGGTGCTTTCCGAGGCACGGAGGGGTTTTGGTATGAAAAATATTAACAAGAAGTAAGACCTGGAAAGGCATATTTAAGTAAATGTCTACATCGACTTGTTTAGGTCGAGATGATAGACTGGAAGGTGGAGGACCTGTCTCCTAGCAAGAACAAGGGCATCTTACGTCACATCATCGAGCAGGGTACCGGCACCGACGCACCCAATGACGGCGCCATGGTCACAGGTACATACATAAATAAATTCACGCCTTTTTCCCATGGGGGTAGGCAGAACCTACAGAACGCCTCCTGCTACGATCCTTACATACTTCCTTTTGCTTCGTTTACTTTTATACAATCTGGTCAAGTGTCCTTGTCCACCTGTCCTTTCTGAAGAACAATATTATGTCCTTACATGGCTTCTCCTTTTGGCGTTTCCACTCACATCTGCCTTTTGTTAGTCACCTAGTCACAGGACTGTGTTCATAATAGTCACGCTATTACTTACTCTACGAAGAAAAGCAGAAAGATTAAAATATGCCTTTGGTTTTTGTATTGCTTGTTGTGTTTATTATTGCTTTCATCAATCATCATTCTCCTGCCCTTATCCCAATCTATTTGGGGTCGGCGCAACATTTCCTTTTTTCTATACTTCTCTATTATTCGTCATCTCGGTAGTCACCCCCTTTCTAGCCATGTCATCTTTCACACAATCCATCCATCGTTTCTTTGGTCTTCCCCTACTCTTATAGCCATCGACATTCATACTCAAAACTTTCCTCACGACATTTTCCTCACTCCTCCGCATCACATGCCCATACCATGACAGCCGATTTCCGCACAACTTTTCAGTCACCGGTGCCACTTTTAGACTTCCTCTTATGTACTCATTTCTTATTCTATCCATTCGTGTAACACCACACATCCCTCTTAGCATTCTCATCTCAGCTGCATGCAACTGCTTTTCATTCATCCCTTTTGTGGCCCAACATTCTGATCCATACAAGACAGCAGGTCTAACCATTGTTTTATATATCTTCCCCTTAAGTTTAAGGGGAATGCGGGAGTCGCAGATTGTCCCCGTGACCTGCCGCCATTTCATCCATCCAGTGTTAATCCTATGCTCCGATCTACTTCGCCATCGCTTTGCACGAGTGAACCGAGATACCGAAAGTCGGAGCAGACTGGGAGAAGCGCGCCATCAAGCGCTATGCCTCCAGAACTGGAGATACCGCCGAAATCGCAGAACATATATTCGCGATTTCGGCGGTATCTCCAGATAAAAAAGAGATGAGTAATAAAAAAACTATTGCTTTCATCAATAGTTTTTTTTTATTACTCATCTCTTTTTTTCGTGTAAAAATATGTCGTGCAGTGTAATCATGTTTGAGGGCTGTCGCATTTCGTCGCCTCTCGTTCAATCGGGGACCCATTTTTGAAGAATTTTAAATGATAATATGCTTTTTTGAAAAATGTAATCGATTGACGAACTAATAAATAATATTAATTTAATAGGTAAGTACTTAATTATTCAAAACACATTTTTAATGTGGCATTTATTTAACTCGTCTCAAAAATAGATCTTAATATAGGAATATTGAGCTGAGTTTATTAGATAACACAATAGAAATATGTTTTTAATAATTACCTATTAAATTAATATTATTTATTAGTTCGCCAATTGATTACATTTTTCAAAAAAGCATCTTTTCATTTAACATTCTTAAAATTTGGCACTAAAGTTTGAAAGTAGACTTTATCACAAATGTCTGAGGTACAAAATCCTACTAACTTTACACTGCTTTCTCTCCCCTTCATTTTATTCCCATTGCATTTCACTTGCGGTGCATTTCACTTCACTACCGTAACATGATATTTTATTGTTAGGTTTGCATTTGCCGGTCTGAATAAAATGTAATGTGATACATATATTATGTTAAAGGAATGTAATTGTGAATGTGGTGACAGCCGGCTAGAATGTTTGATATAGAATATAATAATTCAGTAAAATAAAATTACTGAATGTGTATGTTACATAGTTGTTGCTTTTCATTAGCGATGTCTTAAAAGTCATATTGATAAAGAAGGAAATGGTGACTGACTGATTTTTTCCGTGTTTTGGTTAATTTTATTAAGTTAAAACAATAATTTTTTCAACAGTTGAACTGGAAGGTAGATTGCAAGCGGACGGGAAAGTCTTCGACACAAGAACAGTCACATTCCCGCTAGGAGAGGGCAGTGAACACAAAGTCTGTGAGGGCATTGAGAGAGCCCTAGAAAAGTTCGCTCAAGGAGAGAAGTCCCGGCTATCCATCCAGCCGAAATACGCCTTCAAATCTGAAGGAAATGCAGAGCTAGGAGTACCACCTAACTCTCCAGTAGAATACATAGTGAAATTGAACAGTTTCGAGAAAACCAAAGAGTCTTGGTCCATGGATGGTAATGAGAAGATAGAACAAGCTAAGATGTTCAAGGAGAAGGGTACCAATTACTTCAAGGGAAGCAAGAACCAGCTGGCTATCAAGATGTATAAGAGGGTTACTTCTTTAATTGAAGGTGAGTTAGTGTGTTTTTTTGTTATACGGGAGGCATAGCGCTTGATGGCGCGCTTCTCCCAGTCTGCTCCGACTTTCGGTATCTCGGTTCACTCGTGCAAAGCGATGGCGAAGTAGATCGGACGGTTAAGCATAGGATTAACACTGGATGGATGAAATGGCGGCAGGTCACGGGGACAATCTGCGACTCCCGCATTCCCCTTAAACTTAAGGGGAAGATATATAAAACAATGGTTAGACCTGCTGTCTTGTATGGATCAGAATGTTGGGCCACAAAAGGGATGAATGAAAAGCAGTTGCATGCAGCTGAGATGAGAATGCTAAGAGGGATGTGTGGTGTTACACGAATGGATAGAATAAGAAATGAGTACATAAGAGGAAGTCTAAAAGTGGCACCGGTGACTGAAAAGTTGTGCGGAAATCGGCTGTCATGGTATGGGCATGTGATGCGGAGGAGTGACGAAAATGTCGTGAGGAAAGTTTTGAGTATGAATGTCGATGGCTATAAGAGTAGGGGAAGACCAAAGAAACGATGGATGGATTGTGTGAAAGATGACATGGCTAGAAAGGGGGTGACTACCGAGATGACGAATAATAGAGAAGTATGGAAAAAAAGGACATGTTGCGCCGACCCCAAATAGATTGGGATAAGGGCAGGAGAATGGATGGGGTGAAATTGAATGAATGGGCGTTCTTTTAAGGGGTCATTGTACCCATCATTATGAACAACTTTTATGAACTTTTACTATGGGACTAAACCTGAAATCGCGAAAAAACAATCAACTGTTCCCTACATAACTCGTCAAAATGTAGGGAACAGTTGATTTTTTTTCGCAATTTCAGGTTTGATCCCATAATAAAAGTTGTTCGTAATGTTGAGTACAATGACTCCTTAAGAGGATGCCCATTAATTCAATTTCACCCTGTATAGTGAGAATTTTAGCTGGTGCAAGTGTAGTCTGTCTTTCTAGCCTGTATCTCCTCCCCTCTGCTTGCCTCTCCCTTTGGAACTCACTTCTGTCTGTTACAATACCAGCCAGTACTTTCATTAGAAGTCAAGCTCGTCCCGCCATCTTCGCACTGTTTTGCCGTGGTGTTTCGGGGGAAACTCAAAGGCGCCCGGGCAGTGTGGGATTTTTACCTCACTAAAACCACCCCGGTGGTCACCTTCTGCACATGGAAGGGGCACCGTTACCTCTCAAAAGACCGATCTGGAACTCCCTCTGTGCAAGTCCTGTTAGGGCACATCTCTGGGGAAACCGCGTGCCTAGCGTGGTTCCGCTATCCCACGTTTCATCTGACATGCAGCAGTGTGTATTGTATGGCGAAATTAGTGTAAAATACTTGCTAAACAGCCGCACGGGTCGATCGATCAGGTTAAGTTGCGCTTCCGCGGTCGGTTCGTGGATGGTTGACCATCTTTGTATACCTTCTTGCCTCAGAAAACATGTTAATCCGTTGGTCCCGGCTGTCATTTATGGATCATTGAAAGTCGTTACGGGTCGTCAGAAGCCCGAACAATCAGTTTTACCAAGGAATAAACTCAAACTCAAAGCATTTATTTCATCGTGATACTGGTAAGTGGGTTGTGATAGACAGTCGCTCCATATAAAATACTGGTATTCAGCTGCATCCGGTTAGACTGGAAGCCGACCCCAACTTATTTGAGGCTAGTAGCCAGATAGACTTGTTAAATTTTTCCAGACCTGCCTGAAGACACAAGTGAAACAGAAGAAAACCGAAACCAAGCTAAGGAGCTCCTATTATCAGCCCACCTGAACCTGTCCCTGGTCTACTTGAAGGTCACGCCAGCACACCACTTCGAGGCCAAGGAACACGCACTCAAAGCTCTGAAGTTTGACGAGAACAATGTCAAGGGACTTTTTAGAAAAGGCCAGGCTTTACTGGGTCTTGGGGAAGCTGAACAGGCTATGAAGGACTTCGAGAAAATTGTTGAGGCCGAACCACAGAATAAGGTGATATAAAAGTTTTATTTTTGTCAAAAAAATATTGATTGCCAGATGTCAACAAACAATATACAAATCTTGTGCAGACGTGTGAACTGCCTGCTCATGGTGATTACTTCGATTAATACAAATAAAAAATGCATGAAAAAAATTCGTTTAAATTTTTTCATACAAAACGGCAATTTCATAGGTAAAGACCTATTATATGGTAAAGTTGAGGATTAATGTTAAGTACTATGTTTGACGAAAACACGATCCCATAAAATTATTCAATACTTCAAATTAGATAATGAAATTTTGCATACTAACTGAACTAACTTTATAGCAGGTCTTATGTTTTTTATTTTTTTCAAGTTACCTTTATTTTCACCGTAAAAAGCAATTACCTAAACTATCGGCGCCCAGCACCGCCCTCAGTCTCGTTCTCACTCAGTCCGCGAGCGAGATAAAAAGCTAAGGTAGTATGGGCTCTTAACGAAAAACTCCCTAAAACGTCGAAATTACTTGACTTTGGTTGGTTTCCATGTTGTCTATACAATGATATTGGTAGCATCACACCCACTCTAAATAACGACAATAGTACGTCATTGTTAAACAATAAACAGTACTTTCTTAGTTACCGAAATTTATAAGAACTACAGCTGTGTAGGTTCTTTTGTTGCTTTATTGTCTAGCACGTATTTAGCTCGACTGTCGGCATCATACGTACCGAAGATTCTAAGAAAATTGTTCTTTTGTTTGTTGTAGTTACCTTGCACGTGTTTACCTCGGCTGCTAGACTGTCGTTAGGTTGTTATGCATTATCTATACGTTATCATTATTCTTAGTTGTCACTTTATTGTAAATACATATTATAATAATAGGTCTTTACCTATGTTTAAGAATAATCTAAACATTATATTTGCATTAGCAACATTTGTATTTGTATTTAAATCAACAAGCATTTTATTATACAACCTATGAAATTGCCGTTTTGTATGAAAAAAATTAAACGAATTTTTTTCATGCATTTTTTATTTGTATTAATAGAAGTAATCACCCATGCAATCAATGCATCTTTGCCAACGCAGTGGCAGTTTATTGATGCCCTTCTTAAAGAAATCAGCTGGACGGGAGGCAACAAATTCTTCAAAGGCATTTTGTACTGCCTCTCGGGTATTGAATTTTTTTCCCGCCAAGAAGTTATCCAAATTCTGGAAAAAGTAGTAGTCTGTAGGCGCAAGGTCTGGTGAGTAGGGCGGATGACGGAGAGCTTCCAACCCCAGTTCTTGCAACTTGGAGACCGTCTGCTGTGCAGTATGAGGTCGCGCGTTGTCGTGCAGGAGCAGCGGAGACGAGCGATTGACTAATGCTGGTTGGAGATGTGCCAGCTTCTCAATCATTGTGTTCAGTTCTTCACAGTACACGTCTGAAGTAATGCTCACCCCGTTTGGTAAGAAGCTGTGATGAATCACACCGGCGCTAGACCACCAAACAGTGACCATCACTTTTCTAGGGGTAAGTTTTCGTTTAGGGCATTGTTTAGGTGCTGAACCAGGATCCAACCAACTTGCTGAGCGCTTGCGGTTATCAAACAGAATCCATTTTTCATCGCAGGTAACAATGCGGTTCAAAATTCCTTCATTTGTGTGTCTGTTGAGCAGTGCAAGGCACGTCTCGACGCGTACTTCGCGCTGGCGATCATTGAGTTCGTGGGGCACCCATTTGTCAAGCTTTTTTACCTTGCCAATTTGACGCAAATGGACCAATACTGTTTTGACGCTAACGTCGAAAGCTGCTGCTAATTCAGCCGTAGATTGTGTATCATCAGCTTCCACAATCGTCTTTAATTCGTCATTGTCGACCAAAGTCTTCGGACGACCGCGAGATTCATTTTTCAGATCGAAATTTCCAGAACGGAAGCGAGCAAACCAATAACAAGTGGTGCGTTGGTTTGTAGTGTTAGCTCCGTAAACGTCGTTGATGTTGCGTGCCGCTTGTGCCGCGTTGCTGCCACGACGGTACTCATATTCCATAATTACTCGAATTTTTAACGTATCCATGATGACGAAAAAGATTGAAATGCGATGAAAATGTAACACTAATCAATAAACAAATGACTACTTTTGGAAAAAAAAATCCATGTTTTTAAAATAAAATTAATTTGAAATTAGAATTCTTAGCCAAACAAAAATTATTTTGATTTGATATGGCCAGTACTGCAGAACGGCAATTTCATAGGTAAAGACCTAATAGTAAAATAATATTGATTTTTCTTCTTTTCATTTAACGACAACTCTCAATAACGCCATTCCCTTAAGTGTCGCTATACAACGTGTCGTTTTGCATCCTCGTCAAATTTCAGGGTGTGATACAGAACATCAAACCGAACAACTTTCCCCATGGGACCAACATCGTAATCGCGAAAAAAATTTCAGTTGTTCCATAGAAAACTTCAATACCTACTTGACGGAAATGTAAGGGACGGCAGATAATTTTTTCGCTATTGCGATGTTGGTGCTATGGAAAAAGTTGTTCGGTTTGATTGTCTATACCACATCCTTAAATTTGACGAGTATGCAAAACGACACGTTGTATAGAGTTTACATACACATTATTTTATATTTGTTTTGTTGTCTTCCTAATTACTTATGTGTTTATTTTTGTTCCATACTTTTCTTTGTCAACTCATTTTAAAACTTTCAATCATAATCCAATTTCCTTTGTTCCGCAGGCTGCCGCCAACCAGATCATCGTCTGCAAGTCAACGATCGCTAAACAGAAGCAGAAGGAGAAGCAGCTGTACGCGAACATGTTCGACAAATTCGCTAAACATGACACGGAGGTAACAGGTCCGGGAGATTATTATACACTGCTCATTCCCATTCCACTGTAGAATGTATGAATTAACAAATCATCATTCTCATTCTTTAGTTTAAGCAAGCTTAATATAGAAAAAAATTAAAAATCAAACCCATTAAATAACTAATGATTATGGCTACCTTTGTACAGTCAATATACTACAGCCCTTCAATTATTAAATCAGTGGGCAGATTAGACTATATTATTTTCAAAAAGACATGTTTTTGATAAACAAGTGAATATAAATTTTTGCCGAATTCCTTTTAATTAATTTTATTAAAAATAATTATTTTTAAATTTTAAACCCATCTGCGTAAAAGTGATCTTTAAAAAAGATGGAAACAAGATGACCTACTACTTACTTAAATCAGTGGGGTTTTTGATTTTTTAAATTTACTTTTTTGTTTTACACTTTAGTTAGGATTATTTTTCTCTCACTGTACCTATTGAGTACTTAACGCTTTAAGTAACTGTCGTTGAAATTATCTTTCAAAGCAGTAAAATTCTGAGTTTTTCACTCGATTTTAAGAATTATGTAGTGCATTATAATGTAATACTTATTATGTGTTTTGAAAATTTAAGTGAGAATGGTTGCACTTTAAATCGTAGTCGTCGTCTTTTAATCGTCTGTCGTCGAAAATGAAAAACGATTTTAGAAACCTAAAGTTGATTTTCTAAAAGCTATTCAATGTTACCCCACTTGACATAGTATTTTTTTTTTTTTCACAATACGGTCTGGTTGTCGCCATATTGAATTTTGATTACGGTCATGTCTTTAGTGATTCTCACAACATTAGAAAAATCGATTGACGTAAGAATCATCAAAATCGACCCACGCGTTTGGTCTCAGTGCCACGTAGGAGCAAATATGCATACATAAATAAATAGACTGATAAACACATTACCCTCCTTTGCGTCGCGCAGTCGGGTAAAAATTACGTAGTTTTCATCACACAACCTCATGTGACCATGCTTATTCAACTTTCTCCTCCGTCCACTTTATAAATCCTAGTACATATTTCTCAACAGGTGGAGAAGCAACGAGCTAAAGATGAGATCGACGTAATAGGCGAGAAGGTGGGAGAGTGGGGGGCGGGCGAAGGCGAGTGGACTGACCAGCAACGACTGAGGAAACCCACGGAATTTGAGAAGGAAAACCCTAACATACTGCTGTTAGACAAGGACGGACAGTTTGAGAACATGTGAGGTGGCCAGCGATGGGCTAAGTGGATGCTTACATATGTAGGGTAGGTTTATGATATTGTGTAATGAATTACAGTATCTATATGACATATTGAGTTATAGATAAATGTAAAAGGATTATCTTTATTAATACCTTGGAAAACAATATATAACAATCATGGCATGTTGCCATGTATTGAATGATGTCTTCGAATTGTGCAATTCTGATTTGATGTAAATTTTAAATAAATTTGTATTTTTTTATGCGTGTGCCCCACTTGAAGCGAAAAAGTATAACATTGTAATAGGATAATTTTCATGGCTCTGGAAGTGCAAGCGCATACTAACTACTACTACTACTACTATGAGGTGTTAGAATTCAGTTTAAATATAAATTACAGGTAAGACATTCTATTTAAGCATCCATTTATAAAATGTAGCATTCTGCCTCGAAAGTGCATTATGTTAGTTAAGTGTATATTCTGATCAAACTGTATTGTTGCTAGCCACCCCATAGATCTCTTCACCCAATAAACTATAGTACATAGCAATTAATCAATAAAAATACCGAACAGCTGAACCTCTTGTCAGATGTTTCATAGGGCCGATTTACATCTGCCAAAGGCAATTTACTGCCAATAAAATATCAGTATTGCGCACATTGAAATATAGTTGAACTTGACCGCGTGCCTTTCGCCTCTGTTCGCGTCCACGCTCTCGGAATAGTAATTTTAGACTTTACATTAATGGACGCAACGTTGATATTTCTTTAGCATCGAAAACCATGCTTCGCAGCACTTTGACAGATGTGCGACGACCCTTCTTCATTGTTGGATACTGTAGTTTAGTTTTCATATTGTAGTATTCACGAATACCACTATAAAGAAATCTGTGTTTGTAAATCAATTTTGTTCTAATCGATGGACTAAATCATTCCTCTCTATAAGTGTATGTATGTAGGTCAGTAAGGCTGTGTTCGTCCACTCGTTTTATTGTGTGTTAGGTATTTTAACAATTATTGCTTGCAGTGTAACCTAAAGTAATTATAATATGACGCCAGTGTAAATATGGCCAGTGATACTTATTTCAAAAAAAACTTTACAATGTAACAAGTTCCATGTTTATTTGTAACAAAGTTTAGAGTTTAAGTTTTAATTAATTATACATTTTAAATCAAAGCTTTGAATCACATTAATTATTTTACTTGTTGTAACCTTTTTAACCACTGCAAGCAAAATGGCGTGTAACGTTTCGATGTTAATTTGTAGCATAATATTTGTTTTGGATACGAGCGGGTCTATTGTAGTGCAATGGTTACTGTATTTAGTTATATGAATGAATTTACTTATTAAACTGTTAAGCAGGACTTACTTCTTTTAATTTTCTAAATTTACCTGCTTGTTAGCAAACCGTAAAGGTTCATGTCAATGTGCGCTCGAATATCAACCGAACCTCATAGGTTCACAATCACAATTACTGTAAGCCCGCGGACGCGATTAGACGATGATATTTTACGTTTATATATATGTCGTAGGCAATTTGTATGATTCCGCTTTTTACAAATGGCGTCGTCCGTTTAAAAACGCTCGCAGTTGTGAAATATGCCGAAGACAAAAGGTAAATTGCCTTGTCACTATATAATATAATATATGCCACACCATTTATTTTGATGGACAATTCAAACGCCGTTTACAAAATGCCGCGGCAAAGTGAAGTATTTAGTTCTATTTCTCAAGGCTCGCCTGCCACTGCCGCGGCACCGCTCGCTCGGCTCGCACGCGTTTGGTCACAGTTCTAACCTAACCTAACCCATTTGTTCGGGGTGCCCTAGCTTAGTTTCTACGACCAATTTGGATCCCGCGTGGTCACAGTTCCAACTGAACTTACAATAGCAATCAATGTCGAAATTATAACAATCGGACGAGTTGCC
The DNA here is from genome assembly GCA_946251885.1 of Cosmia pyralina. Lineage (NCBI taxonomy): Eukaryota > Metazoa > Arthropoda > Insecta > Lepidoptera > Noctuidae > Cosmia > Cosmia pyralina. The sequence goes on from OX276351.1 coordinate 25,127,861, forward strand.
AATTTTCCTTCGGCATATTTCATAACTGCGAGCGTTTTTAAACGGACGACGGTCGTATGTATTATGACGAATCACACAATCTGCCTGCGACAAAAATTAACTCGAAAACTTTAAGGAGTGCTGACCATCGAACTGAATAACTTTTACTATGCCTATGAACGAGGGGATCCCCCAAAATCCCAAGTTTTTACCGAAGAAATATCGTACAGGATAGCGCCGTGTGTATAGGGCTATACAACCAACCAACGAGCCAGCGACCAACGACGACGGTCGGAGCAAATTATTATTCAAATCATTCATTATTAGCGATTATTATCCGCTATCGATTAGTAATCGTTATTTTCATTACAATATTACTATTGGATTGCTGCCACTGACAAGTCTGTCAAAATCAAATGATCTATAGTGACGTTACAATAAGGTTGATGTTGGATTGCTGCTGTCAGAGGTAAAATTACTGTACACACAGACAGCATGCAGCAGCGCACAACAATAGGTATGGTATGCTCTGTACATACATATGGTTGTAATTTCTTCATTCATAACAAAACATTTCTCCATACATGACAATACATTTCTCCATACATGACAAAACATTTCTCCATACATGACAAAACATTTCGACAAATCTGAAGATAGATATGAACACGTATGGTGGGGAGGTTTTAGGGAGGGGACCGGAAGACTTGTATTTACAAAAACGAAACCACAATATTTGCTTTAAAAATAATTTTATTCATAAAATTGAGATCAATTTCATTCTATCCAAATAAATATCGATTTTTAAGCAATTTATTTACACTATACATTGAATTATACGAATTCGTTTTTGTCCTAAACATTGTCTTTTAATTGATAAATCATGACTGTAGGCCCAGCCTATCCTTAATAACAACATTGAGGGAGAATACTCGAAAATAAACATTAATTTTGGTAGCGGAGGAATTTTTCGACGCCATATTTTAGTTTTTTTTTTTTTTTTTTTTTTTTTAATAGTTTTAGTTATGTTAGTATATAATTTTGTTATTTTTAGGTTATGTTTACAGTTAAAATAAAGTAATAAATTATGTTGATTTATTGAAAAAAAAAAAAAAAAAAAAAAAAAAAATTTTGGTAGTTCAAAATATGGAAGATCATATAATAAACCACAAAACAACAGTTTGCTACTTGTAATTTTATGACTAAACAATAAAATCACCGGTTAAAAGTTACGCCTACGGCGAACATACACACACATTTAATATTGCTTTCTTGCACCCAGTACAAGTAAATAAATAAAAATACATTTATTGCACATATTAAATTTACGCCCGAATTCTCAGTTTTTTCAAAATTCTTAGTGAAAAGTCACATGCGACGAAGTTAATTTTGCCACGTCGTAATGTTATGTAACGTTTAAGAATTCGGGAGTTACACACCTATTGGTCAGTCGGTAAGTACACCCCTGAACTCCTTAGGCACACACCTCCAATACATCTCAATCATGTTTTATGGAGGTCAGTGTCCCTACTAAATGTTTATATTACACCTGCGATTGCCACAATACGACTCCCGGCGAGGGTGCGATAAATCATAACCATTAAAAAAGCGGGGACTTTGCTTTATTATATAACTACTGCTACTGTTTAAATACTGTAAAATGTATTTATTGGCAACTCCTTATATGGCTTAAAATGACAAAATTCATGAACATTGACAAGACTAGGTGCTTTGACCCGTTTCAATAACTTAATCTCACAGTATAATGTCAATAACTTATATTTATGAATACATAATTATATAATACATTAATAAGTAAATAAATCAACGAAAATTCAGTTCTTGAGAGGACATCTCGCAAAAAAGCACTCGAGTTTAAAACTCTTCTTTAAAACCTATCATAGTCAAGTTACTAAAAGTATCAATACTTTAAAAAAATAATCTTATTTCTAGGCCTAGATGGCTTGTCTGGGCTAAAAAAAGCCTGCCCACAAAAATATGAGAAATAAATTATATTTGATATTTTCTCAAGTCTCATAGTCTTGAGTTTTCACAATTTTTCCCCACAACCTTCTTCATTCTAATATTCAACTTCGTCCAGAAACTGACCTTCTCTTTATCACAAGCCAAAATATAATTCTAGCGCAAATATTCCATCACAGGAATCCCGTAAAAACAGCAGCATTAAAATATATATTCAACCTCTTTGGTCCAGTGGCCGGTTAGCCAATTCTGTTTCTTCTCAGTAGGATGTTAAAAGAGAAGTAGTTTTTACATTATAAGAACTTTTAACAAAAATCCTTGAAAACGATGTGTCATTGCTTCAAGAAGTCTTGTGTTTTGTTTAGCGTTAGTTGACACAGGAGACGGACAGTACAGACGAAAATACAGGGTGTAATTTTAATTACCGTTAACCTCTTAAATGGGTCATTATACTCACCATTATGAACAACTTTTACTATGAGACCAAACCTGAAATTGCAAAAAAAAAACAGCTGTTCCCAACATTTTGTAGAGTTATGCGAACATAAATGTAGGGAACAGCAGTATTTTTTTTGGGATTTCTTGTTTGGTCCCATAGTTAAAGTTGTTCATAATGATGAGTACAATGACCCCTTTAAGAGGTTAACGGTGATTAAAATTACACCCTGTATACAAAGTGGCCGGACTCCAGCTGACGCGTTTGAAACACCGTCTTTTTCCGTAGTCAAAAAATTCGTCTAGGACTGCCCTTCCTCGTAAGTCTAGATAAAATATTCCCACCAAAATATCCCTCTTATAAAAAAACCCCTTTTTAACCCATCTTCGAGGTTTCTTAGGCCTCCTCATCAGAAGTGTCAGGCATGCCCTCTGGAATGCAGTCCTGCATGCTCTTGAAGTTGGCCAGGACTTCGAAGTGCATGTTTAGCGAGTGTGCCATGCCGGGTTGGTCGTGCAGGTATCTGTTTACCTGCAAGAAATAGTAGTGTCAGTCAAGTGGCCCCAGACGCGACGCTAGGAAGATGCTGTGAACAAGTTTACGGCTTAGAAAGGTTAATCCTATCCAAACTAATATTATAAATGCAAAAGTGAGTTTGTTTGTTACGCTTTCACGCTAAAACGGCTGAGCGGATTTGGATGAAATTTGGCAGACAGGTAGCCTGGAACCTGGAGAAGGACATAGGCTACTTTTTATCCTGGAAGACGAAGTCGCGGGCACTTTGCTAGTCAAATAATATGTAGCAAACTTAACTTTTGACACTAGCATAAGGTTCAATTTTATTTTACGACTAACTTAATAAATACATACTTTAGCGCCAAGTTTCTTGAGTAGACCAGTGAAAGCCTTCTCCTCTCTGCCGATCCAGGGTCTGCCCTCATCTTGTACTTGGTAAGGACTAACGTGGACGAACAAGTTCACATCTACAAGAAAATCATTTAATTATTTATGGAAGGCACATAAAAGTATTGGTGATGAGTCAACTTAGTGTGACTGACACTGGAAGGCCACCATCAAGGATTTTAATCTTGATTACACAAAAAAAATAGTCGCTAATTAGTTGAAATTTGCCACCAAATATCTCAATTTGTCGGTCACTGGTTCAAAAGTTATAAGTTATAACTCCTTCAGCGTGACGTCGCATCAGCATCATTTCCTCAAGCTATGGAGCGGCGAGTCACACAACCAGCCAGCACCCACGGCTTCAACGGGTATCCTGACCACAAGTATGCAGCGGACGCGCATTCCTGGTCATCACCCTCTGCCTCATCAGCAACTTCGGCACAGCATACTGCACTTGCGGCCGGTCCACAAGAAGAGCCCTACCCTCTCCTGGTCGACGCCAGCAGTCAGCGTCAACCCGGCGCTGTACATCCGAGTCGCTGGGGAATAACCGCAGACAGTTCCGACTCACCGTGAACTATGCGGCACCCGGCTTCCTGGAACCACAACTGGCACTGGCAAGCATCGCAAAATATACGACTCAGCCCACTATCTACCTTCGGACTCTGGAGGGGAGTGATGTGGCGGCATCTACATCGCTACATGCGAACTACGCATCACACTGACGTCACGCAAAATCGTGCATCGCGCAATTAGTTTACCGCGCGACTAGCATATATACAGCATCCCGACATCAACCGTCGGGCAGTTGCCCACCAGACACGACACCCGTCTGGTCGGAGGATCCTCCCTTTTCTATGGAGGATGAGTAAACTTTACACCTTGTTCCCTGTAATGTATCTATGGTAACTTAAGATGTTTATGATCTGACTGGTGGGTCTGTCACGGAAAATTGTCTGTCATGGCCGTTCCGAATAAACCGCATTACTAGCTACACGTTGTTTTACTCATACATTTCAGTGGCGACGAGGATAAAATTTTGAAGCGTGCTAAATTAAAATATAATTCAAAATGTCAATCGGGAAACTAACAGTTTAGTGTAAGATCGGGAAATTGGACAATGTACGTGGAACGCATGGAAATGTTCTTCAAGGTCAACAATGTTAAAGAGGAATTTTGGTTACCCACATTGATTGCGGCGATGGGTGACGAAGCTTATGAACTTTTAAGCAACTTAACAAGTCCGGAAAAACCGAGTGCAAAAACTTATGCGGAGGTGGTGAAGGTTATGATGGACCACTTGCAACCAAAGCCGTCGTTCATGGCAGAGAGGTACCGTTTCCGACAAAGAAGACAAAATGCGGGTGAATCAATTTTACAATATATATCAGAACTGAAGAAAATGTCCAAATTTTGCGAATTTACGTCCGTTTTGGAAGAGAATTTACGTGATCAGTTGGTATGCGGGTTGCGAAGCGAGTCGATTAGGCAACGATTGTTTACTGAGGAAAATCTGCAATATGCAAACGCCGTGAAAATTTCATGTGCTATGGAAGCGGCGGAGAGGGATGCAGCGGCAGTGGAACAGACAGTCGGGAATATTAGCGACTTGGGTGGCAGTGGAGATACCGCAGCCAGAGCGCTACATGCGGTGGCAACGTCGAGCAGCCGGGGCCGCCGAGGGCGTGGTGGACCGCGCGGGTTACCGGTGGCACGCGCACGGAACGACATCGCCGACGATTCAAAAAACAATTGTTCTGCTTGCGGTGCTTCGAATCACCAGAGGGAAGGATGTAGATACAGTCGTTTTATCTGCGGTAGGTGTAGACAGAAAGGACATCTACGTCGGGTTTGCCCGGTGCGTCCTGGTGGAAGTCAACCGCAGGATCGATGTGACACCAACAATATGGTGGCGCATGTGCAAGCAGCAGGCGGGGCAGCCAATCTGTCAAACCCCTGGGACCAGTCAGGGGAGGATGAGCCTCCTTTGTCAGACGATGAGTACTGGGAGGTAGAAGATTTGAATCAACTTAGTTTGAATAGCTACAAACCGGTGAGCTTAACTGTTTATGTGGATCAAATCCAGTTATCTATGGAGATTGATACGGGGTCTTTAGTATCATGTATTAGTAGGGAAAAGTATGATCAACTGTTTAGCCATAGACCATTAGACAGTTCTAATTTAGTTTTTAGATTCTATGATGGTACTATTACAAAACCTATAGGGGTGATTAGGCCAATAGTTAAGTATGGAAATAAGTCCAAACAAATGGAACTGTTTGTAATAGAGGGTGGTACCACCTCATTATTAGGTCGACAATGGCTTACAGAACTAGGCATTAAAATACCTTTGTACCAAAATATAGTCACAAAGAGCAAAGACAAAATAAATAACAATAATTCAGGTAATGACCAGTTAACATTATTACTTCACAGATATAAAGATTTGTTTACGGAGGGACTGGGCCGGTTCACGGGAGGCAAGGCTCGGTTACGACTGCGCGAGGGAGCAACACCGGTGTTCTGCCGCGCACGGCCTGTACCGTACGCTCTCCGCGAGCGCGTCGAGGCTGAGTTAGAGGGCATGCTGCGCGCCGGTGTCATCGAGCCTGTGGAGTGCGCGGACTGGGCTACTCCACTTGTACCGGTGCGTAAGGCTGATGGTGGACTCCGTATCTGTGCTGATTACAAAATAACGTTAAATCCTGTACTAATGGTGGACAAATATCCCTTACCACGTATAAACGACTTGCTGGTTAAATTAAATGGTTCTAAGATATTTACAAAAATAGATTTAACACAAGCATATAATCAAATTGAATTGGATGACCCTGATAATTGTACGGTGATAAATACTCACAAGGGCCTTTTTAAGTATAAAAGATTAGTTTTCGGTTTATCGTCAAGCCCTGGTATATTCCAACGAATTATGGCGAATCTTTTAAACGATATTCCAAACGTAGAAGTATTTCTCGATGATATTATTATTGGTTCACCCAATATTAGTGAGCATTTAGTTATTTTAGAGAGAGTTTTAGAGCGGTTACATCATAACGGGATGAAATTAAATCAAAAGAAGTGCTTGTTTTTGACTAATGAGGTTAAATATTTAGGATTTATTATCTCTGCCGAGGGAATTAAGGTGGATCCTGAAAAGGTAGAAGGTATATTAAATATAACCCCGCCCAGAAAATATTACCGATTTGAGAGCCTTTTTAGGAACGATCATGTACTATGCAAAATTTGTTAAAAACTTGAGCAATATACTGGCACCTTTGTATAGGTTATTAAAGAAGGGAGTTACTTGGACGTGGGACAAGGAATGTGAGTCAGCTTTTAAAAAAATTAAAAATATTTTGATCAGTGCCGACGTCCTTGCTCATTACGAACCAGACAAACCTTTGTTTTTAACTTGTGATGCGAGTGCGAGGGGCTTAGGAGGCGTACTAAGTCAAATGTGTGAAAACAATAACAGTGGCGTAGAAGGAGAGCAGGAGCGACCTGTTGTGTATGTGTCGCGCGCGCTTAACGCGGCTGAGAAGCATTATTCACAAATCGAGCGGGAGGCTTTAGCTATCGTTTTCTGCTTAGAAAAATTACACCAGTATCTGTATGGGCAACGTTTTACACTACACACGGACCACAAACCATTGGTCACTATTTTTGGGTCAAAACAGGGTATACCATCAATGGCTGCGAGTCGGTTGCAAAGGTGGGCTATTAAGTTATTTATTTATTTATTTATTTATTTATTTAAAGGTACTCCAACGACTTGTTCACTAATACATATTACATAAATGAACTTATAAGTATACATATTATTGTGGTGAATTCGTCACTTACAGAAGTACACAGCTTAAACATAATTATAATATATACACAAATTATAAGATGGACATGTTAAAAGTGATTAAAAAAAAAAAAAGAAACTAATTTTTTGTTACAATGGAAGACGGCAAAAAAAATACAACATCAAATTTACTTAATTAAATTAATAAGTAATAGATTCCCAGTCCAACCCCGGCGCGACCATTAACGCAACTGACGCACAATAATCACACCAAAATTAAACTGAAAATCCATTTCACGTAAGACGACTGCAATAATCGTGATCAAATGTTATGAATGGTTGGGGATCATAAGTTTTTTACGGAATTGGGAATAAGTGTCGGCAAAGATGTCAATGTTACTGCTATTGTGAATTATATTATAATTAGCCATAAATCGGTTCATAGGGGCATTTCGACCAAGGTTTATCAGCCTATACGTATGATATCGAGTATGTTACTTCAAAGCAGAATGGGGCAGATGGGTTATCACGGTTACCAGCTCTTCCTGCTATTAAACAACCTATTAAAATTCCGGATCAATCATATTTACATTTTGCTCAAAATGCCATGTTATTGGATTATAATGAGATTAAAAGACAGACGAGCCGAGATCAGTCACTAGGCCGAGTTTTAACATATCTTCGCGACGAATGGCCATCTGATAATGAAATTAAATCGCTCCAACCTTATTTTAATCGTAAAAAAGAACTATACGAGGAGTTAGGTTGTGTGATGTGGGGCCATAGGGTGGTCATACCAGGTGAGTGTAGGAATAAGGTTTTAATGGATTTACATGAGGCTCATATGGGCATAGTTAAAACTAAAGCTTTTGCTAGGAGCTATGTTTGGTGGCCGGGTATGGACGAAGAAATTGAAAAAACGTGCCGTGGTTGCCGTGTCTGTGCTGCAGAAAGTGAGGCGCCGCCTCGTCATATGCCCTGCCCTTGGACGTGGCCAGATAGACCATGGGCTCGTATACATGTTGATTTCTTAGGCCCTTTCACGGGGCGGAGATTTTTAGTAATAGTTAATGCCAGGACCAAGTGGCTAGAAGTTAGTCAAGTACCTAGTACAGCGGCTAGTCACACGATCAGCGTTTTAAGTGACGTGTTTGCACGTTTTGGGTTACCGAGACAAATAGTCTCAGATAACGGGCCGCCGTTTACAAGTTATGAGTTTTCACAATTTCTCAATACAAACGGGATCGAACATATATATTCAGCGCCATATCACCCTGCCTCAAACGGGGCAGCAGAAAACGCAGTACATACAGTTAAAAGAGCCATTAAAAAGGCAATTAGAGAGAACATAAACATAAATTTATTTTTAAATAATTTCCTGCTTTAATATAGGAACACTGAACACTGTACTACAGGCGAAACACCGGCATCACTCATGTTTGGCCGCAGGTTGCGAACAAAATTCGACGCCCTAAGACCAAGTAGGGACAGTAAAGTTAGGGATGCTCAGGAGCGTCAACAAAAATACGGCGCAAGTGGGTCGCGTCAATTGCGCCCGGGTGATGAGGTCTGCATGCGTCAATATCATGGACAGGATAAATGGGTATCTGGAAAGGTTACAGAAAAGATGGGGACCACTGACTATAAAGTAGTAGATGCTTCAGGTAGAGAATCCCACAAACATGTTGATCAGCTGAAACAACGGATACGGAGTTCATTAATCTGTCCTTCTCCCTCTAGCCCGGTTAGTGAGAGGTCCGCGACGGTTGAGGTAACTCAAGAACAGGGAGCGCCCGGTCCGGGCTGTCCGCGGGGCGATAGCTCGGCCGCAGCGACCACACATCAGGATGACGAGGAAAGAGAGCATTTTGAGGACTGCATAGAACAGCCGGTTCAGAGCACAACTCAGCCTTCTTTGCCTTCTCCTGAGCCGCCCCAGTCTCGTCCCATTCGTCAATGTCGAATTAATAAGCCAGTTAGGTATAATTTATGGTGAAGGTATAGAAGTCATATTATTAGTTATGTTAAGTTCGAAAAGTCTGGAACATTATCTTTTGGAAGTCATTTTAAGTTTCTTTTAATTGTATTAATTGTATTGTTGTTGTAGTTATGTTAAGATATATAAGTCTGAAAGTCTATTATTGGAATGAGGAAATGTAAAGGGGTTTAGATTAAGGGTGAAGGTGTAATGTATCTATGGTAACTTAAGATGTTTATGATCTGACTGGTGGGTCTGTCACGGAAAATTGTCTGTCATGGCCGTTCCGAATAAACCGCATTACTAGCTACACGTTGTTTTACTCATACATTTCATGACTCTATACTCTATAGGTTCATAGGTGGCCGATCTGGAGAGCGTCTCCCCAGCTTGGCCACATTTATATCTCAAAATCATTTATATCACCTAGCGAAGATCTCTTTTCTCCCAAATTTAGTCGCAATTTTTCGCCAAGTCACAGATTTAGTTAGGTCTTAGTTTAGAAGACATAATGAGTTCAATTTTTAAGTATAGCTAGATCAAAGATTTTATCGTAAACTCTTCTACTGAATAGAGAAGTAATGAACTTACTGAGCCTTGTGAGCGTTTCTAAGAGACTGCGCGACGTGATCCAGGTGTTCTTGCCGCCCGCGTGCCCGCCGTCCAGCCAGTACATGTCCACTATGCGGGACATGAACCTGTAGAGAAGAGAAACTATCAGGTTACACATACAACACGCCTGTAGTCCTCAAGGGTAGGCAGAGGTAGGGCATGCATTCCGGAATTTCGTAATTCCGGAAGTCCGGACCAATTTTTCCGATATTTCAATTCCGGAATTGAGAGGAGTAATATCGTAATTACGATATTCATAATTTGTTGATACTTTGATTAAGTATACTTTTTTCTGAACGCACCCAATCTAACGTCTGTGGAACTTTCCAAGCCGCCGCCGCGCCGACTTCTTTGCACAAGCATAGGATGATACCTTTCCTAAACTCAATAATGAAGAAATTTCTGAGATTATTGTCGGTTTACCACGTCAGCTAAAGTTCAAAACTCCTACCGAGCCCATCGATTCTACAACTGCGCAGCCCTCCGAACTAGATTCTTCTGTTAATGACTTTACTAATAATGTACCAACCGTACAAGAGCAGTTCGATTTTATCCCAAGAAAACTTAACATTGTAGTTGAAAATCATGTTCTTCCATACATTCCAACTGCAAATGTAAGTTGGTCGACTATTACTCATTCCGTTACTACTTACGTGATTTTTTTCACTTATCCAAAAATAACCATTTAGCTCGCAAGAGCCCGCACTTAATTGTAACAAAAATTAGCACTTTAAAGCCTAATATTACGCAAACGGATCTTTGAATCAAAAAATTATTTTCACAATATTTTTGAGCGGCTTATCCAACGATACCCCACACCATGGGATAGACGAAAAAAAAATATCGTCTCTACTTTACGTGCAAAGCGAACCTTGGAAAAAAAATGTATTTTTCAAGATTTTATTTTCCTATTTTGTCGGTGTGATTAATATGTATAACCGTGCCAAATAACAGTTTTCTAATAGGTATTAAGAATCTCTAAGCTAAGCCGCGGACGGATAGACGGACATGGCGAAACTATTATAGTTTCCTTGTTGACTTCGGAACCCTAAAAATTATTAAAAGACTGATATAATTATAAATCTCGTTTGATTTGAAACAAGGAGCTCGTGGCTTCGAGCTTGAGGAGCTCGTGGCTAAGTAATAATAGCCGCACGGGTCGATCCATCAAGTTAAGCTACGCTTGCCGGGGTTGGTTAGTGGATGGGTGACTATTCTTTACATACCGAGACTCCTCCGTGGCTCGGAAAGCACGTTAAGCCGTTGGTCCCGGCTGTCATTCGTGGATCTTTGACAGTCGTTACGGGTCGTCAGAAGCCCGAAAGTCTGACAACCAGTCTTACCAAGGGGTATCGTATTACCCAGTTACTGGGTTGTGGAGGTCAGATAGGCAGTCGCTCTATGTAAAATACTGGTATTCAGCTGCATCCGGTTAGACTGGAAGCCGACCCCAACATAGTTGGGAAAAGGCTAAGCAGATTTTTTTTTTTGTTTGATTTGAAACAAACATTTTACTTTTCCTAGATAAAGAAGGAAGAAACACCAAATCAATTAAAAGTTGCCAGTTCCGGAATTCCGGAGTCAGGTCTCCAGTATTGGAACTCAGTACCGGAATTAAGAACCTTCCGATATTGCACGCCCTAGGCAGAGGTGTACCTATAGTACACCCACATTTCACAAGTTATGTCTACGTCCCATATAATAGAGGGCGCGCCTATTGTGATCAACCGGGCACAAATCCAGACTCCGAGCTGCTACTGAGAAATTCCAGATGGAAAAACGAACCCAGGACTTCACGACTACCAGACTACTGCCTGCCTATCAGGTTACTGCTTGTATAGCATAATTAGCTTAAAATGTTCCCACTGCTGGGACACCGGCCTCTTCTCGGTGAGAGGGAGCGGGCCGTTATCCACCACGCGGGCTCAGTGCGGGTTGGTGGATGTCACACGTCTTCGAATTTTTGGTTATAAGACGTGCCGATCTTATTATTTTCATGTTTCCTCACGGTGTTATCCTTCACGGCATTGTTATTATTATAAACAGGTAGGATTTGAAAAATCATTTGTGGCTGCATTGGAAAATAGCAGTCTCTTTTATCGCCAAAATGTCGTGTCGTGGTCAAAATATGAGCTTACGAAGTTTTTTTTTGTTATTAAATCCGAAAGTAAACAATTGAAGCTCGATTCAGGAACACCTGCCATCTCTAGATAATATTTAAGAAACTTCCTATCTTTGTGGCAACCGAAATATCCCTTGATAACCGATTGGTAGCCTATCTGCCTAGCCTTTTCCCAACTATGTTGTGGCCGACTTCCAGTCTAACCGGATACATGTAAAATACTGGTATTCAGCTGCATGAATACCAGTATTTTACATGGAGCGACTACCTATCTGACCTCAACAACCCAGTTACTGGGTAATACCTCCGGACTTCTGAGGAGATCAGACGCTTACACAGTAGACCTATTATCAATTTAAAATAATAATATAATAGGTTGGGGAAAAAGTTTCTTCGCATTTTTTAAGAAAATTCAAAACATTTTTTAATATACATTATTTACATTTATCTAAATTATGTAGGTACCATTTTGTTCGATAACTTTTTGCCATCTTGTAGGTAGGGACATGATCCCGTTGCTATTGAAATTTTGGGACTTCTGATCAAAATACCGCGACAAGTGGTTTTGGCAGTCCTCTCATGATGTTAACCTGACACTGCCTAAAGAATTCTGAAGAGACCGAAACAGGTGGAAATCTGAAGGTGCAAGGTCAGGACTATACGGCGGATGCATTAACACCTCCCAGCCAAACTCTCTTAATTTTTGCTGAGTGGCTAAAGATGTGTGAGGTCTAGCGTTATCATGATGAAAAACCACACCCCTTCTGGTGATTAATTCCGGCCGCTTTCTCTCAACTTCTTGCTTTAATCTCATCAGTTGTTCGCAGTAGAGTTCAGAATCGATGGTCCTGCCTGGTGGTAACAGCTCATAATGAATAATGCCCTTCCAATCCCACCACACACACAGCATCACCTTGTTGCGAGTTAACCCGGGTTTCGCCACAGTCTGTGAAGCCTGACCGGCCTTTGACCACGACCTTTTTCGCACGTTCTTGTCGTACGTGATCCACTTTTCATCACCAGTTATCAGCTTCTTCAAAAATGGTTCGGTTTCATTACGCCGTAATAAAAAATCACAAATGAGTTCACGGTTCATTAGGTTTCTTTCAGTGAGCTCGTGAGGTACCCAAATATCGAGCTTTTTTGAGTACCCAGTTTTTTCAAATGCGCCAAAACTGTTTTGTGGTCAATTCCCAGTTCTTCAGCTACGTCGTAACTACTGATATGCCGATCTTGCTCCACTTTTTCAAAAATGGCATCCATTTTATCCGTAATAGGGCGACCAGAGCGAAGTGCATCTTTGACATCAAAATTTCCGGATTGAAAACGCTAAAACCAAATTTGTGCTACTCTCACAGATACTGCACTGGGTCCATAAACAGCGCAAATTTTTTTCACGGCTTGCGTTGCATTTTCACCTTTTTTGTAGTAAAATTTTAAAATGTATCGAATTTCTTCATTAGATTCACTCATCTTGACAGTACGAAAAACAAATGAAAATCACACATTTTCCTAATTTGAATTTGGAATAATGTTCTTTAAAATTTAAACTTTCAATGATACTAAAACCAGCCAGATACAAATAGTATAGCCAAAGAGATTTTATTTTAAGTTCATACATACTATAATGCGAAAAGACTTTTTCCCCAACCTAATATTAACAAATTAATACAATTAAATCAGCTCAAAAACATAGGAGTGCATACAATTTGAGGAGCTTCATTGTTGCGAACGAACATCACAGTGAGTGAGTCATCGTATCGTCAACGCTACCACCGTGTGCAAAGCGATGCCCACTGCTGCTTCGAGACCAGCCCACAGGAGTGGCACGAGTCCCGGCCAATTAGCTGCGCACGAGCAACGTCACCGCACCGTGCGTCGCCAGGTGGGAGGTACGTGATTTGTCGTACTCTTTGCACAACGAACTCCACTCTTCACGCTGTGACTATCGCCGCTCTTTGCTGCGCTCCTGGTACTTGCACCTTATCTCCGTACTTGTTAACAATGTCGTTACACCGTACTCCCCCGAAGCATTCAACTCTGTCGGAGACTGACACGGAGAGTGTGGATGGAAGCGTATCAGACAACTTAAACGCTGTTGCTCATTCCAATATTAACGTAAGCCGCCTAAAAAAAAAAAGCGCGACATCGAAATGTCACAATTTATGAATGAAGTACGGGAACTGTTCAAAAACTTTGGTACACAGCAAAATTATAAATTGCAAAACTTGGAGTCTTCGTTATCCGAAATAAATAAACAAAATGATAGCATAAACACATCTTTAACTGCACTGTCTGATAAATATGATGATATTTAAAAAGAATTAGAAAGTTTGAAGCTAGAACGCAAAGAACAGTGCGTTTATATAAAGAGTCTGGAGGATAAAATAGAAAACTTTGAAAAACAATCTTGTATGACAAAGTTAGAAATAAGAAATGTGCCCAAGCTACAAAATGAGACAAAAAATAATCTTTGTAATGCAGTCATCAAAATTGGTGAGATATTGAACATTCCTTTGCATGCTTCCAATATAAGAGACATCTATCGGCCCGTCGTGAAACCGGATGTTGTTAAACCAATAGTGGTGAAGTTTAGATCAGTCTTAACAAAGGAAAGTGTTATAAATATCCTTAAAAAACTTACCCTGCAAGAAAAGAAAGATAAACTGGATACATTTTTAATCTAGAAGGTCCTCAGAAACCAATATTTATCTCGGATTATCTTACTCCAAAGGGAAGACGACTTTTCTTTTTGGCCCCTGATTTCGCTAGTACCCACAATTATGATTTCTGTTGGACATCATATGGTAAAATTTACCTTAGAAAGAAAGAGGGGATGCAGCATATTCGCGTTGAAGTGGAGGCAGATCTTAATAAGTTAAAGGGAAAAACAACCGAATGACTATCCTTCCTTGTCAACCTTCGCTTCCTTGTAGTATTTTTATGCGTACATAGTTCTGTAATAATTCATAATTTGCATGTTAATAGTCTAATACTTTTATATTACCACTCTGATAATATTTTTTGTTCTTTTTATATGTACTCCACACATACACAAATCCACACGTTCATTTTATTTATTGACAAATCACAAAGTTTTATCTCATGCCAAATTCTCATATACATATTTTTATTAATTAACAGTATACCTACGTAAAAGTATAGAATTCATTTATGTGTTCATAAATGACCACCGTGACTTTTTAATTTTATTTCAAGATAATCGCTTTGTAGTTGTTGTAATGTCGAAGAGTAGCTCCTCTAGTCCATTCCTACAAGGTACTTCATTACTTTTCGATATTAAAAATGCTTGATTTTGCCTCCGAAATTGATAGTAATAGGTTGGGGAAAAAGTTTCTTCGCATTTTTTAAGGAAATTCAAAACATTTTTTAATATACATTTTTTACATTTATCTAAAGTATGTAGGTACCATTTTGTTCGATAACTTTTTGCCATCTTGTAGGTAGGGACATGATCCCATTGCTATAGAAATTTTTGGACTTCTGATCAAAATACCGCGACAAGTGGTTTTGGCAGTCCTCTCGTGCTGTTAACCTGACACTGCCTAAAGAATTCTGAAGAGACCGAAACAGGTGGAAATCTGAAGGTGCAAGGTCAGGACTATACGGCGGATGCATTAACACCTCCCAGCCAAACTCTCTTAATTTTTGCAGAGTGGCTAAAGATGTGTGAGGTTCTAGCGTTATCATGATGAAAAACCACACCCCTTCTGTTGATTAATTCCGACCGCTTTCTCTCAACTTCTTGCTTTAATCTCATTAGTTGTTCGCAGTAGAGTTCAGAATCGATGGTCCTGCCTGGTGGTAACAGCTCATAATGAATAATGCCCTTCCAATCCCACCAAACACACAGCATCAGCTTGTTGCGAGTTAACCCGGGTTTCGCCACAGTCTGTGAAGCCTGACCGGCCTTTGATCACGACCTTTTCCGCACGTTCTTGTCGTACGTGATCCACTTTTCATCACCAGTTATCAGCTTCTTCAAAAATGGTTCGGTTTCATTACGCCGTAATAAAAAATCACAAATGAGTTCACGGTTCATTAGGTTTCTTTCAGTGAGCTCGTGAGGTACCCAAATATCGAGCTTTTTTGAGTACCCAGTTTTTTCAAATGCGCCAATACTGTTTTGTGGTCAATTCCCAGTTCTTCAGCTACGTCGTAACTACTGATATGCCGATCTTGCTCCACTTTTTCAAAAATGGCATCCATTTTATCCGTAATAGGGCGACCGGAGCGACGTGCATCTTTGACATCAAAATTTCCGGATTGAAAACGCTTAAACCAAATTTGTGCTACTCTCACAGACACTGCACTGGGTCCATAAACATCGCAAATTTTTTTCTCGGCTTGCGTTGCATTTTTACCTTTTTTGTAGTAAAATTTGAAAATGTATCGAATTTCTTCATTAGATTCACTCATCTTGACAGTACGAAAAACAAATGAAAATCACACATTTTCCTAATTTGAATTTGGAATTATGTTCTTTAAAATTTAAACTTTCAATGATACCAAAACCAGTCAGATACAAATAGTATAGCCAAAGAGATTTTATTTTAAGTTCATACATACTATAATGCGAAAAGACTTTTTCCCCAACCTAATATATCTATCTCGGAATCTCAGTATTGTGACGTCGAGGTCTGTAGCAAGTTAGTATCAAGCCCTGCTAATTGCTTGACAGTATTAACTCAAAATATTCGAAGTATATCACGAAATATTGATGATTTTGTTACAATGCTGAGTAGATTAAAGATTGATTGCGATATTATTATCCTAACTGAGTGTTGGTTATCGTGCGCCCCTGTGGTGCCGAGATTGGATGGTTACAGCCATCACATTACTGAATACTGCGTTAATCAAAACGACGGAGTTGCAGTATTTTGTAAAACGAATCTTGATATTACCTGCGAAGAGCCTACCTGTGAAGACTTTAACTGTCTTGTAATAAAGATTGGTACTGAAAGTGTTATTTTAGCCATTTATCGATCGCCTTCAAATAGAAATATTGACAACTTTCTCCAATCTTTAGATAACATTTTAAATAAGTTAGGCAGTTTCAGATATCTCGATTATTGGAGACATCAATATAAATATCTGCCCTGAGTCTCATGAGTCAAGGTCGCTGGACTATCTGAATCTGTGCGCATTTCATGGGCTTTTACCAGCACACTCTCTCCCGACTAGACAAAATAAATCATGCCTTGACCATGTCATGCTAAAAACACAAAAATCTGCACTTACACTGGTGTTAAACTCTACAATTACGGACCACCAAGAAGTCCTACTCTGCTTGCATCTTAAACAAAAGAGAACCTTTACTTATGTATCTAAGAACCGGATCAAGACTGAAGGGTTAACGTCAGATCTCACAAAAAACGATTTTGCACCTATCTATGAGTCAACCGATGCAAATTTCGCTATGGAATATTTCTCCATGTCAATTCAAAGGGCTATATTGCTAAATACAGTTGTAATAAAATATCCAAGACGTCATAAAATTATGAAGCCATGGATTACACCTGGGCTGTTGAGATGTATTCGACATAGGGACAGGCTTCACAAAAAATGCGTCAATCATCTGATAGTGAGATTCTTAAAATTACTTACTCCAGGTATAGAAACCATTGCAATAACCTATTAAAAAAGGTCAAACGAATGTATGATACAGACTTATTAACAAAAGCGAGAAATAACAACAAAAAAATATGGGAAGCGATCAAAACTATAACAAATACAACTAAATTGAAACATAGTGCTACGGAATTATTAAATCCATCAAAAACCAAAGTCTGTTGAGATGGTGAACGATTTTTTTTTTTCGCATCAATCGGCAAAAAGCTGGCTGATAATACTTATTCCTGTTTAAACCCTTCCCATAGTAACTTTAATAGAGCGCCCTTACAACTGGTTTCTAAATCCTTTGTATTGCTGGAAACCGATGAGTCTGAAGTGGAACATTTAATATTGAACCTGAAAGAGGTGTGTTCCGTTGGTTGGGATTCTGTACCAAATAATTTCCTCAAAGAATATAGACACATTTTAGTCCATCCATTTTGCTTGGTTAACGGTGACTCAGATAGGTATTGTGCACGATGTGTTCTGGTCTGATCACTATCCCATATATGTTGAGTGTAGGTTAGATAAGATTAAGCCAAAGTTAATTGACAATAAAACATCACGTAGTAGAGTAATTTGGGGCGAGAGGGATAGTGATCAAATAAACGTGTTCTATGACGTATGTAATAGTAAGTTAAAACTGATTGATTACCCTCAGGAATTTGGTTTGTGCAGTAATGGTCATTGTAATAATACTGAACATAGGGCAATTCTTGACAAGATGTATGAAAGTATTGTTACTATTTTGTCAGAAGCCGCGGTACAGAGCCAAGTGGAAACTCGGACTCATGGACAAGTTGGCCGTGTTGTTGGGTGGAACAAGCACGTGCGAGATGCTCACGCTAGGGCGAGGCTTAAATATCAGCTATGGGTATGGCACAATAAACCAACTTCTGGCGATATTTACAACGACATGTGCCAGACACGAAAGGTGTTTAAAAGCAGGCTAGTGTGGTGTCAGACTCATCAAGAACAAATTAAGCTTGATATTGTAGCGTCCCTCCGTAAAGCTAATAATTTTCAGAAGTTCTGGAAGGCTACTAAAAAGTTTGATGTTAGGCCTGGCTTTCCTGTGAGTGTCGGTGGTGCTGATCAGCCGGACAGCATCGCCAGCATGTTTATGGATCACTTTAAAGTGGAGTCACCGCTGGGCTCGTCGTTGCGAGTGCTCGATGACGGTTGCTGTCGTGATTCTGATCTGGTTCGTTTTTCGGCCAAGCAGGTATCAAGCACCATTAAGAAAATGACGAGAGGGAAGTCCCCGGGTCACGATGGTTTAAGCATTGAGCACTTGCAGCATGCCGGTCCTCACATAGCTAGAGTGCTCGCTATGTTTTACTCTTTATGTATGTGTCATTCGTACCTTCCCTTTGATCTCATGCGTACTATTGTTGTGCCTATTATTAAAAATAAAACAGGTGACGTTGCTGATAAGTGTAACTATCGACCCATCTCCCTGGCTACTATTATTGCGAGAGTACTCGACAGTCAGCTGGACGCACGGTTGGATAGTTTGTTAAAATTACACGACGCACAGTTTGGGTTTCGTAATGATCTTGGCACTGAAAGTGCGATTCTCGGCCTCAAACATACGGTGCAATACTACACGAAACGTCGAACACCTGTGTATGCTTGCTTTCTAGATCTCTCCCGTGCCTTTGACCTTGTATCATATGAGGTTATGTGGAAAAAGCTGCGGGAGAGAAAAGTGCCAGCGGAGCTGTTGCGTATTTTCCAGTATTGGTATTACAATCAGACGAACAGGGTGAGATGGGCCGATGGGCTTTCTGTGTCGTACGGGCTAGAGTGCGGGGTTAGACAGGGAGGAATAACGTCACCAAAACTGTTTAACCTCTACATAAACGATCTGATCGTTGAGCTCAGCAGCAAGAAAATCGGATGTCGCATTGATGACGTTAGTGTCAACAACATCAGCTACGCTGACGATATGGTGCTGCTGAGCCCTACGGTTAGAGCGCTTAGAGAGCTGCTTAGGTGTTGTGAGGGCTATGCTCGAGAGCATGGCTTAGTTTATAATGTTAAAAAAAGTGAATTCTTGGTCTTTAAGGCTGCCGGTGCTAAATGTCCTGAGTATGTGCCCCCGATTCAATTAAATGGGAATGATATAACGCGAGTATACCAGTTCAAGTACTTGGGGCATTATGTAACCGACGACCTTAATGACCAAGTGGATATTGAGAGGGAACGTAGGGCGCTGGCAGTCCGATGTAACATGTTGGCTCGCAGGTTTGCACGCTGTAGCAAAGCAGTCAAAATAACGCTTTTTAAAGCTTATTGCCAAGTGTTTTACACGTGCAGCCTGTGGACCAACTTTACTCAGCGGGCTATCAGCGCCCTACGGGTCCAGTATAATAACGGGTTCAGGATGCTGATGGGGCTGCCCCCTTTCTGCAGTGCATCTGGTATGTTTGCACAAGCACGTGTCGATGACTTCCACGCCATCGTCAGACAGAAATCTGCCTCTTTGCTCTGCAGAGTGCGGGACAGCTCCAACTCCATCCTGAAGACCATAGCGGGGAGGTACGATTCTCCTTTGTTAGGTGATGTTGTTCGAAGATGCATTTCGAATAGCACCCTTGTCGCTAAATAGATTATAAGTTTACTAACATAGGTATAAGTTATCTTTTTGTTTATTTTTGCTTACTAACCCATATATGGATGATACTTATCCGAAATAAAGATTATTTTATTTTATTTTATTTTTATTTTATTATTTATTAACGTATATTTTTATCCTCTGCTTAACTAAGGGTCAGTTTCCTACGATGTTAAAGAAATCAGTAGTATACCCAATTTATAAGTCGGGTGATAGAGACCGTGTCACTAACTATAGACCCATCTCCATATTGCCTTCGATCTCCAAGCTTCTAGAACGAATAATAAATAGTAGATTGATTGATTACCTGGAATCAAATAACCTTTTATCCAACAACCAGTTTGGTTTTAGAGCAGGCAAGTCTACTAGTGATGCAGTCCACGAGCTCCAGGACTATGTGGTAAAGAATATCGATTTAGGTAAAAAGAATAGGCATTTTCCTTGACCTTGCCAAGGCATTTGACACGGTCTCTACGCCTTTGCTGATTCAAAAATTAGAACGCCTCGGAATAAGAGGAAATCAACTGCAACTTTTAAAGGACTACCTCTCTAATCGTTTTCAGTGCGTTAGGATTAATGATAGTATCAGCAGCGATATTCCAATCACTCACGGTGTTCCGCAGGGGAGCATTCTGGGACCGACACTCTTCACACAGCGACCTCTCCTTCAGAGATCATATTCACCTTCTTGCATCTAGGACAAGAAAACTGACCTATGTTTTCAAGAACCTTAGACATGTTGCGCCCCCAAAATTAGTGAAGCAAATATACTTAGCACTCGTACAGTCCATTCTTCAATATTGTATCACCGTTTGGGGAGGTGCACATAAAACTATATTAAAGCCCTTAGAAATAGCCCAGAGGGCTGTACTAAAAGTTAGTACTTTTCGCCCTTATTTGTACCCAACCCATCTTGTTTATCAGTCGTGTGAGGTTCTGACCGTTCGCCAGTTGTTTATATTTCTTGTGGTTATAAAGCAACACTCTTTACTACAATTCTCAAAGAGTGATCTAGCTAGAAAACGAAATAATATTATTAGTAATAACGACCGACCTTTTTTCAGGCATGCTTATGTAAACAAATATTTTTGCTTCTTGGGACCGTATTTATATAATAAAATAAATGACGCTTTGGAAATATACCCGCTAAATAAAAAAATATGTAAAAGTAAAATCTTTAATTTTGTTAGTAAACATACATATGAAGAGACAGAAAACTAGATCTTATTAAAGGTAGTTAAATAGAATAACTCTTTTATACTCACCCTCTTTCCCTCACTTTCACACATTACACACCGAGAGGTTTACACTCCACACACCGTTTTTGTTTATTTTGTTTTAAACTTTTAGTCTCTTTTTTCTGTGTATTGATATACCTCCTATTAGTAATATGTCTAATTATGTTAGTAATGCAATGGTCATCATAACGAAGAGCGCTGAGTCTGAGATACAGATATTTTTATCTAGTTCAGACACAGATGCCTTCAATATAAAATTAACAAAAATTGAATGTGTCCTGTATATCTGTGCAAATGTTACATAATGTTTTGTGTCAAATAAATATATTATTATAATACGATACCCCTTAATAAGACTTTCGGGATTCTGACGACCCGACCTTGTATAAGTAGGTAAATGCGGAATTGCCGGATTACTTATATAAATTACACCTTGTAATTTAACCCGTCGCGCGCCAATTAGCAGACACAATTGAAATTCTATTGTTATCTGTACACATGGTGTACAATCGACATTTTAAGAGTTAAATAACACACTGTACTCATCATTATGAGCAACTTTCACTATGTGACCAACACTGAAATCGTGAAAAAAAAACTGCTGTTCCCTACGTTTTGACGAGTTAGGCGAACACAAATGTAGGGAACAGCAAATTTTTTCGCGATTTCATGTTTGGTCCCATAGTAAAAGTTGTTCATAATGATGGGTATGCGTACAAAACCCCTTAAGAGATTGTGCGTTATTTAAATTACACGAGACGAAGTGCGAGAAAATCGACAAAAAACCTTCAAAATAAATTGAAATCAGATTATTCCATTCCTTACCTCATCATATGCGCGTCTCCAGGAGTCAAGGTCTTGACGTAATGGAACTCGTAGATAAGCTGGTTGAGGACCACGCAGCCCTTGCTGAAGCCCACCAGGGTCAGTTGCGACTCGTCCAGGGCGAACTTGTCCCGCCACCAGAGTGGGTCCGCCTCACTGCAAGTAGAGGAACATTTGATATTATTACTGGGGTCAGTGGGATATTTCGCTAAGGTGAAACTTGAAAGACACCAGCTTTTGTTTCTAACAAATCCATACTAATATTATAAATTAGCTTCTGCCAGCGGCTTCGCCTGCGTGGAATTCGGAAATTAACTCACGGAAACCTATTATAAGCGTTGCACTTTTTTGTTGTTCTTCCTGCTTCGTAGCAATCTGTCGTCAACAACAATAAGCTACTTCTTTGTCCGATATCTCTGATGGAGCTTGGTGATAACTTCGCAGTTAAGTTATCAAAACAGTTAGCCGAATCTGTTCAGAAGAGTTGGGACGCTATGTCTCCTTAATCTCTTAAATTGTAGGCCACCATCACCGCTTAGTTTTGGAGCAAGTTCATTTTGATGCTTTGAGAGTCTCTTCTGGTATTTGCCGCTGTATTGGGTAATCTCTTGTTTGACTGTAGCGTTGCACTAATGATTCAAATATTATCGTTAATTCATGCAAGCTACTTGCAAGGTACTTTTTCTTAGGTTTACTGCTCAGAAATTGTGCACAACGTGTCGTGTCTTGAAATGATATACACAACTTAACTTAAGGCATAACTTTCTTATTTATGAACCGATTGAAATCAAACACTAAAATGTTAAGTGAAGCTAAAATAATTAATATAAGACTCTTACATTATTTAGAAAAATTTAAAATATTATCAACTACACAATTTGGGTTTAGACAGGGAATATCAACTGAGGATGCAGTTACAGCACTCAGCTCGCTGATAACTGATTATGTCGATTCAGGGAAAAAGTGTCTGGCTGTATTCCTTGATCTAAAAAAAGCCTTTGACACCGTTTCTGTTCCAACCCTTGTGACCAAGCTAGAAAGAATTGGAATAAGGGGAACCCCTCTTAGGCTTTTTAAAGACTATTTATCAAGTAGAAAACAGAGGGTTAAGATAGGGACATACATCAGTGATGATGTGGAGGTATCATTCGGCGTACCTCAAGGAAGCGTATTAGGACCAACGCTTTTCTTATTGTACATTAATGACCTAAGTAACTTAAAAGTAGATAACGCAAAAATCTTCTCTTATGCCGATGATACCGCCATTGTCTTTTATGGGAATAACTGGTCTGAAGTAAAGCTCAAAGCTGAAATAGGTATGGCTCAAACTGCTAATTGGCTTAGTGAAAATCTCCTTACGTTAAATGCAAACAAGACAAATTACATATGTTTTACAATTAGAAATCGCTCACAACCAGATCAAGATTTAAATATCAAAATACATTCTTGTAATCGAGCCAATAATTATCCCTGTACATGTCCAATAATTAATAAAGTAACACAAACAAAATATTTAGGTGTTATAATTGACCAACATTTAAGTTGGTACTCTCACCTCGAACATGTTGCTAACAGAATACGTAAATTGAGTTGGATATTTAAATCATTGAGATACGTGGTCCCTACAAGAGAGGGCGCTAAGAGAAATCTTCTAAATGAAATCTACACTGCCCTTGCACAGTCTGTGATAGTCTACTGTATACCCGTATGGGGTGGGGCAGCGAAATCTAAATTTATAGACGTCGAACGAGCGCAAAGAGGTCTGATAAAAATAATGTATTTCAAGAAACGGAGATTTCCTACTGAAAGTCTATATGAGATCAGCGGCCTGCTATCTGTTAGGAAATTATATATCTGTGCCGCGATCCTAAAAAAGCATAAGACACTTAAGTATGACAAAAACATAATATTAAAAAGGAGAAAAGATATTATTGTGCAAGTCCCACAATCTAAAACCAATTTTGCTGCTACACAGTATAATAAACAATCAGCACGATTATACAATAAAATTAATAAAGACATATACATATACACTGAACAACTTCATAAAGGTAAGAAAATGCTAGTAGAATGGTTAAAATCACGCACGTATTCAGACTTCGAATTACTGTTACAATAAGTGGAAATTAGTTATACTTGCACCGTCACACCTACACTTACATGCTCCCTCATACACACATCCACACCACTCACACACCTCTCACACTCCACACACCTCACACACAACACGCACCACACACACTTGACACACCTCACACACCCCACACACATCACACACTTCGCACACCTAACACAACCATATCAATATATTCATTCACGAGCGAGCGAGCATGCTTGAAGTTATAAATATAATACTGTACGTAAATGATAATAAAGCATGAAACACGCGCTCGAAAAAAGATGTAATCTAAGAAAAAAAAAAATTAAATTAAATTATTTTTGTAATTTGTAAGTTGTACAAACAGCCAAAGCTATGGAAGAGCGGAGTCTCCTAACACAGGCGTTATTATGCTTAAAAGGAGGCTCCAATCATAAACTAATATGTAAACTATGTAGTTGGTACAGTAATAAATATTTTATTTATTTATTTATTTAAGCTAATCACATAATACATTAGTGACACACCCAAATCGGTTAAGCCGTTTCTGAGATTAGCGCGGTCAAACGCATATACAAACAGACAAAAATTCTAATAATCATTATTTTGGGTTCTATTGCATTAATAAAGACCCCCAATAATAGGTTTTTCTCAAATATCTTCCATGCACAGACAGCGATCAGTTACACTATTATTATATGTATAATAGACGATTGAAGGACCTATGATACTTTTTCTCCCCGGTAGTACGTTCCCGTGGGATAATTCCCGTCCTTCACGCGGGCAAAAGCTAGTGCTTCTACAGGGTCAAATTAAATTAGCTAGCGAAACTCCGCAGACGTGATGGATATTTGGATATATATATCTAAACACTATAAAATCACGTTTGTTACTTCTTCGCGCTCAAACGGCTGAACCAATTTGGATAAAATTTGGTATGTTACCCTGGATTAACACATAGGCTACTTTTATCACGCTCTACGCGAGTGAAACCGCGGGGAGTAGCTAGTAAAAAATAAAAAAGATTTGCTGAGCGATGGACGTTTTGCGTGGATGTGACGCATATTTTCCCCCAACTTGTTCCTTTAATTATTTTATTTGGTGTGTTCTTTGCGACATGTTTACCGCAAATAAACGTATTTTCTTTCTTTCTTTGATGATTTTTTTTTGGGGTCACCGACCTACACATATATTGTTGTTACTTGAAGTATCGGTTGAAAAATCTGTTTTTAATTTTTTGCTTTATCATGTTTTGGTATCGATACCCCTCACGTGTGGGGAGTTTCGCCAGCTAATTTATGTAATTTGACCCTGTATATAATTCAGCAGACACCACAGAATTTTTGGAAAAATACAAACTAAAAAGACTAACTAAGCTAAAAGAAATTGGAGATTTAAAATTTTTATTTCAGATATGCTGCGCCGGCGCAGACCCCAAATAAATTGGGATGGGAGCAAGAGGCTCGCAAAATCAAGAATATAGGGGAAACGCTCCAAACAACGGCTTTATAAAGGACCCAGCCTCTCATAAATGTACCTCAATAAATCTTGCTGAAATTGATACAATATTATAAATTATAAATGAACTTTTCAGTCCTCATTTGCTATTGTAATATCCCGAGGTGAGGTACTCCATTTGTTAATATTACAATAGTAAATGAAAAAAGCAGTGGTGGCCCAGTGGTACGGTTGTAGGGCGTAGGTTCGAACCCCGACAGGCACTTTACTTTGCGTAAATTATTTCAACACCACTGCTCTCAAAATGGTGAAGGAAAACACCGTGAGGAAACACATTCGAAGACATGTGACATCTACCAACCCGCACTGGGCCCACGTGGTGGATTACGGCCCACTCCCTCTCACCGAGAGGAGGCCTGTGTCCCAGCAGTGGGAACATTATAGGCTGATTATGCTAAATGAAAATATAGAGGATGTATATTTAGGATACCTTTTGTATCATTCGGAAATAATACAGAAAAAGAGATAGAAAGAAGGATAATTCTAGCCTGGAGGAAATACTGGGGATTGAGAGAAATAATGAAATATAACGATATCAATATAATTTTATTTATAAGAATAATCTGTACGAAGTAGTGACATTGCCAGGCCTAACATAATAATATGGTTGCCAGACATGGTCACTGAGAAAATAAAACGAAGAAAGAATTGCTTTTTGCCAACGTAAAATAAATGGAATCATCTACATCAGAAAAAAAAAATACAAAATAATAGATGTAAGGAAAGAAAGGATAATTACATTGGGCAGGACAAAAGACATTAAATATTACTTAACAATAAACGGGACATAGCGAACAAAATCGTAATCCGATACTTATGACCAATGGACAAAAGTCTACGCCTACATATGTCATGTCGCATGCGTGATGAAAATCCGTGTCTACCAAAAGTCACTGACACATGGGATCACAGTGTTTCTATGACATTTCTTCTGATAGCCTCTCAATATTATCTATAATCTCTTTGGGCAGGACACATTTGTAGGACGAAAAAAACTTTTTTACAAAAAAATACAACCGACTTCCAAAAACAACACTACAAAGTGAAAAATAACTTTAATTTCGGAAGTCGGTGTCTGGTTAAATGTATTTTCGTTTTTTGCCACCGCCTTCCGAAGTTAAAGTTATTTTTCACTTTGTAGTGTTGTTTTTGGAAGTCGGTTGTATTTTTTTGTAAAAAAGATTTATTTTTCACTTTTTAGTTGTGGTACCTACCCCACACAAATCCTAATACCACTACCTGCAAAACAAACTAGAACATCATCCATATAAAAGTGGGGAAAAAATACGTATTATTGAAGCTAACTCAAAAACTACCCAAGCAAAGTTAATCAATTTTATATGGGACCAACTTTGATGTATACCCTCTTGAATAAAACAATTTTTTTTCAAATCGTACGACTCTGTAAAAAGTTATACGTGGTCATACATAAAAAAAAAATATACGTGTCGAATTGAGAACCTCCTCCTTTTTTTTTCGTTGGTTAATAATAACAAGTGGACAAAACTTTTAACAGAATGGGTACCAAGAGATAGGATAAGGAAAATAGGGAGACCAAAATATAAGGTGGAGAGACATCTTCAACCAGAGATGTGGACCCTAATGAATGCGAGAGGCGAAAGAAATGTATGGAAAGGTTTAGGAGAGGCGTACGCCGCAGAGGCGACTACTAATTATATACATACTTAATTATACATGTAATCATAAATACCTATCCTACTAACATTATAAATGTGAAAGTTTGTATGTTTGTTACTCAATCATGCAAAAACGACTGAACGGATTGGGATGGAATTTGGTATACAGGTAGCCTGGAACCTGGATTAAGACATAGGATACTTTTCATCACGGTAGAAGATTCCCGTGGGATAATTACCGACATACACGCGGGCGAAGCCGCTGGCAAATGCTAGTATTAGCTTTTGACATAAGATAAACTAGTTTAATCTTATGTCAAATTTTGAGTGTAGTAGTAAATAAATGCAATTTTTATTTATTTTATTTATTTCAGTACTCAAGAAATTTATGTAAGTGTAAGTGAATGTCTGAAACTGCCTTACGGTTTTTGTTTTCTTGCTGTAAATCTTCCATTAAAAAAAAATAAGAATTAAATGTTGAAAAGATAGCGAGGATAAAAACCCAATCTACTTCACCGTGTCGATGCCGATGGTACGACAGTGAATTAAATGCTGTTGGCCCAAAACTTAATAAAGTATAGATATACAGTACAACATCCATTGGAACTAAACCTACTCACGGCTTGTGCTCTGCCAAGTCGCGGTAGGGCAGGTCCGGTACCGGCTCTTGTGAACCGCTCGCCGTCACCTTCGTGCCGTTCGACTTGCTGGATTCGGCTGGATGGATTGCTGAGTTCTGTAGCATATACGTTATAGTTTTAGAGTCATGGTTCTATTGCTACGAAACTGCCAAAAAATTATGAAACTGACAATTGAACTAAAAATCGGTAGTTTTCATGCAATTAACTAAAAACTGCATTCGATATTTGACAGTAATACTGCAGTACCCGGACCTATTTCTTCTGTTTTATCAGACTCTGCTTATTGGGTTAGATACAGTCAGCAACAAAAGTCGATTAACGCTTGAGTTTTCTAAATCTGAATTTTTGAGAAAAATACTTCATTAAAATCGGAACAGATGTAAATTTTAAAGAAAATTAACTCGTCTAGTAAATTAAATGCTAAAAAAGTTATCGTATCATTTTGTGTTAATTTAGATGATGTCAAAAAGTAGCAATGTTAACCGACTTCTGTTGCTGACCGTACCAAAAAGGTGTCATCTAACAGCTCCTAGAATTCATTAAGTTGAAGAACTTTTAAGCACCAGCACATATTCTGCAAATGAATCCATGGGCAAAATGACAAGCTCCAAAGTAAAAAAGATTTAAGTAGGTACGAGTACTGGGCTGCATCAATTGGGTACCCCAGGTGTTTTCAAATTTTAATACAACTGGGGTACCCTATTGATGCAGCCCACTGTACCTAATATTTTAATTCCCCCTTTCATTCATTTTTAGGGTTCCGTACCTCAAAAGGAAAAAAGGGAACCCTATAGGATCACTCCGATGTCCGTCTGTCAGTCTGTCAAGACCCTTTTTCTCGGGAACGCGTTGACCTATCAAGCTGAAATTAATATAAAATACGTAAGTCTAATGGACCCTTGGAGGTCTAAAACAATCAAGCTTCTAAGTCAACACAATAAAAAAATACGGCCATACAGCGACATATTCTGATACTCGCGAGTAGGGTTACTATTTAGAAACTTGGAAAAGTCCTGACATTTCACTGAAAGTGCGGACATTTTAGTCGAAAACAAGAAAAGTATAAATATATAAAAATGAATATACCAACAACTAGCGGTAAGTAGGTACAGTCTGGCAAAAGCGTCTAGAAACGGAACTAATTTTTAATCTTTGTCAGTGTTGTCTCAGTCCGTGTTTTATCAGGCCACAAATAAATGTGCATGAAAACGATTAGATTGATTTAAAATTAATAATAGTACCTAAAATTATGTCACAAAAATGGTTTTTAAACTTTAAATTTTATAATGTATGGCTAGTGGCGCCCCCATTTTTTCTACTCTTTTTGGCCAGACGTAAAACTATTTTTGTTTTGAAGAAAATGTTTTAGGTTTGAACTAGTTGATTTTTCCAAATTTGCAATAGGAGATTTTTATTGTTTGATCTCGTTAAGTAGATTGTTAAAGAATAATATTTTGTTTTTAGATGAATGAAAAGTTAATAAATATTAAAGACTTATTTGGTATTACTTATTTAAGTTTTATTACTCGTATTCTAAGTCAAAAAATCCGGACAAAGTCCGGACAAAAGTCTAGAAGTCCGGACAAATCTGGACGGATGGTAACAATAGTCGCAAGTAAATCAAAACCGGGTACTTCCCGTTGACCTATAATCATGAAATTTGGCAAGAAGCGAGGTCTCACAGCGCGAGTAAAAGAAAAAGTCCGAAAATTGTTAATTTGTATATTTATCAAATAAAATTTTTTTTTTATGATTATAAACTTAAATTTGCTGTTGGAGAATGGACCGTAACGTATATGTGTATGGGAGAACATGTTTTTAAACTACAATGTTTTGTTTGTTTTTGGGATAAATTCTTTTCGACTACGGAACCCTTCACTGTGCGTGGTTCGCTTCAACACGCACTTGATCGGTATTTTTGAAGTGAAAACTTCTATAAGCCCGTTAACCGATTTTTGGTAGGGGAACAATCTTATATATGTTCGCGTCACCAACATGCTAATGTTAACTTGACCATATTCCCCCCTTATCTCCGAAACTACTGAGCCTAAAATTTTGATAAAAAAAATACAGAAAATAGGTCTTTATCTGTAGATTACAGGAAAACCTATAAAAAGTATGTGGTCTTAAAATAACATGGTAAATCTCTCAATATTGTGAGTTACAGTTGGAATGTATGGGAGAACATGTTTTTAAACTACAATGTTAAGTTTGTTCTTGGGATAAATTCATTCCAACCACGGAACCCTTCATTGTGCGTGGTCCGACACGCACTTGGCCAGTTTTTTTTATTATCTGACTGACGGACTAAATAGAATTTCTTTTTTTTTTTTACCCAGACATCATCTCTATTGTTAGAAAACCAAGCGGCCATTATGTTAAAACGTTGTCAATGCACATACTTATTTTTAAATTAAATTCTAAAGCATTACAATCAATACGACTTTTCTATACCAGATGTTGGTAAATACACTATTAGGTTAATAAATAAATCTTTTCATAAAAAGAACACTCCATGGAGACCGTAGACCGTGGCTATCGATAATCACTAAATACTTCCAAGGTAATATACGATTAGCTATAACGACTCGGATTTAATCGCTGGTTATTGTGAACTGATGTTTAAGCTAAGCGTGGTTTGCATGGAACATAACTGTTAATTTATATGATATATAATTAGTAACAAATAGTAAGTACCTATTCTATTCGAGAAAAAGTAAGTTGAAAAACTAAAACCCGACTACAGAAAAATCACGCTCGCCGCGGTCGGTCTGTAAGTTATTAAATTAATATTATTTACTTTTACTTATTTTTAACAATTTAAAGATAATTATTTATGACATACATACATATTTGTAATGTGCTTGTCAAGACCTTTCTTTTCATACCAAACATGTCATGATTTGATTGGTTTGTATTGTTATTTATTGTCTCAATTAAATTTTTTTCGAGGTCAGAAATTTACGTATAAAGTCCACCATATTAAATTTAGTGACAATTTATACAGCCTATGTAACCCGGATAATTATTACGAATCTATTGATACCCATCCATTAAAATCGGTTTAGTAATTTAGATGCTACGGTGGAACACACGTAAATACATACTTATATTCATACATACAAAGACTGCTAAAATCATAACCCTTCCTTTTGGGTTTGCCGTAGTCGGGTAAAAATTTAAAAATCAAAAACCCGACTGCGTAAAAAGTGAACTTTAAAAAAATATGGAAACAAGATGTCTTATTTCTGTCTCCAAACAATCTTATGCAGTCGGAGGCAATAGGTCAATCAATCGGCCTAGCCTTTTCCCAACTATGTTGGGGTCGGCTTCCAGTCTAACCGGATGCAGCTGAATACCATTATTTTACATGGAGCGACTGCCTATCTGACCTCCACAACCCATTAACTGGGTAATACGATACCCCTTGGTAAGACTGATTGTCAGACTTTGGGGCTTCTGACGACCCGTAACGACTGTCAAAGATCCACGAATGACAGCCGGGACCAACGGCTTAACGTGCTTTCCGAGGCACGGAGGATTCTCGGTATGCAAAGGTGGTCACCCATCCACGGACCAACCCCGGCAAGCGTAGCTTAACCTGATGGATCGATCCGTGCGACTGTTATTACTTAGCCACGAGCAGGTCGTTATTGTTAAATGTTTGGAGACAAAAATAGGTCATCTTGTTTCCATCTTTTTTAAAGTTCACGTTTTATCTGTCGGGTTTTTTGATTTTTTATTATTTCACACTTTTTAGTTTAGGATTATTTATTATCTTTCAAAGCAGTCAAATTCTGGGTTTGTCACTCGATTTTAATAATTATTTTTCACGTTAATGACACCTATTACACGATTATAAGAACTTTAACACAACTTTATTATAAAGTTTTAAAAATTTTAGTGAGAATGCTTGCTAACGACCTTTAAATCGTTATCGATCCTCAATGGTCATTGAAAATGAAAAATGATTAAAGAAACCTCAACATGATTTTCAAAGACCTATTCAATGATACCCCACTTGACATAGTTCGTCGACTTTATTTTTTTTTTCTTTTTCACAATAGGTTGTCGCCATATTGAATTTTGGTTACTGTCTCTCACATGATTAAGACAAATCTATTGCCCTAAGAATCATCAAAATCGGCCCTACCAATGAACAAAAATACATACATATTAGGCTGTTAATAATCACATTACCCTCCTTTGCGTCACGCAGTCGGGTAAAAAGAACCAGTAGCGGTTACTTTGCCATCTATAAACCACTTTAAAAAAGAAACTTACATGCAAATCTTCAATATCGATGTCTTCAGGCAAAGTGACTGGCGAGAAAGCCTCAATCAGTTCTGAGGTTGAAAAGCTTTTTATCCTGCTGCTAACTCCTTGTAGAAGCCTGCAATAAGGACAGGAGATAATTATTAGGTCTTTACCTATGAAATTGCCGTTCTGCAGTACTGGCCATTTCAAATCAAAATAATTTTTGTTTGGCTAAGAATTCTAATTTCAAATTAATTTTATTTTAAAAACATGGATTTTTTTTTCCAAAATTATTGATTAGTGTTACATTTTCATCGCATTTCAATCTTTTTCATCTTCATGGATATGTTAAAAATTCGAGTAATTATGGAATATGAGTACCGTCGTGGCAGCAACGCGGCACAAGCGGCACGCAACATCAACGACGTTTACGGAGCTAACACTACAAACCAACGCACCACTTGTTATTGGTTTGCTCGCTTCCGTTCTGGAAATTTCGACCTGAAAAATTAACCTCGCGGTCGTCCGAAGACTTTGGTCGACAATGACGAATTAAAGGCGATTGTGGAAGCTGATGATACACAATCTACGGCTGAATTAGCAGCAGCTTTCGACGTTAGCGTCAAAACAATATTGGTCCATTTGCGTCAAATTGGCAAGGTAAAAAAGCTTGACAAATGGGTGCCCCAGGAACTCAATGATCGCCAGCGCGAAGTACGCATCGAGACGTGCCTTGCACTGCTCAACAGACACACAAATGAAGGAATTTTGAACCGCATTGTTACCTGCGATGAAAAATGGATTCTGTTTGATAACCGTAAGCGCTCAGCAAGTTGGTTGGATCCTGGTTCAGCACCTAAACAATGATCTAAACGAAAACTTTTTCCTAGAAAAGTGATGGTCACTGTTTGGTGGTCTAGCGCCGGTGTGATTCATCACAGCTTCTTACCAAACGGGGTGAGCATTACTTCAGATGTGTACTGTGAAGAACTGAACACAATGATGGAGAAGCTGGCACATCTCCAACCAGCATTGGTCAATCGCTCGTCTCCATTGCTCCTGCACGACAACGCGCGACCTCATACTGCACAGCAGACGGTCTCCAAGTTGCAAGAACTGGGGTTAGAAGCTCTCCGTCATCCGCCCTACTCACCAGACCTTGCGCCTACAGACTACTACTTTTTCCAGAATTTGAATAACTTCTTGGCGGGAAAAAAAATCAATACCCAAGAGGCAGTACAAAATGCCTTTGAAGAATTTGTTGCCTCCCGTCCAGCTGATTTCTTTAAGAAGGGCATCAATAAACTGCCACTGCGTTGGCAAAGATGCATTGATTGCATGGGTGATTACTTCGATTAATACAAATAAAAAATGCATGAAAAAAATTCGTTTAAATTTTTTCATACAAAACGGCAATTTCATAGGTAAAGACCTATTATTTAGATATTCATCATCTACCTAGACTTTTCCCAACTCGTACGGCTTCCAGTCTAACCGGATGCAGCTGACCTCCACAAGACCACAACCCAGTTACTGGGTAATACGATACCCTTTGGTAAGACTGGTTGTCGGGCTTCTGACGACCTGTAACGACTGTCAAAGGTCTAGGAATGAGAGCCGGGACCAACGGCTTAACGTGCTATCCGAGGCACGGAGGGGTCTCGGAATGTAAAGATAGTCGCTTATCCACGGACTGACCACGGCAAGCGCGTATAGCTGAAAGGTTCTAGGAAGGAGAACCTCCAGCAGATGGTTCAGTCAGCAACAAAAGTCGTTTAACACTTTCAGTTTTTTTATCTTAATTATTAAGCGAAATATTTAATTCAAATCGGAACAGAAGAACTTAAAATTTCAAGAACATTTCGCCAACGAGGCGACGATCGCACGGACGTTAAAATATCGCGGCAGGATTTTATCACGCACTGGATTTTCAACTCTCGTTGTTGAGCCGAGCACTGAGAATCCAACTTAACAACAACAGAGTGCATTCTAGCGTGTCGAAAAAATACACTGTTAAATTTTCAACTCTCGGCGTTATGTAGAGCGTTGAAAATCCATTGCGCGAAATAAAATCGCCGCGATATTTTTACGCCCGTACGAACGACACCTAACTCTTAACGAAAAAAAAAGCAGTTTATCGAGTCATTTTGTGTTAATTTAGATGACGTCAAAAAGTAGCAGTGTGATGCCCCTCAAGTTGAAGGGGAAAATTTACAAGTCCGTGATAAGGCCTGACGTACTTTATGGATCGGAATGCTGGACAGTGAAGAAGACGGATTAAAAAAAATTGCATGCAGCGGAGATGAGAATGTTGAGATGGATGTGTGGAGTGACGAGAATGGATAAAGTGAGAAATGAGTATATAGGAGGAAGTTTGAAAGTGGCGCCAGTGACAGAAAAGTTGAAAGGAAATCGTTTGTCTTGGTATGGGCATGTAATGAGGAGAGACGAAACGCATGTGACTAAAAGAGTGATGAATATACATGTTGATGGATGGAGAGGCAGAGGAAGGCCAAAGAAAAGATGGATGGATTGTGTGAGGAATGATATGAAAGAGAAGGGAGTGAATGATAGCGTGACGGTTGACAGGGGAGAATGGAAGAAGAAAACGTGTTGCGCCGACCCCAAGTAATATGGGATAAGGGCAGAAAGATGATGAAAAAGTAGCAGTGTTAACAGACTTCTGTTGCTGACCATACCTAAAAAAGGACAAGAGTAAAAAAAAGTTTCCTACCTTTCTAAGTGAAGCAGCGCCCCATGCGTCGGCGTGTGCTCGGGCACGCCCGCGTTGTTGCTCGGCACGAAGTTGTCATAGCAGCTGAAACTCTTGTACTCTATCCTGGAACCACCGATGTACCTACTTCTATAAGATAGAATATAATAGAAGACATCGTGAAAAGTTTAGATTGGGACTATTGCGGTACCTATTAACTTCAATGGTGTTCAGTCTCACTTAAGATTTGCGGATGACCTATTGCTTCTCGCTGAACATTTTGATGATCTCCAAAAAATGCTTCAAAACCTTTTTGATGCCTCTTTCAAGGTAGGATTTAGGATGAATATGGCCAAGATGAAGATTATGGCAAACATATTTAGCAATTGAAATCCTTCTGTTAAAGTCTGAACTTAAATGTTGAAGATTGTTGACCGCGGTATGTATATCTTGGTCATATTCTTTCTTTTGGCAAGGAGCATTCGCATGGCATGGGCCGCATTTAGAAAACTGGAGGACATTCTGCGATCAACTAAAACTCCACAATGTCTGAAGTCCTGCCTCTATAATCAGTGTGTTGTACCCACCATGCCGTAACTACGGTGCTGAGACGTGGACACTCACGCAGAAGTCCGTGTACAGGCTGAGAGTTGCACAGAAAGCCATGGAACGTTCCATGATTGGCATCAGGCTAATAGACCGAGTTCCAAACGTCGAGATACGAGGACGTACGAAGGTCATCGATATCGGAAAGCGTATTATGGGACTCAAATGGGTACGTATCAAAATCCCGAACGTTCATAATACCCACGATTGAAATACCGACGTCCATAACACCGAAAGTTTTAAATGTCGATAGTCATTATATCGAAACACAAAATACCGATGTTCAAATGCCCGAAAGGACGAAATCCCCGATTACTCATTGATGGGCACCCCGAGTTTAGATTTGGTTAGGTTACTTTAAACCCTTTATACAGAGCCCCGCGAAGTGGGGCTTCGTCAACATAGGAGACAAGAGCGAGCGAAGGGCACCCCGAGGTTAGATTTGGTAAGGTTACTTTAAACCCTTTACACAGAATTTCAACAATTTGACAATTCAATTTATTGACAATTTCGGGATTTTAAACTTTCGGGCAAATGAACTTTCGGGATTTTAAACTTTCGACCAAACAACCATTCGGCGATTCAATTTTCGGGATTTCGTCCATTGGTATTTTAAAATTCGGGATTTTGATACGTACCCACTCAAATGGAGATGGCCGGACGACATTATTGCCATCGCGGGCAAAACCTGGATGAGGATAACTGGTGTAATGTGGGTGTACTATACGTTAGGTAGATACCTACACCTCTACCTAACCCTTCACAATGGCGTGATGTTATGTTTTTGTACTATGGAGTTCTGAAGGAGTTGCTTTGGCACATTAAAGTTCTTTAACCTCTGATGTGTCGCTGCACCCCATGTGTGCATAAGGAAAAATCCTTTATCATCAGTAATTGTGAAGCTATGGGGTTTGCAACTAACCCCCCCCCCCTCCCTCTGGGGTTTTGGGTTCATAAATTAGTACATAAAGGCGTTTTGGTAGCCCGCGAAATTCAAATTTTCTTGCGTTGTTTTGCATTTTACAGGTCTACATATTTGTTATAGTCGCGAAACATATTTTGATCAAGATACAACCTGACACCAACCTGCAAGCAAATTGCAAAAAACGCATGAAAATTTGAATTTCGCGGGCTACCACTGCGGGTCGACCTTAGTACAAAACAGCTTACCTAGACGGTCTCACAACCAATATATGTTTTGTGGGGAAGTTGTTCCCCAGCATCCGCACCATATTCTCTAAGTTCCATTTCATGTAGTTCCGATTGTCTCGGTGCGCTTGCATTACTTCTGGGTAGTCCTGGACATAGAGCAAAAAGGTTTAATAGCATAAGCGAGAACTTGCAAAGGCAAAGCTTTCAGAAAGAGATGAATTTCTTGGACCATTTCTTCTTCCCAGCTCAAACACTAGTAGGTACGTGGTGAATGTATCCAACTAATATTATAAAGGCGAAAGTTTTGTGAGTGTGTGTGTGTGTTTGTTACCTCTTCATGCTCAAATGGCTGGACCGGTATACCCTGGATTAAGACATAGGCTACTTTTTATCCCGATCTACGAAACCGCGGGGCGCAGCTAGTGAGAGATAAGGATAACGTGATAGTCTTGATGTCCCAACTGTGTAAAACAGCCACACACATTCGTAGAGCCATTTTTTAGATGTAGTAAGAAAGGCCTGTTATTATGTTGACTACTTGCTGTCTTCTCAGACAGGGATCTGTTACTGTTACTTGGAGTTTGTTGTGTGTAGTGGTCACGCTACAGAGGATTGATGAGCTGAACTAGTCTTGATGTTTCAGATATGAGTTTAGGAACAAAAAAAATTTTTTACAAAAAAATACAATCGACTTCCAAAAACAACACTACAAAGTGAAAAATAACTTTAATTTCGGAAGTCGGTGTCTAGTTAAATGTATTTTCGTTTTTTGCCACCGACTTCCGAAATTAAAGTTATTTTTCACTTTGTAGTGTTGTTTTTGGAAGTCGGTTGTATTTTTTTGTAAAAAAGTTTTTATTTTTAACTTTTTAGTTGTGTACCTACCCCACACAAAATCTAATACCACTATCTGCAAAACAAACTAGAACATCATCCATATAAAAGTGGGGAAAAAATAAGTATTATTGAAGCTAACTCAAAAACTACTGAAGCAAAGTTAATCAATTTTATATGGGACCAACTGTGATGACCCTCTCGAATAAAACAAAAAAAATCCAAATTGGTCCAGCCATCTTCGAGTAATCGGGGAACATACATAAAAAAAAAAATAAAAAAAAGGTTCCGACGAATTAAGAAACTCCTCATTTTTGAAGTCGGTTAAAAAGTGATAAATTAGATGTTTATTCGAGAAAAATGAGAATTCATTTTCGTATACCTCCCTCACTCTTCGTGTCTATCAATTAGTAGTGGCAAAGTGCCTGTCAGTACATACAACACACCTGCACGTCTCCGCCGAAGAACACAAGCGTGTGTTGAGAGACGGGCGGCGCGCGCGCAGCAGGCTGGAACAGCGCGTCGTTGGCGCGACCCTCGTGGCCGGTCACGCGCCGCAGACGCACCGGCAGCATGATGCGGCTTCGTACACTAATTGTTGCTGTTCCACTGTTAATATTATTTTATTGGTAATAGGATAATATTGAATCAAAATATTATTTTACTCACACTGAATACAAATATTAAATTCGTACACTGACTGAGTGTGAGCTCTGGAGCCCATTAAAAATGTATTAATTATGCAATTTGCAGAAAATATGTTTGGCAATTTTATTTGCATTTGAATACATATTTCCAGTCAGATTTGTGTTCTAGTCTGTTACAGATAAAAAAAACACAAAATAATACTAAATGCATTTATTTTGAAAATAAAATATTACATTGGACTTAAAATCTAGATTTAAAAAGTAATAATACAAATAATTATTAACCTTAAAAGATGAAAATCAAACATAGCAGATGTGACTTACACAATTAAAAAACTAAAATGACCTGCCCACTTCGCAGGTCATGTCATCAGGGGAAAACATGGAAGATGTGCCAGGGAAGTAACGGAATGGTATCCCAGAGAAGGAAAGAATAAAAGAGGAGGACCATTAATTTCAAAGATGGGAAGATGATTTGAAAACTACTACGGGAGGGACATGGGAGGAAAAAAACATGAAAAAAACTCACAACAGTGAGCTACGGAAAAGCCTGGGGGAGGCCTATGCTAAAGAGCAAAGTAATCTGGAGAATTCTGATGTCTTAAACCATTAATTTAAACAAATTGTAAAACTAGTTTTTTAAGATTGCTAATAAAGAGGCTATTTGAAATTAAATTACAAATAAATTAATCTCCAACTAATACATGTCATTTGGCATTTCTGCTATTTTTCTGATGGTAATACTTTGTATCATTCATGCACACAGTGATCTTCAGAGTGATATCATCGAGGCAATTCTTCAGGTCCTCCCGTAGTTCCCGAACCTTGACCCTGACATCCTCGCACATGAGGTTGTAACACATGGCCACAAGACCCATACCCAGCAGAACATAAATAAAGTTTATGACCAGCTTCAAGTGAGAACCTCCAGCAGAATCAGCAATATTAGCACCCGGCACAAAGTCACCAAACCCAATTTTACACAAACTTATAACACAGAAGTATGTTGAGTCCAAGTAGTTCCATTTCTCCCAAGCTCCGAACATAATCGTCCCAGTTAAGATATAAAATGATATCACCCACAAACAAGCTGTTGATGGCACTGTAATCTTCCGTTTAACCGGTTGCATTTCTCCATCCTCAAATAAAGTGTCATCCCTTCGGCTACATTCATGGGCCGTTATGTATAACCACTTAAATGTCTGTGCTAACACTTTTCCCATATTACAGAAGTACAAAACATAGATTGGTATGCCAAAGCAGGCATAGGCAATTGTCACAATCTTGCCCCAAACTGTCTTGGGGATAATATTTCCATATCCAATCATAGTGAACACTGAGAGGGAATACATTAGAGCTGCTGGGAATGACCATATATCCTCAGCTGCTCTGCCATTATAGCCGGTGTGAATAGCAGCTGTGATGTTGTTTTGGAACACTTTGAGAACTTCATTCACTTTGAACACCCAAACAGTTTCATTGAATAGGTTGTCAGTTATTGTGATGTTCCACAGAGCCTCTGCACAGTTCCGTCTGAGCTGCCTCACTTGCTTCAGCTGCTCATCAGGGCTGTCCTTCTCGATGTGCATGAAGCCTGCGGCGCCGAGGATCGCGTAACAAACAACAAGGGCGCCGACACCCACTTGTGTAAACATAAAAGCTATAAATTTTCTGAAACAGTCTTTTATTTTCTCTCTTGCATCACTGCCAACTGTTGATGAAGAGTCTCGACTCCTCATGGAGCCGTGGAAACTCGAGCTAAGTGGGTGGTGACGATCCATAATATATTACTGAAGTTAAATAAAACAGGGAGTGGAGTAAACGGAAAATATCGTCACGCCGGCGTAAACTATTTCGGGACTAGTGCTGGCATCGAGCCAATAGTG
Source organism: Cosmia pyralina (assembly GCA_946251885.1). Classification (NCBI taxonomy): domain Eukaryota; kingdom Metazoa; phylum Arthropoda; class Insecta; order Lepidoptera; family Noctuidae; genus Cosmia; species Cosmia pyralina. The sequence continues at coordinate 25,167,970 of OX276351.1, forward strand.
TTGTTTGACATTGATTACAAAACATTACGGTGTGAAACTCTTGGTTACTAGGTACTCGCTTACTTAATTTGAGTTAAATGAAGCATCTTCTAATAAAAATATATTAAAATAACATCCTTAAAAGATCAAAATTTAAAAAACTTTGAAATGAAGTCGCACAGACGATCGGTACAATAATATTTACGTGAAAACCTCGTTTAAGTTAGTTTAATTGAAAGAATAATCTTAATAATCTCTTAATTATTTTACTGATAATTACTAAAAACGAAAAAATCAATAAACATACACAGTACGACGAAAACTTACAATCACTGTCGCGAATATTATCATTAGCTTAACGTTCACTTCTTTGATACACACAATTAAATTATTGCGACAATATTCATAAATCACTTGTCTTGTAGTAGATATTGATTTGATAAAGATACACTATCACTGTACAAATTAATTAAAACCTCGCATTTCACTCGAGTAACAATAGTAAAATTTGACAAATGAATTAAATTGTTAAAAAACTAAAATGTCAAGAAGACCATTGAACACACTGACTGACAACTTGCACTTCATTCATTAACTAACTTTACTTTGTCAGAAAAGTTTACTGAAAATATTCATGAATGAATTTGATTGTTTTTAGGATAATTCTATGTTAAATAGCAGATAACTAGGTATATTTATATTTTAGCAAAATTGTAAAGTTTTTTAATGATTCTTCTATTTTAGTTTTGTTGGTTTATCGTCATAGTTCAAGAACGTTTTTGAACGAATCTTTCCATTCATTGATTTTTTGGCAGTCTGTTGTGTTTCATTCCGGGGCCAAAGGCAGTTATACTTTAAACATTTCTTTCCTCGTTTCACCTTTCTTTGCATAAAATGGATAAAGCTATCCTGTAGTAATGCTCAATAATATAATCTATATATGGGAACGCGGAGAAAATCAAAAACCACACGTTTTCTTGGCGTTGTTTGTTATCCGGCGTTGCGTTTTTATTAAAGTTTATCGTTTATTTCCGCTGTTCTATTATAAAATGTAGTGTGGGGCGACTGTCCGATGCTAATTTATATGTTTTTATCCAGAATTTGTGAGTATTGCATGTTATTTTCATTGTTAAGATGAATAGTGATTCCTCACTCCTCAGTGCTAATGGCTGAACAACCTAGAATTATTCGATGAAGGTAGCTACAGAAATAATAGTTTTGAATTAACTATGTACCTACATAACTAGATTGCGATATTTGAAGATTTGGTCATCGGTCATATGAGCAAGATGTTACCGTCACACAAAGCCCAAGGTCAGCGATCGCTCATGCCGACATTTTTTTTCAGGCAACATACAGTACACTAAACATGTAGCCGCAAATTAAATTACAATACGATGTTTGCAATAGCAGCGTTCCCAACACCCATTTGACACCGATGTAAACGTAATAGATGGATCATACTTAGCACCTCGAGGTAGTGATGGCTTCACCGTCGCAGCCGGACGGGTTAGCTTCACCGCCGCAGCCCGACGGCTCGGGCTGGCTGGAGCAGGCGGAAACCGTGCTGGGCCGCAAGCTCACCTCCATAGACTTGGTTGGCGGAATATACTGCAGCATTTGTCAGTCAACATTTGGTAACAAGAAGGATTACGACTCTCACTACGTGGACCACGACATAGGGGATGCAGATATAGGCTACACTTGTGTCGTGTGCCGCAAACAGTTCACCGGCTACCCAAGCTTCCGCAACCATTGCTACTTGATTCATGTTGCTAAAAATAAACACAAGTGAGTATTGAATTATTAAACATAGCAAGCGCTGGTAACAGGATAGGGCACCACGAGTAAGTTTGCCATGACTTGCTGCAACACTGTGATAATATTATGTTTGGTAAGACTGATCTCCCAAAAGACTAAACTGTAATTTGTATGAGATGTTCAACATGGGAGTTGTGCAATAAATAAAATGAAAACTTGTTCAAAGTGTTTGTAAAACGAAAAGTATTGAACTTTATGTTTAAATGGTAATAGGACACAACCACACACAACATCAAAGCAAGTTGACCATTTTTAATTCCTATCTGAACGTTGCTTTTTCATATTTTTTATGAATTTCTAAAAGCAAGGCATGTGACTTGACAAAAGCACAATCATCTTGGGAAGATTCAAGTTTCATAGATTTTCTATCTTGTTTAGTAGAAATTCAACTATAAATAAGAATCTCAGAATCTGAATCACCCAATGATTTTTACAGTATGATTCATGCTGACCACTTAAGAACTGAGAGAAAGTGTCCTTGAAACTAATATAATATATGATTCCTGAAATTAATGATTTTTAAATGAAGTCCACTTTTTCAATAAGTTCAAGCAACAACTGTATTACTGTACAAACATAATTTTAGGGTTGGATATAGAAAAAGAACATAAAATGCTGAGCGCACAAAACACATTTTTAATGTTTTCAATTGCAGAGGCCTGTGCTTGGCTATGGTTAAAAATGTGTTGCAAAATATAAAAATATATTGCAATGCAATGTAAAGTACTTATTCTTAATTAGATTTGTTTGTTTGAAACAAAGCTCACACACCATGTTTAGTGTTTGTTATTTGCATTGCCTTTTATTTCAGGTGCATACATTGCTCCAAATCATTTTCAAAACAGTCAATTCTGAACAGTCACATTGACACAACTCACAATTTCAAATGTGAACCTTGCCAAAAACAGTAAGTATAACATGAACAATTTCTTTCTTTTGTGAAATTAGTACTTATAAAAATAATTTTCAAATAACTACCTTTAATACTTGTAGATTTCCATCTAAAAAGGAACTACACACACATCAAGTTATCCATGGCAAAGACAAACCTCCGTACCCTTGCCAAGAATGTGGGGAGACGATCGAGAGTATCGACATGTGTGAGTACCACATCGACGAGCACTGCACCGCTCTGTACTCGTGCCCCATCTGCAACGACGAGACCACCAACAACAAGCTGGACGCTGCCAAACATCTCACAAAACACTTTGGCGAAGTACTTATTGACGAATATGTTTCTGATTCCAAAATTGGTGAAGACTGCTCCATAGATATCCTTGGAGGAGTCCTCTGTAATTACTGCGATGAGTTATTCAAAAATAGAATAGAGTTTGACACACACTTTGCAACAGAACATGGGGATCAACCGCTGGTATACTCCTGCAACATCTGTGGGAAACAGTATGACAAATATCATTTGTTCGGCGACCATTGCTACAATCATATGACCAAAGGTAGATTTGAGTGAGTATTTTGGCTGAATATATTTTGTACAATTTCTCTTTGCCAAATCAATCATGTAAGAGGCTCAAATATTTTACATAATGATCCCTATGTCATAGTAAATAAAATGCATAATTAAGTGCCCATTCAAAAGTCTTGTCTTGATACACCATTCCCATGTCTCATTCATGCGAAAATATTTTATGTGGAACGTCACACCGGCTACATATCAAGGTATACATTTCCAGTATAAGCGGGTCTCGCATTTCATAGGATTTCCGTACATTGAGAGGTCAGCTTATATGTAGCCGTGTATAAAAATTGAATAGATTGACAGTATGAACTGACTTCATCCAACTTTTGGCGCTAGCAAATTTTTAAAAGGTACCGCGTAAATAATAACGTCGCATCAGGCGACATGTCAAAAGGTATTTTATCATACAGCGTGCCGCCGCATTGGCGACGTTCCTTCAACACGCGGGTAGGGCTAGTGGCCTGTAATCATAAAAAAATCGTAAATTTGAAAAAAAAAAAAATTCAAACAAATTAAATAAACAACCAAAATTATGATCACTCTATGCAAAAGACTCGTTCATGAAGCTATTTTTTGTTCATCTTTTGTCTATTGTTCTAATTCTGACCCAGCTGTATGTAGTAGCCTCAGTAGCTTCATGGAAAAAAAAAAAACGAATGGCGTGGCCTTTTTCTCGTTCGTTTCAATTTCATCTCTACGCTACAGGTTGCTCCAAGATGTTATTTTAGAAAATTGTAAATAAATAAAAACGTTTAATGAAATAAAAATATCTTTATAAAACCAAAACGCGGAACCTTATACGCGTGTTGAATTAATGTCGCCATTGCAGCGGCATGTATAAATGTATAGCAGTTATGCAAGATTTTTTTTGGCCCGTGGCAGAAATCTGAAGTCACGCCGCCATCTTGTTTTTTCAAAACATGTCACAAAACTATGGCACAAATGTTTACCAACAACGCCTACGCCCTGCTGTCAACGTCATCTGAGCGCCAATAGATCGTGGTTGCAGTGTATGACCGTCCACAGATGCACAGACTGCGGCAAGTCGTTCCCTCGGCTGTCGCTCTTAGTGACGCACACGGAGGCCTACCACTCGTCGGTGGCGGTTGAGAAGCCGTTCCTATGCGGCGAGTGCGGGCGCGGCTTCAAGTCGCCCAACCGCCTGCGGGAGCACACGCGCGTCGTGCACGAGACCAGCACCATGCGCTGCACGGAGGACGGCTGCGATATGTTGTGAGTATTTATTACATTATTATTCCCTAAAGATGATATGATAATAAAGATGCAAAAGTGTATTAGTACACCCACAATAGGGATGATGCCTGGGTAAAAAATAAGAAATTCTATTTAGTCCGTCAGTCAAATAATAAAAAAAGATTAGACACGGTATTTTTTTGCTTTTTAATAATAGAAAATGACTTATACCGCGTGCGTATAACACGCATTAAAGTTGGGGCTCGCTATGTCACTTGCACGTATACAATCTAGCTACAAGTGACGTCACGCGATGTTTTAACTCAATGTATCGCCGTAATCTTTTGATTTTGTAAAAAAACTTTTTTACAAAAAAATACAACCGACTTCCAAAAACAAAAAAATAACTTTAATTTCGGAAGTCGGTGTCGGTGTTAAATGTATTTTCGTTTTTTGCCACCGACTTCCGAAATTAAAGTTATTTTTCACTTTGTAGTGTTGTTTTTGGAAGTCGGTTGTATTTTTTTGTAAAAAAGTTTTTATTTTTCACTTTTTCTGCAAAACAAACTAGAACATCATCCATATAAAAGTGGGGAAAAAATACGTATTATTGAAGCTAACTCAAAAACTACCAAAGCAAAGTTAATCAATTTTATATGGGACCAACTGTGATGTATACCCTCTTGAATAAAACAAAAAAAATCCAAATCGGTCCAGCCATCTTCGAGTAATCGGGGAACATGCATAAAAAAAAAAAATTAAAAAAAAAAAAGGTTCCGACGAATTGAGAACCTCCTCCTTTTTGAAGTCGGTTAAAAAAGAAGAAATATGTGTCCAATATTTTCTAATAATCTACATGACGTACAAAATAATTTTTTTTAGTCATCATCCCTATTCGCCAGTTGAGTAAGGTGAATCTATTATTATCAAGCTACCTTTTACTGGGTACGTCTTTCACTGACTTGAGTGTGCCCTGGCGGTTGAGAGTATGTCATGCTCACTCAAATGTTTCGCTGATGGTGGCGTGTGTGTTGGATCATTAAGTTCCCTTCAAAATGGTTGAGCTAAATGGTGCTGATCCATGCGTCATGTTCGTGAACGGGCGCCGTCAGTTGGGACTGGTCGTCTCTTAGCTGCCATGGCTTATTTTTAATTTTAATATTTAATTTAGTTGTTTTAGTTATTATCTTTTTATTACGGACGCTTTTTAACGTGCACGTCTTTCTACATTGTTCTCACATGTATATTTTCAACTTGAACGATGTAACCAATATTTTGTAAAAATATTATGATTTAAAAGAGTGTCCGTGGAGTTTCTTGCCCGTTCTTCTCCATAGGGATCTACTACGCTTTGGAATGGGCAACTAGCTTCATCTTTCTGACTGACCGACCCATTGACAATTCAAAAGTGCCTGTAATTGGTTTATTTGAAATAAATGCTTTGAGTTTGAGTTTGAGTTTTGAGTTTGATCATAAATCGGGCACAAATCCAGACTTAGGAGCTACTTCCCTACGGGTCGATTACTATATTTTGTCCTGGCGAGTTGCTGAGAAACTTCAATTGAGATTAATCTAATAACACTCTCTACAATACGGCCGATGAATGATGGCCGCTCTGAACTTTGCACATGTTGCACTTACACTCGCTTCATGTCCCCATTTGGTTCCTAAAACGTTTTATTATTATAAGTTCGGACTGGTCAATGAATGATTCATCGGCCGTACTTCGACTTGGGAGTAATAACCAGGCTAGAAAAAGAGCAAGTCTATTGAAAGGACGACTGTCAGAGATTATGTAAGAAGACATGCTGCGCCGACCCTAAATAAATTAGCGGCCTTAATTTTATTATATTGAGAAAACTTAGCGTCATCCATGCGTAACTCGTTTGACAGTGAGCCTCCCTTTCGTCAGATTCGAGTCCCTAAAGGAGCTGCTACTACACCAGCGCTCGCACCGCTCGTGCCGTGACAACTGGTGCCGGCAGTGCGGGCTGCAGTTCGTGTCGCTAGCGTCGTGCGAGCGCCACCTCGACGTGCATCGCAAGAAGCACTACGCCTGCCCCGTGTGCCGGCGAACCTACCGCGAGAAGTACCTCATCCTCAAACACATACCGAGTCATTTTGAGTGTGTGCTGCATGTCTGCAAAGTCTGCGGCAAGGTAATAATAAAAAGCGAATATTTACACGTAAGCGATTTTTTGGAGATAAAAGGATTGGAAACTTCAAGCCTGAACTTGAAAGTTGTCTGTAAAAAATTGCTTTTACCGATAAGATCGCTCATTGTAACTTGACGTTTTATTTGTAATTTATATGGTGTACCTACCTACAATAAAGAGTCTCTATCTATCTACCAAGGTGTTCAACCTGCGCAGCCGCCTCGTGCAGCACTCTAAGACCCACTCCGATCTGCGCGCACACAAGTGCAACGTCTGCAACAAAGGCTTCATGAAAGCTTCCATGCTTCAACAACACCTCAACATTCACACCGGCTTCAGACCATACAAGTGCACCGAGTGCTCCAAAACCTTCGCCAGCTACCCCAACTGGCATAAACATATGCGCCGCATGCACAATATCGAAAAACAAGACAAAAAAGATAAGACAAACAAAGCTATCATTGCTCCTGAGCTACCTTCACCACCACCTGTTACTGTAATCGATAAACACGATATCAAAATGAAAATCGAATCAGGAATCGATTCTACGAGTTCGGAAATGTCACTCGAGACATACTGTTTCGCCGAGTCCGATGACAGTACAATGGACAGTATTGATCCTTCAGTAATAGAGAAAGATTGGTGCATCTCGAATGAAAGCTCTATTCTAGACGATAGCCTGCAATATACAGATATGCTGCCAGTAAACAACACTACATTTGATTTTGGTAAGTTTTTTTTTTTTTCTTAGTCTATACTGTTCTACTGCTGGGCAAAGTCCTTCCAGGAACTCTTGTCCCGCGCCAACTAAAACCAGCCCTCACGGTACGTGTCCAGTTCATCCCGCTGCTACACTTGGTAAGTTGATTTTCATTTTTCTTACTGTACCCCACTAACCCTTTTAGTATACCTCAATCGTTTGTCTTTTAGTGCAGCTGTATTGTGTACATGCATTTGGAAAAGGTAGTGAACTACGGAAAACCACTGACCGAAAGAACTGCGAATTACTATCCAAATCTCAATCTGCCTAGCCTTTCCCCAACTATGTTGGGGACGGCTTCCAGTCTAACTGTATGCAGCTGAATACCAGTATTTTACATGGAGCGACTGCATATCTGACTTCCACAACCAAGTAACTGGGTAATACGATACGACCCTTGGTAAGACTGGTTGTCAGACTTTCGGGCTTCTGACGACCCGTAACGGGTGTCAAAGATCCACCAATGACAGCCGGGACCAACGGCTGAATGTGCTTTCCGAGGTACGGAGGAGTCTCGGTATGTAAAGTTACCCATCCACGGACCAAACCCGGCAAGCGTAGCTTACCCTGATGGATCGACCCGTGCGGCTGTTATTACTTAGCCACGAGCTTCTTTGCGATTTACTATCCAATTCACCAAAAATCGGTGGTGTGTGTGTCTTGCCGTCACTATTTAAGATGCTTCTCTTGAAAAGCTCTCTAGCACTAACCAATAAGCTGTCACTAATCTCTTTTTTCTCTCTCTTGTGATTTTGCAAATCTACCTTCAATGCATGCCATAACTGTCATTTATTTAATTTTGTCTATCGCGCTTCTTTTTCATATTTCTTGGTGATTGAGAGGTCTGACTCTCGTGATACAGGAACATTACTCTGTTTATTTTAACAAACGAGTACTGAGTTATGTCTCTCGCACATTTCCGATATTGACAGAGTGAGATGGGTCATTGGTCGGGGTGGGCCAACACCTTTGTTTTGTTTTAAAATTGTTAAGACCCGTTCATATTGAATACTTCTAAAATTTACTGAACAGAAGACATATCCGCCATGACTCACGCACAAACAATATCGTCTGGTTCACTCACTAAAACACGTGCGACGCGCAGGTAGTCGATGACTCAACTAAATGTACATGTAACTACAGCGTTTGGTTTGTGTGGAACGGAGTTTATGTTAATTATGTGGACCAGTAGCAACACAGTCAAAATTTTCGGTACTCGTTTGTTAAAAAAAAAACAGACTATAGTACAAGAGCCATAAACAGATGATTATGGAAGTGAAAATAAAGAAATGATTATAGTAATGATCATCCAACTTTTACAGAAGTATCTCAGCAAGAAAGTGCGGTATCGTCGCAGTCGACCGGCGTGCCGCGCGAGTACGGCCCCGAGTTCAATGTGTGCGCTCTGCCCGACGCGCTGGGTGGCGCCTGCATCGACCTGGACGACCACTACCTGCCGCACATCGACCCGCTGCTTACCATCCGCCGCGACCACTGTGTGACGCGTCCCGCCCAGCTCGCGCCAGCATGGGAACCACTCATCACCAAGGTATACAACGCCGACACCGAACTCAACAGACTCTCCATCATCAACACCGACATATACTAAACATATTATGACCGGTGTAAAAATACCTAACGAAGCCGAGAGTCACTTGTTCCCGTTATTATGATTTTCGTCCTGAACCATATCTGGGAACCTTTTGGTTACGGAGATATTAAAGGTCAAAGTTCCAACTTTTTTTACGAAAACACGTTTTAAATGTTAAAATTTGTCTCTAAATACCAATAAGCACAATGTGTTGCGCGTATTACATTGCGCACTTACGGTAGTGAGCAACAGCGAATTTTCACACCAAAAATAAGTTGTTTCCTAGTAATTAAAGTTACACAGTTTGATGTACAGAATGAGACGTCGGCTTTGTGATGGCTGTTATTGCACCCTGTATAAACTATACGCTCCACCGCACTAAACTTGTATCGACGTGCGGTACCATATTAATAGTAGAAGTAAATAATTAAATAGTATTTTGTTCCGGCCGAACGGATTTGATCGCGTTGGATAGATAATTTTTCCTTTAAAAATAAACACTGCTCTGTTCATTACGTTACACCAGTGTACGATCAAAACCGTTTGGCCACCACACAGCTACCTCAGGCAAACGACTATATACCTCAGTAATACATAGGAAATATTTTAATGTAACTGTTGATATATACTTTTATATAACATAGATCCCACCAAACATTAGTTGGTTAACGTTCTTTAATCATATTCATAATGATGCTACCTCATTTAGTTAAGTTTATCGCTTTAGATTGTTGCTTAAACGTATGCCTCGTCGTTCAGATGTAGAACAGAATGTAGTTATATGTGCCATTTTATGAAGAGCCGGCGAACCTGGGATAGACTTACGTGCTGCGGGCAAGTTTTATGGTTTTAAGATCAAATCTTGTAAAAATGTGGAGGGGAGAGCATTTTGATGTCTTAAATATTATTTCCTTGTCACAACTATGTCGGAGCCACAAAGGGGTTGTTTAAATTGACAGTAAATCTGGCTGAAAGCCTCCAACTCGAATATTGAAGTAATATTTGACATTGACTTGCGCCTGCGCCTCTCAAGCCCGCTGTACGTCATCTAGATGTATTTATCCCACGTCTCGCCGCCTCGCGGTCGACAGACGCCAGTAAAATCTTTAAATTGCTGTTTAAACTATTCGGTTCCAATATTGTATTATATTCGATGATTATGATCCAAAGTTAGGGTAAGACGATTTGGTGAACAAATTATTTGCATTAAATTTGTAAATATTTTGGTACTTGCGGCACTTGCATTTTCGACGCTTTTTGAGGCCGCCGTTGGTCGTTTTTAGGAGATAAGAGTGAGTAGGATATTAATTAGGCCAGTAATGTATCTCGACTGCTTGTTGGATGTCAGCAGAAAGCTAGAGCCGAGTTATGTAATCGTGTGACTTCACTGAACAGTTGAAGTCACTTCTAGTCCAGATGAGTTAGTAGTCATCAGTGTGTTGCCTCACGTTCTACTGAGAGATTCTTCTTCGACTGATGATAGTTGCGTACCTTTGTACAGGGATTTGTGTAAGACCTTTTGTGTGTTAGTAACTAACAAGCATTTACTTGAGTGAGATGTATCGGTGGCTGGTTCCAAAGGTGTGCTGTCGTAGGAGTGTCGCATCGAGACTAACGGCGGTGTGCTCATGCATTTGAATTTCGATTCCTTTATTATTATTGTTATTTTTTTATTCGGAAGTCGCGACGCCAAGCGTCGTGATTTTAGTGTAAGTGAATCGATAGTGCTGTGATATTTTTTATGTATATTTAGTGTTAAGATTAGAGAGTGTAACGTAACGAGTGAGTACAAACAATGTTATACATCGCGAGTTAACGGCGATCGGAGGCAGAACACGCGGCCCGCCCGTATGGAACGTGAACTAGACGCGATCACACTATCGCAGATCGCCGCGCGCTGGGAATGTCAGGGAAGGCGGGCCGCACGCAGTAAATTCGGAAATAGAGAAGTGATGTTGGTACAAAAAATAGATGCGCAAGCGTTCTAAATAAATTGAAAGATACAGGTGTTGCCACACCAAAAGCAAACAAAAAAAAAACTTGACAATGTTTACTTAAGCAGAATCAAGCTGCAAACTTAAAATGTTGATGTAAATGTTAAAAAAAGAGAAAAATATTTAACTCCGAAATATATTTTGGAGAGAATTATTTACAAGTGTGAAGGAGAGGGGTCTTAGTGATAAAGATATCCAAAGACTGCTAGGTATTATGAGTTCTTTGAACTTGAAATTCGACTTATAAGTCAGGGATTTATGCGGAATAAAGTCAGACGTAACGAAAGCAAAACATATAATAGACAACGGCGTAGCTATCGGATAATCATAGGCTTTGACAAGAAAACGACTAAATTAACAATGTATCAAGTATTTGGCGCCTCGAATCACCTGCAAAAGGTATAGGGCAGAGTTGCATCGAACCCACACGAGCTGGAGCCCTCGGCCGCGCCCGGGAGGCGGCATGAGCGGATCGGACGATCCCATGCTTTGGAAAATTACAAAAATGAAAATTAAACGCGCACACGCCGACCGGACAAGGATCGTAAATTATTTTTGTCTGCATTTTCACTCGTAGTGGAACTGTCCGGCCGGTGGGGGCGCGACCAATAACCACGCTAGATTGGTTCCTCAATTGACGGCTGCGCGGTGGACCAAACAAAAAAAAAAAACATAGTATAAATAATCTTCATGTGGCGTTAAATTGTACAAGTTTTGCCAAGTCGATGATAGCAGTATTCTATGTCTTTTTGTCGTGGTCGGTGTTTGTAAATCTGTATGTCTAAATTATAAATTAAAAAAATTTAAAAAAAATGTCTTCACCGCGCGGTTCGTTCAAGGCTGTCAGTTCAATGCGAGCTTGTGACAGTTATAATATACATAGCATTAACTCACATACAATATAAGGATGTCTTAAACCTCACCTGAGGGTTTCATTATTACAATATAAATAGTACTTATTTCGAACTTCTGTAATCATGAAAAACCATTTTGATGTTAAAATTTGTTGCAAAGGGGACAATTGTATATTTTCGCGGAGAAAATACCAGTTACTGTATTATACATAAAAATAAAAGGCTGGGTATCATAATAAGAGTTGAGTACACTGTACTAATATTAGGGTCTAGTAACACTGTAGAAAGTTACTTACATGAATAAGATGAGTTCCTTTAAGAGACGCATGGTGTAGTGCACGTTTTGCACTCCCATGGAATGTCTGCAAGTATTTATGAGGCTTGTTACTGTTAGACGTTTCTAGATCCTAATATATCCATGTTAATAGAAATAAGCAGAAAATCTCAAGGGCTCCATCCCAAGATCCATATCAATTTTGAACTGTTGTTCATTCAACTTCGGTCGATGGCTAAAAATGTATTGGCTCCAATACTTCTCTGCCATTGGCAGAACACGCCTAGGCTTATTCTTGCTCGGTAACCAAAGGTTAACAAAGCATTCACTTTACACACTGGGAAAGACTAAACCACAGTCCAACCAGAAAGAAGCCTCAGTGCGAGTTTTCATACTTACTCGATCACGTTAACATAAACTTCAATTTGTACTGAAACTGAATAATCAATCAAATAACATCATAGTCTGGTGACTATAATGGGAAACACAATTAATTATTCCATACAAATTGACGCAGGTAACTATAAAAACTCGCACTACTATATATCTGAAAGTGAATAAGATAAAAACGGAGTCGAAACAACGCGCTGCTTTAGCGAGAGTAGGCCTCACCGCGTCCGATCGTCGGTGCGAGCCTAGCAGTTCATCAGACTATCTCGAAATTGTCTCATTGTACCCTTTGCGACCGTATTTGTCCCTAGCTTTTAGGTGTTAGGTTATAGTCGAACACAGGGTATTGTGGTTCTATTTTAACGGAAGTGTTAAAAAACGATTAGTAAGCGACACATCGCACCCGATACACGATGGCTACATAATACTACCCCAATACCCGACAAGTGTACAATATGGTACCGTTCTAATCTGTCTTAAAGTGTAAGGTTTTCAGGCCGGGTTACGATTTTACTTACAGGGATTTATCTAAAACGAATTTTGAGAAATACGTATAAAATAAATATAAATGTGTGTGTAAAATGTAATACTAAACGCATTACTATAAAGTAGAACGAATTCCTTAAACTTCGTTTTGTAATAAAATGGTAACAGATTTTGCAGACTATGTTCATTTCAATTGTGGGAGGAAGGTAACGAATCGTATTGATAAAGAGTTGAGAGTAGATGACATCTACGATGTGTTTCTGTCTACAGAAAGTGTTAAAGTTTGGCCAATTTTGTTGTGAACGTATGCACCGGTAGTAAAACTAAATAGAAGATATTTTTCAAATTAATATTTTAATGAAACAATATTATATAGAGATGTTTGAAAATATGTAAAGTAAGGCACAGTTGTGAAGTTTATCAAAACCCGGTCGATATTTCATATAGTAAGCTAAATAAATTACGTTTTCATTCAAAATTCTTCATTTTAGAAATTTAAAAGAAGTAAAAATGCATAATAAGTATACATAATGTTACGTACCTACTGGTTTATTTGGCGTCGCATTTTGGTATTGTGAAAATATTTTGTACATAATTCTGTAATCAATTTTATCCTTGACACCTATTTTACCATCAATAATGTATAAAAATTTTGTGAACTTATTTTGCCGGCAAGACACATCAATGGATTGTAAGATAAAATTATGTATTTATTTTTATCTGTTTGATCAATTTTTATTGAATCATATTTATGCCAGACATGGTTATTAAAATAGTGTTTTAGCACTTGTTTACTATCTACTTTATTTTAATTTTTTACCTTTCCAGGACTCTAATAATGATGTAGTATTATATTTGGAGATAAGTCTTGTCGTCTAAATATGTAATCGGCCTAAAGCACACGTTGATGTTAGGCTGCGAACTAATGGGCCATAACTCCATCGAGCTAACGATGCCCAACTACGGGATTAGTGATTTATAGCCAAATCATGGCTCTGCGCTACGTTTTTAGGTGGAAAGGATAATGTTTTAATCAGCTTTTTTCGCTTTGATGTTTTAAACTTTTGACATGATATACCATGTATTCAGAAACTGTATTTTTTGTGCGTCAAGCTTCTTGATCCACAAAAAATACATTTTCATCAATTTGATGTTTTAAACTTTTTGACATGATAATAATATGTATACTTTTAAGAAACTGTATTTTTTGTGCGTCAAGCTTCTAATTGTAAATAAAAACGCTGTTACATTATTTTCTTATCTTCGATAACTGTACGGGATTTGTTTTAAGACGTAGGCTCTTATATTTAGCACTAAAAACCAAAACAGATAAATGTAGAAGTCGGAATGTACTACAACAGCGGACGGCGGCCGCCAGAACTCTTATACTTTTCTGTTTCGGCTCAGTTTATAAGTAATTTACCGAACTACCTCTGCAAGCCTCCATGGATAACAGTAATTATAGATTTCTTTTTTGTTATTATTGCGAAGTAAGTTTACATTTACACATTGATATATTTTGTATGTTATATTAAACAGATAATTATAAGGGAAATAGGTTTTACAGTTATAGAGTTGCTATAATCAAGATGTACGATTTGATGTGTGCAGATAATTTTTTGTTTTATGTAGGACGCTACTCAAATCTGAATGGAATTATTGATCCTTATTACACTACATAATACAATCTGACTAGTTCAAAATGATGTTTTATTTATTTATTTTGTTTCCCCGACCCCTGCTCACCATTCTTTATTGTTTTACATATTAGCTAAGTAAAGTTGGGTTTGTTGTCCATGTAAGACAACATGTTGCGCATAGATGGGGTTAGATATCATTATTCAATCAATCTGCCTAGCCTTTTCCCAACTATGTTGGGGTCGGCTTCCAGTCTAACCGGATGCAGCTGAATACCAGTATTTTACATGGAGCGACGGCCTATCTGACCTCCACAACCCAGTAACTGGGTAATACGATACCCCTTGGTAAGACTGGTTGTCAGACTTTCGGGCTTCTGACGACCCGTAACGACTGTCAAAGATCCACGAATGACAGCCGGGACCAACGGCTTAACGTGCTTTCCGAGGCACGGAGGAGTCTCGGTATGTAAAGATGGTCACCCATCCACGGACAACCCCGGCAAGCGTAGCTTAACCTGATGGATCGACCCGTGCGGCTGTTATTACTTAGCCTCAAGCAAGGTTAGAGATCATTATTACAGATGCTTTAAATAATGTCAATTAAGATATCCTGTCGCAGCTATCTTTCGGATAAAGACTATCCCGCAATAAAGTATTGCCCATCGTAGTCAACATACTGCGTTACTATAGCCAACTGTGGCAGCGCAATTCACAGGTCAGCAATCATTATAACAGCACCGCTCCGGTCTCCGACACAGCTAATAACTTGTTAAGATTTTAAATCAAATGCATTAAAGTAAATTTTACGATGACAATACAGAATTGTGGACAGCTCCCGTCAAATGTCGCGCCGACCGCGCTCTTTAAGCGAGTATAGCTAAGATATGGAACATTTTGAAATTTCCTATTCCCATGCTCAAATTTTTAGTCAGATGAGGTACAATTTTTTGTATTAATAAAATCAACACCAAACCTCCTAGGTTCGAAGTTAGTACTGCAGTTTGCGCCATGTTTTGATTTACGGCAGCAACAAAATTCAAAATTTGCGCGGCAAAAATTATTTCGAGATTATTGAAATCGTTTTTTCTTGATTTTGGGTTCAGAGTCGAGCTTTGTCGTTTTTGCGCCGATTCGACGTTGCTAACGTAATTAAATTGCTTAGATTTAGGGTAAGTCGTAAGACTACATAAGATATTTGGAGGTAAAATCATGGTATTTTCACCTCCAATCCTGGCATTGCGATACTATTATGCTTACTACAACTCATGAAAATATGGTTATCATCATCGTCAGCCTATAGCAGTCCACTGCGGGACATAAGCCTCTCCTTTTGCACGCCATTCAACTCGATTTTCGACAACTCTCATCTAACTGCTACCAGCCACCCTGCGAAGATCGTCGCTCCACCTAGCCTGAGGGCGTCCTACCTTACGTTTGCCGATTCGCGGTCTCCACTCGAGAACTCTACCCCAACGGTCATCGGTTCTACGGCTAATATAGCCGGCCCATTGCCACTTTAACTGTCTGGGCTGACACTGGCATGGCCACCATCACGGATCTTAATTTTAATAACACAAAAAATTAATCGCCAATTAGTCGGAATCAGTCGGCAAATATCAGAATTTGCCGGTCACAGGTTCAAAAGATATAAGGGTTTATAGGGGGCCCAGCTGGAGTGAATTTCCCCAGCGTGACCCATTTTATATCTCAAAAACTAGGGCACCTAGCTAAGGTCTGTTATCTCTCAAATTTAGTCGCTAATTAGACGCAAGTTGTCGCCAAGTTACAGATTTAGTCGGGTCTTAGTTTAGAAGATATAATGAGTTACATTTTTAAGGTATAGTCCAAGAGCCAGATCGAAATGTTTTACCGTAAATGAAACGGAACGCAGCGATCTCTATCTGCCAGCGACTAAGTGCACATTTTGTTCGATAAATAACTACATATATTTATTGTAGATCTGTTTATAGGTAATGAATACAGCTTTCCTTTGGTGGGTTCAAATTATAGAATAACTTTATATTTCTATATTTCGAAACAAACATTCCACCATATTTTATGACATCATAGATACCTACCTACTGTCTAGAAACTATTTAAAGTATTTGTACTTGCTTGTAATGTATGAAGAAATTTTACCAAACTCTCCAGTTTCACCGGAGTCTACTAACAGCAGATAAATCTAAAATCTACATGGTATACACTGCCCTCTGCCAGTCTGTATTAACCTATTGCATACCTATGTGGGAGGGTACCTATAAAACCCTATTTCTTATGCTGGAAAGATCGCAGCGCGCAGTCTTGAAGGTGATTCATCATAAGCCTCGACTGTATCCAACCACCAAACTATATGCTGAATGTCGCGTACTGACCGTTAGACAGCTATATATACAAAAAATCATTCTCCGAAGACACTCCTGGCTACCTCTAAATGAAAATACAAATAAAAAGCGCTCCGGTGCAGTTGTATGTCCCGGCGTTAGCTGCAGAACAGCTTTCGCAAGCCGCCAATATGAGGTCGCTAGCTCAAGATTTTATAATGAGGTAAATAAATTACTGGCAATATATGATCTAACCAAACATGAGGTAAAGCATAAGTTGAACAATTGGTTATTAACATTGACTTATGATCAGACAGAATTACTTCTAATAGTTAAAAAGTAAGTACGTATAATAGGTGTCTAGTATTGCTCGTATATGTAGATGGTAGACATTTATTGATATCATTTTTGTTTATCTTTACGGTAGGTTTTATGTTGTCTTGTTTCTTTTTTAAGCAATAATTTTGTTATGTTATATTTTTATATAAGTTCATGGTTGTGTCTAAGTCAACAGCTCGCTAACTCCTATAATACAAGCTTGACTTAGTGATGTGACAGCGTACAACCTCGCAAAGATTTAAACTGTTATTAGTTTAAGAAATTGTTGTACCTACTTTGGAAATAAATATTTATTATTATTATATTATAGGTGGGTTTTCACGTCGTTACGTCATAAGCTCCAGTCTCTTCCGAAAGTTTTGAATTCTTGCCCGTACGCCGCATTTTGCAAAACTGCGTACCTTCCTCCCTGAGGATTTCCACCATTTGGTCGAGCGCCTGGTCAACGTAATTTGTGGTTCCACGGCAGTGAATCGGTTTCTCAGGTCAGACTGGAACGCTTCAGATCCTAACATAAAATTTGGAGCATATTTGGACGAAGCCTAAACTTCATCAAACGAGTTCGCTCGAGCTTGAAGTTGATATTCAGAGAGCCTCGAACAAGTCTGTGATCACTGGATCACCTGAATAAATGCTTTTTATCCGTTATGATGAAGTCTATCTCATTTTTCCTCATAGTGCCGGGACTTCGCCACATCCACTACCTTAGTGGTGGAATGCAAGGCCTTGGAGATGTCCTCAAACATTTCCTCCACTTCGTCATTCGAGTGTGCCGAGGTCGGTGCGTAATCCTATACCTCTGGGTTAGCTTCATTACGAGGTACGCTACCCTGCTCGAAACACTGGAGACTTCCACAACGTTGAACTCGACTCCGCCGTGGGATAGCTGGTCTCCCTCTCGAAAATACATATGGTGACCTGATTTAAGGGTTATTGTGCTCAACCCAAGAATGTGCCACATTATTTTTCCGAGTTCTTCTAGCTGCACTAGGTGTTCGTCGAGCCGTAACGTGCGTCCATTATACGTTGCCAAGGACAGTTGGGTTTGGCGGCCATTCGTCACCCGGGGATTCTTCGCACCCCTTACCTTGCCAATACCGTGACCGCCGGCAAAATCAGGAATAGCAAGGCGGCCAGGAACTGGAGGCCGTGGTCGATTCTGGCTTGCCATTGGAGGGTTTGCCCATAATCGCCAGTTGGCGATCGCAGATCGCAGCTTCTCGCACTAGTAACGCTGCTGCCCTTCACTAATCTGCGCCTTTTAGCAGCGAAGTTATTGAACTTCTCTGCTCTTCCGGCGAAATAACCATTGGGTTATATCGCCATTTGTCAAATGTCAAGAGCCTCGTTTGATGTCCAGCAGGATGCACCACGAGCAGGTGAGGTTACTTATGGGGCACTGAGATGGTAAGTGTGCCCCCCTCACACCACATGAAAATATGGTACAAATAGTAAAATGTTCATATTTCCGTTCGATTAGACAAGTACTTTGAATACGTGACTCAGATTGGCTGGACAAATCTTCAAAATAGCTCGCATTTAACTAGGTCAATAGGGCAGTTTATGTGACGGCTAAACACCCTTATTTCAGAATTTGTGACGCTATAGAATCTTAGATAATCGATCGAAAACGTGTCCAGCCAGCTTGAAAAACCACTTTTCGCTGGTTTCTCAAACTCGGTAACGGAAGTGATTTTGACGACTTTTTGCATATCAACGGGCGTCACATAAATTTGTGACAGGCATCGAGCTAAAAGTTTTGTGATACATACAGTGGTTTAGTAGAAAAATGCAAAAATCTGTGTCCAGCCAGCTTGAATTTACGTAAAAAACTTTTGGCTGGCACTTCCGAATCTCAATAACGAGAGCGTTTTCGAATATGGTTCCTTTACTAACATATGGTGACGCAATGTGTGACAGTAATAACGTTTGATTTATGGCGTCACATGTAAGGGTTTACGAGAAATCAATAAAAACTTAATGTCCAGCCAACCTGATTTCAAGCTGGCTGGACACACGTATCTCCGCTGCCTGATGATCTACGACCTTCAAAATGTGTTCAAACTTTTGTGACGGGGACGATAATGATAACCTGAATTTGTGACGGAGAAACTTTGCGTAGTTTCAAAGATATTGATCATTTAAATTTTCCCATACAAACTCTGCAGTAGGGTTACCATATTGTAGGTTTTATGTAGGACTAAGTATATTTTAAGGTGTTTTCTTTAATGGACGAAAATCCGTGTATAGATGATACTAATACGAACAACTGTAGATATTTAAATCAATAGAAGACAAAAGGGTAGAAGTGAAGAAGGGGGAGGGGGGTAATTTTTTAATGTTATTGATTATTTACGTGCAGATATCTACTCTTTTTAGCAGATACGTATTGGTGTTTTTCATGGTAAGTACTAGGTAGATATTGTGTCAGGATAACTAATGCTGTAAGGTATTTAAATGAAAAAATAATGTAAATAAAATCACATTTATTTATTTGTACTTATACAGCGTTTCAAATGACGACGATCAACTCTATTGGCACTTCAGTAACCCTCGCCTTGTACTAAAGTGTTGTTTTTACCGCCGCCCTAAGTGTTTGAAGCGCAAATTAAGTCGGTGGTCGTCATTATTAATCACATAAATAGCAGAATATACTAAAATATTCTTCAATACCTATTTATAAAAGAGAATTATTACACAAAATCAATCACAGCATCAGTCTTCATTTTTTTATTAAGTACCTATTTGGTAAAGTATTCTTTATTGATTCATATGACAAGATACAATCACATTTGGTTTTAGTACGTACTACCTAGTTAGATAGGTGGGTTACTTATATAAATAAAGTCTTATTTCTAAATAGATTCTCATTAAAAACAACAAAGAGTATAAAAACACTTACACGATTTCAAAAAATAAGATGATGATCAACTCCATTTGCACTTTAGTAACCCGCGCTTTGTACCAAAGCGTTGTTTTTACCGCCGCCCTAAGGTAATACTTCCATGATAGATAGCTGATGTTGGTGTCGCCATCTATTGCTTAAAGTTGGCACTACTATGACAACTGGTCGAATCGTAATACTTCCATGATAGATAGCTGATGTTGGTGTCGCCATCTATTGCTTAAAGTTGGCACTACTAGGACAACTGGTCGAATCTTAATTACTCTTATTTAGGTTGTCTTACCGCAGATTAATTAATAGTTGTGTTACTCTGATTAGTTATATCACTTCGAAAAGTACATACACTGCCGTCTGTCGAGTTTAGTTCTCATTTTCAGTTACCCTAAACTAAACGCGAAATAAAAGTGGGCTCTCTTTTGCAGCGCTGGTGGTTAATTTTTTTTTTTTTTTTTTGAAATAACCATACTTACGCTTTTTACTGCAGGATAACTTTTATTCCCACGGGGAAATCAAATACAAAGCAGGCGTGGCTGCTACCGACCGATTAGTCGATTAAAAAGAAATCCTTTATTTTAAAAAATTATGGTCACCTCACAATATTAATGGCTGTTTATATGGGAAAATTTAAATGATCAATATCTTTGAAACTACGCAAAGCTTCTCCGTCACAAATTCAGGTTATCATTATCGTCCCCGTCACAAAAGTTTGAACACATTTTGAAGGTCGTAGATCATCAGGCAGCGGAGATACGTGTGTCCAGCCAACTTGAAATCAGGTTGGCTGGACATTAAGTTTTTATTGATTTCTCGTAAACCCTTACATGTGACGCCATAAATCAAACGTTATTACTGTCACACATTGCGTCACCATATGTTAGTAAAGGAACCATATTCGAAAAGGCTCCCGTTATTGAGATTCGGAAGTGCCAGCCAAAAGTTTTTTACGTAAATTCAAGCTGGCTGGACACAGATTTTTGCATTTTTCTACTAAACCGCTGTACGTATCACAAAACTTTTAGCTCGATGCCTGTCACAAATTTATGTGACGCCCGTTGATATGCAAAAAGTCGTCAAAATCACTTCCTTTACCGAGATTGAGAAACCAGCGAAAAATGGTTTTTCAAGCTGGCTGGACACGTTTTCGATCGATTATCTAAGATTCTGTAGCGTCACAAATTCTGAAATAAGGGTGTTTAGCCGTCACATAAACTGCCCTATTGACATAGTTATAAGCGTGCTATTTTGAAGATTTGTCCAGCCAACCTGAACTACATCTTTGAATTAGCTAACAGTCTACATCGGGGTCGTTGCTGTGGCTCAAATGGGCCAGCTAGATAGAAACTAACTAGAAGCTTACACACTCAACCGATGATGCTTAAGGACGCTGTTACAAATGGGTAGTCAAATCATTACTTTTTTACACAAAATTAAGTTTATTAAATAAAATGCTTTGCATTCTTAAAATGTTTTTGGCCAAATTGTTGATATATGTACATGGTACTATTCTGAACTATAAATATAATTTTAGCTAGGTACAGTTTCTCAATAAATGTACCGGAGTGAAATTTTTTACTTTGGTACATTTATTGAGAAAACGTACCTATTTAAAATTATATTTTTAGTTCAGAATCGTACCATGCACATCTATCAACAATTTGGCCAAAAAAACATTTTAAGAATGCAAAGCATTTTATTTAATAAACATACTTTTGGGTAAAAAAGTAATGATTTGACTACCCATTTGTAACAGCGTCCTTAAAGCTACGGTTTCCTAGCCGCAGTGACGGCTGTCTTAAAAATAATGACAGCGGCAAATATTTAAATCGTTAGATTCGCCCTATCGCGTCAAAAGATAGTCGCATTTCTGTTTAGTGTTGACACCTCTGACACGCAATAACGCAGTGACTGCATGTTAAATGCTGTTTAATAATGTGTGAGTTCACAGTATGGACACTTTTTCTTGTGACGGCACGGTGAGGGCAAATCTAGTAATTTAAATATTTGGTTCAAACATTAAGTCAAACCCCGCCCGGTTCGACTTAATGTCAAATACTGGTGAAAATTACAGATTTTCATGACGGCCGTATTGCTAGGAAACCAAAGCTAGTGCGTCAACCATACTAACGATAACGAAGTTACGCCCCACGCATCTTCCGTCAGATGTGCGACCACCCTTAGTTCATTAATTATCACTGAAAACTGCTCGAGTATTTTGCTGCTGCCTGTGCTGACCTTTATAGCATATTCTTGTTGTCATAATAGAAAGGTAGACTGGTTTCAAAATAATACAAAGAGATGCGGTAAGTATCCTTTATTTACCATCAAATTACGCACCTTAAATCTATTTTATTTAACTATATAAAACTGGCTTATTACATGAAAATGATGGCGCTACATCGTGTGATAGTATAAAGAAAATTATCTATGCAACTACTAAATCTATTTAATAAAGGAATCAGTACTAATCATGACATTTAAACATGATTATTTATGTAATAATGTATTACTATATTTATTGGTAGGTATATAACAGGTCGCGTTTCCACCGTGCCCGATGTAATGGAACAATTCTTCAGCTAACGCGGTCATGGAAACGGGTCCTTAGATGCCTTAAATATGTGAACTTGTACAAACTAATTAGTGATAAAGTGTTCTGAAGGAAGAAAAGCAACAGTTGACGATTATTAACTTTTAATTACAAGAATTTAGGCTCATATAAATAAGAGATCCGCAAGATTGAGGTATCGTACGATTTTCCCGCAGAAATGATGTATATTTCATAAGTAAAAATCGTAAATGCGATCTAACTACAGGAAGCCAGTTAAATAATAACCTACGGTTAACTGTTACAATCGATGCGATCCACTTTCATGTGTAAAAATTACGTTTCTTACGCCAAAACTAATCCCGCTTATCTAACATTAAAACTGACTAGACGTAAAACTGAGACTGCACACCGGGCACTGAGCCCTCGAGAAGGAACGGCGGCATTGTCTTAATATTTACTCCAAAGCGAACATGACATTTCCGATGTAAATTTTATGAAAAAATATACAAATTGCATAACGGTAACCTTAACTATAATTTAGCTGGGATATATTTACAATTAATTGTCATACACGGTAGTATTTATAGTGAGAAAACATCATGTTTTTACTACAAATTCCAGTGTTATGGCTGGAAACAAGAATTTGAAGAAACAGGTTCACTAAAAAGATTACATTGATTGAAAGAAATTGCTTTCGGGCAGTTAAAACGCGACTTATGCTAATAGATATATATCGAGATATATCAATAAACTATAGAAATTTGAATGAAACTGACTCAAACTAGGGCCAGGCTTAGTTACTTTATAATATATTTTTATAGTTTATTTATCGATCTCGAAAATTTTACAGTAGGTAACTAAATAAAAATATTAATCCAATAGAAAAAAGAATTGTGACTATGTCTTTCAATACATATCTCATTAAAAAACTAAAATTACAGTCTAAATAGGGTTATCCAAACATAGTCTCTAAAATATGAATAAATGCAACAAATATACAAAACAAATTAATGAAAACAAGTCACTAACTGGTTTTTCACTCGAGAACAAGTTCAATCAAGAAACTATTTAATTCTAATATTTATTTAACCAGTGGTACTCCAGTTGTTATTCAAAGTGCACGCATTACGTCGAATATGTGATCCAACCAAAAGTTGGGTTAATAATTTAGCTCTTAATCAATATTGCACTTATATTTCGATGAAATCATACCTCCCTAGTCTGTTATATGTTAGTACTATCTAGGGCTCTAATTAAGGAGTACCACAGCATCACGCCCAAACCTTTGACAATGTTTATAAGTAAGCTAGTATAAGAATATTATTTGTCAAAAGTTTGAAGCAATGATAATCATCTATAGTAATAAGGATTGTAAGATTTGAGTATTCGACGCGGGCTGTAACTGTCCGCCTATTAACTTTAATAATTAATATTTTAATCAGTAGAAATCATCATTGTTAATTAGGCAGCTAAGTTTAGCGGCACGGTTCAAAGATAATCAAGAAATATTGCTGACTGCATCTGCGACGAAACACGAACATTGCTTATGTGAGTTTACCACCTGGTATTTGAAAGGAGAATAACAACAAAACTAGCTAACACTGACAAACTCTTGTCAACTGCAGTAATTGGCTCACTAAAATAACAACAGCCAATCAAATTACTTACAGTGAGTTTGAATGTCTTTTAGTTAATTTTGTGTTCATTACCCCTTCAAAAAGCAGGTGTACGTCTATTCTTTTTATTCTTTTACTCACACATTTGCAAAGCTCCTATTACGTTTACAGAATTGCAGTAGTTATACATACATTTTTATTAATACTACAAAATTACTTCGAAATTGACGGTCTTTACACAACAGTGTGTACTAGGCCTTACAATAATAATCGAAAATTGTAATACGTTTTCATAATTCGTCATTAGTTTTCAAGTCATAAGGTCAAAGTTATCATTTTCTGAATGAAGTGTTACAGTTTCATCACTGAATCACGGATATATCATTAAGTTTCTGCACAAAATTTGATTCATTTCATGTGTGGTCTTGATAACATTCGATAAGACCTCATAACACTATTAGAACATTAAAATCTCATAAAATTTCTTTATTATTTACGATGTTATCTGTCCAGTGGCAGGTTTCCTACTAAAAACTCTTGTGTTTGTCTTTTTAGCACTATTCACTGGCCCTGCGGCCTTACTCGGCACAGTTTTTGGCCTCAAACTGGGTATTTGTGACACTCTAATACCTATTGCAGTTTTCTGCTTAGGGGCTGAAGACACTTGGGCCTTCGGTTGCCCTTCGAATGTAGAACTTCTAATAAGTTTCGGAGGTTCAGTTTTATCGGGTTCTATCCAAACCTTCTTTTCAGCTTTTGCTGGCAATTTTTTCGCTTGTTCTACTTTTTTCCATAGACTAGCTATTTTGCTTTCTATGTCTTTGGAGTTAGTTTTAGAAGACTGTATCGAGTTGACACTAGAGGTGCTGCCTTGTCGAGAACTTCTCGATGCTATTGTGATGGTCTTTCCACTTTCATTGCTTTGCAAGCTGTGGTTGGAAGGAGAGTTCTTCATGACCGGCTCGGGTCTCTTAGTGACCCTGGATGTGGAAGGCTTGGGCTGACTTTGTTTAGCCGGAGGTGGTCGAGTACGATTGAACTGTGGCAGTCTTGAAGGAGATGTATTGTTTTTGCTCGGTACGGGAGCCTTAGATGGCCGAGGGACAGTAGTCTTTTTGTCAGGGACAGAGACTGGCAAGTCCTTAACCGGCACAGAACTCTCTTCCTTCGTGAACGTTCCTTGACGTTCTAGAGGTATCGGTTTCGTGGCAACAGGAGGAATACATATAGGTTTCTGTTGCAACTTCGTGGGAGACTTTGGAAGAGACTTTTTAGGGGAAGTGTTTGCGCTTGAAGCCTTAGAAACTGAAGGTTTTGGCGTTTTGGCACTTGTGTGGGCTTTGACGGGGTTCGTGAGCTTAGGAGGAGCACTCTTAGGTGCTGCTTTAGTATGAGGGGCTGCGGGATTCTTTGTAGCGGCGGGTACGTTTCGTCTATAAGGCGACACATACATCGCCTTCTTTCTCCCTCTAATAGCTTTAGGGATATCATTTTCCTTTTCTAAAGAATCATTGGAGTCAAGACTTTCATCGCGTCGAGCTGGTTTGATTATCTTCGGCTTCGGGCGAGATGTCTCCGGGTCAGATTCAGACTGCGCCCTATCTTCAGAATTACTATCTCCCTCATAGCTCGCGAAGTCACTGCTGCTTGGGTTCTGGTGCTTATCGCACTGCATCTGCATCGTGCGTTTATATGAGGCCGTCATTTCTATATTCTTAAGATTGTATACGACGCACATATCGACCGCGGCAGGACTTTCGATGACAGGCAAGTAGTTCCTGAAGCTCTTTGTGTAAGTTTGCATCTGAGTGGAGTTCAATTCGAAGTCATCTTCGTTATGTCCGCTGTCAGTTTCCCGTGAGAACACGTCATCGTCCTGTCTGTCGTCTGATATCTGTTGGTGGTTCAGCTCGTTGGATGACAAGCTGTCGTAGCCCGTCGTAGTCTCGACGTTTTCGAAGTTCGCGTCTTTGGTTACGAACGTCGGTGAAGGAGGGATGTCTTCGCTTAGCGTCCGCGTACGGAATCGCTCGGCATCCTCCATTCTTTTTTGTTTCATTGTCTTTTTGGCGGCCAGTCGTCGTTTTAGGCTCTCCAAGTGCGGGTCGACGACTTTCTGTGGTTCTTGCGGTAAGATGGTGTGTATGTCAACAGTTTGAGTTTGGTATCTAGCTCTGTCTTCCAATCTCCTCTGTTTGGCGCTGAGTTTCCTTCTGGACTTTATCTCAGACGTCGCCGTGACGTACTCATCAGATCGGTCGCTTTCTGACTTGGTCCACGTAACGAATTCTTCTTCTACTTCGAGTACAACGTCACTATCGGCTACCGTATCGGTGATCGTGTACGTTTGATATCTGTCCTTAGATACATGTCTCTTTTCTTTGGGCGTCATGTATTTCGGATCCCTTTGTCTCTTTGGCGTTGATTCCACGCTGCTGATATCGGAAGGTATGGGCGTGCAGTTTTCAGATCCCGACGGAATATCGGTGACTACATTCAAAGTATTGGACACACAATCGTCATACATTTGTTGTGCAGTCGTTGGTTCATTTTCCATCGTTGATTCTGCGATTTCGTCGAACAAAGATGGCGGATTGACCTTGTCGAGGTCATGGAAGACGTTAGTGAAGGTGCTGCAAAGAGGGAAGTCTTGAACAGGCTGCTTGAAGTCAAACACGATGGGTATGCGATCCCTGACCTCTGCGACTTCCGACACTATACTGGAGACGGATATCATGCTGCACTCCATGTCAATGTTGTCCATTTCAGAAGGAGGCTTTACATTATCGAGGAAACTAACTGGATTGCTGTCCAAGTGTTCAGAGCTGCCTTGGTTCATAGAATTACTGAGAGCTCGTTTGACCATTAAAGCGACCGGGAGTGATTTTTTCCGACTTTTTTGCGATTTCTTTGAGACTTGAGAAGTTTCATCCCAGTGTCCTGACGCGCTAAGAGACAGCAAGCTGCCAAGGTTTGACGGTGGTTTGACATTGTCGAGGTCAAGAGATGTTAATGACGTCACGCTAGCCTCCATACCGTAGTGAGAACTTTTTAGTTGCGCGGCGAGCCGAGCCGCTTCCTTCTCTATAGCAGCTGAAAGTATCGAGTCAAACTTCTGTTCACCGTCGTCCACTAAAGATGTGAAGCTCGGTTCAGGCACACTGTCCAGCATCAATCGTTCAGCTTCTAACCTGCTATCCATCATCATTACTAACGGAGACTGTGGTATATTTCTGTCTAGTTCCAATTTGTTCGTTAAATCTGGACGTGAGAACGACATGGTGGGTGCTTCGCTCTTTTCGAGTAGATCGGGTAACATCATGGCATGATCAGCGACTTCGCTATGGATTGAGGATACCATGTGTACAGAACCGCTGATGGTAGGGAACGTGACGTCATCAGGACATGTGTTGTCGTTCCATGTGTCAGTGCTTCGTTTAGATACGTCGTCGATGTGTAAGGGAAGGTCTTCTAGTGGTTTTATGTCAGTGCACTTGATGTCAGTCCATTCGAGTTTGTTCTTGTTCTTACTGTGTCTGGTTAAAGTGCCTCCGTCGCACGCATCGCGCGGATGTTCGCCGTCGCTCCATTCTCCATCTAATACATCGGCGTAGGATTCATTGGAGCGGTTGAGTTCGTCAGGCGGTTCTGATTCCAACGTTGTGTTGACTGATAGCGCCGCGAGACACTCGTTGGAGCGTTGTAACGTGGTTGAACCTGACATGTCAGGTGCAGAATCAGCCGTGACGTCACGTTCATCAACGTCGCGGCCGTGTGTGGTGACGTCAGAGCCAGGTGTGGCGCGGGTGATGAGTTCCCCCCCGCCTGCGGGCGCGCGGGCCGCAGACGGCGGGGACACGTTTTTTGTCGGCGGCCGCCGCGCCCCTCTAGCCCCGCCGGCCCCGCGAGTCCCTCCAGCCCCGCGCGCGATTACTTCCTCTAGCAACGCACGTGCTGGCCCCATTCGAGCTAGAGCACCTCCCCCACCACCGCCACGTCTTCGTCTGGACGCTTCCAGTCTATCATCACTACGCCCTCGTCTCCTTGCTCCAGAACTATGCGCACTACCACTAGCTCTTGACATACCAATTCTCACACTACGTTCAAACACTTCCTGGTCAGTAGACCCAAAGGAGTCGTTGCTAAGCGATGAAAGTGATGTGCTGCGCTCGAGTCGCGGCGACGCGTGCGACAGCGACGTCCGCACGTCTGGGTCGCGCGACCGTCGCCGGCGAGGGCGACTGTTGCGGACGAGGGCTGGCAACTCTGGCTCGATATCACGGGACCTTAACGGCGCACGGTCCAGTGAACGTGGTACACGATCACGCCTTATGGTCTCAGCAACGCCTTCAGCTGAATGAGCTCTGGTTCTATCATCAATAGCATACTTAGCTCTAGGGTTGAAACTGGACAGTCCAGCTTTAACGGTCTCTTCGAAGATCTCGCGGTCGGTGGACCCGAATGAGTCGAGACTGAGTGATGATAAAGAATCGTTTCGCGCGAGGTTGGCAGCGGCAGCGAGACGCGGTTTGTCTCGTCTTTCAGCCTTGACTGGCAGACGACTTTCGTACCTCCGACCTGTAAAATGACAATATTTAAAATTATTTTGAAAACAAATACTTTCTTCTGGACTAAAAATAAATTTCTAACTTAGGGTGGCAAGCCTGTGTGACGTTAAAATATTGCACGAGACACGCTCATATTTGCAGAGTCATGCATAGCTATAAAGTACAGATCCACTTCGGTCAATACAAAGCCACCGTAGGCGTCGTGTTCGCGACATCGCAGCGTGGTACATACCATACTTTTTATATCATAATACAGTCAACCTTAACCAGGGACCTTGTTAAATTTTACGAAGCACGTAGCAACGTCAAAACTGACGCGATTACAACGTAATAAACAAGTGATAAAGACAGTTTCCTCTCCAACTTTGCTGTGCCCGAGAGTTCATAAGCATCGTGACTTTGTAAAACTTACCACGTAAGTTCATAAAGTAAAATGCAATAAATATATTTTAAGTACGAGCTGATCCGACACGTCCTGTTCCAATTTCAATCATTAATTGAAAATTCCCATAAAAAATGCACTTTCAGTTTTTCCAATTTTCCCGGCAAATTTTCCATTTTTTCTCATCATAAGAATCTTCCTCAGACTTCAATGCTTATTTAAAAAAAAAATTCTAGCCGTTCTCGAGTTTTGAGCTTAGCAACACATTTAGCAACTGATTTTAATTTATATAGATTATACCCAGTCGTTACTATGGCATATTCAGTTTCAGTTAAAGATCGGGTTTTTAGAGCGTTGTTTGTGACTCTGATCTTTGTGTCGGGTCTTTCTATGCTCGAGGTATGACAGCTCAGTATAAGTGTGGCACGTACCGTCAGACGGCGCGGGCGGGCGAGGCGGCGCGGGCAGGCTGGCCACCTTGGGCGGCAGCGGCGGAGGAGACGCGCCCGAGCGCGACGAGCTGCCCGAGCGGCTGTGGGACAACACAACCACCATAATTATACATTTTGTCACATATGTATGAAATAGAAACATAATCATTTTATTCGCTTTAATACAGTGTGTATCTATCAGAAAGGTGTGGTCAAATTTAAGGGTGTGGTCAGACCATCAAACTGAACAACTTTCTCCATGGGACCACCAACATCGTAATCGAGAAAAAATGATCAGCCGTCCCATTCATTGGGGTCGTGTAGGTATTGAAGCTTTAAATGCTGGTATTTATTCTCGATTACGATGTTGGTCCCATGCACAAAGTTGTTCAGTTTGATGGTCTGTACCACATACTTAAATTTGAAGACACCTTTCTAAAACACCCTGTGTATGTATACAGAATATATGATGATGGTAAAAGATATTAACAGACAGCTGTGCTGCTGGACAGTTTGTTGCGCCACTTCTTCCCAGCTAAAGCACTAGGAAGTGGTGAAGGGCGGGCGTTTTGGGAGCCATAAGTAACTTTGACGTTTAATAATTGCTCTTCAATAAGTCTCACTAAGGGCTCCACAACTCAGTTACTCGGTAATATGAGTTGTGGGAGTCAGATATGCAGTCGCTCCAGGTAAAATACTGGTATTCCGCTGCATCTGGTTACATTGGAAGCCAACCCCACCATAGTTGGGAAAAGGCTAGGCAGATTCATTGACTCCTTTTTTCTCACCTGTCACGGATGTTCCTGGCGAATTCATGAGACATTCTGACAGTCTCCGTGGACGAACGCAAGTATGGCGGCAGTGATCTCTGTAAAAACAACGTTACATTTAGTACAGGAATCTTCGTCAGTCTCCTTTTTAAATCAAGTCTAGACACATACCTTTTGAAGCAAAAATATAAGAAGCAGAAATATATATTTAATTACTTGATCTAAAACCTGGCCATTTTATGAAATGTAAATAATTTTTGTTTTTAATTTTAATGTC
Organism: Cosmia pyralina; assembly: GCA_946251885.1. Taxonomy (NCBI): domain Eukaryota; kingdom Metazoa; phylum Arthropoda; class Insecta; order Lepidoptera; family Noctuidae; genus Cosmia; species Cosmia pyralina. The sequence continues at coordinate 25,198,743 of OX276351.1, forward strand.
AGAACCTGTCAGTTTCACATGTATAAATCGGTCTTACATGTGAAAATATGGCTGAATGTCATTCTGGAGATGACATTACGACGCAATATATAATGCTGAGTCGTTAAAGCAGATTCTGTCGTGCAATAAGCAGACAAAATTAGACATTTTGGATGTGACTGTACAAAATAATCGTATACTAATGAGCAATATTTTGTATATAATATTATCGTAATCACGTTCTCGAAAACAGCTCTAACGACTTCTTTGAAAGTTGCAATATTGAGATTTACGGGGGCGAAAAATCGATCTAGCTAGGTCTCATATCTGGGAAAATTCTTTTTCTCTATTTTCACCCGAGCAGAGGTCGGTCGCCCAGGTACTGGTGTTAAAATGATTTCAAATGTTCTTTTGTTATCAATACTTACGTATACTTCATCTCTGTACGGATTGATTGAGGACACGTCAGATGACGGACCCTTGTTCTTCACCACCTGAAAACAAGACATTTCATTGTTATTAATTTAACAAAAAGTTCAAGATTACTGCTAAAATACATAAAATTGCCATTTGAAATATACAAGGTATAGCATAAATAACGTACACTCGGCTACAGATCAAGCTATACATTTCCAGTTTACACTGACCTCTCATTGTAAGGAAATCCTATACAATGCGAGATCGGCTTATACTGGAAATGTATAACTTGATCTGTAGCCGTGAGTACCACCTCCTAAGGGCGCTACTATTACATTTCTAACGTGATTTATGAGCTAAATGTCCAACTTCGGCGCTCTAATTCTGAGAAACTGAAAGACTTCGACAACTTTGACTTATTGAGTGGTGGAGTATGTTATTAGTATAGTCCATAGCGGCCTTGCTTTTCGGATTTTTTTCTAAATAGCGACAAAATTCCGAAGCTAGTTTTTCATAAAATACGCGACGGCATTTGACAAACAACAATATAGTGCTTCATACCTTAGCGATGCCCTTCTGTATGCACTCCTCCAGCAAGTCACCCGCGTCGCTCAAATTAGAACTGTCGGACGTGTCGTGCGTGTCGTTTAAGTCGTTGGACGTCGGCGCGGGCGCCGAGTCGATGGATAGCGCGGACAGGTTCGAGTTGCTGCCCGCTTTCGATAAGATGGCGGGCGTGTCTTCCGTGAAGTATACTTTGCACACCTCGCCTGGGGTTTGAGTGCCTGAAATAGTATGAATTGTTACGTTTTTTACCCGACTACGGCAAAGCTAAAGGAGGGTTATGATTTAAAGAGGCTATGCAGGTATGTTCATCTGTTCCCTCAGAACTACTAGTCGTATTTTGGAGTCACACGTAATCTGTTCGATTTATCTCCTACCTAATTAACTGACATGTGACTCCGTATTTTTGATTTGTCTGTCTATGATGTTGTGACCTGTTTAGTTGGTGTTGGGTGTTAGTTTTTAACAGTCTTAAAAAAAAGAGGAGGTTCTCAATTTGGTTGTATTTTAAAAAAAAATGTTTTTTGCCTCAGTAGGTACCATCGAACAGATCTGATGATGAAGCCGGAAGGTAGGCACGGAACTCAGTAATAAAACAATGTATCCTAGCCAAGTTTGGGCTTATTGGAATTGGTAAGTAGGTACCACCACTACAAAGTGAAAAATAACTTTAATATCGGAAGTCGGTGTTAATAAACGGAAGTACAAAAACACCGGCTACCGAAAATAAAGTTATTTTTCTCTTTGTAGTGTTTTTGGAAGTCCGTTGTTTTTTTTTTTGTACAAAAGTTTTTTTCATCTCGTAATTAAATAATATTTTGTTTATTTATAAGGGGGAAAACCGTACCTTTCATAGGTTCACTAGCAACGAGGTTCGCTGAAGGCAATGTCCGGAATTGGTCTCTGTAAACAAAAAAAAACGACATTAATATGATTTATTTAGATACATCGATGCCATATATCCGAATAAGTATGATCAAATAAAAAGTTAGCTTACCTGTTTCTATTGTCCTGTAAGACGTCATCAGGATTATTGCTGGGCGATGAACTGCAGATCTCTTCTTGATGGGTAACTCTTGGTAACAGTTTCAGCGATTGCTGAAAAGAAACAAAAACGGAATGTCACAAAAAGATACAATTATGTACCTAAATGGAATGCGGAGCTAAGGACCACTTCACCCGTCTGTCGTTTCGCATAAAATGACTTTCCATCAGTGTTCAGTTTACCAGGGCGTTAATAGGTATTATCGTGGTTTAGAAAGAGATGGCCTGACGTGTCTGTCACTCGTGCCTGTGTAAGTTTTAGTAAAAAATCAGCTAAGGGCTAGTGCATACCTGGCGAGGCACAGCGCGGCGCGGTTGTCACTGCCAAACAAATATCAACGTTACGTGCCTAAAAATAATATTGAGAATAAATAACCTGAGACGCCTCATGGAAGTTTATTTCAACTGATATAAAGTCGATATTTGTTTGGCAGTGACGAATGCGCTGCGCTGCGCCTCGCCAGATGTGTGCCAGCCCTAACCAAGCCGAACCTTTTCTAAAATTCCCCATCAGATAACGAACTTTGTCACGTAGTACGAAATCAAGATACTCAGTAGAAAGACTGCTTGCTTTAAGCATAACTGGAACGTTCCGTTCGTTATACTTTTGACATAAACCAGGACATTCACGTTCACCAATGGAAATTTACAGACTTGAGTTTACCTTGGGCAGCTTAGGCTCATCATCAATGGTGAGACTGCTAAGACTGGTGGCTGCAGAGAACTGCGCCGGAGTATGTTCCACAAGGAACCGGGACACGCGCTCTTCGAACACTGAACCGACGCAGGCGGACTCTGAGGAATATAATTAAAAGGTTAGATATTTAACTTGTATCGTATGCTTGCAGTTTAATACTTCACCGAGAACGCGAGAATTGATAGGTTAGAGACGCAATATGCATAGCTTGTAGCAATTGTATGAGTTGTCGTTTATAATCTAACCACATATCTGTTTCAAGTCAGGTGGACGACAGCTTATGTACGCGGCCAAAACATCAGCTTGGTCGCCGTCGTCTTTGTCACTCATACCTGAGATAATTTCCTTCTAAAGCTGATATGTGTGTCATGTCATATTCACTCTCAGATTATGTGTTACTAGCTTCCACCCGCGGCTTCGCCCGCGTGGTTTGTCGATAAAAAGTAGCCTGTCCTTCCCCAGGGTTCATAGTACTTATACCATATTTCATCAAAATCGGTCGAGCCGTTTAGCCGTGAAAGCGTAACAAACAAACATACAAGTAATCAAATCTTTTCTCTTTATTATATTAGTTTAGATTATGAGATCTAACTAAAGTTTTACTAAAGTCTAACTAAAATTTCACAAGAAAATCAGTGTTCTGATTTTCTTGTGAAATTGAAGTATTTACTGCTCCATAATTCATTTATTGCTTTATCATTATAATTGTATGATTTCTATGTGTACCTTGAGGCGGCGTGGACAGCGCAGTGAGCGACTCAGGCGCAGGCGCGGTCCTCGTGCGCGGAGACAGCGGCGCGCTGGCGCCGGGCGAGTCCGGGATCTCGCTCGGAGATATGCAGCCTGAAGTTAACCGGCTGGAACAATGCAACAAATTAATTAATGTTAAGAAATTATGGCGTTCTAGAAGGACATATTATAGTGACCTTATTGGTGAAGATCTTCAGAAAGGTCAGGTGCGTAGTACTCGCACCCGGCGCGGCGTGCGTGTATGACCCAGATGTATGAACGTAAACGAGGCAAAAGGTTTATGTATGAAGGATGGTAGCAGGATGCGTTCTGTCTGCCTTCCTCCATGGGAAAAAAGCGCGAGATTATGCTTAAGCCCTGGTACGCACGGGCGACTTTCCCGCGGCGATTTTTTTATTGCACACTGGTTTTTCTAGCGCCGAGAGTTAGAGTAAATATGGATGCACTATGTTGGATTCTCAATGTTCGGCTCAACACTGACAGTTGGGAATCCAGTGCGCGATAAAAAAATCGCTCGTGCCACCTGGGCTATCAGTGTCGTTGCGGCGATATTTACTGGTTACTGTCAGCCTACATCATCCCATTGCTAGGTAAAGCTATGTCTTCCGTAATTTTTGCTAATGTGGACCATTACTTGTTGGTTTTGTCCAGAGATTGTCCCGCCATTTGTGTTACGTGGCTTATAAACATCCAACACGTAATCATTGCTTTCAGACACACGCGAGCAATACATATTTATGAACGTTCCTTAAATTTATTAATATTATTATAAATAAACCCCAAAATCTTCATTCAGCATCTCAATTTGGATAGATCTTTCATCGCGGCTAAAACAAAATCTTTTTCTAAAGAATAATGTAACTGAGCCATCGCTTACCTAACTTCAGACAGCACAGATCCCTGGTCATCTTGCTGCGAGCACTCTGGCAGGGAGCCGAGCGAGCTGGAGCGAGAGAACATGAGGGGCGTGTCCTCCACGAAGCGCTGCGGCGGGGGCGAAGTCCTGGCCGACGCGGGCGAGGAGCCCTCACACACTGACGCGGGTTCAGTTGCGAATGTTACTGCTTTGGAGCCTGAGAAGATATGGAAGGCGTTAGTTACTGTGAAAGTTTTTGTACTAATCTTGAATTCAGAATCATTTACATTCATTCTCACGTATTCAACAATTTTCTTTAGCGTTATGTAGTCAGAGACAATATTTATGTTCTTTTTCCAGAATTAGCTTGCCTACTGACAGGTTATATGAGTTCACGTAATTATTTATTTTATTTGACAAATAATTTAATTTAATGTTTTGTGTTGCTTAATGTAAATTATTTTGCATACTACCTAGTTAAGTTTTGTCTAACTGAACAGACAGCCGTGCTGCTGGGGTGTCTGTTGCGCCACTTCTTCTTCCCAGCTAAAGCACTAGGAAGTGTTGAAGGGCGAGCGTTTTAGGGGACTGTCTTATGTAACTTTGACGTTTGAAAAGTGCTGATTCTCAGCCTAGTTTGAATAAATTAATTTTGATTTTCATAGTTAATTTTTGAGAGAATATTTGTACTTCATAAGAAAAAAAAGTCCTAAGTAATGTATATTAGTTTGAATGGAATTGAAAGTTTGTCGTATTTATGTCGTATAGTTTGTGGTTACAAAACATTTTAGTTGATATAAGTCTATGATTCTGAATTCAAGTATAAGATTAGATGATGATGTGAATTAGAAGAATAAAGCATTAGATTTAGAGAAAGTTGAGAAGAAGTTAGGATGGTTACATTTTTGTGTTATCCCGTTGTCTTTATTTTTCCGTTAACATCATTTTCATTATTACTTGGGATGAAAAACAAGCGGTTACCTTCTTTGTCCTTAGCAGAACTGCTGGTACTTTGCTCGGGGGGGCTCGGCTCCACATTAATGGTCGCCATAGCGTTCCTCTTAGCTAAACTGTCTTCCTCAGTCGGTTCGCCAAGACTGCTCAAAGAGCTAACCCTCGAGAAGTACCCAGGTGTGCCTTCATCACAATAGTTCACCGGCTTCTCGGGACTTATCATTCCTGAACTGAACTTGGTATCGAAAACCCCTCGTTTTTCGGGAATCGGTTCCGGTACTGTGGTTTGAGGAGTTGTTGCTGCCCTATCGTTGTCATGATTCGGCGGGTCCTCGATGGAACAAGTGTCCTTTTCGTCTGAATGCGTCATCGCCTCAGGGTTCGGTTTAACGGTCGTCGCTGCTTTCTTATTGTCTTTGCCGATTACCCTGAGATCTGACATTGAGGTGGCTGTTGAGAAGATTGCCGGTGTTTCGTAAGGAGTGCCTTCTGTGGCGAAGTGTTTGATGGTGTCCTCGTGAACTGACGGGCCGGCAGGTTCCGACATATCTGACCCAGTCTCCGATTGATGTTCAGCATATCGTAAAGAGTAGTCCGTTGGCTGGTCCAGATCAGTCTCCTGGTAATCACCGTAGGTCGTAGGACTATCCTTCTTCGAATACTTTTTGTTTTCAGTCTTTGGCTTTTCAACCTCGGACTCGGTGTTCTTGGTCTCCGAGTACTTCCTACTGAAGTCTATGGGCTGGTCGCAAGAATCCTGGTCGACGTCAAAACCGGATTCTGTATAATTTGTTCTCATTTCTGTGGTACTTCTTGGCGGAGGAATTGGAGGTTGCGTGGGGTACCGAAGGAAGGAATTATCTTTGTGTTGTTTCGAGGTCGCTTTGAACGATTCGCCTGACATTTCACTCTTCATCAGGTCCTTATTTCTGGGCGTAGGTACTGGTACTTTGCCGGTGCGCGTGACTCTGTCAAACACGGAGTCCGAATGAGTGCTGGTGACTGAGTCCTTGCTTTCTGATCTGTTGACGTTACCCGCACTACCTGTGTTTGAACGGGTGACCAAAGCACCCTTCAGCAAAGTGTTACTGCAGCTCAAATAGCTCGCCAAATGTGCGCTGTGACTTAAAGATATTTGTGATGTTAATGTGCCCATGAGAGGTGAACTGGACGTCATCCTATGTCTTTCTAAATTCATGGCGATTTGCCTTTCCGTGGCCGTGAAGAGGTTCTTCTCTTCTCTATTACTTGTTGAAGGAGATGTTGCTGGCTCAATATTGTCGCATGTTTCAGCCAAGTTTTGGTCTAATTCCTGCTCCAAAGCCTTTTGTTTTCGAGCTCCTAATGTTGGTAGAGCTGGTAGATTCATGTTTCTAGCTGTCGTGTCCAGGGATATGATGTGCGTTTTACCCGGTTTAGAATTGAGCAAATTTTTGAGGGCGGCACTAGAGCCCATCGCTATCATTTTATGCTTGGAGTGGATGAGACTTCTAAGCATCGGCACCGCTCCGTGGTCCCATAAGAACTGCTGGTCTTGTGGGCACCTCGCGGACAGGTTCCAGAGCGTGCCACACGAGTTACTGACCACAGTAAGACTCGGAGACTTGAGGTGCTGCAGTAAGACACTTAAACAATTTCTCTCCCGGAGAATTTGCCTGTAATCTTCGCGGACGGCGATGTGACTCGACACGTTCCTCATGATGCCACCTGCATTCTCCACTATTGCTAGTGTTTTTGTGGGCGAGTTGTAGCTGAGCATATCAACAAGGAAGCCCAGTGCTCCTTCAACGGAACATAAGGCTACTTTGTTCATAGAGCAGTGAGCTGTCAAGTTCCAAAGGGCGGAGAGGACCGACTTCAGTGTGGCCTCTTTTTGACACGTCATCGCCGCTTTAGTCAGACCTTTGACAGCTCCCACTTCTCTTAATACTTGTTTGCTGTTGGTATCTGCTCTCCAGGAAAGGTTTCGCAGCACAGCTGCTGTTACCTGTAACATGAACACATTATACGTTATTGCGTTATGTAAAAATAAATAAATTTAAAATTATTGATTTAAACGTAACCCTTCCTTAGCAGTTGGGTAAAAATACTATACAATACAAATCTTGTTTTACATACCTGTCGCATATCATCATTGGGTGACTCCAGCTGCTCAACGAGAGCTAGCATGAAGTCTTTGAAGGAGCACAACAAGGACTTGTTGTTGCCATCTCCGAAGGTGAGGTTCGTTAATGTCATTCCGGCGTACTTCCTCATCGTCAAGCACGTGTTGTCATCAGTTCTGCTGCCGTGTGCCGCCTGGTCGCCGCTCACTAGCGCAGCCAGCGCCTGCAGTCCTCCCAGCTGACACACCACATGCCTGTGCTCCTCGTCAAACGACAACTTCATCAGAGCTGCGACACTCTGACTCGGATGCTTAGTCGCATCATCTTCTATTACTTCCTTCCCTTCTTTTCTCATTTCCACGAGGTCTTCTAATACGTAACAGTATTCTCTAACTTGCTCCAACAATCTCCAGACTCTGGCTTCTCTTCGCCCTGCCTTGTCGTCAGTCTGTGTGTGGATTATATTACGAAGCGCCTTCGCCGCGCGGTCTCGAGTTTCTCTAGGGACCTTCGAATGTATTAACTGTACTAGTAACGGAATACATCCTGCTTGGCGCATGGCGATGCAACTTTCAACAGATCTGCTCATATCTAATAAAGGGCCGCTCAAGTCAGCGTTGTTTTCTGGTGACAAACTTAAAAGCGAAATTAAGGAACAAACGCATTCCATCTTATTTTCTAAGTTAGACGAAGGTCTCGTTCCCTCTGCGGAACCGTTACTAGAGAAACTGCGAACGCTGGCGGAGTCATGACCTGTCCAGACATCGCGTTCTCCTGGCCAGGTCCCCCGGTACAGCTGGGAAGCTCTTTTGTCTCGCTCACTCGATCGTGCCGCACTTTCTAACCCATAATGTAGAGTACTTCGGTAACTTGTTCTATGTGGTCGATCTTCTGAACTGGAGTAAGTGGAAGCCTGGTTTTTCTGTGGCCTCTTTGGCAGGGCTCCAGCCTTCTTTTGTGCTTGACTGTCGTCGCCTTCGACATCATCGTCCAGGAAGTTCGGATTTGTGATATCACTGCGTTCGTCGAATTCATCGGGCGACGGCGAGTGGTCGAGGAAGTGCGGCTTGGGGATTCGGCATTCGATGTTCGACTTGGACGGCGGTTGATAATCTTCGTCAAGAAAATGCGGGCGGCGAGAGAGAAGGTCGGGCTCTAGGGTCTCTAGTTCAAGGGTGAGGTCTCGCGAGCGCGCTTTGTCGGATGTCTTTGGAGGAATGTGTTTGGGGACGATGTTGGTTTTGGTATCTTTTGGGTCGGGTAAGCGGCGCAAGTCAGGCGAAAGAGGAGAGGACGCGTCTAGAGGCCCGTGAGGGGGTTCGCTCGAAGTGGAGGGGGTGCAGTCTTCACTTGCCGAGGGTCCGGAGTCAGTTAACGGTGAATTCGAGGAGTCCATGCTGCTCCAGGGATCTACCATCACTTCGTTCTCCAACTGTAACAAATGGAAAAATAGTAATTTAAATGTCACGCCGTTTAAGGGCAAAGAAGTCAAGGTTAAGGACTCCTAGTAGTGATGTAATCAGCTTAAGACGAATGGTGCCCGAAATTACCAGTACACTTAAATTACACGTATGGTCAAGGCCAGTCGGTCGCAGTGTAACCGAGGTGTACTTAAGATTGTATTTATTTGTGGACGGGTTAAAATACCGGTTGGCCTCACTCGAAAAAAGTACGCACGTGCGCGGGGCGAGACCATGCGTGCAATATCCTTAATTACCGGAGTGGCAAGGCAGGGGCGACATTGTGCCAAGTTATTAAATAAACCTTAGTCAGAAATGCTACGGTTACTACATTAACAGTCAACAAGGCGAGTAATAACGGAGTTTGAATACGTAATGTGATGCGTTTCAATAATGTGTAGTTAACGGAAAAATTAATCATTGATTTCAAGGAAAAATATGCATATTTGTCAGTCTATTTAACAAGTTTTATCGTGCGGACGTTGTGGATGATGTTGCCAAATAAAAGCATAATTCTTAATTAAGTAGTACAAATATGGAGTCGCATTATGTCTGTGTGTCACGTATGACCACCCGTATGGGGCTAATGCGTATAACATTGCAATGAGTCACAGTCTACAATGTAATAGTGTTACAGTCCTACAGCTTACATCATATCGTCCTATTAACGAGTTCCCCTTGGATGGCTAGTTTCATGAAACGTAAGATCTGTATGATTGAATCAGGTCAGTTAAATTAAGATGGGAATATTACAAGTTCGGACGTGGCATAAGAATTTATAACACGTAAGTTTGGTCGTTGTAAATATGCCAATTTGTTGTTTTGATTGGACTACCTACGAGTAGTTGAGGGGCGTTTGTACCTTAATAGTTGTTTTGGGGAAGTTTGCGTAGGTAAAATAAACACCGAGTTAGTTAGAAGAAACGGTTGCAAATAATGCATGTTCTTCGGATAAAGTATTTGTATATTTTTTTTTTTGTTTTTGGTCGAGATGAATCTGTGCTACAAGAAGCTCACTTGGACGATATAATTTGCTTTCTTTGATGAGTTTTATATTCATGGTTTTAAAACCTGCCAATTTTAAGTTCAACAGCCTGAATCATGACGAACCCGAAAAGCATTGCCCCTTTCCTTGAGTGTCCAAATCAAGTGATTGTGTCATAGAGCATTGTCTCAAGTTACCACTGCCTATTGGCGCAGAGGCGGACAATGGCTAGACGAGGCGCTACCGTCCGGCCGGACACAATGGATGGCGCCGGCCATCACTAATTGTACTTTGTAGCATTCGATCCGACGCGAGTTGCCCCGGACGACACAGATTTGCATTTTATTATATTGCTGTTGTACCTATTTATTGGTTGGATGTTAAAATCTAGATTTTTCGTCATAAATGTGATCACGTCAGATACCTATAATTTGGAATAACACGAAAAAGATTTCAGTTACCCAGCAATAATTTTTATTTGGCACAGTTAACTTCGGAATATACTAAAAAAAATATGCTCGTACTAAAGCCGATTTCAAAGCCATAATCCCCAACATTAAAATAAAAATACTCTGCTAAAGTGTATCACGTTAAAAAATATTTCAGTCCGAAAGCTCCAGCCAATTGCAAAATTGTATACACCCATATATTTCTGAAGCCAAGTGAGATAAAGTAACCAGTTATACGAGAAACTTCACGCTGTATGATTTAAAGCGCATGAGTGGTTTGCACAAATTTATACAGATGTTGGTATTATATTCATCGATACAACTAACTATTGTAAATAACGCTTTGAATGGTTCAAAACAAAACCCAAAGATAATTAAAATTATGGCTACTATTAGACGACTCCTACGAATACTTACCAAGTCACTATCATTAGAAGTTGATACGTCTTCAAGAGGGTTTCCATTTTCCATATCGACACCAGAATCGTTGGGATCTCCCCTCCTCCTCATCATATCAGTCCTGGTAATGTCGTGGAAGTTCCGCCTGAGAGGATTGAATGCGATGCGAAGGTCAGTCGTGAAGTCATCGTATAATTTGAACTGGTTGGCGTTGAACTCCGTGTCGTTGTCCAGAACGTCATGGTCCATAGATCTCCTGGAGCGTTCAGCCCCTTTGCTCATGTAAGACACCTTGTAGTAGTCCCGCGAACTCATTTTGATAGCACTTTCGTTTTATCGTTTACGACTTCATAATGTTTAAAAGCTCCTAAAATATTTCGAACTTAGAGTATGTTGGCGTCGTTAGCCGAAAATACCATGTATTGGATACCACCATGTGCCGAATAGTAAGTGTACTTTTCGCACAGAATATAGTATTCGTAAATCATAGTAGCGAACACTAAAATCTCATTATAAAAGCGTTGCCCTCGAATAAACAAACCAGCACTGGATCGTGATTCGTGCCAGATTGAACGCAAAATAGGTCAGCTGTATGGCGAATTTAGAAGGGCTCTCATGGGAGGCGCAAGTTTAAAAGTTTTATTATAGTGGTCTGTAATTTTACCGTTCTTTTATTTGGAGGCAAGCCAGATTGTGACGATCATTGTATAGTATACAAGTCGAGTCGATGTTTTTCACACATCCTCTTAAAATAAACTTGTGAATGAAAATTTTATGTAGTAACAATGAAAACTGTAGAATTTCTCGTGTCTTTTTAATTGGGTCATGGTGAAGTTAATTATGAGCACCGTAATCTGATTATTTACCTACATTCTATTGTTGTAATGGTGAGCGGATTAAACTGAACATAGTATAAACATTTCTCGTTAACATGGACTCGTATATTTTGGCGCACAGTTGGGAAGTACACGCCGCTCGTAAATGTCTTGTAGAAATAGCGTTATCTGTTTATATTGGACTTATTCAAGGCTACATGGAGTATACATTAAGAAAAATGTCCGAGACAATATTTATACTGTGCTTCGCTTTCATTATGATAAAGTGAATCAACATTACGAAGAAATTATCGAATAATATAAGCAGTCAAATTTTTTTATATTTCAAGGACTTAAAATTTTTACAGCAAGTAGGTCATATCTTCTCAATACATTGAGTATTGATAAAATACTCCACTACTTGCAGTAAAAAAATATTGCATTCCACAATGTGTAGACTTAGATATGGTAACTTAAAATTTAATGAGATCACTATGGACCCCGTCGGGCACAACAAAATAGTAGGAAAGGAAGAGAAGGGTAGGATGTTGAGATTTCGTTAGCATGGCATTTAAATTTTTAAGCTAAAAATAAGCACCAATCTACCCAGTGGGTATATGGCGATTTACTTTACGATGTACAACGCCTTATTCATATTACACACAGTAAGAATCAATTATTGTGCGTGCAGTTTGAAAACCTTGCGAATAGATAACACTAATTTGTAAGTTTTAGTTCTATATAATTGCCCTTAATTGGTCCGAGCCGGATTCGGATACAACGACCACAAGATTTTGAATATAACAAACGAAAGAAAAACGCTTTACGTTGTGTATATTCTGTGCATATCTACATAAACTCATTGATATACATATTTAACAACAATGAAAAAGAGCATCTGGCATCGGCAGTTACTAGGAAATCTTGGGATAGTAAGCAATGCTACTGAAATGTGTCTTTAACATAAGAACTTAGGTGATTCATAAAATTGTTACGGTTGCGTAGAAACCTAAACCATGTAGTCAGGAAAATAAATTGTTAAACAAATTGATTACCAAATTGTCCGTATATATTCAAATCACAAATGTCACAGACACAATGTCAGACGAAACTAGCTTAACAATACATTTTCCTGACTGTACATTTTCAAAGTAGTTTTGGATACTGTAAAATTAATGCTAAATATCGATGCAGAAATCACTTCTTGGCCCATTATAAGAGGATACAAGATCCGAGAGGCAGTCGATGAGATAAGTGACAACTCAGTTGAAACAGAGCTCTGGCAACGAGCCAGTCAACCAGAACAATATTAGGTATTGCACTGACAAATTCGGAAATTTTCTTCAACTAGCAAATTCGTGAATGAAACGTTTTGCATGAAATAAAAGTAAACCTTGACATGTTTTGATAAGATAATGTTGTTGTTGTTGTTGTTGTTTGTGATGTGCATTGAGAAATTGGAGAACTATAAAAACAACTCCGACTTCTATGTCGATCTTGTTTTCATAACAAAATTGGTTTCGAAGAACTTCCATCTCCATAAGCCAGTTCTCTAGTGTGACATCCATGTGAGTTAAGATCTTAGTAGTTATTCCAACCACCCTCGACCCAGTTCCCGAGCGGTGCTTTGACGGTTTTTCGATGGCTCTTTACTCCGCGGTTTCAAGCCCCTTTGGAGAATCAATGATCATGTTGCAAATTCTAACTTTACAAATGATGTGGAAACGTTTTGTTTTTGTTTGGAAGTTGAAAGCTTAGTTGAAAGTGATGATGATTTATGTGTAGAAACTACTTGAGCTTAAAGATCGCGTTGAAGTGAATATAGAGGCAGGATGTTAGATAATCTCTGAGTAAGAGAATTTTCCCTGAATACATCTTGCTTTGATCAAGCCTCATTAATATAATACCCGGCGCCTCCACCACTATGTGAAGGCCCCGAACCTCACAGTAGGAGATTAACTGAACTACTAAATAATACCAGAGGGACTCTAGTTATATGGGGCTGATGACCTCTGTATTTTAAGCTTCAGTATAAATTATAAAACACTCCTACTAAATTAATTCTATGCCGATCCTTCACCAGATTCTATAATATGTCATCCTATCAAGAAAACGGGGATCGTTTTCTTGACAGAAGATATTCCTTAGTTGAATGATTGAATGTTAGCCAGTATTATATTAAAGATGCTTGATCAAAGCATCAATGCTTTACAGTAGGTACTTAGAGAAACAGCGTATTCTGTGATTCAGTTAGGCAAAAAGTTAGGTACCATACAATGATCAAAGCAGAGACTGATTCTAACAGCTGTTAGCACATCTAATGACACCGACAAAAATGGGGAAGGATGAGTCAAGTCATAAAACGAACAAGGCGTTTACTAAATACGGTCTATCTGCCATGGTGGGCGAGGGATTACCAACTTATTGATTGAACCCATTGCTTTCCAACCAGTAAACTTTTTAGGCTATAAAGCCGTAAAATTCAAGGTGACACCCAACATAAAAACCATAAACAAACAGTTGACCAAAATCAGTTCGGGTCGTTGCACTAGCGTTGCGTAAGTGAAAATATTAGCGAAGACCGTTCCGAGCGATTACGTCCACGAGGTTCTATATACACAAGCTGTAAAGTAGCCGCAAAACCCGAATCTGGGCAACAAAGTACCCGAATGGTCTTTACACACAAATAGGTTAGGAAGTTGGAACTTACCGTTAACGCCAGTTTTGCAACTCTTTATTATACTACGTGGTGGAATAATTTCACGTTTATGGAAACCTATCGCAATAAATCACATTATGAAACGAGATTTGTTAGAATAAGTAGCTGTTTGTTCCCAGTGAGGCTGGAATTGCGATTTTTGGACGTTCTGCAAATGGTAAATTAATATTTTATAACAGAAGATGGCATTGGTGGATTGGTAGTTACGTACGATGGTAAAACAGGCAATAAAAACTGCCAGTCACTAAAAACAAACACTGCAAAGCTGCAAATAGTAATGATTAAACAACGGTTTTACCGTTTTACTCATTTGCATTGATTAATCTGGCCTGTAACATTGCGCGATTAAATACACTGGAAGCCGGACAAAAGCAAACATTTATAAATGCCAAATCCAATTATTCAACGACGAGGAACAATCACGGACTATCCAAAAATAATCATTAACGACTTAAATTGATAGCTTTTGTTATTCGACCCTCCAAGGTTTAACAAACAATCGTAGAATAAATCCTGCAGTGTTTCTAAAACCACATTGTGACAGAGGAAGACGTATGAGAATAAATGACAGATTTGGATCTGTGGCAACCGTACAGGAAGAGGGAACGTTAAAAATAGAATGCATATTAGTTTTCGAAGACGCAAAGTAAACCGCTAACGATTTAAACGATGCAATAATAGCATTTGGGGAAGCAGTAAATAAAACTGAATAATGAGGGTCCTTTATGCCTTGAGGATTCATATGGCTTTACTAGTAGGATGAATTCTGAAATAAAATTCTTAAATGGAATTTGGAATCTTCTAAAATGGTACTGCGGATGTTATTCCACTCGAGCACGATTGATGTTATTCAAACGTGAGAAATCTTTGCATGTAATGACACAATAATTATGGTATCACACAATACATCATAACAATTCTCGCATAAGGTAACGAAAAACAAAGATAATTTCATCAACAGACGTAACACCAAGTAACATGGAGCAGCGAAAAAAGATGCAACCATTAATCATTTCGAAGAATAAAACAAAACGAGAGCATACTCTCTAGCCATTAGGCACATGAAAGCAAAGCCACTTACAACGGTGAAAGTGTTATGGAATTTCGCGATGGACCCGGCCATTATTGTAATTGGAGTGAGACGATGCGTCTAGACCGGCATGGCAGAGTCGGCAGAGATGGTTGAGACCAGCGTGATGGATGGGGTGCAACGCTCGGGGACGTTCACCGACATCGCAGGTGCTTACTTAGAAATCAACGCGATTATAATTGGTCTATTGACGTCTTACATTTCATGCTTAATTACTTCGAATGAATTACCAGCTGCCAGCTTCAATCTATGTAGTTTTAGTCGTAGTAAAACGTGATACTTAGCAATATTTGTAACACTTGTATACTCGTATAAATACTGTCAAAGGTTAAACGTTGACTTCTAGATTATTACTTTCCTCATTGAATCTTAATTTCTTTCAATTAATCAGTTGTTATCTCGATGTCACATGCAATCAAATTATTTTCTCCACAATATCAACGTTATGGCCAAGTTACGAGTATGTGCCTCCAATGTCAACTAAATAGATAACTTCGATAAAGGCCATGCGCAATTTTATCTCCGGACACGAGCGACATTCTATGCACGATCGATGCATTTCTGGATTCTATTTTATGAAGCTTTTAGTATCAGCAGAGGCGATAATCGATTCGTTATCATTTGAAAGTCTTGAAATATTTCATACATCTTCTTTTTGCTTTTAGCTTTTCTGACTGGGCGTTTGATATTTACAAATGGCGATGGCCAGTGTCAAACCAGCGGTTAATTCAGCCAAACTAATACTTTTACATCATCAAATGAAAAGTATTCTCAAAGCGTTTTACCACGCTAATTAAACACGAGAAGTGCAACTTGCAAAGTGATAGGGAAGTGAAAGTGTAAGAATACAAATCTAGATTGGAGAGAACAAGATCTACCTACAAATAATATATCCGTTGGTAAACTAGGGTCTTCCGTTCATTTAAAATTACATAGAAGAATCAAAGGGAAACATTTCCACATTTACTTACTTTATAGATAAACAATCTGTGATGTTCAACAAAACAACGCTATACTGAATTAATTTTAATTAAAGAAGATGAAGATAACGATAAAGACTGCAAACAAAGGTCCATTCAATACCTATTTAGGTAAGTGCAAGTCCAGAACTGTATTGTACCATTACAATAAGTTTAAAGATAGCAATAGGACTAAGTGCATTGTCTTTCAATATAAACATAGTGTCGTGGATAGTTTGTTAGTCTACTTTTACAAGTTATGACTCGATAAACGGTTGATCAATATTTTTCTATGATGCAGCGTGGAAAGTGAAAACTATGTTTGATAACTAATATACCGTAGCAGTATGTCAAATAGAACCAATATAATTAACTAATAGTTACTAGATTGCAATAAGAAAAAGGAGTTCCTGTTTATTTATTGTATAACAGCAGAAATATTACTTCTTTGAAAAGTGTGAATAAAGCACAATAGTAATGGCATTTCTTTCTTCAACATTCGATCGAAGTATTGCATTGAGATTGAGTGTATTTTATAACAGGCATTATGCGGTACTAAGGAGGACCACACCACACTATGCGATGAAACCACTTGAGACTATATTTAGGAGCCTAAAAACGTTCAAGCTAGTGTCAATGACTTTGAGATTAAACAGATGTCAATCAACTTCTTGTTATGTTTATTTTTATCTGAGTTCAGATTTTAACTCTAGTAATTAGAAATTCACTGTTCCACACAAAACTCTCGAAAATTCACGACAACAATTCGGTCGAGTGACTCACTTTTGCGTTAAACATCATCAAAATTAGTACCGACATTTCGGTGTGATTTAAAACTGACAAACAACTGGACATAACTTCTCGTGGAATTGGAATTAACAATAGGTTTTGGCTGTTTATCAAAAGTAGGGAAGAGACATCCCACCTGTTTTTGAATGTTTACTACTATTGCTAAATTGCGACACGGTTACACGGGTAATCGACAGTTAGCCTATATATAATTCTGAGAATGCACCGGCTGCGGCTGGGTCAGTGCATCTAGGCTGCAATGCGGCACTCGTATTCTTGGCTCCGGCAGACGACCTTCAAAACTAATGCTATCTCCATTTTGTACTGGGAAAAATTTCGCAATAACAGCACTATTTAATTCTTTATTCGTGCTACCGTAGACAATGTTATAGCCTGAGTTTACATACATTTTCGGAACATGTTTGGCAATAGAATTTGAAACTTGCAGTTTATATTTTTGGTAGAATAGAATAGAATAGAATAGAATCAACGTTTATTGTCTCCAGTATTACAGCTAGTAGTAGTACATACACAAAACTATACATATAACGGTATATATAACGGTAGATGCTGATGATGCTGTTTTTTTGTTTGTATTTAACATTTTAAGGTCATTCAATTTCTTAAATGTTATGTAGTAGATATTCTGTAGATAGTATTTTCTTTGATATACGGTTAAGTAAAGCTGCCAATGGAAGAGAAACTGCAGTAAGATTTTCTAGAGAAACTATAACCGTACGCATAAAGCTGAATATAACAAAGAAGAGTCAATATCGATATATTATGAAGAAAATGACTTGCTATATTAAGCCAATGATATTGCCTCCCGCAATAATAATTTCAGAGTTAACCAATTAATTTAGAAGAGCTAGACCACACATCGAGGCAGATTTGGAGCGCCCGCGCAGTGTGGTCGCATGATTGATTGAGGCGACAGATCTAACAACTAAATAAATGTGCGTTTTATAATTGAGATACAGTATTTCCTACCATTTTGTTTCATATTTTCCAGAATTATCGCCGTCTACAGAAAATGTTTTAGGATAACAATGTCTGAAATGGAAGGGTAACCTAGTATCTACGTAACACGGGTCCGTAAACGTCGCCTGGGCCATATTATCCACCTCCGCAAAGAGCCTTCGTGGCGGGTTATTGCCGTCATAACTGGGTTACGCAGATGGTGACCGCATGAAATAATAGTACACCTGTCTGCCACAAGCTGAATATGAATTCTCCTAAAATTGATGTTGTTATGACCTCTCTTGTGACAAGCGATGTAGGTGTACCCAAAGGTACTTTGGCTTAAAAGCATATTGATAGCCCCACTTCAGTTAATTTAAGAGCACTTTGATGAGTTTGAACAAAAATCTTCCAACAGTGAGTTTCAGACGACTATATTTCAGATTTTACAACTACAAAAACATATTTAAATACTTCTACATTGCAATGAAGCCAACATTTTGGAATGCTTCTACATCGTCATAAAAACGTCAATACCGAATAACAATCCGACAGCAATTCGTTTTTAATACACGCTGAAGAGCATATTTGAGATGGTCTACATTTGGACGCAGTGTCGCCTGTCGTAGATGGGAGGAATTTTAAGCAGCTTTGTATGGATAGAGCACGTCATTCAACATTCTTTAAGATGAAGATTATTTAGCTAATTAATACGAATTGTGATCAGACAGTGGAATTTTGTACAAATGAATGGTAGAATTCAAATATATTGTGTATCTGTGTGTCTGTTCTTCTTTGTGCATGTGATGGTCTATTTATTTTTGCATTTCATTGTTAGTTTATTTTGGTATAGGTACAACTACCTATTATTTTTATAACCGATTAATTATAGAATGAATACGTTAGTATGGATTTGATTCAAATTGTCTGCTGTCGACTTTTACTTCTAAGACTGAAGCTTTTGTTTTACTTGTACTGTATAAATTGTTTTATTAATCCATATGATCAAAACTTGCGACATAACCAACCAATCGCAGAAAATAACAATATATTCGCGACTCGTGCTTCATTTTCCAACGCAATCTATTCATTAATGCTCATTTCAAAACCAATTTCAAATAGCGTCCATGTAAAAATCCTATAAACATTTCATCTTGACAGAAATACATGGAATTTTACGACATCGTACGTCATTGAACATACCCGGATGAAATGTTTTCGGCTCGGCGGAGAAAATAATTAAATTTTACGAGTTTCCGATAGCGCTGGTTTTTACGAGGCAGTAGTAATAGATATGTTTATGTTTAATCGACCTCTGGAGGCGGGCAATTTTAAAAGTCAAGGGCTTTTAGTGTCCAGTAAGTCATGGTCAGCTTGAGCTGCAACTTTTTTCGTACTCGTAACACTTATTTGCTTAAATTACCACTTAACTTTGTAATAAATTGAAAAAAATATTCAGTGCTTGGTGGCGAAAAATGATGAAATATGTAAATTAAAAACCTAAGGTACGTTGATCTCAGGTTTATAAATATTGCTATTACCATAGTCATATTTATAGTTAGGTGGTTCAAATAACCGAGCGATGTAAAGACTCATGAACTGGGTGTATTAAAATTCAAGTAATGAAAATTTTATACGTATCCACAAGAAGCTTCGTTTCAGTATGGAAATTAATACAGTTTTGAACATCTAATAAAATGAAGACAATATAATAAACCTACTAAGACTACCATTTTCTCAAAGCGAAAATCAAAATTATGAATAAGTAGCTTAGAAGCGAACATTTTCACGCAAACAAGACATTAGTACTAATGAGTTCAGCAATTGAAAGTGAACATAGGGCTGTTAGAATTAATTACCTAATTAAAACAAATGCTTTGAGGTTTCAATAATAAGGTCAGAAAGACGATCCACATTATTCTACGTCAAATTAGCATGGATGAAGTAAGAAAGGCAGTTCAAAATATGAAAAATGGAAAGGCCATGGGCCCAGATGATATACCAGTAGAAATATGGAAGTGTTTAAAAGATGGAAGGAGCGATGCCCCAATAATGGTGCAATGGTTCGCTAGTGCCCATCTTCAAGAATAAAGGCGATGTACGGACTGCAACAACTTGATCTTGATTGTTTGATCCTGGACGGTTCAAAATAATATTTCCAAATGGTAATGATAAAGGTCGTGACGACACCAACACCACCGCTCGTAAATCCAACTCAGGATATGCCTATGGAACAGACAAAACGACATATCACGATAAGCAGGAACACGACAATGTATATCGTGGTGGTAGAAATGACAATTGAAAACCAACGTTGGTAGATCATTAATAAGTATGTTTAGTCCAGACAAATCGTTAATTTACGCGAATATCTTAAGAGGATATATTGATTATTGATTTTATTATTATTGATTGGTATGTATCTATGAGTCTTTGTTACCTGAAAATAAATGGTTTATTTATTATTTATTTATTGAAGCGTGGTTTAGCTGGGTGTGTAAGTGAAATGGCGTTATGGCTTTTCACAAATTTTGATGCGAGAGATATCTCGCAAGAAGAAGACGTTTCGTTGAAATATAGATTTATGACAAAATGCTATACTTAAATCAATTTTTAGCTTAATAAGTTCTTAACATATTTAAATACCTTCGATTAAAAGAAAATTTTACTACACAATAAGGAACTGTTTACGTATAATCGTAAACAGAAAATAGACGGTGCTACTTTGGAAGTTTTTCTTTTGAAAAAAATTCAAGGAATCATGTTTCGGTTTTAGTACAACGGTAGACAATATAGTCGAATAACACATATATAAAATCCAAATGATTTAACCTTATACATTTGATTTTATAGGAATTTCAAAAACACAAAATTATCGCTTTATCCCCGTAATCCAATCACCTAGAATTAGGTGGTAATTAACTAACACGTAAGCGAAGCCAAACAAAAGCACATAAAAATCAAAATGGTCGTACTAGAGCCGAAAAAACATGGCAGAAAACAATGAATTACCTAATAGGACATAACAATGATGTAGTTACGAAATGTTATGTAGAGGAAGTTGTCAATGTTGTCATAGACATAAGAAGTGTAACAATGATTCTGTAAGAGTAAACTATCTGTGTGAATGTGAATCTTGTTTGACAAGCGATTCTTTGAATATTATAAGTTCCGTGATGCCGTTTGAGAGGTGGATTTTTTCAGTTTATGTGTGGGATTATAGAAAAGATATGCTCATTGCTCACATGTAGATATACAGGGTGTCCCGTAATTAATGAATAAGGAGTCATTGTACTCATTATGAACAAATATTACTAAGGGACCAAACCTGAAATCGCGAAAAAAAATCTGCTGTTCCCTGCATTTTGACGAGTTATGCACATTTTTTCGCGATTTCACAGATTTTTTCGCGATTTCAGGTTTGGTCCCATAGTAAAAGTTGTTCATAATGATGAGTACAATGACCCCTTAAGAGGTTATCCATTAATTACGGGACACCCTGTATGTGAAGTTATTGGAATAGGAATATGGTTTTTTGATCCGACTTTCATCTTCAAATTGAAATCCTTTCTTTCTAGTACTTAATTGGTTTCAGACAAAGCGGAAGATGTTGAAGAAATTTTAGCAAAGGCGACACACATGCGGTGAATGCAGCTGATTTTTCATATTAGAAGTTATTGTAGGTACGGATTATTCATAAAAAATACAGCCTAACGTATAATTAATTTTCTATTGCGTGCATAAAGACAATATTTTTTGTAACCCTGTCAAACTAATTACGAATTGTATTAGTTGCGTAGCTAAGAAATAGAATTGCAAATGATAGTTTATAAACTATCGGCAAAAACTGTGTTAGAATTCCAAGGACTATTATTGGTTGCCTTGTTTCCACCCACTGTGGAGTGATTGTATTTTATATACCTGGTTGATTAAACGTTGTCAAACGTTATTTATATACTTATGAACCCCATAGGTTCACAACTACTGTATGCCCGCGGTCGTTTATATATACCTACAGGGTTATTGGTCATTATGAACAACTTTTACTATGGGACCAAACCTGAAATCGTGAAAAAAAAATCTGTACAATCAATCAATCTGTTCAGTACATTTATCTACATCAAACTCGTCAAAGTGTAGGGAGCAGCTGATTTTTTTTCGCGATTTCAGGTTTGGTGCCATATTAAAAGTTGTTCATAATGATGAGTACAATGAGTCCTTAAGAGGTTGCTGGTGTTTTACCAATAGCCCTGTATATATGATATATGTTTATACACATGTTCAATAATTTTTACCTCTTTCGTACATACACTTGGTGTACGTCCGACGTTTTTAACGAATTTAAGCATTTGATAGTTACCGGATAAATTCAGCTCGTTTAGCTGTTTTGTGTTTGTTTTTATCTTCCCAAGCATAGTTTATTTGATTTATTGTTTGTGGTGTAACGTGTAAATGTGTATCTTCGTGACAAGTATCATATTTTACTTCCTTTTGAAGGATTCCTAGGGATTCACCTTTCTTTAAATACAGTTGATGAAATTTTGCTATATAACCGATAATAGTACACATCAGGAAACTGAGTAACCAGAACTTTCCTACAATTCACCCAGGTCATCAACCCATTTTATTTACAATCACTCCTGTTAACTAACACTAACAAGAGAAAACTCATAATGAGAGATGACAAAGTATCTCGAGACGAGCATCGTAAGCGCTGCTATTAAGAATGAAAGTAAATACCAGAGTATTACGTACCTATGTATAATAAGTAGATAAGTGCTCCCACGCTTTACAGAATACACAAAGAATGTTCTTTGTATTAGTCTTGACAAGACGTGATCATTCATGTGTTAACGTAACAAATATTTTGAATGAACATTCATTTCCCGTCAGAGATAAGAAGAATATACAATCAAAAGATTTGCTAGATCACTAATATTATGTAACAAACAATGGCGAATCCTAAATAAACGGAGAAATAGAAAACGCCGTAACAATCTTCGTAAATCTAAGTGCTTATATTCACGAGCAGCACGTTGCCTCTGCCGTTGACAACGCACCGCTCGTGTATATGAGCACAAAATTGCTTATAACTGAATTGTAAAATATGGTTCTTTGGTACAGGTGACTTTCATTCACAATTTGTCAATAAATATAAAAGTCATATCGACACTTATAAACTTAATTACTAAAATAAAGACATCAATTATGTAAGATTTGTTGATGATGATGAAATAGGTCTTTATGTACAGAACGAAAGTGAGAGTAAGATGTAAGTACCACATGACCTCACTGACATCATATAATGGAATGGAAGCCTCACAATTACTATGAACGCATGATGAAGACGTATATCTATGATTGTATGTCATTTATTTGAACGTTTGTTTATATTTTTTTATTTAATCATTGCTGTCTTTATTATGTAAATAACATAGCAGGTGGACCATGACGTAGTTTTTGCATATCCCCATAGGAAACAGGCGTGAGTTTATGTAAGTATGTAGTCATTGCTTACTGGAATTAATATCATGGTTAGGTACGTGTAAAGTCAAATGTGACATAGGTACTATCCCCACCCTAGCCAGTGACTACGAGCTTAAAAGGTTCAGACACGGCAATAAAAAGGGTTGAAACGTGGGGTAAAATCAAATTAAACCTTACCAATTTGAAATATTTGTCAGATAAAAAAAGATTACAGTTAAATTGGGTGTGATATCTCTTTCGCACACACGTAATTTTTTAAATTAAAAATTACGGCAGCATTGTATATGAGAAAAGAATGATACGAACCGTAAAAAGAAAGTTTATAATTTATTAATGATATCATAATCTGAATATTTTTGAAAGAAAGAAGAAAGAAAATACGTTTATTTGCGGTAAACATTTTTTCTAAGCACACTATGCGTACCACAAACAATTAATTACCAACCTTATATAAGCACTTACATAATGCCGTTCCAAAACAATACATTATAATAATTAACCTTGAGTGAGAGGAACTTTGAACAACCATGCAATCTTACAAAAATTCGACAACCATAGACTGGCTCATTAATAACCATAAAAGGTTGGCAGTTCCTGAGTTTTTAACTTCCTATGGAAGTGCTAGCAATTTCCGAGGCGGACGGGATCAAGTACTAAGGGACAATCACGATGATGTGCCGTGAAGATTGGAAGGAAACCACGGCCTGAATTTCGGGCTCGAGACTTCGGAAGTCGCTGATCGATAGGCAGAGATAAGTTGCTGTTTTGCTGTGTAATGCTAGAAAATATGCGTTATTAAGGCGCGGGCTGACTACGATTTTAAACGGCACACAACCGCGTAAACTATTGTCACCATTAGCTGGCTTGAAATAAGGTTGAAAATAATATTTGTGCTGCCGAGATGT
Organism: Cosmia pyralina; assembly: GCA_946251885.1. Lineage (NCBI taxonomy): Eukaryota > Metazoa > Arthropoda > Insecta > Lepidoptera > Noctuidae > Cosmia > Cosmia pyralina. The sequence goes on from OX276351.1 coordinate 25,223,126, forward strand.
GACTAAGCTGCGAATGTGCACTTATTTTCTGGGTTTTCTTTAGATTATTCAGAATATACACAATAAATTAAATAATTGTCCGGTTAAAGTTTAAAAAAAATACTAATTGTATTGAATTCTTAAAAAAAAGAATGTTGTCGTTTTCGCTGAAAATACAGAGATGTTCGACGCCAAAAAATATTTTTGTGGAGCAACTTCAAAATTTTTTATTGGGAATATAGAACTATTTTTTACTATTCTATTCGGTTAAAAATTTTATTTAAACCCTTCTCTGTCCACTGTATTTTTTGCGTCGGATAGTTTCATTGCGTTACGTCATACCCGACAATCCAAGAAACCAATTTTTGTTAATATTGAGCTAATACCGCGCCTTGAGAGTTTTTTCCTGTTGTGAATTAGAAACGATTTGTTTGTTTTGCGTAAGCATTTTGCTTCCAATGTCTAACTGTAATTATTTTTGTAAAGATATCACTGGCACATTGATAGGAAGAGATCAAGAAAACAATTCTCAAAGCATGTCTAGTGGATAGTGGATGTTAGTTTATTTATTTCATTGAATGAAATAAATAAACTAACATCCACTCCATTAATAACAAACAAGTTGGAATAATCTTTATGGTACTTTCCCGACATTTTCAAACACATCATACATTTCCATAACTAATGTTTATGGTTAGAGAAATAAGGTCTTAATTAACACGATAATCTGAACAAAGCTTTTTAGGACAACGATATAGTTGTAAGTTTTATGACATAAAGCCAATAAAAAAGCGATAAAATTTTCTTCTCCACTTGGTAACGACATTGCCAACGGAAAAAATAAACTCAACGTATTTGTATGCAAATATTAATATTGCTGACCGCACACCTTCATCTTAGCCCCGTAAAAGGCAATGGGAGGTTTGGTAGCATACAAATTGTTGGAGTGGGTTGACCAAGACACTGTTTAGTTAGGTCTAATGTAGACAAGATTCCGTGGGCGAATCACAAAGGACCATACTCTTACGACAATAATGGACGAAATAGGACCAAATTATATGGAAAGGACCTGGATTTGATTACTAAGTGCAGTAAGTGCGTAAGTGGCGCCGGTTTGGTAGAGATCGCGTTTAGATTTTGCGTCCAGGTCAATTGGTTTATTCCTCAATCATAATATGTTTGACTATTGCCAGTGTTTCTTAGAATACGGAATTAATATCATATGCCAAGCCAATTGGTGAATTCGTTGATTTGAGTGGTTGAGATGTTCTGAGAATGTCTGCTTGACATGTTGGTTCAGGAGTCAGGACAAATAGTGTTCTAAAGTCAGATATGCATAAAGTCAGTTACAGATAGATATGTATGCATCTGACTTTCTTTTATATTACTTCACAACCCCAGTTGTTCAACAAGAAGTTTTCCTTATAGTAGCGGCAGTAATAATTTCTTGTTGTTAACCATTTCATTATTGTGCCAGGTCGTTAGACATCATTACAAACAGCTTAGTAGCTAACTTTATCTATTTCCTTTTAGTAAAAGTCTTCGCCCGTTTCGTAATAGACAGTGCAACAGCTGTCATATCCTTTATAATAATCTTTAATTGAGCATTGCTCTTCTATCACTGATAGGTTCTATAATTTTCTTATAGTTATGGACTTGTCCACAACGCAATCATTACCACCTTTTTGAAAGGACTAATCTTTATGTCTAACAGTGTTAGTAAGTAGTTTCAGAAAATATATACGAGATATCTACTAAATGAAGATGTAGAAGGAACTCACAATTCGAGATGACATAAATCATAGTATTCTGACAGGCCTTCGCGAGCATTTCGTTCCGTATAATTGATTGCTTAGTGAAAGTAAAGTGTAACAAAAAGTAAAATCAGAATGGAATTCGAAATAATTACAGATGTAATCTAAGATACGCAGACAATACGCGAAGGTAGACAATACTGAAGTTATTTGTCACGGTACAAACATCAGTTTCTATTGCACAATCAGAATCAGCTGAGATAATGTAGATTTAAAATTGGACCGTGAATACTTAGCAGCATGAAATGTTTAGAAATCTAGACAAGTAATTTTTGATACGAAAACACTGTGAATTGAAATTAAAGCAAACGAAAAAAGAAACTGAAGCCGTTTAGAAAGTAAAATTCGCAGCACAAAGAATTCGCATGAATCATAAGCGGTATATGGATTGGATACATCTTGAAGCGACAACCTTACCAAACACGGCTAAACAACACCTCGATGGGTATACATAGATAGGTCTTAAATTATGTAGGTACCAGACTAAGCAGACACAGATACTGCACATCTGATACTATACTCAATAAATAAAAAAGACAACCTTATCGAATATTTTAACACGAGCCTGTTGCTCAAGGTGAAGAGGCGTAGCGAGAGCTGTGCTCATATAATTAACTTTAGATATGCTCGAGTGCAACTCCCGAAAAGATTTAAACTTTTTTTACTTGAAATATATATGTTAAACAATTTTGATGCCACAACATTGATTGATCAACGCTTCAAATAAGGGTACAGACTTCCAAACAAGTTACTTTAGTGAGCTGCAAATTACAAAACGTGCAGAATATTTTCCCAATAGGGCCAGCCGGTAAGAACGGTCTACATTCTACCTGGGACCGGTTGCCATCGCCCAGTGGGTGAGTCATCCAGGTTGGATCGCGTGATGTAATGATAGGCCGAGATGCATGTTACGTCTGCACGTAGGTGTGCGATGATGCATTTAGTATGCAATATGTAAATTGAATTTGACATTGGGATGAGCCAAAATGATTGCATTCGATGCTTGTTATACAAATATTAGTTTGTTTTAGAATGTAATGGCCAGATAAATATCGTTTAAATGCCTCTGGTTATTGCAATGTGCACTAGTTTAAATTGGCAACAATTCACTATAACTTTTCTCAGAAAGATGCATATCTGTGTCTAATAGTTGCTAGAGTCGATAATATTTTAGTAAAGAGAATTGCATTTTTTAAGAGCCTGGCAAATTATCACCTAGGGCCCGAATTGCGATTAACACCAGGGTCGATGTCCAGACAAACGAAGAACCGGCTCTATTTTATCGGTGAATTACAAATTACAGTGCTACTCTGAATCACGACTTCGACTAACAAAACGTAAGCCCACAACCTGAGTAACATATCAATTAACAAAAACCTGAACGCAATCAATAGCTCATTATAGGCGCCGCTTCGCCTCACTCATAAATAATAATGTATTGGAGTGCTTAAAACAATACCCCACCCGACATACTTTGAAGCAAGTCATGACGTGTAGAAGATTGAGCTGAATTTTGAGAAGAGGTCTCACGTTCAATACGGAATGCTCATTATTAGCGTTTCGAAAGTTATCGGGAAAATTCGTTGGTCGATTGTCGAGAATTTTCGCTTTGCACGGCATTTCACTGAATAAAAACTTTTTTACAAAAAAATACAACATATTTCCAAAAAAGTTTTTATTTTTCACTTTTTAGTTGTGGTACCTACCCCACACAAATTCTTATAACAATACCTGCAAAATAAATTAGAACATCATCCATATAAAAAGTGGGGAAAAAAAATCAGAATCGTACACTGTAATAAAAAAAAAAAATATATATAAGTGTTGACTTGAGAACGTCCTCCTTTTTTTTTCGTCGGTTAAAAATTGACGTTAGTCTTAAGACATAGCACGTTTATCATTCGTTTGTAATTGATACAGAATGAGGTTTTAATGTATTTATTTTTACTAATAACTACTAATCGGGCTTACTGCTGAAAGCTATTTAGTGCTGCAAAAATTTCGAGAAGGCTTTTAAACAGTCGCCCATTGATAAGGTTTCAAATAAGATAATGTGGTGTCATCGCTACTGAGCTGATGCTGAAGTATCATCTGAAAAATCAGTGTCGTGAAACTTCTCTATTTCTGATCTATATTATCCTTTAAACTTGTGTAGTAGTATTGTGTATAAAAGTTTTAAACTTTAGAAGAATCTACAAGAAACAAAGTGTTTTATTTTTCTTCTTTCAAGTGCTTTTTCAGGAAAGCGGAAACGAGCAATAATTCCATCAGTTTTTATTAATTTCTCAGAAAATCATTTTGAAACTTAATACTAACACGGAAATCGTATCAAAATGGTGGAACATAATCCTAAATTCTAAACCTTCTTTAATCTTCTTATTTAAAACGGTTTCATAGTAAAATGGATCGCCTTATAAAAGCAGTGTAAGGTTTCCATTACGGTTGGTCTGACCGGTGTCCGCATTCAGTCGCATGCGGCTAATGTTGCTCAGTTGACCTAATATTACACTTCTTGTGTTGCAGTTATATGGGAATGGACTCCGCTGTTCTTTTTACAGTAATTGGTGGTAATGAATTGCGTGGCCTGGTTTTAAAGACCTCTGCAGCAACGTCATTTGTTTGTCCTGATTTCTAGTATTTGTGGATTATGATGAGTGTGATAACCACTCCATCTAAAACTCCAAAGGGAATAGGGATCTTCATCAGTGATGAAGAAATTGGAAACTAATCTATTTTTATAACATTATCGCTAAACATTACATAAACATCTTTCCTTTGACAGTCATGTTATGTAGCCTTACAATCACTTAAAGTTAAAATATATCAACACAAAATACCCCTAGCGCCGCCGCCGGTGACTTAACAACCGATCTATCTGCTACAAACTAGATTACAGCCTGCTTCCATTCTATGCAGCTCATGTAGGTAACAGGTTATAGAAGCCGGTCGATGCTCGGAGCGATTCGCTCAATGATCGCCAATCAAGCTAACGACATGGTCACGACACCCTGTGGTTATCGATACCCGAGATATGTCTCGATTACAACATGGAGTGGGCGGATCGGCGACTACAATTGGTCTCTTGCAAATGACTGTGACAGTTAAAACAAGCAATCATAATGAGGATAGCTATAAGGAAAGAAGGATGGATTTTGTGAAAGATGGTAAAGCTTGAAAGGAAGTAAACACTGAGCTAACGGCTGTAAGAGATGTAAAATAAATTGGGATAAGGGCGGATGATAATGCACGACCCGATAAAAATATCTGCTTTCAACACTAATTGGCAGCAGACGACAGACCTATAAAATTCAATCGCATCTAGTTGATCTGGAAGCCAACTAACTTCTTAAGGAAAATGCTTTTGATACGAGTGGGCGATGCGTTGCATCGATTCCGTATCGATATTTCGAATAAGTACTTGTACTATAAATGGGATCGTAAAGCCTTTTAGGGGATTAAGTGAAGTGTCGTGGGCTTCTTTATACGACAGGGTTTAACTAGCCAAGTATCAAGCGAAGTACTTAGGATTAAAGTGTTAATAGAAGCTAATCCTAATCCCTTAGCTACAGAAGGTCTTTGCAAATCGAACAGAAATTTAAATTGAAAGGACTAATTATTTACAATTTCTGTTATTGGATTGTTCATGGTCCTGGATGTGACAATTCTGTAAATAGAGAATGTAAGCAAGACAATTAAGTCCTTAGTCTTATCTGGTATCTAAAGTAAATAGCGACAATTGTTCGATTACCTGCAAAATCACAAATTGATATAAACGGACCAAATTGATACATTCGCATAAATAGGCTTCCAATTCAATGTAATCCTAGGTCCTTGGTCTAGTTGGTTAATATGTATGGCATAGAAACACGCCTACATTCAAGTCACATCAAGACTGTTAAGCATACTCAAAATATTTAAATACTGGGTTTATGCAAAGAATATTATTATATTAGATGTGACACCATGTTTGTAATTTTAAGCATAGTGCATTACTAGTGGGTGGAAAGACAATGATCTGTAAGTCAATGTAAATATACATGGCAACGTTGCAGCAACCACAGTTAGAATAATTCAGACCGATTATAATAGTGGTGATAGGTAATGGTTGTTATTATAAACTTACTATCATGTATCATGTGGGTCTAACATTGGAAACATACTTACAACATTGTCACGGGGATTATGATTATTCAATATTTGGTCGGACTGTTAAGCACAGAATTAACACTGGATGGATGAAATGGCGGCAGGTCACGGGAACAATCTGCGACTTCCGCGTTCCCCTTAAACTTAAGGGGAAGATATATAAAACAATGGTTGCCTGCTGTCTTGTATGGATCAGATCGGATGTTGGGCCACAAAAAGAATGAATGCTAAGAGAAATGTGTGGTGTTACGCAAATGGATAGAATAAGAAATGAGCATATACGAGGAAGTCTGAAAGTGACACCGGTGACTGAAAAGTTGTGCGGAAATCGGTTGACATAGCATAGGCATGTGATGCGGAGGAATGAGGAAAATGTCGTTAGAAAAGTTTTAGTAGTATGAATGTGGATAGCTATAGGAGTAGGGGAAGACCAAAGAAAGGTTGGATGGACTGTGTGAAAGATGATATGGCTAGAAAGGGAGTGACTACCGAGATAACGACTAATAGAGAAGTATAGAAGAAAAAGACATGTTGCGCCGACCCCAAATAAATTGGGATAAGAGCAGAAGAATGATGATAATGATGATAGCTCTTATGATTTACTCTCCACCACCCCACCATATTATTTAAATGTCTGTATATTTTTGAACAAATAAATAATTCTTATTCTTTCTCCGGGAACAAGTGATACAAAATAATGTTGACTTGAGAAGACCTATGCAGACGCAGGTCGAACAGCTGAAGACAATAAAAGCTTGACATCAAATAAGTTACAAGCAAAAGCTCAACCATCTATTAATACCAACAAAGTTAATACTTTGTTGGTATTAATAGATCCGGTATCGCTTATCAATGCATTACTGATACCTGAATATAGATCACTATTGTGATCTATATACAGGTAATAGTGACTAATTACGACAGCATACCACAGACTTGCCAACTATTTGACCGCTCATGACGCACAACACTGAGGTACGGACTAACCAGTAACCACTTGGGTTCTGCTGAAAGCCTGATCGAGTCTCCGACCAAGAAATGTGGATTGGATGATCGACATAACAAGATCCACAATGAAGAAGGAATGATTAAAGAAGAACAATATCAAGAACAGGAGAAAATACAGACAAGGAACATAATTCAGAAGCCACAAACAGCAGACTTTTGATGAAGAATAGAGCTATTTAAATACAAAGCACCTAATAACCACGAAACATTTAAATAAAGTTGGCGTTGAAATAATATAAACACTTAGGTACACTGACCCAAATGTTGAACCAGTTTTCATTCTCAGACAGATTGAGGGCAAAACCGTTCTGATCTTGCAAGAGTTATTGTTTTAAGATTAATAGTAGTGCCAGGCTGCCAGCCCAAGCAGACCTAGGACTGAAATAATAATAGAACGTGATCATCATCTGCAAGTTTAAGAATATATTACCACTTACACGTGGCTCTGAACTGAAACTATGAGAAGGCAGTGAACTTTAACCCGAGGGCTGCTTTGCAGAGGCGAAGTTTTATTTTGCTTGGTCTCGCCTAGCTGTGTTATTTTTATACTCTGTGTGACTTGTTGTATAGGACAGCAACTCCTTAAACTTTAACCGACCACGGCCTGTCTTCTTTGTGTCGAACATTGAAAGAACCATTCATGTTTAGAATATCTGATCTAAGACAACCTGTGACTTCAGTCCTCTCCTCAGTAATTGGTGTGGTAAGGTGACCGCTTATAACTGAGGACTGACGTAGACGTTACATATACTTGCTGTGATATATACAGTTAGCAGCAGAACCTGCTACTGGCTGACAAGAAGGAAGTAAATTCTAACGTCGTATTCAAAGAGGCCATTTCTTAAATGAATGAGTTACGATCGCCTAGAACACATACCAAAGACAGTTGATCTTCTAGGAATGTAAGGAATGATCGCAGGAAAGCTATCCGAGATATAGAAACGAAGATATATTTATTGGTTACCAGTCAAGTTTAGTTATGTTGCTGTTATCGGCTGCGAAGTAAAAAAATGTTAATTTGTTTTAGTTGAATAGTTAATATGTGGTGAATGGAAGACCGTTGAAATCGATTATGGTCTAATATTTTTTAATTTCCGCATTTAGCGGCCGGTTCTTGAGTTATTTTATTTCAGCATTTTAATAAATGCACGGTTAATATTTCAAGTGGTAATTACGGTTCCGTACCTCAAACGGAAAAACAGAACCCTTATAGGATCACTCGTGTGTCTGTCTGTCCGTCTGTCACAGCCAATTTGCTCCGAATCGAATGGACCGATTAAGTTGAAATTTGGCACACATGAATTTCTGTGACCCAAGAATGGACGTGTAGTTCAGGTTTGGTCCCATAGTAAAAGTTGTTTGTTATCATGAGTACAATCAGGTGTTTAAGTATCGCTCACTAATTACCAGTCACCCTATACGAGTATGTATATCTCGGTAGCAATAAGCAATAACCGACTCAGTAAACCACACTGAAGTTTTAGTGAGTCAAAATTACAGGCCAAAGAAGACATTACAGACAGGCGCATAATAAACAAAACTGCACACTAACATTCTGCAGACATCGTAAAACAAATACGAGGATATACGACGAACATTCACGAGTTCACTAAAACCACTTTAAAATGTAACAAAAAAATGAGGCTAGTTTTCACACGTCTACAAGCTACAATGAATATGGGTGTTTTTATCTACATAAATAAAAAGCGAAGTCCTGACTGACTGACTCATCAACGCCCAACCTAAACCCTTGAACCTAGAAAGCTGAAATTTTGCACAGAGGTTCCCTTTAAGCATTGAACTGCCTCAATGATAGATCGATCAAATCATCTGTGACAATTCAGACATTATGTTTAAAATGATGGATGTTCTTAACATATTTAAATATTTTTTTTCATTTAAGTAACTAATCTGTGCTACAGTTGCGTAATATTATCGCATAAACATTTTATTTGGCAAACGTATTTAATAGTGATTTTTTTTTTTTGGAATATTTAAGTTAATCTACTAGGTCAATGATGATTGGAAGTGATGTTCGTTGAGACGATTGTGTGTCATCGGTCTGCGCAGACGCACAGACGCTACACTCACCTGCGCGTGAGTCATCATTAGAGTTTTTACCTTTATTTTTTGCATCTGTTATGTGTTTATTAATGCTTTTATATGTCTTTGATTGCTGTCTGATATAATTAGAGCGTTTAATTAAGAAATAATTAAACAGCGAGTGCACCTGTTTGTTAATGGTTAAAATACGACTCATCGAGTTGTGTATGTTTGGGTAAAAGTCTGAATAAATGTAAAAGAACAGAGATGATGACGGTTGTTCAGGAAATGCTCTGAATTTCAGCTTCATAGTCATGTTAGTGCTAATATAAAGCTTTAAATATAAAGACAGGTAACCAAGGTAAAACTATTAAGACGAGTACAGCTGCCAACAACGCCACCATTGAGAAAAATAATAATAAGTCTGGAGATATGGAACATTTTGAAATTTCATGTGCTCACATTTTTTGTCAGCTGAGGTAGAATTTGTTGTATTAAAAAACTCTATCTCATCTGACTAAAAATGTGAGCATAGGAAATTTTAAAATGCTCCATATCTCCAGACTTATTAATTTTTCAATGGTGTCGCTGCCGGTTAGAAGCTATACTCGCCTTAACGAAGAATGTTACATGCGGGCGTAGACATAGGGACACGTAAGTGCAAAGTAAAAACGTAGTAACCGCAAAAAGAAAGCGCAATTAAAATCGCAAATGGTACATCTACAGTCGTCATCAAAGAAACAGTAAACCCAATAGTTTTCTAATCAGTAGAAAGGAAATAGACGGAATTAAAAGTTACAAGTACGATTGTACTGATTTACATATTATTTTACATGTTTCGTGATCGTTCGATGGAAATGTTGATTCCGGGCTTTCATTGCCAATGTCGCTTTTATGTGTTATCGATTCAACAACTAAACAGTTGTAAATAGTTATGTAAATTCCGGTAAAGTTAAAAATACCTGAAGATAAGTCAAGCAAAAAATTTCAAAGACTTGCTGAAAGCACTAGTATTGGAAATAGTAATAGGCAGTTAAATCTAAAAGAACAGATACATAATAAGTACACCAGTTCAATATTTAATTAATAACGGAATTACTTGCTAGTGCTCCTATTTAATCCAGCCACCTGTTACCATTCCTGCACCAGTACAAATCATAAATCACGATTTTGATGTAAATGTATGCATTGGTGCAGTTTGGTGCAAGCTCGAGCTTTGTGAAGCATCAAATGTTCTGGGCGCGACAAAGGCAAAGAGGCAAAATGAAAATATCAAATGGTAAGCTTCCTTTGTCCTTAATAGCAATACAGGAGATGATGCAAGACTGAGACCGAGATGACGCGACACGATGAACGAACATTTGTGGTTCATTAGTTTAGTAGAAAGATGGGAAAGTATGGATCTTTCCCATTTCCTTGCTCCTTTTAAAATCCTAAGCGAAATATAGAACACGAAAACTATATTTCCAAGAGATATTCTAGAGAATTCTATTTACATCACCGGTGTGTTCCGCTCTGTTTTGACCTTTTGAAGAACGCGTTGATGATGGATGGCTTCAAATGTATTAAGATCACTCGTTTCAATGAAAATTGGAAGCAGATGGACTTCACGACGCGGTTATTGCTCTCGACAATAATGTTAACTTATTATTATAATGTGTTTATACAAATTACGATTCCAGCTGTTTGACTGAAGCTGTTGAAAAGTTGGAGGAACTGCACTCTATTGTTAAAATAAAAATAAACTTGCACGGTGTGCAGTTGTGCACATCAAAACTTTTAAAGGGGGTCACTAAATGAAGAAGAAACGCTGCACGACTTCTGTGCGAGCTAGCGAGCCACATACGGTGAATTTGATGGAGATAAAATGAAATTATGAAAGAAAACACTGCACTAAATAACTTTCCCTTGGAACCTAATTTTAAGCATGGTGTATTATTTAGATCTACTTTATTTTTCTCTCAGGTATCCGCTTAATCCAAATGGTAATATGCTTTTAAACAGAAAGTAGTGTAGCGGTAACTAATAGATGAGACTTTGCTCTGGCTCGTTGTCAACAAGCACCACAATAACCCACTTTCTTCCTACACTTGCTTGTCATTCTAATACTAGTTCACTTGAGATTTTCTTTTGATCCAAGAACAAAGAAAGTACATAACAATATTCCATTGTGATGGAGACATAAATACAACTATGACCATGGAATGGTTGTTAGTACTCGTACCCATGGTCTTCTAACCTAACCCTGATCAGTTTTTAATGTGGCGTTTAACGAAAAACAAACATATTAACAAAGACACAAACAAAATTCTTCAGCCTCACAAATTAATTTGAGCCACATGTTAAATGGTAATGGTACAACTCCTAATTGAAACTTTTGAATTAAATGAGGCGTTAATAAAAAGTGTAGCACATAAACAATTGTTGCACAGATGTGCACTCTCCCAAGTAATAACTCCTTGTTCACTAGCGTTGACCCGTTTACTGTAGCGCCACGCTTCTATTCCCGAAGCTGACTCACTGTACTAATTATAAGCAAAATTACTCGAGCACGGTCGTTACTCCACCGACCAGTTGTAACAAGTTAGGTAATTCAGTATTTATTTTTAGGTGAACGTAGGTCAAGAACGCTGCAAATTTTGGTATTGGAGATGTTTTGGATATAACACCGATCGATGATGATGTAAAAGAAGATGACACTGGTCCGTAAGACGGATATCTGACATAAGTTCCATGTTTTAACTGTATGGAATGGAACAATAGTGAGACACTGAAGGAGGATGCGCTAAGGTAGCCCGCGAAATTCAAATTTTCTTACGTTATTTTACAATTTGCAGATCAGTGTCAGGTTGTATGTTGATTAAAATATGATTCGCGGCCGAAACTAATATGGCTTTACAGAATTATAATCATTAGAATCAGCAATACAACTCCATAAGTTAGAATTGACCTCAAACCTCATGATTTCATGAAATCGCTAGATTTGAGGTCAATTCTAACTTATGGAGATGTATTGCTGATTCATTATAATCATTATAATTCTGTAAAACCATATTAGTTACGGCCGCGTATCATATTTTAATCAACATACAACCTGACACTGAACTGCAAATTGTAAAAAACGTAAGAAAATTTGAATTTCGCGGGCTACCTTAGCGCATTCCCCTTAAGTAGCACAATTAATCAATAACATAAACAAAGGAGAGGATGTGAATGATGTGATAGATGACTTTACATTACTGAGGATTCTTAATGATATTTATGAAGCTGGCAAACCCATCGCTTATCGCAAACTTAGTACTGGAACAGCTACCAAACTCAAGGAATAAATTATTAAAGTAGTAGACATTGAATAACAGATTCACATTCTATCAATTTATAGATATAGCCAGACTAAGATTAAAATATAGTTATTATTAGATTCCTAACCTTTTTGGATTCTGGGAAGCTTTTTCTTATAGGTTTTGTCTCCCTATCCGTTCATATTCGTAACATTATCTCAAAATGTGAATACATGAATAACTTTTTGCGACAGCTCTCCCCGCCGCTCGAAATGACGACGATTACAAATTAATATTGCAAATGCGCCTTAAACAGTCATACTGAGAATCATACAATGTTGAGAAACTAAGTGATCGTGATGCAAGTAGGCTCTATGCTCTAATAGATGTAAGAATGTACGATGCCAATGTAAATTAAAGAAAACAATAGCCATTAGTCATTATCGATGTTAGATGAAATAATGATAAGGAATAAATATATGCAGAAAAAGTATTTCGTAATGTTGATGGTTTTATCACTTGCAGCAAAAAGAAAAATTAGGAAATCCTACTACATCAGGCTGCAGCTCCCTCATTTTTCAATCACATTCTAGCCAGTGCGTTAAAAGAAGAAAATCGCATTGTCTAAAGATTTAAATCAAGTCTAGTTTCATCATTTCAGGAGCTAGTATTGCAATTTGTCGTCTTTCTACATTGTTCTCACATGTATATTTTCAACTTGAACGATGTAACCAATATTTTGTAAAAATATTATGATTTAAAAGAGTGTCCGTGGAGTTTCTTGCCCGTTCTTCTCCATAGGGATCTACTACGCTTTGGAATGGGCAACTAGCTTCATCTTTCTGACTGACCGACCCATTGACAATTCAAAAGTGCCTGTAATTGATTTATTTGAAATAAATGCTTTGAGTTTGAGTTTGATTGTCTAAACTGAACACCTTGGATATTGTTTACATAACACCTATGCGTATTGCATCGAAAACTGTTTTCATTCACTCTCTTCAGCTACAATGCAAAATATTTACAGTACATTATTATTCATGTTTAAGTAAATAACCCTAATGCTCAATGGTTGAGATTTGTAAACCACTACTTGTAATGGTCTTCACTTCCTTTTCTTGTCAAAGGCTTTGGGTATTCAGCTCTACTTCACTTTTTAACACTATTTTGCCGGTAAAATTACTGTGTTCAAAAAATTTGTTGTCATTTGAATCATTTTGATTGTCTTCTATTTCATCGAGGGGATCGTCTATTGTCTGTAACTTGTCCTAGCAATCGCATATTGTACATATTTACCGTTCTCAAATGAGCGTTAGATTTAACGGTCACCTTATGTTTGACGTCGACATTTACAGTTAAATTTTTTTGAGGCGTGTATATTCCACTTACTTAATTGACTAATAGGCCTGTTAAACTTTATTTTATCATTTTACAACAACTACAACATTATGACTAAGCCTTCAGCATCACCTACCGGATTGTCTGAAGCATAAAACAAATCTTCGTAATCATGGAAGATCCTTGTAAAACATTCATTGTTTGATTTATTATTTAGTTTAACATTCATGACAGTGATTAAAGCTTAATGTTCTCATAATGAGTTCCAACTATGGTGGCGATGTGGGCAGGTGCGATTTTTGAAGGTTGCTCTTTTCAACCGTTAACTCTTCAATCTGATGGCATTATATTATGTTGTTACAACATTGTAGTATGTTTTGAAAACAAATGAAGAATGTTGTTGAATTAGGCACATTTACAGTGTTATTCGTATGCAGTTTTCCCTGAACACATGGGAAGAAAGGAATATAAAAATGGACTCTTGGGGAAAGGAAAATTTTACAAAGTCAGTCACTTATGATCACATCAGAGGAGCTCGTGGCTCGTCGATCCATCAGGTTAAGCTACGCTTGCCGGGGTCGGTCCGTGGATGGATGACCATATTTACATACTGAGACTCCTCCGTGCCTCAGAAAGCACGTTAAGCCGTTGGTCCCGGCTGTCATTCGTGGATCTTTGACAGCCGTTACGGGTCGTCAGTAGCCCGAAAGTCTGACAACCCGTCTTACCAAGGGGTATCGTATTACCCAGTTAATGGGTTGTGGAGGTCAGATAGGCAATCGCTCCATGTAAAATACTGGTATTCAGCTGCATCCAGTTAAACTGAAAGCCGACCTCAACATACTTGGGAAAAGGTTAGGTAGATTGAGTCACTTATGATCACCATAAACAGTTCAAACTATCGTAAACCCCGTGAGTAATTTAATTTCAATCAAATTAAAAAATAAATTAATGCCATTCAATAAAGTTTAGGACATTCTGACTGCTTGGGAATTATAGCAAGCCGTTCAATGTCCTTTACATATAGTAAATCAATAAATTATTCATCGCTTTCGTTCAAAATGTCAGCTCCACTGCTACCACCCACAATAAGGGACTCATTAACACTCCTGAACGAAACATAAATATAGATCCTAACTACCGAATATCCAACTCCTGAAAATACGGATTTAGAAGTGAGTAGACTGACGTCCCATAAAACACTGTTGCTGGTGAGTTATACACCGTATTGTTAATGTGTTAAGGTACAAGGTGAACGCAGATGGGAGGTGGTATGCCAAGATGCACCCCCACAGTAAACATCCGGTAGTTAAACCCGTGTTCGAGATGTCTTCATTCTATAAAGTGCTTTTTCTTGTTAGAAAAATGTCATGAATTTCCGGAAAAGACCCTTTTGTGGAAATTTAAGTGTTCGCTACTTTGATGAGTGGTCATACATTAAGGTGGTTAAACATTAATAATATGTTAAGATGGACCGGTGGACCATTACAAATTACAATAATTGTTAGTAAACACGAGTGCGTGGTAAAAAATATAGAGAAGCGTAGGTACTAACGGCTACCGACGCACCAGCCATGAAACAATAGCCAGCGATGCCTGAAATCGACGAAGGTACACTACTTCACTATCCGATGGTTACCTCCATGATAGGTCTTCTATTGGATCGTTCATGCGGAACGATTTCTACGCATTCCGCCGATAACGTTGCGTTCCGTGCCCGTTTACTATTCAATTAAACTCTAGGGGCTTTGTTTGCGAAAAGTTATAACAAAAAAAAAAAAAAAACACTAAAGAATAAAATCACTAGTCTAGTCACTTTCCATGTTCACAGATAAAAAATAACGAAAACTAAAAAAATACACAAATTTCGTAGTCGCGAACGCGCATTGAAATTCGAATGTAGAAAGTATTGTCGGCGGTTGTGCGCCCATTAGCCGCGTGGAGCGCAGACTGAGCGCGGAGCGGCGCGTACGCAGCGTGCGTGTATGCAACCGCATGCGCAAGGCGATATGGTGGGATATTGTTTCAGCCGATATAATTATGTTTACTTAACGCGGGTTCGTTTACCAGTGCATCTGTACAGTGTTAAATCGAAATAGAAACAGAAGACAGAGTCGAGAGGCTTACTTGGAACCCGTAATATCACATAGCCTACATCAACTTGGATGATATTAATAATACGGACGTGCTTGGTGCGTAATGTAACCCTTTCATCCTGTCAGGCGTTAATCTTTAACGCTATATGCAAACACGTAGCTGCATGTATGAAGGGTCCATTTAGCATAATGTTAATCAAATTCTTTCAGTAAATACAATTAACATCAGGGCCATTCTGCAAATTAAACGTCGTATCAGTAGTAATAACATAATCTGTAACGTGAGGTAACACGAGAAAGCGATTGATGGACACAAATTAAAGGCACGTTCAATAATTGCTATGCAATATGCGATGGCTATTAGAGAAGTGACTCGATTAATCATGAGTGATTTACATTGTAATATAGAATTAATTCGCACGGGTTCTCTGTGACAAGACGTTATACGGGAGTTCTAGCAGTTACTAGTCACATAAAATTGAAACGCAACAAGACATAGGACTTTGTAGAAAATTGCGTAATTTAGAAGGAATATACTGTTTGAAGAAATAAAGTTAGCTAACAAGTTACTGAAGAAAATAAATTAAGTAATCCATTTATTTTCCCTTTTTGCAATTTATATACCGAGTAGAGGAATTACTTTCAGAAGCTTTCGCTCAATCAAAGACAAAAAAAAAAGCACAAAGCGAAAATAAAGCTTTCTAAAATTGTTTTATGAAAACTCGTGAACCGAGTCAGTCACAAAGTTAATTAGAATGTATACCTTTATGAATTTGTAAATGAATGTTACCGACACTGCCAAGTGACTAGGCTGCGTAGCAAAGACATACTTTGAAGACCATATTGGTGCTTGAA
This sequence comes from Cosmia pyralina, assembly GCA_946251885.1. NCBI lineage: Eukaryota > Metazoa > Arthropoda > Insecta > Lepidoptera > Noctuidae > Cosmia > Cosmia pyralina. The sequence goes on from OX276351.1 coordinate 25,239,686, forward strand.
ATTCATTATCATCATCAAGTTCTTCCTTGTGGCTTGTGCGCTCTTCTTCCATCTATTCTATCTTCTTCTACAGTTATTTGATCAGAATGCTCTTTGATGTTAAAATCTGCTCCAATTTATAACTTATTACCTAAATTGTATCTCATTACCATAGCCGAGACGATTGCAGTACAGGTGTAAAGTGGATCGCGTATCGAGGTTGCGCGACATCGCCATGCTCTAAATCTTACGACTATTGGTAAACACTCATCATGTGATACCTGTGTATATTATGTGATCCCTGTCTCAACGAAAAAGGTATTGAAAAATCGGATGTTTTAAACATCTCTTTACACACATGTCAGGTCAATATTGTCGACTCTAAGTTAAAGGAGATCAAGGATCCTTACGATTATTGAAAATCTATGTATATAAAAATCAGTTGCCGAATGTACTACGTAAGCGCATCACTTCAGAACGGTTGCACCCATTTGGCCAATTCTTTTTTTGTTGTGTTTGTAATTGTCGGGACAAGGTTTATGTGGCAGATTTTTTTTGGAAAATTCACCGGAAAAGTCGGTTTGGATGGTATTTTTGTATGAAAACCGACAACACACAGCCTAAACCACTAGAGATAGAGACATGAAATTCATATAATATACATATACAATAATAAGTTTTCCTTGGCTTGAGGCTTGCCACTGAATGGACGATGTGCAACAATTGGTTCCCTAGTTTCTAGTCTTCATTTATTCGAGTACATAATTATATATTATGCATCTGATTATTTTGCTGTGAATAATTAGCTGGTATTTATTCGGCGTCCGAAGCAAAAAAGTCAAAAGTCTGTGGGTTGGAATGTTTAAGGAAGTATTGAAGCATGTCAATCATCAATGTTTGAGTGTTACGCATTAGTAGTTTCTAATTATGCAAAGTTTGAGCTACCTGATCGCAAAAATAAACTTACTGAACATATTAGGTTAATCTGAGTTTGTTTTAGAGATAAATATAAAACTAGATTAACGAGACAAAAATCTTCTATCTTTCAGAATTAGGTTTTTGTGAAAAGTGTGTAAATTTACTTAATCTAGCAGTTTTTTTGGCATGAAAACCGTAATGGAACATATTCGTTTAGTTTTTCGATAAAAGTTTAGTGATGCCAAGAGCCTTGTTCGTGAAACTGATGGCACTTCGCTGCCATCGCTTACCCACTTGCCAAGTTTTTAAAATCGTTTGCTGAAACGGTGAGAGGAAGTTTCAGGTTCACAAAAAAGGCTTTTCTAAAAATACCTTCCAATACCTAAAAGTCAATTAATTTTCATACAAACAAAACTTTATCGCAGTAAAGGACGACCATAATGACATTAGGCACTTTTAATTACGACAAGGCGCGGGCGCGCCCAACAAGGGGCGTTGAACTAATGGCTATTAGACATAAAGTAATACCGGGGCTGCAGTAAAAAACTACAGACTGACGATCGCGTTTCTACAGATGGGGGAAACGATTTATGAGGAAACATAGTTGACTCAAATATGCAGCTTGTTCATACTTTAAAAGACTATTACAGAGGAAATTGGTGGGTTGCTAAATGGAAAAGAAGACGACAAAGTGTTTAGCAAAATGGCGTCAATTTTTTATAGAAAGTAATCTAATGTAGAATAGAAAATATTACTTCGAACGCAATGATTCAGTGATTATGATTACAGTGAAAGGAGGAAGAAATCAAGATATAATTCAGTTTCCAATCATTGGCTCTGCAATATTTTGTCAATTATTGAAATATTGAGATTTAATTACTTATATACTTAACTAGCGTTTGCCCGCGGCTTCGCCCGCGTGGATGTCGGGAAATATCCCACAGGAACAAAAATCCTTCCTTATTCTTTGTCTACATTATAAAGGGAACCTCTGTGCAAAATTTCAGCTTTATAGGGCCAAGGGTTTGGGCTGGGCGTTGATGAATCAGTCAATCAGTCAGGACTTTTCTTTTTATATACTGAGAGATAGTAAAATTTTTCACCGTATCCCCAATATTTATAAATCACAAGACGTTAAATATTCTACACGTTTATGTAGGAGTCATTTTGGACTCCTCTGACTAATAATAATGTATCAAGAGAATGCTAACATACTTGATAAATAGTAGTCATGCAAGACACCACACCGAACATAAAACTTCCATCGACTACCAATGACTCCCAATCAGGTGATATAATCTGACATAATTCCCTAGGCGTATGGCTATTTAAATTCCAGGCATCTGTCCAAAGCCATACACCAATAACATAATTCCTATCAACTACTACAATCGATATTAGAATTCCACCGTCTAGCAATGACTCCAAATCAAGTTATATAATCTGACATAATTCCACACACACACACACACTTATTCAAATTCCAGGGATTTATCCAAAGCCGATAGATAAGTATAAGTCTATAAACAATAACCACCACAATGGATATAAAAATTCCACCGAGCCACCGGAGTCCAAATCAGCTGATATTCTGGCGCAAAGCCAGGGTCGTCGGCAGACTTGCGCATTGCGTCGGTAAACAGTCTCGTATTGACAAACCTGGAGCTGCTATGTTCAACAAGCTCATTTTTTTTATATGGCGACATTATTTATTGGGTAGGAATAGGAACGTGTATGGGAAGTTTTTGTGGTTTACTGGTCATTGTTGGCATTGAAGGATACGAACAAGGATGGTGAGTCAATAAGATTGACACGATGGCTGTAGTTGAGCTATTGATGAAGTAGATACGGGTAAAATTTTACTTGGTTCTAAAGTATTGATAGAAAATTTTAAATCATGGTATGTTCTTGTCCTGAAATAAAAATAGTTGATTCGACGCTCTCCCCGGAAGTCCTGTTTGCCTTCAGTAAAAATACAGTAGGTGGAATGCATCATGCAGGTTTAGACATGGCTGGTTAGTTGCACAATGACGATTGAATCGTGTTTGCATTTAATGAATGAAAAAAAAAATATTGTGCATTATAAACCAACTAAGAATTTCTAGAATCTTGGAGCATTTATGACTCACCAAGGACAATGAAGGTAGGCTTAGACATACCATCCTCCTACTCACTTGAAATGGTGTGAACACCCACGGAATCCTTGTAGCTAATAAATACTGCATCTTTTGACAGCTTTTGTGGAGGCATTAAATTTAACTCTATTTGTACGTGACTAGGGCGTGACGATTACAATTATAGTGCCGGAATAAGACAATGAAAATACACATAATAAGTAATTTAATTTGGTGAAACCGACATACAAAACGGTGGGTGCCGGTTGCATCGTGCAGGAGTTATGTAATGCTACTACCAGTAGTAGACTTATCAGATTATCTAGTTAAGATTGTTGAATAATTCATATGCTCATTCTTTATGTTCAAGCGTATACTGTAGATCATAACATTCGTAATACCATTTAGAATGTTCATATCTCCTGATGTTACCGTCATAACTTAACTACATCATTTAGATCTCATTTCTTAATTTAACAATTACCCCAAGGTTCTTTAATGTTATATCTAATCGCTGAATCGCGTGTCATATCAAATTCCATCATTGTACGAAAATTCTCAGTTTATACAACCTCAGTGCAGGTCTAAAACAAATATTCGCTCAAACCAAAAAGTAGACATTAACTTTACCGTGCTGTGTGCTGTACCATTCATCGTTATTCATCTGTTTATCAAAATAAACCTGATGACGTCATATCTTGACAATGCCATTAGACAGTGGTTACGTCAGCGATTTATAACGCAAACTTTCATAGCAGAATCTATTACTGAAACCATTAATCTTGGTTTAACTGTTAAACCTCGATCTATTCACGGTTCAAATTGACTTTATTTTGTGTTTCAATTTAGAAAATGATTCACTGCAAGTGTTTCATAACAGGATTTGAAGTGAATTTACTGTGTTCAGTTTTAGGCCAATTGAATTGTATGCAATCAATTTAGTGCATCAAATTGTCATCCTGCAAACTATTGTAGTCATTTGCAGTACCGAAGCGTATTTGTCAAAGACAAAAGCATTGTCACATAATGCGTTCCTAACTACAAGCGGACACAGGACGATATCCAATACATGAAAATCACCAAACAATACCTCTTTGTAAAAGGCTCCTCAATCAAAATATAATACTGTTTCCCTAATTACTAAGCCTGTTAAACTAAGCTCGAATATAATTGCAGAAAATTCGCGAACACACCGACGTCACAGTAATTTATTTTATTTTCTTTCAGCACTAAACACATCACATCCTTCGCATAATCACTTCCACGACAGTTTGATTCACTGATCAAGTTTTCATCACCACCACGAAAAAATACTAAAAAAATTGCTTCTCTACGAAATTAACTGCGCGAGTTAAAAACGCGAAATAATTTTGCTACATAGAAATCCAACATTTTTCCTTCCACGGGAAAGGAAAGAGTGGATTGTTTTGTTACTGTTGTTTAATCATGAAAATAAAAGTGTTGAGCGTCGGGACACGTCCGGACCGAGCCGGCGACGCGACTGCAAGGATCGACCGTGCCAACCCTAGGGGAGGCTGCGTAAGTGCGCGCGACCGACGAACTATTTTCCACCTCCAATCTAGCAGCATAAGGTCGTAATTCCACCACATTGTTTTTATTCACCAAACACGTGCCTTTCATTTGTAAAACGTCGCAAGAAGTTACGGCGCACGTACAATAATCAGGCTTATATTGAAAGCATAAAGTGGAAATTAGTTTCACCATAAATTCTAGGGAAAAACTAGGGATGAGGCGCGGTCGCAGTGAACTTGAATGGGGGTATAAACGCGGGGTGGGCGTTGTTTCGCTTAGAGGGCTGTTACCGGGCGCTTTCATTAAACTCATTTTGTTATCACATCAATATAACCATCCGAATATGTTTTAGCACTCCTCTGGGTCATATGTTGATCACATTTTCAATTAGGGCACTACCATTTAGGATTTTTTCAGTGTTCTGTAGCCAGAGAAAAGTCTAATTGCGGTTTGTTCAGCATTCTTTTGAATAACAAATTGCCAGCCATTCAAAATCACTGTAAAGTTTTTAATTGCTCTATTCAAGGAGCTCAATTATAATGTTGGATCTCCACAAAACATTAGCGATTTTGCCATCCGCTGTTTACAATGTAATCACCTCCCTGTTGGGATTTTCCACCCTCTCCATCTGACCACAGACCTCATTCCAACCCCCCATGGTACACGTGAGGCCATCAGATGCAGCGTCCACGTGAACGGGATTTTGTTCCCAATCAATAAATTCAAGGTGACCGTTTTGTGGCATAACAAATTATAGCAAAACTTCGGCTTTATACAAGCGTTGTTTCTAATTCTCTATCACTCATTCCTGTGAGGCAGATTCTTTCTAAAGTTTTAGATACCAGTGCCGTTTTAACGTCTTCGTACTGAAGATTATATCTGTAGGTAGGTGCTCCAGATTAGAGTAGGATAGACAAATGTTTGAACAAGCACTGGGATTGAGCTGACCTTTGTAAATATTTGGACAAGTGCGTTATTTGAAGACGCGGGCGTTGAATTTCTAGACCACCATTATTGATACGGGAAATTCTGATTCTAGGAGGATATACATCACAATAAGCATAAGTGTAAGAATGGTCTGCCTATAAATTTCCCACTGTTGAGACACAGGCCTCTTCTATTCAAGAGGAAGCGGGCATTTGTACCTCACAATCTATATAAAAAAAAATTATGTCTAAATGGATAAGCTCAACGCTGCACCAATTCGCCAATTTTTTTTTTTTTTTCAAATATTCGTTGAAACCTTAGGAAGGTTTTTATGAAAAGAAAATTTGGAAAAGTTGCCGGTAAAATTGGAAAATTCGGGAAAACTGTAAGTGCATTCTCTAGAAATTTTGTACGAATTATTGAAAGGGGATTGTCCAATTTCTATAGGACTTTGGCCACTCATAAACAAACAGTTCAGCTAATATTATGTGATTGATTTAATAGCTCATATCAGTAGAAATGAGGATATAAACCTAGTTTTGTGTCAAGATGTGTATTTAGATATGTTTTTAACATTTAATTGAAACAGGTTATGTATGAAATAAAACTTGTTTTTTTTTTTATAAAATTATATTTATTCACCAGATTCATATGTTAAAAGAACATGGTCGAGGAACCAGCAGGCAGGCAGGCAGGTGGCAGGTGGATTAATATGTTCCTGATACCTTGCCCAACTTAAAAACCAAATAATGGTCATAATATGTGCACAGCAACCTATTGTTCTACGGCCCACCATACAGTTGCAGCAATATTGTTTTATTGCTGCCCTCCCTTCAGTGTTATTTGCATACATTATATAAACAAAATATCTTTTTCTGCTGATGTGTCTGCTCTGTATTTTCTCACGCAATAAACTGCAGTTGGCTGAAGGGAGCGGGAAACCTTCCAGTAGGTTGCTGGCAGTATTTCTGCACAGCCCAATAGTATAGGAACCATCGCCTCTTACGTGTTCTCCATAGTAAGAACGAGCTTGTTTCAATTGATACGTTCCACATGCATTTAGAATTAAATCTCTATATTACTTTATATAGTGTATTATCTATGGCGAATGATAACTGTCAATCAATCAATCTGTCATTTTGACAAATTGACACAACATTTTTTAAGCATCCATATCTTCGATCAATAATAGATTATTGATCGAAGATCCATATAAAAAAAAACAATTATATATCGATTCATTTTAAATCGGTCAAAACGTTAGAAGTACGAAATAATGTATAAAACGACAGTTTATCATTTCCTATGTCTTAAATCATTCATATAATTTATTGGCATTTTTAATTATGTTATTTAATGAAAACTATGTTAAATACAGTGGAAAGATTGCACTGTATTTCAAATCGATTTGAATTTGTTGTTTTATGGAGTTTTGGTTTGGCGACACTGAAACCAAATCCAATGCCGTTCATGTGTAGCATCAAATCAGATACTAAAAATAAATGTTTTTTTGCAGTGCTGATTGATACAAAGTTATTTGCACCAGATATTTACTAAAATAGAATTTAATTATTGGTAAATTATTTTTTTGTATAGCATCGTGTTTAAAAATGGCCAAGTATAGACAATTCCCTTTGGACAGGAGTCGTCTGTCGGGTCAGCTAGTAAATAATAAAACATTTGTACGAGAAAGAGCTGGTTTTGTTGCAGTGTAACATGACATGGAAGTATGACATCCATTGTTGGTCTTTTGGACGATCCTCGAAATGCTGCTAAGGATAATCATGACTGGAAATAATTTAAAAAGTGTCAGTGAATACTTCTTAGATTTACTGTTTTATAGTCCGCTAATGTTAGTACGGTCACTAATCCAGTTGTATTTTTTTATAATAAATTCACTAGTATTTTGATATTTTAATCCATTTTATAAACAAAATATCCGAACACACTGGTCTGATCAGTTCTCGGCAACTGCACAGCTAGGAGATAGAATAGAACAAAACAATAGAAATCACAACATAACAGTGAATAATATGTATTGAATCAAAGGAAAATTATATTATTATTGCATAATGAATGGAAGGAAAACCACAAAAAGTATGGATAGTACAAATGTAGGTATAAATAAACAAATAATCCAATAATGTTGTTTCGTTTCACAAATAGGTACCCGCAATAAAGAGAAAAGATTATTGTGTGGAGGGTAATCAGAGAGCTTTTTTTGTTGTAGTTAATTTATCTGAATGAAAGAAAAGCTTCGGTCGCTTATCTAAATTAGAAGCTGCGGACCTGTGGTCGTAGAGAAAACCTTAGTATTCTCTACGACTAACTAACTAACTAACTATTCTAACTTAAATGTACATTAAAGTCATTGTACATTAAAGTTATGTATAGTTATTCTCTTTTAATATTAAAGATAGCTTGGCTCTCGTTTTTCAGTAAAGAATTCGTATAATCGCTGTCATACGTGCCTGTGAAGTGTGAATGTATCCTTGAGACGGAGACCGGTGGAAAACTAAATATTGAGGATCATAGACCAAATCATCAACGAAAGGGCAAAGTTATAGAAGACATAGACGTAAACAACATAGAAGACGAAGATTGGTTTAAATTACATTGATACTATACAACGTGTCGTTTTGCATCCTCGTCAAATTTCAGGGTGTGTGTGTGATACAGAACATCAAACCGAACAACTTTCTCCATGGGACCAACATCGTAATTGCGAAAAAAATTTCGACTGTCCAATAGAAAACTTCAATACCTACTCGACGCAAATGTCGATGCGGCTGATTATTTTTTCGCGATTACGACGTTGGTGCCATGGAAAAAGTTGTTCGGTTTGATGTTCTGTATCACACCCTTAAATTTGACGAGGATGCAAAACGACACGTTGTATAAGTCAATGTTGAATTGGCAATTATGCAACATAAATGAGGATTGAAAGTTACTGCAGCTGCTGCACTTCGAAAAAGGAAGAGGAACAACGAACCTATCGTAAGCAGTGAAGACGGCAACAAAGTGCAAAGGTACAAACTTGTTGCAGTATCCTTACTTACACACCATTTCAAACTAAATACAAAGAATAAAAGTGCGCTCATACGTCACAAAGTAAAATATATTCACGACGCATGCGCCGAAGGAAGCAGTAGACATCGCATACAAATATGTCAGAACAAAATATTAGGAACGGAAGCTTGGCCCCACTGTTTTGCGAGCTGGTGTAAAATGTTGCCATCTGCATGTCTGATGGGATTCGCGAGTTGGGTGACGTAGTGTGTGTCGGGTGTAGAAATATTGGTGTAGATAGTTGTAGGTTCCTATTTTCCTGGTTTAGTATGCCTTTCATAATGCTTCAGCCACAAATCAAATCAAAATATTTTATTTCACATAAACCTACATTGGGCACTTATGAAGCGTCAGAAGCTAGGTGCACGGTTCCAAATGGTCGTTTCCTATGGAGAAGAGCCGGCAAGAAACTCCACGGTTACTCTTTAAAAATAATTTACGCATTATGTAGCCAATATTTATAACGTTATTGGGATATTTATTTGAGATGAGCATTGTTAGTGACGTTAAATGATAGTTAAGTCAGGTTGCGAATTTTTCAAAATATGGCGAGCTTTTAAGAATTTAGAAAAAAGGCTATAAACCGCGTTGGCTCATTAGCGCCAAATACTAAGGACCAAAAATTACCGCAGGAACTTCTACCTCCATTTTGAACATTGTATGCTGATCGGACTGTAGTTCCCACCGGCAGAAACTGAGAGAATTCGTTGTAGATGATGATAATGATCATGACCTGATTCGGCACCCTAATTGCGTAACACACTATCAATCGGAATCGGTTTCATTTTGACAGTTCAACAACATTCAGTGCGTTATAATTACATTGTCGAGCAGACAAATTTTTGGAAAATATGAAGCAATGGATTAGAAATTTGCTTCAAAATGATTCAGATTGATGATAGTGTTTTATGCAATTAGGGTGCAGGTCCATATCGGAAAAACAAGATTGCGGTGAAGTTAGCGGTAATCAAATGATCAAAAGGCATACTGAATTAGCAAAACCAAATTTATTAGGAACGGAAGCACTGCCCCACTGTGTCGCTTGTTGGCGTAAACGTTGAAGGGTTCGCGAGTGGCGCGTGGGTGTGAGAAACTATTGGAGGCGTTGGAGGTTATGCCCGGCCTATTAATAAGGACCACTTTGCATAAAGGAACTGCTTGTCTTTCATTTATAATATGAGTAGGTTATAATCATTCTCTATGTTCAAATTACTCTATTGAATGACTGTTTCATGAAATCGTGACATTTTAAGTAAATTCTAACTTAAGAGATTGTATTGGTGATTTTCATAATTTTAATTCTGTAAATAGGTACTTACATATTATGTTACGGACGCAAATCGTAGTTTGATCAACATACAACCAACCTGTTAATTGCTAAAGACGTAAGAAAATTTGAATTTTTCAGGCTACCGTAGCGCATACCACATAATAATAATAATAATAACCCCACCGCCGTATCTCTACGTTGACGCCGTGGTGGGGCTTGCGCGCTCCGAACTCTGGGTCTGTGCCGGTGGAGTTTACTTTGCCGAAACAGGTCTAGGGTGAGGAGCCAGACCAAGAGAGATACGTGAACCCGCAGGGCAGCATGTGGCGAGCTGTTGGGCAGTAGCGACCCCACGGACCCTATTTCCCGGGAGAAGTCTTGTTCTTCACCTCTGGCTTGCCTTTATTGGCCGGCTGGAGTGAACACTGATGGGAACAGAGCTCCCACCTCATTCTTGCCTTTATTGGCCGGCTTGAGTAGAGATTCGCAAGAGCAAACGTGCTCGGAGGAAGGAAGTATTCCAGTAAGTGCTTGTAGGGATCTTGACCATCTTCCGGGCTCTGGGATTGTTCTGAGAGCCGTGGAATACCGCTCCACTCCTCAAGCACCTCAGGACATGTTGCCCCTTGTCGCTACGTCACTATGTGCTAGCGACCGTTTCCGGGGGCCCATTATTGAGTGTGCAAGTCACCCCCTGCCAATTTATCTGTGTATACAGGGTGTTTGGTGCATCGTTTGCCAAATTGAATTGGCCGAAAGAAGAGGTCATTTGCTATCGCTTCAGGCTCAAGTACTCATTTTTGGCCACACCGGTTTTTTTATTACAACTTTCTAATTTTTATTTTGAAAAAATCCAAAACTCAGCATTAAAGCTTAAATTAAAAAAAAGTTTTAAGTGTAGTCGTCAAATTTCATTTTTATTTACATATGTACTGTTGTATGGCTCTATCAAATTTAAAATTACTTGCCAGTTACATCTAGTTTTTTTTTAATAAATCACAAAGTTTTTGGAAAAATAAAAAATGAACTTAAAACTCAACTTTAAATAGCTATAAAAAAAAAACTAAAAGCGATTGGGATCTTCGAATTATTTTAAAAAGTTCTCTAGTCTATCCCCTTTCCAACGGTATGTAATGTGTTAAAAAACTCTTTTAATATCTTTAATAATTAGCTAAATGTGTAGTCGAGACACATCAGGCTGATATTGGATATTACGTTTAAAACACTAGTTTTCGCATAAATTACATGCTATTAGTAGATAGATACTGTTATCTCACGTCTTACGTAGTCTCTTATCTCGTTCTTACATAGGGAACTTTCCTCGAAATTGAAAAAAAAATACATTATTACAAAAATAATCATTTATTAATAAGTAATTTAATTACATACTAATCTTACAAGAATTAGAATTTCTGCAAACAGAGTTGCCCTTATTATTAGCTGATTTGCCAATTTTCAGTGAAGACAGGTCTTTTGTTTTCCAACATGACGGTTGTCCCGCTCATTGGAGAATAACCGTCAGGGAGTACTTGAATGATGCATTCCCGGACTCATGGATTGGGAGGGATGGCCCTATTCCTTGGCCTCCACGTTCTCCAGACTTAACTCCGTTGGATTTTTACGTCTGGGGACGGGCCAAAGAACTCGTCTACGCCACGGAAGTTGAGACAAGAGATGATTTAGTCCAACGCATTGAGGCGGCTTTCATGACGATCAAAGCAGAAATGCGTTTACGCACCACTACAGTTGAGATAAGACGAAGATGTCGCGCGTGCATACGCAATAGTGGTAGACAGTTTGAACAAGACTTGTAAGATTAGTATGTAATTAAATTACTTATTAATAAATGATTATTTTTGTAATAATGTATTTTTTTTTCAATTTCGAGGAAAGTTCCCTATGTAAGAACGAGATAAGAGACTACGTAAGACGTGAGATAACAGTATCTATCTACTAATAGCATGTAATTTATGCGAAAACTAGTGTTTTAAACGTAATATCCAATATCAGCCTGATGTGTCTCGACTACACATTTAGCTAATTATTAAAGATATTAAAAGAGTTTTTTAACACATTGCATACCGTTGGAAAGGAGATAGACTAGAGAACTTTTTAAAATAATTCGAAGATCCCGATCGCTTTTAGTTTTTTTTTTATAGCTATTTAAAGTTGAGTTTTAAGTTCATTTTTTATTTTTCCAAAAACTTTGTGATTTATTAAAAAAAAACTAGATGTAACTGGCAAGTAATTTTAAATTTGATAGAGCCATACAACAGTACATATGTAAATAAAAATGAAATTTGACGACTACACTTAAAACTTTTTTTAAATTTAAGCTTTAATGCTGAGTTTTGGATTTTTTCAAAATAAAAATTAGAAAGTTGTAATAAAAAAACCGGTGTGGCCAAAAATGAGTACTTGAGCCTGAAGCGATAGCAAATGACCTCTTCTTTCGGCCAATTCAATTTGGCAAACGATGCACCAAACACCCTGTATTATATAACATTGGTCAGGCAGGGGACATGGTTCTTCCATAGTTCAAGGTGCCCAATCCACTATAGCCACCCAAACCCATAGACCCAATGTGTTTTGTTTCCATGTTCTGCAATAGTTCTGCACCAACCGGGGGTTGTCCTTGGGTGCAATTGCATAGTGCATACTGGGATAATCGTCGGCTGGTGCCTTCCTTTCACTTAAAATTGTCTAAGGGGCCTCTGCGAGTTGGCTTCGGCTCCTCGTACGCCTTCCAAAAGTCCGGGACCCCAGGGTCCCGAGATATGTCAAAGACAATTCAAATAATAATAATAAAAAAAAAAAAAAATATTTCAGACATTTCGTCCATATGTTGTTAGCATTGATGTTAGTAATACACACCACTTATAAACTATGTTAGTAAATTAGTGACAAATCTTAGACATTATTATTAATTCATGTATCTGCTGCGCTCACCTGACGCACCAGGCACATGCACATGTACATGTACCCAATGCGCCCTAATGGCGCAACAGGGCTTCTCACAGATGACCTTCAGAATAATAATACTATTAAATTGTTTTAGCCTGTAATCCCACTACAGAATAAAGACTTCCCTTTATTTTTTCTGAGCTAGTGTAAGTAAACCAAAAAATCTACCACGAGGAATCTGCCCTTCACGTAATGGATGCTCTGCTCCGATATAAACCAGAGATTGTAAGTGTATGGTTCTCAGCTGAGAAAAGATTAAGTATATAGGTACAGTCAACAAAAGAGATATCTAGACAGGGTATACTAACATATTTGTATGTGAATTCCTTCAAGTTCAATTTCGTGACAATATATAATTTTATGTTGGTGTGTGGAAAAACAAAGTAATACGAGTATATATAAAATTAAACATGAAGCAATTCACATACAAATATGTTAGTTTACCCTGCCTAGATATCTCTTTTGTTGTCTGTACATGGGAAATCACATCTGTCGATTTAGAATTGGATCACCAGAAAAAAAACCGGTCAAGAGCGAGTCGGACTCACGCACCGAGGGTTCCGTTCCGATTTCTGAAAAGGTGTGCTAGTTAGAGAAATCGTTTTATTTTTCCTGTAATCTTTACATAAACTTCTACCACATAGGTACCTAGAATAATTTCAGATTTTTCTCTATGCAAACTTCGGAGATAAGGGGCGGAACGGTATTTTTTTTTTACATTTTCATCAAAAGTAAAACTATGTAGGTAGACTAAAAAAAGAAAAAAAAAATTGAGAATGTGCAAAAAGCGCTCTTTCATATGATACCCCACATGCCCTAGTAGTCCCACTTCGAATTTTTAAGACACTGTTGCAAAATAGTTGGGCAAATCTAAGGTCCGTATTACAGAACGTCGCTCAATACTCAAGCATTAGGTACTTAAAACTAGATTCAAGCCATTTGATTGGTTGAAACTAGATTTAAACAAATATCAGTGCTTGAGTTTCCTTCTGTAATACGCTAAAACTGTTCGAAATTTTAAGTTGATAGCATTAGTAGTTCTTGAGATGTCCAGCTGTGACAGACAGACTGAGTCGCACCATAAGAGTTCCTTTTTACCATTTTGGTACGGAACCCTAATTATACAAGTAGCCTAGAAGAACTACATTGCTCTATAAAGGAACAATATTCCTATCCACTACATCGTATGTATAAAGCCAGATCACATAACACTCATTTCAAGTTTAATTAATCCAGCTGGCAAGCGAGCGCGTTCATTCAATCAATTTAATGAGCACCTTGCACAAGATGAATACTCCGACAGGTACGTAACTTCGAGCTTCAATACACCAGCGTGATTTTCAATTACCACGAGCCCAGTTCCAAGTTAGTCCTAGAGCACATGAGACTATTTTTTTTTTAAATAATAATTTGTATGCAATGATGTGGATGGCTATAAGAGTAGGGGAAGACCAAAGAAACGATGGATAATAAAATAATATAAACATCCGGATGAAAAAAAGCCCGAGAGTTAATTTGACCATAAGCATTTTTCCCAAATGAAAAGTACCACAGAATTTATCTCGAAATTACTTTTTGCCATAATTATTGATGTGTAACATATTTCCTCTCGTTTTCCTGCAATCTTTTGCAGTGATTCGTGAAAAGGAACGGAAGAGTGTAACAGGATGTGAAAATATTTTTCTAAAAGCTTTGAGTGACGGATTGAAATGATGGTTGTTTGGTATGGAACTAGAAAGTACTTCTTTTACCAAGGTGAAATGTCAGATGTTACACATCATATGCGACTACTGTAAGCCGACGTACGCACGCACGTAAGAATATCGCGGCGATTTTTTTTCACGCACTGGATTTTCAACGCTCTGCTTAGCGCCGAGAGTTGAAAATCCAACAGTGTGTTTTTTCGACGCGCTGGGATGCACTCTGTTGTTGTTAGGTTGGATTCCCGATGCTCGGCTCAATACCGAGAGTTGAAAATCCAGTGCGCGATAAAATCCCGCCGCGATATTTTTACGTCCGGGCGAACGTCGGCTTAGGCTCGCTCTTTTTTTTTTAAATTGCTTTGCACACAGACAGACAGATACACTAGTTATTTTACCAGTGTGATGCATCGTACAGCTGATATAAAATAGCCTCGAATCGAGCTTTGAATGGAACTAAGACTGCTTAGAAAACTTGAAATGGCTTAGTTGATTGTTTGATTGGATAGCCGATGCCTTCGAATTGAGTTGTAAGAGGATTACATCGATGTAAAAGGCAGTAGCAATCAGCAATCAGTCTGTGAAGCGTTATTACTGCATTATCTAACCAAAACTGTTATAAGAAAAAATAATGTCCTCTGTTAAATCAAATCACCCGCACTGGGCCCGCTTGATGGATTACGGCTCACTCCCTCTCACAGAGAGGAAGCCTGTGTCCCAGCAGTGGGAACATTATAGGCCGATTATGCTTCTGCTAATAATGCTGGACTATTTATCACAAGACGTTTTTATGAAGATTGCTATAGAAATATTTGGCTATGTATCCTAACTAATATTATACTTAAATGCGAAAGAAAGTTTGTTTGTTACCTTTTCACGCCTAAAGTACTGAACCGATCATCCTGAAATTTTGCATATACGTTGTCAGGTGTACAGAAACGGACATAGGGTAACATTCATCCCGAAAAAAAGTACTGTTCCCGAGGAAAACAACAATAACGTTCTTGTGATAATAGATGGCGCCACGTGTCTTTCGAATCATGATTGAATTATATTATTACAAGCAGAGTACAATCCGAATTGATTGTCAAATTCAAAATTAACGCGAGCGAAGCCGCGGGCAAAAGCTAGTAATCTATATTTAGAATTAACCTGATTTAAGGATATATACTTAAGTATGGAGTACTGCGAGTATTATCCTATCTATTAGGTTGGGGAAAAAGTCTTTTCGCATTATAGTATGTATGAACTTATAAAATCTCATTTGTATCTGGTTGGTTTTGGTATCATTGAAAGTTTAAATTTTAAAGAACATAATTCCAAATTCAAATTAGGAAAATGTGTGATTTTCATTTGTTTTTCGTACTGTCAAGATGAGTGAAACTAATGAAGAAATTCGATACATTTTAAAATTTTACTACAAAAAAGGTAAAAATGCAACGCAAGCCGCGAAAAAAATTTGCGATGTTTATGTACCCAGTGCAGTGTCTGTGAGAGTAGCACAAATTTGGTTTAAGCGTTTTCAATCCGGAAATTTTGATGTCAAAGATGCACGTCGCTCTGATCGCCCTATTACGGATAAAATGGATGCCATTTTTGAAAAAGTGGAGCAAGATCGGCATATCAGTAGTTACGACGTAGCTGAAGAACAGGGAATTGACCACAAAACAGTTTTGGCGCATTTGAAAAAAACTGGTTACACAAAAAAGCTTGATATTTGGGTACCTCACGAGCTCACTGAAAGAAACCTAATGAACCGTGTACTCATTTGTGATTCTTTATTACGACGTAATGAAACCGAACCATTTTTGAAGAAGCTGATAACTGGTGATGACAAGTAGATCACGTACGACAAGAACGTGCGAAAAAGGTCGTAGTCAAAGGCCGGCCAGGCTTCACAGACTGTGGCGGAACCCGAGTTAACTCGCAACAAGGTGATGCTGTGTGTATGGTGGGATTGGAAGGGCATTATTCATTATGAGCTGTTACCACTAGGCAGGACCATCGATTCTGAACTCTACTGCGAACAACTGATGAGATTAAAGCAAGAAGTTGAGAGAAAGCGGCCGGAATTAATCAACAGAAGGGGTGTGGTTTTTCATCATGATAACGCTAGACCTCACACAGCTTTAGCCACTCGGCAAAAATTAAGAGTTTGGCTGGGAGGTGTTAATGCATCCGCCGTATAGTCCTGACCTTGCACCTTCAGATTTCCACCTGTTTTGGTTTCTTCAGAATTCTTTAGGCAGTGTCAGGTTAACATCACGAGAGGACTGCCAAAACCACTTGTCGCGGTATTTTGATCAGAAGTTCCAAAATTTCTATAGCAATGGGATCATGTCCCTACCTACAAGATGGCAAAAAGTTATCGTACAAAATGGTACCTACATACTTTAGATAAATGTAAATAATGTATATTAAAAAATGTTTTGAATTTTCTTAAAAAATGCGAAGAAACTTTTTTCCCCAACCTATTATTTTCTATGGGAAATTACTAAGTACTAACTCTACGTTCATGAAAAACTTACTTTAAGAAAAAAGGAAAAACCGACTTCAAAAACCATTACTTTCATTAAAAACTTAACAGCTTCTGAAGTCGGTGCCAAGCTAAGGTGCATTAAAGAATTGAAGACACCGACTTCAGAAGCTGTTAAGTTTTTAATGAAAGTATGTAATGGTTTTTCAAGTCGGTTTTTACTTTTTTTTAAGTAAATTTATTTTTCCATTTTTAGTTGAATATACAACTGCATAAGTAAACCCAAGACGAACAAAAAGAAGACTCATCAAAATCGACTTAGAAATGCCGGAGATACCTACAGTACATTTATGCATATAACTTCGTACATAAGAATAATTACATAATGTGTTACATACTAAAACCTTCTTGAAAGTATATAGGTAGATCACATTAGTGAAATAACCACCAAAATTGGTTCATTCGTTTTTGAGAAAATCGCGGACATACAAACATACATACATACGGGCCGAATACAGAACCTCCTTTTTAGAAGTCGGTTAAAAACGTAACAAACTTTGTTGTATTAAGCTACAATAGTTATTTATGATAGAAACGGAGAAACTCCAGATCTAGGTCGCACGTGTTACTAGTTCAGTCAGCTGAAAACTGAGCGAAATAGAAAAGTACGACGAATGGCAAAACGAAGAAAAAGTTTATATTTCAACACTGCTGCACTTAGCTTTAAACTCATTTACCAGTATTATGTTCCAGCTTTAGGTACTGACATAAAGGTAGGTGGCCACGTTGGAAGCCGCAGGCTTGCACCTCGCACGTGAATACATGACACGTGGCTTATTGATCCACCCCGCAGTATGTGCCTTGCTTTAGATGTATGGGGATCGGGGCTCGGACGGGAACGAATTGAGTTGCACGTTTAACATAATAGATGAAATCATTTTAACCGTTCCTTTCTTGCTAGCTGTCAATCCACACGGGTTGATTTTTGGAAAATCCTCAAACACTTTTAGATTATTTGTAAGTACCAACTTTCGTTCATCTATCTGTCTATCATAAAACTCATAGAGTAAACATTTTGAAATTTTCAATTAAACTACATCTTCTAATGATTAGTGTTAGGGTTCCGTACCAAAATGGTAAAAAGGAACCCTTATGTTGCGACTCAGTCTGTCTGTCTGCCTGTCCGTCTGTCACAGCTGGATATCTTAAGAACTACAAATGCTATCAACTTGAAATTCGGAACAGTTTTAAATGACGTTTGCCCTATTATTTTGCAATTAAGAAAGAAATAAAAAAGTTTTTTTTTTTTGCAACAGGGACTGAAAAGGGGTCTTAAAAATTCGTAGTGGGCCAATAAGGCATGTCGGCTATCGTATGAAAGAGCGCTATTTGCACATTCTCAAACATTTTATTTTAGGCCGCATAGTTTTCGACTTTTGATGAAAAATGTAAAAAAAAATACTGTTCCGGGCGGAATGGTATTTTTTCCGCTTCTATCCGAAGTTTGCATAGACAACAATCTGAAATTATTCTGAAGAAAGTTTATGTAAAGATTACAGGAAAAATAAAACGATTTCTTAAAATATCACTCTTTTTCGGAAATCGGAACAGGACCCTCGGTGCGCGAGTCCAACTCGCTCTTGACCGGTTTTTATTACACATTTAACTAAGATTTTGTGAACTAAACACCATAGCAAATCCAAGCACAACCGCCAAGAAATTGAATTTTGAATGAATGCATTCATTCAAAATTCGACTTTTCGTGCATGTAATCATTCAATCTACGAGTACCTACCTAGCCTTTTCAGGCTTTTGGGCTTCTTACTACCTGTAACTGTCAATGATCTAAGAATGACAGCCGGGACCAACGGCAGGGTCTCGATATGAAATGGGTGGTCACCCATACTTGAACACATTGCGGCAAGCGTAGCTAAATCTTCGGTCGACCCCTTTTTTTTCATCAAATGACTTCTCCCGCTCTGGGCAGAGCGGGAGGGCGTGTCAGACTTTTACTGACTAAAACCCACCCATGTTCCTTCAGCTGCCCGTGCCAGGGCCACGGTATCTCTTTCGATCTACCCGCGACCCCGGCGGCATCGGCCCAATTGACCCCGTCACTGCTGAGGCGCGCGTGGAACACAACACGCCGTCGACCCAGGCCTGGTCCTTACCGGACGGCGAGCTGCCCATTACTCGTCGTCCGCAAGCCCGCGCCTACGGTGGCCGGGAATCAGCAATCGATTTCCGCCGCCCAGGGCGTTTCGGTCGACCCCTGCGGTTGTTATTATACACTAGCTTTTGCCCGCGGCTTCACCCGCGTAGATGCCGATGGATGTCCCACGGGAACGGACTACCTATGTGTTAATCCAGGCAAACAATGTCTTCTCGCACTGCTTACATAAAATATCTGAGAAGCGGCGCGCGGATTGTTATATGATATATATAAACAGCGTAAGCGTGGGTGACCCATGCCGCTAGTTCGATGTCCACCGCGCACAGGATGGATGGAAAGTAGCACATGAAGTAATTGTTTGCTCCCTTGGTATAATTGCTGTATGGCGTTCTAGTGGGAGAATAAATAAATAATAAATGATTGCTGGAGGATAAAAAACCTAAAACCTATCAATAGTAACGGAATATATAACGGAACGGAAAATTACCAACTTGCATTGCTTTGAAGGCAACTTTATAGCAAAAATATAAATCTTCTTTTGGGAATTTCGAAAAAAATAGTTATTACTAAATGTTACTTCAAGATACGAACTATGATTACATTTCCAATCCCTTAAATCTATTTAAAAGAAACTTTAAAATCAATCAAAAGGAAATGTTAAAATCAACCCCTAGTTTAGGGGATGATTTTTTAAAAACGCTGCACCACATTTACGAGGTGCATTCAATAAGTACCTAGCCTCATCGCCAGAGGGCGCTGTAGTTTCAAAAGAGTTTTACCACAGTGTAGCACATTCTTTTTTAATTCTTTTTTCAAATTTTCATTCCAATCCCTTCATTTGTTTTAATTTGACAACTTATGGAAGCGAACGTGTCGATCGGTTTTACAAAAATGGAAAAAGAGCAATATCGTTCGGTGATTCGATTCCTATTTTTGGAAGGGAAAACGCGCATCGAAATCAAAGAGCGCTTGGATGCTGTGTACGGTGACTCTTCTCCATCGATGGCCACCGTCAAGAATTGGTTCAACGAGTTTGCACGTGGCCGTACGTCGGTTTTTGATGAACCACGTCCAGGTGCACCGAAAACAGCTGCTACGGAGGAAAACATTAAAAAAATCCATGATCTCGTATTGGCAGATCGCCGATTGAAGGTTCGGGAGCTAGCTGAGACTGTAGGCATTTCAGAAGGAACAGTGCATCATATTCTTCACAAGGAACTCGGCATGAGAAAGCTGTCGGCGCGATGGGTGCCGCGTTTACTCACACCAGAAAACAAGCGCAACCGTGAGACCACATCGGAGACGTGTTTGGCGCTGTTTAAGCGGAATCCAGCGGAGTTTTTGCGTCGTTTTGTGACCGTCGATGAAACCTGGATCCACTGGTACACACCAGAGACCAAGGAGCAATCAAAACAATGGATCCAGACCGGGGAACGTGCTCCAAAGAAGGCGAAAACTGTAAAATCGGCCGGAAAAGTTATGGTCACCGTTTTCTGGGATTCACAAGGTGTGATCTATATCGATTACCTCGAGAAGGGTAAAACAATTACAGGGCTTTACTATGCCGATTTATTGGGCCGATTCGACGCCGAATTAAAGAAAAAACGACCCCATCTGGCGAAGAAAAAAGTGCTGTTTCACCACGACAACGCACCGGTTCACACGTCTGCCGTTGCCATGGCCAAATTGGTCGAATTACGCTACGAATTGCTGCCACATCCACCGTATTCTCCAGATTTGGCCCCTTGTGACTTCTTTCTGTTTCCTAATCTGAAAAAATCACTCGCCGGGAATAGATATGGATCGAATGAGGAGGTCATCGCCGCCACGGAGGCCTATTTTGCAGAGTTTGACAAAACTATTTTTCGGACGGGTTAAAAAAGTTAGAGCATCGCTGGGCTAAGTGTATCGAACTAAAAGGAGGCTATGTTGAAAAATAAATTGCCACTTTTCCAAAATTTTCGTTTACTTTTTGTAGGCTAAGTATTTATTGAATGACCCTCGTATATTTATTTCCTACCAAAAGCATCTATTTGAATTTCCATATCCCTAAGTTAAGAAATGTTGGGTTTCCCATACAAACTTTCAACCCCTATATCGCCCCCTGTAGGATTATTTTTTAAAACAAAAAGTAAGCTATGTCCTTCCCCATCATGACATTATAGCCTTGCCAAATTTTATAAATATCCGTGCTGTTTTGTGAATTTTAAAATCAACCTTTATTTTACCCTCTTAAGGGATGACTTTCCAAAAACGCTGAACCACACATTTATTTCCTACCAAAAGAATACATTTGAATTTTCATAACCCTAACTTAAGAAATGCTGGGTTTCCCATACAAACTTATTATTATATCACCCCCTGTAGGAATTTTTTTTAGACAAAAAGTAGCCTATGTCCTTCCCCAGGATATCATCTATAGACTTGCCAAATTTTTATCTAAATCCGTTCATTGATTTAGGCGTGAAAAGGTAACAGACAGACAGAGTTACTTTCGAATCTATAATATTAGTACTTATGGATTTTTTATTAGTTTATTTTATTATAATAATTATCGGGAAACGCAGATCTACGCCAGACACGATGGCTTTAAGGCTGAGCCTACGTTAGGCCGCGACGCGACCTGCGACACATGAGCGATTAAAACAAATAAATTAATGCTCACGTATATGGCTACACCGTACATCAAAATATTACTAGCGATCTTTGATTTCTTTATAATCACGGCTTCGGCTACATCAACATATCAGCGAAATCGCCGAATATAGGACAGATTTTCGCTTATAATGTAGCCATACCATGTTTATCTCGTTTCACTCTTCCAGTCGCATCGCTAATCGCTACCTACTGTAGCCTCAGCTTAATAGTTTCTGTAATTACGGAATTCAACCGGTTAAAGAAATTTTGTTTCATGTACCCATATCCAAGCAAATAAATGATTTGATTAGATTTTTGTAAAGCCGGGTATTTTAAGCACGAAAATTGTATGATGTTTGAGGGTCGAGGATCGCGGGTAGTTCGAAAGAGATACCGTGGCCCTGGCACGGGCAACTGAAGGAACACGGGTGGGTTTTAGTCAGTAAAAGTCTGACACGGCCTCCCGCTCTGCCCAGAGCCGAAGAAGTCATTTGATGATTTCCCATCCACAAAAAAAAAGGGTTGACATTGTAAAGCGTTATTAACATCAATAATAAATAATAGTCACTATTGATAAAATTGTCGATTTGATAGAAAATACTCGATGTTTAGTAAGTACCACTTACAAATCAGTAAGTCGACGTTCGCACGGACGTAAAAATATCGCGGCGATTTTTTTTTCGCGCACTGGATTTTCAACGCTCTGCTTAGCGCCGAGAGTGCAAAAACCAACAGTGTTTTTTCGACGCGCTAGAATGTACTCTGTTATTGCTAAGTTGGATTCTCAACGCGCAGTGAGCGATAAAATCCCGCCGCGATTTTATTACGCCCGTGGGAACGGGGGCTTAGTCCAGACAAATACCTAGTGCACATACCTATGTGCCTGTACCTGTAAATACGTGTCATATCTGGTCAAATAATTCTTCTCGGCACATAACTAGCGGATTGTGGGTTATGTACTCGGAAAAGTAAAACAATACTTTTAGACTATTATTATCCTGCTATTATTATCCTGCTAGTATTACTATTCTATTTTAGTCCTATTAATCTGCAGATTACCTACTGGGCCCTTCAAGAACACATGAAAGGTAGTCTTCCTATAACACTTAAAAGGAAACTCATCGACATGTGCATCCTGCCCGTTCTAACCTATGGTGCACAAAGTTGGTCACTTACTGAACAACAAAAGTCCAAACTCAAGATTTGCCTTTGGGCAATGGAGCGCAGCATAATGGGCGTCAAGCGTACAGACCGAGTTAGAAACACCATCCTGCGCTCCATAACTCAAGTAGCAGATGTTGGAGAAAAAACAGCCAGGCTGAAGTGGAAGTGGGCCGGACACGTCGCGCGAATGCACCCGGAGAGATGGGCAAAGATCGTCACCCACTGGACGCCTGAGGGAGGACATCGCCGTCGAGGCAGGCCACGGCGAAGGTGGTGTGACGATCTGATAAGGTTTGCAGGGCCAACATGGCCATAGATCGCACAAGACAGGGAGGTTTGGAAGGAAAAAGGGGAGGCCCTTGCCCAGCAGTGGGACACAATGTAGGCTAGTAAAAAAATAAAAAAAAAATAAAAAAAATAAAAATAAAAAAAAAAGCTGGGAAGCTTACAGGTAAAAACGACAATAATAATATTATCTCTAACTCTTATCATTTTGCGGCTCAAAACCCAATTGTATTGTGTTATTGTTGCGGTAACAGGAACTGATAACTTGTTTACCTAGACTTCTATAGTATAAAAACTCGACACATGCACATGCACATTCATTCAAACATCGTTTTACTTCAAGTTGGTGAGTTGCTTTAATTATTTTTGATTATTTTAAGAGTACCGAAGCCAAATGGCAAAGACGGGATCCTTATAAACTTTTCCACATTCTATTATAGTCCAGTCATTTGGTAGTTTTACCTGGAATGTTTTCCGGGAGTTTTGAAAATTGGTGATTTTATTGAGTTCAACGTGCTCTTTTCGAATTTTCACTTTGCCACCTCGTACCTTTGCCGCTTGCGCCGCCTTATTGGAAAAATGGCGCCTAATAACAGTTTTTTGACAATATCTCCTTTCCAACTCATTTCACGACAAAACATTAATCAATTTATGTCTTCACAATTTTTTTTGTAAAATCAATCGTTATGGCGATGGCGTACGAGCGCCGCAAACTATTATTCATCTACACCAACAAGTGTTTTTCGTATATTTATGAAAAATATTTTAAGTACTATGCGTTGCAGGTTAAGGGAATGCGTCACCTTTGTGTCGGACCCCCCTCTCTCCCTTCTACGAAACATCTGCCGGCAGAACTCAATAGAAGTTTTGGGGTTTAAATATGAAATTGCCGTTTTGTACTGAAAAGTTCAAAAAAAATTTTTATCTAAGGTACAATATATTTATTTAATTAAATAATTTATTTATTTCGGATCTCCAACAAAGGATACAAATAAACAATTTATATTACAATATTAAAAAGGTTCCATTAAGTGTGCTCCTTCAATTAAAGGAGATCACAGCATGCACATATAACTAGGTCTAAACGGGATAAAAATAAAAATATAAAATGAAATGATGAAATTTGAGAGAAAAAAAAATTACATGTCAAGATTGACCATTCATGAATATTACAAAAAAAAAATAATAATAATTAAATTAACATGTCAAAATTGAGCATTCTTATTATAAATGTTTAGTGGAGGCGGTGGTTAAATTGTTTTTATATTTTGAGATGGGGAGGGTTATGTCCAGGTTACGACGCTTTGACAATTCATTGTATTGCCTACAGAGTCTCGGGAGAGCGGCGAAATGTCCCAGATTAGTTTTAGATCCTGAGACGTAAAATAAATTATAGCTACTTTTCCGAGGCAGACGAGCTGGCGCATTTATATGCAGTTTGTCTAGTAGTTCGCTGCAGTCTATGACTCCATTGCATATCTTGTGCAGTAGTATTAAGTCTGCCGTTTTCCGTCTGTCTGCAAGTAAGACCATTTACCCTAATCTGTCTTTGTCGCGGATAACTTTTTTAGCTAAACATATAGATATAGGAAGCGTCTTTGGACACTTTCCAGTTGTTTAATGTAAATGTCGTAGCGAGGGTTCCAAACCTGGCTCCCATATTCGAGTATAGGCCGAACCAGTGTGTTAAATAATTTTATTCTGGTAGACGCCTTTTTGAAATCTTTGCTGTTACGTAAGATAAATCCAAGGAATTTGAACCCCTTCGATGATATGTTTAGGATATGTTTGTCAAATTTAAGTTTTTTGTCTAGTGTGACTCTCAAGTCGCGTATTTCCTTTACTTGTTGTAGTTTTTGCTGGCTAATCGTATAATTGTTAGGTTTGACAATTTTGTTACGGGTGAATTGCATGTAGTAACACTTTGAGACGTTAAGGAGCATTTTTTTCATTTTGCACCAGTTCGTCAGTCTGTCCAGATCTTCCTGCAATAAGGCAGAGTCAGATTCAGTTAACATTGGCTTCATTATTTTCATGTCATCGGCAAAAAGATAGAATTTTGAATGCTTAAAGCAGTGCGTGATGTCGTTTATGAAAATTTTGAAGAGAGTTGGGCCCAAATGTGAACCTTGTGGAACACCTGATGTAGCTTTAAAAGACTTTGAATGATGGCCACTTATAACAACTTTTGAAGACCGGTCACTGAGGTATGACTGAAACCACTTTAGCATTGATCCTCCTATACCCAAGCGCTGGAGTTTAGCTATAAGAACAGAATGATCCACCTTATCGAACGACTTACTAAAGTCAGTGTATACGGTGTCAACAGGAATACGTTTATCCAAAGATTCTGAAAGAGACAACACGTAGCACATGAGATTAGTGGTCGTAGATCTGGATTTGATAAAACCATGTTGGTGGCTAGTGAGAAGTTGTTTAACATGCGATGAAAGACGTTCGGTTATGAGCTTCTCAAAAACCTTGCCATAGATGACTAAAATAGAAATGGATCTGTAATTGGATACCAAATTTCTTTCTCCTGCTTTGAAAATAGGTACCACCAGTGCCTTTTTCCATTGCTCAGGGAAAATACCGTCTTTAAGAGACCTATTGTAAATGAGACTAAGGGGTAAAGCCAACGTTTTCGCACATCTTTTTATGAACACGGGTGGAATACCGTCGTCTCCTACGCTTTTCTGTTCATCTAAAGATATCAAGGTTCGGAATATTTCACCAGCATTGAGTTCTAGTTTGCAGAGAGTCGGCGAATTGTTATTAATGTTAACATTTGACAGTTGCGAGGACGTTGTAGTGTCATAGACACCTGCAAAGTTTTCAGCAAGCAAGTTGCATATGTCATGGCCAGTTGATGCGGTTTTATTATTGTAAGACATAACTGCAAGGTAAGCACTGCTTGATTTCCTTTTATTTTTAATAAAATACCAGAAGGTTTTAGGGTTTTTTAAAACCGCAGTTTCTAATCTCACGATATAATTTTTGTAGCAAATTGTTCTTAACTTGCTACAGTCGGTACGCAGTGTTTCGAAGGATATAACGTCAAGGGGATTATTGTATCTTTTTATTTTAACGCGATTTTTTTTTTTTTTAAAGTCGCTTAAGCTGGGGTGTGTACCATGCCGGGTACTCTTTCCTAGATATCGTTTTCAGCGTTACGTGTTGCTTGATAACGTCGTGCAAAATATCATATAAAATATTGACCATCTCGCCAACCGAGGAACAACCTCCCATAGAACTTTCCCAGTCTATAGATATAAGGAAAGTTAGGATTTTGTCGTAGTCTGCTTTAAAGAAATTAGGTTTAGTAGTCGGTTTAGTTTGTAGGCAAATTGTGTTGTTGACAGTGCGTACGGCGAACTCGAGCGGCGGGTGTAATGGATCTTCTTGTGTCAGATGTGTGTGACAACGTGTCAGGTTTTGGACTGTGGTGTTACACAGAACTAGATCTAATGTTCTAGATTTGTTATTGGTGAGGTAATTATACTGGCCTAGGTCATTCATAGAAACAATCTAAAAAGTGTTTGGTAACATCATTGTTATTAATATAGCAAGGAGTAGTGTGTCTCGCCTGACTTTCTTCATTGATTTTCCACGTTATAGTACTAAGATTAAAGTCACCGATAATAACAGTGCATTCGTTTTTGTCCAGGGCAATTTGAGCTGAGTCCAGGAAAATTTGGATGGTTTCTTATGTTATCAGGGGAGCTAAGTAGACGCAACAGATGTAGATCTTGTTTTTCTTATTCCCGGGAGAGTCTGAGTCAACGGAGATCCATAAATTCTCGCACTGACTTTCTAAGTGTGTCATTCTACATGAATTTAAGTGCCTAGCTACTCGTACAGCTATCAAAACGCCGCCTCCGTTTATACGTGCTTTGTATTTACTAGACTCGCTATCTCGCCTGTAAATTACATATCTGTCATCAAATAGTTTCGAGTCATAGACGCCGCTGTTCAGCCAAGTCTCCGTAAGTACGACAATGTCGTAGTCTTGAAGAGACATGTTATGATAAAAAGCTTCTGTTTTAGTTCTTAAACCACGTACATTCTGATAGTATATCTTCAGTGAGTTACTAAATGTGAATAGGTTATACACATAAACATGCAAAGTAAATACAATAAAAAAAAAAACAAAAGATTAATCTAACTGACAGTTTGTAAGACCTCCTGACAAGTGACTACAATACGCTCAGATTGATCGTTCTTCTTCATAAAAATTCTGCCATTACGCACCCACACAAACGTATAACCAAGGTCTTTGCCGCGAAGTCTTGCCGCAGCGTGCAAGGCTTTGTTAGCTGCTGATAAGTGTTCCACAACGTAGATTGGTGTTGGCTTATCTGTTGCGATACCGAGGTGGCTTGTGTTCAACTTGTTGCTGTTGTTTTGTTGAAGTTTATTGTCGCAGCGAGGAAAGAGTCACGTATGCGTGGAGTGTTGAATTTTACGAGAATTGATCTGGGTCGAGCAGTCTGGGTGTCTTTTTTAGCAGTCCTAGTGCAGTAGGCTATGTCAGTTTCCTTAATTTGGCATTTAGTAATGTTACTGAGTTGCAGTATGGTAGTGACTATGTTCTCTAGCGGTTTTCTGGCACATTTTGTAGTTCGATGTTGGTGGATCTGTTATGTTGTTCCATTAAATTTACGCGCTTATTGAGGTCTTGAATAGATACTTGCAGTTTGCTATTTTCTCTTTCCAGCACATGCACTTTAGAGGAGGTTTGCTCAAGAGTAACTTTCATTTCCTCATATTTCTCGTTGTAGAATTCTAGCGAGGTACGAAAACCCAATATCAAGTTGTTGATTTGTTTGAACTGTTCCGCCACGCAATTTCATGTATGATTATTTATCTGAAAGAGCTCTTTGTTAAATTTAAGACTGTGTCGTCATTAGCGATTATCGGGCTCAAAGTCGAGTTCTCAAGTTTTTGTCTGATCGACGTGTTGTTAGATTTAGTGGGTAAAATCCTACTGTGTTGAGAAGTACTATCAGAGATACTTTTATCGTCTTCCATTTGACTCAAGAGTGAGCTTTGGTGGCGTTTATTACGAGTGGTGATGTTAGTATTAGCCGGTGTGATTGGGCTTTGTTTAGAATCGTCAGCTGGACTAGAAGGGCTATCGGTTCTCGTTGATCGTACCGGTGTATCGGTGTTGTTTGTTTTCGGTAATCCGCTAACACAAACTTGACACTTCCAGATCGCCTTGTCCGCGACTTTCATTACTTTAAATCTCTTGACGGTAATGTTGGAACAAAGTAGATCATATCGCAGGTTACAGGTAGAACATTGAAGGTATTCTCTAGCTTTTAATACGTTCATACAACCGGCGCAGTTATTTTTATTTGCCATGTTGTGGAAAGAATAGGTCTTTAAAAACTTCTAAAATACAAAAATTGACACGTCTAGCTAGGATCGAACTCGGGGCACTTCGTGCGCTCTTCAATGTAGGTGTGCGAGCCTCCACACCACCTAAACCTACAAGTACTT
The DNA here is from genome assembly GCA_946251885.1 of Cosmia pyralina. NCBI lineage: Eukaryota > Metazoa > Arthropoda > Insecta > Lepidoptera > Noctuidae > Cosmia > Cosmia pyralina. The sequence continues at coordinate 25,268,400 of OX276351.1, forward strand.
GCGAATTTTTCGTTCCTGTGTTACTGGAGTTATTTTTTATATAAAATAAACGTTAGGATCTTTGTGTCCTTCAACTGACATTCCACAAATTTTTGCAGTATCTAGTATCTATCACTTTAAATTATGACAAATTATTGCCGAATGATTTCATTGGTTTTGAGTTTTTCACACATTTAAGGCACATCTGTTTTGGATAACACTTTCACTTGTTTATTGTCCTTGTAACCGCACTTTGATGGTAGAAATCTGCAGATATTTACGTAATTTTTTTGAATACGAGCTGTTATTACTTATGTGTTCACCTAGTGGCGCCATCTCTCGATATTTAATTAATTAATTAATCAAAGTATTCACCATCATTGTCTGTACATTTCTGCTATTGCGGTAGAACTCTAGGGACCTGGACTCAACAGTGTGAACTCAGACTGCTCGAGAAACCGTTTAAACACTACAGGACCTACAGTTAGAAACCATCCCTCATCCTCCGTACACGCCGAACCTGGCCCCAAGTTATTAGCATTTTTTCCTCAATTTGGACAATTTTTTACGTGGCAAAAAAATTCTTCCCAGGAACCAATACCTGCCTGCCTAAAATGCGTTCACATAACCAGGTTGAGTCCAGGTCCCCAAATTTTTAACTGCAAAGGCATAAATGACCATCCCATGAGATTGCAGACATGTATAGACAATGAGGGTGAATACTTTGATTAAATAAATATATTTTACCTTAGAAAAAAAATTGTTTAATTTTTTCAGTAGAAAACTACAATTTCATATTTAAACCCCTAATACTTCTATTGAGTTCTGCCGGCAGATGTTTCGTAGAAGGGAGAGAGGGGGGTCCGACACAAAGGCGACACATTCACTTACACCTGCAACGCATAGTAAAATATTTTTCGTAAATATACGAAAAACATTTGTTGGTGTAGATGAATAATAGTTTGCGGCGCTCGTACTATATAAATTGAAGGAAATTTTCTCTTGTATAATTTTGTATAAGTATTAATGTTTTATTGTAAAATGAGAAGGAAAGGAGATATTGTCGAAAAACTACTATTAGGCGCCATGTTTCCAATATGGCGGCGCGAGCGGCAAAGATACGAGGTAGCAAAGTAAAAATTCGAAAAGAGCATGTCAAACTCAATAAAATCACCAATTTTCAAAATTCCCGGAAAACTTTCCAGATTTTTTTTGAGCACCAAATTACTGTACTACACTTCTGGACACATCTTTTGGCCCACCTTGTATTTTCAGTTTCGTTTGCTCCTAGCTAAAATTTTATATTAGGTCGAGCAAAAAGTTTTTATGCAGTTTTGAACCTGGCACATTCACAATTTCATTCAATAGTCTTTTTTTGAATTTCGAACACAGAATTTAAAGAAACAAAAGACAATTTGGAGCCTGTTTGTTGATATCAAACAATCGAATACTAAGAAAACTTGGTTTTATTGGTTTACTTGGATTTAATTCTTGAAAAAGTGATTGATATCTTTGGTTTTGCAACAAACATTACTTATTCTTAACATTAAGGTGAGGTTCTATCAATAATCTATGGATACTACACCTGAAGTCGCCGCCCAACCTGTGGCACTTATTCAGGCCGGACACAGCCAAAGAAACGTGAGTGCTCAACTTAATTTAAGTCGATCTGCGGTCCGAAATGTTTATCGGAGGTACCTAGAGACTGGCGGCTTTGTTCGTCGCCAAGGAAGGCCACGATCTCGGGTCACAACTGAAAGACAGGATCGATTCATCGTGACGACCAGCTTGAGAAATCGTCACCTTACCTCCATTGAGATACAAAACCAACTTTACGACTTCCACGGAGTATCTGTGAGCGCTCGAACTGTTCGAAGAAGGTTAAAAGAACGCGATATGGTACCACACAAGCCAGCTAATGGCCCCAAACTAACGCGAGCCCACCGAACAGCGCGCCTTCATTTCGCACGCAGTCATTTAAATTGGACACAGCAAGATTGGAGCCGTGTACTCTTTTCTGATGAGTCTAAAATTGTGTTACATGGCAATGATGGAAGGAAGAAGGTCTACCGACGTAAGGGAGAGCGTTTCGCACAATGCTGCTTTGATGAGAGGGTTGCTTATGGCGGTGGCTCATGGACTGTCTGGGGCGGTATATCCGCGAGCGGCAAAACTCAACTTGAGGTTGTTACAGGACCACGGCTGCCAACATTAAATGCTGAAAGGTACATTCGTGAGTGCTTAGAACCTCACGTGATACTGCGTGATACCATACGCGGACTATGTGGGCCCAAATTTCCTTTTTATGCATGATAATGCAAGAGCCCATGCGGCCGGCATCGTCAGGTAATATCTTCGGGATGTCAACATCACAGTTATGGACTGGCCAGCCAGAAGCCCAGACATGAACCCTATTGAGCACATGTGGGACGAGCTAAAAAGACGTGTTAGGGCTCGTCAGCCAGTTGCCCAGACGATGCAGGAGTTGAAAACTGCCATAGAAGAGGAATGGGAGATGATCCCTCAAAATTTCATAGAGCGGTTGACAAACTCTATGCCTAATCGTATGAGAGCTGTGGTAGATGCCCATGGAGGCAACACGCGTTATTAAATTAAACCTTTATTTGATAAAACATGTTTTTTATTCAAAAATCAATTGCCTTTAACAAGGCGCATATCCGACTTGTTAGGCGTAGCTCCATGTCGTATGGTATTCTGAATTCAAATTTAAAACAATACGATCGAAAAAGATGGTAAAATGTATCAGGTTTAAAACTGCATCAACAGTTTTTGTTCAATCTAGCAATCATATTTCGGTAGGGGCCATCGAAACCTAAACTCTAAGGTGGGCCAATAGATGTGTCCAGAAGTGTATTATTGAAAAGTTTGTAACGTAATATAATCTTTAAACCCGCGAAGTTTGCATGATAAAGTATTTGTGGTCAAAGTCTCTACAGTACTTAGTGGAATTACGAAAAAAATTATTATGGGTGGCACATCGATTCCCTTATACTAACTAAGTATGAAAAGAAAAATTCAATGCACATAAGTGTGTGGTGTATTTTACGTATTTAAAAAGATTATGATGTTTATTAAATTGTGACTTTGTTTTTTGTTAAAAAAAATAAAAAAAAAATTATTAATTTTTTTAGTTTTTGAGATATTTTCGATCACAACCGCAAAATTACATTTTTTAATCAGAAATACTATGAAATACAAACTTAATTTTTGCGTTCTATAAAATCAATAAATAAATTCATCATCATCATCATCATCATTCATTCATTCATTTTTTCATTTCATTTATTTTTTTTCATGCATTCGTAAATAGGCCGGGAAAATTAGGTTTGAACCTTTGCATTATGTATTAACAACGATTCTTTTTTTCTTGAATCGAGTTTTTGAACTTAACTTTTTCTTGAATCGTGTTTTAATTCTAGCTCTTCAAATAATAATAAAAAAATAAACATTTTCCAGGACTGCATCAAGTTAAAAAAAAAGAAAACCCGTTTTTGTGAATAAAAATAGAGGCAAAATAGTTAGGTAACAGGAAAAATTTGATAACAATGTGTAAAAAAATGGTAAAACAACATGGTGGTGGTTTTTTCATTAAACATGTTTTATCCACGGAAATTTCGATAAAAATAAAATTAATAAAATTTTTGAATTGTACCTACTTTAATTTAAGTAATTTTAAGCCAATAAATGAAATGTAAACTGAATTTACATCTGTTACGTTTTTGATTGAACCGCTATTGGAAAAAAAAACTGATTTATATCTTGCGCTAGTACCTAAAATATGTTCAATTTTGTTGGATAGCGTATTAAAATATTTATTTAGGCAATTTAATGCAAATAAACCGCTGGTAATAAATCTTTCTTGAAGAACAATTAAAAAATTAAATTTTTATCGAAATTTCCGTGGACCGGCCGATTTTCTGACCTTCTTGTACCTTATTTATCTCTTCAACAAACACTCTATACAAACAAATCTGTTAATATTTTTCTTCAACTAAGATAAATTGAAATTAGACGATTTCGCGTAAATAAAATGTACACGCGGGGGTGAACTTTTCGCGGTATACATTTTAACATATTCCCTTGTCCGTAGTCCGTACCCTACACGTTAGATGAAAAAAATCGGTTTTAATTTAATGCAAAATTAGCCTAAAATCGGCGTAAATTTCCCGGGCTAAAATATTTATCCTAACTACGGAATCTGTGCGTAGTGCGACTGACACTTGGCCGGTTTAATTTTTTTAATAATGCTGTAGTGTGCTTTAAGAATCTTTATTTTTCATTATTTTCAGATCCATCAACGTACTGAACTTTAAAATGCATTCCTTTACCGTCTGGAAGCTTGCCGAAGAACCAAACTACAACACCAACATTGACCAGGTGTTTCCTTACTCCGACCTTCCCCACCAAGGCGAGTACAAATTGGTGAAAATACCTGTTTCCCTCAACGACCTGATTAAACATGTTGATTACTGGGGTGAAGGAAGGGTTGTCTGCACGAGAGGCATTAGTGGCTTCCAAAACTGCTACAATGTCAATCATCAGTACCGACTGGTGAGCAGGGGCCCGGACAGCGACAAGAAGATACCGAACAGGATCCCAGTTCTCAGTTACACCAATTGCGACACCAGCGTCTACATCAAAGACAACTCTGTCCTCACTGTGACTGTCCCGGGAGCACACATCAACAGTAGCTGTGCTAAGGACATCGCGCGCATCGTCAACAACGATCACGGCAAGGTGGTTGTGTACGGAGTACATAGAGACTCTCAGGAGATCTCAGAGCTCACCCTCGAATTAAGAAAAAAAGGACTGTTTCCTTGCGAAGATGCCACCCTGCCCAACGAACTTCAAGGCTTGACATACTTTTATAGTCACGTAGCTTTTTTCAATAGTAATGATATACGCGCGCTTAAGGACGAATTGTACAATGATGTCATTAAGGGTAAATATGAAAGTGCTGTGAATATGAGTAAAACCTTCGTTATCGCCAATGCTGGTGAAGCCATCAACGAAATTGTAAAGAAACTTATCAGCTCAGCTCCACGAAACGTCATGTTGTACGCGTATATACTGTGGCACGGTGGCGCTAAAGATATTGTTCGCAATCATTTTCCCGACCCGTTCCAACACATTTTTAATGAAGGCGCTGTGACAATAGTCAATAAGCTGTACCAACAAGCTTTGAAATTAGATTCAAACACTGATCCAACCAACAATGATAAAGCCATTTGGGGTGACGTAAGATTATCCAAAACTAGTGGGAGGCTGAGCTGGAAATTCCTCCCTGCGTTTAACAGTGACGATCTCACATTTCAACTGTACAACATTGATTGTAATATGTTTATGCGAATGGACGACGATGTGGACTATGCCGGAGACAGACAATGTTGGGGATCGACGAGGAATGAAGAAGATTCTGACGACGACAGATATAAATATTATTTGGAGCCTTCGATGGGAAATGATGCTGATCTGGTGTTCATAATAATAATAATAATCTTCATCACAAACAAGGACTGAAGCTGGAAGTGAAACAGGACAAGTTTGGAGACAGACTACTTTGGGGCCACAATGGCAACATTCATGAAGTAAATGATAGATTCAGGTGGGTTATAGCACCTTGGTCTTCTTGCCAATGACTATAGGGTAGAGCTTCAAAATTGTTCAGCCGAAGCGTTGACAACGATTTTCCTGATCCTATGTCTGCTAATTGAGTATTTTCGAAAAAATACATCCAAGTTGTCACATTTTTATATTTTTCCTACAAAAGTTTTGTTACAAAATAAAGTGTTGATGAGGGGATAACTTATAATTTGTTCCTTGTTGAAGTCGGTTAAAACATCCCCTAACAAACTAAGACAGTAAGTAATCATTCAGCCAAGACGAAAAAAACTATATACCAAAACGTTTCTCTCAGCCGGAGGTGGATCCCTCTAGAGGGGATTACAACTTATTGCACGGAGATTAGATTTCCCTCCCTATTACTACGCGTTGCAATTTTGTGCTTTCAGTATTTCGGAGGATAACTTAATTGCATGAATAGTGTTACACTATGGGGATGAAATATTAATGATAGGGGTCTTAATGACTTCCGCGGGTAATGGTTTAGTAAAGCGTTTAAATTTTAAAATTATTTGATGATTTTTAGGGTTAGGGTTAGTTAAGGTACTGAAAAATATATTAAGCAACGGGAATTAATATTTCAGAACTTCGAGGTAAGGGGAGAGTCTCCATTTAAAGAGGAAGTTCTGAAAGTTTGGTTAACTTTGGAAATTCTTCAAAAGGAAATAACATTGCCATGCTTATTTTTTGGACCTTTGGTCATATCCGAGGTCCGTTAGACTCTAACCACAGAGGAATTAAGCACCACCCGACCATTATCCCTGTATGCGCTGTGTAAATGCATCCAAGGACAACCCCCGGTTGGTGTAGGACTATTGCTGAATATGGAAACAAAAATATTTATTGGACCATGGGTTTGGGTGGCTAAAATGGACTAATTACCTGGGACTATGGAATGCCTACTTATGGCCCCTGTCTGACAAATGTTTTATAAATACAAAACAAACTAATGCGCGCGACTTCGTCCGCGTGGATGTCGATAAAATACAGCCCATGTTAAACGCTGATAATGTAGCTTTCTATAACTGAAAGAATTTTTTAAATCGGTTAAGTATTTATTGAGTTTATACATTACAGACATATTTTTTTTCTTTATAATATTAGTTCACACACGGATAAATAAATTGCCATTATTAAAGGTTTAAAAGCCTATGAAACTGTTAACCATATTCCTTGCTAACAGCTGAACATTGCATACAGATTTTTCTTTTACATTAATTAATAGTGCATTTCCCTCGCGCTGTCAACAAAGCCATCAGTCGTACCATCGCGGACAATTGCGGTGAACCACTTCTCGACCTTATTACTATGGTAATAAGGTTCAAAAGTGGTTCACACATCTAGGGGAATCGATCCCATTATTAGCACCCCTTTGTTGATATATGGGAACTATTGAGTGCATGTTAGCAGGTTCACTGGTAAAGGAAACAGGGGGAGCTGGCATAGTGAATGTTGGGAGACTAGCTAAAAGCGTGGTCGGATTTAAGTACCAGTGATCATTCACAAAGATTGAGAGCAGTGGTGGCCCAGTGATCCCCGACTTACGAGTTGCAGGTCGTGGGTTCGTACCCAGCCAGGCGTTTTACTTTGTGTAAATAATTTCATCACCACTGCTCACAAAACGATGAAAGAAAACATCGTGAGGAAACCGGCATATCCTAGAACAAAAAATTCGAAGACAAGTTAGTGACATCTACCAACCCGCACTGGGCCGGCGTGGTAGATTACAGCGAACTCAAACTCAAAGCATTTATTTCAAATAACAAAATTACAGGTTCTTTTGAACTGTCAAGGGGTCGGTCAGTCAGAAAGATGAAGCTAGTTGCCCATTCCAAAGCGTAGTCGGTCCCTATGGAGAAAAACGGGCAAGATTCTCCACGGACACTCTATATTTTTACAAAATATTGGTTAAATCGTTCATGTCGAAAATATACATGCAGTGAGAACAATGTAATAAAAAGATAAAAACTAAAAACAAATAAATTAAAATTAAAAATAAGCCGTGGCAGCTAAGAGACGACCAGTCCCAAGGTCCCAACTGACGGCGCCCGTTCACGAACATGACGCATGGATCAGCACCAATGAGCTCAACCATTTTGAAGGGAACTTAATGATCCAACACACTCGCCACCACCAGCGAGACATTTGAGTGGGCATGACATACTCTCAACAATTACAGCAGTGGGAACATTATAGGCTGACTATGTTATGTAATCATACATTTTATACAGCAGGAAGGTAGTGTTATGGTGTCTAGAGGAACCAGTAGTTGGCTTGATAGATAATATATACGTTTGCTTCTATCGCTGGTATGTTTGAAGTGTAAACATTATTAGCTTGAAATGCTGGTAAATTACAAGAATGATGATTGGGGTTCTCTACAAGGTGTGGTCAAAATTAAGAGTGTGGATCAGACCATCAAACTGAACATCTTTCTTCATGGGACCAACATCGTAATCGAGAAAAAAATTGCAGAAGTCCCATACATTTGGGTCGAGTAGGTATTGAAGCTTTGTAGACAGCTGATATTTTTTTCTTGATTACTATGTTGGTCCCATGGAGAAAGTTGTTCAGTTTGATGGTGCGTAGGTACTGTACCACACACCACTATCTGATGTCACCCTAAATACTACCTAACCTACACAGATATTGAAACACCTACAGTACTTAAGTTCGACTTCGGTACTACCCACTACAGTATTGTAATAATTAGGTTTTTTTTCGTGTAACTATTTTTAAAATCGAAGAGCTCGTGGCTAAGTAATAACAGCCGCACTGGTCTATCCATCAGGTTAAGCTATGCTTGCCGCGGTTGGTCTGTGAATGAGTGACCATCTTTACATACCGAGACTCCTCCGTGCCTCGGAAAGCACGTTAAGCCGTTGGTCCCGGCTGTCATTCCTGGATGTTTGACAGTCGTTACGGGTCGTCAGAAGCCCGAAAATCTGACAACCAGTAAGGGGTATCGTATTGTTACCCAGTAACTGGGTTGTGGAGGTTAGACAGGCAGTTGCTCAATGTATAACACTGGTATTCAGCTGCATCCGGTTAGACTAGAAGCTAACCCCAACATAGTTGGGAAAAGGCTAGGCAGATTGATTATGCAAAACATACGCTTTCACTTCGTATCCAGCCATACCTAGTAGATATTTATAGTTTCCTCATGTACTTAAATTAAAAGTTTACGAGCCTAACATGACATTTCTAATTTGTAAAAAAAAATATAAAGTGCCATCATTTCTCATCTAAAAGTATAGCTTACAACATAAGGCAGGGTTCAACATGGTTGTACGAACATGGCCTCTTCGTTGCACCGACCCTATTCACCCCCCAGTCGTGTGCAGACATCCTAATATTAATCGACTACAAAAACGCGGGATTTGTTATTTCGACACGCGGTTGTGTGGGGTTCGATGTTAATTCGATGTTTATATTTTGAACTTGATGTATGTTTGTTTTGAGTATTTGGATGAGTTGCTTTGAATTCATATATTATGCCAAAATAGAGAGAGAGAGAGGGAAATAATTTTGATTGGGTCTGTTAATTCAAACTCAAAGCATTTATTTCAATTAAACCTACAGGCACTTTTGAACTGTCAAGGAGTCGTTCTGTCAGTCAGAAAGTTCCTTTGGAAAAGAACTGGTGACAAACTCCATTCTAATAATATTTATAATCTCATGTTTTCTCACTTCATACAAGATAATACTAAAACAAATAGATGTAGAAGCTTCTAGCAATTCCTCGTACATTAGGAAGATGTTCGAGGAATTGCTAGAGCAAGTCGCAACAGAGATTTAGAAAAAATATTGCAATCTGATTCTCTTATATTCATTCCGTAAAATTAAGCCATACCATTTCAAAAAGCCAAAGCATTCGGATTAATGCCGACATTATTAACACCATAAAAAAGTCCATGTCAATCACAAGTTACCCTAAGTGTACCACAGAATAAGAAAAGAATATAGATGCGAAACCAACTTATCGTGTTACCCAGTAAGTGGGTTGTGGAGGTCAGATGGGCAGTCGCTCCATGTAAAACACTGGTATTCAGCTGCTACCGGTTAAAACTGGACCCCAACATAGTTGGGAAAAGGCTAGGTAGATAACTGTTAAGCAAATTGACACCCTACGTTGATTTTCCGTGTTAGCCATTTCATATAACTGTCAAAAATGACAGTTGTGAATTTGTGATTTGACTATACGAACTGTTTAAGTAGGTAGACAATTTGCTTTACAAATAATCTCCGTTACGTAATTCCCTTCTTATAACGTGCATGTGCTTTAGGCTCTAGGGCAGTAAGGGCGACAACTAGTAGGTTAGTATAATAACATACATATAATTCTACACAAAGAAGTATCACGGCTACGTCGCGGGAAAGGGTCACAATCTGTTCTGAGCACTCGCATACACTGGGGTTAAAAAGGTACGGTCCTTGGTCTGCCAGGCTCCGCAAAGTAGGCTGGTTAGGCCGTCGTAGGACCGCAGGAAGAGTGAGGTTTAGCACAGAGTGCAGTTTCATGCAGTGTATAGTAAGATCAGGCTATAAGACCACAAGGGGCGCGCGGATCTTCTACGCTGGCAGTTTTCGATTTTCGGACTTTTTCCTTTACTTGTGCTGAGACCTTGCTTCTAGCCAAACATGATTATAGGTAAACGGAAGTACTCTTTAGGTTTCGATTTATCAAAGAAACCAGAAGCGCATAGAAGCGAGACCTTAGACGAAGACTATACAGCTCAGCAGTGACATAAAAAAGAGTCGAGAAAGCAGTTACATCCCGCCAAAAGATTCACCGGTGAAGCTGGACTTGAAACAACCTGGCGGCGACGTCACGTCGTTTAAAGAGGCCATCCATATATATCACCCGTCTCTCCATATTTCCATTTCTTACTATACAGTGCATACTCAGTAGGATCTATAATCCTTCTCCATATCCTAAGGCACGTCTTCCCTACCATTATCGCACCCCCCAGTCTTCTCCTTGATATGCAATGGTCTCTGTTGTAGGACATGAAGCAAACAGGGGCTATTACAGTGTGAATCTTTGGGTTCATTCGAGTAATCGAGTCTGGTTAAACCACGCTGAGGTCGGTGCATTTCATTCATTCATATCAAAATATGTCGCACACCTCGTCTATGGCAGCAAGCCCAGTAAAAAAAAACACCCGCATTATTATCCCAAGCCAAAACGGGATTACAGGACTGAGGATATTGCGGATAATCTAGCACGGAGCCAAGACGTGAGGAGAGCAGCAAAGCAGCAAAGATGCCAACTACGATACAACCTAACCTGACGAGTAGAACATTTCTTACGCCCCCAAAACTTTAAGCATTTTGAGTGTTTGGTGCAGAATTTTCTCTTCTACACATTCTTATTCTATGACTGTAGTTCGCCCAAGGGGAATGTTTACCCGAGTGTGTGTAGGTCGGGAATCGAAGCGGTGCCCGTATCGATCCGGCAAACCACCATGGCAAATGGTAACGGGGGAGACGGTACGTGTTTTACTTTGTTCAAGTTCGAGGTTTATAACTCGGCAGACATTTTTAAATTACTGCAACTTTTAGATGTGTAAAAGCGGGCAAGCGCAAATAAACATTTAGCTGGAATTAAAATTGTTACTTTAGGAAACGTTTGGAAACACTGACAGGTCAACCAAAAAAACCGTTGTGTTTAAATGTTAAAAAGCAGACAGTTTCTTGGCACTGAAAAATCTACAACGTAATGCATTTTTATTAGGCAGATATAACGCTAACATAACTTGGGTCCTCTATCAGTTCCTAATTTGATTGATGTGCACTAAAGATTAAGGTTGGGACTTGGGATTTGGCAAGTAAATGTAGGTATAGCCGACGTTCAATAAAGTAAACAGATTTTCTCTCTAAAAATTCAAAACGCCCGCAGAGATATCGAATTTAGCATAGATCTCACGATCTTTATTAATTCCCACTCATTGAAACCAATCCGCTTTCAATGAAAATCTATATCTATTTGTTTATTACACGTCCTCGATTTATTAAAAGGCAATGGAGAGTTATAAATTTTATAATACACGAACAATTTATTAATTTAGGTACTTATATGTTTTCCATAACTCGCACGATATCCGAAACTACATAATTGATATAGTCAGTATAAAATATACCTAATATTGTGAAGATTTAATATTGTTATTTAACCAGTAGATAATGGTTGTTTATTTACAGAATACCGCATTGATAAACTATGTCTATGTTCATATCTTAATAAGATAAGTAAGATAGACAAATGTTTGCTCTTAAGTGCCAAGATAATCTTTGTGTGAGAACATTTCAGAACAGCGACAGTAGTTCGTCTAATTTCCGAAATCAGACCAATCCGCAGGAAATCTAACTTGGAATGATGTATTGATGATTTTTGTGGTTAAAATTATGTAAATACATATTGTTTATTGTCGCGAAACATATTTTAATCAAGATACGACCTGAGACTGACCTGCAAATTGCAAAAAACGCAAGAAATTTTGAATTTCGCGAGCTACCACAGTGCATCCCCCTTAAGACAACTCGATAACTGTACAGTCTGACATCGAATACGTGTTTCGAAACTTCGGGCAATCTGCCCAGAACGTTATTTAATAAGAATATAATATTAAAAACTTACCTATTCGTGAAAGCCGGTGTGTGATCCATCTGAACTCCTTATGTGTAACGTACTAACAACACCTCCTTAGGCGAACCTATTGAAAAATATTAAAGTTATTATAAAGTAAACACTTAAGTAATCCTCCACAACGACGGATGGATGCAAAAAGGTCTTATTTGAAAGAGGTTTCTCGAAAACTAGCTGACCGGACAGACTTACTGTCCTACAAATTGCTGTGGTACTGTCGATTGTGGAAATGCTGCGCGGAAGTTCAAACGTAAGCGCACTAGAAAACAACTGGTAAGTACTTATTATAATACAAATTAGGAACGGGTGTTCTCGCGATATTCCTCTCGGGTCTTCTCGCGAGAAGACCCGTTCCTAATTTGTATTATAATGTGTACAAATCGCGAAAGTTTAAAAAGTTTAATTGGTAAGTACTTAGTTCTCAAATGCAGTTCAAGTTTAACAATTCAAGGTGTCAGTTGTTACAGAGTATTGTAGCGACTGAAAAATTTAAAAAACCGGCCAAGTGCGTGTCGGACTACGCACAATGAAGGGTTCCGCAGTTGGGAAAAATTTATCCCAAAAAAAACTTAATATAGTTGAATAACATGTAAGTTTGTAATCACAAAAAAAAAACTGCCAAGTGCGTGTCGGAATACGCACAATGAAGGGCTCCGTAATTGAAAAAAAAATATCCCAATAAAAAAAGTGAAAACCAACTTCAAAAACTAAAAATGAATAAAATAACTTTCTTAAAAAACTTAACAGCTTCTGAAGTCGGTGCCAAGCTAAAGTGCATTGAAGGACTAAAGACACCGTCTTCAGAAGCTGTTAAATGTTTTAAGAAAGTTATTTTATTCATTTTTGGTTTTTGAAGTTGGTTTTTACTTTTTTTAAAGTAAATTTATTTTTCCATTTTTAGTTGAATATTCAATTACATTTAATAAGTAAGCCCAAGACGAACGAAAAGAAGAATCATCAAAATCGGCTTAGAAATGCCGGAGATACAGTATATTTATGCATATAACTTTGTACATAAGACTAATTACATAATGTATTATCTACTAAATCCTTCCTGAAAGCATGTAGATCACGTCAGTGAAAGAATCATCAAAACTGGTTCATTAGTTGTTGAGAAAATCGCGGACCAACAAACATACATACTTACATACATCATACGGGTTGAATACAGAACCTCCTTTTTTTTTGAAGTCGGTTAATGAAGTCGGTTAAAAACAAACTTATCAATGGATCTCAAAAAAAAAAAAAATTTTGTCAAAACTACAAATTAACAATTTTCGGACTTTTTCCTTTACTTGTGCTGGGAGACCTTGTTTCTTGCCAAATTTAATGATTCTAGGACAACGTGAAGTACCCTATAGGTTTTGATTTACTTGCGACAGTTGCGAGTTTAAAAATTTTTTTTATTGCGTTGACTTAGAAGCTTAATTTTTTCAGAACTCTAAGGGACCATAGACATATTCGGTATTAACCACCACGCGTCCACGCGTCCTTGAGAAAAAGGGTCATGACAGACTGACAGAGTTGAAAATAATTTTTATATGATAGAATTACAAGTTAACAATTTTCGGACTTTTTCCTTTATTTGTGCTGTAAGAGCTTGCTTCTTACCAAATTTCATGATTCTAGGACAACGGGAAGTACCCTATAGGTTTTGATTTACTTGCGAGTATCAAAATATGTCGCATAAATGGCCGTATGTTTTTATTGCGTTGACTTAGAAGCTTGAGTTTTTTAGGACTCCAAGAGTACATACGACTTACGTATTGGATATTAATTTCAACTTGATACCTCCACGCGTTCCTGAGAAAAAGGGTCTTGACAGACTGACAGACAGACGGACAACGAAGTGATCCTATAAGGGTTCCGTTTTTTTCTTTTGAGGTACGGAACCCTAAAAAGAAAAAAATATGTGATAAAACTACAAATTGACGATTTTCAGACTTTTTCCTCTATTTGTGCTGTGAGACCTTGCTTCTTGCCAAATTTCATAATTCTAGGTCAACGGGAAGTAGGTACCCTTTAGGTTTTGATTTATTTGCGAGTGTCAAAATTTCACTTAGATGGCCGTATTTTTTATTGCGCTGACTTAGAAGCTTGATTTTACGTATTTCATATTAATTTCAACTTGATACCTCGACGCGTTCCTGAGAAAAAGGGTCTTGACAAACTGATAAGATATCGATGTCGTACCATCGTACTAATTGAAATATCGATAAGTATGTTATTGATCACTTACAAAACATCTCTCCTCTCCGCTTTTCTCTGCATTGGTTGAAACGGCACAATAGGCTTACTTTCTACCAGAGATGTGCGAGGTACCTAGCTAAGCGGTGAGCGAGGGCAAGATGGAGCGCTAAGATGTGCTAGGAATATTTGCGCGAGTCAACTGTGGATGTGTGATGCGAGCTAGCGGAGGAAAGGGCTTACAATGAGGGTCTCAAATATATTTTTTTTCTAATTTTAAAATAAATTGTTTTTAAGTTATTTAAGAAAATGTACTAAAATTGACCATTCCCCCCCCCCTTATCTCCGAAACTACGGAGCTTAAAATTCAGAAAAAAATACAGGAAATAGTTCTAAGCATATAGATTGCCGGCAAGCGTAGCTTAACCCGATCCATCAGGTTAAGCTACGCTTGCCGGGGTTGGTCCGTGGATGGGTATCTTTACATACCGAGACTCCTCCGTGCCTCGGAAAGCACGTTTAGCTGTTGGTCCCGGCGGTCATTCGTGGATCGTTGACAGTCGTTACGGGTCGTCAGAACCCCGAAAGTATGACAACCAGTCCCAAGTTACCAAGGGGTATCGTATTACTCAGTTACTGGGTTGTGGAGGACAGATAGGCAGTCGCTCCATGTAAAATACTGGTATTCAGCTGCATCCGGTTAGACTGGAAGCCGACCCCAGCATAGTTGGGAAAAGGCTAGGCAGATTGATATAGATTACAGGAAAACCTATATGAACCATTAAAATAACATGGTAAATCTCTCAATATTGTGAATACAAACTTATGTTTGCAGTTGGAATATATGGAAGAACATGTTTTTCAACTACAATGTTAAGTTTGTTCTTAGGATAAATTAATCCCAACTATAGAATCCTTCATTGTGCGTGGTCCGACACGCACTTGGCCGGCTATTTTCTTCTTTTTAGGCTTATGCTATGAAAATAAAACGGACTTATTGATGGGTGTCAGACACAACCCATCACTCCTTCATTACGCATCCCCGCACATCTCTGATAGAAAGGCAGCCTAAAGCCCACATATTTATTAAACATTGCTCACAAGACGTGCGTAACTCACCAGAAGTGTTGTATGACGGGAGGGGGCGCGGAGCGGGCGCGCTCAGCGAGCCGCACCGGCGCCTTCAGCCCCCGCCTGAAAATTATCATCCCGTTACATACCATAACACTAATTACTGCTCACCCAAACTGACACAAGTGACTTTCCGGCTTTAACCCATGTTTGTGAAAACTTTTTTAAAGCCTTTAGTGTAGTCGACCTCAAGGAGCTCGTGCCTAAGTAATAACAGCCGCACGGGTCGATCCATCACGTTAAGCTACGCTTGCTGGGGTTAGTCCGTGGATGGGTGGCCATCTTTACATACCGAGACTCCTCCGTACTTCAGAAAGCACGTTAAGCCGTTGGTCCCGGCTGTCATTCGTTGATCTTTGACAGTCATTACGGGTCGTCAGAAGCCTGAAAGTCTGACAAACAGTCTTACTAAAGGGGTATCGTATTACCCAGTTACTGGGTTGTGGAGGTTAGATAGGCAGTCGCTCCATGTAAAATACTGGTATTCAGCTGCATCCGGTTAGACTGGAAGCCGACCCCAACATAATTGGGAAAAAGCTAGGCAGATTGATTAATGTTCATACTCCGTTGTCGGCATCTGTAGCTACTTACTGGAGTTAGTAGGCAGGGAGATATTGAATATGTAATGGAGTTCATTATAATGTAAAGCCAGTCCGCCTAGGGACCTTCTGACATCTTACCAATTACTGTTGCGTATTAGTTAGCGAATTGCACAACTTGGGACAGGCCATGTCCAGTTCACGAGCCATTCCACTAAAGCCGCTGATAAACTTGAGCATTCATTTGTAATGAGCATTCTAGCGAATGTTGGAATGGAGCGTTTTAACAGGAGCGTTAAAACGCTCGCTAAAGCGAGCATTCTAGCGAAACGACAGTGAATTCGCTTCGAGCTTTTTGCTGAGCCGAGCAATTTTCAAGTCAAGCCAGACATCTTGGGAGAGGCAACAGTCGCGCCCTCCCGCCCCTAGCCGCCGCAGGAGACGCTCTGGGCGGCGGGAATTCATCACCGATTCCCGGCCACTGTAGGCGCGGGCTTGCGGACGACGAGTAATGGGTAGCTCGCCGTCCGGTAAGGACCAGGCCCGGGTCGACGGCGCGTTGTGTTCCACGCGCGCCTCAAAGAGATGTCAGCAGTGACGGGGTCCAATAGGGCTGATGCCGCCGGAATCGCGGGTTGTTCGAAAGAGATACCATGGCCCTGGCACAGGCAACTGAAGGAACACCGGTGGGTTTTAGTCAGTAAAATTCTGACACGCCCTCCCGCTCCGCCCAGAGCGGAAGAAGTCATTTGAAGATTTCCCATCCACAAAAAAAAAGCCAGACATCTTCGTGAAGAATCCATTTTTAACGATCATGTACAAGAGCGTTCGCTGGAATGATCGTGAAAATATTCGTAGCGATGTTTGGCTCTATGCTTGACTCTGATTGTTTACAGTTCGACAAATTTAAAAACGGCGAATGCTCAAGTCCATCAGCGGCATAAGCCAAGCCATTATTGGCGTTGTGTAAATAGAGGCAATTCATTACAATACAACGATTTCTAATTGCTCGGTATGGTTTGGTTTAGTGGAATGGCTCGTCAATTCAATCAAAATCAACTCAGTCTATCGCAGTCCACTGCTGGACATAGGCACGTCAATTGGCCTCGGGTAAATCATCCATTAGACTGTGGTAGGGCTTTATTTCCAGCCATTGATTTATTGAAGCCTACTGTTATGTTTTGCGATATTTTTAGGGTTCCGTACCTCAAAAGGAAAAAACGGAACCCCTATAAGATCACTCGTGTGTCTGCCTGTCCGTCTGTCACAGCCAATTTGCTCCGAATCTAATGGACCGATTTAAGTTGAAATTTGGTACACATATAAATTTCTGTGACCCAAACACGGACGGGTAAAGTAAATAAATGAAATTTGAATATGGGGCTCACTTTTGGGTGGCAAATAAGAAAATTAAAAAAACAGTTTTGCAAACTGTACCGTGTGATATATCAAATAAAAGGGCTTACTATGAATGTCTCATATATTTTTTTTTTTATAATTTTAAAGTTACGTAAGAAAAAAGACGAAAATTGAGCATTCGCCCCCTTATCTCCGAAACTACTCGGCCAAAAATTATGAAAAAAATAAAGAAAATAGTTCTTTACCTGTAGATTACAGGAAAACCTATAAGAAGTCTGTGGTCTTAAAATAACATCGTAAATCTCTCAATATTGTGGTACAAACTTACATTTACAGTTAGAATGTATGGGAGAACATGTTTTTCAACTACAATGTAAAATTTGTTCTTGGGATAAATTCATCCCAACTACGGAACTCTTTATTGTGCGTGGTCCGACACGTACTTGGCCGGTTTTTAATTACACCCAGCATAGGCTTTGATGTCTAAAATAATTATCATCTTTCATTCTAAAACGAATTACTACATCATCAAAGCTTCTTACGAAAAAATGGGAAGCTGTCCAAATTCCTTCATCTGTTGACAATCAAGGTTTCATTGCTAATTAGATGGCCCATCCCATCTATCTTCTATCACACAAACTTCAAGCAAGCAGTTATGTCAACAAACTATAAATAAAAAAGTTACAGAATAGATCCATGAGCTATTTTCAATTGCAGAATGACGCACGACCTGACGAATATAAATTAGGTAGCCCTTTGATTTTACTGTTGCTGTTAAGTATTTTTATTTATTGTTGTTGGCAATACATGTACCTACTTATCTATATTTTAAAATTTATTTTAATTGACCGAGCGAGCGTAGGGTCTCTGCTTCATCATGTCTGGCAAAATTGGCTTTCCTCTGTCAGTTTGTTGGTACTTCTCTACAGGTCTTATTTTACAACCGATCTGGACGTTTGGTACAGGTTTTACGACTTTATAGTTTTCTTTTTGTCGTGGGGATTTTTGATTGGAGGGGTACTTCTTCCAAAAAGTGGCAAAAAGGGGGCTACTGGATATCTCCGCCTTATGAGATCCGATTTCGATGGTTCTTTTTTTATTTGAAAGGTAGTAACTTTAAATTGGTCTCATAAAAACGTGAAGATCTGATGAAAAAAAACATGGTAAATATCCCGTTTTAAATAACTCTAGTGGTAGGTATATTAATTGTTGCAAAAAAGTTTTGTGCTCGCTCTGTTCGCAGAACTACTAGTTATTTTTATACTAGGTTGAATAGTGGGTAGTAAAGCTTAGTTATTTTCCTCTGGGCTAATTCGTATTAACTGTTATTTTATAGGTCAATGGAATGTCGACCTTAGTGCTCAGGGTCGCAGGTTCCACTCCAGAGCCAATGGAAATATTTCAATAGCCTAAATGTTTTGTTCTTAAGAATTTCTGAATGATTAGGAAACATCAAGTGGATGACAAAATGACAAGCAACATCCTAGGGAGCAGTGGGGAACTAACTTCAACTAAGTCTAGCTGAAACACTGCCATAATAATAGGTCTTTACCTATGAAATTGCCGTTTTGTATGAAAAATTTAAACGAATTTTTTTCATGCATTTTTTATTTGTATTAATCGAAGTAATCACCCATGCAATCAATGCATCTTTGCCACGCAGTGGCAGTTTATTGATGCCCTTCTTAAAGAAATCAACTGGACGGGAGGCAACAAATTCTTCAAAGGCATTTTGTACTGCCTCTCGGGTATTGAATTTTTTTCCCGCCAAGAAGTTATCCAAATTCTGGAAAAAGTAGTAGTCTGTAGGCGCAAGGTCTGGTGAGTAGGGCGGATGACGGAGAGCTTCCAACCCCAGTTCTTGCACCTTGGAGACCGTCTGCTGTGCAGTATGAGGTCGCGCGTTGTCGTGCAGGAGCAGCGGAGACGAGCGATTGACCAATGCTGGTTGGAGATGTGCCAGCTTCTCCATCATTGTGTTCAGTTCTTCACAGTACACATCTGAAGTAATGCTCACCCCGTTTGGTAAGAAGCTGTGATGAATCACACCGGCGCTAGACCACCAAAGAGTGACCATCACTTTTCTAGGGGTAAGTTTTCGTTTAGGGCATTGTTTAGGTGCTGAACCAGGATCCAACCCACTTGCTGAGCGCTTGCGGTTATCAAACAGAATCCATTTTTCATCGCAGGTAACAATGCGGTTCAAAATTCCTTCATTTGTGTGTCTGTTGAGCAGTGCAAGGCACGTCTCGACGCGTACTTCGCGCTGGCGATCATTGAGTTCGTGGGGCACCCATTTGTCAAGCTTTTTTACCTTGCCAATTTGACGCAAATGGACTAATATTGTTTTGACGCTAACGTCGAAAGCTGCTGCTAATTCAGCCGTAGATTGTGTATCATCAGCTTCCACAATCGCCTTTAATTCGTCATTGTCGACCAAAGTCTTCAGACGACTGCGAGGTTCATTTTTCAGGTCGAAATTTCCAGAACGGAAGCGAGCAAACCAATAACAAGTGGTGCGTTGGTTTGTAGTGTTAGCTCCGTAAACGTCGTTGATGTTGCGTGCCGCTTGTGCCGCGTTGCTGCCACGACGGTACTCATATTCCATAATTACTCGAATTTTTAACGTATCCATGATGACGAAAAAGATTGAAATGCGATGAAAATGTAACACTAATCAATAAACAAATGACTACTTTTGGAAGAAAAAATCCATGTTTTTAAAATAAAATTAATTTGAAATTAGAATTCTTAGCCAAACAAAAATTATTTTGATTTGAAATGGCCAGTACTGCAGAACGGCAATTTCATAGGTAAAGACCTAATATAAGACATTGGGAAAAAAGTGCTTGAACTATTATTAATATGTTGTCATCGACATATCTCGAAACTCTAGGGTCCCGGACCTTTAGAAGGCGTACGAAGGGACGAAGCCAACTCGCAGAGGCCCATTAAGACGCTTTCAATGAAACGAGGCATCAACCGATGATTATCCCTGTACGCACTATGCTAGTGTACCCAAGGACAACCCCCGGTTGGTGTACGACTATTGCAGGATATGGAAACAAAGATATTGGACTATCGCCTAAAGTGGACTGGTTAACTAGAACTATGAAAGGACTATGGCCCCTGCCTGATCAATGTTTTATTACACGAAAAAAAATGGCAGGGGGTGACTTGCACAATCAATAATGGGCCCCCGGAAACTGTCGCTAGCACTTAGTGACGTAGCGACAAGGGGGCAACATGTCCCGAGGTGTTTGAGGAGTGGAGAGGTATTCCACGGTTCTCAGAACAATCCCAGAGCCCGGAAGACGGTCAAGATCCCTACAAGCACTTACTGGAATATTCCTTTTTCCCAGCATGTTTGCTCTTGCGAATCTCCACTCAAGCCGGCCAATAAAGGCAAAAATGAGATGGGAGCTCTGTTCCTCTTCAGTGTTCACTCCAGCCGGTCAATAAAGGCAAGCCGGAGGTGAGAAACAAGACTTCTCCCGGGAGATTGGTTTCGTGGGGTCGCTACTGCCCAACAGCTCACCACATGCTGGCCTGCGGGTTTCTGTATCTCTATTGGTCTGGCTCTTCACCCTAAGACCTGTTTTGACAAAGTAAACTCTACCGGCACAGACCTAGAGTTCTGAGCGCCCAAGCCCCACCACGACGTCAACGTAGAGATACTGCGGTGGGGCTATTATTAATATGATTATACAAAAAAATAGCAAGATTCTTACAGATAAGACTATGAATAAGATAGAGATAATTCAATGTTTACATGAAAGTGGGTACTTATCATTGATCTGATTGACATCACTGATATGATAAGATTTGACATTCACCTATTTTTGGGAGATGTTTGAGATTTTATTTTATCAACAAAATAATGTACCAAAAAGATGTTCATTATATTAAGTTTATCAATATACGCAGCATTCTGGGTATAAAACGATCTGATCCTAGATGTAAGCAAAAAGGCTGCCAAGCCAAAATGGGATTGGGCAGGTCATGTCAGCCGCATGCATAGTGACCGCTGGGCGACAGTCTCCACACGGTGGGTGCCTGAGGATGGACGGCACCGCCAAGGCCAGCCGAGGAAGAGGTGGCGAGACAACCTAGACGAGTACCACAAGAGTTGGATAGAGGTGGCCCTGGAAAAGGATGCTTGGAAGGATTTGGGGGAGGTCTTTTCTCAGCAATGGGACATATAGGCTAATAAAAAAAAAACAGTATAATCATCAGACTGGTATAAACACACTGGTAGACTGGTATAAACACACTGGTAGACTGGTATAAACACACTGGTAGACTGGTATAAACACACTGGTAGACTGGTATAAACACACTGGTAGACTGGTATAAACACACTGGTAGACTGGTTACATGGATAAGTTTGGTTCACATGGGACTTAAACATAATTGGCACCTAAATGTGGACCGAGTGTACCACAGGTACACCTCTGTCTAATCCTTCTGGGAAACAAAGCGTGATGGTATGTTGAAGGTTAGTTCCATATCCAGAAAGCCTCTGCCACAGCAGGATGATTTTTGACCTTTGATTATGTCTAGGCTGTAAGTTATTCGAGACTTTATCTATACTAATAAAGTAATAAAGCTGAAGAGTTTGTTTTTTTGTTTGTTTGAACATGCTAATCTCTGGAACTATCAGCTTAATTCTTGAGGAAGGATATAGGATATTGCGCAGTAGTAGCCCGCGAAATTCAAATTTTCTTCCGTTTTTTTGCAATTTGCAGGTCAGTATCAGGTTGTATGTTGATAAAAATATGATCCGCAACTATAACAAATATGTATTTACATAATTTTATCCATAATAATCATCAATACATCTTTCTAAGTTAGATTTGTTCCAAAATGTCATGATTTCCGACATCAAACTTAAAGAGAACAAAGCTAACTTAGAGAGATGTATCAATGATTCTTAGGATAAAATTATGTAAATAAATATTTGTTAAGTATAGCAAATTATATTTTGATCAAGATACAACCTAATTCTTACCTGCAAATTGCAAAAAACATAAGAAAATTTGAATTTCGCGGACTACTACTGCATTATTCAGTTTTCATGTATAGTTTTATTTTAAATTAGTTTCTATGATTTAGGTTTTTAACTTTAAGTAATAGCTATGTATCAAATAATAATTGTTGCTGTGCCCTGACAGGGTCTACAACGGCTCTTAGCTCTAAGCCTTATGTTATTTTACCTTGTGGAACGGAAATAAATGTATATGAATAGATACTCCTTAACATTATGCTACAACCCCTAGGAGCCGAGCAAAAAGAAAAACAAAGTCAGAAAGAATGCTAAGCGAACACAAAGTAAGTAATAGCAAGGATGTGAAATGAGACTATTATTTCAGTATATTGTGGTGTCTTAAGACTTCTACGTGAACTAAGTCGCGAGCAGAAAGTAAGTATAGAAAGTACTTTCACTCCACAATCAACAAAGTCAAAGCGCTCAGCCAGTACACAAGTTTAATTGGAGATATTATAATTTAAGTACTTAAAAGGATTATAATAAGAATTAAATTATTAACAATTCAACTGCCGGAAACACAGATCTACGGGAGACTCAATGGCTTTTTAATTGTGTCTGTAATTATTACATCAACCGTTTAATATTGACTAAAACTATCATTAAATAGTGTTTATTTCACTGACATTTATGTGCAATTTCAATTGCAATTCCCAGGCTTATAACCTTACTTAAATTTTTAAACTACTCATAAAATATTTATGTATTTCATTGGCATATTATTTAATATTTCAGGTACTTACTTATAATGAAAACAATTAAAGCTATACCATACCTGCTGAAATTGAAATGATGACATTACAAGGGCATTTCCTATAAGCAGAAGGTATTATATTGATTGTTACTATAAACAGTTTTCAAGTTCAATCCATAAATCTGCAATTATTTAATTTCTTTGTCTTCTACTGATAAATACACTTTGTAAATACAAAACTTATTAACATCGCAATAATGGAACGTTGAAAGTAGCAAAAGGGCAAACGCGATAAGATCTTCGAAACACCGGTACCTAATAATTTATCAATAAAGTGAAGGTAGGCAAATTACCTTAACTATATGTATACAGATACGAAAACCATGCTTTTCCATATTTACACAATAATTGAGTATGTTAACGTGTAGTTCACATTATGACGACGTTAGAGAAGGCCTTTTACTACAAAAATAAGAAAGAAATTCAAAGGAAACCAATTCAAATTCGTAAAGACTCATCGGTCTAAAAGGGTAACAATTTTAATGTTTCTATCACATGTACACCGCATATAACTTAAATTTTTGGTGTGTAGATGAGTTTACTTACCATTTTCATGATTTTCAATACCGGTTTCACTGTTTTTAGTAAAATAACAACAAAATATCACAACAAAACTTCCTCCCACGACCACCGTTTGCAATTTTCTAGACTAGTGATGTAATTTCAGCTGATTCATAAAACATTCAATTAAATTGGTACTCGATTGTGAATTAGTTATAGCTAGAAATATAAAAAAATCAATGTAAAACAATGACGAAAACAAAATGAAATTCTCAAAGATTACTTATTGTAGCCTATCGTCTGGAATCCTTATTTTAATGGAGAGATACTTTAATGCAATAATTGAAAAACCTTCATTGTATTCAATTGCGGCTGGCTGGACATCACTATTGTCAAAGACAATGATAAGGCAACGTTTAGTAATTGCCAGTGAACCAGTGAAACATGGTTTTGCTGTCACTTTGTGATTTACGTTTAGTTTATTAGGACCGAGGGTAAGGTGCTAGCATGTGTAGCAAGCATAGTGAATTAGTGAAGCATAGCAACATTGTCATTCTACTGTCAAAAAGATAAATAATTTCGCTTTTTGTAAATGCTGTAAAAACTATATTTTATTCCTTTTCAGGCCGTTTCCCTAACATTTAAAGGTACATTTATCACTCATAATATTCGAAATTTGGAATATAATAAATATAAACAAAAAAATTTGTGATCAGTCTAGGTCGTGATGTAAGAAGTTGATTTTTACGCATTTTTAATACATAATTTCAATGTTTTCACCTAAAAAACTTGAATATGATGATAGGTAAAGTATATTTTACGAGAAAGTGTTAATAAATAATGTTCTTTTGGTTCATAGATGTTGAAATTAAGCGGGTTAGTGATTTGGAGGTTAGGATCAAGGGCAGCCGTAAGGAAATATTCAGGTCCCAGTGCCACAGTATTCAAAACTGAGAAGCTAGAACTCTCTACAAATATACCTGATAAGAGACTTGAAGAACTCACAGCAGAAGATAAGGAAAATGGTAAAGTAGTAATTATTCTTGTAAATAAATCAGTTTAATGTCCTGTTCTAAAATAATAATTTGTATAGTTGCTGTACAAATACTCTCTCGACCACAGTTTGTTGTACTAAAAACTCTCTGTATGTAACCTATACATCAGTTATAATCAAAACCCTGCTAAATATATTTCGAGAGATATTAAAATAACAGCCTAACATGAATACATTTATTAAAGTATTGCTTTCTTAACTCTTAACCATCATTTTTCAGGTTTAGTAGCGGCTGCATTTGCTTCCCTACAGAATATAGAAACAGTTGAAGGTACAAAGAACCAGAGTCCGAAATCTGCAAAGTTCAGTCGCGTGGCTCAGATAGATGGACAGATAACAAAGGCTTTGGACCTGAATAGTTTGCTTGTTGTTGCGGAGAATCCAGTTGTGTCACGGAGACATGCTCTAAAGGTTAGTTTTTATAAACAATAAATGTATATTTTTAATATCTTCAAAAATTTTAGACAACTTCTGGTGCATTCTTTATTGATTACATCACATAATTATGTTAAAATTATATTTTGCCGATAACTAATAGTGCCTATCTCCACCAAATGTGTGTTTATAAAGTAATTGCTGGAAGAACATTTTTTTTTTCAACTTTAACTTTGAGTGCAGTATACACAGATAGGTAGGGATTTAAATTTAAATTATTTTATTAGGTATACAAAACAAATGGCACTGGTCAGTTGCCCGAAAGTCTGACAACCAGTCTTAAGGGGTATTGTATTACCCAGTAACTGGGTTGTGGAGATCAGATAGACAGTCGCTCCATGTAAAAGACTGCATCCGGTTAGACTGGAAGCAGACCACGACATGGGAAAAGGCTAGCAGGTGATGATCCTGATGACAAAATAAATAGCACATCACACAAAAGGACAATTAAATGATAACTTATTAAGTACATGAATATACTTAAAGAAAACAAGGTGCAAATATAAAAATAAAAACTTAAGGAAATAAAGCAACACTATGACTTTATGAATGATTGCGTTCTTAAAAGAATACTGTTTTCAGCTTCACAATGAGAACAACAACCTTCCTTGTGTGCTAAATTAATGTATTGCTTTGTTATTTCCCAATTTCCAGATGGTGTCAATCTTATCAGAATGGACAAGCAGTAACAAAGTCAAGCTACCAGACTTTGAGAAAGACCCTCGGTTCCTGAAACTGTGCCGGATCTTGGCCAGGTCTACCACCACCCATGCTATAGGTTCACTGACTATGGCTGAGGATCTAAGTACTGTATTGGGCATCACTGGGGATGATGAGGCAGCCAGGCTTATAACGAATTTGACATTGCCACAGATGATTAAAGTGAGTAGTTTTTCTTTCTATCTGGACAATACAAAAAAAAGAGGAGCTTGTGGATAAGTAATAACAGCCGCACGGGTTGATCCATCTGGTTAAGCTACGCTTGCCGGGGTGGGTCCAGTGCACGGGTGACCATCTTTACATACCGAGACTCCTCCGTGCCTCGGAAAGCACGTTAAGCCATTGGTCCCGGCTGTCATTTGTGGATCTTTAACAGTTGTTACAGGTCGTCAGAAGCCCGAAAGTCCGACAACCAGCCTTACCAAGGGGTATCGTATGTATTACCCAGTTAATGGGTTGTGGAGGTCAGATAGGCAGTCACTCCATGTAAAATACTGGTATTCAGCTGCATCTGGTTAGACTGGAAGCCGACCCCAACATAATTGGGAAAAGGCTAGGCAAATTGATTGCTGCTTTGACAATGTATGATTGAAGGCAGGGAAATTTTAATCGTACATTACTGTGATTTTAGTTTTATTTTGATGAGTATGACGTAGTTTGACAACACAACACATTAAGGAAGGACCAGTTTCTCAAACGAAAATTATCGCAAAATTATTGTGACAAATGGCCAAAAGCCCGTAAACTGCTGTGATAGGCTGTTGGTAAATCTTTCAACCAATCACAGCATTTTACGCACGTGTTAGATAAATGTAATTATTGTATTATATTATTAAAAATAAATACTTGAGATTACCTTGATTCCGGAAGTTAGTTCGGTTGTGATTAAAATCATCGAGTCATTGTAAAACAACCTTTAGATTATTAGAATAACTCTTTGTTGGATATTGACATCTGTCACATTTACGAAGCTTGAGACCAATGTAGAAGTATCTAATTTGATTAGTTATTGTGTTTACAAAATATACCACTCTTAACTTGTCAAAATCGTACAGATGTTATTACTATAAATAATTAAATAATATTTGATAGTAACTGTAGTATATCTTAGAATTTATATTGCTATTTTAATATAACAGGTTGTTTGAAACGATTGATACAATACCGACAGTTGATGTTTGATGGGAAGGGATAAATGGAAGGGGTGGTAGGATATAAAAAGGATTGTAATGACATTCTCGAGGCACCTGCCCGTTTGATTATGCTCATGACCATCATCTTCAATGGTGCCATGGGTAATAATATCTTTCCTCACGCCTGGAAACAGGCTACCGTTATCGGTATCCCTAAGCCCGGCAAGCCTAAGAGCGAGCCCTCTAGCTACCGGCCTATCAGTCTGCTCAACGTCTTCGGCAAAATCTATGAGAGGCTTATTTATAAGCGTCTCAGAGATTATGCCGAGACAAAGGGTCTCATTCCCGACGAGCAATTCGGTTTTCGAACCCAGCACTATTGCGTGCAGCAGGTCCACCGTATTGTCGAGCACATCAGCGTTGGGTTCCAACGCGGTGCGATGACTGGTGCTGTCTTCTTTGATATAGCGAAGGCCTTTGACAAAGTCTGGCACAACGGCTTATTATATAAGCTGTACCAACTCGGTGTGCCGGATCGTCTCGTGCTCATCCTACGAGACTTTTTGTCAAACCGCACCTTTCGCTATCGCATTGAAGGAGCACTTTCCTCCCCCCACCCTATTCGCGCAGGAGTCCCTCAGGGCTCTGTGCTTTCCCCCCTCATATTCATCCTCTTCGCCAGCGATATCCCGAAGAGTAAAAAGGCACAGTTGGCGCTGTTCGCAGACGATACGGCCATTTTCTCCAAGGGAATTCGCCCTGACTCGATCGCTCGCACCCTCCAAACCGCAGTCGATGCCCTCGGCAAGTGGTTTCGAAAGTGGAGAATCGAAGTCAATCCCGATAAAAGCCAAGCCATTCTCTTTACGAGACGGCGTAATCGGCTCACCGCCCCTCCTCGGCCGATCACCATGTTTGGCAAGCAGATCCCTTGGGAGAAGCGAGCCAAATATTTAGGTGTGACGCTCGATAGTCATTTATCATTTTCAGAGCACATAAAGCAGGTTCGTTCGCGGGCCTACTTTGCTCTCGGCCGTTTACACTCCGTTCTGAATGCACGCAGCAAGTTGTCCCTTAAGTGCAAGTTGCGTATTTACACAGCGTGCATTCGACCTATCATGACCTATGCGGGCCCAGTCTTTGCGCATGCAAAGCCCCACCTCATCCATAGGATGCAGACCCTTCAGAACCGTCTCCTCCGAAAGGTAACGGGAGCCCCCTGGTTCGTTCGGAACGCGGACCTCCACCTTGACCTTAAAGTCCCGACCATCCGTCAGTACTTGAAACGCCTTTCCAAGCGTTTCTTTGATTCCGCCGTGAAACATCGCAACCCCTTGGTTGTCGAAGCCGCTAGCTATGTCCCCAGTAGAATCAGTAGTATCCGCCGTCCGCGACATGCCCTCACTGAACCCGATGACCCTATCACCCTCCTCCAGGAAAGTAGTAGGGACACTAGCACAGTCCAACACAAACACAGATCTACATTCCGGCCTCGCCGCCGAGGCCCACCGCGTTTAAGACCATCTAACGTAAATGTAAATTCATGCCCCTTGATCGGTTTAATCGAGCCAGCTGGTGGCGTAGCTGAGCCTGTAGCTTTAAACTCCCCTGATAATAATAATTCCCCTAACTTGATCCAGCCTATTGCTTTGCCTTGTATATCATTGGTCAATGACAACGACTCCCTAAGCCGAGGTCCGTACCCCACAGGGGGTGCCCTTAGTGCGCAGTCGTTTAGTTTATAATTTAGTTAGTATTTATGCCCCTGGCTGGAGGCTTTTGAGCTCGCTTAAAGGCACCAACAGGAAAGTCCGGTTAAGTAGTCGGGACCTCTCATGGTCACACTACGAGATGCCATTTCAAAAAAAAAAAAAAAAAAAAAAAAAATTCTCGAGGCAGTTGCTCAGTGGATGTTCAAGTGCCTAGTGCTAGTGCCGTTGTGATGTGAAATATATCTAACAGGTGTCATGTAAGTTACATAATTTGATATTATACCTGAAATATTGTTATTATGTTGCTATTATTCTGAGTGATAGAATTAACTATTTGAGATAACTATAATTTATGGAAATATAATAAATATGTTGATAGAATACTATAATACTGTTTCCATGGAGTTTCTTGTCCTTCTTCTCCATGAAGACCTAGTTTTGCGAACGGACAATAGCTTTCTCATTAAAGATGAATAATTATTGACAAGACTAATTGAAATAATAAATATCTAGTCTTGTCTTTCTGTGCTTTTCTTTATGAAATCCTTCCCTTACACACCATATTCATAATACTTTTATACACAATGAATAACCAATAACCATTCTGACATTTAAGGTTTGCTATTTGCGTAGTAGCTATATATACGATTATAATTATATATTATATCAAATCTAACATCAGAAGTGGGATAGTGCTCAGTCTCACATAACATATTTCTAATGAATTTTATTTTGCTATTTTCATGATCAACGTTGGAGCAATCGTGTTCTGCTGGAAACCATTGATAACGGCGGGTCGTTGATTCAACCCTCGTCGTAACATGAAAACGTGCTGAGAATTGTATGGTCGAAAAAATAACGCAAGTGTTCACGGAAAGTTAATTTAAAATTGTTAATATTATTGTTCTGTTGATCACAAATTAATTTAAAAAATGGCTTTGGAGGAAACTTTACAAAATTGAAGTTGGTAATGTCATAAAGTAAATGAAGCATAATTGTATTTTTATATTATGAAAGAAATAGCGAATATCACATAACTTGCTGATAAACAAATATGACAAGGTTGAAGGTTATTCATAATTAGCTTTATTTTATTATTTTTCACTTTCAAAATGCTTACTAATAGTATTGTTAAAATAAACTTATAGGTTTGTCGGAACTGATCTGTGTTTCTTGATAATTTTGATTTGGCTTATTATTATAACCTTTTACTAAAAAGTAAGGTACCAACAGAGTGACCATATTAAGTATTTGCAATTATTTTATAGAAAATGTAATAAGGATGATCAATACAATTTGCAATGATATTGTCAGGTTGACCGAGCGGTATATTGTTTTGATTACTTATTTAATTAATACAAAAAGAGCTTGTCTTGACTGTTGTCTGGCATTCACTGACTGCGGGTGATTGAGCTTCACCGACGGCGGGTGTTTCGCCACATACAGTAAGATGTGATTAAGTTTCACACTATGGCCGTATTAGATAATTACAATTAGTTGACTATGACTATGCCGCTGGTAGCCTCCTAATTGGTGTCGAGTCGTCTCTCAGACAGCGGATGAATATGTCTAACATGTCTATGTAGTTGACTTATGTTTATTGACCGCTGGGCGATCGTTTACTTGGTGCTTGTCTATCTCACCAGCAGCGGGTGAATGGGACCAGCATGACGAGGTAACCGATAAAACTTTGTTTCCGCTGGTCGGTCATTTGCTTGGTGCAAGTCTATCCCACTAGCAGCGGGTGGAGGGGACTTGACACGTCTAGGCAATTGGCAAAAGAGTAAATTACAATTGTAGAAAGATGGTCATTAATGTACTTCATGTGCGAAGTACTTGTCAGTTTGGACGTATTAGATAATTATAATTAGCTGACTGTGACTATGACTGTTTCCGCTAGTCGGTCATTTGCTTGGTGCAAGTCTATCCCACTGGCAGCGGGTGGATGGGACTTGACACGTCTAGGCAATTATGACAATGACAAAAGAAAAGTAAATTACAATTGTAGAAAAACTGTATCTAATGTACTTCGAGAGCGAAGTACTTGTCAGTATGGCCGTGTTAGATAAATGTAATTATTGTATTATATTATTAAAAATAAATACTTGAGATTACCTTGATTCCGGAAGTTAGTTCGGTTGTGATTAAAATCATCGAGTCATTGTAAAACAACCTTTAGATTATTAGAATAACTCTTTGTTGGATATTGACATCTGTCACATTTACGAAGCTTGAGACCAATGTAGAAGTATCTAATTTGATTAGTTATTGTGTTTACAAAATATACCACTCTTAACTTGTCAAAATCGTACAGATGTTATTACTATAAATAATTAAATAATATTTGATAGTAACTGTAGTATATCTTAGAATTTATATTGCTATTTTAATATAACAGGTTGTTTGAAACGATTGATACAATACCGACAGTTGATGTTTGATGGGAAGGGATAAATGGAAGGGGTGGTAGGATATAAAAAGGATTGTAATGACATTCTCGAGGCAGTTGCTCAGTGGATGTTCAAGTGCCTAGTGCTAGTGCCGTTGTGATGTGAAATATATCTACCAGGTGTCATGTAAGTTACATAATTTGATATTATACCTGAAATATTGTTATTATGTTGCTATTATTCTGAGTGATAGAATTAACTATTTGAGATAACTATAATTTATGGAAATATAATAAATATGTTGATAGAATACTATAATACTGTTTCCATGGAGTTTCTTGTCCTTCTTCTCCATGAAGACCTAGTTTTGCGAACGGACAATAGCTTTCTCATTAAAGATGAATAATTATTGACAAGACTAATTGAAATAATAAATATCTAGTCTTGTCTTTCTGTGCTTTTCTTTATGAAATCCTTCCCTTACACACCATATTCATAATACTTTTATACACAATGAATAACCAATAACCATTCTGACATTTAAGGCTTGCTATTAGCCTAGTAGCTATATATACGCTTATAGTTATATTATATCAAATCTAACACACGCTTAATAACTTGTCACATTTATTTTGAGATCATTTTCGTTCGAGAAACTGGCCCTTAATTTTAATTGATTAATGCCGCCTATGGCTATAGGCGGCATTAATCAATGAAATTAAATTAAAAAATAATTAATAACATTAATCATTAATCAATTAATTAATTATTCAATTAATTAACTAACCAATTAATTAATCAATCAAATAATTAATCACTCAATTAATTAATTAATCGATCAATTTAATCAATAATTAATAAATACATCAAAATTAAACTTGAAACACTGACAATATTATGCTTCCTTTTGTTCTGGATTTTCATTAAGAGCGTTGATGGCGCCCGGGCTGGCAACGTCGCATTTCTAGAGGTTTTTCGTGATTATTTCATTAAATTTAAACCAAAGGACAATTTCCTCGGACATATTCTTAGATTGTTGGTATTTTTAAGTATGTCTGCTATATTTTTAAAGTTATTTTGGAATTTATTCTTAAAAAATTACATATTGTCAATTATTTTATTTTTTCTAAGAGTAGTTACTAAAATAATTGTCACAAAAAAACTTAAAATTATAACATAAAATCGCGCTTGTATTTCCTGAAGACTGAGGTGTGATAGTACCTATAGTACACTTACATTTCGTCAGCCATTATCTACCGTAAATTTAAATAGGATGAAGGAAAATCTTCCTCTGTTCCTAGGTAATGAAAGCCTTGCAACAAAAAGGTCGGCGCAGCACACCGCTCCTTCGCGCACTCTCACACAATATCACCAACCAGGCAGAGGTCATTGACCTCAAGAAGTCAGCTGATCTCCTGTATGCTATGGCCTCACTCAACTTCCCAGATCCAGTGTTATTGGATAGGATATGCAAGTAAGTGAAATAGAAATTTTATGAAAATAACAAAAGAATAAGAAATAGTATACCTACTTACAGAATACAAAACCAGTTTCATCAGATACTATTAGGTCTTTACCTATGAAATTGCCGTTCTGCAGTACTGAGCATTTCAAATCAAAATAATTTTTGTTTGGCTAAGAATTCTAATTTCAAATTAATTTTATTTTAAAAACATGGCTTTTTTTTCCAAAAGTAGTCATTTGTTTATTGATTAGTGTTACATTTTCATCGCATTTCAATCTTTTTCGTCATCATGGATACGTTAAAAATTCGAGTAATTATGGAATATGAGTACCGTCGTGGCAGCAACGCGGCACAAGCGGCACGCAACATCAACGACGTTTACGGAGCTAACACTACAAACCAACGCACCACTTGTTATTGGTTTGCTCGCTTCCGTTCTGGAAATTTCGACCTGAAAAATGAACCTCGCGGTCGTCCGAAGACTTTGGTCGACAATGACGAATTAAAGGCGATTGTGGAAGCTGATGATACATAATCTACGGCTGAATTAGCAGCAGCTTTCGACGTTAGCGTCAAAACAATATTGGTTCACTTGCGTCAAATTGGCAAGGTAAAAAAGCTTGACAAATGGGTGCCCCACGAACTCAATGATCGCCAGCGCGAAGTACGCGTCGAGACGTGCCTTGCACTGCTCAACAGACACACAAATGAAGGAATTTTGAACCGCATTGTTACCTGCGATGAAAAATGGATTCTGTTTGATAACCGCAAGCGCTCAGCAAGTTGGTTGGATCCTGGTTCAACACCTAAACAATGCCCTAAACGAAAACTTACCCCTAGAAAAGTGATGGTCACTGTTTGGTGGTCTAGCGCCGGTGTGATTCATCACAGCTTCTTACCAAACGGGGTGAGCATTACTTCAGATGTGTACTGTGAAGAACTGAACACAATGATGGAGAAGCTGGCACATCTCCAACCAGCATTGGTCAATCGCTCGTCTCCGCTGCTCCTGCACGACAACGCGCGACCTCATACTGCACAGCAGACGGTCTCCAAGTTGCAAGAACTGGGGTTGGAAGCTCTCCGTCATCCGCCCTACTCACCAGACCTTGCGCCTACAGACTACTACTTTTTCCAGAATTTGGATAACTTCTTGGCGGGAAAAAAATTCAATACCCGAGAGGCAGTACAAAATGCCTTTGAAGAATTTGTTGCCTCCCGTCCAGCTGATTTCTTTTAGAAGGGCATCAATAAACTGCCACTGCGTTGGCAAAGATGCATTGACTGCATGGGTGATTACTTCGATTAATACAAATAAAAAATGCATGAAAAAAATTCGTTTAAATTTTTTCATACAAAACGGCAATTTCATAGGTAAAGACCTATTATTAACTTACTTGGCAGATAATTTCATAGTGGCTATTTGGGCACCCTTAGTAAAAAAGCGGAAAAATCGAAGGAAATGCAAGTAGTTCCAAAATGGTAGACTAATGTCTACCATTGGACTGTTTTGACGTTTTGACCACAGCTTACCTGAAGAGTCAATATTACACAAACAAGAGGTTAAGATGGTGTCGCCATTATAAATAAGCTTTAACGACCACAGATTACCTAAGTATGACAGAAACGATTTAGGATGGTGTTGCCAAACTAAATAAAATTGATTAATTAAATTAGATAAAAGTTCGTTTGGTTTCAAGCGTAGGCTGTGTAAGTGGGATGATTTGTTGTTGAAATGTGTCCCAAGTCATAGAAAATTACATTTCATTACATTACGTCATACATTTATTCTTTCTGTATCTGGAGAAGGGCGTTGTTAGCTGCGCTACAGTTTATACTTTTGCAGCTTTCATCTTGTTGTACTTAGTCTTTTGTTATTGTTCCGAAATAATTTTTTATTATATACTCGTATATAGTTTTTTTTATTAAATTATAGGCACATATCGTAATCACACGAAAATTCATGATAAATCCTCCTTTCCAGCGACGTAATAGAATGCCTACCATCAAACGAAGACAAGTCTGCTGTGGTGAATTCCATCACCATTTCTCTAGGGCTCCTAAAGTACCGACATGAGCCTGTCCTCACCGCGATCGCTGATTGGCTGCAGCAACACATACAGCAGTGCAGGGCCACTGATATAGCGTCAGCTGTTGTCACATTGGCTACGGTTGACTGTTTGCCACCTTCGAATTCTGGGCTAGCGTTAATTCAAGTAAGTTAAGAAATGTTTGTATGATATCTTTCATGGACACTAGAGCAATAAATAACTATGTCTGGTCTCATATTACCAGATAAATGATGAGTTCTTCATACAAAGTTAACTACCTAAATTGGGGTTTAACAGTATGTTTCGGTAATAAGAACTTTATTCTAGCAGGAATAAAGTTTGAAATACAAAAACTGGCCCCAAGCTTGGACTGAAGTTTTTTACCATTGCCTTGTTGCTCTGGCAACAGAAACGTGTTAATAATCCTAAGGGCGAAAGTACACATGCCTACAGCTAGTACAAAACTATGCAAGTAGCTGGAATGCCATATGCCATAACAACTTCTGATTGGTCAATGTCACAAGCACAGATTTAGAGTAGGCTAGATACCGCATGTTCATTAAATATTATGAAAACCGAGTGTGTCACCTTTTTTATACCTACGATAACTTTACCCCAGCCATTTAGTGATGTGCTCAATGTAAAGAGAATCGGTTTCAATCGCTGAGCGTCAGTGAGCTAACAGACTTTTTATATCCTCGACGACACAACTCACCACTGGTGCGATCGAACACAAAGTAGTAGCGCGTCAAGTTTGTGCACAGCACGCGCTTGGTCGGATGGCTTGTGGTATTTAGCCTACTCAAAGCCGACGTTCGCACGGACGTAAAAATATCGCGGCGATTTTTTTTCGCGCACTCTATTTTCAACGCTCTGCTTAGCGCCGAGAGTTTAAAATCCAACAGTATGTTTTTTCGACGCGCTGGGATGCACTCTGTTGTTTTTAGGTCGGATTCTCGAAGCTCGGCTCAACAACGAGAGTTGAAAATCCAGTGCGCGATAAAATCCCGCCGCGATATTTTTAAATCTGTGTCACAATGGCATACTAGCTATTGGCATTGAAGAAGAGACAGTTGAATAATGAGTTTCAAAGACTATTCAGGAAACAGTATTAAGGAATAGGGGGCGCCACTGTTGCTTATCCAGCTATTCAAAATGGTTGAGATTTTATATTACTTACATTCAATATGTATGATAGATTACCTGTAAAAGGATATCTATGCTATGTAGAGGGACGGTAGAAGTAACATGGGATAAGGGCAGGAAGATGATGACTCAGAAATAAGTGATATTCTATTCTATACGCCATTTGCAATAAGATTAGACATTTAAACAAACCTTTTTTTACAGTCCGTTCAACCGATTTTGGCTTCTATTCCGTAGGCTTAAGGATGGCATTAAAGGCAAAAAAGTGGTTACGATACCAAATGTTTAGTGCAGCTGCCATTTATCATGCCACCAACGCAAAAGAAGTCAAAATCGGTTGAACGGACTGTAAGAAAGGTTTGCTTTAATGTGTAATGTTTAAATGGAGTATAAATACATATTTGCTACGGTCGCGAGTCATATTTTGATCAACATGCGTCCTTAGCAGCCTACTGGTCTGCAAATATGCATACAGTGATTCAAATAAGGGTCAAATATGTTTTTTAATAAACATGCATTACTTGAGAATTATGCCTCTATCAATATTTTTGATTATAATTTCTGTTTGAGCCAGAAATTATTTTTTTAGAAGTGCAAAATAGCTCTGGGTAATTCAAATATTTGAAAACGACGCTATTGTTCGGAGCGAATGTGACGTAAATGTCTATGATAACAATAAAATAATGTTAATGTGTTTTGTAGTAGTGTTTGCGATTTAATTATTTTTGGTGGTAGCAGAGGATGCAAAAAAAAAAACAATTTTAGTTGATGAAGTTTAATGTTAAAAAAAGACATAAGTATTAAAATTATATTGTAATTCTAACTATTAGGTCTTTACCTATGAAATTGCCGTTCTGCAGTACTGGCCATTTCAAATCAAAATAATTTTTGTTTGGCTAAGAATTCTAATTTCAAATTAATTTTATTTTAAAAACATGGATTTTTTTTTTCAAAAGTAGTCATTTGTTTATTGATTAGCGTTACATTTTCATTTCAATCTTTTTCGTCATCATGGATACGTTAAAAATTCGAGTAATTATGGAATATGAGAACCATCGTGGCAGCAACGCGGCACAAGCGGCACGCAACATCAACGACGTTTACGGAGCTAACACTACAAACCAACGCACCACTTGTTATTGGTTTACTCGCTTCCGTTCTGGAAATTTCGACCTGAAAAATGAACCTCGCGGTCGTCCGAAGACTTTGGTCGACAATGACGAATTAAAGGCGATTGTGGAAGCTGATAATACACAATCTACGGCTGAACTAGCAGCAGCTTTCGACGTTAGCGTCAAAACAATATTGGTCCATTTGCGTCAAATTGGCAAGGTAAAAAAGCTTGACAAATGGGTGCCCCACGAACTCAATGATCGCCAGCGCGAAGTACGCGTCGAGACGTGCCTTGCACTGCTCAACAGACACATAAATGAAGGAATTTTGAACCGCATTGTTACCTGCGATGAAAAATGGATTCTGTTTGATAACCGCAAGCGCTCAGCAACTTGGTTGGATCCTGGTTCAGCACCTAAACAATGCCCTAAACGAAAACTTACCCCTAGAAAAGTGATGGTCACTGTTTGGTGGTCTAGCGCCGGTGTGATTCATCACAGCTTCTTACCAAACGGGGTGAGCATTACTTCAGATGTGTACTGTGAAGAACTGAACACAATGATGGAGAAGCTGGCACATCTCCAACCAGCATTGGTCAATCGCTCGTCTCCGCTGCTCCTGCACGACAACGCGCGACCTCATACTGCACAGCAGACGGTCTCCAAGTTGCAAGAACTGGGGTTGGAAGCTCTCCGTCATCCGCCCTACTCACCAGACCTTGTGCCTACAGACTACTACTTTTTCCAGAATTTGGATAACTTCTTGGCGGGAAAAAAATTCAATACCCGAGAGGCAGTACAAAATGCCTTTGAAGAATTTGTTGCCTCCCGTCCAGCTGATTTCTTTAAGAAGGGCATCAATAAACTGCCACTGCGTTGGCAAAGATGCATTGATTGCATGGGTGATTACTTCGATTAATACAAATAAAAAATGCATGAAAAAAATTCGTTTAAATTTTTTCATACAAAACGGCAATTTCATAGGTAAAGACCTATTATATTTAATATTGTATTATTTAGTCGACGATTGACCAAAGAATGCCTTGGGAAAACGGATGGATCGCGTAAGCGGTGTAGCTTCTAGGTAGCGCGCATTTGTTGTCGTGTGGAATCTTGGCATCGCATACTAGCGATTCCACCTGACTATTCCTGCGTAACAATTTCTTGTTTGTTTGTTGTCATAGACTATGACGTCACACTAAGCGCGCCAAAATGGAACCCGTGTCGGTTGGCAATTTTACCGTTTTTTTAAAGTACTTTAAATTGCTTTTTTGGCGTCAAATATTTTTTTACTATTTGGCGATGTAAACTACCGAATAAAAAAAATAATATGCATATTCCCTATTGGAAAAAGCTTGAGAAAGTTTGGGTTCCGCAGGCTGCCCTGGCGCTCTCGACTTAATGCTCCTTTTTTGTTGTTTGCCTTTCCTGTGCGTGTCCCTAGTAAAATATGTTTCTTTCAAAGTTTGCATTATCACTTAGTTACTAAGTGATAATAAAGATAGAATACTGCTGGGGTTTACCTACTAAGTCTTAGTAGGTAAACCCCAGCAGTATTCTATCTTGAGATTAAATACTAACCAAAATGATTGCTCTACCCACAGACAGCTCTATCTCTCAAAGAGGAGGAGATGACCAAGTCCTCATCGTGGCTGGACCTGGTGTTCTCTCTGCTGACCCTGAACAAAGCCACGAAGCAACACCTGGAGTCCACGCTGCAACCTGAGTTTATTGACAAGTTGCTCTCTTCTGGTGGTAAGAGTAATTTTAAAAAGACATTGACAACGACAGGTGATTGGGATGATGAAACCCTTTGACTCAATGCTGTCATCCCAAAAGTATAGCGAAAAATAGACATAAGTCAAGATCCAATTTTAGAGAATATTGAAAGACCTTTTTACAGAGGGTTTTTCTTGGTTTCGACACCTTTCTTTTTTGTAAAAATACAAATTGTCCTTAAGAGGCTACCGAGCGTACAGTGGCGCCCTCATCGTTTGTTTGGTTATTTCTTTTATTTTAGAATGAAAATGCAGAAAATAAACCGGAATAGTTGCGCTCCACAAGACTATACGTTATTATTATTACAAATAGTAGCTTTGTATTGTTAAGTTGTATTATAATCGTTAAAACGGAAAACAGTGGCCACTGTAAATAACGCAATGAATATTGTTGAAGTATCAAAATGAAACCAACTCCGATTGATAGTGTGTTACGCACTACCCCGCACAGCTTGTAATAATGTAATGTGCAACAGTGTGGCTATTAAAGATCCTGCAAATAAAATATTATGTTGTATCAGTTAATCAAAATGGCATTTTCATGAATTGGTTCATTACTGAAATTATCAAAAAAGTTATCAAACTCAAACTACTATACATTTATAATAATATATTAACGAAGTCAAAACTGTACATTGAATATTTTTTAATAAGAGTAATTGCTACGAGATATGGGAACGAGTCTGATGCCGAAAATATGTTTTTTTTAGAATGTTTGTCCGTTTGTTTGGATGTATGTTCCGGATTGGCGCAAAAACGGCTGAACGGATTTGGGTGAAATTTAGCACTCAGAATAGAATAGAATAGAATACTCTTTATTATGCACACCATTTAAACCCAGATAGTTTATAATTAATTATAATTTAAAATATTATTTATAATTTAAAAATAATCTAATTTTTATTATTATTTATAGACATGGGCATTATTGCTATTTTAAGAAAATCTATTGTATAAGGAGACGAGTGTGTGTAGCCACAATTGAATTGTTAGTTAATCATATGAGCGTTTTGGATAGTATGTCTGTTAGCTCGTAAGACCAATTGAATAAATAAATAAATAAATAACCTGGATTAACAACGGGTTCTTTTAATCCTGTTAGTACGTTGCCGTGGGATATTTTCTGACATCCACGCGGGCAAAAGCTTATTATTTATATTATTTCTTGCAATATTTTTTTATAACTAGCGCAGAATTGTGCAAAATGTGCAGGATTCCCAAACACCTGCGCAAGTGTAAACTAAACTGCGTTACAGAACTTTAAAATCTTGCGTTTTCTCCTCCAGAAATATCAGTCCCTTGTCGTCGAAAGCTTATGATGATAGATGCCTACCTCAACCTCACAAGTCCTGACTCCACGCGTTTACCCGAAGACATATCAGTAGGAGTCCCGGTGGTCTACACCAAAGAGAAGTCGGTCTACGTTCAGAGCATTATGGACACCTTCAAGAGTCTAGTGTCTGCTGAAGCGTTCTTGAAGAGGGAGTGTAATTCGGGGATGGGGTTCTTGTATGGTGAGTGATGTTTCTTATTCTACTTATCCTAGACTAGCTTCTGCCCGCGATTTCTTGCGCGTGAAAAATAATATCCTACGACGCTCGGGAATACAGTAGCTTCCCATCAGTGAAAGAATTTTTGGAATCGGATCAGTAGTTCCGAAGATTAACATACAAACTTACAAACAAATTTTACCTCTTTCTTCTTTTTTTCTCTCTTTCTTT
Organism: Cosmia pyralina; assembly: GCA_946251885.1. Lineage (NCBI taxonomy): Eukaryota > Metazoa > Arthropoda > Insecta > Lepidoptera > Noctuidae > Cosmia > Cosmia pyralina. The sequence goes on from OX276351.1 coordinate 25,308,906, forward strand.
TTTTTCTCATTTCCTTTTTTTTCTCTTTCTTTTTTTTCTCATTTCCTTTTTTTTTTCTCTTTCTTTTTTTCTTCTTTCTTTCTTTAGATTGAAATTTTCTGATTCAGTTAAATTCTCCCTTTACTTAAATAAGCTGCAATATTTAATAATAATACCATATCGAAAGGTTCTATATTTATATATCTTTCGTTTCACCACATGGCGGCTCTGTGCGGGCTCTGTATTACATAATAACATGCCTGTATTCCAGGAAGGGTTAGACTGAGGTGAATTATAACTGAGCGCGCAAGTGCTAGTCACCGCCTGAGGTATGTGAGACGGGGGAGGTAGACAACCGTCAAGCTATGTCAAGCATATACGTCTTGTCAATCGCGCCCTCCCCCGTCTCACCGCTCACATACCTCAGGCGGTGACTAGCACTTGCGCGCACAGTATAGCTGTAGTACACTTATCGATCTTACGATTGCGTGATTATAAAGTTAGGGCAGGTGCGCATTAGGCTGCTAAATGTCTAATTGGAGCCCGTGCACTAAGCATGTACGAATTTTCTCAATATCCCGACTGCAACAGCCGCAACCAGGCGCACCTGGCAGTGGCCAGAGCTTGTCTACTCTGAAATGACGCACCCCACATACACACTCATACACGCACACACTTCATTTTTTATAAGAATTGATTGTAGTTTTCGCCTTTTAATGAGCTGCAGTAAAATTACAGCTTATGTGTTACCACTTTTTGACGAAATTAAAACAGTGATGTGAAAAAGGAATCGATTCATTCAATTTATGAATGTTGTTAGAAAGTCGCTATCACTCAAACGTATAACAAATCTGTTGAACGATCTAAATCGGCTTGTCTTTGTAATTTTTTAGGATCTAGAGTTGTAAATAATCATGTTTTGAACCAAGTTGTAGTCTTGATTATAACTATGTTTTGTTATAAGTAATCAAGACTGTGAGTGAAACTACAACATATCGAATATCCTGGCCTCAAATCGATGTTTCATTGCGTTTTAATCACATCACTAGCAGTGTGGCAACATTTTTTAACGAAATGACAGAAATAAGTGTCATTTTACTGCATCTAATTAAAAGTCCAACCAAAGTTAGTTTATTTGTTTGTATATTTATTTGGTTTTGTAGTCTAGATGAGGCTAACTAGCTTAATTGTAGCCAATTTCAACTTTAATTTTAATTGATTTAATTTGAAAATTACCAAAATGTATTAGCTATTTTTTTTTTTAATGGTGCCCAAGATACAGGTTGTGCCTAGTTTGGGACCAACAATACCTCCATTATTGTATTAATTAATTATCGAATGTTGAATTAAACGATTTTTTTTTTTAATTTTACTACTTACATTTTTGTATACGTAAATTGCGGTAAATGCGATTGTAGGGCGCGTCATTCCAGAGTAGACAAGCTCTACGTGTCTGCCTAGTGCGTGGGAGCACTTATTGTAACAAAATTTTGTATTTACAGACGCGGAATTTGCAGTAGACGCCAAATGCCATCCTGTACCTTTAGAGAAAGCAGAAAATAACAAAAGGTAATGTTTGGCTTTCACCACGTCAGTTTTAGTTTTAATTTTAATCGCACGGATAACTGTGCTTGCGCGATGCAGGATTCGGCGTGACATCAGTGTGCGTAGTTCGCATGTGGCGTTGTAGATGTCGCCACAAAACCTAACACTCGTCATTTGGATTTTTTACATATAGATTCTTCAACAATCGTGCTCGTGGCTAAGCAATAACAGCCATATGGGGTCGATAATCAGGTTAAGCTATGCTTGCCGCGGTTGGTCCATGGATAAGTGACCATCTTTACATACCGAGATCCCTCCGTGCCTCGGAAATCACGTTGGTCCCGGCTGTCATTCGTGCATTTTTGTCAGTCGTTACGAGTCTTCAGAAGCCCGAAAGTCTGACAACCAGTCTTACCTAGAGGTATCGTATTACCCAGTGACTGGGCAGTCGCTCCATGTAAAATACTAGTATTCAGCTGCATCCAGTTAGTCTGGAAGCCGACCCCAACATAGTTGGGAAAAGGCTAGGCAGATGATGATGATTCTTTAACAATCATGTATTTATTCCAGCGTGTACCGGATAGCGGTGCTAGGTTTGGACTATCACGATATGACGCGCAAGTCGGCCGTGCCGCTCGGCATCAACCAGCTCGAGACCAGGCTACTTACACTTAAGGTCAGTTTCTTTATGACAATTTGCTTTCCCTCATTAAAGGCGTTCAGCTGGAACAGGCACGAGTCACCTTTATGGCCATCTTGCTCCAAAAAGTTGTGCGTTTCCAAAACCTCGATAGGAATCGAGTCACAATTTTTGTTGAAGCTTCGTTTTTGTGTTTAAGTATTTCTTAGCCGAAATTTTAGTACAGTCTGTTCCAAACGTATCTAATAATAGTGTAGATATTAGGTGACCTGTTTAGATTTTTAATTTAAAGTTTGTAAATTTCAGTCAAAATTCACCGAACGTAATTTTTTCTTCATAACTTTCATCACAAGAAGATTCAGTTGCAAAAAAAATCTCGACAGTCTTCTACTTTTTTTTTGAATTTTTTTAATTTGGCCAGGACTTTTAAAAATTTCACGTGAGATTAGGGGGACGGGGTCGTGTTAAATCTCACGATATCTCACCAAGGGAGGATGGGAGGGGGGTCGAAAAATTTACTAAATTGCCTCACGTATTTAATGAATGCCCCTTAACCACACAACCATTCCATTTTTACCTAACCTCTTCAACCACGATCAAGACAATAAGGTAAGACAATATCGTTCCTCTTCATTCCAGGGCTTCAAAGTACTCCAGATTCCATACACAGAGTTCAACCCTAAAGACAAGCTGGTCTCCAGAGTGCAGTACATAGAGAAGAGATTAAAGGAAATAGTCAGCAATCAGGAGCAGGCGTAGAAGTTCTATTGTAGATATTATGTACTATAATGTATTGTTTAATGTATGTATGTTGTTCGTTAACTGGGCAGACCTGGGGGCGTATTCTAAATGCCTACTACAGTCCGGCCGTCGAAATAATGCGTACCTGACACCTGACAGTTGGACAACTCCTAGTAGTAATAAGGATCAAATTCGCAAAACACATTTATTTGTTAGTATGAAACTGACAGGTGTCAAGAACGTATTCTGTTGACGCGACGGCCGGACTGTAAATTAAACGTCTTAAAACGTGCGAGTGGAACAGTGAACATTAACATCGTGTCATCGCGCTCCCACGTTTCATGACCGAAGCTGCCACGATCGTTGGTGTATGCTGTAGTTAAATTTAAAATTTACCTGGAAAGGTGAGAAATACGTAGACACTATGAAAGTATCTTTTTTTTTATCAGTAAGTACGACTTAAAGGTATGATCAGCAGAAAAGACGGTTAACTGTAACCAAAATATTGGAAAACTTGGTTATTTATTGTTTTCTAAAAAAGATGGATCCTTCGAGAATATGGATGATGTATTGGGTAAAAAAAAAAGAAATTATATTTAGTCCGTCAGTCAGATAATAAAAAAAATATTAGACACGTAGTTTTTGCTTTATCCAATTAATTTATATTAATAAATATTAATTAATTATATTAATAAATAAAATTAATAAATAAAAAAAAAAAAAAATAAAAAAAAAAAAAAAAAAAATTAAAAATAAAAATTAATAATTAATTAAAAAAAAAAATATAAATTAATTAATTAATTAAAAATAAAAAAAATAATAATAATTATTAATAATAATAAATAAATATATATATATTATTATATTATTATATATATATTTATAATTATTAATTAATTATTATTAATTAATTAAATTAATTATTAAATTAATTAAAAATTAATTATTAATTTAAATTAATAATTAATATTATTAATATTAATTAATTATATTATTATTTAATTTATATTTATCAATTAATTTATTTTTATTTTTATTTTTTTTTTTTTATCCAATTAATGAAACGTCACAACTAAATAAAATCTAGCAAGGCGTGACGTCATGCCACATGTTTAACTCGACGTATCGCCGTAATATTTTGATTACGTAAAAAAAGAAAAAATGCGTGTCCAAAATTTTTTAATTATCTAGATGACGGACTAAAAAATGTTTGATATCATCCCTATTATTTTGCACATAACAAATAATTAATTAATATTTATTGCTAATGGTACTAGCAAGATGCACCTAAATATTGACGGCTCCATAGCATGTTGATAAGGGTCAGATTCGCGTTAATTTCAAGCCTCTTTCCCTGATAATTCTTTTGATATTTTAGGCAATGTTTTTATTCTGTTATTGTTATTGTGTAAATAAATACAAGGTATTGTTGTTAAAATTTTGAATACAACATTAGGCTCTTTTTCGTAATGTCATAAACTCATTACTAAAACGATCAGCGAATGTTCCGTCACTGTCATTTCCTTTAAAATAAAACGAGAAAGGTCACGGGAGGGGGTGGTCCTCCCGTGACCACGATCGCTGCAAGGCGGTCGAAACGTCGGCAAACAAGTGGGTACCTGTTTACCTCGTAAAAAGGAATATCGCGAGAAGACCCGTTTTTGGTTTTGTTTATAATATGAGGCCTTTGTTCCATGTTATTTTATTATAATTATGTAGAACTAGCTTTTGCCCGCGGATTCGCCCGCGTGGATGTCGGAAAATATCCCACGGGAACGTACTACCGGGAAATCCTTCCTTATTCCTTGTCTACATTATAAAGGGAACCTCTGTGCAAAATTTCAGCTTTCTAGGTTCAAGGGTTTGGGCTGGGCGTTGATGAGTCAGTCAGTCAGTCTGGACTTCTCTTTTTATTTATTTATATGTAGAATAAAAAAAAACGAAGTTCTAGTAAAAATTCTACTTTATAATTTTTTTTATGCAATCAAAAACACTATTTTGCAAATCATTAATTTAAAATGTCTAGTTACCATGCATATGTGTTAGAACCATACCGTATTAATGTAATTTATTAGTTAAATTTATGCCTGAGAATACATGAACACTTACGTCCAATATTGGTGACCAACGCCAATGTTATGGCCATAGCTCCTGTACTTATTTTGATGAAACTATGTTATAGGGTATTGGACGTAATATATTGGGCAAACAATATTTGGAGACACAGAGCACGGAATTGCTTCGCCGGTAGCGTCTAATGACGGCAGAACTATAGTGTGCGCGCAAGTGCTAGTCACCGGCTGATGTATGTGAGCGGTGAGACGGGGGAGGTATAGAAAGGTTGTGTATCTAACTCAGTCTGCCAATCTTGTCAATCGCGGCCTCCCCCGCCTCACATATCTCAGGCGGTGACTAGCACTTGCGTGCACTATAATGAAATTCGTGGCATGACAATGCGTTGAGCGCTTACTTCTGTCACGGATCGCGTTCACAGATGTCCGCTTCTATACGTAATTTTTGTCATAGTGCGAGAACACTAAACAGTGACACGCTTGGTTTGTCTCAGAAGTGTTGCCAATGCCGCCTCTAGCAGTGGTCGCCAAGGCATCTCCGTGCTCTGAGTTATGAGAGAAATTTTGTGATTTTTGTTTACAAATGTTTTTTTTTAAATACTGATTTCCATAAATATTTTTGAAGTGAAAACTTCTTTAGGCGGTCTTTCTGAACTGTGAACGAAATTAAACCGTCACGCTCGTGTCGGTGATGCTGAATCGGGTATACTCGGCTCTAGTCGGTCGGTGACGATGAATCGCGTATACTCGGCGCTGAATCGCGTATACTCGGAGCTGAATCGGGTAAAGTCGGCTCCAGTCGAATGTTTCCACTTCACACACCCTTTTATATTATTAATAATTTTGAAGGGTCTTGGGTGTTAATATTCATGGCAGTTGGTTTTGGGATTCACAGATGTGTAAAATTTCTCAAAGAATATTTGTATACAGAACTCAGTTTGAACAACTTGACAATGTATGACTGTGCGTGTGAGATTGTAGATACGGCTGTTAATATTATTTAAATAAAACATATTTAACAATATGTAAAGCTTATTTATTTTATAATTATATCACATTGACCTGTCATAAGGGTGCGAACAGATCGACTTCATTGTGAAGCCCCTTGTACACCAGAAATAATGTTGCGAATCAATCGCGAAACATTAAAATTCGAATTATAACCTTCAAAACGAGTTTATACCGTTTAAAAAAAGAATCATATTATAACACTTTTTCTCTTAAAATAATGTTATAAAATAATTGTTTACCAATACTATACAAGGCAAAGCCAAGAAGTTAATATTACTGTGATATTACCAAGGAGTAACAAGGAGTATCAATTATTTTTTTCTAATGGAACGCATATGCGGGCCGCGCCATTTTTGTACCATTAATAAAGTTTTGATTCCAATTTTTTGGCAGCACCGCTTTAGCGCATGCGCGGTTATGTGCTGGGTTTTGGCGCCATTCATACGTTTTGTTGAATTTGGATTAAGTATATGAGAGTAGATAAAGTAGTGTATGAAACTGCACATTACATGGAACGTGGCAGTGTTGCTACTGCAACATTCCATGTTGCCAGCATAATTCTTTCTCCCAACACTAAAACGTTACTGAAACAATGTTTCAGGTGTAAACGGAATTCATATAAACGTTGTCTGTAACTTTGAATTAGGTCTATGCGTGCAACGGAAACACACGAACCCGCCCGATTTCACACGAAGTTGGAGCAGTTGAAGTCAATCTGTTACCGCCCCAAAAATACTTGCTAAGTAATAACTAATCTATTTTTATAACAAAACAGTAATAGATCATTCTAACATATTATTTTCTTACAATCGGTACATCGAACTTGCTTTGGCTTCTAAATTTTACGTTACTCTTCAACATTGTGAAGAACAATTTATTGTTGGGGTTTAGTCGCCGACTAAGATGACCATATTTCGAGCAATATAGCGCAATAATATGGTTTCAGTGACTGTGAAGGGTGTTCAGTAAGAACTTGAACGCTAAAAACTTAAAAATATGTATTAACTAGCTTTTGCCTGCGGCTTGGCCGTACCTACGGGAACGTACCTACAACCAGGATAAAAAGTATCCTATGTTTTGTTCCAGGCCACGGTCTTCTCATGTGCTAAATTTCATCCAAATCCGGTCAGACGTTTTGAGCGTGAAAGCGTAACAAACAAACAAACTCACTTTCGCATTTATAATATTGAGTTAGGAAGTTAGGTTTAGGATTAAATTTTTTATTTACATTTTATTTTTAATATGTACAAATGTAGTGACGTTTTCATATGAAACAAAATATTGGTTAAATGCCTACTTTGTTGGCAGGAATACACTCTTTTGACGAAAGTTTGCAGTAAGGGCTGCTGGATTTCACGAATTTGGCGTGCGATTTTTTCTTTGACTTTCAGACTTTTTGCGGCAAGAATTGGACAGAATGGACTTAGGACGCTGTTACAAATGGGTAGTCAAATCATTACTTTTTTACACAAAAGTATGTTTATTACATAAAATGCTTCGCATTCTTAAAATGTTTTTTGGCTGAATTGTTGATAGTTGTGTAAGGTACGATTCTGAACTATAAATATATTTTTTTTAATAAACAATTTCTCAATAAATATATCGAAGTGAAATTTTTTACTTCGGTACATTTATTGAGAAAACATACCTATCTAAAATTATATTTATAGTTCAGAATCGTACCATGCACATCTATCAACAATTCGGGCAAAAAACATTTTAATAATGCAAAGCATTTTATTTAATAAACATACTTTTGTGTAAAAAAGTAATGATTTGACTACCCACTTGTAACAGCGTCCTTAAATGATGTGATGTGGTTTCAATAAGATGGCGCCACCTGTCACACTACACGGAAAGCAATGACGTTGTTGCAAACCAAGTTTCCAAGTCGTTTCATCTCTCGTTTTGAAGACCAAAACTGGCCACCAAGAAGTTGCCTTTTAACTTCTATGGATTATTTTTTCTGGGGTTTTTTGAAAAATAAGGTCTATGCAAACCCAGAGACAACTGAGGAACACAAAGTAGTAATTGCACGCCAAATTCGTAAAATCCAGCATCACTTACTGCAAAATGTACTATTGCAACAAAGCAACGGTGGGTATTTAACCGATATTTTGTTTCATGTGTAAATTAGAAAAAAAATGTAAATAAAACATTTAATTAATATATTTTTATGTTTTTAAAATTCAAGTTCTTACTGAGACACCCTTTAGAATAACAGTTTACAACTCACACTTCCACATCTAGCGAGGCGCAGTTGTCACTGCCATAACCTTGGACGCGCACCCTTCCCACTTAGATGCGCTCTCGAGCTAATGGAAGTTTATTTATTCTCAAATTTATTTCATGCGGTGCAAGGTCGATATTTGTTTAACAGTGACAACCGCCAGATGTGCGTTGACCCTTATGGGAACTTCCATCCCTTATCAGATCTTATTTTTGTTTAACATTTACATGGAAATAATGACGTATTCACTATCGATTCTTGTTGATACTCGACACAAATCTGAAACAAAAAAGTCAGTCATCATAAAACTGCAGTTCTATCATTAAATTGATTTTTGATAATGATTAATTAAAATTGACATGAGAAATTATGCGAGGAGAGCACAAAGATAATTATTTCATCAATATACACCGAATGACTTTGTTTATTGTCTTGAAAAAATAGGCTATAATAGATGAACGGAGTAGAGCCTATGGTATACCTAGTTTTTTTTTTTTTCAAAAATATTTTTATGAAAAATCGAAATTCAAATCTTAGGCTGGGTGCAATGATTTCAATTTCGATATTTTTTAAGGATTTATTATTTTTTACAAAATTTCAGTTTTTATTGTTCTAGTATGGAAAGTTTACTTTGAATTTGTAGTATTTATTGATCAATACTTCGATCAATTTCTGTATCAATCAATCTGCCTAGCCTTTTCCCAACTATGTTGGGGTCGGCTTCCAGTCTAACCGGATGCAGCTGAATACCATTATTTTACATGGAGCGACTGCCTATCTGACCTCCACAACCCATTAACTGGGTAATACGATACCCCTTGGTAAGACTGATTGTCAGACTTTCGGGCTTCTGACGACCCGTAACGACTGTCAAAGATCCACGAATGACAGCCGGGACCAACGGCTTAACGTGCTTTCCGAGGCACAGAGGAGTCTCGATATGTAAAGATGGTCACCCATCCACGGACCAACCCCGGCAAGCGTAGCTTAACCTGATGGATCGACCCGTGCTGCTGTTATTACTTAGCCACGAGCTCCTCATCAAGATCAATTTCTGTATAAGATATTAAAAAAAAAAAACTAGTTATGCCACAGGCTTCTACTCCGTTCACCTAATAAATCCTGTTTTTTTCAAGACGGTAAAAAAAGTCATCAGTCAAATTAAATTAGCTAGCGAAATTCTGCAGCCGTGATGTGTATCCATATACACACATCAAAAGTGTCTAGGGATCAAGCATTTTTATGCGGATTTCTTGAGATTGAGATGTGGCTTTGTAATAAATTTATGATTTTATAAATTTATATGGATCCTTTTTGGTGCATTTCATAATTTGAATCAGGAACTGTGAATCAAATTCGAGTAAAAGATGAAAATCAGCTGTCAATATTTTCCCTATAAAAACATACAACGCATTGAAGACATTATTAGTGCTACTGTTTCCCTACTACTGATTAAAACCAACGTTATTATGGAGCGGCGACGTCATTTAAGCAGGGAATAAATGCTCAGAGCCGTGGGAATGATAGAAGCTGGTTCCCGGCAACGTACTGTGGCTTTAGCTCTGAATACAAGTCAGAGTGTTATCAGTCGACTTTGGACACGTTACCGAAGCACTGGTACCGTGGCTGAGCGCCATGGAGGACGGTATCGCTGCACCACACGGAGACAAGACCGATACATTCAAATCTTAACTCGAAGAGCTCCAACTATAACCGCCATGATGTTAGCCGTGAGGCTTCATCACTCTTCAGGGAACTTAATTAGCGACCAAACAGTCAGAAACCGCTTGCATGAAGTGAACCTTCATTCCCGAAGACCGCTACGGGTACCACCTATAGCAATGCACAATCGTAGGATTCGATATCAATGGGCTCTTGAACACAGAAATTGGGCAGAAGAACAATGGCGTTTCGTGTGCTTTTCTGATGAGTCTCGTTTTGGTATGAGACCGGATACAAGACGTATACGACACTGGAGAACCCCTGGACGCCAACAGCGATTAAAATCCTGCCAGGAAGTCCATCCTTATAGTGGTGGAACCATCATGGTATGGGCGGGTATTTGGATCGGCGGAAGAACTGAGTTGATTTGGATCAGAGGCAACCTCAACGCTCAAATTTATGCTGAGACGATTGTATCAGACGTCATCGTTCCTCTACAAGTGCAAATCGGTCCCTTATTTCAGTTAATGCATGATAATGCACGACCGCACACCGCAAGAGTTGTAAGACAGACTCTCGCCGCAGCTAACATCAATGTCCTGCCCTGGCCTGCTCAGTCGCCAGACTTGAACCCGATTGAGCATGCATGGGATATGCTACAGAGAAGAGCTCTGCCGAATATGGAGGGTATCCAGTCGCAAGAAGACCTTTTTTTGTTGTTGCAACGAACATGGGCGGCCATTCCACAGCGTGATTTGGATGAACTCATTTTGAGTATGCCAAACCGATGTTCTTGTGTTGTTAGTGTTCGCGGTAGAAACACGGATTATTAATTGTTTAAGTTACCCAATAAAATTTTAAAGAAAACTGTTATTTCAGTCTTTTTTTCGAACTTTAATGTTAGTGGTTCAAATGTCAAAAATCCCTTTATTAGGAAAATTTCTTTATTAATGCAAAGGTGACTTGGTTTATCGTTACTGTGACAAACGAAAACACTTTATTTGATGAATCCTTAAAGAAAATTTTAATTAACTCTTAAAATGTCGATTGTACACCATGTGTACAGATAACAATAGAATTTCAATTGTGTCTGCTAATTGGCGCGCGACGGGTTAATATCAATCAGGAGAAAAGTTATTGCAAAAATATATGTTGATCCCTAGACACTTTTGATGTGTGTATAAACACGACATAAGAACATTTTTTTTTTTTGGGTTTAACGGCCACTGGTAGTGTTGTTACTTGAAGTATGAGTTGAGAAATCAGTTTTTTGTTGTTTTATCGTATTTAGATAGCGATACCCATCACGTCTGTGAAGTTTACAAACAAAAAACTGATATTTCAACTACACTGCATTTGATGACCAAAAAAAAATCATCAAATTAATATTTTTTTTGCAAAATTATCATGTTTAGATATCAATAGGTACGCATCACGTAAGCGGAGTTTTGCTAGCTAATTTAATTTGATCCTGTAATTCTTTAAAACTGTCGTCGTATGTCAAAATGAAGAGCACCTTCCAAACAACATCAGGGGGCTCCAATCTATTCGCTAAAGGTGTTAATTTTGGCGGTAAATAGGCACTCGGTACCGAAGAGCAGTTTTCCTGAAAAAGCTATTTGACACCCAGCCCGGTTTCTGAAGAATTCTTAAACGGAATTTAAACTTTTAAAAGCTATTGATTGGACAAAATTATCTCATTAAGCGAATTCCTTCCTCATGCTCGGTTTTTGAGGTCCTCAGATAAACCCTCGATAGTAAAGCTAAATTCTTCTTAGAAGTGTTCAGAAGCACGATAGGTATTGAACTAATAATTACTATCAAATGGATAAATAACATTTAAAAACCCCAGAAACCGGGCATGAGTCAATTTGCCGGCCATTTCACACGGCAGTTGTGATTTGAATATACGAACGACTTAACTTAAGTAGGTAGTACCTAGTCAAATTGCTTGACTATATACCGATTTGTATGGCCGTTTTACGTTATTCTTTTTTATTTAGTGGCTAAAGAGGAAAGTCGCTTTTTCGATAGCGTTTTAAGACTTTTGTTTTTTATAGTTTTGGTAACATTAAAATAAATAAACAGCCGAATTAAGGACGTTGTTACAGATGGGTAGTCAAACCATTACTTTTTTACACAAAAGTATGTTTATTAAATAAAATGCTTTACATTCTTCAAATGTTTTTTGGCCAATTTGTTGATAGATGTGCATGGTACGATTGTGAACTATAAATATAATTTTAAATAGGTACATTTTCTCAATAAATGTACCGAAGTAAAAATTTTCACTCCAGTACATTTATTGAGAAACTGTACCTATCTAAAATTATATTTATAGTTCAGGATCGTACCATGCACATCTGTCAACAATTTGGCCAAAAAACATTTTAAGAATGTAAAGTATTTTATTTAATAAACATACTTTTGTGTAAAAAAGTAATGATTTGACTACCCATTTGTAACAGCGTCCTTAAGAGCCTCCTTTTTATGTCGGTTAAAAAACAAAAGTCCAAATTCAACTTACGATCCTAAATTCCTGAAGAAGTCTGCGAATGCTTTGAAGACATCACGAAAGTATATGGCAATCTGAGGTGTTTGCAGCTTGTTACGCCCTGGCGTAAAGACAATGTGACGTTTTAGTTTCTGAAGACTTCTGAAGTTGTGCCGACCCACGCCCACCTTTCCGAACAGACGGTACTGCGAAAAACAGATAGAAATTATGTTATTTATAGATGGTAACCACAAGTAAGTAGTCATCCTAGTAATTGCTTTACCACTTTTGATGTAAAAAAATATACGTATAAACCTAATATTTGGTAACCTTGGCGTTTTATGACGTGAGAGTAAGATATACCTAAGGTACAAGATATATTATATTTATTTTGTAAAACATAGTGCGAGTGACATTCATTTTACGCATTGGTCTTTTTAGTTTGTCCGTATTGTGATCTTTTGCTCTGCGGCACGGTTGTCTTGTTTATTGGAGAGGGGTTATACTCTTACCATGAATTCCTACCAGTGTTAATTATTTATATATAAAATATATTATATAAGTAATCATATACAGTGGTGGTCATATAATTAAGAACGCTTATTTAAAGGGAAGATTTTTTCAAACTAACAAGTATAACTAACAAGTATAACTAACAAGTATAACTAACATGTATTAGGTATATGTTTTTGTATTTCTCTCGGTATCGCAAAACTTTTCCATACTAGCGGTACATTCGTTGATACACACGATTGCCTAAAAAATAAATAGATAAACTTTATACATTAGATCTGAACCTAGTATTACTAGTTGATTAGTTTATTTTTTTTATTCAAATTTAAACAGAAACACTCTGTGGCTCTGTAGTTGTAGGTCACTATTCGTATAATTTCGGCGCCATTTTGTGCTGTAAAAGTCTTAAAGGTGATTGTTTCTTATGAAAACAACGGGGAAAATAAAAGTTGTGATAAATCTACAAGGGAAGTAATAATAAAACTTCGCGAGAAGAATTTGTCGCCTATAAAGATAGCTGACCATCTGCAATGCTCAATAATGATGGTTGTCCACGCTGTAAAGCATTTTTTCACGATTCAAACTACTTCAAATGTTCCGCGTGTACCCTACTCGTAACCAGAGGAAGTCATCTCGTCGAAATGATTCAAATATCGTTCATTTGGCAAAACAAATTCCTTTTAAAGGGTCTAATGAGCTGAGAAAAGAATATTTTGGTGATAATAACCCTTCAGCAATCTCGGCACGCTCTATTCGAAGGCATTTGGTAGAAGAAAAGTTGCACGGAAGGATAGCAAGGAAGGTGCCCATGTTGGAACGGTGCCATAGGCAAGCCCGGCTTGCAATTGCAAGAAAGTATGAAAACTGATCAGTTAGACAGTGGAAAAATTTTCTTTTTTCTGACGAGACAAAAATAAACAGGGTATGTTCTGATGGGAAAACGATATGTACAACGCCCTCCGAATGAAGCATTCGACCCTAAGTACACAAAAAAGGCATTAAAGCATGGTGGAAGAAATGTGAAAGTTTGAGGGTGCTTTTCTGGACATGGTGTTGGACTTGTTAAGCTGATAAAAGGAAACATGTATCAATTCCAATTCAAAAACATACTGGAAGATACGATGTTACCTTATGCTGAAGACGTGTTTCCGGTTGTTGGACATTCCAGCACGAAAATAATCCAAAGCATACTGCACGCACCGTTAAGGAATTTCTCACATCACAATTAGTTTCTGTCTTAGATTGGCCAGCCAACAGCCCAGATCTAAACCCAATAGAGCATATTTGGTGCCAAGTCAAGACAAAGGTTTCAAATCGACAATGTGGCAATTTAAGAGAGTTGTACGACGTTTTCATAGAAGAATGGAACTCAATCTTTCTTGTGTCGAAAATTGATAGAGTCAATGCCTCGCGGGCGCCGGTGTAAAGCAGTCACCGTGGACATGCTACTAACTATTCATTTTAGTTTAAAATGTATTGAATTGCTTTTTTTCTATAAGCACTTCACATTAATGTCATTTACTTAGATAAGTTTGATAAAAAACAACTCTCGAGCAGTTTAATAAATCGTTCTTAATTATTTGTCCAGCTTCATTACTATTTGAATTTATTACTATAGAGAATAAGTAAGATTTGTAAAAAAAATAGTTAGCGTTTTTATTCTATATTGCTAAACTCGTTTGCTCTATTCATGTGGCTATTTCATAACATAACTGGTTACTTCTAGGGAGGAACACATAACTACACATAGCTTGATTTAGATTAAAAAATTCTGGAACTTCAAATCGTTCTTAATAATAACTTTTCTTAAAAATAACATACCAACTATAACTGGGGCAAAAATAAAAAAAAAACATACTTTCTCTTAGACATAAACACCTTAGGTATATAATTAATTAATTATTAGTATAATTTTTAAATGTCCGACATATCTCGGGACCCTGGGCTCCCGGACCTTTGGAAGGCGTACGAGGGGCCCGAAGCCAATATAATAATTATTAATATTATAATAGTTCTAAATATAAACTAGATGTAAACTGTGAAGAAAATTTACACTATATGTACCCACTGTAGGAATAGTGGGAACAACACTTATCAGTTCTTCTACATATTATTATACTCGGGTATAAAATATGCGGCTGTAGGTTTACACATAATGTTGATACGGATGTTATTGGGGCCATATTTTACATTTATAGTTTCTTCTTTTACAGTATTTCCAGTATTCTGCTCACTCAAGATTGTGCCCCAGAATACGAAGGGTGGCCTGAGTCCCCAGGGAGGGATTCTCCAGCATCGCTGGAGCCTGGGCAGGCGCGTATACAGGCAGGGGGGTGCAACGGGTGCAATTGCCCACCGCCCTGGGCTTCCACCAACCTTTATTTTCACCACGACATAATCCTAAATTAGACATACTTAAACTTAATTTTATAATCTGTAATTTACTTTGTACACTAATATTATAATGATGTAGATAAATCGTAGTAATCCTCGAAAAGGAGGCACATTATTGAGTTTGCGGAAAATAGCGAAGGTTTTTTTAAAAGGACTTTCACGGCTTGGGAAATCATCAACACTCCCAACCCCTCCCCCCGCCCCCAGAGAGAATAATTTACCAATATTTTTTTAACTAAATCCTAGACCCGCTCTAGGATTTAGGACACGGTGGAGCATACAGTGGAGGTCTGCCCGGCTTGGGCAGAGCACCGCCGTATTCTCACGGAGGCGATCGGCGGCGGCGATCTCTCGCGTCCAAACCTGGTCCAGGCCATGGTGCGGAGCGAGAGTGCATGGGAAGCCGTCACCTCCTTCTGCGAAGCAGTAATGCTCGCGAAGGAGGAAGCGGAACGCGTGAGGGAGAGGCAACAGCCGCGCCCTCGCGCCCCTAGCCGCCGTTGGAGACGCCCTGGGCGGCGGGAATCGATTGCAGATTCCCGGCCACCGTAGGCGCGGGCTTGCGGACGACGAGTAATGGGCAGCTCGCCGTCCGGAAAGGAACAGGCCCGGGTCGACGGCGCGTTGTGCTCCACGCGCGCCTCAAAGAGGTGTCAGCAGTGACGGGGTCAATTGGGCCGATGCCGCCGGGGTCGCGGGTAGTTCGAAAGAGATACCGTGGCCCTGGCACGGGCAGTTGAAGGAGCATGGGTGGGTTTTAGTCAGTAAAAGTCTGACACACCCTCCCGCTCTGCCCAGAGCGGGAGAAGTCATTTGATGATTTCCCATCCACAAAAAAAAAAAAAAAAAAAAAAAGACCCGCTCCTGGGCCTGGGGTAGTATTTCTTTCGATATTGCTTCCATGATTATTCCTTCACACTCCAGACATTCAAATCAAATCAAAAATGTTTATTTATTAGGATATGGTACAATAGATGTTACAATATACATTAAGTACATGTTAGGTACATTACATTTGTTGTTGTGATGTTACATTTTGGGAACTATTTTAGGACCAAGGCTTGCTGTAGCGTCTTCCAGCCAGTCACCTGGCCAGGTTTGTGGTTAGGTTAGGACCTTGTCTGTTATCTGGCAGGGAGCACCACAGATTTTCTTTCTGTCGCAATCGGGCCCGTGCAGGTGAGGTTGATGATTAATTGGGCCAGAAATGTTATGTCAAATTAAAAATACTTGTAAATATTCGTTGAGCGTGTTACCTGCGCATCCGTCAAATAGATAGGTGCAGTGAAGATGATCCAGGTGACAGCTTCATTGCATTCAGGAGAAGTCAGGGACCCGGAATACGTGTAGTACGTGTCTGTGTTGCTCGAACTCATCAGTTTACTGGAAAACGAAAGCAAAGTTAGCTTTTTGTAAGTTACGGCAATGAAAAAAGGAAGAAAGAAAAATAGTGCATCAAATCAACAAAAAAAAAAAAAACACTACAAAGTGAACAATAACTTTAATTTCGGAAGTCATTGTCTTTGGTTTTGTCCAAAATCCTATTCTAATAGGGATGTACTGACATCCACGCGGGCGAAGCCGATGTCAACAGTTAGTATTATCTAGATTCCTTATACAAACGGCAAATGACTTAGCTGACTGAACATAAGAAACAAAAGAGGTGGGTAGGTAGATACAAGCTTATATACTTAGTAGGTAGATAGAATTTTTTCCGTTACCGGGCACCAGATATTGACCAGATCTTTGCCTAGATTTCTCAAATGTTGGCCTAATTAGGTACATACAAGCTTATATACTTAGTAGGTAGATAGAATTTTTTCCGTTACCGGGCACCAGATATTGACCAGATCTTTGCCTAGATTTCTCAAATGTTGGCCTAATTAGGTACCTACCTTAACAAGATAATTTGTAAAGGAAGGGGCCGGTTATCAACTTGCCAAATTTTAATATTGAGGCCAATCATTCGTCATTCCTTCCTAATTTCTCAATTAACTATCTTCATGTTTTAACGTTAATTGCATACGTGCTTGTTAAAAAAACTTGTTGTTTATCTCTAGGTACCTAATTATTAAAAACTTAGTTAACAATTAGTGAAACGCATTAATTAAAACGGGATAAGACGAAAATAATGGCATGAAAGTTACCAAGCACATGATTAATTGCAGGATCTAGGTTTTCCTAGGTTTTCGCTTAAGGGAAGCAAATGGTTCTCTTTGGGAGGATGGGGAGAGGGGTTTCTCGATGAAGCCCTTTTTAAACTAGACTAGTTTCATCTTTCTGACTGACCGACCCCTTGACAATTCAAATTTGCCTGTAATTGGTTTATTTGAAATAAATGCTTTGAGTTTGAGTTTTAAAAAAAACCTTCCACACTATTTTCTGTAAACTCAACAATGAGCCCTTTCGAGGATGACTACGACATCTATTTAGTAATATACTGTAAGTACAGTAGGCTGCAACAATTGGGTACCCCAATTGTATTAACAAATTAATACAACTGGGGTACCCAATTGATGCAGTCCACTGTACCTATACAAAATAAAAATACAGGATAAAAACTATGTTTATGTATAATTTAGAGTTTTAAACTCAGTTTGGTCGAAGCCCAGTGGCCTCCCGCCCCCTCCCATTTGTATCCGCGTCTCAAATTATTTGAAAAAAAAAAGAAAAAGTACCTACTATGGTCGTTCTGTAGATCAACGGCGTATACTCGTAACTGGGAAAATCGCATATGGCTGTCCAGCACTGAAACATGCTACCTATAATACCTAATATACTGGTGATGTAAAGAAGTAACAGTGGGTAAGTAAGTATTTTCCTTGGTGTTTCTGCATGACCCGATCTTCTCCTTAGGAACCTACTGCCTGCGCTTTGAAATGAACAACTAGTTTCATTTTTCTGACTGATCGAGCCCTTGAAAAATCCAAAGTGGGTGTAGGTATTTCGTTAAATTGAAATACTACATTGCTTAGTTTACAATTTTTGTTGTTTTATGATCTTAAACATCCATAGATACCTAGGTACTAATAGGTAAACCAAAATAAAACCAGTATATTTTTAATACTAAAGTAATACTTAATTAAAAAAAGCTATTACACAGTCCACGAATATCTAACGGATAAATAAATCTAAATTCAATAATAATAATATTATAAAATCTAAATTCAATAATAATAACGTATAATTACGAATAATAGATATTTAATAAGCAAAATAACAAATATAAATTCTACTGAAACACTTAAACATACAATACATCTTAATTATATTCTTCTTGCACTAAAAATAATGAACATTTTTAAAGCGAATAAACAAATAAGCATAATTTAAATACAATTAGATAAGAAAATAATAGATATTAATATTAATATATAATAAT
The DNA here is from genome assembly GCA_946251885.1 of Cosmia pyralina. Taxonomy (NCBI): domain Eukaryota; kingdom Metazoa; phylum Arthropoda; class Insecta; order Lepidoptera; family Noctuidae; genus Cosmia; species Cosmia pyralina. Next base: position 25,327,569 of record OX276351.1, read on the forward strand.
AATAATAACCCCACCGCCGTATCTCTACGTTGACGTCGTGGTGGGGCTTGCGCGCTCCGAACTCTGGGTCTGTGCCGATGGAGTTTACTTTGCCGAAACAGGTCTAGGGTGAGGAGCCAGACCAAGAGAGATACGTGAACCCGCAGGGCAGTATGTGGCGAGCTGTTGGGCAGTAGCGACCCCACGGACCCTATTTCCCGGGAGAAGTCTTGTTCTTCACCTCTGGCTTGCCTTTATTGGCCGGCTGGAGTGAACACTGACGGGAACAGAGCTCCCACCTCATTCTTGCCTTTATTGGCCGGCTTGAGTGGAGATTCGCAAGAGCAAACTTGCTCGGAGGAAGGAAGTATTCCAGTAAGTGCTTGTAGGGATCTTGACCATCTTCCGGGCTCTGGGATTGTTCTGAGAGCCGTGGAATACCTCTCCACTCCTCAAGCACCTCAGGACATGTTGCCCTTGTCGCTACGTCACTATGTGCTAGCGACCGTTTCCGGGGGCCCATTATTGTGTGTGCAAGTCACCCCCTGCCAATTTATCTGTGTATATTATATAACATTGGTCAGGCAGGGGACATAGTTCTTCCATAGCTCAAGGTACCCAATCCATGTAGCCACCCAAACCCATAGCCCAATGTGTTTTGTTTCCATGTTCTGCAATAGTCCTGCACCAACCGGGGGTTGTCCTTGGGTGCACTTGCATAGTGCATACAGGGATAATCGTCGGCTGGTGCCTCCTCGTCATTTGAAATTGTCTAAGGGGCCTCTGCGAGTTGGCTTCGGCCCCTCGTACGCCTTCCAAAGGCCCGGGACCCCAGGGTCCCGAGATAAGCCAAAGACAAGAAATAATAATAATAGATATTATTAATAGATAATAATAATAGATATTAATAGAATAAGTTAATAAATTAATGGAAATAGAAAATACTTAATAGGATATAAAACATTTTAAACTGAAAATTAATAAAGCGCTCTTCCTCTACATATTTACAAAGATTTGCTGTGCCCGACAGGGTCCATAATTGTTTCTATTTTATTTATTTACCACCTGTGTACATTATGGATTTAGCAATAAACGATTTGATTTGATTTGAGGTACCCAAACTAAAAATGCTAGTCCTAGGTCCAGTTAGAAATGAATCCTGCTTATGCGTAAAGCTTCGGTTTCTTAGAAGAGTAGTGCACTTAACGGCCGCAGTGACGGTTGTCATAAAAAATGATGACAGTACAAAGATTTAAACCGTTAGATTCCCCCTTCCGCGTTAAAAGATACCTAAGTAGTCGCCTTTCCGTTTCTTTTTGACACCTCTGACACACAATGAAACCGTACGTAGCTTTACTGTCTAAACTTTGGCAATATCCTGTCTTTAAATACTGCTAAGTGCTTTAACTATTCTCTATCTACGGGCTAGACAGCATCTTTTGTCGCTCGAATGACGTTTTAATTTTCTCAATAAGTAAAAATTTTCACTCCGGTACATTTATTGAGAAAATTTACCTATTTAAAATTAAATTTTTAGTTCAGAATCGTACTATGCACATCTATCAACAAATTGGGCAAAAAACATTTTAAGAATGTAAAGCATTTTATTTAATAAACATACTTTTGCGTAAAAAAGTAATGATTTGACTACCCATTTGTAACAGCGTCCTTAAATCTATGAATCGAACCTTAATCGAACAGATAATACGCCACGTACCTACCTAATACGTACGTACTCACGTCATATCGAGGAGTATTCCGCTGATTCTATCCCCGGTGTTGAGAAGCTTGGGGATGTACTGCATGAATTCTGAGGCCTCTTCCTGATAGTCCTCAAGTTCCGCTTGTACCTGTTTAGGAATAAAACAAATTAAAACCCACGACGGAAAATTGTGACATGAAAAAAACGTCTTTCTTAAATGTCAAAAAAAAAGCCATGAGATTAAAACGTATTAACGTACTTTGGTACCTGATACCTGAAAATTTGCCGTTGGCCCAAGCTAGCAAGTATGCGTACCAAAGTACAGAAACAGCACATCAGGTTATACCGAACTGTCAAATTTCTCCAAATGATTTTAAACCTTAAACGTTGATGGTTAAGTTCAAAATCGAATGAGAAAATTTGACAGTTTGTAGTAACTTGACCTGCTGCTGTGTGTACATACTAACACTATTCTATCCCATACATTTTGTTAGTCAGAAAATAAGTAAGGTCTGGCGGCCCTGGGATAGGTACCAATTTAAAAAAAAACCGGCTAAGTGCGTGTGTGTGACTTGGCACATTTCGGTTTCCGTACCAAATTTGATTTATCAACATAAGTATTTGTTAGTAAAATATACGTAATAATAAACATTTTCACCAAAGTTCAAGTTCATAGGTCAATGGGAAGTTAAAAAATTCTTCGGAACAAAATTTTGTAAAATAAATAAAAAAAGCTGAATTTGGTGGATTCTCATTACTTTGTTTTTCCAATATTTTTTAAAACATAAAATACAGTATATTTGTCTACTCAACGAGTTCTAAACAATGATAACCCACTCGATGGGGTAGGTTAAATTTTTTTTCGCGCCCTTCTTTTACTTTATGGAAAAAAAAATTGAAATACGTTTTGATAATTTTTGTGGTTGTGGGTCAACAAGATGCTTATACTGTGAATACTGTGGCTCCAATCGCTTGAAAAGCCTGTGTAACAGGCGACGGACAGACGGACACGTGAGTGACAGCAATAGGGCTCCGATTGGACTCTTCGGGTACGAAACCCTAAAAACTGTCAAAAGCAGGTACGACTTCCAGTTTCAAAAATTAATTGTAACCTTACTTCGCTGATAAACCCACGAAGAGCGTTTCAAGGGCACAAAGCCACACTTTATGCAATCGTAAGCAACAATAAGTACCTAGATATTTATTATTGTGTTAATTTGTAACATTCTTGCACTTTTTGTGAAATATGAATGATAAAACCTCAATTATATTAGCTGATTGGCGTTTGCGCATGTTTTATCACTGACTTCGCAAATTGGCACATCAATTAACTACATAGGTAGGTCCTGTAGGCTTTGCAACCTTATCGGTTTTATTACGAAACGAGGTTTTATAGCTGTCATGGTTTAAACCATCGAGCCAGTTTTTGTAATAAAAACCTAGCTGTGATAGAAATACAGTTCTTTATACAAAACTGACAACTTAGTCCGGTACTACAGTCCTACCAACTTATCTGTGAACTGAAAGAGGACGCCACCGTCGATTCAGTGTTGCTAATTAATATAAGGTGCCCAAAATTGAGTAAGTTTCCAAGAAGGAAATTTCACATTAGACATAATCGTTTAATAGGAATTACAGTTTTTACAAATTAAAAACAATGATACCTATATAAAAATAATAAAATACTTAAATAAAAAGAATTTGATAATTTACAGTTACGTAGGTACGCTAACAGTTTAGTCTCTCAGCAATAAACAATGGATATATCTAAAAAGTAATCCAATGAAGTGGAAATTCAGCAGATAAAATGTTCCACGGGGCGATACAACTTTCATTTACTGCGAAGTTAAGTAGGTACCTGGATGTCTAGCATTTAGTTATGACCGTACCTAACCCCTAACACCAGATTTGACTAATTATAATTAGCAGTGGTACCTAGTGTTAGTGTAGTGTAATAAAAAAAAACAAATTGCTTTACAATGATTTATTGAAAACCAGGTTTACAGTAATTGTGATCTTTAGATGAACCTGCATACACACCTTCATCCTGGTTGTGAGGCCATACTCCGCTTATTTCCGTATCACTATCATCATATTTACATTAGAAACTTTTCTTTTCATTGTGCTCCATATGAGTTCAATAGGATTGAGATCACAGTGATAAGGTGGTAAATATAAGCGTTTGTGTCTATTGTCTTCTAAAATTTTTTCAATCTCATATACAGGTTCAGGCTTGTTTCTCTTAATTCTTTCTAAAAGCTGAGGTTTAGTCAAATTCTCTCCGTAGTCAATTTTATTTTGGGTCAACCATAATTGCATATCTTTTTTAATTTATTAGAAAAACTCAGAGAAAAACTTAGATTTAAATAGTTGTCACTTGTAACTCTGATAAAATATATAATAAATATAATTCATAAGAATTATATTTATTATATATTTTATCAGAGTTCAATAAGCAGATCCCTCTATAATTGTAGAATAGTTAAAGCTATCCCCTAGTGAGATCTAAGTTCTCACAGTACTTATGTTATGAAAGTTCTACCTATACTTTTAAAGAGGTCTTTTGGCATCTCTGACTTGTTCTCTGAGTGGTCTTCATCAGAAACAATCTGACCGTTTTGGCAAAAGCAAGATATTTGGCGTACAGGCCACTTTCTGATACTACTAGGCATCTAGGTTCAAAATCCAGAACTATTACGGTACCGGGTTCTTAAACTGCGGGCTGATATTTAGCAAAACTCGATCCCAGGACATCACAGTCGGCTGTCAACCTCTACCACTTGACTAGAGAGACGATGATAAAGCAATAACAATTACTATAGTATTGATTTTCCTTAGTCCCTTCAAAAACTATAAATAAACTTACTAGATCCTGGTGACGTTACTTACATTTCCAAAGACCGCCACGATAGCCAGTCCATCCTTCTTCCCCAACGCCTCGACCACCGTCAGGTCATTTCTAACATGGACGAAATGTAGCTCCATGGGGTATCTGAAACATGGATGACATTTTAATGGAATCAATCTGCAAAGCCTTATCCCAACTATGTTGGGGTCGGCTTCCAGTCTAACCGGATGCAGCTGAATACCAGTATTTTACATGGAGCGACTGCCTATCTGACCTCCACAACCCAGTAACTGGGTAATACGATACCCCATGGTAAGACTAATTGTTTGAATTTCGGGCTTCTGACGACCCGTAACGACTGTCAAAAATCCACGAATGACAGCCGGGACCAACGGCTTAACGTGTTTTCCGAGGCACGGAGGAATCCCGGTACGTAAAGATTGTCACCCATCCACGGACCAACCCCGGCAAGCGTAGCTTAACTTGACGGATCGACCCGTGCGGCTGTTATTACTTAGCCACGAGCTCTTGAATGACCATAGAAATATAAAAAACAGGGAACGACACATTTTTGTCGCTATGGACCTCCCTTAGAAGCCATTATAGACAATTAGAAATTAACAAAATGTGTCGCAAAATGGCCGTATTTTTTTATTGCGTTGACTTAGAAGCTTGATTTTTTTAGAACTCTAAGAAACCATAGACTTCCGTATTTGATATCAATTTCAACTTGATATCTCCACGCGTCCTTGAGAAAAAGGGTCTTGACAGACTGATAAACTTGAATTTTTTTTTATGCGATAGAATTATAAATTAACATTTTTCAGACTTTTTCCTGTACTTGTGCTGTGAGACCTTGCTACTTGCCAAATTTCATTATTCTAGGTCAGCGGGAAGTACCCTGAGGTTTTCATTTACATGCGACAGTTGCGAATATCAAAACGTGTCGCAAAATGGCCGTATTTTTTTATTGCGTTGACTTAGAAGCTTGATTTTTTTAGAACTTTAATGGACTATAGATTTACGTATTCGATAATAATTTCAACTTGATATCTCCACGCGTCCCTGAGAAAAAGGGTCATGACAGACTAGCAGAGTAATTTTTTTTTTTATATGATTGAATTACAAATTAACAATTTTCGGACTTTATCCTTTATTTGTGCTGTCAGAGCTTATATCTTGCCAAATTTCATGATTCTAGGACAACGGGAAGTACCCATAGGTTTTGACTTACTTGCGAGTATCAAAATATGTCGCATAAATGGCCGTAGGTTTTTATTGCGTTGATTTAGAAGCTTAAGTTTTTTAGGACTCCATGTGACCATAGACTTACTTATTTGATATTAACTTCAACTTGATACTTCCACGCGTTCCTGAGAAAAAGGGTCTTGACAGACTGACAGACAGACAGACAGATAGACAGACGGACAACGACGTGATCCTATAAGGGTTCCGTTTTTTCCTTTTGAGGTACGAAACCCTAAAAACAGGCCAAGTGCGAGTCGGACTAGCACACGAATGGTTAACCATTATATATTTAACAATCGCAAAGATAACTTTGTATTTCATGCCAGTGTCAGCCACACCAAGCCTAGCCTTATCCCAACTATGTTGGGGTCGGCTTCTAATCTAGCCGGATGCAGCTGAATACCAGTATTTTATATGGAGTGACTGCCTATCTGACCTCCACTGCCTATCTGACCATTGTATTTCTTAATGATACTATGAATTAAAAGGTTTTTTTTTGCAGTTGCAGAAAATCGCCCATATTTAAACAAAATATCTTATGAATCGGCATTTTTAGTATTTGTTGATTAAATACAGTATATGGTACATGATATGCAGAAGTTTGAAATTCCTAACTTGTTTAATTGTTGCGATAGAGCTCGTACAAAAATGGTATAAACTTGGCAACTGTTACGGCCCCCTATGTCTTCATTTTTGTAGATAAAAAAAAAAATTGTACCCTACTCGATGAGTTCTAGACAATGACACCCCACATGCTAGGGTAAGAATTTTTTTTTTCAAAATGAAAAGTTTATTGGACCCTCTTTAATTTTTAACTTTAAATACATTATGCCGTAAAAGAAATACACAATCTGTGAACATTTCTACTGTCTACTTACTACGGTTCATGCGATACAGCATTGTGACAGACAGGCGGACGGACGTACGGATAGCGGAGGCTTAGTAATAGGGTTTCGTTTGGTATCCTTCGGTTACGGAACCCTTGGTAATAGTTTTTAAACTAGGTATGTTAGTCAATCAATCTGCCTAGTCCTTTCCCAACATGTTGGGGTAGGTTTCCGTCCAACCGGATTCAGCTGAATACCAGTATTTTATTAAACTTATTATTAATCTTTATATTATTAAACTGCACAGTTCTAGTAACGCACTATCGGACCATCATCTCCAATTAATGGCGTAAATACTTTAGTGATCTTAATCTAAAACTTGAAGGCAACTTACTTGATACCATTGATGGCGTGTTCGGAAAGCCAGTGGAAGTGGAGCTGTTCCAGACGATAGACGTACTTTAGAGGACCTCCTGTGAGGATCGGGTGGATGGCTTCATCACCCTCCGTACTGAATTGTACTGCGAGGAATAAAGACACCGATAAAAGTAATAGTGATGAAGGGAAATTAGATAGGTACAGTCACGAGCATAAGTAAATAGTAAGTACACACGGCTACATATCAAGCTATACATATCCAGTATGCGAGATCAGCTTATACTGTAATTTAGAGCTTTATATGTAGCAAGATTCATAAGCAATTTTCTCCAAAAGTCTCGTTCTCCTAGTGCCTCGTTGACCTAGTGCTCGCAAGCGCTGAGCATGAGGTCCTGGGTTCGATTCCCAGGTCAGACAAAGTGGTTTTGGATTTTTCATCAGGAATCTCTCAGTAGCAGCTTGGAGTCTGGATTTGTGCCCAGTTGATGGCAATAGGCTCGCCCCCTGTTACATGAGACTTAAAACATAACTGGCGAAATGTGGGTGTTCTATTGGTTCACCTCTGCGCAGCCCTTCGAGGAAGTAAATAAGACGTGATATTATGTCATTTGTATTAATAGAAATGTCATGGTGTTACGAACATACCTATAATTTTCGTAACTATACTAATGTGAAATAGGTCGTTTTAGGGTTCCGTACTTCAAAAGGAAAAAACCGGACAGTGAAGGGATCCGTAGTTGAAAAGAATTTATCCCAAAAACGGACTTAACAATGGAACTCAAATATTTTTTTTTATGATATAAAACTACAAATTAACAATTTTCGGACTTTTTCCTTTACTTGTGCTGAGAGACCTTGCTTCTTGCCAAACATTATTCTAGGTCAACGGAAAGTACCCTATTGGTTTTGATTTATTTGCGACAGTTGCGACTATCAAAATATTTTGGCCGTATTTTTGAAGCATTCCCGATTAAGCACCTATTTTTTGAGCACCAAAGGTGTTCCCATCTGCGCACCAATCAATATTTTAACGTGGTGCTCAAAAGGGAACAATAAAAAATATTCAACTTTATTCCTTTTTGAGCACCTACGGTAGTTTCTAGTGATGGGTGTTTAATAAAACATATCGATACAAATTGGCAGTACTTTAGACATCATGGAAAACCTTGAGAGCATTGACCTTGACCTCAGGGTCATTGACATTGAGGTCAAGGTCAAAATTCCGGAAGTCCAATTCGCTGTTGGTCCAATTCGCGGTTGATATTTCTGTGTAAAAGGTTTAGAGTAACCTAACCAAACCTAACCTCGGGGTGTCCTTCGCCCTCTGTTGTATCGTCGCTATGTCGAGCGAAGGGCACCCCGAGGTTAGATTTGGTTTTAATGTTGACCTTTACCTCAAGGTCAATGGCTCTGAGGTCAAGGTCAGTGACCTTAGGAAAATAACCGATCTTGACTTTCGGAATGTTGACCTAATAAAATAATCCAATAATCCTGAGGAGAATCACGGATCTTGACTTTCGGAATTTTGACCTTGACCTCAAAATCAATGACCCTGAGGTCAATGTCAATGCCCTTGAGGTATCTCACGATGGTCAAAAGTACTGCCAATTTGTATCGATATGTTTTATTAAACACCCCATCACTAGAAGCTACTGTACCGTAGGTGCTCAAAAGGGAATAAAGTTGAATATTTTTTATTGTTCCCTTTTGAGCACCACGTTAAAATATTGATTGGTGCTCAGATGGGAATACCTTTGGTGCTCAAACAATAGGTGCTCCAGTGGGAATGCTTCGTGTTTTTTTATTGCGTTGACTTCGAAGCTTGATTTTTTTACAACTCTAAGGGGCCTTACGTACGAGTATTTAATATTAATTTAGTTTATTTTTGGTTTTTGTTTTAATTAGTTTTTAATTACATTTTTACTTAATATTTTTACTTCTTCACGGTAAAACGTAGCGCCCAAATATGTTAACCTAACACCTATAAGTAAATACCTATGTTTTACAAATAAATACTCTGATTCTGATTCTAACATAAGGCGTCGAAAAATTCATTCGCATCGCTATCGACTGGTAATGTACCCAAGAGACTGGCGGCATTGCCACGTTGTATGGCAATGCTTAATCTCTGGCCAAGATAAAAGTTTGTTTTTGGGATTAATTCTTTTCAACTTGTCATGATTTCCAAATAATAATAAGTTTTGTTGATATTAAATAATGTAGTAAGTAATTTAGGAACGCTGGGCACTCACACGCGGTTTGAATTAATTAAATTATTTTATTTGTAACGTTTTATATTTATCTATTTCATTGTTGATAATTATTTATGTATTTTTGTATATCTGCCCGTGACATCACAGCGGGCCCTATCAGAATACCAGCGCTGCGACACTTATTTTAAATGTCGCAGCATCATGCTGAGATATGGGCCTTTTGGCCTCGTACAGGACTTCCAGTTTTTTTTATTTAATTTTTTTTATTTTTTGTTTTCAAACTTTTATTATTGTGTTTTAGTTTAGTTGGTGATCTTCCTGTGCGAGTCACAATAAATACTTTTTCTTTCTTTCTAATTATAAAGTTGAAAGTTTGTGATTTGTCTCAAATGATTTTGTGTCTGTGTATTCATGAAGTTTGAAAGTATCTCATTTGACAGTTACCGCAAAAAGTACTAGTTTTTTCTAGTGGAATGTAATCGAAACGTGATATTTGGAGCGTCCGCGTCGCCTAGTTTCTAAGTTAGGTCTCTTCGAGCCTCGGAACCTAATGGTTGCCTTATGTAATCTAAAGTCTTTACTGATATTTATTGAGTGCCTATTATAGTTATCTAGTTTGTTATATAGCGTACTGAAAAGGTTTGTCTTTTCAAACTATACGGAACCCTTCATTGTGCGTGGTCCGACACGCACTTGGCTGTTTTTTTATTTCAAACTTACAATCGTTATTTCACTACGCTTGCCGGGGTTGGTCCGTGGATGGGTCATATCAATCTTTACATACCGAGACTCCTCCGTGCCTCGGAAAGCAAATTAAGCCGTTGGTCCCGGCTGTCATTTGTGGATCTTCGACAGTCGTTACGGGTCGTCAGAAGCCCGAAAGTCTGACAACTAGTCTTACCAAGGGTTATCGTATTACCCAGTAACTGGGTTGTGGAGGTCATATATCAGGCAGTCGCTCCATGTAGAATACTGGCATTCAGCTGCATCCGGTTAGACTGGAAGCCGACCCCAACATAGTTGGGAAAAGGCTAGGCAGATGATGAATCGTTATTTCACTAGAAAATCGGTTTTAAATTTTGTGTACCTAAAGGGCTAGATTTCAATCGTCAGATAACGGATAACTTTTATTTAGGGAATAAATATGGCAGTTTGACAACTTTTGTTTAGACAATATGTCAAACTGTCATATTCATTCTACGGATGAAAGTTATCTGACTATTAAAAAAGCGGCCAAGTGCGAGTCGAACTCGAATTTAGGATTCCGTAGCAGCAAGTAACATAATATAAAAGTTCTTGTAGTTCGTTGTAACTTTTGATCGATGGTTTAATAATAGAACGATTTATGACGTATTAAAAAAAAACTACTCACTAGATCTCGTTCAAACCAATTCTCTTATTTTAGAAGTTACAGGGGGGGCGGGGTGGCACATTTTACCACTTTGGAAGTGTCTCTCGCGCAAACTATTCAGTTTAGAAAAAAAATATATTATAAACCTCAATATCATTTTTGAAGACCTATCCATAGATACCCCACACGTATGGGTTTGATGAAAAAAAATTTTTGAGTTTCAGTTCTAAGTATGGGGAACCCCCAAAATTTATTGTTTTTTTTCTATTTTTGAGTGAAAATATTAATGAAATGAAATGAAAATCTTTATTTCGGACATATAATATCCATATGGTGTTAGTAACATACAAAGAAATAACTTAATGCCTAGTGTAAGTAAAAATCAACCTCCGCACAAACTGCTGTATAATCGGAGAGCCAAAGCTCTCGGCTACAGTTTTCAGGATGCTGTTCCGACTGCCCCTCACTCTCCTCAGTAGCGACGCCATTCTTTTGCGTATAATTGCATAGACGCCGTCGGTGCGGGCTTGCGCAAACATTTCCGATGCGCTACAGTAACGAGGCAGCCTCAACAACATCCTGAAAGCATTGTTATATTGGACGCGCAGGACATCCAGCGATCTCTTAGTGCAATTGACCCATAGACTGCCCGTGTACAAACTTTGGCAATAAGCCTTGAAAAGTGTTACTTTTACTTGCTCTGTACACCGCGCAAATCTACGGGACAACATATTACTCCAGACCGCTAGAGCCCTGCGCTCCCTCTCAATATCAACATCTTCCCTGAGATCAGCGGCAAGACAATGCCTAAGGTATTTAAAAGTTGACACCCTATTAATTGGTGACCCGTTCATAAGCAACTCGGGTCCTTCTCCACGTCGTTTGCCGCTGACCTCAAAGACCATGTACTCACATTTATTAACATTATATTTTAATCCATGTGCGGCAGCGTAGGTCTCACACATTTTCAGCATCTCTCTGATTGCTCCCGCCGACGGACGCAGCAGCACCATGTCATCTGCATAGCTGATGTTGCTCATTCTAACCCCATCAACACTGCATCCAACACGCATGCTGCTGAGTGCGACTATCAGGTCATCCACGTAGAGGTTGAAGAGCCTGGGAGAAGTCAGACCACCCTGTCTCACCCCGCACTCCAACCTATACGGCTCAGAGACTGTATTATCCCATTTCAACTGATTGACTTGGTTACCGTACCAGTACTGGAAAAGTCCACATATTTCCGTTGGTATACCCCTGTCTCCCATCTTTCTCCAGAGCACATCATACGAAACAAGATCGAACGCCTTAGAGAGATCAAGGAAACAGGTGTACACCGGCGCACCGCGATCTTTATAATATTGAACGGTATGCTTGAGACTTAAAATAATATAATAACATATAATAAAATAATATAATATAATTAATGCGGTTCACAGAATACATCTACTTACCAAGTTTCAACAGTATACTTCTTATAGTTTTGGGAAAAAGTGGTGTGTCATACGGACGGATAGACAGGCAGACAGACATGACGAATCCATAAGGGTTCCGTTTTTTGCCATTTGGCTACGGAACCCTAAAAATCAGGCATTAGTATGCTCGTGACTATACAGGTATTTTTCAGAAATGTCAGAAAATCCCTATGGCTCTAAACTGCTTAGCCCCTGACAACTTATTTTGTTTTGAACCTAACGTTGCTAAATTGAAGAGTACAACTGTGTCGTAGCATGACGACTGAAGTGACAGGTATTACGTTTAGTCGGTTAACCAGACACGTGATTTTGTTTGTTTACCTTTATTTAATTACTAAGCCTGTAAGGCAATTCTCTGACCTTCATTCAGGTCATCCCACTTGACACACATTCTGCCGCCGTAAGTAAAAAGAGCTCTTCTTAGGAAAGTGAATGCGGAAACCACTTACTGGTATGGCCATTATTGATCCCCGAGACGAGCACCTTCTGGTACCCCTTCAACTGTAGAGGTCCATATTTGATGAACTGCATCGTGTAGTCAGGGACGACATCTTTTGTTTTGATGTCAATAGGAGACTGCCTCTTGCCGCCGGTCTGGCAGTGGCGGCCTGGCCATTTAGTTTCGTCTGAAAATTAGTTTAAGAAATAGCATAGGTACCCATACAACCAAATCCGGTCGTGGTGACTAAAATTTCGGTAACAAAATAATCGACTGGTTGCAATGTAGATAATTGAGTGCTAGTACTTACACTTTTGATTTCTTAGAATTGCCTATCAAGTCACAACATCTCAATATACATGCTACATTAAAAAACTATGAGCAAGAAGAACTGCAACTACACGAACTAAATCAAATAGTATGTAAACTAATTTCAATAAGGGATAAGAACATTATAATATTTCTACCGATACTTGCGACACTACGGATGTTTTAAAATCCTTGCACTACCTTTATTATTATTATCACATAGAGTATAGTTATGATATAAATGTGGAAATGAATAAAACTTTTTTATTTTATGCAGTATTATTTATTATTTTAATCAGTAGTTTTTAATTACAATCAGTCAGTAAATCACAGATTATTGTTATGTACATACAGTAGGTATGTAAAATATATTTTAACACACAACATATAAAAGTTTTATTTTTAAAACTAATTTTTATATTTTATTTTAAGGACGCTGTTACAAATGGGTAGTCAAATCATTACATTTTTACACAAAAGTATGTTTATTAAATATAATGCTTTACATTCATAAATTGTTTTTTGGCTAAATTTTTGATAGGTGTGTGCATGGTACAATTCTGAACTATAAATATAATTTTATATAGGTACAATTTCTCAATAAATGTACCGGAGTGAAAATTTTTACTTCGGTACATTTATTGAGAAAATGTACATATTTAAAATTGTTGATACATGTGCATGGTACGATTCTGAACTATAAATATAATTTTATATAGGTACAATTTCTCAATAAATGTACCGGAGTGAAAATTTTTACTTCGGTACATTTATTGAGAAAATGTACCTATTTAAAATTATATTTATAGTTCAGAATCGTACCATGCACATCTATCAACAATTTGGCCAAAAAACATTTTATGAATGTAAATCATTTTATTTAATAAACATACTTTTGTGTAAAAAGTATTGGTTTGACTACCCATTTGTAACAGCGTCCTTAAGTGTAATGTCTAATCAGTCTCTTTTCTTCAATCAGTTGGTAATGAATATTATTATTTACTTATTACATACACCTATTATTTTTTTAAAATAGAATTAACCCGTAATTTTTAGTATATGAATGTATAAGATTACGTATCATTTATTCAGAAAATATGTCTTACAAAAATTACATTAATTTGTTCCACCACGTCTGCCCTTTCATCGCTTTGAGATGGAACTTCGTAGGTTGATTTTTCAATGTGGACGTCTACTTCTGCAGCAGATTTTTCATTGTGGACGTCTACTTCTGCGGCAGATATTTCATTGTGAACGTCTACTTCTGCGGCAGATTCCTCACTGCGGGATATGACTATTTCTAACGCTGACTTTTTTCTCCAAGGACGATATTTGCATTAGGATTTTTTTTTAATTTGGATTAGGATTTTGTTTAAGTCCTGATTTAGACGATGTGGGGATTAGGTGATGAAAATTTGGACCTGAAAATAAATAAATAAATACCTATATTAAACCCATTTCTATTTTTTTACTGACACTTGTACCAATGAGATAATTTACTTTACGTTCCTTTAAAAGCCTTAAGGTGAAGGATAACATTTTCTTTCTTTCATCGTAGAAAACATTGTGAAAAACTAAACTGTGAATTTATACTGTTCTGTTTTACTTATTTTCTAATATTGTGTCCAGTAAAGTTTTTTTCAATCTATCTACGCGCATGGTCACTCACTTGCCGAATCTGCATGACGGCAGCACATAGATACTTGATACATGTTTGGAACCACTGGCATCGGCTTATTACGTCGGCCATGTTTGTTGTCGGTTTTGTTACTGAATCGAGCAATAAGTACACTTTGTGTCGACTTTGTAACTGAACATTGTGATAGCATTACAAAATCAATTAAGTTGAAATCAAAACAAAATAAATACATGTTTTTGCAATAATTATTGTATCCTAAAATAAATATTAGATCTAAATAATTTAAACTTTCTAATTAGCAACAATGACACCTATGAAATATTAATTTTTCTTATTACTTACTTAACAAAAAAATAAATGTTTTACTTTACTTCTTTATAAATCGCCGGCGCCTTTATTATTTGGAATTTTCTTCCAAATTCCCTCGACAAACGACTTTGCGCACTTTGTAAATAACTATAATGAATTTTAAACTTACCTTAACATATTAGGTTGGGGAAAAAGTCTTTTCGCATTATAGTATGTATGAACTTAAAATAAAATCTCTTTGGCTGTACTATTTGTATCTGGCTGGTTTTGATATCATTGAAAGTTTAAATTTTAAAGAACATAATTCCAAATTCAAATTAGGAAAATGTGTGATTTTCATTTGTTTTTCGTACTGTCAAGATGAGTGAATCTAATGAAGAAATTCGATACATTTTAAAATTTTACTACAAAAAAGGCAAAAATGCAACGCAAGCCGCGAAAAAAATTTGCGATGTTTATGGACCCAGTGCAGTGTCAGTGAGAGTAGCACAAATTTGGTTTAAGCGTTTTCAATCCGGAAATTTTGATGTCAAAGATGCACGTCGCTCTGGTCGCCCTATTATGGATAAAATGGATGCCATTTTTGAAAACGTGGAGCAAGATCGGCATATCAGTAGTAACGACGTAGCTGAAGAACTGGGAATTGACCACAAAACAGTTTTGGCGCATTTGAAAAAAACTGGGTACACAAAAAAGCTCGATATTTGGATACCTCACGAGCTCACTGAAAGAAACCTAATGAACCGTGTACTCATTTGTGATTATTTATTACGACGTAATGAAACCGAACCATTTTTGAAGAAGCTGATAACTGGTGATGAAAAGTGGATCACGTACGACAAGAACGTGCGAAAAAGGTCGTGGTCAAAGGCCGGTCAGGCTTCACAGACTGTGGCGAAACCCGGGTTAACTCGCAACAAGGTGATGCTGTGTGTGTGGTGGGATTGGAAGGGCATTATTCATTATGAGCTGTTACCACCAGGCAGGACCATCGATTCTGAACTCTACTGCAAACAACTGATGAGATTAAAGCAAGAAGTTGAGAGAAAGCGGCCGGAATTAATCAACAGAAGGGGTGTGGTTTTTCATCATGATAACGCTAGACCTCACACATTTTTAGCCACTCAGCAAAAATTAAGAGAGTTTGGCTGGGAGGTGTTAATGCATCCGCCGTATAGTCCTGACCTTGCACCTTCAGATTTCCACCTGTTTCAGTCTCTTCAGAATTCTTTAGGCAGTGTCAGGTTAACATCACGAGAGGACTGCCAAAACCACTTGTCGCGGTATTTTGATCAGAAGTCCCAAAATTTCTATAGCAATGGGATCATGTCCCTACCTACAAGATGGCAAAAAGTTATCTAACAAAATGGTACCTACATACTTTAGATAAATGTAAATAATGTATATTAAAAAATGTTTTGAATTTTCTTAAAAAATGCGAAGAAACTTTTTCCCCAACCTATTACAATGAATAATTATATTATCTTGTAATGGCTGATGAAGTAATGACACTGACATAAAAGTATTAAGTTGCATAAAACGTTCAATCATTCGATTACCGTTCATTCAAAACTGTAACAATCTGATAACAATGTTACCATAATTTTACGAAACATCTTTTCTAAAATGTAACATTTTTATAGGTTTCTTAACTTTTCTTTTCATAGGTGTCAAAACTAGGTAGACACAGCTACAGTTCTACCAACTTATCTGTGAACTGAAAGAGGACGCCACCGTCGATGCGTCGCGACGCATGTCATTCGATTGTGTACACAATCGAATGACATGCGTCGGCACAATCGAAGACATTTCAACATGACGGCCGTAGTTCCAATTTTTGCGATTTCACAGATAAGTTGGTAGGAGTGTACTATATTTGTTACCTGTGCAGTAAAATAAATAAGTAACAGTTTCTACACTACAACCGAAATGGTTGTATGCACATATCTGAGGGGCAATTCCCGTATTTTTATAACAACGTTCGCAATCTCATCTCAGTCTCAATCTGTCAAAATTGTATAGAGTTTGCCTACATTTTTGACATTTGATTGTCGCTGGCTGACATTGCGACTTGGAATTTGAACGTTTTTAATTACGAGAATTGGCCCTCTGTTCTGTGGTTGTATGGGTAGTAGGTAAAAAGCGATTACGTAAGCTCGTCTTATTTCATTATTTCATCAGGGTATCTGCTGACTAATTGAATACAAACAAGTATCAAAAGTTTTCCTACGCCCGTCCTTTTGAAGTGCCTTGCAGGTCGCATCATTAGAAACCTCCTTAGATCTCCTTCCCACTCCACCGACTTCTAATCTTACTCCTTCACTGTCCACGAGGTTCGGTTGTGGAATTCACTTCCGCCCGACATTAGGGACTGCCAAACTATTGCAGTATTTAAAAGAAGAGTGAAAGAACACTATCTTTCCACTTCGTCATAGTTGTTAGTTATTTTAGTAGTATGTATGTATTTATGTATATATTATATAATATGTTTTATTTAATGAGTTAATTGTTTTAGATTTTATGCATTTTATTTTCTCTCCTACACGTTGTCTACATCTCTTTTTATACTCTGTCCTATCGCAGGTATGCCGGAAGAGATATATTTTGAAATAAGCATCACCTTTGCCGCAACCGGAAACGCGCCAGAACTCAGTTTCAAAGTAAAACATTGATAAAATGTAAGTGGAAGATAGACCCTTACCGTCATAATTCCATTCAGGGTCATAATCTACGATGGATTCCGTGATACTCGTTGTAGACGTTACAGTCGTAGTCGATACCAGAGCTGATGTGCATGCCGCTGACATGATTTCTGAAATAATGAACACAAAATCCTTCAGGTGAGGTTTTTTTTCTTTCAAAATTCAATATATGTCGGTACGTCAGGATTTACTCGGTTAGGGTTAGACAGACATGTGGGCAGAAGATGGGTTTCGTGCAATGAAAACACACTGGGTGCGATACACGGTGTTTAAAATCACAATCTAACACAATCACTAAGCACAACGAATCGAATACAGTTCCGTGGCGTAGTAACCCCGATGCGATCCGACACTAGACTGTCCTCCTCGCCATGAGGTTAAAACATCACGACTCTGTAGAAGCGCGCTGTAGGCGTGGGTACCTCACGTGATGTCGCCTGTGGTGCGGTGCGATTCGTTACGCGTCCGTACTATTGACCGGATCCGACATATATGTATCATCAATTCATCATCTGCCTAGCCTTTTCCCAACTATATTGGGGTCGGCTTCCAGTGTAACCAGATGCAGCTGAATAACAATATTTTACATGAAGCGACAGCCTATCTGACCTCCACAACCCACTTACTAGGTAATACGATACCCCTTGGTAAGACTGGCTGTCCGACTTTCGGGCTTCTGACGACCCGTAACGACTGTCAAAGATCCACGCATGACAGCTGGAACCAACGGCTTAACGTGCTTTCCGAGGCACGGAGGGACGCGGACCAACCCCGGCAAGGGTAGCTTAGCTTGATGGATGGACCCGTGCGGCTGTCATTACAGTTTAGCCATGAGCATTATGCTATGACGATCGAAATACATTAATCTCCTTCTGGGACAGTCAGGTAGAAACTGAAGCATTTAGTATCAGCCGATTCTGTCCCACTGCAGGGTAAAGCCCCTGCCTCCTTCCTCTTGTCCCTATCTTCTGCTGAATGTGGCCAATCTTTAGGAAAAGAATCGAGTTCGTCCCTCCATCGCCTCTTGCCGCGTTGCCGTTTGCTGCGTTTTGGGACCCACTGTGTGGTTATTTTAGCCCATTGCTTCGACATCATTCAAGCTTCCATAAGCTTGGCAGCCGTTGACCTACATCAGCAAATTGAGTTTTGGAATGCGATGAATAAGAAACTGAATTAAAGGTGTGGTTCAAGTTTTCAATTTCCGGAACAGTTTTTTCAAGTCAACCATCCCACTAAATGACGGTAGCTCTAGTGTGGCACGATTAAAACCATAGCTAGAAGTTATATTTCTATGATTAAATCTGTGGCTGCTCAGACACCCCGCTCCAGCTGAGTATGTTGTGCTTGCAGAAAAGCTCCCAGCGGGCCACCTACCTGCATGGCCCACCTGGAGATCTCTTAACCGACTAAGAAGCCAGGTGTGGGTCGCTGCAGGTACAACTTAGTCAGGTGGAGCCACATACAAACGATGCCTCACCTCTTGCCGTTTTTTTTTTTCATTATGGAAAACCTTTGCGAGGCCAACGCTAATGCTGTAACGCTGTCGAAGTAGCCGAATAATAATAGCCGATAAGCTTCGACTAGAAGTCGAAGCCGCGTGGATGTCGGGAAATATCCCACGGGAACAAAAATCCTTCCTTATTCCTTGTCTTCATAATGAAGGGAACCTCTGTACAAAATTTCAGCTTTAATTTAGGTCCAATGCTTTAAATTAAATTAGGTCCAATGGTTTGGGCTGGGCGTTGCTGAATCAGTCTATCAGGACTTTTCTTTTTATGTCTCGTTGATGAGTAAGTCAGTCAGTCAGGACTTTTCTTTTTATATAATAGGTTGGGGAAAAAGTTTCTTCGCATTTTTTAAGAAAATTCAAAACATTTTTTAATATACATTATTTACATTTATCTAAAGTATGTAGGTACCATTTTGTTCAATAACTTTTTGCCATCTTGTAGGTAGGGACATGATCCCATTGCTATAGAAATTTTGGGACTTCTGATCAAAATACCGCGACAAGTGGTTTTGGCAGTCCTCTCGTGATGTTAACCTGACACTGCCTAAAGAATCTGAAGAGACCGAAACAGGTGGAAATCTGAAGGTGCAAGGTCAGGACTATACGGCGGATGCATTAACACCTCCCAGCCAAACTCTCTTAATTTTTGCTGAGTGGCTAAAGATGTGTGAGGTCTAGCGTTACCATGATGAAAAACCACACCCCTTCTGTTGATTAATTCCGGCCGCTTTCTCTCAACTTCTTGCTTTAATCTCATCAGTTGTTCGCAGTAGAGTTCAGAATCGATGGTCCTGCCTGGTGGTAACAGCTCATAATGAATAATGGCCTTCCAATCCCACCACACACACAGCATCACCTTGTTGCGAGTTAACCCGGGTTTCGCCACAGTCTGTGAAGCCTGACCGGCCTTTGACCACGACTTTTTTCGCACGTTCTTGTCGTACGTGATCCACTTTTCATCACCAGTTAGTAGCTTCTACAAAAATGGTTCGGTTTCATTACGTCGTAATAAATAATCACAAATGAGTACACGGTTCATTAGGTTTCTTTCAGTGAGCTCGTGAGGTACCCAAATATCGAGCTTTTTTGTGTACCCAGTTTTTTTCAAATGCGCCAAAACTGTTTTGTGGTTAATTCCCAGTTCTTCAGCTACGTTGTAACTACTGATATGCCGATCTTGCTCCACTTTTTCAAAAATGGCATCCATTTTATCCGTAATAGGGCGACCAGAGCATCGTGCATCTTTGGCATCAAAATTTCCGGATTGAAAACGCTTAAAACAAATTTGTGCTACTCTCACAGACACTGCACTGGGTCCATAAACATCGCAAATTTTTTTCGCGGCTTGCGTTGCATTTTTACCTTTTTTGTAGTAAACTTTTAAAATGTTTCGAATTTCTTCATTAGATTCACTCATCTTGACAGTACGAAAAACAAATGAAAATCACACTTTTTCCTAATTTGAATTTGGAATTATGTTCTTTAAAATTTAAACTTTCAATGGTACCAAAACCAGCCAGATACAAATAGTATAGCCAAAGATATTTTATTTTAAGTTCATACATACTATAATGCGAAAAGACTTTTTCCCCAACCTAATATTACTAGCTTTTGCCAGCGGCTTCGCCCGCGTGGATGTCGGAAAATGTCCCACGAATAAAATGAAAAGATGCTTTTTGAAAAATATAATCAATTAGCGAACTATAACACATTTTTATCGTGGTATTTATATTTAACTCATCGCAAAAACAGATAATACTTTTTGAGCTGAGTTGACAATAAAAATGTCTTTTTAATGATTAGGTACCTATTAAATTAATATTATTTACTAGTTCACAAATTAATTAAATTTTTCAAAAAAGCATCTTTTCATTTAACAATCTTTAAAAAATGCGACAGCCCTCTTAATAAAAGAGAATTATCAATATGACAAAGAAGAACATCTTCAACAGAGGCACACAATTTTAAGTCGACAAACAATGATAGTATGTACTTGTAAACAGGTAAACTTGTAAACAACAAGATACGCTACGCATGTTATTGTGAGGAATTGAGTTATTGTTAGTATTCTAATCAACAATTTTATGTATAACGAAATATTTGGGGAATGCGTACCTACAGCTTAGTACCTACATAGCGGAAATCCCTGCTTGATTATTATGTTTCTCGATAACTATAACCTGGGTGCTTTTTCAAGTGTCAAATGTACCTTAACAAGTTAGCTGCCAGACATAGACACAATAGAAAATTAATTGTTCGCTGGTCACCGTCTTTGACCGCATCATCGCTCACAATCAGCACCCTAGTAGCGTAGAACATTACGACCATCGGAAGGATCTTGAAAGAAATTGCTAATCCGTTGCTTTGGGAGGCCACGATGCTAAATGGGGATTTACTCGAGCGTCATAGCTTAAATGATACCTTTTCATCTGTGGGGGAAGCGGCTATAGATTTTCAAAAATGTAAAAAAAAAAACTGTTGCATGGACATACTCGAGCGCGTCAGATATTGATAGTATTCATGTCCCGCGTATTTTGAATAATGTACGATCTGATCGTTTGCATGGTGGGGGTGGTCGTACGTAAGGGATTGAAAGGGGAAAAAAAAAATTAATCTAGCGCGTCAGATTTTCTAAGAGGATGTTAAATTAACCTAAAAAAAAGCTCTCACTCAATAATTTGACGATTTGGATGTGACACAAACTCGCGGCCATTATTAGAATTTAAAATTACTCAAGCGCGTCAGATTAAGATATACAGGGTGTCCCGTAAATAATGGATCAAACGTAACGGGTAGGTAGCTTACCTAATTTCCAACAACTAATTTGAATATTAAAAAAAAAACCGTTACAGTAACCAGGATATTAATTTTTTTTCGAATTTTACGATTTTGTCTTCCAGAATTAAGCTTTTTTAATGCTGTCGCTGCAAATGATGACATTTTTAGGTATGATTTTTATTTAACATTTCTGAATAGCTTACTAATGTTATAAGATACCATTTTTTTGAATACCGTTTTATTTGTTGTACCGTTTGTTTTGACGACACGGTTGGCGCAGTGGTTGAGCGATTGACTGCTGCGCAGCATGTCGCGGGTTCGATTCCCGCACGGAACAAATATTTGTACGACCTACAAGTATTTGTTCCGAGTCTGGGTGTTTTTCTATCTATAATATGTATGTATTTACAAAAAAAAAAAATGTATATAAGTAGTTTATCAGCCATCTCGTTACCATAACACAAGCATTAGGTTGCTTAGCTTGGGGCTAGATGGCGTTGTGTGATATGTCCAAACATATTTATTATTTATTTATTTATTTATTTATTTGCCTTAGAAAAAAAATCTTGAGTTGAAAAGTTTTTTCTTTACGATGTTAGGACCAAAATTGAAAAAATTCTCCTGTAAAAAAAATGTATGACACCGAAAACCACCATTATTTTAAAAACTTGTACATTTAATAAGGTTTGCAAATTGGTGTAAAACTTACGTCTAGTCTTTATCGTTACAAAGATATTGCTATGAATGTGATGAAGACAGAAAATAAATTAAATTGGTACTATTCCATTTTTTCATTTTCGTAATGGCTTATGCTTGAATGCTTGTAATCGAAGCAGGTAGTTAAGCGGCTAGCATATTCCGACCCGATGACGTCATCTGTCCGGAATTTGGGACCGCTACCTGTGGCGGAGTTGCACCTCAGTCAGCGTGAAGGGGATAGATAGCGCCGCTTTTGTATTTTTGGTAAATTGGTATGAAGTTGTACATTCTAGTCCTTGTCGTTACAAAGATAATTGCTATGAATCTGAGAGGTGCTCCAAATCAACGTTAATAAAAAAAATAAAAAAGTGTGTACATTTAAACTTTTTCTTTAAAATGTGTAACTGTAGTATTTCAGAGGCAATGTTCATTGAATTATTGAGGCGTATGAAAAGAATTAGGAGGCCGTACTAAAAAAAACAGTTAGTTCAAATAAATCGTTTTATTTGGTTTTTACAATAAATGTTCGAATTGCCTTCCCTCTACAAGAATGCAAAGTCTGCATCTCCTAATAAAGGAAGCTCTTATCCGACGGACAAAACGGCTTTGGTTTATTTCTGATACAGCAGATTGGATGCGCTGTCGTAATTCTTCTTCCGACGTTATTGGATTCTTGTAGACCCTGTCTTTTAAACATCCCCAGTAAAAAAAATCTAGGGGATTTAAATCCGGAGATCGCGGAGGCCACAAAATTGGTCCTAATCGGCCGATCCATCTGTCCGGATAACTTTCATCAAGGTGCGCCCTTACTGCTGTCGCATAGTGAGCGGGGCACCCATCATTTTGCAACCACATTGCTTGCCGTACGTCTTCTGGAACGTTTTCTAATAACCTTGGCAACTCATTCCTTAAAAAATGGAGATAATATTCGGCGTTTAGAGTAGCTGGTAGTTCAAAGGGCCCTATTATTTGCCCATTGATTATTCCCGCCCATAAATTTATTTTAAATTGATGTTGGCTCCTGTCCTCTCGCATCAAATATGGGTTTATCAGCTGCCAACTGTGCAAATTATGCAAATTTAAATATCCATCTCGGCGGCATGAAGACTCGTCACTCCATAAAATCTTGTTAAAAAACTGCGGGTCCGCCCGAATCATTCTAAGCATCCTTTGGCAAAATTCTATTCTTGGCTGGTAATCACGCGACGTCAGCGTTTGAACACGTTGCACGTGATATGGGTGCAATCGGCACCGTTGTAGCACTCGATGCACCGTCGATCTAGAAATTCCTACGCGTCGCGCTATGACGCGAACGGAGACTGACGGATCTTCCTCGATTTCTCGAAGAATGACTTCGTCATTAACTTGTCGCGGTCGTCCTTCACGGGTACCACCAACTCCGGTGCCAAGAATTCTTCCCTCAAGAAGCGCGTTATGCACTCTAATAAAGACGCGATAATCGGGATAACGAACCAGGTTCGGGTATCTTTCACGGTACAATCTTGCAGCCGCCCTGGCATTACCTCTTGCTTCTCCGTAGATAAAATGCATTTCGGCGTACTGCCGTGGCGTGTACTCATAACGAGGCATTGGGCTGAATAAGGTTTCAGCGCTACTGCACACACGTACAAGCACACACAAACGAATGTTTTCGGAGTCCGTAGGATCGCCAAGTCGTTTGTCCAATACGCAAAGAGTTCCAAATCGATAGGCAAAGCAAAGTCCAAAAACACAGCACAAGTCAAATTTTACAGAAGAAAACACCGAGCCACTGACCGGGAGCGAAAGTTGTCTGACGTAGCAACTCGAAGAGAGACTAGTTACAACTAAACTAATAAAATCAAGCAACAATGAAGCCTGTACGAGTGAAGGGCGCAGGAAAGAACAAAAGAACCTGCGCAACTTCATACCGATTTAACCGATTTACCAAAAAGCGGCGCTATCTATCCCTTTCACACTGACTGAGGTGCAACTCCGCCACAGGTAGCGGTCCCAAATTCCGGACAGATGACGTCATCGGGTCGGAATTATGCTATCCGCTTAACTACCTGCTTCGATTACAAGCATTCAAGCATAAGCCATTACGAAAAGGAAAAAATGGAATAGTACCAATTTAATTTATTTTCTGTCTTCTTCATCACATTCATAGCAATATCTTTGTAACGATAAGGACTAGACGTAAGTTTTATACCAAATTGCAAACCTTATTAAATGTACAAGTTTTTAAAATAATGGTGGTCTTCGGTGTCATACATTTTTTTTTACAGGAGAATTTTTTCAATTTTGGTCCTAACATCGTAAAGAAAAAACTTTTCAACTCAAGATTTTTTTTCTAAGGCAAATAAAACGGTATTCAAAAAAAATGGTATCTTATAACATTAGTAAGCTATTCAGAAATGTTAAATAAAAATCATACCTAAAAATGTCATCATTTGCAGCGACAGCATTAAAAAAGCTTAATTCTGGAAGACAAAATCGTAAAATTCGAAAAAAAATTAATATCCTGGTTACTGTAACGGTTTTTTTTTTAATATTCAAATTAGTTGTTGGAAATTAGGTAAGCTAGGTAGCTTACCTAATTTCCAACAACTAATTTGAATATACCCGTACCCGTTACGTTTGATCCATTATTTACGGGACACCCTGTATGATTCATCTTTATGTCCTAGACGTGCTGTCCCTGCTGTCAGAATCCGACGATTATCTGGAGGGATTCGTATAATCTGACAATTAAAAAAAATTAAAAGCTCAAGAATTATCATACAAATAAAAAGTGTATGTTTTTTAAATAGGATAGGTACGGTCAGCAACAAAAGTCGATTAACACTTGCAGTTTTTTAATCTTAATTATTAAGCGAAATATTTAATTCAAATCGGAACAGAAGTACTTAAAATTTTAAGAACATTAACTCTTAACAGTTAAACGAAAAAAATCAGTTTATCGAATTATTTTGTGTTAATTTAGATGATGTCAAAAAGTAGCAGTGTTAACCGACTTCTGTTGCTGACCGTACATGTATTTATAAGAAAAGGAAAGATATTATTGATGGTTTGTATAGTTACGTATAATTCGAAATATTAGTTCGCTCGTGAATTATTGATTGCGAAACTGACTGTCATGCAATACTTTGTTAAAACTCGTAAGATAAAGTGTAAGTGTTTAGTAAGCAATATAAAGTGTTTAGTAGTACCTAACCTAACTTTCATTTTTATAAATTTTTCGATGCGGTCAGTCTTACGCCTGAATAAAGTATGATGAATTTATTACGTTAATATGTAACGGCATGATATGAAACGTAATTACATTAGGTAATCATTTAATGTTTTCGTTTCGTAAATAACTGTAATACTTCGATTGAATCACCATGTTGAATCACTGAACAGAATTTGAAAAATAACTAGTTACTAAAATCACGTGTTTCCAAAACTGGTGACGCCTTCGAAGTCACTCACGTCAGTCAGTCACGTTACGTTTCGCGAAAATCACGTAACCACCCACACCTACCAAAACGTTGGAAATACGTTGTAAATAATATCATGCCACGAACGAGTCTGTGTGATCAGCTATGATGACGTCATGGCAACAAAAACCAGAGTGGGGACGGAGTGAGAAAGTAATAGATAGAGAAAGAGTGAGAGAGGAATAGAATCGCGGAGTGGGGAATATAGGCATCAAGCAGCTGCACGCATTAAACTTTATCGCCGAATTTTTGTTACTTCGGCTTGTGGAAATCGTCAGATTATATATTTTTCGCTATCCTTGAATTACTTCCATCAAAATAAAAAAAAAATTACCCACGCTCGAGAATGTCGAGATGACGTTTATTTTTTTACAAGTTTGTAACCCTCCCACTTCTTTACGTCACTCGCAAATTGTCAGATTAGTGGAATATACACTTTTTAGCATGTACCCTAATTATTTCACCCTACCTTAATCTGACGCGCTCGAGAATTTCTGATGATCAATTTCTTTTTACTAATCTGATCCTTTATCCTTGATATTTGGTGGAGGTGCTTATCCGGGTACAAGGTATCCCCCTGTATGTTAATGTGCTGCGCTTTAGTAAATCCCGAAATTCTCACTGGGGCTCCGCTACTACTTCATGTTTCAAAAATTCGTCTGTTCGGCAACGTGAATAACGTCAAAATGAAACGCGTTCCCGTTGTTAGTTTGTTGCGCAACTACCCCACAGGTGGGATAGTGGTCAAACGCGAGCCTAAGCCTAAAGGGGATGCGTTAAGGTATCCCGCGAAATTCAAATTTCTTACGTTTTTTGCAATTTGCAGGTCAGTTTCAGGTTGTATGTTGATTAAAATATGATTCGCGGCCGTCACTAATATGTATTTACAGAATAATAATCATTCGAATCAGCAATACAACTATATAAGTTAGAATTAGCCTCAAATCTATATTTTACAAATATGTGTGACATCTTGACAGTTTAATAATTATTATTGACATTCTTTGATACATTGTTGTGCATAATCTGGACTTTTTAAAATAATTTATTTGTATCTTAATATTTTTTTTTTCTGTTTTAATCTATTTCACTATTTTATAATTTTTACTCACTTGTTGATAGTGACATTATTTGTAAAATGTTGCATGCCAAAACTCAGGCAGAATGTACCCGGCTCACTATATGTTTTTATAACAACTTATTGGACAATACCTACATTCTATGCGAATAAATGATTTGATTTGATTTGATTTTGATAATCTCTTGATTTCATGAAATAGTCATTCAATAGGGTAATATGAACTTAGATAGTTGTATTGATGATTTTTATGATTATAATTCTATAAATAAATATTTGAGACCGCCGCGAATCATATTTATATCAACATACAACCTAATAATGACTTGCAAATTGCATAAAACGTAAGCAATGTTGAATTTCGCGGGCTACCGGCGCTTTCGCCTTAAGGGGGAAGCGCTAAGGTAACCCGCGAAATTCAATTTTCTTACGATTTTTGCAATCTACTGTCTGGGTGAATGTTAATAAGAGTATGATTCTCGACCGTAACAATTTATATGTATTTACATAATTTTATAATCGTTAGAATCAGTAATACAACTTTTTAGGTTAGTATAATCGTCAAATGTCAAGATTTCATGAAATTGTCTTTCAATAGGATTATATGAAACTAGCTGCGCCCCGCGGTTTCACCCGCGTTACCGGGATAAAAACTAGCATATGTGTTAATCCAGGGGATAAGCTATTTACATACCAAATTTCATCGAAATCGGCCCAGCCGTTTGAGCGTGAAGAAGTAACAAAGAACAAACATACACACACTCACAAATTTTCGCCTTTATAATATTAGTGTGATTAATAGCTGTAATCTATGAGTACTAGCTTCTGCGCGACTTCGTCCGCGTGAAATTTCTTGTTCCCCCGACTCACTCGGTCGCATCGCATTGCCTGCCCGCGCTGTTACTTCGTTTTCGCTTAGCGTTCTTTCTGACTTTTTCAAAGATTATGTTCACAAATTTTCGAGTTAATCAAGCCCCGCAGTAAAAACATCGCCTGTAAAATTTACTACTCCTTTGCACCCCGTTAGGGAGTAGTTTAGGAAAACTAAAAGATTTATTTAGATAAGTATTTGTGCCAAGTTTAAATTTTATTAACTCAAGGAATAAAGTATTCATTCATTCATTCATTCATTCATTAAGATTTTTCATACAAATTTCATCCCCTAATTTACCCTCTAAGGGGTGGAATTTCCAAAAATCCTTCCGTGTGGATACCCTACACTGTATAAGGTATCTATGTGCAAACAAGTCTCTAGGTCCAGCGGTTTGGGCTGTGCGTTGACATATCAGTCAGTCAGTCAGGAGTTTGAATTTTATATAATTATACCTACAGAAGATAGATACAGATTTGTTACGGTTGCGAATCATATTCAGATCAACGTACAACCTGATACTGACTTTGCAATTTGTAAAAAACGTCAGAATATTTGAATGTCGCGGGCTACCCTGGCGCTTTCGCCTCAAGTTATCACATTCACCCGATTTCTAGCTGTAATCTACTCACAAAAAAAATCATAAGCCACCCATCATATTTTGGTCATCCTCTACTCTAGAGCCTAGTTCATGCTTAAAATAGCTTTCACAAAATTCTTCTTTTTCTTTTCTATAGTTCAAATCGATAATTTAGGTACCTATGTTCATGGTTTACGCTAATCGTGACATCATTGTCATTTTTATTGTCCTCAAAGGTGCAGGTGTACGGAAACTTTGGACGCTCCAACAAGCGCTATTATGCAAAGACATTCTATTGCATTTCCAATTCCCAAACACATAATCATAATCAGCCTATAATGTTCAGACTGCTGGGACACAGGCCTCCTTTCTTAGAGAGGAAGTGGGCTGTAATCAACCACGCGGGTTGTTAATTCCCAAAACATATCCTCAAATTAGTATTTTTACCAAATCATTGGAAACACAAATTTGGACAAATTTTACGTCTGACAAAGTTCAATAAAGTAGGTACAAGAACCAAATTAGGTAGGTACATACCTAAGAACGGTAAAAAGCAGACAATCCTTAACATATTGGCACTGTGGAAAACCAGGACACTGCTCTTCTGATCGTTATACTTGTGAATGAGATGCGATCAGCCTCACCGTTGAATTAAAAGATAATGTTTTCAAAACAAACGAAAGATAATCTCGTCATTGTTATTGATTTTGTGAGAAACTTTCACGAGAGTCAAAATACGTTTCCTATATTTTGGAAGAGATTATTAATGAACGAGTTTGTAACTTGATACAACATAATGTAATATTCCTATAGTTTTCTCACTACTGTGTGACTCAGGCCTCTCTTTGTGATACTGAGTGGCCCACAATCTGTCACTGGGTAGTGCGGTTGGCGCCACCATATATACCTATAGCAATAACAGATGCACGGGTCGGTCAACCAGGTTAAGCTACGCTTGCCGCGGTTGGTCCGTGAATGGGTGACCATCTTTACATACCGAGACTCCTCCGTGCCTCGGAAAGCACGTTAAGCCGTTGGTCCCAGCTGTCATTCGTGGATCTTTGACAGTCGTTACGGGTCGTCAGAAGCCCAAAAGTCTGACAACCAGTCTTACCAAGGGGTATCGTATTACCCAGTTACTGGGTTGTGGAGGTCAGATAGGCTGTCGCTTCATGTAAAATACTGGTATTCAGCTGCATCCGGTTAGAGTGGAAGCGGACCCCAACATAGTTGGGAAAAGGCTAGGCAGATTGACTGATCTTGTTTTGCCCAGTAAAATGTTAGTAAAAGACAGCATCAAACCTTAAGATACAACTATGTGATCCTGGCAGCATCAATTTAAAATACTTAGATACCTTTACGATAAAATGCCTAACAAAATATTCAATGTATCTTAAAATCTAACATGATTTTCTGTATTGCCTTTTTACACACTTTTAAATCCAACTCTTCTCTTGCAGGACAGCTGGAAGAAATATATCTGTTGAAATTAGTAATACTTTTGTGCTTTTCTATGATTTTTTCTTGTGTGAACATACATAAATAAATTCTTCTTTTAACCGAGTTCAAAAAAAGAAGGAGGTTCTCAATTCGGTTGAATGTTTTTTTTTTAATATTTGTTACCTCAGAACTCCGTCATTTATAAACCGATTTGGAAAATTATTTATTATTCGAAAGGATATACTTCCAGATTGTTCCCATTATTTTTATCAAAATCTAATTCTGATGATGGGATCCATGAGGAATTGAGGGAACTCCTCAAAAATTATAGGCATACATATAGCGATTTTGGTATTTTCATCAACAAATCAAGCATTTGCATTCAAAAAGTATCATTTGGTGAAGTGGAACTGATGAAGAAGACCACAGATGGCCACGGGAACTTCTCAACGATAGTAAGTATTTCACGGGTGGCGATAAGATATCTAGCACCTTAGCACCAAGATATTTCGATTACTGACGAAGCTTTAAATAAATGGTTCTGATGAAAATGGTACCATCGAACCGATCTGATGAAGAAGCCGGAAGGTAGGCACTGGAACTCAGTAATAAAACAATGTATTCTAGCCGTGTTTGGGCTTATTGGAATTGTCATGAGGTGCACTTTGGCTATAAATGATTTTAATGGTTACTATATGCCGCTTCAAATTGAGCTACTTGTGTTGTAGGTATGTTATGTGTGATCTTGATTGTCAGAAGTCAGATTTCGTAGTCTCGTTATCTCCGTCAACATAAAACTACGCCTTCCAAACTTATGACATGGCTTAGCGCGACGTATATTTGCCTTTTTGCAAAGTTTTTATTTGAAATGGTATCCTGAGATGGTCGCATATTTCTCAAGTTCTGATGAGTGGCTTTTGAGTTAGCTTCAATAATTTAATACGTATCTTTCCCACATAGTCTATGTGAATGATGCTCTAATTTACTTTGCAGAGTGGTATTTCGAACCTGTGTGGGTTAGGCACCACTAAAAAGTGAAAAATAAAAACTTTTTACAATAAAAAGTAAGTTCAAAAACTAAAACCCGACTACTGAAAAATCACGCTCACTGCGGTCGGTCTATAATTTATTAAATTAATATTATTTACCTCCACTTTTACTTATTTTTAACAATTTAAACATATTTATTTACTTAAACAATATGACATATATACATATTTGTAATGTGCTCGTGTGTGTACCTTTCTTTTGACATCAAACATGTCATTATTATCTCAATAAAATTTTTTTGGTCGTCAGAAATTTACGTGTAAAGTCATAACCATAAGTCATAATCATAAGGGCGAATTTATATAGCCTTTATCACCCGGACCATTATTACGAATCTATTGATACCTCATTCATTAAAATTGGTTAAGTAAATTGAGCGCTACGGTGGAACACACGTACACATACTTATATACACATACTTACATACTCGTACATACATAGACTGCTAAAATCATAACCCTTGCTTTTGGCTTTGCCGTAGTCGGGTAAAAAAAAAACAACCGACTCCCAAAAAAAGCACTACAAAGCGAAAAATAACTTTAATTTCGGAAGTCGGTGGCAAAAAACGAAACTAAAAAAACCAAAGACATCGACTTCCGAAATAAAAGTTATTTTTCGCTTTGTAGTGTTTTTTTGGGAGTCTGTTGTTTTTTTTTTTTGTAAAAAGTTTTTATTGTCTTTAAATTTTCTTCCAGTAAAACTGCATCAAGATGGCATCTTTATTATAAATCCAGGTCCCCCATCCAGTCGTGTCGTATCTTTATCTACACAAATAGATAATGCATCTTGTCCCCTCAGATGTAATCGCTAGGAAATCTAGACATAGTCTAGAATATCTTGGCCAACGGATGCTTGAGCAGATGAATATACACATATATTATACTCCATTGTGCTCTAATTCAAGTTTATGAAAAGATGAGGAAGTGCAATTAGATCAGTAAAATAACATACAAAAAGAGATTTTCAAGGCAGTTTGACGTTCGAAAAGGGCTGATTATTAGCCTAGTTTAAATAAATTACTTTTGATCTGCTTTTGATATGAAGAAAACTATTACAAAAAAATGTTGGTTAGTATTTCAGCCTCTACTCCTCTGCCTAGCCTTTTCCCAACTATGTTGGGGTCATCTTCCAGTCTAACCGGGTGCAGCTGAATACCTTATGTGGAGCGACTGCCTATCTGACTTCCACAACCAAGTTACTGGGTATAGCTGGTTGGCAAACTTTCGAGCTTCTGACGACCCGTAACGACTGTCAATGATCTAAGAATGAAGCCGGGACGAACGGCTTAACGTACTTTCCGAGGCACGGAGGGGTCTTGGTATGTAAAGATGGTCACCCATCCACGAACCAACTGCGGCAAGCGTAGTTTAACCTGAGCGATTGATCGCATTTTGCCGTCCATTTCGGCCTCTACTGCAGAGCACAATAAAATTTATTTCTCTTAGAAAGATGAAACATACAATGATAATCCCGCTTGCATATTGTGTGTTGGCGATTTCGCCTTTACCTACTTATGTAGTGTACTTCATTTTTGGGGTTCCGTACCAGAATGGTAAAAAGGAACCCTTAAGGTGTGACTCAGTCTGTCTGTCTGTCCGTCTGTCACAGCTGGATATCTCAAGAACTAAATGCTATTAATCTAAAATTTGGAGCAGTTTTAGATGACGTTTGCCCAACTATTTTGCAAATAAGAAAGAAATATATATTTTTTTTTGCAACAGAGGGGTTTTGAGAGGGGTTTTGAGAGGGTCTTAAAAATTCGAAGTGGGGCTACTAGGGCATGTGGGGTATCATATGAAAGAACGCTGTTTGCACATTCTCAATTTTTTTTTCTTTTTAGGGTTCCGTACCTCAAAAGGAAAAAACGGAACCCTTATAGGATCACTCGTGTGTCTGTCTGTCTGTCTGTCCGTCTGTCACAGCCAATTTGCTCCGAATCTAATGGACCGATTAAATTGAAATTTGGTACAAATATGAATTTCTGTGACCCAAACACGGATGGGTAAAGTAAATAAATGAATTTTGAATATAGAGGTCATTTTTGGGGGCAAATAAGAAAATTAAAAAAAAACTTTTGCAAACTACACCATGTGGCATGTGAAATGAAAGGGCTTACTATGAGGGTCTCAAATATATTTTTTTTATAATTTTAAAATAAATGGTTTTGAAGTTATTTAAGAAAATAGACGAAAATTGACCATTCCCCCCTTATCTCCGAAACTACTGAGCTTAAAATTAAAAAAAAAAATACAGAAAATAGATCTTACAGGAAAACCTATAAGAAGTCTGTGGTCTTAAAATAACATGGTAAATCTATCAATATTGTGAGTACAAACTTTAATTTACAGTTGGAATGTATGGGAGAACATGTTTTTCAACTACAATGTTAAGTTTGTTCTTAAGATAAATTCATCCCAACTACGGAACCCTTCATTGTGCGTGGTCCGACACGCACTTGGCCGGTTTTTTTTAGGTAGTACAGTTTTCGACTTTTGATGAAAAAGGTTAAAAAAATACCTCGGAAACTTCGGAGATAAGGGGGGAACCCTTATCTCCGAAGTTTCATAGAGAAAAATCTGAAATTATTCTTTGTGATAGAAGTAGTTAAGATTACAGAAAAAAATAAAACAATGTCTCTAAATAGCACACTTTTTCAGAAATCGGAACGAAACCCTCGGAACGTGACTCCGACTCGCTCTTGATCAGTTTTGAACAATCCAACATTTGGATATAGTCTTTAACACAATCCAAATGAGTAGAAGATTGTGCGCCCGACCACACAATTAAAAAATATCTCATTTCCCTGGCATACGAGACCTTTATAACGAATCACATAATGCAGCAGATGAACTCTTGGAATGAATGCAAGAAGTACCTGCTTATGAGTTCTTCTCCTTGAGAGAAGTGGGAGGCTTATGCCTTGTCGTGAGACAGGTTATGTCTAGGTACAGGTAACTACACATTTGACGGAAAATATACAGGGTCAAAATAAATTAGCTAGCGAAACTCCGCAGACGTGATGGGTATCTTAACATGACTGATTTTCAAACTGATATTTTAAGTGACTACGCTACCGGCCGGCGGCTGATGACGCAAAAAAAGCTTATTTTTTTTTGTCATGTTTAAATAAGTACCTCTCGATAGATAATAATAAATAAATAAATAAATTTCTTTATTTTCAGGCTACTAAGGCCCATAGATAAAATACACAAATGATTGATACAAAATTATAAACTAATACATATAAAAACATTAGGCACTAGTAACTAAGTAGTAGGTACCTACGTTGGGTCGGCGACGTATTGCGCTGAGTCGAGGTGTCATGTAGCCTTCCGCGAAAATTCCGGTATACGACACCCTTCGGCCAAAATTCTTCCTTCATGAAGGTCTCCAGGTGATGAGTCGGAACGCGCACCACAAAAGATTTAAAGTTAGTTCTGTGGTGCGACTCCAACTTCTCGACTCTTAAGTTGAACTTGGTCTTTATCATTCGCCTTCGTGGAGTGATGAAACGCGACACGTACAGCTGCGTAGATGATATACCCATCACGTTTGCGAAGTTTCGCTCGCTAATTTAATTTGACCCTGTATCATATCTTATCAACTTTCTGTCTAGTACAAATAATGTAGTGAAATATTTTTCAAGTTTTTAGGTTAAAAAATCCAGTAATAAAAGTACCTAATTCTTCGCAAATACTTCAGATTTAGGTTGAATATGGCATTTGTGTTATCTAGGTCTTTAGTTTCGCTATCGTAGAACCTAAATATTTACATGAAATAAAACAAACGTGGTTGTGGAAGGATAAATATATGGATTTAGTAGGTACGCACGGCTACAGACCAAGCTATACATTTCCAGTATAAGCTGATCTCGCATTGTATAGGATTTCCTTACAATGAAAGGTCAGTGTAAACTGGAAATGTATAGCTTGATGTGTAGCCGTGTGTACCTCGAATCTAGGACCTTGAGAAGTCTGTTCACATTCAGTAAGTACTCGTATGTCTTTTGTGTGACATCGTTATCAACATGATCGTTATAGCAGGAGCTCGTGGTTATAACAGCCGCACGGGTCGATCCGTTAGGTTAGGCTACGCTTGCCGGGGTTGGTCCGTGGATGGGTGACCATCTTTACATACCTAGCCTCTTCCGTGCCTCGGAAAGCACGTTAAACCGTTGATCCCGGCTGTAAATCATGGATCTTTGACTGTCGTTGGTCGTCAGGAGCCCAAAAGTCTGGCAACCAGTCTTATCAAGGGGTATCGTATTACCCAGTTACTGGGTTGTGGAGTTCAGATTGGCAGTCGCTCCATGTAAAATACTGGTATTCAGCTGCATCCGGTTAGACTGGAAGCCGACCCCAACATAGTTGGGGAAAGGCCAGGCTGATTGATCATTATTATCAATGCGATTGCCTCTTTGGTCCAGTGAAGTGGTCTCTATTGCTACTGCTGAACACAGGGTTCGGGTTCAATTTCCGTGTCGGTGAAAGTGTAGGTTACTAAGCTTTATTCTAAGTTACACCCTGGATTTAATCTTTGCCCCGGAATGACAATGAATGGGATCATCATCATCTGTCTAACCTTTTCCCAACTATATTGCGGTCAGCTTCCAGTCTAACCGGATACAGCAGATATTTTACATGGAGCGACTGCCTATCTGACCGCCACATCCCAGTGACTGGGTAGTACGATTCCCCTTGATGAGACTGGTTAAGTTAGACTTTCTGACGATCCTTAACGACTGTCAAAGATCCACGAATGGCAGCCGGGACCAACGGCTGGGACCATTACATACAAACCATAGACGTATAAAAAAGGCGGACAGATTCTCGCTAACAAAAAACTGTGTTTATTGGAATTAGCCAGCTCGCTGTACATGCGGCTACACATCAAGCTATACATTTCCAGTATACACTGACCTCTCATCGTGTGGAAATTCTATACAGTGCGAGATTAGCTTATACTGGAAATGTATAGCGTGATCTGTAGCCGTGCGTACCTACAGGCGCACGCACACATTTCACAAAACATGATGTATTTTTACCTTATATATCTAACCATATTACGAATACATTACCATATTACGAATGGTTGACTAATGTGTGAATGTGTGCGTGCAGCCTGTAGGTACAGCGAGCTGGCTGACTCCGATAGACACAGTTTTTTGTTAGCGAGAATCTATCCGCCTTTTTTATACGTCTATGACACAATCATGGGACTTATTACATTAGGACATACTTACATAACATTATTATTTTATTTGTCTTTGCCTTATCTCGGCACCCTGGGATCCCGGACCTTTGGAAGGCGTACGAGGGGCCGAAGCCAACTCGCAGACGCCCCTTAGACAATTTTAAATGACGAGGAGGCACCAGCCGACGATTATCTCTGTATGCACTATGCAAGTGCACCCAAGGACAACCCCCGGTTGGTGCAGGACTATTGCAGAACATGGAAACAAAACATATTGGGCCTATGGGTTTGGGTGGCTATAGTGGATTGGGTACCTTGAACTATGGAAGAACTATGTCCCCTGCCTGACCAATGTTATATAATATACACAGATAAATTGGTAGGGGGTGACTTGCACACTCAATAATGGGCTCCCGGAAACGGTCGCTAGCACATAGTGACGTAGCGACAAGTGGCAACATGTCCTGAGGTGCTTGAGGAGTGGAGAGGTATTCCACGGCTCTCAGAACAATCCCAGAGCCCGGAAGATGGTCAAGATCCCTACAAGCACTTACTGGAATACGTCCTTCCTCCGAGCACGTTTGCTCTTGCGAATCTCCACTCAAGCCGGCCAATAAAGGCAAGAATGAGGTGGGAGCTCTGTTCCCGTCAGTGTTCACTCCAGCCGGCCAATAAAGGCAAGCCAGAGGTGAAGAACAAGACTTCTCCCGGGAAATAGGGTCCGTGGGGTCGCTACTGCCCAACAGCTCGCCACATGCTGCCCTGCGGGTTCACGTATCTCTCTTGGTCTGGCTCCTCACCCTAGACCTGTTTTGGCAAAGTAAACTCCACCGGCACAGACCCAGAGTTCGGAGCGCGCAAGTCAAGCATCGCCGGGATACGGCGATGGGGTTATTATTTTTATTATAGATATGATGTGGGTTTGAAG
This sequence comes from Cosmia pyralina, assembly GCA_946251885.1. Classification (NCBI taxonomy): domain Eukaryota; kingdom Metazoa; phylum Arthropoda; class Insecta; order Lepidoptera; family Noctuidae; genus Cosmia; species Cosmia pyralina. The sequence goes on from OX276351.1 coordinate 25,364,576, forward strand.
GTACCTACTATAAATATTTCTCAAATTCTCCGCCTCCCTACTGCATTGAGGAACACAAGCGCTATGTCATGTTTATACGTATAGCAACGTTCAAAATTATTTACCCGTCGCGATATATTAGGTCTTTACCTATGAAATTGCCGTTCTGCAGTACTGGCCATTTCAAATCAAAATAATTTTTGTTTGGCTAAGAATTCTAATTTCAAATTAATTTTATTTTATAACTTTGTACTTGATCTAATCTAGTTGCATTTCAATTAGACTCAGCAGCCTACATCATTTCTCCATAAAGCTACACTAACTTCTCCCATTATTAATATTTTTTATTTTTTTTTTCCTTTCATTTCAAGCTTTCTGTTCTTGTTTGTCTGTCTAATTGGTTCTCACTTTTCCTTTGCTTCTACTTTCAGTTCTTGTTCCTGAAACCATGCCTGTGATGACCCGTAAGACTGCTGCTCAGGAGTTGGAGCTTAAATTAAGAACGGCCATTCAGGATCTTGACGCTTCAAACAGTAAATGTCAACAGCTGTTACAGGAGATAGATGAAAGTGAGAAGGAAGTAGAGAAGGTAGTTTTCAGGAACACATGCTTGAAAAAGGAGCTAATAGATCTAAATCAACAATACCTAGATGTTGTTGATGAACGGGACAAACTTCGGGTGGTCACAGATGGTTTCAACAACTGCAGTAGCATTTATGAGGAGGCTTTGTGTAAGGTTAGGGACCTAGAAGAAGAATTAATTCTTGCAAATGTACATATTGCTAAATTACAAAAACAAAAAGATTGTACTCAGGCTAATCAGAGTAATATTAGCTTGCATGATGAGTTATTAAACATTAATTGCAACCATCATTCATTAGTAACAATAGACCTTACTGAAGAGTCAATATTGAAACATAATATTAGTAGTTATAAAGTAAGTCAAAATAAAATTAAAAAATATGCAAAACTAAATAAAATTATAAATAAATGCAATAAATTTAGAAAGCAACAAAAACACTGTTCCAGCAATACTAAACTAAGGAAAGAACGTGTTTTTTTAATAAATAAATTAAAAAACTATCAAATTAAACTAGAAGACAGTAAGAACATTTATGAGATTGACACTCAACGATTACAGTCTGAAATTCAGGTACTAGAAGAGTCAATACATTCACTCTATACTAAGTATGTGACGTCTGAAAAACAAAATCAGGAGCACATACTTGCTACAAGGGAGTTAGTGGACATGTGCAACTCTAATGTAGACAAAGTGGACCCGCTGACTCTTAGCAGCCCTCAATGTTCATTGCATAGAAAATCCAATCTTGGCACTTTCCAACCTGAGGTAACGGAGGACCCGTCCCAGTCAGAAAGTGCTCAGGTATCTATTCGCTTTCAAGATACACCAGATATTGAACTAGGTCCATTGCAAGTAGTTCAGATAGATGCTAGTTCTGTCCCTTATAGTGGTAAAGTATGTTGCAGTTCAATTATGTTTTCTGATAGTTTTGGAAAAGGGTTAGGAAAATTACTTAGCAATAACCTGAGTCATTCTTCTCAAAACTTTTGTATGCCTCAGGCTTCCCACAAACAAATAATGGCTTCAATAACTAGGAGTAAATGTGATCCTAATGCCATTGTTACTATACTTATAGGTAACAGCCTTAATGTTACAAAAGATGATATTACTGATAGTGTCACCGAGCTATTGAAGTTAAATTGTAAAAAAATTATTATGTGTGCTTTTCCATATTTTGAATACTTGTCAAACAGACAAAACAACTACATTCATATGTTAAATAGTCACATGCAATTCTTGGTTAGTCACCATGGTGACAAGTTTATATTTTTTGACACCAACATTTTTGTTGATAAGCTACGCTCGACTAGGGATACGGTGTATCTGCCCAGTAGTTTTAGACGTCAAATAGCTAGGCTATTAGCTTTTAATATTAACTCAGACATAATTAGTATGTCGAAGTCATCTATAATTAGCACCACAGTTAGTAATAGTACTAATGTTAAGGTAGTCAATAATTTAAACTAGTTTGTAAGACAACAGAAGGTACCACTAACAGTATAGTTACACTTAATAACAAAAAGGTATTTTCTAGCACTAAAATTGTTAACTGCAGAAAAGGGGCTAAGCAGAAATCCTTGAAATTATTTCATCAAAATATTCAAGGTTTTTCATCCAAACAATTGGAAATTGAATTGTTTTTAGAAAAAACAATGTTTGACATTATTTGTTTAACTGAGCATTGGTTAAAAGATTACGAAATGTTAATTAATTATGAGAATTATAGTGTGGCCAGTTGTTTTAATCGAACATCAATGATGCGAGGTGGTTCACTAATCTTAATTAAAAATTGTATTAAATCAAAAACTCGTACAGACATAGTTGAACTATCGGTTGAACATAGCATTGAACTTTCCTGTGTTGAGCTGGATAAGCATGTCATAGTGTGCGTTTACAGACCTCCAAATTATCAAAACTACTACATATTCGAGTCAGTAATGGAAGAAGTTTTGGCAAAACTTGCAGCTGGTAATAAGTCAGTAATTATCTGTGGTGACTTTAATATTAATATTTTAGAAAACAATTCAAATACCAGTAGATTGTTAAATTTGTTTAAATCATTCAATTTGTCAAATGTGTTTGTAGAACCAACCCGAATTACTACGACTACTGCTACATGTATTGATAATGTTTTTTGTTGCTGTGACTATTTAGATAAATCCATCGTTAATTATCTCCCTTCTGATCACAGCGGTCAAACTGTAACTTTTGAGTCCAACATACCAATACAAAAAGTGCAGATACAATCCAGACCAATAACATCTGCTAATTTAAAAAAATTTAATAGCACTTTAATTGGTAAGTTAAATGACCAAGAACTAACAATGAACAATGTTAATATTTTGTATGAAGAATTCTTTTCGGTAGTCCAAACAGAGTTCGATAAATCTTTTAAGAAGATCACAAAAACTATAAGCCCTAAGTTTTTATTTAGTGACTGGGCAACTAGAGGACTCAGGAAAAGTAGGGAAAGACTTTTCGAGCTGTATGGCCTTAAGCCTTATATTAACACGGAATCTTTTAATAAGTATGTTTCTACTTACTCTAGAATTTTTAAGAATACTTGTAAGGCAGCTAAAGCTTTATACATTAGCAACAAGGTTAAATCAGCAGAGAATAAAATTAAGACAGTTTGGAAAATTATCAATAATGAAACTAATAGGATCAAAAAGCATAATTTTGATTACACACTGGAGACGTCATGTGGTCTCATTTGCGATAGCAAAGAAGTTGCTCAAGAATTTGTAAATTTCTTTACCAGTATCCCACTTAAAACTACTGAAATATTAAACTCCTCGCCCTCACTTTCTTTTAATTTAGTAAAGGCGAACGTTTCGGCCTGCCCGATTGAATTTAACTTTAAGCACATTAACCCCATAACAGTAATAAAAGCTTTTAAGCAAATTAAGATCAAACCGACCGAAGATCTTTGGGGAATGTCTATTAAAGTCTGTACCTCCATAATTGAGACTATAGCGCCTTACTTAGCCTTAATATTTAATTTGTGTGTGGATCAGGGAGTTTTCCCGGATTTAATGAAATACAGTAAGGTAATACCACTTTTTAAATCCGGGGACAGTAAGGACACAAATAATTATAGACCCGTATCCGTGTTGCCAGTTTTCAGCAAGGTTTTTGAAAAAGTAATGCTTAATCAAATGCTCAATCATTTTAACACGAATAAAATACTTCACGATCAACAGTTTGGTTTCACCAAAGGACGTTGTACGACCGACGCCGGTGTAACCTTATTAAAACACATTTTTAACGCGTGGGAAGAGGCCCAAGACGCCATAGGAATTTTTTGTGACCTCTCCAAGGCATTTGATTGCGTTGATCACGAAACCCTACTCTTGAAACTTGAGCATTACGGACTTGGAAAACTTGCGCTCAGTTTAGTAAAATCTTATTTAAATGATAGACAACAGCAAGTTCAAATAAATGGTATCACTTCACTTGGTTTAAATGTAAAAATGGGTGTTCCACAAGGCTCAATATTGGGTCCTTTCCTCTTTTTAGTGTATATTAATGATTTACTCCATTTATTAAAAAATCAACCACAAATGGTGTTATTTGCTGACGATACTTCCTTGATTTTTAAGGTAGGTAGACGTGATACAAATTTTGACGAAGTTAATAACGCCCTACTGCAGGTCCAAAATTGGTTCACTGCTAATAATTTAGTATTAAATGGGAAAAAAACTAAGTGCATTAGATTTTCTTTACCAAATGTAAAAAGTAGTGATTGTGAGATAGTATTGAATCAAGAGAAACTAGAATTCGTCGATAAAACCGTTTTCTTGGGGATCACGCTCGACTCTAGGCTACAATGGGGTCCTCATTTAACATCACTTGCAGGACGGCTAAGTTCAGCAGCATATGCTGTCAGAAAAATCCGTCAATTTACTGATGTAGATACTGCGCGGCTAGTCTATTTTAGTTACTTTCATAGTATCATGTCTTACGGTATTTTACTTTGGGGACGGGCTGCAGACATCGAGTCAATTTTTATTCTGCAGAAAAGAGCCATTAGAGCCATATATAATCTCCGCAAGCGCGATTCTCTAAGGGAACTGTTTAAGGAAATTAACATCATGACGGTACCTTGTCAATATATCTACGAAAATATCATGTACGTAAGGAAAAATTTACATCTTTTTAGTAAAAGAGGTGAAAGGCATAATTATAGTACTAGAAAAAGGGACCTATTAGCTCAACCAGGTTTCAGACTAGCTAAAGTAGACACGTCGTTCATGGGATACTGTTTAAAATGTTACAATAAAATACCTCCACACATACTTCAGCTCAATGAGACTAAATTCAAAACTTGTATAAAACGCACACTATGCAGGCAGGCATATTATAAGTTTGGGGATTACATAACCGATAAAAATGCTTGGCTCAATGCTGGTCCTGCTCCACAACCACAACTAATTAATTAACATTTGAAGATACTGTTGGAGATGCTGAAGATTGTAAGACTATCATTGCATTGTATAGACTCAATCTCCTTTGTATTATATAATTGCATAGCACATGTGTGAGTACTATGTACATACTCTAAAGCTACCATTTACTGGGTACGTCTTTGTTTGACTTGAATGTGCCCTGGCGACTGAGAGTGTGTGACGCTCACACTAATGTCTCGCTGATGGTGGCGCGTGTTGGATCATTTAGCCAATCCATGCGTCAGGTTCGTGAATAAGCGCTGTCAGTGAAGGCTGGGCATACCTTAGCGGTCAGGGTTTATTTTAATTTAATTTAAATATTTGAATTGTTTTTTTTTAAGGACGCTTTTAACGTTCTGCATCGTTCTCACATATGAAATTTCAACATGAATGATGTAACCATTATTTTGTAACCATATCTTGATTTAAAAGAGTGTCCGTGGAGTTTCTTGCCCGTTCTTCTCCATAGGTACCTACTATGCTTTGGAATGGGCGCCTAGCTTCATCTTTCTGACTGACCGACCCCTTGACAATTCAAAAGTGCCTGTAATTGGTTTAATTGAAATAAATGCTTTGAGTTTGAGTTTGAGTTTTGAGTTTGAGTTTAAAAACATGGATTTTTTTTTCCAAAAGTAGTCATTTGTTTATTGATTAGTGTTACATTTTCATCGCATTTCAATCTTTTTCGTCATCAAGGATACGTTAAAAATTCGAGTAATTATGGAATATGAGTACCGTCGTGGCAGCAACGCGGCATAAGCGGCACGCAACATCAACGACGTTTACGGAGCTAACACTACAAACCAACGCACCACTTGTTATTGGTTTGCTCGCTTCCGTTCTGGAAATTTCAACCTGAAAAATGAACCTCGCGGACGTCCGAAGACTTTGGTCGACAATGACGAATTAAAGGCGATTGTGGAAGCTGATGATACACAATCTACGGCTGAAGTAGCAGCAGCTTTCGACGTTAGCGTCAAAACAATATTGGTCCATTTGCGTCAAATTGGCAAGGTAAAAAAGCTTGACAAATGGGTGCCCCACGAACTCAATGATCGCCAGCGCGAAGTACGCGTCGAAACGTGCCTTGCACTGCTCAACAGACACACAAATGAAGGAATTTTGAACCGCATTTTTACCTGCGATGAAAAATGGATTCTGTTTGATAACCGCAAGCGCTCAGCAAGTTGGTTGGATCCTGGTTCAGCACCTAAACAATGCCCTAAACGAAAACTTACCCCTAGAAAAGTGATGGTCACTGTTTGGTGGTCTAGCGCCGTTGTGATTCATCACAGCTTCTTACCAAACGGGGTGAGCATTACTTCAGATGTGTACTGTGAAGAACTGAACACAATGATGGAGAAGCTAGCACATCTCCAACCAGCATTGGTCAATCGCTCGTCTCCGCTGCTCCTGCACGACAACGCGCGACCTCATACTGCACAGCAGACGGTCTCCAAGTTGCAAGAACTGGGGTTGGAAGCTCTCCGTCATCCGCCCTACTCACCAGACCTTGCGCCTACAGACTACTACTTTTTCCAGAATTTGGATAACTTCTTGGCGGGAAAAAAATTCAATACGCGAGAGGCAGTACAAAATGCCTTTGAAGAATTTGTTGCCTCCCGTCCAGCTGATTTCTTTAAGAAGGGCATCAATAAACTGCCACTGCGTTGGAAAAGATGCATTGATTGCATGGGTGATTACTTCGATTAATACAATTAAAAAATGCATGAAAAAAATTCGTTTAAATTTTTTCATACAAAACGGCAATTTCATAGGTAAAGACCTATTATATCAAATTCGTAGATATTATTAAGTCGACGTCGCACGGACGTAAAAATATCGCGGCGATTTTTTTTCGCGCACTGGATTTTCAACGCTCTGCTTAGCGCCGAGAGTGGAAATTCAAGTATTTTTTCGACGCGCTAGAATGAATTCTGTTATTGTTATGTTGGATTCTCAACGCTCGGCTCAACACCGAGAGTTGAAAATCCAGTGCGCGATAAAATCCAGCCGCGATATTTTTACGTCCGTGCGAACGTCAGCTAACATTATGGTTTTTTTTTCTAGAAATTATTCTTCTTGTAGCGGAATCTACATCGCCACATACGAACTACGCGTCACACTGATGTCACGCAATCCTGCATCGCGCAATTAGAGTTTACCGTGCAACTAGCATACATACAACGTCCCGACATCAACCGTCGGGCAGTTGCCCACCAGACACGACACCCGTCTGGTCGAAGGATCCTCCCTTTTCAATGAGGATGAGTAAACTTTACACCCTGTTCCTCATGCCTCTATATTCTTTAAGACATGGCTGAAAGGCCACATTAGTAGAAAGAAAAAATACTTTCTTTTTCTTTCTTCTGTTTTTACTTTACCTATACAGGGTTAAATTAAATTAGCTAGCGAAACTCCGTACACGTGATGGGTATCGATATTATAAACTTAATAAAACAAAAAAAATATTGATTATATTTTTTTTCTTTTGGGTCAACTATCGTAAGTATGTAGTGTAATTACTTGGATTATTTTTTATGTGTAAACTTTACATACGTATGATTTGATAAAACAAAGAAAAAAAAACAGATTTTTTCAAGTCATACTATAACTACACTGCTAAAGGTCGTTGACCCCAGAAAAAAAATCATCAAATCCCTTTTTTTTTGTCTTTTATCGTGTCTGCGTGGTATGCTATCACGTTTGCGGAGTTTCGCTAGCTAATTTAATTTGACTTTGTATATTTTTTCTTTTCATTAAAGGTACCTACTTATAAACTATTATTCAGATGCTGTTATATTATATTCTTTTGATTTTGTACACAGAATTATAACACTTCAACGTACTAAACATACCTACTATTTGCTTTTAAACCCTATGCCAGACTCAACTAGATATGTTATAGCGGAAGTATCACTCTCGCTGGACACGCGGCCATTAGGTCATATCCTCGCACTCGCAGACAATTGCTTGTATACTGATCTGATCCGGTTATATAAATAGAAATACTCTATTGTAACTATGTAAGATCAGGAGGAGCTCGTGGCTAAGTAATAACAGCCGCACGGGTCGATCCATCAGGATCATCTACGCTTGCCGTGGTCGGTCCGTGTATGGGTGACCACCTACCGAGACTCCTCCGTGCCTCGGAAAGCACATTAAGCCGTTGGTCCCGGCTGTCGTTACGGGTCGTCGAAGCCCGAAAGTCTGACAACCAAGGGGTATCGTATTACCCAGTTAGTGGGTTGTGGAGGTCAGATAGGCAGTCGCTCCATGTGAAATACTGGTATTCAGCTGCATCTGGTTAGACTGGAAGCCAATCCCAACATAATTGGGAAAAGGCTAGGCAGATTGATTGTAAGATCAGGGGAGTATTTCTTGATGATCTTGATGGATTTGGTTTTTCTAGGAGAAAATAGTGTACAAATGTTACCCATATTTTAACATCGGGAGAACAGGCTCTTTGTTTTTAAATATGACATTTTTAAGAAAGTATTCTTTTAAGATTTTTACTAAGTACTCATGATGTGATAGATGCGGTTCAAAAGACTGTCCATCTTTAATGGGACTGGGCAGGACATGTCTGCCACATGCCGGACAAACTGTGGGCCCAGATAGCACAGAACTGGTGCCCTGAGACAGAGAGGCGGGGACGCAGCAGGCCATGCAGGAGATGGCAGGATGAACTGGTCAGATTCCGCCAAAACTGGAAGGAGGACCGCGGGCTCGCGAACGGTGGTAGGAGTGGAGGAAGGCCTTTGCCCACGGGTGGGACATGGATAACAAATAAAAATAAAACTCATGATGTTGATCCCTTAAAAGAAACGCAGAAGAAAACTTCACTGCTGGAGATTATACTCTAAACCCCATGCGTAGTTCTCACAGTATTTTGTTTTTACCATCCATATTCGTGACACTCGAGAAAATAATTCAGGTGACTGTCATAAAAAAAAAAACTAAACCTTTCTTTTCAGGCTGGTAAAAAAACTACTAACCATAAAGACTCCTTCAAACAGGCGTGACACGCGACGCGAAAATCGCATGCGACACGCAGTGCCTTTGTGTCGCGTGCGATTTGCGTCGCGTGTTGCACCTGTTTGTAGTCCAGGAGCTTTTATTTAAGGCACACTCTGAGTAAAAGTCAAAACAAATCCAATTCAAATTATAATTACGAGTGGAACAAGCAATTTCGATAAATATTTAATGGAGCTTGCCCCTTTACTCTCTCCCTCTCTCATATGCATTGCTTACACCAAATTGTGTTTAAATATTAGATCAATTTTGCGCATCTCGGGCAGACGAATTAGAACCAGACGAGTTGAGCTTGTTTTGAGACTTTTATAGAGTTGAAACTATGTATATAAATAAAAAGAGAAGTCCTGACTGATTGACTGACTGACTGACTCATCAACGCCCAGCCCAAATCCTTGAAGCTAGAAAGCTGAAATTTTGCACAGAGGTTCCCTTTATAATGTAGACAAGGAATAAGCAAGGATTTCCCAGTAGCACGTTCCCGTGGGATATTTTCCGAAATCCACGCGGGCGAAGCCGCGCGGGAAGTGGTAGTGGTAAATTTTTGAATTTATTTGGTAATTTTGGAACTATGTACTAGGAAGTTACGTATTGCTGATTGTCATAATTGTAGATCTGATATTCGGATGTATATTTGCCTAAAGTTGAGATGTTGGCTTTTATAGAATGCACTTTTGTATCGAATAAATCCCGTGATTCCTGGATATTGAATAAAAGTCTCGCTAAAACTCAAAAACGGCTTCACCGATTTGAATAATTTTGTTTTGTTTGCTCTAATATTATTTTGGATGGTTTAAAAGAAAAAAAAAAAAATCTATAAAACAACAAGAAATTGAAATCAACAACGTCTGGCGGGTCAGCTAGTAGGATATATTTTATGTTAAAACAATAAATTTTGGGCGGAAACAAGTATTTAATAAATAAAAATAACAGAGTGAATACTTGCATATACAGGGTTAGTTTACAATGATCAGCCAAATTTTCACAGGGTGTTCTACCCATGATTATGAACAACTTTCACTATGGGACCAACTTTGAAATCACAAAAAAAAATCTGCTGTTTCATACATTTTGGTCGAGTAGGTATTGAATTTTTGTATGAAACGGCTGTTTTTTTTTGTGATTTTAAAGTTGGTCCCATAGTAAAAGTTGTTCATATTCACGGGTAGAACAGTCTGTGTGTGAAAATTTGGCTGGTTATTGAAAACTAACCCTGTATAAGTAGAAAGATGTAATTATTTATCTACCGAAGAACCTTTTCTATTTCGTATCAAAAGAAAAACGGCGCCCTAAACAAGAACTCCACTTCCACATATTATTAAAAGACACAATTACCTTGTAACTATCATACAAATAAGCAAACGGCAGTCTTTTCTTTTGCTCTTCTTTTTCTTAGCATGTCAATCTATATACAAGGTCATGTGTGTGTGTGGTTGTTGGTAATACTCCAACAACCTCTTAAGGGGTCATTGTACTCATCATCATGAACAACTTTTACTTGGGACCAAACCTGAAATCGCGGAAAAAATGAGCTGTTCAGTACATTTATCTACATCAAACTCGTCAAAATGTAGCAAGCATTTGATTTTTTTTTCGCGATTTCAGGTTTGGTCCCATATTATAAGTTGTCCATAATAATAAGTACAATGACCCCTTAAGAGATTGTTGGTGTTTTACCAATAACCTTGTATGTCAACCAAGAATTTGGCTACGAGCTTGGCACCTTCAGTAGCGTCCATCAGCTCCGGCAACGTGCAAGGAACAGGACACGCTGGACACGACATCAAGTGCTCCACTGTTTGTGGAACAACACCACATTTACACTCCAGGGCTGAATCATTTCAATACCGTGGCCCTGGCACGGGCGACTGAAGGAAAACCGGTGGGTTTTAGTCAGTAAAAGTCTGACACGCCCTCCCGCTCCGCCCAGAGGCGGAGGGCGGCGGTGGGGGTTATCTGGATATCTCAAGATAATGCTATCAACTTGAAATTTGGAATAGTTTTAGTTGACGTTTGCCCAACTATTTTGCAAATAAAAAGATTTTTTTTTTGCAACAGGGACTGAAAGGGTGTCTTAAAAATTCAAAGTAGGCACGTGGGGTATCATATGAAAGAGCGCTATTTGCACATTCTCAAACATTTTTTTCTTTTTTTTAGGCCGCATAGTTTTCGACTCTTGATGAGAAATGTAATAAAAATACCGTTCTTACCCCTTATCTCAGAAGTTTGCATAGAGAAAAATCTGAAATTATTCTATGTGATAGAAGTTTATGTAACGATTATAGGAAAAATAAAACGATGTCTCTAAATAGCACACTTTTTCAGAAATCATCAACAAAAATTACATACGGCACGGGACCCGCGGTGCGCGAGTCCGATTCGCTCTTGACTGGTTTTTTTCATTGTACGCACATAACACTAAAAAGTGACGATCAATACTCGGTGCGTTTGAGCAGTTTGAGCCACAAAATGTAGCTCGGTATCGCTTTTAGTGACCACGGGAACCACGACTAGTGGCCATGCAGTTATTGTATTTATTACATAATTTAATCGAGATTGTATAATTATCGTTCAGAATTAATGTCTAGGTGATAAAACATTAGGTCATTAACAATAGGTAGGTATAATCAATGTATCTAGATAATGTTAGTTCCAGATAACCACGTTCCGCTTCCCTGATGTGTCTCTCTCTACTTGGTTCAATTTAATTCTAGAGCTAAGATATGGTCTTAAAATAGCCTTGTGTGTCCTTAACTGTAGGTACTCATTATGATTGCTATTAGGTGGACAGTAGTGTACCTACACTTGATTGCACTTTAACCGCGATTAGGGTTGTACAATCAGGGAAATTAATTGTTATAAAATTGACACACTACGCCAATTTACCATTGTATAACCATTTCATACAACTGTCAAAGAACGACAGTTATGATTTGAATATACGGGCAATTTAAGTTGGTAGACAATTTTAGTTGGTAGACAATATAAGTTTGTAGACAATTTGAGTTGGTAGACAATTTGCGTTGGTAGACAATTTAAGTTGGTAGACAATTTGAGTTGGTAGTCAATTTAAGTTGGTTGAAAATTTGATGGAACACTTGCATGTTCTGCAGAATTAATTTTTAGAAAAGTCATCATTGGCAAAAAAATAGTTATTGCCACAAATTATTCGTTTCTTCAAAAAAAAAAAAATATCTTTAAAACCTTCTAGAAAATAAAACAATAATTAGGTTGAATTCCTCAACAACCAGATAATAATTAATAACATTTAATCAGTCCTCATCTATCTATTAAGCATTAATCAGAATTTGAGACGTGATTCATTAATTGTAGATAAACTTGATTAATTATAATTATCTTTAAGTTTTGGACAATTCAAGGAATTTATTACTTACGCAATAATGATGAAGTGAAAATGATAATGACTTAACAATAATTAACACTTTTTAGGGTTCCGCACTCGAAGGGTAGGGTAGGGCGGGGCTAATAGTCCCAATTTTCACTCTAAGACCCATAAGTCTCAAAATCAAGTACTTACTGTCAAAAAAATATGTTGTATGGAACCTTACACAATTCAGCTTAACACTCAAATAGTCAGAAGTGTGAATATTCATTTGATTTCCGAAAACTTTAGTAACAAATGCAAAATGGAATTCTGTACTTTTTACCCCGCTCTCGGGGTAAAAAGTCCACGGTTTGGGGTAAGAAGTCCATACACCCTAATGGCTAGCTAATTAGGTATTTATGGTCATTTATTAGGGTAAATCAAAATGCATTATTTTAAAATCAATATTTAATAATATTTCTATTTATTAAAATATCAATATAATCAACATAATCTTAATAATTAAGTATAATCAACATAAAATTCCAACTTAAAAACAATTAAACAAAACGAATTAAACAAATTAAAAACAATTAATTATAAACAGTCACAAAATCAGTAATTTGTTATAATGGCAGTAATTTCAAATCTTAATTTATAATCAGCTATTTGGAATCTGCCTAATCTTCATCGCTATCGCAATTAAGACAGATAAAGTTCAAATTTGAATTAAAACACACACATCGTTCATGTGCCCAACCTTTGCAAATTGAACATTGAATCCACTGCTCTCCTGACTTGCTTTCTGAATAAGATTCGCAGCATATAATGCAAAAATACTCTTCATCATCAGAGGAAGGTAACGGGCTATTTTCTTTTAAAATTTTCTTCTTTACTGTCATTTTCTTCTTATTTTCTTTAGTTTTTCTAATTTTAGTGTTTGAGGTTTTACGGGGTCCGGCTTTGGGCAGAGGTAGAACGGCTATAGGGGAAAATGCTGCTTTAGATGTTGAAGGTTGAGGAGATATTGCTCTTTGTTGTTGTATGCTCGATTGTGCTGGCTGAGTTTGCCCTATATGACTCGATTGTGCAAGCTGAGTTTCCTCAGACTCATTTATAAGTGGAGGTATATTTTCAGTGTTATTAACATCACTGGGACGATCTGTAACATTACTTGGAGCGTAGTCTGCATCTGTGAATATTTCGCGATTAAATGGAGAAACACCTGATGCCTTAAACCCTTTGATAATATTAACAGGTGAAAGAGCCATGGGCAATGCAGTGCGGACCAGTGACGGGATGTCATATATTGACATGGTTTTTCCTGCATTATTTCTCATCCATGAATCTTGAGCTCCAGACAAATAAGTCTTGAACGGACCAAAAACAGACACATCGAGAGGCTGTAACTTGTGTGAGCAGTGGCGAGAAAAAGATAGCATAACTACACCGTTTTCCTTTGCCAAATCGAGGGTCTTGACACACAAATGTGAAGAATGATTATCCAGTAGAAGAAGAATCCGAGTGTCTTTTGAAGGTCTTACATGGCGGATAAAATGTTGAATGAAGCAATAAAACTCTTCATCTGTGATCCACCCACTTGGATTTGCTTTTCCAATACAGTCTGGAGGACCATCACGAACGAAGTGATCATGATAATTTTTTCTCGGAAAGATAAACATTGGAGGAATGTGAGAGCCTGTAGCCGAGACTGCTACTACAACAGTGACATTAGTGCCTCTTTCTCCAGATGTAACAGAGCCAACGTTACGTTTGCCTTTTGCAGCAACTATTTTAGAAGGTTTTAATACAGTTGAAACCCCAGTTTCATCAACATTCCAGATAGAAGAGGCTTGAAATTTATACCTGTCTATAACTTCAGCTAATTTTTCGAAATAGTTTTGAACGTTGGTACGGTTGAATGAAGTGGCTCTACTGAGACTCGTAGCTTCGGGTTTTCGGATAGACAAAGAAGAGTTTCTTTTTAGATAAGCAGTCATCCAGTCTTTACCCGCCATTTTTTTTTCTTGCCAGGAATCGGGTACAGCAATTGAGAACTTAATAGCACAATCGTAAGCTAAGCGACGCACCTCTTTAGGCCCCAGACCATGAAACATTTGAGCAAGCATAAGCAAATAATCGCATAAACTCTTCTCTTGATCCTTAGTAAAAACTTGCCGTGTAGGAAGGTATCCAAAACAGATGTTACCTGGGTCTTTCTTCAATCGTGCAATAAACCTTTTAAGAGAATTCCTGCAGATGTCGTAATCTTTCGCAGCTTGGCATAGTTTCTTCTCACCTTTATTGACCTCATCCGCAGCCAATTTCATAATATGCAGTGGCGTAGTCCCTCTATCTGTCCTTCTTTTATAATTACGCATTCTATAAAATAAAAAATACACTGTTTATTAAACATATCACTGCAATAAAACATATGGGGTAAAAAGTCCTCTCGCGGGGCAAGAAGTCCCATCGGTGTACTTCTTGCCCCATACCTACGTCCAGTGATTTGCAAGGTTATAAAATAAAAACGGTTAACAACAAGAACATTTCATTACCATGCATTACTTACGGATACAATAAGACTGTAATATGAACTTACCTTAATCTTTTCTTTACATTCAGTGTGGATCTATAAAAGAAACGAGAACAAACACTTTTTTTACTTTTGGGCGCGAAAAAATTCCGATAGCCGTGTTACTCGCATACGCGCTCCGCGACGACTGGCGGCTCGCGGCTTCGTCGTCGCCCCTCACCCCGCTCCAGATCACGTAGACTGTCTGTTTCTAGCGCGGTTAGATACCGTGATATGTATGTTGGGACTTCTTACCCGCCGGACTTCTAGCCCCGCCCTACCCTACCCAAACGGTACCCTATTACTGTCTCCGTCCGTCCGTCCACCGTCCGTCTGTCTGTCAGCGGGCTGTATCTCGTGAACACAGATGGTGTATTTCTATTGCCAACAACAAATAATAAAAATAATATAAAGTTAAAAATTAAAGAGGCTTTTGAAATATATTTTTTCTAAAACACAGAATACATAATAGTACAACAGAAGATTCACTCCGCAAAATCATTTAAATAAATAGCGACTCTTGCTACGACACAATAAAGTGCAATTCAGGTCTTGCCTGAATTAAATTAATTTAATTTAATTTTTATCTAATGTACAAAGGCTCGAACTCTGGCCTGGTACAGAAGAAGTGCTGGCAAAATCCAATCACTCTTTGCCTGATCTGTGAATCGAACCCAGGCCAGGCAGTCATGGCCTGCCTTTGTGCTGTTTCTGAAGTACCAATAACGCGTAAGTTTGTAGGATAATATTAGATTAGGCCAAGTACAGAAATCATCGAACTTAATCACCTTCTGCGGTGAATTATCAGCTTTAAAAGTGTTGTGAACCAATAAGTATCAATGTTGATAAGGAGAGATTCATGGACTTCGATTGAAAGTTGATTATGTTCGATTCGTGTAGGTATTAGTAGATACCTAAATACAGTCCGCGCGGCCTAAGCTGAGCTTTGCATTTGTGTGAGTGCACATAGATAGTGTAGGTGTGACGTCGGCCTAGAGCGTGACGCGTCCTTTGCTTGGTTTAAAACCGGTTTATACCGCTTTTTGGTAATCGGCTTTTGTTCTTTTATTTTGGTGATCACTCACACAAATGCAAAGCTCAGCTTAGGCCTCGCGGACTGTACCTGCGCTTGTACTTTTTTTTTTAGCCTGTACTGTCCCACTGCTGCTAGACGAGCTCGTGGCTAAGTAACTACAGCCACAAGGGTCGATCAATCAGGTTAAACTACGCTTACCGGGGTTGGTCAGTGGATAACTGATCAACTTTATTGTATGTGCACTTGTGCAGTTATAAAGGGTGACTGGTAATTAGTGAACACATGATTGTACTCATGATAACAAACAACTTTTGCCATGGCATCAAACCTGAAATCGCGGAGAAAAAATCAGCTGTTCCTTACATTTATGTTCGCATAACTCGTCAAAATGTAGGGAGCAGCCGATTTTTGTTTTCGCGATTTCAGGTTTGGTCCCATAGTAAAAGTTGTTTGTTATTAGGAGTACAATCATGTGTTTAAGTATCGGACACTAATTACCAGTCACCATATATATAAAGGCTTTAGCCAAATTTTGCGTAATTTGGCGCTTCTTGTCGAGGTCTTCAAGACGATTTGTTTCATAGCGTTCAGTTGTTTTGTAGTTTGCAGTGCGCTAACTTTCTTGGTTTCGAGTTTTTTATGAATAGACCATGTCGTGGTGAAGATAAAGTATGTATTAGATAGTCAACATGGGCAGACTACTTTGAATGTGCCAGATGTCGTACATTTAGCTAAGTAAAACCACTCCTGGAGTATCACAGAGTATGGTAAGCTGATTTACGGCTGATGATTATAACTATTCGTATTCCATTGAAGAATATAGGATTGAAAATGGATGCATACATAAGGGATCTTTTCCACCAGAGATGTGCTATGGAACATTGCTATGTATGCGTTTGAGATTCTGCCAAACATATTCATTGGTCCACATAGCATAGCACTGGTGGAAACTGATTCAACTAAGATGCGTGCTATGGATGGTCGCGAGTGGTGTAGCTTCCCTATTGTCGATACGTCGCATAGCTCGAGCTGCGCATCTTCCTCGGACAGCTATCTGGCGGCGGCACTTTTTCATAGCACATCTTACTCGCTCCGCTACATAGCTTGCTTCAGTGGAAACGGTCACACAGTTTCGTAGCTTAGTTTTACATTCTCGCAGCATAGCTGCATAGCACATCTCTGGTTTTAAAGCACCCTATTAGTGGGGAAATTACCCGGTTGTTTAAAGCGACAGAAATGGAAGGTAGATGAGTGTTAAAACAACAAACTCTTCATTCTTCAGATAGCTATGCTCTCGAAAATTAGTACGTAATGTTATAGAAATAAAATACATAATTAATTTCTATTAATTTGTCATATATTTTCATAACTATGATTACTATGATATTGATACTGTACAGATTTTTTTAAACTTAATAGTAACACATTATCACTTATCAGTATCACACACTCGTTTTCCAATCGTACACTTTTCACAGCCGATTATGTAATTATTCATAAACAAAAAACCGTACTTTTTTATTTATCGTTGTAATAGTTGTTGAAATAATAATAGGTATCAATTATTTACAAAATAAATATATATAAGCAAATATTTACAACTGAAATAACGAAAATATCAACTATTTTCGAACTAAACAAAGCTGTTACGATTACAATTCATTTACATTTATGATTTCACTTACTTATACGTCACAAACATCGAATAAATCTATTAATACAATTAAAATAATTATAATACCAATAAATCATATTTATTGGAGTAATATTATATTGCATTGTGATAATCCTATGTCTAAGATAACTTTACTAATAGAGATATAATTTAATATTCTGATAAAGGATTAACTATTAAATGACGTTGAGCAGAATCACTTTATGATGGGTGACCGCTAGCTATTTCGTACATGAATAAGATGGTGCAAAGTAAATAATTATACCCGATCATATTACTTTGAGAAATGTCATAATATTTTTAGTAAATTATTTAATAATATTATGTTGCGTAAAATATTGCGAATTGGGCATTTAGCTCAGTTACATGGGACCAATGATAGGATAAAAAAATCATCATCCATTAAATAATCTGCAGGAATTTAAAGGTTTCTACTCTTCACGTGTCCAATCATGAGCTATATTTTTGCACGCGATATATGTATATCAAAATGTGATAAGGACTAATTAAACTTCAATTCGATACAATCTAAATTAAATATTCTGAATGGCAATGAAACTAGGTTTCTTTGCGGATTATTATCTTTTCTATCATAATTCTTTGAAAAACTCACTTGATATAAGAATTGCAATTGGAAAATTATGAATTAAAGTTACTATTGGTCAAATAATTCGTCAATGTATGCTAATATTACAGAGAGGTGACATTTGTGAGTTTGTATGTATACGTAATCTTCGGAACTACTGACCCGATTCCGAAAATTTTTTCACTAATGGCACAGAATACATAATAGTACATCGGAATGCTAACGGGAAGATATAGTATTACCACAGGTATTACCGAGTGTCATCCTACTAATATTTGATATGTGAAAGATTGTATGTTTAGATATTTGTTATTCAATCACGCAAAAACGGCTGAACGGATTTGGATGAAATTTGGCACACAGATAGTCTATAACCTGGATAAACATATAGAATACTTTTTATCCCGGTAGTAGGTTCTCGTGGGATAATTTCTGACATCCACGCGGGCGAAGCCGCAGGCAAAAGCTAGTAGAATATATTTTATGTAAAAACAAAAATTTCACGCGGACTAAGTCGCGGGCAGCTCGAAGTTACTAAATACTAGCTTCAACCCGTGACTTCGTCCGCGTGCAATAAAAATAACCTCTTTATAATATTAGTAGGTACCATAGATATAGAATTTCTATGGTAGGTACCTTTATATAGAACCCGGAGTACGATCATGGATATTATCACAAAGGATATTCTATTTCAGTACTACGTCATAATAGCGCAACGCGCAAATAATCCGTAATTAAAAACTAATTTAATTTTTATTTCATATTAAATCGCGTGACAATCACAAAATGTGATCACATAATCTTACGTCTCAAATATTTTATCAACACGTGCAGTAAGCGAGATTAGTTAAACAATCTATATTGCTGATGACTAGAAATCGGCGATAATACATATTATTTAATATATATGACGGTCATATCTTTTGTGGACATTATTAGCGAAGAATTATGACTACGTATTAATAATAGCTAAAGTTATATCTTCGACTGGATCTAGCTAAAGATAAAAGTATCCGCATGGAATGAAATGGTGAAAATTTATTGTCATTATCCATTATCACCGATTGACAATAATTGATTACATATTTATTTAATTATAGATTTTATAGAAGAAACTATAATATTACAATAATTTAAGCCAAAAGCATAAGAATATGCCTTTGGCTGAATATCTTTTGAGAACTTCGTCTTTCTAATGCACCGTTTACGTACGACATTAAAATTCTTAAAATCGCTGCACATTAAATGATTGCAGACCTCCTTACCAATTAGATAGGAATATGGCACATACAAACTAATAGTTTTATCATGAAGAAATAGAAGTCAGCTACATACCGAAAAACATCACTTTTGGCATCCTAATAAATTACTAAAATCTTATTTGGCAGTTCCTACAATTTTGTCATTACTCTAAATTATACCATCTCCAAATGGGCACTTTCCGCCAGACGAATTAAAAAAAAATCTAACAGAATTTCTGTAAATTTCTCAGTTGGATCATGTAGCCCAGAACTTCTGGTGGTGCTGAAGTAGCCCTTTAAGAGTCCAAAATCTAATTATGCCATCTTCACGCACTTTTTGATGCTTTCTCCAAATAGTTTTCGCTTGATGTTCAAGACGGCACCAACACCCTTGTTGACTCCTGCAGTCAGAGTCGTGGTGAGGCACGAAAGAAGGCTGATCAAGGTGCCAGGGACTGTTGGCGCAAAGATCGAGGCAGCCGAGGCTATGGAGCGGTAGACCACTCTGTTGTTGGGTGCCTGAAGACTCCTGAAGTTGTAGTCACCACCCACGTCCACATTGGTAAACATTTTGTACTAGAGGAAGAAAAAGAGATTGAGTTTTGTTTGCTACTCGTTTGGAGTGTTGTTTAATTTTATAGCTCGATGGACTGTATGCAAGGCAGTGGATCTTTCCCGTAAGTTATACACTGCCTTTGATTTGAGCAATAATAATAATAAAGAAGCATAAGTTCTGCTTTTTTCAGCCCAGCTGTTCCAGAAAGAATGGGTACTTTGACAAGAGAGCTATTTACGTCGTTAGTTATGAATATCCTTCAATTAAATGAATCCTTACTTGTTCTGAAGTGATGAAGACCGGTTTATCCATGACGATCCAGGTGACGACTTCCTGACAGTTAGGAGTGGTGAGAGACCCGTGGTACGAGTAGTAGGATTGAGGCTCATAGCTCAGCAGACGCCTGTTAAAAAAGAAGAGGTATTGAAAATATTTTGGGTGAAAATAGCCTCTACTAGTATCGATACCGAAATAGCCGTCCTATGCTGGGTGTCAGCCCCGCTGCCACCTTGCTATCTGCCTATTGGACCGTAATAAAGTCCATGTTGATTCGAGAAAAGAATAAGATTGGGAAGGCTTTATTTTTCTATAGTCTGTGCTGTGCCCTGACTTAAGAGTTGTAAGTCGAATCCAAGCAAGTGTTTTATTTTGTGTAAATAATTTCATCACCACTGCTCTCAAAAACGGCGAAGGAAAACATCATGAGGAAAGCGGCATGTCTTAGAACTAACAATTCGAAGACATGTGACATACTCGTATACCAACCCGCACAGGGAACATTATAGGCTGACTATTATAGTCTGTCCTTGACATTGCATTGAAGTTCTTAACCGCAACTAACACTGCCTGCTATTGTTCTCGCTAGGTTTCGTCACCCTTTAGCCCTTACAATAATAATTAGTTCCACAATTGTCTTCCTTCCCTTAATAAGTTTGAAGTAGTAGATAGTGGAACGAATTTTGTACCTTTTTAAGAAGGTCATTAGACATTTTTCATTATCAACTGGAGTACTTAATTCGTGATCAGGTGTTGGATCATGATTTTCAGAAGCCTGCATTTGATGTACTGTAATTGTCAAAGATGTGAAAGGTCGGACTAGAAAAAAAGAAGGACTCCGCGCCATGCATATCGAAAGCGAAGCACAGTAAGTATGTGCCGGACCGTTTGTACAAACATGCCTCACGCACACATTTACATCATAGTATGCCGCCATTACGTGATACGACGGCGTCATTGACAATTCACGCACATATAGATCGGTACTGCTTCATTTTCGATACGCGTGGCGCGAGTCCTTCTTTTTTTTCTAATCCGTGGGTCGGAATTATATTTTTGAATTTTTCTTGTGTCTAGGCCAAGTCTAGGCAGATACTGTGAAACAGGCCTATATTTATTATTTCAAAGCGTGTACTTACGTGATATCAACTTTATGGCTCTCGGTCTGGTTTTGGGCGCTGTTGGTGATGTAGGGCACAAATGGCATCAGCTGCTCAAGAGCGTGCTTGCTCTCGTACAATCGGTTTACCTACAATGAAAAAAAGTATGTAAGATTTAACAAAACCGATGAAATATTACTATCCTATAGAAGCCAAGCATATAATGAGGATGAAATATTTGCTCGTAAATGACGTATTGCAGTACGCAATCCTCTTATTCAGAGCTTGGCAGTTCCGCACAGATTTCATTACAATATTTTCTTTCTTCGTGTCTGTGTTCTCTGAGAATAGGTTCAGACAGAAGTTACATATCACATAGGTAGTTGAAAAACATGATAATTACGGCTATGAAAGTGAGATGTCCGCTAGAGAGGCACGTATGAAAGAAAGGAGAGAGTAAAAAAATCTAATAGAAGTTTTCTACTTACCACATAGAACACACCGATGACAGCCAATCCATCAGACCTCTGCATGGCCTCGTCCAAAGTCAGACCAGTCTTGATGTGGACCATGTGGATTTCCAGAGGATACCTATGACAAAAACCGTTAGTAAAATCAGAACTTTTTATGATACTGTGTGGCACACGAGCAGGCGCTTCTGATGGTAAGAGGTCAGATAGTCATTGCCACGTATAAAAAAAATCAGAATATTTAATTAAAAATAAAATAAATATAAATATGTTTGGACATATCACACAACGCCATCTAGCCCCAAGCTAAGCAACCTAATGCTTGTGTTATGGTAACGAGATGGCTGATAAACTACTTATATACATTTTTTTTTTGTAAATACATACATATTATAGATAGAAAAACACCCAGACTCGGAACAAATACTTGTAGGTCGTACAAATATTTGTTCCGTGCGGGAATCGAACCCGCGACATGCTGCGCAGCAGTCAATCGCTCAACCACTGCGCCAACCGTGTCGTCAAGTAACATAGTTACTTGAATTAAATATTTTGATTTTTTTTATGATGCCTCTGGTTTATAAAATAGGAACACACATAATTACATTCATTAAAATTACATACAATTAAAATGTAATTCAAATTTGATCATAGCTAAGTGTGGACCTGCAATGTGGTTTTTATATGGCGCTGAAACGTGATGCATTAAAAGCCGCGAAAGCAGTAAGATCGATGCTTTCAAGATGTGGTGTTGGCGGAGGCTACTTCGTATACCTTGGACCAACATGAGAACAAATAATTCCATACTGGAGGAACTCTACATCACCAAGCGGCTATCTACAATTTGCCAGGAGCGTGCCCTTAACTTTTTTGGACATATTATGTGTTATGACATATTACACTTAAGCATGGTCTGGAAAGGCTCATGATACTGGGCCAGGTGGAAGGAAAACGCGCTCAAGGCAGAGCACCGGAAGGATGGTGCTGTTGAAGGCAGAATTTACCGGTGGTCCACGCTGCAGAAGCCCGCATAGCTTGGAGACGCATCGTATATGGTCGCGATCCTCAGCATTGACGGAACGATGAAGAAGAAGGTGCAGACAACACACGAGTGATACACACTAGAGACAACCTTGAATTGTCTCGTGTGCCAGTAAAAAAAAAGTAGGCCCGAAAAAAAGAAAAAATTCTTCTTTTGGCTACATGTCGTAAAATTTATATCTTGCTAAGTATTGTTACCTCCTTATGTATTGTATATTTGTTTGTTGAAGAAACAAGTAGCTCATTTCTTTTATTTCGTGTTTACATACTTTAAAGTTTTTATCTGATTAGGTAGAAAAACAAAATAAAAACTTATTAGATGATTTAACATTTCTCTTGGTTTTTCTTTTGTTTGGTTGATAAATTCAAGTCTTTATAGGATTGCATAAAAAAAATCTGTTTAGAAATACTACCTCATTCAATTGTCAGAATTTGCGCGTAAGCAAACAATTCTTTGTTGTACGGTCAGCAACATAAGTCGATTAACATTGCTGCTTTTTTACACATCATGTAAATTAATACAAAATTATTTGATTATCTCCTTTTTTCCTAAAATACCTAAGAGTCTAGTAGATCTTTAAATTTTACTTCTGTTCCGATTTTAATTGCTCAATATTTAAGATTTAAAAAAGTGTAGTGATAATCGGCTTTTGTTGCTGACTGTACCTCTCTCGACGGTGGAAAGAAACCAGCAGTAACTTCTACATCACAAAATTAGGGAACAAATAGATGTCACTCACACGCCGCACAGTATACAGCTAATCCTTACACAAACGCTGCTGATACCCACTTATCACAGGTGACATAATATTGTACGATTTGATTTGTACAAAGATTACAGTATTTTGGACAGGTTTGTGACGATTTACATTCCTTTTCAATACACTTCCTCGAAAACTGGTTCATATCGCACTACGATTAGGTTCACAATGCAATGTATTTCACACGGGTGCGATTTTTACCCGACTACGGCGAAGCGAAAAGGAGGGTTATAATTTTGACCGGTATGTATGTATGTTCATATGTTCATCTGTGCCCTCATAACTTCTAAACTGCTTATCATAATTTAACAAATGAAGTATCATTAAAAATGTCTTGATCGTCCGCTGGTTATAGGCTATGTGACGTCACATTGAATTGAATATGGCGTCCTCTAGAGGATATAAAGTGATGAACTAAAAAAAAAATGTTGTTTAATCATGCCGTATTGGGTATCAAATGAAAGAATTTAATTAGCACATTTCAAAAATATATATATTGTTAGCTATTGCTCGCGGGTTTGCTTGCACGCACCCGATAATTGGGAATAATTTCTATAAAATTACGCCTCAGATGTGAGCCAAACATATTTTCACATCAAACCTACCTAAAATACATGTATAATAATTATTATTCTTTAAAAATGTAAAGTGGTTCTGCAAATACTTTATCACGGAATTATAAGGAACACCAAAATAATTTAAATAAAAAATAAGTTTAAAAACGAAAACCCGACTATAAAAAAACACGCTCTAAAAAGTATGAAACAAGAAAATATTCTCATCTGAAATTAGAAAAAGACAGACAAATTAAAAATCCGGAGTCACTCGTCATGTTATGGAAATCGAACCGATTACGTGTGACTCCGGATTTTTAATTTGTCTGTCTTTTTCTAATTTCAGATGAAAATATTTTCTTGTTTTAGTTTTTAAACTTATTTTTTATTCATTTTCTAACACGTGTACGGGAATAAAAATTGCCACAGATAACTTATACCTATACTTAGTCCAAATTGGTTCAATGCCTCTTTTCACATCGTCTCACGCCAGTTTCATTTTGGCACTTGCCGGTGCCAACTGCCAAAATGAAACTGGCGCGAGACGGTCCTCTCTATTCGGAGGTGAATGTTTTTTTTTAATCTCGGCAACGAGATATGCGTCTTTACGGCGTTGATATGTTTTGAATATTTAAATAATGTTTATAAATAGAATATCATCAAAAACCATGATTATTACAATAAAAAAACGTTTATGTATAAATTAACTTTTATTTGTGTTCTAAACTCAAAAATATTTGAATTTTCTATTTTTCATATTAGGCTATTTATCGGCTTTATATATATATCGGAAGCAAAGGTTTGCTTCTCCTTCAACCTGGCGAAAGCAAAACGCGGAAAAAAAAGAAAATTTAAATCATAGTTTCTTAATAATTCATGACAAAAATATTTTTCGTTATTTTATTTTATTTCTTCAAAAGTGTATTGAAAAACGTCGTTTGATACACGTGGACATTTGTTATTGCAGTTCTCGCCTCCAAAACAACCTCGCCTACGGCTCGGGTGTTAATTCCGCCTCAAATGCAATAACAAACATTCTCCACTTGTATCAAAATGTACTATTGTCACACCTTTTGTCATGTGTTGACATGAGAGAAGGTGTGACTGTTGGTGATAAGGCAGTCAGAAATGTTGGCTGACTGCCCCATTGCAGAGTGCCGTATAAACTTAAATTCTGTATCATCATTCATTGGCAGTTTTTCAGCATAGAAGTGTTGCCGCGTGGATGTCAATACTTTCTCTATTTGAATCAGATTTTGTTCACAATTTCATGGGTTTTAATTTTTTTGCCCGGAACCAAATACTTTTTCTAAAATAAAAGCCTAGCCTTACTCCTTAGGACATCAGCTATCTGCTAGTGAAAGTCCCGTCAAAACAGGCCCAGCCATTTCGGAGATTATGCGGAACAAGCAGACAGACAGACAAAAAAAATTAAAATTGTTTTCTTGTTTTACGTACCGAATATATTTTCAAATGCATTTATTAAAAAGCTGTTATTTTGACATTACGAACAGATACTTAAATTTAGGTCAGATAGGGAGTCGCTACATGTAAAATACTGGTATTTAGTTGCATTTGGTTAGACTAGAAGCCAAACCCAACATAGTTACGAAAATGCAGATGATAATGACTACCGATTTTGTGGGAGTCTATAAGAAATCCATCACGACTGACAGCGTTTTGAAAGAAACGGCCTGCACACTCTGCACAATCTACCTCATTACCAACTTTGCTGACTTAATCCTTTTAGCGTGACATAACCGTTTCTCATAAAGCTCGACAAGACGGAAACACTTCTTGTAAGTATGTACATATTTCTTTAAAGGGGATGCGCTAAGCTAGCCCGCGAAATTCTAATTTTCTTACGTTTTTTGCAATTTGCAGTTCAGTGTCACGTTGTATGTTGATTAAAATATGATTCGCGGCCGAAACTAACATGGCTTTACGGAATTATAATCATTAGAATCAGCAATACAACTCCGTAAGTAAGAATTGGCCTCAAATCTCATGATTTCATGAAATAGTCATTCAATAGGGTAATATGAACTTAGAGAGTTGTATTAATGATTTTCATGAATAATAATATATAAAATAAATATTTGATACAGCCGCGAATCATATTTAGATCAACATAAAAACTAATACTGACTTGCAAAGTGTAAAAAACGTAAGAAATTTTGCATTTCGCGGGCTACGCCGGCGCATATCGTAATATTTAAAAATATAGCTGAAGTTAAAATCTATCTTTATCTGCTATTTTAATTGTAACATTATCTATTACATTATAATTTAAAAGAAACAATGTACAAATCTTGCATTTAATTTATATCAAAAATATCTAGTATAATTACTTAATATTATTATCGGTTATTTTTATCGTAAAACCAAGGTTTTTAATGACAGTCCATACAGGTGAATGCACGGGTAATTTTATTACTTAATAATTATCGCAGATTATTATATGTATACGTAGGAGAAGTGGTGCCCTAGTGGTAATGGCGCCGACTTTCGAGTCGTGGGTTCGAACCCAGGCAGGCGCTTTACTTTGTGTAAATAATTTCATCACCACTGCTCTCAAAACGGTGAAGGTAAACATCGTGAGGAAACCGCATATCCTAGAACCAAAAATTTGAAGACTTGTGACATCTACCAACCCGCACTGGCCCGCGTGGTGGATTACAGCCCACTCCCTCTCAAAGAGAGAAGGCTGATTATGCTATTGAATACGTCGTAAATACGTTATTTTGACTGTCTGCTTACAAAATAAACAATAAAGCTAGGCGCAGACTGAGTCGAGACCGCCAGACCATCACTTTATGTAAATAATGATAGCGCGCACACTCGCCACTAAACAAACAGTCTGTCAGTCAGATGGCAAAATCTAGTTTTACTATCTCTCTACGGCGCACGGCGTTCTACTCCTGATGCCGCGGCCACATTATACGTCAACTTCAATGCCCCATCACGGTAGTTAAATTCGGTCAAGATTCGGTCAAATTATCGTGGTAAGTGGTGGCTACACCTACGGTTATCGCCCTTCTATGTGATAATCAACGGCACATCCCGTATAATGTGGCCCCGGCATGACAGAAGAGTTTCGTCTTGTCAAAACACAAGATGAATATACTGTGTCATTGTGTCTATGGCCGTGTCTCCTGCGCGTGTTTTTTCGAATCATTACACAAAAAACCTTACACATAAACATTTGTTTTCATACACAAGCTGTCTCCTGCTTATTAAAATATTTTTAGATTAATGTGTTTCATTTTGTGTAGATGCTATCAGTGTTAGCAAATTATAGACTCAATATCGAGGAGAAGAC
The DNA here is from genome assembly GCA_946251885.1 of Cosmia pyralina. NCBI lineage: Eukaryota > Metazoa > Arthropoda > Insecta > Lepidoptera > Noctuidae > Cosmia > Cosmia pyralina. The sequence goes on from OX276351.1 coordinate 25,392,139, forward strand.
ACAGATTTCGAGTCAAACCGTATTTACAACTTCGAAATTTTGACATTTACCACGAGCTACGGATTCATGTTCACAACTATTTACAAGACAATAAATTCACAAGATAGTATAACCTCAAAACCTGTGTTGACTGACTGTGACAGTTGTGCGCGATGCGGGCGGGCGGTTGAAAATGAAACAAACCCTTCCCCTCTTCAACCGCGCGGGGAATGTTTTCCATGTAGCTCGTTTCGAAAAAACACGAGCAGGAGACACGACTTTACGTAGATAGATGAAATGTTTTGTTTCGACTGTTTTTAAAGAAGAGCTAAACGCATTCATTTGTTTCTTTTATAAAGTCCGTAGTTTATACTACAATAGCATTAGATAATCGATTAAATAGGTTGTCTAAGTAATAAATTAAATAACGATCAATTGACCTAATAAATAAATTGTAAGCAATAAAAGACAAACAATTAGGTACAACATTGAAACCTAACAACGGCTTGCACAAATAACTGAATTGCAAAATTGTATTGAATGACTAGGGTTACAGAAAATAGGGGAGGTACGATCAGTAAATGCAAAGTCACGTACTGGCATCGTTAGTAGAGAAAAGGGCTGGGGTAAACGGGGAATGAAAAGGCGCGAAATGGGAAAGGTCACCCTTTCAGCTCAGAATTCTGAAAAGATACAGGCAAGTAAAAGAGCTTTAAAAAACTCGTAAAGCAAAGGTTTTGCTCAGAGCACGCTCAGAGGAACGATTCCCTTTCATTCAAATATGGAATTGGTTAGCTTTTTAAATATTTTGCAACCTTGTGAAAGTGAGTGCAGTGGGTTACTTTGAATAGAAATTTAAGCTATCTATTTGATCACTTCTTTTACCTTGTCGATGACAGTCTAAATTGAGTCGACTCAGAACTTGGCTAAGTATTTGGGGTACCTACTTAATATTATCAAACAAAAATATTATCCGCAAAATTTCTAGTAATAGTTTTTTTCTAGTAATTCATATCCTCGGTCCACGGCACAGAGAAATTAATCAGGAAAATCCTAGCCTCCACACTGGTTAATTTTGATGTGCCTTGTTTCACCGAGGCTATGGATGCCTGGAGGCTCGCTTGCCCGAATTCAGATCCACCCGACATCCATCTTCCCAGAGACGGTGGGATGAGCCGCTCTGCAGAGTAGTACAGAGCAATTTACTTGATACGTCTGCTACTACTGAAGAGCGTGCGCGCCTGCTGGCTGTGGGTAAGTGGGAGTCGGGTCTGTGGCTTCATGCACTACCGTCGTCGAACATAGGCACTTTGTTCGACGACACTACTTTCCGCCTCGCTGCTTCACTGCGACTAGGAGCTCCTTCTTGTTCTCCTCATCGCTGTCACTGTGGTGAAGTTGTCAACAGCCTCGGACACCACGGTCTGTCTTGCAGCCGAAGTGCGGGTCGCTTAGCACGGCACGCGAACATCAATGACATCATCCGACGAGCCCTTGTCACCGTCGGCGTTCCAGCTGTATTAGAACCCAATGGCTTGGCACGCGACGATGGCAAGAGACCGGACGGCATGTCTTTATTTCCATGGAAGGTGGGAAGGCTTTTAGTGTGGGACGCAACGTGCGTCGATACTCTTGCGCCATCCCATCTTCCTGGCTCGGCGTGCTGTGCTGGCACTGCTGCTGCGGCTGCGGAAAACCTCAAGCGGCAAAAGTGTAATAACCTTATCGGTAATTATATTTTCGAGCCGTTTGGGGTTGAAACCCTTGGGCCGTGGGGTCCGAGTGCTCATGGTTTATTCAATGAAATCTCCAAGCGGCTGGTTGACACTTCCCATGACCCAAGGGCTGGCTTTTACCTTGGCCAGAGGCTTAGCATTGCCATACAACGTGACAATGCCACCAGTCTCTTGGGTACTTTACCACTCGACAACGATGTGGAGGAATTTTTCGATGCCATATTTTAGTTTTTTAAAAGTTTTTATTTTAGGTTATGTTTATATTACATTTAAATAAAATGACATATTTTATTATCAAATATTTATTTATTTATTTAATACTTCAAGCACACAAATGTACAGAGGCGGACTTAATGCCATGGGCATTTTCTACCAGTCAACCTTTGGGTGATGCAGAGACAAACAGTGGCAGGTGCAATGATGAAAAATTAAGGAATAAATATTTATTCAAATATATAGATACTCATATACCTATACAAACTATAAATATAATAAAGTATACCTAATTATATATAAATATAAGCACACTCAAATATAAATATTATTATATATATATATTATAATATATTATCAAAGAGATTCACTACAAATTTTTGAATTATTTCCGAAGCACTGAGAAGCGAAGGCAAAAGTGAGCGTAGTTAAAAACGTTGCTAGGAATATATAGGTACAGTCAGCGTCAATAATATCGGGTCGAACAGACTATTCAAAATGATCTAACTAAACAACTATGAAAATGAAATATTAACTCAATGACACAAGGAATGTTTCAGAATGAAGACAGTACACGACAACTGTCATTCTGACAACAACTATCCAAATGAGAAAAAAAATATTTTGCTTAGTTGTTGAGATTATTTTGAACAGGCTGTTCGTTCCGATATTTTTGACGCTGACTGTACCTACTTATGAAATCCATCAACATGATGTAGAGTCAGAGTACTCATGGTTTGTTGAACGAAATCTACAAAAGTTGACACTCTCGTGATCCAAGGGCTGGCATTGGTCAGAGGCTAAGCATTGCCATACAACGTGGCAATGCCGCCAGTGTCTTGGGTACATTACCAGACGACAGCGATGCGGAAGAATTTTTCGACGCCATATTTTAGTTTTTTAATAGTTTTAGGTAGGTTAAGATATAAATTTTTATGTTAATAATCTCTAAATAAATAAATATGAAAGTCCACAATGCCCTGATCCCTGCCGTGTCATTCTGTAAGACCTCATTCTAAACTTCGTATATGAATTCGCTGTGAGTTTCTTGATTGGCATTCTAAAAACTCGGTTGATAATTCGAATTTACACTAGCGCTACCCTTGCGAGCGTGTCAGCGAGTTGAACTAAATTGACCGTAAGATTTTGACAGATAAAGTATATGCGTAAGAAGTGGTTTTCATTAAGGTAATTCCCCCGTCACTTCGACGCTCACTTCGCACTCGAACCCGATTCAAAGTGTCAAATAAAAAGCATCTATTTTACGAGTGAGAGTGAATAGCGATGTGAGATGCGAGTTGTTGTTTGAATTTTACAGAATCGACGTACTGATCATCATTGCGTAATTTTATCAGAAGATACAATGGTGGCACAATTTGGTCATTTATGGTTGGTTTATGGTCTAAAACAGTTGTATTTGACTTACTTCATGCCATCAATGGCGTGTTCAGACAACCAGTGGAAGTGGAACTGCAGGAAGGTGTAGTTCCCTCTCAGAGGACCACCAGATAGAACTGGAGCTTGATCACCTTTGACTCCGGCCCATTTCACTGAAACAAAGATGGTTTATAGCCTGAAGTTTGGATTTGTGTCTAGATAATGGCAATAGGGTCACCCTGTATTAATGATAACATGGAGAAATGTGTGAAACAAAATATCTGCTCTGCTCAGAAATTCCAACACAGGTGTCGGTGAAATTTAAACTTTTTGACTTTTAGCTCTGATTGAAAGTCGTAATGCGACCTTCGAGTCATTGAAATTACATTGAAAAGAAAATTTAAAATACAAAATACAAAATTGGTTAAGCCGTTTTAGAGCTACGATGCCACAGACAGACACACAGATGCACACATTAAACTTATAATAACACCCCTCTGTTTTCGTGGGGGGTTAAAAACGTATATCACCCCTCTGTTTTCGTTTGGGGTTAAAAATATATCGGATAAATGTCATACATAGAAATGGAGCTTCATCATCTTCGACTCCCCATTCCACTGAAACAATGATGGTTTTTCAGTAATTTTGATCATGAATGCTTCGTTGATCCTCCAGCTCGCAATGGGCCCGCGTGGCGCTTTACATCTCACAGAGAGTAGGCCGGTCTCCCAGTTACTGGGTACGTCTTTGTTTGACTTGAATGTGCCCTGGCGGCTGAGAGTATGTGACGCTCACTCTAATGTCTCGCTGATGGTGGCGCGTGTTGGATCATTTAGCCAATCCATGCGTCAGGTTCGTGAATAAGCGCTGTCAGTGAAGGCTGGTCATACCTTAGCGGCCACGGCTTATTTTAATTTAATTTAAATATTTGAATTGTTTTTTTTTTAAGGACGCTTTTAACGTTCTGCATCGTTCTCACATGTGAAATTTCAACATGAATGATGTAACCATTATTTTGTAACCATATCTTGATTTAAAAGAGTGTCCGTGGAGTTTCTTGCCGGTTATTCTCCATAGCTACCTACTATGCTTTGGAATGGGCAACTAGCTTCATCTTTCTGACTGACCGACCCCTTGACAATTCAAAAGTGCCTGTAATTGGTTTAATTGAAATAAATGCTTTGAGTTTGAGTTTGAGTAATAGAAACATTATTAGGCTGACCATGCCTCGTTGATTTATGTAATAATTGGAAGTGTGCTCGTCTCGGCAAGTTATTCTTGGGTTATTTATTAGAAATGCTCAGTCTGAACTTTCTTTTGTGCCTTGTTATTGGCAACAGATCAAAGTCAAAGTTTTCATTTGTAAAATATAGGTGAGTTTAAAAACAGGTGTTGTAATATTATAATATGTCTAAGTACACTATGTTTTGCCGCTGACGGCGTACAAATATCAATAAAGTAGGTACTTATCTGAAATAAAATTTATGTAGCAGAATGAAATTCCATTAAAATTAAATGAAAAAAATCTATATTACTTTTTACCGTCTTCAAAAAAATAGGCTATAGGTATTATGTGAATGGAGTAGAAGCCTATGGCATATCTAGTTTTTTTTTTTAAATAAAAAATCTAAATTAATATTATGTAGGGTCATTTATACACCCTGCATAATTATTAATTTCGATATTTTTTAACGATTTATCTTTTTTTTATATATTTCTGTTTTGTTCTAGTATGAAAAGTTTAAGTAATTCGAATTTGTAGTACTTATTGATACTAAGATCAATTTCTGTCTAGGCTCACCCATATATTACTTGATAACTGGGAATGCGGTATGTGGCAATAACTGGGACTCTGGTGTGGTAAAATGGATAACTGGGCATAAACAATAAACCCCAGCTCAGCTAAATACATTGCGAAGAAATCTTTTTGACTTTTGCTCTGAGGCGTATGGGAACATTAAGTTGTTGCAATTACCTACATGAAAAACTTTTCACAGGCAGGAAATCTACTAAGGTCTATCAGGTGAACTATACACGAATAGGTATCATACCTACATGGCAGGTTTTGAGTAGGGTCAAAGCCGGAAGCTGTTAGAAGTATTGAAAGGTTCCAGTGCTCGGCGTTTCCTATCGTGACACTTTATTTCCATTTAATTTCCTTTCCTTGCTCCTCCTTTCCTATCCTTTACCCTTTTTTTTGGTACTAACTGTGTGTTAAGTAGCTATAAACATTAGAAATTATTCTTTTAAAAATTTAACTCTATAGCACGGAATAGAAAAAAAAAGAAGGACTCCGTGTCACGCGTATCGAAAGTGAAGCACCATAACGATCTCAAAGACGCGGCTCGTTTCACGTAATGGCGGCCGGCCGGCATATTATGATGTAAATGTGTGCGTGAGGCGCATGTTTGTACAAACGGTCCTACTTACTGTGCTTCACTTTCGTTAAGCGTGGCGCGGAGTCCTTTTTTTTCTAGCCCGTGCTTTATAGTGAGTATGTGTGTTCATGTTTAAGTTTGAGCAAAATCAGGCGATTTTAATGAATTTGGAACACTTTGCTCGTGTTAGGTAAGTACATAATTTTATTTCCAAAGTTTTGAACTTATCACACCCAAAAATTAATAGCTTTAGGCTAACATTTATGTCTGTGTTACTGTGTAGCTTTAAGTTTTCATACAGCATCTGCCAAATTATATTGTTCGATAAAAAATCGTTTGCCATTATGACCCCAAGTGATTGTTTTGCCACCTTTGACATAAACTGCCAGTAAATTGAAACTTTACTTAGGTTTACAGTTGAAACTGTCATATTATTGGTCTCTAAAGCAGTGTCATTCAACTTATAACTAACAATATTCTTTTCTGTTTGTTTCAGTGTACTGATACTCAACAAGTTTGGTCAACAAGTTTCACATTAAATTCAATTATTAATTAATTAGTATTGGATTTCGGTTTTTAGTTTTTTTTTTTTTTCTTTCTGCACGATTTCTCACAACACATCTGACATTGGCAGAATTGTCGACATCGGCACCATTGCCATAGAGAAATAGAATATAATTTTAGAGTGGTCATTTGTACGTAGGTACGATAGCAAAGCAGAATATTCACAAACTCACGCGTATGCCCATTATTACTAGCAGACAGCTTCACATCTATATACCCTCGGAAGACCAGGGGTCCTCGGATGTGGACCTGGTTCTTGTCCACCACTGTCTCCTGCGTCATGATGTTGATCGGTGACTGTAGCTTGCCTACGGTGCACACTCCTGGCCATTGAGATTCCTCTGTTAGGAGAAAAAGTGGTTATTAATAAAGAAATGCAAATTTTAATTTTGATAATGTGTGTCTATTCTACTATAACTTACTGCTATTATAAATGCGAAAGTTTGGATGGATGAATGGATGTTTGTTATTCAATCACGCCAGAACGGCTGAACGGATCTGGATGAAATTTGGCACAGAGATAGATTATAGTCTGAAATAGCAGATAGGCTACTTTTTATCCTGGAAAATATACGATTCCCATGGGATTTTTTCCGGCATCCACGCGGGCAAAGCAGCTGGCAAAAGCTAGTAACTACTCTAGCTAGCAAAAACTCCTGCATTAATTTTGATGAAATTAGGCACACATATAGTTTAACCTGCATTAACAAACAGGATACTTTTTTATCCCGATATTCCTACGGGTTCGAGAGTTACGCGGGTGAAACCGCGGGGTACTGCTAGTAATGGCTATATGAGTAGGGAAAGACCAGAAGACGGATGTGTTCTGATAAAAGATCGTATTTGTTATAGCTAGAAATGGGATCCAATAATATAATGGAATATAGAATATTGAGATGAACACCGATAGAGATGTGTGAATGAAAAGACATACTCCGCCGACCCCATTATATTGGGAGAATGATAAATATTGTGGATCGAGTGGATTTTAACGTTTCCTATTCTATGTATCCTGGGTTTATTCTTAAGCTAGCTAGTGAAACAAGGTTTTCTGTCATAAATAAACGAATTGATAATTTCACTAACTACCTAGATAATCTGTAATTGATGAGCTTTTGACTATCTGAATAGATAGTCTTGTAATCGATGTCTGATGTTATAATTAGTAAACACCAGCAGCTGCAGTGCAGCACTTCCGTGACATCGCCACATTTTTAGGGTTCCGTACACAAACGGTGCCAACGGGAGCTTTTTACTAAGCCTACGCTGTCTATTAGAGGGGTAGATATCTATCTCTTTCCAACGGTTAGTAAGTTGAAAATTGCACAGAATATGTCATCACATATTCTGTGCAAAAAGCATATCATTTTTATTGATGATCATTTTTATAGTTAGTGGTAACTATAAAAATGTTATGCTTTTCGTCGGTAAGTCCATCACTTGAGAACGGCTGGACCGATTTGAATATTTTGTATTTTAATAAAATAGTCGTTATAGTCCGAATCCGTATCCGAGTTTTATGAAATGAAAAACGGGAAATTGTTTTCCGAAAAAATGGAAAATTCGGGCAAAATTGGAACTTTGTACCTATTTATTGACATAGGACAACGTCTGTCGGGTCGGGGAAATGATGATCAGAATAAAATGTTCAAACTAAAACGAACGCAAGATACACCGGAATTTTTGTTTGTACAGTCAGCAAAAAAGTCGATTAACACTTGCAGTTTGTAAATCTTAATTATTAAGCGAGATATTTAATTCAAATCGGAACAGAAGTACTTAAAATTTTAAGAACATTAACTCATATCAGTTAAACGAAACAAAAACAGTTTATCGAAAAATTTTGTGTTAATTTACATGATGTCAAAAAGTGGCTGTGTTAACAGTCTTCTGTTGCTGACCGTACCTACTCTATCTTGAGCACCGTCAGGGCGCCTTCAAACGGGCGCTACACGCGATATAATCACGCGCGACACAAAGGCACTGCGTGTCGCGCGACGGGTGGTGCCTTTGTGTCGCGCGTTTGTGTCGCGCGCGATTATATCGCGTGTCGCGCCTGTTTGTAGGAAGGAGCCTTTAATAGGACACACCAAGGTACATTATAATTGTTTTGGTGGCATCGGAACCCTGATACGCGAATCTGACTCGCATTTTGCCGGATTTTTACTTTGTTTTACTTAGTAGGTATATCGGCTTTCTTTGAATTCATTGGCATCCTTCCAGGTGATGAAATTACTCATGAATTGAAACAACTTTTACTGAAGGACCAGATACCTATGGTGTTAGATATTTTTATCTTTAAAGTGCACTAAGTTAAATTATGTCGTACAGACCATCAAACTGAACAACTTTCTCTATGGGACCAACATCGTAATCGCGAAAAAATAATCAGCTTTCGAGTATAATAAGTAGGTAAGTATTGAAATTTTATATGGGACAGTTGGTTATTTTTTCGCAATTACGATGTTGGTCCCATAAAGAAAGTTGTTCAGTTTGATGGTTTGTCCCACATCGGTAAATATGTCCTTTCTGATATTTATGCTGTAGGCTGCAGGTAACAAATATCGCTCTAGGTAGCCCGAACCAACATTTTTCTTTCGAAGAGGTAAGGAGGTGGAGGTGAGGTAGGTGATATTTACCTATATCAATACACGCAGTACCATTGATAAAATTTATACTTAAGTAGGTAGGTACATGTTATACTTAGAATTTGATAAAATCAATCTACCTATGTAATTAACTTTTAAGTAATGATTCATTTGTTTTGACAGTTTATGATTTAATAAATGACAACTGTATCTTTTTGGCGCCGCCTTAATCTTACACTTGGGGCTTATTTCATGATGTCCGAATAGCCACTAAGTACTCACCGCATAATTTCAAAAATGGAACAGAATTTGTATGACACTATCTGCCAAGTAAGTGCCTTAATCGTAGGTGGTGAGACAGGCGCTTACTATTATAAATGCGAAAGTTTGGATGGATCTTTGTTACTCAATCACGCCAGAACGGCTGAACGGATCTGGATGGAATTTAGCACGGAGATAGGTTATAGTCTGTAATAGCACATAGGCTACTTTTTATATCGGAAAAATGTATGGTTCCCGTGGGATAACGTTCGACATCCATCTAGCGAAGCCGCTGGCTAAAGCTAAGGCGAAACTATTTTTAGAATTAAATATTCATTTAAAAGGGTTTTTGTAATCAATCGAGCCTCTAATAATTTCTATTTTGTGCTCATAAAAATATTATTGAACACTCTAATATAAAGACTGCGCCTCTTTTTGTGAACCTCAAATAATTCTTATTTTGGGGTCCTAAAAATATTAAAATAGCTAAAAAGAACAGCGATCGACTTGGGTGTAGCGCGGTTGGTCACAGTTCTAACCTCACCCATTTGGTCGGGGTAGTTACTGCGACCGACGAGCGTAATTATAAAAAAAAAGATGTCAATCATTAGAAGCGGTCAATAAATTTTTAGAGGATCAGTTGTGTCATTCAAAAGTCTTAGTTAGAGTTTTGAATGAGTTAAAAACTCCTTAAAAATCTTATTGACTTAGGAATTTATAATTATAGTTTTAAAATAGAAAAACTGTTCAAATATTACTTAACTAATTCAAATATTTCTTATTTATTAAACCTAATTTAAATAAATAATAGTAAGGTTCCGTAATTTTTTTTTGCTGGCATGTTTATATTGGGTATCGTTCATTTGAAATATTTTACCAAGAGTTTTAATTACAATTTATATTAATATTATTATGATAAAAAATACTTACGGGCATAGGACCACTCCGCTTGCAGAGTCAAGTCTGAAACAATCAAGTTATACATTAATATAGATTTCACACCTAGTTAAAAAGGTTTAATATCTTTTAAAAGGTTTATGAAAAAGAAAAGACATCATCATGCTCCTGCCCTTATCCCAATTTATTTGGGGTCGGCGCAACATGTCTATTTCCTCAATACTTCTCTATTAGTCATCATCTCGGTAGTAACCTCCTTTCTCTATATCATCTTTCACACAAGTGCATCCATCGTTTCTTTGGTCCTCGCATACTCACCATGCACATTCATACTCAAAACTTTCCTGACGACATTTTCCTCATTCCTCCGCATCACTGCCCATACCATGACAACCGATTTCCGCACAACTTTTCAGTCACCGGTGTCACTTTCAGACTTCCTCTTATAATACTCATTTCTTGTTGTATCCATTCGCGTAATACCACACATCCCTCTTATTTGCATTTTCATCTCAACTGCATGCAATTGTCTTTCATTCATTCCTTTTGTGGCCCAACATTCTGATCCATACAAGACAGCAGAACAAGAAAAGACACAATATAAAAAAAAAGAAAAAACACTGTTTTAAATGCTATGAAAACCATTCCAGTATTGGCGGGAGAACAGATAATTTTGGGTCTATAAGTAATGTCAATATTGAAAATGTGTATTAGGTGCCTACGTTGTTTTATGAATGATTTTTTTTCCACTGTAAGTACATTATAAGATAAACCAAAAAAAATCAATGATCCGCAATTCTTTGTTTATTGTGTAAACAATCAGAAACTAACACGTGCATTTTAATTATTCTTTTGTAGTTGCTATTGGGGCACATAATAAATACTCGTAACTGAATAATCATAATGAAGATGACCATGAATAGGGCCAAAACTTCCTGACATTCTAAATTTTAACAACAATACGTTATACAAGTCCCTAAGTTTCAAAATACACAAGTTATTGTTGAATGTTGCGGGTAGTTTTTCTTTTTGAAATAGGTGCCTAATACTTTTTTTTACACGCACAAAATGAAAATATAAAAATCAATATCGCAAACCCACCTGCAAAACTGACCACAAACAACACAAATAACGCAAACATTTTCAAAATTGAATTAAAAATTACTAAAAATATTATTTTATGACACTTGTTATTTGTTTATTATTAATTAAAAATATTATTATTAATTTTACGATCGATTTATATTAATTAAAATTCATCGGAACTATAGTTCACTCTCACACCCACGCTTTGGGACTAATATGGAAAATTGAACACCTCGATGTTATATACCTATTTTTTTGTTTTGCACATATTTTTTTATCGGGCGCTTGCACCGTGCGCCTCGTCCCGCCAACTGACAGACGTTCGTACTTACTTTTAAGTGATAATAGGTACGTTGGTGACATACGGTTAGAACCGACGGCCAACAGACCGAATGGCGCGTGCCACGACTGTTGTTGGTCAATACTGAGCATGCGCGGCGAGAAATAATGCTGAAAAGTGGAAACTGAGGTTTGTTTTGATATCAGCAGGTTGGTGTTTACTGCTGAATGTGGGTTTATTTACGTGAATGGAATTGGAAATTAAAACAAGGAACTAAAGTGGTATCATTATCTTTAGCGTAAAATTATAATATTGGCAGTGGCACTCTTAAGCATACCTAATTTTGCATTTGTGGTAATTATGTGAATGCTGATTCTGTGTGGTGATTTATTGGTAGACTATGTTTAGCGTTCAGGTAATCAGAAGTCAAAAAATAATCACAGTAATTATTGTCATCGTCCGATAATTACGCCTGCCGTATCTGAACGGATTGGATCTAGGTAGGTGGATGATGTTGATGATGGCAAAAGTATTTAGACAAAAGAGGCAATGGGTGTGAGAAGCTATAAACGTCAGTAAGATCTCTCTGAAATTCTAGAGAATGCAGTCAAAATGAGTTCTTATTCTTCTCAGAACAGTCTATTATACCAGATTTTGTTGTCCCAAAAATATTTCTATTAAATTGTAATAAGTAGTGACGTTTCGAAAACAGAAACCAATGCTCACAATAAAAAACCTTGTAAAATAGGTCAACAAACAGATTGTTTCCTACACAAAGTGTCCACACAGCAATACAGCTGTAGAAAATGGGCCAATCACAGTGTTTATTACTTCAATGTTTTCGCTTTTCCATACCTGTAAAATCAGAAAAAAAAACATTTTCCGAAAGATGGGCTGCACCGATAACTTAACGATTTGTTTAATGATAAACATTTGTCTGAAGTCAATCAATTATTCTGTTTTTAATTGTAAATCAACAATTCTTTGTCTGGGATTTTTATATCGAGTTTAATCGGTATTGTTTTCCTATTATAAAGCGCAGTTAACTATCGCAAAGTTTGATCTTTCACTATACAGGGTCAAATTAAATTATCTAGCGAAACTCCGCAGATGTGATGTGTATGGGCCGATGCCGCCGGGGTCGCGGGTAGTTCGAAAGAGATACCGTGGCCCTGGCACGGGCAACTGAAGGATCATGGGTGGGTTTTAGTCAGTAAAAGTCTGCCACGCCCTCCCGCTCTGCCCAGAGCGGGAGAAGTCATTTGATGATTTCCCATCCACAAAAAAAAAAAAGACGTGATGTGTAACGATAACTAAACATGTAAAACAAAAAAGAAATTAATTTGATGATGTTTTTTTTGGGGTCATTCACCGCCGGTGGTGTAGTCAAGTCACTTAAAATATCAGTTTTTATTGTGTAAACTTCACAGGCGTGATGGGTATCGATATCTCATCGCGATAAAACATATTTTATTAACTCATGTTTCAAGGAACAACACTACGAGCGGTCTTGACCCCTAAAAAATAATTTTATTTTGTCGGGTTTTGATATCGATACGTTTTCGAGTTTCGTTAGCTAATTTAATTTGACCTGTATATTTAAGGGTAAACACATTTTTTTTTGAGGGTAAATTACTTATTTTTTTTTAACCGGTTGTGTCTTGAATTTTGTGTGATTTGTATAAACGAATCTTGTTAATAAATTAAAAGCTCATTTATCAATATATCAATAGACTTTTTCATCTCATATATTTAAAGACTGGCTATTTTCATATCTAAATAAAATTTCTACCTATCTAAAAGCGTATAATATTATTGAGATTTAGTCAGGAGGAATTGGTAAATTTTTTTGTCCTTCGAGTCGGGTACTAAAATACCATTAATTGTAATTATTATAAAACTTTTTCCAAAAAAATACAACTGGCTTCCAAAAACAACACTACAAAGTGAAAAATTACTTTAATTTTGGGAGTCGGTTTCTGGTTATATGTAGGTATTTTCGTTTTTGCCACCGACTTCCGAAATTAAGTTATTTTTCACTTTTACTTACTTACTTTGTAGTGTTGTTTTTGGAAGTCAGTTGTATTTTTTTATAAAAAAGTTTTTATTTTTCACTTTTTCGTTGTGGTGCCTAACACACCTACATCATCCACATAAAAAGTGGGGAAAAAAAATACGTATTATTGAAGCTAACTCAAAAACTACAGGCAACGTTAATAAATTTTATATGGGACCAAATTTGAGGTAACTATACTCTCGAAAAAAAATTTTTCAAATCGGACAACTGGTAAAAGTTATGCGTGGTCACACATAAAAAAAAATGTCGAACAGAGAACCTCTTCTTTTTTTTCGTCGATTAAAAAGTAAACAGAATTAATTAGCAGGAGTCATAAGTAACTTGAACAACAAAGAAGTAACGCACTGTGATGTGGACGTGGCTAATTTATTTACTACAGTACGTTCTGGTTCGCTCTCTTCTATTAACATGTCAAATGAGTTTTAGTATAAATTATTTCAGACTTTTGTGGTTAAAACACTGCTGTAACTATAGCTCTTACAATATTATGTAAATTTTCAAAGATATAAATAGCACTTTTCTTTGACAGATGCTTCGTCATTATTTTACTATCAATACCTTATTATCTAGAAAAATGTCCGCACCTAATTCCTGCAATATACTTACTTTGCTTAATCTGAGAACTCAGAATATTTCTGTTGATAACGAATTACTTAATCATTGAGGGTTACTGTAAGGCAGGGCTTTTTGATAGGCGTTGAAAACAAAATAGTTTCAACATGTTTTAAATTAGTCATTGTAGTACTGAGAAATAAGTACTTATTTCAAGTAGTAGAAATTTCAGTACCTAGTAGCATTGCAAGTAGTAATCTAGAAGTATTTCCAATCAGTTGATCATGCAACGTTTAAAACCTTTTATCTACGGTGTGTATAAAACGGCATAGAATTAACATTAGGAGATAGAGAGGATAAGAAGGATGAATAACATACTTGATCAACAGTAGGACGCAATAATTTACGATGAAAACTTTTAGAATTTTAGGCAAATGAAAAAGTCACGTGAACCCATTGTGACGATAACAAATCATGATGAATATGAATCATGATTGTTAATTGTGCTGAAAGCATGCATACAATTAATACTGATAATACTTATAAATGATTGATAGTATTGGATTAAGTGGATATGCGATGATATCGGAAAATATCAAAGACGATAGAAGAATTAACATGGTTTCTTTGCAGTCGGAGAGATGGATGATAAGACGCAGATTGGAGTGATTACTGCTGTTGCAATTAATACATTCTGCTTCTAGCCGTACTGGGAGTATTGACATTAATGGGACCGACAACAGCTAGGTATATCACAGTTATAGGGAACCAGTATGATGGAACTTTTGTCTTATTTCCAATTGCTGTGTGTAAAATCAACGACAGTTTGGATAATTTATTTATTTAAATAAATAAATAAACCATTTATTTCAGCCGACACAGGCCCATAAATATCCTTAACCTAAACATATGTCGTGGATTCTGAACGGAACGTCAAGTTGTACCGACTTGGGTGTGTTCGGAAATGGGGTTGGCATCACTGTGCGAGCTGTCAATGTCATTTTGAGTTTGCGAGGGAAAATAACAGTGACAGATGACGGCTGTTATCCAAGGTACCTGAAAAGAACTTCTTGATTAGACACCGAACCGAACGGACGTGCGCTACCAACCTCGCCTCGACCTCGCCGCGTTCCGATACGTATCCAGTTCCATCCGATTCATGTGTGCTACTTTTTAACTGATTGTTTATAAAATCGATCTAATTACAACTGTAGAGTGCATGTTGAGTCTTATTTCGGTTACAGCAATGGAAGACGACCAGTCCGGCAACAAACGTAGACATTCTCCTCCGACACATACATATTTGAATATAAACAAAACTTGTTTATATTCAAAGGTTTAAGACTATGTTAGTAGCACTTCACTTTGCACTAGATAAAACAAAAAAACCACAAATAAAATACAAAGGCAATGGATTTTGGTTCACAAACAGATACCTACCTATAATAATGCTTTTAATTGCCATCAAAACAGTGTACCTATGCTACAATATGACAAGGCCCGTTTTTGTTCACAATTTGCAACTACATATAGGTGATACAGTACTGCCATATTGTTAAAATAATAAAAAAAACATTTTAGGACCAACAGGACCACTGACAAAATTGAACAATAAAACACTATCCTTTTTCAATTATTTTAAATAAAAATATTTAAGCTCGCCATTCTAACCGCGCGTATGTCACACAGCTAAACTTCGCGTCGCGCGCAGGTCGCCTAATTTATTAATAAAAATCTTACCGAGTTATGTAGTGGATACTGCACCGGCCTATACAGGGTTATTTTAAATTGGCTAGCTAAACTCCGCAAACGTGATGAG
Source organism: Cosmia pyralina (assembly GCA_946251885.1). Taxonomy (NCBI): domain Eukaryota; kingdom Metazoa; phylum Arthropoda; class Insecta; order Lepidoptera; family Noctuidae; genus Cosmia; species Cosmia pyralina. The sequence goes on from OX276351.1 coordinate 25,407,946, forward strand.
TATTGATATCTAAACACTATAAAACAAAAAAAAAAAATAATTTGATAATTTTTTTGTGGGGTCATCGATCGCAGTTATTGCAGTCACTTGAAATATCAGTTTTAAAAAAGTGTGTGTGTCAGCTCCAACGCACGATTGGAGTTTACACTGCTTTTTGTGCCGTTCCGACTTTCTATCGTTGGATTTGTCAATTTGTTTGGTTGTTTGTCTCTCCTCTTTTTCGTTTTCGTCCCATGTCGTTTTCGTGCCTGCCCGACGAAAACATGTTGTCATTATTGTTTTATTTTGTTCCTCGTCGTTTTCTTCTTCCGTTTAAAGTACAAGATTCTTTTCAACTCTACCGCCATCGCCAGCGTTTTTCCTTGCTAACTGGTGTCGCACACGCTGACCTGTGTTCGTCTGAATCCTCACTTTTATCACTCGATCACTTGAAACACTCAGTTATTTCTTCTTATTGAACAGATTTGGGTTAATAACAACGTTGAAAAACGTCACACAGTCTTTACTCGAATCGATCCACTATCGCTTCTTCAAAACACATTGCCTGTGGGTCTTGGAAAAGCGTTTTCAATTAACAATGGGTTCAAACAATATTCATGCGCATTTGATAGCATCAACGTGAATGTTTTATGTTAATTGTTCGCGCATGATGCGCTCGCGCCACTGGCTATACAGGCTGTACCAGAAAGGTGTGGTCAAAGGATGTGGTACAGACCGTCAAACTGAACATTTTTCTCGATTGGACCAACATCATATAAAATCGCAAAAAAAATATCAAATTCTCATACAAAACCTCAGTATAGGTACTGAAGTTTTGTATGACTCGACTCGACCCAAATCTATGGGACAGCTGATAATTTTTTCTCTATTACGATGTTGATCCCATGGAGAAAGTTGTTCAGTTTGATGGTCTGTAACACAACCTTCAAATTAACCACACCTTTCTGGTACACCCTGTAGAAGGACTAGTTTAGAAAAATAAAAAAATAAAACTGAGCTTCTGACTGCATTTCTGTTTTGCTATTTTAATTTTAAAAAAAAACCGGCCAAGTGCGTGTCGGAACACGCACAATGAAGGGTTCCGTAGTTGAAAAGAATTTTTCCTAAAAACAAACTTAACAATGGATCCCATAAGAATTTTTTTTTTATGTCATAAATTAACAATTTTCGGACTTTTTCCTTTACTTATGCTGGGAGACCTTGCTTCTTGCCAAATTTCATTATTCTAGGTCAACGGGAAGTACCCTACAGGTTAGCATTAAAAATATTCTAAAAATCTCGACTAAGATTGAAAATGTAATGCTTGATCAAGCCCTCTAGCATCAGGTGGGATGACACTGACACTACTGACAGCTCACTTCACACCCACTTCACCTAAGTTTTCACGGTGAAATTGTTACAGAATAACACTGCTGGTTTTATTTGCGTACTGACGCTTTGTTTTGAAAAAGAAAAGTCGCCATCAATATTTTGTTTCACATTTTGGACAAGGTACTGCAATGTGTATTCGTTTACCGTCACTGGGCAGGATCGTCACTTGAAGAAGTTAGAATCGCAAAACGTTTATTGTGCCCGCATGCGATTCAGATTCAGGATTTTCTAAGGAATCGATTTCTGTGGCCGTCGACGGGTTTTCAGAAATAATGTTTTCAGGAAATTCAGGTAGTTCGTCACAGTCAGACACGTTTGCTGGAGTTGCCAGTTGACGGTCATCACTGCAATTGCCACTGGCTAATGCATGCAGACCATGCAGTATTGCTAAATACTAGAACTAGAACTAGGTCTAGACGAGACCAAAAATGTGTTTAGCTTACGAACATTACGTAGAAGCTCTTTATCTTTTTCAAATTTTTCTTTAGTCTGCTTTCTTTTCTGGAACCCGCTCAGTATCGTATTGACGTCAGACATCGATGATTTCTTTATCTATATTATAAATAAAAATCAACTGTATGTAAGCGCATCACTTCAGAACAATCAACTCAGCCAATTGCAGTCCACTGCTGGACATAGGCCTCTCCAAGTTTGCGCCACAACACCCTGTCCTCCGCCTTCCGCATCCAGTCTGCCCCAGCCACTTTCTTCAGGTCATCGGTCCATCTAGCTAGGGGGCGTCCCACACTACGCTTACCGATACGCGGTCTCCACTCTAGGACTCGTCTGCTCCACCGGCCATCGGTCCTTCGACAAACATGGCCAGCCCACTTCAGAACGGATGCACCTATTTGGCTATTTTTTTTTGCTGTGTTTGTAATTGTCAGGACAAGGTTTGTATGAAAGAAAACGTTTAAAAAATTTACGGGAAAATTGGGAAATTCGAGAAAACTGAAAGTGTATTTTCTTTGGGAGTTTTGTATAAATTATTGAAAATTGGACAAGACAACGTCAAGTAGAATATAAAAGAAAAGGAATATATAACAATAGATTTACTTTATTTAATTAGTTGGAACAGTGTTTTTAATTTGTTAATCATACTTCATAATATGATCTACTTATTGTGTTTGTTTCGTCTGTTCGTCTTACACAACGCAACGGAGCAATGAGATTTTTTGCAGAGATATACAGGTGAAGGGTAAAATTAAATTAGTTAGCAAAACTCCGCAGACGTGATGGTATCATCACAGAACAATAAACCTCTTTTAATAATTATGTATTAGATAAAACAATTGCAAATATTAAATGAAATGAAGAAACCACTTTCGACTCAACCCAATTGCAACGAAAAGCTTTCAAGAAAATTAGTGAAAGATATTTGTGTGATATTTCTTTGCGTCATGTTTACCGCAACTAAACGTATTTTCTTTCTTTCTTTCTTTCTAAAACAAACAAAACACTCCAACAACAAACTATGACCTTTACTGGCCTACTAAAACTTTACATATGTTATTTCTCGCTCTTACATAATGTACTACGTAATCTTGCTTGCTCCCTTGCTTGCTTGCTTGTCTCCCCGAAATATAAATTACTCAGTGATCTAGCAAGCAGAGCAGCGCTTCATCCAACAACTCATTGTAGCCACACCATGCAATTAATAATGCATATTTTGTAAGACCTACAACAAAACCTTGTGTTTTTTTATGTTCCTAAACAAATTATTATAATACCTATTATTTCCTTTATTTCATTTAAATACATATCATTTAGGTACATTTTTAAATATTTTTATGAACATAAAATAAAAAAAATACAGTAAAAAGTATAAAAAATGGTAGCCCACCGGTATCGAGAACAGGGTCCAAGCTACTGAATATAATAATATACCTATTAACCCCACCACCGTATCTCTACGTTGACGTCGTGGTGGGGCTTGCGCGCTCCAAACTCTGAGTCTGTGCCGGTGGAGTTTAATTTGCCGAAACAGGTCTAGGGTGAGGAGCCAGACCAAGAGAGATAAGTGAACCCGCAGGGCAGCATGTGGCGAGCTGTTGGGCAGTAGCGACCCCACGGACACTAGTTCCCGGGAGAAGTCTTGTTCTTCACCTCTGGCTTGCCTTTATTGGCCGGCTGGAGTGAACACTGACGGGAACAGAGCTCCCACCTCATTGTTGCATTTATTGGCCGGCTTGAGTGGAGATTCGCAAGAGCAAACGTGCTCGGAGGAAGGAAGTATTCTAGTAAGTGCTTGTAGGGATCTTGACCATCTTCCGGGCTCTGGGATTGTTCTGAGAGCCGTGGAATACCTCTCCACTCCTCAAGCACCTCAGGACATGTTGCCCCTTGTCGCTACGTCACTATGTGCTAGCGACCGTTTCCGGGGGCCCATTATTGAGTGTGCAAGTCACCCCCTGCCAATTTATCTGTATATATTATATAACATTGGTCAGGCAGGGGACATAGTTCTTCCATAGTTCAAGGTACCCTATCCATGTAGCCACCCAAACCCATAGGCCCAATGTGTTTTGTTTCCATGTTCTGCAATAGTCCCGCACCAACCGGGGGTTGTCCTTGGGTGCACTTGCATAGTGCATACAGGGATAATCGTCGGCTGGTGCCTCCTCGTCATTTAAAATTGTCTAAGGGGCCTCTGCGAGTTGGCTTCGGCCCCTCGTACGCCTTCCAAAGGTCCGGGACCCCAGGGTCCCGAGATAAGCCAAAGTACATAATAATAATACCTATTATTATTATGTCACTCATCGTGATCGGAATCACACCGCTTTCGTCCTGCCGAGCCAACATGCTTGCCGCGACACAATTTTATCGACGCTCATATCGTGCGTTTGTCTCATATTCGCACTAATTATTGGAGTATTTGAAAAAAAATTGTGGCTTTTTTGTTCTACACTGAGAGAAAAATAGGGTTAAATTATTTATTTATAAGAAAAAATGTTTATTAAGGTATAAAGAAAGACATAAAAACAAGTACTTAAATAAAATACTTTAATAGAGTCATTATTTTACTTCATTGAAGAAAATAATTGCTTGGCACTTAAACACTTGCTTCCATTAAAAGTCTGGTGTTTATGATACAATGATTATTTTTAATTAGTACAGACACAATCGATACACTTCTTTCTGCAATGTTCTATATTTACTTGGAAAATTGTTTTTGTGAATCGTAAATGTTTTTTCTTAAATAAAAAAAATATTATTATTATATGAAATAAGTAGGTATTTGAATGAAGTATTTTTTTTAAAGTATATTTTTTTTTCTCTCAGTGCATCATACTATTTCCGCCTGCTGTCAGGCAAGCAAGCTACCTGGTCGGGGTAGCTGGGTGGGTGGGGCCTCTAGGCTGGCTGGGCCCCAAGGCCAGGGCCCTGTATGCCTAGGCGTAAATCGGGAGCTGGCGAGAACTTAAATTCCTATCGCTAATTCATTGACTACGCATGGTGATATTTATTTATTAACCGACTTCAAAAAGGAGGAGGTTCTCAATTCGTCGGAACCTTTTTATTTTTTTTTTATGTATGTTCCCCGATTACTCGAAGATGGCTAGACCGATTTGATTTTTTTTTGTTTTATTCGAGAGTTCACATCACAGTTGGTCCCATATAAAATTGATTAACTTTGCTTTGGTAGTTTTTGAGTTAGCTTCAATATTACGTATTTTTTCCACACTTTTATATGGATGATGTTCTAGTTTGTTTTGCAGGTAGTGGTATTAGAATTTGTGTGGGGTAGGTACACAACTAAAAAGTGAAAAATAAAAACTTTTTTACAAAAAAATACAACCGACTTCCAAAAACAACACTACAAAGTGAAAAATAACTTTAATTTCGGAAGTCGGTGGCAAAAAACGAAAATACATTTAACTAGACACCGACTTCCGAAATTAAAGTTATTTTTCACTTTGTAGTGTTGTTTTTGGAAGTCGGTTGTATTTTTTTGTAAAAAACGTTTTTTTGTTATAAGAAGAAGCAAAAATGTTGTTACTTTTTATAGACTTTCCGGATAATCTTAGTTTTGTAATCGGAACACATTTTGAACCTAGTACCAGTAGATAAGCATTTTTTTTTTTTTTGGAATGAGACGTTGGTTTACACCATCAACTGTCAGTTTTCTTATTCGCAGTGTGTGTACAGCTGACATGGAGAAGTGGGCATGTTGGTCTTTTACTAGATTTTGTATGGTGTTCCAGATGGAGAATAGTTCTTCCTAAGAATAGTTTTATACATGCTACACCGTTTTATTGGGTCCACTAAAAGTCCAAACAAGACTCGGACAGATTTATTATTCGCACACTGATAGGTAGGTATTAGAATAGAAATAGAAAATAGTTTATTGTCCAGGTAATACAGTAAGCAGGTTTACAGGGTAACAACAAGTTCAGACGACATGAGTAGCTTAGAATATTACTTATAGATATATCTCCCCCCAATACTTAAGATTTGCGCTCTTAACGCTTAAGATTTGCGCTTAAGGCCTCTGCCTCGAATTTCGCGGGCAGCGGGGCGGCAGCGGGGCGGCAGCGGGGCGGCAGCGGCGGCGGCGCGGGAGCGGCAGGATTTAATGCATAAAAACAAATGGACTGGTCCTCGAAAACAGCGGCGCGGAAGCGGGGCGGGACAATGCGAGACGCGCCGCCGCCGCCGCCGCCCCGCTGCCCGCAAAATTCGAGGCAGAGGCCTTAAAGTCATCCAGTGACTTACGAGCGATTTAAAACTGAATGGCGCTTGAGTTTATACTTTAAGAAATAAGGGGCTTGTAACTAGTAACAACAGCCACACGGGATAATCGATCAGGTTAAGCTACGCTTGCCGCGATTGGCCAGTGGATTGGTGACCATCTTTACATACCAAGACCCTTCTGTGCCTCGGAAAGCACGTTAAGCCGTTGGTCCCGGCTGTCATTCGTGGATCTTTGACAGTCGTTACGGGGCAAGCCCGAAAGTCTGAGAACCAGTCTAACCTAGGGGTTTCGTATTACCCACTAACTGGGTTGTGGAGGTCAGATAGGCAGTAGCTCAATATAAAATACTGGCATTCAGCTGCATCCAGTTAGACTAGAAGCTAACCCCAACATAGTTGGGAAAAAAGTCTAGGCAGACCTTGAGAAATGTAAGCGAAATTGTATTTTTTGAGAAACGTATATCCTACTCATATTATAAACGCGAAAGTGAGGATAGATGGATGGATGTTTGTTAGTCATTGACGTAAAAACTACTGAACAGATTTTGTTGAAATTCGGCATACGTATAGTTCATAACCTGGATTAACACATAAAATACTTTTTATCCCGATATTTTTACGGTTTTGAGACTTACTCGGGCGAAATCGCGGGGCGCTGCTAGTATAGTTTAAATAAAATAAAATTAAATTTCACTGATTGTTATTTTGGTCAAAAAACAATCAACAGCCAGTTAGCCCACGACCACGGATCAAATCTGTCTCCGGAATCTTTTCCGCGCTGAAATAATCGACCACGCCAAATGAAACGAAGTTCCTATATCTTCCGGGGCGGATTTGTCCGATTCGGCGCGGATAAGTGTGTGAGGTAATGAGGTTCCATAGGATTTCATATAAGTAATTCTAAAATTCGGTTCTTTCGGCTCCTTCGGTTTGTTCGGCTCTGATAAGTGTGCGTTTACCATAAATGTGACATTTTGGCTGCTCATGCATTGGTGTTTGGATTTGAGTTTATAACAAGTTTCTTTTGAGTAGCGTCGTGGACGATAGACCTTACTGTCCAGAGACTTCGGGTGTCGTTGCTCTCTAAGATAGCCTCTAGCAACCTATAGCTAATCATCGATCCGTCAACCATTCTTCTTCTAAGCGCTGTCGATGGCAAAAATAACTCAAAACTCTCTCTCTCTCTTATTTTTGCTATCTTTGCGAATTTTTCATCATCTAATTGAATTTCTTTCTTTTTATAGAAAGAAATTCGTTTAGGTATTAGCGGTAAACATGACGCAAACATATAACATTAACACAAAAAAAAAAAAAGAAGTTGGGGGTAAATATGCATCACGTCCACGCAAAACGGCCATCGCTCAGCATAATGCTGCAGCCCTATGCGAGTCAGAGCCCCAGCGCTGGTTTTCAGCGACAGCCGGCGTTGACCGACCGGTGCAGCATACAGTGAAAAAAAAAGGTATAAAAGTAAGTGGTAGTACAAGTATAGTGTAGTGTACTACTAGTGTAGTGAAATAAATAAGAAATAAAAATATCGGGTCAAATTAAATTAGCTAGCCAAACTCCGAAGTGGTGATGGGTATCGACATCTAAATACGATAAAATAAAAATTACTCGATTTTTTGGGGTCAGCGACCGCTTGTTACCTGAAGTATGAGGTTGAGAACGTCAGTTTTTTGTTTTGTTTTATCGTGGTTACTTCTCGAGACCTATCTATCACGTCTGTGAAGATTACACAAAAAGAAAAATGTTTTTTTTTAAAACTGTTATTTCAAGACCAAAAGAAAAAAAATCTCACCAAATTAATACAGGGTCAAATTAAATTAGCTAGCGAAACTCTGCAGACGTGTTGGGTACCAATATCTAAACATAACAAAAACTAATAAATACACAATACTTCAGAATGTTTACATAAAAATAATGTTTAAAATGGCAACATTCTGTTCCGTCGGCACCGACTAAAATACCGTCGGATGTGATATGCATATAGTTTTTATAAATTTGTTTGGCCGAAAATTCAGCAACGCGAACACCGTGCGCTGACGCAGCCATTAGGTCCTCACGTGTGCAGGTGACCTGGCATGCGTTGCAAGGTGGGAGATGAGCCATTGCCTGAGAAGTATACCTAGAAATTGGCAAGTAGGTTGTTAGACACCTAACCATTTTCACATATACGGAATCGAAGCAAATTACAACTACACGGCTGCATGACTGTATCGTATAACAAGAATGACGTGTTCGTAACATCCGTATCATGTTACTGTAACACGGTAGCACCCCATGTCCACTGTTTGCTAATCTGCAATGGAGGATGGTGGCAGGGTGCATGAGAGACACGGGAAGCGCTTGGCAATTGTAGTTTTTAATTGGAAGACTTACATATTATATATTATGACGATATATAAATGTCGCAGATGGATTGCCGAATCGGCTGTTTTACAAAACCGTTAGTTGTTTTACAAAGCAGCTCCGTTATGTGAAACAGCTGAACAACGTTCAGCTGGATTGATATTGCGCTACGTTTAACTCAAACTCAAAGCATTTATTTCAAATAAACCAATTACAGGCACTTTTGAATTATCAAGGGGTCGGTCAGTCAGAAAGATGAAGCTAGTTGCCCATTTCAAAGCGTAGTAGGTCCCTATGGAGAAGAACGGGCAAGAAAGTCCACGGACACTCGTTTAAATCAAAATATTTTTACAAAATATTAGTTACATCGTTCGTGGTGAAAATATACATGTGAGAACAATGTAGAAAGACGTGCACGTTAAAAGCGTCCCTAATAAAAATATAAAAACTAAAAACATCTAAATTAAAAATAAGCCGTGGCAGCTAAGAGACGACCAGTCCCAACTAAAGGCGCCCGTTCACGAACATGACGCATGGATCAGCACCAATTAGCTCAACCATTTTGAAGGGAACTTAATGATCTAACACACTCGCCACCACCAGCGAGACATTTGAGTGAGCATGACATACTCTCAACCGCCAGGGCACATTCAAGTCAGTGAAAGACGTACCCAGTAAACGGTAGCTTAATACTAGCTACATAATGCTCACACATGTGCTATGCAATATAACAAAGCGTTTACCTAGAATTAAATTACTATAGAGGAAGAGGAGGACGAGCTCGTGGCTAAGTAATAACAGCCGCACGGGTCGATCCATCTAGATCCCCAAAGCTGAAATATACCGACGGCTATTAAAAAAAATAAATAAAAATACTTCAATGCCTACACGGTCGGAATGTATGGAACGGCCGATTTTTTTTATTAACCGACAAAAAATTCTAGTCATGTTCTGATCTGAACTGATGGCGCGTCGATGTCCTTTATACCCTGTAGGTATTAGATAGTTTTTAGGGTTCCGTACTCAAAACGGAACCCTATTACTAAGACTCCGCTGTCCGTCTGTCTGTCTGTCTGTCTGTCCGTCTGTCACCAGGCTGTATCTAATGAACCGTGACAGTTAGACAGTTGAAATTTTCACAGATGATGTATTTCTGTTGCCGCTATAACAACAAAATTAAATACTAAAAAACCGAATAAAATAAATATTTAAGGGGGCTCCCATACAACAAACGTGATTTTTTTGCCGTTTTTATAGATGCGAGTCCGACTCGCGCTTGGCCGGTTTTTCATTGCTCGTTTGTTTATACCTACTATATAATAAATGTGCTCTTTGTGCCTATAAAATATGAATGAACATAAGTACTTATAAAAGAAAACCACCAAACCAAACCAAACACCAAACCGTTCTAGCTAGTTTTCCAACTCCGTCAAAGTAGCCTCGTTTTTGCCTTGAATGCTGAGAAAGCAGCATGGAGTTGTAGTTTTCCAGATGACGCAGTTCATGACGTAGGTGGCTAACGACGGTTTCACACGACATGTGCTCGTGCACTATTCTTTGGCAGAGTCTATCAATTTGGTTAATGTAGATGTTGATGTTCTTTGTAGCTTGCCAGTACGACGTTAGATTGTAATAGATCAGTAGCGTCCATTCATCGTGTATGAGTTGTAATTTCCCTGCGTCATCAAAGTATATCGGTTGGTTGTTCATTATGGATGTCAGTTGATAGTTGCTTGAGATAGGTGCTGATTGTACGATGCCCATCATTCCTATCATAGTCATAAGAACAAGAGACAGTAGACTTTTTTTGTCGGCTCTTGTGCTCTTTCTTCTCTGACTTGTCTTCAGTTCTCTCGCATCTTTGTTAGTGATGTTCACGGTTTCTTCTGTGACTGGTCGTTTTTCTTGTATTGGTAATGGTGAAAGTTTGACAACAGGTCGTTTTATCATTCCTGTCTTTGTTTTGATAGTTGCCACTCGAACTAGACCGTCTTTGCCAGGGTGAGTTTCCATTACTCGTCCCATGGCCCATTTTCCAGGCGGTAAGTTTGTCTCCTTGATTAGTACTACATCGTTAGTTTTGAGATTTTGTACTTCTTTGTTCCACTTGCATCGAGTCTGTAGAGTGCTTAAGTAATCATTGGACCACGCTTTCCAGAACTGATCTAGCATCTGTTCTGTTAGCTGCCATCGTTTCCTCAGATCCATCTTTCGGTCGTCAGGCTCAGGTTGAGGTAGGGACAACGTAGCGTTGCCCGTTAGAAAGTGGCCAGGAGTAAGAGTTTTGTAGAATTCTTCTGGATCTTCTGTTAGTGGGCACAGGGGCCTTGAGTTCATGCAAGCTTCAATTTTTGCTAATAAGGTGGTGAATTCTTCCCAAGTAAGTTTTTGTTCGCCTAAAACTCGCCGCAAGTGATGTTTTAGTGATTTAACGGCAGCCTCGAATATTCCGCCCGCGCTAGGCCAGGCAGGGGCGTTGAAATGCCACTGGACTTCCAGTTTCCCGATCTTGTCGAAGAATTCAGGAGAAAGAAGCCGTTTGAAGTTTATGAAATCCTCTTTCAGCACTTTGGATGCTCCAGTGAAGTTAGTGCCGTTGTCTGAGTACATGTGTGCAGGCGTTCCGCGCCGGGCACACATTCTTTGAAACGCCGCAATAAATGCTTCCGTGCTTAGTTCTGAAACTAGTTCAATATGTACAGCTTTAGTCGCCATACAAACGAAAACGGCGATGTATGCTTTTGAGGTCTTCACTCCTCTGCCTTTGTTAAGCTTCACGTCTACGTGTCCAGTAAAGTCCACTCCAGTGTGAGTGAATGGACGACTTGGTGTTATTCGTTGTTTCGGGAGATCAGCCATAAGTTGAGCGTTTTCCGTAGAGTTGAAACGATGACATTTTACGCAGCGGCGAATCTTTCCCTTTACAGCTCGATTTCCAGACACTATCCAGTAGCTTTGCCGTAGGTAGGTGAGTGTGAGTCGGGCTCCGCCATGAAGTGTCTTCAGGTGTGCTTGCTCGATAAGTAGTTCGGTGTAGCGACTGGAGTTGGGTATAATTGCTGGATTTTTCATGTTAGCAGGTAGATCAGAATGTTGAAGTCTTCCGCCCACCCGAATAATTCCCTGTTTATCAAGGAATGGTTTTAATTTGTAAATGTTGCTTTTAGGCGAAATAGTTTCGTTTCGCAGTAATTGTTTGTATTCTTGCGCAAACTCGCTTTGTTGGACATATTTCAATATGTATTCTGCTGAGTATTTTAAGTCGTTTGTTGTTAAGTGTGTAGTACTTGGTCGGCATTTTTGCTTTAGTGATGCAAAATATCGCAATATACGTGCAGCAATTCTTGTTATTCGTGTCAACGAGCTGTGGCTATTTAACAGCTTATAAACAAAGTTTTCAATTTTGTAGGTTTGCGCTCTGATGGTTTCAGGTTCGATTCTGCGCGCAACATTCGTAGTGAAGTAGTAGTTCACGTTGTGTGGAGTTTCTGACTCTGCGAAGTCTCTCAGAAACGTGGGTCCGTCCCACCATAACTTGAACACCACTAGTTTGTTCGGTAATAAGCCTCTTGAAGCGCAGTCAGCAGGATTAAGTTCTGATCGTACGTAACACCATTGTTGAGGTGGAAGTACGGCTTTTATCTTTCCCACTCTATTGGCTACGTATCTTTCCCATCTTGAGAGGTCTCCCTGAATCCAAGCTAGGACAACCTTAGAGTCACACCAGCCGTAGGCTGATACGTTATGTTCCGTTAGTGATTTCTTCACCTTATCCATGAGTTGAGCTAGAAGTAGTGCCCCGCATAGTTCAAGTCGTGGTAACGTAGTTTTTTGTGTAAGCGGAACCACCCGGGTCTTTGACACTAGTAAGGTGGTCCTGGTATTGCTCTTTTCGTCTATTGTTCGGCTGTATATGACGCAAGCGTATGCTTTCTCGCTTGCGTCGCAAAATCCATGTAGTTGGATATTTTTCTGCGTACTACCAATCCATCTGTTTATTTTAATGTTTTTGATTGAATGTAGGTCATTGTTTAGTTGCCACCATTCGTTTTGCAACTGTTCAGGCAGGTCAGCGTCCCAGCTTATCTTAGTCATCCACACTCTTTGGAATAGTAGTTTAGCTAGCACAGTTATAGGTGCTAGCCAACCCAAGGGATCATAGAGTCGTGATATTAGTGACAGTAGTTTTCTTTTTGTAAGGGACTTTTTGTTGTAGTCGTCCAAGGTCCAGTTGAATAAGAAAATGTCTTCCTTTGGATTCCAACTCAGCCCCAACGTTTTCATTGTTTGAGAGCTTTTGAAATCGAAAATATTCTTTGATATTTGATCTTCATTTAAGTGACGTAAAAGCTCAGGATCGTTGCTTGACCACTTGCGCAAATTCATTCCTCCTCCTTTTAGTAGTTCGATTATAGTCGTTTGTATTTCTCTTGCTTGCTCGATCGAGTTGTGACCGCTAATTAGGTCATCTACGTAGAAATGATTCTGCAGTATTTCAGCGGCCTTGGGGTATTTGTGTCCATCATCAGCAGCTAGTTGTTTAAGTGTTCGCATCGCCAGCCAGGGAGCACTCTTTGTTCCGTATGTCAATGTTTGAAGTTGATATTCTTTTAAAATGTCTGTTGGTTGGTTTCTCCAAATAATTTGTTGTAGGTGCTGCTGTTCAGGATGACACCATATGGAACGGTACATTTTTTCTATGTCTGCTGTGTAGACGTATTTGTAGCTCCGCCAGTGTAGTATTAATGCCTGGATGTCTTTTTGAAGGTTAGGGCCCTTTTCCATGACATCATTAAGGCTATAACCACCTGTGGTTTTCTGTGAAGCATTAAAAACTGCTCTCAGTTTAGTTGTACTTGACTGTTCTCTTAGTACCCCGTGATGCGGCAGGAAAACTTGATTTTTGTCGAGTATTGTGTTTGAAAGCTTCATGTGACCCAAATCGATATATTCGTGAACAAAGTCTTTGTACATTGAAGCGAGTTTGGCATTTCTCTCGAATTTCTTTTCCAGTTGCAAGAATTGCGAGATTGCTATCGATTTAGATCGTCCCAGTTTTTCTTCGTGGCCAGAGATCATTGGCATCTTCACAATATATTTTCCGCTGGAATCTCGTTCAGTAGTAGTTTTATAGTAATCTTCACACCAGTCATCTCTTGATGTATCTTCATCATTCTGGAGGATGTCTTCAGTTTCCCAGAATGTCTTTAAGTCATTAAGGTCGATTACTGCTACATGACAGTTGAGAGTTTCTAGTTTCCCGCATAGTATCCAGCCTAAACGGGTCTGCTGGGCCGTCGGCGTTTTAGTATCTCCTTTTAGTACCCCTTCTAGTATTACTTCAGAGTAAATATCAGCTCCCAGCAGTAAGTCCACGTTCCTCGATAAGTTAAAATCAGGATCCGCTAGTGGTAAGCCTCGTAAGTGAGACCAGTCGCTTTTCTCGAAAGTTTTGTTCGGCAAGTTGTTCGTAATTTTTTGCATTATGAGGGCGCTAGTGGGGAATGCGAAGTCAGTGCAGTGTGATTTACATTCCAGATCTAATCGTCCTTTACAATCTCCCGATATAGTTCCCACGCCAGAGATCGTGGCGTTCAATCTTTTTCTAGGAAGTTTCAGCCTTTGCGCCGCATTCTCTGTGATGAGGTTAACTTGTGACCCTTGGTCAAGTAAAGCTCGCAGCGTTATAAAGTCTCCCGTCGACCTCTTTACTTGAATTTCGACTGTGGTAAGTAAAATTTCCGTAATGTTCTTGTTTGATAAATGGTTCGAGCTATGCTGATCAGCTGCTGAAGGTCGATACTCTCGTTGTTGGGAACGCTGACCCATATTGCTGTGGTTCATGTTAGACCTCGGTGTCAGTTTTAGCGCTGAGTAATGTAGTAATGTATGATGAGGTTTGTTGCATTCTTTGCAAGTTTTGTTTGACGCGCATTCGGTATCGCTATGCTTATACAGACAATTTTTGCAAATCTGCAATTTCCTTACTGTGTCATTTCTTTGCCGTGTGTCCATATTGACGAACTTTGGACACTGCATTAGGACATGAAAATCGCTGCATAAAGGGCATTTGCCGAACGACGTATGGTATGTTCTTGAGAATTCTTTTCTGTTGAATTCTGATGATTTTTGCGAGTTGTATCTCATTTTGTTGTTGTAAGCCGGTCTCTGTTGACTTGTAGTTTCTTTCTGGTAGCCTCTAGCTGATTCCAGCGCCATGAATTTTGTCTCCAGGAAGGCCAAAAATTCACCCAATTCCGGGACCTCCCTTGGATGTTGTAGCTCTCTTGTGTATTCAGTATAAGATGCTGAGTCCAATTTCTGCCCCATCAAATATACGATAATCGGATCCCAGCTGTTTAGACAGATAGTTTGCAGACCATTCATACACTCGTTGATTACGTCATGCATCTTCTTCAAGATAGCGCCGTTGGCCTGGTGAATTGTCGGTAAATGCATCAAAGTATTCATTAAGTTTACAAACTGAAGTCTTTTGTTGTCATATCGTTGAGTGAGAATTTCCCAACAGGTTTACAGGCAGGTTTTACCTACAACAGACACCAGTCTCTATTAAGTGTTACCTTGACTTTGTACTGTGTTTGTGATTATGAGAGAACAATAAAGAATATTATTATTATTATTTCGTTTATTAATTTTTCTTCTTATCAAATACATTTTTAAATATTTCTTAAAAAATATATAAAAAACATTTAAAAATATAAAAAATAGTAGCCCACCGGTATCAGGAACAGGGTCCAAGCTACCGGCGGTCAGGGCTCCAGAGAGAGGAACCTCCTAACAATGCGGGCCGTGTCCAGAAGTACTGCTTTCTGAATCAGGCCCTTGATCCAGCCACCTAACGAGAGCCTCCTTAGGTGTTGGTTGAGGCTCTTGGCAATTAAACCATTGGCTGATACAACTATCGGCACAATGATTGCTGAGTCCACATCCCACATGTCGACAACCTCGCGAGCCAAGTCAAGATACTTGATTTGTTTATCTTTCTCAGCTTTCACGAGGTTCCCGTCATGTGGGACTGTTACGTCAATAATCATTGCGCGCCGCTCTATTCGATCCACCACCACTATATCAGGCTTATTGGCAACAATAGTCCTGTCAGTGATGATGGATCGATCCCAGTACAATGTGATATTTCCATTTTCGAGAACTGGGTCGGGCACATACCTGTAGTACGGCACTTCCGATTCCGCAAGGTTGTATTTCAGTGCAAGTTGCTGATGGATAATCCTGGCTACAAGGTTGTGTCTATGCAAGTACTCTTCGTTAGCAAGACGAGAACACCCGGAGATAATGTGTCGGATTGATTCTCCCGGACGGTGGCATGCCCGACAGATGTCAACCGTACCGTCCTTCACAATATATTTCCGGTAGTTGTTCGTCATCATAACTTCGTCCATAATTGCACAGACAAAACCTTCGGTTTCCCCAAAGAGGTCACCGGAGCGCAGCCAGGCTACGGACGCTAACAAATCTACATCGGGTTCATATAGGGCCCGGAAAAAGCGTCCGTGAAGCTCTTTACTCTGCCATACCTCCCTGCGATCGTTAATGTCAAGCACTACAGGTTTGCGCCAGTTCTCTTTAGCCAAGGAGAGCGGAGTGAGGCCCTTGTCCACCGCGACCACATCGCGATGCATCCCCACGTCGGCTTCTAGGAAATATTCCCTGAGACTGCATATCTCGCGGTTGTGGAGAGTCTTAGCGTTTAAAAAGCCTCGGCCTCCACACTTGCGCGGGATATACAGTCTCATTACCGATGACCGTGGGTGATGCATTCGATATGCAGTCAACAGCGTACGGACCCGCCGATCCAGGGCGTCGAGTTCCGTCTGAGTCCATTTGAGTACGCCGAAAGAGTACATCAAAACCGGCATGACCCAACCGTTGAAGGCGCGCACCTTGTTTCCGCCTGATAGAAGACTATTAAATACTTTCTTCAGGCGGCCAAAGAAGCGCTCCTTCAACGATTGCTTCATGTCAGTAACATTGATGCCCAACGCTTCCGACATACCCAAATACTTATAGGTTTCGGGTGCGGAGAGGGCTCTAAGGTTTATGGAATCCGAGAGTTGGGTTCCCACGGATTCCACAATCTCTCCTCGCTTTACATGCATGACCGCACATTTGTCCACACCAAATTCCATCCTGATGGCGCTACTGAAAGTTTCAGTTACTTTCAGTAGCTTCATCAGTTGCAAATTGTTGGGGGCAAAGAGTTTTAGGTCATCCATGTAGAGGAGGTGGGATATAACCTGACCACCTCTCCGCAGCCGATAGCCTAGACCTGAATCCTCCAGCAGTGTGCTTAGAGGATTCAAGGCTAAGCAGAACCAAAGCGGACTCAAACTATCGCCCTGAAATATGCCTCGCTCGATCCTTATCGGTTCGCTATTCCTCTGGATATTTCGACATCCTGGATAGCGTAGGACCGTCCTCCATTGCCCCATACATGACATCAGGAAGGTGCGCAGAGTTGCATCTACTTTATACAACTCCAACACCCTCATGAGCCATGTATGTGGCACCGAGTCATAGGCCTTCTTGTAGTCTATCCAACATGTCGACAGATCCTTTCGGGAACGACGAACCTGTTGGCTAATGGCCATATCAATGAGGAGTAGCTCCTTAGTACCACGGGACCCATTCCTACATCCATTTTGAGAGGCAGACATGATGGAGTTGTTGTCTATATGTTCGTTAATTTTAGCTCTCAAAATGGATGTAAGAACTTTATAGACCGTCGGTAAACACGTGATCGGTCTATAATTTTTGGGTTCCGCGGTGCTACCTGATTTATGGAGCAGGTGGGTAACTCCTGTCGTTAGGAACTGGGGTAGCGAACCAGATTCTAATGCAGACTGGTACTGAGCCGCCAAACGAGCGTGCGACCGAAGAAACCATTTGATCCAGAAGTTGTGCAATCCGTCCGGCCCTGGAGACTTCCAGTTAGGTAACGGACGGACTGCACGAGCTACATCTTGGGGACAGATGGTAATAGCCCCCATTTCTGGTATTGGATCGCAGGCTCGCTCGACTTCCCGAGCCCAATCACCTTCGGTGTGACTGACAGACGCCGACCAGATACTGCGCCAGAAAGAACACATGGCATCATCATCCGGCAGGCGCGTGTCAGTCACACCTTGGTCCGGTCGCTCCCAACCCCTATAAACCCACCTTTCATCGCTCTGGAAGGTGCGATTCTGAGTGTATCGGTCCACTCGCCGCTTATACCTACGAATACGGTTTGCCCATGCATAGACTTTCTGCTTCAGGAAGTCGATGCGCTCTGTGACACGGGACATATAGTCCTGAGGGCTGACATCAGTCCCTGAGAACGCCCGCCTCACAAAGCGCATCACTCTAGGGCGAGTATTGCCCTCCCTGAAGCAGGTTAGTTTGCCGATGAGCGCTCTTGCCCCACCAATACGGCGCTCAATTCTGCACTGCCAAGCTGGTACGGCTGGTTTCGGTCGTGTAGCTCTAGAGTCATTAGCAAATTTGACGTGAGCTACACGACATGCCGCTACAGCCGCGCAGTACAGAATCGAATGAGTATCGGTGAGGTCTTCGCAGTCATCAAAATAGTTTGACAACTGCGAATCCAGAGCCGCCATAAGCGCCCTATTTTTGTTATGCATGGGCAAACGAGGTAAGCGTGGTCTAAGTTTGGGAGACATGAATCGATATTCCCGAATCGCACCTTCCAAAACACTCCTCAATTCTTCATTGCACTGGGTACTTACGTTTGTAGCCCTGTCATCACTTCCCTCGTCAACTCGGTTTGTGTCAGACTGTGGTGGTATTATATTAGTCTGCGACGGCGGGGGGGCAATGACATGGCTACTCTGCATTTCAATTCGCAGGCGATCAAGTACAGTGTCATCCAACATATGATTACGCTGGATGACCCGCACCTGATCCGACAGTCGTTGTGCCGAAACGTTGACAGCTGGTTCAAGCACCTGAAAAAGAGAGAGCATCCGAACACGGTACGCGGTCAGATTGTTTCCTCCCTCTGTAGCCCCATAGTATGAGCGCATGACGTTCTCATTAATGGATGGCGTCCATCTCATGCGCTGCACACTTCCGCCGGGAGCTGGGACCCTTTCAGAGGCCGGTGGGCCTCGAGATCCTAAGCCATCCGGCGGCCGGCGTCCTCCCCGTCGGCGAGCAGGTGGTGGCGTCGTGGGCGGGGAGAAGTATTCGTCGCTCGAGCTCGACGCAGCTACCGCGGCCGGTGTCGTCACAGCGCTTACAATGGGGCTGGGTACCGGCGGCGGCGAGGCGGAGCTGAGCGACGAGTCCGGAGGTGGTAGGCGTGCTCTTCGTGTAGCTGATCTTGTCAACATTTATTATTATTATTATTATAATATGAAGTTACAGTCACATACGGGATGTGCTTAGTCGTAAGGCAGGAATCAAATAATTGGATTTAATTTATTTGAATGAACAAAACGCTTCACTTGGAAAAACGCATGTTCACAGCTTTTGCAAAGCCTTTGATCATTAAGGTGCCGCCAACTAGCGCGACCATTGAAAAAAAAAACATAAGTCTGGAGAGGAACATTTTGAAATTTCCTATGCTCACATTTTTAGTCAGATGTTGTACAATTTTTGTATAAAAAAATTATAGTTTAAAAAACTAAAAAACACGCTTTAATACCATCAAACTGAACTATAAAGTAAAAAATAATTTTTTCAATATAAGAACAAAGTGATTAACGAGAAAATTAATCTCATTGTAAGAAAGAGCGTGGGGTGCTTTCGAATTACAGAGTTAAAGCACCCCACGCTTTTTTTTACAATGACATTTATTTTCTCGTTACTCACTTTATTCTTATATCGAAAAAAATATTTTTTACTTTTTGGTTCATTTTATTGGTATTTTTTAGTTTTTTAAACTATAATTTATTTATCAATTTTTTTGAGATAAATCGTTAATCCTGATGATCCTGATCAAGATAATGGGACAAAAGTTTTATTTAAATTATTGTATTGTCATCGAGCCCTGTTATGTGTGCAAAATTTCGAATTAATCTGACCATTTAAAGTGGGTAAAAATCGAGTTCAAAGATTCCGTTACATACAATTATATAAACATACATACATACAGGTGAAGTTAATAAAAGTGTGTTCAAAAATCAACACTAAACCTCTCTCTAGGTTCGAAGCCTTAGCAGTAACCGCCAAAAACGGCTGTTTAACTTTTCTCAATGGTGGCGCTAGTTGTCAGCACTCCGCTCTCGCTTCCGCTCTCCCCATGCCATGTCCCTATTACGTAAGAATTAATTAAATCTAGGCGAGTGTGAATGATCTACGTAAGTGGATTATGAGACAGACGAACGTTAATTGTAGACTCCAAACGGGAGCTCGTTATATCTACTTCTCATTTTAGGAAGTTAGACTGGGTTTCTATTGTTTTTGAAGAGAAAACTTCTAGACCGTTGAGCGATTTTTGGTAGGGGGAAATATTACGTGTTCGCGTCGCCGCAGTACCTCGACTGCGACATGCTATGCATAGTGTTTTACGTTAAAGTTGTTGCCCCTTTGACTGCCAATTTTATTTTTTTATTTGGGATGATTTTTTTACAAAAGTGACTAAGAGTTTCGCTTATATTGTGATCACATAATATACATTTTTAACTGATTAACGGAAAGACCGTGAATTGACTACGGCTAAGTACTTTAGCTACGAATTATGACTGGGAATATGCGAATGTAGGTATAGAATGGTGCACTTTGGAAATGTCAATGCTCAAAATGTTTGGGAAAAGACTGGGATGGGATGGACTGTTGGTTAAATTTAAACAAAGTCGAAGGTAAAAGCTAGTCGTGAAAATGTTTACATAGAGACACAGACTAGCTTAGATTGAAAAACACCGTATTGGTTTCCCAAAATTGTAGGCCCAAGAACTGTCCTTGCGGGACACCGTGATCTTTGGTTATGCTTATAACGAAGCCGATACCTATCGCGAGAATCGAGCTGTCCTTGATAATCTCTTTGTTTCCTTAATTAGTTTTATTCATTGATAAAACTACGATAATCAAATCGCATTTGCATCACTTTGTTATGCGTGGCACTTACAGTAGGAATCAGTTTCATTTTGACAGCTCAACAACTTTCATTGCGTTATTTACGTTGTTGAGCAGATAATTTTTTCAATCATATGAAGCAATGGATTAGCACGAAGCTTCAAAATCACTCGAATTCTGATTGATAGTGTGTTACGCAAAAGGTGATAGACAAGTTTTGCTGTCCTTATCAATAAACACTTAGCAAATGTTCATATCTTAGCTTGTTCCAAGCACCTATGTTTTTGATTAGTCGTTATGACCATGCGTATGTTCAGCAGGCAGTAAACCCTAGCCAAGCTTTAGATCTCTTATTGTAAGTGTTACGCATATTATACAATTTATTTATGCTGTATGAACTTTTAAATTTTACTTGATGGACGGGTCGTCAGAAGCCCGAAAGTCTGACAACCAATCTTACCAAGGGGTATCGTATTACCCAGTTAATGGGTTGTGGAGGTCAGATAGGCAGTCGCTCCATGTAAAATACTGGTATTCAGCTGCATCCGGTTAGATTGGAAGCCAACCCCAACATAGTTGGGAAAAGGCTAGGCAGATGATGATGGTTATACGTGTGCGTCACCATTTAAAACTTAGGGCTAATTTTTCAATAGTCAGATAACTCTTATCTGAAGAATAAATATTTAAATTTGACAGCTTTTGTATAGAAAATATGTCAGACTGTCATATTTATTCTTCAGATAAGAGTTATCAGAAGAATACTCAATCTCATTTTTTCTCTATTCTCGAAGGTAATAGGCAAAATATTGCTCGTGCAAAGATCTGCCTACACAGTGTGTCGTTTTGCATCCTCGTCAAATTTAAGGGTGTGGTATAGACCATCAAACCGAGCAACTTTTTCCATGGCTCCCACATCATAATCGCGAAAAAATAATCAGCCGTCCCATACATTTGCGTCGAGTAGGTATTGAAGTTTTCTATGGGACAGTTGAAAATTTTTTCTCGCGATTACGATGTTTGTCCCATGGAGAAAGTTGTTCGTTGATGTTCTGTATCACACCCTGTTTGACGAGGATTCAAAATGACACGTTGTATACCACGGAAATAGCCCTTACCTGTATATTGCAAGTGTGTCTGTCTGCCCGTACATGTCTCACATCCACAGACAAAAAAATGCCGATTAGTGCTGATTGTGCATAGTGTCCAACACAATCACAAACAGCTGACGAGCAACACTATCAGATAAGTGACGTCACACAGACAGAGTGGCCCAGTTGCTCACAATAGATAGCGACCGCTCCTACTTCTAGCCATAGATTAAGCAAATGTAGCGGAGATAGGACAGCTGGTACACGAAGGCAAGGAATAAAAGTTTATTTGCGCATAATATGATAAAAAAATAAAATAAGTAGAAGATTTCGTGCAATGAATTTTTGAGCTAATTCTATGGGTGTTTTAGGGGTGTCTGTTTGTTAATCTGGTGGTTTTACTGGCCTAGAATGGGCCAATCCTTTTACTAAAGGATTGTAAGGGTCTACGTGTTTTGTACTATTGTCCAGGAATTTTGATGGAAGAGTGAGGAGCAGCTTCTAAATTGTGATCATATTGATCACCAATCCATTTTAAATTGGACAAAGAGTTGTATGCTAATATTTTAATGATAGTTAATTGTGATTGTCTTTAGGAATCCCATATTTAATAGAATCATAAATATAGAAATATGGAAACAAAATTCATGTCCCTCATCTAATCTGTTGAACATAAAAAACAATTCTGTCTCTTTCAAAAGTAGGTAGACCTCCTTTTTAGGGTTCCGTAGTCAACAAGGAACCCTAATAGTTTCGCTATGTCCGTCTGTCCGTTTGTCCGTCCGCACAGCTTAGCTCAGAGACTCTTAGTACTTGAAAGCTATAATTTGGCATGAATATACGAGTACATATATATCACGCCGACAAAGTGGTAAAATAAAATCATGAAATAAAAATTTTTTTAGGGTTCCTTCTGTACACGTAAAGTTGTTTTTTTTTCCTCGTCTACCCCATGGTGTGGGGTGTTGTTGGATGGGTCTTTTAAAAATATTGCGGGTTTGTGAAAATAATTTTTCGATTTAGGGATCCGTTACTGAAATATTAAGCTTTAAAATGCTAATTTTTCTTAGAATCAAATGTCCGCCCCCGCCAGCTAAATGGTTAGTTTTGGGTGGGTGAAAAAACTCACGATAGTAGTATATTTATCCAAGTTAAAAGGAAAACTATCTCGGCTAAGTAGGCTTTTCAAGTTTACGAGTAATAGTCAAATATTCATGAAACAACAAAAAACCCTCTTCTTAGTCTGCATTATTGTGCAACTACGGACCCTATTACTGCGCGTGGCCCGACACGCATTTGACCGGTTTTTTTTCATTACATCATGCAGTTTTAATACACTTTACATAATACTTTAAACGGATAACTTTCATAATACCTTTTGTGGATTTCGTCGTAGATAACTTGCGACTATTCACTTCACACGCTTAATTTATTTCATTCGCTGTAGGATGCTACAGGATTCGAGGATTATCACAATCATTCTTCATAATTAAGTATGTCCTGTCATATTCATTACTTTAATCCTAACAACTGGATTTTGAGCATTTTGTAAGAGACAGCTCATTCAATCTTGGTCTGTATAGAGTATTAATAAAGTAGTGTTGTAAGAAGCTGTAAATATTTATTTATTTATTTATTTATTCATGGTTTACCAACAGATGTTACAGCTATACATACACAAAAAATATATCAACAGATCTTAGTTCTACTGCACACCCAATTACAGGTAAACACAACATGCGATTATTATTTATATTTATTTATTTATATATACTTTATTGTACACCACAAAAATACATAACAAAAAAAGACATAATCAAACACTACAAAATATACAATGGGCGGCCTTACCGCTTTCTGCAATCTCTTCCAGGCAACCTTAGAATGGACAGTGATTTGCCTGGATATGAAATGGGGCTGTCTTTGGTGCAAATAATAAGTGCCTACTTACAATATTATACTAAAATAGATACATAACCTAAATAATACATACATAAATACATACATACTAAATATAAGCAACGAAAACAAATGAAGACTAAATAACAGTTACGTGAACACGATCACAACGACAAATAATGTTCCTTTACGAGCCTTTTAAACATAGGTAACGACTGCGCGCGTTTTATTTGAACTTTTTATTTTAGTTCACAAAGGACAGCAATTTATTGTACAATATTGGAGATATATCTACATAGCGAAGTGCCAGCTTGAAAGTAGGCTTAAACTATAACTAAATTGATGCAACCCAACTTATTTGTTTATGTTAGTATTGCGGATGAATGTTTCTAGTGTTTCTGTGTGGATATCATTGAGATCACTGTATTCATTAACTAATTTACACAGCCGTGGAATTGGGGAACTAGTGCCTGACTTAGTTCGACGGAAGGGTGGGACTAAGGAGTGATCGGCTTTCGTGGTTGTCTACGTGGGACTCGAAAATAGAATTTGCTTAGGAGTTTCGGACAGTCAGTTTTATGTCTATGCTAAGATTAATAATAATTAGACCTTTCAAACATCGAACATCATATTGCCAAAAATATAAAGCAATAAAAACAAAAAACATAATTAAAAACTCTGGGCTGTCAGCGCCACCCACTGCTAGAGGCTACAGTTACCACGGCAGAAGCCAATACGAGAGAAGAAAAAGAAGAAGCAATAAAAACTGTCTCTTAATTGAAAATGTCGTATCCGTTAAATACCTTATCTATGACTTAGCACGGTACGGATGTCGATCAATGACTTCTATTAGCCGAGTTGTGCGAAGGTCTCGGCTATAATATAATATAATCTTTATCAGTGCCTGCAAGTGGCTATAGTTCACTTAAGTGGCACTTCCTGAAGAGAACGGTAATTTATTAGATTTTCATGCATGATGTATATTCACATACAACATTATGAACTTCCGACATTCTTATGTTAAATGTTATCTAGTAAGGGAGTAGGCAGTGACCGCAAGACGTCGCAGTCGGTACAACAAGTCACTTGTAATATCTGCAAGAAATATGTCAACATTAAAAACACTGCTCTCTGTTCAATCTGTAAAAAAAGATACGAGTTCGATTGTGTGGTTTTATCCAGAACCAACGTATCGCTTAAAAGACATCGAAGCAAGAAAGAAATGGAAATGCAAAATATGTATAAAAAACAAAGCGGATTCAAATGTAGATGTCACTACTTCTAATATAACACTTAGGAAAAAACAACATTCTTCAGCTAAACCTTCTTCGCCACAACAGCAGATAATTCCCACGCAAAATTTTGTTTTAAATGAGAATACTTCTCAAACACCGGCCACCTCGGTAGTTGTGCCGCATACAGACATTTTTGAGGCAAACATATCTACGGAAAACTCCTTCGAATCTTTGCCGTTGGATGAAGATATCGATGTTTTGTCTCATACATTGAAAAGAGATCCACAATTATGTAGAAGCTGCCCAAATATTAGATCCAACAATTTTGATATCATCATCATCATCTTCCTGCCCTTATCCCATATTACTTGGGGTCGGCGCAACACGTTTTCTTCTTCCATTCTCCCCTGTCAACCGTCATATAATAGAAGAATTAGAAAAGAAAGTTTCTGTTTTGGCTAAGAACTTGGAAATAGCTGAAAATGAGATAGCTAATCTAGTATCGGAAAACTGCTGTCTTAAAAAACAAATGTCTACGTATGGCACTCAAATTAATCAGCTAAAAGATATTTGTAAATCCACGCCCAAAAGTGCATCACAAAAGAAAAGGAGCAAAGGTCCCAGCCAAACAAAATTAGACTTCTCAGAGCAACTTATTAGTCCAAACGCAATATGCTCACTGCCAGCGGACGACGTGCAGGGTGTGCATTGTCAGAATGCAGACCAGGAAATTAACAACGAGTTGAGTAAAAAGATATCGGTGAACTCTCAAAATGAACAACGACATCAAAAATTAAAGCATACAACCCAATTAAATCGCAAAACAAAAAGAAATACCTACATAATTGGAGACGAAAAAGTAAGAGGTTTATCAGCACAACTAATACAAACTAAGACGGGTAAATGGAATGATAATTACAACATTGAGGGTAAAGTTCAACCACATGCTTCATCATGCGAGATCCTACGAAATCCAGAAAATCTATCACGTACCCTGACTGATAATGACATTGTTATTCTCTCGGTTGGTAAACATGATAGAAATCCCTACATGTTGATAACTAACCTATGTAAAACTCTGTGTAGTCTAAGTAATTGTACAATACTGATTTTGAATGTTTCTGAAAATAGGTACCTTAATGTTAAAAAACTTAATTATGAACTAAAATTGTTCACAAAAAACTTTAAGAATTGTAAGTTTATTGAAGTAAACGAGTTGGATGTTAGTTATCATAGTAGGCTGTCAAAATTAGATTTAATTACCTACAAACTAACTAAAGAGATTGATTTTATTCAATATGAAAAGGATTTTATAAAACTGAGTTCAAGTGCACGCAACTCACCTCATGTTAATAGTAAAAGCAACAATACGTTTTTTCGTTCCTAAAGAGTCCTCCATAAATGATATTTCTATAGTTAATGCTTCTATTAATTATGATAAGTCAAAACAGGGTTGCCGAAATAGTAAATTACGAATCTTACACCAAAACATAGCCGGCATCTGCAGCAAACTAGACATGATAGAAATAACTTTAACTGAATTAGTAGAAAAAAACAAGGAGGTTGATATACTATGTTTTAGTGAAACTTTTGTGAAGAGAGGTACGGAAGCTAATATTAGACTTAATAACTTTAAATTGGCTGCAGTTTTTAGTAGAGATAATTGTAGAGGGGGTTCTTGTATTTTAACTAATAAGGTGTTTGACACAAAAACATTAATTATTCCTTCAGGCATAGCTACAGAATTTTATTTTGAATGCTGTGGCGTAGAGATAATAGGTTTGAGCCTGATTGTTGTAAACATATATAGAATACCTGATCAGAGAAAAGCGCAAACAGGTGTATTTCTCCATAAACTTGATCATTTGTTAAATTATTTGACGGACCAGTACAAGAGGAAAAAAATTATAATTTGTGGTGATTGGAACATTGATATTTTAAAACATAACTCCGCAACAAAGGAACTTTTAAGTATACTGAGTAACCACAATTTTGAAGCTCACATAAAATCACCAACTCGGGCGAACTCTTGCATTGACCAAATCGCCAGTAACATAAAGAGTGTTCAGCCGGAAATTCATCACTTCGGCCTGTCCGATCACGAAACAGCACAATCAGTCACTGTAAAAACGAAGGTACACAAACGAATAACTTGTTGGTCAGAACTGAAACGTGACTACTGTGTAGAAAACCTAAATAAATTTTGCGAGTGTATGTCTGCTCTTTCATTTTCGGAAACACTTAACTCAGACACTCTAACGGAAGCCTTTAATATCTTTTATGAAACTTTTACATTATTTTACGATCTGTGTTTTCCGGTGATTAAGGTTAAGGTTAATAATAAACCAGTTACACAAAACTGGATAACGAAAGGCATTAAAAAATCTAGCAAAACAAAACGTCAGCTTTATCTACAATTTAAAACAAGTAAAATTAATAAAAAGCAAAATGAGAAATCCTACAAACTTTATAATAATATGTTTAGGCGATGTGCACAGCGAGCGCAAAAACTTATGAATACAAGACGTGTACAAAGGCATAAAAATAAATGTAAAGCTACGTGGAATGCAATCTCCTCAACAATAAATGATAATAATTTGTATAAAAATGACATTGACGAAATAATTTTTGATAATGTAACATATAATAATCCATCTGATATTTGCAATATATTTAATAACTACTTTATTAATTTGACATCTAATCTGCCTTTAAATTCTAATATTTCTAATAATTCCAATGATTCCAATAATTCTAATCCTAATAAAAAAAGCAAAAATCTGAATACTATATTCTTGAATCCTGTAGATGAAAGGGAAGTGTATAAAATAATTATGTTCCTCAAAAATAGCAAAACTGTTGGGTATGACGACATTGCCACAAAGGTCTTGAAAGCCTGTGCTAGTTGGATATGTCATCCACTAGCACATATTATAAACTTATCTTTTTTGGAAGGTGTATTTCCAGACCAGCTTAAGAAGTCTGTTGTGAAACCACTGTTTAAAAATGGAGATAAGTCGGATCCTAATAATTATCGGCCTATCACGATAGTACCCATTATATCAAAAATTTTTGAGAAGGCCATGCTTATTAGGTTAACTAATTTTCTCAGTACATATGACATATTATGCAAGGAGCAGTGTGGTTTCCGTAAAGGTAGTTCAACTGCTCTTGCAATCTTTAACTTTATTAAACTTGTAACGGAAAGTATTAACAATGGCAATCCTGCGGTGTCCCTCTTTTTAGATATGAGTAAAGCTTTTGATTTTGTTAACCATTATAAGCTACTAAACAAATTAGACTTCTATGGTATTAGAGGAAAGGCATTTGAATGGTTATATATCTAGTTATCTAGGAAACAGGCAGCAGTATACCGAAATATCCAAAGTTGTAAAGAAAAGTGACAGAATATATTCCAAAGATAAAATCAAATCAATAGCAGTAATAAATAAGTGTGGCGTGCCTCAGGGAAGCATTCTCGGTCCTTTACTTTTCCTACTTTATATAAATGATCTTCCAGAGGCCATTTTGCAGAAATGTATACTTTTCGCAGATGATACTACTGTTGTCATAGAATGTCAGGATAAAAGCGACTACAAATTAGCTACGGAAAAGACCCTACGTGATATAATAAGTTGGATGCAAAAAAATAACTTAAACATAAATGTTAGCAAGACGAAATTAATTGAATTTAACTCTTATAATAGCAAACCATTAGCTTTGAATATTATGTATAATGGTGAAAAGGTACAACAAGTGGATCAATTAAAATTTTTAGGAATTCATGTAGATAAAAACCTGAATTGGAAAAGCCATGTAGAGCATATAAGTCAGAAACTAGATAGGTTCGTATTTGCTTTAAAAAAGCTGAGACAAAATGTGTCTGTAGAAGCTGCTCTTGCAGCTTACCATGGTTACGTGTCATCTGTTTTAAGCTATGGACTAATCATGTGGGGTAACTCGACCGATACCGACCGAGTTTTTAAACTCCAAAAACGCTGCATCCGGGTATTAAGCAGAACATGGTTCTTGGATAGCTGTAAACCGCTCTTTCAAAGATTGAAAATTCTTCCACTGCCCTGTATGTATATTAGAGATATCTGCATTTTTACAAAGACGCACATGCATTATTTTAAGCAACGTGCTGAGGTTATACCTAGACAGAAAAGGGCTAAGTTTCGCAACCTCTTATATCATCCAGCTGGACATAAAGATATGTATAGGAAAAATGTGTTCAATATGTGCATATTGATTTATAATTCCCTACCAAATGAATTTAAATTGTTGCAGGGTAATGTGTTTAAAACAAAATTGTCAGAGTGGTTACGGAAAAAGTGTTTCTACAGCATAAAAGAATTTTTAGAACATGAAAATATTTGTTTAGAGTAGGTATTAATTATAAGTTTAACGTAAATCAATTAATGACATTTGTATGTAATAATAATGTGTGATAATAATGTATGATAATGACGATAATGTGATAATAATTATGATAATGATAGTGAAATGATAATAATGTGCTAATAGTGTAATAGTAATAATCTGCATAATAATTATGACTTTTAAAATTTAATGTATGCGTATTTTATCTTAAAT
Organism: Cosmia pyralina; assembly: GCA_946251885.1. Classification (NCBI taxonomy): domain Eukaryota; kingdom Metazoa; phylum Arthropoda; class Insecta; order Lepidoptera; family Noctuidae; genus Cosmia; species Cosmia pyralina. Next base: position 25,437,236 of record OX276351.1, read on the forward strand.
AATTTGCACGCTTGCTTGCAGGCAGGATACAATGACCTAAGGCTGTAAGATCTTCCCTTGTAAACATGTATTTCTTGCAAATAAACGATTTGAATTTGAATTTGAATTTGAATTATAAAATTAAGCTTCTTTTTGGTGAATACCGGGTCGATCCATTAATTTTTGAAACGCAACTCGAAGCGTTTCTTTGATGCCGCCGCGAAGCATCGCAACCCTTTGGTTGTCGAGGCCGCGCGCTATGCCCCCTCTAAAATCAGTAAGACTCGAAAGTCCGAGACATATTCTCACCGACCCTGATGATCCCTTAACCCTCCTTCAGGAGAGTAGTAGGGCCACCAGTACCGTTTGCAAACGCAAACCACCTAGAAATATATTCCGACCTCACCGCCGAGGTCGCAATCGTAACCAACCCTACTCGGTGAAGCTGTGGCTGCTGGGGGCACAGCTGAGCCTGTAGCACATAACCCCCCCATCATGATCCAGCCTGCCCCGTCTGGCTGTCCTCTTATTAGCGACGCACAGTCGCCTAATATTTTACCTTAGTTAAGCCCTGGCCGGAGGCTTTAAGTTCGCTTAAAGCTCCCACAGGAAACGCTCGGTTAAGAAGTCTCGACCCCCAGTGGTCAACTGCGAGATGCCACTCACAAAAACGAAAAAAAAAAACGATGAATACCGGGAATCGACAAAGGCCTGATGTCCTAAATTGCTGTTTTAGGTTGGTCTGAATGCGGGTGACAGGCGATCAATGGTGGAGACACAGTAAGAAGAGGCCTATAACCAGCATTGGACTTCTTCGTTTCGAGTCGTAAGGTACATCTTATAGTGCCAGTAACTGGCCACATCAATCCAAGTCGCAGTATTGAGATCGGTGTAAGTGTAGATGTGCGGAACCTCCGGTAAATGAGACATGGCGTAGTGCGAAACGCCACAAGGTTGAGTATAATTAAATCTACTGAACAGAACTCTCTAGTAGATGGATTGATTTATAGCATATTACCTCGGCTGTATTCACTAAAGGGGTAGACATGAGGTTCCTCAGTACCCTTAAATTCCCTGGGTTTACAAGCCAATCACGGGTACCTATAAAGATGCTCCATTAGGATAATAATCTGCCTCTAATGTTCCCACTGCTGGGACACATGCTTCCTCTCTGTGAGAGGTAGTGGGCCGTAATCTACCACCCGGGCCCAGTGCGGGTTGGTAGATGTCACATGTCTTCGAATTTTTGGTTCTAGGACATGTCGGTTTCTTCACGATGTTTTCCTTCACCGTTGTGACAGCAGTGGTGATGAAATAATTTATTCATACTAAATTATTGCCGCACAATTAGGATAAGCTTACATTCAACTTTGGACTTTGAAAGACTAATTGATTAATAACATTGTTAAAGGTATGATCAGCCGCTTACTATCAGTGATAATAATAAAAAGTTGGTCTGACTTTTATCAAATAAACCAAGATACTTAGGTACTTATGTATTGTACTTAATTTCATTAATTTAGAATTGAATGGTCATATTATGACAACAGATAAGAGATAAGATTTTGTTCAGCTGGTGCTTTGCCATGTTATAAAACTATATTGATTTTTGTTGTTTAGTTCTTCATTAATAAACATCAGTTTTAATTTCGTGTCTTGTAGATACTTGTACTTATTAACGATAATAATACCAATAATAAATTAATATTTTTAATCTGGTTAATGAACATAACTTGTGAAAAAACCATTTGTAATCTTTCCAAATGATTTTATAAACCAAATATTCAGTCATACGATATTATAGTAGTGCCCTACAAAGCGATATTTTTTAATTTAATTTAGTTGTATTGACAAATAAATCAAAACAGGCAAACATTTGACAAACTATTTGTGACTTTATCTACACATTCTGTCTTGACTTTGACGCCTTGTTGGTGTCGTGGTCGCAAGAGTGACTGCTGAACGTGGGGTCCTGGAGCTAGACCACCACCTCTTAAAGCAGTATTATTTTAATCTTACTTCAGTGTGGGAAAGAGATGGAGCTAGACGTCCTGTATAGCTCCATCTCTTTCTCACACTGAAGTAACATTAAAATAATACTGCTTTATGAAGTGGTGGTTGGCCCACTGGTTTCGATTCCTAGACCAGGCAAAGCGTTATTGGATTTTTCCATTAGAAATTTTTTGGCAACAGCCTAGAGTTTGGAAGTTGGCGGTGTGAAACTCCCGTGCCGTTAATGGTGCGCCTGATCTCTCTCCGGTCGTGTCGGGTTACCGTCCCATCGGACTGTGAGAGTGAGGGAAGAGAGAGTGCACCTGCACCTGCGCATAGCGCACACACTTGTGCACTATAATATCTCCCGCGCTGAAGGCTGATCTCCGTTGAGATTGGCTGTCATGGACGAAATTCGGTCTGGAGAACTTTTCAAGTGGGCGTGGGTGGCCGAATTCGAAACTATGAGGAATATTGTAATGCTGAATGCAGTATAAACCTTGAGACGTCGAATCCAGGATGTATTGAAAACAATGGTCATCATTTGAACAATTAATCAGTTAAGGTTTAATAGGTAGCTAGGTAACATAAGAAAAATAAAAAAAGTATTTTGTTAAAAATTTTTTCAAAAATCCAATGATGCACTTTTAGTTTTCATCAAAATCGAGCCAGAGATTCGTTTGCGTACTTTTCGCTATTCCTCATAGTTTCGGATTTGGCCATCCACGCCCACTTGAAAAATTCACCCTGTATTTGTTGAATGCTCAATTGAAAGGAAATCGTTTGTCTTGGTAAGGGCATGTAATGAGGAGAGACGAAACGCATGTGACTAAAAGAGTGATGAATATAGATGTTGATGGATGGAGAGGCAGAGGAAGGCCAAAGAAAAGATGGATGGATTGTGTGAGGAATGATATGAAAGAGAAGGGAGTGAATGATAGCGTGACGGTGGACAGGGGAGAATGGAAGAAGAAAACGTGTTGCGCCGACCCCAAGTAATATGGGATAAGGGCAGGAAGATGATGATTTGTTGAATGCTCAACCCCCCTTACCCTTCAAACTTTTTAAAGTCTGCCGAAACCCTGTTTGCCTACCAAATCTTCTCTGGATATATTAATAGGCCTTTAAAATCAAAACACATACACATAATAAATCAAAGCAACGACAACTTCCGTGGAGCGAGGAAGTTGCTGAAAGTCTCGATCGTTGTATATTTATAGGTTCTAGTAATCATAATATCTATATTGATCTCGTGACGGAAACTGGGACTAGGTTAAGGCTGACGTGACAAAGCTTTTTAATAAAATTATGTAATTACTCGTAGTTACTTAGGTAAGTTCATAAAATTTAATTACACAGCTAGACGACCTAACTTGGAAGTAAAATGCAGTTATGACAGCAATTAGTGGTGACCACTCACCACTCACCAAGTGTACAAACACGCTGTCAATGTGTACGTGAGGACGAGTAGTGTTAACACATAACACACACATACACACGCACACACACTTCCGACTTCGCCATTATCTCGGACGGTACCGAGAGCTCCTGCGCTTACACACACATTCACAGCGTGTTTGTACACTTGGTAATCACAAGTAAAGCGCGTGTCACTTCCTTAGATAAAATAATACATTTTGATACAAATGGAGAATTTTTGTTATTGCATTCGAGGCGGAATCAACACCCGAGCCGTAGGTGAGGTTGGTTTTGAGCCGAGAACTGCAATAACAAATGTCCACGTGTATCAAACGATGTTTTTTCAATACACTTTTGAAGAAATAAAATAAAATAACGAAACATATTTTTGTCATGAATTATTAGGAAACTATGACTTAAATTTTCTTTTTTTTTCCGCGCTTTGCTTTCGCCAGGTTGAAGGAGAAGCAAAGGTGTAAAGCCGATAAACAGCCTAACATGAAAAATAGAAATATCAAATATTTTTGAGTTTAGAATACAAATAAATGTTAATTTGTTCTTAAACGTTTTTTTTTATTGCAATAATCATAGTATTTGATGATATTCTATTTATAAAAATTATTTAAATATTCAAAAAATATTAACGCCGTAAATACACATATATCTCTTGGCCGAGATTAAAAAAAAACATTCACCTCCGAATAGAGACAGTGTGAATATACGTAGTATTCCTAAGTAGTCTGTGGTGTGAATAGAGGCATTGAACCAATTTTATTTTATTTTATTTATTGAGGGATAATAAACAGCTACAATATAAAATATAACATTTAGAAAAAAATATATAAGAAGTGTTAACAATATTGTGGCCCACTACATTATCCGCATATTACAAAACAAATAATTATGGTAAAGAGTGCCACTAGATGAACAAAAAAAATGAATTAATAATATTATACGATAATAATACAATAAAAAATAAATAATAAGAAGAAAAATAAAAGACTTAACAATATAACAATAAAAAAAATAGAAATATTAAAATTAAAGGACTAACATTAATTAATAATATCATTATTACTAAATAGATGTTTCATTACATTCCATTTGAATTGAGCTTTTGAGCATATAAAGATATCAATATCAATAAAGTTTTGATTGTAAGAATCTACCATACGACGCATAGGGCAGCGCAAACCAGAATTAGTACGACATATGTTGACAGCAAACAAAGTACCTGCACGAACACTACGCTTATTAACGGTGCGAGGAACTGCATAACATAATTTGCTCGTGAGGTCAATTGAATCAAATCCACTATGAACAATAGCATGTAGTACAGTAACTTCCAAGAGTTTGCGTCTGGATTCCAAGGTAATCAACTTGTATTTATGTAACAATTGAGAATACGACAAGTATATCCCGTGACACCTATAATGCAAGGCTCGAAGAAACTTACGCTGGACCTTCTCGATCTCATCTTTGTATTTCTGATAGAATGGGTTCCAGATTGGAACGGCATATTCAAGCTGTGATCTTACAAGAGTCTTATATAGGTAAAGATAAGTAGAAACTCGCTTGAACTCAGTAGATGACCTCATGACGAACCCATACATCTTGAATGCATTATTTACTATTTTTCCCACATGTAGATTTAACGATAACTTATTGTCAAGTAATACACCCAAATCTCTCACAGATGAAATATTATTAAGCATCGTATTACACAATTTATATTTAAAATTTATGGGAGATCTGTTTCTAGTAAAGTTAATATAATTACATTTAGAGAGGCTAAGATGTAGCTTATTGTCAAGACAGTATCTGGCGAGTCTATCCAGGTCTGCCTGGAGTTTGAGGCAATCTCCTTCAGTTTGTACAGTTGTATAAGCTTTGAGGTCATCAGCATATAAAAGAAACTTGGTATTTAAAAAGCACTTATTTATATCATTTATATACATAATAAATAATAAAGGTCCCAGGATTGAGCCTTGCGGAACGCCTGAGGTAATAGGCACGGAACCAGACTGATGGCCATTCACAACAATCTTTTGAGTTCTGTTTTTAATGTAGGATGTGAACCAACGAAGCAGATTTCCCCGTATACCATTAAAAGCAATCTTATTCAATAAAATTTCATGGTCAACCTTGTCAAAAGCCTTTTTGAAATCTGTATAAACAGCGTCAACTTGCAAGCGCTTATCAGTGTTTTCAAAAAGATAATTGGAAAAGATTAATAGGTTGGAAATAGTCGATCGCTGCTGAACGAATCCATGTTGTTCTGGGATGATAACGCTATGCAAGATTGGATATATTTCATTGTGCACGAGTCTTTCAAAAAGTTTTGACAAAGTCGACAGAATCGAGATAGGCCGATATTGCTCTATATCATGCTTTGACCCATCCTTATGTACGGGCGTAATGTTAGCCTGTTTCCATACATCAGGGAAAACACCCTCACTTAAGCACTTATTATAAATTGTATAGAGTGGCTTACATATACTGCCAGCAGTAGCCTTAAAAAACAGAGCCGGATAACCATCTGGGCCCGCTCCCTTGGATGCATCAAGCAGATTCAGCTCCTTAAGTATTTTAGGTTCCTCGATATGCAGGTTATCTATTAAACTAATATTGGCATCACATAGTGTAGATGGGGTCCAGGTTGACAGCGAGGGAGAACTAGGTTCAAATACAGACTGGAAAAAATCCGAGAACATGTTGCAAATCACGTCCGGGGCACTTGACTTAACGTTTTGGTAGTGCATCGTGGAGGGAATACCTGATTTACTTTTACGATTTGATAAGTACGTCCAGAAGTATTTAATATTAGAGGTGAGATTATCTTCGACGGATTTGATATAAGCTAAATAAGAAGTCTTACACGCTTCTTTGAAAGTTGTTCGGAGTTCAGAAAACTCATTGTAGTCTTTGATGTTATTAAGTTTTTTCCACTTTATCCAAAGGCGTTGTTTCTTTTTGAAAATTTTAATTAAAGGGCCAGAGAACCAAACCGGAAAGTCAAGCGCCCGGGATTTAACACACGGGACGTTGGGTCTGATGATGTCATCAAGCATACCATAGAAGGTATGTACAGCTTCCTCAGCTGGAAGGTGGCCCAGCAGGCTAGACCAATCAACATCATTGATTTGCTTATTAATAATATCATAGCTGGCTTTACGGAATTTATATTTACTCAACGGTTTGCGTTTCAGAATTTGTGTGGATAGACTTATGGGGGCTGTTGCAACAAACGGTGGATGGTGAGGATCTATAGGTAATAGTGAGTCTAAAGGAGGGCCGACTGTACTAACGACATTAGAAATAAACAAATCCAGAATTCTCCCATTTCCGTTTGGGATGTTATTATACTGGTACGCATTAAGAGTGGACATGAGCTGAGCTAGCTGCACAGATACAGGGGACGATCCAGCGCATGTCATACCAGCAGCTAGATGTAGCTCGCCGTGCTGGGCACCCCCCCACGTAATTTCTGGAAGGTTGTAATCACCAACAATGAATACACTCACGACACAAGTTTCGTTTTGCAGATCCTGTAATGCATCAAAATGACAGGTATATACATCCATTGAAGCCCAAGGTGGCATATATACAGCACTAACTACATGCATCTCAGAGCTATTATTTACACTAGGGACTCCAACCATGAGATGCTCGATGCACGCTGTGGAATTGTACTGAGGGCGACTAGGAACATTAAGCAAACATGACCGAAGTCCACGCAACACTGCGATGAGCACCCCACCACCATCCCGTTTCTTTGTTGCGTTGCGATCTCGGTCACATCGGTACACAACATATCGAGAATCCACAAACTCACTGCTAGCAATATCAGGTGTAAGCCACGTCTCGGTTAAAATTATTATGTCATAAGAAAACGATAAAATACTTAGGAACAGTGTCTGCAGCTTGGTTCTCATGCCCCTACAGTTCTGGTAGTACATAGTTATGTTGTTGCTATCCATTGACGAAGTAGATGACAGCAAATTCATATAAAATAGCAAGTGTTGTGCACAAAAGGCCCAATAGAGTTGTGTAGGGATAGCAAGTTATGAGACTATACAAGAGAGAATCAAGACTGTCCAGCATAATAAGAAGGTGAGAGGCACCAGAATACACTATACCGCAGTCACAATATACAATCAAATTCATCCAGTTGAGAAGATATTGCAAAGGATTGGAATTCAATACCAAGTGCCACTGACTTACAAAATTAATAAAATCTAAAAATAAACAACTAGAACATATCAGTGTAATTGCAATAATGATGGTAATATTCAATTCAATAATTAAATAGCTAAAAAATATCAGAGTAATTACTATAACACTTAATTCTACGAATAAGAAGCTTAAAAAGAACACAACAACATTGACTGTGATAAGGAAAACATGCAACACAAAACATACACAATTATTGTTCAGCTCGAGTAAAACGCAAGAAAGCTTAACATAACTTAATATTGCGCAAATAACGACAATTTGGACTAAGTATAGGTATAATTTATCTGTGGCAATATTTATTCTCGCACACGTGATGGAAAATGAAAAATAGCACGCGTGTGAAATACATTGCATTGTGAACCTAATCGTGGTGCGATATGAACCAGTTTTCGAGGAAGTGTATTGATAATACAGTACCTACAGTTGTCCTAGGTCAGAAATTGTGGTCGTAAACCGGGCACAGACTACTTAGGGATACTACGGTATAAACTGGGTAATGTATGTTCCAAAAGTATTTGATACATTTGTAATCCCTGTTCAGGTCAAATTCTTACCCAGTCACTCACTAAAGGGTAGAAGAAGGAAGGAAAGGAAGAAGAAGGAGGAGGAGGGGGAAGGGTAGGGGTAGGGGGGAGAGGGGGTAGGAGGGGGTAGGGTAGGGGTATTAGTAACACGTTCATATGTATTTAGAAGGTTTTAACTTTTTATCTCATTACATTTTCCAACAATTATTGTTTGAATAACATTATTAAATTGTAGTTGAAAAATCAGCGAAAAAAATTTTGAGGTTACAAATTTCAATTTTGAAGCACTCAGATTTGTAAGTTGCACTACAAATTGGCATCCATAGATTTTTCACCTTTTTGATCTCTTTGTTTGTATTTTATACATATACATTGTTAAAGATGTCCTAAGTATCGGATTCAACCACAGAAATCTAAATAATAAGGCACTTTGAGGTCAATTTCTTAAATATTCTTTGTCTTAAAAGTTTGAAAATAAACTCATTTCTAAAACCTGATGGATCGAACCGCCCCACGGGTCGATCCAACAAGTTAAGCTATGCTAGCCGCGGTCGGTCCGTGGATGGACGACCATCTTTTTATACCAAGACCCCTCCGTGCCTCGGAAAGCATGTTCCCGGCTGTCACTCTTGGGTCTTTGACAGTCGTCAGAAGTCCGAAAGTCTGAAAGTCTTACAAAGGGCTATCGTGTTACTCAGTAACTGGGTTGTGGAGGTCAGAGAGGCAGTCGTGTCCTTATCAAAAAAACATATTATAAGATTAAAGACTACGTTGACGACAAGAAAGTTTGGCAATAATTCCTTTTGCACATGTGGCTTGCCAGATAATTAACGGCATAATTATGTACTAAGTGTCTATTAACTGCTCCCAAATTATGACGCTTATTTTTTATATTATTTTTTACATTCTTCCTCGACATAATCGATTACTAACAATCATCTCATTAAATATACCTACAGTTCCAATTTGAACTCTTTATTAGTGGCTTTTGTAAACGTGATATTTATTCAGATTTGTTACTGTAGTTGTAATGGCAACCATGTTATTTGTGTCATGTCATAGGTTTTTATTTTTATTCTTTTATTAATCTTCTAAATAGATTATTTTCTATTTTGTGAATGTGAGAACGTTGCAGGCCTAGTAGACTGTAGGTACATTTGTTGACTATTTTCTATTTTGATAAGTACCTGTTTAGAAGCATGACGAACAGTCATCACATCCTCCATAGAAAAGTGAGGATCCTCCGACCAGACGGGTGTTGGGTCTGGTGGGCAACTGCCCAACGGTTGATGTCGGGACGTTGTATATATGTTAGTCGCGCGGTAAACTCTGATTGCGTGATGCAGGATTGCGTGACGTCAGTGTCACGCGTAGTTCGTATGTGGCGATGTAGATTCCGCTACACCAGGTACTTGATGAAAGGCCACACTGTCCTCCCATACCTATTAACACTGTTATTTGAAAATATTGTAAAAGCCAATTATTTTTATAACAGTAACCGTGGAGTTTCTTGCCGGCTCCTCTCCATAGAAAACGATGCACCTAGCTTCTGTGCGTTTCATAAGTGCCAATGTAGGTTTATGTGAAATAAAATATTTTTTATTTTTTTTTATTGAGTTGCTCCATGTAAAATACTTACTGGTTTTGCTGCATCCAGTAAAACTTGCAGGGAAAGGCTAGGCAGATGACCTTACGTATATGATTAGTGACCCATGCTATTGTGTTAGGAGAAAGTGAATTGACAATTTAAACTATCTAAATTGGGGTCTCCTAGTACAGGTATTTATTATACTTAAAAGGAGGCCTCTATGCAAGATTATATATTGTAGAAGTTTGTAAAGTTAACTGAAATAAATTTATTTATTTATTTATTATTTATTTATTTAATTGCCTTGACTTTGAATAAGCAAGCACACGTATCATTAGAAAAGCTATTAGTCTGTAGGTCACTTCCAAGTTGTGATCTTGTGACCTCAGTTGTGCATGGAATTGATAAATTACTATTCTACATCTCAAAAATGCGAAATGCGATTGTGACATCTCGGCGACTAGACGCAACGACTGACTGCCGCGCTGATGCCGCTGACTATTTTCATAATATTCTGTTCAAAGCTCCGCACACTTGGCGTCGAATTGCAGAGTGAACGAGCAAAGTTATGAATGTGAAATGAAAAGATCCGCAGGAGAACCAAGGTAACCGACATAGCCTGAAGATTGCCAAACTTAAGTGGCAGTGGGCAGGACACATTGTTCGCAGAACTGACGGCCGATGGGGCCGAAAAGTTCTGGACAACCGCGTACCAGAAGACGTAAAGTTGGAAAGCCTCCCACAAGATGGACCGATGATGTTGTAAAGGCCGCAACAATCCGCTGGATGCGGGAAGCACAGAACCGGTCGAAGTGGCACTGCTTGGGGGAGGGATATGCCTAGCAGTGGACGTCTTTCGGCTGAAATGATGATGATGACAACAAAAACGGCCATTTTAGGTGTTAACTGCTATAACTTCGAACCTAGGAGGCTTAGGTCCGTATTACAGAACGTCACTCAATACTCAACCTCAAGCATTACTTAAAACTAGATTCAAGCCATTTGATTGGTTGAAAACAGTTTTAAACTAGATTTAAACAAAGATCAGTGCTTGACTTTCCTTCTGTAATAAGGACCTTAGTGTTGATTTTTTTGATACAAAAATTCTACCTCATCTGACTAAAAATGTGAGCATAAGAAATTTCAAAATGTTCCATATCTCCAGACTTATGATTTTTTCTCAATAGTGCCGCTAGTTGGCGGCGCTACTCGCCTTAAAAGTTCCATGTAATAGGGGGCGAGCCTATTGCCATCAAGCGCGCACAAATCCTCATGAGATAAGTACTGTGAGGGCTCGAACCTCACGGAAGGAGATTTACTATATTGATAATGAAATGAGAGGGACTTTAGTTGAATGGGGCTTATGCCCTATATTGATAATGAAACGAGAGGGAGGAGGGGGGAGGGAGGGAGGGGAGGGAGAGGGGGAGGGGAGGGGGAGGGGAGGGGGAGGGGGAGGGGAGGGAGAGGGCGGCCCTAGCCGCCGCAGGAGACGCCCTGGGCGGCGGGAATCTAGATTCCCGGCCACCGTAGGCGCGGGCTTGCGGACGACGAGTAATGGGCAGCTCGCCGTCCGGTAAGGACCAGGCCCGGGTCGATGGCGCGTTGTGTTCCACGCGCCTCAAAGAGATGTCAGCAGTGACGGGGTCCAATAGGGCCGAAGCCGCCGGGGTCGCGGGTAGTTCGAAAGAGATACCGTGGCCCTGGCACGGGCAACTGAAGGAACACGGGTGGGTTTTAGTCAGTAAAAGTCTGACACGCCCTCCCGCTCTGCCCGGAGCGAGAGAAGTCATTTGATGATTTCCCATCCACAAAAAAAAAAAAAAAAAAAAGGGACTTTAGTTGAATGGGGCTGATGCCCTATATTTATAACCTTCGTATCAATTATAATTCACACTCCTTAACTAAAAATGGTTCTACGCGGAGCCCTACCAGAATCTATCTGTCATCCTACAAAGAAAAATGAGGTTCGTTTTCTAGAACACATATAATATTTGAATGATTGAATGTCAGCCAGTATAACATTATCGAGGTTTGACCAAAGCATCAAACCTCTACTTTTGTATATTGTTCTTCTGATATTGCAAAAGTTGTGTTGCGGTAAATGTCAGAGTCTATAACATCTCAAGCAACGTTTTAAAAATACTTACACACAATAAACATATAATTAGGATATAAATACTCGAAATAACCAAAGTTCAATACCACTTTGTAAAAAGTTGTCGACTTCCGCAGCAACAATCTCTTGATCAAGTTGCAAACAAGAAGAAGCTTATTTATAACTTATTGAACTTAATAAATACTATGTACATTCACATTCCATTAGTGTTGTTCTTGTTCTCTTTTGTTTTGTACATACACAAGTTCACGCCTTCATCCCATGGGGGCAGGCAGAAACTACAGAACGCCACCTGCTACGACCCTTACCTACATACATACTCCGTTCGCTTTGCTTACTGTTCATACATCTGGGATACACGCACGCCCGTTGCGCAGCGCCTGCCGCCCAATTGCGAGTAATACACACCTGACACTGTTGTTGTATTCAATTCATCATTCTCCTTATCCCAATTTATTTGGAGTCCGCGCAACATGTCTTTTTCTTCCATTATTATTAGTCATCATCTCGGTAGCCACCCCCTTTCTAGCCATATCATCTTTCACACAGACTATGCATCTTTTCTTTGGTCTTCCTCTACTCTTATAGCGATCCACATTCATAATAAAAATTTTCCTCACGACATTGTCCTCATTCCTCCGCATCACATGCCCATACCATGACAACGAATTCCCACACAAACCACCGATGCAATTTTTAGACTTAATATTAGGTCTGTACCTATGAAATTGCCGTTCTGCAGTACTGGCCATTTCAAATCAAAATAATTTTTGTTTGGCTAAGAATTCTAATTTCAAATTAATTTTATTTTAAAAACATGGATTTTTTTTTCCAAAAGTAGTCATTTGTTTATTGATTAGTGTTACATTTTCATCGCATTTCAATCTTTTTCGTCATCATGGATACGTTAAAAATTCAAGTAATTATGGAATATGAGTACCGTTGTGGCAGCAACGCGGCACAAGCGGCACGCAACATCAACGACGTTTACGGAGCTAACACTACAAACCAACGCACCACTTATTATTGGTTTGCTCGCTTCCGTTCTGGAAATTTCGACCTGAAAAATGAACCTCGCGGTCGTCCGAAGACTTTGGTCGACAATGACGAATTAAAGGCGATTGTGGAAGCTGATGATACACAATCTACGGATGAATTAGCAGCAGCTTTCGACGTTAGCGTCAAAACAATATTGGTTCATTTTCGTCAAATTGGCAAGGTAAAAAAGCTTGACAAATGGGTGCCCCATGAACTCAATGATCGCCAGCGCGAAGTACGCGTCGAGACGTGCCTTGCACTGCTCAACAGACACACAAATGAAGGAATTTTGAACTGCATTGTTACCTGCGATGAAAAATGGATTCTGTTTGATAACCGCAAGCGCTCAGCAAGTTGGTTAGATCCTGGTTCAGCACCTAAACAATGCCCTAAACGAAAACTTACCCCTAGAAAAGTGATGGTCACTGTTTGGTGGTCTAGCACCGGTGTGATTCATCACAGCTTCTTACCAAACGGGGTGAGCATTACTTCAGATGTGTACTGTGAAGAACTGAACACAATGATGGAGAAGCTGGCACATCTCCAACCAGCATTGGTCAATCGCTCGTCTCCGCTGCTCCTGCACGACAACGCGCGACCTCATACTGCACAGCAGACGGTCTCCAAGTTGCAAGAACTGGGTTTGGAAGCTCTCCGTCATCCGCCCTACTCACCAGACCTTGCGCCTACAGACTACTACTTTTTCCAGAATTTGGATAACTTCTTGGCGGGAAAAAAATTCAATACCCGAGAGGCAGTACAAAATGCCTTTGAAGAATTTGTTGCCTCCCGTCCAGCTGATTTCTTTAAGAAGGGCATCAATAAACTGCCACTGTGTTGGCAAAGATGCATTGATTGCATGGGTGATTACTTCGATGAATACAAATAAAAAATGCATGAAAAAAATTCGTTTAAATTTTTTCATACAAAACGGCAATTTCATAGGTAAAGACCTATTAGTTTGTCTGTTTGTAAGAGGTAGGTAATCTCTGGAAGTACTGATCCAATAATATAAATTCTTTCTCGGATAGTAAGCTACATTATTGCCGAATGCCTTATATATTTATACAGATAGAAGATACTCTTTTTCTCTTAGTTCCTCTCTCTGCCATTGGTATGTTTTGATGGTAAGTATAGTTGATTTCCAAGCGAACGAAGTCGCGGGCAGATGCAGTATTCAATGGTTTCTCAAAAATACTTTGGTTTGGTGGTAGAATCTCACAGTTAATAATATGATTAATGTCTCGTATATGATTGTTTTCTGTTACCTATTTTAAGATTTTAGTCAATCAGAAAAACTAACATGGAAGACAGCAGATTTCAAATAAAAGCGACATAAATAATATCTACTTAATTCATTGGGTTTTTTGATACCATAGACATGTCTATAGATATACCGAAGTAAGTAAACTAAACATTTAATTTGCTCTGTGTAAGTACACAGAGCAAATTAAATGTTTAATGTGAAAATCGGATTCAGTTCAGAGAGATAAAAACAACGATAGCAACAATCAGGTACTTAGGTATGTCGTGACTTGGGAAAGGGGAGAAGTATACCTACTAACTTCTACTTATTAAAAATCTTAAATTCATTATCTGACGTACCACGCAAACCATAAGCCGCTGGGTCTAGAATATATGCAAAACAGAAAAATCATCCCCTAAATGAGGTGAGTGATGGGAAATCTTATCAGCGCACGGCTTCTTATACTCAAAATAAACATGAAAGTGAGGAGGAAATCTTGTATTTTTTGTAATTAAATGTAGCACATCCCGCCATCTGTCTTCAAAATGTAGAACTAAGACAAACATAAATTAGGTTTAGACGAGAGTAGAGCTGCCAAGTGCCAACTAGCGCCACCAATCAATCTGCCTAGCCTTTTCCCAACTATGTTGGGGTCGGCTTCCAGTCTAACCGGATGCAGCTGAATTCCATTATTTTACATGGAGCGACTGCCTATCTGACCTCCACAACCCATTAACTGGGTAATACGATACCCCTTGGTAAGACTGATTGTCAGACTCTCGGGCTTCTGACGACCCCTAACGACTGTCAAAGATCCACGAATGACAGCCGGGACCAACGGCTTAACGTGCTTTCCGAGGCACGGAGGAGTCTCGGTATGTAAAGATGGTCACCCATCCACAGACCAACCCTGGCAAGTGTAGCTTAACCTGATGGATCGACCCGTGTGGCTGTTATTACTTAGCTACGAGCTCCTCAAGCCAACTAGCGCCACCATTAAGAAAAAAATAATAAGTCTGGAGATATGGAACATTTTGAAGTTATAACTTCGAACCTAGGAAGTTTAGTGTTAATTTCTTTGATACAAAAAAATCTACCTCCTTTGACTAAAATGTGAGCATAGGAAATTTCAAAATGTTTATTTCAATATCGCCAAACTTATCATTTTTTTCTCAATGGCGGTTGGCAGCACTACTCGCCTTAAGAAGAAAGAATAATGTTACTTTGCTTCATTCAAACACTTTTATAAATCACATTTTTTAATAATTGGAATATAAAAATTAAAAATATGTTCTCTTTATTGTTGAGGCTTTAATTTTCATACCAAGATGATTAGTCTTAGGGCCTATTTCACGATGTCCGAATAGCCGCTACTCACCGAATAAATTCAAAAATGGAACAGAATTTGTATGAAATTATCTGCCAAGTAAGTTAATAGGAACTTAATCGTAGGTGGTGAAACAGACCGCCATGGGATCTGGAGGCAACAGTCCTCGCGCACGTGTGGGAGTGGCGCGAGGAGGTGAAACGCCCGGGGCGTAACTCCGCTGCCGCGAGAGATCACGGTACAGCGGACAGAGCTCCGGCGGGATCTCATGGCGACATGGAGAGTGCGTTTGTCGCAACCCAGCGCTGGGCACGCCACAATTGCGGCGATAAGTCCCCTCTTTGAGGAGTGGTTGGAGAGGCGCCACGGCGTCCTCACCTTCCGCACGACGCAGGTCCTCACCGGACACGGTTGTTTCGGGAGATTCCTGTTTCGGATAAGGCGGGAGGAAACGCCCGGGTGTCACCATTGTGTGGATCACCCGGAGGACACGGTGGAGCATACAGTGGAGGTCTGCCCGGCTTGGGCGGAGCACCGCCGTGTTTCACGGAGGCGATCGGCGGCGGCGATCTCTCGCGTCCAAACCTGGTCCAGGACATGGACCTCCTTCTGCGAAGCAGTAATGCTCGCGAAGGAGGAAGCGGAACGCGTGAGGGAGAGGCAACAGCCGCGCCCTCGCGCCCCTAGCCGCCGTAGGAGACGCCCTGGGCGGCGGGAATTGATCGCCGATTCCCGGCTACCGTAGGCGCGGGCTTGCGGACGACGAGTAATGGGCAGCTCGCCGTCCGGTAAGGACCAGGCCCAGGTCAACGGCGCGTTGTATTCCACGCGCGCCTCAAAGAGATGTCAGCAGTGACGGGGTCAATTGGGCCGATGCCGCCGGGGTCGCGGGTAGTTCGAAAGAGATACCGTGGCCCTGGCACGGGCAGCTGAAGGAGCATGGGTGGGTTTTAGTCAGTAAAAGTCTGACACGCCCTCCCGCTCTGCCCAGAGCGGGAGAAGTCATTCGATGACTTCCCATCCACAAAAAAAAAAAAAGGTGGTGAAACAGGCCCTCAATGTAGCAGATATTGGATACAAATCTGTCTTTAGAAAATATGTCTGTTATATGTAGTATACATATTACAAAATGGTAATAAATAGCATGACTAGTCACTGCCCCCTACCACTACTGCAGCACACTGCTCTCTTATTTTTCAGAGTGCTAGGGTTTGTATTTGACATTATTGTAAGCAAGCTGAAGTGGCAGAAGGCTGACCATCTTTGTCGAAGGACCTATGGCCGGTGGAGCAGATGAGTCCTGGAGTAGAGACCGCGTATCGGCAAGCGTAGTGTGGGACGCTCCCCAGCTAGACTGACCGACGACCTTAATATGGTGGTTGGGTCAGACTGGATGCGGAAGGCGGCGGATAAAGTGTTGTGGCGCAGCTTGGGAAAGACCTATGTCCTGCAGTGGACTGCGATATGCTGAGTTAATAATAAAAGCAAAGGTTTATCAAATTAGCATCTATAAATATTCCAGTAAATGGTGCTCTTAAAAATTCAAATGTCTAGAATTATTCTAATCTTTTCTAATCTTGCGCCTATATTATGTTTAGTTAAGACTCTTTCAAGACAAATAGCAAGAATGGTGTGATAACAGATAAGATGCTGCCGCCAGTATTCGATAACAGAGGTCAGTGTCGCGAGATGAAGAGAGAATACAACACATCCCAAGATGGAAGAGGATAGAACAGACAATGTTGTTGTGAAGAGTGGAGACGCGTATACTTACAACGAAGCTGTGGAGTTAACTGGTAAATACAAATTCCTTAAAAATACATTATATTAGTATGTTCGGGTAAGTTCGGAGCTGGGATAAGACCGTACGTATAAAATTTCCGGCTAATTTGGCAATATTTTTGTATGCTGACAACATTGTGTTTGGCTGCCTCGACCTCTAAGTTCCCGCCAGTAGCTCCGGCTAGTTAGACGTGTGCTACGTACGATTAGACAAAATAAGACAGTTTTTGCATTTTTGAAAAGAAAATATCAGATGTATTCCTTTTATAGACCTCATTCCCAAAGCACAAGAAGCGGCTTGAAAACACAGTAGGGTATGGAGTTGACATCTGATCTCAACTTCAGCTGAGCCATCGAGTCGAAAGCAAAGACTGCAGTCAAGAAGCTGGGCATCCTAAATAAGGTGAGGCGATACTTCACATCTGGACAGCTTTATGTCTGTACAAAGTAAGCAAGGTCCGTTATGGAGTAATGCAGCCACTTATATGATGGCTCGGCAAAATACCAGCTTGCTGCAATTGACTCGGTGGAGTTGATGGCTAGTCGGTTGGTCTTCTATCAATTGTACTTCAGAGAGTGTGCGCAGGAGCTCCATGACCTGATCCCACCATCGCCCTTTTACTACCGGACTACCAGACGTACGCACGGTACCATCGCACTTGGTTGGTATCCCGACCAGTCCTCAGCGCTTCTCTTCCTTATAATGCGCACAGCCAAAGTGTGGAACTCTGCCAGCGTCTTCAAAACAAGAGTGAACGAACCTCTTTTTCTATTATCTGATGATCCGTTCCGAGATGTTAGTCTGTGAGTCCATCGATTTTCTGTCAACCTAGCTACGTGACCAGCCCAGATCTAATAATAGATCTAGATAATAGATATAAATCTAGATTCTAGATATAAGAAAGATATATTTCTATGGTATTAACCACAGAACATATAAACCTTTATCTGTTTTCGTTCAATGGTCGGATAAGTGGTCGCCTATTGTCTACTCAAGCAAAAGAGAACTGCCTAAGCACTGATCTTCCTATTTCCACTTCCAGGCCATGGTCGCTACAACTACCTTCTCTTGGCAGTATGCTGCATCATTGCCAACGCCTTCGCGTTGGACATGTTTGGGTTTGCGACGGTGGTGGCTGCTTCCAGCTGTGATCTTAAGATGGGGCTAAAAGAGATCGGCATATTGGCTTCAGCACCTTTTGCAGGTAGGATTTGATTCCTTTATACAGGGTGACAGGGAAATTCGACGTATTCCTTGAAAAGGGTTATAATATAGGTCATTAGCAACAGTTAACTAGGGGTCAAAACTGGATGGTTAGACCAGCTAAATATCAAGGTTTCATGAAAAGTCATTCATTAGGATTAGAACTTAGAGAGTTGTATTGATGATTTTAATGGTTATGGTTCAATAAATACAGATTTGTTACGGTCGTGAATCATATTCAAATCAACATACGACCTGATACTAACCTGCAAATTGCAAAAAACGTAAGAAAATTTGAATTTCGCGGGCTATCTGGAGCTTTCGCCTTAAGTTCCTATCGCAGCATGAGATGGGCCTCTCCGCAGATGCGCCACAACACCTGGGGTTTTTCATTCCTAATTATTATCAGCCCATAACTCTTTGCAAAAGCCTCCTACTATACACAGCGTGACACGACATCCCCAAACTTGTTCCCGGCATAATGATTTAGTTTGATGTCTTGTCGTTACGTGAATGTGTGATGAATTGAAATTGGTATCATCTTAAATTCATTCACTGAAATCCAGCGCACAGCTTAAAGGGATCTCAAACAGGCGCGACACGCGAAACAATCGCGTGACACAAAAGCACCGCGTGTCGCGCAACGAGCGGTTAAGCTCCAGATAATAATTGTGTCTTGGTGTATATTCCAGGTGTTCTCTTCGCGTTTCCCTGGGGCTACTACGCAGACACGCATGGTCGACGCCGTGCCCTTCTGCTGTCCACTGCTGTGGGGTTCCTCTTCGCAGCAGTCAGCAGCTTCGCTCCTAGCTGGCAGTTCATGCTGGTCGTCAAGCTTATTGGCAGTAGTTTGTACGTATGCTAATGTTATTGTACCAGGAGTTGTGAGATACTTTGAGCGGAGCTGAACGTGACACAATAGGAGTTTTATTGTTATGACGTCTTTTCTGTGAGTTCTACTACTTTACCTTCTCTACATTTCAAGATCGAATCCTAGGCTGCAAAGTAATCTCTTCTGTCTCGTTTCTCAACCTGTTTATCATGTCCCTAGGTTTTGCAGCTACCTTTCACCTCATGCCTTTGTTTCCAAAAGATGACGGTCATGATCACGCACTCATCAGCACATTGACACGTGCTCTGATATGAAGCAGTCAAAAATATAGTGTATTTGCATTATTAAATATTTTGATTGTCAAATTGATTGCCATCATATATCATGTTGATAAGATGTAATTGCTTAGTATTTATGATTTCCTCTGTATTGCCAAAAGTAGATGCAATTTTAGGGTTCCCTGTCGTGAAAGAAAAAATAGTAGTAGTTTTCTCGTATCAAATCCAGGAACTGGTTATTAATTACGGATTCCGTAACAGAGGTGTTGGGAGTAAGATTTTAGTTAAATATATTCATCATGTCCCATGTTACTTTGGGCCGATATATTTTGCTAACAATAAGCATAGGTACTCCTAAAGAAGCATGCTCAAAAAAAAAAAAGGACACACATGCTATTTAAGACACAGATATGCCAATGGTCTTGAGTGGCTAGTTTGCGTAGTCTGTGCTGAGCTTACGCAACACATAGTACGTCTAGTCAGTAATAGTACTCGACCATCAAGGGGCGCTGTCCCAAATTAGAATCATTATTAATCTATTATACATAAAACAAAGGGTATTTTAATAAAACAGATTATACTAAAAGATAAATAAATAATTATGTTTAAAATGGTGAAGGTTTCATAAAAATACGATTGGTGGTTTTTGCGTGATTCTCAGTTTTTTATCCGCGTAAGACATAATTTTACAAATTAATTACTTACACTATGTAATATTAACAGAATCTAAAATATGAACAGATTAATACATTAAGGAAATGCTCTAATTTAACATATATTTTTTCCAAATCATTAACACTACACGTTTAGACGTGATCTTCAATTTAAAATAATTAAAAATGGGTTATCGTCGCCTTAAGCACGGCCAAAATGGAAGCTTTGTAAGAAAATACGAATCAAAACAGTGTTTCTCTAAACTTACTTTTTTTGTCAAATTTTTCTTGTCCCCAACGCGACATATTTGTTTTTATTTAAAAGATGCGTCACACATGCCTTTCGCGGACTGGATCAAGTCGATACTACAATACTAGCATGCTCATAGGCAAAACTGTTCAGTCGCGCTCGGACCACGCACTCCTCCACCCGTGCCTCAGGTAGCATGCTCGAAAATCAAGCGACTGTTGATTTTTGAGCATACTCGAAATAAGCATGCTCATTACAATGTTTCGACACACATGCTACTAAGGAGCAATTCCTCAGTCATGGCACGCTTTCGTGCTAGTAATGAGCATGTCTGGCCATACCTTATATAGCACGTATGTCCAATTGTTTGCTTTAAGCACGCTTTTAGAGTATACTTATTGCTAGCAAAGGAGGGGAGCTCGTGGCTAAGTAATAACAGCCGCACGGGTCGATCCTTGCCGGGATTGGTCCGTAGATGGATGACCATCTTTACATACGGAGACTCCTCAGTGCCTCGGAAAGCCGTTGGTCCCGGCTATCATTCGTGGTTCTTGGACAGTCGTTACGGGTCGTCAGAAGCCCTAAAGTCTGACAACCAGTCATACCAAGGGGTATCGTTAGATAAGCAGTCGCTCCACGTAAAAAACTGGTATTCAGCTGCATCCAGTTCGACTGGAAGCTGACCCCAACATAGTTGGGAAAAGGCTAGGCAGATTGATTTTTTATTGCTATTGAGCAGCTGCAGAGCTTACTAATTTTAAGCATACTTACAAGCATGCTTATTTAAAAGCAAGTTACTTTTGAAATGCATTCTGAGCAGACACACTCCTGACCATCATTTCATATGTGATAGCAAAAACATTTGAATTTATTACAGTGTAAAATGATGTCTGTCTAAAAATTATAGGTTATTACAATACGGTTTTATCAAAAATTTACGGTATCACAGATTAATATTGGTCATAAACGTCACTGCGGTCAATCTCATAATCAAAGATATTTATAATAAGTGCTAAGTACATTGTGATTATGCCGAAAACGTGTTTGAAGATTCTGCACTATGACATGTTCAAAATTGCAAATAATAATTTTATGGTATGCAATCAGGCTATAAAGGTCTTATCGCCAAAAACCTACACTTAGCATTTGTGTTCGTAGAAAATGTTGTTGTTGCTGTTGAATGTGTTGTTGTTTGTTGTTGTTGTTGCTGCTACACTCATAAACCTAATAACATTGCTCGTTATGTAAATCGACATTATTTAGAACCTAGAACAACCTTCTCGGCAGACTTGATTGCGGTCAATATACAGGGCCATATTAAATTACCTAGCGAAACTCCGCAGATGTCATGGGATATTAACACGTCAAAATAATAATAAAAAGATTTGATGTTTTTTTTTTGGTAGTGTTGTTACTTGAAAAGTCAGTTGATAAAATCTATTTTATCGTGTTGAGAAATCGGTCTGTGAAGTTTACAAGAAAAAAAAAAACAATTCTTAAACTGATATTTTAAGTGACTACACTACCGGCGGTTCATGACCCCAAAACATCATCACATTTATTTCTTTTTTGCTGTATCATGTTTAGTTATCGATACGCATCACGTCTGCGGAGTTTCGCTAGCTAATTTAATTTGACCCTGTATATATTATAACACAAAGTAATGAAGGAGGTAGAAGCTAGAATGTTATAAGGACTCACATTTTTGACTTTGTTTTCTTAAGGTTTCTACTGTTTCGTGGATCTTTGATAGTCGTTACGGGTTGTCAGAAGCCCATAAGTCAACCAGCCTTATCGTCGCCATCGTATTACCCAGTTAATGTGTTGTGAAGGTCAGATAGGCAGTCGCTCCATGTAAAACACTGGTAATCAGCTGCATCCGGTTAGACTGGAAGCCAACCCCAACATCGTTTATTTATTTATTTATTTAGGCTAGCCAACAATTGTTTACACTAAACATTTAAAAATTTTTGCTAACAATACTTACATTTATAAGTGCAACAATTACTTACAGGCTAGCACAACATGCACCATTTATGGTTTTACATAATAAAGAAAAAGTGAAAAAGGATATAAATTACAATTATTTTTAAACAATAATAAAAACAAACATTTCATTGTAAATAATAAAAAAAAATAACATAAAAATAAAACAGATTGATAACATTAATAAATTAAAGTAAATTAAAATAATAATAAAAATCTCATAAAATCACATCATCTAATATTTCTACTTACATTACATTGAATCCTATCATCATTACAAAAATAACATTAACTGGCGAGATCATTGGTGGTGAGTGTAGTGCTCAATAATTATTTTATAAAATAAAATTCTACCATACTGTCATGATTTATATCAGTAAGATCACTGCAACTGTTTATAGTTTTACATAGGCGTGAAATCGGCGAGTTAGCACCCAGAACCGTTCTGCGCAATGGTGGGCATAGCGGTGTGTAGAAACTTTAGGAGACTCAGAAGGATTGAGCAGTCAGTTTTATTTCTAAGCAACTTATAGAGAAACAAGGCATCAATAACTTCTCTTCGAGTTGATAAAGAATGCATTTTGAAATATTTGAGACGGGTACTATAGGAGAGCAGCTGTTTACTTTTTCCTCTAGAAAATGCGAGGTGCCACAGAAACCGTTTTTGTACTCTTTCCAAAAGTAATTTATGTGTGGTCTCCATACAACACTGCAATACTCCAGGATGCTTCGTACACGGCTATAGTATAGTATTATTTTGGTACCAACCCGTCCAAAGCCCCTGGTATTTCTTAGCACAAACCCTAACATTTTCGATGCTTTCTTAATAATATTCTCGATGTGGGGGACAAAAGTTATTTTTTTAACAAACAGTACTGCCAGATCCCTGACTACATCCACTTCTTGTATTTTTTGATTGCCTATGAAGTACTCCGAGCGTGCAGGGTGAGACTTTCTTGAAACTTTTTTTTTTTTTTTGACTTTCTTTCTTTTCTTAGTTGGGAAAAGGCTAAACAAATGATGATGTTCTACCTTCGTAAAATTTTATTAATTAGCTGTTATGGTTTCAGCTCCACAGCAAGCTACACTCTCAGTATGACAATCCTGGGCGAGTGCACTGTGGTCCAGCATAGGAGCCAGTTCCTGCAAATTATGAACTCCTTCAATTTGGCCTCGGAGCTGGTTGCCTTTAGTAAGTATTTCAATAATGCTATGTGATTCATTTTGTTCGGTATCTTCACTCTTACTTTCTTTTTTTTTCTTGTCTTTCTTTCTTTTTATTTCTTTCTTTTCCTTCTGACTTTCTTCTTTTCTTTTTTTCTATCTTTTCTTTTCTTTATTATAGATTAAATTTTTGATGCTTTTTGAGAGCGAAATAAATGTATTTAATTTATTTGAGTTTACAGTTTTCTAATCTATGGTATGGTAATCCACTTCTACTGACATATCAAACTCACTCTTGAGTATCTCGTATTAACGCTTCAATTTCTTTTCTTTCAGGCTTAGCATATTTAATTCTGCCCCTAACCTTCAACCTGCCACTACCATGGTTTGGCATGACCTTCCGATCCTGGCGCCTCTTCACCTTTATCCTGGCGTTACCGCTGGGTATAGGAGCCCTGTTTATGTACTGGCTGGAGGAGAGTCCGAAGTATTTGGCCAGTCGAGGTCACCATATCAAAGCTTTGGAGGTGCTGGAGAGGATCTATAAAATTAATGGAGGGAAGAAGGATGGGTATCCGGTAGGGTGTTTTTGTTTATTTGGTGTTGATGAGAAAAAGCCTGAATCATACCTACTATAATCAGCTATAATGTTCCCGCTGCTGGGACACAGGCCTCCTCTCTGTGAGAGGGAGTGGGCTGTAATCCACCACGCGGGCCCAGTGCGGGTTGGTAGATGTCACAGGTCTTCGAATTTTTGGTTCTAGGACATGCCGGTTTCCTCACGATGTTTTCCTTCACCGTTCTGAGAGCAGTAGTGATGAAATAATTCACGCAAAGTGCAGCGCCTGCCAGGACTCGAATTTACAACCTACAACCAAACCAAACCTAAGTGGAGAAGCTTGCAGAAATGATGAAAAATATCACACTAATATTATAAAGGCGAAAGTTTGTGAGTGTGTGTTTGTTACTTCTTCACGCTCAAACGGCTGGACCGATTTGGATTAAATTCGTTATGTAGACAGCTTATACTCTGGATTAACACATTGGCTACTTTTATCCCAACAAAATGCATTACATTTTGTCCTCCCGTGGGATGAGCAAGGAATTAAAATATATTTGCTACTCTTTCAAACTCAAACGACTCGATCGTTTTTGATGAAATTTGGTGTGGAAGTAGCAGACACCCTGTATACAAATAGCACACATAGGCTACTTTACATCCTGAAAAATTATAGTGTTCCCGTGGGATAAGAAATTTTTTTGTGAATACATTTCTCACCGATTAAATAATACACGTTTTAGTGTATCTCATGAACCGCGGGTAACACCGCGGGGCGCAGCTAGTGATTAATATTTTATCTTTGTTTTACATTTGGTAATTTTTTACAAAGAATTAATAATTGTAAAAGTTAATACAGGGTGTTAGGTTAAACGAGGGACATACTTCAACGGAGTGTAGTACTCATGAAAATGAACAACTTTTACCATGGAACTAACCTTGAAAAAGAAAATCAGCTGTTCTCTACAAAGTGACCTACGCGATAGAAATGAACGAGACAGCTGTTTTTTTTTTCATATTTCAGGGTTAGTTCCATGGCAAAAGTTGTTCATTTTCATGAGTACTACACTCCGTTAAAGTATGTCCCTCGTTTAACCTAACACCCTGTATACAGCACCTATTTAGGTGCTGTTGTATTATATGCGAGAGCAGTGGTGGCCAGGGCTCGGATACCGGAATATTTTTCGAAACGGTTTCGTCTTAAATACCTAAGAAACGATTTGTTTGGGTTACGTTCGAACGGAACATTATAAATAACGTTTTTGAAGCAGACCAAAATTTAAATCGTTCTCGATTAATTAAACGTTTTTAACCGTTTTTTCCATTTCCGATGAATGAAATGAATACTTTAGTGTACCTTACTTAACTAAATAAGTTCATGCTTGTCACCGCACGATAGTGCGCGGCTGCGTCCAGCGGAATAAATCGGTTTTTGAAACGTTCTTATTTCGTTTTCGTTCCGAACAAAATGTTGTGCAAAGAACTGTTAGAAACGTTTTAAAAACGTTATTTTAAATAACGTTTCCGAGCCCTGGTGGTGGCCCAGTTGTAACGGACGGTTGTTGTAGATCGTAGATTCAAACCCAGACAGGCGCATTACGTTTTGTAAATTATTTCATCATCACTGTTCTCAAAACGGTGAAGGAAAACATCGTGAGGAAACCGGCATGTCCTAGAACCAAAAATTCGAAGACATGTGATATCTAACAACCCGCACTGGGCCCGCGTGGTGGATTACAGGCCACCCCTCTCAGCGAGAGGAGGCTTGTATCAGCAGTGGGTTATGCTCTGCTATTATATGCTGTATTATATATTGAGGTGCTGTATAGGCCCACAGTCAGGCTGTGGGTCCGAGATTGTGAACGCCTTATCAAAAAATTTAGCAATGTGGTTGATCATGCATTGTTTGTTGCGAAACACATTACTTTTCTTGAGCTCCTATTCATCCCGAATTATTTTCAGGTAAAACACATACTGACATCAGACGCAGACGTGAAGCAAACTAGTTCATTCTGGTCATCAATATCAGAGCATACAGTGCCGATATTCAAGCCACCTTTGCTTTGGAGGACTCTTCAACTGTTTTTCTTATAGCACTGTGTTGCAGCATGTAAGTGAATGTATTGATGGTTAACTGAATAAGGAAGGATTTCCCGGTAGTACGTTCCCATGGGATATTTTCCGACATCCTCGCGGGCAAATCCGCGGGTAATAATAATATCCATCCCTTAAAGTTCCCTGCTCCTCTGTGAGAGGCAGTGCGGGCTGTAATCCACCACGCGGGCCCAGTGCGGGTTATTTAATATAAATCTGAACAAATTTAGACGGTCATGAAAACTACACGATCTCTCTTAGCAAATAAAGTATTTTAAAATGTCTATTAAAGTGACCGTGACAACCCATACCACGTACATACGTGACCTTGAGTGACAAGACATATTGACTTTCAGAAACAACATGTTTATGATGTGGTTCCCAACGATGGTGAACTTCTTCTTCAACTCGTTCAATGAAGAACAGAGGACTGGCCAGAGCTTCTGCGACAGGATATACAGTCAAACCAAAGTATCACCTGAAACTGAAACAGTTCGTATTCATAGCCATATTTTCTTTTAAAGGTTTTCGTTTGTGGTAAGAACCACACACGCCAAAAAATAATGTCTTTGGATTACAATACCCGATGATCTTGTGAAGGCCGCAAGAATTCGCTGGATGCAGGAAGCACAGAACCGGTCGAAGTGGCGGTGTTTGTGGGAGGCCTATGTTCCAGCAGACGGCTTTTCGCTGAAATGATGGTGATGATGATGACAATACAAATAATACATGCACTCCATCAAATCTCATCAAATTCGTCCAACACAAATAAAAAAAACAGACTTAATAAAGTTGTTTAACACTTGAATTTTTACATCTTAATTATTCAGCTAAATATTTAATTAAAATCGGAACGGAAGTAAAATTTTATACTATTTTATTTATTGGTCTATCTGCAATCGTTACACTGTTCAACCAATTAACACAAATCATCATACAAGACAAGTGCACAATATTAACCGATAGACACAGCAATATTTTTTGTTTTTAATTTTAATATAGTTTTTGCATAAACAATATTAAAATTAAAAAACAAAAAATATTACAGTAAAAAAGTACAGAAATTACACAATTTTTTTTTTTACAAGTTTAACACGAATAGTTGATAATAGTAGGGCAATCGTGCGTTACATACATAATGGTTATCTATTTTAGTGGACTTGGCGGTTGAATTTTTAAAGTGAAGTGCAACAAATATCAATTCTTTCATCAAAATTATTCAGAAGCCTGCAAAGTCTTGAGACTGGAGATTAAGTCCTGAAACAGTTTTGCGGAATGGGGGACGTAAAAGCTTGATAGGGTAACGCGGATATTTATAGGGTAGGTTGAGATTAAACTTACTTAGCAATTGGGGGCAGTCTATTTTACTGTGAAGAAATTAAAATAATATTAACTCTTAATCTATTACATGAACTGCTGAAGTCGAATCATTTTGTGTGAATTAGATGATATTACGTAAAAGTGGCAGTGTATGTACGGTCAGCAACAGAAGTCTGTTAACACTGCTACTTTTTGACATCATCTAAATTAACACAACATGATTCGATAAACTGCTTTTTTTTCGTTTAACTGTTAAGAGTTAATGTTTTTGAAATTTTAAATAAGTACTTCTGTTCCGATTTGAATTGAATGTTTCGCTTAATAATTAAGCAACTGTTAATCGACTTTTGTTGCTGACTGTACCTAAGGCTTTTTTTTTTTCTTTCAGTACACATGCAACGACACAATCTCAACAAGTACAATCTACTCCGGAATGGCCTGTGGCCTTTTCTTCTTCCTAATCAACCTTGTCATCTCAAAGTTCGCCTCCCGTCCTCGCCTGGTCCTCATAACAATCCTAATAGTCTCTGCAGTCAGCTCAACCCTGGTCAACCTGAAGGAACCGGTGGCTAACCTGGTGTTCTTCACTCTTGTCCAGTCCACTGCATTGGGAATTGGATGCGTGGTGGGGTATTTTGTGGATCTGTATCCTACGTGTCATAGGTAAAATTGATATCAGACGCTTCATGTTTTTTTTCGTGTTTCCTTCTCCATCTTTCAGTCGAAGTGAATCAAACAGGACAAACAAATATCACCTTTACATTATTATTACTGTCCTTACCTGGGCCTTACAGCTGTACGTTTTGGCTGAGTTAAAAATTCAGCCATAATTAAACAGAATCGAAGACTAGGATGGAATGATTCTCCCATAATTTGATGAAGACAGGAGGATAAGTCTTCAACTACCTAAAACCGCAAACTTAGCAGAGAAACCAAAGTTTATTTTATCTTCCTCGTGATCCTAGTAGGCAATAATGTCCTACTTTTTTATGACTCCAAAATACTTATTTTCCAGGGGCCTGGTAACCAGTCTGGGTATGATGGTAGGTAGACTGGTATCATTTATGGGAGTCAATGTGATCGGGATGGTCATCAACGGCTACTGCGAGCTGACGTTCTACTTCATGTCTCTACTTGGGTTTAGTAAGTACTTACCTCAAACTCAAACTCAAACTCAAAGCATTTATTTCAATTAAACCAATTACAGGCACTTTTGAATTGTCAAGGGGTCGGTCAGTCAAAAAGATGAAGCTAGGCGCCCATTCCAAAGCATAGTAGGTACCTATGGAGAAGAACGGGCAAGAAACTCCACGGACACTCTTTTAAATCAAGATATGGTTACAAAATAATGGTTACATCATTCATGTTGAAATTTTACATGTGAGAACGATTCAGAACGTTAAAAGCGTCCTTAAAAAAAAAAAACAATTCAAATATTTAAATTAAATTAAAATAAGCCGTGGCCGCTAAGGTATGACCAGCCTTCACTGACAGCGC
This sequence comes from Cosmia pyralina, assembly GCA_946251885.1. Classification (NCBI taxonomy): domain Eukaryota; kingdom Metazoa; phylum Arthropoda; class Insecta; order Lepidoptera; family Noctuidae; genus Cosmia; species Cosmia pyralina. The sequence goes on from OX276351.1 coordinate 25,466,323, forward strand.
TTGTTCACGAACCTGACGCATGGATTAGCTAAATGATCCAACACGCGCCACCATCAGCGAGACATTAGAGTGAGCGTCACATACTCTTAGCCGCCAGAGCACATTCAAGTCAAACAAAGACGTACCCAGTAAATGGTAGCTTTAGAGTATGTACATCATTAAGCATAAGCATTTTCTCAGCCTATATGTTCCCTCTGCTGGGACACACACCTCTTCTCAGTGAAGAGGAGCGAGCCGTAATCCTCCACGCGGGCCCATTACGGGTTGGTAGATGTCACATGTCTCGGAATTTTTTGTTCTAGGACATGCCGGTTTCCTCACGATGTTTTCCTTCACCGTTTTGAGAGCAGTGCTGATGAAATAATTTACACAAAGTAAAGCGCCTGTCGGGGTTCGAACCTACGACCTCACAATCTGCCTAGCCTTTTCCCAACTATGTTGGGGTCGGCTTCCAGTCTAACCGTACGGTCAGCAACAGAAGTCGATTAACACTGCTACTTTTGACATTATCTAAATTAACACAAAATGATCCGATAAACTGCTTTTTTTTCGTTTAACTGTTAAGAGTTAATGTTCTTAAAATTTTAAGTACTTCTGTTCCGATTTTAATTAAATGTTTCGCTTAATAATTATGACTAAAAACTGCAAGTGTTAATCGACTTTTGTTGTTGACTGTACCTATCTTTTTATGTGGCATTTATTTTAGCTTCGACAGCTGGATATATTTTTTTATTTATTCTAGTATAATACTGTTTCATTGTTTCAGGTGGTGTCGTGGTGTCACTGTTCTTGCCGCCGGACAGAAAATCGGTTTAAAAATGAGTTTTGTGTTGAAGTTGTTTTTTTTTTTTACAAAAATAAACGATGATGATGTTTAATTTTTTCTTGTTCTCGTTCCCTAAACAGAGGCCTGCTATAACATAAGAAATTAATTAAGTTACTTATAAGTTTTGATATTTAAGAGGACCATTTAATTAGGAACTTAAACATCGTGTCGTTTTGCATCCTCGTCAAATTTAAGGGTGTTGTATAGACCATCAAACTGAACAACTTTTTCCATGCACCAACATCGTAATCGCGAAAAAATAATCAGCCGTTCCATACAATTGCGTCGAGTAGGTACCAATTGAAGTTTTCTATGGGACAGTTGAAAATTTTTTAGCGATTACGATGTTGGTCTCATGGAGAAAGTTGTTCGGTTTGAAGTTCTGTATCACATCTTGAAATTTAACGAGGATGCAAAACGACACGTTATATATGAAAAGTTTTCAAAAAGATTTTCTGAAAGAATTTCCTAGACAAAACCTTTGATGGCGCCAATTCGTCCAACACAAAATCTACATTTTATTGATCAAAAAAATATCATAACTATCACAAACTTCAAGAAAAGAAAGAAGCCTGCATGCTTAGCATGACCGCCATATAAACGGGTTTTTTCGACGGAAGAATAGACAAAATGGCAGATAGTAGAAATATTTGTACGCATTCTACGCGTCTAAGCGTGCAACATGCATGCATGTATGCTAAAGTTCATGCCTTGGCATACAAAACTAAAAAGTCAGAGGTCATGGTCTTTGAGGCTGGAGGTAAAAGTCCTGATGTAGTACCTCCTGTATTACTTTATGGTACACCATGGCAGAGAGTATAAAGGTTTAAGTATCTTGGTCATATATTGACTCCCAGCCTTAAAGACGATGATGACATTGAACGGGAACGGAGGGCGTTGTCGGTTAGAGCGAACTTGCTGGCTCGCAGGTTTGCACGATGCTCACTTCCTGTCAAAATCACGCTCTTTCAAGCCTACTGTACTTCTTTTTACACGTGCAGCCTGTGGCTAGGTATACGCAAAGATCGTACAGGGCTCTCCATGTTCAATATAACAATGCGTTTAGGATACTGGTGGGGCTGCCGTTCCGTTTCTGTAGTGCGTCAGGGATGTCCGCAGATGCGCATGTAGATTGCTTTTACGCAACAATGCGTAAAAGATGCGCTTCCCTGGTGCGCAGGGTGTGGGGCAGCTCCAACAGTGTCTTAAGCATGATTGCGAGTCGCCTGGACTGTATGTACGTGGGTCACTGTAGTGCCGTCTCTCATGGGATGTCACAACAGTGACCAATCGTTATTTATTTATTTTTCCCTGTTTTTTGTTTAGTGTCTGAGTTTACTAACATAGTCATCAGTTTTACTAATCTTGTTGAGTCTTGGTTACTCGAATAAAGAAAAATTCTATTCTATTCTATAGCAATGTGTAGTTTTGTCTATTCTTCCGTCGACAAAACATCGTCATGCTACGCGTGTAGGGCCGCTGCAGGTACAACGTAGTCAAGTGAGGGTTCGATACTCCTATGAGCCGCAAAGTGATTGTGGAGCCACGTCACAAGCGATGCTTCACCTCTTGTCCTGCTGTCTGAGCAACAACATCAGCACTTTCTTCTTTTAGAAGCTTATTTAATATAAGTTTATGAATGACCATCGATACCACGAAGAAGAAGATCACCAGATTTACATTACGAAACTAGTTGCGCAAACTTAGTCATTCATTGATATTTTCACGTGTAAATAGACAATTATTTATGTCGTCACTCCAGCTTACACAAACTTATCGGTTTGAAAACTCATAAGAGTATTTTTGACTAGTGATTTGAAAATATTGCTGTCAAAGGCAGCTATTATGCCTTATTTTTTGAGCTATAGGTAATACATAATCATATCTTCTTTCTTTCGGAAGATATGACATGAGCTGCTGGGGTGACGTCACTCCAGCTTGCACACAGTATTTTTGATCGCAGTTTCAACACTTTTAAAGAACTATAGTTCAGTTCTTTCATTCCTGGAGCAGTTAATAAGCCATGTTTTTCTGACTATAGTCCAAAACCCTAACCTCATTGGTTTACCTGTACTGAATAAGGAAGCTGGGGTGACGTCACTCCAGCTAACACACTAAACGGCTCATATTTGTGGCAGCTAAATTAAGACTGGCAACTGTGATTGCTGCTATTAATTATGCCTTATGTATTGACATAGGTAGAATTATTCTATCACCTATGAGGAAGCTGGAGTTATGCACATCAATTATTTACATGTGAAACTATCAATCAATAACTAAGTGCAAACTTAGTTATTGATTCATAGAAGGCAACTATTGTCAATATAAATCCGGCTTTATTTTTAGTCGGAGAACTGGTTTCAGAATCCTCTTTATAAACTAGACAAAACCGCTACGACCAGTGACATTTACTCTTTATAATAATCTTATAAACACAGTTTACCTAAAATGATACCTCAGTTTACCTGAGTTTACCCATACGTCTGATTCTATACATTACACGACGTTACAACTTTGTTGATTTAAGAAAGTAAATATTCAGATAATTATTGTGATTAGGTACGTATAGAAATGATGAAATATTCGCACAAGTGCTCCAAGTGCTCCATTTAATTACTTAAAGTTGTATTGTCTTGGAAGAAAGCTCTAGATTGGAGCATAGTAGAGAATTAGGGAATTCCATTCCCTTTGTTAAGAAGAAGACTGGCAGCATTGCCACGTTGAATGGCAATGCTAATTCTTTGGCTAAAGAACGAGCCAGCCCTCTGGTCACGTGAAGTCTCGACCAGTCGTCGAGAAATTTCCTTGAAAAGTAGACGCGCACTCGGGCCCCATGATCCGAGCGTTTCGAACCCAAACGGCTCAAAACTGTAGTTACCTATAAGGTTACAGTATTTGCGTCGCTTGAGGGTCTCAGCAGCCGCAGCAGCGGCGCCAGCACAGCACGTCGTGCTTGGAACATGAGATGACGCAAGGATGTCGACACAGGATGCGTCCCACACCAGAGGCCTACCCATCTTCCAAGGCAACAGCGTCATGCCATCTGGTCTCTTCCCATCGTCACGTACCAAGCCGTTTGGTTCTAATACCGCTGGAACGCCGGCGGTGACAAGAGCTCGACGAATAATGTCGTTGATGCTGGCGTGCCGTGCTATGCGACCTGCGCTCCTGTAGCAGGACAGGACAGGCCATGGTGCCCGAGACTGTCGACTGCCCACATAAATGTACATCTTCTTATACATATATAAAAATCAATTCCTGTTCGTTAGTCTCGCTAAAACACAAAAACGGCTTGACTGATTTGATTTTTTTTTTGTTTTATTTGCTCAAATACCAACCCTGGTTTAAAAGAAAAAAAAAAAAATGGAAAAGAAAGAAATTGAAATTTTGACAGAACAATGTCTGGCAGGTCGACTAGTTAGATATATTATTATATAATCATTAATTTGTTTTATTATTATAGTACTTATATTAGTAAAACATAAAATGCTTCCTATTGGAGAGGGTTACCTATCTGTTTGCTAGGCTGCCACTCCATCGTATTCATAAGACATGCTACTATGAATATCCTGCTTGACCAACATGGCGAAATTAGTACAAAAACTATAATATGTTAGCAATGAAGATACTACAGAGGGAGTGATGAAGTAAAGAAACTCTAAAGCTATTTGAAAGTGAGTCAGCTGTGTGGAAATCGGCTGTCATGGAATTGGCATTATTCGGAGGACTGACGAAAACCTCATGAGGAAAGGTTTGAGTATGAATGTAGATGGTTGTAAGAAATAATAAATGAACACTAAAGCAACCATGGATGGATTGTAAGTGAAAGATGATGGAGGCTAGAAATGGGGTGACTACTGAGATGAAAAAGATGATTATATGGAAAAAGTAGATATTCTACGCTGACCCCAAATAAGTTGGGATGAAGGCTTATGATGCAATATGGATAAGGAGGATGATAAAAATAGACAGCAAAAGCAATCAATCCTGATCAAACCAGTTCAGGTTTAATGTGTACTGGAGATAACATTAGATTATCAGCATTTTTCTGAAATCATATTGTCAATAAAAGAGTGTACTATCGTAAATTTTGCGCTCGTTCCCAATTCCAATTCCCAATTTCCATGACGTATTTTTTAACGTTTATTTTATTAATTTTTCTCCAAGCTGGGTACAAAGCTAAAATACACAGAGACTAAAAAGGGCTTATAAACATAATTATAGATATTAAAAATTTCTTTTAAAGTAATGTAAACAAAGTCATTAGAATATTTAATTGTGTAAAACGCTGGACTGAAGATAATGTTAGGTGCTAAGTTCATTGTTTTATCAAAATCAGGCCTTAAAATTAAAATACTACTTAGAAAACCAAAGATAAGATAAACCTATTTTAGGATATTGATTTGATTGATTAAAATAACTTTGTCTGTCTGTTTTCTCGCTAAACCACTGAACCGATCGTTATAAAATTTTACAGATGGGTAGTTTGGGGCCTGAAGAAGGACATAAGCTTACAAAAAAAAACGATGACGATGTCGCGGGCAGTAAGTGCTCATATACACGAGCGGCACGTTGCCAACAGCAGAGGAAACTGCAGCCGTCGACTCATCGGTGACAGCCGTAGACGCGTCGACGTTGCTGCTCGTGTAAATGAGCACCTACTCATATGAATAAAAGTTTTCGATACAACGAAGGTTTAGCCTACCCGCTCCCTAGAGCTCGTTCGTAAAGGCATGAGACATTGCTGAAACACGTTGGTAGAAAGCGCACCTGGAATTAGGATTCCAGAGGGCCTAGACAAAGTAATAGTCGATTAGCGATGACGCTAGTAGACAAGCCAAAAAATGTATGGGGTTGACATAAGCTATCGAAATGTCACGTGATCTTGTCAATGTCACTTTGAAGCTGTAGCGATTGTAGCAATAACATCGCTGTGAAGCGAATGCCATTTGTTTAGGCGCTCAGGCGCGCTTTCCATCAATGTGTTTCAGCACTTATTTTTTTTGTAAATTAAGACTTTCAAAAAATGTACTTAAGTGCTATTTCTTTACAAGCACGTAAATTAGTACATAATCAAATCATGGTGATCAATTATAAGAGAAGGTACTTTTGACCTGCTGAGTGAGTACTTATTAGTCTAAATACGAAAAAAAAAATGCAAGATCAGACAGGAATCTACAATTTTGATAAAGATAAGTAGAGATTATTGATTTATCCGACAATCTCTTATCTTCACTTGTCGTCTACATTAGGTCACGGAAGTAGGAGCTGTTTCTTATTTTTGCTGTCATGACATTGTTTCAAAGCATCAAACTGTATGATTTGAAGCCTCAAACTGTACTTAAATACGTCTAGCATCGACGTCAGCCATCGCAAAGTAGACACTGACAAATTCACACTGCTTGCATTTGGACGATTCAGACTCGAGCTGGATTCCTGCAGGACAGGACTAACCCGTATTAGCAAAGAAAAGAAGGGACAAGAAGGGCCTTTGCAGGTCTAAGGCCTCCCTTCTTTTATTTGCTAAAGCGGGTTAACCCTTTCGCGCCATCTTCGCTAAGTAGCACATAGGACGGGGAAGGCGGTGTTGCCAATGACAACGCTGTAGAAGTGGAAAAGATTTTGCCAACTTTGCTGACTGCTTAGATATTTTCTTACGGCATAAGACGAGAATATCATGGAGTAAGTACGGTTTTTTAATACTAAGGCCGTTTTTTCACCGCAACGTGAGCGTGACGTCAACGAAAACGAGATGACGACGCCGACATAGCGACAGTAAATTTACTATGGCTGAATAATCTCGTTTCTCGTTGACGTTCTGTTCCCAGTGCGGTGGAAAAACTAATAGGGTAGAATGCGTTGATCAATAACCAAAATGAGTGTTGTTTTGGTATTATAGTATTTATATGGTATCAAGCGTTTGCTAATTAGTCCTTAGGTCAAAAAACAAATAGGTTAAGGAATTATCTAACAATACCACTAATAATAAAGCTGAAGAGTTTGTTTTTTGTTTGAATGAACGAGGTAATCTCTGGAACTACCACTCGGATTTGAAAAATTATTTTTGCATTTGATAGCCCAATTCTTGAGGAAGGCTATATAGGCTTTAAATTAAGCTAGGACCCTTACGAGCCGTCCAAAAAGAAAACAAGTCATAAAAGATCGCTAAGCGAAAACGAACGGGCAGGCGACGCATGCGTTGCGACGGGGTGAGGTGGGGGACAAGAAATTTCACGCGGACAGAGTCGTGGGGTGGTGTATGATAAATATAAAATGGCTTCCATGTAGATACTTAACATTTTGAGGGTCTCATAGGTACCTACCCTTGAAATCAGGGACCATTTTGGTTACCCATTGAAAGGGTTTTCGATAGGATTTATCTAAACAGTTAAACAAAAACCCATATGGTGTGGGTTAAGCTTCAACTGTCAATAACAGCGTAACATTCCGACTCGGAGCAATGCAACGATCTCTCGATGATGGGCATACGTTGCAAATAGCTCATATACCCGAACAAAAGCCGTATATTATATAGGTTATCTTAATGAAGGGGTAACCCTTTCACTGGGTTTCAAGTACCTATAGAACCCATTCAATGGGTTATCCAAATTGAAGGGATAATCCTTTTACTGGGTTTCAAGTCTAAAACCCATTCAAGGAGTTACACATGATAAAGGTAACCTCATAGACGGCTTACCCCTTCGAAAGACTTAACTCTTAACCGGGGTTGTACGGTCCCTGCTTGTAAATCAAAAATTATCTTGATACTTGGGAGTTTGCTCCGCAATTTCTACTTAGGCATTGGGGGGAGGGGAAAAAGATAAGCGTTATGAAAAACAGCCCCAATAGGTAACTATTGGGGCTGTTTTTCATAACTTTCATTATCCAAAAACTGCTGATCCTTTTACGAAGAATTTATTTTGAAAAAACAAAAAAAAACTGGCATCTGCTTCTTATCTATTATGATTCTAAGCTTATCTTTGATATCAAATAAAGGATGACTAGAAAAACTACCGATTACATTTCATTTTATTTACAAACTTTTTATAATGCTTACTATGCTGAAACATGACTATCTATGATAACAGCATCTTAAATATTAGGGTACCGTATTTTTATTTTACTACAACCAATCCTCATTGACTACAACCATCAGTAAGATTTTAGTGATACAATTATTATTGTGTCCCATCAAACGCTTGATGTCGCCGGCTTATACTTGACTAATGGCTGTTTTTTCAATAGTCAGATAACTTTTATCTGAAGAATAAATATGACAGTTTAATATATTTTCTATACAAAAGCTGTCAAACCGCCATATTATTTATTCCATAAATAAAAGTTAAAAAATTTGCCCTTAGACGAATATGCAAAATTTATACACGGTTAATTTTACATCGTTCTGGAGCCGAAACACAGTAACTCCAAACGAGTGCCTCGTTTACGGACACGCGGGGCTTCTCAGGCGGCGCGTAGCGCGGCGCGGCCCGCACTAAATTCACACATAGGGCGTTCTATGAGAGCGTTTACGGAGAAGCGATTTTACACGCGTTTGTTTGAATTGTAGCGTCGCATGTGGCGGGTGAAGCGACGGGCGATGCCGCGGCGGATGCGGCGGGTGACGCAGCGGGAGACGCGGCGGGTTTCTTCGGTTGAACTTCTATAAAACATACCATGCGGGGCGCCGCGTGCGACACCGCGAGCGCCACCAATTGCGCCGCCGCTGCGTTCGTGCCATAAACGGAGAAAACGCTAGACGCCCCGCAGCCCGCCCCGCGCACCGTGCCGCCTGACGCCCCGCAGCCCGAGGCCTTATAGTTACTATTGGCATTGTTATTGTTTTTTAAGACATCTAATAAAGAAGTTAGTTTATCACTTTGTTTCTGTCATTCGAGTTAAAGAATCATAGCAGAACTTGGTCTGGACTTTTTTTTGGCGCCCATAGATTTCATTTAAATGAATCAAATTTAATTATTTTTTTACGATTTTTCAATTATTCACTCCTTGTCGTAAAGGCCGGAGTTATTTTATGTTTTTAAAAGCTTATCAAATGATGTTCGAATTAGGTACATTCGAAATGTTACCATTAAACTATTGGTGTGGATACAAATAGTATGAATGCAATTTATCTGTATCAATTATTAAACGAATGATCGATACAATTGACCGATCGATCGACCCATGTAGAGTTGGTTTTGATTTTAACATAATTGTCGAAATGTTCTATTATTTCGTCTTTAATTAACTGATATCTTTGAAGAAATGATTCTACTTTTAAATCCAATTAATAATGGAACAAAATATCACAGGATTGTTTCAGTATGTATCGATTCTTAAGAAAACCGAATCGAAACGAGCAGCACTACTTTTGTCTTTGACAGTGACATGTTGTCTGTGGTTCTGTCAAGACGCTACAGAATCCTTCCGCGTTTTTCATCTCGGTTGTGTTTTGTGTTTATATTTGGCTTTCTATTTAGTTTTACCCGACCTGGACTGTTTATGCACTGATTAATACTGCCTTGTGTGACCAGTGCGTGCCCTTAGGACTCCAATATTGCTATTTAACTGAAAAAACATTCCTGGCAGAACAGTTGGATATTGCTGTATTTGTATAGTTGGCCGGGTCACTGTAGGCTGTTGCGCACCTGTATACCTTAGTGTGGTATCTAGGATAAGCCAGACATCAAGAACATATCTCAGCACCAGCGGGTTTTCTTGATGAGATAATAATATGAGATGAGGATGAGGAATAAAATAAGTACTTATGTTTAACAAAATGTGTTTTTTATTTGCCCTAAAATTAGGTAAACCCTCAGTTTTAGTGTTAACGGGGCAAGTGCATTTTTCTTTAAATACGCGCCCAGCTTTCGTAAACATACAATAGAGTACTACTCTACACCGAGGGTTAGAATTTATTTGGGTTTTTCTCATTTTATCCGTAAATACTCTTATCCTCACTTAGACCACACCACATTAGCCATTTCTTTATGATTTAATTTCAATCTGAGATATTTTATAGGTAATTGTTGTTTGACGTTCATTCATAACCTAAAAATTCAAACACCGATATATTTTTTTTCCGGCTTTCCCAAATGAAAATAGTCTCAATTATAGATTTTGGAGCTAACGCCAATTCTTTTAACATATTTTTCATTACGGGATGTTTCAATTTGATCCCAGACAATTTTTAGTATGGAGACCTGCCATTGTTCTTTTAGTAGCGCTTCCACTATTTCATTCATAAACGCAAGATCGTACGGAACAAGGAAGGGCGGGCGGTCGGCTAGACTGTAAGCGTAGGGTGGGGGGGTAAGGGGTCGGGGGCGTGGCTTACGGATCATGCTGTCTGATCAATGAATGGATTTTTCAATGGGTATCTTTCGCATGTGTTGCTGTTTGTCGATACGTTTTACACACACATATGCATTGATCGCAAGGAAACGTTACTTCGAGTTTTCATTATTGCACAAAAAAAACAATACATTTAATGTTTCGTGATTTTTTTTAGTGTTGCTTTTTGAAAATAATAATCCCAATCGATTCGGTTTGGACGATCGAGTTCATGACTTTCGGTTCCAGAACGACTTAACCGTGTATTATTATGTGGAAAATATAAGAGGGCCGGTGGAAAATATACAGTGGGAAAATAGATAGATCGCAAATACACTACGAAGGCAAGACCAGAAGGAAGGGAAAGGCTCGAGATGATCTTTTAGAAAAAGTTCTTCAAAAGCTCGAAAGCAAAGGCTCAACGATCTTTTAGTATTTTCCAGTATAAACTGGAAATGTATCGCTTGTTAAGTAGCGGAGACTGAGAACAATAATCTGTGAGAAATCGCTTATACCGATAAATTAGATAACTGATAAGCACGGAACCAAACGTGAACGAAAAAAAAACTGCTTGACTATATCTTTTTATTATAAAATGCGTCCGTGATAGTGGCCGTGGCAGTTAAAGGCAGGTTTTAGTTTGAAAGAAACAGTAACATTGCATCTAAATTATTATAATTACTTACAAAAAAAAAAAAGTTTGTTAATAGTGTACTTTGTTATAAAATAGTGTAAAAATGACGATTAAAGGTAACAGAGTGCCGTTTGAAGAGGCGCTTGATATGACAGGTCAGTTCTTCGCAACTTTTTTTTTTTCTAACATCCTTAAAATGTCCTCGGGTATAATTTGCTCCAGTTGGTGTAGGCCTGAAACAACAAAAACTTGTCTTATTGTAAGAAGTCGGACATTGGTAGCTTTGCAGTAGCTCTTCCAATTTCTGCAGCGGTCTTCGTTTTAACTTTTCGGTTTGATATATAAATATCCCGGCAACCAGAGTGTAGTCCCTGCTAAAACTCAGCTTCAAAGCAAGACTGAATTTTTGCTTTCGTAGCAGCAATTCGTAACTCCATGGATCTGTAAATTGTTAGTGCCTCCACAACGATTATGCTACTGCCTTCCTTCTACACTATCATAGGCTCGGAAGGGGAGGACGAGCTCGTGGATAAGTAATAACAGCCACACGAGTCGACCTATCAGGTTAAGCTACACTTGCCGGGATTGGTCAGTGGATGGGTGACCATTTTTACATACCGAGACTCCTCCGTGCCGCGGAAAGCACGTTAAGCCGTCGGTCCCGGCTGTCATTCGTGGATCTTTGACAGTCGTTACGCGTCGGCAGTAGCCCGAATGTCTGAAAACCAGTCTTACCAAGGGGCAGTCGCTCCATGTAAAATACTGGTATTCAGCTGCATCCGGTTAGACCGGAAGCCGACCCCAACTTAGTTGGGAAAATGCTAGGCAGATTAATTTACCTCTAAACTATCAAACATATAATTTTAATAAATAATGTCTTTCTTGCAGGTTACAGCCGTTACAATGTGGGCATGTTCATATTGTGCTCTAGCATCATCGTGGGCATGACCTTCGAGATCTTCTCCGTGTCTTACCTGGTGCCAGCCAGCGCGTGCGAGCTGAACACTAGCAGCTCCCAGCAAGGGTTGGTCGCGAGTGTGCCTTTGATTGGTTAGTAGTCGTACTGCTGAACATCTCTTCTTCTGCATCAAGCTATGCTGTCTTCTGCAGTGTGTAATGCTCGGTACATGCTGCTTTCAATAGTCTGCTTGATCGCTTCTAACCCTCTTACTGGTGCTCTGCCTTGAGCACATTGTCCTTCCAGTGCTGGACTTCCCATATTGTTAACTTCATCATCTTATTATCGGTTGCCCTTGTCCCATGTTACTTGATGATGAGATGTCCATGGGACCGGCGCAAGCTTTTCCTCCTTCTATTCTCTCCTGTCGACCGTCACCATCCATTTCCTTTGATTGGTTAGTAGTCGTACTGCTGAACATCTCTTCTTCTTCATCAAGCTATGCTGTCTTCTGCAGTGTGCACTGCTCGGTACATGCTACCTTCAATAGTCTGCTTGATCGCTTCTAACCCTCGTACTGGTGCTCTGCCTTGAGCACGTTGTCCTTCTACTGCTGGACTTCCAATATTGTTAACATTATCATCTCATCATCGGTTGCCCTTGTCCCATGTTACTTGATGATATGATGTCCATGGGGCCGGCGCGACCGTTTCCTTTTTCTATTCTCCTTTGTCGACCGCCACCATCCATGTGGAATATCATCTATGTGGTATGAATAATTTTGCTTTAATCATGACCGTTGGTGACTCCAATAAATTGTTACTAGTGCGTAGAAGGTGGCTATGCATTTTGTCAATTGCTTGACTAGTCTTCTTTTACAATGCTGATTGTGCTGATAAACATCTAATTCACTGTTATACTCGTAGAATCCACCTACTAATTCAATGCCTTTAATTTAATGTTTAGATTTTTTTGTGTTGATACCTTTAGATTGATTATAAAGTTGAATTTTAATATACTTGCTCAAAACTGTATTATTAGTTAGGAATTAGATATTGTATTATTGATTACTTTAGTCTAAGTCTTTAGTTACGTCTAGAAATAAACATTATTTTGCAACAACTCACCTTTATGCTATTTACCAGATCTAGGTCGTTCTTTTTTTTTATCTCTGAAAAAAAAATATTTTCTTCCTAAATATTCAGTTTCACAATATTTTATTCTCAAAATTATTTTGACCCTACAAGCATTAAAATAATCTTAAACACTTCAGTTTTTATCATTATTGCTTTTTACAAAATAATTATTATTATGACATAATATTCAAAAGTATAAAGGAGGTGTTGTCGATAGAAAAGAGGAACGTCCCATCCACAGACTACTTAGGGGATAATACGTATGTCCCATCTAAGGTCCCATCATACAAATACCTAAACATTTTCTATTGTATTCTTTACTTTGTGAAATCCTCAATATAAAGTCGAGATTTACTTCACAGATTTCACAAATGAACTGGATGTAGGAGAAGACATCATCAATTAATATGTTATAATTTTACTTGTCCAGGTATAATAACGTCATCTCATATCTGGGGCTACCTCGCCGACACGAGGGGTCGTCGGAAGATCCTCATCATTTCCATGATCATCAGCTATGTATCTGGTACAATAGCCGCCTTCTCACCCAACTGGATTGTGCTGAGCTTACTAAAACTACTTTCGTCAGCCTCGTTAGTATCTTGCATACATATTATCTGTGATTCTAAGGATATCATTTCTTAGTTAAACACTGTTTGGTTGTGTCCCCTCAATCTGCCTAGCCTTTACCCCAGAGGCGGATTAAATGTCGAGAGCGCTCTAGGCAAACACCTCATCGGCGCCCCTCTGGTCTGGCGGCCATATATAATTATTATAAATTTTAATTGGTCCTTATAATAATTAGCTGCACCGCAAGGTGTAACCCGTGTGATGATTCATCCCGTGGAAATTCCGGGATAAAATGTGCAAATCTGGGTCGCCTGCTATCTACATACCAAGTTTCATCACAATCGGTTCAGTAGTTTTTGCACGAAGAAGTAACACACACACACACTTTCACAGTTATAATATTAGTAGGGTAAGTACACGTGTCGGACTACTGATATATATAAAAAAAAAACCTATATTTTATTAAACAGTACATTCAAAAACAACGCGCCGCCTTGAAATCTCGCGCCCCTAGGCACGTGCCTAGTTTGCTTAAGGGCGCTTTCAATTTAGACGTTTCGTGTCGGACCGCTGCGGTACCGAAGCGGCGCGTTTGTCGTATTACGCACGGACGGTCGTTTGTTTTCATACAAAGCCCGCGGTGCGGCAACAGTGCGGCGTCGATATCGCGAACGCTCGACAACCGGACGGCAACGTCGCAAACTCCACGTGTATGAAAACAAACGACCGTCCGTGCGCAATACGACAAACGCACCGCTTCGGCATCGCAGCGGTCCAACACGAAACGTCTAAATTGAAAGCGCCCTTAGGAATAATCCGCCTCTGCTTTACCCTTTTATGTTGAGGTCGGCTTCTAGTCTAACTGGATGCAGCTGGATACCAGTATTTTACATGGAGCGATTGTCTATCTCACCTACACATCCCACTTATTTATTTATTTATTTATTGGACAACTAACAAAGCATACACTAAAAAAAAATACATGTTAAAATAGCCATGTTATTATCACATATCATAGTGTAGCCTTAATTAAAGGCTGCCACGGCATGCATAAAATATAGGAGTAAAAAAAAAAAAAAAAAAAAAAGTAGTAACTGAGTAATACGATACCCCTTTGTAAGACTGGTTGTCAGGCTATCGGGCTTCTGTCGACCCGTAACGACTGCGACTGTCAAATATCTACGAATGACAGCCGATACCAACGGCTTAACGTGCTTTCCGAGGCCTAAACTAAAGTAAAAATGAAATCTAGATATAGATTTTTTAATTTTTTTTCTTAAAACAATGAAATCGCTTGAATCGAATAAGTGGTTCTCGAGTTGCTCTATAAGATCAGACGAGCGAGATGTCGCATTTTTAAAATAAATGGCGCCGAAAAGTAAGATCAAGAATAAAATCGTGGTTGAGCTGAATGGTGCTAATCCATGCATTAGGTTCGTGAACGGGCGCTTTCAGTATTGACTGGTCAGTGGTCATCTCAGCTGCCAGGCTTACTTTAATTTTTGAATTGATTTTTTAAAATATTTTTAATACGGACGTTTTTAACGTTCTGCATCGTCCTCACAATGTATAATTTGAACATGAATGATGTAACCAATACTTTGTAACCATATTTTAATTTAAAAGTGTGGTCGTGCAGTTTCTTGCCTGATCTTCTCCATAGGGACCTACTACGCTTTGGAATGAGCAACTAGCTTCATCTTTTTGACAGACCGACCGGCGACCCCTTGACAATTCAAAAGTGTGCTTTGAGTTTGAGGTTGATACCACTCTTTAAAATGTTTACGAGATTTTGAAGTGTATAATAAAATAAATTAGGAATTATTGTACAGGTTTAATATGGGTTGATTGAATAACATTAAACGTACCTAGTATGCGTTTAGAGTAATGTTATTTTAGCATTACCATACAACGTGGCAATGCCGCCAGTCTCTTGGGTACTTTACCAGTCGACAGCGGATGAATTTTTCGATGCCATAATATTTTAGTTTTTGAAAAGTTTTAGTTGTGTTAGTGTATGCGTTTAGATTAATGTTAAAATTAAATATATTTAAGGATGTTGTATACTTTTTTTTCTTTTTCCATATATTTCAATTACATAATTTAAAATCAAACAGTCTTAAAAAAATAATAAGTACTCGTAGGTACCTATAAGTATATAAAAAAGAAGTGGAAATAATCATAGGGCATCAAAAAATTCGTCCGCATCGCTGTCGACAGGAAAAATGCCCAAAAGGCTGGCAGCATTGCCACGTTGTAGGGCAATACTAATTATTTGGCCAAAAAATAGGCCAACCCTTTGGTCACGTGTAGAGTCGGCCCACCGCTTGATGATGTCTCTAAAATCTAAGAGGGCCTCAGACCCTATGGCCCTAATTGTTAACTAATCGTGATGTTTTATTACCTAAGAGATATTCTTTGCAGCTATTTTTAAACTAAGTTTAAATCACAACGATGTATTTATTTCAGTGTGTCGGGTTCCATGGCATTATCAGTGACTCTGCTGAGTGAATGTACACCGGCTGCAAAGAGAAGTACCCTGGTTTTAATGACCACCAGTGCGTACTTGGCATCAATAGGAGTAATGGCAGGTATGACTTTGTTTAGGTTAAAAAAAAAAATCATTTAAACATCTTTAGTTAATAATATATCCGTCTGTATGACCGCAAAGAATTTGGATGCAGGTTTCACCATACAGAATTTTCAACTTTATATTTCACCACTTTTTCTAACAAGCCATATAGCTCGCGCTCCGCCCCGCTTGTAACGAACCGACCTATCGGTGTCTCAGTCAAAAACTGTCAAAAATGTGACAGGCGACACGTCAGGCTGACGAGGAGGCGAGCGTGCGCCTGCCGAAAACTTTTTTACAAAAAATACTATCGACTTCCAAAAACAACACTACCTAAAAAGTGATAAAAATAACTTTAATTTCGGAAGTCGGTCTGTTCGGTTTTTTAGTTTCTTTTTTTCCGAAACTTAAGACTCCCGAAATTAAAGTTATGTTTCACTTTGTAGTGTTTTCTTTTTGGGATTCTGTTGTTTTTTTTTTTTGTAAAAAGTTTTTATTTGTCGCGTTTTAATGGTGCCTACCCCTCACAAATTCGAATACCACTCTGCAAAATAAATTAGAGCATCATTCACATAGACTATGTGGGGAAAATACGTATTAAATTATTGAAGCTAACTCAAAAGCCACTCATCAGAACTTGAAGATATTTATATGCGACCATCTCAGGAGTATACCATTTCAAATAAAAACTTTGCAGAAAAGCAAATATACGTCCTCCTCCTTTTTTTTTCGTCGGTTAATAATGCAATCTGTTGGATTACCATCTAATCTACTTAATAGATCCGTGGTGGCCCAGTGGTAACGGCCGCCAATTACGAGTTGCTGTCTTGAGTTGTCGCAGGTTCGAACCCTGACGGGTGCTTTACTTTGTGTAAATTATTATGTATTATCAAAACGGTGAATAGAACATTGTGAGGAAACCCCCAACCAAACCCTAGAACCAAAAATTCGAACACATGTGACATCTACCAAGCCGCACTGGGCCCGCGTGGTGGATTACGGCCCACTCTCTCTCACAGAGAGGAGGCCTATGTCCCAGCAGTTGGAACATTATCTTAGGCTGATTATGCTCATGCTACATTTAAAATTCCAGTTGTAGCTATACCAGTCTTGCCACTGACCTTCTCTTACTACATACCAATCCTGGACATCTACTTTAACTCCTGGCGTGTCCTGGACCTGATCTTTGCAGTGCCATGTGCCCTTAGTGCTATTGGTTGCTATTGTGCTTATGAAAGCCCCAAGTACCTGGCCAGTGTTGGCCGGGATGAGGATGCCCTCGAAGTCTTGAAGAAGATGTATGTCATGAACACTGGGAACAGTGCTGATAACTATAAGGTGAGTAGGAAAGAAGTTTTCCCATTCTTCTCCATAGGAAACTACTACTTCTCTCTCTTTGTATATTAATTTTCAAATGTCTGTCATCATCTTCTTGCCATTATTCCATATTTCTTGGGGTCGGCGCAACACGTTTTCTTCTTCCATTCTCCCCTGTGAACCGTCACGGTATTATTCACTCCCTTCTCGTTCATGTCATTACTCATACAACCAGTCCATATTTTCTTTGGCCTTCCTCTCCCTCTCCATCCATCAACATGTAATTCATCACTCTTTTAGTCACTGCGTTTCTTCCCTGCTCATCACGTGCCCGTACCAAGCCAAACGATTTCCTTTCAACTTTTCTGTCACTGGCGCCACTTTCAAAATTCCCCTTATACACTCACTAGCTTTTGCCAGCGGCTTTGTCCGCGTGGGTGTCCGAAATTATCCCACGGGAACAGTACATTTTTCCGGGATAAAAAGTAGCCTATGTGCTATTCCAGACTATAATCTATCTCTGTGGCAAATTTCATTAAGATCCGTTTAAGGCGTAATGGCGTGATAGAGTAACAAACATCCATCCATCCATCCATCCAAACTTTCGCATTTATAATACTCGTAGTAGGTAAGATTTCTTACTTTAACCATTTTCGTCACTCCTCACATTCGTCACAACATTCTCATCCTCCGCTGCATGCAATATTTTTTCATCCGTCTTCTTCACAGCCCAACATTCCGATCCATATAGTACGACAGGCTGGGACAGGAATTTTCAAATGTCTGTTATTGGTATTATTCAGATCTAACTTCACTTTGATATTTGAATTATTGTTCTGAGTGGTGTGCAATTAAAGTAGGTCAATATCAACTCGGATCAGACCACGAGACCAGCAGATCTGTTCTAAAAAATCTCAGAATGGAAACTTAAGTAAGTCAATAGTGCCAATCCTAGCATCGCGTGGATAACTCACTTCAAGCTCACTTTACCTAAATTTTCACGGAGAGATTTTTACAGAATAGGCTTGGCAAATTATTGTTTCTTTTTAAGTTTGTATATCGTTGAAATGCTAAATACTTGCTGGTTTTCAGGTTGATGCATTAGAATTAGATGAAGAACAGTCATCTTCATACAACAAAGGATTCTGGCAAACCATAGCATCCCAGATAGTCCCAATAGTCAAGCCGCCATTGCTGAAGCATACTGTACTCCTGTCTGTTCTGTTTGTCATCTGTTATCTTACGTAAGTTGTTAATTTTGTCATTTTGTAGTATTGTCTAAAGTTATTTTAATAAATTCGTTGGCATCACAATTAATAATATTCCTTGAAACCTGATAATTTCCACTAGTTTTATTTTCAGGATGAACGCTTTCTTCGTATGGTTGCCTTACATGGTAAATGCCTTCATGATGTCAGTCGTGGGGGGAGAGAGGCATCTTACCATCTGTCAGATGATCAGATCTTCTGCAAATTCTACATCTGTTCTAGAGGTAAGGATTTTGATATTCTGATATTATATGTTCCCCATAGAACGTCACTGTCCTATTCAACAAGATTTTTAGATTTGCTGAAATACCTGATCATAGCAATATTAATATATATATATATATATTAATATTTTAATTATTTTGTTAATCATTGTTAAAAACTAGTTTTCTTTTTTCAGACCCAAGACTGTTCTATGAACACTCAAGCAATGACCCTGGTATTTGGTATCAGTATGGTTTTGGCTGTCGGCAATATCTTGATGAGTAGCATCAACAACTACATTGGTAGGAAGAAACTCTTCATTGCCATTCAGGTATTATCTTCTTCTTAATTTTTACAATACCTAGGCATTCCTAAGCGTTGGAAAATATGTTCCAGCGATATATAAACAGAATGTATATGAAATCCAATTTGTTTAGGCTCTCTGGTATGACTTGTGCCTGAATTCCTGAATTTCAGGAAGCCTTTAACCCTCGATATTAAAAAAAAGTAACTATAACTATTTTGTTTTAGTTTTTCGCTGGAGTAGCAGCATTGGTCATCAACACTAATCCCTACTGGATCCTGAGCGCCATCATCTTCGTGGTCTTCTTGTCCGCCATCATCAACTTTGGCTTCCTTAGCTCTTACAGCGTCGATGTCTTCCCAACTTATGTCAGGTTAGTCAGAGTATGGATTAATTACAAACATAGATATGCTAGTATATATGAAACATCTATGATTACCTACTAAGGACGAATCTCTATCAAAATAAATAAATTTTACTACAGATGAATTGACCAAATGCAGTGAATTCTTCGATGATAATTAAAATCAAACATGAATTATACAAAAGTGCAGTCTTTTCATTATTGCAAAGGAATATAAAAAAAGGATACCATATAGTCAAAAAAATGGTGTCCCCTTTTTTTTTTTTTTTTTTTTTGTGGATGGGAAATCATCAAATGACTTCTCCCGCTCTGGGCAGAGCGGGAGGGCGTGTCAGACTTTTACTGACTAAAACCCACCCATGCTCCTTCAACTGCCCGTGCCAGGGCCACGGTATCTCTTTCGAACTACCCGCGACCCCGGCGGCATCGGCCCAATTGACCCCGTCACTGCTGACATCTCTTTGAGGCGCGCGTGGAGCACAACGCGCCGTCGACCCGGGCCTGTTCCTTACCGGACGGCGAGCTGCCCATTACTCGTCGTCCGCAAGCCCGCGCCTACGGTGGCCGGGAATCAGCAATCGATTCCCGCCGCCCAGGGCGTCTCCTACGGCGGCTAGGGGCGCGAGGGCGCGGCTGTTGCCTCTCCCTCACGCGTTCCGCTTCCTCCTTCGCGAGCATTACTGCTTCGCAGAAGGAGGTGACGGCTTCCCATACACTCTCGCTCCGCACCATGGCCTGGACCAGGTTTGGACGCGAGAGATCGCCGCCGCCGATCGCCTCCGTGAGAACACGGCGGTGCTCCGCCCAAGCCGGGCAGACCTCCACTGTATGCTCCACCGTGTCCTCCAGGTGATCCACACAATGGTGACACCCGGGCGTTTCCTCCCGCCTTATCCGAAACAGGAACCTCCCGAAGCAACCGTGTCCGGTGAGGACCTGCGTCAGGCGGAAGGTGAGGACGCCGTGGCGCCTCTCCAACCACTCTTCAAAGAGGGGACTTATCGCCGCAATTGTGGCGTGCCCAGCGCTGGGTTGCGACAATCGCACTCTCCATGTCGCCATGAGATCCCGCCGGAGCTCTGTCCGCTGTACCGTGATTTCTCGCGGCAGCGGAGTTACGCCCCGGCGTTTCGCCTCCTCGCGCCACTCCCACACGTGCGCGAGGACTTTTGCCTCCAGATCCCATGGCGGTAATCCGGCAAGGAGGCATGCCGCCTCACAGGAGACCGTGCGGTATCCCCGGACTAGCCGGATGGCCATGACCCTCTGGGAAAAATGGTGTCCCCTTGTTTCGCAGACAGAAATTTCGTAGAATTTCGTTTCCCAGAAAATGTTTCACATAATATTTGGTCCTTGTATTTTTATTTCGAATATTATTGTTTCAACTACTATTTACTTGAATGAAACATATTTTACAGAAACACAATTCAATGAATTTTATAATCACATTTTTTATTTATCAAACTTATCAAACAGTAGAATTATTTTTTAATGAATATTGTTTGTTCGGTGTAACGACCTGCTACCAGAAAAGTATGTGTTCTGCGTATGATTACTCTATGAAATGATATTATGAGAAAAATCTAATTAAAATACTGTCATAAAAGGTCAATATGTTGTGCTACAAAAGTTAGTGACAGAAACGAATCGCTGCAAAACCGACTCCACCTAGTCTTATCTGCCCTACCCTAGAGTGTAATTTAAATCCGCGTAGGCGCGGAGGGGCGAGGCGGGCCGCGAGCTGAGGAGCAGGTGGTGAGCGTTAATACCGTCTGCGACGATAAGCTCGCGTGGGACCGCCGGAGCCCCGCAGCAGCGCCGGAGCCGTGACACAAATCAAGCCTGCTGCATGCTGCATGCTTGCTTGCATGTTGCATGCTTGCTGCATGCTTGCCGCATGCTTGCCGCATGCTTGATTGCATGCCGCATGCTTGCTGCATGCTTGCTGCATGCTTGCCGCATTGCTTGCTTGCATGCTGCATGTTTGCTATATGCTTGCCGCAAGCTTGCTGTATGCGTTCATGCTTGTTTGCATGCTGTATGCTTGCTTGCACGCTGCATGCTTACTTGCATGCATGGTGTATGCTTGTTTGCAAGCTTTGTACTGGAAAAAAAAACTACAAAACGATACATAAAAATTAAAAACGAAACTTTACCTTGTGCACATGAAGTCACTACTAGTGAAAATAACAAGAATGCTTTCCTGCTTGACAAGAATTTACCCGCATTATTTTTGTGAACGCGGTGTTGGAATTTTATATGAGGGTATGCATTTTATCAAAGGTATGAATTGAAATGTTTAGAAACTGTCACTCGATAAAATGTTATTCTTGGTAATAAGTTTTATATTAAATAAATAATATAAAGAAAAATAATATTTGATTTGTTATTCTATGATATGAATATTCTAACATTAAACTTTATGTGAAACAAAAATCAATGATTTAATTATCTTCAAAGTAAGTATTCTGCGTATTGATTATTCTGTGAAATGATAATATGAGAAAAATTTTATGTGAAACGAAATTCTATAAAACTATTAGCTATACCCAACAACGTACAACCCAAAAAAAATCATGTCTTAGAGAGTTGTGATACTTTTAAGCCGATTGTCAATTGAGTGGACATTGATGAACCACACTTATCTCAGTACTTAGTGTCAGTTTGATCCGATACTATTGTCGAATTGACAATAAAGTCGTGTAATACGTAGATTGATAAATGGATTATCTGAATTGTTGGATTTTAAAGATTAATTGACGCCGAGGTGTCTCCGTTCCACGGTATATTCAAATAGGCAAAAAATAAATCAAGTTTATGCATTACTAACTTTTACCCGCAAATTCCTCTACGTGTATAATACAACATTCCAAATGTCCAGGACGAAAAGTAGCTGATACTCGTATCCTTTTCCAGGCTACCTGTCTGTCAAATTTCATATCGATCGGTTCAGTGGTTTAGGCGAGAAAAGGTAGCAGACAGACAGACAGACCAGAGTTACTTTCAAATTTACTAGCAAAATAAATAAATAAATAAATAAATAAATTTATAATTAGTATGGATAATATGGATTCTCTGTTTCTCTTTCAGAGCCATGGCCGTGTGTCTTACTGTAATGTTTGGTCGTGGTAGTGCGGTCATCGGCATTAACGTCCTCAAACGACTCCTGGACGATAACTGCGAAGCTGCTTTCTACATTTTTGGGTCTATTACTTTAGGTAATAAGTTATCTGATTTATCATTATGGCTTTAAATAACATCCGCATCATCGTTGAAATTCTTATGAACAGCAGAAGAAGACTATTAAGTCAGTGTACAAGAACAGCGCATCAAACTGTCAAATTTCTCCAAATGATTTTAAACTTTAAAATGTGGATGATCAAGTTCAAAATCGAATGTGATTTGTAACTTGGCCTGCAGGCTGCTGTGTGTACATTACATTACGAGAAATTATAAAGGTCATTCTAACATTTACACATGTCAATTTAGTCTCCAAGATTAAAAAACAAAACTTAGCATCTGGTTGAACCACTATTTATTGCCTATTTATTATTAATACTCTTTGGGTAGAACAATAGCTTACTTCACCCATTTAGCCAGTTTGACATTTGCACTCGTCTATTTAGTCTCGAGAGACCTGAGATGAAAAATTGCACTAGGGATTGACACTGTTGAGATTTTACTTCACTTAAGTTTTGACCATAGAGGTTCAATGTAAACTAATTTTGTTCGCGATGAACGCCCTAGTTTACATTGTTCACATCAATGGTTTTGATGGTTATATTTTTACAGAATAAACTAGCTGTTTTACAAAGGAAGTACAGTGACACAAACTTATCTGGCCCGGTGGCCAAAAGAGGAACTAACGACGCCATTTTGAAATTAACCAAAGTAGCATTAATTAATACTTGTATTTTTAATTATTTAATATTGTAAATTGTATGTATGTTTATATACAAGTACCAAACCAAACCAAATTAGTATTAATACTTTGGTTTGTTATTATAAATGCGATAACAGCGACTCTCTCACCGAGCCAGACAAGTTTATGGGACTGTAGGTACTTGAAAAGCTCAATTTCGAACTTATCTGTTTTCAAAATACTTATATCTAAATTTTTTTTCCAGGTGGAGGGCTAGTCGGATTTCTTCTGCCTTCTGACGCAAAGATCAAGGAGCAGAAAAAGAAATTGAACACGTGAACATTTTTGTTTTTTATTTAAAAAAAAACAACAAGTTAACATTTCTACCACGTTTGGTACTTCGAGATTTTAAAGGCGATTCTGATGATGGAAAACTCGCTACAACTCATTTCCTATGGAAAATTGCTAAATCATTGTAAAATTTTATGTATTTTATAAAATTGCAAAATAATGTTAATACTGGTTGGCAAAATGGCAAGGGATGCAGAAGGCAGCATGTCACATTAATTTAAAAACCGTTAACTAAACAAAATATAACAAATATTCGGAAAGATTGCTCCAAATTAACATGCATTCGGCCATAACATTAATCCGTTACTGCTGTTTTGGCCCTAAATTAACATATTTCCTTCGCGCTTCCCATTTATGGAAGCACACTCACCTTTTAGACAAAATGGACAAAGTTATCCGGCATACTTTATCTTCGATCTTAAATGTGGCCATGGACGACCGCGCTTGGGCACAAGCTACTCTTCCCATTCGTATAGGAGGCCTCGGCGTCCGCAAAATTTCTAGTATTAGTTTACCGGCATTCATATCCTCCGTCCACGGCACAGAGAAATTAGTCAGGAAAATTCTAGCCTCCACACTGGTTAATTTTGATGTGCCTTGTTTCACCGAGGCTATGGATGCCTGGAGACTCGCTTGCCCGAATTCAGATCTACCCGACAATTCATCTTCCCAGAGACGGTGGGATGAGCCGCTCTGCAGAGTAGTACAGGACAATTTACTTGATACGTGTGCTACTACTGCGGAGCGTGCGCGCCTGCTGGCTGTGGGTAAGTGGGAGTCGGGTCTGTGGCTTCATGCACTACCGTCGTCAAACATAGGCACTTTGTTCGACGACACTACTTTCCGCCTCGCTGCTTCACTGCGACTAGGAGCTCCTTCTTGTTCTCCTCATCGCTGTCACTGTGCTGAAGTTGTCAACAGCCTTGGACACCACGGCCTGTCTTGCAGCCAAAGTGCGGGTCGCTTTGCGCGGCACGCAAACATTAATGACATCATCCGACGAGCCCTTGTCACCGTCGGCGTTCCAGCTGTATTAGAACCCAATGGCTTGGTACGCGACGATGGCAAGAGACCGGACGGCATGTCTTTATTTCAATGGAAGGTGGGTAGGCCTTTAGTGTGGTACGCAACGTGCGTCGATACTCTTGCGCCATCCCATCTTCCTGGCTCGGCGTGCTGTGCTGGCACTGCTGCTGCGGCTGCGGAAAACCTCAAGCGGCGAAAGTATAATAACCTTATCGGTAATTATATTTTCGAGCCGTTTGGGGTTGAAACCCTTGGGCCGTGGGGTCCAAGTGCTCGTGGTTTATTCAATGAAATCTCCAAGCGGCTGGTTGACACTTCCCATGACCCAAGGGCTGGTTTTTACCTTGGCCAGAGGCTTAACATTGCCATACAACGTGGCAATGGCGCCAGTCTCTTGGGTACTTTACCACTCGACAACGATGTGGAGGAATTTTTCGATGCCATATTTTAGTTTTTTAATAGTTTTAGTTATGTTAGGATATAATTTTGTTATTTTTAGGTTATTAAATTTATTAAAATATAAAAGGTACTCTATTGTTGTTGTTTAAAATACACACATGGAGTTATTAATTAATGGCATAATTATGAGTTATTAAAATATTGTAATAAAATAGATCAGTTTGTTTATATTGTTTTGATTTTATGATTGTGAAATGAGTAATAAATTATTTTGTTTATCTTTTGACTTCGTGTGATTGTTAACCCTTATCAAAACGAACCCATCACCGAAGGGTGCTAAAAACGATAGAATAGAATAGATTAGATTTAGTATCTTTCGACAAATTACAGCTTAAAATAAAAATACAAATTCGCACTTAATTTGTGGAAGACTGGTGCATAAACTAAGTTTAAAAAAAACCTGTCAGTCAGGTCACCAGACCCACTGATAATTCATAAATTACAAGTATTGTACTGATACAACAGATAATTTAATCGTGCATGCATTAGTTATATGTTATTTTACACATTATACTGTCAGTGACATAAATGTCATAAAACTAATATTGTGCAACAAGTTTCGTAATGTAAATATTGGTCAACGTGGTTGGAAGCTAGCACGTGGCAGTTGACAGTGAAATAATTTTAATTTTCATTATTGAATGGAAAACTTAATTATCTAATATGTTGGTAGCACATGGGATTACTGCGACACACTATCTCTTCATTATATTTTGCTGTGGGTGGGTGTACATAATATATTTACTTTTTGCAAACATTGCTATCTGATGATATGGCATCTCGGAAAGTAGGGTTCTGTGGGTTTATGAAGAATACTTGAACCTAATACTGTAGGTATTCTAAAGTCACTAAGCAATCAGATTAAATAGTTTCATTCAATTCGATTTACAGCTTGAGCTTGTTAGTTTTAAAATCAGTTTTTAAACTGCACTCCTCAATGACAGCACCGTTTTTTTTTCAATAAAATAAAACTAATGCTGTTTTCTTATGAGAGTAACTGTAATAATTGATTTTTGTTTCTCATTGGCTGATCGTTTCAGACTGTTCAAACCAGATTTTGTTGTAACAGGTATTTTTTATTAACACACTAGGAACCTACACGTATGCTTGTGAATTCAATTTCAACAAACAATACAAAACAATTAAACTTTATTGTACGTGGAAAATAAAAACAGAATAAAGTGTGAATATGTAATTGTGTACCTAATGGGTGGTCTTATCGCTGTAGGTATAGAATAGAAAACTGATTTATTTAGTACCCAAGGCGTCCAACCCTACGGAACCAAATATCTAACAAAATGAAATGCTTGGCTTGAATAATTTTTCTTATAAAACATGTCCATGACATTGGCAGCCGCAGTTATTGTCACGATGCTGGTGTGATAATCATGTTATAATAAATAAATGTATATAATAAAGTCGTTTTAGTAAATAGTGTGAGTGGAACTTATAGTGCAAAATGACGGTGAAGACTAATAAGGTGCCGTTTGAAGAGGCTTTGGACATGACAGGTAAGATAACAATTAATTTAATTATGTATAATTTATTTTCCCTCAACTTGTTATTTTTGTGCTGCGTTCTTTTCTTGCGTCATGCTTATCGCAAATAAACGTATTTTCTTTCTTTTTTCTTTCTCTGTTTTAATATATATATTCCATATTACACAACACAAGAAAGCTGTGTGACGAAGTGAATTAGCTTATCATAATCATAATCATAATCATTTTATTTGCAGTAAGTATTGGTACAGTCTTGGTCTTAAAGTCAGTGGTTGAGTTCCTAATACAAAGTCAGATATTTGACATGCAAAACATTACAATTTTGGTGTTTAATGCTAAAAAAAAAATAAATCAGTTATCGTCACATTAAATTAAAAAAAAAAAATTATTTAACATTATTTATAAATTCATTTATAGAGTAAAATCGTTTTTCCAGTAGCCATAATTTCAACTGTTTAAAAAATAAATTATTAGGCATGTCTTTAAATTTCTTTGGTAGTTTATTATAAATAAGTCCACACATATGGTAACAGTTCTTTTTATACATAGAAGTCCTTGGTGCCCTAGGCAGAACTATTCTATCTGGATCTCTTACTTTTCGAGGGCAACGATCTTGAGCCTTTTCAAATAGGTCAAAGTGCTGTCGAACAAATTTAGCACATTCTAAAATATACATACTGGGTAATGTAAGGAGTTTTAATTTAAGAAACAATGGTTTACAAGATTCCCATGGTGGAATGCCACAAATGGCTCGAATACATTTTTTCTGTACCCTAAAGGCTTTACCTGTGTCTGTTGAGTTACCCCATAGTATTAGGCCGTATTGTAAAGTCGAAGCAACACAGCCGTGATACGCAGTCAACATCGTACTCTGCGACGAAGTCTTTCGCAGTGTGTAGAGAACATAAACGAATTTGTTTAATTTGCTGCATACTTTTTCTACGTGTGGTTTCCAGGAAAAA
Organism: Cosmia pyralina; assembly: GCA_946251885.1. Classification (NCBI taxonomy): domain Eukaryota; kingdom Metazoa; phylum Arthropoda; class Insecta; order Lepidoptera; family Noctuidae; genus Cosmia; species Cosmia pyralina. Next base: position 25,493,905 of record OX276351.1, read on the forward strand.
TAGCCATCCAATGCAACTCCCAGAAAAGTAGTTTCCTCTGTCTCTAATAGAGGTTGTCCGTTATAATTAATGTTAAGTCTTTCTTGCTTACGACCATATGTCTTAAATTGAACAATTTTTGTTTTATTTATATTTACATGCAAATTATTAAATTTTAACCAAGAAATTGTTGATTCGATTGTATTATTAATGTCAATTTTGTAATTATTTATGTCAGTATTAATTGGTGATGTCATAATAATTGAAATGTCGTCCGCAAATAAAGTGCATGGATTGGGTGTGTATTCAGGAAGATCGTTTATATATAATAAGAACAAAGGGGGACCCAAAACACTCCCTTGTGGTACACCCGAGTTGTTGAATCTTGGAAGAGACCTAATTCCCTCCAGTTCTTTATTTTCAGTCATACTTGGAATCTCTACACATTGCTTTCTACCCAATAGGTAGGTTTCAAGCCAGCGAAGGGCCGGACCTCGAATACCATACCGTTCCAACTTTGAAAGCAACAATCTATGAGACACGAAGTCAAAAGCTTTTGACATGTCGAAGAAGATAACAGATACCCGCTTTCCTATGTCTACTTTATCAATTATATTTTTTACAAGATTGAAGCATGCAAGAGTGGTTGATTTCCTTTTTTGAAACCCGTATTGTTCTTTCTTAAGAATCTGATGTTTCCCAATGAATTCTAAGAGACGGTGTTGCATCGCTTTTTCAAAAACTTTCGAAATGATTGGTATGAGACTAATAGGTCTGTAATTATCTGCTTTCGAGCTATCACCTTTTTTATGAAGAGGCTTAACAATCACAAATTTCAACAACTCTGGGAAGCAGCCTTCTGAGAATGACAAATTTATTAAGTGTGTCAACACAGGACTTATTTCCACCGAGCAAGCCTTTAGAATTTTAGTCGAAATCTCATCATACCCGACCGCTCCTGTGTTGTTTAGGGAAAGTATAAATTTATGTATGTCATTATAACCGTATGGCCGAAGGAATATACTATCACACGTGTTAGTTTTGCATGTGTCCCTTACATTATCATTATGTTGATTAGTTAAGTCTATCCAGTAGTTATTAAACGAGTCTGCTATTTTTTTTGGGTTATCTATCATTGTATTATCTATGTTTAAATGCGTTATCAATGATAATTTATTCGTAGATTCTGATTCTTGCTTTATAAGTGTCCAAGCCGCTTTACTTTTATTTCTAGAAGACCTTAGTATGTTGTCATTTGATGTTTTAATAGAACTAGTGATACAACGTCTTAGTAATTTGCTGTATTTATTGTATACCATCTTGTTGCGGTCTGACTTATTCTTATAATATATAAAACGCAATGAGCGTTTACGTTTACTGCTAATTCTTAGACCTTTAGTTATCCAGTTGGTTGTCTTACATTGATTTGTCATTTTAATTCTAACTTTAGGAAAACATAACTTATAAAACAATAGAAACAATTCCTGAAAAGATTCATAAGCCGAGTTAATGTTAAGTTGGCTATAAACTTCTGAGAAGGAAAGTTTTGACAAACATTCCTTGAATTTAAGGATATTTTCCAAACTATAGTCTCTTTTAAACACTACGTACTGTTGAATAATTGCCTTATGTTTAACAGGGACACATAACATTTGGGCCGTATTGTGGTCAGATATATCCCAATGCAAAAGCTCACTTTTGGCAAGTGGGATATTACTTATGATATGATCGATGCAAGTATTCTGCCGCGTTGGATCAGTAATATGAAAAATTAAATTATAATTTGCAGCAAGATCCTGAAGATCCTTAGTTTTATTGTCTGGTTTTAACGTGTTTACATTTATATCGCCTAAAATAATAATTTTTTTCTTTTTATATTTATGGCTTATGTAGAAAAGTACTGCAGTGAGTTTCATAACAAATAAAGAAAAATCAGAATTTGGCGTTCTATATAAAGCTAATATGAAAATGTTATGTGAAGGCAATTCCAAGCCGCAACATTCAAAATGTTTATCAAGGCTGTGTTCCTTCAGGAATAACAATTCTTTGTGCTCCATGCCATGTTTAATGAGAATTGCAACACCTCCACGCTTTTGTTTAATTTGTCTACAATATGAAACTGCCAAATCATAACCAGACACTTTAATAAGACATTCATTACCCTTATCAATAAATGTTTCGGTCAAGCAGATAACGTCTGGCTTGGTATTTTTTAAAAACAGGTTAGATAATTGTATTTCTAAATTATAACGCTTGCTCAAGATACCTGCTACATTTTGATGGAGTACTCTTAAAAAGTTAGTCACGAAAAAACTCGTCTGTATTCGTACTAGTTTTAATATTATCTTGCAACATATTTTGTTCTGTTTGTGTACTACGATCTGCCATTTTTAGTTTCGGGCGATTTGAACATTGGTTTATTTGACTAACATGCATGTTTCGAGAGCAGTCCATATTTTTTTGCCTTACAGTATTGTTCCCAGTACACATAGAAGTAGTTTTATAATGAAGAAATTCAATGTTATAGTCTATTTGATCCAGAGTAGAATTAATCTGCTTACAAATACCATACATAGTCAACTGTAAGTTGTCGTCAAAGTCAATAAAATTACAATTTTTGTACTGGTAACTTATCATTTTTAGCATTTCATTAATTTTAGATTCATTTAAATGTACATTATTAAATACTTTTAAAACAAATATTGGACATTGAGTTATCTTTAGAAATATATAAAGTTCTGACATGATTTTGAGTACGTTTGAGTCATGTTCTCCAACACAAACAATTATTCGATCATCTGGAGTAACATCGAACAATTTGACGCAATTTAATATTTCTTCCGTCGATGCATAAGGTTTGATAAAAGATATCACTCGGTAATGTTTATAAGGAGTTCTTTCTCTCGATTTCTTTAGTATTTTAGACATTCTAAGGCACTGTTTACCACCGAATAAGAATAATCTGCTAATATCAGATTCTTTTAAATATGTTTGCTTTGATCTGGACTTTATTTTCATTGTAACTGGTGCCACGTTGTCGTTGTTAGAGTTCAGGAGAGTGGAGTTACTATTTGCTCCGTTACTAGCGTTGATTCTCGTTCCAACATCTTTCTCTATGTTACTTGGGCTGCTTCTTGTTGAAAAGATTGTTCTGCTTTTGTCACGCATTGCTAGTTCTAGCAATCGACTTTAGTAGACCGCAGCTAGTCAACTTTGTTTTAAATTTTGCAAGACAACAGCAACACTGTGTGTTTTCCAACCCATTTCTGCTAAAAACAAGGGTTTTCGCCACCGTGCGTACCTCTGTTATATCTATCAATTTATCTGAATTTTGGCTTGTTTTGAAAAGAAATGTGGCCAGCGTGGCACTAAGAAATTGTGTTAAAATAGGTATTGCAACATTTGCGACACATCAACATCTATCTTATCTGCCTAGCCTTTTCCCAACTAAGTTCGCGTCGGCTTCCAGTATAACCAACTGAATTCCTGTATTTTACAAGGAGCGACTGCTTATCTGACCTTCACAACTCATTAACTGGGTAATACGATACCCCTTGATAAGTCTGGTTGTCAGACTTTCGGGCTTCTGACGACCCGTAACGACTGCCAAAGATCCACGAATGACAGCCGGGACCAACGGCTTAACGTGCTTTCCGAGGCACGGAAAGGTCATGACCTCTCCGTGCGAGGTATGTAAAGATGGACGCCAATCCACGGCCCAACCACTACAAGCCTAGCTTAACCTGATCGATCGAGCCGTGTACAAGCCCCTAATTTGCAACGCTTGAACCCAATTTTCACCAACTTTTACTTACTGTAGACTAAAAAAGTAATTAATTGTCAGTTTGATGACAAGAAATGATTAGGTCTGACGCTACGACTAGTTCAACTAACACTACGAGTACATGAACTATAATTTCAACAATAAAGGATACTAATAAAATCAAATACAAAACGTGAGCAGGCTGTTTAACTTTTTAACGTATTGCTGTAAAAATATTATATTTGTGCCAGAATAACGTTGCGGCACAGTCAACATTATTCATTAATTTGCAAAATTCGATACGGTGTAGTATAAGCAGAACTTTTGCCCACATAGGTCGCGTGATATGATACCTACTTACATACAGGATGTACTTACGTAGGATAAAAACTTCGATACCTGCCGATCTATTTTGAAAAATCTCATCGTGAAAATTCTTATCTGGCAAAAATATCTCGAAAAAAAAATGCTTATATCGTTTTTAGGGTTCCGTACCAGTGGTAAAAAGGAACCCTTACGGTGCGACTCAGTCTGTCTGTCTGTCCGTCTATGCTATCAACTTGAAATTTGGAACAGTTTTAGATGACGTTTGCCCAACTATTTTGCAAAATATGGAAGAAATAAAACAATTTTTTTGCAACGGACTGAAAGGGGGTCTTAAAAATTCGAAGTGCGGCTACTAGGGCATGTGGGTTATCATATGAAAGAGCGCTGTTTGCACATTCTCAAACATTTTTTTATTTTTTTTAGGCCGCATAGTTTTCGACTTTTGATGAAAAATGTAATAAATAAAATACCGTTCACCCCCCTATGTCAGAAGTTTGCATAAAGAAAAATCTGAAATTATTCTATGTGATAGAAGTTTATGTAAAGATTACAGGAAAAATAAAACGATGTCTCTAAACAGCACACTTTTTCAGAAATCGGAACGGAACCCTCGCCTCGGTGTGCGAGTCCGACTCGCTATGGACCGGTTTTTTTTAATTTCTTTGGCACAAAATTCAGCAACGCGAATACCGTTCGCTGACGCAGTCAATAGGTTCTCACGTGTGCAGGTCACGTGTGCGGTGCAAGATGGTGCCACATGAACACCGGAGATCAGAGCCATCCTTGAACTTTGAAGGTTGTCATTGCTGCGGCCTAATTGTGTACGAAGTCTATTTTTAAGTTTTCCAAGTAGGCCACGATACGGTGAAAACTTAGATGAAGTAAGCTGTCAATAATGTCAATCCCTAGCATCGGGTGGGATGACAGTTCACTTCAAGTTACACGGTGATATTTTTACAGAATATACGGAAACTAGAAATAGTATTGAACTAATTTTGCAGACGAATCTTCGAACGTCGTATTGCATAATATTATTGCACATGATTGCGTACTATATCGTGTACATCGCGTTTATTTTTTTTCACACTTACATTTTTATTTTAATTGCCGAAGTAAGCTAAACTGTTATAGTGTTTTGCATCTGTGTGCATTTTAGAGCTTATCATAGACAATTTTGTGTTTATTATTTTTGGACGGGCTGCGATTCAGTTTTTAACTTTTGTATCTATCATCGTTTCCATTGTTTTTCTGTCAATTTGTTTTTGTTCCAAATTTTTTTTTTTTTTAATATTTTGGAATGACTTCATTTTATTAGAGACTTGTGGCTAAGTAATAACAGCCACACGGGTCGATCCATCAGGTTAAGCTACGCTTGCCGCTGTCGGTGCATGGATGAGTGACCATCTTTACATTATTGAGACTCCTCCGTGCGTTGGAAAGCATTGGAGCGAGAGCCATTGGTCCCGGCCGTCATTCCTAGATCTTTGACAGTCGTTACGGGTCGTCAGCAGCCCGAAAGTTTGACAACTAGTCTTACCAAGGGGTATCGTATTACCCAGTAACTGGGTTGTGGAGGTCAGATAGGCAGTCACTCCATGTAAAATACTGATATTCAGCGGCATCCGCGTAGACTGGAAGCCGACCCCAACCCCAACATAATTGGGAAAAGGTTAGGCAGATTAATTAGTCAGCAGTAGTAGCAGTCTCACTGACTAATTACAAAACAATTAATTAGGGCTTTTGGTAGTTCAAACGACCATTTCATCTGCACTGAAATGTTCGTTGGTTACTTGTCGTATTAGATCTTTGTTATTGCGATTCATGTTTTGTTCATATTCTTTTACAATTTCTTGATGAATCCTCCACTATTAAATGAGCAATATTTGTTTATAAATATTTCTAATCACGTTCTCAAAAACGGCTCTAACGATTACGATGAAAGTTGTAAAAGGTGGGGCGAAAAATAAACGTAGCTAGGTCTCATATCTTGAAAAATTCGTTTTCTCTATTTTCACTCGAGCAGAGCTCGGTCGGCCAGGTACTTAAACTAAATACTATTTAGGTAATTAAAAGTACTGTTTATTTTTTTTGTTAGACAATTATACTTCCACAATATAAATTAAAGTAATACGGTGCAATAATTTATTTAAACCGGTCACGAAAAACACAAAATCAAAATTGTATAATATTTAAATAATTTATGTATAGGTAGTTACGCCATTGATATTTTGAGTTGTTATCAAAATCAAACATAGGTACTTAGCTTATTTTGTCAAGAATTATACGTACATGCATAATCAGTAGTTTATAATGCGTAGTTAGTGCCTATGTTTAAACAATGTTACAAGTTGTAACATTTGATGCAATATTTACTCTACAAGAGTCGTCATAAAAATGACTTGGAGACTCAAAAATTCAGTACACATTGTCACTTATGTAGCTGATGAAATGTTAAAAAGGGTTTGTTGATGCGTTGCCAAGCTCAACCTACAAATCGGAGCATAGCAATGCTGATGAACGGCAGAGAATGTTTTAGGTTATAGTCGAAAAGACCTGTTTAATTAAAAGACGATTTATTAATAGTAGTTAATGAAACTGTTGCATAATGATAGGTACTAAAAAAGGCGAGCTTTTTAATAGAATCACACGAGTGTTATAATACCTAGTTATGTGCAGTTTCTTACACTGCTTCATCTACACTCATGCAATATGTATAGTTACCTATTTAAATTAATAAACCAAAGTTAGCAAAAAGTAAACAAACACAATAATAGCTCCGAAACCATAGTAACGTGCGTTACATTACTATGGTTATGGAGCTATCATCGGTCAACCGCGCATGCGCCCTGGCGCGGTACCTATACAATGATAAAAATCGAATTCAAAACTCCTTGGTCAATCCGAAGTGTACTTTAATAGAAAAAAACTTATTTTATAGCATTATGTTGTTAAGAAATCTGTTTCATAATAAAACTTTTTAATTTTATTTGAGTTTTACACACACACACACACACACACACACACACACACACACACACACACACACACACACACACACACGCACATACACACACGCATACACACACACGCACACGCATATATATATACATTTCCAGTTTACTCTGACCTTTCATTGTAAGGAAATCCTATACAATGCGAGATCAGCTTATACTGGAAATGTATAGCTTGATCTGTAGCCGTGCGTATATGCATAAAGTCTGTCATTATGGTACTATTTTTGTATTCATAATCATAACTTTACTTTATGAGTGTAGATAAAAACATTGACTATCTCTTCATCCCTTCAGTACAATGCAATCTAAAGTTTACACTACTTGTAATCACCTCATCTATCCATCAGGAATCAGGACACAACATAACACATATGGAGAACAATGGACTCTTCCACATCGTATTAATTCTTCATGTAACTTTACCCTTTTTTCTAGGCTTCAGTCGCTACAACCTGTACACGTTCATGCTCTGCGCCAGCATCATCATCGGCATGACCTTCGAGATCTTCTCCGTGTCCTACTTGGTGACGGCAAGTTCCTGTGAGCTTGGCACCAGTAGCACCCAGCAGGGACTGGTAGCATGTGTGCCTTTGATTGGTGAGTTTATCGTCCCTTTTCTGCTGGGAATAAGCACTTTTGAAAGTAAAGCGTTCCTTGACTAGGACCACAGAAAAATAAAACTATGACAGTAGTTTATCTAGGCACTGACTTTGAATTAATTACCTACGGCCGCTCGGTAGATAAATACGTGTCCGTCCGTAACTGAGACTGACTGAGATCTCGAAGCGTATCACATCTGCCGTTTTCTGTGGAGTTAAACTACTGTATCATTGTTATACTGTGCTATGACAGTCTTAGTTGCCATGACCACTGGGCTGATGAAATTGTTCGATTTTCGAAATATAAAATCGGTAAAAGATGCAGTAATAAATGTCATAATGCTGACCACTGCCAATAACTATCACGGCGCATACGCCATAATGGCTACCAAATCGGCAGTTGTCGATGTTTGAGAGTTACTACGGGAAAGTCCATGATTACTGCAAACTTGAACAACACACATGAAGCCATTTTAATTTTTGCAATTTACTTAAAACCCTATATAGGGTTATGAGGTCACTGTACTCATCATTATGAAAAAAAATCAGCTGCTGCAATCATTTTGACGAGTTTGATTTGTACATAAATGAACTGAACAGCTGATTTTTTTTTTGCGATTTCATGTTTGATCCCATAGTAAAAGTTGTTTATAATGATGAGTACAGTGACCCCTTAAGAGGATATTGGTCAATAACCAGTAACCTTGTATATTAACTTTGAATTAATCATGGTTTTGTTCTTTCCAGGAACAATCGCTATGTCCCACGTGTGGGGTTACCTCGCAGACACAAAAGGAAGGCGGAAGATCCTCATCGTCTCCATGACGTTGACCTACGTGGCTGGCACGCTAGCAGCTTTCTCACCTAACTGGATAGTGTTGGGTTTCCTGAAGTTACTGTCATCAGCGTCGTAAGTACCTACATATCTTCTATCAATTTGGAATGAACTTCTTCTATTTCCACGAAGTATTGTAAAAGATGTACTCAAAGTCAAATGGTATCTTTCAACTATAGCATTAAAAGGCACTTTTGAAATTCACAAATAAAAAAAAACTATGTATTGATTCTAGTTGCCCATTCGTGTGAAGAAGAGCAATGATGGCCCAGAGGTAATGGCCGCGACTTACGAGTTATATAGGCCGTAGGTTCGAACCCCGACAAGCGCTTTACTTTGTGTAAATTATTTCATCACCACTGCTCCCAAAACGGTGAAGGAAAACATCGTGAGGAAACCGGCATGTCCTAGAACCAAGAATTCGAAGACATGTGACATCTACCAACCCTCATTGGACCCGGGTGATAGATTACAGCCCACTACCTCTGTGTCCCAGCAGTGGGAACGTTATAGGCTGATTATATATTCGTGTGGAGAAGAATGGGCAAGAAAATAAATAGGTCTAGTCTTTAAAAGAAATGCCAATTTTTGTGAAGACCTACAATAAAATTACTATACTTACTACAATATGTAGGTATAAAGTATTTGCAACATTCATTATTTGTTTATACATAATGCTCACATTTTAGATTATTATTGAACAGTAGACAATTACTTATTACTAACATTTTAACAAACAATGAATCAGTGTGTGAGTTGAAGTAATAACACTACAGATTTACCTCTATTAATTCATCATTATGTGTTATTCTTATTATGTATAAAAAAAACGATGTTTAATACAAAAACCTTCAACAATGCTTAAAAACTAGGTCGCATGAATTTCACAAATACAGTAAACCCTGACTCGCAAACTAGGAGATCCTGTGACTTAGGAGTCAGTGTTCTGCTGTCACTATCATACCAAAAATCTTTAGCAAAAAAGTGTGTTTTATCGAATACATGGCAAAAAACAGGTTTGCAAGTACAATTAAATTATTTCAAAAGATTAAACAAGGAGTAAAGGAATTTATTAAACGGAGTAGTAATATAAGTGTGCATATGTTATTGTGTGTGTGGACGTGGAGGTGTGCATGTGAGAGTGAGCGTGTGTAAGAGGGGGTGTAAGTGTGCGTAAGGGTGTGTGTATGATTGAGTTTGTATGTATTCGCATGTTTTAATTTATTTTATTTTATTTGGGAAACAGACAATCGTACATTGTATATTAAATCTAGATACACAGTATGCTATAAGTAAATGTACAATCCACTACGTTTCCACATGTTACTAGTTTAAAAAAAAAAGATACAGTGTTGGGAAAATTAAGCAAAATTAAGCAGTAATTAATTAGCTATTACATGTCTAAATAAAAGGTACATAATAATTAAAATTTATGAGCAAGGCGCTTAATAATTTGTAATGTTTATGTGTTACTATTTTTAAGTGTCTTGCTGAAATTGCGATTGATTAAAAATGGGTAGAAGAAGTTTGTACAGCTATTGCCGGAGGTGGAGAAGTTCTACCTAGAGTATTCTATCTAATAATCATCGACTTTCACAGCTAGCTCAGTTTGAAGCATAATTTTGTATTTACAGTGTGTCTGGTGGCTATGCGTTAGCAGTGACGCTGCTGAGTGAGTGCACGCCCTCAGCGAGAAGAAGTTCCCTGGTCTTACTGACCACTTCCGTCCATTTGGCATCGATGGGGGTTATGGCAGGTACCTACATTACATTGTATGCTTTTATTTACTGATATCACGCCAGCATTTTAGTAGGTTCTCATAGTTTTTGCATTCTTTTTCTGTTCCTTTCCTGTTCCTTTATCTGTTCCTTCTGTGTATTTAGAAAAATACATCAAAATCCATAAAAATCAAAAGTCGTTTATTCAAACTAGGCTGAGAATCAGCACTTTTCAAACGTCAAAATTGCATAAGTCCATCAGTAGAAATCGACACTTAAATAAGGCTAAAATCGCAAAGCATGATGAAGTTCTGAGGGGCAATTCCCGTATTTTTATAACAACGTTCGCAATCTCATCTCAGTCTCAATCTGTCAAAATTGTATAGAGTTTGCCTACATTTTTGACATTTGATTGTCGCTGGCTGACATTGCGACTTGGAATTTGAACGTTTTTAATTACGAGAATTGGCCCTCAGATTTATTGATTATGTTGTCTGGACCAGTTGTAACTTCGAAAAACTTGTGCTCGCGGGCGCACATCGCGAAAAAATCACATCAAGCTTTGCGATTATAATGTAAATTTCTACTGGGCTAAATACCTCAAAACGCAAAAAGAGATAATCGTATGCAAATGCGCAGAAACAGACGGCTGACGTTTAAAATAAATTAGATGATGAATATTTAAGTTGAGTTCACTAAAATATCTTGACATATAAAATAAATTGTATCCGTGAAATTTGAATATATTTACATTAGATTATATTATTACCATATCATAAGTATTGCGTTGGGATCGACAAGTGCTTAAAGAAAAAAAATGGACTCATCCGACCGAGAAACCGTTGAGAAACGACTCAATCTACTCAGTCCGCCAGACAGCAGCGAGAACAGCCCAGACAACCTGGACCATCAATTGAACCTATGCTACGAAGCGGAGAACCAGAACAATTCGATGGCGATGGGAATAGACCAAGCATCGTCGAGCAACAACTCATCGTTGAATCACCACCAATTGACGCGATGAAGACGACTGCTACACCGGATGGCCCAGCTCAATCGTCGAAACAGTACTCGGAAGTGATGAAAAAGAAAGGGAAATTATAGGGCGTTATATGATGGAGAACATGATGGACATTTGCAACGCAAGTCAAGGTCACATGGTAACCAGCTTTGCTAAAGTCCTTGGAAGTTCATATATGTAAGGCCTCGGCCTCGAATTTCGCGGGCAGCGGGGCGGCGGCGGCGGCGGCGCGTCTCGCATTGTCCCGCCCCGCTTCCGCGCCGTTGTTTTCGAGGTCAGGTCCATTTGTTTTTAAGCATAAAATCCTGCCGCTCCCACGACGCCACCGCTGCTGCCCCGCTGCCCGCGAAATTCGAGGCTGAGGCCTAAATGAGGGAGGACTATGTACCAGAAGTAGAACTGCCACCTTCTATATATATCGCAGCCAACTGGTTTAATTAGCCGTTTTGCCAACCGCCTAGCCATTTCACTAAACGCCACGCCGCCATTCATTCAACGACCTGAATAATATTCAACCATTCAATCAAATTGCGACGCAAATTATTTGGATCGATAGCGTTTTACTACTTCCCTAGCCCAGACATCTTAATATATATAATTCTTCTGTACGTGTGTTTGTCACCTAACTCCTCCTAAACGGCTGGATCGATTTAGATGAAATTTTTTGTGTATATTTCAATGGGTTCCTGGATGGTTTGAAAACACAATTGGACCCAGTAGGTGGTGCTGCAGTCAGGTTCTAGGGTCGTTCAGACAGGACAACGTCTGTCGGGTCTGCTAGTTTTAATTTAAATTTAGTTCCATTTTCTGCCACCTGGCGCTGAAATCCACACTGTCAATAAGGCGTCGACAAGCCACAATATTTTTGTTATTTCACACAGTTTAAATTCTTGTACGCAAAACCGAATCGGGGCACCCCGACTCCACGTAGTCTTTTGGTTGTTACCCCTAGAGTGTATATAAAAATCCGGAGTCGCAAAGGGTTGGCCGCCCCGACCATTGTGACAAAGTATAGGCAGTGTTCGAGGCGTAGCGGCTGAGGCTGGCCTCCAGTGGCGACCAGCAAGCCGAAGCTGCGCAGGTAAGCATGGGTGCCTGTCCTTTGTTACGTAAGGGCGAAGGGGTTGCACTTCCCGCAGCGCCAGACATTGCAGAAGCAACTTTAATGTGTTTTGAGGTTAAGTTGCAATAATTTGTTTTTCTCAAGAATGGTGCGTTATCTTTACACAGTAATATTAAATTGGAATGAAATAAAATTATCTAAATGAGCTACCGAAATACCCAATTGCATGGTCCTATTGTATTAGACGTATCGGCTGAATATCATTCAGGCCGTTGATTGATTGGCGCCGTTTAGTGCAATGGCTACGCGGTTGACCATAAAGCTATTTCAACCAGTTGGCTGCGACATATATATCACGTAGGAAACAATAAGGACATAAAGTGCAGCATTACTCCCTAGTATTAAGATTAGGAAAGTTAGTTGAACCTTAACTTAATTACCTTACCCGTCCCCGGGAATCAAACCAAGCACTTATGTCCTTGGTTCTATTCCTGGGTCGGACAAAGTGTTATTGGATTTCCTTCAAGAATTTCTCAGTAGCAGCTCGGAGTCTGAATTTGTACTCGGTTGATGGCAATAGGCTCGCCCCCTATTACATAGGACTTAAAAATAACTGGCGAAATGTTGTTATATAATTATGTATGAATATGAAGTGATGAAGCTCACCCTCTTTTAAACCTTTCAGTTATTGCAATACCAGTCCTGCCGCTGACATTCTCCTACCACATACCGTTCCTGGGCATTTACTTCAACTCCTGGCGGGTCCTAGACCTGATCTTTGCGGTGCCGTGTGCCATCAGCGCCATTGGGAGCTACTTTGCCTATGAAAGCCCAAAATACCTGGTCAGTGTTGGAAGAGATGAAGACGCCCTTGAAGTGTTGAAGGGGATTTATACCATGAATACTGGGAAAAGTGCTGATAACTATAAGGTTAGTAGAATTATAGAGGAGAGGAACCGATTATCGGATAGGTACTTTTGTTTAAAATAAAAAATAAATAATAAACAATAGCTCAGACCTTAAAACTTGTCATTTTTACTATCTGCATTTATGTACGATACGAAACCGGTAACTATTTAACGCACTATATTATTTTTTCCAATTATATTTATTTTACAGAAACCGGTAGAAATTCTGGTTTTCAAAAAGGTTGCCCTTAATAAGCTATCCGATAGTAGAGCCCAATTACCTTAGCTGGTGTTAGGTGACTGTTTTACATTGTATTAAATTAACAGTCTTATTGATGTTTATTACGATTAGGTAGGTACATATGTTATATTATTATTTTACTTTATTTCATTTACAAACATACCATTTACATTTTTGAATATTTTTATAAAAATATAAAATAAAAAAAAAACATTTAAAAATATAAAGAATAGTAGCACACCGGTATCGGGAACCGGGTCCAAGCTACCGGTGGTCAGGGTTCTAGAGAGAGGAACCTCCTCACTATGCGTGCCGTATCCAGGAGTACTGCTTTCTGAATCAAGCCCTTGACCCAGCCGTGCAATGAGAACCTCCTGAGGTGTTGGTCGAGGCTCTCCGACTATATTTATATGTGTTCAAAAATCTCACTTAAAATAAAAATAAATAATTAGTCTTAATCTTTGAGGTCTTAGAAGTCTTCTCATAAAAAAACTTTTTTACAAAAAAAAAACAACCGACTTCAAAAAATATACTTACTTACTACAAAATGAAAAATAATTTTAATTTCGGAAGTCGGTGTCTTTGGATCTGTATTTTAGCTTTTTGCTACCGTCTTCCGAAATTAAAATTATTTTTCATTTTGTAGTATTTTTTTTGAAGTCGGTTTTTTTTTGTAAAAAAGTTTTTTATTTTTCACTTTTTAGTGGGTCAGTCTATAATTTATCTAAGTTAGCCTAATGTCAACTGCTCATCACCTTTTATAAATTATTGCTTTTCCCGATACAAGGACGTTAATCGTTGAAGAGTTATCCCAGTAAAGAACCAGGAGAACTGGAATTGATGGTAAAGTCACCATCAGCTCCACTTCAACATATGTATTGTGACTAGCATAAATTGCTTAGTAATAATGGAATCGCAATCCGTGAAATACGAATTATTGAGTAATTCCGATGGCCATCTGTGGTCTTCCTCATCAGTTCCACTTCACCGAATGATGCTTTCCGGGAGCAAATGCACGAGTTACTATAAAAAATACCCAAATCGTTATAGGTGTGCCTATAATATTTGAAGGTTCCCTTCGATTTCTCTAAGATGTCATCATCAGATCCTGGTTTCCTTATCATTTTACTACCCTTGGAATATTTCCTTTACAATAAAAAAAGAATAATCAAAATCGGTTCATAAACGACGAAGTTATCCGCGAACACACATAAAAAATATATACGTTCGAATTGAGAAACCTCCTTTTTTTGAAGTCGTTTAAAAAGCAGCTCGACATATCCTACATATACCATTTTTGGAGACTAGTTCTGAATTCACACTCACTACACACTACACACCACACCCAGACCAACACATCCTACTTTTGCTATCTACTACTTTTCCTTGTCTGAAATTGTTTTTTTTTTATCTTCCATCCCAACATTACCATCTATTTGTATTGTGACTTGTTCGTGTAGTTTGGAGGCCTGGAGACCTGTAAGCCTGTAACCCAGGTATTCCTAGTATAGGCTCCAGTCTCCACAACATCAAAGTATTTTTGTAAACACAAATTATTTAGATATTTCTACAAATTTTACAATAGGTGGTTTAGAAAATAAACGTTTTATTCATTTAGTTTCTATTTTCAGGTTGACGCCTTGGACTTAGATGAGGAATATTCATCAGCGATACACAAAGGTTTTTGGGGATCCATAGTGGCGCAGACGCTCCCGATGATCAAGCCACCATTGCTCAAGCATACTATACTTCTTTCTTTTCTATTCGTCATCAGCTATATCACGTGAGTACGATGGCATCCAAAAAATGTAGACCATTGCAATTGATGCAATGCATTCTTTTGTCTTAAATATTCCATTAGTTGCTCGTACATTTTTACATTATTTACTGAAATCTGATAGTTTCGTTTTTACCCGACTGCAGCGGAAGGTTATATATTCGACCTGTATGTACTCGTACATACATACAGGTATTACATACATATGCCCGTTCCTATTTTTCCTCGTAGGTCTGCTCAATGGCTCAACTTGTTTTGTGAATCATATCATATATATATCATGTCGTTAGATTCGTCTTTATGGCGCGAGTGTCACTGGATGTATTAAATAGTACTGTTTCTTTTCCAGAATGAACGCTTTCTTCGTATGGTTGCCTTTCATAGTAAACGCTTTCATGATATCAGTGGTGGGGGGTGAAAGGCATCTTACCATCTGTGAAATGATCAGACTCACTGCGAATTCCACATCTGTTCAAGAGGTAAGGCACAGTAGAAAAATATTTGAAAACCTACCTATCAAATGTTTTTGAGAGAATATTTACATTGATGTTAGCAATGGCTTCTAAGCCGTAAAGGGTTTTTTATAAGAGTATATTCTACAGGTCGTGTCTGTAATTTCAGGTTCAGGACTGTTCTATGAATACTGAAGCAATGACGTTGGTGTTCGGCATCACTATAGTTTTAGCTTTCTGCAACATTTTCATGAGCAGCATCATCACCTGCGTTGGTAGGAAGCGGCTGTTCATCAGCATACAGGTATCATACCATACTGTCTATAATTTTAAACACGTTTTAATTTCTGAACATCATCTATTTTTTTAAAAGCCCTTGTCAATTTTATGTAAATTTTTTATGTTCGGTTAGTTGACACGAAGAAATTACTTTCAAAATCAAATCAAAAGCCATTTATTCAAATTAGGCTGAGAATCAGCACTTTTCGAAAGTCAAAATTACATAAGATACTCCCCCAAAACGCTCACCCTTCACCACTTCCTAGTGCTTTAGCTGGGAAGAAGAAGTGGCGCAAAAACTCTCCTGCATGATATATGTTGCCTTAAGGACAGGCCTTTTGTCATCATTTATGAATTAGTATCATTAATAAATAAAATAACACAGCATTTGGGGAATACAGGCTTGTATTCCCCGAAGGGTTAGCATAGTACACACGGCTACAGATCAAGCTATATATTTCCAGTATAAGATGGTCACGCAATTTATAGGATTTCCTTAAAATGAGAGGTCAGTGTAAACTGGAAATGTATAGCTTGATATGTAGCCGTATGTACACCCACATTTCGACAGTTATGTATAAGTCCCATGTAATTAATATCTCATATGTTATTTTCTATTTGGTTTCTTAGATGACAGCAGGAGTAGCAGCCTTGATCATCAACAGTAGCCCCTACTGGATCTTGAGCGCTGTCTTGTTCATGGTCTTCTTGTCTGCCATCTTCAACTTCGGCTTCATGAACACTTACAGTGTTGATGTCTTCCCAACTTATGTTAAGTAAGTTATTAGAATCAGGGTCATTATTAGTCGAAAAAAAAATGTTTAATATCATTCTATCTGTTCATATAACAAAATTTGATGATATTATACTGTAATTGTTATTTACATGACTACCTACTCTTTTTGCATTTCTCATGTAACCCAACCAATTCATCATTTGTACCCTTTTATTCTCTTTGTTTTTGTGTATATTTCAGTTTTGTTTTTTTTTTTGGTAATTTTCAGAGCCATGGCTGTGTGTCTCACCCTGATGGTTGGTCGAGGTAGTGCCGTCATCGGTATCAACGTTCTCAAACGACTCCTCGACACCAACTGTGAAGGAGCTTTCTATATTTACGGGTCTATTGCTTTTGGTTAGTATGATTAACTCTCATTTTGAAAACACATCACATCATCATCATCGCCTCATTTTGATTTCTCATTTCTCATTTTGTTGTATCTTTTAATCACAGCCTGCAAATGATACTTTGTTCGTAATGATTCCAATAGCATAGTTATAAATACTGCAGAAAGGCAAAATAATATTGATCTCAATACCCTAGACCAGGGTGGGTCGCGGAGACTCATCATCATCATCATCCACAGCCCGGCTTCTCCCAGTGCTGGGCATATGCCTTTCTTTTTTGTGCCAATCCTCACGCTTCTGTGCCAGCCTCATCAAGGTTTTGCCAAAAAAAATCAGCTGTTCATTTATGTTCGCATAACTCGCCTAAATGTAGGGAACAGCAGATTTTTTTCGCGATTTCAGGCTTGGTCCCATAATAAAAGTTGTTCATAATTATGAGATAACGGTGATTAAAAATAGGTGCACCCATGAGCGATCTTAAAGGAATGAGCGGATTTTTGTTACAATTTAAGACAAATGCTTAGTAATTAAATGAGAGGGGCTTGTGGCTAAGTAATAACAGCCGCACGGGTCGATCGATCAGGTTAAGCTACGCTTGCCACGGTTATTCCGTGGATGGGTGACCATCTTTACATAGCAAGACCCCTCCGTGCTTCGAAAAGCACGTTAAGCGTTTGTCCTGGCTGTCATTCGTGGATCTTTGACAGTCGTTATGGCTCGTCAGAAGCCCGAAAGTCTGACAATCAGTTTTACCCCTTGTTGACTGGTTGTGGTGTGGTGGTGAAGTATGCCCCTTGGCATCGTATTACCCAGTCACTGGGTTGTAGAGATCAGAGAGGCAGTCGCTCCATGTAAAATACTGGTATTCAGCTGCATCCTGTTAGACTGGAAGCCGACCCGAACATAGTTGGAAAAAGGTAGATGATGATGCTTTAGTAATGAAATTATTTTTTCAGGTGGTGGCGTAGTTGGATTCCTTCTGCCTTCCGACGAGAAGATACAACAGCAGAAGAAAGCCAACGTAAATGCTTGAAAATACCAGGGAAGCACGTATTGTGCCTGTATGCTTCACTTATAATGAAACAATGTTCGAGTTGCAATATTATTGCTAATCATACTTTATAAGGCGCTTGACCTAGTACAAAATAATATAAAACTAAGCTTAGTACGTATGGTACACATCGCCGAATTTTATTGCCATAATTTTTAAGAGGAGGCTATTTTATTTATTTTTTATTTAGTTAATGATAAGATTATTTTGTTGTAAATAAGTAGGTACGTATAGTGTCTTTTGTTTTGAGAATCTACCTATCGGGAATCTACATGGTTGTAATAATACATTTTTATGTGCTGTGGATGTTATTTGTGTTTGTGAATTAGAAATAAAATTATTAGGTATATTAATATGAATCGTTTGTTTCATTGTTCATTACTTACTTAAAACACCTAGAATAAGTATCTACTTAAACATTGCCGGCAGAAGTACCCACTTTCTCAAATAAGTATAACAAAAATAAAATTATAGCTACCCTCAAAATACACTCCTAATAGTTCCAAACCTTTCTTTCGCTCATTTCGTTCACCGCTCCCCCAGCGCATGTACAAGTACGTCCATTGTTCCGTAAATTTAGACCTTTTCATTAGAAATTAAAGCGAGTAGTTTAAAATTAATTATCTTTTTGAAAAATATTGCCAATATGAGTTTGTATAAGTTTATTCTACGTTTGCTCGTGCATGTAGTGGTAGTGTGTCCCGTTGTATTGTCTGCCCACGCGCAAGAAATGAGCTCTGTGACGAACGGACAAGGTAAGAATTTTATTTAAAATCAAGATTCAGGAAACCTGCGGTGATAGCTGAAGGTATATCTTCAGCACTATACGTCTTTTAGCTGTACCTAATTATGATAGACGGTTTCAGATTTTAGGTTATGAAAAACATTAGAAACTATTTATGAATTAGTGGTGATCACATTAGGTTGTAATAGCCTATAACCAGCGGACGATCAAGACGCTTCCAACGATACCTCAATTGTCAAATTATGACAAGAAGTTGAGAAATTATGAGGGAACAGATGAACATACATACAATACCGGTCAAAATCATAACCCTCCTTTTGCTTCGCCGTAGTCGGGTAAACTTTCATCAATACATCTCTCTAAATTAGGTTTCGTGCGGTTTCGTCGGATTTTCAAAGTCAGACGAATCTGTACGAAATCTAACTTTTTATCAACATACAACCTAATACTCGTAGTGACCTGCAAATTGCAAAAAACCTAAGAAAATTTGGATTACGAGGGCTACCACAACGCATCCCTCTTAATCAACAAATGTATGTCGCGGAAAGTAGGCATGTGTGTGTTGTCAAAATAACTACGCAGCAACTTTTTATAATAAAGACTAAGAAGGAGATTGCTTTCTTCTACCCTCATATAACCAACACAAGTACAAACTATAATATGGGAAACGTGTTCATGCCAAGATCAACATAGTTTAGCTATTCAAAGAGGTAGTAGTTAATAGCAAAATACCTAATTTATGATAACGAAGCAACTAATACAAATAATTTTGATCAATTACCAATTACTTAATTTTCTCACTCAGAGCACATTCATTACAAAGAGCCTCCCTGCGCCGTTTGCCCTCGTCTCGGCAAATGCGTGCCCAAGGTGCAGTGTCCAGCACATGTGAGACCAGGCTCCTACAATCCAGCGTGTCATCTGGAAGGTACCACCGGAGTATGCTGCTTCACTGGCGGTAGACATGCAGGTTAGATGGAAAATTTGTGAAAACAAAATTTGAACAGTTTGAAATCATTGCCCGACTGCGGAGAAACTCTAACGAAACGAAAGGTAATGTTATTGGTTTTGAATGTCAGAATTCTGAATGCCAAATTCTCATACTTAAAAACGTTCAAATTCAAGTCGCAATCTCATGGCAGCGACAATGAAATGTCAAAAATTAAAGGCTTTCAGGAGAATTCAGAACACAGGTAGATTAGTCATTGATTAGAATAGAAGTAATTAAAAAAATCGCATTTATCAATAAACCATCGAAACCCTCTCTCAACTGTTTATTGAAAGGAGATGGATAACAGTCCCATACAAGCTTGGCCCAGAAATGAACACGACGAACGGGCAAAATACGGACGAAAAGCGAAGGCTTAAGCCTCCGCTGTGCGTCCGTCCGCCCATCCGTCTGTCTGTCAGCGGGCTATACCTCATGAACCGTAATAGGTTCATGAGGTATAGGGGAAAATTTCACAGATCGTGTATTTCTATTTTGCCGCTATAACAAAAAATAATAAAAATAAAATAAAGTTAAAAATTAAAGAAAAAGTATTTAGTAAAGTAAAGTAAAGTATTTGTAAGTAATTATGTAGTGGGGGTATGGAACTGGTATTCAGCTGCACCCGGTTAGACTGGAAGCCGACCCAAACATAGTTGGGAAAAGGCTAGGCAGATTGATTGGTGGTACGGAACTATTCGTGTGCGAGTCCGACTCGCACTTGGCCGGTTTTTTAAATATAAATTATCTCTTTGTGCTAAGCCAAAATACATGTTCTTTACTCACAACACTGTTAAGTTTAAAGTATTCACACGTTATCCGAATTCTACATACTTAATTAGATTGGAAGCTGACCCCAACATGGTTGGGAAAACCCAGGCAGACGATGATGAATACAATTAAATAAAAAACTTACTGCAATGTTAAAACAATACTTTTAGGTCACAAATAAATGTAGATTTATTATAACTTCCATTAAAATCCCCCAGCGGCATCCGAGCGCCACTCCCGCGCAGCCACCGCGATCAGCACAAAGGACATCAAGGCTTCTCACTTGCAGTCGCGTCAGAAGCTGTCTCAGTGGTTCACCTTAGCTAACAAACTGCTGGCACACTCCATGTTCACCATTGTCAATACCACCTCGCCGAGTTATGGTCATCATTTGGTAAGCCAGCAGTATTTATATAGATACATTTTTAGTGATGTGAATTATCGACGCCTGTACATTGACATCGCAGTACCAAGGATATACCCGGTACGTTGTCAACCTTATCTTGTCGGGGAATGTCGCAGAAGAATAGGCCGTTAAAAAAAGTAAGTTAAAAACCCGACTACTGAAAAATCACGCTTTAAAAAGTATGAAACAAGAAAATATTCTCATCTGAAATTAGAAAAAGACAGACAAATTAAAAATCCGGAGTCACACGTCATGTTAAAATCGAACAGATTACGTGTGACTCCGGATTTTTAATTTGTCTGTCTTTTTGTAATTTCAGATGAGAATATTTTCTTGTTTCATACTTTTTAGAGCGTGATTTGTCAGTAGTCGGGTTTTAGTTTTTAAACTTACTTTTTATTTAAATTATTTTGGGGTTTTAATTTCGCGATAAAGTATTTGCACTTTTCCCAATTTTTGGGTGCATGCAAGCAAAGCCGCGAGCAATAGCTAACAATATATATATGAAATGTGCTAATTAAGCCCTTTCATTTGATTTTTTTACATGACATTTTTTTATAGTCCTCTAGAGGGCGCCATATTCAATTTGATGTGACATCACATAGCCACCACCACCACCACCACCACCACCAGCCACCAGCGGACGATCAAGACGCTTCTAATGATAACTCATTTGTCAAATTATGATAAGTAGTTTAGAAGTTATGAGGGAGCAGATGAACATACATACATACCAGTCAAAATCATAACCCTCCTTTTTGCTTCGCCGAAGTCGGGTAAAAACATCTTGACTGAACAGTTTAACAACCAATACCACAAAGTGGAACGTAACCAGTGTACGTAACTCGTTTATCAAAAAAGAAGACACAGAAGTAACAAACTACTTTGGTAACCGCACAAGAAGTACCAACGTTAGTGAGTACGCTACCCCTAGTACTGATAATTAACGCATGTCAAGTCTAAGGACCTACTAAAAAAAGTTCTACAAAAACATTATCTCTCATTGTGTCCATAAATTATTACGAGTCGGAGTCGCCCATGAAGGGTTCCGTAGCAGCAAGTAACATAATATAAAAGTTCTTGTCGTTCGTTGTAACTTTGATCGGTTTTATTAATTGACCAACAATTTTCGGTGGAAGTTTACATGGTAAGTACTACATCATATATTTTTTTTAGTTTTATTATTCTCTTATTTTAGAAGTTACGGGGGGGGGGGGGGGGAGACACATTTTATCACTTTGGAAGTGTCTCTCGCGCAAACTATTCAGTTTAGAAATAAATGATATTAGAAACCTCAATATCATTTTTGTAGACCTATCCATAGATACGCCACACGTATGGGTTTGATGAAAAAAAATTTTTGTGTTTCAGTTCTAAGCATGGGGGGGGGGTACCCCCTAAATTTATTGTTTTTTTCTATTTTTGTATGAAAATTTTAATGTGGTTTACAGAATACATCTACTTACCAAGTTTCAACAGTATAATAGTTCTTATAGTTTCGGAAAAAAGTGACTGTGATATATGGACGGACAGACAGACAGATATGCCGAATCCATAAGGGTTCCGTTTTTTACCATTTGGCTACGGAACCCTAAAAAAGATTATTGCATCAACTTAAGTAAGTAACTTATTCTATTACAATGGGAATCCTTTTAAGCAAATAGTTTGCTTGTGTTAGGATGCTCCGCCCTTTCCCCAGGTTATTATAATTTATATTAATTTAATGCGATAAGTAAACTTATACAAACAGAAATAAAAACAAAAGAAATATATGGAAACACAGTTTATATAAAAGGCAGAAATCGCGCTGGAATGTGTGTGTGTGTGTGTGTATTTGTAACAAATCTTACGTTGGCGAAAATGCCTGTTTGTAAAATGTAAAATGTTTGATCTCAACCGCGCTACAATGAGTGATGATGGCAATGTTAGAGTGAGAGAATATCTTGTATGACTGTTATTTCGTAGGCTACCATACTTTACATACTGGAACACAGCAATCCTTGGTGGCTGTTCTAAGCAGCTGTTATAGGACTATAGTAATTCTCCAGCTTTTCGACAAGGAACTTATAGGTATTGAGATTGTCATTCAGAAATAAATCTCAGCACTATAAATTATTTTCTACGGTCTACCTACCAATATAATTTTTTTCATGTCTTCCTTTAGTCGGTGGTAACGCACGACGAACGCGCCGCCACTCTGGGTCGCGGCGGTTTGCTGAACTTGTTCACTGCGCAGGAGTTGAAGGCGCGTCAGGCGATCTCTGAAGTTCAACTGGCTTTGGGACTAACTGATCATACTGATGGTGAGTTCATTTCGTAATAGATGCTGAATATTGAACGAGTCGAAGTCTGGTCAGTCTTTCTTTGAGTTTATGAAAAGATGTACCAGATTGTACTGAGTTTATAAAAAGATGTACCATAGATTGTACTGAGTTTATAAAAAGATGTACCATAGATTGTACTGAGTTTATAAAAATATGTACCATAGATTGTACTGAGTTTATAAAATGATGTACCATAGATTGTCCTGAGTTTATAAAAAGATGTACCATAGATTGTACTGAGTTTATAAAAAGATGTACCATAGATTGTACTGAGTTTATAAAAAGATGTACCATAGATTGTACTGAGTTTATAAAAAGATGTACCATAGATTGTACTGAGTTTATAAAAAGATGTACCATAGATTGTACTGAGTTTATAAAAAGATGTACCATAGATTGTACTGAGTTTATAAAAAGATGTACCATAGATTGTACTGAGTTTATAAAAAGATGTACCATAGATTGTACTGAGTTTATAAAAAGATGTACCAGAATTGTACTGAATTTCTTAGGAAACCTGTCATGGATTCAAATTGTAAATTTACACAAATGTAAGTCTTGTAACCACGGCGATAATCTGTTTGACTTGCAGTTTGTAGAAAAGTTACAGGTTGAACTTTTAAAAAAATTGGTGGATTGCTTGAAATAAATTCAAAATTATGTTTCAGGTCCATTCTGCCCTCCACAACCGTCGTGCTTAGCTCCTAACCGTTACAGGAGTATCGGAGGAGAGTGCAATAACCCCACCTCCTCCACATGGGGTGCTGTCTTCACTGGCTTCGAAAGACTTCTGCCGCCCGATTATAGTGATGGTAATTTTAAAACTTTTTTTTTTTTAATTTAGGGTAGAAATTAGCTCTTTTACGCTCAGAAGTTAAAAAACACAGGATAGGAATAATTTAATTGTAAAATATTTAATATCTCAGGTTTAAAAAAAAAAACCAGATATCACCATCAGTTATGCATTAAATAATACTACAATCCTTATCTTCAGGAATACCTTATGATTGCTGGACCACATGTCTTACCTCATTAGTCTCTCAGACATTTCTGATGGGATAAGGGTTACTTATAAACTCTCGTGTTTTCAGGAACATGGGCTATGAGAACATCGAAGTCTGGTCTTCCTCTGCCAAGTGCACGGACAGTTAGCAGTACCCTACTCCTGCACGGGAGCCACCCCAGCAGTACTCATAACATGATGTTCATGCAGTTCGGACAGTTCATCGCTCATGACATCAGCGCGGGAGTTGTTTTTACTGCAGGTGAGGATTTTTGTCCCAGAATTGTCCACTTGGTAAAAACTTTTACAGTCATGAAAGGTCCTAATTTTTTTGTACACATTCATTTTTGGTTTCAAAGATAGTTCTTTGTTGAACATAGATCTAATTAATAGAAAATCATTGGAAGTCAAGACATCATTATTTTGAGTCTTATTAAAGGCTATTGTAACTTAGATAAAACAAACCGAATCACTACAAAGTGAGAAATAAAAAACCTTTTTACAGAAAAAAACAACCGACTTAAAAACACTACAAAGTGAAAAATAACTTTTATATCGCAAGTCGGTGGCAAAAAACTTATAAAGTTATTTTTCACAAGTCGGTTAAAAAGAAAGAAAAGAAGGAATGAAAATACGTTTATTTGCATGGCGCAAAGAACACACAAAATATAAATAATTAAAAAAATATGCGTCACATCCACGCAAAACAGACGTCGCTCAGCATAATGCTGCGACCCCATGTGAGACAAGGCCCCAGCGCTGGTTTTCAGCGACAGCCGGCGTTGATATGATGACGTCGACCGGCTTTTTTTACAATCATTTAATTTTACTTCTTCCAGTAAATGGCAGCGCTATCTCCTGCTGCATGAACAACGGCGAAGACGTCTTACCTCCAGAACTGCAGCACTTCGCTTGTGCACCAATAGTGGTGGCTCCTGACGACCAGTTCTACGGACAGTACAAACAGAAATGCATGAACTTTGTGAGGACTCAAATCGCGCCAGCCAGTGATTGCTCTGCAGGGTATGCTAAGCAGGTACGTAGGCATGGTAGTCTTGTTTTGAATCAATCGAGAAGATTTGAGCCAGCGGTTCTAATTTTAAAATCAAAATAGGATTATAAACAAAATTGAGAACGGGTCTTCTTGCGATAATCATTTTTACGAGGTAAACAGGTACCTACTTGTTTCTCGACGTTTCGACCGCCTTGCAGCGATCGTGGTCACGGGAGGACTGATAACAGCTCAGCGATGACTTCGTAAAGTGCGGGTATGGGCATCTACCCTCACTTGGTCTTCACAATTTTTATTATTGTCACTGTCGGTACTTCTACACACAACACTAATGACGTTTACACACTGGCGAACCTCGTCGGACGACCGGCGTTGCTTGCATTTGCTAATGACTGGATTCCAAGTTGTAGGCAGTCGATATCCATCCTCTCTGTCTTCTGGAGTAATAGTAACGATCAGTGGAAAGAGCCTGTGGCTTGTGTAGTTGAATCCAGTAGTGGTGGTGGTGGTGGTTTGTTTATAATGTGTACAAATTTAAAACGAAAGTTTAAAAAGTTCAAAATAGGATTGTTTAACTGCAGTTTGTAACTAGGAGTTTTCAAATATCTCCGGCTTGTTCCGTATGATTTTCAGGAGCTTTGGTATTTTTGTTCTAAGGACGATCACTTTGATGTTTTTGGTAAACATTTTCCATACTGGAAAATATTCCGATTAGATAATACATAATGACATTTTATGTGGAGCTGATACATCTTTCTGAAAATCCATTTTGTCCATACAGATGAATGGTGCAACTCACTACCCCGATCTGTCCCACCTGTACAGTAGTTCAGAGAAGAAGCTCTCATCTCTTCGAGTTGCTGGTGGGCTGCTGAAGACGTTCAATGATTACGGCAGGGAGCTACCGCCTCTGACGGAGAGGAAGGAGTGCTTAGTAGTGAAGGAAGGAGCGGCTTGCTTTGAATCAGGTATTGTCGAATTGTCACTTTGACCCCTTAGCCAAACTTAAACCTCGAACGGTTAACTGAAGTTTTAATACTGGTTATAACTTCCACGATTAGTTTTCTTTTGTTTATTAATACTATCACAAGAATATGGATCAAGTATTTCCGAAACCCTAAAAGTTGTGGGAATTTGAAAAAAAAAACGAAATCCTAATAGTTTTTCAGGGACTTATTTGTTTATTTATTCTATGAAAGATGCTTTTTGGTGTTCCTAGCAAGTTAAGAGTAATAAAATCTGAAAATTAACTGGTTAGGTATTTTTTATTTATTTTTTGAGCTTGTGGATTTTTGATGTTTCTGAAGTACATAACATTTGTATGGGGATAATTTTTATTGTAATTAAGTAAATGTTATATAGAAATAACGAGTTAAAATCACAGATGAGTGTCAAGTTGACACAATATCATACGAATAAATGGGTGTATTGCAAAAACACCCAATAGGTACTCCAGGGGTTGTTGCATAAGAGATGTCAGCAGTGACGGGGTCCAATAGGGCTTATGCCGCCGAGGTCGTGGGTAGTTCGAAAGAGATACCGTGGCCCTGGCACGGGCCACTGAAGGAACATGGGTGGGTTTTAGTCATTTGATGATTTCCCATCCACAAAAAAAAAAGGGTTGTTGCATTGAACGAGTTTTTTTATACATTGGTGTTTCCATTTAAGTCAATTTTTTGTCTAGGTTCGTAGATTAAAAAAACTTAAAACGTGGAAATCCAAAATAATTAGGTATGATTATTGAGCTTTCTAAAATACCCGGGTCATAATACCGTATTTTACTTCTGAGAATAATAAGAATAAAATTCAATTCAAAGTTTTCAGTATTTTTAATCTGTTTTCTAACATCATGAAAGTAGCCGCCATGTTATTACGTCATACGGCTGTGTAAAGTAAATAGTGTCAATTTCAACTGATCAGCGTATATAAAGTGTTTGTTTACTCAGCCAACTGACGTCATGACCACACAGCAATATGCCGTTCACTGCGTCCAGCGTTTTCTTCAAATTAAGCGCGGAATTTGAAAATGTAAAATTTAAAAGCATTTTTATGGCACTTATCGATTGAATAAAACTTTTGTGTTTTTTTTAGTGGCTTATTAATTAGCACGATAGAATATAATTGAGGCACTTTTCAAACATGGGTGCAATACCCTATTATAATATATAATACCGCTTTCATCATGCCTAAGTAGTTGAACTATCTAGACTTTGCCTTCATATCTACCATAGAAAAAACAATTCCCTATAATTCGTTTTTTCTTGTCAAATCAGAAATACGAAAATAGCTTTTGTCAAAATAAAAATTTGCCCATTCAGCTAGATTGCTCGTGGGCCAATTGCTCAGGAAGAGTCGATTTTACATAATGATTTCTGAAACATAATTTTTCTCTTTCCTAGGAGACGACCACGGCAACCAGATCATCTCTCTAACAGTTCTCCACACGATCTTCACAAGGGAGCATAATCGGATAGCTCGAGCTCTGTCAGCTCTCAACCCTGCCTGGGATGAAGATACCGTGTTCTGGGAGACCAGAAGGATACTGCAGGCTGAGTTCCAGCATATCATTTATAATGAGTGGCTGCCTTTGCTTCTGGGTAAGATAAACTTGATGTTACTGTTCACATAATTACAAGAAACAAGTTAAAAATTAAAATATAAAATTTTTAAATCCCCCCACCACATATATACCCTCATTTCTTTTTGCTACTCCATCATCAGACACTGATTGCCTGCGTCCATCTTTAACCTATTCATTGAGACCATTCCAATGAGCCCAAACACGATACCTCTACTGTAAATTGGCGAGGAAGTTGGGTATGGGTATGCTGCACATGCCAGGCAATGCTGCAGCATCAGTTCAAGGATACTATGTATGTTATTCTACTATCATGAAGTAACAGAATACCAAATTTCGACTCGATCAGACCTGCGGAAGGTGCATCCATTAATCAACTAGAAAAGAGCTGATAATCTTCAAACGGCTTCATAATAGGTCTTTACCTATGAAATTGCCGTTTTGTATGAAAAAATTTAAACGAATTTTTTTCATGCATTTTTTATTTGTATTAATCGAAGTAATCACCCATGCAATCAATGCATCTTTGCCAACGCAGTGGCAGTTTATTGATGCCCTTCTTAAAGAAATCAGCTGGACGGGAGGCAACAAATTCTTCAAAGGCATTTTGTACTGCCTCTCGGGTATTGAATTTTTTTTTTTGAAATGAAATTTTGAATTGAAATGCGATGAAAATGTAACACTAATCAATAAACAAATGATTACTTTTGGGAAAAAAAATCCATGTTTTTAAAATAAAATAAATTTGAAATTAGAATTCTTAGCCAAACAAAAATTATTTTGATTTGAAATGGCCAGTACTACAGAACGGCAATTTCATAGGTAAAGACCTAATAGATTTTCTTGAATCATAGCTAAGAACTCTCTGTGTCCTATCAAGTCCCATTCAAACAAAACAAAAAAAAATCCTAATCAGTTCAGTCATTTAGGAGCTGCCACAGACGGATACACACAACACCCTCTGTGTTGTTTCCGTCGGGGGTTAAAAAGAAGAGCATTCGATCCCAAAACGACTTCATCCCACGATATGTACTTTCGCACTTCGTTGACTTTTTTATATTTCCAAGTAATCGGTAGCATAATACCAATATTCAGAAACCACCATACATAAGTTGGTGGTACGAGAAGCACAGAATCAGACGAAGTGGCGATGCTTGGGGGAGACCTATCCAGCAGTGGACGTCTTTCGGCAAAAATGATGATATGTATCATGATCATTTCAATGCCTTCAATCGCATGTTGACACTTAATGGTTAAAAAAATGCTCATAATAAATTCCAATTTCACTAAGCTGGATCAGTATTAAAATGTATCTTACGTTGGTGAGGTGAGACATCAGATTTGGAGAAACTGAAATCTCAAACTTATAAATCAGGTCAGTTAGTCTTATGACATGTTAAACCAGTGTTATGATTACAGGTCCCCAATTCATCAACGCGTTTGACCTCTTCCCGTCTGCAGGACACTCCTCATCGTATTCCCCTCACACAAATCCGTCACTATCAGCTGAGTTCTCCGCCGCAGCTATGAGATTCGGACATTCTGTAGTCGATGGTAGAATTGTGTAAGTGGGTTTAAAATTATCTTTAGATTAGTAAATAAATAACGGTCTTTTAAAGTATGAAAAAAAAATTCGTCGTCAGAAATATCAAGATTATTAGGGTTCCGTACCTACTTCAAAAGGAAAAGCGGAACCCTTATAGGACAACGAAGTGATCCTATTAAGAGTTATGGTTTTCCCTACGTTGTCCGTCTGTCTGTCTGTCAGTCTGTCTAGACCCTTTTTCTCAGGGACACCTAGAGGTGTCAAGCTGAAATTAATATCAAATACGTAGGTCTATTGCCCCTTGGAGCTTTAAAAAAATCAAGATTCTATGCCAACGCAATAAAAAACAAGACAATTTATGAGCATATATTTTGATACTCGCAAGTAAATCAAAACCTCTGCGCTCAACACTCTCTTGGACGCTAATCCTGACTGTGATGTGTTCGCGGATGAATGGAAGATCTTGTCAGCATGTCTGGAGTATTGTTAGAAGAGCGTATGACTGTCGAGTAGTTGTATGCTTTTGTTATTGTACTTAAAGGCATTACGTAGTCTTTATCAGAAGAGGTCATAATATTGCGTGGGTTTGCGGGCGAGGAGATGGTAAGTAAATGAAAGTCAATGATATTCTGAATGTAAACGACATTCTCCCAAGTACGTAAGCGCGTGCGCAAATCCTTTACTTCACTGCACTGCCAGGGTAATGACCACCATTAGTAACATCACAATCTCAATAAACAATCCAACCGGCTTTTCTTTAAATCTACCTCAATCAGTTTTTCGCCCAAAACTGTCAACGAGAGGCCGCCAACTTAGTACTTGGGATTACGTCAAGTTGACAGCTGTCATGATCGTTCTAAAATCAACTGCGTCGTAAAACCTTTAGACGCGCCGTCATACTTAAATAATGTGTTTGTGTCTTAACAAATGTAATTGGCCTAGGCCGTTTTATGTTAAAATAATAATGGAAAAAAAAAAACTATAGGGTACTTCCCGTTGATCTAGATTCAAGAAAATTGGCAAGAAGCAAGGTCTCACAACACAAGTAAAGGAAAAGGTCTGAAAATCTTTAATTTGTAATTTCATCACATAAATATTTTTTTTGGGATTACAAACTGAAATTTGTAGTTAAAGAATTGACCGTGACGTATATCAATGTATGGGAGAGCACGTTTTCTAACTACAATTTTAAGTTTATTTTTGGGATAAATTCTTTTTAACTACTTTTTAACCCTTCATTGTGCGTGGTCCGACACGCACTTGACCAGTTTTTTTAAGTTCACGATACTGATAATTAATGTAAAAGACTTTCATATTAATTAATTATGTTTGAGTCCAAGACTAAGAAATTGGGTATTAAAAGCCAAAAGTATGTCATCATCTTCCTGCCCTTATCCCATATTACTTGGGGTCGGCGCAACACGTTTTCTTCTTCCATTCTCCCCTGTCAACCGTCACGCTATCATTCACTCCCTTCTCTTTCATATCATTCCTCACACAATCCATCCATCTTTTCTTTGGCCTTCCTCTGCCTCTCCATCCATCAACATCTATATTCATCACTCTTTTAGTCACATGCGTTTCGTCTCTCCTCATTACATGCCCATACCAAGACAAACGATTTCCTTTCAACTTTTCTGTCACTGGCGCCACTTTCAAACTTCCTCTTATATACTCATTTCTCACTTTATCCATTCTTGTCACTCCACACATCCATCTCAACATTCTCATCTCCGCTGCATGCAATTTTTTTTCATCCGTCTTCTTCACTGTCCAGCATTCCGATCCATAAAGTACGACAGGCCTTATCACGGACTTGTAAATTTTCCCCTTCAACTTGAGGGGCATCCGTGGGTCGCAAGTTGTTCCTGTAACCTGTCGCCATTTCATCCATCCTGCGTTGATCCGGTGCGTTATGTCTCGGTCTACTTCGCCATCCCCTTGGACAAGCGACCCGAGGTAAAAGCCAAAAGTATGTACTTAACCTAAAGTTTTCCGCAAAACTGATGGAAAGAATCGCAACAAACTAAAAGGACCCTTCTGATGAGACTTAATTGTATTTAACTAGCTGCACCCTGCGGTTTCACCCGCGTGGACCGGGATAAAAAGAAGCCTATGTGTTAATCCAGTTAATCAATAGTCATGTTTTTCTAACACATCACTGAGGTGTGACCAGAGACGATCACACAATATTTTTTTTCCAACAGGATCCAGAGTCCCAAAATGGGTGGAGTACACGAGATCATATCGATACCAGAGCTGATGTTCCAGCCGACGAGGATGCGCCTGCGACACTTCCTGGACAGGGTGCTGATTGGACTGTCCTCGCAGCCAATGCAGTCGGTGGATCCTTTTGTTACTGAAGGGGTAAGTTCATTGATTGCCAAAAGCATAGTTGAGAACTTTGCCTTCACAAGCTGCACTGGTGCTGATTCACGTGCTGGCTTGACCCCCTCCCCCCTTGCATACCACTGATCGTCGTAGGTTTGTACAAAGCGGTAACAAGAACAATAAATAAGTATGAAAAACTATTGTGTGTTGTGACAGTTTGTAAGTCGATTTTGATGACTTGATAAGTGTGCAATCTTTAAATTTTCAGCTCTCGCGCTACATGTTTCATGGAGGCAATCCCTATGGCGTGGACCTGGCGGCCATCAACATCCAACGTGGTCGCGATCATGGACTGAACTCCTACAACCAGTACAGGAAACTTATAGGACTTGATCCGTTCACCGATTTCCAGCAGTTTGCACCGAGCGTAAGTATCATAATTATTTTCTATCTAAGTATAACAAGACCGAATAAAAAAGATTATATATTAGGTCTTTACCTATGAAATTGCCGTTCTGCAGTACTGGCCATTTCAAATCAAAATAATTTTTGTTTGGCTAAGAATTCTAATTTCAAATTAATTTTATTTTAAAAACATGGATTTTTTTTCCATAAGTAGTCATTTGTTTATTGATTAGTGTCACATTTTCATCGCATTTCAATCTTTTTCGTCATCATGGATACGTTAAAAATTCGAGTAATTATGGAATATGAGTAGGTACCGTCGTGGCAGCAACGCGGCACAAGCGGCACGCAACATCAACGACGTTTACGGAGCTAACACTACAAACCAACGCACCACTTGTTATTGGTTTGCTCGCTTCCGTTCTGGTAATTTCGACCTGAAAAATGAACCTCGCGGTCGTCCGAAGACTTTGGTCGACAATGACGAATTAAAGGCGATTGTGGAAGCTGATGATACACAATCTACGGCTGAATTAGCAGCAGCTTTCGACGTTAGCGTCAAAACAATATTGGTCCATTTGCGTCAAATTGGCAAGGTAAAAAAGCTTGACAAATGGGTGCCCCACGAACTCAATGATCGCCAGCGCGAAGTACGCGTCGAGACGTGCCTTGCACTGCTCAACAGACACACAAATGAAGGAATTTTGAACCGCATTGTTACCTGCGATGAAAAATGGATTCTGTTTGATAACCGCAAGCGCTCAGCAAGTTGGTTGGATCCTGGTTCAGCACCTAAACAATGCCCTAAACGAAAACTTATCCCTAGAAAAGTGATGGTCACTGTTTGGTGGTCTAGCGCCGGTGTGATTCATCACAGCTTCTTACCAAACGGGGTGAGCATTACTTCAGACATGTACTGTGAAGAACTGAACACAATGATGGAGAAGCTGGCACATCTCCAACCAGCATTGATCAATCGCTCGTCTCCGCTGCTCCTGCACGACAACGCGCGACCTCATACTGCACAGCAGACGGTCTCCAAGTTGTAAATTTTCTGCTTTAACTTGAGGGGCATCCGTGTGTTGCAAGTTGTTTCTCATGTCATGCATGTCACCATTTCATCCATCCTGAGTTGATTCGAGGCGATACGTCTCGGTCTAGCATAAATAATTTAAACACAATTATGTGCTCTTCCTCCTCTCTCCTGCTATGCTGTGCCCAACAGGGTCCATAATGTAACTGTTTTAACATTATGGAATGCAATAAAGAATTGAGTATTGAATTGAACTAGGGCCTAACAAGGGCTTATAAGGTCTTTAGTTTTTTTATTGGTAATAATAGGATAATTAACCGACTTCAAAAAGGAGGAGGTTCTCAATTCGTCGGAACCTTTTGTTTGTTTATTTTTATTTTTTTATGTATGTTCCCCGATTACTCGAAGATGGCTGGACCGATTTGGATTTTTTTTGTTTTATTCGAGAGGGTATACATCACAGTTGGTCCCATATAAAATTCATTAACTTTGCTGGGGTAGTTTTTGAGTTAGCTTCAATAATACGTATTTTTTCCCCACTTTTATATGGATGATGTTCTAGTTTGTTTTGCAGATAGTGGTATTAGAATTTGTGTGGGGTAGGTACACAACTAAAAAGTGAAAAATAAAAACTTTTTTACAAAAAATACAACCGACTTCCAAAAACAACACTACAAAGTGAAAAATAACTTTAATTTCGGAAGTCGGTGGCAAAAAACGAAAATACATTTAACTAGACACCGACTTCCGAACTTAAAGTTATTTTAAACTTTGTAGTGTTGTTTTTTGGAAGTCGGTTGTATTTTTTTGTAAAAAAGTTTTTTTTAGCTTTCTATTGGTGAAAATTTGGTTAAACAAAAAGTTTAGCTAAAGTTTTAGTAGGTACCGTACACCTATACTATAAAACAGCTAACATATTCCACAGGCAGCTCAACGCCTTGCCTCGGTATACGAGAGTCCAGAAGACATAGACCTCTGGGTGGGAGGGTTGCTGGAAGAACCAGCGGACGGCGGCATAGTGGGCCTGACCTTCGCCAATATCATCGCTGACCAGTTCGCCAGGCATAAGAAGGGGGATCGCTTCTACTATGAGTATGGACCTGATGTCAATCCGGGTGCTTTTACGCCAAGTAAGTTGAAATACTGGGCATTTTACTCTTGTTTTGGTACCTATAATAGTAGGTACATATGTCTGTTGACACCCATTGCTGTAAATAAGTCTTAAATCATTATGCCATGGCAACGAAAAAGCGTAAGTTGGACTATCTTTGTCTTGGGTTTCAGGGATTTTATCTAAGCAACGGATTTTCCATAGAGGTGCTTGATCATTGCCATTGTCACCGCAGTTCAAAAACAGATTAGAATTAAAATGAAAATAACAACTTATACCTAATTAATAGAGCTTTATGGTGTTCTAACTTAACTAAATCTATTAGCAAATCAAAATATGGCAATTTATTCATTGACAAATGCATACCTTGTAACTTTTTGAAAGCTTTGTCAAGAAGTAGTCTGCGGGAGAATGAACACGTCTATTGATGAGGTGTAAGTGGCCTTATTACAAATCAAGAATCAACATTCAAAAATCAAAAAAAAAAAAAAAAAAAAAACATCATTTGAATTAATTACAGATCAATTAGAAGAGATAAAGAAGGTGACGCTGTCCCGCCTTATTTGCGACAACCGAGACGGCATAGAATTGTTGTGGCAGCCGCCTACAGCTTTCCTCAGAGCCGATCTGCCTGAGTGAGTAATTGAGTATAACTGAAATAAATATTAATTCTTTGTAATTCTTTGGTATATTGGTGGCTTTTGTCTCGGAGAATGTCCTGCCATCGACAACATCATGAGGAAACCTGTAGTAACACAGTTACTAAAAGTCTTAAATCGCCAACCATGCTGCATGCTGCAAGCATGCATGGTGATCAATGCTCATGTCTTCTCTGTATGCCTTTGGAGAAGCAGAAGAAAGAAAGCAAAAAAGAAAGTTTATTTGCTCGAACATGTTGTGTATACATACAGAATTAAAATAATACATGCATGCAAGATATTAAAATAAGTGTGGGTCACGACATGTCTGCCATTGCTCATGGCGTGCAAATATAACATGTAAAATTATTATTATTATTGAATAAATGAATTTTAGGGTTCCGTACCTCAAAAGGATAAAACGGAACCCTAATAGGATCACTCGTGTGTCTGTCTGTCTGTCTGCCTGGCTGTCTGTCTGTCTGTCTGTCTGTCTGTCCGTCTGTCTGTCCGTCTGTCACAGCCAATTTTCTCCGAATCTAATAGACCGATTAAGTTGGAATTTGGTACACATATGAATTTCTGTGACCCAAACACGGACAGGTAAAGTAAATAAATGAATTTTAAATATGGGGGTCACTTTTGGGGGGCAAATAAGAAAAATTAAAAAAAAAGTTTTGCAAACTGTACCGTGTTACTATAAGAAGTCTGTGGTCTTAAAATAACATGGTAAATCTCTCAATATTGTGAGTACAAACTTACATTTACAGTTGGAATGTACCTATAAGAGAATATATATAAACCCTAAGTCATCAATTCAGATAATTTTAGTAAACAAAGAAATGTCACTGTCAAAATGACAGGACAGTGCTGCAAAACAATTTATCAAAAACAAGGAAATACAAAAACAAGGAAATATAACAACTAACAACAAAATGAAACACTTAACACGATGATAACAAAGCACAATTAACAAACACGCAGCGAATAATATGATCGGAGAAAAGAACACGAACGTATTGAAAAGACGCGAGTTTGCAAATTATGTCAAATGAAATTTGAGAATGTTGGGAACTCCTGTAGTGTTACCAGTATCATAATATTTTTTATACCACAAAATTTTCTTTTTTTAATAACTTTGTTTAAAACCGAAAACTTATAAAAATTAACACGGTATGATAATTGTTTAATTATTATTTCTAAAATAAGTACATAAAAGCCAATATAGCCTTGTTTTCCGCCATTTTATGTGAATTACCATTATGACGATATTTTTTTGATCTGTTATCACCTTTGTTTACATAAATTATCTGAATTGATGACTTAGGGTATAGGTACTCGTATATGGGTAGGTGGTAGGTGGGTTTGTTCTTGGGATAAATTCATCCCAACTACGGAACCCTTCATTGTGCGTGGTCCGACACGCACTTGGCGGGTTTTTTACTTTACTTTAGAAGAAGAAGCCTTTGCCCTGCAGTGCTTGTCGCATTGCCTATAGTATTATGTACCTACTTATTGCAGGCTTTCTAACTGTTTTTTATATTTCTATCCTTTCGCGACGACTTGAAGTTCTGAATCGAATCTTTGTCTATTTTATTACGTAGTGTCAATCAAATGAAATAATTCGATTCAAAGCTGTAATCATTTTGCCCCCACGTTTATTTGGCGTTGGCTATTAGACCTTGAACCAATAATTTATACAAAAATGTTTTGTCCACTTTCAGCAATGAACCAGTGCCGTGTGATAGTCCCGTAATACTTTCTATGGATTTGAGCAAGTTTAAAGAAAATTAAATATTATTTCTTAGACATAGTTATTAAGTTTGTTTTATGAATCTTATAATTATGTACTTATAATAAATAATATTTTGAACTCTCATCTAATCAAAAAATATTTTGTATAAGAAACTGGCATTTTTATAACTGGTGGGTACTTATAGAACATATTATTATAAGTAAGTACATCGAATTATTTAATGACAATTAAAAAAAAATATATATATGCAGTGATTAATAAAAATTTACCAAGCATTCATAATTACTCGTCTGCATCAGGAACGGGGTCGAAACTACTAACTAGTAGATGGTTAGGGCTTGAGAGAAAGGAACCTCCTTCTGGAAATAATACAAAATAATCGATAAATGGCCCTTACGTGCTACATGAACTATCAAGTGTAAATATTGTCACTATTATCAAATACATGGGTAGTTATAATTATTTCAAAAAGGGCATTTCATTGATCTGTTTAAAAAAGTATCCGATTATTCACAATTTTCATTAGTACATTGTAATTTTTTTCTATCATCACAACAGGATGTTCAAATGTTAGTGTTTCCATAATACGGTGTTAAGTTGAAATTCTGTGTCATACTTTATTTTATTTATCTTTTTTCTGTTTTTTTTGCACTTCTTGTATCTTCCATTCTAGTCTTAATAAGATAATTGTCTATGTCTACAGCTCTCTGAACAAATTGATCTAAATTGTCCACATCGATTAGCTAATTTTTATTTCTGCACTATAAGATCCTAATTGATTTTTACAATCAATTGATTCTGTCGCAAAAACGATCTTTATTTTTACTATTTCAACATTTTGCATGTTTATTTTTTTTACTTTTTGTGACAAGATCAGTAATATTGTAAATACATAGAAGTTATAATTTGCGTCAGCTGATTTTTTTTTTTTGTAGATACTACGTTTTTGGTGTGGTTTTGCTTATTTTACATCTGTTTTTTTAGTTCTAGCTTCTCATTGGTGCCCGAACAGTGGGAATCTAGAGCTGGTTGGGATACCAGGAATGTTGTATCTACAGATACTTAATGGTACTTTAAGTGATTATGATTGAGGAAGTGGTCTAGTGCAAAACATTAATGTCTTGCGGTCAAGAGAGCTTTATTACGCCATGTAAGTAGGCTTAGGATTGATTCAGATTGATCTATTTCTTGCAATCATCTTCTATTTCAATAACTTGTATCTTTTCTTCTTATTTTTAGTAGGTAATAGTGGATTTCAACTTAATTTTTGTTTGAGAAAGTACCTGATTGAGAGGTTTTTTTCCGAAAAAAATCCATATATCGGGGGCCCAATTATGTTTGATTTTGTGATAATAGAAAAAAAGTAACCGAGTACATTTCTTTTTTTTATTCTTATTATATCTGTCCAAATACCTACCAGTGATAACCGTTGGCAAGACAGTGTCCCACTCTATTGCGGGTTTCTCGTACTTTGCAAAGTATACAAACGTTTTATTATAATAAAAATGTATATTTTTTGCAAATTAAATTAGATTTGGGATTTGATGAGAGTTCAAACGTGCAAAACTAAAAAATAATAACAAACTTTTAGTCACAGATGCAATTGTACACCACTGACATACTTATTTTAAATTGTTGAATAGATGCCCTTTTAATTATTATAATTAGGTGCGGTACACGCCTGAATATAATTTTAATACTTTTAATTATCTTGACTTTTTGAAGTAGATATAAAGCGGTAAAAGTGGTGGCATGGTAGAGAGAAATTATGTAAAAATATGTAATAAAATTAAATTGTACAAATATTAATACTTATAAAAGTGTAAAATTAAATGTAGCGTTTTGCCTGTAAGTTATATTAAAATGTAAAATATTACTTTAATTAATTTCGTAAAATAGAATAAATAAGTATTTTAATGTGTAAATTGTATAGCTGATTTTCAATGATAATTGCATGAGTTTTTATTTTGTCAATTCCAAAAATAAATGATTTTTTAGTACATATAATCGAAGTTTCAGTTGATTTATCAAACGATCAAACAATATAAATAAAAAGGGAAGTCCTGACTGACTGACTGACTCATCAACGCCCAGCCCAAACCCTTGAACCTAGAAAGCTGAAATTTTCCACAGAGGTTCCCTTTATAATGTAGACAAGGAATAAGGAAGGATTTTTGTTCCCGTGGGATATTTCCTGACATCCAAGCGGGCAAAGCCGCGCGGGAAGTGCCAGTGTTAAAATATTATTGTCAAAAATAATTGTTTTTAGGGTTCCGTACCTCATAGGAAAAAACGGAACCCATAATGGATCACCTCGTTGTCCGTCTGTCTGTCAGTCTGTCAAGACCCTTTTTCTCAGGAACGCGTGGAGGTATCAAGTTGAAA
The DNA here is from genome assembly GCA_946251885.1 of Cosmia pyralina. Classification (NCBI taxonomy): domain Eukaryota; kingdom Metazoa; phylum Arthropoda; class Insecta; order Lepidoptera; family Noctuidae; genus Cosmia; species Cosmia pyralina. Next base: position 25,533,089 of record OX276351.1, read on the forward strand.
TTAATATTAAATACATAGGTCTATGATCCCTTGAAGTTCTAATAAATCAAGCTTCTAAGTACAACTAACGCAACAAAAAAATATGGCCATTTATGCGACATATTTTGATACTCGCAAGTAAATCAAAACTTATAGGGTACTTCCCGCCGCGTTGTCCTTGAATCATGAAATTTGGCAAGAAGCAAGGTACGTACAAGTAAAATATTATGATCTAGGATTGATGTGTACGAGTTCAAGTTTAATAAATAAATTTAAGTCACCAAAATCGCAGTGGGCAGGGTACATTGCTCGTAGAATGATGGCCAATGGGGCCGAAAGATTGTGCAGTGGCGACCGCTTACCGGAAGACGTATCGTTAGAAGGTCTCCCACAAGGTGAACCGATGACCTGATTGCTGCCAAATCCGCTGGATGCGAGGAACACATAACCCAAGAATAGGTCGAAGTGGCGCCCTTATTGATGAACCTTTGTAAAATCTCAAATTTATATACATTTAGGGAAAATATGGAGGTAATACCAAAAACGATTAATCCCGCTTTTTCAAGAGATGGAAGTCATAAGTTTACAACAATTTTACTTTTCTTCAAACATAATATTTTCGGTCCTTCAGCCAACTTAAACTCCTGCCATTCCAATATCACTGGTTGCTTCAAACCTACCCCGGTGCAAATGCTTCTTAAATGGTTCTTAAAGCTGGAATAGCGCCGCCAGAAGTTCGTAGACCGGTCGCAAGCTCAAGTAATGAAGCCAAAATGGCTTCCGGCACACGACACCCTTTGCACGATAACATCCTCGTTACACAAAGGCAAAAATACAACCGACTTCCAAAAACAACACTACAATGTGAAAAATAACTTTTATTTCGGGAAGTCGGTGTCTGGTTAAATGTATTTTCGTTTTTTGCCACCGACTTCCGAAATTAAAGTTATTTTTCACTTTGTAGTGTTGTTTTTGGAAGTCGGTTGTATTTTTTTGTAAAAAAAAAAAATATTTTTCTCTTTTTGTTTGTGGTACCCACCCCTCGCAAATTCTAATAAGTACCACTACCTGCAAAGGAAACTAGAACATCGTCCACATAAAAGTGGGGACCTAGGCATCTTCGAGTAATCGGGGAACATGCTCCTTTTTGAAGTCGATTACCTATTGAAGTCGGTTAAAAAGTTTTTATTTTTCACTTTTTAGTGGTTCACATGTGCTTACCCCGTCACATCGTACCGGCGTGATGTTATGTTATGAACTGGTGTAAACAATAGACAGACATGAGATTTCAGCAATCCCAGTCCATTTGCTATAATTTATTGAGGAGTTCCGTTGCCTATCTCCGAAGTTCTTCATCAGATCTTCACCAAATTGAAATGGGACCATTCCGAGAAAGTACTCTTCCAAAAACTACCCAAATCGCTTCAAGTGTGCCTATAAAATTTGAGGAGTTCTCTCTGTTTCTCCAGGATCCCATCATCAGATCCTAACTTGATGATCATGGAACCACTTGGAAAGTATACTATTTCAAACAAAAAAAAAAAATCCAAATCATTCCAGCCATTTTCGAGTAAATGGGGAAACATATATAAAAAAAAAGAAGATTTCGACGAATCGAGAACCTCCTCCTTTTTGAAGTCTGTTAAAAAGCCGCAACGGCTTTCTAAAGTGTCCTCCCACTCACTGGCGAATGGTGTAAGGGAAGACTAAAGCTATGGCGAAGTAGTGCTTCCCTACCCAACCCATTCGTTCCACCTGCTGAAAATCTCCCACCTGCCATAGCTCATAGCCAAATTCCGGGCTGACTCTAGGTGACTGGTAATTAGTTACCAATGAAACATGATTATACTCAAGATAACAAACAACTTTTACTATTGGTCCAAACCTGAAATCACGAAAAAAAAATCAGCTGCTCCCTACAACTATGCAATGGATGGCAACCAGTCGGCTATCGTTCAAAATGAAGGCACGTGAACATATTCGTATAAAGTTGGCAGAATCATCTCAGCACTGATTCTTGCTGGATTCTTTTTCTCCTCTACCTATCGTTATTTCTCCTGACAAAGTTTATTCTGTTTATATGTATGTATATATGTATTTATTTATTAGTATTTATTCTTTTTCGAGTTATCTATCCCTTATGCTGCACCTGCCATGTTTTCTCTCTGCATCACCCTAAGGTTGACTGGTAGAAAATGCCTCAGGCATTAAGTCCGGTTTTGTACAGTATTTTTTTACTTGTGCATAAAGTTTTAATAAATAAATAAATAAATAAATAAAACTATGTTTGCATAACTCGGCAATATGTAGGGAACAGCAGATTTTTTTTTCGTGATTTCAGGTTTGGTCCCATAGTAAAAGTTGTTTGTTATCATGAGTACAAGTATCGGTCACTAATTACCAGTCACCCTATACTATAGATTGCTAAGAAGAAGATGGGCAACTTATGGAGACCATTGACACTACGTATAAGCCACATACAAAGGAAATACTTAAGAGTAATTACTAGGTAGGTATGCCTAGTATTATTCAAGAGTAGGTACTAGGTATCAGGTTATGTGTTTGTACTCTTTCACTATCAATTAGAAAATTAAGACACGTGGCGTTAGCTTTTAATCCTCTCAGAATCGATATTTGGAGTCTATTTTTTACTGTCGATTGACGACTGAGAGGAGCTCGTGGCTAAATAATAACAGCCGCACGGGTCGATCCATCAGGTTAAGCTACGCTTGCTGGGGTTGGCCCGTGGATGGGTGACCATCTTTGGATCTTTTTTTGGAGCCGTTGGTGACGGCTGTCATTCGTGGACCTTTGACGGTCGTTAGGGGTCGTCAGCAGAAGCCTGAAAGTTTTACAACCAGACTTACCAAGGGGTATCGTATTACCCAGTAACTGGGTTGTGGAGGTCAGATAAGCAGTCACTCCATGTAAAATACTGGTATTCAGCTGCATCCAGTTAGACTGGAAGCTGACCCTAATATAGTTGGGAAAAGTCTAGGCAGATTGATATTGACGACTGAGAAAGTAATAAATAAGACTATTTTGGGTATGGCTTATTCTGATTTTTTTATTGCTTAGTACAGTCACATGAAGCACAAATACTTTACAGAAACTAAAAATGCAATATCTTGTGAAATAAAAATTGTAATTTTAAGAAAAGACCGAATTAGTAAAGTAGGTATTTCATTAAGCTTGTGACCATAGATATATTTCTATACTTGTGACTGTACCCAATAAAAAAAAACTGGTCAAGGGCGAGTCGGACTCGCGCATCGAGGGTTCCGTAGCAGCAAGTAACATATAATATTATAAAAGTTCTTGTAGTTCGTTGTAACTTTGATCGATGTTTTAATAATTGAGTTGATTGAATGAAAGGTAAATTGCGGTTTACGATTTATGACGTATTAAAAAAAATTACTTACTAGATCTCGTGTAAACCAATTTTCCGTGGAAGTTTACATGGTAATGTACATCATATATTTTTTTTAGTTTTATCATTCTCTTATTTTAGAAGTTACAGGTGGGGGATACACACATTTTACCACCTTGGAAGTGTTTCTCGCGCAAACTATTCTGTTTAGAAAAAAATGATGTTAGAAACCTCAATATCATTTTTGAAGACCTATCCATAGATACCCCACACGAATGAGTTTAATGAAAAAAAAATTTTGAGTTTCAGTTCAAGTACCTATGGGGAACCCCAAAAAAAAAATATTTTTTTCTATTTTTGTTTTCACAGAATACATCTACTTACAAGTTTCAACAGTATAGTTCTTATAGTTTCGGAAAAAAGTGGCTGTGACATACGAACGGACAGACAGACAGACAGACATGGCGAATCCATAAGGGTTCCGTTTTTTGCCATTTGGCTACGGAACCCTAAAAAGTGTGCTATTAAGGGACATCGTGTTATTTTTCCTCGATGCAAACTTTCGAGTTAAGGGGGGTTTTTTTTGCATTTTTCATCAAAAGTCGACAACTATGCGGCCTAAATACTTTCAGACTTTCAGGTTTCTGACGACCCGCACCAACTGTCAAAGATCTGCAAATGACAGCCGAAACCAACGGCTTATTGCGCTTTCCGAGGCATGGAGGGGTCTTGGTATGTAAAGATGGCCACTCATCCACGGTCCAACCGCGGCAAGTGTAGCTCAACGATCGACCGACCCGTGCGGCTGTTATGACTTAGCCACAAGCCTTGCAAATTAATCAAAAACATAAAGAAGACGAGAGAGAGAAACAATGTGTACGGTCGTGCATTGTTACATTCAATGTAAGTATTGTGTATCATAATATCATAATATCTACACGCGTAATGCTTACGAGTGCCACATACGTTTAAATATGCTCAGATAAAGGTACACTGTATGAAATGTCCTTTCTGCACCTTTTCTTCGAAGTCGCGCAGTCCAATTTAGTAGCATTAGCCGACGGCGGCGTTCGCTCGGTCGTAAAAATATCGCGGCGGGATTTTATCGCGCACTGGATTTTCAAAGCTCCGCTCAACAGCGAGAGTTGAAAATCCAGTGCGCGATAACAGAGTGCATTTCTAGCGCGTCGAAAACACACTGTTGGATTTTCAACTCTCGGCGCTAAGCATGGCAGAGCGTTGAAAATCCAGTGCGCGAAAAAAAATCGCCGCGATATTTTTACGTCCGTGCGAACGTCGACATAAAAGACGCGAAATTTTGAGCATCGGCGACTAGCGATTGACGAAAAACTTTTTATATAAAAAAAAAAAACAACCGACTTCCAAAAAAATATTACAAAGTGAAAAATAACTTTAATTTCGGAAGTCGGTGTCTTTGGATCTGTATTTTAGCTTTTTGCCACCGACTTCCGAAATTAAAGTTATTTTTCACTTTGTAGTATTTTTTTGGAAGTCGGTTGTTTTTTTTTTTTTTCACTTTTTAGTGGGGCAGCCTGTATTTATCTAACTTACAATAGCCTAATGTCAACTGCTCATCACCTTTTACAAAATATTGCTTTTCCCGATACAAGGGCGTTAATAGTTGAGGAGTTCTCCCAGTAAGGAACCAGGAGAACTGGAACTGATGGTGAAGTCACCATCAGCTCCGCTTCAACATTTGTATTGTATGAGCATAAATTGCTTAGCAATAATCGAAGCGCAACCCGTGAAATACGTATTATTGAGTAGTTCCGATGGCCATGTGGTCTTCCCATCAACTGATGGAAGTGGAACTCCACTTCACCAAATGGTGCTTTCCGAGAGCAAATGCACGAGTTACTATAAAAAAATACCCAAATCGTTATGGGTGAATAAAAATGGTGTCATAATAATTTAAGGTTCCCCTCGATTTCTCTGGGATGCCATCATCAGATCCTGGTTTCCTTATCATGGTACCACCCTTGGGATATCTCCTTTCATACAAAAAAAGAATCATCAAAATCGGTTCATAAACAACGAAGTTATCCGCAAACACACATTAAAACACAAATTATTAAAATTAAAACACAAACACACACCTCGGTCATTACGCCGCGCCGCTGTGCCAAGACTTTGTAGACAATATAACGAATTTGCTAAAACTACGAATTTAGACATCTGCTAGTCTCTGTCTAAATATAAAAAATGTTTAATAGATATAATTTAGGTGTCTCTAAATGTTATATTTTAATTTCTTGTTTTTTTGTCTTTTAAAAATGTATTAATTTTTCTCCAAATTTTACTTATTATTAATATTTTAATTTTGTTAGCTTAGTTGTTAACATTTTTACTTATCATGTTGCTTGAAGTTTTGGCAAAATTTTATAGTCGGCCGCCAGCCTGACACCAACCCTCCTTGGGAATGCGATTGCTGATGGTTTACCCGCCATCGCGCGGGTGTGCACCCAAAGTGCTATATGGTATGCACTGGGTCTTGAGCGCCCTTAGTCAAATAGTCGCCTCTTACGACACCCACGGGACGAAATGGGGTGGTCCTATTCTTTCTCCGGGACCGACACAGATTTTTAATAATAGTACTAAATCTTTATTTTTTTCTATCTTCACTAAGGTCCCCGCGGAGCCGAATGGCAGCGAATTTTTGTAACGAAATTGACAAACAAACTTTATATCAATTGTGTAAAGTACAAACTAGATACAAGCTGCTAGCTGCGGCAGTCAGCTCAATATTTTGAAGTGTTTTGTAAGCATTGTGTTTTGTAACTTGTAATTCTACAATTCCATTTTGAAAACTCTATGAAACTCCACATTTACATTACCTAACCTGAAGGCCAATTCTTGTACCTAAAAACGTTCAAATTCAAGTCGCTATCTCATGCCAGCGACAATCAAATGTCAAAAATGTAGGTAACGCTATACAATTAGTGATAGATTGAGACTAAGATGAGATTTTTATAAAATACGGGGAATACGGTATTTTACTCTATATGAGAAAATTCTAAAAATATATTATTTAGATAGCTTAGGCAAAAAGCAATCGGAAAATGTTAGTTGTAGTTCATAAAATAACAATATAAAGAATATAGGCAAACTCCCAAACAAATTTTTCTTGACATTTTTTTTGTGCGTCTGGTGTTGAAAAAAAATGTTAAAATACAAAGTTTGAATTTCTGTGTCTTGAGTTATACTTTTATAGGAAGTGTTGAACTATTGGAGGTGTGGTGGAAAAGACTGGAGACCGTTGGCCTGAGCGTAAGTCGGACCAAAACAGAGTATTTGTTTTGTGATTTTGGCGGACTCTCCGGTCCTGTGCCCATATCTCTTGCCGGAACGCCCTTACCGATCTGCTCCGACTTTCGGTACCTCGGGTCGCTTGTCCAAGGGGATGGCGAAGTAGACCGAGACATAACGCACCGGATCAACGCAGGATGGATGAAATGGCGACAGGTTACAGGAACAACTTGCGACCCACGGATGCCCCTCAAGTTGAAGGGGAAAATTTACAAGTCCGTGATAAGGCCTGTCGTACTTTATGGATCGGAATGCTGGACAGTGAAGAAGACGGATGAAAAAAAATTGCATGCAGCGGAGATGAGAATGTTGAGATGGATGTGTGGAGTGACAAGAATGGATAAAGTGAGAAATGAGTATATAAGAGGAAGTTTGAAAGTGGCGCCAGTGACAGAAAAGTTGCAAGGAAATCGTTTGTCTTGGTATGGGCATGTAATGAGGAGAGACGAAACGCATGTGACTAAAAGAGTGATGAATATAGATGTTGATGGATGAAGAGGCAGAGGAAGGCCAAAGAAAAGATGGATGGATTGTGTGAGGAATGATATGAAAGAGAAGGGAGTGAATGATAGCGTGACGGTTGACAGGGGAGAATGGAAGAAGAAAACGTGTTGCGCCGACCCCAAGTAATATGGGATAAGGGCAGGAAGATGATGAGTTGTTAACATTTTTGTGCATGCTGTGGTCTCCTATAAGTGAAGGAGTACACCTACTTAATACCTGATGTTCCCTTTATTTATGTTTCATGTATTGTGTACATCTTTAGTTGGAGATCCTAAATAAATAAATAAAAAATCGAATTGAGAAACATCCTTTTTTTGATGTTGGTTATAAAATTGATAAACAGAATACGCGAAGTGACCGAACGTAGTCGCTGAAAGGCGATGTAACATTGATGCAGTCGCCAAAGCTAACATTACCATGTCTGATATGGCCCTTCGGCACCTGTCCCACGCCCACCATGAGTAAAAAAAAAGTAGGTAAACAAAGTTTTTTTTCATTTTGGAATAAAAACAACAGAATAACAATGGAAACGATGGTAGGTGTACAAAAGTTAAAAACTGAGTCGCAGTTATCAATGCCCGACTAAACATAAGAAACACTGTTCCAGACCTAAAATGCATGCTATGAAATGCTATCTATATTCACACAAATGCTACAAAATACTATAATAGTTTAGCTAACTTCGGTATCTATATAAACAAAAATGAATGGCTAAATGTGTTGCTAAGCGCAAAACTCGAGAACGGCTGAACCAATTCATCTAACTTTTTTTTTTCAAATATGCCTTGCAGTCCGAGGAAGGTTCTTATGAAGAGAAAAATTGGAAAAGTTGCCTGGAAAATTGAAAGTGCATTTTCTATGGGAATATTGTATGAATTATTAAAATTTAGACACGACAACGTCTGTTGGGTCAGCTAGTTTAAAATAAAAATCGCAAGCGTGCAAACAAATAAAATGAATAAAAAGGCATGCAAACTGTGTGTGTTGGTAGGTGAGGTGCAGTGTGGAGTAATAGTGTGAGTGAGGGTGTGTGTGTATGAGAGAGGGTGTTAATGAGTTAGGGAGTGTGTGAGTGCGGGTGTGTGTGCGTGAGTGAGGAGGAAGAGGAGTAGAGCTAGTAACTAAAAACGAGTTGGCGAGCAACGAGCAGAAAGTGCGCGATGGCGACGCACGATTACTTGCTGGTATGCTACATATCAAGCTATACATTTCCAGTATAGCTGACCTCTCACTGAACGGAAATCTTTTACAATGCCTTATTACACTGGATATGTATTGTTTGATATGTAGCCGTGTGTACCAAGCGTGAGTCTCTTAGCGAATGTTCTGCCTGCCAAGCGTACTCTCTTTGATAGCCCTTGTCGCTGCAACAAATGAGTACTCACAGGCGCAGCGGGCGGTGTGAACAGTTATCGATCAACTATGGTACGCGTGTATCTCTTTTATTGAGGGAGCTAAGCGTCTCTGCTTCAAGTTTGGCAAAGTTTGCTTTCGTCTGTCAGTTTGTTGTTACTCCTCTACAGATCATATTTTGTAACCGATCTGGACGAAACTTGGTATCAGGTTTTACGCCTGTATAGATTTTTCTTGTCGTCGGAACAGTCCTCCTCCAAAAAGGGGCAAACAGGGGGCTACTGGATATCTCCCCCTTAGGAGATCCGATTTCGATGGTTATTTTCTTATTTGAAAGGTAGTTTCTTTAAATTGTTGGTCTCATAAAAATTTGCTAAAAATATGAGGAAAAAAAAAACAGGTCAAATGCGAGTCGGAATCGCACACGAAGGGTTCCGTACAATATATGTTTAATAATCGCAAAGATTAAGGAAGATATGAGAACTTTGTATTTCATAATGATACTGTGAATTAAAAGGCTATTTTTGCAGTTGCAGAAAATCGGCCATATTTAAACAAAATACCGTAATGAATCGGCGTTTTTAGTATTTGTTCATTAAATATATCATTTATGTAACATGATAATTTAAAGAAGTTTCAAATTCCTAACTTGTTTAATTGTTGTGATAGAGCTCGTACAAAAATGGTCTAAAATTGACAACTTTTACGGCCCCCTATTTCATCATTTTTAAAGATAAAAAAAAATATATCTATATTTGTACTCTACTCGATGAATTCTTGACAATTACACCCCACATGCTTGGGTAAGGTTTTTTTTTCTAAATGAAAAAAAAAATTGTATGGGAACCCCCTGTCATTTTTAACTTTATTTTATTTTTATTATCGGTTGTTATACCCGTAGTAATAGAAATGCACAATTTGTATTTGTTTGTTTGCATGAGATACAGTTCTGTGACAGACAGACATAACTTTAATGGTAAGTATATTAATTGTTACAAAAAAGTTTGTGCTCGCGAGGTGTACTGTTCGCAGAACAACTAGTTAACACGGAACCTGCAATATTTTGTACGTTTCTAGAACAAGAAAATCGTTGATAGATAGTCGCTTCCTCGTCGGCGGTGGTGGGACGGGTGCCTTTATATTACATTTTCTTTTAATTCACAAGCTATTTTAAGAACTCATTCAGAAACCCTTAGCAACAGTCCTGACAGGTGTTCATCCGCTCAGTTACAATCACAGCATGCATCAGAGATCAGTTCCCTTCAGAACATATTTAAATCAACACCGGTACTAAATTATAGCTGTTCGCAATGTAAAAAGTACAAGAAGTACGGTTTTGGGAACTGGTTAAGGTGGTGTCAGACCGACGACCGACGGTGCGGTGCGATTTTGGCTTTTTAACCGACTTCAAAAAGGAGGAGGTTCTCAATTCTTCGGAACCTTTTTTTTAATTATTATTATTATTATTTTTTTATGTATTTTCCCCAATTACTCGAAGATGGCCAGACCGATTTAGATTTTTTTTGTTTTATTCGAGAGGGTACATCACAGTTGGTCCCATATAAAATTAATTAACTTTACTTGGGTAGTTTTTGAGTTGGCTTCAATAATACGTATTTTCTCCCCACTTTTATATGGATGATGTTCTAGTTTGTTTTGCAGGTAGTCATGATTAAATGTTATAGTTAATTTCGGAAGTCGGTGGCAAAAAACGAAAATACATTTAACTAGACACCGACTTCCGAAATTAAAGTTATTTTTCACTTTGTAGTGTTGTTTTTGGAAGTCGGTTGTATTTTTTTGTAAAAAAGTTTTTTGAACTTAATCTCGAAATGTTTTTTTGAATTTTGAGAACTGAACTTAAAATAACATCACGCCTTTACTTCCGAAATGGTTCGACAGAAGAGTACAAACGCGGACATTTGGGTGAACCACTTGTCAACCTTATTACTTTGGTAATAAAGTCGAAAATTGGTTCACCGCAAATGTCCGCTATGATACCCCCACATTTCGTCAGTTATGTTTAAGTCCATGGGACTAATAGGGGGCGAGCCTATTGCTATGAACCGGCCACAAATCCAGCTACTAAGAGATACTAGATAGATTTTATTTTATTTTATTCAGAAAGGAACTCCAACAAAGGATACACATTACATGCATTATTATACAAAGTACTTTGAAGATTTGTGCTCCTTCAGTTATAGGAGAACACATCATGCATACATCATCATTTTAAACATAGTTTAGAATTGTATGAGTTTAAGTAGTTAAACATAATAAAATTTAAATCAAAGAAAAATTAAACAATATTAAATTAAACAACACATGAACATAAAATAAAATTAAACATTTGAAATTAAAACACGGGTTAAATAGTAAACAATTGAAGAGTAAAATTAAAAAAAAAAAAATAATTAAAACATTAAGATATTCTAAAACACAAATAATACAATGAAAGAGGCAACAATGAATAGGTTATAGATAAAGGTAGGTAATAGATAAACCCAATAACACTTCTTGTGTTATTGGGTTCATTAGGAATTTCTTACTTACACTTACCTTATAACTTTCGAGAGATGTAATTGATTTATCACAGACGCTTCTGCCCGCGACTTCGTCCGCGTGTTAGTCAACTGTAAACTACCATAAAACATATCCAATGACACTGGACAATAGTGTACCTTTCTATCAGTGAAAGAATTTTTGAAATCGGATTAGTAGTTTCGGAGATTACCCCCTACATACAAACTTACAAACAAACTACCTCTTTATAAGTAATACAAATTAGTATAGACTAAGTGAACTTTTTTTAATGCGTGCAAAGTGTATACCACTTGTCATGCCTACTTCCTCCTGCCTCATTGTCATGATTCAAGGTGATAGGTCATTGTATTTCTTTGATTTGAGCAAGGAACTCAAACTCCAACGAACCTAAGATCCTACAAGGGCCTTTTTAGCCGATTTCAAAAAGGAGGAGGTTATCAATTCGTCGGAACCTTTTTTTTATTTTTTTTTTATGTATGTTCCCCGATTACTCGAAGATGGCTGCACCGATTTGGATTGTTTTTGTTTTATTCGAGAGGGTATACATCACAGTTGGTCCCATATAAAATTGATTAACTTTGCTTTTTGGTAGTTTTTGAGTTAGCTTCAATAATACGTATTTTTTCCCCACTTTTATATGGATGATGTTCTAGTTTGTTTTACAGGTAGTGGTATTAGAATTTGTGTGGGGTAGGTACCACAACTAAAAAGTGAAAAATAAAAACTTTTTTACAAAAAAATACAACCGACTTCCAAAAACAACTACAAAGTGAAAAATAACTTTAATTTCGGAAGTCGGTGGCAAAAAACGAAAATACATTTAACTAGACACCGACTTCCGAAATTAAAGTTATTTTTCACTTTGTAGTTGTTTTTGGAAGTCGGTTGTATTTTTTTGTAAAAAAGGTTTTTATAGATGACTTTGAAAATATCTAAGACTAGCGAGCCGCCCCGGCTTCGCACGAGTAGCCCGATCGCTACCCATGCGAAGCCGGGATCACCGCAACACGATTCACAGGATCACCCACTGGGCTAATCTGAAGATTACCTGAAAATTTCATAAAAATCTCTCCAGCTTTTTTGGAGTCCATAGGGAACATACATACAAGTACACACGTCGATTTAGTAAGCCAAATCAACGTCTAAGCGCTTAACAAAACATCTTCTGTTGGATTGGAACATAAAAAGCATCATATAAAAGCGAAAGTTTGTATGTTTGTTACTTCTTCAGGCTCAAACGGCTGGAGCAATTTTGGTAAAATTTGGTACTTACACATTAGGCTACTTTTTATCCAAGTTTTACGTTCCCGCGGGATAATTTTCGACTGCCACGCGGGTGAAGCCGCTGGCAAAGCTAGTGACTATGGAGGTATTACACTGTAAAATATCTAGGATCCTATCTCTTATCGTAAACATATGATCTCTAGAATCATAAAAGTGTATTACATTGTCATAGTGCTTTGATCTTATTTTTTGTCATGATGTGGTTGCAATGGAGGACGAGTCGGTTGTGTGTACTATTATTGCTTTGGCAGTGTGTATATGTTATTATTAAAAAAAACCGGCCAAGTGTGTGTCGGATCACGCTAAATGAAGGGTTCCGTAAACTACCGTGCGCATTTAATTAACATTTAAAGCAACGTTTGGCGTTAGTGTCAAAGCAGTAAGACAAAGACAAAGACATTTATTCGTCGGATATGGTAGCAACAAAGTTGGTATATAAAATAATTGTGTTCAGGACACATCCGCCGCTAGGAGCGGCATACGAATATTTACAATAATATGTGCACGTGGGCATAAAACCCAACTTATAAACTACATACCTAACAATTACAACAATTACAGCTAATTATTATTTAATTTTAAAGTACATAAATCTTACGTGATGCACAGAAAGAGCACCGTTCCATCGCAATGAGAAAAATGATTAAATCTCCTCCCGCCAATGATGTATAATACGTCATTGCCTCCCGCACTCTAAATTAAACCCGTTTGGTGTTGGTAGTATGTAATATAAAAAGCATAAGAGGATCGATTTTAAGAATTGTTTATAAAGGTGGTTACAGATAAACAGTGCGGTTTGCAGCGTTTTTAGGGTTCCCTTAGATATACGGAACCCTTATCAGTCAGTTTGTCAAGACCCTTTTTCTCAGGAATGCGTGGAGGTATCAAGTTGAAATTAATATAAAATACTTAGATCTATGGTTTCTTGGAGCTCTATAAAAATCAAGCTTCTAAGTAAACGCAATAAAAAAATACGGTCATTTATGCGACTTCTACACGGTAAAAGAAGACAATTGGTTCAGGGTACGCGCTGGATAACCAAACAATCATTAAAGTGAACAATTTATGGGACTAGGGCATTATCCAGGACAGCAAACTCATATTCGAAATGCATATTGATGTAATCGTACAGCGTCCAAGTCCCTAGGTTTCTTGCTTCAGCTCTCTAAAACCACTTAAAGTAATATACTGTTCATACGTACGCAGCCACCTTGAATACGTATCTCAAGTGTGGAACCCAAAATTTGACGTGTATAAGTCAAGAATAGAAAGCATTCAGAAAAAGTTTTTAAGATACTTAGATTCTAGGACAAAGCAATGCTCAACGGATTGCACTCATCGTTGCAAAATATACCATTTTCTACCATTGGAAAACAGTCGCCATGTTATTGAAATTACTTTTCTGTTAAATATTGCCAATAGTTCCATCGATTGTTCCCAACTTCTGTCCAAAATATCACTCCGAACCCATCACGTAGGCTTCAGGCAGCGGCCACTTCTTCACATTCCATTCGCATCAACCAACTACCGACGGAATGCCTTCTTCTTACGTAGTGCAGCAAGCTTCAATAACATTCCCTCTCATTTAGATGTTGATCTATTTAGAACCGGCTCTAGCACACTAAGACGAATTATAAACAGAGAATACTTTGTTATAGACCGGAATGAGCAGCATTATTCATCATTAATTAAGATGTGTTTATAAGAGTGATGAATATGTCGAGTCCGGTCAATAGTACGGACGCGTAACGAATCGCAAGCACGCCACTGGCGACATCACGTGAGGTGCCCACGCCTACAGCGCGCTTCTACAGAGTCGTGATGTTTTAACCTGATGGCGAGAAGAACGGTCTAGTGTCGGATCGCATCGGGCCAACATCGGGGTTACTACGCCACGGAACTGCATTCGATTCGTTGTGCTTAGTGATTGTGTTAGATTGTGATTTTAAACACCGTGTATCGCACCCAGTGTGTTTTCATTGCACGAAACCCATATTCTGCCCACATGCCTGTCTAAATCTAACTGAGTAAATCATGACGTCCCGACAAATATATATGTTGATGGATAGAGAGGTAGATGAAGGCCAAAGAAAAGATGGATGGATTGTGTGAGGAATTATATGAAAGAGAAGGGAGTGAATGATAGCGTGACGGTTGACAGGGGAGAATGGAAGAAGAAAACGTGTTGCGCCGACCCCATGAATGGGATAATGGTAGGAAGATGATGAATTAAGATGTGAATAACATTACATTTTTTGGTTTTTTTAGCAAAATATATTTTCACGATTATTAGTTACTAATAATAAAGATCTTTTTATGTTTTGTTTTAGAGAAGAATATGTTTTGTTTTGTTTAGGGCTGATTGTTCAATAGGTTAATAACCTGAAGGATAAATGTGACAGTTTGACATATTTTCCATACAAAAGCTGTCAAACCGCCATATTTATTCCTGTGATAAAAAACAATCAGCCCTTAGAAGAATTTGTTGAGTTAAGAACATTTAGGAGATTTTATTTTTAATTTTAATTTTTGTATGTTCTATTTTTTATTTTATTTAGGTACGCACGGCTACAGATCAAGCATAAGCATATTTCCAGTATAAGCTGATCTCGAATTGTATAGGATTTCCTTACAATGAGAACACAGTCCAGTCCAGTTTCCTTACAGTGTAAACTTGAAAGGTATAACTTGATGTGTAGCTGTGTGTACATAGTTTTTAATTTGATAAAGCTTTTAAATGGCAATTGTAAGCGATATTGTACATAGCTTACCTTTACAGATATTAGACTGTAAGCTTTCCGAAGAATAAATAAATAAAAAATAAAAAAATATTTTGATACTCGCAAGTAAATCAACCGTAAGGTACCAGCAGGTCAAGCCACCCGAAACTGTCAAATTTTCCCAATCAACCTTGAACCTAATGCTCAAGCGATAAAGATGGAAATTGGATAGATTATAGTAGCTTGATGTGCTGGCGTCTGTACTTATCGTTGATCTACAATCATGAAATTTGGCAAGAAGTAAGAGGTCTTACAGCACAAGTAAAGGAGAAAGTCCAACAATATTTAATTTGTAATTTTATCACTATTTTTCGGTATTACAAACTTTTTGCTGTTGCAGAATTGACCGTGACGTATATCAATGTGTGGGAGAACATGTTTTTAAAGTACAATGTTATG
The DNA here is from genome assembly GCA_946251885.1 of Cosmia pyralina. Taxonomy (NCBI): domain Eukaryota; kingdom Metazoa; phylum Arthropoda; class Insecta; order Lepidoptera; family Noctuidae; genus Cosmia; species Cosmia pyralina. Next base: position 25,548,629 of record OX276351.1, read on the forward strand.
TTTGTTTTTGGGATAAATTCTTTTCAACTGCGGAACCCTTCATTGTACATGATCACGATGATGATCTTCATTGTCACTTGACTGGTTTTTTTTTCTGGCAATACTAAGTAGACGTGTACCTAGGAGTGGAACTCCTTTCCAGAGTCTGTGAAATAAAACTGATACCTCTATAAGTGATTAACTTTATGAAAATATTGTCCTCTTCAATAAGCTACTTATGTGCATTTGAACTTGATTTGAACCCGCGACCTCTCGACCGGCCAATGCCAATGTGCTATTGTGACTTTTATATTTTGTTCAGGCACAATATAAAATGGAGGGTCCATTGTGCCTACTGCCAAAGCGCTATTCTTTGGTAAAGATTCAATAAAATTGGAACATGTTTCAGCATCGAAGTCTGGATATAATTAGGTTTTAGATTTAAAATAAAAATTATTTATTCAGAATTAAAATTAATGGACTTATGTAACAACTTATACCTCATTAATTAATAAAATAATAAAATAAAAGTATAATATCCTAACTTAGTTATAACTATTAACATGATCGGAATGCTGGGCCGTGAAGAAGACGGATGAATAAAGATTGCATGCAGCGGAGATGAGAATGTTGAGATGGATGTGTGGAGTGACGAGAATGGATAAAGTAGGTAAGAAATGAATAAGGAGAAGTTTGAAAGCAGCGCCAGTGACAGAAAAGTTGAAAGGAAATTGCTTGGCTTGGTATGGGCCTGTGATGCGGAGGGGGGAAACACAATAAATATTATTAGATAGAGAGGGAGAGGAAGGCTACAGAAAAGAGGGATGGATTGTGTGAGGAAAGATATGAAAGAGAAGGGAGTGAATGATAGCGTGACGTTGACAGGGGAGAATGGAAAGAGGAAACGTGTTACGCCGAACCCAAATAACATGAGACAAGGGCAGGAAGTTGATGATGAAACCAGGGATCGGAACCGGTTTTGATATACCGGTTAATACTGTTCATAAAACCGTTATAATTCCGTTCATCTATAAACCGGTTAATTACAAAAACGGTTTCGATTCTAAAATTGGAAAATTCGGAAAATTCTATAATTTTAAAACTCACGCTAACCGATAATAAAACCTGAATAAACCGGTTTTACTCAGGCGCACGCCCGCCGCTGCCGTTTGTCACATTCTATCGCGCTTACTTATTTGTGTTTTCTTTCGTCATTCGCCGCAGAGAGAATTCAGTTCACGTTTTTTGTACACGTGCCGTGCGGTCGCTGCGCTACTTGATTTAATTTCACAGTACGAATTAAGGCTAGGTTGTTCGGGCCTGTAGGTCTTTAATTTAATTTAATTATGCTTTATTTCAGGCATCTAAGGCCCATACAATATAATACATAATTATAAGTGTAAAAACAATAAGTATAAACTAGTACAAATTTTATACAACAAACTTAAAAACTACTGCACACGAAGTGACGGCGTCGTGTTACGCTGCGAGGTGTCGCGTCGCTGGCCGCGGAAACGCTACCTTCGGCTTCCTCCAAATGCAGGGCGACGTGTTTATTTACGATACGCCGCCGATCATTTCGCGGAAAATCCATGCCACAGTATAAAATATTTGCAGTTAATAACTGAATAAATTTTTCTTAGGTCGATTTTTTCCCTTAGGTTTACATTATTTATGGTTTCTTCGATGTAGTGAACTAAGATTATTATTTAAAATGTCGTAAATGTGTTTTCACATTATCAGATAGCGATACCGGTTACCAAAACCTAAACCACAATCTTTTCTGGTACAGGGTCAATGATCTAAACCGGTTAATAAAATTAACCGGTTTCCGATCCCTGGATGAAACTAAAACTTAGCGTCGAAGGCTGGCGGTATTGCCAAACAGTTTTCTGTAACATACCAAATGATAAATGATTTTATTCCTGTAAGTAGGTTTGTACAAATAATTTTACACGTTAATCATATTTTTAAAAACTAGATGAGTTTACTACCGGTTTTTGAATTGAGAATTTTAATTTGAGAACTTGTCAAATTATATTTTATCATTAGGGTGAAAGACGTGAAGTACCAAATTTATTTGCAAAAAACCTAAGAATTTTAAAATAATTTTAAAATTCGCGGGCTTACATTGAAGGAATCACCTTAAGTAATGCTAAAGTGGAGTGTCTTCTCAATTTTTTACGAGGACAACATGGGGCCAAGGATGGTGTCATCAACTTATGGAAACAATGGAATAATCCAAAAAGAACAAGTTAGATTTTGAGAATTGATTGTAAAAGCGTTCGTAATGTTTTTATTGTCATACCTTCATGAGAAGGTACTATTGAGTTGCGTGTACTTTTAACGATTATAATATTTTAAAGCCCGACTGCATCAACGAATCTCATGTGGATAAAAAAATAAGAAAATTGAGAGAAACTTTAGACTTTATTATAATTACTAGCTGCGCCCCGCGGTTTCACCCGCGCATACTGGGATAAAAAGTAGCTTATGTGTTAATTCAGGGTATAAGCTATCTACATACAAAATTTTATCCAAGTTGGTCGAGCCGTTTGAGCGTGAAGAAGTAACAAATATACAAACACACACACACTCACTCACTCACAAACAAACTTTCACCTTTATAAGTGTGATGTCTCATAATGTCTGAAATTCTGATATTCAACGCGAATTAGTTACAACCGTATTTTCAATAACATAATTTACCCATAATACTAGGTTGTATTATTCTATTGGGAGTAGCACGTCTCAAATACATAGAAAGTCACTTGATGTAAGAAGTATTCTCAGAAACCACTTGACCGATTTTGATCAATTATTCTCTCGCAAAAAACTTAACTTGTTTTGTTGGTATACATAACTTTCAGATGACTTCTTTACTACGCCGACTTCCAAAATTAAAGTTATTTTTCGCTATGTAATGTTTTTTGGAAGTCTTTTGTTTTTTTTTTTTGTAAAAAAGCTTTTTTTTATCACCATCCTGTCTTATCAATGCAGCAGGCAGGCAGTAAGTCAGTAGCAACATAAAGAAGGCTATTTATAAAATTAGTTAGTACGAGAAAGCGCGGGCTATAAATAGACGAATCTCTTTTATTCTAAGCGCTGGAGAGCATTGCCCGACTGCCAGGGCCGTGGTCAGGTCCCATTAGGATGTATGAGCTGATATTTAGTGGCTTTTTAGAGAAGATGCCTGACGATATTCTCGTTACTATCTTGGGTCTACTTAATAAAACCGTCAGGTGACAGGCGACAATCCGAAAATGTTATAAGTCATCATCAGCTAGCAGTCCACAGCTGGACATAAGACTCTCCTATTGCACGCCATTCAACTCAATTCTCGGCAACTCTCATCTAGCAGCTACCAGCCTCTCTGTGTTTTTGGAATAAATTCTTTTCAACTACCTAGGTACTGAACCCATGATTGTGCGTGGTCCGACACGCACTTGGCCGGTATTTGACAAATAAGTTTTTTGTGGGTATGTCCGTGGCATCACACAGGCCCTATCAGAATACCAGCGTTGCGGTATTCATTTTTTAAATATCGCAGCTTTATGCTGAGATGGGAGCCTTTTTGGCCTCGCACAGGTCTCTTTTTTTTAGTCTGAATTTTTATTTAATTTAATTTCTTTTTTTTTTGTTTTATAATGTTTATTTTGTTACTTTTATATGATCCTTTTTAACTGTATTTCCTGTGCGTGTCCCAAATAAAATATTTTTCTTTCTTTCTTTGTCAGTTGTTGCATTATTGTTGTTGTCTTTTGTAAATAGGGCCCTGGCATTTAATTAATGCTACCTAGCTGCAAAGGGTAATATGCCTAAGCGTTCAATATAATAACGCCTTCAGAGCGCTGCCTGATGGGGATGCCGCGACACTGTAGTGCTTCGGGCATGTTTGCTGAAGCTAGTGTCGACCGCTTTTATGCAACGATGCATAAGCGCAGCGCGTCTTTGGTGCGCAAGTTGCGCAGTAGCCCCAACAACGTGCTGATGATTATAGCGGACAGGCTTACACACACGACGCTGCAGTGACTTGCACGTCATCTACAGTCGTCGGTCTCTCAGGAGCCCATACTACCTCAGCTTTTTATCTCGCTCGCACGATACTGCTCGCGGACTGAGTGCGGTGCTGGGCGCCGATGGTTTAGGTAATTGCTTTTTACGGCGAAAATAATGATTATTTCAAAAAAAAAAAAACATAAGATCTACTTTATAGTTAGTTCAGTTAGTATGCAAAGTTTCATGATCTAGAAGTATTTTTTGTTTACCAACGGTTTATTGTTCGGTTTGGAATTTTTTTTGTATCGAGAAAATTTTATGGAATCGTATTTTCGTGAAACATAGTACTTAACTGAACTGAAATAAATATATGGCAAAGTTGAGAATTAATTCCTCAACTTTGCCGTATGTTTATTTCTTAAATAATGCTGTAATATTTTCGACATAACGGAGGATCATGCTAAGCCATTTGAGGTAGTATAAGTTCTTAAGTAAGTGTTGACAGTACAGTGGTTTTTATTATATTTAGTATTCTATTGTAATGCTAAGTGTAAGTGTGTGCTGCTGTGTGTGTAATGTAATATGAGTCATGTAACTTGATTGAATAAATTAATCATAATAGCTATTTATTCGGCAGGTTATTCCGGGGTTGAGGCGCATGAATTGATTAGCAGGCTAAGCATGGAGCCGTGGTTGCCCCAGTCAGTTTTGAATTGGTGACATGTTATAGAGACCAAAATCCTGCTTCCAACCGCGATTGTAAAAGGAATTTCTGTTGACAGTCGTTGTGGGCAGTCAAAAACGTGGAAGTCTGGCAGATGATCGGTATAGCCAAGTGGATAAGGAAGGAGATCAACTATTGCTGCTAATGCTGCAGTTTTGTGACATTTGAGGCTGGAGGTTTGAGACGAAACTTTTGAGGCTGGCTAGAACGAGACTAGTTCTTTCCATATTGAAAAGATAAGTAAATAAGGCCATCCTTATTTACTAGTTCTTTTTTTCTTATCAAGTAAAACAAAACAAGGGCCCTGCTACCAATAGCAGGGCCAACAGCCCTGGTTATATTTTACTTAAGACGCAGATGTATGGCAATGGCCTGCACCCTAATTGCGTAACACATTATCAATCTGAGTTGGTTTCATTTTGACAGTTCAACAACATTCATTGCATTATTTACGTTGTCGAGCAGACAAATTTTTCGAACGTATAAAGCAATGGATTATCAATTTGTTTCAAAACGATACAAAATCCGATTGGTAATGCGTTACCCAATTAGGGTGCAGGAGTGGTTAAGTTGCGTGTTCGCGTCGTATATCCAGCCAGTAATAGGACTCTCCCATCAAGGAGCGCTGTCCCAAATTAGACTCATTATTAATTTACATACATAAAACAAAAGATATTTTAATAAAACACGTGTATAAGATAAATAATTAAATTATCTTTAAAATGATGAAGGTTTAATAAAAATACGCTTAATAGTTTTTGCGTGATTCTCAGTTTTTTTATCCGCGTTAGACATAACTTTACAAATTAATTACACATGTAAACATAATCTAAAATATTCATATATTAAGTTATTAAAAAAATGCTTTAATATAACATATATTTTTTACAAATCATTATCACTGTTCGTTTAGACGCGAGCTACAATTTAAAATCATTAAAAGTCGGTTATCGTCGCTTTAAGCATCAACACACGCAGAAGATTTTTCTTTATTCATTGTTGACCTCCACTCGTAATCAATTCAAATCAATGCTGAGTACTCTTGTAGCCATCAAGGGTGGAAAGTCCAGCTTTCAGCTACTTAAAGCGGCTACACGTTGAGTACTAACACGTATGCACAGACAAGAGGTAAAAGTTTAGATGTGTACAGACACAGATCAGACTCATTCATATTTATCGATTTAGAAGGGAAAGGATGAGTGAATAGTGAGGAAGTTTCTATTGTGTGATTGTTTTAGTTTTCTATTATAGTAGGCTAACAGGTTAGGGCGAGTAGTGCTGCCAAGTAGTGCCAATCAATCTACCTAGCCTTTTCCCAACTATGTTGGGGTCGGCTTCCAGTCTAACCGAATGCAGCTGAATACCAGTATTTTACATGGAGCGACTGCTTATCTGACCTCCATAACCTAGTAACTGGGTAATACGATACTATACCCCTTGGTAAGACTGGTAGTCAGACTTTCGGGCTTCCGACGACCCGTAACGACTGTCAAAGATCCACGTATGACAGCCGGGACCAACGCTTAACGTGCTTTCCGAGGCATGGAGGAGTCTCGGTATGTAAAGATGGTCACCCATCCACGGACCAACCCTGCCAAGCGCAGCTTAACCTGATGGATCGACCCGTGCGGCTGTTTATTACTTATTACTTAGCCACGAGCTTCACCATTGAGAAAAAAAACATAAGTCTGGAGATATGGAAATGAGGCAAAAAAATTCTACCTCATCTGACTAAAAATCTGAGCATAGGAAATTTCAAAATGTGCCATAATACGAGTATCTCCAGACTTATTATTTTCTTATCAATGGTGGCGCTAGTTGGCAGCACTACTCGCCTTAGTATGGTACACCAAGGATACTACAGACGCCTGAATGTGTAAACTCTACCTGTATTTTCAGTATTTTTCAGTATATTCTTTAATTCGGTGGCTGAAATGTGTACAGGACGGTTCTTTTTAACCGACTTCAGAAAGGAGGAGGTTCTCAATTCGTCGGAACCTTTTTTTTTTTTTTTTATGTATGTTCACCGTTTACTCGAAGATAGCTAGACCGATTTGGATTTTTTTTTGTTCTATTCGAGAGGGTATACATCACAGTTGGTCCCACATAAAATTGATTAACTTTGCTTTGATAGTTTTTGAGTTAGCTTCATTATTAAATATTTATTCCCCAGTTTTATATGGATGATGTTCTAGTTTGTTTTGCAGGTAGTGGTATTAGAATTTGTGCGGGGTAGGTACCACAACTAAAAAGTGAAAAATAAAAACTTTTTTACAAAAAAATACAACCGACTTCCAAAAACAACACTACAAAGTGAAAAATAACTTTGATTTCGGAAGTCGGTGGCAAAAAACGAAAATACATTTAACTAGACACCGACTTCCGAAATTAAAGTTATTTTTCACTTTGTAGTGTTGTTTTTGGAAGTCGGTTGTATTTTTTGTAAAAAAGTTTTTAATTACACTAAGAAAATTACCTACATACATAAACTCACGCCTCATGGGGGTAGGCAGAAACTACAGAACGCCAGCTGCTACGACCATACATACTCCTTTTGCCTCGTTTACGTTCGTACATCTGGTCATACACGCACGCCGGTTGCGAGTACTACGCACCTGACCTTTCTGAAATTAACAATAAGGTATGTCTTCCTAGGGCATCCACTCCCGTCGTTTCAACTCACATCTGCCCTTGTAAAAACCTTTTGTTAGTCGCCATTCCTTCACCCTCTCAATATGACTTCTTTTCAACCACACCGTTGCCTTATCACATCATTCCTCAGCCTATCATTCATAGTCACACCACACATGCTTGCATATTCGCAGCATTTATTCTACTTTCATGCTTCTTTTGCCACACCCAACAATCACTTCCAAACATAAGCGAAGGCACCAGCACACCATTGCGCACTTTTCTCAACGATGTTGGGGTCGGCTTCCAGTCTAACCGGATGCAGCTGAATACCAGTATTTTACATGGAGCAACTGCGTATCTGGCCTCTACAACCCAGTTATTGGGTAATACGATACCTACCCCTTGGTAAGACTGGTTGTTTGACTTTCAGGCTTCTGACGATCCGTAACGACTGTCAAAGATCCACGAATTACAGCCGGGACCAACGGCTTAACGTGCTTTCCGAGGCCTGGAGGAGTCTCGGTATGTAAAGATGGTCACCCATCCACGGATCAACCCCGGCAAGCGTAGCTTAACCTGATGGATCGACCCGTGCGGCTATTACTACTAGTTATCTACAAAATTATAAAAATATCGCTTCAAATGATTAAACTAGCCAATTGTATAAAATTTTAATACCGTGATATATAATATATAGATATAAGACTTTAGCTTAGCACTTAAGTCTTATTAAAAGCTTGACTTATTTCCTTAAACCTTAGCTTCCCTGAACTCCTGCCGACGGCCCTGCTTCACCATCAGTCCTCTAAGGAATGCAGCCGAGGACCAGTCCTAACTTATAGCCCCGGCGTCCTCACGTACAGTTTGTATTTATTGCCCTACCAGGACTATGTTTACAGCTAAGTATTATGAATGTCGTTACTTACATAATATGGTCGTAAGTGTTACAATGGATAGGGAGACGGGAGGTTATGTAAAAAGAATGTAACAGATGCTGAGTGATTTGTTTTGTATGAATTTGAAACATAAATGAATACTATTCATTACATACACGTGTCAATAAATTTCTTATACCAAGGAGACTATTTTAGAAGGGAATTATTGTACTTGGCACAGTGTACGGTCAGCAACAGAAGTCGGTTAACACTTGGCAGTGTGGCTTTTAGACATCATCTAAATTAACACAAAATGATTCGATAAACTGCTTTTTTTTGTTAACTAGTTTTTAAAATAATTAGTTCTTAAAATTTTAAGTACTGGTTTGATTTGAATTAAATACATATAAGATTGAAAACTGCAAGTGTTAATCGAATTTTGTGGCTGACTACATCGAAATAAACTATTATTCATACTCATCATCTGCCTAGCCTTTGCCCAACTATGTTGGGGTCGGCTTCCAGTATAACCGGATGCAGCTAAATACCAGTATTTTACATGAAGCTACTGCCTATTTGACCTCCACACCCCAGTGTCTGCTACACTTGCCGCGATTGGTCCGCGGATGAGTAACCATTTTAAGCCGTTGATCCCGGCTGTCATTCGTGGATCTTTGACAGTCGTTACGGGTCGTCAAAAGCCCGAAAGTCTGACAACCAGTCTTACCAAGGGGTATCGTATTACCCAGTTACTGGGTTGTAGAGGTCAGATAGGCAGTAGCTGCATGTAAAATACTGGTATTCAGCTGCATCCGGTTACACTTGAAGCCGACCTCAATGTGGTTGGGAAAAGGCAAGGTAGCCGGGATGATGATGAGTAGTTTACTAGAGTAGGAAGGTAAATGAAACTTTGTGAAATTAGCTTGTATGATTCGATTCCATGATGGAGACATTTGACTGTACGGTAGGCATGCGTGCTGCCGCATGCTGACTGGCTCATATTTTTATTTACCATGACATATTTATTTTTGAAATTTTGAAAAAGAAGCTTTATTTGCTTTGGTTCAATTCACTTCGCTATTATTTTTAGCCGACAAAAAACGGAGGAGGTTCTCAAGTCGACACGTATATCTTTTTTATGTATAACTTTTTACAGAGTTGCCTGATTTGAAAGATTCTTATTTTATTCGGGAGGATATACCTAGAAATTGGTCCCATGTAAAATTTATTAACTTTGCTAGGGTAGTTTTTGAGTTAGCTTCAATAATACGTATTTTTTTCCCACTTTTTATGTGGATGATGTTCTAATTTCTTTTGCAGGTGGTGGTGTTCGAATTTGTGTGGGGTAGTACCACAAATTAATAAAAAGTGAAAAATAAAACCTTTTTAACAAAAAATAATAACAGACTTCCAAAAAAAACTCTACAAAGTGAAAAATAACTTTAACTTCGGAAGTCGGTGGCAAAACACGAAATTACAAAATCAAAGACACCGAGTTCCGAAATTAAAGTTATTTTTCACTTTGTAGAGTTTTTTTGGAAGTCAGTTGTTATTTTTTGTAAAAAACTTTTTTTCATAACTAAATTATCAGACGGCCTAGACAAATGGCATTCACTTCGGAGCGATTCTAATAGGTCTTTACCTATGAAATTGCCGTTTTGTATGAAAAAATTTAAACGAATTTTTTTCATGCATTTTTTATTTGTATTAATCGAAGTAATCACCCATGCAATCAATGCATCTTTGCCAACGCAGTGGCAGTTTATTGATGCCCTTCTTAAAGAAATCAGCTGGACGGGAGGCAACAAATTCTTCAAAGGCATTTTGTACTGCCTCTCGGGTATTGAATTTTTTTCCCGCCAAGAAATTATCCAAATTCTGGAAAAAGTAGTAGTCTGTGGGCGCAAGGTCTGGTGAGTAGGGCGGATGACGGAGAGCTTCCAACCCCAGTTCTTGCAACTTGGAGACCGTCTGCTGTGCAGTATGAGGTCGCGCGTTGTCGTGCAGGAGCAGCGGAGACGAGCGATTGACCAATGCTGGTTGGAGATGTGCCAGCTTCTCCATCATTGTGTTCAGTTCTTCACAGTACACATCTGAAGTAATGCACACCCCGTTTGGTAAGAAGCTGTGATGAATTACACCGGCGCTAGACCACCAAACAGTGACCATCACTTTTCTAGGGGTAAGTTTTCGTTTAGGGCATTGTTTAGGTGCTGAACCAGGATCCAACCAACTTGCTGAGCGCTTGCGGTTATCAATCAGAATCCATTTTTCATTGCAGGTAACAATGCGGTTCAAAATTCCTTCATTTGTGTGTCTGTTGAGCAGTGCAAGGCACGTCTCGACGCGTACTTCGCGCTGGCGATCATTGAGTTCGTGGGGCACCCATTTGTCAAGCTTTTTTACCTTGCCAATTTGACGCAAATGGATCAATATTGTTTTGACGCTAACGTCGAAAGCTGCTGCTAATTCAGCCGTAGATTGTCTATCATCAGCTTCCACAATCGCCTTTAATTCGTCATTGTCGACCAAAGTCTATGGACGACCGCGAGGTTCATTTTTCAGGTCGAAATTTCCAGAATGGAAGCGAGCAAACCAATAACAAGTGGTGCGTTGGTTTGTAGTGTTAGCTCCGTAAACGTCGTTGATGTTGCGTGCCGCTTGTGCCGCGTTGCTGCCACGACGGTACTCATATTCCATAATTACTCGAATTTTTAACGTATCCATGATGACGAAAAAGATTGAAATGCGATGAAAATGTAACACTAATTAATAAACAAATGACTACTTTTGGAAAAAAAAAATCCATGTTTTTAAAATAAAATTAATTTGAAATTAGAATTCTTAGCCAAACAAAAATTATTTTGATTTGAAATGACCAGTACTGCAGAACGGCAATTTCATAGGTAAAGACCGAATATTTCTACAAGCGCTACAGCTTCAAAGTGACATTGACATGATCACGTGACATTTCGGTAGTTTATGTCAACCCCATACCTTTTTTGCCTTTTTTCTTAGCGTCATCGCTAATCGAATGTTACTTTGGCTAGTCTAGGCCCTCAGGATACTCCTCAGACTAAATAAAAACGGTTTTTTATTTAGTCTGGGTTAGTCGACGTAAAAATATCGCGGCGATTTTATTTCGCGCACTGGATTCTCAACGCTCTGCTTAGCGCCGAGAGTTGAAAATCCAACAGTGTGTTTTATCGACGCGCTAGAATGCACTCTGTTGTTGTTAAGTTGGATTCTCAACCCTCGGCTCAACAACGAGAGTTGAAAATCCAGTGCGCGATAAAATCCAGCCGCGATATTTTTACGTCCATACATCAAACAGTCGTCCGACGAAGCCCGAGCTGCATACGAAGTTCGCCGAAATACGTAAGCAGCTCGGGCTGTCGTCGGACGACTGTATGATGTAGACTGTGATAATATTATGCGCTCGCAACCCGGAAATGTACGTCAGCTATCAATGGATTTTATTTTAAAATACTATTACTTTGTACCATCGATGAAAAAAGTGTTAAAAGCATTCATTAATTTATTTAGATAATACCTAACTTAAAAATGTAGAAAGAAATTTACTAAGTAACAAAACTTTTAGAATCAATTTTATAAGACGTTTTGTTACATCTATTTCTTAAAACAATAACCAAACAAACCTTCTAATTTTCTAAAACAATCGAAATAGTACGTTGCTACATATGAGTATTTCAATATTACTTTCACCTAATCCTACTAAAGTAAACATCTTAATGCTCCCAGCATTAGGATGTTTTACTCCTCCGTGACTCAGAAAGCACGTTAAGCCGTTGGTCCCGGCTGTCATTCGTGGATTTTTGACGTCGTCGTTCTAAATATAGAAGACAGGCTTCCAAAATATCTAGAAACAGCAGGAAAAAAGAGGATTAGGTTTTTTACCGGAATCGCAGAGCCGTCTGAATATAACCTAAGTCCAAATCGATTAAACATAACCGTATGTACCTAACCGTGCGTTCAGTTTTTGGGCACGGAACACAAACACATACGTACATGTCAAATTGGTTTGCTCTTACTTTTGCTTCTGCGAATACCGCCGACTGAGTACAGTTACACGCAAAATGAAATGATATATTGTTGAAATAAAAAGCTTTTTATTAAAAGAAGCGTTTGTATTAATCTTTATTGATGTAAGGAGGACGTGAAAGGAAGGTATTGAAAGGATGAATTATTGCTGTATTTAAGGGTATTGGAAGATGAGGATTGAGGAAATAATAATTCAGGTATTGTTTAATGTATTGGTACTCACAATATCAAAAAGAGCGGGGCTAAAGACCAAATTATATTTTTAAATCTTTTTTTTTTTTACTTCTTTTTTTTATCATTACTTATATTATTATTATTTTTTATTGGTGCATAGCCAAGCCCATGGCCGATATTTCTAGTCAACTCTAGATAATATATAAACGGCAAAATTACACCATTGAGACGAAGTTAGTAGAGCATTATTATACATGAAAGGATAAGATCTGACACGACGAAATATTCAAGGAGCTATTAAATATAATTAAAGAAGTTAAAATCTAATATAATGTTTGTACTTAAACACCGAAAAGCTAGTACCTTATCACAATATAATTTAATAACTGCAAAGTAAAGGAATTTTATACTAACATCCAAGAACAAAGCACTTACCTAGATTACTAACGAAGTATTAGATAACGTTGTTTACGCCGCAAGTCAGGCAACTCAAACAGATAATTAGCTTTCTTGTAACTATGACAACTTTTTTTCGTACATACGTAAGGTATTTTTAAGCTGTTGTCATGTTCCTATTTTTTGCTTGTTGTGCATTTATTTACAAAGGCAGCACTCGATCAAATAACATAATTATGTTATAAAGTAGCATGGTATATATATAGTAGGTATGTTAATTTTAATCACTGCATCAAATAATCTTAAAAGATTTTTGAGAAATCAGGAGATAATATGACCAGTAGAGGGTCATCGGTAAATTAATTAGAGACAGAGTTTAGTAAAATCCGTAAATCCCTTTTTTTTCTGGAGAACCAAGTATTTTAAATTAGTACCGACTCCTATCTACATTACATTACTCTCTCCACATGGTTCTATTACAGCTTTTAAACTATTTCCCATTTCACTTATCTTCAGTCCCAATAAAAATTCAGCTCCAAAAATAATCATCACAGTTGTCCTGTTATTCAATAATTACACAAACCACTTGTGTGCGCGACAGTCCAAGTTCAAAGTCAAGGCGTGCCTCGCACGTTATTGCATGCTCGATTCTTGATTTACGATGCGACTGTACATATAGTTTGTTTATACTTGTGTACGCGATCGTACCTATGTATGTATGAAAGTGGGATGGAATTTTATCGTCGAGTTCACGGTAACTTGTGTATGGTAGGTGGGCAGATTAGGAGGGTCTTGCAAGGCACAGGCGTGACGCGACGACGCTTCTGGTAAAACAATATCCATGAAGTCGCGTCGCGTCGCGCGTATTTGCGGGAGCCTTTACACATGATGTATTGAGACCACAAGCAGTCAACACCACAGTCAGCACCCAGGATCATCACTCTTGGTCGTTTATGAGTGTTATAAATGGAAAAATGAAATGGAGCAACCAGCGCATTCTGCGGCGTGGGAGTCGGTACTGTCGCGGAGCGGAATGCGGGAATATTGTCATTTTCTGTATATTTTATTTAAACCTATAGATTTAACTTTATATTTTATTTATTTTTTAGTTGCATATTATTTATTACATGCTGCACCGGTCGATGTCATCGCGTCAACGCCGGCTATCGCTGAAAACCAGCGCTGGGGCTCCGTTTCGCATGGGGTCGCGGCATTATGCTGAGCGGTAGCCGTTTTGCATAGATGTGACGCATATTTTCCCCAAAACTTGCTTTTTACATTGTTTATTTTATTTTGTTGTCCTTTGCGTCATGTTTACCGCAAATAAACGTATTTTCTTTCTTCTTCTTCTTTCAGTTTTTAACTTCAGGGTACAAAAGTCAACATAAGTAGGTACTAATGTTATTGTATACCAATCCGTGACTGATGAGCATAGAAACGTACCTTCACACTACGCTGTTAGTAGTTGACATAGTGCAGGAAATAACTACTGATACCGTCTGTGGATTTAGAACACGTAAGAAAACTTTTTTTCGAGAGCATTGGTGGCCCAGTGGTAACGGCCCCGTCTTACCAATTGTAATTGTAATTGGTCGTGGGTTCGAACCCAGGTAGGCGCTTAACTTTGTGGAAATAATTTCATCACCATTGCTCTCAAAACGGTGAAGGAAAACGTCGTGAGGAACCGGCATGTCCAAAAACCAAAAATTCGAAGACATGTGACATCTACCAACCAGCACTGGACCCGCGTGGTAGATTGCAGCGCACTCCCTCTCGAAGAGAGGAGGCCTGTGTCCCAGCAGTGGGAACATTATAGGCTGATTATGTAAGAAAACTTTTCCAAAACGAGAACAAACTGCAAATGCCGAATGATCGTCATAATTAAGCGTAAATAATGTCAATTTGCAGCTCAGTGTGTTACGAGAAAATTGGTCATTTCCCTCAGTTGTACTGACATACGACGGGAGATGGGAATCAGCTGATAGCTTGAAGACACTTAGGTACAATTTAGTGGAGAAGGATTCTGTTTTTGGCACAATCAGGAATTGTGACATGTTTGGCAAGTGTAGGGGTTTCTTCCCTGTACTACATCCGAGAATCCCGGTTTTATTCAGTTACGAGACCACGAAATGAATGATAGATCATTCTGGAACTTTTATTGGCAGTAAGTTGCGCTGCTCCTTCTGCCGTGGGTAGAACAAGCCTGCCGATGATGATGATGAATGATGTGTTATCTATAGAAATAAAAAGAGAAGTCCTGACTGACTGACTGACTCATCCACGCCCAGCCCAAACCCTTGGATCTAGAAATCTGAAATTTTGCACAGAGGTTCCCTTTATAATGTAGACAAGGAATAAGGAAGGATTTCCCAGTAGGACGTTTCCGTGGGATATTTTCCGACATCCACGCGGGCGAAGCCGCGGGCAAAAGCCAGTTTTATTATATACGTTACCGGCCAAACCCGATCTCAGGCCAAATTAGTTTGTCCTAGGCCAAACCGATTTATCCTACGCGTGATATGTTCTTTGGTAGTAACGCTCGCTTGGCTCGCGCGCGGTTGGTCATAGTTCTAACCTAACCCATTTGGTCGTGGTAACCGTTTGGCCTAGGATAAACTAGTTAGGTCTGAAATCGGGTTTGGCCGGTAACATTATACATTTATTAAGCATGCATACTAGCGATGCGCTCCGAAGAACTATTTCATTGAATTTACAAAGTTATCAAAACAGAACATCATTAGTTTTATTTAACAAAACACAATTAGATAATAGTGTAAAGTTACAGCTGTTCAATAGCAAAAAACGCTGATGCGTACAAAATTCACTTTCAGTGCTGTTTGGCGTAAAATCGCCAATTAGGCAATTTATTTTTACGATTTATAATACGCCTTATTGCTTTCGATTTAAAGTCCGCGTGCAAAGCAATTGTTACTTTGCTAAAAAGCATCAATTAGCGAATTTAAAACAATTTAGCAAAAAAAAGTGTTAATTGTGTCTTCCGTAGATACCTGGAAGTCTATCACGGACATACTGTTTTTCTTTTTCATTATTTCAGCTTCTAGAATTTAGAAGATCATCAGTTCAAAAGCAAAAAACCAGCCAAGTGCGTGTCGGACCACGCACAATGAAGGGTTCCGTAGTTAAGATGAATTTATCCCAAGAACAAAGTTTACATTGTAGTTGAAAAACATATTCTCCCATACATGTAAGTTTGTACTCACAATATTGATAGATTTACCATGTTATTTTAAGACCACAGACTTCTTATAAGTTTTTCTGTAATCTACAGGTAAAGATCAATTTTCTGTATTTTTTTCAAAATTTTAGGCTCAGTAGTTTTCGGAGATGAGGGGGGGAATGGTCAATTTTCGTCTATTTTCATAAATAACTTTAAAACAATTTATTTTAAAATTATAAAAAAAAATATGTATTTGAGACCCTCATAGTAAGAAGCCCTTTCATTTGATATGTCACACGGTGTAGTTTGCAAAACTTTTTTTTTTATTTTCTTATTTGTCCCCAAAAAGTGACCCCCATATTCAAATTTCATTTATTTACTTTACCCGTCCGTGTTTGGGTCACAGAAATACAAATGTGTACCAAATTTCAACTTAATCGGTCCATTCGATTCGGAGCAAATTGGCTGTGACAGACGGACAAACAGACAGACAGACATACAGACAGACATACGAGTGATCCTATAAGGGTTCCGTTTTTTCCTTTTGAGGTACGGAACCCTAAAAACAAAAAAAAACAGTGCAAAAGGACTTAAAAAATCTACTAAAATCCCGCCAAAAATTAATCAGAATAGAGAAATTGGAGAACTAGGTAAAATCAACTATACTCTGATTTTTAATTTGCTACACAAAAATATATCAAAAATATCGTGACTAAAATGATGAAATGAGAAAAAAAAATAGACTGCAGCTGTCATTTTGGGCTAGCAAATTAAAAATCAGAGTATAACTATACTAAATTGGATGGTAGTCCATGTACCCTAATCACTGCAAAGAACTATTTCATTAAGGTAAGCGTCCACTATTCTGCGCCGGCCGCAACGCACTAACGGCACGCAACGTATTTTGTTTTGCTCTGTTTGAATTCATGTAGCACTGCGTCCACTATCGGTACCGCCCGCATTTTAATTTCTTCATACAAACGGCGCGGACTAGTGGACGCTCACCTTTAGTAATCGTGATAGAACTTCTTGCAGACGGAAACTCGCGAGAAAAACGATCCAAAACCTTCCTGAGTTCAGTCATCGTGAAACATGAAACCACAAGTAAAAAATAGATATTCGTTGACACTAATCATTTCTATTTTCGTCCACAAATTATAATAAGTAATCATATTATTATAATTCGCAAATGTAATCATTGTTTCGTCTATTACAACCTAATTTCCCAGTCAAGTTTTGCCTGAACTACGAATCTCTTGTCATGTTTAAAGTGCTTATCATTGTTATTATTCCGTGGTTCATTTATAGAGTTTGGTAAAATTAGACGCGTCTTTTACAGGGTGTGCTTGAATAAGCAAAGGAACAGAATAGCATTTAATAGAATATACTTTACCGTATAGACGCCAGCACATCAAGCCACCCGAAACTGTCAAATTTTCCCAATCAACCTTGAACCTTATGCTATAGCGATAAAGATGAAAATCTATTAAAGAAATTTGACAGATTTTAGTAGCTTGCACAGCTCTTATATACATATAAAATAAAGTTGCTTTTCGTGTCTGTCTTTGTGGCCGCATTGTTGTTCTAAACTACGCAACGGATTTTGATGCGGTTTTCATTATCATTTAAAGAATTTATTCCGGAAAGTTTACATTAATATTCTTATCCTTCATGTTTCGTCAAGTCGTCAAAACCGTGCGAAGCAGGGCTCCCTTTATAATATTGCTTATTCTATGGTCATAATGGCGGTCTCATCACATTGATAGTGAAACCTTCCATACATCCTTTGCATGGACCGAACGAACTTAAAATAAACAAGAAGAATAAGGAGGGTTATCAATTTTCAGCTCTTTTTCGCACGCCGTCATCTTCATCAGCACACCAATTCGTTTGCTGTGTGGTGACCTCGTGGTCATTATTTCATAACCGATATTTATGAGAAACTACCCCGCGGTTTCACCCGCGTAGATCGAGATAAAAGTAGCCTATGTGTTAATCCAGGGTATAAGCTATTCACTTATGAAAATTCATCTAAATCGGTCCAGCCGTTTGAGCGTGAAGAAGTAACAAACTCACAAACTTTCGCCTTTGTTGGATTAGTGTGATGTATATATTCTCTTTTAACCGACTTCAAAAAAAGGTGGATGTTCTCAATTCGGTTGTTTTTTTTTTATGTTTGTTACCTCAGAACTCCGTCATTTATAAACCGATTTAGAAAATTCATTTTTTATTTAAAAGGATATACTTGTACTTCCAAATTGGTCCTATTTTTATCGAAATCCAGTTCTGATGATGGGATCTATGAGGAATTGAGGGAACTCCTCAAAAATTATAGGTATACATATAGCAATTTTGGTATTTTGATCAACAAATCAAGCATTTGCATTCAGAAAGTAGCATCTGATGAAGTGGAACTGATGAAGAAGACCACAGATGGCCACGGGAACTTCTCAACGATAATAAGTATTTCACGGGAAGATATCTCGATTAAGATAGCCAATATAAAACTATGCCTTCCAAATAAACTTCTGACATGGCTTAGCGCGACGTATATTTGCCGTTTTGCAAACTTTTTATTTGAGATGGTCATCGTCAAGTTCTGATGAGTGGCTTTTGAGTTAGCTTCAATAAATTAATACGTATTTTTCCCACATAGTCTATGTGAATGATGCTTTAATTTATTTTGCAGGGTGGTATTCGAGTTTTTGTGGGGTAGGCACCACTAAATAGTGAAAAATAAAAACTTTTTACATAAAAAAAAAAACAACCGACTCCCAAAAAAAACACTACAAAGTGAAAAATAATTTTAATTTCGGAAGTCGGTGGCAAAAAATGAAACTAAAAAAAACCAAAACAAAGACACCGACTTCCGAAATAAAAGTTATTTTTCACTTTGTAGTATTTTTTTTGGGAGTTGGTTATTTTTTTTTTTTTTTGTAAAAAGTTTTTTCTTATAAATCATTAATTTCTAACTACTTTCAACAAATAGCACTATCAATATTTTCCGTTCCCACAGACAAACCGTGAAAAAGGTTTTGCGGGGCATAGTTCCTAATTAAGATTTTTTGTAAAATTTAATAATAATAAATAAATAATAATAAAAATGGGTTCCGTTCGAGTCTGTAACCACCTTGACTCGCGGGCCTGGATTATCCTATGTTTCTTTATTTATAAAAGTTTACAGCAGTTTTATTGCTGGCTGAGCTTACTTTCAATGAAAATAGAATATCATTGTAACACAGTGTTTTAATAAAGTTATTTTTATAAATAAAATTAACTTCATCTGAGAACAAAAGCTGATTTAAATAGGATCAGTAGCTGACTCCAAACTCGAACCAAGTCAGCACTGACCCGTTACTGTCTTCATGTAAATCGATTTGAAGTCAGTAGCACGACTACTGACGTGCTACTGTTTATATGCAATCAGTAGACTGCATATAAACAGTGAGAGTCAGGTCTCGGCGCCAGCTCTGATTTCAATTGGAGTCAGCTACTGTCCGTGTGTAAATCAGCCATAACAGTTGCTAGGCAAAACAAAAGAAGACTACTCCTAGAACATAGTGCATTATAATTTTCATGGTACAACACTTATACTTAGAACTATGCTCCACAAAATCGTCATCACAGGTTTTCTATAGAAACAGAAACGAGTAACCACATTCGTACGTAGGCACTACGTACTATGGATACTTAAATGAATATACATTGTTCATGAATTACTTAGGGCTAATTTAACCAAAGTCATATATGTCAAATATATTTTATCCGAGGCGAGAGGAGAGTTGAGGCGAGATGGGTAGAGGACATTGTTGCCATCGTGGGAAAACCTGGATGAGGCTTGCACAGGAGCGTGGGGATTGGCACAAGAAAAGAGAGGCCAAACGGTCAAATTCGCCTTTAATCAGCTTACTCATTTAAGTCACAATAACGCTTTAAAATTACATCTTCCTACAATCTAACAAGCCCATCCCTCACCCACAAATAGGATACTCCCATATCGCCTATCACAAATCCTATCGTATCTACAATTTATAAATTCCTTGCAGGCGCCATAACTACTTATGGTAACCGTTAATTCCCACTACAAATTACCAACGACATGTATTACCAGTATCTGAGAGCAATTTTATGCAAACCCACTGTAATTATGTTGAACATAAATGTCTAGTTGAAGTGAAATGGCGTCTAGTCGTCAGGAAGAGAAAGCTGATTAGGATAAAACGAATTCATTGATTTTAGCGCTTGATTTGTTTATTTAGATCGTTTGAAATGGGATAGTGGCATGGGCCATGACAGGCAAGAAATGGTTTTTAGAATGTTAAAATGAAGAGCAATGGAGGGAGAGTAGAGGATGACCAAAGAAACGATGGATAGATTTGGTTGAAAAATGATAATAGAATGAAAGTAGACACCGAGTTGACGGCTAACACAGAGTATGGAAGAAGAAGATATGCTGCGGGCGCAGAACAAATTATGATAAGGATGTTGATTATGGAAAGGGGTTGCCGGTTGACTATGTAGTCAATCTACAGGATCTCATTTTAGCTTTCAAAAAGCCATCTTTATCTATACTAATAATAAAGGTGAAAAGTTTGTGTTTAGTTTGTTTGTTTGAACGCGCTAATCTCTGGAACTACCAGACGGATTTACAAACATCTTTTTTCATTTTATAGCCCAATTTCTTTAAAAAATTAATAATAAATAAAATTCGTTTATATCATACTATTAAATGTCCATAATGTTGTTAGTAAAACATGATCTTAAACACTATGTTAGTAAACAGGACATTGAAAAAAATTAAATTGAAATATAATATCATTGAATATAAATTAAAATTAAATTGAAATAAATAGGCTAAAAGAAGGCTAAAAAGGCTATTTAACATCACGCTGGAACTCTTAGGAGACGAGCAAAATAAAAGTCAGAAAGAACGCTAAGCGAAAACAAAGTAGTAGCACGGGCAGGCGATGGGATGCGACAGGGTTGGTCCGGGGAGCAAGAAATTCCACGCAGGCAGAAGCTAGTACATTATATATATTGCATCCTATTGTTTCAGCTGAGCAGAATATGAGCAGTCATCACAAGCAGCACCCGTTCACGAATATAATCCAAGAATTACCCTCGAAGGAAGGCAAACCTGACAGGTACATCAAGCATGTTGATTTGCTTGAAGTTAGTTGCTAAGACAATATATAATACATATAATAATATTAATTAGTTATTGAGGTGATTATTCAACTGCATATAAACTAATAAAGTTTATTTCAATCTGTCAAGCAGTTTATGTTTTACAAATTTATGTATCCCAAGGCTTATTTTCTAACTCACTTTCTTGGAAGTGTCTAAGAAATGAGTAATTACTGTGTTCATAGGTAAGTGTGGCCGTATAGAGGCGTTTCCTGTCTTAGCCACTGAAACGACCATTGCATGAAAGTGTTCTTTTTATAATTACTCTATTGGATTATCCTCTGCCTAGCCTTTTCCCAAATATGTTGGGGTCGGCTTCCAGTCTAACCAGATGCAACTGCCTATCTAACCTCTACAACCCAGTTACTGTATAATACCATACCCCTTGGTAAGACTAGTTGTCAGACATTCGGGCTTCTGACGACCCATAACGACTATCAAAGATCCACTAATGGCAGCAGGGACCAACGGCTTAACATGATTGCCGAGGCACGGAAGTCACCCGTGCCTCGGCAATCATGTTACGTCACCCATCCACGAACCAACCGCGGCAAGCATAGCTTATCCTGATCGGTCGACCCGTGCGGCTGTTATTACTAGCCATATGCCCCTTTTACTTTATTGGATGACAAATTTAATAAGCCAGAGGCCTACCTGGTGGTATCCTTTTTTTTTTTGGATGGGAAATCATCAAATGACTTCTCCCGCTCTGGGCGGAGCGGGAGGGCGTGTCAGACTTTTACTGACTAAAATCCACCCGTGTTCCTTCAGTTGCCTGTGCCAGGGCCACGGTATCTCTTTCGAACAACCCGTGACCCTGGCGGCATCGGCCCTATTGGACCCCGTCACTGCTGACCTCTCTTTGAGGCGCGCGTGGAACACAACGCGCCGTCGACCCGGGGCCCGAGCCTGTTCCTTACCGGACGGCGAGCTACCCATTACTCGTCGTCCGCAAGCCCGCGCCTATGGCCACCTGGTGGTATCCTTAATCATAATCATAATCATTTATTTGCAATAAGTATTGGTACAGTGTTGATCTTAAAGTCAGTGGTTGAGTTCCTAATACAAAGTCAGACATTTGACATGCAAAACATTACAATGTAGGTATTTAATGCTAGAGTATTATATTTATTTCCAATGACATGCTTCGAATTATACTAGTTTCTATTGTTCATTAATTTTACAATACATACTTACACAAAAAAAAAAAAAAAACAATAAACAAAAATCAATCAATATATAAAATCAATCAGTTATCGTCACATTAAATTAAAACAAATTATTTAACAATAATTATAAATTCATTTATTGAATAAAATCGTTTTTCTAGCAGCCATAGCTTCAACTGTATGTGTTAGTATGTTACCACCGCCACTATCTGCAACATCAGGGGCAGATGCCATCCTAGTGACAAAGTTGAAATATTGCATGTGCCTTTACTATACCACCTTGTACATAAAGACTCCTACCATATATTATATTCCTGTGGCTCCTACACACCATGCCGGCGGCCAACAGCCGAATATGCCGCCGAGTATCCCAGCGGTTCGACCCGTGCTTCTGTTATTACTTACCCACGAGTTAAGTGTCAAACCAGCACGTCCAATAAAAAAATCATTACATTCATTCCGCGCGTTCGTTCTATAGATCCTCTGTCGTTGGTAAAAGCCCTAAGTGAATGATGTTATCTAAAATTAATTCTACACAAACTCTGCTCTTCCTTCTGCTTCCTCTTACCATAAAATACACTGTATGTGAACCAACACAGTAACATCTTAATGTTAATTTATTTTTTTATCCCCGCCTTCTCTGAGCGTGCTTAAGTCTGTGGAACAATGGCGGTAGAGTGCGGACCCGCAGTTTGTCACTGGCGAGTGTGGCGCGCGGTATCACGGCGCCCGAGCCCATGGATTAGTGTACGATAGTGATAAATATACTGAAATATGGTTTGCAAAATTTTACCGAAGATACAGAGTCGTAAGCATTCTTTATAAATTATTTTTTTGGATATTTTTTTATGGTTAAATTTGGGATTAAGTAATAGAAACTGCATCAAAAAAATTACGTTAAATTTTCGTGAAATATTTAATTTTAGCATTTTTATCTCATTAAAATTTAAATATTAATAGTCTTTATTCTACTTACCTAACTAACTAACTGTACACATTAAATAAACAATAAAATATCCTAAGTTTCATAGGGAAATATTTCATAACATAACATGAAGAAATAACTGTATTTGAAATTATAACTTAACTACTAGTATTCTTGCCCAACAAATATGTAAGAGCTAGGAATCGAACCTGTAATCGTGGAAAATCCTCAGAATTCACTAGTATACGTAACCGTGTTATCGTAAAACGTGCATTTTCTTCGAAAACGGAAAGTATTCGATAAAGCGACAATAAAAAAGCTAGTGAGCGGGATTTCAGCTGTAAATCCTATACTATTAGGCAATGTAATTACATTGCATTCAGGAAATTTCCTGCTATCACCAAAGCAATTATGATTGCACACTAAGAGTAGGTTCAGAATAACTGAAGATTAATGAGGTAGTAAATTGCTAAATTAATTCTTTGATTAAATTTTCGACACAAAAAGTTGCGTTTTTGATAGAAAAATGTGTATACAGGCTGTAAGTGTAAACAGTGGCAATATTTTAAGGGGTCATTGTACTCATCATTATGAACAACTTTTAATATGGGACCAAACCTGAAATCGCGAAAAAAAAATCAGTTGTTCCCTACATTTTGACGAATTATGCGAACATAAATGTACTGAACAGCTGATTTTTTTACCGGCACTTATACCGCCACGAGTCGTGAGCACAAATTCCATTTTAACTTTAACTGCCCTCGTCAGCATGCTCTTGTATTCTGTTTTCTATCTGTGTATATGCTTGATCATATTTAATTGCTTCCACCCGTGTGCAACCTGTCGTGATAGGAAATAAGATTCGTACGGTTTAAGTTAACAAACATTAATTCCCTATTTAACCCCTTTAGGGGTTGATTTTTCAAAAATCCTTCCTTATCCTGCCTTCAATACATTTAAGGAACTCTCGTGTATTTCATGTTTCTAGACCAGCGGTTTAGGCAGTGCGCTTTCTGTCAGTGAATGTCAGTGCCTCGGAAAGCACGTTTTTTGGTTCCGGCCCGGCTGTCATTCGTGGATCTTTGACAGTCGTTACGGGTCGTCAGAAGCCCCAACGTCTGCTAACCAGTCTTACCAAGAGGTATCGTATTACCTAGTAACTGGGTTGTGGAGGTCAGATAGGATCCATGTAAAATAGGTGTTCAGCTGCATCCGGTTAGACTGGAAGCCGACCCCAACATAGTTGGCAGTTTTTGTCCGTTTGTTTGACGCAAAACGCGAGTACTCGTAGATTTTGTTCAAATTTTGCACAAATATTCGTTAAGGGTCTGATCATCATATTCGATAATATAAGCGTTATAATATTTGTAGCCAATAGGCTACAAATATTCATTATCACGCTCTTTCATGGGGGATGAGCATTATTGCATTATGTCCGTATTTCTGAACAGTTCACCGCGAGATTTAATAAGACTAGAATAAACTTTTTTACAAAAAAATACAACCGACTTCCAAAAACAACACTACAAAGTGAAAAATAACTTTAATTTCGGAATTCGGTGGCATAAAACGAAAATACATTTAACTAGACACCGACTTCCGAAATTAAAGTTATTTTTCACTTTGTAGTGTTGTTTTTGGAAGTCGGTTGTATTTTTTTGTAAAAAAGTTTATATTTTTCACTTTTTAGTTGTGTACCTACCCCATACAAATTCAAATACCACTACCTGCAAAACAAACTAGAACATCATCCATATAAAAGTGGGGAAAAAATACGTATTATTGAAGCTAACTCAAAAACTACCATAGCAAAGTTAGTCAATTTTATATGGGACCAACTGTGATGTATACACTCTCGAACAAAACAAAAAAAATCCAAATCGGTTTAGCCGAGTAATCGGGGAACATACATAAAAAAAAAATTAAAAAAAAAAAAAAAAAAAGGTTCCGACGAATTGAGAACCTCCTCCTTTTTGAAGTCGGTTAAAAATGAAAAAACATTGCAGATAGATACGGACTTAACCTCTGAAATTAATATAATCATGATATACCAACAAGAAGCTAGGCAGTCAATCCTGCCATGTATAAAGAACGGTTATTTTAGTAACCGTTTAGTATCCTCTCCGGTGTTGTAGAGGATATTTTTTTATGACTTCACGTTTCAATTAACTTAAAACTCTTATAATGCCAATAGACTACACATTCACGTGAAGTGAAAGCCGCGGGCACAGCTAGTTGTGTTTTCATAGTTCCGAAAATACTTCTTTCTTACATTTTGACGTGACACTATTTTAGAAAAGTATAAAAAGAGAAATAGAAAAAGGACTTTTCCTATGAATTTTAACAATAAAAGCCCCTTACAGCCTTTGACCTTTTTATAGTGCGAAAAGTTTAAATAAATAAATTTTTAAAAACCGGCCAAGTGCGTGTCGGCCAAGGGAGGATCCTCTGACCAGACGTGTGTCGTGTCTGGTGGGCTACTGCCCGACGATTGATATCGGGACGTTGTATAGGTATGTGCTAGTCGCGCGGTTGTAACTCTGATTGCACGATGCAGGATTTTGCGTGACGTCAGTGTGATGCGTAATTTGCATGTGACAATATAGATGCCGCCACAATAGGTATGAGGTTTTCCTACAAACGGACTTGAAATTAAGCCCTCTCGAATGTATAAATGAACATGAAAGAAATTAAAAGTGTTGATTTTTGCTTTCAGTTTAGACGGTGAGTAATCTTACTGCAAAATTCCTAAATTTCACCACGCAGACACATTTTGCCGTAGGTACAATCTCGCAGACATTCATACGAAAACCCAAACCCACCGTGAAAACTTAGGTGAGGAGCTTGCAGTGAGCTGGCACCGGTGCACTTGATGATCTTATGACTGCGTCAGTGAGCGGAGTTTGCGCAGCAGCTCAGCTGAATTTTGGGCTAAAGATATTTGAACATGTTTTTTACTATCGTACTCTATAAGAAGATTCCATTTGATGCTAGGGATTTATTCTCGCATCATATATGTGGGTTGAAGAAGTTGTTAACGGCCTGTGGAACCTATGCGGTTTTTTGCAGCGTGGATCGCAAGGTAAATGCTGCCTCCAACACCCTTCTTGATCGCGTCTGCCGATCTTGCCGGTGCTCAGCCTTGAGCGCGTTTTCCTTCCAGGCTCAGTAACATAGCACTATTATTACTAACACTAAAATACTAACAAAATTATGACCTTGGTCTGAAATATTATTTAATTTAATTTAATTCTTATCATTTGTATTCTTCTTCACCCGTCGATGTTGGATCATCTTCTGAATTTAAATATTTTACTAATTCTTCTAATAAGTACATCTAAGGTGCATTAAAAGTCATAACGCATTAAGGAATTCAATCCATATCGCAGATTGGTCGGTCATTTAAACAAAACAAATGTTCTTTTGCATAATAATTCATGGTTTGTGTAACAAACATAAGATTTTAGAGATAATATTTCAGGAGGTGAAAATTTTCAACTGTTTCGTCTGTTTCAAACGAAAATAGATTACTGTACACAGTGATCACATGAAACATCTTTTTTTTTTGCCATTTCCGAGTTGATACCATCGTAAAAGTTTTTCAAATTCATGAGTAGTACAAACCTTGAAAGTTTGTCAATTGAATCAAAGTCATTGTATACTTCATCATCTGCCTAGCCTTTTCCCGACTACATATGTTGAGGTCAGCTTCCAGTCTAACCGCATGCAGCTGAATATCAGCATTTTACATGGAGCGACTACCTATCTGACCTCCACAACCTCCAGGCTGGCTGTCAGATTTCGGGCTTCTGGTTACTCGTAACAACTGTCCAAGGTTTACAAATGAAATGACAGCCGGGACCAATGGTTTAACGTGCTTTCCGAGGCACCAAGGGGTCTCGATATGTAATGGATGGTCACCCATCCACGGACCGGCCTCAGCAAGCATAGCTTAACTTTCGATTGGCCCGTGCGGCTGTTATTATTTAAGCACGTGCCCCTCAACAGTAAAGAACATAATAATCCTACCTATTATTTAAAGAACTGAAACACATTAGACTGTGATATTAAGTGGTGACCTTTTGCGAGTGGGCAGTGCGTTTTCGCCACATGCCGTTCTGTTCGGCTTCATAGGGAATTCATTTTTAGTAACGAAAATGTGAATATTTGAAAAAAATAACACATTATAATTTTTTATATATAATAGTCTGTTCATCCAAAAAAAAACCGGTCAAGTTCGTGTCGGACCACGCACAGTGAAGGGTTCCGTAGTTAAAAGAATATTTCCCAAATACAAACACATTGAGACGCAAAAAAAAAAAAAAATTATGTGATCACACTGCTCATGTCACAGGCAAATGGCCGTTACTGCGAGCTAGTGCGCTTTCGACCACGATCGTGACAATATTAAAGAATGCCGTGTGAAGCCAAACCAATAACTTTATAAGTCATGGAATCAATCAATCTGCCTAGCCTTTTCTCAACTATGTTGGGGTCGGCTTCCAGTCTAACCGGATGCAGCTGAATACCAGTATTTTACATTATAAACCATGGAATCACATAACATTAATATGTAAAAGTATTTTTCTTTATTTGTCTTTAAAATCATGAAAAACAATAAATCGTAAAATATTTCTTGCTTTTACCACGTTATTTTTGTTTTACATATATCACAGCGACTGTGCTATTTTTGCAGTAAATACATTGCTTATTAACCACTACCTAATTATGCAGCTAAGTGACTGGACAAGCAATGTAAAATTCACAAAACGATACTGTATTTTGCGGATGCATCGCGTAGTACGGCCGCTGTATCTTGCGACGAGTTAGTGATGAGCTTGTGCAGATCCACTAAAGTAGGTTATCGATAACAACGTCGATTGTTTAATGAATTTATTGCTATTATACATAGTTTTTTCTTCAATTTGTCAACCGTTTTAACGTTTGGATGACCCACGTGAAAAATGTTTTTCACTCATTTTGATTTTCTCATACTATTGTTTAATTTTTTGATTTACTGAATAATACTTTATTTCAGCTACAAATTGTTTATTTATATAATATTATTAATCAACTCAGCCTATCGCAGTCCACTGCTGGACAAAGGCCTCTCCCAGGTTGTCCCACAACACCCTGTCCTCCGCCTTCCGCATCCAGTCTGTCCCAGCCACTTTCTTCAGGCTATCGGTCTATCTAGCTGGGGGGCGTCCCGCACTATGCTTACCGTTCTACGCTTACGCTTACCATACTGCTCCACTTTCAATCGGTCCTTCAACAAGCAGGGCCAGCCCACTGCCACTTCAGTTTGCTTACTCTGAAAGCTATGTTAGTTACTCCCATTCATATTATTTGTATATCGTTTAATTATTTTATTTTTGGAACCCCACAAAAATTTGACTACAACAATAAATGGAAGAATCGATTACTTTCCGATTTAGTCAATCACTAGCGCATATGAAAAATAAATTGCTTAATATTTTGTTTTTAACTATGTGTTCGTGTGAGTAAGTTGTACGGTGCATGGTAAATGCACGCTGTGTTTGATGGAATAAGATTGATCGATGGTTCTGATTCTGATTTATGAATTGCGAGTGTGTGCGTGACTTCGTATCTATTGCTTTTACTGAACTGCATGTGTAGTTGTGGCGAATGGTGGGGACAAAGTGGAGACACTGGGTCTTGATACATTTTCAACTATTGGGCATTTCTCCTTTTTTATTATATCTATGTTTAACATACATTTTTTACATAACTTATTTGCATTATTTGAGGCGTACTATCAGATTTAAAAGTCACTAAAATCATACAGGATATTTTTTAAGCATTGCGCAAATATTCACAGGATGTTCTACCCACGAATATGAACAACTTTCACTATGGGACTAACTCTGAAATCGCGAAAAAAAAATCAGCTGCTCCCTACATTTTGACGAGTTTGGTGTAGATAAAAATGTACTGAACAACTGATTTTTTTTTTCGCGTTTTCAGAGTTAGTCCCATAGTGAAAGTTGTTCATATTCGTGGGTAGAACATCCTGTGAATATTTGCGCAATGCTTAAAAAATTATTCTGTATATCTGCGTCTTAAACTTTAGCTTTTAAAAATAATTTCTAAGATGGCGAAACAATTTTTCCATTGTAAAGCGTTGTTAGCTGGTCGCGCTTACTTACAGTTTGTTTAAGCAAACAGTATTATGTACCTACCGTATAGTTTAAACAATGATTTAAAATAAAGTAACAATTCCATTGTAAGGTGTGGACGTAGGTACTAATATCAACTGCAATGCAAGGGGCATTGCAGTGGGGGCTGTATAAGTGTATATGAGTTGTATAGTAGCTGGTACAAGTTGTTTATGTGCTATGATGATGATGCTAAGTAATAACAGCCGCACTGGTCGATCGATCAGGTTAAGCTACGCTTGCCGTGGTTAGTCCGTGGTTGGGTGACCATCTTTACCATAGGTACTAAGACCCCACCGTAAATTGGAAAGTGCCACCACAAAAAAAAACCGCTGTTTCCTGTTATGTTCACATAACTCATCAAAATGTAGTGAACAGAAGATTTTTTTTTCGCGATTTCAGGTTTGGTACGGTCAGCAACAGAAGTCGTTTAACACTTTTTGACATCGTCTAAATTAACACAAAATGATTCGATAAACTGCTTTTTTTTTCGTTTAACTAATAAGAGTTAATAATATTTTTAAAATTTTAAAAAAATTAAGATTAAAAAGATTTTTTTTGCTGACTGTACCTTAATAAAAGTTGTTCATACAATGACCCCTTAAGAGGTTGTGCGTTATTTAAGTTACACCTTGTCTATCCAGTGGTTTAGGTTGTGGGTTGTCTGTCAGTGAATATAGGATTTTTAAAGATGGACTTCAAAAGACACTTCGTATTGTGATTGTCTTAAGGAGCTCGTTACGTCACACTTGTATTATTATTGGAGTGATGATCAAGGCACGGTCCGTCTTGTTTACTTCATAGGTACTAGTCTTTCAATATACACTCGCGAGGAAGCAAATCGACTCAACCCCACACAACCCATGCATACAAAGTACCTAGTTTTTTTTATAAAGTTCTTATCCCATTTATGTTAATTTTTTTTTTTTTTTATGATGGTAACATGGATTAAAATTTTCAATTAGGAGTTGAGTCGGTTAAGTTGCTCGCAAGTGTAGTTTGGTGCTCGAATTCAGTTTGTTATTATTATAATCCGGGTGCATATTAAACGCAAATGATTCACAACCGTTTGATATGGAAATCTATGCATAAGAGATAGGCGTCCTTTTCAGTCCTGAAATTGCTAATTTAATATTACTCTCTTGGGGCCTGTTTCACCACCTACGATTAAGTTCCCATTAACTTACTTGGCAGATAATTTCATACAAATTCTGTTCCATTTTTGAATTTATTCGGTGAGTAGTGGCTATTCGGACATCGTGAAAGAGGCCCTTAGCCATAATATGTATAGATAAATAATCAGTTTAAACTATTATTTCAAGCTACACGGCGGACGGTGACCAGTGACACACAACAAGATGCAATGCCAGAGGTAGCAGACTACGAAACAGCGCTGGATATCGCTGGTAAGTTTAATAGTCAATCAATCTGCCTAGCCTTTTCCCAACTATAATGGGGTCGGCTTCTTTTAACTGTAACTGGATAATACGATACCCCTTGTTATGACTGTATTTTAATAGTAAACAGTATTATGTGAAAAAGCTTGTCAGGTACGATCAAGAAACGACAATATTAAGGTAGGTCCATAATGGTTGCGAGATTCAAATTTTCTTGCGTTTTTTGCAATTTGCAGGTCAGTGTCAGTATGTGTCTTGATAAAAATATGATTCGCGACTATAGCTATTATTTACATAATTATAACCATATGAGTCATGAACACATCTTGCTGAGTTAGGTTTGTTCTCTTTTGATTTGATTTATTTATTGACACTGATCTGCAAATTGCAATAAACGCAAGAAAATTTGAATTTCGCGTTCTACCACTACGGATTCACCTTAAGCAATTTTCAAACAAATTCGTTTCCCACCTATCAGTCAAGTTAGTAGTGAAGTAATCGATAAAATATTAAGGTGTAAGTAAAAATTAAGCTTATGGTGGACATCTATTCTTAAGACCGCGTTCCCACGGGCGTAATAAAACCGCGGCGGGATTTTATCGCGCACTGGATTTTCAACTCTCGTTGTTGAGCCGAGCGTTGAAAATCCAACTTAACAATAACAGAGTACATTCTAGCACGTCGAAAAAACACACTTGGATTTTGCACTCTCGGCGCTAAGCAGAGCGTTGAAAATCCAGTGCGCGAAAAAAAATCGCCGCGATATTATTACGTCCGTGCGAACGTCGACTTACTGTACCGTGAGCATTGCAATTTTTTCCGCAAACCAGATTTGCTGTGGCATGGTTTTAATTTTAAGGTTGTGTATGGCGGTAAAATGAATTGGTGAAGTTCGAGAATTACACACATGACAGCTAAATTCATGTCTCATTCGTACAGTTCATGGTTTTGGACATGGGAGTACATACTATCATTGGTATCACAGCGGGCCTTATCAGAATACCAGCGCTGCGGTATTTATTTTTTTACTATCGCAGCATTATGCTGAGATAGATTTTTCTGGTTTTTGGTAGTTTTAACTGTTATTTTATAAAATAATGCTATTTTTTATTTTTCTTTGCTTCATTGAGTAATGATGGGTTTTTATGAGATGTTCTCACAATATTATAAAAAAAAAACCGGGCAACAGCAAGTCGGATTTTGCGCAACGAGGGTTCCGTTCCGATTTCTGAAAAAGTGTGCAATTTAGAGACATCTTTTTATTTTTCCTGTAATCTTTACATAAACTTCTATTACATAGAATAATTCCAAATTTTTCTCTATGCAAATGTTGGAGATAAGGTGGGGGGAACGGTACTTTTTTTTAATTTTTCATCAAAAGTAAAAAAATATGCGGCCTATAAAAAGAAAAAAAAATGTTTGTGAATGTGCAAACAGCGCTCTTTCATATGATACTCCACATGCCCTAGTAGCCCCACTTCGAATTTTTAAGACCACTTTTCAGCTTTCAGTCACTTGCAAAAAAAAAATCATATTTGCAAAATAGTTGGGCAAACGTCATCTAAAACTGTTCCAAATTTCAAGTTGATAATAAGTTGCATTAGTAGTTCTTGAGATATCCAGCTGTGACAGACGGACAGACAGACTGAGCATACCATAAGGGTTCGATTTAACATTTTGGTACGGAACCCTAAAAAAGGAACGTCTTTTTATTACTACTAATGTCGGTAATAATAACAACAATCCAACATATTTTTGCCAAAGGTTATTCAATATCCTGGCCAAAAAAATATCATGTAAGTGGCCGTAGAACGATGCGACATGGTTTTGGTCGTGGGCTCTCGTACTATTATTATTACTATTACTCCTTACTACCCTAAAGTTTATGATTTCAGATCTAGAAATAGATGTTTATATTATTGTTGAACTTAATACATTCGTGTGACAAATACATTTGTTTTCTCATTAACATAACAAAAATGATAATTCTCATTTTAATTTTCCGTATCAAATAGGTGTGCGTCACTTGTACGCATGATTATATTTAACGTACTATCTCAATATAATTGCCTTTCAAGGGCTGAAAAGCCGCATTTGCCGATAATTTAACAATAATTAGCGTTTTTCCACCGGCCGACTCTGGCACGGTGACGCGACGGCTTCACGCCAGATATAATCATTATGATAGCAGTAGTATGTATAGTGGACCTCGTAATTACTTTGTCACTTTTGACAAAAATTCGCAGAAGAGTTAAAAGTTATTTTGGCGTGTGGCCAAAATTGGAACTAACGCCGCCATTTTGTTTTTTGAATACTTTTGAAGTGACATTTCACAGGTTAATAGACCGAGTTCCAAACAACGAGATCGGAACGAAGAGTTACGAAGGTTTTTGATAACGGAAAATGAGTTATGGAACTCAAATGCGGTTGGGCAGGACACCTGGCAAGGCGCAGTGATGAAAGGTGGAGTCCAAGGACTGGAAGACGAGATGTCGGGTGTCCGGCGGCGAGATGGGTGGACGACATTGTTGTCATCGCGGGCAAAACCCGGATGAGGCTGGCACAGGAGCGTGTGGAATGGCACAAGAAAAGAGAGGCATATGCCCAGCATAATGATGTTAACAGACAAAATAATTGCACAAAAATTTTCAAACAGCGCCCCTGTCGATATCATTTGAGCGCCAAAAGGTCCTTGTACGGTGGAATATTATATCTGTCACATAGGCAAAAATAGAACTTGTCGTTTTATGGCAAGCAACAACGACAGCAGCAACGTTGACATTCAACCTTAGGGGTACCACCCTAAAGTTGAATGTCACTTGGCAAGCTGGGGGTGCAAGCGAATGTTTGAGTGAGGATCTCCTGGGCCCCCGACTTATGGCAGTGGAAGACACTGTGGGGTTTTTGTCGATAGAAGTCTGACACACAGCTGTAGTATACCTACAGTTCGGCAGTTATGTGTAAGCCCCATATGTAATAGGGGGAGCCTATTGCCATCAACCAGGCACAAATGCAGACTCCGGGCTGCTATTGGAAATTCTTGATGGAAAAACTCAATAAAATTTTGCCCGACCCGGGAATCGAACTCAGGACCTCATGCTCAGCAGTAGCGATTGCGACTATTAACCCAAACGAGGCAGTCTTAGTATTCTAGACAAACTGTATTATGAGAACACCTATTTCCTTCTTCAGATATACCTACACGTGTATATAACTACTTTACGGGTCACCAACTTGCTGATTTCAGCTCGATCTGCATCGTCAAACGTGCGTAAAAATTTACGATTGGCTTACACGTTTAGTTACTAATGGCTGCATTACCTTCATCCTACAATTGGAATCGTTTAAGAAATGTGAATTGTTTCACGCCATATAAACGAATCGAGGCTAGCGGAATGTGTGGTTGTAACTGACTGCAATGTTGTAACTGACTGTAATGTTGTAACTGACTGTAATGTTGCAACCGACTGTAATGTTGTATCTTACTGTAATTTTGTAACTAACTGTAATGTTGTAACTGACTGTAATGTTGTATCTGACTGTAATGTTGTAACTGACTATAATGTTGCAACCGACTGTAATGTTGTATCTTACTGTAATGTTGTAACTGACTGTAATGTTGTAACTGACTGTAATTTTGTAACTGACTGCAATGTTGTAACTGACTGTAATGTTGTAACTGACTGTAATGTTGTAACTGACTGTAATGTTGCAACCGACTGTAATGTTGTATCTTACTGTAATGTTGTAACTGACTGTAATGTTGTAACCGACTGTAATGTTGTAACTGACTGTAATGTTGTAACCGATTGTAATGTTGTAACTGACTGTAATGTTGTAACCGACTGTAATGTTGTAACTGACTGTAATGTTGTAACTGACATTATGTTATTCTCTCATCGTATTATTACTATGGCATATATGATGATTATGGTAGATAGAGTAATTAGCTAAGCGAAGAGCTCGAGGGTTAGTAATATCAGCCGCACGGTCGATCAATCAGGTTATGCTATGCTTGCCACGGTCGGTCCGTGGATGGGTGACCATCTTTACATACCGAGATCCCCAGTGCCTCAGAAAGCACGTTAACCTGTTGGTCCCCAGCTGTCATTCTTGGATCTTTGACAGTCGTTACAGGTCGTCAGAATACCGAAAGTCTGACAATGTCTTACCAATGGGTGCCGTATTATCCAGGAACTGGGTTGTGGAAGTCTGACAGGCAGCCGCTCCATATAAAATACTGGTATTCAGCTCCATTCGGTTAGACTACTGGAAACCGACCCCAATATATTAGTTGGGAAAAGGCTAGGCAGATGATGATGGTACAGTGAATAATTAATCATAGGGAAGATTCAGTAATGCAAAGTAGAGTTTGACAAATTTTCAAATTCGAATCCTCAATTCAGAAACCGGGTGTCAGTTTTAAGTATAGAATCAGTAGAAGTTAGAAAGGAATATGTAGGTACCTACAGTCAGAGATATTAATTTAGTAACAGTTAATTTCCCTGACTTTATAGATTAAGTTTTTATTTGCATATAAATTGAAACGATAGAGGCTGTTTACTGAGAAAAATAAAATTTGATATTCCTTTTATTTAGTATCATAACACAATTTTATAATTTTAACAAGGTGTAATATAAATATCCCAAATAATGTCCTTTGAAAAACCGAACTTGATATCGCGGAAAGAAAAACAGCTGTTCCCTACATTTTGACTAGTTATGCGAACATAAATGTATAGCGTAACAGCAGATTTTTTTTTCGCAATTTCAGGTTTGGTCCCTTAGTAACAGTTGTTCATAATGATGAGTACAATGACCCCTTGAGAGGTTGTGCGTTACTTAAATATTAGATATGTTCTGTTTCAACAGAATATTTTTAAGTTATCATGACTTTGAACAGTTACCTAATACAGTAATCTAAAAAATTAAAGTCGCCTTTCGTATCTGTCTGTGTAATCGCGTTGTTCTTCTAAACAACGCAACGGATTTTGATGCGGTTTTCACCATGATTTAGACACTTATGGCATACACATATGTGTAGTGCCATAATAGTATGCTAACATAAACTTAAGATAAAATAAATGTTTGTCAAGTCGTAAAATCCGTGCGAAGTAGGGCGTGGGTACTCCCGGTATCCACGCGACTTTCTTCTGTACTGCGAGGACGGGTAGGTACTGGAGTACTCAGCGGAAAAAGTGTGGAGTACTCGTAAATTGAGACATATTATATTGCTTTGGTTCTAATAGTAATATCTGTATAGCAAAACTAACATCACTTGAATGAGATTGCTTAAAAAATTATTTATTTAAGTATTTATTTAGGTGATATCCCGAAACGGCAGGTTGACACATCCCATGACCCAAAGACTGGCTTTTACCTTACCATACAACGTGGCAATGCCGCCAGTCTCTTGTACCAGTCGACAGCGATACGGATGAATTTTTCGACGCCATATATGTTTTAGGTTGTGAATAGTTTTGGTTATGTTAGGGTATAACTTTGTTATTTTTAGGTTATGTTTAGATAACATTTAAATAAATACCTATACTACTTTATTTATGTTAGCCAATAATTGTTTACACACATTCAAATAATTTCGCTAACAGATACCTACCTACTTACGTTAATTTGAAATGTAAAAATTATGAATTTGAAATTTTATATTAAGATTGCATGCAGTATTTTTTTTTCAGTCATGTTTTGCCTTAACGGCGCGGCGTACAAATATACAGGGTGAAATTTTAATCGTTTTAATCCTCTTAAGGGGTCATTGTACTCATCATTATGAACAACTTTTACTATGGGACCAAACCTGAAATCGCAAAAAAAAAATCAGCTGTTCAGTACATTTATCTACATTTAACTCTTCAATATGTAGGGAGCAGCTGATTTTTTTTTTTGCGATTTCAGGTTTGGCCCCATAGTAAAAGTAGTTCATAATGATGAGTACAATGACCCCTTAAGAGGATTAAAACGATTAAAATTTCACACTGTATAAAGGTGTTTGTTATTATTAGAAACAAAACAGAGTTAAATACATTGCAAACACATATACAAAAGTATAAAAAACACATGATGCCTATACCTATTAGATATACTATTATTCTTATTATTATTATTCTAGATATATTATTCTTCACATTGTAAGGCCCTGCCTGACATGATTTCGCGTGCTTCTTATTCTCATTGAAACTGCTCTTATAACTGAGTTTTGTATTTTCACTTTCAGCCAGTACACACACTATTTGAAAATATGCGTTTCCCCATTTCTCATTAAGCTTTGATGCGGTTTTAAAAAAAAAAACTTTTATATTCAGTTCCTATGGCTTCATCGTGTGAAACGACTAACGGGGTGAACGAGGCTCTTACGAGGGGGCGTTTTTAAGTTCGCAGAATGGGGGGGAGGGGATCACAATAGGTCATTATCGGGATGGCCACAACTTCAGCCACTCAATATTAGTATAAATACCAGGTTTTATCTTAATTGGATAATTAGTCTTTGAACTATCGTCAAGCAAACAACTCAATTGGGAAGAAAGTGTGAATTATGGAAAAAATCGAGTACCGTGCCGTAGTAAAGTTCCTTACCAAGCAAGGAAAGTCAGTTCAAAATATACTGGAAGAGATGGAATCCGTTTACGGGGACTCTTGCCCGGGTAAAAACATGGTTTACAAGTGGCACAGTCTCTTTAAACAAGGCAGGACCTCACTTGAAGACGACCCACGGCCCAGACGGTCGATCGAGGTGACTACTCCGGAAATCATTAAAAAAGTCGAAAAAATAATATTGGAAAATGCCAGACTAAAGAAGAAACAGCTTGCAGAAATGGTTGGAGTATCGGATACGACAATTTTCAAAATTCTACACTATCATCTTGGCATGACAAAGGTCAGTGCAAGATGGGTGTTCGCGGAATGGAGGGTGTCCATTCCGCGAACTTAAAAATGTACCTACGTATGTCTTCAGCTGCTGCAGTATTTATACCTATTATTTTCTTTTCAAATGGCATGTGATTATTTTAATTGGGACGATGACGGACGGACGGATTTTTTTTTTTGCTCAGACGTTTTTTCAAAAAAGTTCAAGCACAGCACATACTTTTTTTGTACTAAATTGCTGATCATGAGGTCCTGGGTACGATTCCCAGGTCGGGCAAAGTGTTATTCGGTTTTTCCATCAGGAATTTCTTAGTCACAACCCGGAATCTGGATCTGTGCCCGGTTGATGGTAATAGACTCCCCTCTATTACATGGGCCTTCAAAATAACTGGCGAAATGTGTGGTCACTTCTGCCTAACTCCTCGTGGAACAGAGACGTGGTGTTATATTAATATCCTTATAACAGTTATAACATGAACCGACAATGTTGTAATTCTACAAAATGCTGCACAATCATTTTTCTAAACATCAATATTTTCACGTTTTGATTGAAACACGCGGCCGATAGAGAAGTAGGTACATAATAAATGTATCAATGTAAATAATATAATATAATTATTGCAAATATCTCAATATTTACAACGTGTCGTTTTGCATCCTCGTCAAATTTCAGGGTGTGATACAGAACATCAAACCGAACAACTTTATCCATGGGACCAACATCGTAATCGTGAAAAAATCTTCAACTGTCCCATAGAAAACTTCAATACCTACTCGGCTCAAAGGTATGGGACGGCTGATTATTTTTTCGCGATTACGATGTTGGTGCCATAGAAAAAGTTGTTCGGTTTGCTGATCCACACCCTTAAATTTGACGAGGATGCAAAACGACACGTTGTATAGTGACTTGTTTAAAGTGGTAATGGTTGGCGCAAATGTTGCTCTATTGATCCCGATAACTCGCTTTACAAACATACTTTCGCTGACAGTTCTTTTGCCACTTTTAACAAAAACTCATTATCATCATTCTCCTGCCCTTATCCCAATTTATTTGGGGTCAGCGCAACATGTCTTTTTCTTCTATACTTCTCTATTAGTCGTCATCTCGGTAGTCACTCCCTTTCTTGCCATATCATCTTTCACACAGTCCATCCATCGTTTCTTTTTACAAAAATAAAAATAAGGTACTAATTAGGTACATTAGAGTTGAAACTATCTAACTGCACGTTTATCTTAGAACAAATATAGACCTTCGTTTTAGGACGTTCAAGTGACATTCTACCTTCGTTTTAGGACGTTCAAGTGACATTCAAATCTAGTTTTATGACGTGTACGTGACATTCAACCTTAGTTGTATAACGTGCAAGTGACATTCAACCTTAGTTTTATGACGTGCACGTGACATTCAACCTTAGTTGTATGACGTTCAAGTGACATTCAACCTTAGTTGTATGACGTTCAAGTGACATTCAACCTTAGTTGTATGACGTTCAAGTGACATTCAACCTTAGGGTGATAAAGCAATTTTGAGGTCGATTTTACACAAACTCTGAATTAAATTAAGTAATTATATTAAGCCAGGATGGAAGAGTAATAAATGTATTATAATAAAAAAAAAAAAAAAAAAAAAAAAATAAATAAAAATAGTTTATTTGATAACCTTAAACGTACAGCAAATTTGAGATTGGAGCCTCCTTTTAAGCAAAAGATGCCTGTATTAGGAGACTCCGCTCTTTCAAAAACAAGAAGTGTAAACTATACAATACGAGTACATAAACAAAAACAAGGTGATTTGAGTGAATGAGGGTGTGTGTGTGTGAAAGTGGGGGTGAGTGTGTGTGTGTGTAATGTTCTGAACCTGGCAGCAGAATTTTTTTGACGGATTTACACCTAAATGCATAACTCACACCTTCTTCCCAAGGGGGTAGGCAGAAACTACACAATACTATCTGCTACGATCCTTTCATAGGTACTCTTTATGGTTCGTTAACGGATTGACAGATTTTTCTAGAAATATTGGAACTGAAAGGATGCCATTTCCAAACCAGTGTTAGCCGACGTTCGCACGGACGTAAAAATATCGCGGGGGGATTTTATCGCGCACTGGATTTTCAACTCTCGGTGTTAAGCCAAGCGTTGAGAATCCAACTGAACAATAACAGAGTTCATTCTAGAGCGTTGTAAAAACACACTGTTGGATTTCCAATCTCGGCGCTAAGCAGAGCCTTGAAAATCCAGTGCGCTAAAAAAATCGCCGCGATATTTTGACGTCCGTGCGAACGTCGACTTACTGTTGATCACAGGCAGGCGGGCGGTCGTAATCGCGAAATACTCGTAGTACAGCATACATATTTTGTTACTGATTGTACTCGCAAAAAGAAAAGCGGACAGAAAGGAGACAACTACACTAACATTTCTTTCATTAAGTTTGCCACCTCTGACGTGTCGACGGCACCCCATGTGTACATAAGGGAAAATCCTTTATATAATAGGTATATAAGCTTATATAATATATATATATAAACGTAAAAAAACATCATCAGTAGTTGTGAACGTATGGGGTTCGCAACTAACGCCCCCCCCCCCCCTCCCCCAGGGGTTTTGGGTTAATAAATTAGTATATAATAACGGCTAGACGGTTTAACGCATTTTTTTTCTAAAACATGTTTTTTTTCCATATCGTAGTTTTTTAAATGGCTAGAACCAGACCAGTACCCACCAGACCAGTGGACCAGTGTCCATTACTAGTAGTTGTATGTTGCAGCAAAAACTATAAATGCTTCCATTTCCACAAGTTGGAAAATTCGGGAAATTAATTTTCACTGAGAAAAAAAATACGAAACGGGTCTGTCCATGATTGAAATGCCATATTCAAAACTGAAAACGAATAGTAGAAGGCTAATCCGTTGCACTAGCAGTAAACATTGTTGATAGATTGCTTGCAGCAGCTGTTACCTAAGAACTATAATAAACAGTTATGTATGTAACTAACTGCAAAACAAACATATCTGCAGACATAACATTAGTGAGTAGCATATAGTTATTGAGAAGCTGGAAACCAGCTAGATTTCTGACGACAATTAGCCATTTTGAGTACAATGAGTTGATATTAATATTTTTATTTTATTATACAAAGTAATAGTTTATTTGAGGAGCTCGTGGCTAAGTAATAACAGTCGCACGGGTCGATCCATCAGGTTAAGCTACGCTTGCCGGGGTTGTCCGTGGATGCGTGACCATCTTTACATACCTACCAAGACTCCTCCGTGCGTCGGAGAGCACGTTAAGCCGTTGCTCCCGATTCGTAGATCTTTGACAGTCGTTACGGGTCGTCAGAAGCCCGAAAGTCTGACAACCAGTCTTATCAAGGGGTACCGTATTACCCAGTTACTGGGTTGTGGAGGTCAGATAGGCAGTCGCTCCATGTAAAATACTAATATTCAGCTGCATCCGGTTAGACTGGAAGCCTACCCCACCATAATTTGGAAAAGGCTACGCAGATTGATAGTAATAGTTTATTATTTTGTTGTTAGAATATTATTAAGTACATATTTATAAAACTTCATAATAATAGGTTGGGGAAAAAGTTTCTTCGCATTTTTTAAGAAAATTTAAAACATTTTTTAATATACATTATTTACATTTATCTAAAGTATGTAGGTACCAATTTGTTCGATAACTTTTTGCCATCTTGTAGGTAGGGACATGATCCCATTGCTAGCTATAGAAATTTTGCGACTTCTGATCAAAATACCGCGACAAGTGGTTTTGGCAGTCCTCTCGTGATGTTAACCTGACACTGCCTAAAAAAAAAAAAAAAAAAAAAAAAAAATATTTATTTCGTAACCATAATAAATAAAAAACACAATTAGTGATTGGAGCCTCCTTGTAAGCAAACAATGCCTGTATTAGGAGACCCCGCTCTTTCACAAAAATAAATAATAAAATACAAAATAAAAGACTAACTAATTAAATGTGTGTGTGTGTGTGTCTGTGTGTGCGTGTGTGTGTGTGAGTGTGTGTGTGTGTGTGTGCGTATGTATGTATGTAAATGTTAAAGTGGAAATTCAATAAAAGTAATCATATGTAAATGGGGATGAGGGTGGGTTAGCGTGTGTTTTGTGAGTGAGTGTGTTGATATACCGAGTGATTTATGTGTTGCAAAGTTTCAATAGTGCCTCAGTATCTTCATAAGAAAATGGTTTAATCCAATCTATTAGAATCTTTTTACACGTATGTGCTTGTTTAGTGTATATATCCTTGTTTACTCTATTATATAGTTGAGCAGATCGTATGCTGTATTGTATAGCAGCAAATTTTGTTTTAGTTTGAGGGATTTGAGCAATCATGTCTAAATAATTCTGAAGAGACCGAAACAGGTGGAAATCTGAAGGTGCAAGGCCAGGACTATACGGCGGATGCATTAACACCTCTCAGCCAAACTCTCTTAATTTTTGCTGAGTGGCTAAAGATGTGTGAAGTCTAGCGTTATCATGATGAAAAACCACACCCCTTCTGTTGATTAATTCCGGCCGCTTTCTCTCAACTTCTTGCTTTAATCTCATCAGTTGTTCGCAGTAGAGTTCAGAATCGATGGTCCTGCCTGGTGGTAACAGCTCATAATAAATAATGCCCTTCCAATCCCACCACACACACAGCATCACCTTGTTGCGAGTTAACCCGGGTTTCGACACAGTCTGTGAAGCCTGACCGGCCTTTGACAACGACCTTTTTCGCGCGTTCTTGTCGTACGTGATCCACTTTTTATCAGCTATCAGCTTCTTCAAAAATGGTTCGGTTTCATTACGTCGTAATAAAGAATCACAAATGAGTACACGGTTCATTAGGTTTCTTTCAGTGAGTTCGTGAGGTACCCAAATATCGAGCTTTTTTGTGTACCCAGTTTTTTTCAAATGCGCCAAAACTGTTTTGTGGTCAATTCCTAGTTCTTCAGCTACGTCGAAACTACTGTTAAGCCGATCTTGCTCCACTTTTTCAAAAATGGCATCCATTTTATCCGTAATAGGGCGACCAGAGCGACGTGCATCTTTGACATCAAAATTTCCGGATTGAAAACGCTTAAACCTAATTTGTGCTACTCTCACAGACACTGCACTGGGTCCATAAACATCGCAAATTTTTTTCGCGGCTTGCGTTGCATTTTTACCTTTTTTGTAGTAAAATTTTAAAATGTATCGAATTTCTTCATTAGATTCACTCATCTTGACAGTACGAAAAACAAATGAAAATCACACATTTTCCTTATTTGAATTTGGAATTATGTTCTTTAAAATTTAAACTTTCAATGATACCAAAACCAGCCAGATACAAATAGTATAGCCAAAGAGATTTTATTTTAAGTTCATACATACTATAATGCGAAAAGACTTTTTCCCCAACCTAATATTTTGCCGTTTCCGGCGTACAAATAAATTTTCAGAGTTACGAGTATGGTCTTTTATTATCTATGAATATTTACATAATTTAAAATCTAACAATCTTAAAAAAAAATATGTACAAGTATATTAAAAAGGAGGGGAAATAATCATAGGGCATTAAAAAATTCGTCCGCATCGCTGTCGACAGGAAAAGTGCCCAAAAGGCTGGCAGCATTGCCATGTTGTGTGGCAATGCTAATTCTTTGGCCAAAAAATAGGCCAGCCCTTTGGTCACGTGTAGAGTCGACCAACCGCTTGGCGATGTCCCGAAAAACTAAAAGGGTATTCGGACCCCATGGCCCTAGTGTTTCAATCCCAAACGGCTCAAACATATAAGTCCCAATAAGATTAGAGTATTTGCGCCGTTTGAGGTTTTCTGCACCCGCAGCTGCCGCCCCAGCACAGCTCTAGGCAGTGCTAGGAAGATGGGATGGCGCAAGGGTGTCAACACACGTTGCATCCAACACCAAAGGCCTACCTACCTTCCAAGGCATTATGGTCATTCCGTCTGGTCTCTTCCCATCTTCGCGTGCCAAGCCAATGGGTTCTAAAACAGCTGGCACCCCGGCGGTGACAAGAGCACGACGGATGATGTCATTAATGCTGGCGTGCCGTGCTATCCGGCCTGCGCTCTTACTGCAGGATAGGTCATGATGTCCGAGGCAGTCGACACCTACGCCGCATTGGCAGCGATGCGGTGCCACGCAAGGAGCGCCCAGACGTAGACAGGTAGCGAGCCGGAAGGTGGTGTCACCCAGCATAGTTCCTATGTTGGGTGACGGTAGCGTCTGAAGCCAGAGGCCCGACTCCCACTCACCCACAACCAGCAGGCGGGCACGCTCAGCAGTATTGGTGGACGTATTAATAAGATTATTCCGTACCAACCTGCAGAGCGGCTCATCCCACTGCCTCTGAGAAGATGGGTTCACGGGCCGAACTGTATCCGGGCAAGCCACATTCCAGGCGTTCACTGCGTCGGTCAAGCATGGCACTTCAGAGTGAACCAGAGAGGGGGCTAAAATTTTCTTGGTCAATTTTTCGGTGCTGTGGACAGAGGACAGGAACGCCGGTAAGCTAATACTGGTAATTTTGCGGAATATATATTATAAAATAATTAAATTTCATTTTACTGGTAAGTTATGGTTAGTTTGTTAGATTTAGAATAGCCACTACTCACCGAATAAATTCAAAAATGGAACAGAATTTGTATGAAATTATTTGCCAAGTAAATTATTTCTCTATGACAACTGATAAAAGTATCAATATGAAATCAAGTGTCATAGATAAAGAGCACTGTCTAATTTAAAACTCAAGCATCTAACGGCACATCATCCTAGTTTAACTTATAAGGGAGTAGACAGAGAGACTGGTCGGAGCAGTTTTCGCTGTCTTGTGTTACTAAGATGTTTATAGTACAAGAAATAAAAAAATCCGGCCAAGTGCGAGTCGGACTCGTGCAGGAAGGGTTCCGTACGGCTTAACGTGCTTTCCGAGGCACGGAGGAGTCTTGGTATGTAAAGATGGTCACCCATCCACGGACAACCCC
Organism: Cosmia pyralina; assembly: GCA_946251885.1. Taxonomy (NCBI): domain Eukaryota; kingdom Metazoa; phylum Arthropoda; class Insecta; order Lepidoptera; family Noctuidae; genus Cosmia; species Cosmia pyralina. The sequence continues at coordinate 25,593,373 of OX276351.1, forward strand.
GGCAAGCGTAGCTTAACCAATCAAACCAAAACAATCCACCCTGCCTCACTCCACAGTCAAGCTGATACGGTTCCGACATTGTACCCGCCCATCTGACGCTGTTGATCTGATGCATATAGCAATACTTGAAAATAATAGGTCTTTACCTATGAAATTGCCGTTTTGTACGAAAAAATTTAAACGAATTTTTTTCATGCATTTTTTATTTGTATTAATCGAAGTAATCACCCATGCAATCAATGCATCTTTGCCAACGCAGTGGCAGTTTATTGATGCCCTTCTTAAAGAAATCAGCTGGACGGGAGGCAACAAATTCTTCAAAGGCATTTTGTACTGCCTCTCGGGTATTGAATTTTTTTCCCGCCAAGAAGTTATCCAAATACTGGAAAAAGTAGTAGTCTGTAGGCGCAAGGTCTGGTGAGTAGGGCGGATGACGGAGAGCTTCCAACCCCAGTTCTTGCAACTTGGAGACCGTCTGCTGTGCAGTATGTGGTCGCGCGTTGTCGTGCAGGAGCAGCGGAGACGAGCGATTGACCAATGCTGGTTGGAGATGTGCCAGCTTCTCCATCATTGTGTTCAGTTCTTCACAGTACACATCTGAAGTAATGCTCACCCCGTTTGGTAAGAAGCTGTGATGAATCACACCGGCGCTAGACCACCAAACAGTGACCATCACTTTTCTAGGGGTAAGTTTTCGTTTAGGGCATTGTTTAGGTGCTGAACCAGGATCCAACCAATTTGCTGAGCGCTTGCGGTTATCAAACAGAATCCATTTTTCATCGCAGGTAACAATGCAGTTCAAAATTCCTTCATTTGTGTGTCTGTTGAGCAGTGCAAGGCACGTCTCGACGCGTACTTCGCGCTGGCGATCATTGAGTTCGTGGGGCACCCATTTGTCAAGCTTTTTTACCTTGCCAATTTGACGCAAATGGACCAATATTGTTTTGACGCTAACGTCGAAAGCTGCTGCTAATTCAGCCGTAGATTGTGTATTATCAGCTTCCACAATCGCCTTTAATTCGTCATTGTCGACCAAAGTCTTCGGACGACCGCGAGGTTCATTTTTCAGGTCGAAATTTCCAGAACGGAAGCGAGCAAACCAATAACAAGAGGTGCGTTGGTTTGTAGTGTTAGCTCCGTAAACGTCGTTGATGTTGCGTGCCGCTTGTGCCGCGGTGCTGCCACGACGGTACTCATATTCCATAATTACTCGAATTTTTAACGTATCCATGATGACGAAAAAGATTGAAATGCGATGAAAATGTAACACTAATCAATAAACAAATGACTACTTTTGGCAAAAAAAATCCATGTTTTTAAAATAAAATTAATTTGAAATTAGAATTCTTAGCCAAACAAAAATTATTTTGATTTGAAATGGCCAGTACTGCAGAACGGCAATTTTATAGGTAAAGACCTAATATTCACAAGTTCACGCGGCCGGGCAACTGAAGGAACATGGGTGGGTTTTAGTAAGTAAAAGTCTGACACGCCCTCCCGCTCTGCCCAGAGCGGGAGAAGTCATTTGATGATTTCCCATCCACGAAAAAATAAAAAAAAAAGGCCAATACTGTTCAGTTTCTCCCAAAGAATATTATACACAACCAGGTCAAAGGCCCTAGGCAAGTCGAGGAAACACGCGTATACCGGTATTCTACGATCCGTGTAGTATCTGACGCTAAGCAGAGCGTTGAAAGTCCAGTGCGCTAAAAAAAATCACCGCGATATTTTGACGTCCGTGCGAACGTCGACTTACTGTTGATCACAGGCAGGCGGGCGGTCGTAATCGCGAAATAGTAATCTGTATAAGCATACGTATTTTGTTACTGATTGTGCTCGCAAAAAGAAAAGCGGACAGAAAGGAGACAACAACACTAACTTTTTTTAACTTCTTGTTTTAGTAATAGAAAGAAAGAAAGAAAGAAGAAAGAAAAATATTTTATTTGGGACACGCACAGGAAATACAGTTAAAAAGGAGCATATAAAAGTAACAAAATAAACTTTAAAAAACAAAAAACACAAAAAAAAAAAGAAATCAGACTAAAAAAAAAAAAATGAGACCTGTGCGAGGCCAAAAAAGCTCCCATCTCAGCATAAAGCTGCGATATTTAAAAAATAAATACCGCAACGCTGGTATTCTGATAGGGCCTGTGTGATGCCACTGACATACCCACGTATATCAATTAAAAATCGCAAGGGGAATAAAATCAAATAAAATAAAATACAAACACTAGAATACTTGAAAAGAAAAAACAAAAACCGTCAATAAGGTGTAAAGTTCGACTAATAGGGTCTCGTTTTAGCCTTTGGGTACGGAACCCTAAAAATCATTGGTCGTCGTGCGGTGATCGATGGTCGTTGGTCGTTGGTCGCAAGCGCTACTGCTGAGTATGAGGTCTTGGGTTCGGTTCCCGGGCCGCGCAAAGAGTTATTGGGTTTTTCCATCAACAATTTCCAATAGCAGCCCAGAGTCTGCATCTGTGCCCGGTTGATGGCAATGGGCTCGCCCTCTATTACATGGGACTTCATAATTGGCGAAATGTGGGTAGGTATACTGGTAGATAATCACCGGTAAATGTGATTAATTTCTTACTTTTACCTCGACTTTCGGTAATTATTAATAACTAGCTGCGCCCCGCGGTGTTACCCGCGGTTTATGAGATACACTAAAACGTGTATTATTTAATCGGTAAGAAAAGTATTCACAAAAAAATTGCTCATCCCACGGGAACACTACATTTTTTCAGGATGTAAAGTAGCTTATGTGTGCTATGTGTATACAGGGTGTCTGCTACTTCCACACCAAATATCATCAAAATCGGTCGAGCCGTTTGAGTTTGAAAGAGTAACAAATATATTTGAATTCCTTGCTCATCCACGGGAATACTACATTTTTTGGGGATATAAAGTGGCCTATGTAATAATCCGGAGTGTCAGCTACTTCCACACTAAATGTCATCAAAATCGGTCGAGCCGTTTGAGTTTGAAAGAGTAACAAATATATTTGAATTCCTTGCTCATCCCACGCGAACACTACATTTTTTCGGGCCATAAAGTAGCTTATGAGTTAATCCAAAGTGTTAGCTACTTCCACACCAAATTTCATCAAAATCGGTAGAGCCGTTTGAGTTTGAAAGAGTAGCAAATATATTTGAATTCCGTGCTCATCCAACGGAAGCACTACATTTTTTCGGGATATAAAGTAGCCTATGTGTTAATCCAGGGTATAAGCTGTATATATACCGAATTTCATCCAAATTGGTCCAGGCGTTTGAGCGTGAAGAAGTAACAAACATACACACACACACTCACAAACTTTCGCCTTTATAATATTAGTGTGATAGTGTGATGTGATGATAGACAATTATTAATAATTTTCAATTAATCACACTTACCGTAACATATACACTAGAATATATGCACTAGAATTTGACCAAAGTTTTGAGATGTTTTTCCTTTGACATCACACTCGTAGCTCGTATCAATAAGCCAAGCCGTCACACTTACATACTGAACCGATTCTGATGAAACTTGCACTGTTCCCTAAGGTGAAGGAAATGTAAGCCAAGTAACGTTCCGATTTAATAGTTACGGAAAAATGCGTGGACATACATACATACACCTATATTACAATTTTGTTTGGAAGCCCTAATAGATTATCATTATGTGAATATATTACTTACATACATGTCGAATTGATAACCTCCTTTTTTTTGAAGTCGGTTAAAAATCATCACCTTCTAAAAGCACAAGCAAAATCGCACGTGACATTTACACGTGGAGAAATGCGTCATCCCTTCCACTCTAACACTACACCGTAATTAACTTAGTAAAACTGCGTATTTCATACAATTAACTCAATCTCTTAGCCATAATATTATTGTTACAGCAGTATTGAAAACCACATCATTGCATGTCGATGATAAAACTGAACTGGTTTTGTACCGATGTGCAGTAAGCTATCAATGTTCCTTCTCTATTAGAACCTTTAGGGATGGTTCGTGATGATGGCAGGCGTCCGGACGGCCTGTCGTTGATCCCCTGGGAGCGGGGAAGGGCTCTTGTTTGGGACGATACATGTGTGGACACGTTAGCCCCTTCCCATCTCAGTGGTTCGGTTTTAAGGGCCAGAGCCGCGGCGGAAGCCGCAGAAGAGGCCAAGCGACGCAAATTTGTGACGCTTTCTAGCGACTACATATTTGTACCGCTTGGCTTCGAAACTTTTGGTCCATGGGGTACCAGTACAAAAAAAAATTTCAAGCTATTGTTTCCTCGATTAGTCGACGCCGCTGGTGACAGGAGGGCTGGCTCATTTCTCGCACAGAGAATAGCTATTGCTATTCAACGCGGAAATGCAGCCAGTGTTCTTGGCACCATGCCTCATGGACACCCACTTTTGTTAGGTTTTTAAGGTTTAGTTTTGTATTTAATTTTACCATAAATTTGTTATTTAAATAAAACTGATTACGTAATAAGCTATTAATAATAATGTGTCGAATAAAGTTGTAAATGTACCAGCCCTATTGGTAAGGGTGATCTTTCACCTCCGGCCGTGGTTCAGTCCATGGTTGAAAGCGAAAGCGCATGGGATGCTGTCGTCTCTTTTTGCGAGGAGGTGATGCATGCAAAGGAGGCAGCGGAGAGGGAGAGAGAGCGTACCTCTCACTCCACACGCACCTGAAGAGATCTCCGGCCACCTTATGGAGGAGCCTGCGGGCGGCGAAACTGGGGCTGTGTCGTCACTCGAGTAGTCAGGTTCAAAGAAGTGGCACGCAGTGTTCCATGTGCGCCTTTATGGGAGGACGTGCGGTTGTGGGATCGGCCACACTTGGTGATGGGGCCCGCTAGGCAGGGCGGGCTGATACCAGTGCGGCGAATTACAAGTATCTTCCGGGCCCCCGAATCATGGTATTAGAAGGAACCCTCCGTTCTCCCCAGACGGAGGGTATCCATGAGGATTTCCCCACAAAACAAAAAGGAAAAAGGATGAATGTCACACAGACAAAAATCAAGTGTAATTTATACAAATTAAGCTGAGAATCAGCAGTTTAAGAACGTTAAAATTACATAGGACAGTCCCCCAAAAAGCCTGCCCACCACTTCCTAGTACAACTTAAAGTAACAATATTGTGCGTACGTAGGTACGTGCGAGGGGCTCGTGGCTAAGTAATAACAGCCGCACGGGTCGATCCATCAGGTTAAGCTACGCTTGCCGGGGTTGTCCGTGGATGGGTGACCATCTTTACATACCGAGACTCCTCTGTGCCTCGGAAAGCACGTTAAACCGTTGGTCCCGGCTGTCATTCGTGGATCTTTGATAGTCGTTACGGGTCGTCAGAAGCCCGAAAGTCTGACAACCAGTCTTACCAAGGGGTATCGCATTACCCAGTTACTGGATTGTGGAGGTCAGATAGGCAGTCGCTCCATGTAAAATAATGGTATTCAGCTGCATCCGGTAAGAGTGGAAGGCGACCCCAACATAGTTGGGAAAAGGCTAGGCAGACTGATGTTCTTGGGATAAATTCATTCCAACTACGGAACCTTTCATTGTGCGTGGTCCGACACGCACTTGGCCAGTTTTTTAAATAAATAACTTAATTTTGGAAAGGATTACAGTTCAGAAGATATTACCAAGGCAAGATACTCGTAGATATTATCTATGTCGTTTTCCAGTACAGTACTAGGTAGTAACAGTTTTGTTAACTCGTCATAATGTGTTAGTAACATAGCATCTCACCGTTGTTATTACTCTGGCCACGTTCGACTTGCTCGAACTTCGATGCGATAAGTGTAGCGAGATTAATACGACTAGATTGATCACTATCTGTAGCTGATAGAGAAATGGCGTAGATGTTGATAATTTGTTGCAGTTATGCATTAGACAAACGGAGTTACGAGTTGTTGGTGATGGGTTCGAACCCAGGTAGGCGCTTTATTTTATGTAAATAATTTCATCACCACTGCTCTCAAAACGGTGATGGAAAACATCGTGAGGAAACCAGCATGTCCTAGAACCAAAAATTCGACGACATTTGTGACATCTAGCAACCCGCACTGGGCCCGCGTGGTGGATTACAGCCCACGCTCTCTAGAAGAGAGGAGGCCTGTGTCCCAGTAGTGGGAAAATTATAGACTGATTATGCTCAACGGGGTGCTGTAAACACTGATTCAAATGCTGACGCTAAATCCTCTGCAGTAGGCAAACGTGTTAGCTTGTTTCAAATTCATGGTGTAATTTCAAATAAATGGTAGCATTTTCTAGATACATTTGCCTCATTAATTGAAAATAATTGTTGTGAATTCTACTAAAACTTATCGTTTATTACGGTAGTTTGGATTTAATTTAAAATGTATTATTTTAATTTCTAATTATATTCACTGTGGCAACACCGTCAAAGTACAAATGATTTATATTTAACTAACTTTAAATGTATTTACTTTGGCAACACTTAGAAATGACGGATAGGATATTATCGTTCTTCTGGGTGGGGTAAAAGTCGTTTTAAATTGTAAAACGGAAAGAAGGGCAGTGATCATGGAACCACGAAGCGAGTCGGATGACGTTGTAGTTAGAATTCCGTGTGTTTAATAAAGTTATTTTATACAAAGAACAGTGTTTAGTTTTGTTAAAATAGAAGAGTTTAACAAACGATAGACTCTTTTCGCAATCGGTAAAATAAAAAAATAGGTACCTATTTTAAGAAGACCATGCATGTGCTTAGGAATAGCATCAGTACCTAATTATACTTTCCCAGAAACAGTGGGATGAGCCGCTCTGCAGGTTGGTATGGAATAAACTTATTAATACGTCCACCAGTACTGCTGAGCGTGCCCGCCTGCTGGCTGTGGGTGAATGGGAGTCGGGCCTCTGGCTTCAGGCGCTACCGTCACCCAACATAGGCACTATGCTGGGTGACACCACATTCCGGCTCGCTACATGTTTGCGTCTGGGTGCTCCTTGCAGGGCTCCACATCGCTGTCATTGCGGTGAAGGAGTAGACTGCCTTGGACACCATGGCCTGTCCTGTAGGAACAGCGCTGGTCTGATGGCACGGCACGCCAGCATTAATGACATCATCCGTCGGGCTCTTGTCACCTGTTGGTGCCAGCTGTTTTAGAACCCAATGGCTTGTCACGCGACGATGGGAAGAGGCCAGACGGAATGACCATAATGCCTTGGAAGTTGGGTAGGCCTTTGATGTGGGATGCAACCTGTGTCGACACCCTCGCACCATCCCATCTGCCTAGCACGGTGGGTTGTGCTGGGGCGGCTGCTGCAGGAGCAGAACACATCAAACGGCGTAAACACAACAACCTTATTGGGAGCTATATGTTTGAGACTTTTGGGGTTGTAACACTAGAGCCTCGGGGTCCGAGTGCTCATCGAGTTTTTCGGGACATCGCCAAGCGGTTGGTCGACTCCACACGGGACCAGAGGGCTGGCCTATTTTTAGCCTTGCCATCCAACGTGGTAATGCTGCCAGCCTTTTGGGCACTTTTCCCATTATATGTTCTTACGGAAAATCAAGCTAACCAACAAAGTTTATCAGAAAAGCCCAAAATAGCACCTGTAGCAAAGCCAATTACCGTGTATGTCCATTAAAATCATTAAATATGACTATAATAAATTCCTTTTCTTTGCTTCCACAGGTTTAAACTCTTACACATTACACACTTCACACCCTCACACTAGCACACCCACCCATACTCGCACACACCACACAATTTAGCGCATTGGTGCCTTTTTCCTTTGTCTTTGTAACAGATGGAAGAGTCAAACTAAAAATTAACGTTTATAGTTTGCCTATTCTAAAATACCTATAATTTAATTTTAAAAACTACCTACTTATTTTTTATTTTATTTTCTTAATGTATTGTTATTTAAACACAAGTACTTTTATTGGTGGAAGAGCGGAGTCACCTAGGTCCTAGCACAAGCAACTTCTTGGTGTTGTTCTCCAAAACGTGTTTGTTGTCAAACGTTGTAATTGAAATAAGCATTTTTATTTTTGTTTATTTTATTTTTACAGGTTACGGCCGCTTCAGCCGGAGTGCGCTAGGCGCTTGCGCGTCCTCGTTCTTCGCGTCTGGCGTACAGAACTGCGTCATGTCCTACGTCCTCCCAGCGGCCAGGTGTGAGCTGGAACTTACTACATACCAGGCTGGGCTTATCAACATGGCGTTTATGAGTGGTGAGTATTACATTCTCGTTCTTTGCATCAGGCGTATAGAGCTGCGTCATGTCCTACCTCCTACTAGCTGCCAAGTGCTAGGTGTGAGTTGGAAGTTACTACGTACCAGGCTGGGCTTAACAACATGGCGTTTATGAGTGGCGAGTATTACATTTTCGTTATTTGTAGGACATGACGCAGTTCTATACGCCTGATTATAGAACTGCGTCATGTCCTACGTCCTACCAGCTGCCGCACGTTAGAGGTAACAAAACCAGTAAAAACTAGCCTCGTATTCTAATAAAAACTCCATAATAGTACGGAGTACTAAGCCACCTCAAGGTTAGTGTTACCACCAACATGAGGTCTACTGTACCACGCTGGATTTACGTCATTTTCGACGTAAGGAGGGAAGTTCTTTCTGAAAGTTGTTTTGTTCAAAGAGTTAATGATGGGTTTCATGATTACCAGTAACCGAAGTATTAAATTCAACACTTAGGGATTCATTTGTAGAAATTTATTAATATTATTTATCATACTAAGATAACCGGTACATGAAATTATTTCAGGAACTATAAGGGAATCCAATGAACCTAATTTGTTTTAGTACCTCAAACGCAATGTATCGGTACCGTGGTAAAACGCACGTATCGAACGGCACCGCAGCGGGCCTTCGCCGCCATTTCACGCGGCGTTCTAGAGCATTTCAGCATCCATTGCTGATTTTATTACTTTAGCAGTTTTATTTACATAAATGGAGTGTTGCGTACTGAGAATGTAATTTACATTGAAATAAAGGTATAGTAACTGAAAAAACGTTCCAAGTGCGTGTCGGAACACGTACAATGAAGGATTCCGTAGTTGAAAAGAATTTATCCCAAAAATAAACTTAACATTGTAATCCCAAAAAAAAAATGTATGTGATAAAATTAAAAATTACCAATTTTGAGACTTTTTCCTTTACTTGTGCTGTGAGACCCTGCTTCTTGGCAAATTTCATGATTCTAGGACAACGGGAAGTAATCTATAGGTTTTGATTTACTTGCGAGTATCAAAATATGTCGCATAAATGGCCGTATATTTTTATTGCGTTGATATTTTTAGAACTCTAAGGGACTGTAGACCTACTTTGATATTAATTTCAACTTGATACTTCTACGCGTTCCTGAGAAAAAGGGTCTTGACAGACTGACAGACTTGAAAATATTTTTTTATGTGATAAAATTACAAAATATTCATTTTTACAGGGCTTTTTCGTATGTGAGACCTTGCTTCTTGCCTTCATGACTCTTGAACAACGGTAAATACCCTGTAGGTTTTCAGTCAGACAGACAGATGAACAACGATGTGATCCTATAAGGGTTCCGTTTTTTCCTTTGAGGTACGGAACCCTAAAAACGATAAATAAAATTTAAAAAATCCTGAGCAATTTTCCGGTGGAATATGATTCAAAATAAGGAGCTGCATGCACACTGTTAGTTTGCGTAGGGCTGTCCCTTACACCCTGTATAGCTATAGAGGTCGTTAGTCTAGGCCATATACAATCTCAAGCTAAACCTATAAAATGCCAACCTAAACATTGATTACTTCAACGTTATCAATACCGTTGTAGGCGCCAGTGAAGACATAGGGTTCCGTAGGGTACTTTAGGGTTCCGTAGTCAACAAGGAACCCTTATAGTTTCGCTATGTCCATCCGTCTGTCCATCTGTCCGTCCGCACCTTAGCTCAGAGACCCGTAATACTAGAAAGCTATAATTTGGCATGGATATACATATTCATCACGCCGACAAAGTGGTAAAATAAAATCATGAAAAAAAATTTTTTTCTTAGGATACCTTCTGTACACGTAAAGTGGGGATGTTTTTTTTTTTCTCGTCTACCCTATGATGTGGGGTGTTGTTGGATGGGTCTTTCAAAAATTTTTCGGGTTTGTGAAAACAATTTTTCGATTTAGGGATCCGTTTCTGAAATAATAAAAAAAGTACTCAAAGTTTAAAGTGCTAATTTTTGTTAGAATCAAATGTCCCCCCCCCCCCCCCCTGCCAGCTAAACGGTTAGTTTTGGAAGGGTGCAAAAATTCACGGTCGTAGTATAGGATATAACGAAGTTAAAAGGTAAACTATCTCAGCTAAGTAGGCTTTTCAAGTTTACGAGTAATAGTCAAATATTCGGAAACAACAAAAAACCCTCTTCTTAGTCCCGCATTAATGTGCAACTACGGAACCATATTACTGCGCGTGGCCCGACACGCACTTGGCTGCTTTTTCTAAACTGATTCTAAATATCAGTGAAATATCGCAAAGAAATTTGTTTTCATCCTTTTTTTTTTGTGGATGGGAAATCATCAAATGACTTCTCCCGCTCTGGGCGGAGCAGGAGGCCGTGTCAGACTTTTACTGACTAAACCCACCCGTGTTCCTTCAGGTGCGCGTGCCAGGGCCACGGTATCTTTCGAACAACCCGCGACTCCGGCGGCATTTGTTTTCATCCTTATTATTGAAAATATAAGTAATTAAAGGTCATCGTTGACTAGTTTTAAAAGGCGTTTAATGACATCACAAAGTGCTTTTTTTATAATATAAATAAAAATTTGTGTTGTTTCACATTATTGTGATCACAAGAAAACCGCGGGAATTTACAATACGATCACGTTTTCACGGAAGTTCCACACTTACGCGTCATATTTGATTTACGATTAGACGAAACTTATAGGCTCATTGTTAAAACAAACACTTCGATACGTATTATTACTGTCGTCTCTAATAGAGTTTACGAGAATAGCACTAACGTGAATATCAATATTTATTGGAAGACAATCGCTTGTTGTCAGTTGCATCACTGATTTCAGTTTATAGTTAACATCGATGTCATAATCAAAGGTGAATTCAGTCATTGACCGATTTAGATAAGTAGTAAGGTCAAGAATATTGGCGCCAAGGAAATTGAAATCATAATAAAAACTTTTTTACAAAAAAATAAAACCGACTTCCAAAAACAACACTACAAAGTGAAAAATAACTTTAATTTCGGAAGTCGGTGTCTTGTTAGATCTATTTTCGTTTTTTGCCACCGACTTCCGAAATTAAAGTTATTTTTCACTTTGTAGTGTTGTTTTTGGAAGTCGGTTGTATTTTTTTGTAAAAAAGTTTTTATTTTTCACTTTTTAGCTGTGTACCTACCCCACAAAAATTCTAATACCACTACCTGCAAAACAAACTAGAACATCATCCATATAAAAGTGGGGAAAAAATACGTATTATTGAAGCTAACTCAAAAACCACCAAAGCAAAGTTAATCAATTTTATATGGGACCAACTGTGATGTATACCCTCTCGAATAAAACAAAAAAATCCAAATCGGTCCAGCCATCTTCGAGTAATCGGGGAACATACATAAAAAAAAATTAAAAAAAAAAGAAAAGGTTCCGACGAATTGAGAACCTCCTCCTTTTTGAACTCGGTTAAAAAGGCTCAAAAGAGATGACTTGGTGTAAGTGAGAGCAGCGGTGGCCCAGTGGTAACGGCCCCGACTTACAAGTTGTAGGTCATGGGTTCGAACCCAGGCAGGCGATTTACTTTGTGTAAATAATTTCATCACCACTGCTCTCAAAACGGTGAAGGAAAATATCGTGAGGAAACCGGCATGTCCTAGAACCAAAAATTTGAAGACATGTGACATCTACCAACCCGCACGGGGCCCGCGTGATGGATTATAGTCCACTCCCTCTCACTGAGAGGACGCCTGTGTCCCAGTAATGGGAAAATTATAGGCTGTTTATGTGGCGTAAGAGAGTACTGTGCCGCAACAAACCCATGGGTGGGTAGACCACGACGACATTCATACGTTGCTGCTTTAGTGAGAACCATCAAAGACAGTTCAAAACAGACTAGGATGGAAGATGTTAAAGGAGGTCCACAACAGTATGTTTGAAGCAGACTTCCTCATCATCCAAAATTTTACTATAGTATAGTTAAAATCTCGCTACAGACTCGGTCATAAATCATAATCGGAGTAGGGATGTGCGCTAGTTGCGCGCGCTCAAGGCCATTATCGATAACAGAATTTCAATGTCTCCATTGAAAATTGGCAAAAATGTGTGGAACATGCAGAATTGCTGCAAGATGAAGACATAAGAAAAGCACATTTATGCGAAGAGTTCATCATTCATGTGGATGATGATGACGATGACTCAGACGAAGAATTTTAATTTTCTATTTTTAGTTTTATATATACGTTCTTTTGTTTATATATTTAATATGCTTTGTAGTAAATTTGGTAATAAAATAAAAAAAAATGTGTATTTATTTCTATCACCCATTTATAAATATATAAAACTATCGATATCACTCATCGACTGCAGTAATGCACAGGACTACGTGTGGGCGTGGCCTGCCCATAAGGCCCGTGAGTGGGAAAGAGAGCGAAACACTTGAATGATTTATGACCGATTCTGCAGCGAGATTTTAACTGTACTATAGGTACGTGTTTGAATTGTGATATGGAGTATTTTGTTTATGTACAGTCAGCAACATAAGTCGATTAACACTGCTACTTTTATACACATCATGTAAATAAATACAAAATGATTTGATTATCTCCTTTTATCCTAAAATACCTAAGAGTCTAGTAGATCTTTAAATTTTACTTTTATTCCGATTTTAATTAAATCAATCAATCAATCTGCCTAGCCTTTTCCCAACTATGTTGGGGTCGGCTTCCAGTCTAACCGGATGCAGCTAAATACCAGTATTTTACATGGTGCGACTGCCTATCTGACCTTCACAACCCAGTAACTGGGTAATACGATACCCTTTGGTAAGACTGGTTGTCAGACTTTCGGGCTTCTGAAGACCCGTAACGACTGTCAAAGATCCACGAATGACAGCCGGGACCAACGGCTTAACGTGCTCTCCGAGGCACGGAGGAATCTCAGTATGTAAAGATGGTCACCCATCCACGGACCGACCCCGGCAAGCGTAGCTTAACCTGATGGATCGACCCGTGCGGCTTTTATTACTTAGCCATGTGCTCCTCCTCCGATTTTAATTAAATATCTGGCTCAATAATTAAGATTTAAAAAACTGAAGTTATTCGACTTTTGTTGCTGACTGTACCAGGCTCGCATCAATCTGTATATATAGTACACATAACAACACTGTGTTTATGCACGTGTGTTCACACAATGGATATAATTATTGAAAAAGATAATAATATCATGAACGTCAAGTCTCTATTATGTAAGTTATAGTCAAATTAAATTGTTACCACTAGTAGGAAGAGATCTGCTCGCCCCTCCACTTTGCTTGTTGCATACACTTACTAATATTTTATTGGAGGGGCGTGCAGTTCTATACTGAAAGATCTCCTACTGTGTTGACTGATGTCGTCCTTAGTATCTGTTGGGACAACCACCTGTATTTTCAGCCAATAAATTATTCTTGACTAGGCTGACCCGTCGGAAAATAAAAAAAAAACAAACAACAACTAAAAATAAAGTAAATTTCTATTTTTCCGTGGTTCCTTTGGGTTTTTCCTAATTTTATTTTTTCCAAACCATACCAGCAAAGAGGCGAACAAAACAAAAAAAAAACAAATGAATGGGGCAAAATGGCTCGCCATTTTAGAGTTTTTACGAGACTAATCCACGGCAATTGATTTTTATATACTGGGTGCCTTTGAAAACATGCAACAAAATAAGGGGTGTTCTACCCATCAATATGAACAACTATTACTAAGGCACCAATAACGAATTAGCAAAAAATAAATTGACCTTCCCTAATAAAAGGTACTCAGATTAGACCTTTTGTGTAAGAATGTCGAAATTTTTGTACGAATTCGAAATTGTTCCCATAGAAAAAGTTGTTCAAATTGATGTGTAGAACACCCCCTTAAATTTTGTCCCATGTTTTCAAAGTCAACCTGTTTATAGCATGATTCTAATAAAAACAAGTTATATCTCAGTATTATTTCGAACGCCATAGTGAGTCTTATTTGAACTTCACCTCAATATCTGCTTTCTGCAAATTCAGCTAATAAAGTACTCGGCATCAACAATTTAAAAGTCGTTCAATTTAATAGTCGTTACATACCGCAACAGACATTTAGTATATACATGACAATATTGATGACAGCATTTTCTCCATAAACGATCCTTCCATTTACCACGTTTATGGAGTTATTAGCGAAAATATATCAAGTGTTACTACGATTTATTGGAAACAAGCTCTGATTGGGAATGGCGCCATAAACCAGAACGCAGTTAGGAGATTCTTTTTTCGTTTTTTTCTTAAATGTAATGTACAGACTGCTTGGCAAAGTTAGTAGAACCTGTTCATAAATTAAAGTGTGGTTTGGAAGAGGACAAAATACTGCAGAAATTGTTTTTTAAGATTAAAACACTTTGGGTGCTGATGAGGCTGTGCCAATTCTGTAGCGTATCAGGGATGGTCGCCGAGAGAGAGATGCATAAATATCTCTGGTGCGTAGGGTTCGGACTAACTCGAGCGGTTTCCTGAGGGCATTCACGCTGAGGTTTGACATTATGTTTGATTGTCAGTTATTGTGAAAACCAAAATCAAAAGTAAGAACATTAATGAAAGAAGCCAATGACGCTCTCTACCATAATAATATTGTAAAGGCGATAGTTTGTGAGTGTGTGTGTTTGTATGTTTGTTACCTCTTCACGCTCCATCGGCTGAACCGATTTGGGTGAAATTTTGTATGTAGATAGCTTATACCCTGGATTAACATAGGATACTTTTTGTCTCGATATTCTTACAGGTTCGAGACTGACGCGGGTGAAACCGCGGGGCGCTGCTAGTAAAATATAAAACACATTTTGATTTTCCCAGTATAAACCTGTTGTTGTTAGGTTGGATTATCGAAGCTCGGCTCAACACCGAGAGTTGAAAATCCAGTGCGCGATAAAATCCCGCAGCGATATTTTTACGTCCGTGCGAGCGTCGGCTAACTGTACCGAATAATATGAGTTAGAAAAAGAACGAAAGATTATGTCAAAGCACTCGTTGCTTCGCATTTTCAGCCACGTCCTGGTCAGACCTTATGCTGACTACAACGTAGTGAATTCAGGACTCATCTTGATCTCTATCTAGCTTTTTCCCAACTCTGTTGGGGTTGAGTTACTGTCTAACCGGATGCAGCTAAATACCAGTTTTTTTCTAATTCAGCACTAATCCTCGATAAAAACTGTATGGATTAAGAAAACGTCGAATGTAGCAAATTGGCCGCTTATGTAATTCAGTCCGATTAGAGTAAGGCCCGGTTCACATTAGGTCGGACCGACAACTTCATCGGAACGACAAAAGTGTCGGATGCATATTGGCATTATGTATTTCAGTAGCGCTGTTCACATTAGGGCGACCTTAAAAAACTGTGGGCGACGATACGTTTACCGGAAGTTCAGCCACGATTTCGGTCGGGTCTGCCATTATGTGTTAATACTGCTTTGAATTGCGCCGTCCACACCTTTTAGCTCGGAGCGACGAAACCACCCGCCCACATCCCAACCCACCCGCGTATTCGCCGCTCTCGTCATCAGTTTGTGGCGTATGCGCTACCCAAGGAGGACTCGTTTATATTCGTAGAGGGCGAATTAAAGTGACGATGGATGAGCCGGGCCGGGTTAAATCGACGGTAACGACGGTGGTGTTCACATTTGGTCAGACTTATAGTGTGAACAGCAAGACCCGACAGTCGGCCAACGGCAAAAATGTCGGTCCGACCTAATATGAACCGGGCCTTAGACGAAGGATCGATCGAAACAATTAAACAATCGGTTCGCCTACAAGACTCCATGATTGTTTCTATGTTAGTATGTGTAGGCACATAGGTAGCAAAATTGCAGCCAAGAATTCAAGATCAGCAAGAATGGTGTATGATCGTTATCGTCCTCGTCCACTTCAATTTCTTTGGGGTAAAAAATGCAGAGAAAAGGCCTCTTCTCTTGCGGAGACTAAGCGTTTGTGATAAACAGGTTTGCTCACTGAGGGCTTGCCACAAGTGGCGGTAAGGCCTATTATGGAGGAATGGCTGGAGAGGTACTCGTAGCATGGCGCTCTCAGTTTCCTCTAACGTAGGTGCTTACTGGTCGCGGATGTTTCAAGAAGTACCGCGTCGTATAGGTCGGGAGAGGTAGCACGTTTGTTATCACTGCACTTTGTGAACTGCCCCGAGGATACGGGGCAACATACGCTGGAGGAGTGCTTAGTTTGGGCCCAACAATGCTGTGCTCTCATCGCGACAGTTGGTATGGGTGATCTCTCGATTCTGGTTGTGGTTCAGTCCGTGGTCCGAAGCGAAAACGCGTCTTTTTGCGAGGAGGTGATACATGCAAAGGAGGCAGCGGAAAGGGAGAGAGAGCATACTTCTCACTCCTCCCGCTCCAGAAGAACAGTCAGACGTCGAAGGACACTTAACGATGTCCGGCCTGTGGGCGGCGAAACTGGGGCTTTGTCGTCGCTCGAATAGTCAGGCCCAGAGAGGTGGCAGGCCACTGCGTACCACCTCTTTGGGTTATTTTCCTCCTCCCTCCACTAAGCCTTCCTCTCTCTCTTCTCCAGGTGGAGTAGCCAGCGCCTTCTTCTGGGGCATAGTGGGCGACGTGTTTGGCAGACGGAACGTGCTCAGTATGACCCTCCTACTGGATGCAACCATCACGCTGGCACAGAGCACCGTGTCTGACTATCGTTTATTATTAGCTGCAAGGACTATTAACGGATTTGTGATAGGTAAGTTTTGAAAGTTATTGATGTTAAGGATACTTTTTCCTGAATCCCATCGTAAATTGTTATAAGCTCTAATGTAGTCTTCTAGTCGACTTATTTTCACGCAGTACAAGAAGTCCATTAGACAATCTATCCAAGGTTAAGAAAAGGAAAAGAATTCTAGAATTAAAATTGTAAAAGCAAGCAAGAGCTCCATAACACAGAAGAATTCTTTGGAAAACACTGTGTGTTTAAGTTATAAGGGCTGATATGGAACTTTGGTCGAGCGCCTATAATCAGTGGAAATCAGAGTCCACCATAATCTGTGTGTTAGAGAGCAGTGGTGGCCCAGTGGTAACGGCCGTGACTTACGAGTTGTAGGTTCGAAACCAGACAGGCGCTTTACTTTGTGTAAATTATTTCATCACCACTGGCTCTCAAAACGGTGAAGGAAAACATCGTAAGGAAACCGGCATGTCCTAGAACCAAAAATTCGAAGACATGTGACATCTACCAACCCGCACTGTGTTGCAGCAATGGGAACATTATAGACTGATTATGCATCATCTGTGGGATATTTATCAAACTAAGTAATGAAATTTGTACTTCTTCCTGTTTTTTACGCCAGGTGGACCTGCAACGTTGGTGTTCTCATATCTATCAGACCTGGTGGGACCTAAGAAGAGACAGCTGTACCTCAGTGTCGTGGGGATGAGCTTCGTAGTTGCGTGGCTGATATTACCCGGTGAGGAACTGCATTATTTTGTCATAATTCATCATTCTCCTTGCACTTATCCCAATTTATTTGGGGTCGACGCAACATGTCTTCTTCTTCTAAACTTCTCTATTAGTCGTCATCTCAGTAATAGTCACCCCATTTCTAGCCATATCCTTTTTTACACAGCTCACCCATCATTTCTTTGGTCTTTCCCTATTCTTAAAGCCATTTGGATTAAGGTTCTGTACTAAAATGGTAAAAAGGAACCCTTATGGTGCGAGTGCGACACATTCAGTCCGTCTGTCACAGCTGGATATCTCAAGAACTACTAATACTATCAACTTGAAATTTGGAACAGTTTTAGATGACGTTTGCCCAACTATTTTTCAAATAAGAAAGAATTTTTTTTTTTTGCAACAGGAACTGAAAGGGTGTCTTAAAAATTCGAAGTGGGGCTACTAGGGCATGTGGGGTATCATATGAAAAAGCGCTGTTTGCACAATCTCATACATTTTTTTTCTTTTTGTTGGCCCGCGTAGTTTTCGACTTTTGATGAAAAATGTTAAAAAAAATACCGTTCCCCCCCTTATCTCCCAAGTTTTTATGGAAAAAATTCTGAAATTATTCTATTTGATAGTAGTTTATGTAACGATTACAGGAAAAAATATAACGATGTCTCTAAATAGCACACTTTTTCAGAAATCGGAACGAAACCCTCGGTGCGCGAGGCCGACTCGCTTTTGACCGATTTTATCTAGCTATAACTTTGACTCATCAAGTGTGAAAGTGAAAAAAGATAACATGTTTATGTAGTACGATCATGACTGATGAAATTAAAATAACAGGACTGTCAATTACATTTTACAGTGGAAGAATATATGAGGTATAGAAAAAATCCTACTGTGACTCAGTGTATAACAAATCTAGATAAGTATCGACAAAAAACAGAAACACTTTCTCTTAAGATTAGATCCAAGACCTCATAAGGTCAACGGATCTAAGCGGTACTTACTCCGAAAGCCTATATTTATTAACAGTGTAAATACAGACAAACAAAATAGATCAATACAGAAGGACAGCTCCGTAAAACAAGCAAAGCAAGTGTCGCACGCGCGTTTACGTGCAGCGAGTGCAAGTGCACTGAAGCCTATTTAATAAAAAAAATGAAGGTGACAGGCGACGGGCGACAATCTGCACCGCCATTTTTTTGTTTAAGTTTATATCATAGTTTTCTACTTTATTAAATAGCAACTGTCGTGAAAATGTGTAAATTTTTGACAAATACTCGTATGTCACATTGTCAGTTCCCCCTCAAAGGCCAACTGCACCCCATGTGTGCATAAGGAAAAACCCTTTACATAATAGGTATATAAGCTTATATGTTATATATAAACGTAAAAAACATCACCCGATGGAAAAAAAATCATCCTAAGTAGTTGTGAACCTATGGGGTTCGCTAATAACCCCCCTCCCCCCTCCCCCTGGGGGTTTTGGGTTTAAAAATTAGTAAATAATTTGCGTTTGAGAGGTGAGGACCCTAGTCGAATTGTCGCATTATCGCCTGCATCCTATCACCTGACGGTTTTATTAAATAAACCCCTGGTGACTGGCATTTGTTTGACATATTTTAAATTGCCATACTTACGCGTTTATATAAGCGTGCCCCTGACGACGACTGACGTCGCTTTTGACTGACGCGAAAAAAGATCACGGATCATGGTTCCATGGTTCTTGGTTGGTTGGAGAGATAGACGGAGCTATATACGACCTACAGCACCATCCTTTTTTCACAACGGAACCATGATAGATCTATTTTATCTTTTTTTCACGTCATAGTATGGGCCCCTGGTGTCACTCGTTGTATCGGTGTTAGCCTTCTGTATCTATCTATTCTGTGACAGACACCTAGACAGGTGAACCGATGACCTAACGGTTCAATAGTTAGACATACATGTACATGCCATTAGGGGTCAGTGTTACACATTTGTTAGTCTAAAGCGAGTTAGCAGACAGTTCAGTATGGGAGAAACCGATGTAACAGTTTGTGTAGTATTTTTTATCGGTGGAAGTTTTTTGTTTAAGTAATAAGTACTTACTTAGTCTAATGGAGAAGATTGGTGGCTTAACTTTCACTTTTGCTATACATTGAGCTTCTTGAACTTGAACTCCACAAGAGTCAATTGCCATGACATATCATCATCTGCCTAGCCTTTTCCCAACTATATTGGGGTCGGCTTCCAGTCTAACCCGATGCAGCTGAATACCAGTATTTTACATGGAGCGACTGTCTATCTGACCTCCACAATCCAGTAACTGGGTACCACTTGGTAAGACTGGTTGTCAGACTTTCGGGCTTCTGACGACCCGTTACGACTGTCAAAGATCCACGAATGACAGCCGGGATCAACGGCTTAACGTGCTTTCCGAGGCACGGAGAGTCTCGGTATGTAAAGATGGTGACCCATCCACGGAACATCCCCGACAAGCGTAGCTTATCCTGATGGATCGACCCGTGCGGCTGTTATTACTTAGCCATGAGCTCTAAATGTGTCCCGCCGTACCTCATACAGATCCAATTTTAAAACAGAAACATTTCAAATGCCAAAAAATAGAACTAATCTTGGTCGTTCAGCTCCTTTATACCGGTTTGTGTCTAGCTACAATAAGCTGAGCACGCGTACTAACAACTTGGACATATTTTCGAACAGTCTGAATGAATTCAGACGATACGTTCTCAGTTCTTGATCGATCTGTTTGTTTATTTCTTTTACAAAATGTTATTTGTGTATTTGTGTGACTCCATCCAATTTATTTAATATTGTACAATTTAATTTAATTTTTTTTTAATGATGTCATAATTTATTTGTTATTTTTAAGCTTTGTAAATTTTTAATTTTAATTTTGTTATTTCCATTTTAATTTTTATTAATGACCATACAAGTGCTGTGCACACCTATAAGTGACAAATTCACCGCAAAGCTGTTGATATAGAATATATTTAATGTAATGATTTAGTGAATAAGTCGTTGGTGTGTCAATAAATAAATAAATAAATAAATAAATAAATAAATGAGCTCCTCTTAGCCTTGACTTATATAATACCAGACTATTGCTGTCCCACTGCAGGGCAAAAGGCATCTTCTCATACTGAGAAGGCACGAGCATTGATCACCACGCTTGCTCAAGACGGGCTGGTGTAAGTCAAGAGCGAGTCGGACTCGCGCACCGAGAATTCCGTTCGGATTTCTGAAAAAGCGTGCTATTTAGAGAAATCTTTTCATTTTTCTGAAATCTTTACATACACTTCTATCACATAGAATAATTTCCAGATTTTTCTCTATGCAAACTTCGGAGATATGGGGACAACGGTATTTTTTTTTTTGTTTTCATCAAACGTCGAAAATTAAGCGGCCTAAAAAAAGAAAAAAATGTTTGAGAAAGTTCAAACAGCGTTCTTTCATATGATACCCCACATGCCCTAGTAGCCCCACTTCGAATTTTTAAGAACCCCTTTCAGTGCCTTATTTGCAAAACAGTTGGACAAACGTCATATAAAACTGTTCCAAATTTCAAGTTGATAGCATTAGTAGTTCTTGAGATATCCAGTTGTGACAGACGGATAGACAGACTGAGTCGCACCATAAGGGTTCCTTTTTACCATTTTGGTACGGAACCCTTCGTGTGCGAGTCTGACTTCTGCACTTGGCCGATTTTTGGCTAAATAGCTACACACGTGATGGATGAACCTCTTTTTTTCCGATGTCAGATCTTTATTATTATTAGGACTATTTTGATCGCTTACGAGGAGCTCGTGGCTAAGTAATAACAGCAGCACGGGTCGATCCATCAGGTTAAGCTACGCTTTCCGGGGTTGGTCAGTGAATGGGTGACCATCTTTACATACCGACACTCCTCCGTGCCTCGGAAAGCACGGTAAGCCGTTGGTCCCGGCTGTCATTCGTGGATCTTTGACAGTCGTTACGGGTCGTCAGAAGCCCGAAAGTCTGACAACCAGTCTTACCAAGGGGTATCGTATTACCCAGTTACTGGGTTGTGGAGGTCAGATAGGCAGTCGCTCCATGTAAAATACTGGTATTCAGCTGTATCCGGTTAGACTGGAAGTCGACCCCAACATAGTTGGGAAAACGCTAGGCAGATTGATTTTGATCGCTTACAAATAATGCTGTATGATCCAATCACAAGTGTTTCAATAAAATTGAACACAACCACCTAAATTGTTAACGTAGGTTTTGTTAAACATAGCTGTCTGTTTGTGCTGTCAGCCGTGAATGGTAGGTATTGTGAAGAGATGAATTGGATTGGGGACTTGGAATCATGTGTCCAGTCACATAATATGGATGACAATAAAGTTTTAAATGGTGTCGAGAGTTCAAAACGTCTTATTTTTGACCTACATATGCATTCTGTTTGAGGTGCAGAACTATTTCTACCTCAAACAGTCTCCAATAGGAGTTTAAGACTTAAATGACTTTGTATGAGTGTCTCTACATGATTACTTTATAACGTACGTCTGATTAGTGCGAAATAAACAATTTCTATAGTGTATCTTCTGACTCTGTGAACCGCTTTTAATTGCTAAGTAAACCACACATTCCAATTAAACAATCGAATTCGTTTAGTTAAAATACCTAACTGTAGCTATTAAGAAACTAATTTAATTTGTGTGAGAGTATTTCTGGGTGGTCTCGCTTTCGATCGCTTATTTCTGGGTGTTATCGTGGTTGGTTTGTTTTAGAGATTTGACATGTTACGGTATGCCATCCTTGTTTTTTATTTATTTATTTTATTTTATTTTATTTTATTAACTTAAGAAAACTTACAGCTAGATTATGGATAGGATGACATTAGTGAAAGAAGGCCAATTACAAGTTTTCAGTGACAAAATTAGGATAGAACAAGAGACAGTAGACAAGTAAGAAAAAGTAAGAAGTAAAAGAACTCGGAGTGAAAAAATAGAACATGAGATAAGTGTCAGTGATTTTCGAAAAAGCGGTTACATAGTGATTTTTTTAGTTTACTGACACTGGTGGTGTAGATCAAGATCATCAACACTCTGACATATCGAGTTGTATGATCTGCTAGCTCTTATCGTATAAGAGTTTTGTCTGTATATACACCGTACAGTGGGAACATACAGAGGGCGATGATTCCTAAACGTAAACGACGTAAAGGATGGAACACGTAGTCCAATTTTGCCAAGCAGTTCAGAACAATCGGATGAACCACCAGCGATATTGAACAAAAATGCCATGTCATTTTCCCTACACTTTGTACAAGAGAAGTAAAGATACAGTTTATGAATACAAAAACGGTAAAAGTAACGTCGGGAGCCGATAGGACCACAGGGGCCCGACTCACAGACAGGAACGATTTTGACATCGGACCTTCGTGGTCCCATCTCGCAGTTGGGAGAATATCAGGATTCATCGCTGATTCTTATTTAATATCGAGCGACTCGGTTTTATTTTCCACTAGTTTCTTCCCGCCACTTCGTTGGCGAAAAATTTCTTGTCCCCCGACCCACCCCGATTACTACGTTTTTGTTTAGCGTTTATTATATAAGTACTTATTAAATTATTATAATAATTATTTATTTAAATAAAAATGAATGGCTAAATGTGTTGCTAAGCGCAAAACACGAGAACAGCTAGGCCAATTCGGATATTTTTTTTTAAATATTCGTCGAAGCTGAGGAAGTTTCATAAGAAGAGAAAAATTGGAAAATTCGGGAAAAATGAAAGTGCATTTTGTATGGGATTTTTGTATGAATTATTGAACTTTGAAGGGCAACGTCTGTTGGGACACCTAGTTAGATATATTAAAATATTTTTATTATAAAAAATCTCTTTATCTTCATAATGTTTATATAAGCTGTATAATAACATGAAACTAAAGCTAGAAGCGTAATAAAAATAATTTGGCCGAATTGTAGATTAAATATTATTTAATATATAAATTCCATGAATGGAACAAAATAAAACATATTTAATTGTAACTTAAACATTAAAATAAATCAACTGCCTACTTTTCCTACATGTGAAAATAGAACAAACTTTAAAAAACCGGCCAAGTCCGTGTTGGACCACGCACGATGTAGGTAGCGGTCCGTAGTACAAACCTAACATTGTAGTTGAAAAACATGTTCTCCCATACAGAGTGATTCAACATCCAAACAAACCTATTGAGCTTTTTGTAAATGTTTCTGTTTATACTTTTTTTTTTGTTCAACAAACAATAAACAATAAAAAAAAAGTTGTACGCACAGTATAGAGATACTCGTATACCATTGTTATTTTAGGACCATAGACTTCTTATATGTTTACCTGTAATCTTTAATTAAAGAACTATTTTCTGCATTTTTTTTTTCAAAATTTTAGGCCAAATAGTTTCGGAGATAATGGTCCATTATCATCAATTTTCTTAAATAAATTAAAAACTATTGAATTAAAAATTATAAAAAAAAAAAAACATAAGACCTTCACAGAAAGCCCTTTCATTTGATATTTCACACGATACAGTTTGCAAAACTTGTTTTTTTTTTAATGAATTCTTATTTGCCTCCTAAAAAAAAACTAGAAAACTGTTCTAGGACTAATTAATTTTTTTTTCCTTTCAGCCGTTGCCTGGCTGGTGATACCATTCAAGATGGCTAACTACGAGACCCTCCTGCCAATCTACTCCTGGAGGCTGTTCCTGGCTCTCTCTAGTATACCAGGGTTCATCTCTGGAGGCTGGGTGCTGTACCTCCCAGAGAGTCCCCGGCTGCTTTCTGATACTAACAGAAGTGATAAGGCGTTGAAGGTCCTGGCTTCTATTTATAAGTCAAATCATGGGAGCAATGCTGAGTATAAGGTATTTTGTATTCTTAAACAATATACTATTTCTGACTGCCGCGCTGGTCGCAAGTGCTACTACTGAGCATAAGGTTAAGGCTTCTATTCCCAGGTTGGGCTAAGTGTTAATGGGTTTATAGCGGCATCTCCAACGCCATATGCGAACTACGCATGAAAGACCTGACGACATACAATTCCTGCATCGCGCAAGCAGAGTTTACCGCACGACTGGCGTATATACAACATCCCGACATCATCCGTTGAAACCACGACCACCATACATGACGTTCGTCTGGTCGGAGGATCCTCCATTTGTCTATAGAGGACGAGTGAACTTTACACCCTGTTTCTCATTACATACCTCTATAAGTTTTTCTGGAATTTCTCAGTAGCAGTCTGGACTCTGGATTTGTGCCCGCCGGTCGATAGCAAAAGGCTCGCCTCCCTCTTACATGCTAAATATACATACTAAATAGCAAATACACCGAATTGCTGATGAATAATAAAACAATAAATAAATAACTACAGTATATTACAACACAAGCTTGTTTACCTCCAGATAAAGAAGTTGATCCAAGACGACGTATTCGTGGGCAAGACCCTGGGTAGTGAAGAGAGCAGGACTAAAGTATTGTTCTTGAGCGTCATCAAGGATCTGAAGACTTTCGTCTCCAAGAGTTATGCTGTGAAGTCCAGCTTGATACTGTTCATGTTCTTTGCTAATATGGCCGCGTAAGTATGGAATTGTTATTGAGGCTATAGAGTTATAGGTATAATTTGACCGATACCGCTGCACCGCGCTTTAGGTACGTGCACGGCGAGACGATGGGGCAGTGAAGGCTCATTCGTCAATGCTCACGGCGTCCCACCCCTCGCGGTACAGCGGTATCGGTCAAACTATAGTAAAATAGTATGAATGAGTGTTTTAATAATATCTCGCTGCTGCTGCTCTGTTTTTTTATAGCAGCCGCATGGCTTGATTGAAAGTCGGGGGCTACGCTTGCCGCGGTCGGTTCGTGGATGGGTGACAATCCATTACATATCAAGTCTCCTCGGGATCGATGGGATTAGTCAAAGATCTACGAATGACAGCCGAGACCCGTTGGTCCCGGCTGTCATTCATAGTTCTTTGTCAGTCGTTACGGGTAATCAGAAGCCCAAAATTCTAACAACCAGTCTTACCAAGGGGTATCGTATTACCCAGCTACTGGGTTTTGGAGATCAAGTAGGCAGTCGCTCCATGTAAAATACTGATATTCAGCTGCATCTGGTTAGAATGGAACCGACCCCAACATGGTTGGGAAAAAGGTCTTGGGAGTAGTAAAAATAATATACGATAATCGTTTCTCTAGAAGAATTAAGTTAGCAGAGGCACCAATTTTCTTAGAGCCTTCTATTAAAGACTTCTTTCTATAAAAATGATATTTCCAACGAGAGATAGAGGATCTAGTCATTTGATTCATGATTGTGTAGTCATCGATAATCATTTTCGGAT
This sequence comes from Cosmia pyralina, assembly GCA_946251885.1. Classification (NCBI taxonomy): domain Eukaryota; kingdom Metazoa; phylum Arthropoda; class Insecta; order Lepidoptera; family Noctuidae; genus Cosmia; species Cosmia pyralina. The sequence continues at coordinate 25,619,336 of OX276351.1, forward strand.
TTACAGTGCAGTCCTACCAACTTATCTGTGAACTGAAAGAGGATGCCACCGTCGATGCGTCGACACAATCAAATGACATGCGTCGGCACAATCGAAGACATTTCAACATGACGGCCGTAGTTCCAATTTTCGCCATTTCACAGATAAGTTGGTAGGAGTGTAAATAAAGCTTTGGTATCCTAGGAAAGCGGTTCCGTCATATTATAACGGCCGTCATGAAAACCTGTCACTTTCACCAGTATTTGTCATTAAGATGTAAAAAATGCTCTATATTTGGGCAGCTTTTATTGTGTGACCTTTCACCGCCTTCTTATGAAACCGTAAAGCTTAACTGAATGACAATTGACTAAAAAGAAAGTTGTAAAAATTATATTTCCCAAAAACAATGTAGGAATATTAAATCATAACCATTAGATACATACATACATTACTCCCTTTTCTTATTTCCAGCGGCTTCGGCCTAAACATGTGGATCCCAGAGCTTCTCCTCCGCATCCAGGGTCGAGAGTGTAAGCTAACAGCATCAACAGCTAAACCAGAAAACGCGAGGCTGTTCAACGCCTCAGCCCATTGGAAGGACCTGAAGTATGACTCCTATGGCAAGGAGATACCTATCACAGGATTCAATGGTAGCAGCTTTGATGACCATTTTGGACAGAGCAGCACTTGTGATGCTACTATAGATCAAGAGGTAAAGGTTCTAATTTTACATTTTGAAGAACTATCCATCTCTTATCTTATTGAGTATCTTGGAATTATAGGTTGCTCAAAGGTTGGATTTTATGAGACGACATTTATTATCAATCTAAAAGATTTAGTTGTTGAAAGAAAAAAAGAACAGAAAAATACTTAGTTAAGGCGAGTAGTGCTACACCAACTAGCACTACCATTGAGAAAAAATTCATAAGTCTGGAGCTATGGAACATTTTGAAATTTCCTATGCTCAATTTTTAGTCAGATGAGGTAAAATTTAATGAGAGAAAAAAATCAAAACTAAACCTCCTATGTTCGAAATGTTACCGTTTTTGGCGTTAACTGCTAAGGCTTCGAACATCGGAGATTTAGTGTTCAAAAAAAAATTCTACCTCATCTGACTAAAAATGTGAGCATAGGAAATTTCAAAATGTTCCATATCTACAGTTTTACGATTTTTTTCTCAATGGTAGCGCTAGTTGGCAGCACTAATCGCCTTGAGTAGAACAGTATCGTGTGGCTGTCGGCTGCGCAAAATAATCCTAGTTCAGAATAAATGCTAGTCAAATAATGCCTGACGCTGGTTTTCAACTGGACCTTATGTTACGAGGAAGTCTTGTTATATACTGCTGCTGCTACTAGTTTTTGCCAGCAGCTTCACCCCCATGCACGTTGGATATTATCCCACGGGAAAGTACTATCGGGATAAAACGTATTCTTGTCTTGTTGTCTTGTGTTTTGTCTTGTCTCTCTTCTATTGTTGTCTTGTCTTCTTGTTTGACTCATGGCCCACCAGTGTTCCAAATTTCATTCAAATCCGTTCAGCCGTTTTAACGTGAAAGCGTAACAAACAAACAAACTCACTTTCGCATTATAATGTTAGTTAGGACAGTTAGGATTAGGACGGATATGGAGGTTTTAAATGCACCTGATATATATATTTTTAAAACTCCTTTAAGAATTTTATTGTAATGAGGCTTTTCACTATTCCCCAGGTGTTCACCTCAGGCCTTATAGTCGGTGCTTGCTGTGTCCTTGGCAACGCTGCTTGCGCGATCCTATGCGCACGAGGTGGTGCGTTAGGAGTCCGTCGTGCAGCCATAGCCTGCACTGCTGTATGTGCCCTCGCCAGCGCCTGTTTAGCAGCCACTGCTTGCTCCTGCTCCAGTTTTAACAAAATAGCGGTCGCAGCCGCTGCAGCGCTGAATGCAGCGTCGCTGAACGGCAACGTGCTGTTGATACGACTGCTGTTGCATGCTTTGCCGGCTCGGTTGAGGTAACTGAGGTCTTTTGTATTTCCTATTAATTAAAAAGTTTGTTAGTAGATCCAGTTTGGTATTATTTACTATCAATAAAGTAAATAACGGTGAAGCAAAGCGTGTTGCAAAATAAATCAATTGGGATAAGGATTCCGATTGTTAAGAGGGCTATCGCATTGTGTCACCTTTCTCGCTCACAAGGGACCAAATTTTTAAGAATGTTAAATGAAAAGATACTTTTTTGAAAAATTTTATCAATCTAGTAAATAATATTAATTTAATATGTAACTAAGGGCTGATTGTTCAATAGTCAGATAATTTTTACCAGAGGAGTAAATATGGCGGTTTGACAGCTTTTGTATAGAAAATATGTCAAACTGTCACATTTATTCTGCAGGTAAAGGTTATCAACCTATTCAACAATCAGCCCTTATAAAAACATATTTTTATTGTGGCATTTATTTAACTCGTCTCAAAAACAGATAATACTTTTTAAACTGAGTTTATTATATAACACAATATAAATGTGTTTTAATACCTAATTAGGTACCTATTAAATTAAAATTATTTAGTAGTCCTTTAATTGATTACATTTTTCAAAAAAGCATCTTTTCATTTACTATCCTTAAGAATTTGGTTCCGTGTGAGCGAGAGAGGTGACAAAACGCGCCAGCCCTGTTAAACTAGTTTGTCAGATATAATACACTTCTGGACACATCTATTGGCCCACCTTAGAGTTTAGGTTTCGATGGCCCCTACCGAAATATGATTGCTAGATTGAACAAAAACTGTTGATGCAGTTTTAAACCTGATACATTTTACCATCTTTTTCGATCGTATTGTTTTAAATTTGAATTCAGAATACCATACGACATGGAGCTACGCCTAACAAGTCGGATATGCGCCTTGTTAAAGGCAATTGATTTTTGAATAAAAAACATGTTTTATCAAATAAAGGTTTAATTTAGTAACGCGTGTTGCCTCCATGGGCATCTACCACAGCTCTCATACGATTAGGCATAGAGTTATCAACCGCTGTATGAAATTTTGAGGGATCATCTCCCATTCCTCTTCTATGGCAGTTTTCAACTCCTGCATCGTCTGGGCAACTGGCTGACGAGCTCTAACACGTCTTTTTAGCTCGTCCCACATGTGCTCAATGGGGTTCATGTCTGGGCTTCTGGCTGGCCAGTCCATAACTGTGATGTTCACATCCCGAAGATATTCCCTGACGATGCCGGCCGCATGGGCTCTTGCATTATCATGCATAAAAAGGAAATTTGGGCCCACATAGTCCGCGTATGGTATCACGTGAGGTTCTAAGCACTCACGAATGTACCTTTCAGCATTTAATGTTGGCAGCCGTGGTCCTGTAACAACCTCAAGTTGAGTTTTGCCGCTCGCGGATATACCGCCCCAGACAGTCCATGAGCCACCGCCATAAGCAACCCTCTCTTCAAAGCAGCATTGTGCGAAACGCTCTCCCTTACGTCGGTAGACCTTCTTCCTTCCATCATTGCCATGTAACACAATTTTAGACTCATCAGAAAAGACTACACGGCTCCAATCTGGCTGTGTCCAATTTAAATGACTGCGTGCGAAATGGAGGCGCGCTGTTCGGTGGGCTCGCGTTAGTTTGGGGCCATTAGCTGGCTTGTGTGGTACCATATCGCGTTTTTTTAACCTTCTCCGAACAGTTCGAGCGCTCACAGATACTCCGTGGAAGTCGCGAAGTTGGTTTTGTATCTCAATGGAGGTAAGGTGACGATTTCTCAAGCTGGTCGTCACGATGAATCGATCCTGCCTTTCAGTTGTGACCCGAGATCGTGGCCTTCCTTGGCGACGAACAAAGCCGCCAGTCTCTAGGTACCTCCGATAAACATTTCGGACCGCAGATCGACTTAAATTAAGTTGAGCACTCACGTTTCTTTGGCTGTGTCCGGCCTGAATAAGTGCCACAGCTTGGGCGGCGACTTCAGGTGAAGTATCCATAGATTATTGATAGAACCTCACCTTAATGTTAAGAATAAGTAATGTTTGTTGCATAACCAAAGATATCAATCACTTTTTCAAGAATTAAATCCAAGTAAACCAATAAAACCAAGTTTTCTTAGTATTCGATTGTTTGATATCAACAAACAGGCTCCAAATTGTATTTTGTTTCTTTAAATTCTGTGTTCGAAATTCAAAAAAAGACTATTGAATGAAATTGTGAATGTGCCAGGTTCAAAACTGCATAAAAACTTTTTGCTCGACCTAATATAAAATTTTAGCTAGGACCAAACGAAACTGAAAATACAAGGTGGGCCAAAAGATGTGTCCAGAAGTGTATATTTCGTTATTGACTTATTCGCTGTACCTAGGATAAGGCGACACAACCGATTTTGAAGCTGAGCAATAATTTTGATTAAATGTCAGCTGGCTTAATTAGTTAATTGTTTATGTATTTTTAATTATTATAACGTCCATTCATTTTCATTTCATTTATTCATAACACAATTTACATTGTGTTGAATATATATACATGCAATATAAATACAAATACAAAGAATTACTAATTATTAATTTTAAGAAATTTGCACATTTATCTCTTAGGTCCTAGGAGTTACTGCAACATATGCAAGATCTTCTGCCTACAGCGTGGATTTGTAGAATATAATTTTTCTACTCTTTTGTCTTTACGAATATCTACATCATTTTTCTCACTCTCTTCCAGCGGTCTGGGTGTTTGCTGGGGAGCCTGGTGGGGTCGAGCGGGTGGAGTAGCATCTAACCTAGCAGTGGGAGCATTACTTGACTTCTCCTGTCCAGCACCTTTCATAGCAGTGGGAGCTTTGCTTGCGTGTGAGTATTTAATTTATCCTTTTTTTCTTATACCAACTTATTAGGTAAAAATGGTTCGGCAGAGCATGTTTTTGTCTTAAATTCATCTCTATCGGTCGACACATCAGCATTTACCCCCTTTTCAGCCATCATCTTTCACACAATTTCATCATTATCTCCCTTACTCTTAAGCCAATATCAGATGCTTCACTTTTCGTTAATTTTTGTCGACATATTTCAGTCAAAGTGAAACGTCTGAACACAAAATGAATCAAAAGTCAAAAATTAACTAATTAAACTGTGCGCACAGGTGTTAGTCACCGCTTGAAGTATGTGAGCGGTGAGACGGGAGAGGTAGACAAAGCTATGTCAAGCATGTTATATGATTGTGCATTGTGCATCATGTTAATTGCACCTTCTCTCGTCTCACCGCACTGTAGTGAACCGATCCAATATAGTTGTATTTCGGCATCTTTCACTTGCCTACAGAACGAAATGAATAAAATATAAGGAGTTGATGAACCGTTCATTCCTATATAAATTTTTCGGTGTCTCGTGAACGTGGAATGAAACAAAAGTGTAGAAAATTATAGTAAAACTGCTTAAAATGAATTGCAGCTTATAAAAAATTATAATTTCACAGTATCAATCGGTGCCATCATGGTAATTAAACTAGAAGAAGACGTGAGTCAGAAGACAGAAGAAGAACCAGACCATGGACTGGAGAAGAACACAGGACTAGACAGATATATATCTACGTATATGTAGTTATTTATAGGTATAACTCAGTAACACTGAAAAATGACATTAATTTTATTAGTGATCTGTATGAAAATGACAAAACGTAATGATTTTGGTGTGATTGGTGCCAGTCCGTCCGTATAGCAGGTTTTTACTTCTTTTATATAATGAATATATTCTTGGAAGACAAAATATTTGTGTGCTATTTGATCAGGTCCTAAATCGGATGCAAATCGAATAAGTAAATATGATTATATTACTATGCTTTCTGGAAAAGAAGGATAAAGCTATGGTTTTCTAGAAGAGCGGTTCCTTCATAGGTATTGTAACGGCCGTCATGACATTTTCATTGACATTGTATTTGACATTAAGGTGAAAGCGTCAGGGTAGCCCGCGAAATTCAATTTTTCCTACGTTTTTTGCAATTTACATTATGATTTGCGACCGTAAGAAATTTGTATGTTTAGAACTATAATCATTAAAATCATTAATTATACTAACTTAAGGAGTTAGTTGTATTACTGATTATCATGATTATAATTCCATAAATACGGTTATAAATCATACTTTAATCAACATACACACAGACACTGAGCTGCAAATTGCAAAAACCGTAAGACAATTTCGCGGACTACCTTGGTGCTTCCACCTTTAAAGTGTCAAAAACACTGCATTGGCACATCAGCCGTTATATTGTGACCATTCACTGCTTTCTAAGACAACCAAAGCTTTAGCGAATAGGGATAGTGTCTGACCAAAAGCATTACTACCTACCTATTATAGGATTTATTAAATTGTTTTAAGAGATATGAAACTCGAATCACATAATGCCTTAAAATTGTCTCCTACGTTGAAATGAAAGTACTGTGTCTTATAATATTACGTAAAAGTAGCCCATAAGGAATGTACATTATATTGTAATCATGATTTGAACAGATTCGGTAGCAGTAAGGTATCACACGTTCGCCGCGAAACTATATCAGTGAAACCGCAGTTGTTCAATTCAGCTGACTCGCATGATATAGCGGAACATCATGCGGTTTCGCGGCGGAGGTGGGATACCCTCGTAAAAAAGCCAGCTGTCCACTGCTACGTAGATTGCACGGAGAAGTCTGCCACGTTAGCTGCGCGGTTCACTTGATTACCAGTCACGCATCCGAGCGTAGCGTAGCCGTGGCTCGCAGTGGACACAGACTAATAAAGCTACAGTAGTTTATCCGGGCAGTGACCTTGAGTTAATAACCTACGGCCACTCGGGAACTGTTGCGTACTGGTATACAAGGCTGATATGAGCGAGAGGCATTAAATTAAACCACATAAATACTATAGATGCATAGTGTTAACTGGGAACTATTAAAAAAAAAGTTTAGAAGAAAAATAAGAAAAAACTTTTTTCGAACAAATAAAATAGCTTAATGATCTAATTATAATGTAAACATCCTTTGTAGACATTTCCACTGACGTGCGTAACAAAACTGCAACGTCGCGTCAAAAATTCTGTTGTTTTAAGGTGTATGACCCTAGATAACTATGCGTAGGTACCTACGCATAGTTATCTAGGGTCATACACCTTTAAACAACACAATTTTCAACAACATACATAGTCAGCTGTTAGGGCAGATACGTCGTGTTTCAACAAAGAAAAAACTAAAAAATAATCCTGTGACTAAACTATTGCTTTTATTTATCTGATTTTTAGAAAAGACGCTGAAAGTTATATAAATTACATCTGGTATATTTTAATGCCTCTCGCTCATATCAACCTTGTATACTGAGATTTTGAAGCGCTTCGTTTCGGTCGTTTTCTATGAAGATGTAATACTGCTTACTTTAATATACTGTGCAGAGGACGATCTCGTCTACATTTTCATACAAAGCGAAGCTAAGGACCTACACGTGCATAGCTTAGCCGTGGGCTGCTGTGGAGCAGTGCCAAAAGGTGCTTTCCCGAGCGGACGACCTTGAGCGTTCGGTCCTTCTCTGTTCCGCCGTTCAGACCCGCTCTGTCCCGCTCCTTCCGCACGCCCATTTATTATAGAATTCACACAATTTTTAGAATTACTTTGATAAAAAAAAGAAAAGCGATCTTTTAAAATCAAATAAAACGTGAATTATTTAGATTTTTAAATTAACTGTCCGTTAGTGTAATCCTCAAATTAATAGAAAGTCACCTTTAGTAAAATATGCATGCTATCAATAATTTTAGTAATTTTTTTACAAGGAGATGTTAAATGTCTTATCTTATTTTACATAAAAACAAAAAGAAGACCGTGCAATGTGATGATAGGATATCAAACATTAATAATGTGCATATTTTAGATGTAAGTAGTATAATTATCTTAATGAATGTGTTGATAGCCTCTGAATAACGCACTGTCGCAAGGTTTGGCTTGGGGTAGCAATGTAGCCCAATGAAGGGATGACCAACAATTAATTATTTTTATTAATGTAGTCACACTTGCATCATTATCACCTTAGCAGCCAAAATGCTCTTGCATGGCACAATATAATTGTTTTAAGAGGTAAAGAATAATTATAATTGCTGTGCATCAGCTTGATAACTTACAATTTGTAAGAATGTATAATTAAGATCAAAGACGGAAATATTTTAAAAATCAAATAAGTGTAGTCTTACATAACAACAATATTTAATAAATTAATTATGCAACAGTAAATGACACGAAAGTAATTATTATTGTTTTGTTCGATCATTGTGAATGTAATTTAATTTAGTATAAATAGAATAAGATCTCGTAATTTTAAGGTTTATGTATTTATTTTAGGTAATTATCAATTTTTTATGTAAAATATTAGATTATAGAGTGAATGTGCCTTTTTGCCTCTTTTCCCCTTTGCCCAAAAGAGAGAAATAATCAAATACTATTATTATGATTTATAATGAAATAACGTGGAGTTTTGGCTACGACGTGAAGTTTTTGCTACACAGGGCCGTATGTTTAAAAAACATTCACAATTATTTTATTCTGTGATTTAAAGAAAATATGATCGAGTTCTACGTAACGTTAAAAACGTGAATTTAAAAATGTATAACAAATGTATTATTTTATATAACGCTTAACAAAATAAAAAGTTAAATAAAAGACATTATTTATCTATGTAGGTATACTCTTTTATTTTAATAAACGATCTTCTAAAACTACGTTAACAGGATTCTTATAAGACAAAAATATACCTTGTATATTTTACAGCACATTTCACTACTTATTAAATATGTCACTTGATTCTCCGCAAAACTTACCTAGTAGTTGACATAGCATAGCGTAATCTGTTGATAACCTTAACAATATAATTAAGTAAATAAAAAGTCTACGCATAAAAAAAAATATTTAATAAAAATATAATACAAAAATATATCTCTCGAATTTATATTATTTATTTTAAATCAAACCGTCAGTTAATTTTATTTATCTATTGAAGTCACCTTAATTTGAGTACCTACAAGTAAGTACTTAGGTACTTAGGTACACCTACCTGAAATAATGTTGAAAATTAATTAATGAGGAACTATCACAACCTATTAAAAATATCATACGAATCTTTAAGGCAAGTAGTGCTGCCAACTAACGCTACGCATTGAGAAAAAAATAGTAAGTCTGGAGATATGGAACGTTTTGAAATTTCCTATGTTCACATTTTTATTCAGATGAGGTAGAATTTAGCTTCTTAGGCTTCGAACCTAGGAGGTTTAATGTTTATTTTTTTGATACAAAAAATTCTACCTCATCTGACTAAAAATGTAAGCACAGAAAATTTCAAAACGTTCCATATCTCCAGACTTATGATTTTATCCTCAATGGTGGCGCTAGTTGCCAGCACTACTCGCCTTAACGGAGTTTGATTCTGTTGAAAACATTCAAGAGAAGCATGCATGAATATGAATGGCATTACAGACAATTTTAACGACTCTTTGCTAAAAATCTGTTACTAAATTATTGTCAATATCACTTTTATTTGACCTCCTACTGATTGGTTGTAATAAGGATCACTTCAGCTTCTATTCAATTCACAATACTTCATCTTATTTGTTCTTACATAACTGCTACGATATAAAATAAATCACAGATATAAAGCTTTCGTCACCACTTAAACAGTTACACAGTATCTTGTTTAGATACAGATAGAGCTGGTTTGTCTGGTGGCAAGAACCATGCGGCTACTGCACTACCTGAAATGGGAAATAAAACATGGATTAAAAATATTTAGGTACAACAAACAGTTAGGTTTAAAATCTCAACGTGGTTTTCGAAGTAGGTACCTATCTCCTTTCTTAAAATATTATACAAGAAGCGTAAGTTATCTTAAGTACGAAATCTTGCACTTGACATCGCATCTCTCTAAAAATCTAAAATCTTTCGAGTCTCATTCTTTTCTATGTTCCATCATTATCCCTTTTTCATTCTCCTGCCCTTATCCCAATTTATTTGGGATCGGCGCAACATGTCCCTTTCTTCCATATTTCTCTATTAGTCGTCATCTCGGTACTCACCCCCTTTCTAGCCATATCAACTTTCACACAGGCCATCCATCATTTCTTTGGTCTTCCCCTTCTCTTATAGCCATCGACATTTATACTCAAAACTTTCCTCGCGACTTTTTCCTCATTCCTCCGCATTACCGGTCACCGGTGCCACCTTCAGATTTCCTCTTTTGATCTCATTTCTTATTCCATCCATTCGTGAAATACCACTCATCCCTCTTAACATTCTCATCTCAGCTGCATCAATTGCTTTTCATTCATCCCTTTTGTGGCCCAACTTTCTTATCCATACAAGAGAACAGGTCTAACCATTGTTTTATATCACGGGTTCTATCCAGTTGCAATCAAAAACTATCTGCAACCTTCATCTACACACATCAAAAGTGTCTAGGGATCAACATATATTTTTGCAATAACTTTTCTCCTGATTGATATTAATTAAAATTTTCTTTAAGGATTCATCAAATAAAGTGTTTTCGTTTGTCACAGTAACGATAAACCAAGTCACCTTTGCATTAATAAAGAAATTTGCCATTTTCCTAATAAAGGGATTTTTGACATTTGAACCACTAACATTAAAGTTCGAAAAAAAGACTGAAATAACAGTTTTCTTTAAAATTTTATTGGGTAACTTAAACAATTAATAATCCGTGTTTCTACCGCGAACACTAACAACACAAGAACATCGGTTTGGCATACTCAAAATGAGTTCATCCAAATCACGCTGTGGAATGGCCGCCCATGTTCGTTGCAACAACAAAAAAAGGTCTTCTTGCGACTGGATACCCTCCATATTCGGCAGAGCTCTTCTCTGTAGCATATCCCATGCATGATCAATCGGGTTCAAGTCTGGCGACTGAGCAGGCCAGGGCAGGACATTGATGTTAGCTGCGGCGAGAGTCTGTCTTACAACTCTTGCGGTGTGCGGTCGTGCATTATCATGCATTAACTGAAATAAGGGACCGATTTGCACTTGTAGAGGAACGATGACGTCTGATACAATCGTCTCAGCATAAATTTGAGCGTTGAGGTTGCCTCTGATCCAAATCAACTCAGTTCTTCCGCCGATCCAAATACCCGCCCATACCATGATGGTTCCACCACTATAAGGATGGACTTCCTGGCAGGATTTTAATCGCTGTTGGCGTCCAGGGGTTCTCCAGTGTCGTATACGTCTTGTATCCGGTCTCATACCAAAACGAGACTCATCAGAAAAGCACACGAAACGCCATTGTTCTTCTGCCCAATTTCTGTGTTCAAGAGCCCATTGATATCGAATCCTACGATTGTGCATTGCTATAGGTGGTACCCGTAGCGGTCTTCGGGAATGAAGGTTCACTTCATGCAAGCGGTTTCTGACTGTTTGGTCGCTAATTAAGTTCCCTGAAGAGTGATGAAGCCTCACGGCTAACATCATGGCGGTTATAGTTGGAGCTCTTCGAGTTAAGATTTGAATGTATCGGTCTTGTCTCCGTGTGGTGCAGCGATACCGTCCTCCATGGCGCTCAGCCACGGTACCAGTGCTTCGGTAACGTGTCCAAAGTCGACTGATAACACTCTGACTTGTATTCAGAGCTAAAGCCACAGTACGTTGCCGGGAACCAGCTTCTATCATTCCCACGGCTCTGAGCATTTCTTCCCTGCTTAAATGACGTCGCCGCTCCATAATAACGTTGGTTTTAATCAGTAGTAGGGAAACAGTAGCACTAATAATGTCTTCAATGCGTTGTATGTTTTTATAGGGAAAATATTGACAGCTGATTTTCATCTTTTACTCGAATTTGATTCACAGTTCCTGATTCAAATTATGAAATGCACCAAAAAGGATCCATATAAATTTATAAAATCATAAATTTATTACAAAGCCACATCTCAATCTCAAGAAATCCGCATAAAAATGCTTGATCCCTAGACACTTTTGATGTGTGTAGTTGGAAGCGTACGCACCAGTCCCCATATCGAAAAAATAGTAATAACTATGTACTTACTCAGTACAAGTAGAGACCACAAGTAGAATGTAACCTGACAGTGGTGGAATATCAGGTTCCCCACCACATTGATGCCAATGAACGTACTGCTTCGACCCACCATAATACTCAGGCACGAAGCCATGCCCCTGGAAGAATAACGGATATATTGTTTGAAAAATAGAACAGTCACAAAGGAAACCAAGATTAAAACAAAAAATTGTGAAACGAAAGACGCGCCTATAAAAATCTGAAAGAGTAGCAATTGGCAACTTTTCGGTAAAGGCGCTTATATTGAGTCTTATGATGTGAGGAAGCTGCATAAATGCAGCTTTTTTATCCTTTAAGCCATTATGACTTGTTGCTGGATATGAATGCAATACAAATCTATTCGTGACAGCCAGAAAAGGAAATTAGTGTGTTATAAAAGTAAGACAAATACTATAAAATATGTAATATCAACATAAATTGAGAAGAAAAATGCTATGGCTACTAAAGACATCCCTTTCATTTACCAAGAAATGATAAATATAACAATTTTATTCTCAACATCAAAAATAACAAGTACTCGTCCAATACAGTGAGTATCACGATTCGACATCTAAGTCTTTTTACTATAGAAATTTCTTTTTATACGTATTCAATAACGTGTTATAATTAAATCTTATAACATAATGAGACTTTGACGAAGTCAGAAAGAGACTTCAAAATAGCATAATTGTGGAAGCTGGCATAACAATATTGCTTTGGCGTTGTGAAATTGTGATTTCGAAGTTATTCTATTTTTAGACAAATTGGCAATAGATAAAAACCACTTACCTAAAAGAAGTTGGATAAATATCCACAAAATACGAAGCCAGGATGCCCATTCCCAAGCAAGTACAGGTGAAGACCATGAAGAAGAACACACTGGAGATTGGTTCAGGCACAAGGTTGAGCATGGTTCCACTGATCGAGGAGAGGCAGAGGATGCAGATCAGCACCACTCTCCTCCGGTTTTGGAGGTAGGAGATAAGGAAGTTGAAGAACGCGAAGACTGATTGAGAGGCGATCAGGGTTAAGATGACGTTGTGTTCTATTGTTCCGGTGCAGACTTCTTGGGTCTGAAAAAGAAAAGAAGTTTAATCCATCTTGTGCCATAATTATAAGAAGTTCCTGAGGGCCACTTTGCTAAATCATGATTAAAAGGGAATTTTAGGACATGGGAAAAATAAAATTGCCATTTGGTGTATGGGATCGGTGTCCATTTCCAATAACAATAATTCTTTAATTAGATAAAATTACGCAACTTTTATATTTTTGTGAGAAATAATCTCAACGCTTCTCAAAAACAATCCATTAACTCATTAATGCAACAATAATTTCCTTAATGCCACATTTTTTATCTTTATCTTTTAGTGAAGTTTTGATACTCACAATATCTATAGTAGAATTGCTAATAGCCAGGACAGGCTTACTACTGATTAGTTCACAGATATTGCCTGTGGCAGTGCCACTCTCCATTGACAACCTGATCAGGTTGAGGATGTAGGGAAGCCATACTAAGAAGCTGTTGTTCCTGTAAACGACCAAAAATACTATGAATTTGCAGCAGTTAGAAGCAAGATCATTATTATCACTAGAATATCAATTACAGACTTAGAGAAAGACATGATTATTCTGTAAGTGACGGATAATACTGCTTTACTTTCAGTTCAGGATGGTGTAGAAAGACAAGATATTATTGAGTAATTGCCGTGCTTAAAAAAATTACCATAGCAGCTCATGGTGGACTTTGAATGCATGTAACTACGTCGTTTTTTCAAAGCCTAGGAGTTCGAGAAAATGGAAAGCCTTCCTTCACCAGTAACCATAATCAGGTTAGTATACATAGTTACAATATAAAACCTGGTTCTCACGTGATGTACACGATGGCGACGATGTAGAAAAGCTGCACGCTCCTCCTGATATAGGGCGGTCTGAAGAGGGGGGCGCTCTGCTCGTACATCGCACGGATTAGCGACATATCTTTTTTTGCTGTGTAGCCTTCTAAGGTGAAGGAGTGGACCTGGAAACGGATAAAGAGTGTGAAGACTTGGTTTTGAAGTCTATTAACTCAGTATATTGGATAGAATTTTCAAGTTGTCTTCTGTTACAGAGGATGGCTAATAAGTAAGTTATACATGACATTTTGTAAGCACCAATTCGTTAAGCAAAATTGTGGTAGATGAGAAGATTGTAAATAACTTCATTATCAAACAAAAGCCTATTGTTAATAAGAGCTCTGAGCTCAGTAGCTTCGCCTTTTACACAAAGCAAGAAACCACTACTAATACATTTAGGTACTACTACAGGACAACCCAACCAACCATACTAGAGTATGGTTGGTTGGGTTAACCATACTCTTAACCTTACTTGTAACCTTACATTGTATACAATAACTGTCAAAAACAATATTATTTACCGTGTACTCCTCCTTAGAACCCCTATGATTAACAGCATAAATATGCCTAAGCACTTCCAAGGCTTCGTCTCTCCTACCAGAGTTGAAGAGGAACTTAGGAGACTCGCAGAAGAAGTAGACGGCTAGGGCTCCGAGACCTGATGGTAAGGCCAGGACTACGATGAGCAGCCTCCAAGGTTTGTAGACGATGTTTAACCAGGATAGTTCTAGTGCGAAGTTTAGTTTTAATGTTGGGTAGGTGAGTACTGTAAAAAGAGACAAACATCTTGTTATTAAAATTCTTGTTACTGCTGTATCAAATCATGATTCAAGTTAAATTATCTGTCACCTTTCACTACACATGAAAGAGTATCAGAACGCTCCATTCTTCGTTAGGAAATGGATAGCGTGGTAATATTATATCGATATATCGATATCGATAATTATTATATCGATATTGACTCTTCTTTGTTATATTCGTCTTTGTTACTTTGCCTAAATCAGAACGTATATAAGGTAACAAAAATGCTGCTAGTCTTCTGGCCACTTTTCCGGATGACATCGATGCGGACGAGTACTTCGACGCCTAAGTGTCCTTTTGTTTTTGTATTTATTTGTTAGTTAGTTAGTCATTTACTTTACTTTTGCCATACAACGTGGCAATGCCGCCAGTCTCTTGGGTACTTTACCAGTCGACAGCGATGCGAAGGAATTTTTCGACGCCATATTTTAGTTTTTTAATAGTTTTAGTTAATAATTTGTTTTTAATAATTTTGTTATTTTTAGGTTATGTTTACAGTTAAATAAAAGTCTTTAGTACTTAGTGTAATTTGTATATTGTTTATAAACCACAAAAAAAAAAAAAACAAAAAAAAAATATTTGATTTGATTTGGAAACAGTTTTACTAAAACTGCCGTACCGTGCGTTTGTACTGGCGAAACATTCAGTTAAAAACATCTTGATATCTCTGTCACGGTCGGTCGGTCGGTCGGTCGGTCGGTCGGTCGGGGTCTGTCTGTTGCGGTTAGACGACTTGATGAAACTTTAAAACGGCCGTAACACAACTAATTCCCGAAAGAATGGTTCTTCAAGCTACGATTATGTGAATGTGATTAGTCAAACTGATATAAATAAAAAGGTAAAAAAGCGCGCTAAAAGTCAGACACATACTACCAGCGACGGCAGGAGACAGTAGGATCAGGCAGGTCATGAGCAGCATGTATCGGTTTCTCACTCGCTGGACACATGACTCTCCGACCAAGGTGTAAGTGGCAGAGTTAGCCGCACAAGCACTGGAATAGAAGAAAATTTATTTATTTATTAGTAGTGAAACACAAAAACAAGCCTTTACTAAACGTTTTGATAAATAATGTATATTCAGCGACAAAAGTCGATTAACACTGCTACTTTTATACATGTCATCATATAAATTGTCACAAAATTATTCGAGATATTGCATTTCACATTTCATTTGAATAGCTAAGAATTAATTTTACAATCTACATATCAATTTAAAGTAAAATTTAAAAAAAACCGAATTGTTTCCGCTGACTCTACAACGATAAACGAGATAATAATAATTATGAAGTCAATAAAACAGAATAAATTGAATAATCAAACATCTATCAGAAAGTTATATGAGAACTAGAATGTTTATCATGCCTAGATCAGAAATTACGTCAAAAGTATTAACTGTTTATCACTTTAAAATTATACCTAATCAATCAAAGTCTTTTCAACGCTTTGGTATTTTCATTAATAATAATATTTCAATCCACTTCTTAATTTTAATTATGTAGCCTTGATTCTAATAGCGTAAGGTCTGTTTACCAGAAGAAAATTATTTTTCATCAAATCTAATAATATGTGTACCCATTTAGAAATATATTAAATTTCTAAACATTTAATTAATAAAAACCTGTTTTTTTAGCTAGTGGCTAAGTAATAACAGCCGCACGGGTCGATCCATCAGTTTAAGCTACGCTTTCCGGGGTTAATCCGTGGATGGGTGACCATCTTTACATACCGAGACTCCTCCGTGCCTCGGAAAGCACGTTAAGCCGTTGTTCCCGGCTGTCATTCGTGGATCTTTGTCAGTCGTTACGGGTCGTCAAAAGCCCGAAAGTCTGACAACCAGACAAGGGGTATTGTATTACCCAGTTAATGGGTTGTGGAGATCAGATAGGCAGTCGCTCCATGTAAAATACCTAGCAATATTGGGAAAAGGCTAGGCAGATTGATTGAAACAGATGAAGGTCGATCTTACTTCGGATCCTATACCTACTATAAGATTTAAACAAATGTACCCACGAATCATTCTGGTCAGAAACGAAATGTTGTAAGCTTACAGATTCAGTTGCAAAGTTTCATAATTATTAGTTCTATTGATCAGTTATTAGTAAAAGACACTTTCTTCATCATTATCATCTTAATGCCTTTTCGCAACTATATTGGGGTCGGCTTCCAATCTAACCAGATGTAGCTGAATATACTGTAGCATCTGCCCTGCTGACCTCTATTATTCTCTATTTACCTACCAATCGTGTTGCCCAGAACACGACACCCCTTGGTATCGTGTATTCTTCTTCTATCTTATTGAACCAAATAACGCCTTCAGTTAACTTCTGGTTCTCTCTGTTTACCGCTTTTTGAACTTCATGGACTTCATGGACTTCCAGCTAAGAGTAGATGTTCTATCTATACAGGGTGGCCCGTTTACAGTGGTCCAAAGATTTTTTTCAGCTTCAGAGCATCATGAGTGATCATTTAAAACATACTTTAGTTAAGCGAAAACTTATGGTTTAGAAATTATGTTTTTTTTTTTAAATAGTCCGAAATTTCAATATTTTTGACACAAAACCTCTCTGTTATGAAAACTACTAGACCGAATCGAATGAAATTTGGTATAGGCATAGTGCAATAACCTACCTATCGGGTTATAGGCTCATCTAGTGTAAATAATTAGACTACATTTTTTTATTTTAACTTCTTTTATAGTTTTTTTTAACTTTTCGGCAAAATATTGTTTTTTGAAAAAATCCTGTGAAAAAAAAATGTACCGCCAAGGTTTTGCTGACACTGCTAAAAAGTACCTTAACATAGGGTTATTCTTTACACAAAAAATCACACTTGTCCTTCGATTGTAACATCTTCAAAAACAACATCATGTACATTAACACATAAAAATCGAAAAATTACGAAATTTACCATAATTTTAATTTTAATCATTTGGCTAAAAATTAATGAAATAAAATTTTAACCTGCCAGCCTAGATAACTTAACTTGATTCTAATGTCCTAATGTCAATTTATTAATTGAGTTTGTTGTTGTTATTTAGTTTATAAGTTTAAATTAAGAATAAAAGGTTTGGAGAAGTAATAAAACAACATAAATAATAAACATATTGTTTATTTTTTACAAAAGGTTTTCGAAATGCCGTCCGCCGCTTGCTAAACATAATCTGCATCTGCGTAAGAAATTTCTTCGCAGCCTATTAAATGGCTGCCGGTTTTGTTTAATGACTGTTATAGCCTCTTGAATTTTCCTTCTTAAATCTCGCTCTGATGTGCTCTCCCGTGCGTACACAATCTCCTTAAAGTATCCCCAAATGAAAAAATCAACGGGGTTCAAGTCGGGTGAACGGGCTGGCCAGTGGATGGTGCCACCGCGACCGATCCACCTCCCCGGATACGTAGCGTTTAATTGGTTTCTTACACGCAGAGCAAAGTGGCAGGTAGCTCCGTCGTGTTGTAGCCACATGCGCTCCCTTAAATTCTCTGGCAGATGTCTCAACAGACCGGGTAATTCATTTTCAATGAAATTTAAATAAATGTCAGCATTCAACCTTGACGGCAACTCAAACGGGCCCACAAACTCTCTGTTGATAACTCCACTCCACAAATTAACGCTGTAGCGTTCTTGAAAATTTGACTCTCTCACTAAGTTGGGATTGGTCACTGCATAATAATGCGTGTTATGTGTATTAAATAGTCCAACTCGCTCAAACCGACTTTCATCGGTCCATAAAATGTTATCAAAAAAATTTGGGTCCTCCCGATCTCTCCTCAACATTTCTCTACAGAATGCCATTCTTCTGGGGTAATCTTCGGGTTTCAAAGCTTGAACTTTTTGATAGTGGTAGGGATGAAGGTGGTTAGCTCGAATAATTCTTTGAACTCTATTCCTGGGTATACCCATACGCCTTGCCAGTTGTCTTTGGCTTGTATTTGGATGACGACGCAACTCCTCTAGGATAACATCTTCATCGTCATCTCTGTTTACGCGTCCAGGTTCACGACCACGGAAGCCAGGGATAACTCCTTCTAAGAATGAATTATGCAGCCTCACGAAAACACGATGGTCCGGAAAGCGTTGCACAGCCGGGCCTGGCTGGCGTTCAGCAAATTGCCGATAAAGCCTGGCCGCTTCTCGCGCGTTTCCTTGTGCGAAACCATAAAAATAATGCATCATGGCGTATTCACGCGGTGAGTAGGGCGCACGTCTGGAACGATTTCCATCCATTGTCAACAAAATGTCCAAATAATAAGCACAATCAACAAGTCCAGTTCACGTAAGCCAAGTAGTCAGATGAGCGATCAGATACGAGTCAATAAACGAAGCCAAAACGTTAAATTAAAATACACCAAACTGTAGAATACCTGCAGTGAGCGCAAGCGACAAACGACAACTGGAGATCGTACGTACTTAATAACAATAGAGTAGCGTCTATCTCTTTTTAACAAACGCACCACATAATTAACGTTCTCTGTCGTCGAATAGCGTCTATCTCTTTTTAACAAACGCACCACATAATTAACGGTCTCTGTCGTCGAATACCGGCCCGATTTACCTGCTTTTTTAAGACCCTGTTTTTTTGAATACTTGTGTGATGATTCACATAAGTATCACTGATGAATTAACAAATCGAGTTACAAGATCATTTAGAATTCAAATAATGTTATTTTTGAAGAATTACGAACGGATAGGTTTAAATTAACATTTTGGTACATCTCGTAATTTTTCGATTTTTATGTGTTAATGTACATGATGTTGTTTTTGAAGATGTTACAATCGAAGGACAAGTGTGATTTTTTGTGTAAAGAATAACCCTATGTTAAGGTACTTTTTAGCAGTGTCAGCAAAACCTTGGCGGTACATTTTTTTTTCACAGGATTTTTTCAAAAAACAATATTTTGCCGAAAAGTTAAAAAAAACTATAAAAGAAGTTAAAATAAAAAAATGTAGTCTAATTATTTACACTAGATGAGCCTATAACCCGATAGGTAGGTTATTGCACTATGCCTATACCAAATTTCATTCGATTCGGTCTAGTAGTTTTCATAACAGAGAGGTTTTGTGTCAAAAATATTGAAATTTCGGACTATTTAAAAAAAAAAACATAATTTCTAAACCATAAGTTTTCGCTTAACTAAAGTATGTTTTAAATGATCACTCATGATGCTCTGAAGCTGAAAAAAATCTTTGGACCACTGTAAACGGGCCACCCTGTATATCCCAATCCAATTCTCAACATCTCGAAACATCCTTCCAAATACAAAGCAGGCCAAAAATAGATATATCAAAAACTTTTCCACTGTCTGTTTTCTCGAATCTTCCCTCCAATAAGCACTCGACGTTCACGATCAACTGGCGAAATATGGCACATATGGTGCTCGGCCACTCCGTATGCTCCACACAATTAGACGGGTCAAATTAATAAATTCCACGCGATGTGGGGAAAGGATGACAATAATCATCGTTTTGATGCCGACGGATTTTTCCATGAAGCTTAAGATGGAACTTTCTTTAACTTGGCCACAGATTCGTTGCACAGTCAACTGCACATCATTGGTTAGTATTAGAAATTGACAGCGCCTTTATGTCGTTGCTGTAAGGGTAATTTTCGTAGTGCAAGTGTCACCACTGATGAACGGTTACTGTACCTACTTATGCTACTACGATGTGTCTGCACATGGTCTGCGCTCACACTTGTGCACTATAGTATTCATGATTATCAAAAACAATATATACATTTCTAAATGTATATTTTCATTTTGTAGGTTCTGCTGTTTTGTAAAATGAACATGTCCTATCAGATGACCTGTGACTAAGGACCGTCCTGTCTCAGACACCTTTCTATATTTAAGATTGTAAATAAAGATTTTTGATTATATCACCAGCGTAGATGGCTAGCCTCCGCTGGGATTGGCTGCCATGGCGGAAATTCGGTCTGGAGGACTATTATTCTATTATTTCACTACGCAAGCTTAGTTGAGTAATGACGAAAAAATGTGGTTGTTATTTAATAACATGTCCAAGAAAGAGTCACAGAACGTAAGGAATCGCGAGATATAACTTCAGCAGAGCTTAGGGATGCGGTCGATAACGTTTTTTATAAAGCGCTGTACACACGAAGACTATTCTCAGAGAACCATTCTATTGTAAAAGAAGTATCTACTGGTTAAAAACCAGTCATAGTCAAATAATTTATTTAAAATAGACACATATAAAGCACTTTTGAACGACAAATTTACAAAAAAAAAAAAAAAAATTGAATTGATTCAGTCGCCCCTTCCTAAATGTAGTTTCGTATGGAGAAGAATGGGCAAGAAACTCCACCGTTACTATTTTAAAACTGTTTTACAATATTTTGTATACATTAAATTATATCTATCTATATAAATAAAACGAGAAGTCCTGACTGACTGACTGACTCATCAATACCCAACCCAAACCCTTGGACCTAGAAAGCTGAAATTTTGCACAGAGGTGTATAATCTAGACAAGTAATAAGGGAGGATTTCGCGGTAAATAGTACGTTCCTTCCCGTAGGATATTTTCCGACATCCACGCGGGCGAAGCCGCGGGCAAAAGCTACTCATTAAATATGTGAAGACGATGCACCTACAACTAAATCTAGTATACCACAATATGTAAAAAGAATTAAAATGAAGCTATGACAGTTATATGAATTATGTGATAGACACAAACATATTATTCCATTTTCTGTATTTCTTAGAATAGTCATAAATCAGAATTATTCATGGGGGAAATAATTTATTGTTATCAACAGCAAATTGTCTCAATCAATCTGCCTAGCCTTTTTCCAACTACGTTGGGGTCGGCTTACAGTCTAACCGGATACCAGATACAGCTGAATACCACTATTTTACATGGAGTGACTGCATACCTGACCTCCACAACCCAGTAACTGGGTAATACATATGATACCCGTTGGTAGGACTGGTTGTCAGACTTTCAGTCTTCCGACGACCCGTAACGACTGTCAAAGATCCACAAATTACAGCCGGGGCCAACGGCTTAACGTGCTGTCCGAGACACGGAGGAGTCTCGGTATGGTCACCTATCTACGGATCAACCCCGGGAAGCGTGGCTTAACCTGATGGTTCGACCCGTGTGGCTGTTGTTACTTAGCCACGAGCTTCTCTCCAACAGCAAATTGTCCGAATATACAGATCACAACTGTCATTCACTGGCAGTTCTATGAATTATCACAGCAAATTGATTCTTAATTGAGCACAGTACGGTTGCACTTGCAAGACTAAAAAAAAAAAAACTTACAAACAAACACACAGAAACTTGACCAGTCCCAGAAACAGCCAATGAGGAGAGAGGCTGCTGATGCAGGATAGTATGAAAGACAGCAGTAGAGGTATCACGAGGGTGAACCGACGACCCTTGGTGTCTGACACGTAACCCCATAAGTAGGATACTAGGAGAATACCTGAAATAAAAAGAAGAAACCAGTTAGGTACTTGAAAAAAAATTATCATTTATCAGCACTAAAACATGCATCGCATAAGAATCTAATTTGAAGTATTTTTTGAATACCAGCAGTTTATTGTTCGGTTCGGAGGTAACTTTGGATTTTTTTTCTATCGAGAAAATTTTACGGAATCGTGTTTTCGTCAACACACTAATCCTCAACTACTTAATATTAATCCTCAACTTTACCATATAATAATTTCAAAATTATTGCTGCAGTATTTTCGACATAACGGAGGATTATACTAAGCCATTTGAGGTAGTATAGGCTCTTAAACGGTATGGGTGCTGGTGAAAATAAAAACACATAGGACTGTTAAACGACTCCGGAATCCGTAACACTGTGGAGGTGTCTACAGTGATAATTTTTCAACAAATGTTTTGATAATTTAGATAAAGGCAATGCTAATTTATAACTAATATTATAATGCGAAAGTGAATTTGTTTGTTTGTTGTTTTGTGAGTAACAAAACAACAAACAAACAAAGTGGCTAAACGGGTACACCATGACCTGGATTAGGAAATAGTATACCTTTTACCCTATTAGTAAGTTCCCGTTGGATAATTTCCAACCTTCACACTGGCAAAGCCGCGGGCAAAAGCTAGTACAATATAATATTTAATTACTCCGAGACGGTAAAACTATACAGGGTGTCCAGTAAATAGCACGACATACTGCAGGAGGTGATAGCTTGGGTCAATACCTACCAAAACAACACAATATATGTTCAGCAAAATCTTACGGATTTACAGTTATACAAAATTTTCCGAAATATTGAAAAATCTCTACCTTGAAACAGATTTTTAAGCATCTCGTAATTAAAAATTCCGTTTCTAGTATTTTTTTTTACATCAAATTATTTGTGAATAGTTACTGTACTCATTGATAAGTCTTTTTTCTATCAAAAACAATAATGTTTTCAAGAAATAGTACTTTTTGTTTAAATTTTCACAGAACAATTTTCTTATCGCTTAACTTTAACCTACGGTGGTGAAAAAAACATGTATGTGGCAGTTTTGTACAACAGACTTAAAAAATAGCTTGTTTAATGGTGATTTTGGAAAGATACAATACTAGTGCATTTTCATAAAAAAAATACGAAAAAAATGCTATTGTAGTTCATAAGAGCATTTTATTTTAAATGCAAGTAATGCGACTTTGAACTCGAATCGTAGTAAGGTCGTACTACGGTTTGAATTATTTTGATAAGATTTTACTGAACATATATTGTGTTGTTTTGGTAGGTATTGACCCAAGCTACGAGTATCACCCCCTGCAGTATGTCGTGCTATTTACTGGACACCCTGTATATATACAGATTAATTGCTTTGGTAATTACCAATGCAATATGAAAAAGAAAACAGAATATTACTGTTACCATAATGATTTACTTAGGTTTTCAGTTTTATTGCAACAGTAAATTGTTTTCTTACTGTTCATCTAAATATATAAAACTCAAAGGTGACTGACTGACATAGTGATCTATCAACGCACAGCCCAAACCACTGGAGGGATCGGGCTGAAATTTGGCATGCAGGTAGATGTTATGACGTAGGCATCCGCTAAGAAAGGATTTTGATAAGTTCTACCCCCAAGGGGATAAAATAGGGGATGAAAGTTTGTATGAAGCTTTGTCAATTTTAAACCGATCGGGCTGAAATTTGGCATGTAGGTAGATGTTATGACGTAGGCATCCTCTATTAATGGATTTTGTTAATTCCTACCCCCATGGGGATAAAATAGGGGATGAAAGTTTGTATGAAGCTTTGTCAATTTTAAACCGATCGGGCTGAAATTTGGCATGCAGGTAGATGTTATAACGTAGGCATCCGCTAAGAAAGGATTTTGATAAATTCTACCCCCAAGGGGATAAAATAGGGGATGAAAGTTTGTATAAATCTTCTTAGATTTTCGACTGATTTAACTGAAATTAAAAATTGGAGCTACTATGATGAAGACGTCCGCTTAAATAGGATTTTGATAAATTCAACCCCCATGGGGATAAAGTAAGGGATGATGGAGGATGTAAATGTATTAGTTTGAACTATAAGAACCTAATGGAACGAATAAATTAAGACGAACAAAATAATTTTTAGTTCTATATGTTGACAATAGATGGCGTTGTACAATTACGTCATTTTTCTGAATCGCGGTGTTAAGATTTACGTAAATATTTATAGCGGATTATTTTGCTTTGTTTCGGTTTAGTAGTTTTGGTTATAGACTCTGCTTTGTATTTGGCATTTATTTTGTTTTCGTTTGGTTTAAGTATAGGTTCTGTCAGTTCGACTTTTTTAAAATGGCTAAAGAAAATCTGAACGTTAATGGTGAAGTTGAAGAATGTACTGTCGTCCCTATTGTTGGTGACGGTGCATGTTTGTTTCGTGCTCTCTCTTATTTAATGTACGGAACACAAGATAGAGCGATGGAGGTGCGTTTAGACATTGTCAGATATGTGGTTAATGACTGGAGCACGTTTTCAATTTTGACCCACGACAGGAAAGGTAATAAATACTTAACACCTGACGAATATTTTGCTGATATGATGAAAAATGCTACTTATGGCGGACTTTGTGAGTTAATAGCAGCAGGATTAATATTCCCAATTAAGTTTGAAGTTTATAGAAACGGTCTCATATATACGGAATCTGGATCTAACTACGGAATGTGGTTAGATCCAGAGAGATAGTTATATATAAAAGCGAAAGGTCATTCATTCATTCACTCACTGATTAAACACTACTAGACCTACGAAGATGAAAGTTGGCATAGAAGTAGATTATGAGTAGGAGACGTCAGCTAAGAAAGGATTTTACGAAACTCACCCCGTAAAGGGGTGAAATGTGGGGTGCAAGTTTTTATGAATATTTTTATTCCTTGAGTTAATAAACTTGAAAGTCACAAATACGAGTATTTATCTAAGTAAATTATGATTATTGTCATTTTTTGTTTTTCTAAACTACCCCCTAAAAGGAATGGGGGGTGTCAAAGTTTGTATGGAGGAATTTTAACGCGTGGTCCGATTAACTCGAAACTCAGTATTTATACTTGAGACCAAAAATTAAGAATAACGTGTATCGGGGTTTTTCGAAAATCTACCCGTAAGGGTAAAAAAAAAAAAAAAAGCGATTGATTAACTCGAAAATTGCTGTAAATAATCTTTCAGTCAAGTTAGGGGAGAGGGGAAGGGGGGCGGGGGGTGAGGACGCAAAGGGAGAGGGTGTGGAGAGGAGTTGGTGCGGGTAGAAGGGGAGGGGAGTGGGAGATGGGTTAGAGGGAGAGCAGGAGGGATGAGAGGGGGGTTAGAGTGAGAGGTGGGATGAGGGCTGGCGGTGCCTATATGTTTCTTTTTGTATATCTATGAAACCCAACCCGACAGAAATAACCAAAAAATAGAAAGTAGAAAACTCGGAACGGCACATAAAACAGGAGTAAACTCCAGTCATGCGTCGGAGCTAACACTCACACTTTTTTTTGTTTGTTTGAACGTGTTAATCTCTAGAACTCCCAGTCGGACTTTAATAATTGTTGTTGCATTTGATAGCCCAATTCTTAAGGAAGGCTACAAGCATAGTTAACATCACTCTAGGACTCTTAGATGCCGAGCAAAAAGAAAAAAAGTCGGAAAGAACGCTAAGCGAAAACGACGTAATAGCGCAGGCAGGCAATGCGATGCGACGGGTGGGTCGGGGAAAAAAGAAACTTCACGCGGATGAAGTCGCGGGCAGAAGCTATCTCAATATATAAAAAGAAAAGTCCTGACTGTCTGACTGATCAACGCCCAACCTAAACCCTTGGACCTATAAAGCTAAGCTATAAATCTTGCACAGTGGTTCCTTTTATAATGTAGACAAGGAATAAGGAAATTTTTCGACATCCACGCGGGCGAAGCCGCGGGCAAAAGCTAGTCTAAACTAAATATTATAAAGAGGAAATAATTTTTTGTTTGTTTGTACTGCATAAGCTCCGAAATTACTGGACCGATTTTAACCACTTTTTCACCAATAGAAAGCTGAGTTATCAGAAAGTAACAAAGGCTATAATTTATTTTCAAAAAATATAAAGATCCTTAAGAAAATTGCAATAATGTAACCGAAAGAGGCAAAATTTTGGCTATAAAATTCATTATTGTGGCGTGCGTTAGTAAAACTATTGATGAAAAAAAATAATTTCGCGGGCTACTAATTCTTGAGGAAGGCTTTAGGCTATTTTACACCACGCCAGGAGCCCCTACACACACACACACACGTCAG
Source organism: Cosmia pyralina (assembly GCA_946251885.1). Classification (NCBI taxonomy): domain Eukaryota; kingdom Metazoa; phylum Arthropoda; class Insecta; order Lepidoptera; family Noctuidae; genus Cosmia; species Cosmia pyralina. Next base: position 25,645,779 of record OX276351.1, read on the forward strand.
GGGTCTCTTAGGAGCCAAAATGAAAAAAAAGTCAGAATGAAAGCTAAGCAAAAACGAAGCGATGCGATGAGACGGACTGGGTCGGGGAATTAAGAAATTTCACGCGGACGACGTCGCGGGCAAAAGCTAGTACTATATATGAGGAAATTGAAGATACCTAATGCATCTTGTTACACCACATACTTATAAAGGAAATTGCTAGAAGCTATTAAGGAAGAGTATCAAAATAAAACAATCAACGGACCTTATTAGTATTTTCCCAACGAAGTTACAGTTAAAGGCAACTCTGGGATAACGTTAACAGGATAGGCCACAAAGTATCCATGTTTGTATCCAGTAGATTTATCAGATCGATCTTCTATCGTATTAGTATGAGCTTTCCCAAAATAGACTGTGGTGAAAAATAACCGCTTGTCTGCGAATTTGGTCCCTATGAGGTAGCCTGCTCAAGATACATGGAACATAGGTAATGAATTAATGCAGACACGGACGATAATAGCGTGTGATCATCATCATCATTCTTCTGTCCATATACCAATTTATTTGGGGTCGGCGCAACATGTATTTTTCTTCCTTATACTGGCATTTGTATATTTTATCAAGTATGTGAACCATTGCTATACTTGTTGATAGCATTATTATAATTTAACTGTTCTTCTACTCCCCTTGCTACTTGTTATATATAAGTTCTAACTTAGTGTAGTTGAACGTAAGTGAGTGTGCCCTATACTCTGTAAGTACTATGTAAATATGTATTACCGGTGTACTCGTACTGTAACCTAAACTTATGGTCAATAAAACTTTATTATTTATTATTTTTTTATTTTTTTTATTCTTGTTGTGTATAAAATCAATTTTCTATTAACCATCTGTGCAGTTTTACTCTAAAATAATTAAATGGGAGTTCTCATACATATTTTGGTAATTTACATAATGATAAAAATAAATGGAATTAAAATTTCTGTTCCACCACTTGGTGCACGTTCCACACAAGCTCGCCATCAAGTGCTATGGCCCCAGCTAATGATACTCGTATATGTAACAAACTGTAGGCATACAAATTTTTTGTTCAAAGCATAACGGTATTAGACATAATATGTCAGAGAGTAGAGTTATGTCCATTTTGTTGTCGTAAATATGCAATAGGAAATACTTAATTTTGCAGCAATGCTTATACAAGGCATGCACTCACCAACAAAAGGCAAAGAAGTGAGGATCCCCTTTTGCATGACTGTCAGTTCCAGGTCACAGGCGGCTGCCACCACCAGGCTGAACCCAAACAGGTCTATGCCGATGGCTAGCAGTATGAGCGAGCAGGTCATAACCAGAAGGATGTTGTAGAGCCCATTGCCTGGATAGAAAAATACATAAGATTAACTTAGCTTAGATTAGCTTTAGATTTTTTTGTAGTTTTTTTTTTACTTTTCACATTAATAATTTGTAAGTAAATATTATAACATCCAGATTGGATAGATGGATGATCCCTGTAACACAGGTCTTTCCTAGCATGAGGGTCATTGATCATTTATTTTGTACCAGGCTATTTCCACGCTTAAATTAATGTCAACCAGTATTTGTATACATTTTTTTTTGTCAAATAAATATTATACAGGGTATTAGGTTAAACGAGGGACGTACTTTAACAGAGTGTAGTAGGTACTCATGAAAATGAACAATTTTTACCATGGAACTAAACCAGAAATATTAAAAAAAAAATCAACTGTCTCATAAATTTTGATCGCGCAGGTTTTGCACTTTGTAGAGAACAGCTGATTTTCTCAGGGTTAGTTCCATGGTAAAAGTTGTTCATTTTCATGAGTACTACACTCCGTTGAAGTATGTCCCTCGTTTAGCCTAACACCTTGTTAGTATTATTTATTTTAAAAACATGTATAGGGCCCCAGGCGTCCCGGACCTTTGGAAGACGTACGAAGGACCGAAGACAACTCGCAGAGACCCCTTAGACAATTTTTAATGATAAGGAGGCACCAACCAACGGTTATACTTTTACGAACTATGCGAATGCACCGAAATTATTAGGAATAATTTAATAATAAAACTGTCTTAATATTTTTACATAACATTTTACTGTAGTGGATTTTCGCAAAGTGACGCCTGTTTCTATAACTTATCTTAAAAGAATATTGTTTCTTGGTGCTAAGGAAAAAATATATATTAGGTTTATCTACATGCTGGTAGCGAGTGTCAATAGTCAAAATACAACGGAAATGATAGTCTTTAAGTTAATATTTATAAAGATAAACTGTAACCTATAACCTATAGATTTTAACAACAAACGCAGCTGAGTTTTAATTTAAGTCTGAAATTGTACCTATCTGTTAGATTAAAAGAACCCATTGCTAGGCGAATGCAAAGCGTCACTGGTTTAGAATTAAGACGCAGATAAGTGCCAATGGCCTTGAATCCACCCAGTAATACTCGAGGAGCGCTGTCGCAAATTAGGCGTATTATTATTTTATTATACATAAAACATCAGATATTACCTATATTAAAATGCGTATGCAAATGATAGAAAATTAAATTATCTTTAAAATGGTGAATATTTCACAAACATACGCTTGATAGTTTTTACATGATTCTCAGTTTTTTATCCGCGTTAGACATAACTTTACAAATTAATTACACTATGTAATTATAAACATAATCTCAAATATTCACATATTAAATTATTATGAAAATGCTTTAACTGAATATATATTTTTTCCAAATTTAACACTACTCGTTTAGACGTGATCTTCAGTTTAAAATCATGTCTTATCGTCGCCTTAAATTAAATATCCAAACATCTGTTGTTTATTTCATCATTCGTCCAATACCTAAGTCTATCTAATGTTGGGTAAGTCATCAATTTGTGTCAATTTATGTTCCCAATTCTGGACTATTAATCTTCAAGTTCAAGTTCAAATTATTTTATTTATCATCATAAAAATGATAAATATAAATGATATATCATCATTAAAAAGCCGCTGTACCTAAACAATCGGACTTGTTCAATTGTCGATAACACAATCTTTCATCATCACAACACTCATTTATAGGGTACCATCTACGTTTGTTAACCGAGTAAAAAAAACCTGGCTTTTTTTAAAGTTATCTTATTTATTTCAGTAAAATAAATTTTTAGTAGTTTTTCGAAAACGAACCAAAAAGACAGAGTCATGCTTTCGCGAAACTGCGTTTGCTTTGTGAAAGAATTTAAATAATTTCAATTACCTAAATCGTAAAAGCAATCATTGCAATTGAACAAAAACAAAACAATCTAAATATAATAATAACAAAAACAAAACAATCTAAATATAATAATAACAAAAACAGAGCAATGACCTGAAAATGTGAATAAAATTTTCAAGCACATTTTCCACAATAAACAAGATTTACAAAAGAGAAAGAGACGTCAATACAACAATAGAACACATAGTTTTACTCGAAAGTGTTTACACAACAAACTGGGAACGAGAAAAAGAAACACTTTTGGACACTTCCCAAAAACAATGATATGACAAGCAGAAATTACGAAAATTATCGTGAAAACTTCTCTTTCCCAAAATGATAGAAACAAAGGACAGATTCAAATCTACAATCCCAAATATAAACACAGAAATTTAATAATCTAATTTCCAATGACACAAATTTTAGGAAATCTCACTCCAAAAAAATCTGCCAACATTTTTTGGTTTTTCAGCCCATACCTGTCCTATCAAGGGCTTCCTCGAAGGACACTGGGGTCTCATCATTGTGTTCACACTTCGTGGTCATGGTCACACACGTTCACCCACCACACTTCCTTGGTAGCACTGCACTAAAAGCTTCACACGCGCGTGTATTTCAAAGTCAGCATAGGGTTGACGTACACTTGGATGAGAAAACGCTCTGGTTGGAATTGGCAGAGGTTTAGTTTTGTGATCGAGGAACGGTTGCCAAAATGGGATTGTTGGGAGTCCATTATGAATTAATATAATTATAATACTTTAAAATCAATATCAAAATTAAGTACATGTCATCTTGGATTTTTACAATATTCCTTAAATTCAACATTGTCATAAAAGCAGTGTCCACTAACTAACTTGTCAGCTGTTTATTGAACATGGGGATGGGAAGTTCCTTAAATGAGTTAGGCAACTTGTTATACACCAGAATGGCATGAACATATACATTCCTCCTAAATAATTGTAATATACATTGAGGTACTTAAAAGTCATATTTATATTTTATTTCTAGCAGAAGCCTTTTTGTGGCTTTTTGTGGCATGCAATCCTTGTTGTAAGTACATGCAGGGTAACGGTAAAATTTTAAGTTTTTTGAATAAAGGTTTACAGCTGTCCAAAAACCAGACGCCAAAGATGGCCCTAACACACTATTTTTTGTACCCGAAATGCCCTTAAAATTTCAACTGGATTGCCCCATAGTATCAGACCAAATGAGAACACAGACGATACGTATCCGTAATATGCAGTGAATTCTGCGTCTACGGACACTGTTGATCATAGACGGTTTATTGCGTATATGCATTTGTCTAGTTTATCGCATACGCAAATTGATGTGCGATTTCCAGTTAGTTTTGATCCACTATTATGGCCGAGAATTTTGTGTTTACTACTTGTTCTAGGATACGGCCTTCATATTTTTGGGATATGGACGGCTGATTTTCAATGCACACGCCTGGCTGTAATAGGTATTTTGTTGTATTAGAAAAAGTCAAGAATTTGTAGGTCATACATTCTATTTCTAAATAAGGAAGGAAGGAAGGTTAGAACTTAGAATAAGAGTACTCGTAAAGTAATTTATTTTATTCAGGAAAACATTACTGTCGTTCAGTTGAATTATTTCTGTGGCCTGGGGCTAAAAGGGCCATTGTCAATAATCCTTATTTTCAGTAATATTCATTCGAAGAATGAACCAGAATTGATAGTTATTATTTACATGTTATATTGTAGAATGACAAAATCTCTTTTTGTTATTTGATACATATTTGTAGGTTGATTTATTAATTAAATTCAAATTCAAGAAAAAATTGGTATTTTATACTTAAGCCTTTTTAGCACTAACAAGAATCCTATGGTAATGACAAATGGTAACTTTGGCCTTTTTAGTATAATAGAAGAGGATAGTAAAAATATTATTGTCTGTAGTGCAAATGCAAAATGGGCCCATGTAATAAATTGGTTTATTTTGCTTTAATATTAAGTAATACGGGCTGGTATCCGCAACTCCACGACAATGCGCGTATTTTACGTATGGATATATATTATATATTAAATTATGCAGCCAAAGCAAAGATTGTATCACAAAAACGGAAGTTAACTTTGATCGTTTTTTAGTTCCGACTATATTACTAGCGTAGTGTTTATTTTTAAGTTCCCTTGGCTTAAGTACACTGCAGCCCTTTTAACACTTAATAATTTTTGTGTAACAGTATGAAAGCACACCACATTGGCCTTTTTAACATTTGAGAGATTGTCGTTACACTTACGCCCTTTTAGTACACACAAATATATCACTTTATCTCAAATCTCATTTCTCACAAAAACGTACTTTGACCCTTTTAGCACCAAGCCACAGATTTTATAGTTAGTATATTTTTTTACAACCAGATACAACTGTCTACGCATGTAGGTATTCATTTAGATATGGGTTGTACTGCAGTTAGGGCACTCCAGCAAGTGGGGCATGGTCTGATCAGAAGCACCGCACTCGCTCTGCGTGTTGAATGAGTCAGTAATACCCCACTTCGTCAAATTATGTTTGCAGCAAAAACTGTTGGTTCATTAAAAGTCAGACACTACGACCAAATATCAATGATTTGTCTTGATTCATACAAGCAGTTGTCACACTCACTGTATGCTACTCCTTAACGATCGCTGAACACAACTTCAGGTCAACCACTGAAATCTACGTAAACAGCGAACGAACTTCATTACATAGAATACATTGATTGCCAACAACTAATTTACATTCCAACCTTTCTAATTGAACAAGCAATGTATGTGCTGAAGTGGTGACGACAACCGTACTGTGGCACCATGCCAATAAGGAACGAAATGGATGAACAAGGTCATATGACGAACTGTTACGAGTGATATATCACTGATGCTACTTTTTAGTTAATCAATCATCTATTTATTTCTGTTATAAAAGACAGATTTTCTGCGTATTTAGATGATCACATTCATAAGAAGCTGGCAGTATCATCACAATGTAAATTTTTTCCCACTGATTTTCTTATTAGTTTTAGTCTAATCGTATATTTATGAATATTTATTTGGTAGGTAGATATATGTGTTGTGTATCTTTCTATTTAAATAAATATTTACTTACCAATTTTTCCCAACAGAATACATACATCAAAAATACTGTTTGCACATCAAAATTTGCATGTTTAAATAAATTAAACTTAACGTCAGGTCGATGGAGCCCCGCTGGGCGGGGCTCCTATTTCTGTCAGTAGGGTTTAAAGGAACCTAACAAAACCGAACCTTGGGGTGCCCAATAATTATAATTTGTACAAGTTTTGATATTAAATTAGCTGACTAGTAGTGCAATAATAAGTTTATTAGAAGTGCATTTGTTATTTTTGATGAACAGTTAGTATTTTTGATATATAATTAATATTTTTTTTTGTATCTTTGGACAAAAATTGGCGTATAAATAATGAATATTATTTGTACAAGTTTTGATATTCAATTAGTTAATTAGTAGATTTGGCGAATGTGTAGTTATTAGATGTAAAGTAATTGATGTAAATATTTTTAGGATCAGTTATCATCACTTGATTTTTGTATTATTAAAATTAATCTCACAAAAAACGATCAGTGGGAAAATGAACAGTAACTAACTAACTTGCAGATGGATTAGCAACAGCTTTCAAAGCTTTCCAGGAACAGGAGATATGAAGACGTCTGCATTTTCCCTTGGTTTAATCATAATTATTGCAGTTACAAAAACCACAAATAGGCGTAGTGTTATTACCAGATCAGAGAGCTCACGACAGGAATGAAAAGTAGCTATTTTGAACTTAGGTTTATTTTAAAAATTTCTTTAGTCTTAAAATACTAGTTATAAAAGGAGTGTTTTAAAAAAAGACTTATTACGGTAATAGGGATGATGCCTGGGTAAAAAAAAAGAAATTCTATTTAGTCCGCCAGTCAGATAATAAAAAAATATTAGACACGTATTTTTTGCTTTATCATATTAATAGAAAATTACTTATATAACACGCATTAAAGTTGGGGAGTGGGGGCTCGCTACGTCACTTGTACGTATAAAATCTAGCTACACGTGACGTAACGCGATGTTTTAACTCAATGTATCGCCGTAATCTTTTGATTTTGTAAAAAAAGAAAAATACGTGTCCAATATTTTCTAATAATTTACATACAGAAAATTTTTAGTCATCATCCCTATTATGTTAAATTTAATTTTTTATTTATTTAGAATAACAATACATTGCAGACTATTATAAAAAATATTTTGTTCTATTACAACCATAAAATAAACAAAAAAATATATTGGTTCAAAGGCAAGATTTGAGGTAATTCAAAGAAAAAAAACTAAAAACCACATCTTACACACACACACAGGTAGGACATGGGAGTCTTTGGGTGAAACCAGAAAATGACCCCCCAATCTCCCAAAAAATTGTGTCGGTGCGCCGAACACTCTGTCTATACAACGTGTTGTTTTCTACTCTCGTCAAATTTCAGGCTGTGGTACAGAACATCAAACCGAATAACTTTCTCCATGGGACCAAAATCGTCCCTATTCGCGAAAAAATTTTCAACTGTCCTACAGAAAATTTCAATATTTACTTGACACAAATGTATGGGACGGCTAATTATTTTTTCGCGATTACGATGTTGGTGCCATGGAAAAAGTTGTTCGGTTTGATGGTCTATACCACACCCTTAAAGACGAGGATGCAAAACGACACGTTGTATAGGGTGAGTGGTAATTAGTGACCGATACTTAAACTCACGATTGTACTCATGATAACAAACAACTTTTACTATGAATCAAACCTGAAATCGCGAAAGAAAATCAGCTGTTACCTACATTTATGTTCGCATAAACTTATCAAAATGTAGGGAACAGCAGATTTTGTTCGCGATTTCAGGTTTGGTCCCATAGTAAAAGTTGTTTGTTATCATGAGTACAATCTTGTGTTTGAGTATTGGTCACTAATTACCAGTCACCCTATTTATGTACTTACTTATATATAAATTATTACCGGACCCAAAAACTAAACATTTACAAAAAACCGGTTCCTTAAAAATAATAAACCTAGGTGGAAAATTAGAAATTAACCTAAATAATAATGTAGTTTAGTATATAGATAAAATCTTCTGCACTAACAATAAAAGGGGTGAACGTCTCGTGAAACTTATACATAAAGGGGTCAATCGATGAAGAGGAGACAACCAGTCTCATCTTTGTCCTTTGTAATGTCTGGCTTATTGCCACGATCGGTTTGTCTAACTAAAGAAAGGTCTTTAGCACAAATTTATTGAGGATTTGACCTCTTTTGCGGAGAATTCATGCATTTGTTCATTTGAAGGGAGATCCTTAATTATAAACGAATTATTAATATAAATATACTCATAAAAACTACATACAGTGTAAACTTTTTATAACGTCTCTCGATATAACGTAAAACTACCTAAAACGTAGAAATTTGTTCAATTTGGTTGGTTTACCTTAATACCCAGCGCAACAGCCATTCTATAATAAGAAGAAATACGTTCATATTTAGACGTCAGTAAATATATTTTATCAGCATTATGTAACTAATGTTTATGTTTCCAGATTACAAAAGACTCCGTCTAAATCTTTGAGGTGCACCTGAGGTCGTCAACACCTTGCTTTTGTTATTTAACAATATAATGCCACACGTGTTCTAGGATATGTTAATATCCTAGAACACGTGTGGCATTACTTTTGGATTGCATTGTCTTTAGGAATGTTGGCCCCAGTTACTAAACTCAATAGGCACCTCTCGTAGTCGTAAACCAATAAATAAATATTAAAAAGTATTGTGATTAGTACCTGCATATTTGGTTGTTACTCTTTCTTCACTCCACATAACAAAAACTCTCTATAACGAAAAAAAAATGCTCGATCCTTTGAGTTTCGTTATAAAGAGTTTACACAGAATAAGTCTACTTAGGTTTAGGCATCGCGGCAGAGCCCGTAGAAGATGGGGCGGGACGAGCTAGAGAAAACAAACGACCAGTGGTCCACATTAGCCCTGGATCGAAAGAGCTGGAAGTTATGGTCTTTGCCCAGCAATGGGATGATGCAGGATAACAGTAACCTGTATGGTTAACAGTAACCAGTATCCTGTATCTCCGGTTTGAATCTGGCTTTCTCTTCTCATTTCTGAGTTTTTCCGAGTGAGGCTCATGAACTTTGGCAGGTTTTACCAACAAATTAAGGGACAAAGGACCAAATACTCGTACGTTATCCAATACTTCAGTCCAACGTAACTTTTAACCGATTTCAAAAAAGGAGGTTTTGTATTCGACCCGTCTGTATGTATGTATATAATGTAGGTATGTATGTTTGTTCGTCCGCGATTTTCTCAAAAACTAATGAACCAATTTTGATGATTCTTTCACTAACGTGATCTAAATACTTTCAGGAAGGGTTTAGTAAATGCGCTGTATGTCCGGCATTTCTAAGCGGATTTTCATAATTCTTGTTTTCGTTCGACTTCGGCTTACCAACTTATGTAATTGTATATTCAACTAAAAATGGAAAAATAAATTTACGTTAAAAAAGGTAAAAACCGACTTCAAAACCAAAAACTAATAAAATAACTTTTATAAATAACTTAACAGCTTCTGAAGTCGGTGTCTTCAATTCTTCATTGCACTTTAGCTTGACACCGACTTCAGAAGTTGTTAATTTATGAATACGTTATTTTATTCGTTTTTGGTTTTGAAGTCGGTTATTACTTTTTTTTAAGTAAATTTATTAGAAAACGTTTACAGAAGTGTTTTAATACAGTACCGATATTCAAAATACAACTCATTTTCGTAAATTTTATTTACGTCAATAGGAAGAAAAAGTGTGACAGTTTGAGTGACAGATATTGTGATTTTAATCACATTCTGCATTACTACGAAGCACTGTTGTTTTTAATGATTCATTGTTCGGGACCACGGAACAGAGGGGCAATTCAATGTTCGCAATCTCATCTCAGTCTCAAGCTGTCAAAAATTTTATAGCGTTTACCTACATATTTGACGTTTGATTGTCGCTGGCATGAGTTTACGACGTTAATTTTAACGTTTTTAAGTACTTACGAGAATTGGCCTTCAGTTCTCTGTTCCGTGTTTGGGACCTTAAAACCTCAGAAGGTGGCGGGGAGAAGGGTTTACACCCGTAACGTAAGGTAAGTAGCCGTTCACGCGAAAAAACGCTCGGCCGCCGCTGCGAAACAAAACAGTCCGAGAAAGGCCGAAACAAATTCAGAGGTCACAGTCTCTTTTAAAGTCCAGACATAATCTTGATCAAATCATGTGAAGAGTGAAGACCTTGTAGATTGGTGTCTGAAATGGTTTTTTGAGGAAAGAACCACACAGATTGAGTGGACCTGTCCAGTCAGTGCATGAGTTCACGCATTTATCAGTAATCGTGCAACTCAACTCAGAACTTAAACAAAGTAGTTGCCTATACGCCAGCGCAGAGAGCAAAGGGCGCTGACCACCTTGTTTTCATTTCTTGACTCTCCCTCTTCCCCTAGTTATCTAGCTCCCCACTTTCAGTACATTTGCGCCAACCACAATAGAAATCTACGTTCATCTCACAATCGTCTTCTTCTATGTCCCACTCACCGTACAGACTTCATTCACTCTTCTTTCTTCATTCAGTCCATCTCTCTGTGGAATGCGCTCCCTCAGGAAATCAGGATGGTATGGTGGTATGGTGGATGGTGGATGGTGGATGGTATCCTTTAAAGTTAAAGTTCGTGAGCACATTCGCAAGAAGTTGGCAGTATCATCACAACGGTAATGTTTTTCCCATTGTTTGTCTGATTTGTTTTAGTTTATTCGTGTATTAGTGAGTGTATAATTATTTGTGCTTATATTTATATATAATTAGGTATACATTATTATATTTATAGTTTGTAATAGGTATATGAGTATCTTTATATTTGAATAAATATTTATTCCTTAATTTTTCATCATTGCACCTGCCACTGTTTGTCTCTGCATCACCCAAAGGTTGACTGGTAGAAGATGCCCATGGCATTAAGTCCGCCTCTGTACATTTGTGTGCTTGAAGTATTAAATAAATAAATAAACTTAAGGAGCTCAACGATTTGACGAACAAATACCAAAGAAAGGACATTTGGGTAGTCCGCATAAAGTAGGTACTCAAACTGCCAGACCATCATTAAAACTAACTGAAAGAAAAACAATGACCCACAATATAGTCTTCACATTCACACTAAGTAATTAAAATAATATAATACTTTACAAAGTAAATATTACTAGACAGAAAATATTAATTTTAATTTTATTGGATGATTTGTTTATTTTGATTTAATTTTATTTGTTTTATTTATATTTTTATTAGAATATTTTACATGTCTAATTTATGTCTGGCGATGGTGTTAATTACCTGAAATAAATGAATTTATATATTATAAATATTCATGTCATGTAAAATGGTGATTAATATAGAAAAAAAAAATTGCAAAAAATAATCTAACAATCAGACTGATCAAGTCAGTTTCTTTAGTTTGACCAGGGAAACTGCCGTCAAATATAATTTTAGCACTTGTAGGTAATTGGTTGACCAAAACAACAGCAACCACTCAAATTAAATTGTAATTAAGTACATTCAGGCCAAAAAATCATGTTTAATATAGACTTTCAGCCTGGCTGGGTTCAGAAACCAGGTTACCCAGAACATGGGCACGAAATTCGACAGCCCATAAGAATATTTCTATCAGCACAAATAGCATTGTTCCCAGTTCATAGAATGTCAATTGTGTTCATAAATAATAACTGTCAAGGCAATCACTAGGAACGCATGGAATTAATTAACTTGTTTTTCTTCAGTAATTAAACCTCAGGGCAATGTACACACATCAAAAGTGTCTAGGGGACCAAGCACGTTATTGATATAAAAATCTTTACTAAAATCTAAAATTAAAGTGACTAAAAATCTTTTTGAAATTTCAAAAGGGAATAGAAAATTTTTGAATTTCGGTCGAAAGATGAAAATCTTCTGTCAAGTCGTATTAAAATAATAAAATCCTGCAACTGCCACAGAGTACATTTGTATAGGCCAAATCAATAAAATGTCTGCCGTATTTTTGAGTGGAATCAATACAAAAGAATGTTATTATGGAGAGAAGACATCATTTGAGCTGAGAAGAAATGATCAGACCCATGATAGAAGCTGGTTCTCGGCAATGTACTGTGGCAATCGCTCTGGGCACTACGCAGAGTGTTATAAGTCAACTTTGGATACGTTACCGCATCACTGGCAGCACGGCAGAGTGACATGGAGGACGAGCTCGCAACACCACACGCAGACAAGATCGTTACATACAAAATTACTGCTTGACGAAATCGTACAACGGCCGCGATGATGTTGCTTACGAGGCTACATAGCTCTTCAGGGCTATTACTAAACGATAAAACCAATAGAAATTGCTTGCATGAAGTCAATCTCCGTTTCCGAAGGCCCTACGTGTACCACCTATTGAGCCCTGCAATTGCAGAGCCCGTTTACAATGGGCACGTGAACACAGAAATTGGGCGGAAGAAGAGTGGTATTTTGTGTATTTTTCTGATGAATCTCACTTTGGTATGAGGCCAGATACTAGACGTACACGGTATTGTAGTGCCCTTGGACGCCAAGAACGTTTAAAATTATGCCAGGAAGTCCATGCATGCAGTGGTGGAACAATCATGACATGGGCGGGTATTTGGATCGGCGGAAGAACCGAACTGATTTGGATCAGAAGCAATCTCAATGAACAGATTTACGCTGAAACGATTGTAGCAGATGTTGTCATTCTTTGTGGTCCCAATTTGGTACTTCGATTCTGCTTATAAGCACCTCCACACGCTGCCAGAGTCGTTGCAAACACACTTGCCGCAGCTAATATCAAAATCCTACCACGGCCTGCTAAATATGGATGCCGTATACACACCAGAAAATCTTTTTCGCCTGTTACAATGGACGTGATTTGGGTGAACTCATATTGAGTGTGCCGATCAATCGCTGCGATTGTGTTATACGCGTTAACGGCGCGTGCGGCGGAAATACAGATTACTTATTGTTTATTTTACGCAATAAAAACCTTTCAAACCTTTTAAACTTTTATTTTTGTTATTTTAATGTCAGAATTAACGAAGGTGCAAAATAAAAAGCAAAAATTCCGAAGTAATGTAAGTATACATTAAAAAAAAAAAACGTTTTTATTGTCTTTAATCTTTTTTTTTTTTGTCTTCGTCGATCGACACATACGAAAACATTTTGTTTAATCAATCTAAATAAACAGTTTTATTTAATTGCAATAGGGCAATAAAATATTTTATAAAATAGTTTGCACATTCCACTCCTACTCTGTCCATGGCTTGGTTAAGAGGCTAACGATCCACAGGATTGAAAGTGATTTCCTTCGCATACTTAAACTACACCTGCAAACGTGTCTTGGAAAAATGTTGCTTTCAGAAAAAAAAAAATTGTTTTTTATACAAACTATATTTTCCTAAATAGCCATGCCTTTGGTTTGAATAATAGTAAAAACGTTAAAATACGATATTTTCTCAAATGCTCATTAGAAAAGCAGAACGCCTTCACTTTGTTTTTGAGTGCAGCGCGTTTAGACCCCATCTTGCTAACAGCTTTGCATCAGGCGTTTATTTTATCAATATTCAATAGGTACATAAATAATCCTATCGCTATAGTTTTTACGGCTTTATTGTTTATATGTTTATGTAGCTTAGCTGAGATTAAGTACTTTATGGATGGTCTTACTTTAAACTGAGGCATTTTCGATCAGGCTAAAACCCACCTGCGGCAGTAAAGCCTTAGTTAGATGATAATGATTCCCTCTTTATATAAAATAGATTCTATTATGCGCGTCTCAATCATTATTCCGATTGGAAACTCCAAAACATCGATTGGAAGCTTCGTTAAATGTCACTCACGGGCACGTGGTTTGGTGTGGTCTAGTGGTCGCAAGACTACTTCTGAGCTTGAGGTCCAGGGGTCGATTCCCAGGTCGGGCAAAACGTTATTGGCATTTTCTATCTGGAATTTCTCAATGGCAGCTCTTATAGCACAGCACAGCTGCAGATAAATAAATATTGATATTAAGATACCTTAGTTCAAAAGTCTGGATAGAGATGGGATCCATGCATTATATATTTTCTGGTGATAATTTTTTTAAACGTAGACAACATTTAAATGTTGTGTAAAAAATATTCAATGGATCTTTTGGGTTAATGGAGCTTACGTTTTACGTTTGGTAATACCATCCGTTACAGGATAAAGTAATAGGTAAGTTACCGACAACCACGTGAACTCCAGGCCGGTCTATTCACAAAAACTACATAGCAACATCAAATGAGCTTACAATCTTGTTTCCGCTAAGTATGCCTATAATTTTTAATGAAAACTTCCTGCAAAAGATTGATTAAGTACCTCGACCCATATAATCAACATTACTTCCTTGAAATTATTGGGTAATCTTATTGGATAATTAGGCAATAAGATTTTGGGTGGTCAGTTGGTCTGTACTTAAATTCAACAGTCCTAGTCCGTACCTAGTTTTGTTTCTGTTATGGGTGCCCATCAATCAATCCAGCCTATTGCTGTCTCTGAGCTAAGCCGCGGACAGACAGACGGACGTGATGAAACTATAAGGGTTCTTTGTTGACTTCGGAACCCTTAAAAGGAGGATTGCCGTCATCGCCTATTGTCAGTTCTAGGCAAGTTTTCCATAGGTTCCATCCTCCATCAAAGGATGTATGAAAATGGAGGAGGCTCCTTTTCTAAAAGAAGGCTCTACTGTCGAAATGACGTCATTCCTTTTTCATGGGAACTGTTGAACAGTTTTAGTCTGACATTCGCCAACGTCCATACTACGTTGAATACACCGGTTCTCGTCCGATCACCGAAGTTAAGCAACATCGGGCGCGGTCAGTACTTGGATGGGTGACCGCCTGGGAACACCGCGTGACGTTGGTTTTTTGTAATTTTAATTCATGTAGGTAATCTAAATCACTTGCAATAGTTATAAATAAACCATTGTATTTTGTTGTTAAATTAGATAGTACTAGATTTTTAATGATCTACGAGGGAGTCACTAGAGTTCAAATACCTATTACAAATAAAAATCAATAAATTTTTTCCTATGGTGGGGTCCGGTTCCAGCCTAACTGGATGCAGCTGAATACCAGTATTTTACATGGAGCGACTGCCTGCCTGACCTCCACAACCCAGTAACTGGGTAATACGATACCCCTTGGTAAGACTGGTTGTCAGACTTTCCAGCTTCTGACGACCCGTAACGACTGTCAAAGATCCACGAATGACAGCCGGGACCAACGGCTTAACGTGCTTTCCGAGGCACAGAGGAGTCTCGGTATGTAAAGATGGTCACCCATCCACGGAGCTTAACCTGATGACTCGACCCGTGCGGCTGTTATTACTTAGCCACGAGCTCCTCTCACCTATTACAAATAATACTAGAAATATAATAATAGTCCAATAAAAATAACAGAATATGGGAAATAACGACAAGAAAACTATGAGCATAAATAATAATACTAAATTATTATCACTAATCAACCAGCCCACAATAAAAATCATCTAGAGCAGGAGTTGTAAAAAAACAACGTTGAATGACGTAACTCCATGTAGGTACATGGAAACCGTTGAACAATTTTAGTATGACATTCGCTAACGTCCATACTACGTTGAATACACCGGTTCTCGTCCGATCACCGAAGTTAAGCAACATCGGGCGCGGTCAGTACTTGGATGGGTGACCGCCTGGGAACACCGCGTGACGTTGGCTTTTTGTAATTTTACTTGGTTTTTTGGCAATCTCTGCCTAACCATTCGGATAATACATAATAGGCATGATATTTGTAATGTTTTTTTTTAGTTCACATTGTTCCGAAAATCTGATAATTTTTTTGATAATAACCAGTACAAGACATACTTATTAACATATCTACTTACGGACCGTAATTGGTTTAAATTA
The DNA here is from genome assembly GCA_946251885.1 of Cosmia pyralina. Lineage (NCBI taxonomy): Eukaryota > Metazoa > Arthropoda > Insecta > Lepidoptera > Noctuidae > Cosmia > Cosmia pyralina. The sequence goes on from OX276351.1 coordinate 25,662,034, forward strand.
AAGCTCTTCTCTCTTTACCAATAATGAAGCAAATACCTCATAGCTTTGCATAGTACCTAGACCCTCCCATAAGGAAGTAGTTACCACAGGTTAAATTAGCTTACGAATCTATTTATATGCCCAGTTTGGCAATAAAACTTTTTTACAAAAAAATACAACCGACTTCCAAAAACAACACTACAAAGTGAAAAATAACTTTAATTTCGGAAGTCGGTGTCTAGTTAAATGTATTTTCGTTTTTTGCCACCGACTTCCGAAATTAAAGTTATTTTTCACTTTGTAGTGTTGTTTTTGGAAGTCGGTTGTATTTTTTTGTAAAAAAGTTTTTATTTTTCACGTTTTAGTTGTGTACCTACCCCACACAAATTCTAATACCACTATCTGCAAAACAAACTAGAACATCATCCATATAAAAGTGGGGAAAAAATACGTATTATTGAAGCTAACTCAAAAACTACCAAAGCAAAGTTAATCAATTTTATATGGGACCAACTGTGATATATACCCTCTCGAATAAAACAAAAAAAAATCCAAATCGGTCCAGCCATCTTCGAGTAATCGGGGAACATACATAAAAAAAAAATAAAAAAAAAAAAAAGGTTGCGACGAATTGAGAACCTCCTCCTTTTTGAAGTCGGTTAAATAATGCTACCATTGGTAAGCAAAACGGTTCCTTTTGTTTATAGGAACCGAGCATTAATAACATTTATACTGACCATTGACCATTTTTATTTTTTGAGGAGGTTCTCAATTCGTCGGAACCTTTTTTTTTTATTTTTTTTTTTATTTTATGTAAGTATGTTCCCCGATTACTCGAAGATGGCTGGACCGATTCGATTTTTTTTTTGTTTTATTCGAGAGGGTATACATCACAGTTGGTCCCATATAAAATTGATTAACTTTACATTGGTAGTTTTTGAGTTAGCTTAGCGGTGGCAAAAAACGAAAATACATTAAATGTATTTTCGTTTTTTGCCACCGACTTCTGAAAATAAAGTTATTTTTCACTTTGTAGTGTTGTTTTTGGAAGTCAGTTGTATTTTTTTTGTAGAAGTTTTTTTTTATTTTTATTTTTATTTCTTCAGGATAACAAACAATTGATATCACACTAATAAAGGCGAAAGTTTGTGAGTGTGTGTTTGTATGTTTGTTACTTCTTCACGCTCAAACAGCTGAACCAATTTTGATTAAATTTGGTAGGGAGGTAGCTGATACCCTGGATTTACACATAGGCTACTTTTTATCCCGATATTCCTACGGGTTCCCGACTTACGCGGGTAAAACCGCGGGGCACTGCCAATGAATTATAAAACGAACACTTCACTCGTTTTTTTTTTTATAAAGATTACGGGTAGTGATACTTAATTCACATTATAATCTAGCCTATTGGCTAATAAGTAATTTAAATATAACTTAAACTGCCAAGTAACTATAAAATTAATAAATCGTCCAATAACGTCTTTCTTATTCACTATAAGAAATGGGGAAGACACTTAATTCACTTGTTCTTTAGTCAGCACTTTCACTGCAGTTTAGGTTCACTCACACTGCACTAAGCAAGTCAAGGGTTGTCTATTGTTTGCCCGAAGATTATATGCCATAATCATCATTTTCCCGAATTTCATTTACCCGAATTTCATTTGTCCGAATGATGTTTCATTTGCCCTAAAAGACATATGACATACTTTTAATTGCCCGAATTTTAGATACCATAAGATACGAATGCCATAAGTATTGTTTGCCTTATTTTTATGTGCCATAATAATTATTAGACATAATATTTAAATGGCATAATATTTAAATGGCATAACAAGTATTAGACAAATATTTAATATAATTATATAGTTTGAGTATTAAACTTGTTTTTAATTCTAATACTTACCTACTTATTAGCTTTCTGGCTGTCGATGTCGATGGGTGCGCAATGTTTGGTATAATAAGAATAAACTTATTTATTCTGTGCATGGTTTTTTTTTCTGTGCATGGTTGATGGTGGGCTAGGTCGACGGAGCCCCGCTTTGCGGGGCTCCTACTTCTGTGTGGTTTATAAAAAAATAACCACGAAGGGGATGGCGGGGTCTATTCGCTCGCTTCGCTCGCTCACACGACCCCGCCATCCCCTTCTAACCTAACCTGTCCGAGTCGGGGTGCCCTAAAGTCCCAATTGCATCCAATTTCTCTTGATATAAACAACCGTTACACACCCGATGTCGATGACAAATTATGTTATGGCATATCATAATTATGGCATGTGATAATTAGGGCATGTGATAATTAGGGCTTACAATGATTATGACAAATGATGTAATGGTAAGTGACTTTATGGGAAACAATGATTCTGGCACGTGACTAATATGGCAAATGAGAGTAGGGCAAATGAGTATTATGTCGTATGATATTATGGCTGTTGACTATTATGGCAAATGATATTAGGGCAAATAAAATTCGGGTAAACGGCGGTATACCCTAACTCAAGGTCTTACCCTTTTTAGTCTTCGCAATTCAGTGATGTCAAGGAGTTGTATCGCCTCGACATTCACATGATGATGAAGTCTGTATTCATGAGCTTCTGCATATTTTGTTACTATTATGTCTACGACATCCATCTTGAGGTCCCGGTGGAGGTGGCTGTTTCTAATGTACCAGGGCGCGTTGACTATATCCCTGAGCACTTTGTTTTGGAATCGTTGTATGATTTGAGGATTGCTTTGGCTGGTGCAGCCCCAGAGCTGAATACCATAGGTCCATACAGGCATTAAAACTTGTTTTTATAACTACTTACACTTTGTTAGATATTGACAATGGCGACTGTCTACCAAGAAGCCAGTACATTTTTTTTGTAATAGGTCTTTACCTATGAAATTGCCGTTTTGTATGAAAAAATTTAAACGAATTTTTTTCATGCATTTTTTATTTGTATTAATCGAAGTAATCACCCATGCAATCAATGCATGTTTGCCAACGCAGTGGCAGTTTATTGGTGCCGTTCTTAAAGAAATCAGCTGGACGGGAGGCAACAAATTCTTCAAAGGCATTTTGTACTGCCTCTCGGGTATTGAATTTTTTTCCCGCCAAGAAGTTATCCAAATTCTGGAAAAAGTAGTAGTCTGTAGGCGCAAGGTCTGGTGAGTAGGGCGGATGACGGAGAGCTTCCAACCCCAGTTCTTGCAACTTGGAGACCGTCTGCTGTGCAGTATGAGGTCGCGCGTTGTCGTGCAGGAGCAGCGGAGACGAGCGATTGACCAATGCTGGTTGGAGATGTGCCCGCTTCTCCATCATTGTGTACAGTTCTTCACAGTACACATCTGAAGTAATGCTCACCCCGTTTGGTAAGAAGCTGTGATGAATCACACCGGCGCTAGACCACCAAACAGTGACCATCACTTTTCTAGGGGTAAGTTTTCGTTTAGGGCATTGTTTAGGTGCTGAACCAGGATCCAACCAACTTGCTGAGTGCTTGCGGTTATCAAACAGAATTCATTTTTCATCGCAGGTAACAATGCGGTTCAAAATTCCTTCATTTGTGTGTCTGATGAGCAGTGCAAGGCACGTCTCGACGCGTACTTCGCGCTGGCGATCATTGAGTTCGTGGGGCACCCATTTGTCAAGCTTTTTTACCTTGCCAATTTGACGCAAATGGACCAATATTGTTTTGACGCTAACGTCGAAAGCTGCTGCTAATTCAGCCGTAGATTGTGTATCATCAGCTTTCACAATCGCCTTTAATTCGTCATTGTCGACAAAAGTCTTCGGACGACCGCGAGGTTCATTTTTCAGGTCGAAATTTCCAGAACGGAAGCGAGCAAACCAATAACAAGTGGTGCGTTGGTTTGTAGTGTTAGCTCCGTAAACGTCATTGATGTTGCGTGCCGCTTGTGCCGCGTTGCTGCCACGACGGTACTCATATTCCATAATTACTCGAATTTTTAATGTATCCATGATGACGAAAAAGATTGAAATGCGATGAAAATGTAACACTAATCAATAAACAAATGACTACTTTTGGAAAAAAAATCCATGTTTTTAAAATAAAATTAATTTGAAATTAGAATTCTTAGCCAAACAAAAATTATTTTGATTTGAAATGGCCAGTACTGCAGAACGGCAATTTCATAGGTAAAGACCTAATATCTAATGTCTTACTTCACTCGTGAAACTATTGTTTCAAAATAGACTTATAATTCTATACCACTGTTCGTGTCTGTCTGTATGACCATGCAGTCACATATGTTCTTCTAAACTGCGCAATGGATTTTGATGCGGCCTATATTACCTTACATGCTGCATGCATTACATGCTTAGAAATCTAAATGTTTTGTCAAGTCATAAAAACCATGAGAATCAGGGAGGGACGTTAATAATAAAGATTTCAGTTGGAGTTGCCAATGTCACTTTCCAATTCTCGAAAATACCATCTTAATTTATAAAACATCGTTATAAAAGGTAAAATAGCAAAAAGCCAACGTCACGCGGTGTTCCCAGGCGGTCACCCATCCAAATACTGACCGCGCCCGATGTTGCTTAACTTCGGTGATCGGACGAGAACCGGTGTATTCAACGTAGTATGGACGTTAGCGAATGTCATACTAAAATTGTTCAACGGTTTCCATGTACCTACATGGAGTTACGTCATTCAACGTTGTTTTTTTACAACTCCTGCTCTAGATGATTTTTATTGTGGGCTGGTTGATTAGTGATAATAATTTACACACATCAAAAGTGTCTAGGGATCAACATATATTTTTGCAATAACTTTTCTCCTGATTGATATTAATTAAAATTTTCTTTAAGGATTCATCAAATAAAGTGTTTTCGTTTGTCACAGTAACGATAAACCAAGTCACCTTTGCATTAATAAAGAAATTTGCCATTTTCCTAATAAAGGGATTTTTGACATTTGAACCACTAACATTAAAGTTCGAAAAAAAGACTGAAATAACAGTTTTCTTTAAAATTTTATTGGGTAACTTAAACAATTAATAATCCGTGTTTCTACCGCGAACACTAACAACACAAGAACATCGGTTTGGCATACTCAAAATGAGTTCATCCAAATCACGCTGTGGAATGGCCGCCCATGTTCGTTGCAACAACAAAAAAAGGTCTTCTTGCGACTGGATACCCTCCATATTCGGCAGAGCTCTTCTCTGTAGCATATCCCATGCATGCTCAATCGGGTTCAAGTCTGGCGACTGAGCAGGCCAGGGCAGGACATTGATGTTAGCTGCGGCGAGAGTCTGTCTTACAACTCTTGCGGTGTGCGGTCGTGCATTATCATGCATTAACTGAAATAAGGGACCGATTTGCACTTGTAGAGGAACGATGACGTCTGATACAATCGTCTCAGCATAAATTTGAGCGTTGAGGTTGCCTCTGATCCAAATCAACTCAGTTCTTCCGCCGATCCAAATACCCGCCCATACCATGATGGTTCCACCACTATAAGGATGGACTTCCTGGCAGGATTTTAATCGCTGTTGGCGTCCAGGGGTTCTCCAGTGTCGTATACGTCTTGTATCCGGTCTCATACCAAAACGAGACTCATCAGAAAAGCACACGAAACGCCATTGTTCTTCTGCCCAATTTCTGTGTTCAAGAGCCCATTGATATCGAATCCTACGATTGTGCATTGCTATAGGTGGTACCCGTAGCGGTCTTCGGGAATGAAGGTTCACTTCATGCAAGCGGTTTCTGACTGTTTGGTCGCTAATTAAGTTCCCTGAAGAGTGATGAAGCCTCACGGCTAACATCATGGCGGTTATAGTTGGAGCTCTTCGAGTTAAGATTTGAATGTATCGGTCTTGTCTCCGTGTGGTGCAGCGATACCGTCCTCCATGGCGCTCAGCCACGGTACCAGTGCTTCGGTAACGTGTCCAAAGTCGACTGATAACACTCTGACTTGTATTCAGAGCTAAAGCCACAGTACGTTGCCGGGAACCAGCTTCTATCATTCCCACGGCTCTGAGCATTTCTTCCCTGCTTAAATGACGTCGCCGCTCCATAATAACGTTGGTTTTAATCAGTAGTAGGGAAACAGTAGCACTAATAATGTCTTCAATGCGTTGTATGTTTTTATAGGGAAAATATTGACAGCTGATTTTCATCTTTTACTCGAATTTGATTCACAGTTCCTGATTCAAATTATGAAATGCACCAAAAAGGATCCATATAAATTTATAAAATCATAAATTTATTACAAAGCCACATCTCAATCTCAAGAAATCCGCATAAAAATGCTTGATCCCTAGACACTTTTGATGTGTGTAGTATTATTATTTATGCTCATAGTTTTCTCGCCGTTATTTCCCATGTACTGTTATTTTTATGGGACTGTTATTATATTTCTAGTATTATTTGTAATAGGTGAGAGGAGCTCGTGGCTAAGTAATAACAGCCGCACGGGTCGAGTCATCAGGTTAAGCTCCGTGGATGGGTGACCATCTTTACATACCGAGACTCCTTTGTGCCTCGGAAAGCACGTTAAGCCGTTGGTCCCGGCTGGCATTCGTGGACCTTTGACAGTCGTTACGGGTCGTCAGAAGCTGGAAAGTCTGACAACCAGTCTTACCAAGGGGTATCGTATTACCCAGTTACTGGGTTGTGGAGGTCAGGTAGGCAGTCGCTCCATGTAAAATACTGGTATTCAGCTGCATCCGGTTAGGCTGGAACCGGACCCCACCATAGGAAAAAATTTATAGATTTTTATTTGTAATAGGTATTTGAACTCTAGTGACTCCACGTCTTTCTAATTTGTGACATAGATCATTAAAAATCTAGTACTATCTAATTTAACAACAAAATACAATGGTTTATAACTATTGCAAGTGATTTGGATTACCTGCATGTATTAAAATTACAAAAAGCCAACATCACGCGGTGTTCCCAGGCGGTCACCCATCCAGGTACTGACCGCGCCCGATGTTGCTTAACTTCGGTGATCGGACGAGAACCGGTGTATTCAACGTAGTATGGACGTTGGCGACTGTTCAGCTCAAATTATCAATCTGTATCTATGTACAAGGAGTGACGTCATTTGAGTGACGACGTTTTTAACAACTCCATGAGCAAAGTGTGACGACATATTTTAATATCATTGACCTTCACAGCAAAAGCAATGCCTATAGATAATACTGATAGGCAGAGAGATAAAAAAAACAAAGAGTGCGTGTCGGACTTCGCAAAAAGGTTCTATACCAAATCTGTTTTTTTTTTTTTTTTTTTTACTTTAGTTACTTGGTACTCGTTGACTGTAATTATGTCTTTTTCTTTTTTGACACGTGACATTTTTGTATTATTTCAATTGTTATATTATTGATTATTGATGTAGTAAACTTAGTATTATTTTTTTTTTTGTTTTTTAATTTTTTTTCCTTTTGACATTAATATTTTCTTATTTTATTTTTTATTTTTGAGCAATTAAATTATTTTAATTATGTAACTTATTAATAAATTATGTTTAAATGCCATCCATAAATATTTGTACGCCTTCTGGTATAGCATAGCGCGCTTGTATATATTTTTTTAACAACTATTATTGTACCAAATGATTAAATGACTTATGACTTATGACTGATTTATCAATATACTCGTATTGTTAGTAAAATATACGTAATAAATTAATAAACATTATCACCAAACAAGTTCATAAGTTAAAAAAATCGGAACAAAATTTTGTAAAAAAGCTGACTGGTGTCTGCTCATTCGTTTGTTTTCCAATATTTTTCATAACAAAAAATACAGTATTTATCTACTTAACAAGTTCTAAACAACGATACTCCACTCGATGGGGTAGGTCACCATTTTTTTTCGCCCCTTTATCTATATGGGAGCCCCCCTTAAAAACATTAAAAAAACTTTTTTTGCCAATTTATTTGGCTTTGGGTCAAATACTGTGAAAATTTGAAGACTGTAGCTCTAACCGTTTGGCTGTAAAACCTGTGTGACAGACGACGGACAGACGGACACGTAAGCACAGAATAAATAATAGTACCAAGAGCCTATTTCACGATGTCCGAATAGCCACTACTTACCGAGTAAATTCAAAAATGGAACAGAATTTGTATGAAATTATCTGCCAAGTAAGTTAATAGGAACTTAATAGTAGGTGGTGAAAGAAGCCCTAAGTGACAGCAATAGGGCTCCGTTTAAACCCTTTGGGTACGGAACACTAAAAAGTATTAACATGCATTCTTAAAGTGGTTGAAAACGTAAAAATATTTTGCGTTGCGGAAGTGGTTGTAACAAGAATGTTTTTATTCGATAGATGAATTCTTTCAAAAGTGTCCGTGTAAATTTTACACATTATAGCACAGATATATTTAGTTGTTAAGTAGATTCTATGCATAAATTTACAAAATATTAATATCTTAAGTGTAAAAACTTGTACTATTCGTGCTAAATATTGGCCAAATTTGTGTTACTAAATATGTATATTAAATAAGAACTTCATGTACCATATTTGAGGCAATAAATGAATTGAATTGAATATAGGTAAAACATTAATTGATAGTAAAGCCAAATTGTATGTTTAAAAATAGTGCTGTAGGAAGATTAGGTACAGGCTCATCTACTGCACCAACCATCAGATCCAACACTGACTTAGATTTTGCTAACCTGCTGTGCCCTTACCACAATCGAAGTTTCCATGAACTTAAACGAGTACATAAAGAACAATACCGCGTGTCATGGACCACCTGTTACTAAGTAAACATACCGTTAGTCTGGCCGTGAAACATGCGCGCGCGCCGAACATCGGATCTCTCGCTCACACTCGCTGGATTTGTAGGTTATTTGCAAGGTACTTACAATCATTGGCATACCTTAGATGTAGGTGTGTCAAATTAAACAAATGTTATTCATTGACTTAAGCTGTCACATACATAACTGACATCGTTAAAGGAAAATACCGTGATAATTGCTTATAAGTAAGTCTGAAATCGCCAACATGTCTTGCGCATGCGTGGTGATCACTGCTCCGTAAGTTATCTTCACGAGAAGCTACCTTTACGGCTTTACCATGCAGTGTTGGTTTAAGTTCCCATCAAACAAAATGGTTGAGCTAATTGGTGCTGAACCATGCGTCATGTTCGTGAACGGGCGCCGTCAGTTGGGACTGGTCGTCTCTTAGCTGCCACGGCTTATTTTTAATTTGGTTGTTTTTAGTTTTTATATTTTTATTACGGACGCTTTTAACGTGCATGTCTTTCTACATTGTTCTCACATGTATATTTTCAACATGAACGTTGTAACCAATATTTTGATTTAAAAGAGTTTCCGTGGAGTTTTTTGCCCGTTCTTCTCCATAGGGACCTACTACGCTTTGGAATGGGCAACTAGCTTCATCTTTCTGGCTGACCGACCCCTTGACAATTCAAAAGTGTCTGTAATTGGTTTATTTGAAATAAATGCTTTGAGTTTGAGTGGGAGAATATGCTGTGGTTATTCGGCTGGTATGATTACGACAGTTTTCTATCTTAGGTACCTACAGTCTTGAATCGTGATTTAAAAGAGTGTCCGCGGATTTTCTTGCCCGTTCTTCTCCATAGCAACTTACTATACCTACGCTTTGGAATGGGCAACGATTCATCTTTCTGACTGACCGAAACCTTGACAATGCAAAAGTTAAATAATTGGTTTATTTATCTATGTAAATAAAAAAGAATGGCTAAATGTGTTGTTAAGCGCAAAATTTGAGAATGACTGGACCAATTCGGCAATTTTTTTTTTCAAATATTCTTACGCATCCCATGTGTGCGTCTGACATTTAAGGAGTTAAAGTCTGAGCAAGGTTCTTATGAAGAGAAAAATTTGAAAAGTGGCCGGGAAAATTCTGGAAAACTGAAAGTGCATTTTCTATGGGAAATAAAAAAATGGCTGAATTCATATTTTTTTATATCATCATTCTCCTGCCCTTATCCCAATCTATTTGGGGTCGGCGCAACATGTCCTTTTTTTCCATACTTCTCTATTATTCGTCATCTCGGTAGTGACCCCCTTTCTAGCCATGTCATCTTTCACACAATCCATCCATCGTTTCTTTGGTCTTCCCCTACCCTTATAGCCATCGACATTCATACCCAAAACTTTCCTTACGACATTTTCCTCACTCCTCCGCATCACATGCCCATACCATGACAGCCGATTTCCGCACAGCTTTTCAGTCACCGGTGCCACTTTTAGACTTCCTCTTATGTACTCATTTCTTATTCTATCCATTCGTTATATTTTTTTATATAAAGTCTAATATTTAATTGATTATGACGTTATGTGTTACGCACAATTATATTATTTCAACTTTGCAATTATTGATCTCTGATTGTGATATGTTTATTTCATAAGTGCATAAGAATTTGAAACCAATGTTTGTCATGTGACATAAAGCTTTCAAAAACGATACTTACATGTATGAGTTGGGTATTTTAATAAAATAATTATAATATAATTTTTCGGTTTCGCGAATACTGATTATTATTAAAGATGTAATTGTGATCTCGTTACTGAATAGGATTTGTAAAAAGTTAACTTGGTTTTTTTATTTTATATTGTTTAATTAATAATAAGCTATTTGTTAAGTTCCTACACAGTTTAATTAGATGTACTGATTGTCTATTCTTTTTTATTAATAAATAAAGTTCTGATTTTCATAAAATAGTTTTTAACTTCTCAACTTTTTATCCGTAAGTGCTTATTTAAAAGGCAGTTAATTGCGAACGAGATGTCTTTAACTGCCTTCTAGTTGAGCAATAGGAGAACCAGTATAAAAATATGTTTTACAATACCGAACTTAAAAGCGTTTAAAATCCCATAACTGTTTTCTAAGTAAGCAAAGTTAGTCTTCAAAGTGTTAGTTACTAGGCTATAAGTCTGTTAAAATCCTTTAACTGCTTTATAACTAAGTATATTTTGATAACTTTTACTATAAGTACAAGACGTGGCAGCCACAAGAAATTGCTTTACTATAAAGCAGTTAAGGTATGGTTAGCGGCCTTATAGTGCAGTATTTTATGTAAAAATGAAATAAATTGCTTAGCTAAAAGTTAGAAAATGAATTTAAATAAAATGTGATTAATATAAACGAATGAAATATATCACATATTGTGCAAAAAGACTATGCCTACGTATATAACTTGCAACCTTGTTCCTAGGTAGCATACTTTTCAAGAGACATCAATTCCCACTTATTTTTGCGTTTTCTCGAAAACTACTTTTTGCACTTAGCTGCCTTTTAGTTAGTGGACGGCAGAATAGTTTATGCCCGTTTACAGTAATGCTAGGCCACCTCTAAGGGCCTGTTTCACCACCTACCTCCAGAGTCTAGTGTGAATCTTTAGGTTCATTCGAGTAATGAGTCTGGCCATACCAAGCTGGGGTCGGTGCATTTCATAATTTCACTCATTCATTCATGATAAATTTGGCATATCGTGCCGTCGGTACCAATAATTCAATGCAAAGTAGCATTGATTTAGTTTATAAATAAATGTTAATTTCAAAGGCAGGAGGTTATTGACTCAAGAGCTAATTTGCATATTGAACCAGTACTGAACTTCCTTATTGAACATTATGCTTTTATTTAAATACTTTAGAGACTCTATCATTTATTTTGTGATACTAAAGGTAATTATAAAAAACTTTAATTTCAAAGTCAAAAGTAATTTATTCAAACTAGGCTGAGATCAGCACTCTTTGAACGTCAACCCAAAACTGCTGAGAAGAAGAAGTGGCGCAACAAACTCCGCAGCAGGACACTTGATTCTACAGGGTCAAATTAAATTAGCTAGCGAAACTCCGCAGATGTGATGGGGACAAAAAAAAAGATATAATGATATTTTTGTTTTATCGTGTTGAGATATCAATACGTTTGCGAAGTTGACACAAAAAAAAAACTGATACTGGAAATGACTCCATTACTTGCGGATGATGACCCTAACAAAAAACATCATCAAATAAATTACTTTTTTGTTTTATATCATGTTTAGATATCGATACTCATCACATCTGCGGAGTTTCGCTGGCTAATTTAATTTGACCCTGTACACAATAGTATGTAGTAGGTAAGAATAGTTTTTAGACAGGTTTTGTGAATTACTACATTAGCCACTAAAATCAACTACCTAGTAAAGGACGAAGCGATTTTGAAAACCGGGCTTCGTTGATGGAAATACTTTGCGTTAGCAGAAAGGAAAACACTGCTGCTGATCCTTCTTATCCTTCTTCTTCTTGCCTTATGCGATACCGATGTTTTTCAAGGGCATATACGTTGTCGGGACTCACGGAGATAATTCTAACTAGTCTCTAAAATCGATGCTATCTTAAATATTGTGCAGAATATAAACAGGTCTATTATTAATGTCCTAACGTAACGAATGCCCCAATTTGCTATATTTGATAGCATGCTAATCATCACTTTGAACTCAAATTGTGTCGAGGTGTGAATCAGCGATGTCAATTTTAATAAAAACAAGTGATTTCGTTTATGTGCGGTCACTTGAGATAATTTCGTAGTGAACTTTACAGAATAGAAACACATTAATGAAACCCTGGATATGCCCTGGATAACATGCTTCTAAAAGACAAGTTTTAACAATTTAGTACCTATCAAACATTGGGGCTTGGCATGGGTCGACCCATGTCGAGACCCCTCAGTGCTTCAGAAAGCACGTTAAGCCATTGGTCCCAGCTATCATTCATAAATCTTTGACAGTCGCTACGGGTAGTGGAAAGCTCAAAAGTTGGACAAACAGTCTTAACAAGGGTATCGTGTTGCCCAGTTACTGGGTTGTGATGGTCAAATAGGCAGTCACTCCATGTAAAATACTGGTATTCAGCTGCATCAGATTGGACTGAAAGCCGACTGTAACACAGTTGGGAAAAGGCTAGGCAGATTGATTGAGTGCTAAACGTTCGAACGGCCTGCCTGATGATGAGTGGTGACTACCACCACCACCACTACCCAGCAAGGAAGCTAAATTATTGTGACATGTGCCTGTAAATTCACCAGCACCTGTTATTCAATACGGAACATAGCAATGTTGCTTGGCGGCAGCCATTAGAGCGGGCTTTAAACTTCCCCTGACGCGGTACTCACAAAATACGTAGACACGTTTGTTTAAGTCGATACCTAATAAAAGTGCATTGTCTTTGGCGGCGTGTGGATGCATGACATACAATAATCAGGCACTTTGTCACTTCTGTGATCCGCAAGGGGTGCGGCACATGTGAGAACTAAGTTTTATCTTTATTTGCTTAGAGCTGCGATCACCTACCCATAATATAAAAGTGCTATTTGCAAGGATTTTTTCAACAGATCCAGTAGAACTTTTGTATCAAAGGTTTTATTTAATTCTTATTGCCTTTAAAATAAAAATCAAGAAAAGTCTCTGGAACAGGCATAGTTTGCGCCTGGTGACGGGAACTATCACAGGACACTGCTCACTAAACAAACACTTCCACACAATGGGAATAACGGACAGTCCTCTGTGCAGGGCCTGCCTGGAGGCTGAGGAAACCGTAACGCATGTGCTCTTTGATTGCACAGGCGTCACCCAGATTAGAACAGAAACTCTTGGAACACCCAGATCTTTCGCAGATATTTTGAACAGACTTGGAGACTTGATCGACTTCTGGAATGAGGTGGGCTGGTTGGAATAACCCCCACTCCCCCCGAAGGCCGCTATGGCCCACGCACAATGGTCCACATGAAGGACTAAGTGCGGAAACCATACCCTCTAACTAGAACTAGAACTAGAAGTCTCTGGAACATTCTTCTTTTCATGTCTTTGCTTGCCCTAAGACGTAAGCTATATCAGACTAAACTAGGTGTGTTTCAGTGTCAGTGGCGGTAAAACTATAGTTTGGATGTGGTTAAGTCACATTGGAATGTTACGTAAAACCTGTCATTTCATGTGGCTTAAAATCAAAACCATCAGCCATTTCTATCAGTTTCTAACTCAAGACTTGAAGTCGGAATGGGAATGAGAGATAAGGATTAAAGCTAACTGGCACATCAATAATTTTATTAAGTACTTCAGGTCATCATGTTACCCTAGTCAGTATCAGATTTATTAACACCTCTGAACTAATCATAATCTCGTCTCAAATTATAACCAGTCTTCAACCTTGACATGCTCAGTTATCTCAGAATATGCTAATCTATTATGTTCTTGTTAAATTTGGTCTAGATATTTTGCATTTTAATATCGTGTTGCTATGGTACCCGACTTCTTTGATATTTATTTAAACAATTTAAGAAAATGAGGGATAATTTTTTTTAAAATACTTTTTATAAGTTGTTCTATTTTTGCGGACAAGCATTGGGTCTGGTGAAAATTCTGGACTTTAGAGCAGGCAAAGCAGGATTAGTAATAGCTGCTACACAACATGCGAGCTGAATTCGAAAAAACATCGTGGCCATTCAACTTCTCGTAAATGGAATGATTTACAAAGGGTATTGGGTATTTTTGAATGCACTGAATGGGAAAATAAAAGCGATTCTTGATACTCAAAGTGTGTCTGTTTTGTAGATTTTTACGGCAAAACGACCTTCGCTAATTGATTTAAGGAAACCAAGAAAATAAAAAGAAACTATTTTATTTAATAAATTTATTCTTATTCGTATTCAGCAGGCACTGATCTTGGCACATTTTAATTGAATAGAATAGAAACACTCTTTTACAAAAAAATACAACCGACTTCCAAAAACAACACTACAAAGTGTAAAATAACTTTAATTTCGGAATTCGGTGTCTGGTTAAATGTATTTTCGTGTTTTGCCACCGACTTCCGAAATTAAAGTTATTTTTCACTTTGTAGTGTTGTTTTTGAAGTCGGTTGTATTTTTTTGTAAAAAAGTTTTTATTTTACACTTTTTAGTTGTGGTACCTACCCCACACAAATTCTAATACCACTACCTGCAAAACAAACTAGAACATCATCCATATAAAAGTGGGGAATAAATAGGTACGTATTATTGCAGCTAACTCAAAAACTACCCAAGCAGAATTAATCAATTTTATATGGGACCAACTTTGATGTATACCCTCTCGAATAAAACAAAAAAATTTCAAATCGGACGACTCTGTAAATAGTTATGCGTGATCATAAATTAAAAAATAAAATAAAATAATATATATAGGTACGTGGCGAATTGAGAACCTCCTCCTTTTTGTTTCGTCGGTTAATAAAATAGTAGTACTAATAAGATCTACATTTGATATAATTCGTTAATTTGATTATAAGCTGGGGATTTGTAGCAAACATGTCGCTATTAAAATAGGGCAGTTAGAGAAGTAGACAAGAAGCAAAGATAAATTCGCACTACTGCAGTTGTACAATAATCTGGCCTCAAGGACGACTGATTACGACCCATATAATATTACACTTCACACATAAGTTCACGAACATACGCATAATAATGAACATGAACGGCTAAATGACGTACTTAATATCACAATAATGAATTCATCATTTCGTTACGATGTGATAAGAACATACTCTTATCACCATGATATGACCAGGATTGATAACCTCTTTGTGTTATGACGGGCGAAAATCACGACATTAGATTTTGGATTTAGTGGTATAGAAAAAACTTTTTACAAAAAAAAAAAAAAACAAAACACTACAAAGTGAAAAATAACTTTAATTTCGGAAGTTTAAGTTTTTTGCCACCGACTTCCGAAATTAAGTTATTTTTCACTTTTTAGTGTTTTTTTGTGGAAGTTCGTTGTTTTTTTATGTAAAAAAAAATATATATTTCATTTTTTTGTAGGTCAGTTTGTGTTAAGCCTAATGGTTCATTACCTTTTACAAAATATTGCTTTTCCCGATGCAGGGACATCAACTGTTGAGGAGTTCTAGTAAGAACCAGGAGAAATGGAGCTGATGGTAAAGTCACTATCACCATATGCATTGTGGCGAGCATAAATTGCTTAGCTTAGCTTTGCTTGCTTGCTTATATGAAAGTAATTGAATCGCAACCCGTGAAATACTTTTAAAAATAGTTGAGTAGTTCTGATGGCCATCTGTGGTCTTCATCAGCAGTTCCACTTCACCAAATGGTGCTTTTCGAGAGCAAATGCACGAGTTACTATAAAAAAATACCAAAATCACTATAGGTGGTGCCTATCAAATTTGAGGGTTTCCCTCGATTTCCATGGGATCCCCTAATCAAATTCTAGCTTGGTGACAATGGGACCACCTCGAGAACATACCCTTTCAAACAAAAAAAAAGAACTTTGCATATGCTCTGTATACCAATGACGGAGTTATGCCCGAATATACATTAATTTTTTTTTAAACATCCAAATTGAAAGTCAAGCGACTTTCAATCCCAATCAAATCGATCGATCAATTCAATTCTTTCCTTCTTTTTTCTTTTTTTTTTCTTTCTTTCTTTTCTTTCTTTCTTTCTTTTTTCTTTTCTTTTTTTTCGGGTCTTTCTTTTTGGTTTTTTTTTAACCAAAAAAAAGTATAGAAAAATTCGCGAATGGCCCGTAGTCATGAGTCCTGCTGCGCTGTTCCACCTTGCAAAGGCCAAGGAGAAATATTCGGAGTTGAGGTCAACCTTCACCAAAAGAAGAAGAAACTAATTATTATAGTGTCGTGAATGCCAGATCATGGTCTTCTTCTATCTTCCTGCCCTTATTCTATTATTACTTGGGGTCGGTGTAATAATGCAACACACATCACAATGTATGGAACTGTCAGATTTGTGTAAGATCTTCGAAAAAGAGTGTGTAGGTATTTGATTCAGGAATCAGCTATTAGTTTTTTTTTTAAATAATATTCTTCATTGGTCGACTCCATTGAAGGTCAAAATGAGGAAAATACGCTGTTATTTGGCATAAAGTCTGCGGTTGCGGTGACTGTACTAAAAAATATGTACTTACGTAGTATGTATCCCCAGAAAAAAATTTTCAGCAGTGCGCAAATCTTCACAGGGTGTTCTACCCATGAATATGAACAACTTTCACTGTAAGATCATCTCGGAAATCACGAAAAAAAATCAGCTGTTTTATACAAAACCTACACGAACAAAATCTATGAAACAGCAGATTTTTTTTCGTGATTTCCGAGTTGGTTTCATAGTGAAAGTTGTTCATATTCATAGGGTAGAACGCCCTGTGAAAATTTGCGCACTGATTAAAACCTTTTCTTGTCTAAATATACTTAAAGAACGAAGGATAGGTATTGTGTAGATTTACGGTCAATGCCGAATAATTATAACATCTATGAATGAATCGCGCTGTCCGATAGTAGAAGTATTTTTTTTATCTTAGATCTATCTACTTATCTTACAAAAACAATTTTATCTACAAATTAATGTTGTTGTTACAATTCCTCATAATCTTCTGTAGATATATCCATTTCTAATTATTTATGTGTTTACCGTGCATTGTTTACTGTGCAAGTTCTTTTGGGTTTAAAGAAACAATTATCGACAGATAGTATTAACGGGACTAACTTATTAAAAAACAAACATTTCGGAATGACCTGGCAGCTCTATATAAATACCGCAATGCGTTTGCGCCGATGCCGTGCCTAATTTTAGTCAGCAGTAAGTAGTTCATTCAGTACATCACTCACCGCGCCCGGGGAAGATCGTGTCCATTTTATTCTTTTAAAATAATCAGTTGTATTCTATAAAACGTGGTTTCTTGAATTAAAATGTGTTATATTATAAGGTTATAGTTTATTTTTTGTGTTTTTTTAGTTTTAATTCTGTAGTGAAAAGTGGTATTTTAGTTGTTTTACTTTGTAATCACATGTTCATTGATAAGTGCAGTTGAATCGTTTAAGCTTGAACCGCGTGGTGTGAGGTGTGAGTAAACATAAATTTTTACCTTCAACTTGTTTTTAGTTGTCAAAAAATACTTCTTTTATTACTTTTTTCATAGGCTAAACATCAGCGGTTATTTAGCTGCATATTTCCACAGCCATTTTATAATAATTAGTAATAGGATTTCATTTTCTTTGTTTGATATTGATACTGGCATTACAGGATGATGCAAGCCTGACTGAAAATGTAACAGAAAAACTTTTTTTACAAAAAAAAAAAAGCAACCAGTTCCAAAAAAAAAAATAACTTTTGGAAGTCGGTTGTTTTTTTTTTTTTTTTGTAAAAAAGTTATTATTTTTCACTTTTTAGTTCTGGTACTACTTCACAAAAATTCGAATACCGCTCACTACCTGCAAAAGAAATGAGAACATCATCGACTTATAAAGTAGGAAAAAATACGTAGGTATTATTGAAGCTAACTCAAAAACTACCAAAGCAAAGTAAATAAATTTTACATGGGACGTTCTTCGAGGTATACCGTCCCGAATAAACTAAGAATCTTTCTAATCGGACAACTTTGTAAAAAGTTATGCGTGGTCATACTCATACATACATAAAAAAAATATATATATAAACGTGTCGACTTGAGAACCGTCTCTTTCGGTTAAAAAATAGTACCTACCTACCAGAATCTCATAACGTACCTATCTACCTGGATTAAAAAAAAACTGCACGTGTTTATAATAAATTATAGACTTAAATTTTTAGGGTTCCGTACCCAAGGGGTAAAACGGGACCCTATTACTAAGACTCCACTGTCCGTCCGTCTGTCACCAGGCTGTATCTCATGAACCGTGATAGTTAGACAGTTGAAATTTTCACAGATGATGTAGGTACCTATTTCTGTTGCCGATATAACAACAAATACTAAAAAACATAATAAAATAAATATTTAAGAGGGCTCCCATACAACAAACGTGATTTTTTTGCTCGATATTGATAACGTCAACAGGTAGACGCTTCAAATATTAAAATATTTAGTTATAATTCACCTTAAAAATAAATAATTAAATTAAAATAAAAAAAAATATTTTTTTTTTTTACTTTATTTAAGGTTTAAACAAAATAATACAGGATTAAATTATATAGCAACCAAAAACCACTAAGGTTTAAACTTGTGCTATCATGAGTCTTATCTCAAAATCGAACTATACAATGATGCATTTTGTATGTACCTATGCGTTATTGACGATACTATTAATAACATCTTTAAGTCTTTATATAGTTACAAACATTCCTACATAATACTTAAGTAATATTGCTTTTTTTTTTTTTTTTTTTTTTTTTGTGGATGGGAAATCATCAAATGACTTCTCCCGCTCTGGGCAGAGGCGGGAGGGCGTGAAGTAATATTGCTTACGTTTACATTTGATATTTTTATGTGTTTAATTCTGGGGGTAGACTATTAATAAGTCTTGGTACAATATAGCTGGTAGTTCGTTCGCCATACGTATTGTTGGCGCGCTGCGTACGAAGCCTATTCTCAGAAAATGCCCGAGTGCATACAGGATGTTCGATTTTATTTCTTAAAGATTTATTGAAAAATTGTTCTTTTAATAACAAAAACAATATTTGTAAATTAACTGGTAACATTACAGTGTTTAAAGAGGCCATTTATATCGTCGTAAAATTGATTTCTAATTTTGGGATTATAAAAATACTATCAAAGTAGGTTTTATAGGTACGACCATAAATACTAAGGCCATACTGGATGTAGGATTCAGCCATTGCGTAATAAAGCATTATCTTCACTTTCAAGGGCAGACGTTTAGTATGATCATAATAGCGAGAAATTGCCGAAGTTTATCGCAAACACGTTCTATGTGGTAACTCCAGTTAAACTTATCATCTATAATTACTCCAAGATATGTTTGTTTGCTAACTATATCCTTAATTGACATTGTTCTGGTTGCCGAGAGTGGCTTAGAGGTCCAGAGCTGATTGGAGGTGTGGTGGAAAAGACTGGAGACCGTTGGCCTGAGAGTAAGTCGGACCAAAACAGAGTATTTGTTTTGTGATTTTGGCGGTCTCTCCGGTCCTGTGCCCATATCTTTTGCCGGAACGCCCTTACCGATTTGCTCCGACTTTCGGTACCTCGGGTCGCATGTCCAAGGGAATGGCGAAGTAGACCGAGACATAACGCACCGGATCAACTCAGGATGGATGAAATGGCGACAGGTTACAGGAACAACTTGCGACCCACGGATGTTGAAGTTCAAGTTGAAGGGGAAAATTTACAAGTCCGTGATAAGGCCTGTCGTACTTTATGGATCGGAATGCTGGGCAGTGAAGAAGACGGATGAAAAAAAATTGCATGCAGCGGAGATAAGAATGTTGAGATGGATGTGTGGAGTGACGAGAATGGATAAAGTGAGAAATGAGTATATAAGAGGAAGTTTGAAAGTGGCGCCAGTGACAGAAAAGTTGAAAGGAAATCGTTTGTCTTGGTATGGGCATGTAATGAGGAGAGACGAAACGCATGTGACTAAAACAGTGATGAATATACATGTTGATGGATGGAGAGGCAGAGGAAGGCCAAAGAAAAGATGGATCGATTGTGTGAGGAATGATATGAAAGAGAAGGGAGTGAATGATAGCGTGACGGTTGACAGGGGAGAATGGAAGAAGAAAACGTGTTGCGCCGACCCCAAGTAATATGGGATAAGGTCAGGAAGATGATGACTAACTACATCCTTAAAATGATTATTTTATTTTAAAATATTGAGTTAGTTATGTTAAAGTTGCAGAATTTTTTCTGCACAGTCACGTTTGATAAAACGCGATATTAAATAATGTGATAAATGTGATATTTTCCTCTTAAGAATAAATGTGGGAGTCTTCACATAAATCCGATTATGAAATGCTAGATCGTGACATTTATTTATTTATTAAAATTTATTTATATGTAAATTTATTATTTTTTTATTGCGTTGACTTAGAAGCTTGATTTGTTAGAACTCTAGAGATCTACGTATTTGATATTAATTTCAACTTGATACCTCAACGCGTTCCTGCGAAAAAGGGTCTTGACAGACTAACAGACAGACAGATAGGCGGACAACAAAGTGATCCTATAAGGGTTTCGTTTTTTCCTTTTGAGGTACGGAACCCTAAAAAACTAAATCGAGCTTAACTAAATGGAGCAAAAATTATTGCCTAGTTAAATGTACCCGCACGGTCTGCACTCACAGCTAACTGCCGCGTTCGAACTATACCATCGCGGACATTTGCGGTAAACCACTTTTCGACGTATGGTAATTGTTGGTAGTCCACGATGGTACCTATTTAATTTCCAAATAGGACATTTTCTTCTTATATTCATAAGTATACATAGAACAACTAAATATTTAGATCAAGTACAAAATTATTATATATTTTTTTTTTTTTGTAATTATACACTACTATTTTTTAATTAGTACAAAAAAAAATGGGGCTCTATCCCGTACCCGTTACTGCTCATATTTGTGTAGCCAAGAGTCAAAAAAATTAAATCCCAAAATTGTCTACTAAAATTTGTCATGATTGGTAATTTCCCTCTCACAGAGAGGAGGCCTGTGTCCCAGCAGTGGGAACGTTATAGGCTGATTATGTGTTATGTGTGGTAATTTCATAGTTAAATCAATTATTCATAACAATTGCTACTAGAAAATACTACGTGCAGTGCTTTTCCATGATTAATGAATACCTACTACTATGTAGCCTGTACAATATTTCCATAAACTGAGTGACATTTTGGCATATTAACATACGCTAATAACTTTGCTGTTTATGAATATTATTTATTGAGACTTTACATATATAATAACAAGACCTTCTTTAGTAAGCTTTTGAAGTATTTGTACTAATTAAAAATTAGTGGTGTATTTTGATTACTATTTTATTTAAAAATAATAATCAAAATACTAAGTACAAAAATTAAATAGGTATGTTGAAACTGTTTGTGCTCCCCGTCACTTGTACTTATTTATTTATTTATTTCTATATACTTTATTGTACACCACAAAAATACATAACAAAAAAAGACATAATCAAACACTACAAAATATACAATGGGCAATATACTTAATGGTTCATTAGAAAACCAGCGTCAGGCAGCATCTGTCTGGCATTAATGCTGAAATGAACCTTTTGGCGCAGCCGTGATGCACACACTATTGTTGTTAAAACATTATTTTCACGTTGTTTTCTTTTTGTTTTTTTGTGTTTTGTTTTTCACGAACTGTGTCCAAATAAAGGTTTTTCTTTCTTTCTTTTTTCACGCAACGATTAGACGAAAACAGTATTTTTTCAGCCTAGGTATTTTCCTATCAGACAATAATCTACTGAACTGTTAGATATTTCTATTATTAAAGTGTCAATATCAAGTATATTTCGATCATAAAATTAACATACAATACACGCAATAAAGCAATCCAATACATTGTTCACTTATCTCTGCCACGCGAATTTAGACCTTATCTTCTAAACAAATGTACTTGTCATGTCAATATGACAATAGTATGCTTATCTTGAGTCATGAAATATGACTGAAGGATGTAGGTTACTACGTTAATAGATACGACCGGGTCAGTGACCTTAAATACATTGATGTTGCTGAAGGTACACATGGCTACACATCAAGCTATACATTTCCAGTTTACACTGACCTCTCATTGTAAGGAAATCCTATACAATGCGAGATCAGCTTATACTGGAAATGAATAGCTTGATCTGTAGCCGTACGTACATGAAAACACGTTTAGGTAATTCACATAGAACGGTGAGCGGCTAAAGAGAAACGTATATCTGCATAAACCAAGGTTGTATAAACGTGGTAGGATTCAAAGGGATATGGAATAAATTGCAATTAATTAACATCCAAATTATTGATAATCAAGTCTCACGCATGTCGCCGCCGGGGTCGCGGGTTGTTCGAAAGAGATACCGTGGCCCTGGCACGGGCAACTGAAGGAACACGGGTGGGTTTTAGTCAGTAAAAGTCTGACACGCTCTCCCGCTCCGCCCAGAGCGGGAGAAAACATTTGATGATTTCCCATCCACAAAAAAAAAAACGCATGTCCAGTAAAGCCCTTAATTTTCCACCTTAGAAAAGAAGCGGCTCGGCTGGCTCTTCGTTTTTAGGGTTCAGTACCAATGCAGTAAAAAGGAACCCTTATGGTGCGACTTTGTATTTGTCACCATTTATAAGTTTGGGGACAAATGACATGAAAATTCCCATTTGTCCCCAACTAGGGACAAACATTCGGGGAAAGATGGGAATACTCCTCGGTCTGTCCGTCTGTCACAGCTGAATATATAAAAAACTACTTTAGATGACTTTTGCCCAACTATTTTGCAAATAAGAAAGTATTTTTTTGCAACAGGGATTGAAAGGGGGTCTTAAACATTTGAAGTGGAACCACTAGGGCATGTGGGGTGTCATAATTATGAAAGAGCGCTGTTTGAACATTCTCAAACATTTTCTCTTTTTTTTAGGCCGCGTAGTTTTCGACTTTTGATGTAAAATGTAAAAAAAAAATACCGTTCCCGAAGTTTGCATAGAGAAAAATCTGAAATTATTCTATGTGATAGAAGCTTAGGTAAAGATTACAGGAAAAATAAAACGATGTCTCTAAATAGCACACTTTTTCAGAAATCAGAACGGAACCCTCGGTGCGCGAGTCCGACTCGCTCTTGACCGTTTATTTTTAAGTGATCATCTACCAAATCTTAAAACAATTGAGTATGTACAAACACAACGCTCCAATAAACAAAGGTAGGTAGGTACAGGAAAAACACGCAAAAAAACAGAGCAATAAAAAGACGAAAGCATTGCCGCATTATCAATATTTATGTGATGCCATGGATGCCTTCTAATTGCAACATGTGATAGCAGACAAGCTGTTAGCACAGAATAATAATGTTACAGTAGTTTATTTTCATAGATTACGGCCGAAATGATGCAATTCAGAATCTCTGTATATACACTAGGCAATAGTTCGAGTGCGCGGCAGTTTTTTTTTTTTCTTTCAATTAAACCAATTACAGGCACTTTTGAATTGTCAAGGGGTCGGTCAGTCAAAAAGATGAAGCTAGGCGCCCATTCCAAAGTATAGTAGGTCTAGGTACCTATGGAGAAGAACGGGCAAGAAACTCCACGGACACTCTTTTAAATCAAGATAATATGGTTACAAAATAATGGTTACATCATTCATGTTGAAATTTTACATGTGAGAACGATGCAGAACGTTAAAAGCGTCCTTAAAAAAAAAACTATTCAAATATTTAAATTAAATTAAAATAAGCCGTGGCCGCTAAGGTATGACCAGCCTTCACTGACAGCGCTTGTTCACGAACCTGACGCAGTTATAGTTTGATTCAAACCTAATGGCGGCTCGGAAGTTAGCTGTGAGTGCAGACCGTGCAGTCAAGTCGAAAATAATTTTAGCTCCATTATTTTTTTTTTTTTTAATTTAAGATTTTTTTAAGATTTAACTCCAATTAGTTTGAATCGAAATATTATACCTGCACTCGCAGCTAACTTCCGAGCCGCCATTAAGTTAAAATCGAACTGTACGTACGCACGGACGCGTACCTATTTATCTACCGAGCGGCCCCCGGCCGTAGGTACTTTTCAAGGTCACTGCCCAGATAAACTTCTGTAGCTTTATTATTCTGTGGTATTAGTTCGTTGATTGATTTGATAGTGTATTGTTTAAAACAATACAGCACACTAATTTCGTAACACAATCAAAATCTGAATAATTTATTTTGAAGTTTATTGCTAATCCATTGCTTCATATTATTAAGTTCGAAAAGTCTGCTCAACAACGTAAATAGCGCAATGAATGTTGTTGAACTGTCAAAATGAAACCCATTGCTACTGTAAGTGTGTTACTTTTATTATTATTTCTTGTCTTTGGCTTATCTCGGGAACCTGGGGTCCCGGACCTTTGGAAGGCGTACGAGGGGCCGAAGCCAACTCGCAGAGGCCCCTTAGACAATTTCAAATGACGAGGAGGCACCAGCCGACGATTGTCCCTGTATGCACTATGCAAGTGCACCCAAGGACAACCCCCGGTTGGTGCAGGACTATTGCAGAACATGGAAACAAAACACATTGGGCCTATGGGTTTGGGTGGCTACATGGATTGGGTACCTTGAACTATGGAAGAACTATGTCCCCTGCCTGACCAATGTTATATAATATACACAGATAAATTGGCAGGGGGTGACTTGCACACACAATAATGGGCCCCCGGAAACGGTTGCTAGCACATAGTGACGTAGCGACAAGGAGCAACATGTCCTGAGGTGCTTGAGGAGTGGAGAGGTATTCCACGGCTCTCAGAACAATCCCAGAGCCCGGAAGATGGTCAAGATCCCTACAAGCACTTACTGGAATACTTCCTTCCTCCGAGCACGTTTGCTCTTGCGAATCTCCACTCAAGCCGGCCAATAAAGGCAAGAATGAGGTGGGAGCTCTGTTCCCGTCAGTGTTCACTCCAGCCGGCCAATAAAGGCAAGCCAGAGGTGAAGAACAATACTTCTCCCGGGAAATAGGGTCCGTGAGGTCGCTACTGCCCAACAGCTCGCCACATGCTGCCCTGCGGGTTCACGTATCTCTCTTGGTCTGGCTCCTCACCCTAGACCTATTTCGGCAAAGTAAACTCCATCGGCACAGACCCAGAGTTCGGAGCGCGCAAGCCCCACCACGACGTCAACGTAGAGATACGGCGGTGGGGTTATTATTATTATTATTATTTATTTAAATCGAACACAAGATTCATATTGTTGTTAGTAACACTTATAAAACTATGTTAGTAACAAACCTCATTAAAATAAAACAAAACAAAACTACAATTAATTTAAAAACCTATAACTATGTCCGCTTCCCGCGGCACCAGACCTGCAGCAGTGCATACGGGTCCAGTGCCCCAGGAACGGGCAATCAGGCTTATTCACTATCACCCTTAAAATGCTGTTGGTGCTCCCCCGAATCCTTCGCATCAGGGATGCTGTTCTTTTTCGCAAGATAGCTTGAAAGCTATCTATATCTGCTTCAGCAAACATGCCCGATGCACTACAGAACGTTACGCTGTTAGGGTGCTGAGCAGTAACAATTTAGAAACAGCCATCTGCAGAGACTGCTTGGACTACTGCAGAATTTCATCATATGCCTGGCCTTTTTCCAAAAAGACCGAGTCCACTAGTCCTCAATAAGTCTGAACAGAAGCGACAGAATAATAAACATACTGACAGATCACAAACTGACCACCAGAATCCAATTGCGTCATTATCAGGCCAGGTGCACGCGGCGGGCTCGACTTGTCGAGCTAATTCAGTATGTGCTGCCGCGCACCGGCCGGCTCGCACTTTATTTCAATACTCAATCACGCGCCGCGTCGTAAAAAAACACAACCTTATATATAAGAAAGAAGAACACAACCCTAACGAGTCATAAGGTAGAAGAGTTGCGCGATAGAAAGAGAGGCAACTTCTAGGTAAATATAACTGTAGCGATCTAAATTGCACATTACTGTGTCGTAGTAAGAGTCGTTATTGATTTAAATGATTTTGCGGAGTGAATCTTCTGTACTTGTACTATTATATTAGGTCTTTACCTATGAAATTGCCGTTCTGCAGTACTGGCCATTTCAAATCAAAATATTTTTTGTTTGGCTAAGAATTCTAATTTCAAATTAATTTTATTTTAAAAACATGGATTTTTTTCCCAAAAGTAGTCATTTGTTTATTGATTAGTGTTACATTTTCATCGCATTTCAATCTTTTTCGTCATCATGGATACGTTAAAAATTCGAGTAATTATGGAATATGAGTACCGTCGTGGCAGCAACGCGGCACAAGCGGCACGCAACATCAACGACGTTTACGGAGCTAACACTACAAACCAACGCACCACTTGTTATTGGTTTGCTCGCTTCCGAACGACATTTTCCTCACTCCTCCGCATCACATGCCTATATTATGACAACCGATTTCCGCACAACTTTTCAGTCACCGGTGCCGCTTTAAAACTTCCTCTTAAGTACTCATTTCTTATTCTATCCATTCGTGTAACAACACACATGCCAAACCTCTTAGCATTCTTATCTCAGCTGTATGCAATTGCTTTTCATTCATCCCTTTGTGGCCCAACATTCTGATCCATACAAGACAGCAGGTCTTACCATACTAACGAATGTCTGTTTTGCAAATTTTATCCTTATTAGTTACTAGAAATTGTCCAACTGACAGGTGTTAGAACGCATTCTCTCGACGGCCAGACTGTACTTACTTAACTGGGCATACAATTAATCGATTATAACGAAGCATTTCCCCTTCTATCCACTACCTACAGCAGGATATAGCCCTCTCTATAATTAGCGGCTCTGTACTCGTACCAATTCTGCAGAAACATTCCTCTTTAGTACAGCGCAACCACAAACATCCGTTTACAATCAAATATTTCATTTTTCCAGGTATAAGAACATCATCAATTCATGACATCTTTCCTAGAAAAGTAACAGTAGGTGCATCTCGTTACCAAACAAATCAACGAGAGGGAAGAGTGATGACAAATTAAACAGAGAAAGAGATACATAGAGAGAGACGTCAAGAATAATGACAGACAAAAGCAAATACAAGGGGGAAGGAGATGCGGAGAGCGCAGAAAAGCTGAATCCAGCAACCGAACACAGTTTTGAAGATGCCTTCGAACAAACAGGTAAAATATTACTGGAAAAAAATATTTATTTTGCGTATGTACTAGTATGTAGCTAGTTGTTACATTTTACCATTTGTGGACGCTGTTACAAATGGGTAGTCAAATCATTACTTTTTTATACAAAAGTATGTTTATTAAATAAAATGCTTTGCATTCTTAAAATGTTTTTGGCCGAATTGTTGATAGATGTGCATGGTACTATTCTGAACTATACATATAATTTTAATCCATACACGCTGCAATAGTGAAATAAATGGTTACAAAAAATCCCCCAATTTACTTCATCATCCTTATTCTTTGTATCATCAACCTTTTTAAGTTAGTCTTTACTTCCAATACTTACTGCTTCAAAATAAATCTTCCCAGCCTTTTCCCAACTACTGAATACCAGTATTTTACATGGAGCGAGTGCCTATCTGACCTCCACAACCTGGTAACTGGGTAACACGATACCCCTTGATAAAACTGGTGGTCCGACTTTTGGGCCGTAACGATTGTCAAAGATCTACGAATAACAGCCGGGACCAACGGCCTAACGTGTTTTTCGAGGCACGAAGGGGTCTCTCCGTGCCTCGGAAAATACGTTAGGCAGTATGTAATGTATTTCATCCATCCACGAACCGACCACGGCAAGTGTAGCTTAACCTTCAATGGACCTTTGTGGCTGTTTAGCGACGAGCCACTCAATTCCAATACTGCTTCTTATAGTATTATTTTTCAAGTCCCTGAATTAAGCTTGAGGTTTTTAACACAGATTATCAACGTCTTTAGTTAAATATTTGTCGGACTTGAATAACCCATTATTCTGACTCAAGCAATACCTACAACAAACTTACTACTTCATGTAACCGAGCCAAACGCGTCTAACATTAAACTTCTAAGAAGAAATCCCATGATTTATTCTTTTCCAAAAAACATTCATCACTTGGTCGTAAAAACTTTGACAATATCATATTCATACATAATATCGAATGAGGCGTCAATACTCGAGTGCACACTGGACAAAGTTGGCAGCTGACCATTTTTACCCTTAAGCCCTCAGTTATAAGGTTGAATGTAACTTTGCCGACAGTACTTCAGATTCTACATTGTGTGACGTGTAATATACCTACCCTCAAAGTCTTACAAAAACTTTTATCAACAATGTCTTCTCTACAATATTCTCTCGGACTTTTACGCGGAGCTGATTCAGTGATTTCATTATTAAAAAATCGGTCAAGCGGAAAGGAATTCTTTCTGTAGGGTTCGGGGACTTTTTAATTGATGGTTTTTTTAAGGACTGTAAAATTTTAGGCAGTGAAGTTTTGTGATTAGTTACCTAAGTTTTGTAGTAATTTTTACTGCTTTCAAGGTGGCTTAGTGGTAACGGCTGCGACTTACGAGTTGTAAGTCGTAGGTTCGAACCCTGACAGGCGCTTTAATAGTACCAGCCTATTACTGTCCCACTGCAGGGCAAAGGCCTCTTCTCATACTGAGAAGGCACGAGCATTGATCACCACGCTTGCTCAAGACGGGCTGGCAATTTCAGACTTATATTGTCCAGGTTTCCTCACGATGTTTCCCTTCACCGAGACAGGCGCTTTACTTTGTGTAGGTACATTATTTCATCACCGCTGCTCTTAAAACGGTGAAGGAAAACATTGTGAGGAAAGCTGAAAAAAAAATTCGAAGTGGATTACGGCCCACTCCCTCCCACAGAGGAGTCTGAGTGGGAACATTACAGGCAGATTATGCTAGGTACTGCTTTCAAGAACAGCTGTTTTACTTTTGATAGTTCTCAGGAATAGGTATTTTGCTCGTAAGAATCGGTCGTGAGCTCAACGAATGTAAAGTAATTTCTTCTTCACATTACCTGGAGAAATACAACCTGCATAATGGATTAATCAGTGTGCTACTTTCTGGGAAATCTTTTTACTAAATAAATTGTATTGCTGTCATGACATTATATTCGACCTTTACCTAAATGAGCTTTCCGCAGAAGAGAAAATTCCAGATTTTGTTACTTATCTATATTCCTGACTAGCTTTTGCCAGCGGCTTCGCCCGCGTGGATGTCGGAATCGGTTCCCACGGGAACCGTACATTTTTCCGGGATAAGAAGTAGCCTATGTGCTATTTCAGACTATAATCTATATCTCTGTGTTTATTTTCATCCAGATCCGCTCAGCCTTTCTGGCGTGATTGTGTAACCAACCCTATAAATTTTCACAGACACTTTCTCAATTTTTTTAGCGCATTATTTTAAGAAGCGGAACCCTAGAAAACGTTCTTACGAGAAGGTCACCGATTCTTATCGTTACACGGCTATATAATTTAAGAAAACCTATTGAGGATGTTTTTCACAGAATCTTACGGAAAGGATTTTATTTTATAAGAATTTTAATACTTTGTCGTTGAGATTGTGGCTGTCGTTAAAATAAGAAACAATTTTTTATTACGATTTTCATTATTATTATTTTGCTTGTAAATGCGGGTGGTTAAAAGGTAGGCAGATAGATCTGTAGTGCTATTCTGTAAATATCTCACCGTGAAAACATGAGTGAAGTGATCTTAAAGTGAGCTGTCAATAGTGTCAACCCCTAGCGTCAGGTGAAATGACGGCTCACTTCATGCTCACTTCACCTGAGTTATCACGGTGAGATGTTTACAGAATAGCACTACTGTACTTTCTAGTACTCTTGTTTATTAATCTCCACTAGAACGGGCAAAGTTCTCCTTTCAGCTGAGTACCACAAGTCTAGTTTACATTGTCTCTCTACTAAGCGTGATGATTTTGGATAGGGTTAGAAGAGCTCGTGGCTAAGTAATAACAGCCGCACGGGTCGATCCATCAGGTTAAGCTATACGCTTGCTGGGGTTGGTCAGTGGATGTGTGACCATCTTTACATACCGAGACTCCTCCGTGCCTCGGAAAGCACGTTAAGCCGTTGGTCCCAGCTGTCATTCGTGGATCTTTGACAGTCAGAAGCCCGAAAGTCTGACAACCAGTCTTACCAAGGGGTATCGTAATACCTAGTTACTGGATTGTGGATGTCAGATAGGCAGTCGCTCCACATAAAATTCTGGTATTCAGCTGCATCCGGTTAGACTGGAAGCCGACCTCAACATAGTTGGGAAAAGGCTAGGCAGATTGATTGATAAGCGTTAAATAACGTTAATGTCGAGTGCTTAGGTAGGTAGTATTAAAAGTGCTAAAAAGCCTTTTGATTGAATAGAATTGTAGAATTTTCGCAAATATTTAAAACTTCACTTTGTTTTCACCGCACCTTCACTTCGGTACATTTATTGAGAAAATGTAATTATGTAAAATTATACTTATAGTTCACAATCATACCATGCACATCTATCAACAATTCGGCCAAAAAACATTTTAAGAATGCAAAGCATTTTATTTAATACACATACTTCTGTGTAAAAAAGTAATGATTTGACTACCAATTTGTAACAGCGTCCTTAAGGTCTTAGTTTAATTACCGTCTTTTGCTTTCGTTTGACGACGTCACATTTTCATCGTCTACATAGGGGATCGATAATTTTGCGTTTTTAAAATTCCTCTAAAACCATGTATATGGTTAAATCATTTGGATTTTCCATATGTGTTATTTGACTATATTTTCCACTGCTGTACTAAAACCGAAACATGCTTTCGTTTGACGACGTCACATTTTCATCATCTACATAGGGGATCGATAATTTTGCGTTTTTAAAATTCCTCTAAAACCATGTATATGGTTAAATCATTTGGATTTTCCTTATGTGTTATTTGACTATATTTTCCACTGCTGTACTAAAACCGAAACATCCAAAAAAAATCCAAAGTATCACCGTCTAATTCCTAATTTTAAAATTAGGAATGAAGTTATCCGGAAAAGAACCGGAGTAACCGACATAGCTTTCAGAGTAAGTAAACTGAAGTGGCAGTGGCCATGTTTGTCGAAGGATCGATGGCCGGTGAAGCAGACGAGTTCTGGAGTGGAGACCGCGTAGCGGTAAGCGTAGTGTGGGACGCCCCCCAGCTAGATGGACTGACCACCTGAAGAAAGTGGCTGGGGCAGACTGGATGCGGAAGGCGGAGGACAGGGTGTTGTGGCGCAACCTTGGAGAGGCCTATGTCCAGCAGTGGACTGCGATCCGTCTAATTTTTCTTTTATACGATTGTACGTAAACAGTTCCAAACTTATTGTGCAGTAAACTTTACATTTACGAGTATGTTAAGAACTTACTAAGCTAAAAATTTATTTAAGTACAGCATTTTGTCATAAATCTACATTTAAACGAAGCGCGTTTAAATTCCGGTGCGCGTGAGAGTCTTCTATCTCGCGCAAACGTCAAACTACACAAGCATAACGCCATTTGACTTACACATCGAGCTAAACCACGCTTCGATACCCTCGAATCTATCATTCTTATCTGTCACGAGGTTTTTTCATACGGATAAATAGCATAAAATGGAAATGCAACTTGGCAACGAATGCATAAGACGTTACTTATTCGCTTTTTATAAGTAACTGATTCGCTCCATGCGCTAATTTTGTGGAACCAATCTTTACTTCAGAAGCTATTGTTAATATTGCCATTCAAGCAAGCTAAGACTATATTGAATCTATCACAATAAAGTTTTATTTTGGACTAGCTTCTGCCCGCGACTTCGTCCGCGTGAAATTTCTTGTTCCCCCGACCCACCCCGTCGCATTACATTGCCTGCCCGAGCTATTACTTAGTTTTCGCTCAATGTTCCTTCTTACTTTTTTTCTTTTTCTCGCTCCTGATGGTCCCTAGCGTGATGTTAAAATAGCCTATAGCCTACCTCAAGAACTGCGCTATTAAATGCAAATATAAGTTTTCAAATCCGACTGCTAGTTCCAGAGATTAGTGCGTTGAGACATACAAACAAACGAAACTCTTCAGCTTTATTAATAGTATAGATTTGATAACTATTAAAAAGTTATAGTGAGCCAACCTTAAAAGATACACATAATTATGCTATCGCGAAATTAATATGCGAGCGAACAATTTATAATGAACACGACCATCGAACACGGATCATCTGAACAAACTCGGGTTACAGTACATCTGTTGAACATAAAGTGTTCGATGTTCGTGTTCACCATGTTGTTGTTCCCTCGTGCGTACACGCCTTTAGAGGAAAAATTCCGTCATACATGATTGTTGCGCAGCGCACGCAACGGAGGCTCTCAAAAGGAATAAATTTTCCTGTTTTCGCAACTTTTTTCATTAAGACTTCACTCCTATTGGTCATAGCGTGATATTATATAGCTTATAGCCTTGCTCGATAAATGGGCTATCTAACAATAAAATAATTGCTCAATTCGAACCCGCCGTTCCTGAGATTAGCGCGTTCAGCCAAGCAAACAAACTCTTCGGCTTTATAATAATAATATTAGGTCTTTACCTATGAAATTGCCGTTCTGCAGTACTGGTCATTTCAAATCAAAATAATTTTTGTTTGGCTAAGAATTCTAATTTCAAATTAATTTTATTTTAAAAACATGGATTTTTTTTCCCAAAAGTAGTCATTTGTTTATTGATTAGTGTTACATTTTTGAGTGTGTTCATATGATAATTTATTTTACGTGGGTGTAAGCACTTTGTATCTCATTTTAAGTGAACTGTTATTTAAGTTCTTATGAGAATAAAATTCTTTAAACCTATTTTCATCGCATTTCAATCTTTTTCGTCATCATGGATACGTTAAAAATTCGAGTAATTATGGAATATGAGTACCGTCGTGGCAGCAACGCGGCACAAGCGGCACGCAACATCAACGACGTTTACGGAACTAACACTACAAACCAACGCACCACTTGTTATTGGTTTGCTCGCTTCCGTTCTGGAAATTTCGACCTGAAAAATGAACCTCGCGGTCGTCCGAAGACTTTGGTCGACAATGACGAATTAAAGGCGATTGTGGAAGCTGATGATACACAATCTACGGCTGAATTAGCAGCAGCTTTCGACGTTAGCGTCAAAACAATATTGGTCAATTTGCGTCAAATTGGCAAGGTAAAAAAGCTTGACAAATGGGTGCCCCACGAACTCAATGATCGCCATCGCGAAGTACGCGTCGAGACGTGCCTTGCACTGCTCAACAGACACACAAATGAAGGAATTTTGAACCGCATTGTTACCTGCGATGAAAAATGGATTCTGTTTGATAACCGCAAGCGCTCAGCAAGTTGGTTAGATCCTGGTTCAGCACCTAAACAATGCCCTAAACGAAAACTTACCCCTAGAAAAGTGATGGTTACTGTTTGGTGGTCTAGCGCCGGTGTGATTCATCACAGCTTCTTACCAAACGGGGTGAGCATTACTTCAGATGTGTACTGTGATGAACTGAACACAATGATGGAGAAGCTGGCATATCTCCAACCAGCATTGGTCAATCGCTCGTCTCCGCTGCTCCTGCACAACAACGCGCGACCTCATACTGCACAGCAGACGGTCTCCAAGTTGCAAGAACTGGGGTTGGAAGCTCTCCGTCATCCGCCCTACTCACCAGACCTTGCGCCTACAGACTACTACTTTTTCCAGAATTTGGATAACTTCTTGGCGGGAAAAAAATTCAATACCCGAGAGGCAGTACAAAATGCCTATGAAGAATTTGTTGCCTCCCGTCCAGCTGATTTCTTTAAGAAGGGCGTCAATATACTGCCACTGCGTTGGCAAAGATGCATTGATTGCATGGGTGATTACTTCGATTAATACAAATAAAAAATGCATGAAAAAAATTCGTTTAAATTTTTTCATACAAAACGGCAATTTCATAGGTAAAGACCTATTATACAGGGTGTTTGGTGCATCGTTTGCCAAATTGAATTGGCCGAAAGAAGAGGTCATTTGCTATCGCTTCAGGCTCAAGTACTCATTTTTGGCCACACCGGTTTTTTTATTACAACTTTCTAATTTTTATTTTGAAAAAATCCAAAACTCAGCATTAAAGCTTAAATTAAAAAAAAGTTTTAAGTGTAGTCGTCAAATTTCATTTTTATTTACATATGTACTGTTGTATGGCTCTATCAAATTTAAAATTACTTGCCAGTTACATCTAGTTTTTTTTTAATAAATCACAAAGTTTTTGGAAAAATAAAAAATGAACTTAAAACTCAACTTTAAATAGCTATAAAAAAAAAACTAAAAGCGATCGGGATCTTCGAATTATTTTAAAAAGTTCTCTAGTCTATCCCCTTTCCAACGGTATGCAATGTGTTAAAAAACTCTTTTAATATCTTTAATAATTAGCTAAATGTGTAGTCGAGACACATCAGGCTGATATTGGATATTACGTTTAAAACACTAGTTTTCGCATAAATTACATGCTATTAGTAGATAGATACTGTTATCTCACGTCTTACGTAGTCTCTTATCTCGTTCTTACATAGGGAACTTTCCTCGAAATTGAAAAAAAAATACATTATTACAAAAATAATCATTTATTAATAAGTAATTTAATTACATACTAATCTTACAAGTCTTGTTCAAACTGTCTACCACTATTGCGTATGCACGCGCGACATCTTCGTCTTATCTCAACTGTAGTGGTGCGTAAACGCATTTCTGCTTTGATCGTCATGAAAGCCGCCTCAATGCGTTGGACTAAATCATCTCTTGTCTCAACTTCCGTGGCGTAGACGAGTTCTTTGGCCCGTCCCCAGACGTAAAAATCCAACGGAGTTAAGTCTGGAGAACGTGGAGGCCAAGGAATAGGGCCATCCCTCCCAATCCATGAGTCCGGGAATGCATCATTCAAGTACTCCCTGACGGTTATTCTCCAATGAGCGGGACAACCGTCATGTTGGAAAACAAAAGACCTGTCTTCACTGAAAATTGGCAAATCAGCTAATAATAAGGGCAACTCTGTTTGCAGAAATTCTAATTCTTGTAAGATTAGTATGTAATTAAATTACTTATTAATAAATGATTATTTTTGTAATAATGTATTTTTTTTTCAATTTCGAGGAAAGTTCCCTATGTAAGAACGAGATAAGAGACTACGTAAGACGTGAGATAACAGTATCTATCTACTAATAGCATGTAATTTATGCGAAAACTAGTGTTTTAAACGTAATATCCAATATCAGCCTGATGTGTCTCGACTACACATTTAGCTAATTATTAAAGATATTAAAAGAGTTTTTTAACACATTGCATACCGTTGGAAAGGGGATAGACTAGAGAACTTTTTAAAATAATTCGAAGATCCCGATCGCTTTTAGTTTTTTTTTTATAGCTATTTAAAGTTGAGTTTTAAGTTCATTTTTTATTTTTCCAAAAACTTTGTGATTTATTAAAAAAAAACTAGATGTAACTGGCAAGTAATTTTAAATTTGATAGAGCCATACAACAGTACATATGTAAATAAAAATGAAATTTGACGACTACACTTAAAATTTTTTTTAATTTAAGCTTTAATGCTGAGTTTTGGATTTTTTCAAAATAAAAATTAGAAAGTTGTAATAAAAAAACCGGTGTGGCCAAAAATGAGTACTTGAGCCTGAAGCGATAGCAAATGACCTCTTCTTTCGGCCAATTCAATTTGGCAAACGATGCACCAAACACCCTGTATAATAGTCAATCAATCTGCCTAGACTTTTCCCAACTATGTTGGGGTCGGCTTCCAGGCTAACCGGATGCAGCTGAATAACAGTATTTTACATGGAGCGACTGCCCATCCGACCTTCACAACCCAACCCACAACCCAAACCCTTGGGTAATACGATACTCCTTGGTATGACTGGTTGTCAGACTTTCGAGCGACTGTCAAAGATCCACGAATGAGAGCTGGGACCGTACTTTCCGAGGCACGGAGGAGTGTCGGTATGTAAAGTTGGTCACCCATCGACGGACCGATCCCGGTAAGCGCAGATTAACCTGACGGATCGACCCGTGCGGCTGTTATTACTTAGCCACGAGCTCCTCATCTCCTCAACAGTTGATCCTTGTTATCTGGTGTAAAATAAAAGTGTACCTTCATCTCCACAGGCCATGGCAGACTGAACCACCTGGTGCTGTTCACCAGCGGCCTCATCATGCTGAACGTGTCCATGGAATCTGTCGGCATGAGCTACGCTATCACAGCAGCTGAGTGCGAGCTCAAGCTGACCAGCAAAGACAAGGGACTGGTTAATGCTGCTGCTTTTATAGGTAAGAATACCACTATTAACCACTCAATTGTTGACAAACCTTCTCCAGTCCGCGGTCATTATAGTCATGTCTGTGTCGAAGACTTTTCCAGTCCGCGCGGCTCTGACGTCATTTTGACCGTTATTGTGTTGATAATCTGTATCTTTACTGCTCTAACTTGCACAAAGTGTAGGGAAAAGAACAAAGATGGTTGAGGATTTATGTTTGACGAAAACACGATTCCGTAAATTTTCTCAACAGACAAAAATTACAAAGTTAGCTCCAAACCAAACAATAAACCGCTGGAATTCCAAAAATACTTCAAATTAGATCATGAAACTTGTCATACTAACTGAACTAACTAAAAAGCAGGTCTTATGTTTTTTATTTTTTTTTTTCAAATTACCTAAGCTATCGGCGCCCAGCACCGCACTCAGTGTCGCTCTCACTCAGTCCGCGAGCAGTATCGTGCGAGCGAGATAAAAAGCTGAGGTAACCTTCAAAGCAAGACATATTCTGGGCCCGCTCGTTCCATCGTCGACCTTGACAGATCGTGGTCAACGACAGACCCGTCCCGTAGTAAAAACCGGCCAAATACGTATGAAGGTTCCCGTAGTTGGAAGAATTATCCCAAACATAATAATCGCAACAAAATTTGTGATAAAACTATAGATTAACGATTTTCGGAATTTTTCCTGTACTTCTAGGTACTACTACCTAGAAGTACAGGAACAGGGGACTACTACTAGTAGGAAAGTAGGTACGGCCGTATTTTTTATTGTGTTGACTTAGAAGCTTGATTTTTTTATAATTCCAAGGGATCGTAGACTTACGTATTTGATATTAATTTCAACTTGATATCTCTACGCGTTCCTGAGAAAAAGGGTCTTAGCATATTGACAGATAGACAGACGGACAACGGAGTGATCCTATAAGGGTTCCGTTTTGTCATTTTGAGGTACGGAACCCTAAAAAAAACCAGCTAAAATTAAATAGAATAGTTCTCCCTCCGCACCAATGATAAGGCAGCTTTGCCGCAGCTATCTGGCTTCTAAAACAAAAATTAAAAAGCCCAGCGGTCACCCATCCAAGTACTGACCGTGCCCGATGTTGCTTAACTTCGGTGATCAGACGAGAACCGGTGCATTCAACGTAGTATGTACGTTGGCATCAGCTCACTTTTTCGTTCCAGTACAGCAAGCTATTCATAATATACAATGCTATTATTACAAAATATGTATTACATAAGCATTTGATGCAATCTCTATCAAAGCCGATTGTTACAAAATATGCAACATTTTTCCGATGGCAACCTTAACTAATATTCTAAATGCGAAAGTGAGTTTATTTGTTACGCTTTCACCCTAAAACGGCTGACCAGATTTGGATGAAATTTGGCACATAGGTAGACCATGACCTAGATTATGACAAAGGATACTTTTTATCCCGGTCGTATGTTCCCGTGGGATAATTTCTGAAATGCACGCGGGCGAAGCCGCTGGCGAAAGCTAGTAGTTATTTAGGCGGAGAATTCTTGAAAACCGTCAAAAAGGTGGTTTTTTAAAGCAGTGTATCTCATAAACCATAAATAATTTTGACAAATAAAAAAATATGATATTTTGAAGTCCTTTTCGCATAGGTACAGTGATGGAACTCAAAACATAATTAAACATATACATATTTTAATGCACCAAAAAATGTTCAAACATACCTCTTATTAATCTTTAAAATAATTTTATCCATTCATTAACAATTAAAGGTAATTATAATTAAGAACATACCATAAAATTACAAATGCCAAACTGCATCCAGTGATGGATTGTTTATTATTAAATAATTAATATTTAATTTTTATACGATTTTATTTGCTCTTTCACAACATAATTCCGGTGCGCGTGAGTCTTCTATCTCGAGCGTCAAACTAGACAGCTATAACGCCATTTCACTTTCACACCACGCTAAACCACGGTTCGATGTAGGGCCTTAAACGCAATATTTATTACCTATAGAGATAATTAAGTACGTGTCTGCGATAAAAGTTATCACAACATTGTCCGGTACAAAATCGATTAGGTACTTATCAAACACCAGTTATATTACTATACCGGTTTGGATAATAAAGCCAATAAGTACCTATCTAATAAATAAATTCTTATTGGATTTGAAGATTTATGAAGATATGATGATGAGTTATTGGAAGTCATTTTAATGTTGCAACGGCTAAGCTGATGGAATATTTTAAATACCTAATAAAACATACCTAGATAAGAAAGAAAGAAAAGAAAAAGTATTTATTTGAGACTCAACAGACTAATCACTCCCCGTCAAGAAATGTATAACCTTATGAATCCCATAGGTTCATGGTGCTCGAATATCAACCGAACCCCATTGGTTCACAACTAATGTAAGCCCGAGGTCGCCATACGAAGGATGATATTTTACGTGTAAACTTAATATTACATAAAGGGTTCCTTTTGGTTTCTCCTTACGCACCCCATGTGAGCGTCTGACATTTAAGAAGTTAAAAACAAAAAAAATAAGTTCTAAAAAAAAACAAATTAATAGTAAAATGAAAATAATAAAACAGAAAGTCCCGTACGAGGTCAAAAGGCTCCTATCTCAGCATGATGCTGCTGTAAACTGATAGAAATCATCATTAAACGATTATTCGTTACGTGACGATTTTTATACAGTTTACCCCTACCGCAATCCGCGTTAAGACTCCCGCAGACAGGTGCGACTCTTGTAGAAGAATTTCTATGAAAATTTAATGGAAATCGTTCTACCAGAATCGCATTACACTGTCGTGTCGTGCCTGTCTGCGGGAGCCTTTAAAGAACTTCGTTCCAAAAATATTTGGCAACATTTCATCAAACACGCACGGCACACCAACATCTGCCTCTTTTTTATCTTGTTATTTTTCTAAAGTCAAGTAAAAATGGAGAACAAAATTTCCTCATCCTCATTCCCAAGGTGGCCCAATGGCCACTTATGAAGATGTGTCCACACCCTTTTTTTTGGATAGGAAATCGTCAATGACTTCTCCCGCTCTGGGCGGAGCGGAAGGGCGTGTCAGACTTTTAATGACTAAAACCCACCCGTGTTCCTTCAGTTGCCTGTGCCAGTCCACGGTATCACTTTCGAACAACCCGCGACCCTGGCAGACGTCGGCCCTATCGGACCCCTAACCTAACCTGACATACTTTTTCTTTCCAATCAATCAATCTGTATAGCCTTTTCCCAACTATGTTGGGGTCGGCTTCCAGTCTATCCGGATGCAGCTGAATACCAGCATTTTACATGGAGCGACTGCCTAATTGACCTCCACAACCCAGTAACTGGATAATACGATACCCCTTGGTAACACTGGTTGTCAGACTTTCGGGCTTCTAACGACCCGTTACGACTGTCAAAGATCCACGAATAACAGCCGGGACCAACGGCTTACGTGCTTTCCGAGGCATGGAGGAGTCTCGGTACGTAAAGACCAACCCCGGCAAGATCGACTTGTGCGGCTGTTATTAATTAGCCATGAGCTCCTCTTAATACACTTCTTCTTTCCACCAGGTATAATTAGCACCTCCTTCCTATGGGGCTACTTGGGCGACCGCATCGGTCGCCGTGCAGTGATGTTACCAGCCATCCTTCTCTCTGCCGTCTTCTCCGTCGTATCCTCGTTCTCAATCAACGTGTGGATGCTGCTGGTCTTTAGGTTCTTTACTGGATGCTTGTAAGTTTCTTATTAGATACGAAATTCGAGAGTTAGAACGAGTTTGGTACATCTGAGCCGCTATAAAGAGCTGTCAGTGTCAATATTCTACAACAATGATGACACTGATAGCTCTTGAACGTGGTTTAGATGAGCTGATTGAGTTCAGTTTCATTGGTGAAATTCATCTTTAAGCCCAGTGTTTTGAAATTTCTGTTACTTGTACGAAATTCCCAAGAGTAAGCCATCACCATACTTGTTCATGTCCCTTCTGTTTGAGAAAAGGTCTTTTCCCTGCAGTGGGACATTAATGCGTTGCTATTATTATTATTGCCTATAGCCCTAAGCCAAAGACTATAATTTATTCCGATCCAATCTAAATCTGACCCACTGCTGGATTTATTAATGGTGGATCCAATTTGGGGATCATACTATAACCTCATGCAGATGCCACGCATTATTCCACCCTCCTTCTGGTTCCTTCGGGCAAAAATAAACACGCGTTTGTCAGTATATTCTAGTCAGTAACGTGTGTTCCCCCTTGGTCCGATATGATGAACTTCAAAAGATGGACAGAAAAAGAATAGAATAGAATACTTACTCTTTATTATGCACACCATTCAAATGACTGATATCAATGTTGAAATTTTACATAGGGTGACACAATGGGCGGTCTTATCGCTAAAAGCGATCTTGTACAGACAACATAAAAAACAAAATAAAAAACAAACAAACATAAAAAGGAACATAAAAACTAATTACATTGATAATTTATTACTGATTGGATTTAGATTTCT
Organism: Cosmia pyralina; assembly: GCA_946251885.1. NCBI lineage: Eukaryota > Metazoa > Arthropoda > Insecta > Lepidoptera > Noctuidae > Cosmia > Cosmia pyralina. Next base: position 25,703,222 of record OX276351.1, read on the forward strand.
CGCACAAGGCAATCTAATGAACCACAAGCCAGATACTAATTAAATTAATAATTATATTATAATATGAATAAACATTATAATTATTTGCATTAGTTCGTAATTGAATTGGGTCACTGACCCAAGTTTAACGCCCAAGCCATAATAATCCATAAATTACTATTTATTAATTGTAATAAAAAATGATAAAGTAATAATAACTTTTACTTTACTTTTTATTGTAATTTTATGATTGTAGGACATTTTAATAAAGTATATATCAGGCAGCGGATACTTTGTGTGGTGAATGCTTGCTGAATGTCGTGGGTTCGATACCATATCCGAACCTTTTCATTGTAGAATTTGACCTTTACGATTTTATCATAGATAGCATAGAAACATGATTTTTTTTAGTCTATTCACTATAGATAAGTACCTATATAGTATGCTTTTTAGAAAACAGCGTGAACGCTAGAATGTGCACTGCACGTAATTTTTGTAAGCTCATCCATCTCTGATTAAATAAATAATGCATGTAAAAAGACGCTAACGAATCCGAGTCACAATACTCTACGTCATTGTGATATTTTTTTTTAACCATTCCTTATGGGAACCAAGGTTTCGGATTAATTGAAGGACTCGCTCTTGACCGGTTTTTTTCAAGGACAAGTTTTAAAAATGATATATTCAAATACCCTTTATTTCTGTTATTGTACATGCAATTACTTTTCCATCATTTATTAAATACAAATTGTTATTTACTTACATTATTACAAGTTTTATCCAATTAAATATTCACTTTATTTACTTATTTCATTCACATTCAACGCATTTGTTAATAACATAATAATAGCTAAATGTAAATATTGATATACCATCACGGACATTTGCGGTGAACCACTTTTAAACCTTAGCAATAAGGTCGAAAAATGGCTCACCGGAAATGTCGGTGATGGTACATTATTGGTTTCATTCATTATTATTACATTACTAGCTTCCGCCCGCGGTTTCACCCACGAAGACCGTTATCCAGCTATAATATATAAAAGCTATCTACATACCAAATTTCATCTAAATCGGTACAGCCGTTTGAGCATGAAGAAGTAGCAAACATACAAATACACACACACACAAACTTTCGCCTTTATATTATTAGTGTGATTGTGTGTTTGCATTTTTTGTGTGCTTCCATATTCAGTTATACCAACCAGTGCATCGTGGGTAGAACGTGGATGAGGCTGGCACAGAAGCGTGGGGATTGGCACAAGAAAAGAGAGGCTATGGCCAGCTGTGGGCAAAATCGGGCTGTGGATGATGACGATAGTGAGGAAATATTGTGCTGTACGTAACAAACACACACACATACTCACAAACTTTCGCCTTTATAATATTAGTGTGATTATTAATCATCTTTAGCAAAGGCCTTCTCTAGAGTTTGTCATAATTTTCTGTTCGTGGCTTTTCTTCTCCGTGTTAATCCTATCGTTTTTTTTTTAATTTCATCCTCCCATCTCATTCTTTGACGCCCTATCCTTCCTTTTTCACCTCGAGGGTATCACTTGGTGACATCTTTGAACCATTTATTTCTCTTTTTTCCTAACATGTGGCTTAGCTAGATCCATTTAAGTTTTTTCACCGTCAATGTGACATCTCTAACTATAAAGGTACATTTCACGATGTCCGAATAGCCACTGGTCTTACCAAATAAATTCAAAAATGGAACAGAATTTGTATGAAATTATCTGCCAAGTAAGTTAATCGGAACTTAATCGTAGGTGGTGAAACAGGCCCTAAATGTTATTATAACTTAACTATAAATACCCCCACAACGTCTTTTTATACCTTGTATGACTTTACTGCAACTTTGTTGGGTAAGAAGTCGAGTGTTTCCATTCACATCAGTTGCAAGTTCTTCTACCAAGAATAATTATTACAGAATATCAGCATCCAGTGCCACAGTTTACGCCTACCTGGGTGAGATGCACGCAAACTCTAAGCGTGCAGCAGCCATCGCGTGGAGTTCCGCCTTCATCTCCTTCTCATTCATTATATTACCAGGTACTTATGTTCTTTGAACTATTATTTAATTTTCAATTTTATAACCCTGTTATTTTTCGTCTGTGTCTGGACGAAGAGAATATCTTATTGTAATGCCGTGGTTTATCTACAGATTTGTCAGATAGCAATCTTGTAGCGATGCTCACCCAAGATCCGTCGACAGTATTACTATTATAGAGCAAGATCCCAGGGACATCAGACCTTACTTATTTTCTGATTAACAAAATGTATGGGATAGATGTAGATGGCCAATTTTCAGGTATGACAGACCCAGACACAGACACAGGGGATGTTTGACCGCTACGATTGATCTGGCTGCTTACAAATAGTATTGAAATAGTTCCCCGAGTATCATTATAGTATAAAACTCGACTCAAACTATAAGTATGATGACGTAATTTTTTGCGAGCTTTAAAGCGTCTGGCGGAAAAAAATCGCTGACGGGAAGTGTCTGACAGTATTGATTAATAATTATTAACAATATTCTGTAAAACATACATAGTCATACATTCTACTTTTTTTCTATTTGTATTTTTGACTTTTGCGGGGAGTACCCGCATGCTGTATCGACCGAGTTAAGGCTCCTCCGAACAGGCGCTACACGCGACGCGAATCGCACGTGTCACAAAGACACCACGTGTCGCGTGACGAGCGGAGCCTTTCTCGACTAATGAAAATGAGCCATTATAATTTGTATAAGGATAACTGCTACTAGTAGAAGAGGAATAGGTATGATTGCAGAAGTAGACCTTCGCTTAGATATGATGATCTTCTTCTTATGCACTATACTCCATTTGCAATAAAATTAGATATTTAAACAAACCTTTTTAACCGACTTCAAAAAGGAGGAGGTTCTCAATTCGTCGGAACCTTTTTTTTTTTTTCTTTTTATGTATGTTCCCCGATTACTCGAAGATGGCTGGACCGATTTGGATTTTTTTTTTTTTTTTTGTTTGAAAGGGTATACTTCCCAGGTGGTCCCATGATCATCAAGTCAGGATCTGATGATGGGATCCTGGAGAAATAGAGAGAAATCTTCCAATTTTATAGGCACACTTCAAGCGATTTGGATAGTTTTTGGAAGAGTACTTTCTTGGAGTGGTCCCATTTCAATTTGGTGAAGATCTCTGATGAAGAACTTCTGAGATAGGCAATAGAACTCCTCAATAAATGATAGCAAATAGACTGGGTTTGCTGAAATCTCATGTCTGTTTGTTGTTCACACCAGTTCATAACATAACATCACGCCAGTACGCTGTGAAGGGGTAAGCACATGTGAACCACTAAAAAGTGAAAAATAAAAACTTTTTACAAAAAAAATACAACCGACTTCCAAAAACAACACTACCAAGTGAAAAATAACTTTAATTTCGGAAGTCGGTGGCAAAAACGAAAATACATTTAATCAGACACCGACTTCCGAAATTAAATTTATTTTTCACTTTGTAGTGTTGTTTTTGGAAGTCGGTTGTATTTTTTTGTAAAAAAGTTTTTTTACAGTCCGTTCAACCGATTTTGACTTCAATTCCGTAGGTTTAAGAACGGCACTAAAGAGAAAAAAGTGGTTACATTACCAACTGTTTACTGCAGCTGCCATTTGTCATGCCCCAACACAATAGAAGCCAAAATCGGTTGAACGGACTGTAAAACAAGTTTGTTTAAATGTCTAATTGCAAATGGAGTATAAATAGGCAAAATCTTCACATGTCGGTAATGTGAAGCGTAAGAAACCAAATCTAAATCGGCAAGTCTGTGTGCACCAAGGCAAACAAGCACATTAAATCTAATGATGTAATTAGCATACCTTATCTAACTCATAATTACTACGGAGTTAACTTGAACGTACAGCTGTTATCTAAAAGTCGACGACCCGTTAACTATTATGTATTATGTGAAATAGGCTAACTTATCTCGCTAATCTTTTAGTTCTAACCGATTTATAAACACGTTGGTTGGTGGAATTAAATCGTCAACAGTTGTATGATGCAATTATAAATATTATGTTAACCTGAATTTGAAAGGAAAACTTGCGTATGCACAGTTGCAATAATATTAGTATTTTCATGCATCGCTTAAGTAAATTTTAGTCCTTATTGCATTAAGTCAGTGTTTTCAATCGGTAAACGATTTCGAATAGGTAATTGATTCGACTACTTCGTTTACAAAATCGTTGGGTTCGAAAGAACATACCATAAGTACTTTATTGAGTAAAATACTCATTATTTTACACAGACGTGCTCGCTCGCAATGTAAAATCTATAAGGAAATAAAAAATATTAAAACTTCTGTTCACGACTTCATGATAAAGATCTTCAAGTAAATCTAAAAATTGACGGAACGTTGTTCCCCACCACAAAATTAAATCTAAAATCAAACATAGAAATCACTCAAAAGATTTATCTCCGTTTCAGGTCTCGCTTGGCTAATAATCCCAGGAAAATGGTCCTTCACATTTGCTTACATAGAGATAGTTCCCTGGAGAGCCTTCGTCTGGCTGTGGTGCGCGCCAGGCTTGGCAGCTGCCGCCATCCTGCTGTTCCTGCCGGAGAGCCCACGGTACCTGCTGGCTGCTAAGGGTCCGGAGGCTGCACTGCCAGTTCTAGCAATGATGTATGCCTGGAATAATGGGAGGAGTGCTGAAGATTTTCCTGTAAGTATCTTTTGGTTGGAGCTTCGATTCTGGGATACCAATTTTTAAACTAACCGGCTACCATTCGTGGATCTTTGTCAGTGATTACGGGTCGTCAGAAGCCCGAAAGTCTGGTCTTTCCAAGGGATATCGTATTACCCAGTTACGGGGTTGTGGAGGTCAGATAGGCAGTCGCTCCATGTAAAATACTGGTATTCAGCTGCATTCGGTTAGACTGGAAGCTGACCCCAACGTAGTTTGGGAAAAGGCTAGGCAGAATGACAAAATGAGTTAATTAAAGGAAAAAATAAAATTAATCTAGACTGGACATACGACATAACGTACGTTTACGTATATACGAGTAATTAACTAATCGAAGACCCACCAATAGATTAGACGCATTAAAAATTATGTTCATAATTAACTGTAGATAACACTAACCTAGCGTTTCGGATTATAGAAGAAAGGCAGATAGACCGCGCGGAACACTGAGAGTGAGGCCAAAAAAGCAAATACAAATTTAAAAACGAATTCAATCTCGAGTCAAATGAACCTAAGTATGTATAACTGATCTCTGCATTTTTCTGAGACAGTAAATAATTTATTGTTTCAGAAAAAAAAAAATGGTCTCAGAACAGTTGGTCTCAGTACATTTGACTCGAGATTGAATTCGTTTTTGAATTTGTATTTCCTTTTTTGGCCTCACTATCAGTGTTCCGCGCGGTCTATATGTCTTTCTTCTATAATCTTAGCCTAGCGTGTAGTCAGCTAACAGCTCATTAGCAATAATAATTAGTAATTTCACACTTGAGTGGTTCCGGTTGAAACTAGACGGTACTAATGACTAACGCAATATCTACTGCGATGATACGAAGCGCCAGAGCACACGATGTTATCGCATGATATTAGATAGAATAGAATAGAGTATTCTTTATTATGCACACCATTCAAATTACAGATCTCAGACTTTCAGACTTTTTCTCTCTATTATGACAAGAAAGAGACGGAAGTAAATTAGAGGTGTCAAATTAGTTAGAACTAATTTTTCCATAGACATTTAGACGACACGTAAAAACATGTCGACTAAAAACACGGTGAAGCGCAAGGCGTGAACTAGTTTGACATCTCCAACTTAGTTCATAGCTATAGCCGTCCTTTTCTCGCACTGCCTGTTAGTAAAAGATAGCGATTCTCTAATTTTAGTTTAGTGCGTTCACAAGAGAATCGGCACCACTGTTTTCAAATAAGATTTAGGCAATGACTTAGCACGCATGAATTCCAAAGTTTTAAAATATAAAGTGTTTCAGGAAAACTAAATATTCATACTCATTCTTAAATCCCGTGAGACGTTGACTGCCGCCCCTATTTTTACGGTATATTCCCGATGTCTACCATTTGTTTGGCCACCACTGGGGGACAGTGAAACAAGTTTTAAAAATAATTCCCGCTGTCCACCACTTCATGATTAAAATAGGTCGAATCTGTTCCAAAACCGAATCGGGGACACACCGACTTTACGTAATCTTTTGAATGCTACTCCTAGAGTTTTTATAAAATCCGGAGGCGCGAAGGGAGAGCAACCCCCACCTACTGTAACAAAGCATAGGCACCCGTGCGAGCTGTAGTGGCTGAGGCTGCGCCAAACCGAACCAGCCGAAACTACGGAGGTGAGCATGGGTGTCTATCTTTTGTTACGTAAGGGCGAAGGGTTTGCACTTCCCGCAGCACCGGAGATGATGCAGAAGCAACTTTAAAGTGTTTTGAGGTTAGGTCTGTCCCCCAGTGGTGGACAACGAGAATAATTTTTAAAAGATGTTTCGCTGTCCCCCAGTGGTGGCCAAACAAATGGTGGACAAATCGGCTTTTACTTATAAAATAGCTTTTGTTATGGGTCTAAATGTATCGATAGCTACACGAGACCTTTTTTTTGTGTGGAGAAATGCTCACCCATACTGCACTACCACGAGGAGATAGTGCAGCTATGTGGGACTCCAACCCACAAAAACTTCACGATGTCCTCCTCTGCCGCTTATGGCGGGAACACGCGTTAGCAGTCATTCGCGACCCCGCCACGGCTGTTCGTCAACGGACCCCCCTCTTGGGAATACTTCCCATGACCGGCGGACCAGAACACATTGCACGCCGTGACCACCCCAGATACCAAACCAGTACATGGGTGCCAGACGACCCCGTGTCCGGGCACCATTGGTCCCCCTGCGACTGCTCAGGTCAGATGCCCCACTGCCTATCACTTTTCGGCCGCAGAGGATAGGGAGAGAGGCCAACGCCATACCGACACTCCTCCCCTGCGGCCTCATCGCGTCCGCCATCACACGGTGGCGACCCCGTCAAGGCCGCGGAAGATAAAGAGAGTGGCGCACTGAAATACCGGCACTCCTCTCCCTCCACGGCCTCAAACCCTCAGCCGCGGAGGCATCGCGGCTCGCCTCAGTTGTGATGTCGCCCATGCGGCACCGCAACCTACTTGTTGGCCGCTACGTCGTCGGCTTATTGGCAAAAGCCCTGACGAGAGGCCCCCTTGCTCAGGTTCCTCTTCTCTTCACAGTGGGTGACCAAGCCACGGCTACTAAGCCCCTTGCCTCAACAATGCGGGAACCCACCGGGGGAGCTACACGAGACCTGTACCAAGTCCTATTTCCATGTCTTGCGGGCTCAGTCGGAAAAAGACGGACATCCACCGCTCCGTTAAAGAACCCTTCTATCCTAACGGTTATGGTTCGAGTGCTTTGTTCACAGCCAAGATAGGCCTTATTAGCCACATAAGAGCATACGCTCGTAACCCATAGCCGTCTAAAACAAATAGTCACCGAAATCGGCATGAGAATAATATTTATTATATTATAGGTATATGACAAGTGACAACCCAATCTTCTTGTTCATCGTATCGATGATCCTTTTTTCTTAATTTTATATAAGCTTCGACCGAAATTCGGCTACTTTGACAGCGTTATAGTGTTAGCATTGGTCTCGCAAAGGTCTTCCATAGTGCAGGTTTTTACACAGAGAGCACGACAAGAGTTGAGGTATCGTTTGTGATGTGGCTCCACAGTCGCACTGTGGCTCGTCGGATTGTTGTAACTGCAGCAACCCACCTGGCTTTTTAGTCGGTTAAGAGATCTCCAGGTGGGCCCTGGTAGTTGGTGGCCCGCTGGGAACTTTTCTGCAGGCACAACATCCTCAGCTGGAGCGGGATGTTCAAGCAGCCACAGTTTTAATCATGCCATACTAGAGCTGCCGTTAGAGGAGCTCGTGGCTAAGTAACAGCCACATGGGTCGATCCATCAGGTTATGCTACGGCAAGCGTAGATGGTCACCCATCCACGGGATTAGTCCGTGGATGGGTGACCATCTTTACTTATCGAGACTCCTCCGTGCCTCGGAAAGCACGTTAAGCCGTTGGTCCCGGCTGTCATTTGTGGATCTTTGACAGTGGTTACTGGTCGTCAGAAGTCCGAAAGTCTGACAACCAGTCTTATCAAGGGATATCGTATTACCCAGCTACTGGGTTGTGGAGATCAAGTAGGCAGTCGCTCACATGTAAAATACTGGTATTTAGCTGCATCCGGTTCGATGGAAGCCGACCCCAACATAGTTGAGAAAAGGCTGATGACTAGAGCTATCGTCATTTAGTACTTATATTCCGTCCTTTCCAGGTACAGAAGCTGATAACAGGCAGTGAAGAGATCAAGGCTGGGGGGTTCGCGGGCGCTGTCAAGAACGTGGGGCTGATGTTCAAGGTACCACTCCTCCGATGCGTGTTCATTTCACACATATCAATGTTCGCAGTATTCATGGTGTAAGTAACAATCACTTTATAGCATCAACATTTTGAAACTTGTATTATTATGTCGCTGGTCCCATAAGTTCTAAGTTACTATTAAAACCGATGTCAGACACTTCACTTTTTATTAATTTTTGCCATTCATTCGGCATCTTTCACTTGCGGGGCTTGTGGCTAAGTAATAACAGCCGCATGGGTCAATTATCAGGTTAAGCTACGCTTGCCGGGATTGGTCCGTGATGGGTGACCATCTTTAAATACCCAAGACCCCTCCGTGCCTCGGAAAGCACGCTAAGCCGTTAGTCCCGGCTGTTATCGGATCGGATCTTTGACAGTCTTTACGGATCGTTGAAGCGGGAAAGTCTGACAACCAGTCTTACCAAAGGGTATCGTATTACCCAGTCACTGGGTTTTGGAGGTTAGATAGGTATCGCTCCATGTAAAATACTGGTATTCAGCTGTATCCGGTTTGACTGGAAGCCGATTCTAACATACTTGGGAAAAAGCTAGGCACATGATTCTTTCACTCAAAATCTGAAAGCAAAATTATTAAAATGAAAAATTTATTAATTATTGAACCGATCCAACGATTTTGGATTGCTCAACATCTTTCACTCCCCTATTGAATGATCGAAAAATGAAATGAATGGAGCTGATGAACGTTCATTCCTATGTAATTTTGTCGATGTCGTGTGAGCATGGAATAAAACAAAAATTAACCCTCAGTTATCGGTTTAAAGGATGTCCCGCGACACTGAAAAGCCGATGAAATCAACGGCTCATGAGCTGTTCTGGTATAGTGTTTGCTTATACGAGAATATACTTGTAGAAATAGGGTAAGGCTCCTACACACTATGTCGGCGGCCACAGCCGGCGCGGCGGGCATGCCACCAACAAGCCCTGTGGTATTCCCGGATGGGTATTTGAGCCGGCGGGCTCGCCACACAAAAGGCGCATACTCGCACGGCAAAAAACCCGGCATAGTGTGTAGGAGCCATAGAAATATAAAATACCTATGGTAGGAGCCTTATAGGCTTATACATCCCTTGCAGTATACAGTAAAGTTAACAAAGTCAATAAAATATTGTTTTTGCGTTCCAGGTCGAGTGGTCTCTACGTTTGGGTTCCAGATATACTGAACAGTATTTTAAGAAGTAATACAAATAAAAGTATCACGATATGTCAGATCATACGTGATAAATTCGATAATACAAGCGTAAGTACTTCTATTTACAATATGAAAAATAATCGGAAAATATGTGACAAGATCAGATAAAATTAATTTTCGGCTAGCATAGCATTTCTTTTAAAATATCTACAGAAATGCTTAACTTCTTGATTCACGACTTTCGAATGTACGATTTTTTTTTTTTTTTTTTTTGAAAATATCGTAAAAAAATTATTCCATTTTTAGATTTATCTTGAGGATAGTGACCATCGTAAAGACTCGTGGAATAAGGCCTTTTTAATTTCAATTAACTAGTTAAGTAATATCATGATGAAAAGCTCATGAATTATCGAAATCTTTTTTTCGTCTTAACCACTGCTCTCAGAACGGTGAAGGAAAACATCGTGAGGAAACCGGCATGGTCTAGAACCAAAAATTCGAAGACATGTGACATCTACCAACCCGCACTGGGCCCGCGTGGTGGATTACAGCCCACTCCCTCTCGAAGTGATGAGGCCTGTGTCCCAGCAGTGGGAACATTATAGGCTAATTATTATTTATTTCTATTTCCAGATGCTGTCTTCCAATGAAGCAGTGTGCGAGTCAGAGGTGTCAGTGGCCGTGTTCCCCATATCCATGTCTATGGGGGCCGTGTTCGCGCTCACGTACTTAGCCATAGGTTTCCTCATCAACAAAATTGGCAAGAAGACGTTATACAGTAAGTTTCCTCTGAATAAACTATTTTTTGTTTTCTTTTCAGAATCAATTATTCTTATACAGGTTCCAGAAGCAAGAGATTCCAGAAACGTAAGAGAGAATATTGTTACTGCTGTCGTTGTTATGTTGTAACATAAAGGCAAGACCAACGTAAGAAGTGGCCCACGATTATATCGACGCAATAAAGCGGAAACGTAAGCCGCACCCATGTCAATTTTTTTAATTGCAGATTCGGAATCAGAAAACAATTCTGCGACGAATAGTCCGACTCCCGTGGCTCTACGCCCAATAGAAAATTTTGTATAGCGTTTAAATTAACCCTATTTTTTTGAGGGACCACTAAACATTTGCTGTAAATAGCATAAAAAAATGTTTTATTTTTTTATCTTAATAATTTTAATTTAATATTAAGACATACTGTTAGAAAATAAGGAATAAGGGTGTAAGAAAATAAAGCTATTTTTTTATTACTTTCCAGGTGGTATAATGTTTATCTGTGGCATCGCAACAGTGGGAGCAGCCTTCGTCCCCGAGGGTATCGCGGCAACAGTGCTGCTCATCATCTGCCTTTGCTCAGGCTGTGCTGCCTCGATACTGGCGGCTATTGCCGTTGATGTGTTCCCTACACAACTGAGGTTAATAAATAAAATAAAAATAGGCATCCGAGTCAGACCAGACACCGACCAAAAAATAAAGAAAAAAAGAAAAAGCCAACGTCACGCGGTGTTCCCAGGCGGTCACCCATCCAAGTACTGACCGCGCCCGATGTTGCTTAACTTCGGTGATCGGACGAGAACCGGTGTATTCAACGTAGTATGGACGTTGGCGACTGTCTTGTTTAAATTATCAATCAGTACCTATGCACAAGGAGTGACGTCATTAGACCCAACTAGCAAGAACGTCGTATAATTCCAGTCGTATATGACTCCATGTTATAAAACGGTTATATATCGGTATTTAGTTAACTATTACGTTAAATAGACGTTCATCTTACGATGTTTCAGTCACCTGACTTAGTTGAGTAAACGTTTTCAGGACTAACTTATATGACGTCGTATAATGGAAGCAGTGTATATGTTCAGTAAACGTTTTCAGGACTAACTTATACGACGTCGTATAATAGTGTCAGTGCATATGTTCAGTAAACGTTTTCAGGACTAACTTAAACGACGTCGTACAATGGTGTCAGTGCATATGTTGAGTAAACGTTTTCAGGACTAACTTATACGACGTCATATAATGGTGTCAGCCGTATAGCTTTTATATAATTAAAACACCGCTTAAAAGTTTGTGCAGGACCTTTATATATTACAAAACTGTTTTAGTCGTATGGAAGACTAATTAAGACTTGTATGAGACTAAAATGTTGAATTTCAACGGTAGTACATAACTTTAAGTAGACTTTTAAATCATCTATAGGTCAAACCCACACTTTAATTAAACCATTTTGTGATTCACTTAAAAAGTAAGTAATCATGAGAGAAATCTAAAGTCAACTGAAAATGGCCGGGGCGTCATGGTCTCAAGGAAAAGTATATGCAACCTTTTTGTTATATTAGTGTATTATAGAGGTCGCCATATAACTTAGACAAGGTGGTTGGAGCTTTATTATGAAAACATATTTTCTTTGTTAGTCTTTGTACTTTTATTTAACTTTTATGTAACGTTCAACGAACATTGGCTGACTTCTATATAACTACTAAACGATATTAATGTCGTGTAATTTGGGCCCTTTTCGCGTTTTATAGACGTTTATATGTACGTTTTTGCGACCAATCTTAAAAACGTAACTGAAAATGTAAAACGTTAACTTGACTATTATAAAACATTAATTTGTTAGTTGGGGAGTGACGACGTTTTTCAACAATAAGCAGATGATTGGAATTTTGCCGTTTTAAGCAACCATTTCTTCTGTCTCGCTACTCTTTATATTAAGAATATGCATTAAGTACCTACCTGAAAATCGCATTTTTCAAGCATCATAATGTGCCTAGCCTTTTCCCAACTATGTTGGGGTTGGCTTCTAGTCGTACCGGATGCATCAGCTGAATATAGTATTTTCTTAGATAATAAATAGTATAAGAGTATTTTACATGGAGCCACTGCCAATCTGACATCCACAACCCAGGTACTGGGTAGCACAATACCCCTTGGCACAGCCTTTGTAAGACTGGTTGTCAGACTTTTAGCTTCAGACTATCCGTAACAACTGTCAAAGATCTACGACTGACAGCCTGAACCAACTAACGTGCTTTCCGAGGCACCGAGGACTCTCGGTATGTAATGAATGGTTACCCATCCACGGACCGACCTCGGCAAGCGTTGCTTAATCTTGACGATCGACCCATATGGCCGTTATTATATTTTAGCGAGCCAAGAGCCCCTCTATCCTTAACAAGATAGTTAGTCCTTTCTTATAGCACAATAATGGCTTACTAGCTGCGCCCCTCGGTTTCAACCGCATAGCCTGGGATAAAAAGTAGCCTGAAGCTCATACATACCAAATTTCATCCAAATCTGTACAGCCGTTTGATCATGAAGAAGTAACAAACATACAAACACACACTCACAAACTTTTGACTTTATAAGTGTGATAAATATTGTGATAAGTGTGATCTGGAAGATCTGTTTTGTTTACGCATACCTTCCCAACTGTTACTAAATCACATAATTCCATTTATTTCAGGGCTATGGCAATGTGTGTGATGTACATGGTGGGGCGTACTGGTGCTGCCGTCGGCTCCAACTTCCTCGGAGCCACCCTGGACCTGCACTGCCATGAGGCTTTCACTGTCTTCGGAGTTTTTACTGCAGGTGACAGATGCTTGTTTCATTTATAGATTTTAAACGCCTCTTACTGTACTGCACCTACGGGATTTTTAGACTCAGGAACGTATCTATGACAATTAACTCACAGATTTTTTTTTCTTTTTGGAAAGTACCTTTCAAGGATGCGTAAGCCAGGTAAGTAGCTACACACTTAACCTCAAAAAGATGCTGGTATAATGTTACCAGCTAAACCCGATTTCAGGCCAAACTAGTTTATCCTAGACCAAACCAGTTATTTATTATTATTTTATTTTTATTATTATTCTATTTCTTTACTGTTTCAGGGTCAACAATCCTGATGGCGTTCTGGCCAAATCCTCAGCAGGTTCGAGAAGAATTGGAAGAAAAAGGCTTCACCTACTAAATTCTATGTGGTCATAGAATACTCAAACAATATACAAATTGTTCCAAAAAGAGACTGATAGAAGACAGTTTATGCATTTGTAATATTTTATGAGGCATTTAGATTATTTTATTATTGTATTAAATTAATTGATTAAAAAATGCTAGTAAAAGGTTTTTCATTTATCATAATTGAGAACAGCGCCATCTACTAAAATATTAATAAACTAAGAATACCTACAAACTTTACAATGTGGCGTTACTGTTGCAGGGTGCAACTTTCCAAAATACACAACAGATGTCGCCACCCTTAAGGTTGATGCGCAAGGTAGCTCGCGTTTTTCTTTTTTTTGCAGGTCAGTGTCAGGTTAGTTGATCAAAATATGACGCGAATATATTGAACATAATTTATAATAAAAGAATCATCTATCTCTGTAAGATAGATTTGTTTTTAAAATGTCATGATTTCCGAAATTTTAGAAATGCAAAAAAACGTAAGAAAAGGATATCATTCACCGTCCATAGGTACATTTTTGGGCTAAATGTGATAAGCCAAACAAAAAACAAAAGCAATTTTCCGAAAGAATACGTTTTCGCTTGGGTGCCAGTGGTTCATCAGTGATTAATGCAAGAATATTGTCATAGAATTAACTCATGGCCGCAAATTGTAAAATTGGAAATAAAGTTATTATTATTTATTTATTTTATTTATTGCTGTTTTTTTTTTGTGCGGCTTGTGGTTAAGTAATAACAGCCGCACGGGTGGATAGATCAGGTTAAGCAATGCTTGCTGTGGTTGGTCCGTGGATGGGTGACCATCTTTACATACTATGACCTCTCCGTGCCTCGGAAAACACGTTAAGCCGTTGGTCCCGACTGTCATTCGTGGATCTTTGACAGTGGTTGCAGCCCGAAAGTCTGACAACAACCACACTCATAGGTACCAAGGGTTATCGTATTACCCAGTAACTGGGTTGTGGAGGTCAGATAGGCAGTCGCTCCATGTAAAATACTGGTATTCAGCTGCATTTGGTTAGACTGGAAGCCGACCCCAACATAGTTGGGAAAAGGCTAGGCAGATGATGCTGTTTTTCTTTTATTTTTTTACTATGATTCTTTTAACTAATACACACCTACCTACTGTTATCTGTATTTTTCAAACTAGACTTAACAGCGCAGGGAATGGCCCGACCATGGGGATGGGGATGGGGAGGGGATGGAGATAGAGATTTGGTCCCATGTTAAAAAGTGAAGACAATAATACCTAATTATGTTCTAACAGAATATAACTTTTTTTTGTTTGGCCTGACATTCATATATTATAGCCCAAAAAACTTTTTTACAAAAAATACAACCGACTTCCAAAAACAACACTACAAAGTCAAAAATAACTTTAATTTCGGAAGTCGGTGTCTAGTTAAATGTGTTTTCGTTTTTTGCCACCGACTTTCGAAATTAAAGTTATTTTTCACTTTGTAGTGTTGTTTTTGGAAGTCGGTTGTCTATTTTGTAAAAAAGGTTTTTATTTTTCACTTTTTAGTCGTGTACGTACCCCACACAAATTCTAAAACCACTATCTGCAAAACAAACTAGAACATCATCCATATAAAAGTAGGGAAAAAATACGTATTATTGAAGCTAACTCAAAAACTACCAAAGCAAAGTTAATCAATTTTATATGGGACCAACTGTGATGTATACCCTCTCGAATAAAACAAAAAAAATCCAAATCGGTCCAGCCATCTTCGAATAATCGGGGAACATACATAAAAAAAAAAAAAAAAAAAGGTTCCGACAAATTGAGAACCTCCTCCTTTTTGAAGTCGGTTAAAAATGAAAGAACTCCTTTAAATTTCGAGGGCTACTAATGCGCATCGCCTAAAAATAAAATTATTTTCAAGTTTCTGTGCCAGTCCCCAGACAGTCAAGTGGTCAACAGGGTCTACATGGTCAACATAGGTCAGTTATGAAACCGTGATTAACCGCTTCAGCCATCATGGCCAGGGAAGTTAAGGACCACTCGATCCGCATACTCTCAGACAGTATGGCTGTTCTGCAAGCACTAAGAAGTCACACAGTGGACTCTGGGCTAATATACGAGTGCCTAGTTCCTAGTTAGAAGGTATGGTTTCCGCACTTAGTCCTTCATGTGGACCATTGTGCGTGGGCCATAGCGGCCTTCGGGGGGGAGTGGGGGGTTATTCCAACCAGCCCACCTCATTCCAGAAGTCGATCAAGTCTCCAAGTCTGTTCAAAACATCTGCGAAAGATCTGGGTGTTCCAAGAGTTTCTGTTCTAATCTGGGTGACGCCTGTGCAATCAAAAAGCACATGCGTTACGGTTTCTTCAGCCTCCAGGCAGGCCCTGCACAGAGGACTGTCCGTTATTCCCATTGTGTGGAAGTGTTTGTTTAGTGAGCAGTGTCCTGTGATAGTTCCCGTCACCAGGCGCAAACTATGCCTGTCCAGGCGTAACAGACGTCTGGTTAGCTTGCCATCTATGGATGGCATGGCCTCATATATACGAGTGCCACCAGCGTCTCAACCAGGAGGGTAGACTCAATAATATAATCGTTCAATGGATCAAAGGACACAGCGGTTCGCTAGGCAACGATGCAGCCGACGAACTTGCCAGAAGGGGGTCAACCATGGCACCAGTGGGACCAGAACCCATAGTGCCGCTCCCCTTCGGGTACTTGCGTGCTCTGGTAAGGAAGCGTACCAGGGACTATCATCACAAACTATGGTCGGACAAAGGTGAGTGTAGACAGGCTAAGGAAGCACTCCCTACAATTGATGGCCGCCTCACGAAACAGGTTCTCCGACTAACTAAACAACAGCTGCGTACAGTTACAGCTGCTATAACTGGCCATGGGTCATTTAATAAACATCTCTTTGTCATAGGAGTCACAGACAGTCCGCTGTGCAGGGCCTTCATGGAGGACGACGAGACAGCAGCTCATGTGCTCCTAAACTGCCTGGTGGTCGCCGCATATAGGGCAAAGTACTTAGGTAACCCAGGTACCCTCCGGGAGGTTGTCAGTAATATTAAGGCGCTGCTGGCCTTCTTTGAGGAGCTGGGGTGGATCGAATAATCGATTTTCCCACCCATACGCAAAATACGCGCATTGTCGTGGAGTTGCGGATACCAGCCCGTATTACCTATTACCTATTAAAACCGTGATTATAGGCAGAACAAGCATTTTCAACGAGCAACCAACTTTTTTGGTTGCCTTTCAACTTGGCGAGATGGCCATCAGATCTATATTTTTTTTTTATCTACTTCAAAATAATTACTAACGGTACGACTAGATTATGAGCATCAAATCAAAGGGTGACAAAAGGGCGAAGTGACAAATGTAGTGTCATTATTTATCGATTTAGATAATGTTTATCCGTTAGTCGTTCATCACAATCGTCGCCTGCGCAACCCGTTGACACGTTTTTGTCACCCCTTGTTAAGGGTTGACATAAAAAAAATGGAGCATTCCTCCTTGGCGCCGCGGCCTGCGAAATAAGCGTGCCTGTATAATCATACGGAAAGGGATAAACTTCTCACATTCTATATATTGTAATTGCGATATCAGCCACATAAAATTCTTCTACATGGCAAAGGCGGCGAACTATTGGATTTATGAATATATTCATCATTACAACCGAAAGGAGGAACTCGTGTCTAAGTAATAACAGCCGTACGGGTCGATCCATCAGGTTAAGCTACGCTTGCCGAGGTTGGTCTGTGGATGGGTGACCATCTTTACATACTGAGTCTCCTCCGTGCCTCGGAAAGCACGTTAAGCCATTGGTCCCGGCAGTCGTTCGTGGATCTTTGACAGTCATTACGGGTCGTCAGAAGCCCGAAAGTCTGCCAACCAGTCTTACCAAGGGGTATTACCAAGGGGTAGGCGTATTACCCAGCTACTGGGTTGTAGAGGTCCATAGATAGGGGATAGGGAGTCGCTCCATGTAAAATACTGGTATTCAGCTGAATCCAGTTAGAGTGAAAGCAGACCCCAACAGAGTTGGGAAAAGGCTAGGCAGATTGATTCATCATTTCAGCAGAACGACGTCCACTACCGGGGGCTTACTATGAGCTCTTATAGCAGAGCAGAAGTTGAACGGTTCCAGTGTGAGAGAGAGACGGATCTATATACGACCTTTAGCACCATCCTTTATTCTTAACGGATCCATGATGTTTTTTCACATCATAGTACGGCCCTTGGACATAGGCCTCCCCCAAGCACTACCATTTGACCGTTTCTGTGCTTCCTGCATCCAGCGGATTCCTGCGGCCATCACCAGGTCATCGGTCCACCTTGTGGGAGGCCTTCCAACGCTACGTCTTTTTATATACTAGCTTTCGCCAGTGACTTCACCCGCGTGCATGTCAGAAATATCCCACGGAAACGTACTACCAGGATGTGAAGTATCCTATGCCCTAATCCAGCCCATGGTCTTCCAGTGTGCCAAACTTCATCCTAATCCGTTCAGCCGTTTTAGCGTGAAAGCGTAACAAACAAACTAGTAAATAAACTAACTCAGTTTCGCATTTATAATCATTAGTTAGGATTACGGTATCCATAATCTTACATGAACAATCGATGTTGTTGGCGAAGTCCATGCGTACCTATAAGGTTTTTGAGGTCGTGCCAATTATATTTGCACCATACAACCTGATACCTAAGTTGATTGATGAACTAGGAAGTCGGTAGAAAATGGTGTGATGATTTTAATTTTGATAACACAAAAAAATTGTCACTAAATAGTCGTAATTTGCCGCCAAATATCAGAATTTATCGGTCAAAGATTTTATCGTAAACTCATCGATGTAGCTCTTAGATTAGACTATACTTAAAAATTTAACTCATTATATCTTCTAAACTAAGATCCGACTAGATCTGTGACTTGGCTAAAACTTGCGACTAATTAGCGACTAAATCTGGGAAAACAGATCTTCGCTAGGTGGCCTAGTTTTTGAGATATAAATGATGTGGCCAAGCTGGGGAGGTGCTCTCCAGATCGGCCACCAATGAACCCTTATAACTTTTGAACCAGTGACCGACAAATCCTGATATTTGGCGGCAAATTTCGACTAATTAGCGACAAATTATTCATGTTTGAATTTGTCGCTGATTGTCAGCGTTCATGTTATTGACTGAAAAAACCTATAACAGACTAAAAACTAAGTATCATTGACTAGGTGAGTATGAATCTTAAAAAAAATCTTGGTGCTAATCCTCCATTTGTCGCTATCACCCAAATTCCTCACTCCTCCAATGCAAATCCGTTCAGTCCAATCTTCTCACAACAAACCGTGTCGGCTTGCTATTTCCACAAAAAAACTCTCATCCAATCATCCGAATCCGTCTCGTATCCCCAAAAAATGTTTTGATAGAGTATTTTATGACAAAATAATAGCCGAAGTATCACTGTGAGAAAAAAAAATGGACGAATTATTGTCTAAAAAGTTCGGATCTCAGGTAGAGCGTTGAAATCCCCGTAATGTTTCTACAGGGGTCGGAATTTCGCCCCAAACTTTGATGAGGTTCGGAGTTGCTATTAAGTGTCTGCTAAAGATTTTTGCTTGCAAAGATCTAGAATTTCTACAAAAATAAAATAGAATAGGTACCTATAGCTATTAAATTATTACAATTCTGAAAAGTTTAAATAAATTTTCGCTTAACTTAGACCCCTTATTAAATTATTTTGGCGGCTTATCATCTAACCCAGCTTCATAAAGGCATCATGATTGTGAAGTTATGATACATTGAAATTTCGTGTGTAGGTACATGGTAGGTACTTACCTACGTAGTTCTTTGTTACGTCTTCTTTTCAAACTAAAAGTTATTAGCGCCGTGTCAGAGTTTTTACGCCGCTCATGGACTTGGCTTCACATGCCATCGAGAAATATCACTAATACTACTATTATCACTATGCTTTCTCTGAAGAGTGTGTATAGGAACATTTCACTGTATCATCTTACTTTTCTTCCTTCCTTTTAATCCAAAATTCTAATAAGAATCTCTATCATCCCAACTATAAGTACCCAAAAATATTCATCATAATCAGCCTATATTGTTCCCACTGCTGGGACACCGGCCTCCTCTCGGTAAGAGGGAGCGGGCTGTAATCCACCACGCGGGCCCAGTGCGGGTTGGTAGATGTCACATGTCTTCGAATTTTTGGTTCTAGCAGGACATGCTGGATTCCTCACGATGTTTTCCTTCATCGTTTTGAGAGCACTGGTGATGAAATAATTTGTTCAGTTGTTAAGTTATATAGTAATAAGTAATATATATAGTAATAAGTTAGTTAGTTATATAGTAATAAGATGTAATGCGCCTGTCTAGGTTCGAACCTACGACCCTACCCTACCCGACCCGACCCGACCCTACTCGTAAGTCGTAGCAGTTACCACTGGGCCATCACTCTGCTCCCAAACCCAAAAATACTAATAAGTGTCAATAACGAATAGTACTCGTAAAACATAATTTTATTTGACCTACCATAGCTATTTGAACCCCACAAAACTTCCCGTAAGCCACGCATATGCTACTAACGGTTGTCCGTCGGTCGCTAATTAAAATTGTTGAACATACACCAGGGGTGATGTACACCCCTGTGACTTACTATTGACCCTGAATTTACCCCTCTTTGTTCAATTATAATGTGTTTGACTTTTGCTTACGACTTTGCATGGCTCTGTTTATAGTTTTTGTATATAATTGAGGTTCTGCTATTTATTTATTGGATCGCAACAGAGGCTACACAATTGCATGCTTGTTAATACAGATACGGACAAGACAAATGTGCGCCTCCAATTATAGGCGACCACATCATTCACTTAATAACTAGGTAAGTACAAGAAGTTTGATAAGAAAGGAATCATTAAAATTAATCAAAATACAATAAATAAAAATCATAGAAAGCGAATCAAAATTAAGATCAAAACAATAACGGTACAAAATAATACAAACTAATTTTAAACAAATTCAAATTAAATTAAATTTATTCAAATAAAATCAAATAATAATAATACGTTGACGTCGTGGTGGGGCTTGCGCGCTCCGAACTCTGGGTCTGTGCCGATGGAGTTTACTTTGCCGAAACAGGTCTAGGGTGAAGAGCCAGACCAAGAGAGATACGTGATCCCGCAGGGCAGCTTGTGGCGAGCTGTTGGGCAGTAGCGACCCCACGGACCCTATTTCCCGGGAGAAGTCTTGTTCTTCACCTCTGGCTTGCCTTTATTGACCGGCTGGAGTGAACACTGACGGGAACAGAGCTCCCACCTCATTCTTGCCTTTATTGGCCGGCTTGAGTGAAGATTCGCAAGAGCAAACGTGCTCGGAGGAAGGAAGTATTCTAGTAAGTGCTTGTAGGGATCTTGACCATCTTCCGGGCTCTGGGATTGTTCTGAGAGCCGTGGAATACCTCTCCACTCCTCAAGCACCTCAGGACATGTTGCCCCTTGTCGCTACGTTACTATGTGCTAGCGACCGTTTCCGGGGGCCCATTATTGAGTGTGCAAGTCACCCCCTGCCAATTTATCTGTGTATATTATATAACATTGGTCAGGCAGGGGACATAGTTCTTCCATAGTTCAAGGTACCCAATCCATGTAGCCACCCAAACCCATAGACCCAATGTGTTTTGTTTCCATGTTCTGCAATAGTTCTGCACCAACCGGGGGTTGTCCTTGGGTGCAATTGCATAGTGCATACAGGGATAATCGTCGGCTGGTGCCTTCTTTTCATTTAAAATTGTCTAAGAGGCTTCTGCGAGTTGGCTTCGGCTCCTCGTACGCCTTCCAAAGGTCCGGGACCCCAGGGTCCCGAGATATGTCAAATCAATACTATTCATAAAATAATAATAATAGAAGTCAACAAAAAAAGAAATACAAAATATTATGACTTGGATACTAAGACTTTTATGAGGAGGAGCTCGTGGCTAAGTAATAACAGCCGCACGGGTCGATCCATCAGGTTAAGCTACGCTTGCCGGGGTTGGTCCGTGGATGGGTGACCATCTTTACATACCGAGACTCCTCCGTGCCTCGGAAAGTACGTTAAGCCGTTGGTCCCGGCTGTCATTCGTGGATCTTTGACAGTCGTTACGGGTCGTCAGAAGCCCGAAAGTCTGACAATCAATCTTACCAAGGGGTATCGTATTACCCAGTTAATGGTTGTGGAGGTCAGATAGGCAGTCGCTCCATGTAAAATAATGGTATTCAGCTGCATCCGGTTAGACTGGAAGCCAACCCCAACATAGTTGGGAAAAGGCTAGGCAGATTGATTGGATACTAAGACTTTTACATCTTTTTTAAACTTTGGTAATTTGCATGTAATATCTGGTAATTGCTATGAATGGAAAATGTTTTCTTTTCAAGTTTCTGAGAAATCCCTAAGTGATTTTTTAAGTTATTCTTGGGCATTGTTTACTGCAATGAAAATCAATGTAAGAAAGCATGGTGTGAGATGCACTGTTCTTTAACCCGTACGAAAGGTCCACGTGTAGGAAATAAAACTGAATTGAAATAGTTTATTGTACAATACTAGCTGTTCGTAAAAAATCTGTCATACAAACCTTGGCCTGACAATTACAAACAGAACAAAAAAAGAATTAGCCAAATAGGTGCGCGTACACACATACGGCGATTGATTTTTAACCGACTTCAAAAAGGAGGAGGTTCTCAATTCGTCGGAACCTTTTTTTTATTTTTTTTTTATGTATGTTCCCCGATTACTCGAAGATGGCTAGACCGATTTGGATTTTTTTTGTTTTATTCGAGAGGGTATACATCACAGTTGGTCCCATATAAAATTGATTAACTTTGCTTTGGTAGTTTTTGAGTTAGCTTCAATAATACGTATTTATTCCCCACTTTTATATGGATGATGTTCTAGTTTGTTTTGCAGGTAGTGGTATTAGAATTTGTGTGGGGTAGGTACCACAACTAAAAAGTGAAAAATAAAAACTTTTTTTCAAAAAAATACAACCGACTTCCAAAAACAACACTACAAAGTGAAAAATAACTTTAATTTCGGAAGTCGGTGGCAAAAACGAAAATACATTTAACTAGACACCGACTTCCGAAATTAAAGTTATTTTTCATTTTGTAATGTTGTTTTTGGAAGTCGGTTGTATTTTTTTGAAAAAAAGTTTTATATTTATATACTGAGATAAATTAAATTATCTATTCAGTCTCAGTCAGTAGTTGGTGTTCAGCCAATCAGGATATCAAAGCCTATCCGTAGTAACTGTCCCAAAACTTCCAGCAATGTCTAAGTTTCCCTGTACCCAGACTCCCTAATCATAACACAATTAAAATAAAAGTCCTAACAGAAAAGGTAAACAATAACCATTCTGCCAGCTCCCAACAAATCGTTTGGTGGTTGATATTGGTTACAAAAACCCGTGGATAGCACGTGCACGCTCAGGTGGGCGACACGTGGTAACCGACGCGCCATATGTCACTGGTTCGACTCCCAGTTGGTCAGTTTACGGGTTTCTGGAAAAATTGAGTCTGTTTGTTGATTGGTTGATACCCGTAGGTGAGGAAGAGCAAGTGTTTGTTGAAGTGGAAAGCTACAGTGTACCTACATTTTTTTTGGAACAAGCGCTGAAGATTTCCAATCAATCTGCCTAGCCTTTCCCCAAATATGTTGGGGTCGGCTTCCAGTCTAACTGGATGCAGCTGAATACCAGTATTTTACATGGAGCGACTGCCTATCTGACCTCCACAACCCAGTGACTGTGTAATACGATACCCCTTGGTAAGACTGGTTGTAAGACATTCGGGCTTCTGACGACCCGTAACGACTGTCAAAGATCCACACCTATAAATAAAATAAATAAATAAATAATAAGTTTATTGTACAAAGAGATACACTAATGACAGCCGGGACCAACGGCTTAACGTGCTTTCCGAGGCACGGAGGAGTCTCGGTATCTAAAGATGGTCACCCATCCACGGACCGACCCCGGCAAGCGCAGCTTAACCTGATGGATTGACCCGTGCGGCTGTTATTACTTAGAACAGCTGTTCTAAGTAATAACAGCCGCACAGCAGCGCGCAGCGTGGGCGAGGAGCTCCTCGCTCAAGATTTCTATAGATCAAAATGTCCTCTCAAATCCTTAATTGGGAGTGTTGTGTTCAGAGGCCTTAGTGCGAGTTTTTATACTTAATCGATCGCGTTTACGTTAACCTTACGTCAATTTGTATGGAATAATAAATTGTGTTTCCCATTATAGTCACCAGACGGCGCTTATTCAGTTTCAGTATGGTTTCAGTACAAATTGAAGTTTACTTTAACGTAATCGATTAAGTTTCACAACTCGCACTAAGGTCACAGTTAGGATTGGGAGGCCGTCACCTCCTTCTGGGAAGCAATAATGCTCGCGAAGGAGGAGGCGGAACGCGTACCTACGAACGCGGCCTTAGCCGCCGCAGGAGACGCCCTGGGCGGCAGGAATCCATCGCCGATTCCCGGCCACCGTAGGCGCGGGCTTGCGGACGACGTGTAATGGGCAGCTCGCCGTCCGGCAAGGACCAGGCCCGGGTCGACGGTGCGTTGTGTTCCACGCGCGCCTCAGAGATGTCAGCAGTGACGGCGTCCAATAGGACCAATACCGCCGGGATCGCGGGTATTTCGAAAGAGATACCGTGGCCCTGGCACGGGCAACTGAAGGAACACGGGTGGGTTTTAGTCAGTAAAAGTCTGACACGCCCTCCCGCTCCGCCCAGAGCGGGAGAAGTCATTAAAAAAAAAAGGCCACAGTTAGGATTTTGAACTGCAGTAGATACGGTCCACTGATTAAATACCTACATTCACATCTTCATTTAAGAGGCTACCGACCGTGCAGTGGCGCCCTCATTGTTTGTTTGGTTATTTATTTTATTTAAGAATGAAAATGCAGAAAATAAACCGGAATAATTGTGCTCCACAAGACTATAAGTTACCCGCCAATTACTACTACTACTACTTACAAATAGTAGCTTTATATTGTTAAGTTTTATTATAATCGTTAAAACGGAAATTATCCGTTTTAAAATAAAAGAAATAACCATACAAACGATGAGGGCGCCACTGTGCGGTCGGCACCCTCTTAAAGGTGTTCCATATTTTTGTGTGAGAAATCTTTCACAGGAAAAGTTTTAGTTTGTCAAGTATCCACTGCCTTTTGATGAAGATGTAAATAAATAAGAAATAAAGAATTAGCATTGCCATTCCACATGGCAATGCTGCCCGTCGTCTGGGCACTTTGCCGGATGACCGCGATGTGGACGAGTACTTTGACGCCTGTGTCCTTTTGTTTTTGTATTTATTTGTATAGTTAGTCAGTTATTCGTTTAATTTTGTAATATATAATAATGTGTGAGTGGGATCATATCTAGGTAAAAAAAAAAAAAAAACTATTTAGTCCGTCCGTTAGGTAATAAAAAAATATTAGACACGTAATTTTTGCTTTATCATATTAATAAAAATTTACCTAGATAACACGTATTAATGTTGGGGAGTGAGGCTTACTACGTCACTTTAAAATCTAGCTAGGCATGACGTCATGCCATATTTTAACCGAATGTACCTATCGCCGTAATCTTTTGATTACGTAAAAAGTATAAAAATAAAAAATACGTGTCTACTATTTTTAAATATTAAAAAAATTTCTTTCGAATTTTATCACATAAAACAGTCTTTTTGTTATTTGAAGAAAACAAACTTATTTTTCGCCGCTACAAGCAGAACAGTTACTAGTAAAATTTAGTGGTTAATCTAAAAGTGGAGACAAAGATGAGTAATTAACGTATGAAATCAATCGTGTGGTTGATATCATACGTCCATCGCTACTACGATATTCAATAGTCATTACGCATCTGTTACTAAATTACTGATGGTATCACGATTTACACCAGTAATGTACATCGTATGACGTCACCGGACCGTGACACGTTACTCACATTACCATATCAACGGTATTGGGCTCTGTTGGGGTAGGTATTTATGGTCGTTTTAGCGTAAGGGGTGAGTATGGACCTAGCTAATGTTCGAGTACAAGAAAAAAATCCTTAAGATTTTTAATTGTATATATAGTCTTTGATGGCCAGCTGGGACTTTTTCGTGTCTTTACTACAAAAAGAATAGTAAATTTTACTAAATTACCTTTTCGTTGAAAAACAATCTGAATCCCAAAAATTAAAATAATAATAATAATTTATGAACTTAAAATTAATATAAAATACAATCATCCAAGATCCCAGGGTCGCCAGACGTTACTTATTTTCTGATTGACAAAATATATGGGATAGAGTAGTGTTAATAGTAGGTATGTACTTACTATGAGCGTACGTATAACTGCTAGCTTGAGCCGACGACGGCCTTAACCCCCGCTCCCACGGGCGTAATAAACTCGCGGCGGGATTTTATAGCGCACTGGATTTTCAACTCTCGTTGTTGAGCCGAGCGTTGAGAATCCAACTTAAGAATAACAGAGTACATTCTAGCGCGTCAAAAAAACACTGTTGGATTTTGCACTCTCGGCGCTAAGCTGAGCGTTGAGAATCCAGTGCGCTATTAAACCCCGCCGCGATTTTATTACGCCCGTGCAAACGGGGGTTAACGGTCAGTAGCTCTTTTGTCTTCCATTGTAACAAAATCAAAGTTTGTTTCTTTTTAAATCGCTTTTAGCAGATTCTTATAATTTGTGTATATTTTCTATTTATGTTTAAGCTGTGTACTTATTAAGTGACAAATTCACCATATTAATAGATATACTTATGAGTTCTTATAGGTAATATGTATTATTAGTGAACAAGTCGTTGGAATACCTATACATAAATAAATAAAATAAATACATAAGTATGGGAACATACGTTATATTAGTGAGCAACTATTTAATTAATTTTTAAATCATGTCAATGTTAACAATAAATATTTGATACTAATAAAAAAAAAAAAAACAAATCAAGTCAATCAAGTGTATGATTATTTAAGCTAGACAGGATCTTTAGAATTTCAAAAGGAACCTCTATTTTATCAGCGATTCTCTTACATAAATTCTAAAGATCCTGTCTAGCTTAAATAATCATACACTTGATTGACTTGATTTGTTTTTTTTATTTTTTTTATTAGTATCAAATATTTATTGTTAACATTGACATGATTTAAAAATTCATTGAATAGTTGCTCACCTTAAAATTTTGATGAATGTCGTGCATGCCTATAAGTGATGTATTTACACAGTACTGAAGACTGAATTACCTATTGTTATTTCCATTGAAAATATGTCGTTGGTGTGCCTTGTTCAATAAATAAATTAATACACTTACATTATAAAGTCAAGTACAGACGACACGCCACTACCACCCGTGGGAACCCCGCCACCTGTCCTGCCATCTTCAGCCACTTTCCCATAAGGCACGCTCACCCACCGTGAACTCGCCCTTATTCTAATTGCAGCCTGTTACGGTATCAGCTGGTGGTAAGCTGAGAATGTAGGTTACCTATATTGGCTGTGAAAAAAATTGTCTCGTTGGATGAATGGAATTTTGATTTTTGTGAGAGCATACCTAGCAGGTACCTAATGGTACCTACTTATAACAAGATTCACAAAGAGAATCTACCAATCCGCCTAGCCTTTTTCAACTATGTTGGGGTCGGCTTCCAGTCTAACTGGATGCAGCTGAATACCAGTATTTTACATGGAGCGACTGCCTATCTGACCTCCACAACCCAATTACTGGGTAACACGATAAGTACCCCTTGAAGACCTTCAAGCTTCTGACGACCCGTAACGACTGTCAAAGATCCAAGAATGACAGCCGGGACCAACGGGTTAAGGTGCTTTTCGAGGCACGGAGGGGTCTTGGTATGTAAAGATGGTCGCCCATCCACGGACCGACTGCGGCAAGCGTAGCTTAACCTGATCCATAGACCCGTGCGGCTGTTATTACTTAGCCACAAGCTAGTAATAACAGCCGCACAAGAGAATCTACTTAATAAAATTATTAAATTAACTAGTTTTTGCCCCGCGCCTTCGCCCGCGTGAATGTCGGAAAATATCCCACGGGAACGTACTACCGGGAAATCCTTCCTTATTCCTTGTCTACATCATAAAGGGAACCTCTGTGCAAAATTTCAGTGTTCTGGGTTGAAGGATTTGGGTTGGGCGTTGATGAGTCAATCAGTCAGTCAGTAAGGACTTCTCTTTTTATTTTTAACCGACTTCAAAAAGGAGGAGGTTATCAATTCGTCGGGACCTTTTTTTTTTTATTTTTTTTTTTAATGTATGTTCCCCGATTAAACTCGAAGATGGCTGGACCGATTTAGATTTTTTTGTTTTATTCGAGAGGGTATACATCACAGTTGGTCCCATATAAAATTGATTAACTTTGCTTCGGTAGTTTTTGAGTTAGCTTCAATAATAAGTATTTTTTCCCCACTTTTATATGGACGATGTTCTAGTTTGTTTTGCAGGTAGTGGTATTAGAATATGTGTGGGGTAGGTACACAACTAAAAAGTGAAAAATAAAAACTTTTTTACAAAAAAATACAACCGACTTTACAAAGTGAAAAAAAACTTTAATTTCGGAAGTCGGTGGCAAAAAACGAAAATAGGTACATTTAACTAGACACCGACTTCCGAAATTAAAGTTATTTTTCACTTCGTAGTGTTGTTTTTTGGAAGTCGGTTGTATTTTTTTGTAAAAAAGTTTTTATAGATTAAATAATTTATTAATTCACTGACAGACAACGCACAACCTAAGCCACTGGGGCCGCTGGGAAGCATGAAATTTGGCACAAGAGTTCCTTTATACAGCGAAAATGAGCTCTTGGAAGGATTTTTGAAAATTCATCCCTCAAGGGGTTAATAAGGAATTTGTAAGTTGAATGAGAGCCGAGGTGGCCCAGTGGTAAGGTTTCCAACTTACGAGTTGTAGGTCGTAGGTTCGAATCCAGACAGGCGCTTTACTTTATGCAAATTATTTAATCACCTCGACTCACAAAACGGTGAAGGTAAACATCGTGAGGAAACCTGCATGTCCTAGAATTAATTATTCGAAGACATGTGACATCTACCAACCCGTACTGGGCCCGCGTGGTGGATTACGGCCGTTATCGAGAAGAGGCCTGTGTCCTAGCACCGGGGAGATTATAGGCTGATTATGCTATGGAAGTTTTTCACGATTTTTGCCGATGGGAAACCGAATCACGGCACATGGAAATCTAGTGAAAGTAATGATAAATGACAAGATGTTAAGCCACGATATTCTGTTTTAAACCTCTAGCCTGTGGTTTGATTATCAAAAGTTTTTATTACGGGAGTTCACGAAGAATATTATAATATTTATTTATTTATTCTTCAACAAATTTACATTTGTGTGTGTGTTACGTATGTGTATCAGTCTTTATAAAATATATATTATCTGTGGTATTTCCGGATCCTGTTGTCTTGTCACCGACTCCGATCGCTCGTCATGCAATGGCTGAATACACGATACATAAAATAGTCTGGTCGTCTTATTTATTTATAATATCTGGCCACCCGTCGTAACATGGTGTCAGAAGATACAGAAGAAAAAGAAGTCACAAAAAACCACAAAAGTAAGTGCCGCAAACAGTCAAAAAAAAAAAAAAAAAAAAAAAAAAAATTTCGAGTAAAACGTCGCCGCGTGGTCCAGCCCTAAAATGCCGGAAAATAAAAACGCAAATAATACAAGTTATCCCCTGCCGCCGAGTAATTTCAGCTTAGATATCAACAACTCGAACATGCCATTGGCTTGGAGAAATTTCAACACAAGTCTAGAGATTTACATGATAGCCAACAATTTGGAAGAACAACCAGACAAACGAAAGGTAGCCATTTTACTACAAATCATAGGCCCAGACGCTCTTCAGATATTTTACTCGTTTAACATACAAATTGACAAGATCACCTATAAGGATTTACTCGCCAAATTTGAAGACTACTTCACACCACGTGTCAATATTTCCGTCGAAAGACATAAGCTGTTCAACAGAAAACAAGGTCCAGATGAAGAAATTGAGACATATGCCACGGATCTCAAGAATCTAAGTATCCAATGCAATTTTGAAGGTCTTGCCGATGATATAGTAAAGGACATATTCTCATGGAACTTAAATTCATCTTGCTCGTACATCAGAGAACGTATCCTGATCGAGAAACCATCAACATTTGATGCCGCCGTCAGTCTCGCTAAAACACTAAGAAATACTAGGTTACAGGCTAAAGCTTTATCAAGCCAAGAAGTAAGTGTCGTTGCCAGTCGTCAATCGCATCACAGTCGCCAAACACATCGTAGTCAAGAGAGTCGCAATCAAAAAAGTCACAGTCAAAGAAGTCACAGTCGTCAAAGAAGTCATAGCCGTCAAGAAAGTCAAAGTCATCAGTCTCAAACAAGTCAAAGTCGTCAATCAAGTAAAGCATCGTCCAGTCAAGAACCTCAATCCAAACAGTCAACCAAGAATTGTTCCAGATGTGGTCAAGTTCACCGAACAAAATGTCCAGCCATAGGAGTCATCTGTAACAACTGCCACAAGCCCAATCACTTTGCCAAGTGTTGCCGCAGCAAACATGTGAGATCCATAGAAGAAGAAGAAGAAAGTACGGGTACTGATACTTATTTTCTAAATAGTCTTTTCACTAATGAGATTTCTGTCAGCAAAAAAAACCCTTATCATACAACTTTGTCCATAAATAGTAAGAATGTAGACTTTTTACTTGATACAGGTGCTGACACTAACATTTTATCATTTAACTCTTATAAAAAACTTAATTTGCCATTGAGTAGTTTAAAGAAAAGTAGTCACAAACTATCAACCTTTAGCGGTGAAGTATTACCGACTGTAGGTCAATGCATTCTGTCTGTCACACATAACAACAAACTATACAATGTTAATTTCCACATTATAGATATACCCTGTAGGAATATTATTGGTCGCAACAGTTGTGAGAATTTAAAATTAGTTAAAAGAGTCCATAATGTCCAATTTCATGAGTCACTCAATGTATCACAGCTTGACAAATATAAAGATCTCTTCTCAGGAATAGGTTGTCTTAAAGATTATGAATGTCATTTGTCAATGAAGCCTGATGCTGTACCGTCTATAGATGCCTGTCGTAGAATTCCATTCAGTCTCTTAGAACAATTAAAAGAAGAATTAGCCATGTTAAAAAAAAATCAAATTATAGTCAAAGTCGAGGAACCTACTGAATGGGTAAGCTCAATTGTAATTGCATCAAAGAAAAATGGTAAACTACGCCTGTGCATTGATCCAAGAAAACTTAATAAAGCCATTATGCGTCCTCATTATCAATTTCCAATTATTGATGAAATTAAATCCAGCCTCTCTGGTTCACAATATTTCACTACCCTAGATGCAAACAAAGGTTTTTATATGCTAAAGTTAGATGAAGCTTCCTCAAAACTACACTTCTGGACACATCTTTTGGCCCACCTTGTATTTTCAGTTTCGTTTGGTCCTAGCTAAAATTTTATATTAGGTCGAGCAAAAAGTTTTTATGCAGTTTTGAACCTGGCACATTCACAATTTCATTCAATAGTCTTTTTTTGAATTTCGAACACAGAATTTAAAGAAACAAAAGACAATTTGGAGCCTGTTTGTTGATATCAAACAATCGAATACTAAGAAAACTTGGTTTTATTGGTTTACTTGGATTTAATTCTTGAAAAAGTGATTGATATCTTTGGTTTTGCAACAAACATTACTTATTCTTAACATTAAGGTGAGGTTCTATCAATAATCTATGGATACTTCACCTGAAGTCGCCGCCCAAGCTGTGGCACTTATTCAGGCCGGACACAGCCAAAGAAACGTGAGTGCTCAACTTAATTTAAGTCGATCTGCGGTCCGAAATGTTTATCGGAGGTACCTAGAGACTGGCGGCTTTGTTCGTCGCCAAGGAAGGCCACGATCTCGGGTCACAACTGAAAGGCAGGATCGATTCATCGTGACGACCAGCTTGAGAAATCGTCACCTTACCTCCATTGAGATACAAAACCAACTTCGCGACTTCCACGGAGTATCTGTGAGCGCTCGAACTGTTCGGAGAAGGTTAAAAGAACGCGATATGGTACCACACAAGCCAGCTAATGGCCCCAAACTAACGCGAGCCCACCGAACAGCGCGCCTTCATTTCGCACGCAGTCATTTAAATTGGACACAGCAAGATTGGAGCCGTGTACTCTTTTCTGATGAGTCTAAAATTGTGTTACATGGCAATGATGGAAGGAAGAAGGTCTACCGACGTAAGGGAGAGCGTTTCGCACAATGCTGCTTTGAAGAGAGGGTTGCTTATGGCGGTGGCTCATGGACTGTCTGGGGCGGTATATCCGCGAGCGGCAAAACTCAACTTGAGGTTGTTACAGGACCACGGCTGCCAACATTAAATGCTGAAAGGTACATTCGTGAGTGCTTAGAACCTCACGTGATACCATACGCGGACTATGTGGGCCCAAATTTCCTTTTTATGCATGATAATGCAAGAGCCCATGCGGCCGGCATCGTCAGGGAATATCTTCGGGATGTGAACATCACAGTTATGGACTGGCCAGCCAGAAGCCCAGACATGAACCCCATTGAGCACATGTTGGACCAGCTAAAAAGACGTGTTAAGGCTCGTCAGCCAGTTGCCCAGACGATGCAGGAGTTGAAAACTGCCATAGAAGAGGAATGGGAGATGATCCCTCAAAATTTCATAGAGCGGTTGATAAACTCTATGCCTAATCGTATGAGAGCTGTGGTAGATGCCCATGGAGCAACACGCGTTATTAAATTAAACCTTTATTTGATAAAACATGTCTTTTATTCAAAAATCAATTGCCTTTAACAAGGCGCATATCCGACTTGTTAGGCGTAGCTCCATGTCGTATAGTATTCTGAATTCAAATTTAAAATAATACGATCGAAAAAGATGGTAAAATGTATCAGGTTTAAAACTGCATCAACAGTTTTTGTTCAATCTAGCAATCATATTTCGGTAGGGGCCATCGAAACCTAAACTCTAAGGTGGGCCAATAGATGTGTCCAGAAGTGTATGTACATTCATCACACCTCAAGGTAGATATAGATTCCTAAGACTTCCCTTCGGGATAAATGCAGCCCCAGAACTGTTTCATTCCATCATGACAAATAGATTCAGTGATATTCCAGGAGTCAAAATCATGATGGATGATTTCCTAATTTACGGTCAAACTAAACAAGAACATGATTTTAGGTTAAAACAAGTCTTAGATAGAGCTAGAGAAATAGGAATAAAATTTAATAAAGACAAGTCTAATATATGTAAAAGTGAAGTCAAGTACCTAGGACACATCTTTTCTAAAGATGGTGTGAGAGTTGATGAAAACAAAGTGAAAGCCATTTGCAGTATGCCACCACCAACAAATGTCACAGAATTACAAAGGTTTTTAGGTATGGTTACATACTTAGGCTCATACATAGAGAATTTGTCAGATAAAACTTCTAATTTAAGAACACTTCTGTCTAAAGATAATGAATGGTCTTGGCAAGAGAGACATAATGTAGAATTTAATGAATTAAAGGAATGTATAACAAAAGCCCCTGTCTTGACATATTATGATCAAAATAAACCAATTACACTGTCAGTTGATTCGTCTAAAGATGCCATGGGTGCAGTGATTTGCCATGATAAACACCCCATAGCATATGCTTCAGCTTCATTAAGCTCATGTCAACAGTCATACTCTCAGATTGAGAAAGAGCTGTTAGCAATCCTATTTGGTTGTACAAAGTTTCACCAATATGTCTATGGTCGCCACACTTTAGTTGAAACAGATCACAAACCAATAGTATCGCTGTATAAAAAACCAATTTATAACATTCCACCCCGTCTTCAAAGAATAATGCTAAGATTACAACCATATGACCTGAACGTAACTTACAAACCAGGTAAATATCTTTATGTAGCTGATACTCTGTCTAGAGCAGCTTTACCAGAACAGTCATTACATGATCTAGATTCTGATCTAGATTTACATGTCAATTTAGTCATTAGATCACTGTCAGTTAGTCCAAATAAACTTAAATCTATTCAAGAACAGACTTCCCAAGACAATGAATTGTCACTCTTAAGTAAATATTGCATAACAGGTTGGCCTGAACATAAAAAATTGCTTCCAGACATACTTAGGCCTTATTTTCCTTTAAAAACCGATATACATATAATTAATGGTATTGTCTTCAAAAACAACAGTGTCATTATACCAGTAGCCATGAGAAAAGACATTTTGAAACAGATACATGAAGGTCACCAAGGTATTCATAGTTGCCAAAGATTGGCAAGAAATCTAGTATACTGGCCCAATATGTACTCTGATATAGAAAAATATGTTAATAATTGTCATAACTGTCTCACTAACAGACGCAGCAATTCCAAAGAGTCACTACAGCCCCATGAGGTAAAACCAATCCCTTGGAATAAAGTCGGAGTTGATCTATTTGATTTCAATTCAAACAAGTATGTCATAGTCGTAGATTATTTTTCCCAATATGTCGAGCTTGTAAAGCTAGCAGGTGGTTCTACTGGTAAAAATGGTCATTAGTCACCTAAAGTCTATATTTTCCAGACATGGAATACCCAACATTCTAATTTCAGACAATGGTCCCCCATTTAACTCAAAAGAGTTTAATCATTTTGCTTTAGATTGGCAAATACAACATATTACATCAAGTCCCTATTATCCACGGTCTAATGGTCTTGTAGAAAGAACCATAGCCACGGTTAAAAACATATTAAAGAAATGTCTTACTGATAATACAGACCCTCATCTAGGATTATTACAGTATAGGAATACACCTAAAGAAAATATGTATTCGCCTGCCCAATTACTAATGTCCAGGACACTCAGAACTAAACTTCCAGTCTTAGAACAAACTCTGAAACCTAAAATACCTAACTACAGGTCTCTAACAAATAAAACTCAAATAAAAGTGAACAAATCACAGATTTATTATAATAAACATACCAAACCGTTGTCTTCCCTAAACATTGGTGATAAAATTTACTTCCAGAAACAGCCAGACAGTATTTGGACACCTGGTACTGTGTCAGACATAGGTCCACAGCCTAGATCATATACTATTGTCTCCCCGGAAGGTACTTTTCGCCGTAATCGCCAACATATCCTACAGCCAAAACATTCACCAACTGAGTCCGCTCCTAGTAGAAGAAGTTCACTTCAATCCCCATCAGTTCCACTTGACACTGATCCACCGTCGCCTTCCAATATACTGCCGTCGTCATCTCCATCTAATTATCAATCTCCTTGTACAAGTAATCCTGTCCAAGAATCTGAAACAAAAACAAACACATCACATACACCAAATAAACAAACTCAACACACAACTTATTCTTCATTCGGTAGAGCAATAATAAAGCCCCGAAGATTTTGAAAATTGGTCTAGATTAAGTTCTTAATTTGTACTTAGTTTTAATTTAATATACTAAATGTATTGTTTGTTGTACAAGCATTGTCAAACCTAATTTTGTTTTGTTAGTAGCTGTCAAAACTTAGCTAAGTCAATTTGATAGACGTCACTGTCAGAACTGTCGCAATGTAAATGTCAGTCAAGTCAACTTGTCACTTCTTAGAGATGTTCCGTTCCACTTAGTCTACTAGTATATAAGAATTTTGTTAATGTTAAAAAAAAAAAAAAAAAAAAAAAGAGTATACTTACGTACCATGTTCCACGTAATGATTCCATTTTCTTTTCTTAATAAGGGAGATGTTACGTATGTGTATCAGTCTTTATAAAATATATATTATCTGTGGTATTTCCGGATCCTGTTGTCTTGTCACCGACTCCGATCGCTCGTCATGCAATGGCTGGATACACGATACATAAAATAGTCTGGTCGTCTTATTTATTTATAATATCTGGCCACCCGTCGTAACATCGAACAGTTTTAACATGCCTACACGAATTACACGAAGTGGTATTAACAATAAATGTAACACTAAAATTAAACAATTATCACAAAGCCAGGAAAAAGCAAAACATACAAACACTACATTCCACATTGGTCACAACATTATTATTCTTAATATATTATTAACCCGTCGCGCGCCAATTAGCAGACACAATTGAAATTCTATTGTTATCTGTACACATGGTGTACAATCGACATTTTAAGAGTTAATTATAATAATTCAACAATAATTCGACTGAAATATTGTCAAAACCACGCTGAGCAAATTGTAATGGATAGGCTAGCAGAACAACGAGCTAGTAAAAATTTTGGTGATTTTTGGAAGTCCACTTGTAATTTGGATGCGAAACCTGGCCTCGCTGCGTGTGTGGAAGGGATAAGCGATAAGAGGGGAATTGCTAATATGTTCAAGGACCATTTTAAAGTTCAGTCCCCTCTCGGTCCCTCAATCTCGGTGAATGATTGTGAGCCCATCCGTCTTGGAGAGAAACCTCTGATACGTTTCTCAGCTAAGCAAGTATGTGCAATCATTAACAACATGAAACGAGGCAAATCTCCAGGGCATGATGGGCTCAGCATTGAGCACCTGAGGCACGCGGGTGTCCATTTGCCGCGAGTCTTGTCTATGTTTTTCACAATGTGTATTAGTCACGCGTACCTTCCTGCTAATCTAATGAAGACTATCGTGGTTCCCATTGTGAAGAACAGGACAGGTGACATCTCGGACAGGGCTAACTATCGTCCCATTTCTCTTGCGACTATAATAGCCAAAGTCTTGGACGGTATGCTTGATTCTTGCTTGGGAAGTTACATTAATCTTCATGATGCACAGTTCGGGTTTCGCCCCGGACTATCAACTGAAAGTGCTATTTTAAGTCTCAAGCATACCGTTCAATATTATAAAGATCGCGGTACGCCGGTGTACGCCTGTTTCCTTGATCTCTCCAAGGCGTTCGATCATGTTTCATATGATGTGCTCTGGAGGAAGATGGGAGACAGGGGTATACCGGCGGAAATATGCGGGCTCTTCCAGTACTGGTATGGTAACCAAGTCAATCAGGTGAAATGGGATGATACAGTGTCTGAACCGTATAGGTTGGAGTGCGGGGTGAGACAGGGTGGTCTGACCTCTCCCAGGCTCTTCAACCTGTACGTGGATGACCTGATAGTTGCACTCAGCAGCATGCGTGTCGGATGCAGTGTTGATGGGGTTAGAATTAACAACATCAGCTATGCAGATGATATGGTGCTGCTGGGTCCGTCGGCGGGAGCAATTGGAGAGATGCTTGAAACGTGTGAGACCTACGCTGCCGCACATGGTTTAAAGTATAATGTGAAGAAATGTGAATACATGGTCTTTGAGGTCAGCGGCAAATGCCGTGGAGAAGGACCCGAGCTGGTTATGAACGGCTCACCAATTAATAGGGTGTCAACTTTTAAATACCTTGGTCACTGTCTTGCCGCTGACCTCAAGGACGATGTGGACATTGAGAGGGAGCGCAGGGCTCTAGCGGTCCGGAGCAATATGTTGGCCCGTAGATTTGCGCGGTGTACAGAACAAGTTAAAGTAACGCTTTTTAAGGCTTATTGCCAAAGTCTGTACACGGGCAGTCTATGGGTCAATTGCACTAAGAGATCGTTGGATGTCCTGCGCGTCCAATATAATAATGCTTTCAGGATGTTGTTGAGGCTGCCTCGTTACTGTAGTGCGTCGGCCATGTTTGCGCAAGCCCGCACCGACGGCTTCCATGCACTTATACGCAAGAAAACAGCGTCGCTACTGAGGACAGTGAGGGGCAGTCGGAACAGCATCCTGAAAACTGTAGCCGAGAGCATCGGCTCTCCGATTGTGCAGCAGTTTGTGAGGAGGCTGATTTTTACTAACACTAGGCAATAAGTTATTTTTGTATGTTACTAACACTATATGGATATTGTGTGTCCGAAATAAAATTATTCTATTCTATTCTATTCTAATAATAATATTAATTCAATAATTTGCTTAACGAGCATTTCTTTCGAGGTTTTTGGCACTCGTTTTCCATTTAGGGTAGGTACTACATATTTATCAGGTCAGGCTTAGACAAAATCCCTTTTCTGTAAGCGTTAACGCCAACTGAAAGATCAAATTGTATGGAGTTGACAGCAGCAGTCACGTAACATATCTGAAGCTAATGTCAACTCCATACAAGTTGATCTTTCCGTTGGCGTTAATTCTTACAGAAAACGGATTTTGTCTAGGCCCCCCGGTGGGTTAGGTTTTTTTATACTTTTTTATTTGTCTTTTTTTCTGTTTATTTTTTTTTTTATGAGTCGAACCACTAAGGTTTTCTTTCAAGCAGCAGCGTCCTCTTTCCTTTGCGTTTATCATTATATTGGATCTATAATTACTTTGGATGTTTCCATTATACTGACCACCAAACAATTTATTTGACTGTTTTTGCCACAAAGTTTGTATTCACAAAATCTATACCACTCTTAAACGCCAACAGGATAAATCCCAGCCCCACATAACATCACTCCCAATTGACCCATTTACTGAAACCCAAAAACTAAAAAACCTTTCTCGCCAGAAAGGCGCAATCAGGCTCACTGCCTCACTCGAGGCGCTACCGTCATAATCATAAAGGTAATCGATTAAACAAACATCCGCTCTGCTTTGTGCCATAAATCATCCATTGATTGGATGTGCAAGACAAAGAGTAGGGGTAGTATGGATGTTCATGTTTTTGCCTGTTTTTGTGTGACATCTGTGAGGGCAAGATTCACACATTCGACTTTACCCTGCTAATCTAATCCGTTAAGTGTGCCTTTTAGTCTAAGAGAATAGATCTTTGATAATAGTTATCTCTTAGCCACATGACTAAAAAAGGTAGCTATAATTTTATCTATGATATGTTTGATTTTTAGGATTTCAATGTAACTTGTTTTTTTAATATGCTCTTTTCTTTTTTTTTTTAACTATTTATTTGATTATACATAGCAAATTGTAATCATCATTGTGCGCGCCGATACAGCGTCGTTTTGTGTCTACAGCGACCTCAAAACTTGTGAGAGTATTTAGGTTCTGCCCTCGGTACAATGAGTAGGTACCTAATTTTACATGTTCTGAGACAGCGACACGCCGGCTTACGCTGAAAACCAGTGCCGTTGATTCGTGCCTTCGTGCGCGGGCCACGGCATTATGCTGAGCGTTAGCCGTTTCGCGAGGAAGTGACGCAAATTTGCGTCTAGGATTTGATCTCGTTTTATAAATCAATTTTATATAATGTGCGTCACTTTCATGTGAATAAACTGTTTTTCTTTCTTTCTTTCAGATGTCTGTTAAATGATTATGGCTATAGGAGTAGGGGAAAACCAAAGAAACGACGGATGGACTGTGGGAAAGATGATATGGCTAGAAAGGAGGTGACTACCGAGATGACGACTGATAGAGAAGTATGGAAGAAAAAGACATGTTACGCTTACCCCAATAAACTGGGTTGAGGACAGGAGAATGATGAATGAGGGCTGTCTTATAAATCAGAGGACTTGGTTTAGTTATTGAAACTGATTTTGAAAAGGGTTTCTGAACAAGTAAATGGCGAGTTTTCAGGCTTCTGCTTAGAACCTAGCATGCCCAGCAAGCACAAGACTTGGTTTATTACTGGAAAATGTCGCCTAGTGTCTCATCTTTCTAAAATACTTGATCTATGTCGAGCAGCGCGCGCGCCGCTCCCAGTTTCGCCAACCCAATTAAACGGTCCCCACGATCGGTGCTATATCGTATCAGCCCAGTGTTGCAGCTTTATAGCATCCTCATTTAACTTAATAATGTGCCTGCTTTAGTGTAAGACTAAAATAATAAGGTTGTAAAGAATTAGGTGCGGTGTGTGAAAGAAAACAGATTGTTTGTTTTGGATTAAAATGATCCTGTCTTGGATGTGCTTAACTACCTGTATATTACGAAGGGCCTGGAGAACAAGTTTTAATAGTCAGGAATTGAATTTTTAAGATCATGTTTCCAAGACATTTTATTAATTCTTGATTTATATTAAAAAATACAAGTTCCTACTCGAAACTATAATTTTCAAAAATAAAGTTAATTCATTTTTGTTTTCTTCAGACATCCGGTCTCTTGGAGGTAATAAGACAAAGTTTCGAAGAAGGATGTTCAAGATCTACTGCCGCCAAACATAACACCAACTAGGAACCTTCTATTTAGTAGCATTTACCCATTATTTCACCAAAATTATTTACAACCTAGCTATTTCACAGAAAACCTATGATTACAGTAAACAGCAGTCGAAATTGACCGAAAACAAGCAATAAAATAGATTTTTTTCAAGATGGCGGCCATAAAAAGCGCGCCGAAGCGTTGTTTTGGCGCCATTTTTTCTTTTATTTTTATAACGAGGAGATTAAGTAATATTGTAAAACCAACAGTGGGCGTAAAATGCTTTGTTTTTTGAGAAAAATATGTGTTTGGCGCCTCACGAGGTTAGCATTAAGTCATTATAGGCTGTTAGGTCAGGTCAGTTACGATGAAATTTTGGGAAAATTAGTTTTCGATAACGTTGATGAGACGAGGTGAGATATTATTGAGGTAAAGGAACCTTCCTTTAAACAAACTGGCTAATGAATTAATCCTATAAATAATTAATTCTTCGTCGTAGGTCGATCCATGAATGTTAAAGGTTGCGAATTTCATCTTAATTTTAGGTAGGTACTTATCAAGTCTTTAAGACTATTTATTACTATCCTGATTAATTTTGAGGTTTACCGAGATGATCTCTCCACAGCCTTGCAGACCAGACTTCAAATGGTTTGTTTCTCAATTTTTTTCTTTCAATACTAGGGATATTTAAATCTTGTGTGTTTGCTCCGAATTATTTCAAATATCACTAGTCCTACCGATTAAGTTTTATACTTATTTATACTATTTGCTTATACTACACTATATACTTATATTTTTCCACTGCTGGGACATAAGCCGCATCTTTGTGAGAGGGAGTGGCCCAGTGCGGATTGGAGAGAGAAAAAAAAAATGTTTATTTATTTCACCATCTTTTGGTAACAAAATCTTGCTATCATCATCATCGTCTGTCTCTATTTAAAAACAGAATATTGACCCCAGCCCCTGAACTAGGCGGGAACCTGTATCTCAGGGGATAGTGTTCAGCTGTTGATATACAATATTAAAACTTAGGACTTATGTGTGTCACTACTATAACAATTATTTCGACTTAGTACTTATAAGAGTGCAAGTATGTGTTCGTGAGATTGAAGATTTGAGGTCAAACGTCTTCGAATTTTTGTTTCTAGGAGATGCCGGTTTCCTCACGATGTTTTCCATCACCGTTTTGAGAGCAGTGCTGATGAAATAAATTACAGAAAGTAGTGTGCTTGCCTGGGTTCATACCTACGACCTACGACACGTACGTTGGGTCATAACTACTGAGCCGCCACTGCTTTAAACCGATTCAGTTTAATAAGATCAAAAATGCAGGCTTCCATTTTTTTACGCAATAAAAAACAAATTAGAGGCAAAACAAATAAACCGACAAACTATAATTCATTATTACACGCCAAAACTATAATGCTAACCGCCAAATTCTAACCGAAAAATATCTATAATCAGGAATCGAACCCGCACCCAATAATCAGGCTTAATCACCGATGAGCTTGTTTGCTTAAATCGTAAAAAGCACAAAAAATATTTAGGTGATCTCTGCTTTTTCGTTGTTCCAGTTATAAGATGCAAACATGCTATTTTAATATAAGGTGATAATCTTTTGAGAATAGTCAGCTCATTCATATAAGAATTCATAATTCTCCGTTACTCGTTCATTTTTCTCATTCTAAGTAAATAATTGTATTCTGTTTTTGAGAAATAAACGTCTTAAACCATATTTGTTTCCAATTTCACATGCACAGAATTACATATCTCTCATTCTACATTATGTTTCCGAATAAAAATTCCTTCGTCTATTGGATTATCAAAATTCCCTTGTGATTTGGTTCATTCAATCATCATCATCATCCACAGCCCGGCTGCATCCACAGCTGGGCACAGGCCTCTTTTTCTTGTGCCAATCCCCACGCTCCTGTGCCAGTCTCATCCAGGTTTTGCCGGTGGCATCAATGTCGTCCGTACTCCACCAGTCGTCACTGCACCTTGCCAGGTGTCCTGCCCAACTGATGATAATTTGGTTAGATCAAAAAGATTCACCAGAATTTTAACTCCAACAAAATGTTCTTAAAGGCTCCCGCAGTCAGACGCGACTTGACAGCGCGATGCGACTCATTGCGGGAGCCTTAACTTACACAGTAGAAGCAAAAGAAGAGTTCGTAGGTACCTATTATAAGTAATTGCATAAAATTAGGACAGTTAATATTCCCCGAGCAAACCCCGAGCTTCTTACCATTTCTTCAAAATTACCATGAAAAAAAATGTTTTCGATAATCTTCTAAAGCAGTATCCCGTACTATTATCTAAAATACTACCCAAAGCTTACCAAAACAAATATTATCCAAAAATCTGTTATTAATACCAATATTTTTGTAATAACTTGCTGTAAAAACTACTCTAATTTGTTTTTTTTTTCTGCTCTATGACAAATTGCTATTTGCTTTATGAAGCGTTATAATTATGTGTGATTTACAGTGTTTTGTTTAGCTCTAGTCTTTATGCTGACTTGCTAAGGTTCAGTTTTGATGGAACTTGGAATAGTCGAAAATCGTGAACTGATTTCGCACAACATTTTGCAAAATTACAACTTGTGCGAATTTCACCTTATCTATATTAGAAATAGGGTCTAATTTTGAACGGACATGTTAAACAATACCAAAAAAAATGTGTTTGCAATATTATACCTTTTTGCGGTTTGCGACAAAGACATTTTTCAAAATCTTTGCGGTAGGCTGCGCCTGCGCTGACTTGCGGTTCTATTGTTTGATCTATTTGTCATATTAGCGTGTGCGGTACCCTTTGTCTTATTTTTTGTTTGTTATAATTATTGCGGTTATGAGTTTTGCATAGAAAACTCCGGTTTCCGTATAAAGAATAATTATGGGAGAATTGGATTTTGTGGGTTCGTCGCTAATGTAATGACAGGCAATTTTTGGGCTGTTTATTCCCG
This sequence comes from Cosmia pyralina, assembly GCA_946251885.1. Classification (NCBI taxonomy): domain Eukaryota; kingdom Metazoa; phylum Arthropoda; class Insecta; order Lepidoptera; family Noctuidae; genus Cosmia; species Cosmia pyralina. The sequence continues at coordinate 25,745,853 of OX276351.1, forward strand.
GATGATTAAAGTTTTAAATAACTACCTTCATCTGACTTAGAGGTAAGCTAGATTGATTGAACTAAAGTGAAAAGTAGGGAAAGCAGGTCAGATTTCAATGTTCACCTGTAACTTATAAAGCTATACATTGACATTCTTGCTAGTCTGGACAGCCATTGTTGTGCTTTGGGCTGACCATCAATTAAAACACATTGTCTAGGCTTGTAGGGCTCTTCGAATTCGCCCTGATAGGTGAATTGGATAGCGATCAAATTAAAAGAGTGTCCATGGAGTTTCTTGCCCGTTCTTCTTCATAGGAACATACTGCGCTTTGGAATTAACTTCATCGTTCTAACTGACTCCTTGAAAATTCAAAACAAAAAAAAAAAATGGTAAATGGTTTAATTTAAATAAATGCTTTGAGTTTGAGGGATGTAGCATCTCTTCAGAAATAAGTGGATTGATATATATTTGAGATTAAATTTGTTTTTATTTTTAATTATTTCAACTTTAGTTCAGTATAGTATAATAACTTAAACACTTTACCAAAAAAAAAAAAAAAAATTAAGATGATATTATTATATTTTTACAAGAATACTCTATTGTGTCAATACAAAAACATCAACGATAACCTTATTAAACTCAGGCCAACGGTACGAGACAAATATAATTATAAAACTAGCATTTGCCAGCGGGTTTACCCACGTGGATGTCGGAAAATATTCCACGGGAACGTACTACCGGCAAATCCTTCCTTATTCCTTGTCTACATTTTAAAGGGAATCTCTGTGCATTTCAGCTTTCTAGATCCAAAGGGTTTGGGCTGGGCGTTGATATGAGTGAGTGAGTCAGTCAGTCAGTCGATAATCTAAGTAAAGTTTTAAATGAAAAAAAACTGTCATTACGTTAACCGTCATAAAATAACTTTAGTCGCAATGGAAACGGAAGCATACGCAATTAAATTAAAGTTTTTAATCCCAAAGCATGAATTTTATCTCGTCTCGTTGGGTTTAGTATAGGTAAGGCAATTTCCGTATTTTTAAGAATGCTCGCATTTTATAATCTGCCTCAATCTGTCAAGAACAACTCTAATTTGCCAACATTTTTGAGTTTTTGACTTGATTTACTGTATCTCGACTAGATCACCGAGATGAGATTGAGACTATATTATAAACGTACCATGCGCAAGCGCTCGCACGGTGCGGGCCAGCTCCAATACTGTCCTGGTGATGCCCCTATATTAAACAATGCTGTAACAGACATTTATATCCGAGCACTTCATTTTGATTTTGTTTTTGACATATTACGGTGTGTCGGACTCTGGAAGCCCTCAATGCCCTCCTGGCAGTCAATCCTGATTGTGATCTGTTTGCCGATGAATGGAGAGAGATAAAGCGAGTGTGTCTAAAGTTTTGCGAGAGAAAGTATGAGAGAATTTCCACTGTTATTTATTAAGTATGTAATAGATATTACAATATTAGTATTGTGTTTCTAGGTTAATTATTGTAATTGGTGTATAACCGTTTTAATTAACTATAAATAAATAAATAAATAAATAAATAATTAAATAAATATTTATATAATGACTTGTTTGTATTGTATTGTTTTTAAATTAGTTTTAATTTTTAATTCTATGACACTGCATCTTTAATCTCAGTTTATTTTATTTATATTGACGTTTTATTTTAATTTAAATTCTGAGACCTTTTTAATTTGTACCTACTCATTTATTTATTTTAATTGATTGACTTTTTATTAAGATATATTCTGTGGCAGTATTGTGAAATTTAATTTAATTTTATGTACAAATGGGTCTTGCCTGAATTAAATGAATTTTATTTGTTGGTCTGTTCAACAGTGGACTTTAACCGACCAAGTCGAAGTATTCCTTACATAATGTGCTTACATGCTCCTATACTTTTGTATTCACACCGTGTCCAATATACTTGCTCCAATTTTATCATACAAAGTGTGTTCCAAGTTTTTCATTATACAGGTGGTGGCAAAATGAAGGTACACAAAAACCTCCAAGTTTTTTGAATTCAAAAGGCTCTTTTGTGGGATCGCGTGATTGGTACATCCTTGGAAATAAGTGGTACTATTCATTGATATACTTTTACCTGTGGCAAGGGCAAGTGTACCGTTTTGTGAGTTTGAAGGTAAGGTCAGAACTCTGAAGAAGAATCGAGGGTGGGATTCAGGGTTCCCTATCCATTTGCATAAAATTATAAGATATAATATAACATAGCATACAATTGTTTATCTCAATTATATTTACGCATAACACTATTTACGCATAAAAGCATACGCATAATTTTTTTTAGCATAATTTCTCTAAGCATATCATTGTAAAGCATAAATTTATTTACGCATAATGATAATAGGTCTTTACCTATGAAATTGCCGTTTTGTATGAAAAAATTTAAACGAATTTTTTTCATGCATTTTTTATTTGTATTAATCGAAGTAATCACCCATGCAATCAATGCATCTTTGCCAACGCAGTGGCAGTTTATTGATGCCCTTCTTAAAGAAATCAGCTGGACGGGAGGCAACAAATTCTTCAAAGGCATTTTGTACTGCCTCTCGGGTATTGAATTTTTTTTCCCGCCAAGAAGTTATCCAAATTCTGGAAAAAGTAGTAGTCTGTAGGCGCAAGGTCTGGTGAGTAGGGCGGATGACGGAGAGCTTCCAACCCCAGTTCTTGCAACTTGGAGACCGTCTGCTGTGCAGTATGAGGTCGCGCGTTGTCGTGCAGGAGCAGCGGAGACGAGCGATTGACCAATGCTGGTTGGAGATGTGCCAGCTTCTCCATCATTGTGTTCAGTTCTTCACAGTACACATCTGAAGTAATGCTCACCCCGTTTGGTAAGAAGCTGTGATGAATCACACCGGCGCTAGACCACCAAACAGTGACCATCACTTTTCTAGGGGTAAGTTTTCGTTTAGGGCATTGTTTAGGTGCTGAACCAGGATCCAACCAACTTGCTGAGCGCTTGCGGTTATCAAACAGAATCCATTTTTCATCGCAGGTAACAATGCGATTCAAAATTCCTTCATTTGTGTGTCTGTTGAGCAGTGCAAGGCACGTCTCGACGCGTACTTCGCGCTGGCGATCATTGAGTTCATGGGGCAGCCATTTGTCAAGCTTTTTTACCTTGCCAATTTGACGCAAATGGACCAATATTGTTTTGACGCTAACGTCGAAAGCTGCTGCTAATTCAGCCGTAGATTGTGTATCATCAGCTTCCACAATCGCCTTTAATTCGTCACTGTCGACCAAAGTCTTCGGACGACCGCGAGGTTCATTTTTCAGGTCGAAATTTCCAGATCGGAAGCGAGCAAACCAATAACAAGTGGTGCGTTGGTTTGTAGTGTTAGCTCCGTAAACGTCGTTGATGTTGCGTGCCGCTTGTGCCGCGTTGCTGCCACGACGGTACTCATATTCCATAATTACTCGAATTTTTAACGTATCCATGATGACGAAAAAGGTTGAAATGCGATGAAAATGTAACACTAATCAATAAACAAATGACTACTTTTGGAAAAAAAAATCCATGTTTTTAAAATAAAATTAATTTGAAATTAGAATTCTTAGCCAAACAAAAATTATTTTGATTTAAAATGGCCAATACTGCAGAACGGCAATTTCATAGGTAAAGACCTAATATTAAAACATAACGTGCCTCGGAAAGCACGTTAAGCCGTTGGTCCCGGCTGTCATTCGTGGATCTTTGACAGTCGTTACGGGTTGTCAGAAGCCCGAAAGTCTGACAACCAGTCTTACCAAGAGGTATCGTATTACCCAGTTACTGGGTTGTGGAGGTCAGATAGGCAGTCGCTCCATGTAAAATACTGGTATTCAGCTGCATCCGGTTAGACTGGAAGCCGACCCCAACATAGTTGGGAAAAGGCTAGGCAGATTGATTGCTATTCAAACATAATTTTTATAATGCAATGTAATGCGTAGGCGCTCAAAAATACTGTTTTCACATCAAAATCTGCACGTCTAAATAAATTAAATAACAGCAGGTTGACGGAGCCCCGCTTTTTTTTTTTTTTTGGACTGACATCTCGCAGTTGGCCATTGGAGGTCGAGACTGCTTAACCGAATATTTCCTGTGGGTGCCTTAAGCGAACTTAAGGCCTCCGGCCAGGGCTTACAAATTAAGGTATAGGCGACTGTGCGTCGCTAGGGGGAGAACAGCCAGACGGGGCAGGCTGGATCATAATAGGGGGGCTCAAAGCCATAGGCTCAGCTGCGCCCCCAGCAGGCACAGCTTCACCGAGTAGAGGACAGGGGGGGGGGGGACAATTACGATTACGACCTCGGCGGCGAGTCAAAATGTAAATCTAGGTGGTTTGCGTTTGCAAACCGTACTGGTGGCCTTATTACTCTCCTGAAGGAGGGTTGTGGGGTCATCAGGGTCGGAGAGAATATGTCTCGGACGGCGAGTCATACTAATTTTGGAAGAGACGTAGCGAGCGGCTTCGACAACCAAAGGGTTGTGATGTTTCGCGGCGCGGCGGCATCAAAGAACCGCTATTGGAGTTGCGCTTCAAAAATTGATGCATAGTAGGTGTTACGACGGGTGGCCAGATATTATAGATAAATAAGACGACCAGACCATTTTATGTATCGTGTATTCAGCCATTGCATGACGAGCGATCGGAGTCGGTGACAAGACAACAGGATCCGGAAATACCACAGATAATATATATTTTATAAAGACTGATACACATACGTAACATCTCCCTTATTAAGAAAAGAAAATGGAATCATTACGTGGAACATGGTACGTAAGTATACTCTTTTTTTTTTTTTTTTTTTTTTTTTTTTTTTTTTAACATTAACAAAATTCTTATATACTAGTAGACTAAGTGGAACGGAACATCTCTAAGAAGTGACAAGTTGACTTGACTGACATTTACATTGCGACAGTTCTGACAGTGACGTCTATCAAATTGACTTAACTAAGTTTTGACAGCTACTAACAAAACAAAATTAGGTTTGACAATGCTTGTACAACAAACAATACATTTAGTATATTAAATTAAAACTAAGTACAAATTAAGAACTTAATCTAGACCAATTTTCAAAATCTTCGGGGCTTTATTATTGCTCTACCGAATGAAGAATAAGTTGTGTGTTGAGTTTGTTTATTTGGTGTATGTGATGTGTTTGTTTTTGTTTCAGATTCTTGGACAGGATTACTTGTACAAGGAGATTGATAATTAGATGGAGATGACGACGGCAGTATATTGGAAGGCGACGGTGGATCAGTGTCAAGTGGAACTGATGGGGATTGAAGTGAACTTCTTCTACTAGGAGTGGACTCAGTTGGTGAATGTTTTGGCTGTAGGATATGTTGGCGATTACGGCGAAAAGTACCTTCCGGGGAGACAATAGTATATGATCTAGGCTGTGGACCTATGTCTGACACAGTACCAGGTGTCCAAATACTGTCTGGCTGTTTCTGGAAGTAAATTTTATCACCAATGTTTAGGGAAGACAACGGTTTAGTATGTTTATTATAATAAATCTGTGATTTGTTCACTTTTATTTGAGTTTTATTTGTTAGAGACCTGTAGTTAGGTATTTTAGGTTTCAGAGTTTGTTCTAAGACTGGAAGTTTTGTTCTGTGTGTCCTGGACATTAGTAATTGGGCAGGCGAATACATATTTTCTTTAGGTGTATTCCTATACTGTAATAATCCTAGATGAGGGTCTGTATTATCAGTAAGACATTTCTTTAATATGTTTTTAACCGTGGCTATGGTTCTTTCTACAAGACCATTAGACCGTGGATAATAGGGACTTGATGTAATATGTTGTATTTGCCAATCTAAAGCAAAATGATTAAACTCTTTTGAGTTAAATGGGGGACCATTGTCTGAAATTAGAATGTTGGGTATTCCATGTCTGGAAAATATAGACTTTAGGTGACTAATGACAATTTTACTAGTAGAACCACCTGCTAGCTTTACAAGCTCGACATATTGGGAAAAATAATCTACGACTATGACATACTTGTTTGAATTGAAATCAAATAGATCAACTCCGACTTTATTCCAAGGGATTGGTTTTACCTCATGGGGCTGTAGTGACTCTTTGGAATTGCTGCGTCTGTTAGTGAGACAGTTATGACAATTATTAACATATTTTTCTATATCAGAGTACATATTGGGCCAGTATACTAGATTTCTTGCCAATCTTTGGCAACTATGAATACCTTGGTGACCTTCATGTATCTGTTTCAAAATGTCTTTTCTCATGGCTACTGGTATAATGACACTGTTGTTTTTGAAGACAATACCATTAATTATATGTATATCGGTTTTTAAAGGAAAATAAGGCCTAAGTATGTCTGGAAGCAATTTTTTATGTTCAGGCCAACCTGTTATGCAATATTTACTTAAGAGTGACAATTCATTGTCTTGGGAAGTCTGTTCTTGAATAGATTTAAGTTTATTTGGACTAACTGACAGTGATCTAATGACTAAATTGACATGTAAATCTAGATCAGAATCTAGATCATGTAATGACTGTTCTGGTAAAGCTGCTCTAGACAGAGTATCAGCTACATAAAGATATTTACCTGGTTTGTAAGTTACGTTCAGGTCATATGGTTGTAATCTTAGCATTATTCTTTGAAGACGGGGTGGAATGTTATAAATTGGTTTTTTATACAGCGATACTATTGGTTTGTGATCTGTTTCAACTAAAGTGTGGCGACCATAGACATATTGGTGAAACTTTGTACAACCAAATAGGATTGCTAACAGCTCTTTCTCAATCTGAGAGTATGACTGTTGACATGAGCTTAATGAAGCTGAAGCATATGCTATGGGGTGTTTATCATGGCAAATCACTGCACCCATGGCATCTTTAGACGAATCAACTGACAGTGTAATTGGTTTATTTTGATCATAATATGTCAAGACAGGGGCTTTTGTTATACATTCCTTTAATTCATTAAATTCTACATTATGTCTCTCTTGCCAAGACCATTCATTATCTTTAGACAGAAGTGTTCTTAAATTAGAAGTTTTATCTGACAAATTCTCTATGTATGAGCCTAAGTATGTAACCATACCTAAAAACCTTTGTAATTCTGTGACATTTGTTGGTGGTGGCATACTGCAAATGGCTTTCACTTTGTTTTCATCAACTCTCACACCATCTTTAGAAAAGATGTGTCCTAGGTACTTGACTTCACTTTTACATATATTAGACTTGTCTTTATTAAATTTTATTCCTATTTCTCTAGCTCTATCTAAGACTTGTTTTAACCTAAAATCATGTTCTTGTTTAGTTTGACCGTAAATTAGGAAATCATCCATCATGATTTTGACTCCTGGAATATCACTGAATCTATTTGTCATGATGGAATGAAACAGTTCTGGGGCTGCATTTATCCCGAAGGGAAGTCTTAGGAATCTATATCTGCCTTGAGGTGTGATGAATGTACATAGTTTTGAGGAAGCTTCATCTAACTTTAGCATATAAAAACCTTTGTTTGCATCTAGGGTAGTGAAATATTGTGAACCAGAGAGGCTGGATTTAATTTCATCAATAATTGGAAATTGATAATGAGGACGCATAATGGCTTTATTAAGTTTTCTTGGATCAATGCACAGGCGTAGTTTACCATTTTTCTTTGATGCAATTACAATTGAGCTTACCCATTCAGTAGGTTCCTCGACTTTGACTATAATTTGATTTTTTTTTAACATGGCTAATTCTTCTTTTAATTGTTCTAAGAGACTGAATGGAATTCTACGACAGGCATCTATAGACGGTACAGCATCAGGCTTCATTGACAAATGACATTCATAATCTTTAAGACAACCTATTCCTGAGAAGAGATCTTTATATTTGTCAAGCTGTGATACATTGAGTGACTCATGAAATTGGACATTATGGACTCTTTTAACTAATTTTAAATTCTCACAACTGTTGCGACCAATAATATTCCTACAGGGTATATCTATAATGTGGAAATTAACATTGTATAGTTTGTTGTTATGTGTGACAGACAGAATGCATTGACCTACAGTCGGTAATACTTCACCGCTAAAGGTTGATAGTTTGTGACTACTTTTCTTTAAACTACTCAATGGCAAATTAAGTTTTTTATAAGAGTTAAATGATAAAATGTTAGTGTCAGCACCTGTATCAAGTAAAAAGTCTACATTCTTACTATTTATGGACAAAGTTGTATGATAAGGGTTTTTTTTGCTGACAGAAATCTCATTAGTGAAAAGACTATTTAGAAAATAAGTATCAGTACCCGTACTTTCTTCTTCTTCTTCTATGGATCTCACATGTTTGCTGCGGCAACACTTGGCAAAGTGATTGGGCTTGTGGCAGTTGTTACAGATGACTCCTATGGCTGGACATTTTGTTCGGTGAACTTGACCACATCTGGAACAATTCTTGGTTGACTGTTTGGATTGAGGTTCTTGACTGGACGATGCTTTACTTGATTGACGACTTTGACTTGTTTGAGACTGATGACTTTGATTTTCTTGACGGCTATGACTTCTTTGACGACTGTGACTTCTTTGACTGTGACTTTTTTGATTGCGACTCTCTTGACTACGATGTGTTTGGCGACTGTGATGCGATTGACGACTGGCAACGACACTTACTTCTTGGCTTGATAAAGCTTTAGCCTGTAACCTAGTATTTCTTAGTGTTTTAGCGAGACTGACGGCGGCATCAAATGTTGATGGTTTCTCGATCAGGATACGTTCTCTGATGTACGAGCAAGATGAATTTAAGTTCCATGAGAATATGTCCTTTACTATATCATCGGCAAGACCTTCAAAATTGCATTGGATACTTAGATTCTTGAGATCCGTGGCATATGTCTCAATTTCTTCATCTGGACCTTGTTTTCTGTTGAACAGCTTATGTCTTTCGACGGAAATATTGACACGTGGTGTGAAGTAGTCTTCAAATTTGGCGAGTAAATCCTTATAGGTGATCTTGTCAATTTGTATGTTAAACGAGTAAAATATCTGAAGAGCGTCTGGGCCTATGATTTGTAGTAAAATGGCTACCTTTCGTTTGTCTGGTTGTTCTTCTAAATTGTTGGCTATCATGTAAATCTCTAGACTTGTGTTGAAATTTCTCCAAGCCAATGGCATGTTCGAGTTGTTGATATCTAAGCTGAAATTACTCGGCGGCAGGGGATAACTTGTATTATTTGCGTTTTTATTTTCCGGCATTTTAGGGCTGGACCACGCGGCGACGTTTTACTCGAAATTTTTTTTTTTTTTTTTGACTGTTTGCGGCACTTACTTTTGTGGTTTTTTGTGACTTCTTTTTCTTCTGTATCTTCTGACACCATGTTACGACGGGTGGCCAGATATTATAGATAAATAAGACGACCAGACCATTTTATGTATCGTGTATTCAGCCATTGCATGACGAGCGATCGGAGTCGGTGACAAGACAACAGGATCCGGAAATACCACAGATAATATATATTTTATAAAGACTGATACACATACGTAACAGTAGGGATTTTAAGGTCAAGGTGTAGGTTCATGTTCCGAACGAACCAAGGGGACGCTGGGCGAGGCTCCTATTTCTATCTGCAGGGTTTAAGGAACCTAACCAAACAAAAGTTTTGATATTCAGTTAGATATCAAATGATAGTTATGCTAACTTTTGCATTATGCCCACGGACGATTATGCCAAGTATTATTATGCCACATTATTATTATACCAAAAAAAAATATAGCAAAATAGTTATGCCAAAGTAGGTATATTAGGGAAAAAAAAACATTTTGCAACAAAAAGGGAACCCGGGATTCAGACGTCGTCACATGGAGTATTTCGTAAACATATTTGTTTAAAGTTTCCTTAACCATATTATGGCCACTGACTCAAAACAATAACTTCATATTGTTTGAGTCAATGGCCATTGCAGTTAAATTAAAGCACCTTCGACACGAACAGAAGAATCACATGAAATACCTCATTACTAAGTATATTCAGCAATTTATGATTTTGTTTACTTGACTTTATACATCAGAAGTAATGTAAGTAATCATAAGTAATGTTTGTTGTATGTAGTTTCAATAAACTAACTCATTTCGTTACCAAACGTTTTCATTTAAAACTACACAACTTTTCAGGGATTACTTTCAAATATTTATCTTATATGGTATCTTTCTTCTATGTCATGTATAAAACTTTTGTTGGGAAGGGATTATTTATAGGTTCTATGGTGTGATGAAATTAAATATTCAGTAAAGTTACAATAACTAAACACGGTTTATAAACAATAACTAATATTAAGATGACACGAATGACGCGAGCAAAGGTTAGTAACCGACTGTGTGTCGTCGTCGACTGTATTCGAACTTAGTAGACGTGTGACGTCATAGGCACTTAACTCATTGTGTGCATGTGTGGGTTACATACCACAACATGTCCTCCCCCCGTTGATAAAGCATTTCACATGGTAAAAAATATAATGGCTTGACTATTTATTGTTTAATAACATTCGACACAGGCGGAATGATATGTTACGCGGACGGAGCGCTAAAACAGCCTTAATGTGGAAAAGCATATTCTGCATAGCCCCGCAACTATATAACAAGATACCAAAATCTATCAAAGAGTTAAATTTAAATGTATTTAAAAAGAAACTCAAAGACTTCTTATGTAATAAATGTTATTATAATTTAAACGACTACCTAAATGATACTTTGACATTCTAAATAAAATGTGTGTGTTTAAAATATTATTTCTATCTGACGTAACTCAAACTTTAATTTGTATTTACCTTATATGCAATCAATGATGTTAATATAACAAATAAATACATACGAGTAATATAATTTTTCCTGTAATAAATGTATACCTAATATTTGCATGCCACACTTGGCAGAATTTGATGATACCTGTGACCATAAGAACCACCACAGAAGACCATTTAATGTACCATATTCTGACAATTATTACTAATATTATTATTAATATTATTATTGATTATGACTCATAATCATAATCATGTATATAATTATGATATAATATTTATGACACATAAAAAGTTTGGACGCAATTACGCGACGTTGCTAGTGCTACGAGCTACAACAATATCGTAGGTCTACGAACAATGTTTTGACTACGAAAAGTTCGTAGCAGTTCGCGTGTTTGTATCTTTTAGTTCCTTTCTATCATCATCTACCTATATCCAGTACAAAATTATTATTTTTATTTTTTATATCTTTATTGTACTTAATTATATTTTGATTACTAGTTTATTTATTTATAAGTATATAAATTATCAATTAGGTATGTTGAAATTGTTTGTACTCCCCGTCACTTGTCTCTACAGGTTCATTAGAAAACCAGCGTCAGGCAGCATCTGTCTGGCATTAATGCTGAAATGAACCTTTTTGGCGCAGCCGTGAGGCACACACTTTTGTTTTAAAACATTATTTTAATTTTTTTTTTTTCTTTTGTTTTTGTGTTTCACGAAGTGTGTCCAAATAAACGTTTTTCTTTTTTTTTTTTTTTTTCTTTTCCTTTATTTATTTATTTTACGGATATGTGTTTATGCAAAATACTAAATAAATACAAAACAATCTAAATCGATTGTTTGTATATTTTAACATTTATTGTAATCCAGCTCCCGTGTTTAAATTAGATTTTAAAATTCACATAAAATTAGCCAATTTAGTTTTCAGCAACTGTCATAACCTCATACTCTCGTAACTCTAATGAAACACTCTGAACGTTTTCTATCGGATCCTATTGGAATTTATGGGTATTGGTAACGTAAACGTAACGTGTTTTTATTCGTTTCATCAGATCGAGGTGTGAATTGTCCCCTTAGGGTAAAATCAACACTTTCGTTTGGTTATAAAAACATAATTGTGATGGATCAAAGTGATTTTGTGTTATTAAAATAATCGATGATCAAATGTTTATCTAATCTTCTGGTCGTGTGATTCTTGTGAAATGCTGCAGGGAGTAAGTTAAGAATTAATTATAGAATAGGTTTAAAGTTATTGAATTTAATAGATGGCTACTAAACTCCTTGAGGTTATTTGTGATGATCTACTATTACGTTAAATATTGCACTTGAATTTTTTTTTTGGAATATTCCTGTTTTTTCTCCACGAAAATATGGCCTTTATACGTTAAATCTGCCTAACCTTTTCCCAATTATGTTGGGGTTGGCTTCCAGTCTAACCAGATGAATCTGAATACCAGTATTTTACATAGGGTGACTGCCTATCTGACCTCCACAACCCAGTTACTGGGTAACACGATACCCCTTGGTAAGACTTGTTGTCAGACTTTCGGGCTTCTAACGACCCTTATCGAGTGTCATGGATCTAAGAAAGACAACCGGGACCAACGGCTTAGCGTGATGTTTTCCGAGGCACGGAGGGGTCTCGGTATGTTAAGATGGTTACACATCCACCGACTGACCACGGTAAACGTAGCTTAACCTTATCGATTGACCTGTGTCATACTATTCTTCGTAATGATGTGCATATAAACAAAATCTTATTTTAGGGACTGGTACGCACAACCATGCAATTTTCCATCTTTCTCAAAAACAAAATATAATAAGCAAAAATATGGAAACAAAAAAACAAATATGACCTCATATTCAACCAGTATTTGACCATAACATTGGATCATACAAAGCGTGCTCCCGTTTCACGATGTTTCATGTAATCCCATACAAAAGATCTGTGAAAAGCCTCCGGTTATATGAATATTGCTTTGTAATGGGTTAGGTAGTGCACTGGGTGATGGTGGGCGCGGGGAATACATGACGAGAATAATATTTAACTAGTAGAATTTACAAAAATCTACAAAGGAATCGTTTAATATCCTCTATCTATCTATCTTCTATGTACTTTTTTATAAATAAAAAGAGAAGTCCTGACTGACTGATTGACTGACTCATCATTATAATGTAGACGAAGAATAAGGAAGGATTTTTCGGTAGATAGTTCCCGTGGAATATTTTCCGACATCCACACGGGTGAAGCCACTGGCAAAAGCTAAAAATATATTATACAAACAAAGTTATGAAAAAGTATACAAAAAAAAAATATGCAAAAAGAAGGGATCCCTCTTGGACGTTACCGAGAGCTTACACACACATTCACAGCGTGTTTGTACACTTGGTAAACACAAGTAATGCGCGTGTCGCTTCGTGAGATAACTATATTACAAAACTATTTTCCAATCGAAATTCAACCTAACTCCTTACTTGTAAGACACTTATACACTCAAGACGAAGCTTTATTTTCGTTAATTACCGAAAATTATATTTCCTCTTTTACACAAAAATGTAAGTTTTGAAATCAGTTTAAGTACTCGAACTTCGGACCAGAGACCTACATATTATGCAACAGAACAGATGTTTTTGCAAGAACTTATTCAGTTTTCTTGGTCGCGTGTCGTGGTATTCACAGTTATATGTTTAATTAATTGCTTTTATTTAGTATTGTTCAGTTCTATAGTTACATATGAAAGAAAGACTTTAAAGAATTGCCAGGAGCAGGTCTTTAAACAGTGGCTTAAAATGAAGGACATCGAAAGGAGTTCATAACTTGTGTTGCCTTGAAAAATATTCTGTTCTTTACACAAAAATAGGGCGCCTTGGGTATTCTGTAGTTCTTTATATTTTACAGTATTTTAATTCGGTGTAGCAGGAGGCTAACCAATAATATTATAAATGCGAAAGTGGCTTTGTCTGTCTGTTTCTGTCTGTTTTTACGTCCTACCGCTTGAACGGCACACGTATATACAGTGTGTTTGAGAATGGTGTGGCCAAAATTAAGGGTGTGGTACAGACCATCAAACTGAACAAGTTTCTCCCGGGGACCAACATCGTAATCATGAAAAAAAAATCTGTCATCCCATACAAAACCTCAATACCTACTCGAACAAATGTATGGGACGACTGATATTTTTTTCGCGATTACGATGTTGGTCCCCGGGAGAAAGTTGTTCAGTTTGATGGTCTGTACCACGCCCTTAATTTTGGCCACACCATTCTCGGACACCCAGTATATACCATGATCTGGTTTAGAACATAAGATATTTGTCTTTTAGTTCCATAAGATAATTTGAGACCTCCACGCGGGTGAATTTGTTAGGTATTGGAGATGATTAAAAGAGAAGACACTGAATAGTACTGAGTTTATTTTAGGTTTGCTTATCTATTTATACTCTTTTACAAAAATGAAAAATATTGTTGCGGGTGAATTTAAAACATTGCAAATTAAGTAAACCAACCACAGCCACGGCACTGCACGTATTGTCTTTAGTTCACACTAAGCACGAACGGGAGCGCCACCATCGCGGTGGCGATAGCCATGCGCCAGAAGAGTGCTAAGGCTCCAAGGTCGGTCACTCGGCCGGCGCGCGCGGCGCGCTTTCCACTGTATAGGTATGCATTATGTTGATGCAGCTACAAATTCATTGGCAAAAGCTAGTAATGCAATAAAATAAAAACCGGCCAAGTGCGTGTCGGACCACGCACAATGAAGGGTTTCGTAGTTGACAAGAATTTATCCCAAAAACATTGTTATTGAAAAACATGTTCTGTTCACAGATGTTCGTCACGGTCAATTACCCAACTGCAAACTCAAGTATATAATCCCAAAACAATATTTTTTTATATGATAAAATTACAAATGAACTATTTTCGGACTTTTTCATTTACTTGTGCTGTGAGACCTTGCTTCTTGCCAAATTTCATGATTCTAGATCAAAGGTAAGTAGGTACCCTATATGTTTTGATTTACTTGCGAGCATTAAAATATGGCCGAATTTTTTTATTGCGTTGACTAGAAGCTTGAAGCTTTTTCAGAGCTCCAAGGGACCATAGACCTACGTTACGGAACGTACTTTTGAGGTACGGAACCCTAAAAATGACCTTTTTGATTGTATTTTGTTTGACATTTTAATTTTATTTTGGTATTGTGATCTTAACTTGGCACTATGTTTTTATTAATTGCATTTTGACTGAATTGATTTTAATCGCATTGAACTATTAATCTTTTCAATACACTTCCTCGAAAACTGGTTCATATCGCACTACGATTAGGTTCACAAAGGAATATATTTCACACGCGTGCGATTTTTCATTTTCCAAAACGTGTACGGGAATAAAACTTGCCACAGATAACTTATACCCATACTTAGTCCAAATTGGTTCAATGCCTCTATTCACAACGTCTCTATTTGGAGGTGAATGTTTTTTTTTATCTCGGCAAAGAGTTAAGCGTCTTTACGGCGTTAATATTTTTTGAATATTTAAATAATGTTTATAAATAGAATATTATCAAAAACCATGATTATTACAATAAAAAAAAAAAATCGTTTATGAACAAATTAACATTTATTTGTGTTCCAATTTCAAAAATATATGAATTTTCTATTTTTCATATTAGGCTGTTTATCGGCTTTATACCTTTGCTTCTCCTTTAACCTGGCGAAATCAAAGCGCGGAAAAAAAAAGAAAATTTAAATCATAGTTTCCTAAGAATTCATGACAAAATATTTTTCGTTATTTTATTTTATTTCTTCAAAAGTGTATTGAATAACGTCGTTTGATACACATGGACATTTGATATTGCAGTTCTAGGCTCAAAAACAACCTCGCCTACGGCTCGGGTGTTAATTCCGCCTCGAAAGCAATAACAAAAATCCTCCACTTGTATCAAAATGTACTATTATCTAATAAATGTAATTAATGTTCTTATTTTATTCTTGCATCGTATTCATTCATTACACATGTCAAATCTTGGGCAGAATGTATGGCTAATTGTTCACGACTTTATTTGTATACCTACCTGCATTTTAACAAATAAATGATTTGATTTGATTTGAATGATGGCTAAGAATTGTCAATATCGAGGGTTGGAACTCCAACTCAAACTCAAACTCAATGCATTTATTTCAAATAAACCAATTACAGGCACTTTTGAATTGTCAATGGGTCGGTCAGTCAGAAAGATGAAGCTAGTTGCCCATTCCAAAGCGTAGTAGATCCCTATGGAGAAGAACGGGCAAGAAACTCCACGGACACTCTTTTAAATCATAATATTTTTACAAAATATTGGTTACATCGTTCATGTTGAAAATATATATGTGAGAACAATGTAGAAAGACGTGCACGTTAAAAAGCGTCCGTAATAAAAAGATAAAAACTAAAACAACTAAATTAAATATTAAAATTAAAAATAATTCTTATGACTTCTACTTCTTAGCCATCATCGAAGCTGATAGAGATGTGTGGAACAAGAAGACGTGCTGCGCTGACATTAGCTATACACAGATCACGATTTATTGGTATTTTAAGACGGTCTTTTTCATAGACACTGCTGGATTACGCTCCATGTGTCTATTACATTTTAATTTGTTTTTTTTTTGTGATATTCTAACTTAGATCTTAAGTACTCACCAACAACCTTTTAAGGGGTCATTGTACTCATCATTATGAATAACTTTTTCTATGGGACCAAACCTAAAATCGCGAAAAACAAAATCTGCTGTTTAGTAGGTATGTACAGTCAACAAAAGAGATATCTAGGCAGGGTATACTAACATATTTGTATGTGAATTGGTTCATGTTCAATTTTATATATTACTTTGTTTTTGCAATACTCCTACATTGTAACACGCCAACACAAAATTGTATATTGTCACGAAATTGAACATGAAGCAAGTCACATACAAATATGTTAGTATACCCTACCTAGATATCTCTTTTGTTGACTGTATTTATCTACATCAAACTCGTCAAAATGTAGGGAGCAGCTGATTGTTTTTCGTGATTTCACGTATGGTCCCATTGTAAAAGTTGTTCATAATGATGAGTACAATGACTCCTTGAGAGGCTGTTGGTGTTTTACCAATAACCCTGTATTATTTCATGCGGTGCTTATTTTGTCCCTAGACTAATTTTATCTTTGAGTGGTTCAATTCCTATAAATTCACCCCGTTATAAAAATACCGCCGTATTACCCACATAGCTACAAATCATTAAATCTCTTGCCATTTGCTCCCGTTATCGCAAATTTGTCGTATCTAGTCCACAATGGCATTCCTGAGAAATGACCGGTTGTTGTGCACAATCACTGGCCAGCCACCGTGACATTGCTGCACTTAATGCGCTATTGGTACTCGTACTTCTGCTCTTAGAGTTAACGTACTGGATCTGTTGTTGCGGGTCGTCAGAAGCCCGCAAGTCTGACAACATCTTACCACGGAGTATCTTATCACCCAGTAAAGGCTATGGAGGTCTGATAGGCAATTGTTGTTGTTAGTGTGTTTGTGCTCAGAACTATTCTCAGGAAACATCAAAGCGTACCATTACCCAACCCCAATAGACGCAGCAAAATGCCTGTGTGCCCTAGCGTTCCATGCAAGACCTCCTTCGCAAGAAGACAGTACAATGTCATAAGCTGTAAGTTATATAACGCCATAAACAAACAGCTCAACATTACTTCTCATAGCAGACACGAATTAAAAGGTAAAGTTTCTGCGTGGCTTCAGCTATTGGACTATCAGAGGACGGAGGATCTACTGGCATGTATTGCGTAACATATATCATACAATACTTCTAAACAAACTCTCACATACACACACTCACCCCACACACACACAAACACAGATCACACACTTCTGTTAAACATGAAAAATAAAACTAATCTAAAATTGGAAAACTAAAACTGAAAATTAAAACTAGATTATAGTATAAGATTACCTACCTAAAATTATCTTATAAATTATAAATTGTAAGTCTACTGCAGCGTCATTCAAGCCAATTTGTTCGTATTTTATTATGTGATACTTCCTGCGGCTGAACACTGTTTTCCAAAATACAAGCTTAAGCTTAGTTTGGGAATTAGTAACAGTACCTTTTGTCATCATCTTCCTGCCCTTATCCCATATTACTTGGGGTCGGCGCAACACGTTTTCTTCTTCCATTCTCCCCTGTCAACCGTCACGCTATCATTCACTCCCTTCTCTTTCATATCATTCCTCACACAATCCATCCATCTTTTCTTTGGCCTTCCTCTGCCTCTCCATCCATCAACATCTATATTCATCACTCTTTTAGTCACATGCGTTTCGTCTCTCCTCATTACATGCCCATACCAAGACAAACGATTTCCTTTCAACTTTTCTGTCACTGGCGCCACTTTCAAACTTCCTCTTATATACTCATTTCTCACTTTATCCATTCTTGTCACTCCACACATCCATCTCAACATTCTCATCTCCGCTGCATGCAATTTTTTTTCATACGTCTTCTTCACTGTCCAGCATTCCGATCCATAAAGTACGACAGGCCTTATCACGGACTTGTAAATTTTCCCCTTCAACTTGAGAGGCATCCGTGGGTCGCAAGTTGTTCCTGTAACCTGTCGCCATTTCATCCATCCTGCGTTGATCCGGTGCGTTATGTCTCGGTCTACTTCGCCATCCCCTTGGACAAGCGACCCGAGGTACCGAAAGTCGGAGCAGATCGGTAAGGGCGTTCCGGCAAGAGATATGGGCACAGGACCGGAGAGTCCGCCAAAATCACAAAACAAATACTCTGTTTTGGTCCGACTTACTCTCAGGCCAACGGTCTCCAGTCTTTTCCACCACACCTCCAATCTGCTCAGTAACAGTACCTTTTGTGGAATACATAAATACGATGCATATGTTAGATTACTCTAAGATGAATGAGTGATGATGATGATGATGTATTAACTGGCGACAATAAAGAATTTTTATTTTTTAGTTGTTGGTTATTGTTGGCATGATGTTGTATGTATGTATATTCAGCTTCAACCGGTTAGACTGGAAGCCGACCCCAACATAGTTGGCAAAAGTCTAGGCAGATGATGTTGATAAGTAGTTTGATAAAGAATCCAATGTTCATTGTTCTAGATAAAGTATCTTTAATAACTTGGTGGCGTAGCGTTGGAGTCAGACACACACTTTTTTAAGGTTTCGTATCCAAAGGGTAAAAAGGGACCCTATATTACTAAAACTCCGCTGTCCGTCCGTCTGTCACAAGGAACCGTGATAGTTAGACAGTTGAAATTTTCACAGATGATGTATTTCTGTTGCCGCTACAACAACAAATACTAAAAAACAGAATAAAATAAATATTTAATTGGGCTCCCATACAACAAACGTGATTTTTTTTGCCGTTTTTATAGATAATGGTACGGAACTCTTCGTGCGCAAGTCCGACTCGCACTTGGCCGGTTTTTTTTTACAATTTTTAACCGACTACAAAAAGGAGGAGGTTCTCAATTCGTCGGAACCTTTTTTTTTATGTATGTTCCCCGATTACTCGAAGATGGCTGGACCGATTTGGATTTTTTTTGTTTTATTCGAGAGCGTATACATCACAGTTGGTCCCATATAAAATTGATTAACTTTGCTTTGGTAGTTTTTGAGTTAGCTTCAATAATACATATTTTTTCCCCACTTTTATATGGATGATGTTCTAGTTGGTTTTGCAGATTATTTTGCAGTATTAGAATTTGTGTGGGGTAGGTACACAACTAAAAAGTGAAAAATAAAAACTTTTTTACAAAAAAATACAACCGACTTCCAAAAACAACACTACAAAGTGAAAAATAACTTTACTTTCGGAAGTCGGTGGCAAAAAACGAAAATACATTTAACTAGACACCGACTTCCGAAATTAAAGTTATTTTTCACTTTGTAGTGTTGTTTTTGGAAGTCGGTTGTATTTTTTTGTGAAAAAGTTTTTTGTCAAGGTTTTTTTTATAAAGTTTTGGGTTAGGGATAATAAATAATTACATAAGTAAACAACACATAAAATTAGACTTTGTTTTTGATAATTGGTCTACCTACGTTAACCCAAAACCAAGCAGTAGATCACATAACATCAGGCATGATTTCTTCGAAGGGCTAGGCAGGGGTGCAGCTTAATACACCCAAACGCAAGTAAGTAAATGTAAGGTTATAAAGGTTAGGTATTGTAATGATATTAGATCCTCAACACAATGTTCATAATCCTACTTAATCCTGCCATCTGTTGTGTTTGTTTGTTTGTTCACGTCTTAACTGCTCGACCGATCATCATGAAGTTTTGCAAACACTTCGTCAGAGTTACAAAAAAGGACATAGGGTTCCTTTCTTCCAGAAACAAAGTTAATGATGGAAAGACATTGAGCACGAGCGAACCCGCGGGCAAGAGCTAGTTTATTAATAATGTTTTT
The DNA here is from genome assembly GCA_946251885.1 of Cosmia pyralina. Classification (NCBI taxonomy): domain Eukaryota; kingdom Metazoa; phylum Arthropoda; class Insecta; order Lepidoptera; family Noctuidae; genus Cosmia; species Cosmia pyralina. The sequence goes on from OX276351.1 coordinate 25,766,084, forward strand.
TTTTTTTTTATATATATGAGTACGACTACCGCGGACTTGGTGGTCCGCGCCTTTTTTTATTGTTGTATTTTATTTGTTTTTTTTTTTTTAAATCTAAGGTACAATCATAAACTCCTCCCTCGGACACTTACTCTAATCTTAAAATCTACGTGAATCCATCCATTTTTTATATATTTTTTTTCCATACATATACACATGCTCATAATTAATATATATATTTTCCATGCAATTTTTTTTTTTTTTTTTTTTTCACAGGCATTACAATTTATTACTATCATATGTTATCTTATTACTACGTTATTATTTTACACAATTATTTAGGACTTATTTCTGTTACTTTACAATTATAATAGTTTATTAATAATGTTAAAGTTTGTAAGTTTGTTTGTTACTCAATCACGCAAAAACGTCTGAACGGATTTGGATGACATGTAGTTTATAACCTGGATTAACACAGTAGGTATACTTTTTATCCCGAGATAATTTCGTACTCCCACGCGGGTGAAGCTGCTGGCAAAAACTATCTAATCTAAGCGATACTAGGAAGCAATATGCCTATGTTCAATTTAAAAAGCTGCTACCATTTCCAAAAAACCCTCAAAATATACCTCCCAAGGCGTTTTACGGTTTTACTAAACGATACGATTAAAAAAAAACCGCATTAAAACCGTCAAATCTAACAGTTTTATATCGCGCCGCTCTATAATTTCGCTAAACTCTATCATTTTGTGTTTAACTGTGAATGGTGGCAAGATGGCGGTGCTTCCGTTTGTCTATGGATTTTGATTTCCTGCTCTATGTCACCCTGTGTGGTTTATGGTTGATTTGATAAATGATGTATTGCTTTATGTCATTGGGTGTCGCTGTGTGGGGTAAAAAGGTTTCTATTAACATGAAAGGTTTTAAAGTTACATGGGTTACGTTAAAATGAAAATATGTGAAAATCATAGGAAAGTATTATTGTCACAAATATTCGCAAATTATGATGCACAGATATCAATATCGTTTTCGGTAATCTAGACTAAAAATAAAGCTGAAGAGATTGCTTTTTTCTTTGAACTCGCTAATCTCTGGAACCACTAGTCGGATTTGAAAAAATATTTTTGCATTTGATAGCTTAGTTCTTAAGGAAGGCTGTAGGCTATTTAACATCACGCTAGGGCCCTTAGGAGTTGAGCAAAAGAAAAAAAGTCAGATAGAACGCTAAGCGAAAACGAAGTAATAGCGTGGCCAGGCAATGCGATGTGACGAGGTGGGTCAGGGGAATAAGAAATTTCACATGGACGAAGTCGCGGGCAATAAATATAATAGCCTCGATCAACATCTCTCGAGGCTCTCGTTAGGCGATTGGATCAAGGGCCTGATTCAGAAGGTAGTGTTCCTTGATAAGGCTCGCATCGTGAGGAGGTTCCTGTCTCTAGAGCTCTAATCGCTGGTAGCCTGGACACTGCTCGCAACACCGGCAGCCCACTATTTTTAATCGACTTCAAAAAAGGAGGTTCTGTATTCGACCCGTATGTATATATGTAGGTATGTATGTTTGTTTGTCCGCGATTTTCTCAAAAACGAATGAACCGATTTTGATGATTTTCACTAACGTGATCTGCATATTTTCAGGAAGGTTTTAGTATATAATATATTATGTAATTATTCTTATGTACGAAGAAAAAAAATAAATTCACTGTATCTCCGGCATTTCTAAGAGGATCTACTTATGTATATTCAACTAAAAATGGAAAAATAAATTTACTTTAAAAAAAGTAAAAACCGACTTCAAAACCAAAAACGAATAAAATAAATTTCATAAAACAATTAACAGCTTCTGAAGTCGGTGTCTTCAATTCTTCAAAGCACTTTAGCTTGACACCGACTTCAGAAGCTGATAAGTGTTTTATGAAATTTATTTTATTCGTTTGTGGTTTTTTTTTTCAAATGTTTTTATGTTTTTTGTAAAAATATATTCAATATATGAGAAGATAAGTATAAAACCGGAATAAAATAATGGTTTAAGTTCAGCACAATCAAGTTTCGTTATTAATATCTCCAGACAACAAAAAAGACCCTTTTAAATTCTGATCTAACAGTAAAAACAAGAATACCTCGTACAGTTTGCATTACAAATCAAAAACAAAGTTTCACCTAATTTGATTAATATCATAATGTCTTAATCCAACAAAATTGATAGGTTCCAATAAATATATCTTTCATATAAATATTCATAATCGTAACCCTAAAACGCGTAGGGGGCAGATTTGGCCCATTTATTTATTTATGTTATGTTATAAATATTATGCAAATGTTATCAATCAACGATTGTTATGTTTGCCCACACACTGAGTGGAGGGAACTGTTTTTGTGAAATTAAGTTGTTCTAGAGTTTAAATTACGGGATAAACGGAAGCTTAAGTTCATTATATGGAATAATATTTAAAAAAAAAATGAGGTTTTGTTCCTCGATCAGCAAGAAAGTATAAATCAATTACTACTTTTCTTATATTCCTTAAGTATATTATTATGATGAACCGTTCATATTTGTAAATGGCAGTTTGTATTCTTCCTCAAATACAGTACGCAATCATAATTTAAACAGTCCTATAATTCTCATTGGAAAACCCAGACCTATTCTAATGCATACCGAATCAATTCACAGTTCAACTTGTAAATAAGGGTGTAGAGATACATTTTGACAGTTAATCAGTACTAATAACAATCCAATCGGAAGTGAACCCCGGAACGAAGGCACATCTCCTACAACGGGACCAACCCTTGCACCACGATCCCGTTACCATTAGGACCTTTTGTTACTTTTTGACTTTTTTTTGTAACTTTTTGTTGATTACATTTTTCACAGTCAACTTGATTCGGTGTTCCGTTACGTTTGTTGGTTCGTTTTGTTATTGTATACCGGCAAACATTGAAATAGGATATGAAGGAAAAATAAGTAAGACCAAATCAGTTTTTGGGGAAATATCGTACGAACTAAGTTCTTCAGCTAAAATATAGTAATAAAATTTCTCGAGGAGCTCGTGGCTAAGTAATAACAGCCGCACGGGTCGATCCATCAGGTTAAGTTATGCTTGCCGGGGTCGGTCCGTGGATGGGTCACCATCTTTACATACCAAGACTTCTCCGTGCCTCGGAAAGCACGTTAAGCCGTTGGTACCGGCTGTCATTTGTGGATCTTTGGCAGTCGTTACGGGTCGTCAGACGTCCGAAAGTCTGACAACCAGTCTTACCAAGGGGTATCGTATTACCCAGTTAATGGGTTGGGGAGGTCAGATAGGCAGTCGCTCCATGTAAAATACTGGTATTCAGCTGCATCCGGTTAGACTGGAAGTCGACCCTAACATAGTTGGGAAAAGGCTAGGCAGCTTGATTGAATATAGTAATAAAATTTCATTTAATTTATTTATTTGTTTCAGACACAGTGATCCATATTTTTATTTTTGTAAGTAAAAATAATAAAAGATTTGACTATTCTGGACCTACGTATCTATTAAAACATTTGTTGTGTTTGTAACATGCAATATTATTCTATGTTTGAACAATAATGTCGAAAATAGAAACTTCTTACAAAATGTCTGAATTTGTAAAACTACAAAAACGCTTAGATAGAACCAAAAATTGCAGTGTTACAAATTAGGAAACAAGAGATTTCCAAAAATAAAATTACACAGCACCGTGATTAGTTCTAATCAAAACATACTCCTGTTATGCTAATATTTGCTTTACATCTTAATCCTAACAAATGACGATCATCAAACTAACACAAACACACACACATCACACACACCATCCCATAATGCTAGTGCATGTTTTATTTCTTTTTTTTTTTCTCTTTTATCCTAATTAATATAATTTTATTTTTATTGGCTTACCATAATCTGTAATTTACATTTATAGAGAAAACTATCTCCTGTAATACAGTTAATACTAGTGCAGGAGCCGAGGAATTCTTTTATATTGTATACATTGTGTCAATACATAAACTAACAAATTTATAACTATCGAGATTAAGTAATTTCATTACAGTAAGGCAAAAAGACAAGGGTATGGTAGACCCTTAGCATTTTTTATGGGTCGCGAAATCCGAGCCGCATTGAAGAGTTAATGACGTGTAAAATGATCGTTTAAAAAACAATGTTCTTGACCTCAAGAAGGTTTGGGAATTTATGTATGTTCAAGCTAGTTTTTTGAGGGTAGGTAAACAGCTAGGCATGTTTGTTTTAATTGGTTTTGACAATATTAGTAGCATTTGTTAAAATAAAGAAGGGGCCAGGATTACTTCTCAACAGCAAATAATTTCAGTAAGTATTTTCTTTAAGTTACTGTGGTACTTAGGTACCAAGTGAGGCTAACAACATCAATCTGCCTAGCCTTTTCCCAACTCTGTTGGGGTCGGCTTCCAGTCTAACCGAATGCAACTGAATACCAGTATTTTACATGGAGCTACTGCCTATCTGACCTCCACAACCCATTAACTGGGTAATACGACACCCCTTGGTAAAACTGGTTGTCAGACTTTCGGGCTTATGACGACCCGTATGACTGTCAAAGATCCACGAATGGCAGCCGGGACCAACGGCATAACGTGCTTTCCGAGGCACGAAGGAGTCTCGGTATGTGAAGATGGTCACCCATCCACAGACCGACCCCGGCAAGCGGAGCTTAACCTGATGGATCGACCCGTGGGGCTGTTATTACTTAGCCACAAGCTCCTCTGGCTAACATTATGTACGAGTAGGTAATTAAATAATGTTTTACAGTTGTAATACATAAGGCGGATATAAAAGTCTTCGTGTGATAAAATAAGACTTGATTATTTACGTTATTATCGTAAGAATGAAACGTTCAGTCTGTAATTAATTCTTCAATGTGAGACTAATGAATTACCTAGTTCAGAGAAGATACTTTATCACTCAGCCTCCGAAGCTCATGGCATCCAAAATAATTTATTTCATCATTATTATTCTCCTGCCCTTTATGACTTAACACGTCTTTTTCATAGAGTTGTATGGAACATCTCTTTTAGGCGTCATTTATTTATTCCTGATTTAATTTTATTATGTAATTTCAACATTTTTAATGATGTCATTATATCTAAAGTAGCATGTATAATTTTGCTATCCGTCTATGCTCTCGATGTAATTTCAATCAATCTGCCTAGCCTTTTTCCAACTATGTTGGGGTCGGCTTCCAGTCTAACCGGATGCAGCTGAATACCAGTATTTTACATGGAGCGACTGCCTATCTGACCTCCACAACCCAGTAACCGGGCAATACGAAACCCCTTGGTAAAACTGGTTGTCAGACTTTCAGGCTTCTGACGACCCGTAACGACTGTCAAAGATCCACGAACGACAGCCAGGACCAACAGCTCTCGATGTAATTTAACAGCTTACTTATTAAGCTACTTATGTATATAAACTACATACATAAAATCACGCCTTCTTCCCATGGGGGTAGGCAGAAACTACAGAACGCCACCTGCTACGATCCTTACATACAGTTGCGAGTACTACGCACCTGACCTTTCTGAAGAACACCACCAATGAGCTCACTGTTATAATAATATGTCCTCCTAGGGCCTCCCCTCTCGGCGTTTCCACTCACACCTGCCGTATAAATTCTTTTGTCAATCGCCTTTCATTCATCCTCTCAACATGACCAAGCCACCTAAGCATACTCTTTTCGATCGGCGGCGGCGGTCTCTCGCATCCAAACTTTGTCCAGGCCATGGTGCGGAGCGAGAGTGCATGGGAGGCCGTCACCTCCTTCTGCGAAGCAGTAATGCTCGCAAAGGAGGAGGCGGGACGCGAGAGGGAGAGGCAACAGCCGCGCCCTCGCGCCCCCAGCCGCCGCAGGAGACGCCCTGGGCGGCGGGAATCTATCGCCGATTCCCGGCCACCGTAGGCGCGGGCTTGCGGACGACGAGTAATGGGCAGCTCGCCGTCCGGTAAGGACCAGGCCCGGGTCGACGGCGCGTTGTGTTCCACGCGCGCCTCAAAGAGATGTCAGCAGTGACGGGGTCCAATAGGGCCGAAGCCGCCGGGGTCGCGGGTAGTTCGAAAGAGATACCGTGGCCCTGGCACGGGCAACTGAAGGAACACGGGTGGGTTTTAGTCAGTAAAAGTCTGACACACCCTCCCGCTCTGCCCGGAGCGGGAGAAGTCATTTGATGATTTCCCATCCACAAAAAAAAAAAAAAAAAAAGCATACTCTTTTCAATTTTTGTCACTACATCTTCTTTTAAACCGCACAGATGCCTTATCACATCATTCCTCAGCCTATCATTCATAGTCACACCACACATGACAGCATTTATTCTACTTTCATGCTTCTTATGTCACATTTATCAAACTATGAACCTATTCACTGAACTTCTACTAAACCATGAACGAGACAGTAGATGAACGACAGATAAGGGAAGTAACTCGTAGACTGGACTGAAGAATAAAAATTTTACTAATCATAACCTAAGAATTGGTAGACACAGTCCACGATATCAATCTGTAAAATTATTCAAGAGACTGCCTTTACACATAAAAACTGATGTCCACAGTAGCGCTTTCAAAATGAAACTAAAAAAAACTTTTTTACAAAAAAATACAACCGACTTCCAAAAACAACACTACAAAGTGAAAAATAACTTTAATTTCGGAAGTCGGTGTCTAGTTAAATGTATTTTCGTTTTTTGCCACCGACTTCCGAAATTAAAGTTATTTTTCACTTTGTAGTGTTGTTTTTGGAAGTCGGTTGTATTTTTTTGTAAAAAAGTTTTTATTTTTCACTTTTTAGTTGTGTACCTACCCCACACAAATTCTAATACCAAATACCAAACCTGCAAAACAAACTAGAACATCATCCATATAAAAGTGTGGAAAAAATACGTATTATTGAAGCTAACTCAAAAACTACCAAAGCAAAGTTAATCAATTTTATATGGGACCAACCGTGATGTATACCCTCTCGAATAAAACAAAAAAAATCCAAATCGGTCCAGCCATCTTCGAGTAATCGGGGAACATACATTAAAAAAAAAAAATAAAAAAAAAAAGTTTCCGACGAATTGAGAACCTCCTCCTTTTTGAAGTCGGTTAAAAATTTCCTATTGAATAAGTGTCTGTATGCTGTAGAAGAACTATAATTTTATTGAATTATAATTGAATTCTATTCATCATGGGTTGTTAATTTTATTGGATTTTGTTAATTCCTGATTTCTTGATATATTTATTAATTCTACTAAACAATGCTAATTTATCTTTAATTAATCATTTTATTGTTATTATTTTAAATTTTAAAGTGTTGAACATATTATTTTATTTAGTACGTGTTGACATGATAATGAAGAAATGTTAAATTTTTATTTTTTCTATTTTTAATTTGTTAATGTAAGTAATTTATAAAATTCAAATATAAATTATGTTAGTGTATAAGTATGCTGTAATGCATTTGTGTGAGTTCAGTTATAATTTATTTGGTTATGAATAAATGACTATGACTATGACTAAATAGCCAGGAAAGTTTGACAAGTGACCAGTAGCTAGGTCAGTGAATGAGTTCATCAACGGAGCTGTGATTTGCGTACGGGGAGGCGAGTCGTGAAAATGAGTGGACCACACCAGGGGTACGCGGATGAAGCGACATGGATGTAAGATGCAAGAAGGACGTTAGATACGGTATAATGTAAAATCAATTTAAACTGTTACAAATAAATTACAATAATTAGAGACACAGTATACACATACCTAATATAAAATAGAAAATGGATAATCATGAAGTTAAGATTGAGGATGAGCCAACACCAGCACCCTAATTGCGTAACACATTATCAATCGGAGTTGGTTTCATTTTGACAGTTCAACAACTTTTATTACGTTATTTACGTTATCGATCAGATAAATTTTTCGAACATACGAAGTAATGGATTAGCAATTTGTTTCCAAATGATTCAAATTCCGATCGACAGTGTTAAGCAACTAGGGTGCTGCTCTAATCCAAGATTTGATGGTCCAAACTTATTTACACTCAGAAGCAAAAATTTGTTAATTCTGGACAAAATCATGACAGCTACGACACAAGTATTAGTGAAACTTCTGGGGCTGCCTCAATTTAAGTATACGACACAATGTTTAGTTGAAATAAATATTTTTGTATTATTTTTTTTTTTTGTATTTTTAATCATCGACCAATTTAATAATGATAGTTTATCCTTTATTGTCAGTTGCGATCCAATTATAGGTACCTATAATCTGAAACAAGACGCGTCGTTTGGTTAAAAGTAAATAGATTCCTGTTTTTTTATTTTATTTGTAAGACGAAATTTTTACTGACCCTAGCACACAAGTTCTCACAAGTAAATCCTTATTTTTTCATATTATACTCGTATAAAACTCAAGGAGAACCTATTGGTTCTCTTTGAGTTCATTCTCTCTCGAAAAAGATGTTTCATTAAGCTCATCGCTTAATACCGCATCCAACCTTCCCACTTCGTAGCGCAACCAGCCCACCAACACGACAGTTTTGAATTTCACCCAGTGGGTGCACCTTGTGAAAAGTATCACGGGTTCGGTTCCCGAGTCGGTATGGTGTCGAGTGGTGACTGGTTCACTCTGCCCTGGTATTCCACCAGGATGGGCATGAATTAAAATGTATGATCTGGGAACACATTGAAGGTAAAAAAACGTGGTAAAATAAGGGAGGTCTAAATAGCTGGAAGACTGCCACGGGATACAAATCAATCTGCCTAGGCTTTTCCCAACTATATTGGGGTCAGCTTCCAGTCTAACCGAATGCAGCTGAATACCAGTATTTTATATGGAGCGACTGCCTATCTGACTTCCACAACCCAATTACTGGGTAATACGACACCCCTTCGTAAGACTGGTCGACAGATTTTCGGGTTTGTAACGACTGTCAAAGATCCACGAATGACAGTCGGGACCAACGTGCTTTCCGAGGCACGGAGAAGTCTCGGTATGTAAAGATGGTCACCCATCCACGGACCAACCCCAGCAAGCATAGCTTAATCTGATGGATAGACCCGTACAGCTGTTATTACTTAGCCACGAGCTCCTCTGCCATGAGATACAAACATCATTAAATTCCGAGGGGCAATTTCCGTATTTTTGAGAAAGTTGCCTTTCTAATCTCATCTGTTAAGAAATCCTCTAATTGAAAAGTTTTTGATATTAACTGTCGCTAAGATGAGATTGTGACTAATATTTTGAACGTTTTTAAATAGGTACAGAAATAATTGTGCTTCCGATACATTACTTGAATAAAATCAAAATGAATTAGTATGAGGTAAATGATTCCTGAAATGGATGCAGTTTTAATGGTATTTTTGTTTTAAAGATCATTATTTCGAACTTTCTGTAATTAAATAAATATTCAATTGAATTTGGATTTAGTAAATACAAATGTGGAAGGAATTATAAGCTGGCTGTTTGTTTTCCCTTACGAATAAAATAAAATAAGTTGCTAGCCATTTCTTTGTAAAAACAGGAAGATAATTAATTATTGATTTGATTGTTTTGATGCACAATTCAGTCGTAAAATATGAATTTTTTTCTTAATTTTATGAATGCCTGAAGGAAATCAAATAATCGGTGCATATGTTGACTGAACATTCAAAATATTTTACGTTATTATTCATAGGTTTCTTGTGAGACGCATGGTTTCGTCACAAATCCAAAATAGTATTTTAAATGCGAAAGTGAGATTGTTTGTATGTTACTCTTTCACGCTAAAATTGCTGAACGGATTTGGATTAAAAATGGCACATAGGTAGACCATGACCTTGAAAAAGATATAGACTACTTTTCATATTGATCGCATACGACGCCGCGGGCAACAGCTAGTGTTTTATAATTTTACTAACTCAAATACAACAAATAAAATAAAAATACAACTTCATTACATCAATTGTCTTGTCCTACTATTGTAATATACATACAGAACATTTTAATAGTTACAAGGTTACCAAGAAGCATTGTGCCATAAAAATAGAGTCGCGGAGTCAAACGCTACCTACAATGCATGCGGCGCCCGAGGGAGGAAATAATTAATGATGATTGGCCTTAAATTACCCTCTCGGGACCTCTTGCGTCCCTCTCGCACCCCCACAGCCTATCCCGACGAACCTTTTCGCACAAACAGGGAACCTATATAAGGCCCACAGGTAGGCGCCGATGGTAGACCCTTGCGGGACGCCGAATCGTTCGCACCTGTACTAACCGGGAGCAAAAATGACCGCCGAAACTTACGGACACCGAATGATCTACGAGAAAGACATGTTCGCATCTGACGTGATGCTAGAGTATTCGACTGAGGAGTGTTACCTGTCCTGGCCGAGATCCCCTGACTCTGGGAGATCCAGCCTGGAGCCGACGCCGTCTATTGATGGCAGCATCAATCAAGATTCGGCACACATCGCGTACAGAGGATTGTCGCGGGACGTTTTGGAAGACAGTGCTGAAGATAACGAAGTTCTGGAGTCAGGGAAGAGACGCGGACGAGCAACCAGTACTGCAGTGTTGAGGAGGAGACGCTTGGCAGCAAATGCAAGGGAACGGAGGAGGATGCAGAACTTGAACAAAGCGTTTGACAGACTTCGAGGTCACCTACCATCTTTGGGAGCTGATCGTCAGCTCTCGAAGTACGAAACCCTTCAAATGGCCCAAACATACATATCAGCACTCTATGAACTGCTCCAGTAAGTTGCACACCATACCGCCGCTATTTGCCAAATTAGATTTAACTACAGGGATATTTATTTTATGTTTAAGCACCGTAATACTCGTTACCACTTAGGTTAATCTGCTTCAAGTTTTTCGAATACAAAATTAACTTTTAAAGTGTCGAGTTTCTGTATCGTGTTACGTTTAAATCTTACGCTTATTATTTTTTATATATTTTGTGTAAGTTTTTTACTTTTACTTAAAGTTGAAGACAGTGTTTACATTGAATCGTGCATTAAGCTGTTATAGAAAATAATTTTCAGTAGCTTTTGAATTGATTTTATTAGTCACAAGATTTCGTCAACAATCTAAATTTTTGACAGCTGCATTGGTCACTTCTAGATTCTGTAAAACTTTAAGTCCCCTTTAGCACACTTAGGTCTAAACTTTAGCAATGTAAACGTGTCCAGATTTTAGTTATAAGCACATCTCACCAGTGTTATCCGTCCTACCAATTTAGTATTAGGTCTTAAATTAGTTTGTCCTAGATTTTCATCTTTACCTGCAAAAGTATTATGTATTTCCCTCGTATTTTGAACCACTGAAAGTGTATATTTTTATTACTTAGTAAAGTGACAAAACGCAAACCTGTATAATCTCTAAAAAAGTACTGTGTATATATTTGTTTTAGCTAAAATTTAAGTTTTTTCATTGTGTCGTTGAAAAATGTTACCGAAGACTCAAATAATTTTGTGAGTACAGTTTTGCCAGCAGCGAAGTGTTAAATTAACTGAATAATTCAAAGAATTTTAATGTTTGTATTTCATTTAGTTACCAGTTTATATTGTTTCTGCGTTCATGAAAGTTTGTCACTTTTCTAAGTAGATTATGTGTCAATACGAGAGCTTGCAACAGTATTATAAATTGTTAATAACTAGATCGTAGATTGTTTACGTAATTTTAAATATCTTCGAAATGTTTTTTCATGTGTAAATATACAAATTATGTTTAAAAACTTTGTTGTTTTCCTTTATTCATTCAAAATGAAATGTTTTCACATACACAGTAGGTACACAATTACAGATACCTACATAATATATAATTATAACCTACACACATAAAAAACACTTATTCAAAATACTATAATCTGGACGGTTATACAACGTGTCGTTTTGTATCCTCGTCAAATTTCGTCAAATACAGAACATCAAATCGAACAACTTTCTCCATGGGACCAACATCGTAATCGCGACAAAAATTTCAACTGTCCCATAGAAAACTTCAATACCTACTCGACGGAAATGTATTGTGACGGCTAATTATTTTTTCGCGATTACGATGTTGTTGCGATAGAAAAAGTTGTTCGGTTTGATGGTCTATACCACACCCTTAAATTTGACGAGGGTGCAAAACGAAACGTTGTATACTTACAAAATTTTGTTGATCAAAATATGATTTCAAGAATATCACAAACAGTTGGAACAAATTATTTATTTGAATACTTCTGACAGGTCCTCACATTATTATTGTAAGTATGTATTAGATACAGAACAAAATTAAAAGGGTGTTTTGTTGAATTTTAAAAGTTCCTAGATGAAGAATTGGGGGAAATGTGTTTTTCTAACAACATATTACTTAACGTAACATAATATCATCTTGCCATGTTTCCCCGAAGGGTTTTTTTTTATATATATACTTCTACCTCCAACATAATCGTAGTCTATGCTTGTCTGCTTTACATTCACACCAGTTCTCGCATTTTATCCTCCCGTAATTTCATTCCTCATACTTGGTCTTTCTTTCATTCATCCTCATTTGTACTTTAGGGTGGGATTCCCAACTATCATATTCTTCCTTGTCTTTTACTTTATTTATTTATTCATTAGCGGGTACAAGAGAATAAACAGGGAGACAAGAATAAATAACTTTCCTCTTTCATTTACACCTACTCTAAGCTTATGTCTATTTTTTTATTTTTGTTTCTTAAATGTTCTTGTTTCTTGCCTTGCTTGTCACCAGGAGACCAACGAGGCAGTCTACATATTACTTCATCATCTACTTAGCCTTTTCCCAACTATGTTGGGGTCGGCTTCCAGTCTAACCGGATGCAGCTGAATATCATTATTTTACATGGAGCGACTGCCTATCTGATCTCCACAAACCATTAACTGGGTAATACGATACCCCTTGGTAAGACTGGTTGTCAGACTTTCGGGCTTCTGACGACCCGTAACGACTGTCAAAGATCCACGAATGACAGCCGGGACCAACGGCTTAACGTGCTTTCCGAGGCACGGAGGAGTCTCGGTATGTAAAGAATGGTCACCCATCCACTGACCAACCCCGGCAAGCGTAGCTTAACCTGATGGATCGACCCGTGTGGCTGTTATTACTTAACCACGAGCTCCTCAGTCTACATATTACTTAAGCTACCTTTTACTGGGTACGTCTTTCACTGACTTGAGTGTGCCCTGGCGGTTGAGAGTATGTCATGCTCACTCAAATGTCTCGCTGATGGTGGCGTGTGTGTTGGATCATTAAGTTCCCTTCAAAATGGTTGAGCTAAATGGTGCTGATCCATGCGTCATGTTCGTGAACGGGCGCCGTCAGTTGGGACTGGTCGTCTCTTAGCTGCCATGGCTTATTTGTAATTTTAATATTTAATTTAGTTGTTTTAGTTATTAGCTTTTTATTACGGACGCTTTTTAACGTGCACGTCTTTCTACATTGTTCTCACATGTATATTTTCAACTTGAACGATGTAACCAATATTTTGTAAAAATATTATGATTTAAAAGAGTGTCCGTTGAGTTTCTTGCCCGTTCTTCTCCATAGGGATCTACTACGCTTTGGAATGGGCAACTAACTTCATCTTTCTGACTGACCGACCCATTGACAATTCAAAAGTGCCTGTAATTGGTTTATTTGAAATAAATGCTTTGAGTTTGAGTTTGAGTTTGAGTTTGACTTATCAGCTGAAAATCCAGAGGTTGGTACTGTGATTTGAAGGATGGACTTATTACAACATCAAGCTTCAGATCGTGTCAATATAGCATAATGACATAATCACTCAAATCTACCTATATAAACGTAGACATAAATATACAAGAACCAGATTTACTACGTAAGTTTGTACTGAATGTTTCACGATGCAGGAAAAGTCCTCTTTTTACTGAAAAATATATCGAGCGCCAGAAATACTGTAACATCCATTTCAATAAAAAAAAACATCTATCTGTTTAAATTCGATAGTTTTCTAATTCCAATCTAGCACTAAAATATATATAATATTATGTACAAGTATAAAAATAAAAAGAGAAGTCCTGACTGACTGACACATCAACGCCCAGCCCAAACTCTTGAACCTAGAAAGCTGAAATTTTACACCGAGGTGCCTTTATAATGTAGATAAGGAATAAAGAAGGACGTGGGCTATTTTCCGATATCCACGTGGGCGAAGCCGAGGGCAAAAGCTAGTAAAAAATAAAAAGGGGAAGCGCTCATTGGTCATCAAATAATTCGTATGCATCGCTTTCAATGGGAAAAGGCTGACCTATAGTTGATAGTCGATCATGCTTATAATTTGTCGTCTTAAAAACTTCATCATCTGCTTAGCGTTTTCCCCACTACTTTGGGGTCGGCTTCCAGTCTAACCGGATGCAGGTAAATAACAGTATTTTACACGAAGCGACTGCCTATCTGACCTCCATAACCCAGTTACTGGGTAATACGATACCCCTTGGTAAGATTGGTTGTCAGACTTTCGGGCTTCCGATGACCCGAAACTACTGTCACAGATCCATGAATGACAGCCGGGACCAACGGCTTAACGTGCTTTCCGAGGCACGGAGGGGTCTTGGTATGTAAAGATGCTCACCCATCCACGGACCAACCGCGGCAAGCGTAGCTTAACCTGATCGATCGACCCTTGCGGCTGTTATCACTTAGCTTTACTAATTGAAAATGAAGACAACACAACACACACACACACACATAGACAAAACTCAATTTTTAACTAATTTCTAATGTGTTTTCCTCATAATAATATCCTTTGATCAACTGTAAATCATGCAGCATGCTCAACATACGGAGCCAAAAGAAGTGACAAAGTAAGCAACTAATACGATTACCCTATTTCCATTTTCTCCGAAATTCACTTCAATCCATAAGCAGCATAATGATACCACTTTTTGCTCCCCATTCAGACATAACCAGTCTATCGGTGGTGCCAACCCTAGAGTGACAGGACAATCAGTCAAGATCCAGGGTATGCAAATCAAGCAGATGTTTTGAAAACCAACTATTTTAACCTTTGAAACGGTAAAAACCATGCGATTTTGAACTCTATGTCGTTGAGATAAGGAGGTGTAATGTGGTGGAAAAGTTCTTAGGGAAGGTTCGTTGGAACAGTGTCCGGTGTGTGACATTGTTCTTTAACAGAAATAGGGCAATGCTTTTCTAAAGCTACGTAATTATGTAGGTAATGGGTAATATACAGGTGAAGTGTGTTGCTTAAATTCTTTAACACTGGGCAATTCTCTTGTACACCGAACTAAACTAACTAAACTATCACTAAAATTCCTTACTTTTGGCTATGAGAATCTTAGAGCTATTCTGCAAAAAAAAAAACCTCTAGGTAAAGTAAAAAACAATTTTGACACAACTATAATCGAGTTTGACAATCGTGACTCCGCGTGGTATAGTATGACCCGGTGGCTTTAATTGAAACTAATGAAATCACTATCAAAAGTGACAAGGCTTTTTTGCGATAGGACACACCGTTTTCGAGATATAAGCAAAAGAAAAAACATACAGTAACTACTGTTTTTGCACTTAAAGTCAAGGTGTTGGTGTGAATTCTAGTTCATGATAACTAATTTTATTCTAGGTATACCTTTTTAATCGCGATTAAAAATTAGGACCTCATTATCAACAGTTGCGCTTGCTACCACTGAGCAACGAGGCAGTTAAATGTATGGAGAAGGTTTAAATCATCGATGAACAACGTAAGAATGTATCAAAAACACTATAATTTCCAAAAAAACATAAAAAGTAAAAAGTCATAACTATTTTATTAAAACACCGGTATATAATTAAAAGAAACGAAACGTGTGAATGTAATAGCGGGTTCCGTCCACTTTTTAACTGTTAAACGTAACGTCTTAATTCCACATGTCAAATGTCAAAATTGACAAGTGGGATATGCGCAAGAGTGCATTGTCATGCGCGATTCTTTGCGCAGATCGTTGGGTGAATGATAAGCTATTATTATAAATGTCATTTATGTTATTAATTTGATGCCGATGTGATTTTTTGCATGAGAAAGTAGTTTTGAGGAGTTGAATTTTGGTATATTTAACGTTGCAGCGTTGGTTAATTGTGGGGATCCGGAATTGTAAGTTATCTTTTTGAACTTGTCGACAAATCAATCAAAGCTGTAAGTGCTTTAAATACGTAGCTATATGTAGGAGCTTATTATTTCTTTCAAAAGCTCCTCCGAACAGCTGAGTTAAAATATAAGAAAACAGGAAGTTCAAATCTTCATCTAGTTTAATTTATCTCAATTCAACTTGCACATAACTAAATAAAACTCACATCAACCTACTCTAACGAATTCATCTTACAGAACCTTTAACAATGAAAGAGAAATAAAACTCCAATGATCATTGCTCAAAAAAAGTAAAATTCACTCCCCTATTTGACATTACCGGCGCATGCGCGTCAGCTCTATGAATGCAAACGATCCCATTGGGTAAACGTCGACCAATCAGTGGCTGGCTCATAGAGCACGATTTGAATTCAATTGTCGAATGTAAGTACATAGATTAAGTGGTGGTGTACATAGTTCTTTTCGTGGCTGGTTATAAATACTGTAAAGTTTCTTTTAAGTTATTTGTTTGCTGACAAAGGTGGGAAACGATGTTTTTGTTGCACAAACTTGGCAATAAAAGCGGATTTTCTTTGTTTGGAGAAGGGATTCAGTCAACAATAATGTAATTTATTCTTTCTACTACTTTTCGTTTTAGTATAATTATGCTGGCTCCATTTTGAATCAAAATAACCGATCTCATAAATATTTAATTATTTCATCCCTTGCTATAATAACATGCATCCATTTCATCTTTTTTTGACACCAAAATGTGTTAATTATTGCTGAATTATAACTTTTATTTTATAATTGCTGACATTTTGGATTCTTTTATAATAACTACTTTTACTTGATCATTTCACTCGGCTCAGATTCAAGTACAAGTTAATAACTTAATAAGTCTTCAGAAGGGTGAGAAAGTTTCAGAATCAAACAAGGCAAAATCAAATTAATAATCTCTTTACTACAATAATATTGAAAAAAAAAGTAAAAACCCTATGACAAGAACATGTTTTGACGCATTTCGGCTGCACGCAAAATCAATTTTTGTTTTCATAAACTACAAATAATATGCCTTATTTTGTTTCATGATTATAAAAACTGAAGATTTTCTTTAGAACATTATGAAGGCCTAAACACGATTGACACAGTTGGTACAAAAAAAAAAAAAAATCTCAAAATTTGCATTTTTTTTATGTCCATTATGTGCGAAAAAACTGTTTTATCCGATAGTATCAGGCATTAATTTAAATTAGGTTGGATTTGAAAACACACGGTCTACTTGAACTTTAAAAGGTAAATTTATTAATTCTACTTGGAATCCAGCTCACAGACAAGGCACAAACAATTGCGAACATAAACACTACATTCTTTATATATCTATGTGTTTAAAGAATTAGCGACTCCGAAATAAATTGAAGTAACCAAATCGATCCGAACAATTACGAGGAGCGATAAGAAAATTGAACTTAATCCCGAAGGTACGGACACAGACGGACGGACAGGATACAGTGCAATTACCTTGTCCGTATTCTTTTAAATGCAAGTGAAACTTCACAATTAGACGAGTTGCTAATGTTCCTGTGAAGTTGTTGGGAATTGTTGGTGTTAGCCTTGTGAAAGAGTTTATAAGGTGTGTAGGACAAGGACAGGGAAAGGCTGGGATTAATATGAGTAGAGGATGATGAAAAAAAATGTATAAGTGCCAATGTTAACAATAGGGAGGTAATTTTGGGCACTTTCAAAGAATATTACGAAATAAGTAAGTCAAATCTGAGGAGTTCATGACTAAAAAATAAGTCGACGTTCGTTCGGACGTAAAAATATCGCGGCGATTTATTTTCGCGCACTGGTTTTTCATTGCTCTGCTTAGCGCCGAGAGTTGAAAATCCAACAGTGTGTTTTTTCGACGCGCTAAAATGCACTCTGCTGTTGTTAGTTGGATTCTCAATGCTCGGCTCAACAAAGAGAGTTGAAATTCGAGTGCGCGATAAAATCCCGCCGCGATATTTTTACGTCCGTGCGAACTTCGGCTAACAGCGGCTCGGGTTGATCAATCAAGTTATGTTACATTTGCCGGGGTTGGTCCGTGGATGAGTGACCATCTTTACATACCGAGACTCATCCTTGCCTCGGAAAGCACGTTAAGCTGTAGGACCCGGCTGTCATTCGTGGTTCTTTGACAGTCGTTACGGATCGTCAGAAGCCCGAAAATCTGACAACCAGTCTTACCAAGGGGTATCGTATTACCCAGTTACTGGATTGTGGTGGTCAGATAGGCAGTCGCTCCATGTAAATACTGGTAAACAGCTGCATCTAGTTAGACTGGAAGCCGACCCCAACACAGTTGGGAAAAGGCTACGCCGATTGTAGTAACTCGATTCTGACTAAATGGTAGAAGGTCAGCCAGCGATGCTACGGGATGGGGTGATAACCGAAAGACAACCATCGCAGATAATCCTAGAATGAAAAGAAAAAAGATGCGTAATTACCCTAATAAAGAGAAAGACAGAAAGAATACTCTTTTTGGTTTTTTAGTTTAATCCATTTAATTATAAACTAGCTCCCCTATGATCAATGTTTTCTGTGAACTTGGTTGAACATGCATCAATTGTAGATATACCAATAATTAAATAAACATACAATAGTTTGAAGATGCAGTTCCGCTCTTCCTCAAAGCTCTACAAATGATTAAAAAAGAAATTATGGTTTTATAAGCAACACCCATTCGGTAGCAAAATGAGTTATGATGAAGTTGTTTGAATTAATTCACGAAACGGAAGAAAGGCGGGACCAGGCACATCAATAATGTATGAATTAAAGAAAGAAATAGGAGTTTTTGTTCAAAAAGATAATATTTCGTAAACTGAATTAGTAAAAAATGGAGAAAACTAGATTAAGAAGATTGAAATGGTAAGACCTCTTAATTAAAGATGAGTTATTTCTTTTTTTTAATGTTTAATGATGAATTCGTTTTTATTAAAAACTTCATTATTTTCTTTTTATTGCAAGAAACTTTTAGGTTTATAGACTGTTGAGTTTGACCATATTATCCTAACCATTTCAGAATATTTGTGTCATTAATTAATTGATAAAATAAAAAATAAAGTATATATGATAATTATAATAATATTACTATTACCCCACCGCCGTATCTCTACGTCGACGTCGTGGCCCACCACCAGAACCCAGAATTCGGAGCGCGCAAGTCCCGCTTGCGCGCTCCGAACTCTGGGTCTGTGCCGATGGAGTTTACTTTGCCGAAACAGGTCTAGGGTGAGGAGCCAGACCAAGAGAGATACGTGAACCCGCAGGGCAGCTTGTGGCGAGCTGTTGGGCAGTAGCGACCCCACGGACCCTATTTCCCGGGAGAAGTCTTGTTCTTCACCACTGGCTTGCCTTTATTGGCCGGCTGGAGTGAACACTGACGGGAACAGAGCTCCCACCTCATTCTTGCCTTTATTGTCCGGCTTCAGTGAAGACTCGCAAGAGCAAATGTGCTCGGAGGAAGGAAGTATTCCAGTAAGTGCTTGTAGGGATCTTGACCATCTTCCGGGCTCTGGGATTGTTCTGAGAGCCGTGGAATACCACTCCACTCCTCAAGCACCTAAGGACATGTTGCCCCTTGTCGCTACGTCACTATGCGCTAGCGACCGTTTCCGGGGGCCCATTATTGAGTGTGCAAGTCACCCCCTGCCAATTTATCTGTGTATATTATATAACATTGGTCAGGCAGGGGACATAGTTCTTCCATAGTTCAAGGTACCCAATTCACCATAGCTACCCAAACCCATAGGTCCAATGTGTTTTGTTTCCATGTTCTGCAATAGTTCTGCACCAACCGGGGGTTGTCGTTGGGTGCAATTGCATAATTGCATAGTGCATACAGGGATAATCGTCGGCTGGTGCCTTCTTTTCATTTAAAATTGTCTAAGGGGCCTCTGCGAGTTGGCTTCGTATCCTCGTACGCCTTCCAAAGGTCCAAGACCCCAGGGTCCCGAGATATGTCAAAGAAAATTTAAATAATAATGTTATATGATAAGATGCATCTTTGGCGGAAGAGACATAAATCTTGGTGTCTGTTAATCAATCTAGTTAATCAAACTTGAAATAATTATAAGGTATTACGAATTATCGAACAATCACTCTCGTTTTTGTTTGCAATTCAAAATGCAGACATTTTTTATTATGACTTTCTACACCTGTCAACGGTGTGTCCCTACAAATTACGACAACATTTATCTACGAAATGATCACCAAAGTTTTGCTTACAGTAATTTATCGCATATAAAACTAGTATAAAGATTATCTGGATACGAATCTCAATAGTAAAACAAATAATAAAAGAACAGGTGAGAACGAGACAGAGTCATACACGTAAAAGAGAGATATATACATCTTCTTCCGGTTGCGTCGGCGCAGGTGACACAAAATTTATTCCGAATTTGAAAACCGAAATATATATTATATGGGATACAAACGGCTTTTTAAATATGGACATCCTTTATGCGGCGGCAACGCTTGACATTTTTATATTTGTCGTCGAGTTTATAAAAAGGTATTTGATTTATGGAAAAATAATGGTGGCTCTCCGTGCGGGTGACGCCATAGAATTTGTTTAGGTAGATATGATGCTGGGCTGGGCCACAGATATTTTTCTTTATTCAGTCGCTGTTACGAAAAAAGCGCCTTTTTAGGTAACATTTTTTTTTATTATGCTTAAGGTTTTCATAAGTTTGACTTGGGCTTAAAAGTCCTGCTGAAATCTAATGCTTAGTTCTGTTTGAAACAAAAATAATCATGTATCTAAAACAAAAATCATGAGTTCGATTTTCTTTCATATAATATTTCTCTTAATAAAAAGTGAATAGGTAAATCTTAATTGTAGAATAAAGCTCCAGTTACATGGTACAAGTTTATTGCCTGTGGCATACCATAAAATTGAATTTAACCATGAAATTAATTCGCATGCGATTTTATTGAATGGCAAAACTTTTATAAATTATTTTGTATGCCATTTTATGGAATCGCACGTGTGTAAACACTTGCAAGAAATTCTTAAATGACAATAACATTTTACTTGCTTTATGGCATGCGATTATTCCTCTTGAACGTTTCAAAAACTTGCACCGTGAAAACGGCGAGCACAAATAAGAGAATCGAAATTCAAAGCAGAGAGAGTCGCATTTGTTTTACAAAACAATATTCTCTAGTCAATAAATAAATCAATACTGAGATATCGTGAGACAATCACACTTTCCGCGTAACTAGGAACTCATAAATCTAAACTCTGATAAAGTTATGAGATTATTGAAGGTTTTGTGGGTAGAGCATGCGGCATGCCTCACCTTTGTTTTGCGGTTTTGACAGGTTCTGTTTTGGTTAAAAAACACGAAACGTTTTGATAGGTAGTGTCATCTAGTATTATAAGTTGGTGATTTATGTTCTTTGGAATAAAAAAATCAAAAACCGTTCCCGTATCTACTTAACCGTATTTTTTTACGGTTCCAGTTTCATCATCGCCATCATCATCATCCTAATTTGACTATTACGTATTATTTTATATGCCTGTGTGAATTACCTTTATACTACGTTGTCCCAGAGTGTGCCTCTAACTGAATTAGGTCTTAAGCTGGCTGTGTTATGGAGAGCTCACGTAAATTCAATTCTTTGTAGTTATCCTAATATTTTCTCTCTATCTTTAGTCAATCTTCGGCACAGGGTGCTCTTATAAAGCCTTTTTATGGTCCTGAAGTACCTATTCCCCCAGCATTTATATCAATTCCAATAAAATTTATCACCACTAAATCTATAATTTCTATCTATTTTTCCCTCTAAACGACATTTTAATCGTACGCAGTCAAGTAATATCCCACAGAGATGAACAGCTTCTTAAAAAACAAAATATAGGCATAATTCATACGTCGCTGATAGAAAATGTATTAAAAACATATTATTTAACAGAGAATTAACATATTTCTATCGTTTATATTAATTTCGTTACGGTTGACAAATTAAAACCACTTAAAATGATATAAAATGCAACCCTTTTTATTGAGAATCTAGTTTTTTTGTGAAGAAAAATGTCCCATGAAGTTTTTAGAAAAAATACATAGTAGCTGATTTGAATTTTGAATGATTGACGTTATTAGTTTTAGATAATTTATGAAATTATTAATAATTTTAATATCAGTCTGGGAATTTAAGAAAAAGATTGTGAATCAGCTGGTCATGTGAATGTTTAGGAACTTTTCAGATTCCGGTGCTTCAGCATAAGTTTTTTTGGGAACCATCTACGCTGACATAGGTAGTAATTATCAGGTCTTCTGTTGACCTTAAGACTTTCAGTTTCAGACAAGCATGCACCATTTATCGCATTGCTTAGATACTCCAGTACGTCGATTCTGTAAAATTCAAACAACAACTCACATCTCACATCGCTATTCACTTTCACTCGTAAAATAGATGCTTTTTATTTGACACTTTGAGCCGGGTTCGAGTGCGAAGTGAGCGTCGAAGTGACGGGAGAATTACCTTACTGAATGCCACTTCTTACGTCATCTTTATCTGTCAAAATCTTACGGTTAATTTAGTTCAACTCGCTGACATGCTCGCAAGGGTAGCGCTAGTGTAAATTCGAATTATCAACCGAGTTTTTAGAATGCCAATCAAGAAACTCACAGCGGATTCAGATTCGAAGTCTAGAATGAGGTCTTACAGAATCACACGGCTGGTCTGAAAAAAGTTCCTATAAAACCTGCCAAAGTAAACATAATTTGTAGAAAACTCGCTCAAAGGGTATCAAACGAAAAACAACAAAAGTTCCCCTTCTCAAAAACAAATTTATAGCCCATCCCTCCATAAATAAAGCAAAAATTATGCAAAATCAAACAAGACTTAAATCAGATGCTTAAAAACTTCTCACGACATAAATTACATTGAAAAGAGCGTCCATCTTTATCCGGAAGTGGCGCAATTTGTCGAAGCTTACGCATCGGGACGACTTCCGGTGGGATGCGTTGCGCTGCTGAAAATAAAACTGCTTACACCCTGTCAGCTCGTTGTGTAGGTATCCGGTCTTATTATGAGTTGAATTTAAAGTGTTATTGTGAATTCTTATCTAACATTTTGTAAATTTTATTTATTGACTGTTAATCAGAAACCAAATAGGCTGAGATCGATTTTGATCTCAAAATTATTCTTTCCAGCAGATCAACACAGTCTTCAATCAATCTGCCTACCCTTTTCCCAACTATATTGGGGTCGGCTTCCAGTCTAACAGGATGCACCTGAATACAGTATTTTACATGGAGCGACTGCCTATCTGACCTCCACAACCCATTAACTGGGTAATGCGATACCCCTTAGTAAGACTGGTTGTCAGACTTTCAGGCTTCTGACGACCCGTAACGACTGTCAAAGCTCCACGAATGACAGCCAGGACCAACGGCTTAACGTGCTTTCCGAGGCACGGAGGAGTCTCGGTATGTAAAGATGGTCACCCATCCACGGATCGACCCCGGGAAGCATAGCTTAACCTGATGGATCGACCCGTGCGGCTGTTATTACTTAGCCACGAGCTCCTCTACTGAGACAGATCAACAGTCTTACAATATCTTTATTTTTAACTTTTTCTTTTCGTATCGTCAAGCTTCATCTGTATTATATTGTTTGGGCTGCGTATGAAAAAAGAAAGTGCTCAGTAAAAATCACTAATGGTTGAAATTATTAACTGTCCATCTTATATCCTGAAGAACTGAATTCCTTCAAAAATCATAGGATCTTCTATTTAGACTTTGGGTTAGGAGCAATTTGCACTTCCTAGCCTTTGGCTTTTCCAAAGTCTTAACTCGCAATACACGTGCAGCCAGCAGAACATACGTATAAAAAAAGTGAGCTCTGTTCCTACCAATTATGTAGACATGCAAATTTGAAATCTTTTGCATGAAAAGATTGACACACGCCAAATCTACAGGTGCCTGCAACGGTTCATCCACTAACCCCCATCGATTACCATTCCCCACAACTGTCTCCCACTTGCGCTGGCGCAGGATAACAAGCAGCTGATACTTTGCATTGTTCTCCTGTAAAAATACAATAATTTTATAAGTTTATCTCGATGTAATTTGTAGGAAATTTGACTTGTTAGCAATCCTAATAATCCTCATTGGCCAGTCATTAAGTAATTTGATATTAAGTTGAATTAAGTGGAAGCACTCACGCGCCGCTACCAATAAGATCTATATGAAAGATGTTGGAATGTCTGTGTGAATGAATTGGTAATATGTATAGCACTTTTCAGGGCCACAATTTTATGCTATTCTTTGGGTTCACTATTATTAACTCACACTATTCTATTATTAACTCACAATCCGTGACAAAACATGGACATTATTAATCTATTATGGTCATAAACCTAACGGAATAAATTCTCTAAATGATAGTGAAAACCGCATCAAAATCCGTTGCGTAGTTCAGAAGAACAATGCGGCCACACAGACTGGCACGAAATACGACTTTATTTTATAATAAGTAGGTACAGAGAGATAAAGATATTCGTTTTAGTAACAACCTCTCATGTTTACTTTTCAACAACAATATCCTGTCATAAGAAACGGAAGGAGACGAAGCATATTTATAATACGATTCTCAAAATAATCGCAAGCAAATCCGCGACACACGGCTAGTTTAATACCAATGTCCAGTTGTTCTGAATAAAGTCTGCACGATTTTGATTTGATTAGAGATCGGGTGGTCCGCTTGTCCGCCTGTCCATCTGTCCGTCTGTCCGCCGCAGATCGACCGCGCGTGTCGCTAAAATTAAGGAAGATTAGTATGTTTATGTAGAGAATTTATAATACGAGATATTGGGGTTTATTTTAGTTATTAGCTTCTGTTTTAGATTCGCTAGCTAGTTGAAGGAAACCAAACCATGAATAGGTAGGTAACTTTTTGAATTAATTGACTCAAGAGGAGGCTTTGCCAACGGTTTTCTCGATACTGGATATTTTTGTTGCCCAAGATCTATAATTACTTGATACCTTAATTAAATAGTCTTAATCAGGGACCGTACAACCCCGGTTAAGAGTTAAGTATTTCGAAGGGGTAAGCCGTTTTTGAGGTTACCTTTATCATGTGTAACTCCTTCAATGGATTTAGGTTTGAAACCCAGTAAAAGGGTTATCCCTTCAAATATGGATAACCCTTTGAATAGGTTCTATACTTGAAACCAAGGGAAAGGGTTACCCCTTCATTAAGATAACCAATATACTATAAGGGTTTTGTTCGGGTTACCTATCATCGAGAGATCATAATACATTGCTCCGAGTCGGAATGTTACGCTGTTATCGTTTTTAAGAGACTTGAAGTGAAACCCTTTTGAACGGCTTAATTTAAGCCGTTCAAAAGGGTTACCCACATTGTATATGTTTTTGTTTAACTGCTTAGATAAACCCTATCGAAAACCCTTTCAATCGGTAACCATCATGGTCCCTCGTCTTAATATAAAAGCAATATTGAGTATATTCGCCAAAAATAATAGGTATCCAAGCACAAGTATTATATCATGAAAGACGGCCTCGTGATTGTGCTAAGGGTCTTACCACAAAAACTTATACTCCATTTGCAATAACATTAGACATTTTAACAAACTTGTTTTACGTCCGTTCAACCGATTTTGACTTCTATTGTGTTGGGGCATGACAAATGGCAGCTGCAGTAAATAGTTGGTATTGTAACCACTTTTTTGCCTTTAATGACATCCTTAATCCTACGGAATAGAAGTCAAAATCGGTGGAACGTACTTTAAAAAGGTTTGTTTAAATGCCTTATCTTATTGCAAATGGAGTATAGACACTTGTTCAACGCGTGTCGTTAGTTTTACGTCAAACTCCATAAATAAATGCAGTTGTTTAGTTATCGTAAACAACTAATAAACATAGTTTTTTGGGTAATACGGTATATTTATCGTTTTCTCCTTGATTTCATATTTTGATTTTATTATTTTTATTCGTTTCTTACGTTGGTTTATGTGAAATCAATATTTTGTATTTTTGAATTTGAATTATTTCCTACTTAAAACCGTCATACCTCTGTTATGACTACTCTGTGGCTACTAAATGGTAAATCAGCACGCGTTCTCAAGTGCGTGCTATAGCCGTCGCCCGCGGCGCCGCCTGCTAACCGCCCACAGAGAAGGAGGCGAAGGAGCATACTTGCTACCTTCAAACCTGCTGTTTTGAAAACAACCTTAAACTATTTTATCATTTAGATTTCTGACTCATTTGCCATTATTGTGTAGGTATTGATGAATCATTTGTGCTCTTTCTTGGGAGTCTTAAAATATTTTTTTTTTACTCGAGGACGGTTGGTGATTATGATTACTTACCTGTTTTTGTTTCCGGTTTTAACTGTGTTTACTGTTTTATAGTTTACCTAGTATGGTTAAAATGGTAATATTCCCTTACCTGAGCTTCATATCCTAAACTGTTTTGACAAACTGATAATAGACATACCACACCCACATCGAAACTTTGGAATATACAACCGATATACAACATTATTTTTAGTATATGCGAAACCTGAATATAGTTTGTTCAGAATAAATAACTGAATCGATTCGACTAATTTTTATACCATATTATATTTTGCCCCAAAAATCTAGGTTACAATATGGACAACGCGCGACGAACACAAGTCACTGCAAGTCATAGCGGTACTAGGCACGGGCGCACAGCGGGCGCCGCGTGGTGATCATGTTTTTGTACGGACAATCAGGTAACATAACAAACTTATAACTTTGTGATTTTTCATGATATAGTTTTGAAATTTTGTACATAGATTCTTTACTTAAAAATACTAGACATGTGTTTCGGGTTTCGCATATACTAAAACTGATGTTGTATATACAGGTGAACATTTTGCTGGCAAACGCAGCGAGACATTGCACGCAACCGATCATGTTCATACATAAACGTTCTCTTGGAATCAAGAGATTTCAACTCATATCGATCACCAGGTAGCGAGTTTACAACTTCAAATGGACCACTATGATTATTTATTGATATATGTATATGTTTTTGATCCATTCACAATTAGTGTGAATTCGGCCAGAAGGTGCTTAAGCCTCAAATTTTTCAAGTAGCGCTAGGTTACCTATATTATTTGTTTTTGATTTTATTATCTCAATAATTTCTCAGTCTTATAGTTGCTTATTATATTGTTTCTTACTTTAATTTAGGCGATTTGTTTTTGTGCTCACATCATAAATTATTGATAAAAGTCTAGACTTGTAATTGGCTTTTTGGTGACTGTGGGTTCCTTTTTTTTCTTAACTCTATTGTCCACAGGAGATGTGATAACGCTAATGACAAAAGTTTCAGGGCAACTTAAAGATTGACATCGCTACGGACCGCTTGTATTATTTGCTTATTTCATGGCCTAATTACAAGGAGAACCGTTTGTTCAACCGCAAGAACTTTCTCGGATCTTGGAACCCCTAATAAATGTAATACTGTAACATACTGTATAATTTCCAATACCATTGTATCGAGCGTTCCTGAGTGAAAAGTCCTTTCTCTTCCTGAACACGAACTACAAAGAAATATACAGCAACAAGTTATTATTAATTCCAGGTTTTTACTATAGGAACTACGAGGAGCTTGTGGCTAAGTAATAATAGCCGCACGGTTCGATCCATCAGGATAAGCTACACTTGCTGGGGTCGGTTCGTGGATGGGTGCCCATCTTTACATACCAAGACTCCTCCGTGCTTCGGAAAGCACGTTAAGCCGTTGGTCCCGGCTGTCATTCGTGGATCTTTGACAGTCGTTACGGGTCCCCTGAAGCCCGAAAGTCTGACAATCAGTCTTACCAAGGGGTATCGTATTACCCAGTTAATGGGTTGTGGAGGTCAGATAGGCAGTCGCTCCATGTAAAATACTGGTATTCAGTTGCATCCGGTTAGACTGGAAGCCGACCCCAACATAGTTGGGAAAAGGCTAGGCAGATTGACTGTAGGAACTACGATCATATTTTATCGGCCCAAGGTCCAATATTATCTTCTCTTTGTGTCTTAATAAGTAGTATAGGACTATTGATAATATATAAACAGACTTGCTAGCTGCCATACTTGCCAAGGGTAATTTTTATTACCACGACATGTCATGTCTGAGCTGCGGTAGGTATTGTCACTTTTGGCTACCCTTGACTTAAGAAAATAATGACAAGTTAAGTTTTTCTTTCTTTCTTTTCTTTCTAATTGTAGAAATATATCCAGAAAACCTTTTCATCTTCTTTTGGTACCTCTCTTAATGAACGTTGGTCATTAACTCCAAATATTTCTGATTTTCTTGGTAGAACACCAGATAAAAAAAGGGCAGCTGAGTTTTTTAAACACATCTTTTATTAAAGCCATCATAATAACACGGAAACTTACCTACTCAAAAGAAACACGTAGGTATTGGGACCGTTAAACCATTTACATATTAATATTCCTTAATATAATACCTTCTCAGTACTTTACTCCTTTTAAAAACACAATAATAATCTCAATTAGATCCCCAATAAGCTTCAAAAAGAAATTGCCGTACAAATACAAGGTTCTTTTCAATCTGCAACCACAATCGATTTAATTTTGTAACCGAAAGCAACCGAGCAACCGCGGTGGTTGCCGAGCTTATCATTAACCTTTGTTTGGCTAAACACCGGCTAAACTTGAATGGTGTGTTACCATTACTGCGAATTGGGAAGTAACTGAGATGTTAATTGTGAAGGTTAAATTATACTTAATAGTTCATTTCGAGTGTGGCAGAGTATAATGGTTGCTTGTTCAGTGCTTGTGTATGTCTAATTTTTTAAATTCATTTGAAGCAAAAAATCTTTATAATATTATCTTTTAACAATATGACCGCACAATGTAACCCTGTCACTCTTTTAAGTTCTATTCTAAAATAATTCTACATAATAAAAACTTTTTTACAAAAAAATACAACCGACTTCCAAAAACAACACTACAAAGCGAAAAATAACTTTAATTTCGGAAGTCGGTGTCTGGTTAAATGCATTTACGTTTTTTGCCACCGACTTCCGAAATTAAAGTTAATTTTCGCTTTGTAGTGTTGTTTTTGGAAGTCGGTTGTATTTTTTTGTAAAAAAGTTTTTATTTTTAACTTTTTAGGTGTGTACCTACCCCACACAAATTCAAATACCACTACCTGCAAAACAAACTAGAACATCATCCATATAAAAGTGGGGAAAAAATACGTATTATTGAAGCTAACTCAAAAACTACCAAAGCAAAGTTAATCAATTTTACATGGGACCAACTGTGATGTATACCCTCTCGAACAAAATAAAAAAAATCCAAATCGGTTCAGCCATCTTCGAGTAATCGGGGAACAAAGGTTCCGACGAATTAAGAACCTCCTCTTTTTGAAGTCGGTTAAAAAGGCAGTTTAATTTAAGCCTCTATTTCTCTGTAAAATTGTAACAACTTAGCCAGGAAAGTTTATTTGTATTCATTCGTAACAAACACTTTCATCCATTCCACCGACATGAAACTTTCACTTCTTCAAAACAAAACAAAAGAAAAAAAGTACGTTAAAAAGATTGTAGGTGTAGTAGATAAGTACAAATCCTAATCGGTGGATCTGCCCAGGTGTGGGCAACAGTGGGCAACTGGGCATGGACGAGCGAGCGGAACAGCACCTGCGCTTGCGCCTCGCCCTGTGACACGAGCCATCATAGAGATGGGAATTGTTGTGTCGATGTTTTTGTCGATAGTCGATAAAAGCTAAAGAAAATCTACTTAAGTAGATTATTAACTCTTAAAATGTCGATTGTACACCATGTGTACAGATAACAATAGAATTTCAATTGTGTCTGCTAATTGGCGCGCGACGGGTTAAGTAGTTTAAAGTAGATTTTCTTTAGTAAGCTAGTCACATAATTTTCAATAAAAACTCAATGAAAGTAAATGAGCAGTGGCACAAAATAATGATTCTAAAATACAATGAGTAAGATTATAACTTACCAAAGAGTGTTTTCTTTGACAAATTGAAATAACCAGACAATATTAGACAGTTGTATGGACGAATTATTAATAGATTTTAAATTGTTAAAAGCTTCAACTATTTTAAGTCATTAACGATATAGTGACATCCCTACCCCACCCTCCGATGGTTAGGGAAGATACCCCGTACTTGCGCGTACGCAGGGCGCGTGCCACCTTTTTGCTTCGTATTGACTTGCATCACTTTACAACCGACACTACCCCACTAAATCCAAAGAAAACCCAACTCTATAATATACGTTCTACAGTATATTTTCTTATGAGGACGTGGTGTAGATTTAG
Organism: Cosmia pyralina; assembly: GCA_946251885.1. Classification (NCBI taxonomy): domain Eukaryota; kingdom Metazoa; phylum Arthropoda; class Insecta; order Lepidoptera; family Noctuidae; genus Cosmia; species Cosmia pyralina. The sequence goes on from OX276351.1 coordinate 25,796,487, forward strand.
CAGATGGAAAGCTAACCTTACGTGTATGGCAAGAGAGTTAGTTTTCACTTGAAGGTGAAAAGTAGGGTTATTTTTTCAACAAACGCGAATAAAATAATTGTAGCAGGAATACGCAGTAATGTATTGTTAATTTGAATACGGAGGGTTTTTATTTTGAAGAGGGGTGCAGCGCACGCGCCGGTAAGAAGTTAATTATTTAGAACTAATTCATGGCACCGAAGGAATTCCGTTGTTTTTGAATATTGAAATTAGAACGTTTGAATTTTATAAGGTTTTGGAATATTTTTACGCTTTTGAAGTAATTCATTTAATTCGTGACAGTAGTAGAAATTAGCATGAGGAGCTCGTAGCTAAGTTCATTCATTTTTCATTTTCAAATATCTTTATTTAATCAAAATAATACATAACAAAATGCACTTAACCTAAGCTACATTAACACATAGATAGAAGCACTTTATGAGGCTAACGATTCGCCTTTCAAAGTTTTCGAGACTTGATCATAACAACTGTTTACAACATAAACTCGACACTCAAACATTTCAATGGGAACATGATTTTAATAATGCAAATTATTTAGTAAAATTATAATTTTGCTAATTGCATGTAGGTATATTAACAAAAAACTTTGCTGATCGCGCGATGTATTGTATTTACGTATGTAAATACAAGCAACCGCGCGACCAGTCAATGATCAGCGGACAGAGCCTCCCTGCCGCCCGTGCTCCCGTGCATAAACGGCCGGATTAAGGGCGGCAGCGGGCTACTCGCAGGTCAAGCCGCTGGTCGCTAGCACTTCGGGTGGTGGGAACAAAAGGTAGTGATGCGGTAGACGGTAAGTGCGGTATCTATCGATGTATGGTAACTTGTCTAAAGTTGATGTACATATATTTGTAATCAAGGGGTTAGTAGTATTAATTTTGTTTTTATTATAGAATCTTGATGATATTTTAATTACATGATTAAATAAAAAGGGAAGTTTAATTTGTTTATGCAATTTTTTAAGATTTGTTTTAAATTTGGTTTTGTAGGATATTTTTACTGCTTTATTTTGGATAACTTGAAGAAGTTTATGGTTAGAAATACATGTGCTACTCCAGACAGGACATGCGTACGTTAAACACGGACGGACAAGCGTAGTATAAATTCTTAGTTTAGTACTGCTACTTAATTTACTTATTCGGTTCATTATAGGGTTTAAAGCACCAAGGGCTTGGGCGCCTTTCAAACGTAAGTCAGCAATATGTTTGGACCAATTCAGACGACTATCCATTCTAATACCAAGATAACGTACACAAGTTTTCCAAGGTACTGTATGGCCTGCTATTTTTAAAGTTCTTGAAGGCGGTTGCCTAGCACGGGAGAAAAATATTGCTTCTGTCTTATTCTCATTTATTTTGAGTTTCCATTTCTTAAAATAATCAAGAAGTGAATCGATGGAAAATTGTAGGCGACCTATGATCAAATCAGTATCATCCGAAGAGGTATAAGAGGCAGTGTCGTCAGCAAAGCAAGCTAACTTAGTTCGAGGTTGAATAGGGATATCATTCAAGAATAGGAGAAATAAATAGGGTCCTACAATCGAACCCTGGGGAACGCCAGCTGGGACACTTTGAGGTGATGAAGTGGTGTTTCCGATGTGAACCTGGAATTTACGATCCACGAGGTACGATTGAATGAGTTTAATGAGAAGCATAGGTACATTCAGAGTGAGCAACTTGTGTAGCAGGCCTTCGTGCCACACGGTATCAAATGCTTTTTCGATATCCAACAGAAACATACCTGTGGACTGTTTCAGATTTAGGTGATGGGATATGTGTTCAGTTACCCTGGCTAGCTGTAGTGTAGTTGAATGAGCGGCACGAAACCCAAACTGCTCTTGGATCAGAAACTGCCCAGTGGAACGAAATAGTCTTGAGTAAATTATAGACTCAAAAAGTTTACCAACAGAAGGTAGCAGACTTATGGGTCGGTAATTTAAGGGTATAGTACTGTCTTTTCCAGGTTTTTTAAGAGGTATTGTTTTAGCATTTTTCCAGATGTTTGGAAAATAGCCCAGACCAAAACAGCCATTGAAAATTTTTGCTACATAAACTATCGCTTTCTGTGGCAAGTTCTTTAAAAGTAAGTTATGAATCCCATCATGACTTACAGATTTTCGGGATTTAAGCCTAGTCAAAATTTTACGAATCTCAAATGGCCTCACCGGCTTTATAAAGTCGGAAGCGAGATTATAACTGTTAATGATGGACATAGAGTTCGATATCTCATCCTTGAGTTCAGAGTCACAAGCCCAGCTAGTGGTAAGGCTCATATTGCCGCAAAAGGCATTAGCCAAAGCATTGCACTGTTCTGCCGTGCTAGCGGTCAGGGACCCGTCCGAAAGTTTAAGGGGAGGGATGTTCGCTGATTTAGGCTTGAGTGATTTAGTCACACGCCAGATATCTTGACTGGGATTATCAACTTTTGCCAGTTTGGCATTCCAAACGTTATCGAGATAATTTCGGATATATGTGTTTATATAAGATTGTAAACTATTTATATAACTACGATTGAGTCTTCTAAGGTGACCACTGGGCAGTTTCTGTTCAATACGACGTAAATAGTTTTTGTGACGGATTAAATGTTTTATATACCGAGGAAATTTGGCAGAGATATCGCTAAACACAGCAGTCGTTGACGGTATGGAGGAGTCTCTAGCATCAATAATAGTCTGCTGCAAATGAACAATAGCAGTATCTATCTCTTTTTCAGTTTTAAACGTCTTAGAACTAAGAGTAATGTTTTTATTGAGGTGGGAACGATAAGCACTCCAGTTGGCATAGTTAAATTTAAAGAATCGAGTTTTAGCCCTGCGGCAGAGTGAGCCTCCAATGGTAAAGAATATGGGGTAATGGTTAGATGACAATGCTATTATCGTTTCGACATCACTAATGCAGCTTACATCCAAAGACAGCACCAAGTCCGGGCTCGTTGGTTTGCGATTGGGACAATAGTTCACTTGGGTAGGTAGGCTAGGACTGTGTATAACGTAGTCGGATTCAAGCATATGGTTGAAAAGAGTTCTGCCTCGCGTATTAGTGTAGCTACTGAGCCAGTGTGCATGGTTGGCATTAAAGTCTCCCATGATAACAACATGGGAGCCCAAGCCAAACAGTAACTCAAGGTCACTACGAAGCATTTGTAGATTGGGTGACTGGTAAACGGATAAAACAATGTGATCAATTCCTGATATTTTGATAGTTATACCGACGACCTCAATATGTTTAGTGTTAGGGACAGTTAAGGCCGAATGATCAAGGTCATTTCTTACAAGAATAGCAACTCCCTGCCCACGGCCGGTATGATGCTTATCTACGCGATAACAGGTAAAGCCAGGTGTAATTAAATTTGAGTTTGGGGTTAGTCTAGTCTCACAAATACCAATTACATCAACAGATAAAACACTCACCGCCAAATCGAGCAGTTCATGAATCTTTAAACGTACTCCGTCAGAGTTCCATGATAACAGGCGGAGTTTTCCAGAATCAAACATATTTACCAAGATGAGAGAGTACCAGCATGACCTTATCCAACCAAGACGTGCAAGCAGCAAATTGGGATTTTAATTTTCTTAATGCTAGTAGTTTCGTAGCTAAGTAATAACAGCCGTACGAGTAGATCCATCTGGTTAAGCTACGCTTACCAGGGTTGGTCTATGGATGGGTGACCATCTTTACATACCGAGACTCCTCCGTGCCTCGGAAAGCACGTTAAGCCGTTGGTTCCGGCTGTCATTCGTGGATCTTTGAGAGCCGTTACGGGTCGTCAGAAGCCCGAAAGTCTGACAACCAGTCTTACCAAGGGGTATCGTATTACCCAGTTACTGGGTTGTAGAGGTCAGATAGGCGGCTAGGCGGATTGCCAAACAATATGAAGTGAAAGCATTTGGCTGTACCCTTGCAGTGTTCCAGTACGAACTTCAAGCTGGATGGAGAAACTTGGCAAATAAAAATTAAATTCCCAATATCTAGTACTTAGAACATATAACGATTCCCTGATACTTAATTTAAGAATTCTGATTTTAAAGAGCTTCCTATATAATCCATGGTTCTAGAACGAAAACCTACGAGCTTTAAAAGAAAAAGATATTAATGCATGACAGCAGTTAAATAGAAAAACACAAAAAAAAAGTACTGTCCACATTTACCATCCACTACCAAATTAATTCAATACGCATCATCAATTGATGATTCTCGAACAGCAGCGATAATTTATTGCCAATAGAGGGCTGCCACCCCATCTCGTTGGCCAATGAGCCGGAAATAATGTGGACACACCCTTAGCGCGGCTAATAACTGTGACGTGGTGAAATATGGAAATTTATGCGTATTGAATTTATGTAGTTGCGTATTGAATTTTTCAAGGGAGTATGCACTCGGGTGCCAATGTCAGGTCAATTCAACTTTTGTCCATAGAAAACACCAGTTTTGTATGGCTTACCGGTTTCTTAATGAAGGGTAGCAGTATGTGCGGATCCAGTATTTTCCAAGCGATTTTAAGGTGTTTAGGTAACGTTGTACCTACTCATTGCAAACATTCAAAAAGGCCTGAGCCAATTCAAGATTATTTGCATTTTACTTTTGGTAAAATATGATAATCACGAACAATAGAATGCTGATTGCTATCAATTGCAGTAGTAACTCATATGGATGGACGCAGCGTACAGTGACATATACAGGCTGAATTTTCCAAGTGGCCGTGGCTGGCCAAATTCAGAACTATGAGAAATATTGTAATGCTGAATGCAGTAAAATCTTTGAAACGTCGAATCCAGCTATGTATTCAAAATTAAAAATCTATCAAAACCAAAATATTTTATTTCACATAAACCTACATGGGCATTTATGAAACGTCAGAAGCTAGGTGCACGGCTCCAAATTGGTCGTTTCCTATGGAGAAGAGCCGGCAAGAAACTCCATGGTTACTCTTTTAAAAGTAATTGGCTTTTACAATATTTTCAAATAACAGTGTATTTATTTTATTTTATTACTTTTAGGAAAGCTTACAGCTAATACATTTCCATATTAAGTACAATGTGTAAAAGATGGCCAATTACAAGCTTCCACCAACGATTAAAGTGAGCAACATTAATAAATACGCGAAAACAGCGACGTAAGAAATAACTAACATTTCACGCTCAAAAAATACAATAAAAAAGTTAAAAAGAAAAAATGGTTATACATCGAAAAAACAATTATTGAAAGTTTTCTTTACTTCCTTAATGCTACTAGTAAATAAATCTAACTCAACATCCTGACACACCATATTAAAAGTACGGCAAGCTCTTATCACGTACGAGTTCTGTCTGTATACAGTTCTAACCTGAGGCACATGGAGAAGACGTGGTCTCCTAAGAAATGCACTCGGTACACGAAGTCCGATCTTGCCTACCAACTCAGGGACATCAGTAGATCCGTTCATAACACTAAACAAGAAAGCAAGATCCGCAATTTTTCTTCGCTCGTTTAGAGGCAGAATATGAAATCTTTTACACCGACATATCATTCGGGAGATAGATATTTGAGCGATATTGAGTGTACCTCAAAAATCGCCAATGGTATGGGATGTAGGCCTTATATTGATAACGATGGTCATCATTTTGAACAATATTCAGTTAAGGTTTAATATGTAGGTAACATAAGAAAAATAAAAAAGTATTTTGTTAAAAATGAGCTCTTTCCTTTAGTTTGCCGAATGTCATTACTTCCCAGAATTCGATCCTTATTAGCGACACTATCGAATGGTGTAATAAATACAGTGTGTTTTTTTTTTTTCAAACCCAACGGGTTCGATTCCTGGCTAGAAATATTGATTTTTCAAAAATCCAATGATGCAGTTTTAGTTTTCATCAAAATCGCGCCCGAGACTCCTTTAGTATTTTTAGTATTTTTCGCTATTCCTCATAGTTGCGGATTTGGCCATCCACGCCCACTTGAAAAATTTACCTTGTTCATAATATTTGCCGAGAACCACAAATACTAAATTGCTATTTCAAAATGAGGAACATAAATTGACATTGGAGCCCCTAACTTTACGTTAACGTACCCATTACACAATTTTAATCAGTATATGAGGCACGTGCACAGTGATCTGGTCACGCTAGTAGCCAATGATGAGCTTTTTGAAGGGAGAGCTCAAAATTGATGAGATGATAATAATATCATCTATCATTACAATGTCAATATTAAGTTTGATTAGCTTGGGGCAGGGAATTGGCTTATTAAAACGTCATGAAAATTATACAGGGTGTAAGTGTAAACAGTGGCAATCTTCTAAAGGGGTTATTGTACTCATCATTATGAACAACTTTTACTATGGGACCACACCTCAAATCACGAAAAAAAATCAGCTCTTCAGTACATTTATGTTCGCATAATTCGTCAAAATGTACAGCTGATTTTTTTTCGCGATTTCAGGTTTGGTCCCATAGTAAAAGTTGTTCATAATGATGAGTACAATGACCCCTTAAAAGGTTGCCACTGTTTACACTTACATCCTGTAGTAATGCACATAATATTGGTTGATTTAAAAAAACCGGTGAAGAGCGAGTCGGATTCACACCACCGAGGCACCGAGGGTTCCGTTCCGATTGATAAAAAAGTGTACTATTTAGAGACATCATTTTATTTTTTCAGTAATCTTTATATACATTTCTATCACATAGAATAATTTCAGATTTTTCTCTATGCAAACTTCGGAGATACGGTATTTTTTTTACATTTTTTCATCAAAAGTCGAAAACTATGCGGCCTAAAAAAAGAAAAAAATATTTGAGAATGTGCAAACAGCGTTCTTTCATATGGTAACCCACATGCCCTAGTAGCTCCACTTTGAATTTGTAAGACGGGCAAAAACGGGACAGGTAAATATGTATATTTTAATTTCTTTCATATTTGCAAAATAGTAGGGCAAACGTCATTTAAAACTGTTCCAAATTTCAAGTTGATAGCATTAGTACCTAGTACTTGAGATATCCAGCTGTGACAGACGGACAGACAGATAGACTAAGTCGCACCATAAGGGTTCCTTTTACCATTGTGGTACGGAACCCTAAAAATTTGGTATTGGTTTTGGACACTACACTCTAGTTAGAAGCTCGTGATCACCTGCAATCAATTGAGTGAGTTGGTGGGTGGTGGTGGTTACTCGAGTGTCTAACTGTGGTCATGCGAGTGTCTTATCTGTGACCATGCCGGGTCTGTGGTCACGTAAGACCACGTGTAAGCCTCCTTGTGATCAAGCAAGGTATTTTCCTGTGGCCACGTCTGTTTCACAAATGAGTGGCTGTGGTGCCATGTCCATAGTCCACAAAAATATTACTTGAATTTTAAATTATATATTCGCGATTGGATTAAAACATCCAAACAAACAAAATAAGTCCGTTGTGACAACAATGTTACATGTTCCTACCAATTAGCTGCACAATAACCTCGTAAATATTGTGGGTATAAACAGGGGTCAAGAACATTTTGGAAATATTCTGCGGGGCTGATTTCGCCTCTTTGCGAGAAAAACGTGATATTTTGGAAAAGGTGTTTTTTATTATTATTCAATAATTTAATATTCGATTGTAGAATCTTTTTGTGTGTTTTTAAAAATTTTATTAGATAACTCAATTAACGTAAAAACACATTCATTTACTTGTCATAATTTTTTAAAAGTTTATACATATACCTATCGCTTCCTGTAAAATTGCATTTTTCGTACTGTTGCACGCTCCAAGTCACCTATTCCTCGGACATTAGCCGCTGTTAACGCTCTCCTGAACTCAAACACAGATTTTGATGTGTTTGTGACTGAATGGAAGATGATTCTGTCAGAGTGCTTGAATTTTTGTGAGAAGAATGCATGACTGTGTTAAATAAATTATATATTATGTAGTGTAAGTAATTATATTTAAATAGTGTAATTAGTTTCGGCCGTTCTATTTAAAATAAATAAATAAATTTTTCAACATAGCACGTTTTTCTCGCAAAGATGTGATTTGACTATTTTAGTCTTTTGGATAATAATTGTTATACTCCTCCTGATTTTACTTCTTATAAAGGGCTTGTAATACTATTAGCTTCAATTTGTTGCGGTGTCTAATTATTTTAAGCTCTTGAGCAGCAAACAGACTTTATAACTCACCTCATGCGTGTTTTTCTTGGGAAAGCATTTACCTACAAGCTTTTATTTTCGACTAACTATTGCCCGTGACTTCGCTCGCGTTAATTTAAAATTTGACAATCAATTCGGGTTGCTATGCTTGTAATAATATAATACAATCATGATTCGAATGACACGTGGTGCTATCATAAGTGCGTTATTTTTGTTTTCCTCGGAAACAGTACTTTTTTTCGGGATGAAAGGTACCCTATGTCCGTTTCTGTACAGCTGGCAACGTATATGCAAAATTCAGTTCAGTGGTTCAGTGGTTTAGGCGTGAAAAGGTAACAAACAAACAAACCTACTTTCACATTCATAATAATAGGTCTTTACCTATGAAATTGCCGTTTTGTATGAAAAAATTTAAACGAATTTGTTTCATGCATTTTTTATTTCTATTAATCGAAGTAATCACCCATGCAATCAATGCATCTTTACCAACGCAGTGGCAGTTTATTGATGCCCTTCTTAAAGAAATCAGCTGGACGGGAGGCAACAAATTCTTCAAAGGCATTTTGTACTGCCTCTCGGATATTGAATTTTTTTCCCGCCAAGAAGTTATCCAAATTCTGGAAAAAGTAGTAGTCTGTAGGCGCAAGGTCTGGTGAGTAGGGCGGATGACGGAGAGCGTCCAACCCCAGTTCTTGCAACTTGGAGACCGTCTGCTGTGCAGTATGAGGTCGTGCGTTGTCGTGCAGGAGCAGCGGAGACGAGCGATTGACCAATGCTGGTTGGAGATTCTTCTCCATCATTGTGTTCAGTTCTTCACAGTACACATCTAAAGTAATGCTCATCCCGTTTGATAAGAAGCTGTGATGAATCACACCGGCGCTAGACCACCAAACAGTGACCATCACTTTTCTAGGGGTAAGTTTTCGTTTAGGGCATTGTTTAGGTGCTGAACCAGGATCGAACCAACTTGCTGGGCGCTTGCGGTTATCAAACAGAATCCATTTTTCATCGCAGGTAACAATGCAGTTCAAAATTCCTTCATTTGTGTGTCTGTTGAGCAGTGCAAGGCACGTCTCGACGCGTACTTCGCGCTGGCGAACATTGAGTTCGTGGGGCAGCCATTTGTCAAGCTTTTTTACCTTGCCAATTTGACGCAAATGGACCAATATTGTTTTGACGCTAACGTCGAAAGCTGCTGCTAATTCAGCCGTAGATTGTGTATCATCAGCTTCCACAATCGCCTTTAATTCGTCATTGTCGACCAAAGTCTTCGGACGACCGCGAGGTTAATTTTTCAGGTCGAAATTTCCAGAACTGAAGCGAGCAAACCAATAACAAGCGGAGCGTTGGTTTGTAGTGTTAGCTCCGTAAACGTCGTTGATGTTGCGTGCCGCTTGTGCCGCGTTGCTGCCACGACGGTACTCATATTCCATAATTACTCGAATTTTTAACGTATCCATGATGACGAAAAAGATTGAAATGCGATGAAAATGTAACACTTATCAATAAACAAATGACTACTTTTGGAAAACAAAATCCATGTTTTTAAAATAAAATTAATTTTAAATTAGAATTCTTAGCCAAACAAAAATTATTTTGATTTGAAATGGCCAGTACTGCAGAACGGCAATTTCATAGGTAAAGACCTAATATTAGTTAAGATATATCAAGCTGCAATCGTGCCCTGTTCAGTATTTTTTGCTGCACAGTCCATAAAGTATTTAGTGTTAACAAAATGTTGTGAGCCCCTGCCAGCACGGGGTCGCGATAAGCAGCTCTCGTCAAACAGTGTCCGTCAGCCGCTGAAAATATAAACAGATATGTTAAGGGTTAGCTTTGAGCTAGAATTTGAATTATTATTCTAATATTAGATTTTTTTCCTGTCAAAAAATGTAAGGATCCTGTTTGTTTTGACATCTCGAGTCAATTTACAAGTATATGGGGCGGTTGCCCGAAGTAGCTATCTACTTTTTTCTTGCAGTTCCTGGAAAAAAGGAAATTGAGAGAGATGAAAAAACAAAGGGCTAAGGCCGCGTTCTAACCAAAAGCGATCATCATCTGCCTAGCCTTTTCCCAACTATGTTGGGGTCAGCTTCCAGTCTAACCAGATGCAGCTGATTAAGAGTATTTTACATGGAGCGACTGCCTATCTGAACTTCACAACAGTTACCTACTGCTATTACGGCTGTTATTACTTAGCCCCTCTAACCTAACCAAAAGCGATCGTTCAGTATTTTTTTCATCTCTCAATTTTATTTTTTTGCCTTAGATCTATTCAAATTATGTAAAGAACTTTAGAAACAGTAAAATGTTGTAGCGAATTTTTCTTAGCCCACTTTTCATAAAACCATTTTAAAAACTAACACCTTCACTACGCTTCCCTTTAACCAACAAAGCGAACATTGTACAAACAGTGTTCGCAGCGCGCTTTGTGCCCGGATGACGTCATCAGTTGTACCAACACCGCCATTGTGCAGTATTGGACAAACTGTCCGCTCTGTGTGTCTGTGCGGTAGGCTCCAATGTTTTCCTTTTATTTTGAACGTTTTATCGGCTTTTTTGGAGCATGAAGTTGGGTCCCTGCCAAGCCGGGTAACCTGCAAAATGTAAAAGATCCTGTATCCTGTTGTTGCAGGCTGCAAAGCCCGAAATAGGTTAAGACGCAGATATATTCCAATGACCTTGAGTAGTTAGCTTGTGTGTTCTGTGCTGAGCTCACGCAACGTGTCGTACGACCAGCCAGTAGTCGCACTCGCCCATCAAGGAGCGCTGACCCAAATTAAACGCATTATTAATTTCTTATACATAAACAAAAAGATAATTTATTCAATTATGTTCAAAGTGGTGAAGGTTTCATAAAAATACGCTAGATAGTTTTTGCGTGATTCTCAGTTTTTTTATCCGCGCTAGACATAACTTTACACTATATAATACAAACATAATCTAAAATATCCACATATTAAATTATTACGAAAATGCTCTAATATAACATATATATTTTCAAATCATTAACGCTACTCGTTTAGACGTGATCTTCAGTTTAAACTCATTACAAGTCGGTTATCGTCGCCTTAAGGCTACTTTCTCGAACGAAAATTATCGCAAAATTATGATGATTATTATTATTATTAATTGTCAAGCACGCTATGATGGGCTGTTGATAAATCATTTAACCAATCACAGCAGTTTACACGCCCTTAACAATATGTAACATTAATTTTGCGATAATTAAAATTTTCGTTCGAGAAGGCCATTTAGTACGTTAAAAAAAAATTTTGGAATACTTAACATTATCGTGTATCTATTATTTAGTTTTTAGGGTTCCGTACCTCAAAAGGAAAAAACGGAACCCTTATAGGATCACTCGTGTGTCTGTCTGTCCGTCTGTCACAGCCAGTTTGCTCCGAATCTAATGGACCGATTAAGTTGAAATTTGGTACACATATGAATTTCTGTGACCCGAATACGGACGGGTAAAGTAAATAAATGAATTTTGAATATACAGGTCACTTTTGGGGGGCAAATAAGAAAATTAAAAAAAAAGTTTTGCAAACTACACCATGTGGCATATTAAATAAAAGGGCTTACTATGAGGGTATCAAATATGTTTTTTTTATAATTTTAAAATAAATTGTTTTAAAGAAATAGAAAAAAACATAGATGAAAATTGACCTTTCCCCCTCCTTATCTCCGAAACTAGTGAGCCTAAAATTTTGAAAAAAATACAGAAAATAGATCTTTATCTGTAGATTACAGGAAAACCTATAAGAAGTCTGTGGTCTTAAAATAACATGGTAAATCTATCAATATTGTGAGTACAAACTTACATTTACAGTTGGAATGTATGGGAGAACATGTTTTTCAATTACAATGTTAAGTTTGTTCTTAAGATAAATTCATCTCAACTACGGAACCATTCATTGTGCGTGGTCCGACACGCACTTGACCGGTTTTTTTTTAAACATATGACATTGGCAGTAGTTCACGCAGATATAACATCTAAATAGATTATTAGTGGAATCCTTGAACGAATGGGCAATATTCTTTTTATAAGGCTCTACAAAATCTAACCAATGCGTTAGTCTTTTGAATGAAAAAAAAAAATATTGAAAAAAACACATATTTTCTACCATTGTAACGCACACCGATCCCAATTACTAACCACTATTTAAAAACATTTAAACACCTTGTACCTACAAGTGGCTCAGCCGCGCGTCGAACCTGGGCCCGCAAGTTGTAATTTAAGCCCCGCCGGCAATAATGCAATAATAACGCCACTCGGTATTAAATCAACACGCTAACGAGACCCGGAGGTGAACAGGGTGTGGCTTTGAAACAGCCAAAACTTCATAAGATATTTACAGTAGATTTTTAGAAGACTTGTTGTAGAGATTTTACTTACATTTTTATCTATGACACACATTAAAAACAACCTCTATTGCGAATATTCTCAGACGCCCTTACATAGATTGCCACCAGGTGGCAATCGGTAATAGAATTCCCAGTTGCCACCGGGTGGTGACTGGGAAGTTATTGCCCCCACTTCAAATCAATGTGGTTTAATAAAACCACATTTTATTAATTATTAGTTTAATAATAAATCATTTATGTACTAATAAGTAGATAAATGATATTGCTAGGGACATACAAACAAAATTTTTTTCATTGTAGTTGCTTTTGCATGGGTCTTCTTTCACAAAAACTGAGTTTTTTTTATTTAGTTTATGATGCCAACTTAGATATTGTTAATAGGAAAACACTTGATTATCTGTGATACGAATTTACACCAGGATTTAATGAAATAATAAGTAATTAAAAGCAACTACGATGAAGTAAATTTTGTTTGTATGTCCCTAATAATAACACTTATCTTCTTATAAAACCACATTGGAAAAGTCTGACCGCCAACCCCCTTATCCACGCCGCAGTGTACAGCGATTTAAAGTGGGGGCAATAACTTCCCAGTCGCCACCCAGTGGCAACTGGGAATTTTATTCCCGATTGCCACCGGGTGGCAATCCATGTGGGAGCTGGGAATATTCGTTCTATCATTCAAACATCCAATTGCTTTTGAAAAAAAGCGGAACTAGGCTTTTGTTTGACAGATTCTAGCTAGGGCAATGATAAGAGTGTGTTATACATATTTTAAGTTTAAACTAAGTTATTTTAATATATAAAGCCCTCGGCCTTCTTGACCTCCCTCTACCTCTTTAATTTATAGTACAGCTATCCCACTGTGATGTTCGAGTCCTCACAGTACCTACATCAAGCCTGAAAAGAGCAGAGAATTTACTATGAAAGGATTACAGCCGGTCTAGTTTATAAAAATCTCATCGTGAAAAGTTAGTTGAAGTGAGCTTGAAGTGAGCTTTCATTCCAAGGATTAAATTATTTAACACTAATATAAATAATTATAAAAGAGGTATAATGGACGTAGGCAAGAAGGCTGTCAGGCTCAAATGGGATTGGACGATTGGACGATATGTCAGCTGCATGCACGATGACCGCTGGGCTAAAGTCTCCACACAGTGGGTGCCTGAAGATGGACGGCACCACCGAGGCCGGCCCAGGAAAAGGTGGCGAGATGACCTGGACGCGTACCGTCAGGGCTGGTTCGAGGTGGCGCGTGAAAATACTTCTAAAAAAAAAAACCCTTCACCTAACTTTTCACGGTGAAATTTTTACATAATAGATCGGCAGGCCAATGAAGACTGGCGACTCTATACGGGATCATGGTGTATTACAAAAGAAAATTCTATGGATGGCAAAGTCAAAAGAGAAAATAACATCGTCAGCACGAAGTTATCAAACGTAGAGCAAAATATTCAACAAAGTCTCAATTCTGTAATTTGAGTAACTGAAATTCAATCAATTCCAAACTGATGTAGCTGAATACCAGTATTTTTCATGGAGCGACTGCCTATTTGATCTCCACAACCTAGTTACTGGGTATCACGATACCCCTTGGTAAGACTGGTTGTCAGACTTTCGGGCTTTGACGACCCGTAACGACTGTCAAAGATCCACGAATGACAGCCGGGACCAACGGCTTGTTTAAGTAACTGAGATTATCTGTGTTAATTTTGTTATAACTATCTATAGCTTCACTTACAATTAGTTTCAATCACGAAAGAACACCACCCTATATCAGACTCAGCAAATCATCTTTCAAAGAGAGAAAATAAAAATTATTTTCACGCGTTAAAATATAATAAGAGAATCTTAATGTCAATAATTGTTTACCAGTACGGAAGTCGCGTGCTTACCGATAAATATACGGTACCAGGTTCAGTTCCCGCGTCAAGAAATTAGTCAAAAGTGTTGGAAATCACCCCAACTGACGACCTTCCGACAGCTTGGTTATGATGACTAATTTGAAAAGTGCCAAAAGTGTGAAACTTTTTTCCTTTATGAAATTGCTTATTTTTACGGTTTAACTAAATTATGGCGTGAAAATAAGTTTGACGGTGGCTATACCACTATAAAAAATTATGTTTCTTTGGACAAGATAATACGTAGGTAATCATACCACCCAACATAGCAGTTACAGCTAAATTCGTCAAAATATACTTCAAAGTCTCAGTTATTGAAGAAGAGATTGATTTTTAGGGTTCCGTACCGCAAAAGGAATAAAACGGAACCCTTATAGGATCACTTCGTTGTCCGTCTGTCTGTCTGTCAGTCTGTCAAGACCCTTTTTCTCAGGAACGCGTAGAGGTATGAAGTTGAAATTAATGTCAAATACGTGTAGGTCTATCTATGATCCCTTGGAGTCCTAAAAAAATCAAGCTTCTAAGTCAATACAATAAAAAAATACGGCCATTTATGCGACATATTTTGATACTCGGAAGTAAATCAAAACCTATAGGGTACCTACTTCCCGTTGACCTAGAATAATGAAAGGCAGAAGCAAGGTCTCAGAGCACAAGTAAAGGAAAAAGTTTGAAAATCGTTAATTTGTAATTATCGCATAATTTTTTTTTTATATAAGTAAATTATTTTCAACTACGGAACCCTTCATTGTGCGTGGTCCGACACGCACTTGGTTGGTTTTTTTTATTGAAGATCATGTGGTCTGCAGGATCGTAAGCATATACAGCCAATGCTGATAAGCGTCCTCTCAGTGAGATATTGGGCCAGAATCCACCACGCGGACCCAGTACGAGTTAGTGGAGGTCACGTCATGTCTTCGATTTTTTGTGTCTAGGACTGAGTTTCCTCACGATGTTTTCTTTCACTGTTTTGAGGAGGCTCGTAATAGGTCTAATGGCAACTTCGTCCAAGGTAATGTGCAACTAAAACTTGATTACTTTCTCAAAACTATAGATCCAGATTCACATGTACCGACTTGCCCAAACGCAGACCTTCAATTTGCATACCCCACACGAAAGCCTAAGGCAACGGCACCTTTGTCTTAAGTCCCTAAATGAAATTATTATGCAAGAGACAGAAGCTTTTAAAGATCTTTAAGTGGATATCGCCTAAAGTTAGTCATCAAATGTTTATGGACATTCCTGACACCTTCGGAAACGTGACTCTTTAACATTCTGCGTTAATTGGAGGGGCAGTGATAATGGCGATGATTTGTCACGATCGTGTCAAGTATTTTTTAACTTTAGTGCTTAAGTGACGAATTGAGTTGATGATCGTGTGCGAGCGAAATTATTTGGAGTAAGTAATGAGCGGGAATTACAACGGGACACGATTTTCACCAGTTAGAAATCAGGATTGGGGTTGGGATTGGGGTTAACGGTGTTCTCTATCAGATCACAAAAAGCAGAGGATAGTGGCTTTGGGATGAATATACACACTGTCCTTTTCAGCACATCTGCGGGGTAATTGCGTAACACACCTAAAATGACAATTGATTGCATTTTGTTTAATTTTGACAGTTCGGCCACGCGTTCGCTGCGTTATCTACGTTGTTGAGCGGACGAATTTATTACCTAAACTTATGAAGTAACTAGCTGCGCTCCGCCGTTTCACCCGTGTAGACCGGGGTAAATAGTAGCCTAATCCAGGGTATAAGCTATCTACATACCAAATTTCATCCAAATCGGTCCCGCAATTCGAGCGTAAAGAAGTAATAAACATACACTCACACACACGCACACAGCCCCTCACAAACTTTCGCCTTTATAATATTAGTGTGATGCGATAGTGTGATGTGATGGATTAGGAATATACTTCAAAACTTTCGGATTGTTATTGACAATGTGTTATGCAATTAGGGTGCTGGTTAGTGGTTAGAATTTTAAAACCCATTAACAAAAAATTGCTAAAAATTAATGGTGTAAGTGTAAACAGTGGCAACCTTTTAAGGAGTCATTGTACTCATCATTATGAACAACTTCTACCCGCGAAAAAAAATCTGCTGTTCCGTACATTTTGACGAATTATGCGAACATAAAATAATGTACTGAACAGCTGATTTTTTTTCGCGATTTCAGGTTTGGTCCCATAGTAAAAGTTGTTCATAATAATGAGTACAATGACACCCTGTATAATGTTTGTTGCATCTTTTCATTAATAATAATAATAATAAATAATAAAAATATTTTATTGACATAAAAATTATTTCATAATTTTCGGACTCCTAAGTCCCAGGATCACCTAGCTTAGGAGTCAGGATTTACCATATAAGTTTAAGTATCGGTCATTAAATTACCAGTTAGGGTGACTGGTAATTAGTGACCGATACTTAAACATATGATTATATTCATGATAACAAACAACTTTTACTATGGGACCAAACCAGATCTCGAAAAAAAAATCAGCTGTCCCATACATCCATGTTCGCATAACTCGTCAAAATGTAGGATGCAGCAGATTTTTTTTCGCGATTTCAGGTTTGGTCTCATAGTAAAAGTTGTTTGCTATCATGAGCACAATCATGTGTTTAAGTATCGGATACTAATTACCAGTCACCCTATTATTATTATTATTATTAAAAAAATACGTTGACAGGTAATTTGATGAGTCTCAGTACCTAATTGATACCCAATCTGTCACACTATTGCCCAGCATCAATTTGCCATGAGGTGTCAGCCCAAAGCGTGTCATTTGCAATTTGGTTAAGATATTTTCACGTTAAAATGAAGACTAATAAGCCGCTCACTCCAAAAACATAACT
Organism: Cosmia pyralina; assembly: GCA_946251885.1. Lineage (NCBI taxonomy): Eukaryota > Metazoa > Arthropoda > Insecta > Lepidoptera > Noctuidae > Cosmia > Cosmia pyralina. Next base: position 25,813,759 of record OX276351.1, read on the forward strand.
TTTTAAACACGTGCTACCAACGACATATGTGGCCGCCATTTTGGAAGAAAAAATGGCGTCAGATGGCGGGAAAAAACACTCAAATGATAGAGGAAGTGATTTTACGCGTACAATAATATAAAAACATATACTTTTTATATAAAAAGGATGTATTAATTTATGTAATTGTTAACCCTTTTGATAAACATGTGTTTGGGTTAACTCCAGTTTAATTTCGAATTTGTTTTCATTGGTTGTTTTTGTTTATGGTTGTCTATCCGGTTGTTTGGACTTCCGTTTTATATACTTCTTACGAGATAGATAACACAGGTTTTTTTACCGTGATTTCTAGTTTGATGATTGGAAATCTTTGAAAGAGATTCAATAATTTTTCTGTCTGCTTAAAACGTATGTAAATGATAAAGAACAAACCTATTTTTGTCAAACAAAGGATGACCTGGCGCTAGTAAGAAAGCTCTCACTATTGTACATCGAACCCAATTTCGTAACTATCAAAATAACGACGTCATAAAAATCATAAATATAAAAAAAAAAACAATAACTCCGACCGCCCATAACGTTTCCCATGACATAATAATTTCGTATTTCATATAAAATTTATGCAAACCCTATAACACCGCCGTTTGGGCGTTAAATCTGGTGAAATGTTTCTATAACTGCGCTAGCGCAACGGGGAGCCAAAAGATATTCAATTTTTTTACTTTTATATCGCAACTGATTGAATTTTTGATGTGGCAATATTGAGTCGAAGCTAGAATTCCGACAGTGTTACACTGATCGAGATTAAAAACTTTAATATCGAATGCGGGGATGCCTACTCCCTTTATTATTATTTTTCTTACAAAACGAGCAATGGATTTTGATTCTTTTCCTTGTGATGAACATGAACTGTTTTATTTTTAATAGTAATCTGTTTGTCATCTATGACAGAGTCAATATTCTTGTTCATAATGTTTTTAAGGGTTAATGTTAGCAAATTAATAAAAGTTTTTATTGTTTGAATGGTCCAATGGCGTTCGGGTCCAATGGCGTCATTTTGGGTTTTAAGCATGTTAATTTTTTTTTTTTTTGTAGATATTGTTATAATAGTTTATTACATGTTTTTTCAGATGGTTTAATTTAAATTTTTAAATACTATTATTTTAATGGGATTTAATAAAGTGCTGTGGTTATAGTTTAGTTATTTGTGGATTTTGTTTTTTCCCCCTCCTGATTAAACGATACTTACCTATAGAACCTGCCTTACCTGTAAAATTATTCTTTAATTTTTCCTTGAACATATTCACAAAGTAATTAATTATACTTATTCTTTGATGTTTTATTTTGTTCTTATATGTATTCACACCGGAAGAACCAAAAAATGCATCCCTTTTATCAATTGGCAATAATAAATCATTTTTTTTTTTTACAAAAATACCACCTTTCAACGAATAAGCGAAAACAATAGTAAACCTTTTTCACTTGCACTCTTTCGCTCTGCGGGACACTTTTCCGATAACCTTAAACCTGCTTTCCAAAAACAGTTCTATCAACCTTATTCGCATGGAATAAGGTTGAAACTACATTTCTGTGATTACACATAGTTTCTGGTTTTTCGTATGTCCTGTCAATAAAAGTTTTTGGCGGCAAAACTGTCTTTTGTATCGCTACAATAGTGAATATTATTGTCCTATTGTAGTTTAAGCGAATTAATTTCTTTGTGAAGGATTTGTCTGTGAAAAAGGATGATTTTGTACGCTTTTATAATATGGTAACAAAAGTTTATAATTAGCAATGTTTATTTGATAAATTCTGTGGGGTTTTGTTAAAAGCTTTTTAGTTTTGAGGTATAAAAGCTTGCAGGATATTACTTAATTTATGTTTTTCGCTATATTAAAAAGTAATAAGTATCCTATCCTTTGTTCAATAACTGCTGTTATCTAAAATAACTCATTTTCTACTAACCTAAAAGGTCTACTTATATGGGTGTAATTTTCCTGCCATTGTTGACAAAGCGTTTTTGCGTCTAGTACAAATTAACACCGAGTTTAAATTAATACCAATACACATGATCTCACTATTCTCACTAGTAATTTATTTATCTTAGGGCTAATTTTTCAATAGTTAGATATCTTTTATCTGAAGAATAAATATGACAGTTTGACATTATTATTTTCTATACAAAAGCTGTCAGTTATCTGAAGATTGCATTTTTTTTTTAATATTTTTTAATTTAACTTTTTTTATATTCTTTGATCACAATATCTCAGTAGTAACACTTGTTTTTTGGTTATAATTTTATTTTTAAGGTGTTTTTGCATGCTGAAAAAAGTAAGCAAAATAATTATGGAACTATTTATATTTAAGAACTTTTTAAGTACCATATTTTATGCAAAATAAAGATATTCTATTCTATAAGCTGACCTCTCATTGTACGAAAATCATATACAACGCGAGATCAGCTTAAACTAGAAATATATAGCTTGATAATATATGTAGCCATGTTTACCTACCCAAAATGATTCCCTTGATTCCTCAATTTTCCCATCATCTGTTAACACCCTATTAGATACCTTCAAATATTTATTATTTTGTTAACAAAACACTTCTTGGTGATATCAAGTGGTACCGCTGTCTAGTTTGGCTACCGGAGTTTTTGCCACCACCACGCCTCACACCCTTGAGGTTTTTACTATGTGAAGACATTTATTTTTGGTTAGAACTTTTTAAGTGAAAACTTTTTTAGGTCAAAATCAAAATTAAAATCAATATATTTTATTTCACATAAACCTTATGAAACGTCAGAAGCTAGGTGCACGGTTCCAAATTGGTCGTTTCCTATGGAGAAGAGCCGGCAAGAAACTACATGGTTACTCTTTTAAAAATAATTGGCTTTTACAATATTTTCAAATACATTCCATCATCATTATAATTTATAATAAATTTATAATTTTCCAACTCATTGTTTTAGACTGACCTCTCAACCTCAAAAAAATAAGCATCGTGGTGCGTTGAGCAATTTTTGGTAGGGGGAAATCTTAGGGGTTTGCGTCATTAGTTTTACGTTTAACTTTTCACTTCTGTCTAGTACCCATGGCTACCATTTTTTTATTTATTAAAAACAAGTATTCGGAACTAATTATAACATTGAACTTACCCCTCAAGTGTCGGACGCACCCCATGTATGCGTAAGGAAAAATCCTTTATATAGTAGGTATATAAGCGGTAAAGGTACACAGCAGGAGCTCGTGGCCAAGTAATAACAGGTGCACGGTTCGATCCATCAGATTAAGCTACGCTTGCCGGGGTTGGTCCGTGGATGGGTGACCATCTTTACATACCGAGACTCCTCCGTACCTCGGAAAGCACGTTAAGCCGTCGGTCTCGGCTGTCATTCATGGGTCTTTGCAGTCGTTACGGGTCGTCAGAAGCCCGAAAGATTGACAACCAGTCTTACCAAAGGGTATCGTATTACCCAGTTACTGGGTTGTGGAGGTCAGATAGGCAGTTGCTCCATGTAAAATATTAGTATTCAGCTGCATCCGGTTAGACTGGAAGCCGACCCCAACATAGTTGGGAAAAGGCTAGGCAGATGATGATAATAGGTACCTATATAAGTGGCGCGGGCTTACAGGCGTTGTGAACCTATGGGGGTACACATTGACATGAACCTATGGGTTCATAAATTAGTACATTATTTACAGCCTAGGGGTAGTAGCTGAATCTAAAGCAATATAACTTTAATAACGTCCTATTGTGTGCGTTTGTCTACGTTTTTGTCTACATCCTGCGTTTTCAATGCATTTGACAAGTCTCTGATATAGTTTCTTCCAAAAATACGGTTCCAGTGACCGAAATAAACTCATATTCTGTTCTCCGAACATTTAGTCAAGTCTCGTCCAGTAATAAACATAATGGATTTCAAGTATGAGATAGATGTAAAGTTTTCCAATTATTTAATTTGCTTCCAATTATTTTTTTTTGCTTTTGGTCGGAAATTATCTACATCGTAATCTAGGTCATGGTCTACCTATGTGCCAAGTTTCAAACAAATCTGTTCAGCCGTTTTAGCGTGAAAGCGTAACAAACAAACAAACTCACTTTCGCATTTGTAATCAGTTAGAGTTCGCGTGGAAGTCTTAAGATACACAATGTACTAAAATAACAGCCACATTTAAATAAAAACTCCTCGTCCCCCGACCCGCCGCGTTGCATCGCCCGCCCGCACTATTACTTCGTTTTGGCTTAGCATTCTTTCAGAACTTTTTCTTTTTGCTCGGCTCCTAAGGGTCATACCGTGATGTTAAGTAGCCTATACTCATCCTCGAGAATTGGGTTAAAAGAATTTTTCAAATCCGTCTTTTAGTTCACAATTTTATGGGGTTTTTTTTTACGCGAATCCTAATTCTTTTCCAAAATAAAAGTAACCTAAGTTACTCCTTATAACATCAACTACATGCCACTGACGTCCCGGTCCAGCCGTTTCGGAGATTAGCTGGAACAAACAGAGAGACAAAATTTTTAAAAACAGTTTTTTTGCTATGGATACTTTTTATACTTTCATATGCATTTAGTAAAAAGCTGTTATTTTGATATTACAAACAGACACTTCAATTTTATCTATTTATAGATATATAGATTTGTAGAAGCGGATTGCTAACTAGTCCATTTTCTAGGACCACCAGACGCATCTCAATCAACTCAGAAAATAAACCTGTCAGATACAAATTAATTCATCAAGCATCACTCGTTAAGCTCACACTTTTTAGCACAAATCCCCCACAGTCATCGTGCCTGGGTGGGTTTTTTACCGTCCTCACACCATAGACTCACCATGGGAGTTTTTATTTCACTTCAGAAACTGCAAGTCAGTGTCGGCACTGTAAAGAAACTTGCTTCCTATAAAGTTGTTTTTTTTTAGGAATCCGTATTGGAATTATAAAACGATTGGGTGCTGGATTCAGCATGTTTGGATAGAGTTTGGGTGGTGTTCGAATGAAAATTGTATTAAATTTGTTTACGTATCATTTTGATATTCTTAATAGATTCTTTTTTCGGATTTGGACAGATAAGGAAGTTAATCATCAAAAAACTAGAAAAACTCAACCATGTGTACAATACGGTTTAATCTTATTTGATCTGAGCAAACGTTAACTTTCTATAGCCCAGTGGTAACGGATAACTTACGAGTCGTCGTCGGTTCGAACCCAGACAGGTGCTTTATATGTGTAAATAATTTCATCACCACTACTCTCAAAATGGTGAAGGAAAACATCGTGAAGAAGCCGGCATGTCCTGGAACCTAAAATTGGAAGACATGGGACATCTACATCTTTCATTGTAAAAACTTACTTAATTAAAGATTATCTCCAAACATTAGTTTATGATAGTACTCAGGATCTTGTGCTAGGTAATTTAAAGTGATATTTAATTGTAAATCTTTACATACACACCCACACACACACTCACAAACTTTCGTCTTTATAATATTAGTGTGATTCCTTGCTCATCCCACGGGAGCACTATATTTTTTCGGAATAAAAAGTAGCCTATGTGTTAATCCAGGGTATAAGATGTCTACATACCGAATTTTATCCAAATCGGTCCAGCCGTTTGAGCGTGGAGAAGAGAATATACACATACACTTCACCCACACGTACACTTACCTACACACTACACGTACACACACGCTTCACCATACGCATAAATATTTTTCATTATTTTCTTTTTTTTTCTTTCTTCTTTATTGAAATTGTAATTCTGTTTTCCACCATTAATACTTGTTAAAATTTCCCAATTTATTCTAATTTTTGTGGCTTTAAGTTGCTACGGAGAATCACTGACTCCTTAGTCACAGGAACTTACACCAAGTTTAGGAGTTAGAGTGTTTAAATAATGACCTTTGTAAATATAATGCCGTAGTAGAGGAGCTCGTGGCTAAGTAATAACAGCCGCATGGGTCGATCGACCAGGTTAAGCTACGCTTGCCGGGGTTGGTCCGTGGATGGATGACCATCTTTACATACCGAGACTCCTCCGTGCCTCGGAAAGCACGTTAAGCCGTTGGTCCCGGCTGTCATTCGTGGATCTTTGACAGTCGTTACGGGTCGTCAGAAGCCTGAAAGTCTGACAAACCAGTCTTACCAAGGGGTATCGTATTACCCAGTTACTGGGTTGTGGAGGTCAGATAGGCAGTCGCTCCATGCAAAATACTGGTATTCAGCTGCATCCGGTTAGACTGGAAGCCGACCCCAACATAGTTGGGAAAAGGCTAGGCAGATGAGTATGATGCCGTAATACGTGTTAGTCATAAGGTTATTGTTATGGGCTATTTTGGTAAATTAAAGAAGTTAATTTATTTACTAACGTACTGTGGGCCTGCGTGGTAGATTACACAGTACACTCTCTCTCGAAGAAAGGAGGCCTTTGTACTCATTAGTAGTGGGAACATTATAGGCTAAATAGGAAAGTCACGATCAGCTTATAGCAGTTCCGTTGAACAGTCCAATGCTGGACATAGGTCTCTCCAATTCCCTTCTATTCGTTGTTCTAAAAAAAAAAAATATTATGTTTGGGACTGTTTCTTATTCAGTAGCGTTTGCATCTTTCCTTATAATGACATCGCATACGAGTAGTTTCTTTTGTTGTGCAACTTTACCATTCCCAAGTGGCCTTTTTGTATCAAACATCACTCTTTACAAAAAACATACTTATCATCATCTGTGACCAATATTTTGCCCCAAGTTATAACTTAATTTACTTTAATTACTTCTACGAGATATTTCGTAACTTTTTTATCGTTTTTATTGAGTGTGACGAAAAGGGTGGTCGATTTGGCGCCTAAAAATTGGACATTAAGTGTTTTTTGGGAGTCATTTTTTGGCAAGTTATAGCCTTTTATTTTGATTTAGGTTAATACATTTTTTCGATTTTTGGCGTATTTCGGGGTGGCCGTTTTTTCTGCGTTAATTATTAGAGGTAATTTGCGGTGTTTTTAGGGTTCCGTACCTCAAAAGGAAAAATCGGAACCCTTATAGGATCACTCGTGTGTCTGTCTGTCTGTCCGTCTGTCACAGCCAATTTGCTCCGAATCTAATGGACCGATTAAGTTGAAATTTGGTACACATATGAATTTCTGTGACCCAAACACGGACAGGTAAAGTAAATAAATGAATTTTGAATATAGTGGTCACTTTTGGGGGGCAAATAAGAAAATTAAAAAAAAAGTTTTGGAAACTACACCATGTGGCATGTCAAATGAAAGGGCTTACGATGAGGGTCTCAAATAGATTGTTTTTATAATTTTTAAATAAATTATTTTTAAAGTTATTTAAGAAAATAGACGAAAATTGACCATTCCCCCCCCCCCCCCTTATCTCCGAAACTGCTTAGCCTAAAATTTTGAAAAAAATACAGAAAATAGATCTTTACCTGTAAATTACAGAAAAACCTATAAGAAGTCTGTGGTCTTAAAATAACATGGTAAATCTATCAATAATGTGAGTACAAACTTACATTTACAGTTGGAATGTATGGGAGAACATGTTTTTCAACTACAATGTTAAGTTTGTTCTTAAGATAAATTCATCTCAACTACGGCACCCTTCATTGTGCGTGGTCCGACACGCACTTGACCGGTTTTTTAAGCTTTCGTCTAATACAGCACAAAAGTTATGAAACATGGAGGTTGTCCATCTTTCCTCAACTTTTGTGCGACTGTAGGTACTTACGCCTTACAGTCATTTTACAGGAGATGATCTGTTTTTAAGGTAACGGAAGGCAAAAAGCATTTCAATTCTTTATTGATTTAAGGAACAAATAAAATAAGCAAAATGTTATAAACAACCATCAACGATGATGTAATTACTAAAGACAATATTAAAAATAAATCAAATTAATGGAGTTCTTATTCAAGGAGCATGATAATGTAATATTATAAAGAGTCAATACAATAAAGTTAATGAATCAGAAGGAGTAATAGTTTCTTATGAGTAGCTGAGGCTTGAGAGTTTGGACACAGGATGTCATTATGTGCAGGTACAGTGAGATGCTGTGGTTTGGGACACACTGAGATCAAGCTATATCTTGTGAAGCACGCATTGTTTACATTTATTATGTATGCACTTTATTTTATTTTATAATTTATTTATTTCATAAAAATATTAAAAAAAAAAAGAAAAAAAAAAAAATAAAAGAAAAAGGGGGAAGAGCTCATAGGGCATCAAAAAATTAGCTCTTCCCCTATGAGCTCTTCCCCTTTTTTTTAAATATTTTTATATACTTGTATATAGTTTAAATAATTTAGTGTTAACTTGTATATTTTAATTAAGTTTTGTTAATAATAAAGTTGACATAAAAGAAAAAAAAAAATTATTTCATAAATTTTATATAGGTATACACCTGTTAGTTATATCCTGTTGTTTTTTATAAACTCGCAATCACGGCACGCCGGCCTTAAATTATCCAAAACAGGAAAGATTCTCCCTCATTTCAGACTTTCTCTCGAAACATTTTTCATGCGTTCAATAGATTTTATAAAATAATGACTATATAATTTAGATATCATGCAATATCGTTGTATATTGTATAATAAGCTACACTATGGTAACAACAAATTGCTTTGATACATTTCAATGCCCATAACTGCAAAATTCCATAGGTAGGTACTCCTGTGTAAACCATTTAATATCTCACAAGATCCACAGTTTCTACGCCGCTATCCCAGTGTACAACAGACCTAAAGACCGGATGTACTCGGAACTCTTCCTTGCCCTTTATATGTTAATGATTACAAGAGTTTTTGAGTTGCAGTAAAAAATAATAACAGAAAAAATACTTTCCCACAGCCACTGTTGTGTGGGAGAGGAAGATTTTGTGGATCCCAGAGTTTAAGCTCGCTTTCATATTTGGTTGGAGATCATGTTAATTCTTTATTCTAGGCTTGTCTTAATGTACTCTCAGGTGTATCTGCTGCCGTGTGATTCTGTAAGACATCATTCTAAACTTTAAATTGAATCCGCTGTGTTTCTCGATAGGTATTCTAAAAACTCGGTTCATAATTCGAATTTACACTAGCGCTACCCTTGCGAGCGTGTCAGCGAGTTGAACTAAATTGACCGTAATATTTTGACAGATAAAAACTTTTTTACAAAAAAATACAACCGACTTCCAAAAACAATACTACAAAGTGAAAAATAACTTTAATTTCGAAAGTCGGTGTCTAGTTAAATGTATTTTCGTTTTTTGCCACCGACTTCCGAAATTAAAGTTATTTTTCACTTTGTAGTGTTGTTTTTGGAAGTCGGTTGTATTTTTTTGTAAAAAAGTTTTTATTTTTCACTTTTTAGTTGTGTACCTACCCCACACAAATTCTAATACCACTATCTGCAAAACAAACTAGAACATCATCCATATAAAAGTGGGGAAAAAATACGTATTATTGAAGCTAACACAAAAACTACCAAAGCAAAGTTAATAAATTTTATATGGGACCAACTATGATGTATACCCTCTCGAATAAAACAAAAAAAAATCCAAATCGGTCCAGCCATCTTCGAGTAATCGGGGAACATACATAAAAAAAAAAAGGTTCCGACGAATTGAGAACCTCCTCTTTTTTGAAGTCGGTTAAAAATAAGAGACGACGTAAGATGTGACATTCAGTAAGGTAATTCCCCCGTCACTTCGACGCTCACTTCACACTCGAACCCCGATTCAAAGTGTCAAATAAAAAGCATCTATTTTACGAGTGAGAGTGAATAGCGATGTGAGATGCGAGTTGTTGTTTGAATTTTACAGAATCGACGTGCTGATCCGAAGACACCTGTACATATATTCTGGGCTATAAGTAACATGAATTTTGTTTCAAAACTTGAACTTTCAATCTTGTTTTATTGTTCCTATGATGATAGGATATCTATCCAACTTGGTATCCAAAGTTCTTGCTTGTTATAACTGCCTCATTGATTATACCGTTCTTCTGCTCGCGACTTCATTCGTGTGGCAGTTGTAAAGCCGTGTCTCTTGCACGTGTTTTCTCGAAACATAACATACACAAAAACGTCGAAACAAAAAGGCGTGGCCATACACATTTGTGTAAACAAACGCGATGTTTTTGTTTTCCGAGCTGCATGGAAAACATTCCTTACGCAGGGGAAGAGGGAAAAGGTTTGTTTAATCTGTTGCCAAACTGATAGCACGTCTTCCTCGTCGGAACTCATTACGACATCTACACAAAATATGTAACTAAAAAATATTTGAATACGCAGGAGACAGCTTGTGTATGACAACAAATGTGTATGTGTAAGGTTTTTGTGTAATTTTTCGCAAAAAGAGACACGGCTTTAGATACACAATATAACAAAAACTAACAGCCACATTTTAATAAAACTCCCTCGACCCCCGACCTACCGCGTCGCATCGCATCGCCCGCCCGCACTATTTTCGCTTAGCATTCTTTTTAACTTTTTTTTCATTTTGCTCGGTTTCTAATGGTCGTAGAGTGATCTTAAATAACCTATAACCTTCATCAAGAATTGAGCTGTCAAATGCAAAAATAATGTTTCCTAACTGACTGATATAGTTCCAGAGATTAGCGCATTCAAACAAACAAACTCATCAGCTTAATTATATTAATAAGTATAGATTTAATAGAAATTAGAGTTTATTCCCAGCAGTAGATACCAACACCTGCAAGAGGTATTGATAATAATTAATGATACTAATAGTTAGTTCACAAACAACATTCGTTGATTAAAAAAAAACTGACAGGAAAACAGCCTACAAAATTTATTCTTCAAATATTTTCGCCATTAATTTACTCTTCTTGTGCGATCTAACCAATCATATTAATTTCTCTTGTAACACCAGATCCAGTCAATAGTACTCAAACAGTAGGCCAGTGGGTGACCGTAGGGCTTCGACCACACATCGGCGCAGGCGCATCACGCCTCATTACTCTCGCTTTTTTATTTTAACACGAGGTTTAACCTGTGTGGTTTTAGAAGGTAATGCATGACCTTATGTCGCGTGTTTTGTTGTTTAAAAAAAGAAAGAGAATATACAGGGTGTAATTTTAACTACCGTTGTCCTCTTAAGGGGTCATCGTACTCATCATTATGAACAACATTTACTAAGGGACCAAACCAGAACCCCGAAAAAATCTGCTGTTTTTATGTTCACATAATATTATAATTAACTCGTCAACATTTAGTAGAGGAGCTCGTGGCTAAGTAATAACAGCCGCATGGGTCGATACATCAGGTTAAGCTACGCTTGCCGGGGTTGTCCGTGGATGGGTGACCATCTTTACATGTCGAGACTCCTCCGTGCCTCGGAAAGCACGTTAAGCCGTTGGTCCCGGCTGTCATTCGTGCATGGGATCTTTGACAGTCGTCACGGGTCGTCAGAAGCCCGAAAGTCTGACAACCAGTCTTACCAAGAGGTATCGTATTACCCAGTTAATGGGTTGTGGAGGTCGACTGTTCAGCTGCATCCGGTTAGACTGGAAGCCGACCCCAACATAGTTGGGAAAAGGCTAGGCAGATTGATTTTAACTCGTCAACATTTAGGGAACAGCTGATTTATTTTTCGCGATTTCAGGGTTGTTCCAATAGTAAAAGTTGTTCATAATGATGAGTACAATGAGTGGATAACGGTGATTAATATTATACCCAGTATTTTTAAATACTTTTTTTATTTGGTGGTTTTTCTCTACATACTATGAAAGTATACACAATACGAAAGTATTATTCAGTGAACTAGGATTTCGTCATCTAACTACCCTGGGTTAGATAGAGAGTCAAATGTTTGTCTAGGCAGTATATGCGAATATTGAAAATGATGATGATAACTATCTAAATATACATTTAGAGAACAAATTATTAAGCGCCTTGCTCATAAATTATTATGTACCTTTTATTTAGACTTGTAATAGCTAATTAATAACTGCTTAATTTTCCCAACACTGTATCTTTTTTTTTTAAACTAGTAACATGTGGAAACGTAGTGGATTGTACATTTACTTATAGCATACTGTGTATCTAGATTTAATATACAATGTACGATTGTTTGTTTTCCCAAATAAAATAAAATAACGTTTTGGTATCTACAATTTTTAGAAATTATATAAACTACAGACCGTTTCTTTCCGAGTTCGTTTCTTATCTTGTACTACGTGCAATTAATCTGTAGGCCGTAAGTAGGGACTGAAAAAAAAGGAATTCGAAGAAAAATGGGCGACAATTATGCAGTCTTTAAAAGCATGCACACCGCGCGACTGCACTCTTGAACGAGAAAACTAGGGATATAACTACTCGATATTTTTGTTTCGATACTTTAATACGCATCGATACTTTTCATTTTACTCGATTCACGAATTGGTCTAAATTTATTCAGGGCCTTCACGGTAAAATAAAATAACTTTATGGAAGAATTAAATGCACCATGTTTGGACGATATCTCACGAAGGCAATTTCGTCATTATTCCAATGCAATACAGGCGATTTGTGGTAAATAACTACAATGTATGTGTATTTTAGATAACACTTCATAAATTCATGAATATAACTACATACAACAAAAAGTATGATTTTATTTATTTTTGATTTATTGACTTTTTTTTTTTTTTTATTGTGTTTGATTTTATTTTGGCTGATCACTGTCTCTTAAGATACAGGTTTCTTCCTAGTTTAAGAGACAGGGTTCACTATTTTTGTATGCATAGCCTTTTTTGCAAACCTAAATCTCCTGTTCACAAGCTATGTTTTTATGCTTATTCTATTGTATTGATTTGTTTTGAACTGTGTCTGTGTGTATTTATTTTGGACAAATAAACAATTTATTTATTTATTTTTATTTTTTTTTATTTGCAGTCCCGCAAATCCCACGGATCCCCAGGAATGATGAACTCGATCCCGCACGCTTGCGGGATTGAGATTTTGATGCAGGATTGGATTCCCTAGTGGTGGGTATTAAAGATTTTTTTCATTAAGCTATAAAAAACTAGACTGGAGCAAACACAATGTCACCTACCTACGACCTACATCTGTTGTAAAGTTCTCACGATACATTCTTTTGGTTCACTCATTACACTGCTAATTGAACTCATTAACCTGCTGAGATTTGGCACAAATATCCTCCATATGGTAGTGATTTCGTGAGAAAGTGTAGCACACTAGCAAAGAGAACGTTTTGTTCAGAGTTTTTTTTTAGTTTTGCATAATTGACATCATTGAAATCATTGATTTCTGATCAAGCCTTACACACGCACACATACCCTCTCACTCACACACACATACAAAAACTCACTCATATACAACACACAAATGCGCTCCTTGTTGTATTTTTGTTTTTAAATTATTTTGGTTTTTTCTTTTGTTTATTAATTGCATACCTGTGATTCTGTTAAATAGAAGGGCGGAGTCACTTAACACAAGCATTTCCTTGCTTAAAAGGTGATCTCCAACTCATGTGTGTTACAATTTGTTTAAATGCTGCACTAAAGATGTTTTTTTTTAAGCCCTTCATAATTATGTAAGAAACTATTCTAAGATATATAAAAGAGTTTGCGCTCAAGCTAAATCTAAATTAATAAGTAACAAAAATAGAGTTTCTAATAATAAAATAAAAGCTGTGTGGCAAGTAATTAACAAAGAAACTGAAAGCTCAAAACAATAAGATCAGAATAAATGGTTTCATTATTAATTTAAGTTAAAAATTGCTGAGACCCTAGAAAATTTCTTTATCAACATTCCAATTTATGGAGCTTATGAAATCTCTCCCTTCATCATTTCTATTCCCTGATTCTTTTCTTAAAGAAAACTTCAGTAAGGACATTCCAAGTTTTAAATTCAAGCCTATTTATATTGTCACATTTAAAAAAAGCATTTAAAAGTCTTAACTTAGGAAACACTGAAAATTGATGGAGGATTTTCGATAAGGATCTTGGAGATATCAATAACACAATTGCCCCTGTCCTAACAGGCATTAAGTAATCAATGTTTAGACAGCGATACGCTTCCTGATTTAATAAAACATAGTAAACTCCCCCTCCCCCCTCCCCCTAATCCCTCTAATTATAAATCTATATCAGTGCTATCGTTGAGCAAATTCTAAGAAAACAATATGCTTGATGTTGTCACATTTTAACTCAAATGGGATTTTACAAAGTCACGAGTTTGGTTTCATGAAAGGTAGGTTGACAACTGACGCAGGAGTAAACACATCAGCAGTCAGTCACATTTTGGATTCCTGGGATGGATGCAATTCGCATTTTCTGTGACCTCTCAAAAACTTTAACGGAGTGACGTGCTCGGTGTATCTAGTTAAGATGGGCGTGCCTCAAGGTTAAATTCTTGTTTCTTTCCTATTTCTAGTTTATATTAATGACCTTCCTTACATGATGGCTAACTCATCGGATATAATTATATTAGCTGATGACACTTCTCTTATTTTTTAAAGTACCTGGTCGACCGAGCTCTGCTCGGGTAAAAATAGAGAAAACAAATTTTCCCAGAAATTAGACCTAGCTAGACAATTCTTCGTCCCCGTAAACCCCTATATTGCAACTTTCATTGAAATCGTTAGAGCCGTTTTCAAGAACGTAATTACAATTATATATGTATACCACATAGATTATAATATAGGATCAATAGAAAAGATACAGATCTCTTATATGGTTCGCCGTAAATAATCTTTTACTAATAGGTGCAAATAAGTCCCATAGATTTTAGACCTAAATATCTGAAAAAGATTTTGACCTACATCTGCCGTAAAATTCACACGAAAAACACCTAAGATTCCTTACCTATACAAATTACACAATACATTGAACACATAATTAACCGATCAGCTGAGATTTTGCAAAAACACACGCATCTGGAGGACATCTTGAATGAAAAATAATATAAAGGGCGGGAAAAGTGACAGTTGTGAGTCGACCGCAAAGGCAGCAGTTGGGAGGCTTCTCGCGCATGCGCGGACAGGTGGCCTGCAATTGGTCGAAACTTGAATGTGGACTCGCCAATTGTTTCGATTGTAAGTAGGTATGTTTACGAATGTAGAGGTAAAGTAGATGGTAGGCTCCCTAGATGTACTACTAGCTATTAGACTATCTTCCTGCATGTTTTATATGCCTTTTCAAACATGTTTGAATTTGTGGTTTAAGTTTTAGTAGCTTACCTACACCTGTGTGTCAATGTTCGTACATGACGAAATGAACTACAAACTACTAACTACTTTGGTGTGGGACGCAACCTGTGTCGACACCCTCGCGCCATCCCATCTTCCTAGTACGGCGGGCTGTGCCGGGGCAACTGCTGCAGGAGCAGAACACCTCAAACGGCGCAAATATAACAACCTTTTTGGGAACTATATGTTTGAGCCGTTTGGGGTTGAAACACTAGGGCCTTGGGGTCCGAGTGCTCATCGAGTTTTTCGGGACATCGCCAAGCGGTTGGTCGACTCTACACGGGACCAGAGGGCTGGCCTATTTTTAGCCCAAAGAATTAGCATTGCCATCCAACGTGGCAATGCTGCCAGCCTTTTGGGCACTTTTCCCATTGACAGCGATGTGGACGAATTTTTTGATGCCCTATGAGCTCTTTCCCTTTTTATTTTTTATTATATACTTGTATATTTTAGTGTTAGCTTGTACATTGTAATTAAGATAATTAAGTAACTTGTTCTGTTCATAATTTTTAAAATAACAACAATTTTTAAAATAACCTACAGGAAAGTATCTCAAAATTCCCTGCAAAAATATACTACAATTGGTGAAGCAAAATGTTTTGTTTGTACAAAGAACTGCAATTTTGGAGTGTTCTCATTTCAAAAGGGAGCAAAATGACGTGAGCTTGTCTTAGAAAATAAATAGGTATTTCCAGAAATCTTCCATACTTATTGAATTTTTACCGTTCTAATTTGTTTAACCTACTAAGTTAGTCCTTGTCACAATTTATTCACTGTGACAGGGACTTATGATGATGACGTTATATGGTCCCAACAATATATTTTAATTTAAAGTGAACGTAGCGTTAACAAAGGTATACGTTACAAAAGGGCGTATCAAATGGAGACTTCCCATAATTTCCTAAACAAGGTTTCACGGCCGGAAGTTGGCAGAATTTGTAAGATATCGCGCTTCCGGGTAGTTCATAATATTGTCGCTTATTATACTACACTTCAATAGTCTTGATATTCAGGGTTTATCGGTCAGAACAGCCGATGATTTGGGCAAACATTATCAAAACCGCCTTTTGCCGACATATATAAAATATTCCAATGTAACTGAAACAAGCAAACCCGTCAATTATAAGCGGTGTTAGATTGAAAAGAAATACACAAAAGCTTTAGGTAACTCTATTAGCAGTAATTAAAGACCTAGAGTTCCAATTATTGAGCTTAGATCATCAGTTTTGGCATATAAGGTTCATATTCAAGAACCATTGCAATGGTCTGATTTTCTGAATCATGGATTCATATCAAAACTATCAAGGCGTCTCCATCGGAAGCTACATGTCCATCGAGACATCTCAACAGCGGACGTCCAGCCATGAGCAGTTTGCATGCGCCACTGAACCGGACATCGGCAAGCAACGCAAAAAATGGCAAAGAACTACAATATTATGATACTTAAATTATAATGCTTATTACTTTTGTAAATATTTTGGAGTGGCTTCAATGAGCAGAAAATAGATTAAAAATATCATATAGAAATACGTATAACAAAAATGAAAGGAAGCCTGGATGCCTCTTACTGCATTAAAGCTATTATAAATAGTGTGTACCAAATAAATTAATGCCAAAGACATTGCGACCATTTGATGCCATTAAGCACAGAATTAACACTGGATGGAGGAAACGAGGAAGGCTGGTTTCTAGATGGGAGGATGATCTCAGCTCAATGGCAGGCGCCGCGTGGAGCAGAAAAGCACAAGATCGTGTACTTTGGAAGGGTCTGGGGGAGGCCTATGCTGGTGAGCAAGACAAACCAGCTGTCTGATAGGTATTCACAGCGATATGTAAAATTAATTTTAAGTTTGTTATTAAAGGCTATTTGAATTTGAATTTGGATGAAATGGCGGCAGGTCACGGGAGCAATCTACGACTCCCATATTCCCCTTAAATTTAAGGCGAAGATTTATAAAACAAAGGTCAGACCTGGATGTCTTGTATGGATCAGAATGTTGGGCCACAAAAGGAATGAATGAAAGACTGACATGCAGCATGTTACTTAAAGTGTGACTTAAAAAATCAGTTTTTTTTTTTTATTTTATCGTACCAAGATATCTATACTCATCACGTCAGCGGAGTTTCGCTAGCTGATTTAATGTGACCCTTTATATCTACGACAATGCTAACTAGCGGAAGAAATAGGAGGTTTGGTGGAAGTTCCTCCCCGAATGAGCACCTTCATAAATAATTCTACTACTTACTACTTCATAATCAGCCTACACTTAATGTTCCCACTGCTGGGACACAGGCCTCCTCTCTTTGAGAGGGTGTGGGCTGTAATCTACCACGCGGGCCCAGTGCGGGTTGGTATGTGTCACATGTCTTCTAATTTTTGCTTTGCTTTTGAGAGCAGTGGTGATGGAAATATTTACACAAAGTAAAGCGCCTGGTTCGAATCCACGACCTTCAACTCGTAAGTCAAGGCCGTTACCACTGGGCCACCACTGCTCACTGCTTGCCTGTAATATTTATGGCTCTTTCACAGATAATATAAAAAAAAATGTAAAATTTCAATATTATATCTGTAATTTTTATGGTGTGCATAACATCGAGTATTCTTTCTATCTATCTATGTATCTAATAATAGGTCTTTACCTATAAAATTGCCGTTTTGTGTGAAAAAATTTAAACGAATTTTTTTCATGCATTTTTTATTTGTATTAATCGAAGTAATCACCCATGCAATCAATGCATCTTTGCCAACGCAGTGGCAGTTTATTGATGCCCTTCTTAAAGAAATCAGCTGGACGGGAGGCAACATATTCTTCAAAGGCATTTTGTACTGCCTCTCGGGTATTGAATTTTTTTTCCGCCAAGAAGTTATCCAAATTCTGGAAAAAGTAGTAGTCTGTAGGCGCAAGGTCTGGTGAGTAGAGGATGACGGAGAGCTTCCAACCCCAGTTCTTGCAACTTGGAGACCGTCTGCTGTGCAATATGAGGTCGCGCGTTGTCGTGCAGGAGCAGCGGAGACGAGCAATTGACCAATGCTGGTTGGAGATGTGCCAGCTTCTCCATCATTGTGTTCAGTTCTTCACAGTACACATCTGAAGTAATGCTCACCCCATTTGGTAAGAAGCTGTGATGAATCACACCGGCGCTAGACCACCAAACAGTGACCATCACTTTTCTAGGGGTAAGTTTTCGTTTAGGGCATTGTTTAGGTGCTGAACCAGGATCCAACCAACTTGCTGAGCGCTTGCGGTTATTAAACAGAATCCATTTTTCATCGCAGGTAACAATGCGGTTCAAAATTCCTTCTTTTTTGTGTCTGTTGAGCAGTGCAAGGCACGTCTCGACGCGTACTTTGCGCTAGCGATCATTGAGTTCGTGGGGCACCCATTTGTCAAGCTTTTTTACCTTGCCAATTTGACGCAAATGGACCAATATTGTTTTGACGCTAACGTCGAAAGCTGCTGCTAATTCAGCCGTAGATTGTGTATCATCAGCTTCCACAATCGCCTTTAATTCGTCATTGTCGACCAAAGTCTTCGGACGACCGCGAGGTTAATTTTTCAGGTTGAAATTTCCAGAACGGAAGCGAGCAAACCAATAACAAGTGGTGCGTTGGTTTGTAGTGTTAGCTCCGTAAACGTCGTTGATGTTGCGTGCCGCTTGTGCCGCGTTGTTGCCACGACGGTACTCATATTCCATAATTACTCGAATTTTTAACGTATCCATGATGACGAAAAAGATTGAAATGCGATGAAAATGTAACACTAATCAATAAACAAATGACTACTTTTGGAAAAAAAAATCCATGTTTTTAAAATAAAATTAATTTGAAATTAGAATTCTTAGCCAAACAAAAATTATTTTGATTTGAAATGGCCAGTACTGCAGAACGGCAATTTCATAGGTAAAGACCTAATATAATGCTAGCGCTCTGATAACCCTAAAAAGCGTGACACAACTTTTTTCTCCACACAAAATTGCTAATCTCTTCCTCGCCGTCGCCACTTTGGCCAGTCCTAACAAGCCTAAAAGTAAGCGGCGACATCTAAGTTTTTGTCAAATTAGCCACATTGGCTATATTTAGCCAATGTGGCTATACTTAGTAGCCATAAGGCTATAATTTTCGACTTTACGGTTTCGGACTAATGCTTGCGAAACTCTAATTCAATTAGAAGTTTTGGGTGGAATGGGGTGTTGTGGTTTCCGAGTTCGGATTATAATGTCGAACCGAGATAGGTTTTTTAAACTGAAATAAGCCGTATTTTTGTGCTCTTTCTATATTTCTTTAAGTACCTATTTTTGTTCTATTATATACATATCTTATATATAAATTTCTCGTGTCACAATGTTCGTTCCCGTACTCCTCCGAAACGGCTTGACCGATTCTCATGAAATTTTGTGAGCATATTGAGTAGGTCCGAGAATCGGCTAACATCTATTTTTCATACCGCTACTTTTTATCCCGGTCTACGCGGGTGAAACCGCGGGGCGCAGCTCGTATTATATATATTTAAGACGCAGATATATGGCAATGGCCTTGAGTAGTTTAGCTTGCGTGTTCTGTGCTGAGCTCACGCAACGCAGTACGTCCAGCCAGTAATAACACTCGCCCATCAAGGAGCGCTGTCCCAAATTAGACGCATTATTAATTTATTATACATAAAACAAGTATACGTACCTACTAAAAGATAAATAATTAAATTATCTCTAAAATGGTGAAGGTTTCATAAAAAAAATACGCTTGATAGTTTTGCGTGATTCTCAGTTTTAATCCACCTTCGGCATAAGTTTACAAATTAATATAAACATAATCTAAAATATTCACCTAATAAGTGATTAAGAAAAGACTCCAATTTAACATACATATTTTCCAAATCATTAACACTGGTCGTTTAGACGTGATCTTCAGTTTAAAATCATTAAAAGTCAGTTATCGTCGCCTTAAATGAATATTTATTGATTCCTTTGCCTATTTTTACGTTAACCACTAAGGATTTTTTTCTTTCATTAATACCTATTTGCTACCTTATGTGCATTGATTTGTAAGAACCTAGAAAAACAAAAGAAGAAATTGTACTTTAAAGTCTTGAATGATTGACACTATCGATATTCGAATAAGATACATTTCTGAGCTTTTCAAACTTTTTATAAAACGTCGGCGATTTTCGCAATGCACCCTATTGGGCACGTCGACAGGTTGATCGCAATTTGATGACAAGTTTCGGTTCTTTTTTGCGAATACCTCTAACTCACTAATAGAATTTAATTTAGTGCAATTTTGCGATCGATTATATGCGATTTGTGATATTAGATTTAATTTTATTCATTAGAACTTCCTGTATTTGATAGGACAGAAAAAATATTTGACATTAGGAAACTCAATTCTATTTTGGCTTTGTAAAGAACAAGAAGTTTGTCGTATTTAAAAAATATTTTCGACTGAGTTTGTTAATATTCAAAAGTAAAATTAAGTGCTAAACAATTTATCTAGTACTAATAATAAAAAATAATAATAAAAAATAACAAAAAAAAACTTTTATTTGTCAACAAAAGAAAATACATTAAAAATATGACAGACACTCAAAGTATACTCGTAACTCGTATGGCTACTTCAATTTAGTTTTTCTAAGTCCATTTAAATTCTAAAATTAATTATAATTTTCAAATTCACATGCATACTAAATGCAAGTTATTTTTTTCCCCATTTTTTCTTTGAGGTTTTGGTAGGTATCAACTCCATGAAAATCACCCATTGCCCCATTTTCGAGTACCTACTACATCAAAATAACAATGTAGCCGCATCAGGGTCAAAAAGGCCCCTTAAAATTTAGTCATAAATTGACCACACCACGCCCGCAGCAGAATAATATGATATAGTGTGATTTTTTGCCACTGCCCGCTAAGTTACAATTTATGATTTTATTTGGAAGCGCGAGGCAAAAACTTAATCGATGGGTCAAGGGGAGCCCTGAGTTGGCTAAGGGTTGACGGATTTTTTTAACCTGTGCTCAATTTTGGAATGTCTTTGTAGGAAAAAATCGAATACAATTTTAATTCAGTGTAACGCTGAAGTCAAAGCTGTGATGCGAAAAGTTTAGCAAAACTGTGTTTTTTAATATTTTAAAAGGATTAATATTGTATTAATTACATGTTACTGTTTGACGTGGCCCTTCAACGTCCCTATGTTAATTACGAAGAAGGTATGCCATCAAAGAATATTGTTGTGTGTCTTGTCTACCAAAGACCACCATTGCGTGCCATTTAAAGTTCAATCAATAACAAAACTACATTTGTCAATACTCCTCCGGATTATGCTAACGTCAAAATTTTGCTCAACTTAATTACAAAAGATTTAATACCTATAATTAAACAAAATGCTACCATTAGGTAGAAATTGAAATAAATCCATAGATCTAGGGGTGGTACCTACCCGCCTACGCATCAGAAAAGTAAAAAAAAAATACATTTATTTTGATGTTTAGCAAAATACCCACCGCATAATTACTAGATGCATTCTTAAGGTATAATTAAAAGTATATTTAGTGCGAAAGCTCAATAAAGCGATAAATCGATGTTTCTAATTCCATTGTGTTTTTTTCCGTTTTGCATTGTATTTTGGCGAGCATTGTACCACCTACATTGCCAAGAGATTTAGCGGTGTTTTGATGTTCAGCTGTCAATCAATGTCTTTTAAAAAGTGGCTATAATTTTTAGTCTTGCATTGCTATACTATAATTATAATTTTATAAATTGTAATTGTTACAAGAAATGGCCAACAAATTCTTTAGCAAAATACAATGCATGCTCTTAAAAATGATTTCACAACTTTGGGATCCATTTACTTTATCAAGGTACCATATGTACATTTTGAGGAAATGCTACCAATTGTAGACTCTTGTCATATTCACTTACTGGCTGATTTTAGATACTATTAGCTAGCTTACCGGCTTGAAAACATGAAACAAAATCGAACGTCCATCTCAATTAAACGGTTAGCCGCATAAAAAAGTGTCGCTTCATTAAAAAGACTGATCATTCTCACTTTTTCTATCCAAAAGTACCAATAAAACAAAATTTATTGTGTCCATACAAATTAAGTGCCTTGATAATTCACTGATCTTCACTGAGTGACAAAGGGCACAGCTTTTATAAATTAAACTTTAATTCAAAGTCGTAAAGTTTATTTTTCATTGTTTCTATTTGCCAATATGAGGTTAACAAAAGTGCCTACTTATCTATTAACTGATTTGAAATGGCTTCAAAAGCTTTGTAAAGTGATAGGAGACATCTTTATTAACATCAGACAGTTTGTCACTGATTTTAGTGGCTTGACCGACTTGCTACTTAAAAGGTGTAAAAAGTTACGCCTTTTTTGTCGGAACGCGTGACGCCTAACAATATTGGAAGAGTATTTGCTAAGTTCGACTAAAGGCACGCGCTTAGCTCTTAAGCCTAATAAAGCGTTTTTTTTTTTCTTTCTTGATTGCAATAATCAAGAAAGAAAAAAAAATTGTTGTTTGACAGTAAAAATTATTGTCTTATTTTATGATAAATTGCTCAAAACAATTATTTTACGGCAATCTATTGTGGGGCTTGCGGTTGATCGTACTGACCTAAGTATTAACTGAAAGCAGAGGTCAAAACAGCCTGCAATCATGGAAAACCAAGTTTTTCAAAACACCTATTGAAAAACTTGGTTTTCCATGATTGCAGGCTATTTTGACCAAAGCAATATTTTACCTATTACGTTAAATTTTTCATAAGCCGCGGCTTATGAAAAAATCGTAAAAAACCGTAATCGCTCCATTTGTAAAAACAAAAGCGATTAGGTAGATTCTGCTCTAAATTCCCCGAAGCTAAAAAGTAATAAACCTTTTTAGCGACATTAAAAAAAGCGGAACCAAATAGTTTTTTCGCCAAATTTTTATGGGTTATTAAAACAAATTAACGTCGCACAGTTTAGTAAAGAAAAAAAGGAGATATTTATTAGTTTCCTAAACAATAAAATTAGTTACTATCGCTAAATCTAAATGGTGGCTGTGAAATACTGACTACTACCGTACAGATGTGTCGTTAAGATATTTTGTATAAAAAACTGCAAATTGTAGGTGTCTTTTGACTTTCTTTCGCGAAAAAATTACTACATCCTTAAGGTGAGTGTCCACTGGTCCGCACCGGCCGCAACGCACGCACGGCACGCAATGGATTTCGGTTTGCTCTGTATGAAATTCATATAGCACTGCGTCCACTACCGGTACCGCCAGCATTTTCATTTCTTCATACAAACAAACCAAAATCCGTTGCGTGGACGCTTAGCTTTTAATTATGTTTTTTTTTTGTCAAATTTTGGAAAATTATTATTTGACCTAAAAATTAAGTCCATGAAAACGCTAATAAGCAACTTTTTTTCTTCAATTACGATAAGTTTATAAAAAATAACTCTTTCTCATGCGCGAAAAGTCTTACATTTCAGAAACCGTGGATTATTATTTTATTTAGTTACAATATTATGAACTTAAACCTATTTTAATTAGAAATATATCTCCGTGAAATACTTACGGTATGAAATAGCAACAAAAAATGTTAGACCGATCCTTTACTAACATGATGGCCGAATTAAACATTGTTTGCGGCCACACAAGTGAAGTCATAAAACATTCTGTTGGGGGGCGGAGCGCCCGGGCTCTGCCCCACGCGCCATTACAAATGATGTACACGTGCGGCACTTTTGTTGCTACTTTATGGCACTTGTTGTGGATTATTATTGAAATTGATCTACATAATAATCACAAGATCTGAGTTTGAACTTAGCCAAAATGCACAAATCGCGTGATTCTGATATATCGCCTTTGTGACATGGGGACTGTTAATGAAATTGGCTAATAACCGTGAATACTTAATTAGTATGTAAATAATGTAATATGTAATTTAACCTTTCGCTCAGAAATAATAAAATCGTTTAACTAACACAATGCCAAAGCTTTCAATCGATCAAAAATTTCTTAATAAAGCAATAACGATTTTTACATCGTGTCTGAATTTCTAAAACTACTTATTATTATCTAAGAATCATCAATTCATCATACATGCAATCCATATTTAAATCATTACAATAATCCAAATTACATTAAAATCAGAATAATAATAAGAATAATAAAAAATAAAATAAAAATTAATGCCATACATGAGAAAAATCATAAAATTCAATAAAATTTCCATTTCAAATCAATAAAATTGTTTCTTTCGACTTTTAATTTTATAATCCATCAATAGAATATACACATATTTAACAAGAACTGTTTAAGCTTATTATAATATTAGTTATACCGGGTGTACCTTACAGCTAGCGTTAGTAAGTAATATTATTATTTCCTTTATTCCATTTATATACATATATTTCACATTTTTAAATATTTTTTTATAAAAACATGAAATAAAAAAAAAAACATTTAAAAATATAAAACATAGTAGCCCACCGGTATCGGGAACAGGGTCCAAGCTACCGGCGGTCAGGGCTCCAGAGAGAGGAACCTCCTAACAATGCGCGCCGTGTCCAGAAGTACCGCTCTCTGAATCAGGCCCTTAATCCAGCTGCCCAACGAGAGCCTCCTTAGATGTTGGTCGAGGCTCTTGGCGGTTAAGCCATTGGCTGATACGACTATCGGCACAATGATCGCTGAGTCCACATCCCACATGTCGACAACCTCGCGAGCTAAGTCAAGATACTTGATTTGTTTATCTTTCTCGGCTTTCACGAGGTTCCCGTCATGCGGGACTGTTATGTCAATAATCATTGCGCGCCGCTCTGTTCGATCCACCACCACTATATCAGGCTTATTGGCAACAATAGTCCTGTCAGTGATGATGGATCGATCCCAGTACAATGTGATATTTCCATTTTCGAGAACTGGGTCGGGCACATACCTATAGTACGGCACTTCCGATTCCGCAAGGTTGTATTTATATTATTTATATTATTATTATTGTTAGAGTTTGAAGCATCTTGCACAGAAGATGACCAAGAAAGGAACAAGTTTCTCAGCTGGCTATCCTCTCTACAAGATGCCTCAAAAAGAAAGAATAGAAACTCTCAGTGACTGTCTTCAGAATGCTGTTGCTACGGCCCGGGTTGTAGTTACTAAACATGCGATTTTTTTTTGTATAAAGTCAGATTAAAAATGATTAATTAAACATAGTTTATAAGTTGAAATCTTCTGAATTATGAGGAAAACCGTTTTCTTGTAATTTCCACTACTTAACTCTTTTATTACAAAGGAATCATAAAAAAGGCCTAAAATTGTCTTAAATTATCATCATAAGACACAATCAATCTGCCTCGCCTTTTCTCAACTATGTTGGGGTCGGCTTCCAGTCTAACCGGATGCAGCTGAATACCATTATTTTACATGGAGCGACTGCCCATCTGACCTCCACAACCCAGTAACCGGGTAATACGATACCCCTTGGTAAGACTGGTTGTCAGACTTTCGGGCTTCTGACGACCCGTAACGACTGTCAAAGATCCACAAATGACAGCCGGGACCTACGGCTTAACGTGCTTTCCGAGGCACGGAGGACTCTCGGTATGGAAAGATGGTCACCCATCCACGGACCAACCCTGGCAAGCGTACCTTAACCTGATGGATCGACCCGTACTGCTGTTATTACTTAGCCACGAGCTCCTCCCATCATCATAAGACACGTACCGTGTTTAATCCAGCACATCACCCCAAAAAATCCTCCAGCTAGCGCATTTGATCAGTTTACATTTAAAAAACAAGTCAAAATAAATAGACCCACCCTTAAGCCTTGGATAGCGGCGGGCGTCACAAAGGGATGCGCACGAGTCCATATGTCGCGTGCCCTCGTTAAGGGTGGCTGTTGGAAATCTATCGGCTTTTTTTTTCTATTTTCTTGGTAGTAATAGAACATAAGGGGTGAAATGTATTTTAGATTAGATATTTGGTTAGGGTTGAAATAGCCTGGAAGTTTCGCTATGTTCTTGTGTAATTTTATGCTGTTTCGGACATGATTCTTTTGTATCCCATTTTCAGGAAATGTTTTCATTTTAATGTTGATCGGCCTGAACCTGAAATAATATTAATACAAGGCTAACACCCCATAGAAAAACGTTTTCGTAGTCAGCGATTTCATAGCAAATCTGTAAAAAAGGGAAACAAACAAGTAAGTGGTTAGGTACTAGATATACATCCGGCACAACTTGTTAAACCTTGCAATCTTAAATCACACACAATGTTAAAAGGAAGCTATTTATTCCAACCTTTTTTCAGTACTTCTCTAAAATTATCATGACAACAATCTTGTGTTAACCCCGAATTGGTTAAGTTTTACCCATAATCCATATGTTGTTTCGGAAACCGATTATCGTTCCAATATCCTGTTTATACAGTCATTCGAATTTTCAAATTATGCTCGAATTCGCGCCAAAGCCTACCCTACTTCCGGCGCCCGCGCACGTGTCCTACGCACCAAACAATACACTTTTTTGCGATACGACATTCAAATGATAGTACTACCGACTAATGAATCCTATTCGCATCCCTTTCTTTTCCATCCTTCATCTGCTAAGTACGAAAAAGAGGGAAGATATGACAGTTGGCTTCGTATGGCGTCTGCCGCGGCCATATGTTGCTTGAGGTTTCGAAAATTACCCTCAGTTCATTTTTAAAATGGCGATATTTACATCCGTCAGTTTTGTCTATTCATCACAGTTTGTATGACACGCAAACCTTAATCGGGATGACGGACCTTGAAAAATTTTAAAAAAATATGTACGTAAGGGCAAAGTAATTATAGGCACATAGGCTACTTGAAAGAGACAGAACTTCATGCTTCATGCATCTTCTAAAGAGGATGTTGACGTAGGACATTCAAGGCAATTATTTGCTTTGTAAATAATTTGTATAAGTTTTTCATTATCTTTTACAGACTAGATCATTTAAAAAAACTTCTTAGGCAACATTAGGCAATGAAAGATTTCCTTATCAAGAAGATTTTTACTAAATAGTTTGTAGCCTACCATTTAACAAATTCGATTTGACCAGCAAAAGGTTATTCATTTTTCAATCCAAGTAGGTAAGTGCGAGGAAAAAGTGCAAGAGCCTTATCCACAACGATTACCTGCCTGCCTGAGATAAGCAAAAGCAATGTTCTCACTGCTGGGACACAGGCATCTTCTCTGTGAGAGGGAGTGGGCCGTAATCTTCCACGCGGGCACAGTACAGGTTGGTAGGGTTCTAGAACATGTCGATTTCCTCACGATGTTTACCTTCACCGTTTTGAGAGCAGCAGTGATAAAATAATTTACAGTTAAAGTTAAAGTAAAGCGCTCGTCTGAGTACGAACCTACGACCTACAAATCGTAAGTCGCGGCCGTTACCACTGGACTACCAATGCTCTTTGCCTGAGATAAGTCAAAGTCAAATTTATTTAAAATAGGCACCTATGTATGTCAATATTTAGAAAATAGAATTGATTCTAGGTTGCCTTTCCAAAAGGTACCTAGTTTCGTATGGAGAAGTGGGCAAGGAACTCCACCTAACTATCGATAACTGAAAGTATTCAATAAAACAATTCAGATGTTCAAACTAATAAAAAAACACATTAAAATAAACAGAATTCTTCAAAACTCTATTTCTAATTTATTCTATTATTTGATCCATAACCAATCAAACCTATTGATGCCACCGCATCGTACAATTATTTCAACCCTTGAATGGTTCCGATCGAATTGAAAATTACCCGCTCGTGTCAATGCACAGTTATTGGTAGAAATAGAAAAAACTTTTTTCTATTTTTAGTAAAAAAAAAGTGGAAGGATTATTATAATTGATGATTTTTGTTTGTTTTCGTGACTTAATTGGCTACTTATATTTTTTGTTTTAACCGTTGTAATTATAAGGCTTGCGTTTTTGATTTTTTTACGAATGTGAATTAGGGCAGTATTAGATTCTATCTTTAGTGATGGTTGATCCATCAGGTTAAGCTACGCTAGCTGGGGTTGGTTCGTAGAGAGTAACAATCTTTATATACCGAGACTTCTCCGTGTCTCGGAAAGCACGTTAAGGCGTTGGTCCCGGCTATCATTCGTGGATATTTGACAGTCGTTACGAGGCGTCAGAAGCCCGAACGTCTGATGACCAGTCCTACCAAGGGGTACCGTATTACCCAGTAACTGGGTTGTGTAGGTCAGATAGGCAGTCGCTCCATGTAAAATACTGGTATTCAGTTGCATCCGGTTAGACTGGAAACCGACCCCAACGTAGTTGGGAAAAGGCTAGGCAGATAAATACTTTTAATTTTTTTTAAATAATAATATTAATAAAGCGCCAACTGATGTACCCACTTGCGGTGCTTCAAATGTCTGAATCATATGGAACGTAAAAGTAATAAAAATAGGTTCGGTAAAATGGGGTTACTTTGATACTACGCGTTCACTTTGATAACAACTTTTGTCTTATGAAAAAATCTATAGGAATACATTTTTAGAGTCATCAAAAGTTTTTCTTACCTTAAAAATGCCATGTAACCGGTAGGTACACCAACAAAACCTTATTCACACACCGAATAAAATTAGTTTTTCATAAGCCGAAAGTTATTATCAAAATAAAACCGTAGTATCAAAGTAACCACATTTTATGGTAGGCACCAATGATATTTTAATATAATATCATTGGTAATAATTTTTAAATCACTTAAGGTAGAGAAACAAAAAACAAATGTTTTTTTTACCTATGGCTAGCCTTAAGTCAAGAAATTTCCTCATCGGCACTTCTATACTTTTTTGTAGTAATTGTACCCTTTAATCAAATATTTATTCAACAATCACAATATCCTCACAATAAAAAGGGTAACTTAACGTCTTTTAAACTACATAAACTTATGGAGAAAGTTAAAAAAAAGGCTATAATTTAGTAAACTTTAAACAAAGTACTTTAATTTCCCGTAAAAAAGTATCATCAAGATGAAAAAAAAGGTGATCAACAGGATCAAAGGTCCCGATGTGGCTAAATAGTAAATCGTTACAGAACGAAGCGCGAACTAAGTATAGTTGACTAAATGGACGTTTAACCCTTCGGTGTGTTTTGAGTCTCTGACGTCAAAGTTTGATGTGGTTTGCGTTTTGAGTAGGTTTAGAATTACACGAACACGGAGCTTCTTTGGAGCTTATTTTCTTTTTCTGCTGTACAGTCAGCAACAAAAGTTGATTAACACTTGCAGTTTTTTAATTTTAATTACTAAGCGAATTATTTTATTCAAATCGGAACAGAAGTGTTAAAATTTTAAGAACATTAACTCGCAGTTAAATGAAAATAAGCAGATTATCGAATCATTTTATGTTAATTTAGATGATGTCAAAAAGAGCAGTGTTAACCGACTTCTGTTGCTGACCGTACAATAACTAAAAGTGTTGTTACCAATAAGTAAAAACAAAAAAACGAAATAAAAAAAATACGTGAGCAGAAACAAGTGACCATTATCATTTTATAGGAAAAAAAAAATAAGTATCTACACATTGATCCTTTTCTCTTCCTCCAACAAACGCTTCATTACTATCACCGAAGAACTCAAACCTTGACTTAACGTAAACGCAAACCCCAAAATCAAAGTTAAACCAGTTAAATCATTACCCCGAATCAAAAGTGGATGAAGTCATTTAGAAGCAAAAATCCCGTGTTTGTTTAGCATTAAATATTATAATAGGGGCCTAAACGGCCCGCCGATGGTAAATAAAGGGTTGACTCCGAATTTATTAAGTCAACATTTGGACGTTTTTTCGACAAATATTTGGCTATTACATTTTTGATGTGTAAATAAATATAGCGAAGAGATTGGGTTGAAAATAATATGGTTTTACTGTTATTATGCGAGTTGATCAGTTTTTTTTTTGGGTATGTAATTTATTGTAAATTAACACAGACCAAATCGAAAATGAGCTTTTGATGTAGGTTCTGTTTTCTTGGTAAATACCTTCCTAAATTTTAATTGATAATTTTCGTTGGTAAAGAATGCGCAAAAATCCTTTAAAAACAATAATACTATAATATCTCCAACGCCAATCACTCACGACCAAAATGTCAGCACCAAAATCAAAAGTGGCATAACTCAAAAAATTGCAATATCCATCAATTTTCTGGACACGGTAGCGCGACATCCCGCGGTGTGGCCAGTGTCGGCTACCGCGGGGTTGCTACAATAGAAAAAAACCAATTGATTTGCGAAAAAAAATGGCGGACCTTTTCACTTTCTGAGCTTTCGATTTAGCACGCCCACTCAGCGGACGCATCGTAACGTTGATATCCTTGGTGTTTTTTTTTTTTTTTGTAGATGTATCTATACTTTGGCTTATATTTTTAAGCAATCGTATCGTACCGTACCTATTACCAAATAAATATTGCGACATAACCCATCTAGTCCGTTAAAACCTTAGATTGAACAAAAAACAAGAATCGTCACATATTAGGCATTACTGCAACATAGCTGACTTCCAATCAATGGAAAACAGTTGATTCAAATATGTAGGTAATGAAACAAGACCCATGTTTTACCTTGTAATTTACTTTACTTCAAAATCACTTTACACATAACTAAGACGCGGCGGCTGCTTCACAAACAGAAATGAAGCTATTATCAAACACAGTGATAATATTTACAAATGACAAGCAATAAGGATAATTCGCATTTTTATATAATATTATGATCTCCCACGGCGCCGCAGAGAAATCACCGGAAATCCTAATTAAGTCATTATTACAGTAGTCACTGATGTGTGACAATCAACGCTGCATTGTTAAATCTCCATCCTCCATCTTGTTTGTAACAAGTCATTTGCAAAAGATTTTTACGACACAGCTAATGGTGATTTGTGACGACACGATAAAAAAACGATATAGTGAAAATGCCGCTAGAAGTTTATAAGCTAGATGAGTGGCACACGTAGATTTTGACATCTTATGTAACTAATTGGCTGTCAAAATCTGGGTGTGAACGTGTGATTTTGAAATCGCCAGCGAGTCTCCGGCACTGAAGTCGTTGCGTGTGTATCATCGGCAAACTTGCCGGTGAACAACTTTTCGACTTTATTACTAACGCAATAAGGTTGAATAGTGGTTCACCGGAAAGTTTGCCGATGGTACCTAGCCTAGGTGATACTTTCAACCTATTGCGGTAGGCAACTTCCCCATCTGTATGACCAATAGAAAGTCAACTTGAACATAGTGTCTCATACCACCTGCAACGTAAATGACTCAGTAGGTGGCTTTCATCGAGCCTCAATTAGGGCAAATTCTTACATAAAAATAAGTCAATTAATAAAAAAAATTCTCAATCAATTGAATAAAAAACCTTTTTTTACTTTGGCAACCGCGAATAATGACACCACAGGTCGTCCGCGTTCTTTTTGAATTTCGAACAATGGCATCCAGCAGTTCGCGCCCAAAGAATGACATTTAAAGAAAAATAGATAAATTAGAAAAAATATGCTTTTATACTTATGCGAGTTGAGATACGGGCTACCGAATTTACAGGTTAATTACTTAAATAATTTCAATTAAATTAATGGACAGTCTGTGTCGATTTCCGAGATTTTCTGTAATTCGATGAATTCGTAACTTATTCGCTGTTTATTAGATTTTAGAAAAACATGTTCTGAATTTAATTAATTATGATAAATTACCTACAGTCTACTGTTAAGCCATAATAATATTTCTCTCATCTGCTATCTTATTTCTCTGAGCTCTGCTCATCCCCCTGAAAAATGAGCGAAAATCCTTTTTGACAAGAACTTAGAAAATGGCGGACCTTCACACCGAAAATAGAAAAAACTACAACTTTGTCACTACGTCAGGAATGAGTGACATACTGACACCTCATACAAGAAAATGGAAAAAGCACCCAAAATTATCAAAATGCATCAAATAAATTAAAATGTAGGTAACGCAGAATTCAGGAAGAAACCTACTTAACCGTGCCAATGTGGGCACGTGTGGGAGGAAATCTGGAACATAACGGTAAGCCTGCCGCTAATGTACGCTTTTATAATTTCGACCGTGATGATATTATCATGGACGTTCATATATGGGTGGGTACGTATCAAAATCCCGAAAGTTCATAATACCCATGATTGAAATACCGACGTCCATAACACCGAAATTCAAAATACCGAAAGTTTTAAATGTCGATAGTCGTTATATCGAAACACGAAATCCCGAATGGATGAAATCCCGAATGGACGAAATACCGATGGATGAAATCCCAAAGAGCGGCGACGTAGTTCCCGCGATTACTCATAGATGGGCACCCCGAGGTTAGGTTTGGTTAGGTTACTTTAAACCCTTTATACAGAGCCCCGCGAAGCGGGGCTTCGTCAACATAGGAGACAAGAGCGAGCGAAGGGCACCCCGAGGTTAGATTTGGTAAGGTTACTTTAAACCCTTTACACAGAATTTCAACAATTTGACAATTCAATTTTTTGACAATTTCGGGATTTTAAACGTTCGGGCAAATGAACTTTCGGGATTTTAAACTTTCGACCAAACAACCATTCGGCGTTTCAATTTTCGGGATTTCATCCATTGGTATTTTAAAATTCGGTCTTTTAAAATTCGGGATTTTGATACGTACCCTCATATATTGCCATACATTTTACTTATCGTGATGTCGTGACGTTGGCGTGGACGTCCACAGTAATATCGTCACCACCACATGCTACAGCCACAAATCGTCGCCACCGAGCTACGGACTACAGGTTTCTTATATTTTCTAATATAATATTAACTCGCCGCACATGGATGACGCCGGTGGTCGCTACACGCCACAATAGGCCGCTCTCGCTTTGTATGGCGCCACCGACTACTAATCTAAATGCTAGCATTTGGTTATAAAGGTAGCGGCAACCGACCACAAGTGTTTGTAGCGCACTTCATCTACTTAGTAGCCGTTTGTTTCCAGCTACAGGTGGCGGCGTTTTGTGGCTGTGGCGTGTGGACAGTATGCAGCAAACCTTAAAGAGTGCCACGAAAGATGAGACTTGATACACCACGTAGTTTGACTTGCGTAGTAGATTATAATTCTCTGATTCTTATTCTGATTTATAGGTCTCTTTAGTGGTATGAGGTCTGAGCGTGGGAAGGGACCGGGCGACATCGGGGCGACGGAAAGAGCGCGGGAGGCGCGATAATGCGCTCGTCAAGTCTCATCTTTCGTGGCACGCATTGTACTCATTTGTAATACATTAAGCGAGAGCAGTAGAGCTCTTTGTGAAGAGGAGCTTGAGCTTACAGGTTATGGGTGCCGGTGTGATTGCACAAGAGACCTTTCAGTTTTGTCTACAGCAACGCATTTGAAACGTTATTGGTATTGCAGATACCCCACAGGAGGTGGTAACCACTTTTTACATTTCACATGTAAATGCTAAGTACTCGTGTAAATGTTATTCTTCATTTCTTTCTTATAGATGGCGTCCGACCTGGCAAGGGGCTGCAATGAGCAGCTGATTAACATCCAGTTCGGTCAAAGTATGTTTAACGATAACCCCGGATTGATGAGACTCCCTTCCGAAACGTTCACTGGAACTTCATCCAGTGAAACCACCGTAAGTGTATGAATGAATAAATGAAATGCACCGACCCTAGCGTGGTTTGACCAGACTCGATTACGCGAATGAACCCAAAGATTCACACTAGTTCCTGGAGCCTCATGGTTGATGGGGCTACAGAAATCATTGCATATCAAGGAGTAGACCGGGGGGCACGATAATGGTAGGGAAGACGTGTCCTGTTAAGGAAGGATTATTAGAGCCGTACCGGATATGCATCTTCGAGGAACTGCTCGCAGAACAGATGGCCGATAGGGCCGAAAGGTTAGGAAGATGTAGTGTTGGAAAGCC
Source organism: Cosmia pyralina (assembly GCA_946251885.1). Taxonomy (NCBI): domain Eukaryota; kingdom Metazoa; phylum Arthropoda; class Insecta; order Lepidoptera; family Noctuidae; genus Cosmia; species Cosmia pyralina. Next base: position 25,847,831 of record OX276351.1, read on the forward strand.
TCCCACAACGTAGACCAATGACCTGGTAAAAGCCGCAGGATTCCGCTGGATGCAAGAAGCATGGCACCAGTCGAAGTGATGGTGCATGGGGGAGGCCTGTCCAGCAGTGGACTTCTTTCGGCTGAAATGATGATGAGATATCTGTGTGATGTACTTCGTAGACTTACAATACAAAGGGCGGCTTGTACACAAATCTCTATAAATGCATATAGCGTTAATCGAATTTCAGACATCGTTGTATTTCTGTCATTCGTTTGAAGATGACAGAGACAGAATGATGTTTTAAATACATTTAGCACTAAATACAAGCGGCCGGCCTTAGTATAATAATTGTTTGATTGAAAGGCATTGCTTGACTGATCTAGTTGCTTCGCAGTTTGTGCACTATATATAAACTGTTCTAAAGGCGGTTCTAAACGGACCAATTTTTTAAAATTTTGTGGTTCTGTGACTACAATTTTAAGTGTAATCAATGTGAGCAATATTTTAGTATGGACGCCGAGCCATTCCTACAAATTAGGTTATATCAAAGAATACTTAATAGTGCAAGTGCAGAAGATTCACACCGCAAAATCATTTAAATAAATAGCGACTCTTACTACGACACAATAAAATGCAATTCAGGTCTCACAGCGCTTAATTACTTTACAGTTATTATTCACCTATAAGTTGCCTCTCTTTCTATCGCGTAACTCTTATACCTTCTGACTCGTTAGGGTTGTCTTCTTTTACGATGCGGCGCGTGAGCGAGTATCGAACTAACGTGCGAGCCGGCCGGTGCGCGGCAGCCTACACTGAATTAGCCCGACAAGTCGAGCCCGCCGCGTACTTATAGCTTCATACCTAAAATGCGGAGTGCGACTAGTCTGCTTTAGTGCCGACTGTACAATAATTTGTTTATTAATGCTACAACTGTTTTGTGTCTTGCCTGCTCTGCAGAAAGCTGAAATTTGCTCTATTATGGATAAGTAGCTGAAGACTGATAGCTTATTCAAACATTGTTTACTAACACCACGCCTGTAATCCCCGAAGGGTAAGGCAGAGATGTACACCCACATTTCGCCAGTTATGCTGTTAGTTACTACCTGAGCTTTTTATCTCGCTCGCACGATACTTTTCGCGGACTGAGTGCGGTGCTGGCCGCCGATAGTTTAGGTAATTGCTTTTTACGGTGAAAATAATTGTAATTTGAAAAAAAAACAAGCCTTTATAGTTAATTTAGTTAGAATGCAAATTTTCACGATTAAATTTGAAGTATTTTTTGAATACCAGCGGCTTATTGTTCGATTTGGAGGTAACTTTGGAATTTTTTTCTCAAATCAATCTGCCTAGCCTTTACTCAACTATGTTAGGGTCGGCTTCTAGTCTAACGGGATGCAGCTGAATACCAGTATACATGGAGCGACAGATTTTTTTCTATCGAGAAAAAATTATGGAATCGTGTTTTCGTCAAACATAGTACTTAAAATTAATCCTCAACTTTATATTTATTTTTTAATAATATTTATTTTAAAATTAATGGTGCAATATTTTCGACATAACGGAGGATCATTTAAGGTAGTTATATATCAGAAAGACTAATTGATCAAACTCCTTTTTCAGCAAATTGAAGACGGTTCAACGTCATCATATACCCTGGCTTCTGACGATAGCCGATACAGCGATGAAACAAGAAGACCCAGTGCTACTGCGGTTCAGAACAGCAGGTATCATCACCATCTAGGCTTCATTACAAACACGCTAAACAGCGCTCAGCGAAGTATGGAGCGAACAATAGGATATAATAGAATAGAATAATTCTTTATTTGCACAGAAAGTAGGTACAAGTTTCAGATGTTTAGTTTAAAAAGATTCTTATACTAACTACCTTAATTAAGGCATGCAAACAGCATAGGCTACAATAATAAAGACTCCTTCAAAATATATTATTAATACATTCAATCAAATCATGATGATGATCAAGATGAAATTCAGCAAATAATTTAAAATAGGCAATACATAATGTCCAGTTTAATAAAATGGTATCATAAAATTGTCAAGTTCGAGGTCAATACAGTTAAATTAAAAATATAAATGAATTAGTACATGTCAGGAAAACAGAGATGTCATAATATCAATTTAAATTTTTATTGGTCAAAAAATCGCTAATTGAGTATTAACAAGTATTGAGTATTGAGTTTAACATTATCTTATATATAAAATTCTCGTGTCACAATGTTCGTTCCCGTACTCCTCCGAAACGGCTTGACCGATTCTCATGAAATTGTGTGAGTATATTGAGTAGGTCTGAGAATCGGCTAACATCTATTTTTAATACCGCTACTTTTTATCCCGGTCTACGCGAGTGAAACCGCGGGGCGCAGCTAGTTAATTAATAGATTTGTCAATTTCTTTTTAAAAAGTGAAAGTGTCTCATTTTTTATTACATCGGGTATTTTGTTAAATATAATCGGACCCATACGTAAAATACTTTTCTTTAATAGGGCAGTATCGAAACCACTAACAATTAACAAATTTTTATACTGACTCCTGATTGGCCGGTTTCTATTTTCGGATACTATTTTAAAAATATCCCTATTTGACTTAACAAAAACACCCACCTCTAAAATATAAAATGATGGGAATGATAGTAATTTTAGGGACTTATATACAGGTACGCAATAATACTCGGGAGTTTCTTTGAAGGATATGAATTAAAATCTGAAATCACACTAATATTATAAAAGGCGAAAGTTTGTGAGTGTGTTTGTATGTTTGTTACTTCTTCACGCTCAAACGGTTGGACTGATTTGGATGAAATTTGGCACAGAGATAGATTCTAGAATAGCACATAGGCTACTTTTTATCCCGGTAGTACGTTTCCGTGTGTTAAATTCCGAACTCCACGCGGGCGAAGCCGCTGGCAAAAGCTATAATAATAATAATTTCTTTCTTTCTTAATAGAAAGAGCTCGAAATGTTAACCGAACCTCGTAGGTTCGCCACTACTGTCAGCCTGCGGTCGCCATTGGACGATAATATTTTACATTTATTTGCACTTGCAACACGATATCTGTTGACTTCGAGCGCTTTCTTTAAGAACTTACTAGCTGCGCCCCGCAGTTTCATCAGCGTAGACCGAGATAAAAAGTACCCTACTTTTTATCTACTTTACTTTTTATATGCTATCTAAACTTTCACCTTTATAATATTAGTGTGATGCAATGTGTGTAGTGTGATGTGTGTGTGATGTGTGTGGTGTGTGTATTAGTGTGTGTGTAAACCGATTTTAAAAAGGTATCCAGGGCTGGCTGGATGCGGAAGGCGGAGAACCTGACAATGTGATGCAACTTGGGAGATGCCTATTTCCAGCAGTGGACGGCGATAAACTGAGTTGAGCCTAAAGGGTCACCATGGGGTTTGAAGATGCTATCTTCTATGTTAGAGGATTTGGCCTTTCGTGTGTACCATTGTGCGTGGGCCATGGCAGCCGTCGGGGGTTACTCCAACCAGCCCACCTCCTCTCTAGAAATTGATCAAGTCTCCAGAAGGCCAATTCTCGTACCTAAAAACGTTCAAATTCAAGTCGTAATCTCATGCTAGTGACAATCAAATGTCAAAAATGCAGGTAAACGCTATACAATTTTTGACAGATTGGGACTGAGATGAGATTCCGAATGTTTTTAAAAATACGAGAATTGCCCCTCTGGTCTGTTAAGAACATCTGTGAAATATCCGGGTGTTTCTTGGATTTCTGTTCTAATCTGGGTGACGCCTGTGCATTCAAAGAGCACGTGCATAACGGTTTCCTCAGTCTCAAGTCCTGCAAAGAGGACTGTTTATCGTGTGGAAGAGTTTGTTTAGTGTGCAGTGTCCTGTGATGGTCCCCGTCACCAGGTGCAGGCCGTTCCTGTCCACGGGGTTTGAAGATGCTTGTAATATCATCAGATCCAAACCATGTGGCATGGAGCAGAAATTGTAATAGGAGTGGCACAATCTACTGGGCCCTCTTTCTAAATTTTTCCCATATTTAGGAAGGCCGCTTGCGCAATGGATCTGTTCATCTGCAAAGAAATTGTACAACCAGTTAAATGCTGTGTTACTTTTCAGGGTAGGATTAGTTCAGCGCTCGACCCTGGCACCCTCGGCATCTCTGGAAAACAGTGGCATGATGTACCTTATGGCAATGTTCCTGCCACTCGTCAGCGTCCACAACTTTGACTTCCAGTGGAGGTGCACGCCAAGGTAAACTAAACTTTATACCTAGTTTATCAGACTAAATAAAAAACCAAGACATAGCGCTGTCAACAGTGACGTGAGGCCGGTTTCGTAAACATGAGTGCACTTAGTGAGGTGTAGTTTAGTGTAAATGTGAGCGTGTGAGCGTGTATGCACAGAGCGAGGTGTAGTTTTGCGCATGCTTCACTGTATTGTTCACAGCGCTATGTCTTGTTTTTTTATTTAATCTTAACCTAATATTGTCTTGATTACAAAAACGTGAATTTAGTAATAATTGTTGTCATCTTATTACTTGGATATCAGACGATTAGACATGAATAATAGTCCTACACTAACCGGGGTTGTCCTAGTTCGCATTCAGGGATAATCGTCGGTTGGTGCCTCAACACTTTAAGAGGCCTCTGTGAGTTGTCTTCGGCCCCTCTGCATGCCTTCCAAAGGTGCGGGACCCCAGGGTCCCGAGATATTATGTCAAAGGCATCCAAAATATTCACACCACCGAGATTGTTTCCCAAAAGAATAATTATAAAACGCGCTCTTACTGCCATCTGTTTCATTTTGTAGAATCAAGTTTATGAAGGGAGCGTTGTAGCAATTCTTGTAGCTTCCTCCGAAGCGTTACTGCGTTCATTTGTTCGCAGCGTATTCTGTAAATGATTTGTAGATGGCGCTTAACGCGATATTGTTGATAAATTATTGTATCCTAAAATATATATCACATGAATTATAATGTGAATAGATTTTATTGATAGTAAGTGTTTAAATATTGAACCTACTGTTAATAACGGGTGTGTGATTTTTTAAGAATCCGCTGCCGTGGTTCTGGGTCAACTGGTTTCTAACTGTCGCAATCAACATAATCTAATGGCAAATTGTTTTCTGAAACTGCATTTACAATTTATGACTTTTGTACCACAGATCAAACTTATAGAGCATCTCTTAACAATAGCATCTGATTAACACAATGTATGAGATAGTGTTAAGGTGAACGTCCACTGATCCGCGCCCGCGCCGGCCGCAACGCACGCACGGCACGCAATGGATTTTGGTTTGTTTGTATGAAGAAATGAAAATGCGAGCGTTACCGGTGGTGGACACAGTGCTATACGAATTCACCGAAATCCGTTGCATGCCGTGCGTCCGTTGCGGCCGGCGCGGACCAGTGGATGCTCACCACTATATCCCATACATTTTGTTAATCAAAAAATATGATTTGGTGGCTCTGGGATCTAGGACTATTAGACAACTAAGCTATTCTATCCAATCAGAGATCCTTCAACTGTAAAAAATATTATTTCCCTGAAAACTATTGTTTATTTTACAGTGCTGTGCTACGTGGAACAGAACTATTCCTGATTCACCTGTCCCAGCTTATCAGGCACGCCCGTGCCTACATCCGGCAGTTGGCTCGCGACCAGATCGCCAGGGACCTCTTCGCCACTGCCATGGACATTGTGCTGGTGGTCTACGCCATCGGTTTCCTCTTCCTATCCTTGTACCAGGCATCCATCTTTGCATGAAGGTCCATTTTTAAAATAGTGAAGTCAAAATATATTGCAGTGTGTTGTACAAATTATTTTCCAGTTAGTTTCCCGTTAATATACACTGGGTGCAAAAACAATGGTTTTTATTAAATTAATAATGTATTACTTATCAACTGCACCTTAATTGCGTAAGATACTATCAATCACAATGTGAATAATTTTGAAGCATATTGCTAATGCGTTGCTTCATTTTTAGAAAAATTTGTCTGCTCAACAACGAAAATTTCAAATAACGCAATGAATGTTGTTGAACTCAAAACGGAATCGATTCCTACCGTGTGTTGCGCAATTAGGGTGCTGGTCGGACCAGTCAACCAGTGGTATCCATTAGCCCTGGATCGAAAGACAGGCAAGGTCCTTTAGCGCGCTGTTATAGTCACTTGGCTTCTAAGAGATATAGACCTGCACGTCATCAGCATAAATGTGGTACCTACACAGCTTTAGAGAATTTATTATATGCGCACTTCAGATCAACAAAAAAAGGAAGATGAAGCGCCGTGAACTTTTGTTCGATGTAGGGAACAAACTTTACATAATAAACTAGAAACTTTGTTGACTTGAGTTTAATATGCGTTCAAATAAACAACGTCACAATGGGATTACAATTTAGACTATGATATACAAATAGGGAGCACAAAATATGCAGTAAATAGGGGTGGAGGTCAGCTAGTTTGTATGAAAGCATCTTTGGATAGTTCACTCACCTCTTCTAGATGTAGGCTGCACTTATATTGAAAGCAAACGAAAATGCATAGATAGCATTTAGTTATTTTGCATCGTCGTCCTTTGCGATCGGTTCTAAGAAAAGGACCGTCAGTCAGTGCTAACAGTACTGAACAGGAAGTCAGGTTATACTGGACACTGTGGTCCCCTTGAACGACGATAGACAAAACAGTTTCTTTCTACTTCTCAAGCGAGCTTGCGACCTCCTATAGGCCAGAAGCGCTCACAAATAGACGAGAGTAGTGCTGTGGTCCAGCATGCAAGTGCTGAGTGTTTAGATTGAAAAAAAGTTTTTAAAACAATAGGATGTCTTTTTTCAAAGTGGTAGGCAGAAGTATCAATACGTCCTCCAACACGAAGTAGACCTACATCATCTACAAAAGTAAACTTTTGGAGTTTCTTGGTAACCATTTCGTTCTCTCTCTAATTAATTTCATATTCACTTGGTAGTGTGAATAGGAAATTAGAGAGAGAACGGAATGGCTGCCGAGAAACGGTAGAAGGAGCGTTGGCAGACCAATAGACAGGTGGGTGGACGACCTACACAAGATTACAGGAAAGACCTGGATGAGAGAGAAAGAGAGAGAGAGAGAAATACGGTACAAAATGAGACTTGCATGGACCAGGGAAGCATGACACAAAAAAGAAAAAAGGGCGCATAAACTTCAGCAGTGGGTGGAAGAAGGCTGTGTTGTAGATCGTGAGTTCGAACCCAACCAGACGCTTTACTTTGTGTAAATGGTGTAAATATTATCATCACCACTGCTCTCAAATCGGTGTAGGAAAACATCGAGAGGAAACCGGCATGTCACGTCGTAGAACCAAAAAAAAATTCGAAGACATGTGACATCTACCAACCCGCACTGGGCTCGCGTGGTGGATTACGGCCCGCTCCCTCTCACAGAGAGGAGGCCTGTGTCCCAGCAGTGGGAACGTTACGTTACGTAGACAAGTAACTTGTAATAGGGTCACATCTTCACATGGTGAAAGCAATTCCATGACGAACAAAATTCCATTGAAGATGTGCATGCTGAATGGTTTCAGCATTACTAACTGGACACGTCATACAGTAAACATTGTGACAATCACCTAGCCTGAAGGTTTTAGTTAGGGCTGCCAACATAAAGAAATGGTGCTATGATCCAACAGAGACCGCGTTTACTAGTTTTTAAATCCATGGGAAATATAGAAAACAGTGTTATAAAATTCTGAAAAAAAGATTTTGGTATTTTATTTATTTTAAGAATCTGGCGGACATGATTAGATGAACTTTACTAGATTGATAAAATCCCAAAGTTACCCTTTTCTCAATGTTTAATCAATCTCTCAAAGCTACAAAACAAACTATTTTTCTTATTTTTAACCGACTTCAAAAAGGAGGAGGTTCTCAATTCGTCGGAACCTTTTTTTTTTTTATTTTTTTTTTTTTATGTATGTTCCCCGATTACTCGAAGATGGCTGGACCGATTTGGATTTTTTTTGTTTTGTTCGAGAGGGTATACATCACAGTTGGTCCCATATAAAATTGATTAACTTTGCTTTGGTAGTTTTTGAGTTAGCTTCAATAATACGTATTTTTTCCCCACTTTTATATGGATGATGTTCTAGTTTGTTTTGCAGGTAGTGGTATTTGAATTTGTGTGGGGTAGGTACACAACTAAAAGGTGAAAAATAAAAACTTTTTTACAAAAAAATACAACCGACTTCCAAAAACAACACTACAAAGTGAAAAATAACTTTAATTTCGGAAGTCGGTGGCAAAAAACGAAAATACATTTAACTAGACACCGACTTCCGAAATTAAAGTTATTTTTCACTTTGTAGTGTTGTTTTTGGAAGTCGGTTGTATTTTTTTTATACGAATGAAATTGATAAAATTATTAAGGCGAGTAGTAATGCCAACTAGCGCCACCATTGAGAAAAAATCATAAAGCTGGATATATGAAACATTTAGAAATTTCCTATGTTCACATTTTTAGTCAGATGAGGTTTGTTTTAGCCGTTTTTGGCGTTAACTGCTAAGGCTTAATGTTATTTTTTTTTACCTCACCTGACCTAGCTCCCTAATTACTATGTTTAAATACCTACTAAATGCGCGAGGCAACCACTCTCGAGCCCATCCACCTGTTGTCACCTGTATGTCACTTGTTTCTTTGTCGTGGCATTAATGATAAAGTGATTTCTAATTTAATTGAAATCGAATGCTAATAAACAATCCAAAGCGTTTATGTGGACAGTTCAAATATCAATCCTAGCCTTTTCCCAACTATGTTGCGGTCGGCTTCCAGTCTAATCGGATGCAGCTGAATACCAGTATTCTACATGGAGTAACTGCCTAACGTTACTGGGTAATAATACGATACTCCTTGAACAGACTGGTTGTCAGACTTTTCGGGCTTCTGACGACCCGTAAAGACTCAATGATCCACGCATGACAGCCGGGACCAACGGCTTAACGTGCTTTTCGAGGCAAGGAGGAGTCTCGGTATGTAAAGATGGTCACCCATCTACGGACCAACCGCGGCAAGCGTAGCTTAACCCGATGGATCGACCGGTGCAGCTGTTCTTACTTAGCCACGAGCTCCTCCTCCTTTATATGGACAGTTATTAATCATTAATTTCTGATCTGGTGAGACCTGGTGTCCTGAAATACAAGCCTTACGCCTAGCTTAGGCACCAGTCTCCCACAGTATAATTAAAAATATTATTATGTGTTCTTGATCATATTTTGAAAATGTTGATTTATATTGTGGTGAGAAATAAACCTTTATCTTATCTTATCTTATCTTATTTCATTTCTATAAATTATTTATAGTATTTTCAGGAATGGAAATGGTTATTTAGTGATAAATTGCCAGAAATAAAAGCTTTTTTTAAAAAAACCTACCACATCGTTTATCGTTATCGTTTATTTATATAAAAATGGTTCAGATTTACAAAAACTTAGAAATTAAACATTTAGAGGACACACTTGCTCATTTGCCTGAACTAGGTAGAACCTGTGTTTCAGGCTAGAAAGGTGCATAGAGTATTAGATTATAAAATTAACAACCTAGACTAATTAAAACTAATATTAAATTAAAAGACTAAAACATGTTTTATTTACAGACAACGAGTAAATCCTCTGTCTCACTGTATGATATACTAAGTAAAAATTGCAGAATAATCTTTTTACAGTCGTAATTATTTAATTTATAGATACTTAATTTCCTATTTAATTTATTGTACAAAAATGGGCCTAAAAATGTATAAAATCTGTTTACAAAGATATATTTAGAGGATGCATTTGACTCACATACAATATCATTCCGTCTCTTATTAGTACTTGCAATGTTATAGGAAAGCATGGTGTGCTGTTTTAATACCAAGTGCGATATGAAAAGCTGGCGAACAGTCAGCACGTTACAACGTTTGTATAGCAGATCTGTAGGATAGAGAAAGGGATGGAAGTTTGCTACCTTTAAAATAGCTCTCTGAGCTCTTTCAAGAGGCAGCAAGTAAGTTTTTGGTGCTCCACCCCATGAAGTAATACAGTACTGTATTACAGATTGACCTAAAGCCAAGTAAACTTGTGACAATAGTTTTTTATCCGCAATGGCTCGCAATTTTTTAAAAACAAAAATTAACCTGCGCACTCTTGTAACCAAACTGTCAATATGTGGTCTAAAAGAGAGCGACTCGTCTATTAATACCCCGAGATATTTTATGTTACAAGTTTTGAGGATAAAAGGACACTTACATATGCTGACTGAGCGGAGTCCGCAATGATGGGCATACAGATGAGAGTTAGTAATATTAAAAAGCGGTTTGCGGATGGAGAAGTGAATATATTTTGTCTTGTCGGTATTTAATGTTAGTAAGTTGCTGTGAAGCCAATTAGACACAGTATTGAAACCTATTTGAGCATATTCGTACAATTCGCTGTTTGTTTTAGCGGTGATAATTAACGCTGTATCATCTGCATACGATATAATTTTGCCTTGTTCAATATTTAAACTACACAAATCGTTTATGTAAATCAGGAAAAGGGTGGGGCCCAAAATACTTCCCTGGGGAACACCAAACCCTGTGTTTTTTTGCTCGTCGCTAAAAATATTGTCAATTTTAACACATTGATAACGATCGCCTAAGTAGTCAGCAAAAAGTTTCAGCGGCGTTCCCCTTATTCCTAAAGCCTCTAATTTGTACAAAAGCGCAGAAACGGAGACTGTATCAAAAGCCTTCGCCAGATCAAGGAAAATCCCCAGGGTCTGGTTTCCTTTACCAAGTTCTTCTGAGACATAATCTGTTAAACTGTGCACTGCATCGGCTGTGGATAATTTGGCTCTAAAACCAAATTGCGCAGATGATAAAAATTCATTTTTCTCTAGATAGTTAACTAGTCTACTATTTATAATTTTTTCTAGTATTTTAGATATAGAGGGCAGTAGTGATATTGGCCGATAGTTGTTAACTAAGTCTTTGTTTCCGGATTTGAAGATAGGGATTACAATTGCTTTTTTTAGGCATTTAGGGAAAATGCCTTCAGAAAAACACATACGAAAAATATGTGTTAAGGGAGGTACAAGGATATGCTTAAAGAGTTTAAGTGTCTTATTGCTAATATTATCCCATCCAACAGCACAGTCATCTTTTAGTCCACAGATTATTCGGGTAATTTCGTCTTCGTCGGTGTCTAGCAAGGCAAAAGATTTTAGGGTACGCCTATTTCCAGCCTTTTGGGAAGAAGGTTGAACACAGTCAGGTTTTGGAATCTGCTCAGCAAGAGTTTTCCCAACATTTACGAAAAAATTATTCACTACGTTGGCTGACAGGATAGGTGAAGGATTAGAAAGCAGTAAACTCGAATTTGATTCACGCTGATTTGACATATAGGTGACGTTTTTGATATGTTTCCAAAGTTGCTTGCTATTGTTTCCCGCTCTATTTAATTCATTTTTATCGTAATTTCTCTTTAAATCCTTTAGGAGGTTGTTACAAAAATTCCTGTATCTGGTATAGGTGACTTTAGTGACGAGATTATCTGGGTCCTTCCTGTATCTTTGATGAAGTTTATCTCTCTGTCTTATGCACCGAATTAGGCCAGGAGTAATCCAAGGTTTAATATTATAATTTTTCTTGTTTACTGTAATAACGGTCGTGTTGCGTAATATAGCTGATTGGACATGTTTTATTAAAAACGATAAAGCAAAATTAGCGTCAGCTGTATTGAAAACTGGGTTAAAATCAATGTTGCATAAATCATATTCAAGTTTGTTTATGTTTAGTTGCGTTTTGGTCTGTGGGCGATTTTGCTTAGGCAGCGTTAAGTTAAGGCACAGTAAAACCGCGTGATGGTCGGTAATTGTAGAGTTAGTAACAAGCGTAATAAACGGAAAACTGGATTTGATTATCATATGATCGAGACAGGAACCGCTTTGATGAGTAGGCAGTGTATGTGCGGACAGAAAACCATGGAAAGAGTAGATATTAAGATAGTCTTGGATCCCTGCATTGCAGTTATCAGCGTTAATGTTTATATTTATATCTCCTGTTAGTATAACATTCTTAAAAGTGCCTACTGCTTGAAAAATTTGGTTTAAGGAAGCAAGAAAAGCATCCAAGTTTCTAGCAGAAGGGGATCTATATATAGCAATTATTGCTGCGGTTGTACCAATTTTAATAATTAAGCAATTACTCTTAAAGTCGTGTATATTAGGTTCCTCGACTGTGACCATTAATGAATCTTTTGAATAGACAACCACACCATCATTTTGATTGTTATTGATTCTGGTAAATGCTACGTTGTACCCTGGTATTACTGGGAGATTATCCTGGCGATTTGATAACCAGCACTCAGTTAATATTATTATATCACAATTAAAGTTAAGTCTATGAAGAAAAATGTTAAAGCTATCCATGTTCTTATAAATACTACGAATGTTTTGGGTTAGTATGGTTAGTGACTTTTGATACACGGAAAGATATTGTCTGCAGTCCTCAACCTTACATGACTTTGAAACAGTCTGAAAACTGTTATCTATATCCGAAATTAAGGTACTATCCATAGTATAATAAAAAAAGTGTAAATAAAAAGTAAAGTCTAAAATAAAAACAGTTATGTGGCGCTCTTAGGCGCCTTCATAATCGATTGAGTTGATGTACCTGTTTTCGGCAGCCTTTTTAGCTGGACAATCTAGATCTCCCGTTTTGTGGCTCGCTGGTTTTTTGAAGCGCAGACATGTTGCACATTTTGGCACTTCGGCTTTCTTTGTGCAGTCTTGAGTGGTGTGCCCTTCTTCACCGCAATGACCACACGTAGGGGCAGTGACTTTGCAGAACTTGGCTGCGTGGCCGTACTGTTGGCACTTGTAACATCTGGTTACCAGAGTGAAATCACGTATTGGGCAGGACGTCCAATTAATAAATAGTCGTGCCTGGGTGATCAAGGCCTTGCGAATGACGGCTGGAACTTCTAGTACATAATTGCAGTATTCAGTACCTTTTCTCCCAGATTTGTGGCTTAGTTTTATTGACAATGTGGTCCCACAATGTGGGTCCCAGAAAACGCCCGGCGACATCGAGGCAGACCTAGAAGAAGATGGCGCGACGAGGTTGTCGCCTACAGACAGGATTAGTACACACTAGCTCAAGACAGAGAGGAGTGGAAAGGAGAAAAAGAGGCCGTCCCTTGTTTGTCGCGCTGTCAAATGTAACACCGCATCCGCTCGACGTCAACGCCTATACCTAGCTACTTATATTTATAATAAAGTTAACATAATCCTCAACTTCAACCCACTAACAAAAAATAAAACTAAACACATGGCTTCAAACACTAGATTACCAACAGACGGAAAACTTACTTAAAGAACAATACACGTGATAATTAAATAATAATGTAAAGATAAAAGATAAAAGATCATTTTATTTTGCAAATATGGGTATAAAGGATAACAAAAATCATAACAAGTTCAGCCATATTTTACCATATAGGCATGCAAAAGATACAAAAAAATACACTAACTTAAAAATCTTTTTCATTCAGGAACTCACTTACATTATAATAACCTTTCACCACTAAAAAGCTACGAAGTCTTTTTTTAAATAAAGTAAGCGGAAGCTCTTTCCAACTCTTCGGTATTTTGTTGAAAATTACAAATAAAATCAGATATCTAACCCAAAGTCCAGTCACGAAGCACAACCACTCACACACACACACACACACCCCCCACCTCACACACGCAAAATACAACACATTAAACATACACACAAAACACAACAAACACACACACGCATACACACCACTCAAGAGCATGCATGCACTAAATTCCCTTCGTTTTATGATATATTTTAATTTTAATTTTTGTTGCATAAATTGTTAATGTTCCAAAATCGGGTGAAGACACTGACTCCTGTAACACAGGTACCACCTAGCACAGGAGTTAGGGCTTCAATTGAAAATGTCTCCATTTTTTATGTCAATAAAATATTTATATTTTATTTTTAATGAAACTTCATACGCCTAAGCAGGATACATAGATCTAAAAAGTTAGTTAAGAACATTTTCGAAAAATAGTGTTGCAGCTAAATTCAACCGATTTTAAATAGTCCATAGAAATAGAGATTACCAATTAAGTATCTTGTTTTAAATAAGACATTTCGGAAATGTTCTTATCTAACTTTTTAGACGTATGTATCCTGATTATGCGAATGAAGTTTCATTTAAATCGGTCCATGCATTGAAAATTTAAATGAAAATTGACGGAAATGCCGTACGGAACCAACGCTCTTAAGTGCCAGCCCTACTTAAAGTCGATTATATTTGAACAATTGTTTCTACATCCACCGCAATGATTATAAGGTTTTTATTTCATGGGTTACATACATTTTATACCATATAAATTGTTGTATTTCTCATATTTATTATTGGAGCAGATTTGTCATGGTACGACAATACTTTTAGTTTATTTTTGCCTTCAGTAAAACCACTATTCCTAATTTGGTATTCATTCCAGCTAATAAGCTAGAAGTGAATACCATAATAGATGTGAATATTCTGTATAAACTGTCAACTTATACTTACTTACACCATAAAAATACTTACATGTTTCAGATAGCGTCAAATGGCGACAGTTATGCTTATGACGTCCGGTACACCCTGGGAATAGTCAGCCCTGCTATGTCTAATCATTTAACCAAGACATGGGCCATGTATCAATGGATGGCTCATGGCTAAGTAAGCGGCACAGGGTTCGTTCATGTGATATATAGATACAGTACTACAACGTTTAAAGGTTCCACTTCCGTCATTTATTTTAAATATTACGGCGGTTATCGCATTATATAACACTTTGGTGAGAAGCCAATTAGAATGCAACGCAGTCATCTGGGCCCCACATGAGACTAAATATAGTCTCATGGTGGAGCGAATACAAAATTTTGTTAGATTTTTATATTTGAGGCTCTATGGAGTATATCCTTTTTACCCGCTTATGTATCCAACCTTGTTTATATTAGGCATGGTAGGATACAATGAGCTGAGAGTTAGGCGTGAGTTCGCACTTGCCTCTTATTTATTTAAAGTAATTAGAGGCAAGATACATAACGCCGAGATATTAGGGCTGGTGTGTTTGAGTGTGCCCGACAGATATGTGTGGCGGCGACGGCGGCCTCAGCTGCTGGCTATACCTCGTGGCCGCACTAATCTGTTAAATGAGGCGCCCCTGACGCGGGCGCTTCGCACCCTTAACCTTGTAGCAGAGGAGGTAGACGTTTTTGCGTGTACACTGAGTGAATTCACAAGGATAACATTATATTAGGTCTTTACCTATGAAATTGCCGTTCTGCAGTACTGGCCATTTCAAATCAAAATAATTTTTGTTTGGCTAAGAATTCTAATTTCAAATTAATTTTATTTTAAAAACATGGATTTTTTTTCCCAAAAGTAGTCATTTGTTTATTGATTAGTGTTACATTTTCATCGCATTTCAATCTTTTTCGTCATCATGGATACGTTAAAAATTCGAGTAATTATGGAATATGAGTACCGTCGTGGCAGCAACGCGGCACAAGCGGCACGCAACATCAACGACGTTTACGGAGCTAACACTACAAACCAACGGACCACTTGTTATTGGTTTGCTCGCTTCCGTTCTGGAAATTTCGACCTGAAAAATGAACCTCGCGGTCGTCCGAAGACTTTGGTCGACAGTGACGAATTAAAGGCGATTGTGGAAGCTGATGATACACAATCTACGGCTGAATTAGCAGCAGCTTTCGACGTTAGCGTCAAAATAATATTGGTCCATTTGCGTCAAATTGGCAAGGTAAAAAAGCTTGACAAATGGGTGCCCCACGAACTCAATGATCGCCAGCGCGAAGTACGCGTCGAGACGTGCCTTGCACTGCTCAACAGACACACAAATGAAGGAATTTTGAACCGCATTGTTACCTGCGATGAAAAATAAATTCTGTTTGATAACCGCAAGCGCTCAGCAAGGTGGTTGGATCCTGGTTCAGCACCTAAACAATGCCCTAAACGAAAACTTACCCCTAGAAAAGTGATGGTCACTGTTTGGTGGTCTAGCGCCGGTGTGATTCATCACAGCTTCTTACCAAACGGGGTGAGCATTACTTCAGATGTGTACTGTGAAGAACTGAACACAATGATGGAGAAGCTGGCACATCTCCAACCAGCATTGGTCAATCGCTCGTCTTCGCTGCTCCTGCACGACAACGCGCGACCTCATACTGCACAGCAGACGGTCTCCAAGTTGCAAGAACTGGGGTTGGAAGCTCTCCGTCATCCGCCCTACTCACCAGACCTTGCGCCTACAGACTACTACTTTTTCCAGAATTTGGATAACTTCTTGGCGGGAAAAAAATTCAATACAAATTCAAATTTTTCAAAGGCATTTTGTACTGCCTCTCGGAGGCAGTACAAAATGCCTTTGAAAAATTTGTTGCCTCCCGTCCAGCTGATTTCTTTAAGAAGGGCATCAATAAACTGCCACTGCGTTGGCAAAGATGCATTGATTGCATGGGTGATTACTTCGATTAATACAAATAAAAAATGCATGAAAAAAATTCGTTTAAATTTTTTCATACAAAACGGCAATTTCATAGGTAAAGACCTATTATGTAATAAGTTTTAGATAATAAGTTTTTAAGTTTGCTTCACTATTGCATTGGGTTACACCTGTAAAAATAGTTGTAAGTGAGGATATAAATAAATAAAATAAATAAAATTTATATCTTCGGAAAACCGAAATATAGAGAATAAAATGCGACTGTCGGCCAATAGAAATTGATTTATATTCCCACCTAAATTATTATAGACTAGCTTTTGCCCGTGGCTTCGCTCGGGTGAATGTCGGAAAGTATCCCATGGGAACATACCAACAGGAAATCTAATTCTTAATGTCTAAAGGAAACCTCTGACCAAAATTTCAGCTTTCTAGGTATTATCTAACACTGACCTGCAAAATGCATAAAACGTAAGAAAATTTGAACTTCGCGGGCTACCTTAGCGCATCCCCCTTAAGTAGACTAAAAAATAAATAAAAAAAAAAACGCTAGCTTTATAATTTAATATGTCTAGTTTTCTAAACATCCCTTTTTTATTGAGGGTTTGGGCTGGGCGTTGAATTCGGCAAAGTTCAGTTTTTCCGAATCACGAAAAAAAAATCAACAGCTCTCTACATTTATGTTCGCATAACTCGTCAAAATGTAGGGAACAGCTGATAATTTTTCGCCATTTCAGGTTTGGTCCCATAGTAAAAATTGTTCAAAATTATGGTATCAATGAATACCCTAGACTGTCTAGAGTTAAGGGATATCAAAAGAAACACGTTGTATAAATATGATGATAATGGTCCACGGATAGTTCGTATACGGGAGAAGTAGCCGTCAGTAGCTTCAGGTAGATTGGTAAGGTCAGGTTGGGTTGGGTGGCGGGGTTAATTGGGCCGATGCCGCCGGGGTCGCGGGTAGTTCGAAAGAGATACCGTGGCCCTGGCACGGGCAACTGAAGGAACATGGGTGGGTTTTAGTCAGTAAAAGTCTGATACGCTCTCCCGCTCTGCCCGGAGCGGGAGAAGTCATTTGATGATGTCCCATCCACAAAAAAAAAAAAAAAAAAAAAGTCAGCAACATAAGTCGGTTTACATTGCTACTTTTTTACACATCAAGTAAATTGATACAAGATGATTTGATTATTTCCTTTTTTCCTAAAATACCTAGGAGTCCGATTTTAATTAAATATCTTGCACAATAATTAGGATTTAAAAAACTGTAGTGTTAATCGACTTTTGTTGCCGACTGTACCTACTATTTATGTATCTAAAGTAATAATTCAATTAAAAAAGTGTCGTATTATGCTAACGAGGTCTTTGCCTATCAAGAAAATTAAAACCTTCAAGTAATGATAAAATAATAGCCGTATGTATGCAGTGTTATTGTTTTGACATTAATAAAATATTAATAATTAAGTACATAAACAATTTATAATAACGATCTTAGAATTATTTAAGGTAAAATAGAAAGTGTTTTTCACTAACCAGGTGAGTTTTAGCTTCTATTATATATTTCTATTGTTTTACATACATAAGTTCACGCCTTCTTCCCATGGGGGTAGGCAGAAAATACAGAACGCTCCTGCTACGATCCTTTCATACTCCTTTTGCCTCTTTTACGTTTTTATAATCTATGCATTTTACAAAACATCGTCTTCGAAGTCCACATAGAGATAACAATGTTAGAAAGATACATCAATCAATAGGCATTATAAAAGAAAGTCCTGACTCACTCAGTCACTCTCTAACTGACTCATCAACGCCCAGCCTAAACCCTTGGACCTTGAAAGCTAAAGTTGTATGTAGATGTCACAGCACTCGTAGCCAAATATGTTAAACTTCATCGATCCAAGTAATTTGCCTAGCTGTTTGATTGAATGGCTGAATATCATTCAGGCCGCTAGTACAACGGCGCCGTTTAGTGCAAAGCCCAGGCGGTTGACCATACAGCTAATTAACTAAGTTGGCTGCGACATGGATATGAAATACGGATGTTTGAAATTACCACAGGAGAGAGAATATATGGCGGACGAAATCGCTGGCTAAGTTTATTTATTTAGGTATTAATATCATCATCCCTAGCCTAGCCTTTTCCCAACTATGTTGGGGTCGGCTTCCAGTCTAACCGGATGCAGCCGAATACCAATATTTTACATGGAGCGACTGCCTAACTGCCCTCCACAACTCAGTAACTGGGTAATACGATACCCCTTGGTAAGACTGGTTGTCAGACTTTCGGGCTTCTGACGAACCATAACGACTGTCAAAGATCTACAAATGACAGCCGGCCGGCACCAACGGCTTAACGTGCTTTCCGAGGCACAGAGGGGTCTTGGTAAGTAAAGATGGTCACTCGTCCACGGACCAACCGCGGAGAGCGTAATTTTTTTTTATTAATAACCAACTCAAATTTACAGTTTGCACCACTCATACAAAGTTAGTAGAAAAATAAAAGAAAAGGAAAAAAAAAGTGCAGAAAAGTGGTTTAGAAAAGGAGCACTTTTTTCTGATAGCTAAAAAGGTCCTTTAGAATAAACAAACCTGATCCTGCATTGCCTGACCTATCTATAATTTCATGAGTTAACGTAGATGAAAACCAGACCACTAATTTTCACTAAAATGCAACGTACTTACAACAAATCATCTCACTAGACTACACAACATTACCTACTATAAAAATATGCAATGTGCACTCGTGATATGCCAATACTAAACAAAAATGAAATATAAAAACAACATAAGTCAAAGTTAGGACATTCTAATTTCGAATACAAAATGGTTTTGTGTCTCGTCTTTTAGAGTTGCATTTCCAAAATCACGATTTAGAGTTGAGTCTGTTTTCTTGTTGCAATAGTGATTTGACGGGTGTAAATGACGCGGTTATCAGCTTCTAAAATGAATGACAAATAAATAAATGTATTGATGTATGTATTATATAATGTGCTTATTACTCACTGATAAATACGGGTGTGCGTAGTAGAGTATGGAGTTAGGAACAATTTGCTTTTCGTACCAACAATATTACGAAGATCACTTCATAATATCGTGGGTGGTCAAAACATGGAGCGAAGGGCAATCTTTTGTGTCATGGACTGTGTACCATGTGCTAGGTGCACCGCCGCCGCGAAACTGCGAAAGCACAAAACCGCATGATGTTTCGCTGATGTTCTATGCGAGTCAGTTGAATTGAACTACTGCGGTTTTGCGGCCATGGTTTTACGGCGGAGGTGTGCTAAAGCTATCAGCCTATTATGTTCCCACTGCTGGGACATAGGAAACATTTAGGAGGCTCACTGTGAGAGGAAGTTGGAAGCCCACTCCCTAGTCACACCACGCAGGCCCAGAGCAGGTTGGTGAATCCGTGTTAAAATCCACGTGTTACCATCGAAATGACTTATCACTGCCAGGACTCGCAAGTCACGATAATAAGTGTCCAATCGTTTGTGGAACAGCACCATATTAAGGCTGCATTTCCACCAGAGATGCTATGCAGCTATGCTGCGAGGTTGTGAAAGCTAAATTACGAAACTATGTGACCGTTTCCACTGATGCTGAGCTGTGTAGCTAAGATGTGTTATGAAGATGCGCCGCCGCGAGGTAGCTGTGCGAGGAAGATGCGCAGCTCGAGCTATGCGATGCATCGACAGAGGGAAGGCACGGGGAGTGACAGCTACACCACTCACGCATTCGTAGCTCCCATCTAAGAAACATAGCTTAGTTGCACCTGTTCCCACCAGTGCTATGCTATGTGGAACAATGAATTTGATTGGTGGATATCAAACGCATCCATAGCAACGTAGCATAGTACATCTCTGGTAGAAAAGCACCCTTACACTCCAGGGTGGAGTCATCTATGAATCTCCACCGAAACAGCTGTTTTCGTTGCTTTGGCCTTACGGAGCTGGGTCCGGAGTCTGTTAAAGACTTCCATGTTAGCCAAGGCAACTGGTGTCCAGATGGGAGTTTTGTAGCTGGTGGAACGATTGGTATGGGTAAGAAAGCACTGTCTCACCACAGCCACAAAGCTTCAGTCATGGTGATAATAAGGATAACAAAGCACTCCAATGTCCGGTTTACATAACAGAAGTAAGAAGACCAATAGTGCTCATAAATAATTTAACTCTTTATAAGGCAACAACATAAAAATTAAAAAATATTCAAAAGTATGGTAGCAAAAAGTAAACAACGAAGCACGTATTTTTAGTTTAAAAATAAATTTAATCAGGGGACTTTTTATTATATATATTTTTTTTTAAGAGAAAATCAAAAGGAATTCTCACAAATAACTAAAATTACGCATTATCAACAATAAACAGTGAAAACCATGAACTTAGCTACTAGAATCACCAAACAAGCCACAGTTATATTGTTTTATTTTTATATTATTTTCGATTTTTGAAAACCTTACGCAACCTACCTCAAGTCCTGTGAATTGTCACCAACTAAAGTTTGGACAAATTTGCAAACTACTAACGCCATCTGTGTTTCACGGTGTGTACTAGAATTGCATAGAACGGTTTGTAACCGTTGCGATACATTGATGTAAGACGGAATAAAAATAAGATTTTGTGAGGACTTGGATGGTTTGTTACATGACTGTCACATGGCGTGAAGAGTTAAATATTTTTAAATTATTCACAGGTCCACAGTCACCGTGTTTTTTTGAGAGAAGTGCCAGATGTAACGCTTTATAATAAACTCTCGTGTCCAAGAAAGGTACAGTCGGCAGCTAAAGTATACACTGTAGGAGTCGGTCATGGCTTAATGTCACTAGACAGTGATTGGAGTAGAAAAGTAATAAAGTTACTACCTAATTAAGTAATTATTTTTAGTTAGATTTTTTTTGTGACTGTTAAGTTCAGGAAGGAGGTTCTTAACCTTAAGATATACATACTTGATCTAATTTTTTTTAAGGATTTAACTTTGCTTTGAGTTATTTGTTTTCTAGGGTTTCATACCTCAAAAAGAAAAAAACCGAACCCATATAGGATTACTTCGCTGTCCGTCTGTCTGTCTGTCTGCCCCTTTTTCTCAGGAACGCGTGGAGGTATCAAGTTGAAATGAATGTCAAATACGTAGGTCAATGGTCCCTTCGAGCTCTAAAAAAAATAAGTTTCTAAGTCAACGCAATAAAAAATACGACCATGCGACATAGTTTGATACTCGCAAGTAAATCAAAACCTGTAGGTTACGTACTTCCCGTTGATCTAGAATCATGAAATTTGGCAAGTAGCAAGGTCTCACAGCACAAGTAAAGGAAAAACTCCGAAAATCATTAATCTGTAGTTTTACCATATAAAAAAATAGTTTTTTGCGAATACAAACTTAAATTTGCAGTTGGAGAATTGACCGTGACGTACCTTTTAATCTATGAGAGAACATGTTTTTCAATGTTTATTTTGCGATAATTTTTTTTCATTTACGGAACCTTTCATTGTGCGTGATCCAATACGCACTTGACTGGTTTTTTTTAAGCATAGTAACACAAACATAACATAACATCACGCTTGTAATCCCCAAAGGGTTGGGCAGAGGTGTACCTACATTTCGCCAGTTATGTTTAAGTTCAATGTAATAGGGGGCGAGCCTGTTGCCACAATCCGCACAAATCCAACTTCGGGCTGATTCCAGTTGGAAAACTTCAATATCACTTTCACCCGAGATCGAAACCAGGACCTCAGTAGCGCTTGCGACCCTACACCAACGAGGCAGTCAAAGCAAGCATGCTACATAATCAGCCTATAATGTTCCCACTGCTGGGACACAGGCCTCCTCTCTCTGAGAGGGATGGCCGTTGTCCATCACGCGAGCCCAGTAGTGCTATTCTGTAAACATCTCACCGTGATAACTCAGGTGAAGTGAGCGTGAAGTGAGCCATCATTCCACCTGCCGGTCGATTCTGTAAAAATCTCACCGTGAAAACTTAGGTGAAGTGAGTTTGTTTTTGCTAGGAATTGACACTATTGACAGCTCACTTCACCTAAGTTTTCACGGTGAGATAGTTACAGAATCGCACTACTGATGCTAGGGGTTGACACTATTGACAGCTCAGTTTACGATCACTTCACTCATGTTTTCACGGTGAGATATTTACAGAATAGCATTACTGTGCGGCTTGACAGATGTCACAATACATGTTTCGGAATTTTTAGTTCTAGGACATTTGGTTCTAGGCCGGTTTCCTCACGATGTTTTCAGAACCATGGTAATGAAATAAATTACACAAAGTAAAACGTCTGCTTGTGTTCGAACCCACGACCTACAACTCGTAAGTCACGGCCGTTACCACTGAGCCTCCACTGCTCTACACATAACTCAAGCAATATTCCTAGATAGCGATTCGGATGCCTATTATGCATTTGCCATAAATAGAGTGATATGCAAATGCCTGTACCGGTTGTACATCGTGCGCGCAGGTGTGCAAACATTTCTATCACATCACCACTATCGCAGTGCAATCCGCGATTCCGCGCACAGTGCACTATGGCCGCGCGCGCTCTCGTCGCGTCTTGCGCGGTGCTCGCGATCGCGGGATATGCGTATGCGCAGGTCGGTTTTAATTATTTATTTTTTTGTGTGCATTTTAACATGGAAGGTTAATTTAAAATTTTAGATTCTTAGGGTTTATTAAAAAAATAAATTGATGGTGTTTCGAATATTTTCTGTTGATTTGTTTTTATGTCGGTAAGAGTTTTCTTTACTTTGTTTTTATTTACTCAAAATGGTTAATTCACGTGTTCTGGATGGTAAGCGAATATTTTGGTAAATGTCTTCAAAAATAGTTTTTAAATTTATTTTTTACATCTTTTTCATAATCACCGATGATTATTAATTAGTCTCGGTGAAGGTTCGATTTCTAATGGACACTATGTGCAGATACCTACCTATTATAAAAAAAAAAAAAAATGTTTATTTCTTCACTTAAGGATATAACTATGTTAGGTTTGGAGTCACCTTTTAAGCAAAGATTTGCTTGTATTAGGTGGTTCCGCTCCTCCAGTTTACAATCATTCCACAGATGTGAGGAATAAGCAAAAAGATCAATTAGATAAATTATAGTAAAATACTAATTAATAATCTTGTGAATAAAACGATGACTCATTAGCAAGAAATGTGTAAGTAGTAAGTGTTGAAAAATATGTTATTCATCAGTGTGTAAACGTCTGCTTGTGAACCAATGACAATATTGACAATGTGTGTGCCTCGGAAAGCACGTTAAGCCGTTGGTCCTGGCTGTCATTCGTGGATCTTTGACAGTCGTTACGGGTCGTTAGAAGCCCGAAAGCCCGACAACCAGTCCAATAGTATACCAAGGGGTATTACCTAGTTACTGGGTTGTGGAGGTCAGATAGGCAGTCACTCCATGTAAAATACTGGTAGGTATTCAGTTGCATCTGGATACACTGGAAGCCGACCCCAACATAGTTGGGAAAAGGCTAGGCAGATTGATTGTTCAGTGTGCAAAATGAAGCTAGTGTGGATACGATGTTAATTTAAGTTACAAAGGGAATGTTTCTAATGTTGGAATTTCATAATTACTTGTACCAATAATTGCCTATAAAGTAATATCTATCTTGTCAATACTCGTATAAATGTGGAATTTATTTAAGTACCTACGGGAGGAATGATTGAGTAATTTATTGACGTTCGCACAAACATTCCGGAAAATTATTTAAATGATATTGCATCATCTAATTCCCAGGAAAGTAAATTACAGCTAACCTTTTTTGATTTTTGATTTCATATTTTTAAACTACACTTAAATATAAAAATTAATTTCTTTTCGCGGTAATTTTTATAGTTATGTATTTATTTTTTATTATTATTTTTTTACACCCTGCTAAGTAAGTACGATGGTTTATAGTTTTAGTTAAGTTAGGACATACTGTAATTTTTTAATTATTTAAATAGTTTTTTAGTTAATTCAGTACAAGAAGTTTATCCAGTTTACATAATTTTTACTAAGTACCTATGTTGGTATTCGAATGTATTTTTTTTTAAATTACACTGTATAACCACTTGACTAGAGAAGACAAGTTCAACCTCATTCGACTAAGTTCTCTGCTGACCCCACAAACACAAATCTCGCTTATACAAAAACGTCCGAAGTATGCTCTTCAAAAGCAACGGATCTTGTATCAAGCAGTGTCACTTATCATAACCCTACACCATCAGTTTGCGGCATTTTGTAAATAAACACTACGAGAATGTGTGGGAAAATATGTGAGGATATTGCCTGGAGGTCGGTCGGTAAGATTAAAGTCGTGAACACACAGTTGTCTGTTCACGACTTTAATCTTTTAAAGGGTAGGTAGGTGTAGGTTAAAACAGTGGATAGAGTCTTTTGGCCACTTCCCGGAAAGCGGTGACTTTCCGGGTAAAGTTAAGAACATTTGCTTGAAATTATTTGCCAATTAAGTTAACTGTAAAGCTTCGTTTATACGGTGCAAGTTTCTGGAACGTTCAAGAGCAAAGCACGTAAAATTTTTTTGCCATTCAAGAATTGCATGCAAGTGTTTACACGCGTGCGATTTCATAAAATGGCATGCAAAATAATTGAATGCAAGTTTTGCCATTCAGTAAAATCGCGTGTGACTTAATAGTACGTACCTATTGTTTATACGGTACCAGTTAATTGCCCTTCAATTTTATGGTATGCCACAGGCAATAAATAAAATTTTACCATGTGAAAGGAGCTTTACTCTGATGTGAGAGAAGAGGCAAACCATCATCCACCATTAAATATATTATTTTGATATTTAACATAACGTCGCACCTTTTTCCCGAAAGGATGGTTATAAGTTTATAACGCAAGATAAGTCCGATATTATTGCATTCTAAGAGGTGACGCATGACGCCGATGCAGCATTTCAATTTCAATATATCTATTGTCGTAACTGAACCTAAATTTCAGCAGTTATACGAGCCTGCCACTGAATTCCACGTATTTAGCTGCTTCTGAGAAGTTTGCCCGATCTGGGAACGAACCCAGTAGCGCACTCTCAGCATTTGTACTTGCCATTACTAAACCTACAACGTAGTAAATTAACTAGTTCGAAATAAATAAACGTCTGGTCGACACTTCCCGTGACCCAAGGGCTGGCTTTTACCTTGGCCAGAGGCTAAGCATTGCCATACAACCTGGCAATGCCGCCAGTCTCTTGGGTACTTTACCAGTCGACAGCGATGTGGATGAATTTTCGACGTCATGTTTTAGTTTGTGAATAGTTTTAGATAGGATATAATTTTGTTATTTTTAGGTTATGTTTATATTACATTTAAATAAGAATTTTGTTCGAAATAATATAATATGCTAGAAATCTCTTGACTTGGCTGGCAAACGAAGTTGTTGACATGTCAGATGTGAACTTGACCATCTCAGAGACTCTCGTTAGGCCAAGGGCCAAGGTCTTTAGGTCAAGGGTCTGATTCAGAAGAAAGAAAAGAAAGAAAATACATTTATAATCTTTCCAATCGTTTATTTTACATTAGCGTCCATGAAGTATTGCATTTTTTCGTTTATAGTTTCCTTTCAATAAATAAGGAACTTCATAGGCTCTGTCAAAAATAAAATAAATGGTTGGAAAGGGTATAATTGCTGTAAAATATAACGCAAAGAGAAAACACAAAGAGAACAATAACAATTAAATTAAGCCATAACGTACCAAAAAAATTCTACATAATTATATATAGCCTAATAAATTTAATTATAACTTAAATTATAACTTAATCGAATACTTCGTTGAGAGCAAATTCAAATAAAGGGTAATGTACACCTAAGCACATAATAATTAGTAGATATTGAATTACAGTAATGAACACTTGTATATACATAAAATAATGAGGAAAAAAATTCATACCTATCAGCTGTTTTCCGAACTGTACGTTTAAATTGCTATAATTATAATTAAAAAAGCAAGTTTAAAAACTAAAACCCGACTACTGAAAAATCACGCTCTAAAAAGTACGAAACAAGAAAATATTTTCATCTTAAATTAGAAAAAGACAGACAAATTAAAAATCCGGAGTCACACGTCATGTTATAAATCGATCAGATTACGTGTGACTCCGGATTTTTAATTTGTGTCTTTGTCTAATTTCTGATGAAAATATTTTCTTGTTTCGTACTTTTTAGAGCGTGATTTTTCAGTAATCGGGTTTTAATTTTTAAACTTGCTTTTTATTTAAATTATTTTGGGGTTATAATTTCGTGATAAACTATTTGCAGAACAACATTACATTTTTATAGAAGAATATTTATTATATACGAGTATGTACTTTGGGTAGGTTTGCAGAGAAATTAAGCTTGGCCCACATCTGAGGCGTGATTTTAGAAATTATTCCCAATTATCGGGTACATGCAAGCAAAGCCGCAAGCAATAGACAACATTATATATATATTTTTGAAATGTGCTCATTAAGCCCTTTCATTTGATACCCAACACCGCATAATTAAAAAAAAATTTTTTTAGTTCATGACTTAATGTCCTCTAGAGGGTGCCGTATTCAATTTAATGTGACGTCACACAGCCTCTAACTAGCGAACGATCAAAACGCTTCTAACGATACCTCACTTGTCAAATTATGATAAGTTGTTTGGAAGTTATGAGGGAACAGATGAACATGCATACATACATATATACATACATACATACCGGTCAAAATCATATCCCTTCTTTTTGCTTTGCCCTAGTCGGGTAATTAAAACGAAACTCAAATAGTAGTAGTGCCTAAATGATAAAGAACAATATAGAAATAATATTTGTGAAATGACAGACACACGAAAACGAAACTCCACTACGAAATAACTCCACTGCCGTATCTCTAAGTTGACGTTATGCTAGGGCTTGCGCCTTCCTGAACTCTAGGTCTGTACTGGTAGAGTGTACTCTGCCGAAACAGGTCTGAGTGACCAAGAGATACATAAACCCGCAGGGCAGCATGTGGCGAGCTGTTGGTCAGTAGCGACCCCACGGACCCTATCTCCCGATAGAAGTCTTGTTTCTCACCTCCGGCTTGCCTTTATTGGCCGGCTAGATGAACACTGACAAGGAACAGAGCTGCCTGCACCTCTTTCTCGCCTTTATTGGCGGGCTTGAGTGGAGATTTGCAAGAGCAAACGTGCTCAGAGGAACGAAGTATTCCAGTAAGATGTTGGTAGGGATCTTGACCATTTTCCGGGCTCTGGGATTTTTCTGAGAGCCGTGGAATACCTCTCCACTTCACAAGCACCTCAGCACATGTTGCCCCTTGTCGCTACCTCACTATGTGCTAGCGGCAGTTTTCGGGGGCCCATTATTGAGTGTGAGTGCAAGTCAGCCTGCCATTTTATCCGTGTATATTATATAAATATAACATTGGTCAGGCGTACAAATAGTTCTTTCATTGTTCAAGGTAACCAGTGTACTATAGCCACCCAAACCCAATATGTTTTGTTTCCATGTTCTGCAATTGTCCTGTACCAACCAGGGTTGTCCTTGGGTGCACTTTCATAATGCATACAGGGTCAATTATCGGTTGGTGCCTCAATCCATTTGAAGTTATCTACGGGGCCTCTGCGAGTTGATTTCGGCCCCTCGTACAAAGGTCGGTACACCTTGGTCCCTTCACGTCCCGAGATTTACATATCTCGGTACTGGACATTTTTTTTTGTGAAATTACTAGTCGAACTAATAGGTTGGGTAAAAAGTTTCTTCGCATTTTTTAAGAAAATTAAAAACATTTTTTAATATACATTATTTACATTTATCTAAAGTATGTAGGCACCATTTTGTTCGATAACTTTTTGCCATCTTGTAGGTAGGGACATGATCCCATTGCTATAGAAATTTTGGGACTTCTGATCAAAATACCGCGACAAGTGGTTTTGGCAGTCCTCTCATGATGTTAACCTGACACTGCCTAAAGAGTTCTGAAGAGACCGAAGCAGGTGGAAATCTGAAGGTGCAAGGTCAGAACTATACGGCGGATCCATTAACACCTCCCAGCCAAACTCTCTTAATTTTTGCTGAGTGGCTAAAGATGTGTGAGGTTTAGCGTTATCATGATGAAAAACCACACCCTTCTGTTGATTAATTCCGGCCGCTTTCTCTCAACTTCTTGCTTTAATCTCATCAGTTGTTCGCAGTAGAGTTCAGAATCGATGGTCCTGCCTGGTGGTAACAGCTCATAATGAATAATGCCCTTGCAATCCCACCACACACACAGCATCACCTTGTTGCGAGTTAACTCGGGTTTCGCCACAGTCTGTGAAGCCTGACCGGCCTTTGACCACGACCTTTTTCGCACGTTCTTGTCGTACGTGATCCACTTCTCATCACCAGTTATCAGCTTCTTCAAAAATGGTTCGGTTTCATTACGTCGTAATAAAGAATCACAAATGAGTACACGGTTCATTAGGTTTCTTTCAGTAAGCTCGTGAGGTACCCAAATATCGAGCTTTTTTGTGTACCCAGTTTTTTTCAAATGCGCCAAAACTGTTTTGTGGTCAATTCCCAGTTCTTCAGCTACGTCGTATCGGCATATCAGTAGATATGCCGATCTTGCTCCACTTTTTCAAAAATGACATCCATTTTATCCGTAATAGGGCGACCAGAGCGACGTGCATCTTTGACATCTAAATTTCCGGATTGAAAATGCTTAAACCAAATTTTTGCTACTCTCACAGACACTGCACTGGGTCCATAAACATCGTAAATTTTTTTCGCGGCTTGCGTTGCAGTTTTACCTTTTGTGTAGTAAAATTTTAAAAATCGAATTTCTTCTTTAGATTCACTCATCTTGACAGTACGAAAAACAAATGAAAATCACACATTTTCCTAATTTGAATTTGGAATTATGTTCTTTAAAATTTAAACTTTCAATGATACCAAAACCAGCCAGATACAAATAGTATAGCCAAAGAGATTTTATTTTAAGTTCATACATACTATAATGCGAAAAGACTTTTTCCCCAACCTAAATAAAATTTGTATAAGATGTCCAAATCTTTGAACAAAATATGTTCAAAAGTGGGCCGGCAATCAGCATTAAAATATCCTTCTAATGTGCCAAAAGTGCAACAATAGATAATAATAATAAGTAATTATTCAAAAATAAAAATTGGTAAGATATAGTTTTAAATATTGGAAATAATGTAGGTTTTACAAAGTATGATGACTGTACTGGGAGGCGGCATCTTACAATTACTATTAGGACAATTGATTTCTTAACAATATTTAACATAAGTTTCAAGAATAGTGAAATAATAGGTCTTTACCTATGAAATTGCCGTTTTGTATGAAAAAATTTAAACGAATTTTTTTCATGCAGTTTTTATTTGTATTAATCGAAGTAATCACCCATGCAATCAATGTATCTTTGCCAACGCAGTGGCAGTTTATTGATGCCCTTCTTAAAGAAATCAGCTGGACGGGAGGCAACAAAGTCTTCAAAGGCATTTTGTACTGCCTCTCGGGTATTGAATTTTTTTCCCGCCAAGAAGTTATCCAAATTCTGGAAAAAGTAGTAGTTTGTAGGCGCAAGGTCTGGTGAGTAGGGCGGATGACGGAGAGCTTCCAACCCCAGTTCTTGAAACTTGGAGACCGTCTGTTGTGCAGTATGAAGTCGCGCGTTGTCATGCAGGAGCAGCGGAGACGAGCGATTGACCAATGCTGGTTGGAGATGTGCCAGCTTCTCCATCATTGTGTTCAGTTCTTCACAGTACACATCTGAAGTAATGCTCACCCCGTTTGGTAAGAAGCTGTGATGAATCACACCGGCGCTAGACCACCAAACATTGACCATCACTTTTCTAGGGGTAAGTTTTCGTTTAGGGCATTGTTTAGGTGCTGAACCAGGATCCAACCAACTTGCTGAGCGCTTGCGGTTATCAAACAGAATCCATTTTTCATCGCAGGTAACAATGTGGTTCAAAATTCCTTCATTTGTGTGTCTGTTGAGCAGTGCAAGGCACGTCTCGACGCGTACTTCGCGCTGGCGATCATTGAGTTCGTGGGGCACCCATTTGTCAAGCTTTTTTACCTTGCCAATTTGACGCAAATGGACCAATATTGTTTTGACGCTAACGTTGAAAGCTGCTGCTAATTCAGCCGTAGATTGTGTATCATCAGCTTCCACAATCGCCTTTAATTCGTCATTGTCGACCAAAGTCTTCGTACGACCGCGAGGTTCATTATTCAGGTTGAAATTTCCAGAACGGAAGCGAGCAAACCAATAACAAGTGGTGCGTTGGTTTGTAGTGTTAGCTCCGTAAACGTCGTTGATGTTGCGTGCCGCTTGTGCCGCGTTGCTGCCACGACGGTACTCATATTCCATAATTACTCGAATTTTTAACGTACCCATGATGACGAAAAAGATTGAAATGCGATGAAAATGTAACACTAATCAATAAACAAATGACTACTTTTGGAAAAAAAAATCCATGTTTTTAAAATAAAATTAATTTGAAATTAGAATTCTTAGCCTAACAAAAATTATTTTGATTTGAAATGGCCAGTACTGCAGAACGGCAATTTCATAGGTAAAGACCTAATAATAATGTGTCATAGCGTAAAGCTGAGCGTCCACTGGTCCGTGCCATTATCCGTTGCGTGCCGTGCGTGCGTTGCGGCCGGCAACGCACGCACGGCACGCAACGGATAATGTTAGTTCGTATGAAGAAATGAAAATGCGGGCGGTATCGGTAGTAGACGCAGTGCTATATGAATTCATACAAAGCAAACCGATATCCGTTGCGTGCCGTGCGTGCGGACCAGTGGACGCTCACTTTTAAGCTGCAGTTTCCTATAAGAGCGGTGGCCGCCACATAACGTCCGCAGTGACAGTGACGGCAGTCATGAAAATGATGGCTCCGAGGTGTGACTTTACGATATCAAAAAATGCTCTCTAAGAACACACCAACTCACTTCCATAAATAACATATCAGTGTCGTCTGCAGACGCTATGTGGCGGCCACCGCTCTCCTAGGAAACCGTAGTATAACAATATTGATGATCATCATCAGCCTTCCTCATTTTCAAGTGCAAGGTCAACCTCAACAACGGAACAAGCCTGTAAATGACGTCATAACTAAAACTAAACTAAATAATCCGACAATTAAAACTAAATGTACAAGAGATCATCTATTGTGATGTCCTGAACGTGACGTCATTTACACTTATATGCACACATGTGCACCATATTGTGCTTTTGTCAGACGATGCAACGAGTGCCGCTCTCATAGTGTCCCCGACCTTGTCTGTATTGACAATACAATTGGATAAACTATTGATTTTTACTGAAATATGTTGCTAACGATTAGTCATACTTGTGCAAACAACAGTACTCGTAGGTAATACCTAGTAGTGTTATAAGTAGGTTCGGTTAAAGACATTTATTTCTCAGAGAACAAAATGTGTTCTGTTATTTAATAACAGTTCACTTACAGAGAAACTCAAGAGGGGAAGGGCCCGCGAGGAATTTTGGATTTTTTCCAAAATAGTTATGAAAATTACGGAAAAATAAATCAACAAAGTAATGTAGATTATTCCAATCGTTACGCTTCGTTGCAGCTGTTAACTGTAAAGTATTAGTAAACACACTAAACACCAATTTGTCTGCACTGTAGTTGGTTCGTGTTTTTGAAATTACTAAAATACTTTAACATTTATTACCCGACTACGGCGAAGAAAAAAGGAGGGTTATGATTTTGACCGGTATGTATGTATGTTCATCTGTTCCCTCATAAATTCTAAACTGCTTATCATAATTTGACAAATGAGGTTTGACAAATTGTATATGACGCCCTATATAGGACTTATGTAATGAATTTAAAAAAAAAAACCTATGATGCCGTGTTGGGTATCAAATGAAACAGCTTAATTAGCACATTTCAAAAATATATATTTTGTTAGCTAAAAAAAGAAAAAAAAATTAAGCGGGTCTGCAAATACTTTATCACGAAATAATATTCCCAAAATAATTTAAAAAAAGTAAGTTTAAAAACTAATACCCGACTACTAAAAAATCACGTTCTAAAAAGTATGCGGACTTTTATTAACTGCGGATTTTTAACCCCTCAAAGGCTTTCTGTCTGCCTTTTTCAAATTTCATATGATAATCTTTTCTTGTTTCATACTTTTTTGAGCATGATTTTTCAGTAGTCGGGTATTCGTTCTTGAACTTACTTTTTTTATTTATTTATGTACACATAAAACACTTAACAGAGAAAAACATATATATATAGAAGAGTACAAAGGTACTGTTATTTCATCAGAAATTACAAAAAATACATAACATAATAGTACAATAACACAACAATATTATTACAATTTTCATTGCAAATAGCATTAGTCTCTAAAAAAACCGGCCAAGTGCGTGTCGGACCACGCACAATGAAGGGCTCCGTAGTTGAAAAGAATTTATCCCAAAAAAAAAATTTGTATGTCTTAAAACTACAAATTAACAATTTTTGGACTTTTTGCTTTACTTGTGCGGGGAGACCTTGCTTCTTGCCAAATTTCATTATTCAACGGTCAACGGGAAGTACCCTATAGGTTTTGATTTACTTGCGACAGTTGCGAGTATCAAAATGGCCGTATTTTTTTATTGCGTTGACTTAGAAGCTTGATTTTTTTAGAACTCTAGGGGACCATAGACTTACTATTCGATATTAATTTCAACTTGATATCTCCACGCGTCGCTGAGAAAAAGAGTCATGGCAGACTGGTAGAGTTGTTTTTTTTTATATGATAGAATTACAAATTAACAATTTTTGAACTTTTTCCTTTATTTATGCTGTAAGAACTTGCTTCTTGCCAAATTTCAAGATTCTAGGACAACGGAAAGTACCCTATAGGTTTTGATTTA
Organism: Cosmia pyralina; assembly: GCA_946251885.1. Taxonomy (NCBI): domain Eukaryota; kingdom Metazoa; phylum Arthropoda; class Insecta; order Lepidoptera; family Noctuidae; genus Cosmia; species Cosmia pyralina. The sequence goes on from OX276351.1 coordinate 25,881,215, forward strand.
CTTGCGAGGACTTGATACCTCCACTCGCTCCTGGACAACCAAGTGATCCTATAAGGGTTCCGTTTTTTCCTTTTTAGGTTCGGAACCCTAAAAAATAATTCAATCTGGTTCCGGGTCTCAAAGAGGTCTATTTTAAACACTTTTTTCCAAATGTCAACTGGTCAGTCGCTATCTGAAGATAAGCAACGTTGGCATTCCATCTGTCAAAAATAAATCGAGGTTAACAAATCGTCAGCTAAGCGTAGTAGCTGTACTGATTATGCCACAAAGCGCATACTAGATAACTTTAGAATATGCAAATATTCCCTTTCACTTTACAGGTCAGGTCTGCATAACACCTCCAAGATCAGTCAATCACTTTCACTTCTGGATACCCACGCTGAAAATATTGACACATTAACGTCCACTGAACAATTGTAATGACGGCTCTCTATCAAACAATCGTACAGAATAAGTAACGTAAACCAAATCAACTCATGCATGATGGCTGTCTGTTGCTATGGACATATCATCATCATCTACTGCCTAGCCTTTTCCCAACTATGTATGTTGGGGTCGGCTTCTAGTCTAACCGGATGCAGCTGAATGCATGGAGTGACTGTCTATCTGACCTCCACAACCTAGTTACTATAAAGTTCACCCACATTTCATCAGTTATATTGTCATAGTCCCATACATATTGTACCACTAAGGGCATACTGCTATCAACTAGGGCAAAATCACTCCGAGACGCTATTGAGAAATTCCATTTGCAAAAAATCCAACAATACTTAGCTAGGGTATAAATCTAGACCATGTGCTGCTACTACAAAATTTCATATAGAAAAAAAAAAATTAAAGTCAACTTATTTTTGCATAAAATAATCATCAAAATCCGCTTACAAATGCCGGAGGTAAAGTACATTTATGTATATAACTTCGTACATAACAATAATTACTTAATGTATTATATACTTAAACCTTTCTGAAAGTATGTAAATCACGTTAGTGAAAAAATCATCAAAATTGGTTCATTAGTTTTTGAGAAAATCGCGGGTATCCACATACGGGTTGAATACAGAACATCTTTTTTGAAGTCGGTTAAAAGCTCAATAAAACTATGCCTGACCTGGGGATTGAGCCCAAAACACCATGCTCAGTAGTCACACTTTGACCACTAGACCGTACAGTCCAAGCAATGCTAGGAAAACGAGCAGTTGCTAGGGAGACAATAACATGTACTCATTAACAGATATAGTTAAAATACTACAGCACCCTCTTTGTTATTATGATGGCAACAACATCACGTCATTCCTGATACTCGTACTATGATACACCGTGACGCTCTCATTGTGCCACAGTCCTTGTGTTTGATTGAATGCAACACAAACGTTGATAAGAGACAATTTATTTATGGCTTATCGCATTCCACTGCTGGGATTATGTTACGAGTTTTTAATTGATATAACATCCGGGATTATTGTATTACCTATTTATATACCAAGACCACCCATTATATACCCACATACATACATTATATATTTTTAGACCGCCCATTGTGTCACTCTATGTAAAATTTCAACATTGTAACCTGTAATTTAAATGGTGTGCATAATAAAGAGTATTCTATTCTATTCTATTCTATTCTATCTACCATCTCGGTATCAGTACTAATATATCAGATATTATTATCATCTTACTGCATCCTGATCAGATCACTTATCACTCGTACACTGGTAAACAATGTCTCAAATGCTTTCTTGTCTTGACTGCCTCGTTATCAGTGGTCACTAGCGCTACAGCTGAGTGTGAGGTCCCGGGTTCGATTTCCAGGTCGGCCAGGCAAAGTTATTGGGTTTTTAAGGTTCCGTACCTCAAAAGGAAAAAACGGAACTCTTATACGATCAGTCCGTTTTCAGTCTGTCAGTCTGTCAAGACCCTTTTTCTCAGGAATGCGTGAGGGTATCAAGCTGAAATTAATATCCCACACGTAATTCTATGGTCCCTTGGAGCTCTAAAAAAATCAAACTTCTAAGTTAATTAACACAGTAAAAAAATGCGGGCGTTTCTGAGACACATTTTGATTCTCGCAAGAAAATCAAAATCTTGGTACTTCCCGTTGACCTAGAAACATGAAATTTGGTAAGAAGCGAGGTCTCACAGCACATGTAAAGGAAAAAGTCCAAAATTCGTTAATTTGTAATTTTATCACTTAAAAAAAAATTGGATTACAAACTTTAATTTTTATTTGGAGAATAGACCGTGCTTAGGTATATGTATTAATGTAAGGGGAGAACATGTTTTTTAAAATGTTAAGTTTTTTTTTTGGGATAAATTCTTTTCAACTACGGAACCTTTCATTGTGCGTGGTCAGACACGCTCTTTGTCGTTTTTTTTTTTCATTAGGAATTTGCTCATTAGCAGCCCGGAGTCGGGATTTGTGCACGGTTCATGTTAATAGACTTGCAACCTATTAGGTACTTGAACACAACTTCTGAAATATGGGTGTACTTTATGTATCACGTCTGCCTAACTCTTCGAGGAATAAGGACATTATGTTATGTGAGAATTTCTTCAATCACCACTCTTGGTATATGGTTTAGTGATTACTGTTTCGTCATATTAGCAGATATTATAAGGATTCTGCTGCTTATACTTATTTCGTTTGTAGTACGAATCGTATCGTCACCGTATCGCCTTTCACCATCGCGGTTCATGAGCTTGTCCCGAGGCGAGGCGATTACGTTACGATTCCGATTGTGTGCCTTGCAGTAGACAGTTTCATACGAAGAATATTGCACGGCTCGAGTTGATACGGTGACGATCACTTTCCGAGTTGACATGATGTGCCATGATGACCTTTAGGTTGACTTCTATTACATACTTTAAGTTAGAACATTTCTTCCACTTCTACTTCCTCTCCTCCTCCCTTTCTCCTCGTCTTCCTTCCATTCTTCTCTTCTTTTTCTTCTTTTCTTTCTTTCTTCTTCTTTTTCTTTCTTCTTTTCGTGGTTTGTTCTTTTGTATATCTGCTCTTGTGTTCCTATCATGAATCTTGCGTGTGTAATAAATATTATTCTAATTTTTTTATTCTTATTCTAAATATTTGGCATAAAATATTTTCTTTTGCATCAATGAATCTTTGTATTAATCATTGTTTATTTGTTGTCATGGTAATGACACCACATCACATCACGACACGGCGTAATGCTCCCATTGTGTCTCGAACCTTGTGTCTGTTTACACACAATCGCAACAACCCACACTGGGACATTCAGATTTATGTTTATGCCAATGTCTTCAAGATTTCAATGCTAATATCTTGATGTTGTTCAATGAGCTGAACTTTTGAAGGTCTTCTCAGTAGCCTGAGGGACTGATTCTTTTAATAGAATATTTCAGTGTCTGAAAACTAAAAAGTGAGTTCCAGCAGCACGCTTGGAAGTCAGAATACAGATTTATTGGGGTCGGTACAGCATGTTTTCGCCTTCCATAAGGCATCTTATTATTCACACCCTTTCTAGCCATATCAACTATCACATAATTCAATCATCATTTCGTTTATTTGATCTTCTCACTCATAAAGGTACCCCGCATTCCTCACGACATATTCCTCACTCTCTTCATTTATTTGCATAATTAATCATGGCAGCTTTTAATGTACTGCTGGAATACTGGCCTCCTCTCGGTGGGAGGAAGTGATCCACCACGCGGGCCCAGTGCGAGTTGTTAGATGTCTTCGAATTTTTGGTTCTAGGACATGCCGGTTTCCTCACGATGTTTTCCTTCACCGTGTTGAGAGCAGGTGATGAAATAATGTATACAAAGTAAAGCGCTTTTCTGGATACAAACCTACAACCTACAACTAGTAAGTCGCGGGCATTACCACTGGGCCACCACTGCTCATTTATTTATTGAAATATTATTCTGCTAAGGATATGCCTTTTTGATAAGTGACTGCATCGTGGATCGCAAGCGCTACTACTGAACATGAGGTCCTTTCGATTCCCGGGTCGAGCAATGTATAATGGGTAATTTCCATCTGGAATATCTTAGCAGCAGCCCGGAGTCTGGATTTGTGTCCGGTTGATGGCGACAGGCGCGCCCCCATGGGACTTTAAACATAACTGGCGAAATGAGGGTGTACTATAGGTGCACTTCTGCCTAACACTTTGAGGACAAGCGTGATGTTTTGTTATGCTATTATCTCGTACAGTCAAGGGCTACATGTTATTTGAATTAGTCAGTGATGGGCGTACATATTATCACCGCATTATAGGCGAAGAGCCCTTGACTGAAAGAATTAATTACGGTAACACCTCATATGTTCTTAATTACTTAACAATAAGTATTTATGCATAACAATGTCATGCACAATACTCATTGTTAAGTATGTACTTAATTAAGAATATGAAGTGTTTTCGTAATTTAACATTACTTCAAGGTTCGGAAGGGATGACTGGATTAAGTATGATATCATTTCTTGAAATACATTTTCCTAGAATGATAAGGTTTCATGCATGAGACATACTTACAAACAAATTTGCAACTCTATTCTAAATGGATAGATAGATTGTAACAATTGCCCGACCCGGGGAACGAACCCAAGTCTCCTAGGCTAGGCTTTGCGGTAGCAGTTGTCTTTGCGAACCTTAAATGACAAGATAACTAGGCTGTGATGGCTTTTTTTTAAATTTTCCAAGATGTCATTGTTATTCTTATTTTGAATGTAAAAAATAGCAGCCTAGTGCTGTCCCACTGCTGGGCAAAGGCCTCTTCTCATACAAAGAAGGCACGAGCATTGATCATCACGCTTCGATTTCAGCCTTATATTATTACTAGCTGCACCCCGCGGTTTTACTAGCATAGGTCTCAATTCCGTGAGAATATCGGGATAGAAGTATTCTATGTTAGGACATAGTCACCCAGGTCATGGTCTTAGCGTGATAAATTTCATCCGTTTTAGCGTGAAAGCGTAATAAACAAACAAACAAACTCACTTTCGCATTATCACACTATCATCACACTAATATTATAAAGGCGAAAGTTTGTGAGTGTGTGTGTGTGTGTGTGTATGTTTGTTACTTCTTCACGCTCAAACGGCTGGACCGATTTGGATGAAATTCGGTATGTAGACAGCTTATAACCTGGATTAACACATAGGCTACTTTTTATCCCGGAAAAATGTAGTGCTCCCGTGGAATGAGCAAGGAATTCAAATATATTTGCTACTCTTTCAAACTCAAACGCCTCGACCGATTTTGACGAAATTTGGTGTGGAAGTAGAAGACATCCTGAATACACATAGCACACATAGGCTACTTTACTTCCTGAAAAAATGTAGTGTTCCCGTGGGATGAGCAATTTTTTTGTGAATACTTTTCTCACCGATTAAATAATACACGTTCTAGTGTATCTCATAAACCGCGGGTAACACCGCGGGGCGCAGCTAGTAGTTAAGATAAGTCCAGCACCCTAATTGCGTAACACACTATCAATCGGAATCAGTTTCATTTTGACAGTTCAACAACATTCAATGCGTTATTTGCGATATCGAGCAGACAAATTTTTCGAACATGTGAAGCAATGGATTCGCAATTTGCTTCAAAATTATTCGAATTCCGATTGATAGTGTCTTACGAAATAAGGGTGCAGGTTTTCTCATGATGTTTACCTTCACCGATGTCAGTGATCTACATGATAAACTGCAAAACATTTTTTTATATCTCCTAAAATTCTACCTACCCCAAAATTTTAAAGCAGCTTGATACAAAAACAAAAGACTACGGTCTACTACTATAACAGTACGAGTACATAACTTCAAGGTCGTCATTTATCTTCAGTGTGTACAAGATAAGAGACCCCACTGAAAACGGTTCAGGAATTTCTGGTATTTAGGTCATGGTTGCCTAGCTAGATCAGTATGACGGGATGCAGGTGGGAATTAAACGGGATATAATGCAGCTATAAAATTAGATAAGATTTTGTTGAGGTAGGTTGAGTTTCAGAATTTTTCAGTGCTCAACTATTGGGTATTAGTTGTCAGAATCATTCAGATAGCTACCTTAATTATTATTTTTACATCTTGACAAAAATGTTTATGTCAAAAAACTACAAATTAACAATTTTCGGACTTTTTCCTTTAAATGTGCTGGGACACCTTGCTTCTTGCCTTTTATTATTCTAGGTCAACGGGAAGTACCCTATAGGTTTCGATTTACTTGCGACAGTTGCAAGTATCAAAATGTGTCGCAAAATGGCCGTATTTTTTTATTGCGTTGACTTAGAAGCTTAATTTTTTTAGAATTCTAAGGGGACTTACGTATTTGATATTAATTTCAACTTGATATGTCCACACGTCCTTGAGAAAAAGGGTCTTGACAGACTGACAGACTTGAATTTTTTTTCATATGATAGAATTACAAATTTCGGACTTTTTCCTTTATTTGTGCTGTGAGAGCTTGCTTCTTGTTAAATTTCATGATTCTAGGACAACGGGAAGTACCCTATAGGTTTTGATTTACTTGCGCGTATCAAAATATGTCGCATAAGTGGCTGTATGACTTAGAAGCTCGAGTTTTTTAGGACTCCAAGAGACCATAGATTTACATATTTGATATTAATTTCAACTTGATACCTCGTAATTCGACGTATTCCTTGCAGGACGTCATAGTAGGGTTAAAAAAATTGAGCCACCAAATGTTCTACCGAAATTCAGTATTTTTTTGTAATTTTTGTCTAATACAAATATGTAATATACATTACGAAAAATAAAATGTTTAATTAGTGATCTTTGCCAAAGTTTTAAGCATTTTTCAACTTTTAATTTTTAACAAAGATCTGCTACGGCATCAGCTATGACAATAACTTAAATTCCAATACAGTCGCGCCGTAAATCATTTTTGAATTGTATTTTTCATAAAAAAAAACTGAAATGTAACTAACTCAAAAACTATTGAATTTCGGTTGAACATTTGGTTGCTTAATTTGTTGCATTTTAACCCTTCTTTGACATCCTGCACGGAATACGTCGAATTAGAAGTAACCCTGTATATGTATAGTATTCAATTAAAATAATTCAATCAAATTCAATGCCTATCCTTCAGTAGCCTGAAACAACAAACGCGCGTAACACGCCACAATAGTACGGTTTACACAATAGATAAAGAATGTAAGTTTATGTACAATATTACTTAACAAATCCTTGGCGATGAACAAACAAACAGAGCACACAGATCGCTGTAGATAGTACGCACGCTGTAATGCTACACCTGTTTATGTGAACGATTTAAAATAATATACAAATCAATGATTTTTGGAAAATTGTGAAGGATCATCATTCTCCTATCCCATTTTGTTTGGGGTCAGCGCAACATGTTTTTAGGGTTCCGTGCGACTCAGTCTGTCTGTCTATCCGTCTGTCACAACTAATAATGATTTCAACGAAATCTCCAAAACGGCTGGTTGACACTTCCCGTGACCCAAGGGCTGGCTTTTACCTTGGCCAGCGGCTTAGTATTGCCATACAACGTGGCAATGCCGCCAGTCTCTTGGGTACTTTACCAGTCGACAGCGATGCGGAGGAATTTTTCGACGCCATATTTTAGTTTTTTAATAGTTTTAGTTATGTTAGTATATAATTTTGTTAGTTTTAGGTTATGTTTACAGTTAAATTTTACTAATAATGCTATTAACTTGAAATTTGGAACAGTTATAGATGACGTTTGCCCAACTATTTTGCAAATAAGAAAGAAATTTTTTTTTTTTTGCAACAGGGACTGAAAAATTTAAAGTGGGGCTACCTACTAAGATATGTGGGGTATCATATGAAAGAGCGCTGTTTGCACATTCTCAAACATTTTTTTTATTTTTTTTAGACCGCATAGTTTTCGACTTTTGATGAAAAATGTAAAAGAAAATACCATTCGCCCCCTTAACTCCAAACTTTGCATAGAGAAAAATCTGAAATTATTCTATGCGATAGAAGTTTATGTAAAGATTACAGGAAAAATTAAAAAATGTCACTAAATAGCACACTTTTTCCGGAAATCGAAACAAAACCCTCGGTGCGCGAGTCCGACTTTCTTCCATACTTCTCGTCATCTCGGTAGTCGCTCCCTTTCTAGCCATATCATCTTTCACACAGTCCATCCATCGTTTCTTTGGTCTTCCCCTACTCGTATAGACATCATCAAAATTCAAGATTTGTTGAGTTGAGGTATTCCCTATTTTAAAAGTTTTTTACGGGATTTAAAAACTTTGTCTATCTCCTAAACCACTTTTCTTGTCTGATTAGATATAATACCATGCCACCAATACCATGGTTTTTTTTTTAATCTTTATTTATTTATAGGCTTTTTACCTTACAAAGGTACGTCAGCCTCATCATATCCTAATCTAACTAATTATTACCCGTAATTATAATATTATAAGTACAAATATATTATTGCGTTAGCGAAGGAGATAGTGATGCAGCAACCATTTCGTAAATCAGTTTCGCTTCTTCCGAATTAGAAAGAAAGAAAGAAAGAAAAATATTTTATTTGGGACAAGCACAGGAAATACAGTTAAAAAGGAGCATATAAAAGTAACAAAATAAACATTAAAAAACAAAAAAAAAAAAAAAAAAGAAATCAGACTAAAAAAAAAGAGACCTGTGCGAGGCCAAAAAGGCCAAAAAAGGGCAAAAGGGGAATTAGGTGTAGATAATATTCTAATGAAAGCTCCAACATCATACATATTAACTTTTAACTCCCGCATCACTATCTCCCTCTCTCTCTTGTTCTTTTCACATTCCACCAGTAAATGTTGGACATCTTCGACTTTATTACACACTTGGCAATTAGGGGAATCGTATTTTTTAATAATAAACCAATAAAACCTAAATAAATAATTAATAATAGCATGTGATTCGCCGAGATTCATTGCGATAGGACTTTTCAGGTTCATCGCTATAGGTATTCAGAATTAGAAATATAATTACATACATAAACACACGCCTTCTTCCCTGGGGGTAGGCAGAAACTACAGAACACCACCTGCTACGATACTTACATACTCCTTTGGCCTCATTTACGTTCATACATCTGCTCATACACGCACGCCAGTTGCAAGTACTATACACACCTGACCTTTCTGAAAAACATCAACAATAAATTCACTATAACGTCACTGTCGTCTTCCTAAGGCGTCCCCTCTCGCGCCGTTTCCACTCACATCTGCCTTGTAAACACTTGTTGTTAGTCGCCTTTCATTCATCCTCTCAACCAAACCATCTAAGCATACTCTTTTCAATGTTTGTCACTAAATCTAATAAATAATTTACTAAACTAAATCTACATACCTACAACGTGTCGTTTTGCATCCTCGTCAAACAGGGTGTCATCAAACCGAATAACTTTCTCCGTGGGACCAACATCGTATTCGCTAAAAAATTTTCAACTGTCCCATAGAAAACTTCAATACCTACTCGACGCAAATGTAAGGGACGGCTGATTATTTTTCGCGATTACGATGTTGGTGCCATGGAGAAAGTTGTTCGGTTGTTGTTGGGCTATACCACACCCTTAAATTTGAAAAGGATGCAAAACAACACGTTGTATAATTATCTATTTAAAATAATAAATAATAATATTTTGCACGCCGGTTCTTTTTTTTCCTAGCCTATATTGTTCCGCTGCTAGGCAAAGGCTTCCAAGTCCTTCCAGGAACTCTTTTCCTGCGCCACATCAAACCAACTACATAAAAATACAAATCTTAAGTATTCTTCTAGAGAAAAGTGCAGCCTTCAATTCTTAATCACGTCGAAGCAGTCACAATAATGATTTGCATAACGATACATTTTACAGGTTGAGTCATTCTTCAAACGCGGTATGATAAGAATTTCAGTACATTGTAGATACAGTGCATTCTTATAACGTAGACATGGCTATAAAAATAACTCCGTTATCATTTCGCTTTAATAATGGAAATTAAAATAACTATAGCAACTTAGTACAAAGAGAGTCGCAGAATTAGAGGTGAATTTAGTGCCTAGATTCATTATGCCAGATTGTTTTAATGGTCTCTCTTTATCAATGTGCTTGTGTTCCTCATTAATCTCCTCCGACTAAGCTAAATAATATAAGATTTTGCTTAGAGTAAGCGCCACACCGCTTATTTCCGATCTGCACCTACTAACCTTTGGGATATTGCCGCTTAAAATGTGGTAAAAGTACACGAGTCCCATTGGAATTTATTTAGTATGAACTATAAAAAAGACAAAACGAAATTTTTAGAATTGGATCATTAGTTCCAGAGATTACCCCCTACATACAAACTTACAAATTTTACCTCTTCATAATATTAGTATAGATATAGATAAACGTTCCCTCACTGCTGAAACACGACGCTTCCGTTGTTCTATCAGCACTAAAAGCAATTTGCTAGATAACGCATTTACTCCTTAATAGTATTAGATTTGATCACCCTCTTCTCTTGAAATGGGTAATCAAAGTTTCAAGTGTTATTACTAAAAGTCTAAGAGCCAGTATGGATGCTTCAATATTGATACTGGCGCATTTCCAAGCTGTAGTGCTGGGTCAAAGATCATTATAGCTTAGAAGCAGATGACGTCATTATTATGCATTATTTCATAACTAGCCGTTGAAATTATCCCATAGAAACTTACGAGTACTACCGGGATAAAAAGTACCTATCCTATGTGTTAATCCAAGTTATAAACTATCTGTGTGCCAAATTTCATCCAAATCCCTTTAGCCGTTTTTGCGTGATTGTGTAACAAACATACAAACATCTTCACAAACTGTCACATTTATATGATTATGTTATTATAATATGATTCTTTCATAATTCAGGAGAATTTAATTACATAAATTCTGCCTTATCGAATCTGTGTATGTGCGGTTAGGGTATAATAATTCTATTGAACTCGCGATTGCAGAAAAGAATGCTTACTTGGGGAATGAAACTTGAAATTGTCGTTATGCCATAACATGCAAACATGCATGCATAGCATATTAATTTAATTTTGATGATTGTCCGTAAATGTTACTTATGTTTAGGACTCAAAACAAAAAGCCAAGACATAGCGCTGCAAACAATACAGTGAAGCATGCGCAAAACTACACACATTTACACCAAACTACAACTAAACTACACCTCACTAATGCCCGGTTTCTGATTTAGCTGTTGATTCAAAAAAAAATATCTATTTAGGCGAATTCCATCCTTAGGCTCGGTTTTTGAGGTCCTCAGGTAAACCCTCGATACTAATTCACATTCTTCTTTAACGAAGTGTTCAGAAACACGATATCGAACCAATAATCACAAAGCTCGTGGCTAAGTAATAACAGCCGCACGGGTCGATCCATCAGGTTAAGCTACGCTTGCCGGGGCTGGTCAGTGGATTGGTGACCATTCTTTACATACCGAGACTCCTCCGTGCCTCGGAAAGCACGTTAAGCCGTTGGTCCCGGCTGTTACTCGTCGATCTTTGACACTCGTTACGGGTCGTCAGAAACCAGAAAGTCTGACAACCAGTCTTATCAAGGGATACCGTATTACCCAGTTACTGGGTTGTGGAGGTCAGATAGGCAGTCGCTCCATGTAAAATACTGGTATTCAGCTGCATCCGGTTAGACTGGAAGCCGACCCCAACATAGTTGGGAAAAGACTAGGCGGATTGAGTACCCTACACCTATAAATTTCTTTAACTTAAATATCACTAACCGGAAAGGGCATTGAACTCACGACCTTTCGATCACCTGCAGCCATTACGGTTAAATTAAACCATAGCTTGCTGAAAATAAATTAACTTCTCAAATAAATTATCCAGCTAGGCAGTTTAGAAAATTGGCATGAAAAACTGAATGAATGACGTCTTCACATTAAATTGAACTGTAAATACTAGTGTTTTATGGTTTCCTTTGTGACATCATGATAATAATTTCGCCATAAGACTTTTATGGCGACCTTAGTTTTGCTCTGCGAGGCCAGGTTAGCCTAGCTGTCCACTAGTGGGAAGAATCTAGATAAAATCCACTACTTAATAAGATTGTTTAATTATTAAATGCTCATTAAAGGTGTTAATAAATAAGGTTCAACAGAGTGAGCTTTTATACGCAAGCGATTGATTCATTGTCGATTTGACAACTGCATGCTTTTTGCTCGGACTTCGGATCGTGGAGCTTCGTATATAATAGTCTGATATTATAAAAGTTGACAAATATATGTTTTTCCGTCATGTAGATCATTAAAAAATATTGGACACGTATTTTTTCTTTTTTTTACGTAATCAAAAGATTACGGCGATATATACTTTAGGTAGCTAACAGTATTGTGTATGTTTGTTTTGATGTCTGAACTGAGTGCAGTGCTGTGCTGTTTTTATGAGTTTGCTCTCGATTTCATTCTCAAATAAATTATATTATTAGGTACCTCTGCCTTGTCCCTACAAATGTACGAGATAAAGAAAAGTATACCATGCCTGTATGGTTTGTTTATGCCTTGTTTATGTACAGACCACAGCACATCAAGCTTAACATGACACACGCGACAATTACTCGCTCTCGCGTGAGTAATTTTAAGACAGCTCAACACTTTTCTCGTTTTCTGACAGCGCTTCCATACAATGTTCTGTCAAACTTGATGTTTTCTCGACAAACCCTAACATGATGACACCTAAGTTATCTCGAATTTTGACAATTCAACACGGGATAATCTCCGAGTCTTCTCTCGTTTAGTCGTCCTCGATTTTGACGACGAGACGAGTAGACAAAATTATGATACAAAAAAAAAAAAAACTAAAACGACATGGCAGTCGCATAATTACACGTAATAATAAAAATAATAATGAAAACTGGATGAGTATCACTTTCAGTAGGTAATAACGAGTCACTTTGCCAATTATGATGATTAACGAAATCTAGCAACATAATTACTAAAATCCTAAGGGTGGTGATTAACAAAATTTGTAACATAATCGGTTTTATACCTTCGTTTTGTCAAATTGTGATCTTCAGCCCATGTCATTTGTGGTGATTATCAAGTGAATGTAGTGTAGCAGTGGTGGCCCAGTGGTAACGCCCCCGGCTTACGAGTTGTAGGCCGTCGTAGGTTCGAATCCCGACAGGCGCTTTACTTTTAGAAGGAAAACATCGTGAGGAAACCGGCATGGTCCTAGAACCAAAAATTCGAAGACAATACATGTGACATCTACCAACCCGCACTGGGCCCACGTGGTGGATTACGGCCCACTCCCTCTCACCTAGTGGACGCCTACGCCTGTGTCCCAGCAGTGAGAACATTTTAATTTCGGCATGCCAAAGATACAAACATAAATATTAAAAGAGGTGCACGTAAAATCATTACAGTACATACTAATTCCATGCAAAAAACTAAAAAATCGAGTGAATGAAACGGAACCTCAAGCCGATGTTGCTATGATGTAGATGATTTATTTTTAATAACTGCTACATCGTTCTCTCGTCGCGAAGCAGAGAAGTGTCAAAGTGCCTTTTTCGAATTTACTCGAGCTTAACGGTCATGTTAGATATTAGAATAAAGTCAGAATCGACGACAAATTTCGACAAATCGTGATGTCTCGTCTTCTCGTGCTTGTCATATTAGCTCTGCAGGTATACCAAACTGTCAAATTTCTCCAAATGGTTTTAAGCCTTAAAATGTTGACGGTTAAGTACAAAATCGAATGAGAAAATTTGACAGTTTGTGGTAACTTGACCTGCTGCTTTGTGTACATAATAATATTATGATCAAGACTGCATAACTTGGAGTCGCGTCGTATGTGTTCGCTATCCTCAGCATTGAGGGTACGACGAAGACGGGTCGTTTTTTATCAGACGATATGGTTACTATAATAAAAAAATCCCTACCAAAATATGGTCCCACAGCTCAAGAGTAAGACGCTGGCAAGGCAACGCCTCGCCATATCCGAGATTCACCAAGTTCGAGAAGACATGCCGTTCACCAGGAGATATTGTCACTCTTGCTGAGGCTTCTTTATTGTATTCCAATTTACTTACAAATAAAAATTAGCAATGTTATAAACAACTTCATTCATTTCTGTGGCTTAAAAAAAAAATAATAATAAAAAAAATAAAATAAAATAAAAAAATATATAATAATAATAAATATTAATTTATTAGTCTTTGTGCTATATTGTTTTGTACAGTAATTTATGTTGAACTTGACAAAAACGAGATCAATGTTCCTCTGCATCAACAAACTGTGGATTAATGTTATACATATCTGGTTCAAAAGTCAACCATACCTAGATCAAATTAAACTCAGATCGATTCAGATTCCCTTAACCACACAAATAAAACTGCTTTTACTTAAAATTACATACTTAATACTAATCGTACGGAAGTAGGTAATATTAGTAAAGTAGTAGTAAAGTAGTTAGTAAAGTAGGAAATTGCCGATTGGTACTGAAAAATTGACATTCGTTTTTTTTTTTTTTTAATTTAACATATTTATTTATTTATGTATAGGCTCTTCAATAATGAGTACACTATTACTTTACAATTTGTACATCGCAAACTTAAGTCTAAGCGCCTCATTACTTAAAGAAAAATATTTTTACAAAAAAATACAACCGACTTCCAAAAACAACACTACAAAGTGAAAAATAAGTTTAATTTCGGAAGTCGGTGTCTAGTTAAATGTATTTTCGTTTTTTGCCACCGACTTCCGAAATTAAACTTATTTTTCACTTTGTAGTGTTGTTTTTGGAAGTCGGTTGCATTTTTTTGTAAAAAAGTTTTTATTTTTCACTTTTTAGTTGTGTACCTACCCCACACAAATTCTAATACCACTACCTTCAAAACAAACTAGAACATCATCCATATAAAAGTGAGGAAAAAATACGTATTATTGAAGCTAACTCAAAAACTACCGAAGCAAAGTTGATTAATTTTATATGGGACCAACTGTAATGTATACCCTCTCGAATAAAATAAAAAAAATCCAAGTCGGTCCAGTCATCTTCGAGTAATCGGGGAACATACATAAAAAAAATGGTTCCGACGAATTGACAACCTCCTCCTTTTTGAAGTCGGTTAAAAAGCACAGCATGCACTACATTATGCGCAGATAATAACACAAATCAATTAAATTATTGGAAACAAGAATTACATAATTTAGAAAAAAATATTTATAAATTATTAAGTATCAACTTAATAATTTATAATTTATTTTTTTCTAAATTATGTAATTGTTAATTTGTTTTTTTTTGTAATTGTAATTAATTTAATTTTATGTAATCTATTGATGATTACATTTAATTTTTGATAATTATTGTATAAAATTAGATTAATATTTGATTTTTGATTTTAGACTAGAGACATACATTAAATAGCAAGCGCGAATTTCTTTAGAGCAGGTACCGATGAGTGAAAGAGATCAATGTCCACTTCGTGCTCTTTGTATGCAGCATACATTCTAGACAGTGGACAGTATTGCAGTTGGTATGACACCTTGGCATGCAGAAAAGCCTCTCATTAGAACTTCTTGGCAGATTACGTGGCACATGGAATAATACCCTACTGAGCAAATCGGGACAGTTCAAAGAGCCTGTTACCAACTTCTTAAGGAAAACCAAATCTAGCATATTCCTGTACGATTTGAGCTTTTTGTCCACATTACTACACTGTTATAGGTGAGATGCCATAAGAACCGTTTTTGCAGCCGTTCGATGCGATTGATGTGGACCTTATACTACGGTGACCAGACCACACAGCAATACTCGAGATGGCTTCTTACTAGCGCGTTGTGCATAATTTTTTTAATGTTAGGCTTTTTGAAGGCTTTATTTAATCAAAATATTTACCATTATTATCTATACATTGCTGCCATCTAATAGGAAGGTCATATAAGCCTTTGCGATAGAACTCTCGTGATCTAGATTCGACAAACTGTGTGAAAGCACAGTTTGTAGGTACTGCCTCCTGATGTGCCCTAACAGGCGTTGCACAGAGGGGGTTCCGGACTGGTCTTTTGAGAGGTAACGGTGCCCCTTCCATGTGCAGATGATGACCACCGGGGTGGTTTTAGTGAGGTAAAAATCCCACACTCCCCGGTCTTTTCCCCAAAGCCCGCGGGCGCCTTTTGAAGGTTTCCCCCCGACAACAAAAAAAAAAACTGCCTCCTGAGAAGAAAACTTTTATCACGTAGAAAATTGTCCAAATCACGAAAAAATGGTAGCCCGTTGGAGCAAGGTCTGACGAATACGGAGGGTGACGAATGGTTTCTAAGTGCAGTTCCTGTAGAGCTAAAACGGTTTCTCGTGCTGTATGAGGTCTCGCGTTATCGGCACAGTAGACATCTGCCGTTATTGCTTGACCAGATCGGAGGAACCTGTAATGAATAACACCATGCTGAGACCACCAAACAGTTACCATTATCTTTCTATTGGTAAGCTTTGCTTTAGGACACTGTTGCGGCGTTTGAACTGGGGTCAGCCATAGCATTTTTCGCTTACGGTTATCGTAAAGAATCCACTTTTCATTACATGTCACAATTCAATACAATATTCCTTCATTTCTGTATCGATTCAACAAGGCAATAGAAGTTTCAACACGCGTTTGTTTTTGCAGATCAGTCAAATCATGAGGCACCCATTTCTCATATTTTTTTATTTTATTGATTTGACGCAAATGAGTCAATATTGTTGGTAAGGTAACGTTAAACTATGCCGCTAATTTCTGGGTAGTTTGGCTCGGATCGGCCTCCACCATCTCTTTCAAAACATTGTCTTCCACGTGGTTCGTTCTTCAAATCAAAGTTTCCATCACGAAAGCGTTTAAACCAAAATCGCACGGTGCGTTCATTAGCAGTCCCCTCTCCAAACGCAACATTGATATTGCGAGCTGTTTCTGCCGCGTTAGTTCCGCGTCGGAACTCGTATTCAAAAATAACTCGAATTTTCGAAGTATCCATCTTTCTTGTCTAAGCTGATTAAAAAAAACAACTGAAAGTCGATAATCGAATGTTGCACATTTTTTAAAAGAAGAACTTCATAGGTACCATGTGAAAAAAGTTTCACTCAAATATCTCAAACCATGAAGGTTCTATGTCAATTCGAAGTTCCTAATACAATAAACGGCAATTTCATACTTTAACCCCTATTATTATAAAGCTGAAGAGTTAGTATGTTTGAACGCGCTAATCTCTGGAACTACCAGTCGGATTTGAAAAATTATTTTTGTATTTCATAGCCCAATTCTTGAGAAATCTTATACGCTATTTAACATCACGCTAGGATCTTTAGGAGCCGAGAAAAACGAAAAAAGTCTGAAAGAACGCTAGGCAAAAACGAAGTAATGACGCGGGCAGGTGATGCGATGTGACGAGTGGGTCGGGGAACATGAAATTTCACGCGGTGAAGACGCGGGCAGAAGCTAGTAATAATAATAAACGGTAAGCCCGATGATAACCTTATCAGTGTAACCCTAAACCGGGTAACCCAAGAAGTTACAAGACTCATGAGTTCATGAGGCATGAGTCACGGGTGATAGATAACGTAAATTCTGTGTTACAATGTGTAGACCAGTCTATTATGGTTTTAGTTCGGCTATAAAAGAACAATTGTATGTTATTATAAATTGTTGTTTGTATAGATTGAGTTGATTCACTGTTGTGAATGAAGTGTAAATATTAGATAAAAAATTAGGGTCGCCGGGCGTTAATTTGTGGCAGTATTATTACTATGATTATTAAGAAACTCTTAGGGAAGCGCCATAATAAAAAACTTTTTTACAAAAAAATACAACCGACTTCCAAAAACAACACTACAAAGTGAAAAATAACTTTAATTTCGGAAGTCGGTGTCTAGTTAAATGTATTTTCGTTTTTTGCCACCGACTTCCGAAATTAATGTTATTTTTCACTTTGTAGTGTTGTTTTTGGAAGTCGGTTGTATTTTGTTGTAAAAAAGTTTTTATTTTTCACTTTTTAGTTGTGTACCTACCCCACACAAATTCTAATACCACTACCTGCAAAACAAAGTAGAAAATAATCATCATCCATATAAAAGTGGGGAAAAAATACGTATTATTGAAGCTAACTCAAAAACTACCAAAGCAAAGTTAATCAATTTTATATGGGATAAACTGTGATGTATACCCTCTCGAATAAAATAAAAAAAAATCCAAATCGGTCCAGCCATCTTCGAGTAATCGGGAACATACATAAAAAAAAAAAAAAAAAGTTTCCGACGAATTGAGAACCTCCTCCTTTTTGAAGTCGGTTAAAAATAGATCTTGTTGTACACAATGGTAACAAGATCTATTTTATTAAGGCGACGTAGCAATCTACGAGATATTAATATTTTATATCCCATATGAGCGGAAATGATGATGAGGAGCTTGAGGCTAAATAATAACAGCCGTACAGGTCGATCCATCAGGCTTGCCGGCGTTGGTCCGTGGATGGGTGACCATCTTTACTTATCGAGACTCCTCCGTGCCTCAGAAAGCACGTTAAGCCGTTGGTCCCGGCTGTCATTCGTGGATCTTTAACAGTCGTTACGGGTCGTCAGAAGCCCGAAAGTCGATCGATCGACTATTATAGTCCTTCCATAGTCGATCGATCGACTATTATAGTCCTTCCATACAATCTTTCAGTAACCGTTTTTCTAAACCTAGGATAAAATTGTTTTAGTTAGTTCTTCCATCACAGTTTATTTCAGACAGTTAGACTTACATTTTGACCTTGTGTACTAATGTTCGCATTTAATAATTTAATTACCTAACAACAATATTTAGATCATAACGTTGTAAAAGTAAAAATACTACTTACATCTTTCGAGGCTGGCAATCAAACGTTTTTTGCAACACTAGTTTCAATGTTGTATTTTTTTACTGAAAAATTAACAAGATAATTTTATAATGGTACGTAGTTTTTTTTTTAATAGAAACGTTGATTCACGCAAGTAACGTGCTGGAGGGTTTTATTAAATAAAAATAAATCTTGAATTGCTTCGTGCATTTACAGATTACTATCTGCTAATACACGAAGCAATTCAAGATTTATCTCTCGGATCTCTAAAGCACGATCAATCAGACCCGGAACATCGAAATCTGTAGCTTATTTTGCCTCTTTGCGAGAAAAATTAGCTAGCTCGAAAAATGCAGTTTTACAGGAAGCGATTTGTATACCTACTTTAAAAAAATTATGATAAGTAAATTAATGCGTTTTGACGATGATCTTTTAAAAATACGCAAAAAGATTCTAAAATCGAATATTCAATTATCGAATAAAAAAAAAGCACCTTTCCCGAAATGTCACGTTTTTCTCGCAAAGAGTTTAGTCCGTAGCGTAACTTACCAAGCCGATCAAACTCGAGCCGATCAGCTAAAAAGTAATTTTTGAGGCAGGATAATAATATCTGATTGACATGAATATAATATATTTGGTGTCTAGGCTGGATGAAAGTAAGAAATCACAGCCTTAGGTACCGTTTGATGGGTCATGGCCATCCGGCTAGTCCGGGGATACCGCACGGTCTCCTGTGAGGCGGCGTGCCTCCTTGCCGGATTACCGCCATGGGATCTGGAGGCAAAAGTCCTCGCGCACGTGTGGGAGTGGCGCGAGGAGGTGAAACGCCGGGGCGTAACTCCGCTGCCGCGAGAAATCACGGTACAGCGGACAGAGCTCCGGCGGGATCTCATGGCGACATGGAGAGTGCGATTGTCGCAACCCAGCGCTGGGCACGCCACAATTGCGGCGATAAGTCCCCTCTTTGAGGAGTGGTTGGAGAGGCGCCACGGCGTCCTCACCTTCCGCCTGACGCAGGTCCTCACCGGACACGGTTGTTTCGGGAGGTTCCTGTTTCGGATAAGGCGGGAGGAAACGCCCGGGTGTCACCATTGTGTGGATCGCCCGGAGGACACGGTGGAGCATACAGTGGAGGTCTGCCCGGCTTGGGCGGAGCACCGCCGTGTTCTCACGGAGGCGATCGGCGGCGGCGATCTCTCGCGTCCAAACCTGGTCCAGGCCATGGTGCGGAGCGAGAGTGCATGGGAAGCCGTCACCTCCTTCTGCGAAGCAGTAATGCTCGCGAAGGAGGAAGCGGAACGCGTGAGGGAGAGGCAACAGCCGCGCCCTCGCGCCCCTAGCCGCCGTAGGAGACGCCCTGGGCGGCGGGAATCGATTGCCGATTCCCGGCCACCGTAGGCGCGGGCTTGCGGAAGACGAGTAATGGGCAGCTCGCCGTCCGGTAAGGACCAGGCCCGGGTCGACGGCGCGTTGTGTTCCACGCGCGCCTCAAAGAGATGTCAGCAGTGACGGGGTCAATTGGGCCGATGCCGCCGGGGTCGCGGGTAGTTCGAAAGAGATACCGTGGCCCAGGCACGGGCAGCTGAAGGAACATGGGTGGGTTTTAGTCAGTAAAAGTCTGACACGCCCTCCCGCCTCTGCCCAGAGCGGGAGAAGTCATTTGATGATTTCCCATCCACAAAAAAAAAAAAAAAAAAAGGTACCGTTTGATGAAGCGTGTAAACAGCCTCATCATTTAGCGTTGTTTTAAGACTAAAATAGGAAGTTACTTAGTAGATTACTTATCAATATGGCGGACCTCGGACCTCAAGAACAAAAGTAAAATCCTAATGGTAAATCTTCGACAAAACAAACCGATACCTATCTTAAGGGATGAAATCTGCAGCAATTTAAGCCCACGTATCTTTACAATCCAGAGATCTCGCTCAAACCCAGGGAGATGAGCTAGATGTACATGCACGCGTGACTCTTCAATAGGATTAAAAGCATTTCCTTTTCAATTACGTCTACCAAAAATGTCTGTCTCTATTTTGTTTTTGGAGTTGGTAGATAGATGAGCTCTGAACCACCGAAGACGGACAATCACGTAAAACTAAAATCACAAAACACAAAGGAACTAGGGGATCTCCTGCAAAACCTGCCGATGTTTCTTCTGGGATACGCAATTTTAGCACAGAACGGAACAAATACGTTTTTCTTTTGTTTTTCTCTCTTCTAAAACCAAACCCTTATTTTTCCAGGACGCCGTAATCATAGTGGACGTAAGCAACCGCACCCAACCGACCCACGCTCGCCAGCTGGCCTACAACGGCGACCTGTACGCGAGCACTATAGCAGAGCTGCATGCGGCCAAGACAGATGCCCTACTGCTGTACACCGACTTCGCTTCAAGAGCTGGCGAAGCCTTGAAGACATTCCTCACCAATATTACCGGGTTAGCTGACGGGATCATCCGGGATTTGCATATGGGACCGCCTTACAATGATGTGAGTAGTATTAGACCTACAAAATTGCCGTTTTACATAAAAAAAATCAAACAATTTTTTATAAAAGAAACATTGTCGATGAACTTTTGCCATTTTAATTAAAGTTCGTTGATGCCTCTGCAATGGAAATCCTGGGGACGGAAATCAATTAATTCTTTAAAGGCGTTTTTCACCTTCTCGTTGAATTTGAAATTTTCCCCGGAGCTCATTGTTGAGATCAAAATTTCCAGAACGGAAGCGATCAAGCCAAAAACGGACCGTGCCTTCACTTGCAGTACTTTGTCCATACACGTCGTTATTATTGCGTGCTGTCTGTGCTGCGTTGGTGCCACGACGGAACTCGTATTCGACAATAGCGCACTATTTCGATTTTTCCATGGTTATAGAAACATCGATATCAAAGAAAAATCAAACGGCGGAAAAACAAATGAACAACTGATTTTTTTTTTAAATATCTTGCTAAGTATATTATAAAATTAATTTGAATTTGGAATTCTATAAATGAATCTTCACACTAGCCGGTATCAAAAATCGGCAATTTCATAGGTAAAGACTTGTTTATTAGTTTGTTATGAAAATCTTAACTCTTGTAATGAAGAGATGGTTATTTTATCTACATAAATTCCATAATACAGACCTTGTTCTAGATAGTTTTTCGCGGTTGAAAGCTTTCAGTAGCTTCAATTTGGTCACCCGGTTATTCAAAGGATCTTTTCTGGGAATCTTTTTGACACTGGAAAAGCTAATTCGATACCCGGTACATTGCCCGGTACAGTTTTTGACATCTCGATAATCAGATTTTTTTTACGTGTACCTAGCTTAGTGACAAAACTTTTTTTTATTTTTTATTAAGAGAATGTGGAAGAAAACTACTTCCAAATTAGTTCGGAAAAATAATGCATACTCTCCTGATAAAATCCTTGAATTAGCCACAAACGATCCCCATGGACACAGTATTTTTTGCATCTAAATGCTATGAAATGCCTAAAAAAAAAGTTATATGGGGAAGAAAACTGCCAAATTAGTTCCGCGTAGATGGCGCTAAGTGTTTGTTACTTTAATTTAGCTGTCAATGGAGTTTTTTGCTGAAAACTTTGCCGCGAGATTTTCTTGTCGCCGATTGATCGCTTTGTCTTCAAAATGACTTTTACAACTGACATACACACAGCACTCTCTCGCGGCGAAGTTTCCGGTAAACAACCCCATTAGCCTTTGCCATACAATCGAAATTAAAACAATGTAAAATCTTTATATCATATATACCTATCTAGCTTTTGCCCGCGGTTTCGCCCGCGTGGATGTTGGAAAATATCCCAAGGTCCCAAGGTCAGCTCTGTGCAAAATTTCAGCATTCTAGGGTTTGGGCTGGGCGCTGATGAGTCAGTCCATCAGTCAAGACTTTTCTTTTTATATATTGAGATTTATTTTGCGTGAGGATATCGAATGTAGCAAAACAGACTACGCACCTTGTGTACAGCTCTTTCGACACCCACAAGATTTTAAAACAGTCGTACTTATTATTATTAGAATGCTATCACCACTACCGAATAAGTCCGTACACCTCACCACGTGTAGCCAAACCATAACTAACATTGTTTTCTAAACCCATTCCAATTGGTATCACGTCCGAAAATGTTGATGATAAACAACATTCTCTTAACAAACTATTTCTGTAATAGTTTACAATAATAACTGCCAGAAATACGTGAAAACTTTCCAAAAATAACCTTGACGTGATCAAATAATGGTTGTTCGTAAGCATTGTATGGAGAAATGCGTGTTTATCATAACATATAAGAAATATGCGGGGTACATAGTTGCAGGGCACAATACTAGGGCTGATAGCAAAGAGAATTGTATAGTTATTGACTGATACTTATGAGTTTACTAGCTGACCCGACAGACGTTGTCCTGTCAAAATTTTAATAAATCGGACGGCAGGAAAACAAATGAACAACTGATTATAAAATTAATTTGAATTTGGAATTCTAAATAGAATGAAAGATTCCCGACAGACATTGCCCTGCCCAAATTTCATGTATGAGAAAATTAATTTTCTTGATGTTTTTTTTTTTTCGTCAATTATTTCGGCAATTATTACGGCTATTCGGGACGGAGGCAAATGCAACAAATCAAAAACCATGAAAATTGGTCCAGCCGGTTTCGAGTTATAAGTGTTCGAACAAACCCGACTTACATCAATGTTGCTTAGTGGTTGGTGGGTTAATACTTAGCACCTATTCCATCGACAAATAGACAACAAGTAACGTTAGTCGATAAGGCATTCCTTTTTAACCAACTTCAAAAAAGGAGGAAGTTCTGTTTTCAACCCGTATGTATGTATCTATGTCCGCGATTTTCTCAAAACCGAATGGACCAATTTTGATGATTCTTTCACTATCGTGATCTACATACTTTCAGGATAGTTTTAGTATATACCTAATAATTATTCTTATACTTATACGAAGTTATATGCATAAATGTACATTTCTAAACGGATTTTGATGATTCTTCTTTTCGTTCATCTTGGGCTTATGTTATTGACGTAATTGTACATTCAACTAAAAAAATTTCAAAATAAATTTACTTTAAAAACAAGTAAAAACCGACTTCAAATCCTAAAACGAATAAAACAACTTTCATAAAAAAATTAACAGCTTCTGAATTCGGTGTCTTCAATTCTTCAATGCACCTTAAAGAAAAACACGATTTTTGACCAAACCTCAAAATTTTTGTCCAAAATAAATTCCAAAAACTGTATAAATGGAAACTGCTAACCCGCGTGGAGACGCGTCTTTTGACACCTCGCACGTGCGCCTAGCGCATCTAAAACTTCAAAAAACGCACTTACTTCAGAAGCTGTAAAGTTTTTTATGAAAGTTATTCGTTTTAGGTTTTGAGGTCGGTTTTTACTTTTTTATTACAAGCATTATATTGGCTTATTACTATCATCTTGCTTCGTTCGTATGTGTTTTTTAATTAAAATATTATTGGCGTGTAAAAGTGTTTTTATAAACCAAAGTAACTACGTCTACTTAAAGAATTAAAAATCATTTGTCGCTATGCCCGAAGTTTTAGCCTTAGGTAAAATCATTTGTCGCTATGCTCAAAGTCTTAGCCTTAGGTAAAATCATTTGTCGCTATGCCCGAAGTCTTAGCCTTAGGTAAAATCATTTGTCGCTATGCCCGAAGTCTTAGCCTTAGGTAAAATCATTTGTCGCTATGCTCGAAGTCTTAGTCATAGGTAAAATCATTTGTCGCTATGCCCGAAGTCTTAGCCTTAGGTAAAATCATTTGTCGCTATGCCCGAAGTCTTAGCCTTAGGTAAAATCATTTGTCGCTATGCCCGAAGTCTTAGCCTTAGGTAAAATCATTTGTCGCTATGCCCGAAGTCTTAGCCTTAGGTAAAATCTTAAGGATTTAATACTCTCTGTGTATCTACAAGTTACGAAACGTAATTATGTATAACTTTTAAATAATAAATCAAGAGGTATTCGGATCACTCATAAACACAATACAGCAGTGCTATTCTGTACAAATCTCACACCGTGAAAACCTAGGTTAAGTGTGTTGTCATACCTGATGCTAGGGATTTACACTACTGACAGCTCACTCCACGCTCACTTCACCTAACCTTTCACGGTGATATTTGTACAGAATAGCACTACAGTAGATAATAATTTATTCAATGCGAATATTTAACAAAAATATGGGTTTCGATCGCGGGTTTGTTCGACGTTTAACCGCTTTCAATTTAGCAAACGATTCAACCAGAGCAGAACTGCACCCTAATTACGTAACACATTATCAATCGGAGTTGGTTTCATTTTGAAGCAAATTACAAATCCATTGCTTCATATGTTCGAAAAATTTGTCTTCTCGACAACGTAAATAACGCAATGAATGTTGTTGAACTGTCAAAATAAAACCATATTCAATTGGTTGTTACGCAATTACGGTGCCGGTCAACATTTTGATATAATACAAACAGCTACAATATTTAAATGCCAATAAGCTTTAAAAGCTCCCCTGTCAGCCCTATCTACAACAGATGGAAGCGCTATCGATGCAAATAATGCGAAACGAATGCCTTCACGTCGGAATGCTGTAGCCTAGATGCGTGTTCACGGGCTTGTGTAGGATTTGGCAATAATGCCCGACTTGTACATTGATGAAGGAGCTGGGAGTAGGATTAAACATTTGTTTAATATACAAGCCATACTGTGGGGTATAGTGGTATAGCAGAAGACCCAGTAATTTTGACTTAAGCCAGTTATTGCAGTAAAAGCGTCTAACGCTGACTATCGACTGTTTTCTAGTCATTCTGTGTACTTTTGTGATTCATGTAGTTGGGGGTTCCAAACTTCCAACATATCGCACCTTCGGTAAGACAAGGGCACAACTGCACTTTTTGTGATTTCACAGGACAGCCATTTTAAGATTTTTTTTACATTCAATACCGTATTATTCTGCTCATACCACCTTGAAGTGATCGGTCTTTGCGTAACATAAGCCCTATACTTTTGTGATTCGCTGCATGTACTTTACAGGAGTTAAATATTTTTTATTTATTATTTATGATTTTTTTAGTTATGAAAGTAGGAAAAATGCAGGTCTGCCCTTGTCATACCGAATTGTTTCCGCTTCACTGGTCGGTCACCGCTGTTGATTCTGGCTTCCTTGATAGGTGTGAGCTTGACTCTGACTATTGATTTTTGTCAGTCATGATGGCGGCTGTACACGCTCATCGAAACACTACGTGACAGCCCGAGTACCAGCTTCCGAGAGCGAACGAAAACCCGAGTCGCCACGACAGGGCACCATGCAGTACGATCACACTCGTTGGTGTTTCGACGAACGTGTACAGCCGCCATTATGTTGGCATTTTATTACCTCGAACGTTGAATGTGGCTATTTAAAATGGTCTATTTTCATCATTTTCTCATTTACTATTACCGTTATTACCCAAAATAATCACAAATGATTCATTCAGTTCCCTGAAAACGATTCAGCGGCAAATTCTCTTGACCACATTGCACTTTGCCAAAGGCCATAAAACTTTAGAAGAAACGCCGCCATGCTGCTAGCACCATGAAACCATAATTATCATAGTCTTACCAATAAAATAGTCGTTACTCTAAATAATGGCCGACATATTGTCAACATAAATACAGAGGATAATATTACTTCAGGCTGTCTTTAAACTCATGATGCAACCTTGCTACTAATCCAGAAACGTACCTATAATATAATCCTTAATGAGTTTCACGAGTTGTAGTAGTGCCAAGGTAGCGATGGAAATTAGACAATCGTCCATTTGTGTATAACAGCCAGTCTGTTCTGTAAAAATGTCATCGTGGAAACTTAGGTGAAGTGAGCTGTCATTTCACCTGATGCTGCCACTATTGACAGCTTACTTCAATCTCACTTCACTTATTAAAGCGCGGTAATCATAATCATCGTAAAGTTATGAAAAAAAAAACAAGTAAGAAAGTTAAGTTGTTAAGTTGTTGTTGTTGTGGTTGTTGTTAAGTTAAGTTGTTGTTGTGTTGTTATGGTTGAAAATGGTGATGAAAGTTATTTCGCAGTTTTAATTTATAACAAAAAATACACCAATAAGCTAAAACTTTTTTACATATTTCTTTTATTTGATTAAAATTCCTTTTTATAGTTATTAAAAAAATGAGTAATTGTCGCTCAAAATATTCAGCATTTCTAGTCGAAAAAGTTTTTCGTCTCCTTTTTTGCGATTTTTTTTTTCAAGTTGCTAGAGCGTTTCCATAAGATATCTTTGTATAGGTAAGCCTTTTTTCGTACACTTCACTGTATCTACACTGTATTTTTTTGGGCTTGTAATATTAGCAATACAGATAACTGTGTGACGAAAAAGTGGACGTTTTACGCTGTCCTACTTAGGGGTTGCGATTTTTAAAGAATAGATTGGCGTGAGTAAGAATTGCATCTAATGCCCAT
Organism: Cosmia pyralina; assembly: GCA_946251885.1. Lineage (NCBI taxonomy): Eukaryota > Metazoa > Arthropoda > Insecta > Lepidoptera > Noctuidae > Cosmia > Cosmia pyralina. The sequence continues at coordinate 25,908,451 of OX276351.1, forward strand.
GGTCGGCATGGATATCGGAAGTGTAGTGGGTAACGTATGTGATAGTCTGATCTACTATATTTAGCATAGGAACTTGGCAATAGGTGAACGATCTGGTCATGTGTTTATTACGTATGATTCTGTTGATAACAGCAACATAATCATGAGAATGGGAAATAAGATTCATCATCTGCCTAGCCTTTTCCCAACTACTTTGGGGTCGGCTTCCAGTCTAACCGGATGCAGCTGAATACCAGTATTTTACAAGGAGCGACTGCCTATCTCACCTCCGCAACCCAGTTACTGGGTAATACGATACCCCTTGGTAAGACTGGTTGTCAGACTTACGGGCTTCTGACGACCCGTAACGACTGTCAAATATCCACGAATGACAGCCGGGACCAACGGCTTAATTTGCTTTCCGAGGCACGGAGGGATATTTATAGATGGTCACCCATCTACAGACCAACCGCGGCAAGCGTGGCTTAACCTGATCGATTGACCCGTGCGACTGTTATTACTTAGCCACAAGCCCCTACTAATGGAATGCAATAAAGAATTGAGTATTGAGTATTGAATTGGAGAACATCTAAATACAAATTAAAATAATACAAATACGAATAATTTATCTCCTTTCATTCGTTTTTTACTAGATACATCTAGGGATTGAAGTGCCTATTCAAGACAAAAATGCCGGTATTAAGACACTTCGCTCTTCTGCTTAAAATAAAGTTAAGCTTAACTCTTGATCAGTTACGCTTTATGGGTTAAAATCAAGTCTGACCTTTGGTTTGACTTGATTGTTACGGGCCTTAGCACACCTCCGCCGCGAAACTATAGCAGCGAGTCAGTTGAATTGAACTACTGCGAGTTCAATTGAATTGAAAAGAAATGTGATTTGTACGGCTCCTGTAACCTTTAATAAAATACCTGACAAAATTAAAAACTTACCGTTGCAAAATTTAAAAAACGTTTTACAGTATTACTTATAGATAAATGTTATTATTCTGTGCAGGATTTCTTAAATGATAAGTTTTTGTAATCTCTATAATGACCTCTACTTTGTATTAAATTTGCATGCTATACTATGGCAGAATGTACATGGATCCTATATAATTTAACAACTTATTTTTATGTACCTACATTCGAAGCAAATAAAGACCTATTCTATTCTATTCAATTAATCGGACATGCATGATTTCGTGGTTTCGCGGTTTCGCGGCGGATGTGTGTTAAGGGCCTAAGAGTTTCTGTCTAGTTGGGATAGAAATAAGAATTTAACAAAATGCGAAAGATTGAGAAACCTGACACTTGTGCTTTCGATTTTTCGATAGTTAAACATGCTCATTGCCTGCCGTGGTGGTCTCGATGTGTAGTGGCGTTCATTGTTAATGCGGTGTAACTCAATATTTTTAAATTTCAAATTTTTTGCTTAATTGATCAAATTTAGTCATATCTTTCATTATAAAATTATTATATTTTTGATTTGTAATACAATTTGATATTGTACAATAAAAAACCGGCCAAGTGCGTGTCGGACCACGCACAATGAAGGGTTCCATAGTTGGGATGAATTAGTTATCTTAAGAACAAACTTAACATTGTAGTTGAAAAACATGTTCTCCCATACATTCCAACTGTAAATGTAAGTTTGTACTCACAATATTGATAGATTTACCATGTTATTTTAAGACCACAGACTTGTTATAGGTTTTCCTGTAATCTACAGGTAAAGATCTATTTTCTGTATTTTTTTCAAAATTTTAGGCTCAGTAGTTTCGGAGATAAGGGGGGGGGGGGTCAATTTTCGTCTATTTTCTTAAATAACTTCAAAACAATTTATTTTAAAATTATAAAAAAAATATATTTGAGACCCTCATAGTAAGCCCTTTCATTTGACATGCCACATGGTGTAGTTTGCAAAACTTTTTTTTTTAATTTTCTTATTTGCCCCCAAAAGTGACCTCTATATTCAAAATTCATTTATTTACTTTACCCGTCCGTGTTTGGGTCACAGAAATTCATATGTGTACCAAATTTCAACTTAATCGTCCATTAGATTCGGAGCAAATTGGCTGTGACAGACGGACAGACAGACAGACAGACACACGAGTGATCCTATAAGGGTTCCGTTTTTTCCTTTTGAGGTACGGAATCCTAAAAATGGAAAACATTGAATGAATGCTTATATTTTTTTCTAACACTTTAATTCGCAAAAAGCTCGCTATTTGAAAATTCAGTTACAAGAGCCTAAGCCACAAAGATGATCCGATCACTCAATAAAGTGTCGAGTTTGAAGCTATAATTGTGTTTATCTTATTGACAATGCATTGATATATTGTTATTATTATCACACAATAAAACACGCACATAATGATACATCACAGTTGCATGCGGTATTTCGCATCGATACGATAATGTTACTACTTTATTTGTAGTATAATCACATAATTTTGTAATTCTTGGCAAAATGCCAATAAGTCTTTCCTGCTCTAGACGGTATAAAATAAAATAAATGAACCATTTATTTCAGGCCGATATTATATATTTGAATATAAACAAAACTTATGTTAATAATTATGGCATAAGACTATGTTAGTAGCAGTTCCACACACACTACCTTGGCTTTGCGCTGTCCTGTGGTACTTGTCCGCGGAAGCGATGGAACACCACGTCCTGGGGTTAAAACTCTTCTTCCATGACCAGGGGCAGATAACAGTTCGATACACGCACCACGAACGCCTTAAAATTGATGATACGGAGCGACTTCAGTAACTGCAACCTCGGCATGTACCTTGTCTTCTGGCGCACGCGTATCCCTAAAAGCATCAACGTCCCTATCTGCTAATAAAAATAAACTTGATCACTTGTTCGTACGAACAAGTACAAGACGATTATGGCTTTAAAAATTCACCTCTGATCGTCCATTGAAGCGGTATTTAGTATTTAGTAAGCAAAAGTATTTCAAACGTTACAATAGGAACTTTTGTCGATTTTATTCTTCTTTCTCGCTTGTCAAATTTTTACCTACCAAGTCAGCTGCTCAAATTTGAAATCAATATACAACTCGAATATAGAAAAAAAAATTTTTTTGTTGCATGTTTTGGTTCCTCAGATAATGGGTCATATTAATAAACCTTTATTTTCAGCCCACAGAGATCTAGGATATTGCGCTGAAATATCGTAAAATAATTGCACAGTTACAGAGTATTCAAGTGATATTATTTAGACCATTTTAATGCTCATACATGGTGTAGTCATTGCACTCATCATTATAAACAACTTTTACTATGGGAACAAACCTGAAATCGCAAAAAAAAATCAGCTGCTCCCAACATTTTGACGAGTTGATGTAGAAAAATGTAAACTGAACAGCCGATTTTTCAGGTTTGGTCCCATAGTAAAAGTTGTTCATAACGATGAGTACAATGACCCCTTAAGAGGATAAAGACGATTAAAATTTCACCCTGAAGCTTTCATCAGAGCCTCCATCTGGCACCCCCTGGACACCAATCGCTGTTTGACTAATTCTTGCAATCCAATGACATTGAGCCTTTGTACTGAGGACTGGAGCCACTAACCACGAAAGCCATGGGAGATAATAACATTCAATATAAACTAACACACATTTAACATCAAATGCAGCATTATCACCATCAAACATACCTCCAATACAAACAAACAAGCAGTCTATCAATCAATGTATGCAATGGCTCGTCACCGGCGCGTGCGCGGCGTCAACGTCATTCGCCAGTTTGATCTACTGCCAAAGTGCACTACGTCAGAGTAGGGTAACCACACTTGCTATGTTCAAATGTTGTGTATTTATTGTTTTGTTTTAACGATATATTATGGCTGGTTTGTTGTGGAAATAGAGAAATTGTTTGGTGAGAGCGCGTGTGTTAAAAACAAAAAATTTAAGTAAAAGAATGCTGTTTTATGGTTTATGTTTTAAGAAAATCCTTTAGATAAGGAAATTTTAATTTTAAAAAAACTTTTTTACAAAAAAAAAAAAAAAAACCGACTTCCAAAAAAATACTACAAAGTGAAAAATAACTTTAAATTCGGAAGTCGGTCTTTGGATATTTTAGTTTTTTGCCACCGACTTCCGAAATTAAAGTTATTTTTCACTTTGTAGTATTTTTTTGGAAGTCAGCTGTTTTTTTTTTTTTTTTTTGTAAAAAGTTTTTTATTTTTCACTTTTTTGTGGGGCAGTCTGTAATTTATCTAAGTTAAAAAACATACAACCGAATTGAGAACCTCCTCCTTTTTTAAAGTCGGTTAAAAATACCCTAATGTCAACTGCTCATCACCTTTTACAAAATATTGCATTTCCCGATACAAGGACGTTAATTGTTGAGGAGTTCTCCCGGTAAGGAACCAGGAGAACTGGAACTGATGGTGAAGTCACTATCAGCTCCACTTCAACATATTTTATTGTATGAGCATAAATTGCATGGCAATAATCGAAACGCATCCCGTGAAATACGTATTATTGAGTAGTTCCGATGGCCATCTGTGGTCTTCCTCATCAGTTCCACTTCACCAAATGGTACTTTTCGGGAGCAAATGCACGAGTTACTATAAAAAATACCCAAATCGCTATAGAAATTGAAGGTTCCCCTCGATTTCTCTAAGATGCCATCATCAGATCCTGGTTTTCTTATCACGGTACTACTCTTGGGATATCTCCTTTCCAACAAAAAAAGAATCATCAAAATCGGTTTATAAACGACGAAGTTATCCGCGAACACACATAAAAAAAAATATATTTAAATACGGTCGAATTGAGTAACCTCCTTTTTTTGAAGACGGTTAAAAAGTTCTTAAAATGAGCAATGTCTCCACTGTTTTTTTTTTAATTCTTTGTTGATGAATACACGATTCATAATAGGAGTCCATTAGTATAAATGATTAGCACGCTTAGCATGACCACCATAAAAAGGAAAGAAAAGAAAGTCAAATTATAGATTGTAGAAAGACTTCTAAGTTGCAATTGCAATGTCATAAATTATGAAAAAATAATGTCACTGTGTATAGAAACAGATACTGCTGTACAATAATATTTTGGCGGGTGGTCAAAATCAGAAGTACGAGTAACGCCACCTCGCGCCACACAACTGTTATCGTCTTTTTAATAAAATTTCACAAAATATTTACTACCAGCATAAATTACATTAAATGGAGGAGAGGATGAATAACATTAAATAGGCCCATTTAATCCCCTCACTTAATTTAATTGGACCCTGTATATTACTTGAAATCATTTCCTTAAACACTTAAATTGAAAGCTCGGTCTGAGTGGGCACTTGTTTGATTAGAAATCGATATGATGATAAGTCTTCCTGTTGTCAAGACTGGAAGGTTATCAGTTGCATCATTGATAAATTGATAGTAATGATCGTAGGAAATCACATGTTTTGAGTGCACTTTGCTTTTTGAAGTATAGGCTTATACTACTTAGGTGATGATGTTACCGTTGGTGATAGATTAAAGTCGTTCAATTTCAAATAGCCTTTATTATACTCAAACTCAAACTCAAAGCATTTATTTCAATTAAACCAATTACAGGCACTTTTGAATTGTCAAGGGGTCGGTCAGTCAAAAAGATGAAGCTAGGCGCCCATTCCAAAGCATAGTAGGTACCTATGGAGAAGAACGGGCAAGAAACTCCACGGACACTCTTTTAAATCAAGATATGGTTACAAAATAATGGTTACATCATTCATGTTGAAATTTTACATGTGAGAACGATGCAGAACGTTAAAAGCGTGCTTAAAAAAAAACAATTCAAATATTTAAATTAAATTAAAATAAGCCGTGGTCGCTAAGGTATGACCAGCCTTCACTGACAGCGCTTGTTCACGAACCTGACGCATGGATTAGCTAAATGATCCAATAGCAATCTTACAAACTAGTTTTACAATTGGTTTACATTAAAGAACAGTGTTTTACATGTGTTGACATCAGAATTCTCCAGATTACTTTGCTCTTTAGCATAGGTCTCCCCCAGGCTTTCCCATAGTTCACGGTCGAGAGTGAGGTTAGGCTATTTTCTTTCCTTCTCTTACGGCAAGTAAAATTTTGAGTTCTGAATTTTATGAAGGGTACTTGTGTATCCCGATAGAGGATAGGAGAGGGAGGAGCTCGTGGCTAAGTAATAACAGCCGCAAGGGTCGATCCATCAGGTTAAGCTGCGCTTGCCAGGGTTGGTGAATAAGTGACCATCTTTACATACCGAGTCTCCTCCGTGCCTCGGAAAGCACGTTAAGCCGTTGGTCCCGGCTGTCATTCGTGGATCTTTGACAGTCGTTATGGGTCGTCAGAAGCCTGAAAGTCTGACAACCAGTCTTACCAAGAGGTACCGTATTACCCAGTGACACAGTTGGGAAAAGACTAGGCAGATTTTTTTTTTTGACTTGTGTATCCCAGGGCTAAGGTTCCTTACAAAATAATATATTTAATGTGTCTCATGAATTAGTTCATAATCATAACTCATTAGCCAAGATTTGGCTACTTAAAATATGTATTAAATATAAATGTGTATTTTATCTAATCTTTCCGTATAACTTTAGGAACCCAAGTTAGTTAGTTAGTTATAAATGGCATCTCGCAGTTGACCACTGAGGGTCGAGACTGCTCAACCGGGCGTTTCCTGTGGGTTCTTTAAGCGAACTTAAAGCCCCCGGCCAGGCTTAAAACTAAGGTAAATTATTAGTCGACTGAGCGTCGCTAATAATAGGACAGCCATACGGGGCAGGCTGGATCATAATAGGGGGGATAAGTGCTACAGGCTCAGCTGTGCCCCCAGCTGGCACAGCTTCACCGAGTAGGGGATAGGGGGGGGGGGGGGGCGGTTACGATTGCGACCTCGGCGGCGAGGTCGGAATGTATTCCTGGGTGGTCTACGTTTGTAAACCGTACTGGTAGCCTTGCTACTCTCCTGAAGGAGGGTTATGGGGTCATCAGGGTCGGTGAGAATATGTCGCGGACGGCGAGTTTTACTAATTTTAGAGGGGGCATAGCGCGCGGCCTCGACAACCATAGGGTTGCGATGCTTCGCGGCGGCATCAAAGAAACGCTTCGAGCCGCGCTTCAAAAATTGATGGATCGTGGGGAATTTAGGAACCCAATCAAGACCGGGGATATTTATAATCATCTTAAACAACCTATAATGTTCCCACTGCTGGGACACAGGTCTCCTCTCTGTGAGAGGGAGTGGGCCATAATCCACCACGCGGGCCCAGTGCGAGTTGGTAGATGTCTCGTCTTAGGTCATGCCGGTTTTCTCGCGACGTTTTCCTTCACCGTTTTGAGAGCAGTGGTGATGAAATAATTTACAAAAGCGCCTGTGTGGGTTTGAACCCATGACCTACAACAACCTGGGGATATTATCAATTAGTCCGTTAAGGATTGATTACTGATCCGGTTTTTTTTTTATATTAGTTGCGGAAGGACGCTGCTGCACCCGCCTATCGTCCTAAAGCGTGTACGCACTAACGAACAAAACATGGTGAACACGAACATCGATCACGGATCATTTGAAGAAACTCATGACCCTGTTGAACATTTAAAGTGTTCGATGTTCGTATTCACCATAGATATATGAAAGAAGGAGATATGCCCGGTAGTTGAAAATGTATCAGAACCCGATGTCGCTAGGTTGGCCCCACCACCGCGCCACTACTACACATGTAGTTCAATAAAAGCAATAGATACAAAGTCGCGCACACACTTGCAATTCATAAATCAGAACATACTACACAATCAATTATAAACCTTAACTCGTCACACACAGCGTGCATTTACCATGCACCGTATAACTTACTCACACAAAAACATCTGGCGCTATTATTGTGTTGTGCAAAAAGCAATTTATTTTACATATACGCTAGTGATTGACTAAATCGGAAAGTTATCGATACTTCCATTTATTACTGTACAAGAAAAATTTGGGGTCCTGAAAATAAAATAAAAAATGATATGTCCAGAAAGTATTATACACTTCTGGACACATCTTTTGGCCCACCTTGTATTTTCAGTTTCGTTTGGTCCTAGCTAAAATTTTATATTAGGTCGAGCAAAAAGTTTTTATGCAGTTTTGAACCTGGCACATTCACAATTTCATTCAATAGTCTTTTTTTGAATTTCGAACACAGAATTTAAAGAAACAAAAGACAATTTGGAGCCTGTTTGTTGATATCAAACAATCGAATACTAAGAAAACTTGGTTTTATTGGTTTACTTGGATTTAATTCTTGAAAAAGTGATTGATATCTTTGGTTTTGCAACAAACATTACTTATTCTTAACATTAAGGTGAGGTTCTATCAATAATCTATGGATACTTCACCTGAAGTCGCCGCCCAAGCTGTGGCACTTATTCAGGCCGGACACAGCCAAAGAAACGTGAGTGCTCAACTTAATTTAAGTCGATCTGCGGTCCGAAATGTTTATCGGAGGTACCTAGAGACTGGCGGCTTTGTTCGTCGCCAAGGAAGGCCACGATCTCGGGTCACAACTGAAAGGCAGGATCGATTCATCGTGACGACCAGCTTGAGAAATCGTCACCTTACCTCCACTGAGATACAAAACCAACTTCGCGACTTCCACGGAGTATCTGTGAGCGCTCGAACTGTTCGGAGAAGGTTAAAAGAACGCGATATGGTACCACACAAGCCAGCTAATGGCCCCAAACTAACGCGAGCCCACCGAACAGCGCGCCTTCATTTCGCACGCAGTCATTTAAATTGGACACAGCAAGATTGGAGCCGTGTACTCTTTTCTGATGAGTCTAAAATTGTGTTACATGGCAATGATGGAAGGAAGAAGGTCTACCGACGTAAGGGACAGCGTTTCGCACAATGCTGCTTTGAAGAGAGGGTTGCTTATGGCGGTGGCTCATGGACTGTCTGGGGCGGTATAGCCGCGAGCGGCAAAACTCAACTTGAGGTTGTTACAGGACCACGGCTGCCAACATTAAATGCTGAGAGGTACATTCGTGAGTGCTTAGAACCTCACGTGATACCATACGCGGACTATGTGGGCCCAAATTTCCTTTTTATGCATGATAATGCAAGAGCCCATGCGGCCGGCATCGTCAGGGAATATCTTCGGGATGTGAACATCACAGTTATGGACTGGCCAGCCAGAAGCCCAGACATGAACCCCATTGAGCACATGTGTGACGAGCTAAAAAGACGTGTTAGGGCTCGTCAGCCAGTTGCCCAGACGATGCAGGAGTTGAAAACTGCCATAGAAGAGGAATGGGAGATGATCCCTCAAAATTTCATAGAGCGGTTGATAAACTCTATGCCTAATCGTATGAGAGCTGTGGTAGATGCCCATGGAGGCAACACGCGTTATTAAATTAAACCTTTATTTGATAAAACATGTTTTTTATTCAAAAATCAATTGCCTTTAACAAGGCGCATATCCGACTTGTTAGGCGTAGCTCCATGTCGTATGGTATTCTGAATTCAAATTTAAAACAATACGATCGAAAAAGATGGTAAAATGTATCAGGTTTAAAACTGCATCAACAGTTTTTGTTCAATCTAGCAATCATATTTCGGTAGGGGCCATCGAAACCTAAACTCTAAGGTGGGCCAATAGATGTGTCCAGAAGTGTATATTTTAAATAAAAAAAAAATGTATATTAAAAAAAACACGAATCAATAAATTAAAACAATCCGGTTAAGTTGGTTTAGGCTGTGAAACCATAGGAATTGTTGAACCCTGTTATGATGTGTTTACTCATTGACCTGTAAAGTGGAGGTATTTGTTCAGTACTTGACGTACTCTTAATTTTGGGATTGCCCATTCAAAAAGCCTGCGAGTTTTCTTTAGAGGCTGGAACATTTCTGCCTTAAAGTGAATTGAGCATATGGTGCTATATTTTGTTGGGAACCAGTTAGGTGGCCTTACTGTGGCATCAATCCATTCTTATTTTGTATTTGTATCTTTTGGGAAGCTAAAAAGGTACTATTAGAACTTATTTATCATTTACATAATAAGTATCTTAAGCTATATATATGTATCTATAGTCTAGGAACTAGTTGGCCGCTGAGACAGGGGTGAGGCGGCGGTTCGCAACGCACGTACTGAGTAATGCGCCCCCGCTCCTCCATCCCACCGCTCACATACCTAAAGTGCGGTCAACTAGTTCCGCGCGGTCTATACTTCTTAACCTCACGATGAGTAAGCAGGTAGCAGGCAACAGGCGAATAGGCTTTTGTTATTAAAAAAACCCTTAGTTAAGAAATAGTTAAATATATGAAAACAAACACATGCCATATTCATGCATAACAAATAAATGCAAAAATCACTAATATTTTATCTGAACCATACCGATTACTACAACGCATTCGAATCTTGTGGTGCATAGTTAAAGACTTTTGCGGAAGTAAAACACCAAAACCAAAAAAAAAGTAAGGAAATAGCACGAACATGCGATAATTTAAACCCAAAAACACTCCACCTAAACATTAATAAACTTACTTTACGACCGTTGGTTATGCATTTCTCAACTAGGTAAAATAATCAAAAACAGTAAAAAAGATTATTTTACATTCTCAAAGGTTTTCCAACCGTACTTAAACGTCATCTTTTCAAGTGTTCCAACCGGGCTAAAACGGTTGACAAATTGAAAAAAACTTTTTTACAAAAAAATACAACCGACTTCCAAAAACAACACTACAAAGTGAAAAATAACTTTAATTTCGGAAGTCGGTGTCTGATTATATGTATTTTCGTTTTTGCCACCGACTTCCGAAATTAAAGTTATTTTTCACTTTGTAGTGTTGTTTTTGGAAGTCGGTTGTATTTTTTTGTAAAAAAGTTTTTATTTTTCACTTTTTAGTGGTTCACATGTGCTTACCCCTTCACAGCGTACTGGCGTGATGTTATGTTATGAACTGGTGTGAACAACAAACAGACATGAGATTTCAGCAATCCCAGTCCATTTGCTATCATTTATTGAGGAGTTCCGTTGCCTATCTCAGAAGTTCTTCATCAGGTCTTCACCAAATTGAAATGGGACCACTCCAAGAAAGTACTCTTCCAAAAACTATCCAAATCGCTTCAAGTGTGCCTATAAAATTGGAAGAGTTTTCTCTATTTCTCCAGGATCCCATCATCAGATCCTGACTTGATGATCATGGAACCACCTGGGAAGTATACCCTTTCAAACAAAAAAAAAATAATCCAAATCGGTCCAGCCATCTTCGAGTAATCGGGGAACATACATAAAAAAAAAAAAAAAAAAAAGGTTCCGACGAATTGATAACCTCCTCCTTTTTGAAGTCGGTTAAAAATAAACTATAATAGCATTATAATATTCGTTGGGCAATCGACATTATTATCGATAGCCTACTTTAGTGGATCTTAACCTCATCACTATCTCGCCGCAAGACACAGCGGCTGTACTATGCGACGCTCCGCGTAAATAAAGTATCGTTTTGTTATTTTTACATTGCTTGTCCAGTCGCTTAGCGACATACTTAAGGTAGTGGTTAAGGAGCAATGTATTTGCTGCAAAAATAGTACAGCCGCTGCGATATTTGAAAACAAAAATAACGTAGTAAAAGCAAGAAATATTTTACGATTTGTTGTTTTTTATGATTTTAAAGATAAATACAGTAAAATACTTTTACTTACATATGGTAAGTGATTCCGTGAGATACGAAGTTTTTAATATCACTTCGGTTTTGCAGGAAACCACTGAACAACACGGCATTTTTATAATTTATCGTGACCACGGTCGAAAGCGTACTAGTTCGCGGAGACGGCCATTTGGCGAGTAAAGGCGCAGCGTGCGCATAACGCGTGGACACAGACACGCCCCCATGCCACTTCTCCTGTTTTTTATATTTCTATGGTATTCACCATGTTTTTGTTCGTTCGTGCGTACACGGCATTAACATCTAAATGATACACACGGACGAAAGGACAGGTTTTAAATTCATAACTCGAGAAACAGTTGGAATCCGATTTAATTATTTTTGCATTCTCGCTCACCCCGCAGGAGTTCGTAATCCTGTAGATAATTGGCAGGATCTGTTTAGCATAGGTGTGAACCGGTCCTGCAATCATTAACAAGTACAGGACTAGTTGCTTAGTTAACATAAATAACAAATAAAATGTCGTCTGAACCTTTGGGGTAACCAGATTTTTGCTGGCTAGCGCCCTGGACTTTAGAAAAGACTATGTGGTCATACACCTATGTAAATCAAAAGAATTCTTGATGTATATTTTATTTATTTATCTATGAATTGTGTTCCATCTTTGTTACCCAACCAAAACTTAATATAATATTTAAAATCCATAATTGATAGTATACAAATTAACACTATTTACACTAGGTACTAAAGTAAATGACTAACTAACTATACAAATCAATACAAAAACAAAAGGACACTTAGGCGTCGAAGTACTCGTCCGCATCGATGTCATCTGGAAACGTGCCCTGAAGACTGGCAGTATTGCCACATTGAATGGCAATACTAATTCATTGGCCAAAGAAAGAGCCAGCCCTCTGGTCACGTGAAGTCTCGTCCGGTCAGCGAGAAATTTCCTTAAAAAGTAGACGCGTACTCGGGCCCCATGACCCGACCCAATTGAGCCAACGCGCGCCAGAGTAGCCCGTGAAATTCAAACTTTCTTACGTTTTTTCAATTTGCAAGTCAGTATTAGGTTGTATGTTGATCAAAATATGATTCGAGAACGTAACAAGAATGTATTTACAGAATTATGATTATTAAAGTCAAGTAAAATTAAATACACATGACATGAAATATAGTCATTCAATAAGATTACCTAATCTTATTGAATGACTATATTTCATGAAATCTTGATATTTGAAGATTATACTAACTTAAGAAGTTGTATTACCTACTGATTATAATGATTACAATATGTAAATACGGATGGATCGAAAACTGGTAGTAGCACAGGTGCTGGAATCTTCTCGGAGGACTTCTACACCTTTGGAGGTCCATAACACTGTGTTCCAGGCCGAATGTATGGGTATTTCTCTGGCCGCTTCAGCCATCATGGCCAGGGAAGTTAAGGACCACTCGATCCGCATACTCTCAAATAGCATGGCTGTTCTGCAAGCGCTAAGTAGTCACACAGTGGACTCTGGGATAATATACGAGTGCCACCAGCGTCTCAACCAGGAGGGTAGACTCAATAATATAACCATTCAATGGATCAAGGGACACAGCGGCTCGTTAGGCAACGACGCAGCCGACGAACTTGCCAGAAGGGGGTCGAGCATGGCACCAGTGGGACTTGAGTGCACTGGTAAGGAAGCGTACCAGGGACCAGCATCACAAACTATGGTCGGACCAAGGTGTGTGTAGGCAGGCTAAGGAAGCACTGCCTACAATTGATGGCCGCCTCACAAAACAGGTTCTCCGACTAACTAAACAACAGCTGCGTACAGTTACAGCTGCTATAACTGGCCATGGGTCATTTAATAAACACCTCTTTGTCATAGGAGTCACAGACAGTCCGCTGTGCAGGGCCTGCATGGAGGACGACGAGACAGCAGCTCATGTGCTTCTAAACTGTCCGGTGGTCGCTGCATGTATGCGGCTGCTGCTGCTGGAGGGTACTTCGGTAACCGTGAGGATGTCAGTGATATTAAGGCGCTGCTGGCCTTCTTTGAGGAGCTGGGGTGGATCGAATAATCGATTTTCCCGCCCATACGCAAAATACACGCATTGTCGTGGAGTTGCGGATACCAGCCCATATTACCTATTATTACCTAATCTGTAAATACCTACATATTTTTTACGGTCGCGAATCATACTTTAATCAACATACAACCTAATACTGACTTGCAAATAGCAGAAAAAGTAAGAAAATTTGATTTTCGTGGGCTACCCTGGCGATTCCCCCTTAAGTATTTATCTAAACGTTCTGTTAGTTCAAAGAAGCCGCAGTTTACATGATTAACAATTTAATTTAATTACTTGTTTGATTACAAATCGATATGTTATTGAGTCTTCCTGTTGTCAAGAGTGGAAGGGTATCAGTTGCATCATCGATACTGTTAAATGAGCAATATTTATATAATTATTATTATATAAATATTATATCATATATATTTTTTTAAAGATATATTTGTAATCACGTTCTCGAAAACGGCTCTAACGATTTCGTTGCAACTTGCAATATAGAGGTTTACGGGGGCGAAAAATCGATCTAGCTAGGTCTCATATCTGGGAAAATAAAAAAAAAATAAAATTCGTTTTCTCTATTTTCACCCGAGCAGAGCTCGGTCGACCAGGTAGATAGAGAGAGAGAGGGAGGTGGTACTTGATATTATACTCTATCCTCGTTTTCGAGATTAGCATTGTACATTTCTAGTAGCACTCGACATTACAATTATGAATTACTACAATAAATGTACAATGCTAATCTCGAGTACGAGGCTATCATATAATTACGATTGAACTTCACTTATATAGGTAAGTTCCTTTAATCACTAATTATGATCGCAGGAAACCGCGTGTTTTGAGTGCACTTTACTTTTTAAAGTATACAAGGTCCTATACTTATCTAGTACCTAGGTTACCTAGGTTGAGAGGGGGGGGGTGGGGCACTTTTGTGCTGTTACCGCTGGTGATAGATTAGAGTTGTTAATTGTGTACAGAGATAAACCATTCTAAAAATTAACGCCCCTTCACAGTTACGCTCAAAGAAGTGTACAGACGCAATACACATAATTGGTCTTTGTCATTATTTGCTCAGTCACTGGCTAGTACGGTCAACAACTAAACTAAATAAATACCTTATTAGCATACATAAAAATATACCTACCTACACAAAAACTCAGATTTTTTTTTTTGGAAACGGTGCCTACCCGACTTGCCCAAACGTCAAACAGCCGGATTTGTCGGCCAACTAGTGTATAAATGACTCGAACGCGCGACAGAGCGAATGTGTCGTTCCATACAAAGCGCATGCTCCCCGCCGTATAATATTGTTACCTGGACTGATCGCACTATTAGTTGACCTCTAAATGCGACGACGAGTCCATGTTGACAGTAAAATCGCCGCACGCACACAAGTAAAGTGTTGCAATAAGTATTTCCTCTCACACATTGAAATAATCACGTTTTGTGGAGGTGCGATCATTTTTAGAATGGTTCATCTCTACCTATAAATAAAAAGAAATTTAGATTTTTTTCTTTTTTGTGGGAAGTAAAATGTTCAGTTCTGAATTTTATAAAGTAATCTATAGCTGCCCTTGTGTTTCCCAGGGCTAAGGTTACACCCTTTACCATTGATTGTATCTCATTAGTTCATAAGTCATTAGTCAAGATTTGGCAAGTAAAATTTAACTTTTTAAAATGAAGAATTCTTGGTAATCTTTCCGTACTAGGCCCTATGTACACGGTACGGTTTCTTTACGGTACGCGGAGTATGAACCGCGCCGTAGAAAAAACGTGTCTGTCAACAAGCTTTCATAATAATCCATACAACACTGACGACCGTGCCTACATACGGGAATAAACCGTAGTTTTACATATCCAGTATAAGCTGATCTCGCATTGTATAGGATTTCCTTACAATGAGAGGTTAGCGTAAGCTGAAATGCTTGATGTATAGCCGTGTGTCCAAAGGGCCTTGACCATAGATATAAGAAAGAATTTGTTTTATATATTTCTATGGGCTTGACCCTAAACGCTGTGATTTATTAGTCACAGCTCCCAGGGTAAAGTAATATTTTTTTTCTATTTACATAAGTTGTAGAACATAAACTTACTTATTAAAGTAAAAAAAGTATTTTGACACTTAAAAAGATTTCCTTCCCTAAAAAAACAACCTTTGTACAGTGTTTTTACCTTGTGCATAAAAACTATCTATTGCAGAAAAATCTTATTTCTACCCCCACGACAGTCCATCGTATGGTGACCCTACTCGGATGTGAGTTTATGCAGTATAAGTGCAGCACCTTGACTCTGTGCTCGTTCAAGGGTGCATGACTAATTGGTGCAACATTGCATAATACCGTCACCTGCAGGGTGCCAATGTTTCACTACCAAGAATTACTCTAGGAAACAAATTATTTTTGGGATACTGATTAATGATGACGGGATAGGCTCACTGTTAATTATTATTTTACTTATATTTATAGCAATGGAACTATTTGGCAAGTGTTGATATTATTTGTTTGTATCGTAAACAAAGATCAAAGACATCATAAAAATAAATATATTTAGATGCATTCGAACAATAATAATTATTGGATTTTTCGCGCAAAACTTCAACAACTTCAAACTCTTAACAAAAATTATCACTTTGAAACTTAAATTACGCAAACAGATCCCTGAAACGAAAAATGTTTTCACAGACCCGCAACAATTTTGAACGGCCTAGCTATCCAACAATACCCGATATGATGGGATACACGAGAAAAAAAAATATCACCACCACATTACGTACGTGGGAGGTACCCTACAATTTTTTTTTCAAGATTTTATTTTACCACTTTTTCGCCGTGATTAATATATATATCCATGCTAAATTACAGCTTTCTAATACTAAGAGTCTCTGAGCTAAGCTGCGGATAGACATACAGACGGAACATGGCGAAACTATAACGATTCCTTGTTGAATAGCGATTTCTAGGTTCACTTACCTCAGGAAGACTCCGATGGGAGTTACCTCAGGAAGACTCCGATGGGAGTTCTGCAGGTTTGGAATCAAAACTGGAGAAGATATGCATTTAAGAGGATACAAAGAAGCGAGGTTTAGCTCGGTGTAATGGCTGTCTAGTTTGACGCGCGAGATAGAAGACTCTCACGCGCACCGGAACTAAACACGCTTCGTTTTAATGTAGATTTATTACAAAATGACTTAAATCAATTATTAGCTTAGTAAGTTCTTAACTTATTTCAATACATTCGATTTAAATCAAATTTTACTGCACAATAAGGAACTGTATACGTAAAATCGTAATACAGAAAATAGACGGTGCTACTTTGAATTTTTTTTCTACCGAAAAAATTTCAAGTACCTACCTACCTAGTCATATTTCGGTTTGAGCACAGCAGTAGACAATAGTATAGTGAAATAACACATATGGAAAATTCAAATAATTTAACCTAATTGGCTAAGTAATAACAGCCGCACGGGTCGATCCATCAAGTTATGCTACGCTTGCCGGGGTTGGTCCGTGGATGGGTGACCATCTTTACATACCGAGACTCCTCCGTGCCTCGGAAAGCACGTTAAGCCGTTGGTCCCGGCTGTCATTTGTGGATCTTTGACAGTCGATGCGGGTCGTCAGAAGCCCGAAAGTCTGACAATCAGTCTTACCAAGGGGTATCGTATTACCCAGTTAATGGGTTGTGGAGGTCAGATAAGCAGTCGCTCCATGTAAAATAATGGTATTCAGCTGCATCCGGTTAGACTGCAAGCCGACCCCAACATAGTTGGGAAAAGGCTAGGCAGATTGATTGACATTTGGTTTTATGGGAATTTTGAAAACACAAAATTTATCGATGTATCCCCTTATGTAGGTACGTCTTTCCAACTCTAGATCATTCTGTGCCCGTGAGACCTTATTCAGTAAAATAATATTGTTACTTTGTCCTACTATTACATCATTTCATGAAACTAATCCATTTCCAGGCCTTGGCTGCAACACCTTTACGAACCAACTGGCCAGTTATTTGATATTTTATGTGACAACACCTGCAATACGTCAACATTATGAGATCAGTGATGCATGTGTATGTTTGCAATGTAGTCCAAGAGTAGGTACACTAAAAATAAAAACTACTCTTCCACGTTTACCACATAATACAAGGTGTGTAAACACCATTATCCTTTTAAGGAGTCATTGTACTCATGATTATGAACAAATTTTACTACGGGACTGGAATCGCGAAAAACAAGAGCTGTTCCGTACATTTATGATAAATGATTTTGTTTCTGTAAGTATATAGGTTTGTACAAACACTTTTACACGTCAATCATATTTTTTATAATGTTTCAAAGATTCTTTAATACACACATTTCCTGTGAAATGTATGTATTTCCTAGCAATTGTATGCAATTCCGAGATGATACTAGGAAATATATAATAAAAAAAGTAAGTTCAAAAAGTAAAACCCGACTACTGAAAAATCACACTCGCCGCGGTCTGTCTGTAACCAATTAAATTAATATTATTTACCTCCACTTTTACTTATTTTTAACAATTTAAACACATTTATTTACTTAAACAATATGATTTGCTCGTCAAGAACTTTCTTTTGACACCAAACATGTCATTATTATCTCAATTTAATTTTTTTCGTGGTCAGAAATTTACGTGTAAAGTCCACTATATTAAATTTAGTGAGAATTTATATAGCCTATGTCACCCGGATCATTATTACGAATCTATTGATACCTCATTCATTAAAATCGGTTCAGTTATTTAGGCGCTACGGTGGAACACACGTAAATACATAGATACACACATAGACGGCTAAAATCATAACCCTTCTTTTTAGCTTTGCCGTAGTCGGGTAAAAACTAGAAGAGGTCGGCGTTTCCTATCTGACTACTATGTTCGCTAACTCGTCAAAATGTAGGGAACAGGCGATTTTTTATCGCGATTTCGGGTTTGGTCCCAAAGTAAAATTTATTTATTATGATGCGTACCCCTTAAAATGATAACGGTGTTTATACTTACAACCTGTAAAGATAACATACCTACGAGTAACAATAAAGGAACAACGTACGTAAGATCTTTTCATAAGTTCCTGAAAATCTTTTCAGTGTAAAAAAAATATAAAAAGAGTATAATATATTAGACAGACTGGCTACACTACATAGATAATTAATATCACCCTAAGCCCCCGTTCCCACGGGCGTAATAAAATCGCGGCGGGATTTTATCGCGCACTGGATTTTCAACTTTCGTTGTTGAGCCGAGCGTTGAGAATCCAACTAAACAATAACAGAGTACATTCTAGCGCGTCGAAAAAAACACTGTTGGATTTTGCACTCTCGGCGCTAAGCAGAGCGTTGAAAATCCAGTGCGCAAAAAAAATCGCCGCGATATTTTAACGTCCGTGCGAACGTCGACTAACGGCCGACACAGACCTGGCGAAGCGCAGCGCAGCGTGGTTTTCACTGGCAAACAAATATCAACCTTGTAGCTCTCAAAATAAAGTTGAAAAAAATAAACTGTTTGTCTATTCGCCTTATGCTCTCGCGGGTTTGAGGAAGGTTATTTAATTTCAACTGTATTTTAATGATTACAGTGTTCTTTGTTCGACAGTGAAAACCACGTTGCCCTGTGCGCTTCATCAGATCTGCTGCAGCAATAATTAAGTATTGACATGACAACGAGCGCCAATTTCTAACTCTGTTTATCACAAGTCGATAACGCATCACGCTGTATTTAAAAATAATACGTATCGAAAGAATATAAATAATGTTTATTACATAATCTAATAATATGGTGTTCCCGCGACGCTGTATTTAAAAATAATACGTATCGAAAGAATATAAATAATGTTTAATACACTTCTGGACACATCTTTTGGCCCACCTTGTATTTTCAGTTTCGTTTGGTCCTAGCTAAAATTTTATATTAGGTCGAGCAAAAAGTTTTTATGCAGTTTTGAACCTGGCACATTCACAACTTCATTCAATAGTCTTTTTTTGAATTTCGAACACAGAATTTAAAGAAACAAAAGACAATTTGGAGCCTGTTTGTTGATATCAAACAATCGAATACTAAGAAAACTTGGTTTTATTGGTTTACTTGGATTTAATTCTTGAAAAAGTGATTGATATCTTTGGTTTTGCAACAAACATTACTTATTCTTAACATTAAGGTGAGGTTCTATCAATAATCTATGGATACTTCACCTGAAGTCGCCGCCCAAGCTGTGGCACTTATTCAGGCCGGACACAGCCAAAGAAACGTGAGTGCTCAACTTAATTTAAGTCGATCTGCGGTCCGAAATGTTTATCGGAGGTACCTAGAGACTGGCGGCTTTGTTCGTCGCCAAGGAAGGCCACGATCTCGGGTCACAACTGAAAGGCAGGATCGATTCATCGTGACGACTAGCTTGAGAAATCGTCACCTTACCTCCATTGAGATACAAAACCAACTTCGCGACTTCCACGGAGTATCTGTGAGCGCTCGAACTGTTCGGAGAAGGTTAAAAGAACGCGATATGGTACCACACAAGCCAGCTAATGGCCCCAAACTAACGCGAGCCCACCGAACAGCGCGCCTTCATTTCGCACGCAGTCATTTAAATTGGACACAGCAAGATTGGAGCCGTGTACTCTTTTCTGATGAGTCTAAAATTGTGTTACATGGCAATGATGGAAGGAAGAAGGTCTACCGACGTAAGGGAGAGCGTTTCGCACAATGCTGCTTTGAAGAGAGGGTTGCTTATGGCGGTGGCTCATGGACTGTCTGGGGCGGTATATCCGCGAGCGGCAAAACTCAACTTGAGGTTGTTACAGGACCACGGCTGCCAACATTAAATGCTGAAAGGTACATTCGTGAGTGCTTAGAACCTCACGTGATACCATACGCGGACTATGTGGGCCCAAATTTCCTTTTTATGCATGATAATGCAAGAGCCCATGCGGCCGGCATCGTCAGGGAATATCTTCGGGATGTGAACATCACAGTTATGGACTGGCCAGCCAGAAGCCCAGACATGAACCCCATTGAGCACATGTGGGACGAGCTAAAAAGACGTGTTAGGGCTCGTCAGCCAGTTGCCCAGACGATGCAGGAGTTGAAAACTGCCATAGAAGAGGAATGGGAGATGATCCCTCAAAATTTCATAGAGCGGTTGATAAACTCTATGCCTAATCGTATGAGAGCTGTGGTAGATGCCCATGGAGGCAACACGCGTTATTAAATTAAACCTTTATTTGATAAAACATGTTTTTTATTCAAAAATCAATTGCCTTTAACAAGGCGCATATCTGACTTGTTAGGCGTAGCTCCATGTCGTATGGTATTCTGAATTCAAATTTAAAACAATACGATCGAAAAAGATGGTAAAATGTATCAGGTTTAAAACTGCATCAACAGTTTTTGTTCAATCTAGCAATCATATTTCGGTAGGGGCCATCGAAACCTAAACTCTAAGGTGGGCCAATAGATGTGTCCAGAAGTGTACATAATCTAATAATATGGTGTTCCCGCGTCCATCAACGCTGAAACCTTGGCAATGATGCGAATGCTGTGTGGCCTTACAATTAGCGAGTTATTTGTCAGTGCATTAAACAGTACACGTGCAAAACAGTTGTTTATATGCATTCCATAATTATTATGGCATGAATCCTTCTTTTTAACCGACTTCCAAAAGGAGGAGGTCTCAATTCAACTATATGTTTTTTTTTTGCGTTTGTTACACGATTTCTCCGTCAATTGTGGACCGACTTCAAAAAAATCTTTTTTTGTTTGTAAGGGTATGCTTTCGAGGTAGTCCCATTGTAATCAAGTCATAATCTGATGAGGGTATTCAATGGATATCGAGGGAAACCCTCAAATTTTCTAGGCACACCTATAGTGATTTGGGTATTTTTTAAAGTAACTCGTGCATTTGCTCTCGGAAAGCACCATTTGGTGAAGTGGAACTGATGATGAAGACCACAGGTGGCCATCGGAACTACTCAATTATACCCGAGTATTTCAAGGGTTGCGATTAGATTACTTTAATATGGTTGCTAAGCAATTTATGCTCGTCACAATGCGAATGGTATGGTGCAGTTCTTCTGGTTCTTACTGGGAGAACTCCTCAATAATTAACGTCCCTGCATCGGGAAAAGCAAATTTTGTAACAGGAAATGATTAGTTGGCATTAGGCTATTGTAACTTAGATAAATTACAAACTGCCACACTAAAAAGAAAAAAATAAAAAACTTTTTTACAAACAAAAACAACCGACATCCAAAAAAAAACACTACAAAGTGAAAAATAACTTTAATTTCGGAAGTCGCTGGCAAAAAACTAAAATACAGATCTAAAGACACCGGACTCCCGAAATTAAAGTTATTTTTCACTTTGTAGTGTTTTTTTTTTAAGTCGGTTGTTCTTTTTTTGTAAAATGTTTTTTTTATTTTTCTCTAATTAAAAAAAAATACAAACTAACGTAAAACGTAAATGTTTTTTAAATTACAAACTGACCCACTAAACAGTGTGTCAGTTTGCAATTTATCTAAGTTACAATAGCCTAATATCAAATGCTCATTACCTTTAACAAAATATTGCTTTTCCCGATACAAGGACGTTAATTATTGAGGAGTTCTCCTAGTAATAACCAGGAGAACTGCACTATACCATACACATTGTGACGAGCATAAATTATTTTATCGACACATAATATTGCATGTATGAGAATAGGTTATGTTGTGGTGAAAATTAACTTATATGCAAGGTGCTAGCCCACACCGGACCCGCGTCGTGGATAATGGTCCACTCTCCGTCACTGAGGCTGTCTCCCAGAAGTAGAACTATTATTATAGGCAGATTATGATATGGTTGATAGCGAGGTTGCTCTATCCGGAATACCCTACTTTGCCTAATAGGGCCGCTGACCTAAAGTAGCAGTTATAACAATCCTAATCCTATCCAACCAATATACAAGATGTTCGGTTAATAGATAACCTTGAAATATCATATTATAATAGACTTTATGGCCGTACTAAACATTCAGTAACAATATCACACGAAACACGTACCTATCACCTAATTAAATCACCTAACAACACAAACACAATTAATTCGCAACCAAACCTTAATTACTGTCTTTATTTACCTAGCATTTATGTGAATACTTTTTATAACTTAAAGTCCATTAAAACTAAGTACTGTAAACAAACTCTAATTACTTTGATTTGCAAAGAAAATATCTTGTTTATTGAGAACAAAGCTAAATCAATTTCATTGAAAATTAACTGTGTCACAGAACTTTTTTTTTGTATAAAAATTCAATACAATTAATTCTACAATTATTCAAGACGTTGATAGCCAAGGTATTGAGTGCAAACGGCTAAAAGATCCTGTTGAATATTCGCAACTAATACCTTGTTCTAGTAATAAATCGTTTTCAATTCTGACTGTTAACATAAGAAGTATAAAAGCCAATCTTGATATATTTCTTATTTTTCTTACACAATTTAACAATATGATTGATGTCCTAGTTTTAACGGAATGTTGGACAAATGAACACCTATTGATACCAAATATAAATAACTATAAGCTGTTTAAATCTTGTGTCTCTCTAAATCAGAATGACGGGGTAGTGGTGTATGTCCGTGAGGAACTTGAGGCGACTTCGTTTGAACCAGTATGTTCTGAAGGAAATTGTATTGTAGTTAACATCAAGGATGAGATAAATATTATATGTACTTATCGTCCACCCAGTTTCAAAAACACACTCAACTACCTAAATTCGCTAGATAATATATTAAACGAATGCTCTGGAACTAGCAATGTCATTCTAACTGGTGATTTAAACCTGGATATCATGCCTAATAATATAAATGCCAATTCTGCTAAATACCTCAATCTAATGGCCAGTCATGGCCTAAGGCAAGGGGTTGACTGTCCCACGAGATTAAATGCATGTCTTGATCATTTTATGATAAAATCATTTGCTAAGACACAATGTTTTGTTTTTGATGAACTAACGAATCACTCACCGATTTTATTACGTATAGATTATGGTTCTATTTCCAAAAAAAATACGTTCGTTCGTAAGATTGATATCGATCTTGACGGTATAAATGACGACCTGGCAAATGAATCATGGAACGAATTATATTCGACAACAGATGTTAACCAGGCAGCTATAGTGTTAACAACAAAACTTGAAAACGTGATAAATGCTAACACTAAAGTAAGAAAAATTTCTAGACGTAACAGTCCACTAAAACCGTGGATTACCATAGGAGTTGTAAAATCTATAAGAAAACGAAATAAAATGCATAAAACCTTAAAAACTAATGCTAATAATAAAGAAATTAGAGATAAATACACAGCTTACAGAAATACTTTAAAAAAAATTATAAAAGCACTAAAAAAAAACTACTACACTGACAAACTACAAAAAAGTAAAAATAATCTTAAAGAAACCTGGAATACGATTAAGGAATTATGCAATATGAAGAAGTCCAATGTATCAGCCAAAGAACTACTCAATTTAAAAACGAATGCTACTGAGTCTCTAGACGAAGTAAATGAGTTCTTTACGTCGGTGGGAGCCAATCTTGCTAATAAGACCCTACAAAAATTGGGCACGGATGAGGTAACTCTGTCTCAAAAAGCCAAAACACAGAAGGATCCCATAAACTCCATGGGACTACGCTTTTCAGACCCAGCTGAAGTGATGGAAGTTATCAGTAGCCTTAAGACGCATAGCGCTCCAGGTCAAGACAAAATCACAGCATCTATCCTTAAAACTTTTCGTACTGTCGTTGCTGAGCCAATAGCTTACTTAACTAATTTGAGCTTTGAACACGGAGTTTTCCCTAAAATATTTAAACGTGCTATAGTTTGCCCCATTTTCAAATCAGGGGATAAGTTTATGGCCACCAACTATAGGCCCATTTCTCTATTAAGTACCCTCTCTAAGATAATAGAAAAAATTATGAACAAACGACTAATCAACTACCTGGAAAGCAATAAATTCCTAAGCGAAAATCAGCATGGATTTCGTGCCAATCGTTCCACAGATGATGCTGTTTTAGAGCTTACATCTAAGATTACGGCTCATCTTGATAAGAACAGCAAATGTATAGGAGTCTTTCTAGACTTACAGAAGGCGTTCGATACTGTATCTATTCCAATCCTCCTAACACGATTAGAGAACGTTGGTATCAGGGGGAATGCTCTTTTGTGGTTAGAGGATTACCTTGTAGAAAGGCAACAATGCGTTAGAGTTGAAGATTGTTTCAGTAATTTTAGTGGGGGATCATATGGCGTGCCACAGGGCAGTACGCTAGCCCCGACATTGTTTCTAACCTACATTAACGAACTCTGTAAATGTCAAATAAAGGGTGCTGATATTCAAATGTTTGCTGATGACACTGTCATACTGTTTCATAGTGACACTTGGGAGAGTGTTAAACAAATTGCTGAGGAAGGCATGTCTGTGGTCACCTCTTGGCTTGAAGATAGTTTATTAACGCTAAACACTGACAAAACAAAAGTTCTATGTTTCAGCAAAACCAAAGCATCTTCACCAAAAAACTTGCTAGTTCGCATACATTCCTACCCTTGTAACAGATCTTACAATACTCTTTTGCCACGCTGTAACTGCGCCACGTTAGTTAGATCCACAGAAATTAAATACTTAGGAGTAAATATTGACGACAAACTATGTTGGAAGAAGCACATAACTGCAGTTAGCAACCGACTAAGGAAACTCATTTACATTTTTAAAGACTTGAGATTGATACCAGATTTAAAACTTTTGATTCACACCTACAAAGCCTTGGCAGAATGCGTAATAACCTATTGTATATGTTCCTGGGGTTCGGCAGCCAAAACACATCTTCTTGAACTTGAGAGGGCGCAGCGTGTTGTGCTCAAAGTACTTCTCTCGCTACCGTTTCAACATCCTACAGATTCTGTTTATGATAAGGCCGATGTTCTGTCTGTCAGAAAGTTGTTTGTGTATCAATGTTTACGTAAATATCATAAAAACACAGTACCCTATCTAATACCTTCTGGCAAAAGAAGAGACGAATGCCCAATCCCTAGAGTAAAAAGCAAATTTGCCCAACATCATTATAACAATGTAGCACCTAGATTGTACAATAAACTTAATATAGCTCATAAAACCAAACAATTATCTGACTATCAGTTTAAAAATAAAATAAAATTATGGCTGAAACCATTAAATTACGACGAAATAGAAAATCTATTCCTAATTTTAAAATAAAAATAAAGCAGTAAAACACAAAACCCACTCTCAAATTGCCACATACACACACGCACTCCCACAACCACAAACATGCACATGCACACACACACTCACCCACACACACACACAAACACACACACACTATTTTTAGTTCGCAGATTGTAAACTTTTGGTTATAAACTTAATTAGTAGATAAATTATTATAAGTTATGATTGTAACACTAGATCGACATATTTATCTGGAAGGAACTGATTCCCAACATACAGCTCACGCTAGTTTGGGAAACAGGGCTTGCACATGAAATGTAAATACTTGTTGTTGCAATAAAGATTTTGTATTTGTATTTGTATTTGTACTAAAAAAAATGACAAAACAATATATTTCCCAGGTAGTGCGTAAGGTAAGATAAAAAATGCTGTCAATTTCTAGTCACAATATTTACTGCGTCTCTATCGGCATAGTCAACGTACTAACAACAAATAGGTAACCGATAGAGTTCATTCATTCGTGGTCGTGTCGTGGTGAAGAAGATTATAGAAACAAGTTAGTATTTTATTCTAAAATATCTTTGGTAGATACCTGGGATCAATGAATCTGCCTAGCCTTTTCTCAACTATGTTGGGGTCGGCTTCCAGTCTAACCGGATACAGCTGAATACCAGTATTTTATAGAGCGACTGCTTATCTGACCACCACAATCCAATTACTGGGTATCGTGTTAACGATACCCCTTGGTAAGACTGGTTGTAGACTTTCGAGCTTCTGATGACCCGTAACGACTTTAAAAGCTCCACGAATGACAGCCGGGACCAACGGCTTAACGTGCTTTCTGAGACACGGAGGAGTCTCGGTATGTAAAGATGGTCACCCATCCAAACCTCGGCAAGCGTAGTGGATCGACCAGTACGGCTGTTATTACTTAGCGAGCTCCTTTGCCTTTGGTACCTGGGATATATAATATTGTTTGTATTATTTTTAGTATGGGCATAAGGTCTATTATATATATGCTATTTCAAGGTTATCCATCCATTATTTACCGGACACCCTGTATAAAATATTATAAATGCAAACGTGAGTTTATTTGCGTATTTGTTTGTTACGCTTTTACGCTGAAACAGCTAAACGGATTTGAATGAAATTTGGCGCATGGGTAGACCATGACCTGGTTAAAGCTATACAATACTTTTTATCCCGGTAGTTCCCGTGGGATAATTTGCGACCTCCACGCGGGCAAAAGCTAGTCTGATTATATTTTCAATAGTTTGTTTAATCAATTAGTACTTAATTAAAGAAATGCTCCGCTCATCTCACGGCCTCAGTAATGAGATCACACGTCACATCTTCCATCCGTCTGTCTTACTAACGCACTGTCTGTTAACTATTTAATTTAGTCCCTATCAACGTGCGCCATACTGTTTGGTAAACCTTGTTGTCGACATATTTAACACATCATCGTCTACCGGTGCTAAAATAACTTTTTAATGAAGGTTGGGGCATAAACTAATGTCATTCGGAAGTCCACTGGAATTTCTGGAATAGTTTCATTGACGTCTTTATTCCTCGAATTGGCAGAGTTGTAATTACGAGATGAGGTAGGATATTTTATAAGGTCCCATTAAAATAGATGGAAAAAATTTAACACAGCGTTCAATACGTCTAACCAAAGATACCCAAGCAAAAAAAAAACACTGATTAAAGTGATTTTATTTTGACCCAAAAAAAAAAAAAAGCGGCGGGCGCGGGCGGAGACGTGGTCACGTGCGCCTGCACATTTGTAATAGGTATCAGAATTATGAGATAACAAAGACATGGATGTGTTTATGCATTGGGTAACCAACATTTTTAGTGTATTTTCGTTTGCTGATTTTTTTTCTTTTAAGTATCTATTGCGTTTTCTTTACTATTTTTACTACCATCATCTTTATTTTGGTGGTCTGAATTATTTCTAAAAGTTTGTCCGTCTATTTTAATGGGACTTTGTATATCTACCTAACTTCGTCCGAGGTATTTAATCATTGGCATTTTCTGCTGGTTTATAAAGCTGGCCTTTGCTAGAACTCGTTTCACAAACCTTCGTCTTTTATATTCTGCAACTTAGTCTATCTCAGTTCTCTATTGAACATTAACAAACCCCTGTTTTTTATCCGTCTAGCTAGGAGACGTCCTACACTATGTCTGCCAATTCAGTCTCCACTCGAAGACTTACCTTAATTCAGTCCTTTGAAAAATATGGCAGGACCACTGCCACTTAAGTTTGCTATCTCTGCAAGCTTAAAAACTAATGAAGTATACAATTTTTAACTTTTAGTTTTTAACGTTTGTAGCTATCATCGTTTCCATTGTTATTCTGACAATTTGTTTTTTTTTCCAAAATAAAAAAACTTTCACCATTACTTTTACTTTTTATTTTTTTCCAGGTAAACGAGTGCTGGACAAAGTTCGAACACAAGCTGAAGAAGATTGAGCATGATGCCCGGAAGGAAGCTGTGTACAGCGGTGATTGTCATCACAAGTTCCTGCTGGGACACATGATCGTGTTCCGCATGCACCTAAATAAGGTAATAAATAATAACATGAACCTACTTACTTTTACTGTAGATCCGAAAATAAATCCTATGACGAACTTACCCCTGATGGGCAAGTCCCTGCAATTCCCGTATTTGTAAGAACGTTCGCATTCAAATCTAAAGCTTATTCTGTAAAAACAAAACCGGCTAAGTGCGTGTCGTACCACGCACAATAAAAGGTTCCGTAGTTGAAAGGAATTTATCCCAAAAATCAACCCATTATAATCTTAATATTTTTTTTACTTGTGCTGTGAGATCTTGCTTCTTGCCTTTCAAATTCAAATTCATTTATTTACCTAGAATGTAGGTTTATACTGTATATCTTAAAACTATAATTTCATGATTGTAGGTCTACGGAATGTTCCCTATAGGTTTTAATTTACTTGCAAGTATCAAAACATGTCGCATAAATGGCCGTATTTTTTTATTGCGTTGACTTAGAAGCTTGATTTTTTTTAAAACTCCAAAGGACCTTAGAACTACGTATTTGATTAATTTCAACTTGATACCTGCACGTATTCCTGAGAAAAAGGGTCTTGACAGACAGAGAGACAGGCAGACGGACAACGAAGTGATCCTATAAGAGTTCCGTTTTTTCCTTTTGAGGTACGGAACCCTTAATACTACCTCTGAAATCGATGGTCGAAGGTCCACTTGAATTTGAACGTTTTTTACCGACTTCAATAAAAGGAGGAAGTTCTCATTCGTCGGAATCTTTTTTTTATACAGTATGTTCACCGATTATTCGAAGACGGCTCGACCGATTTGGTAGTTTTTGAGTTGATGTTTTAACTTCTTGTCGCTGTAATTTACATACCACAACTAAAAAGTTTGTGTAATTTATTTTATCACCACTGCTCTCAAAACGGTGAAGGAAAACATCGTGAGGAAACCAGAATGTCCTAGAACCAATACAAAAAAAAAAAAACGAAGACTTGTGACATCTAGCAACGCGCACTGGGCCCGCGCGGTGGATTACGGCCCACTCCCTCTCATCGAGAAAAGGCATGTGTCCCAGCAGTTAGGCTGATTATGTATACAAAAAGTGAAAAATGTTTAGGTATTACTTTAGTTTCGGTTTTTAAAGCTGAGTGCTTTTGTAGAATAATAAAATTGGAATCCTCAGCTCAGCCGTAAAAATATTTTTGAGCGAAAATCACACCTTGATTTCCAAAAACGACAAAGGCTGTATTTAACTTCCACAATAGACTTTGTATACCGGAGACCTACAGGAATCTACCTGACTCTGAGTAGACGCTTCAAGGATAAAAGTCTAGACACACATTGGTAATCGGTGCGAAGAATGGAATCAGCAATGTAGAGACTTCATTAAACTCAAATTATCCGCATTTTGTGCTTAAGATTGCGGAAATGTTCATAACTAGCTGGGTTGTTTAAAAACTTTGATTGGTTATTTTCCTATAGGTAACTTAATGACCATAGAAACGCTTAGTTTCTACAGATACCAACAGGTTATTGTAGGTACGTATTTTCTATAAGCATTCTTTAATTCACTTCAGACTACAATTCACTGTAAAAATGCACACAAACTTCAGTGTACTTTAGAGGACTATTGCCAATAATTATAGTGTCTTTAAGGACGTTTATCGAATGGTGGTCAATATTAAATTCCATTTCTTGTTGTACATATTTCAAACACGTTTTCTTATCTATTTTCAGAGCGAAGACTATTTGAAGAGATGCGACAAAGTCACCAGAGGCTGTAATCGACCGTGCGAGGTATGTATCAGATAGAAAACTATGTCTTCTTCTACACATAACATAACAAAACATGTCTCTAATCCCCAAAGGGTTAGGCAAAGGTGTGCATATTGACAGTACACCCACACATTACTATTTCTTCCTTCTATTGTGTAATCAATAATGAATAATTCATAATGCGGCTCTGGGATTAAAAGAGAATGTGTAGCATTTAATTGTCATTCTGCACATGCTGTGAATAACTGTTGAATGGAATAGTGATGCTTGTAGACTAGATTAGCAGTTCTTGATTAAATTGGCTAGATCTAGAATCTAAGGCTCATTTTTTTTTCTTTGTCAGTTACTTTTTATGATGGTCTGGCATTTTGAGTTCTAAATGCAGCCTATCCAAATGTCTTTTTTTTTGTATTGTTCGTCGAGTCGTTGAGCTCCTTAAATCCTGAGTTGAGCTACACGATTATTGACAAATGCTTGCACTGACTGGACAGGTTCACTCAAATTTGTATGGTTCTTTCCTCAAAAGACCATTTCAGACACGGATCTATATGGTCCCCACATTATCTGACCAAGATTATGTCTGGAATTTAAAAGAGACTTTGATCCCTGAGTTTGTTTCGCCCTTTCTCTTCAGGGGTAGTCAGATAGGAAATGTCGACTCCATCTAGGTTATGTTTTAATATGTCGTGTAAAAGTGATTCCGATTATGCTAATTACAGAATAAATTAGTTCAATTCACAATTTGATTTGATTTCATTTAGATTCATTTTTACAAGAGAAAGTGTAATTCCGCACTCACAGTCTATTTTCAACAAAAAAGCATGCTTAATCCTTAGTGCCTAGTCATAGTGACTTTCTATCAGCGACAGCGATGATGAAGATGAAATCAAAATTGTATGGAACTGACATAAGCTACCGATTCCTAAGCTTATGTCAATCCTGTTGAAACTCGATGTAGAAACACGAAATACTTTGAAAGCGATTGTTGCTTGCCCTTTTAATAGGTGTCAAAGCGATTCGTGATTACAAATAGAGTCTTTTTGGAGGTTATTTATGATTTTTTTATCTCTTGGTGCAGTTACTCTAAAAGCCTCTTTTCTAAGCTGTGAAGACTTTTTTTATCGTGGAGAAATGCTCATGCATTCTGCACTACCACGGGGAGACAGTGCAGTTAACTCGGAGATCACATACGACGCGTCTCCGAGTTATGTGGTCTTGAAAAACGACCCGTCTTCGTCAATCCCTCAATGATGGCATTGAGGGAATGACGAAGACCGGTCGTTTTTAGGGTTCCGTACCTCAAAAGGAAAAAAACGAACCCTTTATGGATCACACATGTGTCTGTCTGTCTGTCCGTCTGTCACAGCCAATTTGCTCCGAAACTAATGGACCGATTAAGTTGAAATTTGGTACACATATGAATTTCTGTGACCCAAATACAGATGGGTAAAGTAAATAAATGAATTTTGAATATGGGGGTCACTTTTGGGGGCAAATAAGAAAATTTAAAAAAAGTTTTGCAAACTACACTATCTGACAAGTCAAATAAAACTATGAGGGTCTCAAATATAGTTTTTATATAATTTTAAAATAAATTGTTTTAAAGTTATTTAAGAAAATAGACGAAAATTTACCATCCCCCCTTTTTTTTCATTCCCCATTTATTTCCGAAACTACTGAGCCTAAAATTTTGAAAAAAAAATCAGAAAATAGATCTTTACCTGTAGATTACAGGAAAACCTATAAAGGTTTTCCTGTAATCTACAGGTAAAATCTAATAAGATCAAATCAGAAAGAATCAGGTAAGATCTATTTTCTGATTTTTTCAGACCTCTATTTCTATTTTCAGACTTCTTATGAAGTCTGTGGTCTTAAAATAACATGGTAAATCTATCAATATTGTGAGAACAAACTTACATTTACAGTTGGAATATATGCCAGAACATGTTTTTCAACTACAATGTTAAGTTTGTTCTTAACATAAATTCATCCCAACTACGGAACCCTTAATTGTGCGTGGTCCGACACGCACTTGGCCGGTTTTTTATCAGCCGACATGGTAACTATAATCACCAAAACTAATCCCTACCAAAATATGGTTCCACAGCTCACTCCTCGAGTAAGACGCTGGCAACGCCTCGCCCTAACCGAGATTCACCGAGTACGAGAAGATATACCGTTCACCAGGAGATCCTACCGAGACGTGGTCTCCCACGCCCGGAGAAAATTGAACCATCTGAAGAAGCAGGCCATCGCCAAGTCCTGTGATGCCGTCCAGGATTATAAATACTGCATAAATCAAGGGGTAGGGGGAATAAAATCTTGTAGGTTTTGGTGAAGCCAAAAGTTGCAGGAAGTGTGGTATAGCGTATTGGAGTAGAGTATAGAGATATCTAGGCAGGACACACTAACATATTTGTGTGTATTGCCTCATGTTCAATTTTATATATATTACTTTGTTTTTGCAATACTCCTACATTGTAACACACTAACACAAAATTGTATATTGTCACGAAATTGAACATGAAGCAATACACATACAAATATGTTAGTATACCCTGGCTAGGTATCTCTTTTGCTGTCTGTACCTTGCTTTGTAAAAGTCCCAAAGAGTTGAAACAGCAGTGATGATCTGGGAATGTACGTGTAGAAGATTTATGTTTTAAAATGTCTGTTTCTGGTCATCTATAATTTCAGAAAGAAAACGTGTCAGAGATCGGAGTAGTGGAGATTATTGAGTAGGTACACAGAATCTGGCTGGACGGTTGGATCATGTTAGATGAATCAATATTTCTAATATAGGTTCGATCGAACTTTGGGCCAACCTATGGTTTGAATAAGACCCAGGTTAAGCTACCTAAAATTGATTGATTGTTGCACTTTCGACTTTAATCCAAGTTTTACAAGATTCATAATTGAAATTATGTGTCATGTTAGTTAATTTAATGTAGAAAAATTATTCGTTAGTGATCAACTTTGGTTGATCGTCAGTGAAATTAATGAGGTTGATAGTGTGGTGACTATAGTATTAACTCTTTAGTTAAATTGACTAAGAAGTTAAGAAATACAGCCAGGGAAATTAATTGTCAATCCATTTGATATAGTACGCCAATTTGCCGTGAAAACAGCATTTCCTACAACTGTCAAAGAATGGCACTTGTGATTTGAATTTACGGTCATTTTCTAAACAATTTTATTAATTTCCCTGACTTTATTATGAAGTCAGTAAATGTCAAAAACTGTGCCTACCGGGGGTCCAATTTATTTCAGAATTTGGGACACCTGGGACAAAGTTAGGACCATCGTTGGACTTTTTAGTCATTTTAAAAGTAATTAGTTAATCGAATATTCTCTTACAATAGTATCCGAAAAAGTACACTAGTACTGTAGTATGTAGTAGGTACTTACGACAATGTTCAAAGGTTGATTTACGAGTATCTTCGGAAAAACCGAACTTTGCCGAATTAAATGTGACTGGTCCATTAAGGCAGTGACGGAATTAATAGTGCATCAATCTATAATAATTTAGGTGGGAATATACTTAAGTAAATTTTTATTCGATAGTCACATTTTATTCGTTATATTTCGGTTTTTCCGAAGATAAACGAACCTTTGAACTTTGTCGTACTTTACTGATTTACATTAGTACTTAAATCGATTCGAAACAGTAGATTATAATATACCGGACGACTTTTTTTACCATCTTGAAAAAATAGGGTATAGTAGGTGAATGGCGTAG
Organism: Cosmia pyralina; assembly: GCA_946251885.1. Taxonomy (NCBI): domain Eukaryota; kingdom Metazoa; phylum Arthropoda; class Insecta; order Lepidoptera; family Noctuidae; genus Cosmia; species Cosmia pyralina. Next base: position 25,942,373 of record OX276351.1, read on the forward strand.
AAGCCTATGGTGTACCTAGTTTTTTTTTATAGCTTAGACAGAAATTGATCTATATATAAATTGAAAGTAAACTTTTCATACTATAACAATAAAAACAGAAACATTGAAAAAAAAATAATAAATCGTTAAAAAAATTTATTTACTTATTTATTTTATTTTATTTTTTTAGGGAAACTTACAGCTAAAAGATACAGTAAGTAAAATAAAATAAAATTAATTAATCGAAATTCAAATCACAATGCACCCTGCGTATGATTTGAATTTCGATTTTTTTTTTTTTTTTTTTGTAAACGCTAGGTAAGTATGCCATAGGTTTCTACTCCGTTCATCTATTGTAGCCTATTTTATTCAAGACGGTAAAAAAAGTCATCCAGTAACTTTAGAATCTAACGAAAATGTAACTGTTCAGGAAAAATATAGTTGTTTTTTTAATTTCCAGAAGTAGTAGGTATGTAAGTTACTTATAGAACTTGATTATTATTATTATTATGTACGTAACGCCTTAACGCTGCTCTATCCAAAAATATACTAGATATTTATCTAGACATAAGTTTAAGACTCAAAATTGTTTAGATTTAAAAATTGTATAAAGAAAAATAATTTATTTTAGTCAACGAATGAAATTGGGTTATGTAATTGGAAAATTATGAGTTAATAGTTTTTTATGTGTTTAATAAAAAATGTTGTGATGAACCGTTTCAATGTTGTGACAAAAATTATGAAATAAATCAAAGTCGGTTGCAAATAACAATGGCCATTCATGGACTTTTAGGCCATTTCAACAGCAGTATTGTGAAGTTACACCCAGCACTTTCATTGCGTAACACATTATCAACCGGAGTTGGTTTCATTTTGACAGTTCAACAACATTCATTGCGTTATTTACGTTGTTGAGCAGACAAATTTTTCGAACATTTGAAGCAATGAATAATTAATTAATTAATTTTAATTTGCATCAAAATTATGCAGATTGCGATTATTAGTGTGTTACGCAATTAGACTACACATCAAGCTATACATTTCCAGTATAAGCTGGTCTCCCATTGTATACGATTTCCGTACACAACTGTCAAATTTTCTCATTCAATTTTGAACTTAACTATCAACATTTTAAGGTTTAAAATCATTTGGAGAAACAGACAGTTTGACAGTTTGGTATAACTTGATGTGCTGTTGTCTGTACTATAGATGCACCTCTGCCTAAACCTTCGGTAAAATACCGGCGTGATGTTATGTTTGTAATTTAAAAAAATATATTTATATTACGGAATGTATAATCATTATTTTTGTTATCGTGAAAAACGGATCATTACAGTATTCTAATAGTTTAAAATTCGGTATACAGACGCACTGTGATAGTTTATAAAATAAATATTATTTAATTTGAGAACTAAGTTTTTATTTAACTTGTAATTAAAATATTTGTTGTATATTTAACTAAATGTATTATTATTGTTATTGCATCTGTATTTTGGATTTGTTCAAGATAATAATGAATTTTCAATAGACTTCCTCGAAAACTGGTTCATATCGCACTACGATTAGGCTCACATTGCACTAAATTTCACACGCGTGCTATTTTTCATTTTCCTACACGTATGCGGGAATAAAAATTGCCACAGATAACTTATACCTATACTTAGTCCAAATTGGTTCAATGCCTCTATTCACACCGTCTCTATTCGGAGGTGAATGTTTTTTTTTTTAATCTCGGCAAAGATTTAAGCGTCTTTAGGATGTTAACATTTTTTTAATATTTAAATAATGTTTATAAATAGAATATCATCAAAAACCATGATTATTACAATTTAAAAAAAAAAAACGTTTATGAACAAATTAACATTTATTTGTATTTTATACTCAAAAATATTTGAATTTTCTATTTTTCATATTAGACTGATTATCGGCTTTATACCTTTGCTTCTCCTTCAACCTGGCGAAAGCAAAGCGTGGAAAAAAAAGAAAATTTAAATCATAATTTCCTAATAATTCATGACAAAAATATTTTTCGTTATTTTATTTCTTCAAATGTGTATTGAAAAACGTCGTTTGATACACGTGGACATTTGTTATTGCAGTTCTCGGCTCGAAAATTAATTCCGCCTCGAATGCAATAACGAAAATTCTCCACTCGTATCAAAATCTACTATTATACAACTAGTTATGCTGAAGGATCGTTAGTAAAAGATAATTATTAATATGATTTCATATTTTTTTTATGCAAAAAACAAATTTCATTATTTATTTTCAGCCAGCCATCCAATGTTTTTTCAGCTTAACATAATATGATATTTATTCATTTTTATACATAAACGTATTAGACATACTCGTATCTATATAAACCTTATACTGTTAATATAACACTAGCTGCGCCCCGCGGTTTCACCCGCGTAGACCGGGATAAAACCTAGCCTATGTGTTAATCCAGGATATAAATTATCTACACACTAAATTTCAGCCAAATCGGTCCAGCCATTTGAGTGTGAAGAAGTAACAAACATACACACACACTCACAAACTTTCGTCTTTATAATATTAGTGTGATTAATAAATGTATTCTAGCCACTCATACGAAAGCGCTTCTACACAAAAAACAGTCGGTAGTACAGTCATGCGTACGCGCACCGTGACGTCAGCCCGCACTTCGCACGTGTTTACAAACAATGCCGAAGCGACGAAGATTGTTGGAATCTTGTAACGCTCGAATGTTTTAATGGATGCCAGAGAACTGGACTCTATTGTAGTGTATATTTCGTTTGAATGTATGATCGTATAAAATTCACAAAACTAGGTATGTAAAGAGCAAACACACTTAGTTTCAGATATCTAGATTTCTAGATTTTCTACAAAGAAAAAACAAGCGATGACCTATATGCTTTATGGTTTAAAATGCATGCTGTGTTAACTCTTAACGTGAAACATAAATAAAACCACTTACCACAGTACAATATTCATTATTTACAAGCTTCCGAAGATGAGACAAAAACTTGTTATTGTTTATTTTAGATTTTATGACAACGAAAATAATATTTTTTTAATGTCATAGGCTAGTTCAGTGAGTGTTGTCGTATCTCAAAAGGTTCGGACACAGATAATCTATCACAGTAAATGCATGGAATTGGATATTACTACTTAATAGTGGTGGAACAAGGTTAAAAGGTCTTGGGAACTTTGTTCCCACGGACAATCTACTGTTGGGGAACAAACTTCCCGCAGGCGCGCAAGTGGCTAGTGTATCTTTCTACAAATTTAAAATATTGCTACATAGAGCATTGTTGATTATTTAAATAATTTTGCGAAGAATCAACCCAAATTGACAGATGTGTAATAAATAAGTAATTAAAAAAATAAAAAATACGTAAGAAGTACAATTATGTTTCTTTTTAAATAAAATTATGAATTAATACACCATCTTTGTTGTTAATGTTATTGTAAAAATGTATTTGACAATTTATTTTTTTAATAAATATTTTAACATTATTATTATTGTGTTTTTTCTTGCTTATATTGCCAGAAAACCATTTGCCTATTAAGTACCTACTACTAGGTAGTTATTAGATCAATTATTCAATCTGCCCCTTTCCCCAACTACGAGTATGGTGATGTCGGTTTACAGTCTAACCATGGTTAGACTGTAAACTGACACTATAACTGACACTGTCTCCTAAGATACATGACTACCTAGTTTAGGAGACAGGGTTACATAATCTGTGTAGATTTATGTAGATATCTGTGTTTTGTTGTTTTGTACATCTGCTTTTGTGTACCTATCATGAATCTTGTGTGTGTAATAAATATTGTTCTTATTATAATGCACAATAGGCATTATATTTATACCACAATCAGCTGCATCCTGCAGGATGCAGCTGATTGTGGTACCTATTACCTACGTAAAGCATTTTGACCACGCAGCAAACTCAAGGCAAAAGATATCAAACCTTTTGCCAACAGGATTTTTATGCTACTGCTACAGAACAAAATATCTATTTACAAGACATAGTTCAGGAATTATTATAGGAACACGTTCAATTCACTCAATCTGCCTAGCCTTTTTCCAACTATGTTGGGGTCGGCTTCCAGTCTAACTGGATGTAGCTGAATACCAGTATTTTACATGGAGTGACTGCCTATCTGACCTCCAGAACCCAGTAACTGGGTAATACGATACCCCTTGGTAAGACTTGTTGTCAGACTTTCGGGCTTCTGACGACCCGTAAAGACTGTCAAAGATCCACGAATGACAGCCGGGACCAACGGCTTAACGTGCTTTCCGAGGCACGGAGGAGCCTCGATATGTAAAGATGGTCACCCATCCACTGACCAATCCCGGCAAGCATAGTTTAACCCGATGGATAGACCCGTGCGGCTGTTATTACTTAGCCACGAGCTCGTCGTGTTCAATACACTATCACAAGTTATTCAATCCGACCTTGATGTGCAGTGACTGCATGCAATTATATAGTAAATCAATCTGCCGACTGATAACCTAAGGTTATCAGATTGTATGCGTACAGTCAGACAGACAGACACTGTTGTAGTAGGTAATAAACAACTCATATTAATTGAAAATAGGGGAAAAACCACTTATTGACATTCGCTTCATGTAAAATACTGGTATTCAACTGCATCCGGTTAGACTGGAAGCCGACCCCAACATAGTTGGGAAAAAGCTAGGCAGATGATGATTTTATGTAGAATTAATTGTGAAAAAGACATCCCTCCCGCATTGCTTAAATTAACCTATTCCTAACTCAAAATAATCATGTCTTCACGACCTTATTAGGTACTTTATTTGCATAACAAAGTACTCGTATCTATTGATATTTTTTTTTTACTCTTTTGGTTGGTTGATTTTGATGACAACAAAATCAACCAATCTGAGTCGTTGCTACCAGCAAAACGCTTACACCAGGGAAGAATAGTAAATTTTGCTAACCCCCGTTTTCTTTCCTTTCAACCTTTCAACTTCGTAACTGCGTAGGTACTGTCTCATTTCTAAACTATCAATAATATTTTCATCATAATTATTAATTATTTATTTACATAAATAAATTGCTAACTTTACTTCAGATTGAGTGTAATCTGCCACAGATAAGGCAATTCACATCTGTGCTGTCGGCTAGATCGTTGCAATAACTATTATAAAATAATTATTATTTTATAAATGAATTAATTTTCAAAAATGTTTATAATAAAATTATTTATTTTGATGTTGCCTGTACTCAGGGGTGCTTCGTGGAAGGTAAGCCATTTAATTCTTGACTTGTCGATTAGACTAAGTTATTTGATGTTAGGCAGAAGAGTGGTGGGCCAGTGGTAATGGCCGCGACTTATGAATTCTAGGTCATAGGTTTGAACCCCGGCAGGCGCTTTACTTTGTGTAAATTATATCATCACTATTCCTTGACAGTAGTGATGATATAATTTGGTTTCTTCATGATGTTTTCCTTCACCGTTTTATCAAACGGTGAAGGAAATCATCATGAAGAAACCGACATATCCTAGAATCAAAAATTCGAAGATATGTGACAACTATCACCCAGCACTGGGCCCGCGCGTGGTTAATTACGGCCCACTCCCTCTCACCGAGAGGAGGCCTGTGTCCCAGCAGTGGAAACATTTTAGGCTCATTATGCTTTATGCCTATTAGCCTAACCCTTCCGTGGGTGTGGTTAGACAACAATGAGATCAACAATAACTAGGTGGATAAGGATCCCAGGTCGTGCTGCTTACTCTTGAAAATGTACGGACTTTACCGTCTAGGTTTTAGCAAACAAAGACAACATTTTTCTCGCTTCTGGGCGCCACACAAAGAAGAACAACATCATAATGATCGGTCAGTGTCTGTGCCGTCACAGAATAAGTGTGCCGTTTCTCAGCAGTAGGTATATAGAAATAAGTACAAGTGATTCTGATTCGTTTTCTCTTTCTTATTTCGACACGAACTATATAAGGTGTAATTTAAGTAACTGACAACCTCTTAAGGGGTCATTGTGCTCTTCATTAATGGACAACTTTTACTATGGGACCAAATTTTAAAAGGACACTATACTAAATATTAATTGAAAAAAGTTATGATGAAAGCTTTTCCCAATCCCAAGACATTGACTGATTGACATTCATTGATTGATTACTTTTTGACATTTTTTATTTTTGTATTACTTACCCCTTCTACCTTTTTTTTTATTAATGTAACCTTGTTGACATTTTTGTATTATAATGACATTTTTATTTTATTTATTTATTGATTTATTTATTCATAACAATTTTTACATTGTGTCGAATATTAGAAACAATTTTATAACTTAAAAAAATACAAAAACAAAACAAAAGAATAAAATAAAATACATGCCACTTAATTACAATGAGGAAGAGTAATAATAATAATAAATAAATATCATTTAAGTAACTAGAATAATAATGCCACAAATAATTAAATATAGGCAATGTCAGATATCCAATGTCAACTTACATAAATGTCGTGAATGTAAATGAACAATAAAAGATTTTTAGACTAATAGTAACAGAAATAATAATCATAGTAAATTTCTAGTATAATATGTATGTTTGCAATATAAATGTCATTAATAGAATAATAGCAGCCTTCCAGTAGGTAACGCTTCAATTTAGTTTTGAAGTCCCTTTTGTAAAGTGATAATTTTATATCAACGGGAAGTTTATTAAAGATTTACTGTAAGTACTTAATTTTAACATTAATTTGTATTTTTGTATTATTTTATTTTCTTGTTATTTAAAATTATAATATTTTTAAAATTGTATCAATTACATAATAATAAGATTTGCATGCATGTGACGGTAGAACATGGAGGACTTTTATTATAAAACATATATATACGTGTTAATTACCCATATTCGCAAACCAATAAATGATTTGATTTGACTAAACCTGGAATCTCGAAAAAAAACAGCTGTTCCCTACATTTATGTTCGCATAACTCGTGAAAATTTAGTGAACAGCTGATTTTTTTTTTCGCGATTTCGGTTTAGTCCCTTAATAAAAGTTGTTCATAATGATGAGTACAATGACTCCTTACCTAAGAGGTTGTTAGTTATTTAATGTATGACAACAGCTCGCGTGTCATGATGTAGAGATTGAATCGTCGGTAGAACTGCCTCCTCAGGATGCAGACGTAAGGATATTGATACACTTATCTAAATAACCACTGAGCATTTTCTATCACCATGTTTTCCAGCCAGGAGACACTAAACTATTGATCCAAAAATACGAGCTGGATCTCAACGCATCAAGAATCTTGCAGAAAGATGACAGGAAGCTGATGTTGAGCTGGGCTGATGAGTACCAGATTAGGAGGCTGGATGTCACCATGAAGTATCGGCTGCAGATGGTGAAGCATCAGGAGCATAACTTCAAGAGCAATGGGAATATTAAGGTACGAAGTGGCTTCTGAAGTGGTGGAGTGAAGTGGTTTTAAAAAAACCGGCCAAGTGCGTGTCGGACCACGCACAATGAAGGGTTCCGTAGTTGGGATGAATTTATCCTAAGAACAAACTTAACATTGTAGTTGAAAAACATGTTCCCCCATACATTCCAACTGTAAATGTAAGTTTGTACTCACAATATTGATAGATTTACCAGGTTATTTTAAGACCACAGACTTTTTATAAGTTTTCCTGTAATCTACAGGTAAAGATCTATTTTCTGTATTTTTTTCAAAATTTTAGAGTCAGTAGTTTCGGAGATAAGGGGGGGAATGGTCAATTTTCGTCTATTTTCTTAAATAACTTTAAAACAATTTATTTTAAAATTATAAAAAAAAAAATATTTGAGACCCTCATAGTAAGCCCTTTCATTTGACATCCCACATGGTGTAGTTTGCAAAACTTTTTTTTTAAATTTTATTATTTGCCCCCCAAAAGTGACCTCTATATTCAAAATTCATTTATTTACTTTACCCGTCCGTGTTTGGGTCACAAAAATTCATGTGTACCAAATTTCAACTTAATCGGTCCATTAGATTCGGAGCAAATTGGCTGTGACAGACGGACAGACAGACAGACAGACACACGAATGATCCTATAAGGGTTCCGTTTTTTCCTTTTGAGGTACGGAACCCTAAAAAAGCCAATTTAATGACGATGAGGTATAAGATTAGGTACCTACGATACAGGTTCTTCTGACCAGGTAGTTAAGATCCATATTTTATGAGCTCCTGTGCTTACAGTGCCTAATTGAAAGGTTCTTTTATTATGAGTGTCTAGTTACCATGCCTCATTGTTCTATGTTATTGGATCTGGTTTCCGCACTTAGTCCTTCAAGTGGACTTGCACGAGAGCCATGGCAGCCGTCAGTGGTTACTCCAACCAGCCCACCTCCCTCCAGAAGTTGATTACGTCTGCTGGTCTGTTCAGAACATCTGTAAAAGATCTGGGTGCCCCGATGGTTTCAGTTCTAATCTGGGTAGCGCCTGTGCATTCAAAAAGCATAATATGCGTAAAGGTTTACATCTCTCATTATATTGGTAGTTCATTCGATATGAGAGTAGAAAAGATCAGGACTTTCGCCAATATCGTAGAGAGTAGGGTATTAAATAGAGAATGGCATGCTAATAACCTAAATTATTATTCACATTACAGTGGATTGACTGCCTTTACATCCATAGGAAAGAGATCAGACGGTCCATCAGGTTCTACCATGACAATGAGCACGAGTGTTTGAAGACTGTCACCTCCAAAGATGCTGAGACGAAAGAAGATGTGGAGCTATTGGAAAAACAGGTAATTGATAATGGTTGAAGATCCTGACATGTATCCTGTATGTATCCCAGTGTGTCCTGATATGTATGTGTTTGTGTAATGTCATCATCATCATTATTCTCCTGCTCTTATACCAATCTATTTGGGGTTGCCACAACATGTTCCTTTTTTCCATACTTCTCTATTAGACATCATCTCGGTGGTCACCCCCTTTCTAGCCATGTCATCTTTCACACAGTCCATCCATCGTTTCTTTGGTCTTTCCCTACTCTTATAACTATCGACATTCATACTCAAAATTTTCCTCACGACATTTCCCTCATTATGTAATGTGAACTTGAATATTTATGTAAAAATATGAAAGGTGTTTAACGACTTTATCTTTGTTTTAGATAGTAAAATGGAGAAAAGGCTACCGTTATTTGATAAATCTGTGCAGTGATGAAAACCCTGGGAATGAGGAGATGGCTCAGCAGTGCTTGATAGAATATGTGAGTACATACATGTCTTAGATGCTATCCATATGCTATCTATGTATGTATAAACTCTATACAATAGGCAATAGGTAGTGACTAACTTCTGTGGACTAAACAATATCATCTGCCTAGTTTTTTCCCATTCGGGTCGGCTTTCAGTCTAATCAGATGCATTAAATACCAGTATTTTACATGGAGTGACTGCCTATTTGACCTCCACAACCCAATTACTGCGTAATACGATACTCCTTGGTGGGACTGGTTCTCAGAATTTCAGGCTTCTGACAGCCTGTAACGTCTGTCAAACTTCCACGAATGACAGCCGGGACCAACGGCTTAACGTGTTTTCTAAGGCACGGAGGGGTCTTTCATATGTAATGGATGGTCACCCATCCGCGGCAAACGTAGCTTAACCTGATCGATAGACCCGTGCAGCTGTTATTACTTAGCCACACAAGCCCCTGTGGATATCAAATACGATGGGCTACATCTCAGTTGCAGCAAGGCTACATTTCTTTATTTAAATTAAAAGCGAGAAATCAAACCGATTGCCTCGTTGATCTAGTCGTCGCAAGAACTGCTGCTGGGAGGTCCTGGGTTGGGCATCGTTTTGTGGAGTTTTTCCATCTGCAATTTCTCAGTAGGAGCCCAGATTCTGGATTTGTGCCCGATTGATGGCAATAGCCCCGGTTGAGCAGTGGTGGCCCAGTAGTAACGGCCGCGACTTACGAGTTGTAGGTCGTAGGTTCGAACCCAGGCAAGCGCTTTACTTTAAGTAAATTATTTCATCACCACTGCCTTCAAAACGGTGGACGAAAACATCGTGAGGATACCGGCATGTCCTAGAAACAAAAATTCGAAGACATGAGACATCTACCAACCCGCACTAAAGCCGCGTAATGGATTACGGCCCACTCCCTCTCACCGAGAGGAGACCTGTGTACCAGCAGTGGGAACGTTATAGGCTGATCAAGTGTGATGGCAATAGGCCCCTATTACATGGGTTTTAAACATAACTGGCGAAATTTGGGTGTACTATAGGATCCTACACCTCTGCGCAACTCTTCGGGGAACACAGCCGTGATGTTATGTTATGTAAATCAATCCAAATTGGAAAAATGTAATAAAAAAATCATTTCAAAAGTAAGAGTGGCACGTCATGTCCAGTCATTATTATAGCAAATGCATTCGTGTTTCAGATGCAGAACGACAACTACAACGAAGTAATTCAAAGGCTGATGCTCCTCAAACAGGCAGCCATGAGTGACCTGTACTCCTACTTCAACTCTTCACTCATCGACCTGGAAGAATGCTTGAGGTCCCAGCTCTCCAGATATTTAGACAGAATTAGATCTATCATGGATATTTTGAATAAATGTTACAGCTGAATAGGTATAGGTATGATACGGAAAATTCAATATTTCAGACCAGTTTTATTTGCAAAGGAATCCTCTGGATATGATTATTATTATCCGCTTCCTATCAGGCGGGATTAAGGTCAAGAGCTGGTCCATTCCGAAATCAAAAAATTAAAACATAAAAACCGATTTTATATGACCAAAAAAGCAGGATTGGTAATAACCAATCCTGCTTTTTTGGTCAAATCAGTTTTTAATTTTATTTTAGCTGCATCCGGTTAGACTGGAAGCCAATCCCAACATAGTTGGGAAAAGGCTAGGCAGATAGATTCATTGAACTAGTTGTTCTACACGAAAACCTCTCTTTAAATATAAAGAGAAGAGAGGTTTGGTTGAACTATGTTGGGATTGGCTTCCAGTCTAACCGGATGCAGCTGAATACCAGTATTTTACATGGAGCGACTGCCTATCTGACCTCCACAATCCAGTAACTGGGTACCACTTGGTAAGACTGGTTGTCAGACTTTCGGGCTTCTGACGACCCGTAACGACTGTCAAAGATCCACGAATGACAGCTGGGACCAACAGCTTGACGTGCTTTCCGAGCCACAGAGGAGTATCGGTATGTAAAGATGGTCACCCATTCACGGACCAACCCCGGCAAGCGTAGCTTAACCTGATGGATCGACCCGTGCGGCTGTTATTACTTAGCCACGAACTCCTCCACCAGTTAACAGTCAGGAATCACATGCCAGTTACATGTACAAGCAACTTCTGGTTGGTGATAACTTAATCAGGGTGTAGACGACATTGGGCAATAAATAAAAACATTAGCAATAATAATGCCTGGGAGTATTTTGGAACTATCAAATAAATCCTAATATCGAAATAAAAAAGTGATTCTTTTAATCAAAGATTTTATCGTTAACTCTTCGATCTAGCTCTTGGACTAGGTATACTTAAAAACTGAACTCATAAATATCTTCTAAAGTAAAACCCGACTAAATTTGTGACTTGGCGAAAAGTTTCGACTAATTAGCGACTAAATAAGAAGTGCTGACTTTTAATTGGCTGTCAGTCTCACATACTATTTTGTATTCTGTTTGTTTAGCTGTAGGTAAGGCATCCATAGTTAGTAAATAAATAAATAAATTTGGGAGAAAACACATCTTCGCTAAGTGGCCTAGTTTATGAGATATAAATGTGGCCATGCTGGGGAGATGCTCTCCAGATCGGCCACCTCTATGAACCCTTACAACTTTTGAACCAGTGACCGACTAACTCTGATATTTGGCGGCTCGACTAATTAGCGACAATTTTTTTGTGTTATCAAAATTAAAAGCAGAATAAATCTTAATGTTCCTGTCAGAATTCCGCGTTATCCCCGCCCATTACTCAAAGCCCCACGATGCCGAACAAATCTGGGTAAACATTCACCGGTTTCCAGGATGACCCGACAGTACAATGCCTTAGCATGTACATCAGAAGACATAGACATCTTTTCTAATACTCTGGGTAAATATAAGTCACTAATCCGAGCACAATTAAATGATATGTAAGTGTTGAGCTGCCTGTCTAGTAATGTATTATTTGCTATATTTATTTATTTATGTTTTCTTTGGTTTGTAATCCATATTTTTCATTCAATTTAGATTCAAATGGTCAACATTAATAATCTATTAGTTTAACTTTAATAATAATATATAATTTTTTGTTTGTTTCTATTGCATGATGTGGTCTCCTATAATTACATAGATTTCTGTTCTTGTCCTTTTAACATAGCATGTAAGGTGTATTCTTTGTTGGAGATCCTAATAAAATAAAATAAAGAATTTCCTGATGGCGGCCATGCCAGTGTCAGTCACACTGACCAAACTATTGGATATATTTTGATATCATCATTAGATATACTTACGCAGATAAATTTATTGTATTGTTGTCCCCACCATTATATAAGTGTCTGTCACAAAGGCATGCAAGATACTTGTGTACTTCTGCGCAAGTTTCTGGCACGCATATTATGTGTATTCTTCGTAGAGCTCGTATCGGCTGAAATGACGCGCACCCTCTACTCGCACCTACCACATTCAGCTTAGCCGAGTAAGGTAGTAAATAAGTAATTAATCAAAACAAGATATTTACGATATAAAATCTCTTTATTACTCTTTCGTTGTTAAATAATACTTGAAGGTATAAAAATATATATTTACATCTTGGTACTTAACTTACTGACTATTTATTTGTTTTAATATATATTTGTATAATTGAGTTTATTTTCTAAGGGACTATTAATTGTATCAGCTTTCTAAGGGGCTCAAAAGGCATAAAAGTCATTTGCATTTTTATTGTCTTTTATGTTCTTTCAGTCTCAGGTTCAAACGATCAGTCGCTTTGGAACGCTAAGAACCAGTTTCTCGAACGAAAATTATTGCTTGCTGTTGTGATTGGTTGAATGATTTATCAACAGCCAATCGCAGCAGTTTACTCGTGCTTGACAATTTGTTACATTAATTTTGCTAAAATTTTCGTTCAAGAAGCTGGCCCAATCTGCTATTGTATTATTTAGTTAAAGATGCAGTAGGTGATGAACTTTTGTAAATAACTACCGAAATTATTTTTAATTATGATTATGATGTAGGTACTAAAGTTACAACAATTCCTTTTTTAACAATTCCTGCGCGATAAATAAGTTATTTTTTTTACAGAATATGTTGTCAATATATCTTCAGTTTGAAGTAGATAAAAAATTGTCGATGAAGACACGCCATTGGCGTAGGTACTAATAATATTTTGTTTTCTAGATCGATGACCATAATTCAAGAATCACGAGAATCTTTTTAGATTAATACACAATAAAGGAGTAAAACAAAAAACACGTACCTACAAGCACAAAATCAACGTAGATTTGACATCATTGATATCATTGCGTCAGCGCTTATTTAACTCCTACAAAATGTGTATTTCAATAGAAAATTTATAAAACAATATTACTATGAAAGTGGTCCCTTAAAACACTAATTATTAACATAACGTCTTATATAATATTGTATTTTGTACAATATTTTGTAATTTACAATATATTTATATGGCAGTAACTCAAGAACAGGTGAAAATAATTTAGATTTTAATCTAAAGTTAGTCTAAAGATTGGCTAAGATTTAATGAGATTCAAGACAAGATTCTAGTCACAATATTTAGAAATATAAAATTAAAAAAGATGGTCTTTTCTACAGTCTACTGGGTAACTTCAAGATATTCCTTTTTGGAGCATTTATTTGTGGGTAAGTCATAATTATTTCTTTCTGTGTCTCTGACAGATTAGGGTAAAATAATATCATCAGCACTAATAAATAAGCCTTCGTGGTCATTTGGATAAACGTATTTTCTTTCTTTCTTTCTTCTTTCACCCAGGTACTCCAAGAAGGAAAATTTTGAATTAAATTTAAACATTAAGTAAGTATTTATAAGGAATTTGTTCCTAAAATAAAAATAATTGGACGTTGTCAATGTATCACATAGAGAAAGTTTTTATAAAATGGTAACACATATAAGTTAGATAGGTAGGTATATCTCCAGACAGTCTGAGTCACGATAATTATTTTGTAACATTTATTCTAGCTGTAAAAATGGTACAAAGTTACAATGTTTACAGCTATGCTACAGTTATACTGCTACTAGCTTTATGTTACAGTGAGAGCAAATGTTACAAAACTAGTAATTTCGATAATTATTGTAATACATTGCCAACATGCACTAACTAGATACAGCATATTTACACTTAGCATTATATTTATAAATCTTCCACCATTTTGTGTTGGCTTATCTGTAGAAAAATAATAATAATTTTATTTTTTCTTAAAATATGTTGAGTTTCGTTATACTTATTAATAAGGTATCTTTGTCAAAGTTCTAACTTTAAAGCATTAATATAAATAAACCGATTGAAATCTATATAAAAACAAAAAAACCCATATGGTTTTAGACAAAAACTTTAGATATTATATTGAGAAATAGACAGTGTGACAGTGATGTCAGTAAATGTTGTTCTTACCATCAGAGTACTCCCAATCCTGAAGGTCTAGGTGGCGGTTCTGGTGTATCAGGTGATGGTGGCTTAAACGTGCTACCCTGAAGACGAAACAAGTAAAACATGAAAAAAAAATATCTTTGATATTTTTGATAGTTTGCGCGCAAGGGCTAGTCACCGCCAGAGGTATGTGAGCGGTGAGTCGGGGGAGGGCGTGATTGACAAGATTGGCAGACAGAATTAGCTTTGGCCTTTATCTTCCTTCTCCGTCTCACCGGTCACATACCTCAGGCGATGACTAGCACTGGCGCGCGCACTATTATATATATATATATAGAAGCCAGTTTTTCTAATAATGGGAGAAGTTTTAAAGGCTGTACATAACGCCTTCTTAGTCTTCGATATAAATAAAAATATATAATAATTTTTATTGTTCCAAAAACAGTGTTACAGACTGCTTTTCCACCAGTTATTGAAAAGTAAACAGGATGCAATACAATACAGTTTTAGTAGAAAAGATCACCTGTATCCTGTACTAGTTAAAAAGACTGTATCACAGGAGACAGGGCCTTCCGTTTAAGATGAGTCAGCGTATTGATAATGTATGTAAGCCGATGTTTGTTGGAAAAAGCTATTAGGTAATAAAAGGATACATGAAAAATAAAAATAATAAATAAAAAAAAAAAAAATATAAAATAATAATCAAATAAAATAACAATAGATGTATATATAATATGTGGGGGACGTGGACTCTGCAATCATTGTACCGATAATCGTTACGGTTAATGGCCTAATAGCGGAGAGCCTCGACCAACACCTCAGGAGGCACTCATTGAGGGCTGGGTCAAGGCCTTGATTCAGAAAGCAGTACTCCTGGACACGGCACGCATAGCGGGGAGGTTCCTCTCTCTAGAGTCCTGACCAACGGTAGCTTGGACTCTGTTCCCGATATCGGTGGGCTACTATTTTTTGTATTTTTAAAAGTTTTTTTTTCTTTATGTTTTTATAAAAAATATTTGAAAATGTAAATGATATGTATACATAAATGAAATAAAGGATATAATGAATATAATATGATGTAGGTAGGTAATATATACCTGGAACCCTAGGGCAGCTTCTAATGGCGTGGGTGACTCGCCACCCAACGTCGCGTAGTCACCAAACCTCTCAGTCGTCCGACTGCCTTGTATCGTCGCGTATGTGTTATCCGTCTGCAATTCAAAATAATTATGGCATTTAAAATGGTTAAGTGAGGTATCTAATAATTAAAACATCATTGCTACTAATTTTAAGCTGCGTTTTCGTTAAACTGCCAAGCGAACATTTTGTTCAGAGCAAATCTTAGCAGTTCTGCCGACGTTCGCTCAATACAGAAAAAAATTGTTTTCAATAGACCTTGCCGAGCGAACATTTGTTCAGAGTAAATCTTATCTGTACTGCCGACGTTCGCTCAAAACAGAAACCATCTGTTTTCACTACAACGAGTAAACGAATGCTCGCTCGCCGTGTCGTCGTCCTTTTCACTGAAAGAATGAGCGAGCGAGCATTCGTTCGAAGAGTCCAATCAATCTATCATCACTGATCAAATATGTTCGCTAGCTTTAGGATGAATTCGACGAAACTTTTTTACCTAGAAGCCTTATCCAGCTAATAAATGTTTAATTTTTGTCAGTTTTCCCATACAAAAACTATCGGACGTCAATTTTACTCCGCGGAGAAAAGATATCTGACTTTGGTTAAATCAGCCCTAATTGTTTTCATTTACCGCGCGGAAAAACGCGTGCTCGCTCAGAACTGTTCAGAACGCTAATATAAGTGAAAATACAGCTTTAGGCAGCACGTTACCATGGAGCTGTTTTATGAAACAAAAAAATACAACCGACTTCCAAAAACAACACTGCAAAGTGAAAAATAACTTTAATTTCGGAAGTCGGTGTCGGTGTCGGTGTTAAATGTATTTTCGTTTTTTGCCACCGACTTCCGAAATTAAAGTTATTTTTCACTTTGTAGTGTTGTTTTTGGAAGTCGGTTGTATTTTTTTTGTAAAAAAGTTTTTATTTTTCACTTTTTGGTTGTGTACCTACCCCACACAAATTCTAATACCACTATCTGCAAAACAAAGTAGAACATCATCCATATAAAAGTGGGAAAAAATACGTTTTATTGAAGCTAACTCAAAAACTACCGAAGCAAAGTTAATCAATTTTATATGGGACCAACTGTGATGTATACCCTCTCGAATAAAACAAAAAAAATCTAAATCGGTCCAGCCATCTTCGAGTAATCGGGGAACATACATAAAAAAAAAAAATAAAAAAAAAAAAAAAAGTTTCCGACGAATTGAGAACCTCCACCTTTTTGAAGTCAGTTAACAAATGAGCGGTGTAAGCATGTATATTTTTTTTGTCGAGTTGTAATCGAAGATCACCGAGTTTTGATAAAACCCAAATGTGCCACAAGTGCTGCTTGTCACCGAGTTAACATATTTAGGCTGCGATGCAGAAACGATGTAAGGGGATGTGCTTCTACATAATTTATAGGTGTTAAAAATTTACTTGCCTACTCTAAAACTTTAAGGAGTGCTATAAACCATCGAACTGAATAACTTTTAATATGGGACCAACTTTGAACTCGGAAAAAAAAATCTGCTGTTCCGTATATTTTGATGAGTTATGTAGGCAACAGCTGACAAAAAAAAAAAGAAAACAACCAGCCAAATTTTTTTTTATGTACAGTCAACAAAAGAGATATCTAGGCAGGGTATACTAACATATTTGTATGTGAATTGCTTCATGTTCAATTTTGTGTATAACTTTTTTTTGCAATACTCCTACATTGCAGCACACCAACACAAAATTGTATATTTTCACGAAATTGGAAATGAAACAATTTACATACAAATATGTTAGTATACCCTGCCTAGATATCTCTTTTGTTGACTGTACAAAGGCGAATATATTACTATCATTCAGGCTGTCCGAGCTGAATTGCGTTAGAAAAATGATACAGAAAACAAAGATCAATTTAGGCTTATTCCTCCACACATATCTTCTAGAAAATTCTAGGTATACCACATACCGGTGCCGGTTCAACGACTTGCTGTTCGTTCTGGTCTCCGAACACGTTCATAGTGAGCTCCTGTTCCTCATACGGCCGGAGTTTGGTCTCCAACCACAATGGGTTCTCAGTCGTGGATAGTTCCTCTAAGATACGGCGACGGGCCAGGCTGTCACCCTTGCTTGATTGAAGCGATGGTGGGGGTATTACCCTGGAATAAAAGATATTACATTGTTAACACTAATCTTGAAAGTTAATGAGATCAGTCTTATATTAAACTAGCTGCGCCCCGCGGTTTCACCCGCGTAGACCGGGATAAAAGTAACCTATGTGTTAATCCAGAGTGTCAGCTACCTTCATACCAAATTGTATCAAAATTGGTTCAGCCGTTTGAGAGTGAAGAAGTAACAAACACACATTCTCACAAACTTTTGCCATAATAATATTAGTGTGATATTGTGATAAGGTTCCGGAAAATTATCGAATGATTGTATGGATCTTGAGACAGGATTGCTTGGAGCCTGGAAGACCTTGGCCCGGACCTGCGTCGACAGGTTTTGATATACAAGGCCTAGAATCCTAGACCTTATTGCTTGTAAGTCTTTTTATCTCTATTGCAACGTATCCAGCTTGTTGTTAAATTATGATAAATCTATAGTAATAATAGGTTGGGGAAAAAGTTTCTTCGCATTTTTTTAAGAAAATTCAAAACATTTTTTAATATACATTATTTACATTTATCTAAAGTATGTAGGTACCATTTTGTTCGATAACTTTTTGCCATCTTGCAGGTAGGGACATGCTATAGAAATTTTGGGACTTTTGATCAAAATACCGCGACAAGTGGTTTTGGCAGTCCTCTCGTGATGTTAACCTGACACTGCCTAAAGAATTCTGAAGAGACCGAAACAGGTGGAAATCTGAAGGTGCAAGGTCAGGACTATACGTCGGATGCATTAACACCTCTCATCTCATCAGTTGTTCGCAGTAGAGTTCAGAATCGATGGTCCTGCCTGGTGGTAACAGCTCATAATGAATAATGCCCTTCCAATCCCACCACACACAAAGCAGGTGATGCTTTGTGTGTGGTGCGAGTTAACCCGGATTTCGCCACAGTCTGTGAAGCCTGACCGGCCTTTGACCACGACCTTTTTCGCACGTTCTTGTCGTACGTGATCCACTTTTCATCACCAGTTATCAGCTTCTTCAAAAATGGTTCGGTTTCATTACGTCGTAATAAAGAATCATAAATGAGTACACGGTTCATTAGGTTTCTTTCAGTGAGCTCGTGAGGTACCCAAATATCGAGCTTTTTTGTGTACCCAGTTTTTTTCAAATGCACCAAAACTGTTTTTTGGTCAATTTCCAGTTCTTCAGCTACGTCGTGACTACTGATATGCCGATCTTGCTCCACTTTTTCAAAAATGGCATCCATTTTATCCGTAATAGGGCGACCAGAGCGACGTGCATCTTTGACATCAAAATTTCCGGATTGAAAACGCTTAAACCAAATTTGTGCTACTCTCTCAGACACTGCACTATCGCAAATTTTTTTCGCGGCTTGCGTTGCGGTTTTACCTTTTTTGTAGTAAAATTTTAAAATGTATCGAATTTCTTCATTAGATTCACTCATCTTGACAGTACGAAAAACAAATGAAAATCACACATTTTCCTAATTTGAATTTGGAATTATGTTCTTTAAAATTTAAACTTTCAATGATACCAAAACCAGCCAGATACAAATAGTATAGTCAAAGAGATTTTATTTTAAGTTCATACATACTATTTTTAGGTACTTATAATTGATTGTTTGACTGCTTTGTATTTTAATTTATTTTATTTTATTTCTCTCTATTTTGATAATTTGTAAAAATATAATTTGTAATTTTATGGATTTATTTTATCTGAAATAAACTGATTAATAATAATAAAACTATAATGCGAAAAGACTTTTTCCCCAACCTAATAATAAAGCTGAAGAGTTTGTTCTTGTTTGTTTGTTAGTATGTTTGAACGCGCTAATCTCTGGAACTACCAGTCGGATTTGAAAAATTATTTTTGCAATTGATAGCCCAGTTTTTGAGGATGGCTATAGGCTATTTAACTTTACGCTACGACCCAAAGGAGCTGAGTAAAAAGAAATAAAGTCAAAAAGAGCGCTAAGCGAAAACGAAGTAATTGCGGAATAAGAAATTTCACGCGGACGAAGTTGTGGGCAGAAGTTAGTATGTATAATAAAGTACCTTTAGTTAGATAATGGGTAACAAGACATCACTACAGTTTTTTTTTTTAAATTAAAGACAGCTTACCAGTGTTTCAGACAGGCGCACACGACTATAAATGTGACAATGCCAGTGAATAACACGATGAGTAGCGCTATCAACGCTGCTAAGGCAGGATCAAAACTGTCTGGCGCTGGAAAAAAGGAAGAAACAATTATAAAAACCTGCCAAGTGCGTGTCGGACTTCGCAAATTCAGGTACCAAATATGATTTATCAATATATTGGTATTTGTTAGTAAAAATATACGTATAATCAACGCAATCTAAGAAGTCCGTTTGGACGTTTCTCACTCATTCATTATACATGCCGCGATAACTTTGTATTAACGTCTACGTAAGAAATCGAAAAATCAAATTCGTAATCCTAATTAACTATGTTTCCATACACTATAACAATATAATAATAAACTTTATCAGCAAATTTCAAGCTCCTAGGTAAATGGGAAGTTAAAAAATTCTTCTGAACAAAATTTTGTATAAACGCTTACTTTGGTGGCTAATCATTCCTGTTTTCCGATATTTTTTAAAACAAAATACAGTATTAATCTACTCAATGAGTTCTTAACAACGATAACCCACACAATGGGGTGGGTCGAAATTTTTTTTTTCAATACACTTCCTCGAAAACTGGTTCATATCGCACTACGATTAGGTTCACAATGCAATGTATTTCACACGCGTGCGATTTTTCATTTGCCAACACGTGTGCGGGAATAAAAATTGCCACAGATAACTTATACCTCTACTTAGTCCAAATTGGTTCAATGCCTCTATTCACACCATCTCTATTCGGAGGTGAATGTTTTTTTAAAATCTCGGCAAAGGGATTTGCGTCTATAAGGCGTTAATATTTTTTGAATATTTAAATAATGTTTATAAATAGAATATCATCAAAAACCATGATTATTATAATAAAATAAAAAAAAGTTTATGAACAAATTAACATTTATTTGTGTTCTAACTCAAAAATATTTGAATTTTCTATTCTTCATATTAGGCTGTTTATCGGCTTTATACCTTTGCTTCTCCTTCAACCTCGCAAAAGCAAAGCGCGGAAAAAAAGAAAATTTAAGTCATAGTTTCTTAATAATTCATGACAAAAATATTTTTCTTCATTTTATTTTTTATTCCTTCAAAAGTGTATTGAAAAACGTCGTTTGGTACACGTGGACATTTGTTATTGCAGTTCTCGGCTCAAAAACAAACTCGCCTACGGCTCGGGTGTTAATTCCGCCTCGAATGCAATAACAAAAATTCTCCACTCGTATCAAAATGTACTATTTCGCGCCTCCTTTTTACTGTTTGGGAGCCCCCCTTAAAAACATTTAAAAATATTTTTTGACAATTTGTATGGCTTTGGCTCAAGAAAATGCTTATACTGTGAAAATTTGAAAACTATAGCTGCAACCGTTTGGCTGTAAAACCTGTGTGACAGACAACGGGCAGACAAACACGTGAGTGACAGCAATACGGCTCCGTTTGGATCGTTCGTGTACGAAACCCTAAAAAATACTGATACAGAAAATCTTTAAAAACGTAAGCGGTAAAAAATTAACGAAAATCATCTCAATCGGTCTTTATCCGACTGTGGTGAAGCCAAAAAAGATAGTAATGTACATAAAATTGATAAACATAATTATTTCCAATGCGTCTCGATATCCAGCTATTGCGGAAGATTGATTGACTAATTAAATAGGAAACCAAACATGAACTATTATATACCTTTTGAAGTGGCACTGGCAGCAATTAGGGTCTCCACTCCATACTCCTGGTAGACATCCTTGAGCTCGTCATACTTGGAGTCAACGGTTTCCAAAACCTTCTCCACTGGTAGCACCTGGTATGTGGTCGGGTCTACTGCGTGGAGGTGAATCTCACACCTGGGGTGAAAAAGAGAGATTTTATTTTAGTAATGGAGTTAGTAACGTTTGTTAGGAAGACTTGCGTTGAATCTATTTCTAATCTTAAATTTATTCATGACATTTGAACAAGGCGGGTTGACCAGGTTGTCCCTGTTTAGTAGTAAGTTTTGGGGAAACGGATATAAGATATCACCGAACGAATTACAATGGAAATCGGCTGTCATGGTATGGGCATGTGATGCGGAGGAGTGAGGAAAATGTCGTAAGGAAAGTTTTGGGTATGAATGTCGATGGCTATAAGGGTAGGGGAAGACCAAAGAAACGATGGATGGATTGTGTGAAAGATGACATGGCTAGAAAGGGGGTCACTACCGAGATGACGAATAATAGAGAAGTATGGAAAAAAAGGACATGTTGCGCCGACCCCAAATAGATTGGGATAAGGGCAGGAGAATGATGATATACCCATAGGTATTATAACATATCACTGATTAGGATTATGATTTTATTTGCGATGAAGAAGGCGAAATAATCGAGTGATCGAGCTCAAAGCAGCCCCCCTCCCCCCCATTCCGTAATAAAATACAAAAAATAAAAGGACATAACATTCAGTGACGAGGTCCAGAGTCCTTGTCAGAGATTGTCCAACCTGGGTTCTTTTTTGTATAAGCCCACATGGATCATAGGTAGTGGCATCTCATTGATCTGCAATACCTGCAATATTACTGCAAAAAGTTTCTAACAATGATGTAGACTTACCAGTCATCATACCGCCTGTCAGCCTGCACGAGCGGCAGCCTCCGTCCCGGCACCAGCAGCGCACCGGCTGCGGCAGCTAGGCGACGCTGCACTCCTGACACAGCCGCGCTGCAGCTGCGGGACACTACCATGCGGATCAAGGAGGAGCGGTCGATAATCCATACCTGAGAATAGATACAAAAGAACACTGTAATGGGAAGTGGAATGAGTTTTTGGCTAGCAACACGTTAAACATGTTATTAAAATTACAGTTTCTCCTATAATTTTCTAAAATCTTTACCATACTATACTCAGGCTTGTAGGAATTGTGGACTGTAGCGATAATTCTTCGGTGCTGGTGCTGGAGATAGTGGGCACAGGTTTGATGGCAGAATTTAAACTAGTTTTCTCCAGTTTTAGTAGTTTATTGAAGATACAAGAAAAGCACGTCTGTATAACAAACAACCCAATTCGAGAGAGAACCGGTTTACTGAGCGAACAGAACGAATGAACTTATTCTAATTAAAAAATAATAAAGCAAAATGTTACCAAACTTAAAATTAAAATACCTACTGCTCCAATTGCATGTAATATTAATTGGTGTTGCCAACATTGCCAACGAAACGAGATAAATACATAAAATTGCAAGTTATACAAATATCAACTTTAATCTACGATGATTTTTGAATGAAAAAACGTCCGATAAACATCATAAATTAATTTTAGTTGCAATGTATACTGAACCTTATGCAACTAAGTTAAAGTTTTTACTACCAAATCATGAAATTTATCTCGTTACTTTACCTCTGACAGCAACCCGAGCAGCAATCCAAGAGGAACCAAGAGTATCAAGAATAAAGATGGCAAAATAAGTAGGTATGAAAAGACTGTATGAAGACTTTAATTGGTGGTTATGTGATGTTGACCAAAAATAGTGGTTGTAAGCAATAGCACGTGAAATCTGAGGAGTTAGGTACTTACGTAAACTTGAGCCTTCGCTTGACGATGTGGCGGTGCGAGTTCCTGTGCGATAATGTCTAACACAAATCGATCCTGGTTATATTCTGCCATGTAGTGTGCTGTCATCAGTATTCCTGAAATATTCATCAGATTTATATACATAGGTACTACTACGCTTTGGAATGGGCAATTAGCTTCATCTTTCTGACTGTTTAACGGAAACTTCGCCGCGATAGAGCGCTGTGTGTTTGTCATGTCAAAGTCATCTTGAAGACAAAGCGACCAATCGGCGACAAGAAAAAACACTTAGCGCCATCTGGCGGAAAAGCTTTTCAGCAAGAACTCCATTGACAGCTGAATGAAAGTAACAAATACTTAGCGCCATCTACTCGGAACTAATTTGGCAATTTTCTTCCCCATTACATTAGTTCCTCGTAGATGGCGCTAAGTGTTTTTTCTTGTCGCCGATTGGTCGCTTTGTCTTCAAGATGTCTTTGACAAGGGACAAACACACAGCGCTCTCTTGCGGCGAAGCTTCCGGTAAACAACCCTAATGGTTTAATTGAAATAAGCGGTTTGAGTTTGCTACTAGGCTTTTGACTATTCTCAAAAGCTACCAATTGCCAATTAGACACAGGATGTGATGATGTTAAAAGATGGGTTTAACTACTAGGATTACTTCTTTTAAGTACAAGATGAATAATTAATTTCCATCAAAGCGAATACAGGTAATTTACTGTGACTCACCATCCTGACTAATGTTAAAAGGTGAAGGCACGACGCTACCACTGGACTGCGAGGCTCCAAACTTGTACAAGTTGGAGGCGGCCACCATGTACACAATGGTCCCATTTTCGTCCAGATCTGGATCTTCAGCTATCACTGATATTACTGGCTCATTGACGCGCGCTGTGTGTTTTATGCCTGTGGGAAAAGAGCCATTTTCAGTTGGATCTAGGGTAAATGTTGCTGGCTAAGAATTCAGAATAACTTCTCGCCTTCCCTTGGTGGAGTACACATCACATTTCTGCTCAATAAAAAGAAGACAGTTTGATTCAATTGGAGATTACCGTAAAAAGAAACGAAGGAATTAAATAAACCTATTACCTACTCATAATCAATCTGCCTAGCCTTTCGGCCCGGCTTCCAGTCTAACCGGATGCAGCTGAATACCAGTATTTTACATGGAGCGACTGCCTATCTGACCTCCACAATCAAGTAACTAGGTAATACGATACGTCTTGGTAAGACTGGTTGTCAGACTTTCGGGCTTCTGATGACCCGTAACGACTGTCAAAGATCCACAAATGACAGCCGGGACCGTACCCGCTTACCGGGACCGCTTAACGTGTTTTCGGAAGCACGAGGGGTCTAGGTATATTAGGTCTTTACCTATGAAATTGCCGTTCATCAGTACTGGCCATTTCAAATCAAAATCATTTTTGTTTGGCTAAGAATTCTAATTTCAAATTAATTTTATTTTAAAAATATGGATTTTTTCTTCCAAAAGTAGTCATTTGTTTATTGATTAGTGTTACATTTTCATCGCATTTCAATCTTTTTCGTCATCATGGTTACGTTAAAAATTCGAGTAATTATGGAATATGAGTACCGTCGTGGCAGCAACGCGGCACAAGCGGCACGCAACATCAACGACGTTTACGGAGCTAACACTACAAACCAACGCACCACTTGTTATTTTGTTATTGGTTTGCTCGCTTCCGTTCTGGAAATTTCGACCTGAAAGAGGAACCTCGCGGTCGTCCGAAGACTTTGGTCGACAATGACGAATTAAAGGCGATTGTGGAAGCTGATGATACACAATCTACACATTTTTAACCTATTATTATAGTTTGTAATCTATCTCGTGTTTAGTATAAATTCTAGAACGCTATCGTCTTTTTCCTGAGGTGGGCGTTAATTCCTACGACACAGTATTTTACTAATGTAGGTATTATCGCACTAAATGTTTTTGTCATACTGTGTTTTCGTTCAATAAAGAATTTTATTATTATTTATTATTATTATTAATCTACGGCTGAATTAGCAGCAGCTTTCGACGTTAGCGTCAAAACAATATTGGTTCATTTGCGTCAAATTGGCAAGGTAAAAAAGCTTGACAAATGGGTGCCCCACGAACTCAATGATCGCCAGCGCGAAGTACGCGTCGAGACGTGCCTTGCACTGCTCAACAGACACACAAATGAAGGAATTTTGAACCGCATTGTTACCTGCGATGAAAAATGGATTCTGTTTGATAACCGCAAGCGCTCAGCAAGTTGGTTGGATCCTGGTTCAGCACCTAAACAATGCCCTAAACGAAAACTTACCCCTAGAAAAGTGATGGTCACTGTTTGGTGGTCTAGCGCCGGTGTGATTCATCACAGCTTCTTACCAAACGGGGTGAGCATTACTTCAGATGTGTACTGTGAAGAACTGAACACAATGATGGAGAAGCTGGCACATCTCCAACCAGCATTGGTCAATCGCTCGTCTCCGCTGCTCCTGCACGACAACGCGCGACCTCATACTGCACAGCAGACGGTCTCCAAGTTGCAAGAACTGCGATTGGAAGCTGTCCGTCATCCGCCCTACTCACCAGACCTTGCGCCTACAGACTACTACTTTTTCCAGAATTTGGATAACTTCTTGGCGGGAAAAAAATTCAATACCCGAGAGGCAGTACAAAATGCCTTTGAAGAATTTGTTGCCTCCCGTCCAGCTGATTTCTTTAAGAAGCGCATCAATAAACTGCCACTGCGTTGGCAAAGATGCATTGATTGCATGGGTGATTACTTCAATTAATACAAATAAAAAATGCATGAAAAAAATTCGTTTAAATTTTTTCATACA
Source organism: Cosmia pyralina (assembly GCA_946251885.1). Lineage (NCBI taxonomy): Eukaryota > Metazoa > Arthropoda > Insecta > Lepidoptera > Noctuidae > Cosmia > Cosmia pyralina. The sequence continues at coordinate 25,968,722 of OX276351.1, forward strand.
AAACGGCAATTTCATAGGTAAAGACCTATTATAAAGATGGTCAAACCATCCACAGACCAACCCAAGCAAGCGTAGCTTAAGAGCGTTTATCCCACGCGGATTGCCAAACGTCGCTGTCTAAAGTAAATCTTTATGAGTAAATAGCAAAATAACTGTAAAAAAATAGCATAGGTACTTAGGTAGGTTGGTACTTTTAAATACCAACGATCTAGTGCATGGCCGAAAAAAAATAGTAATTTGATTTAAATTCATTAAAATAATCACGGAAAACCTATAGAAATGCGACGTTGCCAGCCCACGTGGGGTAAACGCTCTTAACCTGATGGATTGACCCGCGCGGCTGTTATTACTTAGCCACGAGCTCCTCTGTATATTCGTGCTACCTACTCACAATCAGCACTGTAATTTTGTGAGGATGCCATAAAATAGGCTCAAAAGACATTGACAGTCTTTACTTATTCTTTATTTATTTTTATTCTTTTATTTTCGTTTTTTTTTTCATTCTTTTTTTTTCTTTTTTTGCATCACAATCTGCAACTATTTGGTAATGTAAACTAACCTGCATAATAAACCTTATGCTGGAACTTGGGCTCGTTGTCGTTCTCATCCAGGACCCGAACCTTCACGCCAGTCACGCTGGGGTCCTGGCCGTCGGTCGCGTTGTCCACTGAGTTCAAGATGGCCGCCGCGTGTTCCAAGATAGGGTTGTTGCTGGCGTATAATGTGAACGAGTATTCCGACTGCTTTTCTCTGGAAGGAAAATGGTTTATGTAAGTTGTAGGTGATTAAGATAAATAATAAGTAGGTTTGTATTAAACACTTATACGCGTCAATTTTCTTTTTTTAATGCTATTTGATTTCCATGGTTCCTATCTGACGACTCTGAGAAGATATACCGAAACAAACTCAGAGAACACAGTCTCTTTATAGTCCAGACATTGTCTTGGTCAAATTATTTGGCTAATATTCAACAGTCAAATGGGTAATCAGAAAATTTTCGGTACTTGGCTCAGTCCAAAAAAATTATGATTACGAAAAAATTGAGAAATGGATCTTTCTTCTCTTGCAACTTTTTATTAAATCCTTGCAACAACTCTTAAAGAACTGTTGCGAGAATAAAAATAAATATTACTGTAAGGCCCTATTTCACGATGTCCGAATAGTCACTCATCATCTTCCTGCCCTTATACCATATTACTTGGGGTCGGCGCAACACGATTTCTTCTTCCATTCTCCCCTATCAACCGTCACGCTATCATTCACTCCCTTCTCTTTCATATCATTCCTCACACAATCCATCCATCTTTTCTTTGACCTTCCTCTGCCTCTCCATCCATCAATATGTATATTCATCACTCTTTTAGTAACATGCGTTTCGTCTCTCCTCATTACAAGGCCATACTAAGCCAAACGATTTCCTTTCAACTTTTCTGTCACTGGCGCCACTTTCAATCTTCCTCTTATATATCCAAATAGTGACTACTTACCAAATGTCCGAATAGTCACTACTTACCAAATAAATTAAAAAATGGTAATAAAAACAAAATTTGTATGAAATTGTCTGCCAAGTAACTTAATAGGAACTTAATCGTAGGTAGTGAAAGAGGCCCCAAGGGCCTAAGTTCCCATTAACTTACTTGGCAGATAATTTCAAACAAAATCTGTTCCATTTTTGAATTTATTCGGTGAGTAGTAGCTATTCGGACATCCTGAAATAGGCACTTAGTATAATATAGATGCCTAAGTACTTACCTATCAAAACTGATATTAGCCCTGATGATGCCTTGCGTTCTGTCTATAGTGAATGCACCTTCTTGATTGCCTTCCAGCACATGATAGTATACCTTGCCGTTCTCTCCAGAATCTTTGTCAGTTGCCTTCACCGTACCTAAGTAAAATAAATAAATAATAATTTAGATATATGTTTATATTGCAGTGTTTCTAATAATCGTTGATGACTTTAGAATAATTTTAGTAATGATTGAAATAATTGCTGTATATAAAAATAAATGTCATGTTAAAATCCTGGGTCACCAATACCTGCTTTTTTTTCCACAGTATTGTTTGCCCGATTGGGTGAGAATTACTACAGTCCTAGTGACCGCCTAAGGTATGTGAGCGGTGAGTCGGGGGAGTACGCGATTGACAAGATTGGCAAACTGAATTAGCTTGGCCTTTGTCTACCTCCCCCTTCTCACCGCTCATATAGCTCAGGCGGTGACTAGCACTGGCGCGCGCACTATAGTTAAGTAGGTGTCTTTATATACATGAAAAATGGGCTAACATTCCAATTCAAGGGTCAAAAAGTCTGTTTGTTACCACTACCATCAACGCTTACCAATAATAACTCCTGGCAGCAAATTCTCCTTGATGCTGAACTGATGAAGAGGCGAAGAGAAGCGAGGTGCGTTATCATTGTCGTCAACTAGCACCACAGTCAGGAGTCGCAGGCTTTCAAACTTAGCTGGTGTACCATTGTCTACTGCTGCTATTACCAGCTGGAAAAATGAAGATGGTGAGAAATTGGGATAAGGCTAGGTTAGATGAGGTTTCAGGGTGTTAAAAAATTTACTCTAAAAACTTTAAAAGTTTAGACTATTATTTACTCTAAAAACTTTAGACCATCGAACTGAACAACTTTTACTATGGGACCAACTTTGAAATCGCGAAAAAAAAAATCAGCTGCTGCCTACACATCGGAACAACGGATTTTTTTTTCGCGAATGCAGTTCGATGGTCTAAAGCACTCTTTAAGTTTTTAGAGTTATTTTTTTTATTTGTAGGACCTAAGTGACGCAGCAGACAGAAAGGCCTCTTTAATTGATAATAGCTAACTTCTACGATTTCACAATACTTTGTCGGGCAGGACCCTTGAATATGTACAACATGCCATATCATAGCGCCCATCACCCGGGTAACCTAATGCTACATTTAAAAGTTTCTAAAGTTTCAGCAAACAAACTAGACATTCTGACGAGTGTGCCTTTTGTCCAATCACCCTTAGCTTTTTTACAGGAGCAGGTTGAATAAATTGCTTGGTTTAAAAAACATAACCCTTCCTTTTGGTTTTGCCGTAGTCGGGTAAAAATACGAGCAATGGTGGCCAGTAGCAGCCGCGACTTACGAGTTGTAGGTCGTAGAATCGAACCCACACAGACGCTTTACTTTGTGTAAATGAGTTTATCACCACTGCTCTCAAAAACGGTGAAGAAAAACATCGTGAGGAAACCAGCATATCCTAGAACCAAAAAATTCGAAGACATGTGACATCTACCAACCCGCACTGGCAGTGCGATTCTGTAACCATCTCACCGTGAAAACTTAGGTGAAGTGAGCGTGGAGTGAGCTGTCAATAGTGTCAATTCCTAGCAAAAACAAACTCACTTCACCTAAGTTTTCACGGTGAGATTTTTACAGAATCGACCGGTAGGCCCGCGTGGTGGATTACGGCCCACTCCCTCACACAGAGAGGTGGCCTGTGTCCCAGCAGTGGGCACAATATAGGCTGATTATCTAGTCGGGTAAAAATAAGTGCTCCAACTAACCTGATACTCAGCCTTATGCTCTCTATCCAGGAAGGTCTTCGTCCTGAGCTCCCCAGTATCCTTGTCCAGACTGAACTCCTGCGTCTCCCCCACGTTCTGATTGTCGACCTTGAGGAAGTACGACACGCGGCCGTTTTCACCGCTGTCTTCATCGGTGGCTTTTATTGTGGTGATTAGGTAGTCGGATTGGGCAGCGTTCTGTGGATGTCAAGCTAATTATTATAGAAATTATGACAAAAGTGTGATATTTTTATACTTTTGTGAGTTGTTCATTGGTCTTCGTACAAATGGGTTGGTTTTGGCCCGATTAGATTCAGAAATAGCAGATTCGATTAGAAAACGAATCTGGTATTTCATACATGAAAAACACAAAATGAGGAAAAGCAGATATTCATAGGAGTTTTAGGGAAAAGCGGTTCATTTTCATGTGTACCTAACACACTCCCTAGTAAGAGAGAAAGAAAATCAACAGCTATATTTATAATCACCTCAGGAATCTCTAAGTTCCTCTGGTCAGGCGCTGGCTGTGTGAACACGGGGCTGTGCCTGTTCACGCTCAGCACGCTGATGTCCACGCGCGTGACGTCACTGTGCGGGCCCGCGCCCGCCTCGTCCTGCGCCGTGACCGTCAGCTGGTATGTCGTGTTGCCGCGCACGGGCTTGGCTGGGTAGATGATGCCGTTGGTTGGGTCTACTGTGAATACGCCTGGAACAGATTCGGTATTTAGAAGGAGTGTGGCGGCATCTACATCGCCACATGCGAACTACGCATCACACTGACGTCACGCAACAATCCTGCATCGCGCAAGCGACTAGCATGTACAGGGTCAAATTAAATTAGCTAGGGAAACTCCGCAGACGACTGAGGTATCAATAGATTCGGAATAATGGTCCGGGTGACATAGGCTATATAAATTCTCTCTAAATTTATTATGGTAGACTTTACACACAAATTTCTGACCACGAAAAAAATTAAATTGAGATAATAATGACATGTTTGGTGTCAAAAGAAAGGTCTTGACAAGCACATTACAAATATGTATATGTGTCATAAATAATTATGTTTAAATTGTTAAAAATAAGTATAAGTAAATAATATTAATTTAACAACTTACAGACCGACCGCGGCGAGCGTGATTTTTCTGTAGTCGGGTTTTAGTTTTTCAACTTACTTCATTATTTGTAAAAAAGTTTTTATTTATTTTATCGTATTTAGATATCGATATCCATTCGTCTGAGGACTTTCGCTACCTAATTTAATTTGGCCCTTTATACAACGTCTGGTTGGAGGTTCCTCCCTTTTCTATGGAGGATGAGTGAACTTTATACCCTGTTCCTCATACCTCTATAGGAGTGTGATAGATGTGTAGAGGTCAGCACAGATCTTGGCAGTGATTGTTAAGTAGCAGATTTGATAGTAATTGTTATTCGACCTTTAACTTCTTTTGCATACGGATGAATTTGGTATACCAAAAGTTATGCAAAAGTTATCGTGATTAGAACATAATTCATAATTATTCATGTTATTCATTTTTCATTAAAATAAAATATAGCCAACATTTACATATCGACCTCTTTTCTACTTCTTGCCAATTCTCTTATGTGCAAGATTTTTGAAAGAAATATTCACTAAAAAGTTTACGTGAACTACAATGTTGCGGTTAATCATTGACCAAGTTCTTACCAGGCTCACTCTGCTCTACAATCTTATACTCAATCTTCCCGTTGATCCCCTCATCCTTATCCTCAGCTAACACCTGCAGGATGGCAGCTGGGGGGTTCAGCTGCAAGTTCTCTGCTATCGTACTCTTATATACTTTTTGGCTGAAGATCGGGGGGTGGTCGTTTATGTCTAGGATTTTTATGTGAACCTGGAAATAATAGATGATTTTAGTGCCTACGATCACGTCAGCAATTCAAATAATGAACTTATCAAGTCACAAACATGGTAGGAAGCCTTATAAATCCATCGTTGATAGGTTTCTAGTGTTTCAGTTTTTTTTTGAGGGTCTATTATTATTAGAGGCTACTGCCGTTTTTTTCTGGTGTGGAAGATCAATGAGCAACGGAATTACTTCGTACCTTGTTGCCCTATATCCAGACGATCAAATTATACGTATGGTGAACCAAAAACAGCCGTGTGATTCTGTAAGACCTCATTCTAAACTTCGAATCTGAATCCGCTGTGAGTTTCTTGATTGGCATTCTAAAAACTGGGTTGATAATTCGAATATACACTAGCGCTACCCTTGCGAGCGTGTCAGCGAGTTGAACTAAATTGACCGTAAGATTTTGACAGATAAAGTATGAGATGACATAGGAAGTGGCATTCAGTTAGGTAATTCCCCCGTCACTTCGACGCTCACTTCACATCACTCGAACCCGATTCAAAGTGTCAAATAAAAAGCATCAATTTTACGAGTGAGAGTGAATAGCGATGTGAGATGCGAGTTGTTGTTTGAATTTTACAGAATCGACGTGCTGGAGTAAATCCAATATTAGATATTTCTTTATAATTTGAACTTTGTTTCACGATAAGTAATAGTTAGGGTTAGTACTTACTGGCACACTGCTAGTCCTCCTAATATGCGCTGGTGCATTATCACTCGCGATGGCTCTCAGCCTCATATCTCCGGCCACCTCTCTATCAAGTACAGCGCCCTCCGCGACAGTGATGACGCCGGTGTGAGAGTCTATGTCGAACTGTCCTGATGACTCGCCTGAGAGGCTGTACGTCACTTCACCGAATTCATCTGGGAAATGAGAATTATTGGGTGAAAACAAAAAAAAATACGACCGCTGTCTTGCTAATTCCAAAGGTTGTTGGCATTGGTGTTGGATGGACCTGTGGACTCGTTTACCCAGTAGGTACCTAACTTACACAATACATAATTTTGAATATACGTAGATAAGTTAACATACATACTCCTAAGCTTGACTGATGACATCGATTGGCCATCTTGTTTAATTTTGTAAGTTACACACAGCTCAGCATATTGCGCAATGAGTTAGGAAGGGACGCATTCGCTGATTTCCATCACCGTATTAACTATCAACTGATTCCGTTAACTTGTGTAGGTACAGTTTATGCCGAACCCCAAGGTACAGACTAACTGTCTAGTTTGGGGCTCACTGGTAAATAAAATTTTGTAATGATAATGAAATGAAACTGTTTATTCTGGAAATAGGATAATCGACAGATGGAGTCGACATTTCCTATCTGACTACCCCTGAGAAGAAAAATGGCGAAACAAACTCAGGAGTCAGTCTTTTTTAAAGTCCAGACACAATCTTGGTCAGATCACGTAAGGACCATGTAGATCCGTGTCTGAAATGTTCTTTTGGGGAAAGACCCAAGAGTGGACCTGTCCAGTCTGTGCACACATTTGTCAGTAGTCGTTTAATTCACTCAGGACTTAAGGAGCTCAACAACTCGACGAACAATACCAAAGAAAGGACATTTAGGTACGTCACATAAAGTACTCAAAATGCCAGACCATCATTAAAACTAACAAAGAAAAAAAATAATTACCCACATAGTGCTCACTTCACAATAATTAAGTAATTATTATTTTGGGAGGAGGAGGAGCTCGTGGCTAAGTAATACCAGCCGCACATGTTAAGCTATGCTTACCGGGGTTGGTCCGTGGATGGATGACCATCTTTACATACCGAGACTCCTCCGTGCCTTGGAAAGCATGTTAAGCCCTTGGTCTCGGCTGTCACTCGTGGATCTTTGACAGTCGTTACGGGTCGTCAGAAGCCCGAAAATCTGACAACCAGTCTTACCAAGGAGTATCGTATTACTTATTCATTTAGGTACTTGGTTGTGGAGGTCAGATAGGCAATCGAATACTGGTATTCAGCTGCATCCGGTTAGACTGGAAGCCGACCCCAACATAGTTGGGAAAAGGCTAGGCAGATTGATTGATATTACATAACTATTTTCATCCATACCTTCATCCTTATCCACAGCACTAACAGTGATTACACTGGTCCCAGCCGCCGAGTGTTCGGGCACAGCTGCATCATAAGCTGCAGCCGCGAACACTGGCTCCTCGTCGTTGGCGTTTCGCACCGTCACTGTCACGCCGGCTGCCGTGCTCAGCTGCGGCACGCCCGAGTCGTAAGCTATGATGGTGAAGTTGATGCTGTGGATCTTCTCGTAGTCTATGCGTTGGGCGGTTTTTACTACACCTGGTGGTGGAAGAAAAAAACACAATTCAGGAGATATTTTTATAAAACTCTTAGTGGATTTTCAACGCTCTGCTTAGCGCCGAGAGTTGAGAATTCAACAGTGTTTTTTCGACGCGCTAGAATGCACTCTGTTGTTGTTAAGTTGGATTCTCAACGCTCGGCTCAACAACGAGAGTTGAAAATCCAGTGCGCGATAAAATCCTGCCGCGATATTTTTACGTCTGTGCAAACGTCGGCTTAGTGCAAAATGGCTTTCTTGATGTGGGTACCAGGTTTTTGGCTGTTCGTTTGCTTATTCCGAGCCTTCGATTGAATAAGTCCTATTTATAGTTCAGAATCGTACCATGCACATCTATCAACAATTCGGCCAAAAAACATGTTAAGAATGCAAAGCATTTTATATAATAAACATACTTTTATGTAAAAAAGTAATGATTTGACTACCCATTTGTAACAGCGTCCTTAAGGACAACTAAGTATCTACTTATTGCTGTTTTAAACAGCCCATAATTACGGTGGTCACATGATTTCTTTAAAAAAATAATTATTGGTGGTGTAGGTATTTTACCTAATTTCTTAACTCACCAGTAACATTATCAATAGTGAAGTACGGGCTCGGCGGATGTATCACAATGGCTTGCACCGGCGTCTCCTTGTCCGTGGCTGTGTAGGTGTTGAGGACGGTGCCTACGGGCTGCTCCTCCACCATACTCTCCAGGTACGAGGGTTGGGAGAACACAGGGGCGTGGCGGTTCACGTCGACAATGGTGATTATTAGCTCGCCTGGAAAGACAATGCCTCAAGTTAAAAAACCTGAATAGGGATGCAAAGATTAGACGACTGCGACGTTTAAAAGAAAAAAGTTTATAAGTGTCTTCGAGATGATGAATAAATAGATAGGTACAGTCAGCCTCAATAATATTGGGACGAAGACTGATCAAAATGATCTAAACAACTGTGAAAATGAAATATTAACTCAATGACACAAGGAATGTTTCAGAATAAAAACAGTACACGACAATTGTTATTCTGACATGAACTTTATCCAATTGAGATAAAGTTTAATTTTCTTAGTTGCTGAGATCATTTTGAACAGTCAGTTCGTCCCGATATATGGGTATATTTGACGCTGACTGTACCCTACTTAATTCTTTGAATCTTAGCACACTTAAGAAGAAAAATGGGAAAGTTGTTAAAGATCCCCACGATTTCAAATCTTTGAAAAAACATAGGCGATTTTTGAAAAGTAAATTTTAAGATGACTTATAACAACTTTTGCTATAGAATAGCGGTTATACCCAGCGGTTGCTAAATTTGGTAGGATTCTTTTTAAACGACGAAAAAAAAAAGGTTCTCAATTCGACACGTAGATATGTTTTTTTTTTATTTTTTATTATGTATGACCACGCATAACTTTTTACAGTCGTCCGATTTGAAAATTTTTTATTTTATTCGAGAAGCTATACCTCAAAGTTGGTCCCATATAAAATTGATTAACTTTGCTTGCGAAAGATTGTTCCAAATTAACATGCACTCGGCCATAACATTAATCCGTTACTGCTATTTCGGTCCTAAATTAACATAATTCCTTCGCGCTTCCCATTTATGGAAGCACACTCACCTTTTAGATAAAATGGACAAAATTATCCGACAAACTTTAACTTCGATCTTAAATGTGGCCATGGACGACCGCGCTTGCGCACAAGCTACTCTTCCCATTCGTATGGGAGGCCTCGGCGTCCGCAAAATTTCTAGTATTAGATAAATTAATCAGGAAAATCCTAGCCTCCACACTGGTTAATTTTGATGTGCCTTGTTTCACCGAGGCTATAGATGCCTGGAGACTCGCTTGCCCGAATTCAGACCCACCCGACAATCCATTTTCCAAGAGACGGTGAAATGACCCGCTCTGCAGAGTAGTACAGAACAATTTACTTGACACGTCTGCTACTACTGCGGAGCGTGCGCGTCTGCTGGCTGTGGGTAAGTGGGAGTCGGGTCTGTGGCTTCACTACCGTCGTCGAACATAGGCACTTTGTTCGACGACACTACTTTCGCCTCGCTGCTTCACTGCGACTAGGAGCTCCTTCTTGTTCTCCTCATCGCTGTCATTGTGGCGAAGTTGTCAACAGCCTCGGACACCACGGCCTGTCTTGCAGCCGAAGTGCGGGTCGCTTAGCACGGCACGCGAACATCAATGACATCATCCGACGAGCCCTTGTCACCGTCGGCGTTCCAGCTGTATTAGAACCCAATGGCTTGGCACGCGACGACGGCAAGAGACCGGACGGCATGTCTTTATTTCCATGGAAGTTGGGAAGGCCTTTAGTGTGGGACGCAACGTGTGTCGATACTCTTGCGCCATCCCATCTTCCTGGCTCTGCGTGCTGTGCTGGCACTGCTGCTGCCGCTGCGGAAAACCTCAAGCGGCGGAAGTATAATAATCTTATCGGTAATTATATTTTCGAGCCGTTTGGGGTTGAAACCCTTGGGCCGTGGGGTCCGAGTGCTCATAGTTTGTTCAACGAAATCTCCAAACGGCTGGTTGACACTTCCCGTGACCCAAGGGCTGGCTTTTACCTTGGCCAGCGGCTTAGCATTGCCATACAACGTGGTAATGCCGCCAGTCTCTTTGGTACTTTACCAGTCGATGCGGAGGAATTTTTCGACGCCATATTTTAGTTTTTTAATAGTTTTAGTTATGTTAGTATATAATTTTGTTATTTTTAGGTTATGTTTACAGTTAAATGTAAATGATGACTTTGCTTGGGTAGTTTTTGAGTTAACTTCAATAATACGTATTTTTTCCCCACTTTTATATGGATGATGTTCTAGTTTCTTTTGCAGGTAATGGTATTAGAATTTGTGTGGGGTAGGTACCACAACTAAAAAGTGAAAAATATATTTTTTTTTACAAAGAAATACAACCGACTTCCAAAAACAACAATAAAAAGTGAAAAATAACTTTAATTTCGGAAATCGGTGGCAAAAAACGAAAATACGTTTAACAGACACCGACTTCCGAAATTAAAGTTATTTTTCACTTTATAGTGTTGTTTTTGGAAATCGGTTGTATTTTTTTGTAAAAAAGTTTTTTCTAGTATAAGTGAGTCTTCACTAAACCACCTCATATCTTAGATTACCACATAATCCATTTCCTATGGCAGAGATGCTGGAAGAGATTACTTTACAAATAAGCATCACCTTTGTACGTATTTTTCTGTTCCTTTCTCCTTGTCTGTTTATTTAAATAAATAATAACGTTGAAGGTAACGTAAATAAATTAACTCATTGATAAAATCAACTAAAGCAAACCTCAGACCAAAAAAAATCCCAGACATAGCGCTGCGAACAATACAGTGAAGCATGCGCAAAACTACACCTTCGCTCTGTGCATACACGTTCACACGCACACATTTACATCGAACTACATTTAAACTACATCTCATTACGTGCACACATGTTTACAAAACCCGAAACGTGAGGCCTCACGTCACAGCGCTATGTCTTGGTTTTTTATTTAGTCTGATTAGAAATCTTACCATCAGCCTGTTGCAACGTAGGAGCAGATGCGTCCGTAACTCTTACTGGTAGCGTCAGTACAGCAGCACGGCTTCTGTCTAGCTTCTGAGATACTACCACCGTGCCGTTAGGGCGCACGGCAAACCAGGAGTCGAAGATACCTTCGTCTGATACCTGATACATATTCAAATTTTTATTTCACACTTTCGTTGTCTTGAATTAACCACCGCACTCTAACCAGGTAATTAAATAAAGAATTGTAATCTCTCTGTAGGAATTTGGATTTAAAATCTACAAAGAAGACCCAAAAAAATGGATAAAATAATGTTGATGGCCCTATAACATTTTACTAAGCCCTGAAATTTTGCAGCTGAACATGTCTGTGTCATTATTTACGAATAAATGATTTATTAATATCATTACCCCTCCGTGGCCATCTTTACATACCAACTCCGTGCCTCGGAAAGCACGTTAAGGACGCTGTTACAAATTGGTAGTCAAATCATTACTTTTTTACACAAAAGTATGTTTATTAAATAAAATGCATTTTATTTAATAAACATGCTTTTGTGTAAAAAAGTAATGATTTGACTACCCATTTGTAACAGCGTCCTTAAGCCGTTGGTCCCGGCTGTCTTTCGTAGATCTTTGACAGTCGTTACGGGTCGTCAGAAGCCCGAAAGTCTGACAGCCACTGGGTTGTGGAGGTCAGATATGAGTAGGCAGTCACTCCATGTAAAATACTGGTATTCAGCTACATCCGGTAAGACTGGAAGCCGACCGCAACATAGTTGGGAAAAGGCTAGGCAGATGATGATTATTTTAGAAAGTGATAAAAAAAAAAACAGAATTATGTTTTCAATCAGAGGTTTTCATACGAGGTTACTAGACGTTTTTTTTTAATCAGCGCAGCGTCAGCAAATGACAAAACAATGAGATGCAACAATACCCGTCAAACAAAACTGTCAGCTATATCAAAAGTAATTAATTCAAAACGTACCTCTTTGCCATTCTTATCCACCGCCCTGACAACCCTATCGCCCATCTCATACACCAGCGACCCGTTATCAGTAATATCCGGGTCCACAGCTATCAGGTTGTGTACCACAGCGCCAAGGTCGTCGTCTGCTGACACCTCTGCGCGTTGAATGGAAGGCGTGAAGTATGGCTTCTTGTCGTTCACGTTGATGACGTGAACTGTGAGTTCTGTGGTGCCGGTTAGGCTTGGTATACCTGAAGAGGAAGATGAACAAATTGTAACAAAATAATCTCATCACAAGGTGAGACAGTGCTCAAACGGGAACCCATCAATAATAAAAAATAAAGGTGTCACATTTATTTTATCACTATCTGCGCCCCGCGGTTTCACAAGTGTATACTGGGACAAAAAGAAACTATCTACATACCAAATTTCATCCAAATCGGTGCAGCCGTTTGAGCGTGAAGAAGTAACAAAGATACAAACACACACACATACACACACACAAACTTTCGCCTTTATAATATTAGTGTGATAGTAAGGGGGAGCTCGTGGCTAAGCAATAACAGCGGCACGGGTCGATCCATCAGGTTAAGCTAAGCTTGCCGCGATTGGTCCGTGGATGGGTGACCATCTTTACATACCGAGACTCCTCCGTGCTTCGGAAAGCACGTTAAGTTGTTGGTCCCGGCTGTCATTCGTGGATCTTTGACAATCGTTACGGGTCGCCAGAAGCCCGAAAGTCTGACAACCAGTCTTACCAAGGGGTATCGTATTACCAGGTTATTGGGTTGTGGAGGTCAGATAGGCAGTCGCTTCATGTAAAATACTGGTATTCAGCTGCATCCGGTTAGACTGGAAGCCGACCCCAACATAGTTGGGAAAAAGCTAGGCAGACTGAGTGTGGTAAGGGCCTATTTCGCGATGTCCGAAATTCCGAATAGTCACTACTTACCGAATAAATTCAGAACGAATAGGAACAGAACTTGTACGAAATTATCTGCCAACCAAGGTAATAGGAACTTAATCGTAGGTGGTGAACAGGCCCTTAGTCTGATTTTTTCACAACAGACTAACAACGATTGTTCTCTCTACACAAACTCTTACGTTGTCAAATATAAGTGAGAAGATGGCAGATGATAGACCAAAACCTTCAGTATCATTGATATTATATGTAGAAAGAGGTAGATAGGTTACACACGCTCCGCAAGTGGCACGTCAAAATCTGGCTAATTAGCCACATTTTCGTCGTCTTGTCTCTTTTTCGCTCCCGATAATTAAGACATCCTACTTCCACATGTCATCTAATCGTACGAAATTGTGCCGTTTTTGAACACCGAATGTTGGGTCGGTAACCTATCTAAGTCTTTTTACATATAATATCATTGTTCAGTATACCTTGCGGTCCACTAGAATAGATTGTCATTGAAATTCGAAGTACAGCTTCAGAAAGCCCAAAAATGTTCCCTGAGTTACGGCGAGTATATGCCATGTCAAATTCGGCAATTATTTTAGATGAACGTGACCCAAGTATTGCAGCTGTAATAATAGGTGCAAGTGAAGGGGAATATATCAGTTCAGCCAATTCCTCAAATAAATAAATAAAAACCGGCCAAGAGCGTGTCGGACCACGCACAATGAAGGGTTCCGTAGTTGGTTGTAGTTGAAAAACACGTTCTCCCCTAGATTCCAACTGTAAATGTAAGTTTGTACTCACAATATTGAGAGATTTACCATGTTAGTTTTATACCACAGACTTCTTATAGGTTTTCCTGTAATCTACAGGTAAAGATCTATTTTCTGTATTTTTTTCAAAATTTTAGGCTCAGCAGTTTCGGAGATAAGGGGGGAGGGAATGGTAAATTTTCATCTATTTTCTTAAATAACTTTAAAACCGTTTATTTTAAAATTATAAAAAAATAAAGATATTTGAGACCCTCTTTTGAATGTCACACGGTATAAGTTTGCAAAACTTTTTTTTTTTTAATTTTCTTATTTGCCTTCCAAAAGTGACCCCATATTTAAAATTCATTTATTTACTTTACCCGTCCGCGTTTGAGTCAAAGAAATTCATGTGTACCAAATTTCAACTTAATCGGTCCATTAGATTCGGAGCAAATTGTCTGTGACAGACGGACAGACACACGAGTGCTCCTATAGGGGTTCCGTTTTTTCCTTTTGAGGTACGGAACCCTAACAAGCCCTCAACTGCTCACCTAGATCAGTAGCAACAATTTGTATCCTGTACGTGTTCCTCTTATCATAGTCCAGCTTGGAAGAGACCGTCACTACTCCAGTGTCGTTGTGTATGGCGAAAGAATCCAGGGCTCCCTTCTGGATCCAGTACTTGAGCTCCGAGTTGATGCCGCTGTCCAGGTCTGTTGCACGAACCGCTGCTACTTCCGTACCTGCGGATAAGATGACAAAATGGTGATAAATGAGAAGACAGAATTTTCATTATGAATTAAGAGGCCGTATACGAAATTTTACTAGATCATAACATAAGAAGTAAAGCTTAAACTAAACCTCTAAAACTTATAGAAATACAGTATTGTAACTGTAAAATCACGTAAATCGGCAAAATCGATAAAATTTCGTATACGGCCTCTCACTACAAAATTTATCGACATATAAAATTTATCCGGTCTCTGTAACTACAGGGTGTGGCGTAATTAGTGGTCCAACGTTAAGGGGTCGATACACCGTATATTCAGCTATCACATATCACAATTTGAACCAATTTTTTTCCTAGGTCTCGGAATACATTTTTTTTTTTTAATTGACAACTTGCTTTATAGTAATTATTTTTACATTTGCATATGATAACACATGCATTTCACAGTTATAAACAAAAAGCAAAATTAAAAAATAATGTCATTTATAGAAAATACAGCCAAATTAGTAAAGCAAGGTGTAAAATTTTCAAATAATAATATAAAATATTTTATTCTGAGACTAGAGAAAAGTGGTTCAAATTGTGGTATGTGATAGCTAATTACACGGTGTATCGACCCCTTCACGTTGGACCATTATTTATGCCACACCCTGTATATAGGAATTTACAGTTTCTGTTCCGTTTGTAGAGCTTCAGTACATTTTATTTGTACCAAGGTAGAGCTTGTCCACTCTGAAATGATGCGCCCCACTACCTTTTGTGTACGTGCACTGCGGTGGTAGATGCGATAGTGAGGCGTGTCATTTCAGAGTGGACAAGCTATACATATACACACATCAAAAGTGTCTAGGGATCAAGCATTTTTATGCGGATTTCTTGAGATTGAGATGTGGCTTTGTAATAAATTTATGATTTTATAAATTTATATGGATCCTTTTTGGTGCATTTCATAATTTGAATCAGGAACTGTGAATCAAATTCGAGTAAAAGATGAAAATCAGCTGTCAATATTTTCCCTATAAAAACATACAACGCATTGAAGACATTATTAGTGCTACTGTTTCCCTACTACTGATTAAAACCAACGTTATTATGGAGCGGCGACGTCATTTAAGCAGGGAAGAAATGCTCAGAGCCGTGGGAATGATAGAAGCTGGTTCCCGGCAACGTACTGTGGCTTTAGCTCTGAATACAAGTCAGAGTGTTATCAGTCGACTTTGGACACGTTACCGAAGCACTGGTACCGTGGCTGAGCGCCATGGAGGACGGTATCGCTGCACCACACGGAGACAAGACCGATACATTCAAATCTTAACTCGAAGAGCTCCAACTATAACCGCCATGATGTTAGCCGTGAGGCTTCATCACTCTTCAGGGAACTTAATTAGCGACCAAACAGTCAGAAACCGCTTGCATGAAGTGAACCTTCATTCCCGAAGACCGCTACGGGTACCACCTATAGCAATGCACAATCGTAGGATTCGATATCAATGGGCTCTTGAACACAGAAATTGGGCAGAAGAACAATGGCGTTTCGTGTGCTTTTCTGATGAGTCTCGTTTTGGTATGAGACCGGATACAAGACGTATACGACACTGGAGAACCCCTGGACGCCAACAGCGATTAAAATCCTGCCAGGAAGTCCATCCTTATAGTGGTGGAACCATCATGGTATGGGCGGGTATTTGGATCGGCGGAAGAACTGAGTTGATTTGGATCAGAGGCAACCTCAACGCTCAAATTTATGCTGAGACGATTGTATCAGACGTCATCGTTCCTCTACAAGTGCAAATCGGTCCCTTATTTCAGTTAATGCATGATAATGCACGACCGCACACCGCAAGAGTTGTAAGACAGACTCTCGCCGCAGCTAACATCAATGTCCTGCCCTGGCCTGCTCAGTCGCCAGACTTGAACCCGATTGAGCATGCATGGGATATGCTACAGAGAAGAGCTCTGCCGAATATGGAGGGTATCCAGTCGCAAGAAGACCTTTTTTTGTTGTTGCAACGAACATGGGCGGCCATTCCACAGCGTGATTTGGATGAACTCATTTTGAGTATGCCAAACCGATGTTCTTGTGTTGTTAGTGTTCGCGGTAGAAACACGGATTATTAATTGTTTAAGTTACCCAATAAAATTTTAAAGAAAACTGTTATTTCAGTCTTTTTTTCGAACTTTAATGTTAGTGGTTCAAATGTCAAAAATCCCTTCTTTATTAGGAAAATGGCAAATTTCTTTATTAATGCAAAGGTGACTTGGTTTATCGTTACTGTGACAAACGAAAACACTTTATTTGACGAATCCTTAAAGAAAATTTTAATTAATATCAATCAGGAGAAAAGTTATTGCAAAAATATATTTTGATCCCTAGACACTTTTGATGTGTGTAGTTATATTGTTATTAAAAACTAGAGGTGACGCATGCATCGTGCGTTGCACTTTAAAATTGTTGGGCTTTTATTATCTTGTGTGATAAGATTTCTTACCAATAGGTGCATCTTCAGAGATATCAGCGTCATATTTGTCAGTATCAAAGGCGGGCGCGTGGTTGTTCACATCACGGACTGCTATCTCCACCTTGCAAGTTGCGTTGTGAACTCCATCTGTTGCCTGAAATCGGTGAAAAGTTAAGACTCACTCTTTGCTAAACTCAACTCAGATAATGGAAAAGAGTTTTAAAAACGAGAAAACTGGTTATTATTTGATCTACAAATCTTATGTCCGAACTTCGTGTTTGACCCTATCTCACCTGTTGTTAAGTGATATAAGAATTGGAAAAATTACAGGAAAATTCCTAATACTTCTGAATTAAATTAAAACTTACCAGCACAGTCAGGAAAATCTTGTTGCTATCTTCAGGTGGGGTGACTCCGCCGGTATCAGGCCGGACCGATATCTTGCCGTTGATGGGGTCAATCCAGAATGGATGCGTCGGGGGATCGATGATCGAGTAGCGGACGTCTGATGTTGCATCTACGTCACGGGCTTGAACCTGAGGAAATTATGAAGATTATTCAAAATGTTTTAATGATAAACAAAATGATACAATGAAAGGTCATCGTGTCGGGGGACGGCTAATGAAAACGCCAAACAGACGAGGCTTACACCCAGCAAATTAAATGTATGCCATTGTAGAATAATTTTCAGTATGCGTCCCCCGACGCGACGACGCTTGAATCAAAATATTACCTAGAACTGGAGACAATACATTTTATCTTTTTACTTTATAAAGGTTTTGGTTATTAAGTAAGATAACAACTATGTGTGTACCTGAAGTTCTGGTTCAAACTTCACAGCGTCTTCGTCGATGGACGCTTTGTAGATTGGCGTGTGGAAAACTGGCGGATTGTCGTTAGAGTCTGTCAGAGATATCTGGAGAGATACTACTGTCATCTGACCGGCGCCATCGTCGTCTGTTGCCTGAGGTATAAGAAATATGAAGTTAATGAGTAATCTGTAAAAGGATAGGGAAGATGCGGACCCTTGGGAAGCTGTTTTCTTCTTAACTCTTTCTTTGCTGTTATCGGATATCTCGTCCACCAAAATGTCCTTTCACTTACTAACAACGAGATAATACGTCTGCCAGAAACTGTCATTGTGTCTGGGGCATAAACAAATAAAATCGCTCTCCCAGACGGGACCGGCTCATTGAATTGATTGGACATTTTGAATTTTTTGCTATAATATTGTTTTGACGAGATAAACCGTCAATAGTACTACGACAGCGTTTTTTCCTGGCGAGATAACACGTCAACTGTTTGTGGTGTAAGATTTTTGCAGACGAGATATCTCGTCGGCAGTACGTGCAGTTACGTTATAGCCGAACACGGCGGCCATTTTTGATTTTACCACGCCGCATTGAAAAGGTTAAAACTGAAACTTCCAAAAAATACTGATTATGACCAAGGACCGATAGTGTCAGACTTCTAAGATCCCAAGCATGTTTTTAAGTTGACTTTATGAGGACATTTTAATAAAAAAATGTGGGTGGTGCTGCGGTGGTGGTGTAGGAGATGTGTGGCATTATGTGGTCTTAGTCAAGGAGCAGAATATACCTTGTACTGCAAGAAGTAGTCCTTCCTGGTCTCGAAGTCCAGGCACGGCGCCAGCCCGGGTGTGGGACAGGGCGCCACGCTGATCACTCCGCTGCGGTTGTCTACTCTAAACAGTTCCGCACCGTTGCCTGACAGGTGGTACACTATGCCTTCCGTGCCGAACCTGGAAGATGAAGAAAAACGTGTAAAGAATGGTGATTGATGCCCAAAATATTTTTATGCCATGTCGTCTAGATTGCCGACAGAAGGTTGGTATAAGCTCAGTTTTCAGATTAACCTGGCTGTTACGAGTATTTACAGAGATTTCTCCAAGACCTGGAGCAGTGGTGGCCCAGTGGTAACGGCCGCGATTTACGAGTAGTAGGTCGTAGGTTTGGACCCTGATAGGCGCTTTACTTTGTGTAAATTATTTCATCACCACTGCTGGAAACCGGCATATCCTAGAACCATAAATTCGAAGGCATATTGTGACATCTACCAACCCGCACTAGGCCCGCGTGATGGATTACAGCCCACTCCCTCTCACTTAGAGGAGGCCTGTGTCCCAGCAGTGGGAACGTTATAGGCTGATTATGCTATGTTATGCTCCAAGACCTATCCAGTTCATCTAAACATCAGCCTGTGGCAGGCAAACCGTCCTGCACAACACTCTGCACCCGTTTAAGAGATTCTGTTGGATGAAATTTTACGTAGTATTTTTTTTTTATTGCTTTATAATGTAGCATTTCTGACGTCACTATATAATTTAAGCTGATTTCATTATTTTAACCGTTTATAATAATTTGACATAGCTTCTAGAATGCGGTTTATGTATAAAAGAGCGAAAGAGTATGAGTGAAATTATAGTATGGTGACGGGTGAGTGAAGCAAGCTGGAAGAGTATCCCACTCCCTTTGTCATCCAAGTATACACAACACTGCCCGTAACCCTTACTTTGTAGTCCATTTATACTTATTACAAAATAAAGTCGTTTTTCGTGCCAGTCTGTGTGGCCGCGTTGTTCTTCTAAACTACGCAACGGATTTTCATGCGGTTTTCATTACCATTTAGAAAATTTATTCCGGAAGGTTTATAATTATGTATAATACACTAATATTTAACTTATATATAATATAGAAACCTTCATATTTTGACAAGACGTAAAAACAGTGCGAAGCAGGGCCGGGCCGCTAGTTATAAAATAATTATAATATTTGTTTCGGAGCACACTTAAGTAGGTACCATCAAATGACTTCTCCCGCTCTGGGCGGAGCGGGAGGGCGTGTCAGACTTTTACTGACTAAAACCCACCCGTGTTCAAGTAGGTACCTACAAGTACACACAATCTAAACAGTACCTATTAGTAATAACGAGCTAAAAAACTATTTTAGTAAACTTTTAAACACTAACGTAACAAATAATGACAACCCCTTTATTAAGCACTGAGTTCGGAGGCTCGTGCCTCCGTTCCTAATAAAATATAATTTTTAATATTCAAGTGAAGCTTTAGGACGATGTGTTACCTGCCAGTGTCCCTATCAGTAGCCTTCACACTAGCGACCCTGGTACCAGCAGGCGCGCTCTCGCCGACGGTCGCGGAGTAGGGCTCGTCTGCGAACTGAGGCGCGTTGTCGTTCACGTCACTCAGAGATATGGTCACGCTGGCCTTGGAGGACAGGCGCGGTGATGTGTGGAGCTCTTCGGCTATCACCTGGGAAAATACGAAGATTTTGATATTCGAGATAATTAAGAAAATAAAAAAGTGCGCTGAAAGTGAAAAGTACCGATATTTTTTTAACTCATGCAGCCATTTTGATAAGGATCCTGGATATTTTTTGGTAGGTTCAACCAAATTGAGAACAAAACTTTTTGTGATAGTATTTTTTATCATTCATAGATGAATGATTCGCACAGAAATAATTTAAGTTTATAAAATACATTCAATTTCTTATAAAACCAATTCATTCATTCAATCGTGAGCCTCCAAAGCCATCTTGAAGTTGGTTGAAAAGTTTGTATAAGTAGTTATAGTAAACTACAATACATTTATAATTCAATCCAGATGCATATTGTAGAACTCACCTCCAAAATAAACTTCCTCTGATTAGGGTCTTCATAGTCCAGGCTGGAGTTTAGCCTCAAGGTCACAGAGGCGCTGCCGGTAGCTGTCGAAGGTTCCACTATGAACGCACCCATCTCATCCGATAGACGTAGAGTGAATACTGAGTTTAGACCCTAGAACAATGAGAATAGTTTCAGATACACCGACTTTTATTATTCGTAGGATACACCACATAATATGTAAATGTTCCGTATTGACAAAAATCATCATTTAATAATTTTTTTTGCACGACCACTGCGTCTGCGCAAAGATGCGCTTACTTTGCACATTATATAACTTTCAAGTACCTACTGCAAATGCTACTTGACAAACGCCTAAGATACTGCCAAAATAACACCACTAAGGTGTTTAAAATATGTACCAACAATTAAACTATTAATTTAAAAATGCAATAAAATAATTCCACCATTTTCTTAGAAAAAGTAACTTACCACATCAGTATCAGTGACGACCATATCCAAGTTCGGCAGCGGTGTCCCGATGGGCAGGCTCTCGGGTATCTCCACGCTGTACTCGCGCCGGTTGAACCGCGGCGGCTCGTCGTTGACGTCCTTTATAGTGATGGTCACTGTTGCTAGAGTTGAGGTCAGGTCGGAGATCAGAGGGGTGCCGTTTACTACTTCTGTTGCCTGTGGGGGTAAGATGTGGGATTTAGTTTTGTTCATCCTTTTTAACCGACTTCAAAAAAAGGAGGTTACTCAATTCGACCGTATATAATATTTTTTATTTTTTATGTGTGTTCGCGGATAACTTCGTCGTTTATGAACCGATTTTTATGATTCTTTTTTTGTTGGAAAGGAAATATCCCAAGGTTGGTACCATAATAAGGAAACCAGGATCTGATGATGGCATCCCAGAGAAATCGAGGGGAACCTTCAAATTTTATAGGCACACCTATAGCGATTTGGGTATTTTTTATAGTAACTCGTGCATTTGCTCCCGGAAAGCACCATTTAGTAAAATGGAACTGATGAGGAAGACCAGAGATGGCCATCGGAACTACTCAATAATACGTATTTCACGGGTTGCGATTCGATTATTGCTAAGCAATATATGCTCGTCACAATACATATGTTGAAAAGGGGCTGATGGTGACTTCACCATCAGTTCCAGTTCTCCTGGTTCCTTACTGGGAGAACTCCTCAACAATTAACGTCCTTGTATCGGGAAAAGCAATATTTTGTAAAGGTGATGAGCAGTTGACATTAGGCTTGGCTAGGTGACTTGGATGAATTACAGACCAACCCAATAAAAAGTGAAAAATAAAAAACTTTTTTTCAAAAAAAAAAACAACCGACTTCCGAAAAAATATTACAAAGTGAAAAATAACTTTAATTTCGGAAGTCGGTGGCAAAAAGCTAAAATACAGATCCAAAGACACCGACTTCCGAAATTAAAGTTGTTTTTCACTTTGTAGTATTTTTTTGGAAGTCGGTTGTTGGTGATGAAATTTTTTCGAGACATTAAGTTGGGACAACTTTTAGTGATAAATAGTTATATATTATATACATCGCCTCTTTGCGAGAAAAACGTGTCATAATTTTTTTAAAGTTGGGACAACTTTTAGTGATAAATAGTTATACATCGCCTCTTTGCGAGAAAAACGTGTCATAATTTTTTTAAAGTTTACATAGCGCTTCCTGTAAAATTGCATTTTTCGAGATAGCACGTCTCTCTTTCTTTTCTCTTTCGTTCTCGCAAAGATGCGACATGAGAATTGTAACTGTATAACAAATGACAATTGTACAGATTATCTCTTGCTTGCGTGAGGTACTAGCAAAATTAATTTAAACACTAGGCACTTAAAAGATATGCTGAACCGACCATAAATAGGTAAGGTAAGGCCAGGAGAAGAATTATACAAATATAACATTTGTATAATAGGATGCTGATGCTGTAGGATGCTGTAACTTGACGCAACTGCTTTGAGCTGTTCATTGATAGTGTGGTGAACATTCATAACTCATGTAATTAGTTATAAGCTGTTGAGTTTCCTAATAAATAAATAATTCTTCTGTCCTTACCCTAATCAGTGAAAAAATAGAAATAAACATTTGGAAACTCACTCTAACGGTAAGATTGAGTGGTGAAGACGGGTCTGCTAAAGCTTCTCTGTCCAATGGTTTAGCAGTTCTTAGTTCACCCGTCCGGCTGTCCAGTAAGAAGAAATCCAAGGGGTCTGAAAAATTATCAAATTCACGGTCAGTCAATAAGCCAAAGGTTATTTAAATAGCAACATTACTGTGGCTTGGCACCCATAGAATCTTTCTTATATCTATGGTAGCGCCTGTGAACTGTACAGGTTTGTTGCATTAGTCAACCTTATCATGTTACAGGCTGACATTCTGTCATTCAAACATCGAATTACTTTTGAAGAAAAGCGGAATTATCTTTTGTTCAAGGATGGAGACAGATTCTAGCTAGGGCAACGATTGGAGTGTGATATATTTTAAGTCGAAACCAATGTTGAAACTGAGTTATTTTACAATATAAGGCCTTTATTGCGGCCTTGTACAACAATGGCATCTTTTTCTTCACATTATTGCAGTCAATCAATCTGCCTAGCCTTTTCCCAACTATGTTCGGGTCGGCTTCCAGTCTAACCGGATGCAGCTGAATACCAGTATTTTACATGGTGCGACTGCCTATCTGACCTCCACAACCCAGTGACTGGGTAATACGATTCCCCTTGGTAAGACTGGTTGTCAGACTTTCGGGCTTCTGACGACCCGTAACGACTGTCAAAGATCCACGAATGACAGCCGCTAGCCAGGACCAACAACGGATTAACGTGCTTTCCGAGACACGGAGGAGTCTCGATATGTAAAGATGGTCACCCATCCGCGGACCAACCCCGGCAAGTGTAGCTTAACCTGGTGGATCAAGCCGTGCAGCTGTTATTACTTAGCCACGAGCTCCTCACATTTTAGCAGTCAATATTGACGGAAATTCATAAAAACATGTAAACGTCACAAGCCATCATACAATAATACCATTTTAGAAGTTTTCTTTTTAACTTGCTTGATAGTGGCAGCAACATTTCGTCCTTTAATTTCGGAGCTGCATGTCCTACCTCTGTAGTAATGTAGATCGAATACTTACTAGTAACTAGTTCCAATACAACATTCCTAGGCTGTGCCCTATCAGCATCTCTAGCCTTCACAGTGAGTGCCAGCGTCCCAACTGGCGCGTCTTCCGCCAGGGCTCCGCTCAGAGCCCCGCTGAATACTGGTGGTGAGTTCTGTACGTCCATCACTTTGATCTCTACGTGGGCTGTCGAGTTGAGGGTGCCGTCCTGGAAAATAAAGAAATGTGAGTGAATGATTTTGAAAATTGTTGATTGTAGACCTCCTATGGCTTCCATAAAATAACAATGCAGTGCATGTTTATAATGATAAAACAGTGAGAATGCTCATGATCAGATCAATCTTTTGTGATCTAATAAATTCAAATATGCAAATGTCCTACTAGAAGATTTTTAGTAGATCTGTGAGATCAGAATATGAGGCCGGTAGACGTTCAAGCGCATCCTTGCATATCATCCATGATACGCTTGATTCCTGTCCACTTGCAAAGGATCATAAAACTGGAATCTTAAAGCGTACCAAAACTATTGTGTTTCAGTTATACTCACAGTAGCATACAACTGGTATTGGTAGAACTGCCTCTCGTTGTAGTTGAGCGGCTTCCTCAGCACTAGGGCACCGGTGTACTGATGAGCTGAGGAGTTGAGAGCCACCACTTCGAAGGTCTCACATGCTTCGGGCCACTGGAAGAGAAATAAGTATTACTACTATTATGTACTCGTCATCATCTGCCTAGTCTTTTCCCAACTATGTTGGGGTCGGCTTCCAGTCTAACCGGATGCTGCTGAATACCAGTATTTTACATGGAGCGACCGCCTTTCTGATCTCCACAACTCAGTTACTGGGTAATACGATAGGTAAGACTGGTTGTCAGACTTTCGGGCTTCTGACGACCCGTAACGACTGTCAAAGATCCACGAATGACAGCCGGGACCAACGGCTTAACGTGCTTTCCGAGGCACGGAGAGGTATTGGTATGGTATGAATTATTATTGTCTTGTGTTCATAATTTTAATAAAACCACATCAAAATACTTTTGGTAGTTTATAAAGTGTAATGCAGTCTCATGATTTTGCTATGTAGGTGATATTTATTAGATATAGTTTTATTATTATTTTATTATTTTAATGTGGTAATATTGATATTGGGTATTTATTTTTAGTGTTTTAATTAATCACAATACAACACACACACGCATGCATGTCATATCATTTCATTTTAATTAATTCTCTTAAATCTATTCTCTCCTTGTGTTAATTATTTAGATTATTCTAACCTTAGATTCTAGCGTATGGCACTCGTGGGTTGCAGCTGAAAATCAGCGTCAGGTGGTACACCTTGTGTTGTCATCTGACAATATGCTGAGCTGAGGCCCTTTTGGCATTACAATCTTTGTTTTATGTTTTTTTATAATTTTAAGGTGTATTTATGTTTTTTATAATTTTAAGGTGTATTTATTTATTTTTTTGCTGTAATGCCAATTAAACGCATTTTTCTTTCTTTCTTTCTTTCTTTATGTAAAGATGGTCACCCATCCACGGACCAACCGCGGCAAGCGTAGCTTAACTTGATCTATCGACCCGTGCGATTGTTATTACTTAGCCACAAGACCCACTATTATTTACTCGTAATTATATCAATTGCAAACTAAAAGCAATAAATTCTATACGAGCTTAGATTTTTGGATTATCCTAAACCTAAAAAGGGATCACTGTAATGAACAACTTTTATAATAGGACCAACCCTGAACTCTGCACACATTTCATTAGGTTGAAAATCAACAAGAAGACAACTTAGCTCACCTGTTCATTAGGCACACATCCTACTTCCAGGCCATCTCCCACAGAGTCCTTGTCTTCCACGAGGATGTTTTCTAGAAGAGTCTTCCCAACTTCTTCGTCTTCGGGAACATCTACTTCGTAAGGACTCTGAAAATAACAATGAGGAACGATTTAAGCTGATGTTACTTGACTTGACGTAGAGAAGCAAACGTATGTCCGCACTGGGCCCGCGTAGGGGGCCGTACGCGGCCCGCTCCCTCCCACAGAGAGGAGGTTACAGTAAAAGCAGGTTAATTATTGTGGGACGAACACCTTTAATTTTTTGACTGAGATTTGCGTCTGAATCTAGCCGGACAACGTTATGAAATGTTGATGCACCCTCTGCAAGGCTGATAGGTAAAAAGCACGCCCTTACTATTTGTGACTGCTCAGACAGTTCCTCCATCTTTGAAAATCTTATTAAGAATTATTATCATGCTTCTCTTACATTTTTAAACATCGGTGGGTTATCGTTCTCGTCAAGTACGATGACGGTGACCGGCTGCGACTGCACCAAGTTCTGCACCTTGTCAGGGTCTTCATCTTCTATGGACACTAAGAACTTTATCGTGTCTTCGACCTGGAATGATATAAAGATGATTAGGTGTAGAGGCGGTTTCATTACCGTACATTTCACGGAGTTGCTGTCGTCATTATAGAATTTATTTTTTACTTTTAGCCGCACAGCTGCTGGACTAAAGTGGAACTGAGCTGGTCACATCTGTCGCATGTCACCATTCAATGGATCCCAAATAGCTGGAAACGACTACGCGACATTTATTATTTATTTATTTATTTATTTATGTTAATACGGTTTGTGGACCAATTACATTAACACATGCAGTAAATATAACATAATCATAAAAAAGACAACAAAAAAAAAAAAAATAGAACAAAGATATTATAAACAAAACACAAGTTTTAAATTTATGTGCTCTCACAAAAGTGAAGACAAGCGCACAAAACAGTTTTGAGATCATCTGCAAATAGATATGATAGACATGCCAATAGACATGCCCATAAAGAGATGGCGGGATGAACTGGACTCCTTCTTAAAGGATTGGGTTGGCGCAAAAGTTGAAAGAGGGAAGGGCGGTCTTTGCCCCAGAGTGCGACAATACAGGATTACAATTTAAAAAAAAAAACTTTATGCGGAGCCCAACAGGGTCCGTAATTGTACCTTAGCTGAAAGCCATCGGATCTTGTTAACATAAATAAGAATTTAGAGGTATAGTCAGCCATCAATTGTTGACACTTAGCCCCCATTCCCACGAGCGTAATAAAATCGCGGCGGGATTTTATCGCGCACTGGATTTTCAACTCTCGTTGTTGAGCCGAGCGTTGAGAATCCAACTTAACAATAACAGAGTACATTCTAGCGCGTCGAAAAAACACACTGTTGGATTTTGCACTCTCGGCGCTAAGCAGAGCGTTGAAAATCCAGTGCGCAAAAAAAATCGCCGCGATATTTTTACGTCCGTGCGAACGTCGACTTATAATAAAATTGATGCGCCGCACGTCATGTACCTTTATCTTCATGTTTTCAAACACGAGGTAATTAATGAGCGAAGCTAAACGAACGCCGGAATTAAATACTGTCATTATATCACATACTTTTTTTGAATAGCGTAATACAAAACATTATGTATATAAATATGCATATTTTTTATTGTTATACTTGCAATGCTCATAATATTATTAAATAATTCTAACTGTTTTAGTAATTGCTTTGTTGTTATGTAAAATTCAAGTCTGAGAATATTAGCCGTTAGCCTTGAAGTTTGGGGTCTTTGTCGCAATTAAAAATAAAATAAAATTTTATTTGTTTAAATGCGCCAGAGAGCATTTTACAGATTTACTTAAGTACTTACTTGGTTTTTTTTTGTGGTAATTTTATACTGGCAATAAAAATGTATCGACGGCATTGAATGTACATATAAATTGCTGTTTGTTGAACCACCTCAACACTGGTTTCAAGAAATCAACACAATCTTAAATTAGAGTCATGTTTACTTGTAATTATGTTTTTACCTCTCTATCCAAAGGTCGATCCAACGTGACGTCGCCAGTTTCTGGGTTCACTGAAAATTTATCTGTACCCACTAAACTGTATTTTATCTGAAAACAAACAAAATAAATGTATTGTATAGTGTTGATTGGACAATTCCAATCTATATTTTTAAAAATCTCTTCTTTTTCTTCTTAATGTCTGTCACATGGAGTCAACGCAATATATTTTGCTCTTCCATCCTTCTTTGACAGCCGCTGCCTTAATTTTAAACCTTCAAAAATATTATTAAATACGTTAAGCTTAATATCTATGGGAAACGGTAATGAAGACGTATCTAAGTATTAAATTACCAGTAACTCTTACCGGTAATCCTTCAGGGTCTGATCCTTGTAACTTGTACACTATGGTACCGACTGGCGTGCTTTCTGATAAGGCGAGGTTGTTCATGTCCTGTGTGAACACTGGTAACATGTTGGTGGACCCTGGAAGGAGACACTTTTTTATAGAACAAAAGTTTATGGGTAGTCACTTAATCAGGATTACGACTGACACATCATTGTAGGATTTCTATCTCTGATAATGTATGGATATCTCGCGATACTATAGAACGTGAAATAAATGGACAGTTAAAGCATAAGTAGTATATAATGTTCCCACTGCTGGGACACAGGCCTCCTCTCTGTGAGAGGAAGTGGGCCGTAATCCACCACGCCGGCTCAGTGCAAATTGGTGGATTGACCCCTTGAGACCCCTTTACAGTCTCCCCAGAGATGTGCCCTAACAGACGTTGCACTGAGGGAGTTCTGGAATGGTCTTTTGAGAGGTAACGGTGTCCCTTCCATATGCAGATGGTGACCACCGGGGTGATTTTAGTGAGGTAAAAATCCCACACTTCCCGGTCTCTTCTACCGAGCCCGGGCGCCTATTGAAGGTTTCCCTCCGAAAAAAAAAGATAGCTACCGATACATCTGTGAAGTTTCGCCAGCTAATTTTCACTCTGAAAAGCATCATCGGTCCTCATTATCTTCCTGCCCTTATCATATATTACTTGGGGTCGGCGCAACACGTTTTTTCTTTCCATTCTCCTGTCACGCTATCATTCACTCCC
This sequence comes from Cosmia pyralina, assembly GCA_946251885.1. Classification (NCBI taxonomy): domain Eukaryota; kingdom Metazoa; phylum Arthropoda; class Insecta; order Lepidoptera; family Noctuidae; genus Cosmia; species Cosmia pyralina. The sequence goes on from OX276351.1 coordinate 25,997,544, forward strand.
TTCTCTTTCATATCATTACTCACACAATCCATCCATCTTTTCTTTGGCCTTCCTCTGCCTCTCCATCCATCAACATGTATATGATCACTCTTTTAGTCACATGCGTTTCGTCTCTCCTCATTCCTCCTCCTCCTCAAAAGCATCATCGGTCCTACTAATAAAAATAAACCATCACGTCGATCAAGTGATGGTTATGGCTTTTGACCAGTCGTTACTTGCGTTGAATGTAAATTCATCTTTCTATTTAACGAACATACGTACATACTTAGACATGTCACCATGAACATAAAAGAATTAAGTAATCATAGAATAAAATCACCATTTCCAATGATGACGCCATGGGACGAATACAAATTGTCCATAGAATAATTATAAGAAAAAAAAAAAAATGGTCGAAAGCACAAAACTAACTAAAATAACCTCCAAGGAAAACGATTGAAAATGCCACAACTAATATTTCTAACAAAGAGGCTTTTTCTGGCCTAAACTAAAATGGCCGAAAAGAAAAAGCAAACTTTCGCCCCAAAAACCTATATTACACAATGTGCAATTACACACATTAGCAGTTAAAATCTATACACGGAGAAAGAGGCGATGCTATGGCCGATAATTGTGTTAATCACTGTTCCGGTTCCAATAACAGAGTTATTGTTAACAGTCTACTGTTCACTGTCGGTAGTTATCAGTTTTAGTTTTATACTGACACTTTGTTAAAACAATAGTATTGTTTAAAAGTTAAGTGAAAGCGGCTTTGTCCTGGACGCATATCTCTGCAGTTATATTATGACTAGACGCTCTAATCTATTTCTTCTCGCACATCACGACGATGTTGTCAGTAAAGTCCGTAGGTAACATTGGTAGCGAGGCCGTTTGCAGGCTGTGCCCATAGTCAATCTGCCTAGCCTTTTCCCAATACCTGTGATGGAATTTATTTACATAATAATTTTATGTTGGGTCGATGTCAATACAAAATTCGTCGAATATAAAATGCTTTGACATGAGATTTGGCATTCAGGAACCAAGAATAAAAGGGGAATTAAGAAGTATTATCTCTTGATTAAAACTTACAGATTTATGTGCCCTTTTTTTTTTTGTGGATGGGAAATCATCAAATGACTTGTCCTGCTCTGGGCAGAGCGGGAGGGCGTGTCAGACTTTTACTGACTAAAACCCACCCGTGTTCCTTCAGTTGCCCGTGCCAGGGCCACGGTATCTCTTTCGAACTACCCGCGACCCCGGCGGCATCGGCCCTATTGGACCCCGTCACTGCTGACATCTCTTTGAGGTTTTAGTTGCCTTCGACTTCGTTCGCGTCGGCGTTGCATCACCCGCCCGCGTTATTACTTCGTTTAGTTCGTTTTGGCTTAGGGCTCTTTCAGACTTTTTTTCTTTTTGCTCGGCTCCTAAGGGTCATAGCGTGATGTTAAATAGCCTATAACCATCCTCGAGAATCGGGGTGCCAAATGCAAAAAGAATTTTTCAAATCCGACTTTTTGTTCACAATTTCATGGGTTTTATATTTTTGTGCGCGGAAACCTAATTCTTTTTCCATAATAAAAGTAGCCTAAGTTACTCCTTATAACATCAGCTACCTGCCAGTGAAAGTTTCATCAAAATCGGTTCAGCCGTTTTGGAGATTAACCGGATCAAACAGACAGACAGACAAAAATATTTTAAAGTGTTTTTTTTTTTGTAATGAATACCGTATATACTTTGACATTACAAATAGACACTTCAATTTTATTTATTTGTTTAGAGTATATACACTTCTGGACACATCTTTTGGCCCACCTTGTATTTTCAGTTTCGTTTGGTCCTAGCTAAAATTTTATATTAGGTCGAGCAAAAAGTTTTTATGCAGTTTTGAACCTGGCACATTCACAATTTCATTCAATAGTCTTTTTTTGAATTTCGAACACAGAATTTAAAGAAACAAAAGACAATTTGGAGCCTGTTTGTTGATATCAAACAATCGAATACTAAGAAAACTTGGTTTTATTGGTTTACTTGGATTTAATTCTTGAAAAAGTGATTGATATCTTTGGTTTTGCAACAAACATTACTTATTCTTAACATTATGGTGAGGTTCTATCAATAATCTATGGATACTTCACCTGAAGTCGCTGCCCAAGCTGTGGCACTTATTCAGGCCGGACATAGCCAAAGAAACGTGAGTGCTCAACTTAATTTAAGTCGATCTGCGGTCCGAAATGTTTATCGGAGGTACCTAGAGACTGGCGGCTTTGTTCGTCGCCAAGGAAGGCCACGATCTCGGGTCACAAATGAAAGGCAGGATCGATTCATCGTGACGACCAGCTTGAGAAATCGTCACCTTACCTCCATTGAGATACAAAACCAACTTCGCGACTTCCACGGAGTATCTGTGAGCGCTCGAACTGTTCGGAGAAGGTTAAAAGAACGCGATATGGTACCACACAAGCCAGCTAATGGCCCCAAACTAACGCGAGCCCACCGAACAGCGCGCCTTCATTTCGCACGCAGTCATTTAAATTGGACACAGCAAGATTGGAGCCGTGTACTCTTTTCTGATGAGTCTAAAATTGTGTTACATGGCAATGATGGAAGGAAGAAGGTCTACCGACGTAAGGGAGAGCGTTTCGCACAATGCTGCTTTGAAGAGAGGGTTGCTTATGGCGGTGGCTCATGGACTGTCTGGGGCGGTATATCCGCGAGCGGCAAAACTCAACTTGAGGTTGTTACAGGACCACGGCTGCCAACATTAAATGCTGAAAGGTACATTCGTGAGTGCTTAGAACCTCACGTGATACCATACGCGAACTATGTGGGCCCAAATTTCCTTTTTATGCATGATAATGCAAGAGCCCATGCGGCCGGCATTGTCAGGGAATATCTTCGGGATGTGAACATCACAGTTATGGACTGGCCAGCCGGAAGCCCAGACATGAACCCCATTGAGCACATGTGGGACGAGCTAAAAAGACGTGTTAGGGCTCGTCAGCCAGTTGCCCAGACGATGCAGGAGTTGAAAACTGCCATAGAAGAGGAATGGGAGATGATCCCTCAAAATTTCATAGAGCGGTTGATAAACTCTATTCCTAATCGTATGAGAGCTGTGGTAGATGCCCATGGAGGCAACACGCGTTATTAAATTAAACCTTTATTTGATAAAACATGTTTTTTATTCAAAAATCAATTGCCTTTAACAAGGCGCATATCCGACTTGTTAGGCGTAGCTCCATGTCGTATGGTATTCTGAATTCAAATTTAAAACAATACGATCGAAAAAGATGGTAAAATGTATCAGGTTTAAAACTGCATCAACAGTTTTTGTTCAATCTAGCAATCATATTTCGGTAGGGGCCATCGAAACCTAAACTCTAAGGTGGGCCAATAGATGTGTCCAGAAGTGTAGATAAAATAATAAGGAATTCAATTTGCATCCTGCATTTTAGAACCTTTTCTCCTTGTGGCACAAAAACGCAATGACTGCGACACTAGCCGTCACTAATAACTTTATATAAGTTGCACGTGCAATAACATGGCCAAGAGATGTTATTATTACCTGAAGCAAAACAAAGCGCCGTCCAAATGATGACGTAGTTCCATCGTGTCTCCATCTTTGGTTATCTGGAACAATTAAATTGTTTTTATTAATATTTGTAACACATTACAAAGTGATGGGATTAACTTTTTACAGTCCGTTCAACCGATTTCGACTTCTATTCCGTAGGCTTAAGGATGGCATTAAAGGCAAAAAAGTGGTTACAATACCAACTGTTTACTGCAGCTGCCATTTGTCGTGCTACCAACGTAATAGAAGTTAAAATCGGTTGAACGGACTGTAAAAAATGTTTGTTTAAATGTCTAATCTGTCTAATGGAGCTGGAATCTTATTGTAACAATACGAACTACTAGAAAGGGGGTGACATTGGAAATAACGGCGATTGGGTCAATTTCCATCAAACAGAAAAATCCACGCGGATGCTCGCTTTTTTTAAATTTCACTGAATAAGTACCTAACTGTATCAATATTGACTTTAAGTTAAAATTCGACGCAGATATCAAGCTTTTATCAAGCGTGATATCTGCGTCGAATTTTTTAATGTTACACGACTATTCGCGACAGTTTATAATCATCTCTCTAAAGTTAGTTGACTCAAATGGCCGCGGCTGCGCAAAAGCGAATTTCGTCCGTTCAATTTCGTGATTCACCTCGGTGTGGACAGAGGTTAGGATGGCTGGATGGCTTGTGTGTGTGTGTGTGTGTGTGTGTGTGTGTGTGTGGGTGGGTGGGTGTGTGGTGTGTGTAGGGTATGTGTGGTGTGTGTGTGTGTGGTGTGTGTAGGGTATGTGTGGTGTGTGTGTGTGGTGTGTGTAGGGTATGTGTGGTGTGTGTGTATGTGTGCACCATCCGATGATGACGGGCTACCAAGACAGACAAAAAAAAACTCAAGTGCTAAGATCGTATGCGCAGAGAAACAAAGCATTTATTAAGATTTACTGTTACTATTTGCAAGCACTATACAGAATTATTAGAAATATGTCAGTAGAGGTCAATATGTATCAAATCACTCATGCGTACACGGGTCAAAAATGAACCACCTACTATTATTATTTTTTTTCAAAAAAACAGTGGACATGTAAATTTCAAAATTGATGTATAAAAAAAATAATGTAACTAGTGATTTTTTTTTTGCTTTTCTAATAATAATTAGTTCTTGTTCATGTCAATAACAATATCATAATCTGTTTATCTGAACACTTCATGATGGCTGGCCATGAACAATTATTGTATATTCCTAATTACACTTTAGCGGCATGCTACTCCAGAAAGGACAGTAAACCACCGTACGCACGGGTGTAATAAAATCGCAGCGGGATTTCATAGCGCACTGGATTTTCAACGCTCTGCTTAGCGCCGAGAGTGCAAAATCCAACAGTGTGTTTTTTCTACGCGCTAGAATGTAGTCTGTTATTGTTAAGTTGGATTCTCAACGCTCGGCTCTACAACGAGAGTTGTAAATCCAGTGCGCGGTAAAATCCCGCCGCGATTTTATTACGCCCGTGCGAACGGGAGTTACGAGAGGTGGTACATGTATCCTGGCAAAGAAAGGTCACCAGTTTATAGAGCTTCAAGATATAGCGAAACTCTCCATAAATGGAATATTCGAATGTTGCGCTATTGATCTGACAATGTATAATACGATTATTGTTTGCGTGTATAGAGTACCAAAGTCTAATAACTTACCTGTATTTTTTGAACAATTAGAGAAAGTACTACTACTAAGTAAGTAGTACTATTTGCAACAAAAATTCAAAAAGAAATGTCGTAATTGCAGGTGACTATAATATTGACTGCCTTAAGCGTAATAATACTTTGATAGATCTAGAATGTTTGCTCTTAAGTTATAATTTAAAGCTCGAAATAAATCAGCCAACTCGACTCGCGAGCGGCACTTGTATAGACAATTTTGCACATAATGTGGGGAAGAAGTGTAAATCTGATGTGATTGACTTCGGCCTATCAGACCACACAGCGCAAGTACCAACATTACCGGTTAATAAAAAATGTTTAATAAACTATTGGCGAACAAATAGACGAGACTATAATAAAGAAAATATGCAAAAATTCAAAAATTATATAAAAACTTTTTCTTTTTCTGCAATCTATAATAAAAATAATTCTAGCACAGCATACATATAATGCATTTTTGAAAATTTTATGATGCTGTATAATTTATGTTTTCCTTTCCAAAACATTACAATAAGAAACAAAGTAAAACCTCGGTGGATATCACGTGGCATAAAAATCTGTAGCAAAAAAAGAGAGTACTTATGTGGAACTATAGACTAAATCGTAATGAAGTAATTAAAACTAAATTTAAAAAATACTCTATATATTTATATATAAAAATATAATTAATTTAACACAACGAGCACAAAACAATCATACAATAAAATTCTACTAACAAATCCAAAGCTACATGGGCCAAATAGGTCTAAACTGAATCTTCCAAAGAGTAGCATCACTTCCATAGAAACAAATCATAAAACTATAACCAGGCCACGAGAGATTGCTATTAACAATTTCTTTATAGAAAAGATAGAACCAATTCCAGATGCTGGTAAGGACGTAACCTTAAATATTTCCAAATCAAGTCTATCTATGTTCATGGCACCAAGTACTCCATATGAAATACTTCAAATTATAAGATCGCTTAAAAATACTACGAGTGTTGGATACGATGGGATCTCTACTAGAGTCCTAAAGTATATCGCTTATGATATCTGTGACCAGGTGGTCATAAGTCATAAGTCATAAGCGGCGCGGAGCGGTTATACACATATTAATGATATGGCTTAGGTAAGCCAACCCATCTTCAAAAAAGACAACAAGCAGAGTATGAACTGTTACAGACCTATCGCACTTATTCCTATAATTTCGATTTTTTTTGAAAAATACAATCAAATTTATAACTATTTAGAAAAATTCAACATTCTTACAGAAGGTCAGAAAGGTTTCCGCAAGAATAAAACAATAAATATGGCTATTTTTTATTTTAGGCTATTGCTAACTTTTTCTCTCTATTATGACAAGAAAGGGACGGAAGTAAATTAGAGCTGTCAAATTAGTTAGAACTAATTTTTCCATAGACATTTAGACGACACGTAAAAACATGTCGACTAAAAACACGGTGAAGCGCAAGGCGTGAACTAGTTTGACATCTCCAACTTAGTTCATAGCTATAGCCGTCCTTTTCTCGCGCTGCCTGTTAGTAAAAGATAGCGATTCTCTAATTTTAGTTTAGTGCGTTCACAAGAGAATCGGCACCAATGTCATGGGTAATGTGGATAAAAGAACGCCGGTATGTTCCATTTACTGCGATATGACCCAGGCTTTCGATTGTGTTAATCATGACATTCTCCTCCGTAAACTGGAAGCTTATGGCAATATACTAAATCTCATAGAATCTTATCTGAAAAATCGTAAACAATATACAGAAATTTCTACAATAAACATTAATACCAAAAAGAAGAAACATTTGCATCAAAAAAACGTATAGTTAGATATGGAGTCCCGCAAGGGAGCGTATTGGGTCCTTTGCTATTCATAATCTATATAAATGACTAGCCATTAGTAACTAATTATCCAGTAACACTTTTTGCCGATGACAGCACAGTCACTATTCATTCTGTAGATAAAGATAGGTTTGAACATGAAATTAATAACAAAATCAATTCAATAATTAACTGGTTAGATAAAAATAATTTAAAAATCAATCTTGAAAAAACAAAAATTATGTTCTTCAGTCAACGTTTAGAAGCACCAAATATTAATGTTCAACACAAATTAACTGTTTTAAAAAAGGTAGACACCGCTAAATTTTTAGGTGTAACCATTGATAAACGTCTGAACTGGAAAGCACACACAGAAGAATTAAATAAAAAAGTATGTTCTTCTGCCTATGCCCTCTATAAACTAAAACCAATGCGCTTATAACTGCCTACCATGGTATTGTCGGCTCCATATTGAGGTTTGTAGTTATATTTTGGGGAAACTCTACTAATAAAGAAATAATTTTTAAGTCACAAAAAAGGTGTATTCAGGCTATGTTTGGTTTAAAAATAACTGATAGTTGCAAACAGTATTTTATTAAATATAACATTTTAAGTCTGCCTTCCTTATTTATTTATGAAATAGCTAACTTTATACAAACCAATCCTAGCCTATTTAAAAAACAATCAGACGTTTCTAATCGTAATCAGCGAGATAATAATAAATTATGCGTACCAAGATCATCCAAAGCATTGATGCGTAAAAGTATTTTTTGTTTAGCACCAATCATTTATAATGAAATCCCAAAACCTATTAGACAAATGCCTACTGCTCTGTTTAAAATACATTTTAAAAAATATCTCATAGCCAAATGCTATTATGTATAATACTATATCCGAATTTTTAAATGACCGCAGTTGATTAAATAGATTCCTATAATTATAATATTTTCAAAATTTGACCCTCAAATCTGTAAAAACAATACTTAATTTTTTTATTAGCATTAGGATTAAGTTTTTTAATTTCATAGTTTTCTGTCTAGACTCAATTTTTTTTTTGCCGTTTTATACGTCACTATAATGTTATTTTGTACGCCATAAATGGCAAAACATGCAGATCTACCTGTTGTCTTAAGATCGTGCACATATTATTATGATGTATAGGTACTCATGTTTTACAATAAATATATTCTATTCTATTCTAATAATTCATAAAATAAAAGAAATCTTGTACCATACTTAACCCTTTAGCCGAAATCATACGAGTATACAAATTTATAAACCCAAAACCCCAGGGGGAGTGGGGGCGGGGGGTTAGTTGCGAACCCCATAGGTTCACAACTACTGATGATTTTTTTTCCATCGGATGATGTTTTTTTACGTTTATATATACATTATATAAGCTTATATACCTATTATATAAAGGATTTTTCCTTATGCACACATGGGGTGCAGTCGACACGAAAGAGGCCCCAGAAATAACGACGCCAAAATCGCAAAAAATTTCGTATTTTTTGTCTTTCGTAACAAATTGCAAGTTTACTACATAAAATTACGATATCGATACGTTGAAAAATTACTAGATTTATTAGGAAAGAAAAATCAATCCCACCGTTTTTTTTTTTTTAAATAAAATATCTCGAGGGTGGTTCATTATTGACCCGTGTACCCATGAATGATTTGATAATGACCTCTACTATCATCCCTTAAAGCGATCGTGACAAGATTCCAATAGCCCTGTACACCTATTTGCAACGAGTTCTAAACTTTACCAATGATTTCTTGGTAAAAACCTTCCAAATTCCAAAGCAAAGAGAAATATAATATTATCTGCCTTGTCCTCCACTCTTTATCTGAATTTAATATTCTCAGTGTCGTGGATGTAATTTTATATTTATCATAATAGTTTTTTAATTAAATGAGCCATTTCTTTGACTTATGTTATTAAATAAATACAACTTATATTCGATTATAAAGTCACTGGATTTTAATACAACTGCATTGCATAATATAATAAGTAATGTTTATTAAATAACGAATGTCATTGAGAACGATACCGAGTTATGAATGAGATGCATTTATCTAGGCTACTCACTGATGCAATACACAAATCGTAATGTTATGGTGATAAACGTCTCATTGTGGGGAACTTATTAATCATTACGAAAGAAAGTGTAACTTGATTAACCATTATATCATACTGATTTAATTAAACGAATCGGTACTGCCAAGTCTAGATCACTGTTTTTTTCAAACACTTTTATACTTACGTCCAATATATTGATTTTATCTTTTGAAATACTCCGTTTTGAGAGATCCTAAGAAAGATGTCTTAGACCAATCACTGTCTTCAGTCAAACTCAAAGCATTTATTTCAAATAAACCAATTACAGGCACTTTTGAATTGTCAAGGGGTCGGTCAGTCAGAAAGATGAAGCTAGGCGCCCATTCCAAAGCATAGTAGGTACCAATGGAGAAGAACGGGCAAGAAACTCCACGGACACTCTTTTAAATCAAGATATGGTTACAAAATAATGGTTACATCATTCATGTTGAAATTTCATATGTGAGAACGATGCAGAACGTTAAAAGCGTCCTTAAAAAAAAAACAATTCAAATATTTAAATTAAATTAAAATAAGCCCAGCAGTATTACTACAATAACATTAAACTTTTAAAGTAGCTGAATCTATAGTATTTATAACTCATACCTACCATTCCTGCGTAATCAAAATGGGTGTTGGATTTGAGAAGTCGCTGAATGATATTGGTTCTTCCAAGTTCGGTAGGTAGAGGCTCGTTTAATGATTTGCAGATCCTAAAGTTTATCAAATTAATTGCAACCATGCGCAGTTTTAAAGGTTGCAATCTGTTAGGTTTTTTGTCCAAAGGCTTATGCATTGTTATTAACGATAGGGCCAAGGTTTCAAACTATTGTTATCGATATATTTTCTCAGATTTCTCTTCATGTTTAAGACTGGACACTTCATTACCACATAAGTTAGTAAGTTAATGTAGTTCTAGTATGTCACAGGATAACTTCGTCCCGAATTCCCTACATTCTTCAGAATGTTTTGGGCCTCATTTAGGTGCGTGGTGTGGGTTGTAGGCTGTAGGATACCAACTACTTCTTGTGAAGGAAGAAGGTACTAGAATATATATTTAAAGTTTTAAGTAAGCCCAACACGGTCGATGGTGACATATTGTTAACTAAAATGGCAGTAGCTGGTTTCTCAGAACCACTGCTAAAATTCTTTGCGAATTACCTGTATGACCGCAAGTAATATGTCACCTATATGAATGTCAATTCGGATGTCTACTTAGTTACATCTGGCATAGGGCAGGGTACTTACCTCGGCCCCCTATTTTTTCTAATAGTAGTTAAGTTAATGACCTTCCAGCATACGTAAAGCACGCCACTGTTCTGATGTTTGCTGATGATATCAAAGTTGCTCTTCCAATAACTAGCCTTGTCACTACAGCATGATATCAACAACACTCACTCACTCACTCACTTGGAGCACTATTAACAATCTCAGTCTAAATATCAGTAAATGCTTGGTCATGTCCTACACAAAAACCAAACAACCCATACATAACACCTACACGTTAAACAACGAGACTCTGAAACGTGTTCCCACCGTATGTAATCTTGGCCACACACACAGACAGCACTTTCAACCAACAAATAATACATATAATATTTTTAATAAATTCCGTAAAAATCTTGGATTTGTTTTGCGACAAGCAAAAATATTTATCAATAGGCAGTCCATTACTATACTGTACAACTCATTTATCCGTAGTCTGCTGGAAACGAATGATGTTATTTGGAACCCTCATGAAAAAGCTTACACTCTACTTATTGAACAAGTACAGAAATCGTTTGTTCGTTATCTATACTTAAGGCTATATGGATATTACCCATATATGTAACCAACACCATTCATGCTAGGAATGGTTACATATCAAAATTTAGAGATTAGGAGAAATCATACGCTTGTGAAATATTTTATCCGCCTTATTCGTGGTTCCCTATTTCTTCATTACTAGAATACGTCTCCATCAACGTTCCTTTACCTATCAGGCATATACTTCGCCCTCGCCAGCGTCCTCTATTTTCAGTTCTTCAGGCTGGTTCCGTGACTCTAAAAACTAGTCCCTTATACAATCAAATATTACAGTATGATGTGACGCTTGATGCCTTTGCAAGTACCGAACTGAGCTTCCTGCAAACTGCTAATGCTTACCTGGAGTCTATTGCCACTCCTAGCACTATCTCTGCGTAGTAAATTTTATTCATGTTTTGTTATGTGTATTAATTTTGTGTTGTGTACCTATTTGTTGTCTTTTATTTTGTTTTTAATGTATGTTATATTAGTGCTGTAGTTTATAACTTATTTGTATGTATGATCTATAACTTATATGTGTAGTATAATACTGTTAGTATACGTTGGTCAATTAAATAAATAAATAAAAATAAACTGGTACGTAGAATTTAGATATAATATCTTTGGTAAAAAGGTAGCAAGATTACAGAAAATAATTGAAGTATTATAGGTTACTGGAGGTACTATTTGCATTGGAAAGCCTTTAAGGTTATCAAGATCCTGCGTTATTATATCCGACTGAAATAATTTTAGAAGGCTACCAAATCCTGAATGGTACTCCTTCCTGTATCGTCCATCTTGTTAGACTTCTCCAAGATTCACAAAAAATGTATAGATATTTCAGCCTATTTTTTCCGCTACACATGACCTTGTTTCAATTAAAGGTAAAGGCGCAGATCTCAGTTACCGAGACATCTTGAAACAAAGTGGCTAGGGAGCGACATCGTCATGCATCCATATATCTACCTTACCTACATTTATAGTTTAGCTTTTGCCCGCGGCTTCGCCCGCGTGGAGGTCAGACATTTTCTCACGGGAACGTACTACAGGGATAAAAAGTGTTCTAGCCCTATGGTCTACCTGTGTGCCAAATTTCATAGAAATCCGTTCAGCCTTTTAGGCGTGAAAAGGTAACAAACAGATACACAGAGTTATGTACTTTCGCATTTATAAAGAATAGAATAGAATAGTTTATTTCCATCACTAAATGTTACAAATATCTCTTAGTCTAAGGATAATAAAAAAAAAAAAAAAGATCAATCTGCCTAGCCTTTTCCCTACTATTTTGGGGGTGGCTTCCAGTCTAACCTAGTCTACTGGGTAATACGATACCCCTTAGTAAGACTGGTCGTCAGACTTTTGGGCTTCTGACGATCCGTGCCGACTGTCAAACATCCACGAATGACAGCCGGGACCAATGACTTAACATGCTTTCCGAGGCACGGAGGTGTCTCGGTATGTAAAGATGGTCAGCCATACACTGACTAACTCCGGCAAGCGTAGCTTAACCTGATGGATCGACCCGTATGGCTGTTATTACTTAGCCACGAGCTCCGCATTTATAAAGATATTTTATTTTGCAAAGGTTCAGCCATATTTTATATTATAAAAAATTTGCATGCCTATGCAATTTTTTTATAATATTGATAAAGTTGGTAGGGATTCTTGCATACCTTGTTATGGAAAACTTTATTATACTTCCAGGTTTCTTTCCTTGGGCTAACAATGATGTATAATTTTCATTGTCAATTCGTTTTAATTATGTAAGTGAGGTACAACAATCAGTAACACAATAATCCTTGTGAAGTCTGTTTTGGTTAAAATTACTATTGTAACGATAGCTTATTTAAATAATAATTTTGTTATTGTCTTTTCACTTCCTCTTTCTGTGTGTATCGTATTTCCTATCAACATATAATTTTCTTTCACCGCATGTTATTGATGTAAATCAGACGAGTATTTTAAGTACTTACTGGCTTCTGCCCCAACTTCGCTCGTGTGAAATTTCTTATTATAACATAAAATATAGGTATCCTATGACACTGGACAATACTGCTTCCCATTAGTGAAAGAATGTTCGCAATCGGATCAGTAGTTCCGAAGATTACCTCCCACATAATAATATTAGTAAAGACGGTCGCTTTGATTTGATCTTACTAAAATATATGAGTTTTATCCTGCAGTCCTTAAGAGCCTATACTTACTACCTCAAATGGCTTAGCATGATCCTCCGTTATGTTGAAATACTGCAGCATTCATTTTGAAATAAATATGTGGTAAAGTTGAGGATTAATGTTAAGTATTATGTTTGATGAAAACACGATTCCATAAAATTTTCTCAATAGAAAAAAAAACCAAAGTTACCTCCGAACCGAACAATAAACCGCTACAATTAAAAAAATACTTCAAATTAGATCGTGAAACTTTGCATACTAACTGAACTAACTATAAAGCAGGTTTTATGTTTTTTATTTTTTTCAAATTACCATTATTTTCACCGTAAAAAGCAATTACCTGAACTATCGGCACCCAGCAACGCACTCAGTCTCGCTCTCACTCAGTCCGCGAGCAAAATCGTGCGAGCGAGATAAAAAGCGGAGGTAGTATGGGCTCTTACAGCTCTTCAGTGAAATAGTCACTCTTGGTCACTCATATTTTTCTGCTCTTAACCTCTTCACCAACCTAGAAACTCAAGGTGGCCTTATGCCCGGTTTTTTGAGGCATTTTAACCGTAGTTTAACTACTCGTATTAGATACCGCTATTGATTAAATATTACGTTTTTAATAGTTCGTTAAGGAAGCTTTTTCGAATTAATAGCTATTGCGAGTTTATCAAAAGACATCAGAAACTGGGCATTCATCTGCATTCTGCCATTAACAACTGCATCGAATCCTTCAAAATTAAAAGACCTACGTAGATGTAACTCATAACCCTTGCTACCTACCGCTAGGTTAATTGTCAGGTCAGTAGCCATGACCGATTCACCTCAGAGGACAGCGTTAAAATCGTTCTCATTAGCTAATTACTTGACTGGACTGTTATTGGATAATATGTTGCAACCAAGTGATCATTTATATCTGTTTCATAGATTATATTTCGATTTTATCTGATGATTGCGAAATATTGAAAGACAAATCAAGTCAAGATTGATCCGATTCTGATTTCGAGGTATTGAATTTAGTTCACGTCGAGCAAATATCAGATTTTAATCAAACTCAAAGCATTTATTTCAAATAAACCAATTACAGGCACTTTTGAATTGTCAATGGGTCGGTCAGTCAGAAAGATGAAGCTAGTTGCCCATTCCAAAGCGTAGTAGATCCCTATGGAGAAGAACGGGCAAGAAACTCCACGGACACTCTTTTAAATCATAATATTTTTACAAAATATTGGTTACATCGTTCAAGTTGAAAATATACATGTGAGAACAATGTAGAAAGACGTGCACGTTAAAAAGCGTCCGTAATAAAAAGATAATAACTAAAACAACTAAATTAAATATTAAAATTAAAAATAAGCCATGGCAGCTAAGAGACGACCAGTCCCAACTGACGGCGCCCGTTCACGAACATGACGCATGGATCAGCACCATTTAGCTCAACCATTTTGAAGGGAACTTAATACCAAGACAAAGACATTCCCCAAATCTCATGGGATTAGGCAATCCGCTTTGTTTTGCCTATTCTTGTAACGGCAATTAAAATGCACGAAATGCTCGTGTGACATGCTTGATATAGCTAGACTAGATAATTCAGTGAATTATAAGCACCGGTCCATAGATTTACGAATGAAGGATAGGAAGAGTGATGCTATCATATTACTCTGTTTTACTTTTTTTGTATACTACTGCTGTTGGTATACCAAATAAATCACACTAATATTCTAGAGGCGTAAGAGGTCGAAAGTTTGTGAGTGTGTTTGTATGTTTGTTACTTCTTCACACTCAAATGGTTGGACCGATTTTGATGAAATTTGGTGTGTAGATAGCTTATACCCTAGATTAACTCATAGGCTACTTTTTATGCCGGTCTACGCGGGTGAAAACGCGGGGCGCAGCTAGTAAATAAATAAATTAATGTTGTGCAGTCAGTCAGACCTAGCCAATTATACCCGGCCCCAAGTATTTAATACCTGATATTAATACCTGATAATGCGACAAATTTGTCAAAAATCTTTTTTTTATTATCTTTTCTGCCTCTCAAAGTCACCCCCACATTTAAAAGTTATATAATTACGTTACACGTCTGTGTTTGGATCATATAAATTCACACGTGTGCCAAATTTCAACTTAATCGGTCCATTAGATTAGGAGCAAATTGGCTGGGACAGACAGACACGAATGATCCTATAAGGGTTCCGTTTTTTTATTTTGACGTACGGAATCCTAAAAATTACGTAATTTTCACATTTTCACGACAGGTGCTGTTTAATGCTGTTTCACGACAGGTGCTGCTGCGTCTGCGAATCGCATCGCTGATGCGTCGGGTGCGCGACAGCCCCAACAGCCTCGTGGCTACTGTAGCCGGCAGGGTAATTGGTCAAATTATATGTCGCTGGATGGCGGCTCACAGACCGTCATCCAGGTATTAGGGATAAGTTTATTTATAGTGATTGTGTTTTTAGTTAGTGAGTGCCAACTTGTTCGCATCTTATGGATATCTGGTCTGATAATAAAGATTTATAATAAAGTAGAAAACTGAAAAAAATCTTAGAAAATTGTCAATCGCCTTTCATCCTGTCGCTTTTATATAAAAACTTTTTTACAAAAAAATACAACCGACTTCCAAAAACAACACTACAAAGTGAAAAATAACTTTAATTTCGGAAGTCGGTGTCTGATTAAATGTATTTTCGTTTTTGCCACCGACTTCCGAAATTAAAGTTATTTTTCACTTTGTAGTGTTGTTTTTGGAAGTCGGTTGTATTTTTTTGTAAAAAAGTTTTTATTTTTCACTTTTTAGTGGTTCACATGTGCTTACCCCTTCACAGCGTACTGGCGTGATGTTATGTTATGAACTGAACAACAAACAGACATGAGATTTCAGTAATCCCAGTCCATTTGCTACCATTTATTGAGGAGTTCCGTTGCCTATCTCAGAAGTTCTTCATCAGATCTTCACCAAATTGAAATGGGACCACTCCAAGAAAGTACTCTTCCAAAAACTATCCAAATCGCTTCAAGTGTGCCTATAAAATTGGAAGAGTTCTCTCTATTTCTCCAGGATCCCATCATCAGATCCTGACTTGATGATCATGGGACCACCTGGGAAGTATACCCTTTCAAACAAAAAAAAAATAATCCAAATCGGTCCAGCCATCTTCGAGTAATCGGGGAACATACATAAAAAAAAAAATAAAAAAAAAAAAAAAGGTTCCGACGAATTGATACCCTCCTTCTTTTTGAAGTCGGTTAAAAATAGGCCCCTGACCACTGAGAACGAGAGTTTTCATTTTCTCTCCCCTTTAAGATTGATAGGACCATAACTGAGTTCATGAGTTCACAAAGATTACTTTACATGTGTTATGCTATACTTAACTTATTGTTACTTTAAGTACTTATTGTTGTTTTACTTATTGTTTGAGGCCACGCTACCGATTTGGGGCAACCTGTAATGTTAGTTGTGTTGGGAATAATATTTAAATAAATAAATAAATAACTAATACCTAGACCCTGCTGCCGTTTGAGCTAAAAATGCTAGTCATTCCAGCGTAAGTTTTAAGCAATTGTACATTACCTATGTCTTACTTTAGAGCAAATCTTAATGGGTACTGGGTAGGAATGTTCACGGTAATTAGTCAAGTGTGCCGTGAGAATTAAGATCTTGTTATTTCGTAATCTATTGTTATCAGCTTGATTCTTTTATTTTTTACATTTAATCTAGTCGTAGTTTGTAGGTCATTAATCTGTTCTTAATTATTTGGTGATTTGTAGGTCAAAGTTTCAATAAAACGATTTCGTTTTATCAAGGATTTTTAACAGATTGATTTTATGGTGATACATTACTGGTAACAAATCTAAAGCTTATTCATTCTTTACAGTTGAAGGTTTCCCGGTTTGGTGAATATTTAGCCTTTTTTTTGTGGATGGGAAATCATCAAATGACTTCTGTGTCATGTGTGTCTGTGTGTGTGTGTTTCGTGTCAGATTTTTACTGACTAAAACCCACCCGTGTTCCTTCAGTTGCCCGTGCCAGGGCCACGATATCTCTTTCGAACAACCCGCGACCCCGGCGGCATCAGCCCTATTGGACCCCATCACTGCTGACATCTCTTTGAGGCGCGCGTGGAACACAACGCGCCGTCGCCGTCGACCCGGGCCTGCAGTGTTATTCTGTACAAATCTCACCGTGAAAACTTAGGTGAAGTGAGCGTGGAGTTAGCTGTCAGTAGTGTCAATCCCTATCATTAGGTAGAATGACAACTCACTTCACCTAGGTTTTCACGGTGAGATTTGTGCAGAATAGCACTGCATGTCCTTACCGGACGGCGAGCTACCCATTACTCGTCGTCCGCAAGCCCGCGGTGAATATTTAGCCTGGTGCTCTTATTCTTACCTGCCTACAAGAATTAGTTCCTGAAGTCAAATAGGTCAACTTCATCTTTCAAATCATAATCATCATCAACATAATTTTCTTAGGTTATCCCAATTAATTTGGGGTCAGCGCAGTACGTCTTCTTCCGTAGTTAATTCTCTATTAGTTGTCATCTCAATAAGTAATGGATTTGACCTTCCGAAAAGCTTCGCTATTTTTCCATCTTCACAATTCATATTAAAAAATATACCTACAAGTCCTTCAAATGATTCAACAACACGGTACAATTGAATGTGTACCAATGAATGGTTTAACACAGTTAGCGCCTGTCAGAGCACTGTTGTAACTCGCTTGAACTAATAAAAATCATTTAAGTTTCTAATGTCAATGCTACGCTCACTAGAGGTGAATTGCTTTATTTATTATTATATCTGTTGTGTTTTGAGCTTTAGCAATGCGCGTAGGTGAGTAGTGCCGCCAACTAGCGCCACCATTGAGAAAAAAATGATAAGTCTGGAGATACAACATTTTGAAATTTGCTCACATTTTTAGTCAAATGAGGTACCTACTTGGAATGTTTTGTATAAAAAAAAATCAACACTAAACTACTACTAGTGTTGATTTTTTTGACCTCACCTGACCTACGACATCTGACTAAAAATGTGATCATAGGAAATTTCAAAATGTATATCTCCAGTCTTATGATTTTTTTCTCAATGGTGGCGCTAGTTGGCGGCACTACTCACCTTAAAGATTAAAAACCGGCCAAGTGCGTGTCGGACCACGCACAATGAAGGGTTCCGTAGTTGGGATGAATTTATCTTAAGAACAAACTTAACATTGTAGTTGAAAAACATGTTCTTCCCTATTCATTCCAACTCTAAATGTAAGTTTGTACTCACAATATTGATAGATTTACCATGTTATTTTAAGACCACAGACTTCTTATAGGTTTTCCTGTAATCTACAGGTAAAGATCTATTTTCTGTATTTTTTTTTCAAAATTTTAGGCTCAGTAGTTTCGGAGATAAGGGGGGGGGGAATGGTCAATTTTCGTCTATTTTCTTAAATAACTTTAAAATAATTTATTTTAAAATTATAAAAAAAATATATTTGAGACCCTCATAGTAAGCCCTTTCATTTGATAGGCCACATGATGTAGTTTGCAAAACTTTTTTTTTTTAATTTTCTTATTTGCCCCCAAAAGTGACCCCTATATTCAAATTTAATTTATTTACTTTACCCGTCCATGTTTGGGTCACAGAAATTCATATGTGTACCAAATATCAACTTAATCGGTCCATTAGATTCGGAGCAAACTGGCTGTGACAGACGGACAGACAGACAGACAGACAGACACACGAGTGATCCTATAAGGGTTCCGTTTTTTTCCTTTTGAGGTACAGAACCCTAGAAACTGGTTTAACTTAACGGCGCTTGAGCGCGTGAGTGGATAAAATCATAGTGTTTGTATCATATGCCTTTAATAGCTTGTCTACTCCTTGTCCACTACTTTTTGTTTACGTACACTACAGTAAATGCGGTACGTAGTGGGGAGCGTCATTTCAGAGTAGACAAGCTATAGATAAAAATTAATCCCGTTAAAAGCCTCGCATGAAAAGGCTTCAATTTTTTCTTGTAATCATCTCAAATTATTGGTTTTTATCAACAGCACGAGATTTGACAGTTCATGTACGGATCGGTGGCCCTCACAATGGTGAGGGTAATACATTATACCTATGTAAAGATCAGAACTTTTACCTACATAACTCCATTTGCAAGTGCATACTCGTATCATTGCAACATGGTTTTGACAAGTCGACAACATAAGACAGATTATCTTGTAAAATGTTACGTAACTTGCTAGGCCTACTGTGAAAGCCTGATTTCCCTAAGGGTTACTTAGGTCAGATACCTAGCAGATACACTTATGCCCAGCTTCTGAAGAATTCTTAAACGGAGTTTAAACTCCGTAGCTTTTGATTCGACAAAATTACTATTTATGCAAATTCCTTCCTTGTGCTCGGTTTTTGAGGTCCTCAGATAAACCCTCGATAGTATTTCACTCGACTTTCGAAGTGTTCAGAAACACGATATAGAACCAATAATTACTATCGAATGAATAAACTCCGTTTAAAAACCTCAGAAATCGGGCATTAGTAAACACAGAACCTCGTAGTGTTACTGATATCAAGAGGAACTCAACATTCCTTTAGTAAACTGTTTGGTTGCTTAATATTCCTAAGCTATCTGACTGGGAAGTCATTAGACAAATATCGCAATAACAATTAATATAACTGTTACAATATCCAATTACTACACCAAAAACCAAAGAATAACACGTTCCATACAAAAAAAAACCTTTCTTAATAACAAGCACACGGTAACTGACAAAAACCGAACCAGATCTTAAGAACAATGAGTTGCACAACGCAACGTTTCGCACAATTACGTCACATCAAACGACACAGTTCGCGGTTGCGATTCCATGCGATCCCGTGTGAGCGTGTACAAATACAAATGCAGATACACGGTTTTTGTTTTCAACAAAGTAATTATCGTATTGTATTTTTTTTTCAAGGGTAATTCTGGTGGTTTTTATGTGACTTATTAAGTAATTGTTTCGAACAAGGATTATTATTTAACCAAGCTTTTGTTACAACGGAATTACACTGTCTGCTGCTTTGTGTTTTGTTAATTACCTCTTTAATTTACTGATCTAATCTACTAATGAGTGCTGGGATATTTTCAGGTCAATCTCTATCATATTGATAGTGCGTGTTCTGTGCTGAGCAAAGCACGCAAGTTCACGCAACGCGTCGTACTCCAGCTAGTAATAGGACTCGCTCATCAAGGAGCGCTGTGTCAAATTAGACGCATTAGTAATTTATTATACATAAAACAAAATTTAAGGTATTATCATCCTAATAAAACCCACACGCACGTTTCATAAAAATACGCTTGATAGTTATTGCGTGATTCTCATTTTTTAGGGTTTCATACCCAAAGGGTAAAACGGGACACTATTACTAAGACTCCGCTATCCGTCTGTCTGTCCGTCTGTCACCAGGCTGTATCTCATGAACCGTGATAGTTAGATAGTTGAAATTTTCACAGATGATGTATTTCCGTTGCCGCTATAACAACAAATACTAAAAAACAGAATATAATAAATATTTAAGGGGGCTCCGATACAACAAACGCGATTTTTTTGTTCGTTTTTGCTCGATATTGATAACGGCAACAGGTAAACGCTTGAAATATTCACATAATATTTAGTTATTTAATCACTTCATACACACACACACAAATAAATAATTAAATTAAAATAAAACAAATACTTAAGGGGGGCTCCCATAAAACAAACGTGATTTTTTTTGCCGTTTTTATAGATAATGGTACGGAACCCTTCGTGCGCGAGTGCGATCGCACTTGGCCGGTTTTTTTATCAGCGTTTGACATCACTTTACAAATGTGTTATTAAATTATTACAAAAAAAACAGTAATTTAAGATATATTTTTTCCAAATCTTTAACACTACTCGTTTAGACGTGATCTCATCCTCAAATAAAAAGATTTTCAGAATTAAATTCATTTCCTTCCTAGCCATATTATTATGGGTTTGCAATCTTGATAATTTTTTGTAAGTAGGTCTGTAAGTCCAGCTTAGGCAGATGCCTGAGCGGACGACGAGTAATGGGCAGCTCGCCGTCCGGTAAGGACCAGGCCCGGGTCGACGGCGCGTTGTGTTCCACGCGCGCCTCAAAGAGATGTCAGCAGTGACGGGGTCAATTGGGCCGATGCCGCCGGGGTCGCGGGTAGTTCGAAAGAGATACCGTGGCCCTGGCACGGGCAGCTGAAGGAACATGGGTGGGTTTTAGTCAGTAAAAGTCTGACACGCCCTCCCGCCTCTGCCCAGAGCGGTAGAAGTCATTTGATGATTTCCCATCCACAAAAAAAAAAAAAAAAAAAAAAAGGCAGATGCCTGAGCACATACGGTAGTATGTCATACAACGTGTGATTCGTTAAAAAACTTATTTACAAAATAATACAACTGACTTCGGTGTCTGGTTTTGTATTTTCGTTTTATGCCACCGACTTCCGAAATTAAATTTATTTTTCACTTTGTTGTGTTTTTTTGGAAGTCGTTTGTATGTTTTTGTAAAAAAGTTTTTTATTTTTCACTTTTTAGTTGTGGTAGTACCCTATACAAATTCGAATACCACTACCTGCAAAAGAAATGAGAACATAATCTACATAAAAAGTAGAAAAAATTGTACGTATTATTGAAGCTAACTCAAAAACTACCCAAGAAAAGCTAATACATTTTATATGGTACCAACCTTCGAGGTATATCCTCCCTAATAAAATTAGAATCTTTCAAATCGGACAACTTTGTATAAAGTTATGCGTGGTCATAAGAAAAAAAAAATTACCTGTCGACTTGAGAACCTCCATCTTTGTTTCGTCGGTTAAAAATGTGATGTTGAAGTCAATACTTTGATAATCTAGAAATCAATTTAAAATGCTGCAGGTCTAGTCTATTTGACCGGAGATGAGGTAAACGGGTTACATAACGTGGTAGACGATGACAGCAACCTGTTATATATGTATAAACTGCATCGCGAGATAACCTGACGCGAAAGGGGAGAACAAGTTCGAATACAGACTGGCCGACTCCGTAATACATACATATCTACCTAAGTTCAAACTCAAAATAAAGCAATTACAGGCACTTTTGAATTGTCAATCAGAAAGATGAAGCTAGTCTTCTATTCCAAAGCGTAGTAGGTACCTATGGAGAAGAACAGGCAAAAAACTCCACGGACACTCTTTTAAATTGAAATATGGTTACAAAACATTGGTTACACTATTCATGTTGAAATTATACATGTGAGAATGATGCAGAACGTTAAAAGCGTCCGTAATAATAATAAAAAACAATTCAAAATTAAAATTAAATTAAAATAAGCCGTGGCAGCTAAGAGATGACCAGCCTCCACTGACAGCACCCGTTCACGAACCTGACGCCTGGATTAGCACCATTCAGTTCCACCGTTTTGAAGGGAGCTAAATGATCCAACACACGCGCCACCATCAGCGAGACATTAGAGTGAGATATTATATACTCTTAGCCGCCAGGGCACATCCAAGTCAAAGAAAGACGTACCCAGTAAATGGTAGCTTTAGAGTAAGTACTCACACATGTGCTATGCAATGCAGCTAACCGGAGGTAGGCAGAGAGGCCTAAGTCCTATAATGAACTCATTTGCTCTTCTATGATCACACGGTTGAGATTCGTGGCTATATTGTGATTCGAGGACAATGAAAGTGTTAAAAGTGTGAGTCACAAAGTCACAATATGAAAACCCTACTGCCACTGATATGGATTATCCAAACCTATATATAGGCTTTACATAAACAATTGTGCATTCCCTTAGTTTGTAAGACCTGGCCGGAGGCTTTAAGTTCGCTTAAAGCACCCACAGGAAATGTTCGGTTAAGCAGTCTCGACCTCCAATGGTCAACTGCGAGAACATACACAAAAACAAAAAAAACAATTGTGCATTGTGGGAATAGCATCATTCTCTTGCACTTGTCCCAATTTATTTGGGGTCGGCGCAAAATATTGTGAGAATGAAATAAAAATAATGAATGGTTTTTGTATAAAATCGAACACGACCAGTTTCTCATTCAAACTCAAACCCAAAGCATTTATTTCAAATAAACAAATTACAGACACTTTTGAATTGTCAATGGGTCTGTCAGTCAGAAAGATGAAGCTAGTTGCCCATTCCAAAGCGTAGATCCCATTATTTGGGGCAACCCATACCTACTCGTAATTCTCTGTGTTATCTAGCTGATGAACCTGACTTGTCTCAATTTTAGTCATCCTCTTTCCAAATTGTATAATTACTTATACTGAATGACTTTTTCTACCGGCTATGGCATACCTTTTTTTTAATATAAAAAAATCAAAATTCAAATCATAATGTAACCTGTGATTTGAATTTCGATATTTTTATAAACGACTTATTATTTATTTTCAAAATTTCTGGATTTATTGTTTTAAAACGAAAAGTTTACATCGAATTGGTAGTGTTTATTGATTCTTAGATATTTTTTTTCTGACTAAGCTAAACAAAAAAGTAGGTATGCCATAGGCTTTTACTCCGTTCACCTAATATACCCTATTTTTTTCAAGACGGTAAAAAAGTCATCCGACATAATGTCATTACATTATATATAATTTTTAAATTTTCTTTAAGTACCAAACAAATATACGTATAAGTTATAAAGTGCATTAAAGGAACTATTCAAGTAGATTGTAGACAGCAATAAATTGAGTTTATTTGTGACACAAATCTTCAAGATTACATCTCTTGTTTAAATGTCGCTTTTATAGCCTCTTCCGCGAATGTCCTAAGATTAAACCTACATAGCAATATCATAAGTCTAGATTTCCTCAGGGTTTCGTAGGTCAATCGGCAGCCATTTTGTTCCGCCAATACCAGAAATTCAACCTTCCATGACTGAAGGAGCTTTTAGTATATACCCTGAAATGCCGAATAATATTCATTACCCTTTTGTGAAGAAATTGTACTTAAAAATTCTGTAGATGAATCTTTGGTAAAGCTGGAAAAATTCTAAGAGAGAATATTATTACTTAATTTTTCAGAGTTCAAAGGATCACTCAATTTCCGACATTGGATAAATGATCGTTCTTTAATTAGGTAAGTACTCTTGTAAGGTAATCATTTTTGCCTGAGCACATTGCCAGACACGAACAACACAAACAAAAAATATAAATAAATAAATAATACAAACCTCATTAATGTGGCCTGTTTATAAATAAATAAACCATTTATTTCAGGCGACACGGCCCATAGATAAATACCTTAACCTAAACATACATATTTGAATATAAACAAAACTTGTGTTAATAAAATAAGCTTAAGACTATGTTAGTAGCACTCCTCTTTGCACTAGCTTGACTTTAAGTGCTGCCCTGTGGAACTTGTCCGCGGAAGCGACGGAACACCACGTCCTGCGGCCAAAAGTCTTCCTCCATGACGAGGGGCAGGTAACAGTTCGGTACACGCACCACAAACGCCTTGAAGTTGACGTTGCGGCGCGACTCCAGTAACTGCACCCTCGGCGTGTACCTAGTCTTCTGGCGCACGTACTCCACGATGTCCTCCGCCTTAGTGGTGTAGTGCAGGCGGGAGATATACACCGGTGTATTCGGCTTTGCGGCACGCAAGCTCACTTCGGCCTCCGCAGGAGCTTTGCCGCAACGGTTCTTATTAATTCGCGGACGGCGCTTTATAAACTCTACTTGATAAACTTTGGTTAACAGTTTCATAAAAAATGTGTTATTTTTTTTTATTTATGTGGTAGATAGTCTAGATATCTCTGGATACAAGCCCGTAAGAGTTTACGGGCATTTAGATTAATTTTACTATCAAATATCACAGCATAACCCACACAATTTTCGATGAACAATAAACCTAAATTACTAACGAGCGAATGATTTCCGAGTCTCACTGCAGTACTGACTGCTGTAGGTACAGTCAGCAACAAAAGTCGATTAACACTTGCAGTTTTTTAATCTTAATTATTAAGCGAAATATTTAATTCAAACTCGGAACAGAAGTACTTAAAATTTTAAGAACATTCATTCTTAACAGTTAAACGACAAAAAGCAGTTTATCGAATCATTTTGTGTTAATTTATATGATATCAAAAAGTAGCAGTGTTAACCGACCTCAGTTGCTGACCGTACCTACTGACTGAGAGATAACTGTAAGATGGTGTAACGGTGGCCAGGTCAACCGCAATAATGCACGGGCTACGGTTCTGCTGGACTGCTTCTTACACTTTAATGTTCTGTCTGAGTCTGATTGTTTTTGTGGAATGATATTGTTTGGATACCTAAGTCATGTTATAACCGGAAGGATTTGTAGAGTTAGTTTTTTAACCAACGAAAAAAAAGTAGGAGGTTCTCAAGCCGACACGATTTTTTTTTCACGCATAACTTTTTACATAGTTGTCCGATTTGAAAGATTCTTGTTTTATTCGAGAGGATATTATACCCCGAAATTGGTCCCATGTAAAATTTGTTAACTTTGCTTGGGTAGTTTTAGACGACAAAAAAACTTTAGTTTTTGGTGGCAAAAAACGAAATTGCAAAACCAAAGACACCAACTTCCGAAATTAAAGTTATTTTCCACTTTTCTGTGTTTTTTTTAGAAGTTGGTTGTTATTTTTTATAAAAAAGTTTTTTTCACATCACATCATACTTATTATTTTGCATTATTATTTCTGATTCGAAAAAAAAAAACTGCGCAGGATGTTCTAAATTATGTAGACACTGCTACACATCAAGCTTTAAATTTCCAGTATAAGCTGATCTAGCATTGTATAGGATTTCCGTACAATGAGAGGTCAGCTTATACTGGAAACTTAGGAGCTTGATATGTAAACGGATGTACTTACTCTTGAAATGTTTTAGACGGTCGTGTAACCTCTTGGCTATAATAAAAAAGGTAGACAGACAATGGAGATGATACCTTATTTTATGCGAAATAGTGAGAACATACACAAACATAAACTTACGCCTTCTTCCCATGGGGGTAGGCAGAAACTACAGAACGCCACCTGCTACGTTCATACTTCTGGTCATACACGTACGCTGGTTGCGAGTACTACGCACCTGACCTTTCTGAAGAACATCACCATTTCACCAATAAGGTCATAATGGTCTCCTAGGGCGTTTCCTCTCGACGTTTCTACTCACATCTGCCTTATAAATGCCTTGTAAATTTAGTGAGACCAGTTCAGTCTGACTGGATGCAGTGAGGTCATAAATGGATTTTAAGGTGGAACTGACCATTATAACCAAGTGTGGAAGCTTCAAGGAAGATGAGGAAGACAACACTAAGATTGATTGTAGATAATGAAGTACCAATCTCGCTATGCTCGGTGTTTCTTTGAAGGATAATATCAGATATGAAATTATCCGGAAAAGAACCGACGTTACCGATTTCAGAGTAAGTAAACTGAAGTGGCAGTGGGCTGGCCATGTTTGGCAAAGGACTGATGACTGGTGGAGCAGACGAGTCCTGGAGTGGAGACGTCCCCCCAGCTAGATGGACTGACGACCTTAAGAAAGTGTGACGGCGGAGGACAGGGTGTTGTGGCGTAGCCTGTTGATCTGTTGAATTTATTGATTGAATCTCGCTATAGATAGACAGGAATGAAATCACCATCAGCATCAGTCATGATGCGTCTTTGTTTCTCAATAATACGTGACGAATCTTACAATGCTAACGAATTATTACATTAATTACAATATATTATGACTCGTCACAGCGTCTAGACGTGCTTAAACAACATTAATGCGTGCTTATGTAATTAAATTATTATACTAGGTATAGGCATTAAATAGGTACTAGGTACCTAAAGGCAGTAAGAACATTATTATTCTGTCTGCAAGTACTTATAACGTCTAATAGGTACTTATGTTCAATGGGATGTGATAAGTGATGACTATATTGTCATTTTTATGTCAGTCCGTCTGGCAAGCATGGCAATTGGCACATAATAAAATTATGGCAATAACACTCACACTTGAGAGCAGTGGTGGCCCAGTGGTAACGGCCGCGATTTACGAGTTGTAGGTAGTAGGTTTGAACCCCCACAGGCGCTTTGCTTTGTAATTATTTCATCCAATTTCAATGTAATATTATTCTAATGACCTTTCTCGATTTATTATTTAAATATTGTCGGTGGAATAAAGCTGAGCGTCCCCTGGTCCGCGCCGGCCGCAACATACGCACGGCACCCAACGGATTTTGGTGTGTTTGTATGAAGAAATGAAAATGCGGGCCCTTAGGAGCCGAGCAAAAAGAAAAAAAGTCAGAAAGGACGCTAAGCGCAAACGAAGTAATAGCGCGGGCAGGCGATGCGGAAGGATATAGGCTTTTTAACACCACGCCAGGGCCCTTAGGAGCCGAGCAAAAAGAAAAAAAGTCAGAAAGGACGCTAAGCGCAAACGAAGTAATGGCGCGGGCAGGCGATGCGATGCGTTGTGACGTACAAGAATACGCGGACAAAGTAGTGGGCAGAAGCTAGTTTAATACTTGTAATGAAGTAGTATTGTCCGTTTGTTTGTAAGAGATAATCTCTGGAAGTACTAATCCGATTGCTAACATTCTTTCACTGATAGAAAGCTACACTTTTGTCGAGTGTCATAGAATATATTGTTTCTGCCACGCGAACGAAGTCGTGGGCAGAAACTAGTAACCATCAATACAAAAATAAACACCATTACAAAATATACACTATATTAGTAACCATTTCCAGAGGGGCTCGTGGCTAAGTAATAACAGACGCACGTATAATAAAGTTTTCCATAACAAGGTATGCAAGAATCCCTACCAACTTTATCAATATTATAAAATTTTGCATGCCTACTGGTAAAATATGGCTGAACCTATTTCCTGTATCACCATGTGCTGAGGTACCTATATTTGCAAACTAAAATATCTTT
The DNA here is from genome assembly GCA_946251885.1 of Cosmia pyralina. NCBI lineage: Eukaryota > Metazoa > Arthropoda > Insecta > Lepidoptera > Noctuidae > Cosmia > Cosmia pyralina. The sequence goes on from OX276351.1 coordinate 26,025,560, forward strand.
ATCTTTATAAATATGGAGCTCGTGGCTAATTAATAACAGCCGCACGGGTCGATCCATCTGGTTAAGCTACGCTTGCCGGGGTTGGTTAGTGGATGGGTGACCATCTTTACATACCGTGACTCCTCCGTGCCTCGGAAAGCACGTTAAGCCGTTGGTCCCGGCTGTCATTCGTAGATCTTTCACAGTCGTTACGGCTAGTCAGAAGCACAAAAGTCTGACAACCAGTCATACCAAGGGGTATCGGGTTACCCAGTTACTGGGTTGTGGAGGTCAGATAGGCAGGCGCTCCATGTAAAATACTGGTATTCAGCTGCATCCGAAGGCTAGGCAGATTGATTGAGGAGTAACCATTTCCACAGACAAAGTATAAAAGGTTCTATTGACTTTTTTTAGCAAACTCAAGTAAAAGTAGCTCAAACATCATTCCTCCGTCAGACACAAATACCTCATCTAGTGCGGTACTATACTTGCGTAATAGAATGCTAGGTAGTAGGAAACGTGCTAACATTACTAGCTCCAACACTTGTAGGAGGAAATGAGAAGTCGCAGCTATTTACTGTACATATGTGGTCTTTAAATACTTCCTTATCGATCTTATGTACTGTGTATTTAAGTTAGAAAAAAAAGAGGAATGAAAACTAACGACATTAAAATTATTGATGTCTTGGATCACCTACAAAAAAATCAATCCACCTAGCCTTTTCCCAACTATGTTGGGGTCGGCTTCCAATCTTAACCTTAAGCAGCTGAATACCTGTATTTTACATGGAACCACTCACCTCCACGATACCTCTTGGTAAGACTGGTTGTCAGTCTTAGGCTTCTGACGACCCGTAACGACTGTCAAACCTCCGAATGACAGCCGGGACTAACGGCTTACCGTGCTTTGCGAGGCAAGGTGAGGTCTCGATATGTAATAGATGCTCACCCATCCACGAACAGACCACGGCGAGCGTATCTTAACCTTCGATGGATCCATGCGGCTGTTATCAATTAAACACAAGCCCCTTCATCCACTATTCACCGTTATTTAGGTGTTAGCTTCAAGAAACCTCAATTCCAAAACAACTCTCGAACCCATTTGTCGGCGGACATTCATAATTGCTTACAAAGAAACAATGGCTGAATCCAAGCTGAATCTATGAAAGACAACATGGTAGAAAGAGGTTAGACTACGGAAATATGACAGCGAATAAGGATGTTTGTTAGAAGAAAACTAATCTCTGTTGACCTCAATAAATTGGGATAAGTATTGGAGGATCATGATAACAGTCATAATAATTATTGTCAGAAAAATAATTTTGAACAAAGGGCCGTTCACAGAACCAAATTCGGCTTACCAAAACCGGTACGAGCTTAGTCACTTCTTATTTCCTGCCTGAACTGAACCTACCAGCCCGCGACACAGGAAAACCTGCGTACTGGTGAAACTTGAACATTTTAAACAGGTTTGTGTGAATACTTTATCATTATTATATAGGTAGGTATAGTATACACTAACATCGACCGAGGCATTTTGTCAAAATCGGTGGGAGAGGATTGTTTTACTGCCTATTCTGTTTAGAGCAATTAGGTTTGTGGCTAAGTAATAACAGCCGCACAGGTCAATCAATCAGGTTAAGCTACGCTTGCGGAGGGTTGGTCCGTGGATAGGTGGCCATCTTTAAATACCAAAACCCTTCCGTGCCTCGCAAAGCACGTGAGCCATTAGTCCCAGCTGTCATTCGTGAATCTTTGACAATCGGTACAGGTAGTCAGAAGCCCGAAAGTCTGACAAGCAGTCTTACCAAGGGGTATCTATCGTGTTACCCAGTAATTGGGTTGCGGAGATCAGAAAGGAAGTCGCTTCATGTAAAAATACGGGTATTCAGCTGCATCGGGTTAGACTGGTAGCCGACCCCGACATAGTTGGGAAAAGGCAGGCAGTTGATGATCTGCTACAGTCTAGCACGTTACTGATTCACAACTCAGTGTGGAATAACATTATATTCATAGGAACATCCAACAAATTATGACAAATAATGTTTATTTCCAAAATGTGGAACGAGAATAATAGTCCACTCTATCCAAAAGAAAGCAATGAGCATAATTTATGCTTAGGTACATACAATACAGCTTATGGAATCCGAACAAATCATTTCAACTGAAAAAGTAATTACAATATTATAACCAATGAAATAGACATGATATGTATAACTTTAATATACAAAAAACCATCCCTAAAAATATATCAATGATGTTACCAATATAATTATCTATTTCATTGGTTATAGTAATATTGTAATTGATGATGATGACGCTGTTGGTTCCGACGTAGAAATGTTTAGTTCTCAGAGCCAGTAATGTACCCCATGTTAAGGTGATCACACAATATTATGAAAACAAATCCAAACAAACCATATTTAACCATAATATAATATTATCGATCAACATATCCAACATACAACACAATGATGAGAATCAGGTGACCTCTTTGTGAGTATCGTGAGAATCCGAATTAAAACATTATTTGTTTTAAAATATACGAGAGGCGCTTAACAATGTAGCAAAATGGCTTTTTCAGGTAATGAATGCTAAACTCAATCATGATGCCATACAAAGTGGCAATGCCGCCAGACTCTTGGATATATTACCAGTCGATAGAGATGCTGGAGAATTTTTAGATGCCATGTTTTATTTTTTTTAATAGTTTTAGTTAAAGATATTATATTTTTATCTTAATAATATATTAGTAAATAAAACGAAGATGGCGGGATGAGCTGGACTCCTTTAATAAAGATTGGTGCTTTGCAGCTCGGGACAGAGAGAGGTGGATAGAGAGTAGGGAGTCCATTGCCCAGCAGTGGGACAATAATGGCGACTAAAAAAAAAAAATAAAAAAAAAACGACTGATATCATGATTACAAAAATGGGGGTATTCCTCAAAGTGCAACAGTTTTCAAAAGCAACCATATAAGCGCAACTAAATTATTCCTCAAAGCGCAACCATCTAAGCGCAACTAAATTATTCCTCAAAGCGCAACCATCTAAGCGAAATAAAATTATTCCTCTAAGCGCAACATTTAGTTGCGTTTAGATGGTTGCGCTTAAAAACAGTTGAGCTTTGAGGAATACCCCCAAAAATGTACTTAAGAATTTGTAAACATGCTTTTGTTTTAGCTCATGGGTACCGTAGTAAAACTAATATCTTGACGGCAAGATGGTATCAGCCATAGCGGGGCTGAGTACTCATGCTGCACCGGACGCAAATTAAGTATATCCTCCTGGAAACGGATCAATAAAACGCTCTAATCAGATTGCAATCGATGTTTATATATTACTAGCTGCGCCCCACGGTTTTACCCGCGTAGACCGGGATAAAAATATTCTAGGGTATAAGCTACTACATATCAAATTTCATCCAAATCGGTCTAGCCGATTGAGCGTGAAGAAGTAACAAACATACAAACACACACACACACTCACAAAATTTCTTCTTTATAATATTAGTATGATCACTAGCAGCACCCCGCAATTTCACCTGCGTAAATCTCGAACCCGTAACAATATCGGGATAAAAATATTCTATGTGTTAATCCAGGTTATAACTATCTGTGTGTCAAACATATCCGTTGAGTAGTTTTTGTGTGAAAGAGTAACAAACATCCATCCATCCGTCCATCCATCCACACTTTCGCATTTATAATATTAGTAGGATAGGATTAGGGTCATCATTAAAAAGTCAGCTCGATAACGATCATTACTAATTCTGAGCCTCCCAATGACCCGCCGGATAGAGAGCTGGCTCAGTAGGTGACTTTGTACCAGTTAATCATTGTGAGCAAACAAGGGGAAGCTGATGCTACCGAATGTCTAATCTCATGAAATTACACAACACTAATCTTTTAGCTACCACTTACATCGACCATCAGTGGGAAAGGGTGGCCCATTCTTGAGAAACCATATTATTATATAAAGTCCCATTAAAATAAATGGACAATGGTAAAAAATAATAAGAAAAACGCATTAGATACCTCGTACAAGAAAAAAATTAGCTAACGAAAGTACACTAAAAATGTTAGTTACCCAATGTATAAACACATCCATGTCTTTGTTATCTCATAATTCTGATACTACAAACGTGCAGGCGCACGTGACCACGTCACTGCCCGCGCCCGCCACGTTTTTTTTTATTATTTTAGGTCAAAACAAAATCACTTTAATCAGTGTTTTTTTTTGCTTGGATATCTTTGGTTATACTTACTGAACGCTGTGTTATTTGTCTATCTATTTTAATGGGACCTTATATTATTCTTTCCTCATCGGAAAGGAACAGAACACCATCATTATGTTCGGTAACCGCAGCTGTCTTGAATTCTCAGGACGATATGGGTATGTAAGATTTTATTATGCATGACAATGAGTAGATTTCCTCACGTTTTCATCGGCCCACGATGGCTGATGCCATGGGTATGATAAATACGAATGTAATGCCCGACATACATACTGTGCGATCGATGGTCACGACATCATTTCTATTGCAGACCTGTCGGACAAATTGCTACTGTGAGTTACGTCGTGAGTACTTCCCTAGTCAGATGTTAGATGTTATTTTTATCAGCCGGTCTTTCTTCTCCGTGATTGGCTTTCGTGAATCAATCTGCCTAGGTTTTTCCCAATTACGCTAAACACTCTGGCTGCAGCTATACCTTTATGATAAACTGCCCTGTATGGCCTAACACTGTCTCCTAAGATACAGGACTACCTAGTTTAGGAGACAGGGTTACATAATCTGTGTAGATTTATGTAGATATCTGTGTTTTGTTGTTTTGTACATCTGCTTTTGTGTACCTATCATGAATCTTGTGTGTGTAATAAATATTATTCTTATTCTTATTCTTATGTTGGGGTTGACTTCCAGTCTAACCAGATGCAGCTGAATACCAGTATTTTACATGGAGCGACTGCCTATCTGACCTTCACAGACCATTAACTGGGTAATACGATACCCCTTGGTAAGGCTGGTTGTCAGACTTTCGGGCTTCTGACAACCCGTAACGACTGTCAAAGATCCACGAATGACAGCCGGGACCAACGGCTTAACGTGCTTTCCGAGGCACGGAGGAGTCTCGGTATGTAAAGATAGTCACCCATCTACGGACTGACCCCGGCAAGCGCAGCTTAACCTGATGGATCGACCCGTGCGACTGTTATTACTTAGCCACGAGCTCTTCCTTGTGAATAACTGTGTTTAATTCTGTTCTTCCTTATCTTGGTGCACTTTTGATTGTTTAGTCATTGTCGCTACAACTTTTTTAATTTATTTATTTTTACTGCTCATATAAGTGTTACTTCAGTTCTGTTTATTGATTAGCATCAACATTATAGGCTGAGACCGCTTAGAGGCTGGTAGTCTGAACTGTCTTATCTCTATACTCCATTTGTAATTAAGATTAGACATTTAAACAAACCTTTTTACAGTCCGTTCAACCGATTTTGATTTCTATTGCGTTGGTGGCATGGCAAATGGCAGCTGCAGTAAACAGTTGGTATTGTAACTACTTTTTTGCCTTTAATGCCTACGGAATAGAAGTCAAAATTGGTTAAAAGGAATGTAAAAAAGGTTTGTTATACATAGTATACATTGTAAATTCAAGTCGTTGCCTTGTGCTACTGTTGACTTTAATCAGGGCGTTTATCGACACCTTTGGCACCACGATATACAATATTAAGTAACATTAATGGATAGCCTGACAGATTAACTTGAAATTCAAACATTCGATTCAAAACAGGTACATACTTCTTTCTTATCTATGAGTACATACAATCAAAGAGTCAAATAGGCGGCAGCTATTTACGAAATTCAAAGATTTAATTACAGATCAATCTATCAATAAACCTACTTACAACGGAATGCCTTACAAAACTGTCAACTAAAAACTTTTTTACAAAAAAATACAACCGACTTCCAAAAACAACACTACAAAGTGAAAAATAACTTTAATTTCGGAAGTCGGTGTCCAGTTAAATGTATTTTCGATTTTTGCCACCGACTTCCGAAATTAAAGTTATTTTTCACTTTGTAGTGTTGTTTTTGGAAGTCGGTTGTATTTTTTTTGTAAAAAAGTTTTTATTTTTCACTTTTTAGATGTGTACCTACCCCACACAAATTCTAATACCACTACCTGCAAAACAAACTAGAACATCATCCATATAAAAGTGAGGAAAAAATACGTATTATTGAAGCTAACTCAAAAACTACCAAAGCAAAGTTAATCAATTTTATATGGGACCAACTGTGATGACCCTCTCGACTAAAACAAAAAAAAAAATCCAAATCGGTCCAGCCATCTTCGAGTAATCGGGGAACATACATAAAAAAAAAATAAAAAAAGGTTCCGACAAATTGAGAACCTCCTCCTTTTTGAAGTCGGTTAAAAATACCAATACCAAGTATAATACATTTTCTAAACTTGGTGTCAGCTGTCACTACCAATCAGCCACTGTCGCCTATTTTTTTTCATTTTTCAGTTCGTCTATGTCTAATTTCTTCTTCTAAACAGTATCTTATTTTAAACAGCATCTTCCCACTTTCCTTTCTATTTGTAATAAAATGATTTTGTTGTACCAGCAGTGCTATTCTGTACAAATCTCACCGTGAAAACTTAGGTGAAGTGAGCGTGGAGTTAGCTGTCAGTAGTGTCAATCCCTAGCATAAGGTAGAATGACAACTCACTTCACCTAGGTTTTCACGGTGAGATTTGTACAGAATAGCACTGCCGGTAGCCATTTCGCTAGAGTTGTGCAACCATAGTTTACGCTTCGTTTTGGCACGTCACGAACCGATTGTTCGTTTCATAATAGGCAAAGGAAGAAAAAGAAAGTGTTCGAACAATGCCTGGGTCTTTGAAACAATTAGCCTTTTTAAGGCTTGACCATGTTAAAATATTATATGTAACACATAGTTACCTATATTATTTGATTTGTTTATACTTTTCATGAAAGAGACAGCTGTTTTATCCTCATCGCCATATTTTTGTTTACTGTTAGAATGTCTCTTTGATAGTATTAGGTAGTGATAACATTTTTGAGTCATCAACAGCATTATCCCAAAGACGCTGCGCTCCCAATGCATTGAGTTGTTCTGAAAGGTGGTTTTTGTTTATTTATTACAACGAGAATTATCTTTTACAATAATAAAACTTGTTTATATAACTGTAAAAATAAACCTCTTGTATTTTTAAGTATTATACAGGATGGCCCAAATAGTGACGTCCAAAAGAAAAATCTGAATTCCTCATCAGGGGTATTCGAAAATACCCCATGAATGAACCAATGTTCCGCAGTTTTTTGTAGTTTTCGAGTTATTTTTGTTTATTATTTACAGTTTTCTACCGGTGGAGCTTCTAAAAATTCATATATTTTTTTGTTACCTATGGGTATTTTTCAGTTTTTTTTATTGTAACATTCTAAAATGTTACTTTCATGTTACAAAAAAAAAAAAAAACTGAAAAATACACACTAAATAATAAAATTTGTATAATAAATACTAAACTATAAAAATAAACCTTTTGTATTTTTAAGTATGGTTATACGCTCCCAATGCATTGAGTTGTTCTGTAAGGTGGTTTTTGTTTATTTATTACAATGAGATTCATTACAATTATCTTTTACAATAATAAAACTTGTTTATATAACTGTAAAAATAAACCTCTTGTATTTGTAAGTATTATACAGGTGGCCCAAATAGTGACGTCCAAAAGAAAAATCTGAATTCCTCATCAGGGGTATTCGAAAATACCCCATGTAAGTACCTTATGTTCCGTAATTTTTTGTAGTTTCAAGTTATTATTGTTTATGTAATTATTTACAGTTTTCTGCCGGTGGAGCTTCAAAAATTAATATATTTTCTTGTTGTGGGCATTTTTCAGTTTCTTTTTTAATATGATAGTCTTGAATTACTTTCATGTTACAAAAAAAAAACCGAAAAATTCACACTACAAAAAAGATATGAGTTTAAGCTCTACCAGCAAAAAAGTCTATATAATTGCAAAAACAAAAGTAACTCGAAAACTACTAAAAATCGCGGAACATGGAGTATTTTCGAATAAGGTATTCGATAATACCCCATGTACCCTAGATATGTTCCGCGATTTTTTGTATGTATTTTGTTCCCGTGACCTGCCACCATTTCATCCATCTAGTGTTAATTCTGTGCTTAACCGTCCGATCTACTTCGCCATTGCTTTGCACGAGTGAACAGAGATACCGAAAGTCAGTAAATTGCGGAACGAAAATACCCCATGTATTTTCGAATATTTCTGAGTATGAGGAATTCAGATTTTATTTCACTATTTGGACCTCCTGTATACTCCAAACAAAAACATTAATTAAGTAATTAATTATTGATATCGATAATTTAGTTCAAATTTACCAAAGTTATTAAAGTAAGTGCATCTTAAGTAAGTAACTAATAATGTCTAAAAACGTCTCTTAGCTGCCATGGCTTATTTTTAATTTTAATATTTAATTTAGTAGTTTTAGTTTTTATCTTTTTATTACGGACGCTTTTTAACGGGCACATCTTTCTACATTGTTCTCACATGTATATTTTCAACATGAACGATGTAACCAATATTTTGTAAAAATATTGTGATTTAAAAGAGTGTCCGTGGAGTTTTTTGCCCGTTCTTCTCCATAGGGATCTACTACGCTTTGGAATGGGCAACTAGCTTCATCTTTTTGACTGACCGACCCATTGACAATTCAAAAGTGCCTGTAATTGGTTTATTTGAAATAAATGCTTTGAATTTGAGTTTGAATGATCAATGAAAATTAGTATTGCTTTCAGGTAATTAAAGCAAAAATGTCTACTTTATTGACGTTAATTTCTATTTTGTTTGTTTGTTGTTTTATCCTGTTGTGCAATAAAAATATTTATGTAAATCAACATTACTAATCTAGCCTTCACTAATTTGTAATTTAGATTAGGTAACTGATTGGAATCACAAACGTGATGTTTATGTATGTAAGAATTAAGAAAAAATCACTAACTTATAATGTAATGTCTTCCTGACATTACGCTATTTTTAGTGTTCCGTGCATCAAATATCAATCTGTATTGCCTCTTCCCAACTGTTGGAATTGGCTTCCAGTCTAACCGGATGCAGCTGAATACCAGTGTTCTACATGGAGCGACTGCCTATCTGACTCGCACAACCCAGTTACTGGGTAACACGATACGCTTTGGTAAGCCTTGTTGTCAGACTTTCGGGCTTCTGACTAACTGTCACGACTGTCAAAGATCTATGCATGACATCCGGGACCTTAGAGGCACGGAAGGATCTCGGATGGTCCACGCTCCACCATCCACGGACCGACCTTGGCAAGCATTGCTTCACCTTGAAGACCGACCCGTGAGTGAATAGGAATGGAACAGAAATCGGGAATAGGCGAACATTATTTTATTGATTCGTACTTTAGGTGCAGGAGATACAGGATAGAGGAGCTCGTGGCTAAGTAATAACACCCGTATGGGCCGATCCATCAGGTTAAGCTACGCTTGCCGGGGTCGGTGCGTGGATGGGTAACCAACTTTACATACAGACTCCTCCATGCCTCAGAAAGCACGTTAAGCCGTTGTTCCCGGCTGTCATTCGTGGATCTTTGACAGTCGTTACGGGTCGTCAGAAGCCCGAAAGTCTGACAACCAGTCTTACCAAGGGTATTACCCAGTTAATGGGTTGTGGAGGTCAGATAGGCAGTCGCTCCATGTAAAATACTGGTATTCAGCTGCATCCAGTTAGACTGGAAGCCGACCCCAACATAGTTGGGAAAAGGCTAGGCAGATTGATTGATTCGTACTTTAGATACAGTGACGACCTCGTTGATCTAATGATCGCAAGCGCGATTGCTGGCGTTCGGTTCAATCGTCAGGCCGAACAAAGCGTTACCGGATTTTTTCATTGTTTCATCTACTTACCTATTAATAAGTAAGTCTACTGTTAGTCTAAATTAAACAAAAGCCTTAAATTTTAAGGTATAGAAACCCTCCAACATTAATTAGTTGATTCTTTCTAAATTTTATTAACAAAAACATTGAACTGCGCTACCGAGGGTTGTTAACTCAGAAACGCTTACCAAGTTATCACAATAATGGGGACATTTTGTTGTAACTGTTACAAATTCGAGACGGAGGGAAATTAAAATTCTATAAAGTAATAAATGGCGAAAGACGGTTACCAAAAAGAGGACGGATGTCTTCCTATTTACAAATAAAAAATCATTTAACACTACGCCTCAGAGGATAAGGCCCGTATTTATATTCAAGCAATTACTTGCTGCTAAGTAATTTCTTAATGAAGTCATTACTTGAGGGTAGAATTGTTCATTAAAAAATCTTATTCTATAGTCGAGTAATGTACGTTACTTAGGTCTGATTGTTCAATAGACAGATAACTTTTACCTGAAGAATAAATGTGAGAGTTTGACATATTTTCCATACAAAAGCTGTCAAACCGCCATATTTATTCCTCTGATAAAAATTATCTGACTATTGAACAATCAGCCCTTACTTGAGTAAATGCTTGAGTAAGAATATACGCTTGATAGCTGTTTCGTTATGGTAACACTAGGTTACTGCGTTGTTTCATTAGAAGGCATACGTAAGGTGTAGATTATTTTATTTTAACATGTAGGTATAATATTACTTAAAATTTATTTTATTGTTTAATTCTGATAAAACTATATTTAAAAAAGTAATTTTAATTACCTAATAATTTCATTTAATTTATTTGTAAAGAAAATAAGTGATTCTTGGAAGTTACAAAACGTTTGACATGACATAACCCAACAAAAATGGAACGTATCTTTTTACACATGAAGTAGTTATTGACATGTGATTTTTAATTTCATAGCTTGTATCTCACTGTATGGGATTGAAGTCTGGTGTCATTACGGCGAGTTCAAGATCTGTTATGATATGTGATATTATAATGTATGTCTGAAGCAGAAAAAACCATTCTAAAGTCTGGAAAAGGATAAATTCTTAAATGTAATTCAAAAATATGATGCTATTTTAACTTCCAAACAAACCAACGCTACGAGTGCTTTGAAGAAGAACCATTCAGTCAATCAATCTGCCTCTATCTGCCTAGCCTTTTCTCAATAATATTTTGGGGTCGGCTTTCAGTCTAACCGGATGCAGCTGAATACCAGTATTTTACATGGAGCGACTGCCTATCTGACCTCCACAACCCAGTAACAGGGTAATACGATACCCCTTGGTAGGTAAGGCTGGTTGTCAGACTTTCGGGCTTCGGATGACCCGTAGGTAAAGATCCACGAATGACAGCCGGGACCAACGGCTTAAAGTGCTTTCCGAGGCACGGAGGAGTCTCGGTATGTACAGATGGGCACCCATCTACGGACTAACCCCGGCAAGCGTAGCTTAACATGTTGGATTGACCCGTGCGGCTATTATTACTTAGCCACGAGCGAAGAAAAAACATTTATGGGAGTAAATTAAAGAGGAATTTAATGAGGCCTCTATTGTTAGTCAGTATTTTGTTACCTAGGTACTATGCTTTATTATAATTTTGTTATCTGGGTGAATATACGGTATTTGATTTTTTTGTGTCCCTGAAGGAAATGTAATCTGTTCCATTCAATATTGATAATTTCTTTATTTGACACTATTTTTAAATTTGTAATGATGAGGGCCAGAAGATTTTTCCATTTTTTTGGATTTTATAAGCACCAGAGGAAAATTAGTTACCAGGGGAGTGACACTATTGGCAGAGTAGTGACAAATTAAGGCAGGGAAGTGACAGGCCATTGATTATTAGCTAAGAAAGGGGACACATATTAAATAAAACATATATAAATTATAGTATTTGGATATTTTTTAATATACAAGTTACATTCAGTCTTCACAGTTTCTAAATCAACCTTATTTTTAATATCAATGGTTTGTTGATGCTTAAGTTTCAATTACCCGTAACAGAATTAATATTTTCTGCTTATCAGTCTCATCTGAGATGAAAATCACAGTACATACTGTTTGATAGATTTTAATTATAAAACGTTCAAAAACTTAAAAGCCACGTTTAAGGCGCTTTAATCTGAATAAAAATTCTAAATGAAACAAAAATATAAACTTCTTTCACAAAACAAAACAATAGTATTATCTAATGATACACCTATCAGTCTCGAGGCTATTTAAAAAAATAAACTTAAAAATTATCAGTGCACAGTATAAATGAAAACTTTAATTTTTTGCAAAGAACAGAATCAATCATTTCCACGAAACTAAATATTATTTACTTAAATACTTATCAATCAACAAATTATTTTTCAAATACATCAACTGGGTTTGGAAACTTGTAGAATACTCTGTTACCCTTCATACGTATATTTGGCACTGGTAATATGGTCAAAATCTGTTCCCATTTAACATCAGACATGTCATTGTCATTTATTCTAAAAAGAGTACCATCTTCATTGGAGATCTTTAAAAATGTAACCCTGATCTCTCCTTCTTCATTATCAAAATCTGACGAACATACGCCAGCATATCTATATTTTTTATTATTAATATGGTATTCCACAAGTACAAAATCTCCGTTCTTTACAGTCATAGCAGTGTCTGCATTGTCCATAGTATTAATCAGATGAGTAGATGTTTGTGCAACCATTTGGTTTTGCACATCTTCCTCAGAATCGGTGTATACTGCATCAACATCCAATTTGGTTTTTTCATTTTGGGGGTATTTAATGTCGCCTAAGTGGAAGTGAGTACAAAAATTGCTACAAAAGCAGCTGAGGCTCTTCATGTACAACGTATTGCTCAGATAGTTTCCTCGTACTTGATGTACTTTTAGTGTACCAGTAAAAGGTTTGATGTTTGGTCGGTTATCTTCCATTATCTTCTTTTGAAAATCAATTTCTTCTTCGGGTATCACAAAAATTTGAATGCCGGGACAATATTTATTTAATTCCGTAGCAAAGTCGTCAATCGTAGCAATGTCAGTTCCTAAAGCTACAATTTTGTCAGCGGTTCGTTTACATGTCCCTCCGATACCATCTGGAGCTCCTTTACCATGACCAGCTTCATGATAGTTCCAGGTAAAATCACAAATATTCGGATAGGTTTCAGTCAATTTACAAAGTAAGTAAAAAAACATATCTTTGTTACGGTACTGAGTAACAGGGCCATCGCTTAGAAAATGAACGTTTTCTACTGAGGATGGTAGGAGTTCCATGACAGGTTTTAGATGAGCCCAGATTACAGGTACATTATGGTTTAGGTTTTCTGATATTGTGGCGAAACATTTTGTTTCTCCCGTGGTATATAAGACCACAGTATGCAAACTTATTTGCGTACGTGACCCACCAAAATGGAACGATTGAATTTCTGAAGAATATTTTGTATTATAATTTTCGGAAAAGTCCATATGAATCACAGCATCTTTTTCAGTTAAGTTATCTTTTAGACATTTAATGGTTTGATATTGATGCACTATATTTGCTTCATGCTTTAAAAAAATATCAAGGTTTTTTTCAAGTTTCATCACAATGTCTTTTGGAGCACAGTTTAAAGTTATTTTTTTATATTTTCGAACCCTGCGTTTTTTCTTGGTTTTAGTATCTAAAATGTCCTCTGCAATACATTGCCATGAAGAGTATTTGATCAAAACAGAATTGTCGAACTCATGATAACATATGGAACGTGTTTTGCAGTTAAGACATTCTCGCATAAGACATTTTTCATTGTATCGGTCGCAACATAAATAATTAAGCATACTCTGATAGTTTGGAAAATCTATGATGTTTGCCTGTTTTAGGGAAGCTAAGGTTAGCTCCGTGTTTGCATGAGTTATACATAAACAAGTTTCTCTTTGGTGGATGTTTGGGGTTACAACCCAAAAAGGTCGTAGGCGGCAAAACAGTGTGTAACTTAACTTTATATTTTTTGTTTTTATAAACTTGGTGTGTAGATTTTTAATGGTATCCTGTAACAATCTCTTCTGTTTTTTTATTTTACCTCTTGTAATGCTATCTTTTTTACCTGGGCATAATCTACTATTGCAATCTTCTTCAAAAAACTCTGCGACTATTTTCTCTAACTTCGAATTCGTTTTATCGTTTCTTGTCTTCCGTGTCATATCTAACAAACTTTTATTTGCAGTAGATGACTGTCTTATAGGTTTCATATTAATTTGGTTCAACACTTTATACTTCTTGACAATTTTGCCACTTAATACTTTTTTCAATATCTTCTTTTCATTATCATTCGTTGTCAAATTTATATTTTCTTTGAGTTGTTTTTGGATCACCTCACTAAATAATAATTTTTTCTTCACCTCATCTACATTCTCTTTACTATTATTCTGTAAAAGATCGGCCACTTTTGAGTTTGGAGTCATTTTCTGTTTTCCGATGCGCCGTAGTTTCCTTTGACAGTCACGTACCTTTCGACGTAACTGTTCAATTTCATATTTTTGTTTTTTTATAAGTTGATTTCGTAGTTTCCGCTGATGTTCTGATCGCCTTTTAGCAGCCAGAGCGATATTGTTTTGTGGAAGTATAGGTTGGTCTTCAGTATCAGACGCAGGTGGTGTTACTGGATAGTTGCTGGTAGATTGTAGCTTTACGCGATCTCTATGCTTTTTAGTCTTCTCTCTCCATATTTTTCTAACAGCCCTTTTTTCTCTTTCAGTCATATCATTTATGCTCTTAATTTGTCCCTTTTCTTTTTTCTTTTGATATTGCTGCTTTTCTTTTTCTTTTAATTCAGCATTTTTAACCGGATCATTTTTAATTCTTTGGTAGCGTAATTTTTCAGCTTGACGCTTTTTTTCTAACCTCTCTTCCCTTGTTTGTTTCTTTTTAACATTCGCCATGATGTCTAATTATACTCGAGTATCTAGAACAAATGAAATGAAGCGTAAAAACATTAAATATTAACGAAAAAAAAATTTCGTCACTTCCCTGGCGCTTTTGTATTTCCTCTGGCATGAAAAATGCCAGAGAAATGACGCCAGAGAAGTGACAAAAACGCACATAACCTACAAAATCAACATCACTCGGTTTTCTGACCACCGTTTAATGACACACATGACATCTACACACAATAAACATTGCATTGTGCAAATATACAGTTTCGTAACTATACAATACAAAAACATAGACTTACCAAAGGAAATACTTCAACGACTGGCACAAACACGCTTTCCTACAGTGAATCGCAAACTGACGCAATATTATTGGAGATTTGCTCAACGTCGTTAGCTTGCTTCTAACTTCACACTGTTGCACGTGCGTAGTTCAAGGACAAAAACATACCTTTGCGGTTTTAAGTCAAATTTTACTTTTTTGAGTTTCGCCAGATGAGGTGACATTATTGTAACATGACATGAAAATAAGTTATTTTTCTCTATATAAATAAATATTTTTAAAGTGTATTTTAATAAAATATGTTTCGATGTTTATAAAAGCATATGATCATATATAAAAAAAACATAATGGCATACGTATTTAAAGTATCTGGCCATAAAATCATTATAATCTAGTAATGGGGCAGGCCAGAGGAGTATACATTTGTAACTATTTTTAACTATTAATGCCTTAAATTAAACAATTATCGTGAATAAACTATGTGGATCAAATAAAAGACCATATTCTTTAATGTTTAAGCATACAGAAACAATAATATAATAAGTTTAACATAAAATTTGTCTATGGACCATTGGAATTCAAATAGCGTATATTCACCCATCTAGCATGGTCTTTTTGTGTTTGAAGCCCTTTTTGTGTCTCTGATTGTAAAGAGTCCATAATGCTCGGTAAAATCACATTCATCTCTACATTTTTGGAAAAGCGAAATCTCTTATTAAAACATCTTCAAATGAAAAAAAATAAATATGATTATGATGAATCAGAAATGGATCCACATCACGAAGCGATTTCTATGCTCAGCAAATACGATGTCTGGTAGTATGTACACCTGTCGTTATCTCCGGTAGTAGATACCTACTTATATCGTTATCGATATCATCAGCTATAACACCAAAAGCCGCTTCGATGCTTCCCATTGCTATAACCGCAAAATCAAACGCAAAATGGTCAAATTCTCAATTCTTAAGTAAAGAAAATGGTGACTATTACTTGGCTACGAATTCTAACCTTTGACGGTTCTAACTTCAAGCAATTACTAAACTATAGAATGAACGTCATTACTTGAGTAGGTAATTACTTTTACTGAAGTAATCACTTTTACTTGATTATAAATACAAGTGTAAGAGTTATGGATTTGAGCATTTTCTAATTGTAAGTAGGTACTTAAATAGTTGTATCACGCGTTATTTTATTGAAACGATGTTAAAAATAAATAAATATTTAAATAAACACTTTAAAACAGACTTCCCCAATCAAAGCTTAATGCAAAGTGATTTCCTATCAATATTCCTCCACGCGTCTGCGCAAGAATCTTGTCGACCTTCACGAGAACAGCTATGCAATGAGTGTCGGACATGAATGTTGAGGCATTTAGTATATATGTATTGCACAAATATGTAAATACAAAGGAGTATTTAATTTATTTAGACCACTGTTTCATCGAGATCCTTATGTGCTGACGATTACGCCTGGAATTAATAATCAATACCGTCGATCAATAAATTATTGATCGGAGATCAATACTGATAAATTTTTAACCGACGAAAAAAAGGAGGAGGTTCTCAAGTCGACACGTACCTATATATTTTTTTTTATATAACCATGCTTAACTTTTTACAGAATTGTCCGATTTGAAAGATTCTTGTTTTATTCGAGAGGGTATACCTGTAAGTTTTGTTTAGCTCCGAAATTAAATTGATTTTTCACTTTGTAGTGTTGTTTTTGGAAGTCGGTTGTACTTTTAAGAAGGAGTGTTTGTGTGGAGTTTATAGGAGTGTAAGTCTGTGAGTGTGAGTGAAGTAGAAGTTGGTGCGTGTAGACTGATTGCAGGTACAAAGCATAATTCTTTACAAGACTAACAAATCATTAGAGAAATGCAGTGCGTAACTACACGTGTGTCACTTTTAATTTTCTTTACATTGATTTCATTCGATCTGAGAATCTGTGAGAATTCAATTGTTTCGAAACAAGCATTCATGTTGATTTACTTAGGTGTCACATAGCAGTGCAAACTAAGTAGGTACAGCCAGGGAAATTAATTGTTTATCAAATTGATACACTATCTTATGTCAATTTTCCGTTTTAAAGCCATTTCATACAACTGTCAAAGAATGACAGACACAGATTTGGGATAAGACATGAATCTTTTATTTGAATTGTAACTTGCAGTAATATTGTTCTGTCTTACAAGATGTCATTATTTTGTATTTTTACCCGACAGCGGCGGAGCCAAAAAAGGAGGGTTATGTGTTTGATCTGTATGTATGTATGTAGGTATATCCGTACCTATGTTCCCTCGTAACTACAAACCGGCTGAACCGATTTTGATGAATGGTGTCGTTAGATTTGTTTTTATTGCGCGAGTATCATCTTTTTTAAAGTTCACTTTTTACGCAGTCGGATTTTTGATTAATTAAATTAAGCGACTTTGTTTTATAATATTTAGAGATGACCAGCACCCTAACAAGCTGAAATAACTGCTCATTCTTTGTGACTCTTAATAAAATGAGCAAATCCCTTTCAACACAATCTTATATCATGCATATTTTTGCAAAATTTATTCTGTATATTGGATCACAAATACACTTAAATTCTCTGCTGAATTGCATCAGTACGACATACGACACGAGTCACACAAACACAATGAAATAGATTGTCTAAAATCAGTGTGAAATATAACACTCACTGTTATGAACTGCAGAAATCTATTAGGTAACTCAGTTTACGCAAAGGTAACTTGTTTTCCAAGTGATATTTCTCGGTAATTAGCTACTAGTAATATTAGTGTCATGCCATGGAGCGTTCCATGCCTGGCATAAAAATGGGGTAATAGACCGAGTTCCAAACGTCGAGATCCGAAGACGTACAAAAGTCTTCGATATCAAAAAACGTAGTAAAGAACTCCACTGGAGTTGGGCTGGACACCTGGCAAGTCGTTGTGATGAGAGTAAGGCTGTGACCGAGTGGTGTTCAAGGACTAGAAGACGAAGTGTCGGTCGTCCGGTGGGAGAAGGGCGGAAGATATTGTTGCCATCGCGGGCAAAACCTGGTTGAGGCTGGCACAGGAGCTTGGGGATTGGCACAGGAAAAGAGACGCCCAGTAGTAGGGGGTTCGGGCTGTGGATGATGATGAATAGGAGATCATGAAAGAAAAGCGGTCGCTTTTGTTTTTTTGTTGGTACCTAAATACCAAAGTATTACCAGCAAACTGTAAATAAAACGATTTTAAGAAAACCAATGGCAAGGTGGCTTGATGATATAAGAAAAGCGGCCAAGTGCGTGTCGGGCCACGCGCAGTAATAGGGTTCCGTAGTTGCACATAAATGCGGACTAAGAAGAGGGCTTTTTGTTGTTTCATGGATACGAGTATTTGACTATTACTCGTAAACTTGAAAAGAAAAGCCTACTTAGCTGTGACAGTTTTCCTTTTAACTTCGTTATATATGTAATAGGTTTTTTCATGCATTTTTTATTTGTATTAATCGAAGTAATCACCCATGCTATCAATGCATCTTTGCCAACGCAGTGGCAGTTTATTGATGCCCTTCTTAAAGAAATCAGCTGGACGGGAGGCAATAAATTCTTCAAAGGCATTTTGTACTGCCTCTCGGGTATTGAATTTTTTTCCCGCCAAGAAGTTATCCAAATTCTGGAAAAAGTAGTAGTCTGTAGGCGCAAGGTCTGGTGAGTAGGGGGGATGACGGAGAGCTTCCAAACCCAGTTCATGCAACTTGGAGACCGTCTGCTGTGCAGTATGAGGTCGCGCGTTGTCGTGCAGGAGCGGCGGAGACGAGCGATTGACCAATGCTGGTTGGAGATGTGCCAGCTTCTCCATCATTGTGTTCAGTTCTTCACAGTACACATCTGAAGTAATGCTCACCCCGTTTGGTAAGAAGCTGTGATGAATCACACCGGCGCTAGACCACCAAACAGTGACCATCACTTTTCTAGGGGTAAGTTTTCGTTTAGGGCATTGTTTAGGTGCTAAACCAGGATCCAACCAACTTGCTGAGCGCTTGCGGTTATCAAACAGAATCCACTTTTCATCGCAGGTAACAATGCGGTTCAAAATTCCTTCATTTGTGTGTCTGTTGAGCAGTGCAAGGCACGTCTCGACGCGTACTTCGCGCTGGCGATCATTGAGTTCGTGGGGCACCCATGTGTCAAGCTTTTTTACCTTGCCAATTTGACGCAAATGGACCAATATTGTGTTGACGCTAACGTCGAAAGCTGCTGCTAATTCAGCCGTAGATTGTGTATCATCAGCTTCCACGATCGCCTTTAATTCGTCATTGTCGACCAAAGTCTTCGGACGACCGCGAGGTTCATTTTTCAGGTCGAAATTTCCAGAACGGAAGCGAGCAAACCAATAACAAGTGGTGCGTTGGTTTATAGTGTTAGCTCCGTAAACGTCGTTGATGTTGCGTGCCGCTTGTGCCGCGTTGCTGCCACGACGGTACTCATATTCCATAAATACTCGAATTTTTAACGTATCCATGATGACGAAAAAGATTGAAATGCGATGAAAATGTAACACTAATCAATAAACAAATGACTACTTTTGGAAAAAAAAATCCATATTTTTAAAATAAAATTAATTTGAAATTAGAATTCTTAGCCAAACAAAAATTATTTTGATTTGAAATGGCCAGTACTGCAGAACGGCAATTTCATAGGTAAAGACCTAATATATGTATATACTACTACCGTGAATTTTGTCACCCATCCAAAACTAACCGTTTAGCTGGCAGTGTCTCCCACACTTGACTCTTTTTTAATTTCAGAAACAGATCCCTAAATCGAAAAATTGTTTTTACAAACCCGCAATATTTTTGAGACCCATCCAACAACACCGCACACTATGAGGTAGACGAGAAAAAAAAAATATCCCCATTTTACGTGTACAGAAGATACCCTAAAAAAATTTTTTTTCATGATTTTATTTTACCATTTTATCAGCGTAATAAATATGTATGTCCATGCTAAAATATAGCTTTCTAGTACTAAGAGTCTCTGAGCTAAGCTGCGGACGGACGGACATAGCGAAACTAAAAAGCTAAGCACTAAAAAGCTTAATTAATGTTTAAAGACTGCCTCGTTGAGCTAGTGGTCGCAAGCGCGACTGCTGAGCGTGAGGTCCTGGGATCAGTTCCCAGCTCGGCTGAAATATGTATCGGGTTTTTCCATCAGGTGTTTCTTAGTGGCAGCTTGAAGACTGGATCTGTTCCTGGTTGATGGCAACAGACTCGCCTCTAAAACTTAAACATAAGTGGCGAAATATGGGTGTACTATAGATACAGTCAGCAACAAAAGTCGATTAACACTAGCAGTTTTTTAATCATAATTATTAAGCGAAATATTTAATTCAAATCGGAACAGAAGTACTTACTTAAAATTTTAAGAACAGTAACTCTTAATAGTTAAACGAAAAAAAAGCAGTATAACGAATCATTTTGTGTTAATTTAGATAATGTAAAAAAGTAGCAGTGTTAACCGACTTCTGTTGCTGACCGTACACCTCTGTCGTTTACAAACTAATTTGATTACCTACATAAAATTATGAAAAACGATATATTTAGTAGGATATAAGTTAGCAACTATTTATTTAATTTGTCATACTCGTACCTATTATCAATAAACCTTTGTATTAATTCATACATTAAACAATTCTGACGTTGATTGCTATGTAAGGAAAGTGTGGTTCAATTTCCTCCAAAACAGGGGTTTTAGTCACTCTATTACTTATTCATTGATGTGGTTTCTGGTTTAACGATAGTAGCAGGAAGTTATACATACATACACAATACACATACATACATAAACTTACACCTGCTTTCAATGGGGGTAGGCAGAAACTACAGAACGCCACCTGCTACGATTGTTACATAATCCAGGAAGGAATCTGCTCAAATTTTATTACAGGCCTAAATGGTTATATTTATTCAAATTGAATACCTACGAGTACATGAAGTATTCAATTCAAATAAATACACTGATCAACTGCCTAGCCTTTTCCCAACTATGTTAGGGTCGGCTTCCAGTCTAACCGGATGCAGCTGAATACCAGTATTTTACATGAAGCGACTGCCTATCTGACCTCCACAACCCAGTAACTGGGTAATACGATACCCCTTGGTAAGACTGGTTGTCAGACTTTCAGGCTTCTGCCGACTCGTAACGACTGTCAAAGATCTACAAATGACAGCCGGGACCAACGGCTTAACGTGCTTTCCGAGGCACGGAGGAGTCTCGGTATGTAAAGATGGTCACCCATCCACGGACCAACCCCGGCAAGCTTAGCTTAATCTGATGGATCGACCTGTGCGGCTGTTATTACTTAGCCACGAGCTCCACATTACATGCCTATATGAATATTTATTAAAATTGAATACATGAAGTATTCAACTTAAATAAATCAATTTGTTTCCCCTAACACTGATATCAGTACGAATATGGCAGCCAAACTGATCGAAAAACAAAAAAACCGCAAATTGACGCGTTCCTCTGATTTCTGAGTCACTGATATCGGCAGACATTTTGAATATTTTAGCGTTAGATGAAGCGATTGAAAACTGGTTATGTTCGGAGGTTTGTATTTATTAGAAATATTGGTAATTTTATGATTTTTGCTAACCAAGCGGTACTCAAACCTTGGCCTATTGAGGTTTTGAGTCTTTATCGAAAATATTTGCAAGTTTGGCATGTCAGTTCATGGTAAGTTGATAAGGGTGATAGTTGCAGTTCTTGGCAAGATGCTGTTATTGCCTATAAAATAGGTACTATCTAATTATGACAGACCATTTATAGCTTAAGACGCAGATATATGCCAACGGCCTTGAGTGCATAGCTTGCGTGTTCTGTGCTGAGCTCACGCAACGCCGTACGTCGACCCAGTAATAGGACTCGCCCATCACGGAGCGCTGTCTTAAACTAGACGTATTATTAACTTATTGTAGGTACATAAAACAAAAAATATTATATAAAAAAAGATAAATAATTAAATTATCTTTAAAATTGTGAAGATTTCATACAAACACGCTTGATAGTTTTTGCATGATTCTCAGTTTATACAAATTAATTAGGTACTTACACTTTATATAAAAATAATCTAAAATATTCACAATGCTCTGATTTAAGATATATTTTTTCCAAATCATTAACACTACTCGTTTAGACGTGATCTTCAGTTTAAAATCATTAAACGTCGTTTATCGTCGCCTTAAAACGCTGGATGCATGTGCTCAAGAATTATAATGAAGGTAACAAATAAGGATTTTTGAAAATTCTTCCCCTAAAGGGGTTAAATAGTGGATGAAAGTTTGTATGGAAGTTCGTAATTTTTGACATGAGAAACGCTATCGGGCACACAACTTGTAGTTGCTATAAGAGCTATAGTCATGCTGTCTAGCTATTTACTGCCAACTAGCCTTGTAGTCTATCCGTTACGGTTTCGACAGACAATTCTCTACGACCCAAAAAATTCATACTTAATTGTCATGATTTTTTTTTAAGATTGGTTATTGGTAATTTGGGCAACTAAGCAATAATTGGCCTTTGAAAATTAAGAAATTAAGTAAAGTGAAGGAAAATATTTGAGAATCACTGCAATAACTGGTCACCGTAACTAATAATGATGTACGTAGGTACGTTTTATTTCTCGTTTTTGTGAAGATAGGATTGAGAACACATGTTTGTTGCTAGAATGTGTTCTAGAGGAAGTGGTAATCATTGATGATCTAATATTATCTGGTTTTATTACTAATGGCACTTTCGAATACAGCTATGTCATTAGAATGGATGAGCATGAGATTCTTTAAATTCCAAATTGGTTAAGTATTGGTTTAATTTTAATATAGGTACAATTATGTGAATTCGAAGTGTAGTGGTGTCCTGCAGACAGCTGTATAAACTGTACGTCTACGTCAAGTAACTTCTAAGACGATACCAAATATTTTCTGAAGAATTCCGGAAAGTGATATGTATGACTGATAAATAAATCTTCTCGTGACTGTTGGTCTTTTGATCCTAAAATACCCTTAAGTTGTCTTATCTACCAACCCTTTATGACCTATCTGCTCATAATCAGGGACCATCTTGGTTATCCATTGAAAGGATTTTCGATAAGGTTTTTCTAAGCAATTAAACAAAGACTCATACGATGTGGGTAACCCTTTTAAAAACGATAACAGCGTAACATTCCGACTCAGAGCAATGTAATATGATCTCTCGATGATGGGCATACGTTGCAAATAGCTAATATGGTAACCCGAACAGTCCGAAGTAGATCGGACGGTTAAGCATAGGATTAACACTGGATGGATGAAATGGCGGCAGGTCACGGGGACAATCTGCGACTCCCGCATTCCCCTTAAACTTAAGGGGAAGATATATAAAACAATGGTTAGACCTGCTGTCTTGTATGGATCAGAATGTTGGGCCACAAAAGGGATGAATGAAAAGCAGTTGCATGCAGCTGAGATGAGAATGCTAAGAGGGATGTGTGGTGTTACACGAATGGATAGAATAAGAAATGAGTACATAAGAGGAAGTCTAAAAGTAGCACCGGTGACTGAAAAGTTGTGCGGAAATCGGCTGTCATGGTATGGGCATGTGATGCGGAGGAGTGAGGAAAATGTCGTGAGGACAGTTTTGAGTATGAATGTCGATGGCTATAAGAGTAGGGGAAGACCAAAGAAACGATGGCTGGATTGTGTGAAAGATGACATGGCTAGAAAGGGGGTGACTACCGAGATGACGAATAATAGAGAAGTATGGAAAAAAAGGACATGTTGCGCCGACCCCAAATAGATTGGGATAAGGGCAGGAGAATGATGATGGTAACCCGAACAGAACCCTTATATTATATTAGGTTATCTTAAATGAAGCAGTAACCCTTTCACTGGGTTTCAAGTATAGAACCCATTGAACGGGTTATCCATCTTGAAGGGACAACCCTTTTACTGGGTTTCAAGTCTAAAACCCATTCAAGGAGTTACACATGATAAAAGTAACCTCATAAACGGCTTACCCCTTCGAAAGACTTAACTCTTAACCAAGGTTGTACGGTCCCTGCTCATAACACTCGTCATTTTAAACTGCAAATTCTTGACAGCCATTTTAATTCCCCGTCCTTCCGCAAGAAGCATGCTTCTAATACGAACCGGTTTCCGTACCTCGCTAATTATACAGGCATCGTTCTCGAAACTCGGTCATTGTGATATCGTTTACAGCACTGTCTCTGCCAGTCCCCTTACCACCGTTATGTTTGTATCACGAACTCTCTACGGTAGTAATTTGGCAAAACATTGTTTGTTGTTTTGTACCCAAAACCTGGCTGCTATTTCAAGTGTTACCAAGAGCTTTTTAGGGTTCCGTACCTCAAAAGGAAAAACGGAATCCATATAGAATCACTTCGGACACAGACGGACAACGTCTATCTGTCTGTCAAGACCCATTTTCTCAGGAACTCGTGGAGGTATCATGTTGAAATTAATATCAAATACGTAAGTATCCCTTGGAGCTCTAAAAAAATCAAGCTTTTCTAAAAAACTAAGGTCATTTATGCGACATATTTTAATACTCGCAAGTAAATCAAAACCTATAGGGTACTTCCCGAGTTCCCGTGGACCTAGAATAATGAAATTTGGCAAGAAGCAAGGTCTCACAGCACAAGTAAAGGAAAAAGAGTGAATATTGTTCATTAGTAATTTCATCACATAAAAAAAAAATGGGATTACAAACTTAAATTTGCAGTTGGAGAATTGACGGTGACGTACTCGTATATCAATGTCTCCCATACATGTTTTTCAACTACAATGTTATGTTTGTTCTTAAACCTTCATTGTGCGTGGTCTAACACGCACTTGACCCGTTTTTTGACTACTGTCAAGCCGAAAAGGAGTTATTAATTTTTGTTGCATTGCGTTTTTCCATCGTCTTCTACCGCTGGAGTATGTCTTTCCTTAGCTGTGCCACAGCACCTGGTTCATTACTTTTATTAAGATTTTAGCCAGCCGTATAGTCATAAAAATATAACCATGGCAATTGCAATAAAAAACACCATCATTCAGAAATCCTTTTCAGTATTTGGAGACACGAGGTCTTTGACCAGTATTAAAAAAAAACTATTAAACGCAAGTAACTTATAGGATGCTATGTTCTATGTTATGGGGGGTTTAGTTTCCACATTTAGTCCTTCGAGGGGACCGTTGTGCGTGAGCCATGGCGACCGTCAGTGAGTAAGTTATTCCAACCAACCCACCTCCCTCCAGAAGTTGATTACATCTCCATCCTCCATATCTTCAATAGAGGTTGCTATTGCCAGAATGAATTATGACTTCACAGGTTGATGACACAAATGATGATCACAAGTCGTTTCCTAAACATTAAGAGCCACCAGCCGGAAATCAATCCGCCTAGCCTTTTCCCAACTATGTTGGAGTCGGCTTTCAGTCTAACCGGATGCAGCTGAATACTAGTACTTTACATGGAACGACTGCCTACCTGACTTCAACAACCCAGTTTCTGGGGAACACGATAACCCTTGGTAAGACTGATTGTCAGACTTTCGGGCTTCTAAGGACCCGTTACGACTGTCAAAGATCCACGAATCACAGCCGGAACCAACGGCGTAACGTGCTTTCTGAGGCACGGAGGGGTTTCGGTATATGAAGATGATCATCCATCTACTGACCGACCACGGCAAGCATAGCTTAACTTGATCGATCGACCCGTGCGGCTTTTATTACTTAGCCACGAGCCCTTTTTGCCACCACTGTCCGGAAACATTTGTAAGAAATTACCTGCTAGTTATGTTAAACGGAGCTACCCAGGAGGTAATGAGGCTTTTAAGTTATTAAATTTAACTACAATAATCTCATTTAACCACGATTCTACTATCTACAGGCTTAGCAATAAACAGTAACAATAACTTTCTGCTAATTACCAAGCCCTAACTGGTGTTACAGGAAATCGTTAATCATGGCAAGTAATTGCATCAGTAAGATTATGTTCTACAGGATATAGGTACATATTGAGGGATCAAAGGACCGCAAATGTAGGAAGATTTTTTGAGAATGTATGACAAGTTTGCTTGCATGAACACAGCTATCATCCCTTGTTTGCTGTTTCAGTATTGATAAAGATGTGGAAAGGAGAGTGAATGTGGGATATAAAGTGAATGGTGCTATTCGGAATTCCGGTAAATTGTTTAGGAAAGGAGGCCTTGTACCCAGCAGTGGATCATTCCAGACTGAAATGATGATGATGAAAATTGTTTTGTTCTTGATAAAGTTTGTTTAATTTTAGTTTTCTGTTTTTATTTACTCTCTGTGTAACGAATGTTGAATAGTCTGGATGTGCTAACCATTATCTACGAGTATACCTAGACATTGTAGTGTTATTTTGTTATCTTCAGAATTAAACCCAATAATATTATTACATTTGATTACGAATATGTTTTGATTCAAAATCATCTTCGCTATTGCAGTAGCTATAGCTTCCATGGTTGTTTACTTTTAGAGAGAGGTTGGTCAGACAGCTTCGAAATCACGGATTAATGACTTCTTAGTTCCAGTGTAGCTTCAAAGATTCTTTAATTTTGTAGAATAGGATTATGTCAACCAGTCAATGTTAAAAGTACAGCACGCTTAGCATGACCGCCATAGAAACGGGTTTTGTCTACAGAAGAATAGACAAAATGAGAGATTGCCATGCTTAGACGCGTAGAATGCGTAGAAATATTTCTACTATCTGCCATTTTGTCTATTCTTCCGTAGACAATATCTGTTTCTATGGCGGTCATGCTAAGTGTGCTGATTGTGACATAGTATTGAATAAAGAGAAACTAGAATTCGTCGATAAAACTGTTTTCCTGGGGATCACGCTCGACTCAAGGCTGCAATGGGGTCCGCATTTAACATCTCTTGCAGGACGGCTAAGTTCAGCAGCATATGCGGTGAGAAAAATCCGTCAATTCACTGATGTAGACACCGCAAGGATGGTCTATTTCAGTTACTTTCATAGTATTATGTCTTACGGTATTTTACTATGGGGACGGGCTGCAGACATAGAGTCTATTTTTATTCTGCAGAAAAGAGCCATCAGAGCAATATATGGCCTCCGCAGGCGCGATTCTCTAAGGGAACTGTTTAAAGATATTAACATCATGACGGTACCTTGTCAATATATCTACGAAAACATCATGTACGTAAGGAAAAATCTAAATCTTTTCGGTAAAAGAGGTGAAGGACACAATTATAGGACTAGAAATAGGGACCAATTAGTTCAACCAGGTTTCAGACTGGCTAAAGTAGACTCATCCTTCATGGGGTACTGTTTAAAATGTTATAATAAAATACCTCCCCACATACTCCAGCTGAATGAAAGGAAATTTAAATCTTGTATAAAACGCACACTATGCAGCCAGGCATATTATAAGTTGGGGGATTACATCGCTGACAAAAATGCTTGGCTGAATGCTTGTCCTGCTCCACAAGGACACATTAATTAATTGATTAGCATTCGGATATATTGTTGGACCTGCTGAAGATTAAGATGAGAGAAAACTTTCTTTGCATTGTTTAGATTCAATCTCTTAGTATTATATAATTGCATAGCACGTGTGAGCACTATGTAGCTACTATTAAGCTACCTTTTACTGGGTACGTCTTTCACTGGCTTGAGTGTGCCCTGGCGGTTGAGAGTATGTCATGCTCACTCAAATGTCTCGCTGATGGTGGCGTGTGTGTTGGATCATTAAGTTCCCTTCAAAATGGTTGAGCTAAATGGTGCTGATCCATGCGTCATGTTCGTGAACGGGCGCCGTCAGTTGGGACTGGTCGTCTCTTAGCTGCCATGGCTTATTTTTAATTTTAATATTTAATTTAGTTGTTTTAGTTATTATCTTTTTATTACGGACGCTTTTTAACGTGCACGTCTTTCTACATTGTTCTCACATGTATATTTTCAACTTGAACGATGTAACCAATATTTTGTAAAAATATTATGATTTAAAAGAGTGTCCGTGGAGTTTCTTGCCCGTTCTTCTCCATAGGGATCTACTACGCTTTGGAATGGGCAACTAGCTTCATCTTTCTGACTGACCGACCCATTGACAATTCAAAAGTGCCTGTAATTGGTTTATTTGAAATAAATGCTTTGAGTTTGAGTTTGAGTCCTCGGAAGAAATCTCCGGCTTCTGTTGCAGCATTGTTACTGTTAGCCAGAATCATCCCACTGCTGACCAAAGGCTTCTCCGCATGATTTCCAGTACTTATGATGCAATAAATCTCCAGTAATTAATCTTAATTTTTGTGTCTGTTTTATTTCATAGTCCATCCGACACGTCACTCGCAGCTTCGCTCGCATGCTGCGCCCGTATAAAACCAAATAAAACGATATTAAATTCACTTTATACTCCAAGATTTATTTGTTCGGAACTCGTTTAGGAGTCTTTTGTGTGCAGACAACGTCTCTTTGTGGGTCTAAACGCAGCTCTCGAATAGAGGCCACGTGCTAAGGCAGGTCATCTAGAAAGTACATTCACAGTCGAGTATTGGCTGAATTTCAAGAATGTACCCACATTCTGTAGAAGAGCCAGTTTGGCTGATAACATCAAAACGGATAGGTTTAGGTCCTCAAAGAGTATTCGACAACTTTCAAATACAAATATATTCCTCATGGTAGACTGCGACTTTGCGATCGAGGATTTTGATGTGAAGGATTTACTGGAGATTTATTTTTGTTACCTTGCCTTCGATTCGACAAAGTAGGCAAAGTTCTCTTCTTTGAGATCTTAAAAATGTATCGCATCTTCGCTGGCTTTCAGTAAGATTGGCAGTCAGTTCTTATAAGCAAAATTATTTGCTCTTTAAATATTCAACAGCATCGGAAGAGGTATACGAAACGCCAGAAAAAAGGTGATGTTTAGTTAACTTGGCGTTGTTTTATCCATATAAGTTTTCCATGCATACGGAACTCTCCGGATTTGTTTATCTCCGTAAATGCAGATGCACATGGATAGTTTTTTCTTCATTGTCACTATCGTGTTGAGCGTTTAGTACTGTATGAATGATCATGTCTTCGTCATTCGATTGGTTCTGTCTCAACCACATCAAATCGACTTTTTGTTACCTATCTACCAACTTTCGAATGACCACGTGGAACTAAAACCCGTCACCTGAAGAAAGTTCGTCATGCTAGTTAAAAGGGTATATTGTGTCTATTTCAAAGAATTTAGAAAAAAAATCTAGTGTTACGAATATTTTTAACATATTCAAAATATTGTCTTTGATACAGCAGCTAGCTGCTTATGAAAGGGTTTTTATCATCTACCTACCTTTAGGCCAGCTGCTGAGCAGCTGCATTCCTTTCGATAAAATTATTGGCACGTCAAATGACGTGCCAATAATTTCATCGTACATTTCTTTGGGTGTGGGGTCTATAGGCGCATATCGATTCATTTTTATACCTAGAAACAGATGCATTGTCTTGTGTCACGATTTTATCTGATGTATCATCCATTTTTACTGTAACAGATTCCTTACCATGTCTGTTCCCATCGTATTCGCTGACAATACTTATATTATACTCTCTGGATAATATCTCTTCAGAACCCGTTTAACAGTATCGGGCACATCAAATCGCCATTGTTACCGGCTTTCCAATAGGACCACGTGAGACCTACACTGCGGCTATAAGTCTCCACTGAAGAAAGTACTTCATGTTTGCACTTGGTTCAGTGAGCTGAATTTCAAGCAGCTTAGAGAGGTCGGGTCAGCATCTTATATGGACGAGTTTCGCAAAAGGTTGTTGTCTATTTTGATTGAAGTTAGGGTGGATGATTGTCATCATTCTTCTGCCCTTATCCCAAGATTTTCATATTTCTGTTACTGGATTCATGATATTATAAATTCAAAATTGACACCATTTTTTTTTTTTTTTTTTGTGGATGGGAAATCATCAAATGACTTCTCCCGCTCTGGGCGGAGCGGGAGGGCCATGTCAGACTTTTACTGGCTAAAACCCACCCGTGTTCCTTCAGTTGCCCGTGCCAGGGCCACAGTATCTCTTTCGAACAACCCGCGACCCCGGCGGCATCGGCCCTATTGGACCCCGTCACTGCTGACATCACTTTGAGGTGCGCGCGGAACACAACGTGCCATCATCAAATTGACACCATAAAGAATGTTTGACTGTGATTTGATTGGAGTAGACTTCCAATGTGAATGTCACTGTCGAAAACAATTATAAATTGTAGGTCAGGGTCGGAATAGGATACATATCCGATTCCAAACGCAAATTTTTCAGTCTTTGATTTCTGGAAAGTAGGTAAGAACCTATTTCCTGCAGAGCATAATCACCCTTCGGGCTCAGAATACAAAGGAACTACACTTTATTTTCGATTTCCGCACACCATGCATTAAGACCCGCATTCCCGTATCTTGCAAAATTCTAGCGACCGCATGACTAACATTTTAGTTACGTCATTAAAATAGATATTCGTATTCTGCTACTAAGTTTAGTCGAAAACTACAAACGGAGTACAAAAATAGCAATATAAATTGAGATCAAACCACTAGCCCAGATGTCTTAGCACCGACTGCTAAGTAGCAAGCCCTTACTAATAAGTAGGTAGCAAGGTTTAACATTTCAACCAATGAGCATAAATTTTAAACCGGTTCTTGCAGTTTAGATCTTGGTGTGTAGAGGATAAGACCACGCGGACGCTAACCCATGAGATGGACTCACCTAATTAAATCCGCAGTGGGAAATCCCTTAGAATACAATAAAAACACCAAAAATTGGAGTAGATGGCGAGAAATCGTGAGGTGAATCACATCAGCCCCTAGACAAAAAACTTCATGAAGATCGCTGACCGCTCTGACAAGAGTACGACTACAAAGAAGAAGAGGCTAATTGATTGACCTTCTCAATATCTCATTAGATGTTATATGATAATTGTTATATCGATATGCAGATTATTTTTGGGAAGAAACTTCGGGATTTTTTTATTGAGTCGCTATAGGAGTGGTTTCTATCGGTTTTTGAAATTGTAGAAGAGGACTGAACTGACGTAGGTATTTGGCCTAAAGCAGTAACCTACAATGAAATAAAGTAAGCGAAACAAAAAGGGTTTCAGAATAGAATAGAATAGAATACTCTTTATTATGCACACCATTTAAATTACAGGTAGCAGGTGGTAGGTTTCAGAGGCAGCTTTTGGGAATATTTCCTTTTTCTTAAAATTTGGGCTTATTCCTTCTGAAGAGGCTGTTGACCGTTTACTTTAGCGAACTAATTAGCATAATAAACAATTTGCAGATAATGAGCATGCAGAAAATCTGAACAGTACTCCACCATACTGACATGAATAAATTAGGTATAATAATTTAGGTGTTTTCTCTCACAAACGGATAAACGTGCGTGACAAACCGGTGGAGACTGGCAAATGGGGACCTTTGCAACAAGGTCGCGGCTTGCTTAACTCTCGAAGTCTGCTATTTATTTATGTTTATGAATCATAGGTGAGAAATATTGACCTTAATATCCTGGTCAAGTTTTAAAAACTTTTTGTAAAAAGGAAGGAGAAAACAGTTGACTGTGCCTAATTTAAAAGAACAACAAAAAAAAACCGTTTGTGGTTCTGAATTTGAATTTCAAAATGTAATTAAAATTGTTATTAAATTATATCATAATAAAGAAACAAAGTTTAGTAATAATATGATTATAAGATCAAGAAATGTCGTAATAATGACGACAGAATATTTTGCAATAACAAAATTCTGCCTCGTGTTATTTTACTAGTACACAAGTACTCTTACCGTAAATAAGGTCAGTCAAAAATCACACGCGTTGCATCCTGTACTTTTTGTTCACAAAAACGGGCTCCGTACTAGGTGTGTTCGATTTGATACAAAACCAGTGGTTCACAGCACAACAATACCGTTATTTCAACAGCTTGACATCACAGAAAACGGTTAAAGGTATCACAGCAACACACTAAACAACACTTTAGAAGTTAACACGGACCTACATAATTACTGTTATAGTAATTTAGTATTAAACACTCGATGTAACAAATTAAACTAAAGTTAAATTGTTTCTGTAACCCGCCACCGTGGAATTTAGCTCGACAACTGACAACTTGTGTTTACGTTACGTTCCATTGACACGATTCTAGCCATCCTTTTCTAGCGTAAAACGTCATTGAATGAATGAAAGAGATGGACGATGTTAACCGTAATGCAATTATTTTACGCGATTACAGCGCCTCTAGTCTTCGGAAAGGGTACTAGCAAGGGCGAAGGCTTCGACTTTATTGATTGTCTTCTTGATACGTCATGGGGCCGATAGAGAGCGTTATTCATTCATAGTTTGATTACTCATCTGGTCAGTAGATGGCGTTAAGAACTTTCTAACGTTTATCTGTGCCCGTACTTGTTTACTGCCTCATTGTGATCATAAATAATTAGAGGAGCTCGTGGCTAAGTAATAACATAACAGCCGCACGGGTCGATCCATCAGGTTAAGCTACGCTTGCCGGGGTCGGTCCGTGGATGGGTGACCATCTTTACATACCTAGACTCCTCCATGCCTCGGAAAGCACGTTAGGCCCGTGGTCCCGGCTGTCATTCGTGGATCTGAGAGCCCTCTTTGAATTAAGTTATGGTCCTATTGTGATATAGATAATAATTATTGTGTTTATAGTAGCCATAAGTACCTACAAAATTATTAGTTTGTAATTATGTAGCGGGATTTTGAAAATATGTTTAATAGTTGTCTACATTATCGCATTAGGTGTTAAACCTGTAAAGATAATTGTATGGTGGGAAATAAATAAATAAATAAATCTTTGACAGTCGTTACGCGTCGTCAGAATACGAAAGTCTGACAACCAGTCTTACCAAGGGGTATCGTATTACCCAGTTAATGGGTTGTGGAGGTCAAATAGGCAGTCGCTCCATGTAAAATACTGGTATTCAGCTGCATCCGGTTTAACTGGAAGCCGACCCCATCATAGTTGAGAAAAGGCTAGGCAGATTGATTGAGGTAGAATCCTTAGCAAGTAATAAAAATCTTAGTTCATCAATAAAACATGAGGTATCTTTTTAAACAACTTCAAAAAAAGGAGGTTTCTCAATTCGACCGTAGATAGATATATATTTTTTTATGTGTGTTCGCGGATAACTTCGTCGTTTATGAACCGATTTTGATGATTATTTTTTTGTTGGTATATATCCCAAGGGTGGTACCATGATAAGGAAACCAGGATTTGATCATGGCATCCCAGAGAAATCGAGGGGAACCTTCAATTTTTATAGGCACACCAATAACGATTTGGGTATTTTTTATACTCGTGCATTTGCTCCCGGACAGCACCATTTGGTGAAGTGGAACTGATGAGGCAGACCACAGGTGGCCATCGGAACTACTCAATAATACGTAGATTTCACGGGTTCCGATTTGATTATTGCTAAGCAATTTATGCTCGTCACAATACATATTTATGTTGAAGAGGAGCTGTTGATGACTTCACCATCAGTTCCAGTTCTTCTGGTTCCATACTGAAAGAACTCCTCAACAATTAACGTCCTTGTATCGGGAAAAGCAATATTTTGTTAAAGGTTAAGAGCAGTTGACATTAGGCTATTGTAACATAGATAAATTACAGACTAACTAACTAAAAAGTGAAAATTAAAAATTTTTTTACAAAAAAAAACAACCGACTTCCAAAAAAATACTACAAAGTGAAAAATAACTTTAATTTCGGAAGTCGGTGGCAAAAACTAAAATACAGATCCAAAGACATCGACTTCCGAAATTAAAGTTATTTTTCACTTTGTAGTAGTTTTTGGAAGTCGGTTGTTTTTTTTTTTTTGTAAAAAAGCTTTTTTTTTATTTGTTTGTCGATATTTATTTTATCTAGTTTCACCTCCTTTCGGGGTAGCACTTTATCCGTGGACACACTGTACCTATAGATATACTTATATCCAACTTACAATAAATATATTTGTTGATAGTTGCTTTTGTTTTCGACGTGGGTTGTTGCGTTGCTGAAGTAGGCTGCGTGACGTCACGTCCGTCCGTCAGCCCGCCTTGCGGCGCCGCGCCGGGCGAGAGTTTATAACAAGGCATTTGACAAGTGGATCGAGTTTATAAACGTAGACCACCCCGGAATACATTCCGACCTCGCCGCCGAGGTCGCAATCGTAACCGCCCCCCCCCCTATCCCCTACTCGGTGAAGCTGTGCCAGCTGGGGGCACAGCTGAGCCTGTAGCACTTGTCCCCCCCGTCATGATCCAGCCTGCCCCGTCTGGCTGTCATATTATTATTAGCGACGCTCAGTCGACTAATAATTTACCTTAGTTTTAGGCCTGGCCGGGGGCTTTAAGTTCGCTTAAAGAACCCACAGGAAACGCCCGGTTGAGCAGTCTCGACCCTCAGTGGTCAACTGCGAGATGCCATATATAAATAACCTAATAAAGTGGATCGAGTCAGTCGGTGTACGGTTCTCAGCGAGTTCACAACTGTCTACAAGTGTTCGCCACAGTTTTCGTGAGAGGGTAACAAACGTATCAAAGTGTGGTGCACTATTCTATGATATGGAAGTTAAAATAATTTAAAGTGATTCTGATGTATTTCGATAACATGTATGATGTGCATAAGTGCTTCTATAAAATGAATATTATAATAATCTGTGTTGTTTCTATCACTTTGCTGGGCAATAAACGATTTTATTTCATTTTTTTTTTTTTCATTTCATTTTAGTCAAAATCAATCGGACAAATTCCTCACACCCTTTGGGCGGAGGACATCAGTCGATTTATTCTTCATATGCTTGTAAGTAAACATTCACTGTTTGACATAATAAACTTCTTCTATCTTCTTCAAACAGTGAATGGTAACTTACTCGATTATCTTCAGTATCGATATCATAAAAAAATGGATTTATTGGTTCATTAAAAAAATTAAAAAGATGTTAGTCGTTAATATTTTTTTCCGGATTTCAAAGATGTCTTCATTCGCAGTGTAGGTATGGCGTGACGAATACACAGCTGCTGATATCAATGCTAACGCATCGCACTGCAACATAGTACGCGCGGCTACAGATCAAGCTATACATTTCCAGTAAAAGCTGATCTCGCATTGTATAGGATTTTGTAACGATGAGATGTCAGTGTAAACTGGAAATGTATAGCTAGCTGTGTAGCCATATGTATAGCTGATAATAATATCCATATTCCATGAGCCGTGAAGATTATGCAAGCACATGATTTCACTCTCTACAAAGACATAATGTTAAGGAAATACATGGATTACATTACTTCAGGACTTTGTAACATACTCGTAGTCACAATATCATAATGAAAGTGATCGTAATATCAGTGTCTATGTTGATATATTTTAGTGTAATTTTTGGTGTAATGGGAATGTTGGGCCACAAAAGGGATAAATGAAAAGCAATTGCATGCAGCTGAGATGAGAATGCTAAGAGGCATGTGTGGTGTTACATGAATGGATAGAATAAGAAATGAGTACATATGAGGAAGTCTGAAAGTGGCTCCGGTGACTGAAAAGTTGCGCGGAAATCGGTTGTCATGGTACTCATGGTATGGGCATGTGATGCGGAGGAGTGAGGAAAATGTCGTGAGGAAAGTTTTGAGTATGAATGTCGATGGCTATAAGAGTAAGATGACATGGCTAGAAAGGGGGTGATTACCGAGATGACGAATAATAGAGAAGTATGGAAATAAGGACATGTTGCGCCGACCCCAAATAGATTGGGATAAGGGCAGGAGAATGATTAATGGGAATCAGTCAGCCCAAAGATAGCCAATAAACTCAAAATAAAAATAAAACCAATGGGTTTTGGCCACAGAATAGATAAAGAGTGTCTGTTCCGGGGGGTTTGGCTATAAACCTGATAATGTGGATAAAGACAAAGACACCTTTAGACTCTACAAAATTAATCAGCAATAATTTAGTTTTGTGCGCAGCAAAACACAAAACATCTGTTCCCTACATTTATGTTCGCATAACTCGACAAAATGTAGGGAACAGCTATTTTTTTTAAGTTTGGTCCCATAGTAAAAGTTGTTCATAATGATGAGTCCAATGAACCCTTAAGAGGATAACGGTGATTAAAATTACACCCAGTAAACCTAGCAATTTCCATTTCACTGTATCGAATGCTAATTATGAGGAGTTCGTGGCTAAGTAATAACAGCCGCACGGGTCGACCCATTAGGTTAAACTACGCTTCTCGGGGTCGGTCCGTGGATGGGTGACCATCTTTACATACCTAGACTCCTCCATGCCTCGGAAAGCACATCAAGCCGTTGGTCCCGGCTGTCATTCGTGGATCTTTGACAGTTGTTACGGGTCGTCAGAAGCCCGAAAGTCTGACAACCAGCCTTACCAAGGGGTATCGTATTACCCAGTTAATGGGTTATGGAGATCAGATAGGCAGTCGCTCCATGTAAAATACTGGTATTAAGCTACATCTGGTTAGACTGGAAGCCGACCCCAAAATAATTGGCAAAAGGCTAAGCAGATTGATTGAGTCTCTGATTTCGTTTTTTTTTTTTTTTTCATTCGACTAATGGCTGCGTCAGCCTACTTTATTCGCGTTGCTGAATTTTGGGCCAACCTTTGAAATGGCACAAAGCCATCGTTACTAAGAAGAAGACCTGTAAAACAAGCAATTGGGAGACTTGACACAAGGGAGACGAATCCCTCTCTTTCGCCTAACACATCTGTAAACGTTAAGGACATGAATGATCAGAGATACACAATAGACTTGTCAACATAACAGTGCAGTAGTATCTGTTGACTGCAACCGTTCGCGGCGCACGCGCATATCATTTCACTCTCTATAGACATTGATCGACAACATTTGTTTTGGTACTGAAACTTTCATGTTAAAGCAAATTATACATTTATGTATAAACAAAAACGCAGTTTTTTTTAAAAACTACTAGCTTCTCGGTCAGAGCTACATTCAGCGGCAGTAAATGTGACCGAAGCCCTAAATGCGAATTTCTGATCACACTAATCCATTCCTTTGGGATTTTAATGAGATCGGCATCACCTACAAAAAACCACGACCAATAAAAATCATAAAAAAAGATAATTCAAATAATTATAACTACAAAAACTACTTGGCATCTTATTAAAAAAAGCGGCCAAGTGCGTGTCACACTCGGCCATGAAGGGTTCCGTAGCAGCAAGTAACATATAATATTATAAAAGTTCTTGTAGTTCGTTGTAACTTTGATCGATGTTTTATTAATTGTGTTGATTGAATGAAAGGTAAATTGCGGTTTACGATTTATGACGTATTAAAAAAAAAAACTACTTACTAGATCTCGTTGAAACCAATTTTCGGTGGAAGTTTACATAGTAATGTACATCATAAATATTTTTTTTTAGTTTTATCATTCCCTTATTTTAGAAGTTACAGGGACACATTTTACCACTTTGGAAGTGTCTCTCGCGCAAACTATTCAGTTTAGAAAAAAAAATTAATAGAAACCTCAATATCATTTTTGAAGACCTATCCATAGATACCCCACACGTAAGGATTTGATGGAAAAAAAAAATTAGAGTTTCAGTTCTAAGTATGGGGAACTCCCAAAATTTATCGTTTTTTTTTTCTATTTTTTTGTGAAAAGCTTAATGCTGTTCACAGAATACATCTACTTACCAAGTTTCAACAGTATAGTTCTTATAGTTTCGGTAAAAAGTGGCTGTGACATATGGACGGGCAGACAGACAGACAGACATGACGAATCCATAAGGGTTCCGTTTTTTGTCATTTGGCTACGGAAAGCTAAAAAGTCCCAAAAAAATCCTATAGAATAGGTTTATTTTTTTCACTTTGCGTTTGGGGATTGGGTTTCATTTAGTGCCGCTGGTGTAGATTGAACCAGCACCCTAATTGCGTAACACATTATCGATCGCAGTTGGTTTCATTTTGAAACAAATGGCTAATCCATCGCTTCATATGTTCGAAAAATTTGTCTGCTCGACAACGTAAATAACGCAATGAATGTTGTTGAACTGTCAAAATGAAACCAACTCCGATTGATAATGTGTTACGCAATTAGGGTGCTGTTTCCCTGCTTCAATAAAAATGTTTTTAATTTTCTCATAGCAAAGGAACTAAAAATTCGAAGACATGTGACATCTACCAACCCCACTGGGCCTGCGTGGTAGCAGTCCACTCCCTCTCGAAGAGAGGAGAGCTGTGTCGCAGCAGTGGGAACATTATAGGCTGATTATGATACTGCCGCTGGTGTAGATGGAACCTGTATTTCTCTATTTCTTTAAAAATGTTTTTAATTTTCTCAAGCTTTGGAATAAAATCAGCTTTGTAAGTAGAGCAAATCTTTGGACAGCTTAACCAGCGGAGTTTTAAGTTTAAATTTAGGTAGATACTATCAATGACAAAATAATTATTACTTATATGAATTATGTGTGTAATACCGCCTTTCACAAAAGAAAACCCAATTTCCATAATTTCCACGCAAATGTGCTATTTACATACTTTTTTCAATAACTAATAAATCAGCGAGAGTCACTTTTCATTTCCTTCCTTCACAATTACCTACTCCATTACAAAATGTTGTCAACTCCCCCACTTCATTGCCGGTGGGGGTTTAGGCGCCGGCACAACACCGCGGAAAAAAGTAAAAACACTATCGTTAGTCATTAATATAGTCGCAAGCGCAACGCGCACTTTTTTCCAACCATTTCTAATTTCGACACCGTCCCAAGCGCACGTGTCAAAAAGAATCTTTTTTCAAATTATTTCAAACATCAAACGGCTGACTTTGACCGCGTTTTTATTGGCAGTTACAATGATTAATAGTGATGTTTATGAATCGTTAAATATCGATACGTATCGTCGCGTAATTTACGCGTAACATCAGCGCAAATTGTGCGTGGTGGAAGAATGAATTGATTATTGTCGTGTAAACTAATGACTATGACGCGTGTTAGCTGTTGTGTTTTAATTGTATTTTTATTGGCGATTTTTATGGACAGTTGTGACGGTTACAGCCCTAGAGGTAAGAAGCAAAATTATTATTTTTATTGTGCAGTTATGTGTGAATTTTAAATTTTTTACGTTAATATTATATTTATATTATTATTTATTTTTTATATTTTTGGGCATAATTATGCCCAAAAATTAGGTAAGTAACTAACATTTAATCAAAACCAAAAGCTCTAGCTATATCACAAAAAAAAATAAAGCATAACAAATACCAAATCCACCCAATTAATTACTTACCAACTGAAATCCTAATGAATTCTATTAAATGTCGTGACTCAACAATTTATCGTGAAAGGAAATAAGTTTCAGATTTTGTAACAACTTAACTGCCATCAGCAAATCAGCACTTACTGTAATTGATGATAAATGATCTATGACTCGATGTGATTCTATCTCTGTTGAACAAAAACTTAGCTATAGGTCCAGTAGCAATTATTAGTTATCGATAATTTCATGTGATAAATCGCCATCACTTGGGCTTGTAGCAAATTAATACGAGTAACAGCCGCACGGGTCGATCGATCAGGTTAAGCTACGCTTGCAACGGTTGGTCCATGGATGAGTGCGACCATCTTTACATATCAAGACCCCTCCGTGTCTCGGAAAGCACGTTAAGCCGTTGGTCCCGGCTGTCATTCAATAATCTTTGACAGTCGTTACGGGTCTGACAACCAGTCTTACCAAGGGGTATCGTATTACCGAGTAACTGGGTTGTGGAGGTCAGATAGGCAGTCAGTCGCTTCATGTAAAATACTGGTATTCAGCTGCATCCGGTTAGACTGGAAGCTTACCCGAACATAGTTGGGAAAAGGCTAGGTAGATGATGAAATCGCCATCACTATTTTCCGTTCAGCCCTGAAATTGGCTTTTTAATTTCACTGATGTTATCTCACTGCTTTCCAAAGCTTTCAGAATTCTTGATCTGAACCTCATGACCAAATTACTAATTAATGTAGAGAATATTTACGTTTTAATGTTTTTACCACTGAATTCTTAATACTGCACCTTTATAAGCTCACTACTGTGTGTTTTAATATTTAATTTATTTATTACTATTAGAATAATTTACTGTAAACCTATCTAAAATATTACCTATGGTGCATTTTTTAATCTCGGAGACTGAACTGACAAGTGAAAATGTGAAGCCGGCTTACATTACATGATCATAAAGGTCATTTTAAAATTTTAAACCGACGAAGAAAGGAGGAGGCTCTAAATTATTCGACGCGTATTTTTTTTTAATGTATTTATGACCACGCATATTTTTTTACAGAATTGTCCAATTTGAAAGATTCCTCAAAGTTGGTCCCATGTAAATCTTATTAATATTGCTTGGGTAGTTTTGGAGTTAGCTTCAATAATACGAATTTTTCACCCACTGTTTATGTGGCTGATATTCTAATTTCTTTTGCAGGTAGTGGTATTCGAATTTGTGTGGAGAAAACCATAACTAAAAAGTGAAAAATAAAAACTTTTTTACAAAAAAATACAACCGGCTTCCAAAAAAAACACTACAAAATAAAAAATTTCTTTAATTTCGGAAGTCTCTGGCAAAAACGAAAAAACAAAACCGAAGACACCGACTTCCGAAATTAAAGTTATTTTTTTACGTTGTAGTGTTTTGTTTGGAAGTCGGTTATATTTTTTTGTAAAAAAAAAAATCAGTTATTAATCTATTTAGTCTCCGAGAATAATAAACAACCCATGGGTTTACATAACCTATAAGTTTAGATTAAAATATGAACCAATTTACATATTCACGCTCATTTTCTCTCCCAGTGGTAGCCACAACTCAAACCACATTTAGTAGGTACTAAAGCTGACTACAGCACACGATAGGCTAGGCAATGAAAGGTTGCTATCTTTTGTGCAACAATGCTTTACTGCCACTTAACTGGAAATTACAATTAGTTAGTGACAAACTGGGAGATAAATCGGAATTAGCTTTGACAGTTAAGTTGCACGAATGCACGGGTCGATCCATCAAGTTGAGCTACGTTTGCCGGGGTTGCTCCATGCATGGGTAACCATCTTTACAAACCGATACTCCTCCGAGCCTCGGAAAGCACGTTAAGCAGTTGGTCCCAGCTGTCATTCGTGGACCTTTGACAGTCTATACGGGTCGTCAGAATCCCGAAAGTCTGACTACCAGTCTTACCAAGGGGTATCGTATTACCCAGTAACTGGGTTGTGGAGGTCAGATAGGCAGTCACTCCATGTAAAATACTGGTATTCAGCTGCATCCGGTTAGACTGGAAGCCGACTCCAACATAGTTGGGAAAAGGATAGGCATTCGGGACAAGGGTTGTTTCATGTTAAGCTTACTGAAAGGCTTCACCATATTGACAGCAACAAGGAATCAAGGCGGAATGGCTTGTATAGTTTTTATTTAAGTTTTTGCTTCTTTTAGTTGCTTACCCTCATCATAGGTTACTGTCGTGAGGAATGGTTTGAGTATAACTGTGGGTGG
The DNA here is from genome assembly GCA_946251885.1 of Cosmia pyralina. NCBI lineage: Eukaryota > Metazoa > Arthropoda > Insecta > Lepidoptera > Noctuidae > Cosmia > Cosmia pyralina. Next base: position 26,067,248 of record OX276351.1, read on the forward strand.
CTATATTAAAAGTAGGATAAAACCAAAGAAACGATAGATATACTGTTTGAAATATGATAAGGCTAGAAGGGGATGCCTATGGAGAAGACGACTAATAGAGAAGTATGGTAGAAAAAGATATATTGCACCAACCGCAAATGTATTGGGATAAAGGCAGGAGAATGATGATGATGATTTGTTGTTTAACGAGTCGAATGCCGTTATTAAAGACACAATTAAAAAGCCACTGTGCCTCGCGTGGATCCACTTTACGAAGGGTTAGTCTAGTAAGTCACTCAGTCAATTTTCCGCACTAATTATCCTAATTTTTGCTCCGAGAAAACTTGCAGTACGTACATGTTTTCATATTTCTAACGTTATATGTAGGTAGTAAAATAAAGTTGTAAAGAAATGTCAAGAATATTATTTATTAGACACTTAGAAGTTGGTTTCAATAACCGTAAAGTTTGTTATTATGTTTTATTAAGTAATAAAACTCATGATAAGTAGCATTTTAATAATAACTGACTTCATAATTGATCATATTTTATTTATACAGACAATCACAATAAAATATAATTCGTGTTGCGCCGACTCTAAGTAACATGGGCAAGGACTGAAGATGATGAATCGCTTAATATAATCTACAGTAGAGTTATACTCGAAACGCCGATGAATGGATCAATAAACACTTAAAACGTCGGCATTTAACCCTAAATCCATAACAACACAACCATTTAAAGTTATAACAAACTTACACCACATACTAACTCGTAATAACCAATCCATCATCACCATAGGAAACTGTTTTATTACACAAAACTTTGGATTTCACTTTTCCATCTTAATATTTATATCGGGTAGTTTCCAATGCAAACGACCGGGTTTCCCTTTAATGCTTACAGACAATATCTTGTCTTTCTTGTAATAAACGGCTTGATCTGTTGACTAAACTGCCTCAGTCAGTGTTGCATGAAAAAAATATTAAGAAAAGGTACAAGATTAAGTGAGTTGATGAATAAAATTCTAAACTAAGTAGGATTAATACATTATGCAAAAATTTAATTCTGACTAGTACTCTATACAAACCTAATGCAAATATTATCCAACGTGAAACTATAGCTAGAACAGGACCATTAAATGTCACAACTAGAACTTTAAACTGTAGCCACATTAGTAAAATATTTAAGCCCATACCAGATCTTTTTGTAATGCAAAGAAAAGCTATGGTAGCAAATGGTAATAACAAAATAAGTACAATAAATATTAACCTGCATATCATCAATATTAAACATAAAGAAATCTGATAAAAAGCCCTACCCGAATCCAACGATTTATTTTTAAAATACCCCAAATCTGAAAGCTATATCTTAGCTGGTAGTTTAAACTGATAGAAGAAACTAACTTCACTTACACAAAACCAATTTCCGACTGATTGAAAGACATCAATTTCCAATAAGGTTCTGTTTTAGACTTTCATGTGTTTCCTTTGTTGTACATCAATTTATTCTTGCCAATATAACCAGTCTTTGTAATAAAACTCTAAATTGTATTCATCGGTAAGTATTTGTAAAAAAAGCTGCTGAATGTATTGATGCCTTTCATCTCCAAAATAGGTTGTTGAAGTGATTTGTGTTGCAACCATAACATATAGCAGTATATGTATATTAAACACTGACTATAGATATTTCAGTAGGACCTTAAGAATAATCTATCTTGACATTAGTTACGTCACTTAACCAATCGTAACAATAACGTAATCAGTTTAAATTCAACAATAACAACATTATCGATACCAATAAAATTTAATTTAAAAACTTGAAATACCTGTCAACTATTGACAATTCAGTCTCAGCTAACAAAAGATCACCGATCGATAAAAAAGTTGAAAAAATCGACAAAAAATCCATCGAAAAACATTATTGTGATTGCCATTGTTGTAGCGGAATTACCAAATTCATTGTCACTGTTACATTTATTACGAAACATCAAATGTTTGCGAGGAAAGCGGTGGAGCAAAAACATCGGACCTGCGCCCGCGCATTGGGGTCTGTGACGTCACGACCGATCAATTTCTCGATTAGTATCGTTCCACTTTGAGCCAATTGACTCGAGCCGTTTCGTGTTCTATACAAATTAATTTATAGTTTTGATTTGATTTTAGAAACTACTGACATTACGGAAATGCGCGGTTGCTGCAATTAAAATTTTTACCGCCATCGATATTTGGGTCTCGATTATTTTTATGTTTATGCTCCTTCTTGCTTGCAGTGTGAGCAGTTGGCATCATCAATGCCAAGTTTTCATTGGCTCTTATTTTATGTACATTTTCTATACTTAAAAAAACATTGTTTATTTATTAAAATCGCAATCATCTTTAATTTCCTTACTGGCTGGCTGGCTGGCTTCCTTGGTGGCCTGCTCTGGTACCTTATGATAATGTGATAGTGTTGTGCTACCTAACAAATACCTTTAAAGACTCGTCCAAGGCGATGTTCTAAGTCACACAAAACAAAAAATAAAATTATTATTGTAAGAAAAATTACAAGGAAATATAATGTGATATATAAAACAATTATTATAAACATAACCACGTTTATAATGCAAGACCTCTTTCAATTATTTTTTGTGCAATTTGAATGAATCTCGGCAGGTTCTGCCCAAATATATCCTCTGATACCGTAATAATATTTATAATACGTGCGGCTAGTGATATAGGGGTAAACATGAGTAGGTAAGTCCTAGCCGCTGGTACGTCTAACATAGTTAAATATTGCTGTAGGACCTTTGAGGTTTCATAAATAACACTTTTCTTACTTTGTTTTATCTTTCTGCATACGAAGTGAAACAAATTATTACGTATTATGGCTAAAAGACTTCCTCTATTGAATATATTTGCCTATAATGAATAATATCGTTACAAACCGATCATCCTAAGTAGCTGCATAGGTATTACCATAGCACTACCATCAATTATATTTGCTTCGCAACTTGTTTAATATTCTAGTCAAAGATAGCATTCCTAAAACTCCATAATCACTGCTTACGACATATAGAAAGCGCAAATATATATGTAAAGTAAATGTATTAATGAAGTTAATAGAGTAACTTTAAATGGCTTTGTTACTTGTAAAGTCCTAAATAACAAATAAATAAGTGAATAAAATATAAAAGAACTTGATTGGATAAAATTCGACGATGTTAGCTCTGAAATACTGAGTTCTCTGTAGAATTAGATTCACTTTCACGTGGTAATGTTTTATTGTACGCGGAAAATACAATGTTGCTGTCAATGACAAATAGTTGGCTAGCTAACAACCTTGCTCTCACAGCCAAGATTTCAGCAAAAGCACAGAATACATAATAGTTCAAGGCAATTTTTAGCAAGGATCAGACAAAAGAAAGGACATGTCAGCACAATGTCTTAGCTTATGATGTTAAAAGAAGATTGACGTAGGGAACAACATAAAATCATTAATCAAATTCATACAATATTAAATTCTGATTCTGATCAATAAAAATTCTGATAAATTCTGTTTTGACTAGAAGATTAGTGCTTCTAGTCGAAACAGCGATATAATTTACAAAAGGAAGAATTTTTAGATGCTGCAAGAAAAGCTATGAGTATGATAGGGGGATAAGCACACCAAAAACGAACAAACAATGCATTTTAGTAATATTTCATAGTCACGTGGACACAAAAGAAATAATTCAAACCACATTCCAGAAAAAAGGAAAACATAACTAAAAGTGAAATTACATTTGATTAGTTGAAAACAAAAGAGTTTATGTAGTTACAGGTAAAATTATTAGAAGATTGGTTTAAAAGTTTACCTAAGTTGTTAGGTAAGATGAAAACAAAAGTTAAACCAGAAAATCAGTCGAAACTCCGTTGGAAAGTAAATAGCAGCTAATATTAGTCATTGGAAATAAATAAACCTGACTCGACTTGGAACGGAAACTATTACATTGGTTACGTAAGTTCTGCCAGTGCTGAAAACTACGCTGGCTCGGTTTTTATTGCATTAGGTTCACAACTGAAGTTCAAAAATACAATAAAGTTGGAGTGTACTATGTACGCACAGGTTAAAGTTACATTACTCGTCTTTAGATTAGCAACGTGTTTCTACCTTTTTGGGGTTCCGTACCTCAAAAGGAAAAAACGGAACCCTTATAGGATCACTTCGTTGTCCGTCTGTCTGTCTGTCTGTCAGTCTGTCAAGACCCTTTTTCTCAGAAACGCGTGGAGGTATCAAGTTGAAATTAATATCAAATGCGTAAATCTATAGTCCCTTGAAGTCCTAAAAAACTCAAGCTTCTAAGTCAACGCAATAAAAACATACGACCATTTATGCGACATATTTTGATACTCGCAAATAAATCAAAATCTATAGGGTACTTCCCGTTGTCCTAGAAACATGAAATTTGGCGAGGAGCAAGGTCTCACAACACAAATAAAGGAAAAAGTCCGAAAATTGTTAATTTGTAATTCTATCACATAAAAAAAAATCATGTCTGTCAGTCTTTCAAGACCCTTTTTCTCAAGGACGCGTGGAGATATCAAGTTGAAATTAATATCAAATACGTAAGTCTATGATCCCTTAGAGTTCTAAAAAAATCAAGCTTCTAAGTCAACGCAATAAAAAAATACGGCCATTATGCGACACATTTTGATACTTGTAACTGTCGCAAGTAAATCAAAACCTATAGGGTACTTCCCGTTGACCTAGAATAATGAAATTTGGCAAGAAGCCAGTTTCCCAGCACAAGTAAAGGAAAAAGTCCGAAAATTGTTAGTTTGTAGTTTCATGACATAACAAAATTTTTTTTGAGATCCATTGTTAAGTTTGTTTTTGGGATAAATTCTTTTCAAGTACGGAACCCTTCATTGTGCGTGTTCCGACACGCACTTGGCCGGTTTTTTTTTAAGTAAAACTGGTTTTCGATGAAGTAGCTCTCAGGAAGTCAGTTCCCAGGCTTAAAACTATTAAGCTTATTTACAAGTGTACCTTCATTCAAAGTTATAGTTGCATATATGGCTTTACATGACTGTAACATGTTAAAACTTACATATTAATAGCAGCCTATCAACGCCAAACATCGGCCATTGTATGAATGCCTCATCAATATTAATGGTCGAAGATGGCTACTGCGTACAATCAACTATAAAAGAGGTTTCATTTTCACATGCCCTCAAAAATCTCACGCACGTCCTTTCACACTTGAGTCCGATGCCAAAAAAGAGTATGACAACAATCGATACTTAGAATATCGATTCGATATCAATCGAGAGAATCTGTCATTAGCAAAAAGACTAGACATTTTCCCCCGGTATTTCTTGCACGGTAATGATGACTGATGCGTTTGTAAAACATGAGAGATTGGATGTGAAATACTATTGTTGTTTGTTTTCCTAGTTCGAGTTGTGTTGAATGTCTGTAGATTTAAATCATCATTTTCAATTTATAGTCTGCTCATGTAATATACCTACACTAGATTTAATCTCAAGATTTATATTAGTTTCTCAAAGGTTTCAATTTTGTTTGTGTTGGCACCATTATAGTACTTGTAAGTCCATTGTGAATTTATTTATGAATAACCAACTTATCGGACAATATTGGTAATTACACATACAATCATAAAATTAGGTTAAATTACTTAAAACTATCAAAAATTTGATGTAGTTATATGAAATTATCTTACAAAAAAGTGTCAATCCCACGGTGGGTTCAAACCATTATTAACCATTATTCTTTCATCATCATTCGACTATCTTGTTGGTCATAATTCCTATTAAATTCTTCTCCATAAATACTACCATAAGGAGAAGAATTACTACTGTAGGATATATAATATATAACCCACAACACATGCGCCGCGTCGTCGCGACAATATAACCGCGTCTACACGCTTGCGGTCAAGGCTGTTTCCTACTTCAATACAATACTTTTACTTTTACACGCACGCTGCCTGCTACGCTACTCAATATTGTGTTGTAGTTCTGTTTCATTCTTTATCTTCATTTCTATCTAGATGAGCAGTTTTGTCTTCCTTATTGCTGCCTAGACCTGTTGAGATAGTATCTTTTTTAAATATACTTTTGCTATTTATAAGTATCTACGTAACAGACGCACCCAAACATGCGAACGCTTTTTCAACATTCACACTTTTTTTCATTTGATTAATTTATTTATTTAATTATCTAGTACACACAGTAAAATATACCGCATGACTTCTTTTTACCAACTTGAAAAAAAAAGGAACGGGGGAACGGGTTAGGTGAACGGAGTAGAAGCCTATGGCATACCTAGTTTTTTGCATACTTAGTCAGAAAAAATGACCTATAAATACTACAAATTCGATGTACCTAATCTTTTCATTTTAGAACAATAAAAAAAGAAATTTTGAATAAACATAATAAATCGTTTAAAAATATTGAAATTCAAATCATATGCAACCTGCATAATGATTTGAATTTTGATTTTTTTCATTAAAACAAAACTAGATATGCCTTAGGCTTTACTCCGTTCACCTATTGTAGCCTATTTTTTCAAGACGGTAAAAAAAGTCATCCAGTATAGAGATACAACATAATTAAAATCTCATCATCAGATTCATCAGATTTTCTTAGCAAATATGAGTTTAGTCAATAGTCATTCCCTTCGAAACTCAAAATTATATAGTATCTGTAAGTAGCTAGATTGGTCTGATGGCACATCATTCAAGCGTGATTGTTTCACTAACTTCAAAAATATGCTTATTTAGGAATATTACAAAAGTTATTGCTTAGTGGGGTGTTCGGGTACCCCACAATTAGTGGGTCGTAAACTGTAACTCTTACTCGATTTAGCTGAGCTAGTAACTAAATGGTTGGCATAAACTTTATTACTCTTACTTGAAACTCTCTATTTCATTGGGATATTCTAGTTACTTTACCTTCCGTACCATTATCTGTTTCCCTATTGATAAGAAGTCTTCATAGATCATTAATTATCACGGATACTGACTACATTTTTGCTACTTCAGTGTTTAGATTTTTAGTGTAATTAGTAATTATATTTTTTTTAGTTAATCTACACTTCCCAGTGCTGGGAAAATGGATTAACATTTACGAAGGAAAAATGTCTTTTGTATTCTTAATAAAAGTACGCATTTCCTGAGTAACCATTGAAAATTAATAGCTTAGGCTATACGGAGCATTAATAAGACAAATCGTTTAAAATGGTCTGCTTTAGGCTCTTTATCTTCTTCTTCTTTAGGTTCTTTTAGCTAGAGTATCAGCTTGGAGCCAGAAAGCATTGAGCATTAGATTATATTTGATAGCAAATCTATAAAACAATCTACCCACAAATAGACTACTTAAACTAAGTTAATAACATAATCCTAGCAATCAGCCCTCAGTAACTCTAGATGTCAGTTTCTTAACTTTCTCCCGCGAAGGTCGCGAGTTCGATGCCTGCCCCGATGACACGACGCCACTCATTTCTGAGAACAAATTATACATTATCTGTGGTTGAAATAATAGAGGAGAAGTTAATGTTTATGAAGTGTTAATGACTTGTGAAGTAATAGATGGTTGGACGTAATAAGAGAACGAATTTTACTATGACATGATTTTATGAGCTTTTGTGAAACATATTATGGGAATAATTATGTAGTCAACTGTATTAGAATAGAATGGCTCATTCATCATTACCTAGTAAGAATTTTCCCAGGTTTATGTTGCTTTTAGTCCAACCTCAAATGGCTGAATATAATTCAGTGACATGGAGACGATACCATTTGAGAACCGAACAGTCGATACGTTACGATTTTCAGTTAATCTGTGCATGACTTTAATTGTTTCTCTTAATTTTGACTATTTATTGTTTCTTTCATTCGAAGGACCAAGTTCAGCAGTAAATGTCTCTGGGTTTGATGAGCATGAGTTTCTGGATTCGATTTCTGGGTCTAGCATATAGTTATTGGGTTTTACCATCTGGAAGTTCTCAGCAGCAGCCTGGGGTTTGGATTTGTGCGCGTTTGATCGCAATAGGCTCGCCCCCTATTACTTACGACTTAAGCATAACAGGCGAATAAGTACTTCTGCTTAACCCTTTGGGGAATTCAAGCGAGATATTATGTGATAAACGACATTATAAGCTACTTGGTACAAAATCTCTAATACTGATCTTTACCTTTCCACCACCAGCTCACTATGGTAGATGCTAGTACTAGGAGTAAGTTCACCTCATTAGTTCAGGGCACGATTTCAACCCGCGAGTCACGACCTTCTGATGACCTGTCACCGACGACGCCTTTACACTGTTGTCGCTTCTTCTAATGTTTTTAGTGGTTTTTGGTTTGAATTTCTCTTGATGAACTCATCTTTTGTTTTGTAAAATATTAATCAACACTCCTTGGCTTGCTGAAAAGATAGAAGTTTCCGGACTAGATAATTTGATGACTCACATGTATTGTCTTAGTTCAAAATACAATCAAAATTATTTTTTGGCTTCCATATTCTGAATGTCATGAAAACGAGTTGTTAAATTAATTGAATTTAATGGTTAGTGGAATCATTGATGTCATCTGCCTGCCTTTTCCCAACTATGCTGGGGTCAGTTTCACTCTAAGCGGATGCAGCTGAATACCAGTATTTTACATGGAGCGACTGCCTAACTGACCTCCACAACCCAATTTACTGGGTAATACGATACCACTTGGTAAGACTGGTTGTCAGACTTTCGGGCTTCTAACGACCCGTAACGACTGTCAAAGATCCACGAATGACAGCCGGCACCCTAATTGCGTAACACATTATCAATCGGAGTTGGTTTCATTTTGACAGTTCAACAACATTCATTGCGTTATTTACGTTGTCGAGCAGATAAATTTTTCGAACATATGAAGCAATGGATTAGCAATTTGTTTCAAAATGAAACCAACTCCGATTGATAATGTGTTACGCAATTAGGGTGCTGGACCAACGGCTTAACGTGCTTTCAGAGGCACGGAGGGGTCCTGGTATGTAAAGATTATCACCCATCCATGAACCAACCGCGGCATGCGTATAGATTAACCTAATCGATCGACTCATGAGGCTGTTATTACTTAGCCACAGGCCCAATTGAATTCAATAGTTGGTGGAAATTCTTATATCATCAAATACATTTTCTAAACTATGTAGCAGTCGGCTTCCACGAAAACACTTTATGTGTAGTGTACATCAATAGAAATATACAGGATTGTTGATAAAATACTAGCCAGGGGTCATTTTACTCCTCATTATGAACAACTTTTACTATGGGACCAAACCTGAAATAGCGAAAATAAATTCAGCTGTGCCCTACATTTTGACGAGTTTGATGTAGATAAATGTACTGAACAGCTGATTTTTTTTCGCGATTGCAGATTTGGTACAATGACCCCTTAAGAGGTTGCGGGTGTTTTATCAATAACTCTGTATAAATAAACCATTAAAACTTACACAAATGGATACTAAACCAAGCAATAACAACGTGTCAAGTCATGTCGTAATAACTTGATGTTCATTGAACCAGCCTTACATCGTTATAGTTCCCAAAATTACGCAACCATTGCTGGTTTACTACCGGTAATTTTATGTGCGGTGCGGAGGGAATACGCAATGGAATGAGTTGTCATTTTCTTTGAGAACCGAGACGTGGCTTGCTAGTTTAGTGGTCTGGGGTTTCAGGGAGGAGAGCTCGCGGATTGTGACTGCAAGGAGTTTCAGGAAAAGTTTTTAATTTAAAAAGTTTTTTTTTTTTATTATATGGTTCAAAGTAACTGAGATGATGACTTTAAGACACTGAACTAAAGAAATACTCGTATATGTAGGAGGTTGTATCTAAATATACTATTTCACGTTGTCTAAATAGCCACTACATACCAAATAAATTCAAAAATGGAACAGAATTTGTATGAAATTATCTGCTAAGTAAATTAATAGGAACTTAATCGTGGGGGGTGAAACAGGCATACTTATAAATATCTATCAAGGATAGTTTAAGTACTTGATTTTTGAGATATAATCCTCATTGCCGTTACTTACCAACTCCATTTATTGAAATACAATGCTGTGTTTCCTAAAGTCACTAAAAACACACTCACTAACACTTTTAACACTCATAGAACTCGGTTACAAAGGTTAAAAGGCACTTTAGAATACTTTTTTAGGGTTCCGTACCTCAAAAGGAAAAAACGGAACCCTTATAGGATCACTCGTGTGTCTGTCTGTCTGTCTGTCCATCTGTCACAGCCAATTTGCTCCGAATTTAATGGACCGATTAAGTTTAAATTTGGTACAAATATGAATTTCTATGACCCAAACACGGACAGGTAAAGTAAATAAATGAATTTTGAATATGGGGGTCACTTTTGGGGGGCAAATAAGAAAATTAAAAAAAAAAGTTTTGCAAACTATACCGTGTTACATATCAAATGAAAGAACTTACTATGAGGGTCTCAAATATATTTTTTTTATAATTTTAAAATAAATTGTTTTAAAGTTATTTAAGAAAATAGACGAAAATTTACCATTCCTGGGGGAGGAATGGTATATCCGAAACTACGGAGCCTAAAACTTTAAAAAAAATACAGAAAATAGATCTTTATATGTAGATTACAGGAAAACCTATAAGAAGCCTGTGGTCTTAAAATAACATGGTAAATCTCTCAATATTGTGAGTACAAACTTACATTTACAGTTGGAATGTATGGGAGAACCTGTTTTTCAACTACAATGTTAAGTTTATTCTTAAGATAAATTCATCCCAACTACGGAACCCTTCATTGTGCGTGGTCCGACACGCACTTGGCCGGTTTTTTCTTATTAGATAAAAGTTTCGATGTAACACGAAAGAATCACAAGAATGCAATGACGCTTGACAGCTAAATTGGCGGTAAATTACTCACAGACGCCCTCAGGTGCCAGAAATAAGAAGGTATTCTCGATATTCCTACTGATTTAAGGGTATATTCTCGCATTTTCACAGAATCATTAAGAATCATCTCTCAATATTCATTGCTGTGTTTTCGAATACATATAATAAATATCACAGTTGCAAATGTCATCAGTTCGTTGAAAATGTAGTTTTAATTTTTATTTTAACTGATGTCTAGCATGTCCTTTCCCGCTCTGCTTGTACCTCGCACCACGCTCTTACGTCACAGCCACACGTGGTATGCGACGGTCATGGTGCAGCACAATGTTACGTCACTTTATGGTCACCATCAGAACTGAGAGTTTGATGAACTTTATTAACGTTACGTTGAATGTATGATTGGTAGTGTAGGTGTGTTGCGGTAAGCTTTAAACCTATAATTTAATGTGATATTTTAATGCCTCGTTGTATAAAGGTATCTACATGTTTTAGTACCTGAAATCTCCCCAAAAAAAATAAAAAATATAATTATATAAAAGGCGTAACGCACAACCCCTTAAGGGGTCATTGTACTCATCATTATGAACAACTTTTACTATGGGAACAAACCTGAAATCGCGAAAAAAAAATCAGCTGTTCCCTACATGTATGTTCGCATAACTGAGTGCGATGACCCCTTAAGAGGTTGTGCGTTATTTAAGTTAAATCCTGTATTAGAATAAGTGAGAAGGCAGTACCTAAACTTTTTATTTTTCCATCAGTTTTTCAATACCACTCCACCAGCACCTGTAAGGATGCAGAGTCGTAGTTTAGTTATATCCACATTCCTTAATTTCCAAAGCTGGAAACCTGGTACCTTAGATCGGTAAAATTCATAGACTACCTAGTAACTATCATGTTTAGAAAGGGAAGCTGTTAGGTATTAAAAACCCTTCACCACACCTCCAAAACTACCTTAAATCTACCTCCCTGTCCAACAACCTGTTCCCACGTCGGTCAACGACTCAGCAATAACTACCTTGTAATCAGATCTGCGCGATCCATTTTCACGAACACATGGCGAACGAAAGTAAGAGGTTTATAAGTACGGAAGCGAGCCTTGGAAAGCGTATCATACAAACGATATTTTCCGATCACGCGCCGCTATTGGCTCGTGCGTATAAACTTCTTGTGTGTTTCGGTGAATTCGGTGATAGTTTTTCAGGGAAAAAGTTTTGTTTACAATAAGATGGTGCTGGTTTTTAGGTGGACTTTAAAATACGAGTAGTCGAGATTTTCTTGGAAATTTACGCTGATGTCGTGGACTGAATAAGAATCGTACTGCGAATCGGCTGGGTAGACTGACTGCTATAATTCGAGATCTTAGGTCTGAACATCAGGGCAACTAGGGTTTGAAAAAGTTTCTCTAAGTATTGCAGAATTTAAGTATTTCAGTAGAAATATGCCGCCGAAATTATGTACAGGCTCAGGAAAAACGTTTTCGTAGATAAAAGTAGGCATAGTTTGAAGAATACACTCTTTTTTTGCTTACACTTTTATTCCGCACAACTGTACTATTTCATAAACAAACGATGACTGGTTCTGCACTATATTTTACCATTTGAGGGGTCTCCGAAACGATCTATTGTAATTGATTAATTGACATCAATTCCTATTATACTAATATTGTCGCTGCAATTGCATTTGGTAGACGATCAATTTACGCATCAAGGTGTATCAGTCACGTAAAAATTGACAATTGCAATTGATCGTTTCGGGAACCCTTAAAATTACTTTTACCCCACCCAGAAATAACGATAACATCATTGCCGTTATTTCTAAGTGTTGCCAAAGTAAAATAAACCATTCAGTTGCCATAATGATTTGTTACAATATTAATAATTTGTACTTTGACAGTGTTGCCACAGTCAAAGAAATTACGACAATTGGATATAGTTGGAGGGAAGTTATAAGAAATGGTACTCAACATAATTGATTAGGTACGGATTAAACTTTTAGGTCCTTATCACACCTTCGCTGCGAATCCGCGGTAGTTTATTTCAACTGACTCTCATTATCACGCGGTTTCGCTGTTTTGCGGTTTCACGGCGGAGATGTGCGAAGGCCCTTAATGCCGGGAACAATAAATAATGCAACTTAATTATGCGAATCGGAAGTTGTGTATTTGCAATAACTTTCTCCTGCTGTGTCAATCATCGTTGCATATCCTTTGCTTGTCATGCACCTTCTTTATATTCTTGGAGCATCCATGTTTCCTACTTACTTCCGCAGTAAGTCGTACACCAGTCACGTACTTATGTACCTTCGAGGCACCGTAGGGCTCACGTGCAGGGCCAACGTGCATTGTGGTACATGCAGCGTCAATAATATCGGGACGAACAGACTGTTCAAAATGATCTAAATATTATAACTATGATAATTAAATATTAACTTAATGACACAAGGAATGTGTCAGAATGAAGACAGAACACGACAACTGTCATTCTGACAAGAACTTTATCCAATTGAGATAAAGTTTAATTTTCTTAGTGGTTGAGATTATTTAGAACAGTCAGTTCGTCCCGATATTTTTGACGCTGACTGTGCCAGCTACTCGTACTTTATCGAACTGTTAGGTTGTATATCTATTTCAGTTTTCTGGATTCCTAGAACTATCAAGTGTAGGTACCTAGATTCCCTAATCCTAATTATTCCTATAGATAATAATTATTATGGTGGAAAAATGGGTACCGTAGGATTTTATTCGCTCTAATTGCACGTCTTTCGTTAAACAACGTGTCGTTTTGCATCCTCGTCAAATTTCAAGGTGTGATACAGAACATCAAACCGAACAACTTTCTCCATGGGACCAACATCATAATCGCGAAAAAATTTTCAACTGCCCCATAGAAAACTTCAATACCTACTCGACGCAAATGTATGGGACGATTACGATGTTGGTGCCATGGAAAAAGTTGTTCGGTTTGATGGTCTATATTTATGAGGATGCAAAACGACACGTTGTAGACATTCCAAGAAAAAATTTCCTCGCTGATAAAAAAAAATACTATACTGCCATCTAATAAACATACCTACCATCTGTATCGACCATTTTTTTTAAATATAACCAAACTTTCAAGATCTTTCCTATCACAATAAAATTATACGTAACACAAAATTACATAAAAAAACTCGCCCTACAACAACAAAAACAAAAAAAAAAAACAATAATCATTCTGACGTAACCGGATACAAGTAAGTCACGTGTAACATAACTCTAAACTATGCGGTTACGTTGTCATTTACGTTAGCGTTACGTTTGCGTTTAGTATTGCGCAATAAGACGTGTCATTATTAGATTACTACAAATTATTGTTTAACTCTGGTTGAGTAATCATGCTCGGACTTTTGACAAATTGGACACTTTCTTTGTGATCACATTTTGCCCAATTTAGTTTATTGTTTTTTGTGCCGGCAATTATTCAGTTATTGTGATAGACAGCTATACATAATATTAATTTTACTATGGGCTGTATGCCTAAGTGACTTCTTGTAGTCTTACAACATTTGCATCCAACACCCAGGTGATTGTCAATCGTCCATCCAAGGGTCCGTCCAGGAATTTTGTACCTATACAGACACTCGTAGGTAGTTGGTTCCGTACCTTAAAAGGAAAAAACGGAACCTTTATAGGATTACTCGTGTGTCTGTCTGTCACAGTCAATTTACTCCGAATCTAATGGACCGATTAAGTTGAAATTTGGTACACATATGAACTTCTGTGACCCAAACACGCACAGGTAAATTAAATAAATGAATTTTGACTATGGGGGTCACTTTGGGAGGAAAATAAGAAAATAAAAAAAATGTTTTGCAAACTATACCGTGTTACACATCAAATGAAAGGGGAGGGTCTCAAATATGTTTTTTTTTTTATAATTTTAAAATAACTTGTTTTAAAAAAATTAACCCTTATCTCCGGAACTACTAAGCCTAAAATTAAAAAAAAATACAGGAAATAGTTCTTTACCTGTAGATTACAAGAAAACCTCTATGTCTATGGTTTTAAAATAACACGGTAAATCTCAATATTGTGAGTACAAACTTACATTTACAGTTGGAATGTATGGGAGAACATGTTTTTCAACTACAATGTTAAGTTTGTTCTTGGGATAAATTCTGCGTGGTCCAACACGCACTTGTCCGGTTTTTTAGTTTATATGCGTTTTTGAGCTGAAAAGAAGAAAAGTTTAAATGTTATTATGTAGAGATCTCTGTTAGAGGCTAGACATACAAAGCGGCAGTAGGCATTTCATCAGAAAAACTTGTTCACAAATAAGTTTGCTACTACTTACTGTAATTTTGTGTGCGGAAATCGGTTGTCATGGTATGGGCATGTGATGCGGAGGAGTGAGGAAAATGTCGTCAGGAAAGTTTTGAGTATGAATGTCGATGGCTATAAGAGTAGGGGAAGACCAAAGAAACGATGGATGGATTGTGTGAAAGATGACATGGCTAGAAAGGGGGTGACTACCGAAATAACGATTATTAGAGAAACATATTATGTAAAAAAGGACATGTTGCGCCGACCCCAAATAGATTGAGATAAGAGCAGCAGAATGATGACTTCTTATTGTAATTTTATTAGTACTAACAATCCGATCTTTCTTCCAACAATTCCTAATAGCTCAATCAAGCCAGTTCATAGTTTAACCGCAGATTGACATCCGGTTTAAATCCGTCACGTAACGTAACTTACTTTTTGAACGTTACGCCACTGCCCAGTAATCTAGTAATTACTTTTTACAAAACACTGCCCACTTTTTGTTCATTCAAGCATTTGCCCATTTCTCTTTTTGTTAGATTTCACCAACTATTCAATTCATGGCTAATTCTATTCTTTTGACTGGAATGGCAGAAATTTAGTTCATTGTCTAAACATTTTGTCAAGCTCGTCTTTTGTCTGGATTTGGCAGTCAGTGACTGATGGTCTTTGTTGAGGAATGGTGGAGTCTGCAGTTGTGGTTTATGAAAGTGTTTGTTGGTTGATGTGTTTATGCTTTATGTGGTTTACATTTAAAGCTGTGTGGTGCTGTAACTTTGGTCAGAAAAGATTTACTGATGATGGCAGATAACATGCATTGATAAAAACTGTTCTGGGGGACGCGCAGAGAACGGGATTACATCAAAACGGTAACAGCGCGGGATTTGTCTTTTTATGAAAACAATTACTTATTTACTTACACCCAATTGTCTTGACATCTTTAGTTTTATTTTATAATAATAACATAATCAGCCTACAATGTTCCAACTGGTGGGACACAGGCCTCCTCCCGGTGAGAAGGAGTGGGCCGTAATCCACCACGCGGGCCCAGTACGGGTTGGTGGATGTCAGATGTCTTCGAATTGTTGGTTCTAGGACATGCCGGTGTCCTCACGATGTTTTCCTTCACCGTTTTGAGAGCAGTGTCAATGAAAAATAAAATACAGAAAATAAAGTGCCTGCCCGGGTTTGAACTCAAGTTGGTAATAATAAATAGACGACTTTACAAATAAAAACTTCGACTTTGACTAGTGGCGACTGTGGGGTGGCTTACTCTGGTGAAAAGAGTTATAAGTTAGTGGTTTTCAATTCAATTATATTTTGCACATTTAAACCTTCTGCTATTTGCATTCCACTTAACCTTCTAATTACTTCAAATACCTACTCGGTGAAAGTGCTTAATATCCAGTGACCCGCCATGATTGATGTTCTGTCTCCTGACATCTTGAACTTCCGTCTCCTAACAGTAGAAAAACGAATTTGTTTTGTATTGAAAAGCATTGAGGCTGCACATAAGCATTTAACGGCTGAATGAATGAAATTAATGGAAAAGATTATAAGCGGTGAAGCGGCAATGAAGGTGAGGCCGTTTCAAACTAATTCTAACGTAGGTATTGGTGCCGATTCTGTTGTACACAGAACTAAACTAACTAAACTATCACTAAAATTCCTTACTTTTTGCTATGAGAATCTTAGAGCTATTCTGCAAAAAAAAAACTTCTAAATTTAATGCAGGGAGGGGGCAGCTTCAACGTGTTTTATATGGAATGTAGGTACCTTTTTTTTTTGGTACCTACATGTTGAGTCATAGGGGTTTATGGGCTTTATAAAGGGGGGCCAAATTTTCATTATTTTTGCGATAGGACTCACCGTTTTCGAGATATATGCAAAAGAAAAGAAAAAAATACACAAACAACCGAAGTCAAGGTCTCGGTGTGAATTTTAGTTCATGTCAACTAATTTTGTTCCACATATTTTTAATCGCGATTAAACATAGTCTAATTTAGTTTGACAATTAAAATTTTAGAGTGAAAACAGTCAAATTCAGAATAGCAAAATTGCCATTTTCACTAAACTAATAACTCCGTACAATCTTAGTCCTGTCAAACTAAAATATAGTTAAGTTGTGTCACTTTAGTCAATTTCAGAATGGGAAATCGTCGTTTGACAGGAATAAACAAAATTTTAGTGATTTTTAGTGTAGTTTAGAGGCATTTGTGACAAGAGAATCGGCACCATTGTGGATTAGTCAGGTGGACTGAAGCCTAAATTAGATAATTGTACAAATTGCTCAAGCTGGTGAAATAAAGGTTAATGATTTGAGAAAATACAACCGACTTCCACAAACAACACTACAAAGTGAAAAATAACTTTAATTTCGGAAGTCGGTGTCTAGTTAAATGTATTTTCGTTTTTTGCCACCGACTTCCGAAATTAAAGTTATTTTTCACTTTGTAGTGTTGTTTTTGGAAGTCGGTTGTATTTTTTTGTAAAAAAGTTTTAATTTTTCACTTTTTAGTTGAGTACCTACCCCACACAAATTCTAATACCACCTGCAAAACAAACTAGAACAACATCCATAAAAAAGTGGGGAAAAAATACGTATTATTGAAGCTAACTCAAAAACTACCGAAGCAAAGTTAATCAATTTAATATGGGATCAACTGTGATGTATACACTCTCGAACAAAACAAAAAAAATCCAAATCGGTCCAGCCATCTTCGAGTAATCGGGGAACATAAATAAAAAAAAAAAAATAAAAAAAAAAAAAAAAGGTTCCGACGAATTGAGAACCTCCTCCTTTTTGAAGTCGATTAAAAAGCAATTAAATTGTTATCCTTATCACGATTTGTTTCAGACTAAGACCTATTTTTTTCTTTTTTTTTGTGGATGGGAAATCATCAAATGTCTTCTCCCGCTCTGGGCGGAGCGGGAGGGCGTGTCAGACTTTTACTGACTAAAACCCACCCGTGTTCCTTCAGCTGCCCGTGCCAGGGCCACGGTATCTCTTTCGAACAACCCGCGACCCCGACAGCACGTGTAAAGAAAGGCCTGAAGATATCTTTGGGGTTAAAAAGACTTTTAATTTGTCAGAAGCTGATACATAGCCCATACTACCTCAGCTTTTTATCTCGCTCGCACAATACTGCTCGCGGACTGAGTGTGAGCGAGACTGTGTGCGGTGCTGGGCGCCGATAGTTTAGGTAAATGCTTTTTACCGTGAAATTAATGGTAATTTGAAAAAAACATAAGACCTGCTTTATAGTTAGTATGCAAATTTTCATAACCTAATTTGAAGTATTTTTTGAATACTAGCGGTTTGGAGGTAATTTTGGATTTTTTTTTAACGGTAAAATTTTATGGAATCGTGTTTTCGTCAAACATATTCCTGTACTTAACATTATTCCTCAACTTTACCAAATTTTATTTTTTCAAAATGAATGCTGCAGTATTTTCAACATAACGGAGGATCATACTAAGCCATTTGAGGCTCTTAATAGATAAACATTCTAATTCACAATTTCAGTGCTCGAAAACTGGATAAAATATTTCAATATTATAGATATTATCTACTAGATAAACATTCCTATCAACTTATCACTCATACAAAACTCACCTACGAACTAGCTTTGACCTGATAATTCTTCGAAAAAACAATTTAAAAAACCCGAATCAACCGGGTCATCTGTACAGATAGCAACGGCGACGGCCCGACTAATATCTCTGATGTTTTTGATAACGCTACTCTGATCATATTGGCAGGTGACGTTTTTATTTAATTTACTGGCCTTACGTTTGAGTTCGTCTCATCTTATATGTTTTAGGGTTCCGCGTATTACTTACAATAAATTATTAGGCATGTTAAACATTTCTTGTTTGGTTTGGCACATTCGATTCGGCAGTTTTTGTTAAATAATAAAGCCGACTCGAAGCAATTAAGTACGTACTACATATTATATTAGATTTTGCCACCCGGCTGCAAGTGTAGCACGCCTTTGGGAATGTACTCGTACGCTATCCTATTTCTACTCTCAACTCTTCTCTTTACTTTATTTCTACTCTAAACTCCACTCTCTATTCTATTTCTACTCTAAAATTTTACCAAATATAGCCCATGTGCCTCATACTTTTTTTGCCTGGTAGTCTCATAGAACATAAAGGATAACAAAAAAGTTCTTCATAAGTAGATAGAGATCTGAAAAACCAAGAGTTGATGATATGAAAGAAAAGATAAAAGGAACAGGATCTAGAAACCAGGCCTTCTCTATATAAATAAAAGATATAGTAGCATAAAAACCAAGGAATTCATTTTAGTAAAGAAGAAGATCAATAAAATAATCATACAGTTTTTTATATTTGTATGAAATTAATAGAAAATAACTTGACCGCAATTTGTAGAGTTCCGATCGATCAGCTTGCGCGGGCGCAGTAGCCATTTAGACAAGATATCTCACAGTGGGATCTCAATCTAACGCGATGCAATCGCTACTCGTCTAGCCCTGAACACTTACATTAAGTTAGTCACGACTTTGTATTTCTATGTCTTCCGGAATTATTATAGTGTGTACAGATGTAACACAGTCGTTACGGGTAGTCAGAATCCCGAAAGTCTGACAACCAGTCTTACCGAAAGGTATCATGTTACCCAGTAACTGGATTGTAGAGGTCACATAGGCAGTCGCTCCATGTAAAACACTGGTGTTCAGCTGCATCCGGTTAGACTGGAAACCTACCCAAACATAGTTGGGAAAAGGCTAGGCCGAAATATGATCTACGATCTAAAAGTTAGTGGTGCTGTGGTGATAACCATCATCATCATTTCAGTAGAAAACCAGCCAGCTGAACCCATGTTCAGCTGGCTGGTTTTCATTTCCACTGCCAATCATATTGTCTCTCCCAGGTAACGTTAGACACCGGTGGTTCCGCTATCCACATCCATATCATTCACTATGGCCCTTTGCCAGTGTCACGTTCTGGTTCCATAAAGTTGAGGGGAAACTCGGATGAGTTTCCCCTCAACTTTATATATATATAGTCATCAATTGTACTTTGACATCTTTTAGAGCCTTAGCACACCTCCACCGCGAAACTGCATGATGTTCCGCTGACAATCGCGATTCGAGTAGTAGAACATCATGCGAGTTAGTTGAATTGAACTACTGCTGTTTCGCTGCTATAATTTCGTGGCGGAGGTGTACTAAGGCCCTTAGCTTACAAGTTCAACAAACATCATTTTACAGAAGTTTCAAGCAAAGGTCTGTTAGTCTAAAATAATAAAGAAAATTTTGCAAAACTGGTCATGACTCGGAACTTACCCTGACCTGACACTGAATAAAACGACGCACAATGGGAATAAATACGCACACATACACATACATACACACACACACACACACATCTCACATACACAAATATACCAGGCATACCATACAACACCTGAAATCACCTCTCTAAAAAAAAAAAAACACCACCTCTCCTCACCTCTCTGAAATTCGTACCCCGAGCCCTAAGACGTCTAGTTTGGGGCTCACTGGTAAATAATATTTTGTAACCTATCTATAGGAGGCGCGCTCTTATCCACTGTTTACTACAACTCCCTGCCGTAGAAATGCGGGGGAGCGAGCGCCGCTCCAGAGATTGGTTCAGGCTTACAATAATAACTTTAATGATATCGATGTTTTTGCCCTATCTAAATATACATTTAAAGAACAAATTATTAAGCGCCTTGCTCATACATTTTAATTATTATGTATTATTTAAGTATGTATTAGCCATTTGGTTTTTAGATTTAAATTACGAAATAATTGTATTTTTGTTTGATATTGATTTTGCTTAATTTTACCAAAATTGTATCTTTTTTAAGCTAGTAACATGTGGAAACGTAGTGGATTGTACTATGGACAAAACTTAAGCATGCTCACTTAAGAAAATATTTCTATGAGAGCGCAGCTAGTGACAAACGAGCATTGTGCGATCGAGTCGTGAGCCGTGTATGCGATTATCGCCTTTGAGGTGATCATGTGGAACTTTGGCCCATAGACATTTACTTATAGCATACTGTGTATCTAGATATAATACACAATGTACGATTGTCTGTTTTCCCAAATAAAATAAAATAAGTAATATTTTACGCTACTCATGTCGTCTCAACTTCGATTTAACCTGTAAACCTGCTTACTGCATTACCTGGGCAATAAACCATTTTCTGTTTAGCTATTTTCTATCTCGCTGAGTAATTTGAAGTTGACAATCGTAGTAAATATTCTCACCATACAATAAAACACACCAAAGTATCTACACCAAGTTACATCACAAATTATTTACTAAACGCCACAATCAATTTGTACTAAATTGCGTCACACTCACAAATCATCACAAAATAATTGGTCCCTTAACAAAAAATGACATAACAACGCCAAAGCCCTTTATGCTGTAACCAATCAATTTCCTATAATTACCAGAGGTTATGTAACTAAACGTAAGAAAAGAAGTTGAGAAGGCGAAGTCTACAAGGTCAATTTAAATTGTCTAGCGAAACTCCGGAGACGTCATGAATTAACATGATATTTTTTTTGGGGTAAAATAATACATTTTAATCAGTTTAAAAATCAGTTTTTTTTTTTTGTGTAACAGACGTCATTGGTATCGATATCTCAATAATAAAACAGATTTTATCTACTGACACTTCAAGTAACAAGACTACCATAAAAAAAATCATCAAATCATTTTTATTTTGTCGTGTTTAGTTAACAGAGTTTCGCTAGCTAATTTAATTTGACCCTATATAGTGTAGAGAAAAATACGTCCGGTGCATTCAGCCTCTTAATCATTCTAACTGACTTTACTACAGCATTGTTATTTTTGAATAACTCCAGCTGAAACGAAAGGAGATTAGGTTCTTTCCAGTCTGCATGCAAGGCATAGATATCAAGTCTTACCTAAAAACCGAAGCTCAAGGAACAGCTGTCAGTCTTCTACTCTCATAATTATCAAGTCTAAATAGGAATACAATAGCAAACATAGCCCCGTTTCCACCTGCTAATATAGGTGGCTAACTCAAATCAATCTGCCTAGACTTTTCCCAACCATGTTGGGGTCGGCTTCCAGCAGTCTAACCGGATGCAGCTGAATACCAGTATTTTACATGGAGCGACTGCCTATCTGAGCTCCACAACCCAGTAACTGGGTTATACGATAGCCCTTGGTTAAGACTGATTGTCAAATTTTCGGGCTTCTGTCCCGTAACGACTGTCAAAAATCAGTGAATGACGGCCGGGACCAACGGAATATTGTGCTTTCCGAGGCACGGAGGAGTCTCGTCAAAGATGGTCACCCATCCACGGACCAACTCCGGCAAGCATAGCTTAACTTCATGGATCGACCCGTGCGGCTGTGACCTAGCCACGAGCTCCTCTATATAAGGGGCGGAGGGTGAAACCTACACTTTTCACCTTGTTGAGGCTATTTTAATGAACTAAGTCTTTTTTTTTTACTTTATTCTGACAGACGCCTCTGTTTTTTTCAAGACAGAAAATCCACGAGGATTTCCACACAATGACAATGTACAATTTTGTAACTTTCCTTGTCGCCTGCATTCTGATGCATGTTACAATCTCGACTGCATATACCTTCTGTACACAATCCATTCGATATTATAATACGTTATCGGTAATCCGGAGATTGGTTGTCAGTGAAAGTGCTATCATTACGCTGATGGGATGTTGATGAGGTCACTGACAGCAACCGCATGACACGTACAGAGAATGCTGCATAGATCACTGTTGATGCAACGTGGGAACATGCATCGCCATTGAGATCTTACAGGACCATTACTTTTGAGTCTGACTGCCCGAGAATCCCCAGTTCTTTTCTGCCAATTCACCTAGTTTGGTTCTATGCAAAATAAAAGATTGCCCAAAATACTTACACAAAATTCGATAACAACCTTGAAAACACTGAATCATTTTCAGATGCAGCCTAGGTTTGATGATGATGTTTTTACTGAACTATCGGCAATTGTCTCCAAATTATCTTGAATTCCGTTAACAGTATGTTCAAAAGAACTCCGAAACAACAGTTTTGAAATTGTGCAAGTTTTCTATATGACTATTTTTACAGTCTCCAAATGTCCTCACTACCCTTTTAAGGTAGAGTCGTTAAAATCCGATGTTTAAGAATGTTTACATAAATAAAAGATAACATTTGGTTACATAAAGAAGTTTCAATAAGCGCTCGCGACGCTTTGACATGTAGTTCCGTGCCGCCTACAGAATATGCAAAATTAAAACTTCGTCCAGTGCTTAACAAATAAAAGTGAACTAATACATTACTAACTGTCATAATTTCACTTTCAAAACTTGTTTGTGTAGTGACAAAGCATTTCCATAACGATTTGGACATTAACTTTCCATAATTGAGGAATAGAATGTGTAGCAATCGTAACAAGTTATAATCTTCTTGAACAATCTTTCCGTCTTAAAGAAAATCCTATGAATTAAAAGCTTCGTGCTTATTCTGCAAACCTGATAAAGAAATATCTGTTATCATTATCCTCACCCATTGCTAGAACTATTTGATTGAGAGAATAACAGTAGGTACAGCAACATTCTCTTTTCTGTTAAAGGATGGAAACTCTAATACGATTGATTAAAAACTGCCATTTATCTGCAAAGCTAATAATCAGAATGTAACTAATTTATAGCTAATCTATCTAGCTAACAGCTGGTAATCAGAATCGGTTTGATGAGGTGTATTTAGGTCTTCATATCGTTAACACATAAGTGTAGCATGTGATGTGCTTGTGATATCAGTTTCGTTACCACCAGCTTACCAAGCTATAGTAACGAAACGAGATAATGATAATTCTTTGTTCCTGTCAATGGTTATACATACCTTTTACAGGATATAAGAATTATAAAAGAAAGAAAGAAAAACTGCTTATTTACGTGTTTATCATAATCTCTCCGTCCTTAGTCACTTAGCGGCTACTGGCTTTATAAATATTTTATTTTATCTGGACTTGTTTTTCTTAAAAAGTATCTTGTATTTCTTGTTAAGTTTATGAATTAATTACCATGGTTGGTATTCTGTAAGAAAGCTAGTTAATTGCTTTTCAGTCGTTAACGTTTACTAGAGGTGTGATATCTTTATCGTTCAAATCAAATTATAACTTGCCAACTATGACAGGTTACTGACTGCCAGTCTTTCACTCATTCCTTTAAAGAAATAAACTTGTATTTGTAACTTCAGTGACAAACGTATTAACAAACTTTCGACGCCAAATTATTTGTCTATGACTCAGAGCAATGTAAAAAGTTGCAAACAAAATTATACGTGTAGGTGTGATTTAGTTGTTCATCAATTCAGTTAATTTCGTGCCAGTCATGGAAATTCACGCCTCCACTTTGACAAGAGGTCTTCCGTTTTGACAATTAATATAAAATATATGATGGCGTTCATCTCACGAGGAGCTCGTGGCTAAGTAATAACAACCGCACGGGTCGATCCATCAGGTTAAGCTATGCTTGCCGGGGTTGGTCATCGGATGGGTGACCATCTTTACATACCGAGACCCCTCCGTGCCTCGGAAAACACGTTAAGCCGTTGGTCCCGGCTGTCATTCGTGGATCTTTGGCAGTCGTAACGGGTCGTCAGAAGCCCGAAATTCTGACAACCACTTACCAAGGGGTATCGTATTACCCAGTTACTGGGTTGTGGAGGTCAGATAGGCAGTCGTTCCATGTAAAATACTTGTATTCAGCTGCATGCGGTTAGACTGGAAGCCGACCCCAACATAGTTGGGAAAAGGCTAGACAGATTGATTGATTGAATAACGTAAAGTCTTGTGGAGCACAACTGTTCCGGCTTATTTTCTGCATTTTCATTCTATAATACAAGAAACAACCAAACAAACGATGAGGATGCCACTGCGCGCTCGGTAGCCTCTTAAACTGTCTACTAGGTCAAATGTGTGAACCTTTTAATTTGGATGATCGTGGTACACACCGTTATAATGTTGTGTGTCGAATTGATCAAATTAAATAAAATCGTTTTAAAAGGAAGGGTTCTAAGAAAGAGACTATTTATCAATTAAATATTTGGCACACTGGCGATCAATCAGCTGATTCATAAAACCGCAAAACGCTCGGAAAAATAATAAAATAATTGAACTAAGGGGCATTTAATCACTATTTCAGTCAATACATAACACCTGAGCCTGTTCCCTCCCACTGCTGTGACACTGGCCTCCTCTCTATGAGAGGGCCATAATCTACCACGCGGGCTCAGTGCGGGATGGTCTCCTAATTTTCGGTTCTAGGAGATGCCTCCGATACTCATGATATTTTACTTCACCTTTCTGAGAGCAGTGGTGATGAAATAAATTACCTACTTATATAAAGAAAATTGCCTGCCTGTGTTCAAACCGATGCCACGTAAGTCGGGGCTATTACGACTGGGCCTCCACTGCTCCTCACATAATTATGCAACAACCTAAACCAAATATAAAGTTCAAATACCAACGTGCGACTATGCGACAAAAAGTCGCACCTCCTGAATGCACAATAGTTATGTGCTCACATGTACATACCAAGCATAATGAGTAGCTGTGAGCTCATTAATAATGTATGTGTAACAACATTACACCTTTTTACCGCGCGGTTGGGTAATCGCTGTTGTGTACATGACAGATGGTTTAGTTCCGTATTGAGGACTATCCTTCCGCAGGTGTGGTTACAAATAATTGATTTTGTCGATTAGAAATGGATGTATGGAGGACCTTCACACATTACCCTCACCATTGGCCCTCCTGCCCACCAATTCTGAATATGATCTGTTTGCTGATGAATGGAGTAGAATTATGCGTGTATGTCTGAAGTTTTGTGAGAGAAAATATGCTGGGGTGTCCTCAACGACCATATAGGGTGTCCTTTATTATATGATAGTATTTGATATATTTTTATTTACTTTACCTGTTTCAATCTATAAGTTAATTAATGTAATTGGTGTTACCGCTTTAATTAACAATAAATAAATAAATAAATTATCTTTAACCGAAATTCCAAAACTCAAACTCAAAGCATTTATTTCAAATAAACCAATTACAGGCGCCTTTGAATTGTTAAGGGGGTCGGTCAGTCAGAAAGATGAAGCTAGTTGCCCATTCTAAACCGTAGTAGGTCCCTATGGAGAAGAACGGGCAAGAAACTCCACGGACACTCTTTTAAATCAAAATATTTTTACAAAATGTTTGTTGCTCCAAAAATATTTCTGAATGTACCTATGTTATAATATTTCTTGATTCTGTAAGCTCACTCACTAAAACTAATTCCGTAGAATTACGTTTAGTATAAATGCATTAATCATAGCTTGTTATCATATTACAAACAATTGAAAACACGCAACTTATTTAAGCAAGATGTTAAAGATTAGAACCGCAAAAAAGTTAATTTAATTTACAGCAGAGTGTGCTGTCACCGGTCTTATTGAAAGCGGATAGCGTTTTGGAAAAAACAAATCAAACAACTTAGGCGATCAAGTGAATCCCACGCGAGATGCAAGACAGGACAATTATTTATTTATTTATTTATTTAATGCTTCAAGCACAAATGTACAGAGGCGGACTTAATGCCATAGGCATTTTCTATCGGTCAACCTTTGGGTGATGCAGAGACAAACAGTGGCAGGTGCAACTAAGAATGAATGAACGAATGAATGATATATTTTTAAACAACAACACAGTACATGGCATATGGAAACAGTAGGTTAGAAAAATTAAGGAATAAAATATAAAGATACACATATACCTATTACAAACTATAAATATAATAATATATACCTAATTATATATAAATATAAGCACAAATAAATAGACACGAATATACTAAAACAACTAAGACAAACGATGGGAAAACATTACCGTTGTGATGGTACTGCCAGCGTATGTGCTCACGAACTTTAACTTTAAAGGATAATCGGTTGGTTACCATCCTGATTTCCTGGGGGAGCGCATTCCACAGAGAGATGGACTGAATGAAGAAAGAAGAGTGAATGAAGTCTGTACGGTGAGTGGGACATAGAAGAAGACGACTTAAGTACCATCTTCACAACAGTCGTTTGACGGGTTCCGCGACCCACCCACGATTAATTCCAGTCTGCTTCTACTAGTTCAGGCAGTAGTAGTACGCTTCTATTAGATATATTGTGACAGAATTTAGGTAAATACCATCAATGCATTTTCTAGTTAATAGTCAGAATACTCCGCTCCCGCTTCCACGCCCGCTTAAGAATACTCCGCTCCCGCTTCCACGCCCGCTTAAGAATACTCCGCTCCCGCTTCCACGCCCGCTTAAGAGGGCTGTCTCATTTTGTCACCTCTCTCGCTTACAAGGGACCAAATTATTATGAATGTTAAATGAAAAGATACTTTTTTGAAAAATGTTATTAATTAAAGGACGAGTAAATAATTTGGGTCTCCCTTGTTTGACCAAAAGGAATTTGACAAATTTTCACTTCCCAAAAAATTTTTCGCATAATTTCATTTGCCAAATTATTACTTAGCAAAAAATCTATTCACAAAAAGTTGTAACGCAAACCTAATGTTTGGCAAATGAACGTTTAAACTATAACTTGTTTACCAACTAGTACTTCTAACATTTTTTATTTAGTCAAATATTTCATTTGGAATAACAGTTTTTATGCAAAATCAAATAAGCCAAATACTTATTTAGTATCGTCAGTTTTCAATTCGCTCTTTCCTATTCAGTCAAACTTCAATGACAAAAATGTGAACTACTAAGTGGGTAGGAGGTAAATCATAAATGGCGCTCAATGTGTGCTCTTCTTTTTCTATATAGGTAATGTAGTCGTTCCTGGCACAGTAGGTAGTAGGTCACAGTTTTAACCTAACCTAACCTAACCATTTTTTTTAAATAAGTAATTAACCTAATCTAAATAATTCATTTCCGGGTAACCTACTAAAAACAATCTCTTTTTTCTATTAATGCAAGTCGTTTCTGGCACTCGCCGGCCGCTGCCGCGGCACCGCTCGCTTCGCTCGCTCGGCTCGTGCGTAGGAGGTCACAGTTTTAACCTAACCTAACCTACCCATTTTTTTTAAAGAAGAAATTAACCTAATCTAAATTGTCGAGTTCCGGATAACCTACTAAAAACAATATATTTTTTTTCTATTAATGCAAGTCGTGTCTGGCACTCGCCGGCCGCTACCGAGGCACCGCTCGCTTCGCTCGCTCGGCTCGTGCGTAGGAGGTCACAGTTTTAACCTAACCTAACCTACCCATTTTTTGTAAAGAAGAAATTAACCTAATCTAAATTGTTGAGTTCCGGATAACCTACTAAAAACAATATATTTTTTTCTATTAATGCAAGTCGTGTCTGGCACTCGCCGGCCGCTACCGCGGCACCGCTCGCTTCGCTCGCTCGGCTCGTGCGTAGGAGGTCACAGTTTTAACCTAACCTAACCTACCATTTTTTTTTTTAATAATTAACCTACTCTAACTACTTCCATAAATAAACTAATATCAAGTAACCATAAATTTGACTTGTTTCAGACAAATTCAAGCACAAAAACTTACAAAGAAGTACGCAAAAGACATCAAATTTAACCAGCAAGTCAAATGTCTAAAAATCTTATTTTTGCCTTAATATTTTTTGTCTTAACAAATCATTTCACCAAACGTTTATTGTCTGAAGATTGTTTGCTGTAATAAATCATTTGATTAAAGACCAAATTCCATAATGACATTATACTTAGTAATATTTTGCCAAGTAAAAATTTGACCAAATGAAAATATGCGTACCAAAATCATACGAAATATTGCAGTGGTATAAAAAAAGGTTGCTAAAATTTCTTTGGGTAATGAAATTTTGTCAAAATCTTTTTGGCAAAACGGCAGGCACCCAAATAATTTTAATTGAATTAACTATTAAAAACACATTTTTATTTTGGCATTTATTTAACTCATCTCAAAAACAGATAATACTTTTTGAACTAAGTTTATTAGATATCACAATAAAAATGTGTTTTAATAATTAGATAACTATTAAATTAACATTATTTACTAGTTCTTTAATTGATAACATTTTTAAAAAATGCCAATCTTTTCATTTAGCAATCTTAACAATTTGGTCCCGTGTGAGCGAGAGAGGTGACAAATTGCGGCAGCCCTCTTAACGCTTACTATGTGACGTAGCTCACTGACAGACCGTGAACAAATAGCGTGTCACATAATTCGTTCCTCATACTCATCGCGATATAATTCTCATAATAGTATTATAAAAACACTGAAATTATTATCTAAGCCGACATTTACTATACGCCGTTAATTTATAAAGTGTTTTATTAATTATTTTTACTCAGAAAACACAAAAATTACAAACACATAATATAATGTGTGAAAATATGTTCGTAGGCCGTATAGGCGTATATTTGTTCCTATTAGCATAAGGCGTTAATTTTTACATTTTAAGCCCTTTGGCTTTTGGCCTCGTACAGGACTTTCTGTTTTTTTTATTTAATTTTTTTTTTGTTTTCAAACTTTTATTATTGTGTTTTTAGTTGGTGATCTCCCTGTGCGAGTCACAATAAATACTTTTTCTTTCTTTAAGTTTTACAATAATATAATTTCAATTAGTTTTTTTTTTTATTTTTTCACCAAATTACATTTTATATTTTTGCTTCTGTTTTTTATAACACTACGGATAATTCCTTGGCAGTTATTCATGTATTGGACAATACACATTACTCTAACCCTTATGAATAGCTTCTTGTTCTTACTCTTAGGAGACCAAATCTATATAAATAAAAAGAAAAGGCCGGACTGACTAACTCATCAACGCCCAGCCCAAACCCTTGAACCTAAAAAGTCGAAATTTAGCACAGAGGTTCCCTTTATAAAGAAGACAAGGAACAAGGAAAGATTTCCTGGTAGTACTTTCCCGTGGGATATTTTCTAACATCCACGCAGGCGAAGCGGCGTGCAAAAGCTAGTCTGTAATATTACTGTATCTTCTTCAGAATGTGGCGTTCCATTACGCCGGCACACGCGTCAGCCACGAGACCGTACACACGGACAACTTCGCATCATCAAGGGCAGGGAGTCCAAGAGAGGAGCCTGGCCGTGGCAGGTCAGTACAAATACAAAGCTCTATGTATAGATAAATCTTCTAAAAGTACCTAACTAATAAAGAAATACAACATACTGGTATTCAGCTGCATCCGATTAAATTGGAAGTCAACCCCAACTAGGCCAGGCGCACTCCGCATTTTAGGTATGAAGCTACAAGTACGCGGCGGGCTCGACATGTCGCGCTAAATCTGTGGGCTGCCGCGCCGGTCGGCTAGCACGTTAGTTCGATACTCGCTCATGCATGCACCGCGTCGTAAAATAAGACAATCATAACGAGTCAGAAGGTATAAGAGCTACGCGATAAAAAGAGAGGCAGCTTCTAGCAAGAGTCGCTATTTATTTAAATGATTTTGCGGAGTGAATCTTCTGTACTTGTACTGTTATGTGTTCTGTGCCCCAACCTCTATGGTGGCAAATACTGAGACCAATGGTTTCAGGCAACTGTCATAACTATATCGTAAAAGGTTAGGCACTACTAGTAGGTAATTAACAGTTTCAATTCGGCTCGCTACCTGTCTACGTCTGGGCGCTCCTTGCGTGGCTCCGCATCGCTGCCGATGCGGCGTAGATGTCGACTGCCTCGGACATCATGGCCTATCCTGCAGTAAGAGCGCAGGCCGGATAGCACGGCACGCCAGCATTAATGACATCATCCGTCGTGCTCTTGTCACCGCCGGGGTGCCAGCTGTTTTAGAACCCATTGGCTTGGCACGCGACGATGGGAAGAGACCAGACGGAATGACCATAATGCCTTGGAAGGTAGGTAGGCCTTTGGTGTGGGATGCAACGTGTATTGACACCCTTGCGCCATCCCATCTTCCTAGCACAGTGGGCTGTGCTGGGGCGGCTGCTGCGGGTGCGGAAAACCTCAAACGGCGCAAATACTCTAATCTTATTGGGACTTATATGTTTGAGCCGTTTGGGGTTGAAACACTAGGGCCATGGGGTCCGAGTGCCCTTTTAGTTTTTCGGGACATCGCCAAGCGGTTGGTCGACTCTACACGTGACCAAAGGGCTGGCCTATTTTTTGGCCAAAGAATTAGCATTGCCATATAACGTGGCAATGCTGCCAGCCTTTTGGGCACTTTCCCTGTCGACAGCGATGCGGACGAATTCTTTGATGCCCTATGATTATTTCCCCTTCTTTTTTATATACTTGTACATATTTTTTGTTTTTAAGATTGTTAGATTTTAAATTTTGTAAATATTCATGGATAATAAAAATTACGATTCGAATTCAATTCAGGTCATTGACTAATGTTATTGGAGTTAAAAATCAGGCGCCTCCTCTCCTCACAAAACCACCATCCTTATCCTTTTCAGAAACTAGATGCAGCTGAATACCAGTAATTAACACGTTTTTTTATTAGTTTCTTATGTATGTATGTTTGTATGTAACGGAATCTTTGAACTCGATTTTTACCCACGTGGTCATATTATTTCGAAATTTTGCACACATAACAGGGCCCGATGACAATACAATAATTTAAAAATTTTGTCCCATCATCCTGATCAGGATGATGGGGATCGTTAATCCTGATGGGATTAACGATTTATGTCTAAAAAATTGAAAAATAAAATATAGTTTAAAAAACTAAAAAACACGCTTTAATACCATAAAACTGAACTAAAAGTAAAAAATAAATGTTTCAATATAAGAATAAAGTGATTAACGAGAAAATTAATATCATTGTAAAAAAAAAGCGTGAGGTGCTTTCGAATTACAGAAATAGTGTAAGAATGTCGTACAAAGCACCCCACGCTTTTTTTACAATGACATTAATTTTCTCGTTAATCGCTTTATTCTTTTAGTGAAAAGTTTATTTTTTACTTTTAGTTCAGTTTTATGGTGTTAAAGCGTGTTTTTTAGTTTTTTAACTATATTTTTTACATGGAACAGCTACCTATCTGACCTCCACTACCCAGTTCAGTACTGGGAACCAATGCTACGAAAACAGCTAACTATTTAAAGGGTTTTCTTCCAGGTTTCACTCCAGCTGCTACATCCAAACTACGGCCTGATCGGTCACTGGTGCGGCGGCGTGCTGGTGCATCCGATGTGGCTGCTCACCACCGCGCACTGCATACATAAGTATATCTGTTTGACTTTAAATTTGATAAAAATAATTAATATCAGCTATTTGTCTATTAGATAGTGTATAGACATAGCATTTGAAAACTTATATGTATTAAGTGGGATATTCCTAATACAAACTGTAAATATTATAAATGCGAAAGTAAATTTGTTTGTTTGTTACCTTTTCATGCCTAAACCACTGAACTGATCATCCTGAAATTTTGCATATACGTTGTCAGGTGTACAGAAACGGACATAAGGTACCTTTCAATCCGAAAAAAAGTACTGTTCCCGAGGAAAACAACAATAATGTTCTTATGATAATAGATGGCGCCACGTGTTTTTCGAATCGTAATTGAATTATTATAGTACAGTAAGTTGAATCGAGGAGCTCGTGGCTAAGTAATAACAGCCGCACGGGTCGATCCCATCAGGTTAAGCTACGCTTGCCGGGGTTGGTCAGTGGATGGGTGACCATTCTTTACATACCGAGACTCCTCCGTGCCTCGGAAAGCACGTTAAGCCGTTGGTCCCGGCTGTCATTCGTGGATCTTTGACAGTCGTTACGGGTCGTCAGAAGCCCGAAAGTCTGACAACCAGTCTTACCAAGGGGTATCGTATTACCCAGTAACTGGGTTGTGGAGGTCAGATAGGCAGTCGCTCCATGTAAAATACTGGTATTCAGCTGCATCCGGTTAGACTGGAAGCCGACCCCAACATAGTTGGGAAAAGGCTAAGCAGATGATGAGTACAGTAAGTTGAATTGATTGTCAAATTCTAAATTAAAGCGAGTGAAGCCGTGGGCTAAAGCTAGTATACTATAACTATTAGTCGAGTCTTGGTTTGTAACATGCAATTTCCACACGCATATTCGCACACGCTAAGAGGAACTATGTGAGTATCTACATCCATTGGTTGGCTTCACTGATCAAAATATTAGCAACGTATGAGCAATTCGATTGGTATTTAGTCATGCTAAGTTGTCGACTATCGATTGACCTACGTAATAAAAAAAAACGGCCAAGAGCGAGTCGGACTCGCGCATTGAAGGTTTCGTACCATATGTCATTTTTGTTGGTGATTTCTAAAAAGTGTGCTATTTAGAGGCATCGTTTTATTTTTCCTGTAATCTATACATATAAACTTCTATCACATAGAATAATTTCAGATTTATCTTTATGCAAACTTCGGTGATAGGGGGAGGGAACAGCATTTTTTTTAAATTTTTTATTAAAAGTCGAAAACTATGCGGGCCAAAAAAAGAACAAAAAATGTTTGAGACTGTGCAAACAGCGCTCTATCTTATGATACCTTACTTCGAATTCTTAAGAACGCATTCAAATAAAAAAAAATCTTTCTTATTTGCAAAATAGTTGGGCAAACATCATCTAATAAAAACTTTTTTACAAAAAAATACAACCGACTTCCAAAAACAACACTACAAAGTGAACAATAACTTTAATTTCGGAAGTCGGTGTCTAGTTAAATGTATTTTCGTTTTTTGCCACCGACTTCCGAAATTAAAGTTATTTTTCACTTTGTAGTGTTGTTTTTGGAAGTCGGTTGTATTTTTTTTGTAAAAAAGTTTTTATTTTTCACTTTTTAGTTGTGTACCTACCCCATACAAATTCAAATACCACTACCTGCAAAACAAACTAGAACATCATCCATATAAAAGTGGGGAAGAAATACGTATTATTGAAGCTAACTCAAAAACTACCGAAGCAAATTTAATCAATTTTAATACGGGACCAACTGTGATGTATACCCTCTCGAACAAAACAAAAAAAAATCCAAATCGGTCCAGCCATCTTCGAGTAATCGGGGAACATACATAAAAAAAAAATAAAAAAGGTTCCGACGAATTGAGAACCTCCTCCTTTTTTTGAAGTCGGTTAAAAATATTCCCAACTTCAAGTAGATAGCATCAGAAGTTGGTGAGATATCCATCTGTGACAGATGGACAGACAGACAGACAGACTGAGTCGCACCATAAGGGTTCCTTTTTACCATTTCGGTACGGTACCCTAATAATATAAAACATCCACACTTTGAACGTAACAGCAAATAGAATGAAGTTTGAAATTGTTATATATGTGTGTTACTCCTTTGTGTATGTGTGCGTGGGCTGCGTCCCAGCCCATCTTCAATCTTACAATAAACAGTGTGCTTCTAGTTGTCAGTAGTTTCACTTGACCCTACGCACCTACATAACAGAAATCATAAGATCCATGACCATTATGTCAAACGAGAGCGGGACCATACGTTATCTTAAATTTTTCCAAAAGTATATAACAACCTTCAACAAAATGTTTCAGTGAACTCTTCAACCTACCGGTGCCAGCTCTCTGGACAGCGGTGCTGGGTGAATGGGACAGGGCTGAGCAGAAGGGTGCCTATGTGCCCATCGAGAAGATCGTGCTACATCACCGGTTCCATAATTACCAGCATGACATAGGTGAGAACAAGAAACATAAAGATGATAACTTAATGCTTTTTCCTTTTTCTAAGACGTCAGCTCTTTACGCATACGCAATAACTTGTAAAGTCATATAACCAAATTGTTCATCTTCAACATAAAGCCAATCTGAGAAACTACAATGTGGAAGACGTTATTTTTATTTAAACGATCGATGA
Organism: Cosmia pyralina; assembly: GCA_946251885.1. NCBI lineage: Eukaryota > Metazoa > Arthropoda > Insecta > Lepidoptera > Noctuidae > Cosmia > Cosmia pyralina. The sequence goes on from OX276351.1 coordinate 26,102,276, forward strand.
AGGGTTTTAATATTTTTTGCGTTGAGAGCAGTGGTGGTGGCCGACTCACGAGTTAGGTCGTGAGTTTGAACCCAGACAGGCGCTTTACTTTGTGTAAATTATTGCAAAGAGCAGTGGCTCTCAAAACGGTGAAGGAAAACATCGCGACATCTACCAACCCGCACTATAGATGCGCTGCGTGGTAATTTACTACAGCCCACTCCCTCTTGAAGAGCCCGCCTCCCAACAGTGGCTGATTTGATATAATAAATCTCGGGCTGTTGCTAATTTCAGATATCAAGAAGTAAATAAATATGAGGGGAAGTTTATAATTAAAGGGTATGCAAGGATCGAAGCTGGTGGCGTTTCATAGTGTCTGCCTACTCCCATAGGAACAAGGCGTGACTTTATAATCTATATATGTAAAAATGGATGTGGATATTGTATGTATGCTCCATAAAGACCCCAAAACGGCTGAACGGATTTGGTGGTAGACCATGACCTGGTATATAACTACTAGAACGAAAGCGGCTCTACACAAAAAAACAGTCCAACATACAGTCATGCGTACGCGCACCGTGACGTCAGCCGGCACTTCACACGTGTTTACAAACAATGCCGAAGCGACGAAGATTCTTGGAATCTTGTAACGTTCGAATGTTTTTATGGATGCCAGAAAACTGGACTCTATCGTAGTGTATGTTTCGTTTGAATGTATGATCGTGTAAAATTCACAAAAATAGGTATGTAAAGAGCAAACACAGTTAGTTTCAGATTTCTAGAATCTAGATTTCTAAATTTTCTACAAAGAAAAAACAAGCGATGACCTATATTTTTTATGGTTTAAAATGCATGCTGTGTTAACTCTTAACATGAAACATAAATAAACCCACTTACCCCAGTACAATATTCATTATTTACAAGCTTCCGAAGTTGAGACAAAAACTTGGTATTGTTTACTTTAGATTTTATGACAGCGAAAATAATATTTTTTTAATGTATTATCATAGACTAGTTCAGTGAGTGTTGTCGTATCTCAAAAGGTTCGGACACAGATAATCTATCACAGTATATGCATGGAATTGGATATTCCTACTTAATAGTGGTGGAACAAGGTTAAAAGTAAAAAAATATTGTCTTGGGAACTTTATTCCCACGGACAACCTACTGTTGGGGAACAAAGTTCCCGCGGTCACGCAAGTGGATAATAAAATGTATGTAAATAATTATTTAGTAACAGTATTCATCAGTCCTAAATGTCTTATTCCAGCCCTAATGAAGCTGACAAGACCAGCAGATGTCAGTACAGGCAGTCGCATCCGTACCATTTGCCTACCCCCATTCGAGCCACCACCTATCACCGCCTTCGAAACGGATAAGAGCTCATCATCATTCTACCTCCGCCCAGAATCAAACACGGAACCACCAAGGCGAAAGCCGAAACCACCAAAACCAAAACCTGATACCGCAGTGAAATATCTTGAAAAGCTGAACAATTTAACTAATAATATCTTCTCAGGACTTGTGAATAAGAAACATAAAAATATGAGATATAATATAAGAGTATCTAATGAATCAAACAGACAAACGGAAAAAAAGAATGGTGAAGAATTAAGAAAATCTGACAGTGAAAGAGGCCATAGTGATCTAATCTATGATAGTGCTACCCTAGATAGTGTAGTCAAACTTATAAGAAATAGCCTTCTAAAAGATGATTATAAAGTAAATATCAACAGAAGTGATAAGAAGCTCATGTTTGGTGAAGAAATAGATCCATTTATTGATGATAATAATAGATTAGACTTCAAAGATGAATGTTACACTACTGGATGGGGCAGAGAACAGACCAATGGAACGTTGACAGATGTGTTGTTGGAAGCTGAGGTGCCTGTTCTGCCGTTGAATGTCTGCAGAGATAGGTACGCACTGACTCTTCCGTTAAATGATGGGCATCTGTGTGCGGGGAGCACGGATGGCAGCACAGGAGCTTGTGTGGTGAGTACCTTAAACGTTTTTTTTGTTTTTATTGATTCCCGAGGGTCACACGGGTACACGTGAAAATGGCGTTCAAAGCGTTTCGTATTTATACAACAACTTTGTCTCTCTCATTCTTTTGAATTGACAACAGCTTTTCGGTAGCAATACCTATCATCAATACAAAACATTTTTGACTGTTCCATCATCGTTTGCTGATAAAATATCACACTGTCTAGGCCCTCAGATCAAGTTACTGAAAACCAAAGAATAACTTTTCTCAAGGAGACGGGTATTAATTTGTTAATTAGTAATTTACACTAAGTATGTATTTGGTTTGGAATTCTGCCCACCCAAGAGAGTAAAAGCTGGCGTGACCTTAAGAGTGAATTCTGGGTTTGTTAGTGTATCAGGAATTTTAATTGAGACAATTATATCTCGAGATTGTTATCTAATTGAAGAATTCTTTTGATTTTATCTCAAGTTTTTTAAAGAACTGACGTAGTTTGGTTTTGAATTATTAGAAAATGTTTTATATTCATAGTACTTTAATGTGTGTTTGAAATTTGACAAAAAAGATTCGACAAAATCTCAACATAATTTCTAATACCTTTTGTAAGAAAATCTTATAAGTCTAGTAGGTATAAATATATTGAGCATACTTATGCTCTTTGGTCTTATACTTATAAGACCTTATCAAAGAAACTACAGACGGATGAGGAACAAGGTGTAAAGTTCACTTATCCTCCATAGAAAAGTGACCAAATGGGTGCTGTGTTTGGTGGGCTACTGCCCGAAAGGTTGATGTCGACGTGTTGTTTATATGTATAATTTGCCAGTCGCGCGGTAAGCTCTGCTCGCGCGATTTTGCGTGACGTCAGTGTGATGCGTAGTTCCCATGTAGCGTTGTAAATGCCGCCACAAAATAATGAGGTTGGCTACAAAACGTGTGGCTGGTACAGCCAACCTCGTAATTGCGTTACTACTTTTGACAACATCTCCATGAATACCTGTTGAAACTTCACTAAGGTTTATCTCGCTATCTATGTCACATATATACAAATAGACCTTGTCGTTTAATAACGTGCAGGTGACATTTAATTACTGTGATATCAATTACCATGTGGCTAGACAATATATTCACTAGCTAAAGCTCTTTGTTGTACAATGTACATCTTATTTTGCAATAGCATCTGACTTACATTACATCTTCTATTGTTATCAGCCATCAAAATTGAACGTTTTGAATGACTAAATCGAATCTCGTGTCTGATCTGACCTCAAAGATTGAAGACATGATTGTTATAATTATCTCATATGCGATGCCTGGATTGTAAGTCTCGAATCTAAGACTGGGCTTAACTTTTTTCGTTAACTTCCTCCATGGGACAAAAATCGTAATCGAGATAAAATATTTTCTGATATATCCTGTACAGCAACTGTGTCGATCACATTTGTATAAAGTCTTAATCTCTTTAAGACTTCCATGATTATGTGTGTGAGAGTCCACGACGTATTACAAACTAAAATCATCAATTTTTAGAGAGAATGCTACAACAATAGTAATACTAGTGCAGTTAATTTTTAACGGAAAAGTGGGATAAAGATTTCCGTGCAGAAAGACTTAAGATTAATTTTAAAATTTAGGAATGGAACCGGCTTTATATATTAGTTACCTATTAACCGGTATACTCCATATGTCATACCAAACTGTCAGTTAATTATACTGATCATTAGACCAGATAAGACTGATGTTGACTTGTTACAATTTAATAGTGTTCTTATTAATTTTCGTGACATCGACTTCACGTTGGAAAGTTCAATCAAAATTCTTGACTTTCACTCATCAAAGAATATTATATCAGGCAATAATAGCTCGATTGTGATTGATTGCAAGGTCGTGAGTTCGATACTAGATGTGGGAATTCCAATGTCAACTGTATCTGTCAAGGTTGTGGAAGATGAATGACGGAAATTAAAGTTTCATAATTTGAAGTCTGTAGATAGCCTAAACTTAGCTGCATGCGGGAAGCAGTGGTCTATGTCCAGCAGTGGACGTCTTTCGGCTGAAATGATGATGATTATGATGATGATGATGATGAGATAGCCTAAACTCAAAATATATCTACTAATGGACCATGTTAAAGGGACGTAAATGGCATAAGCTTTAATATTACAGTCCTATTGATGAACGACGAGAAGGAACAGAGAATTGTTAGATGTTTCAAAAAAAGAGTCAATCTAATTTTCACCGATACGTAAACATCGGTGAATGTTATTCACACCTATTTCTTTTTATAAGTAACACCTTTTCAGCCATTTTTAATTAAAAATAGTTGAGTCACATTCACATCAATTTAGCATCTACTCTGCGATTTTCTCCTGCGTTGGTGTTTCAATTATTTAGCGAACATACATACCTACATTGGAATCTTTAGTGCCACATCCGTATATCCGTACGTTCTTCTGCTTCTGCAATTGTGCTGTTGTTTTCTGCCTTTCCTAACCTTTCTCCCTTTTCATTTATGGAATTTACTTGAATGTTAGGAGGTGTAGTAAGGAGTAACGTAATTAGCACGGATATGCAGACTGGCAATTCAAATTTTCTTATATAGATGATCCTAATGTTTTTATTGACCTATATACATTAGGGTCATTTCATCTCACTCGTTATTTAAATCAACTCAACTCAGATTTGGGCACTTTTCCTGTTGACAGCGATGCGGACGAATTTTTTGATGCCCTATGAGCCTTTCCCCTCCTTTTTTATATACCATGTACATATTATTATTTTAAATCTGTTAGTTTACTTTAAAACTCGAGGAGCTCGTGGCTAATTAATAACAGCTGCACGGGTCGATCCATCAGGTTAAGCCACGCTTGCCGGGGTTGGTCCGTGGATGGGTGACCATCTTTACATACCGAGACTCCTCCGTGCCTCGGAAAGCACGTTAAGCCGTTGGTCCCGGCTGTCATTCGTGGATCTTTGACAGTCGTTACGGGTCGTCAGAAGCCCGAAAGTCTGGCAATCAGTCTTACCAAGGGGTATCGTATTACCCAGTTAATGGGTTGTGGAGGTCAGATAGGCAGTCGCTCCATGTAAAATAATGGTATTCAGCTGCATCCGGTTAGACTGGAAGCCGACCCCAACATAGTTGGGAAAAGGCTAGGTAGATTGAGTTTACTTTAAAACTCAGATTGAATTTATCCTCTTAACCTTAATCTACAAGATAAATCTACCATCAGCTACTTCTATACTACTAATGTCTGATTCACTTTCTCTTCCAGGGTGACAGTGGTGGACCCCTCCAGTGCCGATCAGGTGGTCGCTGGGAACTGCGAGGCCTGACGTCATTTGGCTCTGGTTGTGCCAGACGAGGTGTGCCAGACGTGTATACTAATGTGGCTCATTACGTCTCCTGGATTTACGCGCATGTTTATGCTAGCTAGTATTTGTGTGGTGTAAATTGTGTGCTGATGTTAAAATTTAAGTACCAGACTGGTTAATGAGGACTTTAGATATACTCGTAGCTCGGTTGTGTAACGTCAGGAAGATAAAGGCTAAGGGAGTAGGTTTTTCAATTGCGTTGAAAGTGGGAACACAGACATTCTTCCATAAATCTACCCACAGGACGGATTTATGAAAATAAAGTTACACTAATGAGTATGTAACAGCTGACAGGTTAATAATAATATACCATTTATGTCTGTGTGTATATAATCTATTATATGTTACTGTCATTTAGTATTACATTGGTTTATCTTTTAGATTTCTCTGATTTAGAATTTCCTGACAAAGTTTTTATTTAATTTGTGTCACGGATTAATTAATACTCGTACTAATTAATTATAAAATTAACCTAATTTGTAATATTAATTTATTATGATTATCGATTACCAATTTGTAAATATACCTTCTAGTCTCTGTTTTAAATAGATTTATTACATAACATGTTTATTATTGTTATATTGAGGGTTATCTAAATTATGAAATATAAGTTAGTGTTTCGAATGTAGTTACCGATATAATGACAAATAATACTCATAAGATAAGTACGTACCTACGCCTACTTTGATTAATTATTAATTTGATTAATTTTATGAGTAATTTAGAAACAGTTATAATATTCCCCTGTTATGTTGTGAAACGGAGAACTGCAGAGAAGTATAGAAATCTATTGGTAAATTTTTGCACTTCTCCGCTTCGCTGTTTTAGCGGACGGGCATCCCAATAATTAAAAATCTAATAAATGTTGGCATTACCTAACTAAAAAGTGTGTAGGTATTTTTTAAATACAGTGTGTACAATAACCAATATTGTTTCCGAGTTCTACGAAGTATTTGTTACATAACTTTGATTTACATAAATAATTTATTTAGAATATCAAATACTTAGAATAATATTTAGTTAATGTTGTAGTTACGTATTTCATCATCCCTTTACCACTCAAAATAACTGTGATTTAATTAGTATAAAATAATGTTCTCAACAAAATTCAATACATTTTATTTAGTGTGTGTCGGGTTGGATGCACGCAATCTGCTTTGTGTGTGCAGTAAACTTGATATCAGGCGCTTCTTATTCATTAATATATAATATGTCATTCAGCATATTTTACATATTTTACGTCTGAACACAAAATGAATTCATTTGTGATCCGATCCAACGATGTTGGATTTCAGCATTCTACATCTTTTGCTCTGGGAATTCACGCTGGGAATGTTCGAAAAATGAAATGAAATATTAGTGATCGATGAATGAAATGAGCAAAATGAACATGTACTAGAAGATGTCAACAGCGTCAGCGTCTGATATCAGCTTAAGTATTTGGTTGCAGCTGAAATGCAGTCAATCTGCACAATATTAACTTGTACTTTTAATCTTAAGTATTTATTTTATGCAATTTTAATTATGAGCAGTATATTACCCAGGTAATATTATGTGTAATTACTGCAATACCATTTTCTGTACAATATTTAATTATAATTTTGAATATAATTTATTTTATTGTAAATATAGGTTTACATAAGTAAAATAATAAAGTCTTATTAAATTCTTGAAAAACATTTTATTTAATTACAAAAACATTTCACCATCAGTCTATTATATTAAATATTTACAATTTATTTACAAATAACTTAAAATTAATATCACAATTGCTAAAAGTGGTGGTCCCTTCAAACTGTTACAATAAATTGTCAGATGAAAAATGAGCTGTTATTTTTAAGAAAAATTAATACTGGGATCCTGAAGACTGGATTTCTGTTTCAAAATAAATTCATGCAACAGTCATTGTTACTTGAAACATATCAAGTGTCTCTTTCTAGGGTAACGATTAAAGTTCAAAACATAATTTATTATTAAGAAAATTAAAATGAAAATTACACAACTGTTTGACATCCTACATCAATTTGCCAAGGTATAAGCATTTCATACAACTATCAGTAAATGACAGTTCTGCTTTGAATATACGGACAATTTATGTTAGTAGTCAATTTGATTTCCCTGACTTTGCCTATTATAGTATCGACTTAGCCTTCAGAAAGATTGAATTGTGTCATTTGACAGTCAACACTTTATTAAATAACATCGTTACATAATCTTAATTAAATATTATTACCTAGGGACAGGCCAGATAGAAGGAAATAATGAGGAAATTCAATCAATTTATTATGATAATTACGTCAATAGAAGGCAAAAGTTGTCGCAGTGGGCAATTCTGTATAATTAATGATAACCTCACACCTTTCTAACTCCTACTAATTAATATTGAGCAGTACTCGTAAAATAATTATCTACTTATTTACCTTAACAGCTAAACCGCCAGCGGAGTTTATAGTTCCTACAATATTAACGGAAAATCATAAAATTAGGGTCACATTACCCGGATGCTATCGATACCATACATAACATAGCCGCCAATGCCGATAGCACCCGAGTAATCCATCAAACGCGTGGTCTGTACTACCCGTGGCATTTTTTTTATCATGTTTTCTTCCAAATAATTGTTTATTTGTTACAAATATCTTGGTCTATAAAATTTAGGAATAATTCTGATATCGTCGATAAAAAGAGTTCATAAATTATTATCTTGAGCATCCTTATTACTTATTTTATCCTAATGTTCACTTTCTCACTTCACAATAAAGAGGCAAGACACTTCTAATAGACTCAAACTTCACTTCGTCTACATCGAATTGAGCAAAAACTTCTACTGCTTTATCTCATCATTCATTATCAGAACTGAGCAGCAAATCTACAAACTCGCTATCGTCCTCCTCATTGATAGCCAGGAGAGAGACCGCTTCTTTAGCTAAATCTTCATCATCTTTAAAATTAAAAGCTACATTTTCTGCCATATTCAAGATCACACTACTTCTCCTCCTTTCCGAACTCTTCCTCCTAATAATAGGAATGGGGATGTCCTTTGGCGGAATAATCTTGTACTTCGGTTTCCAGATCCTGTGGAGACCTTGGGCTGCAAGGACTAAGCCTATGATGAAGAGTAGGACCTCGAGAGTGGTGACCAAGGGAGGAGCGATGATCAGGCGGAGACGGAGCAGGGTTACAACTTCTGGAGGTGGTGCTTTGCAATACTGGAAGAGAAGGTGTTGTTTATTATTTTGTGGTCCTAGTTTACGGTTTGTTCTATACCGTTTTTAATGTGACAAGTTCGGCTGTTCCTTACAAGCGTAAGCGTATATGTACATTACCAAATTGTGTTTTTTTTTGTTCATTTACATTTTTACCACACTTTGCAAACAGCTTGATAAGAGCAATATGTTGCTATCAACAACATATTGCTATTATAATTTTGTGTTGTTGTTGTTTTGATATGTTGTATGTTGTTATGGAATGCAAATAAATTACTGAGTATTGTATTGAGTATCACTATCATCATTCTCGATGGCTTTATGATCTTCTAGTGACATTTTACTAGACCCATGGATCGACTGAGAATGATTTGTTCTGGTCATAAATAGTCGTAAACTGCAAATTGATCTGCAAATAACTTACCATGGAAAACCACATGAGCGGCAACACTTTATCTTTCAGCGGTTTTGTGATGGGGTTTCCTGTAGACATCCTAACTGCAAGGTTGATCTGGATCTTTATTGAAAAACCTAAAGGTGCTCCGATTACCTGTAATTAATTTATATTTTCATTATATTCAAAAGTAAAATATTTTGAAGACTGACGAAATGTTGACGAAATACACAAGATCCCAAATCGAAAGCATTGGGACATATAATCAACTAGGTTTTGTCCGCGGCTACGACAGCGTGAAGGTCGAAAAAAACCCTATAAAAACCTTCTTCATGAAGAACATATATAAATTTTCCATCTATCATGATTGGTTCAAAACAGTGTTGGAGTTTATCGATCTCATATATACCAACATTCATTTAAGCATATATTATAGATTGATCCAAGCGAGTTGTCAAAGGTTCGTTATCTGGAACAGATAGTCTGTAAACAAGGCCAAATTGTGTGAGTACTTACAGGCTCCAATTCAAAATGCGACGTGTGCCTTTTAAGATCAGGATGCATACCCTCGAAATATGACTGTTGAATGGGATCCGAGTCCATCATGTGTGGCTTCGATAGGTATATCGGGAAACCTGGATATAATACCGATAATTTAGCTTTAGAGATGGAAAAAGTCACCAATAAAATTTCAGAAGGTTAAGTTTTGCAAACCCTTTCAGTGAAATTAATTTCAACAAATATAAGTAATAACAGTAATAATAACGTGGCAATTCTGCCAGCCTTTTGGGCACTTTTCCCATTGACAGCGATGTGGACGAATTTTTTGATGCCCTGTGAGCTCTTCCCCTTTTTATTATTAACTTGTCTATTAGCTTTGCTTTTTTATTGTTTAGCTTTTTTTGTTTTTGCTTGTTTATTAGCTTGTATATTGTAATTAGCAATAACAGTAGATGATTTTCTAATACTGACCATAGTAACAGTTGGCGACGTCGACAAATCCTTCAGGAGGACATTCGTTGCTGCAGTTGCAGGCAAAAGGGGAGTTGCTGCTAAAGGCTGTGCTGTCCATTGAATACCTGAAATGGAATCAGAAGATAAACATGAGAGAGATATTATACAGACAGATGCAATTTGCTAATATCTTTTGTGGCTTTCTTATCCCAAGAGGTGACCTTATAGAGGTATGAGGAAAAGGGTGTAAAGTTCACTCATCCTCCACAGAAAATCCATCTGGTTGGGGGATTTTCCCGAACCTCAAACCACGACAGACGGCTGTCGTGTCTGGTAGGCAACTGCCCAACGGTTCATGTCGGTATGTTATATATATATATATGTATTACTAGCTGACTCGACAGACGTTGCTCTGTCCAAATTTCATGTTTTAGAAAATGAATTTTCTTCAATTTTTTTTTGTGAATTTTTCCTGTTTTAATAGTTATTCTGCTATTCGGGGCGGAGGCAAATCCAACAAATCAAACATCGTAAAAATCGGTCCAGCCGTTCTTGAGTTATAAATGGCGTAAATAACCCGACTTTGTTTTATGCATACATAATATGCCAGTAAAATTAAAAAAAAGTAAATTCAGCTTGCGCGATGCAGGATTTTTGTGACGTCAGGTCTTTGATGCGTAGTTCGCATGTGGCCTTGTAGATGCCGCCACATCTTATTATCACGTACTTATGACAGTTCCTAACTCACAGTTTCTACTGAAAAAAAGCACCTTAACAGCACTTTGAATGGCCAAATCTACCTAATGTATTTTTGCAAAAAGTAAATAATTATGAAAGCAAATAATAGGACTGACACATATCTTTCATCGTCAATCGAGCAAAAATACCAAAAAGTCATCATGTTTGAAAGATCAGTAAAAAGAAACAAAGGTTTACTTACAAATAAGAATCGAGTCCCTGGTCGCTTATCTTCTCACCGACATAGCTGAAGGGGTAGTTCCTACAAGCTTGCTTCCTGAAGATTGTGATGTTGCGACCTTTTTCGTAGTTGGATGGCAACATGAGACCCTCGTACGATCCTTTAATTCTATTGCATGGTGTGCTGGAAGAGAAGAAGATAATTTGCATGAGAAATCTTAATATTTTGGGCTATTATCAATAGCAGGCTTATTCTGCACCTTTTCCTTTTCTTGTTTAAAGTGTTAAAAGTTAGAACTGATTTGTTCTAGCAGTGTTTCTATGTCCAAAACCTGCCGTGCGTAAGACCTCATTCTAAACTTCCAATCTGAATCCGCTGTGAGTTTCTTGATTGGCATTGTAAAAACTGGGTTGATAATTCGAATTTACACTAGCGCTACCTTTGCAAGCGTGTCAGCGAGTTGAACTAAATTGACCATAAGATTTTGACAGATAAAGTATGAGATGACGTAAGAAGTGGCATTCAGTAAAGTAAATCTCCCGCCACTTCGACGCTCACTTCGCACATGAACCCGATTAAAAGTGTCAATTAAAAAACATCTATTTTACGAGTGAGAGTGAATAGCGATGTGATATGCGAGTTGTTGTTTGAATTTTGCAGAATCGACGTAGTGGATCATTAGATTCTAGGTAACTTTTGAGAGTAATTTCAACGTTTACGTTGATCTTTTGCTAACCGTCCGTCATGAAAAAGTAAATCGACATAACCGCTTGACTCACGGATTGATAATTTCGATTTCATATAGAACAGTATCTTGTTATCTGTCTTTTGGGAGAGGAAATTCCTGCTTACCTGGACTCCAAATCTGTGAAGCCTTGCTCCAGAAGACCAGTTGAATTATCCCATGCATTCAAGGAGTATCTTCTACTGCGATCCTTGAGTTCCACCTCAGACCATTCCAGTTTTTGTGCATAGAACTGTGGAAAAAAGATCGCACATTTGACTGAATGTACAAAATTATCCATACTCTATGTAATTTATTAGACGACAAGAATATTCGCCATATTCTTGCTACGACAACAAAATTATCCCATTTGCCACCTTTTTTGCAGTGTTTCGAATTTTCTGCTAATGCGGAACATTATCTAAAAATAACGACAGTGGTAATGACTTCGACACAAAAAAGTGTGGTCATGGATAACTTGTAGACACTAATGATTATCTTAGCAGTCTTACACACACGCACAATGAAGCGTTAAGTAGTTGGGATGAATTTTTTATCCCAAAAACAAACTTAACATTGTATTTGAAAAACAGGTTCTCGATGTATCGGAATACACCGATAAACGTCACGGTCAATTCTCCAACTACCAAAAGTAAGTTTGTTATTGCAAAAAAAAATTAAGTCAATCAAATCAATCTGCCTAGCCTTTTCCCAACTATGTTGGGGTCGCCTTCCAGTCTAACCGGATGCAGCTGAATACCATTATTTTACATGGAGCGACTGCCTATCTGACCTCCACAACCCATTAACTGGGTAATACCCCTTGGTAAGACTGATTGTCAGACTTTCGGGCTTCTGACTACCCGTAACGACTGTCAAAGATCCACGAATGACAGCCAGGACCAACAGCTTAACGTGCTTTCCGAGGCACGGAGGAGTCTCGGTATGTAAAGATGGTCACCCATCCACGGACCAACCCCGGCAAGCGTAGCTTAACCTGATGGATCGACCCGTGCGGCTGTTATTACTTAGCCACGAGCTCCTCCGCAAAAAAAAAATAAGTACCTACGAGTATTTAAGTGATATAACTTCAAATGAACAATTATCGGACTTTTTCCTTTACTTGTGCTGTGAGACTTTGCTTTTGGCCAAATTCTAGATTCTAGGTCAGAGGGAAGTACTCTACTTTAGGTTTTGATTTATTTGCTAGTATCAAAATATGTCACATAAATGGTCGTATTTTTTATTGATCGGTCGTATTTTAGAGCTCCAAGGAACCATAGACTTACGTATTTAATATAATTTCAACTTGAATCTTCACGCGCTCCTGAGAAAAAGAGTCTTGGCAGATTGACAGAACAACAACGAACAACGAAGTTATTCTATAGGGGTTCCGTTTTTTTTTATTTTGAGGTACGGAACCCTAAAAATATAATATGGGTAAGGTCATTGTAGCCACAAACTACATTTCGAACTCTAAACACTGTAAATTGTTACTATATCTTGTGAGAAGTAGATTATCCATTTTTGAAAAGTTGGTAGTAATAGGCTTTAGTGTGTTGTACACAAATATTGTCTTCTTCTTAGCGTGTCGATGGCAAAATAATTCGAAAAAAATATTTGCAGTTTTTAGGGTTCTGCACCTCAAAATGAAAAAAACGGAACCCTTATAGGATCACTTCGTTGTCCGTCTGTCTGTCAGTCTGTCAAGACTTTTTTCTCAGGGACGCGTGGAGGTATCAAGTAGAAATGAATATGAAATAAGAAGGTTTATATAATATAATGGTCCCTTGGAACTCTAAAAAAATCAAGCTTCTAAGTCAATCAATCTGACTAGCTTTTCCCAACTAGGTATGTTGGGGTCGGCTTCCAGTGTAACTGGATGCAGCTGAATACCAGTATTTTATATGGAGCGACTGCCTATCTCCCAGTTACTGGGTAATACGATACCTCTTAGACTGGTAGTCAGACTTTTGGGCTTCTGACGACCCGTAACGACTGTCAAAGATCCACGAATGACAGCCGGGACCAACGGCTTAACGTGCTTTTCGAGGCACGGAGTCTCCATATGTAAAGATGGTCACCCATCCACGGACCAACCCCGGCAAAATCAAGCTTCTAAGTCAACGCAATAAAAAATACGGTCATACAAGCGACATATTTTGATACTCGCAAGTAAATTAAAATCTATAGGGTACTCCTGTTGATCTGGAATCATGAAATTTTGGCAAGAAGCAAAGTCTCACAGCACAAGTACAGGAAAAGTCCGAAAATTGTTCATTTGTAATTTTATCGCATAAAAAAGTTTTTTTTGGGATTACTACAAACTAAAATTTGCAGTAGGAGAATTGACCGTGACTTATGTCAACGTATGGAAGCGGAGCTCGTGGCTAAGTAATAATATCCGTGGTCCGTGGATGAGTGACCATATTTAAATACCGAGACTCCTCCGTGCCTCGGAAAGCATGTTACGCTGTTGGTCCCGGCTGTCATTCGTCGTGGATTTTTGACTGTCGTTACGGGCCGTCAAAAGCCTGAAAATCTGACAACCCAGTCTTACCAAGGGGTATCGTATTACCTAGTTACTGAGTTGTGTGTTTGGCGCAAAATTCAGCAACGCGAATACCGTTCGCTGATGCAGCCATTAGATCCTCACGTTGCGTATAATCCTCAAATACTCGTATTGTTAGACTAGGGGAAGACCAAAGAAACGATGGATGGATTGTGTGAAAGCTGATATGGCTGAAAGGTGATGACAATCGAGATGACGACTAATAGAGAAGTAAATCTGAATAGCCTTTTCCCAACTATGTTGGGGTTGGCTTTCAGTCTAACCGGATGCAGCTGAATACCAATATTTATTATAGAAGTATGGAAGAAAAAGACATGTTGCGCCGACCCCAAATAAATTATATTAGAGGCAAGAGAATGATGATAATGACTTTCAAACCATTTATCCAATTGAGACCATAAACGAAATACCAACCCGATCCAGCAGCCCAATCTTCTTGAAATCAATCCATCCCGGTAGTATGGTGTTCGCTATCGACACTATGGGGTCGTTATAACCCCAGAACATTTCTTGAATTGTCAAGTCCCTGAAGAGTCTGGAACCGAGCGCAGACATGGAGTAGTAGGCTCCTGCGTTCGCGACGTAGCCCAACTTGTCGGCAGCTAAAGTACTCATAGCCTGGAATAGAATTGGAGATATTTAGACACTTAATTTTCTATATATTATATCAAGAGGGAGCTCACTTGTAAAGGACAATATTTAGACTTGGTTAAAGCAGCATCTGCGCTCGCTACCGTCTGTTTGTTATCAAATATCCATATGCTCTATATGCCATGAGTTGGGATACAAAAACATTCAATAAGGATTAAAAGTATAGAGCAAATAAGCAGTTCTAGAGGCTAAAAAAATCAAATCAATGTAAAAAAAAGTCCTCCAACCTGTCTCAGAACAAAACTTATTTTGATGAATATAAAATCTTATTTCTTTGTACACGTAGCACGATAGTACACTTTGACTTTGACCTGGCCTAGCGTACTACGGCGTTCCAATCAGTGTTGTCAACTTAGTGGAATTTCCACTAAACCTGGGGGTTTGGGCGGTTTTGGCGGAGAAATTTTGCATTTAGTGGCTGGTGATTGTCTAGTGGTTAATTCAAATTGTAGAAAACAATATAAAAACTATATTACCTACGGTAGATAGCTATATCCCGGTAGATAAAGATATAACTATGTATATCTCGGCTACAACCGACTGCGAAATATTCAAATAATCGAAAGCTACGTGGGAAACCATTTAACCTTGAAAATAAATTAACAAATTTTTATTTGCATTAAAAGTACCACAGTAGGTATCAAAGGGCTTTATTTCGTGTTACATAACGTTAAAATTTCCATTCATATCCCATTAGCCGAGACATTGACAGTGGAATCGGTCAAGGCTTCAAATCAGGTTTTGCGAAATGTGTTATGGTAACCAGAATTAAGGTTTTAATTTGAAAAATAGTGTGGTGATTTGGCAACGCTTATGTAATAGCACAGAATAATAATAGTACTTACGGTAATAGTGTAGTGTTGCCATACACAGAACAGATAAAACACCTCTTCTAACTAATCCGTGTTGGCATGCTATTTTTTTTAAGATTATAATTTCAGGTAATTACGTTGCCTATTTTGACCTGGAACAACTTTAAGTTGTCCACAATCCTGTTTAACAAATTAGAACTGCTAAAGTGCTAATAACTTAGCTTGTTCAACATTATGGTAATTTTTTTGGTAGTTTTTTTTTTAATTAAGTTTTATTAACCCCAGACATCCTTAAAACAGGGTTTTTTTTGGAAGGAAATTCTATAACGCGGCTTGCGGTAGGAATAAACTGGTAGAAATCGTCACGTAACGAAAAAGCGTTATGCCCGAAAAAGTCAGTTTGAAGTGTCAAAAGTTTTTGAATTTTAATACAGAGTCATCTATTGTAAGGTTTTAGCTAATAATAGAAAGAGACAGAGAGAGAGATGATGGCTGGCAAATCTAAGACTGCGAAAATTTTCAAAATTTTCATCATGGGTGTCGTTTCCATGGTTTTCGAGGATGTTAAAACCGTGACGGTAAAATGTAAATCCAATATGGCGGCTGCGAAAATTTTAAAAATTTTCATCATGGGTATACATAACAAAAACAGCATACATTTACAAAAGGAGTGCCGCCAAATAATTCAACATTCTAAAAATATTACGTTATCTATTGTTATAAAAATATTGGACATATAGACTAAACTACGAGGGCGGGTCAATAAGTCCGTGACTTTTTAAATGAAACACAAATTTTTAGATAAAAAGTTATTTTATTTTTCAACGTAGTCTCCTTTGAGCTCTATACACTTAGCCCAACGTTTCTCCAATTTTTTTATCCCTTCCGAAAAATATGATTTGTCGAGGTCTTTAAAATAGGCATTTGTTTGTGAGATGACTTCGTCGTTGGAGGCAAATCTCTTTCCACCGAGCCATTTCTTTAAGTTTGGGAACAAGAAGTAGTCACACGGGGCTAGATCGGGAGAATAGGCCGGATGAGGGAGCAATTCGTAGCCCAATTCATGGATTTTTGCCATAGAAACTGCACATGTGTGCACCCGTGCATTGTCCTGATGGAAAAGGACTTTTTTCTTGGCCAAGTGCGGTCGCTTTTCTTTCAATGCCTCATCGAATCGACCCAATAAGTTGCTGTAATATTCGCCATTGATTGTTTTTCCTTTTTGAAGGTAGTCAATGTGGATAATACCGCGTGCATCCCAAAAAACAGTCGCCATGACTTTGTTGGCTGGCAAACCCACCTTTGCCTTCTTTGGCGCCGATTCACCCCGAGAAACCCACTGTTTTGACTGCTGTTTGGTCTCCGGTGTGTTGTGGTGGATCCACGTTTCGTCCACGGTTACGAAACGGCGCAAAAACTCGTTCATATTGCGATTGAACAACGCCAAACATTCCTGCGAAATTGTCACACGTTTGCGTTTGTGGTCGATTGTGAGCAAACGCGGCACCCATCTTGCGGAAAGCTTTCTCATACCCAAATGATCGTTTAAAATTGAAACCACTGAGCCATGCGAGATGCCTATGGCTTCCACAATCTCTCTCACTTTTAATCGCCGATCGGCTAAAACCATATCGTGGATTTTTTCAACTGTTTCGGATGTGGAGACCTCAACTGGGCGTCCAGAACGTTCGGCATTTTCCGTGCTGGTACGGCCACATCGGAATTCAGTAAACCACTTTTTTACCATGGAAATGGATGGTGCAGAGTCCCCATAATATTTATCAAGCTTAGCCTTGGTTTGCGTAATGGATTTTTTCCGCAAAAAATAATGCTTAATGAGCACACGAAATTCACTTTTTTCCATTTTCTTCTCAGTCAACGCGGTAGTCTGATATTAACGGCTGTCAAAAACAAACTAAATGTCACAGCTTGTTCAATTTTTGACAGGAGTCATCTGACAGATGACTGTTGACGGGAGCAGTGTTGCCATTTCAATTAAGAGACGGAAAAATCAAAAAGTCACGGACTTATTGACCCGCCCTCGTATAACAAATTATAATTGATAAGGAACGAGACTATTAGACCGCGGAAGTAATAATTAATATAAAACAATAATATGGATTTATGTTTACGTCAACATGATCGACTAAGTATAAAAACTCGCACTAAAGCCACTGGTAGCTCCAACACTTATTTTAAAGTAACTATACGAAGTGAAGTGTTCCTAAGACTAAACGTTATCCTAAATGGTCGTTTTATATAAGCAAGACTTTTATTTTGACTTGACTTCAAAATAAAGTTAGACTGGAAACTGTAGACGGACAGTTTACTGCTAAAATCAGTTTCCCTATGTACACAGAGTTTCCTTTCACCGCAATGATCGTCTGCAATCGATGTCTTATACTTGAATACACTTGCAGCAAACCTCTATAAATTTTGCTAAACACTAAGCTTGCTTTCAAATCAAAGTGGCCATGTTGCCGGCATCTACTATGATGTACCCTTGTACGGAATCTTCTTATAGATACGTTATACTTACAATAAGCGCTATATTCGGTATCTTGACAGTAACATTCTGGAGATCAGCTATCGACTCATCTGGCAAGAACTTGAGGTGCACCTTTGGGTTCATGGTCATTACCCCTCTCTCCTTGTCTATCCTTATGTTCTCATTCGTTCGCATTTCTCTGGAAACAAAACATGCTAATGTTAACAACAGCGTAGGATACATCTACGTATAATATGAAAATAAGAATCCCTGATCCCATTAGCCATGAAACTATTTATTTTCGCAAATACTTTTTTGTATTAAATACTCGTATTCAAGTTTTTAAGGCAAGTTTATTATCCGGAGATGTATCTGGTCCATTTCTGGCAGGAGCAACTGCTATCTTTCAATATTGACATGGTTACAATCCCCGTTTGACATTCCTTGGTTTGATTTAATTTATATAGTATTGTTCTTTATGCTTTTGTTGCTTCCAATCTGTTTTTACTATTCAAAGTGATGGTTATCTGCAGGGTGTGGGACAGCCCTCCGCAGACTGATGGGGTGAACTCAGTATTATCAAACTAAGATACATGAAATTATTTAAGGAACGTTATGAGAATCCAATAAACCTGGTTTGTTTGTGTTTTGTGCACAAATCGAAGCGTCTGTTACTGGTTGGTTGGTTGGGAGGGGTGGTAATAGGTGGGCAGAAAGTGAACAGCTGATTTCACGCGTCGTTCGTTAGAGTATTTCAACATCCATTGTTATTTTAGCTGTTTCACTTACATAAATGGAGTGCTGTGTACAGATAATGTAACTTTACATTGAAAAAAACTGAAAAAAAGATAAAAAAATTAAAATTTTCCTAAGAAATTTTCCGGTGGCATATGATTCGAATAAGGAGCTGAATGCACCCTGTTAGTTTGCGGAGAGCTGTCCCTTACACCGTGTATGTATAGCCGATCAATCATACTGTTTCCACCAAAGTCGACTTGACAACGGACTCATAGTCACGATCAGCAACATCTCACTAAAAATATATCAACTGCTTGTGATTCCGTCCAAGTTTCAGAACAAGGATAATAGCTTTACCTAAGCAAAGTAGCAAAGTTTGTGCAAAATCGTGATATTTGAAACACGTTGCGCTAATAAACAAGTGTGATGAGCTAATGTTGACAATGCTGCTTACCGCAAAATACATAAGAAGGTTGTAGGATCTGTGATTCAGCAAAAAGTTGCATCACAATCTGAATTGCGACCTTGCCAAAGTAAATATGTTTAGCGGCACTGTTTAAGGCCGAAGCTAGTCGGGTATTCCCGAGAACCGTTAACAATCATACTACTTGAATTGACAGCAACCAATACGAAGGTAACTTTGCTCAGCAATACAAACTCATTAATAGGCAGTTCCAGAGTTCTACTTCAATTATGATTATAAGGTTAGAAAGGATAATCTAATAAAAGAGAACACGCAGTGTTGCAAGCTTTCAACATTTATGTTAATATTTTTATATTGTAACACAGTTTTTACTGTCCTATTGATACTTGACAGTTGACAGTTCATAATCATGTGTCAAGTGTTTTCATTTTGTCATGTATGTGCGGATAAATAATGACTTGTTCTATGAACTCAGTGCTAGTAACATGTGATATTTTTATTTAAATCAAGCCTTCCTTCATTCGAACCTAAAAACCCAAAACTACTGTCCATTATCATAGCCAGTACGCGGAGCGTCGTGCGGGTACAGTGTTGAGCAGTACTACTACTACGCCAGCACCACATCCGCCGACGCTCGCAATACGCAGTAAGATTAGACCTAACCACACCGTCCAGCGACCATCTACTGGATGCGGGAAACACAGAATCTGCCGATGAGGCGATGATGTTCAGCAGCTACACTGAACGTCTTTTGGTTGAATGATGATGATGACATATTAGACGACACGACACAGGAGCTACATTTTTCAACGAATGAAATTACCCAGGCTAAAAAAAATTAAATCAATGCTAAGGTAGAAATGATTCTCCGAGTTGTTATAGTGTTAAATTACCTGACTACGGCACCTTTGACAAAGTGACAATTAACCACACCATGTAGAGTCAATCAACAAACTTAGTAAATAAACTACGCATTGTTTTCACAGAATATTTAACTAATATTAATGAATTATATCAACAAGGAAGTACCGGTGTAATCAGTCAAACAGAATGTATCTGTGTAACTTGGAAGATTAATTCAAGGCAAAGGGCAAGTGTCTACATAGTTCGGGATTGAAGCTATTTTGATTAACTTTTGAAAACATCAACTCATCTTGGGCGAAAAGTTAAAAATTCTTTTAGTTATTGGGATTGAGGAGGGTGTGATTTCAACCACTTTAATCGCACAGGTTTCACAGTTTCGTCGGCATAAGTGAAGCAATTACAAGATTTCTCTCTGGTGTTCAGCATTGGTGCCATTCTTGAACGAATCTTAAAAATGTTCTTCTCAGTTTTTTAACTTGCGTACAAGTTGCCTCAAAACGTGCTTTCGAGGTCAACCTCGAAAGCACGTTATATCATCAGTTTCTGGATATGCAATCACCACACTGACCATACCGATTGGACTTTATAATTAACTGGGGGCCAACTGGGAGCAGTGGTGGCCCAATTGTAATGGCCCTTTTCTTGTGGATGGGAAATCATCAAATGACTTCTCCCGCTCTGGGCGGAGCGGGAGGGCGTGTCAGACTTTTACTGACTAAAACCCACCCGTGTTCCTTGAGTTGCCTGTGCCAGAGCCATGGTATCTCTTTCGAACAACCCGCGACCCCGGCAGCATCAGCCCTATTGGACCCCGTCACTGCTGACATCTCTTTAAGGCGCTGTCTTACGAGTTTTAGGTCCTGAGTTCAACCTAGGCAAATGCTTTACTTTGTGTAAATAATTGAATCACCACTGCTCTCGAAACGGTAAAGGATAACATCGTGAGGAAACCGGCATGCCCTAGAACCAAAAATTCGAAGACAAGTGACATCTACCAACGCGCACTGGCCCGCGTGGTGCCTCTCGAAAGAAGAGGCTTGTGTCCCAGCAGTGGGAACACTATAGGCTGATTATGCAACTGGGGGTCTACTATAGTCTACTGGGGGTGTACTGGGGGACGAGTTGGTTGTCGATGACTCAACTAAATGTATCTGTAACTACAAAGTTTGGTTTGTGTGGAACGGATTTTATGTTAATTACATGAACCAATAACAACGCAGACAAAACTTAAAAAAAAACAGACCACAATTTACAAACAGTGCAATGGTCTCCACGTTGTGACTTAATGATAGATTTTGTATGGCATTTATCAAAAACTCACAATGCAGCCACTGCAACTTAGGCCACCTATGTAGACTGGTCACTAACCAAAATTGTATGCAAACATGAGTTGTAAGTAGCTTCTTTTATCATCAGGTGGGATGGTGGACTAACTAGAGTCTAACAAAAGCTTAACAACACAATAGATACTTACTGAAACATAAAAGGCCCAACTTCCTCGACCCTCAGAACCTTCTCAGCATTACTGAGATACTCGTCCACGTTGGTGTAGTTGTACACCCACATCTCTGACAACATCTCGTACGTCGGGTTCTCCCACATGTTGTAGATGAATGAGCCTTCTCGCATGTCCGTGAACTGTGGACAAAGGAAGGTAAGATTTAGTACTAACATAAGAAAAAAAACATTCTTTAATATTGCACCTCTCATGCACGAGGTTGTGGGTTCAAATCCAGACAAGTACCAATGTGACTTTTTCAATTCTAACTGAGTTTATCTTGGACATTACTGACATCGGTGAAGGAAAACATCGTGAGGAAACCTGAACTTTATAGTTAATCATCTGCCTAGCCTTTTTTCCAACTATGTTGGGGTCGGCTTCCAGTCTAACCGGATGCAGCTGAATACCAGTATTTTAATATAAGTCTGGAATCGCCAACCCGTCTTGAGCAAGCGTGGTGATCAGTGTTCATGCCTTCTCTGTGTGAGAAGAAGCCTTTGCCCTGCAGTGGAAAAGTAATAGACTGGTACTTATTACAATATTTATTATTAATAATAGGTACCGATCATACTAAAAGACAATTATAAAAGTTTCTTGTCAACCAAAACAAGAAACCGCTGCCGATACCGACTAGCCGAAAAAATATATTTTTTTATAATTTGGTAGAGTCGGTACCGCGGTACACCGAGCGGTACCGACTCTACCAAATTATAAAAAAATATATTTAAAAATTATTTTTTCGATTGATAAAAGATTTCTTTAAACTTTCTAAAGGACAATTTTTCGTACATAAAAACGTTCAAATTCAAGTCGCAATCTCATGCCAGCGACAATCAAATGTCAAAAATGTAGGTAAACGCGATACAATTTTTGATAGATTGAGACTGAGATGAGATTGCGAACGTTGTTAAAAATACGAGCTGGGCAGACTCACTCTTCAAACTCAAGTTTTGGCTAAAAACTATGACTTAACCCCAGAACCGACAAACAATTTTTTCATTGCCAATCACCGTTGGTTAACTGTTGTTTCTTTTGTTTTTCAAATGTCAAGTTAAAAGTAGGTATTTACGTACGGACAAGCAGTAAAATGCAATTAATAGTTTTGAATCCTACAAAAAACGTCCTTTGCATAGATATTTTATGACTAGTTATTTATTACACAAAAAATATATCTTGTATTCGTGTATTTAATATCGCCATTTAACACAGCAAAAAACAGAGCCATAAATGGTCGTAAGACAGCTTTAATTAATTCGCACATTTGTATCTAAGGGCATAGCGGACGTCACTGTCAAGATATAAAAAAAAAATCCTAAAAACATGTCTACACAAATCTGTAAACAGCTTAAATATTAGAAAGGTGTGGTAATTTTGAGGGTGTAAAAACCAATCAGGCGTCCCATATATTTGGGTTGAGTAGGTTGAAGAAATTGAAGTTGTGTGCGGGAAGTTGATAATTTTTTCGCGATTACGATGTTGGTCCCATGGAGAAGTTGTTTTTTAACAGAAATTTCAAAAAAAAATAGGAGGTTTTCAATTCGGTTGTATATTTTTTTTTTTTCTAAAGTCAACAAAACTAATTCTTTGTTCACTATAAAAAAAAATACTAGGTACTTAGGTATACCTAAAGGCTGACTTGTAGAATATTGCACTTAATTGCAATTAACTGATGGTAGACAAAAGCATTAGCCGGTATCGATTCATAAGTGTTCTTGAATCACAATCCAAAATATTATGTTGAAGGAAACCCCAAATCCATTGCTTCATATGTTTGAAAATTCATCTACTTACAAAGTAAATAACGCAATGAATGTTGTTGAACTGCTAAAATGAAGGACATTATCAGTGCAAGTCTGATACGCAATTACCTTGCTGGCTTACAATGTGCAGTCAGACACGCTACTAATTTTGCTGAATGGATAACATATTTTTCTATCACTGACATGAACTTTTCACGTAAAGCTCGTAACTCGCTTGTCCCGACACGAGAAAAAAACATAACATTCGAGCACACGTGGATATGACCTATGAGGTTTTCATGTATATAACTGACGGGTTTTTAGACAAGTTTGGCGTGTGTACTCTGTACATTTTTAGACAAGTTTGGCGTGTGTACTCTGTACATTTTTAGACAAGTTTGGCGTGTGTACTCTGTACATTTTTGTTACTAAGCGTCACGTAAATTTTCCTGTCAAATTACTTACTAATACATAGTTATTTAATCGGAGGAGCTCGTGGCTAAGTAATAATAGCCGCACGGGTCGATCCACCAGGTTAAGCTACGCTTGCCGGGGTCGGTCCATGGATGGGTGACCATCTTTACATACCGAGACTCCTCCGTGCCTTGGAAAGCACGTTAAGCCGTTGGTCCCGGCTGTCATTCGTGACAGTCGTTACCGTTCGTCAGAAGCCCGAAAGTCTGACAACCAGTCTTACCAAAGAGTATCGTATTACCCAGTTACTGGGTTGTGGAGGTCAGATAGGCAGTCGCTCCATGTAAAATACTGGTATTCAGCTGCATCCGGTTAGACTGGAAGCCGACCCCAACATAGTTGGGAAAAGGCTAGGCAGATTTTGGATTGGATGATATTTTTTTGTGATTTTTCTACTTTGTAGGTAGGTATACTTTAATTGGCTGTCATAGTTACTTATGTTTGCTTATTAGCATTTTGCTGTGAATTATTGGGTTGTCTTAACGGATGTGTATGACGTCAGATTGATGTTTTCTCATATATCGATTTCAATATTAAAGAAAACGATAATTTTTAAAGAAAATACCCGTTCCAAAATGAACCATCAATCCGTCACCGTCTTGTGTGGGCATAAGTACTGTCCGATGTTAAAAGTACGACACTTGTAGGTTACAACTGTGGAACAATACCCAGAGAACACTAGTATGGCTTTAAAAAATTACCTTTGAAAAGCAAACCCAAAAAAAATAACATCTAAATGAATTGTTGGTTATTGCAGAAGACAGCGTAGTGCGGAAGAAGCAAGCCTTTGCCCTACAGTGGGAAGGTACAGGCCAGTAAGATTAGTTTGTTCGTATTTCTTCATAACTTCTGACGCACCAATTGCACCCCATGTGTGCATAAGGAAAATCCTTTAAAATCCTTTACATACTCGTAATAGGTATATAAGCTTATATATCACATCACACTAATATTATAAAGGCGAAAGTTTGTGTGTGTGTGTGTGTATGTTTGTTACGTCTTCACGTTCAAATGGCTGGACCGATTTGGATGAAATTTGGTACGTAGATAGCTTATACCCTGGATAAACACATAGGCTACTTTTTATCTCGCTCCACGCCGGTGAAACCGCGGGGCGCAGCTAGTTATATATATAAACGTAAAAAACATCTTCCGATGGAAAAAAAAATCATCCTAAGTAGTTGTGAACCTATGGGGGTCGCAACTACCCCCCCCCCTCCTCGCCCCCTGGGGGTTATGGGTTCATATGTTCCTATGAAGGGATAATGATGTTTTACAATACGCAAATCAAACGGGCAATACTCAACCAATATAATATAAAAGAGCATCATCGGATGTAAACCTATCTGCTACAAACTTCCGCATTTTTCACGATTTCCGCTTTTTTACTCTATTCATAACCAAATAAAGACACATCAATGATATTTAAACTAACAATAGATAAATAACCTTTCAATTTAAATACTTCTATTCATACTGTCATTCATTTCTGAGATGTTTTTTGTTCAATTAATCGGTACCTAGATAAGTGAGTACGTCTTAACTATAATAATATACGAGTACATCGTAATATTAAAATATACGAGTAGTGATTGTTATATTTAGGGTTCTCTATCGACAAGAATAAGCATTTAATGTTCCCACTGCTGGGACACACTCTTCGAGAGGGAGTGGGCTGTAATCTACCACGCGGGCCCAGCGCGGGTTGGTAGATGTCACATAATTATCTTCAAATTTTTGGTCCTAGGACATGCCGGTTTCCTCACGCTTTTAAACCGACTTCAAAAAGGAGGAGGTTATCAATTCGTCGGAACCTTTTTTTTATTTTATTTTTTTTTATGTATGTTCCCCGATTACTCGAAGATGGCTGCACCGATTTGGATTGTTTTTGTTTTATTCGAGAGGGTATACATCACAGTTGGTCCCATATAAAATTGATTAACTTTGCTTTGGTAGTTTTTGAGTTAGCTTTAATAATACGTATTTTTTCCCCACTTTCATATGGATGATGTTCTAGTTTGTTTTGCAGGTAGTGGTATTAGAATTTGTGTGGGGTAGGTTCCACAACTAGTGATAAATAAAAACTTTTTTACAAAAAAATACAACCGACTTCCAAAAACAACAAAGTGAAAAATAACTTTAATTTCGGAAGTCGGTGGCAAAAAACGAAAATACATTTAACTAGACACCGACTTCCGAAATTAAAGTTATTTTTCACTTTGTAGTTATTTTTGGAAGTCGGTTGTATTTTTTTGTAAAAAAGTTTTTTTTTGAGAGCAGTGGTGATGAAATTACACAAAGTAAATTGCCTACCTGGGTTCGATCCCTGGACCTACAACTCGTAAAGAACAAGAGAGAGAAGTCAAGAATAAGACTCTTCAATATACAAAACTCAAAACCTTGCAGGAAAATGTGTGGTATTGGTATTGACTAAGTTGAAGACAGGTAAGCTGTGAGTCCGAACCACATCCATTGCATTAAATCAATGTAGGAAATATCATTTCTAGCTTATATACCTAAGCATATAATATGCATAAGTTCATAACGTGTTGCAAGGTTAACGTTAAAATTATTGACGTGCAAAACAGATAGGAAGTCTTAAAAAATAGCCTAGCCAGATATATAACAACAATTACCAAAAATTAAGTAAGTAGTAGTAGTAATCAGTAAGTATTTTTAGTTTGGATGGGCACTTAT
Organism: Cosmia pyralina; assembly: GCA_946251885.1. Classification (NCBI taxonomy): domain Eukaryota; kingdom Metazoa; phylum Arthropoda; class Insecta; order Lepidoptera; family Noctuidae; genus Cosmia; species Cosmia pyralina. The sequence continues at coordinate 26,128,774 of OX276351.1, forward strand.
TTACAAATTTTAGTTTGGATGTGCACTTATTTACAAATTTTAGTATGGATGTGCACTTATTTACTTTTAGTATGGATGTGCACTTATTTACAAATTTTAGTTTGGATGTGCACTTATTTACAAATTTTAGTATGGATGTGCACTTATTTACTTTTAGTATGGATGTGCACTTATTTACAAATTTTAGTTTGGATGTGCACTTATTTACAAATTTTAGTATGGATGTGCACTTATTTACTTTTAGTATGGATGTGCACTTATTTACAAATTTTAGTTTGGATGTGCACTTATTTACAAATTTTAGTATGGATGTGCACTTATTTACTTTTAGTATGGATGTGCACTTATTTACAAATTTTAGTATGGATGTGCACTTATTTACAAATTTTAGTATGTATGTGCACTTATTTACAAATTTTAGTATGGATGTGCACTTATTTACAAATTTTAGTATAGATGTGCACTTATTTACAAATTTTAGTATGGATGTGCACTTATTTACAAATTTTAGTATGGATGTGCACTTATTTACAAATTTTAGTATGGATGTGCACTTATTTACTTTTAGTATGGCTGTGCACTTATTTAAAAATTTCTCTTTCGCATTGAGGTTTGCTGTTGGAGAACCCAACTTTGGGTTAAGCCTTCTTTAATGTACAATGGCGAGCTGAACTCAGAATTGTCGGGAGAGAAGCTGTCATTTTAAATGGTGGTGGTTTTTTTTAATGGTGTGCATAATAAAGAGTATTCTATTCTATTCAAATCTATTCCATTTTGTTGTTATAACATTGTTTTTGTAATTAAATGTTCACAATAAAGAAGAATAAGAAAAGTTTACTTATACGGAACTCGCCACCGTAAAACAACACACACTGGCCTTATTCAATTTACTTGTCAACTATACTAAGTTACTTCTTTTTGTAGGACTACCGTATAGTTTTTGCGTAGATATCGTATGCCACTTGACCTTAACGTAAGACCTTCAATATTATTCATTTTTTTTTAACTGCCAACTCGGAAATTCCAAGTATTTGACCGGATGAACTTTAGGAGGTGCAAAAACGGTATTCATTTATCATAAAATTTAAATATTAATTATTTGGTAGACTGTTAGAAAACAGTTCTTGTTGTTTTTGTAGTCTTAACCTATTTACTATATTTCATATACATTAAAATGCTTATAATATAATATATAAAACATCTATCTAGATCCAGTACAAAATTATTATTTTTTATTTTTTATATCTTTATTGTATTTAATTATATTTTGATTACTAGTTTATTTATTTATAAATATATAAATTATCAATTAGGTATGTTGAAACTGTTTGTACTCCCCGTCACTTGTCTCTACAGGTTCATTAGAAAACCAGCGTCAGGCAGCATCTGTCTGGCATTTAATGCTGAAATGAACCTTTTTGGCGCAGCCGTGAGGCACACACTTTTGTTTTAAAACATTATTTTAATTTTTTTTTCTTTCGTTTTTGTGTTTCACGAAGTGTGTCCAAATAAACGTTTTTCTTTCTTTCTTTCTTTCTTTGTTAATTTGTTAGTCGGTTAAGTTAAGCTTTTAGGAACTAAACTAAACTACTGATGGTGATTATTTATGACACATTTGGTATGAATAAGTGGGTATTTGAAACTCTATACTTTACATACAGAGATAAGGTTGATGCTTCCAATTCCCACAGTCATAGTCAATCTACCTAGACTTTTCCCAACTATGTTGGGGTCGGCTTCCAGTCTAACCGGATGCAGCTGAATACCATTATTTTACATGGAGCGACTGCCTATCTGACCTCCACAACCCATTAACTGGGTAATACGATACCCCTTGGTAAGACTGATTGTCAGACTTTCGGGCTTCTGACGACCCGTAACGACTGTCAAAGATCCACGAATGACAGCCGGGACCAACGGCTTAACATGCTTTCCGAGGCACGGAGGAGTCTCGGTATGTAAAGATGGTCACCCATCCACGGACCAACCCCGGCAAACGTAACTTAACCTGATGGATCGACCCGTGCGGCTGTTATTACTTAGCCACGAGCTCCTCTCCCACAGTCATAGTCCTGTTAGATATTTGCCTGAGCATGATGTTGAAATACTTTGTTTAGTTCCAAAGTTCTAAGTCCGTTTGCCTGTAAGGCACAGTTGAACTGTTACAATAAAAGTCAATGACAAAATTAATAAAGGTTGGTAAGAATAAAGGATCGAAGGCAACGCATATTTTGCGCTGCAGCGCATGCCGATGACCTTATACGTAGAACACATTACTTATAGGTATACATAATTACTATTGGCAATTTGGCAGCTAAAATAATAAAGTGATTGTTCCAAAAAACAGAAGTCATTTTTAAAACATTTATTACTCATCGCAAATCAAGCTTTGTAAAACCTATATTAACTTTAATTTGCACTGTGTCTGTAGATTAGACCGAGAATATTATTACTATGTTAATTAAATCTATGATTGCGAATAAAATAAATTAATAAAATCTCAAATAGTTGACGTCGTGGTGGGGCTTGCGCGCTCTGAACTCTAGGTCTGTGCCGGTAGAGTTTTCTTTGCCGAAATAGGTCTAGGGTGAGAAGCCAGACCAAGAGAGATGCAGAAATGCGCAGGGCAGCGTGTGGCGGGATGTTGGGCAGTAGCGACCCCACGGCACGGACCCTATGTCCCGGGAGAAGTCTTGTTCCACAACTCTGGCTTGGCTTTATTGGCCGGCCTGAGTGAACACTGACAAGGAACTGAGCTCTCACCTCATTCTTACCTTTAATGGACGGCTTGAGTGGAGATTCGCAAGAAAAAAAAATGAAAAAGCGTTTATTAGTCACCACATCTTATTAAAAACAGTTTTACTTCTGCCAAACTGCACAGCAGTTTGTTGGCAGATGTATGTATAAAACATTGGTAAGACAGGGGTTATTCTATTGTTTTTAGGTAACCAATCAACTTTAGCCACCCAAATCCGTAGTCCAATATCTTTGTTTCCATATCCTGCAATAGTCCTACACCAACCGGGGGTTGTCCTTGGGTGCACTTGAGTGCGTACAAGGATAGTCGTCGATTGGTGCCTTCTTTCATTGAAAGTTTCTAACAGGCCTTTAAGAGTTGGCTTCGGCCCCTCGTACGCCTTCCAAAGTTCCGGGACAGGACTCCAGAGTCCGGAGATATGTCAAAGGCACAATAAATATATAATAAATTCATTGATTTCAGGTAATTTACCCCCTTTGCGAAACATGGGCCCGCGTGGTGGATTACAGCCCGCTCCCTCTCACCGCACAGAGAGGAGGCCTGTGTCCCAGCAGTGGGAACATTTTAGGCTAAATATGCCATGTTTATTCTATGGCAAATATAAATTAACAGAAATAAAATAAAATCAAAATAAATCTAATTAAATCGAATCAGAAATACCGACCGATGACCGTGACTTTGCTACAAAAGTTACATTGACCTGGACACGGCTCATTAAACAAACACTTCCACACAATAGGAATAACGGACAGTCCTCTGTGCAGGGCCTGCATGGAGGCTGAGGAAACCGTTGCGCATGTGCTTTTTGAATGCACAGGCGTCACCCAGATTAGAACAGAAACTCTCGGAATATCCCGATCTTTCACAGATGTTCTTAACAAACCCGGAGATTTGATTAAATTCTGGAGGCAGGTGGGCTGGTTGGAATAAACCCCCGACGCCCGCCATGGCCCACGCACAATGGTCCACATGAAGGACTAAGTGCGGAAACCAAATCCTATAACATAGAACATAGAACATAGTTACATTGACCTGTGTGCAATGTGAGTTCTTTTTTTCCGGATCCCTAAAAGCTCCGCTCGTCACGCGAGACGCGGTGCTTTTGTGTCGCGCGCGACTTGCGTCACGTGTCGTGTTTTTAGGAGCCATTCCACCATTCAGATTATCTTGTACAAAATTATCTCGGTACGATCATTTATTTTTTTTTATGCGCGTCGATTAGCTGAAAAGTGTTTTTTTTTTTTTGTAAAATGATTACCTACTCAATTTTTTTAAATTATGCAGGTATTCAAAGATCTAGGATTATGATTTATGGAATTCATTGAGTTAACATAAGGCAATACTGATTGATGTCTTAGTCATTTAAAATCTGAAGATTAAGTTAAATGCTAAGATGTAGAAAACAAATTTTAGGACTTATAAATATTTATCAACTTTTTTGCGTATTATTTACACTTAAATTGGCATGTAACTTTACTTTTTGTTTCACACATGATTGAACAAGAAACTTGTATTTAAATTTGACAAAAAAATTAACAAATGTTGTTGCTACCTACCTTTAGTTTACTGTATTGACAAATAATTTATTTAACTGTAATATAAACATAACCTAAAAAACCAAAATAATATCCTAACATAACTAAAACTATTCACAAACTAAAACATGGCGTCGAAAAATTCATCCGCATCACTGTCGACTGGTAAAGTACCCAAGAGACTGGCGGCATTGCCACGTTGTATGGCAATGCTTAGCCTCTGGCCAAGGTAAAAGCCACTTCTACTAGCTTTTAGTATAGAGAACCTTTGAATTCATTTAGGTACCAGCTTTTTATGCACAACAGCTCTACAAAATTGAAAGCTCGATCAATCTTTTTTAGAAAAATATTATGTTTGGGACCAAATTAACAATTCCTTTTGTATTAAGAGCAAACCCCTTGTAACTTCAATTCTAGAGCATTTGATATACTTCTACTGGTAGGTAGGTAGTATACTTATAATCTACTAGCGACCCAGCCCTGCTTTGCACGGTTTTTACGACTTGACAAAACATGAAGGTTTCTAATTCTATATTATAACTAGCTGACCCGACAGACGTCGTCATGTCTTAGCTATGAATATTCTAATGTAAACGCGCGAAGTTCCCGAAAGCGCAAGCTGAGAACATTTTGAATTGTGTAGGAAGACTTAATTTTTATTTAGGATATTTTGGTCAAAAGAAAAAAAAACCTAAATAAATTTAAAGTAAAAAGTCAAAATTAATAATTGGAGCCAATTAATTTGAAAAAAAAATGTTTTGAGTATGAATGTCGGCAATTGATTTTTATTTTAGAATACTACATAGCTGACCCGCCAGACGACGTCCTGTCAAAATTTCAATAAATCGTTCAGCAGGAAAACAAATGAACAACAGATTATAAAATTAATTTGAATTTGGAATTCTAAATAGAATGAAAGATTCCCGACAGACATTGCCCTGCCCACATGTATGAGAAAATAAATTATCTTCATATTTTTTTTCGTATATTTTCCAATGCTTTTAATAGTTATTCTGCTATTCGGGATGAAGACAAATACAACAAATCAAAAACCATGAAAATCGGTTCAGCCGTTCTCGAGTTATAAGTGTTCGAACAATCCCGACTTTGTTTTATTATACACTTCTGGACACATCTTTTGGCCCACCTTGTATTTTCAGTTTCGTTTGGTCCTAGCTAAAATTTTATATTAGGTCGAGCAAAAAGTTTTTATGCAGTTTTGAACCTGGCACATTCACAATTTCATTCAATAGTCTTTTTTTGAATTTCGAACACAGAATTTAAAGAAACAAAAGACAATTTGGAGCCTGTTTGTTGATATCAAACAATCGAATACTAAGAAAACTTGGTTTTATTGGTTTACTTGGATTTAATTCTTGAAAAAGTGATTGATATCTTTGGTTTTGCAACAAACATTACTTATTCTTAACATTAAGGTGAGGTTCTATCAATAATCTATGGATACTTCAGCTGAAGTCGCCGCCCAAGCTGTGGCGCTTATTCAGGCCGGACACAGCCAAAGAAACGTGAGTGCTCAACTTAATTTAAGTCGATCTGCTGTCCGAAATGTTTATCGGAGGTACCTAGAGACTGGCGGCTTTGTTCGTCACCAAGGAAGGCCACGATCTCGGGTCACAACTGAAAGGCAGGATCGATTCATCGTGACGACCAGCTTGAGAAATCGTCACCTCCACGTCCATTGAGATACAAAACCAACTTCGCGACTTCCACGGAGTATCTGTGAGCGCTCGAACTGTTCGGAGAAGGTTAAAAGAACGCGATATGGTACCTCACAAGCCAGCTAATGACCCCAAACTAACGCGAGCCCACCGAACAACGCGCCTTCATTTCGCACGCAGTCATTTAAATTGGACACAGCAAGATTGGAGCCGTGTACTCTTTTCTGATGAGTCTAAAATTGTGTTACATGGCAATGATGGAAGGAAGAAGGTCTACCGACGTAAGGGAGAGCGTTTCGCACAATGCTGCTTTGAAGAGAGGGTTGCTTATGGCGGTGGCTCATGGACTGTCTGGGGCGGTATATCCGCGAGCGGCAAAACTCAACTTGAGGTTGTTACAGGACCACGGCTGCCAACATTAAATGCTGAAAGGTACATTCGTGAGTGCTTAGAACCTCACGTGATACCATACGCGGACTATGTGGGCCCAAATTTCCTTTTTATGCATGATAATGCAAGAGCCCATGCGGCCGGCATCGTCAGGGAATATCTTCGGGATGTGAACATCACAGTTATGGACTGGCCAGCCAGAAGCCCAGACATGAACCCCATTGAGCACATGTGGGACGAGCTAAAAAGACGTGTTAGGGCTCGTCAGCCAGTTGCCCAGACGATGCAGGAGTTGAAAACTGCCATAGAAGAGGAATGGGAGATGATCCCTCAAAATTTCATAGAGCGGTTGATAAACTCTATGCCTAATCGTATGAGAGCTGTGGTAGATGCCCATGGAGGCAACACGCGTTATTAAATTAAACCTTTATTTGATAAAACATGTTTTTTATTCAAAATTCAATTGCCTTTAACAAGGCGCATATCCGACTTGTTAGGCGTAGCTCCATGTCGTATGGTATTCTGAATTCAAATTTAAAACAATACGATCGAAAAAGATGGTAAAATGTATCAGGTTTAAAACTGCATCAACAGTTTTTGTTCAATCTAGCAATCATATTTCGGTAGGGGCCATCGAAACCTAAACTCTAAGGTGGGCCAATAGATGTGTCCAGAAGTGTATTAAGATTATCTAAGGTCCCGTTAAAATAGATGCACACATTTTAACACAGCGTTTTTTTTACGCCTAACCAAAGATATCCAAGCAAAAAAAAACACTGATTAAAATGATTATATTTTGACCTAAAACACGGCGAGAGCGGGCGTTGACATGGTCACGTGCGCCTGCACATTTGTAGTATCAGAATTATGAGATAACAAAGACATGGATGTGATAATGCAAATGGGTAACCAACATTTATAGTGTACTTTCGTTAGCTGTTTTTTTTTTTCTTTGAAGTATCAAATGCGTTTTTCTTATTTTTTTTTTACCATTGTCCTTATTTTGGTGGTCTGTATGATTTCTAAAAGTTTGTCCATCTATTTTAATGGGATATAAGTTAAAAATTAATGTAAATATTATATATCCCTTCCCTCCTACCTTCCGGAATAAATTCTCTAAATGATAGTGAAAACCGCATCAAAATCCGTTGCGTACTTTAGATGAACAACGCGGCCACACAGACAGACACGAAACGCGACTTCATTTTATTAACCGACTTCAAAAAGGAGGAGGTTCTCAATTCGTCGGAAACTTTTTTTTTTTTTTTATATACATAAAAAAAAAAAAAGTTTCCCGATTACTCGAAGATGGCTGGACCGTCCGATTTGGATTTTTTTTTGTTTTATTCGAGAGGGTATACATATCACAGTTGGTCCCATATAAAATTGATTAACTTTGCTTCGGTAGTTTTTGAGTTAGCTTCAATAATACGTATTTTTTCCCCACTTTTATATGGATGATGTTCTAGTTTGTTTTGCAGGTAGTGGTATTAGAATTTGTGTGGGGTAGGTACACAACTTAAAAGTGAAAAATAAAAACTTTTTTACAAAAAAAAACAACCGACTTCCAAAAACAACACTACAAAGTGAAAAATAACTTTAATTTCGGAGGTCGGTGTCTAGTTAAACATATTTTCGTTTTTTGCCACCGACTTCCGAAATTAAAGATATTTTTCACTTTGTAGTGTTGTTTTTGGAAGTCGGTTGTATTTTTTTGTAAAAAAGTTTTTATAATATTTAAAGAAGATGAGTCCTCATCTTCTTTAAATATTATAAAACAAAAGAAGATCTATCTATTTAAGTCTGTCTATTTAGCCTGTAAGGTTCCATTCCTAGGCAAAGGCCTCCCATTCCTTTTTTCACACACTTGGTAGAAGTTAGTTTCGGCCCTCCATCTTCGTCTTGGTCTGCCGCGATTTCACTAGCAATATTTTATATTTTTAAGAAGTGGTTCTTACTAAAGGGGGCTCGCGGCTAAATTATAAGAGCCACACGTGTCGATCGAAGGTTAAGCTACACTTGCCACGGTCGGTTTGTGGATGGATGAGCATCCATTACATAAAGTGACACCTCTGAGCCTCGGAAAGCACGCTAAGCCATTGGTCCCGGCTGTCATGCGTACATCTTTGACAGTCGAACCCAGTCGGACAACCAGTCTTACCAAGGGGTATCGTGTTAACTGGGTTGTATGCGGAGGTCAGATAGGCAGTCGCTCCATGTAAAATACTGGCATTCAGTGGCTCCCGAATACATTGGAAGCCGATCCCAACATAGTTGGAAAAAAGGCTAGGCAGATTTATTGTTTGGTTCTTACTAAAAGAAGAGAAGAAAATAACGAGACTTATCAAAGGAGACGTATGCCAATGCGAATACAGATTAACCTACTTAAGACATAATGTAACACCGAACACGTAAGTTAGCTTCAATGAATGCGCCACCATGCCAAAGCGTGCGCACGCACAACATGCAAGAGTTTTCGCGACTAAACTCCTCCTTACTATGTTATGCGCATGTCAGAGCTATCAAAAGTGAAGGTCGATCTTAATAAACAGCTTAAAGGATGTCAATGATATGCCATCGATCTAAATGACGCAGAGGCAGACTGCTCCATGATTTGATATGGGAAATTATCTATCAAAAATACTAATTATTGCACTACTAGTTAACTAATTGAAAATCAAAACTTGTACAAATTATAATTATTGGGCACCCCGAGGTTCTGGTTAGGTTCCTTTAAACCCTGCAGATAGAAATGGGAGCCTCGCGCAGCGGAGCTCCGTCGACCTGACGTTAAGTTTAATTTAATTAGGGCCTGCGTCACCACCTACGATTAAGTTCCTATTAACTTAGTTGGCAGATAATTTCATACAAATTCTGTTCCACTTTTTAATTTATTCGGTGAGTAGTGGCTATTTGGACATCGTGACATAGGCCCTTAGACATGCAAATTTTGATGTGCATACAGTATTTTTGATGTACCTACGTATTCTGTTGGGAAAAATTGGTAATTTTATACTACCTATTTGATATGTCTACACAATGATAGACAACAGCAAACAGGCCGAATCACTGCCACCCCGGCAATAGGTACAGTCAGCAACAAAAGTCGATTAACAGTTGAGTTTTTTAAATCTTAATTATTGAGAAAAATACTTCATTAAAATCGGAACAGATGTAAATTTTAAAGAAAATTAACTCTTATCTAATAAATGAAATGCTAAAAAGCAGGTTATCATATCATTTTGTGTTAATTTAGATGATGTCAAAAAGTAGCAGTGTTAACCGACTTCTGTTGCTGACCGTACATCGAAATGTGACCGTAACCCGGTATATATATATGTCCCAGCAGTGGATCTTAGACAAAATAGATCCAACCCTCATTTATCTCCGGTTTTAAACCCATGCCATGGGTTTACAGTCTACCTTTTGGTATTTAAGAACAAAATGTTTGGGTAAATGAACTTTACAGTTTGGAATCACCAACTATTTGGCTGTGAGCAACTCTTTGACTGCTCATTCCCTAATAAGAGCAGATAATTTTGCCCTAAAGTGGGATGTTTGTATGCTGCTGCTGTTTGTCGGGTCAGCAGCTAGTGCTGACCCGACAAACGTTGTCCTGTCAAAATTTCAATAGTTGTCTTGTCAAAATGCACTTTTAGTTTTCCCGAATTTTCCAATTTTCCCGGCAACTTTTCAAACATTTTATTTCATACAAACCTTGTCCTCACAATTACAAACACAACACAAAAAGAATTAGCAAAATAGGTGCAACCGTTCTGAAGTCATGCGCGTAGATTACCTAGCAGCAATGGTGGCCCAGTGGTAACGGCCGTGACTTACGAGTTAGGTCGTAGGTTCAAACCCTGACAGGCGCTTTACTTTCTGTAAATTATTTCATAACTACTGGCTCTCAAAACGGTGAAGGAAAACATCGTGAGGAAACCGGCATGTCCTAGAACCAAAAATTGGAAGATATGTGACCTCTACCAACCTGCACTAGGCCGCACTCCCTCTCACTGAGAGGTGGCCTGTGTCAGCAGTGGGAACATTATATTCTGATTATGCTTTATTATGCTACTACCTATTGTGAAAGGTCTTCTTGCAAGAGGGTTAGCAGCACAGCCTCATCCATGCACCATCACGTGCAGCCTCTCGTGACCTAACGCCTACGGTTCGACCTTACACCTTTGACAGTCATAGTTAATTAAATTACCACTAGTCACTATGACTGCCACAAATCCTTTGGAATTTCTACCTTATTTATTTTTTAATTAATGAGGTTTCATTGAGTGTTTGATCACCGCTGACAGATCATTAAATATTATCCTAACTAATAAAATGCGAAAGTAAGTTTGTTTTTTTGTAACGCTTTCACGCTAAAACGGCTGATCGGATTTGGATGAAATTTGGCACATGGGTAGACCATGACCTGGAAAACCCTGAATCGTAGACAAAGTCGCGGGCAACAGCTAGTCATGCATAAAATCTCTATGCTAAGTTTTCGTAAGCATGTTTGGTCATCAGTAATGTTAGTGACTTCTTCTCTCTTAGGGCGTCATAGGGGACCTCATACCTGAACATATTAGCCAGCCAGCAAGGTTGGTATCGAGTTTAGAATAGGGTGCGCGTGCGCTGGACGAAATTATCTGTCATCGTTTTTAGTAGAGTTGCTTTAGTAAATTGATATTTAAGCATTATGGTCATAACTTAGTAAATAAACAGAGAGCATTGTAATTTCAAGAAATGAGAGCCATGTAGATGATTCATGGCTAATAATTATTAAGAAATACGAGATTATTTGTGTTTTAGACCAAATATTAATTTTGCGATCATATTATCTCACATAGGTTATTGACCCGGACGCGTAAATAGTACAAATTATCACGATCCGAACACAATAAATAAGTATGGCTTATAGGTACTTAGACTGACATATTTTTATTCAGCATCTTCTATGATATAAAAACTAATGATTACCTTTGCCATCGTAAAATGCGTCGTGATCAAATATTTTATGGTATTTTTTATACAAATTACGTAGACATAATAATTTGTGTAGGAATAGACAAAAAGTCGCCAAGTTACTATCATTATTTCAATCGTTCAGAGGCCAGGGCATCGCTAGGAGCTTTGCAAGTAATGTGAGCTGAAGTTGTAAGCCACAAAACTATACAGGGTCAAATTAAATTAGCTAGCGAAAATTCGCAGACGTGATGGGATCGATACCGTATCTAAATCTATATATAAAAAATGAATCCCTATTTCCCTTGGTCAGCGCATCACGCGTGAATGGATGGAACAATTTCGCTAATTCTTTTTTCTTGTGTTTATGATTGTCAGGAGAGGGTACTTATGAAAAAAAAATTAAGAAAATTTCGCAGAAAATTGGAAAATTTCAGAAAAAACTTTTTAACTTCACGCGTTTACATTAGAATATTCATAGCCAAGACAGGACAACGTCTGTCGGGTCAGCTAGTGACAAAATAAAAATAAAAACCAGCTGGTAGTGTTGTTACTGGAAATGTAAGTTCGATATCCAGCTCACTTGTGAAGTTTACACAAAAAAAAAAAACTGATTTTTAAACTGATATTTTAAGTATGAAAAGCCTGAAAACACTACCAGAGCGCGGCGGTTGATGACCCCAAAAAAAAAAAACTTTATTTTATACAAAAACCTTCAACAACGCTTAAAAACTAGGGCGCATGAATTTCAATGAATAAAGGTCATACAAATAGAGTAAACCCTGACTCCCAAACTAGGAGATCCTGTGACTTAGGAGTGAGTGTTCTGCTGTCATTATGATACCAAAAACCTTTATTAAAAAAGTGTGCGGAGGAGTCTCGATATGTAAAGATGGTCACCCATCCACGGACAACCCCGGCAAGCGTAGCTTAACCTGATGGATCGACCCGTGCGGCTGTTATTACTTAGCCACGAGCTCTTTTTATATCTTAGCTCCTTTTAAATCTTAGCCTATATTTTTTTTTTTTAAATATTATGACAAATTAGGTGTGTAAAACTATCATAGGTACCTACTTTGATTTCCTTAAAAAAACTAACGGTTAATAAGAAAACAAGGTGATTATAAACAAAATCTATTGTTTATTTTTTATCTACGACTATTTTTTGTTTCTCATACTTTATGGGTGCAATTATAATTAAAAAATATATATTGTGTCGACTTGAGAACCTCCTCCTTTTTTTCGTCGGTTAAAAATAATTAATTTGTTTTGTTTGAAAACAAAAAAATGCATGTAATACCGATACAAATGTGATTAATAGTAAAGTTTGGTATGATACCTACATACATTTTCTAGATAACTCAGATCTTTATGAAAAAACTAGAAATAATTTTATGGTATTTTGAGTCAAGTAAAAAGACTAAAAGTGGAGTTTTTTAACTAGTTTTTACGTATGTCAATTTAATAAGTTAACAGCATAGATAATTATATGTTTATATTTCTATGGTTAACAGCATCACAGTAAATTAATGTGCTGAAAATTAAGATTTTTACAACTTATGAAAAACTAACCTTTTATTGGATAAAAGGTAGTTAATTCTCTCAATATACTAGTCTTCTAACTGTATATTAATACATGATACTAATATAATAAATCTGAAGAGTGTTTTTATGTTTGTTTGATCACGCTCTAATCTCTGGAACTACCAGTCTGATTTGAAAAATTCTTTTTGCATTTTGTAGCCTAATTCTTGAGGAAGGCTAATATAAGTTTTTTAAGATCATGCTAGGTCCCTTAGCAGTCGATAAATAAAAAAAAGTCAGAAAGAACACTGAGCAAAAACGAAGAAATAGCGCGGGCAGGCGATGTGATGTGACGGGGTGGGTTGGGGAACAAGAAATTTCACGCGGACGAAGTCACGGGCAGAAACTAGTAGGTAGGTACTAAAAAAAAAAGCTGAAGAGTTTATTTTATGTTTGTTTGTTGTTTGAAAGTAATCTCTGGAACTACCCGTCGGATTTGAAATGTTTTTGTTGATTTGATAGGCCAATTCTTGAGTAAGGTTATAGGCTAAGTAAGGCTATTTAATATCACGCTACGACCCGTACAGGAGCCGAACGAGGCAGGTGAAACATGTTACTAGCTGCACCCCGCACACCTAGTAACATATAGGGTGAAATTGTAATCGTCTTTATTCTCTTAAGGGGTCATTGTACTCATCATTATGAACAACTTTTATAAAAAAATCTGCTGTTCAGTACATTTATCTACATCAAATTCGTCAAAATATAAGGAGCAGCTGATTTTTAGGGTTCCGTACCTCAAAAGGAAAAAACGGTCTGTCTGTATGTCTGTCTGTCTGTCTGTCTGTCTGTTTGTCTGTCTGTCTGTCTGTCCGTCTGTCACAGCCAATTTGTTCCGAATCTAATGGGCTGATTAAGTTGAAATTTGGTACACATATGAATTTCTGTGACCCAAACACGAACGGGTAAAGTAAATAAATGAATTTTGAATGTAGAGGTCACTACAAGTTAAACAAAAAAAGGTTTGCAAACTACACCATGTGGGATGTTAAATGAAAGGGCTTGCTATGAGGGTCTCAAATATATTTTTTTATAATTTTAAAATAAACTGTTTTAAAGTTATTTAAGAAAATGGACGAAAATTGACGATTCCCCCTCTTATCTCCGAAACTACTGAGCCTAAAATTTTGAAAAAAATACAGTAAATAGATCTTTACCTGTAGATTACAGGAAAATTTATAAGAAGTCTGTGGTCTTAAAATAACATGGTAAATCTATCAATACTGTGAGTACAAACTTACATTTACAGTTGGAACGTATGGGAGAACATATTTTTCAACTACAATGTTAAGTTTGTTCTTAAGATAAATTCATCCCAACTACGGAACCCTTCATTGTGCGTGGTCCGACACGCACTTAGCCAATTTTTTTTTTCTCGATTTCAAGTTTGGTCCCACAGAAAAGATATCTCTTTATCTGTTCTGTGTTTGGTCCCATAGTAAAAGTTATTCATAATGATGAGTACAATGACCCCCAAGAGGATAAAGACGATTAAAATTACACCCTGTTTAAAAAGTTCTACATGCATTATCAATGAATTTACACAACACTCATAGAAAACATTATAGAGTTGATAGCAAGTTGTGATATTAAATGGTCAACGGTTTAAGTAGGTACAAATAATGTTACATAATACTAACTGTTTTAAAAATAAATGCTTATTACTTTGTTTGCCTACAATCTGATAAGAGTTTTAAAAGATACCGGAAGAAGTCTGGGATCGTCTCGTATGATTCTGTTATTGTTTAGATTAATTATGTAGTAATGCTTACTTATTTTGTCTGAGTGTTTATGTGTCCTAATCATTTGTTAAATAATAATGGAATAATGATTTGGAATATGTCTTTCTTTAACTTTTTACAACTAATCTTCTAAAGGCCTATTTCACGATGTCCGAATAGCCACTACTCACCGAATAAATTAATAAATGGAACACAATTTGTACGAAATTATCTGCCAAGCAAGTTATAATCTTCGAATAAATTTTGAATTTTTGACAGTTTCTCCATACAAAAGCTGTCAGTCGGCAATTTTATTCAACGGATTGAAGATCCGACTTTGGTTGGTGAATATTAGTGCTTAATTTTATTAAACCTTTATCAAGCTGTGGCCACGATTTGTCTGCGTGGTTATTATAAAACAAGCCAGAAAATCTTCAAATACTAAAAAATTATATCAGATAAAGTGTTATAGAAAAGATAATTACAAATAATTATACTGCATTTTGTTCCCTATAAGTATTTTTTATATCAGTAAGTCGACGTTCGCACGGACGTAAAAATATCGCGGCGATTTTTTTTCGCGCACTGGATTTTCAACGCTCTGCTTAGCGCCGAGAGTGTAAATCCAAGAGTGTGTTTTTTCGACTCCCTAGAATGTACTCTGTTATTGTTTAGTTGGATTCTCAACGCTCGGCTCTACAACGAGAGTTAAAAATCCAGTGCGCGATAAAATCCCGCCGCGATTTTATTACGCCCGTGGGAACGGGGGCTAAGTATGTCTATTTTATGAAATTATGTGTGTTTTTTTAGGTATTTTTTTCGTTAAAACTGAGCAAATGAGAATATAATTTGTTATGTCTACTTATTTCATTTAAGTACCTAGCATTTGTCTGGTTTTTATGTAACTATTATATGTGTCGAAAAAAGCATCCTTGAAACCATCCACTTGGTAATTTATTATTACTTGCAAAAGTACCAAGTATTAACAGCGCAACTCAGGAGGATCCTACAGCCAGCTATAAAACACGTATCGTGAAACTTTGGGACTATCTTTTTATTGTCAAACTCAAAATCAAAAGTCATTTATTTGTTTTTTATTTTTTTTTATTTTGTCATGTTTTTATTTATTTTTTATTTATTCAAACTAGGCTGAGAATCAGCAGTTTTTGAACGTCAAAAGTACATAAGACAGGCCTCCAAAACGCCCGCCCTTCACCACTTCCTAGTGCTTTAACTGGGAAGAACAAGTAGCGCAACCAACTCTCCAGCAGCATAGCTGTCTGTTCAGTTAGAAGAACTGGTCTCCGTTCAGAAAGGGTACATAATTATGACTTTAAAGCTCAAAATGTTTTTCGAAACCCAAAAGAATCTGTGTACTGTAGATATTATATACACATATTCTTTTGAGGTTCTGAGAAACATCCTGTAAAATCACAAAAAGTGCAGTTGCCTTACCGAAGGTTCGATATATACAACAATGGATTAGCAATTTGCTTCAAAATGATTCAGATTCCGTTCCTTAGTGTGTTACGCAATTAGTCGACGTTCGCACAGACGTAAAAATATCGCGGCGATTTATTTTCGCGCACTGGATTTTCAACGCTCTGCTTAGCGGCAAGAGTGCAAAATCCAACAGTGTGTTTTTTCGACGCGCTAGAATGTACTCTGTTATTGCTCAACACTCAGCTCAACAACGAGAGTTGAAAATCTAGTGCGCGATAAAATCCCGCCGCGATATTTATTACGCCCGCCCGTGGGAACGGGGGCTTAGGATTTGGACTGCTTCTATTACTACCAGTACCTACTCTATTAGATTCAAATTTTCGGTAGATCTTTAGGATAATACGTAATTCAGTCTTATTAGTCAAAAAAACTGGTATACGAATAATTAAACAAACGTTCAAATATTTTTTGTCTATTTGCATTTTGTTGTTGTTTTAAAAATGTTAATTTCTTCATTCTTGCTAGCAACAGATATACGAAAATGACATAGCTACTGGAAAGCGGGGTTTAACGTCATCGAAACTACATACTGCTGAAAAGTTTATTTGTTTGTACGTTTGAAACCGTTAATCTCTGGAACTACCAGTCGGATTTGAAATATGTTTTTTTTTTTGCTTTTGATAGCCCAATTTTTGAGAAAGCTTTTAACATCACGCTACAACTCTTAGGAGCTGAGGAAAAACGAAAAAAAAAAACAGAAAAACGCTCAGTGAAAACGAAGGCGTACCTAATAGCGCGGGCGGTCGATGACGCGCGACCATAGAAATATAAAAAACAGACTTCAGAAACAGAATATAAAAAACAAACTTCTTTCATATATCTATGCGCGCGACGCTGCGCCGACGTGACGCGGTGGGTCGGGGGCCGAAATTTCATGCGGACGAATCGATCAAAAAACCGAAAGCCTACTGACGTCACATGATAATCGAATAAAAACAGGTATCCTAACTTTGAGTGACGTACGAGAAACAAAAACTTGATTGCCAACGATAAAACTCGTATGACGTATGTTTAATGAAGCCATAAACATTATGTGAATTAGGATTATTTCAAGGCTGTGAGATGCGGATTTGCAGAGGCAATTAAGGTTTTTTAACGGTCTTAAGGTAATCGAAATCTTTATGTAAAAATATTTACCAAAACATTGACATGTAGTGTCTTAAAAAATATCTACTTTTAAGGTTTGGTTTCCTAAGAAAGCGGTAAACGGTCACACAATAACGGCTGTGCAAATATGGAGCATTTTTTTGACACCTTGATGTCAAAAATACTGGTGAAAACTTTAATTTCAGAAGTCAGTGTCTGGGTAAATGTATTTTCATTTTTTGCCACCGACTTCCGAAATTAAAGTTAGTTTTCACTTTGTAGTGTAGTTTTCGGAATTGGGTTGAATTTTTTGTAAAAAAAGTTTTATTTTTCACATTTTAATTGTGGTTCCTACCCCACACAAATTCTAATACCCCTACCTGCAAAAGAAATTAGAACATGACCACATAGAAAGTGGGGAAAATATACGTACCTATTATTGAAGCTAACTCAAAAACTGCCTTAGCTAATAAATTTTATATGGGATCAACTTTGAGCTATACCCTCTTGTATAAAAATTTTCAAATCGGACTACTCTGTAAAAAGTTATGCGTGGTCATACATAAAAAAAAATAAAAAAATACGTGTCGTCGACTTGAGAACCTCCTCCTTTTTTACGCGAGTAAAAAATTACAGATTTTCATGACGGCCGTTATAATATGATGGAACCGCTTACATAGGAAACCAAAGCTTAACAGATATAAATATAGTATCCGAAGATGTTTGTTCAAGCGTTAGTAACAAACTCACTGCCACCCCGGCAGGTGCGGTCTGCCCCGGGCCCTCAGTCCTGGGTACCCTCAAAACTCGGGAAATACTATTAAGGGCTAATTTTTCAATATCTTTTATCTGAAGAATATATATGACAGTTTGATTTATTTTCTATACAAAAGCTGTCAAACCGCCATATTTATTCCTTAAATAAAAATTATCTGACGATGGAAAAAAAATTAGGCCTTAATCAAACCCAAACATGACCAAGCTATGTTCAGTAAGTAAAAGGCAGTTTGAAGTTAGGGGCTCCCAACGCATACCAAATAGAAATGTATTGTGCTAAAATTTTCGCAACCTAGATTCTTTTTTTTCTCAGGATTCTCTGCGTAAGTCGACAAAGAAACTCTTATTTACGGGTTTGTACAAATAGTCAAAAGAAAACCTTACCTAAGCGGGGTGGGGTGTTAAAATTTTTGAGCTCGCTACGCTCGCTCTTGCATCCCACATTTTCAAACTTTTCTGTACTTATAAGTTGACGTATTTCTGATAAAAGCTCAACAAAAATTTTAATCTATACGGAGTGCTAAAATTTTCGAGCTCGCTTCGCTCGCTCTACCATCATCTGCTCGTCTGATGCTTTAGCTTTTCTGTTAACGACAAAGTATCTCCTATTTCTGTATAGTCACAAGGAAACCTAACATTTTCGAGGCAACGTGTTAAATATTTCGACGAACACTCCTGGCCGTGGGGCCCCATTTAGTTTTGCCGCCCCGGGCTCCCGACAATTAAGCTTAATCCGCCACTGAACAAACTAAAGTAGTATAAAACTATTTTACAAAAAAATACAACCGACTTCCAAAAACAACACTACAAAGTGAAAAATAACTTTAATTTCGGAAGTCGGTGTCTAATTAAAAGTATTTTTGGAAGTCGGTTGTATTTTTTTGTAAAAAAGTTTTTATTTTTCACTTTTTAGTTGTGTACCTACCCCACATAAATTCTAATACCACTATCTGCAAAACAAACTAGAAAATCATCCATATAAAAGTGGGGGAAAAATACGTATTATTGAAACTAACTCATAAACTACCGAAGCAAAGTTAATCAATATTATATGGGACCAACTGTGATGTATATACTCTCGAATAAAACAAAAAAAAATCAAATCGGTCGAGCCATCTTCGAGTAAAAAAAAAAAAAAAAGGTTCCGACGAATTGAGGACCTCCTCCTTTTTGAAGTCGGTTAAAAAAAGGTTCCGACGAATTGAGAACCTCCTCCTTTTTTAAGTCGGTTAAAAATGTAACTTACTGCCAATATTCCAGTCTACAAAGCTCGACTTTTTATTTAACCAAACCATTCACCAATATCTAAAGATGGCGATTCTCAGTCTTGAAAAACTATTTAAGTAAAGTAAGCAATAAGAAAAAAATGGAATATTTTGAAAATAAAAATTATCATGAAAAGCTTCGCTTAAAAAAATAATTAATGAACCAAACCAAAGGACCAAACCAAACCAAAAACAACCAAGTTTAGTTTGGATAACGAAAGGATACGATTTTTTCTTTAAAAACAATATAATATATGTATCCTGTGCGAAAATTAACTTTTGTTGAAATCATTAATTTTACAGTAGCAATCTACACACATCAAAAGTGTCTAGGGATCAAGCATTTTTATGCGGATTTCTTGAGATTGAGATGTGGCTTTGTAATAAATTTATGATTTTATAAATTTATATGGATCCTTTTTGGTGCATTTCATAATTTGAATCAGGAACTGTGAATCAAATTCGAGTAAAAGATGAAAATCAGCTGTCAATATTTGCCCTATAAAAACATACAACGCATTGAAGACATTATTAGTGCTACTGTTTCCCTACTACTGATTAAAACCAACGTTATTATGGAGCGGCGACGTCATTTAAGCAGGGAAGAAATGCTCAGAGCCGTGGGAATGATAGAAGCTGGTTCCCGGCAACGTACTGTGGCTTTAGCTCTGAATACAAGTCAGAGTGTTATCAGTCGACTTTGGACACGTTACCGAAGCACTGGTACCGTGGCTGAGCGCCATGGAGGACGGTATCGCTGCACCACACGGAGACAAGACCGATACATTCAAATCTTAACTCGAAGAGCTCCAACTATAACCGCCATGATGTTAGCCGTGAGGCTTCATCACTCTTCAGGGAACTTAATTAGCGACCAAACAGTCAGAAACCGCTTGCATGAAGTGAACCTTCATTCCCGAAGACCGCTACGGGTACCACCTATAGCAATGCACAATCGTAGGATTCGATATCAATGGGCTCTTGAACACAGAAATTGGGCAGAAGAACAATGGCGTTTCGTGTGCTTTTCTGATGAGTCTCGTTTTGGTATGAGACCTGGACCTTGGATACAAGACGTATACGACACTGGAGAACCCCTGGACGCCAACAGCGATTAAAATCCTGCCAGGAAGTCCATCCTTATAGTGGTGGAACCATCATGGTATGGGCGGGTATTTGGATCGGCGGAAGAACTGAGTTGATTTGGATCAGAGGCAACCTCAACGCTCAAATTTATGCTGAGACGATTGTATCAGACGTCATCGTTCCTCTACAAGTGCAAATCGGTCCCTTATTTCAGTTAATGCATGATAATGCACGACCGCACACCGCAAGAGTTGTAAGACAGACTCTCGCCGCAGCTAACATCAATGTCCTGCCCTGGCCTGCTCAGTCGCCAGACTTGAACCCGATTGAGCATGCATGGGATATGCTACAGAGAAGAGCTCTGCCGAATATGGAGGGTATCCAGTCGCAAGAAGACCTTTTTTTGTTGTTGCAACGAACATGGGCGGCCATTCCACAGCGTGATTTGGATGAACTCATTTTGAGTATGCCAAACCGATGTTCTTGTGTTGTTAGTGTTCGCGGTAGAAACACGGATTATTAATTGTTTAAGTTACCCAATAAAATTTTAAAGAAAACTGTTATTTCAGTCTTTTTTTCGAACTTTAATGTTAGTGGTTCGAATGTCAAAAATCAAAAATGTCAAAAAAAATGGCAAATTTCTTTATTAATGCAAAGGTGACTTGGTTTATCGTTACTGTGACAAACGAAAACACTTTATTTGATGAATCCTTAAAGAAAATTTTAATTAATATCAATCAGGAGAAAAGTTATTGCAAAAATATATGTTGATCCCTAGACACTTTTGATGTGTGTATTTAGATTGCTACTGTAAAATTAATGATTTCAACAAAAGTTAATTTTCGCTTTAAAAGAAAGAAAATAACATATACGTTTATAGACCATTAAACCTACCTAACCAAATGCTTAGCTAGCTACCTACCTACCTAGCTATACCTACTTAATTAAATACATGTCAACTTGTAGTTTTTTGTCGTAGTGATATATTTTTTTACCATTTTATTAACCTGATAATCCATGTGTTATGTTCGTGAACGGGCGCTGACAGCAGGCATTGGTCATATCTTAGCTGCCACCGGTTATTACCTACTTATTATAATTTATTATTTTTTTTTTTTTAAATCTTTTTATTACGGACGCTTTTAACGTTCCGCATCGTCATCACATGACACCTATAATTTCAATATGAATGATGTAACCAATATTTTGTAACCATAAAGAGTGTCCGTGGAGTTTCTTGCCCGTTCTCCTTTACAGGAACCTACTATTACGCATCGGTATGGGCAACAAGCTTCATCTTTCCGACTGACCGACCGACCCCTTGAAAATTAAAAAGTGCCTACAATTGGTTTATTTCAAATAAATGATTTGAGTTTGAGTTTGATTCTGAGCGCTATGTTTTTTAGTTAAGGTGAATGCGCAAAAGTAGCCCGCGAAATTCAAATTATCTTACATTTTTTTTGCAATTTGCAGCTCAGTGTCAGGTTGTATGTTGATCAAAATAAGATTCGAGACCATAAAAATAAGTATTTACATAGCCATAAGAACCATCAATACATTTCTCTAAGTTAGATTTGTTCTAAAATATTTTGGTTTCCGAAATCATGACATTTTTTTACACGAATAGAAATAAAGAAGATACATTCATTTGCGGTAAACATGACGCAAATAAGTAACACACAAAGTAAAATAAAAAAAATTAAAGAAACAAGTTGGGGGAAAAATGCGTCATAAATCAACGCAAAACGGCCATCGCTCAGCATAATGCTGCGACCCCATGCGAGACACCCAGCGCTAGTTGTCAGCAACAGCCGGCGCTGACGTGATGACGTTGACCGGTGCAGCATGCAATAAAATATAAATAACAAATAAAATAAATTAATAGTTTTTTTTTAAATCATATTTTGATCAAGATACAACCGTACACTGACCTGCAAATTACAAAATTTTTCGCCGGCTACCTTTGCGCGTTCACCACCGTTCAAATTCAAGACGCAATCTCATGCCAGCGACAATCAAATGTCAAAAATGTAGGTAAATGCGATACAATTTTTGACAGATTGAGACTGAGATGAGATTACAAACGTTGTTAAAAATACGGGAATGAATTGCTCCAGGTTACATTGACACGAACAAAAAGAATAGGCCATTTTTTTTGAAGTAGAAATCGGTTCTGACCTAAAAAATCCTCTGACTAAACAATCTAATCCATCTGTCAACGAAATTTGAAATCAAAAAGAAAAAATTGAAAAAAAAAAACAAATCGCCAACACCTGCTTTTAGCAAGTAGTTCATAAGCTTTTTATACTTAGAAAAGGTTTCAATGAAAAAAAAACATTTTGTGGGTGCGGAACCCTACACTACATACAAGAGTAATACACCAAAATGACGTATCTACCTGCCTAAAGTTAGTTTCATTAATAAACTCGTAATACAGCATGGATCAGAAATGTGTTGTCATATGTAAGGGTGTGGTAAGTACATACCATCAAACTGAACAACTTTCGATGCTGGTCCCATGGAGAAAGTTGCTCAGTTTGATGGTCTCTACCACACCCTTAAATATAGGGTGTTTGGAATCTGGTTGCAAAGCCTTAAGGGGGTAATAGTTGACACTATTTAGTGCATTTTGAGCCATACTACATGTCTTAGACGAAGTATGCCCCAGTTATAGTTGGTATGTTATTTTTTACTAAAAGTTCGCAGTTAAAATTAAAAAAAAAGCATTATTCGTCTAAGACATGATTAAACCAAAAAAAAAAATGCTCTAAATGGTATTTAACCTCCTTAAGGCTATGCACACAGCTTCCAAACATCCTGTATAACCACACATTCCTGGAGCACGCTGTATAATCATAATTGTAGCTAGTAGTAGTAGTAGTATAGTTCTAGGTAACCAGTCCACAGCTACCCAAACCCATAGCCCAATATGTTTTGTTTCCATGTTCTGCAATAGTCCTGCACCAACCGGGGGTTGTCCTTGGGTGCACTTGCATAGTGCTTACATGGATAATCGTCGGCTGGAGCCTCCTCATAATTCAAAATTGTCTAAGGGGCCTCTGCGAGTTGGCTTCGGCCCCTCATACGCCTTCCAAAGGTCCGGGACCCCAGGGTCCCGAGATATGTCAAATACATTAAAAAAAATATAATAATAATAACAACATAGATACAACGCAAGTAGGTGTACATTGAGACCGCAGCCTTTTAATTTCAAACTCTGAGTAACCTTAATTGGCTGAAGACAGTCATCTTGGATTTATAGTCAACTAGCTTTTGCCCGCGGCTTCGCTCGCGTTAATTTAGAATTTGACAATCAATCGGGTTGTACTCTGCTTGTAATAATTATAATACAATCATGATTCGAAAGATAATAGATGACGTTATTGTTGCTTTCCTAGGGAACAGAACTTCTTTTCGGAATGAAAGGTACCTTATGTCCGTTTCTGTACACCTGAAAATGTATATGCAAAATTTCAGGATGACCGGGTTCAGTGGTTTAGCCGTGAAAAGGTAACAAACAAACTTACTTTCACATCTAAAATATTAGTTAGGATTAAATTTTCCCCAAAGGAACTGTTCTTTTCACCTCTTCCCCAAAGGATTTTGAAAAACATCCACTTGCCACTATAGGGCCCAGGTCCACTTGTGCAAGTGAATCTTGACCGGTTTTTCTACCACCTCAGAGTTGCTATAATAAATAATATCCAATTCGCGTATGTTAGCATACACAATAATCGACTATTTAAAACTAATATTATTTGTGGGTTGCAACATTGCTATTTTTAAATATTTCATTCTTTTTGTTATGGCAACCCATTGATGACTTTAGAAAAAGTAAAAAAAGGCGGGAAGGAAAAAAATTCGATCCTCGGTTAAAAAACGACGAAAGTGGTCTCGAGTTACAATTTAAGGTGTTAAGTATCAATAAAGCGATTCGTACAAGTGCTCGTGTGTATAATTCTAATACGTAGTAATAACGTAGTTCCCAAAGCTCACGTTTTAAAACGTGTGTTTTGAAGCGAGGGTTTTTTAACCATAGACGCACGTTGAGCGAGGTATAATCACAGAGATTACCTATATATAATTGAAGTTCTATTTCGATATTATAACTTAGTAATTATATATTTTTTTTGTAACTATGAACAGATCAGGTCGTAAATTGTTAGCTAAAAGCACGATACTTTAATGATGTAAATTGACGATTTTGACGTATTGAGTCTACATTTTTTATAATACCTCTAACCCTACCTCCCCCCCCCCCTCCTCCTCCTCCTCTCCTCTACCTGTACCTCTATACCTTATATAACGTAGATGATAATTTTAAGAAGGCATTTTGTCAGCTTTCTCGCTCAAAAATGTCCTAATTTTCAAGAATGTTAAATGAAAAGATGTTTTTTTTGATAAATGTAATCAATTGGCGAACTAATAAATACTATTAATAAATACTCCTTGACACAGTTCGCATTGTGAGAAGGTTCCTGTCTCTGCAGCACTAACCACCAGGCTTGGACCCTGCTCCCGACACCGGGGGACCTCTATTTTTTAATATGTTTAAATGTTTTTTTTTATATCCTTTTTTTAAGAAATATTTAAAAATATAAATAGATAAGAAAGAAAATGAATAAACGACATAATAATATTATTAAATAATAATAATAAAAATGTATTATGTAATTATTAATAAAAATACATTTTAATTGTTGTATTTATTTAACTCATCTCAAAAACAGATCATACCTAATAGGTACTTATTGAGCTGAGTTTATTAGTTAACAAAATAGAAATGTGTTTTTATTCAATTATTACTAAAATCTATTTGTTTGTTATTTGATTAAATTTTTCCAAAAAGCATCTTTTTAACATTCTTACTAGTCCCGTGCGAGCAAGAGAGGTAAAATGCGACAGCACTCTTAATGATTTTCTAAAATGCAATTTTGGATCTATGATTTGGGTACCTTCATGTTGGATGAAGATGGACCATCAACGAAAAGTATTTTTATAATAAAGGTTCCCAGAATTCAAGACCGAAACATTAATAACTTTTAAAAACTTTGATTTCGCAGATTTTCACTTGCCGGGGTTGGTCCGTGGATGGATGACCATCTTTACATACCGAGACTCCTCCGTGCCTCGGAAAGTACGTTAACCCGTTGGTCCCGGCTGTCATTCATGGATCTTTGACAGTCGTTACGGGTCGTCAGAAGCCCGAAAGGCTGACAACCAGTTTACCAAGGGGTATCGTATTACCCAGTTACTGGGTTGTGGAGGTCAGATAAGCAGTCGCTTCATGTAAAATGCTGGTATTCAGCTGCATCCAGTTAGAATGTTGGGAGAAGGCTAGGCAGATTGATTGAATTCGCAGATTTAAATTTTGATTAAAATATTCTTTTTGCGTCTTTAAAAGGTAACTTATTATTAACTTTTCCAAATGTAGAAATTTTTAGCACTCATCCTGTGTTAAAAATACAGAATCTTTGAGCAATTCTTAATTAACATAAAACATCACGGCTATATTCTCCCAAAGGATAGGCTGAGGTGTACGGTCAGCAACACCGCTACTTTTTGACACCATCTAAATTATCACAAAATGATACGATAACCTGCTTTTTAGCATTTCATTAATTAGATAAGAGTTAATTTTCTTAAAATTTACATTTGTTCCGATTTTAATGAAGTTTTTTTCTCAATATTTGAGATTTAGAAAACTCAAGTGTTAATCGACTTTTGTTGCTGACTGTACCCGTGTACTATCTTACCTATAGTTTGTACACACATTAAGTCCTAAGTAATAGGGTTTATATTAAACTTTATTTAAATGTAATATAAACATAACCAAAAAATAACAAAATTATATCCTAACATAACTTAAACTATTCACAAACTAAAACATGGCGTCGAAAAATTCATCTGCATTGCTGTCGACTGATAAAGTACCCAAGAGACTGGCGGCATTGCCACGTTGTATGGCATTGCTTAGCCTCTGGCCAAAGTAAAAGCTATTAGAACTCGTACCCCACGGCCTGAGGGTTTCAGTAATAGGGTTTGTTATCCGGTATTATAAAAAGGACTACTTAAACAAAGCACTTACCCAATCAGAAGCGATATCTACAGGATTTATCGCAGCCATAATGATGCTGATGACCATCAGCAGAATTCCATACGACAGTTTGATGACAGAATCTAAAAATAAATGAAAAAAGCTGTAACTATGTCACAACACACATTTTTTGCTCGACGTGCATAATTCATTGGGTTTATTTTTGTTGCAATGGATTCTACAGAAAACCCCAATTATAGATTTTGATTATATTAAGGAAGCGTGGTATTTATCTTAGGATCGGGTGATCAAAAAACGACCGATCACTGATCAATTAATCGTAAGTTTGAGTAACACAGAAAGAATTAAGTCTTATTTCAAGCTGAATAAAGTCTTAATCAAGATTTAGGTAGGTTCTGGTAACTAACCTTCCATTCTATTTAACATTTTAAATTATTATGTTGCATAAGTTTTAAAAATAGAACGAATTTTCTTACTTTAAATCATAACTTGGAAAATGATACAACTGCACATACATAGGTATTTTCAAAAAAAAAAATTATGATGATACTTACGTCTTTTCTGTACTGTAAAGTTTTGTATTTTCATAATTGATATCCGCCCCTTGCTGGGGACATGTTGTAGGGTGCCTACAACCATCTTTCAGACGTCTGAAACAAACAGAAAACCATTGAAATCACACGTGCCAAAAATCGCGAGTTCATCAGATTTGGCGCGAAAGATGCCGCAAAATGGCCGCGACTTTCGAGGGGTTAAGACTCCTTATTTCCGTCGGTTCAAACTCGTCAGAAAGCTTGATTCAGTTCAGATTCGCAAGGCCGATGCATTCTGCAGCATTCTCAACGCTCGGCTTAACACCGTGAGTCCAAAATCCAGTGGGCTATAAAATCCCGACACGATATTTTTAAGTCCGTGCGAACGTGCACAATAAAAAAAAATTGTGCCAAATTGTCAAGCGCGTGTCAGCTGCTATTGGCTGTTGATAAAACATTAAGCCAATCACAGCAGTTTACGCGCGCTTGCCAATTTGTCAATCTGATTATGCGATAATTTTCGTTGGAGACACTTAACTAGCCCTAAGTCTCTGACCGGTGAATGTGATGTTAATTATTATGGCACCCCATTGTGTAAACACAGCCGTAGATATCATCATCATTATCTATTCTCTCAAGCTGATATTCGTATTCAAAAATTTACTTAAAAAAAAAAAAACCGACTTCAAAACCTAAAACGAATAAAATAACTTAAAAAAAAAAAAACTTAACAGCTTCTGAAGTCTGTGTCAAGCTAAAGTACATTGAAGAATGGAAGACACCGACTTCAGAAGCTGTTAAGTTTTTTTTTAAGTTATTTTATTCGTTTTAGGTTTTTAAGTCGGTTTTTACTTTGACAATTATATGAGCCCAAGACGAACGAAAACAAGAATCATCACAAAATCCGCTTATAAATGTCGGAGATACAGTAAGTTTATGCATATAACTTCGTACATAAGAATGAATACCTAATGTAGTATATACTAAAACCGTCCTGAAAGTATGTAGATTAACCAAAATTGGCTCATTAGTTTATGAGAAAATCGCGTACAAACAAACCATAGAAACATACATACATACGGGTCGAATACAGAACCTCCTTTCTTTAAATCGGTTAAAAAGCTTTGATCATTGCGCAGACCTAATAATAATTAGGCAAGTTTACTTTGATTTATGCCAGTCAATTTTGACGTACTGCCTCATGGGGTGGAGCATGTAAAACTTTATTACTGCCCATTGAAAGAGCTCAAAGAGCGATTCTCAAGGTATCAACTTGCCGTCCTTTCCTCTTTCCCACTAACCTGCTCTATTCATCTATAAATCTTGTGAAGTCTAGTTCAGGCAAGTAATCATATCAAAATGGTAAAAAGGAACCCTTATGGTGAGACTCAGTCTGTCTGTCGGTCTGTCCGTCTGTCACAGCTGGATATCAATAAAAAAAACACTTAGCGGGTTACTGCTTGAAATATGTTATTATAGTCTGGACGAGTTTCTTAATGACGAATCTCTATAATTAAAAATATTTTTGTAATAGATACTAAGCGAACGTCGGCTAGGTGTAAAAACTTCGTAGTTGTAATTTGTAACTGTGTGTTTGTATGCCTACTAGGCAGGACATAATGGAGCTGTAACTTACCTAACATCTGTCTGTATAACCTCCTATGCCCACAGTAAAAAGATTTGATTTGATTTGATATCTTAAGAACTACTAATGGTATTAACTTTTGGTCAACTATTTTGCAACGGTTTGAAAGGGGTCTTAAAAATTCGAAGTGGGTCTACTACTAGGGCATGCGAGGTATCATATGGAAGAGCGCTGTTTGCACATTCTCATTTTTTTTTTTCTTTAGGCCGCTTATTTTTCGGCTTTTGATGAAAAATGTAAAAAAAATACCATATTCACCACGTATCTCCGAAGTTTGCATTGAGAAAAATCTGACATTATTCTATGTGATAGAAGTTTATGTAAATATTACAGGAAAGATGTCTCTAAATAGCACACTTTTTCAGAAATCGGAACGAAACCCTCGGTGCGCGAGTCCGACTCGCTCTTAACCGGTTTTTTTTTTTTGTTTATTTAAACGTGGTTTCGGGAAAGCATCGTGAGGAAACCGGCATGTCCTAGAACCAAACATTCAAAGACAGTCATGTGACATCTACCAACCCGCACTGGGCTCGTGTGGTGGATTACAGCCCACGCTCTCTCGAAGAGAGGAGGCTTGATTCCCAGCAGTGGGAACATTATAGGCTGATTATGCCCAAGTCTAAGCAACTCCAGCTTTTTATTCAGATTTTTTAAAACAACAACAACAATCCACTTAATTCTAAAATATCTTAAAGCGTACGATAGTGTTTTTCTAGAGGCAAAATAATTGCTACTTGTTTAATTTTATTGCTAACTAGCTTTTGCCCGCGGCTTCGCCCACGTGGATGTCGGCTTTCATGGATTTAATTTTTTTTTGCGTGGAACCCTAATTCTTTTTGTAAAATAAAAGCAACCCAAGTTACTCCTTATAACATCAGATATCTGCCAGTGTAAATCCCGTCAAAATCGGTCCTACCGTTTTATAGATTAGCCGGAACAAACAGCCAGACAAAATATTTCTTTTTTTTTTGTTATAAGTACTTATCGTTTAAATACTTTCATATTAATTTAGTAAAAAGCTGTTATTTTAACATTACAAACAGACACTTCAATTTTATTTATTTGTATAGAATACATTTTTTTATTGACAGATATTAATATTTGGCTCTGCTCAATTTAGTGGGTTTTTTTAAAACAAGCAGATGATTTTGAACGTGTAGACTAAGTAATTAGTCAGTAACAGGATAATTTTAATATTAGCAATTATTGACTGAACAAGGTCAAAGCGCTCCTATGCATACCTACAATCTAATGGTATTCTTCAATTTAGTAAAAAGTGTTCGATTGCATAACAGACGTACGGGACGTCCCCGAACTGAGTTGAGCTCGCACGTGGACTGAGTGCGGTATATACTGGGCATTGATAGTTTAGGTATATTCCCTTTTACGGTAAAAATTATGGTAATTTGAAAAAAATAAAACACGTAGTATGCAAAGCTTCATTATCTTTGAAGTGTTTTTGAATATCTGCAGTTCATTATTCGGTTTGGAGGTAACTTTGGATTTTTTTACTATCAAGAAAATTTTATGGAATCGTGTTTTCGTCAAACATAGTACTTAATATTAATCCTCAACTTTACCCTAAATTTATTTCAAAATGAATGCTGCAGTATTTTCGACATAACGGAGAATCATGCTCGGTCATTTTGAGTTAGTATAGGCCCTTAAGTTCTGAGCTGACCTAAGTACTGCGGAGGTTTCATGCTTTAGTCAAAGGTTAGCATGATGCTGGCTGACTTCTATCATTCAAACATCGAATTACTCCTGAAAAAAAGTGAAGCTCGTTCTTCTTCAAGGGTGACCAATTTTAGCTAGGGCTGCGTAGGCAGTGTTAACCTTTAAGTCTGAAATTGAATCTTCTTCTTTTTTTTTTGGTTGAATTGGACTTCAGCTCCATTCCACCCGTGTACCTCTTCTTATTTAGTAGTTACGATCCTCCTGTAAAGCTGAAGCTTTACAGTACCTACCTACACGATTAGTGATACCTAAATGCTTAGGAGCGATATTTACAACACATCTAAAACGGATGGTAGCGAGTCCTCGTACGAAGACTAGAACAAAACAGCATAGTAGTGACTTGGAATACGTGGGGAATGTAAATTAATCTTGCCACAGGATTCACCGGTGAAGCTGGACTTGAAAGAGCCTCGCGGCGACGTCGTTAAAAAAGCCCATTTATACAGGGTTAGTTTTCAATGACCAGCCAAATTTTCACAGGGCGTTCTACCCGTGAATATGAACAACTTTCACTATGGGACCAACTTTAAAATCACGAAAAAAAAAAACAGCTGTTTCATACAAAAGTGCAATACCTACTCGACCAAAATGTATGAAATAGCTGATTTTTTTTCGTGATTTCATAGTTGGTCCCATAGTGAAAGTTGTTCATAATCATGGGTAGAACACCCTGTGAAAATTTGGCTGGTCATTGAAAACTAACCCTGTATAGGTTGACTGGTAATTAGTGACCGATACTAAAACACATGATTGTACTCCTGATAACAAACAACTTTTACTATGGGACCAAACCTGAAATCGCGAAAAAAAAATCAGCTGCTCCCTACATTTTGACGAGAATGCCAACATAGCTGTAGGGAACAGCAGATTTTTTATTCGCGTACAATCGGTCACTAATTATCAGTCACCCTATATAATATTATACTAGCTGTACTTCTACTACTACTTCGTTCGCGTGGAAGTCGTAAGATACACAATTTATTAAAATAACAGCCACATTTTAATAAAACTTCCTCGTCCCCCGCCCCGCCGCGTTGCATCGCCCGCCCGCGCTATTACTTCGTTTTCACATAGCGTTCTTTCTGACTTTTTTTCATTTGACTCGGCTACTAAAGGTCGTAACGTTAAATAACGATGTTAAATAGCCCATAACCATCCTCGAGAATTGGCCTACCAAATGTAACAAGAATTTATCAAATCCGACTTTTTGTTCACAATTTCGAGGTTTTTTTTTTTTGTGCGGAACCCTATTTATTTTTCCAAAATAAAAGTAACCTAAGTTACCTACTCCTAATAATATCAGCTACGCGCCACAACGCGAGGTGCGTTTGTGTTAATGTTACACATTGGTGCCGATTCTCTTGTCACAAATGCCTCTAAACTAGACTAAAAATCACTAAAATTTAGTTTATTCCTGTCAAACGACGATTTCTCATTCTGAAATTGACTAAAGTGACACAACTTAACTATATTTTAGTTTGACAGGACTAAGATTGTACGGAGTTATTAGTTTAGTGAAAATGGCAATTTTGCTATTCTCAATTTGACTGTTTTCATCTAAAATTTTAATTGTCAAACTAAATCAGACTATGTTTAATCGCGATTAAAAAGGTGTGGAACAAAATTAGTTGACATGAACTAAAATTCACACCGAGACCTTGCAAAAACAGTAGTGTATTTTTTTCTTTTCTTTTGCATATATCTCGAAAACGGTGAGTCCTATCGCAAAAATAATGAAAATTTGGCCCCCCTTTAAAAAGCCCATAAATCCCTATGACTCAACATGTAGGTACCAAAAAAAAAGGTACCTACATTCCATATAAAACACGTTGAAGCTGCCCCCTCCCTGCGCCCCTCCAGCTCTAAAAGATATTTGACCCGGTAACGACAGCGATGTCGGTGAACAAAAATATGACAAGCCTTGTCACTTCATAGTGATTTCGTTAGTTCCAATTAAAGCCACCGGGTCAAATATACTACAGGCACGTGGAGTCACGATTGTCAAACTCGATTTTAGTTGTGTCAAAATTGTTATTAAATTTAGAGGTTTTTTTTTTTGCAGAATAGCTCTAAGATTCTCATATCAAAAAGTAAGGAATTTTAGTGATAGTTTAGTTAGTTTACTTCGGTGTATAGAATCGGCACCAGTGTGTACAAAATAATAATTTAGACTTTGTATGAGCACGCCTAATCAATTACAATACTAAGTACGAGTCACGTGCAAATAATTATATTTAGGGTTAAAAGATCACCATTGTATGGAGATCGGTGATTAGCAACACCCTCTTGCTCGTAATTATCCTTAAGCACTTATACAAATCAAGAAAAACAACAACATTGTCTTTTGATTCTTAGAATATGGATGACGTAGAATCTAATATAGGCACAAGATATTTATGTTGACTTAGGATATTAGCGATTAATTTAGACCTACAATTATTAAAGTGCTAAAAGCATCATGCGTGAGTTTTTTTTGTCGCATTGACGTATTTTTTAACACGGATGAATAAAATAATGGCGGAAAATTCTGACAAATTATTGTAAAATTAAAATAATAATGGAGAACACAAGTAGCCAAACGAAGCAAAAGAAGTTTGTAAGGGTCGTACCAGGTGGCGTTCTGTAGTTTGTAAGGGTCGTACCAGGTGGCGTTCTGTAGTTTCTGCCTACACCCATGGGAACGAGGTGTAAGTCAGGCTGTCGCATTTTTTCACCTCTCTCGCTCAGACGGGACCAAATTTTTAAGAACTACGTTAAATGAAAAGATGTTTTTTTTGAAAAATGTAATCAATTGGCGAACTAATAAATAACATTAATTTATTAGGTAATTATTTTTATTGTGGCATTTATTTAACTCATCTCAAAAACAGATCATATACTTATTGAGCTGAGTTTATTAGATAACACAATGGAAATATGTTTATAATAATAACCTATTTAATTAATATTATATATTAGTTCGCCAATTGATTACATTTTTCAAAAAAACATCTTTTCACTTAACATTCTTAAAAGTTTGGTCCCGAGTGAGCGAGAGAGTTGAAAAATTGCGACAAGCCCTCTTAGAAAATGGACTACACAGAAAGTTTTCATACCGACATTTAGGTTCGCAAATTGCTACAACGATAAAAAGAAAAGAAATAAATAAATTCGACCCGATGTTAATGAACAACAAAATATTGAAAAATCTTTAATACATTAACAATATGGTGTGCGGTATTGGGAGGGCTTTTTTTTTGTGGATGGGAAATCATCAATTACTTCTCCCGCTTTGGGCGAAGCGGGAGGGCGTGTCAGACTTCTACTGACTAAAACCCATCGGTGTTCCTTCAGTTGCCTGTGCCAGGGCCACGGTATCTCTTTCGAACAACCCGCGATCCCGGCGGCACTAGGCACTAGCCTGACGCTGGTTTTCAACTAGACCTTATGCTACGAGGACGTAGGTAGGTACTGCATGAAACTTACAGTGAGCAGTGGGGCTATTCCCAATACCTGGCCAAATGCACTTGCACTTGTCACTTTTTTGCTTAAAACATATTATTTATAAAGTAGCAAAAATGTTAATGGCGTTTTAAATAAAAACCTTTTTTTTCATAAAAGCATACAAATTATATTTTTGAATCTTATGAGGTTTTTCACTTAGACAAATCTAAAAACAGCCTGTTTATTTGAGTGTTACCTAATTACTTCATGGACGAGTTATTTTTAGAAATTATACCATCACAGTAATATTTTATCAAAAAAATTTTTTATATTATTATTTTTTCGCACAAGCAAGTAGGTATAATGGCGTCATTATAATTTGTCACTGTCGTTAGTATGGGAAAAACTAAATGCTATCGATTATTAATGATCTTGTAAGGGTCAGTAAAACGCCAAGCAGTGTCAAATGCCTACGTTTTTGTATTATGATCATTATAAAATTATTTATTTTAATTTCCATACAACGTGGCAATGCCACCAGTCTCTTGGGTACATTACCAGTCGACAACGATGTGGAGGAATTTTTCGACGCCATGTTTAGTTTGTTTTAGTTAAGTTAGTATCAATCTGCCTAGCTTTTCCCAACTATATTGGGGTCGGCTTCCAGTCTAACCGGATGCAGCTGAATACCAGTATTTTACATGGAGCGACTGCCTATCTGACCTCCACAACCCAGTAACTGGGTAATACGATATCCCTTGGTAAGACTGGTTGTCAGACTTTCGGGCTTCTGACGACCCGTAACGACTGTCAAAGATCCACGAATGACTAACCAATCAACCACCAACCAACCACCAACGTTGATGGACCAACGGCTTAACGTGTTTTCCGAGGCACGGAGGAGTCTTGGTATGTAAAGATGGTCAACCCCGGCAAGCGTAGCTTAACCTGGATCGACCCGTGCGGCTGTTGTTACTTAGCTACGAGCTCCTCGAGTTTTAGTTAAGTTAAGATATTTTATTTGATTAATTTTAATTTTTAATAAACTAAAGTACTAAACTGATCATTAAAAAATTTAAGTTTTCTTGAACTAAACTTTCCGTCTGCGGTATTACAGCGCAGCGTAAACCCCCGTTCCCGCGGGCGTAATAAAATCGCGGCGGGATTTTATCGCGCACTGGATTTTCAACTCTCGTTGTTAAGCCGAGCGTTGAGAATCCAACTTAACAATAAACCCCCGTACGCACGGGCGTAATAAAATCGCGGCGGGATTGTATAGCGCACTGGATTTTCAACTCTCGTTATTGAGCCGAGCGTTGAGAATCCATCTTGACAATAACAGAGTACATTCTAGCGCGTCGAAAAAACACACTGTTGGATTTTGCACTCTCGGCGCTAAGCAGAGCGTTGAAAATCCAGTGCGCTATAAAATCCCGCCGCGATTTTATTACGCCCGTGCGAACGGGGGCTTACAGAGTACATTCTAGCGCGTCGAAAAAACTGTTGGATTTTGCACTCTCGGCGCTAAGCAGAGCGTTGAAAATCCAGTGCGCGAAAAAAATTCGCCGCGATATTATTACGTCCGTGCGGACGTCGACTAAGTGTCTAGGTATTTTTTTTGTTTTTAGAATTATAGGCGTGCATAGATCCCTTTTTTTCCATGGCAATGAAATAGCATTCTTCTCCATACTAAACTACCTACTCTTTGGACGAAGCACTAGAATGAATTCTATTTTTCTTGTTAATTTTGACGTTGTGCCTAATTGATACGAATGATGATGACATATGAATGTTTCTTACTAAGATTTATTATTAAAAAGAAAATTAAATACATAGGTATGTCTTTTTCCATTTGCCATTTGGCAAATCACACTAATATTATAAAGGCGAAAGTTTGTGAGTGTGTGTGTTTGTATGTTTGTTGCTTCTTTACGCTCAAACGACTGGACCAATTTGGATGGAATTTGGTACGTAGATAGCTTATACCCTGGATTAACTAACACATAAAGGCTACTTTTGTCCTGGTCTACGCGGGTGAATCCGCGGGGCGCAGGTAGTACTTCAATAAGTGATATATATGATGATATGTACGAGTATTAGACATCTAAAATAACATTTCATTGGAAAAAATCTTTAATTTTTAGGGTTCCGTACCCAAAGGGTAAAACGGGACCCTACTACTATGACTCCGCTGTCCGTCCGTCTGTCTGTTCGTCTGTCACCAGGCTGTATCTCATGAACCGTGATAGTTAGACAGTTGAAATTTTCACAGATGATGTATTTCTGTTGCCGCTATAACAATAAATACTGAAAAATAGAATGAAATTAATATTTTGGGAAATCATTGGCGGAAGTAATCATGACTTTAACTGGGCAAGGATCCAGACCTGCGGTTAGCACTTCAAATACACCATCACAAGCCAACTCATTTGTGCTGCTGGATACAGACCCGGCAGAAGTGGATGCTACACTCATGGCACTTGACTCGGCAAGTGCTTCAGGGTGGGATGGCATATCAGTGAGTTTTCTTAAGTTATCTCGAGACTTTGTAGTTCCTCTTATTTGCAAATTGACCAATCTGTGTTTTGAAACGGGTGTATTTTGTAATGCGTTGAAACGATCTATCATCACGCCTGTGCACAAGGATGGGGACAAAAGCGATGTTAACAATTACCGACCGATTTCAGTCTTACCGTCACTGTCAAAAATAATAGAAAAAATAATAAATAAAAGGTTTACAAATTACTTGAATACATATAACATTATTTCCGACTCACAGTATGGTTTCAGACAGGGGCGGTCAACTCAGGATGCGGTTATAGCGTTAACGTCTGAAATTGTAGATAAGGTAGACAAGGGATATAAATGCGTTACGGTGTTTCTAGACCTGAAGAAAGCGTTTGACACCGTATCTGTTCCCATCCTTGTGCAGAGACTTGAGGCTATAGGGATCAGAGGCAAGGCTCTTTCTCTTTTTGACAGTTATCTCCGGGATAGGAAACAACAGGTTAAGCTGGGTAACTCGTGCAGTAGTGAGGAAAATGTTGTTTTCGGTGTTCCGCAGGGTTCCGTGCTCGGCCCGCCACTGTTTCTGGTGTATATTAACGAGCTCTGTAACCTACGAGGCAGTGGTGGGAAAATCTTCTCATATGCGGACGATACGGCTATTGTCTACTTTGGCGACACTTGGGAAGCGGTACGTAGTAAGGCTGAACAAGGGTTAGTGGTTATAGATAGATGGCTCAAAACAAACTTGCTAACTCTTAATATTGCTAAAACAAATTACATTTGTTTCTCCCCAAGTGCTAGGTCTAAAGCAAGTACTAATTTCAATATTCGTATCCATATGTGTACAAACAGCATAGGGCAGAGCTGTGACTGCAAACCCATCAAACAATTACGTTCTGTAAGATATTTGGGAGTTATAGTCGACGAGTGTCTGACGTGGCACTCGCATGTCGAGGTTATTATGTCGCGTGTTCGAAAATTTATATGGATTTTTAAAAATCTACGACATGTGATGCCTCAAAAGACACTCGTCAACATTTATAAAGCACTCGCGCAGTCAGTAATCACATACTGCTTACCTGTATGGGGAGGGGCCGCTAAAACTAAGTTTTTAGAGTTAGAAAGAGCCCAAAGATCACTTTTAAAAGTAATCTATTTTAAGCCACATAGGTATCCCACACTCGATCTATATAGAATTGATGGCCTATTATCTGTCAGGAAACTGTACCTTTTAAACATCATTCTATATTTACATAAATACCTTCCAGTTAACTCAGAAAGACAGGCTAAGAGGAGGAAAGATATTGTGGCTTCCACTACACCGGTACGTACGGTTTTTGCAAAGCGTCAGTATGTATGCCAATCAGCCTACATATACAATAAAATTAATGCTAAACTTAAGTTCCACCATGAGGTCTCGCATCAATGCAAAATAGTTATAACTGAGTGGTTAAAAACTCTAAGCTACGAACAAACAGAGCATATTCTAGTTAGACTTACATGACTACTTCTCTCATAATCTTATACTTTTTGATCACCTAACTGTACCTTTAATAGCGATTTATAATGGCACTATCAGCTAACACGTAAACTCATACATAAACACACACTAATACACACACACACACACACACACACACACACACACACACACACACACACAAACATAAAACACACACACACACACACACACACACACAAACAAACCATGATCAGACACAACTACAGTCACACAAACACATACCCACAATTGCAAAATACATAGAGCTGCTAATTATTATTATTATTATTACTTTTTTTATATCATTGTATTCTCTTTGTTTCTAAATTAGTTCAATTAGCTTTATTAGTTTTATTTTAATTGTTACAGAGTCTCAATAGTGTATAGTTAACAATTAAGGGAAAGAGCGAGTCAACCCCAACACAAGTGTTATTAATTACTTACTGGGGCTGTCTCAATCACATCTGCAAATGTAACTGTTTGAGACCCAATAAACAATTTTTTTTTTTTTTTTTTTTTTTTATTTAAGGGGCTCCCATACAACAAACGTGATTTTTTTGCTCGTTTTTGCTCAATATTGATAACGGCAACAGGTAGACGATTGAAATATTTACAGAATATTTAGTTTAAATGTAAATAATTAAATTAAAATAAAACAGAGAGGGGCAAAAAAATCACGTTTGTTGTATGGGAATACAACAAACGTGATTTTTTTGCCGTTTTTATGGATAATGGTACGGTACCCTTCGTGCGCGAGTACGACTCGCACTTGACCAGTTTTTTTTCTACTTACAGAATCAATTTCCTGTTATGTTAGTAGATACAAATTATTATTTAATCTCGAAACTAGTAAATAACCTAGGTGTAAAAAATCCTAGTGTCCGAATTCATGCAATGATAAATAACAAAATAAATATATTTACTTAAACACTTAAGAAGCAAAAACTAAGTGATTATAATACCTACTTACCTAATATAGTATATTTATTTAAAAATTCAATCATAGTTAGTGAGTTTTTGTAACAATTTGTTGCAAAAACAGGCAATTATTTAATACAATATTGTTGCAGTTGGTAGTAAATAAAGCTGATTGATCGGCGTCATCACACGTGTGATGATCTTAATGATAGCCACATTAGCCACAACAGCCACGTGGCTACTTGTGCTTGAAGATGGCTAATCACCGATATCTATACTTTCAATATTTTTTCCTCATATAAACTAATAATCTAATAAAAAAGCTAAAGAGTTTTTTTGCTTGTTTGATTGTATGTATGAACACGCTAATCTATGGAACTAATAGTCGGATTTGAAAAAATATTTTTGCATTTGATAGCCTAGTTCCTCAGAAAAGCTAGCTATTTAACATCACGCTAGAACTATTAGGAGCCGAGCAAAAAGAAACAAAAAATCAGGAAGAACGCTAAGCGAAAACGAAGTACTTATTAGCGCGGGCTAGCGATGCTATGCGAGGGGGTGGATCGGGGAACAAGAAATCTCACGCGGTTGAAGTCGCGGGCAGAAGCTAGTACCTAATATTATAAAGAGGTATTTGTGAGTTTGTATGTAGGGGGTAATCTTCGGAACTCCTGATCCGATTCCGAATGTTTTTTCACTAATTATAAATGCAAAAGTGAGTTTTTTTGTTTGGTATCCAGGAAGTACGTTCCCGTGGGATAATTTCCGACATCCACGCGGGCGAATCCGCAGGCAAAAGCTAGTAGGATACATTTTGATGTTAAAACAAGAGAACTCAAGCGGACGAAGTCGCGGGCAGAAACTAGTCACTTAAAAATCTTGTGCCCAAAACTCCGTTTCTAAGTATAGATAGGTACTTACTTTGAAAGAGCTTTTTGTAGAGAGTTTGATGGATTGTTTGTCCAGTGTACTTAACTTACCAAACTCATTGAAAAACGGGGCTAAACGTACTTTTGACATTGATCTTCAACAAGTATCCTGTGTGTGCACACAGCAGCAGGTTAAGTTACTACAAACTGTCAAATTTTCTCATTCGATTTTGAACTTAATCGACAACAGTTTAAGGTCATTTGGAGAAATTAGACAGTTCGGTATAACTTGATGTGCTGTTGTCTGTACAATCAATTCTGTGCAAGCTGTAATACTTTTTTAACCCCATCGCTAAAACTGTGGTTGACCTGTGGCTTCATAAGAAAGATGTAAGTCATTAATATAACCACCGTCACGAAAATCTGTCATTTTCACCAGTATTTGACATTGAGCTGTCAAAAAACGCTTTGTGTTTCGACAGCCATTATTGCGTGACCGTTTACCGCTTTCTTAGAACCAAAAACCAAAGCTACAGTGGGCTTATGGACGTATTTAAGAGTGGGTAGTCAAATCATTACTTTTTTAAACAAAAGCATGTTTATTATATAAAATGCTTTGCATTCATAAAATGTTTTTTCGACGAATTGTTGATAGATGTGCATGGTACGATTCTGAACTATAAATATAATTTTAGATAGGTACAGTTTCTCAATAAATGAACCGAAATGAAAATTAAAAAAAAAACCTCGTAAATGTGTCCTTAAAAGACATGCCAATTCACGTTGTTTAAATTATCTAAACTTCTAAACGATTACTTGAAAAAAAAAATACACAGTATAAAACTGATAATAAAACAAAATATTACCAGCTCTAGCAATTTTTTGTTAGATTTCTAATTACTTATCTACAAATCTGACATATCAAAAACATACCTACAAATACCTAAATATTAGAATCTTAATGACTCGTAAAATTCGTGTTTTTACATCGTTATTTTCATAAGCTAATATTGCATTATAATTAAGTTGTCTAAGATAATAGGGAAAGACTAGTGTTTAATCAGTTTTAATGGCGTCTACGTCCTTAGTACTATACTAGAAGTATTTAAACATAACATAATATCACGCTAGTAATCCTCAAAGGGTTAGGCAGATTTGTACTTAGAGTGCACACTCATATTTCGCAGTCTCATGTAATAAAGAAAA
Source organism: Cosmia pyralina (assembly GCA_946251885.1). Lineage (NCBI taxonomy): Eukaryota > Metazoa > Arthropoda > Insecta > Lepidoptera > Noctuidae > Cosmia > Cosmia pyralina. Next base: position 26,169,518 of record OX276351.1, read on the forward strand.
GAAAGAAAGAAAAAAAAGAAAAATATTTTATTTGGGACGCGCACAGGAAATACAGTTAAAAAGGAGCATATAAAAGTAACAAAGAAACAAGTAATGGAGGGAGAGCCTATTGCCATCAACCGGGCACAAATCGAGACTCCGGGCTGCTACTGAGAGATTCCTGATGGAAAACCTAATAACAGTTTGCCTGACCCGGAAATCGATCCCAGGTCTTCATGGTCAGCAGTTGCGCTTGCAACCACTAGACCAACGAGGCCATTTTGGTGCTCATTATATCTATTTTGTGCCCCATTATTTTAGCTTTCTGACCAAAACATTCTTTATATACAACATTATTTTTAGTATATGCGAAACCTGAATATAGTTTGTTCAGAATAAATAACTGAATCGATTCCAATAATTTTTATACCGTGTTATATTTTGCCCCAAAAATCTTTAGAAAATGTTACAATATGGACACCACAGAAAAGATAAAGAGAGACAAAATTATAGTATATTTTATCGATATCAATATCAATTAATGCAAGCCGTAACGTGTATGAGAAATAAATTGCTTTTGCGCGTGTGTGAGTGTACGTCAAGCGCAGCGTTTGTGTTAGTGTGAGAACCAATAGCAAATACGCGATACAAGTGAGTGTGGTTTATTTGTGTGCGTAATACGCGTACGTATTGGTCTCTTGCTTGTAGTGGAGTTACAGAGTGGGGGACAAGAGGCAACACGCGTTCTAGTACAAATCAGGAACTATTTCCTTTCTAATCTCTTTATCTGTTCTGTGATGGACACCCAGCGACGAACACAAGTCACAGCAGGTCATAGCGGCACTAGGCACGGGCGCACAGCGGGCGCTGCTGGGTGATCATGTTTTTGTACGGACAACCAGCTTATAACTTTTTGATTTTTATGACACAGTTTTGAAATTTTGTACATAGATTTTTTACATAAAAATACTGGACACATGTTTCGGGTTTCGCATATACTAAAACTCATGTTGTATATTCTTTCTTAAATGGTTGTGACCCATTCTATTAGTTTTGGGGCGTGTTTCTTGTGCCCTTATAGTTTTTTAGGGTTCCGAAGGGTTCCGTTTGGTACCTGAAGGGTACCAAATGAAACCCTATTTCTAAACCTCCACTGTCCGTCCATCCGTCTGTTTGTCAGCGGGCTGTATCTCATGAACCGTAATAGGTAGACAGTTGAAATTTTCAGAGATTTTGTATTTCTATTACGGCTATAACAAAAAATAATAAAAATAAAATAAAGTTTAAAATTAAAGGGGGCCCCCATACAATAAACTTTTAATTTTGAATAACAAAAATTCTTACCTTAGCAGTGTGGTGACATTGTCTATAACTCATCGAGTAGAGTACAAATATATATTAATATTTTTTTTTTTTTTTCAAAAATGAATAAATAGGGGGCCGTAAAAGTTGTCAGTTTTGGACCATTTTGGTGCGAGCTCTATCGCAACAATTAAACAAGTTAGTAATTTGAAACTTCTGTTTATCGACATGTACTATACACCGGATGACTTTTTTTACCGTCTTGAAAAAAATAGGGTATATTAGGTGAACGGAGTATGGCATACCTAGTTTTTTTTTTTTTTTAATAGCTTAGCATACTCAGCCTATAATGTTCCCACTGCTGGGACACAGGCTAGTAATAATTATTTAATAATAGTAATAATAATTTAATAGCTTATTCAGAAAAAAATATCTAAGTATCAATAAATACTACAAATTCGATGTAAACTTTTCATTTTAGAACAATAAAAACATACATTTTGAAAAAAATAATAAATCCTTTAAAAATATCGAAATTCAAATCATATGCAACCTGCATTATGATTTGAATTTTGATTTTTTTAAATTAAAAAAAAGAAAACTAGATATGCCATAGGCTTCTACTCCGTTCACCGAATATACCCTATTTTTTTCAAGACGGTAATAAAAGTCATCCAGTATTTTAAACTGTATTTAATCAACAAATACTAAAAACGCCGATTCATAAGGTATTATGTTTAAATATGGGCGATTTTGTGCATCTGCAAAAATAACATTGTATTTCACAGTACGGTATCATTATGAAATACATTTTAATCTTTGCAATTGTTAAAATTTAAGATTAAAAACATTATCCGTTTAGTACTTTTTTTGAATTGTCATGTAGCGTCAAATATTTTACGGTGGTACCGAACCCTTCGTGTGCGAGTACAACTCGCCCTTGGCCGGTTTTTTAAGTTTTTTTCCAATCTTTGTAAAGCTCTTCTCATCTGACCACGTTTGGAACAATGAGTATTTAATTCTAATATTATCGGTACACCAAAATAGTTGTGATGACGTCTTTAATACACCGGAAGAAATAATTACCACATATTTTTTGCGGGACAACACTTAACACTAAAACCTAATACAATACTGTTACAATGTAAATAACAAAGTTCTAACGAAGTTCCCAATACCGCTCAAGTCTTTCCGCTAATGTACACACAAATAAAAACTAAGAAAAACATTAACACCACTAATTCGCAAACACTGTACAGTGTAAATAAATCTTCTTTTATTTACTTAGATCTTAAAATAACGGAAGAGAAATAAAAACATTCTTATCTACAGTAAAATTATGAATGCGACAATGTGTGTCTGTGTTTTTATTTGTTTAGATTTCACATCTAAACCACTGATCCTATTGTGATTAAATTTGGGATAAAGACATATTGACTTTTGAGGAATAATATTGGTATAGGTACTAATTTAAAAAAAAAATCCTAAATGGGTTATGAGGGCTGTCGCGTGGGTTTTGTCACCTCTCACCGTGGGCACACGGAACCACATTTTTAAAACTAGTAAATAATGTTAATTTAATAGATAAGTACATAATTATTAAAACACATTTCTATTGTGTTATCTAATAAACTTAGTTTAAGAAGTATGATCTGTTTTTGAGACGAGTTAAATAAATGCCACAATAAAAATGTGTTTTTAATATAATATATTATATGAAACTTTGTTAAAGATACTTGAACCCGAGCATTTGAAAATTTTAAACAATATTATATACCATGCAATAAAAAAAAATCCAAGTGCGTGTCGGGCCACGCGCAGTAATAGGGTTCCGTAGTGAAATGAAATGAAATTAAATGAATTTTTTTTTTTTTTTTTTTATCATACAAAACGGCAATTTCATAGGTAAAGACCTATTAGTTACCTATAAAATTAACATTATTTACTAGTTCTATATTTGATTACATTTTTCAAAAAAGCATCTTTTCATTTATCATCCTTAAAAATTTGGTCCCGTGTGAACGAGAAAGGTGACAAAACGCGAATAGAGGTGATCAAGTTTTTATAGGAAAATCTGAAATCGCGGACGAAGTCACGAGCACATCTTTAGTAAAAATGAATCATTCTCAATGTCGACTAACATAAGACTCTGATGCTTATATTATCATAACTAAATATTTAAAAAATATCATAAATCAATCATAAATTAATCATCGATATTTCCGATTTTGTACCATGTTTGGTGAAGCACACGCATAAGAGTTTCCTTATTGTTAATTTCTATATTTGGGATGGAAACAAATAGTGAGTAAGATATTTTTGTCATATTTTTGGCCTTCTTCATTTGAATAGCGTTAATTTTTCGGTGAATATCGATTGTTTGGATATGGTAACGCCTATGTTAATGGCTAAGAATAGTTCCTCTACATCTATGGTATGGAAAGTTTTGGATTGAATCTTTAGAAAATCTGGGTTAGAACAGTTACGAGTACCTTTCCATCCAAAGGTTATCTGTAAAAGATCGCTTTTATCGCCACCCTATGTAAAATTTTAATATTTATATTTGTAATTTTTATGGTGTGTATAATAAAGAGTATTTTATCTATCTGTCTATCTACCCTTAGTGCGAATTTCACCATTGAAACTGTACGCGATTAGCTCATCTAAATCGCGTTCAAGAGCTACCAGTGTCAATATTCCACAAAAAATAATGACACAGCCCTTAAACGTGGTTTATGTGTTCAGTTTCATTGGTGAAATTCGCCCATAATGATAAATCATTTGAGAGGGTTCAGAGATTTTACCCGACTGCTAAGGAAGGGTTATATTTTTACGTTGTCAGTTGTGTCAAATACAGAAGGCTGATGCAGTGATTATTTATGAGAAGATTGATAAGAGTGATTGGCATTTTCTGCACGCTAACACCCTCATAAATCAAGTTTCAAGTTAAAAAAAGGTGCACTTAAAATCAAGGTTCGCTTTTATTTAAACTAACAAAATAAGTATTTAGCGAATCATCATCATCATTCTACTGCCGTTTATCCCCAGTTATTTGGTTTTACTGTTTCGTACCTCAAAGGAAAAAACGAAACCCTTCACTACTGTTTCTGTCTGTCTGTCCGTCTGTTACGTCCGTTACGGACGGTTCCGTGAGATTGTCAGTAATTCAAGGCGCTGATGGCCTTCTTTGAGGAGCTGGGGTGGATCGAATAATCGATTTTCCCACCCATAAGCAAAATACGCGCATTGACGTGGAGTTGCGGATACCAGCCCGTATTACCTAATACTAATTTTTCTTGGGATAAATCAAATTCATCCCAACTACGGAACCAGCATTGTGCGTGGTCCGACACGCACTTGGCCGGTTTTTTATTTAGGGTTATCTTTGAACTTGTTTTGGTATTAGTTTATACAATGGTATCCGTTCGGAATAGAAAATAAATTTGAGTTCAAACAAATACCAGTGGTATTAGTTTGTTGGTATTAGATAGGAATAAATCAGGGTTTCGTGCCCAAAGTGGGATTACTAAGACTCCGCTGCCCGTCCGTCTGTCACAGGGTTGTATCTTTCTAACCGTAATAGGTATACACTTGAAATTTTCACAGTGTGTGGCCGCTATAACAAAAAATAATATAATAAAATTAAAATAAAGTTAACACTTAAAGGACACGTCCCCATACAAGAAACTTGTTTTTCTCGGCGTTTTTATTATTAAATATATTGTACGGTGGTACGGAAGTCTTCTTGTTCAAATCCGATTCGCACGTTTTTTTAAAAAAATGATTAAAAACAACAGTTTTGCAATCTCAAAGACTCGTGATACGCGAAATGTGTACCGATTAAGAAGTATACAATGTCATTGACTTGGGTCATTGTCAGCCAAACGACGTCGGAATATTCAGATCGGAACTTTGCATAAATTACCTATCCATATTTCGCCTTCTTAGAATATATCCATAAAAGGAAATTTCCGTTTGCAAATATTATCAAAGTCAAGGCGCTTTTGGTATTCAAAATAAAAATCTTGTGTTTAAGATCACCGGAACTAAGTATTTCCTTCCGTGTTTGGAAAAGTTTAAAGTTGACTGAATTATTCTCTTTTAAATAAAATATAGGTACTTTGGGTCTATTCTGCAAAATATAACTTCTGCAGAATAACCTACCTATAATATAACTTTTGCATATGAGAATAATTCAGTCAATGTACTAGATATTTTCAAATAAAAAAATAGGAAAGTGCACAAGTCTTTTGGTGTATTGAAGTTAAAAAAAAAGTAAAAAAAAAAGTTTTTTTTTTAACAGAAATTGTGGACCTGGTGAGTCATACAATTAGGTACAAATAGAGCGGCTACTACTTAATTATTATTATTATACAACTTAATTAGTAATTTCTATTCCAATAATGACAATTTTATCACAATACTAACTTATAAGGAACGTACTACCAGAATTAAAAGCACCCTAATGATAATCTAGGTGCCGAATTTCATCCAAATCCGTTTTTGCGCCAATCCGGAACATACAGCCAGGCAAATGGACAAAATTGTTCGTTCCTATTTTATTGTATAGATTATTCGAGAAAAATACTAAAACTCATTCAAGAAGTAGGGCTTTCATACAAAATGTGTATATAAAGTCAAAGTCAAATCATTTGTTTCAAATAAGCACATAAAGACACTTTAAAACGACAACATTTACAAAAAAAAAAAAAAAAAAAATAGAATTGATTGTAGTCGTCCCTATTTTAAGTCTATGAGTGGTGTTTAAGATTTTATGTCGTCTCAAACACGAGTACCTTTTGTGAATATTAAGTAAGTATCAGAGGCCCGGATTTGCTAAATAGATTGTAAATTGATCTTATATTCTCTAGTGATTCGGCAAGTGTTGTAATACCTAGATACTCATCCTACCAACAAACGAGGATCATTAACAAAAATACTAGGGTATTCCATCAGGAGTTTCTCAGTACTACTGCGATTAAAAGTATCCTATGTCCAGGTCTCAACTAACTTTGTGCCAAATTGACTAGACAAGATTTTTTTTCAAATAACAGCAAATTAACTATGTTTTCGTTTTAATACTTTTTTTTTCGTAATTGTAAACCAAATGGTAATTTAAATAGTTTTAACTATTATAATATGTTACTGTTTGTATGCTCATAACACAAATTCTATTACTTATGTCTAAACGCGAAGACTTGTAATTGGCTTAGCCGACGCACGGACGTAAAAATATCGCAGCGGGATTTTATCGCGCACTGATTTACAACTCTCGTTGTTGAGCCGAGCGTTGAAAATCCAACTTAACAATAACAGAGTACATTAGAGCGCGTCGAAAAGACACACTGTTGGATTTTGCACTCTCGGCGCTAAGCAGAGCGTTGAAAATCCAGTGCGCGAAAAAAAATCGCCGCGTTATTTGTACGTCCGTGCGAACGTTGACTATTGTTTCCCTTTTTGTTCTTAAGTTTTTTTTAGCTGCTGAAAAATTAAACAAAAACTACATAAATATTTTCGGCATCAGACTCGTGCCCAGCACACCTCGTAGCACAGAAAAGATAAAGAGGTCTCTCTTTATCTGTTCTGTGCCTCGTAGCAATAACATATTATCAAAATTCAAAAATATTCAATGTTTTTGACTTCATTACTATTTTATTCGATTTTTTTTGTTTTTTTTTTTTGTGTTTCACGAACTGTGTCCAAATAAACGTTTTTCTTTCTTTCTTACTTTCTTTCTATTATTTGTACCTATAAGATTAAGAAAGAAGATTTGCAAACTTTTTGTACCTACCTTTGAAATTTTTATTCCAGGTATTTAGGTCAAGGTTACAAAAATTATTTTGGTTCAGCGGCACTAATTACTTTACTGTTTTAATGCCACGGCCTATAATATAAACCTAATTAATTTAATTGATTATCATATTATCAATAATAGTGTTGGCGATAAAAACGCAATTTTAAAGTTCATTCTCCGGTGATAATGTTTTAGTGAATTAATAAAATATTAGTGACTCGTGCTCTGTCGCAAAAACTTAATCCGAATTGCATTTTGTTTTTTGCAAAACTTTTGACAGTTTAATGTTAACGAATAAAATATAATTTGTTATAGTTTACGACATAGTATATGTAATTTAATTAAAAATGTATAACATGACATGTTTAATTTATTTGCAACATCCTATACATATTTTATAATTATAGTGGATTTGTATTTTTTAATTAAAACATAATATTATTTAAGTGGTTCCAACATTTATTTAATTATAATTTAGACTTGATAACATCCATCCCATGGTTGACATTCAATTTTTTTCTCTTTTTTTGTTCATTTTATGTAATTTTGTATGCGGGACAGTTTTTTTTCGGGGTAATTTCGTTGAATAGAGCTAGCAATACAGGTTGTTGAATTAATAGAGGAATGTCTGATGAGCTGTCAGAGTTAATAAGTTATAGCTTACCTACCTGAACGCACGTGTTGATACACATAAATGAGTCTTGTGTCGCTAGGGGTACTTCTTATACATCGATAAATTTTGTGTTTTTAAAATTTCTATATAAAAGTATATTATTATGTTTTAGGGCTGATTGTTCAATAGTCAGATAATTTTTATCAGAGGAATAAATATGGTGGTTTGACAGCTTTTGTATAGAAAATATGTCAAACTGTTACATTTATTCTTCAGGTAAAAGTTATCAACCTATTGAACAATCAGCCCTTAATCATTCGGAGTTTTCATATGAGTTATTTGACTATAATGACTAAAACCGAAACATGATTCCTTAAAAATTCCAAAGTATCACGTCTATTTTCTGTTTTATACGACTATACATAAACAGTTCCTTATTGTGCAGTAAAATTTGCTTTACATCGAAAGTATTTTTAGAACTTACTAAGCTAAAAATGTTGTCAAAAATCTACATTTCTTCTATCTCGCGCGTCAAATTGGACAGCCATAACACCATTTCATTTACACACCGAGCTAAACCACGGTTCGATTTATCCCTCTTAAGGCCTAATTTACAATAATAAAAGATGCAAACGAGGAAATCACGTTGCTTCAATTTTATTGTATGTCACAAGCAAGAACATCGTGTAAACGGGACTTTCCTCTGTAAGTAATGACTATACTCCATTTACAATAAGATTATAAATTTAAACAAATCTTTTTTACAGTCCATTCAACCGATTTTGACTTCTATTCCGTAGGCTTAAGGATGGCATTAAAGGCAAAAAAGTGGTTACAATACCAACTGTTTCCTGCAGCTGCCATTTGGCATGCCACCAACGTAATAGACGTCAAAATCGGTTGAACGAACTGTAAAAAAGATTTGTTTAAATGTCTAATTTTATTGTAAATGTGTTGATTCCGAGATTTTTACATTTAATTATGTTGTTGTTTGCTTTAAGATTATGTCAGTATTTTTAGTTAGAGCCAAAAAGAATTATGATAATCATAATTATTATTCTGCAGTCAAGCTAGATTTTCTAAAAATAAGATTTTAATGTCCTTTTGACTATTTAATCAAAGGCAATTAAGTACTTGTATTCAGAGCATTTTTATGTTAAGATAATCAAGTCATAATAATCTAATAATCAGCCTATCCTTTTCCCAACAATGTTGGGGTCGGCTTCCAGTCTAACCAGATGTAGCTGAATACCAGTATTTTACATGAAGTGACTGCCTATCTGACCTCCACAATAGTAAATTGTATTGTAAGTGTCAAACATCTAGAGCCACAACCAATCAAATGTTGGCGGCTTATTGTTATTGTCTAATAAACTCGCAAGCGCGTACAATATGCGCCACGAAACATGAGACTTGATCACTTGACACACCACGTGGTTTGACTAGATGATTTTACATATCTACGCTATGAAAAACATGGAGGCGCTCGTGGCTAAGTAATAACAGCCGCACGGGTCGATCCATCAGGTTAAGCTACGCTTGCCGGGGTTGGTCAGTGGATGGGTGACCATCTTTACAAATCGAGACTCCTCCGTGCCTCGGAAAGCATGTAAAGCCGTTAGTCCCGGCCGGCATTCGTGGATCTTTGACAGTCGTTACGGGTCATCAGAAGCCCGAAAGTCTGACAAACAGTCTTATACCAAGGGGTATCGTATTACCCAGTTACTGGTTTGTGGAGGTATGATAGGCAGTCGGTTCATGTAAAATAATGGTATTCAGCTGCATCCGGTTAGACTGGAAGCCAACCCCAACATAGTTGAGAAAGGGCTAGGCAGATTGATTCATTGGTATGAAAATACACTAATGACTCACACGCAACACACACAGGTCATAGTAACACACAGACATACCCTCATTATAGGTATAAATACAAAACCTTATCATTATTATTTGCGCTTAATACGAGTCAGACAAACTAACTGCTGATTAAAATGCAGTCAATAATACTCTTATCCTAGTAATAATTTATTATTTATTTATTTATTTATTAGGAAACTCATCAGCTTATAACTAATTACATGTGTTATGAATGTTCACCACACTATCAATGAACAGCTCAAAGCAGTTGCGTCAAAGTTACAGCATCCTACAGTCTGTATACACTGTTCAATGATAGCGAGATGATGACAATTATCACTTAGCCAATAATATCAAAATCAATTAATCTGCCTAGCCTTTTCCCAACTATGTTGGGGTCGGCTTCTAGTCTAAGCGGATGCAGCTGAATACCAGTATTTTACATGGAGCGACTGCCTATCTGACCTCCACAACCCTTTAACTGGGTAATACGATACCCTTGGTAAGACTGGTTGTCAGACTTTCGGGCTTCTGATGACCCGTAACGACTGTCAAAGATTCACGAATGACAGCCGGGACCAGCGGCTTAACGTGCTTTCTTAGGCACGGAGGAGTCTCGGTATGTAAAGATGGTCACACATCCACGGACCGAACCAGCAAGTGTAGCTTAACCTGATGGATCGACCCGTGCGGCTGTTTTACTTAGCCACGAGCTCCTCTCAATAATAATAATATAATAAGTTTATATAACACTTGATATTTTACCTACCAGTATCAGAATACCTCTATTAATATGAAATAAACTTTCTAAATAGATATACCCCTACATTTTGTTTGACTATCACCATAGTGATACGTGCAAAATACACGTATACCTACTGTAATCATTCCAACTCAAACTCAAACTCAAACTCAAAGCATTTATTTCAAATAAACCAATTACAGGCACTTTTGAATTGTCAATGGGTCGGTCAGTCAGAAAGATGAAGCTAGTTGCCCATTCCAAAGCGTAGTAGATCCCTATGGAGAAGAACGGGCAAGAAACTCCACGGACACTCTTTTAAATCATAATATTTTTACAAAATATTGGTTACATCGTTCAAGTTGAAAATATACATGTGAGAACAATGTAGAAAGACGTGCACGTTAAAAAGCGTCCGTAATAAAAAGATAATAACTAAAACAACTAAATTAAATATTAAAATTAAAAATAAGCCATGGCAGCTAAGAGACGACCAGTCCCAACTGACGGCGCCCGTTCACGAACATGACGCATGGATCAGCACCATTTAGCTCAACCATTTTGAAGGGAACTTAATCATCCAACACACACGCCACCATCAGCGAGACATTTGAGTGAGCATGACATACTCTCAACCGCCAGGGCACACTCAAGTCAGTGAAAGACGTACCCAGTAAAAGGTAGCTTAATAGTAGCTACATAGTGCTCACACGTGCTATGCAATTATATAATACTAAGAGATTGAATCTAAACAATGCAAAGAAAGTTTTCTCTCATCTTAATCTTCAGCAGGTCCAACAATATATCCGAATGCTAATCAATTAATTAATGCGTCCTTGTGGAGCAGGACAAGCATTCAGCCAAGCATTTTTGTCAGCGATGTAATCCCCCAACTTATAATATGCCCGGCTGCATAGTGTGCGTTTTATACAAGATTTAAATTTCCTTTCATTCAGCTGGAGTATGTGGGGAGGTATTTTATTATAACATTTTAAACAGCAACCGTTTATTTTGCAATAGCGTCCATGAAGTATTGCATTTTTTTGTCTATGGTTGTCTGTCAATAAATAAGGAACTTTATAGGCGTGCTTATGTCAAAAGTAAAATAAATGGTTAGAATGAGTATAGGATTTTTTCTATTTATTAGCCTCGATAATTATCTTTCTGCTTTTTATCCTATTTTATTTGGAGTTCGCACATTTCTTTGTATACATCTGGCCATAGCGTCTTTCAAACAATTCGTGTTATGGATTTAGTGCGTTTGCTTGAAAATGTTTGCAAAAAAATACTTATGGAGTACCCATGTAAGGCAATCATAATTTGTAAAAAAAAACCGGCTAAGTGCGTGTCGGACCACGCACAATGAAGGGTTCCGTAGTTGATTGACTATTACTCGTAAACTTGAAAAGCCTACTTAGCTGTGATAGTTTTCCTTTTAATCGAAAAATTGTTTTCACAAACCCGCAATATATTTTAAAGTCCCATCCAACAACACCCCACACCATGGGGTAGACGATAAAAAAAACATCCCCACTTTACGTGTAAGTACAGAAGGTACCCTAAAAAAAATTTTTTTTTCATGTTTATATTTTACCACTTTGTCGGCGTGATGAATATGTATATCCATGCCAAATTATAGCTTTCTAGTACTAAGAGTCTCTGAGCTAAGGTGCGGACGGACATAGCGAAACTAAATAAGGGTTCCTTGTTGACTACCGAACCCTAATGAACAAATATTTTGCCGATTAAAAAATTAATAAGTAATAATAATTTAGTAATTGGTTAATGATTTTTCCTAGACTCGACATGTAAAAAAGAGAAGTATATACGAGTAGTTTTTCAGAAATCAAGAGGTGCTTATTTGCAGGCTATTCGAGAATTACCGATTTTGAACTGTTAAAAACGATTAGTCAGTCAACAAAGCGACGACGGTTACGAATAATTAGCAAACCGTTATTAAAATGATAATCATTTCATAAATGTCGGTTAAGTGCACTCAAATTAACAGTAACTTTGCTGAATTGTAATGAGGAACTGTTAAAGTGTAGGTGTTATTTACATTGAACGCTTTTGTCACTACCGAAGTCGTTAGAAAATTATTTGGTCTTAGTGTGTGATTCTCTGAGATCTCTTTTGATTTGAATTCGCAAAAGTAGGTGGTACTATTGTTTAGATTATGTTACAATCAATGATTTTTAGATGTTTTTTGTTCGTTATTTTTGGCTGTGTGACTTGACTATACCTAGGTTATGATCTTTTAAGGCATTTAAATAAATAAATTAAAATCTATGTGATATTCAATATTGATCCTAGCTTGTGGCTAAGTTACAGTTAAGCTACAGCCGCACGGGACGATCCATCAGGTCGCTTGCCGGGATGTCCGTGGTTGGGTGACCATCTTTACATACCGAGACTCCTCCGTGCCTCGGAAAGCACGCTAAGCACGTTTCGTGGATCTTTGACAGTCGTTACGGGTCGTCATAAGCCCGGAAGTCTGACAATCAGTCTTACCAAGGGGTATCGTATTACCCAGTTACTGGGTTGTGGAGGTCAGATAGGCAGTCGCTCCATTTAAAATACTGGTGTTCAGCTGCATCCGGTTAGACTGGAAGCCGACCTCAACATAGTTGGCAAAAGGCTAGGCAGATTGATTGATTCAATACTGATCATAAAAGGACAATGGGAAAACTATCCAAATGGAAGTGAATAGAGTAAACAGAAACTATATGACCAAATCGATATCCGTAACCAAAACTAATGCAGTGATATGTCTTGTTACGTAGACACTTCTTCTCTCTTCTTCTTCTTGGTCTTGGTAGACCAATACATTTTTGCCTAATTTTTGTCTACACTTTGACTTATTTTCAAGAATATTTAATTAGGTACCTCCGATATCTATGGGTCGATATCTATGCTTATTGAAATGATCATAAAATTGGAGGTTTATATAATTTCTACATACCGACTGATTTCAGAGAAACTTATTATACTGGGTGACATTGAATTAGCTAGTAAAACTCCGCAGACGTGACGAGCATTTATATCTAAACACGATAAAACAAAAAAAAAAATTGGTTTTTTGTGGTTTTTTTTTTTTGGGTCTCTGACCGCAGGTAGTGTCGTCACTTGATCTCAAGTCAATCGGTTTAGAAAATTTGTTTTTTTGTGTAAACTTCACAGACACTATGAGTATCAATATCTAAACACGATAAAAAAAAACAGAATTTTTCCTTTCAAGCAAAGTACCAGCGGTCGCTGACCTCAAAAAAAACAAATCATCAAATCTTATTGTTTTTTTTGTGTTTAGTTATCAATACCCATCACGTATGGGGAGTTTCGCTAGCTAATTTATTTGACACTGTTTACCTACCTAAGAGGTAGCATGCAACCAGCGAACCGAGCACGAGGACTTTATTTTTGAACCGTTGAAACTATATTACACTTCTGGATCTAATCTAATCTTTATCTATACAAATTAAAGTTGCTTTTTGAGTCTGAGCTTGATCTCTGTTGTGTAATCGCGTTGTACACACGGCAGCTATAAATTTCCTGTTTACAATGAACTCTCATTGTAAGGAAATCCTATACAATGCGAGATCAGCTTATACTGGAAATGTATAGCTTGATCTGTAGCCGTGCGTACTTCTAAATTGCGCAACGGATTTTGGTGCTGTTTTGATCACCATTTGGAGAATCTATTCTGGAAGGTTTATATGTATAATACTTAGGTCATCATATTATGTAAGAAATATGTAAAATCAGCCTATAATGTTCCCACTGCTGGGACCAGGGACACAGGCCTCATCACAAGTGTTCGAATTTTTGGTTCTAGGACATCATGCCGGTTTCCTCACGATGTTTTCCTTCATCGTTTCTCTTCGTAAGTTTCTCGTAAGAAATATAATAAAGAAAAAAAAAAAAATTTAAGTACATTATAATAAATAAATTTCGAGATTATGTGAAGTCGCTAAAATCGTGCAAAACAGGGTCGGGTTACTAGTTAATAATAGATTAACAAATATTGGTCTTATCACAGTCCCAATTTGATGTAGGACTTTCCAAAGTGAGTGTAAAACATCCGGAATTCGATAAGTTTAACAGAAACCTCAAAATACAAATAGATAAGAATGTTTGCTACTTCGTCTAAAACCTGTAAATGAACAGTTTTATCACTAAGTTTTAATTGTACTTAAGTTTGAAGGCCTTGTAACTATATACGGTTTACTTAAAATATTGATTAATTATTAATGTCTGTGTAAACAATTTAATCGTTAGCTGTTAGTATTTGTTGTTTATATTAGTTTCTTATTAATAATTATTGTGTTGGCATTGGTCATGTTATTTGACATACATACACACATCAAAAGTGTCTAGGGATCAACATATATTTTTGCAATAACTTTTCTCCTGATTGATATTAATTAAAATTTTCTTTAAGGATTCATCAAATAAAGTGTTTTCGTTTGTCACAGTAACGATAAACCAAGTCACCTTTGCATTAATAAAGAAATTTGCCATTTTCCTAATAAAGGGATTTTTGACATTTGAACCACTAACATTAAAGTTCGAAAAAAAGACTGAAATAACAGTTTTCTTTAAAATTTTATTGGGTAACTTAAACAATTAATAATCCGTGTTTCTACCGCGAACACTAACAACACAAGAAGATGTTGAAATGAGTTCATCCAAATCACGCTGTGGAATGGCCGCCCATGTTCGTTGCAACAACAAAAAAAGGTCTTCTTGCGACTGGATACCCTCCATATTCGGCAGAGCTCTTCTCTGTAGCATATCCCATGCATGCTCAATCGGGTTCAAGTCTGGCGACTGAGCAGGCCAGGGCAGGACATTGATGTTAGCTGCGGCGAGAGTCTGTCTTACAACTCTTGCGGTGTGCGGTCGTGCATTATCATGCATTAACTGAAATAAGGGACCGATTTGCACTTGTAGAGGAACGATGACGTCTGATACAATCGTCTCAGCATAAATTTGAGCGTTGAGGTTGCCTCTGATCCAAATCAACTCAGTTCTTCCGCCGATCCAAATACCCGCCCATACCATGATGGTTCCACCACTATAAGGATGGACTTCCTGGCAGGATTTTAATCGCTGTTGGCGTCCAGGGGTTCTCCAGTGTCGTATACGTCTTGTATCCAAGGTCCAGGTCTCATACCAAAACGAGACTCATCAGAAAAGCACACGAAACGCCATTGTTCTTCTGCCCAATTTCTGTGTTCAAGAGCCCATTGATATCGAATCCTACGATTGTGCATTGCTATAGGTGGTACCCGTAGCGGTCTTCGGGAATGAAGGTTCACTTCATGCAAGCGGTTTCTGACTGTTTGGTCGCTAATTAAGTTCCCTGAAGAGTGATGAAGCCTCACGGCTAACATCATGGCGGTTATAGTTGGAGCTCTTCGAGTTAAGATTTGAATGTATCGGTCTTGTCTCCGTGTGGTGCAGCGATACCGTCCTCCATGGCGCTCAGCCACGGTACCAGTGCTTCGGTAACGTGTCCAAAGTCGACTGATAACACTCTGACTTGTATTCAGAGCTAAAGCCACAGTACGTTGCCGGGAACCAGCTTCTATCATTCCCACGGCTCTGAGCATTTCTTCCCTGCTTAAATGACGTCGCCGCTCCATAATAACGTTGGTTTTAATCAGTAGTAGGGAAACAGTAGCACTAATAATGTCTTCAATGCGTTGTATGTTTTTATAGGGAAAATATTGACAGCTGATTTTCATCTTTTACTCGAATTTGATTCACAGTTCCTGATTCAAATTATGAAATGCACCAAAAAGGATCCATATAAATTTATAAAATCATAAATTTATTACAAAGCCACATCTCAATCTCAAGAAATCCGCATAAAAATGCTTGATCCCTAGACACTTTTGATGTGTGTATTTAGGTTCACGCTTGAAACCTACCGAGGGTTCGTAGAGGTCTAAGGTGAGTCAAGAAAATTTGTAAAGATTATATGTATAAAGAGGGAGGAAACGCATGTGACTATGAAAGAGTGATAAATATAAATGTTGATGGATGGAGGAGGGAGAGGAAGGGCAAAGAAAAGATGAATGGATTGTATGAGGAATGATATGAAAGAGAAGAGAGTGAATGATAGCGTGACGGTTGGCAAGGAAGAATGGAAGAAGAAGACGTGTTGCGTTGACTCCACATAATATGGTACAAGGGCAGTAAGATGATGATAGTATGAATGAACTCAGCCTATCATATTCTACTGCTCCACATTGGCCTTCTATAACTTTGTAATATACCTTCTTAATAAGTAGGTACAGAAAAGATTACATTTATCTTCTTCTTCTTTTTCTTCTTTTCTTAGGTAATAAGTAAGAATAAGTAGATTTTTTTCTGTCGCCTTCTAACATTCAGACTAACCTATTTTGGGGATCAGCGTTCAAGTGAAATTATTAATCCATTTATCTCAAAAACTTTTTTACAAAAAAATACAACCGACTTCCAAAAACAACACTACATAGTGAAAAATAACTTTAATTTCGGAAGTCGGTGTCTAGTTAAATGTATTTTCGTTTTTTGCCACCGACATCCGAAATTATAAAAGCTCAACAAAAATTTTAATCTATACGGAGTGCTAGAATTTTCGAGCTCGCTTCGCTCGCTCTACCATCATCTGCTCGTCTGATGCTTTAGCTTTTCTGTTAACGACAAAGTATCTCCTATTTCTGTATAGTCACAAGGAAACCTAACCTTCTCGAGGATATTTCGACGAACACTCCTGGCCGTGGGGCCCCATTTAGTTTTGCCGCCCCGGGCTCCCGACAATTAAGCTTAATCCGCCACTGAACAAACTAAAGTAAGTAGTATAAAACTATTTTACAAAAAAATACAACCGACTTCCAAAAACAACACTACAAAGTAAAAAATAACTTTAATTTCGGAAGTCGGTGTCTAGTTAAATGTATTTTCGTTTTTTGCCACCGACATCCGAAATTATAGTTATTTTTCACTTTGTAGTGTTGTTTTTGGAAGTCGGTTGTATTTTTTTGTAAAAAAGTTTTTATTTTTCACTTTTTAGTTGTGTACCTACCCCACACAAATTCTAATACCACTACCTGCAAAACAAACTGGAACATCATCCATATAAAAGTGTGGAAAAATACGTATTATTGAAGCTAACTCAAAAACTACCAAAGCAAAGTTAATCAATTTTATATGGGACCAACTGACCAACCCTCTCGAATAAAACAAAAAAAAATAAAATCGGTCCAGCCATCTTCGAGTAATCGGGGAACATACATAAAAAAAAGGTTCTGACGAATTGAGAACCTCCTCCTTTTTGAAGTCGGTTAAAAATATGAATCAACTGTCCGTTAGGTAACTGTCCATTTAGGTCGAGTAGGTATTGAAGTTTTGTATGGGACAGTTCAAAATTTTTCGTGACATACATTTCTAGACACGCTTTCAGGCCTCGTTGATCTAGTAGTCGCAAGCACAGCTACTACTCAGCATGAGGTTCGAATCCCGGGTCGGGTAAATTGGTATCGGATTCATTCATCTGGAATTTCTCAGTACCTAGCAGCCCAGAGTCTTGTGCCCGGTTGATGGCAATAGGCTCGCCCCGTATTTATTTATTTATTATTATTTACTATTATATGGGACTCAGTCATAACTAGCGAAGAGTGGGTGCACTATGGTACACCCCTGTTTAACCCTTCATTCATTCATTGTTTCGAGTTCTTCGGGAGACATAAACATCTTTTCTGTCAATCTTGCTAAGTTCAAACGTTTAATTCGGGCACGATTTTCAGACCCTGTTTTATGTTGACGTATCGACAGGTCACACACATTTATCATATTATATTGTTAATAATTGCTCTTTATAGTTCCTATTCATTGTTGCCTCTTTCATGGTATTATTTGTGTTTTAGAATATCTTAATGTTTTAATTTTTTTTTTTAATTTTACTCTTCAATTGTTTACTATTTAACCCGTGTTTTAATTTCAAATGTTTAATTTAATTTTATGTTCATGTGTTGTTTAATTTAATATTGTTTAATTTTTCTTTGATTTAAATTTTATTGTGTTTAACTACTGAAACTCATACAATTCTAAACTATGTTTAAAATGATGATGTATGCATGATGTGTTCTCCTATACTATAACTGAAGGAGCACAAATCTTCAAAGTACTTTGTATAATAATGCATGTAATGTGTATCCTTTGTTGGAGTTCCTTTCTGAATAAAATAAATAAATAAAATAAACCCTTTGGCTGGTACAGACGTACCATTATTCTAAATGTATTAATCTATCTCTAGTCTTCGCAGTAACAGTTTCCTGTGGGGTCATTGAACGGTTCAATAGTAGGAATTGCGTCCAAATGTCACAGTTATCATTTTTTTTAATAAATGAGTGTAAATTATATTAATGAGGTTATGATACATAGAAATTATGTATTAGAGATAAGTAGTGTAGTGTCTAAGGTCCCAAGTATGTCAAGATATAAATAATTTCAAGAGTGTGTCCGTTGTCAATACAAGCTTTATTTAAAAATGGTGCTGGTAGGTACGTCTATGATTATTATGATGTTACACACACACACACACACACACACACGCACACAAATCCCCGCACACACTTTGAAATGCTTGCTTAGATGGTTCTACTCGTAGCATGTCATCCTGTTGTTCTGATGCATGTAATCAGTGTTGCTATAAATTGTAAATCCATAATTGGCTGTAAGATTGGTTTTATCTATTTAAATAAAATTGTTAAAGAGCTGTGGATTTTGTAATAATAAATAAATAAATAATTATAGAAACCAGTTACTCTTTTATGAGTTGATTAGTACATCGGCTAAGCTATGGTCAATAAGAAAATTACATCAAGATCTTTTTCCTGCAATAATTCTGCCACGCCGTGAAATGAATTTAGATATATCTACGGACAGATTCTCTCTAACAAAAAACTGTGTCTATCGGAGTCAGCCAGCTCGCTGTACCTACACGCACACATTTCACAAGACATGCTGTATTTTTACCTTAAGTATATAATTATACCTTACCATATTACGAATACGTTACCATTCTTACGAATGGTTGACTGATGTGTGAATGTGTGCGTAGGTCCAGCGAGCTGGCTGACTCCGATAGACACAGTTTTTTGTTAGAGAGAATCTGTCCGCCTTTTTTATACGTCTATGTATCTACTTATGACTTTCAAGTTTTAAAATGGTAAAAAGAATCAATATCGTGCGACTCAGTCTGTCTGTCTGTCTGTCCGTCTGTCACAGCTGGATATCTCAAGAACTACTAATGCTATCAACTTGAAATATGGAACAGTTTTATTTTATGACGTTTGCCTAACTATTTTGCAACTAAGAAAGATTTTTTTTTTTTGCAACAGGGACTGAAACGGGGTCTTACAAATCTGAAGTGGGACTACTAGGGCATGTGGAGTATCATATGAACGAACGCTGAAATTTCCACACTCTCAAACTTTGTTTTCTTTTTTTGGCCGCCATAGTTTTCGACTTTTGATGAAAAATGTAAAAAAAAATACCATTCCCCCCTTATCTCCGAAGTTTGCAAAAATTAAAGGAAAAATAAAACGATGTCTCTAAATAGCACACTTTTAAAAAATCTGAACGGAACCCTCGCGTTATTACAATTTTGTTTAGTATTTAAGTTTCTATTGCACTAATATATTAGTATTTAAAGATAATTTGCATATTAATTTATGTCTCAAACTTGTTTAAATAGCGAAATAATTATTTACACAGTTCGTTGTTTGGGGTTAGCCGGTTTTGCCGGGTTAACCCCGTACCTATCTATCAATTGTTAGCATAAGTTTACAAAATAAACTATGTACTTATAATTTATGCCTGGGTACTATATTTGTGCATTTGATGCCTTTGTCCTTTTGTGTGCCCTTTGGGTGCCTTTTATGTGTCTATTTGAAATAAATGCTTTGACTTTGCATGAAACATTAGTGTTATTTGCACCTACATGTAATAAACTGCACGGAATAAATTATAGTACAGTGTGGGTCAGGAGGGTAATCCTCTAAACATCACTTCGAGATTCGGACATTGCTGAGATGGTTACGAAAGTGAGCCAGTTTAGGGCGTAACTAACTACAATTTTGTAATCTGATTTCTAATTACAACTATAATTAGTCAACTACAAGTAGTAATCGTTGATCTGATAGCTGCAATCAAACAGTTTCAGCTATAATGATATAAAAAGTTTTAATTTTACTAGTGTGTTGATTGATCAATATTTACCAGGACCTACCATAGCAAACAGCTAATTGAGATTTTAAACAACAATTTTTAATTCATTAAATTCTCTCGCTCTCGCTCTAGTGACTGTACACTCGGTAAGTCGTTGTTTTTCGCTTTGAAATTTTGTTTAGTTTTTCCGAAGGTAGGGTAAGTCCGTCCATCTGTCAGAATGTATGATTATGTCTTGTAGTTCGATAATAATGAGGATGATTCCAGGCATTACTACAGATTTGCGCTACCTATTTATTAAAATGATACAAATTACGTACTTTTAGTTATTGCAAGACACATAGTATTGCTCGGAAGGTAAGGTCCGGACCGCGGATGTTTATGTTAAAATTTTGAGCTTATTCGTTTTGCTATGTATTTCCTTTCTCGTAATATTAGTTGTAAGCAAGAAATAAAAGTTTATGAGTGCTTTTCCACCAGAGATGAACAATGCAACGTTGCTATGGATGAATTTGATATCCATCAATCATATTCATTGGTCCACATAGCATAGCACCGGTGGGAACGGGTTCAACTAAGCTATGTTTCTTATATGGAAGGATGCGTGCTATGGATGCGAGCTACGAATGCGCGAGTGGTGTAGCTGTCGCTCCCCGTGCCGCCCCTACTGTCGATGCATCGCATAGCTCGAGCTGCGCATCTTCCTCGCACAGCTACCTCGCGGCGGTGCATTCTTCATAGCACATCTTACTCGCTCCGCTACACAGCTTAGCATTAGTGAAAACGGTCACATAGTTTCGTAGCTTAGCTTCACATCCTCGCAGCATAGCTGCATGCCTGCACCCTAATGCCTTCTCTGCATGAGAAGTCTTCCTTTGCCCTGCAGTGAGACACTAATAGGCCGGTATTTGGTGTTTTTAAAAACACTCTTTATGCACTGTGTGTACTGAGCTTTCAGTGACGAAGAATAGTTCTTACAGTAATATGTATATCCAACCGTGACGAATTTACCTTTATGTAGATGAAACTTAGTGGGGAAAATTGTTGAAATTTATTATGAACCTAGGTATATTTTTGGCGAAATTTTGTTGAAGTAGGTAAGTAATTACTAATTAGTGTAATGATAATAATATTGCATGTTGGTTTTATTTACAACAATAATTTTGAAGACTTGAGGAGTAATATTGTGAAAATTTGGTTGTGTCATGTAATTTGTAACAATAATAATGGTGGGTCTGATTACCATTTTAAATTGTATTTATTTCTTGGCAAAAGTCGATTAACACTTGCAGTTTTTTAATCTTAATTATTAAGCGAAATATTTAATTTAAATCGGAACAGAAGTACTTAAAATTTTAAGAACATTAACTCTTAACATATAAACGAAAAAAAAGCAGTTTATCGAATAATTTTGTGTAAATTTAGATGGTGTGAAAAAGTAGCAGTGGTAACCGACTTCTGTTGCTGACCGTACCAGAATATCATCAGATTTAAAGAATTCGTTTTATATATCAGCATCCAATAAATACGATAAAATAGGATAGCATAATAATGTAAATAGATAAAAATCCCAAATAATATGTTTATTTTTTGGGTATAATTACCTATTTATTATAAATAATAATGGCTGTACCTAATTATTTATTTATTTATGAAAATGTAAAATGAGTAAGTAATAATAATAATTTTATTTAAAAAAAGGCTGAAAAATTAAAAAAAAACAAACCTACCTAATAAAATAATCACATAAAATCACTTCCAACCATACGATAGTAAAATCCACTAAAAGAATAAAAACACTAACACGTTTACGATACGATTAGTACGTTCAGCGCGCGCGCATAAATTCGACTGAGCAATCTATGGCACAGTACCATACCTATATGTATAGTCAACTAGACAACTGTCAGACAAAATCTACTGACGCAAAACAACAAAATTAAAACATTAAAATTTTTTTATAAAATATTTATTATTATTTTATTTAATAACTGGCCCATCCTAAGCATTAATATCCCGTTTTAGGATTTCCAATTTATATTCAAGTCTCGATAATGAATGGCCGTATGCTAGTATGTAAGATACTTTGATTAAATAATTTGGAACCTGAGCAAAATAAATGTCGCATTTTAAAACAGGTTTTCTGGACCAAGTCATTCGTGGCTAACGACGATGGGTAAATCAGTAAATAAGGGGCAAGGTTCCATAGATGGGTTGGTTGACATATTGCGCATGCGACCCCCCCATGATTTCAAGACTACACATTAAACACCGTCAGTCACGTAGGTCAGTATAGGTATGTTATTGCCTGACTATCGTTCAGAGTATCCAAGTCAAAAATAAAAGAAAACTAGGTTTTGCCTGCGGCGTCGCCCATGTGGCTATCTGAAATTATCCCACGGGAACGAGCTGCCGGGATAAAAAGTATCCTAATGTCCTAATCCAGATCAAGTTTTATCTTTGTGCCAAACTTTATTCAAATCCGTCTAGCCATTTAACCGTGAAAAGGTGACAGACAGACAGATGGACTGCGTTAGGTATTCGCACTTATCGTATAACAAATTGATAGTTGAAAAGTCAGCTCTTGAGTGTACGATAAGTCACGAAGTCCTTTTATCCATCCTTTCCTATCTTATGGTCTCTCCGGAGGTATTGGAATGGTTTGCCTCTTATCTTCAGGGGCGTCAGCAGTCTGTTCGTGCTGGAGACTCTTCGTCAAGTTGGCATGATCTTGCAGCTGGCGTCCCTCAAGGCGGTATATTATCTCCTCTCTTGTTTTCCATTTTTATTTATCTCATTACCACCGAGCTTCGGGCTGCGTATCATCTTTATGCTAACGATTTGCACCTTTACTGCCAGGCAAGTGTTGACAACATATCCGATGCGATTGACGAGCTGTATCTCTATTCTGTAAAAGTCTCACCGTGAAAACTTAGGTGAAGTGAACTTAAAGTGAACTGTCAATAGTGTCAACCCCTAGCATCAAGTGGAATGACGGCTCACTTCACGCTCACTTCACCTAAGTTATCACGGTGAGATGTTTACAGAATAGCACTACTGAACCGGGATCTAGGTGTGGTTAAAAGCTGGTCTGTTTATATATTTTATTATTCTTAGGAAGGCTTACAGAGGCTAATTACAAATAATAGTTTACCACAACATGTTATAAAGTTGCTAATAACAAGCCTCCGCAGATATATAACACGATTAATTTAAGCTGAACAGAGAAGAGATTAAGTAGGTTGGGCAATGACATTTTATTAAAAATATCATTGAGGTTGGGTTTCATTTATTAATAGGTAGGTTAGTTTTATTTATTATTAGGTTTGTTTTATTTATTAGTAGGTTAGTTTAATTTATTAGCAGGTTAGTTTTATTTATTAGTAGGTTGGGTTAAGTTAGTTGGTTTTATTTATCCATGTTGCTACTTATGAGTTTAAGAGTTTAAGAACCACTAGCCGGTGCATCATCGACAAAAAACGACTTGGCTAAAAGCGTCCTTGCCGTGCTTATCTTAGTGCAAAATAAGTCAACATCATGCTCAGAAGATACCTCATTGAAGCCTCGAGCGCTTCTTATAAGAAAAGCATTACGCCTATAATTCATAGTGGCAGAAGGCACACCTAGAAGCGGCCTTTTACGCAATCCCATAGTGTTAGTACGAAATGTTAACTTTGCTAATAGTTCAGGGCAGTCAACCGAGCCATTCGCTATATTCATCAAAAAACATATATCATTCAAGATCTGATCTGACTGATCGATTTGAAATGGCGGTTAATCCTACCAAGTGTCAAGCTATTATTGTAGGGAGCCCCTACAGTATGAGAAAGCTGAATGAGTTAACTGTGCCACCTGTAATGTTTGACAACGCAGTCATCCCGTTTAGCTCCAATGTTAAGGATCTTGGTCTGCATGTCAACACTTGTCTTGACTGGCGAAAGCGGTCACGACTGTAAGTAAGAAAGTCACCGGAACGTTGAGGTCGCTCTATCGGTTGAAAAACCTTCTCCCATCATACATAAAGGCCATGCTTGTACAGTCCCTAATCTTTCCCATAGTAGACTATGGTGATGTGTGTTCTCCTCAATAAACTTGATCGCCTTCTAAATAACTGCATTCGATTCGTCTTCAATCTTCGTAAGTATGATCATGTGTCTGCGCACCGATTGCTTTTAAAATGGTTACCCATACGTCAGCGCAGAGAGCTAAGGGCTCTGTCTATGTTGTATTCCATACTAAATAAGCCCACTTCTCCTTCTTATCTGACTTCCCATATTCAATACTTGTGCTCTGCCCATAGTAGAAATCTTCGTTCAACCAACAATCATCTTCTGCGATGTCCTTCTCACCGCTCTGGTTTTATTCATTCTTCTTTCTTTGTCCAGGCGGTATTGCTTTGGAATGCGCTCCCTCTGAACATCAGAATGGCAACCAGTCGGTTATCGTTCAAAGTGAAGGCACGTGAACATATTCGTATAAAGTTGGCAGAATCATCCCAGCGCTGATTTGCTGGATTCTTTTTCTCCTCTACCTGTCGTTATTTCTCCTGACAAAGTTTATTCTATTTATATGTATGTATGTATGTATTTATTTATTAGTACACATTATAAACAAAACCAAAAAACGGGTCTTCTCGCGATATTCCTTTTTACGAGGTAAACAGGTACCTACTTGTTTCCCGACGTTTCGACCGCCTTGCAGCGATCGTGGTCACGGGAGGACCACCGTTTTTTGGTTTTGTTTATAATGTGTGCAAAATTTATTTATTAGTATTTATTCATTTTCGAGTTATCTAACCCATAAGCTGCACCTGCCATGTTTTGTCTCTGCATCACCGTAAGGTTGACTGGTAGAAAATGCCTCAGGCATTAAGTCCGCCTTTGTACAGTATTTTTTTACTTGGGCATAAAGTTTTAATAAATAAATAAAATAAATAAATTATTGTTTTGCGGCACAATAATAATAATAAATTACGTCAGTGGCGCTCTTGTTAGATCAATCAATCTACATAGCCTGTTCCCAACTATGTTGGGGTCGGCTTCCAGTCTAACCGGATGCAGCTGAATACCAGTATTATACATAGAGCGACTGCCTATCTGACCTCCACAACCCAGTAACTGGGTAATAATACGATACCCTTGGTAAGACTGGTTGTCAGACTTTTGGGCTTCGGTGACGACTGTCAGAGATCCATGAATGACAGCCGTTACCAACGGCTTAACGTGCTTTCCGAGGCACAGAGGAGTCTCGGTATGTAGAGATGGCCACCCATCACATACCAACCGCGGCAAGCTTTACCTAATGGCAGGTATATCCACCTGTGTGGCTGTTATTACTTAGCTACGAGCTCCTCAATGGCGCTCTTGTTAGATACTGTTTATTAATTGCGTTTGTGTACTTAGGTACTAACTAGGTACGTCTACCTTCGAGAAGACTAGCCTGATAAGAATTATCCAAGATAAGAATGCTAGTAAAAATGCTGGTCCTGCTCCATAGAACAATCCAGAGTCTAGACAAAATCTAACTGGTAGCTAATTTAATTGTATAATTTTTTATTCATTGATTTTAAAAAAAATTGAAAATAAAAAAAATATTAAATTGAAGTGAAATCGTTTTCAGGAAAATCGTATAGGTAAGTAAATACTTTTAAATATTTGTAAGTAAATATGTGAGCCCCATATACACTTCTGGACACATCTTTTGGCCCACCTTGTATTTTCAGCTTCGTTTGGTCCTAGCTAAAATTTTATATTAGGTCGAGCAAAAAGTTTTTATGCAGTTTTGAACCTGGCACATTCACAATTTCATTCAATAGTCTTTTTTTGAATTTCGAACACAGAATTTAAGGAAACAAAAGACAATTTGGAGCCTGTTTGTTGATATCAAACAATCGAATACTAAGAAAACTTGGTTTTATTGGTTTACTTGGATTTAATTCTTGAAAAAGTGATTGATATCTTTGGTTTTGCAACAAACATTACTTATTCTTAACATTAAGGTGAGGTTCTATCAATAATCTATGGATACTTCACCTGAAGTCGCCGCCCAAGCTGTGGCACTTATTCAGGCCGGACACAGCCAAAGAAACGTGAGTGCTCAACTTAATTTAAGTCGATCTGCGGTCCGAAATGTTTATCGGAGGTACCTAGAGACTGGCGGCTTTGTTCGTCGCCAAGGAAGGCCACGATCTCGGGTCACAACTGAAAGGCAGGATCGATTCATCGTGACGACCAGCTTGAGAAATCGTCACCTTACCTCCATTGAGATACAAAACCAACTTCGCGACTTCCACGGAGTATCTGTGAGCGCTCGAACTGTTCGGAGAAGGTTAAAAGAACGCGATATGGTACCACACAAGCCAGCTAATGGCCCCAAACTAACGCGAGCCCACGAACAGCGCGCCTTCATTTCGCACGCAGTCATTTAAATTGGACACAGCAAGATTGGAGCCGTGTACTCTTTTCTGACGAGTCTAAAATTGTGTTACATGGCAATGATGGAAGGAAGAAGTTCTACCGACGTAAGGGAGAGCGTTTCGCACAATGCTGCTTTGAAGAGAGGGTTGCTTATGGCGGTGGCTCATGGACTGTCTGGGGCGGTATATCCGCGAGCGGCAAAACTCAACTTGAGGGTGTTACAGGATTACGGTTGCCAACATTAAATGCTGAAAGGTACATTCGTGAGTGCTTAGAATCTCACGTGATACCATACGCGGACTATGTGGGCCCAAATTTCCTTTGTATGCATGATAATGCAAGAGCCCATGCGGCCGGCATCGTCAGGGAATATCTTCGGGATGTGAACATCACAGTTATGGACTGGCCAGCCAGAAGCCCAGACATGAACCCCATTGAGCACATGTGGGACGAGCTAAAAAGACGTGTTAGGGCTCGTCAGCCAGTTGCCCAGACGATGCAGGAGTTAAAAACTGCCATAGAAGAGGAATGGGAGACGATCCCTCAAAATTTCATAGAGCGGTTGATAAACTCTATGCCTAATCGTATGAGAGCTGTGGTAGATGCCCATGGAGGCAACACGCGTTATTAAATTAAACCTTTATTTGATAAAACATGTTTTTTATTCAAAAATCAATTGCCTTTAACAAGGCGCATATCCGACTTGTTAGGCGTAGCTCCATGTCGTATGGTATTCTGAATTCAAATTTAAAACAATACGATCGAAAAAGATGGTAAAATGTATCAGGTTTAAAACTGCATCAACAGTTTTTGTTCAATCTAGCAATTATATTTCGGTAGGGGCCATCGAAACCTAAACTCTAAGGTGGGCCAATAGATGTGTCCAGAAGTGTATAACACTTAATATATTTATCTGTAATTGCTTAATTTTTATTTCTTACTAGCTTTTTTGTAAATATTGACGTTCAAAAGTGACTTTTATGTGCTGTGCAATAAAAGATTTGACTTTGACTTT
This sequence comes from Cosmia pyralina, assembly GCA_946251885.1. Lineage (NCBI taxonomy): Eukaryota > Metazoa > Arthropoda > Insecta > Lepidoptera > Noctuidae > Cosmia > Cosmia pyralina. The sequence goes on from OX276351.1 coordinate 26,197,454, forward strand.
TATAGAACAAACAAAAATATTTAAAAGAACTATGTTAGTCCTTGGCTTATAATGTTAGCCCCGTTTTACAGAAACTCACTCAATACTCAAGCATTATTCAAAACTACATAGTTCAAAGCCATTTGATTGGTTGGAACTAGTTTTACGTTAGGCTTGGTATAAATTTTTATAACAAGCTTTCCCTCTTCTTGATTATTATTATTTATTATTATTAAATTTTTACAAAAAAAAAAAAAAAATTATTTAGGAACTCAATATCAATCTGCCTAGCCTTTTCCCAACTATGTTGGGGTCGGCTTCCAGTCTAACCGGATGCAGCTGAATACCATTATTTTACATGGAGCGACTGCCTATCTGACCTCCACAACCTATTAACTGGGTAATACAATACCCCTTGGTAAGACTGATTGTCAGACTTTCGGGCGTCTGATGACCCGTAACGACTGTCAAAGATCCACGAATGACAGCCGGGACCAACGGCTTAACGTGCTTTCCGAGGCACGGAGGAGTCTCGGTATGTAAAGATGGTCACCCATCCACGGACCAACTGTTATTACTTAGCCACGAGCTCCTCCGTTTTTTAATTTAGGAACCCCGCAAAACCGTTTTCATAGTTTGTCTGTGGGAACGGAACAAACGGTATTACAAAGGTTTTGAGTGTTGGCGTGTATATTGTTCTCTAGGTATGACAGGTGTGTGTACGGAGAGAAATTAACTAATTGAAGTTAATTTGGATATTTATTTCACTCACGAAACGTATTACAATAGATGTACTTGTTTATGTGGATAATTAGAGGGTCTATAGCGGGTGCTGGTTACGGTCGAACTGAGTCGCCGATAGCTGCACTATTACGAAATGAATACAAAATGAATGTGTCAGCATTCCTGCAAAGGTTTATTATTAGTGCGGCCACTTAATTAGAAAATAAAGTAAAAATAATTAAATTTGCCTTTTAATGCGTTTAAAGATAAAGTAAGATCCAGCCTTTGTTCAAAGGTATACTAAGTACTCTATCAACGACTACATAAATGATAAGAACAGTTCGTCGCTATGATTAACTCTAGACAATGTTTACGTCTTTCTCCAGGATTAGCTTACCTACTAGTAGGTCATTATAATTGTTTATTGTATTTAACTGTTTGATAAGTCAATTAATTTTAATTTTATTTTTCTATATTATTGACTTATTCTAGTCATTACAATGTTTTTTTATAAGTTTTATTGCCAATGTTAATCAATAGTTGAGAGCAGTGGTGACCCCAGTGGTAATGGCCGTGACTTACGAGTGTAGGTCGTAGGTTCGAACCCCGACAGCCTTTACTTTGTGTAAATTATTTCATCAAAACTTTTTACAAAAAAAAAAAAAAAAATCGACTCCCAAAAAAAATAAACCAGCCAATTGCGTGTCGGAACACGCACAATAAAGGGCTCCGTAGTTGAAAAGAATTTATCCCAAAAACAAACTAAACAATGGATCCTAAAAAAAAAAATTTTTGTTATGAAACTACAAATTAACAATTTTCGGACTTTTTCCTTTATTTATGCTGTGAGAGCTTACTTCTTGCTAAGTTTCGTGATTCTAGCACAACGGGAAGTACCCTATAGGTTTTGATTTACTTGCGAGTATCAAAATATGTCGCATAAATGGCCGTATGTTTTTATTGCGTTGACTTAGAAGCTTGAGTTTTTTAGGACTCCAAGAGACCATAGACTTACTACATATTTGATATTAATTTCAACTTGATACCTCCGCGCGTTCCTGAGAAAAAGGGTCTTGACAGACTGACAGACAGACGGACAACGAAGTGATCCTATGAGGGTTCCGTTTTTTTCTTGTGGGGTACGGAACCCTAAAAATACTACAAAGCGAAAAATAACTTTAATTTCGGAATTCGGTGTCTTTGGTTTTTTTTTAGTTTCGTTTAATGCCACCGACTTCCGAAATTAAAGTTTTTTTTCGCTTTGTAGTGTTTTTTTTTGGGAGTCGGTTTTTTTTTTTTTGTAAAAAGTTTTTATTTTTCACTTTTAAGTGGTGCCTTACCCACACAAATTCGAATACCACGCTGCAAAATAAATTAGAGCATCATTCACATAGACTATGTGGGAAAATTACGTATTAAATTATTGAAGCTAACTCAAAAGCCACTCATCAGTACTTGAAGATATTTAATATATGCGACCATCTCAGGAGCATACCATTTCGAATAAAAACTTTGCAAAAAGGCAAATATACGTCGCGCTTAGCTGCCTTGTCAGATGTTTGGAAGGCGTAGTTTTATGTTGACGGAGATAACGAGACTACGAAATCTGACTTCTGACAATCAAGGCCACACATAACATACAACTCAAGTAGCGCAATTTGAAACGGCATATAATTACCATTAAAATCATTTATAGCCAAAGTGCACCTCATGACAATTCCAATAAGCCCAAACACGGCTAGAATACATTGTTTTATTACTGTATTCCGGTGCCTACCTTCCGGCTTCTTCATCAGATCGGTTCGATGGTACCATTTTTATCAGAACCATTTATTTAAAGCTTCGTCATAGTTACTTAACTATCCCAATCGAGATATCTTATCGCCACACGGAAATACTTACTATCGTTGAGAAGTTTCCGTGGCCATCTGTGGTCTTCTTCATCAGTTCCACTTCACCAGATGATACTTTTTGAATGTAAATACTTGATTTGTTGATGAAAATACAAAAATCGCTATACCGGATGACTTTTTTTACCGTCTCGAAAAATATAGGGTATATTCGGTGAACGGAGTAGAAGCATATCTAGTTAAAAAATCAAAATTCAAATCATAATGCAGGTTGCATATGATTGAATTTCGATATTTTTAAAGGATTTATTATATTTTTTCAAAATGTATGTTTTTATGTTCTAAAATGAAAAGTTTACATCGAATTTGTAGTATTTATTGATACTTAGATATTTTTTTCTGACTAAGCTATTAAAAAAAAAAAACTAGTTATGCCATACGCTTCTACTCCGTTCACCTAATACACCCTATTTTTTTCGAGACGGTAAAAAAAGTCATCGGTATGTATGCCTATAATTTTTGAGGAGTTCCCTCAATTCCTCATGGATCCCATCATGAAAACAAGATTTTGACAAAATTGGGACCAATCTGGAAGTAAATCCTTTCAAATAAAAAAAGAATTTTCCAAATCGGTTTATAAATGACGGAGTTCTGAGGTAACAAACATAAAAAAAAACGAATTGAGAACCTCTTCCTTTTTTGAAGTCGGTTAAAAACTGACCTCAAGACGGTGAAAGAAAACATCAGGAGGAAACCGGCATGTCCTACAACTAAAAATTCGAAGACATGAGACAGATAGGCCTCTCCGACCGCACGTCATTAATCTCGATTCTCCGCAACATGGATGGTTGATGGCATAGTTATAAGAAAGAAGTTGTTTTTTATATTTCTATGGTTGATGGTAATGAAGAGCTCGTCGCTAAGTAATAACAGCCGCACGGGTCGATCCATCAGGTTAAGCTACGCTTGCCGCGGTTGGTATGTGGATGGGTGGCCATCTCTACATACCGAGACTCCTCTGTGCCTTGGAAAATACGTTAAGCCGTTGTTAACGGATGTCATTCATGGATCTCTGACAGTCGTCGCCGAAGCCCGAAAGTGTGACAACCAGTCTTACCAAGGGTATCGTATTATTACCCAGTTACTGGGTTGTGGAGGTCAGATAGGCAGTCGCTCCATGTATAATACTGGTATTCAGCTGCATCCAGTTAGACTGGAAGCCGACCTCAACGTAGTTGGGAAAAGGCTAGGCAGCTTGATATGGTTGATGGTAATCGAGATGGTGGATGAACGGAAAAACATGAACGCTCTTGTTACGCCAAAGCTGCAATATTTACGGAAGTCAGAATGAGAAAAAAAAGTGTGATCTAAATCTAACGTTTTTCGTCGAGTTTTTTTCAACTTCGACAAAAACATTCGCGCGTAAGCAATGTCTAGTAAACCAGTTAGACCACGATCTTTACACCCTACTTATAATATAGGACATTCTCTATACGAGTATGTACGTCTTGTAATATTAATTGGAACTGCCAAAGTACAGCGAAATACAAGTTTTAGCAAAGTTTTTGCATAATTTTTTCATTAATTCTGTTTTAAGAGGTATTTCTTTCTGACTTGCTAGACAAAAATTGTGAAAGCTCGGCTAATATGCATGATCTTCTACATAGAAGAATATAAAATGATAAACTGACTGACTGACTGGGTGATAAATATCAATGCACAGCCCAAACCGCTGGGTCTAGAGATTCCAAATTTGATACGTAGGTTCCTTATGAGGTCTAGGGGTGCACTAAGAAAGTTTTTAGTTTTCCTAAACTACCCCCTCAGGAGGGATTGGGGAGTGTCAAAGTTTGTATGGAGGAATTTTACCTCGGTATTTATACTTGAGACCAAAAATAAAGAATAAGGTGTATAGTTTTTCCCCCAGAGGGAAGGGTAGAGGGGAGGAGGGAAGGGGAGGGGTTGGTGAGGAGGAGAAGGGAAAGGGAGAAGGGGAGGGAATGGCGAGAGGGAGAGGGAGGGGAGGGTAGGTGAGGACGGAGAGAGGAAGGAGGATGGAGGGAGAGGGAGAGGGATAGGAGGGCGTAGTGAGGGGGGAGGATATGGAGAAGGGAAGAAGGGGAGGGGAGGAGTTGGTGAGGGTTGAGGGGGAGGGGAAAGCGGTGAAGGGGTGTGAGAGGTGGTGAGGGGGCGGGGGAGGTTAGCGGGAAGGGGATGTGTTGAAGGGGGTGATAGGGAGAGGGGGATGAGAGGGGGCGGTGAGGTGGATGATAGGGAGGGTGAGAGGGGGGGAAGGGGAGGGGCTGAGAGGGAGTTAGAGGGAGAGGTGGTTGGGATGAGTGCCTTTACACCTTAAAGTTGCTTTTTGTATAGCACTGATTCATTGAAGAAACCCAACCCGACAGAAATGACTGAAAAATAGAAAGTCGGAAACTCGGAACGGCACAAAAAACAGGAGTAAACTCCAGTCGTGCGTCGGAGCTGACACACACACTTTTTTAGGGTTCCGTACCTCAAACGGAAAAAACGGAACCCTTATAGGATCAGTCGTGTGTCTGTCTGTCCGTCTGTCACAGCCAGTTTGCTCCGAATCTAATAGACCGATTAAATTGAAATTTGGTACACATATGAATTTCTGTGACCCAAACACGGACAGGTAAATTAAATAAATTCAATTTGAATATAGAGGTCACTTTTGGGGGGCAAATAAGAAAATTAAAAAAAATGTTTTGCAAACTACACCATGTGGCATATCAAATGAAAGGGATTACTATGAGGGTCTCAAATATATATTTTTTTATAATTTTAAAATAAATTGTTTTAAAGTTATTTAAGAAAATAGACGAAAATTGACCATTCCCCCCCTTATCTCCGAAACTTCTGAGCCTAAAATTTTGAAAAAAAATACAGAAAGTAGATCTATACCTGTAGATTACAGGAAAACCTATGAAAAGTCTGAGGTCTTAAAATAACATGGTAAATCTATCAATATTGTGAGTACAAACTGCTGCTGCTTTCCGTGGAAGCTTTAAATTCGCTGCCTCTCGCTGCTGGAACGATTTGCCACCGCCGCGCCGTTTCGTGCTATAAAAACAGTTGGTACTTTTAGTATTAAATATAAGCAACACTTGTTACGAATACAAAAGGAAACCAGTCTCTGATAGTCTAAACTCACCCTGGGTCTGCACGTAGTTGGTATTGGTGACCTTAGCGGAGTCTTGTGTTCCTAGCAGCATGTTTAACTTTGAACGCTTTGTTTTTTCACTCGGTGATTGATTATTTTTTTTTTTTTTTCTTCCGACTTACACAACACAACACATTCAGTTATATACTCAACAATACTTTATATTATTTATTTGCACCATTTTCTTGTCGTATTTATTATTCACTCTTTGTTTTATTTGTGTGACTTTACTTCCTTTTTTACATTAATGCACATTGACAGCCAGTCGCCTGCGCCCGCGTCTCATGCATGGTCTCATCGCTTGTCATAAATATAGACAATAGTCTATAGCATAGACAAGTGAGGTTGGACCGTCGGGCGTCAAGCGTGAGTCGATCTTTACACCTTATTGACGGTTTTTGTTTTTTTCTTTTCAAGTATTCTAGTATTTGTATTTTATTTTATTTGATTTTATTCCCCTTGCTATTTTTAATTGATATCCGTGGGTATGTCCGTGGCATCACACAGGCCCTATCAGAATACCAGCGTTGCGGTATTTATTTTTTAAATATCGCAGCTTTATGCTGAGATGGGAGCCTTTTTGGCCTCGCACAGGTCTCTTTTTTTTTATTCTGATTTCTTTTTTTTGTTTTTTTGCTTTTTAATGTTTATTTTGTTACTTTTATATGCTCTTTTTTAACTGTATTTCCTGTGCGTGTCCCAAATAAAATATTTTTCTTTCTTTCTTTCTTTCTTTTACAAACTTACATTTACAGTTGGAATGTATGGGAGAACATGTTTTTCAACTACAATGTTAAGTTTGTTCTTAAGATAAATTCATCCCAACTACGGAACCCTTCATTGTGCGTAGTCCGACACGCACTTGGCCGAACATCACTCTGGGAATCTTAGGTGCCGAGCAAAAAAAAAAAAGTCAGAAAGAACGCTAAGCGAGAACGAAGTATTAGCGCGGGCAGGCGATGCGATGCGACGGTGTGGGTCGGGGTAACAAGAAATTTCACGCGGACGAAGACGCGGGCAGAAGCTAGTATAAATATAATTTATAGCACTCAGGAATAATGTAGCTTTTTTACCAGTGTAAAAAAAATTTAGAATTAGATCATTAGTTCCGGAGATTACCCCCTACATACAAACTTACAAACAAATTTTACCTTTTCATAATAAAAGTATAGATAATCCTCCACAGCACCTCTGTGTTGCCTTTCTCTTTCTTGTATTTTGACATTGAAAATGTCTTTTCGATCGCTTCAGGAAGGGGTCCTATTTCCAACGAAAGTGCGAATTCACCCTGGTGTCGTGAGTTTAATCATCTTCCTGCCCTTATCCCAGTCGGCGCAACACGTTTTCTTCTTCCATTCTCCCCGTCAATCGTCACGCTATCATTCACTCCCTTCTCTTTCATATCATTCCTCACACAATCCATTCATCTTTTCTTTGGCCTTCCTCTGCCTCTCCATCCATCAACACGTATATTCATCACTCTTTTAGTCACATGCGTTTCGTCTCTCCTCATTACATGCCCATACCAAGACAAACGATTTCCTTTCAACTTTTCTGTCACTGGCACCACTTTCAAACTTCCTCTTATATACTCATTTCTCACTTTATCCATTCTCATCATCTCAACATTCTCATCTCCGCTGCATGCAATTTTTTTTCATCCGTCTTCTTCACTGCCCAGCATTCCGATCCATAAAGTACGACAGGCCTAATCACGGACTTGTAAATTTTCCCCTTCAACTTGAGGGGCATCCGTGGGTCACAAGTTGTTCCTGTAACCTGTCGCCATTTCATCCATCCTGAGTTGATCCGGTGCGTTATGTCTCGGTCTACTTCGCCATCCCCTTGGACAAGTGACCCGAGGTACCGAAAGTCGGAGCAGATCGGTAAGGGCGTTCCGGCAAGAGATATGGGCACAGGACCGGAGAGACCGCCAAAATCACAAAACAAATACTCTGTTTTGGTCCGTGTCGTAAGTTTAAGGGCTACGTAAATGATTGGGGTATCAACTTGAAAAAAATTTTTGAAAAGTTTGATAGTTGAAAACACCGCTAAGACGGCCGTTTTTAGGGGGATTAAAAGGGCCCTTTTAAACATATTTCGAAAAAATATTTTTTAACTTTTATATTTTTAGATTGAAGTTACACTCAATATCTGGAGCCATTTTTCTCATTTAAAAAAAAAAGCGATAATTATGAATTTTTATCGTCCTTTTCACGTTTTCGCTCGTGCCGTAATTTGTGAATATACTCGTGTATACTAAATAATAGCAGTTTATAAAGACTAAAAGTCTTACCTATTGTTAATGTAATTTATTTTTATATTTATTGGAAGAAGACTAATGAAAAACTTTTTTTTTTAAGTACATGTACTTTTATGTTTTACGGGTATAATATTAGTGTTTTGTTTTAAAAGTATTTTTAGTTATCTTTAGCATAAGGTTCTTTTTTGTATTCCATGATTAAAGTTAGTTAAAAATTATTCTTATTATGCACTTCTTGTTTTTTGGGATAACAAAAAAATCTGGTATATATTTGTTGTGTGTTTCTTATTCTAAAGCTATAACTGAGGTCATTTTCAAAGCACCACGAAGGTCGTGTACGCGAGATCTGTGATTTTTTTTTTACTAACGGTATTGTAAGACTAGACCATGATCATAGTCCCGTGTGACTACCAAGAAGAAAAAAGTAAAAAGCCCAATATTGCCAACCTTAATAACAAAATTGCACTTTACTGATTCATATCTGATCTACACTTCTTGTCACTAATAAGTAATAACTGTTAGAGTTCCCGCTAATTCACTACAACTACCCTGTAAGCGTGATAAAGTTTACAAACATCTAGATGTGGGCTCTTCAGATGCTAATGAACCTGAATAATTGATTGATTGAGTTAAAAGACGAAAAGCGAAAGTAATTTTACTCAGTGTTAGAATATGTTGAGGATGAAGATGATAGACTGACCATTTGACCAATCATATAGTGATTTGATTATATTTGATTATGTCAATGGCGCTTTTGTTAGGTACTAGCTAGGTATACCTTCGAGAAGACTAAGCTGACATAAGATTTATCCAGTTACTTTTCTTGTATTTTTCTTTATTGACGTTTTCTGTCCTGCTTGGCAAAGATCTCCGCCCTGGACTTCTAAATCTCTTATCCCCTCCCCCCTCCTCCCTCCCTTTTGGTCCCTTCTCTGGTCTCTGTTGTGTATGAGTTCAAATCTCTCTTACTACTTCCTTCTCTAGCCAATCCGTTGTGTATAAGTCCAAATCTCTCTTACTATTCCTTTCTCTGGCCAATCCGTTATGTATGTGTCCAAATCTCTCTTACCCTCTGGCCAAACCTTTGTGTATGAGTCCAAATCTTTTTTACTATTCAATTCTCTGGCCAAACCGTTGTGTATGAGACCAAATCTTTTTTACTATTCCATTCTCTGGCCAAACCATTATGTATGAGTCCAAATCTCTCTTACTATTCCCTTCTCTGGCCAATCCATCGTGTATGAGTCTAAATCTACTCTTTTCTCTAGCTAATCCGTCGTGTACGAGTCTAAAACGTCACGCCAGCGCTCCCTAGGCCTGCTTGGATGGCACCTACTGCGTGACTATCCTGGCCCGAAAATAAAGCAAAGAATAAAAAGATATCAAAAAGATAATGACTGTGGTTTCCAGAAAGAAAACGGACAAACAAGTGTTGATCACTACCACACCTCTGTTATCTGTTCTGTGAAGCAAATGTTGATCACAACCACACCTCTGTTATCTGTTCTGTGAAGCAAATGTTGATCACAACCACACCTCTGTTATCTGTTCTGTGAAGCAAATGTTGATCACAACCACACCTCTGTTATCTGTTCTGTGAAGCAAATGTTGATCACAACCACACCTCTGTTATCTGTTCTGTGATCACTACGCTTACTCAAAGTGCGTACAATTTTTCTGTCGCTCGCTAATAAATAAATACCTTCTACACTTGACAAAAACATCATAATTATTATAAGCTAACATGCTTACGTTAGCAATGCGTTTAACATGGGCACAAGTTCAGAGAGGTCACTTAAGTATACAATGGAAGAAATATAATGTCGTAGTAGAGGTAGGTACTTGCTTACAAAAAAACGATATACTGGTTTTTATGACAGAACTATGACGACTCTTGTTAATTATCCTGCGTAGATATCTTTATGTCATATTATAATAATAATACCAGCCTATTGCTGTCCCGCTGCTGGGCAATCGCCTCTTCTCATACAGAGAAGGCACGAGCATTGATCACCACGCTTGGTCAAGGCGGATTGGCGATTTCAGACTTACCTATAATTAATATAGGTCTGAAATCCCCACGAAGTTTTCCTTCATCGAGCCAATCATGTCCAAGATAAAGTGCCTACTTATGAGTTGAAATAGGTACTTTGGTAATTGCCCGGATTTGAATCCACAATTTCATGCATGAGAGACGTGCCATAATCGCGACTCTCAGGAGAAGGATCACGAGAGGGTCGTGTTTATGGTGGTTGGGCTATAGGCAATCACGACGTCATCATGGATACCATATCAATTCATATAACTTCTGTGGTAGCAGAACTCTTAGGATTACGTTAGCTACCGAATTTTTGTTTAGGGTATAGGTGCCGATGACGTTAAGCCGCGTCTCCTGCGCGTCTTTTTGCGAAACATTACACAAAATACCTAACACATAATCATTTGTTTACATACACAAGCAGTCACCAGCGTATTTCAATATTTTTAGTAACACATTTTGTGTAGATGTGGATGATATTTTGCATAGTAATTGCGTATAATCGTAATGAGTTCCGACGAGGAAGACGTGCTATCAGTTTGACAACAGGTGCGCCCCTCTTCCTCAGCGCGAGGAATGTTTTCCATGCAGCTCGGAAAACAAAAACTTTGTGTTTGTATACACAAATGTGTATGGCCACGCCTCTTTGTTGCGATGTTTTTATGTAATGTTTCGATAAAACACGCGCAGCTTAGGAGACACGGCTTTACAAAACATCTGACTAGTTTTACCTTGAAGCATTAGCAAATTATTTGAGTTTTTGCTACCCGATTTACATAAAAAAGAAAACTTAAATTATGTACCGGTTCTGATGGTAGTTTGAGCAGACGAGGTTAAGTCAAGAGGACACGATGCAAATCAACAAATGCAGAAAACGGCGCCTTGTGTGAACACAAGCCGCCGTTTTGCACATGGCATGCGGAGGTTCTCCAGCATATCCTGCACAATCTGCCTGTGATGTTACCACTGCTGGGACACAAGCCTCCTCTCCTCGAGAGGGAGTGGGCTGTAATTTACCACGCAGACCAAGTGCGGGTTGGTAAGTGTCACATGTCTTAGAATTTTTTGGTTCTAAGACATCCTCACGATATTTTCCTTCACCGTTTTGAGAGCACTGGTGATAAAATTATATACACAAAGTAAAGCATTAGGCAGGTGCCTGGGTTCAGACCCACGACCTACAACTCGTAAGTCGGGGCAGCTACCACTGGTGGGCCACCACTGCTCATCCTGTGCTACGCCAAGAAGATCGATACATCGGAAAAAAGTTAGCTTACCTACCTTGAAAACCCTGCACACTTGCAGCGATAGGAAGATACATAACCTCTATATGCTGCCGTCATTCCAGGGGCCGTACTATGACGTGTTAATACCATCATGGTTCCGTTGGGAAAAAAGGATGGTGCTATCAGTCGGATATAGCTCCGTCTCTCTCTCACACTGGAACCATGGTGGCTTTAACAAAATTAAATCATAGTAAGGAAACGGATGATGTCAATAATGTCAAAAACCTGTCAAACCCACTAGACCGTACACTGCTACAAGGATCTTTTGGCGCTCAAAAGACGTTGACAGGGGGGCGCTGTTGGTAAATATTGTGCAAGTTTTGTGAAAAAACAAGATGGCGGAGTTAGTTCCAATTTTGGCCACACGCCACAAGAACCTTGTAGCGCTATACATTTCATATTAATTCTCTATTTCACCCCGTTCATTACCTCTATGTGGCACTGTACAGTATCCTTTAAATTAGTTTAATTAATTATTCATCGAAACTAGAAAGAGACAGTCACACAGGAGTAGAGACGACGCATGGCAGAGCCGAACTTTTTATTCCAGTCGATGCACGATAGATTTAGTATACATGTCACAGCTAACTGGTTTAATTAGTCGTTCAGTTAACCACCTAGTCTTTGGAAGCAGTGCTCGCCGGCCGCTCACCGTTCGCTTCCCTTGCTCGGCTCGCACGCGGTTGGTCACATTTCTAACCCAACCTAACCCATTTGGTCGGGGTGCCCTGGCTTAGTTACTGCGACCAATTCCGCTCGCGCGTGGTTGGTCACAGTTCCAACCTAACCTATAACTGAATATGATTAAGGCCGCTAGTTGAACGGCCGCCGTTAAACATAAAAAATTACTCAGATTTTGGTGACGTGCGAACACCTTCTACAAAAACATTACTTACACTCTTTTTTTGGGGCAGTCTTATAATGAATATAATTACAATACTCTTGTTAAGTATAGCGTTTCAACCTGCGTCATTCAAATTCACGTTCGATTAAAAAGATTGAGATCTCTGGTTTTTTTTTTCTTTCATTCAATTAGTTTTAATTTATTACATTATCCTTTCGAAAACTTGTTTTGAATGTAACCCTTTATAATGATTATTTTGATAGTATACTCAATACTCAATATCTTTATTGCTTTACAAGAATGTGTACTTAGGTGGTAATTATATAATTAAGATCATTATGGACCCTGTAGGGCACAGTAAAAGGGTAGGAGAGAGGAAGCAGATTATGAATAATTATTATTGCTATATTATTTAAACTAATATTATTACTATTTTATTTAATTATTATTTTTGTTATATTATTTATTAATAATTACCATATCATTAATATATTTTAAATATACTTATCTATAGATTGCGTGATTATCATTTACTTTTGTTATCAATTATTATTCTTATATTATATTTTTTTTACATTTCTTCTATATAATAATCATTCGAACATAACATTACACCTGTAATACTTTACCCTTCGGGGGTTAGGCAGGGGTGTATCAATTGTACACCTACACTCCGCCAGCGTATGTTTGTGTCCCATGTAATTGGGGGCAAGCCTATTGCCATCAACCGGGCACAAATCCAGACTCTGGGCTGTTACTGAGAAATTACGCATGGAAAAACTCAACAACACTTTGCCCGACACGGGCATTAATGAATGCAGAACCTCATGCTCAACAGTAGCACTTGAGACAATTAAACCATCGAGGCAGTCATTCGAATAATAAAATAATATTGTTTCTCAGGTCGCGGCCAAATGCTGAGATAATTTTCTAAAAAATGTCTACTCAGTAACAATTTGGATTTAATCTCCAAATATAGTCTTACCATAAGCTAAAGAGTGGGCTACACACGTGCAGTTATAACTGACAGTTTTAACTGTTCAGTTCTAAAACTAACAGTTATAACTGACGCCCCTTTTGTCTACACACGGTGGGTTTTATCGTTTGTTCGCGCTCGTAACTTTTTTTGTAAGCGCATCGCAAATTGTTCATCTTTTTCATTTCACTTGTAGCATCAATTTCTAGAAGCTTCGACAATAGTTTTGCATAATTATGCTGATTCGGTGGTCTTGGTACTCTTTGGATTTAACTTTCCGTATACAAGGTTGGGAATGATCTCGTTGATTTGGCATTGCCATGTGGAACCCTGAAAAACAAAATACGTGTACTCGCTATGAATGCTATGGCAAAACTGATAACTGCACAGTTTTCTGCTACAGACATTCAGTTTTAACTGTACAGTTTTAACTATTCAGTTTTATCTAATGATAATTTGATTAGTTATCATTATCAGTTCAACTGAATAGTTATCAGTTTATTCTACACACGTTACGATTTAACTGAATAGTCCAACTGAACAGTTAAAACTTAAAACTGTCAGTTATAATAACTGCACGTGTGCAGCCCGCTTTAAATAGAAATAGTCAATCGTGGGGAATATTTTGTATTCAAATGAATTGCATAATATTTTAATTCATCAAACCGATCAGGTGATCGGCTGCAATTATTAGAAACAAAAACAAGTATTTTTTTTTAACTTTGTCTTCAAATTAACAAAACGTGACGAATCAGTGTTTATTTCTGTTACGAGTAGAAGACAAATCACATTAAATTTTGATTAAATTGTGTTATCGAGATGATGCTGATGGTTTTTATGTTAAAACCTTCTCAAATAATTTGTTATTAAGTAGAACTTGGTCTTATTACAAAACCAGGTTTTTCTTCTAACATGGTTTAAACCATTGAGCCAGTTTTTGTAATAAGAACCTAGCTGTGATAGAAATACAGTTCTTTATATAAAACTAACAACTTAGTCCAGGTTAGCGTTGCAAAACTTCGGAAGTATTTGCAATAATTCGCAAATATTCAAAAGAATACTTCGATTTGAAGGAATACTACTAGTAAAAACTTATTACGTAAGTACTTATCTAAGTAGATGAAAAGAAATATTCTGAAGTTTTCAAATCGAATAATACTCAGATTTATGAATGAACGCGTAGTGCGATTGCGTCCATTCATAAATCTTTTTTATTTTTTGGTACCTACATATTGAGGTTTAGGGGTTTATGGATTTTATAAAGGGGGGCCAAATTTTCATTATTTTTGCGATAGGACCCACCGTTTTCGAGTTAGAAGCAAAAGAAAAAAAATACTATTTTATAAACTCAGTAATCTACCTATGTATCACATTCACACATAAACCGCATACAAAAACTTATTACGTAAGTACCAATCTAAGTAGATGAAAAGAAATATTCGGAAGTATTCAGAAGTTTTCAAATCGAATAATACTCAGATTTATGAATGAACGCGTAGTAACATGGTCTCTGGCATTAACGCCATCTAGCGGTGAACATCAAACTTTAATAGATAAGTATTCTTTGCGTGACCGAACATGTACTTAGCTCGGCGAATAATTGCGAATACTACTCAAAACTTCCGAATGCTTCCGCGAATAATACGACGGGAATACTTGGGAATATTACTCTCCGGCAACGCTAGTCCAGGTGTCGGAATAAAGTTCGAAACTCAAAAAAGGGTCCATGCTTTAAACCTGGGTTTGAAGATGAACCTTGTTTTGTAATAAGACGGTGCTCGTGGCTAACTATTAACAGGCGCACGGGTCGATCCATCAAGTTAAGCTATAGAGGCATGAGGTACAGAATGTAAAGTTCACTCATCCTCCATTGAAAAGGGAGGACGAGTGAACTTTACACCCTGTTCCTCATGCCTCTATACTGGTGATGCCGACGTGATGCGCAGTACGTATGTGGCGATGTAGATGCCGCCTCATCACTCCCCTCCGGATACCGGAGGTCGATAGTGGGCTGAGTCGTGTATCTTAATTGCGATGCTTGCCAGTGCCAGTTGTGGTTCCAGTGAGTCGAAACTGGGTGCCGCATAGTTCACAGTGAGTCGGAACTGTCTGCGGTGATTCCCCAGTGAGTCGGGGTGATGGCGCTGCGTTATGCTCCAGTGAGTCGGAGTGTACAGCGCTGGGTTGACGCTGACTGCTGGCGTCATCCAGCAGAGGTAGGACTCTTCTTGTGGACCATCTTGACATACCAAGACTCGGCCGTGACTCGGAATGCACGTTAAGCCGTTGGTCCCGGCTGACATTCGTGGATCATTGACAGTCGTTACGGGTCGTCAGTAGCCCGAAAGTCTGAAAACCAGTAGGTATTACTCAGTTACTGGGTTGTAGAGGTCAGATAGGCAGTCGCTCTATGTAAATACTGATATTCAACTGCATCCGGTTAGACTGGAAGCCGATTCTAACATGGTTGGGAAAAGACTAGGCAGATGATGAGGTACTGAAATGGATACCCAAACAAAGCCATAATGACGAAAAATTTTTATTTTTAATCTTTAAAGTTTATTTTATTTTACAGTTTTTGGAAAACTTACAGCTAAAGATTTTGTAAGATTGAGAATAATAAAAATAAGGCCAGTTAAAAGTTATATACTTGAGAAGGTAGACAGTGTTTTTAAGCAAAAACAGTACCAAGTAAAATGAGTTTGAAACAGCATAAATTCTAATCAATTAGTTTACGTGATCAAAAAAGAAACCACAAAGAGTCCTTTTTAATTTTGAGATGCTTGTATTGAAAATATCGATGTCAACGCCCCGACAGACCGCATCGTACGTATGACTCGCTCTGAATAAGTATGAATTTCGTCTGTAATTCGTTTCCTACCCCAGGAGTATGTATGGATAAGGATTGCGCAGAAGGAACCCGCGGTCCGATTTTGTTCAGCAATTCGGGAAGCTCGGTGGAACCGTTAGCAATTCTAAATAAAATCGCCAAGTCTGCTATTCTTCTACGTTCAGAAAGAGGAAGTAGATGGAATCTTTTACAGCGTAGGAGATAAGTGGGAGAATAAATTTTAGAACGGAATTCCCTCAAAAATTTCATATACCTTTACCTCAAATTGAATGTACCTTCAAAGTTATTAAGCAGGTAAACAACGTTTGTGTTAAAACGTTTTTAATGAATATTACGTCAAAGATAATATTTATACTCAAAGAAAAGCTTAATTACGCAGTAAAACTGCTAAGTCATTTGTATAATGCTGGCATTTAAGAACTATATTATTATTATATATTGTAACTCGAGGGGATTGGCGCTGTTAGCCGAAATACAGGTTCCTCCTAGTTCGGCTCCAGACGCTAAAACTTTTTTGTACTTTTGTTTTATTATAGCACTTTACTGTAATTTAATGTAATCTAAGTACTGTTTTCATGAAATAAAGCTTATTATTATTATTATTTGTCTTTGGCTTATCTCGGGACCCTGGGGTCCCGGACCTTTGGAAGGCGTACGAGGGGCCGAAGCCAACTCGCAGAGGCTCCTTAGACAATTTTAAATGACGAGGAGGCACCAGCCGACGATTATCCCTGTATGCACTAAGCAAGTGCACCCAAGGACAACCCCCGGTTGGTGCAGGACTATTGCAGAACATGGAAACAAAACACATTGGGCTTATGGGTTTGGGTGGCTACATGGATTGGGTACCTTGAACTATGGAAGAACTATGTCCCCTGCCTGACCAATGTTATATAATATACACAGATAAATTGGCAGGGGGTGACTTGCACACTCAATAATGGGCCCCCGGAAACGGTCGCTAGCACATAGTGACGTAGCGACAAGGGGCAACATGTCCTGAGGAGCTTGAGGAGTGGAGAGGTATTCCACGGCTCTCAGAACAATCCCAGAGCCCGGAAGATGGTCAAGATCCCTACAAGCACTTACTGGAATACTTCCTTCCTCCGAGCACGTTTGCTCTTGCGAATCTCCACTCAAGCCGGCCAATAAAGGCAAGAATGAGGTGGGAGCTCTGTTCCCGTCATTGTTCACTCCAGCCGGCCAATAAAGGCAAGCCAGAGGTGAAGAACAAGACTTCTCCATTATTATTGTGTCAATGCATAAAAAAAAAACAAAAAGTCAGTATAGTGTTAGATGTCAATTAGATGAAGATAATTTTATAACGATTAAAAATACCTTTTGAGAGATACTATCGTGACAAGTCCACTCAAATCTGTGTGGTTCTTTCCTCAAAAGACCATTTCAGACACCAATCTACGTGGTCCTCACATGATCTGACCAAGATTATGTCTGGTCTAGAAAAAAGACTGGCCTCTGAGTTAGTTTTAGTCACGGACTAGAAAAAAAGAAGGACTCCGCGCCACGCATATCGAAAATGAAGCACAGTAAGTATGCCGGGATCGTTTGTACAAACACGCCTCACGCACACTTTCTATCATAGTATGCCGACCGGCCGCCATTACGTGACACGACGGCGTCTTTGTCAAATCACGCACACATAGATCGGTACGGTGCTTCACTTTCGATACGCGTGGCGCGGAGTCCTTTTTTTCTAGTCCGTGGTTTCAGTCTCTTTTCTGAGTAGTCGGATACAAAAACAAACTAGATCAAACTACTATCAAACTAGATCTAGTTTTAAAACATAGTTTACTTTTGACGTGTAGAAATCTTTTTTTTTTAGGGTTCCGTACCTCAAAATGAAAAAGCGGAACACTTACAGGATCACTTCGTTGTCCGTCTGTCAGTCTGTCTGTCAGTCTGTCAAGGTCCTTTTTTAAAGGATGGAACGCGTTGTGATATCATCAAGTTGAAATTAATATTAATTAGGTAAGTCTATGGTCCCTTGGAGTCCTAAAAAATCAAGCTTCTAAGTCAACGCAATAAATAAATACGGCCATTTATGCGATATATTTTGATACTCGCAAGTAAATCAAAATCTATAGGGTTCTTCCCGTTGTCCTAGAATCATGAAATTCGGCAAAAAGCAAGGTCTCACAGCACAAGTAAAAGAAAAAGTCCAAAAATTTTCAATTTGCAATTTTATCACATAAAAAAAAAATTGGGATTACAATGTTAAGTTTGTTTCTGGGATACATTTTTTTCAACTAAGGAACCCTTCATTGCGCATGGACCGACACGCACTTGGATGGTTTTTTTTTTATTGCTTACTGGGCCAGCTCTTGACCCCGATTACGCCTGATGGATGAGGTTTAAACATTATTACATGCAAGTCTACTTATAGAAATAAAAGCGTTTTTATCATTGTTTATAATCGATGAGGCTTTAACTATGAAATACTGCGATAAATAGCTATATAGTATCCATACTAATATTATAAATTCGAAAGTAACTCTGTCTGTCTGTCTGTCTGTTACCTTTTCACACCTAAACCACTAAACAGATTTCGATAAAATTTAGCAAGGCTATAGGTGGCATCCAGAAGAAAGACATAGGCTACCTTTTGTCTCAAAAATAATCCTACAGGGGCTGATATAGGGGATGAAATTTTGTATGTGAAACCCAGCGTTTCTTATGTTTTACGACGAAATTATTTCAACAAACAACTTTTGAACGTGTGGATATTCGGTCAAAAGTTGTCTTGCCGCCGCGTCTCTCTCTGTTTGATTGCGATGTACTCAAAAACTTCGAACGGATTTTCTTACGGTTTTCACCATTGGACGGAGTGATTCAGTGACTCGTTAAAGTTTTGTGTCCCTCATCCCCATTTACATATGATTACTTTTATTGAATTTCCACTTAAACATTTACATACATACATACGCACACACACACACACAATTAATAGTCTTTTATTTTATTTTGTACCTTGCTGTGAAAGAGCGGAGTCTCCTAATACAGGCATTGTTTGCTTACAAGGAGGCTCCAATCACTAATTGTGTTTTTTTTATTTATTATGGTTACGAAATAAATAATTTTTATTTTTTTTATTTAATTTTTTTTTTTTTTTTGTGTAAATTGGCTGAAATATGACTCTGATTGTTGAACATGTCGTACAAAATCATGCCGACTGGCCCACAGTACACGGCAACGATATATCGTAGCGATTTGAGTTTGCACAGTTATATCGGATGGCCCTATGCGTTTACATGTACGTTCCCGTGAGATATTTTCCGACATCCACGCCGGCGAAGCCGCGGGCAAAAGCTAGTTTAAATAAAATGTTTTTCAAATACTTATTTGTGAATTTTAACAAACATTTGAAAAACATTTTATTTAAATACCTTCATAACATTAGGTCACTTGTGAAACCAGTTTTTAAGAAAATTATTTAAGGTTTAAACTATTAAATAAATAATAATCTTAATGTAATTTCAATAAATAAGTATTTTATTAGTAGGCGTCACATCTAATGTTAATCTGCTAGGCGCTAATTATCACCAGAAAATTATTAAGCTTTATAAGCCAGTGGCTTTGACTGTGCGTTGATAAGGCTGGCTTACCAATACCAGGTAAAAATCTTTGAACAATTGGAACGCTAAATACGTTAAAAAAATTTCGGGACCAATCCGGATATCTACGTAATCTATTAAATAAAAAACCGGCCAAGTGCGTGTCGGAACACGCACAATGAAGGGTTCTGTAGTTGGGATGAATTTATCCCAAGAACAAACTTAACATTGTAGTTGAAAAACATGTTCTTCCATACATTCCAGCTGTAAATGTAAGTTTACCACAATACTGAGAGATTTACCATGTTATTTTAAGACCAGACTTATAGGTTTTTCTGTAATCTACAGGTAAAGATCTACTTTCAGTATTTTTTAAAAAATTTTAGGCTCAGTGGTTTCGGAGATAAGGTGGGGAATGGTCAATGTTCGTCTAGTTTCTTAAATAACTTTAAAACAATCTATTTTAAAACTAGAAAAAAAAAATATTTTAGACCCTCATAGTAAGCCCTTTCATTTCATGTCACACGGTATATTTTGCAAAACATTTTTTTTTTATTTTCTTATTTGCCCCCCAAAAGTGACCCCCATATTCAAAATTCATTCATTCATTCATTTTTGGAATAATCCGTCCGTGTTTGGGTCACAGAAATTCATATCTGTACCAAATTTAATTTAAATCGATCTATTAGATTCGGAGCAAATTGGCTGTGACAGACGGACAGACGAACACACGAGTGATCCTATAGGGGTTCCGTTTTTTCCTTTTGAGGCACGGAACCCTAAAAAGAACCATCAAAATCTGCAAAAAATGCAGTAGAGTTGAGAATCTCCTGCTTTCTGAAATCGGTTAAAATTTTGTCATCACGCAAGTTAAAAACTAATCCCCTATACCTACACTTAAAAATAATACGATTTATTCTGTGATAAATTGATAAAATACTACCTAACTCGTCACAAACAAAAGATTCGGCCGCGCTATCCTTACTCCCTCTTAACACCCCCGCACCGTACGCGTCTATAATGTGCACACTTTATTTGGCCACAAAATAGCGCGAAGTGAATACTTTTAATTTGTCTCTTAGGCTGCAGCGAAAGGGTTATTTGTACAACAAAGTTAGAGAACTAATACTACCTAGAATTACTAGTATTAAAACGTCTGTATTTTCTATAACAATTAAAATAAAATATTATGAAAAATATAAATAAATATTCCTACGTTTGCTTTCTTTTTTTATTACCGAAGTTCATTTATTTATTTAAGGACAACCAACAAAGCATACACCAATACCAATGTTATTTTTAGATTTTATAGTGTAGCCTCAATAATTAAAGGCTGCCACGGCATGCATTTCCAAAGCTATTTGAAGGTCATGTGGTGCATGACATCTGTGATTTTTTATAAAAATGTAGCTGTTATCTTAGTATTTTGTGGTGTCTTACGACTTCTACGCGAACGAAGTCGCGGGTAGAATCTAGTACCTAACTATAATGATTACTGTAACCGGCATAATTTTCCACAAAAATTGAAATGTTATGCTTATTATCTTCTAAGATACAATATTTTTTTTAAACAAAAAATAACCAGAAATTGTCATTTGAGTGCTATTCAAGCAATTAAATGACGAGGTGTTAAAATGGGTGACGTTAATTCGTTTTTTTTTTCTGAATTGGGGATTTTCCTAGTGTATAGTATAATGGTACATTCAAATTCTCATAATTAACAGTGACTAGATTGCAAACATATTGGGTAGATGGGGATGCATCATCAATTCATCATAGTCATCTGATCTAATCAGCCTACTAAAGGCAAACATGGTCCACTCTTTAATATGCTATTACACAAACGGGCAAAGGGAAACTTTTTTTTCACACATTTATGACGTGCATCTTTCCGCTCGGTGTACTGGTGTTCAATATTTGTGACCGACAAAACATGTTAGATTTCAACCACTAATAACTACGAGACTTTTAATTCTAGAGTAATAGTTGAACATGAAAAAGTACGTCATATTTATAACAATTTTAAGGCAGGATATAATTTGCGTATGATATCACTCAGGCGCGCGACCCTCTACTTTTCACTCACACGTTTTTACGCTATACGTGCGTAAAAACGTGTTTAGCTAGATCAGTTATCCTGGTGTCTTTGTCAAAAATTGTAAAGCACTACCAGGACAGGAGAAACAGAAATATTGGCTAAAATAGGTCGAAAATCAATCCACAATCCCACCCACTGCTGGGCATAGGCCTCTCGTTTCTTGTGACAATTCCCACTCTCCTGTGCCAGCTTCATCCAGATTTTGACCGCGATAGCAACAATATCGTGTGCCCATCTCGCCGTCGAACGACCGACAATTCGTCTTCCAGTCCTTGGACGCCACTCTATCACAGCCTGACTCCACCTGTCATCACTGCGCCTTGCCGGGTGTACTGTCCTATTTGAATTCCATAATACGCATTCCGATATCGAAGACCTTTGTACGTTTTCGGATCTCGACGTTTGGATCTCGGTCTATTAGCCTGATGCCAAGCATGGAACGCGCGGTCTTCTGCATGAGAGTCCACTTCTCAGCACCGTACGTCATGGTGTTGTCATTTGTTTGTTAATTCACAGTAACTAGGTAACTACAGTATCCAGGGATAATCATGAAGAAGAAGATACAGATATTGTAAATGGATCATCATCTGTCTAGCCTTTTCCCAATTATGTTGGGGTCGGCTTCCAGTCTAGCCGGATGCAGCTGAATACCAATTTTACATGGAGCGACTGCCTATCCAGATAGGCAGACGACAACAACCCACAACCCAGTTACTGGGTAATACGCTACCCCTTGGTAAGACGACTGGTTGTCAGACTTTCGGGCTTCTGACGACCCGTAACGACTGTCAAAGATCCACGAATGACAGCCGGGACCAACGGCTTAACGTGCTTTCCGAGGCACGGAGGGGTCTTGGTATGTCACCAACCAACCGTGGCATGCGTAGCTTAACCTGATCGATCGACCCGTACGGCTGTTATTACTTAGCCACGAGCCCCTACAAAAATTGTGAATGGATCATAAGTAAACTATATTGGTATAGACAAAGGCCGATGCCCATTAAAGGACTTTTCATCAAAGGACACAGACCAAGTAGGACACAATATATGTACAACAGTAATTAGGTGTTGTTCAATAAAATGTAAATGTATTTTTTAAGGTTCTTTATATAGTAGGAGCGTTAAATGAGTAAGCATTTGGAAAATAATCGTGTAGGTGTTAATTGGCTGTAATACGTCAACGTATGCCTTACGACATTGTGTTGTGATGATAAACAGGGTCAGAGGTCGTACTGACAGCGATTGTTTTAATATAAAGATGTCGAAGTCACACTGCAAAATTTTCCTGATCCTGAAGGTTGGTCAGCCCTCTTTATTTTCTCTTCCATTTACCTTTTCATAGTAATCTATGATGATCTATTATAAGACAGAGAGTGAACGCAGAAGGCGTTCATTACCTTCATTTTAAACCGACATCATAAAAGAAGAAGGTTCTATATTCGTCTGTATGTATTTTTTCATGTATGTTCATCGATATTTTCATCAACTGTGGACCAATTTTTTTTTTCATTCGGTTCAAGTAGCTTGCGCGGTGGTTCCATATAAATGTTATTATAATAATTTTGTATTGGTAGTTTCTGTGTTAGCTTAAATAATACGTATTTTTCCCACTTTATGTGGATGATGTTATAATAACTTCATGTCACTGTAATTTCGATAGCAGGTAGTGGTATTCTAATTTGTGTGGGGTAGGTACTAGAAAACTAAAATATGAAAAATTAAAACTATTTTAGACTTCCGAACAAAAAGCACTACAAAGTGAAAAATAACTTTAATTTCGGAAGTCGGTGGCAAAAAACGAAAATACAAAACCAGATGGTCGAGGGCAACGTTATATCTTTCAAATACGAAATATAGCTAGCGATTTATATTTCCACCTAAATTATTATAGACTAGCACTTCCCGCGCGGCTTCGCCCGCGTGGATGTTGGAAAATATCCAACGGGAACAAAAATCCTTACTTATTTTTTACCTACATTGTAAAAGGAACCTCTATGCAAAAGGACAATGGCCATTTGCTTAAGAGATTTGGGCCCCTCAAAAAGATTGTCGTGTCACGGTGGTTTTAATTTTATTTTGTAGGGAATCAACTTTGTTTTCATGTTCTGCAAACGATTTTCATTTTTTTACTCAGGTTTGGGAGAAATCTTACTTTTTCACATGATGATATTGAGGTTATAAAAATGAATATCTTAGTCTGTCAAACCTGTTTAACCATATAATCGTGATTCACGATCTTAATTGTTACTGTAGTAAATATTTATTTACGGTTAATATGAGGATAAGTTCATGAGAATGAGGTAGTGAGGTCCCTCAGCCTCACTACCTCCTTCTCTCACTAGAGATTGTGTGCTGTGCTCTATCCACCAACGAGTGTCATTAAAGATGAATAAAAGCTTTGGCAGCAGCATTTTCAGTGCTCTTTACTTCAAAAAAATAAAACAACAGTAAATAGTAAAAACATTTTATCTCTCTTAGAAAAAAAAAACGGCCCCAGCTTCATTCTCATAACACATAGCTAAACATATCATGGTATGAGCGCAGCGTAAGTACCCTACTGAACGCTTTCCCACGAATCTGCAATAATAAGCAATGATGCTCTATATACGATTTGCCCTATTTTGCTCACATCAATAATTATGTACGATATGTTCTGCTGCTCATATGTCGTGATTTGATTCTGACCCCCAACCAGATTATTGTTTTGACCTAATATTAAGGGCATATCCTCTGTCTTGTTATTTCTACACACCAGGGTGAGTCTGTTAATATCACCAACTGTTTGCCTCTAAACATTTCTGGTAACAGCCTCCCAATAAGCATGACAAACTTGATAATAATGTATGACCTAGAAAGTAAGAAAGTGCTTAATATTATTTGTTTATTTACTTTTGTTTAATATCACTCATAGTAATTCTGCCGATTTAAAAACCCTTACTTGATTAGTTGTGTTAATTAACATTCCACATGCAAAACATAAATAAGCTTAGATGTCCATGAGGAAAGGGATTCTTGGCATAGAGTTGTATTTGATAATGTCCAGTCTTGCAATAACACAAGTCATCGGAGGAAACCTGTAAAAGTAAAAAAAATCATCGAATTTACTTACGTAATATAATATTATATCAGACTACTATTATTTACAGTTGACGACGAACCCCTGCCTGAACATAGGCCTTGTTAGGCTGCTAAAACCAATAAAATAGTGAACTGTGAACGGGTATTCTTAAAAATATTTGAAGAACATATAAACTTACCAGTGTAGGCGTTACCGAGGACTGTGAAAAGATAAACATTCGTTCGTCTAATTCTTCATTAAATCAACAGCATGAATTCGTTACGTAACATAAGTAAATACGTCACCGTCTTTGACAAACTACCGACACAAGATAGTATCTTGTCAACCTTGTAAGATTACTTCCGAAATTTATTCAAATCTACATTTTTGTTTCATCCTATCAAATTATCATAATTTTTGTATAAACTTGTCATTTGATTAATTAATGAAGTGTTATCAGATCCATCTTAAAATAAGAGAACGGTCAGATTTTCCCTGATAAGGTCATTAATATTAAGCTCATTAATCAATAGAATTAATGGAATATTTTTCTACATACATCATACGTTTGTTCTGCCGTTATGATGACCAGGTCGACTCAAAAAGGGTCAAATCGTGTTCTAATTATAATAAGTTAATTTATTGGTAGCAAGCGCCACCAATAAATAAAAAAAAAATAATAATAAAAAATAAAAAACCAACCAACCAATAAATAATAATTTGTTGGTTGCGCTGATCATACGGTCCAGGGTTCGATTCAAACTCAAACTCAAACTCAAAGCATTTATTTCAATTAAACCAATTACAGGCACTTTTGAATTGTCAAGGGGTCGGTCAGTCAGAAAGATGAAGCTAGGCGCCCATTCCAAAGCATAGTAGGTACCTATGGAGAAGAACGGGCAAGAAACTCCACGGACACTCTTTTAAATCAAGATATGGTTACAAAATAATGGTTACATCATTCATGTTGAAATTTCATATGTGAGAACGATGCAGAACGTTAAAAGCGTCCTTAAAAAAAAACAATTCAAATATTTAAATTAAATTAAAATAAGCCCTGACCGCTAAGGTATGCCCAGCCTTCACTGACAGCGCTTATTCACGAACCTGACGCATGGATTGGCTAAATGATCCAACACGCGCCACCATCAGCGAGACATTAGTGTGAGCGTCACATACTCTCAGTCGCCAGGGCACATTCAAGTCAAACAAAGACGTACCCAGTAAATGGTAGCTTTAGAGTATGTACATAGTACTCACACATGTGCTATGCAATTATATAATACAAAGGAGATTGAGTCTATACAATGCAATGATAGTCTTACAATCTTCAGCATCTCCAACAGTATCTTCAAATGTTAATTAATTAGTTGTGGTTGTGGAGCAGGACCAGCATTGAGCCAAGCATTTTTATCGGTTATGTAATCCCCAAACTTATAATATGCCTGCCTGCATAGTGTGCGTTTTATACAAGTTTTGAATTTAGTCTCATTGAGCTGAAGTATGTGTGGAGGTATTTTATTGTAACATTTTAAACAGTATCCCATGAACGACGTGTCTACTTTAGCTAGTCTGAAACCTGGTTGAGCTAATAGGTCCCTTTTTCTAGTACTATAATTATGCCTTTCACCTCTTTTACTAAAAAGATGTAAATTTTTCCTTACGTACATGATATTTTCGTAGATATATTGACAAGGTACCGTCATGATGTTAATTTCCTTAAACAGTTCCCTTAGAGAATCGCGCTTGCGGAGATTATATATGGCTCTAATGGCTCTTTTCTGCAGAATAAAAATTGACTCGATGTCTGCAGCCCGTCCCCAAAGTAAAATACCGTAAGACATGATACTATGAAAGTAACTAAAATAGACTAGCCGCGCAGTATATACATCAGTAAATTGACGGATTTTTCTGACAGCATATGCTGCTGAACTTAGCCGTCCTGCAAGTGATGTTAAATGAGGACCCCATTGTAGCCTAGAGTCGAGCGTGATCCCCAAGAAAACGGTTTTATCGACGAATTCTAGTTTCTCTTGATTCAATACTATCTCACAATCACTACTTTTTACATTTGGTAAAGAAAATCTAATGCACTTAGTTTTTTTCCCATTTAATACTAAATTATTAGCAGTGAACCAATTTTGGACCTGCAGTAGGGCGTTATTAACTTCGTCAAAATTTGTATCACGTCTACCTACCTTAAAAATCAAGGAAGTATCGTCAGCAAATAACACCATTTGTGGTTGATTTTTTAATAAATGGAGTAAATCATTAATATACACTAAAAAGAGGAAAGGACCCAATATTGAGCCTTGTGGAACACCCATTTTTACATTTAAACCAAGTGAAGTGATACCATTTATTTGAACTTGCTGTTGTCTATCATTTAAATAAGATTTTACTAAACTGAGCGCAAGTTTTCCAAGTCCGTAATGCTCAAGTTTCAAGAGTAGGGTTTCGTGATCAACGCAATCAAATGCCTTGGAGAGGTCACAAAAAATTCCTATGGCGTCTTGGGCCTCTTCCCACGCGTTAAAAATGTGTTTTAATAAGGTTACACCGGCGTCGGTCGTACAACGTCCTTTGGTGAAACCAAACTGTTGATCGTGAAGTATTTTATTCGTGTTAAAATGATTGAGCATTTGATTAAGCATTACTTTTTCAAAAACCTTGCTGAAAACTGGCAACACGGATACGGGTCTATAATTATTTGTGTCCTTACTGTCCCCGGATTTAAAAAGTGGTATTACCTTACTGTATTTCATTAAATCCGGGAAAACTCCCTGATCCACACACAAATTAAATATTAAGGCTAAGTAAGGCGCTATAGTCTCAATTATGGAGGTACAGACTTTAATAGACATTCCCCAAAGATCTTCGGTCGGTTTGATCTTAATTTGCTTAAAAGCTTTTATTACTGTTATGGGGTTAATGTGCTTAAAGTTAAATTCAATCGGGCAGGCCGAAACGTTCGCCTTTACTAAATTAAAAGAAAGTGAGGGCGAGGAGTTTAATATTTCAGTAGTTTTAAGTGGGATACTGGTAAAGAAATTTACAAATTCTTGAGCAACTTCTTTGCTATCGCAAATGAGACCACATGACGTCTCCAGTGTGTAATCAAAATTATGCTTTTTGATCCTATTAGTTTCATTATTGATAATTTTCCAAACTGTCTTAATTTTATTCTCTGCTGATTTAACCTTGTTGCTAATGTATAAAGCTTTAGCTGCCTTACAAGTATTCTTAAAAATTCTAGAGTAAGTAGAAACATACTTATTAAAAGATTCCGTGTTAATATAAGGCTTAAGGCCATACAGCTCGAAAAGTCTTTCCCTACTTTTCCTGAGTCCTCTAGTTGCCCAGTCACTAAATAAAAACTTAGGGCTTATAGTTTTTGTGATCTTCTTAAAAGATTTATCGAACTCTGTTTGGACTACCGAAAAGAATTCTTCATACAAAATATTAACATTGTTCATTGTTAGTTCTTGGTCATTTAACTTACCAATTAAAGTGCTATTAAATTTTTTTAAATTAGCAGATGTTATTGGTCTGGATTGTATCTGCACTTTTTGTATTGGTATGTTGGACTCAAAAGTTACAGTTTGACCGCTGTGATCAGAAGGGAGATAATTAACGATGGATTTATCTAAATAGTCACAGCAACAAAAAACATTATCAATACATGTAGCAGTAGTCGTAGTAATTCGGGTTGGTTCTACAAACACATTTGACAAATTGAATGATTTAAACAAATTTAACAATCTACTGGTATTTGAATTGTTTTCTAAAATATTAATATTAAAGTCACCACAGATAATTACTGACTTATTACCAGCTGCAAGTTTTGCCAAAACTTCTTCCATTACTGACTCGAATATGTAGTAGTTTTGATAATTTGGAGGTCTGTAAACGCACACTATGACATGCTTATCCAGCTCAACACAGGAAAGTTCAATGCTATGTTCAACCGATAGTTCAACTATGTCTGTACGAGTTTTTGATTTAATACAATTTTTAATTAAGATTAGTGAACCACCTCGCATCATTGATGTTCGATTAAAACAACTGGCCACACTATAATTCTCATAATTAATTAACATTTCGTAATCTTTTAACCAATGCTCAGTTAAACAAATAATGTCAAACATTGTTTTTTCTAAAAACAATTCAATTTCCAATTGTTTGGATGAAAAACCTTGAATATTTTGATGAAATAATTTCAAGGATTTCTGCTTAGCCCCTTTTCTGCAGTTAACAATTTTAGTGCTAGAAAATACCTTTTTGTTATTAAGTGTAACTATACTGTTAGTGGTACCTTCTGTTGTCTTACAAACTAGTTTAAATTATTGACTACCTTAACATTAGTACTATTACTAACTGTGGTGCTAATTATAGATGACTTCGACATACTAATTATGTCTGAGTTAATATTAAAAGCTAATAGCCTAGCTATTTGACGTCTAAAACTACTGGGCAGATACACCGTATCCCTAGTCGAGCGTAGCTTATCAACAAAAATGTTGGTGTCAAAAAATATAAACTTGTCACCATGGTGACTAACCAAGAATTGCATGTGACTATTTAACATATGAATGTAGTTGTTTTGTCTGTTTGACAAGTATTCAAAATATGGAAAAGCACACATAGTAATTTTTTTACAATTTAACTTCAATAGCTCGGTGACACTATCAGTAATATCATCTTTTGTAACATTAAGGCTGTTACCTATAAGTATAGTAACAATGGCATTAGGATCACATTTACTCCTAGTTATTGAAGCCATTATTTGTTTGTGGGAAGCCTGAGGCATACAATAGTTTTGAGAAGAATGACTCAGGTTATTGCTAAGTAATTTTCCTAACCCTTTTCCAAAACTATCAGAAAACATAATTGAACTGCAACATACTTTACCACTATAAGGGACAGAACTAGCATCTATCTGAACTACTTGCAATGGACCTAGTTCAATATCTGGTGTATCTTGAAAGCGAATAGATACCTGAGCACTTTCTGACTGGGACGGGTCCTCCGTTACCTCAGGTTGGAAAGTGCCAAGATTGGATTTTCTATGCAATGAACATTGAGGGCTGCTAAGAGTCAGCGGGTCCACTTTGTCTACATTAGAGTTGCACATGTCCACTAACTCCCTTGTAGCAAGTATGTGCTCCTGATTTTGTTTTTCAGACGTCACATACTTAGTATAGAGTGAATGTATTGACTCTTCTAGTACCTGAATTTCAGACTGTAATCGTTGAGTGTCAATCTCATAAATGTTCTTACTGTCTTCTAGTTTAATTTGATAGTTTTTTAATTTATTTATTAAAAAAACACGTTCTTTCCTTAGTTTAGTATTGCTGGAACAGTGTTTTTGTTGCTTTCTAAATTTATTGCATTTATTTATGATTTTTTTATGATTCCCAGGTCGGGCAAAATGTTATAGGGTTTTCAATGATTTGTGCCCGGTTGATGGCAATAGCCCCCAATTACATGGAACTCAAACATAACTCGCGATATGGCATCTCTTCTCCTGATAGGGATCTATACCTACGTCAAGAGCTTTACGGTTGATTAAATCTATGAATATTGACGTCATTGGCAAACATCTACTTTGGTTAGCCGGTTTTGGTGTTGTAAGGAGGGTACAGACTACGTTGATGCGGCGGTTTTTTTGCCGGATGGCTCGCTTGTACCACATATCACTAAAACTACCGTTTCCTAGAAGAGCGGTGGCCGCCACATAGCGGCCACAGTGACGGTCGTCATGAAAATGATGGCAGCGGGGTTTGCCTTTACTATGTTAAAAAACGCTAGTTAATATTCCAGTGACGTCATTCGACGGTAAATTGCGGACGCTATATGGCGGCCACCGCAGTCTTAGCAAACCCTAGCTTAAGGCGAGTCTAAAAGCTGCTAACCGGCAGCACCACTATTGAAAAATTAATAAGTCTGGAGATATTGGTCATTTTGAAATTTCTCATGCACACATTTTTAGTCAGATGTGGTAGAATTTTTTGTATTAAACAAATCAACACTAAACCTCCTAGGTTCGAAGTTATAGCAGTTAACGCCAGCAAAGGAAAGGAAGGAACTGCATAGGAAATTTCAAACTGTTCCATATCTCCTGACTTATTAATTTTTTTCACAACTTTCGCTGGTGGCGCTGTACTCGCCTTAAGATGAGTATATTCGTCGACTCGTAGCCCCATACCAGGTCGTCGCACAGACCCGCTAGCGACTATTTCTAAATATCCGCTGCTACAGTTGCGTTTTATAAAAAATAATTAATATTTTAAAATAAAAAATGCACAGTTGTAAAATAAGTGATTTACCAATATTATCATCGCTAAGCCGTGAAAATATCACTTGTAGTTTAGAAGCTGTAAAAACAACTTCATTTCAATAAAAAAAATGCAAAGATGGTGTTGTTTAATGTTGCTTAAAATTTTCATATGCTCATATTGAAGTATACATAGCAAAGTTTCGTATATATTTTCCTGGGAATTTTATGTAGGCTCATTTAAAAGCATTAATAGATAATACTCAATTAAAAAAGCCTTAAGATATTTTATTCCATTAAAAAAAATACAAAACAAACTTTTCCTAAATTAACTACAATTTCTTAAATATTAAGTAAAGTTAAACTAATTTCAAATGTCTGCGCTAGTAAGAACCCCCCATTTGATTGAAGGTAAGGGCCTCCTCTCACCTTCAATTCTTCCCATTCTTCCCCGTCATTCGATGTGTTCATCCACTGTCCGCCAGCCTTGTCGTCTGCCCACCGGGCAGTCGGTCGACCTCTTTTCCTAGTGCCCGATGGCCCGTTACAAGATGTGAGTCTGTGAGTCCATCGATTATCTGTCAACCTAGTTATGTGACCAACCCATCGCCCC